>CM033984.1:11832500-21572500 GCA_019706035.1 Raphanus raphanistrum subsp. raphanistrum | reverse complement strand
AATTGGGCATTTGGTCTAAACATATGAGTCTCACTCTGGGTGCGAGAGGTCCGGGGTACGATAATCCGAATGCCCCATTGATATTTTTTGATAATATTTTGCATTCATACCAGCTCATAGGCAATGCATGTGAATTTTTATCTGGTCTGGTTTCGTCAAAAATAGTATTATGTGATAGGTTGGAAAATTAAGCATACAGAACTATTTCCATTAAATAAATTATATAGTTTTTCTAGTGAAAAAAAGAAACTATTGCACACTGAGTAAAAAGACTTCCATAATGAAAAAATAGGTTTAAACCTAACCGTTGAACATTCAGGCTTCCCAAAACCATTGAGTAAATTTCCTACAGGAACTAGAAAACAGGAAATTTCCTTTTGTCACCAAAGGCTGGTAAAGAACAAAAACAATTGTCACACAATTTATGATTTACATATTAAGCCTTCACTGTTTTGGTTCAAGTCAACTAAGAGAACATGCTCATATAGTGCCAATACTCTAACCTTCATCCATATATCTAATATACTTACCAATCGGGCATTTGGTCTAGTGGTATGATTCTCGCTTTGGGTGCGAGAGGTACCGAGTTCGATTCTCCGAATGCCTCATTCATAATTTTTGATAATATGTTGCTTTCATACCAACTTATAGGCATGAGAATTTTTATTTGGTCTGTCTTGGAACAAATCACATTTAGTAATTCCTAAATATTAATTAGTCTATATTACACAAAAACCTTACATGAACCATCAAACTGGCAGTTTTCTCTTATTACTAATGGCTGTACTCGCACTGATGTAAAAATAATTGTTCAGCTGTACTTATTTGGCTAAAGTAAACTAAGAGAACATGCTCACACACAGTCAATAATGTGACATTCAACTATATATCTAACATGCATAGCAATTGGGCATTTGGTCTAAACATATGAGTCTCACTCTGGGTGCGAGAGGTCCGGGGTACGATAATCCGAATGCCCCATTGATATATTTTGATAATATTTTGCATTCATACCAGCTCATAGGCAATGCATGTGAATTTTTATCTGGTCTGGTTTCGTCAAAAATAGTATTATGTGATAGGTTGGAAAATTAAGCATACAGAACTATTTCCATTAAATAAATTATATAGTTTTTCTAGTGAAAAAAAGAAACTATTGCACACTGAGTAAAAAGACTTCCATAATGAAAAATAGGTTTAAACCTAACCGTTGAACATTCAGGCTTCCCAAAACCATAGAGTAAATTTCCTACAGGAACTAGAAAACAGGAAATTTCCTTTTGTCACCAAAGGCTGGTAAAGAACAAAAAAAATTGTCACACAATTTATGATTTACATATTAAGCCTTCACTGTTTTGGTTCAAGTCAACTAAGAGAACATGCTCATATAGTGCCAATACTCTAACCTTCATCCATATATCTAATATACTTACCAATCGGGCATTTGGTCTAGGGGTATGATTCTCGCTTTGGGTGCGAGAGGTCCCGAGTTCGATTCTCGGAATGCCCCATTCATAATTTTTGATAATATGTTGCTTTCATACCAACTTATAGGCATGAGAATTTTTATTTGGTCTGTCTTGGAACAAATCACATTTAGTAATTCCTAAAAATTAATTAGTCTATATTACACAAAAACCTTACATGAACCATCAAACTGGCAGTTTTCTCTTATTACTGATGGCTGGTAAATATTTTGAAAAATACTCGCACTGATGTAAAAATAATTGTTCACCTGTACTTATTTGGCTAAAGTAAACTAAGAGAACATGCTCACACACGGTCAATAATGTGACATTCAACTATATATCTAACATGCTTAGCAATTGGGCATTTGGTCTAAACATATGAGTCTCACTCTGGGTGCGAGAGGTCCGGGGTTTGATAATCCGAAGTGCCCCATTGATAGTTTTTGATAATATTTTGCATTCATACCAACTCATAGGCAATGCATGTGAATTTTTATCTGGTTTGGTTTCGTCAAAAATCTTATTATATGATAGGTTGGAAAATTAAGCATACAGAACTATTTCCATTAAATAAATTAAATAGTTTTTCTAGTGAAAAAAATGAAACTATTGCACACTGAGTAAAATGACTTCCACAATGAAAAAATAGGTTTAAACCTAACCGTTGACCATTCAGGCTTCCCAAAACCATAGAGTAAATTTTCTACAGGAACTAGAAAACTGGAAATTTTCCTTTTGTCACCAAAGGCTGGTAAAGAACAAAAAAATTGTCACACAATTTATGATTTACATATTAAGCCTTCACTATTTTGGTTCAAGTCAACTAAGAGAACATGCTCATATAGTGCCAATACTCTAACCTTCATCCATATATCTAATATACTTACTAATCGGGCATTTGGTCTAGTGGTATGATTCTCGCTTTGGGTGCGAGAGGTCCCTGAGTTCTATTCTCGGAGTGCCCCATTGATATTTTTCGATAATAGGTTACATTCTAGTTATTGCAGTAGAATTTTTCTTTCACATTCAGTAGTACCTAAAAAAATACCTAGTCGGCATTATAAACAACCCTCTCCTAAACATTTATGTAATAGGTCCGAAAAGTCCACTGATTAAACTAAAGGCACATACAAATTTGTTTTTGGGAAAACATAATATAGTGTAGACTGAGTAAACGGGCTTTAACAATGAAGAAAAAAACTAATAACAATCTTGTAAACTTTCAGACTCGTCAAAAGCAAACCTTAGTGTAGTAAATTTCTTATAAAAATCATCAAACTGGTATTTTTATCTTGTCACCAAAAGCTAGTAAAAATAATAGAAAATGTTCTAACAGATCCAAGAATATCATCTTCAGCCTTCATTATTTGGCTAAAGTCAACTAAGAGAACATGCTCCGAAAGTGCCAACGCTGTGCCTTCAACCATATACCTAATATGCTTAGCAATTGGGTATTTGGTCTAGTGGTATGATTCTCGCTTTGGGTGCGAGAGGTCCCGAGTTCGATTCTCGGAATGCCCCATTCATAATTTTTGATAATATGTTGCTTTCATACCAACTTATAGGCATTAGAATTTTTATTTGGTCTGTCTTGGAACAAATCACATTTAGTAATTCCTAAAAATTAATTAGTCTATATTACACAAAAACCTTACATGAACCATCAAACTGGCAGTTTTCTCTTATTACTAATGGCTGGTAAATATTTTGAAAAATACTCGCACTGATGTAAAAATAATTGTTCAGCTGTACTTATTTGGCTAAAGTAAACTAAGAGAACATGCTCACATGCTCACAGTCAATAATGTGACATTCAACTATATATCTAACATGCTTAGCAATTGGGCATTTGGTCTAAACATATGAGTCTCACTCTGGGTGCGAGAGGTCCAGGGTTCGATAATCCGAATGCCCCATTGATATTTTTTGATAATATTTTGCATTCATACCAACTCATAGGCAATGCATGTGAATTTTTATCTGGTCTGGTTTCTTCAAAAATCTTATTATGTGATAGGTTGGAAAATTAAGCATACAGAACTATTTCCATTAAATAAATTATATAGCTTTTCTAGTGAAAAAAAGAAACTATTGCACACTGAGTAAAAGGACTTCCATAATGAAAAAATAGGTTTAAACCTAACCGTTGAACATTCAGGCTTCCCAAAACCATAGAGTAAATTTCCTACAGGAACTAGAAAACTGGAAATTTCCTTTTGTCACCAAAGGCTGGTAAAGAACAAAAAAAATTGTCACACAATTTATGATTTACTTATTAAGCCTTCACTATTTTGGTTCAAGTCAACTAAGAGAACATGCTCATGTAGTGCCAATACTCTAACCTTGATCCATATATCTAATATACTTACCAATCGGCCATTTGGTCTAGTGGTATGATTCTCGCTTTGGGTGCGAGAGGTCCCGAGTTCGATTCTCGGAATACCCCATTGATATTTTTCGATAATAGGTTACATTCTAGTTATTGCATTAAATTTTTCTTTCACATTCAGTAGTACCTAAAAAATACCTAGTCGACATTATAAACAACCCTCTCCTAAACATTTATGTAATAGGTCCGAAAAGTCCACTGATTAAACTAAAGGCATATACAAATTTGTTTTTTTGGGAAAACATAGTATAGTGTAGACTGAGTAAACGGGCTTTAACAATGAAGAAAAAAATTAATAACAATCTTGTAAACTTTCAGACTCGTCAAAAGCAAACCTTAGTGTAGTAAATTTCTTATAAAAACCATCAAACTGAAAGTTTTATCTTGTCACCAAAAGCTAGTAAAAATAATAGAAAATTTTCTAACTGATCCAAGAATATCATGTTCAGCCTTCATTATTTGGCTAAAGTCAACTAACATAACATGCTCCGAAAGTGCCAATGATGTGCCTTCAACCATATACCTAATATGTTTAGCAATTGGGCATTTGGTCTAGTGTTATGATTCTCGCTTTGGTTGCGAGAGGTCCCGAGTTCGATTCTCGGAATGCCCCATTCATAATTTTTGATAATATGTTGCTTTCATACCAACTTATAGGCATGAGAATTTTTATTTGGTCTGTCTTGGAACAAATCACATTTAGTAATTCCTAAAAATTAATTAGTCTATATTACACAAAAACCTTACATGAACCATCAAACTGGCAGTTTTCTCTTATTACTAATGGCTGTACTCGCACTAATGTAAAAATAATTGTTCAGCTGTACTTATTTGGCTAAAGTAAACTAAGAGAACATGCTCACACACAATCAATAATGTGACATTCAACTATATATCTAACATGCATAGCAATTGGGCATTTGGTCTAAACATATGAGTCTCACTCTGGGTGCGAGAGGTCCGGGGTACGATAATCCGAATGCCCCATTGATATTTTTTTATTATATTTTGCATTCATACCAGCTCATAGGCAATGCATGTGAATTTTTATCTGGTCTGGTTTCGTCAAAAATCGTATTATGTGATAGGTTGGAAAATTAAGCATACAGAACTATTTCCATTAAATAAATTATATAGCTTTTCTAGTGAAAAAAAGAAACTATTGCACACTGAGTAAAAGGACTTCCAAAATGAAAAAAAAAGGTTTAAACCTAACCGTTGAACATTCAGGCTTCCCAAAACCATAGACAAAATTTCCTACAGGAACTAGAAAACTAGAAATTTCCTTTTGTCACCAAAGGCTGGTAAAGAACAAAAAATATTGTCACACAATTTATGATTTACTTATTAAGCCTTCACTATTTTGGTTCAAGTCAACTAAGAGAACATGCTCATATAGTGCCAATACTCTAACCTTCATCCATATATCTAATATACTTACCAATCGGGCATTTGGTCTAGTGGTATGATTCTCGCTTTGGGTGCGAGAGGTCCCGAGTTCGATTCTCGGAATGCCCCATTGATATTTTTCGATAATAGGTTACATTCTAGTTATTGCATTAAATTTTTCTTTCACATTCAGTAGTACCTAAAAAATACCTAGTCGACATTATAAACAACCCTCTCCTAAACATTTATGTAATAGGTCCGAAAAGTCCACTGATTAAACTAAGGGCATATACAAATTTATTTTTTGGGAAAACATAGTATAGTGTAGACTGAGTAAACGGGCTTTAACAATGAAGAAAAAAATTAATAACAATCTTGTAAACTTTCAGACTCGTCAAAAGCAAACCTTAGTGTAGTAAATTTCTTATAAAAACCATCAAACTGGTAGTTTTATCTTGTCACCAAAAGCTAGTAAAAATAATAGAAAATTTTCTAACAGATCCAAGAATATCATGTTCAGCCTTCATTATTTGGCTAAAGTCAACTAAGAGAACATGCTCCGAAAGTGCCAATGATGTGCCTTCAACCATATACCTAATATGTTTAGCAATTGGGCATTTGGTCTAGTGGTATGATTCTCGCTTTGGGTGCGAGAGGTCCCGAGTTCGATTCTCGGAATGCCCCATTCATAATTTTTGATAATATGTTGCTTTCATACCAATTTATAGGCATGAGAATTTTTATTTGGTCTGTCTTGGAACAAATCACATTTAGTAATTCCTAAAGTTAATTAGTCTATATTACACAAAAACCTTACATGAACCATCAAACTGGCAGTTTTCTCTTATTACTAATGGCTGGTAAATATTCTGAAAAATACTCGCACTGATGTAAAAATAATTGTTCAGCTGTACTTATTTGGCTAAAGTAAACTAAGAGAACATGCTCACACACAGTCAATAATGTGACATACAACTATATATCTAACATGCTTAGCAATTGGGCATTTGGTCTAAACATATGAGTCTCACTCTGGGTGCGAGAGGTCCAGGGTACGATAATCCGAATGCCCCATTGATATTTTTGATAATATTTTGCATTCATACCAACTCATAGGCAATGCATGTGAATTTTTATCTGGTCTGGTTTCGTCAAAAATCTTATTAAGGGATAGGTTGGAAAATTAAGCATACAGAACTATTTCCATTAAATAAATTATATAGTTTTTCTAGTGAAAAAAAGAAACTATTGCACACTGAGTAAAAGGATTTCCATAATGAAAAAATAGGTTTAAACCTATACGTTGAATATTAAGGCTTCCCAAAACCATAGAGTAAATTTCCTACAGGAACTAGAAAACTGGAAATTTGCTTTTGTCACCAAAGGCTGGTAAAGAACAAAAAAAATTGTCACATAATTTATGATTTACATATTAAGCCTTCACTATTTTGGTTCAAGTCAACTAAGAGAACATGCTCATATAGTGCCAATACTCTAACCTTCATCCATATATCTAATATACTTACCAATCGGGCATTTGGTCTAGTGGTATGATTCTCGCTTTGGGTGCGAGAGGTCCCGGATTCGATTCTCGGAATGCCCCATTGATATTTTTCGATAATAGGTTACATTCTAGTTATTGCATTAGAAATTTTCTTTCACATTCAGTAGTACCTAAAAAAATACCTAGTTGACATTATAAACAACCCTCTCCTAAACATTTATGTAATAGGTCCGAAAAGTCCACTGATTAAACTAAAGGCATATACAAATTGGTTTTTTTGGGAAAACATAGTATAGTGTAGACTGAGTAAACGGGCTTTAACAATGAAGAAAAAAATTAATAACAATCTTGTAAACTTTCAGACTCGTCAAAAGCAAACCTTAGTATAGTAAATTTCTTATAAAAACCATCAAACTGGTAGTTTTATCTTGTCACCAAAAGCTAGTAAAAATAATAGAAAATTTTCTAACAGATCCAAGAATATCATGTTCAGCCTTCATTATTTGGCTAAAGTCAACTAAGAGAACATGCTCCGAAAGTGCCAATGCTGTGCCTTCAACCATATACCTAATATGTTTAGCAATTGGGCATTTGGTCTAGTGGTATGATTCTCGCTTTGGGTGCGAGAGGTCCCGAGTTCGATTCTTGGAATGCCCCATTCATAATTTTTGATAATATGTTGCTTTCATACCAACTTATAGGCATGAGAATTTTTATTTTGTCTGTCTTGGAACAAATCACATTTAGTAATTCCTAAAAATTAATTAGTCTATATTACACAAAAACCTTACATGAACCATCAAACTGGCAGTTTTCTCTTATTACTAATGGCTGTACTCGCACTGATGTAAAAATAATTGTTCAGCTGTACTTATTTGGCTAAAGTAAACTAAGAGAACATGCTCACACACAGTCAATAATGTGACATTCAACTATATATCTAACATGCATAGCAATTGGGCATTTGGTCTAAACATATGAGTCTCACTCTGGGTGCGAGAGGTCAGGGTTACGATAATCCTAATGCCCCATTGATATTTTATGATAATATTTTGCATTCATACCAGCTCATAGGCAATGCATGTGAATTTTTATCTAGTCTGGTTTCGTCAAAAATCGTATTATGTGATAGGTTGGAAAATTAAGCATACAGAACTATTTCCATTAAATAAATTATATAGTTTTTCTAGTGAAAAAAAGAAACTATTGCACACTGAGTAAAAGGACTTCCATAATGAAAAAATAGGTTTAAACCTAACCGTTGAACATTCAGGCTTCCCAAAACCATAGAGTAAATTTCCTACAGGAACTAGAAAACTGGAAATTTCCTTTTGTCACCAAAGGCTGGTAAAGAACAAACAAAATTGTCACACAATTTATGATTTACATATTAAGCCTTCACTATTTTGGTTCAAGTCAACTAAGAGAACATGCTCATATAGTGCCAATACTCTAACCTTCATCCATATATCTAATATACTTACCAATCGGGCATTTGGTCTAGTGGTATGATTCTCGCTTTGGGTGCGAGAGGTCCCGAGTTCGATTCTCGGAATGCCCCATTGATATTTTTCGATAATAGGTTACATTCTAGTTATTGCATTAGAATTTTTCTTTCACATTCAGTAGTACCTAAAAAAATACCTAGTCGACATTATAAACAACCCTCTCCTAAACATTTATGTAATAGGTCCGAAAAGTACACTGATTAAACTAAAGGCATATACAAATTGTTTTTTTTGGGAAAACATAGTATAGTGTAGACTGAGTAAACGGGCTTTAACAATGAAGAAAAAAATTAATAACAATCTTGTAAACTTTCAGACTCGTCAAAAGCAAACCTTAGTGTAGTAAATTTCTTATAAAAACCATCAAACTGGTAGTTTTATCTTGTCACCAAAAGCTAGTAAAAATAATAGAAAATTTTCTAACAGATCCAAGAATATCATGTTCAGCCTTCATTATTTGGCTAAAGTCAACTAAGAGAACATGCTCCGAACGTGCCAATGCTGTGCCTTCAACCATATACCTAAAATGTTTAGCAATTGGGCATTTAGTCTAGTAGTATGATTCTCGCTTTGGGTGCGAGAGGTCCCGAGTTCGATTCTCGGAATGCCCCATTCATAATTTTTGATAATATGTTGCTTTCATACCAACTTATAGGCATGAGAATTTTTATTTGGTCTGTCTTGGAACAATCACATTTAGTAATTCCTAAAAATTAATTAGTCTATATTACACAAAAACCTTACATGAACCATCAAACTGGCAGTTTTCTCTTATTACTAATGGCTGGTAAATATTCTGAAAAATACTCGCACTGATGTAAAAATAATTGTTCAGCTGTACTTATTTGGCTAAAGTAAACTAAGAGAACATGCTCACACACAGTCAATAATGTGACATTCAACTATATATCTAACATGCTTAGCAATTGGGCATTTGGTCTAAACATATGAGTCTCACTCTGGGTGCGAGAGGTCCGGGGTTCGATAATCCGAATGCCCCATTGATATTTTTTGATAATATTTTGCATTCATACCAACTCATAGGCAATGCATGTGAATTTTTATCTGGTCTGGTTTCGTCAAAAATCTTATTATGTGATAGGTTGGAAAATTAAGCATACAGAACGATTTCCATTAAATAAATTAAATAGTTTTTCTAGTGAAAAAAAGAAACTATTGCACACTGAGTAAACGGACTTCCATAATGAAAAAAATAGGTTTAAACCTAACCGTTGAACATTCAGGCTTCCCAAAACCATAGAGTAAATTTCCTACAGGAACTAGAAAACTGGAAATTTCCTTTTGTCACCAAAGGCTGGTAAAGAACAAAAAAAATTGTCACACAATTTATGATTTACATATTAAGCCTTTACTATTTTGGTTCAAGTCAACTAAGAGAACATGCTCATATAGTGCAAATACTCTAACCTTCATCCATATATCTAATATACTTACCAATCGGGCATTTGGTCTAGTGGTATGATTCTCGCTTTGGGTGCGAGAGGTCCCGAGTTCGATTCTCGGAATCCCCCATTGATATTTTTCCATAATAGGTTACATTCTAGTTATTGCATTAGAATTTTTCTTTCATATTCAGTAGCACCTAAAAAATACCTAGTCGACATTATAAACAACCCTCTCCTAAACATTTATGTAATAGGTCCGAAAAGTCCACTGATTAAACTAAAGGCATATACAAATTTGTTTTTTGGGAAAACATAATATAGTGTAGACTAAGTAAACAGGACTTTAACAATGAAGAAAAAAATTAATGACCATCTTATAAACTTTCAGACTCGTCAAAAGGAAACTTTAGTGTAGTAAATTTCTTATAAAAATCATCAAACTGGTAGTTTTATCTTGTCATCAAAAGCTAGTAAATATAATTAATAGAAAATATTCTAACAGATCCAAGAATATCATCTTCAGCCTTCATTATTTGGCTAAAGTCAACTAAGAGAACATGCTCCGAAAGTGCCAACGCTGTGCCTTCAACCATATACCTAATATTCTTAGCAATTGTGCATTTGGTCTAGTGGTATGATTCTCGCTTTGGGTGCGAGAGGTCCTGAGTTCGATTCTCGGAATGCCCCATTCATAATTTTTGATAATATGTTGCTTTCATACCAACTTTTAGGCATGATAATTTTTATTTGGTCTGTCTTGGAATAAATCACATTCAGTAATTCCTAAAAATTAATTAGTCTATATTACACAAAAAACTTACATGAACCATCAAACTGGCAATTTTCTCTTATTACTAATGGCTGGTAAATATTTTGAAAAATACTCGCACTGATGTAAAAATAATTGTTTAGCTGTACTTATTTGGCTAAAGTAAACTAAGAGAACATGCTCACACAACTTTCTCCAATTCATAAGTTGATGAAGGTCAAAATTTCCAGATTTACTTGAGGATTGAAGAAAATCAAACATGAATTTTGAGAAAACTTGTTTGACTTTAGAAGGGTTGATGATAGAATTGGGAGAACTAATCAGAGAACTCGATGACTAAAGCCGGATGAGGAAGACGGCAACAAACAACATCAATCTACGGCCAGTTATGAACATTAGTTTTTAGAGCCAGAAGAAACATAGGAGATGGGAATGATTTGTTTTTTTCCCAGAAAAATAATAAAGAGGAAAAATTATATTTTTCTGTTTCTCTTAAAAATGTTAAAGGTCGTGTAAAATTGAAGGCGACGACATGCACATGCCCACCACATGCCCACCTATTAATTGGTTCATGTTATAACTTATAATGCACAAACAAAATATGTAATATAAATACCAATGGCAACTATTGTAAATTTTCTAGTAATTAAAGGTCTAACAATTAACATGGTTGAGGAGGTCTCTAAGTTTGACACATAAGCTAAAATGGCATAGTTGTTATTAATCTACTAATTTAAGGTTAGTCTTAAAATTTGCTTCTCTTTTAATAATAAGAGGATATTACACACAAACCTCACCCAAAAATATATGTACTAGGTCGGAAATATCAACATATTGGCTTAAATCATTTTAAGAAATTAATCTAGTGTTTTTAGGGAAAACGGATATTATTTCAAATCCAGTAAATTCAACAATCAAAAATATAGTTTGTTAAACTAACCGTTAAACTTTCAGACTCACCAAAAGCAAACCCTTAGTGTAGTAAATTTCTTACATGAACAATCAAACTGGCAGATTTCTCTTGTTACTAACCGCTGGTAAATATTTTGAAAAATACTCGCACCAATTTATAAATATCATATTCAGCTTTACTTATTTGGCTGAAGTAAACTAAGAGAACATGCTCACACACTGTCACTAATGTGACATTCAACCATATATCTAACATCCTTAGAAATTGGGCATTTTGTCTAGTGATATAATTCTCGCTTTGGATGCGAGAGGTCTATGGTTCAATAATCCGAACAAAAATATATTATGTAATAGGTTAGAAAATTCAGCATAGAGAACTAATTCCATTAAAATTTTAAAATCCTAGTTTTTCTAGGGAAAAACAGAAAATATTTCATACTGAGTAAAATAAATTCCATAAAGAAAAATAGTTTTAAAACTAACGGTTGAACATTTAGGCTCGCCAAAACCAAGTACAGAAACTAGCAAACTGGAAATTTCCTTTTGTCATCAAAGGCTGGTAAAGAACAAATAAATGGTCACACAGATTTAAGATTTACATATTAAGACTTCAATTATTTTGGCTAAAGTCAACTAAGAGAAATGCTCATAAAGTGCCAATAGTGTGACCTTCAACCATATATCTAATATACTTACCAATCGGGCATTTGGTCTAGTGGTATGATTCTCGCTTTGGGTGCGAGAGGTCCAAAGTTCGATTCTCGGAATATCCCATTGATATTTTCGATAATATGTTACATTTTAGTTATTGCATGAGAATTTTATTTGGTCTGGCTTTAGAAACAATCACATTCAGTAGTTCCTAAAAATTATTTAGTCTACCTTATATACAACCCTCTCCTGAAACGTTTATGTAATAGGTCAGAGAAGTTAACTGATTAAACTAAAGGCATATACAAATTTTAATCCTACGGATTTTGGGAAAATATAAGATATTGTAGATTGATTAAACGGGCTTCAACAATGAAGGAAATTTTTTATAAACAACCTTCTAATCTTTCAAACTCGTCAAAACCAAACTCTTAGTGTTGTAAATTTCTTATAAAAACCATCAAACTTGTGGTTTTGTCTTGCCACCAAAAGCTAGTAAAAATAATATTAAATGTTCTAACAGATTTAAAGATATCATCTTCAGCCTTTATTATTTGGCTAAAGTCAACTAAGAGAACATGCTCACAAAGTGCCAATGTTGTGACCTTCAACCATATATCTAACATTCTTAGAAATTGGACATTTGGTGTAGTGATATGGTTCTCGGTCGGGGTGCGAGAGTTCCAGGGTTCGATAGGCATTGCATGTAAATTTTCATCTGGTCTGGTTTCGTAAAAAATCATATTCAGTAATTTCTAAAAATTACCTAGTCTATATTACACACAAACCTCAAAAAACAAACTGTGTACTAGGTTTGAAAAGTCAGAATACAGAACTAATTCCATTAAAAATTTTAAATCCTAGTTTTTCTAAGGAAAACAGAAAATATTACACACTGAGTAAAAGGACTTCCATAAAGAAAAAAAGTGGTTATAAAACTAACTGTTAAACATTCAGGATCGCCAAAACCATGTAGTAAATTTCCTATAGAAACTATCAAAATGAAAATTTCCTTTTGTCACCAAAAGGATGGAAAAGAACAAAAAAAATATGGTGACACAGATTTAAAATTTACAAATTAAGACTTTATTATTTTGGCTAAAATCAACTAAGAGAATATTCCTACAAACTGCCAATAGTATGAACTTCAACCATATATCTCATATGCTTAGGAATTAGGCATTTGGTCTTCTGGTTTGATTCTCGCCTTGGATGTGATATTTTTGATAATATTTTGCATTGATACCAACTCATAGGCAATTGCATGAGAATTTTTAATTGGTCTGTCTTGGAACAAATCACATTCAGTAATTCCTATAAACTAATTAGTTTATATTACACAAAAACCTTACATGAACCATCAAACTGGCAGTTTTTTCTTGTTACTAATGGCTGGTAAATATTTTGAAAAATACTCGCACTGATGTAAAAATAATTGTTCAGCTGTACTTATTTGGCTAAAGTAAACTAAGAGAAAATGCTCACACACTGTCAATAATGTGACATTCAACTATATATCTAACATGCTTAGCAATTGGGCATTTGGTCTAGAGATATGAGTCTCACTCTTGGTGCAAGAGGTCCAGGGTTCGATAATCCGAATGCCCCATTGATATTTTTTGATAATATGCCGCATTCATACCAACTCATAGGCATTGCATGTGAATTTTTATCTCGTCTGGTTTCGTCAAAAATCATTTTATGTGCTAGGTTGGAAAATTAAGCATACAGAACTGTTTCCATTAAATAAATTAAATTGTTTTTTTAGGGAAAAACAGAAATATTTTGCACTGAATAAAATGACTTCCATAATGAAAAAATAGTTTTAAACCTAACCGTTGAACATTCAGGCTCCCCAAAACCATATAGTAAATTTCCTACAGAAACTAGAAAACTGGAAATTTCCTTTTGTCACCAAATGCTGATAAAGAACAAAAAAATGGTCACACAATTTATGATTTACATATTAAGCCTTCACTATTTTGGTTCAAGTTGATACTTGCTCAAATTAACCTATAGCAATATTACTCTCATCAAAAGAGATCAATTGTAGTACTTAGGGATCAAATCCACAAGGAGTTGAGGAATCAATAGATCTTATCTTAACTAAACTAGGTTGGAGATTTTTAATGCTGTAAATAAAAGTAAACATGAAACTGGTTTGAGCAGGAAAATTACTCAATTATGATTTAAAGAGTTAGATCTAAGGTTGCAATTCAGGTTATCAGGATTATAGAGGTATGCCTTCCTATATGAAATGCTTGCATGATATTAAAGAAACCGACTAAAAAATAGCCCAACTGTCGTTGTGACCATCTAATCACTAGAACCGATGGAACACCTCCTTTATGAACACAGGTTAGGGCGTCGATCGGTGTCATGTCACCGATGTCGATTAACATGTGCCCCGGGTCTATCCATCGATTACTCTATAGGAGTATCGATCGATGCGCTACTAGCTAGTAAGCTTTAAGCGTGTTGGTTGAATACAGTTCACCAAGTAATTACCCAGTCAGCTGTCGCTTGTTCCAAGTAAATTACTGGCTCAGAGAAGATAGATCCAAGGATTCATATCTTTGTATTCATAGTGTAGGTTAGCTACTCCTACACAAGCATTAAACACTATCTTCTAAGATGAATATTACATGCTCAGATAATCATACTTTGGGCTAATCCCTCATACCTATTTGAACCCTAAATCTTACAAAGGTGATTACTCAGACATGGCTAAGTAAGACACAAGCAAAATCATAGAAAACTTCATAAAATAGATAGATAAATAAATGGTGATTCAAGACTGCTCTCAATTTGACAACTCTCTCTCCCACCAAAAACAAAGAAACTAAAACTATTTTAAAAAACCATGTGTGTGCCAAAACACATAGGCAAGACATAAATACTAAAATAATTAGGTTAAAATTCGCCAGGGACGTTTTGGTAAATAGATGGTATCTTGGGCTTCAAGTCGGCTGTGACCAAATCCGGACTTCTGCGGTTCACTGTCGATCGATAGCACTGAGTGTGCATCGATCGACGCGCGTCTCTCCTTGTCGACCTCGGATAGTCGATATGGTCCTTCTCGGTTATAAACTCCAAAATCATCATCTTTCTTCCATTAGCTCCTGAAACCTATAAATATGCAATATAGAGCCAAGAATGGATAGAATATATCCAAAAATACTAATATACCATGACTAAAAGTGGGTCAAATTCATGGTATATCACAAGTCAACTAAGAGAACATGCTCATATAGTGCCAATACTGTGACCTTCATCCATATATCTAATATACTTACCAATTGGGCATTTGGTCTAGTGGTATGATTCTCGCTTTGGGTGCGAGAGGTCCCGAGTTCGATTCTCAGAATGCCCCATTGATATTTTTGATAATAGGTTAACTTCTAGTTATTTCATTAGAATTTTTCTTTCACATACAGTAGTACCTAAAAATACCTAGTCCACACTATAAACAACCCTCAAACTGGCAGTTTTATCTTGTTACGAAAACCTACTAAAATAATAGAAAATATTCTAACAGTTCCAAGAATATCATCTTCAACCTTCATTATTTGGCTAAAGTCAACTAAGAGAACATGCTCTGAAAGGGCCAACGCTGTGCCTTCAACCATATACCAAATATGCTTAGCAATCGGGCATTTGGTCTAGTGGTATGATTCTCGCTTTGGCTGCGAGAGGTCCCGAGTTCGATTCTCGGAATGCCCCATTGATAATTTTTGATAATATGTTGCTTTCGTAGCAACTTATAGGCATGCTAATTTTTATTTGGACTGGCTTTGTAAATAATAAGGTTCAGTAATTCCTAAAAATTAACTAATCTATATTACACACAAACCTCACCCAAAAATATATGTACTAGGTCGGAAATATCAACATATTGGCTTAATCCATTTTAAGAAATTAATCTAGTTTTTTCAGGGAAAATGGATATTATTGCAAATCGAGTACATTCAACAATCAAAATATAGTTTTTAAACTAACCAATAAACTTTCAGACTCACCAAAAGCAAACCCTTATTGTTTTAAATTTCTTACATGAACCATCAAACTGGCAGATTTCTTTGTTACTAACGGCTGGTAACGATTTTGAAAAATACTCGCACTAATTTATAAATATCATATTCAGCTGTACTTATTTGGCTGAAGTAAACTAAGAGAACATGCTCACACACTGTCACTAATGTGACATTCAACCATATGTCTAACATTCTTAGAAATTGGGCATTTGGTCTAGTGATATAATTCTCGCTTTGGATCCGAGAGGACCATGGTTCAATAATCTGAACAAAAAATATTGTGTACTAGGTTAGAAAATTCAGCATACAGAACTAATTCCATTAAAATTTTAAAATCCTAGTTTTTCTAGGGAAAAACAGAAAATATTTCATACTGAGTAAAATAAATTCCATAAAGAAAAAATAGTTTTAAAACTAACGGTTAAACATTCAGGCTCGCCAAACCAAGTAGTAAATTTCCTACAGAAACTAGCAAACTAGAAATTTCCTTTTGTCACCAAAGGCTGGTAAAGAACAAAAAAATGGTCACACAGATTTAAGATTTACATATTAAGACTTCTATTACTTTGGCTAAAGTCAACTAAGAGAACATGCTCATAAAGTGCCAATAGTGTGACCTTCTACCATATATCTAATATACTTACCAATCGGGCATTTGGTCTAGTGGTATGATTCTCGCTTTGGGTAAGAGAGGTCCCGAGTTCGATTCTCGAAATGCCACATTGATAGTTTCGATAATATGTTACATTTTAGTTATTGCATGAGAATTTTATTTGGTCTGGTTTTAGAAACAATCACATTCAGTAGTTCTTAAAAATTATCTAATCTACCTTATATATAACTTTCTCCTAAGCGTTTATGTATCAGGTCTGAAAAGTCAACTGATTAAACTAAAGGCATATACAAATTTTAATCCTACGGATTTTGGGAAATATAAGATATTGTATACTGAGTAAACGGGTTTCAACAATGAAGAAAAAAAATTAAAACAACCTTCTAATCTTTCAAACTCGTCAAACCAAACTCTTACCGTAGTAAATTTCTTATAAAAACCATCAAACTTGTGGTTTTTTCTTGCCACCAAAAGCTAATAAAAATAATATTAAATGTTCTAACAGATTTAAAGATATCATCTTCATCCTTTATTATTTGGCTAAAGTCAACTAAGAGAACATGCTCACAAAGTGCCAATGTTGTGACCTTCAACCATATATCTAACATTCTTAGAAATTGGACATTTGGTGTAGTGATATGGTTCTCGGTCGGGGTGCGAGAGTTCCAGGGTTCGATAGGCATTGCATGTAAATTTTCATCTGGTCTAAAAATTACCTAGTCTATATTACACACAAACCTCAAAAAACAAACTATATACTAGGTTTGAAAAGTCAGAATACAGAACTAATTCCATTAAAAAATTAAATCCTAGTTTTGCTAAGGAAAACAGAAAAAATTACACACTGAGTAAAAGGACTTCCAGAAAAAAGTGGTTTTAAAACTAACTGTTGAACATTCAGGCTCGCCAAAACAATGTTGTAAATTTCCTATAGAAACTATCAAAATGGAAATTTCCTGTTGTCACCAAAAGGCTGGAAAAAAAATGGTGACACAGATTAAAATTTTAAAAATTAAGCCTTTATTATTTTGGCTAAAATCAACTAAGAAAACATTCTCACAAACTGCCAATAATATGAACTTCAACCATATATCTCATATGCTTAGCAATTGGGCATTTGGTTTAGTGGTATGATTCTCGCTTTGGATGTGATATTTTTGATAATATTTTTCATTGATACCAACACATAGGCAATTGCATGAGAATTTTTTTATTTTTTTCTGTCCTGGAACAAATCACATTCAGTAATTCCTAAAAAATTAATTAGTCTATATTACACAAATACCTTACTTGAACCATCGAACTGGCAGTTTTCTCTTGTTTCTAATTGCTGGTAAATATTTTGAAAAATATTTTCACTGATGTAAAAATATCATATTCAGCTGTACTTATTTGGCTAAAGTAAACTAAGAAAACATGCTCACACACTGTCAATAATGTGACATTCAACCATATATCTAACATGCTTAGCAATTAGGCATTTGGTCTAGAGATATGAGTCTCACTTTGGGTGCGAGAGGTCCATAGGCAGTGCATGTGAATTTTTATCTGGTCTGGTTTCATCAAAAATCATATTCTATATTACACACAGACCTCAACAAAAAAAAAATATTATGTGCTAGGTTGGAAAATTCAGCATACAGAACTATTTCCATTAAATAAATTAAATAGTTTTTCTAGGGAAAAACAGAAATTATTGCACACTGAATAAAAGGACTTCCATAATAAAAAATAGTGTTAAACCTAACCGTTGAACATTCAGGCTCCCCAAAACCATATAGTAAATTTCCTACAGAAAATAGAAAACTGGAAATTTCTTTTTGTCACCAAAGGCTGGTAAAGAACAAAAATGGTCAAAAAAAAATATGGTCGAACAATTTATTATTTAAATATTAAACCTTCACTATTTTGGTTCAAGTCAACTAAGAGAACATGCTCATATAGTGTCCAATACTGTGACCTTCATCCATATATCTAATATACTTACCAATCGGGCATTTGGTCTAGTGCTATGATTCTCGCTTTGGGTGCGAGAGGTCCCGAGTTCGATTATCGGTATGCCCCATTGATATTTTTTCGATAATAAATTACATTCTTAGCTATTGCATTAGAATTTTTCTTTGGTCTGGTTGTAAAAATACCTAGTCTACAATATAAACAACCCTCTCCTAAACATTTATGTAATAGGTCCGAAAAGTCAACTGGTTACACTAAAGTCATATACAAATTTTTTTTTTTGGGAAAACATAAGATATTGTAGACTGAGTAAACGGGCTTCAACAATGAAAAAAAATTAATAACAATCTTGTGAACTTTCAGACTCGTCAAAAGAAAACCTTAATGTAGTAAATTTCTTATAAAAACCATCAAACTGGCAGTTTTATCTTGTCACCAAAAGCTACTAAAAATAATAGAAAATGTTCTAACAGATCCAATAATATCATCTTCAGCCTTCATTATTTGGCTAAAGTCAACTAAGAGAACATGCTCCGAAAGTGCCACGCTGTGCCTTCAACCATATACCTAATATGCTTAGCAATAGGGCATTTGGTCTAGTGGTATGATTCTCGCTTTGGGTGCGAGAGGTCCCGAGTTCGATTCTCGGAATGCCCCATTGATATTTTTTGATAATATGTTGCTTTCATACCAACTTATAGGCATGAGAATTTTTATTTGGACTGCCTTTGTAAATAATAACATTCAGTAATTCCTAAAAATTAACTAATCTATATTCACAAAAACCTCACCTAAAAATATGTGGACTAGGTCGGAAATATCAACATATTTGCTTAATCCATTTTAAAAAATTAATCTAGTTTTTTAGGGAAAACATATATTATTGCAAATCGAGTAAATCAAAAATCAAAAATATAGTTTGTTAAACTTTCAGACGCACCAAAAACAAACCATTATTGTAGTAAATTTCTTACATGAACCATCAAACTAGCAGATTTCTCTTGTTACTAACGGCTGGTAAAGATTTTGAAAAAAATACTCGCACTAATTTATAAATATCATATTCAGCTGTACTTATTTGGCTGAAGTAAACTAAGAGAACATACTCACACACTGTCAATAAGGTGACATTCAACCATATATTTAACATTCTTAGAAATTGGTCATTTGGCCTAGTGATATAATTCTCGCTTTGGATGCCAGAGGTCCAGGGTTCTATAATCCGAACAAAAAAAATATTATGTACTAGGTTAGAAAATTCAGCATACAGAACTAATTCCATTAAAATTTAAATCCTATTTTTTTCTTGGGAAAAACAGAAAATATTTCATACTGAGTAAAAGGAATTCCATAAAGAAAAAATAGTTTTAAAAACTAACAATTCAGGCTCTACCAAAACCATGTAGTAAATTTCCTACAAAAACTAGCAAACTGGAAATTTCCTTTTGTCACCAAAGGCTGGTAAAGAACAAAAACAATGGTCACACAGATTTAAGGGCGCCAAGGCTCTGTGCGAGGCATAGTTCTGCGATCAGAGATTCGTACTCGGCTTCGTTGTTTGTCGCGTTGAAACCTAAGCGGAATGACTGCTCGATATTTTTTTTCCTGTCAAAGATTCGAGTTGTAATCCGATACCAGATCCTTGTTTTGACGAGGCCCCGTCGACGTGGAGCTTCCACTTCTGGGCTTTGTCACTGGTGTCGATTTCCTTAGGAATGAGCTCGGTAACGAAATCAGTAGTTGTGCTTTTGAGCTCGTTTGTGGTTTGCTAATCTTCTGGATTGGCTGAGAATGTGGAAGACCGTCCGTAGGGGATGAGATGTCATGACCATAATCGAGTGAGATTGGAAGTATGGTCTTAGCTTCCGTGCGGCGGTTACCACTGCTAGTGCTAGTTTTTCCATTACTGGATATCTTGTTTCAGCGTTGATTAGCAATCTGCTGACATAATAGATCGGCTTTTGTTCGTTATTTTCTTCGCGGACAAATACCCGGCTGACCGCATGTTCTGAGGACACGACATATAGGAACAGGACTTCGCCACTGACTGGTTTCGAGAGGACGGAAGGCTCGCTTATGTAAGCTTTGAGTTTTCTGAGTGTTAGAATCGCACTCCTCTTTCCATTCAAATTTCTTGTTCCCTTTCAGGATCTTGTAGAACGGAAGGCATCGATCCGTCAGTCTCGAGATAAAACGATTTAGCGCTGCAATTTTTCCTGTGACTCTTTGGACTTCTTTGATCGATCTTGGTGGAAAAGTGTCGATGAGTGCCGAGATTTGTTTCGGGTTGGCTTTGATTCCTCTTTTGGTCACCAGATACCCGAGAAATTCTCCCGAAGCTACCCCAAAGGTGCATTTTGTTGGATTCAAATTCATTCCAAACTTGTTGACGATGTTGAAGAATTCCTGGATTTGAAGAACATGGTCATTGGCTACCGAGGATTTGACTAGCATGTCATCTATATAGACCTCCGTTGTTTTACCGAGTTGCTTAGAAGACATTTTGTTAACCAGTCTTTGATAGGTGGCTCCAGTTTTTTTCAACCCGAACGACATTACTTTATAACAATATGTGCGATGTTTGGTTATGAAGCTCGTTTTCTCTTGATCCTCGGGATTCATGAGGATTTGGTTATAACTATAGAAGGTGTCCATGAAGTAAAGTAGCTCGTGTCCTGTTGTGACCTCGACCAGTCGATCGATATGAGGCAGTGGGAAACTATCCTTCGGGCAGGCTTTGTTAAGGTCGGTGAAATCGATGCAGACTCTCTACTTTCCATTTTTATTCTTAACAACGACAGGGTTCGCGAGCCAATCTGGGTACTGAATATCGCGAATGGATCCAATTTTTAGTAGCTTATCGACCTCGTCATTCACACCTCTGGCTCGTTCTGGCCCTAGTTTTCTTCGTCTATGTTTAATCGGTTTAAATGTGGGGTCGATGTGCAGATCGTGGGAGGCGATGTCGATGTCGATTCTGGGCATATCAGCTGCGGACCATGCGAATATCTGGAGATTTTTTTTAGAATGGAGATCATTTTCGATGTTTACGCATTTTTCTGGTGAGCGATCGTCTAAGGCGACGGTGCTCGAAAGGTCTTTTCCGGGGTCTCTCACCGTGGGATCCCAAACTATCAGATGGTATGTTCCTTGCGGGAAAATCTTTCGGGTATCCTGCCATGTAGCAGGATCGCGACTGCTTTTGGTTTCCGTAAATGGTTTTTTCTCCTGTTGGGGATACGAACTTTACGCATTGATGATAGATCAAGGGAACGGCTTTCATATGGTGGATCCATGGTCGTCCTAGGACAGCGTGGAAAGGCGAAGGATTTTTGGTTACGGAGAATTCAGTTTCAAACTCGAGGTTCTGAGCTTTGACGATCATCGTTACGATCACTAACAGCTGCACCCTATTTCCTTCGAAACTAAAGAGGGGGGGGGGGCGCTTCGTGATTGATCATTAAATCAGATTGATTGATTCTCTAGAGGGCTTCCCGTGAAACGATGTTGGCTGCGCTTCCAGTATAGACGAGGATCCTTGAGAAGGTTACTCCGGTGAATTCTAGTACGATGACCAGAGCGTCGTCGTAAGGCGTGTCGAGCTTAGCGCTCTCATGTCGAGAGAAATTTATCACGCTTCTATTCGGCGTTCCTTTCTCCGGTCGGTGGTCGTTCTCCCTTTTCGGGGGCGGAGCAACGTTTATGGTATCTTTAAGGGTCGCGGGACCTCGATCTATTGGACTCTTTTTGGGTTGATTGAGATCCATAATCATGTTTAGAAATCCTAGATCAGATTTTTAGCCAGTAACAGTGGCCGCCAAAATGTAGACATAAAATCTACATTAACTATTTAATAGAGTTTGAGATGTAAACTGGGGAATGAAAAGGATGTGAGCAGCAATACCCTTAGAACACAAGGATGTAATAGGAAATCAATTGACAAAGATGGACTTTATTGAGTAAAGAGATCGGTTACAATGAGTGAAACGGGATCCGAAACTACAACAGAAACCGATGAAAGAATAGATCTAAAACGGTGTAAAACGAAGTTGATGTGTATTGTGTGCTATCTTTAGGGTTCCCTTCTGCTTGATCTCTCCTCTTCTTTTATAGATGTCTCGCTCCATGATCTCTGTAACATTTCCCGCGATCTCCGGATTCTCAAATAATTTTTTTCGAGCTCGCGTGCTCGATGTGTGCTCCTCTCTTTGCGTCCCATGTCTTTAGTCTCGGCCCATTAAGGGAACTGACCGAAATTGGGTCCACCAATAGTCATGCTTTGAAACATAGTCATATCATAACAAAGGACAACATAAAATGTGAACACATAACTTAGTTGCTTCCTTCTTTGGGGTTAGGCCTGCAACCAAAAACAACATAATTAGCTAAGTTTGACATATTGTCCCACTTATGTAACACGACAAACAACACAGCAATGAACAAATCTCACCATTACAACTTTATCATCTGGCCAAGTAAGACAGCTTCCAAGTGCATCTTCCATATACTTGATCTCAGATTTTTCCTACACACACCAGCATCTTTAACCTTCACAACATCCCCAAAGACTCGACATTTGTTGGGGTCGAAATCGGACAAGGCAAAGTTGACATCCAAATTTCCGGTTAAAAATTATTTACTGAAGAATTTCTACGTTTTCGAGAAAAGAAAACGTAGACGAAAAACTTATACGAAAAACTTGCGGAGAAATCCTGTTTTAAGACAACTATTCCTTAAAACAACGATTTCTAGATCGAAGATTTAAGAAATCAACGATTTCTTAAAACAACGATTTCTTAAAACAACGATTTTTTAATCAACGATTTCTTAATCAACGACTTAAGGAAATAACGATTTCTTAATCAACGACTTAAGAAATCAACGATTTCTTAATCAACGACTTAAGAAAACAACGATATCTTAAATCAACGATATTATCGAAAATCCAAACATCCGCAAGCAAACATCCTAGGAGCATCATAGCCTCGCAATGGTTTTGAACGTTTGGACCATGGATTTCAGTCCATGGCACAAACCCGATCGCGATGGCGATCGGGTCACGAACAAGAGCTCAGTTGCTATAGCGATCGGATCACGATTACAGCTCGGTCGCTATAGTGACTGAGCTCCGAACAGAGCTCGGTCGCTATAGCGATCGAGCAATTCCTATATCGATCATTTTTCAAAACATCCGAAGTCTTCCAAAACGACGATACGACGTAAAACTATGCATTTTCGACTATCCGTATAACGATTCTCCGCAAGCCACGACTAACCATTTCTTGATCTCTCGATCAAATGGGATCGTTCGTTCGGTTTACGATAAAACCGCGGAAACTTAACTTTATCGGAGAAATCGTAATAAACGTCTCAAATCGAAAGACAGCCCAAAGGTCCTAAAACTTGATTCGAGGCTCACTTACGATTTCTTAAAATCCCATAAATCTTATGACGGTTTATGCTTGGAGGATAAACATCAGTTTCCGCAGATAAATGAAAACTTTCCGCAGATAATCATGAAGATCGGAAAAAATGGAATATTCCCATTTTTCGACTATGACGGCTTAAGGGCAAAAGTGGGAAGCGTAAACCGACCTAGGAGGGAGTATATAAGGAGTTCAAGGCGAGAAGCATAGGGGGAGAGATCTTTCAGAGCAAACTTAGCACTTAGAGCATTTTAGGCAACTTTCCGTTTTTGTTATTCGAGCTACGACTCAATTAGGTTTAGCCACCTTCGGGTATTAGACTAGGGATCTCGCCGACAGCTCTCGTAGCCGAAGCACGTTACCTTGTTGTTGTTAAGCTCATACGCAGATTCGGAATAAAATCCCTTCTTGCTCTCTTTTTACGATTTTTACTTTATTTCTCGTTTATTGTCGTGTTCTGATTGCTTGACGTGTGATTTCTCAGAAATACGGGACCTCTGGGAAATTAGGGTTTTCCTAGTTTCCTTATTTATACGAAATATTGATGGTGCAAATTTTGGTTCCCACAACATCCACCAGGGCCCAAAGGTTCAATGTGGACATATGTTCAGGATTATTCGATGACCAACGTCCTTCAGTGAACAATCACCTTATTTCCGGAGAGATCAAGGAGCTTTACTTTTTGATTTTGCTTGAACTTGTTATGCTGCAAGCAAGAAAAGCAAAAATGAGAACAAAAATTCAAGAATCAAACGAGAAGCAATCAACTACTTAAGAATTTAAAGTACATCTGATCTACTAAGAGGAGATGTTGGAGGTACTGGAGACTTCTCATTCATAGACTTCTTTTTCTGAGTCGCTGCTGGTATCTTTGTAGGGGCTGGTGGAGTTAATGGAGACTCCGCACTCATAGATTTATCTATAAAACTCGCTGCCGGTTGCTTCGCCGAAGCTGCTGCACTTAGTGGAGACTTTTGATTCTTAGAAGTTGAACTTGCTCTAGAAATTGATTATTGTAGATGAGGAGAATTTGGTGTTAATGATTAAAACACAAAGCTATTTGCGGGCCATGCTACAAAACAGTTCAGATAATCCTCCATAGTTGTCTTGCCAACTATATACCTGCATATGTATTCCTTTGGGTTTGCTACCTTATCCACGTACACATTGATTGTGTTTGGACCAAGAGGAAGTCCATTTACAAACGCTTTTGTTTATGTAGTCTACCAGCGGCCTACACCAACCACTTCCTCATTCTATATATAGTCCACGAGTTTGCATGTGTTATTTGGACTTGTGGAAGGGCTTTGCCAAACAAACGAAGAATAAAAAATATGAAAAAATCAGCTAGAGAGGAAGACGAAACTTAGAAAAACAGAATGGGGAAACTTAACCTTATGACCATTGTCCTCTGGAATGAAACCTGATGTTGGAACCATGCAATGATCGGCATGCCAAGCAACCATCTCTCCTACTGCATCCTCCACAGTAAAAATATTATGTGCAGGTGTCCATTAAAAGGTGTCTGGTTTGGTTGCAGTTTCAACTAAGACCTTGACAGTGTTAGGCCCTAAAAGAATCACATAAACTAACTCATTAGCATCAGATGACACAACCCGTCTTTCATCAACATTGACATCAACAACACACCAGTCAACCAGATAACACTTGGGAAGTGATCGGTATTTACACTCTACATGAAATACAAGCAATATAAAATAAATTTATAAATATAGAGATAGATGAAGACATAGGAAGTGAATTCAATACCTTGTATTCTAGTCTTCACTGACATCAGGTTTTTCTCTGGAATTATTAGTTCTCGCAATGGCCAGCTGTAGATCATAAACTTGTTTCTCTAGAGACACGTGTTTTTCTTCCATGGCAGCCATAAAGTTGTTTCTTACTTGTAAACAAGTCAGTTTGGTCATGCTAATGCCTCTACACATTTCCTTCAACCGGCTAGGATTATCACGTCCCAATATTTTGAGTAATCCCATCTTGCTTTGAATTTGTTGTCGTTGAAACTTGAAGACCCTCTAGTTCTATCTCTGCAGCCTTTCTTTGGAAAAAAAACATTTTAAATTTCACAACTACTAGGAAGTAGATAGTTGAATCGATAAAATCAATCTGTAAAGATCGAACATAACTTACAAACTTTTGAGTTGCATTAACATTGAAAGGCGTACCATCCTTTTAGTTTGTGATTTGATCCAAACTCTCGCCCTAGACACTTGTGATGGATCATCGCTAGACTTTACCAAATCTTCTCTCAACCTCACCATTTCTCTACGCCCATAAGTGTTAGGAATGTGCTTATGTCGTCTTTCTTTATACGAATCACTGACAACCTTAAAGACCTTACTTGTCTTCTCTCTGACAAAGTTACGTCATTCAGTTGTAGTTACATTCTTTGGTCGCAGGTCCATCCTAGCTTTAATGGTTGGAGCTTTCCTGATAGAGATTACAAGGTGTGATTTGGATGCTCTCTACAGACATCCCATTTGCTTAAACACAGCAGTCTTTTTAAACTATTCGTCCAAGTCAAACCTCATATGTAGGCAGGAAAGAGAAATACATTCAATTACAAATGGAATTTATTGTGAATGTAAAAGTTGATTCAACTTACCTCAATAGATTTCCACAACACAATTTTAATATCTTCACCAACTTTTTCCATTTTTCAATAATCACAAGAACATGTTCATGTACTAAGGGTCCCAAGTAGGAGGATAATGATACAGACCCTGGACCACAAGGTTCTCCTAAAGTAGTGAAGTCAACATGATGTCGTTCGTGCGGATCCCTGGCAATGTGTTTCATCTTTGTTTCTCCTCGACGTCATTTACGTTGTGATTCAGTAACTGTATCAGTCTATCAGTCTGAGTTTGCACTTCATCAACATTGGCATTATCAGCTTCAACTTCTTCGTCAACTTCTGGGTCAGCTTCGACTTCTTCTTCGTATGTGTCTTTGTGTTCTTCATATGTTTCCATATTATACATGATACATCATCATCAGCTTCGTGTTCTTCATATGTTTCCATATTATTTGTTTCATCTTCATCAGCTTTTGGTTCTTTGTTCTGTTCTTCTGCATTATGTTCATTTCATTCTGTTCTTCAACTCGTTCCTCAAAGATTTCATTGTTTGGTTCTTCTTCCTCCATTTCTACATTCATATCTTTCGTAATTTCTTTCAACTTCTTCTCTTTCAGTTTTTGCTTCGGTTCCTTTGTTTTCTTCACACGCTTTTTCCTATGATTCCCCATCTTAGTTCACCTGAAACAGAAACAAGTATTGTTAAGTGTCAATGATTAGAACACAAAAAACAACTCAATGTAACGAAAACAAAAAACACTCATATACACACAATGACACCAGAACAATCAACACTCAAAGAAACTCAAAAACATATAATTTCATTCGATTCAAACATAAATTCCTTCAAAGCATCTCAAAACAATATACAAAAGACCACTGTAAGGAATATATGACATTCCATTCAAACATAAATGCCTTCACAGTCAACCCGTACATTTACAAATTCATCAACCAATTCATCAGCATCCATAGCTACTATTGGTGGCAACGGACCAACAACTGCATTTCCATCTTCCACATCTTCTTCAATGTATCTTCTTGTTGGACATCTCAAACCTACATACCAACTTGATGACTCATCTACTCTGGAATAAAAGACTAGCTTTGCTTTGAGGCTAGGATGTATGGATATTTAGCAAATGCCAGTCGGCTTTGATTCAAGTTGACAAGTGTGAAGCCATCTTCTACCTTCACTCCATTACCAATGTTTTGCCATAGACAGCGGAATACAGGGATGTAGGATGTATTATAATCAATAATTAAAATCTCCACCCCTCTGCCATAGTATGTTACTAAATCAACCATCTGAGAAGTGTCTTTTGCACTAGATCTACACATTGTTGTTGCCTCGTATAAAACACCACTATTCTGAGTTAGTCTCTCAACTGAATTGGTGTGAAACCACAGACCATTGATTATGTAACCAGTGAAAGACTAGCAGTAACACGAGGACCGTAGGCCAACCACTTTAGTGTTTCATCGTGATTCTCCGAACTAATAGGTATCTGTAAGAAAATATGTTAAGTGTTGATACATATATCAAACCAACTAATCAGAAAACTAAATTTTAGCTCAGATTATGAACTTGCTTGCTCTTTTAACCAAAACGCAAATTTCTTTGTATGTGTTCTCCATAATATTGTTGCATCACGTCTACATCTTTCACTAGTGTCTTGTAGATGTTGTAGGTTGCATGCTTCAAATGGAATAAACAAAATTTTTAGTAACTCAATGTATATAGAAACATTCCGCTGTGAAAAAAAATGCAAGAACATTTACAAAACTTACTCGACATAAGGTTCCATATTCTGAATAACAGCAAGATGTACAATGTTCTTATCCTTCTCAGACAGAAGAGAACAAGTGGCTGCGGATATTGGACGACCCTCAACAATAAATTTACTCACGAACTCAGTATTTCTATCGGGTTTCTCCTCGAACACTTGTTGTGTTTTTCAATAACTGACTGCAGAACCTCAAACATTCCTCGGAGAGATACGCTTCAGCTATACAACCCTCTGGTCTTACAGGATTTCTTACAAAGTATTTCAGCACTTTCATATACCTCTCAAACGGGTACATCCAACGGAAATGGACTGGTCCACCTAACCAAGCTTTCCTGCCTAGATGAACTACCAAATGCACAATTATATCGAAGAAACTTGGAGGAAAAAACCTCTCAAACATACAGAGAGTTTCCACTATTTCAATTTCCATTACTGAAATTGTCTCTCTATCAATAACACTCTGACAGATATGATTGAAGAATGCACATAGACGTCCAATAGCTATCCTAACACCTTTAGGTAATAACCATGTAAAGAAAGAAGCATATTATATCAAAGTCAGGACATCAAATGCTAGACTTATACAAAGTCAAAAGACCCTCAGATGATACATCTATTCGCAACCGGAAGAGTTGTTGCATCAAGATATGGTAATCATGTGATTTAATTTCTAATATCTTACATTCTTCTATCTTCACATGCGCACAAGACATGGTAATCATGTGATTTTATTTCTAATATCTTACATTCTTCTATCTTCCCACGCTTTGATATATTTGAGCAGTAGCCTTCTGGACCTTTGAAGTCCACTAGACGCTTGCAGAATGTTTTCTATTTGCTGGAAAAAGACCAAGGAGCTGGACGAAGGTATGTTTTTTTCAACGGGGTTGAGGATGTAAATCCTTCCTAATGCCAAGCCGTTCCAGATCTTTCAAAAAATTAAGACCATCTTTTGATTTTCCACAATGCAACAATGTGGCGATAAGGCTTGCAGCAACATTTATTTCAACGTGGATCACTTCTAAATTTTGTCTAACTGAGAGATCGTATACAATAACAAAAAAACACAGATAAGAAGATCAACGAAACCTAAAACAGAACAATTCTAAAAATATTGTTATAAAATAATATTTGAATCATACTTCCCAATAAGTCAACTTGAAAAAAGAATGATTGTTTCTTCTATCTAGATATCTCCTCCTCATATACTGGTTCGTCCTCTTCCTCTGATTCACTGATATCATCATCGGTATTGGTGTCTGCTCTAACAGACTCATTAAACTTCCTCTTCCACTTCTTTCCAGTTACTTTCTCATTTCCAAAGCCATTCTTGTATTTTTGAGTATTTGGTTTATATTATGACCACTCAGAATCCTATTTTTTCTCCCATGCTCAGCTTTACCATCAAACCATGCTCTCTTTCCTCGGTAAGCATGTGCGGGAGGTAGACCTTTCGGATAGTACATTTATACATGATTCCTACTATTACTCATCCACATACTATCTGTGTTTTTTCCATACACATGACATCCCATTTTCCCTTTTACTTTACAGCCTGCAAGATTTCCATATGCTGGAAAATCCTGAATGGTCCAGAGAAGCAAGGCTCTTAACGTAAAAGTAATGTGGCTGAATGCATCATACGTTAACTCTCCTTTCTCCCAAGGATGGTTGAGATCCTCTATTAGTGGTTCTAAGTACAACTATATTGTTTCCAGGTTTGATTGGACCAGGAATCAACAATGACAACATGATGTTCTCCTCCTTCATACACTTATCGGGTGACATGTTGTAATTCACTAGCAAAACAAACTGAGCACTATAGTTAACATTCATGTTAAACGGATTAAACCCATCAGTGGAAAGTCCAAGCCTAATATTCCTTTCTTCATCGGCAAATGACGGGTATTTATCAATCATTTGATCCCAAGTAACAGAATCTACTTGATTTCGCATTTTTCCACCAGTGCTCTTATTAGTAAAAAGCCACCTTAAGTCTTTCTCCATGTCCTCTGACCTAAACATCCTCTTGAGACGTTGAATCAGCGGAAAATACCTAAGAACTTTATGTGGAATTCCTTTCTTCACATCACATGTGCTCTTTTTAATCTTCCATCCTGAAGCATTGCATTTTGGACAGTTGTCTAATTTCTCAAAATCCTTTCTGAATAGATAACAATCGTTCACACAACCATGTATCTTCTCATAAACCATCTCAAAAGATCTCAGAAACCTCTTCACTTCGTACAAGTATGTGTGCAAGACATTATCATTGGGTAGCATATGTGGTAAAGTCTCTAGCAGAAGTTCTAAGCTTCTATCGGACCAACCACTCTGTGTCATTATCCTAAAAGAGTGAAACAATCGCCGAGAGCTTGATGTGGCTTCCATAACTTGGATATAGAGGTGTTTCTGCATCGGCTAGCTTTGCAAGAAACTCATCTTCTTCCTTATCTTCACCGTCAGCCACATCACTTAAGTCACCCTGCCTAAGAAACTGTTGAGATAATTCCTTAAACCAATTGACCGGTTTATATCTCGCTTGACTAATTTAACCTAGCACACTTCTTGTTGTTGTTTGAGGTTGTTAAAGACACAAGAGATTTTTTGACCCAGTTCCCTTTCGGTACATCTGGGGAGAGGACGGCACTCTCAACGATTCACTAGTATCAAGTGTTTACAAGAGCTTTCTTTACACAACAACCTTTGTGTCTCTCTATTCACCTAGAGACAACACAACAATGAGCTAAAGACTTAAGCTCACTGAACCTGTGTGTATAAGAGATGAAAAATCCACTCTCCTTGGAGAAGAAACAGCCTGAGACTCTTGACCGGATCTCCCTTGCCTTCTCCTTGTAGATACTCCTTCAATCTCTTCTCTTTGCTCTTGCTTCTTGCCTCTCTCCTTTGCTAATCTCTCCTTTAGACAAATGAGTGTTAGAGTGGCAAGAAATTAGGTTTAGGGACTATATAGGTGTCTCCCTAAACCTAATCACTAATGGGCTTTCGACCATAATAAGGCCCAGCTAATCATGACCAAATTGCTCACAATCAGCTTCTCAAGTCTTGTGCCCAATTCTCAAGTATTGTGCTTTATTCTCAAGTCTTGTGCTTTATTCTCAAGTCTTGTGTAGATCATAATTCAACAATCTCCACCTTGAGCTTTTGGTCACTTGTACTTGTGAAATCTGTAACTGAAATACCATCTCTATGTCGATTTACCTCAACGTAAGATGAACCTGAGACTTCCGTCATAGTCTCAAACTAGTGAATCATTCCTGCACCCCTTCCAGCTCCACCACCAGAAATAAGCAGTCTTGTCACCTTTACCGGCAACCCACAGCACTAACAGATCAATCCTTGAACTCAACATGTACCGCCATCAGTAATAATGGAACACGCCGCCTAACACACTGCTAGGAAGACTTTCGACACAACCTCTTGTTCAACTTATTGAAAACTGTCCTTGACTTCCTTTTCAGAATTGACCATCTGAACCCTTTGTCGATTTCCCAGATTTGACCATCTGAACTTCTTGCTTCTGCGAGGTGATAACCGACAAACCATCTCGCGCTTCCGCTGTCTCAACTCAGTTGGTGACATTGAGTGTCACCAGGCACCTCTCAAAGCTGTTGCCTGGTAAACTCTTTGTCAACATATCCGCAGGATTTAGAGAAGTATGAATCTTCTGCACCTTACTGAACCATCCTCCACCTTGTCCCTGATGAAATGCACTTTATTCTCAAAGTGCTTGGTCCTGTCATGATGAACTGGATTCTTTGCCAAACAGATTGCACTCTGCGAGTCACAATTCAACTTGAAACTCTCTGACTTAAACCCCAATTCACTGCAGAAAATCTTCAACCAAATTCCCTCTCTAGCTGCCTCTGTGAGTGCCATGTACTCTGCCTCAGTAGTTGAAAGAGCCACAACATGCTGAAGAGTAGACCTCCAACTCACAGTATTACCACCAACCTTGAAGACATAACCCGATATTGACCTTCTCCTGTCAAGATCTGCAGAGTAATCTGAATCACAAAACCCTTCAATCTCAAACTTGTCTGACTTCTTGAAGTTTAGACACACATCTGAAGCTCCCTTAAGATATCTCAAAATCCACTTAACCGCAGACCAATGACATCTTCCTGGATTTGCCATGAATCTACTGACCAAACCGACCGCATACGCTAAATCTGGACGAGTACCAATCATGCCATACATCAGACTTCCCACTGCACTTGCATATGGAACTGAACTCATCAACCGTGTCTCCTCAACCAACTCCTCAGGAGTCAAACTCTTAAGCTTGAACTGTGCATTAGATGGAGTTACAACAGCCCTGCAATCCTCCATGTTAAAAGTTCTCAACACCTGCTTAAGATACCTTTCCTGTGATAGCTTCAGAGTACCCTTCTTTCTATCCCTGATGATATCAATCCCGAGGATTCTAGATGCTGGCCCTAGATCCTTCATCTCAAACTTTTTCTTCAAACTTGCTTTCAGCGCTTTGATCTTCTCATATCCTTTGCTGCTATAAGCATGTCATCAACATATAGTAAGAGATATACCATATCATCAATACTTGATCCCTTAGTGTAAACACATGGATCCTTCCTGCACCTCCGGAACTTTTGAGACTTCATAAAATCATCAAACTTTTTGTTCCACTGCCTAGGTGACTGCTTTAAACCATAGAGAGATTTCTTCAGAAGACAAACCTTGTCTTCATCTCCTTTCTCTATGAAACCTTCCGGCTGCTCCATGTAGATGACTTCATCAAGTGTACCGTGTAAGAAAGCAGTCTTGACATCCAGTTGCTCCAACTCCAGATCGCAGTTCACCACAATTGATAACATGATTCGAATAGAAGCATGCTTGACTACCGGAGCAAATATCTCATTGTAATCCACTCCCTCAACTTGTGTATACCCTTTAGCAACAAGTCTCGACTTATACCTGCGATCTTCCACTCCTGGAATACCTTCTTTAATCTTGTGAATCCATTTACACCCGATTATCCTCTGGTTTTCTGGCCTTGGGACGAGATCATAAGTATCATTCTCATCTAGAGATTGCTTCTCCTCTCCCATAGACTTGTACCACTTATCCCAGTCTCTACTTTTCCTAGCTTCTGCTAGTGACTTTGGTTCATCTATCTCCAAGCTTTCTGCTGTTGCCAAAGCATAAGCTACAAAATCAGATCCCTCAAACCTCGATGGTGGTCTGATGACTCTCCTTTCTCTGTCTCTTGCCAACAGATAATCATCAAAAGACTCCACGTGGCTCTGATTTTCCTCCTCTTCTTCCTCAGATTTCTCTTCCTCTTCTGATTCAGTTTCTGATTGTGAACTTCCCGAAGTATCTCCACCTTGACCAGTAGAATCCCCACTTCCTGAAGCCTCTCCACCTTGACCGGTAGACACTTGAACTGAACCAGTTGTAGTCGGTCCTTGGATCAGATCAGTGCTAAAAGTGACTTTCTTCTTCTTCTTAGATTTAGTCGCTTCCTTCTGATCTCGATCTTTATACAGCTTCTCCTCATCAAAGACTACATTCCTGCTGATAGTACTCCTTTCCTCATCTTGTAACCACACCCTGTAACCTTTAGTACCCTGTGGATAACCCATGAAGAATCCTTTAACAGCTCTTGGACTTAGCTTGTCCTCTGTTCTGTGTACATAAGCAACACAACCAAACCGCCTGAGATGACTGTAATCAACCTTTGATCCTGACCACACTTCCTCTGGAATCTGAAACCTCAAAGATGCACTAGGAGACCTGTTTATCAGATAAACCGCAGTCGACGCTGCCTCAGCCCAGAACTTCTTCTCTAACCCGGTTTCTGCCAACATACACCTGATCTTATCCGCTATTGTCCTGTTCATCCTCTCAACCACTCCATTTTGCTGTGGAGTATAAACGCAAGTCCTGTGCCGTTTAATCCCTGAGTCTTGACAAAGCTTATCCATCAGATTGTTGCAGAACTCCAATCCATTATCTGTCCTTAGACACTTGATCTTCTTCTTTGTTTGATTTTCCACAAGTGCCTTCCACTCTGAAAAATTCTCAAACACCTCATCTTTACTCCTTAAGAATCTGATCCAGACCTTCCTTGAGTAATCATCGATGAATGTAAGAAAGTATCTACATCCCGACAGAGTTGGTTCATTTGAAACTGAACCCCATAGATCACTGTGAATGTATTCAAGAATACCTTTAGTAGTGTGTTTCCCCTCTGGAAAGCTTTGCTTGTGGGACTTTCCAAGTACACACTCCTCACAGAAATCTAATGTGTGGACCTCCTTTGAGTCTAGATAACCTCCTTTGACCAGAAGATTCATGTTCTTCAGACTCATGTGTCCTAACCTTGAGTGCCATCTGTTCGTCAAGTTCACTTCAGCTCTGACTACAGACGCTTCTCCCTTTACCACTGATCCTTGCAGATAATACAGTCCATCTTGATATTTCCCAGAAATCACCTTTTGACCATTCTTGTAGAAAGTAACCATGAAGTCTTCCCCTTCATACTTGCAACCGCTCTTTTCTAACTGGCCATAAGAGATGAGATTCCTGCTCATGGTTGGCATATATCTCACCTCAGTCAAGATAACTGTAGCTCCTTCTGAGTTTATGATCTTCAGCTTGCCAATACCTTTGACTTCACTTGAAGTATTGTTACCCATCAATACTTTTCCACCTTCAAACTCCTTGAAATCAAATAAGGCATCTCTATCTGGTGTAATGTGGAATGTACAACCAGAATCCATGACCCACTCACTCTTGGGGTCCTTTTCACTTGTTGTCAAGATCATAGGAAACTCCTTTTCCTGAGCAACATTTGCAGAATCAGTTGCTCTCCCATTCTTCCTTTCAGGACAATCTTTCTTAAAGTGTCCTTCCTTCCCACATACCCAACACTCTCTAGCTTTCTGTTGATTTCTTGGCCTAGATTTAGACCTTGAATCCCTGCTCTTGGATCTTCCACTCGACTGACCAGAACTCTTCCTCTCAGGTCTACCCTTGGACACAACCAAACCTTCTGCATTTGACTTAGCCTTTCCAATGAGCCCCTTTTCCTTTAGCTCAACTTCCTTGGCATATGCAGAACTGGTTACTTCATTCAGAGTCAGTGTTTCCTTTCCATTACCGTATTTAAGTGTATGAACCAGTGAGTCGAACTGCCTTGGGAGACTAGACAAGACCTGGATAGCTTGGTCTTCATCACTCACATTAATGTTCAGACTTGCCAAATCGTCTACCAGTTTCAGAAACACATCAAGATTCTCCTCTATGCTTTTGTGCTCTTCCATCTTAAAGCTGGCAAACCTCTGCTTCAAATAAATTCGGTTAGGTAAGGACTTAGTTTGATAATCCCTTTCCAGAGCCTTCCACACTCCTAGAGCTGTTGTCTCCTTCATAACCTTCCGTAAGATCATGTTGCTAAGAGAAGAGCATATCAGATTCTTTGCTCTTTTATCCTTCTCCTTTTTCAGCGGATCAACCGGAGAACTCATAGCTTCTGTGACCTCACCTTCCTTTTCTTTCCCTTTAACAGAACCGCTGGACCCTTCTTCTTCAAGAACAAAATCCAGACCCTGAAGCTCAAGCTGCATTAGCATTTTAAACTTCCATAACCCAAAGTCTCCTTGACCGTCAAACTTCTCCACCTCAAATTTACCTTGAACTGGCTCCATGACTCAAGACTTTAACCTCTGCTAAAGCTGAACACCCAAACCAGAAACCCCTTAACTTCTTCAAACAACTCCAACCGCTGAACAGAACCAGAAACCCCTGAACCTGTGCAGCCAAACACCAACAGCAGATCAGAAACTGAAACCGTAACCTCTCCTTGCTGAACCTGATGCTCTGATACCACTTGTTGAGATAATTCCTTAAACCAATTGACCGGTTTATATCTCGCTTGACTAATTTAACCTAGCACACTTCTTGTTGTTGTTTGAGGTTGTTAAAGACACAAGAGATTTTTTGACCCAGTTCCCTTTCGGTACATCTGGAGAGAGGACGGCACTCTCAACGATTCACTAGTATCAAGTGTTTACAAGAGCTTTCTTTACACAACAACCTTTGTGTCTCTCTATTCACCTAGAGACAACACAACAATGAGCTAAAGACTTAAGCTCACTGAACCTGTGTGTATAAGAGATGAAAAATCCACTCTCCTTGGAGAAGAAACAGCCTGAGACTCTTGACCGGATCTCCCTTGCCTTCTCCTTGTAGATACTCCTTCAATCTCTTCTCTTTGCTCTTGCTTCTTGCCTCTCTCCTTTGATAATCTCTCCTTTAGACAAATGAGTGTTAGAGTGGCAAGAAATTAGGTTTAGGGACTATATAGGTGTCTCCCTAAACCTAATCACTAATGGGCTTTCGACCATAATAAGGCCCAGCTAATCATGACCAAATTGCTCACAATCAGCTTCTCAAGTCTTGTGCCCAATTCTCAAGTCTTGTGCTTTATTCTCAAGTCTTGTGCTTTATTCTCAAGTCTTGTGTAGATCATAATTCAACAGAAACTCTTCATAAAAAATGCAGCTGCTTGGTACAACCCTAAAATCTCTTTGTTCCTCTCATTTGCATTGCTTCTACAGTCAATCCCTGAAATCACTTCTCCATGATGATACCAATCCTCCTGCATCTTGTAACTCAAATTCATTCCCCTTGTTACAAGATGATCAACAACAACACTGGCTGAGTGACGGTCTACATCGCGACAGTCCGTGCATGGACAAATGATAATCGCAGAGTCTTGTAAAGCTGCACCAACAGACCTCACAAAATCCCAAGCACCTCTCTCATAACCAGGATCAGCTCTTTCGTTAAGACAGATTCAAACATAAGACAATAGCAAAACGTAAACTCTATTAATCCCCTACTAAATCCTTAAGTATATATTTTTTTACTTTACCTGCTAAGATGAACCCATGACTTTTCCACCATTTTTATGTTCTAAGTTTCTAACCCACAAAAAACAAAGCAAACACATAAGAATATCTCAAATACAAAACAAAAAAAATTGTCAATCACAAAAAGACCAATAAAAAGTCAAATATATTCAATCAATCGGATACTCAAAAGTGGCAGGCAATCAATAACACAAACAAGAGTCGATAAGATCCTGCTTATATTAGGCTAGAAATAGTTACCTCAATAAGATCCTGCATATTTCAAGTCGACTTCACTCCACAAAGAAACAATCAAAATCTCCAAATTTGAAAGCAAAACTGAACAAAAACGAACCACTAATCAAATCGTTTCACCCGTAAAAGAATCACAATCACTCGTCAGGAAATCGAAACAGAGTTTAAAAAGATGTCTTACCTGGCTCATCTCCTCCTTCTCTTCGTGTAATTGTACAAGCTGCAAAGAAATCTAACAAATTAATTGGAGAAATCAGAGAAATCAAAAATTCTGTATAGGGTTCATAACACCACAAATTGATACTGGGGTTCACCTGGCATCTGAAAGGTAACGACGAGACACCGATCGGCGACGAGAACACCCAAGAATGGCGGATCTAGGTACAAGTTTGAAGATTTTTGGGTTTTTAACATTGCATGCTCGAGTGAGAGAATGGCGGAATAATAGGAAAAAAAAAGCTAAGTGTTTTTCCTCCAAAACACTTTACAGGTATAATAGTCTTTTTTAATTTCCCGATTAATTATTTTTTTCCTAGCGCGGATATAACGCTACAAAAAAGTTGGCCACGGATTTAACCCATTTTCGTAGCAGATCGTGAATTCGTGCTACTGCGAACTGCTACCAATACTCATATTTCTTGTAGTGTAGATATTTTGAAAAACACTCGCACTGATTTAAAAATATCATATTCAGCTATACTTATTTGGCTTATATAAACTAAGAGAACATGCTGACTGGCAATAATGTGACCTTCAGCCATATATTTAACATGCTTAGCAATTGGGTATTTTGTCTACTGATAAGATTCTCGCTTTGGGTACGAGAGGTCCAGGGTTCGATAATCCGAATGCCCCATTGATATTTTTTGATAATATGTTGCATTCCAACTCATAGGCATTGCTTGTGAATTTTTATCTTGTCTGGTTTCGTATAAAATTACATACGGTAATTCTTCAAAATTACCTAGTTTGTATTACACACAAACCTCAACAGACAAATTATGTACTATGTTGGAAAACTCAGCGTACAGAACTAATTCTATTAAAAAATTTAAATACTAGTTTTTTGACATATTATTTATTTCTGTTTTATAGTTATGCAATTTTAAACATTTTAATCGTAATATCATTAGTTTCTTTAATATATCTACAAATTTTAGAAATATTGTTTAGCATATACATATCTATTTTTAATATACTCTTTAAAATATCTACAAGATTATAATTCAAAAATCTATAAATATATATTTAAAAATTAATTTAAATTAAAAAAATTGTTAAATTTATATTAATTTTATGTTCAACTAGATCAAAATTTATTTTAAAATATTGGTAAGAAAATAATAATAATAAAGTTTAATTTTAAATATAATTTAAATTTTAAAATATTTATTCATGCATATTGTGTAGTAAAACACCTAGTATACCATACACCGGGATGTTATAATTCATCCCTCTCAAATAACGTAATGCTTCTGTTGCGACCCATGATTGTAACCCATGTTAGTGTGAACCCACTTGTAACACCACCGGCATTCACGGTTAATAGATCTCCCATGCCCGCTGACTTTTCCTGTGGACTTGACCCTATGCAGCGGGCAGTGCGCTAATTTTTTGGAGGTTTAAAAAAATTGTTTATTAATTATGCAATTAACGCATGATCTTTCCTCGTGTTTGGGACTTACTCACATAATACACAAATCATTTTACGATAGATCATTTATTTTCATTACTTTAGTAAGTGGTTTTAATGTAACTTGTCAAACCGTAGATAAAAAGAAAGAAAGATCCTAAATTAATAAATTAGATAAATTTTAGTTAATAATGAAATCAGTACAATATAATAATTTAAGTAAGAAAAGACGCAATGAAAATTGTGGAGGTTGAAATTAACTATTTTTCTGGCATTGAATGGTACAACGGGATATGAATAAAGTACAACAGAGAAAATAGATTAAATTAAAACCGAAAACTTAAAGAAAAAAAAAAAGAACAAGAGTAGGGTGGGAAAAAATGTTTAAGATGAGCAAAAGATATTATAAATCCGACGGACATGAGTAGAAGCATGCCTTCACAATGCCGAAACAGTAACCTAAAACGGTTTGTGCATATCTGGTAACTGGAACTACATACGGCGATGTTTCAGAGTGCTAAAACTGATTTATTAGCTACAAAATGCCGATTGCCGAAGAAATCAGAAACCGACCCTATGATCTTCGACCAGAAGAACTGGAATCTAAGTCTGCGCAGAGTCTACAAGAAAGAGTAAAGGTTGATGAGAGAGAAAGAAAATTTGCAAAGTTCAGTCTCGTCCAAATATGAGTTGTCTTTGGTAGATAATCTACCGTAGGTTGTTAAATCTACACATTATACTGAATCAAGTTCTCACATATATGATTTTTTATGCAAGCTGAATAAACTAAAATACAAATTCAATTAGAACTGGTAACCAACCCTTTGGAAAATTCGACTCAAGTAATCTAGAGTTTGTACGATAAAATGGACTTTTTCCTAGATATATACAACCAGATTTGTGAGATCATTAAACTATTCTGATATATTTTAAGAAAAATAGAATCCTAAAAAATATTATCTGTGATCACACTTTTATAACAAAGTATATTTTAGTCCTCATGTTCGTGCATGGCTCATAGACATATGGATCGGTGCTTCAAATTGTGAGGATGTGAATCCCCAAAAAAATACATTCTAAGTGGCGTACAGCCCGTATATGTAGATTAATATATAATGTGTAAATGTATATATTTCACATGAATAAAAAGAAGAATTGTTTAATGTCTTTTTCATAGCGAAAAGGAATCGAACCAGTCTTTGTCTCTTTAAACTCAAACCAAACCTATTTATTGTCTCTAGTGAATTTGGACTTTTTCAAATTATACTTTAGTAGTTTATAGAAAATTCTATTCTATCAGACTATTTCTTGTCGTGATTGAGTTCATAATATTTGTGTTTCTTTTCATTGTCGTTTTCTACGAGCGGTTGTTTAGACCAGAGAATAATCAATCAATACAAGGTAATAATATTCGAATCAGACCAAACTGAACTTTAGAGTTGAAGAACGAACAAAGTAATGGGAGAAAAAGAAGACAAGAAAGAGAGAGGCGAGGAAATCATCACGGCCGTTTACAAGGTTCACCTTCACTGCCGGAAATGTGCATGCGACATCAAAAAACCTCTCCTTCGTTTTCAAGGTTAGGCCTCACTGTTTAAGTTATTTCCCCAAGTTTACAAGTTAGTATATATATATACAAAGTAGTAGTTGAACTCGTTTACAGAAAAGAAGCAGAAGACGCTTATTAAAGTCTCTCTTCCTGAGCTATAAACTTTGAGCCTTGGATGTGTAGTATATATCTTGATCTAATTACATTTGATTTCTCCTTCATGTTCGAGAGGTTTTTTCCTTAAAAGTGTTTTTAATTGTGATCTCCAGTCCAAACTGTTGTAGGGATAATTTTTAGCAAAAAAAACAAAAACTGTTGTAGAGATAATTCGCATGCAAAATTATCCATAGGCAATTAGGCCGTAACAAAACTTTATACAAACATCGTCCATCAATCCAGACCAAAAAGCAATTTTATTGGGCTATACTATACAATTCGACTATCACATTCTGCTTATCCTTGAGGCTTTTGGGCAAATGTTATCCTTGAGGCTAATTGTTTATTTAATCAGAATCGCTGTGTTTTTAAAATAATTTATAGCATTTTGGTTGATAATACTATTTTAGGGGTTCATGGTGTGGATGTTGATTTGGAGAAGAACGAAATCAAAGTAAAAGGGAAAATAGAAGTCGTGAAGATTCACAAGGAAATCGAAAAATGGAGCAAGAAAAAAGTTGAGCTCATCTCTCCCAAACCCTCTGAGGTTAAGAAAACCACTACTACAACAACTACAACTACTTCTGTGGTAGAGAAGAAAACCACCGAAGTCAAAAAGGTAAGTTTCTTCCATAATCCCATTACCATATATATATATATATATATATATATATATATATTTAGTATAAATGGATTTTGTGAGAGTTTTCTTAAAAAAATTCACAGGATGTTATTCGCACGACAGTACTTAAGGTACACATTCATTGCGCTAAGTGTGACAAAGATCTTCAGAACAAACTCTTGAAGCACAAAGGTAAGTTGAATAGGATTTGAATATGTTTCAATTGAAGGGGGCAGCATATATAACATTCAGATTCAAACGATCCAATTTAGTTTGTATATTGATTAGTCTGGCTGTGCGATTCTAACTTGATTATTTGGCAGCTATTCACATTGTGAAAACTGATACAAAAGCCCAAACGCTAACGGTACAAGGGACGATAGAATCTGCAAAACTTTTAACCTATATAAGGAAAAAAGTTCACAAACATGCAGAGATACTAAGCACAAAGACAGAAGAAGAGAAGAAGAAGGAAGAAGAAAAGAAGAAGAAAGAAGACGGGGAAAAGAAGAAAAATGAAGAAGAGGAGAAGACGAAAGGAGAGGTCAAAGTAGAAGTGACCAAAACGACTACTCAAATTGTGGAGTTCAAAGAGAAAGTGAAAGTTGAGGGCCACAAAGATAAAGATGGAAACATACCTTACTTCGTTCATTACGTCTACGCTCCACAATTGTTCAGTGATGAAAACCCTAATGCTTGTTGCATTGTCTAGTTACATTGTTAAATATGTACGTAATGTCGTTCTTACATGAGAAATTATACAATAGACCCTCAAGTAAAATATGATACAAATCAGAATGATGTGTTGACATGCCGTTGTTATATTAAAAAACGAACCAGTTATAGAATTTTTTTTTTGAACCAGTTATAGAAGTGAAAATATTATTTTGGTATAAGATCACTACAAATCGACATGATTAAGTTATAGCTGTAAAACTTTTAAGATAATTTAACTTTTGTTTATGACATTACTCATTAGAGTAAAAGCTATAAGCAGAACTTGGACATGTGTTTAAGATTTATTTCATAATACATAAAGCGTCATTTTTAGAGTGTTACAGCAAATGTGACTTGAAAACACAGGCGATGAGTAATAAAGCACTATCACGTTTTAACGCTTGCAAAAGTGATTCCGTCATTTTTAGCACTAGGTTTTGATCTGTGCTTTGAAAACGCGAAATTAGATTTTATTGATAAAATTAATAATCAATTTGTTAGTTTATAATAGAAATGACAAATATATTTATTCAACCCGTTTCTTCTTGATAAATATTTTATTATTTCGATGGATTAAACAGAAAAAACAGTAATTGCAATATTTTAGTTTGGGAAATCGGCCAAAAAAAACACTGAAATTTTTAGGAATTGCCAAAACAAACCTGGACATATTGGCTGGCCAATAAAACACTGAACTTTCATTGAGAAATGTTATTAAAATATGTGATTCCATCGGGTATCGAACATATGCACTCGTGTTTAATGGTACGGGTTTTTACCACTGAGCTAGTGGACTTTACAATAGATTGACAAACAAAGTTCTTTATATTGGCTTCTAATCCTAGTTAAATGAATCAAAAAGAAACGACGGCGTTTTCTCCTCATAAACCTAAATTCCCAAATCATAAAATCAGAAGCTCCATTGACGAACATAGCTCGATTCTCTTCCATTTCTTCCTTAAGAAGCTTGATTCTCACATTTCCTTCTTCGAGTGTCACATGATAGTTCGGGTTGTGAGGATTCGTCTGTGAATACGATGGGTATTCGTGGTATTCCGGAGCAATGCGGCTGTGGTCGAAGAACTGAGATTAACACATCAAAAACAAAGGAAAATCCAGGAAGAACTTTCTTTAGATGCCCAACGTTTCAAAATGTAAGTGTTTAATTTGATTATGGGTGCAATTGATTGTGTTTCTGTAACCTTAGAACATAAAGCTTCAATGTCTAGGTAGTGAGAAATTGTTTGAACATAGATTGTGTTCATGATTTGTGTCCAGGATCACTTGTATAAATGGGTAGATGAAGGTGTCTACGAAGAGGTTCACAATGCATTGCCTAAAGTTGATTGCTTTGCATCGGATTTGAGGAAGCTCAAAATAGAGATCGACAGCCTCAAAAATGTGGAGGAATAGCTGAAAGAAGATGTCAGGAAGGCTAGCAATGAAATTAAGAAGCTGAATGTGAGCATCAAAGTGGGTTTTCTAGTGGCATCAGTTTCTTGTATTGTGTTCATCATGAGAAAATAGGCACTAGGAATGGGTTGTCTTTGAATATGTCTTGTGTTTGAATTGTGAAATGGGTTATCTTTCATTGCAGTAGGAGACTATGTTTGCTTGTGTAATTCTGATGGTTTAAGTGTTTGTGTAATTCTAATGGTTTCAAGACTCTCTTTATGTTATATGGTTAATGTAAGACTTGTTTACAAAAGAAGTACATAGCCATCATCATTGTTTAAGAAAACAGCAAAAGAAAGAAGTACACAACCATCATCATTGTTTAAGAAAACATCAAAACAAAAGAAAAACAAGTACATAACAATCATCATCCATCACACAACAAAACATAATCATTCTGAGAGAGACAACATCACACAACAAACAAAAGAGTAGTTCTAAGAGAACCATCTTTCACACGCTCCAGTCTGTGATGCTTGGGAAGATTGGGGAACTTCCCATCGTTATGCTTCAGTTTGTGAGGATTGAGCTTGGGAAGCTTGTGATGAGTGAGCTTGTGAGGATTGAGCTTGGGAGTTTGAGCTTGTGACTCTTCAAAATGTAGTCCATGTATCATTCCAAATGAACTGTCAATAACCTCAGAACAACTCAGACACATTACCAATAGCTATAGAACTAAGAACCTTACCTGATATTTTCTTGGTCTGCCTCTTGGTTTCTTAGGTGGACTCGGAACAAATGCTTTCTTACATGTATTCTTGTAATGGCGTTCTTCTTTGCAGTTTGAGCATGTCATAACTCTGTTCGCACAGCTCAGCTTGGTAGTAGACTTTGTCTCATTGGCTCCATTCTTTCTATCATGGTTTTTAGGTCTACCAGGATTGCTATTTCAGTTAGGTTGTGGAATCACACCTAATCTATTGGTATGAGGCCACTCTATCATCCCATTTAAAGGACTGATCCCATAACTGTAGGTTTCACGCCACTTAGAAGTTGTGTAGCAAGGAGCTACAAACTCTGAAAGTTTCCTTTTCGCACCAAGGATGACCTTAGCAGCATGGATGCATGGAATACCATTCATTTGCCAGCTTCGACATGCACAAGTATCCTTCTCCAAACTCACAACATACGTCTGCTATTTATCCTCCACCTCAGTCTCTGGGCCAATTGCCCAACGCAGTGTACACTCTTTAGACTTCTTCTCAACCCTGGCCAACTCTTTGTGTGTCTTCTCCGTGAACCTCGTCTTCCTGGCCGTAGCCATTGTTGGACCCAATTTTGGACATAGGCTAAATGGGCTATATTTAAAATGGGCCGTAAAAAAAACAAGATCCATAGCGACGTCAACGAAGTAGAAAAGGAGGTCGCCGAAGTCGAGAAGGTCGCGGAAGCAGTTACAAGAATAGCGGAGTCGAGCTTATAAAAGGGGGAGGAGATCAAAGCTAAAGAGACAGCGAAATCCCTAGAGAGAGAGCACACCACACATTTTCACCTTTCTCACTTCGTTTAGATCTTATTATTGATCGATCTCCTTGTTATTAATTGATCTCTTTGTTATTTCTTGTACACGACCTCTTAATCAATAAAAGTCCATTTTTGTCTACCAAATTCCGATTACATCGTTGTGTTCTAAGGATATTGTTGCCTACATCTTTTGTCACCTCCCTAGTTTAGTTACAAACACTACAAAAATTTGGCGCCGACTGTGGGGAAGATAAACGAAAAGCATCCTTGCTAAGAACCCGATCTAGGATTTCTAAGCACGATTATGGATCCAAATCAATCTGGAATCCCTCAACAAAGATCCGAAAAGGGGTCAACCTACCAATCGGATCAGCAAACATAAGCGGGATCAACGATCCAACCCAGATCCCGCAAGCTCCACCAGCTGGGGTCATGGCCTCTGACCGATCTGGACCCCGAGTCTGGAGTCGAACTGGAGATAGATCTCCGATAGACAGTTCGCTAACCCGAACTCAACCAATAAGGCCGATTTCTCCCATACAAATAACCCAAGCAAGGGAAGAAGTCGCGGAGCTTCGAGGCATGGTACGAGCTTTCCTAGACAAAGCTCAGGAGCAGGAGATCGCTCATCGAGCAATTACCACCAGGCTAGAACAAACCGAAAGGGAGTTCGCCGAGCATCGAGCTAGCATTCAGGACGGGATCAGATCCCAGACAAATCCGCTGCCTCGAGCACCAAACAGTGGAGCCTTCGGGACCCTTGGTTTCTCGAGTGCTCGATCGGGACATTATGCCGGAGATAACTCGCTTAACAACCCATATACTAACCCGATCCCCCGGAACCTAAGTTTCAATGGAACCGGAGAAAACCCAACACGAACCCAAGGTTCCCGATCACACCTCTCCGGAACAATGGAGTTACCGGAAGAGCCTACGGAGTTCGATTCGAAACCCCGCCTTCTAATCAGCGAGCTTCCAGAGTTCATCACACAACGACGGAAGATTTCGAGCTACCTGGCACGGGACTCGACCAGGGCAGACGAAGCGAAGTGCCGCCCTTTTCTCCTACCGCCGTTGGAACTCCGCAAAGAGATGACCTGAGGACCGATGGAGGAAATGGGAACTTCCAGGAGTACATCAATAAAAACGATGCCGAACTCAAACGACTACATGCCATTATGCACATGGCAACAAGCGCAGCCCCAGATATTGACCTCGCTATTGAGGAAACCCGAAGGACCCCCTTCACAGAAAGAATCTCGGGAATGAAGCTAAGCACCATCGGGAAAATTAAATTCCCCGAGTACTCTGGAAATTCCAGAACCCAAAGCTCACACTGAGCCTTTAGACTCGCGATATCCAGAGCGCATCTCAACGACGATGAAAAAGAGGCAGGGTACTGTCGTTTCTTCGCAGAGAACCTCACGGGCTCCGCCCTAGAATGGTTCGCCGGCCTGGAAGAAAATTCGATCAATAACTTCACACAACTAGTATCGGCGTTCCTAAAGCCGTACTCGTTGTTCATAGAAACCAGAACCACCGAAGCCGATCTATGGAACCTCAAACAAGCAGCCTTCGAGCCTCTAAGAGCATAAATAAATAAATTTAGAGAAATCAAAGCGAAGATCGCAAACCTAAACAACGGAGTGGCTCTCGCCGCCTTAAAGAATGGTGTGTGGTTCTCCTCTAAATTTTAAGAAGAAATGTCGGTCAGGGCCCTAATGTCACTAGATGACGCGCTGCATCGAGCATCGTTCTTCGCAGCATACGAAGAGGACCTATGTAACTTGAAAGAACAATTTTTGGCAAGCAAAAATGCCGCCCGCAAAAAGACTTCGACAACTCAGGAAGCACCGACCAAAGGTCAACATTCTTACGCAATAGATAACTCCACGAAAAACAAATCATCGACTTTTGATCTGAACAAGCATTGCGACTTCCACAAGCGGAAAGGACATTCCACTGAGGAATGTCGCGCTGCATTACGCGAAAAGGAGAGAAAGGAGGAAGAAGAAAACTCTCAAGAAGATAAACTCCCTTCGACTCCAAAAAGCGATAAAAAGCCGAAAACGTCTTCCCATAAAAGGGCTCGGGAGGTAGAGGCTGAATCACCAAACTCGCCACCGCCCGCTCCCAAAAAGCGGGTCGACATGATCTTGCTAAGCACAAACAGGCGAGATCGATACGACGTCCAAGGTACGACAGCGACCTCGACGCAAGAAAACAATAACAATCACCATAAAAATCCCCGGACTCCATGAAGAATTCGAGCTTGTACCGAAAAGACAACCGATCAAGCCAAAACTAGCTGATAGAGTTACAAAACTCAGAAAGCACTTAGAGGAAATGAGGCCATACGAACTCAGAAACCGAAATAAAAACAGCATGCATCAGCGCAGCTACAAGCTATCTGGGGGGCAAAGGCAATACCAGTCCACATGGAGAAAGAAATGGCTCCCCCCACTATAAACAGTCAGATCATACGACGTATTGATTTTCTCTATGGAATATCGAAATTTTGCAACTCCGTCAACTCAATTAAGGCTCACCAGCGGAGAGCCGAAAGACCTCTGAGAATTTAAGAACCTCTTTCCGGCCCTAACCACGAAATTACATTCGACGAGAACGAAACCACAGGCCTTGATCAACCACACGACGACTCCCTCGTTTTACGACTCGATGTCGGAGGATGCGAGCTCTCCCGGATCATGATCGATACTGGAAGCTCAGCCGATGTCCTATTCTACGATGCCTTCAAACGAATGGGATTCACCAAAACTCTCCTTAAACAAGAACCAACCCCGCTCATCGGATTCGCAGGAGAAACAACTTACTCCCTAGGATCTATCGAGCTCGCAGTCACTGCCGGAGACGTTAGGAAAATCTAGGAGTTCATTGTAATAAACCGACCGGCACCGTTCAATGATATCTTAGGAAGACCCTGGCTATACAGTATGAAAGCAGTACCATCGACTTACCACCAATGCCTGAAATTTCCAACTCCGAAAGGCATTGAAACTATTCGCGGAAGTCATAGAAGCTCTCGGACATGCTACCTCGCGAGCTTCAAAGACATCGAATCACACTCTTAAGCTGAAACGAATACCCCGACAAGAACCGTACGAACACTCGTACACGATCAAAAGCCAAAGTGACCCTTAACTAAGGGGAAACAATTGAACTACGTTAAGACTTGATTTCTTCCTAAGGGTACGTAGGCAGCTCGCGACACGAGTTCAGTCATCTCTCAACATTAGAAACAAGAAGGGAGCACCCCGCAGCAACACAAGCGACCTATCCAAGTCAAGGACCCCATTACGCAGACTTTCTTTTAACAAGAATTCGGTTGTAATAAATTAACAGTCAAAATTTATCAAAAAAGCAATCTTTCCGAGATCTACAGTATTCAAAACACAAGTTTTACCATTATACAATTCTCCTGCTCACTAAACGACTAGTTGTAAGCTCGAGTTCCTGATCAAGTCTCATAGCACATTTCGGTCCCGCTGGAAAACGCGTCATATTGGTTTTAGTAAAAACCTCACTCTGCGCCGACAAGGCATCGACGGAGTATCAACTCTCTTCGATCAAAAGTTCAAAAGAAAAATCAGAACTCTATCCTTCGAAAGAAAATACGAAGCATTCAAACTAATTCCCTTTATTAAATTCAAAAACAGAAACAAATAAATAAAAAAAAACATGAAAAACAATCGATGAAGAGCAGCTTCCTACAAACTACTCTCCGACGTCGAACTCTACATCTCCGAAGCACCCGTCCATGTGCTTCGTCTCATCATCATCAAAGGCCCCTTTGGCGAAGTAATCTCCCGAATCATGAGGAAGATCCAGCCCTCCGGTCATCACAGACACATTGAACTCTCCAAGCTCGACCCCCATCTCTCCCGATCGCTCCGCGTTACCCGAAGCCAATAGATTCTTGCCCATTATCTCCTTCAGAAGGTCTATCCTCACGACAACCTCCCCAAGCTGGAGCTCGTCAACGACCTTAGTCCGCTCGCCTTCCCATTTCTCCTTCAAAGATTTCAGAGTGTTCAGATAATCATCAGCCAAGCCTTTCTTGGCCTCGCGAATCGAACTTCGGAGAACATCGGCATGCTTCGAGACGTCTGAATCTAGCTGCGACTCAAGCAAAGAAACTCGTTCGAGAGTCGACTTCCTCTTGTTTTCCGCAATACGAAGACGAGCTTAAAGCAAAGCAATTCGGTTCTCCGATTCTTCTGCAACAGACAAACGATCAGCATTGGCGCGATCACGCTCCTGCAATAGTTTCAGATTTGACTCCAGCTCCCTCACGACTCTCTTAACTTCGAGGAGCTCGTCAGATCGCGGAACATCTTGGAGGCGCCGTTCCAAGGTCGCCGCGAACTCGTTGTTAGCCTCCATGGCCTATAAATCATGAAAAGTTCAGAATAAGTTCGAACAAGTCGCTCAAAAAAAATTAAGCAAACAAACCTTGGCGTGAGCCACCGCCATCTTGATATAAGCTTCACGCTCGGTCATGTTCCGAAGAGAAGGAAGCGGGCTTAAAGTGCCTCACTAGATGAGCCATACTATCCGGATCCTCCGTAATCGAACAATCCTTGGAGTGCGTAAATTGCCAATGAAACGGCTTCGCGACCCCATCACCAAGAGAAATTGGGCGATGATCAGAACCATTTGTCTTCGCCTTCTTGGAGGGACGTTCGCGATCCTCCGAGCCAGTAAGACTACTCAACTTCACACGAATAGCTGAGTCCTTGCCACCAGATTCCTTGCCTTCCTGTCTAGAAGGAACCTGGGGAACTCGGGTTTCTTCACGAAGAACATCAGTAAGTGCCTCGCTAACATCAATGGATTGAATCCTCTCCGCACCGACGTTGCCGACTCGATTCCTCGACTTATCGGCCTCACGGAGATTCGCAGGTTGTTCGAATTTAACTTTTAAGTCAAAACTTCGAGGTCTTATAAAGAACGAAGTACTACGAGTATCCTAACCAAAAGATTTTAGTAAATCCGAAACACCAAAAGATTCTTATCAAAAGAAAAACAGATAATATCCTAATGATTGAAATTTAAACCCACAAAATCCTGGGAAAAATAAGAATCTCCGCGATTATCCAACAAAAGAAAAAACGAAATTAAAAAGAAATCAAGAATCTGCATCGCCCCCAATGTTTGACGGCTCCCCAAGATACGACTCCTCCGACACTTTTGGAAGATCGAGCTTAGAGATAGACCAGCTCGAAGAAGGGCAGGACTCGACGAGCGCTTCGCAGTCCCTCTCTAAATCCTGCAAACGAGCCAACTCTCCATCAACGTCGCAGCTTCCCTCCTTAATTTCAGTCAGAAGGTCGATGTTCGCGACCACCTCCTGAAGCTGAATCCTAGCCGCCGTCTCTTTTTCCTTGTCGGACCACTTGTCTTCCCAAGACTTCAAAATGACCGCATACTGCTGCGACATCTCACGGCGTGCGGAGTCGTAAGCGCGACGAACGTGTCGATTCCTCTCAGCTTCGAGCCTAGCAATCTTAGCCTGTTGAGCAGCGACTTCGATTTCTAGAACTGACTTCTCATCGCAAACCTTCACCCACTCTGCCATCATGGAGTTGATCTTCTCAACCTCCTCCTTGTTCTCCCGCTTAGCAGCCTCGAGTTCAGCAGAGGTCCTCTTGAAATCAAGAGAGATCCGATCAATCTCCACATCTCTCTGAGAGATCCCCGTGCGCTCCGCCATCTTCAGAACAAGGTCGTTACAAGCTTCTATGACCTGGAAGTAAATATAGTCAGAAAAACGATGCAATAAAGCAGGAAATAATAATAAAATAACGATTTAAGATCAAACCTTGACATTCGCCTCGGCGACCTTGGTATAAGCGTCTACCTCCTCCAAGGAAGAAAAGAATATCGCCCCGAAGTTTCGAGAGCTAGTCCCTTCACCGAAGTGTTTAGGACCAGAACTGGTCTCTTGTATAGGGGAATGGTCGCTCCTCCCTACTCTCAGTCTTTTCGACGTCTTGGAAGCAGGTCGCGGCGGCCTCGGTGAAGCACTTCGCGAAGCTTTGACAGACCCGTGCTAGCGAGCCGGCATATCCTCCTCCGAATCAGACCTCAGAGACAACGGGGTAGGATCCACTAGCGATTTCTTCGAAGCAGACGCCAAGGTCCTGAACGATCTCCGTAACGAGCACCTCTCAGAACGGCTCGTGTTAGGAGGAGCAATGACCTCCTCCGCATAAGTAGGCTCTTCATGATCAGAAAAGTGAGTTTCCTCGAGCAACCCGATCGACCCCGAGATCGCAGGAGCAATTCCCAAACCGACCGGAAGCGAATTCAAAGTATGAATTTGTTCCCTAGTAAACGACGACCATTCGGTATCTCCACGTTTCAAAACGGCCACCATACCTCGGAGTTGATCCGACATCGGAGAAACCTGCGGATGAGCTAAACAAAAAAATATAAATGAGCAATCGCGAAGATTCCTTGAATAACACGCAAATAAAAAAAATCCAAAACCTCACTGATATTCTTGGCCCATCGACGAGGGAGTAGGGAAAAATCAAAGTCTCCTACTGTGGATGAGTCAACTTTGAATACAAAGAATTGCTCTCGCCACAGGTCATCCCGATAGGGTGTCCTGCCAATCACGTGGAGGCCAGGACGAGGAGACGCCAAGAAAGTCCCAGAATGTCTCTGGTTACGCTTTATGAGATATAGACTATGCAACTCCTCGAGCTCAAACAAGAGCTTCTCCTCTCTGGCTCTGATAAGGATCGCTAGGAGATATCTGAGAAGATTCGGGCATAGCTACGTGAGAGAGATCCCAAGCTCGGCAAGAATCTCTAGCACTTGCCTCGGAATCGGAAAAGAAAGCCCGCTAGACTCGAAGAAACTGAGGTATGCTCCGCAATACCCGTCTCTAACAGTTTATGGGGTCTCTTGATCGGAAGCGAGTTCGTAGACCATGGCACGATCGACACCGAACGAGGAGTATAACTCTTCAAGATGCTCTTGCTTGATCGTCGGACGGGGGAATGAAAAATAAGACATCTCGTAAAGGTAACAGAAAAGAAATCGCAAGATCAAGAGAAAGAAAGATGATCGGAAGTGGAAAAGAAAAATTGGAACTTCATTGCTATTTAAAGAAAAGTCTCAAACGGCTATATCGCAGCTCCCGAGAAACGCAATAATTGCCTAGGCTACGCTATAACCGCCATAATCGCTCCCCCTTCGCCCTAGAAATTCACGCGCACGACCGTTGTGCGGTGCGAAGTAACGGACGAATCAAAATATTAAAAACCAGAGAAAATCTAACCGATCCCCAAACCAAACAAACCGAACCGTCTCTTTCCATTTCGCTCAATAGAAAAGAGACTGGGGGACAAATGTTGGACCCAATTTTGGACATAGGATAAATGGGCTATATTTAAAATGGGCCGTAAAAGAACAAGACCCATAGCGACGTCAACGAAGTAGAAAAGGAGGTCGCCGAAGTTGAGAAGGTCGCGGAAGCAGTTACAAGAATATCGGAGTCGAGCTTATAAAAGGGGGAGGAGATCAAAGCTATAAAGAGACAGCGAAAACCCTAGAGAGAGAGAGCACCACACATTTTCACCTTTCTCACTTCGTTTAGATCTTACTATTGATCGATCTCCTTGTTATTAATCGATCTCTTTGTTATTTCTTGTACTCGACCTCTTAATCAGTAAAGTCCATTTTTGTCTACCGAATTCCGATTACATCGCTGTGTTCAAAGGATATTGTTGCCTACATCTTTTTCACTTCCCTAGTTTACTTACAAACACTACAAAATACTGAGTGTAGATTTTAGGTTCTACAGCCATCTTAGACCTTAAATAGTTCCTAGTCATACATTGGCGCCTTATCTCCTCTAACATGTCGAGCAGAGGCTTCCTCCTTTCTCTCATCAATTTTGTCTTGGCTTTAATGCATGAATTTTCTTTGACTTCCATCTGATACTCCCTCAAGATCTTCGCATGTATCTCTCCTTTGCTGTGATCTTGGGATTCAGCCTTAACCTCTCAGCAAATAGACTTGCAATTGCTGACCTATTAAGTATCCTCGAATGCCCTGTCTTCTCACACATATGGTATTTGACGTATGTCTTTACCATCAACTTTTGGAAGATCGAGCTTAGAGATAGACCAGCTCGAAGAAGGGCAGGACTCGACGAGCGCTTCGTAGTCTCTCTCTAAATCCTGCAAACGAGCCAACTCTCCATCAACCTCGCAGCTTCCCTCCTTAATTTCAGTCAGAAGGTCGATGTTCGCGACCACCTCCTGAAGCTGAATCCTAGCCGCCGTCTCTTTTTCCTTTTCGGACCACTTGTCTTCCAAAGACTTCAAAATGACCGCATACTGCTGCGACATCTCACGGCGTGCGGAGTCTGAAGCGCGACGAACGTGTCGATTCCTCTCAGCTTCGAGCCTAGCAATCTTAGCCTGTTGAGCAGCGACTTCGATTTCTAGAACTGACTTCTCATCGCAAACCTTCACCCACTCTGCCATCATGGAGTTGATCTTCTCAACCTCCTCCTTGTTCTCCCGCTTAGCAGCCTCGAGTTCAGCAGAGGTCCTCTTGAAATCAAGAGAGATCCGATCAATCTCAACATCTCTCTGAGAGATCCCCGTGCGCTCCGCCATCTTCAGAACAAGGTCGTTACAAGCTTCTATGACCTGGAAGTAAATATAGTCAGAAAAACGATGCAATAAAGTAGGAAATAATAATAAAATAACGATTCTCTAAGATCAAACCTTGACATTCGCCTCGGCGACCTTGGTATAAGCGTCTACCTCCTCCAAGGAAGAAAAGAATATCGCCCCGAAGTTTCGAGAGCTAGTCCCTTCACCGAAGTGTTTAGGACCAGAACTTGTCTCTTGTATAGGGGAATGGTCGCTCCTCCCTACTCTCCGTCTTTTCGACGTCTTGGAAGCAGGTCGCGGCGGCCTCGGTGAAGCACTTCGCGAAGCTTTGACAGACCCGTGCTAGCGAGCCGGCATATCCTCCTCCGAATCAGAACTCAGAGACAACGGGGTAGGATCCACTAGCGATTTCTTCGAAGCAGACGCCAAGGTCCTGAACGATCTCCGTAACGAGCACCTCTCAAAACGGCTCGTGTTAGGAGGAGCAATGACCTCCTCCGCAGAAGTAGGCTCTTCATGGTCAGAAAAGTGAGTTTCCTCGAGCAACCCGATCGACCCCGAGATCGCAGGAGCAATTTCCAAACCGACCGGAAGCAAATTCAAAGTATGAATTCGTTCCCTAGTAAACGACGACCAATCGGTATCTCCACGTTTCAAAACGGCCACCATACCTCGGAGTTGATCCGACATCGGAGAAACCTTCGGATGAGCTAAATAAAAAAAAATATAAATGAGCAATCGCGAAGATTCCTTGAATAACACGCAAATAAAAAAAATCCAAAACCTCACTGATATTCTTGGCCCAGCGACGAGGGAGTAGGGAAAAATCGAAGTCTCCTACTGTGGATGAGTCAACTTTGAATACAAAGAATTGCTCTCGCCACAGGTCATCCCGATAGGGTGTCCTGCCAATCACGTGGAGGCCAGGACGAGGAGACGCCAAGAAAGTCCCAGAATGTCTCTGGTTACGCTTTATGAGATATAGACTATGCAACTCCTCGAGCTCAAACAAGAGCTTCTCCTCCCTGGCTCTGATAAGGATCGCTAGGAGATGTCTGAGAAGATTCGGGCATAGCTACGTGAGAGAGATCCTAAGCTCGGCAAGAATCTCTAGCACTTGCCTCGGAATCGGAAAAGAAAGCCCGCTAGACTCGAAGAAACTGAGGTATGCTCCGCAATACCCGTCTCTAACAGTTTCTGGGGTCTCTTGATCGGAAGCGAGTTCGTAGACCATGGCACGATCGACACCGAACGAGGAGTATAACTCTTCAAGATGCTCTTGCTTGATCGTCGGACGGGGGAATGAAAAAGAAGACATCTCGTAAAGGTAACAGAAAAGAAATCGCAAGATCAAGAGAAAGAAAGATGATCGGAAGTGGAAAAGAAAAATTGGAACTTCATTGCTATTTAAAGAAAAGTCTCAAACGGCTATATCGCAGCTCCCGAGAAACGCAATAATTGCCTAGGCTACGCTATAACCGCCATAATCGCTCCCCATTCGCCCTAGAAATTCACGCGCACGACCGTTGTGCGGTGCGAAGTAACGGACGAATCAAAATATTAAAAACCAGAGAAAATCTAACCGATCCCCAAACCAAACAAACCGAACCGTCTCTTTCCATTTCGCTCAATAGAAAAGAGACTGGGGGACAAATGTTGGACCCAATTTTGGACATAGGCTAAATGGGCTATATTTAAAATGGGCCGTAAAAGAACAAGACCCATAGCGACGTCAACGAAGTAGAAAAGGAGGTCGCCGAAGTTGAGAAGGTCGCGGAAGCAGTTACAAGAATATCGGAGTCGAGCTTATAAAAGGGGGAGGAGATCAAAGCTATAAAGAGACAGCGAAAAACCTAGAGAGAGAGAGCACCACACATTTTCACCTTTCTCACTTCGTTTAGATCTTACTATTGATCGATCTCCTTGTTATTAATCGATCTCTTTGTTATTTCTTGTACTCGACCTCTTAATCAGTAAAAGTCCATTTTTGTCTACCGAATTCCGATTACATCGCTGTGTTCTAAGGATATTGTTGCCTACATCTTTTTCACTTCCCTAGTTTACTTACAAACACTACAAAATACTGAGTTTAGATTTTAGGTTCTACAGCCATCTTAGACCTTAAATAGTTCCTAGTCATACATTGGCGCCTTATCTCCTCTAACATGTCAAGCAGAGGCTTCCTCCTTTCTCTCATCAATTTCGTCTTGGCTTTAATGCATGAATTTTCTTTGACTTCCATCTGATACTCCCTCAAGATCTTCGCATGTATCTCTCCTTTGCTGTGATTTTGGGATTCAGCCTTAACCTCTCAGCAAATAGACTTGCAATTGCTGACCTCTTAAGTATCCTCGAATGCCCTGTCTTCTCACACCTATGGTCTTTGACGTATGTCTTTACCATCAACTTCTGTTTCCTCCTATCATAAGAACAGTAGATCATCTAGGGACATGGAGACTCATCATCTCTCATCTCAGCAGTACATTTTGCACCCATCTTCAAGCTACTGGATCAGTAGAACTTGATTTTGTATCTGGTTTTGAGGATATACCTGAGACAAGTATGTTTGAAGTCCTCAGCATCTGAAAATACCTTGCCAAGCTGAAATACCTCCTCTGGATTAGTGTATGCTCTGTAAGCTTCCGCAGATATCATCTCCTCTTCATTCTCATCATCTGATGACATAGGATCAAGGATTTTATCTTCATCCCAAGCATAATCATCCCCTTTGTCTTCATCAATCTCACAATCATCATTTCTTGCTTCATCACCAAAATGAAGACCCAAATCTCTACAGTTTTCTTCCTCGATGCCAGCAATACCATTCTCTTCTTCTACGTCAAGCCTACCATCTTCTAATGCTAGCCTACCATCTTCTAATGCTAGCGTACCATCATCACTTATATCTCCAAATTCGTCTTCTTCACTTCGAAGATTCCGCTCTTTTGTCTCTCTTTGTGGACATTCTTCTCTGTCATCAACATCATCATCTCTCGTCTCCTGACTCTTCTTTGAGTTTCCAGGAGGAGCCACAGTTGACCCACCAGTAACCTTCTGCTTCTTTATTTGTCTAGGAGACGGAGTAGAACCACCATATGGTGTCCCATCTACAAGAACTTCCCAAATCCATTTGGTTTCTGAGAAATTAGGGTTACATTTTGTTTTAATTCAGTCATCCACATCTTTTGAACAACAAAGATAAATATGTAGAGTAATCTTTCGAGAAGTCCACTAGCTTAGTGTCAAAAAAACCCTTCCTAGACCACGAGTGCATGAGTTCGAATCCCACAACCAACATCCTTTTAATTAAATAAAACGACGTCGTCTTGAGATTTCGTCTTAAACAAAACATCCAGATCTTTTAATCAATAAAGAGAAATAAGTAGAGTAATATTCCGAAAAGTCCACCAGCTCAGTGGCAAAAACCTCTACCTAGAACCCGAGGGCATGGGTTCGAGCCCAACCAAAAACAATTTTAATTAAACTAAACGACGTCGTGTTGAGATTTTGTCTTAACAAAGATCTAGATGAAACGACGTCATTTCTTAAACGGCAATAATTAACAGTGAGTTAACACTGTCTTAATTCTCTGTTAACGGTGTGCTAATCTGGTAAGTCAATCGTAATTTTCTTAAGAAACTGAAAAAGTCAATGAAAGTTCAGTGTTTTATTGGCCAGCCTCGAGTACAGATTTGTTTTGGCAATTCCTACAAAGTTCAGTGTTATTTTGGCCGATTTCCCATTTTAGTTTTGACATTTATAAAAGTAATTTATTTTGACGTAGTGATAGCATTCTGATTTTAGATTTGTGTTAGTTTGGGTTATTCAGTTTTTAAGTTATTGAGGCTGGGGGGTTAAGACCTTTTTAGTAACTATACACTTTTAAGATCAGATTAGCTTGGGTAATGTTGAATTCGAGTCAGTATTTAATTATTTTTTTATAGCACGCAAAATAAACTGAATTAGAAATAGTTTTGATTCAATTCGGGTTTAAGTAAAAAAAAATCCTGAAAATGCCTAAAAACCCAAGAAAAAACCAAAAAATCAAAAACAAATCAAGTAATTCATCTAATTCAAAGTTTTGGATATTATTATTATTATATATAAATTATTATTATATATAAGTTAGTATTTTATTATATTATTAATATTCAGATACTTGTTTACTTTTCGTTCAATTTTAGTTTTTTGAGTTCACAGAAATAAGAATTCGGATTTTTGTAAATTTCTATTTAATTTTAGTCCCGGTTCTTTTGGTTCAGTTTCAGTTTATTTTTCAACTTTCGGATAATATTTCCATGACTAATGTCTTATTAGTTTTCTTATCTGTGTTTTATCTATCTTACTAAAAAATGATCATTCTTATTATTATCCTTAGAATAATTTGTAATATTAACTTTTATTCTAGAGTTTTTTTACATTCTAGGACAGTTTTCAAATTTTATTTACAAGTTAAGACACTTAATGCTACCTAGACAGTTTTTTACCACTAGAAACCAAACCATTACAACTAAGAGTCATCTATCTAACTAAATTAGTCCCACCATTTTCTTAAATTTTTTATTTTCTTTTCTTTTTTGAAACAAACAAACAAAAATTAAAAAACTTATTCTTCCTTTTTTTTTTTGAACACGAAAAACTTATTCTTCCCATTTCACTTTTGGATATCTCAATCCATCGTGCATCATGTCATCTATGTTCGAGTTCCTCTTCATGGTACTTTTTGGTCTTCCTCCGTCATGTTGACAAATTCGAGTGGAAGCCACCGCGGTTTTGTCTTCTCCTTTGCCGCGAAACCATCAGAACATCTTCCTCCTCCACGTTGTTCTTTGCAACAATTACCAAATCTCAGAAAAAAAAATCACTATTTTTGAAATCTGAAATTGAAAACTTTTTATAAATGACAAAACTATGATTTTGAAGTGTAATCTACAATTAAAGTGTAAAATCATGGAAAATTATGAAAAAAAAAATCAATGGCGGCTGCAAAAATTATTGCAGAAAACCCTAAAAATCTGGGAAAGACGAAGAGATATTTACCAAAATGCCACTTATTAAAAAAATTGAAAATAAACAAGACATGTACACGTTCATGGGTGTACACATGGATAATAAGGTGTATGTACACTATTATATATGGTATTGTACAGCTAGTAGTGATGGAAACACGCTCTCATATTTAACAGAAAACAATAATTTTCATACATCATTTGAGAAATTTCCTCATGGTTCTTTTATTTGTTTGCTTCATTATCTTTGTACATAATGAGATAAGACTTGTGTAAGTATTCTACGAAAACAACTGAAAAATCACATTGGACCAAGATATCTTCGACGCAAGAAATAGATGTCACATTACAAACCAGCAATACTCACAACTAAACATTTGATTGGATCAAGATGGAAGCAAAAAATTAGAACTGCAAACACCGCCAACGTGTACACATGTATTTCACTATCTACATGTACAATTATTTTACATACAATTTCGTTATCAATATTATGTACATGTAATACATACTATTTATAATTTGTATTCAAACATTAAAAATAAACCAAATACAAAAATAAACACAGTTTTACATGTGTATACATGATAAAAAAAATCCAACAATCTCTTTCAATATGAAAGCATGTTTTAAACTTCTAATTTGTTCAAGTTTCTACACGTGTACACGTCACAAAGTGTACACACATGTCGTTTGTTATTATTGCTCAAAAACAAAAAATGGTGTTACATGTGAGTGTCTATGCATAAGTGTACACGTGAACACAATTATTCAAGTGAATCATTGTACATGATAGTAATATTTGTATGTACACATGAACATCCTTTGGTTGTACATCATTTGGTTGTACACATGAACATCATTTGGTTGTACACATTTTGATGGTGTACATATGTACACATGATAGATACATTACGTAAGGTGGACAATCGTGGTCGTGTACACATGTGTACATTTGTGGTTATTTACATGTGTACAACCGTGGTTATGTACAAGATTATGTATTATTTATGTACACATATGTTCGAAACATGCTTATTCCACATGCGTACATTGTTTATCCAAATGTACATGAATGTTCGATATTTCGCATCTATACCATTTTACTTGTACATGATACACAAATTAAATGATATTTCATGATTTTAATGTCTTTGTACATGTGGATGATAGAAATATTCATGTGTACACTGGTTACTAAATATATATATACACATGTTTTCAAATAACTTTATATACACATGATATTAAACATTATCCAACAGGATGTACAACACAGTTACACATAGAGTTACATCAATTTACAAACTTAAACGTACACATACTTTAATCGATCCACATATACATTGTGTACACATATTGCATTATTCATATGTACACTGAGCCGAATGTACACATATTGCATTATCCATATGTACTAAACATGATGTACATTGTGTAGACATACATCGTGATACATCGTGTGTACATCGATTACACATACATATCATCATAGGAGAGGACTCACATCTATTGGCTTTCACCTTGATTCCACCTACACAAGTTAAAATTGAGTTGTGTATATTTAATTCATAACAATATACATAATCTAAGAAGAGAAGACACCCATTTGGAAAGGAACTTGGTAACATACACTACTTGCAACAGTGGAAAGGATCTTTGTATCTCCGAGCTTGGGATTCACAAAAGAGATGAGCTTCTACACTGATGTGATTTACGTATCCGTCGTTGTCCTCAACGTTTTTGTCGTCTACGCCATCGTTGACACCGTCATCGTCTCTGTCACCGTCAATCATCTTCGCCCCCATCGCTGTCGTCGTCTCCGCCATCATCACTGTTGTCGTCTCTACCATCATCGTTGTCATCGTCACCGTCGTCTTCATAGGCACCATCTACCTCTCCGTCGTATTTTCCTATATCTCTGTATTGTGTCGTTAGTGATAATAGACAAAGAAACAAGCATTTAATGAGATGAAATCTGGATCATTGATATTGAATTTACATCAATAAATCTAACGGTTAAAATTAGAGGTAGATATGTGTCAAATCATGTTTTGTCTAGTTAATAAAATAATGTTTTTTCTTTTCCAAATTATGTTACATAGAAACTAAATTAGTTAGAGGAAGTTAGAAGGTAAGAAACGAAAGTGGGTTTAGTTAAGAAAAAGTGTCTTAGGAGTAGAAACTGACCTAACATGTAATTAAAAACTAGAAACTGCCTCTGAGTGTAATATTTTCTTTATTCTATCGTCTTCTAAAAGGATTTTTGGTCCTTTGAATATAATTTTATCATTTGTAAAATGATTCAATAAAATCGTTTATGTCCTAAATCATTTTATCATTTGTAAACTGATTCTTTCACAAACAACTGAATCTAAAAGTTTAATCTTTGCTATATAATAACACCGAGATTCGTGAGATCAGTTGTTATTAATAAGGAAAAATTATCAAAAGAGAACAAAAACTATGTTTTTGTCCCTTTGGTATAAAACTAGGTTGTTGTCCCTTTGGTATAAAACTATTTTTGTCCACTTTTTTTTTTCTTTTTTACCCTTTGCATTTCTGAAAACTAATGAAATAAATAATTTTGTGAATCAAAAAATTATTAAAAATATAAACAATTAATAAAACACCTATATACACAAGCTGATAATATTTTTTCTGTTCAAAAACTTGATAATTTTTTTTAAATATGTTCTACTAAAAGTAGAATGCGTCTTCTACGAAAAAATGGCATAGTAGAAAATGATTTCTAAAATAAACAGGTTCATCTACTTTTTTTAGAACGTCCATTCTACTATTTACTAAATTTCTAAGTAAGAGGAATGTGCATTCTACTAATTTTATAAAGTATTCTAAATTTCGGGGAATGTGTTTTCTGCAATGTACTCTTACGTCTACTCTGAGTAGAAAGTGTATTTCGGATTTTTCATCATTATTCTAAACTTTTAAAATGTGTCTTCTACGGATAAGAATACCTGATTTTTTCCAAAAATTAATGAAATTTCAGTTAAGGAAATATTCTAGAAATCTCCTAAAAATATTCTAACTTCCTAAAACGTGTTATGATCAATTTTACTTGTGAAAATCTCCTTAAAATATCTCCATAGTTTGTCTTGTGATGTTCACAAACTCTTGTTCTTCTTTTTAAGTTTAATAAAACTTAAAAATTTACAAACGTTTAAAGCTTTTTATAAAAAAAGGACTTTGTAAACATTTTTTTATAAAGTTTATTTAAAGTTCTTTAGTAAAAACTTTTTGTAAAGTTTATTTTTATTTATAAAGTTTATAAAGTTTACTTTTATTAAACTTTTATTAAAAAGTTTTAAAAAATTGAAAAGTTTTATTCTTATTAAAATTTTGGATAAAATAAAAAGGTTTATAAACTTTTTAAAATTTTTATAAAAATAAAACTTTGAAACATATTTTTATAAAGTTTGTTTAAAGTTTTTACTAAAGACTTTTTATAATGTTTTATTTTTATTTTTATAAAGTTCACAAATTTTATTTTATTAAAGTTTTATCAAAAAACTTTTAAAATTTTTATAAAAATAAAATTTATAAAACGTTTTTTATAAATTTTATTTAATTCTTTTTATTAAAACAATTTTTAAATTATTTTTATTTTATAAAGTTTACGAATTTTATTTTTGTTAAAAACTTTTTAAAGTTTTTTATTTTTTTTCCTTTTTAAAATGTTTTTAGTTAATTTTAAAAAATTATATTAGTTTAATATCTTTAATTAGATTAATCAGGGTCATTTTTGGGATTAGAAAAAAATTATACTAAAAGGACAACTAAATGATGATTTTATATTATATAGACTACCATGCTAAATTTTTGTTCTGTTTGACAATTTTCCCATTAATAATAACAGTTTAGTTTTTGCTATATAATAACATTTTCAATAGTTTTGCTATTCAGTAACCCTTTCTGAGTTCTTTGCTATATAACTAACCAACCAAATCTAAAAATAAAGAAGATAGAAAAGAGATCTCAGAAGGAGGCTTGAGCTTTGATGACATCTTCTGGTAAATACTTGTCAAAATAAAAGGGGATGCCAAAAGCCATTATTATTGTTTTCCAACGAAGAAGTACTTATTATTTTCTTTCTAATTGTAATAATTTTTTTTTAACGCTGATTTATTATGACATTGCAATTATGAGAAATATTACATAGACGGTTCGACAACCGACAATACTATATGCCTTATGAGATCTACGCCTAACTGCATCATCTGAGTTGTCCTTTGAAGATTCACTCTATACCAGATTTAATTGCACCATATTGAAGATCTCTTGTACATCTTTCTTCCTTGGTCTGCATTAATAAATTGCTCTCTCCGCAACTTGAAACCTGGATTTTTCTGTAATCTGCAAGAAATTGCATAGTCTGAGGTTCGAACCCCAAACTTGAGTGTAGAAACCTTTAAACCTTAACCACTAAGCTACGGTGCTTCCACAATTGTAATAGATTAAGAATTGCATTAATTTTATACTTAGAAAGCCTTTAATCATAAATGTTGAAAGAAAAGAGAATAAAAGATATATAGATATAGTTTGTTGGAATAAAAGATGATATTATGGAATAGTTTCAGTAATTAAAGAGTATAAATTTCAAATAAGACTGGCAGAATTTTGTAAATACTTGTAAAACAGAGTCCACTGTATAAAAAAATATAACTTTTAATTAATACATTTATTAAGTAAAAAGTTGATAACTTTTTAATAGTGGGTGTTAGATAAGTTTCCTAAAATTAACGAGATAAATTGATTGCAATGAGATATTATTATTATTACTAACACGATTACTATATATGTTATATCTGCTATTATCATACTAATAACTAGGTGACCGGCCCGCACCCTGTGCGGGCAATGTACAATTTCAAAATATGGTCAAAATACTGGTCGGGTTTGGAAGTAACGGATTATATATCATAAGACCACCTATTTTGGAATAAAGCATTAGGCTGAGTGCATATGATGGTAGTCAATATTTTAAAAGGAGGAGATTGAACAAAGTAACGAATGTTCAAGAGGTTGTTATTGTGTATATGTATAATTGCAATTTCGGAAAAAATATTTTGTTTAGGCATCAATTTTTTATTTCGAAATCGATAATTAATAGTATATATTTAGAGATGACTACATATTTTACATTATCAGTAATTAGAATTGGATGGTATATATGCTATGATGAGTTTTTTAGGTGAAAATTTTTGTATGCATGAATTTGAGGCGTAAAATGTATGTAGACACATTAAAAGAGAAGATAATAAATTTGAAAATATTATCCATAAATTGTATAAAGTATTCAGTACAATTCTCGATAAAGAAAACAACTTCAAAGAGAGACCTGAAAAAAAAATCATTTTGTAAGAAATTGGACGGGTATTTTTATATAATTTGAAAGATTTATTTTTTGTAAATTTTATCTTCTCCGGGCACAATATTAAATTAACATACCATGATCAAAATAGTGAGAACACTTTTTTCCGAGAATGAAATAGTATCGATCTTCGTAGTCATCACCACCCATCTGCCAATACAAAAAATTAACAATTGTAACAATTTATATATTTTAAAAAAGATATTGGAACAAAATAAATAACAATCACGTACCCTTCCTACGGAATATTTTGAAAAACTTGTTTGTAGACAACATTCAATGTTTTTGTCTCGGCCTTCCTTTCTTTACCAGTTATTAGGATTTTTAATCCAGATCTCGACTTAACTCTTGAAAGTGCAACGTAGAGCTGACCATGTGAGAACACTGGCCTAGGCAAAAACAAACCAACACTTTCTAGTGTTTGACCTTGACTTTTGTTGATGGTCATCGCGAAAGCCAGTGTAACGGGAAACTGTCTTCGACGCATTCTGAAGGGAAACTTTGTGTCAGGTGGACTGACATACATTCTAGGAATCCAGACTTTGTCTCCAGCAGTACTGTTTCCAGTTATAATTCTACCTTCTATAACATGTGGGAGCAACTGAGTAACAATTAGCCTAGTACCATTGCATAAGCCATCTACCAAATCCAAGTTACGGATACACATAATAGGAGCACCAACCTTCAGCTTCAAATTATGTCTAGGCATTCCTGCCACTCTAACACTGTTCAAAAACTCTGTTGGATAGGTAACATTTTCTTCTACATCAACATCAGATGGGATTATACTGTCAGAGCTAAGGTAAACCTTGTATTCACCTGAAAGCACGTGTAAATCCTTTACTCTAGAATAATGTAAAAAGTTAGTCGAACATAAGAGTAAACAGAATCAAATGTTACCTGGCAACTGCGAAAGCATGTAATCATTTATTTTATCAACTTCATCATTTGTGGGTGTGAGAATGGCTCGATGTCTATACAAATCCTTATCTTCTGAGGTTTGAAAAGCTTGTCCATAAACCTCCTTTGCAATAGTTTGAATCGGATCTTCTCCAATATTTTTGATCAACAGATCAGAAGGGATGTCAATGTCAACCTGACCGTCGTTTGGCAAATTTATTTTTCCATCTCCAACATCCAAAATCCATTTTGAGAAGGATTGAAGGTCTTTTGCTGCATCATCAGTAAGCCCAGCGAGCAATCTCATGTTTTTTGTTAGCTTCAAAACTTTGCAGTGCTCCCAAAGATATGACGAATTAAGAGCTTGCAAAACAGTCTCTGCTCTACCACCTCCAGGTATGACCGGTAAAATCTGTCTGAAATCTCCACCGAAAACAACTACTTTACCTCCAAAAGGTTTGTCTTCAGAAGATCTTATAATATCACGCATAGAACGATCCAAAGTCTCGAAACAGTGTCTGCTCATCATAGGCGCCTCATCCCATACAATGAGCTTTGCTGCTTTAACTAATTCTGCACGATCTGATCATGGCTCCATTTTCTTGCACGTAGTAAACTCGTCGGCATCTATCGGAATACCAAACCTGGAATGTGCGGTTCTACCTCCTTCCAACAATAATGCAGCAATTCCACTGGATGCGGTATTTAGAACAATCATACGTCTAGATCGGATTGCTGATGAGAGTGCTCTATATACGAAGGTTTTACCTGTGCCTCCATAACCATAAAGAAAGAACACTCCACCGCTATCATTTAAAACTGCATCCAAAATCTCGTTGTAAACCCCTCTTTGCTCATCTGTTATCATCGCCATAAGTCTTTCATTTTCCTTTAGCTGATCTTCCACAACATACTTAAGCTCATCATCTATAAGGCGATTGCCGTTGTAACAACCAAAATCATCTGGCTTTGGCATTAGGGGCCATTTCTGGAGGCTACGACCATTGCTAAGCAAATGATTTTGAATCTCGGTTAGAGCAATGTTTTTGATATGATCTATGGTCAAGTTCAACTCTGAAAATTTGAAAAATTAATTACATAAGAGAGACCTGATTTAAAACATATTTCGTTTAATAAGAAAAAATCTCACCGGGATTTCCAGTTTGTCGTCGTTTCTTGTAGAGAATATCGTCGGTTAGATACTCCCAAGTAGCTTCCCACACAACATGAGGCTGAGATAATGTTTTGGATACCAACATTCTCGAAAAAAGCTTCCTCGCATACGTGCCAGAACTATTATCACTACAATCTTTGATAGCTTCTATGTATTCCTTGTCATCATCCATCAAACCCAAAGCATAGCAAGCATCTTCGTATGTAGAATATACAACACCATCAACTGTTCTTATATCCTCGTACGATTTCGGCCCTCTTACCCAATTTAGCATTACTCTTAAGAAATATAGCTCATCTTGTGCTGGATTAATATGTGCAATCCTCCCTATCGCAAAGCCTCGTTTACGTGGTACCCATTCTCTCATACTTGCTTTCCAAACAAATTTTGTTGGAAATTCGGCATATGTCAAATCTCTTATCTCTGGATATTTTTGATTTGCTATGAACCACGCCAGAAACATGGATTGGTTGACAGATTTTTTCTTGAGGATACTCTCAATAGGTTCATCTTCATCAAAAAACACCAGCTCCTGATCAGGGAGATGAAATCCAAGTTTCTCTACAGAAGTAGTACGAAAATGTGTAGGAAAAGCAAGAACTCGCCACGATGACTCGCATGCAGTTATATATCTAATATAGAAATACGATAAACATAAATTAGAAACAACAATCGTAGACCTTAAAATGTAAAAGAAAGTAGTATTTAATTTTTAATAATGTAATAATTTAATTGTAAAAACAATGTTTTATTACTATTCTATACGATAGTATATATATTTGTCTAAGGATATACTTTAATAGATTATGCAGTTATTTCGGTTCATGCACACATAGAAACTAAGTAATAATAAAAAAAAAATAATACCTGCAGTCGTAATATGTTTTGATTTCGTCGATGACGCCATCTTCATCTTCTTTATCCATTGCAGCTGAAGCATAATCAGGTCCCTTATGGATATATTTGAAAAGATACTTAACAGCACGCGTTTGGATGCACCACTCGACATTCATATGCGCGTGATATCTAAGCATGAGGTTTCTATTGTAAGGTACAACATATCCATTGTCTAATCTGATTCCATTTTTCTCAATGAACCTACCATCAATACGACGCATGTAAGCTGGAAATCCATTTGCGTCAATCGATGTCCTGATGTTCAGTCGTTTCGGAAACATCTTAGAGCATTTACCGTTAACCATACATACATTATCCTTCTTTGCTGGACCGCAAGGACCATGCATCATACAATCCCCAACGATTGCATACAGGTCTGGATCTACCGTCTTGTCAGGTATCTCAGCCGATATAATAGTGTCTATATGATCAGCTGTTGGAAATTTGGCTCCATTTTGCATGAAGACGAGAATATGAGCGTGTGGCATTCCTCTTTTCTGAAACTCAATCGTGTACATTACTGACAAAACAGAAAAGAAAACAAGAACAGACATTTTAACTGATGAAAATACTATCTAAAGTAGTTCCTTGAAAAACAAAACAAAAAACACCGGCATTAATGTTACAAATTTGTTAGGAGATTTACCTGCAGAAACTGGGCCAAATAAAGAGCCGTCCTTGTTTGTCAAAAACTCAATAAGATTATCGAGTTTCATCTTGAAAACTCTACACAAAATTTCAGGTCTGTCTTCGGTGGTAAGGTTATATTTTTTTCAGATACCTTGTAACTTCAGGCCATTTTGGATTGCACGTAAAAGTGATGAAAAGATCTGGAAATCCATAGTACTTGCACAAAGCCATGGCATCGTAGTAATGCTGCTTCATATAACGTTTTCCTCCGGTGAAAGTTGCTGGGATGAAAATTCGGCTCCCTTGCTCAGCCATCTTAGCTCCGCCTTTTGCAGCTGCTTTCTGGATTGCATCATAACTAACTGACCGAAGTTTTTTCTGATTCAGCCATAAGTAACGTAGTCTACTCGATTCTATTATTGTGTAGGCGTCCACAAGGAACTGATGAAACAATCTTCCGGATCTCGTAATCGTGGGTGCTTCCCCCTTCCTCTCTAAAATGCGAAATGCAAAGTATTCACGCATAGTTACATTTTTGCGTTTTCTCCCAGCCGTGTCTTCAAAACCAATTGGAATATTTAATCGAAAACCATCCTCTCCATATGGAAACAATAGTGGATACTGCAGAGGCAAATACGCCGGATGTAATTCACTTATCCTTTGCAACTTTCCACTTGTACTCTCTAGAACAATATCTCGGGGCTCCATATTTAAAACAAAATCTCCAGGTATCAAAGCAGCAACTTCATTTGCAGTGGGCAGATTATGGGTCCGTCCATCAGATTGCCGACTTTCAATCAACCTCATCCTATAACCTGTTGATCCTTCCACGTCGAACCTATCTCTTGCAGATCTAAAAGCCTTAACATGAGGATTATACTGATCTAACATATTCTGCAGAAGAAGAACAAGTGGTTCTCTTAGTTTCTTAGCGCTAGCTCCGTCCGACCTGTCCAGTATATGAAGAATCAAAAATAAGTTCAAAAATTGTAGACAAACATGCAAATTCCTAAAATATAGTCATAATAAGTTCAGAAAGTCTACAAAATTACCCGGCATAAGCGTCAAGTCTATTTTTTATCTCATTTAAAGTATCAATGATATACAGCTGGGAGAATTTTGGAGCTTGTCCAGGCTCGGGAACTATATCACCAATACGATGATAGTTCTCACCGGACATTCGAAAAACAAATGGTCCACGACCATTGTTAATAGAATGATCTATCTTCCCCCCCAAGTGATGTGAAAGAGAACATCATATTGTAAGCTCGTATAAACTCTCGATAATGTTTACTTAATTCGTCTCCTTTGCATAACAAATACATTAACTCCATTGGAGGATTCGCGAGGCGAGGAAGCACAACTTTTCCATGTTTACAACACATTGAGAAGACAGGTTTCTTGCTACGACGGCGTTTTCCAATTCTTTCACCATACCACATGTATGCTTGACAAAACCTACAATTCCAAACTGGATCCCCTTCGTCGTAATAAGCTATATAAAAAATGCTCTCATTAGGATAAAAAATAAGTAATAAATTGTTATTTATTATCAAGAGATTGTACAATTTTGAAGTCATCACCGTTTTTTTGTAACCCTATAGTAATAGATGAAGTAACGGTATGATTTTCTTGTTGTGGGATATGTTGTGGTGATGGGTTTATCAAAGACTCTCCACCAGGATAGCCACTGTAAGTCTGATTGTCGTCATATTCATCTTCATTTTCAGACTCACTCTCCATTTCATATCGATTATTATAAGCTGCGTGAAAAAGTAAATCACAACATATAAAATCGAATATCATCAATGAATATAAATAAATGTCTAAGTATATAGATGGAAAAGACTTTATACCTTCAGGATGGTCCTGTACGATGAACCTTGGTGGAGGAATGAATTCATTTTTTTTGTTTTGGTTTGGACAGTGAGTAGCTGGAAAAAATTGATTTAAACATATAAACGAATGTAAATATGTTACAATTTCCTGAAATTGGTAAACATCTACAACATTTAAATTGCTGGAGGATCATCATATTATTAGGATTAAAACAGGGTCAGTAATACCTTCAGGATTTGAATCTGTTTCAAACAATGGTGGAAGAGCAGAACTCGATGGTCCTGTAATGTTCGAACCTGGCCTTGCTGTTTTTGGAAAAGTATAAGTTTAGTCGCAATTTAGATATAGTACATTACAATATATATGCCTTCATATTATATAAAACCCGTTGTTACCTTTCTTTTGTTTAGTTTTTGAATTCACCGATGGAGGAGATCCAATTATCTTACGTTTCCTGAATCAAATGTTGGTACTCCCGATAATAGATTTTTGATTACCAATTGAAGCTAAAAGATAACATTTTTTTATTATAAGAAACTTTCTCTCAATCAGAGTACATTATTACTATTGTCTTTACTATTCATTTAAAAAAATACTACTTCAAAAATAACTTATGTTATCGGCCGTGATTAGTTACCGGTTTCTATACTCGATGGGTCCATGTTGGTTACAGAGCCACTCCCATATGAGAGATTTACTGAAGTTTGGGTTGAAGTACAGGAACCTGCAGACGTAAGTACAATAACCTTTGAAAATAAGAAATGCAATATCGAGAAATGTTTGCATAAGTAGCACTGGAAAAGAAAGTATTACCGATATTCGGTACAACTGATGGCTTTGTTGGCTTGAAAATCCATGTCACTGTTTAATTTAACGTAGATCATGGTCAGAAATGTTTTGTTCTTTGGCAGATTAACAAAAATCAACGTCCGCAAAATCAAACCGACAAGAGAGTAACCTCTATTTGTGGTAGTAAGGCCTATTGTTCTTTTGTTATTCAGTATTTCCTTTCTCGCTTTTCTAGCTTGCTGTGTTAATCCAGGTTTAGGCTCCGATGGCTGTGGATTAATGGGTCGAAACACTTGATTTGTAACATTATGAAAGGGGGTTCTAAAAGGATTGATTGTTGTTTCTGGTGAAACGTTTGTGATGGATGACTTTTGTGTTACATTCCTCCTTGGAGTATTCTCTTTGTCATTGATACCTATGTTATCAAAGTGTGGCAGCAAAAACAATCATTATTAAAAGTGTGTCACTTAAAAATGTCTACCAAATTCTTATGAAATATATTTGTTTTAGAGAATTTTATTTTCTTTGTATAAATTTTCAATACGAATCGGTTACATATACTCAGTTATATATACACGGTTGTACGAAAATAATAATATATTCATAAAGATTTATATTTATTTTAAGGAAAACATACCAATTTTTTTAATCTTCGGTGGTTTCTTCCCACTGTCTGTTCCCGGTGGATTACTTCTCTTCATGCGTCAGACTTTTCAGATATTGCTTGTGTCTTTTGTAAGAACATGACTCTAGCTATAGAATTTTCCGAATGCAGTTGGAAAAAAGGCTTCAACAAACTTATATAGTTTGACAGAAAATGAAGACTATGTAATTCAGAAGACGACATATTTAATCTATATAATAAAGATAGATTGAAGACCATTAGGTTTTACCATCATTTGAAATATATGCAAAATCAATTGTTGCCAATTCTAAATTTGGTATTAATTTCTTACCGTGTTTATATTCCTTGCGTAGATGAATATGATATTTTTTCGGAAAACAGTTGATATTTTTATAATTGACGAATCATCTGTTGTTAGCTCTGAACATTTATTGTAAATGTTTGTTTTTGTAAGTTTACCATATATAGAACCCCCATATTTTTTCACCTTAGATATAAATTTTTTTTTGGGATCTAAATTGCAACTGATTGCGTTATTCTTTTGATAAATTTTTAAAGATTAAATGTGCTATGATCTCTCCCAAAGTGGTATAGTAGTTGTTTTATAAACCAATTATATTATAACAATTTATTATTCATTGTGAAAAAACAAAAACGCACAAAGAAAATAATGGAAAACATAATAAAATTGTTTAAAATAATGCCAATAACAAATAATTGCGTAAACGCTTGTACTTTCAAGTGCATAATGACTTCAACTTTCTTCCTTCATTTTGTATGAGCATTGATTCTTTTAATACTCACTCGTCATCCGAGTCATAATCATGAAATATGACAACATGTGGCTGCATAAATAAATAATTTTGTTAGAAAATGTAACTATACTAAAAATAGTTTATATAAGAGTAAAAACAAAACTTACATGTGGATGAAAGAGTTCGATTATTTCTGCATTGTCAACAACTGAATCAACAACATATGCTGAATTTTGTTCTTTTTGACCATTAGATTCGATTGTCAGCATAAATAGAATTTTCCTACCAATCAATTCAGTTAGAGATTGTGGTACAAAATGTGGATTTTCCTATAAAAATAAGTACTCATTTACGATGTAAAGTATAGAAATAATATATTCTTTAATCCCCCTATTAAAAATTAAGCAAATACCTGAGGAGCCTCTTCGACCAACTGAAACGCAGGTCTTCTAATTAGCTTCTCCGCGATATTGTTGAAAAGCACAAACTTGGCTTCAACATTTGATTCATCGCTAACACGTACAACCAAGTGGTAACTAAAGATATAAAAGCTAATTAGTATATGAACTTATAACAAATTGAGAGTATACCAGTATGAAGATTTAAAACTATAAACTTACCAATTAATACCATAATCAAAATCCTTTCCACATCTTTTGCAATTGTATTGAGGATTCTGGTGAATATTTTGATTGACTCCCTCAATACCATTTAACTGTCTATCCATTTTTCTTGTGCAAATTTTGCAGGCCGTGTAATACCATGGTTTCTCCAAATCAATGGCCTCGATTTTAGCAACAACCATAAACTTTCCAGACTATGAACCAACATTGAAAGGCAAATCATATTAAAAAAATTAGATGCTGAGAATTACTTTTGCCTTATACAAAAATACATTTTGTCAATTTATTAAAAGGACGAAATATTTACCGAATTTGATTCAATAATTTCAGATATGGATTTCTTCACGGTTGTCACTGCCATTTCGCTGTATACAGAAAAGCAATATGAAAATTCATGGAGTTTATAAAACTTAATAACAGAGAATAAATATAGTGGATATTATAACCTCTTTGTGCTCAATATGATCTACACAAGGGTCGAGCATATAAACTTATTTCATACTTACAAGAGCATATATGAAATAAATAAGTCAAGAAAATATTTTCCTTGAGCAACAAAATATTGTTATACATATGAGACTGGCGAAGAGTAATGGTGAAGTAATTTTGAAACATTTATTATAGTTAATGGCATAAAATATATGCTTTCCTAAATTTATTTCTCTAACAACCATTACTGCATTTCCTAAATTGACAGCTTAATTTAAATAAGCAAATTTATAAAACTACATAAATATATTATGGTTACTATTATTGGTCTAATTGATGTTTTACTTTCTACATTTTTTATTACTCACATAACTTATTTTGATGCTAACTATTGGTGCATGCCAAGAAAATCAACGACAATATCCTCTTATTAAATGACAATACAATTACCACAGCCTTTTAGCCTAGAAGGTGTAGACCCTTCTGCATGTGGCGTCCCTTCTCCTTTTTTAGCACGTACTTCTAGCATCCTTGGTAATAACAACTTGGTAACCATTTTTTTCCTTCCACGTAAACAGCATTCTTGGCACGTTCAATCACATCATGTAAGAAATAAAATTATTCTTTATAACTATCCTACAACTTCCTACATTACTTTCACAACATTCTCATTATAAATTGTTTCTAAACAATAACTTAATTAAAAAAATATACTTCCCGAGAAGAAAGACACTACTTTGAAGATGGGAGAAGATGCATCGGAAAACAATTATGACATCATATCTATCGGTGATTCTGCGTCCTCAAATGACGATCACTCCAACTCAGATCGCACCAAGTACTTCAGAAACATTTCCTTGTCATATTTTGCTGCCCAACCAACCGAAATTCTGTCTAAACACTTAGAGTTCAAGGAACTATGCTTGGAGAGTGGGAACCCTGAGGCACACTATATTGAGGGCATTCTTCAATTGTTCGTAAAGGAAGACGAGCAGGCAGGCCTATATCATTTACGCCAATCATCGGATGGAGGTTATATAGACGGTACGTATCTTTATGGTTTGTCACTGCTTGCTGTAGAACGATTTCATAAAGGTCAGAAGTATTTGGATAAACTGGGATGGAAGGAAAATCGTTCAACCTCCGATCAATGCTGGGAAAGAGTCAAGAAATCTCTGACTGATATCCCGTACTTCATGAACCAAGACTACTATATAGCTCGTGCCAACCTTGAGACACTCTGTGGTTGCCGCTCAAGGAGAAGACGTGGTCGAGTATGCAACCATGGTTACTACTATGAAAGGCTTAATCAATTTGTTGAGTTTGCTATGAGTAAAAACAACTAAAGATTCAAGTTTTCATCTGATATTATCTATGAACGCATGTAAAACTACTTATGTTTTTACATGATTAATTATATATTTCGTTCAATTTTCTAAGTTGCTACTTTGTTTGTTTTATATGAAGGTCGACACAATCTCCAAAATTCATATCATATTAATTGATAACAACTACTTTTCCTTTTGTACTTTGAATATAAAAGTTAATGCTTTTGTGCGGATTAATTGACTTTAGACGCGATGGCAACCTAATTACTCGGGTTTCTAAAATGGAAGATAAAAATCTTTGGTAATAAATACAAAAGAAATATAATTCATTTAAATTTCATACTATTACTTTCTGGTCAAGTACTTCACCTTCCAAAAACAAAACGGAGACCGTAAATGGTATTTACATATGGTAAGATTATATATTAACTTATCAAAAATGAAATTACTTTATATTGATTGAATGTTAATAAATATGATTGACGTTAGCAGGCAATTTATTTGCAATCAAATCTTCTTAAAATATGATTATTAAGATCTCATGTAATAGGTAGAAAAGACATTTATTTTAAACACTCAAAATATTTCAAGTACATAATATAGAGGTCAAGTTGTTCACGTTCTTTGTAAACGACAAATCAATAATCTTATGGATATTAGAGGAGGTGGAACCAAATATTACCGATGCTGTATCTCTAATTATATACTTAGAACTCTCCAAATTTTTTCTAAAATAAAACAAAATGTTACCAATTATTCAATAAATTGTACAAATTAGGTCTTAATATAGTAGCAAACTTCAAATCTGGATATTTGGTGCCCATGATTTAGCTTTTGAATCCCAAACAAAGTTACAAACACCACCGTCAAATGCAGACTTCACATTTACTACCTGAGGTATTTTATTTGTTATTCTCCATCCAATACACAAACTTGGATTTATATTGGTCTTCGTTGATTTCGAATGAATATTGGTCTCTGTGTATAAATGTCATGATATTGTGATATCGATGTCTATGATGGAATTCAAACTCTGTATGATTCTCTACTTTTTCGTAAACCTGCAAAATATAATACCACAGGTTATTCCCTAGAAGTACTCCAAACGTAAAAGGTCATGTAAATATTTTATGTGATAAATAAAAATCACTTACATAACAATACGAAGACTGTGAAGTTTGATCAAATGTGCATAGTTCCTAACAGAAAATAAAGCATAAACCCTTAAATTTTCAAAAGTAATGTTCAGCATTAATGTTTGGATCTCGAGAGAGAGAGCAAACCTGTGTAGAAATTGACCAACTATACTTGCCCGGCTGCATGTTAAGCTAAGAAACAAGTATTGCTACGTTTGATTAAGCCTTTGCAATTTCTTGATTTATAGAGTTAGGTTTACACTAATGGGACCTTAGGGTTTTCAGTTTTGAAGGCCCTATTGTATATTTAAGACCCAGTTCAAATTTACTTCGCATTAAGTAATTAGTAACATTGAAATAAAGATTTTGAAGGGCCTCTTGTATATTTAAGACCCAGATCAAATTTACTTTGCATTAACTGATAGTTTAAAATTGACAATCGGATTCTTATTGTTCCGTTTAAAATTGACCTTCATAAGTTGACCATCACATTAGACTATTTAATACAAACAAAGGACCTTGAAAAACATTTTAGTACCACCCAGTTAAAAACGATACAATATTCCAATTAGTTTTCGTATTTCTTCTGTATATTGAAGAAAACTAAAAAGATTGTTTTTACTTTATCAAATATCGTAACAAATTCATGTAAATATAATTCCACTAATGTTTTTCATGTGTTGTATAATTAATTCTATAACTACAAAAATAGCATACTAATGTGAAGTTGTAGAACTTTTTATCATTACACCAAGTATAACTGATCATCAATCCTCTGCCTCAAATCTTAAAGGACATCGAAACAAAACCAACCAAACCGAATCCATACTATAAATACATCGAAAGTAAAGTGACTTTTTCATAATTGCATAAGAGGCTAAGGAATATTTGAAATATTCCACTGATCCATGTCCATGAAAAATAAATTTAGCAAAATGAACAATAAGTTTAGTTCAACAGAATAAGATAATTCGATAAACTGGATAACAGAACCAGATGATAAAAACAGAAATAAGTAGCTAAAAGATCACATGACCTTAAACATTCGAAACATGGAAGATTATTGAAGCAAATTCTTTAATCAGACATTTGTGGCTCACCCAATCTGATCCAATCAACTTCAAGAATCTTAATACTCTCCATCTTCTCCTTTGCGAGCACAAGTTGGTTCTCAAGTAACTTCTTCTCCTTCGTCATAGCCGCCAGATTGAAGAGTTCCTTGAGTAACTCTAACTTACCTAGAATGCGATACACTTCACGCTCTTCATCATGTCTTGCTATGATTTGTTCCAATCGGTTCTGATACACAAACAGCAGGCCTCGGTAGCGCTCCCTAGTGGCAATCATTGCATTGTTGAAAGCCGCCTCAAGGTCTTTGCGACTGTGTTCTTCAGCCGTCGGTATATTTAGATTTAGGTCGCTGTTGAAAGCCATTGAGAGATCTTGTCTTGCATATGTACCGAATCATGTTGGATTAACATAAAGGTCAGACATATTCAGATGTAATAAAAGACAAAACTAAAGTAACAAGTAAACAAATTTATTTAGTCAGATCCGCAAATGTATAGAATTGTTTAAAAGGGTGAACCAAATCCCAATCCTTATTATATTTAACCTATTTGGATCATTGTAATGTATTCTAGAACCAACATATGAACTTCTATTATGATTCTAATAAAACATGATTCGATTCCTGAATAAGTAACTGCTGATCTACATGTGTTCATAACATAAGATAGAAAATAAAATCTTACCAAAGAATAGGTGCAGGTGAAGAGAAAATTGTAGAGAAAACGTCGGAGAAGAAGAAAGATATTAGTTTTGGTAAGATAATGATAAAGTAAACAATATGTTTATTGAAAGATCACCGATTCCCATAAAATGCCTTTCCATTGCCCTTTTAAGAGTCATTCAATTAGATTTTACTTCAATATTTGTTTACTGCATTTTTTGTAAAAAAACAAGTTTATTTTATTATACACAGAAAAAGATATTTAATAAACTTGAGATATTTGGAGTACATATAAATAATCATATTTAAACAAAACCAGAGGGTGCGAATCGAAATCTTGGTTGAAATTGAATGGATTATATTTGATTTGTCCAATCAAACTATAATTTCCTCATATATAGATATTCCTTACAGTTGAAAAAAAAAAGATATTCCTTACAAAGATGAAATTTTTCCTTATATATAGATATTAGACACTATTAAAAGAACACGGTTGTTTGAATTAAAGAAGAAATGATCAAGGATATAGTAATTTTGATGTAAAAGGAATTTAAAATTTTTGGCTGTCAAATTTAGGTACATAGGTTTCCATTTTTTTGCATGCGATTTAATTTGGAAAATATTAATAACTCTTGAAAATTGTCCATACTGACATGTCAAAGTCTTTCACCATGTCTGCAGATGAAGTTCAAAAATATCAAAAAGATCATCATTACAATACCTCGATTGCATATTTGACAATACAATCACCTAGATTCTGGAAACTTGAGATAATAAAAATTGCTATGAAAGCTTTGTATTTATAGTTCGCATTATATTCTAATATCTCAAAATTTATTAACTTATGATTATGACAAAATAATCAATTATCGAAGGCTTCCTAAAGACAATTAAATCTTTCATTCGAATGCAACTAAAAATTTGATATGTTAAAAACGGAAACTAATAATTAACCAATTTCTATTTTATAGTATGTCAAGAATATATATTCTAATCAATTATCAACTTCATAATATATCAAATTATTAAGTTTAATTGGCTTTATCATCTTGAGAAATGTGAAAGTCTGCAGCAATGTGTCCAACTACTATATCTAACTATTCACGCTTATCTTTATCCTTTCTATGGGTAAGTCATGATTAAAATGATATATATTCTTCTAACTATAGAAATAACATATACTAAACTCTACTGAAAACAGACTATCTAACAAGTAATATATGCAATAACAAACACAAACAATATAAAACGGAATAGGTTATTTATAAATAAGTACTTAAGTTTAATTTCCCACCATAAAGATGGGAAAACTGGTTTAACAAACCAGTAAATAAGTTCAGAAATATTTAAACATAATATTAAAACAACATAAAAAGTTTTTAAATTGGAGAGATTGAGGAACCGCACAGATTAGTCAAACATCTGTGGTTCACCCAACTTGTACCAATCAATAAACGGGACCTCCACATCAGCCACCTTGGCCGTAGCAAGCACAAGATCAGACTCCAACTTCTCCTTGAGTTCGGTGAATGCAGACTCATTGAAGAGTTCTTCAATGAGTTCCAATTTCCCTGCAACCCTTTCGACCTCAAGCTCTGCATCATGTTTCTTCATGAGACCCTGTTGGAGTTGCTTGTACATGAACAGCTTGGCTCGGTAATGCTGAGTTGTCTCCAAACGCCCTTTCTTGAATGCCTCTTCAACGCTTGAACCATAGTCTTCCACCATTGGAGCCTTCATTTTGAGATCCTTGTTTCCTGCCATGATATAGATCTTGATCTGCATGTTAGGTTTAAAGAGTACGGGTTAGAAAAATAAAAGGATGAGAAATGAAACAGCCAATAATAACCATTTGATTAATTGCTAATCCAAAATTCAAAAAAAAACTATAACAAATAAACCGGATGATGTTTTCCAATTTTTCACCGATTCAAATAGCAATTATAATAACCCTAGCAAGATCAACATAGATAATCTAGAAAAGAAATCTGTATATCGTGGCTACAAAACCTATCTAAATTCCTTTCTCTTTGTGAATCGATCTACTGTTTTTCATATTGATTACTAACGATATATACATCACATAATCGAAAAATTCTATTTACGAAATATAATGGTAAATAGAAATGATGGCTACAAAACCTAACGCAAAACCACTATATTTAAAAATCGATCTATCGTTTATCATAGATAGTAAACGAAACCCTAAAGAAAAAGAGAACTCACTTGAGTAGTAGTTGGAGAGACAAAAGCTTACGAAGAAGAGAAATGATAGATTTGGGAAGTTTCTCGGTCAGTGTACAGTTTATATAGAAGAAGGAGAATCGAAGGGTCGTGACTTTTCACATGACAACTGGACCCCGTCAAAGTTTTTCATACATTTTTGTCATTTCTCATTTTTACTATTTGGGCTTTATTTTGTAGTAAAGGCGATATAACTCATGGGCTAAGTTCATTAGAAAAAATTAACACACTAAACCGGTTCAATTTTTTGTTAAACCTTTATGAATGTCAATGTAATCAACCGCAAAATATAATTCACATCAAACATTTATATGATCACATCTGCAAGATATAGGTGGAATTAAGGAAAAAGAAATATTAAAATTATATTTTCACTCTCGACTATGCAAATGTAGAGCCAAAAAGTAAACAATGGATACTTAGATTGAAACAACCGTGTATAGCATTATTAATTCATGTGTGGGAAGCCTCAAAAATTTCATATTTTAATAGCGTAGTAAATCTTCAATTTTCAAGTTGAATCTCGTACTAACTAAATAGTAAACCATGAATAGTAAGATTTATCCAATCCTTGGATAGAAAAATAGTAAGAATCTCAATGATATAATGCAATATTCGTAAAACAGTTTCATAAAAAATAAAAAGAAAAACAAAGCTTCCATTGTAGAAAGATACGTCTGATTAGGTATCGGTAACATTAGCTATGTTACTCTCCCTTGACTTTCTTTAGAAAAAGTTTCTTGTTCACGGAATGTTGATCCTCTAGGCTACTCTGTTGTTCATCTTGGCTTTTTCTTTTAGACAATGGAGTTCCTGATAAACCACCTGAACCAGAAGAAATATCATCTGAAGACTGCAGCATTAGGACCTAGAAGGAAAAAGTTTAACCGATCAGTATTACTATAATGTAAGAATTAGCTGAACTATACAGACGAATGAGAACAATCCCTGTTTAACTGGCAAAGCAGCAAATTCCTCAATCAGTTCACGATCAGCAGTAGCAATTCGAACAACATAATGAGAGCTCTTTCCTTTGATGTTATCAGCATCCACTGAAACCTCAAAAAGGATTCTCTTGCCAAAAAGGTCGCTAACAGCTTCTGGTAACATTTCTTCATCTAGATTCTACAAGTAAAAAGAGAAAAGTGAGGACTCTAATTTATACATATAGTAATAATTTCCTATTTTATTTAAATTTGACGGTACCTCATCATAGAGTTCAGCGGCAGAACGACGCACAAGCACTTGAGCATTGCCATCAAACAAAAGAAAGTTTGCCTCACCGGTCTCATCTTTAACGTGGACAATTAATTTAAACCTGAGTTAATATTAAAAGTTTAATATTTAGTAATTACTGTCAAACGTACACCATAATTATACATCATATAACAAAAACCAGAATACTTAATTATGTACGCGTTCAATGAAATACCTCGGAATGACATCAATGTGTTCTTTATCACATGTATTACAGTAGAACAAGGGACGGTTGTCATCATCAACATTGGTTGTAGGCATAACTTTTTTGTTGTGGTATTTGCAACTTAGATATTGCCAACTACGCTCAGTATCTATGTTTTCAATAGTCCCCAAGGTGACAAAAGTTCCAACCTACTCAAGACAACATCATCTTAGTAGGATTATTAAAATTAATAATTTAAATTTAATAAATAAAAAATAGTGTACGTCTAACCAGAGTACTGTCAACGATACCTCTTATTGTTAGCCTCTCATTAAGAACAAAAAACCGGGCACGAACAGATGTAGCACTAGCAACACTCCATTGGCTACTATCCTTGTTTGTAATAGCAAGTGAATCATCAGGAAGACTACATAGATAAAAAGACATAATTTTACTTTAGAGTCCAATTTAATAATATATTTTAAAAAAAACTTACATTCTTTATTACGTACCACAATTTAAAATCATCAACCAATGAACACGTTGGGTTTAGCAAAATTTGGGTGGAATTAAACCCGCTAGATATGGAGTAAACCCCTGGAGAACATTCATCATATTATATTGTCTGCGAGTAATAATTAGAAACCTTAACAAATCAAATGACATACCTTTCCACTCTTTAATGGAACAGAACCTGATAATACAAATTATCATAATGGACATGTTACTCATACTGTAGTCGTATACTTGTTTAGCATAACCACCCCACAGAGTACACATGATCTTGACATTACTGTATAATAAATGTAGATAAAATGTAGAGTTTTTTAACTTTGTCAAATATAACCAGATATAATAGAAATTTCAGCTTACCTATGGTCACGTAGCTCGATCAAAAGCCTCATGTTATATTTGCCTTTAATGCTTTTGTTTTCCAGCGACCCAAAGTTGACGATTTGTCCAATTATATCTAAATTTATTACATTAAAAATAAGAACAAAATTAACATAACATGACAGAGCATTAATTGTGTGCTAAAATGACTCACCAACTAAGCAGCTGCTATCAATCTTTCCTTCCAGAATATCGGTAAAATCGGCAAAATTCTTTTCAGGAATTTCACTTGGAAAATCTAAAGCTTTTCCAACAAAAGTGGTTGGATAGAAACCAATTTTGTACAGATGTGGAGTTGTACGATATTCACCAATTGCATCGAAGACCTTGAACAACTGGACGACAATTGCATCTCCCTCATGTAGCCTTTCACCATATTTTTTGATGAGTTGTTCTCCAACTGAAGCATGAATTCTTGTCCCCTGAATACCAGTCAAAATAATAATAGTATTAAACAATAAACAAAATCTTAACAAAAAACTGTGTGTTCTTCACTTACTTCTCTATCAGCAAAAACCATTTCAATAGTGTTTCCTGATTCTTTGTTGTAGTTCTTCCACAACCGAATAATCCTAACTTCAATACGGGACGTATCTTTACGGGGTTTTAATTCTCGGACCAAAGATACTATATTTTTTGACTTTGCGAGCATCGCCATTTTCGTTTCAAAATAGAAGAATGGTTGAGTTGCTTCAAGGCCACTTTGTACTCTATATATAGTCCTTTGATGGTGTAGAGTATTAACGACGCAAGAAATATTACTTGCGAGACTTGCGCAAGTAATTGGGTGTAATAAGGTATGTAAATTAAATGAATAATGATTAAAGGAAACCTAATAAATTTGTAAAATAAATCACGAATATGCATTTTATACGATGCGAAACTTGCGCAAGTTGCGAATATAAATAAGGTATGTGGATAATAATTAGTTTCCTAATAAAATATGAAATGAATTTTCCATTAAGAGATTTAATGAGTAGTTGACATTTTTTAAAATTCTTCTGCAAGCTATGATTAATGTTCGCCATTGATTACGATTCTTGCGCAAGAAATAATTAGTGTGTTTGCTAATTAATGTCACTTTCCAATTAAAAGATCGATGAAAAAAATAAATCAAAAAGAAAAATTAGAAAAACTCGACCAATAGAAACGCGAGAATTCTCGTGAGAAGAATTCTATGAGTGCCACGTGGCGTTTGTACTTCTCTTTTAATATATAGGAGGATCTGTTATAAATATTCCCAGAAAATTTTGATAAAATCTATAGTGTTTTTGAAAATTATTGAATATGAGTAGGTTTACTATATTCACTATGATAAAGAAAATTGATTACATATAATTAAATAACCATATGTAGTGTGTTGGACTCAGGGGCAGACCTACCACCAAAAGAAGTGGGGCAAGTGCCACACACACACTGTTTTTATAAAAACAAAATGGTAACTAATATGATTTTGTTCATCTATGTCTAAATCAAAGACATAAAATGATGTGTCCCATGTCAAAAAAAATGATGTGTCCCACCCAATTTCTATGTACAGCCCAATTAAAATAAATATATGTGTGTCTTAGCCCAATTTTAAATACAGTTTTATTATGTAGGCAAAATAACTATTATTCTAATATTTAAAACCATAATCTTCATGTTTAAATGCTATGTATGTCTTATGCTAAAAAAAGAATATTATGTATTTTTTTGTCAAAAAATGTTACGTGTCTCTTTTCAAAACAAAAATGTTTTTCTAATTTACCTTTTTCACAATAATCAAACACAATTTGTTGTAAGAATCATTATCTATAATAGCTGTTTATTTTGCATCTTTTCTAAGTAAATTCATACATCTTTTTAGTGATTCTTCTCAGTGATTATAGTTTACTGATACATCTATACTATTAAAGTACAAGCACATTTGGATTTTTTACTAAACATGCCCTTTCTTTAACTCACATTGCTTATTTCATTAAGGGCAATCAAGTAATATTAATAACACATTTTTATTGAGTTATTTTTTTTTGGATCCAGCCCACTGCCCACATCATCTCTCTTGGGCCATTTGGGCTGATTAAGAAAATCAGATCCAATTCTTATTTTTTTCCCTAATTCAAATAATTTATTTTCAACCATTCTTAATATTTTGTGTAGTGAACAAAAATTAATAACTTAATTATTATGTTTTTTATTTTTAATATAATTTAAGCATTCATAAAAAAATTTGATTTTTTTCATTGAAAAGTATAAATCTTTATTAAAAGTATATATTTTTTTATTAAAAAATTAACCACATAATAAAATTAATATATCAGAGTTATACCAACTTAATTCATTAAAAATAAAGTTTAATTTTCTAAACATAAATACTCATTAGACCTGGACGTTCGGATACCCATTCTGGTACGGATTGGTTCTTTCGGATATCGAGTTTTTCGGGTTTTAAAATTAAACCCCATTCGGGTTTTGAAATTAAACCTCATTCGGGTATTATAAAATTTCGGGTTGGGTTCGAGTCGGGTCTTTCGGGTCCGGGTGGGTTCGGTTCTCATGCATAAGAACCTGCAAAATAACCAAATAACCAAAGTATCTAACGGGTCGGTTATTTGTACTTAAAGTAACCAAAGTATCTGATTCGGTTCAAATTTTTGTATCCAAATTATTCAATAGTAACCAAAAATATACATTTTATACAGTTTTTTGGGTAAATTTTTATCCAAACTATCATATTTTATCCCAAAATACTCAAATTACCGAAAATAACTACTATAGTTAACTTATAAAATTAATTAAAAAATTAAAATAATTATAAATATAATTATAACATATATTTTTAGATATATTTCGGATATCTTCGGGTACTCATTTGGTTCTCGGTTCGGGTCGGATTCGGGACCGGTTCTTCGGATATAGCAATTTAGAACTCATTCGGATATTTACCCCGGGTCTGATCGGGTTCGGGACCCTGATTTTCGGGTCGGTTTCGGGTTGGTTCTTCGGGTCCGAATATTGTGTTCTGGCCTATACTCTTTTAAAATGAAATACGATAAAGAAAAATAAAAAAAGCTTACGTCTTTTATAAAAAAAAACAAATATATAAAAATATGACATTTACTAAATATTTTTCAATTTAAAAAAAAAATTAAGGAAAATAAACCCGCGCTTTGAAAGCGCGGATCAAAATCTAGTTCTCTACTTTAAAATAGATGATATTCCGGTTAAAAGCACAAAAGTTAATACGTACATTTTTTCTAACAAGTTTTATTAAAATTATAAATTAAAACCAATTCAGACAATCATCAAAAAAAAATTATGAGACACTGAACACACAGTTTTTAATAAACTAAAATTAACATAAAATATTATTATTTTTATAAAAATTCTTCAAAACATCATTTATTTTGAAACAGAAAGGGTAAATTTTATACTCCTTATGTTTCATATTATATTTTATACAACAACACTTAATATGAAACAGAGTGATTATAAGTATATAATATATTTTATTAATTATTTTAATAAATTTAACTAAAATGTGTGTGTGCCACAGTCTAAATAAATTTCTGGGTCCGCCTCTGGTTGGAGTAATGATATAATACTATAACCGACAAATATATTGTGTTGAAGATCGTAGAGGATTACAAATATAAATTTGTAATTGACTTAATAACCACAACAACAGAGAAGGAAAAGAACTGTTTAAATACTTTTTCCTCATTGTAACTTTGAATACATTTGTATCTAGTTTCTAAAACCACGAGAGAACCAAAATAAATACAAAAAAAATTATCCCAGAAGGAAACCACAACTCCATAATAAATTTGAAACCTCGTATTTATGGTAGGTCGTCTGACTTTTGTATATTGGAAAGAGACCTTTAACCTCTCAAAAGCCATTTGTATCCTGTCTTGAGTCTTGTCTACCGGATATGCAATATGTAACTGATAACAATGCGGAGACTTACTAAGAGTGCAATAAATTGTACACACATCCAATAGACAAAAACATGGAAGAGACCCAGACACAAACGTGGAAGAGACCAGTAAACCTCAAAATAAAAACTCAAACCAATTCTATTATTTCAAGAACTTGCAAATAAGATGCTAATTAGAATCAAGTTACCTATTTTTGTTAAAAAGATAACCTTAATTGGATAAGAAATCAATCCATTTATTCATTCCCAACAGAATCACCAATAAATTACAAAGTCATTGTATTACTAACCTCAATGATATGATGATTTCTTGACTTGTTTATGAAAATCCCCTTCAAAGCAAATGATCCTCAAATCTTTAGTTGACCCATGGTTATAAACCTGAAATCTCCATTGATTAACTTCCTTTACTTCAAAACCGTCTTCTCTACCCTTGATTTGACTCAGAAGATAATTTATATGAAGAGTTTCTTTTCCCAAATTTTGAGAACCTTTCCTCGTTTTCATCTTGAAAAAAATTTGCAACTCTTCCATGAATCCTTGTCTCCAGATCGCAAATTTCATCCAAATACTGAGACACCATAAAACCCCGAGCATTATCCCTAACCTTCTTCTCTGATTCAATATTGTAAACGATAACATAATATAGATTATTTTTAGGCCTTAATTATTTAGTTGAAAGAGATAGAGAAAAAGTAAATATATAGGTTGTTGGAATAAAAAGATTTTGTGAACTAATAACATTTAATCAAACTTATAGCATAAAAATATTTCCGCGGCAAAATTTTGTAAATATTGTTCAAATAGAAAGACACCTCCAAAAAGAGCATTCTAGTTTTAATAGTATAGATTTGCATGTCTTCAAGTTTCTTTTGAGAAGTGAATTATACAACTAGCGTTTAATCGCTGTAACTAGACAATGCAACAAGCATTTACTTGTGTTCTCTTGGGATATGAGATATCTTGAAGTCTCGAAAACATATTTACTGCAACGTCTTAATCGCCTCTAGTTCTGCTGTAAAATGGTGCAGCCATGATTAGCCTGATCAGTCTCAGATTCAAGGTATGAGATTCAATGTATGGAACAGATAAGCTACTGATCAATGCTTGGCTTAATGAACAGTATCAATGTCTTATTGGCATCATCTATGAAGTTCTGGACAGAGAGAGAATGAGATCCCTTGATACAGCCTTGAAACAACTCGAGCAAAAAAGATATATACAACCAGCTGATAAAACCAAGAGTAGAGAAGCTGATCAAGGCTTTAGATGGAGAGCTGGAGCTGACTGATCTGTGTATTTATGGCTGGGAGAGTTTCGGAGAAGAGTTGAAACTTGATGCATCCGAACCCAACAGTGATGAAGGCGATCAGGCTGCTCAATCAGGTTGGTGTGGAGGACGACCTAGCTGGGCAGAATGTTGCGCGGGTACAGACGCAGGCTGCTACCGGGCCTAGGGAGGGATTAAGGCCGAAGGCCCGGACCCATCCTACCAAATCAAAAAAAAAACATTCTCCTACTTGAAATCAAAGGATTAAGAAAAAATTCACATACTAAACTGATTTATAAGTGATTGTTATCTTTATGTTGTATTTACCTGTTTATGCAGTGTTCTATTTTTCACTTCAAATAAAATAAAATTATTCTAATTTTAATGCATTTGTAGAAAGTGTTGCTGCAAACAAAATAAATATTCAGCTAAATAGATGCAAGCGGAATAGGTGTAATCTGAACATGTTATTTCAAGTAATCTGATAAATACAAAGGCACGCTTTACAATCATAATTTTATCAATAGTAGATCAACCTATTAGGGTTCTTGATGAAATTTCAGCATTAAGAGATACAATATATGATTTTGTTTGGTTTAAAAACTAACTAGAGCTTGACCGGCGCATCCGAGCGGATTTGATATTTACTTTTTAAAGTTAACTAGAGCTTGCCCCGCACGCTCGTGCGGGTGTTAATTTTTTACTATTTTTTAGCAATTGATATTCTGTTTTTTCATGATAATTAATATATATTTTATATGTGTCATAATTATATGTGTCATAATATAATTAACTGTATAAGTATTTGAATATTTTTAGGTTTCTAAACATCAAAATCGAACCGGAATCAAATAGGATAATAGGATTACTTTTTCTTTTAGAGTATTCTCTTCATATACCATATTTTGGTAAATCCACAAATAATAATTTGAATGGTTGGTTAAATGAAATATATCTTATATTGGTTCGGTCTAGACATAAACTTTACATTTTGTATATTATATATTTAGTATTGATAAATACAAATTTAAATTTTATAAAATGTAAATTTTGATTTATACATGTTACTACTGACTTATAAATTGCCACTTGTGTATATTATTTGTATAAATGAAGAAGATAAAAGTGGTTTGACCCCAAAAAAAGATCAAAGGTATATTCTAATAGTTTGTATTCAAAGAAGAAGTGATAAAGTAGAAGTCATGTTATGATGATGATACTGAAAAATTGGAGAATTTTCTTTCCACTTCTTGAAGGAGAGAATTCCCTGGTTTGTAATGGCAATGCCATTATTTCCATTGTATGTACAAATCCTTTGTATTTCTGAAAAATGACCAACTAAACAGGTTTAAATTTAATTAAATACAGTTCATATGATTTGTCTACACACACGTAGTTATAGGTTTTAATAGAGAAGATGACAATTTTATTTTGACTTTCTTGTTACCATATTTTTAGGTAAAATTAGATTTAGAAAATTTCAATCTAATAAACAGAAAAATCAAAGAATAATAAAAGATAAGTTTATTAATTATTCTAGTGGCGTTCTATTGTAAATATTGTGCAAGTTTAAAGGTTATTGTAAATTTGTACTTCAATTTTAATAGATTAGTTTTTTTTAAATATTTTTAAATATATAGGTTACTAGGGGTGGCCCGCCCTACCGGCGGGATTTAATGGATCGGTTTTAATTAATTAATTCTAATTTTAATTATTATTTACTTGAATATATATATATATATATATATATATATATATATATATATATATATATATATATATATATATATGTGAATATTAGAATTAAATCTAAAAATCATGTTCTTGATTAAAAATAAGTTAGTATACAAATCTAAAACTATTTTATTGATTGTTTTTGCCTAATAAGTTTGCCAGTGTTAGAACTCATAGTCTTGCCGAGTGTTTTATAATATAAATCTACTTAGATGATGTTATGAGATAGAAATTAGTGGCCGGAGAAAAAATTATCCAGCCAGACTGTTTTGTAGAAAATTGGCTAACATGATTTTACTTTAATTGATAATTTAAAAAAGTTATTTTCCATACCAACCCGAACTATTTTATGATAGAGAATAAGCCATGTAAAAATTGACCAAAACAACATAATGATATTTTCCTAAAAACCACTTTATGAGCAGCCATTACAAATGAAAAGTTTGACGGAAACCAAACTAAATGACGAACTCAAAAGCATAAGACTACCACCCAAGAGGCCAAAACTTTATATTAATCAAACAAAGCAGGCCATGTTTATGAATAAGAATAAAGAAATGAAAAGAGTCGAATCTCAAACTCATGATGAATCTCGTCTCTTTCTCTTGTCTACGGCATCTCAAGTTGACCTTGTCATACACTCAATAGTCAAACTGTGATAATCATTGTACTTTGTCAAACTGTGATAATCATTGTACCTTCGTCAAGGGATCTATAAAGCTCTTTCTTTTTTTAATCCAATAATCCAGAATTATGTCTGTAAAAAATAATTTCCGTCTGCCCATCCTGCAGAAAAACAAAGTTATTCAATCACTCTTAATCTGAAATTACTTGCAAGCTAGAGCATGTGAGTTGGTTACCTAGATTTTACTCCATTCCTCTAGATGTTCAATTTCTTGGCTAACTTCCTCAAACCCGTGTTTCCACCTTCAAACGGACCTCTAGATTTCCATACCCAAAAAATGTCAGAACAAAGAAGGAGCCACTGAAGAACTCTATAACTGCAGCACAACCTGCAAGACAAACCCACCGCAAAACTAAATCACTTAGAACTTCAAATTATGTCTGGTTGCAAAGTACACATGATATGGAAATCAACATTAATTGAGGAGTTCAGCTTTTGGTAAATGCTTTCGCTTCATCCATGCCCACCAAGTATTGAAGAGATTTATGGGTTATCTCAAGCCAATTTCTCATCTTTGTCTCTACAAGCAATGCAATAGCATGCATTACACAATCAATCACTCATCTTCCTATACCTTATTACCAAGCCAAAGCAAGTAGCTTCCTCATAATATAACGTTACTGTTAACGGGCGTTTAAGAGCATATTCACCTTTGCATCCAGCAAGAGAAAATAAACGCACATGAGTTCCTCACTGCGTTTGACATTCCTAGCTTCCAAGAATTGGAGCAACCCAACCTCAACTGTGGAGGAACATCGACCAGACTTCAAATCAGAAAAAAAAACAGAGGAATTAACCATTTCTTAGAGAATAACTTGCAGAAGAGAAATTTGCATTAAAAGCTAGATCGTGGTTGATGAAGTTAATAAGGCGATTGAACATATAACTATTGAACAACTCTAATCTCAAGACAGAGAAGATGCGTGAAGATGCAAACCTGAAAATTTACTCAGACAGTAAAAACACACAACATAACAACAGCGACGTCTCAAAATAGTAATCGGTCAGGGTGGAATAAAAAATAGATTAATACAAACAGACACTGATAATTCTATCATGGATTCGAGATGGCTCATAGTGGTGGAACATTCAATCGGTTAAACTAAACAAAAAGGGGGTTTTAATACAAAACCTGAGAATCAACCAAAAGCATGTCGACGCCCGTGAGCTCTCCACCACGGCGAACGTTTTTCGCCTCCCAGAAGCGGAGCAAGCGCACTTCGACGGTGGAGGAGGGTCGGCCGGACTGGAGATCGGAGAGGAGAACCAAAACGTTAGCCATATCTTAGGTTTTTTTTTGTTAGAGTAACGGAAAGGATGATAATAACCACGCTTACCTTCTTATACTCGTCTCCATCGCCAGACGCAATTAAATCCCGCATTGATTCTACATCGTGGTTGATCGATTAATGAGATGATTAAATCTGATTGTTCGGTTTCTCTGATATCGGGAGAGGAAGGAGACGATACGTCTACAGTGACAACAAAGGGTCTTAATCTAAACGCAGCGCATGATGTAGCTGGTTATCAATTGAGCCATGCGTCTTGATATGGTTATAACAGGCCCAGTCACAAGTCCAACTCGTATAGTAATAGATTTAAATGAAACTCAGAGTTTTGAGTAGATGGACACGTGTTGCACTGTCCTTTAACTATTTTATGTGCTGGCAAGAGGAGAAGAGAGTCCCTTTTTCTTTATAATAATAGATATGAATATTTTTAGGTTTCTACAAACCTACCTGGGCTTGGAAAGATAAGCCTCGAACACTTTCTGAAAAATTATCATATTCAAATGGAATTAATTTTAGAACTCAAAAAACTCGATATCCAAAAACTGATTTGTACTGAGATGGGTACCTGAATACCCATGTCTAACTGTAACTATAAACAAATATTTTTTGTTAATCCATTTGAAATCTTGTCACAAATGAATCAATTTCATTCAAAAATATGAAATCTTTAAGGTTAATACATAAAATAAAGGGAAATTTGGGAAAAGGGAATGAAACAACTATACTTTTGTCCCCTTGGAATTAAAACCAAAATTATTGTCCCTATAGTATAAACAATAATGAAAATCCAGTTTTGTCCTTTCTAATTAATAACTAAATACTATTATTAAGAAAAATAATATAATTTACATTTACTTTTGTTATCTAAAAAGTAAAATAATAAGAAGTAAAAGAATCAGAACCTATCGACTTCGACTCTTCTTTTTCTCCATCGATTAGGTTAAGCCGTCGACACCTTTTTTTTTTCCGGGCTGTCATAGTTCGTCGGAGACCTTTAATTCATCGTCACATATTTCCTTCGTCATCCTTCTTTCATATCTCCTCTTTAAACACCACCAATTAGAATAACTTTGTAATCTCTGTAGGGTACAATCGGAGTTGTTCAAGCTCGATTAGCATCATGTTGTTCTTCGTTTGCTCTTACTTCATCTTGTTTCCCAGAACTTGGAGGTTAGAGTTTCGTAATTCCCTTTGTGATCTTTTTTGTTGGTTCGTAATCTGTTTATTTGCATGTACTAGGAAGAGATTGAATTGTTAAAAAGAAAATCGATTCATGTTTATGGTTTTGATTGTAGTTTTGGGTTGAGTTGATTGTGAGTTTTATGTGCTATTTAAAATGTATAATAGTTTGATTGTGAGACTGAGTTATATTTGATTGGAATTGGACTCATGTTTATGTATATTTGAACTTAGAAAATTATATGTTCCTCGAGAAGTCTTGCTTGCACAGGCTCAAGCTAAAAGTTCTAAACTTAAGAACGACAAGTCATGTGTCACGCGTTGGATGGACTGTGTTGGTAGATGTAAACTAAAACTTCTTAATGTTGAGTATCTTTATGTCTCTCGTAAGCGTTTGGAAGTGATACCATTATGCCTCTTATCTCTGCGAGACACTCATTCACTTAAGAATCAATAGGTGGGTAGCTTTGACTATGTTTTTTTTTACCATGTCTAGAGACTATGCATTTAGAGAAAAACAAAAATGCTAGTTGATTGTGATTTTTTATCTGCTATTTTGAATGCCTAATTGTGCACTGTTGGTTCTGTGTGTTTGATACAATGTTGTTTTTAGCTGAAGACTTTTATTCTAGTTGAAACTTGTAGTTGATTAGACCGGGAAGTGTCCTTGCATTTGAATTGTACTATTTTTACAAAGTTGTTTTAATTCACCATGTGCTTGGCTTATACATGTAGCATGTTGTTTCATCAAGTCTATTTGTTTTGTTAATTTATTATATTCTCTAATAGGTGATGGAAAGCTTGGAACATGTGATGAAACGTGGTGTTCCAATTGTAGGAGAACTTTATTAATGAGAGTTCTCAAAACGGCGTCAGTTTGACAAACCCAACGGAAGTGGGCTTTGCAAATGAGAAGAAGACCGGTCAAAGGCCCATCCAAAGTGGTCCTGCATTTGAATCAACCGCGCAACGTTCATATCTCGACAACAGCAGGAAAAGCAAAGTACAAAAGCAGAGTGTGACGAAAGCTTGTGCAGAAGAAGTTAATGGCTTGAAGCTGGCAAATCGATTCACAGCCCTTGATCTACAGGACGTTCATGATTAAGCCATCTGTTTAGGGCAACACTATCTACTAGCTTGTGTATAAATATTGAACCTTTGTAATAGCTTGAATCAAGAAATGAATCTATGAATTTTCAGTAAAGCAAACTCTTATTCATTACACTCAAACTCTTTTATGGTATCAGAGCTTCATGGAAAATAGATCCATGGAACCCTATACTCCTCCTACACTTAAAATCGTTAACTCTGTTACAGTCAAGCTCACATAGAAAAACTATATCCTATGGAAGCGTCAGTTTGAAGCTTTCTTGAACGGCCAGAAGTTGCTAGGGTTCGTCACCGGCGCTACTCCACAACCTCCGGCTACTCTCTCAGCTCCTGGAATCAACGGGACTACAACTCCTATCCCAAATCCAGACCATACTCTCTGGTTCCAAACAGACCAAGTGATACAGTCGTGGTTGCTTGGCTCTTTTTCAGAAGACATCCAAAGTGAAGTGATTAACTGTACGAGCTCTTACGAGATCTGGGTGACTCTCGCAAATCACTTCAACAGGACCACTTTGGATGGGCCTTTGACCGGTCTTCTTCTCATTTGCAAAGCCCACTTCCGTTGGGTTTGTCAAACTGACGCCGTTTTGAGAACTCTCATTAATAAACTTTCCCTATGGTGAACAAGCAGTGGAGAAAGCATAGGCTCTTGTTTTTTCTGTCCTTTTGATCGGATCTTATTTGTGTATCTTCTGTAAGCAGAGCAAAGGAAATGTTACATTTACAATTAAGTAATTTTAGCTGATCCATCATTCCAAAACTTACAAGAGATGAAAGCGGAGATATTGTAACCATTTTTTAGCTAGAAATTCATGTATAGTTACTACGATTTTATGATGTAACATTTTATGATGTTATTTCAATTATCACTTGTCTTTTTTTGTGACACTTTCAATTACATTAATAAGAAGGCCTCAGGCCCAGATGTTAGCCCAATACAAGGTTCATTACAGACGAAATTGAAGGGAAAAGAGAGAGTTTCGCTAAAACAAACAAAGACATACATTAACAAACAAAAACATACATGATATGAATTTAGATGGCCTTATTGACTCTCTTATTAGAGGATATTTTAGGAAAACATTTTTGTAACAAAAATGTAGAAGGGGAGATCGAACACTTCACCTGGGTATTTATAATTACAACATAAACCAATGCACTACTAGAAACTATCAAGATTAGCGGCTGATTACAAACTTAAATAAAGTAGGGCAGTAAATTTACATTTCTCAAAATCGTTGTTAGCAACAAAGAACTAAAATTTAGGGAATAAAATTTTAAAAAAAGGAAATAAAAAAGATTTAATAGATTTAGGGAAGATTTCATAACAGTTATTTCCTAAATTTTTGAATTTTGTTACAAATCCGGTAGAACGTACATTTTACAACGGGTAAAATGTGAATGAGTAAGTAGATATAGAATACCGATATTATAGACAAAAGAGAAATAAGAAGAAAGTATATTCTTCTAAGGAAGACATAAGAACATTTATTATCTCTTACGATCTACCAATTATGCAGAATATAGAATAAAATGTAGATTATGTATTCTTCCTATGTAGATTTTAATGTTTTTAGTGTAATTCGCAGTCTACCATGTGTAGATCGTTGTGTTTGGAGTAGATTGCATATTCTGAAACGCCGTAGATGGTAGATCTGATATACTAACACCTTTAGCCCATTTTTGAATTTGCTATTCCAAATTTTTTTTTTCAAAAAATAATATTTTCATATATACACATGTTTGACTACTTCATGTTTTATATTTTTCTTAATTTTCTGGCACAGTAAATTAATTGATATCAATTTTTATAACTTTGAAGGGTAGTAAAAGTCTAAAAGTGGTAAAATTTGATTTTGTACTAAGGGGACAAAGTTTTAGTTATTTGGTTCCCTTTTCCCGAATTTCCCTAAAGTAAATGATGTTAAATTATTATATCAATGCTATTAAAACAACATCATGTCCAATTGATAAAAGTCGTGTCCAATTAATTATTTCAACTAAATGTACTTTTCATATTCTAACTGTAACCATGATGCTTAACATTTATATCCTAACTGCATACCATATTATTTTCTCGGTAACTACCACATTACACCCTTAGCAATCGGCGGCCACAATAATAACTGCATACTCCCTCTGTTTTTTAAAGATAGATGTTTTAGAAAAATAAATTGTTTCACAAAGATGTATTTTTTATGTTTCCTATACAAAAATTGCAAATTTCAATAAAATTGATTGAATTTATTGAAAGACTATTGGGTAAAATGCATTGGGATTTGATAATTTCTAAAAATGATGTATAGTTAATGTGTTTTCTTAATATGTGTGAAAACATCAAAACATACATCTTTAAAAAACAGAGGGAGTATATTTTTTAACTAATCAAACATTAAACATGAATTAAATAAAGATGAAAAAATATGTTGCTTCCCCTTTCACTATATGTTACCCGCCCTTTCATTTTTAGCATATGTTATATTATATGTAATAACATTTTATAATTCATTATATATAAAATCAAATGATGAAATTTATTGCAAAACATATTACTACAAATATTTAATTACTATTAAATTTCTTAATAAAATTGCAACTATACTTTGTTAATTTTTTAAAAACTAAAAGTTTAAAAATGTTTAGAAATAATACTTTACTAGATTACGACCCGCCCTAAATAATACTTCACGGGTAGATTTTTTTAGAAATTTAGTTTTTATATTTGTGTTTTTAGTTATATTTATGTTTTTCTTTGTATCATATTTTTTTTAAATGATTAATAAGAGATTTTAATAATTGTATTATAATAGTTGGATCACATCTATATCAATAGGTCATATGCTATGTTTAGATGTCAATAATTAAACTGTAAGTTTGAAAAAGTATTGAACTGTATATAATTCTCTTTAACGCTTTAAACATAAAATCGTTCTTATATAAGAACCATTGCTAACAAAAAAAAAGGCATTTCCAACAAAAAATAAATCAAATACTATTATTCAAAATAATAAACCATTGAGTAACTGAGAACTATTTAGTTTTTTTTTTCAGTAATGGAAGTGAATTTGATGTTGAGATTGGTTATGATCCACCCTTTTGTTAATTTGGTCATGGGCATTGGGCCATGATTAACATATGTATGTGCGGAGGAGAAATGTTCAAGCACCTGATGTGGGTTCCCATTTTTCGTACAGTTGCTGTTAAAAAGGAGTTGCCAAAAATAAGTAGGAATTTGCATTTTTTTAACTTCAAAATCAAAATGTTCTGTTACAGAAAATATAGAGTAATAATATCTCATATTTGAAATATATAGAAGAAATAGTTTGACACAACCTTTTATCAACTGGTCATACTGCTGATTTAATAGAATCTACTAACTTTTGACCCGCCCTTTTAAAGGGTGGGTATATTTTTATTTTTATTTTTTGAGAAATTTAATTTTTATATTCTTGTTTTTGTAATTATATTTATAAGTAATATTAATTTAATTTAATATAACTTTTTGTAACTATATTAAATTTTTCAAGTTGCATAATTACTTAAACCCGAAATCTGGTTACCGGCTGAACCAACAAATAACTTTTACTTTTTTTTTTAATTAAGTTTTTAAAAATCTGTTTTGTATATTTTTAATTAAAAAGTTAAATTTTTCAGTTTTGTTATCAATAATTTATTAATAATTTTTTACTTTGATTTATTTTGGATTTGAAGTTTAATTTCATTATTCCCATTACACATAAAAATATTTATGATTTTTTAAGTCTTGCTATTTAAAACCCTATATAACCTGCGAAAAATCATTAAAACCCACAACCTTGTTACCGGTTGAACCAGTAGTTGAACCAATAGAATTTTTTACTTTTCTTTAGTTTTAATTATGGTTTTAAAATCTGTTTTTTTATAATTTTTAATAAAGAAGTTAGGTTTTTCAATTTGTTACTGATAATTTATTAATAATGTTTTATTTTGGTTTACTTTGGATTTGAAGATTAATTTTATTATTCACATTACACATATAAATATTTTATGAATTTTTAAATCTTGCTAATTAAAAACCGAATGAAACCCGCAAAAAAAAATCACTAAAAACCAGAATCTAGTTACCAGTTGAACCACTGGTTAAATCAACCGAGAGAGTCATTAATTTGAATATACCTATCATTTATTTTCATCATTAATATTAAGGATTATTTCGTTTATTACTTAGTTCGGGGGGTTTTTACCCAAAACAAACTTAGTTGAGGGGTTTTAGTGTTATGATGAAAACCTCCCAAGGAATACACTCTGAAATTGGTACATGATCAGCCTTGCATCAAAATGAGCCCGAAAGCAAGAAACGATCAAGGGACGTGGATCGGAAAGGTCACACAGAAGTTGTGGAAGAGCTCCTGATTTACCCTATAACAATCTCCCTTGGATATGACGCACCAAGTTTGATTGAGTTAGATTGAAGGATATTACACACCAACAATCATAATAGTTTTGACCAATGGATATTACACACCATGATCGAAAACATGTTTGAGAATCTCTCTCACGGTTCCAAAAATATAAACTCAACTCTTATTTTATTTCAATGAGATTACAACTTATTTATAAGATAACAAAACTTGCTCACAAAGCTAGAGATTTATTATTCTAGGAAATGATAAAACATTGCATGGAGGAGAGAGAAGGTTCTTGAAACAAGCACTCCTTGCATGCAAGAGAGAGAATCTTTCCATGCAATTTATTCTCCAATTTTCGTCACTCCTCTTGGACAGCAAATAAACCACTTGATTTTGGATATTCTTGGACTTGGAACTTGATAAAAATGGGCTGGACATGTTAGCTAACATCATGGGCCAATTTCTGAATGTCTTCCATGCCCATAACTTCATATATGAGTCCAAGATCACATCATGTTAAAAATTCTATTAGGCCAAAATAATATTATTTTCCCTGAACATTCGGATTGTATTTAAATGAGTTATAAACCAATATGCAAAACCGGTTCATTATAATGTGATATCTCACCGATTTATCTTTCTTAATAATACTTAAGTTACAATATATTATATTTATAACCATATATAAAACAATAAGACCTTTCTATTAGTAAATAAATCGTGAACATATTGCGAACACATGTATACTACTATATCGTTTCATGTGTCTTTTTGTCCTTCATATTTACTAAATGTTTACTGTATGTTTACTCTATACAACATAAACATAAATGATGGTATAAATTATGTGGCCATGAACGACCATGTATTTTATGCTGTAAAAGTGTTTGTGTTATATATTAGACCTTTTGAAATGAACATGCTTGTGTTGTGTCTCAGACCTTTCCATTTATTTTTCTGCGCATGTCAATACTGTTTCCTTTGTAAACTAAAGTTTCATCTTTATAAATCTTTGTTACAGTATCCCGTTGGAGAAGATGAAATGGATGCACTCTACAATAAAAGATAAATTTTGATTTAGTGCATTAAAATATGACTATATTCATTTAATCTTAAGCCATATTTGGCCTACATTAGAAAAACTCAGACTAACTATTAGCCATGAATTTTGTTATTGTAACCACATCATATCACAACATGTATATCACCCATTTATTGATTACAAAATATAGATATAATTTTTTACTGGAATAATATTTGGTATACCTTACAATGAGATATGAATATTATAACATAAACATAAAATATTTTTAATCTATTTAATTCAATCAAAATTATAACATAGACAGAAAAGCAAAAGGTTAAAGTATTTGTTAGATTTAGAAACGTACATATGTGTTTTTTTTTCTAAACATATCAGTTCCTATATTTTTGTACACAATATAATTGAATTACTAATTAATAATGATCGATTTAATATATTAAAATACTATATTGACTCATTTATAAGATGTATATTGTTTTAATAGATAACTAATAAGATTTCTATATTTATGTAAAGCTCAATTTAAATCTATATATGTTTGAATTGTGTTACATTAAAACTTATTGTTCTAATAATATACCTTCAAATCTAACATATTAAAAAATTATCAATTTTTATTTAATATTCAATAGTTTACTTAATTATATCTATAAATATCTAACATTAAATGCTTAAAGATTAGTGTATATGAATATTTAAAATTTTCGTAAATTTCAAATAAATATACCAAATTATTATTATTTTCATTATTACTTACAATTTAAATTTAGAATTACATGTAAATATTATTTTAATAATATTTAAGTAAAACTTAAGAGAATTTTTAAATTTGTTGAACTTTGCATAAATTAGTCTGTCAAATAATCAAAAACAAATCCAACAAAACATATATTAAGTAAGAAGCAACAGATACATATGGGTTTGAGATAGTTAATTGAATAAAAAAACAAATTATATAATTTATTGTATTTGAAAAATTATATAAACAATACAATATAAACGTAAAATGAAAACAAACACCCGTACGGTTGTGCGGGTCCAAATCTAGTAGATATTAATACGTAAAATGGCTAGGGCAAATGTGTATATTCAATACAGTTATTAACACCACAAATTCAATACAGTTATCAAAAAATCTTACTAATAATTTTTAAAAAAATATTATACACAAATGTGATTACTAAAAACACATATATAATTAAAAAAAATATATATATATATATGAAAATCTAATTTCTACCAAAAAAAACTTGAAACAAAAAATATACTCGCTCTATCAAATATGATTATACAAACACAGAAACATAAAAATTGTATTAGACAAAATTATTAAAAATAAAAAAATAGACCGCCCACATAATCTAGTTAATTGCAATTAATGAAGTAGTTAAGAACAGTTAGTTAAGATAAGATTTTGAAAAATATTTTGTTTTTGTTATTTTTTTAAATAAACTATATAATCTAAAAAAATCATTGATTTAAGGTATTATAGATTAATCATTGTTAGAAAATGATTATTTGTTATTTTTAAAAATAAACTATATAATTTTAAAAGTGAACTTCAAAAAATGTATAAATAATTAACTTATGAAAGTATACTATTACAACATTAAATGATATTTATTAAATTTAAACATGTATCTTATTATACTATTACTATTTATAAATCCTATGGGTCATCTATTGTTTAATTCAATTATTTTAAGCCCAATAAAATTATTAATGATTGAATAATTTAATGTAATCAATTCTAATAAATGGTCTATTTTAAAATATCACACACTAAAAAGTCATGACTTCTCTTTTAAAATAATAAATATAAATGGTTTAATTTAAAGTATAAAAATGGTTTAGGTCATTGGCATGGACTCTTAATAATGAAATGAGGGTTATAAAAAGTCTAAAACCAAAGAATTTCGAACTGGCACTGTCGCTAACAACAATGAAAAGAAAACAAAGAAATATTGGTAAAGAACTACAAGATCACAAACTGGACAAGTGCGTGAATATTAATTATGATTTTATTTTTTTATTTTCTTTTGGTTGTAACTGACAGCCAAATTAAAATGTAAGCAAAAAAGGTGGAGAGAGAGAGATGATAGCAATTACTCAATACGTTCCTCCATATTTAGACTTTGTGATATGATCATAGCTTTTCATCATGACATTTACTTGTTGACTAGGTGATATCCGCACCTTGCGCGGAGTGAACGAACTAAATAAAGATTAATTTTTTTAATCTATACATATTAGAATGGTAAATATTTTAGTCACAAATATTACATCCTCTAGTCTATATTTGAGAAGTGATTTGCCACATATCTTCTCTACAATCGTTTTCACAAAAAAAATTGTGACGTAGCTATTAAGATTGATGACATGTCATATGGTTAAATATGACATGGACAATTACATTTAATGCTGATATATATTTTTGGAAATTTTTTTAGAATATGGCAATAACTCATATATTACATTTAATATTGATTTATATTTTGGTAAAATTTGTAGAATATGGTAATAACTCATAAATCATCAATAAATAAATATATTCAAATATGACATTTTGAATTTCGAAATATTATATAATTTTACTTTTATAATTATAAAATTTTTATTATCTAAAATTTTCTAAATTTTTTGAATTTAAAATAAAATAAAATAAAATAAAATAAAATTTAAATCGTAATATCATTAGTTTCTTTTAGATATCTACAAATTATATAAATATTATTTAGTTCTAATTTTTGATAACTATACAATTTTATATGATTTTTAGTAATTTTGTACAAGTTGATTTAATACATTTAGCCAAATGAAATAGATAATTTTTTTAATCTAAGATTTTAACTTTATATATATAAATATATATTCTTAAATATAAATTAAAAAAAATTCTCTTAATTTTATGCTTAATTAATGATATTTATATTAACTATTGGTCAAAATAATACAATATATAATATTAATAAATTACATTTTAAAATATAAAATTTAACTTTAAAAAAATTCACCACTACACATGATGAAGGAAAACCACTAGATTAATAATTGTGACATGGCTACTAAAATTGATAACATGTCTTATAGATTAATATGACATGGACAATTATATTTAATGTTAATTTATATTTTTGGTAAACTTTTAGAATATAGTAATAACTCATATATTACATTTATTGTCCATTTATATTTTTGGAATTTTAAAAAATATGGCAATAACTCATAAATCATCATTAAAATAAATATATTCAATTATGACATTTCAAATTTCGAAATATCATTTAAATTAAAAATATTTCAAAAAAATATAAATATTTTTAGAAAATTATAAAAACTAAATCATAAAATCAAATTAAATAGTAAAATCATTAGTTTCTTATATATATCTACAAATTTTATAAATATTGTTTAATTTTAATTTTTGACAATTATGCAATTTTACATATTCATTTAATATATTTATTTAAAATAAATAGATAGAAAAATCTACCAATGATTATAATTTTAAATATATACATGCACATTCTTAAATATAATTCAAAATAAACAAAATTGTTTTTATCTTAATTTTAATGTTCAGTTAAATCAAATTTATATTAAAATGTTGATAAGAAAAAAGAAAATTTATAATATTAGTAAAAAATAAATATAATTTATATTTATCTATTAAAAATATTTTTAAATTTTTTACTGCACATGGTGCAGGAAAACACCTAGTACATATTATATAATGAAACATTGAAGGACATTGTGCATATTATAGAAAGTAAGCTTCAATTTTTTTTAAAACTTGTGTAATTGGTAAGGTGTAATTGAAGTAAATTTTGTGAAAGTAAATCAATAAGAGTAATTTACAGCTTGTGTAATTGGTTAAATTTTTGTTTAACTATTTAAAAAACTTGTTTAATAATGTTTCTCAATAAAATCCCCGAATTTTGTGTGTGATTTTTAATTAGTTATGAGAATTTAAATAAATTTATAGTAACTTTTTTATATTAACCGAAACCAAAATGCTTTATGATGATTGCGTATATCAGTTTTCTATTTTTCAATATTGCATAAACTACGGTCAAATTTAAATTTCTTTAATATCTATCTTTTTTTATAATAGTATTATTTAAATTTGCTTATGAAACTTAAAGTTAATATTTAATCAAATTTGGTTAAATTACGGTCATAATCATTCTTTTTGATTCATATGCAAATTGATGAACAATAAAATTAATAATCTATTAACATTTATTGGATTTCGTAGTCTCAAGGTCTTGTTGCTTAAGTTAAAGGATTTCAATTTATTATAAATTTCATTTTAAAAATTATGTACTTCGTAATATCAATTCATAATATTAAGATTAATGACATGATTAACATTGTAATTCGCCTAAACACATAAAACTGAATTAATATCAATTAGTAACATAATTTTGATTTATAGGAATGATGGTCATTATCATAATGATATTATTATGATTTGTAATGTATTATAAGAAATAATAGGCGTGTTTATTTCGGTCAAAAATATAGAATTGCATACCAAGTTTAGTCAAAAAGAGATTGAGATGAAGTAAAAAACACGTAGAACATTAATATATATGTCACTAACATGTAATTAAAATGTTGATAAGAAAAAAGAAAATTTATAATATTAGTAAAAAAATAAATATAATTTATATTTATCTATTAAAAAATATTTTTAATATATATGTAATATATATGTCACTAACTTTTTATGATAACATATAGATTGATATTCACATTTTTAATATTTGAAAAAAAAAATTGTAACTAATACTTTTGTAAAGTATTAGCTGGTTCTAGAATTATTTTTATTTTAAATATAAATTAAAATAAATAAATTAAAATAAATAAATTTACAAATTATCGACCAAGTATATTATTATTTTAATATACTTTAGAATATTTGGAAAATGATATTAATTGGTTCTAGATTTATTTTTTATTTCCTTAGTAAACATTAACTCAAGATCAGATTAATAGATGAAAGTGTTAATTTCACCTCGATTTGAAAGAAAACGAATATAATATCGCCAAAATTTTAATCTGAATAATACCTAACTTTTATTTTATAAATAAAAATCAAAAAATATGAAACAATATTAACTATGAGATTTGACCATATTAAAGAATCTAATAATTTATGTGGTCAAAATTATTTGTCTATTAGCATTTATGTTGATTGCTTAGTTAAAAAATCTTGGAATTAAATTATGGGATTATCTATATATATATATATATATATATATATATATATATATATATATATATATATATATATATATATATATATATATATATATATATATTTAAGAATAATATTCTTTTATTTAGTTTAGTCGAATATAAAATTTTTGAGAGCTTAATTTTGAAGTAAATAAAATATCATAAATAACTCATAGAAAACTAATGACAAAAAATTAGTATATTGTTTCATTTTAAAATAAATTTACAAAAGAACAACATGTCAATATATGAATAGAACAATTGCATCAAATTGCATCAAGTTATAGATTTTTAATATAATATTTTGTTAAATTAAAAATATTATTATCAAACATCATAAAATATTCTAATATGTATGTAAATTACAAATATAAAAATGTAAATGAGTTTTTCTTATAAAACCAGCAGTTTATGAGTTTACGTTGAACAAAAATTAAATCAAACATCCACGCGGAGGCGCAAATCAAATTCTAGTTTCTATTATACTTTTGACACTTTCAAAATTTATGTATAAAGTATAATATCGAAATTTATGTTTCCATAATATCATACAGCGTTTTATAGTATAAAGTATAAAACGATGATCCGCACCCTACACGGAGTAAATAGACTATAAAAAATTGTAATATTTATACTATTTATTTTCGAAACATTTACACCATAAGTCACTTTTTGACTTATATATTACATTCAAAGTCAGTTTCTTATACCAAGACACTTTTTCATTTCTTCCGATACACTTTTCCTATCTGTCACCATGTAAAAAACCATCAATACCCTTTAGATATATTGTTACTAAACTATAAATATTTAGAGTATCAAATATTTATTATCTTTTTAATATTATTTTTCTTCTTCTACTGATTCTCTTTCTTTAACCATCGTAACTCAAAGAAGAGATGATTAAGAAGAACACAAAGCCATCGATTTTAGAAAACGAATTGAAGATGAGGGTTGAATAAAACTCAATCTGGTTTGATCAATTTTCTTACCTAATCTCGCTAATCGTACGGGTCTCACTTTTCTTAATGAGCAGCAGCGGAGAGATTTTACGTACTGCCGCAGGCGTGATAACGAGAACTAGAGTCACTGAAAACGGACAGGAAGGGAAAGGCCAGGCGATATTAGCGTCGGAGAGCTTGACGGAAGTGAAGGAAGAGAAACCTCTGATGGTTCCTTCCTCTTTTAATGGTTTGAGCTCAAACAAAAACTCTGGAAACAATGAATGTGACGAAAATGACAAGGCGTGTTACCATATCTCTGGCTTTGTTCCTTCCTCGTTTAGATTCAATCTTTGCTCACAAACTGAGCTTGAGAAAAATGGAAGGACAAAACCTGATTTTTGAATGGTTATTTTAATTCTGGTCAGATTGTTGTGGAGGGGGGTTGAGGATGGGTTCTCACGGGCCATGGCTTTTGCTTAGTGATAATTACTCATCCACCTAAAACCAGAAACACAAGTCTCTGTTTGCTTTGTTCAGAGCGTCCCTTTAAAATTGTCACCCAGATTTAATATCTATGTGTACATTATTTTTAGACCGTACATGTGTACATCTAGTTTGTATTGTACACCTAAATTACTTGTGCACACAATTTTTGATTTTTGTCTTTTTCATCTAAAAAACCAAGCATTACAATGTCTGAAACTCATTCTAATGTTAATACACTGTAGACAGTGTTTACACAATATACATAAAAACTTTCTCCTCTTCATATATAACGAACACATGTACACTACATGGTTAAAATGCATGTGTACAAATATACAATACATAGATAAAATGCACATGTATAGAATTAATGTATATATGTGTACTAAGCAGATGTGTACACATGTACATCCAAAAGATAATGTACACATGTACATCCAAAAAATAATGTACATACAATATTTTTTACAGAGTGACAATTTTATAATAAACTCGTCCTCTACAAATTAGTGCTTTCCACTATTTTCTGCAACTCATATCGGAGCCGCCATTGATTTTTTTTACAGATATCTTTAATTTTTTGTACATTTCACATCTAAAACTTACAAAATTTGTATAAATTAACCGTTTATAATCAAAGACAAACAAAACAAAAAAAATTCTATTAATTTTCCATTTTTAACAAATCATAATTTATAACCAAAACTCGATGGCTCTTTTCAAATAATTTTCTGGATTCCCACTCACTGAAGAAAAAGAAGGTGGCCACCATCAACTCTTCCGGCGTGATGTCATATTAGCCACCGTCTTCGTCATAAGAGATAAGAGACGTATATGGATCCTGTGCAAAGACCACTAAACGGTTAAAGCTTGGCTACTGTGGCATAAAGTTTTTTAATTTTTCTCAGCAAAATTGGACATTGGCAACTGTGCAAAGAGATAAGAGAGTATATGGCTGAAAAGCAGTGTCAAAGGTCAAAAAAAAAAGTAATTTATGTTTCATAATATTAGGAGGCAGAGTTGTATTTCACCACTAAGAAAGTGTGTCAGTATAATAAAGTGACTGATTGTGGTGTATAAACTCAATAAGTGACCCAAATGGTAAATCTCTCTTTTTCGAAAGGTAAATATGGGGTCACATATATTACATGTTATACAATGACGGAGTGAGTTAAATTGATTTTGTTTGTATATGGTTAGTTACATTGTTTCTTAAGTATTTTGATCATTGGTTAGATATAATCTTAAAAACGTAAATAAATAGTAAACACATATATCAATTAGTTATGAGTTTAATATTAAAATTAAAATAGAGAATCCAATTATTTCTTCCATAAAAAACAAAACGTAGACATTATAATAATAAATTATGAAAATTAGAACTTAAAAAAAAAAGTTTCGCAGAAAAACAATCAATAACAACAACTGATGTGGAAAGTATCTTCAAAACTCTCCGTTTGCAATCCTATAAAGAACAATAACAAAGAATATAAACTTATCAAATTACAAAGAATTATAAATGGGAAGTAATTAAGTGAAATATATTACCTCTTTCTGAAAGCATCAATTTCTGGTACATCATTAGACTCAAACAGAACTTTAGAAAACCGATCAATGTTAGTCAAATTCTTGAATCGACCTTATCATGATAAAAAAAATTTAGAAAAATATACAGATAATATTATCTCAACCGGTTTTAAAAAAAATTATGATAAATTACCTTTTCCCCAATTAATTTGCCAAAACTGTAAAACACAAATTACGACGTTAGTATTTGTCGAATTCCATAAATCTTAGAAAACATGAGTAAGTGTTCCATAAGCAACACACTTAATGACGACACTACTGTAAGTTTTGAAAAAAATGAATTAAATCAATAATCAATCGCATATTTTTTTTCAATTTTGAAAATTTATTAGGTTACTATCATGTATCACAATCAATCCTTATATTTTCATCTAAAATTGGTAAGAATATAATAGACTACCATAATTGAAATACCAAAAATAATTGATTGATAAAAATTACTTTACTGTGAAAGCTTGTCATAATGTCGCTGTTGTTATTGTGATCATTTTCGGCCTGTGATTTACGTTTCTACATCAGTCTAGTTCTAAAATAGGAAATAATACAATATAGACTAAACATAATTGAAATCTCATATATGATTGATTGACTCAAATTTTACTTGACACCAAGATTTACTTCATTAAGTTTACTTTTGATTCACTTAAATATAATTCATTGACTCAAACATAATTGAAATCCTGAAAAGTGGCTGACGATTATAAATGTTAATAATTTACGAATATTATTTTAGTTTTGAAGTTATCTTTGTAATCATGGTTCTGAAAACATTATACATTGACTTAACATTTTATAAAATAGTGTAAACTCAAACTCTCAACGATTACAGCACTCAAAATATTGTATATAATATAAAAAATAAATTTCACATTTCGGAAAATCGATCCAAAGTTTCCATTGTTTTAAAACATTTTTTGAAAGAAACATAAAAGACACCCACAACTAATTCATTTTGTTTTATTGATCTCAAGTATCCAATTTTGTTTTTAAAAAATGGTTAAATAATAACCAAAGAATATAATTAGTGACACTATTGATATTTTTCTTATCTAGCAACTCATTAAATTTCATTGTTTGTCTTTAGTGAATATGCATAAAATGAAACATATACTATATATTAAATGTAATGGCATGATACGTAATTAGTCTAGATTGAAGAGGGTTTTTTTCAAAAAAGTTGTAAGGTGGATTGTGGTTGTGACACCTAAGAAATGACACACTTGTAAATCCCACATGAGACAAAGGTTTATTTTTAAATGGTCTCCTCAAATAATAAGAAGGGGATTAATGGCCATATTCAACCTTTCTTTATGTATCTAGCACAGCCTGTGTGTATTGCTTATTTGCTTACTATTTTCCTTATCTTTGTGTAAACTCAAAACTCGTCTTGCTAGGCTATAAAATAATCTTACTAGTGTAGGACCACGAAAATCCTGATTGAATGTTACGAAACATAAAACATATAAAACGATAATATAAAGACTAAAAACATTTAAAAATCGTAAGGAAATAGACGAATTCACGGAGTCGAGATTTGATCTCTTTTCTTAACTCAATAAATCGCCTGTAATGTGTAACGATTCGATGCGATTTTTGAATGCCAGTATATAACCTTGATGAGACCGTTTCGGAACACCCAAAACAGAATCTACGAACTTAACAACTATGATATACTCTCAAGACACATACTTTAAAGAAAAATATCTAAAGTTTTTTATAGTGAGAGAAAGTTGTAGTGAGAGAGATGATTGTATCATCTTAAAGTATGTGAGATTATGGAGAGATCATGGAGTATTTATAAAGGAATTAAGGTTGGTCACAAAGTTAGATAAACTTGGAAACCAAGTTGGCTTAACTTAGCCATCAAATTGGCTTAACATAGCTATCAAGTTAACTCCAATTTTTTTTTTTTAAATCAAAACCCATAACCATCAAATTTACTCAGCTCATTTGGCTTGCAAAATGAGTCCAATAATCTCCATCATCATTCACATCAAATATTTTTGTCAGCCCATTGGGCTTGTAAACAATTTTCTATTCACATATCCAATTATTACTCAGCCTATTGGGCTTATAATTTAATTGGTCTGACAATCCTCCACATGAATATAAACTACTCTATAAACTAAGTCCAACTCTACAACTAGACCTAATGCTAGACTAGACAGACGGACTTTTCGAGAGTATAACCGAAAAACTAACTGTATATGATGTATAAGTAGCATATTTCAATCTTGAACTACTCATTGTTAATATCTGACGGATTTACTTTTCAGGTGGTGAACATGATGTATTGAACCACCCAAAATTTTATGTAAACCGAGTCAACAGATATAACACAGCTGCATTTTCTCGTAGAGTTAAGTTCTCTATTGTGTTCATTTTGACTGTGAACTTGCCTGGTAGGTCATGAGTGAACTTGGAGAGTATAGCTTAAACTTCATTCTCCTAGAAACGGCCCCATTTTACACTCACTAGGTGATTGACATGTGTACATTTTCATATACACAATAAAATACCATGTAATACTTTATACAAATGTATATGAAAGCCGTTGTCTTATCTCATTAAAATCCAATGCTTAACCTTACATTTACAGGAGCATTGTTATCATCTTGGGGAATGGGTAGGTTTCAGTGCTTCAACGGATTTTGTTTGATTTAGTTGTCCTTTTGAACCAACTTCTTGGGATCTCCAGTCACGTTGGTAGGGTTTCCATCAAACATCCTTTAGTCATAGGCAATAAACCCATCCTCTTCAATGATTTTAATACTTAATTTCATGTTAAATCTTTGGTAAATAATCCATAAGGTTGTCAGCTGAGGTTTTGAGATCAGAGTTTGTAATGGTTTTATGTTTTCTTATGTGATGCGACTTACCATTATAGAGAATATCCAGTGCTCGAGCTATCGCCGATTGACTAAGCGTATAGCTGGACTGGTTTCTCCGACATTTTAATATCTTCCAAAATTATGCAGACATTCTTCTTTTTCAGCTTCTTTGTCTAAAACAATGAACTCAGATTACATGGTGAATCTGACAAATAATGTTTGTTTGGAAGTTATTCAAGATTTTGCTAAGAACCTCCACAATTTTAGGATTTAGTACAACGACTTCTGCTTACACTCCCACACTTTGAAATATTTGTATGAATGTACGTTACCTTTTCAAAGTACATGTCATCTTGCCAATGTGGTAATTAGCAACGCTCCCCCCCCCCCCACATTTCCTGAGATAACTCAGGATCATGCATGCTTGCATTCATTTGTTAAGAGTTAGAACTTTTGTTCCGCAACTTCATTGGATTCTAGTGAATAAGGAACAATGTTATTCTCTTAAGAACACATTTATTCTCATTTAAGTTGCCATATATGTTCCATTATATTATGAAACGTTGACGCAAAACTACACTTCATGTATCAGGTTTTATCAAATTGGTTTGAGATTTTACTTTGTCTCTACATAAACCAATATTGCTACAACATTTTCCAGTCATGCTGCGATATGTGTCAGATTTTCAAAACTATATATTGAACTTATTTTAAGCATGTTGCTTTCTAAAGCTAACTAGATTTTAACCCGCGCTTTTGAAGCGCGAGATATTTTACGATGAAAAATTTCACTAATAATTTAACAAATATTTTGGTAATTTTTAAAGAGTGTATATTTAAAATATTTTTGCATTTAAATCAGTATTTTTAAATTCAACCCGATTGTGATTATACCGGTTAATCCGGAGATCTGACAATTCAATTTATGTTTTTAAAATATTCATATTAAAAATCATTAAAACCCGAGACTAACCGATTGAACTGATGGATGACCGATATGTAATCTAATTAGATTTAAATTATAATAGTTTCATAATTTGTAATCTTATAATCGAAATTTTAAAGTTTACTATTTTGCAATTTATGAAATTATGACGTTTCTACAAAATTTTAAAGAGAAAATGATAGATATAAAATAACTAAGATTAATTATTGTATTATTTGGAAACATTGATAGTAGTATAAAAATATATTGTTTGGAAACATTGATAGTAGTATAAAGAAATAAGTATATTGTTTGGAAACATAGATAGTAGTATAAAGAAAGAACATTAGTGATTTAATGTATGTTTAGCTATAAAGTATAAATGTGTATTTAATTTAAAAACTTACAAAATAAATGTTAGGTCCAACAGAATGTTTCTGTTTTAATAAGATAGATGTATAATTTAATATGAACTTTAGGGATTTATAGGTCTTTTGCTCAGTCACTTTCGTTTTATGTTCACAATTGTGATGACATATGCTTTGTGATTTGCATATTTTTGTCTTACCTGATAATCAAGCCATATTATGGAACTCAGCCTTTGCTTATGAGAGATAGTTTTTTTATGTAAGCTTTTTAGTTTAACTATAAACTTAGTATGCAAATAAATTGTCATACATGCACTCTTTATCTCATGCATGAAGAATCACAACTCTTTAATTATATTGTTTGTCATTACAAAGTTCTTTGAGCTTGTGTTCTTAGTCTTGATTTCTCCATATCAAAACTTAAAGTTTCATGGAAGTATTTAACTCACTATATAGTGGTTTTACTATGCATAGACAAATCGATTCAAGTGAATGACCATTCCCAATTAGGGTTGTCGTCTCACTAAATATTTTATGATTATTTGAACACAATCTTTAATCCGATTTATTCAAAAATAATAATTCTTGAACAAAATCTAGATGTAGATTACATATTCAAAAAGTAAATATTTAATCATCATTTAGACTCAATGTTGATAATAAAATTTATCCATTGACACAATCTTTAGATATTAATTTTTCATTAAGAATTATTTGGACTAAAACATTAGAATTAAATTTATCCAAATATTGTGGACTCAATTTTAAAATATTTATCCAAATATTATGGACTCAATCTCATAAGATTTATCCAAGAGTTTTATGAACTCAATCTTATAAGATTTATTCATATTACAATACTTATTTTACGAGTTTAAAATTTGTAACTCATTTATTGACTTAATGCCAGATACATTATTAGTCATTGTGGAATAATAAGCGTTCTTAAACGTTAATAGTCGTCCACAGAAATCACCTATAAAGCATTCTTAAATGTTTTAGTAGTAGTTCTCGGAATCGCATAACAGCGTTCTTGAACTTCTAGTATTCATTCTCAGAATCAATTTAAAGTGTTCTTGAACTTTTAATATCCGTCCTGAGAATCGCATAAAAGCGTTCTTGAACTTTTAATATTCGTTTTTCAGATTTCGCCACATGGTTATCTTAAACGCTTTTTCGAAAAATGATATCGTGAACCTTTCAATGAATGTCACGTAAATCATTTTCTAAAGATGATTCGTCTTTTCTTCCAAAACGTTCTAGAGAGTAGCTAAAGAGCATTCTTAGAACCGTTTCAGATTAATTTAAATACATTTTATAAGATCGTTTTAAAAATATTGTTTGCAATATTCAATCCGATTCAAGCGATAAGCATGAAGTGGATTTATTGAGTTAAGATTGTAAGAAGGAAAAAATCTTGATTTAAAATTATGAAACATAAAGCATATAAAATGATAATATAAAGACTAAAAACATTTAAAATATCGTAAAGAAATAGACGAATTCACGGAGTCGAGATTTAATCTCTTTCCTTAACTCAATAAATCTCCTGTAATGTATGAAGGTTTGATGCAATTTTTGAATCCCATGATACAACCGTGATGAGACCGTTTCGCAACACTTCAAACATAATCTAGGAACTTAACAACTATGATGTACTCTCGAGACACAAACTTTAAAGAAAAAGATCTAAAGAATATTTTTTTAGTGAGAAAAAGTGGTAGTGAGAGAGATAATTGTATCATCTTAAAGTATGTGAGATTATGGAAAGATCATAGAATATTTATAGCGGAATTAAGCTTGGTCACCAAGTTGGTTAATTTGACCACCAAGTTGAATCCAATTTTTAATTTTTTTAAATCAAATTTCATAGCCATCAAATTTACTCAGCTAATTTGGCTTGCAAAATGAGTCCAATAATCCTCGTAATCATTCACATAAAATTAATCTTTTAGTCAGACTATCAGACTTGTAAAAAAAATTTTATTCACATATCTAATTATTATTCAGCAGATTGGACTTATATTTAATTGGTCCAACAACTAGTTCATCTCTCGGTTAGTTTCCATATTTACAGACTTCCATTGGGGTCAGTGTTATTAAACCCGGACCGAACCGGCGGTCGGACCAGATTCAACCACGAACCGGACACAAATGCGGGTTGGGTTAATGCTAAAACCCAACTATAATTAAACCGGTTAAAAACCTCTATCGAACCGTTAAAAACCCGTAAACCGGCGACCCAACAAACCGGCTAAACCCTGGTTCTTGTATTAAACCAAAAATTTTATTAGTAAAATAATTAAAATTTCCTTTTTAAAATAAAAATAGGATTCAGATTAATAAGGTAAAGCCATCTCATATTTTTCTCTTGAGTCTTTGACGTCTATGCAAGACTGCAACTTACAAGGTATCTACTTCTCAAGGTATTGTTTTTGTTTCGAAAATTTTAAGAATTGAAAACTTAGATTTGAAGAACTCAATCATAGTATAATTTTTAATTTTATTTCATAGTATAAATTTTTAACTAATGTGTCTATAATTTTTGTAAAGGTAATGAAGATTTGGAGTGACAAAAACCCGGAGAATAAAATTTAAATATGTTTTTTCTATTGATTTGAGATTTGGACTATTAAATTGTTCTATTACTTTTATTACATTTTTAGTTTGTTACTTTTTAAAAATTTCTAAACATTATGGTTATTGAAATATTTTATTTGATATGATCTTTATCTTTGTAAGAATATACATATTCAAAATATCATTAAATTTAGTTTAGTCTAATCAAATCCGGATCGAACCGGATCGAACCTGGTCGAACCACATTGACCCATGACCCAAAAAAAATCTAGTTCGCTTGCCGGTCCGGTTTTAACAACACTGCCTTAAACTAAACATTGAGTTATTGCTGCATAGTCTACAAACAAAAAGCTTTGTTCTGTAACCAAAACATACAAAGTGACTACAATGTTTTAATTAAAGACTCAATTTATGGCATAGAAGCAAATTTTCCCTTAAACTAAACATTGAATTATTGCTGCATAGTCTACAAACAAAAAGCTTTGTTCTGTAACCAAAACATACAACTAAAAGTGACTACAAGGTTGTCTTCTTCTTCTTCTTCTCATTTCTTAACTTGGGTGTCAATTACCCAAAGAACAAGAGACACTAGTAGCCAACGTAAACGGCGACATTCACAATGTAGCAGTCCTCGTTTTTATCACCCATTTCTTCAACTAGAACGCCACTTGAGCAGATCAGTCCTCCATCCACCACCTCCACGTTTACAATCTTCCCACTTCAAAGAAAAGCACCAACAGTTAAATAATGAACAATCTTGAAAACCATGGTAGTGTAGACTCCACGATTAAGTAGCACAAGAAAAAGATTTGATGAGAGATGTTATCAAGTTCTTCTCTATATGAACAACAATCTTGAAAAACATGGTTTCTATCTAACCTCAAAACTTCCAAACTCCAGTGGTTCCACAACACTACTTGGAACATAAACTCAATTTTCTTCTAAGAAACACAGCAACTTTGTTTAGAACTTACTAGGGGAAGATAGACTTGACCTTGTCGAGATCCAGTTGGTGGTGAAGAGAACGAGGCACTCCAAGCTTGATCTGTAACTTCATTTCTCCAAATGAAACTCCAGGAATCGAACCTTTAACACACAACACTATATTTTCAGACAAAAGCCAATTGGGTTTCTATCGGAATTGCTAAAGAAACATTTTCATTATAGATTAGTTTCAGAACTATACTAATCGATAATAAGAATGATACCTCTTCTAAAAGCAGGAATCGAATTGGAAGAAATTGCATTCTTACAAGCCTTCATCGCCGCAGATGTCACGTCCTGCCTGTTTCACCATTTTTGAACATTCAAATCTCACACCGGTCTCTATGTTTTGAGAGTAGGAAATAAAACTGAATTAGCCCGTACCCGTGCTGATCGTAACCCACACCCATCTCGACGAACAGTAGCTTCATCGTGTTGTTGGGCACACCACCGGAAATTGTCTCCGCCGTCGTCTCCATGGCGGTGACTTTGATCAGACGTGATGATATCTCGCGGTGACTACTGGAAGAGAGAGAAAGCGATCGCGATGAAGAGATTGTCAAAGACGAGGGAGATTGACGGAGACGAAGATCGGGGCAGATAAGAATTGAGCCAGCAGTAATCAAGGAAAGAGGCATTTTTGAATTCAGTTTCACTGTTCTAAAATGTCCGAGACAAATTTATAAGAAATGATAAATAAAGGTGTCGTTTTGTCAAAGCTAACTTTTAAATTAAACGATATCGTTAAGGAGAGTGCACAAAACCACCTCTCTCTTTCTTCTTCAGAGGTAACGGGAGAGAAAAGAGAGAAAAAAAAACCCCAATCAGTGTTGTTAAAACCGGACCGGCAAACGAACCGGATTTTTTTTGGGTCATGGATCAATGTGGTTCGACCAGGTTCGATCTGGTTCGATCCGGGTTTAATTAGACTAAACTAAATTTAATGATATTTTGAATATTTATATTCTTACAAAGATAAAGATCATATCAAATAAAATATTTCAATAACCATAATGTTTAGAAATTTTTAAAAAGTAACAAACTAAAAATGTAATAAAAGTAATAGAACAATTTAATAGTCCAAATCTCAAATCAATAGAAAAAACATATTTAAATTTTATTCTCCGGGTTTTTGTCACTCCAAATCTTCATTACCTTTACAAAAATTATAGACACATTAGTTAAAAATTTATACTATGAAATAAAATTAAAAATTATACTATGATTGAGTTCTTCAAATCTAAGTTTTCAATTCTTAAAATTTTCGAAACAAAAACAATACCTTGAGAAGTAGCTACCTTGTAATGCTTAAAATAATTATTGGTTCTCTATCCAAATATTTAAATAAAATCAAGTTATATGTTAAGTTTAGGTATTCTGACATATGTTATTCAAATTTATAAGTAATATATTATTTTGTTTATAGATTTTGAGAAATTTGTAGTATACAATGAATTTTTTAAAAACTAAAATAATTTAAATGGGTTATCTGAACCCGATATGAACCCGCAAAGATCTGAATAGAATTCGAACCAAAATTTAGAAATATCCGAATGAGACTAAATTTTTGACCCCGGAAACTCGAAATCTAAAGAGATCTGAACCAAACCTGAATGGGTACCCGAACGCCCACCCTTACTCAAAACTTTAGTAACATAAACACTCCCAAGTAATTAATTGTATTTCATATGTACCATCATATAATTAATAGTATTTTATACGTACTATCTTATAAATAATCACATATATTATATTCTTAAAATCTAGTGTGAAATATAAAAATCATAATTTAAGTTGGTATATGAAATTGAACTTTCTGTAGTATTTTTTTATATATATTGAAAGCTTTTTTTTAAATGGTTTCTGGAAAATATTTTAGTAAAAATAAATTTTGAATATATGCATATTTCTGAAACAATTTTTGATATAAATAAAATTTTAACTATTATTTTGATTTGAAATATGTACATAAAAATTAAAGTTTGTTTTATAATAATTTTAGATAATTAGATTAACTCATTTTTTCGTATATTTTAAAATTGGTTCAAATAGATAGTTTCTCATAATATAATAGATTTTCAATTTTTCTTAATAACATAAATCTATTTTTTTCTTAATATACTGGTATCCATGTTTCCAAACAAACTTTTTTTTAGTTTGCTATCTATATTTTCAAACAATTTTCTTTTTTAAAACTGTTATCCATGTTTCTAAACAATCTAATTTGTACTTCAGTTTTAGTAATATAGATACCCTCTCTATTCAGCCTTCGAAATCGTTCATATTTTAACCATATTCTATCTTAGCCCTTATTTCCTAGCTATGTCAGCTCCCTCTCTTCTAGTTGTGTCATCTAGAATGTGCAGTCTGCTGCATCTTAATCTAAGAGCTCTCTTCTCTATTTTTTTATTCACTTTCTAGTGTTTTTTATTTGTTTCTATTATTAAATTTTGATTTGTAGAGATGAGTTTAACAATCTGATGAGATGCATCAGAAGACAAAGTTACAAGTAGCTATTTTACTCATGGTTTTAGCGACTATTTTCTGCTCATCGTATCAAGGAAGAAGGCAAAACTTTATCTACAGTTCTTACTGTGAGAACAAATCATGTTAGTATCATAGTTTTTGATAATCATATTTTAATCCCTTTAGTTTTCTCTCTCTTTTTTTATTTCACTTTTCGAATCTGAAAATCTTGATAATCGAAAGAAACAGCAGAGGACGTCATCTCATACTTGTTTGAATTATTCTTTACATTGTTTTTTTCATATTAGGTTCTTGATCTAAACTTAGTGGAAATGATTTTTACGAACCTTGATTCGAACTAGATTTTATTATTCCATTGAATTTATTTAATTTGTTTGATTATCCTCCTTAAAGTCATTGATAATTATATGCTTTGCGTTATGGTAATTTAATTCTCTGCTTGTATATATCAAAATCATATAAAAGTCTGAGCTATTTTTGGCTGCACAGGTGAAAGTTGCGTCAGATTTAGAGTCGGTGCAGTTGATAAAAAAGTTTCCTAAAATTAAGAAAGTTTTAAAGAATGAAGATGAAGACTGAAAGGAGGCGAGCAAATTCCTGATTTTATTTTCGTAATTCATAACATTTAGGGTAACAAACTTTTAACCCGTCTCCCAGTTTTATTTATGTTAATCTTCAGTTTATATATTCATTAGAGATAAATGTTTTGTTAAATGCTACTATATAATTGTCGCTAATTGATAATACATGACTTATTAGCTAATACATTATTTGTTAACCGATTCATCTTGTCGTAATAGATACATTTTTTCTTTGTTATACATGGTAACAAATCATATCAGCTAACAAATTGTGTATCAGCTAACGAAACATGATATATGTTTTGCCAGTTGATATATGGTCTTAGCTGATAAAACAATTGTTGTTTTGATAAAAAAAAATTGTAGGTTGATAGATTGTTTAATGTAAGGGTAATACCCATTTTTACCTGTTGATCGTTTAATGGTATAAAAGGTAATGATTTGCAGAACAAGAGTTTCTAGTGGATTTTTTTGGCAGATTTAAAGGGAATAAATGAGTTGGTATTTGAAAAAAAAAACAAACAAGCCCGGTTTCAATCCTTTCTAAAGCTCTAGAGAATGCTAACATTTGGTTTGATGTCAACATGCCTATGAAGGTAGACTCCGCAATCCAGCCTTGTGATCTCAAGAACTTCTTCAAAGTGGTCCCCTCCACCGATTGGCACCCCCCTAAAATGCAACTCTCGTGTAGCATGGGAGAGACCAAAAGCTTTTAGTTGAAATTCGTGGATTTTGAGAGACCATAATGGTATGAGACTCATGCATAGTCAGCGTTCTTTCTCTGGGATTCGGTCCTAGATGGAAACAGAGTTTTTGAGTTTAAAGTTTGCAGTGGAGAGTATGAATTCAACTCGTCAATATGGAGTTATCTTGGAATCCCAAACCATATCTAACAATCTAAACTGAAAATTTTTAGATTCTTTTTATACATTTTTCACCAAAAAAATTTAGGAAAGAACGAAAATGACCAAAAGTTAATAAATTCTTACATTCATTGGGTTAACTAGTTAAAATTTAAGAATTAAGGGGCTAGAGATTTTACAGATGGGATTTAAAAACTTTTTGAAAAAATATTAAAAATTATAAAGTAATAATTTCAAAATAATTTCAAAAAGTATTTTTGAATTTTAAATAGAAAACTAGAAAAAAAAATCATTTGAAAACATATAATTTGAAAACTATAGAATAATTTTATTATATTATATTTTGTTATATAAGTCCTGTTTGTTTCGTCACCACGGAAAGCAGCGGTAGCGTCAAAAAATTAAAGCTTTAATGACAACAACACACAACACAGATGAAGCACGGCTGGCTGATTTTGCAGTCGCTGTGGCAACAAACCGAGGATAAAACGGATTCGGAAATTATCAGCGGCATCGACTTTTCATTACTTGTGTTTTTGGAAGTCCATCAGCGATTGCCGCTGCGTCAAGTTACTGTTATTTTTGTCTCGTTCACCATACTTTTGTTTGCCGCTGCCGCTGGATGTGGCGTCTATGAAACGAACAAGGCTATATATATATATATATCAAGCAAATGGTATAAATGTTTATTTGTCTATTTAATGAAACATCCTTGATCATTTTTCTTTTTTGAAAGTTTTTTTGTAACATAAAATTTTAAAATAGGGTATTTGACAGAATTGTCCACCTAAAATTTATTTAAAAATTTTGAAAAAAAAAATAAAAATATAAAATATGCCTGAAATTGCGTTGAATGAATAAACGCTTTGGTAGCAGACCGCATCGAAAGTCTTAAAAGTGAAGGGGAGAAGGGAATATTTCGTCCTAAAACCAATCCAGTGAAAGAAAGGAGTCTCCGAGGATGAAAGGGAAGAGGAAGGAGATGAGTTCCATCTTCGATAACTGCCACGAAACTGCTTCTCAGGAGATTTTTCTACGGAGCTGCGGCTTCGCTCAACGAGGCGTTATTCCAGATTCCGATCCCTCCCTCCTCCTCCCCGGAGCCTCCTCGCCTTTAAATGAAATCGCATCTCGCCGTGATTCCCAGACGGATAGTGTAATCAATTCGGGTTACCAAGAGGAATTGGTGGAGAGCCATGCGGTTCGATTCGTCTCTCCCCCCGAAAGCCCTGCTAATACCCTTGATTCAGAGGAGGATCATACGGTTCCTGTTCAATCAGCTAATCTGTTGTCATCATCTCCAGCCAAGAAGAGGCTTAAAGTTCCTTTGAGGGATGTTGTGAAAGCCATCGTTATGAACTCGAGGAGCACAGAGGAGGACGAAGAAGACAGAGGGATTGAGAAGAAGAGGAGCTGTGTTCAGATCCTTATCGAAAAGGGATTCAATTTCCCTTGAGTGAGAATATATAAGTAATATGAGTGTATGGTAATCCTCTTCAGGTAGCTTTTGGATGTGAATTACATATGTTTCATGGTATACATTGATATGCTATTGGTGTTGGTAATGAGAATGTCAAAACTCTTTTTCCATGGTGATCCATAGCTATTTCAATGGAGATCTTACATAAGTACAGCTTCGCTCTTCAAATCAAAGTAAGCCAAGAGTTACCAAAATAGTTGTGTACTACTATTGATAATGTTTCTTTTGTTATTAAATTCTATATAGTCACACAACACTAGACAATTTCAGATTATTGTTTCTCCCATACTAAGATTATATAAAGGCGATTTACAATCCATCTTCTTTGTGCCTCTAGTCTTCACTTAACTCTCCACCCAAAGCAAACTGTCAGATTCTTTGCACCTCCAAGAATGTAATTTACATAGAATAAAAGGTGTGTGCTTGAACTTTCTTTGTAGAGATTCTTTACTCAGCTCACATTGAAAGTGCTGCGTAGAGAAGTTGGTTCCAAGTATCAGGCAGCCCGGGGAGGCACCAATGGCTGCAATCATTCCCTCCATCGCCACCGTATGTAGAAGGGTGAGCATCTTTTCTCAGCTGAGACAAAGTGGTGATATCTAGTAAGAACACACGATTTTTCATCGAACTCAACACTTTGGACACAACTCCTGCAGATGGAGGCTGACCACTTGGGTAATTTGATCCATCCAACGGCTGCATTTGCCCATTACAACTTTTCCTTGGCTCGTTCCATTCCCTTCCCCTGTCACCCACAAGAATGACAAAATTGATTTAGGTTCTATTTGAACGTTATTTTCTCAAACCACAGATAATTGTTACACAAATACATCTTGATTGTTTCCAAGCTTGCTTATGCGTGTTCATTTCGATATTTACCGTTCTGAACAAAATATGTAGTTTTACCCTTGCAAAATCAACAAAAACGCAGAAATGACGTTTTCTAGTAACCGCAATTTAAACGGACTTACTCGTAGTGAGTGGGAGAAATGCCTTGGAAGAAAACTTTGGTCCTGGTGGTATCGACGTTTTGATCAACCCATCGACCCCAAGTGGTAAGTCCTTTGTAGAAAGCGTCAAGACGGTTCATATCTCTTACCAAAGAAGACCCAACTCTAATATAATCCCACCTAAGTTTAAATTAACATCCAGAAAAAAAGATGAAAGATTCAACATTAAGTTATAAAGGATAAAATATATTGGGTTTACATTAAAAATGTGGTTAATCATTGGTACGGACCCTTGAGATTGGCCTTTGTGAGTCCACCAATGCCAAGAGTTGAAGACAAGGACGTCCATGTTTTTCCAAGCATCAGCACCTCCTTCAATGGATCCAAGGTTAAGCACACGCCCAACTTTCTCTTTGGATATATCCACTATGTATGGGGTTCTATATAGGTGTAACGTCACTCCATATTCCTATTTTTCATAAAATGAAATAAAATCAGGGTTTTCGGAATATCTATTTCCATTGAAAAATAAGAATATTATTAAATGAAAGGAAAAAAAGGTTTGCAGAACAAAGAGAACAGTTGAAAATAGTCAGAGGGAAAAGTAAAGAACGAGCTGGACTGTTGGAGTTGTTGTTAGTGTACTTCCTTTACGTATTACGTCCTTTATATTTGTTTTTATTATTATATATGGTATCAAAAATATAAAAACAAAATTTTGGCACAGTGGTAAAAACGTAAAAAGTAGTGTAAACATTTTCTCTTCTTTTTGGGTCAAATGTAAACATTATTTAAAATTTAAAGCAAAAAAAAGGAAAAAGTTTGGAGGTCCGTAGCTTTCTTTTCGTCCACATCAAGTGAAGAAGACGTGTCATTTCAAATTGTTTTTAGTTTCACAATTGATGAATGATAAAGAACTTTGCACATTTAAGGTAAAAATAAAAAACAGCTTTCGAATGAAATAACAAATCAAAATGTTCACGAAATGGAAAAGTTTATATGTTTCTATCGAATATCTTCTTTTAGACGTATTAATACTCATGTATGTGTCACTTTTCTCATAATGTAGAATTGTAGATGAAAAATCAAATAAACTTTATTATAAAAAAAGAGATGTAGGCAAAAGTGGGTGTGATCGAAGCACAAACAACAATATGATAATAAGCATTATTAGCACCATACAGCCTTTTCAACTCTTTTCTAAATACGAATAGTATTAAATAGTCCGGTACTAATAAGCATTCAGTATTTTTGACAAAGCCAATTCATTTTCGTTAATGACAACTATTCCTCGTGAGGATTGTAATGAGATTTTGTACTTATCCGAAGAACACAGTTTTATAATTTTTTTTAAGAAAAGAAAGAGACCTGGAAAGTGATAGTAGAGAGTGGGGTTCGCTTAACAAAAGTTGTCTTGGCTTTTGGTACCGACGCATGTATCATACAACCAAACGATTCCCACATGTTCAGACTCAGTGAGTCTCCGACGAACATGACTCGCTTCCCTCTCCATCTCCTCAGAAACGCCGCACCGTCGAACCTAATTACGTAATTAACAATAAAAAGTAATTAACATTCATCATGCATTTACATTTTTATCACAGCTAAGCTCGTTGCCACTTTAGACTTTTTTTTATAGAAATTCCACTTGATCACTTTTATCATATACTCCACTCCTTTTCATATGTAAGGAGAATATTAAAGATCTTCAATGCTATGTTTTTGTACAACCACGCCTACGGTTTACCAAACAAAGTACATATATACATATCAACACTAACTTCTAATAAATGTACAATACATAACGCACATAGGAAAATTACATTTATTCAAATAACAATTTTTTAGTAAAACAGTTTCGTACTAAATAAGAGAAAAGTTCTAAATAATGCATGCAATGAGAATTTAGAAATACCCACCGATCAAATTCTTGTGAACTATATTGGTTAGCTAACGTTTAATGTTTTATCTTTGATAACTCAAGTTTAATGTTTCTTTATTAAGTTGGATATATTACTGTATAGTTAAGTAGAGACCTTGGGATGGTGCAAGATTCAGGTTGCCATGAGTACTTGAGGAATTGTTTGTCTGGTCGACCGAACTTGAGACAGTCAAACTCGCCGTCGATGAATGGACACGAGGACGAATCATAGAAAGGATAGGAAGCATCGAAGACCCATCGGCCTTGGAACAAGTTACATCCACTCCTCTGCTTCTTCCCTCTCAGCGACGACATCCCACCGTCCGCCGTGCTGTTGCGGTGGTTGGTGTTCACGAGGAATGTATTGTCGGAAGCCAAAGCCTGCTCAAGTCCCGACAAGATTGCGACTGATAGAAGTGGAAGAAAAAGAAGGAGAGAGATGAAGTTGAAACCCATATTTTTTTTTAAAACAAAAATCTAAGGTTTTGGGTTTTTGTGACGAAGCTTGCTGACTGGGTTCAAGCTTATATACACATATTTCTGTACGTATATATACATATATAATTATACCGATACAATGTTTATATACATTCCTTACTTACTTTGCTTCGACATATTCCTTTTTTTTGGTCACACAAACAATTATATTAAATCTAAAACGAGTTTAAGCGATTACATCCGGAACTAAACTCAACGGTAACAAAATAATAACCGGAAGGATCCTCGACGGTTTGAAGAACAACATAAAACAGAACACTAAAACAGGGGATAACAAAGCTAACGAGAGAGTCTTGCTCCAACAATTGGAGAACCGTGGGAAAGCATTTGTTGTGTCCCTGAATAGATTACTACCACGAGCATGAAATAAGTCGCACACGACGTTGATTAGACCAAATGGCAAAGTTTGGAAAGAGGTGGAGCGAGCATGAACAGCTCTAACTCCGACACCAAGGATCTCCGAAGAGACTAGGTGAAGCTGTGATGGATGCACAAATAATGGTAATTTAAACACAACATCACAGCTTTGGGCTAGGTGAACTCTTTGCGCTGAGGTGCAACTACAGACCGTGGACAGACATGATGCTTTGGAGGAGGAATGATGGCTCAAGTTTATAACAATCAGCAAGTTTAAACTCCATAAATGGTTTTGGTTCAAACCAAAGCATGTCTTGGTTGAGTACCAACGGCTCTCGGAAGGGACTGGAGTAACGAGGGAACGCGGCGGAGGTGAGGTGATGCTCTTGACGATCAACCATGAGGGAATGCGAACTGAGATCCAGCTGAGAAAGTGAACTCCGATATTACCGTATCGGGATCCATAGCTCTTGTCGAGACCTGAACTAAGTCGCAATCCCATTACAACACAACGAAAACTCATATCAAGAGATCTGTCGGGGTTGATTTGGCTGAGAGAATGCATGACCAGCGGTTCACAGAGTTGAGATGGGAAGAGACGGGATAGAGAGACTGCTTCAGTTACACATAATCCCCCAGATCCGGTGAGCCCATGCTCAGGATGAGTTGATCTGGTGGTTCTGTTTTCATAGAGAGGAGCAGCGTCGAAGGGTGGAGTAGGTTGGACGATGACTCTTACGTACGGCGAGAGAGGTTGTAAAATCTCAATGGAAGTACAGTCAGGAGGGTTGTAAAAGTCTCGCAATAGAAGTTGCTCCAGCGAGAGAGAACCATCATTGAGTCGCAGGAGCACAGAGGAGCTGGTGACAAACCGCAAAGAGACAACCCTTCTATAGCTTGAACTTTTAAATCTGGTGGTCGAATGATGTTTGAAAACTGAGCTCCAGTAGATCCAGCTTTACTGGTGGGGAAGGACAGCTCGACTGCGACAGCCTTCTGACCCGTGACAGAGGAATGGAGTGGTGGTTGGAAGCAAGTGAGTTGACGGCGTAACAGGTCTCGTCGGGAGAGATAGCCATCGTCGGGAGGAGCGGGATTCTTCGGTAGGTCTTGGAGCTTCGACATATTCCTTAGGCCATTTTAACGCGGATCCTTAGCAATAGGGTCCTTAGGAAAAAAATATAAAATATTGGGATAGGTTATCTTTAACACGGATCTTTAGCAATAGGGTCTTTAAGAAAAAAAATAGAATATTGGGTGGGTTCCACCAAAATAAAAGAAACCGGTCACAGAAACCACAAAATAAGGGCGGATATTTTTCAATTCTTGAACTGTTCGTGGACCCCACCGACACGTGATTACCCGCGATTGGTTCGCCTTTTAATTAACTTTTTTTTTAATCAGACAAGAAAAAAACAAAATTTAAGAAACCCATAAGGGGTTATATGGTTAATTATGCTCTTACTATCTTCGATAAAATAAATAAATAAATATATATATATATATATATATATATATATATATATATATATATATATATATATATATATATATATATATATATATATATATTAATGGACACAATTATGTCATTATTTAAACCGGCTCCTCGCATGGTGAATCCAGCTTTAAAGCTAACTAGAATCTAACCCGCGTTAAAACGCGGATTGAAATTTAAGTCATATTTGTTTTATCAATTCAATCCAAATACTATTTTTATTTTATGTTTGATTAAATTAAATTATAAGATATAAATGTCGATTGCGTAATACGAAAAAATTAATTTTACCCGGTTATGTTACAACCATTGTGATTATTGTAACTAATTTGTTTTATTGGTGAATTGGTTAGAGTAATAAGGTTGTTATTATTATTGTTATAATATATAATGTGTCAATTTTAGTAGAAATTTAAAACTGAATGATAACTTTTTTTTATTAATTTATTGATTTTACAATTTTAGCTAATGGAATAAATATCATTAAGATCCATTATTATATAATATTTTGGTTCCAAAAACTCTATTATATAATGTACTATATCGTACGTGGTGTATTTGATTAATAGTTTTGTAAGATTTTTATATTCTTTACATTTTAACCCTTTACCCCAAAAAGATAGTTGCTTTTTTTACATCCGATCTTTATTTTATTAAGTATGGAATCATGATTAACATAAACACAATATAACGTGTTATAGAAATATTTGAATGAAATACAATTGTTACTAAGGTGGAATGTTTAAATATAAATAAATGTCCTATATACCAGGGGGAGTATTTTAATTATGTAAGTAAAAATATTTCATTTGTTATTTAATATCCCACTATTTTTGTTCACAATATGTTCAGAATTTAAATTAGTATATTAACCTAACAAATCATATTAATAATCTAGATCTGGTCTAACATAGACTCTTTTATAATAGACTTTTTATAGTAGATAAAAATAATTACTCTATTTTAATAGAGTAGACTAGATCTTGACCATCACAACCGTACGGGTTTTTATTTTTATATACTATAACATTTTAGTTTATATAACAAAATATCACTAAATTAATGTAATTTTTATGTATTATATAAATCTAAATATCTATATTTTGTGGTTTATAGTTTTATTACAATAAATTTTATAAATATTGTAAAAACTATTTTTGAGAATATTAGATAACATTACCATTTTACATAATTTGGTTTTATTTCTAAATTTGAAATGTATATGGAATTTGAATTAAGTTGGATCTACATAACAGAGCGAAGAAATATTTTGGGATACCGTTAAAACAATAATTGTTCTTAGAAAATTACAAAAAGTATTTTAAAAAAAGAGAAATTATAATATTTTTTAGTTGGATAAGATTGTTTTAATATTTCTTTCTAACAAAATCTTTTCAAGATCTTTATAAAATGTTTTTTTTAAATTAATCAGTTTAAATTGTTATAATCATTAAAATATTGTGATTTTTGTTCATAAATAAAAATAATAATTTGAAACTCTAATTATATTCTATGATAATTTAATTTTAAATTAAATAAATTCTGGAAGTAAGTTTTGAAATGATTTTGAAAAGATTTTCCTAGAATTTTTTTAAACAATATTTATGTGTATTTTAAATAAAGATATAAATATATTAAAAGATATGATGATTAAGTTATGTAAGATTTGATGGTCCATTTAAAAATATCACACATGAAAAAGGTCATGACTTCTATTTTAATATATAGAGTATTACGTAAACTCGTATAGCCCACTACAAGAAAACACGCTGATACTGAGGGAGTTTTTCCTCGGTATGTCGTCGGAATAACCGTATTCCGACGACATACCGAGGAAAAAGTCCCTCGAAAAAATCTCTTCGAAATTTCATTATCCCTCTAAATTTCCTCGAAATTTTGTGACGGAATTTCGAGGAACAACAATTCCGAGGAGATTTAGAGGACAGGCGTTCGTTGAAGAGGTCCTCGATATATATTGAGGAACCATTCCCTCGGTATATACCGAGGATTATACCGAGGGAATAGCCCTCCAAAAATTTTCGAGGAACTCAGTTCCTCGGAATATTCCGAGGAAAACTTCCCTCGGTATATACCGAGGACAGCTGTTCCTCGGAATATATTGAAAATAATTTTTTTTTGAAAAAAAAAATATTTAAAAAAAAAAAATTTAAAAATTTAAATTCGAAAATATAAAATTTAAATTTAAATTGAAAACATATTATCTAAATTTCAAAGTCATACAAATCAAAATAAAACATTTCGAGTTTTTGAAAGAAATTAAACTACGGATTTTGGACGTTCGGGTATGGCATGGTCGGGAGCTCCACGTTCGCGTTCGGGTTCATGCTCCTCATCATCGCCATCATTTGCTCGTTCAGCTTCCTCTGTGCCTCCCAGCCCGCCTCTTGACTCGCCACCATGGACTCCAACGCAGATATGCGAGCATCCTTGTCCCTCATCTGACTCAGAAGGACTTCTTGATCAACAAAAGACGGTGGTGCAGAAGCAGACGGAACCGAGTTGGACCGACGAGCCAAACCGAACAAACGGCCCTTCTTATTTGGAACCGACTGAAAAAGAAAGTGTCAAATTTAAATAATATAAAAAATGAATTGAACTTTAAAAAAAGAACTTACCGCTTCAACGATTGGTTGATCCGAACCCGAGGCAAGCAGGTCGATCCCGTCGAATCGTCATCCTCGGTTTGAAGCTGAGACATTTCCTCTTCCATCTGACTGTCGATGAGAGTGACCACATCCCTCACAACACCATCATCAATCTCGCCGGTCTTCTTGTTGGTATACGCCGTCTTTATTAGGGTGAGATGATCAACCGGCTCCCCCTCATTTTCTTCCGTCTTGAAAAAAACATAAATTAAACAAACATTAGTAATTAAAAGAAATGCACAAAAAAAAATATTAGAATCTTAAATAATATAATAAAAACCGACAAGCTTACCAAGCGATCCCCCAGACTGGCTAAAGATTGAGCACCCAAGTTATGCTTGTACATGCCCTTCCCCTTACGGTCGCTCTTGCGGTTGGTGGAGTTGGTGGAAGAAGTTACTCTCACTTCGTTCTTACTCCAATGCACACCCAACTCCCGCCAGACGTCGGGGTCTATCCCCTTTGGGGTCTTTAAAAAAAAATTGTTAAATAAATAAAAAAATTGTTTCATAAATAAAAACCAATCTTGCTTATTCCCACTTCTTCTTCCACGTGTGGATCTGCTTCCCATAGTTGTCCATAACTTTATGGACGAAGTGGTAATAGATAAACAACGTATCATCGGCATTCCAGTTGAATTTTTGCTGAAAATAAAACACAATTAGTAGAAAATTAATATTAAAGATTAAAAAAATAAGTAAAAAAATAGAATACTTACCGCAAACTATTGAAACCACATATGCTGCTTCTCGAGAGGGAAGTCGGTGAAAGTCGGATGTCCATTGTCGAGGACCGAGTACATCATACGGTTGATCCATCCGCTGATCCCGTTTCCGGATCGGTCGAACCTAATAAAAAGAACTAATTATTTAAAATGAATCAAATTTTAATGAATAAAAAATAGGTTTAATTACCATGTCTGACCCCGTCCACATGGATACAGAGTGAGATATGGAAGATGGTCACGACCCGGCTGTCGAACAAACTCTGCAACTCTCAGAATTGCCGGATGAGCAGGAGCAGGAGCAGGAGTGGGTGCCACATCGGGAGCGGGAGGAGAATGAGAGGGCAATTGAGAGGGAAATGGAGAGGGAGATGTATGGTAGGAGCTGTGGGGCGATGCGGAACCCGAAATGGAGCCGCTCCCGGTACCACCACGACCACGACGCTGTCGAGAGCGGGTCTGTTCCTCTTGAGACCTTTATATAAATAATTTTTTTTTTAATATATACAATTTTTTTTTAATTTGTTAATATACTAAAATTGTTTAATAATAACAAAAAAAGTTTAAATATATAAAAAATAGTTTAAATATTTAAAAATTGTTAAATGATTACAAAAAAGTTTAAATATATTAAAAATATTTTTAATATTTAAAATTGTTTAATAATTACAAAAAAAAGTTTTAATATATTAAAAATAGTTTAATAATTACAAAATAGTTTTAATATATTAAAAATAGTTTAATAATTAAAAAAATAGTTTTAATATATATAAAATAGTTTTAAAAATCAAAAAACGTTTTAAAAAATCAAAAACGTTTAAAAAATAAAAAAACGTTTTAAAAAATAAAAAAATGTTTTAAAAATCATATACACATTTTTGAAAATCAAAAAACATTTTAAAAAATCAAAAAACGTTTGAAAACATGAAAAACGTTTTCAATTTTAACCAAAACACAAAATAAATCAAAAAAAAATATAACAACAATCCAAACAACAATCCAAACATGAAAATCCTAAGCTATCCATTCAATCCTAGAATTTCCTTTCTAACAACCTAAATTTCAAGATCTATGAAGAGAGGAAGAGAAGAGAGATGAACTTACATGGGAAGAGAGGAGAGGAAGAGAGGAGAGGAAGGAGGCCGAGAGGAAGAGAGGAGAGGAGAGGAGAGGAGAGGAAGAGAGCCGCCGCGCGCAGGAAGAGAGGAGAGGAGAGAGCCGCCGCGCAGGAAGAGAGGAAGAGAGGAGAGAAATGGGGAAGAGAAGAATGAAAATATGTTTTTTTCTGCAGTTGGTGAGCAAATATGTTTGCAAATGACTGCGTTCCTGCTCAGTAAGTCGACGGTCCTTTGATTTTCCGCTAAGTCGTCCAACATCTGTGAAAATGTCAGGAACCGTAACATGGTATGTTGCCCGTTCGCCTCTATCATCATGCCGAGCAGGTCTTCTGTTTTTGGTCTGAACTTCTGCTGGAAAGTAGTACTCAGCAAAGTTTGAAATTTCTTTATTGATCATCTGTGCGACTATAGAACCTTCCACCCTACTTAGATTTTTCACCATCTTCTTCAAATGGAACATATACCGCTCATACAGATACATCCATCTATACTGCACAGGACCACCAAGTTCCAATTCTCTTGCCAGGTGAATAACAAGATGCTCCATAACATCAAAAAATGAGGGAGGAAATATCTTCTCAAGGTTGCACTGAATCACGGCTATGTTAGTCTTCAGATTTTCAATACCTTCAAGAGTCACTGATCTGGCGCATAAATCGTGGAAGAAAGCACTTATCCCTGCAATTGCTTCATGAACATTTCGTGGTAATAGTTCCTTGAAAGCAAACGGAAGTAAGCGCTGCATCAACACATGACAATCGTGACTTTTTAAGCCAATAAACTTTCCTTCCTTTCTGTCGATACAGTTACGCAAATTAGATGTGTAACCGTCTGGAAACTCCACATCGTTTGAAATCCAATCGAAGAACGCATTTTTTCCCTCTGCATCAAGTCGGTATATGGGAAAAGGAGCCCTACCATTCCCATCAACATGAAGTTCTGAACGATCACATATATCAACTAAATCCAGTCTTGACTTCAAATTATCCTTTGTTTTACCTTGAACGTTAAGGATCGTGTTCATGAGGTTGTCAAAAAAGTTCTTCTCAATATGCATGACATCTAAATTATGTCTTAGCAGATGATCCTTCCAGTATGGCAGATCCCAGAAAATATTTTTTTGTGCTAGTTATGTAGTTCTCCAACAGCATCTACCGGAAAACGCTCATGTCCACCGACTTCTGGCGTCCTTTCTGCACCAAAATCCCTTAGTTGTGTCAACAGATCTGCCCCACAAATTTTCGGAGGTGGACTGTCAAACACCCTCTTGTTCTTCGTAAACGAAATCCTACTCCTACGATATGGATGATCAAGTGGTAGGAATCTCCTGTGACAGTCAAACCAACACGTTTTCCTTCCGTGTTTTAGTTGGAAAGCATCAGTGTTATCTTGACAATATGGACATGATAGCCTTCCATGCGTTGTCCATCCAGATAACATACCATATGCTAGAAAATCACTTATTGTCCACATTAGTACTTGATACACTAAAAATGAATCCTTGATACTGCCAAGTTAACAGTTGCAATTGTAGTACTTGAGATTCAAATCCAGAGGACCAGTCTACACTCTAGTTCTATAAGTTTCAGAATCAAGCTAAGAAGAAGATATGATTTGGTTGAAATAAGCGATAGTAAACAAGCAAAATAAACACGAGATTGATTCAATTAAACAAGAGCTAGCCTAGGGTATTTCATTGGGTGTTGAATTGGAGCCAAACAATTATTCAAGCGCGATGAAGTGCTTTCTAGAACTCGGATCACTAAGCTGGAACACTCCACTGTCGTGGCAGTGATCGCTTTGCAGATCGATCTCACCACCTAACTGTCGTTGGGATGAGGATCGATTGCAAGCTTTAGAGAACAAGTCCGATCAGTTCACTTACACCCTAATATCTACTTTCGCTGATTAGGGATAATAAGCTCATTCAATACATGTCAAGTTATCATCCTAAGCGGTTAACTAGGTGATGAACTAGTGATCTAACATCAAGTGATCAGTTTAATGAAAGCAGTAAGAACAGTATGAATGAAGAACAGTTATGGATCGCTTATCTATGTTTAGCTCATGTCTCAACACCCTAAAAACCCTAGGCGAGCAAGGTCACTACTCGATCATGATGCACATAGACAAAGACATAAATCCTGAATAAAATTGCATAAGAACAGAGTATGAAACAATAGGGTTCAGATGATCTTCTCTATGAGAGGATTGATTCTTCTCCCTTACAAGTTGCAGATCGCAAATACTCAGTGTTCTCTTCAAAAACTAGCGTAAGAAAATAGAAAATAGATAGGTGGCGTTTTATATGGAGGCGCCAATCAGAAGGAAAGAGATTAGGGCAACAGTGCTTCAATTCCCGAAATAGGAGTTTCCATATTTGTCTGGAACAATCACCGGATCACTCCGTCTGCTTGTTCCGCTTGAGAGAGATCAGTCTCGGGACTGTTCTATTGAGTGTTCTCCGCAGGAATACTCCAAAATGACTTCTTTTCATCAGGCACCTTCTCTTCTTTCTTCTGCTAACTCCAGACCTGTAAAAGGTCAAAAAGGACTAGACTGACACGAATTAGTGACTTGAAAGAAATGAAAACGTATATACAATGATGTGAAAAACACCATATATCAATTCCCCCAGACTTAGATCCTTGTTTGTCCTCGAACAAGGCAAGTACCAAGAACAGGGAGAAAGGTTTGAAAGCGTGGGAACTCGCTTATTCTCAGCAACCATACTCTTACCACAAATCTCTGAACCATACTAGCTGTAGATTAGGACCACGCACACTTACTGAGAACCCCCTGATCGCTGTTCGAAGATCAGCTCCTTACTCTACATCTTAACCTGAAAAGACAACACTTTCGAGACAAAACTCCTTATGTTCAATTAAGATCAGCGTGAGCTTCTTGTCACAGGCTCTACTCAGAGAGAACGGGCTAGGTATAGAACATGCTAACTTTTATGGTGGAGTTCAAGAGTGTTTAGGGTTTACCAAGAGCGGGTGCAGGATATCGCACAAAATGGTCGTGAGAGGACGGCTCCATTGAGGTCCACAGTCCTTACTCATCTCTGCTGATCGGACTGCTCTCCGATAGATCGATCATAAGACTGCTCTGCGCGATTCAACTTCCCCTTCAGATCACTTCACTGAAACCACCGTTACTTTCTCAACTTCCCCAGTGGCATGCATCATAAATTCTTCCCCTTCTCGTCACCAATAAGTCAAAGCAAAAACAAATATTTTTTTTTTTTTTTTTTTTTGTACTGAATTACAAAATGCTGGGGTGACGAGCAAGGAGGTAACAAGTGATGTACATGATGCCACTGGTGATTCATTCTGATCTGTTCTAGCCACTTACTTCTCGTTGTTCTCCATGGTATCGGAACAGGCACCTCGGTTGTTCCCTTACGTATCGGAACAAGCACTCCGGTTGTTCTGCCTGATTCCACTGTGTGAGCATTGATGAGTAAGAACTGCGTCGATCCTTTCCTCTCCGACCTTTTTGCACATATCTGCACATAAAGTACTAGAAAAGCAAATGCATGAGGGTGGAATTAAAGGTCAGGGTTCAAGGTGGGAACTAGCTAAAGATGAGCTAGCCACTCAGGAACAGCAAGAGGGAGATAAAAATTGGATAAGAAGTCCTGAGTGTAGTTCTCATTCTACCCTGATCTAGTGCCCATGACAAGAAGAATTAGAGTCCAGATTAGGTTCAGATAAAGTGGAGTTAAGTCTGTCCAGTGTAACCTGATCGGTATAGAACTTCTGGAGTGTCAAATGAGATAAGTCAGGGTGTTCCAGGTCCATGTGTGGGTCTTTCATCACTGCTAAGGTCACTGAATAAGAAGGTTAAAGCAGGAGGTGGTTAAAGAGCATCACAAATAAGGTCCTGATTCCCACAATAGTTTTGACTGACTCGATCCTAAAAACTGACTCGATAAAAACATAAAAATGACACAAGGACTGACTCGAAAAGCACACAAGCGAATATAGTACATCGCTCCCCCAGACTTAGTTCACACCATCCCTGGTTGTGAAAATAAATCAGAGGAAGCTGAAACAAACCAAACAGAAGCAAATAACATGAAAAATAAATAGTTCAGATGGATAAGTCAAGGGATAGAAATAGTCCTTTCGGACTCAGTCTGAATCGCCGCTACCGGAGTGACCAGCTGTCCTCCTGTTCCTTGGCAGTCTCACTCCTCCAGTCGATGTGCCTGCTTGTTCCTTGCCTGGGCGCCTTGTTCTCTGCGGTGTTCGCTCCTCCTGCGCTCCAATGCAGCCGCCTGTGATTGCCCTGAGTATCCTCTTCATGAGGCTGTTGTTCTTCTTCTGGGAATCAACCATCCAGCGTCTGTAGGCGTGATCATCAGTCACATCGGTGAAGTCCTCCAGGTCGTACTCACCATCAGCCGGTGGAGTCACATGCTCCACATCATCCATGTCTTCATCATCGTGCTGAATCGGTGCCTTCGGATCATCGCAGAGGTGCTCTTCAGCGGGTGAGAACACAATGTTCTCCAAGGATAAGAAGTCTGTGAACCCAGGCATAGGGAGCTTGCAGTACAGAGGGTTCCCTTCTTTGTCCTGGAACTTGTAGGTGGTCTCGTCGCGCAGGATGTGGCATGCGATCAGGTAAGGAGTATCGATGTACTCACTCGCAGAGACGACCGTGTAAGAGCTGAGGTTGATGTTGAAGTGCTGGAACAAGGGTGTGAGCAGACTGCCGCAACGATCCTTCTTATCATCAGTTCGAACCAGTGTGTCTCTGCGTTCCGCGAACATGGAGATGAGATGATACCCTGGGTTGGTCTTGACTTCCTGGATTGGCGTGATGTTCTCTCTGCGCATCTCGTCCTCCAGTCCCGTGTAGAGAATTTGGAGCTCTCCATTCGTGATCTTGGAGGTGTACTCCTTCGCGAACAAGACATTGGACACAATCTTGGCGATGATCCGGATAGCAGGGTTCCGGATCTGCGACTGATAGGCCTTGCGAGAGGTGAACTTGCCGGCTGCAATGAGATCCCAAAAGGTGTCTGCCGGTTTGAACTTCCTTTCCACTGAAATCCCCTTTGGCGTGTCTGCAATCTCGAATAGCGAGTTCAGGTCGTCGAGAGAGATGGTACAGAACTTGCCATCAGCCATGAAGGAGAAGAAGCAGTTCTCATACGAAGGCGCATTGGGGTTCTGGTAAGTGATCTTGCATGTCGCGAGCACTTGCCTGACCAAGTCGGGGTAGAGAACCTGAGCCTGGTAGCAGAGAGGCATGATTCCCATAGCCTGCATTGTGTCGAACACCTCAGTGTCAAGGCCTAGATCGCCTAGTGTTTGCTGGTTCACGAATCGCGTGGGCAAGATCTCTGCTAGGAGGAGCTTGTTGTATATCGCTGCCGACTCCTTGTCCCATCCCTCGACGTTGAAGTCAAGGAGCATCTGATCATTAAGGTCTATGGGCGCTCCCTCAGTCTTGTTCGGCCACGGGTACCCAGGTGGAGCACTCGCGGCTGGAGAAGCCGTGCTCTTGGTGACTCTAGCGTTCCGCATCTTTGGAGGCATCTACAAGACAAAACAAAACCCAATATCAGCACAGTTCGTCGGTTGTTCTAGAAACGATGGAACAATCCAATCTTCTTATTTAACCCAAGTCCATCGATGACTAGACAACCTACACAAGCCTCAATCCCAACAATACAAATCGCAAAGGCCAATTAGTACCAGTGACAATCGGTTCTTATTCCTTTCAAAATCAACTATGAATTCAATCCTAGTAGCAAATATACTATCAAGAGCTACAATCTAGGTTGAAATCGCAAGCATAAAGGAAAGAGAGAACCCAAGAAATCACTCCCAAATCGCGATTTGCATGCGCAAAAAGGGAGAGAGTTCTTGGTGATTACCTTGATTGGAAAGATGATTCCTACAAAACAACCCAATCTCAAGAGAATCCCAGGAGTTTAGAACCAAAATCGATGAGAAAGAGAGAGAGGTGAGTTCGCGATTTCTAGGGTTCTAAGGGGGGGGGGGGGGGGGGGGGGGTTGTGCGGCGAGAGAGATGAAGTGGGGAAGCGGAATGTTTGGTTTTTTTAATAGCCAATCAAAACCGCTTCCCCTTCCCCTTTTTTTTTATTTTTTTATTTTTTTTTTTGTTTCGAGAACTTACCTGGGAACAATCGGCGGAACAACCGCTAGAGTGCTCTCCTGGAGTGATCTCGAATTTTCTTGATTTTTCAACCTGCAAGTTAGTTCCTAGAAAGATAAAGACAAAGAGAAAACAATATTTACACTCACCAGTGGGTTGCCTCCCACCAAGCGCTTGTTTTCTGTCACTAGCTTGACTTCAATGAGCCGATTAGGCTTGAGGGGGATCGCTCAAGGGTATCTCTACACCTTCAGCGATTGTTGTGTCAGCAAGATATGGCTTGAGACGCTGACCATTGACAACAAATTCTCCTCCTCTTGTGTCCAGCAACACAACAGCTCCATAAGGACGAACCTCCTTAATGGTGAAAGGTCCCGACCATCTAGATTTAAGCTTTCCAGGGAACAGCTTAACCCGTGAATTGAAGAGTAAGACCTGATCGTTCGGAGCAAAGCTTCTGCTGATGATCCGCTTGTCATGGAACGCCTTTGTCTTTTCCTTGTAAATCTTAGAACTCTCATAGGCCAGATGCCTGATCTCTTCCAACTCGTGGATCTGAATGGTTCGCCTCTCCTTGGCAGGTTTGATGTCGAAGTTGAGTAGTTTGACAGCCCAAGCCGCCTTGTACTCTAGCTCAACAGGTAGGTGGCACGCCTTGCCATAGACCAGATGATAGGGAGTGGTCCCTAGAGGGGTCTTGTAGGCTGTTCTGTACGCCCAGAGAGCATCGTCAAGCTTAAGGGACCAATCCTTGCGGGTGGCGTTGACAGTCTTCTGGAGGATGTTCTTGATCTCTCTGTTGGAAACCTCCACTTGACCACTTGTTTGAGGATGATAGGCGGTTGCAACCTTGTGTTTCACACCATTCTTGCTCAGCAATCCTTGGAACAACTTGTTGATAAAGTGAGTTCCACCATTGCTTATAACCACTCTAGGCACTCCAAATCTTGGAAAGATGATGGAGGTGAACATCTTGGTTACAACTCGCGCATCATTAGTTGGACTAGCAATCGCTTCCACCCACTTGGAGACATAGTCCACAGCAACTAGGATGTATTCATTCTTGTGAGAGACTGGGAAAGGTCCCATGAAATCGATCCCCCAGCAATCGAACACTTCAACTTCCAAGATGTAGTTCTGGGGCATCTCGTTTCTCTTGCTTACACTCCCCATCCTTTGGCATGAATTGCATCGAGATATGAAGGCGTGAGCATCTCTGAACATAGTGGGCCACCAGAAACCGGCTTGGAGGATCTTGGAAACAGTCTTGAAGGTGGCGAAGTGACCAGCATAAGAAGAACCATGGCAGTGGTGAAGGATCCCTGGAATATCAGCCTCTGGAACACATCTCCTGAAGATCCCATCCTTGCCTTGCCGATAGAGATACGGCTCATCCCAGAAGTAGTGCCTTGCCTCCCTCAGAAATTTCCTCTTCTCATTCCCAATGAACCTCAAAGGCTCTTTCTCAGCTGCCAAGAAGTTGGCAATCTCAGCAAACCATGGAAGATTCAGGTACTCCTTCTGGATCACTGCAACGAATGCTCCTTCTACGCGGGAACAGTCCTTAATAGCAGGTGACGACTGCTCCATGTTGCGCAGACCAATCGCATTGACGTACTCCATCGGTTGTTCCACATCAAGAACTGTCTCATCTGACACTTGCATCCTGGAGAGATGATCTGCCACTCCATTATCAACCCCCTTCTTGTCTCTTATCTCTAGATCAAACTCTTGGAGTAAGAGAATCCATCTTAAAAGCTGCGGTTTAGCATCCTTCTTCGTGAGCAGGTACTTGAGAGCCGCGTGGTCTGTGTGTACAATCACCTTTGATCCAACCAGATAGGATCTGAACTTCTCAAAAGCGAACACGATGGCAAGGAGCTCCTTCTCTGTGGTTGCGTATCGGCATTGAGCTTCATCTAAAGTTCTGCTTGCGTAGTAGATCACGTGAAGCTTCTTGTCTTTACGCTGTCCAAGGACTGCTCCCACTGCAAAATCACTTGCATCTGTCATAATCTCAAAAGGGAGATCCCAGTCTGGAGGTTGGACAACTGGTGCACTGACTAGAGCTCCCTTGATCGTGTGGAATGCGGCTAAGCAGTCACTGTCAAAGGCAAACTGAGCTTCCTTGCAGAGCAACCGAGTGAGTGGTCTCGCGATCTTAGAGAAGTCTTGGATGAATCTCCTGTAGAAACCAGCGTGTCCCAAGAAACTCCTGATTCCCTTCACTGAAGTTGGTGGTTGCAGACTCATCATGACCTCGATCTTTGCCTTGTCCACCTCAATGCCTTTCTCGGATATCTTGTGTCCCAGAACAATCCCATCTCTCACCATGAAGTGGCATTTCTCCCAGTTCAGCACCAAATGCTTCTCCTCGCATCTTTTCAGTACCCTGCACAAATTTGACAAACAGACATGAAAGGAGCTTCCATAGACGCTGAAATCGTCCATGAAAACCTCCATTATGTCTTCGATCAGATCAGTAAAAATCGACATCATGCATCGCTGGAAGGTCGCTGGAGCATTGCACAAGCCGAACGGCATCCTCCTGTATGCATATGTTCCATAAGGGCATGTGAACGTCGTCTTCTCCTGATCATCTGGGTGGATGGGAATCTGAAAGAAACCTGAATAACCATCTAAAAAGCAATAGTAAGGGTGGTTAGCCAATCTCTCAAGCATTTGATCAATAAAAGGAAGTGGGAAGTGATCCTTACGAGTCGCAGCATTCAATTTACGAAAATAAATGCACATGCGATGACCAGTAACTGTTCTAGTGGGGATCAATTCATTCTTTTCATTGGTTATAACAGTGATCCCACCTTTCTTAGGTACTACATGCACAGGACTAACCCACTTACTATCAGAGATCGCATAGATCACACCTGCTTCTAGAAGTTTCATTATCTCTTTCTTTACAACATCTTTTAGATTCGGGTTTAACCTCCTTTGATGTTCTAAAGAAGTCATCGATTCATCTTCCAGGTGTATTCTATGCATGCACAGATCAGGTGAAATGCCAGGTATGTCAGCTAGAGAATAACCCAAAGCCTTACGATATTTTCTCAGCTCGCACAAAAGCAGAGCAGTCTCTGCATTGTTCAGGTCAGCATTCACAATGACAGGATATGTGGAGTTAGGTCCAAGAAATGCATACCTGAGTCCCTTGGGAAGGGATTTGAGCTCTACCTTTGGAGCTTTCAGCTCGCTCCATGAGTCATCGTGCTGAGCTGCCGGAACAGTCGGGTTCTGAGGCGCGGTTGTTCCAGTCGATGTGCTGGACTCACTGTTCTCCCCCAGACTTAGATTCGCCACCATCCTCTCCATAATCCTGGCTGAATCCAGGAACTTGGCATAGGCATCAGCATCAACATTCTCTAAGCTCTGCTCGGCTTCAGCTCTGACTAAGGCGAGTTCAAGTGGATCCTCGGTGAGAATCTCCTCGATCATTCCTTCATGCGGCTCTAGCGGATCACCATCTTCTTGGACAGTGAAAGTTTGTCCATCCAGCATTAGCTTCTTGAGCATCTGATCCATCTCAAACTTCATCACAATATCTCCAAGGTGGAGATCAATCTTCCCTTTTCGGACATCAATGATAGCTCCAACAGTGCAGAGGAATGGTCTGCCTAGGATCAGGGGATCATTGGAGTCTTCCTCGACTTCCAGAACAACGAAATCGGCAGGAACAATCGTGTTTCCCACCAGAACTTGAAGATCTTCGAGGATTCCAACTGGAGACTTCACAGATCGATCATCAAACACTAGTGACATCCTGGTAGGCTTGAAGTCAGTGTATCCAAGGCGCTTAGCCACAGTATATGGCATGAGATTTATGCTCGACCCTAGGTCGACTAGCGAGCACGAGAAGAGTGTTCTGCCAATCTGAACCGAGAGAACAAATTTTCCCGGATCACCCAACTTCTTGATCCTTCTGTTCTGGAGCACCGCGCTGCACTCCTTAGAGACAATCATGAACTCGCTGTCATCAGATATCTTCCCAGAGATCAATCCTTTGACGAAGCTACGCATGGATGGTATCATCTGGATCGCACTCATCAGAGGGAGCTTGACAGTTAGGTCTTCCAGCATCTTCCTGCACTTCATCTCTTCTTTATCCTTGCGTGTAGCCTTAGCTGGAACAGGGTAGGGCACTTTCGGTACATACTGACGAGCTGGAGAAGGTGCTGCAGTCAGTGGAACAACCCCAGCGGGTCGCTCTGCTTCAGGCGGAACAGTCTCAGTAGGTTGTTCTGTGTCTTCCTCATCTGTGGGTACAGCTTTAGAAGGCTGATCCGACTCCTTCTGCTTCCCTTTCTCAGCCGAGGTGAATCTCCTGGGGTCTAGATCAGGCAGTTGCTTTCCACTCCTCAAACCTACTGCATTGCACTCCTTGGGGTTCTTGTCTGTTTTTCCAGGGAGAGTACCTTGCTGTCTCTTCACATTCTCAGCAGTCTGAGCAATCTGAATATCCATCTGTCTCATATGGCTTGAGACATTGTCATACTTCACACTCAGGTCATTGAACATGTGATTCATCCTGGTGTTGATGTCGTTTGTGACCTGGTTCAGTGCTTTCCCTTGGATCTGCTGTCCTTGGAGCAGCTGGCTCATCATATTGGTGAGGCTCTTCATGTCATCATGCGGAGCAGTCTGAGTCGGTTGTGCAGCTTGCTGATTAACCGGCTGTTTCTGGCTGTGGAACTGGGCATTCTGAGCTGGGTTAAGGACAAAGGTTCTTCCCTGATTGCCATAAGGCCTTTGGTATCCACTGTTCTGACCCTGGTTTCCTTGAGCCTTATCGTCCGGTTTAGGGGCATTGAACAGGTGGGGATTGTTCCTCACGTTAGGGTTCGGGTGATAGTTCTTGAACTGTCATCCTTGCCCATTCACATAACTCACTTCATGCTGATCCTCAGCCGACTGATCTGCCTCTGATGTGCCTTCCGCGGTAACTTTATCCTGTGGAGCTTCTTTCATGATGAAGACCTGGTTATGGTTACTCTTAATCAGCTGATCGACCTTGGCAGAGAGCTCATCAATCTTGCTGTTGTCGATGCTCGTCACCTTCTGAGTGCGATCAGTCTCGCGGTTATTGTCAGCTGAGCTTGAGGCCATGTTCTCAATCAACTCGAATGCACCTTGAGTGGACTGAGTCATGAAGTCTCCCTTACTGGCTGAGTTCAAAGCGTTCCTGTACTCCCAGCCTACTCCATCGTAGAACACTCCCAGCAGATAGTCTTCTTCAAAACCGTGATGTGGGCACTCTCTGCGGTAGACATTGAATCGCTCCCAAGCATCGCAGAACGGCTCGTCTACCAGCTGTTTGAAGGTCACGATCTTCTGTCTTAGAGCTGCCGTCTTCGATTTTGTGTAAAAGTGGCTTAAGAAGGCCTCTCGGACCTGTTCCCAAGTGGTGAGTGATCCGGTGGGTAGTGAATCAAGCCAGCGAGCAGCTTTCCCATCAAGAGAGAAAGGGAACAGAGTGCACTTGATGTAATCGGGTGGTACTCCATTCGCTTTAGTGAAACCACACATCTTCTCGAAATGCTCGATGTGGTCCATAGGTATCTCAGCAGGAAGTCCATTGAAGATCTTCCTTTGCACTAGACTTATCAAGGCTGGCTTGATCTCGAAGTCTTGCCTAGTGCACGGTGGAGGGGTTATGGCAGATCGCGTAGCAGGCAGATTACGCATTAAGTTTCTCTGGCCGATCTGGACCACTTCCTCCTGTTGATTCGCAGCATTCAGAGCAGCTTGCTCGGCAGCAGCTTGCTGCGCTTGGATCGTCTGCTGCATCTGCTGCATCTGCTGTTGCATGAGTGCAAGAGCAGCAGTGAGATCATCTGGATGATCACCCATGTTGGTGTTCGTTGATCTCGGCTGTTGACGGTTCTGTCGTTCCAATCTCGCTAGTTCCTCGTTAGAAAGCTGATGCAATGGTCCTTGTGCGTTGCTTCGAGTATGTCTACTGGTCATGCACCTGGATCATCAGCTGAAACAAAGAAAATAACACGAGTTAGATATCTTAGACTAGATATGAAACAGAAAATTAGAGGTAAAAAAATCTGGTCCCCGTCGCAACGGCGCCAAAACTTGATACACTAAAAATGAATCCTTGATACTGCCAAGTTAACAGTTGCAATTGTAGTACTTGAGATTCAAATCCAGAGGACCAGTCTACACTCTAGTTCTATAAGTTTCAGAATCAAGCTAAGAAGAAGATATGATTTGGTTGAAATAGGCGATAGTAAACAAGCAAAATAAACACGAGATTGATTCAATTAAACAAGAGCTAGCCTAGGGTATTTCATTGGGTGTTGAATTGGAGCCAAACAATTATTCAAGCGCGATGAAGTGCTTTCTAGAACTCGGATCACTAAGCTGGAACACTCCACTGTCGTGGCAGTGATCGCTTTGCAGATCGATCTCACCACCTAACTGTCGTTGGGATGAGGATCGATTGCAAGCTTTAGAGAACAGGTCCGATCAGTTCACTTACCACCCTAATATCTACTTTCGCTGATTAGGGATACTAAGCTCATTCAATACATGTCAAGTTATCATCCTAAGCGGTTAACTAGGTGATGAACTAGTGATCTAACATCAAGTGATCAGTTTAATGAAAGCAGTAAGAACAGTATGAATGAAGAACAGTTATGGATCGCTTATCTATGTTTAGCTCATGTCTCAACACCCTAAAAACCCTAGGCGAGCAAGGTCACTACTCGATCATGATGCACATAGACAAAGACATAAATCCTGAATAAAATTGCATAAGAACAGAGTATGAAACAATAGGGTTCAGATGATCTTCTCTATGAGAGGATTGATTCTTCTCCCTTACAAGTTGCAGATCGCAAATACTCAGTGTTCTCTTCAAAAACTAGCGTAAGAAAATAGAAAATAGATAGGTGGCGTTTTATATGGAGGCGCCAATCAGAAGGAAAGAGATTAGGGCAACAGTGCTTCAATTCCCGAAATAGGAGTTTCCATATTTGTCTGGAACAATCACCGGATCACTCTGTCTGCTTGTTCCGCTTGAGAGAGATCAGTCTCGGGACTGTTCTCTTGAGTGTTCTCCGCAGGAATACTCCAAAAGGACTTCTTTTCATCAGGCACCTTCTCTTCTTTCTTCTGCTAACTCCAGACCTGTAAAAGGTCAAAAAGGACTAGACTGACACGAATTAGTGACTTGAAACAAATGAAAACGTATATACAATGATGTGAAAAACACCATATATCAGTACTGCCCGCATTTGAAAGTTTTCTTTACACAAAATATCGTATGTTTCAGCACCTTGAGCCCATAGTTGTTGCAACTCATATATTAGTGGCTGAAGAAACACATCAAGTGATCTCTTAGGATGCTCTGGTCCGGGAACGAGAATGGAGAGAAACAAAAACTCTCGTCGCAAGCACAAGTTTGGGGGTAAGTTGTATGGTGTAACAATGACTGGCCATAGAGAATATTGTCTTCCACTCTTCCCATACGGGCTGAAACCATCAGTACATAATCCAAGGTAGACATTTCTTCTCTCATACGCAAAGTCGGGATACTTTGATTGGAAATGTTTCCACGCTTTTGCATCTGAAGGATGTCTAATCTCACCATCTGTTGAGTGCTCCGCATGCCATCTCATTCGTTGCGCTGTGCGTTCCGAAAGATACAACCTCTGCAACCTTTCCGTCAAAGGCAAATACCACATCCTTTTATATGGCACTGGAACTCTTCCACTCGTATCTTTATAACGAGGCTTCCCACAAAATTTGCATGTAGTCCGCTGGTCATCCGCCCTCCAATAAATCATGCAGTTATCGCTGCATACATCTATTACCTGATAAGATAAACCAACCCCAGCTACGAGTTTTTGAACCTCGTAGTATGAACCTGGAGCTACATTATCCTCAGGTAGAATACCTTTAACAAAATTAGCTATCGCATCCACACAGTCTTCAGCCAAGTTATAATCTGTTTTAATGCCCATCAGTCTCATAGCAGATGATAAAGCTGAATGACCATCTCTGCAACCTTCGTACAATGGTTGCTTTCCAGCATCCAACATTTCATAAAATTTCCTAGCTTCTGCATTGGGTAAATCTTCCCCTCTAAAATGATCATTTATCATTTGCTCAGTACCTACACCATAATCTACATCCGCTCTAATTGGTTCTTCTAATCTAACCGCCGGCTGAGGTTCGCTAGTACTACCAAGTTCATAATCAGTTTCCCCATGATGATACCAAATTTTGTAACTTCGTGTAAACCCACTCTAATATAGATGAGTCCAAACATCCACTCTTTAATAACTTTTCTATTTTTACAATTAGAGCAAGGACATCTTAACTCGATTATACCTTGATTGTATTCTTCCGTAAGCAATCTCGTGTCCGGATCCAAATGAGGTCGATCGATCCAAGAACGAAAATAATTTGAAGAACACATGTTTTTTTGGAATCAAATTCGTAATAGTAGGAGAGAAGAAGAAGAAATGGAGTGAATGAAGAGGAAGAGGGGTGGCTGTATTTATAGATGAAATCCTCCCGGCATACTGAGGAAATTCCGAGGGAAACCGACATTTCCTCGGAATTTTTAAAATCCCCCAACGGCTCTTCCAACGGCTACAAGATGTCGTCAAAATATTAGAAATATCCGTAGGTTTTTTCCGACCAACGAGGTTTCCTTGGTATTCCCACGAAAAATACCGAGGAAGTTGGTCCTCCTCGAAATTTCCTCAAAAAATATTGAGGAAATTTCGAAGAAACCACATTTCTTGATTTCCTCGGTATTTCCTCGATTTTTGGTCAGAAATTTCTGAGGAACTCATTTTTCCTCGGTATTTCCCTCAGAATACCGATGTTTTCTTATAGTGGCCATATTGAGCTTGTCGGGGATAAAAAGAAATAGCTGAAATTTATGTCTAATGTCTTAAGATATGTTTTTCACAAGACTAATTAGACAATGAAGAGAACCAAAAACACACACACACACATGAATATTAGTGTTTTTGTATTTACTATTTAGTTGCGTTAAAAAAAAAGATTTACTATTTAGATGCTCCTAGGAAGCTACATAAGATTGCACAACTTGCTACGATCAGCTTCCGTGTGTGTTCTTTTTTTTTTTTTTTTTGAACAACACTTCCGTGTGTGTTCTTAGGGATTTCAGACGGACGTGACTATCTCGTTGATCCCTTTAGCAAACAAAATTTAATCATGATTTCGAAGAAAATGACATTAAATTATATATCGTGGATGTTAAGTCCATCTCAATGATTATTAGTGTTAAATCAGCCTAATTAAAAAAATTACTTAATATGAGACGAATTCATAGTAAAACATAAGCTAATTAGGTATATACAATGCATCTATTTGTGGTAATATTAAGTTACTAGATAATTTATGTTCATATCTAGCTTTTAATATAAATACAAACTTAGACATCGAAATTTTGTACCAAAAATTTTCGGATCTGACGGTCTACATCCACAGTACATTTTTAATAAGCGTAGGAAGTTCATGTTGAGCTTCTGGATCAATTAATTATTTGAATCTTTTAATTATTTATAATAATTTTTTTGGTCAAAATGTTAAAATTTATTTACATTATAATTTATTTGTGTTAAAAAGTATTTATTTATTATTTATGATTCTTATTAAACAGAAACACTTTTGAGGGTAGAAGACAAATATGAGTTTTCACCGTCGTGGGTCCACAAGTCACATGAAGAAAACACGTATGTTAGAGTGTATATATAAGATAATACATATGTGTGAATGGCAAAGAGAACGATATTGGAAGGAAATGGAGAATATTTCACGAGTGGAAAGTGGAGCAGGTTTTGTCTTCCTAGTGACAAATCTTTTTTTTTTATCTTTTTTATTTAGCCTGTATCTAAATCTAAATATCTAATAATGGTATATACAGACACATGAATATCATGACACAATAGCTCATAATCTGATTTTTTCACTTTAGAATACATATTAACCACAAATATTACAAACACAATAGTACAAAGAGAAAAAAAAACAAAAACAATAATCCGAATGTTTTATGGAAAGCTAAAACTTTAGAGTTGTAAAGAAACCAAGATCTACAGGAACCATTCCTCCCGGAACCATAAACTTATTTAGCTGTGATTCAGATTTTCATGTCTTTCAAAATATTTAGATTCTTTTAATAAACAAATTTAATGACGAAAAGTGTTTTCTACTACTATTAATATATGCATTTTCTAAATGTTACAAAACCATATAATTTCTTTCCTATCAAGCAAACATAAACTTCTACCAAGTAACCACCTCCTGTTAACAATCATATTTATATATTGCCTAATTATTTCGACACTAATACTCACGCAATATTTTCAACTTTGATTTCCTAGCTCTTGAACCATGACAACTGTTTCACACGGTAAAACCTCTATAAATTAATATTTTATAAATTAATAATTTTTATAAATTAATAAACTTCGTCGGTTTCAACTTGGATCTGTTCAAAATTTAGCACAAATCAATAAAATAATAAAGTAATTAAAAAAACTATGTAAATGTATAGTCTCACTAAAATTATAAATTAATAATTTATATGTATATATATTTTATATAAGTAAGTACTTATTATTATATTATTTTTATATTCACAATGAAATTATTTTTATGCTTACACATTAACATAATTTTGATGAGATTTAGTAATATTATATATATATATATATCTAAAACCACATTTAGTTCTATGCAATATATAATATTATATATATATCTAAAACCACATTTAAGTTCTATGCAATATATAATATTATATATATCTAAAACCACAATATATAATATTATATTTCAAATTTATATATATATATATATATATATATATATATATATATATATATATATATATATATATATATATATATATATATATATATATATATATATATATATATATATATATATCTAAAACCACATTTAAGTTATATGCAATATATAATATATACACTAAATAATATAATATAATTAATATAATTTTCAACTATTAAGTAATATAATATAATTTATATAATTTTCAACTATTAAAAGATAACAATATATAACATATTTTTGATGAGATTTAGTAATATTATATATATATATATATATAATCTAAAACCACATTTAAGTTCTATGTAATATATAATATTATATTTATATATATATATCTAAAACCACATTTAAGTTCTATGCAATATATAATATTATTATATATATATATATATATCTAAAACCACAATATATAATATTATATTTCAAATATATATATATATATATATATCTAAAACCACATTTAAGTTCTATGCAATATATAATATATACACTATATAATATAATTAATATAATTTTCAACTATTAAAAGATAACAAGTAATGTCTATACACTGAAGTCAAATATTTTTCTTATCTTCAAATTAATTATATCCTACAATAAGAAATCTAAATAAGGAAATTTTTATAAATTAATATCTATATAAATTAATAAAATTTCAAAGTACTAACATTATTAATTTATAGAAGTGCTACTGTATTAGTATATGAACTAGGGTGAGATCCGCGTCCTGCGCAGAGTGAGATAAGCCTTTTTAAAAAAAATTAAAGTTTGATATTTTCTTTTCCAACATTATGTATTTTATAAAATTAAAACAATAAAATGTAGAAGTATTAAATTTTAATAAATGTAATATAATATTCAGTACATAAGATATTGATTTTTTTTTTGGAAATATGAAATGTTGTTTTCCTGTTCTGAATAGATTATATGGAAGTATCTAGAATTTAGAAATACATATTTTAAAAAAATAGAATATAATCTATATACATCATATATTTGGCGTTATTGCCAATATTGTCATTCTTGTATATATTAGTTTATATTTAGAAGAATTTGGTCTATATAATAATTATGTTTTGTTGTGCCTTAATTCACAATTGTCTAAAATTATGAATAAATATTTTTTTTTAAATGTAAAAAAAAAATCATGTTACATTTAATTGGATAATGGCCTCTAATATAGAACGGTATACGTCCACTGTTTTTATGTTTAATATTATACTTGTTCGGTCAATTATAAATATCACTTAAAGAGAGATATATATATTTATATATATATATAATTTCAGGTTTATTTGATTTAAAAAGTAATTATGGGAAAAAGATATTATAAATTAAAGTTTCAAATTAAAAAATAACAGAATGAAAAACACCAAAATAAGAAAGTGTGAACTCATAATGGGAAACAACAAAACAGATTTAAACCACAGAATAAAATCCAAGATCGTAAGCAGCACATCCATGCCAAATTCCTTAGTAGTAATATCTGTCATATCGAAATTTGGAAAACTATTTGAAAAAAATGCAACTAATTTCGTATGCAAATATTGGAAAACCGAATCTAATTAGTTCTTAATTCACTCACTATTTAATATTTGTCAAAATTCAATTTCCATATGCAAAACTAATTTTGAAAATCTTCGTAAATATCATTTCAAAATATAGAAAGTGGAAAGGAAGAGAATAATCATAATTCGATTTTGAAATAAAAAGATCATAATTCACTCTCTATTTATTTTGAGTCATAATTCGATTTTCATATGCAAAACAAAATTACAAAATCTTCTTAAAGATCATTTCAAAATATAGAAAGTGGAAACGAATGAAATAATCACGTGGACCATACACTCGAATCCCGAAATTGACTTCTTTCCTTTTATACATATGCGTCCATGAAACTATGTATAACAACATACGAATATGTAAGTGTGTCCAATGGCAATAGCCGTAATATCCTAAGGTGAGTAAGCTTTCTTTTATAAATCGTCTGAGAAGGAATCTTGTGCCGCCACGTCGTCAAAATGGCATACTCGAAAATATAGTACTCTTTAAAAGTTACTTTTTATTTTTGTTTTCATTTTAATACTAAAGGGATATAAATGATATGAATATAAATGATCGTTCCGATATGATTTATGCTTTTATTTATCTTTATCTCTAAAATCTGAGATCCGATTTTTTGTAAAAGAAACCCACTCGAAATGTCACTACATAATTTTAACAAAGCATGTGTCGTTATCGTTAGGAGATCCAAGCCTAATTCCAATGTTACATGATATATTGTCAATGATTATATATTTCTTCTCTGACACAATGTCCGCTCGAAAGTCAACACCATCCTAATTCAAGGGACTCGATCTGATTTCAGCAAAAGAAAGCTAAATAACTCGGTAATCCATGATTTTAGTATTTGGATTTCTCCACTACACTACTAAGATAAAGTTACATATGTAACGTTCTCTTTCTATTGAAAATATACTTGTTAATTCAAGGGAAACAAAATTTCATGTGTGTTTCTTTTGGATGGTTTATCAATTATATATTTTGGGATGTCATTCATCACAAGGCATTATAACATCGTTACCGAGTTGTTAACAAGATATTGTGAAGGAGTCTTCAACGGAAGCGTTTGCAAAAGTTGACACGTAGGGAATTTTGGATGTTTCAAGTCATTTCTTTTGTCTGCGTTATTGCCAAGTATGCTGACTTCCCAAAAAAGATTTATAAGAATTAGAGTACGTACTATAAAGATTTATAAGAATTAGAGTACGTACTATGTTGTCGCTTTGTGTCACGGACGGCAGATCACGTCAGACTTAATATACGAAGGATAAAATTAGCTTTGGGGTCAGTGGTTGACAAAAATGTAGTTTCTTTTTTTTCGAAAAAAAAAATGTAGTTCAACTTCAATATGTGTGAAAGGTATAACTTATACAAGACATTGTTAAGAAAAATCAAATACTTGTCATATAATATTTCACATGATTTTGTTAGCTTTTCAAGACTTTGTGAGAGGCTACCAATTTGCAATGCCATGATTATTTTGAAGGTGTTTAATCCAGTAAAATTGAAACAATTATATAATATAACTCATAACATATATATATATATATATATATATATATATATATATATATATATACACTTTATTTTATTAATATGATCTTGATATTTAAAACGTTAATTTGTATAATTTGTTTTAAGTTAATTAAGCTTTTCGTTGAAAGACATTTGTCTTTTATTTAATAATTTTATGATATAACACACGAGTTTTTATTTTAGTTAAATCTATAATATCTTTTTAACTATTTATTTTTGATGGTTAAATAAAATAGAAAAAATGTTTATAAGTTAGAATACTGAGTATATGTTTATGTTTTAATAAATCTAATTTTGATGATATAAACTAAAATTGACAAAATGTTATATATATGGTTTTTTGGCATATATAAATCTAAAACCTTATAGTACATAAATCGACCCAAACCAAACTATATATACTTTTAATATGGTGATTAACTTTTTTAAAATAAAATATCAAAAAGCTGAAAAAACTGAACCGAGCCCTAGTATTACTCGTTAGGTTAGAAACACAGATCACAAAAATATATAGCAGAAATATGGGGTGAATATCTTGACATGAGGCAAAACATACTATATGTGGGATATAGATTGTTAAAGCCAAACAGTTCAAAAAGGATCAGTGAATGGTGATATGATCTTTCAATAATCACTTTTTAACAATGTAATGACATGATAGTTCGAATAAGTATTTTAACAACTTGTTATTTTCGAACTTTTGGGTCGAACAACTTGTTCTCTATGATAAGTTAGGAAGCCATTTGTTTTAATATATCTCTCAACCGATTCCAATACACATAATTTACAAGTTAACTTTGTTCATTGCGATTGAGTAAGAGAAAATTACATACTAATCTCTTGAGAAAAAAGTAATATTTTTACTATGTAAGGAAACCATAATTGCCAACATAATTCCAGTCTTACAATGAAATTTTCAGTTAATAAACTACTCTGGATTTATTCACTTATACAATTAATTTGGGTTGAACTCAACTTTCGCTAACAAAACACAAATTGGGTATTATATGTGACTGATTATGTATTATCATATATTAATATAGTAGTTTACCAGAACAAAAAGTTCTCCAAGTACACTTGATGTCAAGAAAAAGAAGTTCTCCAAGTGCACCATACAAGTCCATAACATTTCGGTCAACTAAAGATACAAATGAAATAGATAGACCCGTATAGGTCCCATGGGTCTCGTTTATTGGGTCCACACACGTTGCTCCAATGAGTGGGTTTTGGTTTGGTGGCCGAAGTTGCTTCCAGGCAATGCTAACCCGAGTTCCGTATCCCACTACCACATTCGTTTTATATATTTGGAAATTCAATGGGTTTGGTCAGAAAAAAAAGGAAATTAATTCAATGGGTTGATCAATAACATTTTATTTGTTTCTTATATACATCACAATCATGAAATTGGATGAAGTGATTGGTTTGGTGTTCTTGTTATAAGATCTTATCATATGGTTAGAGGATTCGATGGATATAACACTATGTCAGGGCTCAATTTAACATATATTTAATTTTAATACGTATTATAGCCACAATCTGTCAATATCTATGAAATTTAAAATAAATCGTGCATAATTGTAGAAGGATAGTGACTTAGGAAAGATTCCTTGTCATTCCATATTGGCTGGCTGTGCTAAACACGTTGGCAAGTTAGATAAGATATGCTTATCTTCACACAAACAAATATTTGACAATTATTACTAAATGATTGTATTATACTAATCGTGTGATTTGTTGAGTGGAAACATAATGTTACCAGTTATGGAACAAGCTTGGTTCCGTTGTTCATCTTTCTTCAACGATCAATATATCGCTATCGAGTTCAAAATGCAAATATGAAGTCGATATAGCACATGAATCATTTTTTTCGCTTTACTTAAAAATAAAGGAATGAAGTATCATTATGTTGGTTTGTGTAAATTAATATCATTTGGAGCTCTTAGATATGACTTTGTGGACTAGAAATTGGAAGGTAATGATGACAAATCGCATGAGAAGAACGAAAAGTCAATCAAGTTGTGAAGTAGTGGAAGACTGGAAGTATGTGGTGGGATTTATTAACTAACTTACAATACATCAACATATGATAATGCGTGTCTTTGTTACGTACCTATGACTCTATACATGACAATACCTCTCTTTCTGGACGACGTACGTGACCACTGTCAATCGAATTTACTTGTTATCAATTCTTTTTTTTTTTATTGATTACTTAATTAGACGTTCGATACCTTGTTATATGTATGTTTTCTAAATGGACATTCGGTCAACAACCTTTGCATCAGTGGTTTACAAAGACCAATATACATGTCGTTTGAAAGCATACTATTTTTTTTTTTTCCTTTTTTTCCTTTTTGCTTTGTTTCCGAATTATTAACAAATAAATTTCTTTTCATACTTTTCGGATTTTATTTATCTACAGTATGAACCATTTTTGTTTTTGCTGAAATAAAAATAAAATATTATTATGGGTACAATAGATAGGCAGTCGGATGCAACATGAAACCGTATAATAGAACAAGACTTGTTAGATACGTCAAAAACAAAAACCATTTTCTGTATAATTATTTTGTTTGATGACAGCCATTTTTTAAATAAATTTAGACCATGCGTCCATGCGTCCATTTTGTCCTACACCTCTTTTTGATTGTAGAAGAAGGCAAAACTAATTCAAAGATAACCCCTAAACAATAGCTCAAACTCAAAGACATGACTTTGATCATTCGAATATGTAAAGTTAGGGAAAGCCTATTATGATTCTTTGTTCACTTAATAATAGCTTGGATCAGCCCATTTAAAAGCCCGTAAAAGCCCGTGAGAGCTCGTTTCATCGTCATCCCATCGCAATTCGTAAACGCATTTTTCTTCTTCTTTCAATTTCGTTGTCTCGATTCTTCAAAGTTCAAACCTTAGGAGATCCGAGTTATGTTTTGAATTCGCGTAGATGACATCGAATCCTTACAGAGGCGGTGCGGCTCCGTACAGATCCGGGTAATCCTTTTGAAATTGAATTTTGATTGATCATTTTGATAGAGAAAACTCAAGGGTTTTTTGTATGTTGGGTTTGCAGAGATGGGCTTAGCACTAGAACCGGTACTGGGTCAGAGGAAATCCAGCTAAGGATTGATCCCATGCCCTCTGACCTAGACGATGAGATCACTGGTCTCCATGGTCAAGTCAGGCAATTGAAAAATGTAACACAACCTTCTCTTTCCCATTAATCTGATAATCCGTACTAGAATGAATAAGTTGCAATTCCTTGTGTTTTTTTTTTACCTTCAATTTTGCACATAACTTATCTTTTGGTGGCATATATTTTGATGCAGATTGCTCAAGAAATTGGGTCAGAAGCAAAGTTTCAGAGGGACTTCTTAGATGAGCTGGTATTGTTGTTGTTGTTCATGTCACTTAAGTTCTTGATTCAACTTTATATACTTACTCTTCCCTCAATTATTTTGGTATCTACAGCTGCTTCCCACAGTAGGTTAGATTTATTTAGCAATGAATCTTTATAAATTTGCAATTTGAACTTTGAAGGCTTATTAATACTCAGGGTCTGGTCTTGTCTGAAGTCTGAAAGCTGGTGGGTAGGAGGAATAAATAGATAATCTTCAATCTTGGTTAGTTAGGTGAATGCATAATGAAATGGTTTCAGCTTATGAATTAGAATATGGTGGAGATACTCTAGGATGTTAAAAAAGCATGTGGACCTTATGATGTTCCTGTGTGAAACATAAAAAGCTATTTGATCTTTTTTTTTACCTTCTGTGACAGCAAATGACATTGATGAGAGCGCAAGCAGGAGTGAAGAACAATATACGGAAACTAAACTTGAGCATCATACAGAGTGGCAACAATCATATCATGCATGTGGTCCTTTTCGCGCTATTCTGCTTCTTTATCCTCTACCTGTGGTCCAAGATGTTCAAAAGATGAAAGACTCATCATCGTATTTGATGCTCTACCCCCGGAAGAATACTAGATGAAAATGTTGGAAAGCTGTAGACATTCTTGTGTGATTCTTCTCGTTCGCTGTTATATATATAGTGCTTATTTTGAACACATTCATAGAAGCAAAATCAAGATTATGTTACATAACCGCGCCGCTTGAGATACTTGTAGGCTTTATTTATAGCCTTCTGTTTCATTTCTTTGTTTGACCAATTTTTAGATATGATCTTACTTGATCCAAATCATGAGCCTCCTGGTCTTACCTAACCTAGTTCATGAGCCATCTGGTCTTTACCCATCTCACATTCAGTCTCACCGATTGTGAAAAATTTTACAAGTCTGTGTGACTTGCGATATAATACTTGTTCGTTTGTCTGTGGCATATTGCAAATTTTTTTTGAAAATTTTCAATGATCTGAATAGCAGAGGATAAGCCCTCTACACAGTGCCGGCCCTTGGGACAAGCGAATGAAGCTACCGCTTCCGGCCGTTTTAAATATTGGTTATTTTCGGCCACATTTTGGAAAGATTTTCTTTAGTCTAGTGGCAGAGTGACTTATCCAGAGTAACATTATACGTGGCTTCGACACTCATTATGCACAATTCTGCCTAATTTTTGTTCTTATGTTCTTTTTTCTTTTTTAAAAACAGCCACTTTTTTTCCTTTGCTTCTGGTCATTGAATTTCTAGGACCGGCTCTGCCTCTACACTGTATGTACTTATTGTACTTGGTAGAAAGAAAGGGAAAAAAAATTAGAGGAGGAGGAAGATAAAGAAAATTTGAATAGCTTCCTTATCCACCACCGTCGCGTCTATGGCATCCTCCTTCCAACGGGAAGATTAATATTCCTTTCGCTTCGCTTTCCGATCCATTGCTCGTTCCTCTCGCTATCGTCTGCAATTTTTGGTTAGCCTCGTTAATTTCTCTAACTGTAATCCTTGTGTGTGCTTAGCCGTGTTTAGTATTGTAATAGCTTTGAATATATGTTCTATGCTCAAACCCTTGGAGAGTTGGAACAAGAGATATCTATATCTTAGATACTACAAAGACGTGTAAAGTTCATGTTTTGTTTCCATGTATTTTTTTTTTAGGTTTGTCAATTGCGTTTGACACCAGCATTTGAACAAATGTCGAGAAACGCTGAGGGCTTCTGGTGAGAGCTGGACAAGCTGCTCTGTGTCAAACAAAGAGAAGAAGATCAAGAAAATGTCTGGCCAGGACTCGTGGTTTCCGTTTGAGGATGCGATCCACTAGTGGTAGAGCCATCAAGCAAACGGGCTCTTGATGGTCTCGTTTCTCTCCTCATTTTATCTCTAATCCCTTTTTTTCAGCGTTTGACTTTTTATGTGTTCTCGATTCGTTTCAAAACAATTTCTTGGGATCCATACATGCACGCACTATAATGCTTGCATTATTGAATTTGATACTCCTACATAATTGCAACGCTGTTAGCAATGATTGAATTTGTTTATTTCAGTTTTAATCATATAACCGAGTTAGCCAGTGAAGCAACAAGATAAGAAGCATACTGAGCTACACCTACACCACACATGCCTTGAGACCACTTTATATCTCTACTGAAGGCATGACTGTTTCCCTGTTACCACCCGTAAATGCAGTTTTTGCGTCTGGTAACGGTTAAAAGCTTTTTAAAATAATCATATAAACCGCTACAAATCGTTTCAAACCGCTCCAAACCTCTTAAAACCAAAATCTGGTTCTAACTACCGTTTGCGGTTACGGACGGTTGCAGTTAGATAAAAAAATATAAAATTAATTTTTAAAATATTTTAAAATTTTAAATTAAAAATTTAAAATGGAAGTATTATAAAAAAAAATATATACAAACTTTATATATCAATTTAAATTCACAAACAATATTATAATTTATTTTATGAAAACTTTAAACTAACTAATCATTAGATTTAAAAAAAAAAATTAATATACATACATATATAAAGCTAAACAAAATATTATTTTAGAAGTTTTAATATAAATCTTCAAAAATATTATTAAAATTATAACTTTCAACTAATTAAAAAATAAATAAATAAACATATTATTATTATTAATCATATTATATTAATAATTATTATATTTTATCATAATGGTATGTTTTTATATTCTTATAATGATATAATATGTTTATATTGGTAATTTATTATTAAACCGCTGCAACATCTTATAATCAACCAGTCACAAATATTCTGCAAACACAACAATTTTCAAACGTTGTATACAAAACACTAAATAACGCTTGCAACCGCAACCGCAAACTCCAGCACCCTCAACCGCGATAACTGCATTTAAACCAGTCGTGCCCTGAGTCTAATGTAATCATTCTCTCCCCAAGTTGTACCCCATGAATTCTTATCCAGCCAATACTTGATCCCTTTCGGGCTTGTCCCGTACCCAACCAACATCACTGCATGATTCATACTTAATACTTGTCCCACAGTCTCCATCATTGTACACTCCAGTTGGGTAATGGATGAAACTGTCATTCCTTGCAGCAATCTCCATCGAGACGGGCTGTCGCGATACAGGCTGTAGCAACGCACGCTCGTTGTTTTGTGGAACCGCCATTGAACCCTTAATTGGATTTGCATGGCGTGTTTGACGTTGGACTGGCAAGTCCCATCTTTCACTTGGTAAGGATATGCCTGATCTGAAGCAATGCCTCTGTTTGGTACAATGTACTCGGATGCTTATCTCATTGATCTTCCCTTGCAGCCATGGTCAAGCGCTCTATCACAATCTATAAGTTACTGTTCGGACAATGATACTAGGTTTCTGATATACCATGGAATTTACCTTTTTTTAATCATGGTATATAAATGTATTAAGATATAATTATTATGCTTTGTAGTCTATTTAGTATGTTTACAGGTTCAAAAGTGATATGAAGTAAAGTGGTGATTTTGGAGCACTTTGGAGTATTTTAGAGATTTCACTCGAGCTTAACATCGACCAACACATTTGGATCGACACTGAGAGATGATAATCGATCGATGCACACATCGTGCCATCGATCGACGACGAAGCTGCAGAAACCAAATTTGGTCACAACCGACCTGAAGCCCAAGATTCCACCAAATATCATAATGCCCCTGACAAGTTTTAACCTAGTATTTATGTGTTATGTCGTTGTATTAGGCAACATCCGCTTTCATATTTCTTACTTTCACAGCAAATTTTGTAGGTTTTTAGTAGAGTTGGAGAGAAGAGCAGACTCATTCAGAGATTGTCTTGGAACTCCAGATTTATATTCTATAATAGCTTTATTTATTCATTGTCATGTCTTCTTTAGCTATGTCTGAGTAATTCACCTTGATAGGTTTAAGGTTCAAATATGATATGAAGGATTAGCCCAAAATATAGAATTGCTAAGTTTCTATAGATATTTATCATTAGAATTGTATTTAATGCTTGTGTTTAATAGTAGCTAACTAGAACCCTGATAATAAGATAGTTAGCCGCAAGCGACGGCTTGGTCTTCTACCAGAATAGATTCTTTGAGATAGGATTGCTAGAAACAAACGAAATTTGATCTAGAAAGCCTAGTGAACACATTCAACCCGATCATTAAAGCTTGCTAGAAGACCATCGATTGATAATCATATAGATTAATCGATCGACGGATCGAAAGGTGTATCGATCGATATTCCTATAGAATCATCGATCAACACTTTCTTCAGATCAACAAATAGAAGTTGAGGTCTGAAGATCTAGACAATAGATAGCCTAAACAAACGGATGTTGATTGACTATTGCTTATGTTGAGTTCTCATATATCTCGCATGCATGCTTAGCATTTGTACCTCTATAATCCGGATTTTTCTGAATAGAAACCCTAGACTTAACTCTTTATTATTATTGTCTAAACTCCAATCCAATCAACCGAAAATTACTTGTTCATCACTGCTTATTTTCTTTAAATCATATTTGACTTAACTTAATCACTGCTGATTAGGATTTATTGTATGTCATAGCTCTCTGTGGATTCGATCCCTAAGTACTATAATTGATCCTCTTATTTGAGAAAGTACTTCACTCCTTATGGTAATTTGAGTGATATCAAATTTTGCGTCGTTGCCAGGGAGCTTTGATCTGCATTAGATCATGTCTAATCCGATTTAGTCTAGGTTTTCTTTAATTCTAAAAATCTCATAATTTCTTTTCTTGTGGTTAAGGTGAATGCCAAGCAGTACCAGAAGCAACAAGGAATCACCGCTGCTTTTCTCAGATCTCTCACGTTTGGAACGTACAATCCGCAAAGGAAAAGGTTGCGCATTGATAGACAGTAGCACTCCACTGTCGACCGACACTACTCTACGACCAACACTCGCATTCCACTGTCGACCGAGACTACTCATCTGTCGACTGACACCTTCCACCCGACTTCGATCGACGTTACACATCCGACATCGATCGATACTCAGCCGCGAGACATGATTGCGACCCTTATTCTCACACGGGACAAGAATGGAGACATGCATGACTAAGATGGTCATCTACGTAATGCAGCATGTCAGAGGATAGATGATCACGGGGCTGCAATCCTTGATCCTATTGATATAGCTACAGCTGCTGCTAATGATGTAGATGAGGCTGATCGACCGAGAACGTTGGCTGATTACAACCGTCCAGACCAATACTATGCCAACAGATCTGCTATTTGTCCTTCAGCTATCCAGATGAATGATTTCGAGCTGAAGCCCCATTACTTTACACTTGTGGGCAGACACCCTACGGTGGTTTACCACACGAGCATCCAATGGAGCATCTGGAGAGGTTCGAGGATTTAGTTTCTGCTATTAGAGAAAATGAGTACATCTTATTTTAGCTAGATAATATATAATTTTGGTATATTTTATTGTCTTTTACATTTTTAATTTTTTAGATAATTTGTATTACAGGTAAAGCTTTAGATAATTTTTTTTTCTATTTTTGGGTTTTTACATTTTTAATTTATACATATATAGAGTTGATTTAAAAAAATCAGACTCACATATCTATATAAATTAAAAAATTCTAATTTTGAAAACCAAAGTTACTAATTTTTAGATAATGTTATGATATTTTGGATTTTTTTTATTTTTTTTTATTTTAATGATAAAACCCATCAACTATGTTTACTTAATGTAAAAACCCCTAAACTAGAAATTTACCAGTAGTACTGGTAATTATGACCTGGGAGGGTTTAATTCATTAAATAAAATTAGTTTGGAGGTTATTTCGTTAAATATTTAGTTTGGGGGGTTTTAACCCAAAACAAACTTAGTTGAGGGGTTTTAATATTAAAAATCCTAAAATTTATCGATATATGATGTTTTGATAAGTTAGTATTAAGTTTTCTGTTTCCTTTTATTAAATTTATATTTCAAAAAGGAAAATAAAATATAATTATGATCTTGTTTAAATAGGAGTATTCATACAGAAGACTATTTAAGGAATATGAAAAATACTAAAGGAATATGGAAATTGTGTTAGTAAAGTATGATATCACTTTGGTTGATTTCGTACCTAAAAAATAGGAATTGCATTTTGGAATATCCTTGATTGTAGGTATAAGAAAATTGGTTGAGTATAGCATTCAAAATTTTGCATTTTAGCTATATTTTCTTAAAATTATTAATATAATATCTAATCTATTAAAATTGAAGTACATTTAGGAACTAATTCTTACTAGATTCGATGTCCGCGAAAAATGGTTGATGTTCAATTGGCATACATTATATTTATTTTTTTTTATATGAACATTGTGTATTTAGCGTTGAAGTCATTTAGGATCAAATACTTTAAAAAACAATCTAATGATAAAGTTTTTAAAATCTAAATAAATCCAAGTATCAAGTTGTATAGGAATGAGAATAATAAACCAAATGATGGTTGAATAGATTCTTTTCTTTTGAGTTCTCTTCATGTGAGTTTGCCTGAACTAAAGTCACTCTTTTTTTTTTTTTGATTAAACTGGGGGTATCCCAGGCCTATGAAGAGGCTCATACTAATCTCCGAGGGGAGGTGCAGCCCACGGATAGACCCTCTCTCTGGGTATTCAAATGGCCCCTAAAGCATAGAACCATATCCGTGTAAGGTGACCTAGATAATTGTGACTTAGTTTCGCGCAGCAGGTGAATCGAACCTGAAACATGTTAGCGTCCCAGTTCCGTCTCCTTACCACTCGACGACAATCACTCGGTCGGTCAAACTAAAGTCACTCTTTACTTCATGGTTTTACTTGATTTCTTATTCGTCCTTTAAAATGTTTGATGTATTCAATTGATTTGTTGAAGTAGAATTCCGTTGCTGGTGATGATTTGAGGTGTAGTTTTATTTGTTTGGACTGGAAGCATTGAATTATCCAAAATGATGGGAAATTTGGTGAATATCAGATTTTTGCAATTGTTTAGAAATAAAAATAGTAGCTTAAAAGGAGTCATAAATAATGTAAGAAAGAGATCAAGTCATTTGAAGAACAGAAGCTGCATTGTCGACCATGAGAAACAAATATCCTGAAATTGGTAAAGATTAAGTTAATTAACTTAAATTTAAGTACATACAAAGCCATGGTTATTATATAAAAAGATGCATACCTGGCATAGATGGGTAGAAACTCTGCATAAGTCCTTCTCTAATGGATTGTACCATCATGTGGTTGATGTGTTGAGCACTGTAAATCTATGATTAGAAGAACTTATCAGAAGACGTTTGAAAAATGGTGGAGTGAAAAGTTATAATTTTAATTAAAAATACCTTTGTGGTAGGGCTGTTCAATATGGCAAAACCAAACCGTATCGAACCGAACCGAACCGAAATAGACAATGTGGTTTGGATTTGGTATATACCATACAAACCGAATGGATGTAATTTTCTAAAAACCGTAGGATTTGGATATGGTTTGGTATAAAACCAATAAAACCGAATAAACCGAATAAACCGAATAAAAACCGATCAAAAATAGAAACATGTAAATATGTATATATTTTATAAACCGAAAAACCAAAAAAACCGAACCGAAACCTAACCGATATCCAGATTGAACACCCCTACTTTGTGGAGAGGAAGTCCTTTGGAGATTTCTTTTTTATTTATTTATTGTGTTACTCAACAAATTTGAACAAATGATTAAAACACTATTTTTTATATTTTGGTATTGGAATCAACGGAGGGTAAGCAATATGAAATCTAATTTAATTAAACTTCGTTTATGCTTTAAATACTTATATATTATTATTTATTTATTTCATAAAAACAATTTTTAAAAATTACAACTCATTTAAAAATTAGTTATGTTTTTAGAATCATTTAGTTCCAATTTCTATGGCATCCGTCTTTAAAGGCAGTATAAATTGTAGAAAGCGGTTCCTAATATTTTCTATATCGAACAATAATATATTCTTCTGGCTAACTAAATTTACGGCTATATAATTTTGGTTTGATAGAGTACTAAAGTTGTTTTATCAGGCTGACCGAAGAAAGCAATTATTTTAGCTAAATTATTGAGTGGGAAAGGTTAAAAAGATTGTTTTATCAAACTGCAACAGAATTAAGTAAAATGAAATCGGTAACCATGGTCTTTGATTGAAACTGATTGTTTAAACGGGTATCTTTTAAGTATCCCAAACTATTTTATAATAAAAATGAATTGAGTAAAAAATACCAAAAAGACAAACATAATGTTGGTTTTCAAACCAGCTCATGATAAGACATTACAAACCAAATCAATTCAAAGAACAATTTTTTGAGAAAACCATAACAGAGGGTTGTCTAAATCATACCCAAGGCTATCTAAATCATATAACCCGAGACATCAATCTGTAAACTGAGAAATAGTACCTCAGCTTAAAGACCTAACTCTTCTGTTTTCTTTCTTCCTTCTTATTCATAAACAAACAAAGCTTCTTCTCTGGATAAGAAGATTCCTCGCTGCTACTTACACCCCCATTAGCCTCTCAATTTGTTGACCTTCCACAAGTTTACTTATTCCATATTTCCATTCACGGAAATAAGAAACAATATTATATCAGTCTGTAAATACGCAGATGCATGTACTTGTTATACACCACCACCAACGAAGATTAATGTAAACATGCAAAACTGAAAAAACTACAAACGTAAACTACAAACATTGTCAGTACAAAAGCATTTTACTCGCTATTTTCTTCTACTAATAAACACAAAAACAGCTAACGTCCGGTATGAAGTAATAAAACAGATTTACTTTTTTTTTTATAATTATTTTAAAAACTGATTTACTTTTACAGGAGAAAATAATGAAGTAAATGGTAACTTTGAGAATGAAGTGGTACAAATGAGGTTATAGATTACCTGATTAAAATCTCTCCCAGGTTCCCCTGTCAACTATCCATCGATGTGTTCTTCAGTGTTTCCAAGCTATAAAAAAAACATAGCCAAACTCAAATGATTATACTGAAAAGAATGATAGGCCTATAACTCCTAGCTTTTAACATTACAACATAAATTTTTGTTCAAAACTTCATCCTACTTTAGCATTCTCGAACAGAACATAAAAACAAAGGAAAGTACGTACCTGCAAGTTCATGTAGGAGTCAACAGAGGCGAGGAAACCTGTAAAAAACAACAAACACACGCGTGCACAGTAAAGATCCAAACAAAAGAAACCACAATGCAAATCGAAATTAAGAATCAAAGGTATCACCTTTTGACATATACAAAGCTGAAACCAGATAAAAAGAAAAATCCTTTCAATTCAGAACTAGTTACAGGTCTTCCCACAAGGAAGAGAAACCTGTCGCCGCAGCAAACAAAACTCCCTGGTCAAAAGGCTTTGATAAAAACAAACGCTGCTCTTATCACGATCGAGAAGGGCACTCAACTGAGGAATGTTGGGACTTCCAACGACAACTGGCAGCTAAATTCGCAGCCGGAGAAATAAAGGACGTGGACCTTAAAAAGCCACCACCTTATCAGAAAAGAGGTCCCAGAGACACCTCTCCAAAGCGCGAGAGGTCACCTGAGAAGGAGACCGATTCGCCACCTCCAGCTCCCAAGAAAAGAGTCGATATGATTCTTGGAAAATTCCCCCAAGGAAAAAGTTTACAAGTCGAAACTCTCTTGAGCAAACCGTCCCCTCAATCGAGCCCCGACTCGAGGGTGGACTGTATCCTTGGAGGATCAGATATATGTCAAGACTCCGTCAACTCCATTAAGAATCACGTACGGAAGGCTGTGTATAACACTGGACCTAAGCCTCCTAACCCCGAGTCCAATACTAAGATTTCTTTCTGGGAAAGCGAGACCTCAAACCTTGACAGACCTCACGATGATGCGCTGATTGTCACCCTGAACATCGCAGGATACGAGGTCCCTAAACTCATGATAGACACAGGAAGCTCTGTTGACCTTATCTTCTACAACACCCTAAAATGGATGGAAATAGACGACTACGAAATTATTGGCCAAAAAGCTAATCTCGTAGGCTTCTCCGGAGAAACAGCTACCTCATTGGGGACTATCAAGCTCCCAATCATAGCTGGCGGAATAATGAAAATGACCAACTTAGTAGTCATCGACAGACCTTCCCCATTCCATGCGATCTTGGGAAGACCCTGGATTCACAAAATGAAGGCAGTAGCCTCGACTTATCATCAATGCGTGAAATTCCCAACACCTGAAGGGATAACTACCGTACACGGCAGCCAGAAGATTTCCAGGATCTATTACTTGGGAGGATTTGAAATCCTCAAAAAGTCCCCCCCAATAGCAATTACAGATCCAGGAGGGTCGCGAAATGCAACAAAATATTTGGGGTCCTCCTAAGAACTTCACCGAAAAAGTTTGCATCGACGACTCAAATCCTGAAAGACAAGTGAGCATCGGATCTGAGCTACCTCTTGAGACAAAAAAGGAGCTCATCGACTTCCTGAAAAGCAATGTCAAAACCTTTGCATGGTCTACCAATGACATGAAAGGTATAGATCCGAACGTCACCACCCATAAACTGAAGGTAGACCCCACTTTCAAACCGATCAAACAAAAGCGTCGCAAGCTGGGCCTCGAAAAGGCTCAAGCTGTTAACGACGAAGGCGACCGACTTACGAAAGCAGGGTCCATTCAGGAGGTACACTATCCTGACTGGTTAGCTAACCCGGTAGCTGTAAAAAAGAAAAACGGGAAATGGAGAATCTGTGTAAACTTCACCGACCTAAACAAGGTCTGCCCTAAAGACAGCTTCCCGTTACCTCACATCGACCGCCTAGTTGAAGCAACAGCTGGCCATCGACTCCTATCCTTCATGGATGCCTTCTCAGGATACAACCGAACGAGGAACCTACTGTTACAAGGTTATGCCATTCGGGTTAAAGAACGCAGGAGCTACCTATCAGAGGCTAGTAAATAAGATGTTTGCTGGGCAACTTGGAAAAACCATGGAGGTCTATATTGACGATATGCTAGTCAAATCCTCAGCTGGAGAAGACCATATCTCCCACTTAAGGGAATGCTTCGATATCCTCAATAAGTACGATATGAAGCTCAATCCCACTAAATGTACCTTCGGGGTACCCTCAGGCGAATTCCTAGACTATCTCGTAACCGAAAGAGGCATCGAAGCCAACCCGCAGCAGATAGCAACCTTCCTAGAAATGCCGTCACCTAGGACAACCAGAGAGGTACAGAGATTGACTGGACGAATCGCAGCATTAAATCGATTCATATCCAAGTTCACCGATAAGTGCCTCCCATTCTACAAACTTCTAAGAAATAATAAGAAGTTCGTATGGGACGAGAAATGTGAGGAAGCCTTCAAACAATTGAAAGCTTACCTATCTAAACCTCCGATCCTATCCAAACCTGTAGTAGGAAAGCCACTGTACTTGTACCTCGCCATATCGACTGCTGCAGTTAGCGGCGTGTCTTGGGGTCAAAATCGGTCAAGACGAAATCGATGTCCGAAAGTCTCGGAAAAACATGAAAAATGTTAGAGCAACCTCGAGAGACTAATTGTTAATCGAGAAACCTTAGGAAAATATTAAGTTCGAGATTAATCATCTCGAAATCAACAGCTAGAGACATTTTCTACACAAGGAAAAACCTACGGAAAACTAAAAACGCAAAAAAACGCACAAGCCGAAGGAACCGAGCAGCCGACTCCGGTCGTAGCCGTGGCCGCCGGGCGGCTAGCCCCGTGCTGGCCGTGGCCGCCGCCGGCTAGCGCCCGTGCTGGCCGTGGCCGCCGGGCAGCTAGCCCCGTGCTGGCCATGGCCGCCGGCGGCTAGCGCCCGTGCTGGCCGTGGCCGCCGGGCGGCTAGCCCCGTGCTGGCCGTGGCCGCCGGGCGGCTAGCCCCGTGCTGGCCGTGGTCGCCGGGCGGCTAGCTCCGTGCTGGCTCGGGTCGTCGGACGGCTAGTCTTCGTGCGTAAGTTCTAGGCCTCCGGGTCGCCAGAAATCCGTGTTTTGCGACTTTCCGAGATCCCGCAAACAAAACTCCTTTTCCTGCTTCAAGATTTCGAAGAACCCATAAGACGTCAACGGACAGGAAGACTTCGTATAAAACGGTGATGGTTATCTTAAAACACCATTTGCCTCAGCAATGGATCGAAGATCTTCCGAAAGACTCGACATCCAAGTAGGAGCATTCTTTCAAAGAAATCATAGAAAACAGCGGAAGTCCGGAAGCGGCCCGAAAGGGACCAAACCCGATCGGACGATCCGTTTACGATTTTCTAAAAAGATAGATACGACGGTTTACAATTATCTTCGCATGACAAGATAAATGTTAAACTTCCGAAAAGATAAATGTCAACTTTCCCGATAAACACGAAAGCCGACGAAAATGGAAAAAGTCCAGCCCGCGGCAGACTCAGCCCATCAAGAATAGACCGTCATATGGGAGTATATAAGCAAGGCTAGGAGCAGAGGAAGGGGATCCGAAATCAGAAGAAAGAAACCACTCCAAAGCAACTTAGAACTTAGGCGTTTATTTCCTTTTTAGCGAGCTGCGGCTCAACTAGGTTAGATCTAGGTTTTGAGACTAGCAACGATCGACAGCTCTTGCGGCCGAGATCTCGACCTGTTGTCCAAACGCTCTCCGCAGATTCGGAAATAAGATTCTTTCTTTTTGCTCTCTTTATTTTACGCATTTACTCCTAAAATAGACTTGTATTAACTTTGTCGTGCGTGGCCCAGAGATAGCCGGGATCCTCGGGGAAAACTAGGTCAACTTAGTTTTCCTACGTTTAAACTTAACTAAAATCGACAGTGCGAATTTCGGTTCCCACAGTTTGGCGCTAGAAGGAGGGGGATACACGGATTTATCTTTCTCGCAACTACGCACGCCCAGTTAAGCATGTCTGCTAACGTGTAAAAAGACAAGCAAACGCACGACGGACCAGCTGTTGATGTCAACGCTGAGAAGACTCCTGCCGGAAACGTATCGACGGTCACTGCCGAGGCAAACACCGCGATGCTGGACCAGGTGAAGGAACTGTTCGCCACCGCCCATAAACGGTCGGAAGAACAAGATAAAGTAATGGCTTCACTCGCTAAACAGGTCGATACCTTAACAGCGAAAAGCAAACTCCCGCGCGGATCCACCAAGGTGAGGCGTGTCAGGAGGCTCGACTTCGGAACTTCCGGAGACCAAGAAAAAGATGCCCCGAGAAAATCCCCGGAACTCGTCCCTGACGATACCACTCCGACGGGGCAGAAGAAAATGACGGGTAACCTTCCACCTCCCGCAAGGGACAACGAAGGAGACGGCGTCGAAAGAATCAATCTGGATATCAGCGATCAATCGGACCCGTCCGACGAAGACGCCGATATCCACCACAGAAGGACCCGAAGTCAGTCAGCTCGACTGGCGGCAGCCTTCGAAAAACCCATGACAGAAGAGGAAGAAGACCTCTACTGGTCAGAGCAAGAAAGGTTGGCTGAGGACCAGACTCGGGCCTATCGCAGCCAACGTAGACAAATGAGCGCGAACGGCGCCAACGAGATCCATGATTTGCGCGAGTATATCGCCAAAACTGCAGCCGAGGTGAAAGCGGTAAAATCGCATATTCACCACGCAACCAGCACTGCCCCCGAGATCGACCTGCTCCTCGAGGAATCGAGAAAAACTCTGTTCACCTCTCGAATCACGGACGCACGAGTCTCAGATCCTGGGAAGATAAAGCTTCCCACCTACGATGGAACCACAGATCCAAAGGCACATCTGCAGTCTTTCCAGATTACGATGGCAAGGTCTAAACTTCCGGAGCGGGAAAAGGACGTCGGCTGCTGTCTCCTATTCGTCGAGAACCTCAGAGGTGCTGCGCTCGAGTGGTTCTCACACTTGAAAAGAAACTCCATCGGAAGTTTCCGCCAGCTTGCTTCAGCTTTTCTGAAGCAATTCTCCATGTTCATGGACAGGGAAACTTCCGACGTAGACCTTTGGAGTCTAATTCAAAAGGAAGACGAACCGCTCTGCGACTACATAAGGAGGTTCAAACTCGTGATGTCCAGGGTAACAGGCCTCAGCGACAGAGTCGCCATCGACGCCCTGAGGAAAAACCTCTGGTACAAATCAAAATTCCGAAAGTGGATTTCTCTAGAAAGGCCACGCACCATCCAGGACACTCTCCACAAGGCAACGGATTTCATCATCATGGAAGAAGAGATGAAAGTCCTAGCACAAAAACATGGACCGCAAAAAGCGTCCGGCAAGAAGAAAACCTCTCGTAACGACAAGTACGTCCATCACGAAGGGAAAGACTTCCAAGGCGAACATAACTACGCCGTCAATTCCGAACAAGGAAGGACCGCGGGAAACACTTGGACGCGGAACTCGCAACAAACTAGGTGTTAATTACTTATTCTCTCATTTTGTTGTTTCAATCTCCGGCATGCACTTCATGGCTATGACCGACGACAAGTTGAATTCAGATATAAGTGGTAAGAAACTTATCCTTACTGTTTTATTTTTGAAACAATTGCTATGGAAATCACAATGAAAAGAGTATACTGAAAACAAGAAATTGAGATTGTCTTTGCTGTAAGGATATTCTTAAAATCGTTAAAGATTAGTCGTTTTATTTCTTTTGATAAAATCACTATATTAGATTCAATATCGATTGACATCTTTAGATCCAAGGTGGAAGTTAACTAATGTTATACAACAAAGAAAACAAATAAGTAAGTAACTTGGAGAAGATTGCATTAAGAAAGTTCAGAAGAAAGCTTCTTCAGATTTTAATTCTATACAATATTGCAGTACTATGTTTTATTTTAAGTTTGTATTTAGTTCTATTTTTATTATTTTATTTTTAAGAAGCGTACATAAAAAAGTAATTTATTATAAATATATAACTATATTTTACTATAAATATATAACTATATTTTATAGTAATTTTCATATTTACATATAAATATATAATTAATTATTTTAAAACAATTCTTTACAAAAAAAGTTTAAAACTTCCTTATAAAAATAACTATTTACTAATAACTTTTTTTAAGAATCCTACAATTAAAAGAACTAAATATTTTTTTATAAATTTATATTATATTTAATTTTAGTTTTTAATAAAATACTAATTAAACCAGGAACAAAAATAACTACGAATGAAATTATTTTGATAGATGACAATAAAATATTCAAGAATACGACATGTTCTACAAAAATTATGTGTAAATATATAATTATTTAATAATTATTTTATTTTAAAAAAATATCTTATACCAAAATAAAAAATCAAGATTTGTTTCTTTATAAATACATTTTATTTTAAATAAGAAAAAAATATGATAATTAGCTAATAAATATATGATATTTAAGTTGCTCAACAAAACTTGATTAAAAACAGCATTATCCCAATTTACAAAAATAATATTTAATTATATCATAAAATCATAATTTTATTTTACATCAGTATATATAAGGTGTAGAATTAGTATAATATTTTTAAGGAAATTGAAATAGCATAAAAATAATTTTATTGTTTAATTTTTTTAATTAACTTGGATATGTTTCTAATTAAGCTATTCTAATAATGAAATTTAATTTTAGAAATAAACAAATTAGTAAATATTAATAAAATTATAAATAAAAAAATCAGGTAACTTATAAATTAAAAATATATAATTAAAGTTTTTAAAATTTTAATAAAGAATTTTAAATTAGAACATTAAAAATCCGTGTAAGCAAGAATCCATATCTAGTTATTTTTTAAAAAAATGGTGAGATAAATATACTTTTGTGGGTGTTTCTTTGTATTTGTGTATCTTTAGTTTTTGAGATTTTTAAGTTTTATTTAAGATTTTTAATAGATTTCTAACTAATTAAATAAAAAATCAAGAAAGATTTTTTTCCATATGTCATATTTAGTTTTCAAATTTCCGATAATACAATACCTATTCTATTCATAACTTATTTGAAAAAAAATATGCACTGGTTTTTATGTGGGACCTATTATATATATAATGCTTTGTAGTAGACATGTTAATAATGATTTCCTTGTGTCTCTTCTGACGTTGAATCCTTCTCCTAAGATTTTGCCTCGTGAAGATGACTGGCGACAAAATTGAAAAGACTGTTTGTGAAGATAAGATCAGCGCTTTACCCGAAGATCTGCTTGTGAGAATACTGTTGCATGTACCGATTAAATATGCAATTGCCACCATGATTTTGTCTAAACGATGGCGCTTTATCTGGACGATCCTGCCTAAACTTGAGTATGATTCTTTTTCTAATGATGATGAAGATGACAATGATAAAGTTGTTGATGATGATAATGATGATGATGAGAGAAAGAAGACTAGTTGGTGTTTTTTTGATAAGTCAATGGGACTACACAAAGCACCTGTATTAAAAACCTTGCTTATCAAACTTGGTCCAGGATGTCCTAGTGATATTGATGTTGGAAAGTGGATTGCAAAATCTGTTGATCGCCGTGTGGTTGTGCTAAAATTCAAGATGTCATGGTCCAATGGTCCAACAAGATTGCCTAAAAGCCTTTACAGCTGCGAAACACTCAAGGAACTAACTCTCTCTCACAAGATTTTTTTGGATTTCCCATCGTCTTGTTTCCTCCCATCCCTCGTGCTTCTTGAACTTATCTATGTGGTGTATAAAGACAATGCTTCTCTTGATAGTTTTTTCTCACATTGTCCAGTTCTTAATTGTTTGACTGTGAGACGAAACAGACAAAACATGGATGACAATATAACAAAGTTTAGTGTGAAAATTCCTTCTTTACAAGGCTTATTATATGTTAGTGATGATATTATTTCGTCACTGCCAGATGAAGACGAGGTAGTAGATACCGGTAAGTGTTTGGCTCTCGATACTCCAGCATTATTATACTTTTCCATCACTGATCATTCGGGAGACTCTTTCTTGATTGAGAATATGCCTCGTCTTGAGGATGCATCGATCGATGTAAAGTCTTTCTCCGATACCGACAAGTCGAAAACATGTATTTCAGCAGTCCGGTCTCTTGTATTGCATACCAGCGATCAAGTGGTAGCTTTCTAACTCTTTATCTGTGTAACAAACATGTTAGTTGTGGTTACATTGTTGCATATAATTAATTGTATATTTTGTCGTTTGTTTCGTTTCAGCTTTTGCCTTTTAGCACAGTCAAGTTCTCTCGACTTATAAAGTTAGAAATATATCCAAATAGATCAGACTGGCTGGAAGCACTCTTACTTTTACTTAAAAATGCTCCAAAACTTAAAGATCTTTTGGTAGATTATGTACGTATATATATCAGCCTCTTCTTTTAGCTTCAGCGGACTAAAATATTAGTCATTATTTGCTTAATATTATAACTTTCATTGCTTCTCAGGCATTTAACACAGATGTGATCCCATGTTCATGGAACCAGCCAAGTTCTATTCCTGAATGCTTGTCGTCACATCTCGAGTTTTTTGAGTATAGAGGATATGGAGGCACAGAAGAAGAGAAAGAATTTGTGATGTATATCCTAGCTAACTCTAAATGTTTAAAGAAGGTAAGAATATCTGTGAACCCCTATCTTGAAAATAAGAACTTGAACATCGAGGAGTTGAGAGATATTCCGAGCGCCTCAACTTTTGTTGAAATGATAATTGTGTTTGATGATGCTTGAATAGCCTTTTAAGTAAGCTCAGTTAATGTGCAAGCTTAGCCTTGTCATGGACCCCTTGGGACTGGTTTGCTGAAAGTTTTGTAATCTTGTTATAACAGTAGTTGATACTTGATACTATATAACAAAATAAATATTTATTTGCCTTACTTTAATTGTGTTTGTAAAACAGATTATAGTAAAAACTCTTCTACTTTTTTAAAATAAAATGTCTGTTGTTCAAAAAAAGAGTATAATAAAGTAAAAACTCTTCGGTTGATATTTGGGTTTCTTTTATATAAAGTTTACAAACTCCCTTATAAACCAAAGACTTTTTTTTTTGGTAAAAATTATAAACCAAAGACTTCTGTGCTAGATGTACCCGAACTTCACATACTTGTAATATAATAGATCGATGTTTTATTCTGCGTTTTGCAAGACCCCCAATTTCATAAACTAAAACTTTCTGCATGAAATTGACTGAACGTTAAGTTATGATTATTTCTCTTTATTATTACTAGAGGGTTTTCCGGGCTACGCCCGGATTTTTTCCTATAATATTAATTAAATTTAAATTGTATATTTTATTCTAAAAATAAACAAATATGATATATACTGGATCTGCTTACTGAATTATAAAAATAAATGCAAATTTTAAACTATTTGAAACAATTTGTTGTGTTTTATTGAAATTTAATGTAGGATATTAGTTACGATTTTAATTTATAATTAATACTGTATAAACTTTGTTTGGTTTACAATTATTAAGTTTTTTTTGTACTCGGTCTTTAAAAGAAAGTACCAACCAACTTGTAAACCGGTTCGCATATGTTTTCTTTAGTTTATCTTTTAACCAAAATTTAAATTTACTATTTACTGTTTGCTATTTTATATCTGTTTTAAGGTTTGTTTTGTGATGGAAAGAATTTTTGCTTCATGATATTAAAAAACCAATTTTTGCTTCATGATTTGAAATATTTTTAGTTGTAAAGTTATAGAAGGTTTACTTTCTTACAGTTGATGTAATATTAATTTATAGTTTCTTATTTTAATAATTTAAGTAATTAGATTTTACTTTGGAAAATAATGTAAATATTAACACTTTTATTTGATATCAGGGCTTTTTTTGTTTGTTGGGTAGTGTTTGTGTGCTCGGTCATCCCTTTTTGCAAGACCGAGTCTATTTGCTGAAACATGGTCTTGAATGACCTCTCAAAAACATGTATGAGTGAGGACTTTAAACCTAACTTAAAAGCTCTCTGAATTTGAAAATGATAGTGTTCTTTCTCAAAAATATAAATGGATCTTGAGATTTTACCAATTAAAACAATTATAAATGGTAGATATAAAAGAAAATCATCACTGTTAGAGGTCTGAAATTAGGTTTCTATTTGTTTGGCTATTGTTCTTATACATCTTTTTTTCTAAAGATGACATAACTTAAATCTGATTCATTAAACACATTGCATAGATGTTTTGTGTGTTTCTGAAAATAATTTATAAAACAAAAACGGTTTTAACAATTTGAGAATTCAAACCATTACGGTTTTATCCAGCCCTACAATCTGATTGCAAAACCACAAATTGCAGCATTATTATTATTCTCGTACTTGCCTTGCCTTGCCTTGCCTCACTTCTTTTTTGTTCCAAGACTTTTCTCTATTATTCTTTTTTTTTTTTTGTCAAGGAAAAGGCTTCATTAAAGTCAATTAAATGTGGTTGGTACAACTAAACCGAGAGCTTGCTTTGCGAGACAGTCCTCCAAGGCAAAAGCACTGCGGTTTCGAAATTTAAATGCAGAGAAATCGAAAGCGATAGAGATAGAGATAATGTCGGAGACAATTCCATGTAGATCAGAGAAATTCTTTTCACCTTCAACCGCTGTCACCAGTTGCTTGGAATCAGTTTCAAAGATCAGAGATGTCAATCCAAGGGACCATGCATGTTCCATGGCTTCTCTCAATGCTAGTCCCTCTGCCACAAGGGACGAATTCACAAAGGAGATCGGTTTACTGTGAGATGAAATGATCTCGCCATTTGCGTGGTAGAAGCTCCACGCGATACCAGCGCCTGGGATTCCAGACTTCCAAGCCGCGTCCGATCGACAGACAATCGCGTCGATTGGGGTCTCGAATGAAGGGGGAGGATGCGATAGGTTGATTACGCTTTCTGTTCTCTGCGCTTCCTGCCACTCCTTTGCATTGATCAAGGCTTTGAGGGTTGACTCATGGGAGGTAAAAGTCCGATCTTGAAAGATCTTTTGATTTCTCGTTATCCAGATTACCCAAATGACCCAAGCGCCTAGTTGTGTGGCGGAGACGCCTGTAGGGGGGAGTGGAGTGGCTCTCATGACTCGATGGAGTCCATCAGTAATCGTTTCGGTCGGAGCCTCCAGTGGGTTAGATGAGAAGGGCATTTCCTGCCAAATCTGTTTCGCAAAAGGGCAGTTGAAGAAAAGATGAAGAATGGTTTCATCTTCTTCACAAAAGGTGCACTTTGGAGAGGGAATGATCTGTCTGGCGTGTAGTCGTGCATTCACTGGGATTGCCTCATGCTTCATTTTCCACAGGAACATTTTGATCTTGGGCGGGATGGTGAGCTTCCAAACATCACTTAACCAGGTACGATTTGGTATTGTTGGAAAGCCTTCTAGTTGTCGTTTGGTTTCAAGAGCCGTGTAGTATCCCGTTTTGGTTGTGTAGGTGCCTGAGCTCTTTTTTAACCATATGCGCTTATCTTGACCGCCTTGCTTGCTTGGTTTGATATGGAGGATTGTATCTTGTAGGTGAGGGAGCAATCGTTGGACCTTACCAGCATCCCAATCTCTTTCGTTTGGTAGGAAGTGAGAGGCGACTTTAACGAACTCTGACTCCTGAGTGGGCGGGCCAATGGGGGCTTCCCAAGCAGAAGTAGATAGCCAAGGTTCATTCCAGATGTTGACCTCTTCTCCGTTACCAATGGCCCAGCCCACATGGTCTTTGATGAGGTCTCTACCAATAAGTATTCCTCTCCATCCATGGGAGCAATTTGACGGGGCTGAGACCTTCAGGAAGTCGCCATCAGTGCAGTATTTACCCTTCAGGACTCGGGCTAGCAGGCAGTCAGGAGAGGTTAGGACTTTCCAGCTAATCTTCGCAAGCATTGCGTCGTTAAAGCACTGTATGTCTCTAAATCCAAGACCTCCATCTTCTTTAGATCTTATCATTGTTTTCCAGGAGACTCATGCCATCTTTCTCTCATCAGGTTTGTCATCCCACCAGAAGCGAGTTAACGTTGATTGGATTCTTTTGCAAAGAGACACGGGAAGTTTGAAGCAGCTCATCGTGTGGTTGGGCATCGCAGAGAGAACACTCTTGAGGAGAGTTAGTTTACCAGCTGACGATAGCTTCCGGGAGGACCAACTGATGGCTCTTTGGCGGATTTTATCGACAATGCCAGTGAAGGTATCTCTCTTTCTCCTACCTATATGCTCAGGGAGACCCAAATATTTACCTGTTCCTCCTTCATTATGGATATCGAGAGTGTCTTTAACCCTCGCCTTTAGGGATTGGGGAGCTTTGTTGGAAAAGGTTATGGCTGATTTTGCTTGATTAATGCGCTGACCAGAGGCTTGTTCATACAGGAGGAGGATGTTTTGGAGCGTCGCAACACTTTGGGCGTTGGTCTTGCAGAAGAAAAGGGTGTCGTCTGCAAATAGGAGATGATTAACTCTTGGGCTCTGCTGTGCGACTCGTATTCCTCTGAGGGTTCCACTACGTTCTGCTTGGTGACAGAGGCCTGAGAGGACTTCAGTGCAGAAGATGAAGATGTATGGGGAGAGGGGATCTCCCTGTCTGATTCCTCTCTCTGGGATGACTAAACCCTTCGCTTCACCATTGATAAGGTATGTGTATGAGACAGTTTTAATGCATTGCATCACCAGTAGGGTTAGATGTTGAGAGAAACCGAGTCTTGAGAGAACAGCTTCGATAAAATCCCATTCAAGTCTGTCAAACGCTTTGCTCATGTCAGTTTTAACTGCCATTGAGCAATGCTTTGAGGCGGATGATGTCTTGAGAAAATGGAGGACCTCGTGTGAGATTAGGACATTATCAGCAATGGCCCTGCCTTGCACGAATGCTGATTGATTCTCGGAAATGAGACCATGTAGGATAGGTTGTAGTCTCTTAGAGATCAGTTTAGAGATTATTTTGTAAAAGACATTGCAAAGTGCAATTGGTCTATAATCTGAAACTTTTCTTGCATTAGAGTTCTTAGGAATCAGCCTTACATGAGTTTCATTTATATGTTGTGGAAGTACACCCGTGGAGAAGAAGGATTGAACTTCCGAAACTATCTCCAAGCCGATGGCGGACCAATTGGTTTGGAAGAAAGTTGCAGAGAAACCATCAGGCCCCGGTGCCTTATCGGGGTGTATTGACATTAGAGCAGAGTAGATCTCCTCCGAGGAGGGAAGTTTGTTAAGTTGATCATTGGTCAGGTTGGAGACTTTTGGAGAGAGTGCAGCTGCCACGATTCGGTCTCGGTCTCCATTCACTGTCTGAAAGAGGTTTGTATAGTAGTTTACTACACATGTTGTTATGTCTTCAATCTTATACACCGCTTGTCCCGTATCATCCTCTATTACGTTCATAGCATTGATGGCCTGTCTTCCTTTTGTAACAGCGTGGAAGAAGCCTGAGTTCTTGTCTCCAAGACGTAGCCAGAGGTTTCTGCTTCGCTGTTTCCAGAAAGATTCTTCATCAAGGTAGGCTTTTTTCAGATCTCCATTGATCTTTTGGATTAGATCTTCGTTGTTGATAGAGCTAGACATAGCTGCATCCAGGTCTGATTTATGTTTCTCTATCTCTTTTCTGCTGTTTAGGTGTTGTTCTCGGGACCATTTGACCAGAGCCTTTCGAACTTGGATGATTCTATCTTCAACAGGAGCAGAGGGCATGGCCTTCCAGGTATCTTCTATCAGCTTTTTGATCTCAGGTTTGTCTTTCAGCCTTCTATTGAACCTGAATAGCCCTTTTGATTTCCTTTTTGTCGCATCAAAACAGGTGACGATTGGTTTGTGATCTGAGCCAGCAAATTTCAGATATTCACTTCTTGCGGAGAAGAAGGTGTCGAACCAGAGGCTGTTTGCTAGTGCTCTATCAAGTCTGCAGCGAACTATATCGTCCCCTCTCACCCCTCTCCATGATCTCCTGAGTGAGGAAGATCGTAAAGGTCGCATTCCGAGAGGAAAGACCTGAAGTCTACGAAGGAGCCTTCAGGCCTTACGGTACCTCCAGTCTTTTCCTGGTTCCCAATGATATCGTTAAAGTCGCCCGAGAGGAACCAAGGAGCGTCTCGACCGTAGGATAGAGTAGTGAGGTGATCCCAGAGCTGTTTTCTTTTGCTTTTGTCAGTATCTCCATAGATAAAGGTGGCATAGAATTCTTTTCCCTCATAGATGATGCTGACATCAATGTAGTTCTTGCTGTAGGTTCGGACTGTCAGATTCAGCTCTTGTTTCCAGAACAGAGCAAGGCCTCCACTTCCATGTCCTTCTGGTGGGATGAGGAGATACTGATAGGCAGATGAGTCTAGTTTCCGGAGTACAAAGCCATCTGGATTCTTCGTCTCCGAGAGGAACATTAGGTCAGGAGATATTTCTTTGCGCATCTCCTTTATTCGCTGGACTGTCAAGGAGTTCCCCAGTCCTTGGCAGTTCCAGCTCACCACTTTTAAGGAATTGGACTTTGTGGTGGCCGAAAATCCATAGATCTTTTAGCCACTGGAGGAATGATAGTGGTTGAAGGTGCCGGTGTCGCTCTCGTGGAGCTTTTGGAGGCCCCTGTAGCTGGTTTAGGCGCTCTGGCTGCAGGAGTGCGTCTTTTGGGGGAGCCCTTTGACTGCACAGTACGACGAGGTTTCTTTATTGCACTGGTGGCTCCAAGCTTAGCTGAGGTTTGAGTGCTCTTTCCAGGAGGCCTTCCCAATCTTTTCTTAATCGGTGCAGAGTTGATGGAGGCAATAGGAGCAGGCAGAACTGGTCCAAGTCGATCCAGAGCTGAAGGTCGCTGTTCAGCGGAGGAGGGAGCAAAGACCTCCAGTGATTGATGATCTCCATTCACATCTGAAGTTGTGTGGCGTGGATCCGAGGGTGGAGTAGTAGGGTCACTACGGTGAGCGAGGTTGGTGATAGCCATATTAATTGCTGTTCGTTCAAAGTCTCCATTTTCTTCAGAGAGTCTACACCTTTCTTTCCTTGCAGCACTCTCGACAGGGTCAGCACAGCTGGAGTATTGGTTCATAAACTCTCGGAGCTCTTCTTGCGCCTTAGCGATGTCTTCAGGCGCAATATACTGCAGGGAGGAGCGAGGCTGGTCAGAGGATGTTCTTTCTATGGGAGCCTCTTGTCGAGTCTCTCTTAGTGGAGAGAGGGTTCTGTCTCTTTCCCGTGGAAGAGATGATGTTCTTGAGGGGCTTCTAAGTGAGCCTGAAGTAGGAGGAGGAGGGAGGCGTCTACCAGAATCAACCCATCGGGCAGTAGGTCTCCTTGTGGGGGGATGAAGGTGAGAAGAAGAGCGTGAGTTGTCCCTCGAGAGAGTTCTTCTCAAGTCACCCGAGTTAGTGTTGTCTCTATCTTGAGACCTGCGCTCAGTTCTTCTTGACTGGTGGTTCGCATGGTGCTCTCTAGAGGAGTCGTGCTGCCTGTATGATGAGTGAGCGGCTCTAGCTGTGGAGGTTCTAGTCATGGAGGCTCGAGGAGGAGCTGGATTTTTGGGACAGTCGTCCTTCTCGTGGTCCAGTCTTAGGCAGAGGGTACAGTACTTTTCGAGCTTTTCATAGTGCAGTGTAGCTTCAAGTTCATCTCCATTAGAGAATTCTAAGGTATACTTTCGTATTAATGGCAGGAGTCCGTTGACTTGGACACGGAATCTGGCTTTGGTTGGGGTGATTTCCCAGGTTTCAAAGAGGCCAAGATCTTCCCCGATACTGCGCAGAATAGCTTCATTCCAAAGATGGACTGGAACATCTTGGATTTGGATCCAGAAAGGTATCTTGGATGGGAAGCTTGGAGAGATGGAGGGTTCCCATTTTTCGAGGATAACCATCCAGTGAGCAAAATGATAGGGTCTCTCATCTAAGACCTTTTGGAGGTCGTTTTCGGAGTTGAAGAGGAACTGGAATCTGCCTTGGCCAAGATCTGCTCCTTCTGGCCTTGTAGAGCATTTCCAGTGGTCAGCAAAGAAAGGAATGAGGGACCACATCCTTTGGTGCTTTGGGTTAGTGATTCTTCCAATGAGTGTTAACTCATGTCGTCGAAGCAGTTCGGAGTTGTCAAAATCAGGAACTTGCACACGCCCCCTTCTTGGTGGGGATCCTTGTTGGATGCTCTTGCCGTTTTCAGCTGCAGAGAGTCTTCGAGCCATTGTGTGGGTAGATTTTGAAGTGACTATAGCAAAGTGTAAGGTTCTCTGTTTTTCAACAGGAAAGTTCTTAGAACAAGTGCTCTAGATGGGGTTTGTAGAGTGGCGCTTGAGTAGCAGATCCATGTCGAGGAGGAGGAGGTCTTACCGGAGGAGGCTGTCGGACCCGACGCAGGCGAGAACCCGGTGAGTTTTAGATCAGTCTTGCGAATTGTCCAACGGTTTTAGGTTAAAAGAGGGAATAATTTGAAAAGTTTGCAGGGAGAAGCAAAGAACAGGCCTAAAAGAGGTAATAGGATGGGGAAAGGACCGGGAATAATCAACGGTTAAAGACTACTCTCGAAGATCGTGTCTGGGAGAGAAAAAGGGGCCAAGATTCTATTGATCTGAAGTCTTGCCCTTTAATTTGGACAACTAAATTGTGAAGACAACGACATTGTCTTCTTTTTGACTTTTCTCTATCATTCTTTGATAGTATTGTGTACAAACTCAATATTCAACCCCACCTGCTTAATGAAGCGTTTGACCACCAACTTTAACCCTTCCACAGTGCTCCCCTTGTTAAATTTGTTCAGCCTCATAACAGGAATAAGTTTTTATATCTCCAAGGATTGTTTTGGAGATAGCTGAACCAATGGGGAAGTCTTTAGAGATCTGCTCAACATTCACCACTGCTCCTTCAACGTTCTCTCCGTTTTCTTTGGCCACGTGAATTGTCACTGCTCTTTTTCTCACCTGAAAAAAGTGTCCACGTAAAGAATGAACTCTATAGTTTTCATATTCTTTTTTTATTTTATGTTAGAAAGTCTTATTTGTATTTTGTTACAGTGTCAGCATTATTTAGGATTTTTTTTTAAACGATTAAGTTGGATCATGTAACCATATCTTTTGAGCATTTAATATGGGGATATACCTCAAAGAAGATGATGGATAGTTGGGAAGGAGAGTCAAGAAGGAAGCCGCCTTTGAGGAAAGACCAGCAACCTTGTTTTGCAGATACAGAACCTACGCAGTTTAATGTGGCGTTGTCTGATCTCAACTTTGCTCTTAACACGATCTGCTGATGCAGAACCAGCCTCTATCTTCACTCAAACCAATCAGATGATGGTTTCATTGAGTTTATTTAAATCAGAAGGGTAATGATCGATACTTAACTGGAGAAGCAATAGATGGTGTTTTGCGTGAGATTGTGCAATATGTAAGCTGGTGTGTAGCGAGCACCAACGCTTCTGAGAGTGTCTCTGCCTGACACAGAAGCTTCTTCGTCTTTCAGCATCCCTCCATTGTAAAGTGGTTTCTCTGGTTCTGCTCTACACTACTCATTTCCGTTGTATTTTTTTGGGGTCAGAAATCAGTACTACATATTATGCATACTTTGTACATATGCGCAATCAATTTACAATATTAGAATGTTTCATGATTCAGAGCAAGAACACAAAAAAGATCCTGAGATTTGAAAGGGGAAAGGAGAGAGAGAAATGAGGGGGGATGAAACCAAGGATGTGTCTTGATATGATTGGATGAAGGTGGTTACACCATTCCCTAATTTGGAAGAGTTTGATTCAGAGAGGGAACACAATATGACAGAACACACAGAACCTATTTAGTGAGTTCACGTGATGATGTTGTTATACGCGAAGTGGGTGGGTTCTGAGTCAAAGTGCTTCATGTGAACTCGCTTTTATATACTCCTTTTGTACTGTCTTTCCCCACGGGAGGATGCTTTCACTGCAAGTTATTAAACCATTTTCGTACCTTTTTTTTCTTTTGTGTTTGGTGTGTGATATTAAAAAAACATACGCCTGCAAAATTGAAGTGCACGCTCTTGAAAAGGAACTATAAGACCACAACTTTGACAATAAAAAGGTACCTCAAATATGCTGAAAAATCAGAGACGAAAAGTCAACAACTCTGTACGCAAGCACAAACTAAAATTAGAAGCCAAGCCAGTTACAAATCTCAATTTATCAACCACCAACAGAGTAGCAGTAAAGCTGATGATGATTCAGTGGTTTATATAGCAAAATTAGTTGTTTCATGAGATTATTTAATAAATGAATGACTGTATAAAACAATTCTTACCTTTTCTTCTGCTTCAAAACCTTCATACATTGGGCTTTGAAAGCTTCTAAGACCAAGTCTTATTTTATATGTTCTTTGTATTAGCAGAGCTCAAGTTCAAGCTTCTAGATCTTCATCTTCCACTGGATCGCCTCTTTTATTTTTCTGAGAAACATTATGAAAGCAATAAAGTTGAATTTCGTTTTGGATCTTAATGGTTCGATCCCAGTACCTGTTAAACTTTCATGCGAAAACAGAGAAAAACATATATTGCTTTTGTCGATGCATATTGAAATCTGAAAAACCAAATCATCTATGAAGAATAATCCAAGAATATAAAAGGTCTTCACAAAATTGAAACCAAATGATTTAAAAGGAGAGGACAAACCCGATCAGAGGTATCCTCAATGGACGGAGGCGGATCATGTGGAAGCTCAACTCCGACTCCGCTAGGCCTGGTGGATGTCGCCGGAAAATTGCGCCTGTGAACTCGCAATAACATCCCCAAGTATATATTTTATTTGGTCAATATATACCTCTGCACAAATTTAGAGAATGAATTAAATAAAACAACATATGCTGATGGAAAGTTAAAAAATTAGGTGTTAAGCATCGAAACCACTGCAAAGTCCCACCAGTACAACATCAAGATTTTGTGATACTGGTCGGAGTTTGTGGTGGTAACGACTGGAGAGAATGGAGATGGCTATATTCCAGCGCTAAAAAGGGCTTGATACTTTCACTAGTGAGATTGTGCATTCGAGTCAGTACAGTGTTAACATTCGGTAAAAATGTTCTTATGGTGGGAGGTGGAAATTCTGGTATGGAAATCAACTCTGATCTTAATAACCTGGATGCTAATACGGTGGTTCTGATTACAACTTAAACGATTAAACTAATTAATGTCGCTTTATTTTTTAATTATTAATTTGTGAATGCGTGAACGTTAAAGCTGCAAAAAAAATTTGCATGTTAAATTGTGGTTTAGATTTTGTTTATTCCATGTGAAATAGTTACTAATATGCCTTTAAAAAATAGTTGTTGTTTTATCTATTCATGGTTAAAAACTCGTTTGGATTATTGAGTTTTGAGCTCTATAGACCATAGTATCTATGATCTATGGCTAGCTTAGTACAACATGATTTTTATCAATATCTTTCGTTTCTTCAACTTTAACAAAGAAACCAAATATTGTATTTCTCAAAAATTAATAAATGCTTAATAATTAACTCTATAACATTATTAATTTTTGTTTTGTTACCATATGTAGTTTTATTCAACCCATTCTGTAATTTTGTGCAGATGCGTGTATTGACCAGAAGAGGTATACTTGAAGATGTCATTGCCTAAGTATTTTCCGGTGACTATGGTTGACATATTGATGATGTTGATGGCTAAGGCTAGGTTATTTATGTACCTAGATTCCTCCAAGTATGGGTTTTTCCGATCAAAACAAGGTCTTTTTTGCCACCAAAAAAATTACCAGGAGAACTCCAGTAATCTATTTGGGAATTGTTTACAATATTTTTTAAACACACTGTCCCACAATTTTCATATTCATATTTATTAATTAGATTTATTATTAAATGAATACTGTTAAATATATTCAGCAAAAACATATATATGAAAAAATGAAATATAAAAATATCATAAGTGAATAGAATAAATAAACAAATAAATAAAAATATGAAATAAAAGAAGACAACAAAAGAATTAAAGGAAAAAAGGTCTAACAATGCGATGTAAATTTTATTATAAGTTTTACAAAAAAACCTGACTACTGAAACATGAAAATATTATTGTGTACATTTTCATATCCAAAAGTGATCTGGAAATGGAAAATATACTTTAGCTTATCATTTAATATTAAAAGAAAAATTTATATCAGAATATAGAGGTGGGTCATAATTTAATTCTGATATAAATTTTAAATTTCCTAATTAAAATAATATAGAGGTGGGTCATAATTTTTTCTAATTCAAAAATTTTAGCATCCCTCAAAAACAAAGAGAATAAATTTATAAAACATAAAATATAAAATATATAACCATATTTGGAAATATAATTTTTATTAAAATAACTTTTTTAAATAAAAAAATGTATCGCTGTTTTGTTTTTATTTCTAGAGCTTGACCCATGACCGTATAAATATTTTCTTTCACTTTAGATTTTTTCTCTGTACTAATGGTATACTATATATATTTGTAAATTAAAAGTATTAAATAATTATTAATATAACATTTTAAAACATAACGATTTTATTTATTACTTAAAAATAATTATATTTTGTGATTTAATCGTCTATTATATTACGGTGTATCATATAAACAAATCTTATATTTATAACTAATTGGACTTATATATGGAAGCATTATGCTAACAATATATGAAAAAAATATATAATATTTTATTTATATGTTATATAAATTGATTGTGATGTGTGATTTTTTATTTTATTATTTATTACTAATAAATATTAAAATATTTAATATGTTAATACGAAATATATTAGGAAATATATTTTGGTTATGATTTTATTAAAGAAATATATTATTTAAATTAGGAAAAAACATTAAATGCTTAAATCTATTATTTAAATTAGGAAAAAACAATCATACTTAAATATAGCTTCATTTAATATCTCAGTGGCATGGCAATGTAAATATAGTGAAAAACTAAGGGTTAATCTAATTTTGTACTTCTGTTTTAATAGAATAGATTATATTACGGTGTATCATATAAACAAATCTTATATTTATAACTAATTGGACTTATATATGGAAGCATTATGCTAACAATATATGAAAAAAATATATAATATTTTATTTATATGTTATATAAATTGATTGTGATGTGTGATTTTTTATTTTATTATTTATTACTAATAAATATTAAAATATTTAATATGTTAATACGAAATATATTAGGAAATATATTTTGGTTATGATTTTATTAAAGAAATATATTATTTAAATTAGGAAAAAACATTAAATGCTTAAATCTATTATTTAAATTAGGAAAAAACAATCATACTTAAATATAGCTTCATTTAATATCTCAGTGGCATGGCAATGTAAATATAGTGAAAAACTAAGGGTTAATCTAATTTTGTACTTCTGTTTTAATAGAATAGATTTGAGAAATAAAAGATTTGGTTTCTTTCTTAAAGTTGAAGAAACCAAAGACATTGATAAAACTCATATATAAGCTAACCAAAGATCATAGCGATTGTCATTACACACACTCACATATATATATATATATATATATATACAACAATCTAATTATAAAGATGGACATGAAATTTGATGAACAATGTGTACAAAAAATTAAATTATGAAAAAAGAAGGTACCTGAATCTTGTTTTCACGAATCTTTTGGACAGTTCCCACATCGATGACTGGAGTTCTTCCTGTAAAGAATTTGGTAGCAAAAATACCTTGTTTTCGTCGGACGATTCAATACTTGAAGAGGGATCTCCGTACATAAATAACAATGCCTTAACCAGCGGGATCACCAATGTGTCAACCATAGTCATGGCAAATTACTTCAGCAATAACATCCCCAAGTATTTCTCTTATTTAGTTAATATATACCTCTGCACAAATTTAGAGAATGAATTAAATAAAACAACATATGCTGATGGAAAGTTAAAAAAAATTAGGTGTTAAGCAATGTTTTGAAAACCGGACCGGACACCGACTCGGTGAAGCTACTGGTTGACTGGTTAGACCGGTTCAACCGGTCGAACCGGGTTTTTTATTTATATAAAAAATGTATATAGTTATATATTTATATTATATAAAATTTTTTCTACATATAATACTTTCTCTATTCTTTTTTTATTAACTCAAAATAAATAACAAACATAAATCTGATTACTATGTAAACTAAAAATTAAAAAAACAAACAAATGATTTACAGCTAAAACAAACATATTTATTTATTTTACAACTAACATTTCAAATTTTAAGAATGTGGTAAAATAAAAACAGTATATGAGAGTCAAAAATATATTTTTCACAATTTTTTCTTAGAAAAATAAAATATCAATTAAATAGTGATAGTTAAACACTAATTATAAAATATTAAATTTTAGCTAATAATAATTAAAAACACTTAATTGTATATTAATTTTTAAGAACCGGGTTTTAACATTAAACCGGGTCACCGGTTTTACCGGGTTTCAGCCGGTTTTACTGGTTTTTATAGAATCCGGGTTTTAAATCGAACCGGACTCGGCTTCTTCAGCGAGTCACGGTCGGACCGGTTCAACCGGCCGGTCCGATCCGGTTTTCAAAACACTGGTGTTAAGCGTCGAAACCACTTCAAAGTCCCACCAGGACAACCTCCAGATTTTGTGATACTGGTCGGAATTTGTGGTGGTAACGACTGGAGAGAACGGAGATGGCTATATTCCAGCGGTAAAAGAGCTTGATACTTTCACTAGTGAGATTGTGCATTCGAGTCAGTACAGTGTTAACATTCGGTAAAAATGTTCTTATGGTGGGAGGTGGAAATTCTGGTATGGAAATCAACTCTGATCTTAATAACCTGGATGCTAATACGGTGGTTCTGATTACAACTTAAACAATTAAACTAATTAATGTCGCTTTGTCTTTTAATTATTAATTTGTGAATGCGGGAATTTAAAGCTGCAAAAAAAAATTGCATGTTAAATTGTGGTTTATAATTTGTTTATTCCGTGTGAAATAGTTACTAATATGCCTCTCAAAAATAGTTGTCGTGTTATCTATTCATGGTTAAAAAATCGTTTGGATTATTGAGTTTTGAGCTCTATATATACGTTAGGCTGAATAGATCGTATTATTGAGTATGTGAAAGTATATATACAAGAGTATGACTAGGGCTACTAGTACTTATAAGTATTTACAAAGAGATCCTTTCATATAATCTATTTACTTAACATTCCCCCTCAAGATGGAGGTACTGTAGTAACACCAATCTTGGATCTTGAAGACTGGAAAGGAGCTCGAGGTAATGGTTTTGTGAGACCATCCGCAAGTTGGTCGTGTGTCGAGACGTGAGTAACCCGGAGGAGCTTGTTTTGTATCTGACCGCGCACAAAGTGATAATCAAGAGCAATATGTTTCATCCGAGTATGGAAGACCGGGTTAGCACAGAGATAGGTTGCTCCAATGTTGTCACAGTAGACAGTGGGAACAGTGGGAATTGGGACGCCAAGTTCAGTGAGCAGAGAAGCAATCCATCTTATTTCGGAGGCCATGTTAGCAACGGCACGATATTCAGCTTCCGTGGAAGAGCGCGCCACACCATTTTGCTTTTTCGTAGTCCAGGAGATTGTTTGAGAGCCGAGAAAGATGATATATAATGCACCCAAAATCCAGCACCTTCCTGCTTGGTTCATGGACGCGGCCCAAGATGGTGACCTTTTCGACCAGCTAGACCTAGCCGAGGTTTTCTCATCAGATTATGCAATCTTGGATGAGCTGAATACTCAAGTGATCTGGACTGACACTATCATGGACGAGCTGAGCTGGACTAATACTCACCCGGACGAACTGAGCAAGTTGGTTCGATCTTCCGAGCTGGTTCGACCATCAAACCACCCGAGAAGCAACACAGACATACGTTCATTGTTCGAAGCAGATCTTCTAAACCATCATGTTTCTTGGCGTGAAACCACTTGGAAAATGTTCTCAACTCAATTATAGAACTCCTCGAAGAAGAATCAGATCAAACGGAGTTCAGATGAGGGAGTTATGCCATGTACAAATCAGGTGATGTTCAGTTCTCGCGAATTCAGACATGTGTGGATCGTCCCGCGTGTGTCCATATCCTTCCCAGCATGGTGTGCACGACCTGATCATCACTGCAAGAACCTGGACACTCCATGAACCTGGACAGTCAATGAATCTCGCCAAGTCTCCCTCAATTTCCGAACTTTGACTAGTCTTGGTCAATTTTATATTTTCTATGCATTGTTTTCTGCACTTTTCTTTTATTCTTTTTGACTAGAAACACTATAAAATGTACTCCCTTTGTCATTGCAATACATCAACGAATTTTCTTCTTCTTTTTGAGTTTTTACTCTCTGTTCTTTGTCAAGAACATTTCTAGTTTCTTGGTGAGGTTATCTCCAAGTTTCGATCCTTCCTTTGTTGGACCGGTGCGTCACATCCGGCAACAATTGAAGTCTGGTAGTATCATTGGGCCTTCCGCAACCCGTTGTGTCACCGTTCATCCCACCAGTTCTCTATCCTTCCGGATCAGAGTCCATATCAACCTTACCGAAAGAGTGATCCCGATTTTGGTTCTATCAAGTGGTATCAGAGCCACTCTTTTGGTAACTCTTTTTCAATCCATTTCTTCTCATCTTCCATATTCTTCATCTAAATTTTCTTTATCTATCTTTCTTGAACCCGAGCCCCTCATTACCCACCATATTTTAAAAAAAAAAATTCTAAGTTTATGCAATAAAAAAAAGAAAAAAAAAGAAAAGAAAAGTTTATAAAAAAAAAGAAAAAAAAAAGAAATTCCAAAGTTTGTTTGTTTTGTGGTGTGGTGGTGGAAGAGAAAGCCTGCTGGCCGAAGAGAAATCCGGCCTTTGAGGTGGTTAAGGCGGGTTCCCTCTAAATCTCTTATCTTTCTATCTTTAAACACTTTGATCTTGCTTGGATTTGTCCATTGGGATTCCTTGATCTGTTCACTTAGAACACTGAGAAGAAACTTTGTGTGATCACCATAAATCTGAGAGAAACACTTGTGTGGGTGAGGATCAAACACTTGAGAGTGTGAGATTTTTTATCTAACTTTTGTGTTGAGATTTTCAGGTTAAAATGTTTGGTCTTCACAGGAGAAGTAGCAAGGAGAAACCCCCACGACCATCTGTCTCTCAAACTCCACTTAAATATTCTTTGAACAATTTTGATGAGTTTGTTAGTGTGCAGGAAAAGCCAAAGAGGAGGAGCAAGGAACAAGTCAAATCGTCCAAAGGAGAATCTGTTCCAAAAAGGCGATCTTTTCAGTTTGATGTCCAAGAGATCTGTGACAACTTTGGGAAGGGAATGATGCAAGCCCTCGAGGACGTCAGCAAGAGCCACAAGAAGAGCACATCCACACGTGCACATGTAGCTGAGCCATCCTTGTTCATCAGTGAGAAAACTCAAGGTGAATTTGAAAACCATTTTGAAAAGCTTAAAGATTTTTCAGATTCTTTACCCATTTATGATGAATCTGATGAAGAGCTAATTGAAAGCTTGATCACTTGTGAGGACAAATGTGATCTTTCCTCTCTTGAACCTGAGTTTGTGTTTGAAAATGAGCAAGCTAATGTAGAACTAACTGTTTTGCAACCGGAGCTTCCGAGTAGTCTTGTTCTGTCTCCACAGGTTTTTGAGGAAGAGCCATTCAACCATCCACATCATGGACGACTTCCTGGCACTAGGACACCTTTGGATGATGATCTAGGTCCTATCTTTGATGAGGAGGACGAACCTGGTCCAGTCTTTGATGAGGAAGCAACAAGCATCAACATGGACAGTCATCTTTGCTTTGATCCCGGCACAACTCCTCCCCTTTTATCCACTGACATTCAAGAGCACTGTGAGAAACTTGATTTGATTTATTCTCTGCCTGAATTGTGTGTTGGAATCAGTTCTCATAATGTCAAAAGTTTTGGTCTAGACAATGTGAAAGAATTTTGTGTTTCAAATTCCATTTTTGATAACTTGATTCATTCTTTTGAGAAACTTGAACCTGATAAACTCTTTGATCAAAAATGTTTTCTAAATGACAATGACATCTCTTCTGGTCTTGTTTTGAGTTTTGATCAGTTTCTGAAATATCACAAAGGTTTTGATCATCTTGAAAAATCATTTGAGCTTGTTTTGCAACAACCAGATTTTTGTTCCGAAAACCTTTGTGATTCCTTTGTTTGTTTCAAGGATAATGGTTTTGATCTGAGTTTCTCTAGTACATGGACTGATCACTGGTGATTTGTTTGCATTCCCTTGTGCCTTGGACGAATTTATGGTTAAGAGTTTGCTAGGAACAGAAATCACTTAGAACTGAAACCGATTCTTGTTGTGATTCTGATTTGAAACCTGCCCCTTCTTATTTTGACTCTGATCTTGATCTAAAGCTTTTGTGTTCTGAATATGATCAACCTAGGCTCGTCTTGAATATGTTCTATGGTGTTTCATGCCTTGAAAGCATTCTGATTTGCAACACCTTATTTGAAAAACATATTGAGCCTTGGAAAAGTAATTCTCAGTTTAGGCTTAATCTTTTGTGTTCTAAATCTGAGAAATTTTTACATGTTTTGGAATTGCTCTTTAGGAACCATGTAATCACATGCCTTGAAACCCTGGTGGTCATTAATTCTTATTTTGATGTGAGCTTTGAAAGGCTGAAACTTGTGCTTCTTGTTCTAAGGAAAGAAACTTTGATTTGTGATTTGAACAAGTACATGTGTTGCCCATATGATCCTGGTATTTTAATGTTTGCTTTGAGTATTCAGGATAAACATGATCAGTCTCAAAGAAATGAAAGCAGTGACCGTGCTTATCAGCCTAGGTTTTGGAGATGGAAGTACTTGAGGAAAATGACTTCAAAACTCCAAGGAAGTTTCTCTCCAAAATTTTCCTTCATTGAATTTTTCATGTTTTTAAATTCTTTTTATCTGATTCATTTCCTTTTGATACAGGTAAAATGGATTTGAGGACAAATCCTTTTGAAGAGGGAGAGTATAATGCACCCAAAATCCAGCACCTTCCTGCTTGGTTCATGGACGCGGCCCAAGATGGTGACCTTTTCGACCAGCTAGACCTAGCCGAGGTTTTCTCATCAGATTATGCAATCTTGGATGAGCTGAATACTCAAGTGATCTGGACTGACACTATCATGGACGAGCTGAGCTGGACTAATACTCACCCGGACGAACTGAGCAAGTTGGTTCGATCTTCCGAGCTGGTTCGACCATCAAACCACCCGAGAAGCAACACAGACATACGTTCATTGTTCGAAGAATATCTTCTAAACCATGATGTTTCTTGGCGTGAAACTACTTGGAGAATATGTTCTCAACTCAATTATAGGAACTCCTCGAAGAAGAATCAGATCAAACGGAGTTCAGATGAGGGAGTTATGCCATGTACAAATCAGGTGATGTTCAGTTCTCGCGAATTCAGACATGTGTGGATCGTCCCGCGTGTGTCCATATCCTTCCCAGCATGGTGTGCACGACCTGATCATCACTGCAAGAACCTGGACACTCCATGAACCTGGACAGTCAATGAATCTCGCCAAGTCTCCCTCAATTTCCGAACTTTGACTAGTCTTGGTCAATTTTATATTTTCTATGCATTGTTTTCTGCACTTTTCTTTTATTCTCTTTGACTAGAAACACTATAAAATGTACCCCCTTTGTCATTGCAATACATCAACGAATTTTCTTCTTCTTTTTGAGTTTTTACTCTCTGTTCTTTGTCAAGAACATTTCTAGTCTCTTGGTGAGGTTATCTCCAAGTTTCGATCCTTCCTTTGTTGGACCGGTGCGTCACATCCGGCAACAATTGAAGTCTGGTAGTATCATCGGGCCTTCCGCAATCCCATTGTGTCACCAGTTCATCCCACCAGTTCTCTATCCTTCCGGATCAGAGTCCATATCAACCTTACCGAAAGAGTGATCCCGATTTTGGTTCTATCAATATAGACGTTTGTGGACACATAATCATCAGAGTCTCCAGCCCAATCAGCATCTGAGAAGGCGTGTAGCGAAGGTGAGGTCTGTTTCCGAAGAAAAATGCCATGATTCAGAGTACCAGAGAGATAGCGTAAGACACGCTTAACAGCCTGCAAGTGATCGGTAGTAGGGCAGTGCATGAACTGTGAGAGCTTATTGACAGCATAAGAGACGTCAGGGCGAGTCAGAGCTAAGTATTGAAGGCTTCCGACAATTCTGCGATATTCTCTTGGATCAGGTAGTGGAGACCCGGACTTAAGCGTGAGCTTGGGATGTGTCGCTAGAGGAGTAGAGACAGGCTTGGCATTCAACATATTAGCTTTCACCAGGAGGTCTGTGATGTATTTCCTCTGCTTCATGTGTAGACCCTGCGGTGTCCGGATTGTCTCGATGCCAAGGAAGTAACTCAGATTACCCATATCTTTTATAGAGAAGCGATTGGAGAGAGACGTGATGACGCTTTGTACGACTGTTGGATCGCTGCCTGTGACCAATATATCGTCAACATAAACAAGGACATAGACAAACTGGGAGTTCTGTTTGTAGATAAAGAGAGAAGTATCAGCAAGAGAGTTGGTGAAGCCACACTGCAGTAGGTATGTTTTAAGTTCAGAGTACCAAGCTCGGGGTGCCTGTTTCAGGCCATAAAGAGCTTTCCGGAGACGACATACATGAGTAGGGCGATCCGAGTCTGTGAAGCCTGGTGGTTGCGACATGAATACTTCTTCATTGAGATGACCTTGGAGAAAAGCAGTGTTTACATCGATCTGACGAACAGGCCAGTCACGATTGATAGCCAAGCCAAGAACAATGCGGATAGTTGTTGACTTGATAACCGGGCTAAAGGTGTCCTCATAATCAATCCCTTGTTGCTGGTGATAACCCTTGGCAACAATACGAGCTTTGTAGCGTTCAATACTGCCATCAGAGTTATATTTTATAGTAAACACCCAGCGACAGCCCACAACATTCATCTTCTCAGAGACTTCAACTAAATCCCATGTGTAGTTCTCGTTTGTTGAGGTGAACTCCCGCGACATTGCATCACGCCAGTGCTTATGCTTCATAGCTTGTTGCCATGTCGAAGGGATCCAATGTGGATCAGCTTGAAGATTTGCAGTGAGATTGTATCTGACCACTGGTTTGGTGATGTTGTTTCGAGAGCGTGTCGTCATAGAGTGACGAGGTTCAGCAGGTTGCGGCGGAGCTGCAGTAGGTTCCGGAGGCGGAGGAGTCGATGGAGATGCATCAGGAGACAACGGAGATGCAGCCGGTGAAGACGATGCAGCAGGAGAGGACGATGCAGCAGGAGATGCAGTGAGAGTATCAGCTGGCGATGCAGGTGTCTCAGGTGCGGGACTCGCAGCAGCAGGAGAAGACGATGCAGGTGTTGAATCGCAGCTCGTGGGTTCGGTGTTCATAGTCGCAGGAGGAGACTGTACTTGTGGCAGTGTAACGGGAAGTAGAGTAACTGGTGGGGAATCAGAGGGGACAGTGTTTTCTGAGTTTTCTTTAGGCTTAGGTTTGGTCATGGTGGGGAATGGGTATTCTGTTTCATTGAATCGAACATGACGAGAGACGTATATTCGACCAGAAACAGGGTCAAGGCATTGATAAGCACTTTGAGATAGAGAGTAGCCGATGAAAATACAAGGCAAGGATCGGTCTTGAAGTTTATTTGGAGCGTAGGGACGCAGTCAAGGGAAACAGAGACAGCCGAAAGTACGAAGCTTTTGGTAGTTGGGTGGAGTTTGAAAGAGTTTCTGGAAAGGAGAGATATTGGCGAGGATGGGTGTGGGTAGGCGGTTGATCAAAAAGATGGCAGTGGCAAATGCAAAAGGCCAGTATGTGAGAGGCATTTTTGCGGCTGAGAGAAGGGAGAGACCGGTTTCAACGACATGTCGATGTTTACGCTCAGAGAGGCCATTGTGTTGTGGTGTGTGAGGAGGGGTGGTAAGGTGGGAAATGCCATGCTTTACAAGAAAGGGACGAAGAGAAATGAACTCTCCACCATTGTCAGAGTAGAGATGGCATATTTTATGTTTGAACTTGGTTTCGGCAATAAGTTTGAAGGTTTGGAAAATGGTTTTGACATCAGACTTTTTAGTGAGAGGAAAAAGCCAAGTGTAACTAGTGAAGTGGTCAACTAGGACAAGATAATATCGAAAATTTTGAGTGGAGAGAATAGGAGACTGCCAAACACGTCTGTAAAAATGTATTCAAGAGGGTAAGAAGAGACAATTGAACTTTGATGAAAAGGAAGTTGCTTAGTTTTATTAAGCAAACAATCGTTGCAGGGTGAAACAGAAACTGAGTTTTTGAAACATGGTAATGAAAATTGAGAAACAACAGCTTTTAAAATGGAAGAAGATGGGTGGCCAAGTCTCTGATGCCATTGAGCAAAACTGGTTTTAGTATCTGGGTAGGAAGTATAGGATGCTGAAGGCTGGGTTAGGGACACTGGCCACTCAAACAAATCACCCTTCGTGCGACCTTGAAGCAACCGGACCCCCGTGCTGAGATCCTTCACCTGAAAAGAAGCAGGAAAGAATTCCACAGAGACTTGATTAGCATTGCATAAACGGTAAACTGATATCAGATTTTTGTGCACGTTTGGAACACATAACATATCTTGAAGCTTTAGTGATTTTGAAACGGTAGGTAGAGAAGAAGAACCAATATGGGTGATTTTCAAACCTGTACCGTCTGCAACTGCTACTTCATCACCACCAACATATGGCTGATGCAAGGCGAGATTGTTCAGGTCCGATGTGAGGTGGTGCGTCGCGCCACTATCCAGGAGCCAAGCGTTTGGATTATAGAGACTCGCCTGAGCTGCATTAGCACGAGGCTGCCAAGGAAGAGTCTGCTGCGGCGCCATCGGAGTGGAGCTGCTTCCATGGAGTTGAGGACATCGCCGTGCGCTGTGTCCAAAGACACTGCATATTTGACACTTTCCTTGGTAACCACGGGAACTGTTCTGCTGCTGAGTTGAGGAAACCATTTGTTGTTGCTGCCAGGTTTGGTTCCCACGGTAGCCTCCACGGCGTGAGTTGTTGTTGTTGTTGTTGCCACGGTTTGGCTGAGAAGAGCCTCGATGATTAGTGAAGTTTGCAGTAACCGGAGCAGATGACGGTGGAGTAGCGAGGCTTTGGAGTTTAGCTTCTTGGTTAAGAAGCTTCTCGTGGATTTCAGGCAGAGAGGGAGGAGTTTCGCGACCATCAATTTGATCAACAATGGTCTTGTATTCCTCAGGGAGACCATCGAGCACGAACTCGATTTGATCTTCATGATCAAGTGCCTTACCGAGCAAGGCAATTTCATCAAACCGTGTTGTAAGTCCCTGAAAGTATTCATTGATGGACTTGCTTCCTTTCTTCCAGTTCTGGATCTGTTGTCGGATCTGCTTGACATGGGCTCTGCTCGGCTTAGCGTAGGTCATCGTAAGGATCTGCCAGATCTCCAAGGCAGATGACGCAGTGGACAAGATAGGTTGTATCGTCGTGGTTATTGCTCCGAGTAATGCACTGTAAATCAAACGGTCCTGTCTTTTCCAGAGAGTATAAGCCGGGTTGGGTGCAATGCCATCATCAGTTGTGATCGTCACAGGAGGCACAAGGATAGATCCTTCGATGTGACCGGCCAAATCATAGCCCTCAAGTAAGGCATGAACCTGTCTACTCCACATCAGGAAGTTGGAACTGGTAAGCTTTGTCACATTTGTCATATTGACATTAAGGACAGAGGATGTTGCAGTAACAGGGATGGTTTCAGTTGTGGAAGCCGGCGAAGATGTTGCAGACATGGTGGGAGCGAAGAAAAAATTGAAAAGAAAGGTGACGGCTTTTAATTAGGTTTTAAGATGGCTCTGATACCATATACGTTAGGCTGAATAGATCGTATTATTGAGTATGTGAAAGTATATATACAAGAGTATGACTAGGGCTACTAGTACTTATAAGTATTTACAAAGAGATCCTTTCATATAATCTATTTACTTAACACTATAGACCATAGTATCATATGATAATGCTAATCGCTATGATCTATGGCTAGCTTAGTACAATATGATTTTTTATCAATATCTTTCGTTTCTTCAACTTTAACAAAGAAACCAAATATTGTATTTCTAAAAAATTAATAAACGCTTAATAATTAACTCTGTAACATTATTAATTTTTGTTTTGTTACCATATGTAGTTTTATTCAGCCCATTCTGTAAATTTGTGCAGATGCTTGTATTGACCAGAAGAGGTATACTTGAAGATGTCATTGCCTAAGTATTTTACGGTGACTATGGTTGACAGATTGATGATGTTGATGGCTAAGGCTAAGTTATTTATGTACCTAGATTCCTCCAAGTATGGACTTTCCGACCAAAAAAGGTCACTTTTGCCACCCAAATTATTTACCAGGAGAACTCCAGTAATCTATTTGGGAATTGTTTAAAATATTTTTTTTAAACACACTGTCCCACAATTTTCATATTCATATTTATTAATTATATTTATTATTAAATGGATACTGTTAAATATATTCAGCAAAAACATATATATGAAAAAATGAAATATAAAAATATCATAAGTGAATAGAATTAAAAAAAATATGAAATAAAAAGAAGACAACAAAACAATTAAAGGAAAAAAGGTCTAACAATGCAATGTAAATTTTATTATAAGTTTTACAAAAAACCTGACTACTGAAACATGAAAAATATTATAGTGTACATTTTTCATATCCAAAAGTGATCTGGAAATGGAAAATATACTTTAGCTTATCATTAACATAATGTAATAAAATATCTATTTTTGTGTTTTTATTTCTTCATTTTCCATTGATTAAAGCTTAACGAAAAATTTATTTTCTTTCATATATTCTTTTTTTTTTTGAAAAAAAAGATCATATATTCAAATTATCATAAATGAAGAATAAACAACAATAATGAAATTATCATAGTAGACTTCCAAAAACTCTACTAATCAGATTACAACAAAGTCTAGTCCAAAAGTTTAATTTTAGTACACTTCAAAAGAAGATTATATTTTCGTAAATTTAACCTAATTACTGTTTTTGTCTCCCTATATAAATGAAATTTACACAATATCTTTCTAAAATGGCTGCACAAGTTCTTAAAACTCTCTCACTTCTCTCTAAAACTCACTACTTTTTTTTTGGTAAAACCTTTCACTTTCAATTAAACTTAAACAAGAACAGAGTTGGAAATCTCAGAGAGATTGTTTGATAACTGAAACAGGGAGATATTACCCAGCCTATCAGCTGGTTCATTACAGACCCGAGAAATAAAACGAAAATAGATAGATTTGAGGGATCGACTCAACACAATATGTCATGGAGTAACCCTTGGAGAGCAACCGCAGACTTGTTTCCTGCGATCATATCAATAAGGCACTTTGAATCTGAGACACATATCACATCTTTAATGCCAGAAGAGACAGCCTGAGAGTGGCCTGCTTTTAACGCCAACGCTTCTGCTGCTAAAGCTGAAGCTATATAGCGTCGAGTATCAGTTCCTTGAAACCGGTCTGTGCCTCCTGAGTCTGTGCAAATCCAGATCAAGTCACCTCCACATGTAGAGCTATTCCAAGCCGCATCAGAATACACAAAATCACATTCGCCGGCACCTGAGAAAGATCAGGGGTCTGAGGCTTGACAGTCTTTAGATGAAACAGAGCATTGTTTGACTGGTGGTAGAGAAACCTGCCACCCTTTTGCCGCTCTGATTGCTTTCAGAAAAATATCTCTAAAACTCTCTCATTTCTCTCTAAATTCTTTGAATGTGAAGAATTTTTTTTGTTAAAATTGGTAATTTTGTCTCTTCATGTCTTTCGCACAATATTTTTGTAGGTATTATTATTGGTTTTCATCTTCACCTCTAAAAATGTAAGTTTTAGATCTATAGATTTTAAATGTTTATTTTTATGTTTATATTCAAATAAAGTTAAAGATTCAAACTCTGTGCATTTACTTTGCTAATATTCCATCTTACAAATTCTATTTTGAAGTATGTTTAGATTAAAAACTATTTTCAAATTTCTAAATGTACAGATTTTTTAGATCTGAAAATTAGCTGATAGAGTAGACGTTTAGTGAAGTCTGCTTAAAAGTTAAAGCTACTATACTTCATTGAAAATCTACAAAAATATGACTTTAATTTTTTTTCCTATGTTAGTTTTTTCATAATTATATCTTATTTTTCAGGTATTTTCTTCCATGTTTTCATCTTGTCCTCCCAAAAATGTAAGATTTGCATCTATAGAATTTAAATGTGTGTTTTGTATTTATATTTAAATAAAGTTACATATTCAAACTCTATTTCTTTACTTCACTACTATTTTATATAAATTTTTTTTACTAATTTTTTATCCAAAGTTATTTTCATGTTTTTAATGTATATATTTTCAATCTAAAAAATTTCTAATAGAGTAGACTTCAAATGAAGTATACTAAAATATGATTTTATTTTTTTTCTTATATTTTCTTCATAATTGTATCTTATTTTGCAGGTATTATTTCCAAAATTTTCAAATCATCTTCCCAAAAATGTAAGATATACATCTATTCATTTTAAATATTTACTTTTTTATTTATATTGAGCTAAGTTAATAGATTCAAACTCCATGTTTTTAAGTTTTCTACTATGCAATTTTGTGTTTGTATTTTGAAATATTTTTGAGAACATAATATTTTCAAATTTTCTAAATGTATATTTTTAGATCTGAAATTTTTTTAGTTAGTGTAGATTTCTAATGAAGTCTAAGCAGGCTTTAAGTAAGTCTACACTTGCTACTTACAACCTAATCAAACAAGAATTTTGTTAGTTCCATAATTATAATATATTAACTTTTGAAATTCATTCAAGGCCATTAAGATTTATTAACACACACTATAAAACAATTAAATTGTGAAAAATGTAATGAATAACATCCAAATGAACTTTTAATATACTTCAACTGCAGTTATATTTGTTGACTCACAAAGACGTTTACATTTATTAACTAACAACATAGTCAAATTAAAAAAAATTATAGTTTTGTAACTATAATAGGTTATCTTTTTAAAATCATTCCAGACCATCAGAATTAACTGACACACACTGTCAAACAAAAAAACTCTTGAAAAAAGTTAATAAACAATACACAAATTCAGTTCTATTATATTTTTTTCTACTTAGATTCCATATTCAGTCTACGAAAAATGTAGACGTGCTATTCAATTTACATATGTAAAGTGTCGTATAGGTCTACTTTTAGGTTATCTTTTACAATTGTAAAATTCACGGGTTACTTTATGTATTTGCAAAAAAAGTTGTGATTTCATACAAGTAGACTTCCTATTCAGTTAACATTTTAAAATGATAGTTTTGTAATTAACCAAAATTCACCCGTTTTTTGACTTTTAGAAGTAGATTTCATATGCATTCTACATTTTTTTATTTTTTTTAAAAGAGATTAGTTTTGCAATTAAATAAATTTGAGTTGACTGCAGTGAACGTCTACGCATGTGTAGACTTTGCATGAAGTATACTCTCAAATCCGATGAATTAGTTTTGCAATTAACCAAAATAAAATAGTAGATTTTATATGCAGTCTACAATTTTTTTTCTAATATTAGTAGACTGCATGAGAGTCTATACTTCAATTAATTATTGGTCAATTTTTAAACATTTTATTCAAACAGAAAACTAACATATTTAACGAAGTAAAAGTTTTGGTCAAATGCAAAACTGAAATTTTGTAAATTTTTCCTAGTAGTCTACTATGAAAAGTCAAAAGTTTGGTCAAGTGGAAAACTCACATTTTTTAGACTTCCCGGGTAGTCTGTAGAATGTAGCTTCTGATGAATTCTACTATGAAAAGTCAAAAGTTCGGTCAAATGCAAAACTTGCCTCTTTTACATAAACTTTTTAATGTGTCTGTCTATTTTTTTGGTTTGTTTTAAAAGGTAAACACGTAGAGTTTTAGGGAAATGTGCGTTAAAAAAATAGTTTGGTCAATTCTAAAAACTAACATGTGCGTTGACAAGTAGACCACATCGTAAGTCTACACATATGTGTAGACATAGAAAAATGTTTACTATCGCGACACAAATCGGAAAAATGATGAAATGAAATTATTGTAAATAAGGAGAAAAATTTAAGGTCTATTTGGTTTTTTTGATATTTTTGAAAGTAATAATAAATTAAAAATAATGGCAATTTTATAAATATTCCAAATATTTTATTATAGAAAACTTGATTCTTTAAAGTTGCTAATTAAAATTATTGCGACAAATGTCAATAGTTCTTTTTAAGATATTGACATGCTTTAAAGTTTACCTATAAATATTTTACTATAATCATTTATCCTCAGCAAAAGATAATGGTATAAGATTATGTAATAGTAAATTTTCTTTTTCTTAAATCTTATAAAAATTTGTAAAAGAATATTTGATAGTAGTTTTCCTTTTTCCAAATCCTAAAAATATATAAAAATTACTTAATTAACAAAACATTGTACAAAGTAATGATCTTTAAAAAAACTAATTATATATGTTAAATTTTTTTAAAAAATAAAATTGTTTGATAGTAATTTTATAAAATAGTTTCAACTTATTACAAAACTCTACTACAGTCTTAAAAGATTAACATAAATTTGCATCCACACATTTTATTTTCAGAAAAATATAAACTAAGAAATTTGCACATACATATCTAACTGACTCTCCTCACCATAAATTTTCCTCTCACAATTTCTTAGTTTATGTTTTTTTCTTGGGAGACGACCGTGATGAACACTTATGATGACATTATTGAATCGACCAAGCTCATTAAAGCACTATATGACGACCCTCCGATTCTTACAGAGTCTTCGACCAGCTTTTTTAGTTCAGTAGCCCTCTTTCTCATCTTTTTACTTTCATCACCCACCATAAGCTTCCTCACAGACGTCTCTATGATTTTTCTGTCCAATTCACCTTCAACATCAAATGCAGTTTGCCAAACATGTGTCATAAGTCTAGTATTTACCTTCTGATCCCCTGAGTATGGCCTGCAGATCATTGGCACGCCACTGCTTATGCTCTCCAAGCATGAGTTCCATCCACAATGGTTCCAAAACCCTCCCACCGCTCTATGCCGTAGCACCTCCTTCTGTGGGGCCCAACTCACTACAAAAGCCTTGTCGCCATGGGTCACCGCTTCCCTGAACTGTTCCGGTAATGAGTCTATGGAGTTTTGCCCCGTTATGGAACCTGGTCGGATCACCCATAAGAAGGGCTGGTTACTCTGAACCAATCCCATGGCCATCTCCACAAACTCTTCCTTTTGCGTCATAGCCAAACTTCCCATGCTTATGTAGATCACGGAATTTGTTTCTTGCTTGTCAAGCCATCCAAGACAGTTTCTTTCTTCCTCAAACAAACTTTGACATGTGGTTGCGGAATCAGTCATATGGAGTGGACCAACCGGATATACCGGAACGCCCCAGGTGTCTTCTGCAGCTGACGTGAATAAGCTCTCTAAACAATTCGAAGAGTTGTGTATTATACCTGAAGATGTGTCTCTTTTGCTTACGTTACGGTAAAGTAACATCAGTCTCTCCATAGATCCATAAGCTGTCACGGGTAGATCTTTGTATCGAAAGGGATGAAACTTTGGTACCAGTTCTTCAAGTTTAGATCTTGCTTCTGCGCAAAACAAGCCCCAACGTCAACATTTAAAAAAAAAAAAGGAGATTAAACTTATTAACAATAGGCTACCTTCCCCATGGAGTAACCATTTGTCTTGGTTCTCCATAAGCATACATCGACTGATCGAAGTAGCAGCTGAAGAAGCACTAAAGACCATCTTGGGAAGATTCATATCTTGTGCAACTTGTCTAGGGAAGTAGACGAACTCATCATGAATAATAAAGTCAACGTCATCCTTGTGTGTTAGAAATTCTTTCAAGACGGGTTCACAGAGAGAGTTAAGCTCTATGATAAAGTCAAGGAGCCCGAGAGACGACATGTCGGATTCTGTCAAGCCATCATCGATGGTGAAGAAGTTGATACCCGGGAAGTCAGCGGAGATATCGTAGAAATTGTATTGGGTTCGAACGATAGTAATGGCAAAGCCTTTGGAATAGAGGAATGAGGCTAAGTTCATCATCGAAGGTAAATGGCCTTCGAACGGTGCAGGAATCATCAGCACTCTTTTCTGGAGAATTTCGTCCATGATATCTATTTTTTTTCTCTCACTAATCGTCGAGTTTGAATTTTTTTTTTCTTCAACAAATCCTCGAGTTTGATTATTTGTTTCAAGAAAAGGTCGCGGAGTCTGATTATTTGTTATTTGATTAGTAACTTCGTGGAAAGCGGACTTTGTCTTTGTCTTTGTCTTTGTTTTTGTCTTCTAGGAAAACAGTTGACCGTTCACTTAGTAGGCAATTTAATTAACGCCAAACTTATTAAGATTCATAGAATTCGGTATCTTATTGCTTCACCATCACTTAAAGTAATCGGACGCAACAGGTCATAGCTTTATATTAAATTATTAATGCTAACTTAATAATGATTAGGAAGAAAGTATATAAGTCTAATGCTCTGTTTTATGAACTCAAATATAAAGAAACTCTTCTTTATTAAGTCAAGAAACTTCTCAAAACTTAAGTTCTCCAAATCACAAACCCTTAAACTCTTAAGGTATGCAACATTCTTGCATCTACTTATATAGGAAACACATTGTCCTAAACTCTTAGGACTTATCTTCTTTTAAACCTATTCCTAAAAGGAATTACTTTAACTTGTTAACCAAGTTAACTTCATGATTATCTCCAACATTGTCCCCCTTAATCTTGAAGTTAACTTCTTCAATGTCTTGAATACCCACCAGTGACTTCATTTCCTTGAACTTGATTCTTCCTAATGCTTTAGTGAGAATGTCAGCTTTTTGTTATGCTCCCGGGATATGCTTGACGTCGACTAGCTCCTTCTCGATACACTCACGGATAAAATGGTATCGCTTGTGTATGTGTTTACTTCGGCCATGAAAGACTGGATTCTTGGTGAGAGCTATGGCTGATTTGTTGTCTAGCAATATCACCACCCGATCACTGTGTTGTCCGGTTGCTTCTTCTAACAGCTCCTGAAGCCATATGGCTTGTTTTGCAGCTTCGGTTGCAGCCATGAACTCAGCCTCACAAGATGACAAAGCTATCGTCTCTTGTTTCTGTGAGCACCAGGTGATTGGACAGTTGTTGAGATAAAACACGTGACCTGTAGTGCTTCTTCCATCATCCGCATCGATGTTGTGACTTGAGTCACTGTACCCTTCTAACTTCATCATTATGGACGCCATGTACACGAGGCCTAAGCTTGTTGTCCCCTTTAGATACCTTAACACCTGTTTCAAAGCTATTCCATGAGAGGTTTTCGGGTTGTGCATATACCTACTAAGAAGTCCGACACTGAAGGCAAGGTCCGGACGCGTGTGGAGTAGATATTGCAGGCACCCTATCATCCGTCTGTAGTCTCCTTCATCAATACTATCTTCGTTTTCTGCATTTGATAGCTTCAACCCAAACTCCATAGGAGTCTGTGTGGCGTTACATTCATCCATGCCAGCTTCACTAAGGATTTTCTTTGCATATCTCTCCTGGTTCAAAGTTATTCTCCCCTTTTCTTGTACTACTTCTATGCCGAGGTAGTAGGTTAACAGTCCGAGATCACTCATCTCGAAGTTGCTTGACATCTCTCTCTTGAATCCAACTATCATACTACGGTTAGATCCTGTTATTAGAAGATCATCGACGTATACGGCGACAAGCAACACATCGTTTTTCTCTTCCTTTCGATACAGCGCCGGTTCTTTAGTGCATCTCCTAAACTTTAACATCTCTAGAACCTTGTTGAGCTTCTCATTCCAAGCTCTTGGAGCTTGTCTCAGTCCATATAGAGCTTTGTTCAATCTGTATACCTTATCTTCTTCTCCTTTGATTTCAAATCCTTCCGGTTGCTTAACGTATACAGTTTCTTTTAGGTCTCCGTGTAGAAACGCGGTTTTGACGTCTAAGTGATGGATTTCCCATTCACTTGATGCTGCTAGAGCAATGATGAAACGCACAGTTTCAATGCGCGCAACTGGGGCGAAGACTTCTTCAAAGTCGATGCCATGGCGCTGAATATATCCTTTAGCTACTAGCCTTGATTTGTGCTTATTGATACTCCCATCTGCGTTTCTTTTAACTTTGAAAATCCACTTTAGTCCAATGGCTTTTGCTCCTGGTGGAAGAACAACAAGATCCCAAGTCTTATTTTTCACAATGCTCTTGATTTCCTCTTCACATGCGTCACGCCACACCTTTTCCTCCATTGCTGTTCTGAAATCGCAAGGCTCCTTGTTTATTAGTAACAGCAGACGTTCTCCTTCCTCTTCAGCAAGACATATGTAGTCATCAAGATATGCCGGTTTCTTACTGATTCTGTTTGACCTTCGCGGTTCTACCTCCTCTGTTTCTTCTCCCGACTCTGTTTCTTCTTTGATGTCCTCTGTTTCATCTTCGACTGTATCTTCACCAGCCACCGCATCATCTGTATTCTCTTCTAGACCTTGATTCCCAAACTCGCCAAATATAACCTTAAAACTGCCAGGTTTCTCGACTTCCTCCTTTCGTGTCTTATTCCACTCCCATTTTTTCTCTTCTTCGAACACGACATCTCGGCTGACGACAACCTTTTGGTGTGTGGGATCAAATAGCCGATATGCTTTAGATCCTGGCTCAGTTCCAAGGTGTACGAGAGTACGAGACCTGCTATCAAGTTTCCTCAAGTTTACTGGTTCTATCTTGGCGTGTGCAATGCATCCAAATATACGAAGGTGATTGATGTTTGGTTTTCTTCCTTTATACGCTTCATATGGAGTTTGAGATTCCAGTGTCTTTGTTGCTATTCTGTTGATGATATAAGTCGAATGTCTTACTGCCTCTCCCCATAGATAATTTGGTACTTCCATGTGAGACAAGATACTCCTTGTCATCTCCATCAAAGTTCTATTACGCCTCTCTACGACTCCGTTCTGTTGTGGCGTATATGGAGCTGTAAGGTGCCTTTGTATTCCTGCTTCTTCGCAAAATCTCCGAAACTCTAAGCTTGTGAATTCTCCACCTCGATCTGTTCTTAGAGTTTTGATAGTGGCTCCGGTTTCATGTTCTACTACCTTCTTAAATATCTTGAATTTCTCGAATGCTTCCGACTTCTCCATCAAGAGTATAGACCACATATATCGGGAGTAATCATCAATGAGTACAAATATGTACCTTTTTCTACCCGCCGTCGATGGTGTTATTGGTCCGCAAAGGTCTCCATGTACTAACTCTAGTACTTTGGATGCTCGATATGTTGTAGTCGTTGGGAATGGGTGTCTTATTTGTTTTGCCTTTAAACACGATGAGCATGTTCCCTTCTCTATCTTTAACTCGGGAAGACCTGTAACTAGTTCATTTATGGGCTCGCAGTCGTCTCATAAAGCACTGCGGAAATCAAAGTCAAACTAATGTATAGTCAGCTTCCCCGTTCACTTTTCGAGTTGCTAAGGTTAGATTCTTGAATAACAGTCCTAAGACTACCTACAATGGTTCTTTTATATAACAGCCATTTTTTTGCATTTTTACAATCCATATCACCATATTACATTTTTTAATCCACATCATCATTAACATATTTAAAATCTATGTTATACAATAGTTTGTTTTAAAAATATAACATTCTACCAATTTACTTACAATAATAAATATTTTCAACTTCCATTTTCTATTTTAATTATGAATTTTATTTTAATATTTTGTGTATTTATATAAATAAGAATTTATTAGTAAGTAATATATATATATATATATATATATATATATATATATATATATATTATAATAGAAATTATGTATCCAAATTATATGATTCATGTCTTTTTTATAGGAAATAAAAAATGATGAATTTTGATATATATAAATTTTTTAGAAAACATTTTTTTTATAAAATAAATCACTTGAAACAAGTAGGGTAAACAAAAATTTAAGTTATTTAAATATTCAATTAGAATCCAACAGTTACATTATTTTATTTATTTATTTTCATAAAATTAGAATTTTCAACATTCACTTGGTTTTCAAGATGAATCCATGTCCTTTTTTTATTTTTTTCAACAGCTTCATTGCAAGCTTTCAACAGTTGAATAATTTTTTCAACTATCCCATTGCATATAGTCTAAGAAGATTTTTATGGTATTTCACTATTTATATTTTACATGGATTCAAGTTCGAATAGATATTTGAACATTAAAAAAAAAAAAAACACAATTATAAATAAATATTCAAAATACTGAAAATCCTAATTGATACTTAAAATAAATATCATTATATGAATTATCTTAAATATTCTGTTTAATTTATATTTTTATTTGGTTCAATATTGAGATCTTAGATTTTGAGAATCATCTTTAAATTTTAATTATATTACTTTATTTTTGAACTTGAAACAAAAGTTTCTTGCATTATTTGTTGTTAATTTTAACTTATTTATGTTCTATTATTTTAATTAACACTTTTAAATTGTGTTATTTATCTAGCATTTGTTAATGCAAGTGTTTAAACTTGCTAAATTTATGAACTAAAATGTGTATTTCAGTGCAAATAAGTATTTAGGTAAACAAAAACCGGATAAGAACTATACTTAAATTTAAAACAGGCTTAACCAAGTTTACATTTCTGAATAGAATCCAAATTAAGCTTTAAAATATCTGAACAAGACTAAATTTCATGCTTTGAAGCACCAAACTTCGACTGAACACCCGAATAAAGCCATGCCTAATCAAAACAATTATTTTTAAAATTGATCAAAGTTGGTTAAATTTAGGTTTATTTGTTAAATTTGGATATTGATTAAAATAGTTTAATTTTGATATAGGCAAAACTGAATTTTGTATAACTCGGTTTAGAAATAATTGAAAATAGAGTTAATCGATCCGTCTTTTTTTTTGTCACTGGATTGTATTATTAAGCCTTCAAGGCAAAGAGTTCTAAACAATGAGAACCAACAAAACAACATAGAAAAGGGATACACCAGTAGGGATCAAAAATAAACTAACACATCTATTTTGCGCATGGATGACTAAAGATTTTCCATATAAAAGCTTCATATTTGCTTCTAGAATAGATGAATCTCAAAGGAGATAATCTTCATATTAATCCAAAAGCACCACGCTTCAGAGTGAGTTGAAAACGATTGTCATTCTCTTTTTATTACTCCAGTAGGAGCCACCGAGATAAGACAACTCTTTATTTTGCTTTATTAGCAGAGTCAAACAGATTACCGTTCCATAGAACTTCATGCTGCCTTTCGAAGTAACCATAGTTTGCAGTAAGAACTCCATCACCATCAAATGAAGAACCATCAACGATTGAAGCCGGTAAGACCTGTTGCCACCACCCGCAGTAGATCTGTTAATTATATTTTCTAAACAGTTCAACTGAACCGAAAGTTTGGTCTTTCCAAACCAATTGAAAAAAGCATACAAAAGAACAAAAAACCTTGCCATATTCAAAATAAATTGGCAATAAAACAGCGACAGGAAGCAAAACAGATCAAAGAAAGAGAAGCAAAACGAGTTAAACAAGCCGATGTCGGAGCAGGAGAAGCCTCCGATCATCGGCTTGAAACTATGGAAAATCTCTCTTTTTCTCTTTTGACGGCTAGGGTTTTTAACGTCCTAGTTAATCGATCCGTCTGTCTAACTGAATTTAACCGAATTAGTTTTCACTTCTCACGAATTTCTGATTAGTTTAACTTAGATAACCAAATATACCTGAAAACCAAAATCTTGGTTCGGTTAGTAGGTAATCATCTTTCTCCATAAACAACATCACTTGGACTCCTGAACACATTTCCAAACAAAATGGTTGGTTTTCTTTCTCATTGCCTCCTTGATATTTCCGCTATCATACCTTTTGGGTTGTATATCTTTTTACTTACCATGTTCTCTTATCAGGGATCTAATTAAAACTGACTGGTTATACCTCGATCAAACGCCAAAGGCAAAGCTAGGACCAAACAGTCTGAAGCAGATCACAATCAATACAAATAAGGAAAAGCTTGATAGACAAATTAAAGCTTAGCCACATTAAAAATGCATAATACAAGGTTTGACAAACAAACGCCAATGAGTTCTCTAAGGCTTGTAAAACGTTCAGGTCAAAAAGCATTTTGCCGATTAAAAACATACCCCTAAGAGAAAATGAGCCTATATATACCTAGAATGACACAAACTAACTTCTTATCGGGTCATAAAAGATTTGTCGCCATAGAAACAATGGTTTGATTCCAGATATGGAAAGAGTGAAAGAAAAGGGATAAGTGGACAATTGACTAAGACCATGATTCAATCGGGGTTTTTGAGGATAAACTCATTTTTTATAATAGAGTTCTCTAAAATAGAAGAAAAATAGAAATGAAATTTTTGCTCCACAGTATTCTTCTATTATATAAGAATATTATATTTGCGAGGGAAAATAACATTCCTCTATTTATAAAGGCAAATATATCATTTTTCTATTTGTTTCTTCTATTGTAGAGATCTCTATTATAGAGATGGGTGAGAGATTGTCTTAAGGAAAACTATACTCTGAATCGTGTGCATATATATATATATATATATATATATATATATATTCAATTTTTAAGTTTTATTTGTATTAAATGTTCTATTTGTATTACACAATTGTTGTAATATAATCAGTGTTTTGAAACTCGATTCCGACCCGAGGTTAAACCGACAAATCTGATGACCTATATGTACTCCGATTTGAGTTTTAGAAGCAACATTTATATAAAAATTTGATAAAACCCGTAAAACCGTTAAAATCTGAAATCCGACTATCTGTCCAACGATTGGTTGGCCTAATAGATAACTTCTACTTATTTTTTTTAGATTTTTTTAATTATGTCATTTTATTTCTGATCCGCAAGACAAGAGAAAAAAAATAATTTGGAAATAAATTAGATGATTTAATAATAGGTAATATTACAATTGTTTCAGTATTTTAGTTTCTATATCTTATTGTTATAATAAAGATTCATTATTGATTATGTATGCATTGACTAAAATGATATTATGATTTGAATTTTGGATTTATTGATTTTGTTTATTTAGAAATGTTAAAAAAACCATTGTTGTCTTTTTATGTAAAATCAGATTAAGGAAAATGCATTAATAAACAGAAAAGGATATTTATTATAAAAGATATTAATATCCCAACGATTATACTAAAAGATATTTTTAAAGAAAAAAATATTTATTATGACTATAGTTATTTAAGTAACTCGTATATATAAGTATTTAATATCCCAATGATTTTTCATTTTTTGTTAGTCTAAAATAAATCTTTAGAATATCCATTTATTAATCTGTAAAAACAAAGAAAACTAAAAAAATAGATTTATTAATTGTCAATGGCATAGCAATATAAATAAATTGGAAAACTAAAGGGGACTTTTAAATGGTACTTATTTTTTAATAATATAGATATTTTGTTAATATTTTAAAGAGTAATTGCATCATATATACAAGTTATAAAGATTATTTAGGTGATCGGTAAAGTTTTTTTTGTCTACTGTTTAGTCTCCACATTTACCCAAAATAACCCTATACGCTATAATTTTTGTTCAATCTTGAATTCCCGATAAACATGTTTCTTGATACATCTTATTATATTAAACCAAGCCACATCTGTGAAAAAACATAACTTGCACCCAGAAATTTCAGATTCTTAAAAAATTAGACTTTGCTCCATCCATGAGCTTTCTAGATCATTTCTGGAATGATTCTGCCCTGATACCATCGCACGTCCTTCTCATGTAATTTTCCTGGTGGATTTTTTTTTTTTTTTGGGTGGATTAATTGGTTCTGATTTAGATAAATCGGTGGAAGTGTCAGATCGTGCAATGAAAATTCACCAGAAGAGGCTGAGAAAGTAAAACCACCAGAATACCAAAACGGTTCAGCTCCGGTTTTTCCATACTCTGTTTTCTATACTCTGTTTCTGTATATCTAAAACAGAGTGTTATGGTTTCACATCATTCAATAAAATTCATCTTTAATGAAGCAATATCTTCACTTTCTGTTTCCATTATGTTCAAATACTTTCACTATATTAGTAAAAGCGCTATAAAATCAAAACGTTTTGGTTGTTTCTGTTAATTTTTTTTTCTAATCATATTTATTTTCCTCCGATGAACTGTTCTATCTATTTTCCAGTGTTACTGCTGCCGGCCAACAGATTCCCGGAACTTCGTCTGAAACAACCGACGACTTTGTAATAATTAATATCATTGGGATTTTGATATTGGAAAGTACCGACAAGCTCCGATAATCATTATCGACATTGTACCGAGAAACTGATTTTGTCGGAAACTTTCCGATGACTTAACCACATACCTGATTTACCGAGAGCCAAACTCCGATTGCTGTTTTTCGGGAAGTCACCTGAGATCATCAATTCCGACGATTATGTGAGGATTGTGGTCCTCGGGTTATAGGTCTTTTTCTTGTAGTGATCCGACAAATCTAGTCTCTGGAGAGACGAGATGGTTCCGAGGGAAGGCACGCCCCGACCCGAGAAATTGTTTCTGGAGAGAGTGAGGTTGCAGAGGGAGGTGAGACCGTTTAGTGTGCTGAATTTGAGTTCTCCTAATAAACCGAGCCGGTCGAGATTAATGGCGACGATTGAACCCGTTTCTGGGTCGCAGGAGATACCAGGCCAGTTCTCGGGGCAAGTGGAGGGGTCGGTGAAGCTGCTCGTAGCGGAGCATGAGATGCGTTGGTTAGAGGCCTCGTCACGGATGCCTTTGCGGGAACTCGGGTAGAGCTTGGAGCTCATGCTCCGTCACGGTGTTGACGCCAGGAGGAGGAGGAGGAGGGAGATGAAGCAGAGAGTGAGAGAGAGTGTGGAGAGGACAATAAGGTAATTTCTTTTCATTCATTTGTCTTTATAGCTAATTAATTTTTTTTGTGCATGGAAACCTAATTATCTTTGTGTTTGTGTATATTCACCCAAATAGCTCTATTTTAAATTGTGTGACCTACGGTTTGTTTGTTGAAAAGGAAAGAAAGTCTATTATTCAAAAAGTGAAATATAGGGGGCTCATATCACAAATTTATAAAATTTCACTTTAGCATTTTTTCTGAAATCCAAAAGGGCATTGTTCTTATTCTCAGCATTCCTTTTCATAGTGGCTTTTAACGTTTTGTTTCTCTTTCGATACAAAAAAAATTCTACTGTAAAATTGAACAGGTTTTAGTCAAGTATTCAAGTAACATAGGTTTCTGAACAATTCAAACGTTTCTTTCTAGTACTGAGAGGAAATGACATATTACTCTAACTCTAGGCATACGTAATTCACACTTATTGAAAACATATTTTGAAACTTGATATTGAAAGTTGGCATAAATAAAATGCATATTTAGTCCTAAGGGACACGAATATTGAACAAAGTGGTTACTACATATATTTGAATTTTGCTACATTTGAATAAAATTCCCGTACTATTCTACTGAAATTAATACTGTGGCCATAGTATTACTGTTATCAAATGTAACAAAAATCAAATATATTCCCGTGCAAACAAGGTTGGGTCTAAAGTGTGCATGTTTATAGGTTTGTTTGTTGTTGTTGAGATTGGATTATTCGAAAATAGCTTCTGATAGTTTACAAAAAATATGAAACGTTACATACAACTTTGTGTTTGGAAAGGGCCTTTCTTTTGCAAGAATTTCTTTTAAGGTTTATTTTACATTGCCTGTGAAGAAAGAAAAGATAAGCAGCATAGTAGATGAATCAGGAGAATAAAATTTGACTATGATCCTTATTTCTCTTTATTTCTGCTCCTTGTAATAAGTTGGTTTTGTAACATTGTAAAAATTTGACTATGTTCACTCGAAATGATTTGCTTTTTATATAAGTAAGATATTTAGTAAAAATAATCAAATCTTGATTTGTTGTATGTTTAGCCTTTAGGTTGACACCACTTTTCTTAGTTGCAGCTACTTGGGTATACATCGTTACTTCTTGGAATGTTATGATATTAATTATTTTGGGAATATTATAAATGTATAGTTTTTGTTATGATATTCATTATTTCTGAGAATATTATAAATGTAAGTTTTTTCTTTGTTTGCCTAAGTTGGAACGTCGTATACTTCGATTATAAGATGGAATTCAAACTACATATAATCGCCAAAAAAAACTACATATAATCCAAACTCTTACAAATAACTTTGGAAAATGTATTATCATACACATACCAATTATATATAAGACATAAACGAACCATTTATTGGTATAGTTTAGGATTTCTCAATAAATAATTAATTTACCACAGTAAGTTTACAAAAAATTACAAACAAAAGTAGAGATGGTATCTCCAACAATACCAGAAAAATGAAGATCACATTCAGACTTAACAAAGAAGGGCCAATAATGGTTTAGATAACAAGCCAAAATACAAGAACTGTCTAACGAGAGAACATGACAAATCTAATATCATCTTCTTAAGAAAATTTTAAAAATACAGAAGGCATTTTCTTAACAAAACTAACATCTAAATTCAGATTGTCCATACTAAACAAAAAACAGCAATAAATATTATCTTCTTGAAAAGTTACAACATATGGAGTAGCTAGATCATAGACAAGACCAGGTGCAAGATATCAAAAGAGTATCTGAAATTACCATCAAGCTACAATGCACAATGTGTAATGAAAAATGACCAATAGTTTTTTTTTGGTGAAAGGGTTTACGACCCTTAGTTCAACAATAATTTACAGTCTTAGAAACATTACCTTCAAAGAATACAAAGCTTGATTTTTTTACATAAATATCTCTGCTAGAGAGTCAAGAACTTCCAAATTAACAACTATTAGAGCAAAATTATGGTTTTTGAAACAAAAAAAAAAATTCAGGCATAGAATAAATTTAGCCTACCTAAAAACCTAGAAGATTAAAACGCATATGATGTATGCCTGCAAAAGAGACTATATTTGCGCATGCAAAATAAATACACTGATGACTCTTGTAGATTTCCAAACCATACATTATAAACACTAGTACCACAACAAATATATTTTTGATTAGCGATTATGAAACTCAAGTCAATAGATAGCATTTATAATACAACAATCAAAAGTATACGAACTATGATGCAGAAGGCAAAATTCCTCTAACAAACAAATTTGACTTTAAGATTGCAAAAACATGATAAATAATGCAGAATTAATGTTCATATGCAGGAAGCAAGATGCAAGATGCTAAAGACATGATGTAGGATACTAAAGACATGATGCAGGATACTAAAGACATGATGCATGATGCAAGATGTAGGATGCGAGTTGTACGGAAGTGATGCAGGATGCAGAATTGTAAAGACGTGATACAGCCTGTAGAATGCAGGATGCAGAATTGTAAAGAAGTGATGCAGTAACCAAAATTAATTATAAATTACAGGAGCTGTCTTCTCCTATAATTAGAATGATCACCAAAGGAGTTAGTAGATAACACAAACAAAAAGATTCGAAAGTCAAATAAACTACAATTATAAATTGCAGAAGCCTCACTTACATTCAAAATATATATCTGCGTGAGACTCAAGTAATTAGAAAGAGATTTGAAAAACACATACCTGTCACAGAAGTCTGCTAGTCTTGCAATCCCCTCAAAGTCTAAAAACTTTGATCACGTCCTCAAGCACCAACCTGAGGAGATAAAAAAAAATTAGTATATACTCATGTTCCTTGCAATGCCTAGATCATGAATCAGTTTTTCAAATTTGACAGTCTTTCTGTCGCTATATAACATGTGGTACAGTAGAGATTTGTAGTATTTTGAAGTTGTTGGTCATTTTTCCATCCAACAAACCACTTCAAATCTTGTGGTAGAGAAAGCATTATGTCTTTGACTTAAGACTTCTTTCAGCTTTTGGTCGTTTGTTACACCCAAGCAGCCGAACACCAACCCATACTTTTTTGTCTTTAAGACTTATTTAACTTGGAAAAGACCTACGGTTTACAAACGTCTTGAGAATTCTTTTAATCTTATATTTACTTGTCTGAGGAGTTTGTAAGCCGTGGGTCTTTGAACTGTGACCTTGTCTTAAGTCTTTGTCTAAAGGCTTAGACTTTTATAAGCCGTGGGTAGTGAAATAAAAATCTGTTTTTGATCTGTAGTCTTTGTCTTTAGCTAGACTTCTTAAGCCATTGGTCGTTATACTCCATTCCATCCAAATGATCAAAAACAGATTTTCTTAAGCCGTGGGTAGTAGAGACTTCTAAGCCGTGGGTCTTTTAACCGACATGTCTCATATGGTTTTGTCTAAGGCTTTGTTCTTAAGACAGTTTGTAACCCGTAGGTCTTTTAGTGTTACATGTCTTTTGTCTTTAAGACTTTTGTAAGCCTTTCTTTGTCATAAGACTTTTATAAACCGTGGGTCTTTTAACTGCATGTCTCATATGCCTTTGTCTTAAGGCTTTGTTCTTAAAACTTTTGTAAGCCGTGGGTAGTAAATACTTCTAAGCCGTGGGTCTTCTAATCTTACATGTCTTTTGTCTTTAAGACTTTTGTAAGCCTTTCTTTTATCTTAAGACTTTTATAAGCCGTGGGTCTACGTAAGCCGTGGGTAGTGTGAAAGTAAGGAATCTGTTTTTGATTTGTAGTCTTTGTCTAAAGACTTACTTAATCTTTGGTCGTTATACCCCATACCATCCAAAAATAATCAAAAACAGACTTTGTCTGTCTTTGTCTTTAAGACTTTTGTAAGCCTTTTGTCTTAAGACTTTTATAAGCCGTGGGTCAACATGCCTTTATGCATTTGTCTTTAAGACGTAAGCCGTGGGTAGTGTGAAGTAAGGAATCTGTTTTTGATTTGGAGTCTGTCTAAAGACTTCCTTGTTATACCCCATATCCATCCAAATAATCAAAGACAGACCCTTTCTCAAGCCGTGGGTAAGTAAATTTCTTCTAGAGGCAGCAACGGGACAGTGTTCCAAAAATAAGAATCTGACAGTGCACTATAGATTAGTGTCTGCCTATGATCTTTTTGGTTTTGAAAAACAGACTTTGTCTGTCTCTGTCTTTAAGACTTTTGTAAACCTTTTGTCTTTAACTTTTATAAGCCGTGGGTCAACATGCCTCTATGCATTTGTCTTTAAGACATAAGCCATGGGTAGTGTGAAGTAAGGAATCTGTTTTTGATTTGGAGTCTTTGTCTAAAGACTTCCTTCTTTGATCGTTATATACCCCATATCCATCTAAATAATCAAAAACAGACCCTTTCTCAAGCCGTGGGTAGTAAATTTCTTCTAGAGGCAGCAACAGGACAGTGTTCCAAAAATAAGAATCTGATAGTTCACTATAGATTAGTGTCTGCCTATGATCTTTTTGGTTTTGAAATCTTGGGTTTGACAAAAAACACAAAACAAAAGGCTTTGAAAGGCTCTGTTAACTTCGTAGTTGAATTCAAAAACAAGACCAGTTAAAGAGAAACGCTGATGTCAAAACCCCAAGACATGAGATGTGTGTTGAATAAAGAAATCATCTCAAAACTGAAACCGGAATCAAGCTTCAAAACAAATCGGAGCGAAAATCTAGCGTAGAAAGAGAATTTACCTTAAAGGACGGTTTGATGCGGAGCCAGGCTTCAAAACATAACCAAGAAGATCACAGCAAACTGCTTCATCACTTGTAGTTTCTGCCTTTCGGTTCTAGCATCTCTCTCTCTCTCTCTGTCGTCAGCTTCTTTCTACTCACGGGAGGCTAACTGAACTCTTGTTCTGCTATGATCCTCTGAACAATGTGAAGAGGCATATTCTTAGATTCTGCAGAGATAAAAAAAAAACAGAAACACCATAACCATGTTAATGGAAACTCTCGGAACAATTTATAAATTATAGCATAAACTTGACCAATGTTCAGACACTAACTAACTAGAAATTAATTAAACAAGAGAAATAAATAATTTGAGAGGGTTGCCCCAGGGGAATAAACATTTGCCAAGTTCAACGCTCGCTCATATAGAGAAGAGCTAACGAAACCACAAGGAATTCCTAAAATATAATACTTACAACACAAAGAGCTATGAATATAGATGAGAAGATTACAGACCTTGACCATTGGAATCAGCAGTGACAGAGAAAGGAACACTATATGTGATCTGCGCACAAAAGGGTGGTTTTATCAAAATCTTATCACAAAACTCTAAAAGAATTGTTTGAAAAATCAGCTTTTCAATATAAACCACAGACCTCTCCTAGTTTAGTAAGGATCCTTAGCGCCTCTCCATGAGCTAATGATCGAGGAGGTTGTTCCTCCTTGCTGTCTTCTGTTGGATCCAATCTGCACGGAACAAGAAATCAATCCAACTGTAAAGGAACACAAGAAATCATCTGCGAACAAAGAAAAATTCACACGAAACATAGACATAGAAAGCACCTCGACGACGAGCGAGAAACTCAACCAATCGGTCTCGGTTTCAGGCGAAATCTAAAGAAAACCAAAAAAAACTCAAATCAAATCAAAACGGCGATCGAAGGTTAGAAATCCTCAAAGAAATTCATGAATTACAGAGATCGAAACACTTACTAATCTGCAAGACTCGAGAGAGATTTTTTGTGAAACTATGGAAACCCTTAGAGCTTTTTTTTCTCCGTCAAACGGCTGAGAAATAAAGTGATTTTGGGAAAGTTGTTTCCTAACGCTTTTTTTTTTCAATTTTGAGTCGGTACTGCACGTGTCTCCCAACGGTTAGTTATATTTTTTAAAATTTGAGTCGATTATTTTGTAAAGCAAACCGGTTTATTTTGAATGGTCTTGTTTTGTGGTATTTCACAATTTATTTTTTTCGAATGGATATTTGAAAATTCAAAAACTCAAAAATATACCAAACAGAAACACAATTATAAATAAATATTCAAAATACCGAAAATCTCAATTATTACTTAAAATAAGTATCATTATATGAATAATTATCTTCAATATTCAGTTTAATTTATATTTTATCTGGTTAAATATTGGGATTTTTATATTTTTACAAGTGTATTTAAATAAATTATATTACTTTTATTTTTGAACTTGAAACAAAAATTTCTTACACTATTTGTTGTTATTTTACTTCATTATGATCTATTATTTTAGTAACCATTTTTGAATTATGTTATCAAGCATTTGTTAATGCAAGTGTTCAAACTTACTAAATTTGTGAACTAAAATGTGTATTTTAGTGCAAATAAGTATTTAAGTAAACAAAAACTGGATTAGAACCATACTTAAATTTAAAACATGTTTAACTGAATTTACGATGTGTTACTTTTTTCGACTAGAATCCAAAATAAACTCTAAAATATCTGAACAAGACTAATTTTCATGCTCTGAAGTACCAAACTTCGACTAAATACCTGAATAAACCCATACCTAATCGAAAATAATTATTTTGAAATTTTGGTTATAATTGAGTAAATTTAAGTTTATTTGTTACATTTGAATATTGATAAAATTGGCTTAATTTTGATATAAAAGTAACTGATTTTTGGTATAACTGGATTTAGAAATAATTGAGAATACAATTAACCGATCGGTTGGTCAAACTGAATTTAACTGAATTAGTTTTCACTTCTCACGTATTGCTAATCGGTTTAATTTAGATAACATATATACCTGAAAACCAAAAATCTTGGTTCGGTTAGAGCGGTTCAATTTAAATCGCAGGTCTAGTTAATGATATTAAAAATTGTTTTGAAAACTTCATTACCTGCTGGCTCCTAGTTTTCAATTGGTTCGTACAGTCAACAACAGATTTAAAAATGTGGTTCATTTAGCATATCAATTTCCATAAGAGGAAAGCACCAACTTTATCTCAAATCTTCTATTTCTATAATTAGAAACTCGTAAACTTGCTCACCAATTTTTCTCTGATCTCTCTTGAGTGCGACTGTAAGATATAACTAACGAAACAGAGTAAAAATGTTTACTCTCATTTTCACTTAAATTTAACCAATCAGATTGAAAAGAAATGAAAAATTTTACTCTAAAAATGGAATATTTTTCTGTCTTTTCTACTTTTATCTCTCTCTGAATAGTAAGGGGATAGTGTCACACAAAAAGTAATAAATCTTTTCCTTTTTTTTTCATTTACTCTGTATTACTTATTTGTTTACCAGTCAAAGCTATAAAACACATGCAACACACACAGGGAAGTATTCTCCATAGCCACACATCAAAAAAAAGTATTCTATTTGCCACACTAAAATTCTACTTGCCCCACTTTTTTTTTTCATATTTCTTTTCTCCTTCTTACCCTTACTATTATATTAATATCTCATAAAATCAGACCCCACTTTCCTCTCTCCTCTCTCTCTTCCCCCTCCCATTATGTCGACCATTTCCCTCCAATTTTCCCCATAAATTTTTCCATAAAATCTCAAACCTAACAGGCGGTCCCCACACCAATCCACTTCTCTCCTTCTCACAGGTGTCGCCTCCTGTCTCCTTTCTCCCATTTTGTTTCCTCTTTCCCAACCAAAAACGATTTTTTCTCATATTCTTAGCTCCATTGACGATTTTGAAAGTTTTTTCGAAGGAAATTGGTACGTTTTTTTTCACGAAATTCTCATAATAATATTGTTATGAAAAAGGATGTTTAAGGGCTATTTTGTATATTTCTTCTTATTTTGCACTATTTTAAACCATAATAATGCATTAAAATAGTGGTAGACGATATTGTGGGTTGTATAACACTCTCTTGATCAATTATAAGTTTTAAATCGAGAAAAGGAAAAATTTATAAGAACTACTAGAACGACTGGTATTACTAAAGTGAAAGTGTATTACTTGTATTACATGTATTACTGTATCGACTATGTATCAAAGATCTTGGACAACTTAGATTCTTTAGATGGTTAACTAATCATAATTTTATTTTTTTCAGGGAATTCTATAGCTTCTCCTATTACAATCATATGTTTTGACAATGGAGAAAGTTACATCAAGGATGGGGATGAGATTAAGTGGATATTGGGAGAAGATCAAATCCACACTCTAGTGATGCAAACATACTGTGGAAGAGATTACATATTCTGAATTGGTCGAGTGTATATGCAGAAAGATTAAGGCAAATGGAGATGGGATGGTGAAGATTAGTTAGTTTCAATTGGTATTGTATTCAAACAAGCGTGAACTACTAGTACTGCTAGAACTACTATATGTAATATAGGACTACTAGGAACTACTATGTACTACCCTGAACTACCAGAAAACTACTCCGTATTACTATTTGTTATGCATGTTTCTAAGAACCTTAATTTTCTTCTTATTATTTATTTTTAAAAGATGTATCTCGTAAATTACGTGATTATATGTCCATGCATGTGTTTATTTGTCAAAATAAACATAAAATACTCTTAAAATCCCAAGTTGTTAGAAAATTTCTCATTTCAATAGAAAACACCCTTATATTTCCTAGTTAATGTCTTGATGGGAATGCCATCATGAGATGAATTTCAGAAAACACATATTTTCTGAAATTTTTTTCTGCCAATGTGTTATATACAATCTAAAACTGTCTAAATATATTGGTATTACTAATTAATTTAGTTTAATGACGTTGTATTACTAAAAAATGTTATAATTTGCAAAAATATTACTATGAAGAATGAAATATTACTACTATCTTGAGTACTACTAAGAGTAAGATAAATATCATTTTAATATTCTAAACATGTTTGTTTAATATTATCTTTTACACGTTTTAGACATGTATTTTTTTTTACAATGTGTTACACGTTTTAGACATGTGTCTTAAGTTTATTTTTTTTTTCATGAAGTGTTGACAATGTTTTTGTCATAGTAATACCTAATAAACCTAGTAGTACAATTTTTTTTCTTAGGATATGGGTTGCCTTGTCTTTAATTAAGCATGAAATTAAAAACCCAATGCTTACATATTTTTTATTTATACTTGTAAATGTTCATCATGAAATTAAAAATTCAAAGTTTACATATTTTTATTCATAATTTTATAATATTTATCATAAACCTAAAAACCCAAAGTTGTACTCTTCCAAGATTCCAAATCTCCAACATGTTAGCTCTCTTCCAAGGCTTCAACATCTGTTCTCACGAACTCCAAAGTCTGCAGCAACAAAATAATCACTCAAAAAAGTCAAAGAACACACTTATATATTTGCTATACAAACTCTTATGTTACTGAGTCACTAACAAACAACAATAGCATAACAGAAAACTAAGAGACCACATAGCAACTTAGCTTACCATCAGTACATCTGACTAATTCCTTTAGCTTAACAAAATAGATAAAACTGATGTTTCTGAATGCTGTTTAAAAAGAACTAAGAGACCACATAGCAACTTAGTCAGAAACTTCAAACTGCAGTCACACATTCAAATGAGACAGCAACAAGCTAGTCACAAAAAAAAAACTGAGAGAACACAGTCTGTGTTACACAGGCCAAACACAACCATTCATGAGTTAGTGACACATTCACAAGTAATTCACAAGAAGTCAAGAACTTAAAACAGAGTATTTACCACATGTTAGCAGACAAAAGGCCATGACTTATGAGTGAAGGAAGGTCACTAAGGCTAAAATAATACAGGGGTTGCAACATATGCTTAACAAGTCGTGACTTCATGCAAACAGAAAAAAAAGTCACTCACAATAAATAGACCGGAGAGTTATCAGCTTATCATTCATCTCTTCGACAGAAGCGAGGATATCAGGTTGCTTGGGAGGTACAACAATTCTTCTGCTTCCTGCTAATATTTTTTTAACTGATGCTGATCTTTCGCTTCTTTGATCAGATGACCTGAGAGAACCGGTTGGTGAATCCAAGCTCATGTTTGGGATCCAACCGCTGAGCCGTATCTGCTCAACCGATTTTCAACCGGATCTTCTCAACCACAATCCTTTCAAACCCACAACAAAATCAATCAAAAATAGAAGAAAAAATATACTTTTTTTACACAGAAGAGCGAAAAGAGAAGATGGATTTGGGTTGGGAAAATTAAGAAATCAGAGAAAGGAAGGACAAGAGGGATTAAGGGAAGACCGGAGAAAAAGCGATGGATGCGGTGGACTTCATCATCTTCGTCGGTTCTAGGGTTTTCAGAGGAGAAAGGTGGAGATTAGATTTCTGGGAAAAGAAGAAGTTGAGAACGACAGACAAAGGGGGAAAGGATAGCAACGCGCGGGTCGTCCGAGTTATAGTGGGTCGAATCAAATAGTTAGGTTGGATCTTGTAAATACTTGGTTTCATTAAGGGCAATATCGATTTTCACCACGTTTTCATTAAAATATAATAAAATTTATAATATTTTTTATTGGTGGGTTAAATTAGAATGAAGATGGGAGTGAGTGTGGCAATGTAGAATAAAGTCCACACACACATCAGTAGCATTATGCCTTTATCACCACATCATATCCTCCACCACCTGAAACTGGTTTAACAATGGCGTCCACCACTTTCTTCACTCAAAAGATACCTTCTGTTTCTGCAATATTCTCGATCTACACATCGGTCTCTGCTTTCACCATCCTCTTCCGAACCATCCTCAACGAGATCATCCCCACCAAAGTCCGTGACTTTATCGTCTCAAGATTCAAAGACTACTTCTCTTCTTACTTCAACCCGAACTTCACATTCATCATCGAGGAACAGTGCGATTACGTCACCAACCAGACATTCCGTGCAGCAGAGACTTACTTGCCGACCCTTCTCGCCGGAATCACCACCGGAAGTCTCCTCGTCCGTTCTAGCAACCTCAAGAACCCCTTGGCGAAACCCAAGTTCGGAATCCCAGTAAAAGCCAAGATCTTGGATGAGTTCGAAGGGATCCCTCTTGAGTGGACTCTTCTGTCTGAGAAAAATGAGAATCCTTACCAGCACCGACCAAAACGGTAACTTTTTTCAACATAAACCCTAAAGTTTAAGAATGTCATAAAAGAAACCCTATAGTTTTTGAATGTTAGCAAAAGAGACCCTAAAGTTTCGTGATTTAGTTCACCTAACTAAGTTTTCTGTTCTTTATGTTCTGTAATAAGTTGTAGCTTTCGACATTAGTTTGTAACTTTTCTCAACATAAACCCCAAAGTTTGAGGAAGTTAGGAAAGAAACCCTAAAATTTTAAGGATGTTAGGTAAATACCTCTAAAGTTTTGTGATTTTATCATTCACCTGACTACCTGAGTCTAACTAAGTTTTCTGTTCGTTCTGTTTTGTAACAAGTAGCTTTTTGACATTACTTTGTAACTTTTTCAACATGAACCCCAAAGTTTAAGGATATTAGAAAAGAAACCCTAAAATTTAAGGATGTTAAGAAAAAACCCTAAAGTTTTGTGATTTATCATTCACCTGAGTCTGTTCTTTATGTTCTGTGATAAGTCGTGGCTTTTGGCATTAATTTGTGACTTTTCTCAACATAAACCCCAAAGTTTAAGGATGTAATAACTCGTTGTCTTCTTACATTAATTTGTAAATATTTGATGTGTGTTTCAGATACTTTCATTTGACATGTAAGAAGGAGTTCAGGGACAAGATTATGTCAGAGTACTTCACATACATTGCAAACTCATCGTTGAAGATACTGAAAAGCCGAGACAATCTCAAGATCCATACTTACGATCCAAGCGATCATGCATGGGAATCAGCAATCTTCCAACACCACACAACGTTTGAAACCCTAGCAATGGAACCTGAGGTCAAGAACACTCTGATGCGTGACCTAGACGCTTTCTCCAATGGAAAAGACTTTTTCAAAACCGTGGGACGAGCTTGGAAACGCGGTTACCTTCTTTACGGTCCCCCTGGTACAGGGAAGTCATCTCTCGTTGCTGCTATAGCTAACCACATGAACTATAATATCTATGATCTTCAGCTTCAGAGCGTTAAAGACGATGCAATGCTTAAGACAGATACTTACTACTACCGAGAACAGATCGATTCTTCTCATTAAAGATCTTGACTGCAGTGGAGCGGATGCTTCTTGTAGAACTGATGAAAGGGAAGAGGGTGAGAATCAGGCCAAGAACGAGAAGAAGGATCCTAAGGTTATACATTCACTATAATATGCAGAAAGTATCTCTCATTTGTGTGTTCTGATTCTTGTTTTTTTTCTTTGTGGTTTTAAGGTAACTTTGTCAGGTCTGCTAAACTTTGTGGACGGGTTATGGTCAAGCTGTGTAGAGGAACGGATCATAGTCTTCACTACGAACCATAAGGAGAAACTGGATCCAGCATTGCTGAGGCCAGGGAGAATGGATGTTCATATACTCATGGATTACTGTACCCCTAATGTTTTCAAGAAGCTCGCTGCGTTGTATCTTGATTGTATCGAAGAGCATCATCTGTTCGAGCCTATTGAGAAGATGTTCCGTGAGGTGAAAGCAACTCCAGCTGAGGTCACAGAGCAGCTTATGGTGAGCAAGGATCCTGATGTTGCGCTTAAGGGTCTCATGGAGTTTCTTGAAAGCAGGAAGATGAATACAGAGACTGAAGAATCTGAACCAGAAGAAGCAGAGGAATGAAGCTTGAAGGATCCATGGAAGTACTTTAGTAATAATTATGTAACTGGAGTTTAGTGACTGAAGCAGTTTAGTACGTATGTATTAAGTACCTCAATTGTCACAGTTTCGTATTTGGGATTTTAGTAAAAGGGACTCTAAGCTAGTTTTTAAAAGTTTATTTTAAGATCTGACTGAAGCTACATATCCAGTTTCTTCATTCAAAATGCAAATTGGTCTTTGTCACTAGCTTAGCTGCATCGGTGCAAGTAAAATAAATTAAAGTTTTCAAGTATGATCAGTAACAAGAATATACGCTTTTAGTGACCTTGGTTAAAGAACATAACTATAGGAACTAACATCCGCAATAGAAATTTTATAACTTTGTATAAATATAAGAAATTAAAGAAATGCTTTCTATGATTAGAACTTTAGAAAAATAATATCGATGAAGTGGATTAATGTTGATAATGATTATAAGATTGATCTTTCAATCTGATGTACTAACATCCGCAATAGAAATTTTATAACTTTGTATAAATATAAGAAATTAATGAAATGCTTTCTATGATTAGAACTTTAGAAAAATAATATCGATGAAGTGGATTAATGTTGATAATGATTATAAGATTGATCTTTCAATCTGATGTACTTATAGGCTAGCTCAGTGTGTGTGCTTTTATGTCTCGTACGCAATTCCTAGCTTTGCTTATTCGTTTTTTGATCAACTTAATCAGACTTAACTACTTTGTGTGTTTCGGATGCACGTGCCACACCTAATTCTTCAGACGACACTCATTATTTGACTGGTTCAATCTTGTCTCCTTATTGTTTTCTTTTCTTCCACTTCAAACTTTTCATTAGCCAACAAAGAATTATACATGATTTTCACCACAGTAGTGATTCAACCACACTTATAAACTGAATAATCTAGTAATAGTATCACCTTGAATCACAAAACATGGATCCTACGCTAACCAATATGGATGACAATATATTTTCAGTCTTTTTGGTAACTTTTGCTAAGCTAAAAAATAAATGCAAATACATAATTGTTCCCATGCAATTTACTAAGTTCTTTTCTATAAAACATGCTGAATTTGTAAATTTCACACTTTCAAATTGGCTTCAATAGTTTAAAATTAAAATTAAAATTAAAATTAAAACTAAAATTAAAATTAAAATTAAAATTAAAAATTTTCAGATTTTCAGAGTTAGTTTTCTTATTTCCCTACGAAAATTAAAATTTTCATAAAAAATATGTGTATATATTTTTTTCTTCATAAAAAATTTGCTGGAAGAAAGGGAAAACCCCGGAAGGAAAAAACAAAACCCAGTTTTGTGTCTTATAATTGCATCCCCAATAAAATACTAGTAATCAAAAGAGAAGGTCATTAAAGAAACTAGATGCGATGTCCGCGCTACGCGCGGAAAATGTTTGATGTTTAATGGTTTATGATAAAAAAAATGGTGAAAATATAATTTTTTAGTCAGTTTAACTAATTTTAATGGATGAGTCAAGAAAAAAAAAACTAATTTTACGTGGAAAACTTTTTTGTACCCATAACTAATTACTCCCTCCGTTTCGAATTAAATGTCGTTTTAAAGCAAAATTTTTGTTTCAAAATAAGTGTCGTTTTATGATTTTAATGCAAAATTTATTGACTTTTTATTCTAAACTATTTTTATTGGTTAAAATCTGGTTAGGTGTATTGGTAATGATGTTTTTATCTAGTAAATATACAAACTTAAATGTTTTATTAATCTGTGAGTCGAAGTTTAGAACGACAAATAAAATGAAACGGAGGGAATATATATTATTTAAAATTTATTTAAATCTTTTCTTTGATTTTTGAACAATATATTTTATGTTATTAGAGTACTTAGCAAATTATAAAGTTTAACAACATTCTAACTCTACACACAACCAAAATCAGTCGGATAAGGTACACACATAAATATAAATACACACATTTTTTAGTTAGAACACTATACAAATGCGAACAATACATATTTTAATTAATAAATTATATTGTATGTTTTTTTAAGCTGGATTAATCTTTGTGAATACTAATACAAATACAATACCTATATACTACGAAAACGATGGTTTTATTTTCTCAACAATCGTAAACACAACCTCCATTTATCATATCAAAGCCAATGACCCTTTCGCTCTAATTCATTGGCTTCATTCCCTCCATATATTGACTTAATGCTCATTTCTCACTCACTTCATCACATTTCTATTACAAATTTTCAGAAGCAGAAAGCACAAAAAGAAACTCTCCATTTTATGTTATTCGATAGAACTCTATTTAAAAAAACTTTATGAGCTGTGTCTTTTTAAAAAATAAGGGTTTGTACAAATAAAAAATACATAAACAACGACTAATATTTATACTTTATAAGGCCATCTACATGTTTACATGAGCCTTTATAAGCACTAAGGGTTTGACTCAGCGCAAGGGCGGGGACCTTTGTACAATTCTTCAGAAAATGCTCCGCTTAATGAGATTGTTGTTGCCATAACTTTATCCCTCGTGCTCGTGTTTCTGCAATCCAAATTGCTCCTTCTATATAAACATGCATAGATAGTTATAATTTTTAAAATTACATCTAATTATATGCAGATTGTGAAATGGTGATAATAGATGGCTTACCCGAGGATAAGATTGAGCAAGAAGGAGAATGAAGGAAGGAGTAATCCCATTGCATATACTATTATCGGTGAGCTGAAGCTTAGTCCCACAAATGCCAAATTTTGGAATAGAAATATCCTTCACATGTTTAAAATATCTCATTATAGTCAGTGTATGTGTATATGCATGAATAGGATTTTAAGACGTCATGCATTTTACATTAATTTTATATTAACAACACAAAGAAAACGTGGTCTGCGATGTATGTCGCTCACAAAAAGAACTTCATAATACAAAATACTAACCAGTGGAGGAGCAAGCCGGAGGGGATTGATTACTCCGTGGTGAAGTAGAACACGGAGTAAGAGGTGCATTTTTAGCCAGTCCATGCCGATTGCCGTCAGAAGAGGTGCATTTTTCATTCCTTCTTCAGAAAAGATTCAGGTTACGCTTCAATTATTTGCTCTATATCCTCTTTTCAATTTGCAAAATACTAAATCAAAATTTACCTTCTCGTTTCCAGTCCTAAGCGCCAGTTTATCAATGAGATAAATAGCAACGGAAATTTGCTTCTTTGTAACATCCTTAGATGTAAAATTCTTGGTGTAAGTTGCCCTTATACTGTCTATGTGGTCCTGCAGTTAGGGAAAAAAAGTTTTGTTGCTAAAAAGAAGAAACAGTAATAGCTTAAGCACAAGCTTCAAAAACAATGAAAGCTGCCTACCATAATATTTCTGGCTTTCTCATACTTCTCCTTGTCACTATGACCTTTCAAGGCACTGCTAGCTGCCAAAAATACACTCTTGAACTCTTTTGGGTTGATAATATCACTCCAAAAGCTAGCCAGGTGACTGTGTTGTCATGCTTACCGTCTTTTCCATCTGCAGTGTCACATTTCACATAGCTTAGTAATATCTTTATATAACGTTTTCTATTTTGGAGGTAAACCAAGGGGAAAATTCACAATACTTTTCACCAGGGATCGAACATTCTGAAACACCTTTCCCAATGTTTATGGTGATATCAGATGGATGATAAGCTTGCTTAGTTTACTCATCTGAAAAAAACAGACAGTAGACAGGTTTTGAGAGAAAAACAAAATAGACAATGCCTTATCGAACCCACAACGTCAAGGAATATTGATCACAAAATAAGTCTCTAAAAAGGGAAATAACTTTGGGATGTCAGCTCCTTGGTGTTTTGGAAAACTTTGCGGAAGACAAGATCGCCGAGTTCGAGAGGACGCGCTCTAACCTTCTTTTATAATAACTCTCGATCTGGTTTTGGTAATTCTGGATTCGAAGAAGTGCCTGATCGCGTTTCTCTTCGAGTTCATCGAGAGCGTCAAGGAGCATGTCTTGGTTGAGTTCGACGAACTGAGGCATCTTGGCGCGGCGAAGACTCGTCACGTTGACTTCTGCAGGGGCCATCGTTTCCATCCCGTAAGCAAGGGAGAAATGGGTGGATTTGGTCGCACCACGAGGAGTCGTTCGATGCGACCAGAGGACACCGTCCAGTTCGTCGGCCCAATGGCCTTTCTTGAGGTCGAGCCGCTTCTTGATCCCATCGATGATAATCTTGTTGGAGGATTCCGCCTGTCCGTTTCCTTGCGGGTAGCGGGGAGTCGAAGGGCTTAGGCGGATATTCCATTTGCTGCAGAACTCTTTGAAGTTTCCAGACATGAATTGAGAGCCATTGTCCGTCACGATTTCGTATGGTAAACCATGACGGCAGATGATGTTCTTCCAGACAAAGGTGCGGACTTCCTTGTCCGTCACCTGAGAGAAGGCCTCAGCTTCAATCCACTTAGTGAAATAGTCGGTGAGAACCAGGATAAAACGACGTTGGCGGGAGTTCGGCATCGGTCCGATGATATCCATCCCCCATCGCATGAACGGATAAGGAGCGGCAGATGTCCGCAACAGCTCGGTGGGGCTGTGGATACTCGGGGCGTGACGCTGGCATTTGTCGCATCGACGGGCATATGCTTTGCAGTCGGTGTTCATGGATGGCCAAAAGAATCCCGAGCTCCGAACCTTGAGGGCGAGAGCTCGGCCTCCCGAATGGTTTCCTCCTGCTCCGTCATGAGTTTCGGCCATCACTCGTCGCACTTCGTCCCTGGATGCACTTTAAGAGAACCTTGTTCGTGGTTACTCGGTGAAGTTCGTCGTTCATAACGACATAGTGGGCGCTGCGTCTCTTCAGGCGTCTCGCTGCCCACTTTTCTGTTGGCAATTCTTCGCGGACGAGATAATCAAGGAACTCGGCTCGCCAATCAATTGGGGTGTCGTCATGATCGGGCATCTCAGTGTCGGCGGGATCGTCGGTTGATTGTTGAGTTGCTGCGAAGATTGGAGCGGTGGGAAGACTTTCGTCGGAAGGAGGGTCGATGCTCGGTCTATCGATCCGATGTATGGGTATCGTCCTTTTGACTTGGTCATGGAGTTTGCTCCCGAGTGCAGCTAACGCGTCGGCGCAAACGTTCTCTCCTCGGGGAACCTTGGTAAGTTCGAAAAAATCGAATTCCTTGGCAAGTTCTTGGACTACCCGGAGATACGCGTCCATTCGGTCATTGCGGGCATCGTAGTCGCCACTGAACTGGCTGGCGACGAGCTGCGAGTCGCAATAAGAACTCAGGCGTTTGGCTCTGACGGCTCGGGCGAGATGGAGACCCGCGATCAGTGACTCGTACTCTGCTTCGTTGTTAGAGGCCGGGAAACCGAAACTGAAAGATTGCCGAATGAGTTCTCCTGTTGGTGACTGAAGCTGGACTCCCGCGCCTGATCCTTTGCTCGTTGACGATCCGTCGACGTGGAGAATCCAGTTGGGACTTGGAATGTCGAGGTCTTGTGCAAGATCCGGTGTGAGCTCGACAAGGAAGTCGGCGATGACTTGAGATTTGGCGGCTGTTCGGCATTTATACGTGATGTCAAGCTCGCTTAGTTCGATCGCCCACTTAGTCAACCGGCCAGCTCTGTTGGGATTTTGCAGGACGGTGCGGTGCGGTTGGTCGGTTAACACTTCGATAGAGTGTGATTGGAAGTAGGGTCGCAACTTCCTCGCGGAATCAACGACGGCCAGAGCTAGTTTCTCAAGGGTTGGGTATCTGGTTTCCGGACCAGTCATCCGTCTGCTCGTGTAAAAAATCGGACGCTGCTCGCCACGGTCCTTTTTGATCAGGACGCTACTGACAGCTGCTGAGGAAACAGCGATATAGAGGGATAGGACGTCTCCAACATCCGGCTTGGCTAAGACGGGAGGAGTCGTCAGGTACTGCTTAATTTGAGTGAAAGCGTCCTCGCATTTGTCATCCAAAATGAACTTCTTGTTTCCTCTGAGGAGGTCGTAGAAGGGGAGACACTTGTCGGTAGATCGGGAGATAAAGCGATTAAGTGCGGCGATGCGTCCCGTTAATCTCTGCACTTCTCGGCAGTTTCTCGGACTTGGGAGATTAAGGACCGCTGAGATTTGTTTCGGGTTAGCTTCTATTCCTCTTTGCGTGACAATGTAACCAAGGAATTCACCCGAGGAGACACCAAAGGTGCATTTAGCGGGATTCAGCTTCATCCCGTACTTGTTTAGGATGGCGAAGCATTCCTGTAAATGTGTTAGGTGGTCGGCGGCTCGAAGGGATTTGACGAGCATGTCGTCGATATAGACTTCCATCGTCTTCCCCAGCTGGTCGGCGAACATCCGATTGACAAGCCTCTGGTAGGTTGCCCCAGCGTTTTTCAACCCGAATGGCATCACCTTATAACAGTAGGTTCCTCGATCGGTGATGAATGCGGTTTTCTCCCGGTCGTCTGGGTGCATCAGGATCTGGTTGTAGCCCGAGAAGGCATCCATAAACGTCAGCATCTCGTTACCGGCCGTCGATTCGACTAGGCGATCGATGCTAGGCAACGGGTAGCTGTCCTTAGGACATGCTTTGTTGAGATCAGTAAAATCGACGCAGACGCGCCATTTACCGTTCTTCTTCTTAACGACCACTGGATTGGCCAGCCACTCCGGATAACGAACTTCGGTAATCGAGCCGGCGCCGAGTAAACGCTCGACTTCTTCTGCGACTGCCTTGGACCGCTCCGGACCCAACTTTTTTCTCTTTTGACGGATGGGCTTGAAATTGGGATCAACGTTAAGCTCGTGGGTTGTGATGGCTGGATCGATTCCTTTCTTATCGGACATTGTCCAAGCGAACGAGGACAAGTTTTGATTTAGGAACTCGAGGACCTTCTGTTGCATTTCGTCGGGTAGGAACGCGCCAATTCGGACAGATTTGCTCAGGTCCGAGTCGTCGACTGGTACTTCTAGGACCTCTTCCTTCTGCGGACAAACTTTGTTCGCAGGGGGCGAGATCGAGTTGACAAGTGACTGGGAGCGTTGAATCTTGACTGTGGGAATCAGGAGGACTCGTGCAGCCTGCTGGTCCCCCTTCAGAGTTTTGATCGATCCGTCGGATCCCGGGAATTTGACACACTGATGGTACATTGATGCGACTGCTCGCATTGAATGTAACCATGGGGTGCCAAGTATAACGTGATAGGGAGCTTTGGATCCGACCACAGAGAACTTAACCGTTCGCGTGATTCCGCATGCGTGGACCGAGAGGCGGATCGTGCCGGCAAATACCTCCGACGACCCATTGAATCCTGTCAGGGTCCGAGTAGAAGGCTTGACGTCATTGAGATCGATTCCCATTTTTACGAGGGTTTCACGAAAGATGATATCGACCGAGCTACCGGTATCGATGAGCACTTTTGTGACGTCGTACTTGTCAATGCCAAGCACGACGAGCAGAGGATCGTTGTGAGGGAGGTGCACGCCGAGTGTGTCGTCAGATGAAAAGGTAATCGGCTGATTGTCTGCTTGCTTTTGGAGCCATCGTTGGGAAGTGGTGGCTTGCCTGCGATAGTCCTTGACTGATCTAACTGAATCGCCGCAAGGGGGTGATCCGCCCATAATGACGTTTATCCGGGGACGAGTTTGTGCACGCTTTGCGCGGATCACGTCGCGAAGGTCGTTACTCGTTTCGGCAGTATCCCTTTTCTTGCGGTTGAGGGTTGTCCGCAGATCGCCGATCTTCGCGTTGAGTTTGTCTCGCAAATCACAGTTCGGCTTTTCAGCGGACTGCTGGTGAGAGAATCCTTGTGCTGAAGCTTTCGCGGCTCGATTCGAGTCGATCCGTAGGCGGAGATCGGCGGGGACTGGCGTTTCCTCGATAGTAGATTGGAGCTTTTGATCGAGGAGGGACCGGTCCGTGGTGCTTTGGAGAGTTTTCATGTCGTCGTCCTCGTCGGACGAGGATCCTGGTTCGTTCTCCCCTTGCGATTGGACGCGGATCACTTCGATGCGCTGGCGGTTGGCCGGCTGATCGTCATCTGCCGAGTCGTCGTCCTCGTCGGTATCACGGGCAGCTTTTTTTGCGTCCTTTGGCTGTTTGTCACTTTTACGGTTTTTGCCCTGCGATTTTCGCTGAGATTTCTTGTCTTTGTTCCTGCTCCAGCTGTTCTCCCCCTTCGGTTTGGGTTTCGGCGGCTGGATCTTGTAATCTCCACTTTCGATCGAGGAGAGGAACTTGGCGTAGAGAGATTTGCACTCAGTCGTATCGTGCCCCTTGACGTCATGATACTTGCAATGCTTCGTAAGATCGATGGACGTTCTGGTCGGTCCCGTCGCCGAATCGACTTTAGCCACGGTTCCAGCACTCGGGGTACTGGGAGACGCATCGGGAGAGTCGGTTTCTCGCTGATAGACATTCCATTTTTTGTTGTGCATGACCATGGTTGAAACAGGGGCGTTGTTCTCGTCTACGACGTAGAGGAGACCACCCTTTTTGCTGCCAGTATCATTTGGTGCGTGCTGTCGCGGCTCGGTCCGAGCACCCGCACTCTTGGCTGCCGCAGGTTTGGCGGCGTTCTGCTTTCGGATTATCGCCTTGGTATCTTCTTCCATTCGGATGAAGTTGTGAGATCGGGCGATAGCGTCAGGGAGCGAAGTCGTAGGGTTGGAATACAAGTCCTTGCGGAACTTCGAGTTGACGAGGAGAGTGTTCATCAAGGCGTCGATAGCGATGTGATCAGGGACATCGACTCGCGAAACGATCGTCTTGAATTTTTCGATGTAGTCTTTAAGGCTTTGGTCCTTTGTTTGTGCCATATTCCACAGGCTAGAAGCGGTTGCTGCTCGCTTGGTGAACATGATGTAAGTCTTGAGAAACACAGCGAGAGGTCTCGGAAACTGCGAATCGAGTTCTCGCTGAGCGGTGAGAACCAGGTTAGCGCTTGTTCGTTTAGTGTTTCGACGAAGAGCTGACAGTATCCTGCATCCTTCTCTTCGTCGGAAAGACGAGCTCTGGCCATAGCTATATTGAAGGCTGTTAGATGCTCGACAGGGTCGCCACCGGGTTTGTACTCGGAGAGACGAAGCTTTTCTATTTTGCGGAGCTGGACTCTGGTTAACTCGCTAGCGAAGGGCGAGCGCGAAGTGGAGGCGATGACGCTGTCAATCTGAGGGGCTGCACTCGTCGCTTGATGGATCTGCGAGCTCATCTGTTGAAGGCTGAGTTTGAGCTCGGCGATCTCGCGAATCGTCGTCGGGTCTGCTGTCGCCGGAGTAGGATAGACGGCAGGAGGCTCGTTAGGGTCAGATTCGTCGACGGCGTGGTCTTCCGCCGGTGTTGGAGGGAAAAGATGGCGGCAGACATGCTGGGAACGGCTTGTCGGCTCAGCAGGAGCGGTGAGAGCAGCTACAAGGGCTGCGAGCTGCTCATTCGTCGTCTTCTGGACTTCCTCTTGATGCGCGAGGCGAGCCATCACGGAGCTCATAAAGTCCGACGAGAGAAAAGGAGGAGGAGGCAGAGGCGTAAGCTCGGGCGCTTCGCCGGAAGTGCCGGGGTTCGAGTCACCAATCGTCATATCGGTCTAAGAAACGTTACTCTGATCGGCCCCACGGTGGGCGCCAATTGTTTGAAGTGAGTTTGGTCAACAGAAAGTAAAAGAACTCAAGAGTGGGATGAACAGAGACGTTTTATTAGAGTCGGAATAACGAGGGTACAAGAGTAGGAAAGCCGGCTAGTCGATGCTCGGAAAGCTCCTAGCCGGAAATACAAGAGAAAGCGGCGAGATACAAACAGAGTAATGGAAACCCTAATCTGGCCGCAAGTCTGTGTGTCTAAGTGGTGATACCCTTCCTTCTTGTCCTCAACTCCTTATATAGTCTCTTAGGTCGGTTGGCTTTGACCTAATTCGTTCTCTTTGTTATGGGCCTTTTGACTTACAGGCCCAGTCGGGACAACTGTTCGGCCCGAGCCGCCTGATCGTTGTCTTCGGCTGCTCGTCCTCTATTCAAAGAGGTCACGAGCCGAGTCGCGGCTCGTCAGGAGCCGGCTTTGAGCCGATCATCCTTTGAGTGATAGTAATGGGCCTCCTGTTCGCTGGGCCTTGTGGGTGGTGACAATCCATCCCCAGCACATGCGTCCATGCGTCCATTTTGTCCTACACCTCTTTGATTGTAGGAGAAGGCAAAATTAATTCAAAGATAACCCCTAAAACAATAGCTCAAAGACATGGTTTTGATCATTCGAATATGTAAAGTTAGGGAAAGCCTATCATGATTCTTTGTTCACTTTAGAGCTAATAGATTAGATCAGCCCATTTAAAAGCCCGTGAGAGCTCGTTTCATCGTCATCCCATCGCAATTCGTAAACGTATTTTTCTTCTTCTTTCAATTTCGTTGTCTCGATTCTTCTTCAAACCTTAGGAGATGCGAGTTATGTTTTGATTTCGCGTAGATGGCATCGAATCCTTACAGAGGCGGTGCGGCTCCGTACAGATCCGGGTAACCCTTTTGAAATTGATTTTTGATTTGATCATTTTGATAGAGAAAACTCAAGGGTTTTTGTATTTTTGGGTTTGCAGAGATGGGCTTAGCACTAGAACCGGTACTGGGTCAGAGGAAATCCAGCTAAGGATTGATCCCATGCCCTCTGACCTAGACGATGAGATCACTGGTCTCCATGGTCAAGTCAGGCAATTGAAAAATGTAACACAACCTTCTCTTTCCCATTAATCTGATAATCCGTACTAGAATGAATAAGTTGCAATTCCTTGTGTTTTTTTTTACCTTCAATTTTGCACATAACTTATCTTTTGGTGGCATATATTTTGATGCAGATTGCTCAAGAAATTGGGTCAGAAGCGAAGTTTCAGAGGGACTTCTTAGATGAGCTGGTATCTTGTTGTTGTTGTTCATGTCACTTAAGTTCTTGATTCAACTCTATATACTTACTCTTCCCTCAATTATTTTGGTATCTACAGCTGCTTCCCACAGTAGGTTAGATTTATTTAGCAATGAATCTTTATAAATTTACAATTTGAACTTTGAAGGCTTATTATACTCAGGGTCTGGTCTTGTCTCAAGTCTGAAAGCTTAGGAATAGATAATCTTCAATCTTGGTTAGTTAGGTGTATGCATAAGGAAATTGTTTCAGCTTGTGAATGAGAATATGGTGAAGATACTCTCTAGGATGTTAAAAAAAGCATGTGCACCTTATGATGTTCCTGTGTGAAACATAAAAGCTTTCAGTGGTGTTATTTGATCTTTTTATTTTATTTTCTGTGACAGCAAATGACATTGATGAGAGCGCAAGCAGGAGTGAAGAACAATATACGGAAACTAAACTTGAGCATCATACAGAGTGGCAACAATCATATCATGCATGTGGTTCTTTTCGCGCTATTCTGCTTCTTTATCCTCTACCTGTGGTCGAAGATGTTCAAAAGATGAAAGACTCATCATCGTATTTGATGCTCTACCCCCCGGAAGAATACTTGATGAAAATGTTGGAAAGCTGTAGAGATATCTTTTAGTTGCAGACATTCTTGTGTGATTCTTCTCGTTCGCTGTTATATATATATAGTGCTTATTTTGAACACATTCATAAAAGCAAAAACAAGATTATGTTACCTAACCTGATTCATGAGCCATCTGGTCTTTAGCCATCTCACATTCAGTATTACCGATTGTGAAAATTTTACAAGTCTGTGTGACTTGCAATATAATACTTGTTCCTTTGTCTGTGGCATATTGCAAAAAAGTTTGAAAATTTTCAATGATCTGAATAGCAGAGGATAAGCTCTCTACACTGCATGTACTTGGTAGAAAGGGAGGAAGAAGATAAAGAAAATTTGAATGGCTTCCTTATCGACCACCATTGCGTCTATGGCATCCTGCTTCCAACGGGAAGATTAGTGTTCCTTCTGCTTCGTTTTCCGATCCATTGCTCGTTCCTCTCGCTATCGTCTGCAATTTTTGGTTAGCCTCGTTAATTTCTCTAACTGTAATCCTTGTGTGTGCTTAGCCGTGTTTAGTATTGTAATAGCTTTGAATATATGTTCCGTGTATGCTCAAACCCTTGGAGAGTTGGAACAAGAGATATATCTTAGATACTACAAAGACGTGTAAAGTTCATGTTTTGTTTCCATGTATTTTTTTTTTAGGTTTGTCAAATTGCGTTTGATACCAGCATTGGAACGAATGTCCAGAAACGCTGAGGGCTTGTGGTGAGAGCTGGACAAGCTGCTCTGTGTCAAATAAGAGAAGCAGGTCAAGAAAATGTTTGGCCAGGACTCATGGTTTCCGTTTGAGGATGCGAAGTGAACCACTAGTAGTAGAGCCACCAATCCATCAAGCAAACGGGCTCTTGATGGTCTCGTTTCTCTCCTCATTTTATCTCTAATCCTTTTTTTTCAGCGTTTGACTTTTTATGTGTTCTCGATTCGTTTCAAAATAATTTCTTGGGATCCATACATGCACGCACTATAATGCTTGCAATATTGAATTTGACACTCCTACATAAATGCAACGCTGTTAGCAATTATTGAATTTGTTTATTTCAGTTTTAATCATATAACCGAGCTAGCCAGTGAAGCAACAAGAAAGGAAGCATACTGAGCTACACTACACATGCCTTGAGACCACTCCATATCTCTACTGAAGGACTGGTTTCCCTGTTACCACCCGCAAACGCAGCTTTTGCGGTTGGTAGCGGTTGAAAGCGTTTCAAAACAATCATATAAATTGCTACAAATCGTTTCAAACCGCTCCGAACCTTTTAAAACCAAAAACTGGTTCCAGCTACCGTTTGCGGTTACAGGCGGTTGCGGTTAGATAAAAAAATATAAAACTAATTTTTAAAATATTTTAAAATTTAAAATTAAAAATTAAAAATGTAAATATTATAAATAAAAATATATACACACTTTATATATCAATTTCAATTCACAAACAATATTATAATTTGTTTTATAAAAACTTTAAACTAACTACTCATTAGATTTTTAATAAAAAGTTTAGTATACATATATAAAGCGAAACAAAATATTCTTTTAAATTTTTTAATAAATCTTCAAAAATATTATTAAAATTATAACTTTCAACTAATTAAAAATAAATAAATAAAAATATTATTATTATTAATCATATTATATTAATAATTATTATATTTTATTATAATGGTATGTTTTTATATTTTTATAATGATATAATATGTTTATATTGGTAATTTATTATTAAACCGCTGCAACATCTTATAATCAACCAGTCACAAATATTCCGCAAACGCAATAATTTTCAAACGTTGTGTCAGTCATACAAAACGCTAAATAACGCTTGCAACCGCAACCGCAAACTCCCGCACCCGCAACCGCGATCGCTGCGTTTAAACCAGTTGGGCCTTGAGTCTAATGTAAACATTCTCTCCCTAAGTTGTACCCCATGAATTCTTAGCCAGCCAATACTTGATCCCTTCCGGGCTTATCCCGTACCCAACCAACATCACTGCATGATTCATACTTCACACTTGTCCCACAGTCTCCATCATTGTACACTCCACTTGAGTAATGGATGAAACTGTCATTCCTCACAGCAATCCCCACCGTGGGCTGTCGCGATACAGGTTGTAGCAACGCATGCTCGTTGTTTTGTGGAACCGCATTGAACCCTTAATTAGATTTGCATGGCGGGTTTGACGTTGGACTGGCAAGTCCCATCTTTCACTTGGTAAGGATATGCCTGATCTGAAGCAATGCCTCGGTTTGGTACAATGTACTCGGATGCGTATCTCATTGATCCTCCCTTGCAGCCATGGTCAAGCGCTCTATCACAATCTATAAGTTACTGTTCGGACAGTGATACTAGGTTTCTGATATATCATGGAATTTACCTTTTTTCAACCATGATATATAAATGTATTAAGATATAATTATTATGTTTTGTAGTCTATTTAGTATGTTTACAAGTTCAGAAGTGATATGAAGTAAAGTGGTGATTTTGGAGTACTTTGGAGTATTTTAGAGATTTCACCCGAGCTGACCATCGACCAACACATTTAGATCGACACTGAGAGATGATAATCGATCGATGCACACATCGTGCCATCGATCGATGGCGAAGCTGCATAAACCAAATTTGGTCACAGCCGACCTGAAGCCCAAGATTCCACCAAATATCATAATGCCCCTGACAAGTTTTAACCTAGTATTTATGTGTTCTGTCGTTGTATTAGGCAACATCCGCTTTCATATTTCTTATTCTCACAGCAAATTTTTTAGGTTTTTAGTAGAGCTGGAGAGAAGAGCAGACTCTTTCAGAGATTGTATTGGAACTCCAGATTTGTATTCTATAATAGCTTTATTTATTCATTGTGATATTTTGCTTAGATATGTCTGAGTAATTCACCTTATTAGGTTTAAGGTTCAAATAAGATATGAATGATTAGCTCAAAATATAGAATTACTAAGTTTCTATAGATATTCATCATTAGAATTGTATTTAATGCTTGTGTTCTAAAGTAGCTAACTAGAACTCTGATAATAAGATAGTTAGCCGCAAGCGACAGCTTGGTCTTCTACCAGAATAGATTCTTTGAGATAGGATTGCTAGAAACAAACGAAATTTGACCTAGAAATCCTAGTGAACACATTCAACCCGATCGTTAAAGCTTGCTAGAAGACCATCGATTGATAATCATATAGATTAATCGATCGACGGCTCGAAAGGTGTATCGACCGATATTCCTATAGAATCTTCGATCAACACTTTCTTCAGATCAACAAACAGAAGTTGAGGTCTAAAGATCTAGACAATAGATAGCCTAAACAAATGGAAGTTGATTGACTATTGCTTATGTTGAGTTCTCATATATCTCGCATGCATGCTTAGCATATGTACCTCTATAATCCAGATTTGTCTGAATAAAAACCCTAGACTCAACTCTTTATTATTATTGGCTAAACTCAAATCCAATAAACCGAAAATTACTTGTTCATCACTGGTTATTTTCTTTAAATCACATTTGACTTAGCTTAATCACTGCTGATTAGGATTTATTGTGTGTCATATCTCTCTGTGGATTCGATCCCTAAGTACTATAATTGATCATCTTATTTGAGAAAGTACTTCACTCCTTATGGTAATTTGAGTGATATCAAATTTGGCGCCATTGCCAGGGAGCTTTGATCGCCATTAGATCATGTCTAATCCGATTTAGTCTAGGTTTTCTTTAATTCTAAAAATCTCATAATTTTTTTTCTTGTCGTTAAGGTGCATGCCAAGCAGTACCAGAAACAATAAGGAGTCACCGCTGCTTTTCTCAGACCTTGCACGTTTGGAACGTACAATCCGCAAAGGAAAACGCTGCGCATCGACCGACACTCGCATTCCACCGTCGACCGACACTACTCTACCGTCGACCAACACTCGCATTCCACTGTCGACCGAGACTACTCATCTATCGACTGACACCTTCCACCCAACTTCGATCGACGTTACACATCCGACATCAATCGATACTCAGCCGCGAGACATGGTTGCGACCCTTATTCTCACACGGGACGAGAATGGAGACATGCATGACTAAGATGGTCATCTACGTAATACAGCAGGTCAGAGGATAGATGATGATCAGGGGGCTGCAATCCTTGATCCTATTGATATAGCTACAGCTGCTGCTAATGATGTAGATGAGGCTGCTCGACCGAGAACGTTGGCTGATTACAACTGTACAGACCAATACTACGCCAACATATCTGCTATTCGTCCTCCAGCTATCCAGAGGAATGATTTCGAGCTGAAGCCCCAGTACTTTACACTCGTGGGCAGACACCCTACTGTGGTTTACCACACGAGCATCCAATGGAGCACTGGAGAGGTTCGAGGATTTAGTTTCTGCTATTAGAGAAAATAAGTATATCTTATTTTCTAAGAAGACACATTAAATCATATGACTTGATATTTTTGAAGTTACTTAACACTTTTAAAATTTTAAAACATATCTTAAAATTACTTAACAAGTTTACAAAAACTAACGTAGAAGACTTCCATGGAAACCAATTAAGTCCTCTCGGATCAGCTAGAAACATTAATAAACATGAACTTTGGTTCTGAATTAAAACCAATTAAGTTCTGAATTTTTATTCAGGAGCCCCAATATCGATTAATGAATAAACAAGAAAATGTTTAAAAATCATTTTAGTTTGCAATTAAAATTTTACAAATGAAGACTTCCAGAAAAGTCTACTCTACAGCAGACTTCTCTCGAAGGTTTCCTTTTTAAATAGTGGCATACTTTTGTTAAAAAAAATCTCGAGAAATCCAGAGAAGACTTCCATATAAGTCGTCTAGGATAAAACAAGTTATTTTTGTATTTGACTAGATTATATCAGGAATTTGACTTTTCCTCGACGACTTACACATAAATCGTCCAGTATAAAATTAAAAAATCAATATTTATTATAACTAGACGATTTCCATGTAAATCGTTTCAGGTTAGTTTTGAATTGAAAAATAAAACTTAAAATATTTAATCTATTCTAGACGACTTACATGAAAATCTTCCGTGAGACGCCTTATATGGAAGTCGTCCAAGATAAGTAAGGTTTTACCAGAATCTAGGAATAAAATCTTGGATGAATTTTGTGTAAGTTGTCGGGCAGAAGAATTTCGTGTCAGTCGTCAAGAATAAATTAAATATTTAAGTTTTATTTTTCAATTGCAAAAGTAACATGATACGACTTACATGGAAGTCATTTAACTATAATAAAATATTGAAGTTTTATTTTTCTTCTAGAGGACTTTCAAGTAAGTCATCCAGGAAAAGTTAAATTTCTGACACAATCCGGTCAAATGCAAAACTAATATGTTTATCTTAGATGACTTACTGGAAAGTCTTCTCTGGTAGTTTCGAGTTTTTTTGTTAACAAAGGAAAGTGGAGGACTTCCATAGAAGTTGTCTCTAAAAACACATATACAAGTCAATTGCAAAACTAACCTATGCATTGACCAGAAGACTTCCGTATAGGTCTTCTACTGCCATAAGACTTACACGGAAGTCTTCTAACAAACAGATCTGAAAAAAACAGATTTCATAGTTTCAACCAGTGAGATAACTTGTTTAGCACACAAAAGTCTTCTCCAAGCACCCAAAAGTTCAAATAAAAATGACTCACCAAGAATCGTAAGCTTGAATAGCTCTATGAAATATGAACCATAAAAGTTTTAGAATCAAAATCTTTGATTTTTTGGATGAATATGGAGAGAAAGTGAAAGAGATGTTGTTTTTAGTTGATAAGAATTGAGAAAGAAAGAGTGAAAATTGATTTTAGATGCATTAAGAGCTTCAAATTGGTTGTTCATCGTGGTTAGTGTATTGATAGCAATGACAATCTAGTAAATACTTAAAGATGATGAGGTTGAGAAGAGTAGAAATGTCATTTTCAAAAAAAATAGATTAATGATATTTTCGTGAATAATCTGAACCTGTGAGATAAATAGAGAAAATAATTTTTTTTTTAAATCATAAATTAGTTTGTGTTTGACTTTGAATTTTGAATCTATCTAATAAACCCTTGAAAAAATAGCCTATCTAATAAACCCTTGAAACCGACAATCCCGCTACCTGTTAAACCTCCTAGTCAACCAAAGAATAATGTTTATTTAGTTTTTGTCAGGTTTATAATTACTTTTTAAGGATTTTTTTACTCTCTAAGACACTTTTTGTCTTATGAATATCACAATCAGACACTTCCGCTGGTGAGGCACTTTAGACATGCTTATTGTCTTTCATACCCTTAATTTTGACCACATCAAACTAACCTAACCAGATATAATTAACCATGGTTTCCTTTTTTTATTATTCATTTATCTGTAGGGATATACAAAACAAAAAGGAGAAACGCTTTAATTCAAAACAAGATCCACTTTACTAATTCAACTCTAATTTTTAATTCTCTCTCAAACCAAAAGAAGAAACGCTTTCGTTCCCGACAGAGTTTTTACCCTAATTTGATGTGTGTATATTCTTCGATCCCGTCAGAGATCCACGGCGAAATCCCATCGGAGATCCCATCTCTGTCGAACAATGACGAAATCCAATGCAAAGAAGAAATACACGGCGTCTCGGAAACCAGACCCACCGCAAAACTCACCAGGTTAGAGCCTCCGCCGTTTACTCTTTTACCCTACAAAAGGTTGTATTTTGATGTTAGTCTTGAATCTCGACGGTTTATTGTTTTGCATGCTCCAAATTTCAGAACCCTTGCAATCGAAGGCGAAGAAAAAATCCACGGCAAAGAAGAAATCCACGGCGTCGCGTGAACCAGACCCACCGCCGAGATGGGTGAGTTCGGGATCGGCTGTGGGCGAGTTCGGTATCCGCCGTGGATGAGTTCAGAATCTGCCGTGGCTGGAGTTTTAGAGAGTTGATGAGCTCCAAAGCTGTTTGATCCATCGTAGTCTTGTCCATGGATGACTTCAAGAGATGTGGATGCTATCTTGTCCATGGATGATTTTAAGAGAGAGCTGTCCATATAATGTTGTCCATCCAAATAATGTTTATCCATTTTTCTCCATCCACAAATGTGAGCAACCATAACATTTTTACATGGACACAAAAGCATTCACATGAGTCTATATTTACGTTTTTACATGTCTATGTTTAGGTTTTTTTTTCTCTTATCCACATGAGTCTTATCCACATGATTTACATGTCCACAACTCCATGTATTCTTTTGTTAACAAGAGTTCATGTCTAAAATCTTCTTTTTCTTCTTTTTTGGTGAGATTAACAAAATAATATGTTGTCCACAAATAAGGCATCCACAACCACATATAAAATATTACAACAACAAACCGATGAAAAAACATTATTTTTTTGTAGCAAGATCAATCACAACCATTGGATGAAGTTTATTAGATTTATATCGAGAGGGCTCATAATAGTTGGATGTTTCCAAAATTTGTTTTTGAGAATTGTATCCACAATTCTTTCATCCACATTTTTTATTTGTATCTTTTGAAATATAACAAAAAAATATATCAAAGTGGATATCAAATTATAGAGAATAAAAAATAAAATTTACTGCATCAATATATTTCTCAAATATATTTTAAAATTAGAGAAAAAAACAAAATAAAATATAAATGAGTAAAACAGACATTAATAAAATACTAACAAGTCTTCTTTTCATCCAGCGTCTTTTTAGTCTCTCTTCACACAGCGAAGGGTATGTTAGTCATAAAACAAGTTGTGGATATGGAGAAAGTGTGTCTCCAGCACAATGTATCTCATCCTGTTAAAAAGGAGAAAAATGTGTCTTATACGTTAACGCACTCTCATGAAAGAATAGTTTTTTTTTTTAGTTTTCTCATGAAATGGAGTATCTTTTTCTTTGCTTATGCATATACTTTATATCTCTTCTGTTTTTTTTTTCATCGTGGATAGTATTTGTTGTAACCTTCTAATTTTTTAACTTTTGTCATATAAACTGTGTTTTTATTATTTGTCATGAGTCGCATGTTTCTTTAATGTCCTTGATTTTACATGTTTCGAAATAAATAATATTTTATCGTAAATCAAAGTCATTGATCTTATTTAATTTAGTAAAATCATATACAATACCAACTAAACTATTTATTGTGATAATTAGATTTTGATAAACATTTTACTATGCCACTTGAAGAAAATATAGTAAATGATGATAAAAAGAACAAAAATTAGTCAAGAGATTTCAAATTATTTTAATTTGTTATATAAAATCTATTATAATTTAATGGTTGATTTTAGATTTAAAATTTATTTTTCTATTCACATTATATTCTAAAACTTATGTAATTTAATTCATGCTATTATTTGTTTTAACTCCAAAAATTATTAAAAAAAAAAATTATTTTAAGATATCTTGTTTGTGAAATAAAAATAAAAATAAAATTAAGAAACCAGATATAAATAGTTTTAATTTTTTTTTTCATCATTTTCTACATTTTTTAAAAAATATGAAATTTCGTACTCCCTCTAATTTATAATACTTGATGTTTGATTTAGTGCACAGAGATTAAGAAAATTACATTTTTTCTAAAAAACCACTTTAAAGATTTAGTTTTAAAATCAGTTAACTAATTATAAAAAACTAAAATCTAATTGTTTGAATAGTTTCCAATAAAATTAAAGTTAACTTTAAAAACTTCAAAACTTTTCGTATACCGGAAAAAATACTCCTTCCAAAAATTATCTATATTGAAATGGAAAGAATATATTTTAGTAATTATATATTAAATTAATTTATTTATTAACATGCTGTTAGTTCACTATTAATCCAATAACTCGGTGATTTATAAAATTATCCCATTTAATATCTAGATTGGTGCATTTTAGTAATTTACAGAACCATGCAGAACGACAATTCAATTTTATTTTTTTATCCAAGTTTATTGGACCTGAAACCATAACAAATTACTATGAAAAATGGGTTTGCTTTGTCTTCGATCAGTTTAATCCATGCTAGCTATTGGGGTTGACGTATTAGACGTATATTCTACATTTTGTTGAACATGTTATTGGAAGTAGGGGACACGATTTTATAACTAAAGAAATTCGAAATTACCTCGATTTAGATATACAGAAAGTTGCTTATATAGTTTTAATCCCATATACGTATATTAGACATCTGTAAATTTACTCATCTCCAAAAACATTGGTATACACTAATTAATTTGAGGTACTGTATTATACTTCTGAAACTTTCCAAAAGCATTGAAAATCAAAATACACAAATTCACATTAAAAACGTTCATTTTTTTTTTGAGAAAGGGCTTTTAGCTATATATATATGATAAAGAGTGAGGCCCACTAAGGCATACAAGGAAGAGCTTTTAAGCCCAGTTTTAGTTAAACCACGACAAAAGTAAAGACGGTTCGATGATAAAGTTGCGACGATCAGTGAGTAGAATCCTCCAACCAGTTCTGCATCATCAAAGAGGCAAGCGTTGGAGAAGATAGTCTGGTAGAAGAAATCTTGTTCTTGATCTGGGCAGTAATGGTTGAGATTAGTGAGTCTGCGCTTCGAAATTGGTTCCTGTGAATCCTTGAGTTTCTTTCCATCCAGATCGAGTAGATGGCCGCCTGCCACGCTAAGAGAGAGAGCACGTTCATTGCAAGTAATTTATTTTGTTTCTCGAGCACGTACATTATATATATACTATTTAAATTTGTAATAATAACTGTAGAGTTTAGAGATATTTTAACTTTGAAATGGTAAAAAGGAAATTAAGATTAATTTATATAAGATATTCCTTTTAGATAGATTATTCATAAACATAATAAACCAAACTGGATCGTAAACCAATCCAAACCAAAATTTAATTTGGGATTCAGTTCATAATCTCAGTCATCTCTAATAAATACATTCAACAGTTGATATAACCTTCAAGCTTATGCATAATTGACCATGGAGAATTGTCCATGACCATGGAAAACGCAGTTATAATCTTAGGACTGAGAGAAATGGTTTTTGCTTAAGTTATAAATTTGATGTGTTAATGTTTTTTTTTGTCGCTGGATTGTATTATCAAGCCTTCAAGGCAAAGAGTTCTAAACAATGAGAACCAACAAACAACATAGAAAATGGATACACCAGTAGGGATCCAAAATAAACTAAAACATCTATTTTGCGTATGGATGACTAAACATTTTTCATATAAAAGCATCATATTTGCTTTTAGAATATATGAACCTCAAAGGAGATAATCTTCATATTAATCCAAAAGCACTATGCTTCAGAGTGAGTTGAAAACGATTGTCATTCTCTTTTTATTACTCCAGTATGAGCCACCGAAATAAGACAACTCTTTATTTTGCTCTATTAGCAGAGTTAAAGAAATTACCGGTTCATAGAACTTCATTCTGCGTTTCGAAGTAACCATAGTTTGCAGGAAGAGCTCCATCACCATCGAATGAAGAACCATAAACGATTGAAGCCGGTAAGACCCGTCGCCACCATCCGCAGTAGATCTGTTAATTATCTTTTCTAAACAGTTCAACTGAACCGAATGTTTTGTCTTTCCAAACCAATTTGAAGAAGCATACAAAAGAACAAAAAATCTTGCCAGATTCAAAATAAATTGGCAATAAAACAGCGACGGAAAACAAAACAGATCAAAGAAAGAGAAACAAAACGAATTAAACAAGCCGATGTCTGAGTTGGAGAAGCCTCCGATCATCGGTTTGAAACTATAGAAAATCTCTTTTTTTCTCTTTTTTCTGATGATGTGTTAATGTTACTATTGCTTTTTACATGTTTGTATTCTAATATATAAAATTACAGAAATAGTATCTCTTATAGCATTTTCTGATCTATGAAGCTGGTTGTTTTATTGGCTTTGTAATGCAGATTATGCAGGTACAAAATGTTTACTATGACAATGGAAGTGTGATGTCAACAGACGGAAGAAGAGAAGAGTACATAATGTTTTCTTTGACTAAACAAGGTGTATCGAATGTTTGTGATGTCAAACAAAGAAGAAACGTGTTTTATTATGTGTCTGTTTAAATAGAAATAAATGTGATAATTCATAGAGTATTAATTCTAGCGGTTGATAGTGTATATAATGTACTGATATTTTTGTAATTCTTCTAGTAAGGTAGAGGTTATTTAATTTGAACTATGAGAGAAGAGCTGAGACGTTTGACATCTCGGTATATTAAGCAATGTTACAACTTAAAAATGTTTCTCCTTTAGTATAAAAGGAAATTTAAAACTCAAAGTTGGCTTTTAATGGCTATGGTTATAAAGGAACCAAATGAGTTGAACAGTTAAGGATCATAGTGGATTCAAACCAGTCAAATAGAAAATAATATATTTGTATTTTATCTCAAGAAAGCCTGAGGGAGAAAATTCATTTCCATTACCAAATAAGATGGTAAGAAACAAATCAAGCATTGCATTAGTGATTGACTGGTTGTTTATTTTATATATAATTATACAAACAGCAAATTTTCATCTTACTCATTTTGGCCAAAAAAAATTTGAGTTGCCTTGATGGTCGATCATACGAACTAGTTCACTATGATATATCACGAGTCCTAAACCAGACTATATAATCAATTAATAAACCAGACTTAGTCACTTTTGTTATTCTAATGTTATATAATAATTATATAACACTTAAACAATAAGCCATTTGCCACTTAATTAAGCAATTGGATAATAAGCATTCTGAGCCACACCACACATGCCCTCAGGCCAGTCCACATCTCTACGAATCCTAATGTAACCATTCTCTCCCCAAGTCTCACCCCAAGAATTCTTAGCTAGCCAATACTTGATCCCTTCAGGGCTAGTCCCGTAGCCAACGAACGTCACCGCATGATTCACTCTGGTCCCACAGTACGGCTCATCAGTACACTCCCCCTGAGTAATGCATGAAACCGGGTCCATCTGCGTCAATGGAAACCGAGACAGGCTGTCTCGACACAGCCTCGAGCAACGCACGCTCGTTGTTGCTTGGAACAGTCTGGAAACCTCTGATTGATGCGGCGGGTCTCGCATTGTAACCGGCACATCTCGTATGTCCATAGGAAAGGGTACGCTTGCTCTGAGAAAGGGTAAGCTTCTTCTGAGGCAATGCCTTGGTTTTGGACTATGTAGTCGAAAGCTTCTGTCATTATCCCACCTCCACAACCATTATTATACCCTCTGTCGCAATCTATAAGCTGTTGTTCAGATAATGGTATAAGGTTGCCTCCGGCAATCTTTGTCACACCTTCCACAGCGGCAACAGCTGGAGAACGCCCAACAACCTCCTGCTCAAATATAAACCCATATATATTTATTAGTTTTCTTATATATAGATTATTTACCTTATCATTGAGATTCGTATTACTCTAAACCTAGACTGGGAAACCAACCTTGGGGTTTAAGTTTTTTAAAAAGTTATGATTAAATTCAGATTACTACAGAATGTTAATCATGCATATCATCGTTTAGAATGCTTACCGCATAGGCCTTGGTATCTAACCGGTGTTACAGCTCCTTCGTTTCTCCAATCTTTGGTCTCATGAGGGGCGACATTCAGTGACGTTCCAGTCCTGATACGGTTCCACTTCATACATAAATCCACTTGGTGAATATCCGCCAGTGCTCCTAAGACCGGTATGTGTGGCAATGAAATCCTCTTCGGGCCAATCCGCAAACTCGTTGACACCAAGCTTGTAGGTTCTATCTCCCTTTTTATTAAATTCCTCAATGAATTTAAAGTTCTTCTTGAACATGTCGAATCTCATCTGTTTCTCGAGCTCGCTGTTATAAACTCGAGAGAATCGATTCATCCATTGTTGATGGTGGTCAGCCAATAGTGGCTCGTGGAAGGTGACACGAGATGTCGCTTGAGAGACGTTCAAACCCATGGAAAGAATGGTTAGAACCACAAACATGAGCACTATCGATGACATTTTTTTTTTGATGAATAAGGTTTTGAGTTTGTTGTTGTGAAGAAGTACGAATGGCGGAAAAGGTACTTATAAAGAAAAGAATTGTAGTTAGTTATGATCTTACTGGAAATTGAGAAAATATTGCAAGTTCACTCCATATTTTGCAGCTTTATTTGCACATTTATAGCAACCAATGTATATCTACTATCACGACTTCATTTTTAAAATAAAGAGAATAAGATCTTGCTATATTTACTAGCAACAATACTGTTAATGTTTTTACCTTGCTATATTTACTAGCAAGTAGCAACAATACTGTTAATGTTTTTACCAATACAAAAACAATACTGTTAATGGTAGTGTTACGTATGCGTTCAAATGGAATCGATCGTGTGGGTTTTAAAATATTAAAAGTTATTTCGAACCCAAAATTATCATTGCAGGCTTTGCAGCATTGATTATTGGTTTTTGGGGGTAATTGAGTATTAGACTATGACCGCCTTTTTAAAACGCAAAAATTATTTTTGGTTACAAAATTTATTTTAGTTCTATATAAAGAAAATTATTTGTAAGCAATTTTGTTTTAATAAATAGAAAATAGTGTACCGAATTTATGTCTTCATTTGTCTGAAGTGTTTGTTTTATGATGAGCATTATGTGTTGTTTTATTTGAGTTTGATTAGTTGGGCTTGCACATAAAATAGTTATAATCAAAGTTCGCTATAGTCAAGTTTATAACTCAGGATCGAGTTAAGGCGACCTTTCGCATTGTGTTTTTTTTTTTGAGAAAGATCTTTCGCATTTGTAAAACCAAAAAAAATGGAATTATATTAAAAGTGATGAAATCAACACCATATAATAGTTTCTTTTATATGTGTAGGAATCTGTGTGTTATTAGGTAAGATTTAAATTTCTTAGAATATCTGATAATACTATTCTATTGGAAGAATATACTTGTGCCTTTGTGTTTATTTCAAAATAGTTGTTACTATTGATAGATTTATTTTTAATAGTTCCCTATAGTTTTGGTCTAATTAAAATGACAAAACTAAGATTAATGAAAATTTCAAATTTTGATGTCAAAAAAAAGAAATCTTCAAATTTTAAAAATTAAACCACAAATCAATGATTAAATATTGAGACAGTGAAACAAAGCCAAGATAGAACCTCAATTCGGACCCTCAACCAACGTCAGTCCAAAATGAAAGAGACGACGAACTACCAAAGCCTAAGCTTGACCAGCCATCTACGACTGAGTGGCACACCAGATCTGTAACAGCCATACCATCGACAAGATCCAAATTCTGAAAAGCTCCATGAAAACAAAAACGAGTTAATTCAAAATCGAAGCATAAGAGGACATGACTCTCTCCAAAGTTTATGTTTAAACATTTCAATATGTATTTGACATCTAGAAATAATATTGTAAAATTCAATATGTATGCAACACTGGAAACGTTATAGTTTTAAAAAATATTCCACCTAATAACAAGTTCGATCCAAAAATTATGTTTTAATAGTATTGATTATCAACATGTGTCATTTTATATAATATTTTCAATTTTAGCATAGCAGATTAAATGAGTATAAAATATATTAAATAGCATCAAATTATTTTTTTTTATCAAAATTTTGTTTATATTTTTTTTTGTCATCAACATAAAACAGATTCAATATGACTTTGTAAACCACACCAGCAATTCCGCATCCATGTGGACACGAAAGACGGTTGTTTTCTAACACTTCAATAGCATCAAATTATTAACTTTCATTTATAAATAATAACTGGATTAATTAATAATATTTTAATGTTTTCTGACTAATTACAAAATTAATGAATTATTTTACAGAATATATTAAAAATCAATAAGATTTTGTAGAATCTTTATTCTACATATTTTGTTAGAATCTAAAAATAAATGCATATTAGAATAAAAAGATATTAAAAGATATTGTAATTAAATTAGTGAAAATAATTTTTATATTATTTTGTTAAATAAATAATCACATTTATTGAAGTTCCCTAGATTGAATAGTTTTTGGGGGTGATTGGTTCGACTGTGGATGTAAAAATCTAGCTGTAAAAGTTTAGATGTAGCTAAGTTGGTTGTAGCTGTAAAGTTGTTAGCTGTACATTTTTTTTGCAGAGACTTTTGCTGTAGTTAAATTTGTTGTAGTTGTAAGTTATATGTTGTAAGTTTTATGTTGTAGATATTTCAAAATAAAATATGTGATGTATATATAAAATAATTATTTTTATCAACTAAAATAATTTATATTAATGATTTTTATAAATTATCAAAGTTTACTGTTATTTAAAATGTAATATATAAATAATATTTTATGTTATTTAAACATTTCAACAGTTTTGAAAACACCCAGAATTAAATTAAAATATTTATAAATGTTTTTATTATGATTATCTAATTTATTTGATATCATAAAATAGTTTTTTCATTTTAAAGTTTTTTTTTTTTTTTTTTTTGAACTTTTTCTTGCATAAAAATTAAAAGGTTTGTTGGCAAAAGCAGTTACATAACCAACTTTAGAAAGAAATAACACTAAACCCGTGAGAAACTAATAGCCCTTAAAGAAACCCAAAAGAAAAGTTTTCCTTTAGTAAACGCAGGCCCAATTCCCATGGCCCATACTTGTGAAAGAACCAAATCTGCAAGAGAAACCCAATCGACGTCTTTGTTACGATCTAACGATCTCCGAGAGAGAGAACCAAATTTGCATGAGAGAGCTTGCTGTTGGGTTTTTTGAAGTTTCTACAACCTATAAAACAAGGATGTGGGTTTTTTGCTTAAAATACATAAGAAAAATATTTGCTTTAGATTTTTTGTTGTAGTTTTAAAAATAAATCTAAAGCATGATTGGTAAAGATAAAATAGATAGTTCTAAAAAAAAATAGATAGTTCTTTAGAATGTGTGTTGTTTTTTTTTTGTGATTAAAAACATCTTTGACTCATCTTTATGATTTTCTCTATGAAAGATGAACTCTAAAATACAATGAGGTTTCGTTCCACTGTGTTTTTTAAATAATAGAAGACTAGATTTGGATCCGTGCTTTGAAAGCACGAGATTCTTTTTTCCAGTTCGGTTCAAGTTCAATTCTGATTTTCCAGTGTTTAAGTCTAAGAGATATAAAATTCGTTTGATTATGTATGGATTCGAGTTTAGATACTCTGATAAGTTTTTTCTTTATTTTGTATGTTGTGTTAGTTATCGTTTCAGTTTAGTTTGGCATGTTATACAAATATAGAAGTCGATATAATATATATGTTCACTGTTGTAATATTTTTTTATATTATGTTTGCTTATGTTAGTTTGGTTATTATCGATTAATGTCTTACAATTCTAAATATAAATAAATACTTTTATATATGTGTTTTAGTTTGGAAAATATAAAAATGATGATAAATTTTTTTAATCATAAATAGCCTTAAAATAAGTTATTTAATATTGGTCCCATAAAAATTTGATTATATTCTTATATTTTTATATAGTTCTTGTCGTTGGAGTAGTAATAGGATAATCAATACTATTAAATTCGATTACAATAAGGAATATTCTAAGGATATACATCATTGGAGATACATGGAGCTACAAAAATCTATTGTATTTGTTTTTTTAGATCTATTTTGTTACAACAAATATTTTTGATAATCTTGTTATTATGTCAAAAGAATATATTGTAGTTTTACATATAAAAGTTTATTCAAAACATGTTATTTCGATAAACAAAATACAAACAAAAATTAAAAATGTATGATAGGTAGTCTATAGTTATTAAAAATAATGTATGCCGTTGCGTAAAAAAAAAAATTTAAATTATATTTAGTGGATATAGAATAAAATGAACATCATATAAATGTCTAAGGGCTTATGGGGAAAAGAAAAAAATATTCTGTAAACGTTAGCTCAGTTTGTGATGAAAATAATAAAAAACTGGATTGATTAAGTCAGTATATTTGTTTTGTTAAAAGTCTGCTAATTGTATTGATAATAAAATTAGTAAATTTGATTTGTTAAACTTGCAGAAATCGTGGAACATATAAAGATTTTATTTAATATATTTAATATTTAATAGATAATGGCATTCATCTGTAAATATTTGCAAAATCCAAGGGGATGTCAAAAAAAAGTCTGATGTTTTAATTGTATTGATTGTTATATTTTCTCCTATTATCGAAAAAGATATTAGAATCAAAAACCATCTCTATTTTAACTCTTTCTATTATTGAGTAAAAAATAGAAATTGGTTGGATATAGTCTTAAATAAACACAAAATCCTCATGTCATGATATTGGCAAATAACTAAACTGAATCTGTCAAATCATGATCATCCTTTTCAAGATTATATATTATTGTAAAACCAGGTTACATAAGCTTTTGACTTCAAGGTAGTTTCCATGCATTTTCACAAATTTTTCATGTAGAAGTAACATAATATAAAAATAATATTCTGTAGACCTTCAAAGCTCTTCTTAATTTCTGTGATGCGTATTTATATATGTTTCTTCTCTATTCATTCATCGACCAAACTGTGATAAGTCTTAAAGACCTCTCTCTTTAGTTACGCTATAACGATAAAATGACGACGGTGAGTAACTTTTCATTATATGCATTTTCATGGGTACTCGTACACACGTTTATTGAATATATGTCTGTGTACGCAGGTAGTGGAAATGGATGTGCCTATGGACTGTCCTGGTTGCGAAAGAAAAGTTAGGAAAGCTCTTGAAAACATTAAGGGTAATTAATTAATGAACATCGGTTAATGACCATGGTTAATTATTAGTAACTTGTTTATATATATAAAAAAAACATTTCATCAAGAACTAGTTCTTGTCAATCAAGAAAACTGATAATCAAGTCGTGGATTGAACAGGAGTCCACGATGTTCAGATAGATATGAATCAGCAGAGAGTAACGGTGACTGGTTCGGCAGAGCAGAAAAAGGTTCTTAAAGTTGCTAGGAGTATTACAGGGAGAGAGGTATGCCTATGGTCGTTCCCTTACCACCCTGAATCTAATGGATTTCAAGACAAGTACTTCAAGAAGAAGTTCAACAAAAGAATCAACATGTCAAAGTATGGTGAGAAAGTGAGTTCTTATAACTATTATATGCATGGATACCACGGACACGACCATGGTTACCATCAGGAACGGCCTTGTTCGGGTCTTATCGACGAGAATGCTACTTCTATGTTCAGTGAGGAAAACCCTCATTTCTGTAACATCATGTGATCGATTCCATTTTCACCAGCTACTATGGATGGAACAACTATAGTTTGGTTATGCTCCTGTGTAAGAAAAGCACGCAACCAAGTCGAAACAAAATTTGAGACCTCGTCATCAGCTCAGTTGGATTTGATGATCCGGCCTCGATCAAAATGTTTATGTAATAGATGTTTTGGTTAAATTTAAAAAAGCACTGGTTGTTTATCATAATTTGTTTAGTGCATATAATGTGGCTTTTATTGGTTTTAATAAACTGAATCTCCTATATATTAAAACAGAATTATCATTTAATGATTTCACATTACATTTAACATGTGACAATCTTACATTGATTTGAATTTGAGTAAGTTGATGTGTCGAACTCACAATCATTTAATAATTAATTAATGCGTTCACCGCAGAAAATTTAATGTGTTTATACTAACTTTTTTTAATTAACTTACTTTTATTTTTTTACATTTTTAAATTTTGTATTAATGAATTGAAATTCTCTTCGTGCAACTACTGAATAATATCATTTGAAAAAAAGAAATTACAAAATCATAAAGATTCACATCAACTAGAATAATGGAACGAAAATGTCTTTAAAAATTGAAAGTTTCATATATCGACGAATTTAGCCATGGTTGAAGCTTCTGTATACGAATGCAATAAATAATTATGATTGATTATGAATTAAGAACCCGAGGTAAAAACACAACACACAAAATTGGATCTTTATTTCAGCCATATATTATTTTTCTTTAAGGAATTTTCACATTTAAGAAAAAATTAGAAACATAACCAAATTACTATAAAATATAAGAAATAAGAAAAACTTTTAAAAGAAGAAGATATATGATATCGATTAAAAAACAAAATTCATGTGCCGAGTGTAGAGATCACATATTTTCCACGCATCTGTAACATTTTTCACTCGATTGTATCGTGTTTTATTATATTTACCAAGAATCTTTTATAAGAAAATAAACATTAGTGGCTATAGACTACGTCAATTTTGCAACATGTCCAACAATATTGACATAGCGGCCAACCATTTTTATTGGTATTATTAAGGTATAGTACAATAATTATGTATGTTAAATAAACCAAAAATATTTGTTTTAAATTTATTTTTATTTTTCTTTATATTAGTAGAAGAAAGTAAATCTGGGTAAAATATCTGAATTCGTAGAACCAAATCGAACTATATTTCAAAATAATATTGAATACAAACTAAAATTGATTAAGTACTCAGATAGATCTAAGAGTTTAATATCCAGATAAACATATTCTAATCTAATTAAAACTAAAATATTTTGGATACCAAAAATATCTTAAATTGCAATTATATATTTAAGTATGTTAATTATTTAAAATTTATATCTATTGGCTATTAAAAATATGAAAATATCTAAAAATTATCAATATAGTCACAAATATCTATATATATATATATATATTTGTTCTCCATATAAATATTAAAATTCAACTAATTTTTATGTAAATTTAAATATTTAGTCTAACATTATTCAATTTTTAATGATTTATATTATTTTATTTTTGATTCTTAGGATTTAAGTATATTTGAATTTTTGTTAAAAATACATAATTAAAATGGATATCTGAACTCGAATCAGAGCTGAACCCCCAATGATTCGAACCAAATCTAAACCAAAGTTTTGTAAATATCCAAATATAATTTGAATTTCTAACTCTAAAAATCCGAAATCCGAGATCAACTGAATCTGAACGGATATTTGAATGCACATCCCCAAAAAAAGATATACACCAAATTTTTAGTACAACATACAATGAATAATCTAATAAACTATTTTACTCCGCACACAGTGCGGATTTCTACCTAGTAGTCTATTATTGTATATATGTCGTTTTTAAGTTTAAGATATATTATATTAAAATATCAACATGACCAACTAATAAATTTTTGGTCCAACATCTTTTCCCCACGCGATCTATTTAAAAATAAAAAAAAACTGATTATTTTATAATTGTATCTATTTTAATTAAATCACTGACCACGGTTTATATTTTATTTATAACAAAACCAGTTATCAATCTTCATCCAGAAATCAGTTTGATTTTTTATTTATTTTGATGAGCATTAAAAATTTCTTAGAATTTAACCCAATTGTAGAAATCCAGCACAAAACAGTTATGTTTCTCATAAATTATTATCATTATTTTTATTTTTATTTGTTGTCATCGACTTTTATAGACTCAATCAGACTCTGTAAACCAAACTGGTAGCTCTCCAACTATGTACACAACAAAAGACATATGTTTCCTAACACTGCGTGCTAAGATATCAGCCTTCAAATTATGTGTGCGAGGTACATGAATGATCTCTAAGCTATGAAAGGATTCTTTCAAGGTTTTTATATCTGTCAAATAAGTAACAAACGCAGGCCATTCATCTGGTTTCGAAACCATCTTTACCAGTTGTGAGCAATCTGTTGCAAACGTGACATGAAACTGATGCAAATTCCGCATACATTCCATCGCCCAAAGTAAGGCTTCTATCTCAGAGTGAAGAGGAGAGAGAGAAGCCCTTACATTTTTTGCTCCCATTAGACCCGTAAGACCTTCAAGGGGGCTATACATCCCTGGCATGAAAGACCTCATTATCCTTACAAGACCCATCAAGAAAACACCAGTGTCCGGGAATCGTCGGAAGATTCGCTTGTTGTGGATTTGGTGCCGGTGTGTGTACTATTTGTGCCTCCACCCAAAACCTTGATTCTGTTTCCGCTAGTTTAAGAGTATCCATAGGTTCCATATCCTAATTGTTGAAAACTTTGTTATTTCTTCCTTTCCAAATATACCATAAGATCCTTAGGTATTATGCCAAATTGCTGATAGCTCAGAAATTATTCATGCAATAATTACGAAACTGATGAAGCTAAGTTTAAATATTAAAATTATCTAGATTAAAACATTAAATATAAAATATTTGCACAAAATAATGCTTATTATATAACATTTAAATGTAGATATACAATCAAATATATAAATTTAATTATAATAAACTTTGATATATGTTTAAAAAATCATTATCACACTACGACAACATACTTTACATCTCAGCAAAAGAAATTGATATTTATTCAGTCAGACATTAATTTATTCAAATTTTAAATATTTTTACACATACATTAAATTTATCAATTAACAAAGTACATGATGTGAGTTAACGGGATTTAGGTGGACTTTTAATTGAAATAAATATTTATATAAACTCATTTAGCTTAATGAGTTTTAAATAAATTTATTCAGATTAAAAATATTTATTAAATGTAATTTTACTTAAAGTTAGTAAAAACCATATTAACACATTTACACGCACACACATATCTCTATATATATAGCATAATATATTTACAAGTAACTGTTTCAAACATTTTGTCAAAAAAATTGTTCGGTTTTCGATGAGGGTTGGGTTTGATATTGTTTTCGGATATAACACATTAAGAATCATTAAAGTATATAAGCGAAGTCTTATAGAGTAAGAGACTTTGATATTCGGATCTATTCCAAGTCGGGGTTTTTAGGTACGTACATATATTCTTGACTAATTATGTTAGGTTACTACTAAGAAAATATAATATGTTGCAAACTTTAGGAATAAAGTTTAGAAATAATTTCTGAAATGCATATGACACAAGTGTATAGTTATTCAACTTGACATATTTAATATAGTTACCAATATTTATTAAATGGGATTTTACTTAAAGTTAATAAAAAACATATTAGCGCACACACACGCACGCACGCACGCACGCACGCACGCACGCACGCACGCACGCACGCACGCACGCACGCGCACGCACGCACGCACACACACAGACACACACACAGACACACACACACAGACACACACACACACACACACACACACACACACACACACACACACACACACACACACACACACACACACACACACACACACACACACACACACACACACACACAGAGCATAATATATTTACAAGTAACTGTTTCAAACATTTTGTCAAAAAATTGTTTGGTTTTTGATGCGGGTTGGGTTTGATATTGTTTCTGGATATAACACATTAAGAATCAATCAAGTATATAAGCGAGGTCTTAATAGAGTATGAAACTTTTATTTTCGGGTGGATTCCAAGTCGGGTTTTTTAGGTATGGATATTCTTGACTAATTATGTTAGGTAACTACTAAGAAAATATAATATGTTGCAAACTTTAGAAATGAAGTTTAAAAATAATTTTTGAAATGCATATGGCACAAGTGTATAGTTATGCAACTTGACATATTTAACATAGTTACCAAAATTTATATTATATTAAATTAATAATAAAAACAAATATAATTATAAAATTACAAATATAAAAATTAAATTATTTAAAAAATAAAAATAAAAATATACCCGTTGTTTGAAAGGACGGGTCAAAATATAGTATACAGTTAAAAGCATTAGCTTATGTATGTACGCAATACAACCTATGTTTATTATAGTTTTTTTTTGTAAACTGGGAGGGATTTTTTTTTCCATTTTTTTTGAAATAGTATTGGGAGGAAAATTGATGCATATATTTAGTATTTTATCAAGAAAATAGTGAGAAACTAAAAAATAATCGAAAGTTATATAAGAGCATGATTAATGGGGGAGACCCTGATTAGGTTCTTAATGAATATTTTAACTAATAAACTTAAGTTAAGAAGTCTTGTTAAGAGACTATTAGTTTCCTTTTGATGTCAAAAAAAAAAAAGACTATTAGTTTGAGTGCTTAAATGGTAGAACTAAATTAAGGGGTCTTAAAAAAATTATAAAACATTGTTTTATTAAACATAAAATTTATTTATTAAATAAAACATAGTCAAAGACAATATTTTAAACATAAAATTTATTTATTAGTAAAATAAACGATAATCATTTCAAAGAAGCATCCAAGCTCAGTTGTTATCTTGATCACGTCCAAATTTACACCATATATGTTCAACCAAATCAGATCTCAGTTGTTGATGCAGTTGTCTAACAAATTCTAATTCGAACACCCATCATATTGGCGATATTTGTAGGGATATCTGTAGAATACGTGAGATCCACATGTGAACTTCTATTGCCTTCTCCTTGTTGGAATTCTGAAACATCAAATTGAGTGTATCCATCTCGTTCGTTTTATTCTATCATATTATGGAGTATGATATATTCTCTCATAATCTTCCCAATTTTGACTTTATCTTAAAAAGTTCTGGATTTATAACAATGACAAATTGAGTTCGCAAGACTCCAAAAGCACGTTCTACATCTTTTTGGGCAGCTTCTTGATGTTGAGTAAATAAAACTGCTTTCGGCCCTTGTGGAATTAGAACATATTGGATAAAAATTGCCCATTCTGGATAAATACCATCTGTGAGATAATAAGCCAAATGATAGTCTCTTCCATTAATAGAGAAAATGTGGAGCTTGACCTTTTATTATGTCATCAAAAACAGGTGAACGATCAAGAACATTGATATCATTTAAGGTAACTGGATATCCAAAAAACGCATGACATATTCATAGATCATATGAAGCAACCGCTTCTAAAACGATTGTAGATTTTTCCTAACCACGTGAATATTGACCTTTCCAAGTGGTGGGACAATTCTTCCACTCACAATGCATACAATCGATGCTTCCTATCATTCTGGGAAATCCACGATGCTCTCCAATATCAAGTAGACGAAAATCAGCCGGTGAAGATGCCATTACAAATTGTTTTAGATTTTTATAAAAGGAAGAACATGAGAAGGAGAATGGAAAAAAGATAGAAGATGGCTGATGAATTCAAAGTTTACAAAGAGAGAATAAAACTTTGTGAATAAAACTTTGGTGAATTCAAACTTAAAATAGAACTGATGAATACAATGTGAATAATACAACTATGGTAGTCCGTGACTGTGCTAGTCCGTGACTGATGACACACGACAAAAATACAAGACTTTACACAAGAATACAAGCTCCAATTCAAACAATAATACAAAGTTTACACAAGAGTACAAGACTTCACTTCAGTCCATGATTCTTCCACTCCCAATGCTCCACTCTTTCACTCTTTCAAGACCTGAAAGTAAAGTCACACGACAAGTCATCAGAACAAGAAAGCATTTATATCATCAATAACCAGACAAGAAACACAAACATAAAATAAAGAGTAGCCATAATCAATAACCAGAAGAAGAAACACATCAGGATATTTGCTTGTGTTTAACCACGAGCTGATGATCACAACATCATCTATTGGCGTCCATTTCCTTCGTTCTCTATGCTCTGCAGGAGTGTCTTTACCAAAGGTTGAATCTTCAGTACCTTGAGTTCCAAATACAGGGACTTGTGATGAAAATAGTTCGACATTATCTTGTACTAAACCAAAGACAGTATCTTGTTGACTATTAAGAAGTTCAACAAACTTTGATGTGTGCCTATATGGATTAGAATCCATATCCGAATATGTCAAAGAAAAGAGAAAGAAAAGAACAATGTGTTTGATAGATGGGAGAGAAGAAGGAATGTGTTTTATAGAAGAGAGAAAAAAGAACACTGTGTTTAATATATCAACGCATTCATCACAACCAACCAAATCGACTTGATATATATCTTATACATTCATCACACTTCAACAGAGATTTATATCTAACCATTACATCTATTTATTACCTAACACAACCATAATTTAACACTAACCAAAACATTTATTAACGACAATTCAATTCAGACCAGAGTCAAAATCAATTCATTTCAGACCAGAATCAAAATCAACATCAATCTGAACTTAAGAAAAAACGACCTACAAATATAAACAATGCTTTTTATAAAACTTTCAATCAATTGAACATATCAAGATAAATGTTTTACATGTTGCAACTGTGGTCTTCTTGTTTGACGAACCTTGCTCATGTCTCTTGATCCATCCATCTTAACACACAAATACAGAAACAAATCAAAAGTAATCACATGATTTATATATTAATCACGAGACAGAAACCAACACAAGACATAATCAATAGACACAAACCAACACAACAAACAAATCAAAAGTTAGAAAACTTGTGACCCGAACAAGAAGGAGCATAATCTAAGACATGCATGAATCGAAGGATTCAAACATAAAATAAAATAACATAGCTTTGCCTTTCGATTCGACTGAGCAGCAACAGTCGCCGTTTTTCTTCGTCGAGGAGAGCCACCGAGAGAGAGGTGGAGTGAGTTTTTGTTGAGGAGAGCCGTCGAGAGAGAGACAGAGGTTTTCATCATCGAGGAGAGCCACCGAGAGAGAGGCGGAGTGATTCATCATCTGAGAGAGCCACTGAGAGAGAAGCGGAGTCGTCGAGGAGAGCCACCGAGAGAGAAGCGGAGTCATCGAGGAGAGCCACCGAGAGAGAGATAGAGAAAAATGCAAAATTCTCTCAATGGGGGACACGTGTCTCCTAAGAGATGTGTGACGCTTAATTAAGAAACGTTTCTTCAGTTAACAGCTAATATTTTTTTAATTTCTAATTACATTAAAAACCCCAACTAAGGAACTGCGTTAATCATGGTTTAAGAAACAAGAATCAGCTCCAGGTAGACCTGTAAATGTCCATGGCATAATATATTGAGTCCTCGTTTGGCTTTTTGTTTTTGAATTTCAGTTAAATGGGTGCAACGGTCAAATCTTCGGGGGTTCAGCAATCTTTGATTATCCTCGATTGGCGGCTCTTCCTCCAGTGCCGGTCCGGACATTTACGGTGCCCAAAGCGTAAAGAAAATTTGATGCCCCTTCATCATATTATTTTTTATTTTTATATTTAAAACTATAAATAATATAAAGCTATTAAAACATAATTTATTTAAAAAAATAAAGTACAAGATATCATAACATTATTAAATGAAAATATAACTTTTCATCAATTTTAAAATTAAAACATTATAACAATTTTATGTTTGTTCGAATGTCATTTTAGAAAGAAAAAAGATATAAAACCTTACAAAAAGAGAGAAAATGAAGATTTACATGGGAGAACAAAATATTCCAACAAAATAATTAAGAATGATTTTACCAAAAAAATAATCAACAAAGAACCAAGAAAAAAGAATAGGTGATAATTTAAAATAATTGATATATAGTATGTTGTGCGCATAACCATTATAGCAAATATCCATCCAAAGATATAGAAAAAAGAAAATAAATGTCAACTAATAATAAAAAAAGACAAAAATAAGTTGTCTAATTGAATTATTTAATATACTATATACTCCCTCCGTTTCAAATTATTTGTCTTTCTAGAGGAAATATTTTGTTTCAAAATAAGTGTTGTTTTCGGTTTCCAATGCAAAATTCATTGATAATATTCTCTATTCTATATTTTTATTGGTTGATATATGGTTAGGTGTATTGGTAATAGTGTTTTTATTTTTGAAATATGTAAAATTAAATGTTTTCTTAATCTATGTGCATAACCTCTAGCCTAAGCTGTAGTTATCAATATATTTTGGCGTCCCAAAAATATAAAGAATCTTTGGCATCTAAAATCCTTGCTTCACGGGCTTTAGTCCAGAGCCGGTCCTGCCTCCTCATGCTGCAGTGTAAGCACTGCTTAGCATTTGCGCGTTCGCATTTGATATTATTCTTCGTGGAGTATTGGGATTGAACTTCTAAGAAGCTGTGACAATTAAAAGTGGTGATGTCGTATCAAGGGTTTGAGGGTTCCTTTATCCCGGTGGCATGTGACAATTAAGATGCTTCTTTCCTGCATTTGCTTTGCAAGGTTCTAGTGTGTTCTTGCTTTCACTCTGTTTATCTTAAAAAAAAATATTTTATATATTTGACTATTTAAATTTTATTAAATTTGGTTTACTTAAAATATATTTTTAAAATATAAAAAAGTAAAACATTTTTGATAAAGAAGAAAAGTTTTAAACTTACTGTAATTTTAAAACAAAAAGTTGAAACTGATATTTTACGAAAATTCACCTATATTCAAACAATAGAAGTGATAATGATATATTAAATTTCTTAAAGCTCAAAAATCCTGAAAAGTTCTACAGCCCTGGCGGGCTTTGAAATCTAAGTCCGAAATATTTTTTAGGCCGGATCGGGCAGGATTAAAATATTTACGAGTTTAGCGGATTCGGACCGGGCCGGGCCAGCCCGAATTGACACCCTACTCTAAATAATTAGCCTTTGTCTAAATATATTTAATTAAATGTACTAAAATTTAATAACATCACACAATTTCTCAATTGTTTGAAAAAAATAAGTTAAACAATGTCATAAAAATACACTTCAAATATATTCCAAAATTTTAAAAATAAATTTGTATTCAAAATATGCTAAATAAAATTTTAAACGGATATAAATACATCAACATAATTGCCACATGTCTAAACAAATAGTCCTATTAGATCTTAAAGTTAAATTCATCTATTTATTTTATTTTCGAATATATTTAATGTATATACTTTCAATGGCTATATGAATTGATTTAGACACCTAAAAACTTTAAAATACTTTTAATCTATTTGTAGTATTGGATATTCTATTTTTTTGGCGGCAAACAGCTATTCTATTACTTAAACTTGAGGTGGTCTGGGAAACCAGACCGAAATAGAACAACCAATAAAATATAACTCTCTATGGAAGGATCTAGCAGTCTTAGCTAAAAAATCAGAAAACTGATTATGCGCTCGTGGAACATGAGTTAACTTTAAGTCCGGAAAGCATATCTGTAAAGTCTCTATCCTCTCTAATTTCGTTGCAAGTTTAGGGCTGGCGTGCGGTTCCTTGATCATTGCGATCAGCTCCTTACAATCTGTTCAAAAGCTCTGGCATGTCGAATGCTGAAGCATGTTCTCTATCGCCCACTGCAGTGCTTCTATTTCTAAATGTAAGGCTGATTCTCGTCTATAGATATTTCGAGTCCCCATAAGTTGAACCTTCCCAAAACTATCTATCCAAACCCAACCACTCCAACTGAACTGAGCTGTGGAAGTCCATGACCTATCTATCATACATATGTTACCCAAGTTTATGACTTGGGGCTCCACATTGGTAATATCTTGCATGATTGGTGATCCCATCTCATTTGCATTAAACCAAGCTTGATATTCACTCTCGGCATATCGAACCAACTCCAATGGGTCTCTATCTATCCCCCTGAAAAGCTTATCATTTCGGACCTTCCAAATATACCAGATTATCCAAGGTTAAGGATCCCTGTCTAACTCTGATTCGACAATGATGTTTTTTCTCCAGAATACATAATCCATATTGGCGTAAACGCTCGGTAACGAAAAGATATCTTGACTTGTCGGGGTCGCTGAAAGGTACCAGGCTTGTAAAGCCGGTGGACATTCGAATATGGCATGAGTTACCGATTCTTCTGGTTCTCCACATCTTGGAAAATAGTTTTCACACCTCATATTTCACCTTGCTAAGTTTCTAGTAACTGCCACATGACCTGTTATTAATTACCATATAAGATGACATATCCTTTTGGCGCTTTTATCTTCCAGCAAAGGCTTGAAGCTTACTGATACTTGGCTCCAGCACCTCCTTTTCCTCTGGCGGCTTTAATAGATTATGAGCTACCCAATATCTAGATTTAACCGTATACTGACCATTCCTAGTGTAATTCTAGCAGAATGTATCGTGACAATGGGCTGAGCTTATGGCCAAACTCCTTATGAGAGGTATGTCATCCGAACCCACATAATCCTCCAATAAACCAGCGTCCCAGTCTTTCAATACCTGATCTATAAGGTCGCTGACTCTCATGTTTGGGTTCAACACTGGTACTAAAGGTGTAGCCGGCCTAGCAGGCGTTATAGGGATCCACAGATCCTCCCATACCTTGACATCATATCCAAAATGAACCTTCTGCCTTATTCTTAAAAGCAATAGCTTTCGTGACGCCAAAATACTAGTCCACACATAAGATGGGCTACTTGAAGAGTTTACTCTTAAAGGCGTACTTAATCTATAATATCTCTCCTTCAAGACTCGAGCCACTAAGGCATCGGGATATTGAACTAGCCTCCATAGTTATTTTGCTAGTAAAGCATGGTTGAATTCATGAATCATACGGAAACCAATTCCACCTTCCTCTCTTGGTAAACATACATTTTCCCATTTCGCCCAGTGGATTCCTCTCTTTGGGGGATTTGAACTCCACCAAAATTGTGCAATGACACTTGCAAGGTTCTCACATATCTCCAAAGGGAGCAGGAAAGTGGATATAACATATGTGAGAAGAGCTAGCAAGATGGATTTAATCAACATTTCTTTTCCTTAGAAAGTCATCTACCTGTCCATCCATTCACTCTATATATTAGCTTTTCTTTGACAAATGCAAAAAGTTTACATTTTGATCCACTAATATCTTCTGGGATACCTAAGTACGTTCCCATTCCTCATCCATTCTGAATCTCAAGTGTATTCTTAATCTCTTACTTTGCAGTTGCATTAATCCTCTTACCAAAGAGTAAGGAGGATTTCTCAAAGTTAATACATTGACCTGATGTTTTACCATACATCCTGACTACTTTCGTCACTTCTTCACATTCACGTGGCTCGTGTAACGTGCATCCCCATTATCCTCCCTTGGTTCTCTGCATGTTTAAGAAGGCTAACGAGCGTTTCTGTGCATAGAATAAAGATGAAAGGAGACAAAGGATCTCCTTGACGTAGGCCTCTTTTCGGGACAATATTTCCTCTTGGTTGCCCATTCGCTAATACTTTGTACTTTACCGATGTAACACATCACATTATCCATGAAATCCAGACTTCTGAGAAACCCATCTTGCACATGACAGCTTCAATAAACAACCATTTCATCCTATCATACGCTTTACTCATATCCGTCTTAATGGCCATTCTTTGTTGCGTCTGCTTGGTTTAGTCCGCAGAGCATGAAATATCTCTTGGGCAATCATTATATTGTCTGAAATCTGTCTTCCAGCAACAAAGGCTGACTGGGTTTCTGAATTCATCTCTGGAAGAACTCTCTTTAATCTCTGGCATAGGACCTTAGAGGTTATCTTATAACTGAGATTATATTAGCTGATAGGCCTGAACTAAGACGTCACATTGGGCTTTGTCGTCTTCGGGATGAGGCAAATATTTGTATCATTCAGTCCATTGGCCATTGTCCCTTCTAAGAAGAATTTATTAAACATAAGAGTTAAATCCTCCTTTACAATATCCCAGAATTTCTGATAGAAAAGCGCAGTCATCCTTTCTGGCCCCGGAGCCTTATTTGGATGCATAGCAAAAAATGCTAATTTAACCTCTCATTCAGTGACTGGAGCTGTAAGGCTATCATTCATTGGCCCAGTAATCTTCGTGGATACTTCAGATAACGCCTCCTTTATATCTTCTGGGTTAGAGTATTCAAAGATTTTCCTGAAATAACTAGTGGCAATGGCCACCAATCCTTCTTAATCCTTAACCATATTTCCATCGGCATCTAAAAGCTGTGTGATTTTATCCCGGGCTGGCCTTTGCTTTGTTAGTGCATGGAAGAACTTGGTATTTCGATCACCTTCCCTTAGCCAGAATACGTGACTTTTTTGTTTCTAGAACATTTCTTCTGCCTTAAGAGAATCAGAGAGTTCCTTCAACGCTTCTGCAATTTCGTCAGTTGTAGCATCATTATTCGCATACAAGCCCTCCACTTTCTCCTTCAGCTCCTCCACTAATTTCGCTGAGTTCACATTGTGTTGTTGCCTCCACTCACTCAGAGCTTTACGGCAACTTGAGATATGTTCCATAATATTTGCATCGGGAGGGAGATCAGGAGATTTCCATCCTTCAAGAATAACTTGCTGTAGTTCCTCATTCTCCAGCCATCTCTTATCAAATTTGAATTTTCTTGATCTCCTCGTTGGTTTTGCGAGAATATCCGCAAGAATTGGATGATGGTCTGATCCCCATAGTCTCATATACTTCACATTCGAATGAGGAAACTTCTCATGCCAACCCGCATTTCCTACAGCTCTGTCTAGGCGGCAGCGAGAATAGTTATCCCTCGTGCTCTCTTCCCAACCCATGATAGCATGTAACCAGTGAAAGGCAACTCAAGTATACCACAATCACTTAGCATCTGTTTAAATGGTAAAAATAAGTTATCCGGGCGTTGTCTTCCTCCTTCTTTCTCATTGTGACCTGTGATTTCATTAAATCTTCTATCATAAACCAATGTCCAGTTCTTGTAGTTGAGAAATGCGTAAGACGTTCCCAAACTTGATCTCTTCATTCTAAAACAGAGTCTCCATAAACAAACGTCATAAAGACTTTTATTCCATCAATGACTGACTCAATGCCAATCATACGGTTATTCGAAAATAAAACATTAACTTGAAATTCATCCATAAAAAAAAAGCTAAAGCTCCACTGAGTCAAAGTGGCTCAGCAGAAAACAAAATGATCAAATCCTAAGTCAGACTGAATGTTTTGCAATAGCAGCCTTCTATTCTTCGTTTCTGAGAGGAACACAAGTCTTGGGCGATGCTTCTCACACATCTCTGTGAGGTGTCGAACTGTGAGGTCGTGCCCAATCCATCGACAGTTCCAACTGATTGTCCACATTAATGATGTTTGGATGGGTTTTTGGAACCCATCAAACCATCATTGTTAGATTTGATACCTCTATCGGTCTTTGAGCTATGGTCACGACGCCTAGACTTCACTTATCACATTCTAGGGGAACCTCGACGGAGAAACTCATTCTTTTTCTTATGAACACCCAAAGGAGCATTCAACCGACCACCCACTCGGTAGCTTTTGTTGCTTTCAGTACCACTCCGATCCTTCGAAGATCCAGCCAACATAGATGATTGATCATTATTTCCTTCCATATCCATAAGGCCCTCTCCTAAAAGATCATCTCCTTGTACATCACACTCCATCGCACCTTCCTCATTGTAGTCAATTAACTACATTTCGTTTAAAGCACTATCATTTTCTCATCCATTTGCTCGTCCTCTGAAGCCTTAGGTGAGTAAGTGAAGGAGTGAGCCAATGTTTTATCTCTGAATGTGATATTCTCTTCCCTTGTTACTGGCTGCAGAGATGGAGAAACAATGGCGCTGGCTAAACGTTTATTTTTATAATCCCCTCCACTAGTCTCTTCCTCTCTAGTTAAGTGTTGATCATCCCAATCCAGCTCATTAGTGGTATTCGATGCTTGCTCATATGGAGCAACAACATGAACCACATCCCTTGTACTCTTTGTTTGAACCGTAGCAAGCTCCACCATACCAAAAACATGAACCGCATCCTCTCTGTTACGATCGTACGGCCCTGAACCGTAGCAAGTTCCACCATACCAAAGCCCTCTTGGCTTATTATCCCGGCCCCTAATAATCCTATCGGAGTGAGATTGGTGTCTGTTGTTGTCCCCTCTGTTACCGTTGTGAAAAGTTTCTATCTCATGATCATGGTGTCTCACCGAGTGACCATAACTAAGTCTCGACTTAGCAGGATATCATAGCAAATTATCCCTCCTATCATCTTGAGTAGCGAAGCGTGAAGATTGACGCCAAGAACGACGTTCAGCTACGCCGTTGTGTCCATGATCAGGAATGGAGAGATCTCGCAGGAATGGCTGACGATCAGCCTGATCATGTGCGAGTTGAACCCGCGTAAAGACCCATGCCCTCTCGGTTTGAGGCCGTGTAGTCTGTTCCAAAGTAGGACAAGAACCCTTCTCATGAAACATCAATCCACATATAGTGCAATGCTTGAAGAGCCTTTCATATTTTACCTCAATAGTGACTTCACCACCTTCAGGAGATTCTACCTTTCTTTTAAACTTTAGAGGACGCCTTGAGTCGACATCAATGAGAATCCAACCTTCTGAGAGCTCAAAAGTGTCTACATGACCTAGCCTGCCACCAATACGTTTCATATTGTTAACCGTCCACAAGTGTAGAGGTATCCCGACTAACTTAACCCAAAAGGGAATAACCCACGGATAGTCATCATGCACAATCGGTTCCCGTCGAACCAATACAAACATGCAGAAGTTGTAGTGAAAAGGACCCTTCCTTAAAACAGATTTGAGATCCTCCTCAGAAGTAAAGTTTATTAGAAGATTTCCATTACCCAAATCATTTGCAGTAACGGTCCTGCCATCCCCACTGAAATGGCATCGTTTGAAGCAGCTTCTCCACATTTTGCTTCTTTGGATTAAGGACTTTACCAATTAGCGATAAGAGATAGTCCTTGATGACCTGAGAATCATCTTGATCAGTAAGCTTAATCGGTTCATCATCATTCTCGTAAAGGATCCATTTTCCTTTGATATCATCCCTATGAGTAGACGTAGATCGACAATAGGTCCACATACGAAGGTATTAGTTTGAAAATAAAAAACGCAGAGTGATTCTCGGTACAACAAACGGATACGATAATATCCGGTCGTAAGAGAACAAAACCAGCGCTTCTAATCCGAAAGGGAAGAAAGTGTTCCGACACCAACAAATTTACTCAACGATATACCAGACGTCAACGAACGTATGAACTGATGAGATCAATATCGCACTGGAAGTTTACAGTCGGAGAAGCCATCAATGGATCATTATGTACGTAAGACTCCAATTGCAAGGGTTGAGATAGAGCGGGTGGGATCATGAGTCACATGGAGTTTTCGATAGTCTCCCCTGTGAAAAACACCGTATGTGATGCTGGAGAAAGAAGAATGCCGTCAGAAGCTGGGAGATTTGGAGATCGCCATTAATGTCGTCTGAAGCCCTAGCCGTTTTTTACTAAATCGAGATTAGCTGGCCTATTGGATATTCTAATTAAAAGGATATTTTAGTTCACAAATAAATACATATAACTGTCAGAAACTATTACATAGTTGTTGTGAAACTAAGTGGGGAAACGTGTTTTCTATTATTAATCTCGACCAGGAGTCTTACATATATATATACATACATCAGGTCGTGTTTATCCTAAGTGGATAAGTACAACAGTCGATAAGCATTATCTTCTGCGGTTGGTACGGTCCTGGTCGGTCCGGTTATGTCGATCACAATCTGGTACATAACACTCCCCCTTGATCGACACATCCGGTTCAGTGTTCATTCATGCTTTTGATGTTGCCTCATTAAAACCTTTCCAGGAAAACCCAGTGGGACAAAACCTTGGATAAGGAAAAAGAGTACAACACATGAAACTCCCCCTGATAAATGCATCACTGAAGATCTTTGGTCGATGCATTCCTATCTGGTCGATGAGCTTCTTGTAATACTTTGTAATTTCGCCGGCCTTCTGAAACTTCATTTGGACATGGTCAAAACGTGCTCCTTTGATGATGACCACTCGACAATGGCTTCATGTTCTGGTCGGATGGATGATGCTCAATTAGTACTCGGATAGTACTCGACCAGTACTTGAATGTACCTCTATCCTGCGATTAAATCTTTCTTGCAGGTCCTCTCATGTCCCACGGTTCCTCTAGTCTCATGGCTTTGCCATACCGTAGACACTTTCATTTTATTATTGACTCAGACATTGTTCTGGTCACTATCTCTGGATGATGTCTCATGACTTCTTTCATTTTGTCGTAGACAATGCTATGTTTTCGAAAACGTACATGTTAAGTCATAGACCTTGTCATTACACGCCAATATACTCATATATGGCTAAAGTATTGCAGCCTGATATAATGATATGGTCCGGATATGATACTGCAATTATATGGCGTGGTCCACCTTATACTTTGGTGGAACTTGGTCGGACCATAAACCTCGACCAAACTTGGACATGATTGGTTCCTTTCTTTCTTTCTTTCTTTCTTTCTTTACGGATGTATAGACATCTAGTATTCCCATATACTCTGTTTGGATGGTCCTTGACCATACATTTTATGTACTACCATATGCTGGTCGATTTTCCCATTAGCCGTATTACATATGCTGGTCGATATGGTCGATCTGGTCGGTTCATATTGATACATCGACCAACCACTGATAGAATTTCGTTGGCTAATGTGCAGCAATGGTTTATAATTTGCCTGAACCAATTCATTCCTCTTTGGGATGGTTTAGTATAACCATATACACAAGGATTTATGGACTGATTGTACTAAGTATTTTCTTAGTCTTTCATATCATTTGCAGCTGCCTTGTTTCAGTCCATGAATAGCTTAGGAACAAAACTATTCTATGAGAATTTATTTTCTCATCTTTATGATACTCTTATCATTTCTTTATCCAGTGATCAATATGCTACTTACTACATTTCTTTCTTACTTATATCCAGACCTTTTCGAATTTGTAGTAGCATCCACCACATAGGAGTATATCTCCTTATAATCTGTTCCTTTGGTCTCTGTGAGTATCCTTGTGTAATCAAGTCATTCCCTGAATGCTTAAAATAGGAATATGAACACCTTAGTCCATGTCTCACGATTTCTTTTCTTTTCCCACACATGACCTATTTTTCACTGGTTTTATCTTATCAGATGGTGTTTCTATATATGGCTAATACACCCATCTCTTTTATAGATTCTTTGAATCTTTCTTTGAACCCCCACGGTTTCCTTTAGTCTATGAATTCATTCTTATATTCTCGTGGGTTCTGATCCTCGTTTATATCTTTTAAACTCAAGTGCTATTTCCTTATGCATCTTTATCTTTTATGTGTCGACACTTCTTTTATAGTGTTCCATTGTGTTCCAGACATGAACTAATCGATTAGAGATTTCATTCTTACTAAGAACCTTCGTTTACCTTGCAGTTTGGCGTCCCAAACTACATGGTCTGGTACCTTAGATGTTAGCTGCGCAGCCTTATCTCAATGTCTGGTCTGGTTTCCCTTATGACCTCGGATATGTCATTTCTATGCACCTTTCTTTTCATTTCCGAAGTTCCTTATCTTATGGAACATATTGGTATATCTTTAGACTCTATAGCAACTTGATTATGTCTCTTCTAGGACATTAATTTCGTGGTGCTTAAGCTGGTATGACTTAGTCATCTTTTTCTTTTCTTTTCGGGTCTAATCTGTCTTGCATTCTTTTAGCTAGCTTTGTATGATCTTTCTTTGGACGTCTTAAATCATATTCTCTGGTCCGAGGATCTTGCCAAGACAAGGATGGTTAATACCATTCCATTTCTTTATACTTGTACCAGCTTATTTCTTTCTCCCCCTGATGTTGGATAGTCGGATTTAATCATGCAATCCGTAAACCTGGCCTTAATCTGATCACCCATATTTGGCTTAAGGTTTCCTATAAAATCGTGGGAGAAAGCATTCTCATATCCAACATATATTCCCAATCTTATCTCATCTTCTTATGAGGTTCCATCCTAGACGGCACATATTATTGTGGTGGTCTATACATAATCTCTTAGGATGGTCTATGTCTGGATCATGACCCTTTATCATTCTTAGATGGGAATATCTATGCTCACTTTATATGGCCTGATGCATATTTTTATTACATGTAAATCCATGTGTTCCCAAGCATTAGCTAGTGATCTTTGTATCACAAAGAATTCGGCCAAGTTCTATCATGGTCATAGACCATGTCACTCGGATTTTTACTGTTGTTCATGGACCACGGGAGTGTCATTTCTCCCCCTCATGAACATGCTATAAATCTTTTAGATGCTTGGAACATTATAGCCTATTGAGTTTCCCTTGTGTACATGTTACACAACGTGAGATTCTATGGGATAACTCTTTTGTGCCTTTTTTCGATATCAATCTTTGCATCAATTTTAAAGACCTGGATGGCTAGTCCAGTCATGCCATAAAGTGTATAAAATTTCGTGGTCAACCTATCTGGTTACCTAGGCCTTTTGCCTTTATCATACTGATCTTTTAGCATAGTTTAGATCAGTTGGGAGTACAGTCTCGACCATTTTTATGCCTTGGGTGATTTTTACTTTCTTTATAATCTTAAAGAACTTATATTTCCTTTGCCCATTGGTTCAATGTGGAAACCATTCATTTTTCAAAATTTTATAGCTCAAATGGGACTTTTATTTGAGTGAATAATTCATGCCCCTTTTAGGCAATGCCTTTGGTCGGATGATTTTTAATTACTATACTCATTTTTAAATTTTCATTTGTCAGTTATCAATCAAGAAATTATCAAGCAAGTCAAACATGATAATATAAAACTAAAACAACTCTTATTATATATAAAAAAACTCGTAAATGACAAACAAATCAAAACATAAAATCAGAATGTCGAAATCTTGAATCTTAGGCAATGTATAAGCAGGCAACTCCTTGTATTATTCTGGACGTGGATTCTTTGGATGGGATTCATCCTTATTCTCTCCAGCCTTATTGGCTTCAGGAAGTCTCATCTCACTGGTTTTGCTTTAGTATCTCATTATTCTTCTCAGCTTGTAATAGATACGAGATCAAATTCGTATAAGTGGTGAAACCTTTTTTCTGTAGGTATATTGTAACAATAGATCCCTTGGATCAGCTGCGAGGAATGTCTTTTCCAGTAAATCTTCCTCTGTTACCTCTTCACCACATAGTTTCAGTTTAGAAACGATTTTGATTAGAGCTGAGTTATATTCATCTACGGACTTAAAGTCCCGAAATATGAGATTTATCCACTCATGCCTAGCCTTTGGTAATAACACTATTGTGTATCTGGATTTTAACTCTGTCCAAAGGTCTAGAGGGTTCTCAATATTTAGATACTGATCTCTGAGATCCTCAGTGAGATGTTGCTGAATAATTGTTACTGCCCCATATTTTTCATTTTCAGCTGCATACTCGCCTTTGATGATACATCTGTCAAGTCCTCTTATCTTCAGGACAATTGCAGTGTTCATGGCCCATTTTAAATAATTATATTCAGAGAGATTAAGGGCTAGATAATCCAAATTTGACATCTGAAAATATAGATTATAGAATCTTATTATTTGACTTATAATCGGATTCATACAATGCATTTTGGTTTCTTTCAACCTTTTATTTATGCAATGTGATTTGGTTTCTTTCAACCTCTAAATTATTCAATTCAATCCGATTTCTTTTAGTCAATATAGCAATGCAACTTTGGTTTCTTTCAACCTTTGATTTTTATGCAATGCAATCCAATTTTCCATTCAATCTAGCAATCCGATTTTCTCATATGATCGGTCAAAAAATTGTTTCATGATGCAACCTTAGCAATCAATTTAGCAATCTAGAAAATTTCTATTAATTTTCTATCAATCCATAATGATTCAAGTCAATTTCGACATTGATCAGGGAAATCATCTAGCAAATAGATTAAAATTTAACAATTTCAATCGAAAATCACCTATTTGCAATCTGATTTCATTAAAAAAAATTAGGGTTTGTGTAATTCTCAATTCTAAGCAGTTCTAAAACATCAAGAACAACTTAAGAATATTTAAACTAGACAATCAGATCAAGAAATCAAGTCGGAATCACAAAAAAAAATTAGATGTTTTTGGATGAAACCGATCATGTTTATGTTTTAGGGGATTGATCGATTTCTAGGTTTAAGGATTCGATTTGATCATTCAGATCAAAGAGGTTTTGAGATTCAGAAACCATTATGGTTTTGATTTTTTTTTTTATTGATAAACAATCTCATATCGAACTTTTGGTTTAAGAGCTTCGATTTACTCATGGAAGGGTAGAGACCTATTAAACTTTGGGAAAATTGCCAATAGAGAACAAAAAAACAAGGGTGTTGTCCCTTTGGTATAAATCTTTTTTTGTCCAATTTTTCTTTTTTTTACCCTTTGTATTTCTGAAAACTAGTGAAATAAATAGTTTTATGAATAAAAAAATATATTAAAAATATAAACAATTAATACAACACACATATACACAAGCTGGTATTTTTTTTCTTTTCAAAAAGTTGATAAATAAAAATTTGAAAATACGTTCTACTAAAGGTAGAATGTGCCTTCTACGAAAAATGGTATAGTAGAAAACGATTTCTAAAATAAACACGTTCATCTACTATTTTTAGAACGTACATTCTACTATTTACTAAATTTCTAAATAAGTAGAATCCGCATTCTACTAATCCTAAAGCAATCTACTTTTCGTCCGGATGCATCTTCTACTTTTATTAAATATTCTAAATTTCGCGGAATGTGTTTTCTAAAATGTATTCTTACGTCTACTAAAAGTAGAAAGCGTGTTCTGGATTTTTGTCAATCTTCTAAACTTTTAGAAGGCACCTTCTACGGATAAGATTACCTGATTTTTGCGAAAATTAATGAAAGTTTCAGTTAATGAAATATTCTAAAAATCTCCTAAAAATATTCTAACTTCCTAAAACGTGTTATTTTCGATTTTACTTGTCAAATTTTTTTTAAAAATTATTTGCCCTTGTCTTCTTCATTAATCTATGGTTTTCCCATAGTTTTTCTTTTCATTTTTTTCATAAACTCTTGTTCTATATGATACATATCTATACAACATGTGGTATTTTGAAATTAGGTGTAATTTTTGTAAAGTTTTATTTTTATTTTTATAAAGTTTACAAATTTTCTTTTTATTAAAAACATTTTTAAAAGTTTTATTTTTATTAAAAATTTCGATAAAATTAAAAAGGTTACAAAAATTTAAATTTTTTTATAAAAATAAAAGTTTCTAAAAAGTTTTTTTAATAAAGTTAGTTTAAAGTTTTTATTAAAAATTTTTGTAAAGTTTTATTTTTATTTTTATAAAGTTTAAAAATTATATTTAATTAAAGTTTTATTAAAAACGTTTTAAACTTTTTATAAAAATAAAACTTTGTAAAATGTTTTTAATAAGTTTATTTAACGTTTTTATTAAAAAAAATTGTAAATTATTTTTACTTTACAAATTTTATTTTTATTAAAAAAATTTAAAACTTTTATTTTATTTTCCCTTTTTAAAACGTTTTTAATAAATTTTTTAAAAATTCTTTTAGTTTAATGTGTTTAATAAAAACTTTAAACAAACTTTATAAAATTTGTAAACTTAAAAAAAATAAAAATAAAACTTTGCAAAAAGTTTTTAATAAAAAGTTTAAACAAACTTTATAGAAATACATTTTAATTTTTTTTATTAAAAATTTTGATAAAATTAAAAAGTTTACATACATTTTAAACTTTTTATAAAAAATAAAACTTTGTAAACTGTTTTTATTAGGTTGATTTAACGTTTTTTATTAAGGAAATTTGTAAATTATTTTTATTTTATAAATTTTACGAATTTTATTTTTATTAAAAAGTTTTTAAAAAATTTTATTTTTACATTTTAAAAACGTTTTTATTATAATTATATTAGTTTAATGTGTTTAATTAGATTAATCAAGGGTTATTTTTGGGATTATGAAAAAAATTATACTAAAGGGACAACTAAATGATGGTTTTATACTATTGGGACAACTATGCTGAATTTTTGTTCCATTTTAGCAATTTTCCCTTAAACTTTTGCTAGGTTTTTATTTGGGGTTTTGCAAAATTTTAATGGTCATTCTTTTATCAATCAACCACGTTCGATTATGTGTTCTTTTAGGGTTTCAACGTTTACCTTTAGAACTTCGAAGTACAGATTTGGACCACCGAGAGCTGGAACAAGTCGGATCGCGAACTGCATGACCGGAACGGATCAGAATTTGGTCGCGTCTTAGGTTGAGTAAAAACCTCTTGTAGCTTTAGAAACTTTAATCAAAAACGAATCAAAACAAGTTAGTATAGATAGATGAAGCAAATCGCAGAAAATAACAAAATATAGAGAGAGGCTGCGGTTTAGGCTTTTGATTAGGGTTTTAGGGTAGTTGACGGTGCGGGTTGGAACGAAGCTTGAGGGAACGTTTGAGATCGGATTGATATGAGGTTTGCGGCGATGGATTCTTCACGTCAAGATCTTCAATTTGATATATTACACGTCGTCTGGGTCCTTACGGTTTGAGAGAACGAACGGTTTGAAGTCGTCGAATGATTTTAGAATTTCAGGGTTTTAGGTCACTTGACGGCGCGTCTTAGAATAGAGCGTGAGGGCGCGTCCGGAGTCAGATAGAAACGAGGCCGACGGCGTTAGATTCGTCTCGTCAAGAGCTTTAATTTGATATATTACTCGTCTTCTGGTTCCTCATGGTTGAAGAGATCGATCGATTTTAAGTTGCGCCGAAATTAGGGTTTTTAGGGTTACTGGCGGCGCGTATTGAAATAGAGCGTGAGGGAGCGTTGAGATCGGATTGACACGAGGTTTACGGCGTTGGTTTGGTTCGATTTGATATGGGGCTCGTCGTCTGGATCCTTACGGTTGGAGAGATAGAGCGATTTTAAGATGCGCTGTTTTTAGGGTTTTTGGTGGTTTTGGTAGCTCGGGTTTTAGAGAACGTATCGTGCTGATAACGTGTTGTGAAACTAAGTGGGGAAACGTGTTTTCTATTATTAATCTCGACCAGGAGTCTTACATATATATATACATACATCAGGTCGTGTTTATCCTAAGTAGATAAGTACAACAGTCGATAAGCATTATCTTCTGCGGTTGGTACGGTCCTGGTCGGTCCGGTTATGTCGATCACAATCTGGTACATAACAATAGTGACTTAATTCAGATTTACATATTGGTATTTAGTATCCATCCGGATAAGGTTCAATATTTTCATGTATCTGTTTTTGGATTTTGAAAAATATCTCATTCAGATATTATATTATATAAAACTATGCTGGGTCTGAATAGGGTCTCATGGGTCCAAATGTGTATGATTCTCGTGTAAAATAATCAGAAATATTATATAAAACTTCCTGTTGGGAGTTCCTATTTTAGAGAAACTTGCTCCACCAATAGCTCCGTTTTTTATTGGTCGTACTGGTACCCAGTTGTTTCTTACTGATGGTAAAGCTGATAAACCACCTCTTCTCTTGAGGATGGCATCTGATTGTGAAGATCTGAAATTCTTGTGAGTAAAAGGCTCTAATATTATAATGACTTATTTTTAGATCCTCATGTATTTCCTTTTCTGGCAGATCGTCTCTGGGGGCGTTTCTATGTCGCATCTTATATGCAAACGTATCTTATGACTGTATCCTTTGCATATCTGTTAATGTTTCTGTTTAACATGTTCCGTCATGATTTCTAGTTTTGTCTGCATTTGTCTTTCTAATCTCCTTTGACATCTATTAGACATGGTTGGTTGGCGTACATCTTCCATAAGGAGAGAAACTGAACTTTTCAAGGTACATTTACTTTAATCTGAAGCGGTAAAACCTTTACATTAAATTAAATATTATCATTTATGTTTTCCTACTACTTCTATAAAACCTTTACATTAAATTAAATATTATCATTTATGTTTTACTACTACTTCTATATAACTTGATCTTGAGTAGCACACCAGCTTACATGGATATTCACCAAAGATGTTTTGCGTAGTTCATTTCTCTCAAATAGCTCAAGAGTCTGCGGAAGATTGGTTGCTGTATTTTCTTTGTGCACAAAGAACCCCTCTGGGGCTTGTAACTAATCCGATGCAAGATTGAAAGCTAATGCCTCCATTTCATAAAGAATCATATTTTAGAAAAAAAGTTGTTTCTAAAAATGTGTTTTGTATATTTTATTACATTTTTATCAATTAATAAATATGATTAATTGAAAATTTTTTAAAAAATTGTGATTTTTATTGGTTTATAACTATAAGAAATAAATAATTACAAAAGTAATATATTTAATACTAAAATTATTAATATGTTTTATTGATATATGTGAACAATCTAAACATGTATTATTATGAAGGAGCTAGTATTATCTACTCTATTAAAATAGAGTCCTATTTGAAATTACCTTGGCATATTTTAAATTTGGGCCTATTGACTAATGTTGTGACTAAATGTTAAAACATATGACATGCGATTTATTTGATGAACGATATTTTTACATTAAACAAACTTTAATCATTCGTGATTAATATGAAAATTTATCCAACATCTAGGTTATTTCTGCGTCGTCGTCTTCTCCTCTCCTCTGTTCCACCATCATTCGACCATTATACACAGATAAATTTGCATGAAACAAAGAACAAAGTGGAATTAGGGTTGGTGGACTGATTCGTGGACCAGCAATTCTCTTTGATTCGATCAAGAGTTTTTGCTTCTTTCAATCATTTAGAAAGGAATCTTCAGATATCAGGTCCGGTTGATTCATACGAAAGGCCATGTGAATGTATTAAATTTGTTCCATTCGATTTCAGGTTCTACCTTTCAATCCTCAATTTGCTTTATAGAGTTTTACTGAGTAGGTTGAATCATGAAAAACAAAAGATCTCTGCTATTTTGTTTCTGGGTATACATAACTTTAAAATAAGGTGTTTGTGAATTGGTGGGCTAAGCACATAAACTCTAGCTTTAGCTACAAAGTTGTTATCTTCAAAAACGAAAACAAAAACTCAGAGTTGAGACAATTGCTCAATTATTACTAAAGGGTCAAGATTTATCTAGCAAAATAAGAAATAACAATCGGGTCCTTAGAAAACTATATGAATTTTGATGGCAAGAAACAAAGATGAGAGCTCAGGTTAGTATCTGTGATTTCTAGCCTTGATTGTTGATCATCCCATCCCATGCACTCTTTCGTGAATTTTCTCTTGAATCAAAGTATCAGAGCTATGTTTTGTTTAATGCAGAGCTCAGGTCAGTAACTATCTGAGTGGAACAGAGACAAGAGTGAATTCTTGAGTCAATGCCAAAAAGATATTTAGAAGCTGCGAAAGCTCCTAGGCAAGCTTTCCCTTCACACGTTTCTGTATGGTTTTAGACGTGCGGATCAGGCATTCAAAAGATCAAGGTCACTGTTAAATCTACTCAGTTCAGACTTGATGTTCTCAAGAATGTTGAAAGCAATGCTGAGGCGACTTTAAAGTTTTTTTTTTTTTTATAAAGGCGACTTTAAAGCTTTGACTCCATTGCTATGTGTTTTATTGATTTCGCCATATGTCCAGTTGCTAATTGCCAATTGTGATTTTCAGGTCAAAGTTTTGGATGTTGATGCATTTTTCATATCACACATCCAATTGAACCAAGCAGCAAAACAGAGGTGCAGGACTTATCGTGTACTGTAAGAACTTTGAAATAAGGTGCATCTGAGTTGTAATTCCGCCTAAATTTGATTAATGTTTACTAAGTTTTTTATTAAACAAAATAAAATAAATAGTTAGTTCATATTGCTTATTGATTTGTCTTCTTCAGAAACTCTACACACAAAAAGGTAATATGATATTTGGACTCATTTATTAGAACCAATATAATATTATGAATAAACTTAGGATTTGACAAGATACCACACCAAAGAACCGACTTGAAATCGACTCAAAAATAAAAGTTTTGAATCTGATTGGACATATGCATAAACACTCGAACATATCATTAATTGTTATATCCAAAGAACCGACACCAACTCTGACCTGAACAAAAGCCAATTAAGTATTTGAAAAATACAAAACACTAATATATCTAAAATTATTAGTTATGTAATCTATTAATTTAAGGTACTAAATTTTATCTACTTGAAAATTTCACAATTAAATTTGGACTGTTTCAATTTTGTTATTAAGATTGACCCTCTGAAATTAATAGATTGTATATTATCTGATGCTACAAAGTACAAAGTGAATACAACCATCTATTCTATTAAGATAGAATCCTAAATTTATCTACCATAAAAGTTGTCATTAACTTTTGGACTCTTTCAAATTTATTAGAAAAGTGCATAATTTATGGACAATTTAGTTTAATACACTATAATCTAATTATTACATATATCTCGCTTCTTTTACAAATCAAACCAGCCAACTTGAATTAAATAAGCATATAATCTCTTATCAGTAAACCAAATTAAATTATCTATAGACGACTTCTCATTGAATTCTTTATATGTTAAATTGTATTCTATTAATACATGGGCTTAATCCAAAAACTAATTGGTTATCCCAACCGTTTTTATATTCTAAGTAAATCTATAAAATTTTGGTATATTATATATGTATATTATATACCACCAAATCTATAGAATAATTAGAAAAACAATATCCGCGCACAAGTCAGTATTAACCTTTGTCATAAACAAAAAAAAAGCAAAATCAAATAATCTAATCTCAAACCATTGTTATGAACATGTATCGTGTTTTTCATGAAAATTTAAAAAGAAATTGAACTATAAATAAAATTAAAACATAAATAAAATCTGTATTTTTATTTTTTAAAATTTATAAAATTGTTCCGCCCTTGAAAATGGCGGGTCAAAATCTAGTTTAGCTGTTAAGACTGCGATCTGATAGTTATGCTTTTGCCCTTTTTTATATTCCACGCAGCCTCCAAGACGGTCTCTGGATGGATACAAGCATATTGTTGATGTAGAATACTGCCCACCTGTTTCATCAGATGGAGCCCATTTCCCTCCAGAAGCTGCTAAAGCCAAGGAAGCCGCACAAAGCTCACCTAGTCCCCAGAACACACTTCAGTATCATGAAATAGTGGAAGGTGAGGACAAAGAAAGCCAACTATTATCCCCAAACATTCTATTTGATTGGTTGTTCTAAATCGTAACAGTTTCCAAAAAAATATTTTCAGAGGAGATGATCCGTGGCCTGCAGGCATTAGGGTGGAAGAAAGTTGATGTCAGCTTCCACTCCACCTTCTGGCCTTACTTAGCTCATAACAACATTCACGTCAACTTCCAACATCTTCACTTTGTCGGAGCTGTTTTAATTCTTTCAGACATGACCTAATTAGAGAGGTTTGGGTCTTGTTCAGGTATAAACGTGAAAGACTTCACAAAGCAGGAGCTGGAGTTGTTGCGCATGTGGTAGATAGCATAAAACAGCAAGAGTCTTCCACCTTTATTTCCGCCAGCTTATAAATTGTTCAAGAGTGTTTTACCAGTTAAGCTGAGTGTGCCGAGACATTTAAATCATACATGTGTGTTCTTTCTTACCAGTTGGAGATTGATGCGGATCAAGAACGTTCACATTCTTGACGGTTTTTTTTTGGACTAAATCAGAGGAAGTACAATCTAATTCATCCGTATATTATTGTCTTGTATCAGCTTAATGTGATGGTACTACACTTGAAATAAGTTATAGGTAAATAAGCGTCTATAGATTTTTGTTTCCCACTTTAAAATTACGGATTCATGCCAAACTTTATAATTTTTTACTCAATTTGTTTTGGATTCTTACTGCTGCATTTTTCTTGATTCATGCAAAAACTTCACCTCCATTCAATTCCTTCATCTTAAATTTTTGTCAAATTAATGACACATGGATCTTACTTTATTCTGAAAAGTTTGTGAAAAAATGTTTTCTTTTCTAATCTTGGCGAACAACAAATTCACATAAACTCACTTTTTTAGTTATTCAATTTCTCAACATGAAACTTCGTTTACTATTTTTTGTTCATCGGTTAACTATCGTACATAAGAATATAAGACATGTTTGAGAAATGAAATCAAGTTCTAGCTGGCTCATACAAAAAAAATCTTAAATGAATCCAATAAGAAAATATTATTAGCAGAAAATGGATGGTAATGAGAAACAATCGGGTTCAAATAATACGCAACTGGTCAAGAACAACAAACACCAAAAATAAACAAGCATTTCCAAAAATAGACATGTGGTTTGGTGTTTTGTCTATTTGTTCTCTATAAAAGGAGATCATTGGTTGGATCTATCATTTCTTCATCTTAAAGAATAATAATGGCAAAATTCGTCATCTTCTTTCTTGCCTCTGCTCTATGTTTGACCACCCTCCTTCACTTCGCGGCCGCTGATGCCGACGACCTTCGACCGCTTCCACATCAAGGGCTCCGTCTACTGCGACACCTGCCGTGTTCAATTCCAGACCCGCCTCAGTAAATTCCTCGAAGGTAATTAAGATTATCTAATATAATTCATATGTGGATCATCTACAATCGCTAGGCACATATATTAGTTATACAAAGTGAATCCCATGTTTGTTGGTTCAATGGTCTCAACTATGAAGTAAATGTTAGTTTTGCGTTATTATAAGCTATAATAACATGCATTTACTCATCTTTTAGCAAGGATTTACGATTTGTCATCTTATATGGAAAAAACTAACATAGTTTTAAATGACCTAGCGTACTCAAACGTCTAGACATGACCCTGGTTAATTCACATGTCTTAGTTCGATAAGATTATAAAAAAAAAGAAAAATTCGTTTTGTGTGTATTTCAGGGGCAAAGGTAAAGCTCGAGTGCAAGGGTCGTGAGAACCAGACAGTGACACTGAGCAAAGAAGCTGTGACCGACAAAGATGGAAACTATGAGATGGTAGTTATGGGAGACCACGAAGAGGAAGTGTGCGAGATCATCCTCGTCCAATCACCGGACGCAGAGTGTAGTGAAGTGAACAATCAAGAGTTCCTAAGAAACGCAGCCAGGATCAGTCTCACGGCTAATGATGGAATTGTCTCCAACGAGATTCGAACCATTAACCCACTTGGGTTCATGAGGAAGACTCCTCTCGCTGATTGTCCTCAAGCTTTCAAGGAGCTTGGAATCGTCCCTGACGTCATCTTCTAAGCTCTATATATTAATTATACCCATATATATCGATCTCTCAACAGTTTATTTTTGACAACTCTTTCTATCTCTTATATAAAACTTTCTTTTACATTGTTGTCGTCTGAGTTTACTTAACTAACGGTGTTTTCTTTTGTTTATATCTTGTGTTTGTATTCCAGCAATTTTTCTTTTGTTGTTTTACCCTTGGGTGTTCTTTTATTTTTTAAAGAATTGATCTGATTACCTTCCAAATTTGTAAGTTTCGGAAGTTCTTGTTTTAAGAATGATTTGAACACGTAAACATGATGTGCAGAAAGCAAACATTCACCACCTTCTTGATTTTGAGGTGAAAAAGATAACAATAGAAGTTTTGTTGTGAAAGATTAATATTATTTAGAAAGCCTTTAATGTCTAAAACGCTTAATCACAAATCTAGACTATTTTAAGGTAGTTTAAGCATTTATAAAATAAAAATTATATTAAATATATGAAAAACATCATCATATATATAAATTTATATTAGTTATAACTTAAATATATTTATAATTTTATAATTTTAAACAGAGTAACTACCAGAGTTTACAGTTCAAAAAAAAACTACCAGAGTTCATAAAACTTTGCAGTTTATAAAATTGTACGCGTAAATGCTATTTAGATGATCACCAACACTAAAAACACTATCTAATATTTTAAGCAAAATAAAAAAGAACACTATCTAATACTAATATTGATTTTTTCAGCATATCTCAAATTTATTAAAAGATGTAAATAATAAAAATTATGAAAGAACAAGAAATGGATTTCTTAATAAAAAAATTTAGTCTTTTTAAAAGACTAATGAATTCTTGGCTTTATTTCAGTAATGTATGATGTTAAGATAATTTTTAATTTTACTAAAAATTGTAATAGTCAATGATATTTTGTAATTATTTGAACAATTTTAATTTATATTTAAATTTATATTAATTTATTCTTCTATGAAATAATTACACAATAAATCATATTGACACTTTATAATAACATGATAGGTCATATTTTTCTACCAAGAAAATTTTCTAATTTTATCTCATTTTTCGTTTCATTTATTAACTAAAGAGGAATTGGCGTCAGTACACCCAAAGATACCTTTATTAAGTCATATACCATTGCATTAAGTAAACTATTATGATTACCCTTTTGTCCCTGAAAGCTACATCCCCTACAACCTGCAGCCTCTGTGTTGCATGTCTGGTTGTCACTTCTCATCCACTGGATAATTCCATGTCTTGTGTTTTTTCAAAAATTAAACCAACCAGTCTCATTTTTCTTTTTCGGTTTCAATTTTTAGCATCAAAGAGACATATTTGTTTGAGTTTCCCCAACTAACATTTTCTATTCATCTTTTTTTTTTTTATTTTGGACCTCTTGATTCTTGGTTTCTCCAGAACCCTAAATCCCTAATTTCTCACTTTTACTTTCTCTTTACCCATTCAGATAGATGAAATACCGCTTCCGTTGAGAATGTTTGTCGTAAGTGAAGAACCATTAGGAGACCATATAAAATTGTACCACAAAATCAAGAAGACTGAGATGATTATCGATGCGCTCAAACGAGAAGAGTTGGAGTTCTTGTGGAACTCGACTTTCGGCAAGATTCTTGCTATTGACAAGAACCCTCCATTCTTGGGTGCGTTTGTTCAGTGCATTATTGGTAGACTTTTGAAAATGAACAAGAAGTACGAGATCTGGATATTGTTTGCGGGGAGACCCCTGTGAGAATGTCAATTCGAGAATTTGATCTTCGGTTTTTTCAGATCTTTGGTGTTCTTATGAGTTAATATGTTGTATGATAACTTATTGTTTTATATGATAAATAATTTGTTACATGTTACATTTTTTTGTTAGCTGACACATATTTTGATACCAAAGAATTTATAATTGTTTAATATGATGTTACAAAAAACTTGGAAATAACTGATACATGGTTTATTTAGCTGATGTTAGCTTGTATATTGTTCGATACTTGTTTTATTAGCTGAGAAATGGATTGTTACCACGTCTGTGAATTAATATGTTACATGATAATTTGGTTGTTATCTGATAAACAATTTGTTACCTGGTATATGTATTGTTAGCTGATACAAAATTTGATACCAAAGAATTTATAATTGGTTGGTATCATATTACAAGAGATTTGACGTTCATTGATACATGGTCTATGTAGATGATTAATGGTTAAATAAATAGCTTGTGAGCTTGTACATTTTTGAGACTTGGTTTGTTAGCTGACAACCCAAGTTGATACATGGTGTGTATTAATAAATTGTTATCTGAGAAATTAGTTTTATCTCGTATAAGTTTTGTTAGGTGCTTAATAATTTTCCAGAATCATAATTGGTGACTGATATAGGGTGTTTTCACATCAGTGTATATATGTTTTCATTTGTTTCAAGTCACTAATTCGTGTCAGTCTAGTCCTTTTTGACCTTTTACAGGTCTGGAGTTAGTAGAAGAAAGAAGAGAAGGTGCCTGATGAAAAGAAGTCCTTTTGGAGCATTTCTGCGGAGAACACTCAAGAGAACAGTCCCGAGACTGTTCTCTCTCAAGCGGAACAAGAAGACGGAGTGATCCGGAGATTGTTCCAGACAAATATGGAAACTCCTATTTCGGGAATTAAAGCCCTATTGCCCTAATCTCTTTTCTTCTGATTTGCGCCTCCATATAAAACGCCATCTATCTATTTTCTATTTTCTGACGCTAGTTTTTGGAAGACAAGTTTCATACTTTTGGATTCAAGCTTTTTGTAAGGGCGACGGCTCACATCTTCATTCGAAGAACAACCTGAACCCTAGTTTATTTCTTCTTAATCTGATCATGAGTATTTCAGTTTCATCTGTTGTTCTTCTCTGCATCATGATTGAGTAGTCGACTGTTGATCTAGGGTGATAGAGTGCATTCGCAACTGAGCATAGATAGGTTATCATTTAGTAAATCTTCATTCATTCATTGTTTCATGCCTGCGTTAAACTGATCATCTAGCGTTTGATCCCAAGTAAATCTGTGCATCAAAAGTGTAATAGGTTGCTAGATCCTGTATGAATGAGCACTGCATCCTTAGCCACACGAAAGTAGATGGTAAGGTGCATTGTGAACAAATCGGAGTCATTCATTAAGGTTCACCATTAGATCTCAGACCAAGCGACATCTTAGGAGCTGGGGCTGATCGGTGAAAGGATCAACTACACGACAGTGTGTTGTTCTAGCCTGTTCTCCGAGTTCTAGATAGAACTGCATCGAACCTGAATAGTTGCTCGGTTGTGATTGAGATCACTCGCATTCATCCTAGATTAACTCCTTTTAACTTGAATTCATCGCTTGTGCTTTTTACTTGTTCTCTACGTCACCTTTTAAACCAAATCATTATCTTCTTCTTAGCTTGATTTCGGAACTCGTAGAAATAGAGTGTAGACTGGTCCTCTGGATTTGAATCTCAAATACTACAATTGCAACTGTTAACTTGGCAGTAGCAATGATTCATTTTTAGTGTATCAGTGACAGCTGAAAGATTCTGTAAAAAATTGACGCAACGTCTTTATGCAGATGAACCAAAGTCTTATCAGATTGATTGATATTCTGGAATTTGTTTTTCGCAGTTTCTGTATTTGTTTAAGAGAAATTTTTATTTATAATATTTCGCCTTTAACTTTCTTTTTATTTGTTTAACAATATGGATAATCATTAGTTATAAAATTTTGTTTCTAATATTCTTTTTATCTATACAATTGAACAGATGTACTAATTACAATACAACTTACATACTAATACTATAGCTAATTATTAAGTTTAAACATTAATATAATTTTTAACTTCTAATATTAACAATTTACGTTCTATTTTCAACTACGTATGACTCATCTGTTATACTCTACATTTAGCTATACTTATTATTATTATTATTATTATTATTATTATTATTATTATTATTATTATTATTATTATTATTATTATTATTATTATTATCACGTACTGAAAATTTATATGCTAACATTTTATATGACAATTAAGATTGTATAATAAATTTAAATACCCAAACAAAATACACATGTATTTATACATTTAAAATTTGAAATAGACATAAATATATTTAGCTCACTTTATGGAAACCGTTAAAATACATGGTGTATTTTTCGTCGTTAGCGTCTAGTACTATCTTTATATTAGATCTTTTGATATATTATCCCATACATGTTAGATGATATATACTACTATGCCTGTTACACATTACACTAATTATAATTTGATCACAAATTAGTTTTCAGCTAACATAATATGTATCCGCTAAATTCTATAATTATACGATGTGTAAGCTAGGTAACGTTTGACAACAATAAAGTTAACCGTTAATAATATACTGGATATGTAACACAACATGTTAGCTGCTATAATGTATCTTACTGTTAACGTAATCTCAATTTGATCTTCCATTTTTGTCTCTTTCTTCTACACATATTTTTTACATGCTTTATAATCTCCATGATTGTCGTTGCTTATCTCTTCTTCTTCTCTTGAATCTTAATTTCGTACACCCTTTCCAATAATAAGAACATAAATAAGCCTAATACACATTCAATATATCCTAAACTTTTTATCAAAAGAATACAAAAATATATATATTCTCAGAATCGATATGCCATTAATGCAGTTTTTTTGAAGCTTACATGATTTATTTACTACTGTTTTGATTGCACTGAGAAAAAATATTAGAGGCGGTACAAAATATACTCTTTATCCACCAGACTTTTCAGTGAAACCATCTCCTACGGTCAGACCTATGCATGCGAACTGCACCTAGTCCTCTTCTGCCAATTTTTCTGACACAAAGAAGGGGTAGATGACATTTAGAGTTTATTATCACAGAGACATTAAGCTAATATATATCTTTGTTGGGTATATTACACTTAATCTCTCTTAACTAAAACATAATTTTTATTGAGATAATTGGCGAATCTACTCATAATGGAGGCATTAATTAGCAAGTTGCCTAAGATTTGACATTAATAAAATAAAAACGATTTTGACCCTATTCCCACCTCTATCTCTTAGTTGTGTCATGTTGAAGCCGTGTCAGTTAGTGTCAGAGTCATGTGTTTCATTTCTTTCCTTATGTCTGTTTTATCTTCTTTGTTAACTATTTTACATTTTCTTATATTTTTTTCTCCCCTCTCACTTACGAAGAATAAGCTATGTATAAAGTATTCAAACTAAGTTCTGTTGTTTCCATTGATTTTTTTTTCTACTTTTTTATTAGTCTCATTAAAACTTTATTCTTTTGTCTTCTTGGGGTTGGTCCTTTAGATTCGTGTGTACAAATTAGATATAAGTCATACAAGTTCATGACTATGCTTCTACTACTAGTAAATTTTTCACTTTGATTGTTTAAAATTGAAATAAGTTTATGCATTTTATAGTTGATGTTATTTACGCTAACATATTTTGTAACATGTTAAGAAATATTGTAACATGTTAACAATTTTTTTATCTTGTTACCAATTTTGTGAACTCGCTAACATATTTTTGTAAATTTTGTATCTTGTTACCAAATCATGAACAACTTCCTAATACTGCCTTTTAATATAAGGGCAGATAGCCAATTCTCCCTAATAAGAGATAGAAAATCACTGGCAACAGTCAATAATCGATTTGTCGATTATTAACATTTGATGTATCAATTTAAAAATATTTTAGATGTTAACATAGGTGTTAGCGGTTAACAATACATATACCAGAGGTGTTAACAGAGGTGTTAGCTATTAACAAATATTTGTAGATGTTAACATGGGTGTTGGCAGTTAATAAATAATATTGTAGAAGTTTCAATTTATATATCAAGCTGAGTAAAAATTATTGTAATATTACGAAAAAGAAGAGAGAATAAAATGTTTTTACATATAAAAATAGCAGAGGATAGGAGAGTACAGAAAAAAAGAAATTATAAGAAGTAAAAAAAGTGGAGATAATAAGAGAGAGAGTATTAACACGGAGAGACAAAATTACAGAGGAAGAAAAGAAAGTGTCAGGAGATAGAGAGAGGGAGAGAGAGTGTGTCAGATGAGAGAAAGAGAGTGCGATGAAAGAAAAAACGTCAGAAGACTATTATAGTCAAAACGAAGGTAAAATGGTAAGGCAAACTGCCTTTGTTTCAACTTATTGGTAAGTATATAATATGACTTCAAATATGGGTACTTTGCTAATTCTCTCTTTTTTATTATTAGTGGATCCTTTCTCTTCTTTTTCTTCCTTACCAGATCATGTTTTTTCTTTAATATAAAGCTTCCATGTGACTAGCTAGAAAAAGGTTCTCTCCCTCAACCATACTGATGTTCTTGCTGGTGATCCACCTCTCATCGTCCAATTCACTTGGTTTAGAGATAGTGTCACCGCTTTAGCCGTCGGTGTTAACTACTGTCTCTGATGAGATTGGAAGAGCTGAGTTTCTCATCGTGTTCTGAGTTAACAAGATATTCACTAAGTCAAACTAAGCTAAAACAGAGACATTTATGGGATCCGATGGAGCTCATCTGGCCGTAGTCTTCTCTCTCACATGAAAAGAGTCATTTAGGTGATCGATTCATAAAAGCTTGCAGATTTTAGATTTCTGATTTTGAGATCATAATTATTAACACATGAATGCTATATAGATAGGTAAAACCCCAAGGAAAACATGTAAAACTGGAAAAATCGAAGAAAAAAATTTGAAGAACGACAAAAATTAGGTTAGTCCAATCGCAAATGGAAAGATTAAAGGTAGAGGATGAGGGTTATAATGTCTTTTCTCTTTCATTGAACCAGAAAATTACAAAACTTGAACCTAAGAACACCCCCAAAAATTGATACTTAATGAGTTTCTTAGATAAAAATAAAGAAAAATTAAAAAATTAGGAGAGAGACAAGAAAAAGTATCTTAAAAATGATGGTATTAGATATTCTTAAAATCTTAAGACACCACATGACTATTTTTAATGGTTCACCTTATCAAAAATAATTAATTTTAATTAGATATTTAAATTAATATTAAAATAATAATACTTTTTAGTCAATAACTTAACTTCTAAATAAACACACAAATGCAAAATAACACTTCCTAAAATGAATTAAATAAACTTATATATGCTAATTTCAACACAAAATATAATTGATGTTGTCCATAAAAAATACAAATACAAAACTCCAAGAGAAATCAATGAATTTGGATATCTATATGGACTATATTATAGATAACTGGTATAAATGAGTTTCTAAATTTTCATTTTTATCTCATATGATATATATACACATCTAATATTAAAAATATTTAAATAATTTTTCATAAAACATTGTATATGGAGGCAGTGAAATATATGTATACACATTAACGATATATGACTGTGCAAATAAATATTTACACATATTTGTAAATCTTATGATTCATGTTGTCTGCCTTCAGTCGTGGTTGAGACAGAGATTGAGCCGTCGCTGAGAAACATTGAAACTTGCTCGTGCTGTACACATGTACACGCTTGTTTGTATACAATCTATCAAAGTTTTCTAAAAACACCAAAAAAACTTAAACAAACAACATCAAAGAAATGGGGTTTATAATCTGATGATTACACAACCCAACAAAATAATATCCTAGTATATGTGTTTACAATTTTTTAATATACATAGTGATATCAGTAATAATTTTATTGTACATAGTGATGTACTTTGTTTTTATAGTTTTTTAGCTATTTATTTTAGTTATTTTTTTGTATAAATGTTGCATTTAGGTGTCACTTGGAGTTCTATGTGTAAATTTTTGCATACACAGGAGTTAGCATGCACAATCAAGAGTTCTGGGACAAAATCGAGGTCCGAGAGCTTAAATCGCCCGATGCAAACAAGCTAGATCGGTCAATCGATCATGCTCATTCGATATTTTCGATGTGGTCAACCCGAGTTTCATTCAATTAAGATAACTCAACAGATTTTCCGTCATAAGTTCATCGGTAAAAATTCAGTCGGGAAACTATATCTTAGAAGCTATACATCCTAATAAATGAGCTAGTGACAATAAAATGTCAGTAAATATAGATTTTGCAAAATGTCTAGTGGGATATTGCTTTAGCCAAAAAATATCTAAGTAGATCTTTGCAACTAATGTACATATAGATATTTTTTAGTCGATGTAAATGTAGACAGTCAAACATAATGTACATGTGGATAGCAAAATTATGTGTATTACGTGTCATGTACATATAAGTACATACGGATATCATACAAAAAAGTAACTCAGTCCTCATGGGAAGACAAATACCTACTACAAAACCAAATTTATGTTATTCATTCTCCATAAAACATGACTGACAACCAACAACTAATCACACATTGAGATAATATAAATTGATTACATTGCGGATATATAGATATATGTTCAATTATATATATCATATATACTAAATGAGTACTTTGGTCTGGTGGTCAAAATCGTTATTCTTTATGTTCAAGACGTGAGATCGATTATTGGACGATGCATTTTGCTTCTTTTTTAATGTTCTCTTTAATGAGTAGTATTTTTGTAATTTTATTTTCATCTTCCTAAAGTCAATTAGAGTTTTTTTTTGCAATATTTCTCTACGGCCACCAGCCATTATTTTCATCATATTCATCAAATTTCTTTTTTCATTTTTCTTGTTTATTATACCTTCAAGTTTGTAAAAAATTCGTTTAAACCCAATTTCAAGCTTTTAAACCCGGCAAGTTAACTTTTTTTTATTTGATTTTTCGGATTTAATAGCCGAATTGGACCAAAACACCATAGTCAACAACCACCACTATGATTGCAGATGGTCACAGCATTGGAGATGAGCGCATCAGAGTTATGTAGAGGTGATTCTTCGATGATGACTGAAGCAGCGACAAGGAGACTTTGTGTTCAATTTCTACATTTCAATTTTTTCATTTACATTGGCTTCACATAAGATCTTGAGCAAGAACATAGAGTCTAGTGGTTTGTGCTCACGAGCAAACCCTGATTTGATTGCTGCTGAAGAAAATGCAAAACAAAATTTAAAAAATAAGTGAAAAGATGAAAGAAAAATAGGTCATATTAATTGATATTCAGTTATGCTTTGGTTAGAAAAGAATGAAATAAGTAAAAGAAAGTTTCTAAGGAGCACAAAGTATCCTATTATGTTATAAGATCTTAGAAAATGACCCTAAATGTAAACCAACATTTTTCTATCAGCTGAAAAAAAATCGTATAGTCATACAGTCTTAAACCAAAAGAATTTTAGCAGAAGATTCAATATATCGATTCAATATTTCCGATTCAAAAGTATAGTGAGGAGTTTTTGTTCGGCTATACTATATATCGATTCAATCTTTCTTATTTAGTTTTCTAAACCGGCTTTGATCCAATTACTTTTATTTTAGTATGCTTTGTCAAAAACGGAAAAAAAAATGGCAGAAACGTGGGTCTGTTGCAGCCAAACGCCAAAATGTGAGACGCAAACATTTCTAAGCGTTCGTCCCTGAAATGACAAAGATACCCCTCTGTAAACTTTAAAACTACGAAAGACCTTTCTCTATCTTCCCTGCCAAGACAGACAGACAGACAGAGAGAGATAATATATCGAGCCGAGACACCCTTTTCTCTACCGTCGTCGAAGAGGCTTTACCCAGTAGGAGACGACAACAATTCATCAGTGAGTTTCTTCTCTCTTGCGCAATTTCTTTTTACTTGTTCTTGTGGGGTTTGGGCATCAGATCTAATCACTTCTGGTTTTTGGTGATTTTCTTTGAAATCAAATCTGGGGTTCCCTCTATCGTTAGATTCTAGGGTTTAGCTTTGTTCGAATTACATTAACTAATCAAATCGTTGGGGTCGATTGATGATGTTTTAAGCTTACACTGATTAGTACTGATCTACCCAAATCGATTAGAGAATTAAAGAATTGATGATGTTTGTGAACTTCACTTATCTATTGGGTCTTGTGTTGCAGGGAGTTTGTTACATACAACCCAACGACAATGGTTTCGTTTCCGGCTACAACCGAGACGATCTCCCTGGCTCAAGAAGCCAACAACTCAGAGGCTATTCAGATACTCTACCAGGTCTTGGAAGACCCTTCTTCCTCTCCAGAGTCTCTCCGGATCAAGGAGCAAGCCATCAGCACCCTCTGCGAACGTCTCACCGAAGAGAAGAGAGGTGAGGATCTCCGGACACTCTTGACCAAGTTGAGACCTTTCTTCTCCCTCATCCCCAAGGCCAAGACCGCTAAAATCGTCAGAGGGATTATCGATGCTGTCGCCAAGATCCCTGGAACCACTCATCTCCAGATCACTCTCTGCAGAGAGATGGTGGAGTGGACGCGCGCCGAGAAGCGTACTTTCCTCAGGCAGAGAGTTGAGGCCAGGCTAGCTTCGCTTCTGATGGAGAACAAGGAGTACGTTGAAGCGTTGGCGCTGCTGAGTACTTTGGTTAAAGAGGTGAGGAGGTTAGATGATAAGCTCCTTTTGGTTGACATTGACTTGTTGGAGAGCAAGCTTCACTTCTCCTTGAGGAACTTACCCAAGGCCAAAGCTGCACTCACTGCTGCCAGGACAGCTGCAAATGCTATTTATGTCCCACCCGCACAGCAAGGTACTATTGATCTCCAGAGTGGGATCCTTCACGCTGAAGAGAAGGACTACAAAACCGGATACAGCTACTTCTTTGAAGCCTTTGAGTCTTTCAACGCTTTGGGAGATCCGAGAGCCGTTTTCAGTTTGAAGTACATGTTGTTGTGCAAGATCATGGTTAGCCAAGCTGATGATGTTGCGGGGATAATCTCCTCAAAGGCTGGACTCCAGTACGTTGGCCCTGATCTAGATGCCATGAAGGCGGTCGCCGACGCTCATTCGAAGAGGTCGTTGAAGCTGTTTGAGAACGCGCTGCGTGACTACAAAGCTCAGCTGGAGGATGACCCAATTGTCCACAGGCATCTCTCTTCTCTCTACGACACGCTTCTGGAGCAGAACCTGTGTCGTTTGATCGAGCCTTTCTCACGAGTTGAGATCGCCCACGTTGCTGATCTGATTGGGTTGCCTATCGACCATGTGGAGAAGAAGCTGTCTCAGATGATACTTGACAAGAAATTCGCAGGTACGTTGGATCAAGGAGCTGGATGCCTCATCATATTCGAAGATCCAAAGGCGGATGCTATCTACTCGGCTACTCTTGACACTATTGCAAACATGGGGAAGGTCGTTGACAGCCTTTATGTCCGGTCTGCCAAAATCATGGCCTGAATGAGTGATTGATTGGGTTCTTCTTCTATCTTTCTTTTCTTCATATTCGGATTTTAGACAGAGAAACTTTATGGATTGTTCCCATTGGCTTCTTCTGAGATACAGATTCAAGTGTCTTTTCTTTAGTGCTTAAAACTGTAGAATTTGTTTTCATTTTGGTTGCTCCTGCAGTTTCCTTCTATTAACAAGTCTTAAATCATTCACTGATTTGTTTCGGCTGTGCATTTATAAAGCTCTGACCAACCCAGAACTCAATTCGCAGGACCCACCAGTTTCTGTTGTCTCGTCTGTCATATTCTTTTGTGTTTAGAGCTTTAGACAGTGTTGCTTTTCCATTTAGCTTTGAGTGATTCAACTTATAGGTTTATTTCTATAACACTTTAAATTTTGTGACATACTATTATCATCCATAATATTTTGAGTTGGAAATATCATCCATAAATGTTAAAATGTGAATGTAAATGTTTGATCTTAGTATATATTTTAACGGATGAAGAGTTTCCATTAATATTTAACACTAGTGTTTTATGAGATAAATGTTTTTCACTATTCTAAAAGTTCGTCTTAAATTTGTAAGGGAAAATCGCATAAAAAATCTTGAAAGTGGTACGTACTGACACTTTAAACCTCTAAATTTTTTCACTAACACTTTAAACCTTCAAAGTGACATTTGTATCAGAAAAAACCTTCAAACTATAAAGTTGACCTGTTTAACAGGTAAAAAAAAGAAAAATTAAATAAAAATAAAAAAATTAAATAAAAATTCAGAAAATTAATAAAAACTATAATAATTAATCAAAATACAGAAATTTAAATAAAATTGAGAAAATTACATAAAATCAGAAAATAACATAAAATAAAAATTCAGATACAAAAAATTATAATATTTAAAATAATATATTTAAAAAATTAAATAAAAATTCAGAAAACAAAAAAAAAGTATTTTCCAAAAAATTACAAGATTGCTATTTTTTAGAATGGACCAAATCATTGACAATTATAATTTCAAACATATCATTACTTACGATGATGATTTCTAACATAACCATTAACAATGATGATTTTGACATATTTCCAACGGTAATTTCTGACACCATTGTCGAAAATGACTGTAAATGTGTCAATAAAAACATTTTGACAGCCGTCACTGTGAACGATGATATGCATAATGCATGTAATACACTAAATTTTAAGTTATTTAAGTGTTAATTTGATGTTTATTAAAAATATTGTTATTTGTGAAATTCATGAATTTTTATTTAATTTTATAACTTTATTTCATTTTATTTTATTTTTATTTAATTTATGTATTTCGATTTAATCTTATTCATTTATTTATATGAGTTTTTATTAACTTCTGATTTTTAGTTATTTTCTGATTTTTATTTAATTTTATTTAATTTTATTTAATTTTATTTAATTTTCTGAAATTTTATTTAATTTCTGAATTTTATAATAATTTTATATTTTTTACGAATTTTTTGATTTTTTATTTAATTTTCTGAACTTTTATTTAATTTTTCTGAGTTTTTTTTAATTTTTGGTTTTTAATTTAGTTTTATGAATTAAATAAATATTTTTTTTTGGAAAAAACCTACGCATCATTACTTTTTACCTGCTAAATAGGTCATTTATTTTGTTTGAAGGTTTTTTATGACACAAATATCAGTTTCAGGGTTAAAAGTGTTAGTGAAAAAACTTCAAATTTTAAAGTGTCAGTAAATGCCACTTTCAGGGTTTTTTATGCGATTTTCCCAAATTTGTAATATGTTTTAGATTGCATTGACTTCTTCTCTTTATTTTTCTAATCATCATTTGTCTTATGAAAAGACAATGGTCAAGAGTTTCTCACTTTTTGTACTATTTGTTGATCCCAGTTAATAGAAACAATTTCTTCTATTTTAATTTTTCAAGTTGTTTAATTAAAAGCATACATATTAAAATATTTTATTAGATTTTGAAAACAACTTATATTGTTAAACAAAAAACCTCTAAAATAAGTTATATTGTAAAATGAACAAAAATTCTCTGTCAAAAAAAAATCTCTAAAACAACTTAGATATTGAAAAAGAGAGAGTATCTATTAGTTTTGTAGGTTTTAACTTATACTATGTTGGTTGCTTGTTGCTGAAAAGTGGGAACTTAAATGTCGAGTTGAATGAGAGATTTCTTGGTCAAACATTATACTAGATTAGAAAAAAAAACTTTTGATTGGTTAATGAGATTAAACAATAGCTAACAATAAACAAGACGATATTCAGCAACAATTCTATCAACGAAGCTAACCTAATCAACATTAACTATAGTATACAGATCTTGAAATAATTAGTTTTAAGGGCTCAATAATGGTCAACGACACCGTCTTTCTTTTTATAAGAAAAATTCCCACGAGCTTCACTTTACAACTAAACAAAATCAACAAGAGAAATTGAAATAAGCGACAGCTGTTTAGTAGATAAGCAAGTATAAAACCCTCTAATAAAATAGTTCACTAGTTAATTTTTGCTGCTAGCCTGTACGTATCCAGTAAGCAAATCAAAACAAACTTAACCACGTTATTTCTAACGGGTTAAATGGAAAACCCGAAACAATAACAAATAATACAAAATAACAGAAAATGTAATATAATCAACAAGATTGACCATCGGTGTAGCAACGGAGTCTCTTCATCGGAAAATCATGCCGGAAACCTACTGTGAGACGCAGCTGCTCTCCACTCTTCCACCAGCAAAGCGTCAAGCTCGACCTGACCAACGGCTCCAGTCGCAGCTCCAAGCAACTCGGAGAACCCACCCACACGACCCGGAGGTTTGGACCTCCGACGACCGGCACCAACGGGAACGTTCCGGAGAGCTCCACCTGCGGTCCAATAACGCTGACAACCTTTGCAGAAGTGTCTTGGTTGGTTAACGTTGTAATTATTGAAGTAACAGAACTTGGTCTCCATGCTCTTGCATCTCGGACATGCTATGATCTTGTCTGGACGCTTCTCTGCTGTTAGATCCGATGTTGATGGTGATACCACAGCTGTTTTTGTTTGTAGCTCTGGATGTTGTTCCATGCCCTTCTTCTTTCTTAATCGTCTGTATGATATTATTATTGGCATTGAATGTTATGGTTTTGCCAAAAAGTTTAATCCCTGGGGAATCTTGGGTCGCCATGAAAATGAGAGAGAGATAGATGATAGAGAAAGAGAGTTGTAGCTAAGTTTCTTGCAGCGATGATGAAAGAGAGAAGAGACGTTTATAGGATGAAGATTTTGTTATTTTTGTTTTCTTTTCTAAAATATCATTTTTAATGACATTATTATCATCTCTCTTACGTAGGAAAAGAGAGAATAGCAATAGTGTTAGTACGGAGAATACAATTAGAAAATAGCTGACAAAATGTGTGTATTCTTTTTCTTCTTGTCCAAAATTGTGTATTCACTATTCGGTACAGTATCTATACTCTATACGTATATTATATCAAAAAGTTCTTCTGGAATAATGCTGTCTAGCTTTTTTCATGACCTATCAAGCTTTATGTGAATTTTATAGCTTTTTACTTTTCTAAACTATATTAGATTCAGACCTACCCTTTCAAATGATGGTTATATTTTTTGTTTTACTTTTTTCTAAAATATAATTTTTATATTTGAGTTTTTTGTAATTATATTTATATTTAATATTAGTTTAATTCGATAGAATAATCTTTTAAATAAATAAAATATATACTTAAATATAATATTTATCAATATATCATAATTCTGTTTTAATATAATAGATTTTAGTCATTAGATACTACTCGTATTTCATGTCTTTTTATTGGCTAGCTAAATTTGTAAAACCACATCCATTATGAACCTATATTTTGGCGTTAAACAAGTTAAAAAGCAAGTGCAATTAGTTAGATAAACAGAACAGTAACTAAATTAGCACCTAAGATTTGTATAATAACTTACAATCTATATATATTTTCTTGGGTAAGAATGGTTTTGATCGAGTAAACCTGGGATTCTTATACTTATTCAAACAATTTTTTGAAAACTTAAAAAAAAAGTATGTGTGCGTTTAAGGACATTCTTATTGATATATTTTTTTTTGAAATGAGACTGTGTCACAATAACAAAACAAATGTCCCCATCTCAAGACATATATAATTTCCATATAGATGTATAATATCCTATACAAATTCGAAGAAGTATAATCCAATTCTTCTTATTTTCATAGTTGACTAACATTTTAAGATGATTAAGTTGGGCATGAGCGGAGAGTAAATTGAGTAGGTAACTCTTACTTTTGCTTTAATGCTCAATCGTCACTGCGTCAGTCATCTAAAAATCACAACTATAATCTGACAAAACTTTTGTATTTTTGTTACAAAAAAAAACTTATTTTTTAATGTATCTCTGTTATCCTAATTTTAGAGACGATTTTTAGAAATGTAAATATACTAAGTACTACAAATGATAAATGGAAAATGAAAAAGTTATATATGTTCGGTTCCATTTTTTTTTGTTCACTGGTTCGGTTCCATAATATGACTTTAGATAATACATGATATTTATTTAAATGAACTCGAAGATTTTGATTTGGACAAAGCCGCCAAAGAGAAACAGAGTTTAGTGTGTTGCGTAGAAAATGAGAAGAGATGAAAATAGCGTATAGGGACCAGCTGTCAATTCAAAGGTACACATCATCTCGTGGGGCTCTCTTTCCAGGTGTGTTCCCGGTCATCCTTCCATTTTCTTCATTCGTTTTATTTATTCCTCCAATACGTAATATTGTAGAGAGATTTGAATTTCATCTGATAGAAGAATAAGTTCCTTTATGTTTTGTTTGCACTTTGTTTAAAAGAAGAGTTCGATTTATACTTAAGTTATGAAGAGTAAGAAATAAATAACGTTAAGTGACTAAAAAGTTTTCTTCAGTTGACAGCGCCGGCCCGTACCACACGCAACATAAGCGAAAGATTAGGGCCGGTGAGCTGTGTAATTTTTCTTCCATCTTGTTTTTAAAAAAAAATAATTTTCCATATGTAAACAAATGATTTTATTTATTTTGGTTTAACGCAACGGAAAAAATTCTCAATCTTTGGACCGGTCCTATCAGTTGAGAATTACGATGGTGTTTTTTTTTTTAAGTTACAACACGAGGATTTTCCGTAAAATCATCTATTATACTACTATTGTTCTCTAAGCACATTTAATTGCAGAGTTCCGATGAAATCACTACATTAGTGTTGGTATGATTGCATCATGAATTGGTTTTTAGTATAATTGATATAAACGATCCAAACCACCGCCTGACGACGATTAAGAACTTGTAAATTAGTTTAACATTTGAATTTATTCTATTTAAGGTGGATATATGATTATACAAGGTAGCATGTATGTTGACATCCACTATCAAACATCTGATGTGAAGGAGAATATATAACTTTATATTTTGATGTTTGTTCTGTTCGGTTAAATGTTATCAACCGATATTGGACCATCTGTATCCCTTCTTATAGGTAATGGGTAGCGTAAACTTGTACTAATAGTTTTAGCATTTTGTTTGATCGATTAGTAGAATGGTTGAGTAAAATATTTCCTCCGAAAAATATAAATAAACTTGTCGCTACAGGAAAAAATTATTATAAAGTTGAGTAAAGCATGTTTTTAAAAGTACTTTATTTAAAATTCACATAAATCACGTACGTTATTAAACAGAAAAGAAAGGGTCAAAGATGAGAGAAAGGGAAAAAGAGGAAAAGGAAAAGGAAAAGGAAAGCACTAATCGAATTCACGTTTCTCTTTTCTTCTCAAATTTGTGCTTTTATAATATATGTTTTCTCATTGGAAACTTTATACTACATAGTCGCAAGAACAACAACTTTATGGTACTTTTAAAAGAGATCGGCTTTTCCGTTAGATATAAACTAAAGAAAAGTTTAATAGACTTATTCAAAAAGGGAATATAAATATGCTTAAAATTGTGTATGTAGAAGCATAATTTCATCCATTGATCATATATGTAGAAGCTTTATTTATTTTTGAAAATTATGCATGAAAATGTATTCTGATTTTAGACAACTGTATTCATACTCCTCTCAAGGTGATTGGATCTACGTTTATAGCCAAATGGAAATTAAAGACAATTGAGCTATGCTAGTTTGTTTTGTTTATAAATCTATATGAAAATTATATTGTACACATATAAGACTATTTTACGATTTTGTGTTCTTCATTCTAAAATTTCGATCACATGTTTATGTAGTACTATACATTTTACATTGCTTGCTACATTTCTTAGACAAATGTGCAGTAAAAGGAAGTTTATAGTCATGTTCTGCATAGACTAAAACTGTATCTATGTGTGTGTATATAATTAGTAGTAACTTATAAAGGTGGATTATCTTTTCTTAGGGTATTATTTCCTTCTTACTTTAGGCTTTCAATTGGTTTGGTAACTAACTTTGTTAGTTCTTTTCTCCTTTCAAATCTTAATCTTTTCAGTATGTGCTTCTTTTGGTTCGGAAAATTCACTTTATAAAAATGCTTTCTTTTTAAAGAAAAGCAAAATCTTTTGTATGGGGCTTTGTTCTTTAATCATATCTTTAATAAAGTGATTTAAAACTAGTTAACAAATAAAGTGCGAAAATTATTGTTATTAACTCTCTTTAATGTCTATTATACAGATAAGACTCGTGCTTTATTGATCTTGTATATAATAAGATGATAAATTATCCATTTCTATCCCAACTTGTCGGACTATGCTCATATATATTTTTTAACTAGCTGTATTTTAAAATAAACGAGAGGATCAAATCTGATTTAATTTTTCCACATGGTTGTCCATTTAATGTTAATAGGCTCTAAAACTTATGTCTCACAAGTTTGAAAATAATTATATACACAGTAGGCTTATGGGGAGAAGTAGAGAACATGTTTTATATCAACAAGAAGTTTCTATACAGAGGGTTGAGTTTCCACATTCCACAGTTTTAAAGATACATCCTATAAATTTAAGGGTTTATTTGCTGAATAACGTAAATCATAAATGAAATTAAGTGTATAACAATGATGTTGACATAATTAAAAAATATCATTTATAACTTATGTCATCGGTTATATCTTTTTATTGTTTAAGTTGCCGGTTAGAGAAAAAAATGAATGAATCAATAATTTAACACTCCACAATTAATTATACAACCACGTGATGCTATCAACACCACACATTTATTTACCACATAAATATGTATTTGATTTTCTATACTATATCACCGAAATATAATAGAATTCTAAATTCACTCAATCTCGTAGCTATTAAACTTTACTCCAAACTCTAACCTCTAAATACTAAACTCTAAATCTTAAATCTCACCCTTCCATCTAAATACTATACTCTAAAACCATAATTACTGAACCTTAAACTCAAATATAAACCTTAAACCCAAATATATACCCTAAACCCTAGATAGGAATCTATAAACCCAAATACAATCTATAAATTATTTTTTCAATATTAGACACTTGAAGGCATATTTACTTGGTTAGCAGGTTGCATATTTTCTATTCCATACAATTTAAGTAGTATAGTAAACGGATGTTCCAAATAATCAAATTTGTCCAACATTCGAAAAAATAAATTTCATATTACAATCAATTATACAAAATGATAGAGAAGAGAACTATCAAATTTGAAAATATGACATATTATTAGATGTTTAATAAATAGTATAGAAATCTGTCTCAAATAATATGGTAACCTTACATAAATAGCTACACTAAAAGAATATATACTATACTATTCATTTCCTCGAATATATTATAGATGGCGAGTTCATCTTCTTCAATTCTTTTTTTTTTTAAACATGCTGATATTCCTTCACTTTGTCAACCGCTGTTATTTTTCACCACCATGTAAAAATCATCTTCATATCCTCTCTTTTTTTTCTAAACGACGATGCTTTTACCGGTCCAGCTGTCATTATTCTTCACCATTGGATCATTAAAACAAAAAAAACAAACAAAAACAGAGTATGAAAACAAAACCAGAAACAAAAAGAGATTATGAAAACAAAACCAGAAACAAAAACCGAATATTAAAGCAAAAACATGATTGCAAGAATTAATGATTTAAGAGAAAGAAGAAAATAAATGAAAGAGTTGTATTGTTTGCTCACCGTAACCTTTCGCCGTAAACACAATGGAGTTCGTCAGAAGTTGCTACATATCTGAACAAAATTGATTAATCTTTCCAATATTTACTAATAAAAAGTGTGACTAACAGAAAGACACATGTGTGATTATCTAAAAGTGTGACTCACAAAAAAACACTTGTGTGATTAGGCAGTGTGAATAACAAAGGGACACGGTAACTTTGCCACAATAATTATTATATAATTTGTTTTTTGTTTGCAGGTTTTTCCGCTTACTCACGAGAGCAATATGACTATTATTTATAAAAGAGAAATAATATATAGGTGAGTTGGGAGTTTTATCTATTGAGTGAATTAAAGATTGTTTGATGATTATAGGATGCAATTTCGCTAAATTTAAAATATTTATTTATATTTTTTGGTCGAAAATATTAATGTTTACTTATTGTTAGATGAAGTGTGGAATGAATCAAGAAGATAAACTTCATACATGTTTAGTTTAATTCAGGGAAATTTGTACTTTTCCTTGAAGATACATGCATTTAAAATATTTATTTTCGATTGCGAATTCAAAAATTAAAGAAAAAGATGAAGAACATAAGGAGAAATATTTAATTTTATTTCTGAACAAATGGATCATGAGTCTAAAGGTTGTGTTTTCCATTTCGGAGAACGTTTTGCTGATATAGCTACAAGTTGATGAGATTTGTACAGCCTTCAGGTTTGATATCTTAAGAGGTAGTAAAATTTATTCGAGGACCCGTCCGAAACTTCTCGGGATGAGTAAGTTTTCTTTTTGGAAAAAAATTTCCTTATTACACGAAGTTTATATTAATTCAATAGAAACCATCTAATGTATGAAAATATGTCAATAACTATATACGAAGTTTATGTTAATACATGAGATATGTACGAAGTAAATGGTAATATGATGGCAACATCACAAGCATGTTTAATGATCTTAATCTAAGTTAATGTGGTCAATCCGTAATTTATGAAATTTAATTCGATTTTATTAATATACTTAATAATTATTAAACTTAATAAAATTAATAATTTATTTAACTTATTAAGTTTTAATAAACAAAGTAAAATTTTAAACTTACTAAAATTATTAAACTTAATTGATTTTATTAACACACTTACGAATTATTAAAATCAATAAAATGAATAATTTATTAAACTTCATAAACTTAATCCTAAACCTAATAAACATAATAAATTTAATAAATTTATTTAAAAATTCCTTAATTTTATTAAATTTAATAAATTATTAATTTTATGAAGTTTAAATAATTATTAAGTTTAATAATAAAATCAATTAAATTTAAGTTTAATATATTTATTAAGTATAATAACTTTAATAAGTTTAGTAAATTTATTAAGTTTAATAATTAATTAAATTTAAAAGTTTATTATGTTTAGGAATCCTTATGTTTATTAAGTTTAATAAATTATTAGTATTATTAAGTTTAATAATTATTAAGTTTAATAATTATTAAGTTTATTAATAAAATCAATTAAATTTATTAAGTTTCATAGATTATGGATTGACCCCCATTAACTTAACTTAAGATCAATTAAATTCGATTATGATATTACCACAATATTACTATTTACTTCATAAACTTAGTGTAGTTGTACACAACTAAACTTCGTTTAGCTAGCAAATTTTCCACCTTTTTTGTTTCATTTTGAAGGATGAGTAAGTTTCTTGACAAGGTTTTTCATAATCTCACGACAATTAATTCACTAGAGTATGTTTATGAATAATGGAGCTGAATCCAAAATATGTAATTTACCTTTGCTCAAAAAAGAATATATGCTATTTAGCTAATTTATTCCGTTTATATGATATTTTTCTTTTAAATACCTTGGTATACAAATTTCTTGATCAATCATTTAACGATCACATTCAACAACAACAGAAAGTAATGTAGCTAGACACAATCATGTTGTATATTTCTAGCATCTAGTTGAGATTATAATTCTGTCACCCATACCTTATTAGAGATATGTTGGGCCGAAAGATATGTATCTTACGGACCAAGTCTGTGAAACCTGTGAAATCCATGAAGACCCTCAAGACTAAAAGGAAAGACTTGAAGATCAAGTCAATCTCAAAATATTCTTAGCATATTTACATTAACGTTTAGGAAAGTTATCATTATCTAGTGTTAACATTATGTTAATGTTACTACTATATATATGCATGTTGTATTCTCTTATCAAACACAACACAATAATATATCTATTCTATTCTATTTTACATGGTATCAGAGCAGTCGATTCTTAGGGATCAAAATTAAAGCTTCCGCAAGTTTTAAGTTTTGGTGATGCTTACCATCGGTGGTGTTGACGATGAAGAAGATGATGGTGCCGACGACAATGATGAGTTAGTGTTCACGTGATCTTAGACTAAGCTAAGTGTTTGGTGTTTTTAATTAAAAGCTTTAGTGGGGTTTGCAATAGTATTTTTTTTTACATGCTTTGTTTATATTTTTTTATATAGTTTGGTTTTGGTGAGTGCTAGAATTACTGAGAGATTTAATAATGTCTAGGGTTTGTAGTTTCACATGGTTTATTTTTGTCTGAGATTTTCTATAGTTTAGAATTTCTCAAGAGTTGTTTTCCCATGGTTTGGGGTTTGTTGGTTATAGTTTAACCATTACGGGGGAGTTCTAGTTGAACGCTTAAATTCTTAGGTCAGTTTTTAGTCCGGTTTATGGACTGTCCAAGTTAAGGACGATTGTTTCTGGAGCTGTAGTTGCGCCCACAAGATGTATTCCCATTGTCAAGACCAAAGAAGAGCTGAAGTTTTCATCTCCTTGTCTAAAGTCAAAGTTTATTCCCGAAGGAATCTACTGATTTGTTTTCCTCGACATAGTGTCCACGATATACGTGGTCTGCTTTATGATTGTAGATTTGCGTGTTGCATCCCACGTTTGTCGTGCGGGGGAGTATTAGAGATATGTTGGGCCGAAAGATATGTATCTTACGGACCAAGTCTGTGAAACCTGTGAAATCCATGAAGACCCTCAAGACTAAAAGGAAAGACTTAAAGATCAAGTCAATCTCAAAATATTCTTAGCATATTTACATTAACGTTTAGGAAAGTTATCATTATCTAGTATTAACATTATGTTAATGTTACTACTATATATATGCATGTTGTATTCTCTTATCAAACACAACACAATAATATATCTATTCTATTCTACTTTACATACCTGTTTTGTTCAGATGAATATTGTTTCCGAAAATTTCAGTTTCCCGGCACACGCAAATTTCTAAGATTTAATATTCGATGTTAATGGAATGCGAAACTGGCATTAAGAATTGTTGATAAAATGTTTATCTACTAAGAAAATGATATATAGTACACATAAGAACAAATATCTATTGTTTAATCTCTCGATTCAAGTGGTAGATATAAGACAATAATTGAAGAATGCAACATTCAAGCGAACTTCACGGCTTAAGGGTTCTGAGGACTTATCTTCTTCGAAGTCTCTCGTCTACTTGCCAGTTGCCAACCCACTTTTTGATGCTTCTTTAAAGTTTTTTTTAGCAGAAACCATTTACTAATCTTTTGATATTTTTAGTGTATATACTAGTTTTTCTTCGACCTTTTTGCTTGCGATTGCTTCCAAAATTAATAAGCACAGCTGACATATAACGAGCTTCTTCCGTATAGTATACAGATCGAATAAAAATAATTTTTAAAATGCATTTAAAACAAAGGAGCATGTGTGACAAAATCTACCCTTGAGCTTCTCGAAGATGTATCACATCACGTACGACAAAATCTACTTATCTACTACACAATACACACGTGTAAGATTCCATACAAAGGAAGTTGCCTTCCATAAGAAGATTAAGACCCTAATATAGGTTGTCTCTCCGCAAGTTACTGTTTCCGCGTATAGACTAATTTAGAGAGAAGAGTTGGAAACTTAAGAAAATATTAGATAAACTTTGGATAAAATTAGGAAGATTAAATGATATAACGTATATAGTTTGCGATTCTCCTAAAATCTAGATGATTTTAGTCTTTGTCGCACTAGGGTAATCGTTATGGAAACCACGTGTGTCAACTTGAATTGATGTTTTTATGCTATGTAAGAAACCAAGAATGTTGTTTTTTTTTGTCAACAGACAAAGAATGTTGTTAAAGATGATATAGCACATCAAGAATCCAAAGATACTTTTTCCTCAAAGGCTGCTGATGTTCGGATCTGATTCAGGAAGTCTCCAGTTTTGGTCTCCTTTTCATTTGCATTTGTTCACCCTCCCTGAAAGTATTCTTTAAATGGACCTCTGAGAACATATGCTTCTTATTCGTAATTCGAAATTATATCAAAAATGATTCTGGTGATATGGAACTTATCCACAATTTGAAGTAAAGTATAAGGCTAGTCATAATGCCTAAACTTGTTGAAGATGTATACAGTTTTTAGGCATAGTCATTATGATTTGTGACTGATGTGTTAATTATTTTATTTTTTGAATTAACCGCAGTGTCTGGCGACCGAGGATCAACCGACTATTATTTGGGCCTTAAAAGTGCAATGTCAAATTATCTGGTGGCCAACAGGGGATCGAACTGCGAGTTCACCGTATTGAGATTATCTCTCAAGTGCCACTAACCTAAAGCCCCTTGGTTAAAACACATTGACTGATGTGTTAATTAACTGCTTTGTATTCTAATTATCATCAACACATTCGTACATTAGGTATATGATACAATAAAAATTATTGGAGAAAGTAAATTACAAAGATGAATGAGATAAAAGCGTTTTTACGTATCGCCCCATGTATCTGTGAGCTCAAAGTTTTGAGAGAATAGGAAAGAGGTTGAGATTCTCGTATCAAGTAAAGATACGATGGCCAAAACAAAGAAAAATCTGTAAGTTCAAGGTTTTGAGAAAACAGAAAAGAGGTTGAGGTTTTCAGTATCAAGTGAAGATACAGTGGCACAAATAAAGAAAAGTGGATATTCGACTTGCAAGAAGTGAAAAATATTTAACGAAATGAGACATGAAAAAATAGGTTAGGTTTTTCCAAGAGAAAACGGCTAGTCGTCAAAGTGAAAGGATACGGTTCTTAAATTGACGTGTAGATCAAGCAACATGTGTGTTGGCTTGGATCTCAAGGGTAGTTAGAAATTCGATTTTCAGTATCGCAGAGGGTAGTTAGAAATTGGTCAGTCGAGATACACTTGTTTGTAGTCTCATAAACCTGATTGAACAAGATGTGTGAAGTTTGTTCGAATGATTTCTAATAGAAGTATGTTTTAAAGTATTTGTTCTCAGTATATCCAACTTCTTGGTTCTACAATTGGTATCAGAGCAGCCAACCTCTGCGATACTGAAAAATCGAATACATGTTGAGATCTTAGAAAGGACATAGAAAAATAAGAAATAATCGAAAAAGACGACTCTAAGGCCAGCATGGAAGACGACAAGTATCAGGAACTCCGTAACATTTGTCAAGGCTGACTAATGAGAACCTCAGATTGCTGAAAGACACAGCGGTATTGGAAGCTCAAATCAACATTCTTAAGATGGAGCGATCTCCAATCACAAACACTACACAGGGAATCAGGGATCAACACTCTCCAAATGTGATCCTGAAACAAGGGGTGAAACACATGGAAAAGAAAATTTCACACAGAAGGAAACATACTGAAGGTGTATAAGAAAACTCCAACAGGAAAGGTTCAGTTCTTAACAAGTGTTTCGTGTGTGGAAGATCAGGTCATAGAAAGGAGACAATTTATGAATGGATCAGGAAGATTTCACAGGCTTGGAGATCCGAAAATACTTTCTAAAGAGGTGTAAGTTTGGGAAAACATGGATTGCCAAGAGTGGCATCTACTCTATGTATAAGAATCCACAAGATAAACATAGACCTGAGGATCAAATGGAACATGCTAACGTTGCCTAAACCTCGAACGGAAGGAGGGAAATCTGACGACTGGTACTTTGATAGCGGACGTTCACGACATATGATTGAAAATTGAGATATCCTTGCTAAGATAGCTCCTATAAAAAGAGGCATGATAACCTTCGGTGATGGTAAGAAGGGTAAGATACATGGAGTTGGTCACACTGAGAACTCAGAACAACTACGTCTGATAAACGTCTATCTGGTAGAGCGGCTGAAGGCAAATCTGATCAGCATAAGTCAAGTGTGTGATGAAGGACTAACGGTTATCTTCACAAAGGTAGACTGCAAATCATTGAATGAGCATGGACATGTAAAGCTTAAAGGGATCAGGCAAGGAAAAAATTGTTATATCTGGAATTCGACAAATCAGTGCCTGCTAACCACCACGTCTTAGCTTGACATCTAGCATAGAAAGCTGGGACACATGAGCACACATGGTTTGAGTAGAATAACAACGGTGTTGTGAGAGGTGTTCCTAAACTAGAGACAGCGACGGATGAGCTCTAGTCAGCATACTACCAAAGGTGATGGCATACCAGCTTAGGTTTGAAGATAGAACATTCAGAGGATTTATTCTCTTCTATCGATTGTTCACAGAGGAACTCAGGAGAAATCATAAAAGACCTTGAGGTGCAGATTAGTAATGCCCTAAGTCTCAGTTGACTTTCATGTCCTGGATATCAAGTTGCAATGGAATTCTTCTCTACTACTTGGGAGAGCTTTTATGGCTACTGTAGGAGCAATTTGTAACATGCAGACCAACCAGTTGTGCCTAACACTCATCGATCCGAACGTTTAATATGATCCAGTGAAAGTTGTCAAGTCACATACGTCTTACATTGGAGATGATCCAGGATTCATAGCAATATGCTATTGTGGAGGTGAAAACGAGCCAGAAGCATCGATCGATAACCCCTCTCAACAATCGATCGACGATCCGAATCACACACAGATTGACAACGCCTTCAGAGAATTGATCGACATTACACATGCGACTGACACATCCGTCTCGCCAAGATATTGCTATCCGAGTTTTGCATTCAATACTCAACCTCCACCAGCGAGGGAACATATATCGATGGACAGCCACTACACGCCATCGATCGACACTCATTACAGACCAGCATCCGAGGTAAAAATAAAGGATACGACAAAGTATGGTTATCTAATTCCGGATAAATTCTGTATTTTCAGGAAACCAGAAGACAATGAAAGTCCTAAGGTTAAACTTTTTGCAATGGCTTGTGGAGAAGGTACCCATTTCAGCCGACAGCAGCAAGAAACACCTCAACAATCGATCCATAGAGAACATGCAACATCGGTCGGCAATGATCCTGGAGAATGCGATTGACGACTGTACCAGAGGAGTCAATCAACGATTGGAAGAATGACTACTACCAATCGAATGATAAAGTAGAGACTATTAGACACAAAGTGTCCCACATCGGTAGTTGGAAGGGATCCTTAGTAGTATATAAGGTGGATGGGCCACTCCTCTTATCACCAATTGGTTTTAAGTGTGAAGCCCATCTAGCTTAACATGGTATCAGAGCCCACGATCCATAAAGTCCAACCCGATCCACATCGATCTGGCCCAAAGTTGGCCCATCGATCTTTGCCCGAGCATTACGAGATTGACGCTCAGAGAGCCATCATCTCGAGAGGGCGTATTAGACACAAAGTGTCCCACATCGGTAGTTGGAAGGGATCCTTAGTAGTATATAAGGTGGATGGGCCACTCCTCTTATCACCAATTGGTTTTAAGTGTGAAGCCCATCTAGCTTAACAGAGACTGATATCTCTTCACGATGATATGGCTCATTCAATGATGCATACCATGAATATTACAGAAGGAAATTACCAGAGCAGAAGATGATACAGATTATGGTTCTCTACAACCAGATGAATTTGGTATTTTAGAGATCCAGAGGGACATGCAAGAGCTATTTTTGGAAGAATCCTACATGTTTCTCATGAAGATGTTGCAGATATATTAGCAATGGCTAATGGATCAAACAGACTTTTCAACCGCGAGAAGCCACCAATAGCTCAGCCATGAACAATAGGCCATGATCGATACTCATCCACAAGAAACAGATTCAGAAGATGATTTTTATCATAGACCAGATGAGTTTGGAATTCTCAGAGATATAGCAGGCCGAGCACGAGCACCAGATGGATGTGGTCTACGCGCATCTGAGGGAGATATTGCAGAAATTCTTGCAATGACACATGGATCAGAGAACATGTTTTGTCAGCAACAAGCAATCGCTCAACCATCGATCGAAAGGACAGTCCCACCATCGCTCGACGACAATCTTGTATTTGGAACCTGAGCTTAGGACCAGAACTGAAGGAGAAAATTACGCTGGAAAACACATGATGAATATTGATATGAGCATGGACATGCAAAAGCTGCCAATGGAAGAAGCATTCCTATTTCAAGAGAAGACACCAGAGAATTCCTGAAAAGAGCTAAGATAGATAGGAAAAATCACATTTTTCTACCATAAAGATACAATCAGATCAGGCCAGAGATGCTACAAGGAATCACCGGAGCTCAAAAGATGTCACGAGAAGACTACAATATGAAGCTCGATAGCATCTACTACCCACTCAACAACAATATCAACTGGTTGACCACACAGAGATACAAAAAGAATTAGATCTGCTTCACATAAATAATGCGTTCAACCAGAGACTTCAGCATCGATCGACAGACGTCTTCCACCATCGATCGACACCCAACTCACATCACTCAAAGATATGCTGAAATCATTTGACTACAAGCTTGATGGAGTCTACTATCCGCTCAATGACAACATAGATGGATTAACTACACGCCTAAATGTGTTACAACACGAAGTTGATACGATTCAGAGACATCTTGATTTTCAAGCAGAACAATCACCGTCAATCGACAGACGTAGCCGACCATCGATCGATAATCATCAAGCAGCTACAGTACACCAGAGCAGAGATTGGTGAGATGGTAGAAGGAATCTACATAGCTTTGACTAGATCAGAAGATGCAACCTACAAGAGATTCAATGATATCTACTTCGCATTCGACAACAACTTAAGTTGGCTGACTTCACGCACGAACGAGATGAAGCAAGACATAGCCACGATTCAGAGACAGATTCCGAGTCATCGGGAAGCAACATCATCAATCGACAAAGGTATCTCACCATTGATCGACAGACGTATATCAACAGTGATCGACATACCTACATAAACATCTGTCGATAGGAAGTCTCAATCATCGATCGATATCGAGTCTACATCAAAGCGAGGGAAGCTGGTAACCGAGAAGCTGTTACAGGACAAGCTTGATGCGATCAATTCAATGCAGGAGGTTATAAACCAGGAGAATAAGGATATCTCAGATTACACGTATGCCAAACTTGTAAGGCATCAACTCAGCATTGAACGTCTTGGAGAAATGTTGCAAGGAATGGAAAATGCTACAACATTAATAAATGATAAGTGGACCACAGGAGATGAGGCCATAAGAAACTTCATTAGTACATGGTTCCATATGAGTATAGATGATGTGGATACTTGTTTCCCAACAAGTAGCTGCTTTCAACCATACTAGCAAAACACCTACCAAAGTCAAGCTAAATGACTATAACAAAGCACCGAGTGGGAGGCAACCTACTATGAGGTAACTTATTTTAATTTATTTTAGATTACTACTGAATTTTGTTTTTAATTTTATTGCAGGTAAAAAAAAAGATCCGGGTAGACGAGTGCCAAACACATCGACTGATGAGACCAGGTCGATATCGATCGACAATTCATCACCAACCACGATCGATGGACACTTCTAACTGTCGATCGACACATATTCGGTCAGGTATATCTTTCTTACTTGTTAAATTTAGTACTTATGATTTATTGCTCACCATAACTCTGACTAGATTTACACAGGGGACAATGTAATTTAAGTATGGGGGAATGTTTACCTGATATTAATTTACTTTTTGAGTCTTATTGAAAAAATTTCAAAATTTTTTTTACTGAATCAAGAAGGGAATGATGAACTTTTCAACTTTACTCTTTTGCACAATTCTTAGACTTGCTGACTGCAGAATGTACTAGAGATACTAAAGTGGATCAACATGTCAACTATGCTCACACTTGTTGAGATTGTTTGAAGAAACCAAAGCTAACCTCCAACCTAATTTGACTTAATTTCTTGTCTTGGGGCTTGGTATACAACATAAATGAATCCTCCTGCAAGTCTGGAAGGTAAAAGTCTGTGTGTTTATGGTTCTCTTTTCTCTCTCTGTTCAGCACCTTAAGATATAAAAGATTGAAATGATTTCTTGGATGAGGCAGAGGGGTAGTAGTGTCTCCTATGACCTCATTATTCTAAGTCTGAAAAGAATGATCACACACTGTGGAAACGAGAGGTAGGAGTGTCTCATATGACCCCATTATTCGCTAGAGTTTGTCAAATTGAGCTACAAAAGTAGAAAAGTCAACAAGATGAACAAGATGTCTATAATAGCATCAACATTCATTGAAAATGAGACTAGAAAGATTCAGAGAAGAGAGAAAAGAGGAAAGAAAGGGATGAGGGAAGACTACATAGTGTATTTAAAAACTTGCTTGAGTAAGAATCCAATTGTCCTATTCATCGATACTCCCAAAGTAAAGCCTACACATTTATTTATATAAGAAATTATGTTAGTAGAGGGGATTGTCAGACATGATTTGCTAAGTTGATGGCTAGATGAATTTGGTTGCTAAACTAGGATATGGTATAATGTGCTTATGAAGTTAGGATTTATTTGATAAAGGTGATGATTATGAGTTTTTAAATTATGTAAGTCCCTGCTTTTTTTCAAACCTCTTTCAGAGAGACTACCGTTTGTTTTGTTTGAGGACAAGCAAAATGGTAAATATGGGGGAGTTGATATACCATGAAATTTACTCATTTTTAGCCAATGGTATATAAGTATTTTAAGATATAATTATTATGTTTTAGAGTCTATTTAGTATATTTACAGGTTCATGAATGATTTGGAGTAAAGTGATGATTTTGGAGATAAAATGAGAAATCACCAGATCTGACCATCGAACCAGACCAGAGGTCGACATTTAGAGTTGATAATCGATCGATGTACATCTTGTACCATCGATCGATGGCAAATCGCGCAGAAACCCAGTTTGATTCTAGCCGACTTAAAGCCCAAGACACCACTTAATTACAAGATTGTCCCTAGCCGATTTTAACCAAATATTTAAGTGCTCTGCCATTGTTGTAGGCAACACACACTTTCATTACTTCTTATTTTCATAGCAAACATATTTAGGGTTTTTAATAGATTGGAGAGAAGATCCAAGACTTCTTCAGAGATTTGTATTGGAACTCTAGTTTTCTTATTATGTGCTATTTATATTTATGTTTATGCTTTACTTAGCTATGTCTGAGTAATTTACATGTTAGGTTTAGGGTTCAAATAGGTTATGAAGGATTAAACCCAAATATAGAATTTCTAAGTTGCTAGAGATATTCATCATAGGATTGTGCTTATTGCTTGTGTTCTAGAGTAGCTAACTAGAAACCTGATCCTAGGATAATTAGGCGCAAACGATAGCTTGGTCTTTTACCAGAATAGATTCTATGAGTTAGGATTTCTAGAAATAGATGACAGTTGATCTAGGAAGCCTAGTGAACATATTAAACCCGATCGTTAAAGCTTGATAGAAGATCATACGATCGATAATCCAATAGATTAATCGATCGACGACTCGAAAGGTGTATGATCAAAGTTCCTATAGAATCATCGATCGACACTTTCTCCAGATCAAAAATGGAAGTTGAGATATGAAGATCTAGACAATATATAGTCTAAACAAACGGAAGTTGATAGATTATTGCTTAAGTTGACTTCTCATATATCATTCATTGCAATTTAGTCTATATACTATTATAATCCTGATTACATGAATAGAAACCCTAAGCTTAACAATTTTTTATTATTTTTTTAAACCTCTATCCAACCATTTGAACAACTACCTTATTCGCCTTGCTTGTTTACTATTATTTGCATTCAACCTAGCTTAATAACTGCTGATTAGAATCTATTGTGTGTCGTAGCTCTCTGTGGATCCAATCCCTAAGTACTACGATTGAACCTCTTTTTTGATAGAGTAATTCACTCCTTAGGGTAATTTGAGTGATATCACTATTACACTCAACTCCTGTGGATGCGTCACATGCTCGATGTTTATGGTATCAACACACAATCTTTTCTTGTGGATTGTGATAATAGAAGTGCCATAGACATATCGAAAAATACTGTTCAGCACTCTAGAACCAAAAATGTTGACATCAGGCATCACTTTGTTAGAGGACTAGTTTAGGAGAAACTTGCAATCATTTAACAAATACCATCAGAGAAAAAACTAGATGATATATTCACAAAACCCTTGGATCTCAATATCTTTTTGCATCTGCGAAAGACACTGGAAATCTATGATCAATAGTGAGTAAGAGTCTTAGATGATTTTTTCCTATTCAGTTAAACTCCAAAACCATGTTATTATGTGTGTCTGCTTGTGGGAATTGTCAACCTACTATAGTCTTGCTTTAGTATGTCAAAATCAATCTCAGAAAGATAAACGCTCCCATTGTATTAGGCTGCTACAACAGTTTGTGATCAATGTTTTGACTGAGAAGATGTTAAGTCATTGCATTGAAACTCACTACTACTTGTAATGCCAAAGTATGTACGAGTAATTATCTTCTACTACATTTATCAAGATATTGCTGAAATGGAGCTTGTTTGCAAATGTTGAAGAGAAAAACAACATAGAGCAAATGAAAAAGTGAGTAACTGAAAAAATCAACTATTGATATGAATGCATCTCGGTTGAGAAACGCAGTATCTAATAAATGCATTATGAAAATAAAGCTGATTACACAAGCTCTGGAACAGCAAGATATCTTTGGATGACTTGAGTTACTCTCTCTGAACAACTTGTTCAAATTGAGATTGATACAAACTAGCGATTGTAGGAAAGAGGCACTACATGAGAAAGGTACGAATGCGTCTTACCTAAGAAATTGCAGTACCATCTTGAGACATGATATACCATGTATTTCACCCATTTTCTACCATGGTATAATGATATTTTTAATATTTATATAATATGTTTTTAAGCCTATTAGGTATGTTTTCAGGTTCAGGAGTGTTACATGATAAAGTGATGTTTTTGGAGTATTTTGGAGTACAAGAGATAATACACCCGAGTTGACCATTCAAGACCAAGTCGGAAGTCAACATTCAAAGACAAATCAATTGATACTCACCTAGAGTTGTCGATCGATGTAGCTGTGAAGATTCGCGTACTTGAAGATTATAATCGATCGATACACCTCAAGTGTTGTCGATCGATAGCGAGGACGAAATGGTTCAGCCGATTACTTCAACAAGGCTTCACCAAATTACGAGATTACCCCTGACGAGTTTTTAACTTAATAGAAATGCTTAAATACCATGCCTAAGTGTTTTTGACGGCAGAGAGTGTGAAAGAGATAGGTAGAGTTTTACAGTTTTCAGTTTTGTTATGAGTTCTGAGAGAGATTGGAGAGAGATCATTGAGAGATTTGTATTGAACTCCATTTGTTTTCTATTCTCTTTCTAATGCAATTTCTTTACCTATCTTGTGTTATGAATTGCTTAGTCATGTCTGAATAGTCTACTTGTTGATCTAGGGTTTAAATAGGTTAGAGGGATTAGCCCCAAACTATATTTGCTAAGTTGTGATATTCATCAAATTGATTGTACTCTATGCTTGTTCTAGAATTGCTAACTAGAACAAAGATCACTAGGATGTTTTGATCTTGAATTATCTATTTGAACTAACTTGTCTCCCGTTGAGAAGAGCGAGAGCCCTCCTTGAGACTTAGTGTTCATTATCGGCTCGCGCCTAGGCATAGCTAGAAGCAGTCGATCGATATCCCGACTAGACAATCGATCGGCGTTGCGAAAGGTGTATCGCTCGATATTCCTATTGGATTTTCGATCGACTCTTTTTATGGTCAACAGACGACAGTTGAGATCAGAGATCTAGTTAGTTAACCAGTGAGACATCACTGATTGTTAAGCGGCTGAGTTTTATAATATCATGCAAACAACTTGTTAGGCATCTAAAGACTTTATAATCCCTAATACCTGAATAAAAGTTCTATGTCTAGTACTCTTCTTTATCTTATAAACAAGCCATCATATTGTTAGTAGAGCAACTGCCTTGCTCATTTAGGATTGTTATTTTACATTTCCATCATAAAAACCAAACTCACCTAGGATTGATTAATTAATTAGATTGAATTGGTTCCCTAGCTCCTCGTGATTCGATCCCTAAGTACTACAGCTGAACTTCTTATTTGAGAGAGTAAAGCACTCTTTAGGGTAATTTCAGTGGTATCAAGACACTCTTTATTCAACGGTAGTGGTGGTGGCTAAAATGGGGTTAAAATGATTCATGTGTGTGACGTAGAATACTCTTGTTCATCTAAAGTGTATGTTTGTTAAGAATTGATGGTGCAGATTTTCTGGTTGTGGGCTTCGTCTCACGTTAATCTATGAAGGCTTTGACTTAAAGATGTGTTGGGCTTTTGTCAATTGTCTTGGCCCATCCGATATCTTGTACACTATGAAAACCAAGTCGGCCTTGTCAACCCGTGATCCTATGTCCACTAAAAAGCATGTGTCTTTCGATCACGCCATGAGAGAGTATAAAGACGTGACGGGACGTTTGAGTGACACTCTCGTTCTCATTTTCTTGTTTCTCAAAACCTACTCTAGGTTCTCTCCTCTATCTCCTTGAATCCATCTTCGAATCCATCACTTTCTCTCAAAGTTTCCTTGGCGGGTTATCAGATTTTCCTTCCCTCTATTCCTTCTCTATTTCTTTCCTTCGAGCAGCATCTTCGAACCAATCAGGCTATCTTCACCGGAGGTCAGCCCCCGGTGGGTGTGCCGTCGAGAGAACATGAGAATGACGACGCTCGTCTCGAATAATAAGAACTGTGCTTACGATTGTTCATTGTTCAAGGTACTCTCTCTCCTCATGCTGCTGATCTAAGAGAAGGTCTTAGGATCATTGATAGCGTAGACTAGACCTACACCGTCTTGCATGTGTTTCCTTTTTGCCATAGAATGGTTAGGGAACTCATCTCAAACATCCATCATACGGCGGATGGAGTGTTCATTAGAGGCGAACACTTCGGTTTTGATCTTAATGTTATTAACACCATCCTCCTAATCTCGTGTGTGGTGCCCTCATATGATTGGGAGAGTGTCGATTTGACACTTACCATATCTGCTGTCACTAGCTATCGCTTCTCAGGATCGATTTCAACCTCACTGGTCTCATCGCTCCATATCATATTCTCTATTGGGTATGTGAGCTGAATTGGTTGCCCGGTCTCGACACAGATGCCAAGATCAAAAGACGTCTCTGTCTAATCTATACAATCGTCGATCGTGGAGCGATCGACTTTGGGGAAATTATGTATGATCAGGTCATCGTGATATACCATGGATTTTACCCAATTTTAGTCATGGTATATACGTGTTTTAGAATCTATTTACTTTGTTTTGGAGTTTTTTTAGCATATTTACAAGTTTATGTATGATTTAGAGTAAAGTGGTGATTTTAGAGTATTTTGGAGATAAAGATAGAAAAAACTCGTAGTTGACCATCGAACCAGCCAAAGAGGTTGAAATTCAGAGCCAACCATCAATCGACGTACATCATCTGTCGTCGATCGACAGCGAAGCGTGCAAGGCCCAACTTGGTTCTCAGCCGACTTATAGCCCATGTCTTCCACAATTATACTCATGGCCGACTTTAACCTAATATTTAAGTGCTCTGCCATTATTTAGACAACACACGCTTTCATACTTTCTTATTTTCTGCAGCAAACATATTTAGGGGTTTTTTAGCAGTTGAATTACTTAATTCTCTTAAATCTAAAATGTATATCATATTATGGAGATTTTTATACGGTATGCATACCGTGCCGCAAGGGCTAAATAAAATAAGTAACCATGTTATCAACATGCATAACAATAAATCATCCATAACTATCATATTATCTATCCATATACATATCACATGTTTCTTATACATATTATCAACATGCATGACATTAAAATGCAAATTATAAAGAAAAATACTGTGGATTTTATTGTGGTCCCAACCAATTAATTAATTATGGTATAGTACCTAGATTTTGATCCGCGCTTTTAAAAAAAACAGGTTTATTTTTAAACGGGGTTATTTTCAAAACATACCAAATTAATTTGATATAAATTTTATATTTTTTGCTTGTGAATCTACATTTAAATATTACAAAGAAGCGTTATATTTGTGCAAATTATTATATGCCTAATGTTCTAAGCGAAATAATCATGTTTTAGAATGATACAAAATATAGGCAACACGATTTAAAATATGTAGTCAGGTTTAAATAAAATCAGGATATATTTTTTTTGAATTTATTAGCATTTCGAGTTATTAACGTAATTAGTTAAAAATATTCATACCCGAAAATGACTCAGAATCTATCCAAAAATCAGGATTTCAGAGCCGATTAGATATTTCCCTATAAAACCGATCGGGTCTTAAAGTGCTATATCTCTAAAACCAATATCAAACCCGACGCATCAAAAACCGAATAAGTCTTATTGCAATTCTGTTGGTTCTCTTATATTTTTTTGTTATATCCAAATGAAATTATTGGAAAAGATGTGTTGACCTGCGTTTTAAATGCGCATAAATATTTTAAATTATGAAATTAAATAATCACCAACAAATATTTTGTTAGAAATATCAAAATGATTAAATCCATTCCACTTAAAACCGTTTTATTTATATTCACTTCATTTTAACTCTAAACCTTTTAGATTTATTTTAAGATCTAATAGAATTATATGTTTTTGTCAGAAATAATTACATTGACTAACGTAAAATAATTTAGACCCATTTAAATTTACAAGAATTTGATTTTAGTTTTACTTAAAATCCAGGTTATTTGTATAAAAAATACAATATATTAAAAATTCAGTTTTAGTTTTTTTAAAAAAATTTTTTTCTGAAAGGGGGGGGGGAAGCTTTTGGAAAAAGGTGAAAATAAAATTTTTGAAAAATGTTTGCAAAAAATATTTTTAATATATTCAGTTAAATATATTTATGTAAATGGGCTAAAACGATCTTTACTAACTTTAAGTAAAATCACATCTAATAAATAATTTTTAACAGAATAATCTATTTAAAACCTGTTAAACTAAATGAGTTTAAATGAATGTTTATTTCTATTAAAAGTTCATTTAAAACTCTTTAAACCCTATTTTAACATTATGTGTTTTGTACATTGATAAGCTTAAAGTTTGTGTAAAATATTCATAATTTGAATAAATTAATGTCTGGATGAATAAATCATAACTTCTTGGGGTGAGATAAAATTATGTTGTTGTAGTGTAAGAATATTTTTTAAAAATATATAAAAATTTTAATCTAAGATTATAAAGGTTAACAATTCACATTTGATATAAACCCAAAAAGAATATTTTTTTACGACAAAAGTCTGTTCCATAACTCAAATTAGTGGTGGTCTGGGGATCCAGACCAGTAAAGAATAACCAATGAGAACTAAAATCCTGTGAAACGCTCGAGCATTCCTGGAAAGTGAGTTGGCTATCTTGTTTTGTGCTCTTGGGACATGACTAATCCTGAAGTCTTGATAACGTTGCTTAAGCGATGCAAGCTCTGATAATTCCGTTGAAATGGATGGCCATGCTGATGGTTCCTTAATCATCGAAAATAGCTCCTTACTCTCTGTCTCGAAGTGATGGCAAGTTGTATGTTGAATCATATTCTCCATGGACCAAATTAGCGCATCCAATACCGAGTGTAATGTGGACAACCTTCTGTCCTTATTTCTCAATCCTAAGAGTTGCTCATTGCCCACTTCATCTAGCCATACCCAACCAAATCCAATATATTGAGATTCTGCTGTCGAGGACCCATCAACCAAACAAATACTTTTCAAGCACAAGGCCTGTGTATTTTGTGTCTGGCGTGGTTGTTGTGCTTCTTCAATGGGCCTTAACTTTGCATCAAACCATGCATTACATTCACTTTGGGCATGTCATATAAGCTATGCTGGATCCCGATCGATTCCTCTGAACAACTTATCATTCCTGGATTTCCATAGATATCAGATTTTCCAAGGATATGGGTCTCTATTTAGCGTCAGATCTTCTATTTTATTCTTTGTCGGATATTCTATTTTATTCTTTCTCCAGAACAGATAGTCTAAATTACAGTACACACTCGATATGGGGAACAAGGTTGGAGAGATGGAGTGGAGGCCAAGGCCCATGCTTGTATAGCAGGTGCGCATTCAAAGATAGCATGGTTAACTGTTTCATCATCTTCTCCATATCTCGGACAGTAATTATCACACCGCATATGATGATGAGTTAAATTTCCTGTCACTGCTAGATACCTTGAGGCTATTTGCCATATTAGATGAATCATCTTCTAGGGCGCTGATTTTCCAAGCATAAGCTTGTAATTTTGTGATGCTCGGTTCCGCAACCATAATTTCAGCATTTCGATTGAGGATATTTATAGCAACCCAGTATCCTCATTTTACGGTATACAATCCACTCCTGATATAGTCCCAACAGTATTGGTCATCTAAATTGGACTGGCTTATGGCCAAACTCCTAATAAAGGGGATATCTTCTAGTACCACCAATTTTCTTATCTTTTCTTCCTTCCCTGTTCTTGGAACACCATGAATAAAATAACTTGCTGTTATACGAGGATGGACTACTGGCACAGATGGTCTGGCTGGCCTCGCCGGGGAAGTGGGAATCCATGGATCTTCCCACATACGAATTTGGTATCCCGAGTGGACCTTTTATCTTATCCCCAATGATAGTAATGGTTTCGCAGCCATCAAACTTGTCCAAGCATAAGATGGTGAGTCAGATTGACCAGCTCGCAAAGGAGTGATCATATGGTAATACCTCCCTTGAAGGACTTTCGAAAGAGGATAATCTGGAAATTGTATCAATCTCCACAATTGCTTTGCTAGCAATGCTAGGTTGAATTCATTAATTAGCCTGAAACCAAATTCTCCTTCTTCATTTGGTTTGCATAGTTTATCCCATGTTGTCTAGTGCATCCCACGTTAAGGTGAATTTGTCCTCCACCAAAAGCGTGCAATGGCACTTGCCAGTTTTTCACATATATCTAATGGCAACAAAAAGCTTGACATTACATATGTGGGTAAAGCTAGGGCTATAGCTTTTATAAGTATCTCTTTTCCTCCTTTTGTCAGCCATCTCCCTCATCATCAATTGATCATGACCGAGCTTATCTTTAAGAAAGGCAAATAGCTTACACTTTGATACACTTATATCCTCTGGGACACCTAACTAGGTTCCCATTCCCTCTTCATTTTCAATCCCCAAAGTGGATTTGATTTTGCTATCCACGATTATGATGAGTTTGTTCTGTCTATCTGTGCATTTTTATACATAAATTTGTTGGTGTATATATTGTTTTATGTGTAATGTATATACATGGTTTAAAATGAAGTACACATATTTTTATTGATTTTCTCAGCTGAAATGAAGTATTTCATTTGTTGTTGTGATTTGTTTTCTAAGAGAATGTAATGGTGAGATTGGAAAACATTCATAGTAAGGAAAAATACTTATTGATTTTGGGTGTTAATTATAAAAGAAATAGAAATATTACAAAAATGATATTGGAGACTAAAACATGATTAACCCCCTTATTTATTGTATTAAAGTTGGAATCATAAATTATTTTTCCTTGCATATGGGACAGTTTATGTTTGTTCGAAGTCATTTTTTTTGAATGAATTGTTCGAAGTCAGTGATCAATGCAAGAGAAATGAAAATTGTGGCCGCAAGAGAGAGAGCTAAGATTGTTTCGTAATTTCCAAAACATATTATGCATATATCGTGTTTCTCTTTTGTAGTTGTAGACTTATTGGCTCCCTCTAGATATGTGATGATAAGATCAACGTCAAGTCTTGCAGTATTGTTTTGATTGTAGTCGTTGATAGTAAAAGTAACTTGAAAATCGTTAGTTAAGATATTGTCATTGTTTTTCAGTACATTCATCATGTATTGGGTATTTTCTTGAATAAGGAACACTGAGTTTGGGCAGTGAATGTCATGGTATGTTAACATGAATTTCATGGCTTCAGTTGTTGAGTCATTAAATATATCTTGATTTTCGATAGTAGACAGTAGCTGAAAATCAATGATGGATTGTTGTATGTTGGGACGGTGAATGTAGATTTGGAGTGTTTGCCATTGATTTTCTCCTGAAGTTCTTGTTTGGTGGGGTGATGAGAGAGAAGTGGTTCAGGATTCATTTTTGGTTACATTGTGGGAGCATAAGGTGGTGTATAGGCCTGGCTGTTCGGGTCTTCGGTCGGGTTCGGACCGGTTCCTTCCGGGTATGGGTCTTTTGGGTCCAAAATATTTGGACCCAATAGGTACTTCTAAATTTTCGGTCCGGATTTGGGTTGGTTCTTCTCAGATTCGGGTCGGTTCGGGTCTATAATTAAAATATTTGTAATATACCCATTATTTTTCGGGTCCGTATCGTGTCCGGGTCTGGTTCGGATATTTAAGATCTAAAAAGAAACAAATACGCAAATTCCATCAACATTAGTCAAAATATATCATATATATCTAAAATTTACAAAATAACTTAAAAATAAACTATTAAAAACTAAAATAAAACATTTTTAAATTCTAAATTTTAGATTTAAATTTTCATATTACTTGAATATTAAAAAAATAATAAAAAATATTGTTAACAAACAAATATTTCAACTAAATCATAAAATAAAATATTGAAAATAGAACAGAACAAAACAAAACATAGTTTTTGGATATTTATGTTTTTAAATTGGGTATGAATTGGTTCTAATTGGATCGGATCTATTTGGGTTGGTTCGTTTCGAGTCCGGGTCAATTCTGTCTGTTCTTTTTGGTTCTTTCGGGTAGAACGTTTTTGGACCCAATAGGTACTTATAAATTTTCGGGTCAGGTCCAGTTCGGGTATTTTCGAGTAGGTTCCAGTTCGGATTTTTGGGTCCAGATTAAAATGCCCAGGCCTAGTAGTGTAGATATGTCTTATATATGGTGAGTTTTAGTATATTATTTTCTTGACTTGTTCTACTGTTTTATTTAAAGGATAATTTATTCAGAGGCGTTAAATTTTCGGAGTTAATGGTTTGTGTTGAATTGACTGTTTTAGTTTATGATTAGTTGTTACTTTTGATCAAGACTAATCTGTAGAGAGCTTTATTAGTTTTTTATGTTGTTTTCAACCTTCTACTTTTAGTAGTTAAATTTGTATAGGAGGCGGTGTTTTAAAACCATTGGAATCATAGGTTAAATTTGTATGAGTTTTATTATATGGTTTGTTTCATATAATTTATGTTTGTTGGAAATTAGTTTTGTTTTGTTTATGCAGACGCTGGGTGATATATGGATTGTTGTTTTGTTATAAGTAGTAACGTAATGATTTGTATTTGTATGAGTGTTATAAGAACGACATTAGTATATAACTTTCTGAGTTTTGTAAGTAAATTTGCCTTGTATAGTTGATGTAGTTTTTGTAATATTTTTTTTCTAATATCAAATCCTGAGTAATAAATTTTATATTGTGTAATTGTAGAAGCGTTTTTCTATAGTCATATGTGATCGCTAATTTTTCATGTGATTGTGAGATGAATTAAAAGGAATTTATTTGAAGTTGATAATGAAAATATAAATATGAAATGCAGAAATGATATAATCACTCTAAATGATGAAAACAAATTTTGTTATTTGCTTATAACCCAATGAATAATCATAAAATCCACATATGCTCGAGTTTAAAATTAAAAAAAAGAAGGAAAAAGAAGATCCGAGAGTTTGAAGCAAAAAGCAAAAAAAGAAGCCATTCCATTGCTTGCCACGTATCACAATTTGGAATAGGGTGTGCTGAGGTGGCTTAATGAGGAGAGTTTCAAGTCAACTTTATTAGTATATATATATATATATATATAAAACTGTCGGCAATATACAATTCACGTTTGATATAAACCAAAAAGAAGGAATATTTGTTATTATATATATAAGTGTCGGTAATTTATGTATTAGAAGAAACTGGGTACCGAGAATTTTGAGATGGAAGTTGCAAAATTATGTGTTGATTAATAAAAAGGTAACTACAGTTGTATTATTTATTTAATTTACTTTATATTTTTGTATGTAGGTCCAGTGGCACAATTTACAAAAGAATAATCCGGTGGTGCTATATGTATTTGGGATAAAAAGGGCTTACTGCTATATGATATAGAGAAATTTACATTCTCAGTCACTTTATCACTTTATATATCATAATAAGTCACTTTCTTCTCTATAGACACTTTTTGTTAACTAATTCCTTTTTTTTTTACTAAAGCATAACTAATAGGACCCACCACCTATTCTATTTACTTCATCATTAATGATCCACCACCAATTCTATCTACAGTAGAACCTCTATAAATTAATAATGTTGGGACTTTGAAATTTTATTAATTTATAGAGATATTAATTTACAAAAGTTTCCTTATTTAGATTTTTTTCTATTTTTTCTATTTTTATTTATAAAAAAAGAAAATATTTTATTTTACCGTATGTACATTATTTAAATTTTAGAAATTTAACTTTCATATTGTTTTATTATCTTATTTTGTGTATATTTTTATGTTACATAGAATTGTTAAGTGGTTTTCGGTATAATTTTATCAAATATTATTAAAATATATTGAAATGTTAAGAAAAACAAAGAATTTTCATTGTGAATATAAAACCAAAAATATAATATTTAGCTTGTACCTATATAAAAATTATATATAGATAGATTATTAATTTATGATTTTAAGGGAACTATATATTTACATAGAAATTTTAAAAATATTATTATCTTATTATTTTATCAATTTGTGTTATATTTAACACTAGCCCAATTTGGAACCGGCAAAATTTATTAATTTATAGAGATTATTAATTTATAGAGTATTAATTTATAGAGGTTTTACTGTATTTCACCATTATTTATTTTATTTTTTTGCTAACTATATTTCACCTTCACGGGTGTAACTTAAATAATAATAGTTCAACTTTAAGATGGAAAATTTGCAATGAAAATAACGACGAAGGAAAAAACAGCAAAAGAAGCAGCGGCGTTCTGAATTACGGCAGAAGCGGCAGCGTCGTCAAAATTCATACACATTGATTTCACTCTTTCGCCCTTAATTTAAACCCTAAAATCTGAACGAATTTTTTTTCCACAGAAATAACACCTCGACAGTCAACCCCAATGTCTATGTCTTTCATCATTGGCCACTAAAACATCACCACGACACTTCCTCCTTTACAACAACTCGGCCGAGTCTCCTCCTTTCTATTCAAAACCACATCGAAGCTTAATCCGCGACCACGAAGCTTCTTCGTCGACAAAAATTCACTGTGGTGGCCCCTGGGGTTTGTTGATGCTTCAATATTCATGTCACAGAGAAACAATGGTGATTTTTTTTGTTTTGCGCATTTGGTCCTCCAATATTTTAGCTATTATCAGGTTGACCCCAGACTTTCAAAATTGCATATAAATCCTTGTGAATTAAATATAAACTTCTAAATATTAACCACTTATGAACCCAAACATCCGTTGATGCAAATTGAAGACACATATACACAAAATACATCAAAATGCATAAAAATGAATTAAATGAACCAAAATTAAATGCTAAAAATCATCAAAATCGTTAAGATATGAACAACATACAAATTCATGGATAACCCTATTGTTATTTTTGAATAAGCAGACACAAATTCTCTTATAAGTGTACAACTTATTCACATATTTTGATTCGCCTCTATTGTACACATGTACATGGAGTATTGTGTACACCACCAAATTTCACATAGAATAACAATTTTTTTACATGGAAGTATGCTCTCATTGTGAAATAGATAGATGGGTCGAAGTTTGTAAAAAAAGGTTTAATATGCACAGGGGAATTATGCTATGAAAGCTAAGTTTGGAAAGTTTATCTTATAAAACTTTATTTCCAATGAAAACATATTCTACATAAAAAAGTTATTGTGATGTGTACAATTAGGTTTTGTACATTATGAACCGGTGTACACGTGTACATCTAAATAAAATATGAATGTATTCATAAAGTCTCGTTGTCCACATGTACATCGGGTTGCACGTACACTGGTTTATGTTAGCATATTATCCATGGTTTCTTGTCCACATCTATTTCTTTTTAATTAGCTGCAACATCAGTAGAAGTAATTTTCTTGGTTTCTTGTCCACATGTACATGTAGTGTTTGTTGATGTAGGAGGCATGAGCTCGTAATGCAGGTATGTCGAATGAAGAAGTTGTGTGCTTCTAAATTAAATTGAAGTTATTTTAAATGTCAGCGACTTATCGCTAGTGTATGACACTAAGATGTTTTTGGATGTTTTTTTTGTATGTAACGTGAAGTAGCAGTAATGACTGTTGATTGTAAATAAAACTAGTCGTGTTGGAAATATGTTTTTTCTTTGTGTAATATAAGGAAATGGTGACATATGTATAGTTGTACACGAGATCTGGTGTACACATGGATGCATTCGATTTTGTTGTACATATTTTATTAATGACGGAAAATTAAGAAAATACCCTTGTCTTCTTCCTTTGCCACTGTCGACCAAAAACACTAATTACTGTCCCTCTCGCCTATTTTCACGATTTTTACATTATCTACTTGTTTTTTTATGTATTTTTTCCAGATCTGATATATTTTAATCCTAATTCATGGTTTTAAATTTAAAATTTAAGCTTCTCGATCTGATGAGAGTTGCCGTCCATTCCGACAACGGAGAAGCTGGGGATGGTGTTGATTCTTCCCACCGGACAGGAGACACGACATAAGAGGAGATCCGCGCAAAAGGACGAACACTGCGGTGGTTGAAGCTCTCCGTGGCTGGAGATTCTGGTGGAAATCTTGTCCATTTGTAAAGTCCCGACATCCATGGAACGTTTCAGTGAATCACCCACCATGAACTGAAATTGTGGCTTAAGTGAATTTTAGTTGAGCAGAGATGGATGGAGGTTTAGAAGCTCAGTTCAGGTTTAAAAAAAAAGAAAAAACCTGATAAAGAAGAAGAGAAAAATAGAAGAGAAGAATAGAAAAGAGTGGGGACCACCACTTATGTTATGGTTTTGTTTTAGTCAGAAAACTCAACGAAATTGAGGTAATAGTTAGAAAAAAGTGTGTGAGTATAAGAAAGTGACCTACAATGTTATTAGTAAGTGCAAATGTGACTCTCTGTGTAATTCTTTCTGAATGAGTGTTCATGACTGAAAATGAAAAGTAAACGAACATAAACAAGGCGGCAGAGGAACCCCTTTCTAAAAGTCTAAGAGCTAGAAGGTGGGGTACACGTTTGAAAATAAGTAATATTCCAAGTAGTAATAAGGTTAAAAGTTAACAATGTTCGTTTCTAATAATATTGATTATTCATATTAGAAGAAAAGAAAAAGTGATGAGTTCTGTTTGCAGTCTAGGCTTGGGCGTTTGATTTTTGGTTTTGGGGTGTTTCGGTTTTCAGTTATCAGTTCTAAAGATTTAGGAATCATTCGATTATTTACAAAATTTGGTTTGGTTTCGGTTCAGTTATTTTAGTTTTCGGTTTGGTTCAAGTAGAAAAACAAGAAACCGTCTAATATCTAAAAACATTATATCTAATTTATTCGGTTTGGTTATGCTTTTAGGCAATTTCAGATAAAAAGGGTAAAAACATCGGATAATTAGAGGTTTCAGGTTAAATATCAGATAATTTGGGTTATTCGGATAAAAGTATCGGGTAACTAAGATTGTTTTAAATATTTAGGATAAAAAATATTTGTGTAATTCTTTTTTGAATAATATTTTTTTTATATTCTCCGTTCGGAAACAACGTGCTATCCGTGCAGTGACCTCGGGCCTAGCGAGTTACCAGAAAATCGGAGAGTACGCGTGAAGTAATTTTTAATAAATTAATATGCAAAATTCATAAAATACCAATTTAAATCATAGAATACAATTATTATTTATGCATTCACATCAATATATCTAATATTTATGCATGCATCATAGCCTAATCTAAAGAATGAACATGTATACAATTTTATTTTCAGTAAATACATAACTTTTTTCTACCAAATATATAAATTATCACCAACTGTTATGAGTCAAGTGCTCAGGTACTCTTAATGAGGCAAAAAGTGATCTACCATACTCTCATGTGATCTGCGCTACTCTTATCTGTTTTCATACTCTTGAAGAATGTGGTTAATATCTAAAATACCCCCGACCAATTTAATGAATAAATTAATCGAATGTGGAAAATCGATCCACTCTATTCCATCTCCTCTCCTCCACTCGCCCCTCCCGAGTCGACTCGGAATCGACTCGATCACTCCGATCATTCCCTCCCTCTTTGTTCTTCCTCCCAATCGAACTCGATCTCGTCGCTTGGATGCTGGATCATCGAGCTATTAATTCCGTTATACAGGGTATGTATCTCACCATAGACGAACTCATAATTGAATGTCGGGAATCAAAGCTGATAACAATTTGGTTTTGAATTGAAGACTCGACTCCAAATTTATAGTTTTAATTGAAAAATTCTTATTCATTTGGGTTTCATGAACTAATCGAGGATCGGAAAGGAATGATTGAATGTGACGGTATTATGATGATTCAATCGAAGATTAGAGGTCCTTGCTTGCTTATCTCCTTATCAGTACTCTATTTGGTTACTGACACAACTCTGTGACATTGTATAACCAAGTATAACGAAGTATAACTTTGATGGTGTAACTGTGTAACCAAGTATAACGTGAATGGTGTAACTGAAAAAACAAGTATAACTTTAAGGTTAAATGTTTTTATTGCAGACAATGTGTCCATTTTCGACGAACATACACTTTGATTATGATGAACATTATTCTAAGGATGGAGATGATTATGAATGGATTCCAACCGATGCTCGTTTGTATGCTATATCCTTTAATACATCATCGTTGGAGGAGATCACTTATTCGTTGTTGAAAGAGAGGATATGCAGGAAGATCGGAATAGATCCGTTTACGAAGAGGCTCAATTTGGGTTACATTCCATTGGTAGTGGAACCTAAGAGGCAATCGTATATTTTGGATGATGAAGATGTGTTTGTTTATCTAACATCAGTGGATAGAGAAGAAAGGAGAAGTATTTTGCATGTGGAGGACATCGAAGAATTACAAATAGTTCAAATAACCGAGCAACTGTCGAGAGTTGGAGAGAGCTGTTGTAGTAGGAACTATTGTGAGCGTGAGAGTGGATATGGAGAAGAAGAAAATGTGGGAACAAGTTTGGAGGACGATGAACATCCCCACAAGAAACAGAAGAAGAGTATGTTGTAAACCTTTCGGTTTCAGTTTTGATGTATGAAGTGGTCTAAATTAAGTTCTAAGTCTTTCACTTTCTGTTTTGATGTTTGCCTTTCACTTTCGGTTTTGTTGTTTTTATCATATGGGAACATTGTGAGGTGAAATAAATTTTATTTGTGTGTTGTATAACTAAGTGAAACTGGTATAACTACGTTATGTAAACTGAATAACATGATTGTAAACTCTAAAGTTTTTAATTTAATTTTATAAGTCATGGAAGTAGTACGCTTTTAGTTTATTAGTAGTGTTATGTTAATTATGATTTAATAAGAATTATTAAAATTATTAAAATTTCATCTCACTGCTCGTAGCAATTGTATAGGAAATACAATGTGTTGTCATAGCTTTATCGCTGAAACTGACTGAGTTAGATTTGATAACTCTATGGCACGAAATCAAGTTTATATGTACGTGATCGTATGGGAAATGAACTTAGGAAACATAATTGCATTGGTGTAACCACAAAATCATTAATTTAATTAGAGTATAACTAAGATAAATAGAAATAATTTAAAAGTGCAACTTTGACGCTTTCTGTAAAACTGAGTACTTGGTGAAACTTACAACAGAAAAAACCCTGGGATTAATTTTCCCGCTCAGCTTTTCGAATTTCTAATTTCCCTCTTCCCAATTTACTAAAACCCCAGAATCGTTCAATCGAAGTATTAAACACCCATTTTTTAGGTTTTCCCCATTTGCTATCTTCATTTTCTCTCTCTTCCCTAAATCTCTCTCCTCGACCTCACTCCCTCCCCTCCCAAAAACCTAGATGTCCGCCGCTTCATCATCCACGACCGGAGGTCGGAGACGGGTACGAACTCCGGGGATACCTAGTGGGTGTTGGTGCGGGGTGGGCGTCACCGAGCTCATCTCCAAAAGCAATCCAAACCCATATCGCCGGTATTATCGGTGTCTCTTTGCGGCTTCACAGAGGGTACATCCGTTTGTTGTTTACATATGGAACGCTTATGAATCACGCTAACTCGTTTTGAAAAAAAAATCATGTAGCTCGAGAACGACAATCATGTCTTCAAATGGGTTGACGAAGCCTTCACCAATGAGATACAGCAGCTGGACTACCAAGTTCGAATACTCGAAGAAGAAGTTCAGAGTCTCAAAGCAACAATAAGGAACGAAGGAGATATCCGCGAAGGTCCCAAAAAGATGCCCATGATAAAGATATCAGGATGTTGTGTTCTTCTTACCATCGTTTTAGTTGTAGGAATTATGATGTACAAAAAGTAATTGTCCAATTCCTAGAACTAACTGTTATTGCGAGTCTGTTATTGCTAAGCTATGTTTTTTTAAGTTATGCGAAGTTGAACAACCATGTTGTTTGAGTTAAACAAGTGAGATTGAGTGAAACCAAAAGTTCAAACAAGTGAGATTAAGTTAAACAAGTTGAAACATCGAGTTTTTACAAGACCATAACAACAACACGATTTACACAAGACCTTCAATCCCATATTTTTGAACATAAGGGTCGCTGTTTAGTAGAGACTGCCTGAAGTCCTCAACCTCGGTCAAACGCGGATTGAACCTGAAGTCTGAAAGTCCACCTTCGGTCTCAAGCCATAGATCAGGAGCCTCAAATAAATCTGTATTAATGTAGTAAATGATTTTAGTAAACGTTTTAGTCCACTATCATATTTAAAACTAGCCACAGAAACTACACTTACTCCAACTGTTGCAGACCTTCCACATCTTAAGGGCGACAATCACCTGTCCACCTTCCACATTTTCAAGACCATCCCGGAAGGCATGGGCCTGCTTGCCAGTTGCAACACATTTAATCTGGCTGTCACTATTCAGAATAAAGAAAACGTGTGTTAATTACAATATAAATAAATTTTGCTTGGATCATATGTTACTTTCTACTTACATGTTGTCCCTTATGTAAAATATCATCCTTGGTCTTGCAGGGTCATCGAAACGGGCTTCCGTATTGAAGACCACTCCAATTGTATCTACCATATAAGTGTAACTCAAATAAATCAGTTCGTTTCACTTAGTTTCACTTACATCTACAGAGTCATACAAAGTTCTGAAACTAAATATGTGACTATGAGTGAGTATATTTATTTTAGCAGCATTCATACCTATGGGATAGTTTCGTTCCCTGTGGGACATGTGAGGGATTGCATGGATGTTCTTGAAGTCCATGAAAAGCCGATTGTTCAGAGGATCGATCATGCGGACTTGTGTGAGTCGCGAAGCAGTTAGTGTGAACCGAGAGTTAGTTGCTTTGAAACCTCCATAGGAACGTTCAACTCCTACCCGAAAGATTTCCACCCATTCTCCCTCCCTGTTTTCGAGGCCTCTAAAATTTTCATAATCCCCATAAACGGTCATCTCCATCTTGCACCCCTACATAAATAAAGTACAAGGATCAAGTTAAATGATGATGAAAATCTTGAGAGATGATGAAAAAACACTTACATCTTCATCTGCTAGGACATAGGAATAGAAAGGCATAACCCTGTTGGTAACCGAGGAATAGAGAGGGTAGACCCTGTGTATTTTGACTCTGAAACGCCAAGCCTTGACGTCGGGGTTATAAGAAGCCTCAGAAATCTGGGAAAGCTTATTGTAGAAGTCTGTCATCTTGTTGAATAGAGATGAGAGAATTTGACTCAGAGATGAGAGAAGAGAAGATAGAACTCGGATATGAGATGAAATGAGAGAATTTGACTCAGAGATGAGAGAAGAGAAGATAGAACTCGGATATGAGATGAATGAAATGAGAGAATTTGCAGAATTAAATGCGCAATGGTGATGATTCTAGACGGTGTAGTGTTGTGACGTTTCACGTTTGGTTTCAATGCAAGTGTAGTGTAGAGTCGCGAGGGGTTGCGAGTGTAATGATTATTATTAGAGACTTTTTCAATCGATTAATTACTCTCTCATCTGTCCATCAATACCATTAATTACTGGATTTTTCTCAACCATTTTTATGATCTCTTTTATTGCTTGCTCAGTAAATAATCCATAATATTATATTTATTTTCAAAATATAAAACAATATAATACCTAAATTTTTTAATTTTTACATAGTTCCATATATTTACACTAATTTTCAATATAATTTTACTTAGTTTCATAAATTTAGACAATTAATATCAGTTAGTTTCACTTAAACTGTCAGAAGCGTGCGTGAGAAGTCGTGTAGCGTTGCAAATATCAAGGGTCACGAAGCTATGGTCACGAAGCTATGGTCATAAATCAGGGTCATAAATCATGAAATGACAGATTTTTCTCAAACTAAATATTTCAATTATTATTTCTTAGTTTTCTCACCTAATACTCGTTTTTTACATAGTTTCATTTATTCAAACACACCTATTTTTATTCAAACATACATGTTCTTATTCCATGTACTTGCAGTGAGAAGTCGTGTCTTAAGCCGTCTATCAAATTACACCCTTAAGTGGGATAGTAAATGCAATCTTATCTCTATTATAAATAACACGTAAATCTTTCCATTTACTCGATTAAACGAATATCTCTCAAATTTTTCATCATCCTTGTACTCTATGTCGAACTTCAACTTGGAATCTGTCCCTCCTTCCATCCTCCATAAGATTCTCTCAAAGGTAGCAACAAACCACATCCGGGACTTCGGTAGTGCTAGAATCGCTTTCTCCGGGTTCAATCAAATAGGCAGAGACGACTACTTCTACCAATCTGCTAATCTCTTTGGCTTTAATGATTGGATTGAAGAGGTTAATGCTGTAAGAACATTCCGACTTAGGTGCTACCAAGCCGGTAATCCAGAGGCCATCTACCTACGAGGTATGCATGAGTTCTTTCAACTTCATTTACTTGATGAAGGAATAGAGAAAATCCGTCTTGCTGCTGAGAGAGGATTGGAGTTGGCCAAGTTTGTAGATGGAATGCTGAACTTAGCGTTTAGTGTAGATGATGGAGGGTTGTTTCACAATTATCCTAACTTTAGTCGTGAGTTTGTTCATCGGATGAATTGCATGATCCGGACTGTTCTACCCTCAGGCCATTGGGGTTACGAGAAACCTCAAGAGTTTATGTCACTACTTGAAAGAATAAAGAATCCCATCTTCTCAAATGATTGCTGCTGCTCCTCCGCAATAGAAGAACCGGTGTTTGTAGTCTCCTATAATGGATCAACAACACAGTGGAAGTGCGATCGTTGTTTCTGGCAATGTGAAGTTTGGGACTTCTGCAATGAAATTCACTTGACAGCTGCCAACTGGCCAATTGAAGATTAGTTGTGGTGTTTATTTCTCGAGTTTATGGCATGTAGTTTTATCTACTTTCACTATGTTTGACTTAATGTAATGTCTCTAGTTTCAATCCTCTAGTTTCTCTCTATAAACTAATCTTTGTATATTTTAACTTCAATATATCATTAAAAGTTTAACTACATTTCTACTTTTATTTTAACAAATAAACTTCACTAGCCATTTGGAGATTAGTTTTATCAACTTTTACAACATTTTTACTTTTTACAACATTTCTACTTTTATTAAATATGTACAACATTTCTAAGTTTGGCCAAAATCTATTTATAGCATATAAACTATTTTTTAAATTCAAAATTCAAAAAATATATCAATAACAACAACTCTGTCCAAAAAATAACATAATAAAAAATTTGAAATCTAAAAGTGCGATTTAGTTAAATTTAGTTCAACTTAGTATTATATACAGAAGATTGTTGATGATTTATTACGATGTACAGTTTCACCAATATTTACAATCACACCAATTCTTACAAAGATTTCGAAAGTTATAGAGAAAGATATCCGAATTTCATAGATCGGGTCTGGATGGTCCGCGAAATGGTCCTGGTTGGGTTGTAATTATGCAACTTTCTGTTGACCATGTGGTCTTTTAATAAATTTTCGTATTTAAATAAAGAATTATTTAATTCTAAATCTGGGCAGTTTCGGGCAGGAGTATCACAGCTCTTTTTTTTTCGGGCAGGAGTAGCTGAGCGTTTGATTCAACTGTTATACTGTATTTAGAAGGACTTTTCAATTATAGTGGGCATTGGGCCGAGGTGTTGGAAGTTTCAGACCCATAGTTTGTGGAATAAAACCCTAACCAAAATACTGTCGCCACTTTCTTCTTCTTTCTTCATCTTTTCTCTGTCAAGTGAAACTGTGAAAACAAAACTGAGGGTGTATGGTAACACTCTCTCGCTGCAAAAGGTGCATATGGGAAGAAGAAAACAACCAAGGGTACCCTCACCACAGTTCGCCGTTCTCAGCGTACCTCCGCCACAGTTCGCCGTCCTCCTCCTCTCTACCTTCAGCTTCATCAATTACACAACAGCTGAGATTTACTCTCTCACAATTTCCGATCAGGCCATGTCAGCGTTTGTCCCTGTTATCTCTTCTTCTGATGTTACGAATCCGTGGAGGCTAGATTTCTTGTGTACAAACGCAATATAAACGGTTTTTGTCCAACATGGTTTGCAAATCCCACGGTCGCCTAACCTAAAACCACTGTCTAGGCTTAGCGTAGAATGCAACCGTATTGGCTCAACTCGGCCGGTTTTTAGAACAGGGAGTATATCTGGTTATTGAGAAATAATTATCTTAGGTGTTATGATATGTACTTTATAAATTCGGGTATTCATTGGGTTCTCGGTTCGATTCTCAGTTTTTGTTCCAAAGATATAGAATCTATCCAGATATTTTAAAAATTTGATTCAGTTTCAGTTATTTCGGTTAGATACAATTTGGTTCTTCCTTTTGAATAAATGTGTCAAGTCCTAGTTTAAACCCATCATCTTCTCTTCTCCTATTTAAGTAACCATGTTCCGATAGTTTTCAAGACGTAAACAACTACACGGTAAAGACGTTTTTAGAAGAAGAAAAAAAAGCAAAAAATGGCACTAAAATACTTCCTCTCGGTAGACCCTTTGCTTCCAAATTGGCTAACGATCAGCACCAGTTCGTTGAAGGTGTGCCGGCCGGTGTATAAGAAGCACAACTAAAGACATGGAGAAACAACTAAAACCTTGAATATGTCATTCAATGCCATGTCTAGCATTTTAAAATTTACTATTATTTTTTTTATAACGATATAATTAATGTACCCACAAAAACATATCTAAACTTTTTATGTACTAGGTAATTCTTCCCTATTCAAGCACATTTATAAATATTCAAAAACAGTTAAATCATAATTACTAATTTTAAAATATTTTATTTTGTTGTTTATAAATTTTAATTAATTTTTAATTTTAAATTTAGGATAAATATTAAAATGGTACTAATAATCATTATATTCATACATTGATATAAATATTTACACGTTTTTAATAATTTTAATTATATGATAAAATATTTTTTATTAAGTATCACTATGTTCTCATCTTAATTATTAACTAGATTTTGACCCGCGCATTTGCGCGGATGTATTTTAAAAAAAATATGTTGCTATTTTTTTCATGCATGTCACTATTTAGAGTTGAAAAAAAATCAAATCCGAAGAACCGAACATATCCCAATCCAAAAAAGTAGTATCAAACCCGATCCGAAATTTATTAAATATCCGAATTATTCAAAATTTTGGTATTTAAAAAATTGAAACCTAATCCAATATGAACCGGAGTATTTCGGATGTCTGAATGTACAAATGGATTTATATTATATATAATCATTTTAAGATTTAATGTATATAGAAATATCTAGAATATATATGATACTTTTAAGCTCGCTTCAATACTTGAAAATATATACAAATAGTCAAAAGTAAATCTCTAAATTAGTTATAGTATACTCGAAACACCAAAAATACTTAAAATAATTATTGATTATCTATCCAAATATTTAAACCAGACGAATTATACGTTAAGTTTAGGTACGCTCACATGTGTTATTCAAATTTATATGTAAGCTATTATTTTGTTTATAGATTTTAAGAAATTAGAGTATATAATGAATTTTAAAGTTTTAAAAATAATTTAAATGGGTTATCTGAATCGAACACACAAAGATCTGATTCAAACTTGAACCGAAATTTATAAATATTCGAATGAGGCTGAAAATTTTGATCCCGAAAATTCGAAACAGACTCAAACCGAACCCGAATGGGTATTCGAACGCCACCCCTAGTTACTATTATATATCATATATATGTCATTATATAATCAATCGTATTTTATACGTACCATCATATAAGTAATTATATATTTAATAGTATTTTATATGTACTATCATATAAATAATCACATATATTATATTTTAAAAATTAATGTGAAACATAAAAACCATAATTTAAATTGGTGTTTGAAATTGGACTTTATATTGTATTATTCTTATATATATATTGAAAACATTTTTATAATGGTTACTGGGAAATATTTTAGTAAAAATCAATTTTGAATATATGTATATTTTTGAATAAGTTTTTGATATAAATCAATTTTAAATTATTATTTTGATTTGAAATATGTAAATCAAGTAAGATAAGCTCATTACTTTTTTAATATAATGGACTTTCAATTTTTTTAATAACATAAGCTCATTATTTTTCTTTTCTTAATATACTACTTTCCATGTTTTCAAACAACACTATATTAAGTTTTTACTACTATCTATGTTTCCAAACAAATCTTAAAAGTACTTCTAATTTAATAAGATTGATGCAATTTCATGTATAGTACTTTATATCAGTTCATGTATGGTATGGCTCGATCTATTCTTTCAATTTTAGAACAATTTTTAGTTAAATAAAAATTGAATTATCATTTTCTTTATTTTATTTAGTTCTGTCATTCCCTTAGATTTGTAAATATATTTATACTAATTTTTGTAGTTTAGTATATGTTGTTTTGAGAAAAAAAAAAAGTAAAAGATACATTAGTAAGTACGTGTAATATTTTAAATTTTTGATATATGTAATTTTGAATATTAATATAATAAGTTAAAGTGTTGAGTGATAAGCAAACAAAATCGGAAATATTTTGAAACTTCATTGATTAATTATATCCAAAATTCAAAAATTTATATTTATCTCTATGTCTCATATTAATTAGAAATTTGATTCCAAGTATAATAATTTTGATCAGCTCAAGTGTTCATTTTTGGTCTGTTGAGTTGCATCTTTTATTTCAGATTGAACAACAGTTTTTCTGTTTTATTTAATAAAGTTAAAATTAGATTACTGTTTTATTAACTTCATTTAATTTAGTTAATCCTTTTATAACTATAATATATTATAAGAATCTTATAAAATTTGATATATTTTATTTTGAAAAATAGGACAAAATATAGTGTCGGAGTTGCATTATTGAAAATAACCTATAATATTTTCAAAATACATGTACATATATGAATATATGTGAAATAACTAAATCCTATTAATTTTTAAATTACTTGTTTAAAGTTTTGAAGACTTTTTATTATTTATATGTATGAAAATTAAGTAAAATATTATTTAATGTTTTGTATTTCTTCTTATTAGGCATTTGAGAAATCTCAAAAAAATATTTTCTTTTTAATTGGCCAAATTATATAATAATAATAAAATTATTATTAAAAATATAACTAAATTATTTTGTTTGGTCAAATGTTTTTAAATTATGTTATATATATATATATATATATATATATACCTATATATTTTGAAATTTTATAGATATTTCCTTTTTACCATGTTGTTTAGGGAAAATACAAAGTAAGAAACTTAAAATTCTTTTTATATATACAAACAATAAATTTTATAAATATTAGATTTATTATATATTTTTCTAACAAAGGAAACTTAAATAAAAATATAATAAAATAATTAATAATAAAAAGAAATAAAAACGTTAGTAATGATAATTGTGCATAAATTTTAATTCATTATAAGTATTTGATTAGTTGAATCTTTGGAAAACTAACATGAGTGCGGCACGTAGAAAACTTACTCCTAAAATAATATTATAAAAATATTAATTTTTTTAAGAGATAAGAACTTAATATAAAATTATATAAGTGATTGTGAATATATATATAATTAAAATGTATCTCTATAATATTATTTTAGAAATCAGTTTCCTACGTGTCACACTCGCGTTAATTATTACGGAGACACCATTAATGAATTAAAAGTATTACATTTAATTACCATTACTAAATATATATTTTCCTTTTTATTTAATAGTTCTATTAGTTAGATTTTATTTTTCCAATAACACATGTAATAAAATAAAATAAACTAATTTTGTTAAATGATATTTAAATAAATGTGATTTCATAAAAACGAATACAAATTTAATCTTAATATTAAAAAATAATAAAATAAAAACATATTATGTTAAATTAGTATTTTATTTATTTTATGCAAATAAATTATGGGTGCCTCAAAACAAGTTTTAAAAATAAAAATAAAAATAAAATATTAACTGATTTTAAAAACATTTTTTAAAATATATAAATTCAGATTATTATCTTTATATTCCTTTATGTGATTTTTAAAATATATAAATTCAAAATTAATTCTATCTATTTGATTCTCAAAAAGAAATTTTATGTTATACAAAATCTTACTAAATATATTTATATATTTAAGAGATAAACCAATCTAAATGCAAAATAACAAAATAAATTAAAATTTTACTATACTTAAAAACAAACAAATATTATAGTTGAATCAAGAGAGGTAAATGCAATCTAATATATTCAAGTGATAACTACATCTGAGTAGATATTACAAATAAAAATCAAATGTCTAATTTGAAAATATAATATTATTAGTACATATTATATATAAAATAAAATATTAATCAATAATTAAAATATAATTCCTCCATTTCTTAATGTATGATGTTTTAGGAAGTTTTGGATGTTTCAATATATAAAATATTTTTTTATTTTTCTAGGTATCTTTTAACTTTATCAAAAGTTCTGTAGCCAATAATATTTTGCTTTCTATTTTGTTATTGGTTAAAATAGTTTTAATTTATATTTTAATGATTTCTATGCAAAAAGTATCTTTCTTAATAGTTGTGCATATGTCTAAAACATCATACATTTTAAAACGGAAAAAATATTATTTTTTAATATTTATTCTATAAGCGAGTACGGAAAAATCACCTAATACAATGTAGATGTAAGCAATAAGTGAATAACAAATATAACAAATGTGAAAAAAATACAATATCAATATATTTTTGACAAAATATGGACAAAATAAGAAAAAGAAGCAAAAAATTGTTGAAACATAACACAATTACGATGATAAATGTTAACAAAAAGAAAGTTTTTACATGAAAATTTGCCAAGTTCTTCGATATGATATAATAATGTATATAGCTGTTATCATGAAATTCTCCATTTATTATATAACCAAACAAGAATAGTAGTATGGGAAATTGCCAAAAATACCATTTTCATGATACCATTTTTCAAGTTTACACTAATCAATTTTACCGTTAAAATTATAATAGGCAAAATACTTTTATACCCCTAATTATTAAAACATATACCTAATCTGGTTTCCCACGAACGACGACTACTCCAGCGATATTCCACGTCTCCGGCGAGACAGCTCCGACGAGATTGGACGATGCGATTCGACGACTCCGACGACGCTGACGTCCGATGAAATCTACGTTACTCTGTTTCACATGACACATAAACGGAGCAACAAAGCAATCTGACGAATCTGTTGATGCTGAAGCGATGCACAAGATTGGTGAAGATGAGATGGAGAAGCTACGAGAATCTGTATCTCTTAAATCAAATCGGTATGAAACCATGGAGGATGAAGTGACACAGAAGATTGCTGATAATGATGATCCTGAGAAGATAATGATTGTGTCAATTGATTCGGTTCAGGCCACAGAAACAAGACAGCAGAGGACGATGATATATATGTTGTACCAGCTTGAGAAACAAAGTTAATAGCACCGGTTCAGTACAGTGAATTACAGTAAACAGAGCACTCGCTTCAGAGAATGGTAGAGTGAGACGAAGCAATTACACATACTGAGATTGTTCATGAGAGTGGACACAAGTTGTTTGATTAAATGCTTATCGGAGGAAGAGAAGAGAATCAGCAAAGTTTCTTGAGCAAAATGCCAAAGTCATGGAGTTTCAAGTTCAAAGAACGCTTATTGCAGTCTACATGTTCAAGGACAAACTTTATGTGCTGAAGACTGTTTATTCTTAGGAATACAACAGATCAAGTGAAGCAGAAGTCGAGCCTGAAGCACTTTCAACGAGTTTCAGACTTGACGTTTGGTGGATTTTTAAAGCACTCATAACTTGAGATGTTGAGATTCAGTTGTTTTCAGTCTCAGGCTGCAGTACCAACTATCTCTTTGTCCAAGACAGTAGAAGAAGATGGTTCAAAGATGGTGGCAACAGTGGTAAATCTTTCACATTTTGTGTTTGGCATAGTTCAGCTCTGCCTTATGAGCAATAGAGTGACGTGGAGGAGACACAAGACTGATAATTTTGAGTCTGTTTCAGCATGTACGCAGTGGATTTGGTTGAGTTTTGCAAATACAAATTCTATTGGAGCTAGATTCAAATGATTTAAAAAACTTTATAAATTAGTTTATAAATATTTATCATTAACTGATAGACTGCAGTAGATATTTTATAAAGTATTATAAATCAGTTTATAAACTTGTATGAGTCAATTTATACATTCTTGTAAATCAAAATAAAATATCTTATAGTTAAATCATATAAGCTTTTATATACAATATATTAACTTTTATATTATTATTCACATACCCTTATAAACCCTTATAAATTATTATACAAAGCACTATAAATTTTTTATAAGGCTTTCTAAATGGTTATAGACTCTTTTAGTTGATTTATAAACTTATACAACTCTTATAATACCCCTTATAAATTGAATATAATCTTTCATAAAGTCTGAGTTTTATAAAGGTTTACAAGGGGTTAAAAGCTACGTAATAATTTATAAACTACTATATCTGAGTTTGATAAAGGTTTATAAGAGGTTATAAGCTACATAATACTTTATAAACTATTATATCTGAGTTTTATAAAGGTTTATAAGTGATTTTTTAATAAGTTATACGATACTTTGTAAGGAGTTATAAGTTATATAATCTCTTCATGAAACTGGTATATCTGAGATACATGGGCCAGCTATAAACATTTATAAGTTATTACTCCCTCCGTTTCAAATTATATGTCGTTTTAGAGCAAAATTTTCGTTTCAAAATAAGTGTCGTTTTATGATTTCAATGCAAAATTTATTGACTTTTAATCTAATCTATTTTTCTATTGGTTGAAATCTAATTAGGTGTATTGATAATGATGTTTTTATCTAGTAAATATACAAAATTAAATGTTTTATTAATCTGTGTGCCGAAGTTTAGAACGACAAATAAATTGAAACGGAGGGAGTATTTATCAGCCTTTTCATCTCTGACGACATCAATAATAGTTTTGGATGGGATAACTTTTTTGGTGATGATGAAGAGATGCTAAGTGTTTATGCTACTGACGTTGAAGAGCTTGTGCTCCTGAAATTTTCCAAAACATGGAGGTTTAGGTTCAGAATTAACTTGTGTACTATGGAGAGCAGACATTTATTTCTTAAAAATGATTTATAAACCTCTATAAAACGTTATAAGATTTCATAAAATGATTACCTTTTGATATTCTACAAATCTTTATAAATGATTTTATAAATCCTTATAAATAACTTTAAATATTCTTATAAAACTAAAGAACACGTGCATACTTTGTAAAGAGATGATGATACGTGGCAGATTCCGAGGCACATGCGGACAGCAAGCAAGGTTCCACCGCTTCAGAAATTTTACATATCCTTATAAATTGTTTAATAATCTTTTATAATGGCTTATAAACTTCATAAATTATTAATAAATTATTATACAAACCATTATCAATTGTTTTATAAGGCTTTCTAAATGGTTATAGACTCTTTTAGTTGATTTATAAACTTATACAACTCTTAAAATACCCCTTATAAATTTAATATAAGCTTTCATAAAAAATTTATAAGCCCCTATTAATAGTATACATAACCCCTTATAAATTATTTATAAACTTTCATAACGTTTTTATAAACATTTATAAATGGTTTATAGATTTTATAACTTGTTTTATATGTCTTTATTAATGTTTTATATACTCTTACAAATAATTTTACATACCCTTATAAGGTTTTGTAAAGAGATAATGATACGTGGCAGATTCTGAGGCACATGCGGACAGCAATCAAGGCTCCATCGCTTCAAAAATTTTACATATCTTTATAAATTATTTTATAATCCATTATAAGAGTGTATACACTTTATAAATTATTTTTGTAAATCCTTATAATTTTTTTTTATCAGAATATATATTTTTCAACAGCTCAAGAAGACCCTCTAAACAATTTTCATACCTTTTATAATTTATTAAATGTTTTATAAACCTTTATAAATGGATTTTACTTTTATAAATAATTTATAAACTCTTATAAATAGATTATAAACTTTACTAACTGTTTTATAAACTTTTACAAATGATTCTAATATCTTATTTGTTCTTCTTCTTTCCTTTGCTCTTCTTTCATGTATTATTGTCTTATATCATATGTTACAAAAAAGTAAATTCACAAATCCATTTTCCCATTAGCTTTTTTTGTTTTATATCATTGTTGAACTGTCAAAATCCATGTCATCAAAGATCAGATGTGTTGGGGTCACCAAATGTTTGTATTCATCAGAAAATCCAAATAATGTATTAACCACAAGATATAAAAAAGAATAGTCAACGTTTTATAAATCTCTACAAATCTCTGATATATAAATTTATAAACTCCTATAATACTCCATTTATAATCTTCTATAAAACGCTTCACATTGTGGAAGCACCGTGGCCTAGTGGTCAAGGTTTAAAGGCTTCTACACCTAAGTTTGGGGTTCGAATCCCAGGCGACGCAATTTCTACACCAGGAGGTCTGGGTTTCAATTCCCGGAGAAGGCGAATTATACAGAATATTGGAGACAAGTCTTACAAGGAATCTTCAGCATGGCGCAAAGAATACCGTCAGGAATGGATTTCATAGGGCGGCTCAGGATGATGCAGTTAGACATGAATTCTAATAAGACAGGTAGAATGGTCAGCTGTAATATCGTCTATGTAATGTTTCTCATTGTTTCTAATAGCATAATAAACCTGACAAAAAAAAAAAACGCTTCACATTATTGACCAAGACACCGATTGGGTAATCACTTTTGGATTGTCCAGTGGTTCTTTTCCAGCTTCATAAATCCTCAGAGGCAATCTCATAGATGTGCAGAATTCATTGCTATCTAACTGCAAGATGAAATAAAAATATGATGTTAACTTTTAATCATAGTCTAAAGATACCTTATCCAAGCGTAATATTCATGTATTTCGATAACAGTTTTACAAAGAATATAAGATAATAAAAGACAAGACTTCTCAAATTCACACATTTATATGTTTTTATAGACATATGAGCAACTCTTGTTTACAAACTTCTTTATAAAACCTTGTAAAGCATTGAGTTGTACTATCGACCCTAGAACCTAGATTTATAAGAGGATATAATTCTTTAAAATGCAATGTTCACTATTCGAAAACCTTTCTTCTAACCAAAATTATTCAAATGACAAGTCTAAATTAAATCAACCATATTTGTGTTTCGGATAACAGAGAAACAAAAATCATAAAATCACTTGAACCCAGATTTATAAAGGTTTATAATTTTTTGAAAACTCAATGTTTACTATTGAAACTCTTTCCCTTAGATCAACATGTTCTAAACGATTTGTTTTATATCAGAAAGAACAAATCCAAAAAATTACTTGAATCAAACAAAAAAATACAAATTAGAAACATACATGTGTGAATCGTGGTGAGGAGCCAACATCTTTGAGGTTTTAATCGTGATTCTTGTAATCTCTTGTCGCTGGGAGTGACGACGGATCTCGACGGAGACGACAACGGATCGCGACGGAGACGATGATGGATCTCGATGGAGACGACGATGGATCTTGACGACTGTGGATCTCGACGGATTTGACGACATCGACGACAAAGACGACGAGGTGAGACTGGATGAAGACGACGCGAGGCTGAAAAGACGTCGACGATGATAGAAACGAGAGAAGAAGAATCTGATGGAGAAGAAGATAAGGTAGGGTCAGTTTTGCCTTTTACACATTAATGAAAAGTGTATTTGTGAAAATATCACTCTATTGGTGGTATTGTTGAATTATGGTACCACACAAAGTGTAGTTATGAAATTTCCCCTAGTAGTATTCATTAGCTGCATTTTCAAACTTTTACTAATACTCCCTCTATTTCAAAATAGATGATGTTTTACAAAGTTTTGATGTTTCAAAATATATGATATTTCCATATTTCAATGTGATTTTTTATTTATTAATTAAAACTATATAATCAATGATATTTTATAATGTATTTTATTAATATTTAAATAATTTAAAATTTATATTGTAATATTCTTTTTAAAATAAAAATAAATTTCTTAATAATTGTGCATTAATTTAAAACTTCGAGTATTTTGGAATAGACTACTCATGAATATGCATATGCACACATTGGTGTTTACGTGGAGACAGGCCGTTCAAATACACACTATAGTGGGTCTGCCACTGCAATACTGTGTCTGGCAAATGGGAAATGCAGCTTCCCCAAGTCATCAAGACAGATGAAGCCGGCGCCAAGGCAACAAAGAAGTACTATCCAACTTGAATAATGATGAATCGATCTTATTGTTGTTATTTTAATCATGAAGTATTTTATGTAATGGCCTAATCTTAAATCTAAACTAATAATAAAAAGGAGGCTGCGTTGATTATTATGTAATTGCAGTTGTTATTGGGCTGAAACGAAATGGTAATTATTGGTCTCATAATATAAAATTATTCAGCCAAATCCTCACTACAGTCGATGGCGTCAACAAAGATCGCCGGTTGCTCTTACTGGTGTAACGCCATGACGATAAGAATCCTTCATCAAATCTTATTTCTATTAGTGCTATGGCAAACCGATCGTCAGGGAACCACCGCTAAATAATTAATCCCTTCTACGGACTATATGGCATCGTCTTCCAAGGATTTATCGCTCCTATCCGTATGGAGCGGTATGCAACTCGCCTGAAACGTGATGGTATCTACACCCTGAACAACTTTTTCTGCAACCAAACACAAAGGTCATGTACCGTGCTTTTTACCACAACCTTACGATTTGCTTCACTAACCACTTTGTCCTGTGTGAGCTTGAAGAAAACAGTGTGATCTGAAAGGTGGATCTTTTTGGTAAGTTTAATCTATGTTTTCGTCAACTTCTTACTCACGAAATGTGGTATTCATAGCTTCTTTCAATTTTTAAAAACGCATATGCCTATCAAGTTGTACCTTGGTTCTTTGAATATAATTAACATATACTGGTTTTACATTTGAAGTGGCTCAATAATGACTTTGAACCTATGGGACCAGCCGGTGGAAGAAGAGTTCTGTCAGAATTTCAATGAAAATTTGAAACCACTGCGTCCTTATCCTAAACGAGTCAGTGGTAATCGGTCTGTTTAGTTGCACAAAAATTGAGTTATTAACATAAATGGTCACTTTATCAGTTTTTATTACATCCAAGAGCATATTGTGCTACTAAAACACTTTTTAATGATTGATGACCTATTTCTCCCTCAAAAAGTAAAACTATTGATGAACATTTAAGTACAATGAAATTGTTTGCTAGTTAGTTTATTCCAAACTAAAAATCCAAAATAAGACGCTTCAAGTTAAATAAGAATCACAGTAGCATCCGGTGACGAACCATTCTGGGAACATCCGGCGAAACCCCTAGAGAGTGTTTACTTTACAGATAAATGAACATAGTCAGGGGTAAATGTTAAGTGTTAGTTCCCAAGACATGAATAGATTATCTTTTAGAAAATTCGATTTCATGGACACTATCATGCTTACACTTCCACATTGACTAAACATATTTACACATTTAGGCATAATATCACATATCAAGCTAGATGTGAGTTTGTTACATTGAAGGGAGGGAGAAAGGGAGGGAGAAATGATGATCGCCAAGACGTTTGGGTTCACTGTAGTGACTAAAAGCAACATACTCTTATGAACCAAGACACGCTGCCTTGTGGTTTCTTTTTCCACTTCGTCAACGACGGAACGGTCAATGAGAGACTGACCATTGAGTAGCTTCATGTGGCCAACAACGTGTACAACATGGTAAGGAACAGTACAAGTTAGATATTGTCTACGCAGATAAACGACACTTGATGTAAATTAAAAGCGAAGCCGAAAATATGTTAACGTTGGAGAATTAAATAAATTTTAGACATATTACTGTAGAGGTCACCCCTAAGTCCACAATTAGCTTGTAAATCTTCATGTGAATAGAGAGAGGTGGATATCGTCAATGACGTTGAGAACAGAGGTGTGGAAGAATATCTTTTCAATTTTGGATGAATTTAGGTTTAGACGATGCGATTTATATAGTGAAAGAATCAATGGGAGGTGGAATGAAACAATAAAAGAGTGAGTAAAGAACACCATTGATTGAGGAAGTAAGGGTCACAGTAACGGCGACTACAGAGGAAACGATTAGTGGAAACAAAGTGGAAGAGACGGAGACTGAACATAGGTCTAGGCGTATTATGCTTAATTTGGGCCATAACCAAATTTAAAAGCCAACGGGAAAGATAAGGTTTCACTCTTCTTTAGTCAAAAGCGATGGTGACATGACAAAAACGGACTCTCTAATTGGCTGATTATTTATACCCACATGGACGTCTTCTCCTTTGACTATTTAGAACTTTTAGTATTGTAAGATGGTTACTTTATCAGTTTTTATTACATCCAAGAGCATATTATGTTACTAAAACACATTTTTAGTGGTTGATGACCTATTTTTCTCTCAAAAAGTGAAACTAGAGATGGGCATTTAAGTAAAATGAAATTTTTTGCTAGTTAGGCTAGTTAGAGTATTTGAATTTTGAAAAAAGTAAAGATGAAATGGTGGACACGAGTAAGTTTGTAAAAGTTTTTTTTTTCTGATTAACTTTTTCCCACAAACAAAACTTACGGTTTGGAGAGTTAAGATGTCGGATTTAGGATTTTAATCTGTTTTGGTTTCGATTTTGCTAATCGGCTGGTTGTGTTACAGAGGAGGCTCAGCAGGAGGAAGCGGTCAATGAGAATCTCTGACGCGGTTGTTTGCGACATACCGGTTTAGGAGACGATTTAGCTGTTACTCATTGTTGAGGTACCTTCGCGGCGTCGTCACCTGAAAACAAGCAACCCAGATTCAAGCTTCTCTAGCATCATCTCTTCCTTTTCCGCTGCAGCTCTTCCATTTCGCCTCAGTTATGTGCTTTGCAATTCGTCCCTGTCGTCGCCGTGACCTGAGCTCTCATTGTCGAAACGTCCCTTCTTCTCCTGAGAAACTCGCTGTAAATTTGTTACATATTCTTCTTTTCTCAGTCGTATATGAGAGGAAAATTGATGTGAACAAAGACTTGAACTTTTTGTACCTTTGTATGTTCATGTCACAATCTGTGTGATTTCATATAGTTTAGGTCTTCTTTTATTAATCCCAGAAGTACTGTAGTTTTACAAGTGGATTTAGGTCTGATCATTTCTGTAGTCAGATTCGTTGGTTTTGATTCATAAACAGAAGATTTTCAGAATTTGGGTTGAGGATGAGCTTGAAGTGTCACACCAATTCCCGCTGTCGCTGTTGAATGGACATTTCTTTGTTGAGTTTTCCCCTTTACGATCAGATGCTCACTATATATTCTGGGTTATCATGGCTTCTACCAAAATCATCTTTTTTTTTTTTCATTTTCAGATTCAGTGAATTTTCTTTTTGTTTAAAAATCATCTTGTTTCACTATTAATTTATGGGTTTATCATATTTTGTAAGACTTTTAGAACATGTATACTTAATATGATGTGTATGTGTACATCAACTTTGTTTGATATCCATGTGTACAACACTTTTGTGATGTCTATGTTGTACATGTGTGTTATGTACATCAGTTTTATATAAAATCCATGTTTACACCAATTTCATATGATGTCCATATGTACACCATTCATTTATAAATATCCACTACATTACTAAAAGGTACTAAAATCCATAAGATTTTATAAAAGAATGTTGTCAAAACGAAAACAAAAAGATTATAAATTTAATCAACATGCATATAATTTTGTAATTCAAAGAAATAAAGACTTCTGCCTCTTGTCCATGAACAAACAACCATCTCTATCCTCAAAACAAGACCATCCAGAAACAATCCATATGAAACCCAGAAAACAATGAACCCAATGTACTCTTTCTGATAGCCAACCTTAATTAATAAAATTATTGATTAATTTGTAGCATTATTGATTATTTGGTGCCCGTAAAGATCTTACAATAATAAAAAGACAATAAGCTCATCAGCTAGGGTGTCCACGTCATTTATAAAAATCATCCAATAAGGATTCTTCGTTCTACCACGTCAGGACAATTTAAGTTACGTTGAAACCAACTTCAGATTACGATACGGCCCATGTTTCCTTAAATCAAGTTGCAGGCCTTCTGCATATAGGCGGATATGGTTATGTTGCCTACTTCAAGCCCACTTCAGAAACTAAGAATCGTCGATCTACTATATCCATCAACTTCGTCTTATTCGTATCATCTTCATCCAATCCCAGTTACCGAGCCTCTTATGCTATAAATAATCAATTGTGTTATTTACTCACTTTTAATGAATTAGTTTTGCCTTCCTCTTTCCCCTTCTTTGTAAACTGCTTCGTCTCTCCCATGTCTCCACTGGCACCAGTGAGAAGAAAGAGAAAATATTCTATGTACCTTTTTGTGAACGAATCTACTCTTGAAAAGGTTAAAGATATTGATCTATTCTCAAATATCTGAATTATGTTCTATTTTGTGATTTTTTTTTCCTTTTTGGTTTCAAAACAAAGATTTCCATGAGTCATCACATATCTTAGTATGATATGAGAGAAGAAGGAGATCTATTCGAAGCTCTTGAAAAGGCAGTCTTAGTCGTTGATCAACTCTCAGCTTCTTTAACAAATGATCCATTGCGGCAAAGACTGCACGAGCTTTGTGACAAAGCCTTTGATGAATGGGAGCAAGATCTCATGACGAAAACAGCTACCGAATCTCCATGCTTTGTTTTTTTAGACATAAAGAACATCGTCGTCATGACAACAGCAGAAGAGCGTAAGCTCAGCAAACTTTAGCTCTAAGTTTCAGAACCACACACTCATCTAACAAGTTACAGTTTTTAACAGAGCCAAAGAAAGCAAATTTTCTGATCCAGAAACTGTTGTTCTTGAAAATTCCGAGAAAAAGACTTGTTGCTGCTTTAGTACTCTTGGGTGAAAACACGAGGAGAGAAGATTTAATCAAATCTCAACACTGCATCCTAACACAGATTGGAATGAGTGTGCAATTATTGTAACAATAATAATTTATTGTGAACAAATTTCTCTTACAGGTTCCTCACCAACATTTTCCATCATATGTTTTCTCTGAGCTTTGCCGTCTCAACTCGCACAGGGAATGAACTGGGAGTGAACCGAACCAAGACGGTGAATCTGACGGTGACTGTCTTGTTCGCTGCGCGGACGAGATTACTCTCATCTTCATCTTTTCCTCGCATCTGTTAGAAACGCATGGAGAATGGTTTCCACCGGAGACGAGGAGATTCCCCGGTTAGCAGCTACTTCATTTCTGATTTTGGATTTATGCGAACCGAAATTATTCTCTGCAATTAAACTCTCTCACACACCAACTAAAACCTTACCAATTTGATAACTAGAATGTAAGATATGAGAGAGGAGAGAGGTAGAAGAAGGGTTTTTGGCGTAAGAGGACCGAAGGTTTTCACGGCAGAAGAAGATCTGATGAATATTTGAAAAAAAAAAAGAAATCTATGAAAAAAATTCGGTTGAGTCTGAACCATTGGATCACAATAATAGATCAATGGTTGTGGTAACTTCTCACTTAAAATCAACTAGAAACAAACCAAGTTAGTGAATACTGTAAGAGATAGAGACTATGAGGACTAGTTATGTAAATACTTTAGAATACTTTAGACCTAATCGTATATTGTACTCAGTATATATTTGTATCTCACGCTATCAATAAAATCAAGTATTCCCATCTACATGGTATCAGAGCTTACGATACCTAAACCTAAAAAATTTCTTTAGCCGCCTCTCTCTCTTTTCAAACCAAACTCACGACAACTATGTCTCTCTCACCGGCCAACTCAAGCGATACCATCACTGTCTCCGAGAATGTTACTCTTCTCAACGTGAACATGACAAATGTGTCCAAGCTCACCTCCTCCAACTTCCTCATGTGGAGTCGTCAAGTCACTGCGCTGCTCAACGGATATGAACTTGCGGGTCACTTGGATGGATCGACGGTTGTTCCCCACCCCACTGTCATGACGGACAACACCACCACTGCAAATCCTGTGTACTCGATGTGGAAGAGACAAGACAGCTTGATCTTCAGTGCTCTCCTTGCCGCCATATCGAACACGATCCAGCCTCTCCTCTCAACCGCACAAACATCCATGGAGATCTGGACCATCTTGAATGATACGTACGCGAAACCCAGTTGCGGACATGTGAAACAACCCAAGCAACAAGTTCGAGAATGGCCCAAAGGCAGCAAGTCCATTGATGAGTATTTTCAAGGACTCACAACTCGGTATGATCATCTTGCTCTGTTGGGAAAACCTTATGATGTGGAAGATCAGATCGAGTTCATCCTTGCTGGCTTACCGGAAGAGTACAAAAGTGTAGCTGATCAAATCGAGGGTCGCGACATCCCTCCCAGTCTCTCTGAGATCCATGAGAATCTTCGCAATCATGAGGCCACGATCCAAGCCACTACTGCTGTCGTCTCCTCTGCTCTGGTTACTGCTAATGCGGTTCACTACCGTGGTCCGAACAATAACAATCACAACAACTATCGCAGGAACAACAACCGCAACAATCAAACATGGCAGCAGCAACAACAGTTCACTCCGCGACCTAACCAGTACCAGCAGCAGTCTTCCCGTGGCTATCAAGGCAAGGGCCAAATCTGCAGCGTCTTTGGGCACAGTGCTCGCAAATGCCCTCAGCTTCAACAACCGGCGCGAGACTACCAGAACTCATCTGCCTCGTCTTCCTCCTCCTACCCACCTTGGCAGCCTCGTGCGAACTTGGTCACAGCTCCAGCTCAATACAATGCGGCCAACTGGCTCCTTGACAGTGGAGCGACTCATCACCTGACATCCGACCTTAACAGTCTGGCCTTACATCAGCCATATCACGGAGGTAAAGATGTCACCATCTCCGATGGTTCTTGTTTGAACATTACTCACTCTGGTTTTTCTACAATTGATACTCATATGCGTCGCTTAGCTCTTAATGAAGTTCTTTGTGCTCCTGATGTCAAGAAGAACTTAATCTCGGTTTATCGACTTTGCAACACTAACAAAGTGTCTGTTGAATTCTTTCCTGCTCATTTTCAGGTGAAGGACCTCAGCACGGGAACCCCGTTGCTCCAAGGCAAAACTAGGAATGAGCTATACGAATGGCCAGTCACACCTCAGTTTGCATCCACCTTCTCTGCCTCACCTACTCCTAAAACCACCCTTACTTCTTGGCATTCGAGACTTGGCCATCCGTCCCTTTCTATTTTAAAATCTATTGTTGCAACTTTCTCTTTACCAGTTTCAAACTCTTTCAAAGAGCCTATTTCTTGCACCGATTGTTTACTCAATAAAAGTCACAAACTTCCTTTTCATACAAATACTATCTCTTCCTCTTACCCTCTTGAATACCTTTATAATGATGTTTGGACCTCTCCTATCTTATCAATCGATAACTACAAGTACTATCTAGTTATCATTGATCATTATACTCGCTACACGTGGCTCTACCCACTAAAACAAAAGTCTCATGTCAAAGATACCTTCATCGCCTTTACCTCTCTCGTTGAAAACAAGCTGAAACAAAAGATTGGAACCCTTCACTCTGATAATGGTGGCGAATACATCGCCCTTCGAGCCTTCCTCACCAGTCGTGGCATCACACACTACACCACCCCGCCTCACACTCCACAACTTAACGGCATCTCCGAGCGCAAGCACCGTAATCTCTTGGAGACCGGTCTTACTCTTCTAACCAAATCTTCAATGCCTACAACCTACTGGAGTTATGCTCTTTCCACCGCCACATACCTCATCAATCACATGCCTACTCCAGTCCTCCACGGTGACTCTCCCTACCACAAACTATTCCACCAACAGCCTAACTATGCCAAACTTCGAGTCTACTTTTGTCTTTGCTATCCGTGGCTCCGCCCTTACACCAAACACAAAATCCAATCACCATCTCTACCCTGCGTGTTCAAGGGAACAAGAGAGGGACGAGATCTGGACACCACCACCGCTCGGACGACCACCACATACGACCACCGGCGGCTCGGTTGCTCCCAAGACGACTCGCGGCAAGGATAGAGAAAGAGATCCGGTGGGGAGAGAGAAGAGAAGAGAGAGCTGTGAGAGAGGAAAAGAGAGAAGGAAACAAGAAGCTTGACGGCTAGGGTTTCATAGTCTCCCTAAATCAATGTAGAATTTTACTTCAGATTTGTAATGAAAAAAAAAAAAAAAAGAGGCTGAATATTTATAAGAATGGGGAAGGGAATCCTAGGTTTTTCTTTAATGGACCGTAGAGAAACCTAATCCCCTTAAGAAAATTTTGGACCAGGTATAGAGATGTTACATGTTTTTTTTGTGAAATGAATCCATGATTTATTAAGGTTTTTTTTTTTCCCGTAAATGAGCGTTTGAAGTTCCAAGTAAAAAGACCTGATCTTCTCGAACCATATTCCATATATATTTATTTGAACTAACATAGGTTATAATTTTATCATAAAACAGGCATTGGTTGTATTAACCTCATTTCGATTACTATTAATCATAGTAGTAGCATGATACATCAATACTATTAAAAGAGAAAGAGTTTTAATAAATCTACTTAAAAAGGTTGTTTGGACCCTTTCCTTTTATTATTTTTGGTCTTTCTCTATATATTATAACAGCATGTGACCCTTTCCTTTTATTATATTTCCGTTCTCTCCTATATCTTATTACAGAACAATATTAGCGATTATTGATTCCATGCGCGTATGTCATAAATTATTTTCCTGGCAGCATTTGGCACTTTGACTTTCAAAACATCTCGCCTATCTAAACATCTAAGACAGCACAACTATATCAATTATTTACTCACATTCTCTTTCAATCATGTCGCTATCTATTCATCTAATACACAACATTTTGTAAGATATAAGTGTGCTTCTAACCTTGCCATAGTATTACTTCTGTTTCAAGTAAATGAAGAAATCAACTTTAGACACCATAGCTTATACGATACAAACTCGATGCTTGACATGTCTTCTTTTCCTGAAACCAAAAAAAAAATTATAACTCAGTACCTAAATCACTTATTTAAAACCTAAAGCAACATTATATACACTTTCATAGCAGCATTGTTCATCACAAATATTGTTATACAATATATACAATTAACTTCATATACATACACCATTTTCACAATGTTGCTGATATCGACCTTTGTAACCACCTTTTTAAAATAAAATTCTTAGCAAACACATCTCGCACAAAGAATATATTGAGAATATGCTAAGTTGATATCTCCTTACAATTTTATTTTTAATAAATGGGACGATTATCTTACCAAAAATAGCCATAAATCTAAATTACTTCCTCTAAAAGTTTATTTATTTCAGCAACCTTAATATCAACTCGCGATCACATCTTATATACGCTCATGTCTCACCAATCGCACGAATATCGCATGTCTCACCAATATCACAAAAATAAAACCCGTGGCTCAGAGACAAGGAAACCAAAAATGCGAAAGTGGTTCATATCCTGTTTTTTTAAGTCATTGCAATGCTCATCGCCAACTCATGATAAGGTATTACATTTTAACATGGTTGGACTATGGGACTATGTGTTCATGTACGTGGCTTTTACAAATTTTTAGGATTGACTACGTTGATTATATATTCAGATCTCTTATTATGGTTTTCTTATAAGTTTCAGGTCTCCAAAAAAAAAAGACTTTTCAACGACCAGAAAATACCAAGCTCCGGTTTGATACCTAACTACCGATAAGTTCCATTCCTATTGTATCGATACTATCAAGTAGTTAGAATAACTTACTGTTAACTACATATAATAAATTTAAATTTATTATCAAAAGTTAAAGGTTTGCTACTTATTTTTAACTTAAGTTAAAGGTTTGATAGATAATGTATTTATAAAGAAACTTAATAACATTTGTTAAAAAATATTTTTAGACAAGTCAAATATATATTGATATATCAAAAATTCTAAAACGAAAAAAAAAATTATATTATTCTCATTAGGTTAATAACGGTTTTTTTTATTTTAAGATATTTTTACCATATTTATTATATTTTATCTCCACTATATATGAGTAACTGGATCTCTTGGTTCGGTCACAAGTCTGACTCGAATATGAAAATTCAGTGAAAATATTGTACGAGACTTAAATAATAATAATTGAACAGCTTTAAATATTATAGATATCTAAAAATAGATATAAATTCATTTAATATTTGGCTTTACAGCCAACAAAAAAAATATTCACGCTTCTTAAGCACGGATCAAAATCTAGTTTTTGAACTAAAGTTAATAAGAAAAAGAAATAGAAAAGAAAAGAAAAGGGATCTGAAATCCAACATCCTGCCTGCGTATTATTATTCACTGAAATGAATCCAAACTAATCTCATCAAACTTCGACTATTTCTTTAATTGAATTGACTTTTGATGCCCACTCAACGACAACAAAACAAAGAAAAAAGTTAGTTCCAAAGGACAATTGCAAAAACACAAATTGGAAAGATGATAAGTTGGTTCTAATAGTTGCTGTGTGAGGTTATTCTTAATTATTAATTAATTTCTTGAAATTTTGTACAAGATGAACTTTGATTAGATATATTCAGATTATTATTTAACTGTCACACCATATTGCAAGCTAAAATTAACACCATATATATTTTTTTAATTATACAAAATTATTTTTCAGTCTTTTCTTTCTACGGCTTCTTCGATCTATCTTTATAATATAATATTGGTAACAGAGAATATATGTGTTTAAAAATATGATAAAATGTCGCATAATCTACTAAATTTTGTTCAGGCATTTCGTATGCATGCTCACATGAGCATAATTGATATAAAACAGATCTATGATAGACAAATTGTCATCATACAAACTGATCCAAATAAAAATCTTCCACGCGCTGTGACTACTGCATCCCGCCGACCATGTTTTTTTAATCTGTAAAACGATATTAGGTGTTTTATTTTATGTTTCTAAAGTTTTCTGAATTTCAACTAACAAAATCCTAATTACGACAATTAAGTAGATGATTACTTAGTTCGCGATTACTTGGGTAGAAGCTAAAAATATTTCAACTATCTGATTAAAGTCTTGAATGATTTCTTATATATAAAGCTTAACTTGGTGAAACTATGAAAAGTTGATCACCAAAAAAAATGCGGAAAAGTGGTGTGAAATGTGGTAATGATATAATGGAGACCCAATGATGCTACAACATGTGTCTACCCATAAGCACCCAGCCTAGATGAACCACACTGTGCATTATAAAGTTGAAATTAATTATAAGATGATAGACAAACTAAAGAAGAAGAAGAAATAATTGCAAGCTTTAGCGAGGGAGAAGGGTCCCCTCAAATGCTAATAGACGATGGATCCAAAAGGTAAAATACATCTACATTACATTGTTGGGTGCAATTATTCATTCCATCTAATCTCAGCCCCTCTTTTGTTCCCTCTCCCCACCATTTAGAAAAGAAAAGAAAAAAAAGAAACAAATTCTATAACTATTACTATGCATATGTTTTGACCTCTTTTTACTCCTTACTTCATTTGTTTCTTTATATTAAGGTTTTATTCAAATGATTCTACATCTTGGTATGGTTTATGTTCTATTACAAAAGAATGCATTTTCAAGGAATATATACCAAGCTTTTAAATTTTACTTTTTGCTATAATTTTTTGGACTTAAAGACATTATACATGGTTCTACATCTCAATCAAAAAGGACAAACCCCACTTAGTTATCTCATGATTATTTTATACGAATCACGATTCGTAGTTCCCTATTCTTTTTTTTTTTGGGTGCAATGTAGGTATGCATAAATAAAATGAACATAGCTAATGAAAATTTCAAAACCTTCCATAAGCTTTTAGGTAAATGCTAGTTAATGGAATATTTATAAATCGAACAATGCCAAAATAAATAAAAAGAGTGAGTTCAACGTATATTCTCCTAAACCCAGCCGCTGAAAAAGAGCAGAAAAGACCAACTAACATAAACCAGACAACTATCTTTTTTTTTTTTTTACACACTCACACAAATATACATTATACTAGATTAAAACATACCATAAGCCGACGTCCCAAAAACGAAATAAAAAGCACCAAAAGAGATATCACTATAAATAAATAAATAAATAATTAAGTTCTCAAAGCTTATGTGTTTCAAGATCACTTGCCTTACGTTTCTCTTTTTCTCTTTCATTCCTTCTCTCATTTTTCATTTTAGTTTTTTGCAGATGCTTCTTACAAGAAACAAAGTCTTTAAGTTCTCTATTTTTCTTCATTAAGACAAAACAAAAGAGAATGAAGGAGACACTTAGGTGCTGTATCGCCTGCATCCTACCGTGTGGAGCTCTGGACGTGATCCGTATCGTACACTCAAACGGATACGTTGAGGAGATCAGTGGCAAAATCACCGCCAGCGAAGTAATGAAGGCACACCCGAAGCACGTACTCAAGAAACCATCTTCTCCACCGTCTTCAGATCATGATGATGTCATCTCAGCGACAAAGATCGTCATCGTCCCTCCCGAAGCTGAGCTCCAACGTGGCAAGATTTATTTCCTCATGCCCGCAACTAAACCAGACAAAGAAAAGATCCGCCGCGGAAGAAGTAATGCTAACGCCGTCAAGAAGCGTTCTCGGCATCGTGAAGAGGGTGATGATCATAAGTCCAACGGGGAAAATAATGGTAAAGACACGGACACATCGGTGTTGATCTCTGATCGGTACTTGACGGAGATATTGTCGGAGAAAGTCGCGACTCAAAGAGATCGGAGAAAGGGACGCATCGGTGTTTGGAGACCGCACTTAGAAAGCATAAATGAAGATTGAGGAAAACTGTATTGCTTTTCATTACAAAACAAGAGTTCATTTGTTTCAGTCGTTTTTTTTAATTATTATTATTTTAGGACATTGGTTCATACTTCATAGTTCTTTCATCAACGAAACATATTCAAGAGAAAGTGTTTGGTCATCTGTAAACAATAGGTTTTATACACAACTTGTCGTGTAGTACCTGCAAGATGTAGTGAAAGTGAAGACCAGATTGGTGGTGCAAAACCATCTCCGATGGTTGCCTGTATCTTTTACTTTAAAAGTAGAGTATTCAAAATAGAGTTACAGTATAACCTCTTTAAATTAATAATCGATAGATTAATATCTCTATAAATTAATATAATTTCATAGTCCCAAAATGAATTTTTGGTTCAATTACTATCTCGATAAATTAATAATCTTTATAAATTAATAAAAAATATAGTTTTGGTGTAGTCCCAACATTATTAATTTATAGAGGTTTCACTGTATTTCAATAGTTATCTCTATTTTCTAGTCTAAAAAGAATATTTTAAATATATCTTTTCTAATTATTTATTAATTTATTATACAATTCATAACTTTTAAATAAAAAATTTTACTTTTTATTTTATTATATATTATTACCATAATTACATTACTAAACATAGTATTTAAATGTGAAATTATACTAAATAATTTTATTTTGGTAAAAATGAAAATATATAAAAATGAAAAGTTATTTTTTAAGAAAAAAAAAATAGCTTAAAAATACAATAAATGAACAATATGTTATTCTATATTTGGTAAAAATTCACAACATTTGAAACCATTTTATTATATAAATAACGCTTAGAAAGAAAAATAAAGTAACGTATTGGAGATGTTCTAAAACATTTTTGATCTTGCAACCTCCTTGCCTCACGAGCAATACATCACGGAAACCTTGGAAGTAGATAATGATCAGGAAGGTTATGCCTGTAGAAAGCTTGTCTGAGCACAGCAAGCTTATTGGACTGAGTTATCGGCTTATGGAACAACGCGATCTCGCTCACCTTCTAACTCAGCTTCATAAACTTGTTTTCGGATAATGCATTCACAGTGTCAGAAAAATCAACTCAACGAATTAAGAACTTTTGTGTCTAAAAGTTATCTTGTGTTAGAGAGGGTGCAAATCGAGGAACTGATGTATATATCTACATGTTAAATGTAAATCATTTATTACAACTATGGTTGTACATCCACTGGCATAAGCGCTAACATAGCATCCTGGATCTTTTGGTTTCTCTGGACAACACTAGACAACCTGATCTTCGAAAATCGCCGGACATCTGCAATCACTACTGTTACTAAGGCTCTCACTGCAGCACGGGAATTACAATTAGCACAACAGGAAGCTCCACGTCCCGGAGGACAGCTATTCTCGACAGTGGATCAAACCCATCCCCACCTCTGTACATATCCTACAATACTGATGCAGCATGGTCCAAGGAAACAAAAGCAGCTGGATTAGGATGGTTTTTTGACACCGATCGATCACAAAGGAATGCAGCTACAAATCACTTATCAGCGTCTCCTCAGCCCTCATGGCCGAAGCATTAGCATTGCGTGAAGCTCTCATGTTGGAAAAGCGCAATCTTCTCTCCAAAGTCTGGTTTCGAAACGACTCCCAAGAGCTCATTAGAGCATCAACTCGAAGTCATAGCCGGTGGAGCTTTACGGAGTTATCACTGATATCGAGTCTCTATCCTTGTTTTTTTATCTCGTCTATGTTTTCTTACATTCATAGATCTCAGAATATGATTGCGGACTCTCTGGCAAAAAAGCGCTCTGCGTACTGCCTATTCTACATTGTACTAGCTTTTCAGTTGAATGAAATTTGTGTTCAAAAAAATGGTAAGGCTTAGGTTTTGTTTCCTTATCAATTTTGTATAATTTGGATAATAATAATACTAATAAGTTGTGTTCCAAATAATAATAATAATAATAATAATAATACTAATAAGTTATAGTTTTTACACACAAATTTATATTAAAATACACAAGTTAATTAAACATCTAACATTTTAACAAAATATTATTGTATTAGACTTTTATAGTAAAATTTTGTAACTGAACAATCCGTATAAAATGACATTAAACACATTAGCAAACATAAAACATAATCTTGAAAGTTTGAGAAGTCTACTCTTATTGCTCTCATTCACTAGATACATAAATAAACAAAAATATTGCTAACATCATCACTATATATAATAAAAGTTATAAAATCAATCAGGTCCAAAATAGATAAATACATATGAATGAACAAAAAATCTTCAAAATTCGATTCAAATTTACAAAAAAAAAATGAATGAACAAAAAATCTTCAAAATTCGTTTCAAATTTGTAAATTTGGGTAAATTTGCGATTTTATTAGATAATCAGATTAATTTGGCAACTGATTGATACTCTGTAGAAATTTGATCTTTTCTTAGAAAGCTTACAGAAAAATTTGATGTGAGTCAACTTTTTTTCTTTCTGCCACATGAAGTCTTTGAAATGTCGTAAGAAATCGGTATATGTTAGTTTCGCAGTTGATGATATCTATCTATATTATTAACTGAAGTACCTTTGAAATTTGTTAGAAAACATGAATAATAATATAAAAAGGAGTATAATGTTGTTTGAAAACATGAATAGCACCATATTAAGAAGAAAAAAAGTAATGAGCATACATTATTAATAGATATTAGAAATCCATTATATTATGAGAAACTATTTATTTGATCCAGTTTTAAAATATATGAAAATGACTCAATCTAATTACCTAAAAACATTTGGGATTTTTTTGGTAACATGGATAGCAATATAAAAAGGAATATATTGTTGTTTGGAAACATAAATATCATTATATTAAGAAAAAAATAATAGGCTTAAGTTATTAAGAAAAATCGGAAGTCTATTATACTATAATAAACTATCTATTTGAACCAACTTTAAAATATATATAAATGATTCAATCTAATTACATAAAAATATTTTTGTTTAAAATTATCATAAAGAAAAATTTAAACTTTATATACATATTTCAAATAAAAATAATGTAAAATTGATTTATATTAAAAATTGATTAAAAATATATATATATATTCAAAAATTGATTTGTAGTAAAATATTTTCCAATAACCGTTATAATGTTTTCAATATATATAAGAAAATGGAAATTGTCAAAAATACTACATTTAAAGTACCATTTTTCATGTTTAGACTAATCACTTTTACCTTCACTTTTAATGAAAGGTAAAATACATTTATAACCCTAGGATTAATGTTTACTAATATAAACATAAAACTTCAACTATAAAACATAAACCATCAACTCTAAACCATAAACCCTAAAACATCAATTCTAAACCCCAAACCCTCAACTCTAAACCCTAATCCCTAAATCCTAAACCCTCAACTCTAAATATAAATCTTATATTTTTCCAAAATTCGAACTCTAACCGTAGGCCTGGGCATTTTAACCTGGACCCGAAGACCCGACCCGGAACAGACCCAAAAATACCCGAACCGGAATCGACCCGAACGTTTAGAAGTATATGTTGGGTCCAAAAAAATCCTACCCGAATAGATCCAGACCCGAAAAAAACCGACCCGAATAGACCCGACCCGACAAGAACCGATTCATACCCGACTTAAAAACATGAATATCCAAAACTATGTTTTGTTATGTTCTATTTTCTATATTTAATTTTATGATTTAGTTGAAATATATTTTTGTTAACAATCATTGTAAAATTTAAATGTAAAATTCAAATTTTTTTATTTTAATTTTTAATAATTTTTTTAAGTATTTTTGTAAGATTTTAGATATACATGACATATTTTGACTAAATTTGATGAAATTTATGTATTTTTGTGTGTTTTAGATCTTAAATACATGAACCCGACCCGGACCCGATATGGACCCAAAAAATTATGGGAATTTTACAAGTATTTTAATTATAGACCCGAACCGACCCAGACCCGAGAAGAACCTACCCGAATCCGGACCGAAAATTTAGAAGTACCTGTTGGGTCCAAATGTTTAGGATCCGAAAGAACCTGGACCCGAAAGAAACCAATCCGAACCCGACCCGAAGACCCGAACGACCAGGCCTACTCTAACCCCTAAATCCTAAAACCCTAAACTTTAGGGTTATGGTTTAGAGTTGAGAGGGGATATGGTTTAGGATTTAAGGTTTATGGTTTAGATTTGAGGGTTTATGGTTTAGAGTTGAAGGTTTAGGGTTTAGAGTTTAGGGTTTGAATTTCAAAAAATATAGGGTTTAGGGTTTATTATTTAAGGTTTAGGGTTTAGAGTTGATGTTTTAGGGTTTAGGGTTCGAATTTTGAAAAATATAGGGTTTAGGGTTTAGAGTTTAGGGTTTATAATTGAAGATTTAGGGGTTAGGGTTTAGACTTGATGTTTTAGGGTTTCGGGTTTGAATTTCAAAAAATATAGGGTTTAGAGTTTAGAGTTGATGGTTTAGGATTTATTTATTTATTAGAATAAGTGTATAATAGTTTTTTACATTTTAACGAAGAAGACATCTTTTAGATAGTCATTTTTACTTTATTTTCACAAAAATAGCCTCTCAAAGAGGAAAATTACTAAAAAAAAAATTTTGAAAGGTAAAAAAGCATTTATAACATTTGAGTTAACTAATCTAAAACTTAGGTTGTTAAGGGATGAGTTTTATGAATGTGTTCAAATTTTTAAAATAAAAATATATATTAAAATATTCAAAACAAAAATGGGCTATTTTGGTCATTTTATTTTTGAGGGCTATTTTGTGACAAAAACTTAAAAAATGCTATTTGAGAAAATTTCTCTTTTGTAAATCTATATTATTAAAAGAGAAGTACACTTTAAAAATGCCCCTTAGTTTTTCAAGTTATTTACAATGGCATGCCACTGAGAATATTAATTAAACTTTCTATAAAAATGTTTGTCTTAACCAGTTTATTAAATGTGTTTTTATCACTTTATTTTTTTATAGATAGTTTCTATTTTAATGTTTATCTTTTTCAGTTTAGTTAATATGTTGTCCTAAAACAAAATTTAACTTCTCTTATATTAAATAAATTTCGAAATTATATATTTGTTATCATAAAAAAAAATCTAAGATATTAATTTCCAAATTATTTATTGTCGTAAAATAAAATTTAACTTTCATTCTCTATTAAAATAATTTCAAGATAAAATTGAATTTCCCTTTTCATCTAAACCAATATTTATTCACCTCACATAGAGCTAGGTCTTAATAAGTCTAAAAAATTATCGTATGAATAAATTTTCTACCTTAATGTTATATGTATAGTTTCAACTTTTTCTCATATATAACATTAAGATGTACCTGTATAAAAATCAGTGTAAATCATTAATCTATGTAAAATATTACCGATCTACATATATATTTATCTATGTTTACGCTTCCAACCAACTACACAAATCGACTGTTGTTAACCTTTCTCCAAAAAAAAAAAAACAAATCAAATCGATTTTTCTTATGCTTTCACAACAAACCAAATCAATCATTTTAGAACACAAACAAACTATCTTTATTACTCTATCAAATCTATAATCAATATCAAATATTAATTAACTTTAATATAGTGACATGATTTTCGCTAACTATCTATATTTAGCTAATAAATAATAAATTATATATGTTTTTTTCCCAGTAAAATCTGTTTAACTGAACTTGCAGAGTACTCAATATTAAGTATAAGATTAAGTAAATGGTTAAGAATGAGGCAATTGCCTATATTCTTGCTAACTACATTATTTTTAGGAAACAATTGATTTGCTTTATAAATGTTATGGACATTTATTAATTATAAATGTTATGGACATTTATTAATTAACTAGGTGTAACTAGACATGCAAACAATATACAACTTTGAAACAGAATGAAAAATAAACCAATTATTTCAAAAGAGATTTAATTACTCCATACCTTGATTCGTAAAGAAAAAACATCAGATTCACAAAGATAAAACATTAGACCTTCGATTAATGAGTTTTGAAATCATCATCGCCATGGGAGAACACCGAAGTCGAGATATTTCTTTTTTTCATTCTTCACAATTTTTTTCTAAACACCGAACGGTTACAAAACAAAATTGTTGGTTAGAATAAGAGAGGGGTCATGAGCCACTAGACCAACTTAATTTGATCTAAAACACTATGGCCCTAACAAAAATGTAATAACAATGAGCCGATTAAATTGATTTATATATGACTCAAAGTCATTTATTTCAACGTATTTTAAATTAACTAAATTGATTTATATATTTCATATATAAGCTATCATTGTTTCATTTTAAGCTTTCTTTATATAATAAAAAAATATTTTTCACACATTTGATTGTTTTCTAAAAACTCAAAAAGAACTCAATGTATTACAAGTAAGTAGTAACTATTAACAAATACATCATTTAGTGTAAATCAAAAATTAAAAAATAAAATAAACACCCGGTCGGGCGGGTCATGGTCTAGTTTTCTTTTATTAGTGGTAAACCTGAATAATGATATCAACAAGGTATTAAAACTAAAAATTCCCCAAAAGAAATATGTAACAGAAAGTCTAGTTTTAAACACCAATTTAAATTATGGTTTTTATATTACACATTAATTTTTAAAAATATAATATATGTGACTATTTATATGATACTACATATAAATAACTATTAATTATATGATTACCTATATGATGGTACATATAAAAGCAGAAAGTACTTGAAATTCCAAAATAACATGAAAGAAAACCACAGGTAAAGATTAGATCTCAATTCCTATGAAAAAAAATAAAATTTATATAGTTGATCGAATTAATATTTTTGGTTTTTAAATAGATTTTTAATTTTTTTGTTAATTAAAAAAATTGTTTACTGATGAGATGATCTCATTTTTAAAAGTATTTTAGGTCAAAATCACTTATTGCATAAGAACCTAGGTTTTATATAAAACTATGTCAGCTCGGTTTTATATCATGATTTAGCAATTTAATATTTAATTATGGTTATAAGTAGTTTACGTTCATGTGACAATCCTATTTATCTTCAGTATTTTTTTCTTTTGTGTCGTTTTTTTATTTTGGTTATTGTTCGATATAAATATTGATTTTTTGAGTTTATTCACATTTCGTTCTTTTTTTGCTTGAGATTTAGAAAATATTTAAGATTTAAAATTATTAAAAAGATACATACTTAGGTTAAGATCTGCGTCTTGTGCAGAATAAATATTTTATATTTATTACATATTTTATATTTTCTTAATATTATAAAATAATAAAATAATATTTATATGTAAATAACTAAGATATCAGTTACTTTTATGTAATAAAATTGTGTGTGCATATAAATCAAACGACGCTCTTGTTTATTCGCAATCATTTTACAGGAAATAAATCAAAATAATCTATCGTATCTATCGTATATGATATATAATTAAATTTAGATGATATTAACATAGATATATAGTACAATTTTTTTTCTTAGCAATATAAGTTTTTTTTTAACATTGGATATATTATGCTATTACAAACTGAGAGAAATGTTACAAACGATTTTACAGCCGACAATTCTACATGTCCCATGAACATTCACGGCTAACTGCATCACCTGAGCCGTCCTATCGGATCCACCTTTGACGGTATTTCTTGTGCCATTCTGAAAATCTCTTGTAAGCCGTTCTCTATTAATTCGTATAATTTTGCATTCTCTGAGAATTAGAACTCATACCTCATGGTGTAGAAAAATTAATAAACCATTGGTTAAACCATTAGACCAAGGGGATTTCCACATATAGTATAATTTCAATATTGATATTTATTAAATGAGGTTTCTGCTCCTATGATTTTATGATTATTTGCATATTTGTGTATAAATAGTTAATCGATTTTAATAAAAATATTAATTGAGATCTAATCACAAATAGTCAAGCAAAGATATAAGGTAAAGAAAGAGACATAATCAAAAAGACCAAGACGGAGGCGGGAACGTCGTTACTGCTGACAGACAGTGCCAGTTCTAAGTCTCATGGTGCCTAAAGCGAGTTAACAAAGTAATGCCCTCTAAATTCAATTTTTTTAACTTTAGATTTCTAAACCAAACAAAAACTCAATTTTTATGATGTAGAAATTTTATTAAAAGAAAACTGATAGATTGATCTAAAAATAATAATAATTTTACGAATTTCTCTGCATTAAACATGTTACTTGATAAGAACATTGGTTTTAAACTTTTAGATTACACTAATTTGTATTGTAGCCACATAACTGAGTTATTATTTTTTTCAATAACACTTTCTAAAATGTATGAACAATGATAATAATTTTATAATCACTTAAAATGTAAAACAAATCTGGTAAATACAATACAAGAGAACATCATTTTGAAATTGGTTTAGTTTGTAAATTTAATGAATCTTCCAAATTGTCAAAGTTCTAAGAGAGTATTTGAATCCAAAAATAAATCTCATGTTTATTCTTATTTTTAATGAAACAAAAAGTAATTGGATGAAAAAAGAAGATAACTAGAAGGAAAAAATACATAGGCTTAGAGGAAATTAGATTTTTGTTTATAGTTGGTTTGTTTTATTTTATCATTTAATAAATTATATAAACATGGAAACTAAAATTATCAAAAAAGGAATGAAAGCCTGTCAGATTCTCTAAGTTATTATCAAAAAGAATAAAAAAGAAGGCAGAGTTCATCGAACATGCAACACTGCACCCCAAAGGAAAAACCCAAAAACGCTTTAACCACTGGACCAATGAGAAATAAATGTCACAAGTTTAGCGCCCTTAAACTATATACAAATATTGGCGCCTAAAGCCATAGCTTTACAGGCTTTAGCCCAGAGCCGGCTCTGCTGACAGTGCCACTGCACGCTGGTTACTGGAAAGACACACAGTTTCGATGAAGGAAGACGAACATAAACCGCAAGAGAGAATACAGTTTTTTTAACCAGTGACACTCTCTCATATTGAAGACCCTGTTTAATATAATTAGAAATGGTTGATCAAAACAAACATTTCCAATGATCTTTTCTATTTTAGAATATTATGTACTTTAAAATAGAGTAATTTAAAAATAGATTAAAGTTTATTTATAGTGGTTTACTCTATATTTTAAACTAAATAAATATTTGAAATATGTTCTGTTTCTGTGTTATGAATAATAGTTTTTATTATAAATTTTACAATTTGATCTCATTATATAAATTTACAATTAATAGAAGTCAATCCTATCTACGCGGAAAAAACGAGATCGAGAGAAAATTAAAAAAAGAAGTCATCGCCTTTCCATCTTCTCCGTTCGACGGCCTCCTGTCGTTGATGCCGTGAGAAGGTGGATACCCTTGCTTTCTTGTTTCGTCTTGTTTGTGTCTTGTTTATTAGCCTAGAAGATTTCGGATGTTGGGGAAGCGTTGGTTTCTTCGTATTGAAGCGGAGAGTGTCAAATCGGAATCCATAGCCGTCGATCTCGTCAGATCTACGATAGGTGGTGGTGAAATTATGGTTACCGGCTTGTTTGAGTAAGAGCGTGTCAAGTAAGGTTGGCCTTGCCGTGGTGTTGAGGCGCGTGGTGAGCTCCTATAGAGGTCAATGCCGAGTTTTAGTTGGATCTGGAGGGAGTCAATGGAGCGGAGGCGCTTATGAGGAACAATCTACAGCAACGGTTATCTATAAACTATCGTCTGATTTGCTCTCTCTCTATAGCTGGGTTTGAGTCTTATCTAGGGTGTTTCAGTCGTTGGTCTTTTATGTAATTGGCTTTGTCTTTGTAGTCCTTGCATGTTAGTTTAAGTGTGTTCAAATCTTGTCTCCGGGATTGTCATTGTGCAATCGCCGGCTTTTGTCTCTAGGGTTGTATCTTTAAACTGATGGCTCTAGGTTAAGGTGTCCTTTCATTACGACAGCCGTTGTAACATGCCTTTTGGCTAATCCAGTTTTTGAGTCAATATAACAACAGATGACAAAAAAAAATCAATATTATCTATGGTTTTAATTTTGTGGAGTGTTGCTTACTTTCAATTTACAATTTGGCTAATTTTATAAAAGTATATATGCTTCAAGTGTTTCATTTGTAAACAATCTTTTTATTTCGAATATGATAAATAAATAAATCTCATATAAGTGTTCTGCAAGAAAAAATGATAATAGGTTATAACATAATGTGCTGAAAGTAATACAAAAAATAATAATAAAAAGTTTCACTCTAAAATAAAGTAAAAAAAAAAAACAGAGTTACTCCAAATTTAAAACCATGTACTCTGTGTTTTAAAGTAAATATAGAGTGATGGTTGAAGAAACTTACGATAAATAGAGTGTAGTACATTAACAGAGTGAGAATGAAGATACTCTTAATTTCATTTTTCAAAATCTCAAAATATTATTTATTTTTATTTTAGTCAACATATTTATGTAACTATGATATAATCTTCTAATATTGATTTTTGGATCACTCTAGTACAGCGAAATATGATGTGTATGTAATTGAACCATTTCATAACTATTTTCTCATAAAACCAAAATATTCCATATATGTGTTATAAATATTGTGTTTTTACATTTTAATTGTATTTATTATTTAGTTATAAAAATTTAGAATAATTATTATTAAAATATAATATACCAAAATATTCAAACATTTATCTAAGGTTCTCTATTAGACAATCTCATCTTTAAATATTTATTTTTAAAGATCACTCATCTTCAAAATCAAAATAAGTTCTTTATAGGAGATGTTTGGAGAAGAAAAAAGATAGACATTTTCGTAGTTTTTATTATTTTATATGGGTTTAAGCTTTTCCCCCCTTACAATCCTAGATATTACGACTCACTGGCAATAAAATAAGAAGAAAGATCGATGATATTTTCTCTAGTAAATTGAGCACAACTTTATATATAGGGTCAATTTGCTTAATAATCATAGCAGCATCATATATGAAGAATATAGTCATGTATGAAAAGTTGTGTCAATTTGATATATAATTAGACAACGCTCTCCTTTTTTGCGCGTGAGAAATAATTAAAACAACGCTCAATATCATATTATACTATATTTGTCCAATATATAGTATAGAACAATTATTTTATCATAACAACCATTATGAAGTGTATGAAAAAAATAAAAAGGCTAAAAAAGATGAAAGGTTTGTAGAGAATAAACTATACCCTAAACCCAAACTATATACCCTAAACCCAAACTCCAAATCCAAACCATATACACTAAACCCTAAACTCAAACCATATACCCTAAACCCAAACCCTAAATCCAAACCATATACCCAAACACTAAACCCTAAACCCAAACCATATACCATAAACCCAAATCTTAAACCCTAAACCCAAATCTTAAACCCTAAACCCAAATCATATATCCTAAACTTAAACCCTAAACCATAAACCATAAACTCAAACTCTCAACCCTAAACCCAAACCATATACTATAAACCAAAACCCTAAACCCAAATCATATACCCAAACCATATACCCTAAACCCAAACCCTAATCATAAACTCTAAACCCAAACCTTTATCCATTTCGTGACTATACTATACATATTATGGTATAGAATACTCGGCCCACCTACAAACTTTATATATATGAAATTCTCTAAAATTTCCTTAGATAGAGAGATGATGAGTGGCGACAATGTTGGAGAACAAAACAGTGTAACTGATCAAGTAATGAGTAAGAAGAATCATGAAGCAGAGAAGGAGATATAAATTACAAAAGAAGAGAAAAAGAAATTTATCAAACTATACTGTAATTTAAAATAATATGGATTCAAAATTGCGATCATGAAATATTATATAAAATTTATAAAATATATGTTTGTTTTGAAATTTTCAAAACATATTATGTGTAGAAAAAAGACTTATTTTTATTATATAAACAACAAAATTGTACAATTGTTTTTACAGATATTGAACGCAATTAAAAATTGAAGGGAAAACTATATTTATAGAAAAAAAAAAAAAAAAAAAATCCATTCAAGGATAATATGGCAAATATTACACAAATATCATAGCCTTTGTTTTGCTATGTACATATATTTCATTTAAATCCTACAATGTATATGTGATCAAATTTCCCTCTTATATATCGTGTTGTCGAGTTTAACCCGATTGGGCTTCAGTTATTTGTGTTTGCTGAAAACTTGATAAACAAATTAATGGTGTATTTGAGTTTCACAATAACTCACATGTATTGAACCAGATTTTATGATTTCGTAATCTAATCTTCAAGTAGATATTTCTGACATGCTTGTACTATTATAGTTTGTAAAGTATATATTTTATATTATTATAGCAAACGTGATATAGATAATAATATAAGACTAGGCCATTAAACTACCAATCTAAAACATTCTACAACTAGTCTTTTTTCACTTTGGTGTAAGATCCGAAAGATTGGATCAAACAAAACATCGCAGTAATTTAAAATGGATTCACACAATTAATTTAACTAGAACATAAGGAAAAACCAAGTTGAATTTTAAAACACCAAATAGCTTTCATCTTCTTCTATCAGTCATCTTCAGAGAAGGTTTTCTTCTTCCCGCAGAATAACTTAGTTACCTCCTGTTTCTCCAAATAATCTTCTTCTATCGGAAGGCTTAGTGGTTCAAGGTATTCTTCATTCCTGGAATACAGAGAAAACTTGGTTGTTAGCACAACATGTATACCCAACAAAAAAAGAAAAAAAAAAACTCAAAAGGCAACTAGTAAAATCCCTTACCAGAGGGTTTCTGCGAGGTTGTACCTGATCAACAAGACAAATAGCATTAGTCTTATGTAAGGACACTAAAAAACAAATAAGAGAAATATATAAATCTATTTACTTGGGTCGGATAGGGTATGGAGCCATCTCAACCACGTCAGAAAGAATAATCAGAGTTTTACTCTCGTGCAGCAGCGCGTTCTTTGCCTCCTCGGCAGAAGCAAACTCAACAAAGGCACAGCCCACATGCTCACCCTCGCGGTTTACAACAAGAAGAACAAGACGAACTTCTCCAACAGTTTTGTAGTAAGCGTTGCTGTGTAAATGTGGCGAGCAAAATATCAGTAATGAAAAGATTGCGCAAGAATGTAATTCAAAGTGGTACTACTTTCGGAAAAATCACAAAGATTGTGTTTTTCCTTAAAGCTACTTCCTCGGAAAAATCACAAGTTTCATCAAAACCTTCCTCCATAGCCTCATCTTCTTGGATCAAACGGTTTTCTCGTCCAAGGTAGTCTTCGTACCTGGAAGATAAAAAAATCCATGTGATCAACATGCATAGCAAGAAATTCAATTTAAATACATGTAGTTAAATCTCTTACCAAACTTTGTGATCGATGCAATACCTAATTAACAGAAAAATAATAATAATATAATGTTAGGCTTCTGTGATGACGGTAAGAAATTTAGTAATAAGATAAATCTAGTGTTGATTTACATGGGAAGCCGAAGGTATGGAAATCTCTCAGCCAAAGAAATAAAAATTCTTTGATCGTGCAAATACTTCTTTTTCAATGCCTACAGTATAAAAGACTTAATCAGCAAATGGTGCTTAAAATAATTCAAGTCACTGATCGGTGCACCTGCTCTGCTTCGTTAGAAGAAGCAAACTCAACATAGCCATCACCGATTTGATTGCCCTCGCAGTCTACAAGTAGTCGAACATGAACAACCTGTCCAACATCTTTGAATAAATCGATGCTGCCAAAAAGGAGGATAGAAATATTATGTCATGTAAAAAACTTGCTTAAGGAACCGAAGAGGAAATTTAAATGTGCTACTTACATATCTTGTATTTTGGTTGGGCAAGAGAGATTGGTGACAAAGAGAGTCTTATTTCTTACAGCAACTGCCTGAATTTAACAGCCAAGTGTGTTAGCCACGATTCTAAAGAGGAAACACAAAAAAAAAAAAAAAGTAGCCTCATCTTTTTGGATTATGTCAACAAACGCTAAAATGTTCCGCAAGTACCTCAACAAAACTTGGAGTTTCATCAAGTCATTCCTCTGGCTCATCTTCTTCATAGGAAGTTTCATAAAGTGTTTCTTCTGTATCATCTTCATCTTCATAAAGGATCTCTCGTCCGAGATAGTCTTCGTAACTGAAATTTTTTCGAAAAACCAACGTGATCTCTTCATGTATAACAAAAAGAAATTTAAGAAAAAAACACACATGAGAGAAATAGTTAAATCTTACCAGAGCTTCTCTGCAAGGTTGTACTCGGGACGGAGATGGTAGGGAGGCAGCTTAGAAACATCAAGAAAAATCTTGTGATCCAGCAAATATTCACCATCCATTTGTTCCACCGCCTTGTGTGCTTGGTAAGGCGAATCAAACTCAACAAACCCATAGCCCACATGCTTACCCTCGGGATTAACAACAAGTCGAACACTAACAACTTCTCCAACATAACTGAAGAAATCAATGCTGTAAAAAAAAGCGGAGAATAAAGGCTCAAGCAAATCCAAAATATCAGGCAAACAAAAAAGCAAAGGCTGTACTTACATATGAAATAGTTTCGTCTGAGGAGAGAGATTGGAAACAAAGAGAACATTCTGCATTCAACAGCTAGTGTGTTAGGACCGACTCTAAGTAGAAAAAGGACTTAACAAAAAAAAAATAGTAGACTTGTCAGAAGGATTTTGAAAGTAACAGGAAAAAGGTACCTCAACAAAATTGGGAGGTGTCTCATCTTTATATTCTTCTCGTAGAATGTATTCTCTGTTCCTGAAATATGGAAAAAAAAATCCATGTAATCTCCTCCAATTAACACTCAAAAGGATAAATAAATAAAGTTCTTACCAAATTTTGTGGTCTTTGCAATACCTTTAGAAACAAAAAAAAATACATATATAATAGCGTTAGAATTGTGTAATGGCATCAGGTGAAATATTAACATGGAAAATCAAGAATTTACTTGGGTCCTGGAGGACGGTAAGAATTTGCAAAAATCTGAGCAAAAATCTGGGTATCGTCCAAATTTATAATCTTCTGCTGAGCCTACAATATTAAAAAGATTTAATCAGCATCCTTAATTAAATAACTAACTGTTTCATTATGAAACTTTCATACACTAGTCCAATTCTCTCACCTTCTCTGCTTCGATAGAGGAAGCAAACTTAACAAAGGCACATCTCTTAGTCGTCCTTAATCTGGGGTTTAGCATAAGTTGAACACGAACAACTTGTCCAACATCTTTGAAGAAATCGATGATATCTGATATCCCAGTATCGATAGGGAGACGGCCAATCAAGAGCGTTTTCTTTTTCAAGGCGTCCTCCTGAATTCAAGTTGTGTGACTCAAGGAGAACCAAACAAAAAGAGCAAAAATTCACACTGCATCTTACGGTTACCTTGTGTTTCTACAGAATCATAGGTTTGGTCTCCAACTCTTCTTTCAACTTGCGCTTAACTAAACACACAAAAATTAAAAATTAAAAAAAAAAAAAAATCCTCTTCAGAAAAGATTTGTTATTAGTGAAAAGATTGTAAGTGTTACCCAATAAATTAGCTTCCTCTCCAGAACGTGGCTCCCAATCATCTTCCGACTTCTTTCGCTTGCCTGTAAAATCAAAACACTCTCTTCAGACAAGACAAGTAAGACAATAGATTTTGTTAAAATGAGAGTAGATACGCAAGAGCATCTCCAACCCATAACACTATTTTAGTGTCACAATCACACTATTTTAGTGTAGTTTTAGTACCAAAAATAAATTATTCTCCAACCACAATACTAAATTTCACACTAAAAGTTATTTTATAATAGGGAAAATTCTATAAAAATACCCGAACTAAATTTTGTTAAGCTTTTTAATACCCAAACTTTTTCACTACCCAGTTTAATACCTCAACTAATTATTTTGCTCATTTTAATATCCAAACTTTTAAAACTGTGCCCACTTTAATACCCGAACTTTATTTATTTTAATAAAAATACTAATAAGTTTCAAATAAAAGTTTTAAAAAACTCTAAAATTTACAAGATAAACTCAGAAAATTCTAAACTTTTTTGGTGTTTGAGAAATAAAAATAACTAAATAGTGTAAAATATTAAATTTTGTAATAAAATTTCTAAGTTTTAAATATTGTATTTAGTTTTTTTCTGAAATAAAAAACAAAAATTATTTTTATCATTCAAATTCATTTATTTTTTTTTTAAAAAAATTTCCATGGTTTATCTACCTTCTTTTCTAAATCTTAAAATAAAATTAGAATTTTTAATATTTTTTCTTAGATTTTTGAGATTTTATTAAGTTTTGTTTGAAATTTATTACTATTTTTATTTAAATAAATAAAGTTTGGGTATTAAAGTGGGTACAGTGTTAAAAATCTGGGTATTAAAATGAGAAAAATAATTAGTTAGGGAATTAAACTGGATAGTAAAAAAGTTTGGGTATTAAAAAGCTTAACAAAATTTAGTTCGGGTATTTTTATGGAATTTTCTCTTTATAATGTTATATGTATTTATCTTTTGTTTTTTACTTATTTAATTGTATGTGTTTATTAATAAAATAGTTGAATAGTGTTTTATTGGAGTGAATAGTGTTTTGGTGTGATGAATAGTGTCACACCAAATTTGATGTAAAATTATAGTGTTACACCAAAATGGTGTGATTTTTAGAGTTGGATTGGAGATGATTTTGGTGTAAAATCTACACTAAAATGGTGTTTTAGAGTTCCATTGGAGATGGCGTAAGAGACTGTTACCCGATGATTTAGCTTCTGCGGCCGAATAACTTGCCATGGTTGAGCAGCCGAAAAAACGGAGCCCTAGTGAAAATCTTCGAGCTAGAAACAAGGAAAGAATTTTCCCGAAATGCATATCTAATTAGTTAATGGGCCTATTGGGCAGAAACAGGGCCCATTAAATATATTCGAGCGGTGTCGTTAAGATTCTCGAGTTAGGGTTTGGTTCTTCACAGAGAAGCCTTCCTTCATCGTCCTCTTTCTATCAAATTTCATCGTTTCTGAGAAAGGAGAAGTTTTTATTTATTTATTTTAATTCAAGTAAGCTTCAATGGAAGGGATCGCGGAAGGCGTTAACAGTATGAGCCTAGGCGTTTGATACGCAGAAGAAGAATCGGATTCAGGTTTCCCACACCAAGAAACCGTTGTTCTTCTACGTCAATCTCGCCAAGGTAATTCTGAGAAATTATGTTTAAGCTTGAAAGCTATAGATTCTAACTGATGCTATTGAGTATGAGTATTTATCTAAATGTACGGCCTTTATACACAATGGTTTTGTTCTGTTTCAATCCGTGTTAAGATTCTTGTACAGAGATTATGAGTTAGTTTCTGTTAACTGGTAACATTTGAAAACTGTTTTGAATGTGTTACTGATGGTGCTCTGTGTTGTTATGTGACTCTCTGTCTCTGGTGAATGCTTGTTTATTGCATTAAACATGTTTATGTTGTTTACATTGTTGTGTATTTGTTTTTATATATCACAGAGGTACATGCAGCAGTACACAGATGTTGAGTTGTCTGCACTTGGAATGGGTAATATCAATGGTTTTAAGCAATGGTGACTGAGTTTATTAAATTCAATGTTTCCAGATTAGCGATTTTTCATTTAATGTCATGAGATTTAGAATCTTCATCTTTATTTGAAGAGATTTATTCTGGTTTCTTATGAAACATTTAACTGCGCAGCCATTGCTACTGTTGTTACCGTCGCTGAGATATTGAAGAACAATGGTTTTGCTGTTGAAAAGAGTAAGAAGATCTTCTCAATCTTTAATTAATGAGTAAATGTTATATAGTATATTTTCAAAGAGGAGTAGTATTTGCTGATTTGGAAAGTGTTTTCTTGTTACAGAGATCATGACTTCGACTGTGGATATCAAAGATGATTCAAGGGGACGCCCTGTGCAGAAAGCCAAGGTAGATAGTTGTAAATAACCAAGCTTCAGTTCCACTAATGTTATTCTGTGAAACTGTTGTTAGCTATAACTCGTCTGGGTTAAATGACTTGTAGATTGAGATAACGCTAGCCAAGTCTGAGAAGTTTGATGAGTTAATGGCTGCAGCCAGTGAGGAGAAGGAGGCTGCAGAAGCCCAAGAGCAGAGCTGAGATATCTTTTTCCATGTCTCTCTTTCTTAATGTTATAACACACTTTTGATTCCGTTAATTTTTGGCTCATTTTGAATGTCAACTTCAATTTTGTCTTCTCTGCACCTGTGAAAGTTTTTTGTTTGGAGTACCGTATTAGGTCTAGAAAAGATTTTTGCATAACCAATGCGCACGAGCAGGACAAATTATCTAATTTACCTATGGGATGATTGAAAGTCACATGATCAACATATTTGGATCCATCATTCTCTAATGTGTCGGTCTTCAACATGTGTCGTATAGCTTGATTTTTGAACTCAATGGGCAATAAAGGCTATAAGGTTATCCCTCACTAACTACACTCACTTTGGTTCGAATTCTTAGCAATAAGCCACCAACGTACTATACAACAGAAACTATATAACACACTTACCAATAAATTTGAACTAACAAAAGTTGTTAAAAATCACTTTCCATCTGGTAATTGCAGTATGGGGATGAGACTCCACTGCATGATGATAATAGCTTTTAATGCTTCGATTATTACGTCTGAACAAAATAGTCTAATACATATTGACTAGGTGATTTTCCCGTGCTCATGCACGGATATAAATATTTATAAAGTAAATATACTATAATAATTAATTGCTATTTATTTTTAATTTTAGATTAATTTATAATTGTATGCATAGTTTATTTTAATAATATTATATTAATTTAATTAGATATTTGATTTTAGATATGTTATAGGTTGTCAGTTTTGTTGTTTTTACAGTCGATTTAGTTATCATTTGGATATATTGATTTGTATTTATTTCTTTGAATTCAATTATAATATTTTTTTATTCTAAATATATTAAATTTTGATTGTTTTTATTATTTGCATCTAGGTTGCTTGGTTATTTTTTATATGAAAATATATTTTAGGATGATTATTTATAAATTAAGATATATTGTGCTTAGAATGAAATAAAAGATAAACTAAAGTGTCGGATTCCAAATCCAATAAATTAATATAACAATGATATTATGAAGTCTCATGCCTACATATATAAATTTTACAAAAAACTAAATTGTACCAGTTGGTTAATATTTTATTGAGAAATTGCCAAAAATACCACTTTCATACTACCACTTTTCAAATTTACACTAATCAATTTTACCACTAAAATATTAATAGTTAAAAGACTATTCTACCCTAACTTTTCTCAGCGTGATTGTACACGGCTAACACCGACAAGCTCTAGAGAAAGAGGAAGATCTCCGACGAAGAAGAACGAAGAGCTCCGACGAAAAACGAAGAGATCCGGTGAAGGATGACGAGTTCTGACGACAGACTTCCGATCTGTGTCTGGAGATCTTAAATTGGCCAGATCTGAAGTTTCCTCAACTTGTGGTATCTTCTTCGTCTTTGACGATGACTCTTCCCCGTAGAGCGACTGTGGCTTCCACACCGACCTTTCTTGTTCTTTTCTCGCCAGGTTGGTCAGTTGTGTTAGTTTCGTTTGATGGATGGCTATCTATAGGCATGAAGTTCTAAGCCTTCTATGACTGATTTTCTTTACTACTCCTTTGAAAAATGTCTTATTGTTAGTGTTTATGTATTTTCATTTTTCAGTAGCTGATTATATTATTCTCTGGGAACTTTTTCGTCATTAGATTTATAGGTTCAGATATTGGTTTGTTCTGTAAGCAGAAATGAACTTTTCAATAATGTGGTTTAGTTTCTCACGGTGGTTGTTTTTATAAGGCCTTCTGAATACTAATCTCTCGTGTGCAGCAATGAAGATGTTCAATTTTTGTGTGTGGCAGAGGGCGTGTACAATGGGATGAAGCTAATATAGTGGAAATTGAATCTAACAAGCGTTTTAGGCAGAAGATCACTGAACCTAAGACACCCTACTACCCTATGATTGATGATGATGGTTTCTCTACTTCTCCTTTCTTCCCTTTCTCTTTGCATCTATATCTGTGCATAACTTCTGTACTATCATACACTTTTGAGTATACATATGCTTATACCAAATTATACACTTGGTATCATCTAAACCTAATCAGAACTAAAGCGTGTGCAAGTAAAAATTATATGAAACTCATCTAAGAAGCTAACAATTGCTACTCTTTTCTGGGGGAATCTTGTGCTTGCTTTAGTTGGTTGATTTGAAAATCTGTCATTCTAGATGTAGAATCCTAGAGATGGTTCTGATAAATTTTTAATCCAGGAAACATAATTTATAATATGCCTTCTCTTTGTGGGTGTTTCTTGATTGATTGTGTCAGGGTATGTGCAGGACTGGGTATGTGTCTCCTAGAGGAAGATGACGAATGCCTCTACGATATGCAACGTGCCGCAGAACTGAGAATCGTTCTCAAAGAGGCAGAGGCTGCCTTGTCTAGTAGACATACTAACCTGGGGTCTGGTTCTGGTGGCTGGAGCTCGTCTGAGAAGGAGGATGAAGTAGATCCAATGGATCAAGATGATGAAGGTAGTCCTCCTCAAAACCAAACTAAATATTGAGTTTCATGTTTTTATTATTTTGTTTGATCTCATCTCCATATGTTTCTGTTTCTGTGCAAAAGACACAGATGGGGATGGTGGTTAACAACGTGTCGGTATCTCCGGTTCTGAAGACAGATAGGGGAAAGGAAGATGTTGTAAGTGCGGCTGTGCCTGTTGATGAAGTTGCAGTAGAAAACTGTGAGGTGGAAACATCTCCTGCTGTGTCTAAATCTCTACCTCCGAATCCTTCAGCTGCCAAAGGTCAAGGTCTATCACTGCTAGAGCAGAAATCTGACTCTCCGGTTGTTAACAACGTGTCGGTTCCTCCTGTTCCAAAGACAGATTTCGTTTTTCAGAAATCTCTTTAAATTCTGAGATTATAATTGTAATTTTGATTGCGAAATTGTTTCCACTAAACTGCAATCAAACTCACAAATCGTTATTACCTATTATTAGTAGTATTACCACATAAGGAATGGTATAGTAAGGTATGAATGTTTCTGTGTCTTGCATTGAAAGGCATTGATTAGTTACATGTTTGATTTTACAAACCTTTATAAATAGTTATATAAATATTTATATGTGTTTTATAAACTTTATAGATTGTTGATACAAGGTTTTATAAGCTCTTATAAATTTTATAAATGGTTTTACAAACCTTTATAAATAGTTATATACATATTTATAAATTGAATATAAGCTTTCATGACGTTTTTATAAACCCTTATTAATAGTCTACATAGTCTTTATATTCTTATAAACATTTATAAATGGTTTATAGATTTTATAACTTGTTTTATATGCCTTTATAAATGGTTTATATACTCTTACAAATAATTTTATACACCCTTATAAATTGTTTTATAATTTTTTATAATGGTTTATAAACTTTATAATTATTTTTATAAACTCTTATAAATTATTTACATACCCTTATAAACCCTTAAAAAGTATTATACAAACCATTATAAATTATTTTATAAGTCTTTTTAAATGGTTATTGACTCTTTTAGTTGATTTCTAAACCTATATCTATACTATACTAAAAGGCAAATATAATCAAAGGATAGCTATGCCACGTCGGCAAATTAATTAAGACCAATCATAGAACTGTATTGTGCCATGTCATCTATTCTTCAACATGTGAAAATTTGATCGATTACATTTAGCCACTTTAAAATAATTTTTGCCCAAGCCCACACTTTTGGCCCAAATTTTCTGTCAACCTTATACTTTCATCGCCGACTGATCGAGTTCATCTTCCTTCTTCTCCTACGAGAAACCCAGCCGTTTTCACGTCCTTATCTTTCTCTGCTGTAACGTTAACGAACCATAGTTGTGACTCATTAAGCTTTATTATTTAGTGCAGTCACTATATAATTTATGTCTTCACCTCCAATTTTTCTGAGGAAAAGACGAAATATGACGTAGAATCTATCTGTTTGCCGGTATTGCCGAAGTCAGCAACACTGAATCAAGGTGGCTCTCATTTCCCCCCTCTCTAATTTTGTTTTATAATCTATATGCAAGCTCTCTGTGTATTTGGATATTGGGTTTTTGGTCAATAGATTAGAGATCTTGGTCATATGTGAAAAGAAACAGTTTACGATAGTTTGGAGACATCGATAGATCAACTCGCTAAAGGTGGCTACTCATTATTCTAAACCTGAAGATAATAACAGTTACTCTTGGTTCACCAAAAGAGCAATTCAAAGGTTTTATACCAATAGAAGTTGTCTTAAAATTGGAGTTTTGGGTTGGACAATGGATACCATGATCGAAACTGAGACATTTTCTTCGCCTTTGTTATCATTAGGTTTGTTTGATTTGTGAGCACTCCGGGTGTCCTAGAACGTGTTATCAACTGATAGATCAACTTTGAGGAGGCATTAACTACTGTAAGTTAACTTTGATTTATATATATTCTTTTTTGGTTAATTCACCATTTTAACGTTAAATTTTATACTATAGTGATTCAGTGTTTTTTACATGCCAATATCTAAGATTTTGTTTGCTTCTTGGCCCTTGATCTTACAGTTTAACCAATATTTGAGGATGTTGAATCAGGCAGTAGGAAGGCATCGCTACAGCTCAACAAGGAGAAAGCCATTGTCCTTTATGAGGTTACATAGAATCGGAAATAGTTTCTATAATTAAAAGGATTTTCTTCTCATACTTTTATCTCTTGAGAAAACAATTAATTCCGTCTTCTTCTATCTTTTGACAGCCTGATCCACACCTGTAGCAAGCAAATTGTTCTACCGCATCTCATGAAAAGTATACCCGTTTGCATGAAAGATATTTCTTTTCTGTTTGTTTAAGAAACAGATGAATTAAGTATCTAATGTGTAATTGTTTATCAGGGTTCAAGTCATGATAGTTCTGGAGACAAGGACTACGGTGTTTCAGAAAGAACAAGAGCAAAGACACAAATCTTGATACTTTCAGAGTGAAACATAGCGTGAAGATGCTATAAGGTAATTTCTTATCTAATCTCTTCATGCTTCTACCTTAAAAGTGATTGTTATGCGTTATGAATATTCTTTTGAATCAAAAGAATGACAAATTGTCTTCTGTAAGCGAAACACAAGAAAAACCACTAATGGCTATTCGTCTTGCCTTTTTCATAAGAAATGAACACAGATTATTCTTAAGTAAATCCTACAAACAAGAGTTGTACTGTCACTTTTAAAGGTTGATTGCAGGTGCTTCCATCACGAACCGTCGAGCCACATGCCTTAAGTTCGTCGTCCCGTTCTTTTATGCCGCATATGTGTCTTCTTTTGAGGTTTGTTTTCTTTTTAATTAAGAAAAGTAGGATTTGCCAAAGCAGAGACGATAGAGATGTTTGTTTGAATTAGAAAAATGATTGGCACAACCTGTTATCCATTGACTTATTTTTTTTCCAGCTCTATTTTTCTCTCTTTTGCTTAATCACATCGTACCATATTCAGTTTTGCTGCTCTCTGTTGTTGTTAGGTTAATATTATTGATACTTGACTTCATCACTGAAGTTGAGAGAGCTTTAAACTCAATTACTTAGGCAGGTAAATGAGGAGATATGAGCCCCTAGAATCTACAGAAAATGGAGACCCACCCTCACATGTCGTTTTAGACAGCCAACTGGTCATGATAGTTCAGGTAAATTTCGTTTTCTCCTCTGTATCCTCTGAAAAACTTTATAGTGATTCTCTAAAGGATTAGTTAGCCGACCTAGGGGAAGCCAAGATCTCAGTTTTAAAGTCATGGTTCACCAAGAGCTTTCATGCATCTTGATCTCCACGTCTTGGGTCACCCACGAGTCCTATTTTGATTGATACTCCTGCAGTTTCCAAGTTTGGAGAGATTGAACCGAACATAAGATTCAAAAATAGAGGTAAAAGAAAGCTGGTACTTTTTGCAATGTTTGTTCATGGTGGAACTCCATCCATGGCGTTCACCCACATGGCTGAGACCTCTACTTACAAAAAAAAAGAACACTGGGCCATACGCTCTTGGTTCTTTTTGTTCATTATACTTGAGTCTTGAGTTAATATGATTGTTTAGAGGGACATCGGTGGATCAAGAGCTTCAGAAGATACAATAGGATATACACAGTATGAGAACAAGAAACATGCGGTGTAAGAAGCGCAACAGCAGGTCGTGATGGAGCTTAGGGTTGCGCAAGTTGTCACACGTATCCATTGAGAGAAGAAATATCTCTTAGGAACTCAACATATAGAAGCTATATCAGGTCAGAGAAACAGCGAAGAAGCAAGAGAGGAGATATGCACATAAATAGCCAAGAAGATGCCAGAACTTAACAAAGAAGCAGAGGAGCAAAAGTCATTTGCTTTAACTGCTCCAGAGAAGCTCAGAAAAGCGAAGGAAGAGTCAGGTGAAGCTAAGACAGGAGTCTATACAACAGAAAGTTAGTTAGTTGAGGTGGAACGGGAAATGAGTGCCGTGATCGACCATAGACCATAGTCTCGACAATGTGGCCATTGAAGCCTTCAGGAGAGAAAGAGTCTTGAAACAAATGGTGCCTTCAGTGGAGTTTCCTCTTGCTTCTCTATTGTGCTCCTCTTGCCTCTCTAATGAATCAAGCTTGGTCTGAAAATCTCTAATGGAGTTTCCTCTAAGTCTTCACCGCTTTCTATATAATAGAAAGTTAGTTTTTTTTTTTTTAAACACAGAAAGTTAGTTATACAATTGTTTTTCTTACCATCGTTGTCTTAGAGTATATATAAAGAAATCTATATAGATTTTCTAATAAACATATAATGAAAGGAAAGCAGGCAAGAGAAAAAAATACAATTTATAAAACCACAAATAAAAATAGAAACTCAATATTGATACTAAAAACCATAAACATAATATAAATCATTATAAATCAAACAATTTCTAGAACTCAAATAGGTAAAGAGAGGAATTAAAACTAAGACTTGATTAGTTTTTTTTATATTTCTGTTCGACATATATTTTAGATATTAAAAACAATAATTTTTTAGTTTTAGATAGTTTCAAAGTCAAAAATTATTTTATTTTTAATGCTGTAAAAATATAAATGTGTATATACTCGAAAAACATATAAATTTATATTCTATGGAAAAACCCGGGCGTAGCCCGGGAAAAATTCTAGTAACTCTAATAATAGAATGGAGAAACTCTCCTGAAAATTGAATGAATGTTATTCTTACAAACTGGTTATATATTCTTATAAATAATATAGAGACCTTATAATTGGTTTATACACCTACATAAACCCTTATTAATAGTATCCCCTTATAAATTATTTATAAACTTTCATAACTTTTTTATAAACATTTATAAATGTTTTATAGATTTTATAACTTGTTTTATATGCCTTTATAAATGGTTTATAGACTCTTACAAATAATTTTAGAGAGCCTTATAAATTGTCTTATAATCCTTTATAATGGTGTATAAACTTTATAAATTATGTTTATATACCCTTATAAATGAAAGTTTGTTATCACAGAAAGAAAATATGTTAATCCATATTTCCAACCACTTCCAAACCCTACACAAATACAGATCCTCCATCCATCTTATATATCAACACCTTATTGGAATTTTTGGGTGGTCATGACTTGACTCTTGTGTTGATTCTAACGTCAATGTGGGTTTTGGATTTCATCTAGTGCCCTATCTCTTCTCTATTTCTTCAAGAGCAGAAACTTAGTATCGTGTCCGAGACCCATTTATCTCTTCTCTTGTTCTGTTTTTAACTACTAGTTAGTCTATAAAAAAAGTAAAGTCCCTTGTTTTTGCACTGTTTCTGTGTTCTCTCAACTCTAAAAATGGCGTCAAGTAACAGGAAGATGCTCTATCCGTATTATCAACCGAGAAAAGGTTACACCTTCACGTTCTACATCCCTTGGTCGTAGATATACCCACCGCCACCACCTCCAACACCGCCACCGCAGAGAGATCTTACCGTCCTCTTCTCCACCATAATCTACATAACAGCCGCAGTCTTACTCTTAATATTTCTCGCCGTCTTCCTCTACCTCTACATCACGAACTCACGGCAGAGGAGCTCACCCTCCGCAGTGGCTCCCGTCAGCGCCACCAACCGAAGAGAGGAGGACGAGAACGAAGAAGAAGCGGGAGGAGAAAGAGATCATCACTTCTGGCGTATCGCAACCCCCGGTCTCCACCGTTCCGTCATCGATTCTATAACAGTCGTCGGATTCAAAAAGGGAGAAGGGGTAATCGACGGCACGGATTGCTCCGTCCGCTTAAGCGAGTTCGAAGAAGACGAAGCACTTAGGCTGTTGCCGAAGTGTAGCCACGCCTTCCACGTCAGCTGTATCCACATGTGGTTTCGTCACCGGAATCGTCGATTTCGTCGCCGGAGTCATCGATTTAATCACCGGAGTTCATCGCCGGAGTCATCTATTTCATCGTCGGAGTCGTCGATTTCGTCGCCGGTGGTGTGTGAGAGAGATGGAACTCGAAGGAGAGGAGGAGAACATGTGCCGAGAGTAAGAGAAACCAATAGTGGAAAAGGATAATATAAGGATACTATTGTAATTTGTTCATTAGTCAAAAGTGTATTTGTGAAAATGTTTCTAAAGTGGTGGTAAAATTGAAAAGTGGTACCAAGTAAAGTGTAGTTATGAAATTTCCCCTATTTTATTTTCATTTGTTAATATAACGATGATATTATGAATCATTCTATAATTTATATTTATAAAATTAATTATCACCACAAAACTATATATTCTTATTGTAGTTTAATCTATGATATTAGATAAGTTGGATTAGTCGAGTTACTCATGTTGTGAATATATTAAGTTGCATGTATTATTTTAAATTCAAACTGAAATATAATTATTTTTACTATAGTTAAGTCATATCAAATTATTTTTATTTATCGTTTAATGTGCATGTACTTTAATATATTTACCAATGATCAATATGAAGTTACATACATAAGTAACTGATATATTTTTGGAAACTCATGAACACATATCAATATCTACAGTAATTACAATATTTTATAAATTTTAAATAATTTTATGCCTTTGATTTATTAAATGGTAAACTGAAACTTATTTTAAATAATCTTAAAAAATCTGAATTCAGATTTGCTTTCGTATTTTGATCATGGTTATGTTAAGTTCCGCAAACATAAAAATATAAAATTTAAGAGCAAAAATTAATAATTATTAATACTAAAAAAACATATAATTTTAATAATCATAAAATATAATATATCTACCTTGTTAAAGTATATCATGTTATTTTAATTTAAAATATTTTGTAATTATTTGATCAAAAGATGTTTACTGTTAAAAACTATTTTTCATTATCTAATATCTCTTAAAAATAAACAGTAAAACAATTGTTAATGTATTTGAGAAAAATAATTTATAGATATTTTTTCCTGTAATTGAAAGATATTATAGTCAAATAAATAAACGAAAATAAATAGAAAATTTCAATAATACTAATTATAAACTATTTGTAGTCAATTAAACATATATTTGTTTATGTTATTTAATTATTTTATGTAATCATCTAAGAAAATAGATAGATCTTTAAAAATATTTTTATTATTTTGAAATTGTATTGTTTAAAATTTTGTTTTAAAATAAATAATATTTGTTTTACTAATATCAAGATTATCTATGTAAAATTTTCTTTTATGGAATCAAATTATATACAAATATATATTTTTCATCTATGAAATATAGATATAAATAAAGTATTTTATTACTTGAAAAGTATATTTTATATTATTTTTAAATGGGATATTACTATTTGTGAACTTTCCTTTTTAATGAAATCATATTATATATGCATATATTTTCGTTTTAAATTTTCTTTTAAACTTTATAAATGTTTCCTTTTTATTATATATCTTGTTTAGAAAATTTTAAAAAGGAAACTAAATAAAAATAAATAAAAATATTTATCAATAATAATTTTAATTCATTAAGGGTATCCGTGTAATCAACCATCGTGAGAGTTAACGTGAGCGCGACACATAGGAAACTGACTTCTCAAATAATATTATAGAGATTTTTGAGTAACTAGAGAATGACAATATATTCAAAGAGGATGGATCCCTCTTGCTCTTGTAGTAAAACATGCAGTTTTAATAAATGAAAATTGTGTTCCAAAACACTACAAGAAAATAAGCATATTGTGACAGAATTTTAAGACCAAAACTGTCGGTAACAAATTTGTGACATTTTAGAGACTATTCTGTGACTAATTTGTTTAGTCACGAATTAGTAGCGACTTCGTCACAACTATTGTGACTGGTTAGTATGTAACTAATTTTTGTCACAACTAGTGACATAAGTGTGACACAAATAAATAACGTAATAGCTGTGACATAGTTGTGACTACGTTTAGCGTTACAATTATAACAAACTTGTGACCAAATTTTGAGTTTCAGTTTGTGACTATAAAAATACTAAATGTTTGTGAGTAACTGGTACAAACTAATGATAAAATAGTGATAATTGTAAATTTCAAATATAGCAAATACATCATAATTTTATACTAATCAAGTAATATTTTATTCAGTTGTAATTATTTACCTAAAAGGGACCAATATTGTATATAGCAATAATTTTATTCAGTTAATATTTTGTTAAGTTACAATTTTATTTAAAATATAAACTAAGACTTCATTTATTATATATATTCAACACAAAAATATAGTCATTACCAGAAAAAGTTGTATACATCTATGAGTTGTCTACAAAAAATTAAACTCGTAGTTATAGTTTTAGAATCTTTAATAGCCACGTTTGGAAATGGTCTATTTCAATTTTATAGCTATTTATATAGCTTCAAAGTGCAAACCAAAAATAAATTGTTGTAGAAATTGAGATCAACAATCGTGGTAGTATATATACATTCGAATAAACTGAATGTTTGAACTGGTTATAAAAATAATGTTGAAATAACATTCCAGCATTAGCCACAATATTATTGTGTAAAAGATACATTTTATACATGACTGATATAAACCCTAAACCCCAAACACAAATCATAAAAGCATTAGCCACAATATATATATCTAATATCTATTCATATATTCAAATCAGCGGTAGACACTTATAAAAATTTGTAGTTTTCCATTTGTAAATTTTAAGATTTTAATCTTATTTTCAGACCTTAACCATATTAATCCCAACCCCTGTAGCCTGTAGGCATATACTCCAAACCCTAAAATATAAATTCTAAACCGTACAATTAAAACAAATAATATGAATACCATATACATAATCAATCGCAACTGAAAATACACTAATCAAATATTATCTAAATTTTTATTGTTTCGAAGAATCTAAGATTATATGATATATTTTGATTTATTTCCAAAATAATAATATTTAAATGAGACACATAAATATAACTAGGATTAACAATACCCTAATGCATGTCTATAAAAAAATATTCTTCCCGACTTATTATTAATTGGCCGCCTCCACCGAAAACCCTAGGACAGTTTCTTTTTCTTCTTTCAATTTGCTCTCTCTTCTCTCTTTTGTTTTGTCAATTGTGTGGTTCTTTCTTTTGAGATTGTTCGAGTTTATCTCTATCTTCGAAAGTGGTTCTGTTGCTAACCATGGCGTCTTTCTTGGGTGTACAGCGAAGGTGGCGGTGGTAGGGTTGACCACTGGAATTCCATAAAGCCGTCTTGATTGTTAACCTATATGTAAGTGAAATACCTTAGTTTCTTGTTGATATAGTTCTCTGCATAAATATCAATCTGATTTTATATTTCCATGTGTAAAGAAAATAAAATTGCTTATTTTTTCTGAAACAACAGGCGCTTCTTCTTCTTAATCCTCAAAGATGAATCTACCAAATCTCATCTCCAGGTTAATGGACTCTAAACAGAGCACGTGAAAGTTGATTTCTTTTGGTGTGTGCAACTGCAGTTTTGCCAAGTCCAGTAAGTAAATTTTGTATGACTTTGTTAATATTACAAACCCATTATCTCTATCGAACTAACATACTTTTTAAATCTTGATTACCACTGCTCAGATATGTGATGTTTGATCGATCACCATCCTATTTCTTCACAGTGGGCCTTGCTCGATGGCCTCTGTCAAGAGAACGAAGGTGGAGGAAGACATGCAACATAGCCTCGGTGATCATGGTTATTGCTACAGTTGTGGTGGTGGTTGATACGAGAAATCATAGATAATCATTAAATGTATTTATTTTTAATTTTATCTATGTTCTAAGTTTAGTTATTTAATTATTTAATTTTATTGTATTACAAAATATTGTCCTATATAAATAAATTGTTTTTTTTGGTATTTTAATTTTAATTTATTTGCAATATTGGTGATTATGATGAATTACTACGATTTGAGAATATTCTTTTGTGTTACTAATTGTGATGGATATATTATAATATTTTTGTCATTAGTTATTACATTTTTTGACAATATATTCGTCATAATTAGTGACAAACTTCAGACAATATAATAGTTACAAAATATGACCGTTTTGAGACAATTTTGTTAGTCGGTAATTGTGACATTATTGTTACTATCTTGTACGTCACTATTTGTGACAAACTGGTTACCAAATATATTTGTCACAAAGAATGTGACGTTTTTGTTACCGAGAAACATTTGTGACGACAGTATTGTAACCATCAACATTTTGTCACTAGTTCGTCACAATATCTGTATTGTTACTAAATTATGTATATTGTGACAAAATATTTTGTCACAATATGCATATTTTCCTGTAGTGAAATAAAGAGAATGACAATAGATGTTTCGTAGTTCAACAGAAAATAAATAAAAAATCTTTGATTTAAGAGTAGTATAACACTACTTGTCGATAAGAAAAGTATAAAACATAACTTCTCTAGTAATATCCAAAATTTCTCAAGTTTCCAAGGAAAAAGTGTGTACTTTTATTTAAAATATAACTTTCTGGTACAATAACGATAGATTGAAAAGATATGTTGTTAGTCAAGCTGGTGTTTTGTTAATAATTCAGTTTGGAGTTGTTATGCTTAACTGTCTCGACCACCGTACTATATCATCTATTTCATTTAAACTAAATGATTGAAAATGATAGATTGAGAGACATTGAGTAGGTGTCGCTGAAAATTCTTTGCTTCCATCATTCTCTAATGTGTCGGTCTTCAACTTAAATTATTCAACAAAAAAGCAACCAAAAGCCCTCACAAATCATAATAATAATAATTATTCAATAATCAGTATTATACGATGACGATACTAGGTGCTCAATTATAACTTATAACCAAACAAATAATAATGCACTAGATTATGATCCGCGCTTTGGAAACGCGGAATATTTTACGATGAAAATTTTCACTAATAACTTAACAAATATTTTGGTAACTTTTAAAGAGTGTATTTAAAATATTTTTTGCATTTAAATCAGTGTTTCTAAATTCAACCCGATTGTGATTATACCGGTTAATCCGGAGATCTGACAATTCAATTTAGGTTTTTAAAATATTCATATTAACAAAAATCACTAAAATCCGAGACTAATCGATTGAACTGATGGATGACCAATATGTAATATAATTTGATTTAAATTGTAATAGTTTCATAATTTGTAATCTTATAATCCAAATTTTAAAGTTCATTATTTTGCAATTTATGAAATTATAATGTTTCTACAAAATTTTAAAGAGAAAATGATAGATATAAAATATTAAGATTAATTATTGTATTGTTTGGAAACATTGATAATAGTATAAAAATATATTGTTTGAAAACATTGATAGTAGTATAAAGAAATAAGTATATTGTTTGGAAACATCGATAGTAGTATAAAGAAAGGAACATTAGTGATTTAATGTAGGTTTAACTATAAAGTATAAATGTGTATTTAATTTAAAAACTTACAAAATAAATGTTAGGTCCAACAGAATGTTTCTGTTTTAATAAGATAGATTTGTAGACAAAACAAAAATCTGTCGAATAATCAGAAATGTGTATTTTATTTCTGTAACTTGAAAATATTTTTTTTTTCTAACAGACAAATAAACAAGACTTATTCTTGGGTTCACCCCCTAAGTTGAACCTTTAGGTGCACCAACCAATAGGATTCAAGTATTTCTTATTTAATATCTTTAGAAAAAAAAACAAAATCTTGTTAAATTATATTATATTTTTAAAATAAATAGCTAAAAATAAACAAAACAGTAGTAATTGAAAAAAAAAGATTTTTTAAATTTTTTTAAAACTATGATTCATCCAACGATTTAGTGTTTACCCAAGGGTTTAGGGTTTCCTAAGAGTTTAGGGCTTAGTATGTAGGGTTTAGGGTTTAGTATTTTGGGTTTAGAGTTTTTATTAAAAAAAATTTTGCAACTACAACTATTTTTATTTATTTTTAGTTATTTATTTGAAAACATAATATAATTTAACAATATTTTATTTACTTTTAAAAAAAATATTAAATATAAAATACTTGAATTTTATTGGTTGGTGAATCTAAAGGTTCACCCTAGGGGGTGAACCCAAGAATAACTCAATAAACAATGAGACAATGAAACATCGACAGAAATGAAACCTACATTGTAATAAATATCTTCAAAAGAAAAAATGAATTGAAGAGTAATTAAGAGAAGTAGTACTAGCAAATGTCCCACATCGAATGCGCCAATGACCTCGTGACTTTTCCTTCCACGAGTCCCATCTTCGTCGCCTTCTTCATCTTCACGGCAACCTTCCAAAAAGAACTTTAGCTTGTCTCTCTCTTACGTTTACTCAAAGTCTTTCAGGATCTTTACTTTTAAAAGTCTCTCAAAGCCTCTCTTCTCTCTTTGAACCATTCAAAATATTCTCTTTCAGACACAGTCTCAAAGAAGTTAGTCTTGGTTCCAATTTGTGCCTTTTTCTTTCTTCCGGTAAGTAACGTTCACTTACTATGGCGGAGGAGAGGAGACTCAACTTCAACGCACCTCTTCTTTCAACCAGGCGGATGCACAGCACAGCTGTCTCTGTCCGCAGAAACAAGAGTAATAACTTCACTCTTGAGATGGGTTTAGATGAGGTCACCGAAGCTAACTCTGTTCCTTTCACATGGGAGCAATCTCCCGGGAGACTAAAAGAACATGATTCCAAACCTCAGCAAGTAGTCTGTGATCAAGTCCTCACGCCATGTCTTCCACCGGGGAAAGTGATGGAGAAAACCTTAGATGGAAACCTGAGTTCAAAGGTTGAAGAAGGGTCAGAGGATGTGTTTTCTGATGCACGTGATACGCTCTCTTACTCCATAACTGGTGTGAGTGGATATGGTGTTGTTGAGGAGACCAAGAACCCTTTTGAGGATCTTCAGTCACGAGATTTCATGTTAAACCGTTTCTTACCAGCTGCTAAAGCCATGACTGTGGAGCAGCCTCACTATGGATCCAACCGTAAACCATCCACTTTCATGCCTGAACCAACGATGCAAGTAAGAGATTTAGTACCAGAGGAGAAGCGGCAAACTCCTAATAGGTATGGTGACCATCACCAAGACATAGATGCTGAAGAAAGCGTGGATGATGATGATGATATTTCAAGGAGAGGTTGTGGTATGTTGCCACAGTTTTGCTTTAAAGAATCTGTAACCATGGTATGTTTTAAATCCAAACAAAAGTCTCCAAGCAAGGCTTCTCAACTCAAATCTCGATTCCAATCTATCAAACAGGTTCCATCTTTTAGACTGCTTCCCTTCCACTTGAATTACTCACTCGCTGATAATGGTTAGATTCGGATTAATTATGTACTTCCAACTTAAAATCAATTGGTAATTAGTGAATTGGTCCTAACCCTTTATATATTTGTTAATGTCTTTTAGAATTCCCGATGTGGGATGTAATATCCCTAATAATAATCATCTTTTTTTTTATCATTTTTTTTCAGTTGGCTCTTGATTCTGTTTCCAAGCATAAGTTGGGTGGTAAAGTTCCATCGCCGGTTCATCCAAACCTGACTTCTGCTGCAAGTATGTCTTCATCTCCTTACAGACACACTAGATGCATGTCACCATTTCGCAACGCTTCTCCGTTTCACACCGACACTCGTAAGGAAACCGAGAGCCTGAGAGCTAACAGGTTGAACAAGCATATTAGAAACATAAGCAGGTCTACTCAGGAACTACTCTGTCCAAAAGGCAACGGTTCAAGTAGCTCTCTCTTGGAGAAGACAGTATATGTTGACACCGAGGATTCTCCCAAGACTAATATTATGATCTTTCCAGAGGAAGTAGAGAAGAAACCAGAAAATAATCTTAAGCCTGAAGAGTTAGAAAAGATCAAGAATGGTTCTGGTCGTCGGTCTCCTCTTGCACCACCGTCTCCCAAGAAGCCATCTGAATCTTGGCTTTTGCATAATCTGCATTCAGTAGTAAACTCTCCCAGCCCTTCACGTAGATATACGTTACATCCGAGTTTTAATGAAAACTCAAGGAATGTTACCAAGTGGGAAACTATTGTTAAGACTTCTTACATGCACAGAGATCATATCCGATATTCCGAAGTAATTCTTTTATGTTTTCACATTGAGAATAATCATTAATTAATTAGCTATATCTTTAGTGTTTTGCTTCTATCTTTTGCAGGAACTGGTTGGTCATACATCCCTTCAATGAGAGTTTGAAGCTTCTTGAGATGTCAGTACAGGTTTATTATGCATGCATGCGTTTCAGCTTTGATTAGCAGTTTTGGGTTCTCGTCATTTCATTCACCTGTGTAAACAAAGTGTGTGGTTTTTTTTTTGTTTTATTAAATCTCTTAAAGAGTGATGTGATTCACATTGTGCAGCTTCAATAAATGTGAGTTTTACCTAATAAGAATCACTTGTCTTATGCCTAAGCAGATAAACTCTTCTCGTCACTCACAATTCAGTAAGACTTTAGAAACAAATGAAGTGGAAAATTAATGGCTTGAGTTAGTGTTGCCGGCCCAACAAAAGTCTAATGTATTATTAAATTCAAGAAAGACAACAGATTCCACTTGCCTGCTCCTTGAGGCAATGTATACTTATGCTTCTCGGATATCAGCTTCAAGAATGAACAAACCTTATGTCCTTTGTCAGATGGTGTTAATTATATTTACTACGCAGATACTAGATACATATAACAGCTTAGGTCAGAAGTTTGCTCCAAACGTTGAAACAAATACGTTTTGGTTGTCGTATAATAATGTTGTGCCAATACGTGGTATTTAGAGAGGAAGAAAGAAAAGATGGAAAGCAAAACAATGTGTTACATAGAAATATATTGGAGACTTGTGCATCCGTGCCCTGGTCTCTCCCCCTTTTTGCACCTTAAAGCTTCAAAGTTTTCTTAAATGCAAAATAACCTCTCTTTTTATTTGCTTTCATTCAGGTGCTTGCCCATCTGGTGAAAGATGTCACAAAGATCATTACTACAAAACTTTACATGTATGTTTATCAGCAAAACTGGCCCTGTAACACTTATATATAACACAAGCGAAGGTTTGAGAGATTGACGCTAATCTTTAAAGATCTCCTGTCATCTCCAACTGTTATCTCATAGGTCCCAACATTAACATATATGTTCCGAAACTCTTCTCTGTTTCCTCCTCTCTTCTCAGCTCCAACAATTGTCTAATATGATTCAATTTCTTCACTCATAATAATTTCACTTGTTCTCAAAAAAAAAAAAAAATTTCACTAAATGGGCCTTAGGTTTAACAAATAATTAATTAATCCAAAATCTGCCTTTTACACTATAAGTAAGCCCAATTAACTACACTACGTCGTTTCGAAGGACATTACAACCCCCAACGGGTTGGTGGATCTATGGTTCGGGTCGCAATTCAATCTAAATTGATATATCTTCTTGTAATCAGAATTCGAATTCTCAAATCGAGCATGATCAGTTTCTAATGGTTTCGAAGAAGAAGCACTCTGATATAAATGTTTCATAGTGATTACAAACTTAGTATCAATGATATACAGTGTCTTCGTTCTATTTTGGACTAGCGCAAGCAAGTATCAAAACTTACACATACACTCTGGGCATTTCGGTTGTCTATAGATACTGCGTCCATAAGGCCTAACACTAACTTTGTTACCTTCCTCTACCATTTTCCTCACTCTATTTTCAAAACTCTTCCACTTTATAGTTTCACCGTCTGATAAGATCGCTGCAAGCCTCTTCTTGTTAGGCCTCAGTGTTCCTGCCCGACCATTGCCATAGTATGTCCTAAATCCAGACACTAAGGACGATAATTGACTCCCAGAATCAGTCATTGCAAACACATCTGAAGCTGCACACGCTATGAAATCTAATGCAGCTAGCTGCAAAAAACAGAGTTAAACAAACATTGGATTGCAAACTTGAGCAAGAACAGCGAAAGACCCTTAAAGGTGCCTATTTTTTTACCTGAGAAGAGAAGTTCTTGAATGGTGCGAGTTCTTGTGGTGTAAGGAGAGTTTCTTTAGTGACGAGATTCGGGTAAAGAGTTGTTAAAGGAAGCATACGAGAAGAGCCTCCATAGATTTGAGAACCAGCTAAGTATATATATGTTCCTCTTTTGAATCCAAGACCAGCTAGTACCAAAGTTGCTTCCTCTGGTGTTAGTGGACACTTTCCTGTTTTCCTCAACTCTTCTGGAGAAACAGACCTGACAAGACACACAGAGAAAAAGTTAATAACAGTTGTTTGTTTTTAAAAGAACATTGAAGTGGGGAAGTTTTTGATACTTTGATTTCTCCAAACGTTTGAGGAGAAGAGGGAAATGATCTTGTCGGTACGCTTGCAGCTCTCTACGTTCAGTTTCTCCTCCTCCAAAATCACATAGAGAGTAAGCAACCATGTCCTCTTCAAACCTTAGGTGTAAAGCAAGATACTTCAATGGTTCTTGATCTCCTTTATCAAAATCTTTCGCCATGGATTCACCAAGCAATGCTTCTTCATCAAGCCTGCCACGCCTTGTTTCAGATCTTCTTATCCGTTTCACCAACAGATATCCTGCTTCTTGGATCTTGGGAATGAATTTCAACGCGTGAAAGTTGCACTTACAACGTAATCTCTGCAAGTTGAAGACAAAAACAACACATTTCATTTCCAAGAACCAAGTCGAATACCTCCACTTATGCGTCCTCTGATATACAGAGCCGGACTTGAACGGAGTCTCACGAAACATACGTATGGGGCCCCCACCTCATGGGGCCCCCAGTTCTAATTTTTTTTCCTTTTGTAGAATGGCTTTGTAAATATGTAATGAGATGTTAACATTTAATTTTATGTGAAAAGTCAAATTAAAATATGTGAGTATCGTAAGTTTCTTTTTGTCAACCACGTGAGCATTGTAAGTTATTCAATAAATATTATAATATATTTAAACAAGCAAAAAAACATTATTTTTAGTTCACCTAAAGAAAGTTACGGCATGTTTATAGGCATATCTTAATCCATATCTTAACATTAAAAAATCAAAAGAAAAGAAGAAATTACAAAACATGTCTCTTATTTAAGATAAGAAAATCATGTATCTTAGTGGTAGGTGTCATAGAAGTATTGGCTAGAGGAGAGGTAGAGAGATGAGGATTGGTTCGTTCACTTTCTCTGGTTTCTCTCTCTTATAATGATAATTATTAAAAAATCATTAAAACCCATTTAAGATACAATTAAAATATCTGCTTATAAACATGCTCTGAATTTGTCTTTTACAAGTTTGTCTTTTCAACTTCTCTTCTTCTCTGTTACTATGTAAAAGCAAATAAGTTCATAAGAAAACCAGAGACTTTTAGCTTTTGATTCTCAGGTAAAAACAAAATTTATTTTCTGGATGTATTTTGTTTTGAATAGGGCCCCGGAAATCTCAGGTCCGGCTCTGCTGATATATATATATATATACCTGAACATCAAAAGGCAGCGGATCAAAGCCGAGGCGATTCCCGTATCCAAAAAGATGAACCATTCCATATTTCTTTAACAAAGGAAGAACGTGTTTGATGTAGTCCACTGGCTTTGCCTCTTTTACAAGCTCAGCATCAGTAACCTGTGAAGAAAGAATAAACAAAAACATTATGATTTTTCTCAAATCCAATAAACATAAACAAGAGAAAGAGAATGCAAAAGAGAGCACACCAAGGTGAGATTCTTGTTATCAGTATTTTGTAGATGTTGAGGAAGATCCTTCACTATATGCACCTCATCTTTCAGATACTCAATGAAACGTTCCTCCTGGTATATATCACCAAATTGGCTGCAATTAATGTACTCATTTTCTCAGAATCAACAAACATGATTTTTGTTATAGATTCGGAAAGTCTTTAGGAGGTTTGAAGTACCTAGGATCTTTCCAGACATTGCTGTAAAGAAACCGAGGAAGAACTAGAGACGCATTGAGAAGAGCAGCAACAGCAACAGCGTTACAGATCTGCAAGAAACTAACACTATCACTATACAAACCTATAGTTTCTTCATGAATCAAATATCGTTATTGATTAGTTTTATATATACTTACAGCAACGCGCTGCTGGTTAAGGCCACCATTTGCACTAACCATGATGTAACCATTGTTCATTTCTCTAGACCTCTCTAACGCCACAGGTTTTTTGTTATTATCAGCACAAGGCTTCCACTGTGATGACTTTGAAGATGTTACCTCCCGGAAGTTTGGTGCATCAGGTTTGAACACGTTCTTGTAGCACAATGGAAACACAAAGATTACTAACAATATCAAAAACATTAAAAAAAAAAACATAGTCTTGAACGTTTTTCACAAACCTTTGCTAGAGAATTTGAGGCTAAGTTTAGTAGACGGCTATACATTTGCACCCGTGAAGCATCTTGTGATGATCCATTCTTTGTTTACATGCATAGATATATAAAAATAAGAAGAAATAACAATTGAGAAGTGTTAGTAAAAAGATTTGTTACAAACCTTATGTAGAGTGACATTGCTCAACCTTGAAATGCCATGCACCACGGAGCTTCTATCCGAATGAAAGATCGAAACCATAATGGCATCCATAAAGAATATGAAACCAGTGACAGAGATCATCAGAAGAATAGACTTGAAGTTCCTATGAAGCCATGAGTGTTGCTTCTTCCAAGAGTAACTAAACTTGTTGCTACTACCATCATGTTTAGATCCATGAGCCTTGGATACTTCACTTCCAAATATTCTTCTACCAATAAAGAGATCATTTTCTGTTAAAGAATCCAAACTTCTTCTCCCGGTTTTCTCTTGTCTATCTCTCGGTTTGGGTCGAGGACTTCTCGGTGATCCCTTTTTCCCCATTATTAACCTATTCTCCCTAGCAGCTCATAAGCTAAGTAATGGAAATAATCAGTAACAGAGGTAGGTTAAGACTCAATAGAGCCAGAGATTCCACCAATAGAAAATGAAAACTGGTGGAATAGTTCTGGAGAAATTCAAAACAGAACAAGTTAATTCTAAGTGAAGCTAACAGAGTTGGTGAGGAATGTCTGAATTTTTTTTTTGTTAGGAAGAGTAAAACGCAAGGTAAGAAAAGAATTAAAAAGAAGGGAAAACATAAATAAATGTGGAATGCGATGAGAAGAGCCACGACGTAAACCTTGATGAACAAGATTGGGTGTGGGGATAGCTACATGACAACAAATGGCACCAGAACAGAAAGCTTCTGTTCTTCTGCTTTCTTGTTCTTCGGTCGTTACCAATCTCCATGACCGAATCTTCGTCTATTCTTTTCTTTCTATTGCGTGTCTAAAAACTTCGATAATATCTAAAATCTCAGAAATATATCAGGAATCGCAAGAATTTACCCATTTATTATAGGGAAAATTTGGATAAATGCACTTCAATAAGATTATAATTTGAAAATACACTATTGTTTAAACTTTTGAAAAAATACACTTATTTATATATAAATTTATCAAATTGCCTAATCTTAATACTTCTCAGTTCATATTAAACAATTTTTAAAAAATTGTTTAAAAAAATCGTTAGAGAATCAATACTATACTAAAAGGTAAATAAGCTTCATAGATAGAGTGTCCACGTCACTCATTTAATTCCAACCAATGAGAGCTCAGCATACATCCACGTCTAAACTTCTTTTCCTCTGATGGGCTTGAACCTAACTCGGTCTCTGGGCTTCTGGCGACTCTCCCCCTACTCTTCCACTTCATCTTCTCCATTCTCTGTTTTTTTTCCGTTACCTTCTCATTCACTGTCGATGTTAAAGCAATTCTTAAAAGTTTTGCTCCATCTCCCTTTGATTCTCCTCCTATAGAAAGATCTATCTCTCTAAACCTAAATTCATCCTAAATCAAAAAACATCCTCTGCATAAACTACATCCATGGCTATGAAATCCACCACGAAGTCTCAGCTATGTATTTCAGCGACATATCACAAGGACGATCTGATCACGGCTTCGGTTCCGGGTAATCCATTTTTGGTGAGTTCTAATCCCCAACTTTCATTCCATTGTTTATATTCATCATCAACTTACACGCTGATTGCATGTGATACAGAAGTTAGATGATTGTGATTTCACTCCCATGTATGTGTGGCATTTGAGGGAGAAAGAGAAGATTTTTTGTCTTTCCGTGGATTTCCCTTGGTTCTGTCATAAATAGCTCCATCTTTAGTCCACAATCGTATTGCATTGGTGTCGCAGATCTACTCTTCTTATTCTTGATTCTTTTTTTTTTAAACTTTACAGGAGAAAAAAGCTTTGAAAGAAGAAAAACTGAAGCTAGAGGAGAAATATATGTGGGCTGTTGTTGACGGTGTCAAAGAGAAGGTAAATTTTCCCTTAGCGTTGTCATTGTTCCCAAGTCAGAGTACCTCACTCAAACTTCTGTTTATCTTTCAGGTTGGTAATTTCTTAGTTGAGCCACCTGGGCTCTTCAGAGGCCATGGAGAGCATCCCAAGGTTATTTCCCTTTCTTAGATACTTATTTTTGTGATCAATATACCTTGATGTTGTGGGTTCGGGTAAGGAATTGTCTATTTTATTTTCTCTCTCAACCTGTCTACTGTCTCTTATTGATTGCTTTTTTGTTTGTTTGTGTGATTTGGCAATCAAGGCAAAAGGCTATGATGCATCTGGAGCAATTGCAGACGCATAATGTAAGAAATGTTATGTTGTTTAGAACTTTATTGATTTTCTGAATCTCTTAATTTAGTGAGTTATAGACTATAGTCTTCATCCTTGAAATGAATATAGTTGTGGCTGTTTTCTCATACTTTGTTATCTATGTTTGACTAAATTCTCAATTTCCGCCAGCTTGAGAAGCTTAGTGGCTAACAGTTCACGGGAGAATCCCAGCTCAAAGTCATCATAGAAGCTTGGCAGACTCCTACACTCTTATGGCTATTTGTTTCATCGCAACTTTTTTGAACATGTTCTTAACCAAAATCTATTATTCTTTGTCAGGGAAACAAAGTCTGCCAAACTAAGATCTGCGCTAAAGCTCCTCCAATGAAAAAATTCTTATGGTAATATTTCTGTGTGATTTTTTTCCAATACAATGTGCTCTTCTCATGAATTAGGATTGCGATTCTTAGCTTTTGTACTCAAACTGGTTTTGTGAAGGTTTCTTCCAACTATTAGTTGACCAATTTACAATCTTTCGAACGAGAGGTAACTATCCCTTCATCAAAATATCAGTAACTTTTTCTTCCTCATCTCTCTTTCTGCAGTGTGGATATAAATAGATCTAGATATAAAAGACAATGCTTTTGTCATTCTCACTGGTTTGTAGCTTGATAATTGCATCTTGAAAAACAAAGAAAGAGTTATGTCTTCTGTTTATTTTTTACCTTTTAATTTGGGATTTCTTCGATTTGTCAAAACAGTGTAGGTGGTTCTGGTATGGACATGAGAAGCACAGTCAGGGTAATCGTTTTATTTTATTTACACTTGCTCTGATGAGAAAGTTAGCAAATTTCCTGTAAATAGAATCAGACTGAGAAAGCTTACTGATCTATGTTTGATTTACCGTTACGCTCTCCCTGTACCTGCAACCTACCATCAAAACTCCAAATAGATGGTTCCGACATTGGTGAAGCTCCTGCAACCTCTCAGGTTCATTTCCCTTTACAGGGGTTTATATTTCATTCTTCTTAGATTCTTTTTTTTTATGTTTATACAAAACCATATATCTCAGGGACCATACTACTGCAATGTGGGAGCTGACAAATTGTTTGGAAGGGACATTGTTGTTTCTCACTACAAGGAATGTTTGTATGCCGGAATTAACACCAGTGTGGATCAATGGAGAAGTCATGGCTGGTCAGGTATTAACTCAGAAACAAGCAATGTATCAATCTTTATATCACTTATGAACCATAATTTACAAACTTATAGCACGAGCCAATCTTTTTGGTTGAAACAGTTGGAGTCCCATGTCTGCCCATCGGTTAGTTTGACGTGCTTTGGGTTTTACTTTGCTTTGTTTTACAGCGGATCTAATAAGGTACACATAATGATTTTTCTAGATTACAAATTTGTTGGTCCCAGTTCCCTAACACCGCTTACGAATCAGTACTACCAGATATATGTAGCGTGGTTTGTCCCTACTCTGCTGGGTGATATACCCTAGAATTCAGCTGCATAACATCATCACCTAGGAAAGAGATTGTGATTCTCAAGCTATGGTTTTCAAGCCAGTTCTCTCAGTTCCAAGCTATAATTTATTTACTTAATGATCTGTAATGCTGCAATGTCATAAATAACTTGATGTTTTCGACACAAAGGGTGAGTTTTGGCTTTGCTTTTAGATTCCAAGAATATATGATGTTGGACACATAACATTACTAAAAGAAAGATAGGAAAACATTATAGGTCTAAGATCAGTTTGGACCGAGTAAAAAATATGAAAAGATAAAATATCTCAACTAATAAAATTTTATAAAAGAACTAAGTTGACACAGAACAAAAATTTTAATAGAAAACCGAAATATATATTGTTGTTCTACACTATAAAATTTCACTTCCTTTTTCTATAAAAACTTTCAGTTTTTTTTTTAAATAGATTAATATTTATAGGATACCGAGAAATTCCGTGCATGAACTTAAATATGGACAAGAAGTTTAGAAATGCTAAGTCCAGAGTGACTTCCTTATATAATTATTTGCTATATATATTCCGAAAAAGTAGATTCATTTGTGCTTAAATATAGTTAGTTCAATTGGCTGGAAATATTGTTTGATCTACACCAGAATTGACACATTAGGACATATATTCTAATATTATAAAATCTCTCATATTTCTCTTCTTTTGGTTAGATTTCGTTTGGTTCATTCTAACTTAGTCCAAGTAATTTATTTAATATGATAAGGTATGAAACTCAAGTAAAATTCTGCTATAAATGTAATAATTTATAAAAGTATTAATCTATAAAAAAAATCAAATAGCATGAGCTAAATTTACAACACATATTTTTTTTTACAAAGCAGTTCAAAAATGCTAAAATAATTTACAAAACATAATTAGTAAAACACTAAAAAATAAAGAGAATTCCATTATAAATTGAAAAGCTAATATAAACTGAAACAAGCATATATTATAAAGACATCTTTTGTTGTTACATAATATATACTAAGACACTATTAAAACTATTTACACATTACTTTAAATATATATTTTTATAATTTTATCACATACATTTTGATTTTCAGTTTATCTAACTCGGAGGTGGATGTATAAATTTATTATGGTGAGAAATTAGTTATTGTAATAATATACAAATCTGATACTCATAGAATAGAAAGATATTATTCATTCTTACTTTAGATTTTCTTCAACTATATCAAACTGAAATAGAAATCAAATAGAAAATATAAATCACAATATTTTCCTTAATTTTCGGACTTAGTAAATTTGTGTTCTTTAACAAAAAAAATGTTAGTGGTCTTTCCAACTCAAACCAACAAAATTTAATGAAATTTATAATATAAACGTAGAATTAAAAAAATTATTTATTATCTCAGTTTAAAGTAAAATTTTCAAATATTTTAATATATTTTAATATAAAAAAGTATTAATGTAATTTTACCCGCCCGTAGGGCGGACCAGACCCTAGTCTACATAATATCTTTTTAATAAGCTTTCTTAGAGTACAAAATGCACTTGACCAAAAACTTGATGAACTATACAAGAAGCGTATCCATATAAATATATATATATATATATATATATATATATATATTAATCTCTGCTATGTATGTTCGCTGTTTCTATTTTTTTTTTTTGGTAAAACCAATAGTTTTAGTCATCATCATCCCTTTGTTCATCCTCTGGAATTCTTCGTTTAGCTTCATGGATCTCATCTTCATACCCGAGAAAATAATTGATGTGGATGGAAACTATGAGATTATCTCCCTATCTCGAACCCATCCTCCAATCGTATCATCGTCAATCATCTCTAATATCAATCCTATGTTGTCTCTGTCCACAAGAGTTTTTCCCCTACAGATAACTAGCAAGTAACTAGGGTTTTGTCTTTCTCCCAAGCGCTTTTTGTAACAAGAGCAGAACCCTAAACTATTATCGCTTCTCTTCTCTCGATCCGAACACTCCGAACACAATGTTTTTGAAAATACTGAGACTCGCTAGCTCCGCCATGTGATTTGGACTTAGCAGTTCTCGGTGGTGGAAGATACGATCTAATTTCGGACAGAGGAGCCAGATTTGCTTGAGGCCGAGAAAGATGCTAACTTGGCGATGAAGCAAGTGAAAAAGGAGTGGAGGAAGATGAAGAACATGTGATCACTGTGATTCTGTCCGTGTTTCTCTCTAATTGTCAAGCTACTAATTGTCTGATCCATGTTATTTTGTTTCTGTAAATGACTGCCCTGTCATCAAAACATGTTTCTCCAGACACCACGTTGCATAAACTCAACACATCATAATTTATTTATTTTATGTACTTTGTTATTTTAACATATTTATCTTAAACATAAATAACTATAATATTTTTATTAATTTCGAATTTATATATTAATTATTGAAATATCAAATTGGAGTAAAAAGGTAAATTTACATTAGAAAGTACAGTTTTCAAAAAAAAATAAAAGCATTGTATTCTTCAAATTTCAAATCTTAAATAGGGTACATATTTTGCAAATTATTATATTCTCTTTTTATATTTTTTTTTACCCTCTTTTTTTAGGTTTGTTTGTTTATATTGCATGGGCCCGAGAATGACTTGTGATGCAAGCTTTCCTCGTTTTCCATATGTATAAAACAACTAATAATGTATATCTTATAACAACTATCACTCCATTGTGTCTAGACACATCCGAGAGTGAGAGACCCGGTTTACTCTCCCAACCGCTATTGTTAGTTGACATTCACACCTATTTTAGTCCATGAGAGATTCATTTGTGGTATAGTTTCTCTAGAGAATACTTCAACCAATTAGTATTAATATAAGCTTATGTAATTAAAATTTAAATATGAAAAACAAGATGACACATATAACTTTAGTCTCTAGTAAAGTTGTAAACGTTTCTCAAAGACCATATTCTCATGTTTTCTCTCTCCGGAATTTTATAATATTTTTGTATTATTTTTAGTTGAAAAATGCAGCAAGAAATTATTTCTATGCATGCTCTAAACCTCATTCTTGCTTCAACGGTTGATACATTATTTTTGGTAGGATTGAAAAAAATATCCAGATCTGAAAAAACAAACCGTACCTTGAAAGTTAATACTAAATCCAAAGCAAAAATTGTTAAATATCCAAAAGATTCAAAATTTTAATATCTAGACAACCAAAATCGAAATCGATCCTAATTAAAATATTTTGGAATCCAAAATTATCTGAATTATATTTATATATTTAAATATATTAGTTAGCTGTAAAATACAAAAAAAAAGTATTCAAAAGTACCTGGAAAATCCAAAAATTATTTAAAGTACCTAAAAATAAACATTTGAAAATAACCAAAAATACTCAAAAAGATAAAATACCCTAAATACCTACTAATTACCATTCAAATTAATATTTAAGCCTAACCAATTTTCTTGTTGGTTTTAGATTTGTTATTCAATATAAAAACTTATATGTTGTATTGTTTTTCATTTTATTTTAGATTTTGACAATTTTAAGGTATATTTGAATTTTAGTTTTTAGCATAATTTAATTGGGTGCCTCAAATCCGTAAGGATCCAAACCAAATTCAAACCAACATTTATAAATATCTGAATGAGATTTAAATTTCTAGCCTAAAAACTCTGAATATATCCTAACCGAACACAAATGGATATCTGAACACTTATCGTTAAATTTTTGAAGTATCGAAAAACTCTTTTAAAGACAATATATTCATTAGATATTTTTTTCCTGTATTTCGTAATCAAAAATATGATATATATCAACAATCACATCCACTTATATCATTTATCCTTAAACTGTTTAATTTAAACATGTTTAGAAAATGTAACCAAATTAACTTTCGAGTTATATACCATCATATATGACAAATAGGATGTCACACCCTGTTTCGTTTCCTGGCACATGAGAATCTTTTTGTTTTTGTTTGAATGTTGTCGTTTTCAATTGTAAAGATAAAATATTCCGGGTAAGAGACAAAGATCTAGTTCGAAACTTGTCTCTAGACAGAGTTGTGTTTTTACATTTCTAGACAGAGTTGTGTTTTTACATTTTTTTTGCATTTTCGTCTTTTTCAAACGAGAGAGTCTTTCTGGAATGTACACATACTAATCTCAAAATTTCTTCTACACACAAGAAAAGATAACCTTAACATAGATAATACCAAAGATTATAAATGTAGAACTAGTTAAAAAAGGATTAGATCTCATCTGGGAGTAGAAGCTAGAGAACGAGCCCACCATTTAAGACTATCCTTCATGTTCATCTCACACATAACATAGTCATTCTCAAATCTAAACCCATTGAATCTTTCTCTACTCTTCCACTAATATAAAACCCAATGTGAGCACAGCCTTTCGGAATCGGAATCTTCCGGAAACTCGTGGAAACCCAATGGAAACTCATTTCTTAAAAATCTCAATTTGAAAACTTGATAGAAACTTGCGTGAAACTCGCAATTCTATTTTGGAAATGCGTAAGAAACTCCTTTTTATTTTTGAACAAATTATATAAATAATTAATAAATACAGGAATCACTTTGTTATTTTAATAAGTAAAAAGAACCTAGTTAATGTTATTCCAACTAAGTTATAAAGAACCACGCTAAATCGCTAAAGTGGAACTTAGAAACAAAAGCAAACGGCATAAACAAGGTATTAATCTCTTTCTCTTTTGTGAGTTTCAATTGTCAGGTAGATGGATAATTGATCATAAGTAATGAACTCTGTTTATCTTTGTAAAGAAGTGAGATTGAAAAAAAAAAGACTTTGGATTGACAAAGTTATCTTTGTAAGGAAGTGAGATTGAAAAAAAAAAAGACTTTGGATTGACAAAGTTATTTATATAATATATCGGTCTTGGATTCTTAACGTGAACATGATGTTTTGACTCTTGTGACTTTGGTTTGTATACAGTGATTATTTCTTCGATGTACGAATGTTGATTTGTTTTTAATTTTTTTTTCGGAGTTATGAGCACATCAAATACACCTCGAGATAATTCACTTAATGGTGGAGAAAGTATAAATGCTGATGATCAGTAACGTAGGCGCCTTTGTGGATGTATGTGAACAAGCTGGAGAAGCTAGCAGGAGGAGGATCATGGAGGTTTGAATACAAATTCTGCAAGAACAAATATTCTGGTTCTTATAGAAGAGTCTCAACGCATTTGTTGAGAGATGGAGCTAAGGGAATTAAAGAATGTTTGAAGGTTACTCCTCAACAGAGAGAAAACATGAGAAACTTGGTTGATGAGTGCAAGAAGAAGATAAAAAGTGCAGCTTCCAGAGTAGTTCCATTGCCTTCCTCATCAAGAAAACCATCTAGTTCTTCTCTTGATTATGATGTGACTTACAGTGCCATGAATGTAGATGAGTCTGATCCAAAGAAGAGAAAGATTATGGATACACCTTTGGGAAAAGCATTTAAGAATGAAGCTAGAGAGCAATGTGATGGTGAAGTAGCTAGAATGTTTTACACGAGTGGTTTGTCTTTTAATTACGTCGCGAGATATCCTCATTACCACAATTCTTACGTGCGAGCATCAAAGATCCCTGGATATATTCCTCCTGGATATAATGCATTGAGGACTGTGCTTCTTCAAAAGGAAAGGAAGAACCTAGAATTGCATTTACAGCCTTTGAAGAACTCATGGAAACAAAAAAAGGAGTCAATATATGTAGTGATAGTTGGTCGGATCCACAACAAAGACCATATTTAACTTGATTGCTGCAAATGAGAGTGGTCCAATCATGTTAAAGGCGATTAATAGCCAAGGTGAAATGAAAACGGGAGAGATGATTGCAGAGCTGATCATAGGCTGTATAAAGGAGGTTGGACATGAAAATGTAGTTCAAGTAGTCACCGACAATGCTGCTAATTGTGTTAAGGCTGGTGCACTTATTTCAGCTAAGTATCCTACAATCTTTTGGACACCATGTGTGGTTCATATTTTAAATCTTGCTCTGAAGAACATGTTCACCAATGCTAAGCACAAGAAACAATGAAGAGGTGTATGATGCTTGTGTTTGGATAAAATCTCTTAGTGAGGATGTGACTTGGATTAAGAATTTTATTATGAACCATGGTATGCATCTTGTCATTTTCACAGAGCATTGTGATCTTAAACTTCTTAAGATTGCTTCTACCAGGTTTTTTTTTTTATCTTTTGCTAAATTTTACTAATTCAATAATAATATAAATATAATATTTTATATAACATTTTAAATTTTGACAGATTTGCTTCCACAGTTGTAATGTTTAAAATATTCAAGAAAATAAAAACCGGATTGCAACAGATGGTGATCAGTTCTAAATGGAATAATTATAAAGAAGATGACGTAGTGAGAGCATCTGCAGTAAAACAAAAGATATTAGGTGAGATGTTTTGGGATGATCTTGACTATGCATTATCTTTCTGGCTACCTATATATGGTGTGATTAGAGTTGCTGATACTGATAGGCCTTCTCTTCATCTAGTCTATGAACGGTGGCAGAGTATGATTCAGAATGTGAAGAGAGCTATTTATCGAATAGAAAAGAAACAATTAGGTGAGGAATAGCCATTCAATTTTTTTTTAAAAACACTCTGTACGTATTTATAGTGACTGTAAGTGTCATCAGACCATCTTCAACACACTTCTATTTTTATTTCTATATTTTTCTTCTAGATAGAGAAACTCTATTATAGAAATAAATTTGCTCCAATATATGCTTCTATAATAGAGTTTCTCTATTTATAGGATAAAATATAGAGATTTACTAATTTCATCTCTAAATTTAGAAGCAACAAGTGAGATTTCTCCATATTTTCCTCTAAAATATAGAAACTTTATTATACAGATATACATTGGAGCAAATCCACATCTATGATAGAGATCTATATTTTAGAAAAAAATATAGAGATGTACATTAGAGATGCTCTTATATAAACATAATCATATTTTATACATATATAGGTCGACTATCATAATTATTAATCTTCATGTTCATGATTGTGTATTTTCTACGGTTAGCATTTTAAGATATATTATAAACTGAAATTTTGTAAATAGACCATTTCTGTGTTGTGAATCTAGGAGATGAGAATTTTCTTGTCCGGCCATCATTTAGTATCCCTTACCATTTATAGTAAACTATCAAAACAATTTAGTTAAATTTTAAAATTTATCAGGCTATCTCATAATTAGCTAACTTATGAAAAAAGAAATATTAAGTGTGTTTGAACGGGAAGTGTTTGAAAAAACCAGGTTAACCATTAAATGGGAGAAACCATATTTAAATTATCATTCACAAAAACTAAACATCACAAGAAAAAATGGAAAAACATAGTGGTATAGTTGTGGTTCTGATATCTATGAAAACTTTTCATAATCCCCATAAGAGGAAGGAGTACATGCGTCCACATTAAGAAACTTAAGTTAATATTCTTTTGGAAAATTAAAATATATATCATAAATTACATTTACTTTTATGTCTTTACATGCATCCACATTAGGAAACTTAAGTTAATCTTTTTTGGAAAATTAAAATATATATCATAAATTACATTTACCTTGGAGCTATGTTACATGGAAATAAAAACGGGTACGTGAAAGCAGAAGCGTATGAAAGCATGGAAGCGAGATTTATAAAAATATTAGGAAGCGGTACATGTTAGAAGCGTGCATCCATATATTTTTATAAAATCCAGAACTAAAAATTATATGATTTAAATTTAAAATAAATAATTCATTTATAATAATTTTGAAATAATTTCATATTAAAGGTGTGAAAATACACATAAAATAAGTTTAAATAAATTATTATATTAATTATTTTTAATACTTCATAAATTGTTGAAAAACTATATTTGAATATATGATATATCTTTAATAAAAACTTTAATACATAAAGGTAATTTATACTAGTTTTAATATTTGTATAATTATATTCTCTATGTTTGATTACTATTAAATTTTGGATTTTATATAAATTAAAAATTATAATTCAATTATTTTTATTGATTTATATTATTATGACTTAAAAAAACGAAAGCGTGATTCCAATGCGGAATCGTAAGCTTCCAACGTGTTTTTAAAAAGAATATTTTGGAAGCGTCTTGGAAGCGAGATTTTGCAAGTAGTTTCCATAAGGTTCCGATTCCGATACCGTTCCCGAAACGGGAAGTAGACGTCAGATGAAGCTTTCATGCAACCTAGCTTTAGAGAAAAGTCTTATAAAAATATTATTTCCATACATTATTGTCATTAATAAGAATCTAAAACCTCAGAAATATTCAGTGATATAAATCATAAAGTGCAATTCTCCTAAATAGACTTTTCTATGTCTTTGTCACAAAAATAGCACACATGGAAGAAAATGACCAAAATATTTCATTTAAGAGGTCAAATGACTTTTATACTCTAGATATATATATAAAAATAAAAAATAATAATTTTTATAGTTTCAGATTATATGTTTTCAGATTCAAAATTTTTTATAATTTTTTTGGAAATTTTTTTTTGATTTTTTTTGAAATTCTCTTTTTATAATTCGAAAATTCTTTTTAAACTATTTTCATATTTTTATTTAAAAATTTATAGTATTTATTTTTTATTTTATAAATTTTTAAAGGCAAAATTTGCTAGAAATGCAACTTGGAAAATTTAATTAGCTGATCGTGCCCAATCTTTATTATTTAGGTATCTAGTGAGAGAATGAAACGTGAATTTACACCTCTGTCCCGTTACCCTTCTTGGCACCTACGCATATAGCATTGTTATAGGAATAGGGAAATCGAAGTTTGATTCACATGTCGGAGTATATGAAAACGACGTATTAAGTCACATGGTTCACATGCTTTGGATATTTCGAACGCACTTTTTCTGTATATTCTATGGACACTATAAAGTTAATTTGCACAAATAGCAATTCCCTTTCAAACACATTTCGGTATACTGTCACCCAAATTTTCTTAAACCAAAAACGGAAACCAATTAAACCAGAAAATATGTAAGACTTTAAACAAAAAAAAAAACTGAAATTAAAGATCGTTACATTGCAACTAAACCTAAAACGTTACGGAGAATGCATCTACCTCATGTTCTTATCGTAACAAAGTTCCACGTCTTTGCATGGAGACGCGTTGCAAGGATGCGTAGGTAGCAGCTAACCAACGTAACCCATTACCGTGTTATCATCATGGGAACAAGACGCAAGTAAAACAGAGGAACGTTAATGCAACCGCAATATAAATCCACGTACTACTAAGTTTATATTAACTTAGTGGAATTTCTTAGAAACCACAGTTAAACAAGTGACTCATCAAAACCACTACATTCGGATGAAATGCCACTAATATGTGGACGTTATGCGGACAACGTTGCCATTCTAGCTAAATAAAACTTTCGCGTCATTTGCATTCCTCCTAAACATGTTTAGTAAACGTGATAGAGAGATTAAGGGTATATTAATTTTTTTTAAAAGATCTAGAGCATTCGATAAACAAGTTTAATAATTTTATATTGTTGGGTGTCAGAGATATTTTTCGGTAACCTATGGAAACATCATGAGGTCTACACATAGGTAGCCAGTGCAGCGTATATTGCGTATGAGCTGAATTTGCTTCAACTATCTTCACCTGCATCTCTCCTTCTGGCTATTTAATAACCCCTCCAGCTAAAGAATTTTTCAGAAAACCAACAGAAAAGAAATCCAGTTTTCGTTTTCAATCCACCAGACCGCTGGATATTGTATGTAAAGGTTAGAAATGAAACCTATTCTATGCCTCATCATTTATTGCATATCATAATAACCACCTGTACAGATCTCAAATGTTATTGTCTTTATCACTCATCATCGTCTTTATGACTCTATTTTCATGTACACATGCAGATGGGAAGACTATTTAGGCTTGTTATGGGCCTCTGGGTTAAGGCCTCGAACGGCGATTGGAGCTTTGCAGAATCCCTGTATGATCAACATGACTTGCTGATAATAAACATGACGGACTCGTTTGAAGGTGTCCTTGAGAGGATTCACATAATGCTAAACCTTGGTATTCTCACACCGGTGGCAATAACTTACCAATTGCCGAAATGGATGGTTCACCCTGAAGGTCCTAAATCTCCCCCAGTCACGTTATCTTGTGATAATCACGTTATCTTGTGATAACGATGTTGAGATATTGTCAAGTGTCAGTGACTACATGGATCAGCCAATACTCTATGTTACTAGTGGACCTGAACTAGTAGCTAAGTATCAATTATTCTGTCGCTCGCCATTCACAATTGATGGGATCACTTATCTCGAAGAAGGAGTCACGGAAGAACAACATGCTCAAGCTATAAGAGGTTCGGTTCCGTTCAAACAAACTGTTATTTTTTTAAATATGAGTTGTACTAAGCTTAACTGACTTTTTTTTTTGTAAGCCTTGGTGGGAGGGCGTCCACTCGTGTGTAGCAACCACATGTTTGACCTAATGTTCAACGAGCCGCATCTCCTGCTCGTCTTTAGGGTTGCTCTTGAGATAGAGATGGTCTATAGTATACCCAATGACGAGGGAGAGAACGAAGATCCAAATGGTTTCCTTAACTTATCAGGCGAGGAACATATGACAATGGGAGCTGATGCTGAAGATCCACTCCTAGATTCAACCGTTGACAACCAGACATTTGAAGGTAAACGAACTAAAACTATTAAACAAAAAAAGGATACACCATTTACGTATGTTTATAGTATTTCATTAACATAATAGATTAAGAGACTCTAGCAACCTTATGCTAATTTATAAAGATATGTAACTTTGCGAAGTGGCCAATAAAATTTAAAATGTTTTTTTTTTCTTTGCTAGTTCTCTATGGGGAACCCATGCCTTTGGGACAGTTGGAAAATGCTTTGGTGGTTCACTCAACTCCTCTGGAAGTTCAGCCTCTAACGGATTGGAGAGACCCCACTTTCGAAGACAATGAATGGAACACTACGATGAACGAAGAAACCGGCTTTGAAATCAACCTCTCTCAACCACCACACCAAACTATTGGTGTTCTTGGTCTCCCCCATCCTTTGAATAAAAGAGTTTCCGCACCACAAACATCTACAATATTCAGTGTCTCAGATGATGAAGCTTCTTACACTGGATCTTCTGATGGCGCCAACGATACCGACAACGTTGCAACTGCACCTCCAGCAGATGTTATGTCACCGCCTGCTATAGTCGTCACATGTATCATTTAAATCTAATAAACTGGTTAATTGACGTCCCTTTACGTAAACTAAACTTACTAACTTCTATGCAACAATATATATAGAGGACACATCGGAAGGACTTACCGAACAGACCCCCTTGTTAGCACCGGCACCTGTCCCCAGCAATGAACTATCTACACCTTCAAACAACACCGAACCTGCTCTCAACCTCAACCTCGCATTAGGATTGGCCAATAACGACGCACGCCCTGTTCCTTTTATTATTGTGGATGACTCGTCTTCTGAATCTGAGGAAGAAAGCGGTGGGTCCGCTCCCCTCTTTTAAACATGTCACTGGATGTGCGCAATATGTTCAATAAATGAGTTGAATCAATCTGTGTGAAATATGGATGTACGAAGTTTCTTTTTGTGTTTTGGTGGCACTACAATGATGCATAATGACTTTGCGGATAATATAATGTGAAATAGTAATGTAAGATAACTTGTTTTAAATCGCTGTAATCGTCACTAACAGATATAAAGAAGTCCAACAAAATGTGTAGGATACGGCAGAAACGTTGACGATGAATTACACGAGGGAAAAGTGTTTTCAACTAGAGCAGAATTCAAACAACACATGGCTTTATACGCGTTGAGACATAAATTCCGGTTTAAACACTCTCGTTCCTCCACCGACGGAATGGTCCTACGTTGTATAAGTTCAACGTGCAATTGGAAAGTGTCTGCAATTAAACTGAAGAACGTAGAGAAATACGAAATTCGGAAAGCAATATTGGATCACACATGTTCTGTAGACGTTCGAGCAGGTATTTAAACAAACATATAGAATCTAAGCCCAATATATTTCATTTGCATATTTGTATATATTCATGGAGTAGAGTATGTGAATAAATAGCGGCGATAGTCATATATTGCTGTGAAACTATAGTTGGAGAAAACATGTTGTAAATAATAAAATGATAGAGGTAACGAAAAAAAAAAATTTCTTGTTATAGTCCAAACCTAGCATACATCTAACAATTACAAAAACCGTATATAATTGGCTTTATTTTCCTTTACTACATATGCAGGTTATGCAGAGCAAGCGACCCATTGTGTCATTGGTGAGATGATTAAGGGAAGATACACAGGAAAGGGTGCAGGACCAAGACCAAATGAAATCATTCAATTCATGCTCACTGACCACAACATTCGCATTTCGTACTGGAAAGCTTGGAGATCACGAGAAGTTGCCCTCTAATATGCTAAAGGATCGTTCAATACGGCTTATAGATTGCTGCCAGCTTATCTTCATAACCTGGTTCGCACAAATCCAGGGACAATAGCTGAAATCCATACAGTGTACAAAGCTGGCGTCGGCCACAGATTCAAATACATGTTTCTTGCCTTAGGTGCATGTATAACCGGATTCAAGAGCATGCGCAAAGTTTTGATCATTGACGGAGCACATTTGAGAGGTAAATATGCCGGGTGTTTACTTACAGCTTCAGCTCAAGATGGAAATTACCAAGTGTTTCCAGTGGCTACCGCCATAGTTGATGGTGAAAACGACAAAGCATGGGAATGGTTTTTAGAACAAATGTCCCAGTTCATCCCCGACGATAAGAACCTTGTTTTTATTTCAGACCGGCACTCTTCCATATACACCGCAATTGCAAAGGTAACTCATGCACCAAAGATAGTTACACATTCCTTTATAAAAAGTTTTAGCACATCGGACACTAGTATTCTACTTAACGTTTTCCTAAAACCAAAAGACCATATTTTGATATTAACGACAACTTCACTGACCACACAGGTCTATCCTGGAGCCAACCACTGTGCATGCATTTTAAACTTGCAACGGAACATCACGACGTATTTCAAAAACATACATCTTAGTTACTTGGTGGGGAAGGCAGCAAAGGCATTTCAATTGAATGACTTTTACAAGAGTTTCAACGAAATCAAAAACCTCAATACTTCATGTGCCGAATACCTTATGGCTATCGGTTTTGAGCACTGGGCAAGAGCACATTTTACAGGAAATCGTTACAACATGATGACAAGTAACGTTGCTGAAACATGGAATTCGGTTCTCCGCGAAGCAAGAGAATTTCCCATAGTGGCTTTGGTCGAGTTTATTAGATCGAAACTCATGGAGTGGTACGCAGAACAGCGTGTTGTTGCATTGGAAGGAAATGGAACACTAACGCCAAAGGTAAAACATATTATTGAAACCAACTTTGACCAAAGCGGGGGCCTTCTAGTTACACGGATTAATGGTGAGGAGTACGAAGTTAAAGAGAAGAATGGTTCATCATTCCACGTCAACCTATCGACAAAATCATGCACTTGTGTAGCATTTCATATGCTACTGATTCCTTGCCCACACGCAATCTCTGCAGCAATAAAAGAAAAAGTCGGTATAAAATCTCTTGTATCTGAGTTTTACACAAAGAAGACACTTGCCGCTGGATATGCTGAAAGTATATTACCCATCACTGGCGAAGTCAATACCTTTGCAATGAGTGTTGATGGGCAAAACAAACCATTGCACATATTTCCTCCCGCATGTAGACGCCCTCCAGGTCGTCCACGAAAAAGCATGATATTATCGACAGGAGAATTCCAGGTAACATATGTTTTCAAGTCGTTTGTATATCTATCACAAATCCATAACATATTATGCCTTCCTTCATAGATGAAACACCGCAGAAGAAACCATGTATGCAGCAAGTGCAAAGGCAAGGGACATAATAAAGCTACTTGCAAAGTCGCTATATAAAAGGACGATGCAACTACTAGGACGAGTTCTTCTCGGATGATGAAGGTGTTTGATATGGAAGGTGTACTGTCAAAAGGCAGAAACAACTTTTTCATGGCTATGTAAAATATGCTATCCATGTTAAGAATGAGGCAGGTTGTAGTATTTCCCGAGATTATAAAATAAATAAGAAACTCGTCCCATTATAAAATAAAGAGTAGTCTTAATAATTTCATATCATATTAACCAGCATTAAGAAAATATAGACATTCCCATTACATGTGCAGTACCATTGCAAAGCAGTTACTAATAACGGACGTCCATTTAGGAAGATTGCATCAACTCAATAATTAATCAAGGACGTCTATATTAAGAGAAACCGTTATAAAATCGGCATTACTCCTCAGGCATCACATCCGGATAAACGAGTTCCAATTCCAGAATTACCAAACAAAATATAAAAACACTAAGTTTAAAATTTACAATCCATTGGGCAAACAATCAAAGTATAGACAACCATCAACTTGAACCATTTATATGAATTCCAACTTAAGATACCTATATAGTGGACCATACACTTTATAATGAACAAGTCCGAATTTACGATTTGGGAAGTAAGAATAGAAACCCTTAAGTTTGATCCAACCACAATATCAAATGTGGACACCCATTGAACTAAACTAAAAAATAATGCAACAATTTTTTTAAACGATTATGCATATTAATTTTCGATCTTTTTAACATCAAGGATTTATATTACCCATAGAACATCCAAACACATGAAGCGTAATACAGAAACAGATATATATATTACACATGAAGCTTAATACAAACACAGACCCATCAATTATTCCGCAAACAGAGATAATATTACACAATACATTGTTTATTTTTATCACATAGGGACAGACCAGCCGTGCAAAATACAAGATACCAGGGTCTTCTTTCATTCCATACTTGGGCCGAGAACATTACTTCCAATCACTTCAACCATCAGGTGCAACAGACGAATTGTCAGAGTCTGAAAATTATATTTCCTTCGTTTAGTCCACATCGCGGTCCTTAATAAAACATCTATAACATTTTAATACATCCATACCTTTCTTCCCGCTCACGCTACCGGAACCAGTGCTGGATGAACCTTGCCCACGGCGATCGCGTTTGGCTATTTCAATTTCCAGATGGGCTCTGTTCATCAACTGTGTCTCTTGTTCAGCAAAGATGTCTTCGAGAAGGTCCTTACTTGCAGCTATTTCCCCTGCATTTAGCCCTACATTACACCAACATAATATCACACTTTAAAATTTTCGTTCGATATATAATAACACATTCTACAATCTCTTACCATCGAAGACGAAGGTTGCACCACGAATTCTGAAAGTTGTTTCCATGAGACATTTAAAAACACCAACGTCTTCCGGACCGGAGGACACGCATAGAATCAAACCTGAAAACCAAGAACGAAGGCTCATCATTTCAGCAACATCACTGGTTTCTGCAACCGTGGTCGGGGCAATTCGTGTTCCGTCGGGCTCAAGCATCCAGTCAGGGGGATGATAAGCCATGGCCAACGGAGTCTCACTATTCAAATGATAACGTTCGCGGATCAGTTTCTCTAAACTGTCGAACGTCTCTGTAGGTTTGACTAAGACCGAATACCCAAGGTCAGTTGGTTTCCTATGGAAAATCCAATATCCATCTTCCTTACGCTGCCAAGCACCGTAGTACAGACGCACAGGTAATGTTGTGGTCCTCTACAAGAAAACTCTACCATTAGTGGCTGGCAACGATAAATATAAGCTTCATTTAATCGCGAGATTAATCGCCTCCCCTTTATGTAGCTCCTACATAAGCGATATCAGTTCTCAGAAACCTTGCTCAGTCCTGCTGTCAACAAGATGTTGAAAAGAGGTCTAAGACAATTATACATAGCTTACCAAACTTTGCTCAAACGACCGCTGCCTTCCACGATGCGCACTGCTTTCTGACTGTGCACAGTTTTCAGGGACCTGAGATTCACAATCATTGCCCGATCCAACTTCAATTTTCTTTGTTGGCATTACACTGTCATCCTATATTCATATAACAAATAAGTGAATTAGATGGGTAAACTATTACAAGGCATAAACACCATTTGCTCAAAATAAATATATGTTGTGGTATATTATACCTGATTCTGCGGAATTCTCCGCGGTGGAGTTGAGTAGTCACTAAGATTACGCATAACATTTTCAATAGCCATAGCGTTCACATCAGCGGGGTCAATCGATTGTGGTTGGTGACCCCTCACTTCGTTCGCAACTTCAATGGGATCATTAGAGGGCAACACGGGAGTAGCCATGTGTTCATTCCACAGTGTTGACACCATTGCCTTTACACAAGTTATCATTTCCTCCTTAAACCTGACAAACCTTTGCATCTACTCTCCCCTCCAACTCATCCAGCCTACAACATGCCACATTTACCTTACTCTCCAACAAATCAAACTGCGGTTTCATTTTCTCCATCACAATACCAGCTACATAACCTGGACCACCGTTATCACAATTAGGGCTAACATTTTGCGTTTTCTTCGTCTTTCCCGAACCCCTTAATTCTTGACGCTTACACTCAACATCATATTTTTTCATACCACCCCGATAACATGCATTTGTAAAATTAGTTTTCCTTCGTATCCCTTCCACTAGATTGTGAACTCGCACATCAAATTCTTCGTCAGAGTAAACTACATTTTCCGGTTCTACTGACTTGATAGTATGTTCTTCAAGGATGATATCAACAATTACCTACTCCAATAAAGGATTAATCATTATCTATCAATATATATACTAATACTACCATCTATGTACACTTACTGAAATATTAATAAAAATAGCGATCTCAAATTTACTTACATCCTTCCCCTTATCAACGTTCTCACATGTGCGGGATTGAGAGTCTGCTTCTTGATAAAAATATCACTGCCACAACCTTCCAAGTCATCCATATCCGAATCAGATGCGGAACCACTATCATCAACAACTTCTGTCACAGCTGGAACAGCAGCGATGAAAACTAGCTGTAACGCTAGTACAAAACCTTTTAACGCAATCGTATTTTGTGAGAGGGAAACCTCATCTCTTTCTTTTAGGCTACCCATAAGCATGTCAAATGCAAGCCTCCCCCACGGAAACGCAAAGAATTCTCCAAGATCTTCAATTGCTTCCACATGCTCCCTCGATATTTTCATATTCATGCTTGTGGGGAGCAGAACAGATTCCAGCAGAGCCAAGCAAGCATACTTAATCCGGATTTCCTTATCCTGAACGATTTTTCGGTATAGCATCTTGATAACAGAGGCTACGGAAACAACCTCAGCTTTCCCAAATAATGTCGGCCAATATGGTTTCTCCGCCACAGTTTTCTTAAGCTTCATCTTCGACCTTCTTGGGAATTTACTACAAGGTAATCCCGTGACAATTGCAAACTCGTGAAGCGAAAAACGTAGGGGTTTTCCAGCAAATCGAAACCACAATTCATGCTTCTTCTTCGTTTTCAGCTGGCGCGACAATAAATACCTTACGACTCTTCCAGAAAATACCGGCTTCCCTGCTATCTCTATCAACTTACCGAAAGATGATTTCCTGATAACTTCAACTTCATCTTCCTCTAGCGCATTAAAAATTAGTTTTAAGGAGCTCGAAGATTGATATGTGAGAACACGAACACCCACTGGTTCTTCACCCGGCGCAAACATCGTCTCTGGAATTAGCCTCATCTCCTGCTCTGACGGTGAGCCCGGGCGATCTACATGACTCGCGTCCACCATCTGCGCAATTACGATCTCAGCACAACCAACTGTTTTTTTGCTTTAAAACAGATAACTCTCTTCGCTTCGGTTACTCCGCAATATCAGTTCTATGACTATATCACAAGCCACAACTGATCAAAAACAACAATTTAGTTTTTTTTTTTTTGAAGAATTGTATATTGGTAGATCACTATAATTGAATGACAATTTAGTATTTTTTCTATCAAAAAAAAATAGTATTTACAATAAGTAATTTATGATAAAGGAATAATGGGAACACAAACTTCACGTATCCAAGATTTCTCAATTTCTTATGTCACTTTCAAAAAGAAAAGAAGCTAAAGATTAAGAGGAGAAAAGAATCGATATATTATGATTTTGCTTCTTTCCCTATGTTTGGGTCCACCATATACTTTAGACTCATACATTTGTGAGAGTTTCAATAGAATTGATGTCATAATTAAATTGGACTGAAACCAACCGGTTTATATCCCCACCGAAACCATCATCTTCTTTTTTTTTTAAACCATCATCATCTTCCTTCCTCAGTATCTGTTATTGCTCTGTACATTTCTTCTTTTGTTCTCTGGTTCGAACAATAGTACGAGAGAAACACAGATACCATTTTAACATAGCCAAATTCAAAATTAAACATCAATGTCTCCTCTCTTTCATCTTCTATTTTGTCTATATAAACACTATGACAACTTCATCCTTCTTAATCCATACACCTTCTTCATCCATACTCCATACACCTCCTCTCACTCACCATGAAAGTTTCTTTGGAGACTATCATCAATGCCATGAAGGAGGCAGTCACTTGTGGTTCAATCCCCACAAACAAAGCCAAGACCGTGCAAGCTCACAGTGCGATAGTGGGTGCGTTGAAGGCCAATAAGGGAAAAAAAGGGAAGCTTCCTAAGGGGACTATCAAGGATGAGGAGTGGGTTTCTGGTGACAGTTATGTGAACAAGAAGCCCTCTTCTTCCTTTTCATATCTAAAAAGGACAATTGCTGCAATAAGAAAATGTGACACACAGCTATCAGTGAGAACGAAGAACAACCAGGGAGAGAAGAATTACGGGGATGTGGACATACCTCAGACCCTTCAGGACTGGGAGAGTGAGCAGTGAAGTATCAAGAAGAAGAAGAAGAAGAAGAAGTCTAGAGATGTTCTGTTACTGTAGCTAGTTTATAATGCTAGTTTCTGTTGTTCTGTTTGAGTGTCTTTGTTTTAGTATAATTCTAATGGAATGTTGTTTGTCTGTTGTTCTGTTTTAGTTTCTTTGTTTGAGTTTAAGTCTAATGTAATGTTGTTTGTCTGTGTTGAATGGAATCAAATATGTTTGTTGAAGTTACCATCCACTGATTGAGGACTGATTTCGCTATTGACTTCAATTATCTAGCATGCTCAACTTATCCCTGTTTCAGAAACTTTGAACTATCTCCCAAGCTACGTTTATCCCCACTTGTGGAGGACTCCAACTTGTGAACTCCAAGATATCTTGTGTTCCCTGAAACTTCACACCAAAATTGTATTAATTCCTTTCGGCGGTATTTTCTTCTTGCCGCATGATGATCTTAACTAGACCTTGATCATCATCACATAACTGTAAACCTTGAAGCTTTAACTGTATCAGTACAATCTGAGCCGCCCATGTATCATTCACAAATAGCTTCACAAATGATCTCCTGCTGGTGTTGGTATACCCAACTAGCTTGCCTGTTATCCACGCCACTTTTAAGTGTCTCTTCAGCTTGATATACCACATCAACAATCACTTCAATGTTAAGACCCTCAATCTTACTGTCTTGAGCAAAAACCATTTTGATGTGAGAGACTTGCCAAGTACCTGAAACTTTTGCAGTGCTTCTGTTGTAACGGAAAACAAATTGCCATCTGCTCCCTCGGGCGATGGAATTGTAGAAGCCGGAAAACCGAATCAAATAAACGATATAATAAAAGCGAGATGTTAAGGAAAGAAACGATTGAATAGACGAAATGAAACCCGACAAGAAAACGTTCATGGAGTCGAGATATGCTATCTCTTTCCTTAACTTTTTATATTCGCTCTGTAGTGAGACGGGACTGTACGAATATAGAGTCCCAGGATAAAACCATGGCGACGATTCACGCTTCACTCGTGAACGCCCTATCAAACTATAAAAGCTACGAAACACTCTCGAAATTAAAGACTTACGCTAAGGGATTTTTTGCTGTGATATCGATGTGAAAAAGTGAGTAATGAATGAGAAGGAGAGGTAGTATTTAAAGAGAAGACGGAGCAGCCACTTCCCGCAACAGTTGCTGCACGTGGGCGAGAATCTCGCGGAGATCGAGGGAAGGTAAGTTGCAAAACTTCTTCCTCAAGACTCGCTCTCTTCTTGTTTAAATATCTCGAGAGGATAAACTGCGTGTCGTTTTTTATTTTGTAAACAAACTACTTGTCGTTTCAAAATAAAATGCATGTTGTTTTTTGAGAATTAAATGGGTCAAAGCGTTGGGCTTAACTTGGTCCAAAAAGAATCTTATTGGGCCGGAGGCCCTCCACCAAGACCCAAGACCCAAGACCCAAGACCCACGACCCACGACCCACGACCGACGACCGACGCCCGAGCCCGGCCCGGACGGCGGCGGCGGCGCGCGCGTGGGGGCTATCCTCTCTCTCTGAGCTGTTTACACACTCCTAACTCATGAACATATATATACTACTCGATTTTGCCTCATGTAACCGATGTGGGATGTTTACACATCTCTTCAATAAAGCCACTAAGGCTTTTGCTCGGTTACATTCGCTGGCCCATTTTGTATTCACATTTGTCAATTATTATTGAGCCCATTGGCTAAAAATAATTGTCCAACAATCTCCCACATGAATAGAAATGACTCTAAACATATGCAGACTAGATGCAGACTCGATAGACTCTAAAAAAAAAAAAATTTACTGACTAGACTTAAACTAAAGCTAGACAGACTGACTTATCGAGAGTGTTTGCGAAAGTTCACTGTGTTTGAGTAGGTGGCATTTTTAAGCCTTGAACCACTCATAGTTAATATCTGTCGGGTTTACTTTACCAGAAGGTGAACATGATGTCTTGAACCAACCGGTGTTTTATGTAGACCGAGACAACAGGCACAACGCAGCTTCATTTTCTCGTAGAACTTAGTTCTCTATTGTGTTCATTGTGGCCCTGAACTATTCCTGGTTTTCATGAGTGAACTTAGAGAATATAGCCTTGCATTAATTCTCCTAGAAACGGCCCCATTTCACACTCATTAGGTGATTGACCATGAAAAGTATTGAGTAATACTTCGCTTTAGAAGGTATGGAATCATTAAAAGCCTATGCTTATCCTTCTCACATTCGTTAGCACTTATCATCTTTAGGAGCTGGGATGAGACTACTTTGTCTCAAAGTGCTTTGGTTAGATTCTGCTTGATTTTGTTTTCCCTTTGAACCTACGTCTTGGGATCTCCAGTCATGATAGGTAGGGTTGCAGTCAAGCATCCTCATTAGTTATAGGCTTTAAACCCATTCCTTTTGATGATTTAGCAACAACATCTCGTGGCAAACCTTTAGTAAATGGATCCGCTAGGTTGTCAGCCGATTTGATGTAGTCTATTGTGATTACACCAGTTGAGATAAGTTGTCTAATGGTTTTATGTTGTCTTCTAATGTGACGAGATTTACCATTGTAGAGATTATTCTGAGCCCGAGCTATAGCTGATTGACTATCGCAATGTATTCTTATAGCTGGTACAGGTTTCTCCCACATAGGAACATCTTCCAAAAAATTTCTAAGCCATTCAGCTTCTTCTGCTGCTTTGTCTAATGCTATGAACTCAGATTCCATAGTTGACCTAGCTAGCACTGTTTGTTTGGTAGATTTCCAAGATATTGCCGCTCCTCCTAATGTAAAAACATATCCACTTGTGGATTTTGAGTTTTTAGAATCTGATATCCAGTTAGCGTCACTGTATCCTTCTAAAACTGCTGGTTCTTTACCATAGTGAAGCCCAAAATCTTTGGTATAGCGCAAGTAATTGAGTACTCTCGTTATAGCTTTCCAGTGTGTATGGCCTGGATTACTTGTATATCGACTAAGTACGTTTACTGCATGCGCTAGATCTGGTCTTGTACAATTGGTCAAGTACATTAGACTTCCGATCACACGTGCATACTCGTTTTGTCAAACCGCTTCACCTGAATTCTTTGTCAAGTGCATTTGGGGATCTAACGGAGTTTTTGCAGTACTATTAGAGTAGTTTTTAAATCTCTCTAATATTGTTTCAGCATAATGAGATTGCGTTAAAGTAATTCCTTTTGAATTTCTTATGATTTTAACCCCGAGAATAACATCTGCTAATCCCAAATCTTTCATCTCAAATTTTCCTTTGAGCATGTTTTTTGTTTGATTGATAATGTCTTTATTGCTTCCAATAATGAGCATATCATCTACATATAGACATAACAAAACATACGCATTTTTGGTAATTTTGTAGTATATGCATTTATCACATTCATTAATTTTGAAACCATTTGACATCATTGTGTTGTCAAATTTTTCGTGCCATTGTTTAGGAGCTTGTTTAAGCCCATAAAGTGACTTTACAAGTCGGCATACTTTGTCTTCCTGTCCAGGAATGACATAGCCCTCAGGTTGTTTCATGTAAATTTCTTCTTCTAAATCACCATTTAGAAAAGCTGTTTTTACATCCATTTGATGGATTTCTAAGTCTCTTAAGGCTGCGATAGCTATCATCGACCTTATAGATGTTATTCTGGTTACTGGAGAATATGTATCAAAATAGTCAAAGCCTTCCCTTTGCCGGAACCCTTGAACTACAAGCCTAGCTTTATATTTTCCACCAGGTTTTCGTGTCATTATCCATCTATTACCTAATGCTTTGCAGCCAGGTGGTAAATCCGTTACGTACCATGTGTAATTTTGCATGATAGAATCGAATTCACTTTTGACAGCTTCTTTCCAAAATGGAGCTTCGGGTGAAGCCATAGCTTCTGCCAAAGTTTTTGGAACATTTTCTACTAGAAATGCCATTAGGAAATCATCACCAAAAGATTTCTCCTTTCGAGCTCTTTTGCTTCTCCGAGGTTCATCTTTTTCTTCATTTTCTGAGATATCATTTATAGAAACTTCAACGTTTGTCTCAATTTCTGAGTCCTTATCGTTGTCTCTTTCTTCTCGAGTTCGTTTTGAACCATGTTTTTCCTTGTATGGAAAAATATTTTCGAAGAAAGATGCATTTCTAGACTCCATGACTGAATTTTTATGGATGTCTGATATCTCAGATTCATGTACCAGAAACCGATACGCAGTACTATTATGTGCATATCCGATGAAAATGCAATCCACTGTTTTAGGTCCAATAGTGACCTTTTTTGGTGGCGGTACCTCAACTTTTGCCAAGCACCCCCACACTTTTAGGTATTTATACGAAGGTAAATTACCTTTCCATAGTTCATATGGAGTTTTGCCAGTTATTTTGTGTGGAATCTTGTTGAGGATATAATTAGTGGTAAGCAACGCTTCCCCCCACATATTCTGGGGTGACCCAGATTCCTACAACATTGCATTCATCATTTCTTTAAGAGTTCGATTTTTTCGTTCAGCAACTCCATTAGATTCTGGTGAATAAGGGGCTGTAGTTTGATGTATTATTCCATGTTCCTTACAAAATGAATTGAATGGACCATCATACTCGCCTCCTCTGTCGCTTCTAACTACCTTAATAGTTGTTTTAAGCTGATTTTCGACCTCGAGTTTAAATTCTTTGAATTTATCTAAGGTTTCATCTTTGCTATGTAAAAGATAAACATAACAATATTTTGTGCAGTCATCTATGAAGGTCACAAAGTACTTTTTCCCACCTCTAGTTGGCATGTATTTTAAATCACATAAATCAGTGTGAATTAAATCTAGAGGTTTATTAGTTCTTTCAACACGAGGTGAGGGCGTTTTTGTGAGCTTAGCCTGTACGCAAACTTCACATTTTTGTTTACTTGTTTTAAATTTGGGAATTAAATTTAAATTCATTAATCTTTGTATAGATTTATTATTTACATGGCCTAATCTTTCATGCCATATATTAAAAGACTCAACCAAATAAGCAACTGGCTCTTTCTTATTCATTGAAACTTTTGGAGCTACAACTTTCGGAGGGACGGTCATTACATTCAACTTGACCAGTCCATCCTTAACATACCCCTTTCCCAAATACATCCCATTCTTCCTAATCACGAGCTTATCCGCCTCAAAGCTTGTGGCGAATCCATTCTTGCTGAGCAAGGTTCCTGAGACCAGGTTTTTCCTCATGTCAGGCACATGCTTCACATTTGTCAGAGTGACCTCACGTCCAGATGTCATCTTCAAAATCACATTGCCGCGTCCTTCAATCTTGGAGACTGCAGTGTTTCCCATCCTGAGCTTCTCCTGAGTCTTGCTTTTCTGATAGGTGCTGAACATCGCCCTATCAGTGAAAATGTGGGTGGTTGCACCAGTGTCATACCACCATTCCCTGGGGTTGTTGCTTTCAACCATGTTGGCTTCAGTCACCACAGCAACAAGATCCTCCTCAGTGAGATTTGCCTGAGCCTTCTCATCTTTGATCTTTTTGCGGCACTCAGCAGTCTTGTGTCCCACTTTATTGCAGTAGTGACACTTCCCCTTGAATCTCTCTACATTCGCATTGATTTCAATGCCTTTGTTCTTGAAGTTTTTTCCAGTAGCCTTCAGTGCTGCAGCAGTTTTCGAAGGCTTTGCTGGAGAATGGGCGTGTGCCTTTCCTTTGCCTTTGTACTCAGCCATGTTGACACTATGCTCCTTAGCATTGATCTTGTCAGCAATTCGGTTCCTGGATTCCATCTGAAGCCTCATGATAAGCTCCTCAAGGCCCATCTTCTTCTTCTTATGCTTCAGTTAGTTCTTGAAATCCGCATAGCTTGGAGGAAGCTTTTCAATGAAGCTGAGAGTTGTGAATGTATCGCAGATGGACATCCCTTCAGCTTTGATTTCATGGCAAATGAGCTGGAACGCTTCCACCTGATCCATGATGGGTTTTGAATCCACCATTTTGAAGTCATGAAATTTTGCAACCACATACTTCTGGCAGCCAGCGTCCTCACCTCTGTACTTCTTGTCAAGTGATCTCCATACCTCCTTCGCCGTTGGAATGTCACAGTAGACACGGTACAATGGGTCAATGAGGAGACCCAAAATGTAACCTTTGCAGACGAAGTCAGAATGCACCCAAATGTCAACACTTGCGAGAGTGTGCACATCATCAATCCCGTAAGGGACAAGGGGCTTGTCCTCCTGGATGAACTTGTCCAGCTTCATCGTTGTTAGGAAGAACATCATCTTCTTCTGACACGTTTTGAAGTTTTTGCCATCAAACTGGTCTGGCATCAGTCCTTGAGTGAACAGGCTGGGCACAGACGGAGGAGTTGGTACTGCAACCGGACCACTTGAGGTTGCTAGACCTGAACTCGTTTGATAAAGACCAGCACCGAACAAGCTACGGCGCGTGGTTTCATCAGCACTGTTTCCCGCAGGAAGGGTAGTGGTTGTTGTTGCTGCAGCGGTTGAGGAAGCAGGGATGTTTCCAGCGGTAGTCACACCAGATACATCAGTTGCAGCAACGTTGATTGGAGTTTGCGCGATGGTAGTGTCAATTGGGGTGTTGTTTGCATCCGTCATTTTTCTGTTGAGAAAACATGAAAACGGATTAGTACTCCATTCAACAATAACAAATTATTATTAATATAATAATAAAAATAATAATCTAAATCGATTTTCATTTTTGGTGTTTGAACCAAATCATATCGATTTAAGTGTGAGAAAACGTTTTGCAAACTCGCTTAAAGCGTTCGCAGAAACCATTTGTGTAGACTTTTAGCTCGTTTCACAAACTCGCTTTATGAAGCGTTCGTGGAAACGATTCGAATACATAACGTTTTGAATAACAAAGTATCTTAAACGTTTCGCGGAAGTGCCAGAGAGTAGATCGCAAACACGTTTTTGAAACCGTTTACAAAACCTTAAAACCCGTTTCATAAATCATTTTTCAATCCGATTAAAGCTTTAGACAGAAAGCGATAAAGAGTTAAGATTGTAGAAGCCGGAAAACCGAATCAAATAAACGATATAATAAAAGCGAGATGTTAAGGAAAGAAACGATTGAATAGACGAAATGAAACCCGATAAGAAAACGTTCATGGAGTCGAGATATGATATCTCTTTCCTTAACTCTTTATATTCGCTCCGTAGTGAGACGAGACTGTACGAATATAGAGTCCCAGGATAAAACCATGGCGACGATTCACGCTTCACTCGTGAACGCCCTATCGAACTATAAAAGCTACGAAACACTCTCGAAACTAAAGACTTACGCTAAGGGATTTTTTGCTGTGATATCGATGTGAAAAAGTGAGTAATGAATGAGAAGGAGAGGTAGTATTTAAAGAGAAGACGGAGCAGCCACTTCCCGCAACAGTTGCTGCATGTGGGCGAGAATCTCGCGGAGATCGAGGGAAGGTAAGTTGCGAAACTTCTTCCTCAAGACTCGCTCTCTTTTTTTTGGACCAAGTTAAGCCCAACGCTTTGACCCATTTAATTCTCAAAAAACAACATGCATTTTATTTTGAAACGACAAGTAGTTTGTTTACAAGACCGAAGACCGAAGACCGAAGACCGACGCCCGAGCCCGGCCCGGACGGCGGCGGCGCGTGCATGGGGGCTATCCTCTCTCTCAGAGCTGTTTACACACTCCTAACTCATGAACATATATATACTACTCGATTTTGCCTCATGTAACCGATGTGGGATGTTTACACATCTCTTCAATAAAGCCACTAAGGCTTTTGCTCGGTTACATTCGCTGGCCCATTTTGTATTCACATTTGTCAATTATTATTGAGCCAATTGGCTAAAAATAATTGTCCAACAGGAATATCATCATCACAGTCTGCTTCTGGTCATCAAACTCCATGGTGCGGAGCTCCAGGCAAGATGTCTATGGCTGACATTGTGAAGATGGGTAGACCACAGAACAAGACAACAAACTCACAACAAAATGTCAATATGCGTTCTGAGATTAATCATGAGCATGAAGCTAATGCCAAAGAAGAGTGGCCGTCGATTGAGAAGCCACTGGGTCCCGGTACTTCTTCTGTATCAGTAGCACCAGCAGAGCCAGAGGTATGCATTCCTCCAGCTGATCTTCAATCTGATAGAGAAGATCAGCATCTGAGCGACCGGTTAGAAAATATCCATTTAGCAGAAAAATGGCCCTTCTGAGAATTTTGGAGTCGATCATGTGCAACATGACTCGGTTGGCTGCTAGTAGAAATGTCCACGAAGATGAGTCTGGAGTTTCATATACATATTAGACGCAGAGGGTAATATCTTGAATCTGCATATATGTTGTTTATTCCTTATCTAGTTTGGGCTTGTCTGATTCTTTTATGAGCACAAAGGCGGCTATCTGAGAGCACTCTCTTGACTAGGTTTTGCCACTATGATCAATACTGGGACGAGCTTGTTTATTGATTATGGGAATACATATGCCCTTATAGTTCTGCTGATGAAAGCTTCTTTTTGCTATTTGGTTTGTTTTGTAGCTATATTATGTCTGTTCTGTTTTCTTCTCTTAGTTATCTTTCGGTCTTATTAATTATCTCATTTTAAATACTTTTCAGATGAAGATGAGGTTTCATCTGATTCGGCCGAGTTTCAACAATTAACCGTAGATAGTCATGGTCAAGAAGCGTCGCATGAAGAGGTTTAGACCTGCTGTTCTTATTCCAACTCATTTGCTTATCCATACAAAAGAATGTTCGCAATTGGAAGTTTTGGATCAAGGCCTTTAAGCAACAACGCAGAAGACACTACAAGAAAAATCAGTATTAGTAGCACACGAAAAACGCTACCATAGAGTTTTCGTAGCGTTTTTGTAAACGCTCTGACAGCCGCAGCTATGGTAGACCCCCCCATATTATAGCGTTTTTCGTGTGCTATAATAAATAGAGATATCACAGCGTTTAAGTTTTGATATTCTAAAAGGTTATAATAGCATCATCATTTTGCTATTATATGATTTTCTATGGCGTTTTTCATATGCTGAGACTTAATTTATAATGACATAAATATAACGCTATAACTAAAATAAATAATTTAAAAGAATTAAATTAATTTATTATAATTCATTTAATTACGAAAATTAAAAAATGGAAATAATCAAAATAAAATGGCAAGTTAATTCGTAAATAAAAAATAAATATTTATTTATTGATTAAAATCAGTATACAAATAATTAAAGAATACATTAAACCAAAAAACTAATTACAAACATTAAACCAAACCATAATTAACCTAAGGTTTACATGTGAACCTGGTATAGGAATCTAAAAAACTAAACCGGTTTAACCTTTTAAAAAAATTAACCCTATCTCTACACCAAACTCTTCGCCGCCGTCAACCAACTCCATCACTGTGTGCTCTTTCACCACCATCGGAACTTCGTATCTGTCTCTCTTACCTCGCCTCTATACCAACTCCATCTCCTCTCTTCTATCTTGCTCGACTCAAACTCCATCTACTGTCCCCGTCACAAACTGCAGGTCAGAAAAACAAAATTAAGAAAAAGTTACAGAATTGGACGAAATTGAGATTAACATCTCGGCAGGAAGAACACAAGTATTATACCTTTCTTTAAACTCTAGGTTTTACGGATCTACAGACTTTCCAAAACAGCAGATCAGTATGTAGACAAATAGAAAATGAATCTTATCAACAGATCTAAGGAGAGTGCAAAAGAAAACAATTTACACAAATTCAGAAATAAAGGAGACAGATTTTGTTTGACCTGATGGGGTTAGGACATGAACCAACGAGGTGAGAAGTGGAGTCCTTCGTAGAAGATAGAGAATTATTCTGGGTTTATTAGGGTTTATTCCAGAGAAGAAGAAAAGATGGAGCTTTGAATTTTTTTTTCAGGTTTACGACAGTAGAAGAGGAGAGGAGCAGAGATTGAGAGATAGAGAGAGAGAGAGAATCCAATAAAAGAAAGCAAAATGTTTATGTCCCTTAGATTATATTCATCATCAACGGTTATGATTAAAAAGAAGTAATCCTTACTTTCTTGTATCAGCCAATAGAAAGGAATCACGAGGATTGCTAATAAAAAAAGAAAAAAAGTAACGTAAAGAGGTGAGATAGAGAAGTTATCATCACTTTCAACACTTTGTAAAGTTTAGCATATCATTTTATGTGTTTAAAAGACTAATGTTTGAAGATTAAGTGATAATTAATTTCATTGATTACATTTTCTAATTGCAAAAATGTCAATTGCGATAAATAATCATGATTTTCTTCAAAAAATAAAAATTAAGAATTATTAAAAAAAGATTTAGGGTTTGAGTATAAATTGAAAGAATAGGGTTTGACATAGGATTTGCCGGTTTGGTGTTTGGGGTTTATAGTAAAACTTTAAACACAACTCTTAAAACTTAAATATTTTCATAGATTATGCATTTAAAAAATATTATTTTTATGTAAATAATGATTTTAATGTTTAAAAATAGTGTTTGGAGTTAAAAGATAAATTTAGGGCATGTTTAGGATTTAGGGCATGTTTAGGGCTTAGGGCATGTTTAGGGTTTAGGGCATGTTTAGGACTTAGGGCATGTTTAGGGTTTAGGACATGAAGTAAAAAATATTATTTTTGTTGGATTTATTATTAGTGCTGGATTATCTTTTTTATGATATTACTTTTGTGTGTGTGTGTGTTTTTTTTGAACACTGATATTACTTTTGTGTTATCTTTGGATTCATGGTTAATCGTTATCAGTAAGTAAATAACTAAAAAAAAAAAATTCATTGACCACTTTAAACATAATCTTGCTCATTAGAAACAGAAGTGATCCAACATATAAAAACTACTAATGCCATAATAATATCAATGGCAATCGAGACTTCCCCTGCATCTCCAAGGCAACCACTACATCCACTAACTACCATCCAAAATATACATAAGGCCAAAATAATTCATAAGCTAACAAATATACCAACATATATAAGACTAATAACTTCCTTAATATTTCCCAAGCTGGACTCAATTGTACCCATACGCTCAGTCTTTTGTGAGCAAGTGATTGATTTCTAGCTTTGCTTCAAAGTCTTTCAAAAAGTTAAGCATCACTTCTGGTTGGTAATTGGTGGCCAGAACCACTCCATCAACTCCAACTGCCTTAAGCTCATCTGTTTATAGGAACACATACTTGGTTAAAAACTGAGACAAAACAATAACAACTAGCGGAACCTAGTTTAGAACAGAAGAATGATCATCAAGTTAACTTTAGCCAAGAATGAGAGGCTTCATCTTGATCAAACTAAACTTCTTTTTTTCTTCATGTGATTGCTAAAGTCAGACTTAAAACCGTAACACAGAGCATAGAGATGGTAACAAAAACAGGGAAAAGAGTATAACTTTAGCCAAGAACAAGGCAAAAAGACAAACTTTAGCCAAGAACAGAGCAAAGGCAGAGACTTTTAACTACCTAGCAGAATTGAAAACTAAGAAAGAAGAGAACAACATTGCAACATCAGCGAAGGTTCTTACACTGGACGCAAAAGTTGCAGGAAGAAATGCAGCTGAACAAAAAAGAAAAGTTGGAGTCTTTATCTATTGAATCGCACACAAGCGTAACTGTGACCTCTTCTTTGAACATCAGTTCCTGCAATCACAAGAGTCTCAGACTTACTCATCAAAACTGAAAGTAGAGAATGTTACACCTAATCTGAAATACCTAATTGACGACCTAGTCACACAAACACAATTGTGCAAGCACATGAATGAAATATAGAAGAGCTGAGAGAAACGAACATAGGTAAATCTACATCAAACCTTCAATGGCGTCATGGGGAGTCTGGAAACCCAAACCAATGTTCTTCCAGAAACGGTTTCCACCTTTAACATGTTTCTTTTCTTTCCCAGATTTCTTCTAGCTGAAACACACACATAATCTTCATCATAAGGACCAATTCGTAAAGCAAAACGATAAAGCTTTTTCCTTTTTCCTTTTTCTTACCTTAAGACGACCTCGGGTTGCTTAAGAAAAGCTGTCTCAGTCTGCAAGAGAGAGAAGAGGATGAGAATATTTGTAAGAAGTATATAAACAAAGAGACAGAGAAAGAAGAAACAGAACCTGTTCAGCCATGGCTACTGGTGCATCCGTCTCTCTTTATCGAATCAGAGGCGTTGGGATCTGAGGAGACGCATGAAGGAGTGAAATTGAGGGGTTTGCGAGGTCTTGCGGAGATGATTATGAGACGTAATTGTCGTTCAAGGAGAGATCAAGGTTTAGGGTTTGGTGGAGACGAAGATGATTGATATACAGAGTGCAAAATTGAGGGTTTGGGAAAGGACGAGATCCAATCCTTATGTGGTTTCTTCGATTGAGATGAATAATGGAAGAAAAAAAAACTGAAGTAGGAGATGGAGGATGAATAGAGAGATTGAAGTAAACAACGAAGAAGAAGACAAAGAAAATGAATTATTTTTTTTTCCTTTTTCAAAAAACACAGTGACTTAGGCAAAAATTACATTATTTTAATCAAAATAAAATGTTTTGGTGCCAAAATGAAAATTTGCAAAGTATTTTCGCCTCTTAATGATTTTTGGGTTCCCGCTTAATGAAAATCTTTCTTAGCATAAGTTTAATGCTACGATAGAGTTGTGTTCCATTTTTTTACATTTTTGATAGCAGTTAATGAATTCATGCTACCACGAACTGCTACTAATACTCATATTTCTTGTAGTGAGAGAATCCTGATGTAGCTCAAGATGGGAACATTCAGATGCTAGGTATTCCATTACCCTGATTATTCTTCTAATTTCATTTTTTATCTTTTAGTTACCAACTGATCAGTTTGCAGAAATACTGAGTTCTATGGAGATGAACAACATGTTGGAAGTACAGCTAATGGAAATATGGACCACGCACCTGCTGCTGGAAATTATGATGATTCTTTGGAATCTAGGCGAGAGCTTCTGAAGCAAGAAAACCCCGAGATCGTTCAGGAGCACCACCAGTACACATTTTCTCAGGCTGAGCCAGGGCATGCTAAGCAGCAGCTGAATACTGCACATAATCAGATGCAGAATCTTGCTTCATTATCGAATGTGATGGTAAGCTACATGTGCATTCTTCATGATATCTGTTAAGGTAACCTTGTTTTGCTTTCTAGATACTACATTCTGGCAGTTCATAGTTTTGTCATCTCTGAAGTGATGATGGCTATAAAATTCTTGAAAGGCATTTGCTAACATTGGTTCTTGTTTGTGTTTTTGCCTCAGCAGGGGTATCCATTCCCAGTTCCCAACAACTTATTGGCACAAAATGCAAGGGAGCTTGATTTCCAGTATGCTATTGCACAGTCTATGCAGTCGAGAAACAACAACAATGCTTCATCACCTGGTGGCCAAAGCATTTCCATGCCAGAGGTGAATAATCCCTTTGCCTTAAAGAAACACAAGATGTCTTCCCAAATTCTCTTAGCTTGTCTCTGGAAGGAAGTAGTCATGTTTGTTTTGTTTGCTTGACTGAAGGCAGTATATTCTTTACAATGCAGCAAACCTTGCCCGGTGCTAGTGTATGGCAGCAACTGGACCAGCTTTTCCTCAACAGCTTATACCAGCAGCAACTAGCTGCATTGCTTCCTCAGTAAAAGACCAATCTCTCTCCCAGTAATTTGCCTCTCAGTCTGCAACAGCTCCTGCCTCCGCTTATGGATTTGGAAACTCCACCAATGTTGGATTCGCTGCGAACTTCCCTCTTAACCAACAGTCTGCTCCTACCGGTTCAACGATGGGTTATGAAGATGTGCTTAGTTCTCAGTACAAAGAGAGTAATCATCTGTTGGCACTTCAGCAGCAGCAGCAGGTATCATCTCCTTATGGTCATTTCCCTTTACAAAATTTACAACAGACTCAGCAAGTAGCAGGAGGGTATCGTAAAGCTCAGCAACAACATCATTATGGTAATTACTATCAGTCTCAAACAGAAATGTTAGTTGATCGTCAGCAGAAAAACCCTAGAGACGGTGCAGGGGCTCAGGCTGTTCAGCCCTCGAATCAAACCCAGCAGCTCTGGCAAAACTCTTACTAAATAAAGTGTTTTTTTTTTGTCAGCTTCTTTCGGTTATAGAGAGTTTTGTGTGGCGAGGTTGAAGAGGAAATGGATATGTTCTGAATGCATTTACTACAGTCATCATTTTTTTCTCCTCTATTAACTTAGGGAACACGCAGTGTCAATTTCATCAATGCAACATATAAAAAAGGAAACATTTTCTTAATCTTCCTTTTCTTTTCTTGTAACGTTATGTTAAGATCTTATAGCTTTTGGGTAGGGTTGGGATTTTAGGTGTTCGGTTTGGTTTCGGATACAGATAAGACCGGTTTGGTTCAGGGTTATATCAGATATTAAGAAATTATACCCAAATAGTACTACACCTTTTGGTCAGTCTTCCCCTTTGGGCTAACGTGATTTCAAAGCTTGACTAAACGGGTTAGAAAATTACAAACTCGTCTCCAGCTGTGAAAGTCAATAGAGGGATTGTGGAGACAACGTCTGAATCCAACTTAGATTTCAGTCTAATTTTTCTAAGTACTACTACTGTGACGGTGGAGTCAAAGTCTATATTTTGAATGTGCATTATTATACTACGAATGTTATATTATTGTTCAAAACTAGGAAGAATAGAAACTGCGTATGCATGCCGATATGATCTTTAATTTCATTGAATCATTCAACAAGATATATTTTTTTTTGGTCAACAAGATATATTTAAGTGTATGTATTTTACTTATATCAGTTATCTAAATAATCCATTCTATCTGGAAAAAAATCACGATATGAACGACTACAATGGCGTTTCTGTATAAAATGAATCAAATACTTGATATAAACGATACAATGTAACAATGATCAAATGTTAAGTAACTACGTTGGGTTGGTGCACAAACACCACTGCGTTCCCCTTTAGTATGAAAGGTAAGACCTTTTGTGTAAAATGATACTTCAATTTTTATTTCCGATGATTTACAAATGAGTAATACAAAGAGTATATATAGAGACTTGAGAACAATTTAGAATCTATCTTAGCCTTATCCTCTTTAGTAGCTGTAAAGTATCCTAGTCTGACAGTCTGTAGCATAACAAATTTGTTATTGAGTTCGATTGTCTTATCAGGTACAGGCAACAGTACTGAGGAGGGAGTCTTTGTCTTCTTGTTTTGACTCCAGCTGGGCTTCTGAGATGGGCTTGACGACATTATGAATTGGGCCTCAGCTGGATCACTTACAGCCCCCATCAAACTCGGGGTGGGTGACTCAATGACACCGAATTTGACTCGAAGATCAACAAACGGTCTCCTTGCCAAAGGTTTCGTGAAGATGTCGGCAAGTTGAAATTCAGCTGAGATGTGTTGAGTTTCGATGAGGCCGAGAGCCACCTGTTCCCGTATGTAGTGAAAGTCGGTATCGAAGTGTTTCGATCTGTTGTGAAGCGCCGGATTCGCACTGAGATAAACCGCAGAGAGATTGTCACAGTGGAGAAGCGTGGGGAAAAATTGAGGGATATTCAGGTCTTTCAGTAGTGCAGACAGCCATGTCAGTTCTTGCGCAACAGTAGTCAACGCCCTGTATTCAGCCTCCGTCGAAGATTTAGCCACAGTAGGCTGTCTTTTGGCGGACCACGAGATCAAATTGGAACCAAGGAGAATGCAGAAGCCAGTGGTGGAGCGTCTGGTTTCTTTGCATCCCGTCCAATCACTGTCGCAATACCCCATCAATATCAGATCTTTGTCTTTATGAATCTGAAGCCCAAGTGTGATTGTCCCCTTTATGTATCGAAGGATTCTCTTCAGCAGACCAAAGTCACTCATTGTCGGAGCATGCATCCTTTGACAGACATAGTTAACCGCGTACTGTATATCCGGTCTGGAGATCATGAGGTATTGCAACTTCCCAGCTAGGCTTCTGAAATAGGTTGGGTCAGAGAATGGTTCTGGGTGGGGATCTTCGATCCTTTGAGGAAGGGGAGTGGGCATGGGGTTACAATCTGTCATAGCAGCTAGGTGAAGTATCTCCTCTGCATAAGCTTTCTGATGCAGGAAGATAGAGTCTGGAGACGATTCGATCTCGATGCCAAGGAAGTAACGAGGTCTGCCAAGATCTTTCATTGAGAATCTGGTGTGAAGAGCTCGAAGAAGATCTTGAGTTAGGGTGTCATCGTTACCAGTCAACAGTATATCATCCACATAGATAAGCAATATCAGAGTCTTATCGTTTCTGTGAAGCGTGAATAGCGACAGGTCTGATTTGCTACATGTAAAGCCGAAGTCAATGAGGAAGTTACTGAAGGTGTTGAACCATGCTCGTGGAGCCTGCTTCAGACTGTAGAGAGCTTTGGAGAGACGGCATACGTGATTCGGTTTCTCAGGATCCACAAAGCCTTGCGGTTGTGTCATGTAGACAGGTTCATCAAGCTCTCCGTGGAGAAAGGCGTTTGACACGTCCATTTGTCTGATGTCCCAACCTTTGGTCACTGCAATCTTCAACACTAAGCGAATTGTAGCTGTTCTGACCACTGGGCTAAAGGTTTCTAGGTAATCCCATCCTTCCTCTTGATTGTTTCCTCTGGCTACCAATCTGACTTTTAGCTTGTGAACTGTTCCATCAGGGTTTAGTTTTATCTTGTACAACCATCCACAATCTAACACATTCATGTCGTCTGTCGCAGGTACAAGATCCCACGTGTGAAGAACATGAACATTGGTTATCTCATCCATTACTGCCTGATTCCAACCCGGATGTGCCATCGCTTCAGCTATATTTTGTAGCTCCTTTATGTTGTGGCGAGGTGCCATAAACACATACCGAGTGTTAGGCTTGTGAACTCCAGCTTTCGCTCTCGTTGTCATTGGATGTTGATTGTTGTGGAGTGGTGCAACATGTTCAGCAACCGCAATCGGTGGAGCAGGTACATGCAGAACTGGTGCAGGAGGGATTACAAGTTGTTCAACTACTAGGTTTTCAACTGGGCTTCTTTGAGGTGGAGCTAGGATTCGCGTGACTTGAGGTTGAGGTTGGGGTTGAGGGGTTGGTGGTGATATTGACTGCCAAGCTTTCAGGAGAGGAGTGTCGTAGACAGGAACCAGATTCTTGTATTCATCTTTAAACGGGTAGTGTTCCTCATCGAAGACAACGTGTCATGAGATGTATATTCTTCCTGGTTGGTGGGTACATGCACCGATACCCTTTGTGTTGTGGACTGTATCCAAGGAACACACATTGGAGGGATCGAGGCTCCAACTTATGCGTCGACATTGGTCTCAGGTACAGGAAGCAAGCTGAACCGAAAGCTCGAAGGAACGAGTAGTCTGGTTTCTGTTTATGTATCATCTCATACGGGTTTTTATTATGCAGAGCAGATGAAGGGAGCATGTTTGAGATGAAGTTTGCAGTGTTGAAAGAATCTACCCAATACGTCAAGGGAACGTGATTGTGGAACATCATTGAGAGGCCCAGCTCAACTAGATGTCGATGCTTGCGTTCTGCAGTACCATTCTGCTCTGGTGTATGGGGGCAGCTAACCATATGTCTGATTCCCGTGCTGAGCCATGTATGATTTCAAACTCTTGTTCACAAATTCTCCTCCACCATCGCTTTAGAAAGCTTTTAGTGTAGTAGACAGTTGATTTTCTACCAATTTGTGAAATGAAACAAAGACTGAATAGAACTCTGATTTATTTCTCAAAGGGTAGAACCAGGAGTAGCGGGAGTAAGCATCCACAAAGACAGCATAATACTTAAATCCCTGGTTTGATACAACTGGTGAAGCACCCCAAAGATCACAATGAACTCTTTCTATAAATTACCTTCATTAAACAACCCTCATTTCTCCAAACAACCCTCATATCTGACACGTCGGGCGATAATAAAAATGTCATTATAAAATCAGTTGATCTAAACTTAATATCCTCACTTTACGTCAAAATGAGAGTTGATATTAATTTATAAATAACTTGCAAAGTAATTTATAATTTCAAACTCCATGTAACAAAACCGATTTGCTCATAGTCTTTCAAACTCAAAGAAAGAAGAAAAACATAGAACTCCAACTAAAAAAGCAAATATCAAAAGTACATAAATACATATATAAAAAACAACAATCGAGACAACTTGGAATGAATTAAAATGAAACTATAGAGTTTAAAACATCTTACATCATATGAAAATAAGAATTGATCCTAACTTGTTTAAATAATTAAAATTGTAATTCCAATTAAAAAAGTTTGAGACATTTATATTATTTAAATTAATAAATTAATTATTTACTAATAAAAATCTTGTGAAAGTTAAAATAATTATAATTAAAATTAGAAATTTCTAGATATTTATATTGTTTAAATTAACAAATTAATTAGAAAGTTCGAAACATTTATATTATCTAAATTAAAATTGATGATTTAATCTAAAAACTAATAAGAATATGACAAATAAGCAAAATTAGCTAAAACCATGGAGAATGTGACAAATCATAAATTAATTATTTAAGCTAAAAACTAATGAAAATATTGTGAAAGTTAAAATAATTATAATCATTATTATAATTAGAAATTTTTAGATATTTATATTATCTAAATTAAAAATGATGATTTAATCTAAAACTAATAAGAATATGATAAATAAGCAAAATTAGCTAAAACCATGGAGAATGTGACAAAACAGTAAAATCACTTTATAATCATTATTATAATTAGAATTTTTTAGATATTTATATTATCTAAATTAATAAATTAATTCAAAAGTTCAAAATATTTATATTATCTAAATTATTATTTAATCTAAAAAATAATAAGAATATGACAAATAAGCAAAATAAGCTAAAACCATGGAGAATGTGACAAATCAGCAAAATCACTTAATAAATAATAGTATAGATGTATGGTTTATGGTCTAGGATTTATCAAAAGGTTTAAGGTTAAACTAAGATTTTAGGGTTTAAAATTTAGGGTATAGAGCTTAGTATTTTGTTGACGGCTTAACAATATTAATTTTTTTTTGTAACTATTATTGTTTTTATGTATTTTTTTATTTTTATTTTATGGTATAATCTAGTTTGGAAATTAAATTTTGTTTTTTTTAAAAGATATCAAATCTTAAATACTTAAACACTATTGGTTGGTGAACCTAAAAGTTCATCATATGGGATGAACAGAGCCATGCTTATGGTGTTATCAAAAAAGGTATTTGCCTCAGGCCCCCCTTCCCCCCCCAAAATATATTGGTGTTAGTATTTTGTTGACGGCTTAACAATATTAATTTTTTTTTGGTAACTATTATTGTTTTTATTTATTTTTTTACTTTTATTTTATGGTATAATCTAGTTTGGAAATTAAATTTTGTTTTTTTAAAAGATATCAAATCTCAAATACTTAAACACTATTGGTTGGTGAACCTAAAAGTTCATCATATAGGATGGATAGAGCCGTGCTTATGGTGTTATCAAAAAGGTATTTGCCTCAGCCCCCCCCCCCCCCCCAAAATATATTAATTTCAGAGCCTCCAAAATACGTCGATTACCTTATGGCATAGTGGTTACAGTGTTCTTCTAGTTAGGTTTATGTGAGTTCGTTTGACTCTCCTATGTGCTATCATTAAGACTTTGCTATTTTGATATATTAGCTTCTTTCAGTTTATGTTTTCATGCCACAATTTTTTCTATGATTTTTATTTGTTTGAAAATTTATAAGAAAATTTGTGTATTAAGAAAAATAATATTTACATAAGAGATTTTATCTATAGTTTTATTACAAAGTATGTGTTATAAAACTTTAAACTAGTATTATCTTAAAATTTATAAAAAAATTACATTTTATCATTCGCCTTAGGCCTCCTTAAAATTTATAAAAAAATCCTATAATTTCCTGTTAATGTTCGGAAAACTGTCTTTTTGTTTTTTTGAATTTTCGACCAGTTCCATACAAGAACATGGAATCAGCAAACGCATCCACGAATTTAACTCATTCCTCTTTGGTGCATGCATGTAAACAATATAACAATATTCTTTTTGAAATGACATCATAACATACTATCAAACTTTAAAGTGCCTAGTAGAGCAATATAGTAGAGAAGATAAAATAAAACCAAAACCATAGCTTAGCAGAAAAGATGAGAATCCATAGTTTTAGGTGAAAAGAGAGGCTAGTTACCCAAATACAAACCATGATTTAGTTTTTGAGGAGGAATAAGGTAAGGTGCCTTGAAGGAGAGATTTGCTGAGACGTTTGAGGTGTTGGCAGATTCTGAGAGATTGATAAAACCCAACTCATCAAAATCAACTAAAAATACAGTGTTAGGTTCAAGATCATGGTAGGAGCTAGGAGAGAGGCAAAAAGGCTCATTCTTTGATATGAAAATGTTGACATCTCCAATGTCATTGGTGTAAAAAGCATTTCCTTCTTGGTCTAGCCTGAACACAACCAAACCTTTCGTCTTCACATCCCTTGTATCATCATCGATATCATCATTGACAGTGCTATGCACATACCACTTGACCAAGTAAGTTATGCCAGCCGATGACTCTACCAAGTGTTCGGTGCTGTAAGATGAATCAATAAGGTTAGCTACATCTTTTGTGAAGTCGGGAAGGTTTTGAAAATTCAACTTCTGCAACTTTGGGTTGTCTTTGTGCTTGTGGAGATCCCAAGATCCTGTGTAATGGCCTCCATAAGCGAGCAAGGTGAACATCTGATCTCTTTTGGAAAAGATGACACGAGAAGTGAAAAAACTGTTATCTGTAACTCTTATGTTGGTCCAGTTGGGGCCATGAGCAGGCCTACATAGGCTGAGTTGAGGTCCCAAGAATTTTACTGCCACAATACAGTCGTCATCCTCCGGAGAAGAAGAGGACATTGCCACGTTAGCAACCACTTCGGTCTGGCAATCAGGCAGAGTTACAAGAGGTGGTAGTAAAATCTGTTTGGGGTTTGAGTCGGATGCATTTGGGTTGAGGTCGTCGTGGAGAGACAAGACACCGTTCTTCAATGTAGCCACCCATCCATGGGCTGCTCCGATTGTTCCTGATGCTTCAAGCAACTCAGAATGCACTCTCTTTTTTGAAGTCACGACCTCAGAGTTACCAAGATTGGTGAAGACGAGAGTTCCAGAATCCTTAGATGCGCCGCATATGAGGTAGGGAGGCGTGTACGACGCAGAAGAAAAGGAGAATCGTTGTCTCTACAGAGAAATCACAGAAAAACCAATATAAAGTTATGAAAAAAATCAACATAAAAGAGAGAAAAAGTTAAGTCGCTTACAACCGCATCAATCTGGAGCGAACGCTTTAAGAGACTGCGGTAAAGCATTAGAGACATGATGTTCTAATTAGATCGAGAGGAGAGGATACCGCCAACAAAACCCTAAGGCAAAGAGTGTTTTATGTTTCTTTATTGTCTTTTGTATGAATGTGAAAGAACGACCTTGCCCTCCAAGTTTCCTGTTTCCTCACGTTTTACTCGAAAATGTTAAATTTCCACTTTTTTAAACTTATCGTAGTCTCCATTTTTCAAGGGAACTATTCTAGGTGATTCTCGTTTGTTTGTGATAGGATGATTCATGTCTTTTCTTTTGCATGAGATGATGAATTGGGGGCCAAATCTCCTTTGGCAGTAAGTTTTTTGTATACATCTCAGCAATTATTAATATATTTAGATATTATATTATTTTTTTAATTGAATGTTAAATTTAATTGAAAAAAAAGACCTTGTTACAATGAATGTGTCCTTTTCTAATTTTTCTATACAAGATTTTGAAATTTAAAAGCTTTGAAATCAATCGAAAACTCTTGAAACACTCTTCCAACTTCTTCCTTCCTATCAACCCTTCAAGTACTATCTAACTCTCACTCCTACTAGATAGCCAGCTCTCACTCCTACTAGAAAAAACAAACATCCAAACTCAATCCACCTAGCCTCTCACTCCTACTAGGTGGCCAGCTCTCACTCCTACTGGATTCATCACTCACTCCTACTGATTTCTCAAAAAACAGACTTCAAATAATCAAAGTATCTCAACGATCATATCATCTTTGTAACCCTTCTCTGAACCAGAGCGCCATACCACCTTCGAACTCTTTGTCACCTCTTTTCCTGATCACTGTGAATTGATTCCTCATGTTTTTATCCAATCTTGAAATCATCACAGTAGCAGGTATAGCCAACTTACCGTGTCTTCTTCTATTACGTTCTCGCCAGATAGTATGAATGGTTGCTTGGACCATATAACGAGCAATGTATAGCTTTAACTTACTCCAGTTGGAACGATCCCGAGATGAGGTTTATAAGATCCCCCAATACTGTTGTGTGTTGATCTTTAAGAACCCTCTTCATTAGCGAATCCCACACTTGAGCAGAATAAGGACATTCAAAGAATAAGTGGCTTAGAGTTTCCAAAGGGTGTTTGCATAGAACACAAGCAACTTCTGTATTTCCATTCCAGCTTTGCATTCTTTCCCCTGTGGCTAATCTTCCACGCATTGCGAGCCAGGCAATAAAAGAGAACTTTGGAGTGGCATGCTTGAACCAGATCGCTTTATGCCAGTGGCACTGCACGTATCTTTCTCTAACACTCAACCAAGTTTCCTCTGTGGAGAAAGATTTCTTATACTTACCCTTATCTGTTCTCCATAAAGAGACATCTTCATCAAAGCTTCGTTTCTCTCTGAACTTCTCTATCTCCATTTCTATTTTGTTGAGAATCAAAACCCGGTGATGTCTTCTTCTATGATTCATGCAATCCTCCACAGTCGCCTGTATAGGAAGGCCCATATCTATATTGCTCCCTTCTCGCAATACATCTTTCAAAATCCCCAACGAGCTCCATGAATCAAACCAGAAAGAGGTTCTTTCCCCATTATGAACTTCAACTTTATAAAAAAGTTTTGCTAGATCTCTACTCTTAAGGATTTTTCTCCACATCCACGAACCCTTTTGAGTATTCTCTTTGATCATCCATAGTGAACCCTTCCTAATTAGATACATCCTTTATCCAACTTGACCCAGAGTGAATTCGCAGAAAGGATTCTCCACACAAGCTTCAAACAGCAAACCTTGTTCACTTCTTTCAACGGTCTTAATCCCAAGCCTCCTTCCTGCTTAGTTTTACAGACATCCACCCACGAAACTTTTGCTTTTTTACTATTCAGAGCTGGCCCAGACCAAAGAAACGCAAAGCAGAGCCTCTCTATCTCGTTGATACATCCACTAGGAAGTCTGAAAGCTGCCATCCAAAAATTTGTAAGGCTTCTTATTACAGAGTTTATTAGTTGTAATCTACCTGCAAACGAGAGGAACCTTCCTATCCATGTACATGTACTGATCTTTTTCCTTATCTTCTCCACCAAAGGAAGAAAATCAGTGACAGTCATATGCTTGGTTAAGAGTGGAAGACCCAGATACCTTACCGGAAGTTTCCCAGTTGCAAACTGATACTGCCTCAAAATTTCCTCATTTCTCTGTTCTGCTCCAGCCATAAAAAGAAGCGATTTCTCTCTACTGATACTTTAACCCACTCATTTTATCAAACTCTTCAAAAACTTTGAGGATACCTTCAACAGAATGCCGTGAACCATCCGCAAAGATCATGAGATCGTCAGCAAAACACAAGTGAGTAAGCGCAATGTTCTTACACTTCGGGTGATAGCCTATTCTTTTGTTCACCGCTGCTTCATCTAACATTTTTGATAGAACGTTCATACAGATCACGAAGAGATAAGGGGATAAGTGAACACCTTGGCGAAAGCCCTCTTTTGCTCTGAAAATATCCTACATGCTCCCCATTAACTTGGACAGAGAAAGAAGCTGAGGAAATGCAAAGGTGAATCCAGTGTATAAACTTACTAGGCAAACCCAAAGCTTTCAACACAATTATTAAGAAGGACCACTGAACTGAATCAAACACTTTCGAAATATCTATTTGCATAGCACATCTCATGGATATATCCTCCTTATGATAATCCTTAACTAGTTCCGTTGCTAGCAAGACATTTTCCATCAGAAGTCTTTCACTAATGAAAGTCGATTGGTTCAGAGTAATACACTTTTGCAATATCTTATTCAATCTATTTTCTATGAGTTTAAATATTACCTTGTAGAGAACGTTACAGCATGATATTGGCATGTAATCTTTCATCATTCTCGCCTCCACCTTCTTTGGGATTAGAGACAAAATCGTTGAATTTAGCCCTTTGGGAAGAAAGGCCTTTTTCAAAGAAGGATTGAACCACCATTGTGACATCACTGCCAATAACACTCCAAGCTTCTTTAAAAAAATTATGTCGTAAACCCGTCAGGCCCTGGAGCTTTACTCTTCGGCATGTGAAACAAGACCTCCTTTACTTCTTCATTTGTTACTGACCTTTCAAGACTGCTGCAATCAATCTCACTGCATTGAAACCCCAGAAGCTTCTTGCAACCTCTCTACCGAAGCACCTTCATACTCCAAAGGCTTATAGTTCATAAAATCAGCAAAAAACCTCTCTGCCTCTGTTTTTATTTCATCCTCAGAAATGGCTATCGATCCATCCTCTCGTTATATTTCATGTATAGTATTACGAAGCACTCGGATTTTTGCTGAATAGTGGAAAGCCTTATTGTTTCCATCTCCCACATCAAGCCAATGTAGTTTAGATCTTTGCTTTAGGACCTCTTCTTCCAATAAAGCTAGTCTCTGCCACTTAGACCATGCCTCATTTTCTGCACAAATCTTCTCTTCTGTTGGGTGCAACATAGTCTCTTGTTGTTTTGAGCAAAGATCCTGAAAAGCTTCCCTAGTCTGCTTTGGTAAGTTACCTAGCTTGACTTTTCTTAATATTCTAATCGGCTGTTTAAGGGCTTTCAAACGCTTAGTGAGCATAAACATTGCAGAAAGTAGAGAGATAGAGAGCTTCATAATCTTTCCAAGCATCCTCCAGCAAAGGTAAAAATTCTGGCATTTTTGCAATGGCATTTGTGAACTTAAAAGGCCTCCGTTTCCTGCTCTCCTCTTTTTTGAAATGAATTCGACCTCTTAGACTGATCTGAACAGCCTCCTGATTCGAAAACTACAGTAAACTCCTCTTGTTGTTAGTCATTCTTCATTTACAAGAACCCTATCAAGTTTCTTGCAAATCAATCCCTCCACTCTTTTATTACACCAAGTGTGCAGCGGACCCTGAAAACCCAAGTCAGTCAGCTTGCACTTCTCCACAATTTCCTGAAAGTCCTTCATCCCCAACGGTATCCTCGGTGACTCCTCAAACCCCGAATGTTCATCCCCATCAAGAATCTCATTATAGTCCCCCATCAACATCCATTTTTTATTTTTAAACATTGGCGCCTCCCAATGATTTCTCAAATCTTCCCACAAGTCTTTCCTCTCCTCCATTGTATTATAAGCATAAACGAAAAGAGATGAAAATATATTCTTTTTCCTCCTGGCAACAAGATCGAACATGTAATCACTTGTGCACTCTTGTAAACAGGAGTCATCTTCACTTCTTGACTCCACACAACCCACAATCTTCCCAGCCTATTGTATTCATAATTTCCCATAAAAATCCAACCTTTAAAAACTTCCTCCACTATCTTCTCAGCTTTATTTTCTTTAACTCTGGTTTCAATAAGACAGCAAACAGAAAGGATTGATCTCTCACCCAATTTCTCACCACTCTATGTTTAACAGGCTTGTTGAAACCTATTTATATTCCAAAAGAAACCCGTCATGAATGATTTTTCCTGGAACCCCTTTTCGTATCCTTTACAAGATTTAAGGTTTCAGGAATTACCACTCGATGATTGGTTTTGGATAATCTCGGTAGGATCTGTCTTGCTCTATTCTTCTTTGTTTCTTCAACACTCTCTTCTGTCCAAACTCTGATAAATATCTTCATCCTTCTCACTTTTCATTTCCCCTACTTCATCTTTATCCAGATCCTCACTTTCTTCTTTATCTAACACTTCCTGTTCTTCTTCATTCAACTTCTCTCCTTTCTCATATGTATTCCTCAACGCATTATAACGAGAATGAGTAGTAATAGTGTCATGGCCATATTGCAGGCGTTGAACTATCTTACTTCTTCCCATTGTATCGCCTGCAATAGTTTTCCATTCTCCTATACTTTTATCTCCACTACCCATGTTCTTCTCAATGCTTCCAACCTCCTCATTTCTATTTTCTTCTCCATTTAACTCACTCTTTTCTAGATCTCTCTGAACCTTGACCTGTTTAGACAACTCAGCCTCATCTATTGTCACCTCCACTTTCTTGGCACTCTCCATCCTTTTACTGCTAGAACCCATTTCTGATGGCTTCATCATCCCATTCCCTTTGCAGAACGTCTCATAATGTCCCCATCAATTACACTTTACACACCTAGGAGGAAGCCATGGGTAAGTGTATTGAACTGTAATTACTTCACCTTTGGTAGTGAAATCAATTTGCTTCGGAGGTTCTTTTGATATATCAGCCTTAACAAACACTTTTGCAATGTTGAAATTGGTGCAAGCGATTGTCTCCGGATGAAGATGATCCGGTACTCCCACTGCACTTGTCATGAAGCTCAAGCCCTCCCAAGAGTACATGCTCATGGGAACATTTGTGAGGTGAACCCATAGCGGAATCAGATTCGCATCCTCATCACCACCATCAGGGGACCATTTCGACACCACCATTGGCACTCCTGCTATGTTCCACATCCCCCTTCGCACAACCTTCTCTCTTATCTTCTCGTTCACAATCTGTATCCTCATCATTTTTTCATCAATCACATAGACTTCCATCCTCTGAGATTTCTCTCCAAACAACCAGATCTTATTGATAATCATATGGACCTTCGCAACGTGAGGAGCTGTTTCCAGAAAGCTTACGATGACGAAGTCCTCCCAGAGTGGATTGGATTGCTCAGTGATTGCCTCAGGAACCATCACCGATTTCTTCCCTTCCGATGTCGATATCTCAATATCATACTTCTTCAAACTTTGATTTTGTTGCGCCACTGCTACCCACTTTCGATCAGACTGATTCTCCGAATTTTGAACCACCGGAATCTCTATCGGAACTTCCTCAGCTGCCTCCATCGACAGCGGAGATCAAAAGTCTCATGAAATCGCCTTCAGAATCGCCAAATCGCCAAGAGATCAAAACAGGTGCGTTTCGGTTCTCTTATTCTTCCTAGCTTTGTTTATTTAGATATTATAGATGTAGCCAAAAAAAATCTATATGCCAATCACTACAAGAAAACATTCGCATTACGACAGCATTAACAATGAAAATGTAAGTTAAGATGTTTCCCTTGAAGTGTTTCATTGTATTGATACGTTAATATATAGTACAACAGTTGAGTGATTCTAGGAGAATATACTGAGAACAATATCCTACAAAATCTAAACTATACAATATACGTTCTTATCATCTAATACCCTCCCGCAGTTGCAGCGTGGGCTCTGTCACACCAAGACTGGAACAGAAGTTTGTAAACAGCGTCGATGGTAAGCCTTTGATGAAAATGTCGGCAGTATTGCAGAGCCGCTGGTATATGGAACTCTCGAACCTGACTAAGTTGTACTTTTTCTCGAACAAAGTGGATGTCAATCTCTATGTGCTTTGTTCTTTGATGTTTCACAGGGTTTGTAGAAAGATATACAGCACTCACATTGTCGCAGTAAACAAGACTAAACAAGTGTGGCCTGTGATAGAGGTGTGCCCATTTCGAGTAGTAGATTGCGAAGGTAACAGCTCTCAGCAACATCATTGGCAACTCCTTTATACTCGGCTTCGGCACTGGATCGTGAGACCGTTGGTTGGCATTTAGCTGACCATGAGATTAAATTGTCACCCAAGTAAACGCAGAATCCACTCGTCGATCTTCTTGTGCTCGGACAACCACTCCAATCTGCATCTGTGTAAGCTATCATGTTCATCTTCTGCGACTTCAATAGCTGTAATCCCATGTGTTTCGTGCCCTGCAAGTATCTGATAACTCTTATCATTGCTTGCAGATGAGGCTCTCTTGGATCATGCATAAAGAGACAGAGTTGTTGGACTAGCATAGGAGATATCAGAACGTGTGAAGGTCAGATATTGGAGAGCACCAGTCGAGACTTCGATACTCAGTGGGATTTGAGACTGGCTTGCCTTCATCTGCCGCAAGCTTCGACTTTGTATCTACTGGCGTGGATGCAAGGTTTACAGGCTGACATGCCTGCTCTCTTGATGATGTCCTCTGCGTAATGAGACTGATTCAAGAAGAGCTCCTTCTCGTTAAATTTGACTGAGAGGCCTAGGAAGGAGCTGACCTGACCACAATCAGACATAGGAAACTCGTTCTTGAGCTGTTGTATGATTGTATTTTTGAGTGTCTCTGTTGAGGCTGTAAGGATGATGTCGTCTACATATAAAATTAGATAAGCCACCGTTAGTCCATGCTTCCTGTAAACAAATAGACTTGTATCTGATTTGGTTTGAATAAACCCAATGTTAGTGATAAAGTTCACAAAGCGAGCATTCCAAGCGCGAGGAGCCTGCTTTAGGCCATAGATTGCTCGTTTCAGTTTGCAGACATGGTTAGGGTTTTGTCTGATCAACAAACCCGGGTGGTTGAAACATGTAAACTTCCTCATCCAACTTGCGATGGAGGAACGCGTTTTGTACATCGAGCTGGTTGACTTTCCAGCCATTTGCTGAGAGCGACATGTAGGAGTGTGCGTATTGTTGCTGGGCGCACAACAGGACTGAAAGTCTCGTCAAAATCTACACCTTGTTCTTGCGACTTCCCGTTAGCCACTAGGCGTGATTTGTGCTTCTCGAACCTACCTTCTGCATCAAACTTATGTTTGTGTAACCACATGCAACACACAATGTTAGTATTATCAGGTCGCGGGACAAGGTCAAAAGTCTCGCTTTTAACGATAGCATCGTACTCTACTAGTCATAGATGGGTTCCAATTTGGATCCTCAAGAGCTTGAATATAGCTTTTTGGTACAGGTGAGATAGCCTCTGTTTGAAGAGATAGAATCTGTTTAGGTTTTCAAATCCCATGCTTAGAACGAGTATACATAGGATGCCGTTGAACCTCCCTCGCCACTTGGATCGGAGGAGTTGGCGCCTCAGGTGGAGGCTGGTCTGCAACAAGAGGAGAAGGAGTTGCAGCCAGTGCTTGAAGAATAAATTTGAAAATGGGTGATAGCTCGACGTATGTCTCTAAGAAGTCGTATTGAGATTCTTTTGGTTTAGTAGAAGTCTCATACGGGAAGCATCCTTCATCAAATGTAACATGTCGAGATAGGATGATTTTCTTAGTAGACAAGTCAAATCATTTATAACCACGGTGATCATGAGGATAGCCAAGAAATAAGCATTTGGTGGAGCGCGGGGAGAGATGAGAGTGATTAATGTTAGGATAACATAAGCACCCAAAGACTTTCAAATGAGAGTAAGAAACATGCTTTTTGAAAAGTACCGAGAAAGGAAGTTCTCTTTTGGAGAGTTTTTGTCGGTAAGATGTTGAGAATATGGACCTGCCGTGTGAAGCGCCTCTACCCAGAAAGAAGGTGGTAGCTTTGCTTGAAAGAGAAGTGATCGTACCGCATTGTTGATGGTGCGGATAATTCTCTCTGACTTTCCATTTTGCTGCGACGTATGAGGATAGGAGAAACGAAAAGTAATCCCATTAGTTGCGAAATAATCATGAAACTGGGAGTTTTTATACTCACCTCCATTATCACACTGCAACGCTTTAATAGTTCTACCAAACTGATTTTTAACAAAGTTGGAGAAGTGAATGAATTTGGAGTAGGTTTCATGTTTATACCGCATGGGATAGATCCAGAGGAAGTGGGAGAATTGATCAAGAAATAGAATCTAGTATTTGATCCCATTAAGACTCTGAACCGACGAAGTCCATAGATCTTAATGAACAATTTCAAAAGGTTGAGTTACTGTAGATGTTGATAAAGAGAAGGGAAGTTTAGTGTGTTTTGCAAGTTGACAAGTTGAACACAAATGAAAAGAATCTCGTTTATTGCATGATAAAACAGAAGATAAAGAATTCAAAGTTTGTTGACTGGGGTGAGCCAATCTACTGGTGCCACACATCAGGGGAAACAGTAAGAAAAACATAAGGTTGCGTAGTCGCTTTATTAGAAGAAGAATGAAGAGGACTAAAGATCTCCTGTGCTTCCACTGCGGAGTATCGTCTTGCGGGTTTGAAGGTCCTTCACAGAAAAACCAAAAGGATCAAATTCCACAGGAACAAGAGTTATCTTTAGTAAAGCGACGTACTGAAATCAAGTTTTAATAATATATGGTGTGACTAAAACAGAGTTCAAAGAAAGAGGACGAGAATGTGTTTGGAAGGAGAAAGAGCCGGTGGAGTGGATCGGAATTTTACCACCATCGGCTACTGTGACAGTGTTTCCAATGCTATTTTTAAAAACAGACTTGAGACTACCTGCCAGTGTTGCTGAGATGTGCCGTTGCACCAGAGTCCATGTACCATTGATGATCAGTCGGATCGATGAGGGCATCGTGTTGTACGCTGAGGCTAGATCCATTGCCGGTTTCAGCTGTTGGTTTAGAGGAGTTTGATGAGGTCCTTGAGCAGTAGGCTGTTGCTGCGGACGTGGGCCGAGGAGTCCTTGCTGAGATTGCAGCATCCAAGGGTTGTATTGTTGTTGAGGCCACATGGGGAATCCTGTGTTCCAGTAGGGAACATTCCAAGGTTGATACGGAGGCCTCTGGTGATTGTACCTTCTTCTGTCTCGGTTGCGACCCCTGCCCCTGTTTTGATTGAAGCGCTGCTGTGGGAAGGCCTGAGCAGGGATTCTTTGATCCGGTGTGGAGGTAGTAGCAGCGAGGACCTTGGGAGCAGATGACGACTCGTCTTTGTGCGTGATTGATTTCTTGCCTTTGTTGAGTCGTTCCTCTTCCAGAAGAAGCATGGATCTGGCCTCCTCAAATGTTAGAAAAGGTTAGGCGAGGCATGATGACATTGATGATGTTGTCATACTTAGCATTGAGACCATTCAGCAAATGAGTCACCAAAGCTCTTTCCGGAACAGTTGCATCAACATTTGACATGAGATCAGCAATGGACTTGAGATTCTGACTGTAGGCATGGATGGACAGATCTCCAATCTCCTGAGTGCGTAGCTTGTGATCCAGTTGGATCGCATGAGCCTCTTTGTTATTGCGGAAGAAATTCTCTAGTCTGAGCCAAATCTCCCGAGAAGTTTCCACCGGTTTTGAATTGTGCTCTTGAAGAGATCTTTGGATAGGAGTTCCATAGAGCCATAGCTTGACCAATCCGTCGCGTTTCTTCCAAGCTTCATCGGCAGCATTCTCCGGTAGAAGCATTCCATCTAGATGTCCAGCGACATCAAAACTCTGGCAGTGAGTTAGGAACAACTCTCTCCAGGCATCATAGTTTGCTTCATCAGCATCCAAAAAGAAAGAAACGTGCGTCTTGATGTTGGTAACACCATATGCACGCTCAAGTTGTGGTGGTGGAGCAGCCATGACTGAAGAGTGATCGTAAGAAAGAAGAAGGAGAGAAAAAAGAAAGGAGAAAAAGAAATGAGGGAGATGGCGTGAAAGGTTTTAGGATCTGAAACCCTCTGATACCATGTAAGTTAAGATGTTTTCCTTGAAGTGTTTCATTGTATTGATACGTTAATATATAGTACAACAGGTAGAGTGATTCTAGAGAATATACTGAGAACAATATCCTACAAAATCTAAACTATACAAGATACGTTCTTATCATTTAATAGAAAAAAGAGTCGAACTTTAGGAGCCTTTAACGTCTTCTTTACGTTGAAAAAATAATCGTCGTAAATTAGATGTAAAGTTATGAGTAACAGTGTTCGTGGTAAACTAGAAGTAGATTTACGCCTACTTGCGTACGAAATGTTGTTTACATGTAAAGTGTTTGTAAATTAATAACACTTGTACGAAAAATCTATTTTACTTCGGTTTCACAACAATTGTTTAATTGGCTGGTGAGAACGTGTATTTTGTGAAATATACCAAACTAATTTGGTTGTATAAGTTTTGTAGAATGGTTGTAAATTCGAAGTTTAAAGTTTGTAAAAGTCGTAGTTGTAAAATAGTTGTAAAATTTTCACCTACCAAAACCTAAGCCTTTCCTATAAATATCACATTTGATTATTCCCAAAACCACACCAAAAAAAAATCATAGATCAAAAACAGTGATACATAAAAAAAATATCTGGAGGCAATTTATATTAGTTACGTAGTTGGATGTACACGCACAAAGATTCTGACGGTAAAGTAACAGATGCATTTTTAATGGCGCGGAGTTATTCATGTTTCAAGCTCATTCTACATCGCTCACGCAAGAAACCGGTCAGATGATATGTCCAAGTCGGAAATGCAAGAATTCAAAATTTACCCGAGGTGAAACAGTATGGAACTATTTAGTAAAGCGAGGATTTACACCAAATTATTATATATGGTTTCAACATGGTGATGGTTATACATTTTTAGAAACAACTACAAAAATAGCTGATCAAACCACTCTTAATGTTGAAGAACCTAACTTGGAAGCCAAAAGGGTTTATGAAATGTTAGATGCTGGAAATCAACCAATTTACCCTGGTTGTAGATATGGTCTCTCTAAATTGTCTTTTGCAGTTAGGATGATGAATATTAAAACAGATCATAATTTACTTGAGAACTGCATGGATGCATGGGCTGATTTGTTTAAAGAGTATCTGCCAGAAGACAACGTGTCGGCTGAATAGTATTATGAAATTCAGAAATTGGTTCATAGTCTTGAGTTGTCGTCGCAGAGATAGACGTTTGCAATAGACAATTGCATGATCTACTGGAAAGATGATGAGAAGCTAGAAGAGTGTCATTTTTGCAAGAAGCCAAGATTCAAACAGCAAGGACGTGGGAGGAATAGGGTGCCATACCAAAGGATGTGGTACCTTATCAATTACGAACAGGCTGAAACGGTTATATCAATCTGAGGAGACTGCTGGAGCAATGAGATGGCATGCAGAACACGTTCAGAAGGATGGAGAGATCGTTCATCCATCAGATGCAAGAGCATGGAAATATTTCAATGATGTACACCCAAATTTCGCAAGTAATAGTCGAAACGTTTATCTTGGTTTATGCCACTTCCCTTGACGTTTGCATAGACAAACTTTGAAGCCCCTCTCTCATAAGCAGGATCAACTCTTCGGTCACATGAAAAAGAAAATAAAAATTAACAAGTTCAGTGTCAAAACAAATGTATACAACCTAAAATATTAGATTCAATTCATTACCTGCTAGGATGAGCCATGCTTTGTCCACCATTCTATGATCTAACATGAATTGAAACCTTTAGTAACATACATAACCATTTCCAAGCAGACGATAACTCAATATACACATGCGCAGACAATATCAGTAGTCAAGCTCAGAAAATATCTATACGCAAGTTCATATAATATCACTAGTCAATGTCAGACTATAAATCGAAAAAAACGATGAAAAAGTAATTGAACTTTAATATCTTCACAATCCAATATCCAGGAAACAGATGATAGAAACAGAGATGATAGAAACAGGAAAGCAAACAGACAATATCCAAGAAAGAACTAAAAAGAACAATATATACAACAGATACAAGAAAGCAATCGAGAGAGATATCTTCAATTTGACATAACAATCGAGAGAGATGTCGCAATTTCGAACTCTAATACCTTCACAATCGACAACAATGGATGTGTCGACCTTAATTTTGGATCTGTATTAGTGGATTTGCGAATTTCAGGATGGAGATTGGAGTAGAATTTTTTTTAGGGTTTCTGGTGAAAGATGGGAAAATGAGAAAGAAGGGAGGTAGTCGCGAGTTGAGAGAGGGAATTAATGTTTTTTTCGCTAAGTGTCTCGCGGTAAAGCTAATTTTAGCTTCCCGGTTAGTGAAGCTCTACCATAGTTCACGATTAGATCTAATTTATAAAAACGAAATTTCAGACTCGTCTACGATTGCAGTTGAGTAAAACGTGCTATGATCGTGTGCTATCAATGTGGACTTTTTTCGTAGTGTCCGTTTGGAATGTCTCGGAGGCAATATTCACTATGGTCTGTGATTCTTACGCCGTGCAACCTACCACAAGAGTTGTGCATGTAACATGAATTTTTATTCATGAGCATATTAGTCCATGGTCCCAAACATCCCAAGCGGTCTCTGGATGTATTTCTTCAACCATTGATACATGAGTTGAAGCACTTGTGGTCTGTTGGGGAGAACACGTATGATTGTTCAACTGAAACCCAACTTTACGATGCGAGCAATGCTTCTATGGACCATAAGTGACTTCCCTGCTTATGGGATGCTGTCTGGATGGACTACACATGGAAGGTTAGCTTGGCCGTATTGTCTTGGTATGACAGATGCGTTTCAGCTGAAGCATGGCAGGAAAACAAGTTGGTTTGATTGTCATCGCCGATTTCTCCCTCTTAACCATCCGTATCAAAGAAATAAAACATTGATCCAGTGCACAAAAGAGTTGTGTGTGACACTCGATCCCCCACCATATTTAAGTGGACAACAAATAGAGGAGCAGATTGATTACTATGGTGCTGAAAAAACTACTAAACGTGGAGGTAACGGCCATGTTCTCGGGAATATGGCTGATTTTTATGGTGTTCAGCATATCTGACACAAGAAGAATAATTTTGGGAGTTGCCATATTGGAAGGATCTGCTTTTGCGCCACAACCTTGATGTGATGCATTTAGAGAAGAACTTTTTCGACAACACCTATGAACACATTATTGAACGTCTCAGGGAAAACAAAAGACAATAGAAAGTCAAGGGATGACTTACCTGATATTTTCTCAAGAAGTGAGTTGCATATTAAAAGTAATGGAAAAGTTCCAGTTCATATATTCAGATTGTCGTCAAAAACAAAGACGTCATTAGTTCAACTGGGTAGCATCAGAAGTTAAGTTCCCTGATGGTTATGTTTCTAATTTGTCAATATGCGTCATACTTACGAGTATGAAAGACGTCGGGCAACAAGGAACTACTAAATATGTATGAAAGGTGAAATGGATTTCTACGGGGTTTTGCAAGAGATAATCGAAGTGGAACTTCACCAGGCCACTGAAGCTGAAATGCGTCATCTTGAAATGTGATTGGTTTGATCCCGTTGTAAACAGAGGTGTTCGGCTAAAAAAATTTGGAGTTGTTGATATTCATTCAGGACGAAAATACAAAAAATTTGAGCCTTTCATATTAGCTTCGCAAGTAGAGCAAGTTAGCTTCCATCCCATATCCCCGGATCAGAGATTCAGGTATTACTTGGTGGACCGCTATCAAAGTTACACCTCGAGGTAGGATTATTGGTGGAGACTCTCCTCCGTTACAACAAGATTCGTGTGCCGATGCAGTGGAGGTACCTGATCAACCAACCGAAGACATCCTTCTTATTGACCCGCAAAACCTTGATTATGAAGATATTCCTGATGATGAGCCTAATGAAAGAAATGAAGACGAGTTTTATGAATCTGATGATGAACAATGTAGCGGTGATCAGAGCTCAAACGGACGAAGATGAATGATGTATAATATTTGTGTGCTTTATGAATATTTAATTTGTATAATATTTGTGTTTTTATGAAAGTAATAATAATGCATGCATTTCTTTTTTAGAAAAATAATCTTATTTTTTTCAAATTTTAAAGTTCATATAAAATTAAATTTAGAAATGTGTTTGGGTGTTGAGAGAGTTTGAAATTTAAGAAGAAATATAATATGTTTAAAAAAATAATAGAAAAGAAGTTAAACATGATATAAAAGAAGACGAGAAGAAAAAGAAGTATATGGTTTGGGGTTTATGGATTTGAAGTTTAGGGGTTCAGCACGGGATTTTTGTAAAATCGATGTAAACCAAAACTACGGGACCTCTTTAATTGGTTGTAAGCTATATTCGTCGTAAAGACGAAGTAAACCAAAAAAACACGGGATCTCTTTAAATCGACGTTAACCGGATTCGTCGTAAATGAGAATTAAACCAAAAACGCGGGATCTCTTTAAATCGACGTAAACCGGGTTTGTCGTAAATGAAATGTAAACCGTAGTTGTCATAAACGAGACATAAACCAAAAACGCGGGATCTCATTAATTCGTCGTAAAAAATGCGGTTTCTCATTAATTCATCGTAACTGTACTCATTTACGACAAACCTTAATTCTCTATATATTTAACTCGCCTACCTCCCTTCATTCGACGTCCTCTTCCTCTCCACCTCCTCTCAACCTTCTCTCTTGCTAAGGTTAGTGTTTTCTTGTTTTTTCTTTTGCTTAGTTTGGTTTGTTTAGGTGATTAGTTTAGGTGGTTAGTTTAGGTTTGAGATTTAAGAGTTTAGGTTGTTATGATAGATAGATAACACTTGGAATCAAATAATTTAGGTTGTTATGTATTTATGATCTGATTTATTTATTTTTTTAATTAATTAGATGGTTCCTAGAAAGCCTAGGTGCACCACATTACAGTCACACATTCGGGGTAGGAGATCCCGCATGTTCTTCTTCTTCGGGTCCATCCACGGCTCCGGATTTTGTTCCGGATTCTCAGACGAGAGGACACAGTACTCAGTCTCCTCAGATTCCCCAGCCGATTCCTCCACCTGTACCACAGCCGGTTCCTCCCCCGGTTCCTCCACCGGCTCCTCAGGCTGCTCCTGGTGGTGCTCCTCCTGATGCTCCTGCAGGCGGATTACATCCTGATTTGGAGGTGCCGCCAGAAGCACCCTATGCTCATTTCACCATCGAGGACCTTCTCGCACAACCAGGACGAGAAGGTTTAGATGTTCTTGACCCTGATCTACCACCCGAGACTTTTTGGTATGGACCATTTTTCTTGTTTAACTTAATTATTTATTCTATTTTTTTACTTATAAGAATTTTATTGTTTTGTAATTTTCAGGTTTGGTAGTGACTGGTCGTATCGGAAGGAGTGTTTCCGATACGGTCAAAAACTATTTTTGAGAACCTCATCCTAACAGGACGCTGACCCCTGATGCACATTAGGATTACTTGGTTCAAATCTTTTGCAGGTTAGTGATATTATTTAAATAATTTAAAATTTTAAAATTTATTTATCAACTAATATTGATTAATTTTAAAAATATCCATTTGCAGCAAAAATGGAACTGGTTTATTGGGCAAACCTTACATGCTGCTATTCGTTTGAAGATGGTAAATAGTTAATTTCTATTTAATATCAATAATATTTATATAATTTTATCTACCTAACTTTGTTTTTGCAGGCCAAATAAAACAACGGAGTGTTGCCATCGCTCTCTGATCTCTTTAGGAGAACACACTCGAGAGGTGGGTTTTTCGTGGATCCTCGTTCCGAAGAAGATTCACAATGATGTCACAGCTCGGATTGCGGAACGCCAGACCCATCTCACGCAGCAGTCACCCGATGGTGTTCTCGTTGAGTTGTCTACCCTCGAGTTGGGCAACATTTATGAGGAGGTATAAATTTTTCAATATTATTATTTATTGCTTTTAATATTTAAATTATTTTAATACATTTTAATTATTAAAAAAAATTCAGGTTGTCCCTAAGAAAAAGAGACGGATCGTGGACATAGGATCTGTAAACGATGTTTCACGGGCGACATCAGCCTATGCCCATAGACAGGATGCAGAAAATGCTCGTCTCCGGCAAGATTTGACTTCGACCCAAGCTTCCTTGAGTTCTACCCAAGCTTACTTGGCATCTATGGAGAGTGTGTTTGACCTTACGGCGGATGGAAATCCTCAGTTGCAGGCGATGTTACGGGCTAGGCAGCAGGAACTCAACATCAACCAACCACCAACTCAGACTGCGGAAGAGGAAGCTGCAGAACTAGAGCGAACCAACGTCCGAGACTTTTTCCAAGATGGGCTTCCATAGTTTTTTTTATGTTTAACATTTCATTTTCTCTAGTTTTTTATATTTACTAGTATTACTTATTATGACTCTTTTATTTATGCAGTTTTTAATTTCAAAATTTAATTATTATGTTCATAATTTTAAATATATTTTCGGGAATTTGGTTACTAAATTTCAAAAGTCACTGTTATATCCACGTAAAAAAGAAGTTAATATTTACAACCAAAAAACATAGTTTCCATGGTAAATCTTCGTAAATTTTACTTCTCTTTTACATCTACTATTATCTATTCTTTACGAAGATATATTACTCGTAAATTAACTTCCACTTTACGACGATTACTTTTTGACTACTTTACGACGAAAACTGTTGCTAGTAAAGTAACAAGCATTTTACGACGAAATGCGCTGTATCTGCTTTACGACGAATAGTGTTCGTTCTAAAATTTACGACTATTTCACTTCGATATATCTATTTACGACCAAAGATTTACGACGATTACTGATTCGAAGGTAATTCCTCGTAAACCCCAATTATGACGAAATAACAATGTATATGGTAGTGGTAATACGCATGTTTTCTTGTAGTGAAAGAAGTATTTGCCCTGTAATCCAACCATGCATAGATCTTCTTCCCAACTATCCAATATTTCTGTACTTATTTTATTTTTATGTTGATTCATAACTAATTTTGACGCAAGTGAAACTATATATAAAGTGTTTATGGTTTAAGTTTCATGCACGTATTTCTTATATATTAACATATTCGCTGGTACATCCATGTTTCAGTTGAGCATCTCTATACATTATTTACAAAATGTTTTTGACACGTATTCTTTCTATAATCATTTTCACTAAATTGGTTAAATATGACAAGATTATGGTTAAATATGACAAGATCAATTACATTAGCTGCTTAATTATATTTTGGTAATGTTTATAATATGATGGTAAATTATACATCATCATTAAATAAATATATTCAAATATGACACTAATTAATAAAATAATAAAATTATTAATAATATTTTACAAATTTCGTAATTTTATTTATCTCTATTTTATAGTTATACAGTTTTACTACAAAAACTATTTCAATTATTACATTTTTTAAAAAAAAATAATTTTAGTCTTAATATTATTAGTCTATTTTATATATCTACAAATTTTAAAAATACAATTTTAAAATGATTTTTAATTTATATATACAAGTTGATTTAATATATATATCCAAAAATATATAAAAAATCTATATACAATTATAATTTTAAAGATATACATATCTATTCTTAAATATAGTTTAAGATAAACAAAAATTATTTTATCCTAGTTTTATATTCAACTAAGTCAAAATTTAGATTCTGTTCCGGTCTGGCTTTCCAGACCACTTCAAGTTCGAGTAATAGAACATCCATTTGGGAAGAAAAAAGTCAAATTTAGATTAAAACATAGGTGAGAATAAAAATTAAATATAAAATGATCTGGATATTCAATTTGGATATTCATATTTTTATGTATTTATATTTTTTATTTTAATCTAATTTGGATATTCAATTATGCTTTCTTTTTTAAAAGATATCAAATATTAAATATTCAAATACTATTGGTTGGTGAACCTAGAGGTTCACCCTAGGGGGTGAACCCAAGAATATACTCTATTATATATCTCAATACCCCCCTTCAAGTTGGAGCATGTAGATTGCTAATGCCCAACTTGAGTAGAAAAGTATCAAACTCCTTCCTCCCCAAAGCTTTTGTAAGAATGTCTGCTATTTGTTGCTTTGTCGACATATGAACAGGCTTGATCAGACCTCGTACAGTATCATCTCGAACAAAGTGACAATCCAGTTTGACATGCTTCGTCCTCTCATGGAATACGGGATTGTTACTGATATGTATGGCTGGCTTGCTGTCACCAAAGATCGTCATCGGTCCATCATGTCGAATACCCATTTCAATAAGAAGTCCTCGAAGCTATCGAAGCTCCGATGTTATCTCAGCCATTGCACGATATTCAGCTTCAGCTGATGAACGAGGAACTGTGTCTTGTTTCTTGGTCATCTAGGAGATAGGTGAGTTCCCTAAACTGAGCGATCCAGCCGGTAAGAGAGTGACGAGTCAGTGGACACGCACCCCAATCAGAATCACACCAACCACTCAAGTGATACGAGGAATCCGACCAAAGTAAAATGCCTTGGCCAACTGTTCCTTTTAGGTACCGAACCACCTTCAGAGCCGCTGTCCAATATTCTACGGCGAGGATTATGCATAAACTGCGACATCACATGAATCGCGTACGTCAAATCTGGTCGAGTCACAGATAAGTAGATGAGTCGTCCAATTAGACGCCGATAATGTTCTGGATCAGCAAGGTAAGGTCCATCAGCGAGAGCAAGTTTATGGTTTTGATCGATAGGTGATCCAGCCGGCTTGAACCCGAGAAGACCAACCTCTTCCACAATGTCCAATGTATATTTCCTCTGACGAAGATATATGCCTGACGGGTTCCGAGCAACTTTCAAGCCGAGGAAGTACTTTACTGGACCTAGATCCTTCATGTTAAAGCAAGTGGACAAATACTTCTTAAAAATCTGAATCGCATCATGAAAGTTGCCTGAGATAATCAAGTTGTCAAAATAGACTAGTACTCGTAAGCATATCCTGTTCTTGTTGTTAACAAACAAGGAGTAGTCTGATCTTGTTTTATAAAACCCATAACGGCAGAGAAAATCAGCAAGTTTAGCAAACCAACATTGAGGACGACAAACTCGTGTTTCACCAGGAGGACGAAAACCTTCCGGAAGCTTCATGTAAACTTCCTCATGTAAATCTCCATGTAAGAACGCATTATGGACATCCATTTGGTGTACTTCATGGTTCTTCTTGACTGCGTAATCAATAAATACATGTACCATAGTCATCTTGGCTACTGGTGCGAATGTTTCAACATAATCAATGTCCTCTTTTTGGTGATTCCCAAGAACAATATGCCGAGACTTATGGCGCCGTATAAAGCCACTGGCATCCCAAAGCCTTCTTATTTGGTGGTAATTCCTCTAGCCTCCATGTATTGTTTGCCTCAAGCGAGTTATACTCTGAATGTGTAGCTTTAACCCAATGTTCATGCTTCATGGCTTTAAGCCAATGTTCATGCTTCATGGCTTCAGCAACCGAACGAGGGACCATATTTGTTGTTAATGCCATCAAGAAGCTGCAATGTTTGGGTGAGAAATGATCAAACGAGACAAAGTTACATATAGGATACGACGAAACCTGAGGGTGGCTGAGGAGCAAGGTGAAGTAGTTTCGAGAGAGAGAGAGGACCAGTGAGGGAAACTGTACCGACAACATACTCTCTGAGTCGAGTTGATTGTTGTTTTGATCGATGTCCCCTTCCCAGATTTTCATTTGATAATAATGTCTCAGTCACTTCAGTATTGGTAACATGTTCATCACTGTCAATAGTGAAAGTAGGTACCGTTGGGGGCACTACAGTCGGTGTGTTTTCATCTTGAGAATTCTGAGTACACTGATCTTCTTCATTTATTTCAATGTCATGAGTGGAGACTGTAGGAGAGTTGAGATTTAATTTCTCTCTACTGGAATCGAGAGAACACCATTGTTTTCAAATGGAAAGCATTCTTCTTTAAAGACCACATCTCTTGATACGAAAACGACCTCTCGTTCCAAGTCGGATAGCCAAAAAAACACACATTTTTTGCTTCTGGAGGAAAACTTGTCGCCTTGGTTGTTAAGATTATGAGCATAGGCCAAACACCCAAACACTCGTATGTTTTTAGAACCTGTAGCCTGACCATACAAGACTTCAAATGGAGTCTTATTCACGAGCAAGGATGACGTGGTTCGTTGATGAGATACCCAGCCGTAAGTACACATTCTCCTTAATATTCGATTGGCATATGCGCTTGAAATCACAGAGCTCTAGCCACATTCAAGATATGTCGATGCTTGCGTTCCACATGGCCATTTTGTTGTGGTGTATAAACGCAAGATGTTTCATGGATGATTCCTTTTTCTTGAAAGAATCAAGTGAGACACATAAATTCTGTCATATTGTCGCTTCGAATTCGTCTAACCTTTTTGGAGAACTGGCGCTCAATCATTGCCAAGAACTCACAGGATCTGTTTTTGAGACCATCGATTTATCAGGAAGAAGATACAACCAAACTGCACGAGAGTGGTCATCAACAATCGTCCAGAAATATCTAGATCCACATAGAGAAGTAGTACGATATGGGCCCCACAAGACGCAATTAATCAAATCAAAAATCTCTTTAGCTTTATTAGAACTTTCTGGAAAAGATTGACTAGCCTGCTTGGCTCGTAAACAAATATCACAACTTTGAATCGAAAAAGCACTACGACCACTAGAAGTACTACGAACTCAAGGAACCATTCTAGTAACTTGAGGAAGACGGATGACCCAGACGGTGATGCCACAAGAGAAGATAATCACCAACACTTGTCTGCAGAGACGTCAAAGTCTTGAACCCACGAAACCGGTACAGCCCTTCTCTCTCTCTCTTTCACCTGCTCCAATCAGCGTCCTCGTATGCCGGTCCTGCAAGATGATCAACTTATCAGTGACTTGCCCGATCAGGTAATTATCTATCACCAGTTGTCCAAGAGATATCAAATTCATATCAACAAGATAAACATTTTTCAAAGACAATTGAGGGGTGAGATGTATCATGTTTTGTCGCTAACACATCAGAACCAGCAGGAAGAGAAACTGATATAGGATCAGTATCATGAATCTCAGCCAGCAGATCTGTGCACCCTGTCATGTGGTGTGTCGTGCCCGTATCAAGAATCCATAACTGCTCATTGCTCTTACCGCTCATTTGAGGAGATGATTTCCCAGCAGTCAGAAGGCGTTGAACAGCAGCCCATTGGTCATTAGAACGTCCACTCAGTCCTTGGCAATCCATCTGTGTAAGAGATGCATTTAATGCCACTCTAGTTGTATTCGCACTGCTGAGCTGAGTGACATTTGCTCGGGGATTAGAGCCACGACGCCGTCCATTGTTACCTCTGTTATCACTTCTGTTGTCACCTCGGTTGCGAGATCGCTCACTCCACCACTTAGAATACCACACGACCTTGAAGCAGGTTGCAGCATCTTGGCCAGTTCTACCACATGCAGTACACTGGTGAGTTGAATTTGCATTACCGGATCCAGAAAGGCGTGATTGAGCCACATCTCGAGTGAAGACAGCACCAGTCTTGTTGGAGTTTGCGTGAGTAGCAAAACTCATCACCGGTGCTTCTGTCACAGTGTTCATCCTTATAGTATTGTTTTCCACAATCGTCTGGTAGACGCTATCAAGATAAGGAACGGGTATGATTGCGCAAAGCTGAGATCTTATGACTCCATGAGTCGAGTCATCAAGGCCTGAAAGGAAGTCGTGAATCTGCAAAACTTCATTCTCTTTGACATGAGCGGCATTAAGGTCACATTCACATTTGTTACATGTGCATCTCTTCGTATTCATACACTCAGAGATGTCGTCCCAAATTTTGGTCAAGCGACCAAAGTAGTCATCGACAGTGGATCCATTCTGCTTGCACGTCGCTAATTGGTTTCGAAGTTGTTGCTGACAGGCTCCACTCTTCTGAGAAAATCTCTTTTTGATGATGTCCCACAATTCTTTAGCAACCTCACGAGTCGAGATAGAGGAGCGGGTTTGGGATCGATTGTTTGCTTGACCACGGCCATCAAGGAAGCCGAAATTCTTCTGAGAACTCACGGCCATCCGGAAGTTCATGTCCCATTCGTCATAGTTCCAACCAGTGAGGAGTGGCTGTGATATGACAGCACAAGGGTTGTCGCTTGCAGACAAATCATAAGGAGAAATCGTCTTGTACTTCGAATCAGTAGTGGCGAGTGCCATTGGTTATCGTAGTGATTCAAGTAGCAAAGAAAACTGTTTTAGTTTTTGGATCAAAGAAACTCTCGCGATTGCGAGAAGAGTCCCAGTCGAGAAATATCAGAATCGAGATTAGGTTTGCTCTTGCTTTGATACCATGACAAACTTTGAATCCAATATATTCTATGTTATTCAAGCCATCGGACTACCAAGGTTTATATATCGTTACAAGAGGGTTAACCTAATTCTAATAAGGAAAGAATACAATATCACTTAAGTACTTACTTAAATATATTCATTAGATATTATATATCTCAATATCAATGCAATTCAAACTATGTTGTTAGTACTTATTGATCGGTCAGCACGTCCATCTTGAGCATGGGTATAAGCTCGCTACTGAGTAGTTGCGTTCTTTATATGCCTTGTCTTTTAGTTCTTTGTGCCTTAAATGTAAATGAGATCTAAGATTAAGTCGGTTGGACATTGATAGGGGTGGGAAATCAACCTCTAACACAGTATGTTGTAGATAGGACGAAAGCCTGATTTGACATAGTAGCAGATTTGAAAAATTACATAACCAAAGCCTGATTTGACATAGTAGCAGATTTGAAAAATTACATAACCAAACGCCCCCACCACAAGAAGTTGTTCAAGAATCCTCTCTCACAACTTGGTTTATATTCATTCAATCTCAAAGCTTCACTTGGTAACTTCATATTCTGCCTTACAGTCATATATATAATCTCAAAACAGTTAAAAGATTAATAACACAAATAAGAAATGTTATATTAATTCATGCATACAGAAATAATATTGGAGTTCTTTCAAATATGACCTAAAACAAAAAAAAAATTAAATATAAAATTAACCCATGATTTTTTTTGAAATTTTCATTTGTCATATTCACCTCAGAAATATGGATTATTCATCAAGATGATATTACTTTTCTTTTAATGAGTGTTTTACTTTATCATCCCCATCTTCATCAAGTATTTATAATATTTCATTGTCATCAATACACCAACCACCTTGAACAACTACTTTGAAGCTCTTAATGCACAAAAACTACATCTATTCCACTTTCTTATATGTTCATCCAAAAAAACAATATTTTGATTCTAAATTTTGTAAGGTTCATAAAGCCATTCAAGCTCGTGATTCTTGGTCATTAACAAGTACTGAGTCGCTTTCGTAGTAATTTTTTGTGTTTGGAGAAGCTAAACAAGTTATCTCACTTATTAAAGCTATGAAAACAGATTTTCTTTTCAAATCTGTTGGTCAGAAGACTTTCGTATAAGTCTTCTTGTCGGAGAAAACTTACACGGAAGTCTTCTAGTCAATGCGTTGGTTAGTTTTGCAGTTGACTTTTTGTGTAGTGTTTTAGAAACGACTTCTCTGGAAGTCTTCCAACTTTTCTTGTTAATAAAAAAACAAGAGAAGAATTTACAGGATGTCTTCTAAATAAATCGATTAGTTTTGAAATTGACCGAATTGTGTAAGAAATTTACAAAAGACTTCTGGAATGTCTGTGGAAGTCTTCTCACTGTCGATGAAAGTCGTTTTAGGTTAGTTTTACAATTAAAAATTAAAACTTAAATATTAAATTTTAACTAGGAAGTCTTCCAAGATTTTATTCCGTGATTCTGTTCAAAGCTTTGGTTATCCTGGAAGACTTCCCTGGAAGTCCTCTAGTTAAAATTAATAAAATTTTAATTTTCAATTCAAAAGTAACCTAAGAAGAGTTTTGCCGACAGTGAGAAGACTTCCACCGACACTCGAGAAGACCTCCATGGTCTTCTATAGAAAGTAAAATTTCTGACATAATTCGGTCAATTGCAAAACTAACATGTTTATCCGAGAAAACTTCTCTGCTGTTTTCGAGATTTTTTTCAAAACCAAAAATTAACTAATATTGAAAATGGAAAACTTCCTAGAATTCTGTAGGGTAGACTTCTCTAGAAGTCTTCCTTTGTAAATTTTCAATTGCAAAAAGACCTACACGGAAAACTTCCTAGAATTCTTTTGCCGGAAGACTTCAAATCAGTTTTCCAGCTGTAGATGTTTTCTCGTAGAGGACTTCTATAGCAGTCTTTTAGGCCAATGTTTACTAATCTTTTGTTTTCTCTAAGTTTATAAAAAATAATAATTTATACATATTTGTCTATATCAGATTCCTAAATGAAATTCATAACTTAAATGGTGATAAATGTTTCTACCTAATCAGAGAGGACTTACTAAGAAGTTTTCTTACTTTAGTTTTGTAAAATTGTTATATTTTTAACTTTCAAAAATGTTAAGTAATTTCAAAAATTTCAAGTCATGTGGCTTAATGTGTCTTCTTAGATTATAAAATATACATTTTAACTTTCATAAAATTAAAAATTTCAATTTCCAAGAAGTCTTCTAGTGGATTAAGGTTTTCGACATAAACTTTGTCAAAGTGTGAGAATGTGTAAATTTTCTTTATAAATTGATTTAGAAGACGTTCAGTGAAGTCTAAATATTTTTGATTTAGAAGACGTTCAGTGAAGTCTTATGACCCCTAAATATATTACTCTCCCAGAAGACTTCCAAAAAGTCTTCTAACACCTAAATATAAACTCTAAACTTAATAACTAACTAAATAGAAACAAACAATTCATAAAACTTAAAATAAACTTTAAAAATGTTTTTTTTACGGCAAACGGCTATTCTATTACTCAAGCTTGAGGTGGTCTAGTGGGTAACCAGACCGGAATAGAACAACCAATAAAAAGTAACTCCCTATGGAAGGATCTAGCTGTCTTAGCTAAAAAATCTGAAAACTGATTGCGCGCTCGAGGTACATAAGAGATGTCGAAGTCTGGGAAGCATATTAGAAGTGTTTCTATCCTCTCCAATTCTGTGGCAAAGCTTGGCCAGGCATGAGGCTCCTTGATCATAGCAATTAGATCCTTGCAGTATGTTCCGAAGTTCTGGCATGTCGAGTGTTGTAACATATTCTCCATCGCCCATTGCAGTGCTTCGAGTTCCGAGTGCAAAGGTGATTCATGTTTAGGTAAATTTCTTGATCCCATGAGTTGAGTTTTCCCGCCATTATCCATCCTGACCCAACCGCATCTGCTAAATTGATCATTGGCTGTCCAAGATCCATCGAACAAGCAAATATTACCCAAGCTTATGACTTGTGGTTCTTCTACATTGTTCTCTTGTGTCACTGATGGTGCCACCTCATTTGCATCAAACCAAGCCTGACATTCAATTTCAGCATATCGTACTAGTTTTAGTGGATCTCTATCTATCCCTCTGAATAGTTTGTCATTCCTAGCCTTCCAAATATACCAGATTATCCAAGGATAAGGGTCTCTGTCTTGTTCAGGAGTCACTATACTGCTCTTTCTCCAGAAGAGATAGTCCATATTCGTGTAGATGCTCTGCAGTGGAAATATATCTGGATTCGTTGGAGTCGATGATAGGGCCCAGACTTGTAGAGCAGGTGGACATTCAAATATTGCATGTGTCACTGATTCTTCTGGTTCACCACACCTTGGGCAGTAGTTATCACATCTCATATTACTCCTGACTAGATTTCTCGTCACTGCCACATGTCCAGTTAACAATTGCCATTTAAGATGACAAATTTTCTTTGGCGCTTTTAACTTCCAAGTAAAGGCTTGAAGCTTAGTGACACTTGGCTCTAACACTTCTGTTTCATTCTTCTCTTTAAGAAGGTTCTGGGCAACCTAATATCCAGACTTGACCGTATATTGCCCATTCTTTGTGTAATTCCAACAGAATGTGTCACTCCTATGAGTCGTACTTATGGTCAGACTCCTTATGAGAGGTATATCCTCCGGATTGACATAGTGATTTAGCAAGCCAACATCCCATGTCTTTGAATCCTGATTAATCAGATCACTAACCCTCATATTTGTATTCATCACTGGTGCTACAGGTGTAGTTGGCCTCGCCGGTGTCGTTGGAATCCATGGATCCTCCCACACCTTAACTTCATAACCAGAATGTATCTTCTGCCTTATCCCTAGTAGCAAGAGCTTTTTTGCCGCTGTAATGCTAGTCCAAACATAAGAAGGACTGTTTACAGAATTTACTCGCAAAGGCGAGCTCATCCTGTAGTATCTTCCCTTTAAGACTCTAGCGACCGGCGAATCAGGATACTGAACCAGCCACCATAATTGTTTTGCCAATAGTGCTAGATTAAACTCATGGATCATACGAAATCCAATCCCACCCTCATCTCTTGGTAAACACACATTTTCCCATTTCGACCAGTGTATTCCTCTTTTTGGAGGGTTAGAACTCCACCAAAATTGTGCAATAGCACTAGCAAGATTTTCACATATCTCCAATGGTAGAAGAAAAGTAGACATGACATATGTTGGAAGAGAAAGCAGGATGGATTTGATCAGCACCTCCTTCCCCCCTTTCGAGAGCCATCTACCTGTCCATCCATTCACTCTATGCATCAGTTTGTCTTTCAGGAAAGCAAAGAGCTTACACTTGGAACCACTAATATCTTCTGGGATACCCAAGTAAGTCCCCATCCCTCCTTCATTCTGTATTCCAAGTGCATCTTTAATCTCTTGCCTGGTGGTTGCATTAATCCTCTTACCGAAGAGTAAGGAAGATTTATCAAAATTAATACATTGGCCTGATGCTTTGCCATATATCCTCACTACTTTCATTACTTCTTCACATTCACGGGGCTCCTCCTTACTGAAGAAAAGGCTATCATCAGCAAAGAGAAGGTGAGATACCGATGGACACGCGCGTGTGACGCGCATCCCCGTTATCTTCCCTTGGTTCTCTGCGTGATTGAAAAGGCTAACGAGCGCTTCCGTGCATAAAATAAAAATGAAAGGAGACAAAGGATCTCCTTGGCGTAGACCTCTTCCAGGAATAATGTTCCCTCTTGGTTGGCCATTCATAAGGACTTTGTATTGTACTGATGTGATACATCTCATAATCCATGTAATCCACACTTCCGAAAAGCCCATCTTTCTCATGACAGCCTCAATAAACGACCATTCCATCCTGTCGTATGCTTTGCTCATGTCCGTCTTAATAGCCATTCTTTTACTTCGTCCGCTTGGCTTAGTCCTAAGTGCGTGAAACATCTCTTGAGCAATCATAATATTATCCGAAATCTGTCTCCCAGTGACAAAAGCTGACTGGGTTTCCGATATAAGGCCTGGTAGCACTTTTTGAGTCTCTGGCATAAGACTTTAGAGATAATCTTATAGCTCACATTACATAAGCTAATAGGCCGAAATTGAGCCATCTCGTTGGGTTTCGTCGTTTTTGGGATAAGAAAAATATTTGTTTCATTGAGTCCAGCTGGCATTGTTCCTTCCGTTAGAAATTTATTAACCATAAGAGTTAAATCCTCCTTTACTATATCCCAGAATTTCTGGTAGAAAAGCGCGGTCATCCCATCTGGTCCTGGAGCTTTTTCCGGATGCATAGCAAAGAGAGCCAGTTTAACCTCCCATTCAGTAATCAGAGCTGTTAGACTTTCATTCATTGGCCATGTGATAGTCGTAGGAACTTCAGCTAGTGCCTCTTCTATATCTTCAGGATTAGAAGACTCAAAGATCTGCCTAAAATAACTAGTAGCAATGGCTAGTAGTCCTTCTTCATCTTGCACAATATTCCCATTTTCATCTAAGAGCTGCGTGATCTTGTTTCTTGTTCTCCGTTGCTTTGTTAAACCGTGAAAAAATTTGGTATTTCGATCACCTTCCCTTAGCCAAAATACTCGACTTTTTTGTTTCCAGAACATTTCTTCTGCGTTAAGAGCATCTGAAAGCTCCTTTAAAGCGGCTGTGATTTCTTCAGTTGTAGCATCATCATCTGCATACAGCCCCTCCACTTTTTCTTTAAGCTCCTCCACCAGCTTTGCCGAGTTAATATTATGTTGTCTCCTCCATTCACTCAAGGCTTTTCTACAACTTGTAATATGCTCCATTATAGTCGCATTGGGAGGAAGGTCAGGTAATTTCCATCCCTCCAAGATAACTTGTCGCAGTTCCTCATTATCCAACCATCTTTTATCAAACTTGAATTTTCCTGATCTTCTCGTTGGCTTTTTGAGAATGTCTGCAAGTATCGGACGATGATCTGATCCCCATAATCTCATATACTTCGTCTTGGAATGAGGAAACTTATCATGCCAGTCCGCATTTCCCACTGCTCTATCTAGACGGCATCTGACAGTTACCCTGCCTGCTCTCTTTCCAACCCATGATAGTATATCTCCAGTATATGGAAATTCCAACATCCCACAATCATTTAGCATCTGTTTGAAAGGTATAAAAGAGCTATCAGTGCGTTGTCTCCCTCCTTCTTTTTCATTATGATCAGTGATTTCATTAAAATCGCCTATCATAAACCAAGGCCCATTTCTTGTTGTTGAGAAACGCGTAAGACGTTCCCAAACTTGATCTCTTCTTTCTAGTACAGGGTCTCCATAAACAAATGTCATATAGACTTTTATTCCATCAATGACTGCCTCAATGTCAATCATTCTGTTATTTGAAAATAAAACATTAACTTGAAAATCATCCATAAAAAACAAAGCTAAACCTCCGCTGAGACCAAGTGGCTCAACGGTAAACAAATAATCAAATCCTAAGTCGGCCTGAATGTTTTGCAATAGCAGCCTCTTATTCTTCGTTTCAGAAAGGAACACAAGTCTTGGGCGATGCTTCTGACACATCTCCGTAAGGCACTTTAAAAGTGTTTAATATATACAAAAATAAACACATATGTGTCAAATTTTATTTTTTCAAAAAAAAATGTTAAGCTTCAAATATCTAACTCTAAAAATACAAACAATACAAACCCAATACCAGAGAATACTATGATTCACTTATCTATATGAAAACAATTTGTAATCTGAAAAAGTTCAGCAAATGCATAGCAAATTTCATGAAGATCTCTAGACCTTGACAAAATTCTTCAGAAACTTCATTAGTTGTTTAGTTGATTCGCTTATACATCCAACTTCTTGAAGAGAAAGTATCGCCACTTGAACTCATTATGTAAATTTAGAATTCACAAAACCATTAGAGGAGACGTGAGGACTTCGCAGCTATGGAAGAAAAAAGAAAAGGTTTTCTTTTTTTTTGCCGTGAAATATTTTTAATATTGGGGATTTGTTACAAAATTATTTAATAACAAAGCAATAAAATTATTTGTATTTCTAAAGTCACGTGTTTGCATTTTTGATAACTGTTGATTTAAAAAAAAAAAATTTTGTTCTTATCTAAAGTAGATATTTTGAAGCTTAATAACAGATTTCCTCATATTTAGGTCATCAAATTTATAATAGAACATTCCATGTTTTTCTATTAGTCATTGTCATATATTTGACTAAAAAGACTTATGTGCTTAAGTTTAATAGCTATGCTATTATTGTTCTACGTACTAAGTTTAATAGCTATGCTATTATTGTTCTACGTACTGACTCTTTTACTCTTTTGATGTTTTATAATTGCTATGTTTCTATAAAATCATCATTTTGTTAAAAATATTTTCAAATTAACCGCGTTATTTTTTGGGAGAATTGCCAAGTGTGACTCAAAACTTGGAGTCAAACCCAAAAGAATACCCCAACTTGGGTCAAAGGCAAAAGTAACTTAAAAGGCTATTGAAAATACAACTATCTCCTTGTGAACAAACAAAAAACGGATTTTTTTTTACATTTCTACCCCTTGCAAGTCGTCTGTTTAGACAGACGAGTTGAAAATAAGTCGTCCAGACGACTTAACTTAAAGTCGTCTAGACAGTTATTCTTAAACATAATTTAAAAATTTTGTAAAAAATATTTTGATAAGTGAAAAATTGGAATTATGTAATTAACATATGTCTTAAGAGATATAAATTAATATATAACAAATTTCAATTGTTTTCAGCCAAGATGAGTGAAAGTAGTGAGTCATGATATTCTTTAGTTTATGTTCATCAACATATGTCGTAGTATTGTATGTGTTCTTAGGGTTAGATTTTGGAAAGCATTAAAACCGTTTTTGAACATTTTTAAAATTACCTAAGCGTGTTCATTTCTGTGTATAGTAAACACTATTGAAGTATAACTTGATTTTATAACGTGGTTAGTAAGTTAATTTAGTCATTTTAGTTTAGGGGTTCATTTTAGGGTATGGGACGACTTAATATTTAGTCTTTTGTGCAGAGACGACTAAATATTAGGTCGTCTGATGTACATTATCAGCCAGAATAAGTCATCTAAACCGGATCAAACCTTAAAGTTTACCAATGTACTTTTAAAGCTAACCGGATTATTTACCCAATATATAAGGTGATTTTTTTTTTTCATTTTCCACGAAATTCAGAAACCCTAACAGTTCTCTCTCACTGGCGATATCAAAGGCGATTCGAATTCCCACTATTTCCGAACAAACCATCGTTCTCAACGTCGGCTATCTATCTCACTTCATTCTCACCGTTGTCGCCGCAGCTTCTTCTAACCCTAGCGCCGCCGATTCCTCTAAACCCTAGCGCCCCCGCTTCCACTATTTCCGAACAAACCGTCGCCCTCGCCACCGTGCTCACCAACGTTCTCACCGACGCTTCCTCTAAACACTAGCTAGCACCGCCGCTTCTTCTAAACCCTAGTGCCGCCGCTTCTTCTCTGTAAACCGTAGCGCCGTTTCTCTGTAAACCCTAACGCCGGTAAGTCATCAATCTCGAGGAAAAGATGAACATAAAACGTTGTCTCTATCAATTTACTCATTCTCACCGTTTCACGTTTATTTTTTCAGATCTATAACCACAATGACGAGTACTCCAACTCCTTCTGCGACTAATCAGGTCCGCTTGAAATTTTTCTACTGGAAGACTTGTAAGTAAGTCGCTTGGAAAGTCTTCCAACTGGAAGCTGATTTCACTGTAAGACGATTATATTAAAGTCGTCTACTAAGTCGTCTGGAGTAACAATTAAGGCGTGATTGATTTAGCTTGTGTTCTGACTTCTACTGTTGTCTTTGATTATTTTGCAGACAAAAAGGATGGATATTCCAGAACTCCCCCGTAGGTTATACACATTAGGGGAAGAGCCCCCAGCATAGCATTTTGTATCATTCGGATAACAACAGGTTGCATGCTGCTCTTAAGGGAGCTCTCACTAAGGAAGAATTTGAAGAGCTCAAGGAGTCGAGATTGGGAGTTTTCATCAAGTTCAAGGAGCAGGGATTTGGTTGGGCTTCAAGGCTGGTTCACCACATGCTCTGTTTAAAGCTGGACATTAAGAAGAAGTACGAGATGTGGTCTCTCGTTGGTCCAGAACCTGTGAGGTTTTCACTGTTAGAGTTTGAAATGATCACTGGTCTAAACTGCGAGTACATCGAGGACCTTGAGACACCAGAATGTGAAGTTACCCCAGAGATGGTTTCTTTCTGGGGGATGATGGGAGTTCATCTGGAAGCTGGGCCAACTACTGATCAGATAATAGATGCACTGAATAGATGCGGGGATTGGACCCCGGAAGATCGCAAGCAGCTCGCGTACCTTTCCATCTTCACTGGATTCATTGAAGGGAGAAAGTTTTCAACCGCTACACGAGCTACTCTGGCAAGGCTAGTGATGGATTTAGAACGGTTTGAGAATTATCCATGGGGGAGAGTCTCGTTTAAGGTGCTGATGGACTCTTTGTGGAACAAAGAGATTACTGGCTGTTACACCGTGGATGGTTTTATACAAGTTCTTCAGGTCTGGGCGTACCCAGCTCTGCCGGGAATGGGTGCTAGTATTGGTAGTCCCAGAGAAAACAGTCCAAACAGTTCGGTTCCACCGATTCTGGCTTACGATGGCAGCAGAGGCCGCAGATTCCTGAAAGCTGCTATCTTGAGTAGTCAGGTACCTTTCCATCTTCACTTAATTAAGTTGTCTGGAAAGTCTTCCAGCCGGACGACTTAGTAGACGACTTATTATAAGTCGTGTGGAAGGTCTTCCAACTGGACGACTTAGTAGACGACTTATTATAAGTCGTCTGGAAGGTCTTCCAGCTGGACGACTTAGTAGACGACTTATAATAAGTCGTCTGGAAGGTCGTCCAGCTGGGCGACTTAGTAGATGACTTATAATTAAGTCGTCTATTTAGTATTTTGTTTCAAATATCTAACTCGATTCTTCTTCTATTTACTGCAGTCCCGCGTGATCGACTTTGTTGAGAAGAAGGACATTAGTGAAATGTGGCCAAAATGGGACTCTGAGGTTGAGGACGTGCCCGCGGAGAACATCATTAAAGTCATGTATGATCGGAGACCGTGGAAGTGGACCATGGATTGCTGGGAAGTCACTGGTACAAAACGTAAGGTTGTGACTCCATCGAAAAGAGCCAAAGAGATGGTTGTGGTGGAGGTGGAGGAGGAGGAGGAAGACAATCAGAGACCTCGGAAGAAAGTTCGTAAAGAGGCTCCTAAAGAGGCTCCTAAAGAGGCTAGAGAAGAGGCTAGAGAAGAGGCTAGTTGGGTGACCAGAGAGGAGTTGGAAAATATGTTCAACTCCTACACCTCTAACGTAGTTGAAATGATGAAAGATGGGTTTAAGAAGTGCATCAAGGAGATTAGGAAGATGTCCGATAGATTGGAAGCTGTGGAGAAAAAGGTTGGTGTCATCAATCAGGCTACCCCTCAAGCCAAAGAAACCGGGGTTAGTAACAAACAGGCTAACCCTACCCCTCAAGCCAAAGAAACCGGGGTTAGTAACAAACAGGCTACCCCTATCCCTCAAGCCAAAGAAACCGGGGTTAGTTACAAACAGCCTAACCCTCAAGCCACAGAAACCAGACAACCTACTCCTCAAAAGGATCAGCCTACACTTCAAACCAATCATCCTACTCCTCAAACCAGACAGCCTGCTCCTCAAAAGGGAAAGCCTACTCCTCAAAAGGCAAAGCCTACTCCTCAAAAGAAACAGCCTACTCCTCAAAAGAAACAGTCTTCTCCTCAAACGAAACAGCCTACTCCTCAAAAGAAACAGCCTCCTCCTCTGCCCAAAGAGGTTAGTATCAAATCCTCTCCCAACAAGAATTAAGTCATCCAGGGTCTTCTAGTTGTCCAGACGACTTAAATAAAAGTTGTCTGGACGACTAGTTGTCCGCGGTCAACTAGTCGTCCAGACAACTTTTATTTAAGTCGTCCAGGGTTAACTCGTGTGCAACTTTTATTGCAGAGATTGTTGCCGGAGGATACAGAAGATGAGGCGATCTCGGTATATAAGATCTTGCCGGAGGATAAAGCAGATGGTGTCACCTCCAAATAGATTGTTCCTCTCACTTCCACTGACCAACCGAGCTTCGCTTCCAACGATCAACAACCGAGCTTCGCTTCCACCGATCCAAGCGTTCCAGTTTCAGAACCGAGCCTGGTTGTATTGGCTCCCACTGCTTCTGTGCGTGCAAGGAGTGAACGAACGAGGAAACCTGCTCCCACGCAGATATCTCCTTATACGGCAGAGAGAAAGAAACTCCTTAGTGTGGCAAAGTATAATCCATTTCCCTCACTAAATAGGGACAAGTTGAAGGAGCTCGCTAATTGGTTGAAAACTGATCCGTAAGTGATTGCTTTACCCATAATAGCTTGATTTAGTCTACCAAAACTGATTGCTTTTTTGTTTGCAGTGATTATTACACTAAGCAAGAGGACAAACCACGTACATCACCAACTTGGTGGTATCACATCCTCCGGACACCCAAAGGATGGCTGGAAGACGTAGTAAGTCTTCTGCTTATCTTTAAGTCGTCTGGTAACTTGTCTTTGTATAGATTTGTAAATATATAAGTCGTCTGGAAGGTTTTCCAGCTGGACGACTTACCAATAAGTCGTCTGGAAGGTTTTCCACCTTTAAGTTGTCTGGAAGGTTTGGACGACTTACAAATAAGTCGTCTGGTAGGTTTGGACGACTTAAATAAAAGTCGTCTGGAAGGTTCTAACTTGTATTATTTTATATGCAGCATATGAATGCTTGGATTAATGTGCTGAGACAGAGGTATCAGGAGAACCCACAAGCTTTCCGGAGCGAGCGAATGTGCTTCCTGGATCACAACTTTTCCCAGTCTTGGAGAGACCAGTATCTGTTCTTCAAAGCATCGCAACCTGATCACAAAGGTTTAGGAAGAATGCTACCTGGTGGGGCGTCGAGTTTTTATGACGGATCAATGCCTTCATTTTGCCAATCAAACAAGAAGTGGGGGGAGGACATTGATGATATCTATGCGCCAGTGAACTTGGACAACAAACATTGGTTTGCTATTTGGATATCGATCCCTAACAGGCAAATAGTCGTCTGGGACAGCATACCTTCATGTACCAGACCAGAAGCATGGGATGATATAATAGAGCCTTTTCTCGAGATGGTCTCTTATCTGCTTGTTGAGTGCGCAGACACCGACGAAGGAAGGGTCAAATACGGGTTGGAGCGATACACATATGAGAGACGGCTGAAAGATGTACCCACGGCCAACAATGGTGATTGTGGCTTGTACGCTCTAAAGTACATTGAATGTCATGCTCTTGGGGTCCCCTTTAGCCCTAAAGACTTTGCTAGGACCAATGTGAAGAGTATGAGGGATAATATGGCGGTGGTTATATGGACGGAGCTTGTTGATCAGCATTTGAAAGAGAATGAGGATGGTGATATGTTCGTGGGCATGTATGATTAGATTTGTGTATGGCTTTGAACTTGTCTTTGTATAGATTTTCTAACTTGTGTATGATTTGTGTCTTTGTATTTGAACTTGTCGTTGTATAGATTTTCTAACTTGTGTATGATTTGTGTATTTGTATTTGAACTTGTCGTTGTATAGATTCTCTAACTTGTGTATGATTTATTTGAACTTGTCTTTGTATAGATTTGTATATATTTAAGTCGTCTGGTAGGTTTGGACGACTTACCAATAAGTCGTCTGGAAGGTTTTCCAGCTGGACGACTTACAAATAAGTCGTCTGGAAGGTTTTTCAGCTGGCCGACTTACAAATAAGTCGTCTGGAAGGTGGTCTAAAAATAAAATACACTGGACGACTTAGTAAAAGGTCGTCTAAAAAAAATACACTTGAAGGGATAGTAGAAGGTAGTCTAAAAATAAAATACACTGGACGACTTAGTAAAAGGTCGTCTAAAAAAATACACTTGAAGGGATAGTAGAAGGTAGTCTAAAAATAAAATACACTGGACGACTTAGTAAAAGGTCGTCTAAAAAAAATACACTTGAAGGGATAGTAGAAGGTCTTCTGGACGACTTACTTGAAGGTTATCTGGTAGACGAAACACTGGACGACTTAACAATTAGTCGTCTGGACGGGTAATCAAGACTGGACGACTTAAATTTAGGTCGTCTGGACAACTAGTCAACTGGTTGTGTACATTGTGGTTTCGTATGGCCAGTTTCCTTGCAGTTTGAGCATCTCCGTACCCTGTGTTTCTTCCTGGGTTTGTGTCCTCTCATCCTAGATAGCTCCAACCAAGATTGCCATCTTGATTTCTTCTGTCTCCCCGGACCATGCTTTACGTCTGGAGGAAAGCATTCTCGTTCCTCAATATGTTGTGACACGATAGGATATATATTCTCTGAGTATCCTGCATACAGATGATTCTTTGAGTAAAGTGGACATACAAGTGTGGAGATATGCAAACCAGCATGTGTTCCAGCAGCTATAGCATGAGAGCAAGGTATTTTCCCCACTCCATAGACACCACAATCACACTTTACATGTTCCAAATCAACCACACAGTCCATTTTGCCACTTTTGACAAAGAAACGCCATCCATCAATTGGTTCGACCGTCATCGTATCCGCTATCTCTAATCGAACAGCAAGCAAGTATTCAACACCCCGGCTATGTTCAGTTGGGAGACTCAAAGCATCTTGTCTCCTTTTCCAATACCATTTTCCTAACTTCTACCTTATGAACTCCAGCAGGAACGGAATCGGAAATCCTCTTGCTCGCTTCAGTGCGGAATTAATAGATTCAGTGATGTTGCTTGTTTTTATGTTGAACCTGTTCCCCTTACAATAAACCCTTGACCATAGCCTGGCGTCGGCCTTCTCCAAATATGTTGCAAGTTCCGGGTTTGCACTCCGTATCTCAGCCATGTACCGGTCAAAATCGTAAACCGTGTGCGCATAAGCAGCCCCTTTCACCAAGTACATGAGATGTTTTTCTTTAAACTTTTTGACAATGTTATCTTGAAGGTGATAATAACATATTCCTCGGGTTGCCCAAGGAAACACCTTCTCACACGCACTTTTAATGGCCGCGTGCCGGTCGGAGACTATCACCAGAGGCTTGTCATGAGATATACAACTAGCCAATTTTGTGAAAAATCATTCCCAAGAAGGTTCATCTTCAGCATCCACGATCCCAAAAGCCAATGGGAATATCTGAAAACTGCCATCTTGTGCGGCTGCAACTAACATAACACCTCCATACTTTCCACTTAGGTGAGTTCCATCCACCACAATGACCCTTCTCTGATACTTAAAACTTTTGATAGAAGCTCCAAAAGAGAGAAATAGATACTTAAATCTTTTCGTAGAATCAAGTTCTATAGCCGTGATAGAATCAGGATTTGCAATGGAGATTTGCTCGAGATATGAAGGCAGACGCGAATACCCTTCTTCTGCTGATCCTCTCACCAATTTTTGTGCATATAACAGTGCTCTGTATGAAGTGGTGTAATCAAGCGTCATGCCAAACATGTTCCTCATTGCATCAGTGATATGCTGTGGAGTTATCCAATCAATGATTCCAACACGATCAATGAAAAGACTACCAACATACTTTGGAGTACAGTGTCTCCGCTGAGCGATTCGGTCTCCAATTGAGCATAAATGTTTTTCCACATACTTTGTTACCCAAAACATGTTTGGTCCATGTTTCACACTCGCTCTGATCTTCCATCCACAACCGCTAACCCGACATGTTGCCACAAGGAGAGTTTTTGATGATTTGTATATTCTGAAAGAAAACCTACCCCTCACTGCTGTCAACCGTATCTCTGAAAGCAGTGCATCCTTGCTAACAAAACTCTGGTTGACATAGATGCTGGTACAATCCGATTTTCCTCCTTCAATAGCATTTGTCTTAGCATATGTCTTTTCAATTTCTTCAAAACAAATATTATCATCATCTTCCTCGTCCTCATCTTGAACCTTTTCATAAAGACTGTAATCCCCACCATTCGGATCCGTTTCACCAACAATAGTGTTATCAGCATCCTCCTCCCCATTTTCCTCCTCCCCATCTTGATTTTCATCTTCAACAGACTCATTATCACCAACATCTTCAAAACATTCATCAGCTTCATCATTATCACCAACATCTTCTTCCCATTCACCAGCTTCATCATTATCACCAACATCTTCTTCCCATTCACCAGCTTCTTCTCTTTTCTCTGAAACCGTTTCCACCTTGCTGCGGCTTGATACACAAAGATATACTCTATGCGTTTTGAGTATCTCGAGCAAGTTTCGAACTTGTCTATCACTTGTAACATGAATGGGAGGACTGCCTGGAGTCATCATCATTTCTGCTGGTAATGAGTAGCTAATCTCCACAGGCACTGATCTCATGTCCAGGTTATAATCTTCTTGAGCCATTGCAACAAGTTCAGCATGTGTTGAATCTTCATTCAATAAAAACAATCTTGCTCCTTTGAGATCATCAACCACAAAATCCCAACGGAAATCTCTCAACAACCATTCTCCATACACTGCATGTAACTTAAAAATCATCTGCAAATATTCAAAATAAAACACATTAGTAAACATAGAGAAAATGAAGAAGTTCAATAAACATTATCGCAGACGACTTAGAATTAAGTCGTCCAGAAGACTTAAAGGTAAGTCGTCTAAAGAGGTCACTTTTGCAATTGAAAACTAAAAGGGACGACTTAATTCTAAGTCGTCCGGCTTTGTTTGTTAAAAGAAAAAATTCAGACGACTTATATATAAGTCGTCTACGAGAAACGGGCTAGTTTTGCATTTGACCGAATCGTGTCAGATCTTTGACTATTTCTAGACGACTTATAATTTAGTCGTCTCTGGAAAGTAAAAATTTCAATATTTTATTCAAACTAGACGACTTACATGTAAGTCGTCCTCGGTTAGTTTTGTAATTGAAAAATAAAACTTGAAATTTAACTTTCTCCAGACGACTTAACTAAAAGTCGTCCAGCTAGACGACTTAACTTAAGGTCGTCCCGGATAAGCAAGGTTTGACCAGAAAATTGGGAAAAATTCTGGACGACTTTGCTTTCCCCGGACGACTTTAAATTAAGTCTTCTGACGGGACGACTTTAAATTAAGTCGTCTGGTAAAAGTTAAATTATGAAGTTTTATTTTTCAATTACAAAACTAACCTAAGTCGTCTAGTTTAATAAAATATTGAAATTTTAACTTTCCCAGAGACGACTGAATTATAAGTCGTCCAGAAATAGTCAAAGATCTGACACGATTCGGTCAAATGCAAAACTAGCCTGTTTCTCGTAGACGACTTATATAAGTCGTCTGGAGTGTTTTTTTCAACAAACAAAGCTGGACGACTTAGTTTAAGTCGTCCGTTTGACCAGAAGACTCATCAGTAAGTCTTCTACATACAGATGACTTACTTGTGAGTCTTCTACATACAGATGACTTACTTGTAAGTCTTCTACGCGAACAGATTTTGAAAAAATTTCAAATTCGTACCTTAAACTAGGTGAGATGACTTCGTTTGCACACAGGGTCTTCTCCAACCACCTAGAACCTCAAACGAAAGCAACCGTAAGTCAAAACGAAAGAAATATGGCTATGTCAACCATCACCCATATTTTGAATCAAAAGCTTGAGTTTTTTGGATGAATATAGAGAGAGAGTGAAAGAAATGTTGTTTTTAGTTCATAACAATTGAAACAGAGAGAGTGTAAAGAGATTTACGTGCATTAAAGGGCATTAAAAGCTCCAAACAGTTCGTACAAGGTTGTTCCCACTATTCATGGCAGTGGCAATATTGTAAATACTTGAAGAATATGAGGTTGAGACAGTAAAAAAGCTATTTTCGAAAAACAAAAATAATAAAAAATTAATGGCATTTTCGTAGATTAAATGGAGGTGTGGGGTTAAAAACTCAAAAAAAAAATGAGTCCAAAGAAAATGTTAGTTTTCTATTTGACTTCAAGTTTTGAGTCATTTTTGCAAAAAGCCCTTATTTTTTTACTAAAAATGTTGGTTAATCTAATGGTTAGAAACTTAAAATAGATCATGTTTGGTTCTTTGTTAGTCATAACTGTATATGTGCCAAATTCTACTCCCGATGGTCATCCGAACTACTTTAAATGACAAAAATACATGGAATATCGTAGGTTTTCTTTGATTAGTCGATCGAATTCAGTCGCCGGATTCTACAGTTAACAAATTTTTTTTTGTGTATGTGCCAAAACCTATGTATTATAAATACAAAATTTAATGAACGGTAGAAATTTATATAATTTTTTCATAACAGTTACGTTGATGGCGTAATTTTAGGCATTTAACTAATAAAATTAATAAAATTTTGATCTAATAATTTATATCAATATTTATGACAACTTTTTGTCTCTAATTCGTCATAATTTGTGACATTATTTCTTTACTTCACATTCAGTCACAATATTATGACCAAATAGTTACCATTTTGTAACGAAATAACTTGGTCACAATTCAGTTAATAATTCGTCACAATATTGTGACAAACTATTTTGACACAAAAATTAGTCACAATATGCATAGTGCCAAGGCAGTCGTGTCACAAAGGAGCAGCAAGAGGCAGTGGAAGAGTGTAAGATTGTGGTGTCAGTAACTGAAATCCCGAAGCCTCTAATCATGAGCAGGAGCCAGATCATTGAGGAAGTCACGTGATTTAGATTTCAGCCTGAAGCATTGCTCTCAAACCACATCGACAACAATAACAATGCACCAGCATGTTATGCAGCTTTGCTTTTAGAAGACATTCAAAACTCCCATCAGAAGAATGTCAATTCCATAAGCTCATCTTTGTCCAAAGCCTGCTCCATCGTTGAATCAGTTTCAGACCTTAACTCCACTACGAATAAACACTAGAGAACCGAGCTCAACAATTTCACATCAGCAGCAGTGAAGAAAGCGGATCTGATGGAGCCAAGCTTTGAGAAGTATGTGACTGTTAAGCAAGGTGGTTCTTCCCTGGAGGACATGGAGGAGCAAGAATCTTTCGGAAGCAACAGTATCACTGGAAGTAGCTGTGTGGTGCAACGTAAGGGTTACTCAACGTCCTCTTCGTGGGAACCGAACTCGGCTGAATCGACGGATGGAGTGAGTGGGAGATCAAGCAACAAAGAACGTGATAGGAGTCCGTCCATGCCCTCAATTGGTGACAGCTTGTCCTGTGGGAGAGTTGTTAAAGGGTGAGATAGGAGGTTCGAACCTCACCAACAACCTAATTATGGAGTTAGTGAGAATTCATAATGGAGGGGTTGGGGTCGGTGCGCTGTAGCGTTGTGAGCTTGGGTCTACGGACGGGTGGTTCCGCAGGACGGATTGTCACAGTTTTAGCATCTTTCAGCTTCGCTTAAATCTATTTCCCTTAAAGAAAAAACTCAAGTGTTGTGGTTGTTGTTAGTTCTTTTATCAATGCAGAACTTTTTGATAATAAACATCCGCATGTCTTGGATTATTTTATTAGTGACTGCAAATAGAAGGGTTTAAGATTGCTAAGATTGGCATGAATTGAGATAAGTAGAAAAGAAAAATGACCTTCTCAATCTGATCGACACCCTTCATCCAAGTACAAAGAAGAACATTCATTATTGATGATAAAAAGCTTCTCAACCATCTTTGCAAAGCTTCATCAACCATCTTCTTGTATTTATGTACAGCAGCAAACTCAAAAGGAGACAAAAAAGAACAATCATTATTCATTAGTGATGATAAAAATGGCGAAAACCCGAGATGTGTAAATCTGTTGACCACTAGATGTCTATGAGCGACTCTTTGATGCATGTTATAACTCAGAATGCCAATTACATTAAGTTTCAAAACAGTAGATACTATGTGAGATTTTACGACCTTAGCACTGAGTTTCTTTCATGCTACTATCTTTTTCACCTCAAACACAAGAATTTTAAACTTTAATAAAACATAAATTGTCCCATACGTAGGGAAAGTCATCTATGATTTAGCAGTATTACAATTTATAAGGGTGTTTTTTATGTTCCAAAATTTTGAAATTAGTTTTAATTTTCAAAAATATATAATTTTCCCTAATTTTCTAATATGTTCCATTTCTAGAAATAGTTTCTTACCAAAAATAAAATAAAAATAATATATGAAAAAAACTTCATTACATACGTTTGAAATCAGATTAGTCTCTAAAATAAAAATTCAAATGTACTTAACAGTATAAGTATGTTCTATAAATAGAACATCAACTTTACTTTATGTTTAAGTTTCAACTAAATTAAATAATTTTACGACTATCGTTTTTAGTCTATTTTTACTGTATCGATTAGTCACAATAATTTACGTTATTTTAGTTTGAACTAATCAATTTCAAAACAAAATTAATGTACTATGGTCGCTAACTACTATCAAATGGATCGAAAAATATATCATTTTCTTTCAACATGTTTTCATTTTCATATTTTCAAACACTTCTTTTACTAAAACCATAAAATATATTATAAATTCATGTAAGAAAAAAGCATATGAACCCGGCGCGTAGCACCGGAATACTAATAGTAAATAATAATTTAAATTTGATGGCTGTTTTTCATAAGGTGGCTGATCTTTTCAATTAGCAAAGTAATAGAAGTATTTATGTGAAACTCATGTATTGAATCAAAATAGTCCAAAATAGTAAAAATAGTTATTTATTTTATTGGATCTGAAAATTAATTATTTTTAATGAAAGTATTCTTTAGATCTCACATATAAAATAAAATCATATAATGTATTTTATGCAGGTAAACGTTTATAATGCCTTCATCTAATACATTTAAAGGTTTCTAAATATGTTGAACATTTCAAATACATGTTATTATACTACTAATTAAATTTGTAAGTATATTGCTCCAATTAAGTTTTATAAATTTTACTGTATTAAAAGAAAAGCCAACTTGGTGATTTTTGCTTGCATGTCCTTCATTTTTCAAAAGTATAATAAATTGCTTGATTTTTTATTACATGTTTATTATTCAGATCTAAAATGAATAAAAGTAAACTAAAAACAACTTACATGAATTGCCAAACATCCAAAACAATATTACATACAATATTTCAACTCTTAAATTAATATATCTATTTTCGATATAGTCAATAATAAGAAAATAGGATATTCATATGTAAAATAATATGTTCAACATTCCAAAAACATGCAATATTTTGAATCGATATTTTTTAAAGTATAAGATAAGATGACATATATTTAGAAATAATAAATCCTACATATATATTGTGTTTCTTAAAAAGATTTACCATTAAAAACCATGTCATACTGAATTGACACTTAAATTTTAGATGATAGAAATATAATAATATCTATAAAAACTACCAACTAATCAAAAATGATTATAATCTTTCATTTCCAAACTTTACCACCACGCAAAAAAAAAATCATGCATATCAAATTAATATTTCTTTTAAATGTTAGACCAATCTAAATGTAGAAAACAAATATAAAATATGACATTATATTCAAATTTTCCTAAGAGTATTTATATCCATGAATTCTTAGACTTCCACCTAATTTTAAATCTAAAAACCTATGTTAAGAATCAAGATGTTCGAATCAACGTTCGTTTGTGTGTGTTAGTCAATTGTTTACTTCGAAACAAATACACATAACAATCCTTTTAAAAAAAAAACAAATACACATAACACTTGGTGGGACAGAAGCAAAATAGAAAGAGTCTACCGGTGACCATTAGAAAAACATTAAAAATAAGTAGAAAAAAATTATAGAGAAATAAAATTAGAAGAATGAAATTTCTTATCAATTTTGGTGAGTAACAAATTTATTCTATATTTTTTTAGAATAAAAGGAATGACAAAGAATGGAAAAAAAAAAACTATTACATATAAATAGTAAAAATAATTGGGAATAATAAGAAATAAACTATTCCTTTGTATTCTTTATTCACTTAGACCCAAAATCTCTAGAAGCCCTAACCTAAAGGATGCTCGAGCATTAAAAAAAATGCCTAGAAAGGACATCCTTCCCCGAGAAAACAGTGAGGCTTGGGTATTTAAAAAAAAAAAAAAAAACTATCTCTCAATTGTCCCTTTTTCTTTTTGGTCAAATATCTCTCTGTTGTTTCTATTGAGGTGTTTCCATCTGCTAAAAGTATGATGTTCAAAAAAAAAAAGAAGAAAAACGATGTTGTTCATTGTTTTACGTTCAGAGGGGATCCAGAAAACTACCCAATAAAAATATATGAATGCTATCTCTTAGAACTGTCAAGGACATGAGCCTACCTGTCCAAGCAACATCTCCAGAAATTGCATTGTTTTTTTGCATTTTTTGTTTTCTTTCTGAAACAGAAAAAAATACTTGTTCTTTTTGTAAGACTTTCAAATTTTTCCTCGATTGTAATAAATTGTTCACCGTAAACGAAAGATCGAAACAGTATACTAACATTTTTATATAGATTCTTAAGATGTGTCAACTCTCTATTTTGATAAGCGCATGACTGATATCACAGCCACTATATAGGGACACAGTATTTATGACCTTTTCTATTGTGATCCGGTTGCTGAGTGCCCAGACTATGATGATCCATTTAACCAGTCTCACAGTAGATTAAATTCATTTGTAATGTTTTAATTTGTAATAAAAATGGACTAATTTATTCAGTTACATTATCATTAGATCTAAAAACTGAAGTATAGTTACATATATAATCATTTACATTTTATAGATCTAAATTTAATTAATATTGATTCAAAATAATATTTTTAATAGTAATTATAAATTCTTTTTTTTTCAAAACTAGATAATTATAAAAACTTACAAAAATGTTGAGATCTCCTATGTCTTGTGTGAAAACTGCATTACCGTCTTGGTCTATCCTGAATACCATCAAGCCGTTCGTTTTCACATTCCTTGCATCATTTTTGGCTTCTATGCAAAGGCTTTGCCACCTGATGTTTGTATATCTTCAATAACTGAGTCTTACCATTAGAGACAAAACATTGAAATAAATTTAGATTTTGATCATTATATGTCGATTGAGCAGAATATGTATTCTTGTTTATTTCCATACATTATTAGTATTAAAATTATTAAAATTTATTTTTCATATTCAAAAGTTCATAAGTTTTAATGGATATTATTCTGTTATTTGCTTATTTTATTTATTATACAACCAATATTTTCTCAAATTATGTTTAATGGAAAAAAAGAATTAACATAGGCACATGAAAACTATATTGTGACATATGGAAAATTTTGAAAACTAAAGTAAAGCAATTTCTATGAAAATATAAATACTAAAATGTATTATATTTATTTTTATAAAATGAGCTTCCGTTCGATGTCGTGCAGGATTTCTTACCTAGTAATATATAATAATAAAAACTTAAAATGGAAAATTGAATATACATTTATATTCAAAATAAAGAAAAATAATGACAGAAGTTGTGACTAAAGTAGTTAGATTAGATTTCAGTTTGAAATTATTATCTTCAATAAAATTTGAACATTTTCTTAATTTTCAGGGACATTTTGCAAGAGCAATTAGTAAAACAAACAAAGCCGTTTTTGCAATTGGTTTAACATATTTAAGAGCTTTGCCTTCCAATCGTGTTTAAGAAATCTTTGCAGCTTTTAGCAAAAAAAAAAAAAAAAAAAAATCTTTGCAGCTTAAAAGGGTGTTAAACTCAAGTTTGAAAATATTTTTATATAATTGCTTGCAAGGAACAAAGTGTTACGCAGTGGTATTACACATGAGAAACACAAGGCTTAGGAGATGAAGCTAACTTATGTCATGGCCGTTGTTATGAACTAGCCAATCTAATTAAGTAACAAAGTAGAGAAAAGCAGAGATCCACTATTAAACTTTGTCATTAAAAAAAAAGAAAGAAATAAAGACCCAGCATTACATAACTGATATTAGAGTAGAGAAAAATCCAAACCACTGTCTACTTTTTGAGGAGGAAAAAAGAAAGGTGCGTTCGTGAGAGCTGGATTGACAGTTGAGGTGTTGGTAGGCTGAGACGGATTGATTACTCCAACATCATCAAAATCAATGAAATAGACATCGTTAGGATCAAGGCCAGGGTAGGAGCTAGCAGAGAGACAGAAAGGCTCCGCTTTAGATATGAAGATGTTGAGATCTCCTATGTCTTGTGTGAAAACTGCATTACCATCTTGGTCTATCCTGAATACCATTAACCCTTTCGTTTTCACGTTTCTTGCATCATCTTTGGCACTATGAAGATACCAATTGACAAGAAAGGCTTCGCCACCTGATGTCTCAACCAAGTGTTGGGTACAGTAAGTTGAATCAATGATGTCAGCAATCTTCTTTGTGAAGGGAAGGTCCTGAAAATGCAACTTCTGCAGCTTGTGCTTGTGGAGATCCCAAGAACCTGTGTGGTGGCCTCCAGAAGCAAGCAAGGTAAACATCTGAGTTCTGGTTGAAAACATGACACGAGAAGTGAAGAACATGGGGTCTGTGATTCTGATGTTGGTCCAGCTGGAGCCGTGAGCTGGTCTGCATAGGCTCAGTTGAGGTCCTGAGAACTTGACCGCCACAATACAATCGTCATCCTCTGGAGAAGAAGAGGACATGGACACGTTAGTAACCACTTGGGTCTGGCAGCCAGGCAAAGTCACAAGAGGAGGCATTGAGATCCGTTTTGGGTTTGGGTCCAAAGTGTAGAGATTTAGATCATCTTGGAGAGACAAGACCCCGTTGTTTAACGTAGCGACCCACCCATGAGCTGCTCCGATTATTCTCCTTGGTTCAAACAACTCAGAAGGCACTTTCTTTTTTGATACCATAAAGTCGGAGTAACAATGATTGAAAAAGCTGAGAGTTCCTGACTCCTCATCAGGGCCAAAGATGTGGTAAGGAGACGTGTATGTCACGGAAGAAGAGAAGGATCGAAGTATCTGATTAGGAATGGCAGAGCAATACTTAGAGAGACAGTAGCGCGTGATGGACAAAAATTCTCTGCTAAGAAATATCAAACTTTAAACAACTCATGATCAAAAACTATAAAAGAAAAAAACCCACAAAATCAACAGTGATCTCGACTTAATCTGCGCTAAAAGATGCAAACTTTATAGCCCATTTGTTTTATTCAGACCGAGGAGTCGAGCCTGCGACTACAAATGGATACCAAACCTTTCATTTTTTTTTTTGGGCAAAAGATACCAAACCTTTCAAAGCGAACGTTTCAACTAGTGAGAACGAAAGACATAATAATGTTCTTAGGCCTTAGGACGAGACGATACAAGGATACAGAACCCTAAGACTATTGGAAATCTATATATACTTTCTAAATTCTCACCTTCCTTTTTTTCATAATATTTGTAACTAGACTTTGATCCGTTCGAGCAAACGGATATTTATTTTCTGTTTTTAAAATTTTTTTTTAATTTATATTAAATGATAAATTTGTAGTATTTACACATAAATCCAAATTCAAAATTAATTTTTGCAGTTACAATAAAAACTAAAATTAAAAGCTTAATAAAATATTCTGAAATAAAATTTAAATTTCTTAATTAAAATAATATAGAAATGAGTCATAATTTATTCTAATTCCAAAATCTTAGTATCTCAAATAAAATATATTTATAAATACGTAAAATATATAAACATATTTGGAACTATAATTTCTATTAAAATAAATTTGTTATAAAACAATTTATTGCTGTTGTTGTTTATTTCTACAGCTTGATCCGTGACCGTATAAATATTTTCTTTCATTTCAATTTTTTTTTGTACTAATGGTATAATATACATATATATATATGTGGGAATATTACACGATTTTTTTTTTTTGATGAAATTTTAAATTTATTGATCATCAAGTAAAAGAACAATATGTACAAAGAATATGTTCATCTACTGCAATGCTACTGCAAAGGAGCTAATAAAATAACGAAATATGAGCAGAAAACCATCTCTGCATTAATCCATACAGCCTTGGCTTCAAATGGTACTTCGTGGAGGATATTCTGTTCTTCATAGTTCTCTCTATCAACCGAGATAGCTGGTCTAACCGATTTTATAGACCCATTGTGTCTTCTATCGTTTCGCTCCCGCCAGATAAAGTAAATCGTAGTCTGCAACACCAGTCTCAAAAGGATATAGGTGAGACGATCGAATGAACCCTCAAGCAAGCTCTGTAACGTTTCTTCCCAATCCAGAACAGGATCAGAACCAAATAGGTTCCCCACAACTCTCAACCACAGTGTATAGGTATAAGGACAAGAAAAAAATAGGTGATCTCTTGTCTCGTCAGGCTCTCCACAGTAGATGCAGACCTGAGACTGGCCCCATTGACCTGTCGCAAGTCTATCCCTTATAGCCAACCAAGTTATAAAAGCAAATCGAGGCACACCTTGGGGAAACACGATTGTTATATTAGTATACGGGTAAAAAACGAAATGTTATGTTAGTACATGATTGCAAATTATGTATAATATTTATAGCATGTAGTTGCAGGATCACACGTAAGTGATGGCACAATAATTTTCCTATTATATCATATGCGATCATTATTATCATTAAATGTGGTAAATTTAGAATTAGGAAATGTATATATTAAAGTGAAAATAAAGCATTAGTAAAACTATAAATAATTTTGAAATTGATTTAATAGAGAAATAAAATTAAATTTTATATTAGGACAACACATTAACTCAACTAAAAAAGACAAATATTAAAATAGATAATTTAATTTATATTAGAACAACACATTAACTCAACTGAAAAAAACATACATTAAAATAGGAATATAAATAACTACAAAAACTTAGGGTATTTTCTAAGTTTACTTCTATTTTAATAATAGAGATTTATGATTTACTAGTGGTTTGGTCTCGCGTTACGCGCGAGCGGTTCTAAATTGAGTTTGTCTTTGATTGGATTGTGTTTAAAAAAAATTAGTTGGTGTTTTGTTATTTTGGGATTGTTACTGGGATTGTCTTGTCCTTTCGTGTTTGTGTTTGCATGATTGGTATATTTTTATTAACAGTGACTACTTCGTATTTGATGTAAAAGTGTTAGATTTATTTGCAAGTTATAGTGATGGATTAACATATTATGGCGAGATTAATTAGTGTAGTGAACATTTGTAAAAGAAGTAGAGTGAAGCCCACAAAAGAGTTTGGCTGAGGACTAAATTTTAAAACTCCCAATTAAAAATGGGGAAAAGTTCAAGGGCATTAAAACATTGCGTAAGGTTAAAGAAACCAAAACTTTCTATGATTATGGAGCGCGGGGTGTTGCCCCTCTTGAGATTTCCGATGGTTATATATTGGTTTTGTTACAGGAGTATACTTATTTGTGTGAAACTATACGATGTTGGGTAAATTTTTATAAGATTTTATGGTGAGGGGGTAAGGTTTCTTTTTGATTACCTAACTCAGGGGTAGTGATTAGATGTTCATATGTGAGATTTTCGTATGTATTTGAGTTATTATTTGGTTTGGTCAGGAGTATAGCGGAACTATAAATTTGCGGAACTTTGGAGCAATTTATGTTCTCGGAAAAATTTACCACCGATGGGACTCTCAATGGGAGCGCTAGCACCATGGATACTCTGGCAGCTATGGAAGACAAGAAATAATTTGGTCTTCAATGATGTTGAGACTTAAAAAACTGGTGAAGTGTTCAACCGAAACAACGTTGATCAAGTCGGAGAGTTTGGCGGGAGTCATTTGAAAAACGGAGGGATGACGTGGCTTTAGAAGATTGATCTATTCAAGGATAAGCTTCAAGTCGAGATATTCTAGGATATTAGATTGGGAGTTATCTTGTAACAAGATCAGATCGCCTAGGTATATAATAGGCAAGTCAGAGTCTTGAGAGGGTTGCGGTTTTTGTGAGAAAAAGCTTGAGAGCTGCGAGAAAGAGATTAAGCAATCTAGTTCTCGAGAGTTAGAAGTTGGTCAGTGTTGATTCACACGTTGTGAAGTCAAGTAAAACTGACTAAACAGATTAAGTGTAATTTGTTTAAAGAACTTCTAATGAAGAGTTTAGTTACGAAGTTATTCTAATTAATATATGTGCTCAAAGTTTTTCATTTGGTATCATAGCAGGAACCTATCTAGATTCACCAATCTATAATAGGTAGAGATCCTGAACTGAGCATTCATCAAATGAGCTTCTCGCTGTTCAGAGAACTCTCATGCTTGATGAGAACAATTTTAGACATTGGAAAGTGCGTATGAAACAGAGGTTGAAAGGTATTGAAGAAGATGTTTGGACGACTGTGAAAACATGATAGACAGAACCAAGTGTCAAGTCGGAAGATGGAGATTTGATTCCTAAACCTTAGGAAAATTGGACTGAAAGTGATAAGTTAGGATCTATGTATAACTCAAAAGCTATCTCTGAGATCTTCAATGCAATTGATCCAGAACAATTTAAACTTGTTCAAGGGTGTTTCTCTGCAAAGGATGCATGGGATACACTGGTAGACTATTACGAGGGCAATTCTACTGTCAAAAGAACCAGACTTGATTATTTAGCTACTCAATTTGAGAATCTGAGGATGTCAGAAGATGGTCTAGGAACCAGATTAGTCTGACCTCTACCGATGGGTGCAAGCTTGGAGACTGGTGCTTGTGAGTTTAGAGCAGAAGCCAAACCAGGAAGTTCATCCAATAATCCAGAAAAGTCAGACAAGTTCATAGGATGTACCAGCAGCCAAAGGATCAGGAGGATTCTCTTGCAATCACACTTACCATATTTAGAAGCACTCACACCTTATGCATTCAATGAGTTTCTTCAAGGAAACCATCAAGTCCAACGTCTATATTCCCTTTCAACAGAAGCTGTCAAGACCTTGGAGAGTTTATTGAGCCACCAGGAGCTATTATTTCGTGGATACTTCACCAAGATATCCAGATACAAGATCACCTCTCTTCAAAGGCAAGAAATCAGCCTAACGGCTAGTTTTGAAGGAGTCATCAAAGCCTTCTCATCCAAGACTTTTATTTTTATTTCTTTCCTTTTGTCATTTTATGACTGTTAGAGTCTTTCATTGTCGAGCCTATAAAGCTCCAGCCTTATTTTCATTGTAAAGCACCCTTGCACGAAATCAATAACGTCTTATTCAGTTTACAAAGTTTGTCTTTGTTTTGTTCAATTAGTCTTTAGGTGGATTCCTTTAGATTTCTTGTTCGTTTGCTTGTCTCTTTAGTTTGTGGATTCATTCTAGGATACAAGTGTAGGTCTCTGTCTTTGTGTTGATTCACATAGGCGTAGGCTTCTGTCTTATCAAAGGGACACTTCCACAACCCTTTGTGGCGACAATCGACCCATTCAAGCTTGACAACTCTTGTTGCCTTGTGAACTAGCCTTTGATAGCTTAGGCTTGTATCATTAAGTCTGGGGGAGTTGATATACTATGAAATTGACCAACTTTTAGTCATGGTATATTAGTATTATAGGATATATTTTATCCATTCTTGGGTCTATATCGCATATTTATAGGTTCAGAAGTTAATGGAAGAAAGATGATGATTTTGGAGCATTTTGGAGAATTTTATAGTTCATACCCGAGAGGACCATATCGACCACCCAAGGTCGACAAGGAGAGACGCGCGTCGGTCGATGCACACTCAGTGCTATCGATCTACACTTAATCGCAGAAGCCCGGATTTGGTCACAACCGACTTGAAGTCCAAGACACCATCTATTGACCAAAACGCCCCTAACGAGTTTTAACCTAATTTTCTTAGTATTTATGTCTTGCCTATGTATTTTGGTACATACACGGTTTTTACAATAGTTTTTTAGTTTCTTTGTTTTTGGTGAGAGAGAGAGTTATCAAATTGAGAGAAATCTTGAACACCTTTTATTCTATTATATTTAGGAAGCTTATTATGATTATGCTTGTGTTTTGCTTGGCCATGTCTGAGTAAACACATTTGTTAGATTTAGGATTCAAATAGGTATGAGGGATTATCTCAAAATATGAATACCTGAGCATGTGATATTCATCTTAGAAGATCATGCTTAATGCTTGTGTAGGAGTAGCTAACCTACACATGAATACAAAGATATAAATCCTTGGATCTATCTTCTCTGAGTCGGTAATTTACCTAAAACAAGCGACAGCTGACTGGGTAGATTACTTTTATTCAACACACGCTTAAAGCTTACTAGTAGCTCATCGATTGATATTCCTATAGCGTAATCGATCGATAGACGCGGGGCACATGTCGATCGACATCGGCGACAGCACACCGATCGACACTCTAACCTATGTTCACAACGGAGGTGTTTCAACGGTTCTAGTGATTAGATAGTCACAACGACAGTTGGGTTATTTCTTAGTTGGGTTCTTTAATATCATGCAAGCATCTCAAATAGGCAGTCATACCTCTATAATTCTGATAACCTGAATAGTAATCCTAGATCTAACTCTTTAAATCATACTTGTTAACCTTAATTAATCATCATTGAATAATTGTCCTTCTCAAACCAGTTCTTTGTTTACTTTTATTTACTGCTTTAAAAATCTTCAACCTAGCTTATTTAAGATAAAATCTATTGATTCCTCAGCTCCCTGTGGATTCGATCCCTAAATACTACAATTGATCTACTTTGATGAGAGTAATATTGCTATAGGGTAATTTAAGCAAGTATCAATACTCTGTTGTCCCGGATGAAAATGGATTTTAGATCTATCGCTAGTTGTAAATTCTTTAAAATTTCTTTATGATGTATAAAAAAGCATTATACTAAAATTTCAGATTATCAAATATTATTATAGATAGAAACAAGATTAAGTAAACATATCTTATCTCTTACCTTCCGGTTTATCAATTAAAAATATTATTTCTTTAAGATAGTTATAGTGAAAAATCATCTAATATTTGAAGTTAGAGAAAATTTTGAAGTCCATGTTAAGTTTTTTTCATATAATCTTATTATATAGTGATTAACTTCATGAACTGATAGAAACCTGATTCATCATACATTAATTGTATGATATAATTTGAAAACAAAATAGTAAAACTGAATAATTAACTAAGTAAAATAACAGAAACAAATTTTTAAATCTTCTGTTTAGAAAGCTGATTTTCTCTATCAAAATTCAAAATTATTTTTATCTTAAATTATATTGCCGAAAAACATATCAAAATAAAATATACGAAGTTTTTAACTCAATGTTACCTAAATAAATTGATGATTCAAAAAATGATGAATTAAACAAAAAAAATACTAAGAATCTTGCAAAAGATATTATTAAAGTTTTTAAAGTTATTGACATAAACTATCCAAATGATCACTAAAATATGTCACAGTAAAATAAAAAAAATTCCAAGAATTTTTAATTGAACAATTCATAAATTTAAATTAGCTAATATCTTAAGTAAAATAGTTAACATATTGGTGGATCTATAAGAATCACAAAGATTATTGCAATATCATATTTTCATACAATACAATTAGATTTATAAAAATTGTTAAAAGTTCAAAAAACGAAACTAAATATTATAATACAAAAACATATACATCATCCCACATATAAGAAATAAGAAGAGAAGAAAAAATATCTTTCTCTACGTTCATGATTCTTATTGTCATGTTTTTGTTTCATAAAATATAATCTTTTTATATATTAAAAATATCATCTATTTGTAATAAAATAAAGTAAAAATTATAAGAAATTAAGTTAAACATAATTAAGAAACTAAGAAAAAAAATGTATAATTTAAACATTCACATAATAGTTGATCTAAGACCAATTAGTTTGTGTTCAGTGATGTACAAGATCGTAGCAAAGGTCCTTGTGAACAGACTCAAACCGCTCCTGGAGTTTATCGTTTCACCGACGCAGTCTGCTTTTGTGCCGGAGAGACTCATCTCAGACAATATTATTATTGCGCATGAGATGGTACACGGGCTCAGAACTCACGAAAGAATATCTAAAGAGTTCATGGCGATAAAAACAGATATGTCCAAAGCATATGACCGCATTGAGTGGACGTACTTGGAGAGTTTGTTAGCTGCTCTTGGCTTTCACTCTGTTTTCTGCGACTGGATAATGTGCTGTGTAAGATCTGTTTCGTATACGGTGATGATAAATGGGGAGGAACAAGGAAAGGTGTTGCCCAACAGAGGATTGAGACAAGGGGATCCTCTGTCTCCTTTTCTTTTTGATCTTTGTACTGAAGGGTTATCTCACAAACTAAATGAGGCAGAGGGAAGAGGAGAGATCACGGGCATAAGCTTCTCAGAAGGAGGACCGGCGGTACACCATCTATTTTTTGCAGACGATTCTCTGCTTTTGTTGAAAGCAAACGAAGCTGAATGTGCAGCAGTCTGTAAGATCTTGAGAGAGTATGAAGCAGTGTCTGGCCAGATGATTAGTTTTCAGAAATCTGCGATCACCTTTGGCAACAAGGTTAGTGAAGAGATAAAAGCAAAGATCAAGGAAGCGACTGGGATTTACAATGAAGGTGGGACTGGGAAATACTTGGGCTTACCGGAGTGTTTCAGTGGTTCGAAAGTGGAGATGCTGCAGTATATATATGAGAAGATGACTGCTAGGTTTCATGGATGGTATGCTTTTTTCTTGTCAACTGGGGGGAAGGAAGTGTTGCTGAAGTCTGTAGCCATGGCCATGCCAGTGTTCGCAATGTCTGTGTTCAGACTTCCAAAAACCACTTGTAAAAGGCTTACTTGTGCGATGGCAAATTTTTGGTGGAATGCACAAGAAGGGAAGAATAAAATGCACTGGGTGTCTTGGGAGCGAATGTGTTTGGATAAGGAGGATGGTGGAATGGGATTTAAAGATATCGAAAAGTTCAATCAAGCTTTACTTGCAAAGCAAGGTTGGCGGCTACTAATGGATCCATCTTCACTCTGTGCTAGAGTTTTGAAGAGCAGGTACTACCCATCGGGGTTTTTTCTCGAGGCTACGCTTGGCTCAAGACCATCTTATGCGTGGCGAAGCATCTTATATGGTCGTGAATTGTTGACAAAGGGCCATAGATGCAATGTAGGCTCCGGAGAGAAGATTAATGTCTGGGTGGACAAGTGGCTTTTCGATGAGGTCCCAATTGCACCGATGAGGAAGCAAACGTTTTTCAATGTGGGTTTAAGAGTGTGTGACCTCATAAATCCACAAACAAAATCGTGGGACAGAGGGAAGTTGGAGGAAGTTTTCTTCCTCTGTGATATCGAGAGAGTCTTGAAGATCAAACCGGCTTTGGGGAAGGAAGATTCACATGAGTGGGTTCACAACAGAAGTGGGGCTTATTCAGTGAAATCTGGTTATTGGTTGGCGTGTAAGCTGGATCAATCAGTTGTGAGGAAGCAAGCTCAGAGCAAACCATCGCTTAATGGTCTTAGGAGTCGGGTCTGGCAAGTAAGAACAGCTCCAAAGATCAAAATTTTTATGTGGAAGGCTCTGTCAAATGCTCTTGCAGTTGCTGAAGAGTGTCTATCTAGGGGAATGAAGGTGGACCCTAGGTGCCAGAATTGTGGTGAAGATGGAGAATCAATAAATCATGTCCTTTTCACTTGTCCAGCTGCTCGCGTTCTGTGGGCTTCATCGGGTATTCCATTTCCACTTCGAGGTTTTGAGAACAGACCTCTGCACGAAAACTTTTACTATCTTCTCAACCTTGGCAAAGATCGAAGGATACCAACGGAAGTAAGTCGTGTGTTCCCGTGGGTTCTTTGGTTTCTATGGAAAAACAAGAATGTTTTCAGGTTCGAAGGGAAAGAGTATGAGCCGGAGGTTACGGTTATAAAATGCAGAGAAGAGGCGAGTCGTTGGTTTGATGCTAACGCAGAAGCACATTGTGAAGAGGCTAGGACTTTGAGGAGGTCTAACGTAGTGAAGGTATGGAAACCTCCAGAGAACGGTCGACTGAAGTGCAATATCGGTGTTGCGTGGGATAAGAAATCAAAGTTGGTGGGTCTAGGATGGATAGTCAGAAATGCAGAAGGAAGTACAGTTTTGCATAGTCGAAGAGCTTTCAATGGGGCTCAATCTGTTTTAGAGGCTAAGCGTTTGGGTTTGATTTGGGCTGCTGAGAGTATGACTTCGCATAGGCTTCACAAGGTTACCCTGGAGATTGAGTGTCCTGAGTTGGAGGGGGCCGTCAACAGACCAAAAGAGTGGCCGGCGTACAGAGGATATGGTGTAGAGCTGGAACCTGTTCTAAATAATATTGTAGAGTGGGAGGTGGTTACTGTTTCTCGAGCCTCAAATAGAGCTGCTTACTTGATAGCAGCAAGTGTAACGAAGGAAAATAGGCTTCAGTCCTATGTGGCGCAAGGTAGTCCGTCGTGGCTTAGGAACCTGATTGTGGAGGAGACTACGACATCTGCAGTGGGATAGTTCTTGGATCCCGACTGGTGGTTTTTGTTTTTATGGAGTCCTGAGAATTGCCGTTTTAGGCTCTCTGTTTTTTTCTCGCTTTTGCTTTGATTCTCAGTTCATGGCTGGTGTTCCTTGAGCTGTACATACTTCTTTCATTATTGAATTTTTCAGAGTTAAAAAAAAAAAACATTCACATAATAGTAAACTAATAATAAAATAATAAAATGTATAATTTAAACATTCACAAACCAACTTAATAGTTCTTTGTTCTCTGTCTCTCATAAAGGTAGGTGTAATCCGTCCAATTTCAAACGTATGATAATGCTCAGTGATCTCTCCTCCTAAGTTGAAGACAAAGTTTGGTCTATTGGAACCCTACTTACTCCAACAATAAAAACAAATAAAAAAATAACTGATGGAAACTAAAAGGGCAATAAAGTAATTAAAAAGTGAGCACGGTAGATGCGAGTTAAAAAGCTTACAAGTAAAACGTGAACGGCAGGATTCGAACCTGCGCGGGCAAAGCCCACATGATTTCTAGTCATGCCCGATAACCACTCCAGCACGTCCACTTATGTTATAGAGTTATGGAAGTTGGTGTTGGGAAGAAGGAAGAAGGAAGAAGGAAGAAGAAACACACGCTGTTGTGGCCAGATCCAAACAAGGTGCAAGCTGTTAGGAGCCTAATTGGAGGTGCTGCACAACTTACCAGCATAGATACAACTAACACATTTATAACCTTTTTCATCTGACTACAAGTCTTCTAAGATGTTATCATAAGATCAACGAAAGTAGAACTCATGAAGTACTCACATATGCTCTTAATTATACTCCTCCAGGTAAAGGAAGCTGTCGCTTCTCAGCATCATCAGTAACAGTCAGGTATGTTTCCCTTTCCAATAAAGTAACTCCTTAACCTGCCAAAGAAATGTGAGAAAAAAAAAGTAATACCGATATCTCTCTACGCTAAATGCAGCATAAGCCCGCCAAGTCAACCAGATTCTAACTTCCCCCACCTTCTACTTCTACATTCCCACCGCCAATAACAACATCAATTACAGGTTCTTGACCACCTTAGAGCGTGGGAGAGCCAACAGGGCTTCCCAGTTCAGCAACTCATGTGCGTCACATAGCTTCCTCTCAATGTTTACATCAGTTGGGATACTAGTGCCACTGCTCACGCAAATTTATCTTTGAATCCATGACCTTACTCTCATCATCTGTTCTTCTATTGCTATAGTTCATATATTTATTTAGTAGAGGAGATATTACAAAATCAAATTGCTTCTTGTAGAAACATGAAGGATAGTGTATATCTCCACAGTTTTTAGAGTAAAATAAAAAAATACTTAGCGAGCAGTTAAAATGATTTTAGACCTGAAATCTTTTTTTTTTACTTAAGACAGGCTTGAGAATACTCTGTTTTTCTTACTGTACAAACTGCCAAAGCTTTTGATAAACAAAAGAGGCAACAAAAGTCGCAGAGAGTTACAACATAATAATAATAATATCCACATAAAACCGAGTATTCATGGTTTCTTAATATACACATACTCCATGAAACATAACCCAAAACAAAAAGAAAAACAGGAGTAGATAAGATAAGATACTCCAGCTGCAGTATTTAAAAACCTGCAAATAAAAAAACAACACTTTGCAGGCTCCTGCATCAGTTAACTCCGCCTTTTCACCAATATGTACGGTTAAGAAATTAGTACTTAAAGAAAAGAGGCCCATGATCACCACACCGGAGTCTTCTTTACTCTTGTGAAACAGAGTTTGAACTGTTAGGTGTGTCGAAGATGATTGGACGGCAACCAATGTCTACATCCATCAAGCTTGAGTTCTGAAAATGGGATATAAGGGCAGCTTTTCCTTGTATCCGAGCATATGCCAGTGATGCTACTTTCTCACTGCTGAACTTCTCCCACTTCTTCCCGTTAAAAGTCTGCATATATACACCGGATGTTTTTATCTTAACTGAACTTAATATAGTACTTAGAAGAAGCAAAGCAGAGATAGAGAGAGACCTCGTAAAATGGAATGATGAGATCTGGCGAGCGCATGTTTATGAATGCATAGCCAACATTGCATTTGTTCTGCAAAACCAATAAAAAATTTTTTATTTAACAGCTCCTTTTGTATCAGTTAAAGTGAGTCTTTTTTTTATTGTTACCTTAAAATCAATGGGCAGATACAAAAAGTCGTAACTTCCTTGGTTCTTTTCATCAATCACAGCTAGCAACATCTTTGAGGTGTATCTGTTGATAAAAGTCATGCATGAAACAAAGTTATATATATTCCAAGCACAAGTAACGGTAAAGAAAATTAAATTAAAAAAAAAGTCTTTTACTTATTTGGAATGTTCTTGATCATCAAGGTAGTCCGAGAATCCTCTCCCTTCATAATTTTCTCCAAATCAAGCTGAAACTGCTTCCTGATTTCCACTCTACGACCATTCACATACACACCATCAAAGCCAGAGGTGTTCCTGATGACTCTTGGTGAAGACACCAGTCTGTACTTCACCACCACGCTATTATGATGATGGCTGAGATTTTGAGGAACAGACTGGTCTACACGAGCTGAGGATGATGTTGACCAAACCGAGGAGTTTGAAGGACTTCCCCAGAGAAACTCTGATCCGGATAACGTCTCAATGCCACCTCCATCTGAGATCAATGGACCAGAAGGGGAAAGATTCTCAGCGTAGTACTTGCTATCCATCTTTGTCTCTTGGATTAAATGAGAAGACTGTTGGAAGACGTTGCTACCACTAGTCTGACCTCTACCGATGGGTGCAAGCTTGGAGACTGGTGCTTGTGAGTTTAGAGCAGAAGCCAAACCGGACATGTGGCTGTTCCTTGTAGGACAACTAAAACCAAAAACAGGTGGCGGCCTACTTTGAAGCGGACTACCCTCAACAGGACTGTTCAGCTGCAACCAGTTACCTGCCACCACAATCAAACAGGTGTTAGCCTTTTAAAACATGTCAAAAGTACAACTTTGTTTGAAGAGATAGTTAATAAACTCACTTGGAGGAGAGTTCGCAATTGGTGAACCAAGAAGTGGTACGTAATGCAAATCATCGTTCTCAGATTCTTGGTTGAGTTGCATCATCAAGCTATAGAAGAGGATCAAACATATAGTCAGAAGTAAAATATAATAATGAAGGTGGTGGTGACTCAAAAGAAAGATACAAAACCTTCGACGAGCTCCTCCAGGGCGACTATGTTCAACTTTTATACGTCTTCCTGCAATCTCACACCTATTCAAAGCCTTTAATGCTGCTTCAGCATCTCTAACATCATAAAACTCTACGAACTTGTGATGCCTCCTCTGCGGTGTTTCCCTTATCTGTGCTTTTCAGTAGCCAAAAACAAAACATGATCTTCTCAAACAAATGTTATGAGAAAAGACTAATAAACAGAGAAATATATTTGTATCACCTCTCTGATCTCTCCATAAGCACCAAATATTACATACAAGTCATCGTTGGTCAGGGAAGGATCCAGGTTAAAAACCACTAACGTCCCCTGATTCATATCCTTCTCAGATGGATTGTCCTACAGCGAACATATCCCACATTAGATGCAGCAACAAGAGACAAGCAGAGAATTATAGACAAAAAAAGAACCTTAGGAATAGAGAAGTGAATATCCAAGTTTCTACGTCTTAAAGGCGTGTTCTGTAACGACCGCATAGCCATTCCAGCAGCACGGATGTCATAATAAGATATCATGACAAACCCCCTATTCTTGCAAGTAGTGTAGAGCGTCCTAATGTCACCGTATTGCTGCCACACAAAAAAAAAAACAATAACCCATCAGTGTCTGTAAAGTAAGTTTTTTTGGTAAAGTGTAAAGAAAGTTACCTCAAAGAGAGTCCTGAGCTCAGAGTCCTCTACATTACTGTTAATATTCCGTACAAACAAAGTCCTGGAGGGATGTTCACCATAAGGATGCTCACCAGCAACTGTTGCATTGAATTGAGGAACTGGGAGGGTTGGAAATGGAATGGATAACCTGGGATGACCCCAACTCATGCTCAAGCCGTCACGAGAATCAGTGTCAAGTTCCATCCCTCCTCCACTGCCGAACAGATCATAAGTCATCAGCAGAATCTGGTAACTCGGTGAGGTCGAGATCATCCATCATCCCTGTGAGAAGATCGTCTTCATCAGGGAGCATGTTTCCAAAGGGATGATGAGACTCAATGCCATCTTTGAATGAGAAACCATCTCTGCTGCCACTTGATTGCACTGCAAAGAAAGTAAAAAAAAACATGTGGAGAACTATATAGCATATAAATAATAATGAGTGAGGGACTTGGGTTTTATACGTTTTGCATGGGGAAGAAGAGGTAAAGAAGTGGAGAAGAAAGAAGCATCAGTGTGGCGACCAAATCCAGAGGGAAGCCCCCAAGCTCCACCTACTTCTTCTTGTGGAATATCCATTCTATTTTTAAGGTCAAACAAAACACATTAGGTCTCCTTTATACATATCCTAGGAACTAGATACATTAGAGACTTTACAACTTTGAAAATCAAGAGACAAGAGTGGACAACAACACACCTAAGAAATCTCAAAGTCATAACATGCATGCAAAGCAATAAAGATTTTTGATTTAAGGAAGCAATCAAAAACCCACAACCAAAAAAAAAAAACAAAGTTTGATCAATACGAGATTAACAATAAACTCTGCAAAAGCTCAAAGCTTTTGATCAAACTAAAAAGCTGAAACCTTTCAGCCACAGTATTGACCGATATCATAGAAAAAGATTTGAGCTTTCTAAAGAAAAACCCTTTTAATTGTAAGAGGTGATACCTGAAAATGTGAAGTTAGCAACTCCAACTACGATGATCACGATACAGAGAGCACCCAGAGAAAATAGATTCTCTCTACCACCAACAACAAAGAAAGAGACAGAGAGAGAGGAAGTAAGGCAGACAAACTGAACTTTTCTTGGGGGTTTAACAGAGAATAAAACAAATAATGTGGGAAATATATCAGAAGACAAGAAAAGGTGAGATTTGATTTGACTGGGATCGTGGATGTTTTTCTTTCAACTCTTTTGAGTTCGATTTTTGACACTTTTTCCTAAAATGAGAATATTTTAAAAACTAACTTTCTTAATGAGTTGGTTATTAAACTTGGTAGAAAAAGAGTTATGTATTAAAATAACTTAATAAAATTTAGTTGCAATATTATTATAGAGTTTTCCATTAGATATATAGTTAGTCTTTGGGTTTTCAGTGATTTAAACCTCCAACTATTTTTAGATCGGATAGAAAACGTTAACTCAAATTTTATGTTTTGAACACTCAACTATTAAGCCGTTAATGAAATTAACCCTCCGTTAAAAATCATCTTTTCTTGACAGAGACCGTCAAATTAAAACGTGACGTTTCATATATCACAAAACTATATGAAATGCTTACAATCAACATATATTTTAGTGATTTAAATCTCCAACTAAAACTTTATGTTTTTAAACCCTTAACTATTAAATCTTTAATGGATTTAACCCTCCGTAATAAAATATCGTTTCTGAACAGTGACCCATTAAATCGAAACGCAATGTTTCGTTTAATTACAGAAAATGACACGAGATGCTTAAAACTCTTTTATCAATGGACATAGACAATCACGATTTATCCCTAAATAAAAAAATGACTGTTCTTCCTCCTTTCTATGAACAATCGAAGGTGACTTAAATCAAAAAGCTTTGTTGTTTCTAACCTTTTTTATCCTATTCATTTATTTATAAGAAAATGTGAATTTTGGAATGTTAAGGAACCTATGTTATTCATCTCTTCACACTCGAATTTTTACCTAGAATTTATCAAAAAAGGTAAATTTTAGGTAAAATTTTGAAGTGTGAAGAGATGGTTAACGTAAGGTTAATTGAAAATCCAAAATTCACCTCTTTGATAAATAAATGAACATGAACGCAAGAATTAGGGTTGAAAATAACTGAGTTTTTTATTTATTCACCTTTGATGGCTCTTGAAAATGAAGAAGAACCCTACTTTTTTATTTGGGAATGAATTGTGATTGTACATGCCCATTGATAAAAAGGGTTTTAAGCATCTCATGTAGTTTTCTGTGATTAAATGAAAAATTACTTTTAAATTTAATGGGTCATTATTCAGAAAATAAAACTTTGTTAACGGAGGGATAAAGTCATAAAGATTTAATAGTTGAAGGCTTAAAAGCATAAAGTTTTAGTTGGGGGGGGGGGGGGGGGAGGGGAGGGTTCCATCCGATTTAAAATAGGTGGAAGTTTAAATCACTAAAATATAAGTTGATTATAAACATTTTTTGTTGTTTCTGTGGTTATATGAAACATCGTGTTTCAATTTAACGGATCTCCAGTTAAAAAAAATAACTTTTTAATGGAGAGTTAACGTCATTAACGGTTTAATAGTTGAGAGTTTAAAAACATAAAAATTCAGTTGAAAATTTTATATCCGATCTAAAAATAATTGGGGGTTTAAATCACAAAAAATCCCAGTCTTTCATGTATTCATGTACCTATCGACTTTTTGGGTTAAGAGAAACATAAATTGATTTTGTTTTTGTAAGCTTTGGTTGTTGGGTTTCAGATAACATGCCCATGTCTACTCTTATGTTTTCAGATAAGACAAAATACTAAACCTCCAGAACTTTCAATGTTCATGGTAAGTTTCTGGTCCCTTGAGTTTAATTCTCTTGTTCAAAATAATATTTCTTGGCCTTGTAATTAATAGACTTGCAAACGATTTAAAAATCTCATAGAAGTTTTAAAGCTCATTCCTCTAGAAATGATATTATTAAGTTTTGATAGATTTCTTGGCTTAGGATTTAAAGTTCATTCAATGATTAGAGAGGAGAAGCTAAAGATGAAGAAGAAGAAGAAGAACAACAACAACAACAAGAACAAGAAGCAGGCAGATTACATGTTAACTTCAATCAATGACCCATATATCTGTTTGGTTTTGTCTTCCTAGTTGTTCGCCTTCTCGTCTCAACAACATGATGGTTGTTATTTTCTTCTCTTCCACTCATTGACGAAGAAGAAGAAGAGGCACCCGCAAAAGCAGTCAAAGGTGGTTCTTCTCTTCCTCGCATAGTGGGGATCATCAGTCCGAAGCTGGAACCTACAAACAGGACACGAGTTTCTTGTCGCTAACCATGGAAAAATACAATTTTCATGGTAACAGTGTGCACAAGGAAGCTTCTTCCCAATTTCACCCTTCAACATGTCATCTTTACACACAGCACACATCACAGCCATCCTCTCTGCTTCCTCAGAAGAACTAGAACCAACCTCAAAAGTCTCTAACGCCTCAATCGCTGACTTCGCAGCTGGTGGTGCTCCTCTCCTTGATAAGTAGTTGATTACTCTCTCTAGGTTTATTTCCCTTCGCGGATGGAGCCCTTCAGTCCCATTTGAATGATCGGCTGGAATCGCCTGGATACTGACGGAACCATTGTTGCACTCGCAGCACAGGACCTCGTCGTCTAAGGGTCTAACGGCTACATGTTTGAAGCAACGGTAGCACCAGTGTGACTCGTGAGCGTCAGGACATGGTTCTTTCTTTGCGTAAAATCGGTTTGTTTTTTATGTTTTGAGTTGTGTTTTTTTGGGACCGTTATAATAATAATAAGTTGGTCAGGCTATTTATACACAACTAAAATACTTGACTCTTGGTCCAAAATAGCTAGTTCTAAATATATCTATAATATTACAATATTTTTGTCTTGACTATTATAGTTTTATTATAGAACTAAAGATCCGCGCTTTGCAAGAGATGAGTATTATACCAATAATTTGGTTATTTTTCCTCTTACAAAGATTATAGAATCTGTTTTGCCTTGAAAAGGATGAATGAATGATATATTTCCCATATACATATGCAAATATGAAAACAAGTATATCATTACCATTTAACAACTTTTCTTTGAACTAAATTTCACAGTACAATATCTGATTCACAAAAGGTCCACATTCTGATTAAGCCGACTTTATAATATCCACATTCCAATTTATTAAAGTCTTATCATTAATACTAACTCAAACGCGACAATTAGATAAATATGAATCAAATTCATATAAGATTTGAGGTGGCATAAACAACAAGATTAATTAAGACCGAATGAATTTAATTCCACAAAAGTTAATTATCTCTATAATATATGTGAAAAGTCATTTTTCTATATGTCGTTTTTATACCAAATTTCTCCTTATTGTACTAGGATTTGAGAGAATTTTAGTTTTTGTTCAAATCTTTCCTTATTGTATCTAGTATTTATAAAAGTTCTATCAAATCCAACCTTATTGAATTAATCATTTATTCAAACTCTTTACAATCTCCCCTTATTGTAAAATAGGGATTTCACTCATAATATTCATCAAGAGTATTTGTAATTATTAGATAATAGGATTTTTTAGTCAAATTTCATTAGAAACAAATATCATCTAATGAGATGGTGTATATATACTATTATTTATGAAGTGATTTTGCTGATTTGTCAGTTTCTCCATTATTTTAGTTAGCTTTGCTTATTTTTCATATTCTTATTAGTTTTTAGATTAAATCATCAATTTAATAATTTAGATAATATAAATATTTTAAAATTTCTAATTAATCAATTAATTTAAATAATATAAATATTTCGAAATTTCTAATTGAAATTATGATTATAATTATTTTAAATTTCACAAGATTCTTATTAGTTTTTAGCTTAAATCATTAATTTATTAATTTAAAAAATATAACTATTTTAAAATTTCTAATTGGAATTACAATAATAATTATTTTAAACAAGTTAGGTATTTTCATATGATGTAAGATGTTTTAAACTCTATAGTTTCATTTTTTTTCTCATTCATTCTAAGTTGTCTTGATTATAGTTGATGACAAAAAAAAATCTATATTTATATACTTCTGATATTTGTTCTTTTTAGTTGAATTTCTATGTTTTTCTTCTTTCTTTTAGTTTGAAAGACTATGAGCAAATCAGTTTTGTTAGAAGGAATTTGGAATTATGAATTAGGTATTCTGAATTACTTCGAGAGTTAGTTCACGTGTATGTTTTATTACTGTTTAATCTATAACAAAAATATGCTTTGATATCAAGTTTAGAGAGTTTTCTATGTAATTATGTTATGAACATGTGTTTAATGGTTTAGTTTCTAAAACATCTAAAGTACATATATTTTTAATGAATAGTTACATTTATTATTATATAATTAAACATAAATTAACTTTAATAATAAAACAATCATTATCTATTTTTCCTTTTATTAAAAGTAAACTTATGAAATATTAAGATAATTCAATGTATATATTGATCAAGTAAACCAATGAAATATTGTCATTATCTCAATTAGTTCTTTTTAAAGAGTTTTCTTCTAAATTATCATTGAACTTTAGTTTTTATTTACTTTTTATTTATTTTGTTTTTACTTGGATTTGTGTGTTTTAAATGTTTTTGGTAATTTAATACATGTTTCTGGTTTCAAAACACACAAATTAGATTAAGATCTTCGATTGGTATAGTTGATGAAGAAGCGCGCAGTAGCAGTATGCTCTAGAAACAATATGCTGCAGTAGCTAGACAAACTTGGGCGTTAAGTAACTTCCCTTTTTCCCTCAAATGGTTTTGATCCTGGCTCTGTCTTCTCAAATATTTTCTGTCTTAAAGATGAGTAGGAATCAACTCATTCAAGAAGAAACTAGGATTTGACCCGCGCTTTAAAAGCGCGGGTTTTTTTTTTTTTTTTTTTAATAAATTTTGAATAAGGTTGTGAAATGAAATATTTTCATTTATTTTTATTGTATTGTTTTATTTTTATTTTTATTTTATAAATGGGTATTTATGTTTAAAATTGAACTTGATTTTTTTTCAAAAATTTGAAGTGGTATTTTAAATTTTTTCAATCAATTTTCACTTTTATGTACTGAATTTTTGAAAGATATAATTTTTAACAGATTTAACTTGTGAATAAATTAATATTATATTCTTTTAATAATTTAAGTCTTTCATTATCAATATTAAAATATTTTGAGAAAGTTTTAATTATATTGAGAAAAAAAATAATAATTATGTGTAAATATTTGTTAATATCAATATTAAAACTTGGCCCAAATGAAAAATGTGAACTTAGATAAATATTAAAATCGGTCCAAATAGCCTAAAACCATGAAATTAAAGGAACAAAAAAAGTTTGGGCCTATAATTAAAAGACCCATTAATTGAAAATGATACAAAATAACATAAATACCCTTAATAAAACCTGCAACTTCCTTATAACAGAAGGGTATGTTTAATAAAAAAACCAATAGGATCCTGCTTTAATAGTATAGATTCACTACAAAAAAACTTTACATTGATATCATATTGTTATAGCACGTTTTACTGAACTGTTATCATAGATGACATAAAATTTTCCGTATTATATAATAGCATTCGATAAACGCTATGATAGGATGAAACCTAAAATAACACTTACTTAATGCTATTTTGAAAATTAAGTGAACTGGCAAATAAAATAATCGATTCGCGCCAATACTTAGCGAAAATTAGATTTAAGCGCCCAAAGACATTATTAAGCGATTTCGGTAATGCTATCAAACACATGTGATAGCATTTTTCTAAGGCTAACAAATATATTTGAATCCCTAAATCTTATACATGGTTTTAAACCATAAACTCTAACAAAAACCTTTAAGACTCTAATCTTTTCATATTATAACTTCAAATCTTAAAATTAAACTCCAAATTTAATCCTTTTAATCTTAAATTATAATATCCTAATCACAAATCTTAAATATGTAAGCAAACTATATATCTTAAATACTAAGTTCAAACATAAACTATACATTCAATACTCTAAATATAAACTTTGAATCTAAATTATTAAAAATTTAATACAAATCTTACATCTAGTCTCAAATCTTTTATTTTATAACTTTAATCCAGAATACTAAGCTTTAACCATAAATATCATTTCAAACATCCAAACCTTAAATAAAAAAACTAAACTTTACTCTTAAATCTTAATATAGTTTTTCTTATAAACCATAAAATCTAATATATATATGGTATTTAAAGTTTTACATGTACAACTAAATAAAAGAATAGTCTTCTTATATATAAAATTAAAATTAAATAAATTAAAGAGTGATTATAATCATTAATCTCATTTTATTGGTTGTTAATTAAATGGCAGATTGTAATCTGAACCGTTGATTATCTCATCTGATGGTCTTGATTGATCCATTTGTGCTTCTTTCTCTATCTCCATGCTTCATCTTCATTGGTCAATATTTCTCACACTCGGATTGCTATCTCCACCATTCATTATCTCTAATCCAAAGGTTCACAATTTTAGTGACTTTTATTTATTTTTTAATTTACTTTTCTCATCTCTCTTCTCTTCTCCTCTTTCCTCCGACAGATTTTTCCTTTGTAACTTCAATCCATTTTCTTTTCTCTTCTCACAAATCAAAGAAGAAGAAATTGTTGGTAAGAACACAACAGTCTGTCGTTGAGGAAGCCCCACCTCTTTCTCTGTTGTGAAAGAAGAACCGTGACGATTTTTCTGCAATAGAAGGTCTTAGATTTTCGTTCTCAGATTTTATTTTGTTAATATAGAAATGAACAAGTTCTTTCTCTGACGTTGTTTTTTCATTGTAATGGAATGTGGGTCGTGAACTAAGACAGAGGAGGTAAGGCTTGTTCGTGGTGGTTTAAGCTGCTGCATCTCCGGTCTGCTGAGCCGTGCGCCGAGAAGAGAAGGGAGCGAGAGGCTCAAGTCTGCTGCGCCGTGTGCCGAGAAGAGAAGGGATCAAGAGGCTCAAGATCTGTGTTAACCAATGATGAACGAAAAGCTAAGGGAGAAGACAGGGATGAAACGAGGTATCACATAGACTGGAAGACGGCGACCATGACAGGAGGAAGTAGTGGCGGCTTAGATTTAGGTTTTGGTTAATTAGGTTTTGTGTTGGTGTGTTTTAATTAGATTTTGGTCTAATGTGTTGGTTTACTTATTTTTTTTTAAATTCTGGTTTAACTGTGTAAAACTGATTTTATTTGTAAATTAATTTTAATCAATGAATGAAATTTAATTTGTAATTTAAAATTAATTCTCGATTTGATTTTTAATTATTTTATTTTAATTTATTTTATTTTTAAATATAATTACTTTTAGTTTATTGAAGAACCTATAATAGCATGAAACTAGTGCTAATAGTTAAATTAATAATATCATACAAATATTGCTATCATATATGTATATTTAGTAGCATTCAAAAAATGTTATCGTAGGAGGGGTATCTATGATGGCTGCCGTATACATAGCATTTATGAATTCGCTATCAAACATCTAATATAGCATATTTCTCGCGCTAACAATGTACATATTTCTTGTAGTGATTAGAAGAGCAGGAACTTGGATTTTATGGGCATTATGGAGAAACAGAAACACCTTCTTCTTTGAAGGCAATCATAAACTGGGTCCTCCCTTCATTAAGTATATCTTCAAGGAGGTTGATCACTGGTTCTTCATCAATTCTATAGAAAAACAAGAAAATCTCATTGACTTGGAAAAGAAAAAGAAAGATTACTTTTGCATGGAAACCCCCTCCTTCCTCATGGCTCAATTGCGATATTGGCTTTGCATGGAATAAGATCATGAATCAAAGTGGAGATTCTTGGATCCTTCGCAACAAAGAAGGTAACGTCCTATTCAATGGTAGAAGATCATTCATTAACATTCTGAGTAAACAAGATGCTTTTTTATAAAGTTGGAGATGGACGATTGAGTGTTTAAAAACACTTCACTTCAACTCCATCATCTTTGTTAGTGACGATCATGATTTGATTGAAGCCATCTCCAAACCTCAAACTTGGCCTTCTCTAAAGTACTACTCATCAAAGATCATGGCACTTCTGATTGATATCCCAGACTGGAAAGTTCAATTTCATCCTCATCACAACATCAAAGGAGCTAAACTCATTGCAGAAAGTGTGATTAAGAAGGTTCTTTTTCAATCTTATATTGCTAGAGGTTATCCTTGTTGGCTTTCTTATCTTTTTGGTTAAGCCAGTTTCCATCCTCTATGTCTTTTTGCTTGAAATTGAACCTTGTATCATTTTGTTGTTTTTATTCTATAAAATTCTAGTGTTTTAAACAAAACTCCCTGTGCAAAGAGCCAATCAAATCCCAATCATAAAAGAAAGGAGAGTGGAGATGAGGAGTTAGCATTGGTTACTTCTTACAAGTCACATATTGAAAGCTCTCCAAGCTCCTCTAACAAACATTTACTGCTGAGAGTTCAATTTTGTAAATATTCAGCCTCATCTTATAATATTAATCTGGTTCGTCTCTTTCTTAAAAGGGTTCTACTCGTAGATAATATTAATACTGCTTTCTTTCTTCCTAATCTCTTTATGGTTCATAAGAACTTTGTTGTTACTTCCTACAACTTTTCCCATATATATTTATGTATGTTCTTTTTGTTTTCAGTATCCTTATTGCTTTATGCAGCCCATGATATAAATTGATTGATTATTTTTTCATATATTCATTGGATTTTTAGTTTTAACCTAATTGATCGATTTGTTTTTCGTCTCACTTGTCTTTTGTATTGTTCTTGTAGAGGTTAATTGGATTTAAGAACCTTGTCCCAAACGAAGATGATATATTCCAAAGTGTTGTTTCTAATGATGTTGCAAGAGGATTGATTCTCTTGTATTCATGAATTCAAAACATTTTTTTGGTACAACTGTTTAAATTCAAAATTTTCAAAAATTAACTTTGTATATTAGGAGAAACTATGGGTCGAAAGTCTAGAACTCTCAATTTTTTTTGTCCTTAGGGAGTTAGGAGCGAAGCAAAGACAAAGAGCATGTAGGTCCTTTGATTTTACCGCGAGCAAATCAACTAGTCCTGCCAAAGTTTTCACGTTTCCTTGAGATAAATTTAAAATCTTACCAACATACCATGTCTATATTAGTTCTTGCATATTATTGCCTTGCTTCTACGAGATTCATAAAGACAGGTGATGAACCGATTTGATTAAAATCTCAAATTTATAGACAAAAATTCAGGACAAAAATGTTCGAGTAAATAAAACAAATTCATTTTTCTTTGTTTACAATGAAAGTTGGTTTTGATGAGACACTCAAAAATAATTTGATGTATTTCTGAAATAATCAAATCTAATCTAGTAGACATTATTTCTTATTCTTGTTGTTGAAAAGAACATGATAAATACATTTAGCATCAGAGATGAAAAGATTTTTTTTCTGTATCTCCATGCAGTGGTTCGATTTGATTAGATATTCTATGAAAACCAAAATCTAATCGCAACGTGATTAGTCCTCCTCTTGGGAGGTCAAACTCTTCTTCAAAGATCTTCAAGAACTCTTGGTATACAGAGTTGCTTAGGTAACTTATGGGAAAATAAAAACAGATAGTAATAGCTTTTATACTGGGTGCCCCATCTGTTCTTAATTTTTTTAGTGAGAAATTAGAGTGCCTCAAACTAAAAATGTAGACATAATATAAAAATAATTATGTGCGTGCACCTAAATACTATAAGCTTGTTCAAGTAAAATAGATAGAAATACATTCTTCTGTCTATGTTGTATCAAGTGATAAAAAGAAAAAAAAGGGTCCCCTAAGTTAGTAAACAAATCCTAACTGCTCATCAAGCTAGATTTAAAGGCATGACCATTTGAATGTGGGTATGAATCTCTTTACACAATAGTATGATAACAATATAGACACAAAGACATATGCAAGTGGATGAAAAGGAGTTTGGGCCCACATTCATATACACTAATATGTGGGCCTATATATTATTTTAAACCCATAATTTCGCAGCTTAGGCCCAGGGAGCGTACATTAGTCGTAGGCCGCTTCAGATCTTGTGAGATTTCTCATTCGGGTGAAGAAAACTAGTTTCTCTTGAATAGATCGCCGGTGAGCTCAGGTAATCTCCGATCGCCAATTCCATCGTCTCGTCTTCTTTAAGTTCATCTTTGAATATCTTATTGTGCTACGGATCACAAGTGACGAGAGATCGCTGCATTTTAGTCTCCGATCTTCTTCGAGTTTCATCTCATCATCCTTAGAAAAACAAGACTGCATTTCTGTATTCTAGTAAACTTAGCGAAGAAGATTGATCTTAAGGCTTTGCGATTTTGTCGGTGGAAAGAGTTGATTTAATTTGATTTATTTTGAGATTAAAAGCTTATTTTCTTTATGTTGGATTTTTGTTTTAATTTTTATTTACTTAGGAAGATACGAAAATTCTGGGATGCAGCGCACTCCAGCAGTTACCATAGAGGACCAGTTGATATCGAAAGCTGTAAGGGAAGAATGTCCATGGGAGAACCTTCCTAAAAGACTTCAGTCTATTCTTGGCTCCAAGGAGGAATGGCATAAAAGGTTACTACTATACTTTCTTTCTTTGGCAATGAACATTAATGTCGTTATTGTTGTTGAGCTGATTTATCATTGTTTTTGGTTTTTTTATGCAGGGTTATTGATCATTGTATTAAAAAAAGACTCCTGTGGAATACGTGTTTTGCTTGTAAAGTTTGCAAAGAAGGTGAATATTATGAAGATATGATGCGTTACTTGCGAAAGAATCTCGCGGTAAGTCTTCATGGATTACTCTTTAAAACCTCCTTCTTTTATTTATTCTAATGGCAATGACATTCAAGATTGAATTCAGTTACTTCCTCTGGAAATCAACCATGATATCAGATCAGACTAGAGTTTGAGATTAGTAATAGTGGCAACTAGGGTTTATTTTAGACAATTCTTTGATGGTATTGCTAATATTCTGAAAGATAGCTATTACTATACACGCTTGGTACAAGGAGATGTAGATTTTAATTTTTCTTCTTTTTACTGTCACAAGATCCGTAATCTTAATTGCTTTTAAAATTTACCTGCAGCTGTTTCCGTATCACCTTGCGGAGCATATTTGCCGTGTGATGAGGATATCACCTTTCAGATACTACTGTGATATGATATTTGAAGTCATGCGAAATGGTATATTGTTGCTTCTCTTTATAGCTCACTTTTCACTTGTTCTAATAGCCAACGAGTTTTTCATCCTCTTTCCTTCTAAATTTGACACAGAGCAACCTTACGACAGTATCCCAAACTTCAGTGCGGCAGATGCTTTCAGGCTTACGGGCATTGGGAGAAATGAGTTCATTGATATCATGAATAAATGCAGATCTAAGGTACTTCTGCATCTACACTCTGCACTGATATACTGTCCAAGTTACACTCTTGATATTTTATTTTGCTTTGACTTCCTGATTTCATTTTCTGGCACTGTAGAGAAATTATCATAAATAATCACTTTTCTTCGAGTCAATAAGTGGAGGTTGTCCAGCTTCTATTATGTCTTAATTCTTTTCCTCTATGTGTTGAGCTTTCCAGAAAATTATGTGGAAGCTAAACAAATCGATTGCCAAAGATTTCTTACCTACTCAACCTGTGGATTTCCCTATTGACCCTTGGTGGGGTGTTTGCCTTGTTAACTTCACCATAGAAGAGTTTAAGGTGATCTCAGCTCGTCTATATCTTTTATGCTTCTTGCTTATGTAACCAATTTTGCTTGTAGTGAATTATTGAGATGTCACTGCAATCGTACTGTTCCTTGTCTGATAGCAGATCTTAATTTTTGTTCTTTGCATAGAAACTTTCAGAAGATGAGACGGCGACAATAGATAAAATTTGCAAAGAGGAAGTTAATGCATATGTCCTCTTTGATCCGGAAGTCATAAAAGGTCTCTACCAAAGGGGATTGATATATTTTGATGTCCCGGTTTACCAGGATGACCGCTTTAAAGGTGAGTTTATGCTTGCCAATATCTATACACTATGTTCTCTTTTTAAAAGTCTCCGCAACTATGTACTTCAAGGTTAGAGAATGTTGACTTTTTGCCAATGAATTTCATATATTCATTTACTTGGAAAAAGCCAGTACACCTCCTAAATAGTCTGCTCTCAAATTCCAGTATGTCAGTATGGTATTTTCTCTCGTGAGACTAAGACTTCACTGACATGCATTGCGTCGCTGTTTCAGTTTCAAAGCTTGAAGGGTTCATCTCTAACAGAGAACAGTCTTATGAAGATCCAATTGAAGAGTAAGGGGTCTATTTGGCTACATGGAAGCTTAACTCATCATGGATTTAGTTTCCTGAGATTATATAGAATTCTAATAGTGGAAATTCATTTTGCAGATTACTCTATGCAGTTTTTGTAGTTTCAAATGAGAACTCAACAGTTGCAGAGTTGGCATCCACTTTGCAAGCTGACCTAGCTCAATTACAGGCTGCTGCATCTTTTGTTTGCCGCTTAGGATGGGCTGTAAAGTTAATTGATCCGGCTTCTGTGCTTCATGACAAGATTGTACCTGGGTCTCCAAGTGCCATCCTCAGTGATGAAGACGATACTCGTGCTGGTTTAGGCTCCACCTACATGTCTGCTGATGGTGAGGCGGCTCAAAATGGAGATAATTTAGGGACAGAAAGCTCTGGATTACGTTCTAGTCATGTTCGAGTTGCTTTCATAGTCGATGCTAACATAACATCATATCTGATGATGGGTTCTGTCTCGCCAGGTATCCTTTTCTAGTTCCATTTGATGCTCAACTTGATAGCCCATAACTATCAACTATACTTTTTGCATTATTCTAATTAGTCCATCCATGTTAATGAACACTGTTATAGGATTGAAATCGCATGCTGTAACACTCTATGAAGCTGGAAAGCTCGGGCATACTAGTATCCCGGATCTTTGCAAGGATCTGAGCACATTAGAGGGAGCAAAATTTGAGGGTGAACTGCAAGAATTTGCAAATCATGCCTTTAGCCTTCGCTGTGTCCTGGAATGTTTGATATCTGGTGGAGTTGCTACTGATACAACAGTTGATACGACGGGCCCAGGAACTTTGGTCAATGATGAGGCTGTAACTCTTCTTGCTGATGTTAATTCTCCTGATAATTCTGGAGATTCTTTAACCAGCCAAAATAGTGAGGCTTCCATGGTTTCAAATGCCCCTCATGAGCATCCCTTGCCGACAGAGCGTGTCCCTGAAAGCACTGAACATGAAGCAGCTTCGACTACACTGACCGATGATACTACTGCCTTGACCGATGATACTACTTCCTTGACCGAGACCTTCAGTTCTAACCTAAACCTTCAGAATGACGAGAAGCCGATCTCCGTAGAAGGACCCGACACCAGCAAAGGAAACAAGAAAAGGAAGAGATATCGGGTTGATATTCTTCGCTGTGAGAGTCTGGCTTCTCTAACACCAGTTACTCTAGATCGTTTGTTTTCCCGAGACTACGATATTGTTGTTTCAATGGTTCCTCTTCCACTGACGACTGTTCTACCTGGACCTTCAGGCCCCGTTCATTTCGGTCCTCCCTCCCATTCATCAATGACACAGTGGATGAAACTCGTACTGTATTCAACCGTGGGCAATGGGCCTTTGTCGGTTATCTTGATGAAAGGGCAGTGTCTGCGCATGCTACCTGCTCCACTAGCTGGCTGTGAGAAAGCTCTAATTTGGTCATGGGATGGATCTTCGGTTGGTGGCTTAGGAAACAAGTTTGAAGGTAACTTGGTCAAGGGAAGTATACTGCTACACTGTTTGAATTGCCTTCTCAAGTGCTCAGCTGTTCTCGTCCAGCCTCTCAGCAAGCATGATCTTGATAGCTCCGGAAGAATTGTCACTTTAGATATACCATTACCCCTGAAGAACTCTGATGGTTCCATTCCTCATTTCGCCGATGAGCTTGGCCTTCCACTTGAGGAAAACACAAAGCTGAACTCTCTCTTAACGAAGCTGGCGAACAACATGGAACTGTGGACAGTCGGTTACATTCGCCTTTTGAAACTCTTTAAAGCAAAGGATCCAGCAGGGTACTTTTCTCCGGATGATGATGAGAAGTATGAATGGGTGCCTTTAACCGTGGAGTTTGGGCTGCCACTTTTCAGTCCAAAGCTATGCAACCATATCTGCAAAAGAATCGTCTCATCACAGTTACTTCAGGCAGATTCGCTCATGGAACAACACAACGCAATGCAATGCATAAGGAAAAGGTTGAAAGATATATGCGCACAGTACCAAGCAACAGGTCCAGCTGCTAAACTTCTTTACCAGAAAGAACAAGCAAAGGACGCTCCTCGTAGTAAGCTCATGAACTATGCAAGCGGCAAATGGAACCCACTCGTGGACCCTTCCTCACCAATTTCAGGTGCCACGAGCGAGTTTCAACGGCTGAAACTAGCTAATCGCCAACGTTGCCGGACTGAAGTTCTTAGCTTTGATGGTAGCATCCTAAGGTCAGTTTTAGTTCCTTCCATGTTTATTGAATTTTATTTCTTTCATTCGACTTTTGAGGAGTTTATGGGGGGTGGTGGTCGCGCAGATCCTACACTTGCCCTGTATATGAAGCTGCCACTAGGACCATAGACGAGAATGCACCTTCAACTGCAACAAAGGCAGATGCTGAAGAAGCAGATAGCCGAGAAGTGGTTCTCCCAGGACTGAACCTTCTGTATGATGGTTCAGAGTTGCACCCTTTCGACATTGGTGCTTGCCTTCAAGCTCGTCAACCAGTTGCCCTCATTGCAGAAGCTGCTGCTGCATCTGCAGTCCTCGCCCCCAAGTAGTAAACTCTCACGGATGCTCTATCCAAACTTTTCACAGGACTTTCGACTAAGATCCTGATTCTTATCCGTGTTTCAAAGTTTTACTGGTCTGACCTTTTGCAGCTGCATATAAACTTTGGGGTTATTTCGGTCACTCAAGTTCTTGACCAAATAATTTCGGTTTGGATTTGGGTTGGTTTGATGTGAATTTTGTTTAATTTTATGCAAATCTGCAACAGTGTTGTTGGTTCTAAGACGTGCAAAAAGAAACTTTGATTTGTAGAGCAACTAAACTATAAGAATACGGCTTGGAGTATTTGATCTACTATCTGATCTAGGCTAACCGGGCAGCTATCCTAGCACCTATGATTTGGCTTGCGATGTCTGCTTTCTGATGAAAGATACGTCTCTTTTCTTGCAATTTCTCATGTGCTTTTGCTATTAAGTATTTAAAATCGTGGTTTTGTTTCTCAATTTTGTCAAGTTCCATTGTGATAATCTGCCCTTCGTCTTTGTATCGTGATCACAAATACTCCAAGCCGTATTCTCATGGATTAATCGTGTAACCTTGGAATCCACCTTTGTTTCACGAAGTCTGATCAAATATGTGATTAGTTTCTCCAATTTTGTAAACTTTCTCCTTGTATTAGCTACCGCATCCACCGGTCCTACAGACTTAGAAGCTTCGATGGTCTTTTTTCTCTTTTCAGGTAGCTTCGATGGTCTTTATCGTGTAATGTACATGAACAGCGGTCCCACAAACAGAAGTTTGAATGTCTAAAAGTGGCTGAAATTTTGTGCGACTCGGTTATTTTTGGTTTGATTCGGTTATTCATGTTAAAACCGATCAGTAATTTATTTGAAAAATCTGGCTCGGTCCAGTTCTGGTTAATCGCAGTGTGAAAACGTATATCTTTTCTTTGAGTTGTTCAGAGCAAAGAAAAAACGGAACATTGGAGAAAGATGCTGAAGCAAAAAATTTCACCACCGGCCTTTCCTCTCCTCCGCCGTCTCTCCACCACCGCCGCCGCCGGATTCTCTCTGAACCTCCCAAAACTCGAACCGTCAAAAGACGCGGAACTAATCTCCCAAATCCTCGTGACGAATCACAACCCATTCCACTTCACAGAATCATCTCTCCAACTCCACGGGATCTCCCTCTCCCCTCACCTCATCGACCAAACCCTCCTCCGCCTCCGACACAACTCCAAAATCGCCCTCTCCTTCTTCCAGCACATCCGCTCCTTACCTTCCTCTCCAACAACACTCACCTCCTTCAACCTCATCATCGACATCCTCGGTAAAGTCCGCCAATTCGACGTCGTTCGACAGCTAATCGTCGAGATGGAGCAGCAGCACGAGAATCATCTCAAACCTTCTCCAGAGACCTTCCTCATCCTCGTCAAGCGCCTAATCGCCGCCGGTCTCACTCGCCAAGCCGTTCGAGCCTTCGACGACGCCCCTTCCTTCCTCGATTCGAATCATCGTCATCCTCTCGGCCTCGACGAGTTCGCCTTCCTCCTCGACACGCTCTGCAAGTACGGACACACGAAGATCGCCGTCGGGGTTTTCAACGAGCGCAAGGCCGAGCTCGGATGCGACGAGAAGGTCTACACGATCTTGATCGCTGGCTGGTGTAAGCTGCGGAGGATCGACATGGCGGAGCGGTTCTTAGCTGAGATGATCGAGTCCGGGATCGAGCCGAACGTCGTGACCTACAACGTCCTCCTCAACGGGATCTGCCGGACGGCGAGTCTGCATCCCGAGGAGAGGTTCGAGAGGAACGTGAGATGCGCGGAGAAGGTGTTCGATGAAATGCGTGAGAGAGGGATCGAACCCGACGTCACGAGCTTTTCGATCGTGCTTCATATGTACAGCCGAGCTCATAAGTCCGAGCTGAGTTTGGATAAGTTGAAACTGATGAAGGCCAGAGGGATTAGCCCCACCGTGGAGACGTACACTTCGGTCGTGAAGTGTTTATGTTCTTGCGGGAGGTTGGAGGAAGCCGAGGAGTTGCTTGAGAGTATGGTCGGAGATGGGATAAGCCCTTCTTCCGCTACGTACAATTGCTTTTTCAAAGAGTATAGAGGGAGAAAAGATGTTGCTGGGGCGATGAATCTGTATAGGAAGATGAAGGGTGGATTGTGCAAGCCGAATACGAACACGTATAATGTTCTGTTGAGTACGTTTATCAACTTGGGGAAGATGGAGATCGTGGGAGAGATTTGGGATGATCTTAAAGGGAGCGAGACGGGTCCGGATTTGGATTCGTATACTTGCTTGGTTCATGGGTTGTGTGGGAAGGATAAATGGAAAGAGGCTTGTGGGTACTTTGTGGAGATGATAGAGAGGGGTTTCTTGCCGCAGAAGCTAACGTTTGAGACGTTGTATAAAGGGTTGATACAGTCTAATAAGATGAGGACTTGGAGAAGGTTGAAGAAGAAACTGGACGAGGAGTCTATCACCTTTGGCTCTGAGTTTCAGAGATATCCTTTTGAGCCTTACAAGAGATGATGAGTCTGAATGTTTTGTTTCTAGACTGTTTTTTTTTCTTGAAACTTAAAACACATGTATGATATTGACACACATGATTGTATGTGCATGCCCTGCCTCGTATCACATTTCATGTATGATTTTTCTTTGCATGGGTGTTTTAGGACCGAACCAAAAACTCATAAGTTTACAGTTTTGAGATAATTGTCTTGCATACAATTTTTGTCAATGCAAAGTAAAAAGGATACAAGTATTGGACTAATCAATGTGATCATAAAAGAAACAACTTTAATCATACAACTATAATAAAATATAAAAAACCAACATTTCTTCTTCTTCGTTGCCTTTCACCTCTTAGACTATTGCCGATGTAATAGTCTCGACCTCTGTAGGACGCCACAGTGACTTCTGAACAGAGAGCACTCCTTCTCCATCTTTGGAATGTGTCATTCTTACATTCCATTTCATCGATTTCACCATCTTCTCTATTTCTCCTATTGTTTCCATGTCATCTCTTACTATAAAAGTTCCTTGTGGTCTAAGAATCCTGTCCACTTCAGCCATTGCCGACACCAAGTTGCACCTAAAACGCCATATAGTCATCAGATTTGCATTCAAGAAAATATCAAGAAATGGCCCCATAGATATGTGAGTGTACTGTCTACAAACATACCTCTTCTTCAGAGCAGAGAAAAGATGATCAGCATGAAGAAGGTCGTAAGTTCGAGGGTAAGTGCTGAATGATTCGCACCAGTCATGGTATATTCCAAACAAACCACGTTCGTATATAATTGGAAGCGTATCAGCTGAGTCGATAGGAACTACATTCATCACCCACAGTTTCAGATCCTTCAAAGCAGCAGCAAAACTGAAACCAAGAAAGAGAGAGATAAACATTTAGTAACGGAGCCAGTTTTTGTATTGGTGAAAATATTGTTTTTTCAATAATATATACTTACCCTCCATAGACAGCTCTCATGTCCATCACATTTCTCACATAAGACCAATCGATTCCCATACCGTTGAGGTATGACTTGGAAACAATAGTCTTCCAACGTTCTTGGTCTGCTGTGAAATCCTCTTGTGCAGGTTTTCCATACACGCCTTCCTGAGAATCCAACCACTGAGGAACCGTCTCTACTCTCTCTGGCCAACTCTCAGGCCAAGCTGCTCCGCGTTTTGATGAATCTTCTGTCACTTTGTGCATACATGCCTCAAGTGGAACATTCCTGCATCACACACACATGCTTTAGAAACAGAGTTCCTTTGCATTATTGTGAGAAAGGGAATAGATAAGCTATACCAAGCGGCGTTTTGATCATCAGAGTCTTTGCAGAGCGGTGGCTCATTTTGAGATCTTTGGTTGTAGCAATCATTCGACATTGGCTTTTGGTAAATGGCAGCACCAACTTCATTCAGTTTATCTTTCTTAATCGTCATTAGTTTCCAGCACATTGCCTTTGTTAGCTTCGACATAGCTACAAAAACAGAGAAAAACATCTCACAAGTTAGCTAAGAACCAGTTGCAGATACTCTTATTCATATCCAAAACAAAAAAAAAAAGATTCCAAACCTTTCCATATGCCAACGTCTTCTTCGTCCTTCCTATAAACTGGAGTCGCCGACCAGACAAAGAAACCACCAGGCCTCAATGCACGGTTCAATTCCAAAAGTAGTTTACCACCTTCAGTTCAGACGAACAAAACAGAAGGTGTTACTCCATGAAACAAAAAAAAAAAAAAGATACTAGGGCCCTGTTGTTTGCTGGACGCTAGCGTCAGCGATCAGAGTCAGCGACCAACGACTGCGACTTAATGTCGCTGATGGTTGTTTGTTTGGAAGTCGCGCGTTCGATCGCAGCGACTGTTTTTTTTTTTTTTAAATTTCTAATCGCATAATTTTGATCTCGCCGTTGAAATTTCTAGAGTCCAAAATTTTCAATCGTCGGTCGCTAATGTTTAGTCGCTAGCGATCGGTCGCTGAACCCACGACCAGTAAACGAACAACGTTTGGTCGCTGAAGTTGGTCGCTGATGCTAGCGACCAGCAAACTAACATGGCCTAACTAAATGGGGAAACTTGGTTACCTTCAATATGCCAAGGGACTCTACAACGAGCACAATGGATAAGGTCGAAAACAGATCCTGGAAAGGGTAACCTCTTGGTTCCCATAACATTAGACATTGCAGGGATACCACGTTCCAAAGCAAACTGCACCTGCGCCTCGTGTTCATCTTTGGGTGCAAATGACAAAGCAAGCACATCTCTGTCGAAAAGGTATCCTCCGAAGCTAGCTACACCACACCCAACATCCAGTATAACACGGGTTCTGTTTCCCCAAGCAATATCAGGATACGACTGCAATATTACACACATCAACAACAATGTTAATAGTCAATGAGAAAGTTGTTGTAGAGATTGAATGAAAGACCATAATAATCGAATCCCGGCCACTGGAGAATTAACATTCCGGCATCGCCAGAGACAGAGGACCGACACATGACAACACGTGACTAGTCTGGACCACTTCTGTAGGGCCAGGATTACCTCTGTATAATTCAAAAAATAAAAGAAAGACCATAATAATAAGTTGGTACCTCTTGGACGAAATCGATGTAGTGAAGAGCACCGTTCTTGAACTGAGTACCACCACCAGGGAATGTTAAGTATTCGCCACTCATCTTCACCCAGTTTTGATGTCCTTTGACTTGTGCAAGCTTGGTGTGAGGAATGTTGTTGTACCATATCTGTATGGCAACACAATATATAAAAGTTATTGAACATCTCTAACAAATAACATAAATGTACAGTGAAGTTTTTTTACCTTTTCTCTGCTCTTAGGCCATTTGATGGATCGCTTGTACCCTTCGGGAAGAGAAACAAGGCAGGTTGGAGATTCCTCAGGACAATGCCTCTCACGATGTTCATAATGCTTAGTGGAATGAAGCTTCCTGATAGCTTGCCAGTTGTCAAGGCAAGGGATGTAGTCTGGTCCAGCTGTCACGTTGCAGACTTTCCATTTGATTGACGACACCTGTGCTTTCTTCTCGTTCTGTGATTCAACCAATTGGGTAGACCAAGCTCCACTTCCGCTGCTTGACTCCTTTGTAATCTCAGCCTGGTCACCACTGCTCTTCTCACTGTTCTCTTCAGTTTCACCAGCGCTTTCTTCTGTCTTCTTCTCAGTGTTCTCTTCGGTTTCACCAGCATTCTCTTCTGTCTTCTTCTCAGTGTTTTCTTCAGATTCACCAGCATTCTCTTCGGTTCCATTACCATCCTCTGATTTGTTTTCTTCTGAGCTCTCTTCCAGTTGTGTCTTCTCCTTTTGCTTGGTTTCATCACTTTCTGACTCACCATCTCCATCTTTTCTATCTCCTTCACCGTTCTTGTCTTCAAACTCCTTTTTCTCTTCACCAGAGCTCTCAGGATCAGGCTTCTCTACGTTGCTCTCTGTCACAACCTCAGTCTTCTCATCAGAAAAGCTCTTGGAACCTCCTCGGTCAACTTCTTCGTTTGAGGTACTAGTATCCACATCTTTTGTAGTGTGGCTTGAAGAGAAGTCAACAGCCTCGGTTGGAGCAGACCATGAAGACATGAACATCCATGCCCCAACCAAACAGAGAGAAACAACTAAGACTATGGTAATGGTAAAGCCATGGCCTGATGACTTCTTCCCGTCTACACGAGAATACTTCCCCATTGCCATGTTGCTCCTATAGAAAAGACCCAAGGCACAATCCCTAGTCACTCACATGCACCTGCAACACCAATTAATTAAATGAAAAAGACTTTAGTGACAAAGTAAAAAGACCTGTCTAAAAGCTGCTAAAGAAGATCTAAAATGAATGACAATATGATACTATAGAGAATGTAAAAGAACACAACTGCAGATTTAAAATCAAACTAAAATCAACAAAAACAAAAACACTCAGAATTTGTAACTAAAAGTGAAACATTAGCCAAGGCCCAAAACCCAAAGCATAGTACTTTTACTTTCTTTCTTTTTTTTGTTCAGAGCATAGTATTTTGAGCAAAACATAACTTACAAAGAAGAAAAGATGATAGATATTTACAGAAATAGCCAAAAGAAGCAATAAACATTTAAAGAAAGCCATAGACTTCAAGTAAAAAGATTACCAGAGAGAAAGGGATTGGCAATCTCAGATCTCCCGGAAAGATTGCAACTTTATCAGCTGAGAGAGAAGAGTGTAAGAGAAAGGGGTCCAGATCCCGATCTAGTAGAAAGAGCAAGTGAGTCTATGATCTACAACAAGTGGTGAAGCAAATCATAGTACTCTTTACTCTGTAGTTGTAGTGAGTGAGTGGGTTACGGCCTTAAAATACCATAATTTTGGATCTCAATTTCCACCCACATTTCATTTAATTTATTTTCATATTTCGTTTTCAACGATTTGATTATTCGCTGACCCCCCCGTGTCGGTCACCGACATTAACAGCTAAGCTATCAACGATATTTACTTCGCACGAAAACGGTAACGTTTGGTTTAGAGTAACTAGACCTGCGCAAAAAAAGGGAACCAAAGAACCGAACCAAGGATCCTCGGATACTCGAATGGTTTTTATATTTCTATATCCGAAATAACCGAACTGAACCAAAAACCAAACTGATATCCAAATATATAAAAGTATTAATTATATATACATATAAAATAATTAAATATTTGAATGGTTCTTATATTTTTATATTTGAAATAACTGAGGTTCTTATATTTCTATATCAAAAATAACCGAATCGAACCAAAAACCAAAAAATACCCAAATATATAGAAATATTAATAATATATACATATTATATAACTAAATATATATTTATAACTAAAATATTTTTTTAAAAGAATCCAAAATATTTGATAAATATATTATTATAAAATATCTGAACTATCCGAACTATTCGAAAGTATCCAGATAGTTTTATTCGAAATATCCAAAGTAATCCAAAATATCCAACATATCCAAAAGAATTTATTAAATCATCCTAATTATTTGATATTTTATTCTAAATAATCGATATTTTATTTGAACTATCTGAATTATCCAAACTATCTGAACTGGAATCAAATGAGACCAAATTTTCAGGTATTTTCTGGTTTCTAATTTTATTATCCAAACCGAACCGAACCTGAAACTATCTAAACTAAACCGAACAGAAAATAACTCAAGTAGTAAATGGATTCTTAGTCCTCTACCTAAACTATCCGAAAACTCGAAATACTTGAACTGAAACTGCTGTCAATGTCCAAAATACCCAGACCTAAGAGAAACAGCTAAGCACGTGAGAAGGCCCACTAGACCCATTTCATATTAGTTTTCGCAAGCTCGTTAGAAGGCCCATTTTTGTAAGTTCTCGTGTTAGCCCATATTGAGTCCGACTCCGGGTGGTTGTTGGATCCATTTAGATGCGAAGAACATCCAAAAGGGTTTGACTTTTTGATTTGGTTTCCGGCTATCATCATCATCGGATCGGAGAGATGATCTAAGATTGAGAAAATTTTTTTAAAAAAAAAGAAGGAAAGGTGAGATCTGAAGGAAGAAGAAGATTGAGAGAGGAAGCAGATAACATGTCTGCGATTGTTTGCGGCAGCAAGAGATCTCTTTTCGACGATTTGTCCTCCGCCGCTTCTCCTCCCCTCTCCAAGAAACTCCGTTCCTCTCGTTTCTCCTCCTCCCTTCTCCTCGATCACCTCGCCTCCATCTTCCCCGATATGGATCACCAGGTCAGCTTTTCCAACTTTCCAAAGTCTCAAACTTTGTTTCTGGGTTCTTGCAAGATTGTAACTTTTCTTGATTTTTTTTTAGATTCTTGAGCGAGCAATCGAGGAATGTGGAGATGATCTTGATTCTGCTATTAGATCTTTGAATCAGCTTCGTCTAGAATCCGCCAATAAAGATTCACAAGAAGCAAAAGTCGAAGTATCATCATCAGGGAAGGATGATCAAGTCTTGAACTTGGACGGCACTGAGTGGGTTGACTTATTCGTCAGGGAGATGATGAGTGCTTCAGACATGAACGACGCCAAAGACCGTGCCTCAAAGGCACTGGAAGCTTTGGAGAAGTCCATCAACGCACGTGCTGGTTCTGACGCAGCAGCAGCAGCCTTGCAAAGCAGTCTCCAACAGGAGAACTTGATGCTGAGGCAGCAGTTAGAAGCTCTTGTTCAGGAGAATAGTTTGCTTAAACGAGCTGTGGTGACGCAACAGAAGCGGCAGAGAGAGACGGAAGATCAGAGTCAGGAGTTGCAGGGTTTGAGGCAGATGGTAAGTCAGTACCAGGAACAGCTGAGAACTCTGGAGGTTAACAACTATGCTCTCACGCTTCATCTGAAACAAGCTCAGCAGAACAACAGTTCCATCCCTGGCCGCTTCCATCCCGACGTGTTCTAATTTTCTTTTTTTCTTTTTCAGACGTATTACCTAATTTGGTTTCTAGTGTTTGTTTTTATATTTCTTCTTTTCTGCGTTGGTTGCTGACCATATTTATAAATTATACATGAATTGTGGAATGGTTATAGATAGGGATCAACAGTATCTATCCAAAGCAGTCACTTGTAATTTTTAGACGACGAGACTTCGAAACATACCTGTGACGTAGTGTAATATATGTACATATATCTATAAATTTAAAAGTGTCTATCTGTAGTGCTAGATGTTCTTGGAAATGCTCTTTGCAAACTACAAGAGCAAACTAGTACTCATCATTTGCTTGTATCAATTTCTGAATGTGTAAAGTTTATAGTGTATTAGATAGCCACCTAGATAAGAATTATTATTTGGTCCCTCCTCATCGAAAACAACTTCTATTACAAATAAGAAAAGCGACCAACTTCATTAATGCTCTTGGGCATACTTCCTTATCAATTTCTAAAGAAAAATCACTAGGACATGTCTATGCTGAAAACTTCCTGTCTAAGATCTGGAGCAGCTGTTTATGAATATCTGAATTGGATGGAACAAAACTTTAATACAGGAAAGACCCTATGATCTGAACTTAGTCTGTCCTAAGGACATAAGAAATTTTGAAAGAATGGTTGATTTGTCGACCAGAAAATATATGGACTTATCTACATAGGCATTTATCTCTTCACTGTTACATTTATTTCTCTAAAGGAACTTTCTTTTTCTTCAGATCATATCTTTCACCATGAAAATAGTTAGTTTATACTTCATAGTCCCTTTTATAGTTCGGTTTTTAAATTTTTATTACTGACATTTTTTAGCTCACAGAAAATCTATAGAGAAGCATGAGTCTGGTCTTTCTGGTTGCTCTAAGAGCAAGAACATAATGGTCAAGAGTTATTTGTAGCTTACACTCTTTACCATACTTGTAAAGTTTCAGATTAGTCACAACAAAATATATGTAGATATTCAGTTTGATCTGCCGTCCACAAGAATAAGTTCTAAGATCTAACTTATATAATATGTAGCAGCCTCTTTTCATTGTTCATTAAAATTGTGGTACCGAAATGTTATCATATAGATGTTTATAAAGCTTTTATGTCCACATGATCATGTCTTCTCACCATGTAAGTTATATAATTCACAAGTTGATTTGCAAATATAATTGATTTACAACCTGTGACCCTAATGATCACATCGGATAGAACACAAAAGCATGTGTTGTGTCTGGTTAGCTTTCTTAGTAGCTTGTCTACGACAAATAATTTCTCCTTCTATATAACCAAACAAGCCTATGCTATTCCTCACCAATCACAACTTTCATTCTTCACCAACTCAAACAGAACTAATAATCTTCTCTTTTTCCTTCTCCTATCTGATCTAAAAAAAAATTGTCCTCAAAACCATGATGAACACGAAAAAGCTAATCAAGATGGCCAAGAAATGGCAACAAAGAGCAGCCCTCACAGGAAAAGAATCTCATTCCAAAGATCTAAGTACTAGCAGCTCCTCTACTGTAGAGAACAGTTGTTTTGTGATTTACAAGGCAGATAACATCCGTTGTATTGTTCGGTTAAAGTACCTTAGCAACTCTGTTTTCCAGGAAAGAAGATCTCTGAAGAAGAATTCGGCCTCCCAACCCGTGTACCAATCACCTTGCCTTTTGAGTTGGTTTTCTTGGAGTATCTAATCAAACTGATAGAACGACGAATGGATGAAGATACAGAAAGGGCTCTGTTAGTGTCAATCTCCAGTACTTGTAGATGTTCTTTGCCATACTTTTTACAACAACAACAGTTGCTTGTATTTTAGAGGACTAGTTGTAGCAGTTTCTGCATTTACAAATATTCAACTATATAAGATTAGCAGATTATTTCAGAAATATAAACCATAACTTTTTTCTTTTGTTCAGAATATATCATCAAAATCAACCATCAATGTAAACAAATAAATTAAACTTCTTTGGTTTACTCAAAACTATTTTGCGCTGAAACTTTGTGCCACTAAAACATGATGGAATGGTCAAAAACCAAAATCCATTAATTGATACTAAGAACATCTTAAAAGTTATACAAGAGTAGGCAAGAAGAACTAACACAAGATGTTTGTATGATCTACACCTAACCCACCTCAAACAGTTGTGACATTTTAGCAGGAATAATTGGGTCGCTGGCGAGAAAATCTAATCTCTCGCCTTTCTTTGAAATCTATCTCTCTAATCATTAATATCAACCACATATTTTGTCCTTGATCACCTAAAGATTTTTTTTGTCCCAAAGTAATTGTTTGGCCCACTATTTTGTGACTCATATCTGACCTAGTTGATGGATCGATTAGCCAACCTCAATTTTTATGCTAATAGAAATACTCTTCCAAGTGGAAGTGGGTTCCGATTGATAACATGTGCACAGTATTAGTACATGCTCATGTTGTTTTGAATAACAAAATACCTGGTAGATGTGTTTCTCAACCAACTTATGGACTAATAGATTTACATGTGTCCATATTATGTTATTTGAGTATTAATGTGGGTGTGAATGACTATTGGGTTTAATATTTGGTTTTGGCTTTGGCATTGTAGATTAAAGTAAGCTTTAAAATAGACGAGTTTTTAAAGGATGCGTGAAAAACATGAAGCTTCAAGATGGAACTAAGCCAAATTTTCCAAAAATTGGATTTGGTGTTTCCAGCAAGGTTTGGCAAGGTGATTTTGATTTGGTTTTTGGGTATCATATAGAGTTACACAGATCTGTATCTCTCAATGTAATTATGAAAATATTTTTTTAATAATTTGCTGGATTATTATTATTAATAAATTAATTATTTCTTGCTTTACCAATTAAGACAAGAAGTGTAATCTATTAGAGTACTATATATTAAAGAATTAAACAAAGAAACATATATTAGATTATTTATCTTAATTGTAATACAGTCTGTCTAAAAAAAATTATTACCCCATAAGTTGGTGGAGGAATGCGGCTACTGGTATTTTGTTATTCAAAACAACATGAGCACATGTTAGTATTGTGCCCATGTTGTCAATCGAAAAGCCACTACCATTTGAAGGGCTGTTAGCATAAACTTTTGTCAACAAGAAAACAAAAAAAGTTATAAAGAAGTTGATCTAGTTCTTGACAATCAAGGCAATGTTGTCGATTTGATTTTTACAGAAATTGTTCATGGTTAATTGATTCAAAAGTTTCACAGATAATGTCTTAAAACCAAAATGCAAAGTTAATATGAAAAAAGAAAAAACCAAAAAGCAGCAAACTAATTGTCAATATATAAAATAACAGATAAAAATCAATATAATCTATAAACTTTTATGATAAATATTTAATTCGATTTGGAACATTTATAGACATGTAAGTTTGAGATAATGTAAGGTTTTCAGACATTTTTATTGATATAAGAAAACATACAAGCACTAGGTTGGTGCACACAAAGAAAAAACAAGCACTAGATATTTTTTTCCATGTTGTGTCTTATAATTTTTTTCCAATCATTTTATTTACGTGTATTTTAAATTGTTCAATAAAATTTGTAGCCAATAAATTAGAAAATGAATGCTAGATTAAGTAGAAGAATGTAACGATTGCCACTGGTTATTTATAGATTTCAAATACAAACATGAAATAAATTGAAAAAAAAGATTTCTAAAAACAAATTCAAAAAAGAAAATTTGAATTAAAGCCCAAAAAATGGGTCGGGACGGAAAGACCCAATTGCCATCTCTACAAACATGGATCAATGCCTAACCCTACTTATTCAAGGCCCATTAATGACCAAAGCCTGTAATACTAACCGACAAAAAGAATAAAGAAAGCGACACTTGAGAAGCAAGCTTCAGCCTATACTCGTGACAGGAATGCTAACCGGTAAGAGAGTAAATATGAAATAGTGATTCACACTAAATGTCTTGGGACGAGGCAAGATGAACCGGCATCGCAGAAAATATTTGACTTCACTCTGACATTATCGATTATGTGATCTCCTCACGAAGGACGACAGTCTTTTGTGTTATATATTCGAGACATCCTTTGGCTATAGAAGGAAACTGTTGTCGAACGAGCAAATGACGGAATTTTCTCTCAATGGTGCAGAGAATACAATAACTTAGCGATCTCAATACTATTTTGTAAGAGCAAATTCGATTCAAATATCGAACTCCCAATTGTAACTCATTTAACTTCGATTTATTTCTAATATAAACAAGATTTTCGACCTACTTTGTCCCTTAATCATTTCTTAACAATTTCTTAGTCGTACTCCCGAACTCACCATTCAACATTACTCAAACAGTTTTTCTAATGAACTTTCTGTCATAAAATAGGGTACAGAGGTTACTAAATTTTTTCGAAGTTTTACAAGAACAGCCAAGAATAATAGACAGGAATATATTTGCATGATCTAAACCTATACCATTTCACGGAAATGTGAAATTTTAGCATGGCTAGTTGAGTCGCTGGGGAGAAAACCTAAGGACCTAAATGGTCTCCGTCTTTAGTGCACTAGCACACGTCTTGCTTTGTTTCTATCTCTCTGGTCATAAGTTGTAACCACATATTTTGTCCTTGATTCTACTAAAGAATTTTTGTCCCCTTTTATATATTTGGCCAATTATTTTTGTGAATCACATTGGACATTGCAGATGGATCTACTGACCAACCTTGGACCCTTATGCTAACCAACAAAGCTGTATAGAAACATGAGTTTGGATTTATTTGGCTTCTCTTATGTTGTATATGTAACAGCAACCTCTCGCATTCTCCAACGTCTTACCCACATGATCATGTCTTGTCACCAAAAATTGTATAGTCTACAAGTTGATTGCTGGACATAATTGATTTCACAAACTTGGGACCCTTGTGATCACAGAGAGTAGAAACATAAGAACGGGTTGTGTCTTCTTAGGCTATGGCTAATCTGGAGCTTATCACGAAGCCTCTATAGACCTAACATTTCCCCTTTTATATAATGAAGCAAACTTCATACCAATCTCATTACAAATATCAAGTGTTGTTACTAGCTCAATCGCTGCAGAGAAGGGCTGTTTTGTTGTTAACACAGCCGATAAAACCCGCTTTGATTTTCCCTTAAGATACGTGAGCAACTCTGTTTTTCAAGAGCTCGTGAAGATATCTGAGGAAGAGTTCGGATTTCCGGCTAGTGGACCAATCACCTTGTCATTCGATGAAGACACAGAAAAGGCACTGCTAATGTCAATCTCTAGTGCTAAGTGTTCTTTACTTTGCAATTTGCAACAACAAGAACAAAATACTCAACAACTGCTTGTACTGTATTTTAGAATACCTAAAGCGAAATAGATTTTTTTGTAAAAGTTAAGATTTTTTTATATACTTTAATACAACACCAAAAATTACTAATCTTGTCTGTTTGAAAAGAGAAACTGGACATGAAGTACAAAAAACCTCCAGAATTGGGAATAGTGGAAAGATAAGGAAGTATGAATAAAGAATTAAGAATAAGTACCATGTCTCAGTTGGATAAAAAGCAAACAATAAGGAGACATTAAACTGCCAAAGAATCCATCTTTTGTCTTGTGTAAGAACATCTTTAAGACAAAAAACTCTTGAAATTTTGGACAATACTTTCTACATGTACAAAGAACAAAGCCAAGAATATTGGGTTTTATAACGTTGCCTTGAACTTGAAGCTATCAACTTTACAACTCTCTAGTAAACCATTATTTTATTACCAGCAGCCTTAACAAGAAAAGAACAATGCAAGTTACAATATAAAGTAGCTAGCTTCAACATGTCTCGTTCCAAACAAACAAAAAATACAAACCTAATTTTCTTCATTCTTCTATTTTCTCTCTTTTCTTAGTCTTTGTTTTTTAAATAAAAGGCGCAATGGCGGGTGAACAAATGAAACCTGCTGCTTCTCTACTTCTGGTGTTGAACTTCTGCATGTACTTAATAGTTTTAGCGATTGGAGGATGGGCTATGAACCGAGCAATTGACCACGGATTCGAAATAGGTAAGAACACAATCAAAATTTGAAGTCATCTCCACCTATGATTGCTTGGTTATCGGTTTTGGTTTCTTCTAGTCTGTTTGCTTTTGGCATGTATAGTTTGCTTTGTTGTTCTTTAACTTTTTCAACATTTCGGGTTCTTTTGAAAACAAGGCCCTGATCTCAAGCTGCCAGCACATTTCTCCCCAATTTATTTTCCGATGGGAAACGCAGCCACAGGATTCTTTGTGACATTCGCGTTGCTTGCGGGAGTAGTTGGTGCGGCTTCCACAATCTCAGGCCTTAGCCACATTCGTTCTTGGACCGTGGGAAGCTTACCAGCTGCAGCCGGAGCTGCAACTATTGCATGGACTCTCACAGTCCTTGCCATGGGGTATATATAAACTATATTAACCTATCTCTTGTCTCACAAGCAAGCACATCATGTTTTGAGACATTGATGGTATATGACGAATAATTATTTCATAAACAGATTCGCCTGGAAAGAAATCGAGCTTTACGTGCGAAATGCAAAACTGGTGAGGATTTTTCATCTTATTATAGATTCAGTTTTGGAAAACCCATAACTATTGGCTTCATGTTCCTCTCCTTTTCTTTGTAGAGAACCATGGAGGCGTTCTTGATCATACTCTCAGTCACACAGCTTCTTTACATCGCTGCTGTTCACGGTGTGAGGAGATCTACCTAAGGAACCATGGGCTTTCGAGTTTCTTTCTACTTTTACATGTCAATCATCCCAAAACTCGTGTTGGATGTGCTGTGTGTTTTTGTGTGATATGTTATTTTCATAGGAAGCTGAACAAAAAGCTTAAGTTAAATTCATGCATTCTTTGTGTACATAAGGGTCAGATCTTGTTTTGTGTTTGTGTCACTTTGTGTTCATGGAATAAAATCAAACATTGAGGCTTGAAATAGATCAAGGCTTCGAAATGAACTATGCAGTGAAGATCAATGATAAGTGTGGTAAATGATAAGAAAGATAGAGCTAGATTTAATCATGAGTCTAAAATCCATTTAATGAACAAATGTACCCTGTTAAGGATGTTGGTCTAGTTCGTATGTTGCTAAAAGCCGCCCACATTATTATCTACCAAAGACAATGTACAGAGAAGAGTGTAGCGACCGTGAAAATCATGTTTTTTTGGTTGCCTTTGAGCTTTGGCTGTCATGCGCGTTCTCCTTCATCTAACTCCTGCTCTTCCGCAGCATAATGCATAGAAAACATGTTAATGATACGGTTTAGCATAATAGAGAATGTTACTAAAGGTTCACACAATGAACAGCAAAAGGATTTGATCCCCGAGGGAGAGTGGATAGGAACAAGAATCTAATTCTTTTACTATTGGAAAATGTTAGGAGAAGAGTTCAATCAGCTACCGTTTTTACAAGATTTTTGTGACAAGCAAAACAAACAACATTAAAGTAGCTATAGTAATCAAGAATTGCAAACAACAAAAAGGAGACACTAAACTTGAGGGAACTATTTTGTAATATAAAAACACAATCAGTTTCTGAGAACAGAATGATGTGAAAGATGAGGACGCAAACTATGCATTGGCATATGAACTTTAGATTCCCTTAAGACTATAATCTAGTAATAGCTGGACCGAAATATATCAGTGATTAACTTACCAAGCATGAGTTCTGCAATAGAAGAACAAGTGAAAATCTATGAAATAACTCGGAACGCCTATAGGATAAAGTTTTCAAGGTGGATAAACTGATTGAAACGCTGAACTAAACAATAAAACCGCTCACAATCCAAGATTCTAACTCCACGAACTCTCTTACTAGATCGTTTGAATGGTCAGAAGATTAAGTGAAGTAGTTTCAGTGAATATTGATGAATCCAAGGACAACAGAAAACATAGTAATTAGAAGCCTCGACAAGGTAAAGTAAATGTAGCAAGAATCAATAAACCAAGAGACTAACCTGTGTATTTTAACTGTCAGATCCAGTCAGTGCATCAAACAAACCGCAGCAACTTAACCAGGAAGTTCGGAGGGCTGGTGGACCAGGCAACAGGAGACGCTGCATACGTCACAGGACATTCAGGCAACTGAAAAAAAAAGAGAGGAATTTATACGTAGAATGATGCAAGAAAAGAGATGCTACCTTCTCCTCAGAGGACACTGGAGCTTCAGGTTCCCTTATACTCTCTACTTTTCTGCTTGTTCCAGCAGCCACCTTACCATTATCAGACTTCTTTTCATCAGGAATCGAATAGCCGCCACAAGCATCCTAAGAAGCTAAGTCCACAATGTTTTTCTTGTCATCCGCTCCTCTTTCAAGTGCAATAATAGCATTGTTTGTTCCAAGCCCCTGAGTAGGATGATCTGATATCTCTTTAGCAGTGTCCTTGACCAAACCAGATGGATCCTTTGTTCCAACAAAATCTTCATTTCCTTGAGAAGCAGGGGAGCTTAAACTGCTATCATCACTTTCCCTATCATCTTGCCTTCCTTGTCCTTTCTCTTCACAAAGTCTCAAACAAATACTATACTGAGTAAACAAAAAAATACAAACTCTCTTCTTCTTCTTCTTGTTTCCAACAAAGTGCAGCTCTCAAGTTCATGAACGAAGCATTCATTCATTCGCCAATCTACTGAAAGATCTTTAGCTCAAAACATATGATTGATTCTAAACACACAAAAAAGGCACAAATGAATGATGGAGCAGTATTCAAACGGATCTCCCTCCCTTAAACATCAATCACGGCGCGGAAACTATTCGAAAATCCATAGACACCGTTCTAGTCTAGAAGAATCTAGCAACAATGAATCCTGAGATCAAAAATCGAGCGGGAGAGATGAAGAAAATGTACCGTGGTGATTATCGCCGTTGGATCCATTAGTGTTCGTTACAGTCGATTCCTGCTGCTGCTTCTTCTTCAACGCCTTTCTCTTCTTCGCACCTGGCGGCATGATCGATCGGACGACGATTTTGAATCAAAGTTTAGTGTTCGCTTGCTTCAGTGTGAGTGTGGACTGACTTCTTTTTGTCTCTACGCTGAATAAAGCGGAATGAAGATAAGAGAGAGAGAGAGAGAGAGAGAGAGAGAGAGAGAGAGAGAGAGAGAGAGAGAGAGAGAGAGAGAGAGAGAGAGAGAGAGAGAGATCAACTTTTTTTTTTAATTGACTCATTTACTCTTTAATTTTTTTTTAATTATTCAAACATGCCAAAATTAACCCTTTAATTTTTTTTAAATTCAACCGTAATAACATTTCCATTTTTTTTGAACAAATATAGTTATTCATTTACACATAGAGAAAAGAAAACTAAAATATGGTATCAGATCAGATATGGATTTAACTGATAATAAATCACCGGCACTCCTTAGTCATTACCGCAAATTCTACTATTATACTTTAGCTGGTTACCATTTCAGAACCTATGTTGTTCTAAAAAGCGGTCTAGGCGGCCGCCTAGGCGGCGGTTATGCGATAGGCGTATAGGACCGTGGCGATTACTCTTTAAACCGCTTAAATAATTACAATATTATAATAATAAATAATATATAAGTTTTTATTCATAAATTATAATAATTAATATATTTTAATATATATTCTTATGAAATAATTTTTTTCATATATAAATAATAGTTCTTACTATTATTAAGTATAAAACATTACATATATTTAATATATTGCTATAATTTATAAACGCCTAAACCGCTTAACTAATAATTTAGGCGTCCGCTTAGTCGTTCTAAGCGTTAGGCGTTACGTCGCCGCCCGCTTAGCGCCTAGCGCTTTCTTGAACACAGGTTTTAAATAATGTCAACAAAAAAAAACTATGTAATTAAATCCCAATTTGAAAAATATCTACTATTATTACTTAAATAAACGATTTACAAATTGAAGTTTTTTTGGGTCAACTTACAAATTGAAGTTAAAATATTTTTTTTTTTAAACTTTGAGTTTGTTTATAATCTTAACACAATTGGCAAGAGGACTTTGTCAGTAGGGACAAGAGACAAGATAGAGACTTTGTGAAGAGGAGCACAATCATGGCTTACCACAAACTTAAAGTCAAGACTTAATAACGTGAAACCCACCTGCCAATAATCCAAAGTCCATGACTACAAAAGAGAACCCCACACCTGAGGCACATAACAACAAACACCTTTTATTTATTCTATCTGTTCTACTTTCTCTCAGAACTTGCTTTAGCTCAACACATAGCAATAGCACGAGATGAGAACCCCAACATCATTACTTACATTCAACCAGAAGATTGTGCTGCACTGCAAAAAACTCCTGATCAGACTCACCAGTAACCGTCCCAGACGCCATTACCGACATTTGAAACTTCACAAGACTTCATCATCATCAGCATCGTCTGAGAAGAAACCCACCAGAGTAGTGTCTTCGTTTTTCCTTACCTTCCAAAAGAAGAAGCAGAAGAAGGAGAAGATGAAGCGGCTTAACGAGCTCAGGAGTTTCTCCGATTCCGTCAGTGATAAGAAGGCTGAATCAAGAAAGAAGGCATTCCCATCTAGTCTCACGACGTCTTGCATTGGTCAAGGTAAGGCTTATTCACAAAAAGTCTCACAAGATCTTGATGCACCTAGAAACAGCACAACCGCATTCCTCCCATGAGTGATGATAATGATATCTTCTTGATCTGATGTTGACGTTGTAGAATCTCTCTATGTCAATAGTTTTTACACTAGTTCTCTCTAAGAATGTATTATGAATCCAAAATTAAATTCTTTGTAGTGCGGATCTTGATAAGATTTATGTGTATGATTTTAAAATATATATCAGGAAGAATACTTTGAATTGGAATCAGAAATGATTAAAGTACAAGAATCCAGACATTTTTTTCCAAATGGAAGAGAAGATAGACATCAATAGTTTTTGTATACATCTATCCCTAAAAGCACGGACCAATGGCTTCATTCCAATCCCCCACCCCAACCTTGCTGGCATTATCAAAACTCACCACGGTTCTAACCAGGTGAATATCCTTGAATCAGCAGCTCACAGCAACGTCTCTGTTTTATGATATGACCTACAACATCAGTGCAAGAATTGAAAAAAAAGTTGTCAACAAAGAAAATGATTAATGAGCAAAAAAGCAAAACAAAATTAACACACAGCTAAAAAGAACCGTTACATGAAAAAAAAACTTTTGCTACCCTCAATAGACACAAAACATTGAGAACTTAGTTAGGGCCTTAAAATTCCCCAAGATAAAAGCTTTCAATCAATCCAAATAGTAATATCCGACATTAATTTAGATCTGACCACACCCCATTACTTTACATAATGACAGAGATTACCACAGCTAATTGGGTCATGACACTAAGCTTCTGTAATGTGCTAAACCATTAAATCACAAAATCAAATCACCAACGCAGAACCCATGTTGGTTCACATTCTAAAAATCGAAATGAATGACTTGTTAGGAAGCTAAAACCTCTAACAATCGAGAAGTTCACGGGCTACATTAGAGCAGAGAACTATATAAGGCGACCCAATGCGACAAATAAAGATCAGAAAACCACATTACCATTTCCAACGAATCTAGAGGAGCTTGAGAGAAGTGAATCCATGGCCGTAATCGTGCAGAGAGTTCCAATGCCCTAAAAATGTGAGATTTACTGGCTCCCCAATTTGTAAGTAAAGTGAGCTTAGCTTCTTTAAAGAGAGAAGAGAGATACAAAAGCACAGATATCGATGCAAGAGTTTGAGAAAGAGACTCGTTGCCGTTACGCGAACGAGAGTCCAAAGGTCTCTCTCTCTCTTTGTTTTTGTCGCTCTCTATATTCCATAATTAAAAATAAATAAAATAATTATCCCCGCGCATTTTTAATCAGGCTATACATGGGCCTTTAGTGGGCTAATAATGGGCTTTATGTCACGTACAAATCTCTCGCGTCCATCTTTTTAGTCTACAACAGAAGACGGAACTCGACGGGAAAGTAACTGACTCGAGCAGTTACGGCGGTTGAGAGTTCTTCACTACCAGCGATTATGGCGGAAGAGGAGAATCTCGATCCTAACACCACGAGCCTTATCCGTTTAGAGAAGCATGTTCCGGCGATAAAGGCTATCTGCGGCGGCGGCGAAGAAGGTCCGTCGAAGGAGAAAGGGATCATGTGCGGCGGAAAGAAATCGAAATCAACTACGGCAATCGAGCCTTCGCACTCCTTCCAGAACTCGTGGACATTCTGGTTCGATAATCCATCGTCTAAATCGAATCAAGCCACATGGGGAAGCTCTTTGAGATCCTTGTACACTTTCGCTACTATCGAGGAGTTCTGGAGGTGAGAATCTCTTTCTACTTGAGTTGCTTATACTGTATCTGTAGTCTTTACTTAGGGTTAAGTAAGCATCAGAGATGCTGAATCATCTGCTTCGTGATTGTTTCAATCTAAGAAGGCTAGTTTGATGTTTGTGTGCGTTTTAGGTTACTTGTATCTTTCTTAAGGTAGGGTTTAAAGCGATGCTTGTGTTAACTACTTGATATGCAGTCTTTACAATAACATGCATCCTCCAACCAAGTGTGTTCATGGGGGAGATATCTACTGCTTCAAAGATAAGATTGATCCCAAATGGGAAGATCCTGTTTGTGCTAATGGAGGAAAGTGGACTATGATGTTCCCTAAGGCTACACTCGAATCTAGCTGGCTTAACACGGTATTGCAAGCAACTTTCAGGAGCTTGCTTGTTGGATCCATTTTTTTATTGTATTTTTTGTCTCTGCTACTTGTTTTTAGTTACTTGCGTTAGTTGGTGAGCAATTTGAGCAAGGAGATGAGATTTGCGGGGCAGTACTGAATTTCAGAACGAGAGGGGACAAGATCTCTTTATGGACAAAGAACGCTGCAAACAAGGAGGCTCAGGTAGATGTTTATATGTATATATGATCTGTGTGGATGCATGGCTTGTTTTTGAGGAAACACAACATGTGAATAGTTGATATTCTGAGGTTCCTAACCGCTTGACCCGAAACTAATAGGGACGGATAAGAGAATGTAACCCTTGTTTGTATCATATAAAACACATGCAGTGGCTTCATTTTTGGGGCATTTTAATCTTCTGTTCTGTTAATACGAGATCTTTTCTTTCCGGGATGATGATGATGATGATATTTTAATGGTGTTTGCTGCAGCTAAGCATTGGGAAGCAGTGGAAGGAACTTCTTGGTTACACAGAAACAATCGGATTCATTTTTCATGTAAGTATCTCTCGACATCTTTGTACTGTTGATTCTCTTAAAACTACATTGGTTTTGTGCTACTGTGACTTGTCCAATTTCTTTCTTCAGGAGGATGCAAAGACTCTTGATCGTAATGCTAAACCTCAGTATACTATATGAGTTCAAGTTCTACTTTTCTCAGCTTCCCGTAAAGAAAAAGAAGACTAAAAAGTGTAAGTAATATGAGAAAGTATATTACCTGTAATTGCTTCTGATTTTATCTTTCACTGTAAAAAGATGCACATTTTGTGTTTGAAGTCGTCAGCGTTCTCTCACTTTCAAACTAGCAAAACTGGTGAAATGGGTTCTTGTAATCAAATGTACATGACTTTCGTTACTTTCATAAAGAAATAAAGTTTCTTACGCTATATTGTTTCTATAAGTTATAAACATTCCCCACTGGTATATATGTATGTGTTGCTAAAACAGACACTCAGACAGTATCAAAAACACTCGATTAAGGCCAATATTTTAATTGAGGAACTAAGAAAATGAAATTAAGTTACCATGCGTTACACAATTAAGAAAATGGAATTATTTAAAAAACAGTAATTAATTTAATTTCTCTTACCAAAAAAAAAGAAAAAAACAACCTTGTCATCACAAAAAAAAAAAGAGTCAATTTGTTGAAAAACCAAAAAGAAGTACGTAATTAACAAAATGCCTATAACAGTGAAAAGGTGGTTTGTGTCTGACAAAAAGTGAATGTTAAATTACTATGTTGTCCCTACCGAAGCTGAATAGATAGAACCTGTGGTTTTGTATAGGCGGTATTCTTTGCCAGATAAATATATCGAAGATATCAAAAGATTTTTTTTTTTTGGTGAACATATTAAAAGATTTTTCTTTTTTGGTGAGATTTTATTTTGTTTCTCACATAAAATAGTAACCATCAGAAACGTATCCTCAGAGGATGTAGACACGTCATACCCACAGAAAACTATAAGTTAGTAGATAATACATGTAGACAAAAGGAATACTCAACCTCCTGTTGGTTTAGATAATTGTTTCTATATTAGTTTCCAGTTCTAAACCAGTAATGTATCCGATAATGGTTCTATTAGCAGGTTAAAATTAATGAAGTTGTTCGACTAATAGTTCATTAATAGCCAACCTCTATGTGGGTTAGCCACTTGCCGCTATATTAAGTTCCAATACTAAAACCGGTCTTGGGTTTGATAATTGATATTGTAGCCAGTTCAAATTAGTGTTAGCCAGCTAAAACCGGTCTTGGGTTTGTTAATTGATATTGTAGCCAGTTCAAATTAGTGTTAGCCAGCTAAAACCGGACATGAGTTTGATAAATTTTGTTGTAGACGATACAATAAAAACTTATCCAGCTAGTATAATATTTATAGTGAAATTTTTCTTGTTTAGCCATTTGCATCTATATTGGCTTATAATCCTAAACCGATAATGGGTAGTTAATTATTATTACAACCAGTTAAAATTAATGTTAGACAATAAATGTATACGCTTAGATATGCATTTGTCCGGCTGGTATTATATATGGGTTTATTATTAAAGATGAACCATTAGCTAGATATAAGCAGAAGAGATAGAGAACGTGCAGAAATACATTATAACTTTGTAATATGTTCACAACAGAATAGTGTTAAGGGAAAATGAGAGTACAATACATAGTTCGACTGAAATATATGATGGGAAATTCAAACACACATCTCAAAAAAAAAAAAATTGACAACATTTTCTTCATAGATCATGACCGCGAGTCTTTCCACTTCCACCAGATCGCTGCTTTCTAGTTTGACTCCCCAAAAGGTAATGGCGTTCTTCGTGAGTTGGTCCTAGGAAGAAAGTGGGCTTGGGAAATAACAAGGCGGAGTTTAATTGAAAAAAAAAACAAGAGCATATTACAACAGGTTTTTCTGCAGAGAGAAACCAGGCTTCGTGCTTCTTCAAAACTTTCAATTGTCGTGATATGAAAAATTGCCCAAATCTCAGAAAAGAAGGGCTTCCTGGCGATTTCCACAAATCTTCCGAACGGCAAACTCGGAGAACCTCGATTTATTCAGAATCAATGGCACTAGTATGAAGTATCTGCCTAGTCCCATACGGTTTATGATAAGGCGTAACTCTAAACCCCGCCGGTTCTTCACCCACCGCAAAAAAAAATTCTATAGCACCAAGAGATCACCGACGTCACCGTTTTCCACCATTATTTTAGCTGTGAATATGTGTTACAATATTTATAGGGGGAGTTTAGAAATCTGGAAACGTTTAGTTTTGAGGAAAGAAAAAAAGAGATGTGAAAGATCTCTGAAATTCAGAAAATATAGGCGATAATATCCATGTGTAAATTTTGGCGACAATAAAAATTACATAAAACAGATGAATTGAAAATAAATAAATAAATCTGTTTCTGTCGTGGAAGTGGTTTTGCGTAGGTTAGCAACAGGGGCAACAGTGGTATTAATTATTTTCCACAGTGACTGAACAGTAGTTTTTGGTATATCGCAAATTATGAAGAAGTTCTTGTGTAGAGAGTGCAAATATTCAAAAAAAAAAAACATTTTCCCGCTACCAAAAAAAGAAAAAAAGAAAGTACTTGTCTTGGGACGTATTAAAAAGAAACTGTTACGGAAACAATCTTGTCGAACAACGAACTTTAGAGTTTTGGATTTAAAGAACCAAACCCCATTCTTTTATTTTGATTTACAGAGAAGAGAGCAAAGAAGAAGTGCTAAGAAAAGAGATTAGCGACAGAGAGAACTCAGAGATGGAAACCGAAGAGGCTAAAGAAACTGATACCAGAACAGAGTCGACATCCATGGAAGAAACTGAGGTAAGACAAAGAATCTGAACGATATTCTACTCTCTTCTTTACTCCGATTACTTATTTAGCTGTCTTGGTTTCTGGTTTTACTCCTTAAAATATAGTAATCTAGAGAAAAAGATTTGTTGAGAGGAGTCAAAGGCATGTAAAACAGATTCGAACAATGTACTACTGCTTGCGAAGGGTGATGTTTTGATTCAAGCGTTTTACTTTTGATTTCGATTCTCAGGGACAAGATACGGATTTGGGGACGAGCGAAGCTGATGATAGAACTGATTGGAGACGCAAAAGAGATCATCCAAGGGTAAAGAAACTGACCAAGAACTCTCTACTCTGTTCTTTACTGCTAGGCTTATCATTATGCTAAAACAGACTCGGATACCGTTTTTCTCAGGATAATGCAACTCAGATGAGACACGAATTGGATCAGTCGAGTGGGCATCCAGTTCGTACAGGTGTAGCGGATTGTCAGTATTACCTCCTATATGGTCGTTGTTTCTTTGGACGAAGTTGCAGATACAATCACCCACCGGTGAGAACATAACCCCAAAGAAAGAGTACTTACTACTTACTGTGTCTAAGTTTCAAGATTTTAATTGTCTTTGAAACCATCTTCCACAGAGAAATCAGATAGGAGATCATACGGTGCAAACTCCGAGTGCGTATCAAGTTCGTCTAGGTGCTACAGATTGTGAACAATATCTACAAACTGGGCAGTGTAGCTATGGACGTAAATGCTGGTTCAATCATCCACCGGTGAGTGAGAACACAAAGAACGGAGTATTTACTTTTTTCACTTAGTCTAAGTTTCTGAACCTCCTAATGTCTTAGGTACAGCTTCCTGAGAGAAATCAGATGAGACATGAAATGGTGCAACCTAGTCCCTATCCAGGTGCAAGAGATTGTAGACAATATTTACAAACTGGGCAGTGTAGCTATGGACCTAAGTGCCGATTCAACCATTCTCCTGCACAGGTGAGAAAGAAAGCAAAAATTTATGTTACTTTCTGTCTGTCTAAGTAAAAGTTCCAGTCTCCCTAATGATATATGCCTTTGAAACATCTTTAAATTTATGTTACTTCCTTTTGCTTCATTGCAGTACTTTCAGAAAGGAGGTTGTAAGCACGGCTCAAGTTTTCGATATGATAATTCATTGAGAGGGGATGGTGTAGAGCCTATGCGTCAGGTCGCGTTTTACTATACAAATGTGAAAGACTTTTAACTTTCTTCTCCCATTTCATTTAACGTTTTCCGTTTGATTTTGGGTACTCAGGCTACAACTTGGTTTAGGAGAGCTGATGAGATGAGACTCGGAACAGAGTCAAGCTTTATGGCATTGGCAGAGAAGAGGGTAGCCAAACTAAAATGTGATCTTTATTATCTTTATTACTGTTTTAAGTTACTTTATATATGGGATATATATGTTAATTCTCAGGCGAGATGTAATCCAAGAGAAAGATTCCAAGATGTAAGTGATGATGTAGTGGCGGGACAAAACACTTGGTTGCAGAGGAGACGAGCTCAAGAGAATATGCAGAGAGGCAACGAGAGTGAGGAGGAACGAACACTGAGGGTAAATTTTACTGAAACAAGATCTGGTTCTGTACATTTGCTGTGGATGAAACAGAGTCCAGGAGAATTTGAGATGAACACCTTGCTCTGTTTTCTTTACTTGATTCACAGGAGAGGCAAGCTCATCGTCTGGAGGAACAGAAGGTGGAGGGAAATTGGAGAGTTGATCAGGTCTTGGATTTGTATCATCAACATTTTTTTTCTCATTTGCAAATCTAGAAACATCACATTTCTCATGTTTTTTTTTATGTTCCGAGTTTTCTACAGATCAAATCCACTGTTCGATCCGATGAAGGAGGGATTCAAAAGCAACAGAGATTGGAGGTAGAACACGACACTCTTCTTTACTGTGATTACAAAATTGAATAAGACACTGACCATGTTCTTTTCCTTCAAACTAGATACCAGAGAATCACAGCGTTAACACTCAAGAGAATCCACAAGAACAGGCAAATATGGAGAGGCAGAACAGAGAGGCTCAAGATAAAGCGCAGGAGGAACGTAGTAGATCATTAACAGATAACGTGGATCAGCTCGGACAGTTTCTACAAGTTATTGGGTTTGAGAGAAAAGAGGGCGATGGGTTTTAATAGGAAACAGAGTTAGTGAGTGAGACACACCCAAGAGAACTCTCAGGTTGTTTGGGACGCAAGAAAACGATATGTGTTGGGATGATTTAGGTCAATCTGTTCGTAGTTTCAATCTTGTAACTGTATAGTGTTGTTGTTTAGTTCGGTTGATCATTCACTTTTAAAAGATTACGTTTGAGCAAAATAATAGCTAAGTACAGTTCCAAAAGGTAATCTAGTCTTCAATCACATTAGTATGAAAATAAATTGTAGCCAAGTACAGTTCTTGTATGCTCAAGGTCTTGTAATTTTTTTACTAAAAGAAATAAGCATATAAGTGTTATTGAAGTTATAAGTTCATTGGTATGTATATTTTTGAAATGCAAATTACTATGAAAATAAATAGTAGCCAAGTAGAATTCTTGTATGCTGAAGGTCTTGTATATTTTTACTAAGAGAAATTAGCATACAAGTATTACTAGAGCTTGATTGGCCTACGTATGAATTTGGTTTTGACCTTTTCATAAATTGTTTAGTGATATTTTAAACATATAGATTATTTAGATATGTATAGGTTCATATAAATTTATCCAGACTTTAAAGAATTCAAATCGAATACTGTTCACAAGATTTTAATACCTGGACATAGATTAATTTCTAAAACCCCGATACTCGTAAACATCGACCTATGAATGTCTATGTCTAACTGGTTATGTAAGCAAATAAAATAATTTTGTTAACCGGTTTGAATCCTTGTCACTAATAGAGTAATTTTATTTAAACACTTGAAATTATTATGGTTAATACGTAAAATAAATGTCATTAGATTATTTTATGGTAAATATAATGAATGAAGTAGTTTGGAAGAGTAAAAAATAAATGTAACTATGTAATTAAATATTTAAATGAAAACAATAAATAAACTGTTTAGAATTAATTGAAAAGAGAATGAAAATATGCAAGAAACTACTTAAAATTAGAAAAGTATTACTTTGTACTTCAGTTTTTAATAGAATAGATTGAAGCTATAAGTTCATTGGTTGCAACTAATCTTTTTGAAATGCGCCTTATATTTTGGTCAAACAACTGATGGAAATGAATGCATATATATTATGGCCATATATTTGTTTGTGTATTTGTACCCAAATGTTGCTTGATTTTATAGTTAATATTTTTATCCAGATGCTAAATTATTCATTTTTAAATTTAATAACTAGACTCTGACCCGCCCTTTTAAAGGGCGGGTATATTTTTTGTTTTAATTTCTTTTGAATTTTTTTTTTTAATTATATATGTGTTTAATATTAGATTAATTTAATTTAATTTTTGGTAACTATAAATATATCAAGTTGCATAATAATACACTTGTGCCATATGGATTTCCGAATCTATTTTTAAACTTTACTCCTATAATTTACAAAATATTAGTATTTACCTCAAGAATATTTGTACCCAAAAAAATTTGATTCAAAATCATTTCGAAAATCAAAGTCTCATACTCTATTAGACTTCTATTAAGACGTGGCCTATATACTCGAATGGTTCTTAAAATGTTATATCCAAAAACCAATATCAAATTCAATCTATACCAAAAACCGAACAAATTATTTGAAAGGGCGGATATACTTTTTCTTTTAATTTTTTCTGAGAAAATAATTTTTATATCTATGTTTTTTTGTAATTACATTTGTAGTTAATATTAATTTAATATAATTTTGGTAACTATATTAAATATGTCAAGTTGCATAACTATGCACTTGTGTCATATGCATTTCAAAAATTAACATAATTAGCCAATAATATCCGTAACCAAAAACCCGACTCGAAATTCGACCCGAAAATCAAAGTCTCATACTCAGTGTTCTGAAATCCGATCCGGATCCGCAGTTGCACTGATAAATCCAGTGATCCAAGATAAATCCAATTTATGTTTTGTGCAAAAACCAAAATATTAAAACCCAGTAAAACTGAAAAAAAAAACTACAACTCAGAACCCGGTTATCGGTTGAACCACTGATTAAACCAATAGATAATTTTTTTTTATTTTTTTTAGTTTTTAGTTATGTTTTTAAAATCTATTTTGTATAATTAAATTTGAAATTTGTTATCATATAGATAGAGGACTTTAAAATAGGTGTTTAAGTGATTATGAAAAATGGTTAGGTAATATATATATACAAAATTGGAAATTAAGCTTAGAATAATATATTTGGTTCTTAGAATATATTTGTTTGTTAGGTAAATAATTTTATTTTGAAATAAGATATGGGCTTATATTATTAGGTAACAAAAAGGAGTAAGGAAAAAAATTTATATTTTACAAATAAAAAAACTGAAGGTAACAAATACTTTTAGCTGTCCGTTACATATTTATTTAGTTGTTGTTTAATATATTGATACAGTTATTGGGTTGTTGCACCACCCGATTATTAAGGGGGATATGGTGGCTGTTTCATTCAACAAGTAAATGTCGAAGTTGTTTAGTTTAAATGTATATTTAGTTTAAATAATAGTTGGACACAACTTCGTATCAATAGGTCATGATCTAAAATTAATAGTATTGATTTACTGTTAGTTCAAAAACTATAAACAATGATTTTCATTCTTAATAATAAATATTATAATATTTAAATAATCTATTTAAAACTAATTTTGCAGTTTTTGCTGAGAAAATGTGATTTCACAGTTTTTGCAGAAAACTTAATTTTTCTGTAGTTTTGGTAGAAAAAATCAATTTTTCAATATTGGCGGACAAACTCGATTCTATGGTTATGGTGGGAAAACATGATTTTATGGTTTTGGTGAGAAAACTTGATTTTGTAGTTTTAAATTTTACCATGAAACGATATTTTACGGTTTTGACGGGAAATCTAATTTTGTTATTTTGACAGAAAGATGTATTTGATTTTTGCGGGCAAACGTAATTTTGCGGTATTTACGAGAAAACATGATTTTTTTTTTGCAAAATTATTTTATGGTTTTAGGAAAACATAATTTTATTATTTTTAAAATTATATCTAATAATAATTCTTAATAGAAATTAGTTATCTTTTATATTTGTATTAAGAGGTATTTAAATCTTTTAGATTTTTATATGCAAATGCAGATACTGTATCCAAATTCTACATTTTTGGCATCTCAAATATCTAGATTTTCTAGATGTTATAGATTTTCCAACCAGATGCCGCGTCTAGATACTAAATATTTTCATTTAGATGCAGCATCCATCATCAGAAAGTGAACAATGCCTACATCTTTAATTCGTTGGTTTCACTATGACAAAGTAGCTGTTGAGTTTAGACAAAAAAGTATATATCAAATAACTTATATTTTCCGAATAATTGTAACTTTCAGAAGTGCTAATTTTTAATGAATATTAATAAAATATTATTAGTTACTGATGCTTTTAAATGAATCAAAAACATTTCTCTCAAAATGTGTTTTTGAGAAAATCGTCATGGGAACTTTTTTAATTGGTTTTCTTCAAGAAGAAGTATCAGAACTCGGGTTTAAGAAGAGAGAGGGAGATAGGTTTAGATAGAAACACATGCAGTTACTTGACAACCTTCGGAACCTTCAGTCTAGTTGTTTTTATAGTTCGGTTGATTAAGTTTATTTCAAAAGACTACGTTTGTGCAAAAATTGTAGCTATAAGTTCTGAAAAGTAGTATAGTCAGTAGCAATTACATTATTCTGAACCACGCGGTGGTGGACTACTGGTGGTGTTGAGAAAGCTTCGGTACCAATAAGAACCCTATTTGGCCACCCGGCTAACGTTAAATAACAAGAATATATAGAGTGTCGTAGGTCTTGTGTGACTAGTCGGTTGACTTCGGTCACCGGATCTCTATGGTTATAAAAAAATATCACATTATTCTGAAACTAGTTCAGTCGAAGGGCTAGTCAAAGAAATCGGTTATGTAATTACAGAGATTAAAGAGTGATGGTTGTTAGTGTTGCGAGAGCACTAAAGTGAATCCTCAGATCCTTGGAGCACAAGAAATTGATATGTGTTGGGAAGCTTTCGTAATTTCTGTCTTTTGTGTTGTTTTCTTGGATTAAATTGACTTCAGATTAATGGGTATTGGATAAATTTGAATCTATTTTAAATTTCTGTTTGGATTTATATGTATTTTTTCTGAAAACAAGAATTTCTTATATCACTAATCTGAATCATTTAAGATTATTAGATTTTTATTTACGCTTTTAAAGCACATAATTATTTAAACAAAATTTTACATTAATAAAGATAGATAAATATCTGTTTTTAGTTTTTTTCATATTTGTTAACAGTTATTTGGATTTGTTATCATAAAGGTGTTATTTTTGTCTGGAGATATTATTAGGTCTAAAAAATATAATAAGCTCATTATAATAAGACAAATTGAACAAACAAATCATCGATTTTTAGATTATAAAAAAATAATTAATGAGTTAAAAAAAATTGTCAACCAAAAAGTAGTCTCCCAACATAAATATACTTTCACACTTGGTAAGCTCAGATCAAAATCTATTTTTTTCTCTTATAACCACCTTATATAGCTGCTAAAGTAACACAATACATTTGATCCAAAAAAAAAAACACAATACACTAAAAATAATAAAACATTTTCCCGCCAATAAATGAAGTGGTAATAAATATACTGTTAGGGAAACAATCTTGTCAAACAACGAACTTTAGAGTTTTGGATTTAAAGAATCAAACCCACATTCTTTTATTTTGATTTACAGAGAAGAGAGCAAAGAAGAAGTGTTGAGAAAAGAGATGAGCGACAGAGAGAACTCAGAGATGGAAACCGAAGAGGCTAAAGAAACTGATACGAGAACAGAGGTAAGAGAAAGAAACTGAACGATAATCTTCTCTGTTCTTTACTACGATGAATGAACTCATTCGATTTCTCGCTTTAGGTTTTAATCCTCATAATATATAGTAATCTAGAGAAAGATTCGATGATAGAAGAAGTCAAAGTCACCATGGAAACAGAGTCGAACGATGTACTTCTTGCGAAGGGTGATGTTTTTTTTTTTGTTTTTTAATTTCGATTCTCAGGATCAAGATACGGATTTGAGGACGAGGGAATCTTACGGAAGGACTGATGGGAGACGAGAAAGAGATCCAAGATCCTCGGGAGAGAAGAAGGTAAAGAAACTGATCAAGAACTCACTGCTCTGCTCTGTTCTTTATCATTATGCTAAAACAGAGCCGACACGGTTTTCTCAGGAGAATGCAACTCAGACGAGTGAGTATCCAGTTCGCACCGGTGTGGCAGATTGTTACTTTTACCTGAAAAACGGTCGCTGTGGCTATGGACTAAGTTGCAGATTCAACCATCCACCGGTGAGTGAGAGAACACAAACTTTACTGTGTCTAAGTTTCGAGATATCCTCAAGGTTTATTGTCTTTGGTGCATCCAAATCAGATGAGACATGAAATGGTGCAACCGAGTCCCTATCCAGGTGCAAGAGATTGTAGACAATATTTACAAACTGGGAAGTGTAGCTATGGACCTAAGTGCCGATTCAACCATTCTCCTGCACAGGTGAGAAAGAAAGAAAATACTTTTTTTTTGCTGAGTATAAGTTTCAGTTTTCCTCATGATGCCTCCTTTGAAACATCTTTCAATAGGTGCTTCCGGAGAGGGTTAGCCTAGGTGCAATAGATTGTAAACAATATCTACAAACTGGGCGGTGTAGCTATGGACCTAAGTGCCGGTTCAACCATCCTCCTGCACCGGTGAGAAATAAAGAAAAAGCAAATATGCTACTTTCTGTCTAAGTAAAAGTTCCAGTCTCCCTAATGATATTTGCTTTATTGCTGTGAAAAAAAAAACATCTTAAATAGGTGCTTCCACAGTGGGTTAGCCGGCAGAATTGTAAGGTACAGTTCTCCAAATTTGATTAAATATGTTTACGGTTTGTAACCTTTCATTTAAGAGGTCACAAGAATCTACAATAAATTCATATTATTTGGTTTAGTACTGTTCTCCTGGTTACTTGTGTCGTAAGCAACTTCCTTCTCTACATCTTGCAGTTCTTTCAGAAAGGAAGTTGTACGTACGGATCAGGTTGTAAATTTACGCATTCAATGAGTGGGGATGGTGCAGAAACTATGCGTCAGGTTGTGTTTGGTTACTATTATATTTATTCATATCTGCCAAATGTGATGATGGACTTTCAATATTTCTTCTCCACGTCATTTAACGTTTTTATTTTAATTGTGGTGGTTAAGGATACAACTTGGGGTAAGAAAAGACACGGAGCAAATTCAAGCTCTAGGCCATGGAAGAGGGTAACTAAGCTAAATCTTTACATGTTTGATGTTTTAAAATAATATTGTAAGTGAATGAAACAGAATATGAGATGAGCACCTTACTCTATTTTTTTACATTAATTCACAGGAGAGGCAGCAAGTTCATTACCTGGAGGAACAGAAACAAAATAAGAGGAAGGTGGAAAATTTGAGAATTGGCCCCTCTATTCAATCCGGCGAAGGAGGGATTCAAACGGAACAGAGATTGGAGGAGGTAAAGAAACAAGACCTGACCATGATCTTATTCTGGTTTACTGATCCTGAGTCCTTGAATAAGTTAGTTTTTTTTTTTCCTTTCAAACTAGATTCCAGAGAATCCCAACGTTAACGCTCAAGAGAATCTACAAGAACAGGCAGATATGGAGAGGCAGAACAAAGAGGCTCAAGAGAAAGCGCAGGAGGAACGTAGACAACAGATAGATAATGCTAGGAGGGAGTCTCGTTTGCGTCTTGAGCGGGTAATTGAATTGCATCATTAATATTTTCTCAATCTCGCACTTTTAAATTTAATGCAGTAACCGGAATAAAATATTCACATGATGTTTTGTTTTTTTGCCTTCTCTCCAGATGAAACCAAGAGCTCTTACCAGTAACGTGGATCAGCTCAGAGAGGCATTACCAGATATTGGGATTGACAGAAAAGAGGGCGATGGCTTTTAGGAAAACTCTCTGATTGTTTGGATCGCAAGATAACTATGTGTTAGGAAGATTTATAGGTCAAGCTTTTTCGTAGTTTCATTCTTGTGACTGTTCATTGTTATTGTTTTGATCAAAAATAACAGCTAAGTACGGTTCCGAAAGGCAATCATATTAATATGAAAACTGATCTTTTTGAAATGCATGTATATTTTGGTTAATCAGTTGAGAAATTTAATGCATAATGCTGTTTTTAAACAGTTTAGGCAATTTCCCATGAAGATTCACATTCTTTTTCAAAAAAAAAAAAATGAAGATTCTCATTCTGTGATTGAGAAGAATAAAAAGTCTTGGGAGTCTTTTGTTCTTGGACAGTTTCATTCCGATCGGCTCATGGTATCGTTCACAATATTATAAATAGAAGGGAATGCCTTTCTCTTCCATATTCCAAATGTTGCAAGCAAAAATCGAATAATCTACCAATGGCTGTGACAAATAAAGGGACAACCAATGTTTGTTGATAAGTGGAAGCGGGAAGTAGTTTCTTCTGTTGAAATCCACAGTTCAATTCGATGAAGTCTTTTGGATCCAAGAGGCATTATCAGAACAGAGAGGACGATGAGTTCTAAGAGAAAACACTGTTACTTAAATTCGCATAGTCGGATTCCTTGAGATACAAGAAACCAAAATGTGTTGCATAAGCTTTTGTAATTTCAATCTTGTGATTGTTTTATCTAAATGTAGTTCTGAAAAGGTAATCAATTGTAATCACATTAGTATGAAACGAGTAAGGTGTTGTTCGTTTCACCTTCTGTCATCTTCATCCAGCTGATCCATTTATATGATTCATCCAGATGATCCATCTAGATTTTATGGGATTGTTTTTTTGTCTATCCAGATGGTTCATCTAGAAATCATCCAGATGAATTTATGTTTGTTTCTTTATTTTTTTTTGATGAAATTTTCAATTTACTGATCATCGTAAAAAGATTATATTTACAAAGTTATTTATGAGACTGAAATATTTGATATGAGATCAACAAAAACCAAAACCGTTTAAGACATATGAGCTTCAAACCATCGACGCATTAGATCCAATCGACATTATCATAAGACAGCGTTAGTGGGAAGCAATGAATCTCCTGCACCAACTGCTGTAATTGTTGATCCTGACACCTCCAAAACCGCCAAGCCCCCTCTCTATAAACATCACAAATCCTTGTGCTCCTCGCAATACCTAGCTTTTGTGTGTCAATCTCCCTCGTAATCTCTATCAATCTCCCCTCAGGATGCCATAAAATCGGACCAAAACCGCACCGATTTACAATTCCCAATGTTCATACGAATGAACTACTTTGCTTGATTCTGAAACTTCAGGATCTTGCACCAAACCCATGAGCCTAAACCAGTGTCCCTCACATCCCATAAAGTCTCACCTCGAAGAAGATACTATCTCACGGAAGTTCCCCACAGTGAGTGAGAATGAGATGAAATACGCCATATAAGTGTCAAAATAAAAAATTTACTCACTTTTTTTTAACCCGGCGCAAACCCAGACCGCCTTCCTCATACGGACAATAGACTTCAGCCCAAGCAGTCTTAACCATAGAAGTGTTATTTGGCGAGCCACTCCATAAGAATGCCGAGCACATGCTCTCAATATCAGCAATGCATACTTGAGGGAGACAAAACGCAGCGCACCAGAAGTTGGTGATGCTTGCAATAACCGACTTGTTATGCTGGAGTCTCCATGCATATGAAAGTGCCTTACTTGTCCAAGAGAGAAATCGGCACCTGATTTGATAATTGGAGGCTCATAGTCGTTTTTAAACATAATCTTTGTAGTTAGGGGCAAACCAAGATACTTGATTGGAAACGCAGATATGGAGAGGCCACAGCGGCTGCATTTTCAAGCGTAGCTTTCCCTCTTCTTGCTGCAAACTCAGTCGACTTTGCGACGTTGATTCTCAAACCCGACAATCTTGCAAATTTATCAAACACATCCAGTGTGCTTCTAAGCGATTCTGGTGAGCCGTTTGTGAAGACAACTATGTCGTCAGCAAAACTAAAGTGAGAGAGATTCACATCCTTACAGTGTGGATGGTAACTACTCTCACCATTATAAACCGCTTTGTTGAGGAGTTTGGAGAGTACATTGCTGAAAATAACATAGAGATACGGAGACAGCGAACATCCTTGTCGTCTGCCTCTTCTACTGGAAAAGAAGTCTTTTAACTCACCATTTACCGACACTGAATAAGCTGCAGTATCAATCCATCTCATGATCCATGAGACAAACAGGTCTGGATAGTTCATTGCACGCAGAGTTGCATCAATGAAATCCCATCTAACGGTATCAAACGCCTTGGATATGTCCAGCTTAATAGCCGAGCGAGATGTAACTGAGTCCTTATGATAGTATTTGACTAGTTCTGTTGCCATCAGAACATTTTCCAGAAGAAGTCTTCCCTCGACAAAAGCACACTGATTCAACTTTATAGCTTCCGTAAGCGTAGCCTTTAACCTCCTTGCTATGATCTTGGATACCACTTTATAAATGAAAGAACTTCATGAAGCAGAGAACGTTTTGGGAGTTGAGGGAGAAGGGCCAGCAAGGATCTTGGATGTGGAAGAAGATTGTGAAACTGAGAAGTTTTGCAAAAAAAATTCATAAAAAGATGTTGGAAATGGTAGACACACTTCCTTCTGGTATGAAAATTGGTCTGAGCAGGGTGTGTTATCAGATTTGTTGGGTGACAGATGTATCATTGATTTTGGTATTCATAGAGGTACTACGGTGGAGAAAATACTGCAGAGCTAGAGAAGGAGGAAAAATCATCGATCTTGTTTGCTAAATGAATTGGAGAGAGAGTTGGATTTTCTTCGCCTAAAACTGAGTAACCAAAGCCATCATGAAGAGGATACTGAGCTCTGGAAGAGATGAACTGGTTATAAAACTAATTTCTCATTGAAGGAGACATGGTTGCTTGTTAGAGAAGACAGACATGCTTGTCCTTGGACTCATGGGTCTGGTTCTCTAAAGGAACTCCGAAATTCTCTTTCATCACTTGGATCGCTATGTTGGATAGGATGTCAACAATTGATATAGTTTCAAAATGGGGTATTGGAGTGGATGATGTATGTGTCCTTTGTCGAACATCACCAGAATTTCAGAGCCACCTATTCTTTGATTATCCTTTCTCGTCGTTCATTTGGAAGAAGTTTAGCAATGAGATCCTGCAAATTCTACTCTACTGACTGGTATGCTCTTAAGATAATTATCGTAGACAAGTCACTTGATGCCACACTATTTTGCATCAGATATGCAGTGCAGTGTGCAATAAACAACATGTGGAGAGAGTGTAATGAAAGAAGGCATGGTTAAGCGCCTATGCAACCTGTAAATTGGAGAATATCATTGAGAAGCAAATTAGGAACAAACTCAGCCTTGTAAGTGTGAAGGAAGCGAACAAACTAGAGGGGCCTTGAATTTTGGTTAGGAAATAGGGAGTAATTTGTTTTTGTTCCGGTTGGAGATTTAAAAAACAAGATGCACTTGATGTAAAGCAGTTTTTTGGTGAATACAAATTTAACATTCAATCAGAAAAAGACATTTTCTGTACATCGTTAGGTAGCAGATAGCTTGGGTCTTTATTTTAGAGCTATCCATTTGTTGATCATATGTTTTTGTCTGCGATATAAGACGGGAATTGCTCTTAGGCATTTGTTGTCAGAACTGTATTCAGGTGGGAATGGATCATATTCTTCGGAAAAGTCAAATTCATCGAGTTTCTCTTCATGGGAGTGAATTAGATTCACGAGGCTAGGCTGCTTTAAGCTAGGATGCCCAATGAATTATATAGGGATGACTCTTTTGTGTCATTTTATGCTTTATAATCGGTGACTTTGGTGTTTTCCCTTTGGAAAATTTTGCTATTGTGAATTGATCTAACTATTATGGATATGAATCTATCATTTTTCCCTTGTTTTATACGCTCCGCTAAACCGACTTGAACAAGCTGTGAGCCATTCACTTAATGAGAATCTCTTCTATAATTTGGATTAACCATAAAATTTATTTATGTAAAAGTCAATAGTTTTATGCAGTCAATTCTTAAAATTACTCATTTATAGAGATTTAGCGATTGAAAAACTTACCTAAAATTTAAAGGATGATAGTTCCGGTCTTCTCACTATTATGTTGCAATTAAGTGATTATTATTTATGAAATTCAAGTAGTTTTTACAAGGAAACAACATAAATGGGGAGACAGGTTATAGAGCATAAAATGATTACTTTTTTATAAAGAAACAACATAAGTGGGGAGACAGTTTATAAAGCATAAAATGAAACAATAAATCATTTGAGAAAATTTTGAGCTCTTGGAAGCAATTCGACGATTCTGCTATTAGGGTAAGTTCGCTACCTATTATGAACACAATCATATGTTTTTCATGATTTATGCATTGAAATCAATTTTTCAAAAAGCTTTGTTAATAATAGTTGATTGGATAATAACAATTCTATCAATCTATGACGAGATCGACATTTTAAACAAATCTCTATCATAAATTTTAATTTTATATACTATGCCAATTTTTGCTATGAAAGTGAAAACTAAAAAAATTAATTAAATATGCATATATGATGTCTAGTTAATTACAAATAGTCAGGGGTATAACGGTTTGGCTATCCTGGTATTAGTTTATCCGGATCTGGATCCGTCGAATCCATAAAACTGTTTTTCAGATCCATATTTGGGGCATCATGGATATTCAAAGCTAGGATATCCAGATTAAAATTCGAATATCCACAGATATTTGGATTCAAGGTTAAGAAAAATTCAAAAATAAATAAAATTAAGTTAAAACTAACTAATTAAAATTTTATTTACTATTTATCTTTTGTAAAAAATTGAAAAAATAATGAAATTTAATAAAATTGAAGTTTTGGTTATTTTATATGATATACATATATAAGTATAACTATATTTTAAATATATATATATATATATATATATATATATATATATATATATATGTTCCAATCCAGATCTAGATATATATACCTGAAATTTTACCATTCGTTAAAATTTACTAAAAAATGGGGATTTAGATCCCAGATATCCATTTTCCAAAGTGGATTCCGATCGGATAACAGATCTCGGATAATAGGATCCATCCCTAAATATACTCTTATTTTCAAACATGAAATGTTAGATTTTAGTTGTAAATATTTAATTGCTATGATCTATCTTTAAGGTAGAAAGAAAGGACATCTAGGACTTTTGAGGTGATCAGCATTCCTAGGGGTGGGCGTTCGGGTACCCGTTCGGGTTCGGATCGAGTATTTTGGATTTTCGGGTATTTCGGTATAGGAGTGTAATACCCGTTCGGGTATTTCTTTACTTCGGGTCGGGTTCGGATATTTTTAGTTCGGGTTCGGGTATTTCGGGTCGGGTTTTCGGATATTTAGATTTTGGAAAAAAATATTAAATTTTTCATTTCTCAAATTTTTTTGTATTTAAAAAATATAAATTTCACTTAACTGATTTTTTATTTTCTAATAATTTAAAGATTACTAAATTTGAAGATAACATTTTACAAATAAAAGATAATAAATTAATTATTATTTTAAAATTTTGGATGTAACTTTTGTTAATGCATGAAACAAAAATCTTGACATGCATTTTAAGTGAGTAAAAGTTCACATTTTTCCAATTATATGTAAATTATCTAATTTTGAAATATGTTCATAATAAAAATAAACATTTTGAATAAAATTAAAGAAGTAAACTAGGAATATAGACCTAAGTATACATATGTTCGGTTATCTTCGGATATCCATTCGTGTTCGGGTATTACCTGTTCGGGTTCGGATATCCAATCTCTCCTAATTCAATACCCGTTCGGGTATTTTGCTACTTCGGTTCGATTTTGGTTCGGGTTTTTTCCGTCGGGTTCGGATACGGGTTCGGGTATCGGGTAAAATGCCCACCCCTAAGCATTCCTTCACTTTTTATTGTTAAAATAACTAATTCCCTAATTATATTCTTACATTAATAACCTATGACAATGATGTATTTGTTTTAAACATTAGTTTGGAAGTCATAGTCACACGCACCAACTAGAAGAAATTAAAAAGTTTATGAAACCAAACTATACAACACAATGGGCTTTTAAAAGATAGGATAGCCCAATTCGGATTACACCTTGACGCACAAGTAGAATCGTGACATGTAACTGTAACAACATACAAATAGAACGACAAGAAGAGTCCCACATCGGGTATCACTAGAATGGGTGACATGAAACATCCTTTATAAATATTGCACTCTCCACATTCTTTTATGACTATTTTACACTTCAAAAGCTACAGCGAGTTTCGCAACGGTGGGCCAATAATTACAATTTAAGCCAATTAAATACAGATTTAAAATTGATTTGTCCAAATCTGTCATAGTCACGGCTGAGTTCCATATAGAACAAAGATTTACATAAAAACCATGAAATATTCTGTTGGAAAAGAGAACCATAAAATACCAAAAATCATTTTACATATAAACGTTTTGTATTTTGGATTAAGAAGAAAACTAGAAGAGTGAGAAACCATTCTTTGATTTGATTGTTGGCATTGAAGTAAAGAAGAAACTGAGATGAGTACTTATTCTTAACATAATGGCAGACACTATAGAGAACATGCAAGAAGCTCATAGAAAGAGAAGCGATGAAAGACACAATGAAGAAACCAACGTAAACAAAAGACTCGACAAGAACTTACTCTCAGTGATCCAAACTTGTCCTGATGATGTTCTTAACTGTGATTCTCAGGAGAGAGCTCTGGATTCCATAGTAAAGATTATGAACAAGAAAGTTTATGTGGGTTATTACGATAAAACAGAGTCGATACCAACATCTCAGAAGAAAGGAGACGAAAATGAGACCAGGCCAGAGAAGAGGGTAACTAAATTAAATGTCATCTTTATGTATTGGAGACTGTATTCAGTTTTAGTTATACAGATGTTTGATCTCAGGCAAAAACTGTTCCAGATTCAAAAGAAAGATTCGAAGATTTAGAGAAGAATGTGGTAAACAAAGTAAATTAACTTTCATTCTTATAATGCTTTTATGATCATGGTCCTTGAGTTGTTGGTATTATTAATATTGTAGGACATTCCAGAGAATCCTAGCCTTGATGCTCAAGAAAAGGTACCTGAGCAGATTGAGAGGCAGAGGAGAGAGGCTCAAGACAATCTGAAGCAACAAAGTAATCAACAAAACACGGAGCAACAGAGAGGTGCGGAGACGAAAGGGAGAGACGTTCGTTTCAGACTTGAGCAGGTATATTTGAACTGTGAATCATCAAAAGTTTCGTCAAATTGTATTTGTATGTATTATCTCTTTAGGGCTATATGCATATCTAAGCTTCGTGTTTATATACTATATATATACATCGACTTCAACGATCGTTCGATGTTTTACAGTTTTATAATCGACAACGGACGAAGAAGCAGCAGTTCCAGGCACAACAAGAAGAGATGAAACTCCAACAAGAACAAGAAACTACTCAACAGGAACAGCAGCCATTAGCTTCCCATTTCCATCTCTATCCGGTAAGAAATGAATCGGTTTCTTCTCTGAAATGGGATTCCTTGGTATCTAAGTAAAGTCAGGGTTTCCCAGCTTGTGGAGAAACTAGCATATGCGGTTGAAACTGGAACACCAGATCAGAACTCTAATGCGCTGGTTTGTCTGTTTCTTATCTCTCTCCTCTAGTAAAAAATGGTCTTTGGGGTTCTTAGACGTTGAATTGTTGTTGCAGCTGACTGAACTTAGTGGCTATTTCAACAAGAGCCAACAGATGCTGAACTCGGTTTCAGAAGCCCTAGGATTTAAAACTATGGTAATAACAAAAAAAAACAAATGAGTTTTACACATTTGGATCAGAACAAAGTTTGTCTGCCTTTTTCGTTATAAATCTCCGTGTGCCTTTTATAGTACGTTGATGGGCAAAAGCGAAAACAAGAAGATACTGAGAAGTTGCTTCAACAGAGAAGGTAAAGCAAACGGTGGCAACATTCAGTGTCATCATTTTTTTTTCTTGATCAGATTGACGTGCTTTGACTTACACTTGTCTTCTTAAATCTATATGGTCAGGGAGTTGATTGTGGAATATAGAAAATCTATTGAAGATATCTTGAAGATAGAGCCTTAATTAGTATTTCTCGCAAGATGCTTTGGATTACTCATTCAGAAACTTGAGTGCTAAAGACCAAGAATTTGTAATCAGTATATGTTTTCTTTCATCAGATATTACAATAGATCAATCACCAGTGAGAACTGTCAGATTGTCTGGGACGCAAGAAACTAAAGGATATGTGTTGGAAAGATTTATGTCAAGCTTTTTCGTAATTTCAGTATAGGATCGTCTGCTGTTAAATCAGTTGATTACATTTACTTTGCAAGATTGTGTGCAAAATCATAGCTAGATATATGGTTCTAGAAAAGTAAAAATAGCAAATTGCGATCTCATTTGTATGAGACTAGTTGGAAAAAGTAAATGCTGATCATAAATAAGGGTTCAATTGGTGAACATTTTCAGGGAAAAATAATGGTGAAATTTTTATTCCTAAAATATGTTATTTATGTTGATTTTTTTTGTCAGATTATAAATATGTGGGTCATACATTATTCTTCTCATTTTCTAATGAATGAAACAAAATTATGAAGCAAAAAAAATCCCTAATATGAATAAAGAACATACTAAAAAAATTCATATGTTTTTGTTTATTCATTTCTTGAACTGGAATTTTATTCATCATTTTATTCATTTTGCCGTTGAATCACCAATTAAAGTCTAAATTTAAACATCAATTTTCACACACATATTTATATAACATGTGGTGGTCTAGTTGCATTATAAGAGGTTGGGTTTGCCCATGTTTAGAGCTTTATATACCAAATGTATCTAGTATTTATTTAAAAAGTGATTTTTCGTTTTCGAGCTCACGCGATAAAAGTTAAACGGTTAAAGTAAATGATACCCCTAATAAATTTTGTATATAATTAAAAACAAATTTATACTAATCAGATTATTTTTAATAAAATAAGATAATTCTTATTTATTGTGTAGTTATTTTAAAATAATTATTCATGTTAATAATTTTTTAAAATAAGATACAAAAACATTTATCTATATCTATTATAATTATTTGTGAATTTATCATATAGCTAAAAACGAATTTATATTAATAATATTAATTCTTTTTAAAATAAGATAATCCTTATATATTGTGTTGTTATCTTAAAATAATTATTTTTATTATAAAATTTTTAAAAAACTAAGATATAAAAAAATGTATCCATAATATTATTTGTGAAGTGGATTTTGCTTATTTGTCATACTCTCCATAATTATAGGTTTAGTAATATTTTATGCTTGATTATTAATGTTAGTAAATAAATTTTTGTTTTCGAACTCTCACGTTAAAAGTTAAAACGGTTAAAGTCAAAGATACTCTTAATAAATTTTTGTATATAATTAAAAATGAATTTATACTAATCAGATTAATTTTCTAAAAAATAAGATACAAAAAATTATGTATATCTATACTATTATTTGTGAATTTATCATATAGTTAAAAACAAATTTATAATAATATTAGTTCTTTTAAAAATAAGATAATTCTTATATATTGTGTTGTTATCTTAAAATAATTGTTTCTATTATAAAAGTTAAAAAACTAAGATAAAACAATATATCTATACTATTATTTGCGAAGTAGATTTTCTTATTTGTCATGCTCTCCATAATTAAAAATTTAGTTATATTTTATGCTTAATTATTAATGTTAGTAAATAACTTTACTGATTCCATTGATAATTTATAATTATTTATTATATATATATAATAAATAATTATAAATTATCATTTAAATCACTAAAATTATTTACTAACATTAATAATTAAGATCTAATTATATATATCACATAAGATCTAATGAATCATTTATCTTTTACCACAAGTTTCTTAGGACAATCAAAATCATTTATTGTGGTAATTTCTGAAAAAGTTGGCGAAAGATCCAAAATTACTTATATTCTTGTTTGCAAAATAATTTGTTTACTCTCACATTTAAATTTAGTGCGTCAAAAATCTTTATTATTCTTAATAAATAATTATGATATATTTGTTAATATATAATTACCATAAATTAAAAGAAAAATCATTAGTTTGGTATTCATCATTATTTAAAAGATTATATACTATATAATCTAAAAAATATTTCGCATCATAATATTTTAAAAATAAATATAGTTTATGTATATAAGATATTTCAAGTTTAGTTTACTTAATAAAATATTTTATCAAAATAAAAAAATATTGAATATAAAAAAGACAATTCTCTCAAATAGCACTTTTTAAGTTTTTGTAATAAAATAGCACTCAAAAAATAAAATGACCAAAATAGCACCTTTTTGTTTTGAAAATTTTAATTTTAGTTTTTTGTTTTTAAAAATTTGAACGCATTTTTAAAACCTCACCCCCTAACTCTAAACCCTAAGTCTTAGATTAATTAATCTAAGAGTTATAAATGCATATTTACCGTTCAATAAAACTTCTTTTGGTCATTTTCTTCTTTGTGATGCTATTTTTATGACAAAAACTTGGTTTGGTGATATTCTTGTCTTTTTCTCATATAAAAATAAATATTTAGCTAAATATTAAATATTTCAAAAATATGAGAATAATTTTATTCTAATGATTTTTGAATTGATAATATATATCTCTAATATTTTTAAAAATACTAAGCCCGCAAGTTCAGTAAAAACATCTAGTTATTTTATAAATTAGAATTTTAAAAACTACATTGATTCCAAATATTTTATAAGTTATTATATTCATCTTCAAAAGAAATATAAATCTTATATACTTATTTTGTATTTTTCAAGAAAAGGAAAAAAAAACCCGAAGCTTTTCAATGTCTAAAGCAATATACAACTTGAGTATCAAAATAGTAAATATAGTTTCTTATTTTCTCAAAAAAAAAGAGTATATAAAACAGAAATATTATAAAAAAAAAGTTATGAATATGTTTAATAGAAATGGGCTTTCGTACATATATGTTGGGCCACAGAAATTTTTGTAGAGAAGAAATTCCCGCTAGATTTGCGAAAATCCCTCCTCCATTGTCTTCAGTCCCGAGAGATCTGAAATGTCATCGTCGCAGCGAAATTAGGGTTTGATATATACACTCTCTTTTCTTTCTTCGATCGAAGCAGAAATGGGTATTCAAGGGCTTCTGCCATTGCTGAAATCGATAATGGTTCCGATACATATCCACGACCTCGAGGGTTGTACAGTCGCCGTCGATACGTATTCATGGCTACACAAAGGCGCTCTCTCTTGCAGCCGCGACCTCTGCAAGGGCTTACCCACCACCAGGTAGCTTCCTCCTCTCTCTTTCCAGATTCAGATCCATTTGATTTTAATTTCCATTTTCCCCCAAATTTTAGAAATTAGAATCAACAAACCATTTTTGTTACTGTGGGAGTATGACAATTGACTCTAGTGATCTTTAAGATATGTTGTCCTCTTCTTGTTTTTTTTTTCCTAACTGGTGTATGATCTTTCAGGCATATTCAATACTGTATGCATAGAGTGAATTTACTCCGCCATCATGGAGTGAAGCCTGTTCTTGTCTTCGATGGAGGTCCGCTTCCTATGAAACTTGAACAAGAGAACAAGCGTGCTAGGTTGGTATCCAAACTCTCTAGCTAATTAGTTTAACAACACTTTGTTTGTTTATTACATACTAAGTAGTCCTCACTCTTCTTTTCTGTAACAAATCAAGTTCAGGTCCAGAAAAGAAAATCTTGCACGTGCACTTGAGCATGAAGCTAACGGAAACTCCTCCGCTGCTTATGAGTCCTATCAAAAGGCTGTTGACATTTCACCTTCTATTGCACATGACTTGATACAGGTTACACTAGTTTCTTCAAGTTTAACAGATTTTTTTTTTCTTTGAACTGAAGTTATTCTACAATGTATGGAAGGTTCTGAGGCAGGAGAATGTCGATTACGTTGTTGCTCCTTACGAGGCTGATGCCCAGATGACATTTTTGGCTATTACTAACCAAGTTGATGCCATTATCACTGAGGATTCTGATCTTATTCCTTTTGGCTGCCCTAGAGTAAGTTTTATGTTTACAAATTTGCGCCAGATCATTTGCACTTCCTAAGTAGATAGTGTCAACTCCTTATCCATTGCTGCTTTTTTTTTAATTGTTGCAGATCATCTTTAAAATGGACAAGTTTGGTCACGGTGTTGAGTTTCAAGCCTCTAACCTGCCCAAAAATAAAGAGCTCAGCCTTTCTGGATTTTCAAGCCAGATGCTTCTTGAGATGTGCATATTGAGTGGATGTGATTATTTGCAGTCACTTCCAGGAATGGGACTCAAAAGAGCTCATACACTCATTACAAAGTTCAAAACTTATGACAGGGTACACATTCCTTTCTCTCTTGATTTTTTTATCTTACTACAAGGATTTGGTAAAGCAACAGTATGATTAATTCAGAAACTGGATACTTTACCACATATTATTACAATACTAGATTTAGATTTTCTGGTTGCAATCCTGTAGACATAGGTCTAGATAAAAGATGTGGGGTTGGTTTGCTTATAGGTAATCAAGCATTTAAAGTACAGCACAGTTTCAGTTCCTTCTCTATACGAAGAGTCATTCAAGAAAGCTATGCTGACCTTCAAGCATCAACGGGTCTATGACCCCAAAACTGAAGATGTTGTACACTTGTGTGACATTTCTGAAGACATTGGCGAAGATTCAGACTTTGTAGGCCCATATCCTTTTGAGACAAGTCTTCTGATTAGAGGCCTTAGTTTATCAAGACTGATTAATGAACACATTTTATTTGATTGATTCCTTAACTTCGTTCACATCGATGCCACAACATATCGCTAAGGGTATAGCTCTGGGCCAGCTTGATCCATTCACGCAGTTGCCTTTCCAGGTACAATATGCTGACTTCTCTGTATTTTCTTATCTCTACTTGCGATGGTTTCTTAGTTTGCTTACTTGTTTTCTTAAATGATTAGGCTGAGGGTGTCACTCCTAAGTTGGCTGTTGATGCTATTTCCCGCCCCAGAAGTTTCAAACCTGAAAATCTGAAGAAAAAGCTTGAGTTGCCTGTCCAGAAAAATCTTCTCACCAAATATTTCTGTATCCTTCAACGTTACAACCCATCTCATTTTCTTAAACAGTTAATTACACTTGGTATCACTGGTGTTGAGTAAAGAGTCTATTTAGCTGTTGATAATGGGAATGTTTGATCTGGACTATTTGTTCTTCACTTAACATCTTGAAGGCTTTGCAACACTTGAGGCAAAAAGAAAATTCAAAGCTCCGAGGATATCACCATTGTCTCTGACCCCAACAGAGGAGTTTCCAAGCACTCCTGAAGATAATTCAACAGATGTGGATGCTCCTTCGAGTCAGACAACAAATGAATCCCCGGTTTACAGCTTGGTAAGAAACTAAAAAAACCAAATGAATCGTTGAACAAGAAAGCTCTAATCTCTTTGTTTCTGTAGGGTGAGAATACTGGCAAAGTTGCAGAGAAAAGAGAGTCACCTGACTATGGTACAGTTCTCTTTAAACACATCATTACTTTAAACTTTTGAATCCTGACTAATCTGTTACTTGTCACAATCTTATAGATGCAGTGGAAAGGAATCATAAGTACGTTGAACAGAAAGTGGAGTGGCCGAAGACGAAGACGGATGGTTTGAAGGTTGTTGTAAGAAGCAAGTATTTCAAGCAGAAGCAGGATGACAAAAGTCTTAAACAATCTATCCCATGTCTCAATGATTGCTCTATGATCAGTCAGAGAAGGACTTTTAATGCTGAGATAAACAAGTCAAGCGAAGAGAGTGACGACAGAGCTTTAGCAACAATTTCACGTGAGCGTATCTACAACGATCAAGAAGCGAGTGTATCTACCGTGAACGAGGTGGCTGAGAGAAGAACAAACATCCATCAGATGGATAAAGAAGAACAGAGCCCATCTGTTGAGATCCTTTCCACCTTTAGTACTCCGGAGAATGTTACACCTCTCAACTCCATTGGTACTAATAGTTTTTGTGGAGCTGCAACAGGGAAAAGGAAGCTTGAGCCAGATGAAAACCTTCATAAGGTTAGATACTATAGTTCAATCACGCCACGTACGTTAATTGTTTTGTCGCTTAGGTTATCATTTCATAATTCAAGCCATTTATTAACTTTTCTTACGATTTCAGGAAAATATGAACTCCAAGCACATGCGCGTAGACGAAACTGATCCTAGTAATGCAGAAACTTCATTTGAAAACAACGATGTTGAGAAGTTTGGATCCAACATATCACACATAGGACAGTACTCGGCAATAGCAGAGAAATCGGTGGAAAGATTTGTCTCAGCTATATCATCTTTTAGATACTCTGGTACTGGCTCTCGTGCTAGTGGTCTGCGTGCACCTCTCAAAGATATCCACAACACTTGTCCGTCCAAAGGGTGAACATCTTGACATTTCGAATTTTACTATCTTCAATAGTTTATGGTGACTCTCTGCAACAATCTCACTGGAGATTTGTTTGTTTTCTGTTTATTTTGTCAAAAAAGGTTATCTCCTAAACTGGACTTCAGCAAGTTTGGTTATTCATCGAGAAGCGCAACAAAGTCAAGGCGATTGTGAGCTCAGTTTTGTAAGTTAACCACCTCACTTGACCAAAATGTATGTGAGAGATTTTACCAGAACCAAAGGCTTTGGCTGCGGAAAACAACTTCTTGGTCGCATTACATTGTTGTTGTTTTGGTGAATGTATTGTGTATCTCATAGCTTTTTCACTGTGCACAACATTCTTGTTCATAAATTCTTTACCCAACAAATTGATTCATAAACAACTTTCAACCAGTCATCTCTTGGAAATTAGTTCTCTTTATTTATATTTTGAGAAACTGCAAATATATTATTATTTTCACAGCTGAAAGTTGCAGAGACCCAAAAGCAATGGTCTGCAATAAATGTACACTTTGAGCCAAAACCATATAAACCTTGCAAGAGAGTTATTGAGAAAAAGACAAGCTCAGTTGCTGTATCAATGATTTGAGACTGTTTGTTTGCACACGTAAGGGGAAGAGTTGTGGATAGAAAGGTATGAACGTAAATGCAATGGAACATATCATATGCGCCAGGCCAATCAGTTTCTGACACTTTTGATCATCTCATTTGAAGTTTCTGCTAATTCTCACAGACGTGGTCCCAGTTGTACTTCCCGTCATCTCACTTATTTTCTGTCTTTTTATCCTTTTACAAGTAGGAAAAGATGTTTGTTCATGTTTTAACCTAACTTATGATCAAAAGTCCATAATGTTGTTAAATAGTCAAATACAAAGTATAAAAATGATCCTTTTACCCGCTTTAGTCTTTGCTGGCTTATTGTGTAAAACTTACAATTTTTTTTTGTTAAATTGTAAATGTCATTGCTAAAAATGAAGTTTCGGTAACAAATGAATAAATTAAAACAACAGTCTGCTTTTCAATTATTTTGAAATTTAGAGGCTGTAAAAAGTTTAAAAAACCTGGAAGACAATGATGAATTTGAAGTTAATAAGACAATCTAGGATAAGAGACAACTCTACTGGACTAATCAAAAACAAGAAGCCTGAAGTGAAGTTCAGTCGAGCACCGAAGTGGTTCTAAGAATGTTTGATAGAGACGGCTGGCTCCCTGAGAGCCGCTTTAGTTTGTAAAATTTCAAGTTTATTAGTATCAATATTATCGCAGATAACAAGAAAAAGCCGCTTTAGTTTGTTTGTTCATCCTACAAAAGGTTAGTGCTATAAGGATTAAAACTTACCTTAATTTGTAAAGAAATAACTGTGAAACAGCTCACCGTTACGTCTAGTTATGCTTAATCAATGTTTTTTTTTTGGGCAAACAGTTATGCTTAATCAATGTATTTTAAGTTGTTTGGTTATATCTGAAAGTGGGTTTATGAAAAGCGAAGTACTACGATTAAATAGACACCTAATGCTAAAAATACACCATTTTAATCAAAGGCTAGCAAAACATCTTCACGCTTTTGAAAACATAAGAGACCCCGTCGTTTAAACTAGTATCTTGATAATAGTTCATGACGATAACTTTACATATACCACAGCAACAAAACCAAAGAAATTAGAGTATGTTGTATGCATGATGCATATATATTGAGAGTTAAAGAAACCTTCTGTTCTTTTCTTCTTTGAGTATTGACAGACAAGAGGAACTTTGTGCAATTAGATTTAGAGTGTGTGTGACTTATTATTTCCTTGTCGGGTTTATAAAAAAAACTAGTACTGAACAGGCATGGGTGGTGGAAACAAAATTTGACCGTCATAAAAAGTTGCCTAATCTTAGACACGCGGATGTTAGATACTTAGATTTGAATTTTATAGTCTGTTCAAGTATAAAACATGTTTATATTAATCGCAACCCAAATGTGAAAAACAAGCTTAAAAGTTAAAATATAATAATATTGTACATTAAAGAATGTAGTCAGTAAAAAGAGAGTAACGGATAAGAACTACTTGGCTAGATGCATGTGCCGTCGGCTTATAATCATGTCAACTTTAGTACATCCACGAGGCCCTCAAATTCCAAAGGGATGGCTACTGAATGAAATTTATGATTATGCCAAGGTCTTCATTATTAATCTCCATATGCTATTAATAAATAAAACGGTTTGAATAATTTATTTCCATCATATTTTATATTTGAGCTAAGAAAAGAATATTCGGGATTATTCTCTTTTTATTTTGCGTGCTGTCAAGTCTTTATACCAGGTTTATTTTAAAATGTAGGAGAATTAGTCTGATTTTTTTCTTTCGAGAATTTGTCTGATATAAGCAGATAGAACTAGGTAATTTACTTGACCATGTCATTTATTTCTGTTAAACTTTGATAATCTTATACTAAAAAGAAAACTTTGACCATCACATTTTGCTTACAAATACGTGTAGTTAGTAGTTAGTAGTAATCTGTTAAATAAAAATGCTAAACGTTTTACTTCAAAATAATGCTAAAACGTTTTAGTTTTTACAGTTATAGGAATCTGTTAAATAAAAACACAAAATAATGAATTTACGTTTGAAAACAAAATAATGCATTTGGCTGTTATAATACGATAAAAATAATGCATTTGATCGCGTTGATGTCACCGCCAAGAATGTGACCTCTCTCTCTCGATCAATTAGGACCGAACAGCTGGTTCTGTTCGTCTTTTGTCCTAATCTTCATTGTAATATATATATATATATATATATATATATATATATATATATATATATATATATATATATATAAATGTTTCTGCAGAGAGCTTCGTAATACATTTGTGAATTTTATTTATATAAATCAAATCCGATTTCATCAGCCTAAACGAATAGTTGATGAACACTGGATTTCAAAATTTGCAAAGAACAAATTAAATCATCTTAATCATAAGTAACCTGAAACTGATGCCAATAAATAATTCTGGAAACTTTTTTAGTATTACATTTGAGAACAATCAAATTAAGAATTTAAATAAATATACAAGGAATTAAATGTTCTTTTTTGACATTTTCCTTTTGAATTTCAATAGTCGTTAAGCTAACAAGAGACGAAAATTTTGATAAAATCCTATTAACGAATTTTTTTTTTTTTGGACAACCCGGTTAACGACTTTAACCCTCCAGAAAACCGGTTAACCTGAGAACCGAATTACGAACCCGGCTAAGATCCCGTCCTTTGAGAGTCCTTCCGTTACCTGTACAAACGGAAAACGCCATTTGACAACCTTCCATCCTCCGTCCGACAATCAGATGCGGCGGAACCATGTTCCTTCCTCCGTCATCGGAATATTCCTCTTCATCCGTGTACCTTCGCATCACATTACCCGGTATATTCACTGGTAGAGAAGTCGAGAATGCCGCTGGTGAAGGTAACGGCGTCGTTTTGCTCCGCCTCGGTTTATTTTTGGAGTTTTCTCGGAAACCAACCGGACGGTTTTCTTTCTCGTTCATGTCGTCACGCCGGCGAGTCGGAAAGAAACTGTCGGAGAAAATGATATCGGATTCGTCGAATTCTTCCGACATTTCAAGAAAGACAAGGGGTTTAAGTTGTGTAATGAGAAACTTTATAAAGATTTTAGTTTTGTTTGGAAAGCTGAGATGAGATTAGATTAGAGAACAGTAAGAAGAAGAAGGGTTTATATAGAGGAAAGAAGAAGAGAGGAGACGTAGTGAGTACTCAAGTTTGCTTGTTTCTTGATGTGATGATGTCATCATAATGGCATTGAGTGCGGACCCCGCTTTACTTTCTATATATATATACTATATGTATATGTTTTGACACTTCGATAGAAAATACTTTTTTCTTTTGTTTTAATCTTTTTTTTTTAATCTTCATTGGACTGAATCCTTCTTCTTCCTATTTTTTCCTAGAGTATTACATTTGACAAAACTTTTCCAATGTTGATTTGAGACTCTTGTGTGATTTGAGACTTTTGTCTTGTGGTCATTGGATACTTGGTTGTTGATCATGTAATCAAATATGTTTTATTTTATTCTCAGTAGACAAACTAAACGTTTCTCTCTAAGGATTTTCAATATATATTTATTTTTTTTTGTTTGGATTTTCAGTATTTTAAAACATTGTGTTGGTTTTAACAACTTTTTAGAAAAAAAAATATTTAAAGTGGAAAAAAACATGTTTTGTTAGGAATGGAAAGAGTACCTTTTTATTTTCATGAGGGTAGGTTCAAGACTTTTGAAAGATGTTAATTGATTTGGGATTTTACATATATAACTAACTTCTCTGATAGATTTTTTTTTGACAACAAAACTATACTGGTAAAAATGGTATATCACCTGAAAAATGACCAGCTTTCTCTACACATATAAAATAGTTCATATGCAATAAGACATTTTCCTTGATTTCTGAATCAGACATATTACAAGAACACAAAATACTATGGCGGATAAGCTTATAAGTGGTGCAAGAAGTTCTCATTCAGCTATGTTTTATGTTGATTCCACTTCAGTGATATATTTAGTTTAGAAAACAAATTTAATCTGTGATATATTTTAGATAAAATAAGGATGATTAGTACATATTAATTGCTGAAAATAATTGGAAAAATTGTCAAAACGGAACAAAAATTTGGCATGGTTGTCCGCTTGGTATAAAACCATTTTGTCCATTTTGTCTCCTTTCTACCCTTTTCATTTCTGAAAATTAATGAAATAAATAGTTTTATGAGTCGAAAAGTATATTAAGAATATAAGAAATTAATGGAACATCCATATACACAAACACATATTTTTATTTTGTTGAAATCTTGATAAATAAAAATTTATATATTTCATTCTACTGAAAGTAGAATTCGTCTTCTACGGAAAATGGGATAGTAGAAAACAAAATTCAAAATAAACAAGTTCATTTACTTTTTTGAACGAACAATCTACTATTTATTAAAATTCTAAATACGGGAAATGTGTATTCTACTAATTGTAAAGAAAGCTACTTTTCCGTCGAATGTAGTTTCTACTTTTATGAAGTATTCTAAATTTTCAGCAACATGACATCCAAAAATTACACGAACGTCTACAATTAGTAGACATTGCATACAAGATTTTTGTCATGGTTATAATAGTATAGAAGGTGCCTTCTACGGATGAAAAACCTGGTTTTTGCGAAATTAAGAAAGTTTCAGTTAAGAAAATATTTTAACTTCCTAAAAAGTGTTTTGATCGATTTGCTTTGTCAAAAAAAAAAAAAAAAACAATTTTCCATTTTCTTCTTCATCAATCTATGATTTCTCCATAGTTTTTCTTATGATTTTCACACTCTTTTCTATGATGCATATCTATATAACTTGTGGTGTTTGGGAATTAGGTGTAACCACGAGATGGTTTTTAGGCTGAAAATAATCAAGTAGTACACAAAATCGCCATGCTTTTTGCCTAGAGAGTGAGAGACGAAGAAACAAAAGGGGAAACAAGAGAATTATGATTATGTTTCCCTTTTTTGTTTTATTTTTTTTTATAATTTTTTTTATTTTTTACTAAACATTTTAATTTTAATTCAACTATTAAATTTCCTAATTATGTTTAATATGTTTAATTTAGTTAATGATGATTAATTTTGAGATTATGAAAAATCTATATTATTAAAGTTGAAGTACATTTTGGAGATGTTTGGAAACAAGTATAGTATTCTAAATGAAAGTTGTTTGGAAACATGAATAATATTACATTAATTATATTTCTATATTTCAGTTAGCTTAATAATTTTATTAATTATATTACCTTAACGATAATACACATCATTAATTATATTACATTAATTGTATTTCTATATTTCAATGAGCTTAATAATTTTATTTATTATATTACCTTAACAATAATATACATCATTAATTACATTACCATAATAATAATAGTGCAGATTTTTATTTATTAGTTAATCAATATAGATTTTGTGCCAATTATAAAATCAAAAACGTAAATAACTAAGTTTTATATATGGTTAAATGTTCAATTTAGTAAAAAAAATTATTTTAGTGTCAACCGGTGGAAAATAACGTAACCAAAAAAAATATTCAAAGCCATGTTTTTATAAATAAAATAATAACTTAAATAAAAAAATAAAAAATTATATATTTACTGTCACTTAATTTTTCATTTAATATAATTATTTTACTAAATAAACAATTTTTATCAGTTTATAAAATCAGTTAGGCATGAACATTTATACTATTAAAATACTTCTTATGAATATGGTCTTGACTTTTCCAATTAATTACAAATATTGTATGTACCTTTTGCCAGCAGTATTTGCAACCAATAAAAATCATTATTTTGCAATTACAGTAAATAGTATTTAATAATTCAGTTCTTAGTATTTTTAAACATTTTGTCTCTTAAATATTTGTAACATATCTTTCCAAAAAATCTTTCATGTTAGTAATTATTTGAAAGCATTTATTAAATGAAACCTCAAAATAAAATCAATTTGAAATAACAAATGATTAAATCAACAAAATCATAATACGTGTCTGAATTATCTCAACATCTTAAAAAATAGTTTCATTTAAAATAAAAACTAAATCACATAAACTAAATTTAATAAAACTATAGAAAATGTTTTGAAATGCACAAATATTTTTTTCAATACAGAGAGTGTTGAAGATATAAAATATTTTATTTAAATTAAAAAAAATCAGTGTAAAATAAGTTTAACTTCGGGTTTAATAAATAAAATCATATTACGGATTAGAATTATCTAGAATCTTCAAAAATTTAGTCATGTTTAAAATAACAAAAATAATTCATATAAGTAAATTTAAGATAAATTTCATAAAAAGTTAAAATATATAATTTATCAAAAATCATAATTTTTATTACGTAAAATAATTTTCCAACAAAAAAATACCCGCCCTTTTTAAGGGCGGGTCAAAATCTAGTATTATATTATAGGTACAACTTAGTGATAGTTTTATACCAAAGAGAAAACCATGCCAAATTTTTGTTTTTGTTTTGGTAATTTTCCCAAAATAATTTTGTTGATAAATTTTTCTTTCCTAAAAGTATATCCGCACATAAGACTGGATGCTTGCATAGTTGCAGGTCCCATCCATATCCCAAACGTTCGAGTCAAACTGAAACATTTCTTTACTTTTTCAATATTTCATTAAATTACTAGATCATACCATTTTCCTCAAAATTTCTTGTTGAATGAACAAGATAGCGAAGATACACACGAACACAAACATGTTTACGTTTACCAATGATGTGTTAATACAAAAATTGAAAAAACTACTTTAAATATTAAATAACCTTTCACCGGAAAAAAATAAATCTATATTATAATAGGGGAGTATCACTCCTGCCTATGTGACACGTGTCATTTTTTAGTTAATGGGCTGTGTTTGTTTTGGGCTTTTAATCTGTTTTCACTTTGTGTGTTCTGTCCTCTGGCCCATCGCTGATCAGATCTTCCCTACGGTTTGTCGATTAGTTTTTTTTTTTTGCTCTCCCTCTTCCTCTCCCTCTCCCTCTGTCCTGTGTTTTTGTCTAGGCTTAAGTTTGTGTTTTGATTTGTGTTCTGATTCTATAGATTTTGGCCCATAGCATGTGTTTTTTTTTTCAGATCACTGCGATACCCTCTTCATCTTCCTCTTCCGTTCTTCTTCAGTTATGGTGGGCATTAACGATCGACTGGGCATTTCTTCTGTCGCCGAGCGACTCATAACTGTTTCGAAATTCTCTTCTGCTTTTCGAAAACTCTCGCAGATTACATATATACCTAAAGATGTGCTTCTATTGCTCAGCCAGTCTCAGCCGTCCGCCACTACTTCCTGGTATCTTTTTAAAAGTTGTCCGATCCATATAAAAATTCCACCACCACTGATTTGCATTTCGTTTTGATAATTATACTATTCATAGATGTTTTGGGAAAATACGGTCCGTGCAATGGTCTGACCTTAACAACGGAGCATCAACTTTCTCGACATGTCGTCCGTTGACTCAGTGACCTGTAAGACATCATCAACTGACTAATAAAATTTTGTATAGCTTAACTCCATTACCTGCTCACCGATTCAGATCCTACTCCAGTGATATAAAATCAGAGAAAGTCCGCATAATCTAACTAGGTTCAGACATAGAAGAGATGAAGAGTTAGAAAAGCGTACAGAATCGTAAAACAAAGCGAAGCAGAGGAGGAGTCGCATAGAATTGAATAGGGTCGAATCGGTGCTGAAGATTACTTTTTTTAACTAATACCGAAGATTCGTTTTTGCAGATCTCAATGGGCGGCTGAGGAGAACTTTGTATAAAAACTTGAACCATATTTGGTAACACGAACAACAATTTAAACACAAGAGCTCTTAGTAATACCACCAACAATTGGTCGCCTTCTACACAGTTTATCTGTTCGCTTTCAACCAAGTTTGAGAGAGTAAAAATATTTGACTGTGGTTCAGATATTGAATCCTTTTTTTTAACACAGATACTGAAACCTTAGATAAGACTTTCGTATATTTTTTTTTTTTGATTTATGTGTTTCAGTATAATAATACAGAGCTTGATCATTGATATCTTTGTAGAAATTTGGGGAAGATGAAGCAATACAAATGTTCCGAGACATCATCAGCTTCAAAATCCAAAATTAACATACGCAAAGCAGAGAGTTGAGAGTTTGATTTTTCTCTTAACGCTTCCGTGGAAGAGAAAAAGAAGATTTGTTCTGGTTCAGACCACTAGGCAAGTAAAGTAAAGTAGAGCTTGAATGTACAAAGAGAGACTTGAGAGTTGATTTTGTTGTCTGTTTGTTTTGGAAAAGCAGGTGGTTGTTCTTAGAGTGTTACTTCACTGTCACTGTAGAGGCTGTGAAGGAAAAGTGAAGAAACGTCTATCTAGGATGCAAGGTCAATCTCTTCTTTTAATTTCCTTTCGCCAAGGTTTTTTTTCTCATACATTTACGAGATTAAAATGTGTTTTTTTTTTGTCTTCTAGCTGTCTCATAAGAAGCTCAAGTCTGATACAAGAATGCATAGTCGCTGGTCACATTGGTCGCTGATACAAGACAATACTACATATCTTATGAAAATATACGACAACCGACAATACTACATATCTTATGAAAATATACGCCTAACTGCATCATCTGAGCCGTCCTATGAAGATCCATGCCTGACCAGATTTACTTGCACCATGTTGAAGATCCCTTGTAATTCTTCTTTCCATAATTTGTATAGTTGTATGTAATCATTCATTCCATAATCTGTATAGTTGCCTAATAAATTGCGTTCTTTCCGGGACTTGATACCTGATTTGAGATAATCTGCAATAAATCGCATAGTCTGAGAGTCGAACCCTAGACCTGGATGTAGAAGCCTTAGACCTTAACCATTAGACTACGGTGTTTTCACTAATAATAACTGTTTAGTGATGAAAAAACAAAATAATAATAATAATAATTGTTTAGTAAATTACAACCGTGCATTCATCGAACTATTATGGCGTTCTGACTTCTGAGCAATATCAAGTTTATGTTAATCAAAATAAGAAATGACAAAGCTTAGTCATAGTTTTGTATCCTTTTAGGACACATAAATTTAGGGGGTTTATTAAATTTGGAGTTCGAGAAAATTTTGTGGGTTTTAAAAATTTTGTGGGTTTTAGATTTGGTGGAATATTAAAACAAACAAAAAATATATTTGGTAAAATCTGATTTTTAATATTTCAAAACTAACCATCAAGATAAGATGGTTTAGCATTTGACTCTTATCTAAAACGTGAGCAACTGTGCTCAATAGATATTTCTCATCAACAATTTAAGAACCAAATTCTGGAGACCAACACACCTAACCTAAACCTACGTTATATATAATAAAAGATTAATTACATTAAAAGTTTTTTCTCTCTCCTCTCTTTCTCTCTCGAGCCGAAGACCCCATATCTACTTCCTCGAGCGCTCACATCCTGAGCTTACACGCGCTCAAAGAATAACCCAACATATATAGGCCGAAAGAATAACCCAACATACTAAAAATGACTAAGGAGTTTTGGGCACTGGAAGTGTGTTGTGTGCAATCACGGTATTGTAGGCCAAGTCAGTGAAAAACAATGGTCCCACTTTATAGATTTACCTTGAACTTTAAAAAGTTTCTAAACCAAACACGTGTTATGGTGACCTCATCTCGAACAGAAACAGATCTCGGAGTTTATATGGTTTGATTGACGGGACTCTCAGTGACTCTATGAACTTTTCTTTTCTTATGTGGCTACCTTATCCTAATTAAAAAAATAATTTGGAGCAACGGTGTGTTCGATTCTTCTTATTCGTGGATTTTTTGACGATTACATTGAAGTAAGTTTTGTGTTTAAAATAACTTTTGCTGATAATCCCAACCTGATATATTTTTAATATTCCGAATAGCCCGATTTTGTTACACTTTGGCATGTGAGTATGGACGGTTCTGGAGACAGTGATTGAATTATTCGTTTTGGTTCTCAAATTTTTAAAAGCTATAATACAATGGATTACAGTGAAATCTCTATAAGTTAATAATATTGGGACTACAACAAAATTATAACTTTTTATTAATTTATAGAAATATTAATTTATCGATATATTAATTAAGTCAAAATTCAATCTAAAACTATAAAATTATATTATTTAAAAAGTAGCTCTTAATGTATATTAATTTATAGAATGTTAATTTAAAAAGGTTTAAGCGTAAAATGAGCTGCTATCTGTATCTGAGCTACTGTATATGATTCCTAATTTGTTAATTTCTATTAAACTAATTAAAATACGTTTATGATCTTATAAATCTCATGGTCCTGCAAGTAAGTTTGTCTCGGTCGAGTTTGAAGCCAAATAATATAAACCAGAATAAAATATATCTATATACGAATATTCTAGAAATTTTGGAAAGCCTATCATATTTTCTTACTTTTTTTTGGTAAAATGATTTATCTTACTTTTTTGTTAATGATATGATTCTTAATTTTTCATATACGTATGGAAGATGGTGAAAGCGACTTCATTATCATCCATAAACTGAGAAAGAGAAAATGCGAGAAGATCAGTCAGGAATCGGATTTACCGTATATATCTTTTTGGGTTAGTTTTGCCATTTATAGAAACACTATTAATATGCTATGGACACCTGTTTGGCTGTCACATAAATTTATATAATCACACAAGCGTGCACTTTTGTTCTTTTGTTAAGAGTAAGGATGGATTTAGTTATAAATTGAGAAGAAATAGTAATCACATACGTGTGCATATGTATTTCATAGACATGTATGATGTAGTATATGTATGCAACTATGCCTGTCAAGATGCATGTTAGTTTGTTATTGGTAATATAACTTACTATATAGATATAGTAAAGTGAAGTCAATGTTGTGCTGGCTGCATGACGAGCCCCAGTTAGATTTAATAAATTGTAACTCGCCTATATAGTTAATGATACGTGCGTGAAAGTCAAACCGCAATGTAATAACACGAATTCCTAAATTTACTTGTACGTAAGTTTGTGACAGAAAAAAGTTTATGGAATTGTGACAATTGTCCAGTGATTGATGTTTATTCTAAGGTTTTTAAATCCTTTGTTACTATATTAAGCAACGTAAGTATTAGTTAAATCCAATAACAGATGAAAAATGCTTATTTATCACTTTCCAACTGCGCTTGGCTGCTGCTACCGACTTACATATACGAGGACGACTCAAACTTATAAAATAGCACGAGGTTAAACCTTTTTCTTTTCTTATTGTAAATTACATAAATAAAAATTACGTTTACACATCGGATATGTTAAGATTTCTTAGCTAATTACTTGTTTACGTATATAGAATATCATATGAACTTGAAGCAAAGTAGTAACGGAACAAAAAGAACATAAAAACTCATATTATACGTTTTATACACTTGTCTACTAGTTTTTTTCTTAAACATAGTTTTTCTGATAAAAGGCTATAGTAAAAATAAAACTAAAATATAGAGTTGAATATATATATTTATTTGTCTTTCTGATACAATGAATTTTTGACTAATACAAGCATGGTATACCATGAACTTACAAGTATATTCTATTAACAACAAAAATAAGGTTACACATTGTCATTTGTCAATGGGCTTGGAGCCCATGGTTCCTATATGGTGTTTCATTAACTCTTGACAAATTTTGGAATACGATTGTACGAGGTCGATTGTTTACAGTAAGCCTCGGCATTAAACCTGTACCCAAAAAGAACCTATCCGAATAGATCCAGATCCGAAAAGAATCAATCCGAATAGACTCAATCCGAGAAGAACCGATTTGTACCCGACTTAAAAACATGTATATCCATAATTGTGATTTTTTTTGTTCTGTTATATATATATATATATTATTTTATAATTTAGTTGAAATATCTTTTATTAATAATATTTATTATTATTTTGTAACATTTTTAAATAATATAAAGTTTTAGAATTTAAAACTTAGAGTTTAAAAATATTTTATGTTAATTATTAATAATTTAGTTTAAGTTATTTTATAAAATTTTAGATACATATGAAAAATATAGACTAAATTTGAGTGAATTTGAGTATATTATGGTTTTTTCAGATTCTAAATACCTAAACCTGATGAGGACCCGATATGAACCCAAAAATTACAGGTATTTTATAGGTATTGGAATTATAGATCTGAACTGATCCGGACCCGACAAGATTCGACCCGGAACCAACCCCGAAAAGTTATAGGTACCTATATGATCAGTCTAAATTTCCAAGACCCGAAAGACCTGAACCCGACAAAATCCTAACCCGATACGAGGACTCGGATGCCCAGGTCTAGTTTACAGATGCTAAAAATAAATTTTTATTTTTTATTTTCGAGAAAACCAATTTTTAAACAATTAAGTTTCAAAGGAATACATTTCTTATATTTTAAGGAAACTGTTTTTTTCTTTCAAATAACTGTTATTTTCTAAACAACAGCCAAATTTTAAGTTTTCTTGATTTTTGTTAACTTACGATGGTGTTTGACTTTTTATTTTTTTTAATTAAACTTTTTGTTACATTTATGCACTAAAATAGGAAACATTAATAAATATACCAACCACTATAAAAAAATACAATTTAGCAAAAAGAACTTTTTGAACATATATAATACAAAATAATTTATATTAAGAACATTCTTTTAAATTTGTCATTAGAGCTAAATTAGTTATTTAAATTAACTTTGCCTAAGGTTTGCATGTTTTGTCAATAATCTATTGATATTATTTTATTAAAAATTGTGATATATTCTTTAGTAATTTTCAGTCTTTTTTTTTTAAAAAGAAACTAAGTTATAAGTTGATGTTTTTTTGAAAAGTTAAAAATAAGAGAAAAACAAACTAAATCAGTTCAAATTTTAGGAAAACAGAAAATCTAAAGAAAAAAATCAGAAATCTTCTTTTTAAACAAAAATTATATTTTTAATTAATTTTTATTTCAAATTAAAACACAATTAATAAAGTACATTAAATTTAAAAACTAAAAATAATCATTCAGTTTTTTCTAAAAACTAAAAAAACAGTAAAATAGAAAAATTAAAATTTAAAATAATTGACTTTAAAACAAAAATCAAAAGCTTAAAACCAAAATCACCATTCATGTTTTAAAAAAACTAAAATCTACTGAGAAATCAAAAACTAAAAACTAAAATTTAAAATACAAAAACTAAAAATCAAAAATCAAAAACTAAAATCTAAAAACCATCGATCCAAACAGTTATCACCATATGTTTCTTTATATTTCTATTTAGTTTCACAGCCTAACTCAAAGCAGTCAGAATACAATATAAAAGAGATAAAAATATATGCATTGAGAGTTTTTCGATGAGTCTTTCAAAATTAAAAAAAAAAATAAAAAGAAGAGAGAGAAAAATGTTAAAAAGTGAAAAATGTTGTGAATAATATATAGTGAAATATTTTGTACTCTATTTTATGTATTTATTATTCATAACACATTATCAGCACGAGCGCTTTCCGACAAACAAGATAAGTTTTTAATTTATGTCTTTTAATCTATTTAATTTATTTTAATTTTAATATTGTTTCGGAGTGAGAGGCCAGACCTTCTCCGTTTATTTTTCGGGATGATAGGCGTTACCTTTCCCGACTGATTGTTTAGATAGGCTATGCATTCACTATCAGAGAAACAAGTGGTAGACTTTGCCTCCTAAATAAATAAAAAATATATAAAAATGGAAGACTAAGTCTTCTCGTATCTTAAAATCAAAGAAAATGTCAAAATGGTAGGCTAAGTCTCGTCAGACTTTGATTAAAATATGGCAGACTTTGTCTCCTCGAACCTTTGATAAAAATGATCAATATGCTAGACTTTGATTCCTCGGATCACGTGGAAGGCTAAGCTTCCAATTTTATTTATGCTCTTTAAATTTCTGCAATTTATTTTTTGCCTTAATTTTATGCATTTAATTTATGCTTTTAAATTATGCATTTACATTTCAGTTTTTATATATTTTTATATATGCTATTACGTGAATAAGGTTATCATGTCGAGTTTGACAAAACTCAAAATAAATACCCATGATAGTACGGAAAATAATTGTATGATACGGACAGTGGGTGCAAAGATGCACCTAGAAGAAAATGAGGTTTGAGAAATCATCGATAAGTAAATCGGATGAAAATAGAAAAGCTATGATATCTTACACCATTTTGATGATGGTTTATAAGATGAGGTGTATCAAGAGAAAATATCTAAACAATCTTTGAGTAATTAAATCCTTGATGTAAATGCTCCGAATAAACTGAAAAATGAATTCATGATAATAAACCATCAAGTCCGTCTTACTAGAAAAGGATGAGGGTGTAGATGCGGTTGAAACCGCTATTGTGGTCGTGGAAGAGGACGAGGAAGAAGATACCATCCCTATGATAAAATAAATAACTTCCATGTTAATGAAAATGGTCGGATGATAAAAAGCAAACATAAAACGTTTGCTACATATGTGGCAAGAAAAATATTGGGTACATATTTGTTGTACGCCAAAATATTAGCCTATATGTATTAATAGTCAATAAGAAAAGAGAAAGGAAGTGAAATAAACTTCATCTCTTATGAACCCAGACCATCTTTTCATGGATTGAATACTCATCTTGATGTTTTAAGATTTTCGGTATGATTTAGAAAATAAAAATGGAAATATCGATGCGACATGAAAATTATTCTTCCCGAATAAGATTTTGAGATATAGGATGGAGATAGATATACTTGGCAGATATTAGGTCATCATAAATAACTATTAACACTACAAGAAAACAGCACTTTGGCGAGGAAAATTAGCGAGGGAATATAAACCTCGTAAATTTACGTCGACATTACGAGGAAATTCCAAGGAAAGAAGAAATCGTCGTTATTTCCTCGTAAAGTAACGAAGAAAGTATTTTCTCGTAAAGTAAACGTAAATTTACGTGGTTTTAACGAGGAAACCTTCTTTCCTCGTAAACTCAACGAAAAGTCGCGTCTTTTTTACGAGGAAATTATTTACGTGGCTTTAACGAGGAATTATGAAGCACGTTTTTTTTTGGCTACCTACCTATATTCCTCGTAAATTCCTCGCAAAACTTCAACTACCAGATTCGAAATTTTTCTATATGGAAGTTTGAACATCATTTTAAACACACCAACAAGAAAAGAAAAAAGAAAAACGTGAAAGGAAAAAAATGACATGCTCCGGGAATGTCTACGAGTTGCGGAGGTGGATGTATATGCATAGAGATGCTAACGGGAGAGTGACGAAAGAATACATTGCGGGACTGGAGACATTTATGCATCAAGCAGATTCCACACCGCTCGCCCTAAAAAGCGGTAAGATGTTCTGTCCAAGTCGGAAATGCAACAATTCAAAATTGGCAAATCGTGAAAATGTTTGGAAGCATTTAATAAATAGAGGTTTCACGCCAAATTACTATATCTGGTTTCAACATGGAGAAGGTTATAATAATTATGATCAGAATGAAGCTAGTAGTAGTAATAGCAATTTTCAGGAAGAACCGGTTGCTCATCATTTGCATAATGAACATAGTTACCATTAGGAGGAGCAAATGGTAGATTTTGATAGGGTTCATGATATGGTAACTGATGCATTCGTAGCTCATGATGAAGATGAAGAACCTAACATAGATGCAAAAAAGTTTTATGAAATGATAAATGCGGCGAATCAACCACTTTACAGTGGTTGTAGAGAAGGTCTCTATAAATTATCGTTGGCTGCTAGAATGATGAATATTAAAACTGATCACAATCTACTTGAAAGTTGCATGAATGAATGGACAGACTTGTTTAAAGAGTATTTGCCGGAAGACAATGTGTATGCTGATTCTTATTATGAGATTCAGAAACTTGTTTATAGTCTTGGGTTGCCTTCGGAGATGATAGATGTTTGCATCGACAACTGCATGATCTACTGGGAAAATGATGAGAAGTTAGAAGAATGTCGATTCTGCAAGAAGCCACAATTCAAGCCGGAAAGACGGGGACGTAATAGGGTACCGTACCAAAGGATGTGGTACCTACCAATTACAGACAGATTGAAAAGATTGTACCAATCAGAGCAGACTGCTTGAAAGATGAGATGGCATGCCGAGCATACTCAGACTGATGGTGAGATGACACATCCATCAGATGCAAGAGGCTGGAAACATTTTAACAAAGTATATCCGGAATTCGCTAGCAATATCCGGAATGTGTATCTCGGATTATGCATATATGGATTTAGTCAATTCAGAATGTCAGGGAGACAATATTCATCGTGGCCAGTCTTTCTTACGCCATACAACCTGCCATCGGAGATGTGCATGCAACGGGAGTTGCTATTCTTGACCATATTAATACATGGTCCGAAACATCCAAAAAGGTCGCTGGATGTTTTCCTGTAACCACTGATAAAAGAGTTGAAGGATTTGTCGTCAACATGAGAGAGGACGTATGACTGCTCAACGAAGAAGAATTTCACGATGCGAGCGATGCTTTTGTGGACCATAAGTGACTTTCCTGCCTATGGGATGTTGTCGGGATGGACTACACATGGGAGATTAGCTTGTCCATATTGTAATAGAGCGACATATGCGTTTCAACTGAAAAATGGGAGGAAGACAAGTTGGTTCGATTGTCATCGTCGATTTCTTTCCATTGGCCATCCGTACCGAAGAAACAAGACATTGTTTAGGCACAAAAGGGTTGTGAGAGACACTCCTCCTCCATATTTAATTAGAGAAGAAACTGAAAAGCAACTCGATTACTATGGAGCTTTGGAAACAGTTCCTCGTGGTGATAACTGGCATGTCCCCCCTAATATGCCTGATTCTTACGGTGTTCATCACAACTGGCACAAGAAGAGTATATTTTGGGAGTTGCCATATCTGAAGGATCTTCTTCTGCGCCACAACCTCGATGTGATGCATATATAGAAGAATTTCTTTGAGAACATCATGAATACAATATTGAATGTCCCGGGGAAGACAAAAGACAACATAAAATCGAGGTTAGACTTGCCGGATATTTGCTCAAGAAGTAAGTTACATATAAACAGCAATGGGCAAGTTCTTGTTCCGATATTCAGATTGTCTTCAGAAAAAAAGTCGGTGTTGTTCAACTGGATAACATCAGAAGTGAAATTCCCGATGGGTATGTTTCAAATCTGTCTAGATGCGTTTAAAAGGGTCAAAACTTCTCCAGGATGAAGAGTCATGACTGTCATGTCTTTATGCAACGACTACTTCCCTTTGCATTTGCGGAGCTACTTCCTACAAACGTACATGAAGCACTTGCAGGTACTATATTATATATTGCAGTAATTTTATAATGATTTAGTTTGCAATAATATATGACTAATAATGTGTATAATTGTTTTTGGAATATACAAGGCATTGGAGCATTTTTTAGGGATCTGAGCACGCGCACTCTTAAAGTAGAAGTCGTGGAACAGCTTCAAGAGAACATTCTCATCTTATTGTGCAACTTGGAGAAGATATTTCCTCATGGATTTTTTGACGTCATGGAGCATCTAGTTGTCCACCTCCCATATGAGGCATTGCCTACAAAATTAACACGATCAGTTTGAGTTGTCAAATATAGAAGTCTTCATCAATAAAATACATATCACATGAAAGTAAGACCAGATGAATCTTTTTTGATAGTCTTATGTACTTTACTTTCATATATATATATATATATATATTTCCTGTGATTCTTTATAGTATGGAATGAGTCAATCATCCACTTTGGTATCTTATTGAACAAAAATGGTGATATTGTTCCTCCATTGATCAAGAATTTTGATTTTTGAGAAGTATTATGATCATCCAATAAAAAGGGTTTCAATTTTTTAAAATGAACGATTTGAAGACATATTGATTATAACAACTGATTACAGGGTTGATCGTTCGGACCTTTCAATTCATTGATGTGGATTTCAGACCTATTGATGAGGATATTCTCGAAACTCACAAAAAAGGAAGTGAGTTAGACAAAAAGAGAAGTAACTTGGACAAAAACGAAGTAACTTGGACAAAAAGAAACGAAGTGACTTAGACAAATCTATTTATCAATAACCTCAGACCAATCAATCGAATATTGATTAATACATAATCGATCGAATACTACTTGAAACGGCTCTTCGCTCAGAAACGAAACGTTTCAAATGCTCCTGGAAATTCTTGCTCCCATTGAACCATTTGTAACACGTAAGAACTTTAAAAAGTACATATATATATATATAAGAAAATTTATAACACAAACTTCTACAATATAAAACAAATATAACATACCAAAACAAAACAAAAGAACATGATGAGGAACAAATATAGAATGGTTTTACACCAAATTATCAGAAATCATTTCAAATATATATGTGAAAATTAAAGTTTTGTACTAAATCCAGTTTAGCAAAATCGAATTAAGTATATTAACACGGCCGGTTTGAGTTGTCAAATCAAAAATGTATAATCAACAAAACAAATATTGCATGAAAGTAAGACCAGATGAATCTTTCCTGATAGTCTTATTTAATTTACTTTTATATATCAATTGCATTATATACATACACATATATATAGTGGTGTAGAGAGAGAAATCATCTGAACAAATTATAGTATGTAGTAGAAAATAAGAAATGACATTATATAATGCAATGACATTGTATGTAATTGTTCTAGATAAATGAGAATTTTGTACTTAATGATATGAGAATGACTATCACTGTGACACCTAAACAATGATATTCTTATTAATCACATATGAATTCAAAGTTTGTTATTAAAAATGCACCTCGAATAATAAAAAGAGGATAATGGTAACATTGGTTTTATAGTACATAGTTTAATTTTGGTTTACATAAGCAACATGTATTATGCGGGATTAATGTGATTAGAGTAAGAAATAGTATGGGATAATATTTGAATGTTGACATATTAATGAAGTATAAATATAATAATTTTTAAATATTCATCAATTATTTTTGATATTTAATTTTCTATATATATTCTTTTTGAAGAGAATAAGATCATTTGATGATTTTTGTATAACTTTTGAAATTTTATTTGTAATTTAAAAATATATATTAAAAGAAGTTCCGCACAAACCACATTATTATGCTCGCATTTTAACCGCATCATGCGTTCCAGTTTAACAAGATTGAAACATAAAGTTTGATTTATTTATTTATTATGTATTTTTTCTTTGTTCTAGATCCAACAAACATTTTTAGTTTTCCTCCGTTTTTAGTTTTATTTTCCTCCATTTTTAGTTGAAATATACATTAATATGGTCCTATCTCTTTTAGTATTATCTACATAAACAAATTGTTATGTAACTATAATATTAGCAACAAATATTGTGCGATAATGACAAGGAGAAATTGAGATATATATGGTCTATATTTTTAAATTTTAACGAAAAGAACTTATCTTCATCAGATAAAGAGCATCTCCAAAACACGCTCTATAACTTCATACTAGACTTTGACCCGCCCGACCGGACGGATATTTATTTTATGTTTTTTTTATACTAAATGATATATTTGTATTATTTAAACATAAATTTATATTAAAAATTAATATTTATAGTTATAATAAAAATAAAAATTAAAAGTTTAATGAAATATTTTGATATAAATTTTAAATTTCCTAACTAAAATAATATAGAGATAGGTCATAATTTTTTCTAATTCCAAAATCTTAGTATCCCTTAAAAACAAATAAAATAACTTTATAAGTACATAAAATATATAAATAAATTTTGAATTAAAATAAATTTGTTAAAGAAAATAATCTTGCGCTATTGTCGTTTATTTATATAGCTTGTCTAGTGACCGTATAAATATTTGCTTTCAGTTCAAATTTTTTTTTGTACTACTGATAATATATATATATATATATATGTAAATTCAGATGTATTACATAACTGTTAATATAACATTTTAAACAACAATTTTATTTATTATTTTAAATAATTATATTTAATGATTTTAATTGTCTATTATATCACAATGCAGCATATAGAAATTCAATATTTATAACTAATTAGACTTATATTATGAAAATACTATACTAATAATTTATGAATAAGTTATTTTATATTTTATTTCTATGTTATATAATTTATTTTGATTTATGATTTTTATTTAATTATTTCTTATTAATAAATATTAAAAATATTAATATGTACCAAATTTATTAGGAATCTATTTTGGTTAAGACTCGATTAAAGAAATCTATTATTTAAATTAGGAAAATACATTAAATACTTGAATTTATTATTTAAATAAGGATAAAACAAAATCTCTTTAAATATAGTTTCACTTCATACTTCAATGGTATGTCATTGTAACTAAGATGAAAAACTTATGGCTAATTCAATTTTATACTTCTATTTAATTATATAGATTGACTAAATCACTTTACAGTTACGAAGAATATTCTGTGTTTAATTCAAAATAATTTTCAGTTTGTAGTTATTTGTAGTCATATTTAATGATATATATTTGTGGTAATTTTTTAAAATAGGAATACTATATAGATTTATTGGCTGCTTATATAGGAAGATAAATCTCATATTAATCTATCTCTGAACTAATTCATATATTAATTGATTATAACGAAAGTTTTTAAAGAGTAACAAATAATAATAACCATTTAAAGATATGTTTTGTATTTGATGTTAGGAGAAACTTTGGAGTATGATTGTTTAAAAAATTATTACGTACCACAAGATGAACGTTTCCAACAAATACAATATATGATATGTATTTTTCTGGTAATCAAAATATGATTGTTCCAACCGCAAAGTTATTAAGGGCATGACTGGTTTCCCCGCTACCACCCGCAAACGCAGCTTTTGCGGTTCACAGCGGTTGTTGGCGTTTCGAAACAATCATAGAAAACGCTATAAATCGCTTCAAACCGCTCCGAACCTCTTAAAATCAAAAGCTGGTTCCAGCTAGCGTTTGCGGTTGCGGGCGGTTGCGGGAGGATAATTTTTTTTTCTTTAAAAATAAAATAAATAAAAATAATACTAAAAATATCCAATAAAAATTTTAGATTGAAATAATAGATATTGTAAAATGTATACATATTATATTTTAATTTATATTATATAATTTTCAAACCAAAATATTTTCTATAAATTTTTAAAATTTAATAATATGACTTTATAAATATAACTTTTTATATTTATTATATTTTTATAATTTTAATATTTTTTATAATTATATAAAATGTAAATATTATTAATTTATTATTTAACAGATATTGCGTTTGGTAGTTTACCAGTCATAAGAATCCCGCAAACGCAACAATTACTAACCGCTGTACCAGTCGTACAAATATCTAGAAAACGCTTGAAACCGCAACCACCCGCACCCATAAACTCCCGCAACCGCAAACGCAACCGCTGCGGTTAAACCAGTCATGCCCTAAGTACCACAATAAATAATGTTAGTTAAATTAATTTGTGTTTTTGGGGGAGTGATATTAAATGCAAAGTATCGGTTTAGAGTTGTTATGCTTAAATTGTTTTGGAAATTATTAAATACTTAGAAAAGACAAACATTCCTTAAACATAGGTTTATTTAATTCTTCAGTGGCATAGAGTTGTAAATATTTTGTAAGTTTAAGGGTTAATTTTAAAGTGTACTTCTATTTTAATAAGATAAATTTTGTTCTCCAAAAGAAAACTTCAAAATTTCAAATTTGAAGTTTTTAATAAGGAAACTCCAAATATAGAGTGTCACTATACAAAACTTTAAATTTGAAGTTTTACATTTTTATTTGTATTTTGGTCCTTACAATTATATATTACATTTTATGATTTTTAGATATTTTGTTGTTTATTATTTTAATCTTTTAAAAAATCATATCTTATAATATTTCATATTTGTTTTCATAAATTTTAGTTTTACACATAAAACTAAATATAAACCTTAAAATAAGAAGTTTTAAGGTTTAAAAACATCTTTAGACTTCAAATATGAAGTTTAAAAACATCTTTAAACTTTAAATATGAAGTTTTGCAAACTACAAAAATATAGTGTCTTTTTTCTTGTAGTTTAAAATTAAGTTATTTATTTATATTTATAATTATATATTTACTGTAAGATTTTATTAATTAATATTAATGTGATACTTTTATATATGTGCTAGTTATTTATAAGTTTAATGGATTTATATTAATTATAACAAATATAAAGATTATAATGTAAAATACAAATAATTTTGAAGTTAGGTTTGAAGTTTTCTTTTTCGGAAAAGAATATATTTAAACTTCAAATTTAAAATTTTACAAACTCTAAAATAGAAAATCCTTTTGAAAATGCTCTAAAGTTGCCATTCACGAAGATATCGGTTTATGTTTCATCATTTCCGAACTTTTTTCAAATTAATTACGGCTGAGTAGAGCATTTTCTAAATTTCGTAACCAATTTACGTTACTAATGATGACCTTAAACTTACAACTGAACTATAACTATTATATCATTCGTATGTCCAATCAAGTCTATAAATTTACATGTTTTGTAACAAAATAAATAAATACATCGTCCCGACATAACACTATGGCGTGTAATTGTATTCTTTTCTATCAGATGCAATCAATTTTCGAATGATAGATGATGAGTCCCAGCGATTTATTACAAAACCAACATTTTCTTGGATCAATAATGTCACTCGAATCGGTTAGACAATATCCTTAAAGTGAAGGTAGAGTAAGCGAACTACTCCCTCCGTTCCTAAATATAAGATGTTCTAGGTAAAACACGTTTATTAAAAAAATCAATTTTTATCTAAAAAATATTATTAAAGTTGTAAATTAAAAATTATCTGACCAACTACAAAATAGAACTATTAAATTTGATTGGTTACACAGTTTTTGATAAAGTTAAAGTTACCTAGAAATATGAGAACATTTTATATACTGGAACAAAAAAAAATATTCTAAACATCTTATATTTAGGAACAGAGAGAGTATATTATAGTTTGCTTGACTTCTTCTCAAGTTTCGATGATATAGAACATGAGCTAAATTACTTAAAAGTGATACGCAATTTCTTACAATATTCTATAATTAACTCAAATAATTTGTCATTAACCTAATGATCTCTGTCGTATAGTTGTCATACAAAGGATAATTTTTTTTCTCAATACAAAAGAGATGAATTCACATAAATTCATCAAACATAACAAACTATTAAATTAGCGAAGTAAAACAAATATATTTGCAGATAAACATGGACCGTCAACGTCTTGATAGATTTTAAAGCAGGAGCACGTTCCTCACTAACTCAGTTTTTACTTTTTTGGGGCTGCCCTACAACTATATTAACCCCCAACTAACTTTCATTTATAGCAGTGACGACTGATTAAACAAAAATGGCATTATGAACCAATTAATCTTAACCATTGATTCCTTATTGTAAGACCAATTTGGGTGCTAGTACATCGTGAAATCGACAGTGAACGCCAATTGTAAATAAATGTAAATAGGCTAAATTGTGTTTCAGAAAGAAAAAAAAGGAATAGAACTAAATAACTACGAATCAATTACTATAGTTTTATTGGCAAACAAAAGAATGTTTGAGTGTTGCTCAAAAAAAAGTAGTAGAACTGACTAATCAAAACTAAATCTGTGAGTCTGTGATGACTATGTTTTCATATAGGATAGTTAATTTGTAGATAAAATGTAGAACTAAAAGCTCTTATAAGATTGTTTTGGCATGTCATCATGCATCCATGTACACCTTTAATATTTTTGAAACTAGCTTCATCTTGGCCACAAAATATGTTTGTTCTTTTTTTAACGATTTCACCATGCTGTTATATTGAATGGGCTTGTTTCAAAACTCGGTAAAATAGCACTCGCAGGAGATTCAAATTCGTAGCTCCGTGAACCATTTCATCAAAGCCAAGTGGAAAAGTGAGCGCTCTACAGACGGCTAAATAATTGTGTTCATGCCCCGTAGAGATACCGAAACCATTTGGATTAGTTAACTTTTGTGGATATACATTGCTCTCAGCTTGTAGAAGAGGGAAGTAATTAATCGATCCACAGATCAGACCAAAATTGATTGGACTAAAGTTTCAAAAAAAAAAATTTGATTGGACTCTTTATTGCACTATAATAAGGATGGTCACGTTAATAAATCTTGTTACAGTGCGACTGACGTTAACGTATAATTGGTATGGTCACGTTAATAAATCTTATTACAATGCGACTGACGTTAACGTATGATGTTACTGATAACTAAAAAAAGGTTTCAAAAATGAATTAACAAAGATGGCTCAATTCCAGCCCATTCTATATCTTTTGATTATTGGTGGATTCACAAAAAAGTTTGGATTGGTCAAGCAAACTTCTCCAGTCAAAAAACGGCGCGTCTGAAGTCACGCGCCCCTAAAATTGCGACAGAAAAGGCGACCTAGTTTCTTTGCTTCAGATTTCAATCGGCGAGCTCACCGTCGAGTAATCGTCGCCGGCTGATTCTGTTAATCTCCAACATCTCTGTCTCTTCTCTAATCTCGGTTGTCTCAACCATGGAGACGACCATTGATGACTCGTCTACAGGAATTGATGAAAACAAGCCACCTTGTTCTGGAAACGATGTTCAATCTGATGGGGAAAAAGGTTCGACTCCAGATCCTAGATGGCCTTACCTTAATCGGTGGTCGTCGAGCCTGGGTAAGGATGATTCAACACCGGATGAGTCAATTCCCGATCCGTCGCATCTGACTACTCCTCTAGTTGAATCGGTCTCAAACACTTCTCTGAATGAAGTTTCAACGGACTTAGCCATCTTGGTTGCTCCTGCAATATCTGATGCAGAAACAGCTAAGGTCTTGTCTGATGGCTCACCGTCTCTCTCTCATGAACTCATTCCCGTTGTCGAGAAGCCACCACCAGTACCTGATGAAGCCAGTAATCAAGCAATTGAGCATGATGAAATGGCGAAAGAAGGAATGATACAAGAACCTGTTTTTGTCCGATCCTTGGGAGCTTGGGCAAAACCCCTCCACTTCTCCATCCCGTCCACACTATCAGAACCTGCAACCCCAAAGTTTGGTATCTCAGAGGCCATAAAAAGCCAAATTAATTCATTTTGGCCTACAATTGGCGAAGTCTCCAATGTTGGTAATAAGCTTAAGAAGGGCAAATTGATATTTCCAGAGAAAGTCATGTCTAACCTTCCGGTTGAAATAATTCCTCCCCCGGTTCTTAAGGATGACGGCAATCTTCGGTTTCCTTGGGCTGCTCGTATGAATCAATCCGCAAGAAATCTCTACCGTGCTGCTGAGCCCACTTATCGACTGGATGGCATTCCTCAGGTGACAATTCCTTCTAAGGTCCTTCACTTAGGTCCAGAGAATAAGGAGGAATATATCATTGGTCAATTCCATAGGTGCTCAAGCCCCCCCGGTGGTCTTATTCATGCTGTATTGAATAGGTTATGGGGTCGGGAATGTAGGATATCTTGTAAGAAACTAGGGGACTCTTCATTCTTATTCCATATTCCTCATGAAAACACACGCAAGTGGGTTATTCAACGCGGAGTTTGGCATGTGGATGATTGTCTTCTTATTGTCGCCCCTTGGAGCCCTGTAAACTCCTTAAAAATCCCGGAAATTTCTACTTTACCTGTGTGGGTGACCTTAAAGAATATTCCAGACTCGTGTTACTCAAGACTTGGAATCAGCCATATAGCTTCTGGGCTGGGAGAACCAATGCTTACGCACAAACCTAGGCTAGACCCAACGAGTATGGGAGAAGCTAAGATTTTAGTAGAGGTCGAGTTGGATAAGCCTTTTCCGAAGCTAATTGCTTTAGATGATAAGCAAGGCAATATCTATCTAGTAGAAGTTGAATATACTTGGATCCCAAGTGCTTGTGAAAGATGTGGAGCACTTGGTCATAAGGAGAAAAGGTGTCTTATGCCTCCTAAGCCACAAAATTTTCTCCCTGCAAAAGCTCATGTCACAAATGAAGATGTTCCTTTGGTTGATATAGATAAGCTGCTAAATAACTCTTCTTCTTTGGTGGGGGCCTTGGAGTCTGACTTGCACTTATCTCCCGGCCAACAAGCACACAAGATCGCTGCAAATTCTTCTGTCTCAATACCTCTCGAGGTCCCAGCTCATACTACATTCACCCATTCGCATGAGGTACAATCTACTTCTTGCTCAAAGATTGAAAACACTTTACCTATGTTAGCAGTTGAAGAAACTGCTCATTCTCAGTCACTTATTATGGAAGAAATTCCATCAAAAGTAAACATTTTAGAGGCTTCTCAAGACTCTGAAAATGAGCAATTGGTCAGTCATCACTCTCCTATCACACGTAACCTTCAGCAATTTCATATGGAGCGGGACACCCTGCTAACATGTGAGAGAAATGATGGGTTCGATGAGGTGGAAGGGACTTCTAGTTCTAACATAACTAGAAGTGGAAGACATGTCAAACCGACTCAGAAAATTCAAGATATGGAATGGACCAATGTTAGAGGGAAGGGAAAACGAGGTTCTCGTGGCCGAGGAAACCATTACCGCTAGCTACTGTCATTATATCTTATCTTTTAAGATTCACTAGTGTATCTTTCTCTAGGGTGTCATCTCACTCTCTCTTTTGTTGCACTCTTTTTCAAACTTATGGATGAAAATCCATACCTTGTATTTTACTTATGCATTTTAATATGAAAGCCTTGTTACAAAAAAAAAAAAAAAAAAAACTTCTCCAGTCACCACCCTTTACTGTTATGTCGGCTTTGTGAGTTGTCCGCACACCCTACGTAATATAGTTTTTTGGGTGGGGGATAACTACATATAATATAGTTATTACTCCGTTTCTTATGTATATACTATAGTTATTGATCTTTAGTACACTTTTCATATATTTTGATAACATACATACATCTTAAAATATCTAGATTCACTAATAAAATATGAACAAGAATGAAGAATCTAATATAATTAATATCAATACAAAAGAAATCGAAATTTGTTATTTCAACCTTACATAGCAAACTGAAACTTGATTATAAATAAACTCATATAAATTAAAAATATATTTCTCTTATTTCTAAAAGTACACGATCCTTTTTCTCAAAAAATCAAAAAAGTACACGATTCCGCATCTATATTATTAAAACAGAAGTACAACAATAAATATCTCTTGATTTTGAAACTTATTTACAAAGGCATGCTACTGAAGTTATTAATTAATTTACCTTTTATAGATTTTTGTTTTTTCTGTTTAGTTAATGCATTTCTAAAACTGAATTCTAACTAAAAAAGTATGAAAATGATAATTAATAAACCTAACTTATAATATTCATTGTCTTTTCCTAATTTATTATATATGTGTGTGTTTGGAAATAACTAATAAACCTAGCTTTATATAGTTAATGAACAATATTTTTTAAAAAAGTATACAATTATTTTTATTATTTGTTAGTAATAAATAAAAATAAATTCACATTAAAAGAATAATTTATATAATATATAAATGTATTACGTTACATATATTTCATATAAATAATACCCCATGTAAGTTTAGTATGATAAATGTTGAAAATATAAAATATATAGCCTCATATATTTTAAATAATATATACAACAATTCTGTTATACATTATCATAAAATTTTGATCCATAAAAAATTAAAATACATTTGTGCCGATATACATGTTATATTCTAAAAAATATGGATGATACAATTGATGGTTTACAAGTCAAAATAAAATTACTCAATATAAACTATAAATAATTATTTTTAGAAATGTCATATTAAACAATTATTTATCGGGTAAGTTTTTTTTTTAAAATATATATATATCACTTATACAAATAAATACTTATTACAAGTTTATATCACATTCCTAGCCATTTTAGCTCATTGAAATTTTCAAAAAAATCTATACTTTATTTTGAAAATCCTCCTAATCAAGTTTAGAACCATATATTCAGCATCTTCATAATCTTTAGTATAAAAATAGTATTTAGATAATTAACCAAGAAACAATTAAAACTAAACATTATACTCATAAATCAATTAAGTTGACATGTACAATCAACAAGGCAGTTATGATCTTTCATAACGTGATTTATAAAATATTTTTACAATACATACATCTTCACTATTTTGAAAATTATGGATACAACTATACAAATCAAATATTCTATGGAATAAATTTCCTACAATATTTTTCTTTTCTTAAAATATTATAACTAATGTATCATCTTTTAATACTATACTAACTCATATTTATCTATTTTTCCTACTTTTATTTCAGAAAATTTATTTTCTAGATATTTTATACATAAATATTATTATAAAATGTTGGATTTATGTATATGATGTCCAATAAATATCGGTTATATACTTTATTGTAGAATGCAAAAAGAAGAAAGATGATTCAATGTAACTAAAGATATTGTTATTTCTCAAAAATGTTATTAGTACACAATGTAAATTCTGTATTAACATTTAGTATAAATAATGATAAAATATATTGACACCCTGCTCAGTCAAAATTTAGTATTAATTCTATAGGATGGTCAGGATAAGCCGCATCTACCTATTTGTTGATGTTTTAAGTTTTTGTTACTCACTTCTTCTTATTAATTTTGATTGATGGAAAAATTCCGTGTAGATATCACATGCAAATTTTATGTTTTTTTGCCTATTACAAAACTCATAAAATTCTACGTAGATAATAGATTCTAATACCTTTATACATATGAAGTTCTTATTTCTCAAAGCTAGTACACACAAGTATAAACCTGTACGTAATTATGTACTGTGAGATTTAAGCACTTACAATCAATCAAAATACATTACATACCATGTTCTAAACTAAAATTTGAACCAGCGAGTTCAAATTTGCATCATATGATCGATTTATGATTTTATGTATATATTACTTATGGCGTACGGTATAAGAACCGGTCCTTTTTTTATATACATGTCGAGAAACTTTTCACAAAGAGTCCACGTGAAATTAATCCCCAAACCTAACTCTACTTACTTACTTTCCACTTCTTCCATTTTTAAAATCGAAATCATAAAAGTAACAGAAATATGATTTTCTTTTGTCAACCACAGAAATATGATTTATATGACAGCTACAGTTCCACCATTTACACAATTATTATTACATTTATCCTTTTTCTTACAACCGAGTATTTTAACAAAGCTGCATTTTTAATAGAATCTGGGCAAGTGACGCATAATTTTTTTTTTTTTAATTTTCATTAACTTTTCTGAAGACCTGTAATTTCAACTGGTTAAATATTCAATGCTAATAGCACTTTTAGTTGAAAATTTTGTTGCTTAATATGATGTGTCACATGTTATGATATTGGCTAGTTCCGCCCCTGGCACGATACATTTGAGTTCTAACATAAGTAGCAGGTTTAGTGTAGGTAATAATTGCCACGTCGAATTAAACCTACCACAAGAATGCATAAGCTGGCTGGCACAAAGTAAAATGTCACATTGTGATTCAATTTCAGTTTGAAAAAATATTCTAAAATTAAAACCACCACACAATAAAAAATTTGAATTCAATTTCAAAAACAAAAGAACAGTTTGAATTTCTTTAGAATAGTATTCCATCTGTTTCAGATTAATTGTCGTTGTAAGAGAAAAATTTTGTTTCAAAATAATTGTCGTTTTATGATTTTAATACAAAATTTATTAATAAGATTCTTCTGTTTATTTTTTTATTGATTGAAATATTGTTAGGTGTATGAGTAATAATATTTTTATTTTGAAAATGTACAAAACTAAATGTTTTCTTAATTCGTGTGCACGAATCTAAAACGACAAGTAAAGTAGGTAAAATGAAACGGAAGGAATATTAATTATGATAGTATTTAAAAACACAATGCCGTTAGATCAGAGTTCTCTTGGTAAAGTTGGCACATTTTATTTAGTTCATGAAATCCAAGACAAACTCTTACATAGTAGTTTCAAAAAAAAAAAAAACTTTTACATAGTTAAGACTAATTAACTTCAAAGCACATTTTTCAAAACTAAGCATTACAGTACATACAATTTTAAAATTTTACTTCAAAATCGACCACCCAGACGATAGGACCGATCGTGACAAGAAAGTGCATTTCACAGAGTTTTTTTAACCCCATAAATATGTCCTTAACTCTTTTTTTTTTGAACACATGTCCTTAACTATATTATTATTATAGAACCAGTTTCAAAAAAAAAACGATAGTATTATTATATTGGATCCACCGATCTTAAAATTAAGTAACTACAAATTTAATTAACAACAGCTAAGAAAGAAAAATAAATAATACATAAAACTACACACTCGGACTCCATATATAGACTCAAAGCTTCTCTTGTTTCTCCACATTTCACAACCACCACCACTCCTGCACTTCCCATTTTAAAGAATACACTTACTTCATCAATACATTGTGTTATACAATACATAAAAATCAATCCCTAAGTATTTTTGTTTTGGTTGTGATCGATGGAGAGTTACTTGAAGAAATGGTGCTTAGTTTCTATGTCAGTTTTGTATTTTGGTTTAAGGTTTAAAGTAAAAGCAGAGCCTCAAGTTCCATGTTATTTCATCTTTGGTGATTCTTTGGTTGATAATGGAAACAACAATCGTCTTGCCTCTATTGCAAGAGCTGATTATTACCCTTACGGCATTGATTTGGGTCGCCCAACCGGCCGCTTTTCCAACGGAAAAACTACCGTTGACGAGATAGGTATACACCCTTCTTCTTTACAAAACAATAGCTTTGGTATCAGAAGCTAACATGTCTTTTTTTTTTTTGACATTTCGTGTAATATAATGTAGCTGAGCTACTTGGATTTGATAACTACATTCCCGCGTATAGTGATGTTAGTGGCGAGCAGATACTTCAAGGAGTCAACTACGCATCTGCAGCTGCGGGAATCAGGGAAGAAACCGGTCAACAATTGGTAACCAGAACCACTTTTTAATAAATTTCTTCTGTTTCCGTTCAGGAAAAAAGTAAAAAAAATTTTGTAAACGTTTGTTTGTTTTGCTTTTGGAAATGAAGGGACAAAGGATAACATTTAGTGGACAGGTCCAGAATTATCTGAACACAGTGTCACAAGTGGTACAAATTCTTGGAGATGAAAATAGTGCAGCTGATTACCTCAGGCAGTGCATTTACTCTGTCGGTTTGGGAAGCAATGACTATCTTAATAACTACTTCATGCCTCAATTCTACTCCACTAGCAGACAGTACACCCCCGAACAATATGCTGATGATCTTATCAATCGTTACAGAGACCAGCTCAATGTAAGATTTCTCAATTTAAGTTACTTTTAGTTAGATGAGACTATGCGCTATGCAATAAGTCCTCTGTTTTTTTTTTCTTGTGCTATATCCTCGTCATGGGAGGAGCCATTTGTTGATATGATCTTCATAAATGGATGTTTATGAACTTGGTCCAAATCAATATAAAGTTTCAAATTTTAGCCAAAGATTAGACATTAGCTCAAAAAAAAATTGGAAAGAAATTTATGCTATGAACTTCATTTTTGGTTATAAAGTTTCATATTTAGCTCTCTAAAAGAGATTCATCTAGTTCAGTTCTGACTTTACTTTCCTTGTTCCACAATCTTTCTTTGGATTTTTATGAAGGCCCTTTACAACTATGGCGCTAGAAAGTTTGCACTGGTAGGAGTGGGAGCCATCGGGTGTAGCCCGAACTCCCTTGCACAGGGCAGCCCCGATGGAACAACTTGCGTGGAACGTATCAACTCGGCCAACAGAATCTTCAACAGCAGGCTTAAGTCCATGGTCCAACAGCTCAACAGCGACCACTCTGATGCTAGGTTTACATACATTAATGCTTATGGCGTTTTCCAGGACATAATCGCCAATCCCTCTGCTTATGGTACACATAAATTTTCATGAATCACACAGTGGATATTTCCTTGTAGTTTATACTCCTAACATATGTTTGGTCTGCGCGAATGAATGTTTTCAGGGTTTAGGGTAACGAACGCTGCGTGTTGCGGAGTTGGAAGAAATGGAGGTCAGCTTACATGTCTACCAGGACAAGCCCCGTGTCCGAACAGAGATGAGTACGTGTTTTGGGATGCATTTCATCCAACGGATCGTGCGAACACGATCATAGCACAACGATCTTACAATGCGCAATCGTCTGACGACGTTTATCCAATCGATATTTCAGCGTTAGCACGGCTTTAAAAGAAAAGAGAATAGGAGACTTCTCAACCAAGTGTATGTTTTCATGTTTTAAATTCAGTTGTTTGGAAAAAGATTGTGAAGTTATATGTGTTCCCAAATAACGACAAAAATAAGGGGTATTAACAGCTTCGCTGAAATTGAATTTAGTATGCATGGAAATATAATATATATCAAATCCAATTTATTAATTTAAGCTCCTATTTTTATCTACTCTTAACAAGTCATAATAGGATAATTTAAAAAAAAATTGATATAACATATTTCTTTTCTATAATATAAATAAATAAACTTAAAATGTATTATATGCAAAATGTATAAATTGAAAAAAATATTTGAAAAATTTTTCTGTTTGATTATTTCAGATTGTTATTTTATTGTACTTAACTCAAAAATATATTAGTAAGTAATAAAAATTAATAGTAAATATTGTTTTCTAAAAAATCATTAAATATTAATAATACCGAATAAAAATATAAACAATAATATTATAGAGTGCGTAATTTATAAAACTAAAATGCAAATTATGTATTTAAAACATTTGTAATAATATCAAACATTTATAAAATGGAAAAGTATTCGCACCGACGTACGGTTAAATCTAGTATTAATTAGGTTTGATCATTTAAAATTTAAAAAGGTCACTGGTTTCAAGAAAAAAAAATGAATCAACTACGTACGATCGAGTCCAAATCGGATGAAAGAACATATTCAGTTCTGTGGCATACACTCGTCTCTTTAATTACTTATGTTTTGGACGGCTCTTATAAAACTGGTCAAAAGTTTAGTGCTTTTATCTTCTCGTAGCAGAAAAAAATTGTCAAAATCCAAATTATTTCTTTTCATCTTTGGGCATGCTTATTTCTGCTTGAATATCATATGATTCAACAATTTTTGTTTTACAAAAAAAAAATCATATGATTCAACAATAGAATATGCATTTTCTCAATCCTTTCCTAATTGTTTTTTTCTGTTTGTTATTGTTAAAAGCCCATGACTCTAAAAATAGTATCAAAGTCCAACAAGCCCTAACAGGTATTGGTCATTTCAATCGAGCCGAAATCACCCGATCAATGTACGAAAACGAAATAATCCAACAAAAGTAATAGTGCAAATACAACGAAAGCGTTATCTAACACACACGTAACTGGTGCGTTTTTTTTTTGAATTATAAAGAAGTATCATGGTCTATGGATAAGACTAGTCATATCTTGCCACGTGTCGGTTTTACTTGGCACACTGAATTGTTTAGAGAGTGAAACATGTGTTCATTTTTTGGGTTCAGTTGATAATATAACGCTTTTGTTATTTGAAACGCACCAGTTACAGTATATAAAGATGTTTGGAATTTTGAATACCTCATATTTGATCAAAAATAGAACAAATGATATATCGTAGAACAAAGAAAACACCATCCGGTTTTGAATAGAATCTTATAGGCATGGGCATTCGGATTTTCAGGTCGGATCGTCTCCGGTCCAGGTCCTTCGGATCATAGAGTTGAGGACCCGATAGGGTAATTTGAAAATTTCGGTTTCGGATCGGTTCTGGTTGTCTCGGGTTCGGATCGGATCGGGTAAAGAATGTAGGAACCGGTAATACCCGAGTATTTTCGGGTTATACAACTTTTCAGGTCGGTTTTCGGGTTTTCAGGTCTTTTAAACGGTTTTCGGGTCGGGTTTCTTTATTTTCGGATTGGATATACAGTAAACGGGTCTAAATTATCCTATATACCCGAGAAATTACCTTATATTCTTGTAAAAAAAACATGCAAATCTGCAAAAGGCATGAGTATTTGGGTCTTCGGATCGAGTTCGGGTCGGGTTTGGGTCAGGTTGTCTCGGATTCGGGTTCTTCGGGGAAGGGAAGAGATAGATGTAGACTGGTTTAAATAGATGTAGGTCTGGTTTAGGTTTGGTTTAGTGTAACTGATTCGGGTCTAAAATTACTCTATCGGGTATAGGGTACGGTTCGGGTCGGATACTCTACCCGCGGGTCTTCTGACTCAAGACTCAATAGAGTAATTTGATCGGATCGGTTCCTATCCGGACCGAATTTTTTCGGATCGATTTCGGGTCTGGTCTTTGGATCCGGGTAAAATGCCCAGACCTGGGATCCTAAACGACGTTAAAATATCCAATATGAAATATATATCCTGACATATCTATACCTGAATATCACCACCGTATATAGATTATACTGTAATAAACGCGTGTCATTATCCAAAGTTAAGAGGTTCACATACGATCTTAAATGGAAAGGGTTGGAGGGCACATGAAAGCAGCACCGGCCTAGGTCAATTATGATATACAAAGTCATTGATATATTCGCAAATCCACTTTTCATTTATTGCCTAAACCTAATTCTTCACCTGTTTTCCTTTCACCAAATTTCCTCTTTTCTTGATAATTTTATTTTTATTTTTTAAGATATATCTATACTGTTATCTCAGAAGTGAATTTGATTACTTGTCATCTTATCTACGATTTTAAGGTTAATTAATAGTTTTCATAAATATCTTTTATATATTTTTTAATAATAAACAGATTTGGAAACATGAAAATTACAATATTTCAGCTATACAAATATCTGATATTTTCTTTTTATTTACATATTTATGCCTTTCATGATTTTAGGTTTAGCAATATTTTATAATTAATTATTGATCTTAATAAATAATTTTAGTGATTTATCTGATAATTTAAAATTATCTTGAGAATAATTAAAAAATTATAATGATAATATCATAGTTAAATTTATATTATTTTTTTTCGTAATATCAAAATTTTATTTATATGTTTATATTATATATGGTTTAGTAATATTAAACTAATTTGATTTTAATATATGTATCGCATAATATATTCTTACCCATAAATTTAAAAGGAATTTATTATGTTATCCAAAAATCTTACATCATAATAATTTAAAAATAAATATAAATCCATATATATATATACTTTTATAGATTATGTATATATGCATATTTTCAAATTTATTTTACATAATAAAATATATTTTCTTTTTTTAAAAATATTGTATATAAAAAATATAATATTTAATTAATTATTAAATGTCATGATTTCCAAATTTTATGTTTAATCATATTTTATGATCAATTGTTAGCCTTAATAAATAATTTAGTGACTTACCTGATAATTTATCATTATTTTAAAAATAATTAAAAATTCTAAATGATAATATCAAATTTAAATTACCATGAAAGAATTAAAAAAAAAATTAAATTTAAATTATATTTACTTTAGTAGTATTAAAATATTAATATATGTTTATATTATATTTGGATAAGTAATAATAAACCGACTCTATTTTAATATATATCATATAATATATAATTACCCATAGTTTTCAAAAGAATTTCATTAATTTTATAACCATTATTATCTAAAAAGGATTCCATACAATGTTATCCATAAATATTTTAGATCATAATATTTTAAAATAAATATAAATTCATGTATATATTATGTATATTTGAATATTTTCAAGTTTAGTTTCCTTTACAAAAGATATTTTTTAAAATATTTTTTACTGTATATAAAAATAATATTTAAATATTATTTAATATTTCAAAAATATGAAAATAGTTTACTCGAATTATTTTTAAATTGATAATATATCTATTTACAATTTTTTTTGTAAAATTATTAAACCCGCAAGTATAGTCAAAATACCTAGTAAACATATACACAAGATGCAAGTGACACCGATAATACACATTTTATCATCATTTTTTTTCTCCTTTGTATCTATATATAAAACAAAAAACGTTGACGCAATTTGATATTAAGTTATTAGGGGTGGGTATTTTACCTGATACCCTATTTATATTCTAACCCAACCCGAAGAATCCGAACCAAAATTCAAATTGAAATAGCAAAATACTTGTATGTGTATTGATTTAGGAGAAACTCGATATTCGAACCTAAACCGGTAATATCCAAACCCGAATAGATATCCGAAGATAGTTGAACATATATATACTTATCCTTATATTTATAGTTTATATCTTACATTTTATTTAAAACATTTATATTGATGTTGCATATACTTTAAATATTATATAATATACATATAAGTACAGAGAAAATAATTTGATATTCACTTAAAATGTATGTCAAGCTTTTTGTTTCATATATTAACAAAATTTACATTCAAACTTTAAAAAACAATAGCCAAATTAATGTCTCTTTATTTTCGAAATATTAGCTTCATATTTATTAATCATTCAATCTATTAAAAAAATAAAATTCAGTTAATCGAAAGCTAGATTTTAAATACAAAAACTTAAAAAATGAAAACATTAATTTTTCTTTCAAAATCTAAATATTCAACCCGATCCAAAATAATCGAACCCGCATTAAATTTATTCAAATCCGATCCCAAGTACATAAATAATTGAATGGATTTTGGATTTGAACGCAAAAATAGCTCTCTACTTCGGAAACACAAGCGGCTTTGTCAAACCTACGACTTCTTTGTCCTCTCAAAATTTTGTTTTGAACGACTATCTTTCAAATTATGCTGCGAAATATTTTAATAAAAAATTTACAAGAATTTCTTTTTTTTTTGAAAACAAATCATAAGAATATTTATCAACTCGAAATTTGATAGTCCTAGCGGTGTTAAGTTTTGGTTTAATATATATATATATATATATATATATATATATATATATATATATATATATTTAAAAAGGTTTAATTTTTATATTAATATATTTTTATTTTTTAGCTTAGATTTCTTGATCTTTTGTTTTTTAAAATTTATTGTATTTTGACGATTTATGTATTATTCTGTCCGTGTATTTCATCTTTAAATTTTATCCTGATATTTTAGCTGACAAATTTTGTAAAGACATAAAACGATAAATTTAAATAAAAACAGATATTAGTATTAAATGAATATTATTTTTTTCTGTAAAAAAATAATATTCATTTAATATTCATAAATGAATATTATTAGAGGAAGGAAATCTACATTATTGGTAATAAATGCTTGATTTCGATATTATAGGACAAATTAGGTTTTTGTTTCTTCATAGTTTCTCACATCTTCTTCAACTCCTTATGTAATGAGGATCATTAACTACTGTCGATGCGGTTGTCGGCACATACACAGTTTTCTTTGGTCTTCAAGTTTTAAGTAATTAATCTATCTTATTAAAACATAAGTACACTTTAAAATTAACCCTAAGATTTGCAAAATATTTAAAACCTAATGCCACTGAAGTAATTAATAAACCTAATTTTAAGAATTTTGTCTTTTCCTAATTTAATGCATAATTTCCTAAATTAATTCCACAATAAATTTATGATAAATCTTAAATTTAATGTGCATTAATACTATAAACAAGTAAATAACCTCTTTCCATAATTATATAATACATTTTAAAGAACAAATTTAAAGTGAAAGCAAATATTTATACATAAAAATATTTATACGGCCACGGATCAAACTATAAAAATAAACAACAACATCGCAAAATTATTTTTCTTTAACAAATTTATTTTAATAGAAATTATATTTCAAAATATGTTTATATATTTTATGTATTTATAAATTTATTTTGTTTGTTTTAAGAGATACTAAGATTTTGGAATTAGAAAAAAATTATGACCCACCTCTATATTATTTTAGTTAGGAACTTTAAAATTTATATCATAATATTTTATTAAACTTATAATTTTAATTTTTATTATAACTGTAAAGATTAATTTTCAATCTAAATTTATATTTAAATATTACAAATACATATAATTTAATATAAATAAAAAAGTTAAAAACATAAAATAAATACCCGTCAAGATCTAGTTAAGATTTAAAACCCTTGATAAATCAATCTTAGTTTTGAGTAATGAGTGAAGAAAACACAAAACTTTTTTGGACCCACCAATCTTAAAGTGAGTAGCCCTATAAAGTTAAATCTACCAGGGTCAAAATACAAACATCTATATATATACACACTTCTTCTCTTGACTTCTTCGCATCACTACACTTTTCATTTCCAGTATCTTTTTTACCACTCAATACATTTCGGTTTTGAAATGGAAAGTTACTCAAGGAAATGGTGTGTAGTGTTTGTGTTGTTTGCTTTAGCGTCCAGTGTAGCAAAAGCACAACAAGTTCCATGTTACTTCGTTTTCGGTGATTCTTTGGTTGACAATGGAAACAACAACGGCCTTGTTTCTTTTGCAAGAGCCAATTACTTTCCATACGGCATCGATTTCGGCGGCCCCACTGGCCGGTTCTCCAACGGAAAAACCACCGTTGACGAGATTGGTATGAGTCCTCTTTTAGAATATATCTTCTCAACGTAACACATAAGTAATTAACCAGAGGTTTTGCTAGTTTAATAGTCTATTGTGATTAAATTTTTAATAGTCCTAGTCTAACATGGTTTTGATATTTCTTTGTGATGTAATGAAGCTGAGCTACTTGGATTTAATGACTACATCCCTGCTTACAATACTGTGAGTGGTCGGCAAATACTCGCCGGAGTTAACTACGCATCTGCAGCTGCTGGAATTCGAGAAGAAACTGGTCGACAGTTGGTAACTGAACATAACAACACTTTCAACACTCTTCATTTCTAACACAAGAAAATTCCCAATATTTATTCTTGCTTTATTGGAAATGAAGGGACAAAGAATAAGCTTTAGCGGGCAAGTTAGGAACTACCAGACAACGGTACAGCAGGTGGTGAGCGTACTAGGAGGCGAGGCTCAAGCAGCTGATTACCTCAAGAAATGCATTTACTCTGTTGGTATAGGAAGCAACGACTATCTAAACAACTACTTCATGCCTACGTTCTACTCTTCTAGCAGACAGTTCACACCAGAACAATTCGCTAGTGATCTCATCAGTCGTTACAGCACTCAGCTTACTGTACGTTTTTTCTAATATGGCTACGCTATCTCTCTCTGCTTTTGTGTCATTAGATACAAGCTTTTTGGCTCTTTTGGTTACTTCCTTGTTTCACAAGCTTCCTTTTGGGTTTTGTGTAGGCACTATACAACTATGGGGCCAGAAAGTTTGCATTGATCGGAGTTGGCGCCATTGGTTGTAGTCCAAACGCGCTCTCGCGCAGTCGGGACAGTAAGACTTGCGACGATAGAATCAACTCAGCGAACCAAATCTTCAACAACAAGTTAAGATCTATGGTTGATCAGCTCAACAACAATCACCCTGATGCAAAGTTTACTTACATCAATGCATATGGCATTTTTCAGGACATGATCACAAACCCCTCTAGATTTGGTATATACTTATCACACACAAGAGAGGCTTTACTTTTCAATGTTAAAGAAACCGAACCTGATATCGGTTTTGTTGGGAATGTTTGTTTGTTCCAGGGTTTACAACGACAAACGCAGGGTGTTGTGGTATTGGAAGAAATGCTGGTCAGATCACATGTTTACCGGGACAAAGACCATGCGGAAACCGAAACGCATATGTATTCTGGGACGCTTTTCATCCGACCGAAGCCGCAAACGTGGTTATCGCCAGGAGATCGTACACCGCACAATCGCCTTCTGACGCATACCCTATTGATATATCAAGCCTAGCACGGCTTTGAAAAACCATAAGAGAAAATAAGAACTAAAAGAAGTTCCACAAACTAATATGTGATCTTCATCATGTACCATCTTTTCATATAAAATCAAGCATAACGTTATTATATATAACCCCATTTCTATATAAACCGGTTCATAGCACACATCGTTCAAGGGAACTGCTCGTCACGGTTCATTTTCCACATAATTTTCGATTAGGATTTATGCTTCAATAATCATGTTGTCTATGTTTTTTCTTTGATTTAAATTTCTTAATAGCATGACCTACAACAGCATAACCAATTTTCTTAGTAGAATGGAGAAATCTATTTTTCCGCATAACTTTCGATTACGATTTCTGCTTCAATAATTAGTAATTTTGTTCCATTACAAAGTCCTTGTTTTGATTTAAATTCTTTAGTAGCATGATTTACAATAGTATAACTAATTTTATATGTCGATAAAAACAAATACACATAAACATAATCATATCTAAGTATAATAGTCACATTTACTTCTCCATTAACTTACGTAGAAAAACATAACATCTATATGTACAACCACCAAAGTATATTGTGACAATAACTAACGTACGACTGCATGACAATTATAATATATATATTTTTAAATCAACATCAGTTTAATGTGAAGATCATGATATATATATATAGTTATTTTTTCAATATGTGACACCAAAAAAAGAATACACGAAGATGTGAAAGAGCATGCAAAAATACTCACCTAATATTTTTTCATGTATCTCTTATTATGTTTGGTATTAAAATATGAGAAGTGATAAAAATAGAGAGCTTAATCATATCTCTATAATATTATTTGAGAAGTCAGTTTCCTATGTGTCGCGTTCACGTTAACTCTCACGATGGTTGATTACACGGATACCCTTAATGAACTAAAATCATTACAGATAATATTTTTATTGATTTTTAATTTAGTTTCCTTTTTAAAATTTTCCAAATAATATATATTAAAAAAGGAAACATTTACAAAGTTTAAAAGCAAATTAAAAAACGAAAAATATGCCTATATAATATGATTTCATTAAAAACAAAAGTTCACAAAATAATAATATTCTATTTAAGAAAATAATATAAAATATACTTTTGAAGTAATAAAATACTTTATTTATATCTATATTTTCTTAGATGAAAATTAAATATTTGTATATAATGTGATTTCATAAAATAAAATTTCACATAGATAATCTTGATATTAGAAACATAAATATTATTTATTTTAAAACATAATTTTAAACAATACAATTTCAAAATGTATAAATATTTTATATATCTATCTATTTTCTTAGATGATTGCATAAAATAATTAAGTAACATAAACGAAACTATGTTTAATTTACTAAAAATGTCTATAATTAGTATTATTGAAATTTTTTATTTATTTTCATATATTTATTTGACTATAATATCTTTCAATTACAGCAAAAATAGTGATAAGTTATATTTTACTTATATAATATAATTTCTCAAATACAATCACATTTTTTTACTGCTTATTTTTAAGAGATAACAGAAAATGAAAAATATATTTTAACAGTAAACATCTTTTGATAAAAAATTAGAATTTTTTTCAAAATTAAAATAACATGATATACTTTAACAAGGTAGTTATATTATATTTTATCATTATTAAAATTATATGTTTTCTTTATATTAAATTTGCTTTTAAATTTTATTTTTAATGTTTGTGGAACTTAACATAACCAGAATAAAAATACAAAAGAAATCTAAATTCAGTTTTTAAGATTATTTAAAATAAATTTCAGTTTACCATTCAATAAATCTAGGGCGTAAAATTATTTAGAATTAATAAAATATTTTAATTACTGCAGATTTTGATATGTGTTCATAAGCTTCCAAAATATATCAATTACTTATGTATAACCTCCTATTAATCATTGATAAATATATGAAAATACATGCACATTAAACGATAAATAAAAATAATTTGATATGACTTAACTATAGTAAAAATAATTATATTTCAGTTTGAATTTGAAAGAATATATCCAACTTAATATACTCACAACATAAGTAACTCGTCTAATCTAACTTATATCTAATAGCATAGATTAAACTACAATAAGAATATATAATTTTATGGTAATAATTAATTTTATAAATATAAATTATATGATGATTTAATATATATTAACAAATGAAAATAAAATATTAACCAACTGTTACAATTTAGTTCTTTTGTAAAATTTATATACGTAGGCATGAGACTTTATAATATCATCGTTATATTAATTTATTTAATTTTTGAATCCGAAACTTTTATTTATCTTTAGTTTCATTCTAAGCATAATATATCTTAATTTCTAAATAATCATCCTAAAATATATCTACATATATAAGACAACCAACCAACCAACCTAAATGCAAATAAGAAAATTAATCAATATTTTAATATATTTAGAATAAAAATATTATAATTAAATTCAAAGAAATAAATAAAACCTAATATATTCAAAATCGACTGTAAAAACAACAAAATTGACAACCTATAATTTTTTAAATTGTATGTCTAATTAAAAGTAATATAATATTATTAATATAAAATATGTATACAATTAAAAATTAATATAAAATTAAAAATAAATAGCAATTAATTATTATAGTATATTTACTTTATAAATATTTATATCCGTGCATGAGCACGAAAAATCACCTAGTATATGGATAGATGTGAATATTTGTAGTTCCTTTTGGTTTATGATTTTTAAACAGAAAATTAACTATTAAATAGGAAAGTTGATAATTTATAAAAAAAATATTTGAGAGATATTGCGAAGAAGTTCTATAAGATGGAGGTGGGCAATGGAAGGCATATATCGTTTTGGTTCGATAACTGGTCAGCTAGAGGTGAGATCTTTGAGATTCTGGGTGACAGAGGAATAATAAAAATGGGTATTAGACGTGAAGCAACGCTTTATGAAGCTGCTTTAAGTCGTAGAAGAAGAAGGAAACATCGTATTGAGATCTTAAATGAGTTAGAGACTAATTTGGACTCTATTAAAGAAGCGATCTGTAATGGAGGCGAAGATATTAGCCTTTGGAGAGGGAGAATGGGCTACAAAGATAAATTTTCAACGAGAGAGACTTGGGAAGAAATAAGGACAGACATGGTGAAGCAAGGTTGGACTAAGGGGGTTTGGTTCTCTATGGCCACTCCGAGATTTGCTTTTATTTCATGGTTGGCTATGCAAAACAGGCTTTCCACTATGGATAGAATATCCAAATGGTGTCAAGGGGTTGACTCAGTATGTATTCTCTGCAAAAATAATTCAGAGACTAGAGATCATTTGTTTTTCAAATGCTCTTACTCGGTTCAACTTTGGGATCATCTGGTCAAAGGCATTCTTGGGAGGTTTCATACTAATGATTGGCAAAGGATAGTGCATACTATTTCGAGAGATGGAGCTATGGATAAAAAGAGTTTGTTTTGCGTGAGATATGCTTTTCAGCTGGCTGTGTATTCTATTTGGAGGGAAAGGAATAAAGTAAAATATGGAGACAAGATGATGCCAATAGAAGTTCTTGTGAAGCTGACTGAAAAGAGTATTAGAAACAAGCTTAGTCTGATCAAATCAAGGGGGAAAAATGTATGGAGGATGTTCTTACTTTTTGGTTTCAAACAAGATAACAAGATAGTTTTCTGCTTGTGGTTTTGGTCTTTTGCGGGTGTCGTTGATCAGGGTTTGGAGGTTGTGAGGATGGTGATCCCCTACCTATTGAGTTTCTTACTCTTTTTCCCCATTAGAGTTTTGTCCCAATAGGGTTTTCTCTAATGTGGGTTTTAATGAGGAGATTCTCATAGCATTGCCAAATTTGACTTGTGCCTCATGGTCAAATTTGAGGGGGATAGGAGGCTTTGGTGTAGTAGTTTTTGCAAAGGATTTTATTTCATTGTTGTTTTTATTTGCTTGTTGCAAAAGTTAAAAAGGTTGCACTAGTTGTAAGAAGGCTTTTTTGATGAATAAAATTTAACATTCATCCAAAAAAAAAAAAATTATTCAACAAATATTTTTTTGATTTATATTTGAAGTAAAGAAAACTACTATTAATCACTCTTTTACAATTTTCTTATGTTTAAGATCATAGAAAAGGACAGTTTACTATCAAATATTTTTTACAATTATATTTTCTTTTTAATTTTAGAAATGGAAACTAGAATTGCTGACAAAAAAAAAAGAAGTGGAAAACTATAATTCAATAATTCTTTTGACAAATATTTTTTGTTTAAAATCTAAAAACAAAAATAAAAAATACTATTAAATTACTTTAAATTCTTTTCTTAAAAACAGTTTTTATTATATTATTATATATTTTATTAATCATGAGATATTTTGACTTATGTCAAAATTTTAAGAGAAAATTACTATCAGATAATATTTTACAATATCTTTTATTTAGGATTTTAGAAAAGAAAAATTAATATAAAATAAATTATTTTACAAATATTGTTTTTCTTTAGGATTTGTTTTTGAAAAAGAACTTCTCTAGAAAAATTACTATTAAATCATTTTTAAAATTTATTTTTACTATTAAATAATTTTGAAATTTTTTTCTTCAAAATATTTTTTTTAGTATATATATTTTTAATCATGATATTTTCTAAAAAATGTCAAAATATTATAAGGGAAATTACTATCAAATACTATTTTGCAATTATATTATGTTTAAGATTTTAAAAATGAAAATTTACTATTAAATAATATTTATATTTAATTTTTAACCAAAATCACTTGTTATTATCATAGTATATATATATTTTTTATTATGATATAGTTTAACACATATCACAATTTTAAATATATAATTGTCATGTGTCACAATTATGTTAATTAGTAACTTTGAAGAACTAATGTTAATATAATCTTTTATAATTATACTAGTGGTTAGCCCGGGACAATTTTGATTTTTCAAATATTTTGTATACAATTATTTCGTTGGATGTTGTATTCTGAACTATATATTTTTGTGAATTTATGATTATTTTATATGTATAGTATGCATAATAAAGAATTTAAATATTTTTGAGTTTGAAATTATTTTATTTTACATTTATGTAAATATTTTTGTGATAGTTAAATTTTTTTGTTTGTATTTTTTGTGATAGTTTAACCTTTGAAAGTTTTGTATATATCTGAAATCTTATTTCTAATTTTTATGGGATCTAATAAATATTTTCCAACGGAACTTTATATTATATAATCAGAACATTTGATATTATGTATGTTTTTTCTTTTGACTAAAAATATTTTTTTCCTATCATTTTGTGTTTGTTTTAAAAAATTGGCTTTCAAATTAACCAAGTCAAATGACAATTAAAAACAAAAACATAAACCGGATCCCAATCTCCTATCCACATTAACCTAACCAAATCAAGTGTCAATAACCAAAAACATAAACCGGATCCTAATCTCATCTCCACGTTGACGGAAACAAATCGTGCCTGTAAATTAATTTTATATTTTAATCACGTCAAATTTGTCTATTATTTTACAAATCAAATTACAAATCAAAAATAGAATCATGTTTTTAAAGTTTGTTGTAATTTAGTTTCTAACATTATGTCACTTCGATTATTTTTAACAAAGAAACATATAACTAATAGTTGTATCCTTAATATAAATCTAATTTAGTTTTTCGAATTTGTTTTTCACCTTTATACACTATCACATGCAAAAAGTAAAATAATATTATCATAAACTAAGTTTGCCATCATTTGCATTTGTCATGGAAAGTCACCCTCTGTCGATGACTTGAAAACCCGTTTTTTTTTATAACAGATCCTTTTCTCTTCTCTTATGTGTTTGCTTCTTGAAATTCTCCGCAAAAAAATCACCAATTTCATACAGTTAAATTTTGAATTGTGAGATGTGTCAAAAAGGATCTCTCTGATTGAATTAGAGACTTAAGGGTAAGGAAATATTGGTGTAGAGAATCGGTTTCAGCGCATTCTTTGCTCTTCTCCTTCACCCTTCTTCTCACTCTGAAGCTTGTTCATGTTCTATTTCAATCATGGTGATCAGTTTCTTTCTTTCTTTTTCGTAATTGCTGCATCGACTTCTCTTTTGTATAGCTAAAGTTAGGATAATTATATGAATCAGTTGATGTACAACTATAAAATTGGATCCTTGTGTGTTTAGCGATGTCTAAAGTAGAAGTTTTTATCATCATTTGGCTTTGTTTTTTGCATTTTTATATATATACCCTTATAGCAGTTTCGTGCCGTGATTTTTCGTGGTAGATTTCACTGTGTGCTCCATCTATGAAATCTTTTATGGTTATCACCTTTGCTCTTTGTTAGCATAATGTTATTTTGTAACTTTTAAAGTTCTAGTTTGTGGCAGTGGTGTCATTTTCATTATGTTTTGGCAACGCCACTATTTGTTGCTTTCAAGATCTTGCTATGTGTACATCTTAAAGATCAATATGGTATACTCCTTAACTTGTAATATTAATCGCAGCTGTGTTTATGGATGGTGTGTTTGTTTATGATAGATGGTTGTGTCCCTCACTCCTTTTTTTTAACGCTTTGTATCATTAATAAGCCATATAGGCAAAAGGTTTCAAAATATTACAAAACCAAAGCACAAGATCATATCAATAGATATGTCATAAGAGAGGATAAATAGAAAAAATATCAAAGAAGTTATTCTACTCAAAAAAAGACAAACGCAAATGCAATACAGGAAGACAGTAGTCTTCTAATGGCGTGCATTCCTCATACATCAATGATTGTAATTGTATACCATCAGCAATGAAAATCATGAGCTCGAACCCTCCAACTTCTTAGCTTTTCTTTTATCCACATTAGCAGCTTGAAAAAAAAACTCAGTTTCTGGAGGTCTGGCTCCATGAAATCAATCCCACCAATCCTCACTCTCAAGTAGACAGATCTAGATGATAATTGATAATACAGTCGCTCCAAAAGAAACCAGCAAGTCCCAAAGGCTACAACTGTACAACATAAAGGAGGCGAGAGAACAGACCCAAACCAAGGAGTCAAAAACACCAGCCTGAACTTGACTGGAGAAAGGAAAAGATGATCTCTTGCTTAACCCTCGTCCCAAGGTAATAAGAGACCTGGCGAAGCTACAAGTTCAATGCATCTATCCTATACCAACTACTGGAAACAGCAACCCTTAAAACCCAAACACTGAAGGGAGCAAGACACTTCAAAGAAACCGCCTAAACCAAATCACAAGAGAAACAGAACCAGGACACAAAAGAACCACCAAGCCATACACTAACCGGAAAGAAACGGTGGAAGAAGCACACCAAGTGCCTAAGACCCAACACAGCAGGTGAACACCGATGAGAAGCAGGAAACAGACCGGCGAAAACGTTGATCCCAACCGATCAGAGAAACCATAACAGAAACTAACAAAAATCGAAGTCCAATCAGATCTGCTGCCTCACGATCACTGGCGTCAATAGAGAGGCACCATTGCCGCAAAAGCTATGACATCTAGAGAAAATGATTTCAAGAGATTAGATGAAGAAGAAGTGCGGAGAGATCCGTGAGAGCAAAAGAGAGAGAAAGGGAGCCCTCTCCGGCACCTGCTAAAAGCCTTATCTACCGGAGAGGCGTGTATCTACAGTCGCAAAGGTTGACGGCACAGAGAGAGAGTTCAGAGAAAATTAGGGTTGATTACAATATTTAAAATGTGATGTTATTGTGTCCCTCACTCCTCTCCTTGTGTTGCAATTGTTTATGATGAAATATTTGGTTTTGGCTTACCATTGCTCCTGTGTGTTTATGGCTGGTGTGTTTGCTTATGATATATCTGGACTTGGTTTCTTAGTTGTTGTTCAATAATACTTACCATCATTTCAGAAAATTGTAACTCGTTATGTTTTCTTTTCTTTTTGTTCTTAGGAAAGAATGATTCTTACTCATTTGTGTGATGGCTGAAAGGAGAAGACTGAAAACAGTCATGTGCATGGTAAAAAATTCATAATTTGCACTCGCCATTCTCTCCATCTTACTGGTTTAGAAACAATATATTTTTATTTTCAAAATGCAGTTTCTACTCTATATTTCCTTTGCAAACGCTATAACTGCAAAATTGAATGATGAGTATTTTTTTTTTTGCATATTTACATTTTTCTGAAGAATGTGCAAGACACTTATGCCTAGAGATGAAGAAACTATGAGTGATGAAGCCATACGAGAAATATTTCATGTAAGTTGATTCTTCACTATTTGCATGTGAACTTATCTTTTTTTGTAACATTTTTTTTTGTAACACAAATATAAACTTATCCAAACATATTTGTTTGTATAGAAGGGCTTTTACTATATTTTATGTAATATTTCTATTTCTCTTTACGATAGAAGTTTAATGTAAATTTTTAATTTTGTATATTTACTTATTGTTTATTTTTTATTATATTGTAAATATAATATAACAAATATTACATTAAACTGTCCATAATGTATTATTACCATTTTATATTTAAAAATTAAATAAATAAACTTGAAAATTAGAATAAGAAAATATAAAATATAAAATATAAAATATAAGAAATGGTAGTATTACATTTTTAACATTTAGTTTTACATTTTTATTATTTCAAAAAAAATTAATGTAATATTTTCTTATTCTAATTATAAAAAACTAAATGTAATATTTCCCAAAATATGCAATATAAATAGAAATGAACAATAATTAAATATAAAATATAAATATAAATATAAATATTATATTAAACATCTATCGTAATATTATAATTTGACATAAAAGAAAGAAAATTAAAATAAGTACATATACAAGATAATAAATTTTCAATATAAGAGATAGAAAAACTACATTAAATATATATCTGAAAACATGTAATAAAATAAATAATAAGTAAATATGAAATATAAAAATATACATATTACATTAACCATCTATATTAATATTACATTTTGATATAAAAGCAAAACAACTAGAATAAGTAAATACACAATATAAGAAAAAGTAAATAATAAGTAAATAGACAATACAAAAAATGTAAAAACTACATTACACACCTATATGAAAAATGTACGGTTTTACATTTTTATTATTTTCAAATATTTTTATAAGTAAATATACAATATAATAAAAACAAGTATACAATATAAATCAAGAAAATTAGAATAATTAAATATACATCATAAGAAAATCTATACTAATAAAAGTAGTCTTTTGAAGCTCCATGGAACGTCCACATCAGCAAAAATAAATTCGTTAGAATGATGCCACATGTCACTATTACTAAATATTTTTTTAAATATATAATATAAGAAATATTACATTAAATTTTTCATAATGTATTATTACCATTTTATATTTAAAAATTTAAATAAATAAATTCGAAAATTAGAATAAAAAAATATAAAATATAAGAAATGGTAGTATTACATTTTTAACATTTAGTTTTACATTTTTATTATTTCCAAAAAAAACTAAAGGTAATATTTTCTTATTCTAATTATAGAAAAAACTAAATGTAATATGTCCCAAAAGATGCCACATGGCATTTTAAAAAAAATAAAATAAATAATAAGTAAATAGGCAATATAAATAAAATGAACAATAAGTAAATATATAATATAAGAAATATAAATATTATATTAAAGTTCCATTAGAAAATAAATATTAGATCCCATAAAAGTTAGAAATAAGAGTTCAAAGATACAAAACTTTCAAAGGTTAAACTATCACAAAAAAATACAAACAACAAAATTTAATTATCACAAAAATGTTAACGTCAATGTAAAATAAAATAATTTCAAACTCATTAAAAATATTAAAACTCTTTATTATGTATACTATAAATATAAAGTATTCACAAATTCACAAAAATATATAGTTCGGAATACAACATCTAATATTTTTTGGTAATTATATTAAATATGTCAAATTGCATAATTATACACTTGTGGTCATATGCATTCTAGAAATCATTTTTAAACATTATTCCTAAATTTTGCAACATATTATATTTTCTTAGTAATTATTTAACATAACTAGTCAAGAATATTTGTACCCTAAAAACCCGACTCATAAGCGATCTGAAAATCAAGGTCTCATGTGCTGTTAGACATGGCTTATATACTTGAACGGTTTTTAAAGTGATATCCAAAAACAATTATCAAATACAACCTGTATCGAAAATCGAACAATTTTTTACTTTTTAATATATTCTGTTAAATATATGTATACATGTAAACGAATTAACTTGGTCTTCAATGATTTTAAGAAAAATCAAATTTATAAAATATTTTTAATTGAATAATCTGTTTAAAACCATTACACTGAATAAGTTTATATAAATATTTATTTCTATTAAAATCCACTTAAAGACTGTTACCAAAAACACAATGGTGAACATAATAGTGGACACGTTTAATATATGGTTGAAATAAGAGCACCGATGGTTAAAAATCATGTGGAAAGTTTGTAAAAGAAAAAATGATTCGTCGATAACGGTTATTAAAAGGGAGTCAGGCTTTTATTTTTGATAGTCCACTAAGGCAAAATATATTAAACGGTTATTAAAGTAGTTATAGATATAGTTTACGACTCAAAATAATTACATATATAAAATAATTGTTGGACACAACATATATCAATTGGTCATACTTGTGTATTAGAATCTTTTATAAAACATATTTCTTATGGACAAAAATGATGATTATCAAAAATATAATTGGTTATTACTTGACTAATATATATTATTATATAGTATTAAATTTAATATTTAAATTATATATTATATTTATAGTATTGTGTCCCCGACTAATTTTTTTTCTAGATCTGCCACTAGTTGTCAGTAATGAATAGTCTACGATCGGTAGTGGTGGAGTTTCGAGCTTCCTCTTACGATGTGGAGGTTCGTCCAGCCACAGTTTAGCTTCATCCAACATAACATCGTACATTTGTTTTCAGATTTTGTTTCAAACCCTAGAGATGATCGAAGAAGACGACCAAAGAGAGATTTATGTTTTGTGATTACAACTTTTTTCTTTTTCTTTTCAGTCCCTATACTTTTATCTCTTCGAAAATATACACCACTTCTTTTTTAAATATCTTTAATCTTACTTCTTTCCGTTTCGATAAATCTACATTTTAAAAATAAATTATTTTCTTAGAAAAAATATTATATATTTTCAATGAATTTTAAAAGCTAAATTGTAAATTCCAAAATCATTATGTTTATTAAAATTATATTAGTTAAAATGATAAAAAAATAGAAAATTATAAAAAATAATATATGGATAAATAAAATCTAATATATATGAAAATTGCAACTGTTACGTTTTATGTTTAACAACACTAAAAATATGTATAGTTAGAAGAAATTAATTTATAATTTCCATTGCGAATATCATGATTTATCTGACACCCATGAAAACTCTATAAAATTAATCGGGTGAAACTTTGACCCTTGAATATCATCCAGTTATCAAAAGAAAAATTATAACTACCTTCTTTCAGATCTATTGTACTTATACTTACGAGAATCTAATAGTAATAAGCTAGAGGAACCTTCTTTGAAGTCAAATAGTGATTTCCAACGTAACTTGTATCCTTCTTAATTAATATATAGCAGATAAGGGGCGAAGCTAGGTTTTTTTCTTAACTGGATGCATAATAACTTATAAAAATAGTTTAGGGGGAATCGGACCTAGGATACTAGGAAATTATGGGTGCAAACTTAACCAAATAGCCACTTTCTTCTTATAAGTGCTATGTAAAAAATCAAATATCTAAAATATACAGGATGCACTTGCACCCATAGTGATTAACGTGGCTTCGCCACTGTAGCAGATCCTTATAGTATTATTAAGGGTGTGTTCGCGCTACGCACAGATTGTTTGTCTATGCAAATTCTATATTTAAATTTATGTTGTATATATATTGTTTTGATTGTAATGTATATGAAACTTAAGGTTGAAAGGAATGATTAGTTGCTAAAATAGGAGTATAGATTTGTGTTTTCATTTTCATGTGTGGAATGATGTTTAATTTTGTATTGTTTTAATTTGTATTTGGTTTTGTTGAATTTTTTGTTTGTGTGGTGCTTGGTAGCTGAAAAGTGTTAGTAGTATATAAAATATTATTTTAAGATATAAAATCTTCGACGTTTGAAGTTTAAATTTAGATAATTTTTTTTTTAAAGTTAAGTTTGGAAAGTATTTGTTTTAATTGTCGTTATGAGACAGTAAAAGTGAGGATTAATAATATTTATTTGTGGGGATAATTTTTGATTATCTTTTCTAAATATCTTTAATATTACTTCTTTCCCTTTCGATAAATCTACGTTTTAAAAATAAATTGTTTTTTTAGAAAATATATTATATATTTTCAATGAATTTAAAATGATAAATTCTAAATTCCACAATCATTATGTTTATTAAAATTACATTAGTTAAAATGATAAAAATAAAAAATTATAAAAAACAATATATTGATAAATAAAATCAAATATATGTGAAAATTGTAACTGTTACGTTTTATGTTTAACAACACTAAATATATGTAGTTAGGCGATAATAATTTATAATTTCCATTGTGAATATCATGATTTATCTGACACCCATGAAAACTCTATAAAATTAATGGTTGAAACTTTGACCCTCGAATACCATCCAATTATCGAGAGAAAAATTATAAGAACCTTCTTACAGATCTATTGTACTTGAGAATCTAATAGTAATTTGTTTCCTTCTTAATTAATATATAGCAAATCCTTATAGTATTATATAAGATTAAATGCATTAGATTTCTTTTCAATCTTATATTTTCATAAATCATCAGATATTAAACAAAATTCCATTCTCATAGATTAATTAGTGTTTTTGGTAAATTATATATTCATTTTGCCAATCTAACTATCTTAATTGTTTATATGTGTTCTGATACACTAAAAATGAATCCTTGCTACTGCCAAGTTAACAGTTGCAATTGTAGTATTTGAGATTCAAATCCAGAGGACCAGTCTACACTCTAGTTCTATAAGTTTCAAGGTCAAGCTAAGAAGAAGATATGATTTGATTTTAGTGGGCGATAGTAAACAAGCAAAATAAACACGAGATTGATTTAATTAAACAAGAGCTAGCCTAGGGTATTTCATTGGGTGTTGAATTGGAGCCAAATAATTATTCAAGCGCGATGAAGTGCTTTCTAGAACTCGGATCACTCAGCTGGAACACTCCACTGTCGTGGTAGTGATCGCTTTGCAGATCGATCTCACCACCTAACTGTCGTTGGGATGAGGATCGATTGCAAGCTTTAGAGAACAAGTCCGATCAGTTCACCTACCACCCTAATATCTACTTTCGCTGATTAGGGATACTAAGCTCATTCAATACATGTCAAGTTATCATCCTAAGCGGTTAACTAGGCGATGAACTAGTGATCTAACATTAAGTGATCAGTTTAATGAAAGCAGTAAGAACAGTATGAATGAAGAACAGTTATGGATCGCTTATCTATATTTAGCTCATGTCTCAACACCCTAAAAACCCTAGGCGAGCAAGGTCACTACTCGATCATGATGCACATAGACAAAGACATAAATCCTGAATAAAATTGCATAAGAACAGAGTAAGAAACAATAGGGTTCAGATGATCTTCTCTATGAGAGGATGGATTCTTCTCCCTTACAAGTTGCAGATCGCAAATACTCAGTGTTCTCTTGTAAAAACTAGCGTAAGAAAAAAAATAGAAAATAGATAGATGGCGTTTTATATGGAGGCGCCAATCAGAAGAAAAGAGATTAGGGCAACATGGCATAAATTCCCGAAATAGGAGTTTCCATATTCGTCTGGAACAATCGCCGGATCACTCCGTCTGCTTGTTCCGCTTGAGAGAGAACAGTCTCGGGACTGTTCTCTTGAGTGTTCTCCGCAGGAATGCTCCAAAAGGACTTCTTTTCATCAGGCACCTTCTCTTCTTTCTTCTGCTAACTCCAGACCTGTAAAAGGTCAAAAATGACTAGACTGACACGAATTAGTGACTTCAAACAAAAGAAAACATATATACAATGATGTGAAAAACACCATATATCAATTCCCCCAGACTTAGATCCTTGTTTGTCCTCGAACAAGGCAAGTACCAAGAACAGGGAGAAAGGTTTGAAAACGTGGGAACTCGCTTATTCTCAGCAACCATACTCTTACCACAAATCTCTGAACCATACAAGCTGTAGACTAGGACCACACACACTTACTGAGAACCCCCTGATCGCTGTTCGAAGATCTGCTCCTTACTCTATATCTTAACCTGAAAAGGCAACACTTTTGAGACAAAACTCCTTATGTTCAATTAAGATAAGCGTGAGCTTCTTGTCACAGGCTCTACTCAGAGAGAACGGGCTAGGTATAGAACAGGCTAACTTTTAGGGTGGAGTTCAAGAGTGTTTAGGGTTTACCAAGAGCGGGTGCAGTATATCGTACAAAATGGTCGTGAGAGGACGGCTCCATTGAGGTCCACAGTCCTTACTCATCTCTGCCAATCGGACTGCTCTCCGATGGATCGATCATAGGACTGCTCTGCGCGATTCAACTTCCCCTTCAGAACACTTCACTGAAAACACCATTACTTTCTCAACTTCCCCAGTGGCATGCATCATAGATTCTTCCCCTTCTCGTCACCAGTAAATCAAAGCAAAATAAAACAAATTCTCTTCTTTTCTTTTTTTTTTTTTTTTTTTTTTTTTTTTTTTTTTAATCCTGAATTACAAAATGCTGGGGTGACGAGCAAGGAGGTAACAGGTGATGTACATGATGCCACTGGTGATTCGTTCTGGTCTGATCTAGCCACTTACTTCTTCGTTGTTCTCCATAGTATCGGAACAGGCATCTCGGTTGTTCCCTTTCGTATCGGAACAGGCATCTCGGTTGTTCCCTTTCGTATCGGAACAAGCACTCCGGTTGTTCTGGCTGCTTCCATTGTGTGAGCATTGATGAGTAAGAACTGCGTCGATCCTTTCCTCTCCGACCTTTTTGCACATATCTGCACATAAAGTACTAGAAAAGCAAATGCATGAGGGTGGAATTAAAGGTCAGGGTTCAAGGTGGGAACTAGCTAAAGATGAGCTAGCCACTCAGGAACAGCAAGAGGGATAAAATCGGATAAGAAGTCATGAGTGCAGTTCTCATTCTACCCTGATCTAGTGCCCATGACAAGAAGAATTAAAGTCCAGATTAGGTTCAGATAAAGTGGAGTTAAGTCTGCCCAGTGTAACCTGATCGGTATAGAACTTCTGGAGTGTCAAATGAGATAAGTCAGGGTGTTACAGGTCCATGTGTGGGTCTTTCATCACTGCTAAGGTCACTGAATAAGAAGGTTAAAGCACGAGGTGGTTAAAGAGCATCACAAATAAGGTCCTGATTCCCACAATAGTTTTGACTGACTCGATCCTAAAAACTGACTCGATAAAATCATAAAAACGACACAAGGACTGACTCAAAAAGCACACAAGTACATTGCTCCCCCAGACTTAGTTCACACCATCCCTGGTTGTGAAAATAAATCAGAGGAAGCTGAAACAAACCAAACAGAAGCAAATAACATGAAAAATAAATAGTTCAGATGGATAAGACAAGGGATAGAAATAGTCCTCTCGGACTCAGTCTGAATCGCCGCTACCGGAGTGACCAGCTGTCCTCCTGTTCCTTGGCAGTCTCACTCCTCCAGTCGATGTGCCTGCTTGTTCCTTGCCTGGGCGCCTTGTTCTCTGCGGTGTACGCTCCTCCTGTGCTCCAATGCAGCCGCCTGTGATCGCCCTGAGTATCCTCTTCATGAGGCTGTTGTTCTTCTTCTGGGAATCAACCATCCAGCGTCTGTAGGCGTGATCATCAGTCACATCGGTGAAGTCCTCCAGGTCGTACTCACCATCAGCCGGTGGAGTCACATGCTCCACATCATCCATGTCTTCATCATCGTGCTGAACCGGTGCCTTAGGATCATCGCAGAGGTGCTCTTCAGCCGGTGAGAACACAATGTTCTCCAAGGATAAGAAGTCTGTGAACCCAGGCATAGGGAGCTTGCAGTACAGAGGGTTCCCTTCTTTGTCCTGGAACTTGTAGGTGGTCTCGTCGCGCAGGATGTGACATGCGATCAGGTAAGGAGTATCGATGTACTCAATCGCAGAGACGACCGTGTAAGAGCTGAGGTTGATGTTGAAATGCTGGAACAAGGGAGTGAGCAGACTGCCGCAACGATCCTTCTTATCATCAGTTCGAACCAGTGTGTCCCTGCGCTCAGCGAACATGGAGATGAGATGATACCCTGGGTTGGTCTTGACTTCCTGGATCGGGGTGATGTTCTCTCTGCGCATCTCGTCCTCAAGTCCCGTGTAGAGAACTTGGAGCTCTCCATTCGTGATCTTGGAGGTGTACTCCTTTGCGAACAAGACGTTGGACATAATCTTGGCGATGATCCGGATAGCGGGGTTCCGGATCTGCGACTGATAGGCCTTGCGAGAGGTGAACTTGCCGGCTGCGATGAGGTCCCAAAAGGTGTCTGCCGGTTTGAACTTTCTTTCCACTGAAATCCCCTTTGGCGTGTCTGCAATCTCGAATAGAGAGTTCAGGTCGTCGAGAGAGATGGAACAGAATTTGCCATCAGCCATGAAGGAGAAGAAGCAGTTCTCGTACGAAGGCGCATTGGGGTTCTGGTAAGTGATCTTGCACGTCGCGAGCACTTGCCTGACCAAGTCGGGGTAGAGAACCTGAGCCTGGTAGCAGAGAGGCATGATTCCCATAGCCTGCATCGTGTCGAACACCTCAGTGTCAAGGCCTAGATCGCCTAGTGTTTGCTGGTTCACGAATCGCGTGGGCAAGATCTCTGCTAGGAGGAGCTTGTTGTAAACCGCCGCCGACTCCTTGTCCCATCCCTCGACGTTGAAGTCAAGGAGCATCTGATCATTTAGGTCGATGGGCGCTCCCTCAGTCTTGTTCGGCCACGGGTACCCTGGTGGAGCACTCGCGGCTGGAGAAGCCGTGCTCTTGGTGACTCTGGCGTTCCGCATCTTTGGAGGCATCTGGGAACAATCGGCGGAACAACCGCTGGAGTGCTCCCCTGGAGTGATCTCGAATTTCCTTGATTTTTCAACCTGCAAGTTAGTTCCTAGAAAGATAAAGACAAAGAGAAAACAATATTTACACTCACCAGTGGGTTGCCTCCCACCAAGCGCTTGTTTTCTGTCACTAGCTTGACTTCAATGAGCCGATTAGGCTTGAGGGGGATCGCTCAAGGGTATCTCTACACCTTCAGCGATTGTTGTGTCAGCAAGATATGGCTTGAGACGCTGACCATTAACAACAAATTCTCCTCCTCTTGTGTCCAGCAACACAACAGCTCCATAAGGGCGGACCTCCTTAATGGTGAAAGGTCCCGACCATCTAGATTTAAGCTTTCCAGGGAACAGCTTAACCCGCGAATTGAAGAGTAGGACCTGATCGTTCGGAACAAAGCTTCTGCTGATGATCCGCTTGTTATGGAACGCCTTGGTCTTTTCCTTGTAGATCTTAGAACTCTCATAGGCCAGATGCCTGATCTCCTCCAACTCGTGGATCTGAATGGTTCGCCTCTCTTTGGCAGGTTTGATGTCGAAGTTGAGTAGTTTGACAGCCCAAGCCGCCTTGTACTCTAGCTCAACAGGTAGGTGGCACGCCTTGCCATAGACCAGGTGATAGGGAGTTGTCCCTAGAGGGGTCTTGTAGGCTGTTCTGTATGCCCAGAGAGCATCGTCAAGCTTAAGGGACCAATCCTTGCGGGTGGCGTTGACAGTCTTCTGGAGGATGTTCTTGATCTCTCTGTTGGAAACTTCCACTTGACCACTTGTTTGAGGATGATAGGCGGTTGCAACCTTGTGTTTCACACCATTCTTACTCAGCAATCCTTGGAACACTTTGTTGATAAAATGAGTTCCACCATCGCTTATAACCACTCTAGGCACTCCAAATCTTGGAAAGATAATGGAGGTGAACATCTTGGTTACAACTCGCGCATCATTAGTTGGACTAGCAATTGCTTCCACCCACTTGGAGACATAGTCCACAGCAACTAGGATGTATTCATTCTTGTGAGAGACTGGGAAAGGTCCCATGAAATCGATCCCCCAGCAATCGAACACTTCAATTTCCAAGATGTAGTTCTGAGGCATCTCGTTTCTCTTGCTTATACTCCCCATCCTTTAGCATGAATTGCATCGAGATATGAAGGCGTGAGCATCTCTGAACATAGTAGGCCACCAGAAACCGGCTTGGAGGATCTTGGAAACAGTCTTGAAGGTGGCGAAGTGACCAGCATAAGAGGAACCATGGCAGTGGTGAAGGATCCCTGGAATATCAGCCTCTGGAACACATCTTCTGAAGATCCCATCCTTGCCTTGCCGATAGAGATACGGCTCATCCCAGAAGTAGTGCCTTGCCTCACTCAAAAATTTCCTCTTCTCATTCCCAGTGAACCTCAAAGGCTCTTTCTCAGCTGCCAAGAAGTTGGCAATCTCAGCAAACCATGGAAGATTCGGGTACTCCTTCTGGATCACTGCAACGAATGCTCCTTCTCCGCGGGAACAATCCTTAATGGCAGGTGACGACTGCTCCATGTTGCGCAGACCAATCGCATTGACGTACTCCATCGGTTGTTCCACATCAAGAACTGTCTCATCTGACACTTTCATCCTGGAGAGATGATCTGCCACTCCATTATCAACTCCCTTCTTGTCTCTTATCTCTAGATCAAACTCTTGGAGCAAGAGGATCCATCTTAAGAGGCGCGGTTTAGCATCCTTCTTCGTGAGCAGGTACTTGAGTGCCGCGTGGTCTGTGTGCACAATCACCTTTGATCCAACCAGATAGGATCTGAACTTCTCAAAAGCGAACACGATGGCAAGGAGCTCCTTCTCTGTGGTTGCGTATCGGCATTGAGCTTCATCTAAAGTTCTGTTTGCATAGTAGATCACGTGAAGCTTCTTGTCTTTACGCTGTCCAAGGACTGCTCCCACTGCAAAATCACTTGCATCTGTCATGATCTCAAAAGGGAGATCCCAGTCTGGAGGTTGGACAACTGGTGCACTGACTAGGGCTCCCTTGATCGTATGGAATGCGGCTAAGCAGTCACTGTCAAAGGCAAACTGAGCTTCCTTGCAGAGCAACCGAGTGAGTGGTCTCGCGATCTTAGAGAAGTCTTGGATGAACCTCCTGTAGAAACCAGCGTGTCCCAAGAAACTCCTGATTCCCTTCACTGAAGTTGGTGGTTGCAGACTCATCATGACCTCGATCTTTGCCTTGTCCACCTCAATGCCTTTCTCGGATATCTTGTGTCCCAGAACAATCCCATCTCTCACCATGAAGTGGCACTTCTCCCAGTTCAGCACCAGATGCTTCTCCTCGCATCGCTTCAGTACCCTGCACAAATTTGACAAACAGACATGAAAGGAGCTTCCATAGACGCTGAAATCGTCCATGAAAACCTCCATTATGTCTTCGATCAGATCAGTAAAAATCGACATCATGCATCGCTGGAAGGTCGCTGGGGCATTGCACAAGCCGAATGGCATCCTCCTGTATGCATATGTTCCATAAGGGCATGTGAACGTCGTCTTCTCCTGATCATCTGGATGGATGGGAATCTGAAAGAAACCTGAATAACCATCTAAAAAGCAATAGTAAGGGTGGTTAGCCAATCTCTCAAGCATTTGATCAATAAAAGGAAGTGGGAAGTGATCCTTACGAGTCGCATCATTCAACTTACGAAAATCAATGCACATGCGATGACCAGTAATTGTTCTAGTGGGGATCAATTCATTCTTTTCATTTGTTATCACAGTGATCCCCCCTTTCTTAGGAACTACATGCACAGGACTAACCCACTTACTGTCAGAGATCGCATAGATCACACCTGCTTCTAGAAGTTTCATTATCTCTTTCTTTACAACATCTTTTAGATTCGGGTTTAACCTCCTCTGATGTTCTACAGAAGTCATCGATTCATCTTCCAGGTGTATTCTATGCATGCACAGATCAGGTGAAATGCCAGGTATGTCAGCTAGAGAGTAACCCAAAGCCTTACGATACTTTCTCAGCTCACACAAAAGCAGAGCAGTCTCTGCATTGTTCAGGTCAGCATTTATAATGACAGGATATGTGGAGTTGGGTCCAAGAAATGCATACCTGAGTCCCTTGGGAAGGGATTTGAGCTCTACCTTTGGAGCTTCCAGCTCGCTCCATGAGTCATCAGTCTGAGCTGCCGGAACAGACGAGTTCCGAGGTGCGGTTGTTCCAGTCGCTGTGCTGGAGTCACTGTTCTCCCCCAGACTTAGATTCGCCACCATCCTCTCCATAGTCCTGGCTGAATCCAGGAACTTGGCATAGGCATCAGCATCAACATTCTCTAAGCTCTGCTCGGCTTCAGCTCTGACTAAGGCGAGTTCAAGTGGATCCTCGGTGAGAATCTCCTCGATCATTCCTTCATGCGGCTCTAACGGATCTCCATCTTCTTGGACAGTGAAAGTTTGTCCATCCAGCATCGGCTTCTTGAGCATCTGATCCATCTCGAACTTCATCACAATATCTCCAAGGTGGAGATCAATCTTCCCTTGTCGGACATCAATGATAGCTCCAACAGTGCAAAGGAATGGTCTGCCTAGGATAAGGGGATCATTGGAGTCTTCCTCGACTTCCAGAACAACGAAATCGGCAGGAACAATCGTGTTTCCAACCAGAACTTGAAGATCTTCGAGGATTCCAACTGGAGACTTCACAGATCGATCAGCAAACACTAGTGACATCCTGGTAGGCTTGAAGTCAGTGTATCCAAGGCGCTTAGCCACAGTATATGGCATGAGATTTATGCTCGACCCTAGGTCGACTAGCGAGCACGAAAAGAGTGTTCTGCCAATCTGAACCGAGAGAACGAATTTTCCCGGATCACCCAGCTTCTTGATCCTTCTGTTCTGGAGCACCGCACTGCACTCCTTAGAGACAATCATGAACTCGCTGTCATCAGATATCTTCCCAGAGATCAATCCCTTGACGAAGCTACGCATGGATGGTATCATCTGGATCGCACTCATCAGAGGGAGCTTGATAGTTAGGTCTTCCAGCATCTTCCTGCACTTCATCTCTTCCTTATCCTTGCGTGTAGCCTTAGCTGGAACAGGATAGGGCACTTTCGGTACATACTGGCGAGCAGAAGAGGGTGCTGCAGTCGGTGGAACAACCCCAGCGGGTCGCTCTGCTTCAGGCGGAACAGTCTCAGTAGGTTGTTCTGCGTCGTCCTCATCTGTGCGTACAGCCTCAGGTGGCTGATCCGACTCCTTCTGCTTCCCTTTCTCAGCCGATGTGAATCTCCTGGGGTCTAGATCAGGCAGTTGCTTTCCACTCCTCAAACCTACTGCATTGCACTCCTTGGGGTTCTTGTCTGTTTTTCCAGGGAGAGTTCCTTGCTGTCTCTTCACGTTCTCAGCAGTCTGAGCAATCTGAATATCCATCTGTCTCATATGGCTTGAGACATTGTCATACTTCACACTCAGGTCATTGAACATATGATTCATCCTGGTGTTGATGTCGTTAGTGACCTGGTTCAGTGCTTTCCCTTGGATCTGCTGTCCTTGGAGCAGCTGGCTCATCATATTGGCGAGGCTCTTCATGTCATCATGCGGAGCAGTCTGAGTTGGTTGTGCAACTTGCTGATTAACCGGCTGTTTCTGGCTGTGGAACTGGGCGTTCTGAGCTGGGTTAAGGACAAAGGTTCTTCCCTGATTGCCATAAGGCCTTTGGTATCCACTGTTCTGACTCTGGTTCCCTTGAGCCTTATCGTCTGGTTTAGGGGCATTGAACAGGTGTGGATTGTTCCTCACGTTAGGGTTCGGGTGATAGTTCTTGAACTGCCATCCTTGCCCATTCACGTAGCTCACTTCATGCTGATCCGCAGCAGACTGGTCTGCCTCTGATGCGCCATCCGCGGTAGCTTTATCCTGTGGAGATTCTTCCATGATGAAGACCTGGTTCTGGTTACTCTTAATCAGCTGATCGACCTTGGCAGAGAGCTCATCGATCTTGCTGTTGTCGATGCTCTTCACCTTCTGAGAGCGATCAGTCTCGCGGTTATTGTCAGCTGAGCTTGAGGCCATGTTCTCAATCAACTCGAATGCGCCTTGAGTGGACTGAGTCATGAAGTCTCCCTTACTGGCTGAGTTCAAGGCGTTCCTGTATTCCCAGCCTACTCCATCGTAGAACACTCCCAGCAGATAGTCTTCTTCAAAACCGTGATGTGGGCACTCTCTGCGGTAGACATTGAATCGCTCCCAAGCATCGCAGAACGGCTCGTCCACCAACTGTTTGAAGGTCACGATCTTCTGTCTCAGAGCTGCCGTCTTCGATTTCGTGTAGAAGTGGCTTAAGAAGGCTTCTCGGACTTGTTCCCAGGTGGTGAGTGATCCGGTGGGCAGTGAATCAAGCCAGCGAGCAGCCTTCCCATCAAGAGAGAAAGGGAACAGAGTACACTTGATGTAATCGGGTGGTACTCCATTCGCCTTAGTGAAACCACACATCTTCTCGAAGTGCTCGATGTGGTCCATCGGTATCTCAGCAGGAAGTCCGTTGAAGATCTTCCTTTGCACTAGACTTATCAAGGCTGGCTTGATCTCGAAGTCTTGCCTAGTGCACGGTGGAGGGGTTATGGCAGATCGCGTAGCAGGCAGATTACGCAGTAAGTTTCTCTGGCCGATCTGGACCACTTCCTCCTGTTGATTTGCAGCATTCAGAGCAGCTTGCTCGGCAGCAGCTTGCTGCGCTTGGATCGTCTGCTGCATCTGCTGCATCTGCTGTTGCATGAGTGCAAGAGCAGCAGTGAGATCATCTGGATGATCACCCATGTTGGTGTTCGTTGATCTCGGCTGTTGACGGTTCTGTCGTTCCAATCTCGCTAGTTCCTCGTTAGAAAGCTGATGTAATGGCCCTTGTGCGTTGCTCCTAGTATGTCTACTGGTCATGCACCTGGATCATCAGCTGAAACAAAGAAAATAACACGAGTCAGATATCTTAGACTAGATATGAAACCGAAAATTAGAGGTAAAAAATCTGGTCCCCGTCGCAACGGCGCCAAAACTTGATACACTAAAAATGAATCCTTGCTACTGCCAAGTTAACAGTTGCAATTGTAGTATTTGAGATTCAAATCCAGAGGACCAGTCTACACTCTAGTTCTATAAGTTTCAAGGTCAAGCTAAGAAGAAGATATGATTTGATTTTAGTGGGCGATAGTAAACAAGCAAAATAAACACGAGATTGATTTAATTAAACAAGAGCTAGCCTAGGGTATTTCATTGGGTGTTGAATTGGAGCCAAACAATTATTCAAGCGCGATGAAGTGCTTTCTAGAACTCGGATCACTCAGCTGGAACACTCCACTGTCGTGGTAGTGATCGCTTTGCAGATCGATCTCACCACCTAACTGTCGTTGGGATGAGGATCGATTGCAAGCTTTAGAGAACAAGTCCGATCAGTTCACCTACCACCCTAATATCTACTTTCGCTGATTAGGGATACTAAGCTCATTCAATACATGTCAAGTTATCATCCTAAGCGGTTAACTAGGCGATGAACTAGTGATCTAACATCAAGTGATCAGTTTAATGAAAGCAGTAAGAACAGTATGAATGAAGAACAGTTATGGATCGCTTATCTATATTTAGCTCATGTCTCAACACCCTAAAAACCCTAGGCGAGCAAGGTCACTACTCGATCATGATGCACATAGACAAAGACATAAATCCTGAATAAAATTGCATAAGAACAGAGTAAGAAACAATAGGGTTCAGATGATCTTCTCTATGAGAGGATGGATTCTTCTCCCTTACAAGTTGCAGATCGCAAATACTCAGTGTTCTCTTGTAAAAACTAGCGTAAGAAAAAAAATAGAAAATAGATAGATGGCGTTTTATATGGAGGCGCCAATCAGAAGAAAAGAGATTAGGGCAACAGGGCATAAATTCCCGAAATAGGAGTTTCCATATTCGTCTGGAACAATCGCCGGATCACTCCGTCTGCTTGTTCCGCTTGAGAGAGAACAGTCTCGGGACTGTTCTCTTGAGTGTTCTCCGCAGGAATTCTCCAAAAGGACTTCTTTTCATCAGGCACCTTCTCTTCTTTCTTCTGCTAACTCCAGACCTGTAAAAGGTCAAAAAGGACTAGACTGACACGAATTAGTGACTTCAAACAAAAGAAAACATATATACAATGATGTGAAAACACCATATATCATGTTCCTTAATTGAAAAAAATGCTTTCATCTTTTATCTACTATCTTAATTGTTTATTTCTTTTTTAAAATGTAGAACTATTTAAAAACACACATGTCATAATTTGCATTATAATACATAAATTATACATATATGTGTGGTATCTTAATGTAATTAATATTGACATATCTAAAAGTTAATTAAGAATAAACTTTAAACACACACAAAATCACAGTAACATAAGACATATCAATGTATGTTTTCTAATATAAATACTCACATGAGGTAAATAATGATCATCAGTTAACGAACAACAACTGACCCTAGACTCCTTTCAGGACTGTAACAACAAAATCTAAAACGCAATCTCAACACTATTCACGGTATGGAACTACCACATGGCTTAATTGAAGATATTCTCAAGAAATTACCGGTGAAATCTCTGTTAAGATTAAAATCCGTGTCAACGCAATGGAAATCTACAATTGAATCTGCATATTTCAAGAAAAAAACAGTTGTTATATAGTCAACTACAAGATCCAGATATCCTTATCACCAATCGCTATGAAGATAAAGATAACGTACATGTAACAAGGATGTTCACGATAGGTTCGTCGGATTTGATCAAACTGCCTAATTTTTGCCCTGTAACTACACCAATTCCCAGGGAGAACAACAAACCATCGCTTTATTATACCTATTCCGTATGTGGGAGTTGTGACGGTATGATGTGCTATTACAATCACTACACTTGTATCTATCTATTCAATCCTAATACTAGATGGTTTCGAAGTGTTCCTCAAGCGGGGCATCAAGAAGCTGCTCTCATGGTGATGAATCAAATAGGAACCTGGACGGGAGATAACGATGGCATTTTATGCAGTCTAGGTTTTGGCAAAGACATGTTCACAGGCAGATACAAATTGGTTTGGTTATATAATTCATTTGGGTCAAATCTAAGTAACGCTACGGTTTGTGAAGTGTTTGATTTTAACACCAGCACTTGGAGGTATGTGACTGCTTCTCCTGTCCGTATTTTTGATGAACAAAGTCCTGTACACATAGATGGAACTCTTTACTGGTTCACTGATGATAATATCACAGAAACAAGAATAATATCTTTCGATATTCATACAGAAAAATTTCACATAACCGCAGAAACTCCATCTGTTAAAGTAGCTGATAAGCAAATCATCATGTGCACTCTGAATAACCGTCTATGCGTCGTGCAGAAAGAGTGGCCAAGACAAGAGATTTGGTCACTAAATAATTCAGATATGACTTGGGATAAAATATATTCGCTAGATCTACAAACTGATTATGATTGGTTTACGGATCGTATGCCACCACCATGCACTTATTCGCCAGAAGACATTCCATGTGCCATTCCTGTCGCGGTTTTGAAGAACAAGAAGAAATCACTAGTGCTTTATTATCTTCGTGCTAAGAATTCGAATCTTTTAATTTACGATCCTGAATCAAGATCTTATGATTTATGTTTCGTACGTGATTACAGAGTACATTATTGTGAGAGTTCATTTTTTTGTTTCCCAAGTTTGATGTCAATTGTGTAAAAACTAATTAGTTTTTGAGATATATTATAGTTTATTATCCTAGTTATTTAATCATCTTATATATTAAATGAAAAGTCACTTTATTGACTTCTGCTGACGTGTCACTCATACATGCAGTCTGGAAAAAATCCTTATAATTTCATTGATCGATTATTTTTAATTTTTATTTATTTTAATCAAATCTAAAAAAGAAATCATAGAATCAATTAATGTTAGTTGACAAACCATTTACATAGTTTTATGCAGAACCATTTATAGTATCAAATGGTATCAAATATGGAATTTCTATATAATACTTCATCATTCCATTTTTTTATTAATAATGTATTTATAAATTATATGAAGTATGTTGTTAAAAAGTTGTTAGTAAAACTAATATACTAGCTTTATCTTTCTATTATAAACACTCATAAAAACTTTATTTGTCTATATAAGTCATAATATACATATATAAAAATATACTTTTAATAAAAAATATTATAATAAATATTGATGCATCATATAACGAGTTTATTAATAATTTAAAATAGTTTAAAATCATCTGTGATGATTAATATATATTTTTAAAAAAACTTAAAGTCATTTATATTGATTCATTAGTAATGAATTATACCAGATATATAATAGTATGTAATTATATAAATATTTGGTAAACATTTTAAGGTTTTAAATCATCAATAATGCTACCCGTCTCTGCTTGGCGATGAAGAAGGCGATTTCTAGATCTGCCCAGCTCTAATGACGATATCTTGATCCGATTCCAACGACGACATCCTCATTCTCACGAGGGAGACTACCAACACTCCTTGTGGCGGCTGAGATTCTATTTTGTCTCGAGCAGATCCATTGGTGGCGTTATCACAAGCAATCACTTTTGCTTTGGAGATATATGATATTTGTCATATATCACAGAATCTCATGCGCAGCAGTCTGGTTGGGTGATCTTCGTTGCCTTGATCGCTTCATTGCTCGCTTTGGATTGGACTTACTGGTTCGTAGCTGCTGATCTTACTCGACGTTACACACAGCTTTCACTCTGTTTTCACTCTGTTTCCTGCTGCAATACTCTGTTTTCATCTGGCTTTGACGCCGCTTTATAACTCTCTCAACCATGAATCGTAGTGGTTCAGCTCATAAGGCTGACGTGAAGGGGAAAGGCATCTGGTATGATGATGATGATGATGGACCGATTCAGTTAACAGACCAGGATGAATCTCCTATTATTCACGACTACAGTCTATCGTTGATCGGCAAGATTTTAAACCCAAAGAAACAGACGGTTGAGAAACTGATCCAGACAATGCTGGGACAGTGGGGGATGCAGGATCGAATAACGGCTAATGATCTGGGGGAAGGGAAGTTTCTTTTAAACGTTTCCACTGAAGAGGACATCAAAACGGTCTTTAGCCAAGGACCTTTTCACTACAATTTCTGTATGTTCGTTCTTGTGCGATGGGAGCCGGTGGTTCATGATGATTATCTGTGGATAATTCCTTTTTGGGTAGAGATTACTGGTATCCCGCTGCACTTATGAACCATTAGCAACTTAAGAAAAATCGGAAGCAAGCTAGGTCATGTGGATATGGTTGATCTCTCTGCTGGCCGGCTATTGTTGGACATTGATACGAGGAAAGCTCTTGTTTTCTCTCGTAAAGTTGCATCACCGAAAGGGGAAGAGGTTACGATCAAGATGCATTATGAAAAGCTCTTTAAACATTGCTCAACCTGTGGGATGTTGACACATGAAGTGGCATATTGCCCTCAGAAAGCTGGTGTCTTTGCACGAGTTCAAATTCCGAGTCTTGAGGAGTCTCGACAGTCTTCGCTGAGAGATCAGAAACCACTTGAGATGAAGCCATTTGCCAAGCCTTCACATGCTATTCTACCTTATGAGAAGAAGCAATACAATGACCATATCAAGAATGAAAGGCGCGATAGAAAGGAGAGTGGTTTCATGAGCGATGCAAGGAGATCGCAGTATCCGAACGACAAGAGAGATGCTTACAACGATAGGAAATCTGAATATCAGGAGGCGCAAGGTTGGTATGGCGACAAGGGATCTGGAAGGGATGATCGTCCTGTTAGGAAGATAGCTTCGCATGCGTCGCGTTATGGCGCACAATATGCTCCTTATCAGACCGAACAACACCAATGGAGGGCTAAGGAGCGTGTAGAACCTCAACACAAGGAACACAGAATCGAGCCTTATGCTTGTGATGTCCAACCTGCAACTAGTGAGAGATCATCAAATGTAAAGACATTGGCGGGTAGAAGACATGAGGACATTGGTAATGGTGGTAAGGAGAATGGTGGCAAGAAGATTGCAAGTAAGATCGTAACTCCGGTGCGTGGTGATCAGGACGCTAATGTTACCAAACGGTACAGAGAGCTCGTTAAGCCAATCTCTTTCTCTCCTAAGGAGAAGGAGATGATAAACGAGGATCAAATGATAGGAGCTTTAACCGGTATGGAGATTATTGGTACTAGTACTAACGACAAGGAGATACATGACGATGAGATGATGATGGTGGAACATGAGGACGACTTGCTAGGTGAGGATTTGATGGAGTTGGAGGAGCATGGTAAAAGTGTCACCGCACAAGTCAAGATAGCGAGCAAGGAGACCGGAAAGTCGAAAGTATCATCTCATAGGAGTGGAGGAAAGTCTCAAATCCCATTGGGTTTGAACATGAAAGCTCAGTTTCTCCGGAGAGGATCTCCTAAGATTCATAAGTCCTCATCCAGAGAGATAATCCAACCGGGAAAACAGCACACGAGTGGTGTCAAGAGTTTGAAGAGCATAAATCGCAAAGGTGATGGTACGGAGGGGTCCACTAACACCTCCACAAATCATCAATGAAGACAATCAGTTGGAACTGTCGAGGGATTGGGAACGACCTCACAGTTCGACGCCTTACGGAGATGTGTCAGAAGCATCGCCCAGGACTCGTGTTCCTATATGAAACGAAGAATAAGAGGCTGTTGTTGCAAAACATTCAAGCCGATTTAGGATTTGATCATTTGTTTACCGTTGAGGCACTTGGTCTCAGCGGAGGTTTAGCTCTTTTTTTCTATGGATGAATTTCAAGTTAATGTTGTATTTTCAAATAACAGAATGATTGACATTGAGGCAGTCATTGATGGAATAAAAGTCTTTATGACGTTTGTTTATGGAGATCATGTACTAGAACGAAGAGATCATGTTTGGGAACGTCTTACGCGTTTCTCAACAACAAGAACTGGACCTTGGTTTATGATAGGAGATTTCAATGAGATTACAAGTCATAATGAAAAAGAAGGAGGTAGACAACGTACTGATAGCTCTTTTATACCTTTCAAGCAAATGCTAAGTGATTGTGAGATGCTAGAATTTTCATACACTGGAGATATGCTATCATGGGTTGGTAAGAGAGCAGGGAGAGTAACTGTTAGATGTCGTCTGGATAGAGCAGTAGGAAATGCTGACTGGCATGAAAAGTTCCCTCATTCGAAGACGAAGTACATGAGGTTATGGGGCTCGGATCATCGTCCGATACTTGCTGATATCCTCAAAAAACCATCCAGGAGATCGAGGAAATTTAAGTTTGAAAAAAGATGGTTGGACAATGAGGAACTGAGACAAGTTATTTGGGAGGGATGGAAATCACCTGATCTTCCTCCCAATGCCCCTATAATGGAACATATTTCCAGCTGTAGGAAAGCATTAAGCGAGTGGAGGAGACAAAATAATATAAACTCGGCAAAACTGGTGGAAGAGCTTAAAGAAAAAGTGGAAGGTCTATATGCAGATGACGATGCCACAACAGAGCAGATTGCAGCAGCTTTGGAGGAGCTTTCTGATGCTCTTAAGGCAGAAGAAATGTTCTGAAAAAAAAGAGTCGTGTATTTTGGCTAAGGGAAAGAGATCGCAATACGAAATTTTTCCATGCCTTAACGAAACAAAGGAGAGCAAGGAACAAGATCACTCAGCTTCTGGGTGAAAATGGAAATATTGTGGAAGATGAAGAAGGATTAGTAGCCATTGCTACTAGTTATTTTAGACAAATCTTTGAGTCTACTAATCCACAGGATATTGAAGAAGCTCTATCTGAAGTTCCTACGACAATAACAGAGCCAATGAACGAAAGCCTTACAGCACCGGTAACGGAGTGGGAGATTAAACTAGCACTATTTTCTATGCATCTAGAAAAAGTATCGGGGCCAGATGGGATGACTGCACTGTTCTACCAGAAGTTCTGGGATATAGTAAAGGATGATTTAACTCTTATGGTTAATAAGTTCCTTGCTGAAGGGATAATGCACGATGGACTGAATGAAATTAACATTTGTCTCATCCCAAAGAAAACAAAACCGAATGATATGGCTCAGTTTCGGCCTATTAGTTTGTGTAACCGTAAGTTACAAGATTATCTCTAAGGTCCTATGCCAGAGACTTAAGAAAGTGCTGCCATGATTGATATCGGAAACACAATCAGCTTTTGTTGCTGGAAGACAGATTTCTGATAATATTATGATTGCTCAAGAAATGTTCCATGCTCTCAGGACCAAGCCAAGCGGACGCAACAAGAGAATGGCTATTAAAATAGATATGAGCAAAGCCTATGATAGGATGGAATGGTCATTTATTGAAGCTGTGATGAGAAAGATGGGTTTCTCAGAAACATGGATAACATGGATAATGAGATGTATTACGTCAGTACAATACAAAGTCCTCATAAATGGGCAACCAAGAGGAAACATTATTCCAGGAAGAGGCCTACACCAAGGAGATCTTTTGTCTCCTTTCATTTTTATTCTATGCACGAAAGCGCTCGTTAGCCTTCTCAATCATGCAGAGAACCATGGAAAGATAACGGGGATGCGCGTTATCCGCGCGTGTCCATCGGTATCCCACCTACTATTTGCTAATGATAGCCTTTTCTTCTGTAAGGCGGAGCCCCGTGAATGTGAAGAAGTAATGAAAGTAATCAGGATCTATGGTAAAGCATCAGGACAATGTATTAACTTTGATAAATCCTCTTTACTCTTTGGTAAGAGGACTAACGCAACCACAAGGCAAGAGATCAAAGATGTACTTGGAATTCAGAATGATGGAGGGATGAGGACTTACTTGGGTATCCAGAAGATATCAGTGGTTCAAAATGCAAGCTCTTTGCCTTCCTAAAAGACAAACTAATGCATAGAGTGAATGGCTGGACAGGTCGCTGGCTTTCGAAAGGAGGTGCTGATTAAGTCCATTTTTCTTACTCTTCCGACGTATGTAATGTCTACTTTTCTGTTCCCATTGGAGATATGTGAAAACCTTGCCAGCGTTATTGCCCAATTTTGGTGGAGCTCAAATACCCCAAAGAGAGGAATACACTGGTCGAAATAGGAAAAAGTTTGCCTACCGAGAGAAGAAGGAGGAATTGGATTCCGGATGATTTATGAGTTCAATCTGGCATTACTGGCGAAACAATTATGGAGGCTAACACAAAACCTGGATTCGCTGGTCGTCCGTGTATTACGAGGAAGATATTACAGACTAAGCTCGCCTTTACGAGTAAATTCTGTAAACAGTCCTTCTTATGTTTGGACTAGTATTTCCGCTGCGAGGGAGCTTTTGTTGCTGGGGATAAGACAGAAAATTCACTCTGGTTATGAGGTTAAGATGTGGGAGGACCCATGGATTCCATTGAATCCTGCTAGGCCAGCTATACCTGTAGCGCCAGTTATGCATCCAAATATGAGAGTGAGTGATCTTATTAATCAGAAGTTGAAGGAATGTGATGTTAATCTACTCGAACAATATGTCAGCCCTGATGACATACCTCTTATAAGGAGTTTAGCCATAAGCACAACTCATATGCCTGACAAATTTTGCTGGAACTTCACAAGACATGGACAATACACGGTCAAATCTGGATATTGGGTAGCTCAAAACCTTTTGAAGGATGTAGACGAAAAGCAAGTGGTTGAGCCAAGTATTACAAAGCTCCAAGCCTTTGCTTGGAAGATAAAGGCGCCGAAGAAAATTTTTCATCTTATATGGCAATTGTTAACTGGTCATGTGGCAGTAACGAGAAATCTAGTAAGGCGAAATATGAGATGCGACAATTAATGTCCAAGATGTGGTGAACCAGAGGAATCAGTAACACATGCCATTTTCGAATGCCCACATGCGCTACAAGTTTGGCTACACTCATCGACTCCGACGAATCCTGATGTTTTTCCAGCATCAAGCATCTATACGAATATGAGCTACCTCTTCTGGGAAAAAAATGGTTCACTTGAACCAGCAAGACATGGATCCTTATCCCTGGCTAATTTGGTATATTTGGAAGGCTCGAAATGACAAACTCTTTAGGGGAATAGACAGAGATCCTCTGGAACTAGTTCGATATGCTGAGAGTGAATGTCAAGCTTGGTTTAATGCTAACGAGACGATACCACCAGTAGTACAAGAGAGTAACGGAGAGGAACCCCAAGTCATAAGCTTGGGCAATATTTGCTTACTGGATGGATCATGGACTCCTCATGCGCAATTTAGTGGATGTGGATGGGTCTGGTTGGATAGTGGAGGAAATACGCAGCTCATGGGATCACAGAACTTCCCCAGAAGATAATCAGCTTTGCACTCAGAAGTGGAAGCGTTGCGATGTGCGATGGAGAATATACTTCAGCACTCAACATGTCAGAATTTCGGAACGGATTGTAAAGAATTGATTGCTATGATCAAGGAACCTCATGCTTGGCCAAGTTTTGCTACGAAACTAAAGAGGATAGAGACATTGCTCATATGCTTCCCAGATTTCAAGATTTTTTATATTCCAAGATCGCGTAATTAGATCTCAGACTTTTTAGCTAAGACAACTAGATCATTCCATAGGAAGTTACATTTTTTTGATTGTTTTATTCCGGTCTGATTACCCAGACCACCTCAAGTTTGAGTAATAGAATAACTGTTTGCCGTCAAAAAAAAAATAGAATAGATGGTTGGGCTAGGAGCATGTTTCTGAAAGTTTTTCTATCTACGTGGGTGTGAGACTATAAATCTCTTGTGTAATTATAATGTTAGAGTGAGTTTTAATGGTCTGTGTTATTTAGGGTTGAGTTTTTTTGAAAAAAAAAAAAAAAATTCAACCCTAAATAACACAGACCTTTAAACTTTAATGGGCTGAGTTGAGGGATGCTTTTTGGAAGATTGAGCTCAGGAATGTAGAAGAATTAGAAGAGAGGTCATGAGGTTTTTATATTTACGTAAGTATTATAATGCAGTTGTCTTTCTTAAGGCCATCTCCAACCACTACACTATTTTAGTGTTGAAACTACACCATTTTAGTGTAGTTTTAGCACCAAATTTCTTTTCATCTCCAACCACAACACCAAATATCACATTAAAAAGAATATTCTCTATTATTATATTATTAAAAAAGATTCTCTTAACTATTGAATATTTTAATACTCATTATTCTTATAACATATACAAGTAACTATTTTTAATAAGAACAAGATTAACAAATTTAAAACAATAATTATAATTATTGAATAATACTTTAGAAATACATATGAAATTAAAATAAAAAAAAACATACAAGCGAAATTAAAATAACTAAAAACATACAAATGAGAATACATATGAAATTAAAACAACTAAAAACATACAAACGAAATTACATTGCATAAAAAAAATATGATACATCTTACTAATTATTAGAATTGCCATATTCACCCCACAAATGTTCGATTAGTGCATCTCGAAGTTCAAAATGAGCATCTCGGTCTTTGATTCTATAGTGCCGAGATAAGAATTCTTGAAATTGAGCATCATCACCACTTGTCATCTCAACTTCTGCATTTGGAACTTCACCTTGTTCTTCAATTGTTGCATTGATATCACGTTCATCCTCTATGATCATATTATGCATTATGATACAAGTTGTCATTATATCATGTAATACCTTTTTATTCCACATTCGTGATGGTCCTGCCACGATTGCAAATCTTGACTGCAATACTCCAAATGCACGTTCAACGTCTTTCCTACACGATTCTTGTTTCATTGCGAATATTTTTTTTTTAGGACCACGGGGATCGTGAATTGTTTGGACAAGAGTGGACCATTTTGGATATATACCATCAGCTAGATAATAACCCATGTTATAATGTTTTCCATTAATAACATAATTAGCCGGTGGAGCAGTTCCTTCTGCTAAATTAGCAAAAAGATGAGATGCCTCTAAAACATTGATATCGTTATTAGATCCCGGCAGACCAAAATATGCATGCCAAATCCAAAGATCATAATCAGCTACAGCCTCTAAAATGATGGTGGGAGAACCACTACGACCGGCATATTGTCCTCCCCAAGCTGTTGGGCAGTTTTTCCATTTCCAATGCATACAGTCTAAACTACCCAACATACCTGGAAATCCTCGGTGTTCACCGATATGGAGTAGTCGTGCAACATCATTAGCGTCAGGTGATCGGAGATAGCGGCTTCCAAAAACCTCGACAACAGCACGACAAAAGCGCTTCAAACTTTCTAGGGCAGTTGACTCTCCGATTTTGATGTACTCATCAGTTGAATCCTCTGGTAGACCATACGCCAACATCCGAAATGCAGCAGTTATCTTTTTCAAACCAGACAACCCAAGTTTCCCGGCACCATCTCTCCTTTGGACAAAATATTTGTCATGTCTTTGTATCGCATCATAAATACGAAGAAACAAAGGACGCCCCATCCGAAATCGTCGCCGGAACATCGCCTCAGAGAATAAAGGATTCTCTGCAAAATAGTCGTTGAAAAGATTGCGAGAAGCATTCTCCTGATCACGATCAACAAGAAGAAGAAGAAGAAGAAGAAGAAGAAGAAGAAGAAGAAGAAGAAGAAGAAGAAGAAGAAGAAGAAGAAGAAGAAGAAGAAGAAGAAGAAGAAGAAGAAGAAGAAGAAGAAGAAGAAGAAGAAGAAGAAGAAGAAGAAGAAGAAGAAGAAGAAGAAGAAGAAGAAGAAGAAGAAGAAGAAGAAGAAGAAGAAGAAGAAGAAGAAGATACATGAGATGAGCTACCAAAGTTATAATTCATCTTTGATAAAAAGAAATAGAAGATGATGGTCTTATTGTTCAAACATGATACACATTTTATAGGCAAATCATGCCATATTCCATTATCACATTATTAGAAAAAAAACGAATCAATCTTAACCGTTCAATTTCTTTGACGATATCTAACCATTGCTTTGATTAGTCATTTCATGTCATATTTCCACTATCACATTTTCAGAAAAATCAATCTTAACCATTCAATTTCTTTGACTAAAATCTATCTGTTGCTTTGATTAGTCATTTCATGTCATATTTCCACTATCACATTTTCAAAAAAAAAACGAATCAATATAAACTCTTGCATTGATTAGTCACTTCTTGTCATATTCCATTATCACATACCAGAAAAAAATAAATCAATATAAACCGTTCGATTTATTTGACCAAGATCTAACCGTTGCATTGATTAGTCACTTCATGTCACATTCACATTATCATATTATCACAAAAATACGAATCACTTCTCTATATAAACATATACTCCTTTCAATGATCACACATCTCCAACTTATTTCTTACCACTACTATCTTTCTCAAAAATGACTTCAAGTCGTTCTTTATCATATTCCATTGATGAAGATATGCACTTATGTCATGTGTATCTTGATGTTTCTCAAAATCCAATCATAGGAATAAACCAGTCAAAAGATCAATTTTGGGCAAGAGTTGAAACTGAATACCAAAAGTCTGAGATTTCCAACCAGCAACCAAGACCAAGGAGATCTTTACAAACTCGAATGACTACAATTCTTTCAGCTGTCTCCAAGTTGAGGGGATGCGTTAATCAAATTGAAAACAAGAATCCTAGCGGTGCTTCTGAACAAGACATTGTGAGTATATGTGATTTTCTATTTACTATATTTCATAATTTTATTGTATATATTAACTTATTTAATCTTTGCTCATTATTTAATTAGTTGAACCAAGCAAAGATGTTATTAGCCCAAGATGTCAAATATAAAAGAGGCTTCAAATTCGACCACGTCTGGCCTATCCTCAAAGGCATGGGAAAATTTACAAATAACAACGGTAATGCACCTAGTGCATTCCACGAAGAAGGTCGTAATATTTCATCATCCCCATCATTTTCAGTTGATCCTGAGTCATCACCATCCCCCGGTATGAATTCATTTGATCTAAATATAAATTCTGACGAAGGCACTTCTAATTTATCTTCAAGACCTATGGGTGTGAAGAAAGCTAAGAGAAAATTACAATCTGAAGAACAATTTAAACAATTGATGGAGCAAAATGATAAACTTCTCAAAGCCATAACTAAAGGTAATTCGGAACGAAATGAAATTCAAAGACAGAAGGTCGAGGTAGCAAAAATGAAAGAAGAGAATAAAATATTATTCGCAGATTTGAATTCTATAACTGATCCTGCATCTCGTGCTTATATCGAAAATCGGAAACAAGAAAGTATAAGAAAACGAGCTCAAACCAGTCAATCTAACGAACAAAGAGAAGATGTCCAATACCAATATCATGGATCACAATATCAAACATCACAATATCAAGGAGATCAAGCTGAAGGACAACCATCTCATAGAGAACAAGTTCAAGGTGAAAACCAAATGTCACCAAATGATCAAGAAGATTATACCCCGTATTATAATTATCTTGATGGAGCTGATAATAATTTTCCGGGTTTTTAGATTATTATGTTAGTCAATCTAATGTTTTCCAGTTTTTTTTTTTTTTTTTGCAAATTTATGTATTTTTTTTATTTCTGCAAATCTATTTTCTTGTATGCACTTTTTATGTTTGGTTGGTGTTTATTTGGGTAATTTTATGTATTTTAAATGATTTTTATGTATTTTAATCCCATTTTAAATGTTTTATTAATTAATAATTTATATTAACTAAAATTTAGAAATCACATTAAGATTTATTAAAAAATAAATTTAATATCACATTACATATTAATGAATTTTATTTGCTATTTTGTAAAAGTAAATATAATGAATTAAGTTATGTAAACAATAAAAGAAAATCAAAAAAAAAAAAAACTTATCCCGTCGCTACAGTACCCACACTATATTTAGTGTGATATTGTATCAAAAATGACGAAGACACTATAATAACGTTGCATATAGCGTCTTGTTGGAGATGAAAAGTGAAATTTTAACGGCAAAATGGCGTTGTGGAGTTGCCCTTAGCGTGCTTCAATGAAGATCTTTTGGTTAGTTTGATTGATGGTGGTTTGTAAAACAAGAAGACATCAAAGTTCGTTGGTGAGTATACGAGTTCAATGGGATGGGGAAAGGTATTATGACATGTGGTATCAATAATTAAATACACATCATTTTAAAATCTTTTTACTATACCAAAAGAATAATATATACTTTAATTTATATATTTTAACTACTATTTAACAAAAGACTTAAATCCACTTTAAAAAAGGAATTTCTGAAAATTCTTATGATTAAGACCTACATAATTTGAATATTACGCCTATGATTAATAGAACAAAATAGTAAATGTTGTATATTAAATATTAGTGTAGTAATAAAATATTTAATTTTTATGTAAGAGACTAAACCCTTCTAAAAATTGTTTTCCAATTTCTTCACAAAAGTTATTAAAAATATGTTAAACATTTTTTTATAAAACTACACTTCCATTTTTTTTTTCAAAATTTTAAAAAATAATTTGGCATTTTATTCAAAGTATTCTCAAAAGCGTCTGCACAGATCTAAATGGACTAAGATAACTTTTACGAGTCCAAATGAGAATCAAACCTAAACAAACTGAACTCAAACTTTTACCAGATTCTTAACATTGTTATTCAACCAAGTCCAAAAACTAAAAATAGTCAAACTAAAATTAAATCCAAATTCATAAATAACTAAACATTTTTTATATCTTTAGACCGAAACCGAAAACTAAACGACCATGCCTAAATATATTAGTGAACAAACAGGCGGGTTAATAAAGTATCAACAAAAAAATACCTCTGCGCATTAAAATCGCGTATCAAAATCTAGTAGGATTTAAAAGTGGTAAAAGAAAAAGAAAAATAAAATTTTAATTGCAAATAAGTTATTCTTATTAGACGCCGTAAAAGAAAAAGATATTACCTAATTTACTAAAGGAAGAGTACAAATATAAACTACCTTTGGTTTTCACAATTATTTATAATGATATGATATTGGAGTTATTAATTAATTTACCTTTTATAATTCTTTGACTTTTATGTTTAATTAATGCATTTCCTAAATCAAATTCTAACTAAAAAATATGATAACAACAATTAATAAACCTAACATATAGTATTTACTGTTTTTCCTATTTTATTATTTATGTGTGTGTTTGGAAATAATTAATAAACCTAGCTTTAAATAATTAATGAACAATATTGTTTTTAAATTTATGTAATTATACTTTTATTATTTATAATAACTAAAAAATAAAATTCACATTAAAAATCATTTATATAATATACAAATATATTATCTTACATATATTTTCATATAAATAATACCCCAATGTAAATTTAGTATGATACATGTTGAAAATATAAGATATATAGCATCATAGATTTTAAATAATATATACAACAATTATATTATACATTATCAAAAAAATTTGATCCATAAAAAAATAAAATATATTTGTGCGGATATACGAGTCATATTCTAAAAAGTATGGATGATATCATCGATGGTTTACAAGATAAAATAAAATTACTCAATATAAACTATAAATTATTGTGTTTAGAAATGTCATATTAAAAAATATTTAATCAGCTAAATTCTAAAAATATATATTATCACTTATACAAATAAATAATTATTACAAATTTATATCACATTCCTAGCTGTTTTTAGCGAAATATCTTTTTTCAAGAAAATCTATATTTTTTGAAAATCTTGCTAACCAAATTTAAATCTATATATTCAGTATCTTCATAATTATCTTCATAATTTTAGTATATCAATAGTATTTAGAAAGTTAACCAAGAAAGAATTAAATGAAAATAAATGAATGAAAATGAAAATTAGCAATTAAATGAAAATAAATGAATGAAAATGAAAATTGACACCAGATTGAACGGATCAAAATCTAGTCTTTATCAAGGTTTTCAAAATCGGACCGGACCGGTCCAACCGTGACTCTTTCATTTAGCCGAGTCCAGGTTAGTTCAAAAACCAGATTTTAGTTGAACTGGTAAAACCAGTAAGAACCGGTGACCCGGATTATATATTTAAATCTAGTTAGACCATTGGTTTTCATTGATTTGTAAATTGAAGATAGTTATTCCGTTCGTTTGCTTTTATTTATCTAGATGTGTTAGTAGATTTGATATAACGAATGAATAAAAGACTATTTATGTGCATGAAAAGAAAAAAAATATAGGTGAATTTTCTTACAGAAACTATAACTCACGTAGAGATGGAGAAGAAGATGAAGAAATATGGATAGGTGTTGAAAATTACAAAGTAGAGTGCATTAATGATAGATTAAAAAGTCAATGGATCATTAATATTTAGTTTAATACAATATCAGCAAAATAGAAAGTAAATCTTCGTGCATATATATAGAAGTTATGGCAATGATATTATATAGATATGCATATATATACAGTACTGTACAACGTACTAATATTGAAACCCGGTTAAACCGTGACTCATATATTTTACCGGTTCTTTGTCCGGTCCGGTTTTATAAACCTTGGTTTTTATTAAGACTAATGAAGCATTAGGGTTTAACAATCGTGACAATGAACTTCTGCCGTATTCTGAGGGCTACCAATTCCCATCTCTGGAAGAGAGCCCGTACAAAGGTGATTGCCTCGTCTGGCGTGGAGCATTATCTCATCTGGAAGAGGGACATTTCCAGCGTCAAGAATGATGATCTATCCAAGACTCAAAAGTCGAAGATGTTCAAGAAACTGCGGGATCGTATAGAGACGGAAGCTTATAGGACAGTGGAAGAGACGTTAAATAAGTTTACCAAAGAAGATGGAGTTTTCATCACTCAAGTAGATCTCTTTGGCTGGGCTAAGTGTCTCGACGAGGACGGAAAACATCAACACGCCTACGAGGTCTTTGTCGAATTCATCATTTTGTTATTATTTTTGTATGGGAGATTAACTACGTAATGTGTGTTTTCTATAGATCTTTGAGTGGGTAAAGAGAAAGAAAATGACATTGTCTCCGTCCGAGCTTGAAACCTTTGTTGCTGATGCGGTCAAGGCTGCTAAAACACCGAGGAAGAAGAAGAAGATGATGTTCGAGGAACTTATGGATGTTAGTGAGAAGGGAGGGGCAGTAGAAGAAACGTTAAATGCGTTTACTACAAAGGAGGAGGAATGATAGGTCCAGCTATAGCTTCAAGAGTTAAACGTAAGACACAAGGTTTTTGTGGGTAGTATTGACATACCCTTTTGTCTTTTCTTTATTTGCTTAAATAGAAAACGTAAACAACATAGATGGAGTCATAACTCCCACGAACATGGAAATGGGAAAGGTGGAAGAGTTGGTTCCTCAACACAAGGAGACCAAGTCTCTTCTTATCAACAATAACAGGAAATTAAACAATAACTTAAATAATTAATAATTCAAATACTTTCGGTTAGGAATCCTTCTCCGGTTCGATGTGCGTCGGTTTGGTTCAGCTTCTTCTTCTTTCTGCACTTCTTCTTCTTTCTGCACTTCTTCTTCTTCTTCTTCTGCTACTGTAATCGCATCATTACCGCCGTCCCGGAAAAGAATCTTGTCCTCAAGATTCAACAATGGAAAGCTTTTGCGAAGCCGCTCAACACTCTCCCAAGTGGCATCATCGATAGGTAAGTCAGTCCATTGCACAAGTGCTTCTCGTTCCTCTGTCTCACCAGTAACCTTGATACGAAACTTCAGTACTTTTGCTGGAACGAGGCGGAGGTTGCCATTAGCTCTGATTGGTGGTAACGTTCCGGACGTTGGCGTCTCCTTGCCGACGTGTTTCTTCAGAAGGGAGACGTGAAAAACAGGATGAACACGAGTTCCCTCCGGAAGCTTTAAGCGATAAGCCACAGTACCAATGCGTGCTTCAACCTCGAAAGGACCATAGTAGCGTGTGGACAACTTATGCGATGTCCTTTTGAAGATCGTATGTTGCCGATACGGCTGCAGTCGCAAGTAGACCCAATCTCCAATCTGATAAGTAACATCTCGCCGCTTCAAGTCTGCTGTCTGCTTCATTCTGTTTGCCGCACTCGCCAAGTTATTCTTTAGGTCCCGAAGAACAAGGTCACGTTCCCGCAACTGTGCGTCTAGCTCCTGAACTGGTGTTGCGTTGTTCTCGTAGCCTATCAATGGAGGAGGCTCACGACCATAAAGAGCTTTGAAGGGAGACATACCTGTTGAGGCATGATATGTTGTATTGTACCAGTACTCTGCCCATGGGAGAAGGGAACTCCATTGCTTTGGTCTTTGATGAACAAAACAGCGAAGGTATTGCTCAATGCAGCGATTAACGACTTCGGTTTGCCCGTCGGTTTGAGGGTGGTACGCCGATGACATCTTCAACTGTGTCTTGTTCAAACGCCAGAGTTCTTTCCAGAATGTGCTCACGAAGATAGGATCCCTATCACTGACAATCGATCTAGGGATTCCATGATGTTTAACCACTGCGTCAATGAACTTGGAAGCCACTACTTTTGCCGTATAAGGATGAGCTAGAGGAACCAAGTGAGCTGCTTTAGAAAGTCGGTCCACCACCACCATGATCGAAGTATGATTGTCTGATCTTGGTAACCCATCAACGAAATCCATAGAGACATCTTCCCAGAGCTGATTTGGAATGGGAAGCGGCTGTAGCAGTCCTTTTGGTGACATACTCTCTGACTTGACACGTTGACAAACATCACACTGAGCCACATAATCTCTGATTGTCTTGTTCATTGAAGGCCAGTAGAACTGCTGCGAGATGCGCTTAAGTGTTCGGAGAATGCCGGAGTGGCCGCCAATTGGAGTGTCATGATATTCTTTCAACAAGATCTGTATGATAGGTGAGTCAGGAGGAATAACCAAGCGATTGTTAAAGTATATCATACCATCTCGTCGCACATATGCTCCTCCTGGGTTCTCGTCAGCCATGTTACCCAGCTTGAGAAGGTAGGGATTTGTTGCCACCATGCTGCGGAGATCATTCCAGAAGTCGGTCTGTTGGGCATAGAGAGCATTAAGACATGGACTGTGGGAACGGCGAGACAATGCGTCAGCTGCTGCATTAGCTGCGCCAGGTCGGTAAGTAATCTCGTAGTCATATCCTACCAGCTTACCCATCCACTTCTGCTGCTCTGGTGTTAGGATGCGTTGCTCTAGAAGATAGCGGAGACTACGTTGGTCTGTCTGGATAGTAAAGCGACGACCAAGAAGATAAGGACGCCAGGTACGTACTGCAATTACTATGGCAAGCATCTCTCTTGCATAAGTAGACCAGCTCTGCTTTGTAACTCCCAGTGAGCGACTCATGTAAGCGATCGGTTTCCCTTGTTGAGTAAGCACTGCTCCAATGCCATCACCTGAAGCATCAGTTTGAATAACAAACGGAACTGAGAAATCTGGCAGTGCGAGTGTTGGCGTCGTTGTCATCGCTGACTTGAGATTGTTGAACGCTTCCTCAGCTAGAGAGGACCACTCGAACTTCCCCTTCTTTAGGAGATTGGTGAGAGGCCTGGCAATGAGGCCATAGTCCTTTACGAACTTGCGGTAATACCCTGTTAATCCCAGAAAGCCACGTAACTCTGTAATAGTTGTAGGCGATGGCCAGTCGAGCATAGCCTGTATCTTACTGTTGTCAACCTTCACTCCAGCCCCCGAGATAATGTGACCTAGATAATCGACTTCTCCCTGACCAAAAGCGCACTTCTTCTGCTTGACAAACAGTTTCTGTGTCTGCAGAATCTCAAACACTCGCTTCACATGATCAAGGTGTTCCTCCCAAGAGCGACTGTAAATCAGAATATCATCGAAGAAAACGAGTACGAACTTACGGAGGTAGGCGCGAAAGACCGAATTCATCAAGGATTGAAACGTCGAAGGTGCGTTGCACAAGCCAAAAGGCATGACCAGATACTCATAGTGGCCATTATGAGTGCGGAACGCAGTCTTGGGGATATCTGGTGGATGTACACGAACTTGATGATAGCCGGCAGTGAGATCAAGCTTTGTAAATATGGTGGCTCCGTGCAGTTCGTCGAGCATGTCGTCGACAGTGGGTATTGGAAACCTATCTTTGACAGTGACAGCATTCAAGGCCCGATAATCTGTGCAAAAGCGCCACGACCCGTCTTTCTTTTTGACAAGAAGAACCGGTGAAGAGAAAGGGCTGCAGCTGGTCTGAATTAAACCTTTGCTCAACATTTCTTGGACTTGGCGTTCGATTTCTTCTTTCTGGAAGTGAGCATAACGATAGGGTCGCACGTTCACAGGGTCGCAACCGTCTTTCAGCGTGATCCGATGCTCAATTTCGCGTGTAGGAGGCAGCTCTGTCGGAGAATCAAAGATTCCGGCGAAGGTCTGTAACAGAGAACTCATCTCTAACGGGATAGTGGGTACGGCGTCGTTTTCCTGATGGAGAGACAAAGCAAAACAGGCCTGACCCAACTTCACTTCTCTATGGACTTCCTTAGGTTGGGCTTGTGAGATAGGTGTATGTTGTAGCCCATGAATGACTTGTTTCTCTCCGGCCCGTGAAAACTCCAATGTTTGGGCTTGCCAATCACACATTGTTGGGCCAAGTAGTTGCAGCCATTGCATTCCAAGGACAATATCCTGGCCCGTGAGTGGAAGGGAGTAGTAGTCTATGTGGAAAGGAACGCCGTCGATGATGGTGAGAACCCGACTGAATGCTCCGGTACACCGTATGGGATGACCATCAGCCACACGCACATTGAAAGATTTAGTCTTTGTCATCTTGAGGTTCAGGCGAGTCGCAATCTTGTCCGTGATGAAATTATGCGTGGAGCCACTATCAATCAAAGCGATTAGTTTCTGACGGTGGATCTCAGCAGTAGTACGAATCGTTTTTGGAGAACCCCACCCAGTGAGAGCATGAAGCGTGATTTCAGGTTCCTCGGTTGTTGGTGCTTCCTCATCTCCGTCTCCTTCATCGTCCTCATCTTCCAATCCCTCAATCAATAGCAGTTGAGATTTCTGACAACGATGATCCGGTGTATACCGCTCGTCACAGCTAAAACAGAGTCCCAAACTACGCTTTCTCTTCATCTCATCCCAACTGAGGCGTTTAGGAGTTCCAGCTGGTGTGCCTCGCATTGGAGACGATGGGGTCGTTGGGGTACGTTGGGTCTTATTGTTGAACGAGTTGAATTTCCGTTGTCTCTGCAGCTGTTCATCTCGCATCCTTGCCAACTCGATGGTGGCTTTGAGCGTCTTTGGTTGAAACATACGGATGTTATCAGAGATTGTGTCCTTAAGACCTCCGACGTAAGTACCGATGAGAGCCTTTTGAGTCCATCCAGAGACCTTGTTCTGCAACCTCTCAAACTCCCGTTGGTACTCTCGTAGCGACCCAGTTTGACGGATCTTCGACAAAGCTTCATCAAAGTCCTCCGCAGCTGTAGGTCCAAACCGAGCCCACATCTCTTCTTCGAACACCTGCCATGTGATCGGCGTTTCTGCTTCCTCCAGAGCCTTTACCGTCGCCTGCCACCATTCGTTTGCCTCGTCTTGTAAATGGTACGATGCAAAACTCACACGCTGATCAAGTGGAATGTTTTGGTAAGAGAAATACTGTTTCGCTTTGCTGATCCAAGCAGTAGGATCCCCCTCGTTGAATTTCGGAAACTCAAGCTTGACATGCCGTGGAACCATGATCTGACCCAGCGGATTAGTATTCTCCCGTTGAACAGAACCTTGAGGTTGGTTGTCCTCTGTCCTCCGGCTTGCCCTCGGTGCATTTGAGCCGCCTTCCTGCAGACCCGAAATAGCTTCAGCCAGCGTCTGACGAAAGGATTGTTCCATGGCACGAATCCCTTCATTGATCTGCGCTATTTCGTTCTGCACCATGCCGAGCCCTGTTTCCAGGTCCGACAATCTCTCTTTGTTACTTGCCATGACTCTAATAACGCTTCAAGTCACAGCAACACGATTTGAATGAATTTGTAAAACACTTGAATCTGATACCAATTGATAGGTCCCAGCTATAGCTTCAAGAGTTAAACGTAAGACACAAGGTTTTTGTGGGTAGTATTGACATACCCTTTTGTCTTTTCTTTATTTGCTTAAATAGAAAACGTAAACAACATAGATGGAGTCATAACTCCCACGAACATGGAAATGGGAAAGGTGGAAGAGTTGGTTCCTCAACACAAGGAGACCAAGTCTCTTCTTATCAACAATAACAGGAAATTAAACAATAACTTAAATAATTAATAATTCAAATACTTTCGGTTAGGAATCCTTCTCCGGTTCGATGTGCGTCGGTTTGGTTCAGCTTCTTCTTCTTTCTGCACTTCTTCTTCTTCTTCTTCTGCTACTGTAATCGCATCAAGGAATATGGAGTTTCCATCACTAAAGAAGATCTCGTTCGCTGGTCTATACTTATCGACAGATATGGAAGACCTGAGATCTCGGTCCAGGTATTGAATAATATTGAATTGAATTTCAATATTATCATACGTTGAATTAGAGAGAAATTCAATTCATCATATTGTTCTTTTTTTCTGGAAGATCTTTGAGTGGATGGAGAAAAAGAAGATGAAATTTACTCCCTTCCAGCTTGCAACCTTTGTGGATTTTATTGACAGGGTTCATGGCATAAGAGCGGCTCTAGACTACTTCGAATCTGTAGACCCAGACTTCGATAACATGGACTATGAAGCCAAGAACTGGCCTGCTTACGATTTCCTTGCGAGAAGCATGTCCAAAAACTGGAATAAGCGACCTTGGTGAGTCTTGTCTTGATCTTAACGAAGCCACGGCTTTCAAACTTAATTGCCTATGTATTTGTACTACACTAGTAGATTTTCATGAAGCAAAACAATTAAGATGAATCCATTTCTTTGATAATTTTCAATTGGTTAGAAATTTTCATTGTGCATATAAGTGCCCTAACATTGCTCTATTTTGTTCAGTCTCCCCATCATCTTCATCCCATCTCGTGATGCATTCAGTTTATATCACTTCTCAAATTTTTGAAACTTTGTAGTCCATATGAGAAGCTCCTTCAATGATCTTTATTAATGATCCTGGAGTTACACTTTTTTTGTGTCTCTGTTGCATGCCATTTCTATGGAGTGAAAATGATGTAAATGATTCAGAAAAGTATTCAACCAAAGTGAGAATGACAGTTTAGTTCAGCGAGCACTAGAGATTTTCATTAAAAAAATATAATTTGAAGTAACAAACATTCATAGAGATACATGTAAATTTGAGATAACATAAGGTTTGGACACATTTTTATTGATATAATTAAGATAAACTTAGAAGTCTTTCTTCTTTCATAAGAGACAAGGCAATGCGCTCACCTTTTCATTACATTGACGAGGAAGAAAACTCTACTGTGGAGTTCAGGATCATAGATTCAGGGTATAGTGGGTATAGATCACAACTAGAAACAGAGGACTTCATTGTCATTGTTGTTTGATCAGTCAAACCAGATGTGCTCGAGCTACCAGTTCCCCTCTGCCTTGAGATGCTCAAGTTATGATCATACAAACCAGGATCTGACATAACCTCTGTTATTTCAATCTCTCCCTGGAGCATTTGGACGGCATCTGACATTGCTGGCCTTAAGGAAGGAGATGAGTTTGTGCAAACGAAAGCAACTTTGATCATCCTCACTGCTTCTTTGATGTTGAAATCACCTTCCAGCGTGGGATCTACGATCTCCATTATGTCCCCTGTTTGTTGCAGAGTCAGTGCCTGTATTTCAAAATAGGTTTCATTAACCTTTTAGAAACATAAATAGACATATACAAACTATATGAGTTGTGAATGGAATGTGATAAAGAAACAAAAGCTCCATTGTTACCCAATTGATGAGGGAGACATGATCTACACTTCCCTTCTGTTTAGTATTACTCTTCCCACTGACAATTTCCATTGCCACAACCCCGAAGCTGTACACGTCTGCTTTCTCAGTTAATTGACCCCACAGTGCATATTCCGGAGCCATATATCCGCTGCACCATCAGAGAACCCAATAATAAAATATTTCTTTGGACATGGTGCAGGTTTTTGTTGTTGTTTAATGTTTTACACTTACATGGTACCGGCAATTTTGGTGCTAATGTGAGTGTGTTCTTCTTCATGGAGCCTAGCCAATCCAAAATCAGATATCTTTGCATTCAGGTCAGAATCTAGAAGCACATTAGTGGATTTTATGTCACGGTGAACCATTCTGATCATCGATCCTTCATGAAGGAATTCAAGCCCTTTTGCGATTCCAATACAGATTTTTTGTCTTGCTGCCCAGTCAAGTTTTAAGGAACTCTTTCCTGGAAAGGAAATTTTAGCCAAAAAAAGAATTGATATTACACCTACATGTGGACATGTATGTGCACTTGTATCATGTTTCTTTCTAATGAAAGGATGAGTGACTTTCATTTACCAGAGAGTGCTAGAGCAAGGGAGTTATTTTCCATGTATTCATAGACGAGCAGCAGTTGAATCTTTTCGACACAACATCCGTAAAGCTTGACAAGGTTTGGATGATTCAGACCAGATATCATTCCTATCTCGTTCACAAACTCTCGGTTTCCTTGGCATGACTTGGCAGAAAGCTGTTTGACTGCTATAATAGTTCCATCCGACAGCTCTCCCTGCATTAAGTTTGTCATATCAGATAAACCATATTTTTTTCTTACGTATATAAGTTTAAGAAGATTAACATCATTTTTGACAATACTTTGAATACAGATCCGAAACCTCCTTCTCCGAGTTTTTTGGCTTCATCAAAATTGTTTGTTGCAGCTTGCAGTTGCCTCCATGTATAGCAAACAGTTTGGAGACCCTGGGCTCTCAAATCTACGTTTTCAGGTTAACAAGGGGAAATCATGTATATTGCTATAAGCATATAGTAAGAATGGATTTTGTATACTCTGTGAACTCCGATACCTCTTTCTCTCGTGTTCTTGTCTCCTCTACATTTTTTCTGAGCATATAACCCCAAAGCCAAGAGAGTTATTGCTACCACGGAACCCAAAATCCCGAGTATTAGTGGATAATTAGTGTGATGTTTTTTCTTCTCTACTGCAAACGAGACACAAAAAGTGTAAATAATATACATGATGTGTCATATATACACCAAGCTACATAAAAAATAGCTTTAAAACAAAGTAGTTTCCTTTTTTCTTTAGAGCTCCACAGAGTGGCTCCAGACCTGAAAATTTTGAAAATGAATCATTAGGTGGCAGAACCAATGTACCTATGCAAGAAGATGAAGGTGATATATGGTCACTTGAGAATGAAACAACTGAGTGTGAAATAAATACAAAAGCAATACGGATAAAGATTAAGGTATTTGAAAGCACAACAAGGGTACTTACTTTGGTGACACAAGGAGATTGCAGAGATAAGAGGGCCATAGTTTCCTCTTTTGGGAATGAGGGTTGTCCCCTTCCCTGCCCAATACAACCGTATCTCTAACATATGATTGGTCACATTAACTTTCTTTTCTCTCACAATAGGCTTCAGAGTCCCCTTAGCTTCCTTTTTGATATTAAAATCTTTCAAGAACAATTCCCCCTAAAAGGACAGGAAAAAGAAATAAACTTCAATCTTCCATGCCTGCTTATTGTAGATAATTATTCAGTAAACAAGGACGTTTTACCTGAACAAAGACATCAAATATGCGTCTGCCTACACGACTGTAAGGTTCTTCGTCGAAAAATTGAGTCTCCATAAAATGGAGTTTTACATTGTAGGTTCCATTTTCCAAACAAAATGCATAATAAACAAGAGAGAGAGCAGATCGACGTGCCGTCTTATACAGTTCAGAAGGATCTCTAGATTGTGTAAAAAATAAGTAGTTATCATTCTCCTGATCATCATCTGGGAATTCACCTGTGTTACTGATTCCCCAGTTTTTGAAATGCTGGTTTGTTGCGGCTGTGGTTACATTGTTATCAGCTTCATACGTGGTTTCATATGAAGAGTTTGTAATAGTTATGTTGCCTCCACCACAGTTTATATATAGAAACCCGTTATCTACAATCCATACAGAATGATTATCCCCCATCAATTGAAAGAAAGAACTAATAGGCAAAGAAGACATAAGAATAACTTGCATGTTAGAGATAAGTTATGACAGATCATAGTGTACTTACAGCCCGTACAGTTGATTGGACTAGCACATGGAAGAAGCCCAGTTCTGTATGAGAACCAGAATAGTTAGCAAAAGATATCAAAACAATTACGACAAGACTAAGTTAGATATTATTGACAGTTGCAAGATAAAACAGAGGAGTGTACTTACAAGTTGTTCATCAAATGTGAACTTCGGTATGTGTTAATGTTGCTGATTCAACAGAAGGTGAAATACAAAAACTTCAACATGAGCAGATTATTAACAAATAAATAGAAGAAAGAAAATAGAGAGAAGAATGTATCCTATCTTCAAATATTTCATGTTCATACCTCTTTTCATCGCAGGAAGATGACCAAGAGAAGTTGTTGTAAGAGAGATCACTATGAGCAAACCCAAAACAGGAAACCTTAAAAAAAATTAGTCGGCATGACGAAAAATTTCTTAAGTCATATAGACAACGGAAAGGTTAAACGTACATATTAGAATCGCTATTGAAAAAACCAGAAGATTCAACATTTCCAGAAAGTCTATTTCCAGTCAAATAGCTGAAAGAACATGTATGTCAAAAAGATGGTCACTTGATCATGATACTGAAGTTATCCCGTTGACCAGATCATTAACATTCTCAATGTCAGATTGAAGCACTTACGTATACTTTGGTGCCTTATCTCCATTCACTTCACCAGTCAACTTGTTAAACGATAAATCACTGCACCAAACGTAATTGTATAACAATTGTATGTGTGTTCATATATACATTTATAGATTCCTTGATCATACATGACAGTCTATATTACATAAGCAAATTCCTTAGCAGGTAAATGTGCAGTGTATGTTAAACAAGCTTAGTTCTGAATCACAAAGTGTTTTTACTTGTGGCTAGAAAAAACTTACAGAGTCTTTAGCTCTGTCAATTTCCAGACGTAAGGAGGAATTGGACCAGACAAACCCACATTCCTCAAAATCCTAACACAGGGAAAAGAAACTTTAGTTTGAATTTTTCTGATATAATCAAGCCTCAAGACAAGAAACAAATAAAATGGAAAATAAATACAGGCTCTTGATGTCTTTGCTGGATAAAATGGGAACGATGTTTATCCCAGTCGTATCACTGATACGCCTGCATATGAATACATTGAGTAAAACATTAGTCTTGTTTCAGTTGTCCTTTTGCTAATCCATTGAAATCGTTTGTTACAGGTCAGTGAGTTTTTCTAGGAGGGCCACTTCTTCAGGAATAGGTCCTTTCAGTCCGCTTGCGTATATATATCTGGTTAACTGACACATGTTAGACGGTGGAGAGACACAAACTATAAGAGAAACAACAATAATTGGGGAATGAAAAGCTTACAGCTTTTTAAGCTGAGACCATTTGCCAATATATTCTGGGATAGTGCCCTGGAAGTTATTGTCACTTATCCTACTGCATATTGAAAACACCCAAATAGCTTAGAGAACTGTAAAACTTATCTTCTTGGACTACTTATAGGTTTTTTCGGACTACTACGCTCTAAGTCTAATAAAAGATGAGAATTTTGCATTTACAAAAGCAAAAAAGCTGTAAAAGTTTCATTTCCAACTTACAAATCGGTAAGGTTTACCAGTCTAGCAAGAGTGCTAGGCAGGCTTCCATTAAATTGATTTGAGCCAAGTTGCCTGCAAACCCCAGTTTCTTTTTCCATAAAGCCAAAGAATTTTTGTTTTGAAAAGTATTTAAGATGCAAAGAAGCTTACAATCCTTTTAGGTTGGTCAAGTTACCAAGCTCATCAGGAATGGTGCCAAAGAACTGGTTGGCTTCAAGCGTTCTGAAAATTTTCATCACCCTTAGGTGTAACACAAACTAAAAGGTATATAATAATAATAATAACAGAGACTGATGAGAGCTACAAAAAAGTCAGATTCTTGAAGTTTTGCAACACAGTTGGAAAATTCCCAGACAAATTATTTGCGCAGAGTGAGCTGCAAGAAAATTCAGCAGTTAATCACATAGCCCTAGGAGTATGTATGGGAGGGAGAAAAGAGAGGGACTTACATGGATGTGAGGTTTGGCAATGAAGCCCACTCCATTGGGATTGTCCCGGAGAGGTAGTTCCGACATAATTCGCTGCCAGTAAGACCAAAATTCCGCTTGTAAGTGAAACTTTATTTTTTGCACAAGTGAAACCTTTCTCTTTACAGCTTTTGTTGAGGCATTTCAAAACCAAGGAGAATCCCAACCCGTACAAAACGGGAGACTTTTTAGATTTAAATTATCTTGATTTCACTTTAAGTTTTAAGGACTGCCAATTTCATATTTTATCTCATGCCAACATGCATAAATGCGTAGTAAAACGATTTAGGTGGTGTCTTTCCTCACGTATAACTAACCAGGTTCTAGCAATTTGAAATCTCTAACCAATAACATCGATTATTTATAAAATTCATTGCGGTTGAACTCACATCGACTGGAGATATCGAAGCTTGGCCAACTCAGGTGGGAGTTTTCCTGGAAGACTAAGGGTCTTGAGAACTCTGTTTCGTTTAAATAATTAAAAAAACATATCACAGGAGATAGATCTTGAGACTGAATACATGACAACTAGTAACACTCACATGTTTGTTATATGACATGTGTTGTTGAAACAAACATCACAAATAATGGTGTTGTTAGTCTCCGGATCCCCAATTTTCTGATCTATCTTTAGGGTCTTTAACTTGCAAGGGTCTCCATAACTTAGGTTTAGTCCCTTCGCACCTAGTGTAGTAGCTATCTTCTCCAGCAAATTCCCTGCTTACAATATATAAAGTAATTAGGATTTGGAGCAAGATTTTATAAAGTTGAAGCGTAAATGGTGATTAGTCCCATACGCTCATCTGGATGGAGATCAGATGAAACATATGTCGTTGAAATTGCGAAGAAGCTTATGATGATGGTAAAGAAGAGAAGAAGAACAGATAAGGCGGTTGGCATATTGAAATTTCTTATGTAGTGTGTGTATAGTGTTTCTTTGTATGTGTATTTGTTTTGCACTCACAATATCATCACCAGAACAAACCCAATAGTTATATATAATGCATGGATATATGTTTAATGTACGCTTATTTAGGGTTTTCATTGGGTCGTCGGTGACTAGAGCAGGGATAAATATTTGACCAATTCAATTATGAAAGTTGATGAATACGTGATGTTTCTTGTCCCCTTAATTATGTTTGTTGGTTCATCAAGTTAACAGGCCCCACAAACAAATATGGACGTAGGCGAATAATTCTCAGCAGTAATATTATTCAAACTAGGTAGTTACCCGCGTATTGCGCGGGATGAGATGGTTAGATCAGCAATTTTTCGAAAATATTAGAAAGTATATATATAGTTTGGAATTTGGGTTTTGTGTGTTTTTTTTGTGTTTAATCTCGGTGATGCTGATTTTACGGTATAGACGTCATTGAGATAAAAACATATGTAAATCCTTTATTTTAGTGACATGTAAAAATTTACTGGAACATAAGAGTAAACACAAAACATGTTACCTGGCAACTGCGAAAGCATGTAATCATTTATTTTATCCACTTCATCATTTGTGGGAGTGAGAATGGTTCGATGTCTATACAAATCCTTAACTGTTGAGGTTTGAAAAGCTTGGCCATAAACCTCTTTTTCCATAGTCTCAATAGTTTATACATATCACCAGTGTGATTTATCTTACTCTGATTCATTTGCAAGAACTTGCATATAAAGATATAATTATTATTATACAATTTGATTTTCATATGAATGATTTTTGTATAATAACATCCCTTCCTCATAGGTCATTGACTTCAAACATGTAAGGATTCCACAGAACTTAGCTGTATTTTTGAACCATGTAAGAAAAACTGATTTTGTGTATAATATCTAATTCGAGTAAGATAAATATTATTAATATCTAATCAAATTATATGTACGTAAATATTTGTGTAATCACACTCTTTGCATAGGTTTTATGTATAAATATTATTAATATATAATCAAATTATTATGTATGTAAATTTTTGTGTAATCAAACTTGTTCTATATTTCTTTCTTTGCATCTTACTCTCGAACTCATTTTGTTTATCTCTCTATGGCTCTCTCTCTATGGCTCTCTCTCTCTCTCTCTCTCTCTCTCTCTCTCTCTCTCTCTCTCTCTCTCTCTCTCTCTCTCTCTCTCTCTCTCTCTCTCTCTCTCTCTCTCTCTCTCTCTCTGATTTTATCAGTATTGATGAGTGTTTAAAAAAATAAGATTAAGATTTTAACATATTTTTATTTTAAACATACGATTCTTATGTTTTATGTATAAATATTATTAATATCTAATCAAATGTTTGATGTATTATTAAAACTAAATTTGTTCTTCAGATGTTTTATGTATTATTAATATAAATATGTATTATTCAAATACGATTCATATGTTTTATGTATTACTAAAACTAAATTTGTTCTCCATTCAGTCTTTGTGGTTCAAAACTATAAGCATTTTAGACATTACTTAATTCAATATACTTTGAGGTTTAAATTATTATCTCACTCTCTCTCTCTCTCTCTCTCTCTCTCTCTCTCTCTCTCTCTCTCTCTCTCTCTCTCTCTCTCTCTCTCTCTCTCTCTCTCTCTCTCTCTCTCTCTCTCTCTCTCTCTCTCTCTCTCTCGGTATCCCCCTCATCGTAAACCCTTTTTTTTTAGAAATTTAAAAATGTAAACATTCTTTTAATTCATCGATTATCTTTTAACTACCACAATTTTGTTTTATATGGAAATGTTTCCTAGTTTAATATTTTATCATGAATTTTTCTTGAGTGAATTACCAACTAATCATAGTTTGCCAATTAATGTACAGTTTTATAAAATTTAAGTAAATAAAATAATAATAATTTGTGTTAAGTTTTTAAAATAAATGAAAAATATTAGTAGTTGCCAAAAGATGAATTTTTTTTAACAATTTTAAAACCGTCACAAAAGAGTAAATCATAAACATTAAACAATAAACCCTAAATTCTTGGATATACCCTAAACCCTTGGGTAAATCTTAAACACTAAACTGTAAAATCTTGGATATACCCTAAACACTAAATCTCTCTCTCTCTCTCTCTCTCTCTCTCTCTCTCTTGGTATCCCCTTCATCGTAAACCTTTTTTTCTTTGAAAAATATAAAAAAGTAAACATTCTTTTAATTCATAGATTATCTTTCAACTACCACAATTTTTATTTATATGGAAATGTTTCCTAATTTAATATTTTATCATGAATTTTTCTTGGGTGAATTACCAACTAATCATAGTTTGTCAATTAATGTACAATTTTTTTAAATATAATAAATAAAATAATAATAATTTGTGTTAATTTTTAAAAATAAAAGAAAAATATTATTAGCTGCAAAAAGATGAAATTTTTTTAACAATTTTAAAACCGTCACAAAAAATTAAATCATAAACACTAAACACTATACCCTAAACCCATGGACAAAGCTTAAACCCATGGGTAAAAATCCAAACACTAAAAATATATTTTTAAATTATTTTTTTAACTACTATTATTTTTATTTGTTCTCATTTTATTTATTTTAAAAACATAATATAATTTGACAATATTTTGTTTCCTTTTTTAAAATATAACAATTGTGAAATGAGTGATTCCTATTGGTTGGGTGAACCTCTAGGTTCACTCTAGGGGTGAACCCAAGAATAACTCTTGAATCATTGGGGATGCGAGTATATCAATAGCTTTCTATTAAATCATTGACCATTGAGCACCCAAAATGGGACGAAGTCACAGCTTCCTTCGTCTATGAGAAATTAGAGAAGCACTGCTCCAAATGCTTCTGGTTAGACCATGAGGTTAATGAATTCCTAGTCGGCAAACATCAACTCGGACTTTCAAATTGCAAGAACAATCATCTAAATACTCTGTTATGTATAATCCAAGGAAATAAGATAAAATTCGCAGCACAGAGAACTCAGACTCATACCACTTTACTGCTTGAAGAGAGGAGGAAGCAGAACGCAGAAGACTTCATCAAGACCCTACAAGGATCACTGTTATGATGCAAGACACACTTTAGAAGAACGACTTCAATCTCGACAAGATCATGAACTTACCTCAAAAAGACAAGACAAAGAACTTCCTAGAGATTGGCAGAGAATCTATAGCCTATCCTCCATCATAAGGGATTTTGGTTATCACCACAACAACCCCTCATCTAGACGTTCACTAGGAAGGGATGATGCTAGACACCGACTCAGCTCAAGAAGTTGTACTGATCACCTAAGTGATTCAAGGGACAAGATAATGGAACGTATAGACAAATCTAGCTCATCAAAAATAGCGCCAAAACAGTTCATAAGGGGGGATCCCCTAGAGAGCCTCAGACTCATACAAGTCCACCACCTCTTGAAGCTTTTGATGAAGCTCTGGGAGAAGTAAGAGAGGTTATGATTCAATACAGTCTGCACGCGGACCGGAATGAGAGTGCCGCACGGAAAGAAAGACTGTGAAAAGCTGAGAAAGATGGCATAATAGCAAAAACAGCAGCATGAATAGTTCTTAAAATTCACTCTAAATTTCAAAATTAAAATTTTAAATTCTCAATTTTTGTTCAATTCCAATTTTGAAATTAAAGTATTTATTTATTTTTATATGGTATATATATATATATATATATATATATATATTAAATGAGACCTTTACTCGTATGGTTTTATGAGCATTTATATTTTTCTAATGTGAGACTTTTAACAAATTTATAATCATTGTTAAAAAAATCAAATTATAACATACATGAAAGTGTGTATTTTTATTATATCGTTAATATGATTATTATTTTTTGTTAATAATATAAAATGAAACATACATGATAGAGGATACATAAATTCTTATCAATTTTTTATTATTAAAATCATTAATTATCATAAATATACTTTAATCATAATAGATAACTAGGTGTTTTCCTGCATCATGTGCTATGTGCTGTAAACCCTTTAAAGTTTGAATTATATTTTAAAATAAAATATATTAATATTGTAGATTTTGTTATTTTCTTATAAGTTCTGTTAATTTTAAATTGTATTTAAGAATATGTATGCATATATTTAAAATTATAATCTTAGATTGATTTTTAATGTATTTTTGGTTAAATATATTAAATCAACTTGTTTAAAAATGGCATAAAGATTGTAGAATTATAACAACTAAACAGTATTTTTAAAAAATTTAAATATATAAGAAACTAATTATTTTACAACTAAAAGTTTATAATTTTTTAAAAAAATTGAATAACTTTTTGAATTTTTTTAAAATAATATTTTATAATTTAAAAAGTATAGAATTAAATATAATTTCAAAATTTTTAGTGTCATATTTGATTATATTTATTTTAATGATGAAATATGACTTATTACTATATTCTAAAAAGTTTACCAAAAATATAAGTCAACATAAATGTAGTGTATAAGTTATTACCATATTCAAAAAAGTTTACTATAAATAAAAATTAACATTAAATGTAATTGTCCATATCATATTTAATTATAAGTCATTTCATTCATTTTAGTAGACATTTCACATATATTTTGTGAAGTGATCGTAGAAAGGACATGTAGCAAATCATTTCTCAAACAATAATTAGATTATCTCGTAGCTTTTAGTTCAGCAGATTAAGAAAAACAATTATTGCACATTTTTAATGTAACTATATATATATATAATGGACCAATATATCTTTCTAGAAACTTTGAAAAAAATTTAGCGATGACACATATCATAGCCAAAATGTTGTATTACCTTTTTTTAATATATACGGGATTTACCATTATATATGGAAAAACAATTATCAGCTACTTCAAGTATTGACCACCATATTGCTAGCCATATAGACTAAACTAATGTATATCTAGATACACGAAGTATATGTTATGCATGACAATATCTCTCAACTTACTGATGTTATATAGTTAACATTACAAGCTTAATTTTTTTAACCCAAAAAGTGACGTGGACGTCTGAGACGTTAACTTTGTTTAATATTCATATTTATGATAGAATTTAACCCATCCAATTAAAATTTAACTAAAATTTGATCCATCATGGCAAAAAATAATAGAGAAATTAGTTAAATTACAAGTTGGTGGATCAGATTTTAATCAAAGAATGGGAAAATTAAATGGAGTTAATGTCTCAGACGTTGACATCACTTTTGGATTAATACAATTAAACTCATGATATGAACAAAATAACATTATTAAGTTGAGAAGTAATATATATTTCGTGTAGCTAGGTATACATTAGTGTAGTCTATATATCATGTTGTGGTCAATACTTTAGGTATCCAACAATCATTTTTCCATTATATATTTATTTTATAGCATTTTCTATATTCAGTGACATAAAACTGTTTTTAACATGTAAGATTTGGAACATTATTACAGTGATGAGGAAGGAAACTCTACTGTCGAATTTAGATCAGAACCAGAAACAGAGAATTCCATCGTCATTGTTGTTTGATCTGTCACACCAGTCGTTCTCGAGCTTCCATGTGTATCATTGTCCCTTAGCTTTGAAATGCTCCATTCGTCTCCATATAGGCCAGGATCTGACATAACCTGTGCTATTTCGATCACTCCCTCTAGCATTTGCACAGCCTCTGACATGGTTGGCCTTAAGGAAGGAGATGAGTTTGTGCAAACAAGAGCAACATTGATCATCCTCACGGCTTCTTTACTGTTGAAATCACCTTCCAACATTGGATCTACAATCTCTAGTATGTCCCCTTTTTGTTGCAACATCAAAGCCTGATATTTAATGTCAAAGAACATGTCTAGAATTTATAAATTTTAAGTTGAATGGGACAGAGAGAAGAAAATCTCTAAAAAGTTACCCAGTTGATAAGGGAGACATGATCAGCACTTCCCCTCGGTTTAGTATTGCTCTTTCCACTAGCAATTTCCATTGCCACAACCCCGAAGCTATACACATCTGCTTTCTCTGTTAGTTGACCCCATAGTACATATTCAGGAGCCATATATCCCCTGCATTACAAGAGAAACCAAGACTAAGCTAATTTTTATCGGCCATTCCCATTCTGTAACTGTTTTTCTGTTTTGTTTTATGTTCAATACTTACATGGTTCCTGCAATTTTGTTGGTAATCTGAGTGTGTTCTTCTTCACGGAGCCTAGCCAATCCAAAGTCAGATATTTTTGCATTAAGGTGGGCATCTAAAAGCACATTACTGGTTTTAATGTCACGGTGAACCATCTTGATCATAGATCCTTCATGGAGGAACTCAAGCCCTCTTGCTATCCCCACACATATTTTTTTCCTTGCTGCCCAATCCAATTTCGGGGAGCTCTTTTCTGAAAATTTTCGGTAGACCAAAGAGAAATGAGGTCGTTGCATATGTACATTTGAGTTAGGTTCAAAACATACAGAAGAGTTGAATAAATTTTTATTTACCAGACAACACAAGAGCAAGGGAGTTGTTTTCCATGTACTCATACACGAGCAGCAGTTGATTTTTCTCGACACAACATCCGTAAAGCTTGACAAGGTTTGGATGATCTAGACCTGAGATCATGCCTATCTCGTTCACAAACTCTCGGTTTCCTTGGGATGACTTAGAAGAAAGCTGCTTAACTGCTACGGTAGTTCCATCTGAAAGCTCTCCCTGAATTAGGCTTCTCATATCAGAAACAAAAAAAAGCAGTGATATTTCTCAAGTATATACAATGAATACATTCTGAGTATGTTTTAGTATACTTTGAATACGGATCCGAAACCTCCTTCTCCAAGTTTGTTAGCTTCATCAAAATTGTTTGTTGCAGCTTGCAGTTGCCTCCATGTAAACCAAACTGTTTGCAGACCCTGAGCTCTCAGATCTTTATGATCATGTTTGCGAAGAGAAAATTATCAGAAATGTTATGAACAAATATGAGGAATGGATTCATATATTTTGTGAAATTTGATACCTCTTTCTTTCATGTTTGTTTGATCTCTGCATCTTTTCTGAGCATATAATCCCAAAGCCAAGAGAATTATAGCTAACACGGCACCCGTTACCCCAAAAATTAGTGGATAATTAGCGTGATATTTTGTTTTCTCCACTGCAAATGAAACGTTATAAAAGTGTCAATGCATGTATACACCAATATACAAAACATTTGTCACAAAGTATTTTTTTAGAACCTCCGCAATTTTGCTCCAGACCTGAAAATTTTAAACAAGAATATTATTGCAACTAGTAGGTGACGGCGAGCAACAAAATGCAACAAATAACGGGAAAAATAGTCGTATATATGTTTGCTCAAGCTGAGACTTGGCAGAGGTGAAGTATTCTTACTATGACACAAGGAGATTGCAGAGATAAGAGGACCATAGTTTCCTCTTTTAGGAAAGAGTACTGTCCCTTTCCCCGCCCAATACAACCGAATCTCTAACGTACGGTCAGTCACATTAACAGCTTTCACTTCTTTCACAACAGGCTTGAGAGTTCCATTAGCCTCATCTTTGATGTTAAAATCCCTCAAGAACAATTCTCCCTAAAAGGGGAGAGAGAGAGGACAAAAGGAAAAGAACTTTAATTCCATGCATGAGTGAATAAAAATTATTCTGTAATCCTTAGCGACACTTTACCTGAACATAGATGTCAAATAATCTTCTTCCAAGACGACTGTTTAGATCTTCGTCTAAAAACTGGATCTCCACAAAATGCAGTTTTACATTGTAGGCTCCATTTTCCAAGCAAAACGCATAATAAACTAGAGAAAGAGCAGATCGACGTGCGGTTTTATAGAGATCGGGATAATCTCCAGATGGTGTTAAACTAGTTGAAATTATGTAGGTGTCGTCATGATTTGGATCATCGATAAAGTCACCCGTATTGCTGATTCCCCAGTTTTTTAGGTGGTGATTTGCTGCGGCATCAGCTGTACTGTTATCAGCTTGATAAGTGATTTTACCTGAGGATGTTTTAATCTGTACAGTTCCTCCACCACAATTTATATGCAATGATCGTTGATCTAAGATCAACAATGATTATCACCATTAGAAAGAGTACATGCTTACAGCTTTGTAAAGGTAACAAGAGGGATTTAACAAAGTACACTGTCTATAACTATGTCGAATGCATGTTAGAGATAAGTTAACATTGCTCAATATGTACTTACATTTGCTGCAGTTTGTTGGACCAGCACATGGAACAAGCCTGTGACATAAGACCATAACATTTAGTCATCTAATCAAGAAAGAGTCTTTGAAACATTTTTGTGCTATATTTAAAGATGTTAGGGCATGATTAATGATTAATGCATGTTTTTTAGGGAGGGTTTTTTAACGAATATATGAAAGGTCTTTTTAGCTTTTAATTAAAAAATTAAGAAACGTCTCTTAGAGCATAAGTATTGGTGGGATCAAGGTCATCCCTTAGGGGGAGGGGATCACAAAACGTGGGGACCAAAGAAGAAAGAGAAGAGGAAAACCCCTAGTTAAAGGTCAGCTCTTATTCTCTACCGATCAAAAGAAAAAAAAATCCTTAGTTAAGGGACTTAACTGCATCCCACCAATACTGATGTTCTTAGACCATCTTTATCAATGGGACAATTTTTGAGTCCCTCATATTATTAAATCAGTATTAGTACTGTTAAGGACAAATGGAAGGACAATTAGAAAACTTTGGTTTATTGGTGGGACTTTCATAAAGTTCTTAAGGTTATTTTTTAATATTTTGATGTTTTTGTTTATTGTAAGTATATAATAAGAAATAAAAGATAAGTTTATAATTAAACAAGCCACATTAGAATTAAAAACATAAAAAATACAAACTTAAAAAAAAAAAATTACAACGTTGAAAAAAAAAAGTTGAAAAAAAATTACAAACATCATAAATAAAAGCAAACACACAATTTATTCAAATCATAAAAACTTATAAGTTATTATTCTTGAAGATGTCCGAATTTATCCCATATATTTTCAATCAAATCATATTTTAATTGTCGATGAATTTGTCTATCCACAATGCTCCTCCGACGATCCATTGTATTGCCGCTGCTGAGTTTTGGAGCTCTTTTGACGGTAAATGTATCTTCATCTCCTCTTTCTTGAAATTCATTTTCGTCATAGTTAGTGTATGTCGATCGTTCATCTTCGACAATCATATTATGGAGTATGATACATGCTCGCATAATATTCCCCATTTTTTCTTTATCCCATAACTTAGATGGATTTTTGACAACGGCAAATCTAGATTGGAGGACTCCGAAGGCACGCTCGACATCTTTCCGCACAGCTTCTTGTTTTTTAGCAAATAATGAATTTTTCTCACCTTGTGGTAGTTTGATAGATTGAATAAAAGTCTCCCACTTCGGATAAATACCATCCGTGAGATAATAAGCCATATTGTACTCGTTTCCGTTGACATAATAATTTACTTCTGGCGCTATTCCGTAAATAATGTCATCAAAAACAGGTGATCGATCAATAATATTAAGATCGTTCATAGTACCTGGGGCTCCAAAAAACGCGTGCCATATCCAGAGGTCCTGTGAAGCTACGGCCTCCAAAACAATAGTTGGTTTTCCGGTTCCTCGTGCAAACATTCCTCTCCAAGGGGTCGGGCAATTCTTCCACTGCCAATGCATACAGTCGATGCTTCCAATCATCCCTGGGAACCCACGTTCTTCTCCCTGGTAGAGTAGTCTTTCTAGATCCTCCGGTGTGGGACGTCGTAGGTACTGATCGCCAAACAAGGTGATAATTGCCTCCGTAAAATGATGCAAACATTTCCGAGCTGTCGTTTCAGCAAGTCGGACATATTCGTCAACTGTATCAGCGCTAAAACCATATGCCAATTGTCGAATTGCTGCCGTACATTTTTGTAGGGGTGATAGACTAGCCCGTCCGGTTGCATCTTCTGTTGGTTTAAAATACGGTGCTTCGGTGGAGAGACGATAGACAATACGCATGAACAATGATTTGTTCATTCGAAACCGTCGCCGGAATAAATTGGGAGGGTATGTTGGATTCTCACTAAAGTAATCATTCCAAAGCTTTTCGTGGCCTTCTTCCCGGTTTCTCTCGATAACAACACGTTTTTTTCTCTCTTTTGGTTCTGGAAAAATTTCAGGATTCTCAAAAAATTCATCAAAAGCAGAATCCATAGCATCATCTTTATGATCTTTGTGGTAATGAAAATGAGAAGAAGATGCCATTGCAAATTGATTAAAAAAAAAGATGGCAAATGAAAGGGAGGAGAAGAAGTCTTGAAGGTGTGAAGAGGGAGGAGAATAGGTGTTTTTATTTATAGGGAAAGGGAGGAAAAGAGGTGTTCTTCGAAAATCATCTTGTGACTTAGTAAATCTTGTGACTTAGCCTCATGTGACTCTGCCTCATGTGACAAACATCTTGTCTTTATTCTACTTCACCAACATCTTGTGACTTAGTTAACAAACAAACCCAAGTCACGAGACTTAGGAACTTCTTGTGACTCATGTTTGTATCATGTGACTTAAGAAAGAAAACAAATGAAACTTCTTGTGACTCATATTTGTGATTCATTTTACTTGTGAAACTAAAGAAAGTAAAGAAACTAAAGAAACATAAACAAAGACACATTTGATTCATACCGATATCAAACATAAACAAAGACACATTTGAGTCATACCGATTACAAAGAAACAAGTAAAGAAACATAAACAAAGACACAACTAAAGAAACAACATGACACATAACTAAAGAAACAACATGACACAACTAAAGAAACAACATGATTCATACCGATTACAAGTTAACAACCCATTACTCTTTCACTTAAAGACGATCACCAGACCTATTACAACCAAAAGTAGGAGCATTACACCAACAAACACTTCAAACCCATCGATCAAACATGATTTCTTCTTTGCCAACTCAGAAACTAACTTCTCTAGCTCAACAACCTTCTCCTCAGTCTCATAGGTGTTGATAGAGTTCAGATTATCTACCTTTTCCTCCAACATAAGTATGCGTTTGTCTGTCGCACTCATCTCCTCCATCACCGCGACGTCCCACCATTTCCAGATGTGGCAGTCACCATCGTCCACATTCTTGCAAGTGTAGTATCTCCTCCCTGGGTCGTTTCTTGTGTATGACGTTGCTATAAGGGGTTCGCCATCACAGTAACAAGTCTGAGGGAATCCAAACTCCACCTCAGGCTGTGGAGGATAACGAGGCGTCTCGCCATATTGGAGGATGAACTCTTCTTGCTCACGACGACTAAGCTCAGATTGGTCACGACGAATAAGCTCTTCGTAGATCAACTCTTCTTGGTCACGAGGACTAAGCTCTTCTCCGTCACTATTGTCACATGTGTAACCGTAGTCATCCGAGAGTGAAGGCTGGCTGTAACTGTGTAGGCCCATTGAGATTAAACCTGCAAAACAATTAAAAACAAAATGCTTATTACCAATATACGAAGAGAAGTGTATATTAACTATATAGGCACAAGAAGCTTATTAGCAAACAGAAAATATTTTTATAAATAAGCAGGAACACAAGTACAAGTCCGGGAATCCAAATACAGAAGCATAAACTAGAAACAGAAATACATTCATTTAACTAGGAAGCATAAACTAGGAAGCAGATAACACAGAGATACATTCATTTAACAGAGAGTGTCTAGTATGGCCAGTAGCTTATCCTTCACCACTTCTTCAGATGGAGTTAGTGTTTCCTTTTTGGCTAACAGAGTGTCTAGTATGGCCAGCTTAGACAGTCTCTCCTTCCTCTCCAAATCCTCCTTCTTCATCTCCCAAATGCTCGCATAGTCAGCCACAGACTTGCCTTTTCCTCCAAACCTTCTAGCCTTAGCAGCCTTGATACCTTCAGGGCGGACGTCATGATCAGCAGCAGCAGCAGTGGTGTTTGTACTTTCGGAAGGAGTCTCAGAAGCTTTACGCTTAGAACTACCACTAGGCTTAGGAGTGTTGAGGCTACACCACTTCTGCTCATACCTCAACATACACCACGCATGCTCTAGAGTAAATTTCTTGTTGTTGTTAGTGTAGTAAATGTCGTGCGCCAGCTTGAGAACATCAAGGTCACTCTGACCAGAGCTGATCTGTCTCTCTGCTGCGGCATGTGCAGCACAGAACTTGTTAGTGAAATCATTGATCTTGTGCCATCTCTGCTTGATATTTAGCTCACCTCTTCCTGCACCCTGAGCTCTACCATGCGGACTTGAAGCATAGTAATCACCAACTCGAGCCCAGAAGGTCCCTGACTTTTGTGAGTTTCCAACTATCGGATCCTTTGAAGTGTTTAGCCAGGCGCTGATTATCACCTCGTCATCAGCTGGCGTCCACTTCTTTCTCTCCCTAGAGGCCAATGGTGTCGCCGTTTGTTGAGAACTGTATGGCGGGATTTCAGATGCTCCAAAGTTCACACTATCACTATCTTGATAACTTTCATAACGAAAGTTCTGGCTGTTAAGGAGGCCGACTAAACTACGAGACTCACTAGACTGACTATATGGATTCAATGGATTCCTTGAATCCATAGCGATTAGAAGACAAAGAAGAGGGAAAGAGAGGAAATGATGTTGTGTTTTAATAAAACAAGAGTGAAAGAAGATGAATTAGATGTGTAAAATAATGAAAGGTTGTTGTGTTTTAATAGGTGAAAATGTTCAAAGTAATTAAAGTAACCATAAACTACCAGGGTCTAATCAAACTTATTACACTCATCATAACTTCTATGCGAACTAGAACCAAACTACAAACAAGAGACTTCTATTCGAACTTACAGGGAACTACAAACAAGAGACTTCTATGCGAACTAGAACCAAACTAAAAAAAACAGACTTCTATTCGAACTTCTATACTAAACACAGTACAACTTCTTAAATGTCCACACCTACTTATCAGTATAGTTATTGCAAAATGCTTACACATAAACAACTCAAATCAAGTCTATTAACCACACCTACTTATCAAGTCTATTAACCACACCTACAAACAAGGTACAACTCAAATCAAGTCTATTAACCACACCTACTTATCAGTATAGTTATTGCAAAATGCTTACGAATCCATTGTTTACTCAAATCAAGTGCATTACAAACCAAGTAAACTACTCAACAAAATGCGTATATAACACTAATGAACAAATAAATGAATTCATATGAACACATACAATCAGTATACAATGAAATGACTCTACTAAATCGCTTTATAACTCTAATGGCTTTACTCAATTCAGTCACCAACCATACAATTTAATCAGTATACAATGAAGACAGAAACAACATAAGTTCAGATCATCATCATCAAAAAAGCATCAATACGCATGACGATCATCATCATCATCAACGAAACAGCATCAAAGAAACCATCAACGAAACAGCATCAAAGAAACCATCTACGATCATCATCAAAAAATAAACTAAATTTAAACTCATTAGTTAATCAAACCGAACATATCAAAACTAATTAGATTTCGTTTCAAACCGAACATATCAAACCGAACATATCTACAAACTCATTCGGAGGAACTAGATCCAGAAACAGAACCTAATCTACAGGAGAGAGGAGTACCTTTTTGATTGAAATCTGGTGACGGGTTCGGGAGAGGGACTCTAGAGATAAATCGTCGGAGAAACTGTTGCGAATCGGGGGAGCTACCGGAGTGGAATCGACGGAGAATGACGTTGGGGATGCGAGAGAGAGTGTGGAGGAGGTACCGGAGTGGAATCGCCGGAGTCAGAGGTCCGAATCGGCTCACGGGTAGGAGATGAAATCGTCGGTCTTCTTTATCGCATGCGTCGCCTTCGATCGTCAAGAGAGAGACAAACAAAACATTCTAGATCGAAAATGAAACAGAAAGTCGTGTTTCCCCTCCTTGGCTTCTCCGCTTCGTTTCCAGCTGACACGTGCCACGAGGGACACGCGAAGGACGTATATAATTTAGTTAACGTCCCATTCATTTTTCCTTATTTCTCATTTAAATTAAATCAAAAAAATGCTAAGAATCAAAGGGGGGGACGCCGGTAAAGATGGTCTTATATCTCTTATTCAGGAGACGTCTCTTAGCTTTTTTTAGTTAAAAACTGAAAGAAGTATTTTATATTCGCTAAAAAACCCTCCACAAGAGACATACATTAATCATAGTCTTAAGTGGGCTCATGGTCTTAGGTGGGCTCAAGTTAATAGAATTAGCAACCCTTTTAAAAAATTAATGATTTAACTACACATATTAGAATATTTAATGTTTAACAAATTGTTTTATATTTTAATAATATATCGTTATTAATAAAAAATATCAGTAAACGAATAAAAGCTAATTAGAATATATTTATAGATTTTTAATATAACTCAACTATTTATCTAAATCACAAACTAATATAATTTGCATATTTTTAGTACCTTTTATTCTTATTGTAAAGCAAATGATTACTAGGTTTAATCCATTTTCGCTATAAGATAAAGCAAAAGACTGTACTTACACACTGTTTTGCAAATATGAGCTCCGGTATGTATTGATGTTACTGATTGAAGAGAAAAATATAACATGAGAAGGTTATCAAATTTTTAATTGAAGTTGTTCCATTTCATGTTCATACCTCTTGTGCCGACAGCTCGATGACCAAGATAAATTATTATAAGAGAGATCACTGTAGAAAACCGACAAGTATATTAGCTGGGAGCCTGGGATGATGGCAATTTCTCAAGCCATAAATGCAGTGGAAACGTACATATCAGATTTGCTGTGGAGGTAAACAGAAGTAGATTCAACGTTTCCGGAAAGAACGTTGCTAGTCACATAGCTGAAAGAAAGCAGTCAGTCTCAATCTCTAATTAAAATACCCAAATCCTGGATTGTAACGACTTACGTATTTGTTGGCGCTTTTTGTACTTCTTGAAGTTCACCAGTCAATTTGTTAAACGATAAATCTCTGCGGTAAACAACTTAAATATAAATATTCTTTGGTATGGACATAATTTTCTTAGATACCCTATGTTTGTATAAATAGGACACTATATAATATGTTACAAAAAAAAGGACTGTATATAATAATAATAAAAAGGACTGTAAATAATATATTTTTAAAAATCCTTTCATACTAGCATACAATTCTTACATGCAGTCTATGTTTTATGTGGTTATGACGATCTTTAATCTTACAAGTGGTATAGTCTAGTAAATTTAATCATATATATAAATGTACAATGTCAAGTCCATACGCAATACGCTCAGCAGGTAGGATTTCTGACAAGATTCAAACTTGTAAAGCGTTCACACATCTATCTTATTAAAACAGAAACATTATATTGGACCTAACATTTATTTTGTAAGTTTTTAAATTAAATACACCTTTATACTTTATAGTTAAACCTACATTAAATCACTAATATTCCTTTCTTTATACTACTATCCATGTTTCCAAATAATATACTTATTTCTTTATATTACTATCAATGTTTCCAAACAATATATTTTATACACTACTATCAATGTTTCCAAACAATACAATAATTAATCTTAGTTATTTTATATCCATCATTTTCTCTTTAAAATTTTGTAGAAACATCATAATTTCATAAATTGCAAAATAATAAACTTTAAATTTTGGATTATACGATTACAAATTATGAAACTATTACAATTTAAATCAAATTAGATTACATATCGGTCATCCATCAGTTCAATCGCTTAGTCTCAGGTTTTAGTAATTTTTAATATGAATATTTTAAAAACCTAAATTGAATTGTTAAATCTCCGGATTAACCGGTATAATAACAATCGGGTTGAATTTAAAAACACTGATTTAAATGCAAAAATATTTTAAATACACACTCTTTAAAAATTACAAAAATATTTGTTAAGTTATTAATGGAATTTTTTATCATAAAATATTCCGCGCTTCCAAAGCGCGGGTCAAAATCTAGTATTATTTAAAAGAACTTACAGTCTGTTTAGGTTAGGCAAATTCCAGATGTACGAGGGGATTGGACCAGACAAACCCACATTCCTCAAAATTCTGGAACAGGAACAGAGACATCAGTTTGAAAATTTCCGATCAAGGCAGAAGAAACCATAAGCTTCAGTAGAAAAGTAAATACAGGGTTGCGATGACTTTGCTGGATATATTTGGAAAGAAGTTTATCCCAGTCGTATCACTAATTCTCCTGCACATGAATGTGTAACAATCGTTTAAAATATCAGTCCTGTTTCAGTTGCCGTTTAAAAAAAAAAAATATATATATATATATTTAAGGTAGTCAATTACAGATCAACAAGATTTTCTAGGCGGGCCACTGCTTCAGGAAGAGGTCCTTTAAGTCCACTCGCATGTAGAAATCTGCTGAGCAAGATTGATAAACAGAAACAACAAGAGAAATAAATAAAAATTAGCAATAAAGTGAAAAGCTTACGTACAGCTTTTGAAGCCGAGACCAGGTGCCGATGTATCTTGGAATGGTTCCATTAAAGTTATTGTCACTTATCCAACTGCAAAGTAAAAACAAACTACTTTAGAGCTTCGAAATAACTATGTTTATAGGTTTTCTGAACAATCTTTCAACACACTTAACTAAGTAAGCGTTTAGAGACAGTCAACAATTTTACAACTTAATTACACATGTTACAAAGTAATAGAGCATGTATAAAGTGCAAAGCTAGAAAGCTTTAAATACACGTTTCAGTTCAATCTGGTGATTATAAAACAACTTTTTCTAAGTTTCTGTAAAATGTCTCTAAACTCTGTGAAATTTACTGCTTTTTATGTCTAAGTAAAGATTAGTGCACTCAGTTTAAAAAGAGAGGCAAAAAGCTTATGAAAAGTATTCATTTCAAAGGACAGCAAGAACTTACAATTCCTCAAGGTTTACTAGTCTAGCGAGAGTGATAGGCAATCGTCCAATAAATTTATTGGATGCAAGATGCCTGCACCAGTTTCAGAGAAGACCAACATGGAACATTTTTCCATTAAACAAAAGATTTTCCGATGAAAAATATCAAATCTGGTTGGATGCAAGATGCCGGCAAAGCCAAAGATTGTCTTACAATTTTGTTAGGTTGGTCAAATTACCAAGCTCATCAGGAATCGTACCAGAGAACTGGTTGCCTTCCACCCCTCTGAAAATTTGATCACATTACTGTAATATAGGTCAAGTCAAAAGGAATAGAAATGGGAAACATTTAGTGGGGCTTATTGAACTGGTGATTTGAGAAAATTCCAGTATTTTAATAAATCTCCCTTTATTGCATTTGGAATTTATAAAAGTTTTTATAAATCCAAGGTTATTGGACTTGTAATTTGTATAAGTCCCACTAAATCACCCCTTATTGAAAATTTGGAATTTCATTGCTAGTATTTATCAAAAGTTATCTTGGATTATTTGAAAAATGATTTCTAGTTAAAATTCTGTGAGAGTAAAATACCACCTAATGAGTTGGTATTTGAAAACAAATATGAGGATTTCATCGTCGTCTTCTTTGAAAAAAAAAAGTGCTCAGACCAGTTGAAAACATGAGACATGGATTCATCCTATTACTCCTATCTGATATGACAGAGTTTTGCTAACTTGACTTTCATGGATCCGGTTTATTTAGATTCGGTGCCATCAACGTCCAGGACTTGGAAACGATCTCTCAGCTCTATACGTTATGGGATGTGATGCTTATCTTCCAATTCTAGGCTAGTTTTTTTCCTTTTCTTCTTCTCTCCTACTTCTCTGTTTTGTTGAATTGATCATTAGTGTTTGATTATAAACGGAAGGAACTTATTGCAATACCCTCGAGGCCAATTTCAGAAAAGGCTAACCTTGTTTCTTTGGGTCGAGATGTTAAATGCGAAACCTTGGGTTGAATTAGAATCTTCACGGAAGTTAGGGATTATGATGATGATGATCCTTTGCGTTTATTTAGGGTTTCCGTGTGAAGAATTGGAGAAACAAAATAGGTTTTGCTGATTCATGAAGATGATGTGTATCTTGTGTGTGTTTCAGATAGGAACTCTGGAGCGTTAAACGGTCTTACCAGCTCTGAGAACGCAGCTCCAGCAGATGCAAGAACCTGTGCATTAAGATTTTGCTGATTCATGAAGATGATGTGTATATTGACACTGATTTGTTGCTTAAATTATTCTTTCTTTTAATAGCTAAGTAAGTCCATGTTTTTAATGATCTATGGTCTTGCTGTTATATTTGATTGTTAATGATGGGTGGTAAGAAAGCTCAGTATTGGGTTAAAGTATTTTTTCAAGTGGCTCCACTTCCTAAATGTTTTGGGGATTCATGCAATAGCTTCTGAACTAAAACCTGAAAACAGACTTGCAGAAGGTCCTATTTTGCCGTAGCAGAGTATACAACTATTTGATTTCTTGGATCCATATGATTTAAATGACTGAACCATTAGATTTGCCTTTTAAATCTAATAGGAACTGCAAAAGCATGGAGCTCCAGATATTATTATGGCTTTTTGGTTGGTAACAAAGCTGATCTACATGAAAAAAGAGAAGTACTCACCGATGTGAGTTTGTGCATAAACTTGTTTAACCAACTTCGGTAGAAAATTTTGTTGACACTTTCAGTGTTCTTGCTTCTTCAGCCGTTATCACATTCCCAGTTCTTTAACAGGATGGTATGGAGAATGCAGAGAAGAACCGCATGTTCTTTATTCAAACGTCAGCCAGTTTGATGCTTGTTAAAGTTTCGGGGTTGAGCTTTTAATGTTTGGGTATATTTTTTTTTTTTAAGATGTCTTTGTCTTTGCTGGCTGCAATACGATGCCACCAAATCTCTGTATTAATTTGTAAAAAAAAAAGAATCAAATTATTGGTTTTATTTCTCAAAACTCTTAAAATCCTTTCTAATCACCTCCTAAAGTTCTTCTCAAATCCCAAGTTTTTTATAAAATCCCTTGGATTCTGTATATAATGAAATTTTCTCAAATCACCAGTTCAATAAGCCCCCCTTAGAGACGTACAGGATTTTCAGATTCTTGAAGTTTTGCAACCAAGTTGGTAAAGGCCCAGACAAATTATTTGCGGAGAGCGTGCTGCAAGAAAATTCGAGAGAGAGAGAGAGAGAGAGAGAGAGAGAGAGAGAGAGAGAGAGAGAGAGAGAGAGAGAGAGAGAGAGAGAGAGAGAGAGAGAGAGAGAGAGAGAGAGAGAGAGAGAGAGAGAGAGAGAGAGAGAGAGAGAGAGAGAGAGAGAGAGAGAGAGAGAGAGAGAGAGAGAGCTAACATGGAAGTGAGATATGGCATTGAAGCCCACTCCATTGGGATTGTGCCCGAAAGGTAGTTTCGAACGAGGTTTCTGGAAAGAAGAGAATAATACATACAAGAACCTAGAACATGCACTAACAATTTTTTTTTTAAAACAAGCCCAACCTAATTTGTTATTGAATGTCGCACATGGCTTGTGCAAATGGTCATTTGCAAAATAAATAGTTATTCCGTTTACCAAAAATATGTTTCTTTGACACTTTTTACTAGATATTAAAATGATTGAAATTCACTAATATTCTTATTAATTAATTACACATATTAAACTAATAGTATTTGAGATAAAAAACATTTATAAGATCAATATATTTTGTAACTGATATTAAATTTAAAATAAATATAAATTTCATTAAAAGTATAAATAATAATTTTATATAATATAAATTAGGTGTTTGTTTGCGATTTCGCAGATATAAATATTTTATGAAGAATGTATATATTATATTTTCATCAAAGTAAAATTTTGTTTTTTTTAATTTATGTATAATGTTACTTTTTATATAATATAGAAATCATATTATATATATAACCATTTTATTATTTTGAAAAATAAATGCAATTAACTAATGTATATTTAAATAAATGCAATTAACTAAAGTATATTTTATTGACAACTTTAGCAAAATTAGACATATGTTTTATTTTAAAAAATAAAAAAATAAGTTAATATGTTATATAATATCAATACTATTAAAACATGAGCAATATTTATCGACTATGTTTTGGACTACAAAAAAAGTTAAAACGGTCCAACTAAAATAAATACACTAAGGGGGGTGTATTCAACCGAGAGTTTCAGGTGATTTGTATTAAAATGACAAATCCACTGTTATTCAAACATGAATTTTAAAAACTCATTTAAAATCCACTGTTATTGAACTTGACATTTCGTAAAGTACTCTGAAATCCACTGTTATTGAAAATATTTTAAGTTGTGGGATTTTAAAGTTTTGAGGTGATTTTAGGGTGTTTGGGTAGAGTTTCTTAGTTAAAAAAAATTAAAACTCAAATCTCATTGTTTTAGGTGATATTCTAGAGTAGTTTAACAAAACTCACCTAAATTTCTGCAACTTATTAAAATCATCTAAAACTCTATTAAAAATCAAATCACATCAAATGTTAAATTGAATACATCCCCCTAATTATTATCACATAATGTCTTTTCATCTAACAAGTATCTATTAATAATGAGATATTATTCGATATGCAACCGATTTCTACATACGTGCAAAAGAAAATCGGTTTGATTAAATATTTATATAAGAAACATTTTATGTTTTGAAAACATTTGAAAAAAATACTTAACTTTGTTTTTTTTTTGTTTTTATTATCATTCCACATACAGAATATATTAAAAACAAGTTTTTAAACAATTTTAAACAAGTTAAGAGTTATGATATAAAATAGAAACATATCAAGACTTAAAATATATGTGTATTTAAATGTATAATGTGAATACTAAAGATAAAATTTATTCAAAATAAACCAAAGTAATATATAAATTGTAACAAAATAAAATAATGTTAAATCACATCAACTAATTTTTAATATATTTATAATCCACATGATCATTTGATCTTTTTATTTTTGAAAAATAATTATTTGTAACTTTGAATTAGTTATATTTAACTTAATTAGTATTAAATATACATCATGCCTAAAACTAAGGAGCTAACTAACTTTTTTTTTTTAACGACTTCATTGAGAAATAGGGTGCAACCCATAAACCATTGTCAAAGACAAAACACAAACATGAATGAGCTCAATCTAAATAAGATCTACGAGCACATCAATGAATCACTATGAATAATCTGATGAAGCCAAGCCGGTCCTCCCAATGCCAGATAAGAATGAAACCTGCCATCACGAAGCACACTTTTTGCAATCTCCGTCGCCACTTTGTTGGAAGAAGTTGACTCAGTTTCAAAGGCCACATACGCAAAAGAAGCACAGAGTATGTTGATCCTCTGAAGTAAAGCTCTAAAGCGTGGCCATTTAACCGGATTCATTACCGCTTGGATCAATTCCTGAGAGTCAGATCCCACCACAATCTCCTCGTATGCCAAGTCCCGCATGCTCTGCAACGCCCATTCCAGACATCTCAACTCTGCAGTGAATCTGTTTGGTGAAAAGGTAAGAGCCTCACGTGCATGATGACAAACATTGCCTGAATAGTCTCGAGTAATAAACGCTGCACCACTATGAAGCTTTGCATTCCTCCAATTCGCATGTATATTACATTTAATCACACCAGGAAGAGGTGGTGCCCACTTCTGTTTCTCCTCGCTCAGACCCCTGCATCCCTCATCTTCTCTATGATTCACATTAAGTTCGTACCAAATGCGAGCCTCTTTTTTAGCTTGCTGTATTTGAGAGATTAGAGGAACTTGCGTATCGGCATATAAAATACTGTTCCTATTCTTCCATATAGCCCATAATAACCATGGAATCATGCCTCTATGCGTTAGTGGCATCCCCACATCCGTCATAAAGTGTAGAGACGAGGACATAAGCTCAACCAGAGTACCGATTGTAATATTTGGTAACGAGTTAAATCCTGCCAACTCCCAAGCATCCTGAGCAACATCACACTTGAATAGAACATGCTCTATAGACTCACTCCCCTTCTTGCAAAGCTTACAACACGTATCTAGTTGCATCCCACGCGTGTTTAACCTCTCAGCTACAGCTAGCGCACCTGATGTCGCTCTCCAAAGGAAGCTTCGGATCTTGGGTACAGTAGGGAGCTTCCAAATCTTCTTCTTCAATTCCAATAAGCCTGGTATTTCTCTGCCTCTTTGAAAAGCCTGCCGTTCCTTATCTTGTACAGCAAGCTGATAACCACTCTTAACCGTATATGCACCAGCAGGCGAAAAAGCCCAAATATCTCTGTCCTGCACAGCTCCTATCGGAAGATGAAGAATTCTCTCTACTTCATTGATAGGAAAGAGACAATGCAGTTTCTCCACATCCCACTGAGCACCATTTTGAATCAAGTCACAGACCCTAAGGTTAACATCGATCATAACTTCTTTATTAACCGGTCTGCGAGGACATTCATCCAAAATCCACTTATGAGCCCATACAAACGTATCGTTTCCATTGCCAATGGACCTGATCAAACCTTTACAGAGAAGTTCTTTACCAAATAGTAAGCTACGCCATGCATATGATGGTCTGTACCCTTTTCCACAGTCAAGAAAATCTTTTGACGCAAAATATCTTCCTTTATAAAGCCGGACAAGCAAACTATTAGGCTCGTTTAGAAGTTTCCATGCTTGCTTGGCTAGAAGAGCTTGGTTAAAATCTTCAACATCTTTAAACCCCAAGCCACCATTCTCCTTTGAAACACACACCTTGTCCCAAGATAACCAATGGATCTTCCTCTTCTCATCACACTCATCCCACCAGAAGCTTGCCATAGCACTCATAATCTTTTTGCAGTGATGCTTTGTCAACCGAAAACAAGACATCGCATACACAGGAAGAGCTAAGGCAATAGACTTAAGGAGAACCTCCTTTCCAGCAAGGGAAAGCTTTTTGGCAAACCAACCTTTGAGCCTCTTACCCAATTTCTCACCTATGAATGCAAGTAGTTTCTGCTTCGAACCACTAAAACACTCAGGAAGTCCAAGATACTTACCATCCCCGCCTTCATTATCGATACCAAGAAACTCCGCAAGCAACCTCTTCATAACTGGATCAATCCCCTTACCAAAAGTGATTGCAGATTTCTGAAAATTTATCATTTGTCCCGACGAATCACCATACAACTTCAGTCGACGTAGAAACTCTGCACACTCAGGTAGCGAAGCTCGGCACAGAAAGAAGCTATCATCAGCGAACAATAAATGCTGAATCGATGGACAACTCAGAGCAATTTTCATACCAGAGATCGACCCACATTGCTCAGCTTGATTCATTGTATGAACCAATGCTTCAGCACACAAGATAAATAAGAAAGGAGGGAGAGGATCTCCTTGTCTTATACCTCGATGGGGAAAAAAATGACCATACGACTGACCATTAAGCAGCACCGAGTAGGACACAGACCGGACGCAGTTCATGATCCACGCTATCCATTTCGTATGAAAACCCAACTTGATGAAAAGCTTCTCTAAGAAGTCCCACTCCACACGATCATAAGCTTTAGACATGTCTGTCTTGATAGCAATGTACTCAGATTTACACGAAGGATTCGTCCTGAGGCCATGAACCATCTCATGCGCAATCAAGATGTTGTCTGAGATCAATCTACCTGCTACAAAAGCCCCTTGTGCCGGCGAGATAATATGAGGCAAGACCACCTTAAGACGATCAGATAACACCTTGGACACAATCTTGTAAACCACCGAACAGAGGCTTATTGGCCTAAGGTCTTTCATTTGGTTCGGATTCGGTACCTTAGGCAGCAAGCGAATCTCCGTATAATTCCAGTCAGACGCCAACTGACCAGACTCGAAAAAATCACGTACTTCCTTCGCCACTTGAGGCCCTACGATATGCCAAAACTTCTGGAAGAACTGACCAGTCATCCCATCCACACCGGAGTACTGTCACTTTTAATAGCTTTAACAGCTTTCTTTATCTCTGAATCAGTTACTGGTCTGATGAGACCTCTGTTCATCCGGTCTGTAATGCGAGGCTCCATTCCATCTAAAAGCTCCGTTGCGTCTGTTGGGCCAGACGACTAAAAGAGATCCTTAAAGTACCCAACAGGAATATCGCCCATCTCCTCCTCTGCGAACTTCTCATGACCAGACGAATCCAGAAGAGAATGCACTCTGTTCTTCATCTTCCTAGATTCCACCCAACCATGGAAGACCTTCGTATTTTGATCACCAGATTGCAGCCAAGTATTCTTACATTTTTGTTTCCAGTACTCTTCCTCCTCCGCAAAAGCTTTTTCCAACTCAACTCGTAATATAGGTAGTCTGTCCAAGTCTGGATTAGCCTTGCTTTCTTCCCGCTCCAAATCACTTCTCAGCTTCTGAATGTTCTTATTTGAGTTCATATTGGCTGAACGCTTCCACTTACACAGCTCTTGCCTACACGAAGTAATCCTCTCTGTCACCGAACCATGCCCAGCAGCAAAGGTTCGACACCAGCCTCTCTTGATTACCTCTGCAATCTCTGGCTTCTTACACCATCGTTTATCAAACATGAACCTGCCAGTTCGTCGTCGTTCCTGCCCAGCCACACTCGTAAAGATAGGTCTATGATCTGAACCCGTCTTCTCCAGATACATAGAATGCGCATTAGGGAATAAAGTAAACCATTCAGCATTTCCAAAGGCTCTATCCAGGCGACACTGAATCCAAACTTTTTCCTTCACTCCATTATTCATAACCTCCCTGGCACCAGCCCAAGATAATTTGTTACCAGAACTCGGTACCTCCTTCAGTCTACAGTCTCTTGCCATAGCTCTGAATTCAAAAAAAGAACTCTCCTCCCTTGGAGGACCTCCAACTTTCTCTGAATTATTTATGGTTTCATTAAAGTCTCCCACCAAAAACCATCCACCATTTCTGTGTAGACCAATATCCTTCAGCTCATTCCATACAGCCACCCGATGATGTCGCACTGGATCACCATAAATGAAAGACATAAAGTATTTAGTCTCTCCCAGCTTCACCTCCATATCAATTATCCTCGTAGATGTAGATAGCACCGATACCTCAAACCTACTCTTCCAAAAGACAGCCAAACCACCACTAAGGCCCACTGGATCCACCATAACACTATGATCATAACCCAACGACCTTTATAACTTCATAACGTGATCACTAGAGTTTTTAGTCTCTAGGAGAAACAAGAAATCCGGGAAATGTTCACGACACATCTCCTCTAGGCGTCGAACTGTCAGGTTGCTCCTCAAACCCCGACAGTTCCAACTGAGCGTCGTCATTGGAGATTGGATGGTTTCTGGTGAACCATCAAACCTCCACTCTGTTTTGACAATTTAGACGATACTTCTCCATCTTCCAACACCTTACGTTTCCCAGAACCCTCCTCTCTATCACGATTCTTCAACGCCATAGCAGACTGCGCAGCATTCCTGGTACCTTGTTTCCTACGTTTCCATGAGCTCCCACTTCTACTGCTTCTATCTCCATCCAGCTGATCGTTACTGCCCATAACAAAACCTCCAACTGCAGGAGTTCTCTCGGTTAGTTCCTCCAATCTCACATCGCTCTGATATTGAGCTTTTGAACCTTCTTGACGTGAAGCATTATCAATCTTCTTCGCCGAGACTACGGAGCTATCCGATAGGTGTGTCTCCTGAACCCTGCTGTAGTCGAAAACTTTCCCTATGTCCTTACTAACAGCAGTTGTAACCTTAGGCGCCATCTCCAACCTTAGACAAGACCTTTGTGCCACTGGATCATTCGAGAGCTCATTAAGAGTTTTTCTCATCTTAGCTTCACGTAGACGTCTCTCTTCAGGATCAGAGACGCTCATATATATCTGCATCTGCTCAAACACCTCTGGAGCCACCATCGTCGACGGAGGCTCAAAGCTAGGAGGAATCGTAGGAGCTAACAGGGGCATCAACTTCTCCGCTAGGTCATCATGATGTTGACGATGACTTGAAGATTGACCTTCATTGACAGTCCGCGGATTCACAATTCCTTTCCCTCTGTTTCTAGAGCCTTGGAACAGAGGACATTTCAGTTTCTCGTGAGAGAGACGAAAGCAATGAAAGCACTTCTTCCGTACGCGCTCATACTCCACATCCACATACTCAACACGACCACCAGGAAGAGTAACAGACTTCTTGTCTCTAAGCGGAAGATTGAGATCCAACGTCACTTTCACTCGCACATAATCATTCAGCAGAGGCTTTGCTGGATCAAATTCAATCACTTCTACGTGACCAATCCCATCAGCCACAAGATCGATAGTCTTCGTCGTCAGATAGTTCGCTGGTAGATTCTTCAGTCTCACCCATATAGCTGCAGTTTGCAGATAATTGACTGGAGGATGTTCAACCCACCGCTCGATAGCCATACCCCAGTCATCGAAAGTCCATAAACCATGACGCAATACAGTCTGAATATCCGTTTCCAGATCAAAGATGAACTGGAATCTTTCCTTCGTCAAAGCAATACCCCTTGCTCGTTCATAAACCTTCCATATTTTGGGCATCGTCCTCAACATTCGACCCATGTCTTGACAGGCGGGATTTAGCAGGCGACCTAGAATACTCCTACCACCTCGATCCATAGCGCAAAACTCCTCCTCATCAGGGATAATGATTGATTTATCCTCTCCAAGCGACATACCTTGTAAAACTTCAGCCAAATTCCCTTCCATCAGAAGTAAAAAGAGAATTTTTGGTCGTCGATGCTCTTGAAAGTTTGATAATATTAGTAGAATAGAGGACGGCGCCACTGAAAACCCTAGATAAACATAAATCTGCCATGAAGATTTAAGCAAAAAGGGAATATTTGCCAGAGATTTGCAAAGATTTCCAACAGAAAATTGGAAAATATCCAATTTAATCCAAAAAGCAGCAGGGATATTTGCCCTCTGCAAGTTTACTCCATTCCTATTGGCTGATACCCAATCGCCGTTGGAGAGAAAAATCGCCCTCATATCGCCCCTCTCAAGCTAACACTTTCCCCACTTCCTCACTTCAGGAGCTAACTAACTAATTTATTATTTTTAAACTAATGAATATAATTTAATTAATACGAAATTTAATAATAAATTAATTATATTTTAATTATTAATGTGATAAATAATGATATATATCTATTAGTTTGTATATATACAGCTATATATTAATCCAAATGCAAAACAAAAATTTCTTTAAAACCCTCACTAAATATATAAAAATATAATTCATATATCTAGAGTATTAAGATTAGATATATATATAAACAGTAATAGTTTGATACTATTAATATTTAGTATACGATGAAACATGTTATTGTTGATATTTTTACGAACATAGTTTTACGGGTTATTCAAACACATGCAATATATTTATCAAATATTAACACAATTATATCATAAAACACTACATTAAAACATAAATTGGTGCAAGAGAGTATGTGTCAATATTTTAATTAGTTGTAAAATATAATTATATATATAAGAAAAATATAAATAAAAATTAATATATAATACACATATAAATCAAAATTAATGCTATTAATGAAATTAACTTTTAAATTTAACATAAGTCATAAACAAAACATCAAAAAAATCAAATAACATTTGACTAACAAACGTAAACTTACTAAATAAATGAAAATTATATTTACAAACATAAATCAGTAAATTGTAATAGACGTATATAAATTGTTGATGCTCAAATATATTTCATTTTTAATATGCATCCTCTCAAATATTGATCAATTACGCTTACAACAAGATGAAAATTTAGTTTGACTAAAAATAGTATTAAAATTGGAACATCACGTTCATTATATATCAATCATTCATCTAAACATTCATGAATATATATTAGAATACTCTAACTATAATAATTTAAGTCAAACCGGATTGCATATTGGGTCATCTATTAGTTCAACCGATAGCTAGATCATGGGTATTAGCTGTTATTATGGGTTTTATAAGAATTTTAAATATTTTTTTATTAAAAACTAAACTGGATTATATATGAGACCACAAAATTTGTCGACTTAACAGCGGGTCGGGACGAATTTTAAAATACTCAATATAATGTTTCATTTATAACATCCAAATGTAGATACAATAAAAAAATACAAATTTATATCAAATTTATAGGAACTTTAAATATTTTTTATTAAAAACTAAACCGGATTATATATGAGACCACAAAATTTGTCGATTTAACAGCGGGTCGGGACGGATTTTAAAGTACTCAATATAATGTTTCATTTATAACATCCAAATGTAGATATAATAAAAAAATACAAATTTATATCAATTAAATTTAGATTGTTTCGAAAAATTATCTCGCGGTTTGAAACCGCGGGTCAAAATCTAGTCTTATATATTAAAAGAGAAGTCATGACTTCTTTCATGTGTGATTTTTTAATTTGGACCATCACTTAATTAGAAATCTTATTAAATGTATTTTATTAAGATTAATATTATATAGAATCTTTAGAATACTTTAATTATAATATCTTTTGATATTTTTTCATTTTAAATATAAAAAAAAATTTAAAAAAATTCTAACAAATCTGTTTTAAAAGATTTTTATAGGATCTTCATTTTTCGAAATTACACTTAAATATTTCCACTAATTTTGAAAATTAAAAATATAGAAATATTTCCACTACTGTAATCATGATATATTTTTATCTTAATATAAATATACATTTATATATTATATTTTATATAATTTTAATAATTCCTTAACAATAATTATTAAAAATATTTTAACAGTAATTTAATGTATTTTAAGTTATCGTTTATAAAAAGAAAAATTTAAATGCTATCCTAATTTATCTACTTTATAGTCATAATCATCATGTTAAAACACAATTATTATATTGAACTAAATATGATAAAATAATTTTATAAACCTCTAGAAGGTATTTTATAAATATCCATAAGTAATTCTATAATCTTTATGAAGAGATTTTAAAAAAATAATAGTATAAATGTTATAAAACAGTTTTAAATAATATATGATTTTCAAAAAATGTTAAAAGATATTAAAAGTTTTATATAAAACTGTAAAGTCATTATATCAGTTCTGATAAATTATTATTTTAAAAATTTGTAAAATTTATAAATATTTTGATTGCTAGAAAGGAATTGATGATAGATTATATACACTTTCCTTAATTTTATAAATAGTTAAGTAATTTTGTGTTATATATATTTTGTAAGTGTTATTTATTGATTTTTAAATTATTTTATCTTTTGATTAAAATAAATGAAAATCGAAAAATATTCGTTCAATCAAATTAAAACAATTTTCTAAAATTTCATATATAAACGTCAGTAAAAGTCAATTAAGTGATTTTCCAATTAATATATGGTATGATGGCTCGTCGGTCCAACTCGGTTCCGTCTGTTTCTGCACCACCGTCCTTTGTTGATCAAGAAGTTCTTCTGAGTCAAATGAGGGACAAGGATGCTCGCATATCTGCGTTGGAGTCCATGGTGGCGAGTCAAGAGGCGGGCTGGGAGGCACAGAGGAAGCTGAACGAGCAAATGATGGCGATGATGAGGAGCATGAACCCGAACGCCAACGTGGAGCTCCCGACCATGCCAGATCCGAACGTCCAAAACCCATAGTTTAATTAACTCGAAATGTTTTATTTTGATTTGTATGACTTTGAAATTTAGATAATATGTTTTCAATTTAAATTTTAATTTTATATTTTCGAATTTAAATTTTAAAAATATTTTTTTTTTCAAAAATAATATTTTAAAAAAAAAATTATTTTCAATATATTCCGAGGAACAACTGTCTTCGGTATATACCGAGGGAAGTTTTCCTCGGAATATTCAGTTTCCTCAAAAAAATTCGAGGGCTACATTCCTCGAAAATTTTCGAGGAAACTGTCCCTCGGAATATTTCGAGGAAACTGTCCCTCGGAACTGAGTTCCTCGAAAATTTTCGGAGGGCTCTTCCTTCGGTATAATCCTCGGTATATACCGAGTGAATGGTTCCTCAATATATATCGACGATCTCTTCGACGAACGCCTGTCCTCTAAATCTCTTCGGAATTGTTGTTCCTCGAGATTCCGTCACAAAATTTCGAAAAAATTTCGAGGGAAAATGAAATTTCGAGGAGTTTTTTTCGAGAGACTTTTTCCTCGGTATGTCGTCGGAATACGATTATTCCGACGACATACCGAGGAAAAAGTCCCTCAGTATCAGCGTGTTTTCTTGTAGTGAAATGACGTAACAATTCCATTTATTTTTTTGTTAAAAAGAAAACAATTCCATTCTGAAACTAGTTTTTGAATGTTAATTTTGTGTTACAATCTATTTGACAGAAATGACACTTGTCGTAATAGTTATTGACTTTTACACAATGACTAGTCTAATAGGTACAATCTAATGTAATGACTAATTTTGGAATCAGATGAGTTATATATGGAAGTATTCTATAGGGAATTTATTCGTTAACAATTTCGTCATCATTTACTCTATTTTTGTTTGTTTTGAAAAAGTCATCATTTACTTTTTAGAAGAACAAAAGTCAGATCGATAAGAAAAAATTGGAAGTTGAGTAATCTTTTACTCTATATAAAATTTCTCTAAACCATGGTTTACAAAACCAACGATGATAATTATCGATTATTAAAATAAATTTCAAACTTACATTTTCTGGAGATACTGAAGCTTGGCCAACTCAGGCGGAAGTTTCCCTGAAAGACTTGTGGACATGAGAATTCTGTGATTGTTCAATCAAAAAAGAATAATTAGAAGAGAAGAGAATAAATATATGATTAGAGAAAACATAAATTAATACTCACAGTTCTGTAATATGACATGTCATGTTATTGTTGAAGCTACAATCACAAGCAATGGTGCTAGTCATCCCATTCGAAAGAACACCAATATTCAAAGTCCTAGAAAGGCAAGGATCTCCATCACTTAGATTCAATCTCTTCATTCCAAGTGTAGTAGCTATTTCCCCAAGTGCATTCACTGCAGAAATTATCGAGCATATATAGAAAAGTTGTTGATTTTTGACCGACCTTTGATATTAAAAGAACTAAGTTTTTGATTTAATACATTCATCTGGATGGAGAGCTTGTGAAGTGGATGTTGTTAGAACCGCGAGGAAGGTTGTGATGATGATGAAGAACATGAAGAGAGTTGAGAAGACGATCCACATTGTCAATTTAGATATTTGTGTAGTGTACTTGGTTTGTCCCAATATTTCCATCAAGAAGAGAATAAATACATGACGTAATGAAAATTGTATCGATATTATCCTTTTGTGGTCTTCTTGGGTAGTTGAATAATAGTACATAGTAGTGGTACATATTTTATGGATGTTATCTACGTTTTTGGTTTTCTTGGGTCATAGAATTGTACAAAGTAACGATAACTATTTTAAGGATTTTATTGTTTTTTTTTGGTAGGATCAAATTTAGATTTTTTTTTCTTCAGAAGTTATATACATACATACAAAATCCTATAACTATGGACAATATTTCTGGTAAAATTATTAGTAAATATTTATAACCGTTAAAATCCTTTGATTCAACCCTTCTTCTTAGATCTTGGATCGTACATAGTCTGGATACTACTTATTGATATTTTCTATTTTTATGGTCTTATTAGGACATTTCCTATAGCAAGTTTTTTGAGAATCTTACAGTTAAAAAATAGTTAAAAGCAAAAAGGAGAAGACTGTGGGTTTCTTTTTTAAGAAACTCTCACATATTTGAAGAAAATCAACTTATATATGTCAACAAATTGATCACTGAAGCACTTTTAGAAAAAATGAAAATTAGTTACAATGTATAAACCACTATGTTTTTTTTTTGTCACGAGTATAAACCACCATGTTAATATTTGAATTGTTTGAGAAACCAAGAAGGTTTCTCTTTTTAACGATGCTCATAAGTTTTGGATAGTACATCACTACATTGTGATACATATTTGACCATAAAATAATGTCAAATTAGAAGTATGTGCAAGTTGCAATGGTGGAGAGGTACACGATAATGAATGCTTGATGTTTCTTGTTTTTTTTTTTGTTTACAAACCCTCCCTTACGGAAGGGATGAAAAATAATTAAATATTGTCTACACATCTTAAATGCTCATGAATATTAAACGTATATTTATTTATAGTTGAAAACAGTATCAATTTTTACTATTTCTTTTGTTATTCTACTTAAAAATTTTAGATGTATTAGATTTTCACCAAAATGTAACTATTTTATTTTTTTCAATCTTCCTCTATGTTAATTATGATAGTAAATAGAAAAATTAAACTAATTATTAAGTTGAATACGCAAAATAAATATTATTGATCTCTTTTACAGTAATTAAATTTATTAGTATTTTAATGTTGTTTTATATTTTTTCTAAAAGTGTTAATTGATGTGAAATAAAATTAATTCACTGTAATAAAATTATTTCCCCAAGGGAATTTGCCAAATATACCAATTTTCTTGTACCATATTTCATTTATACATTAACCAATTTTACCATTAACAATTTAATATGTAAAATATCATTATACCCTAACTAATTAAACTTAAAAATACTATCTTCTTCTCCCATGATTTCTTTAAATATCATATCCAAATCGAATGATACCGGTGATCAAATCCGACGAATCAAACGATGTTGACAAGTTCTCCAGCGCTGCGGAGTTCTTCGTCAAGATCCAACAACGCTGACAAGATCCTTGATGATCTTATGTCGTGTTTTTATGTTTTGAACTATATTTGGTTAAATAGGAATTTTCTGAAATTTTATAATGATCGTTCTAAAATTTATGAACTTTGTACCATCAATTCATGTTCATTTGAATTTTTGTTACAGTGTTTCTTTGTTTCAGTTTATAAAACTAAAAAGAACTGACTTTTACAAGACCAAATTCGATTGTAGTTAGATTCAAATGATCTACAAACTTTATAAATTAGTTTATAAATATCTATGATTAACTTATAGACTCCAATAAATATTTTATAAAGTATTATAAATCAATTTATAAACCGTTATGAATCAACTGATACACTTTTGTAAATCAAAATATAATCTCTTATAAATTGGTTTATAAGATTTCATAAATCAGTTTATGAACTCTTATAAACCTTTATAAATGATATATAATAATTTATATTTAATATATTTAAATCAGTTTATGAACTCATATAAATTATTTACAAACACTTATAAACGACTTAATAGCTGTTATGAATAATTTTTTAAATCCTATAAAATGATTTTCTATATACTCTTTTAAGAGTTTTAAAATCTATTTCATAAAGTTTGTCAACATTCTATAAGACTTTATAAATTTTCTAGATTTTATAAAGTTTTGTAAATTATTTGTAAGTCTTTATAAACATTTTTATTAAAGTCAATTTTACAAGTTTCGATACGTTTATATTTATAAATATTTTATAAGTTCATATAAGTAATGTTATAAAACTAGTGTTTATAAACTGACTTTTAATTTATGTAATATAAAATGATTTATAAAAGCTTTATAGTTTGATTTATAAAAGTTTATAAACTAATTTACAGTTTTTTTGAGCCACAACTAATTTAAAGTTTATAAACTGATTTATTAGGGTTTATAAACTGATTTATTAGAGTTTGAAAACTGATTTTAAGAGTTTCTAAGTTGAATTATTAGTTTTATCAACTGACTTTTTCTTTGTGTGTTATGAAATGATTTATAAAGCTTTATAGTTTGATTTATAAAATTTTATAAATGGTTTCAAAGTTTATAACGGGTCATAAGTTGTTCTCATAAATTTTAGTTATGTTTTTAACCTTTCTAAAATTTTATAAAAAAGTTATAATATCTTACAACTGAGTTTATAAGGGGTCATAAGTTGTAATCATAAATTTTAGTTATATTTTTAACTTTTATAACAGTTTATAAATAGTTATAAGATCTTATATCTGAGTTTATAAGGGGTTATAAGTTGTTCTCATAAATTTTAATAAGGTTTTTATAAATCTTTACACATTATTATATGAATTTTTATAACATTTTATAAATCCTGATTGATAATAATGCCATATGAGAAATACATTGCAAATTTGTAATATTGCCATTAACATCAGTACCTCAACCACCATGAACAACCAAATTGAAGGTGTTAATGCCCTAAAGTTTCAATTTTTTCTCATTCTTTCTCACTTTCTATCCACACAAACCACATATCTTACACTTTCTCTCAAAATTCATCCATAAAACTGAAGATTTTGATTACAAATTATGTAAGATTCATATAGGTATTGAAGCTCACGATTCTCGTGATTAACGAGTTGGTAGCTGTTGTGGTGAAGTTCACTGCTTTAGTTTACTTGCAATTTACAGTTTTATATCTTTAACCGAGCTTAGTATAATAAGATCTAGTGTGTGCCTCAACTCCTTGTAAATTCGATCCTTAAGTACTACAACTTGACCTTTTTTTATGAGAGTAATTGTTGCTCTAGGGTAATTTGAGCAAGCTATCAACAACCTGAAGGAAGAGATCATCAAATTCCTTTAAAATGCATAAACTTTCACCTGGTCAACAGGTGAAGAAGATGGGAGACAAGAAATGAAGCATGAAGGTTTCTTAGTCTCTTACTCTCATTTGTGAACTTGTGAACTTTTGTGTTTTCTAAGCATGAAGGTCTCTTTGTCTATTAATCTCTTTTGTGAACTTGTGTGTTTTCTTTATTACTTTAAACATGAAGTTTAAAACATGAAGTTTAAATTAAATACATTTTTAAAACTGAAAATTTAGAATCATTGCATCTTTAAAATTGAAATCATATTGTTTATATTAAATGGGCGTATGAGGTCCAGGGACAGCCCAACAAATCATGGGTTTATTTGGTTATGATTCCACTTGGACATGATCCAATTTGGGCTTCAACCAAAAATGTCCACCAAAAAGAATGAAACTCATTCGGACACACTCAAACCTACCGAACCCGCCAATTTGACATCTCTACTAGAGCTGATACGTTATGCAGAAAGGAGAATGCAATACATGGTTCATGGCAAATGAACCTAGTCTGGTCTCGACCCAAATATCAAATATTATTTTCTCTAGTCTTATGCTTTGGGAATATATATGTTTGGTGGATTGTTCTTGGACCTTCACCTCGACCTTTAGTGGGTAAGGATGGATTTAGCTAGACTGCACTAGACATACACAGCTAATGGACATGAGAAACCAAAGACAACAAAGAAAAACTGCACTGCATATGGAGCTAGAAACGCTACGCTGAGCAATAGTAACCTTGAAAAACCAATCGTCATGTCAGCAATTCAGGTCAGACTGCAATGATCTGATAGCAATCTTAGGAGATCCTCAGCCATGGCCGAATTATTCGACAGAGTTAGAGGAATTACAAGCACTGAAGAGAATATTTCAAGATTTTAGGATCTGTTATATTTTTCAAGATCAAAATAGAACAGCAGATTTCTTAGGTAGATCCTCTCGGGCTTTCCATAAAATTATTTGATTTTTATTGGTTGTTTTATTCAGGTCTGTTTACCAATACCACTCCGAGACTGAGTAATATAACAGGTTTTTATGTAAAAAAAGTTACTTGTAACAAATATTATTAACTTAACAAAAAGTACATGTTGTGGTTAGTCTTGATTTGATTTTGAATCATATTTCGAATTTCTGTGTTAACCAAAAAGCATTTTATATAACTTGACTAGCAATTTGTCAGCAACGACATGTTTCATAACTGTGATTGAGTTTCTTAATGGTTTATCATAGACACAAAGATCTGTTTAAGCTACGGTCCAGAGAAAACGATGGACTCTGGACTAAGAGGGTACATGTCGTAAGCAGATTCACAAGAAAGAATTCACACGAGGTAGTCAGAAGGTAAAGATGATGTCCCAATCTCTGACAATCCCTTAAACCTTAGTTCATCTCCGTACACTCCAGGGTCTTCAATGATCTGTTCTATCTCTGTTTCGCCTTCAAGCATCTTCACAACCTCCGACATGGTTGGCCTTAAGGTCGGAGACTTGTTGGAACATAGAAGCGATACCTTTATCATTCTCTCTGCCTCCATCACATCGAACACCCCTTCCAGCTTCGGATCAAGAATCTCTGAGAAATCTCCTTTCTCCAGTAAAACAAACGCCTAGATTGAAAAATCAAAAAACTTGTTAAGCACGCAATACAGAGAAAACTGAGTTCTTGTATAAGTCGAGTACCCAATCGAGAAGACCAACGCAACATTCATTATCTGGTGTGAAATTAGCATTGCTCTTCCCGCTAACGATCTCCATTGCCACCACACCAAAGCTGTAAACATCTGCCTTTTCGGTTAAGTGACCCCTCATTGCATATTCAGGAGCCATGTATCCTCTGCAACCAAAACAACATTTTGACATGATAGTCAAAAACATATTAAAATGTTGGATTCATGTGTATAAGACTGACATTGTTCCAGCAACTCTGGTGGTAATGTGGCTCTTCTCGTCTTCATGGAGCCTAGCCAACCCAAAATCCGAAATCTTTGAGTTCAGATCCTTGTCTAGAAGTACATTTGTCCCTTTGATGTCTCTGTGAATGATCTTAACCGCTGAATCTTCATGAAGAAACGCAAGCCCTCTCGCTATTCCTACGCATATTTTGTGTCTTGTTCCCCATTCTAGTTTCAGACCGCTTCTTCCTGCATGCAACAGTTACAATAAAACAAACAACCTCAAGACAGAAAAAGAATGCAGCAAAAAAAAAAAAAAAATTTGGTCTCTAATAAATTTATTCATAATCAGAACTTTACCAAATAATGCATCAGCAAGACAATTGTTCTCCAAGTACTCATAGACAAGAAGAAGCTGATTATTCTCACAGCAGCATCCATAGAGCTTCACAAGATTCGGATGCTGCAGGCAAGCGATCATACCAATCTCGTTTACAAACTCTTTGTTACCTTGACATGATTTTGAAGATAGCTTCTTTACCGCTATCAAAGTTCCATCTTGTAATCGTCCCTGTATTGTCAAATTACTGGCATTAGGTCCATGATCTCCCCCAGATCCAGAATCAGCTTTTAGATATTCCGATTTAAAGAATAACTCTTCGTACCAAGGGTGATTTGAACCCAGGACACAAGAAAAACAACCCTATTGTGTTACCACTAGGACACCAACACCTTGGTGAACAGTTATATTTCTTGAATTTGAAAACACTTTGTTACCTTATATACAGATCCAAAGCCGCCTTCTCCAATCTTGTTTAAGAGATCAAAATTGTCAGTCGCAAGTTTTAGTTGCTTTCAACTGAAGGAACCTGTTATCATTTAGATCTTTTAGCTCTTTCTTTTACAAATGCACCAACAATAGAACTTTAACTGATATTACCTCTCTTTCCTGAATCTGCATTTCTAACACATTTCCTCCAGTAGAACGCGCCGAAAATCATGAAAGTGAGAGAGAGTATTAAGGCTGTTATGACGAGAATGAAAGGATATGTTCTTGGTTTGTGTTCTTTGGTGACTGGAGGAGTCTTCACTTCAACTGAAGATGGAGTGAAAAAAATAATGAGAGAGAGAGAGATTGACCTAAATTCTTACATAAATGGATTAATAAGACTTGACGTTTCTTCTTCTTACCACCACATTCAGATTCAGAACCTGAAAAAAAACAAGAACAATAAAAGGAATCAAGATGAAGGTTCATGAGGGAAACTTGATGCTAACTTTTACAGAAGAGCTTTACTTACTGGGACAGACAGAGATTGCAGAGATAAGAGAGCCATAGTTCCCTCTTTTAGGAATGATCGTGGTGCCTTTTCCTGCCCAGTATAGCCGTATCTCTAAGGTGTTATCAGTCACGGTCGTGTTCACTTCTTTTATAACTTCCTTGTGTGTTCCATTAGCCTCTTCTCTGATGTTGAAGTCCTCCCAAATCAACATCCCCTAAACATATAACCAAAGATTAGTTGAAGACGCTGAAAACAAATTGAGGAATCCACAGCTAACAGATGTATATGTACCTGAACGTAAATGTTAAAGAACCGTTTAGCTAGCCTAGCGTATGGTTCCTCATCTAAAAACTGAATCTCTGCAAAATGGAGTTTCAGATTGTAGCTTCCATTTTGAAAACAAAACGCAAAGTAAGCTAGACTCAGGGGAGAACGTCGAGCTGTCTGGTATAACTCAGGATATTTTGCAGATACTACAGAATCTGATGAAACTGAGTATGTGTCTTCTGTTATTACATCATCCATGAAGTCACCAGTATTGCTGAATCCCCATTTTTTTTCATGATAGTTCATAGCTGAACCGGTTAATCCATAGTTATCACCCTCATATAAAAACCTTCCTCGAGAGTTTTTGATAGTGACATCAGGTCCCCCACAGTTTATATGAAGACATCTGCTATCTGTAAGAACATAAATTTCTTTTAAGATCATACGCAAACTATATAAAAACAACTTGAAAATCTAAGCAAAAAAATAAATAATAATAACACTTACAATTATTACACTGGTTTATGGCAGAACATGGAAGAAGTCTGGTTCTGTATTAAGAGAACAATGAGTTAATAAATTTTTACTAAAAAGAAAACCAATGAGTTAATAACAGTATGCATGGTGAAATAGGTTAGACTGGTCAAAAAAGTTCTTACAGACTGTTTCGTGAACTCGAGCTCTCATATGTGTTTACATTCCTGCATCAAAACATAATTCATCAAGCTTTCAGAAAGTCTAAAAGAAAAAGAAACAGTATTTTTTTGTTGTTAAGCAAAAGTATTTAGGATAACAATAGAAGAACATACGTCCTCTCTCTGCAGCTTGGAGACCATGTGAAGTTATTATAGGAAAGATCACTATCCATTAAAAACGACAAAACAAAGCAAGAGATTATAGCCTATTAAGGTTGAGATTTTTTTTGACATGAAAGTGACACTGGCCATACATATTGGTGCTTGCCGTAAGAAAAGGTCCTGATTCAATTTTTCCTGACAACATATTTCCAGCCAAATATCTAAAAAATATTGAAACTAGGAGATGAGTTTTAAAACGTTGCTTCATACTCCAACATGCTCTAATCATTTAATACTAATGGTACATACGTATATTTTGGTGCGATTGCATCTGCGGGTATTTCTCCAGTCAGTCTATTAAAGGAAAGATCGCTGCCCCGAAAAGAAAGAAAAGCATCACAGTCAAAAGATTGGATGGTGTTACAAAAAATTCGAGTGATTTACATGAGACTTACAGAGTCATGAGATAGGGAAGATCCCAGATAGTGGTTGGGATAGGTCCTGTTAAGTTCATATTTCTGAGAACCCTGAAAAATTAATAGAAGTCTCGAGTCTTAAGCACATGTCTATACAACATATATACTCGACCAGAGACATTGATATTTGTAAGACACACTGCATACAAATATTTCAGGTTCTTGCTAGTTATATGAGGAAATCGTCCCAATGTTGTGTCACTGATCCTCCTACGTAGGTAAAAAAATTATTAGATACAGTTTAGACTTGAGAAGACCAATATGCTTATGTACTTTCGTCCTTGGATGTATTGAGAGGGGGTTACTTACAGGTCGAACAAATTCTCTAGTCGAAAGATGGAGTCTGGAATAGGTTCTGTTAGACCACTCGCATAGAGTTCTCTGATTAAAGGTAGTCACAATCAGATAACAATGACACTGATTGAAATGCTTCAAGCTTTCAAAGCTTTGGCTTACAATCTTTGAAGTTTAGCTAAGGTCCCCATTAACTCCGGGATAGATCCATTAAAGCTATTATCACTGAAACGGCTGCAAACAATAGAATGAAAAGGTGCCAGACACAATAATTATATAGAACAAATTTAAGAGACCATCTTGTAATGAAAAGTAAACTGATATTTACATATTTGTCAGATTTTTTAGTCTTGCTATTGTCTTGGGTATGCCTCCAACTAATTGGTTAGAAGAGAGTATTCTGGAAGAATCAGCAAAGCAAAAGAAATATTTGAGAGACTCTCTCTAGTCTGTAATCTTGAATATGTGATATAGAGATTGATTAACAGATTTTTTTTTCTTACAATCCTTCTAGGTTAACCAGGTTCCCAAGTTCCATAGGGATAGTTCCAGAAATTTGATTGGCTTCAAGATCTCTGAAAAATATTCATACGAAAAAACAAAACTTGGTTTCCAGTTTTCCAAAATGATGAAACTTCATATCTAATCATACAATTTAGTGAGGTTAATAAACTTCCCCAGTCCTTTTGGAATGCCTCCTGATAAGCGATTTGCACAAACAGAGCTATAAAGAAACATTTAAGGTAAATTCAGAAGCATTTTTTACTTTCTTCACAAGAAACTCGAGTATGAAAGACTTACATAGATGTGAGGTAAGGCAGCGCAGCCCATTCCATAGGGATTGAGCCATTAAGGTAATTTCGGCACAAGTCACTGCACAAACAAAGCAAAAATGCTCCGGTTATGTCAACTAAAAGATTGAAAGCAGAGGAAACTGAACACAAAGATCGCTCCTCACATCAATTCAAGATACTGAAGCTTTGCGAGTTCTGGTGGAAGTCTTCCCGGAAGACTGAATGTCTTAAGGATACTGCACATGAGGTAACATTAGTTATATGGATCTCAAAACCAGAGAAACAAATGTGTAGTTTCTTACAAGTGTGTGATATGACAAGTGTTGTTGTTGTTGAAACGACAGTCACATCTGATTGTGCTGTTCTGACCTTCCTTGAGGACATCTTGAGTTATCATCAGAGTCTTTGTGAGACATGGATCTTCACTTAGGTTCAGGTGCTTAACACCAAGTGTCGATGCAATATCTTTAAGCGCTTCCACTGGTAAAGACAAACAAATCATAAAGAAACAAAATTTTGTTCAAATTCACGATGATTGGTTAATTTTGTTTGGCGACATATACAAATACATAATACATGCAATAAAGAACCATGTAACCTTCATCTGGGTGCAGCGACGGAGAAGCAGAGACTGTACAGACTAAGTAGATAAGGGTAAGAACAGAGAGAAGAGAACTAAAAAGGCATCTTTGCGACATGATCTTAAGTTTGTAAGTTGCAGACAAGGAAGATGAGAAGATCGTGTCCAAGTGATCTACAAAGCCGTGCCTTATGGTCTGTAAAAAAAACTTTTTCCCCAGGCCCCACTTGAAAGAATTCTTTGTGGCCCCTAATCATGTAAGTCCCTTTCGGTAAATGGTTAGTAAATTTCCTCTTACATAAAGTTTGATTTTTTTTTTTATTGACGGAGGTATCTGGGCTAAAGTTCAACTAATCTCATAGGGGACAGTACCAACGAATAGTCTAGCCTGGGATGCTAAAAGTATAATTCATGTCATTTAGCTAAGTAAAGGGAAACTTTTTTTTTTTAATTTAAATTTTTATTCAACCCGAAAAAACGAAGATTCAGATCCGATTACAAACCCGATTCGAACAAAATTTCCCAAGTCTTACCCCAAGTTTTTCTCATACCACCAAGCTATTACCGTTTGGTGTAAAGTTTGACATTTCCAAATTACTAAGTACCATTATCATGATATATGACCAAAAACAAATATGACATACGTTAAAACATTTTTTGTACATATATACTATTTGTTGAAATTATGTGACAAGAATTTTTTTTTTTTTTTTTAAATCCTCAACAAAAAGTTGCAAAAAACTTATTTGATAGCAAATTTTTTATTTTGGTATTATTGTATTTAAATGTTTGGTTATAGTATATGACATCACTACAATATCCTTTATTGTTTTTGTATTGCAAACAAGGCTACATTGAGAAAACTATTCCCTATAGTTTTTTTTTTCCTGACTGAAGCTGTTCCCTATAGTTAAAAAGGATATGTTATTATAAGGTCAGACGTCACAATGAGAGAGTATTATGTATACCAAATACATACCAGAATCAGACTTCCAAAAAACAATAGTTCGTTAAGGACATATTTTCAACCAAGAATGTATGACCTTTTTACATGCTTAATCAATTTCTAAAAAAAAAAAAAAAACAAGAGCAGGTTTTCATACTCACGAAAAAAAAGATAAGAGAATATTTTGCCTTCTTCGTTCACACGTGAACCTTGTACAGGCCAGGGTAGAAAGTTATCAATATGCAATGCCAATATAGATGGTATGGAAACTCAGCATTTTCATTACTATAATTGCAAATCCAAAGTGAGAAGAAGTGAATGATCATATAAAAATCTACATTGAAAACAAATGAATCAGTTTCCATTTCATAGATCCAGCCTATCAAATAATATTTTGTTCTCAGTCATACTAAATTGGATGCTCTTAGATCAAAGATGTATGTATCATTGCCTATCTTTTCTTGTACTCCTGTTTTCAACTTGTTTGTTGTTTTTTTTTTTATTGTCTTACAAAATAAAATATTTTTGCATATCTATGTAATATTAATTTATCAAAACTGTGTAACCAATTGTATTTCAAATATTTCATTTATAGTTAAGTAAATTAATTTTAAATTATATTTTTAGTGATATGGTGAAAAAGTAGATTTTTAACGTTTGTGTACAGAGTTAAAACATGATACAATATGAAACAGAAAGAGAGTATATTGGAGAAAAATGAAGGAATTTTTTTTTACTTCGTGTGAATATAGAGGCTTCAAAAGTAGAACTGAGAAAAGTCACTGATTGTTTCATATCTTTTGAGTTTAAATATCCACATTAACCAATCAAGCTTTGATAATAAATGATAAGTTGCTAGAAATAGAAAAAAAAAACTCTTTTTCTTTGATATCAATTCTATTAAATCAGAATCATTTCCAAATTATGTTCTTAATGAATGTTTTAAAATTTTCCAAAATTATCTTTAATGATATGAACAAACTTAAAAATTCATTAATGGCATTAGTATCTTTCGATTTTGTGGGCCTATTTCAACATTTAGATGAACTTGCTAACTAATTAAATGAGTTATGTTTTTATATAATCAAATTCAAATTCCATAAACTTTTTAATATCAATACCACAAACTAAAGTCTGCAATAATTTTAATAAGTTGATATTAGAGATCAAAATTTTGTAACTACACGAGGATAAGACTTAATCAAAAATATTATTGGCCAGTTTATATATTTAGCAATATTTTATATAAATTATAAATCTTTAAAATTATATAATAGCCCAAGTAAGAATTTCGGATAACAATGTTTTGAAAACCGACCCGAACACTGAACCGGACGATTTACCGGGTTACCGGGTCATTGAGTCGACCGCAGGTAAACCGCGGGTGAACTGCAGATTAATAAATGAATTAATTTTATTATATAATAATATATTAGCTAATAAAATAAAAAAAAATATAAATATATAAAACTAAAGTTACTACTTTCTAAATATCTTTAAAACATAAAATAATAGTTTGGATATGTATATATTTTATGTTTAATAAACATTTAGAATACTTAACTTAACTTTTTATATTGTTATTTTAATTTGATATACAACTAAAAAATTATCTACTGGTTCAACCGGTACCGGGTTTTGGGTTTTAGTGGGTTTGAGCAGGTTTTTGCGGGTTTTTAAAATTTGGATCTTTTACAAAACCCAACCCTAATTTATTTTGGGTCACCGGGTTTTTCGGTTCAACCGCGGGTCTGGGTCGGATTTCAAAATACTCGATAAAACCATTTTTTAACTTATTTACAAACATAAAACGGTTGTGACGCATTTTAAATTTCGTCATACTGTCCACACTATAACAAACCCGCATAATTGAAACTTGATCATGTCACAGTTTATATAATTAAAACGAAGAATTATCAATCTTGATATTGAAATTTCAATACAACAAAAAAAATACCCGCCCTTTTAAGGGCGGATCAGAATCTAGTAAAATTTAAAGCTTCAAAAGTATGACTGAGAAAATCACTGCTTTTATAATCTTTTGGGGTTTTGATTTTTCTGCAACACTTTATTCCCAACTAATCAAGCTTCAGTATCCACAATTTTACCACGTGTGATTCAGTGATTGTGTCTGAGTGGTTCATCATATATATAGACACAAAGCTCTGTTGGAGCTACGGTTTAGAGAAAACAGTGGACTCTGGACTAAGAGGGTACAGGTCGTAAGCAGATTCACAAGACGAAGGAATTGACACGATCTCTTGAACCTTAGTTCATCTCCATACGCTCCAGGGTCTGAGATGATCTGTTCTATCTCTGTTTCGCCTTCAAGCATCTTCACAACCTCCGACATGGTTGGCCTTAAGGTCGGAGACTTGTTGGAACATAGAAGCGATACCTTTATCATTCTCTCTGCCTCCATCACATCGAACACTCCTTCCAGCTTCGGATCAAGAATCTCTGTCGGATCAAGAATCTCTGAGAAAGCTCCTTTCTTCAGTAAAAAAACACCTGGATTGAAAAATCAACAAACTTGTTAAGCACGCAATACAGAGAAAACTGAATCAAGAACCTTGTTAAGCACGCAATGCAGAGAAAGCTGAGTTCTTGTATTAGTTGAGTACCCAATCGAGAAGACCAACACAACATTCGTTCCAGCAACTCTGGTGGTAATGTGGCTCTTCTCCTCTTCATGGAGCCTAGTCAACCCAAAATCCGAAATCTTTGAGTTCAAATCCTTGTCTAGAAGTACATTTGTCCCTTTGGTGTCTCTTTGAATGATTTTAACCGCTGAATCTTCATGAAGAAAGCAAGCCCTCTCGCGATTCCTAAGCATACTTTGTGTCTTGTTCCCCATTCTAGTTTCAGACCGCTTCTTCCTGCATGCAACAGTTACAAGAAAACAATCAAGTAATCAAACTTAAGACAGGAGAAGAATGTAGCCGAAAAAAAAGATTTGATCTCTAATAGATTTAGTCATAATCAGAACTTTACCAAATAATGCATCAGCAAGACAATTGTTTTCCAAGTACTCATAGACAAGAAGAAGCTGATTATTCTCACAACAGCATCGATAGAGGTTCACAAGATTCGGATGCTGCAGGCAAGCGATCATACCGATCTCGTTTACAAACTCTTTGTTACCTTGACATGATTTTGAAGATAGCTTCTTTACTGCTATCAATGTTCCATCTGGTAATATTCCATGTATTGTTAAATTGCTAGGATTAACTTGGTACTCACGTCATATTTAGTACATTGATATTTCTAGACCTTAAATAATATTTTTTATTCTAGATTGTTTGTTTGTTCCCCAGTCTTGTTTAAGGGGTCAAAATTGTCAGTTGCAACTTTTAGTTGCTTCAACTGAAGGAACCTACTAATATTTTAAATCTATTAACTCTTCATTTAACAAACAAACAATAGAAGTTTAACTGATATTACCTCTCTTTCCTGAATCTGCATTTCTAACACACTTCCTTCAGTAGAACGCGCCGAAAATCAAGAAAATAAGAGAGAGTATTAAGGCTGTTATGACGAGAATGAAAGGATATGTTCTTGGTTTGTGTTCTTTTTTTACTGGAGGAGTCTTCACTTCAACTGAAGATGGAGTGAAACAAATAATGAGAGAGAGATTGATCTAAATTCTTACATAAATGTAGCTGAAAATAGGATTAATAAGACTTGACGTTTCTTTTTCTTACCGCCACATTCAGATTTATAACCTGAGAAAACAAGAACAAGAAACGGAATCAAGATGGAAGTTCATGAGGGAAAACTTGATACTAATTTTTATTGTAGAACTTATACTTACTGGGACAGACGGAGATTGCAGAGATAAGAGAGCCATAGTTCCCTCTTTTAGGAATGATGGTTGTGTCTTTCCCGGACCAGTAAAGCCGTATCTCTAAAGTGTTATCAGTCACGGTCGTGTTCACTTCTTTTATTACTTTCTTGTGAGTTCCATTAGCCTCTACTCTAATGTTGAAAGCCTCCCAAATCAACTTCCCCTGAACAGAACAAACAAAGAATTAGACAAAAAAAAAGAAAAGAAAGAACTTGAGGAATTCACAGCTAACAAGATGTGTATATGTACCTGAACGTAAATGTTAAAGAACCGTTTCGCTAGCCTAGCATATGGTTCCTCATAAGAGAATTGAATCTCCGCAAAATAGAGTTTTACATTGTAGCTTCCATTTTCTAAACAAAAAGCAAAGTAAGCCAGACTCAGGGAAGAACGTCGAGCTGTCTGATAAAGCTCAGGATATTTTGCTGACACGGGAGATTTTGATGAAATTGAGTATTCATCTTCTGTTAGTCTATCATCCATAAAGTCACCAGTATTGCTGAATCCCCATTTTTTCCATGATAGTTTGTGGCTGAACCGGTTAGTCCATAGTTACCCTCATATAAAATCCTTCCTCGATAGTTACATCAGGTCCTCCACAGTTTATATGAAGCGATTTACTATCTGCACAATGTGAATTTTAAGCCATACTCAAACTCAAAAAAATTGACAATGGAAGCAAAAAAATAGGAAACAAGTGGTACAACTTAGACACTGATTTATGGCAGAACATGGAAGAAGTCTGGTTCTGTATCGAGAAATTTGAGTTAATAACAATGTGCACAGTGACCTTTGATTGATAAGAGTGCTCAAAAATGTTCTTACAGGTGGTTTTTTGACTGTGAGCTCTCATATGTGTTTACGTTGCTGCATTAAAACATTATTTTCTTCAAGCTTTCAGATAGAGATATGTATATATTTAGTTTTTTTTTACGGCAAACGGCTATTCTATTACTCAAATTTGAGGTGGTCTGGATAACCAGAGCGGAATAGAACAACCAACCAAATGTAATTTCCTATGGAAGGATCTAGCTGTCTTAGCTAAAAAGTCTGAGATCTGATTACGCGCTCTTGGAATATAAGAAATCTTGAAATCTAGGAAGCATATGAGCAATGTCTCTATCCTCTCTAGTTCCGTAGCAAAACTTGGCCAAACATGAGGTTCCTTGATCATAGCAATCAATTCTTTACAATCTGTTCCGAAATTCTGACATGTTAAGTGCTGAAGCATATTCTCCACCGCCCATCGCAGCGCTTCCACTTCTGAGTGTAGAGCTGATTCTCTTCTGGGGAAGTTCTGTGATCCCATGAGCTGCATATTTCCTCCACTATCCAACCAAACCCATCCACATCCATTAAATTGCGCATGAGGAGTCCATGATCCATCCAGTAAGCAAATATTGCCCAAGCTTATGACTTGGGGTTCCTCTCTGTTACTCTCTTGTACTACTGGTGGTATCTTCTCTTTAGCATTAAACCAAGTTTGACATTCACTCTCAGCATATCGAACTAGTTCCAGAGGATCTCTGTCTATTCCCCTAAAGAGTTTATCATTTCGAGCCTTCCAAATATACCAAATTAGCCAGGGATAAGGATCCCTGTCTTGCTCTGGTTCAAGTGAACCGTTTTTTTCCCAGAAGAGGTAGCTCATATTCGTGTAGATGCTTGATGCTGGAAAAACATCAGGATTCGTCGGAGTCGATGAGTGTAGCCAAACTTGTAGAGCAGGTGGACATTCAAAAATGGCATGTGTTACTGATTCCTCTGGTTCACCACATCTTGGGCAGTAATTGTCGCATCTCATATTTCGCCTTACTATATTTCTCGTTACTGCCACATGACTAGTTAACAATTGCCATATAAGATGACAAATTTTCTTCGGCGCCTTTATCTTCCAAGCAAAGGCTTGGAGCTTTGTAATACTTGGCTCTACCACTTGCTTTTCGTCTACATCCTTCAAAAGGTTTTGAGCTACCCAATATCCAGACTTGACCGTGTATTGTCCATGTCTTGTGAAGTTCCAGCAAAATGTGTCAGGCCTATGAGTTGTGCTTATGGCTAAACTCCTTATAAGGGGTATGTCATCAGGGCTGACATATTGTTCCAGTAGATTAACATCCCATTCCTTCAACTCCTGATTAATAAGATCACTCACTCTCATATTTGGATGCATAACTGGCGCTATAGGTATAGCTGGCCTAGAAGGATTCAATGGAATCCATGGGTCCTCCCACATCGTAACCTCATAACCAAAGTGTATTTTCTGTCTTATCCCCAGCAACAAAAGCTCCCTCGCAACGGAAATACTAGTCCAAATATAAGAAGAACTGTTTACAGAATTTACTCGTAAAGGCGAGCTTAGTCTGTAATATCTTCCTCGTAAGACACGGGCGACCAGCGAATCCGGGTTTTGTGCTAGCCTCCATAATTGTTTCGCCAGTAATGCCAGATTGAACTCATGAATCATCCAGAATCCAATTCCTCCTTCTTCTCTCGGTAGGCAAACTTTTTCCCATTCCGACCAGTGTATTCCTCTCTTTGGGGGATTTGAACTCCACCAGAATTGGGCAATAGCGCTGGCAAGGTTTTCACATATCTCTAATGGGAGCAGGAAAGTAGACATTACATACATCGGAAGAGCAAGCAAAATGGACTTAATCAATACCTCCTTTCCTCCTTTCGAAAGCCATCGACCTGTCTAGCCATTGACTCTATGCATTAGTTTGTCTTTTAGGAAGGCAAAGAGCTTGCATTTTGAACCACTGTTATCTTCTGGAATACCCAAAGTCACCATCCCTCAATCATTCTGAATTCCAAGTACATCTTTGATCTCTTGCCTTGTGGTTGCGTTAATCCTCTTACCAAAGAGTAAAGAGGATTTATCAAAGTTAATACATTGTCCTGATGCTTTACCATAGATCCTGATTACTTTCATTACTTCTTCACATTCATGGGGCTCCGCCTTACAGAAGAAATGGCTATCATCAGCAAATAGTAGGTGGGATACCGATGGACACGCGTGGGTAACGCGCATCCCCGTTATCTTTCCATGATTCTCTGCGTGATTGAGAAGGCTAACGAGCGCTTCCGTGCATAGAATATAAATGAAAGGAGACAAAGGATCTCCTTGGCGTAGGCCTCTTCCTGGAATAATGTTTCCTCTTGGTTGCCCATTCATGAGGACTTTGTATTGTACTGACGTAATACATCTCATTATCCATGTGATCCATGTTTATGAGAAACCCATCTTTCTCATCACAGCTTCAATAAATGACCATTCCATCCTATCATAGGCTTTGCTCATATCTGTTTTAATAGACATTCTCTTGTTGCGTCTGCTTGGCTTGGTCCTGAGAGCATAGAACATCTCTTGAGCAATCATAATATTATCAGAAATCTGTCTTCCAGCAAAAAAAGCTGATTGGGTTTCCGACATCAATCCTGGCAGCACTTTCTTAAGTCTCTGGCATAGGACCTTAGAGATAATCTTGTAACTTACGTTACACAAACTAATAGGCCGAAACTGAGCCATATCATTCGGTTTTGCTGTCTTTGGGATGAGACAAATATTAGTTTCATTCAGTCCATCGGGCATTATCCCTTCAGTAAGGAACTTATTAACCATAAGAGTTAAATCATCCTTTACTATATCCCAGAACTTCTGGTAGAACAGTGCAGTCATCCCATCTGGTCCTGGTGCTTTTTCTGGATGCATAGCAAATAGTGCTAGTTTAATCTCCCACTCCGTTACCGGTGCTGTAAGGCTTTCGTTCATTGGCTCCGTTATTGTCGTAGGAACTTCAGATAGAGCTTCTTCAATATCCTGTGGATTAATAGACTCAAATATTTGTCTAAAATAACTAGTAGCAATGGCTACTAATCCTTCTTCATCTTCCACAATATTTCCATTTTCACCCAGAAGCTGAGTGATCTTGTTCCTTGCTCTCCTTTGTTTCGTTAAGGCATGGAAAAATTTTGTATTGCGATCTCTTCCCTTAGCCAAAATACACGACTCTTTTGTTTTCAGAACATTTCTTCTGCCTTAAGAGCATCAGAAAGCTCCTTCAAAGCTGCTGCAATCTGCTCTGTTGTGGCCATTTTTTTCTTTAAGCTCTTCCACCAGTTTTGCAGAGTTTATACTATTTTGTCTCCTCCACTCGCTTAATGTTTTCCTACAGCTGGAAATATGTTCCATTATAGAGGCATTGGGAGGAAGATCAGGTGATTTCCATCCCTCCAAAATAATTTGTCTCAATTCCTCATTGTCTAACCATCTTTTGTCAAACTTAAATTTCCTCGATCTCCTAGATGGTTTTTTGAGGATATCAGCAAGTATCGGACGATGATCCGAGCCCCATAACCTCATGTACTTCGTCTTCGAATGAGGGAACTTTTCATGCCAGTCAGCATTTCCTACTGCTCTGTTCAGACGACATCTAACAGTTACTCTCCCTGATCTCTTACCAACCCATGATAGCATATCTCCAGTGTATGGAAATTCTAGCATTCCACAATCACTTAGCATTTACTTGAAAGGTAGAAAAGAGCTATCAGTGCGTTGTCTACCTCCTTCTTTTTCATTATGACTGTAATCTCATTGAAATCTCCTATCATAAACCAAGGTCCAGTTCTTGTTGTTGAGAAACGCGTAAGACGTTCCCAAACATGATCTCTTCGTTCTAGTACAAGATCCCCATAAACAAACGTCATAAAGACTTTTATTCCATCAATGACTGCCTCAATGTCAATCATTCTGTTATTTGAAAATACAACATTAACTTGAAATTCATCCATAGAAAAAAGAGTTAAACCTCCGCTGAGACCAAGTGGCTCAACGGTAAACAAATGATCAAATCCTAAATCGGCTTGAATGTTTTGCAACAACAGCTTCTTATTCTTTGTTTCAGATAGGAACATGATTCATGGGCGATGCTTCTGACACATCTCCGTAAGGCGTCGAACTGTGAGGTCGTTCCCAATCCCTCGACAGTTCCAACTGATTGTCTTCATGGATGACGTTGTGATGGGTATTTGGAACCCATCAAACCAACACTCTTTGAAGAACTCTCACCCCTATATGTATATATTTAGTTAAGGAAACTAGGATTTGACGTTTATATTCTTATCTTCCTGCTTAAGTTATACATGTATAAGCTTTATGATTATGAGAGACAATATATAATTATTCCAATCTTATACTCTCATCATTCTCTAATATGGTATCAGAGCTACAATGATCTAACGATCGGCTCCGTTCCTGTTTTTATTTTATTTTTTTCAAGCCACAGAGCATCTTTATTTTTCGATTCCAAGCCATTGAGCTTCTTTTTATTATATTTTTTGTTAAGCTATATGCTTCCACCATTCATGTTCATGTGAACCTCTGAATCTAAGACATTGAGCTTCTTATTATTCATGTCTCCAAAGACCTCTGAATCTATTTCTTCTTTTTGAAAAAAAAACATTTTCTTTGTTCTATATTTCTTAGGTATTAGAAAAAAACAAAAAAAAAAAGAAAACATAAAAAAAAATTTTTGTTACCATGCCAAAGCTTCCTACCATCATTCAAGCTCATCAAACGAGCCTCTGAATCTATGAATCTATAAGCCTTTGAGCTTCTGTTTCCAAGCCAAGGTGCTTCCTCTCCAACCATCTCACGATGTCAATAAGACGAGGCTTCCAATGTCAAAACCCAAATCTTATGTCCTCCAGTCTCTCGCTACCACACAGTTACTGGATCCACTGCGTTCACAAACACAGATCATTGGATCTCCGCCTCAAGCTTCTAGCCACCATTGCGATCTCTGCCACGTCTTGATCTATTATCGTTCAATCTCAAACCTAGTTTCAGCTGTCACTTCATTACCGCCTTGAGCTTGAAGGGGCGTATAGAGAATCATGAAGAATATAAAACATAATTGTGAGTATTATGATAGAGATATGTATATATTTAGTTAAGGAAACTAGGTTTGACGTTTATATTCTCATCTTCCTATATAAGTTGTAAAATGATTATGAGAGTCAATATACAATTCTTCTAATCTTATACTCTCATCATTGTCTAATATCAGAAAGATCTAAGAAAAAAAAAAAAAAAAAAACAGTAGTTATGACAACGATAGCAGACATACTCCCTCTCTCTGCAGCTTGGAGACCAAGTGAAGGTATTATACGAAAGATCACTGTCCATTGCAAACACCAAAAATAAAAGGGATTAGCTTAATAAGGTTGAGACCAATCAAATTCTCTAGACGAAAAATGGAGTCTGGAATAGGTTCTCTAAGGCCACTTGCGTAGAGTTCTCTGATTAAAGATAGGCACAAGTCAAAAAAAAATTGAAGCTGATTGTAAAGCTTCAAGCTGTTAAAACTCTACTGCATTATTTCTTGGCTTACAATCTTTTAAGTTTAGATAAGTTGCCTATAAACTCGGATGGATCCGTTAAGGTGATTATCGCTAAAACGGCTGCAGACATGCCAATGAAAAAATGTAATACATAAGGGTTATACAGTTGAACAGATTAAAGAAAGGCTATCTTAAAATGAAAAAGAAAGATGATATTACAGATTGACTTTTTCTTGGGTTCACCCCCTATTTAGGTTCACCAACCAATAGGAAGTTGTCATTTTAAATCTAGTATCTTTTAATTAAGGAAACAAAATAACTTGTCAAATTATATTATGCTTTTAAAATAAATAAAAAAGATTAAATAAATAAAAATAACAATAGTTCTAAAAAATATTATTTTAAAAATATTTATTTATAAGATTTAGAGTTTAGTGTTTAAGATTTATAGTTTAGAATTTATCCAAATGTTTATTGTTTTTTCAAGGGTTAGAGTTTACCCAAAGGTTTAGGATTTACCCAAGGGTTTAGAGTTTATGATTAGAGTTTAGGGTTTAGTGTTTTGTTGACAACATGTTTAGTGTTTTTCCAAAGGTTTAGGGTTTACCCAAGGGTTTAGGGTTTATCCAAGGGTTTAAAGTTTAGGATTAGAGTTTAGGGTCTAGTATTAGAGTTTAGGGTTTAGTTGATAACATTAATTTTTTTAATTCGTTTTTATATATTATTTTTATTTATTTTTAAATTTTATTTTGAAAAGATAATATAATTTGACAAGTTATTTGTTTCCTTAATTAAAAGATTCTAAATCTAAAATGATAATTTTCTATTGGTTGGTGAACCTAAAGGTTTACCCTAGGGAGTGAACCCAAGAATAACTCTTACAGATTTGTCAGATTTTTTAGTCTTCCTAATGTTTCGGGTACACTTCCAACTAAAATGTTAGAAGAGAGTACCCTGGAAGAATCAGCAAATCAAAAACAAGATTAGTTGTTCATGTTTTAAAGAAACACCCTAATCACTAATCATGAAAAGGTGATTTTCAAGTGTGATTAACATATTCTTGCTTACAATCCTTCTAGGTTAACCAAGTTCTCAAGTTCCTTAGGGATAATTCCAAAGAATTGATTGGCTTCAAGAACTCTGAAGTCATTGAACAAACAAAAAAAAAAGCTTTATTTTTTAATTTTCCAAAAGGATGAAATAATATATGTAATCACATGAGATGACCGAAAAAACTGTACAACATACAATTGGGTGAGGTTAATAAACTTCCCCAGTCCTTTGGGAATGTCTCCTGATAATCAATTCGCACAAACAGAGCTACAAAGATAAATTCAGGTAATTTAGAAGCATTTCTCACTTCCTTTACAAGAAACTCGAGATAAAAGACTTACATAGATGTGAGGTAATGCAGTGAGGCCCATTTCATAGGTATTGAGCCATAAAGATAATTAAGGCACAAGTCACTACACAAAGCAAAATAAGTTCCATTTTCGATAACGTTTTGTCAACTAAAACATTGAAAACAGAGGAAACTGAACACAAAGATCCCTTCTCACATCGATTCAATATATTGAAGCTTTGAGAGTTCTGGTGGAAGTTTACCCTGAAGACTGAATGTTTTAAGGATACTGCACATGAAGTAACATTAGTTATATGGATCCCAAAAACAGAGAAACAAACGGCTAGTTTCTTACAAGTGTGTGATATGATAAGTTTTGTTGTTGTTGAAATGACAGTCACATCTGATTGTGCTGTTATGTCCTTCCTTGAGGACATCTTGGGTTATCACCAGAGTCTTTGTGAGACAGGGATCTTCACTTAGGTTCAGGTGCTTGACACCGAGTGTTGATGCAATATCCTTAAGGGCTTCCACTGGAAAGTACAAACAAATTAGAGACAATATCAATCTTTAGTTCAAATTCACAAAGATAAGTCATGTTTGTCTGGCAACATATATAAAAATGCATTGAAAGTTAAAACCACTAATAAACCTTCATCTGGGTGCAGAGAAGGAGAAGCAGAGACTGTACAGACCAAGCATATAAGAGTAAGAACAGAGAGAAGAGAGGTAGAAAGGCGGCTTTGCGACATGATCATGAGCTTGTAAGCAGAAAACATGGAAGATTATGTTCATATGACTTGAAAACACTAATTATATAGTACTAATCAGTAACCCTTCTTTTTTTTTTTGGACAACAATCAGTAACCCTTCTTAAATACGAATATTTATATACAAATGTTATATGTAATGTCTTTTTAAAGTTGTGGAAGATGTGAAGTGTCTTGAGAATGTAATTTTCCCAAGCTGAGATTAAGAGTCTACACATGGGGTTTGATTGCTTTTTAAAACGGGAGAGATGTATTTGTTAATTACAATCCACTCTCTCTGATTTTATTTATGTAAAATATGAAGGAAAGACTTTACAATAAGATTATTCACCCATTCTGTTGCATTTTAGTATTCTATTTTTTTTTGTAAAAAAAAAGGGTTAAACCCGGATCTATTAAAGACACAGACCTAACTCCCGGGTATATAAACCATTTGTAATCAATGATATTTTGAATTTAGTTTTACACCAAAAATAGTTCAGAAGAATTTGTGCCCATAACCTCGTTTGATGGTGTTGCCTGTGATGTAGCAGCAAGGAAAGTAATGAAGATGATGAAGATCAGGGGAATTCGAGCTATCACTCTTCCGATTACATTACCTGGTCCTGATTAAGCTCTATATATCTGACATTATAAGCATTGCATTTTCTCTGGCTTATAAAAGATGTTTTAGAATTTTTTTCCTATGTTGTCACAAATCTATGCAGAAAATGAAACACATATAACATGGTTATTATTCGTGTTCATTTTTCTCCAATAGACTTGTATAATTAATACATTTTTTCCAACTAGATTTATTAAAAAGGCCGAGTACAAATACAAGTATAAGCCTCATAACCGAAGTTCACGCCCACAAACAAACAAACGACTAAGACCAAACAGCCCAAGAAAAGCAGCAGAGAAAATGAAAAGCAACAGGCCGAAGCCCAAACCCTAAAGGCTCACATGGTTAGAAACCGAAATACGACAAACGACACTAATCTTATCCTCAAGCATGGAGGACACGTGTCGCCTAGATCTTCATCTTTCCCACCGCCGGTAACCCCAGCCGCGTTTCACCGGAATCACCCCGGAACCACCCCATGCACCTTCATCATCTGAACAACTTCCACCATAGAGCTTCATTGGAACGAGATCTCATCCGCTCACCAAGTCATCAGAAACGATATTTAAAAACTAGATCTGAAAAAATCCACTTCCTAACCGTGATTTCATATTCGGAGAGCTTGAATCAACAACTGTTTAGATCTCATCTGAACACTAGGTCAAACGATGGAGGACTAGAAGGTCACTGGCTCACAAACACCCAGAAGAGACAATGCCACCTCTTACTCTGAATCTAAACAAGCAGAAAGAACAAAGAAAAATCACGGAGGAAAAACTATCACCGGACCGACGTGGCTGTAGGAGCTCACACCGTCGGCCGGAAAGATAATTCACGGCGCCCTTTCTCTTTCGAGCTCTCAAATTAGGACATTTACTACATAGCCTTATGCTCTGCTCATTTATTTTGTTAAAAGGTTTGGGTGAATTTCTTATCCGCGGATGTTCGAACGCTAGTGTAAGGCGTCCGTGTCCAAATGAGCATTTTTTTATCAAAAAAAAAACAAAATGGACAATTCAGATTAAAACTTAAATTACATCCAGTCCAAATCGTCCAAATCTATAGGCTATTCTAAATGGGCTTTTCGCAGGGCCTAATTAAAAAGTTAAGCTTAACATACAAAAAATCACATCTTATATAATAAAATTGGCTTTTTTTTCTCCTTGGGGGGGGGGAATAATGCCATGTGGCATTCTCCTTTTAATAATTAATTTTTTTTCTCAATTCTATTTAATGTGTTTTGGTGTTAATTGTCATTAGATGTTAGTTTATTTTTATTATTGAGAATTTATTGTAATGGTATTTTAATTTTGGATTGGAACTTTTAATTTATTATGAATTTTATGTCTTGATTTTTTTTAGATTTCGTAACTCTTTATGTTACATATTTTTTAAAATACTTTAAACTATTTTTTAATATTCTATATGTCAAATAAAAATACAAAAATAGAAACTAAAGTTAAGTATTTTCATTTATCCAACTTTATTATATAATATAATAAAACTAATTCATTTACTAAATCGCGGTTCATCCACGGTTGACCCAATGATCCAGAGACTCGGTAAATCGTCCGGTTCAATATCCGGGTCGGGTGTCAAAACACTGGTTTATAAGATTTTTTTGTATTTGATGTTGACGATGGAGAATGGAGCCTCTACGATTCTCCTTCTTTAATGCAATTAACGTAACCGTCATATAATCAATCTAAAAATTCCACTGATCCCACTCTAATAATGTTTAGTAATTGATAGCGATTCAAGTCCAAAAGACTAACATTTGGTCTATTGATATTGACACATAAACTCTATGGCATCTTCGTATATTACACTGTGAAAGGAAACTAATAACTTCCATGATGCATGTTATCCGTGTTTAAATTTTAAAAACTGTGAACATGATTAATATACTCTTAAAACTTAGGAAAATTGGGTGAAATATACACAAAAAAACAAAATTCACTAACTAACTAAAAACACCCTCTTTCTTCTATTTTCTCCTACTTTCTCTTCCTATATCTCTCTACTCCCTCCCAAAATCTATTTTTTGGGTTATTAAGCAAAAAAACCCAACTTAAGGAAAAAAAATAATCATTACTTCCAATCTGAGAGAAATTTAAAAACGTTGTCTGGTTGCTAAAGTTATTTAAAATTGATGTAAACCACACACCACCCTCACCATTGATCCTTTGCACCACACTAACCATTTATTGTCAAAACCATTACTAAATACAATAAGTCAGTAAACCTGAATGTCAAAGATAGCTAAAAATTGTCTTTCTCATAATTGTTATAGATGCTAATATCTCATATATAGTTATTTTAATAATTAATATATAGTTCATATATAATTATTTTAATAATTAATAATATAAGTATGTTCTCTATATAAAACATCAACTTTGTTTTATGTTTAAATTCCAACTAAATTAATTTTGTTATAACTATCGACTTTTTATTCTATTTTTATTAAATCTATTAGTAACAACCACTTATACTATTACACTTTGAACTAAACAACTTCAAACAAAGTAATGCAATACGGTCACTAACCACTATCAAAAAGATCGGGAAATAGTATTTTAATATATTTTTATTTTCATATTTAACATATTTTATTTATTAAGACCATATAATAATTTATAAATTTATGTAAGAGTATAACATACGAACCCGGCGCGTAGCGCCGGAAAATCACTAGTTTAACATAATTTCATTATGTTTTGTAGGAAAAAATGTTATTATGCGATTTTAGTAGAAAAATATGATTTTCCGGTTTTGGTGGGAAAACTTTTTTTATTACGATTTGATAGAAAAATATAGTTTAACGATTTTGACGAGAAAAATAAGATTTTATGGGTTGACAGAAAAACATGATTTTGCGGATTTAGCGCAAAAACGTGACTTTACGGTTTTCACGGGAAAACATGATTTTGCGGTTTCTGCAGAAAGACGTGATATTTTTATTTTGATGGAAAAACATGATTTTACAAATTTAGCGGAAAAACCTGTTTTTGATTTTCAAATATTTATTTTCTAATTTTTCTTTTCACCTTAGCAAACCCTATATCTAATTTAGTGGGTGTCAGTCCAATTAGACAACTGTAATTTTTAGGTCTAATATGGTCGGACTATTTGGATTTGATCTTGGCTAACCCATGGTCATTAAGCAAATTTGGCATCCTTACGTCCGTGCATGTTATGATTCAGAAACGAGCCCATCCGTCTTGTTCAGAGTTCAGACATTCACTTCGTTCATCTCCTAGATATTATTTACAAAGTCATTTTTGACATATGTCTTTTCTACGATCACTTTCACTAGATAATCGTGACATAACATACTAGATATGATGTTATGGCTAATGACAAATAATAAAATGTGACATGAATAATTATATTTAATATTTATTTATATTTTAGGTAAATTTTTAAAATATGATAGTAAATAATGCGTCATCATTAAAGTAAATATATTCAAATGTGGTATTAAATAGTATAATAATAGAAATATTTTAAATTTTATAAATTTTTAAATATTATTTATTTCTATTTTTATGATTATAAAATTTTATTACTAAAATGATTTTCAATTATCTTTTACAATTTTTTTTGAAAATAATAAATTTTCTATCGTAATATTATTATCTTCTTTTATATATTACAAATTTTAGAAATATTGTTTAATTCTAATTTTGATAATTATATAACATTTATATCAGTTTTTAATTAATTTTATACGAGTTGGTTTAATATATTTTATCCACACTAAAAAGATAATAAATATATCTAAGAATATAATTTTAAATATATATATATATTCTTAAATAAAATTTAAAATAAATAAAATTTTATACCATTTTAATTTTATGGTCAATTAAATAACATTAAAATATTTATAAGAGAATAATAAAATCTAAAATAATAATAAAATTCTATCTTTAAATATAATTTAAAACTAAATTTTTTATTAGTGTGCATGGTGCATAAAAAAGCCTAGTTTTATAAAGATGTAAATTCATATTCTTTAAGAAATCGTTACTATATGGCCTAATTTAGTCTTATTTTACAAAGAAAATCTCAACCTTTATATTAATAAATACACTTTTCCCTTAACATTCTGTTTTCTCGTTTACAAACTGCTGTCCATTGAGGAAACACATAAAAAAAGACTGTTGCTTTGCTAAAAATAACTGTTAGAGCCTCTAATCACAACCTGAATAAACTAAACTATACCAAATCAAGTGCCTGTCAGTTCCAAAGCCATTGGCATGGAAGTTAGAACTTTCCAGACTTTATATACATACCACCATTTCTCCAAGTTTCCTCCATCTGAGCTAGCTGCTGGAAGAAAAACAAACCCTGAATCCTTCTCACTTGTTCTAAACTCTTGTTTCTAGATAATGGCATGCCATGGATTTCTTGCGACACCGACCCCGGGATCACATGGACTTCATAAACATGGAAGGACCAGATGTTTGGCTGCAGCTGGCTCCATATTCACATCCCTCAACACGTCTATCTTCACATTCCATAACCGCCTCTTGCGTTGCATTTCAAAGTTTTTCCGTCCATCCACCACAGCTACCGCAACTCCTAGCAGTCTGGTCACCAAGAAACAAGGGTACAAAAAGCTCGAGAAACACGAGCATCATCAGAGAAAACGTAACGACAAGAAAAGAACCATCGTTCTTGATCTTGATGAAACATTGGTGCACTCATCGATGGAACCACCGGTCCGGGTTAACGTCGATTTCATGGTGAGGATAAAGATGCAAGGAGCGGTTATACCAATGTTTGTGGTGAAACGGCCAGGAGTTACTGAGTTTCTTGACAGGATCAGTAAAAACTACCGAGTGGCGGTCTTCACTGCCGGGGTGCCGGAATATGCTTCACAAGTTTTGGATAAACTTGACAAGAACCGTGTTATCTCACAGCGGTTATATCGAGATTCGTGCACAGAAATGAATGGGAGATATGCAAAAGACTTGTCTCTAGTGTCGCGGACAGACCTGGGGAGTGTTTTGCTAGTTGATGATAACCCTTTCTCCTACTCGTTGCAGCCTGATAATGGAGTTCATATTAAGCCTTTTGTGGACGACATGGAAGATCAAGAATTGATGAAACTTGCGGAGTTCTTTGATGGTTGTTATCAATACGAAGATTTAAGGGATGCAGCATCAGGAGTTCTATCCAGCAAACTGATTTGATGCACACATATATATACATATGGTTTTTATTCTGCCGACTATTTCCAACTTTTTTTTGGATTTTTTCTTTGTTGATTTTCTTTGGCTATCAGTATTTTTTGCGCTGAAAAAGGATGAGGATCATCCTTTTCAGTGTTTCTACTTGCATAAAATGTGACTGGAAAGTATATTGTAAACCAAAAAAAACAGAAAAGAAAAGAAGTTTTGGACTAGACGATTATTAATAATAATAATGATATAAACATCTTTAGTGTAAAGAGACTGATCTGATTCAGTATGATATCAAGAGATGTCCGCACAGAGTCAACCTTCAGCGTCAGATATTGAGTTACAAGAACATGAAATAAATACTACTATAAGAAAGTACTCTTGCAAGTGTCTTAACTGGTCTCGAAACATCCATGGAATGCTTTTAATTACTAGAGATTCTGCTGGATAAATTTTACAGAAAATAAGAACAATGACCCAATAATTGGCTGCAAGAGAAGGACTATACGCTTAGGATATTAATTTATATGTGCTTGGCACAGTTCACAGAACAATCATGGCCCTTGAAGCTAAGAGTTGTCCATGCTTAACATAAAAGAATCATCTACGGTAATGTTCAATATGATTCATTTATATACTGGCTTTACAATATATTTGGACTCGACACTACCGAATATTCGTTGAGAATGGTTTCAATAAATTTCTAAACCAGTATACTTCACTATAAATATCAATAAGTGATTCATATTGGATAAACTCCCTTTTGCTTTTTTTTCATTTGTGTTAAAAAAATTTAAACAACTTTTGTTAGAAACAATTTCCAACAGGTTTTATAGTTTAATAGTTCACCAGGCGACACCAAAGCCATAGTAGCAACAACAACAGTAGAAATATCCTTGAACTTTAATCTTGTTGGTTCATGTTGTATGTACATTGTTGTCCATGAGTACATAAAACAGCAAAACTATGCACTAATTGTCTAAAACTGAAACTTTCTAAAATTAGGCATCTGCTCTACTTCACCTCTAACTTCCCATAAACAAATTAATCTAAACTAAATCTAGCACTTCAATCTAGATTACCTTATAAAATTTAGCAAAAGATAAACTCAGAAACATTTTACCACTACCAAGCATAAATCTGAAAAACTGCGAGCTTATTTTGTTCACCAAAACTCACTACAAGAAAACATTGGTATTCTGAGGGACATACCGAAGGAAAATGAGTTCCTCGGAACTTTCTGACAAAAAATCGAGGAAATACCGAAGAAACCAAGAAATGTGGTTTCCTCGGTATTTCCTCGAAAAATTTCGAGGAAATTGCGAGGAAGACACATTTCTTCGATATTTTTCGAGGGAATACCGAAGGACAATAGGGTTTCCTCGAAATTTTCTCGGAATGTCCTTTCACGGTTGAGGGGTTTGATTTAAAACCCCTTGTTCTTCGAAATACCCTCGAAATATTTCGAGGAAATTTCGACGAAACAAATGATTTTCGGTATTTCCTCGAAATTCGCTCACAATATTCCGAGGGAATTTCGAGGAATAAGGAGTTTTAAACCGAAAACAACGTTTTGCGGATTGAATAACACGTATATAACCTTCATTAAGTGTCTTAGGCAGATTATGAAGTCAAACTTTAGGGTTTTAAACCGAAAATAATGTTTTGCGGATTGAACGGAAACCACACAACATAAGAGAAACACTTATACATTTTAATAAACATTAAAGGGAATACTTACAATTATTTTTGTAATTGTGTTATTTCATTGTTTATGATCATCTATACGTTCTTCTCTTCCCCATTTCTCTCTGCCTCTCCTCTCTTGCGCGGCCTCCTAATTTATGAGACGTCCGACGGACACTGTCCGTCGGAATTTCCTCACAAAATTTAATAAAGTTCCTCGAAATTTCCTCGAAATCTTCTAATCTAATTTTCGCGAAACGTTTGGCGGCTAGGGTTGCCGGGTTAATGAAAAATATTCCGAGGAAAGCAGGTTCCTCGAAATTTCCTCACAATATTGTGAGAAAATTTCGAGGAAACAGGGTTTGGGGTTTTGAAAACATCGATTTTTTTCCTCTATGTCATTTCTTATACAAATGTAATTCATACTAATGAGGTTTCTTTGTATAGATGATCATAAACAATGAAATAACACAATTACAAAAATAATTGTAAGTATTCCCTTTAACGTTTATTAAAATGTATAAGTGTTTCTCTTATGTTGTGTGGTTTCCGTTCAATCCGCAAAACATTATTTTCGGTTTAAAACCCTAAAGTTTGACTTCATAATCTGCCTAAGACACTTAATGAAGGTTATATACGTGTTATTCAATCCGCAAAACGTTGTTTTCGGTTTAAAACCCCTTATTCCTCGAAATTCCCTCGGAATATTGTGAGGGAATTTCGAGGAAATACCGAAAATCATTTGTTTCGTCGAAATTTCCTCGAAATATTTCGAGGGTATTTCGACGAACAAGGGGTTTTAAATCAAACCCCTCAACCGTGAAGGGACATTCCGAGGAAATTTCGAGGAAACCCTATTGTCCCTCGGTATTCCCTCGAAAAATACCGAGGAAATGTGTCTTCCTTGCAATTTCCTCGAAATTTTTCGAGGAAATGTGTCTTCCTCGCAATTTCCTCGAAATTTTTCGAGGAAATACCGAGGAAACGACATTTCTTGGTTTCCTCGGTATTTCCTCGATTTTTCGTCAGAAAATTCCGAGGAACTCATTTTCCCTCAGTATGTCCCTCAGAATACCGATGTTTTCTTGTAGTGGATGTAATGTGCATATATCTTATTTCCTGATATGTTTTATTTGTTCAGGAGATGAGGGGAAAGATGATAATAGCTAGTAGGAACTTTCATTTTCTTGTTCTTTTTTTTTTTGCAATATGCTCATATTGTTGCAATATGCTAATATATTGTTGCAAATATGAAATTGCAATAAAATTGTGACAAATTTTGAGTTCTTGCTGCTTGAATGTTGAAAATTTGTGATTGTTGCATATACGTAGAAAAATTAACAACAAATTAAAATGTTGCAATATATGTCATATTATTGCAACAATTTTATAGCAATTTTGTTGTATATTTACAACGTATTTTGTAATCATATATGGTGGCAAGTCACTACGTAAATATGTAGCAAACCACATTGCAAATTTGGATTTTTTTTTTTGAAATTTAGTAATATTAATGCAACAAGATAAATATAAACATGTTTTTGGTACAATTGAAATGGTTGCAATTTTAAAATTGTTACAAAATTTTCTTTATAAAAGATGTAGAAAATGTTGTTGCAAATTTTCCTATAATTACTTTTAAATAATACATTTGGTTCAATTTTTTTTTGCGGTGAATTCTATATGGTTAACAATTTTTTTTAATGAATTAGTAGATACCAACTCTGCTGCATAGATTATTTTTTTTAGTATTCTGTTAAGAAATATTAGATTGGTTTGTTTTTGTACATTATATTTATTTTATAATAAACAAAAGTCAAAAGATCAATTTTATTAAATAAAATAAAATATTGAAAAAAAATCAACAATGCATTAATAGAGAAAAACCAGCAATAATTTAAAACTAATAAAGCCTTAAAAATAACAAAAGAGCCATTTTAAACTTGGTTGTTGCCACCCATGGATAGAATAGCTGGACAAAGGATAACAATCATTTTCTCCAACTCTTCAAGTTTGCTCAGCTTTTCTTTGACAAAGGATAACAATCATGGATAGAATAGCTGGACAAAGGATAACTTCACTAAGGAGAGCTCCAAGACCAAACACACGTCCTTGTGTGGAATCAACCAACTATAGAATATAATATATGTAAGACAAAAAATTCATCTGTGCACAAACCAAGAATTACCGGCCACAGCGAATAATTTTGACCAGACATACCAAAAGGATTAAATCCATCTGTGCACAAACCAAGATAGACATTTCTAGATTCATTGGCAAAATCAGGATATACCTTGTTAAAGTGTTTCCATGCTTCACCATCTGATGGATGACTCATTACATTACTAGCCATAGGTGACTAATGCTCTTTATGCCACCTCATATGTGAAGCTGTTTTCTTCGACTGATATAATCTTTTCAGTCTATCAGCTATTGGCAGATAAAACATTTGCCGAAAAGGAACTTTTTTCTTCCAGGTTTTGCACTTTTGAATCTGGCAGCTCCACAAAATTTACAGCCTTCTAGGTCTGCGTCGTTTTTCCAGAAGATCATACAGTTATTCTGACACACATCTATCTTTTTGAAAGGCAGCCCCAATGATCGCATCAGCTTCTTTGTGTCGTAGTATGAAGTAGTGGCAGTGTTATCTACAGGCATGTAGTCTTTCAACATTTGAGCAATATAATGCGTGCACTTCTCAGACAAGTTATAATCTGTTTTCAGAGTCATACATCGAGCCGCCAATGACAATTGTGAGGTCCTTCTCAGCATCCATCATATATAGGATTTTGGCTTGCATTTAACAGACTGAAAAACTTTTTGACTTCTTCATTGGGATCTTCTTCAATACTTACATGAGAGGATGTCTGATCATTAAAGGTATCACTTATCATCTCAACATAAGAGTTTTGAGCTTGCATAGAAACATCTACGGGCGTGTTTGTATTCTCCTGAGCATGTTGCGGGTGATTGTCGACTCCATAGTCTTCTCCATGTGCAACCCAAACAAGATAATTAGCCATAAACCCTCTGTTATATAAATGGCCAACGACTGTTTTCTCATCAAGAAATTTTCTATTCTTACACTTGATGCACGGACATAATATTTTCTGCTTTTGAGTAAATAAAACATGGCTTTTAGCAATAGCCATGAAACCTTTCAATCCTTCTGTAAATGCCTTCGAGACTTGATTGGTGTTGGGATAAATTCTTGCATACATCCATTGCCTCATAGCATGATTAGCATTACTCGAAGACATTAGAAATTCAAAAAAATCTGCAACCATCCAATCTAGAACTTGAATAAATCATTAGCTCAATGCATAAGTACATATACCAGGAACGTTTCTACCAAATACTTACCTCCGTTTTGCATTTGAATAATTTATTTGGTATCAACAGACTCATGAATGGCACATGTATCACGTAGTCAACAAATAGACGTAAGTTTTCAGGCCCTTCAAAGTTGTCTAGATTTAGACTTCTGAGACTCAAGTTGAATAGCATAAATAAAGATACACATATATCAATATCAGATTCATCATACCAAGTGTGAGAAGAATCATATGACAAGTAGACGTAAGTGTTCCGAGCCTTTCAATCAAGGAAGAAACAGCAACAAATTATATCTATTTTCTTTGACATTATAAAAAACAGAGGTTAAACAAATAATTTAAAGCTCAATCCTTATAAGACTTAAACTACAAAGCTAATAAGGACAGAGAGAAACATAATAGATAAGAAGATAGAAGGAGTCAACTTACTTAAGGGAATTAAGCAGAGGATTTGGAGAGAGATTAAGACAGAAAATCTAACGTCTCTGTTGTGCTGCTGTGCTATGCTCTGTTTCAGGACAAAGTAAAGGTCGTTAAGTTATTCGGTTGGAGATAAAAAGGGGAGAGAGCGATTCTGTGGTGTGTAGATTAAGAGAGGAGAAGTTGATTTGGAAGAAGAAGGTACGTATTTTTTTTAACGACGTATGTCTTTTGTTTTCTTAAACATTATCAATTCTAATTTTTTTCCTTTTTTCCTGATAAAGATTAACTGAACTAAAGGAAAAAATAAGGAGAAATTTTTGAGAAGAGATAAAGATAATGTATGTATATAGCGTAGGTTTCTTATTGTATATAGCATAATTAATTAATAATTATCCTTTGAAAGAATATATAAATGATTTTTGTCTAATTTTTTTTGAATTGGAATAAGTAAACCAAACCATATTAGACCAAAACAAAATAAAATTCATAAAATAAAACTATTAACTAAATTTCAAGAATCTGAAAATTTAAAAATATAGTGTACATGTTAAATATAAAATATAAATATATATTATATATTTTGTACTCAACATACGAAATTTTTTAACTTTTTCTATAAAGGAAAATATAACAAGAGAATATAATCAGTCGCATTTTTTGCCACATGTTTTTTTAACATATTTTTGCTAATTAAGAATGATTTAAAAGTGTTGAAAATTTCTTGCAAAACTTACAAGATATTTGTTTATATTGCAATACGTTGCAATTTAGTAACGAAAACATGCAACGTTTGTTATAGTGGTTATTTTGGAATAAATTTGTAATGAAATTGTAACAAATATTCATTATTACAAAAATATTGCAATAATCATTGCAAACTAATAACAAAAATATATGTTGCAATTTTTCTGTTGCAATAGGGCTATTTTCTTGTAGTGGATTGATGTGTTCTTGAGACTACAAGAATATTTCGAGGATGTGAGTCTAATTCACATTCTTACGAGCAGAAATTACCGGGCAGACTCACTAATGAAGGTGGAAATGTTTAGAGGATTTACTTTTTGCCATAGAAATCAGATATGGACAGATGAAGATACTTTTCGGATAATCGTTTTATTTGACCAAAACTTAGTCTAGATAGATGGGTACCTGACAAAATAATAATAAAACATTTCTTCACATGTAATGATGCCGGTTAAAAAAAAATCTCCATTTAGAGTATGGCATTAAATTTTTATTTAGTTTTGCTTTCACAAAAATAAAAATAAGGTTGTAACTGGTTATTAATAAATGAAATGTATGGGATGAAAGGGATTAAAATTTTTGAAATATACAAAATGGAACGATCGACAAAATGGAATAAGAACTGAAACTAGTTAATTCATTCATTTCATTTATTCACGAACATTTATGACAGAGAATAAAAGAAATAGAGTAGACAAATGATTTGTTCTTTTCCATTCCAAAAATAGATATTAGAAATGGCTTTAAAAGGTTTTTATGCTAACAGATAAATATTTTATTGAATTCAATGGAATAATGCATTCCAAATAAATTTATCCCACAAATAAGCATTTCAGTTGCACCCCAAATATATTGTTTACAAAGAAGTTTTCTCAAACTTTAGTAAATCCAATTGAATTTATGTTTATGTGTTTTTCAAAAACATCCAAGTCTGAAATTCCTGATTCAAGTGACTCATAAGACGAAACTAATATTACAAGTTGTGGTTTCAAGCTTGTTAGGGTTAGGGGCTTCAGCCTAGAATCTGTTTATATTCAAAAACAAAGTGAGTGTTTTAGATTAACCATTTTGATTAAACAATAAATTTTCACTTCACTGGATAAATTTTACAATAATATTATTATTCAAAATAATGCAACTCTAGACTGGTCTTAAAATTTTTTTTATTTTTTTTATTTATCAATTTTATCAATCGTTTGTTCAAAATTCAGGAACCACATTGATAATAAAATACCAAATTATAGTTAAAATAACCATAAAATGATAAGAAGCTAGTTACACAAAATCAAAATTTTGGAAACAAATATCATATCAAAGTTTAATACTTTACAAAATCAAGTATGTACACGATTAATAATTCATAAATAAAAATCTTAACTAAAATAGTATAGAATATATATGAGCAAAACAAAATAAATATTAATAAATTGTTATGTACTTTCTAAAAAATTTAATTTCACGTATAGACGCGAGTGAATCACCTACTTAATTGATATATATATATATGTGCGTATGTGTTTATATAGAGAGAGATGGTTAATTTTTTGTTAAGCAATTGGTTTCTTTTATTTTGTTAAGTTAATAAATGCATCAAAATATTATTTTATTATATATTAAACAAAATAAATCAATAAATGTTACAATGTTAAATTTTAAAATATAGCAAAAGTAATGAAAATATCAATTTTTAATGATTAATTTATTATATTATAACCAATAAAATAAATAATTGTAGATAAATAATATTGTTTATTGAGTTATTATTATTTTGTGTATAGAAAATCACTAGTTATTTATAAAGTGTGGTAAAACACTAATTAAACTATTGATATGTATACAGTTTATTTATACAGAACAAATATGTTGATTTTGACCCCCAAAAAACAAATACGTTGACAAAGCAAATGACGTGATTCAACTGGTTTTGTTTGTTTCCTAGAACTAGCACGTCGGTAGAATAAACCATAAGTAACATAGACCCCAGTTATTTTGTTTCCTAAGTTCAACATTTATTATAGTAAAGTTATAACCTTAAAAACTCGATGGTTATTAGTTATTAGTTATTACTTATCAAAAAGAAAAAAAAAACTCGATGGCCGACGTGAGAATACGCGGTAACTTGTTTAGACGATAGCGATTAGTTGCTTTCTGTATTGTCCCCCAAATAAGACAAAGAATCTTGACTCTATTTTTGTAAGAGCATGATTAACGGTTTGGTTCTTGTAAAAGTCCTTAGAGTATTTTAATGGTATTTTTGGAGAGGGATAAAAACTAAAGACATTCTCATAATATTTGATTATTGGTAGGACTTTATAAAGTCCTTAGGAAATTAATTAATTATTTTAATTAAAAAAGAAATAAATAATATGGAGAAGAGAAGGAACACGTACCCTTTTAACCGTGGACACGAAAAGCCGTGGAGAGGAATCGCCGTGGAGAAGAGAACTGTCAAGAGGAATCGCTGTAGAAAAAAAAAAATTGAGATGAGAGGAATCGCCGTGGAGAGGAAGAGCCGTGGAGAGGAAGAGCCGTGGAAAACAGACGAGAGCCGTCGAGAGAAATCCGTGGAGAGAAAGAGCCGTCGAAAGGAAGAGCCGTCGAAAGTTGGATTCACCCTATGAATCGCCTTCGCGAGAGAACCAGAGAGACGAGAAACAACGAGAGACAGAATGAACTTCCCAAATCGATTTTGCCCTACCGATTTCTCATCTCCCATTCCCAGCGCGCCACGTTGCTCATTAGGACGACGAAGAAAACTTCTAAATTAAGCGGCGTCCTTAGGTTTATGGAGCCTTTTTCATTTAAATTAAATCGATTAATCTCTAAGATATCATGTGAAGGACGCCGTTAATCATGCTCTAACAGGCCCGGCGCTGAACCCATACATAAGAAACATTTGTATGGGGTCTATAATTTCTACACATTTTTAGGCTCACTTTTTTATCACTGTAAAACTTTTAAGACCCATACAAAACGTAAAGTATGGATTGTGAAGCTTTTCGTAAACGCAACAAAATTAAATCATAACAATAACGGAAAGATATTAACATCTAACTATAACTAGATCATGACCCGCGCTTCAGAAGCGCGGAATATTTTATGATTCAAAATTTTGTTAACAATGTTACAAATATTTAATATGTAAAAATTTTGTCTAATTAAAAAAACTGCGTTTGAATCAACATTTTTAAATCCAATTTATATCATCGAGCCAGTAAACCCGGTAATCCGATATATAATCATGTTTGAATTGGTTAAAAGGTAATGGGTTAATAAATTTGATTTGAATCCACTTTGAATATATCATATAGTCCGACTGTTATATAAAATTAATTGGTTAAAGAGTAATGTATTGCATGGTGATCATCGCATGGATTTATTGGATAGTGATTATGAAATCTCAAATTTAACATTACTGCACGTTGGTTATAAAATCAATTGGGAAAGAAAATATTTTTTTTTGAATAGAAAGAAAATGGACCAACTGATAAAATTAATGTATATAAGGTATTAAGTTAGCATAGAATAAGGAAATAATTTACTAACATTAATTGTTAGTTAATAGGATCAGAAAATATATCATATCTAATAGTAGGTCCAATCTAAAAATTCACCTAGAAAAGTCACAATGTTTCTGTTTTAATAAGATAGATAATACTTAATTTTAACGGCAAGTCTACACTGTAGAAACACAACTACTTAATTTTAACGGCCACTGTTATCATAATAAGTTTTGAAAAGAAGAGACCGAAAAAAATAAAACTACACAACTAGGGTATTTTATTATTTACAGTTAACAAAGATTAAATGATTTGGTAGATTGGAAAAAACTGTCAAATTTTTAATCAATGCATGATTTTGTAAAAAGGTTCAAGAAATATTTTTTATAGAATTGATAGGCTGCTACCATTAGCTTTGACAATATAGTAAAATTTTAATTTTAGTAATCTAAAATTATATATTATTTAGGGCCTATATTTTTTTATTTTGTATTGGACCTCATAAATTTCAGGACCGGCACTGTGCTCTAATATATCGTTGACACAGACACTCCTACATTCTATAATACACCACTCTAAAAGTAACTCTGTAATATCGTAACATGTACAGTAAATGAAAATTCATGTCATTAAACCAGAAAAGTTCAAGTCGTTAGGAAAAGCTTTACTAAAATTTTAATCAACGATTGTGTCAAATGATAAAGCAGTGGAACCAGGGGCGGATCTACCATTTACAGTATGTGTGCAGGCTTGTAGCTGCCCCCAGTAAATATAGAATTAAATTAAAATACACAAAGATTGTCTATGAATCTGTAGCCTAGTTGGTTTAAACTCTTCTCATGCCCACTAAACCCATGTTCAAATCTCTTCCTGTCGTCCCCTTTTAGCCTGATTTTTTAATTTTTTCATGTTTTATGTCCCCATTTAATTTTTTTTTTCTAGATCGCCACTACGTGGAACATCAAATTACAATATATAATGTAAACACTTACTTTTATTGTTGTTATAACTGATAAAACCATACATAAAACTAATCACGTTATTCCAAAGATTGTATCGCCAGCTTTGGAATCGTTGCTTCGTATGGTCCCCTCCCTGTCTACAAAAAAAGACAAATATGTTATACATTATAAGTAATGCATTATGCATAGTGAGTTTAAGACATTCTTGGCTTTCTACTTTCACTCACAATGAAAAACTCAGTCTCGTTCTTGCTCTCTTCCTTCTTTCTTCTTCTCCTTCTCCCTTTCACAAGCTCGCTTAGTTTTAGCATCCCTCGTTTTTCAATAGGCGACTCTCGCATAGCTTACCAAGGAGACGCAACACCAAATGGCGAGATTGTACTCAACAATATTGCATTTACTTGTCGTGTTGGTTGGGCTACTTATGCTAAAAGAGTCGCTATTTGGGATTCTAAAACAATGAAGGCTTCTGACTTCACCACCAATTTCTCCTTCAAGATTGATATCACCACTCCAAATTATGGCCACGGGCTCGCTTTCTTTCTTGGCCCTCCAGGCTTCACTGTCCCTCCAAATTCGGCTAGTGGTTTCTTGGGTCTTTTCAATGAAACCAATGGTCATTCTTCTCGGTTCCCGCTTGTGCATATCGAGTTCGATACGTATTATAACGTTGAATGGGATCCTTATGCCATCAAGTCTCATGTCGGGATCAACAACAACTCCCTTGCTTCTTCTAATTTCACTTCTTGGAATGCCACCCTTCACAGCCAAGATACATGTCATGCACAAGTCTCGTATGACGCCGCTCAGAAAAACTTGAGCGTCTCTTGGAGATATGAAGAAACAACTATTCCTTCGGATAGTTCAAGTCTTTACTACATCATTGACCTTGTGAGCGTGCTCCCCGCTGAAGTCACCATGGGCTTTTCAGGTGCTACAGGATCAATGATGGAAGGGCATAGGATCTTGTCATGGGACTTTTATTCCGGCTTGGATGTGATAGAGCAGAGAAAACCAAACCGTAGAAGTATCATCCTTGGTGCTTCTCTTTCGAGTTTTCTCCTGTTGGCCTCTTTGGTTGTTTTGGTTCCGTTGTGTTTGAAGAGGAAGCAAAGAAAGGCCAAAGCAGCAAGGAGGAGAGAAAACTTGACGTCGATAAACGAAGAAGATCTTGAAAGAGGAGCAGGGCCAAGAAGGTTTTCTTACAAAGATCTTGCAATGGCTACTAACAACTTCTTGTCTGAAAGAAAGTTAGGGCAAGGAGGTTTTGGAGCAGTTTATAAAGGCTACTTGAACGACTTGGATTTGATGGTTGCTGTGAAGAAGTTTTCTGGTGCTTCAAAGCAAGGAAAGAAAGAGTTCATCACGGAGGTTAAGATCATCAGCAGTTTAAGACACCGAAACCTTGTTCAACTCATTGGCTGGTGTCATGAGAAAGAAGAGCTTTTACTTGTGTATGAGTTCATGCCTAACGGTAGCCTCGACGCGCACATATTTGGTAAAAAAACTTATCTCGCATGGGCTGTTAGGTGCAAGATATCTCTAGGTGTAGCTTCCGCGCTGCTTTACCTTCACGAGGAGTGGGAGCAATGCATTGTCCACAGGGACATCAAGGCGAGTAACATAATGTTGGACTCAAGTTTTAACGCAAAGCTAGGCGACTTCGGGTTGGCTAGGTTGATGGACCACGAGCTAGGTCCCCAGACCACAGGACTAGCCGGGACTTTTGGTTACATGGCTCCTGAATACATAAGCACCGGAAGGGCGAGCAAAGAATCTGACGTCTATAGCTTTGGCATTGTATTAGTAGAGATCGTCACGGGAAAGAAGTCGGTGAACATGAGGCATGGAAAGATTGAGCCAGAGTCAAGTCTTGTAGAGAAAGTATGGGATCTGTACGGTAGAGGCGAGCTGATCTCAGCGGTTGATCCACAGATGGGGAAAGATTACGATATGGAGCAAGCAGAGTGTCTTATGATTGTTGGGTTATGGTGTGCACATCCTGATAGTAACTCTAGACCTTGTATAAAGCAAGCGATCCAAGTCTTGAATTTCGAGGCACCGATACCTAATCTGCCACATAAAATGCCAGTTGCAACATATCATGCCGCGGCAGAAACATCATCAACATCAAGCTCGAGTGGAGGAGCAACTGCAACGTTTTCTAGTGCTCAACTTGGTCGCTGATCTCATCGTGAAAAGTTTTCTCTATAAACACAGCCTTAATGTATCTTTTTGTGTTGCTTCATCTTTCATGTGTTGTTTAATTATTCTCTGTGTGGGTGTGCATGTTACTGATCGCAAGTTTATGGTTAAGTTGTAATATTGTTGTTTGTGTCTCTCCTTATCTCAAGATAGTTCATCTTCATCTTCGAGGCCGCATTTTAAAGTAACCTCATTAGTACTAAATGATAACATTTATAAATATATTATACAGTTTATATATGTAAATTAGGTTAGGATCCGCACCTAGGCGGATCTATGTTGACAAAGAGGGTGTCAGCTGACAGAAGTTAAAAATAAGAAACGGAATTTTAAGTTTTTAACATGTACAATTGAAGATTCTCTAGTTCATTTGGTTACAATCTCATCATATGGCTCCCTTTTTCTCTGGTTAGAATCACTTGAAGCTTTATTTTTCTCAGCTATTGTTAGAGATGTTAACATGGGTTTACCCAAACTCATTAATAATGGGTTGGGTTTTTACCCATCTAAAATTGATTCGGTCAATTATGGGTATAATTTTTAAAACCCATATTTATGTTGGGTAAATACAAAAGGACAATAGATATTCCTGGGTTTTCAACTATATTATTATACTTTCACCATTTCACTTAAATTATAAAATTTGCAAAAAAAAAATTTCCGCCAAAATCGAAAAACAATTTTTTTGTCAAAATAAGAAAACGAATTTTCCACCAAAATCGAAAAATCTGGTTTTCTCACCAAAATCGCAAAACAAAATTTCCCGCCAAAATCCGAAAACCGAATATTCCCGCCAAAATCGTAAAAAAAAATTTCGCCAAAATTGGAAAACCGAGTATTCCCTCCAAAACCAATAAAATATTATAAATAATATATTGTGGATGTCCATTAACCAGCCCGGTCCATCAAGATAAGACAGCCGGCCCATTTAGAATAGAGTTAGAGTCTAGGTCCATTTATGGCCCATTATATATTAGGCCAATTTGTCTATGACGGTCTATGTAATCCTATATAAAGGAATCCTCTGATTATGAATAAAATAACACATAAACATTACTTTCACAACACGTTATCAGCACGAGTTGCTCCCTAAATCCTAGAAGCTAGCCGACGGCCACAATAACCCTAATTCCAGCGCAACTTCAAACCCTTCGTTCTCTACAACTGTAAGGATCCAGACAACGAGTAATATATCAAATTGAAGCTTTCGACGAGAAAAATCCGATGCCGTAAACCTCCCATCGATTTGATCTCAGACGCGCCCTCACGCTCCGTTTCAATACGCGCCGCCAATAACCCTAAAAACCCTAATTTCGGCCCAACTTCAAATCGATCGATCTCTTCAACCCTGAAGAACTAGACGACGATTCACATATCAAATTGAAGCTCTTGACGAGACGAATCCATCAGCGCAAACCTCTCGTCGATCCGATCTCAGGCGCGCCCTCACTCTCAGCTACAATACGCGGTGCCGTCTTGGTCTTTGGAACCCTAATCCGAACCAACAAGATTTTCTAGCCAAATTCAAATCCTGTTGAAAGATAAGTTTATCATACCTCAGTTGTTTGATTATAACTTGTTTATATTAAGCTATTCATGTAATCTAATACTCCTTGTTTTGTTTCATGAGCTGAGAGGAGTTAGTGCAAAGAACCCTAAATTGTTCTTGCTTGCGTTCTGGCTTGCATACATCCGATCGGCTAAAGCCCTTAAGCGTCCCTGATCCTAGACATCCGCAGCTACCTGTTCACAACAGAGCCAGCGTCCGTCCGCATGCAAGATAGAGGTTCATCCGACTTTGGTGGTCCAGTTCAACCCTTCAAACTCTGGTATACCGATTAAACTAAGAACATAGTGATTAAACCCTAAAACCTAATTATGGCCTTGAAACCATAAAACCCTAGAATTGAATCCGATTCTTTGAGTTGCTTAATCTTTGATGTTCTGAGTTTTTAAAATTGCTAATTGATTGAGAGATTGATTGAAATTTTCTTGATTGCTAAATTAAAAGGTTTCCTTTTATAGAAAGTTTCTTTTTATAGAAGTTTCCTTTTATAGAAAGTTTTCTTTTATAGAAATTTTCTTTTTCTGGAATTTTCCTTTTATACTTGCTTTCCTGATTCATTGATCATCTAGAAATTGTTTACTGATATTCAATTATGAAATTGACTTTCTAAAGGCCTTGAAAACCTTAAATCCGAATTGGTTAGCATTAAGGTTTATGATTGTTTTTCATACTTAATGCATCATGACTGTATGGCCGTGTGGCCTCATTGCATATCACCCCTATAGCCGTGTGGCTTGTTTATTAGGAAAGCATTAACTCGATTGTTTGCTTGATCACACGATTTATATGCATTTATTTTCTTATAAAGATTGAGTGATATATGATATGAGATGTCGAAAATTAACTTGGATAATGCTGCCCTAAATCTCTAAGGAGATAATCATTTGAAATGGGCACTGGATACTGAGGTTATCCTAGAGTCAAAAGGATTTGATGAATTAATCACAGAAGGCGATATTGCCAAATGAGAAAGATTGATACATGGCAATATTAGTTATTAGCCACCATCTAAATGAAAGTCTAAAGAAATCAGTATCTCAGTAAAGAAAATCCACTAGAGCTTTGGACCGCCTTACAACGGAGATATGATCACTAGAAAACGGTGCTATTACCAAAGGCTAAATTTGAGTGGAAAAACCTGAGATTCCAAGACTATAAGTTTGTGGATGAATACAACTCGGTTCTGTTTAAGATAGTTTCAATGTTGAAACAATGTGGTGAAGAAGTAACTGAACAAGAGATACTTAATAAAACCTTCTCTAATGTGTTACTGCAACAACAGTATAGAGAAAGAGGTTTCACCACCTATACTGATTTGATCTCCTGTTTACTATTGGTTGAGACCAATAATGTGTTATTAATGAGAAACAGTGAGATGAGACCTCCCGGTACAAAAGCATTATCCGACATTTCTAGGCTGATTTTGGGGCCTAAGAAAGAAAGTATTCTCGTCCAGCACAACAACAATTCCGGCCCTAGCCGTGGGAAAGGTCTTGGACGAGGTCGTGGCACATTTAAGGCACATGGGCGAGGACGAGACCGCAGTACCACACCCGGTTTTAGCCGTGTCCAGGTCGAGGTCGAGGTCGAAGTGTGTCTTTTAAACCTTAAATAAAATCTGATTTGTGTCACAGATGTGGTATGGGTAATCACTGGGCAAAGAATTGCCAAACTCCAAAGCACTTGTGTAAGCTTTACATAGAGAGTTTGAAGAAAAATCTGGAAGCCAACATGGCTTACCTAGATGGTGAAAATGACATGGATCACGACCATACTGATCAAATGGTGTATGAAACTCATGAAAAAGAAAATGATCAGATGGATTATGAGACTTCAGATGCCTTGAAAAAAAAAAATTTCGACATCAAAACTCTATGATATGGATAAGAGTATATATGAGTTTATAAATGAGAGTATAGTCACTCGGCTAAGGCATTATATAAACCCAATAAAATACCCATTGAGTTATAAAGATTTGAAAATGAATGGTGTCCGCATTGAACCAATGGGCAAAGGAAACAAAAGTTCCTTCAGATATATGAGAACAGAAAAATTGCCCAAGACCATAGAAAATGGTCGAGACTATACCTGCATTCTCTACTGATCTAGACTATGCCAAGGATCAGTATGATAAAGGCACATGGCCTAGGTAACCAGATTGGTTGACCCACGAAATTAACCACTTTATGGCATGACCGGATAAGCCATCCTGGTCCAAACTTGATGCAAAGTTTAATATTACAAAGGCACAAAGAGTTGTTCCCATAGAATCTCACGTTGTGAAACATGTACACAAGGAAAACTCATGAGGCTTAATTGTCCCAAGCATTACGAAATGGAAAAATGGTTTAGTGTCTTTATACATCACGAAATTATAGTATGGTCATGAGGGGGAGAGAGGATAAACCCATGATCAATACTACAAGTTTGTGTACTATGGTCTAAAACCATGTGATAAAGGTTCAGCCAAATAAGCCATGAAAAGTCTATAAGCTTGGAGACATTATGGATTTACATGTATAAAAGATAAAGATGCATCAGGCCATATAAAGTGAGCATAGATATTTCCATCTAAGTATGATAAAGGGTCATGATCCCGACACCATCCTAAGAGATTACGAATAAACCACCACAAACATATGTGCCATCTAGGATGGAACCTCATAAGAAGATGAGAAAAGATTGGGAACATATGTTGGATGTGAGAACATGACTTTCTCCCACGAATTCTAAGAGACCATCTGTAACGACCCGGTTACGTGAGTCGGGTTATAATTCATTAATTTGAATTATAATTAAACCAACTTACCATCTTTTTCTCTGAGTGCTAAACGGGACCGTATATGTATACCATATATATATCTTCTTCTCCATGAAGAAACCTAAACCATCATTATTTTCCCAGCCGCCTCCCCTTTTTGCTATTCACGTTCACCACCTAACCTCCATCTCAAGTTGTTCTCTTCTTCTCATCTAATCTCCATCATAAGGAGAAGCACTCCAAAGAAGACTCATAACCATAAACGAGTAACACCGGAGATCCACTTCGTTAGTGCCGTATCAACACCACCGCCATCATCATCATCAAACCGTGAGAAAAGTCAGGTGGGAGATCCGCGTCCGTAACTGTCTCCAAATCACCAGCACTGATCACCACCATCTTGACCGTGAGGTACTAAGAAGTATAGGCCATGGGTTAAATATCATTATTCTTGTTTCTTGTGTTGCAAAAAAATAATTATAATGAACAACCTTAATTGTTCATAACCAGCGGGGTTGGCCTGGTGGTGTTGAGGGAGCTTCGGCCCCAATACGCACCCGGGTTCGAACCGCTGGCCAGGCAATTGGGGTATCTAATTCCCCATAGTACCAAATGGTCCGCCTCGCGCCGAGGGGTTGGCCCCTGGGGGTTTAAATCCCTCCAGGTTAATCAAAAAAAAAAAAAAAAAAAAAAAAACCTTAATTGTTCATGCGTAGGAAGTCAGCGTGGAATTATTTATTCAACAAATAATTCTTTTATAAAGCTTAGACCGAGGCTTGTTGGATAAGTATTATTTCTCGAGCATTTCTGTTCCATCCCCGGTTTGACTAAGGTGAGGGTTATTCCGTTTAAATCCCGAGCTACTTTAGTACTGCTATTATGGAAAGTCTAGTTTCGAAACATGATCTGTCTCTGTGAATCGAGTCTGTTTGAGAGTCTTGTTTGTTTATTATTTTTATTGATTGTTAAACCGGAAATAAGATAATAGAGGATTCAACGGTTGAATGAATTGAGTGATGTTAAAACTGTTATATATATATGTATATATAAATATGTCCGTTTGTGTGGATTGCGGGTGCACAAAGACGTTTGTGTAAGCCGCCGACGAGCAGTGTGATTGCGGGTGCACAGAGACGTTTGTGTAAGCCGCCGACGAGCAGTGTGATTGCGGGGGTACAAAGACGTTTGTATCAGTCGCCGACGCGCAGATTGTGGGAGTGCAGAGATGGACTACTGTACGCCTGGAGATATACATATATCCTTATGAGGAAATGCGGGGTGCATAGAATAGCATGTACTATCAGCGCATTGGATGTTTTATGTGGTGTATTAGACACTGTGTTTGTTTTGTGTTAGAGCTAGACCTATATGGTCGTAGTGCTATATATTGAGTCTGTGGTTTGCGGTTTAGCATCCCATACCTCACTGAGCGACTCCCCTGTTGCTCACTCCTCTTTTCTTTCCCTTTCAGGTGAGACTGACGGACATGAGTGATTGCTATCGGATCGGTGCTTTTGGGAGTTTTATTTATTTCTTTCCAGACTTTCGGATTTATGCTTTTATCGATATTCTCGAGATTATTTATACTATGTTGGGATTTAAGGTTATTTATTGGATTTACGGATCTTGAGACGATTTATGCGAATTAATAAATGGAGATTTCAGAATTATTTATTATTATTTATTATTATTTATTTATTATTTTATTTTGAAAAATACGGGTGTGACACCATCAGCCAAACATAGGTGATCAGATTGTGGCCAAGGTACACAGATTACATACAAGATGAATCCGACTATCCAACATTAAAAGGAGAAAGCTATAAGCTGGTAAAGAGTAAATGTGATAAGAGAAATGAATTGGTATTAACCATCCTTGTCTTGGCAAAGATCCTCGGACCAGATATATGTACTGGACGTCCAAACCCAAACCAAAGAAAGAGAATCACAGAATGATAGCCAGACACAGACCCAATGAATGACTAAGTCATACCAGCTTAGCACCACGAAATAAATGTCCTAGTAGAGACATAATCAAGTTGCTATAGAGTCTAAAGATAGACCAATATGTTCCATAAGATAAGGAACCTCGGAAATGAAAAGAAAGGTGCATAGAAATGACATATCCGAGGTCATAAATGAAACCATACCAGACATTGAGATAAGGCCGGCCGGCTCTAAAGTACAGGTACCATACAATGCGGCTTGGGACGCCAAGCTGCAAAGTATTCAGTGGTCCTGATAAAAATGAAATCTCAATCGATTGTATCATGTCTGGACGCGAGAGAACGCGATGGAACAACATATAAGGTGTCTACACATACACACACATAAGTGATAAAGATGCATAAGAGAAAGCACTTGAGCATAAGAGATATAAGCGAGGATCACGAACCCACGTGAGAGTACTCATAAAGAAAAGAAAGGGACGTGGGGTTAAAGTAAAGAAAAGAAAGATGGGCGTATGGCCATACATACATATATATAAGAGACGCCATCTAACCAGTGAACAGATGAGTCTTGTGAGGAAAAGAAAATCGTGAGATGTAGAACATCAACATATAGACAAGAGGTCGTCCATGTTACTACTCAAAAGCATTCAATGGAATGGCTTGATCACACAAGGTTACTCATAGGGACTAAGGAACAAGTTATAAGGAGACATACTCCTATGTGGTGGATGCTACTACCCAATATCGAAATTGATAAGATCTGGACATATGAAATATGTAGTAGACATTGAATATATCACTGGATATAAAGGTAATATAGATACCTGAAAGATGAGAAAGAAGTTCTCATATAACAGTGTCGTTCCTGAGCTGTTCATGAACTGCATATAAGGCATATAATGCACATATAAGATAAGACTAAGTGATACTTAGTGAAGGGAGTTCTATAAGAACGATCCATATCAGTCCATGCATATATTATGTAAGAAATTCCTTGTATTCATACTTAAAGAAAGGATGATTAAATTTGACTGATTCTTGGAAAGGCTATGATAAGAATACAATGATCTATAATGGAGATCATAGCCATGAAAGTGTATTTGGGTCTATGATCCAACGTACCAAGAATAGAATGTGATATTGTCAGAAAACAAGAGACAGAATCCATCAGATTCACGACCAAAAGATCCATATCAACCAAGATCATGTCCGGCCTGGTTCGGCCTTAATCATCTCGGTCTTGTTCCAGCCCCGTTCCGGCTCGATCCCCTCGATCCTGTTCCGACTAAACAAGTTCCAGTGACCACTATATTCAAATCGTGGTATGGCTATGGACAAGGCATGTGTCCTTGGTCCAGGAAAGACTTTACATAAGTACTTTTAAGACTTATGCACATCCGACCAAAAGAAATGTATTGATATGATTGGCACCTTGATATGGCAAGCCATACTAGGTCGGATAAGTTTTATGGATATGTTCAGACCATAAGACATTGATACTAAAGCCATACACGTCCCCTGCCATAAGTGCTATTGGCACTTTACTTAGATAAATTTGGCATGTCCGAACATGGGACAATGGGACATGATCAATATCCTAAGTTACCTTCTAAGGGACTAAGTGTTTGAGATTGATTTATACTAACCAAACCCAAAAGAAAGGATTGTTTGGTTTTGACAAATGTTACAGGTCCATACAAGGTCTCAAACAGGTTATACACGTTTGGAGAATGATGAAGAAGCACAAAGTACTACAAGTTCAGTCAAGTGTATGTTAGCCGACTTCTTCACCATGTCTACACCAACTACACGTCCATGAAGTCTACCTATCCGTTTGGGACGTGACAACAGAAGGACCAGTTCAAGACTTGGCGCCCATGGAGCTAAACCACAAGAGTGTTCATGCGCCAGACTTGAAGAATATTTACGGAGGTCCAAATCAGGGGGAGTAATGTGTGTTGTACTCTTTTTCCTTCACCAAGGTTTTGTCCCACTGGGTTTTTCTGGTAAGGTTTTAACGAGGCAACATTAAGCAAACTACAAGCTCTAAATGGTTATGGCATCCAAAGGGGAGTGTTATGAATAATATATTGTGAATGTCCATTAACCAGCCCTGTCCATCAAGAAAAGACAGCCGGCCCCATTTTAAATAGAGTTAGAGTCTAGGTCCATTTATGGCCCAGTATATATTAGGTCCATTTGTCTATGACGGTCTATGTAATCCTATATAAAAGAATCCTCTGATTATGAATAAGATAACACAGAAACATTACTTTCACAACATAAAACGTTTTTTCCCGCCAAAATGGAAAAAGTGAATTTTCCCGCCAAAATCGAAAAACGAGTTTTCCTGCCAAATTCGGAAAACCGAGTTTTCCCGGCAAAATCGGAAAACCGAGTTTTCCCGCCAAAATCGAAAACAGACTTTCCCGCCTTAATTCGAAAACCAAGTTTTCCTGCCAAAATCTGAAAATTAAGTTTTCCCGCCAAAATCCAAAAACCGAGATTTCCCGCCAAAACTGTAAAACGAGTTTCCCGCTAAAATCGGAAAACCGAGTTTTCCCGCCAAATTCGGAAAAACGAGTTTTCCGGCCAAAATCGGAAAACAGATTTTCCCCCAAAAACCGAAAACAAGTTTTCGTGCCAAAACCGTAAAAACGATTTTCCCGCCAAAATCTGAATATCGAGTTTTCCCGCCAAATCCGAAAACCGAGTTATTGATCTTGAGTCTGCCACTGCGCACCTTGTGCAAGATAGGTATTTATATACAAATTATTTTATGTATATTAAATATTGAAATTAATAACTATGTTTATAACTAAGTTGAAGTGAAAACATAAATCGAAACAACAATTCTTGTTTATTTACAATCATTTTATCTATTTTATATGATATATAACTAAATTCAAATTATATATATATATATACATATATAATATTTTTAATATAGTTATCTATTAAATAATGTCTCGTACTTATATGGTTTTATGATCTTTTTTATTTTTTAAACCATTGATAACAAATTTTCAGTGTGAGACTTTTAATATTCTTAATAATTTATAATCATTTTTAAAAAGTCAATATAATTTTCAAAACTGAAATATTAAGTTCTCATACCTATTCAATGCAAATTTTTAATAAAAATATTATGTAGTTTCACATGGTATATAATTTAATTTAAACGATATTAAAATAAATAAATATTTAATCTAAAATATATTAAATGAGACTTATTATTCATATGGTTTTTATCACTTTTATCTTGTATAACAAAAAGTTTAAACCAATGGTTACAAAATTCTCATCTGAGACTTATGACAGTTTTAGTAATTTATAGTCGTTATAAAAAATTTAAACATTACATATACGAAAAATCTAAAATTTTATTATATGATAAATATGATTGTTTAATTTATTTCAGTAATATAAAATTAAACAAATTTATAGGTAACTCACAAATTGTTATCAAATCTTTATTATTTAGAATGACTAATTGCCATATATATCTTGATCACATTAAATAATTTTGTAGCTTCTATTTAAGGATAATGAATAATGTTTTTGTACATTAATAATTAACTAGACTTTGACCCGCACGACCGTGCATGTGACAATTTTCTGTTTTTAGTTTTTTTATTTGTACAAAATGATGAATTTGTACTATTGGGTTGTATTATATTGATTCTAAATCATGATTTTGTGTGTTAAACCGTCTATTGTATGATCAATATTTGATATCATATAAACAAATTCAAGATCTATATTGAATTACAGATTTGTATACGATATATAGAAATAAATGTTTATGAATTTTAAATATGAAGAAATAAAAAACTATGATTTAGTATGCTATAGAAAAATGATAAATTAATTATACATTTTCAAGAAAATACAATGATATCCACAGTTCTATAAAATTTATAATATATAAAAGTTGATTTATATTTAGAAAAATATGTAAATATAAATATACTTTTATTAATAACAAAATGCTGATGGGCTTGGTTTTTGTCAAGAAAATTAATAACAATCCATAATATATTACATTAAAAAAGAAACATAACTTATTAATAAATATTAATATCTAACTATGTGTTTCATTTATTTAAATGACTATTCTATCAAATGAAATTAATATTAAACACAAATATGATTATAAGAATAAACTTAAATATAAAACTTAATTTGTTTCAAAAAAAGAAACAAAAAATATATATACCCGCCCTTTAATAAATTTCTGAATTCTAATTTGATAATTTTCTTTATGATGAGTTTTGGTTAAAAAAACAATGAAATAGGAAAAGTTAAGATTTGGTACTTGTTAGATCGAATTTCGTGGTTAATCATATATCCAGAAATGTAGAGGTAAAAGTGTTTAAATGCCAAACAATAATAAATTTTTAGATTTCTAAGTAGAAGATTTTTTTTTATGTTGTGTTTTGGTAAGACCGTAAAAAGAACAAAGTTGTGGAATTCCAAGTAAAAGTGTTTAAAGCTTGACTTGATCTTTTTCAATGAGTACTCAAAAGTGTACATAACTTGCTGTTGGTGCAGGGTAAATAACAGAGATGAAGGACAATTATAATTTTAACTATGCTTTGGACAAAAAACAATATTGGAGGACTAATGAGTTGGTGGGAAATGATTTTTTATTCTTTACATTAATTTGTTTCCGTCATTTTAGGTAGGAATAGGATTGGCTAGAAAAAAAAGGTAGGAATATGATTGATCATTATAGGAAAATGTTTAATAGTTAGAAAAACAAGCATTTTTAAGGATAAGTTAAATTAAATTTTCAGTGGCATATGGTTGTAAATATTGTGCAACTTTAAGGGAAATTATTTATGTGTACTTCCCTTTAATATACTAGATGTTATGGTTTGTTTAATAAGAACTATAATATATATTTAAATTGATTAATCTATTTTTCAAGAAATCTAAGAATTACCATGGTGATGACACGTGTCATAATTCAAACGTTGTAATATTTTCCAAGTAATATAAAAGGGATACGTAAATTATTTATAAATTGACACATATTTCCAAAAAACAGTCTTGTGGTTTTTTTGTGGTTTCTCATTTAAAAATCATATCTTACTTTTTCATATCTTTTAATTTTAGTATTATTATAAATGTGAGTAGCACATAATCTTTTTATCATCAATATAAGAAAACATTCAAAATTCTGTAAACCAAACATGAAACTATGCGTCTATATGAATAGTATTGAACATTTGACTCTGAGCACCTAACTCTAGCAAATGAGTTCTCTTTGAGTTTTTCTTTTGAGAAAAGAGTATTTAGAGTTTTTATAAAAAAAGAAAAAAGAGAGAGATAGACAAATGAAACCCCACCATATAATCTGTACGTAGAAATCCGATAGCCTCATATTATAGTGGTTTTATTTTTAAAAGAAAAATAAATTTTAATTATTTTAGTATCAAAGTTGAAATACTCATGTGAGCGTTGGAGGTGCTCTTACGAATTTCTTTTAGATTCTTACTCTACATTGTTGTGTTTGATGCTGCCGTAACTTTTATTCTTGCATGTAAGTTGTAGTATTTTAAGCTTAAAGTTGACAGTTTTGGTGGTATTGTTGCAGTCACTTTGGATGAAAGGAATATGTTCGCTCGTTTGGTTTTCTCAAAAATTTGTTTCCCACATTGATTTTTATATGTTAACTTGAAACAAGAATATGGACCAACCAAAATTACGGATTTAGAAGAATATATGTTCTCTGCATATAATTGTAAAGAGCTTTCTCTAGTCATGTATTATAGATCTTTATGATTTAGAAGTACACAAATCCTTAGCAAGTAAAAAGAAAAAAAAATAGAGAAGGGAAGAAATCAACAGAAACATGAATCAGAAGGAAGACAATGAATATAGATCTAATCTCAATTCAAATAAACGATGTCCAGAATGGCAAAACCAGCCGCAACACCAACTTCATCTGATGACGAGACCTTTGTGGGCATTCCATTCTCACTGAGCTTGTCTATTATAACTCTCTTCTTGTCTCTACACGTTTCAATATCCGCTCAAGTATTTTGTCATAAAATTTTAGTAGAGTCTGAATTTAAGCATAACAAACTCTTCTTCGATTCCTTACTTGTGATAAGCTCCATAGGTTCCAAGTTCTGATATAGCTTGATCTTTATGGTAAACACCTTCTCGCACCAAGAGCACGTCTTAGACTTTTGGGAATATCCTTATCATTGTGGTATATGCATTTTCTGCAAAGATATTGTTTTTCCTCCATGAAATTCATAATATATCCAGATATTTCGGAACTCATTAAATTTTTTTTATATGCAACTTAGGCCAAATAGTTTTACATACACAAATCGACACGATATCAGTCAAAAAGTAAAATTTACATGTTAATTGTCGAGGTGGATCCATTTAAAGGTGACTTAGTTTGATTTTGGTCTAAAGGATGTAGTTTTTGAAAGACCACTATATTGTCTAAATGTAGTATATAGCTATGTGTTTTGCAGAAATATTGTAAATAGCTTGACGTAATTAATTTAACAAATTATATGCTAGCTAAGATCATAAAAACGAGAGTAATTTATTGATTTTTTCCTATATCGTTTTTTCTCAATGTTTTACTTTTTCTTTATAAAATTATTAAATATCCAAACAGCATAATTTATTTGAGTTACAAAAACTAAATATACAATTTTAACAAGATTATGTAAGCCAAACATAAACTAAATAACCCAAAATACCGCATTAGAGTTAAGAGAACGAGGTGGTATTTTTTTAATTTTATATTATATAGTTTGAATAGAATAACAAATAAATTAGTTTGGCGTATATCTTATAATAAACAAGTATGTTATAACAAGGTTCAATTAAGATAATACAATCTTGTCATCGTGTGATGAAGATGGACTTTCAACTTCAGTAGAACATCTATCCCAAACCTCGTTAGTTCTAAATGAAACTTGAGAAGCAAAGCGTTTGAGTTGATAAAATCGAAACATCAATTTTCTAATCTCCATGTAGCATTCTTTTCCAGATTGTACTACCTTCGTACAGCACTCTCTAGAAATAGGTTTCTTCGTAAGAATCTCTTCAATAACATCTTCATTACATTTCTTAAAACTAGGTCCCATCTTATCCATGCAATTTTCTAGAAATGTTGTAACTTTCGGTGTGAGGTTCTCGAGCATGTAAAGATTGTAGTCTTGTGAAGCCGGTGATATCTCTTTAACTGCATCCATCTCAGGACCGGGATTGACCAATGGTTCGTCATCAACATATTCTTGGCCAAAACTTGGGTATGAAAATGATACCAAAGTGGTGATTATGAAAAACGCCATGAAAATTGTCTTCAGCTCCATTATATATAATTATTACTTTTGAATTTCTTATTTAATTATTTTGTGTCTTATTCACAAGATTTACAAGTGTGTATGTATATATAGTCGACTGATTTTGAATGTTACTGCTGATGAAACTTTTATTGATTAGTAAAATACGTTTTACAGTTATTTTCAGAAACATAATTCATTTAATTACTTCAGTTAGCTCTCTGATAGTAACAACTATATATCGTTTTTAATTTATGCCATCAAAAAATTTTATGGGTGTAAACCTAAAGGCTATAAAAAGTTTTGTAAAAATACTAATGAATTTTTTTGTTTAACTATGTCTTACATCAATATTTCATTTGGTTATATCCATAACTGGTTATATTTACCGTTAAGCTCGGAATTTTCTTTGGAATTTTAAAGATGACGATGTGCTTCCGACAGCACAAGCAGAGAGACATGAAGAAGTCGTTGGGTACCTTTGTTGGGTTAGAACATCTGATTTAGCTCATATATTGCAAGTAAGTGCGGAATAGCCCAGTTTAAAGTTGGATAAATGAGTCAAGATTGTTAGATGTTCGTATTCTACGTTTTTTGATATCTTAAGCACTATCATACATATTGGTTGGGATAGATTATTTGAACTAGTTCAAATGGTGCAAGTATGTGCGGAATAACCTAGTTTGGAGTTAATGGAATATTAAGGGGATGTTCCCGTTTCAGATTTAGCAGCTTCATATTGGGAATGGTCAGACAGGCCCACATGGTGGTGCTAAATGGCTGCTGGATATTCTTGTGTTAGACATGGTTCAGAAATGCCTCAAGGTTGAGTCTCACATTGAATGATGGAAAAAAAATAAACTCTAAAATTTCAGAGGTTATAAACATTTGAAAATAAATTTCAGTAAATTTAATATAGAAAAATCTTTGTATATTAATTTGTTAGGGAGTCAAAACGAATGTTTCATTGGAACCAGATTTCTTAATCTATGTACATTAATAATTAATGTTATGGTTTGTTTAATAAACACTATAATATATATTTAGTTTAATCTATCTATTTCTCTATGAAATCTAAGAATTATTATGGTGATGAAACATGTCATAGCTCAAATGTTGTAATATTTTCAAATAATATGAAATGTATAAGTAAATTATTTATAAAATGACACATATTTCCAAAAAAACATTCTAGTGGGTTTTTTTTGTGGTTTCTCATTTAAAAATCATTTCTTACTTTTTGATATCTTTTAATTTTAGTATTACTATAAATGTGAGTAGCACATAATCTTTTTGTCATCAATATAAGCAGACAATCAAAATTCTGTAAACCGAACAGGAAACTACGCGTCTATATGAATAGTATAGAACGTTTGACTCTTAGCACCGAGCTCTAGCAAATGAATTTTCTTTGAGTTTTTCTTTTGAGAAAAGAGTATTTGTAGTTTATAATAAAGAAAAAAAAAGAGATAGACAAATGAAAACTCATCATATAATCTCTACGTAGAAGTCCAAATAGCATCATGTTATAGTGGTTTTATTTTTAAAAGAAAAATAAATTTTAATTATTTTAGTATCAAAGTTGAAATACTCATATGAGCGTTCGAGGTGCTATTGGGAATTTTCTTTAAATTTTTACTCTAAATTGTTGTGTCTGATGCTGCCGTAATTTTTATTCTTGCATGAAAGTTGTAGTATTGTCTTAAAGTTGGCAGTCTTGGTGGTACTATTGCGGTGACTTTGGATCAAAGGAGCATGTTCGCTCATTTGGTTTTCTCAATAATTTGTTTCCCATACTGATTTTTATATGTTAACTTGAAACAAGAATATGGACCAACCAAAATTACTGATTTAGAAGCATATTTGTTATCAGCAAATAATTGTAAAGAGCTTTCTCTAGTCATGTATTATAGATATTTATGATTTAGAAGTACACAGATCCTTAGCAAGTAAAAAGAAAAAAATAGAGAAGGGAATAAATCAACAGAAACATGAATCAGAAGGAAGACTGTGAATGTAGATTTAATCTCAATTCAAATAAACGATGTCCAGAATGGCAAAACCAGCCGCAACACCAACTTCATCTGATGACAAGACCTTTGTGGGCATTACATAATCACTAAACTTGTCTAATATAACTCTCGTCTTGTTTCTACACGTTTCAATATTTGCTCAAAAAATTTGTCACAACAAATTAAGTAGAGTCTGAATTTAAGCATATGAAACTCTTCTTCAACTCTTTACTTGTATTAATCTCCATAGATTCCAAGTTCTGATATAGCTTGATCTTTATGGTAAACACCTTCTCGCACCAAGAACACGTTTTAGACTTTTGGGAATATCCTCTTCACTATGGTATATGCATTTTTCCGCAAACATATTGTTTCGTTCATGAAATTCATTATATATTCATACATTTCTGAACTCATTATTTTGTTTGATATGAAAATTAGGACAAATAGTTTTTACATACCCAAATCAACACGATATCAGTCAAAAAGTAAATGTCACAGGATAATTGTCGGGGTGGATCCATTTAAAGGTGACTTAGTTTGATTTTGGTCTAAAAGATGTAGTTTTGGAGATACCTCTATATTGTCTGAATGTAGTATATAGCTATGTGTTTTGTAGAAATATTGTAAATAGCTTAACCTAATTAATTTCACAAATTATAAGCTAGCTACGATCATAAAAACGAGAGTAACTTATTGATTTTTTTCTATAGTGTTTTTCTTAATTTTTTACTTTTTCTTATAAAATTATTAAATAGCCAAACAGCATATGAGTTACAAAAAAAATAAATATACAATTTTTAAAAAGATTATGTAAGCCAAACAAAACCTAAATAACCCAAAATACCGCATTAGAGTTAAGAGAACGAGCTGGTATTTTTTTAATTTTATATTGTATAGTTTGACTAGAATAACAAACAATTAGTTTAGAGTACATCTTATAATAAACAAGTATGTTATAACAAATTTCAATCAAGATAATACAATCTTTTCATCGTGTGATGAAGATGGACTTTCAACTTCAGCAGAACATCTATCCCAAACCTCGTTAGTTCTATAAGAAACTTGAGAAGCAAAGCGTTTGAGTTGATAAAATCGAAACATCAATTTTCTAATCTCCATGTAGCATTCTTTTCCAGATTGTACTACCTTCATACAACACCCTCTAGAAATAGGTTTCATCGTAAGAATCTCTTCAATAACATCTTCATTACATTTCTTAAAACTAGGTCCCATCTTATCCATGCAATTTTCTAGAAATGTTGTAACTTTTGGTGTGAGGTTCTCGAGCATGTAAAGATTGTAATCTTGTGAAGCCGGTGATATCGCTTTAACTGCATCCATCTCAGGACCGGGATTGACCAATGGTTCATCATCAACATATTCTTGGCCAAAACTTGGGTATGAAAATGATACCAAAGTGGTGATTATGACAAATGCCATGAAAATTGTCTTCAGCTCCATTCTATATAATATTACTTTTGAATTTCTTATTTAATTATTTTGTGTCTTATTCACAAGATTTATAAGTGTGTATGTATATATAGTCGACTGATTTTGAATGTTACTGCTGGTGAAACTTTTATTAATTAGTAAATTACGTTTTACAGTTATTTTCAGAAACATAATTCATTTAAGTACTTCAGTTAGCTCTATGATAGCTCTCTGATAATAACAACTATATATCGTTTTTAATTTGTTCCATCAAAAAATTTTATGGGTGTAAACCTAAAGGCTATAATTTTTTTTTTTAAAACTAATGAAATTTTTTGTTTAACAATGACTTACATCAATATTTCATTTGTTTATATCCATAACTGATCATGCATCTCACGAAGCTAAAAAAAAAAAAAAAAATTAGAACTACTTCCTTCGAGTTTGTTTGGCACAACCTGTTTTTGATTATTTTATAGTCGATATTTTACCGTTAAGCTTGGCATTTTCTTTGGAATTTAAAGATGACCATATGCTTCCGAGAGAGCAAACAGAGAGACATGAAGAAGTCGTCGCATTCCTTTGTTGGGTTAGAATATCTGATTTATCTCAAATGGTGCAAGTAAGTGCAGAATAGCCTAGCTAGTTTAAAGTTGGACAGGTAAGTCAAGATTGTTACATGTTCGTATTGTACGGTTTTCAATAGCTTAAGAACTATCATACATATTGGTCGGGCTAGATTATCTGAACTAGTTCAAATTGTGCAAGTATGTGCGGAGTAGCCTAGTGTTGAGTTAATGGAAGATTAAGGGGATGTTCCCATTTCAGATTTAGCAGCTCAATATTGGGAACGGTCAGGCCGGCCCACATGGCGGTGCCAAATGGCTGCTGGATATTCTAGTGTTTGACATGGCTCAGAAAGACTACAAGCTTAAGTCTCACATTGAAGGATGGCAATAAAAATTAATTCTAAAATTTCAGAGTTCGTAAACTTTTGAAAATAAATTTCGGTAAACTTAAGATAAAAAAATCTATTTATATTACTTATTTTAGAAAGTCAAAACAAATGTTTCATTGGAACCAGAATTATTAATCTATGTACATTTATAACTAATGTTATTGTTTGTTTAATAAAAATATAATATATATGTATTTTAATCTATATATATCTCTAAGAATTATTATGTTGATGACACGTATCATAGCTCAAACATTGTAATATTTTTTAAATAATATGAAATGTATAAGTAAATTATTTATATATTGACACATATTTCCAAAAAAACAGTCTTTTGGTTTTTTTTTGTGGTTTCTCATTTAAAAATCATCTCTTACTTTTTATATCTTTTATTTTAGTATTACTATAGATGTTAGTAGCACATAATATTTTTGTCATCAATATAAGAAGACAATCAAAATTCTGTAAACCAAACATGAAACTATGCGTCTATATATATGAATAGTATATAACGTTTGACTCTGAGCACTGAACTCTAGCAAATGAATTCTCCTTGAGTTTTTTTTTTGAGAAAAGAAGATTTAAAGTTTTTTATAAAGAAAAAGAGAGAGAGAGAGAGATAGATAAATGAAAACCCATCATATAATCTATACGTAGAAATCCAAATAGCCTCATATTATAGTGGTTTTATTTTTAAAAGAAAAATAAATTTTAATTATTTTAGTATCAAAGTTGAAATACTCATGTGAGTGTTGGAGGTGCTCTTACGGATTTCTTTTAGATTCTTACTCTAAAGTGTTGTGTTTGATGCTGCCGTAATTTTTATTCTTTCATGTAAGTTGTAGTACTGTAAGCCTAAAGTTGGCAGTTTTGATGGTACTGTTGCGGTCACTTTGGATGAAAGGAGTATGTTCGCTCTTTTGGTTTTCTCAAAAATTTGTTTCTCATACTGATTTTTATATGTTAACTTGAAACAAGAATATGGACCAACCAAAATTACTGATTTAGAAGCATATATGTTATCTGATAATAATTGTAAAGAGCTTTTTCTAGTCATGTATTATAGATCTTTATGATTTAGAAGTACACAGATCCTTAGCAGGTAAAAAGAAAAAAAAATAGAGAAGAGAATAAATCAACAGAAACATGAATCAGAAGGAAGACTGTGAATATAGATTTAATCTCAATTCAAATAAACGATGTCCAGAATGGCAAAACCCGCCGCAACACCAACTTCATCTGATGACGAGACCTTTGTGGGCATTACATAATCACTAAGCTTGTCTATTATAACTCTTTTCTTGTTTCTACATGTTTCAATATCTGCTCAAAGATTTGTCACAACAAACAAAGTAGAGTCTGAATTTAACCATAAGAAACTCTTCTTCGATTCTTTACTTGTGATAAGCTCCATATATTCCAAGTTCTGATATCGCTTGATCTTTATGGTAAACACCTTCTCGCACCAAGAACACGTTTTAGACTTTTGGAAATATCCTCTTCATTATGGTATATGCATGTTTCTGCAAACATATTATTTTCGTTAATGATATTCATAATATATTCATATACATTTCGGAACTCATTATTTTGTCTGATATGCAAATTAGGCCAAATACTTTTTACATACCCAAATAGACACGATATCAGTCAAAAAGTAAATGTTACAGGTTAATTGTCGAGGTGGATCCATTTAAAAGTTACTTAGTTTGATTTTGGTCTAAAGTATGTAGTTTTGGAGTTACCTCTATATTGTCTGAATGTAGTATATAGCTATGTGTTTTGTAGAGATATTGTAAATAGCTTGACCTAGTTAATTTCACAAATTATAAGCTAGCTACGATCATAAAAATGAGCGTAACTTATTGATTTTTTTCTATATCTTTTTTTCTTATTTTTTTAATTTTTCTTATAAAATTTATTAAATAGCCAAACAGCATAATTTATTTGAGTTATAAAAACTAAATATACAATTTTAACAAGATTATGTAAGCCAAACAAAAACTAAATAACCCAAAATAATGCATTAGAATTAAGAGAACGAGTTGGTACTTTTTTAAATTTTATATTATACAGTTTGAATAGAATAACAAACAATTAGTTTAGAATACATCTTATAATAAACAAGTATGTTATAGCAAGGTTCAATCAAGATAATACAATCTTGTCATCGTGATATGAAGATGGACTTTCAACTTCAGCAGAATATATATCCCAAACCTCGTTAGTTCTAAAAGAAACTTGAAAAGAAAAGCGTTTGAGTTGATAAAATCGAAACAATAATTTTATAATCTCCATGTAGCATTCTTTTCCAGCTTGTACTACCTTCATACAACACTCACTAGAAATAGGTTTCTTCGTAAGAATCTCTTCAATAACATCTTCATTACATTTCTTAAAACTAGGTCCCATCTTATCCATGCAATTTTCTAGAAATGTTGTAACTTTCGGTGTGAGGTTCTCGAGCATGTAAAGATTGTAATGTTGTGAAGCCGGTGATATCGCTTTAACTGCATCCATCTCAGGACCGAGATTGACCAATGGTTCGTCATCAACATATTCTTGGCCAAAACTTGGGTATGAAAATGATATCAAAGTGGTATTATGACAAATGCCATGAAAATTGTCTTCAGCTCCATTCTATATAATATTACTTTTGAATTTCTTATTTAATTATTTTGTGTCTTATTCACAAGATTTAAAAGTGTGTATGTATATATAGTCGACTGATTTTGAATGTTACTGCTGGTGAAACTTTTATTAATTAGTAATTTACGTTTTACAGTTATTTTCAGAAACATAATTCATTTAATTACTTCAATTAGCTCTCTGATAGTAACAACTATATATTGTTTTTAATTTATTCCATCAAAAAATTTTATTGGTGTAAACCTAAAGGCTATAAAAAAATTTGTAAAAATACTAGTGAAATTTTTTGTTTAACTATGTATTACATCAATATTTCATTTGGTTATATCCATAACTGATCATGAATTTCACAAAGCTAAAAAGAAAAAAAAAATTAGAACTACTTCCTCCGAGTTTGTTTGGCACAAACTGTTTTTGATTCCATTCCAATTGATATTTTACCTTTAAGCTCGGCATTTTCTCTGGAATTTTAAAGATAACCATGTGCTTCCGACAGCACAAGCAGAGAGACATGAAGAAGTTGTTGGGTACCTTTGTTGGGTTAGAACATCTGAATTAACTCATATATTGCAAGTAAGTGCGGAATAGCCTAGTTTAAAGTTGGATAAATGAGTCAAGATTGTTACATGTTCGTATTTTACGTTTTTTGATATCTTAAGCACTATCATACATATTGGTTGGGATAGATTATTTGAACAAGTTCAAATGGTGCAAGTATGTGCCGAATAACCTAGTGTGGAGTTAATGGAATATTAAGGGGATGTCCCCTTTTCTGATTTAGCAGTTTCACATTGGGAACGGTCAGACAGGCCCACATGGTGGTGCTAAAGGGCTGCTGGATATTCTTGTGTTAGACATGGTTCAGAGATGCCTCAAGGTTGAGTCTCACATTGAATGATGGAAATAAAAATAAACTCTAAAATTTCGGAGGTTATAAACATTTGAAATGACTCACTAAAAGTTGTATGGTAAACAACACAACACTAGTTAGGAGTATTTGAATTATCTCATAAAGAAAAAAAATGGCTCTGGCGACGAAAAAGACGAAACTCGCTAGGGTTTGACGGCGACGAAGATCGACATGAGATCTCCGATTACTACTGAGATCGGAGTGAGTTGGGTTCGACTTGAGAAATATGAGAAGAGGGGATCCAGTATTTGCGGCTTTCAGATGGTTTGGGCTCGAGATTTCGAGGCTCTGTTTTGGGAAATAGTGAAGGATTTGCAGTCACGTAAGATTTTCCAGTGCTTGGAGGATCCTATGGAAACGATCGGGATATACGGAATCTGGGTTGGTAGAGAGGTTGAGGATGGAAGCGGAAGAAACTGCTTGGAGTTTTTATGGGATCACAATAATTCGAAGAGCTTTGTGATTTGGATACGAGGGATAAACGGTGTTTTGCGGATGGAGATTTCGTTGGAGGAGTCCATATATTTTCTTAAGGTGAAACTGTGGAAAGGATTTGAGGAATGGAATATTTTGAAAGGGGATGACAGGATTCGTGGCCCATTTAAAGATTGGAAGATCTACTGTGGTAAAACACTTTTGTTACAGGGTACAACTTGCATTTTGAATGAGAAACCAAAGATTCTCTCAGTGATAAAGATTAGACAAATGAATGACAATTTCTGGAATCCACATGTAAGGCAAGCTGATCATGGTTTTATTTTTATAATTTATATTGTGCTGGATAATGTTTTGTCACAGAGGATATATATGGATCACAATACTGATTTAGTTATGATTATGGAGAGGGTTATGTTCATTATTCTCTCGACTGTGACAAGTTTTTGTGCTAAGATTATGCATCTAAATAAAACTAGTTTCTTTGGAGACTATTGGGGTCGCTTGCGGTGTCAATTGGTAGAAAAAGTATGGAGCTCTGATTCATCTAACAATATTAATTGTCTGTTTCTATCAAGTTTATGTAAAAGGTGTCATCAAGTTCAACAATATGCACTGGAATGGTATTTATGGGTGCAGCAAACTTGGCATTTGGTCTCATTAAACCAAGTCATGGAATCTCTTGAATGGGAGCATACGAGGGTACTTAGGCTACCGGAATGGCCTTGGTTCGTATTAGGACAGCATGACTCACTGGACGTATTGTTATATGTGGTTGAGCAAAGGAAAATAATTTTATTGGATGAAATGTTATTACGAGATGCAGGCGACATGAGATGGAGTAAATCCGTATACAATATATGGTCTCCGGTTATGGTTTTATCATTTCGTGATTTGCGAATAAATGTGACTTGGTTATTGTGTTTGTTTCTAAAGTATATGATGAAAAGGGCTTTACGAGTACGGGCAATGGTAGAGACTGGGTTAATTTTGACGGGTATCTTCAAACCCGACTTAACATGCTCTGTAGAGTATCTTATAAGAATTTTTAAATGAAAGTATTAAGTTGGAATTGCAGAGGGATGGGAAGCAAATAGACTATTAGTTATTTACGAGAAATTTGGCAAAAGCATAAACCAGACTTCTTGTTCCTCTCAGAAACAAAACAAGATTTTGAGTTTGTGCAGGGTTTTCAAACGCACTTTGGATTTGATAACCTGGTGACGGTGGATCCCATAGGAACAAGTGGTGGGCTAGCACTATTTTATAATAATGAATTTCAGATTCAGGTGCTTTTTTCAAGTAATAGAATGATCGATGTGGAAGCAGTGGTTCTTGGGAAAAAGGTCTATATGACTTTTGTTTATGGCGATCCAGTACAGAAACTAAGGGAACAAGTGTGGGAACGTTTAACTAGATATGGGTTATCAAGATCGGATCCTTGGTTTATGATTGGAGACCTAAATGAGATAACCGGAAACCATGAGAAAGAAGGTGGTGCCACAAGGCACCCGGATACCTTTGTCCCTTTTAATAATATGATTCGTAATAGTGGTTTACTAGAATTTCCGGCGAAGAGAAATACAATGTCATGGCAAGGAAGGAGAGGAAAAGGTAAAGGGGCTTTTATGGTTCGATGTAGGTTAGACAGGGCACTGGCCAATGAAGAGTGGCATACTCTTCTTCCCTGTTCCTACACAGAATATTTAGGAATGGTAGGTTCGGACCACCGTCCAGTAGTTGCATATTTGGAAGATAAAGTTATAAGGCGAAGAGGACAATTTAGATTTGACAAGAGATGGATTGGTAAAGAGGGTTTTATGGATTCGATTACGATGGGCTGGGTGCAAGACGGTGATTCGGATCAGGTGGATATAGTTACGAAGATTAGCAATTGTCGACACGAAATTGCGAAATGGAGAAAAATAATCCACCAACTGGAAAAAAAAAAATAGGGGAACTGCAGAAAGCACTTGAGGAAGTTCAGACGGATGATTCTAGGACCCAGGAGGACATTATGGAGATATCTCGGAAACTTCAGGATGCATATAAGGATGCATAAAAAAATAGGGGAACTGCAGAAAGCACTTCAGTATTGGCATCAGAAAAGTCGAAATTTGTGGAACACGTTAGGGGATCGTAATACCAACTTTTTCCATGCTTTAACAAAACAAAGGAGAACACGTAATAGGATTGTGGGTCTCCATGATGCCAATGGGAATTGGATTACGGAGGATGATGGTATTGAGAAAGTGGCAGTAAATTATTTTGAGGATTAATTCAATACAACCTCGCCTACAGATTTTGATCAGTTTCTAGAGGAAATAAGGCCGGGTATTACACCACAGATGAATCACAGGCTGATGCGGCTGGCAACTGAGGAGGAAGTCTGAACCGCTCTATTTATGATGCATCCAGAAAAGGCTCCGGGACCTGATGGAATGACAGCACTTTTCTTCCAACACTCGTGGCATGTGGTGAAACAGGATTTGGTGACTATGGTAAATAATTTCTTAATAACGGGGGAGCTGGACTCAAGGTTAAATATTACTAATATATGTATGATACCTAAAACGGAAAGACCCACAAGGATGACAGAACTGCGGCCAATAAGTTTGTGTAATGTTGGATACAAAATCATATCTAAGGTGTTATGTGAGAGACTGAAAATTTATCTTCCAGTTCTGATATCGGAGACTCAATCGGCATTTGTGGCAGGGAAATTGATCTCAGACAATATTCTGATAGCTCAGGAAATATTTCATGGTCTGCGGACAAACAAGGCGTGTCAAGGAAAATATATGGCCATGAAAACGGATATGAGTAAAGCGTACGATCGGATAGAATGGGATTTCATTAAAGCTCTTCTGTCGAAGATGGGTTTTGATCCTCACTGGATTAAACTTTTAATGGAGTGTATATCATCGGTACAATATCGGGTGTTACTCAATGGTCAGCCACGAGGTCATATTGTTCCTCAAAGAGGCTTACGGCAAGGGGATCCGTTATCTCCGTACCTATTCATTCTATGTACGGAAGCATTAATAGCAAATCTTAAAAAAGCAGAAGTAGATAAACGGATAACTGGCATGAAGGTAGCAAGGACTTGTCCATCGATATCACATTTGTTATTTGCAGACGATAGTCTTTTTTTCTGTAAAGCCCAACGGGAGGAAGCACAAACTATTCTCAAAATTCTAAAAGAATATGAGGCAGTTTCGGGTCAACTTATAAACTTTCAAAAGTCATCAATTCAATTTGGGCACAAGATTGAGGAATCTTGTAGACAGGAAATGCGGGAGATTTTAGGTATTCAAAATATAGGAGGAATGGGCTCCTATTTGGGCCTACCGAAAAATATTGGAGGATCAAAAATTCAGGTGTTTGGATTTCTCCAGGAGCGCCTGAATAACAGGATCAATGGCTGGACTTTCAAGTTCTTTACTAAAGGAGGAAAAGAAGTTGTTATTAAATCAGTAACCACAGCGCTACCCAATCATGTTATGTCTTGCTATCGTCTACCAAAGGCGATAACAAAGAAACTAACGAGTATAACAGCTCAATTCTGGTGGAGTCCTGGAGGAAGAACTAAAGGAATGCATTGGAAATCATGGGATAAGGTCTGCATTAGCAAAGATGATGGTGGGTTGGGGTTCAAAGATATGACGGATTTTAACACAGCTATGCTTGGAAAGCAGTTATGGCGGCTAGTGGAGAAACCAAACACTTTATTCTCGAGAGTTTTTAAAGGAAGGTATTTCAGGAATGCTTCACCCCTGGAACCGATTAAATCATACTCTCTGTCATATGGATGGCGAAGTATCAGCTCAGCTAGATCTCTGGTTAGCAAAGGACTAATTAAAAGGATGGGAACAGGGTCATCCATATATGTATGGAATGATCCCTGGCTCCCAACCACTCGCCCGAGACCAGCAAACAAAAATCAAATTACCAGTCTTAATAGTAATCCTGATCTTACGGTTGATCAACTGATAGATCCGGAATTAGGAATTTGGAATTCTCAGGCAATACATGAATTAGTAGACCCCCAAGATGCCAAGATTATAGAAAGTATACCTCTGAGTAGGTTTACCTGCGGGGATAGAGATGGATGGCACTTCACACAAAATGGAAAATATACGGTTAAATCGGGGTACCAAGTAGAACGGGTTTACCCAGATATAGCCAAACCGGCTGCAATATTTGGTCCTAATGTGGATTCACTTAAAGCACATTGTTGGAAAATTCGTTGTCCGCCAAAGATGAAACATTTTCTATGGCAATTGGTTTCAGGATGTATATCTGTCAGAAAGAATTTAAATGCGAGAGGGCTATCAGGAGATTTGTACTGCGATAGATGTGGGGCTACAGAGGAATCTATTAACCATGTGTTTTTTGAATGTCCTCCGGCGCGTCAGGTCTGGGCTCTGTCCCAGATACCATCTAACTCAACAATTTTCCCGACAGAATCTTTGTTTACAAATATGGATTACTTGTTTTGGCAGATACGACCTGAATTGGAAGATCATCAATTTGCTTGGATATTATGGTATATCTGGAAAGGAAGAAATAATAAGGTCTTTAGCAACTTGGATATAGACCCACGGGAGACTCTTCAATTAGCGGTGACAGAATCACGGCTATGGGCTGAGGCCCAAATAGTACAAGTGCCAACACCAAACCCACAACAACCGAATCTGCCGGTGATTCCCGGCCGGTGGTGTTTTGTGGATGCATCTTGGAAGGACAAGGAAGTTTTCTCTGGGCAGGGATGGTATAGTACACTCGAAGGTTTTACTGGACTAATGGGAGCACGTAATATAAGAGCTTCTCTCTCTCCTCTGCACACTGAGATAGAAGCTTTAATATGGGCAATGGAATGCATGAGGAACTTGCGTCAGTTTCGGGTCACGTTTGCAACAGATTGTATGCAACTGGTGAAGATGGTGTCTAAACCAGATGAATGGCCTGCGTTTGCTAATATGTTAGAAGATATCAAGACCTTGAAAGAATCGTTCCACAGCTTGGAGATTATTCATATACCCCGCACACAAAATTTGAAGGCCGATGGCTTAGCACGCAGTGCTAGGAAACAAACGTCCTTTGTTGTGCACATGGATGCAGAGCTACCGTTTTGGTTTACAGAGTTTGTTTGAGTCTGTAAAAGTCGACGACAAAAAAAAAAATATAAACATTTGAAAATAAATTTCAGTAAATTTAATATAGAAAAATCTTTGTATATTAATTTGTTAGGGAGTCAAAACGAATGTTTCATTGGAACCAGAATTCTTAATCTATGTATATTAATAATTAATGTTATGGTTTGTTTAATAAACACTATAATATATATTTAGTTTAATCTATCTATTTCTCTATGAAATCTAAGAATTATTATGGTGATGAAACATGTCATAGCTCAAACGTTGTAATATTTTCAAAAAATATGAAATGGATAAGTAAATTATTTATAAAATGACACATATTTCCAAAAAAAAAAATTCTAGTGGTTTTTTTTGTGGTTTCTCATTTAAAAATCATCTCTTACTTTTTCATATCTTTTAATTTTAGTATTACTATAAATGTGAGTAGCACATAATCTTTTTGTCTTCAATATAAGCAGACAATCAAAATTCTGTAAACCGAACAGGAAACTATGCGTCTATATGAATAGTATAGACGCATATAAACCGAAATGGATAAGTAAATTATTTATCAAATGACACATATTTCCAAAAGAAAACATTCTAGTGTTTTTTTTGTGGTTTCTCATTGAAAAATCATCTCTTACTTTTTCATATCTTTTAATTTTAGTATTACTATAAATGTGAGTAGCACATAATCTTTTTGTCTTCAATATAAGCAGAAAATCAAAATTCTGTAAACCGAACAGGAAACTATGCGTCTATATGAATAGTATAGAACTTTGACTCTTAGCACCGAGCTCTAGCAAATGAATTTTCGTTGAGTTTTTCTTTTGAGAAAAGAGTATTTGTAGTTTATTATAAAGAAAAAAAAGAGATAGACAAATGAAAACTCATCATATAATCTATACGTAGAAATCCAAATAGCATCATGTTATAGTGGTTTTATTTTTAAAAGAAAATTTTAATTATTTTAGTATCAAAGTTGAAATACTCATATGAGCGTTGGAGGTGCTATTGGGAATTTTCTTTAAATTTTTACTCTAAAGTGTTGTGTCTGATGCTGCCGTAATTTTTATTCTTGCGTGAAAGTTGTAGTATTGTCTTAAAGTTGACAGTCTTGGTGGTACTATCGCGGTGACTTTTGATCAAAGGAGCATGTTCGCTCATTTGGTTTTCTCAATAATTTGTTTCTCATACTGATTTTTATATGTTAACTTGAAACAAGAATATGGACCAACCAAAATTACTGATTTAGAAGCATATATGTTATCAGTAAATAATTGTAAAGAGCTTTCTCTAGTCATGTATTATAGATATTTATGATTTAGAAGTACACAGATCCTTAGCAAGTAAAAAGAAAAAAATAGAGAAGAGAATAAATCAACAGAAACACGAATCAGAAGGAAGACTGTGAATGTAAATTTAATCTCAATTCAAATAAACGATGTCCAGAATGGCAAAACCAGCCGCAACACCAACTTCATCTGATGACAAGACCTTTGTGGGCATTACATAATCACTAAACTTGTCTGTTGTAACTCTCGTCTTGTTTCTACACGTTTCAATATTTGCTCAAAAAATTTGTATCAACAAATTAAGTAGAGTCTGAATTTAAGCATAGGAAACTCTTCTTTAACTCTTTACTTGTATTAAGCTCTATAGATTCAAAGTTCTGATATATCTTGATCTTTATGGTAAACACCTTCTCGCACCAAGAACACATTTTAGACTTATGGGAATATCCTCTTCATTATGGTATATGCATTTTTCCGCAAACATATTGTTTTTCGTTCATGAAAGTCATTATATATTCATACATTTCTGAACTCATTATTTTGTCTGATATGAAAATTAGGCCAAATAGTTTTTACATACCCAAATCGACACGATATCAGTCAAAAAGTAAATGTCACAGGTTAATTGTCGAGGTGGATCCATTTAAAGTTGACTTAGTTTGATTTTGGTCTAAAAGATGTAGTTTTGGAGATACCTCTATATTGTCTGAATGTAGTATATAGCTATGTGTTTTTTAGAAATATTGTAAATAGCTTAACCTAACGAATTTCAAAAATTATAAGCTAGCTACAATCATAAAAACGAGTGTAACTTATTGATTTTTTCCTATATTGTTTTTTCTTAATTTTTTACTTTTTCTTATAAAATTATTAAATATCCAAACAGCATATGAGTTACAAAAAAATAAATATACAATTTTTAACAAGATTATGTAAGCCAAACAAAAACTAAATAACCCAAAATACCGCATTAGAGTTAAGAGAACGAGCTGGTATTTTTTTAATTTTATATTATATAGTTTGAATAGAATAACAAACAATTAGTTTAGAGTACATCTTATAATAAACAAGTATGTTATAACAAAGTTCAATCAAGATAATACAATCTTTTCATCGTGTGATGAAGATGGACTTTCAACTTCAGCAGAACATCTATCCCAAACCTCGTTAGTTCTAAAAGAAACTTGAGAAGCAAAGCGTTTGAGTTGATAAAATCGAAATATCAATTTTGTAATCTCCATGTAGCATTCTTTTCCAGATTGTACTACCTTCATACAACACTCTCTAGAAATAGGTTTCATCGTAAGAATCTCTTCAGTAACATCTTCATTACATTTCTTAAAACTAGGTCCCATCTTATCCATGCAATTTTCTAGAAATGTTGTAACTTTCGGTGTGAGTTTCTCGAGCATGTAAAGATTGTAATCTTGTGAAGCCGGTGATATCGCTTTAACTGCATCCATCTCAGGACCGGGATTGACCAATGGTTCGTCATCCACATATTCTTGGCCAAAACTTGGGTATGAAAATGATACCGAAGTGGTGATTATGACAAATGCCATGAAAATTGTCTTCAGCTCCATTCTATATAATATTGCTTTTGAATTTCTTATTTAATTATTTTGGGTCTTATTCACAAGATTTATAAGTGTGTATGTATATATAGTCGACTGATTTTGAATGTTACTGCTGGTGAAACTTTTATTATTAGTAAATTACGTTTTACAGTTATTTTCAGAAACATAATTCATTTAAGTAATTCAGTTAGCTCTCTGATAATAACAACTATATATCGTTTTTTATTTGTTCCATCAAAAACTTTTATGGGTGTCAACCTAAAAGCTATAAAAAAATTTTAAAAATACTAATGAAATTTTTTGTTTAACAATGACTTACATCAATATTTCATTTGGTTATATCCATAACTGATCATGCATCTCACGAAGCTAAAACGAAAAAAAAATTAGAACTACTTCCTCCGACTTTGTTTGGCACAACCTGTTTTTGATTCCTTTCCAATTGATATTTTACCGTTAAGCTCGGCATTTTCTTTGGAATTTTAAAGATGACCATGTGCTTCCGACAGCACAAGCAGAGAGACATGAAGAAGTCGCTGGGTACCTTTGTTGGGTTAAAACATCTGAATGAGCTTATATATTGCAAGTAAGTGCGGAATAGCCTAGTTTAAAGTTGGATAAATGAGTCAAATTGTTACATGTTCGTATGCTACATTTTTGGATATCTTAAGCACTATCATACATATTGGTTGGGATAGATTATTTGAACTAATTCAAATGGTGCAAGTATGTGGGGAATAACCTAGTGTGGAGTTAATGGAATATTAAGGGGATGTCCCCGTTTCAGATTTAGTAGCTTCATATTGGGAAAGGTCAGACAGGCCCACATGGTGGTGCTAAATGGCTGCTGGATATTATTGTGTAGACATGGTTCAGAAATGCCTGAAGGTTGAGTCTCACACTGAATGATGGAAATAAAAATAAACTCTAAAATTTCAGAGGTTATAAACATTTGAAAATAAATTTCAGTAAATTTAATATAGAAAAATCTTTGTATATTAATTTGTTAGGGAGTCAAAACGAATGTTCATTGGAACCAGAATTCTTAATCTATGTACATTAATAATTAATGTTATTGTTTGTTTAATAAACACTATAATATATATTTAGTTTAATCTATCTAACATTCTAGTGTTTTTTGTGGTTTCTCATTTAAAAATCATCTCTTACTTTTTTCATATCTTTTAGTTTTAGTATTACTATAAATGTGAGTAGCACATAAACTTTTTGTCATCAATATAAGCAGACAATCAAAATTCTGTAAACCGAGCAGGAAACTATGCGTCTATATGAATAGTATAGAACTTTGACTCTTAGCACCGAGCTCTAGCAAATGAATTTCTTTGAGTTTTTCTTTTGAGAAAAGAGTATTTGTAGTTTATTATAAAGAAAAAAAAAAGAGATAGACAAATGAAAACTCATCATATAATCTATACGTAGAAATCCAAATAGCATCATGTTATAGTGGTTTTATTTTTAAAAGAAAATTTTAATTATTTTAGTATCAAAGTTGAAATACTCATATGAGCATTGGAGGTGCTATTGGGAATTTTCTTTAAATTTTTACTCTAAAGTGTTGTGTCTGATGCTGCCGTAATTTTTATTCTTGCGTGAAAGTTGTAGTATTGTCTTAAAGTTGACAGTCTTGGTGGTACTATCGCGGTGACTTTTGATCAAAGGAGCATGTTCGCTCATTTGGTTTTCTCAATAATTTGTTTCTCATACTGATTTTTATATGTTAACTTGAAACAAGAATATGGACCAACCAAAATTACTGATTTAGAAGCATATATGTTATCAGTAAATAATTGTAAAGAGCTTTCTCTAGTCATGTATTATAGATATTTATGATTTAGAAGTACACAGATCCTTAGCAAGTAAAAAGAAAAAAATAGAGAAGAGAATAAATCAACAGAAACACGAATCAGAAGGAAGACTGTGAATGTAAATTTAATCTCAATTCAAATAAACGATGTCCAGAATGGCAAAACCAGCCGCAACACCAACTTCATCTGATGACAAGACCTTTGTGGGCATTACATAATCACTAAACTTGTCTGTTGTAACTCTCGTCTTGTTTCTACACGTTTCAATATTTGCTCAAAAAATTTGTATCAACAAATTAAGTAGAGTCTGAATTTAAGCATAGGAAACTCTTCTTTAACTCTTTACTTGTATTAAGCTCTATAGATTCAAAGTTCTGATATATCTTGATCTTTATGGTAAACACCTTCTCGCACCAAGAACACATTTTAGACTTATGGGAATATCCTCTTCATTATGGTATATGCATTTTTCCGCAAACATATTGTTTTTCGTTCATGAAAGTCATTATATATTCATACATTTCTGAACTCATTATTTTGTCTGATATGAAAATTAGGCCAAATAGTTTTTACATACCCAAATCGACACGATATCAGTCAAAAAGTAAATGTCACAGGTTAATTGTCGAGGTGGATCCATTTAAAGTTGACTTAGTTTGATTTTGGTCTAAAAGATGTAGTTTTGGAGATACCTCTATATTGTCTGAATGTAGTATATAGCTATGTGTTTTTTAGAAATATTGTAAATAGCTTAACCTAACGAATTTCAAAAATTATAAGCTAGCTACAATCATAAAAACGAGTGTAACTTATTGATTTTTTCCTATATTGTTTTTTCTTAATTTTTTACTTTTTCTTATAAAATTATTAAATATCCAAACAGCATATGAGTTACAAAAAAATAAATATACAATTTTTAACAAGATTATGTAAGCCAAACAAAAACTAAATAACCCAAAATACCGCATTAGAGTTAAGAGAACGAGCTGGTATTTTTTTAATTTTATATTATATAGTTTGAATAGAATAACAAACAATTAGTTTAGAGTACATCTTATAATAAACAAGTATGTTATAACAAAGTTCAATCAAGATAATACAATCTTTTCATCGTGTGATGAAGATGGACTTTCAACTTCAGCAGAACATCTATCCCAAACCTCGTTAGTTCTAAAAGAAACTTGAGAAGCAAAGCGTTTGAGTTGATAAAATCGAAATATCAATTTTGTAATCTCCATGTAGCATTCTTTTCCAGATTGTACTACCTTCATACAACACTCTCTAGAAATAGGTTTCATCGTAAGAATCTCTTCAGTAACATCTTCATTACATTTCTTAAAACTAGGTCCCATCTTATCCATGCAATTTTCTAGAAATGTTGTAACTTTCGGTGTGAGTTTCTCGAGCATGTAAAGATTGTAATCTTGTGAAGCCGGTGATATCGCTTTAACTGCATCCATCTCAGGACCGGGATTGACCAATGGTTCGTCATCCACATATTCTTGGCCAAAACTTGGGTATGAAAATGATACCGAAGTGGTGATTATGACAAATGCCATGAAAATTGTCTTCAGCTCCATTCTATATAATATTGCTTTTGAATTTCTTATTTAATTATTTTGGGTCTTATTCACAAGATTTATAAGTGTGTATGTATATATAGTCGACTGATTTTGAATGTTACTGCTGGTGAAACTTTTATTATTAGTAAATTACGTTTTACAGTTATTTTCAGAAACATAATTCATTTAAGTAATTCAGTTAGCTCTCTGATAATAACAACTATATATCGTTTTTTATTTGTTCCATCAAAAACTTTTATGGGTGTCAACCTAAAAGCTATAAAAAAATTTTAAAAATACTAATGAAATTTTTTGTTTAACAATGACTTACATCAATATTTCATTTGGTTATATCCATAACTGATCATGCATCTCACGAAGCTAAAACGAAAAAAAAATTAGAACTACTTCCTCCGACTTTGTTTGGCACAACCTGTTTTTGATTCCTTTCCAATTGATATTTTACCGTTAAGCTCGGCATTTTCTTTGGAATTTTAAAGATGACCATGTGCTTCCGACAGCACAAGCAGAGAGACATGAAGAAGTCGCTGGGTACCTTTGTTGGGTTAAAACATCTGAATGAGCTTATATATTGCAAGTAAGTGCGGAATAGCCTAGTTTAAAGTTGGATAAATGAGTCAAATTGTTACATGTTCGTATGCTACATTTTTGGATATCTTAAGCACTATCATACATATTGGTTGGGATAGATTATTTGAACTAATTCAAATGGTGCAAGTATGTGGGGAATAACCTAGTGTGGAGTTAATGGAATATTAAGGGGATGTCCCCGTTTCAGATTTAGTAGCTTCATATTGGGAAAGGTCAGACAGGCCCACATGGTGGTGCTAAATGGCTGCTGGATATTATTGTGTAGACATGGTTCAGAAATGCCTGAAGGTTGAGTCTCACACTGAATGATGGAAATAAAAATAAACTCTAAAATTTCAGAGGTTATAAACATTTGAAAATAAATTTCAGTAAATTTAATATAGAAAAATCTTTGTATATTAATTTGTTAGGGAGTCAAAACGAATGTTCATTGGAACCAGAATTCTTAATCTATGTACATTAATAATTAATGTTATTGTTTGTTTAATAAACACTATAATATATATTTAGTTTAATCTATCTAACATTCTAGTGTTTTTTGTGGTTTCTCATTTAAAAATCATCTCTTACTTTTTTCATATCTTTTAGTTTTAGTATTACTATAAATGTGAGTAGCACATAAACTTTTTGTCATCAATATAAGCAGACAATCAAAATTCTGTAAACCGAGCAGGAAACTATGCGTCTATATGAATAGTATAGAACTTTGACTCTTAGCACCGAGCTCTAGCAAATGAATTTCTTTGAGTTTTTCTTTTGAGAAAAGAGTATTTGTAGTTTATTATAAAGAAAAAAAAAAGAGATAGACAAATGAAAACTCATCATATAATCTATACGTAGAAATCCAAATAGCATCATGTTATAGTGGTTTTATTTTTAAAAGAAAAATAAATTTTAATTATTTTAGTATCAAAGTTGAAATACTCATATGAGCGTTGGAGGTGCTATTGGGAATTATCTTTAAATTTTTACTCTAAAGTGTTGTGTCTGATGCTGCCGTAATTTTTATTCTTGCGTGAAAGTTGTAGTATTGTCTTAAAGTTGACAGTCTTGGTGGTACTATCGCGGTGACTTTTGATCAAAGGAGCATGTTCGCTCATTTGGTTTTCTCAATAATTTGTTTCCCATACTGATTTTTATATGTTAACTTGAAACAAGAATATGGACCAACCAAAATTACTGATTTAGAAGCATATATGTTATCAGTAAGTAATTGTAAAGAGTTTTCTCTAGTCATGTATTATAGATATTTATGATTTAGAAGTACACAGATCCTTAGCAAGTAAAAAGAAAAAAATAGAGAAGGGAATAAATCAACAGAAACACGAATCAGAAGGAAGACTGTGAATGTAGATTTAATCTCAATTCAAATAAACGATGTCCAGAATGGCAAAACCAGCCGCAACACCAACTTCATCTGATGACAAGACCTTTGTGGGCATTACATAATCACTAAACTTGTCTATTATAACTCTCGTCTTGTTTCTACACGTTTCAATATTTGCTCAAAAAATTTGTATCAACAAATTAAGTAGAGTCTGAATTTAAGCATAGGAAACTCTTCTTTAACTCTTTACTTGTATTAAGCTCCATAGATTCAAAGTTCTGATATAGCTTGATCTTTATGGTAAACACCTTCTCGCACCAAGAACACATTTTAGACTTATGGGAATATCCTCTTCATTATGGTATATGCATTTTTCCGCAAACATATTGTTTTTCGTTCATGAAAGTCATTATATATTCATACATTTCTGAACTCATTATTTTTTCTGATATGAAAATTAGGCCAAATAGTTTTTACATACCCAAATCGACACGATATCAGTCAAAAAGTAAATGTCACAGGTTAATTGTCGAGGTGGATCCATTTAAAGTTGACTTAGTTTGATTTTGGTCTAAAAGATGTAGTTTTGGAGATACCTCTATATTGTCTGAATGTAGTATATAGCTATGTGTTTTTTAGAAATATTGTAAATAGCTTAACCTAACGAATTTCAAAAATTATAAGCTAGCTACAATCATAAAAACGAGTGTAACTTATTGATTTTTTCCTATATTGTTTTTTCTTAATTTTTTACTTTTTCTTATAAAATTATTAAATATCCAAACAGCATATGAGTTACAAAAAAATAAATATACAATTTTTAACAAGATTATGTAAGCCAAACAAAAACTAAATAACCCAAAATACCGCATTAGAGTTAAGAGAACGAGCTGGTATTTTTTTAATTTTATATTATATAGTTTGAATAGAATAACAAACAATTAGTTTAGAGTACATCTTATAATAAACAAGTATGTTATAACAAAGTTCAATCAAGATAATACAATCTTTTCATCGTGTGATGAAGATGGACTTTCAACTTCAGCAGAACATCTATCCCAAACCTCGTTAGTTCTAAAAGAAACTTGAGAAGCAAAGCGTTTGAGTTGATAAAATCGAAATATCAATTTTGTAATCTCCATGTAGCATTCTTTTCCAGATTGTACTACCTTCATACAACACTCTCTAGAAATAGGTTTCATCGTAAGAATCTCTTCAGTAACATCTTCATTACATTTCTTAAAACTAGGTCCCATCTTATCCATGCAATTTTCTAGAAATGTTGTAACTTTCGGTGTGAGTTTCTCGAGCATGTAAAGATTGTAATCTTGTGAAGCCGGTGATATCGCTTTAACTGCATCCATCTCAGGACCGGGATTGACCAATGGTTCGTCATCCACATATTCTTGGCCAAAACTTGGGTATGAAAATGATACCAAAGTGGTGATTATGACAAATGCCATGAAAATTGTCTTCAGCTCCATTCTATATAATATTGCTTTTGAATTTCTTATTTAATTATTTTGGGTCTTATTCACAAGATTTATAAGTGTGTATGTATATATAGTCGACTGATTTTGAATGTTACTGCTGGTGAAACTTTTATTAATTAGTAAATTACGTTTTACAGTTATTTTCAGAAACATAATTCATTTAAGTAATTCAGTTAGCTCTCTGATAATAACAACTATATATCGTTTTTTATTTGTTCCATCAAAAACTTTTATAGGTGTCAACCTAAAAGCTATAAAAAGTTTTTAAAAATACTAATGAAATTTTTTGTTTAACAATGACTTACATCAATATTTCATTTGGTTATATCCATAACTGATCATGCATCTCACGAAGCTAAAACGAAAAAAAAATTAGAACTACTTCCTCCGACTTTTTTTGGCACAACCTGTTTTTGATTCCTTTCCAATTAATATTTTACCGTTAAGCTCGGCATTTTCTTTGGAATTTTAAAGATGACCATGTGCTTCCGACAGCACAAGCAGAGAGACATGAAGAAGTCGATGGGTACCTTTGTTGGGTTAAAACATCTGAATGAGCTCATATATTGCAAGTAAGTGCGGAATAGCCTAGTTTAAAGTTGGATAAATGAGTCAAATTGTTACATGTTCGTATGCTACATTTTTGGATATCTTAAGCACTATCATACATATTGGTTGGGATAGATTATTTGAACTAATTCAAATGGTGCAAGTATGTGGGGAATAACCTAGTGTGGAGTTAATGGAATATTAAGGGGATGTCCCCGTTTCAGATTTAGTAGCTTCATATTGGGAAAGGTCAGACAGGCCCACATGGTGGTGCTAAATGGCTGCTGGATATTATTGTGTAGACATGGTTCAGAAATGCCTGAAGGTTGAGTCTCACATTGAATGATGGAAATAAAAATAAACTCTAAAATTTCAGAGGTTATAAACATTTGAAAATAAATTTCAGTAAATTTAATATAGAAAAATCTTTGTATATTAATTTGTTAGGGAGTCAAAACGAATGTTCATTGGAACCAGAATTCTTAATCTATGTACATTAATAATTAATGTTATGGTTTGTTTAATAAACACTATAATATATATTTAGTTTAATCTATCTAACATTCTAGTGTTTTTTTGTGGTTTCTCATTTAAAAATCATCTCTTACTTTTTTCATATCTTTTAGTTTTAGTATTACTATAAATGTGAGTAGCACATAAACTTTTTGTCATCAATATAAGCAGACAATCAAAATTCTGTAAACCGAGCAGGAAACTATGCGTCTATATGAATAGTATAGAACTTTGACTCTTAGCACCGAGCTCTAGCAAATGAATTTCTTTGAGTTTTTCTTTTGAGAAAAGAGTATTTGTAGTTTATTATAAAGAAAAAAAGAGATAGACAAATGAAAACTCATCATATAATCTATACGTAGAAATCCAAATAGCATCATGTTATAGTGGTTTTATTTTTAAAAGAAAAATAAATTTTAATTATTTTAGTATCAAAGTTGAAATACTCATATGAGCGTTGGAGGTGCTATTGGGAATGTTCTTTAAATTTTTACTCTAAAGTATTGTGTCTGATGCTGCCGTAATTTTTATTCTTGCGTGAAAGTTGTAGTATTGTCTTAAAGTTGAAAGTCTTGGTGGTACTATCGCGGTGACTTTTGATCAAAGGAGCATGTTCGCTCATTTGTTTTTCTCAATAATTTGTTTCCCATACTGATTTTTATATGTTAACTTGAAACAAGAATATGGACCAACCAAAATTACTGATTTAGAAGCATATATGTTATCAGTAAATAATTGTAAAGAGTTTTCTCTAGTCATGTATTATAGATATTTATGATTTAGAAGTACACAGATCCTTATCAAGTAAAAAGAAAAAAATAGAGAAGGGAATAAATCAACAGAAACACGAATCAAAAGGAAGACTGTGAATGTAGATTTAATCTCAATTCAAATAAACGATGTCCAGAATGGCAAAACCAGCCGCAACACCAACTTCATCTGATGACAAGACCTTTGTGGGCATTACATAATCACTAAACTTGTCTATTATAACTTTCGTCTTGTTTCTACACGTTTCAATATTTGCTCAAAAAATTTGTATCAACAAATTAAGTAGAGTCTGAATTTAAGCATAGGAAACTCTTCTTTAACTCTTTACTTGTATTAAGCTCCATAGATTCAAAGTTCTGATATAGCTTGATCTTTATGGTAAACACCTTCTCGCACCAAGAACACATTTTAGACTTATGGGAATATCCTCTTCATTATGGTATATGCATTTTTCCGCAAACATATTGTTTTTCGTTCATGAAAGTCATTATATATTCATACATTTCTGAACTCATTATTTTGTCTGATATGAAAATTAGGCCAAATAGTTTTTACATACCCAAATCGACACGATATCAGTCAAAAAGTAAATGTCACAGGTTAATTGTCGAGGTGGATCCATTTAAAGTTGACTTAGTTTGATTTTGGTCTAAAAGATGTAGTTTTGGAGATACCTCTATATTGTCTGAATGTAGTATATAGCTATGTGTTTTTTAGAAATATTGTAAATAGCTTAACCTAACGAATTTCAAAAATTATAAGCTAGCTACAATCATAAAAACGAGTGTAACTTATTGATTTTTTCCTATATTGTTTTTTCTTAATTTTTTACTTTTTCTTATAAAATTATTAAATATCCAAACAGCATATGAGTTACAAAAAAATAAATATACAATTTTTAACAAGATTATGTAAGCCAAACAAAAACTAAATAACCCAAAATACCGCATTAGAGTTAAGAGAACGAGCTGGTATTTTTTTAATTTTATATTATATAGTTTGAATAGAATAACAAACAATTAGTTTAGAGTACATCTTATAATAAACAAGTATGTTATAACAAAGTTCAATCAAGATAATACAATCTTTTCATCGTGTGATGAAGATGGACTTTCAACTTCAGCAGAACATCTATCCCAAACCTCGTTAGTTCTAAAAGAAACTTGAGAAGCAAAGCGTTTGAGTTGATAAAATCGAAATATCAATTTTGTAATCTCCATGTAGCATTCTTTTCCAGATTGTACTACCTTCATACAACACTCTCTAGAAATAGGTTTCATCGTAAGAATCTCTTCAGTAACATCTTCATTACATTTCTTAAAACTAGGTCCCATCTTATCCATGCAATTTTCTAGAAATGTTGTAACTTTTGGTGTGAGTTTCTCGAGCATGTAAAGATTGTAATCTTGTGAAGCCGGTGATATCGCTTTAACTGCATCCATCTCCGGACCGGGATTGACCAATGGTTCGTCATCCACATATTCTTGGCCAAAACTTGGGTATGAAAATGATACCAAAGTGGTGATTATGACAAATGCCATGAAAATTGTCTTCAGCTCCATTCTATATAATATTGCTTTTGAATTTCTTATTTAATTATTTTGGGTCTTATTCACAAGATTTATAAGTGTGTATGTATATATAGTCGACTGATTTTGAATGTTACTGCTGGTGAAACTTTTATTAATTAGTAAATTACGTTTTACAGTTATTTTTAGAAACATAATTCATTTAAGTAATTCAGTTAGCTCTCTGATAATAACAACTATATATCGTTTTTTATTTGTTCCATCAAAAACTTTTATGGGTGTCAACCTAAAAGCTATAAAAAGTTTTTAAAAATACTAATGAAATTTTTTGTTTAACAATGACTTACATCAATATTTCATTTGGTTATATCCATAACTGATCATGCATCTCACGAAGCTAAAACGAAAAAAAAATTAGAACTACTTCCTCCGACTTTGTTTGGCACAACCTGTTTTTGATTCCTTTCCAATTGATATTTTACCGTTAAGCTCGGCATTTTCTTTGGAATTTTAAAGATGAACATGTGCTTCCGACAGCACAAGCAGAGAGACATGAAGAAGTCGCTGGGTACCTTTGTTGGGTTAAAACATCTGAATGAGCTCATATATTGCAAGTAAGTGCGGAATAGCCTAGTTTAAAGTTGGATAAATGAGTCAAATTGTTACATGTTCGTATGCTACATTTTTGGATATCTTAAGCACTATCATACATATTGGTTGGGATAGATTATTTGAACTAATTCAAATGGTGCAAGTATGTGGGGAATAATCTAGTGTGGAGTTAATGGAATATTAAGGGGATGTCCCCGTTTCAGATTTAGTAGCTTCATATTGGGAAAGGTCAGACAGGCCCACATGGTGGTGCTAAATGGCTGCTGGATATTATTGTGTAGACATGGTTCAGAAATGCCTGAAGGTTGAGTCTCACATTGAATGATGGAAATAAAAATAAACTCTAAAATTTCAGAGGTTATAAACATTTGAAAATAAATTTCAGTAAATTTAATATAGAAAAATCTTTGTATATTAATTTGTTAGGAAGTCAAAACGAATGTTCATTGGAACCAGAATTCTTAATCTATGTACATTAATAATTAATGTTATGGTTTGTTTAATAAACACTATAATATATATTTAGTTTAATCTATCTAACATTCTAGTGTTTTTTTTTGTGGTTTCTCATTTAAAAATCATCTCTTACTTTTTTCATATCTTTTAGTTTTAGTATTACTATAAATGTGAGTAGCACATAAACTTTTTGTCATCAATATAAGCAGACAATCAAAATTCTGTAAACCGAGCAGGAAACTATGCGTCTATATGAATAGTATAGAACTTTGACTCTTAGCACCGAGCTATAGCAAATGAATTTCTTTGAGTTTTTCTTTTGAGAAAAGAGTATTTGTAGTTTATTATAAAGAAAAAAAAAGAGATAGACAAATGAAAACTCATCATATAATATATACGTCGAAATCCAAATAGAATCATGTTATAGTGGTTTTATTTTTAAAAGAAAAATAAATTTTAACTATTTTAGTATCAAAGTTGAAATACTCATATGAGCGTTGGAGGTGCTATTGGGAATTATCTTTAAATTTTTACTCTAAAGTGTTGTGTCTGATACTGCCGTAATTTTTATTCTTGCATGAAAGTTGTAGTATTGTCTTAAAGTTGGCAGTCTTGGTGGTACTATTGCGGTGACTTTGGATCAAAGGAGCATGTTCGCTCGTTTGGTTTTCTCAATAATTTGTTTCCCATACTGATTTTTATATGTTAACTTGAAACAAGAATATGGACCAACCAAAATTACTGATTTAGAAGCATATATGTTATCAGCTAATAATTGTAAAGAGCTTTCTCTAGTCATGTATTAAAGATATTTATGATTTAGAAGTACACAGATCCTTAGCAAGTAAAAAGAAGAAAAAAAATAGAGAAGGGAATAAATCAACAGAAACATGAATCAGAAGGAAGACTGTGAATGTAGATTTAATCTCAATTCAATAAATGATGTCCAGAATGACAAAACCAGTCGCAACACCAACTTCATCTGATGACAAGACCTTTGTGGGCATTACATAATCACTAAACTTGTCTATTATAACTCTCGTCTTGTTTCTACACGTTTCAATATTTGCTCAAAAAATTTGTCACAACAAATTAAGTGGAGTCTGAATTTAAGCATAGGAAACTCTTCTTTAACTCTTTACTTGTATTAAGCTCCATAGATTCAAAGTTCTGATATAGCTTGATCTTTATGGTAAACACCTTCTCGCACCAAGAACACGTTTTAGACTTATGGGAATATCCTCTTCATTATGGTATATGCATTTTTCCGCAAACATATTGTTTTCGTTCATGAAAGTCATTATATATTCATACATTTCTGAACTCATTATTTTGTCTGATATGAAAATTAGGCCAAATAGTTTTTACATACCCAAATCGACACGATATCAGTCAAAAAGTAAATGTCACAGGTTAATTGTCGAGGTGGATCCATTTAAAGGTGACTTAGTTTGATTTTGGTCTAAACTATGTAGTTTTGGAGATACCTCTATATTGTCTGAATGTAGTATATAGCTATGTGTTTTTTAGAAATATTGTAAATAGCTTAACCTAACGAATTTCACAAATTATAAGCTAGCTACAATCATAAAAACGAGTGTAACTTATTGATTTTTTCCTATATTGTTTTTTCTTAATTTTTTACTTTTTCTTATAAAATTATAAATATCCAAACAGCATATGAGTTACAAAAAAAATAAATATACAATTTTTAACAAGATTATGTAAGCCAAACAAAAACTAAATAACCCAAAATACCGCATTAGAGTTAAGAGAACGAGCTGGTATTTTTTTAATTTTATTGTAACATCCCGGGTTTGTGGTACATTGAAAGGCTTAAGAGAATTGATTTGGCTACCTATATCACCAAAGTTGACTTACCTTTTCCGGAACACATCCTGAAAGAACTCTACAGTTAAGCGTGCTTGAGCTGGAGTAGTGAAAGGATGGGTGACCTATCGGGAAGTGATTCGCGATAGCGTGCGAGTGAGGCCAAAGTACGGGGAAAGGTCGGGTGGTGATTGCAGGGTCAGTAAACAATGATTTCGAGCCTTAGAAAATTAACGACTGACCGTCGGATGGGATGGGGCCCACGGGCCGAGAGAGCGGGCGTGGGTGGCCCATTAGCCGTGGGCGGTCAGGGCGTTACAAGTGGTATCAGAGCTGGTTAGCCGTCTCAGTTCTGACCTGAGAGGCGTCTTGAGACCTGTCGTGGGGCGCAACGAGGACGTTGCGTTCTTTGAGAGGGGGTGAATTGTAACATCCCGGGTTTGTGGTACATTGAAAGGCTTAAGAGAATTGATTTGGCTACCTATATCACCAAAGTTGACTTACCTTTTCCGGAACACATCCTGAAAGAACTCTACAGTTAAGCGTGCTTGAGCTGGAGTAGTGAAAGGATGGGTGACCTATCGGGAAGTGATTCGCGATAGCGTGCGAGTGAGGCCAAAGTACGGGGAAAGGTCGGGTGGTGATTGCAGGGTCAGTAAACAATGATTTCGAGCCTTAGAAAATTAACGACTGACCGTCGGATGGGATGGGGCCCACGGGCCGAGAGAGCGGGCGTGGGTGGCCCATTAGCCGTGGGCGGTCAGGGCGTTACAAGTGGTATCAGAGCTGGTTAGCCGTCTCAGTTCTGACATGAGAGGCGTCTTGAGACCTGTCGTGGGGCGCAACGAGGACGTTGCATTCTTTGAGAGGGGGTGAATTGTAACATTCCGAGTTGTGATATGTGAAAAGGCTTAAGAGAATTGATTTGGCTACCTATGTCACCAAAGTTGACTTACCTTTTCCGGAGCACATCCTGAAAGAACTCCAGAGTTAAGCGTGCTTGAGCTGGAGTAGTGGAAGGATGGGTGACCTATCGGGAAGTGATTCGCGATAGCGTGTGAGTGAGGCCAAAGCACGGGGAAAGGTCATGTGGTGATTGCAGGGTCAGTAAACAATGATTTGGAGCCTTGGAAAATTAACGACCGACCGTCGGATGGGATGGGGCCCACGGGCCGAGAGAGCGGGCGTGGGTGGCCCATTAGCCGTGGACGGGTCGGGGCGTTATAAGTGGTATCAGAGCTGGTTAGCCGTCTCAGTTCTGACATGAGAGGCGTCTTGAGACCTGTCGTGGGGCGCAACGAGGACGTTGCATTCTTTGAGAGGGGGTGAATTGTAACATTCCGAGTTGTGATATGTGAAAAGGCTTAAGAGAATTGATTTGGCTACCTATGTCACCAAAGTTGACTTACCTTTTCCGGAGCACATCCTGAAAGAACTCCAGAGTTAAGCGTGCTTGAGCTGGAGTAGTGGAAGGATGGGTGACCTATCGGGAAGTGATTCGCGATAGCGTGTGAGTGAGGCCAAAGCACGGGGAAAGGTCATGTGGTGATTGCAGGGTCAGTAAACAATGATTTGGAGCCTTGGAAAATTAACGACCGACCGTCGGATGGGATGGGGCCCACGGGCCGAGAGAGCGGGCGTGGGTGGCCCATTAGCCGTGGACGGGTCGGGGCGTTATATTTATATTATATAGTTTGAATAGAATAACAAACAATTAGTTTAGAGTACATCTTATAATAAACAAGTATGTTATAACAAAGTTCAATCAAGATAATACAATCTTTTCATCGTGTGATGAAGATGGACTTTAAACTTCAGCAGAACATCTATCCCAAACCTCGTTAGTTCTAAAAGAAACTTGAGAAGCAAAGCGTTTTAGTTGATAAAATCGAAACATCAATTTTGTAATCTCCATGTAGCATTCTTTTCCAGATTGTACTACCTTCATACAACACTCTCTAGAAATAGGTTTCATCGTAAGAATCTCTTCAGTAACATCTTCATTACATTTCTTAAAACTAGGTCCCATCTTATCCATGCAATTTTCTAGAAATGTTGTAACTTTCGGTGTGAGGTTCTCGAGCATGTAAAGATTGTAATCTTGTGAAGCCGGTGATATCGCTTTAACTGCATTCATCTCAGGACCAGGATTGACCAATGGTTCGTCATCCACATATTCTTGGCCAAAACTTGGGTATGAAAATGATACCAAAGTGGTGATTATGACAAATGCCATGAAAATTGTCTTCAGCTCCATTCTATATAATATTGCTTTTGAATTTCTTATTTAATTATTTTGTGTCTTATTCACAAGATTTATAAGTGTGTATGTATATATAGTCGACTGATTTTGAATGTTACTGCTGGTGAAACTTTTATTAATTAGTAAATTACGTTTTACAGTTATTTTCAGAAACATAATTCATTTAAGTACTTCAGTTAGCTCTCTGATAATAACAACTATAATATCGTTTTTAATTTGTTCCATCAAAACATTTTATGGGTGTCAACCTAAAGGCTATAAATTTTTTTTAAGAATACTAATGAAATTTTTTGTTTAACAATGACTTACATCAATATTTCATTTGGTTATATCCCTAACTGATCATGCATCTCACGAAGCTAAAACAAAATAAAAACAAATTAGAACTACTTCCTTCGAGTTTGTTTGGCACAACCTGTTTTTGATTCTTTTCTAGTCGATATTTTACCATTAAGCTCGGCATTTTCTTTGGAATTTAAAGATGACCATGTGCTTCCGACAGCACAAACAGAGAGACATGAAGAAGTCATCGCGTACCTTTGTTGGGTTAGAATATCTGAATTATCTCAAATGGTGCAAGTAGGTGCAGAATAGCCTAGCTAGTTTAAAGTTGGATAGGTGAGTCAAGATTGTTACATGTTCGTATTGTACAGTTTTCAATAGCTTAAGAACTATCATACATATTGGTCGGGCTAGATTATCTGAACTAGTTCAAATTGTGCAAGTATGTGCGGAGTAGCCTAGTGTTGAGTTAATGGAAGATTAAGGGGATGTTCCCATTTCAGATTTAGCAGCTCAATATTGGGAACGGTCAGGCCGGCCCACATGGCGGTGCCAAATGGCTGCTGGATATTCAGTGTTTGACATGGCTCAGAAAGACTACAAGATTAAGTCTCACATTGAAGGATGGCAATAAAAATTAATTCTAAAATTTCAGAGTTCGTAAACATTTGAAAATAAATTTCGGTAAACTTAAGATAAAAAAATCTATTTATATTATCTCTTTTAGGAAGTCAAAATAAATGTTTCATTGGAACCAGAATTATTAATCTAAGTACATTTATAATTAATGTTATTGTTTGTTTAATAAACATATAATATATATGTATTTTAATCTATATATCTCTTTAAGAATTATTATGTTGATGACACGTGTCATAGCTAAAAAATTGTAATATTTTTAAAATAATATGAAATGTATAAGTAAATTATTTATAAATTGACACATATTTCCCAAAAAACAGTCTTTTGGTTTTTTTGTGGTTTCTCATTTAAAAATCATCTCTTACTTTTTATATCTTTTATTTTAGTATTACTATAGATGTTAGTAGCACATAATATTTTTTTCATCAATATAAGCAGACAATCAAAATTCTTTAAACCAAACATGAAACTATGCATCTATATATATGAATAGTATATAATGTTTGACTCTGAGCACTGAACTCTAGCAAATGAATTCTCCTTGAGTTTTTTTTTTGAGAAAAGAGGATTTAAAGTTTTTTATAAAGAACAAAAGAGAGAGAGAGAGAGAGAGAGAGAGAGAGAGAGAGAGAGAGAGAGAGAGAGAGAGAGAGAGAGAGAGAGAGAGAGAGAGAGAGAGAGAGAGAGAGAGAGATAGACAAATGAAAACCCATCATATAATCTATACGTAAAAATCCAAATAGCCTCATATTATAGTGGTTTTATTTTTAAAAGAAAAATAAATTTTAATTATTTTAGTATCAAAGTTGAAATACTCATGTGAGTGTTGGAGGTGCTCTTACGGATTTCTTTTAGATTCTTACTCTAAAGTGTTGTGTTTGATGCTGCCGTAATTTTTATTCTTGCATGTAAGTTGTAGTACTGTAAGCTTAAAGTTGGCAGTTTTGACTGATTTTGAATGTTACTGCTGGTGAAACTTTTATTAATTAGTAAATTATGTATTACAGTTATGTTCAGAAACATAATTCATTTAATTACTTCAGTTAGCTCTCTGATGGTAACAACTATATATCGTTTTTAATTTATTCCATCAAAAAAATTCTAGGTGTAAACCTAAAGGCTAATAAAAAAACTGTAAAAATATTAATGAAATTTTGTGTTTAACAATGTCTTACATCAATATTTCATTTTGTTATATCTATAACTGATCATGCATCTCACAAGGCTAAAACAAAATAAAAACAAATTAGAACTACTTCCTCCGAGTTTTTTTGGCACAACCTCTTTTTATTCCTTTCAAGTCGATATATTCCCATTAAGCTCGACATTTTCTTTGGAATTTAAAGATGACCACGTGCTTCCGACAGCACAAACAGAGAGACATGAAGAAGTCGTCAGGTACCTTTGTTGGGTTAGAATATCTGAATTATCTCAAATGGTGCAAGTAAGTGCAGAATAGCCTAGCTAGTTTAAAGTTGGATAGGTGAGTCAAGATTGTTACATGTTCGTATTGTACGGTTTTCGATAGCTTAAGCACTATCATACATATTGGTCGGGCTAGATTATCTGAACTAGTTCAAATTGTGCAAGTATGTGCGGAATAGCCTGTGTTGAGTTAATAGAAGATTAAGGGGATGTTTCCATTTCAGATTTAGCAGCTCCATATTGGGAGCGGTCAAGCAGGCCCACATGGTGGTGCCAAATGGCTGCTGGATATTCTTGTGTTTAACATGGTTCAGAAATGTTACAAAAGTAAGTCTCACAATGAAGGATGGAAATAAAAATTAACTCTAAAATTTCATAGTTCTTAAACATTTGAAAATAAATTTCGATAAATTTAAGATAGAAAATCTATTTATATTATTTCTTTTAGGAAGTCAAAACAAATGTTTCATTGGAACCGGTAGGTCTCGTTCTCAATTAAAAATGCAATATATAAGGTTATGTTGACTGATAGGTGTATTTCCATAGTTTGGAGTGAGGGTTGCTCTAGGTTCTTGCTTGAGCTTTTAGGATAACCAGTTGGTATTGAAGTAACGGGGGTAAAATTAACAAAATCATAAGTTAACGGGTCGAATATGTAAAAAGTCTAAAACATTTGGGAGGAATATGTAAAACAAAACGATGAAGCTACATTTGGGTTTTAAAGCATTTTCTCTCCTTTGGAGCTTCTCTGTGTTTTTGGTTTTTGAAGTGTTCTGAGGCGCTTTATCGATTCAGAAACAAAGACTGCTCCCATGGTGAGATTGATGGAGCTTCTTTGTGTTGGTTTTTGATTTGGGGAACTTGAATTTTTATTAGGGTTTTTGAGTTCAATTGATTTCGTTCCTTTCCTTTTGTTAGGGGTACTTGAATGATTTGATTCTGTTCTTGATTGTAAGTGGGTACCTTTGATTGAGATTCGATATTTGTGTTTTGATAGCTTTAGTTACTTGAAATTTATGATTGTTTATTTAGGATTTGAATCAAAAATGCTATGTGGGTTGTCTGGAACCTGTCTTGTCTGATAGGTGTGATCCCATTTTTGCACAAGACATGTCTTAAAACTCCATTGGTTTTGCTGCTTTTCCACTCTACTTTGTGCTTCTAACGATCTACTTGTTGATTTGTTCTTTTGTTGTAATAGCGTTGTTCCCATCTGGAAGTTATTGCAATACTCTGTGTGTTGTTCTTTACAGGTTTCTGAGGAGCGGCTTATTACGCTGTTGGAACAAATAAACAGCCAAACTAGCAAACAGACCAAAGTCACGGTAATCCTCCCAAAACACACAATTTATTAGCAAACAAACCTTGCTCATAGTTTAACGACATCACTGAGTGTAAGTTTATGTCGGATGCGTTTACAGATCCAGAGGCGTCGTGGGGTGGATGACGATTAGGAAGAAGAAGAAGATTATGATATGCTTTTGTATATCCATGGAGATCTCACTGTTGAGTTCACTAATATGTACTTAGTTGTTACTGTGACATATGTTTATTGTTAGTGAACCTTAATGATCTTCCAGGATGAGATAAGATCGAGAGTAATTTGAAACTCTAATGATTTGCTTAAGTCATTTGCTTCTAATAAGACTATTTTATCTGAGTTCTTTATACAAGAAGTGAATTAACGTATTGATAAAGATACAAGCTGGAAGCTCTGGGTTGACTAAGTTTTTTTTTTAAGGCTAAGATCACATACATCTACTAGAGAAGACTTGATGATATCACCTAAATTGCATCGATCTTGTTGATGGTTCTGGACCCTCTTGAGCTCCATCGTTCCTGAAATTCAGAAATAAGATCTATTTGAGGAATTTTTGAACAATATCTTTGGTGAGAGGTTTGGGAATATCTAGCTATGCTTGTAGAACATACAAAAGCAAAGGAGCAGAGACTGTATCAATAGATGTGCCTGAGCATACACCAAATGTTGAAACACTCAAGCAGGGGGAAATAATGTCTGAATTCTCGACACAAGGGTGAGGATTATGTTCTAATTAGAGAATGAGTTTATACCCTGCTAGTGCCTCAGAACTAGACTATTATGTGCACACGTCAGGCTTAGATCATGTTCTATTGGTGACAATGTCTATTTGATATTAGGACAGTTGGGAGATAATCATGGCACTAATGAAGAATGAGTTTGTTTCGGAACTAAAAAAACCACACAATTCGTGTTGATACTTTGACATGGTATTGAGGAAGGTGAAGAAAGAACAAAATGCTCGAGTATCAACTAAGTTAAAAAGGGAGAGAATGTTACGAGTATAGTTAAGTGTATGTTTAGGGTTTACTATGCAGTCATCAAGGGAGAGGTTATTGGTGATGTTGTGAGATAGCGCTTGGATTCTAAAACTCAGTCACCAAGGGAGAAGTCATTTGGATTCTAAAAGAAAATCATCAAGGGATGTGAGGTCGTTTTTGTTTTTGTTTTTATTTTATTTTTCCAGCCCATTAAAAGAAAATTGGAAACTGCTTTGAGAGATACAAAAGGCGCAAAATCATGTAATGGCGCCTCTTCTTCCATAAATATTTTTTTACAAAGCTAAGTTTATACAAAAGGATCTTTAGCATATGGGTCGTCTGGGTTCGAATCGAAAAGGTAAGTCTCTGTTTTTTTTTTTTTTGACAACAATAGAAGTAACTATGATCTGGAAGATTCGAACTTTGATCATGGGGGATCAAGAGGAAGAGAGGAAGAGAGGAAGAGACGAACCACTAGACTACAATAAGTAGTTAGAAACAGTCTGTTTTGGTAATTAAAAAAAATAGTCTCTTTTATCTCTTTCTCTCTCTCTCTATGCAGGCAGAAGAGAGGGTGGTGAATTGGATGGTGGTTGTGGAGATTTAATCAGCAGTTTACCAGATGAGATTCTTGGAAAGATCCTGTCTTTGCTTCCAACAAAGCTTGCTGCTTCCACATCGATTCTGTCCAAGAGGTGGATGAATCTGCTCCTCCTTTGTAGACACCCTTGATTTTGATGACTCCATCTTTCTGTATCCCGACAGAGACAGAGAAGAAGAAAGAAGATGCTTCTCTGATTTCGTGGACAAAACAGTTGACTTGTTACCCACGTGTTCCATCAAGAGTTTCTCTTTGAACTGGCCGCCGTTATAAAAAGTCACGTGTTGATGGTTGGATCGGCACTGCGTTGCAACGCAGCTTATCCGAACTACACTTGCGTTGTCCTCATCGGATCGATAGAGACATACAGAGTTTTTGTTCCAAAGCAAGACACTGACTAAGCATCCCATGGATGTGTTGTTGAATTTGTTCCTGAGAGGATTAAGATGTTTACGAGGGATGGTCCTGTGATTTTCCCTGCACTCAAATCGCTTTTTATAGGCGACATTGTGATTAGTACCACCAATTATGTTAACCTCATCATTATGTGCTCTGTGCTGGAAGAATTGTTCATCCAGTAACGACGACGGAGATAACCCGCCAAGTTGGATTAGACTTTTGGAATAGTTATTCGTTGAAGCGACTTGTGATTTATTACCATGTTCCTGAAAATAGAAAGGTTTATGAAGATAAAGTTGTCGTCATTGCAACTAATCTTACTTACTTCGAATATTCTGGTTATGTCTCCAGATATTATATTTTGTCGAAGATGCCCTCGCTTGTGGAAGCTAAACTAGATCTTCGACTGTGGGAGTCAACCATCTGTTATGATGATGATTATGAGGATGGATACTGTTCAGTGAATGGTTTTAATGTTATCTTTGGTAATACTACCTTTCTCCTTCAGTGATATAAGCCGCAACGTTAAGACCCTTCACTTGTCTCCTCATTCTCTTGAGGTTAGTTTCTCTCTACCTCCTCTCTCTTTTCATTGATTGTTTTGGATATATATGCTCATCATGGTTTTGATAAACATATGTCGTAGGCTATTCTTTTCTGTTGTCAGTACATCCGTGTTTTCGAGAACCTCCTTACTTTATCATTCGAAAGTCACAAGGATAAAGGCTGGCATGTTGTTCCTCGTCTGCTCAAGAGGGCCCCTAATCTACAAACTTTAGTCATCAAGGTATCATCACTTTCCCTTTTATTATTATTTTCTTGTGCTGCCGCCACCACACATATAGAATTTTGATTTTTATATGTATGTTTTCAGGGTCTCATTCATCGAGTTACAGGTAGATGTGGAGACGTGTGCCCATGCCTCTTCCGTACAAAAAAAGTCTTGTTTACCGACACTTGGAGTGAAGGTGCTAGAGATCTCTGGTTATGGAGGAACTCGTAGAAAGATTCAACAAAATGAGGCATTTCCTTGGGAACTTGAAATGTCTTGAACTTGTGAAAATTGGTGTTGTTCAGCAAGTGGCAGACAATAAGTACTTGAGAAGGAACCTAATGTCTCTTCCCAGATTTTCATCCAAGTGCAACATCCAGTTCTTCTGAAGAAAAAAAAATTGAGAATCATCTCTACTCAGTATGTTGTTATTTAAGTACTTTAATAAATGTTTCGCTTATGATTTGAACGGTATTTAAGTTTTTTTTTTTCTATCAACTGAATGGAGGTTAAAAAATCTAGGTTGAAAACCTACTACAGAGAAAGAAAGAAGATAAAATAAAGAAAGATAATGATTTTGATTGGTTTAGTTAAAAATTATTTAGAAATTGACTATAACTTTCAAAAGTAAAAAAAAAAAAGTACGCAAAAATAATAATATGAATAAACTTTGCCAATGATATTATATCCTCATGCACCTCAGAAAGAATCGCCAACGTTTTTTTCCAATGAAACCACAGAGCCAAAAAGGAAAGTTCGAGGAGAAAACAGAATATAAAAACATAAAAATGAGCAGGTCCAGTAAACGATTTTCACAAAACATAGGTTTAAAATTGTACTTTAATTTTTCCATGATAAGTAGAGGAGCTAATCACTCCTGCTCGTCTGCAGCAGCAGAAGAGTGGTGAGGGAAGCTTGCCCACACGTCTTGCCATGTCATCTTCCCCTCCGCGACTGAGCTCACCACAGAGGCTGCCTTTTCCAAGCTAACTCGGACTTGGTCTTTGCTGTCTCTTTCTCTGATTGTCACCGATTCATCCGAGTCCACTGTTATTGCAAATGGCACTCCTAGCTCATCCGTTCTGGCATACCTTTTCCCTATCGATGTACCTGTGTTCATTCACACACACACACTCGGTTTAGCTCCATTTCAAGATTCTAAATAACTTCAAAACTGTTTTTTAACACGTACCAGTGATGTCAATCTTATGTGAGATGCCAACAGAAGTGAGTTCCTTGGAAATGACTTTGGTTGCTTCCTCGAATTGTTGATTCTGAACCAGCGGGAAAACCGTGCACTTGATGGGAGCCACAAGAGGAGGGAACCGGAACACGTTCAGCTGTTCATCCCCTGCTTTGCTTGGTCTTGTGCTGAAACAGTGCTCGTACAGACAATATATGATCCGACCAATCCCGAAAGATGGTTCGATCACTGACGGTGTGAAAACACGCTGGTGCTCTTTCTTCTTCTCCTTTGAGATTGACACCATGTTTTTCTTGATGATCACACTTTTCCCGAGGGTACACACGTAGAACTCCACTTCCCCCTTGGATTCCAGAGTCGCTTTCATCTCCATAGCTTCTTTCTCATTCATCGCCTAACAAAACATCACACAGAGCATGTTCTTTATAAACTCGTACCATGAGAGACGAAAAGCATTTTGGTACAACAATACCTCCAAAGATTCAACCACATTCTTCTGAGTTCCCTTGAATGCAAGACCCAGTTCTTTCTTCACAGGATTAATCACAAGTTTCTGAAAGAAAAGAGACACATATTAACAACAAAGTTATAAAGACAGTGTTGAAACTTAAAAATGTTAACTCAAGTAAATAGATACCTCTACTTCTTTAGGCTCTGCGTATTTCTCTTCAGCCACAAGGGCAACGCCACTTTTTTCCTGCAATACAACAATGAATCCACAATCTACATTAGTAAGTTTGAATGGCCGCCAAAGGAAAACTAAAAGGTCAGTTTCATACCGAGTGAGCACGTAGGTCGTAAGCAGACCTATCTGCAATGCCAACACATTCAATCCATCCATATGAACTCTCAATTTCAGCATCCCAGCAATCTGCTGCATAGTGGGCCATTTCATTTGCAAGATGCTGGCGGAAGCGCAGCCGTTCCTTGTCTATGCCAAGGCGGGTAAGGAAAAGATAAACTCTTCCAATGAAGTACCCTAGAGTTTCGTTGTTCACAGTTCCCTACATTATCAATTTGCAGAAATCAATATAACAGATGATAAACATAAGGTTCTGTGCGAATCCATAGTAGGATTATAAATACAGACCTTGGCAACAGCTTCGCCAAGGCAAAGTTTTTTAGCAGCTTGGCCAGACATTTGTTCTTCTCTTGGAAACATGAGGAACTCCAATTTTGATACATCAGAGAACTTAGGATGAGACTTGTTCTCAGGATCAACAAAGTGCTCAATCTCTGCCAAAGTGAATTCACGCACTCTAAGAAGCCCTTGACGAGGAGATATCTGCAGAGCAAGACAAAAAAAGTGCTTTCGTTGTTGTGGAAAATCGAAATTACGTTGAAGGTTTAAAATCCATTTATTGAAAGCCAGACACAATTGAAAAAAAAAAAAAGAAAAGATTGACATAAACACATCCAATGTATCAAACAAGGTAGCTGAAACTCTTAATAATAATAATCACCTCGTTTCTAAAGGCTTGACCAATTTGAGCAGCAGCAAAGGGAAGTTTTCTCCCATTGTAATAATACAAGTCCTTAAAATTCACAAATATGCCTTGCGCAGTCTCCGGACGCATGTAACTGAGACACGAAGAAGAGAACTGATTAAACAAGAAACAACTCCGGCAAGGAAAGAAGCTCAGGAAACGTTACAAAACAAAGAGCACTCACCCAGGAATCAAACCAGATGGACCAATGGATGTTTGAAACATCAAGTTAAACGGATAAGGATCAGAAAGAGGGTTCTTGGTGTCCGGAGCAGTGATCCCATACTCTTTGATCTTAGCACCGAGCTCTTCAGGGGAATAATCTTCCATAACAGCAAGAACATCCTTAAACTCAGCAGCTTTCTCCGCAGAGATGGTGAGATCTTTCTCCAGCTTCTCGGTGCAGTAGTCTTTCAGCAAGTGATCCGCACGGTAACACGTCCCAGTTTTCTCATCCTTGACCATAAGATCAGTGAACTTGTCAACATGCCCAGACGCCTTGAGAACAACCTCCGGTGTCACACATGGACAATCAACTTCAAGCATGTTCTCCTCAAGAATGAAATGCTGTAAACAGATCAAAATCAAACATCATAATAAAACCAAAATCAATTTCAATATTATTTATAGTAATACTCTTAATAATCTAAAAACTCAAAATTACAATTATAAATTCGAATATATTAGTTATTTCCTGGATATTTCGGATATGTTTGTTACATTCGTTATCATACGTTCGGATACAAACTAGAATTGGTTTTTAACCAAATATCCAAACCGGTTAAGCCCAAACCGATCCTAAATTAGAAAATACAGATCGATACCAAAATCTCTAACCGAATCGGATCCGATCAATCAATTTCTACTCTACGAAACGTGAATCGAATCCTTACTTGACGCCAGAAGCTAAGAACATTGGACTTGACAGCGCATCCAGGAGGACCGTAATCGAAGAGGCCAGCTACACCGCGGTAGATCTTAAACGAAGGGATGTAGAACAGACGCCGCTCCAGAGTATTGACGACGGCCTGGCGGAACGCCTCGCGGTTGAGCGAACCGTTTCCGGAGCTGCTGCTGATGGTCGACTGGAGCTGCTTCTCCACGGCGGATTTCTCGAGCTTGAGTTTGTTGAGGAGGTCGATGGCGGCGTCGATCTCGGGCTTCGCTGCGCGGGAGGCCTTGAGAGCGCGTACGGCGTTACCCTGGGACTCGACGGAGGAGGATTTCTCCGAGAGGGATTGGCGGAGGGATTGTTCGGTGGCGTCCATTGTGGTGTGGAACGAGGAGGTGGATTCGCGACGGATCGAAGTGGCTTGAAATTGAGGGAGATAGAAGAAGATTTGTCTGCGTATTGAGCCAAGTGGAGAGAGAAAGCGCATTCGAATAAGTGTTGCTGGTTCCACTCAACAGTAGCCTAGGGTTTAAGATAATGTCTAAACCTTCGGGATGAGCCAGCGGGTTTGGGCTCCACCGATTTTGTTTGAATGAAAATCTCTCATCATCATCATTAAACGGAGAAGTTGTACTCAAGTAACCCCACAAAATCTCTCCACTAAAAGCCCATTATAGTTAAAAGCACTAATTCATCATCTATGGTTTAACCTTCGTTTCACATTCTTATTTGACAAAAATGATAAATGAAAAACTAGTCAACAAATGTTTGAACACTGATGTCAATTGTCAACTACTAATAATTTACACCGTATTAATTTGAGCTCTAGTTGGTTAGTAGTTACTACCAACCTCTCCCTCACCTACTAGTAAGCAGTAAGGTCCACTGCTTTGGTTATGCGTATGCTTTCAGTATTACTTTTTAGTTACTTTTGGTCTATATAGATTCTTAATATTGTTATACATCACTTCATTTCATACTAAAGTAAATGTCTTTGGTTGATTACCGTTGGTGGTATGAATACATCTACAAGTTGGACATCTAGGCGATAAGATTACATACAAACAAATATCGCCCCTACACATCATGGATTCCAATAACGTCAGCATCAACACCGCTCTCCTTCTCTTTTGCAACTTCCCTTTTCTTCACTTTTCATATTTCATAGATCTTGAGATGATGTGTCCATTCCAGATTTACGCCATCTGGCTACATCCGTTTCCATACAACAACAGCTACATAGTCCTAACACTCTTTTGCGACATGATTCTCAATCTTTATTCCTTTTTGGTAGCTTTTTGTTCCACTGGGGTAAGCACAGCTTTTTGTACAATGTTTTACTGTCATGATCTTGCAAGTTAGCTCAGTAAGATAAGTCTCAAGATCTACGTCTATCAGTTTAATAACTTTAGTTTTGTTTATTTGTCACATTCTCCAAAATTTAGGCTACTTATTTATTTGTCATATTATTAATTTTAATTTGTGCTTTTATTTAAATTTCATATTTTACATAATTTTATGTGTTAATTTTAGTTTTGCTTACTTTCTCCATGATTTTAGTTTTTTTTTTGTTTTTTTATCATTATTTTTAGAAACTTATTTTTCATATTACATTATTTAAGTTGAGTCATTAGTTTCAATAAATAGATTTTCAAATTGTTAGTTTTCAAACATTTTAGTGATTATTCAATAAATATTTTCATTATATGCAGATAATTATAGTTTTTTCATCTTACGATTACTTTAAATTAATATTAAATTATTTTAATGTTTTTTCTATTAATTAAAAAAAAAAGAAGTTTGTTTTTCTTTTATGTCACCGGATTATTTTACCAATCAAAAACTATGACTAAAAATAATACAATCTCTCACCAATAAAAAAACAAAAAAATATGAGTTCAGATTTTACTATACTAGACATATATAATTTATACTTTTGTTTATAATTTTTTTGTTTAATTGAAGTATATTTTTAATTATTGTAGATTTTATCAATACGTGTCACTATATAAATTTCGTTGATCAGGAAATTTATATAAAATGCAATTAATACTTTGATGAAAAGGGGTTTGATTTCATAAGCTTCATTGATAATTGATACTTATGGTTTCTTTTGTAGATTTACAATTTATGTTATTTTAATGTATTTATAATTTTATTAGGTTAGTATGATGATGATACATTTTACATATGATATTTGGTAATACAATAAATAAATGATTTTACAAGTACCAAACCATTATATATGTTGTGTTGTAATAAAAAAGGTAAAATATATCTTCTGAGTAATTTCATATTCGAAACTAATTAAATAATATATATTGAAATTAAAAATTATGTTAAAATTTGAATTATTTGGATAACTGATCCGCACAAGTGTGCGGGCTATCATCTAGTTTGGTAGTAATTTTCATTTTTAAAACAATTCTAAAAATAATATTTGTAAGAATCTATTTTAAAAAATGTGACATGTGTAAAAAATATGATACAGTTCTCTCTCTCTCTAGGATTTAAAAAATATATAGAAAACAAAAATTCTTATTACAAAAATAATATTTTACAGTTTTCTTAGGATCTTAGAAAAAGAAAATTACTAATATATAATATTTTACAATTATATATTGTTAAAAATATTCAATTGTAATTTTCAATTTTAAAAAAAATTATAAAAAATAATTGTAAAAATCTATTGGAAAAGTAATTTTTCTTTTTTTTACAAAATATATGCTTTTAAAGATACTAAAGAAAGATAAATATAGAAGATAAATATTAACTTTTAAAAAGAAATACCAAACAAAAACTTATTATAAAATCCTACAAGTACAATAAATTATTTAATAAAAATCATGAAGAAAAACGAACTATAAAATAAGTAATATTCTTTATTTAAAATATTAAACAAAATAAAATTGTAAAAGTACTCTTATTATTTTCTTATGAATAAATAACTTTCATTTTTCAATAGATAATTGTATGTTACAAAATTATAACCAAATATATCTACAAATATTGCATATATATATATATATTAAACTTATCTTATATTAAATAATTTTATTAATTCATTATTTAATGATATATTTCCATAATAACAGTTAATTTAAAATTGAATTAGAAAATAAGATATAATAAAAAAGTAATAATATGACGATGAAGTCTCAATTAGTATTGACCAAGCATATATAATATCACTTAATAGCGACAGTAATGATAATATATTTTTATGAGCAATAGTCAAATATTTTTAGAGAGAATTTGCTCAATATACATATTTGGTGTCCATATTAGCAATCTACACATGATTTAACATATGTGTAGATTGTCATACCTTTTTCACATTGAATTTCCGAAAATGCCATTCTTTCCTCTTACACATTCTTACACTCTCTTTCCTCTTACACATTCTTACACTCTCTTTCTTCTTACACATTCTTACTCTCTCTTTTCTCATTTTTTACTCATATACTTTCACTCTCTTCCTTTTTACACTCACATTCTCTTTCTTTTTTCATATTACTTCTCATGATTTTTACTTTTATTTAACATTCTCTTTTTTTCTTATTTTCCTTTTCTTTCTTTCAACAGAATATGGTAAAAAAAAAAGTAAAATTCAAACTTATAATTTATCGTGTAACTAAGTAAATAACAACAAACATAAATATTATCAAAATATGTATTAGCTAACAAACAACATATCATCTAATAAAACATGTATCGGAACAAACTATGTATCAGTTAACAAAACGTGTACCAAGTAACAAATCATTTATCATATAATAAATCATTTATCATATATCCTAACAAATTATGTATCAACTAACATAATATATACCAAGTAAAAAATCATTTATCAGATAATAAATCATTTATCATATATTGGAACAAGACTATGCATCCGCTAACATAATATGTACCATGTAACGAATCTTTTATCATATAACAAATCATTTTGCAAAAAAATATATCAGCCAACAAACTATGTATCAACTAACTTATCAGCTAAAAACCATATGTTAAACAAAAGTATAAACTGAAAAACCTTTTATCAGCTAATAAATTATATATGAATTAATAATAAAAAAAATTTAAACGTTTTATTTATCTCAATTTTTCCGTCTAGATAAAAAAATAAGATAATAATTAGAAAATAAAATTGAAAAAATGAACTAAAGATGAGAATTGTGTTTGTGAGAAAATAGAAAATAAAAATAGAAAAAGATAATAAAGAATTAAAAAGAGATAATGAGAAAGGATAAAAATATTAATTTTATAAGAAAAAGCTTACACACACCTTACACACATCTTACACACACCTTACACATCTTACACATCTAAAAATATATTAAACTAAATCGACAAGGGCAAAATTGGAATAAAATTATTTTATGTTTATGAGGGGTAGATCACAAATATATGATGTTTTTGGGTATATAGACACCAATTATCTCATATTTTTAACAAAGTCGTTAGACACTGATTTAAGATAAAGAATTTCCTTATAAACAAAGTAATTGCGAGATTAGATTTTTCTTATAAATATTTAAATGATTTTTCCTTATAAATATACAATTAGTAGATAGTTATTTTCTTTTTTACAAAATCATAAAATTAAGAGATTTATATATTTTTATCTTATTATATAAAACTGGGTTTTTCAAAGTTGCTAATTAACAAGATCTTGACACCTTTCAATAAATATAATGTAATAACATGTCTTACGAAATTCATAAATATTTAATTATTTAATATTTGATAGTAGTTTTTTTTTTGAATCCTAAAATATTCTAAATCTATACGAAACTAATTTTCCTTTTTAATAAACTTTCATTTACCTTTTTAAAATCCTGAAAAAAAAAGAATTATAAAAGAAAAAAGTAGTTTAAAATTTTTTTTAAAAAAAAAATAAATCCTAATTTTTGATTGCTTACAAATATTATAAAATCTAAAATTTTAGATACATTTATAATATATGAATGTTGTATTTCCCTTATTTTAATTATTTTAATATCAATATATGTCTCTCTTTTTCATTCCTTTAATATAATTTCTAAATAAATTGTCACTACTATCCTTTGTATTATATTTTTTTGGTAGCATTTTACTCTTATCTTATTCTTCATGAATAGTCATAAGAAAATTATGATGTTTTCATGTTTGGGTTTATATGTGTTTGTTCATACGGAAATCTGATACATATTTGATATTTTTTCAGAGTTTGGTCACTAAAAAATTATTATTATTATTATTATTATTATTATTATTATTATTATTATTATTGTTATTATTATTATTATTAATACCCTAATTGATCTTTATATGTGTTAGGTAAAAAAATTAAATTTTATGCATTGTTTTATCACATTTTCTCCTTTACTATATTGTACTTTTTTTTATAGTTCATTTTAGTTAAAGTGTTATAGTGGAAGGTACCATCAAGACATAATGAACACGAAAAATTAACTAAACTAAATTAGTTTAATAAAAAGTCTTTATTGTTATTATAAAGTGAGAAGTAAATTATTTGAAAAAAAACAAATTAATAAAAATACTAAATTAAGAGCATAAGAATGTGTATGACGTTCTCTTCGACTCGATTCAACCCTCTAATTCATTGTATTTCACAATAACTCATATTATCGAGGATGAGTTTGATTTAAACTTTCGGCTCTATATTTTTTTATCTAGCCTTAGATACAAAATTTCTAATAATTACTTATGCATTATAGTTACAGAACCTTATATACCAACCAAAATTTACATGGAAACAAATTTTTATTCCTTAAATAAGTTTTAGACAATATATATAAAAATTCTCCATTTATGATAAAAAGTTTTCTAATTTTTATGTTTATATTGAAATTGAAATCAATCAAAATCCGTGATCAATACCTAGTTGTATATACAAAAATGTAAGACATGTAGGTTTTTACATGTATTATATAATTTGTGAATGTTAAATTGTTATGTCATCGTATTATATTTTTAGCATAAATAATAAACATTAATGAAAATAAAAAAATATAAAATTTTTCAGTTTAATATAATTTTTATATTTAGTTCAATATAATATTTTTTATTTTTATATGAATTATTATTATTATAAATTTTTATTTTCATTTTATAAAAGATAACTAAATATATATAATGCATTATATTGCATAAAAATAGTGCATTGATAATTATGAAATTAGTTACAGTATTTACATAACATTTTTGAAAATTAGGATATTGTTAAAATATTTCTCAACAGATTTGTAAGGATTTTTGATATAAATAAACATATATATAATATATATATATATATATATATATATATATATATATATAAAAAGATATCACTATTAAAATAATTACAAAGATTTCATATTATTATCTTTAATGAAATACATGTTAGTTTTTTATACATGTATTATATAGTTTTCTAATGTTATTCCGTGTTACCAACATATTATATTTTTAATATAAATACTTATGAAAATTAAATATGTAAATTTAACAATTTAATATAATTTTTATTAGCTCAATATAATAATTTCTCTTAATATAATTGATTATCATTATATAATAGATAAATAGGATATAAATTACATTTTCATTTTATAAAATAATAGTAATATTTCAAAACTAGATATATTTTTTTATTTAGAATGAAAGATATCAAAATATATTATGATTAAAGTAATTCAAAGATTCTATATATTAATAGTCTTATAAAATATATTTAATAAAATTTCTAAAGGATTTTCCAAATTAAAAAAAAAATTACACACAAAAGAAGTCATACATCTATTTTAATAGATAACCAGATTCTGACCCGCCCTTTAAAGGGAGTGTATATTTTTCGTTTTAATTTAATTTCCATATTTGTGTTTTCTTTGTGATTATATTCGTATTTTTCTTTGTAATCATATCTGTGTATAAATCTTAATCAAAATATACTTTATTAAATAATAGCAATTTCAAAATTGATCTGGTATATTGCCGGTCGAACCCGCCAACCCACAAGTTTGAATTTTTTTTTGGTCAAAAAGATGACCAGCACAACCCGCAAACAAATAATTTGTACCGACAGTCGCCCCATTTAATTTTTCGGTTATCCGCGGGTTATAAATTTTTTAAAAATAATTATTTAATTCAATTATTATAAAAACATAAATATATATTTATAATAAAAATTATATATTTTTAATTTTTTTAAATTACCATATTTTTAAAAAAGTGTTTACTTTTTTTTATTTTTATTTTTTAATACTTTTCGGATTGGCAGATATCCGCAATCCAAAATCTACCAACCCCCCTCTCCATCCCGAATAAAATATTCATAATCCGCATCCGCAAATCGATTTTTCAAATAGTTAAACAAAATTTATGATCCGCCATTTAAAAAGAAAGATATATTTTTTTATAGTTTTTAAAAAATATAATTTTTATAAAATCTAGGTTGTAACCAATTATATATCTGAATATCTAATTTTTATCTAGAATATATTTAATTGTTCTCTCACGTCTCTAAACCTATAAATATAGCTGCAAAAAATATACAAAATTTAGATTCAGTTACATTTTAAATTGAACTCAATTATTATCAATAGTACATATTTATGTTTTAATAGTATTGATATATATATAATTAGATTTGATAATCTAAAATAAAATGTACTTTTAACTTTTAAAATATTAAATATTTACCTTTGGAGTTCATACATTTCAGTTATGAGTCGTATAGGTATATATATGCATATGTAGTAATGTAACAAATAATTAATAATTAATGATAAAGGATATGCATATGGTCATACTTCAACTTTAATAGTATTGATATTAAAATAACCAAATTATATATTTAACCTGATACAAATATAAGTTGAGAGAATAAATGAGTTATTTGATTAATGATAAAATCATACAGTCTTAACAAATTTTAAGTCTTAACCATCCATCACAAACACAAACCTTAACTCGTTCTCCTTTTACTCACTCTCACTCGAATTCAATGTACTGAATCAAATAACAAACAGATACAAGAACTTGGCTCATTTTCCAGGGACGAAGTTGGTGGCGAAGGCCCATGCGTTGTTGTTAACTGGATCAGCCAAATGGTCAGCAAGATTCTCCAAAGGTCCCTTACCAGTGACGATAGCTTGAACAAAGAATCCAAACATAGAGAACATAGCCAATCTTCCGTTCTTGATCTCCTTCACCTTCAATTCCGCGAAGGCCTCTGGGTCTGTAGCCAAGCCCAATGGGTCGAAGCTGCCACCGGGGTAAAGCAAGTCCTCGGCCTCTCCCAACGGCCCATCTCCAGCGACTCTGTAACCTTCAACGGCTCCCATCAAGATCACCTGAGTGGCCCAAATAGCCAAAATGCTCTGAGCGTGAACCAAGCTTGGGTTTCCCAAGTAGTCTAGGCCTCCGTCACTGAAGATCTGTGAACCGGCCTTGAACCAAACCGCCTCTCCGAACTTGACTCCGTTCCTGGCCAACAACTCCGGGAAGACACAGCCAAGGGCTCCGAGCATGGCCCACCTGCAGTGGATAACTTCTAGCTCACGGTTTCTTGCAAACGTCTCGGGATCGGCTGAGAGACCAGCAGTGTCCCATCCGTAGTCTCCTGGGAACTCTCCAGTAAGGTAGCTCGGTGGCTCGCCAGAGAATGGACCCAAGTACTTGACTCTCTCGGCTCCGTACCATGGGCTTCCTGATGGTCCCTTTGGCTTGGCGACAGTCTTCCTCATTGTCACACGGCCGCTTCCGAGGACTTCTGGAGAAAGGTTCACGGCCTTTCCGGCGAAGGCAGGGGAGGAGAGAGCCATTGTTGAGGCTGCCATTGATAATTCTTGTTTTTCTTTTTTTGGTTTTTTTGGTGACTAACTTGTGAATGAGAGTGATTGAAAATGTTAGGATATGTTCCGATTAAATAGAAAAATTGTGAGTAACGTTTGTTATCTGTGGAGTAATCTTTATATCTTTTCTCATTGGCTTTTGAGATTCTGGTTTTATCGTTTTGCTGGTCCTATGTGGCAGTATCTAGTCCACTAGCTTTTGCTTTGATTCTTTCATTGCTGCCAAAACATTTGAGACCACAGATTGTGTGCGTCGTCGTATTCGTTAACGGTAACACCACCTTGTGACTAGCTTTTCAAAAGAACATTATGTAAAAGTAGCAGTAGAAGACCCACATCATGTTTTTCATGTTTCGATCAATATTTTCAGTAATGACTCCATCGATACCAGTTTACAACCTACTCAGCCACTTTTAGTTTTATGGATAAGCCTTGATCAATCATTATACAATGTAATTTACGTGTTTCATGTATCAGTTTTACAGAGTTGTAAATGACATACACACACACACAAACACAATTAAATTAAATCACTATCAATTAGGCCATGCATGCTGCAGACATGAATTCACATACTTTTTAACGAGAGCGCACTTCTAAGCTTTCAACCGACATACCAAAACTATATATGTTCTATTGTTCTATTTTCTCAGTCTACTGGGACCTCACACCGACAGACATTCATTCATGCACCAATGTTCCATATATACTAACGGAGATTTTAAATGAGAAAAATTTTGTATTCATTTGATCTTGACTACACTTTCGTCTTTCATAACTATGACAAAAAGAAAACATGTTTTCTTTCTTTGCTAAACCAATAATACTCCAAGAAATCCAAACGTAATCTCAAGTTTCTTTGTTTTGTTTATTACGTATGCATGATTATGTATTGTTAATTCATCTTAATTCAGTCGAGTTTCGGTTCCAGTAACTTTCGTGGAGTTCATGCTTCAACAGTGATGATCTGTATGCATGATTATAAATTTATAACTCTCCACATTGTTCAAATAAAATTTTCCAAAGAGAGAGAAAAAAAAAAGAAGAAAAAGATTCAAGTTACTATTGAACTAAGATGAGGATGTTTTCAAAAAGAGATGCGCTGTGCTTTATTCAATAAGTTACACCCACAAGCAAATGATGCAAGACTTACTACAAACGCCACGATTATCCACAAGATGAGAAAGTGTGTGTTTATGGGATAATTTAGCCCACTTTAGCTGAAAAAACCTAAAGGAGAAAATCTTCAACGATCAAACGCGCCAGCTTCTAATTGGCATTACTCTCCATGATGTAAAAAGTTTGGGTCTACTTTCCGGAAGAACTTTTGAGCGGTTGATAAGCCTTTAGGCTTGGCAATAAGATCCACATATGCAAGCTATGAGCCAGTAAATAACATTTTATTCCTCTCCTCCACCACTCAAAAGTCTACCAAAAACTCAACAATTTATATTTCTAAACAGGCATCCCAAAAGTTGGATATATTCATGCCAAAGCCACAAATGACCTAAGTAAGTGAATGCTGATAAGAGATATCAAATCATTGAACAACTGAACAAATCAAAATAGCTTCAGGTTTTGGTCAAAAAGTGTTCTCACATCCTAATCTGGCCCTTGGCTCTTAACATTAGAAACGATTGAGAAAATCTTATTCAATTCATTCTTTCCACCTCTTCCACATACGGTAAGTACATTTTCACTTCTGGATTAGTATCCTGTTGAGATGAGTTATGGTTCAGTATTAATTTGGTTTAGATGGTTTTAGGTGTATTTACGGTTTTGATGGAATTGGAATTGGCTTATTATACCTTTGGAAGAGTCTGAAGGAGGAGCCGACTGCTCTGCTGGCATATGACCATGACCATAACCATAACCGGGCTTTAACCATTATCAGGACTCCAAATGTTATGTTGACTGATACATCAACATTATAGAAAGCTGCCAACAAAAGATATTGCAATGAAAATGTAAAATATGCAATTATCCGCAAATTGTTTTTGGTTTTTCATTGATTCTCTCAGGATTTCTAAAAGGATAGAGAGATCAAGTCTTATACGTGGCACTTTATGAGTGGATGCTTCATCATTTCCTGAAACACTACAAGATATATACATCTTAAACAATAAACACACAAATCAACTACGAGCTACTGAATACAATCCATAATCACCACGTCAGCAACAAAAATATATGTCAACAGCCAATAGAAACACTAGAGATTGATATTGTAAGATAAGACATTGTTTAGACATTGATATTCTAGGATAAGACAAGATGACGAGTCTATATTATAAATACCCAAAAGGCTAATCAGAGCCAAACCACCCATTTCTTGGCTTACAACAACAACTAATAAACGTTTTTACTTTTAAGCCGCACTCAACTGCAATGGCCGCCTCAACAATGGCTCTCTCCTCCCCTGCTTTCGCCGGAAAGGCCGTGAACCTTTCTCCAGCAGCCTCAGATGTCCACGGAAGCGGCCGTGTGACAATGAGGAAGACCGTCGCCAAGCCAAAGGGTCCATCAGGCAGCCCATGGTACGGAGCCGAGAGAGTCAAGTACTTGGGTCCATTCTCCGGCGAACCACCGAGCTACCTTACTGGAGAGTTCCCAGGAGACTACGGATGGGACACTGCTGGTCTCTCAGCCGATCCCGAGACGTTCGCAAGGAACCGTGAGCTAGAAGTTATCCACTGCAGGTGGGCCATGCTCGGAGCCCTAGGCTGTGTCTTCCCGGAGTTGTTGGCCAGGAACGGAGTCAAGTTCGGAGAGGCGGTTTGGTTCAAGGCCGGTTCCCAGATCTTTAGCGACGGAGGCCTTGACTACTTGGGAAACCCAAGCTTGGTTCACGCTCAGAGCATTTTGGCTATTTGGGCCACTCAGGTGATCTTGATGGGAGCTGTTGAAGGTTACAGAGTCGCTGGAGATGGGCCGTTGGGAGAGGCCGAGGACTTGCTCTACCCAGGTGGCAGCTTCGATCCATTGGGCTTAGCTACCGACCCAGAGGCCTTCGCGGAGTTGAAGGTGAAGGAGATCAAGAACGGAAGATTGGCTATGTTCTCTATGTTTGGATTCTTTGTTCAAGCCATTGTCACTGGTAAGGGACCTTTGGAGAATCTTGCTGACCATTTGGCTGATCCAGTTAACAACAACGCATGGGCCTTCGCCACCAACTTCGTTCCCGGAAAGTGAGCCAAGTTTTATCTGTAATTTGTTTCGTAATAAGAGAAAGAGAGGTTGTTTAGATGTAAGACTTGCAAGTCTTTGTATGATTTTACTATTTAATCAAATAACTCTTTTTCCCCAACTCAGTATCTTAAAACAAAATGGAAATGGATTATGTTCTTTTTTTTTTCTTTACATCAATGGATTATTTTCTTTGGATCACTCGATTGCAAATGTTAACATGGAAATCTTAAGTACAAAAATTTCTACCAAACGAAAATAAATAATTCGATTAGTCTGAATTTTATTTTGATGCAAGAGTTCTATATCCTTGCCCAATCCACTCCCACTGGAATTGACTAAGCGGGTATTGCACCTTCATCATTCATAAGGCTGCCCTAGGAATATGATATCTCAAGAGTATTGTTTATCAAGTGATATTCATGCTTTGGCATTACTAGTTTCCGGAGTCAATTCGATTGAACATGTCATCATACAGATTAATGGTATTGAATAATCAAATCCAAAACAAATCTTTAAGACGGATCATTTTAACACCAGAGAAGGAACAAGAGCCGCATCTAACAATGTAATAGAGTTATTTTAGAAGAATATATTGTGCTAAGCCCTCAAAATTTTAAGACAATATTCATATAACATATGCCCCCATGAATTTAGACTCCCTCGCTGTCGCTTTCTTCACTGTTGCTTAACCGAAGAGTCATCTTAATATTCATCGACGCCAATTCTGCAGCTAAGTACCTGAACACATACGGCATTGAAACAGTTTCCATCCCTTTGCTTGTCTTGCAAGAATGGCATATTACTTTCTTTGGAGTCCTGCCAGGAGGCAACTTTAACTTTCCAATATCTCGAATCAGCTTCTTCTGCGGAACGATCAACACAGAAGAAGTCAGCAAGCTTCCACACAGAGAACACACATCCGCAATGTGGTGATCTGATGAGGTGTGAAGCCTGTCGTGTAATGTATAGGAAGCTCCATGAGCAAGCAATGAGTCTCTTTCCATTTCACCAAATCGAATCCCTCCACCTCGTTTCCTTCCTTTGATTGGCTGACGAGTTAGCTGATCAACGTGTCCTGTGGATCTCACCTGCAAGCCAGAATATATATGACTTAAGACAAAAAAAGCAAGTTGGAGAATTCATGTCAGGATGATAAAAAAAACAAAAAAAAAAAAACAAACCTGGAACTTGTCTGAGACCATGTGACGCAGTCTTTGGTAGTAAACAGGCCCCATAAAAATCTCACACTTGAGCTCTACTCCTAAGTAGCCGCTGTACAATGTCTCAGTCCCATAGTGATTGAAACCTTTTTGCTTCAACATGGAGCCAAGATCATCAACAAGTAAACTTGATTCGCTCTCCTCTTGTCCGTTTGTTTTCTTTACTGCATCACGAAACGGTGTTGCATCTACAAACTCCCCACGCAGACTACCTCCCTGTAAGAATAGCATCAGTGTGTGTCTAAGCAATCTAAGAATGAGACAGATATGTTAGGGATGGGATACCTTAGCAGCAATAGATTCCAAAAGCATAGCGATAGTCATTCTAGATGGGAAAGCATGAGGGTTAATGATGAGATCAGGACGCATTCCAGTGACTCCATTAAAGGGCATATCAATATCAGGCCAGAGTTGCGAGCAAACACCCTTTTGACCGTGTCTACTACTGAATTTGTCACCGATTATGGGATTCCTGGCATGCCTAAATCGAATGTTTGCCTGCCATCATGATCCTTGAAATATTAGATTTTAAAAACAAACAAAAACAAAATGGACTCGTAGTTAAGTTAACCTCACCTTCTTCTTGCTTTTCATGTCAAGAGAGACAAAGTCAACGATGACAGGGTCGGTTCCTTTTCGCTTCATTAGCTTTGTTTCGTCAGCTACACTATCATAGATAGAACAATACGCCTCATTCGGTAAAATTTTCTGCACATTAGATGCGAAAAAGAGATTAGTGAGTTCCTCCTTGCGAAACAGAGAGGATCGAAAGCAATGAATGATTTTTACCTGTCCAACATATGGTAATCCATCGGCATCAATACAAGATTGAGCAGATTTGTCAGCATTGCTCCTCCTAAAACTTTTATTACTACCCGTTCGGCTTTTCTCATCTGCCAAATCAATTGCTTCTGTCTGCACGATCACGAGGCCAAAGAGTAAGTAAGAGAAATGCTGAGTGATACGTTACAGTTCCAGATCAAAAGGAAACTCATGCAACTGAGCTTAAGCACCATACCTAGATATTTCTTATGAACGTTCAATTAAAAAAAAAAATAATAATGAGAATGGGAACTCGAACCTGGTATATTTGCCCATGACACATCCCACGCTCCACAGATGACTTGTTTAGAATCATAGCATCTTCCATATCAAATCTGTAGAATAAGAAGCATAAGAGAAAAGTAATGATGAAATTAATAACACGTGAAAGCAGTATCTTACCCAGTATGAGCCAGGACAGCAACTATTGCATTAGTCCCTGTTGGATTCTCATCAATATTGTATGTGGTGTATGTTTTCGTGCGCACCACAGGGGATTGAGGAGTCTGTTTGTGGAATACAAATAAAAATTTCAGAAGAAATGGGACAAAACGAGAAAAAAATTGTTTATGTAAATTATATAACTGACCTGCAAGTGGTAAATCTTCTGGTCAGCACGGAATCGGAGTGCTTGAGTAGAGTAAGCCATGGTTTGTTTCGCCATCTGTATATTACATTAATTCCTTAAACAACAGCTTCGACTAGCTTAACAACATCCATTGAATATAATAGTAAATACCTGACACTGATACATGTTACGTGGACTTTGGTTATGATCTGACCAAGGTGTAAGATTAGCAACCACACTTATCATCCCAGTTGGATCAATTTCTTCATGAGTTGCAAGGGAAGAGTTATTCCTTCCTCCAGTTTCCACCATCAGGACAGCTTATTTCCATAAAAACCTGATTTTGGAGATATATAACATTTTACTTTTGGCTGTATTTCGAGAAAAGCAGATTAAATCCACAAGATTTGCTTACCTGCTCAAATGGTCCAATCAGTTCAATATTGTTGGATAGAATAGATGTATTTTTAACAGGCCTAATAAATCTTGCGGGACATGATGCCAAATACAATCCAGGATAAGATCCACCCATGCTTGTTGGTACATATCCGATTTCAAGGTCCTCAGGAATCTGTAGTTGGAAGGCATTCACGTAAGAAGTCTCTTCTAATTAAAAAGTCTACAGTAACTCAGTCAGGAAGCTATAAAAACTTACTACTGAAGGAGCCTCCACTTTGAGTCTCCGCAAATAAGCGACAACCTTGGTGACTAAGTTAGAAGACAGAGATCCAACAACTTGGCCATCTAAAAGAACAGTAATCACTTTTGGTGGTCCAGCTCGTACAAGTTTTGGCAACGAAGGTACCATCCCAACCCCAACAAGAACATCAACAACTGACTTTCTAATCTTCAGAAAGTCTCTGATGTTTCCATTTGAATCGAATTGAGAAGAGATTCCTGAAAACAACCACAACATAATAAGCAAAGTTGTTACTGCAAAGAAGTGGCGTATTGCATCGTATAACAATATGCACAATCATATAGTGGTACGAATTGTCCAGACTTACTATATGCATATTATAATAATCAAATGATAAAAGAGAGCAAGAGAAACTCACGGCAAGTACGTGTCATATGGTTCAGTAATCCACAGGGCTCCCCATCAGGAGTGTGAACAGGGCATAGAAAACCCCAAGATCTACAACAAGATCACAGCACAGCAGGAAAAAATGTAAAGACAAAATATTTTGGGAGTTCCGTACGTGAAAAAGGTGCCAGAACTTACTCAGGAAGCAGCTTCCTCACAGTTGTTGTCCGAAGTCCAGCAAAAGAAGCACCTCGATGAACAGCCCGGAAAAATGAAAGGAAACGGAGAAAGTTCAACCTCTCCGCCTGAACAGTGTAACCTACTTTCTGGTAAAGACACGAGAAAGTTAGATATTAGTATTTTTTTTTCTAGCAAACTACATCATACTTAATTGAGCTTGGCTACATAAGATTGCATCATACCTGCTGTAAATCCAAACTAGACCTTGTAGTCATACATCCTGATTTCAACAAAGACTCAATTGACGTGCCAATACTCCTAGGCAGAGCTTTGCTCATAAGCTTCTTGATATCAGCATCTGCAGGCAATTAAGGAATCGTCACCGAGTGCATGATATTAGTTAACAAGAGACATTAAAAAAAAATGCATGCGCAATAAATGTGAGAATAGCAAAAGAAATTGAGTTTCATATTTGCAACGAATGCAGGAGACAAGAACATTGAACAAGGGAACAAAACGAAAGCAACTTACGATTTTCAAAGTCAAATTTGCTCTTAGTATTACGCATCTCCTCTTCAATAGTACTTTTGCATTTCCGCAGCCACTCTTCAAGTTTTTCCTATAAAACCAATGGAGGTGATGTCAAGTAACTCTATTTGATGAACAAACTCTAGTAAACACAACACAACCAAGTCACATGCTAGATGTTTCTAGCACATGGGTAAAATAGTTATGTACCTTGAGGTAGATTGTTATGAGGTGACCCGGGACTAAAATTTCCTGATTTTGCATAGAATCAGGATTGTCAGGTAAAGAAGTCTGATCCACCAGAGAAAAGAGCTTTTGAATTATGAAGCTGCGAAATCATAAAAAAAAGGTTGACCATATTAACACTTTAAAAAAAAAAATCAGCAAGACAACATAATGAGGCACAAAAAGCTAGAAATTACATGAGCAAATTGAACTTGTCGTCATCGTTGTCAAGGTGAACAAAAATATAATTATGCAGCACAGCTTCAGCAACCTGAATACATAGTGATGAAAGAGAGAAAAAAAAATTTAGAACAAATCACAGAAACAAGAACCCAGTAACAATCAAAAGCGGTTCTTCAAAAAGTTGGCTACTCTTTCTGAAAACAGCAACAAGTTTTGCTGTAATGAAACCAAACTGCGAAGTTGATGATTGAGTAAACTTACAGCAGGATAGCTTGCATTTTCTTGCCCATCAAGATCAGATTTAAAATGCTCTCCTGTTAGTTAAAACATTAGCTTATAAGTCTTTAAAGATATGTGAATATAGACACTGAGACAGGTAAATCACCTAAATACTTGCGGCACTGGTCCCGGGTGAAAAGACCCAAGTCTCTCACTTCATCAAGAATGATTTTGGCTCGCTCACGTACGAGTTGGGTTCCAACAGATCCATCCCCTCTTCCGTAATGCTCATTGTAACAACAGTTCAAGCTTTCGTATATTTCCTCATCGTTGGTTTCAGTGAGAGCCTAGGAACATAAAAAATGTCGTTTGTGAGCAAACTAAACACGTGTTCACCTCAAAGAAAGCTTGTTCTTACGGATACTTTAAGTTCACTAAGACTATACCTTGAGAACAAGGCCGACAGGAAGCAAAAATTCCCTTCCCCCTATCCTGTGTCCATAAGAGATAAGTTGAAAGTGAGCTCAAAATTTTAGATAATGTCTACACCATATTTCAAACATAACTCACCAGAATCCAACTCGGGCACTTCCATTGCGATTGTAATACACTTTAATAGTGACAGCCGACTGGTCGTCTCTAACACACCTAAAATTCATGAATATAAAGGACTCGTTAAGATATATTGTTACTTACTTAAAGTGAAGATTAGCATATTATAGATATATCTAACATCATAGGGAAGAGATGAGTTTCACATACCTAATAGCAACTGCCTTGTCACTGTATCCTTCTCGTTTTCCAGTGAATGAGTTCCGGATCATTCCCGTTGGCTACATAAAGATTCTTACTCAGTTAAATTATGAGAGAAATACATATGATACAAGGAAATTACATTTTACCCATAAACTATATAAGCAACGGTTGAAAGTTCAAAAAAAAAAACAGAGGTAGCTTACGTGGTTTCGCTTTGGTGCAATAACACATCGGAACACTCTCTCAATTCCATTGAGAATAAAGTACCTATTTGAAAGAAACCCCAAATTATTACCATGATCATACTTAAAGAATATCACGAGCTATATTATGTGTAACAATGCTTTTCTAATGTGTGGACAAGAGAGAAGCTCCCACTGATATGAACAACGTTGGTATGCAAACAAAGATACATTTTAGTAGAGAAAGCCCACAAATACTAAAGCGCATATATATATATATATATATATAACACCGTCCCTGCTCGGCCTCCAAAGCGGCTGTCATAAAGATAAGAGGTGTAAGAACAGTTACCCTCCCATTTCAGAAGTTGACTCTTTATACTTTAGAAGCTTCCTGCAATCAGCACCCTGTAAGTGGCAACGATTTGACTGCACCAAAACAAGGAAGGAGATCAGTTTCCAAGACTTTTGTCATAGTAAGAAAAGTAAAGAAGAGAGATATTCGAATTATAAGAGCCAAATTTACAAATCAAAAGCATCCAGCCAGAGAGAAGAAAACTCTTGGCACCAAAGCAAAGCAGAGTCATAACATCTTTTAACCAAAGAAGAGAAGAGAAGAGTTACCATGAGCATAATAGGTAATTCACCAAACTCAAACTTCTCTCTGACAACGGTTCCAAATCCAGCTCCCAGTCCATTGCCATACTGAAAGCAAACATCTGCCATAAGCGCTCCCGTGTACGATATCTTCGCCTGCCGACACTGTTATCCCAAAAAAAAACACAACGCTCTCACTCCACCATAAAAATAAAAACAATTTAATACATAAGAAACAATCGTTTAAAAGAAAGCAGCTTTCACCTCAAAGGGATACAGAGACTCTTTCCTCGAATTTGAACTCAAACTCTCCTTCTGAGGAGAGAATACTTTCGGATTTTCTAATCTAAGTATATCATTCTTCGTTAAGGAAAAATCAGACACCAACATAACTTATAATAGTATTATTATGTGTATGAATTGATAATAATAATTAAAAAAAGAAAAGAAAAAGGATATTTCTCCACTTGCTGTCGGAGGATGGGTCGTTAACGGTGACGGGGTTGATTCGAGTGAACATAACCTCGAGCCCTTTCTCTGTCATGTAATCGAAAGACTCTATGTGGTGCTTGACCAGATTGCGAAGCTCCTTGAAGTCTTCCGTGTTCGGAACCGTGTCTTTCCCTTTCACAACCATGATTTTTTTTTTAGGTTTTCTCTCTAACCAACCGTGACTTTGGAAATTAGGGTTCTTGAAGAAGCTTTGATTAACAAGACAGACAGAGGAGGAGGAGGGAGCTTGAGTCGGAAGAGAGGCGGCTAGAAAGGTGAAGGAGGGTTTAGGAGTTTATTGTGGGTTGGGTTTTAACTTGGAACTACTTTTAAGTTTATTGCACATATAACACTCATCTTTTTTTAATATTAATATTTTAAACCCTAACTTGTTTTTCTTAATTATTTGATACCATTTTAGGTGTTGAAAATTTAGCATCTTAACTTTTGTAGTTGAACCTGAAATCCTAATTAAAAAAAAAGACTCGATTTCGTATCAATACTATAGTGAACTACTGTAACGCAAAATTTTGGGTTATGAATATTATCATTTTTTCATCTTACCTCTAATAGATACCTTTAAAATCTATAAATTTAAAACCTAAATAAAATAACTATATTTAAATTAATACTATATATGAGTTTCAATCTTTTGATGAAATTTCAAATTTATTAATCTATCATGAAGAATGTTATATACAAAAATTCTAGCTCTACTATAAAACTCTCTGTATTATGGCATGGAAAGATAGTAAAAAGAATGATTTAAATTAAGTGGTGATCTGAAACCATCTCCTTAGCCGTCCTGCATATTTGTGATCCATTTTTCTATTTGAAATCTTTATAACATATATCGTCCTTTTCAGTTTTTTGTTATTAGAATTAATTTATTTATTTATTCATTTAACTAATTAACTCTGTTGATTTAAAAAAAAAAGTAAATTAATTATTAAATTGTTAAACTAATTAATTTATTAAGTTACAAATATAATTAAATTATTAAAATTAAAGAAACAGTTGCATATATAAATGTGTGGGTAATAAATAGATGATGATATTTAACTAGCAAAGTTGGTAATGTGTATCCAAACAAGCCTGATTGACTTTACCGGGTTTTTTAGCTTGGTCAACGAAAATTTGAGATTAAATAGAAATATATGAAAATTTAAAGATTTAAATGGCTTAAGTAAAAGTTATAGATTTTATTGATCAGAAAAGTTAAAGATTTAATTGGCTTTTTCCCAATCATTTATACAACTAGCAATTCATATGTCACATTTAAGGTGAAGGAGGGTTTAGGAGTTTATTGTGGGTTGGGTTTTAACTTGTAACTACTTTTAAGTTTATTGCACATATAACACTCATCTTTTTTTAATATTAATATTTTAAACCCTAACTTGTTTTTCTTAATTATTTGATACCATTTCAGGTGTTGAAAATTTGGCATCTTAACTTTTGTAGTTGCGAGATGGGCGATTGGGAAAAAATCCCGATCCCGAAGAACCGAACCGAACCCGATCCAAAAAAGTAATATTAAATCTGAACCAAAATTGATTTGATATCCGAACGAATTCAAGTTTTTGGTATTTAAAGAACCGAAACCAAACCCGATCCGAGCCGAAGTATTTCGGGTACCGGAATGTATCTGAAATAGATTAATATACCTATATATATTAACTATTTTTAGATTTAATGTATATTAAAACATCCAAAATATATATGATACTTTTAAGTTATCCAAAATACTTAAAAATATATAAAAATAATTAAAACTATATATCTAAATAGTTAAAAGTATACTCAAAATAATTTATTGATTCTCTCTCTAAATATTCAAACCAAACCAATTTATATGTTAAATTTAGGTATTTTGACATACGTTATTCAAATTTACATGTAATATATTATTTTATTTATTGATTTCGTGAAATTTAAAGTATATAATAAATTTTAAATTTTAAAACTAATTTAAATGGGTTATACGGACCCGAACCGAACCCGCAAGGATCCGAACCGATCCGAACTGAAATTTAAAAATATTCAAATGAGGTTAAAATCTTTGACCCTAAAAATCCGAAACCCCAATAGACCGAATGGATACTCGAATGTCCACCCCTAACGATTTCAATCATATTTGGCGTTAGGAAGTCCAGTCCAGCATGGCTTCACCAACATATCTTTCGGGAAGCAACAAATATTCATATGTAGATCTTTTCCTTTAAGGTTGAGTTTTATGTTTGTTTTCCATGGTCTTGTGTTTTTCTTTTTTTCTCTCTCTCCCTCTGCATTGACTCTATCATTGGCAATTTGAAAACGTTAAAAAAATAATTTTTGTAGTTAAACCTGAAATCCTAATTAAAAAAAAAGACTTGATTTCGTATCAATACTATAGTGAACTACTGTAAACTGTAAAGCAAAATTTTGGATTATGAATATTATCATTTTTCATCTGACCTCAAATAGATACCTTTAAAATCTATAAATTTAAAATTAAATAAAATAACTATATTTAAACCAATCCTGTATATTAGTTTCAATCTTCTTTATTTAAAATTTTTTTGATGAAATTTCAAATTTATTAATCTATTATAAAGAATGTTATGTACAAAAATTCTATCTCTACTATAAAACTCTCTATATTATGGGAAAGATAGTAAAAAGAATGATTTAAACTAAGTGGTGATCTGAAACCATCTTCTTAGCAGTCCTGCATATTTGTGATCCATTTTTTTATTTAAAATCCTTATAACATATATCGTCCTTTCAATGTTTTGTTAATTTTAGAACTAATTTATTTACTAAATCATTTAACTAATTAAATTCTGTTGGTTAAAAAAAAATTATTTATTAAATTGTTAAACTAATTAATTTATTAAATTACAAATATAATTAAATTATTAAAATAAAAAAACAGTTGCATATATAAATGTGTGGGTAATAAATAGATGATGAAATTTAACCAGCAAAGTTTGGTAATGTGTACCCGAACAAGCCTGATTGACTTTACCAGGTTTTTTAGTTTGGTCAACAAAAATTTGAGATTAAATAGAAATATATGAAAATTTAAAGATTTAAATGGCTTAAGTAAAAATTATAGATTTTATTGATCAAAACTAAAAGTTAAGGATTTAATTGGCATTTTTCCCAATCATTTATACAACTAGCAATTCATATGTCACATTTTCAAATTCATTCATTAGCTTTTATCCTAAAATATATCCATTTATCAAGTTTGATATATATAAAATGATATGTTTTTTGGTTTCTATAGGTTTAAAAGTGTGCATGCACTACTGTATCAAACAAGGTTTTAAAAGGTTTCCTTACCATGTCTTCTTTTCTTGGTTAGGTTATCTCACCTCTAATACAAATCAATATTTTTTTCTAATTGAAAGTATTTATCTGGTAATTCTTGTTAGCGTTTATCTTACTACTTATACATGGACAAGTTCGAGAAAAACATACTTTTTTTTCATTGAACCTAAACGTTCGGGTCTTACCATCTTTCTACCCTTGTAGTTGCTAAGTCAGCCTCTTTACAAACTTAATCAACACTTAGAGAGAGATTATAGACTTTTTAGAGAGATTATGAAATGTTTTATTATAACTTGATGATTTATAAATGAGAAAAAGATACAGATGAGAATTTCGCATACATGAGTACCTCCTCAACGGATGGTGGAGATTAAACCAAACCAGCGGCTAAAACTGGTTCTCTAGATTATTCTACTCTATCTTCCTTCATCTAAGTATTCTTACTTTCTAAGTTGTTCAACAAGCTTCTATAAAAATATAGATAACTTAAAAGTACTTAATATTTAAGTAAACCTAAATAAAAATGGGTTTGGATCTTCTTGGATCATGTCCATTTGCTTTACTGCACTTCCTGAATGAATTAAGATTTACAAGGACGCTTATGAAAAAAAAGATTATTATAATATATTGTACAGATTTACAAAACGGTTAAATATATTACCATTTTTGCGATTCAATTTTGTATTGCTTGATTGTTTATACGATCAGATAGAAAGTACTCAATAATAGTTTACTCAGTTCATGACAGTGTCGCTACCTCCATGGATAAAGGGTGCTCTCAACTTCACTAAGCTTCACTGAAAAGCTCATCTACCATGATTACAACCAACAAGCTTAGTAAACACTACAAATGTCTGACTCTCATATCTTTTGTGTTTTGATACTGATGTGGTCAAGAACGCTTAGACGATTGAATCCATATCCCATAGACGACCTCCGACTCAACTGATCGTGTTCGACTCCGACTTGGACCACCTATGATTTATCTCTCTCTCTCTCTCTCTCTCTCTCTCTCTCTCTCTCTCTCTCTCTCTCCCTCTCTCTCTCTCTCTCTCATTTTTCTTATTTAAGGTCTCAATTTTATATGAGCTCACTTAATTCGATTAGTGCAACCGGTCTTTTCTGGTTATAATTTCTAAAGGTCTAATCTAATCCAATCTAAGTTTTGGTGTTAGATACAAAGTCCACATGCATGTATATAATTAAATATATTACACTATCTACAATGACCCATACCATATGTACAATACATATGTTTTTATTAAATATGAGAGATGTCCAGGCTGAAGCTCGGCTAATCATGCTCATGTGGACTGGCCCACCGGCGACATGCAAACTGGTTGCTCAACAGAAAGCTGGTTGTTCAACATGAGAGTTAGATACCTACACTGCCTTGTTACACGTGGAGCTAGCAATTTCGCACTGTATGGAAATCAATATGTGACCTAAACTAATATGATAAATCCGCATCTAGTGCAAACCATTAGATCACTTCCATATGATTTACAATAAGTATTATTCAAAGTTCAATATCATAATTTAAAATCGTCCTATTATTTTTAAGTTACAAAACAAAACAATATGCTAAGTGGTTTGTTATAGGTGGTCTCACTCAATCAAAATTCAAGACCTATCAAAAAGGATAGCCACCAAATCGTCGGGGGTGAGGTGTAGCCTCTGTAGTACAATATTACTTGGCTTAGTGGGGGTTATTGGATTATGTATTTAAATGGATTTGGAATTTTTTCTTGTAGTTGGAAATCCTTGGTAAATCCAATGATTTTAAAATCAGTTAGTAAATTTCCCTTTTGCTAAGTAAAAAAGGAAAAAAAAATTGAGTCTTGAAAAAAAGTGTGAAGTTTTGTAGTTTATTTATTCATCTAGTTAATACACAAAGTAATCTCAAATATGTATTTCAGATTAATTAATTCTTCTACGTTTTTTTATTGGACCTAAATTCACAACAATGTTATTGTCCAAAATGTTAACATGCATGATTCTAATGTCATTCATAGCTTATCAAATTAATCAATGGAACAAACACATCCAAATCACTTATATAAATTCAAACTAGTACAATATTGTCTACAATGTCTCGCATTATCTGTTCAAAAGTATGAGTTTAGAAGTCAAAATGCTAAAGTACTAAAATAGTCTTTGGAAATATCTCTCTCGCTTCTCTCTTCTTTCTCTCTCTTCTTTCTGAGTTTTTCTTCGTGTTCTTGGTTTTTCCGACCGACGTCAGTGGCTTTCTCGGCCAAGGCGTCGGTTAGTGCTCGTCTTTTAGTTTTCTTTTTGGCTTTCTAGTGTTTGTATAATCTTTTGGTGGTTAGCTAGTGTTATCTTAAATCTTGTCGTTTGGGTTTTGTGGCTTTGGCGTTTTGGTTCTTGTTATGTTTAGTTGATCTTTCTGTGTGACCTCCGTCTTTGTCTCAGTTCTCTTCGATTTTGATTTTCTCTGTTCTCCTTGGTTCGCGTTGTTAGTGTTGATGTCGGGATTAGAAGGCGTGTATCATCCTTGATTGCTGAGCGACGGGTCTTTCACAGTAGTGATCGTTTGTATGTGCTTGCATGCAACTTATCCGGCTTTGTTTGAAGGATGTGGGCCTCTGGCCTTCACTCATCAGATCGTTGGAGGCGCTAGAAAAACCAATCTCCTCTCTGCGTCGTCCGTGGCTGTGTCAAGTTTCCTACCCATGTCTCTTAAGTGGTATGTAGTGGCTTGGAGCAGAATAAGGTGTGAGGGCTTGGACATCCTAATAAAGTTAGATCCTTGGTGATTATCTCCTTTTATCCTTCCAATCTTGTTTAATCATCACTTTTCTCAGTGTATTGTATTGATAGATCCCTAATTGTTGTATGTAAAATTCTAGCTTTTAATAGTTTTTCTCTAGTTTCCGGGGACTTGGTTGTTGTCCGCCGGCTTATGACTCCAAAGATCGGTCTTTAATCCGTTGGCTTAGTTTCCGGGAGGTGTTTGTTTCTCCGGCTTAAGTTAAGTTCTTGTGTAAAATCGTTTGATTGAATCAATACAATCGTTTCGAGGAAAAAAAAGAAGTCAAAATGCTACTTTATTTAAATGTTTTCATACTCTCGTCCATCTCTGTTAATGCATCAAGTTGTAGGTTTTCAATAGAAGCATTAGAGAAATTAATCCAATAAAGATCAGAGCATTATAATGAGTGGAATATGAATTTTAGATGATAGAATAATAATTACTAGAATAGGAATTTTTGACTAATAATTTTGTAATACTCATTCCTCTTGGATATACAAATGACCGGTATCTATCTTTCATTGACAAATTAAGCTTTATCAAGCTAAGTAGGTGCATTTTTCGTTATGTTTTTTTTACCCTAGTGATGAAATTCTACAAGAATGCATAACTCCATCTTATTTTTATTCATCTACTTATTCAATATTTTACATCCATAGTTAGGCAACATGATCCTATTGTTATACCTGAATCCATTTAAAACCAGGTTGTGTTGCATAAGATTATAAAAACATTATAATTTATGATTCAGACCATGTCAATAATTAATTTAATTGTATTTGAAAGTGGATTATATAACTCTCAACTCGTAAGAGGGAGTGGTGATTAGTGATTACAAAGTAGCCATCAATAACACCTTATTCAATTGGTAACTAGTATAGTGTTGACATAAAGTGATAATATTGAAAGTAACCTTCGTTGAATAGTAATTTCGTGAACATTAATTTAGATTGTTTCGGTTATCCTAAAAAGATGATTTTTGTAATGATCAAACAATAAAGTGCATTAACAAATTTTATATTTTTTATTAGAGTTTGGATTAAAAATATTAAAATAATATGTTAATGCTAAAAAAAGTTTTGATTGTAAGAATGATAATATTCAAAGTAAAATATAAAATTTCGGGTTTTCGGCCTGGTCCTACCCCATATGAACTTAAGTCTAATATATCAAAAGTCCAAATAAGCTTAGCTCAAAAAACCTTTATTTTTCTGGACTTATAAAACTAAGCCTAAGCCCGGTAATTTTTAGGGCCCGGTAAACTAAACCTAAGGCCGGTAATTTTTGGACCCTAATTGACATGTCTACAGTTCGGTCAATCGAATGAAATAATTAGTTTCACCGAAATGTATAATATTCAATATTTTTGTTTTGTTTGATGTATTATTATTGATAATAATAATATATCCATCTTTCTGTTGATAAAATGGTTGGGTCTGTTGATAAAATGGTTGGGTCTGTTGATTAAAGCTCAAACAATGTGGCATATCGTTACCTTGAAGTCTAAATACTCCAAATAATGATCTGAGCTAAAACCACACGACTCATGTGTGTACACGGTTGTTATTACTTTCGTATCATATATTAAATTGTTACTTTTCTACCAAATCTCACTTACTGTCTGCGTGATTAGTAGCAAACAAACTTGTACCAAATTAAATGTTTACTTTTCTACCAAATTTCACATAGTGTTTGCGTGATTAGTAGCAAAACAAACAGTGATTTAAAACACAACAGTGTAATTGTTTGTCGCTACCAATCAAATCAAATTAGTGGAGGGGGAAAAACACAAACCCGCATGCCAACATTTGCGTCAGACACTCGATCTCTATGTTGTTTTTAAGCTGATTATTGCAGCTCAAATGTACAGAGGGAAATCATGAGGTTTCGTTTGAACTAAGCATACGTTACTTGGAAGTATGGGTTGGAGCAAGAGCCCAAAGAGATGATGAGTAGAGATGTCAATCATGAACTTGGACCGCGGGTCTGGCCCGTAAAAAACTGTCGTGGGACGGGATTGGACCGAGATTTTACAGACCCGCAAATTAGCGGGTTTTGTGGGACGGGTCTTTGCGGGACTGGATCTTTTGCGGGACGGGACGATGCGGGTCTACGGGATTACAAAGACCCGCATTTTTTTCTTTTTTAATTCTTGTTTTACCTCAAAAAAAAAGTGAAAAAGGTAATTTATATGACTTTCCTCTGAAAAAAGAAAAAAGCTTCAGCAATGATGATTAATTAATTTTGGGATTAGCAGCTTAGATTTGGTGTTTGATTATATTTAGTTTTTATTCATTAAAACTAAAAAATTGGTTATGAACTTAAGAGTTATAAGCTAATGAAAAACATATTCTGAAATTAACTTTAATTGGTATGTAAATATGTTTGAGTGTGACAAAATTAACTATAACTATTTTATTTGGTTAAGATAACATGAACAAGACTAAGCTCTGATCAAAGCGGTAACGAGAATAAGCTATGGTTAGAGCCTTGATCGACTAAGCTATTCAATTCTATAACAATGATGTCGTTCAGCTGAAAGAGTTAATCTTGTTACTGATTAGAGCCTTCTTCGATATGTATTTTATAATTTATTCTTCATGTTCTCTCGTTACTTATCATTGTTATCTTGTTACATCAATAGAATAGAATATACATCTCATTTTTACATGCACTTTTTGTTTGGTTATAACTTCATATATATATATATATGTATATATAATCATCTCATGTTCTATATGCACTTTTAATAAAGAAAATATGCATAATATATAACAATTTTTGAAGAATTTGCATTGTAGACATTTCATGTATATTAATTATGTGAACTTGGTTATGTAGGGGAGCATCCTGAAGCATCTTAGAGCAGCATGCAGCATCAGGAAGTGTTCTGGAGCGGCCTGCAGTGTCAAGTATGATCGGATACATTACGTTAACGTATGTCCCGCGGAATACCCGTAAAGGAGTGTGAAATTTGCGGTACGGGCTTGGGATGACCTTTTGGAGACAGCAGCCCACGCGGGCCTGATCCGCCGTGATCCGCAAAGAGATGAGTCCGCTTCGGTATGGGACGGGACGGATCAACCTGTTTGACATCTCTAATGATGAGTATCTCGTGTCGTCGATTATTACGTACAACTACAATTTATCATCATTCATCATTATATTATTTTAAGTACATACGAAAAAAAAATTGTCAAGTTTGGGTGGGGGACCCAGAAAGCTTTTCACGCGTGCTATCGCAATCCTACGGTCACCATCATGCCCGTATTGAACGGGAACCACTCAGATTGCTTCATCTAACGGCTCACACTCCCCGTGTTTGACTCTGTTCTGTCCATCCTCTCACGCGTGCTCCCCTTCGCTCTCCTTTTGTTTCCCCACTGTTTATTTGATTTTAACCGAAACATTTCTTAACATATTAATTATTTTTTGGGAAAAAAACTAGTTTAACCTTAGTTTATCAATTTATTACTAGATTGGCTCTAATTTTATTTTAATTACTAGTAGAAATTTTATACCTAATTTACCCTTAAATCTTTTATTATAAAAAAAATAATTACAAAAATGCCATTTTTCACAGATTTATTTTGCCTACGATTTATGTAACCACAAACTTATTTTTATTTTTCTTTGGTGACAGATTTATCTAAAATTCTATAGACTTAATTAGATTTCTACAGATTTATTTTGATATATCTGTCATGTTTAGTCACAGATTTATTGAATTTTCACAGATTTAATTGCATTTAGTTTTATTGGCCACAGATTTATTTATTTTTGACAGATTTACATAGGATATGATAGATTTGTTTTTTCTTTGGCCACCGATTTTTATATTTTTGACAGATTTATTTAGATTTTAACTGATTTATTATCCTTTAACCACAGATTTACTTAAATTTGACAGATTTAATATGAATTTGACAGATTTATTTATCTTTTGACCACAGACTTAACTACAATTTGACAGATTTGTTTTTACTTTGGCTACAGATTTAATAATTATCTTGCCACAGAGTAATTAAAATTTATTTAACCGAACCGGTTATTGAAAACCAGATTTAACCATTAAATTCTGTTTTTTTTTAGAAAAAAAAACAGATATCTCATTTGAATTAAACCGAAACTTTCTAACCAACAAATTAAATTAAATAAACCAAAATAAATCAAGTAAACCAAACTATAACCAAAACTTAATTTAAACCAAGAAGAAAAAAACCCTAATGCACAAATTAACCATCACGTCTTCTTCTCCAACAGGAGGTTACGTTCTTGCGTCATTCACCTTCTTTTTTCACTTATGGCTCAAGTAAAAATTGTTTGCGGAAAATGGATACCTGGAAAACCCAAATGGTTATTCGGTGTTGATAAAGGAATGAGAAGCAAGACAATAGCAGTGAACGACAAAACAAGTTTCGAGGATTTTGTTCATACGGTGATCAGAGCTTACGATGTCGATACGCAGATTTACGACGTCGAGTTTAGCTATATGTATCCAAAGAAAGTTTTGCTAACATTACCGGAAAACACACCGCCTATAGATGTTGGAAATCAGAGGCAATTTAATGGATTTTTGGAACAATCTAAAACAGATGCAATGCAAATCTGTCTTGAACTTACGAAAAAAGTTTTGGATGAAGAAAAGGATGCAAGTGATGAAGACGACGAAGGCTCCATATTTGATTATTGTGATGATTTAGATGGCGCATCTTCTGGTGATGAAGATTTCGCATTGAAAAAGATTCATGTTGAAGAAGAAGAAGAAGAAGAAGAAGAAGAAGAAGAAGACGTGAAGAGTGGATCCACGTCTGCGACTGTGAGCATTCCGGTTAAAAAGGGTAATCATCATGTTAAGCTAGAATTAGATGCACTTAATTTGGCTATTGGACAACGATATGACACGAAAGATGCACTCGAGACTAGGTTGAAGATCTTGTCAGTCCTTCATCAATTTGATTTCAGGGTAGATAGATCAGCGAGAGATATATTCGTTGTCAAATGTTGGATAGACGGATGTACATGGAGAGTAAGAGCTACTCCAGTTGGAAAATCAACTCAGTTTACCATTCGTACACACGTTTCAGAACATTCATGTTCTATTACAGAACGTTCTGCCAGTGCCCGACAAGCAACTCCTGAAATCCTTGCAGTATTATATGTGGATTCTGTTGGAGGCGTTGATTCAAAAGTTCTCCCAAAACACGTTGGAGATGCCTTAAACATGAGATTTGGTGTTAAGGTGTGTTATCTCAAACTACATGTGTATTATTAGTTTTTTTGTGAATAACAAAATATAATGTGAGAAATATTGTAAATTTTTTGTTTACAAAGTTCTTATTGTAATTTTTTCTTAAACCAGATGGATTATTGGAAGTCTCATCGGACACTTTTATGCGCACGAAATATGGTTAGAGGTTCTGCTGAGAGCGGATACTCAGAGTTGCCCACATATCTATATCATATAAGAAGAGCAAATCCTGGAACTTACGCATGTTTGGAAGTTGATGAGGTTGACAGATTCAAGTATTTGTTCCTTGCATTTGGTGCTAGTATAAGTGGATTTCCTTACATGAGAAAGGTAATTGTCGTGGATGGTACATACCTTCAGGGAAAATATAAAGGAACACTACTAACTGCAACAGCTCAAGATGGAAATTTTCAGATATTTCCTATTGCTTTTGCAGTTGTTGATACTGAAAATGATGAGTCTTGGGAATGGTTTTTTCAACAACTAAGCAATGTAATTCCCGATGACGAAGAACTTGCACTTATTTCTGATAGGCATAAAGCTATTGGTAATGCTATTGGAAAAGTGTATCCTATGTCTAGTCGGGGAATTTGCACTTATCATCTTTACAAAAACATATTGCTACGTTACAGAGGAAGTGATGCATTTAGATTGTTTAAAAGAGCTGCAAGTGCTTTTACATTGGCTGAGTTTGATACAACATTTGAGCAGATCCAAGCCATGAATCCAGGACTACACAAATATTTGGAAACAGCTGATGTACAAAAGTGGGCTCGTGTGCATTTCCCTGGGAATAGATACAACTTATTGACGACAAACATTGATGAGTCCATAAACAAAGTCATCTCAAGCTCGAGAACTTTGCCGATTGTTAAACTTTTAGATGCGCTACGGTTAATGATGACAAGATGGTTTGCAAGTAGAAGGACAGCTGCGGGAACAATGAAGAAAACCTTGACTCGTGGTGTAGAGAAACTTTTGGAGGTAAAATAACACTTCTTCTTTATATTTTTGTTAGTTACTTGCTTTTTATAGTCAGTTTCTAACTTTTTTTTTTTTAGAAACGTGTACCACATGCCAAGATGCTTACAGTTCAAACAATCGATTTGCATCATTCACAAGTTACAACTGGTTCGTCTCTGCATATCGTTGATTTAACAGGAAGACAGTGTACTTGTCGTCGGTTTGATAAGGAGAAGTTACCATGTGTTCATGCAATCGCGGCAGCGGAAGCACGTAAGCAATGCAGCATATCTCTTTGTCACCCCTATTATCATAGCTCATACTTGTGGAGCGCTTACTCCACTTCTATAATGCCAAGAGATGTAGCTTCACCAGTTCTAGAAAATATCACAACAAAGATTTGCTTGCCTCCGGTTGTACACACACAACCTGGAAGACCCAAAAAGTCAAGGATGAAATCGGTTTTGGAAAAAGCTACAGAAAAAAACGACCTAGAAAAGAACATTTATGTTCAAGGTGTCATCAATCTGGACATAACTGCAAGACCTGCAAGGTTAAAGTTTAGCTTATGGTTAGTCTTTTTCTATACTTTCAGAATTTATAGTGGAAACTAATTAGTTTGGTTCTGGTTCTTTTGGTTATGAACAATTATCTGTTGAAATTGCAGGCGATGTGTTGTACCTGCGTGGCAAAGCTGCACTTGTTTTTTTTTTTTGCTAAACTTCTTGAGCAACTTTGTTTCTTTTCTTCTCATATGTGGCTTTCATTTTTTTTATACTTTGCAAGTTTAAACTTGTGTTAGATATTGGTACTACAAGTATTAACGAGACAATTGAACGTAGTTTTTTTTTAATTCTGTATACTAGAAAGTAAAATAGAGAAAAAACACCATAGCCTCAAGATAGGTACAAAACCAACTTTACTATCATATACGCACTACTGAGCTAGTAAAACAAAGCAAAAAAATTCTAAAACAGAACAAAGCAAAAAAATTCTAAAACAGAACAGATGGCCTTATCATAAAAATGGACTGCAAATTGTAGCTGAAACAGAATAAGACACGTTCACTAATAAACTCATGTTTCGCTAATCGCCGCCAACGTTCACTAAGAGAAACTAAAACTGAACATACTACATTGGTGAATCAGGAAATAAATGAGTGACTTGAGGTTCTCCAACAGTATCGTAAATCTCAGCAGCTAGCTTCCGTCGAAGATCCTGAATGGTTTCGTCACGTAACCCTTCAAATGTGCAACCAATCGCAAGACACTCAATGTATTTTATTGTATAAACACCACAGTCTCCTGGAAGGTCATTCTGTGGAACTTTTTTCAATCTTCGTACACTGAATTGTTTTTCACTCTTTTTCCGAACAGTGGCAGGGACCATAGCACTCAGGATGGACGGGATCATCTTTGCAAACGGGCGGCAGAAGTTCTGGATTTCTTTTTCGTCTACTATGGTCAGAATGCTGTCATAAACAGTAATGGCCCCCTTTTTCAAGTCGATGTCCAATGCAACCCAGTGATTACCATTTACGAAAAGGCATGCATATAGATGATCAATCTCGTAATACCACTTCTTGTTTGTGACTCGGTCAGATGGATACATACCGTTGAAGATACCCTTATATCTATCTGTAGGTTTCCAAGTCTTCGGATTAAACTCTTTGAAATCACTTACAATTTTGGTGACAACCCACTGATCCAAAAAAGCAATGCGCTGAGAATGGTAAGGTGAAGGATCACAAAGTGATCTCTTATAGAACATATGCATTGCAGACCACATATGCTGAAAAAAAAATAACTTGTTAGAACAAATGTATTACACTAAGAGAACCTAAGAAAAATGTATTACCATGTTATTCAACCAGCCATAGTTATATGTAAGCCACTGATTTCTTGGAGTTATTATCACCTTATAGAATTCTGTACTATTAGTACAGGTTCTGTCTGACTTCTTCCTATAAGAATAATATATAGATTAAAACAAATATAGCAATACGAAATGCAGCAAACTCAAGTAAAAACAGGAAGACATACTCATCATCCAGTAGAAAATGCAGTAAATTTCTCATTTTATCATCGTCAACATCAGCAAACGGATCATATGCAGAGACGGACGGTGTTACACCTGTGATTATGCGCTTCACGGTAGAGTTTCCTATGAAAGGAAATAGCTGAGACGATGCCAGCTTAGTTTGGCGCTTGTGCGGAGGTGAAGAAGGTGTGGGAGATGTAGGCTTATTCAGCTTTCTAGCCATCGCTGCAAAGGCATCTAAACGATCATCGAGATCTGCAACCTTGTCACGCAGCACTGGATCATACCATGTTTCATCCCCTGAGGCGTTATCAAGTAAATGTGGCACTTGTATTTTGGTTTTCAAAACCTTCGTATCAAAAACTTTTTTCTTGTCAAGTCCCATATCTTCACATTTTATGCTTGTCTTCTTTGCTTTCTTGACAACACGTTGAGCAGGTAAACCATCCTGCGATGTGGAATTCATCTCCACCATCCAAGACTTGAAAAGACAAAAATATCGTTAATTACATATACTTTTCAAACAAATACAGTCATAATCCTAATAGAAAAGAAACATATAAGAGTAAGATAATAATCATACCATTTCTTTGCTATTTACTTCACCATTTTCATCAACGTTAACGTTAGAATTTGCATCTTCTTTTCTCACATCAGCTGCCTCTTTTTCTTTCATCTTTTGAATGTCCTTCTCCATTGTTGCCAACTTCTCATTCATAGGAGCGAGAAGAGCACCAACCTTTGATTCGATCGATGTATCTATGTTATCCAGTTTTCCTGTCAATGTCTTCATCAAAGTGTAAAGCTGGCTCACTGGAATTTCTTCTTTCTACAATTAATAAAAACAAATAATTATAATAAATAATATTGCAGACTTAGTGAAAAAAAAAAGTAGAAATATAACTTACACTTGGACTTTTAGTGTTTTCCACTATCCCAACAGTTTTTGTATCATTAGCTTTATTCTTTTTAGAACTCTCACCATCTGTCTCATTAACAGATTTAGGACGCTTCATCCTTGTAGTAGTTGGAGCTTCTTCTGTGACATTCCAAAATCCTCGATTTATACAATCGTTACGAATATCCACAACCAAGTTTGTCACATCGCCATCATCAACTTCATCATCATCCCAATGAGGCGTATACTCTCCATTTGGCTGTGTAGTAAAATGTCTCACACGCACCTATAAAATAATTGTTATTCATTATACCATGAAATAATAATTAAGATCAACAAAAAAGCAATACGCTAAGAAATTAAACCTTATCTTCATGATGCTCTTTCTCCTGTCTAAGAAACTCCTCAAACTTGAATCGTTTACGGGATCCACTCCATGAAAGAAGAGGCACTTCTGCACCACCAATTCTGTTCCCGTAAAGCTCTCCTAAGCCCATAACTGACTCGTATGCCCATATCTGTAAGATGAAAATGAACCCTGCCAATGTATAAGATTCCTTTGTGCTGTAATCTGCACACTTAACAGAGTATATCAAACTCTGACATGCTACGCTCTCTGGAAAGCTTCATAATCAAGGACTCTCTTCGCACACTCCAACGGAATATGACGTGAGGGAGCAATTCCGTAGACACCAAGATGAAGAACACATAACAATCCGACCATTGTCCTCTTCTCAAGACTCCAATATTTGCATCTTTCCAATACCGACTGAAGCTGAACCAAGTTAGGACCAACAACTGCAGAAACCCCCATTTCTTTCCAGAACTCTCTATGATCAACATCAAAAATTTCCCCTTTTTGGAACGGTTCACAATTCATTCCTGTTATCTCACCAAATTCAACCAAAGAGAGACGAATGGGCTGCCAATCAATCAACGACCATATCTCATAATTCTTCTTCACTTGAAGCTGATTCGTTAATAGGTAATGGACAAGCTTTGCACACCATGTGAATTTGAGCTCATAAAACATAGGAAATACACCAATTGCAGACTTCTTTACAGCCTCCCATGCATCAAATCCCACACCTTCTCTAACCATTTGAAAATTGGACAAATAGCTATAATAACTCATACTCCTTTGCTGACTAGGAGCTTTTCCTTTACTGTAGAGTAGACGAGGATAGTTTCTCTTAGTGCTAGAAGAAGTCATACCTAACAATGAAAACATAAAAAAAACTGTTAGCATCAAATTCTACTACAAAAGCGAGTGTTAGATGTATCAAAATATTTATCATCTTAAAAATTCCAAGCTACGATACAGTTTTTTTCTTTTTGTGCTAAAACTAAGATACAAACAACTATCCAAAGTATGAGAGGCATATGATTCGTTGTTGTAACCAATATTCTTCTCTATAACACTTAACACCAAATCAAAAGCTATCCAAACTCCATGGAAATCTCAATGTTCTAGAAAACAACATTATAACTCGGAGGACAAAACGAAATACAGAAACTATAAAGTGACATACGTAACGGGTGAAGATATGGAGGTTCTCGTCGTCGGAAATTACTCAGAAACAAGAGTCCGTCACACCGGCGAAGTAGACGCTACTCGGAGAGGAAGAAGATTAAACTCGTAGACGCTACTCTTTTTCAGAAAGTATTTTTTTTTTATGTCGACGACGACGGCTAGGTAAAATTATTTGGCAAAATTTTAGTAAAGAGGAACTATTAGGGTTAATTGGTCTTTTTGTACATATGTTAGATTATATTGATTACACAAAGTTAAACTAGTAATTAAGTAAAAGATTAGAGTTAATCTGAGTAATTTTCTCTTATTTTTTTTTCCATTCATTCAAACTAAAAAAACGATTACAATAGGATGAATGTTCTGGGCTTACAAGCCCCATCGCCAAAATAATACTCCCTCTGTTTCATAATACTTGATGTTTTATCTTAATGCACAAAGATTAAGAAAACTAGATTTTTCTAAAAAAAATATTTTAAAAATATTATTTTATAATCAATTAACCAATAATAAAAAATACAGTAAAATCTAATTGGTTAAACAGTTTCCAATAAAATTAAAACTAACCTTAAAATCTCCAAACTTCATCTAATTTGAAACAAAATTATCCTTCTAAAACATCAACTATATTGAAACGGAGGGAGTAATAATCATGTATTCATATTAATTATTGTTTTCTATAAACTTTTCATTTATAATTCTTAATAAAAAAATATAAGTAGTATATGTTTTGGTCTAACGTTTGTCATTCTGACATTTTTTTTGTTACACAAAAATTATCATTTTACAATTCCAATGCAAATTATATTTACTTTCAGCTGAAAATTAATTGCAAACTGAATTGATTTTATAAATAATTTTATTTATCTCAAATACTATTTACCAGAAATGTGTAATTAATAATAATTTATATTTATTTCCGTCACTTTCCTAATCAATATGAAAAATATTAAAATGACACTTATATAAAAACAAATGGACTATTAATTAGCAGATGATGCTAGAAATAACATACTAGTTTGATTTTATACAAGTTATTTGGATGCATTATGTTTATTGCATGTCATTATCGGTTTCTAGTTTTCGGAGATTATAAATGTGGAGACGGTTCTTGGGGATCATTGATCGTCTCCATGTTAAACATTTAATCATGTTCAATATTTTGCGCTGTAAAAATTTTCTCAGTTTGTTGTGGTTGTGTATTATGACTTCCTTTACAGGTTATGGGAGACACTCTGAATCGTTTGTGGTGGTGAAATCAACACGTTTCTCTGCATGGTTCATAGCGGCTTGACGGTGTGTATAGCTCAGTTAATCTGAGATCTTCTTAGTAAAGGTATCTTCTTCTTCTTATAAGTTCCAACAAGTTCATCAAACGTTAGCTATTCCGAAAACTGACTTGAAATTTTTGGCATCCGAAGCAACGAAGAAAACATCATATTTCTGAGGTATCGTTTGATGGTTGAGAATGGTAATCGATTCTTAAGAATGTCAAAAACTGATTAGCATAATGTGATTGGTTTAGTACGTGAGTGAAACTAGGAATATAATAAATTGAATTAGCAAATTTTACACAAATTAAACCTGTAACTGAATCTGAATCCTTCATTCTCTGGCTGAATGAAATTTGAAAAAAAAGTTTGACATTAGAATCATGCAAATTCATGTAAATTTGTGTTACGGTTTTGATATATGGTATAATAGAAGTTTTACCTAGACAACTAATGTATTTATTTAAAATAAAAATATAAATGGTAAAAATTTATTGAGAAACAAAAACTAACAAAAACTAAATAAATCATAATATGTATTTAATTTACATATGTGAAAAATTTAAAACATCAATTATTTAGATCTAAAAAAAGAAGTACAGTACTATTTATAAACTCTTATATTTTGTGTAAAAAAGTTTTTTTTATCTCTTCTATAACTCGAAAGAAGACATAGTTTGTAGAAGATTTGGTCTGGGATGAATCAATATTAATAGGAGTGCAAAAAATTGATAATTCTGAAAATTCCACAAAAGTTTGACCTCTTTTCGCTTATTTTATTTTCTGGTTTTTATTATCTTTTTGCCGGCTTCTGGTTTTTATTAAAACACAAGTAGATTCACGCACACAAAGAAAGCGTGCTAGGAATAAATAAAATTTGTTTTACAAAAAAAAAAACTTTTAAACATCCCCATATATATATACGTAAGAGTGTGATTAAACTGGGAGTAGACAAACCAAACAAAAACAAACAAACCGCAGCAGAAAAGAAGGCCACGCTCTCTCTCACTATTACTCCTACTGTCTCTCCTCCTTCTCTCTTTCTAGATCTTCTTACCCCCCCCCCCCCCCCCCAGCAACGTCTTTCGATCAGCCTTTCAGCTTGTGTTTCTACGCAGAAAATATTCATTTTCATTCTTCTTCTATATTCCAAAGATTTTTTATTTCTACAGGTATGATCTTTTTGCTTCTTCCCAGGGCCGGCCCTGAAATTTTGGGGGCCTGAAACTATCTCTATGTAAAAAAAAATTTTGGGGGCCTAAAATCTTTTTGGGGGGGTTAAACCTATGTAATTTTTTTCAAAAATTTTGGGGGCCTGTAAGAAATGTTTCATTAGGCATTGCACAGGACCGGCCCTGCTTCTTCCCACCGCCACAAATTTTGACTTATTAAGGTTTATTTGTTTTTCTTATATGTTTTTAGTCTGATGATAATTTTGCTCGCTGATTGCTTTGCTATCTATGCTATGGTCTATTTACTCAGATGATTGTTTGTATCTCTCCCTCGAGTAAATTGCAATACTTCTTTTTTCAGGTTAAATGTTCTGTGTTTATGTTCTGTTTGTTTTTCTTTGTACTTCCGAATAAACTATTCATGATCGCTTGAAGATTATGTTCTGTTTTGGTGATCATTTAGTGAGGAAGATAAAACATTTATCCTTGATCCAGTTGTTATTGTCTTTGGTCATGGCTGCTCTCTTTATCGTACGCAGATGCATAAAGTTGTATGCTTTTGTTTCGTGAATCAGACATCCTCTGTGTCTTTGGTTTCTCTGCTTATTTTTTCAGTATTAGAAAATATTTTTGGGATTTTGCCTTGGTTTCAGTGCCTTCAACTTCGTACCTGTGATTATTTAATTAAATAGCATTTGGTCCTAATTTTGTTTGTTTCTGCAGTTTTTGTAAGAGAAGAGGAGGGGACGAGGGTTTTAGAGACACAACTCAAAACTAATAGTGGGAAGAATCAAAGATGCCGTGGACATCCTTCTTCATGTTTTTCAACAGGACTTGCACTCGTCTCGTTGTCTTTTTCCTCGTTATTCTGTAAATTTCCTTCTTTTCTCAGGTGAGTTAGTATCTTTTTTATTGCCTCTGGGTTGAGCATTTTGCCCTTCATCTTTCTTGTGTTTAAAATAATAAATAGCATGTTGGTTTCTAGTTTCTACTGTAGGACCTTTCTTCTTTTGTTTAAAAAACTATTGAACCTTCCTCTCCTATCCTTTTGCAGGCCTTGTTTTTTTTTCTTCCGGGAATAGCTCTCTGTTGTTGTGACTATTTTAGTGTTTGAGAATGTGCATTGTTGGAAACAAGAAGGGAAACAGATCACTGAAGGAAATAGGAACTTTTATGATGACTACATGTTTCATTGCTAATTACCAATCCGTTCAAGTTTGCCAGGTACATAACATTTATTTCACTTCATTGCCACTTAAAAACATTTTCATATGCTACAGAAGGTTACAGCTACTTAGATGTTTCAACCTTTCCTTTTTAAAATTTTTGCAGGCAGAATATTTCAGACAGTTACTTAAGCCTGTAACGTAGTCTGGTTCTAGAGATTCCGCGAAATTGGGTGGAAAAGAGTTATTTTGTATTCTGAAGACGTCTGAATTAAGCAGCTCGCAGTTTTCTTGAAGGTGTAGGACTTGTTTTTTTTTTCTTTTTCACATCTTACCTCTTAGCACGGCGGGCATTCTCTAATGCAGAACAATCAGTATCCCTATTTCTCTGACGAAATGGGAGACGGAAACATGAACAATGTCCCGTCGTATGCAACAGCGTCATCCTTTGATGCTTTGTTCCCACCATGTGCCAAGTTACCATTCCATGGTGTTGAACTTCAACCCTCTGCGGTCTGTCCAAAGAACTTTGTCGTTTTCGACCAAACGTATGACCACCCCAGCTGCCAAGTGATGTACCATCCTGAGCTGACACCTAGGCTCGTGAATTCCGGATTAGCTTCCACGTTTCATAACGAGTATGTTGGCCAACAAGAAGAAGTATCATCATCCTCTTCTCACCAAGAAGATCCTAATGAGATTGATGCTCTCTTGAGCACAGATGAAGATGATGGTGGTGATTCAGAAGAGGTCAGCAGCACGGCTCGTAACTCAAGCTATGGGTATAACAAGAGCTCGAGTAGGAAGCAGAGTTCATCTGGGAGTGCTAGTAGTTGTAACAATGAAGGGAAAGGAAGGAGAAAAATGAAGAAGATGATGGGAGTGCTGAGGAGAATAGTCCCTGGAGGAGAAGAGATGAATACAGCTTCTGTGCTTGATGAAGCTGTTCAGTACCTCAAGTCACTTCAAATCGAAGCTCAGAAACTTGGCGTTGGACATTTCTCAAACCAGTCTTGAATCCTTTTCGATATTCCTTGGAAGTAACTCGTCCAGCGCTATCTGGACTGGACCACACACTCTCTCTATTTCTTTGGCAGGGATGGGATCTTCTTATAATATACTAGTATGTTGGATCTCTCTCTATATATGCTATTGAGTTGTACCTGTGGATTTGGTTTGAGTTTTGGTAAATTTCACTGTAATCATATCTGTAGCCAAGAATTGGTATGGATTGTGATTTGCTTTGTAACTTGTTTACGTAAAGTGTTTTGCTTCTTATTCAAAAAAAAAAAATTGGTCTTCTCGTACTTTACGAGTTCATCATTGAAAAAACATAGGAAGGGCCATCACTTTTTCCTGTCGGCTCAAGGACCGAATCCATCACTAATTCACGTGTTTGTGCTGAAAAAACGAGCCTAAATTTGGTCAATTCGGTTTAATTGCAGTTTCTCACTTAAAACCGATTAGTAATGTACTTATTTTAATTTGATACTTGGTTAGCTACGAACTGGTCGGTTTAAATTTAGCCCTAATTTCAAAGGCAAGGCGTCTCCACGGATCGGTTCATCACGCACCACACACCCTTAACCGGGCTTATAACCAATGAAACCGCAGTCTCCCGTCTCTTGTTAACCGGTTTTGAGAATTTGACTTGATTTTTTGTTAACCGGTCTTTTTAGTGGAATCAAAAGTGCTAGTTGCATTTTATTTGGCAGTCAAACTGATTTTAATTTTGGTATCAGATAATGTATAGGTTTGGCGGTTTCAAGATTTTGGACCGACCACAAATTAAGAAATCCGGTTTGTATAGGAGTTGGCATGGTTGGTCCTTTGGTAGATAACGGAGGCAGGTTGTTAGTGTGGTAATCTGGTTGTTAAACCAAGTGTTAGCAATATAATGGCGAGGCTGAAAGAGGGAAATACCATATGTGATTACTATAGAATAGTGTTGATGATTTGCTGGTGTTTGATACCTCTTATCTAAGTCTACTGGATATTACAAGTAAATGATTCTTTTTTGATTAGATGCTGATGAAGTAATTGTCAAGATTTTAGCATATAGTTAAAGAATGAGTAACCATCTGCGTTTCTTTCATGTTAGCTTATACCTCAGATTCTGAAATGTGTTTCTGCAGATTATAAAAAAAAAGACTCAGAATGTGCTTTTTTCTTGAAGACGAAATTGAATTTTTAAAGATGAAAAATTGTACTAGTAAATAAATGTAAGAAAAAAGCTTTTTTTTGGAGAAATTTAGCTTTTCATAGAGTGGACAAGAGCTGTAATATGCTTTGCCAGCTACTAAATGTTTGTTACCTGAAATTAGCCAAATATGTATTATATATATATATATATATAATATTATTAATTAGATTTAAATATTTTGATAAGTTATTTTAGTTTTTTTTTGGAATAAAAGTAGATGTTCAAACATATATATGTGTATATATATATTGATATTTTATACTATATGTGTCTAAAATAATTATTTTAAAACAAGATGATTATAGTCTTACATAGTAACAAGCTTGTCAAGTGCTTGTCTAAATAGAAAATAACTTTTTAATAAGCATAAAAAATAAATAATTTTTCTAAGTGCTTGTTTCGAAGGCTATAAACATATAATATTAAACAATAATTTACAATATTTTTATTTAAGTTTTTTATTTTTATTCTTTCGACATCTATTTAAACTATTCATTCAACCGCTATTCAATTGAAAATTGATAACGTTTGAATATCTAGCCACTTAAAATTATAAATTTGATTAAATGACTTTTTCTTTCTAGTATGGCTAATTGGAATTTTAACAAAAACATCATTGGAACTTTACTTAATGTGTATTTCTGTAATTGTTCACATGTTTTTGGCATAAATCATGCAGTAGTGGATCTATCTCCTAACATATCTGATTGCACAAATGTTGTTCCCATTCCTTTTGTCATTCTAACAATTGGGTTTAAATTCAAATTCTAAGTTGCAACATAGATTAAGTTATATCACAATTGTTCACATTGTTTTTTAATTTTGTCAATCTTAAACCTGTAAATACATGCATTGTAATGGTTAGGTGTTGTTCACGTGACTGATCATTGATAGGAATAGTTAGCTATTCCTCATATGACTGTTATAAACCATGAGTTAATCTAGAGAGTGATGGTTATTCTCTAATAAAGATAGATTATGATTAATCTGATGTTTCTTTTACCGAATTAATAATTTTATATCTGGTTGTTAGTAATGTGGTGGCGAGCTAGTTCATGGTCATATGGTTTTCTGTAAACTTTCTTTGTTAATATATGACTGGTCAAAAGTGCGTTAGATTTGCTTCAACGGATGAGGAAGTGATTGATGGATTTTTGGTTCTTAAACTGGCTGATGATCTCAAAACATTAGAAGATTCATTGATTGTTGACTTTGATATCTAGGAGGTTGATCAGATTCTTTTTCAATAAGGGGATTCAAACTCTCTTCCTACATGACAATTACTATATTTTGTGACATATATTCCACTCAATCCCAATTTCCTTAAATCAAACAGAGTTATTTACAATCCAATACTCATAGAAAAATGGAAGAATATGAAAAAGCTTAAATGATAACTCATAGAAACACATAATTTGGATAAGATAATGAAAATGACGGTGTTAATTTCTAAAAGGGAAGCTATAAATAATTAGATACGTCTTCATTAAAATAATAATAACTAGAATTTGATCTGCACCTCTCCGTGTGTGTTTGATTTAACTTATGTTTAACATAAACTCATAAACCGCTGGTTTTATAAAAAAATCTCCATGTATATTATTATATATTTTTAATTTATATATAGAGTAAAATATATTATTTTATAATAGATGTTTGATAATACCATTTTGTATTTGTACATAATATTATATTAAAATTTTATAATTTGATGCAATTGGATGTAATTGAACTATTTATATATTAAATGTTGTTTTTTTTGTTAATTTATAGAACTAGATTTTGATGCGCGGGTGTTTGTTTTCAGTTTTATATAAATATTTATTTAATTTATATTTTTAGTGGTATACTTTTTTTAACATTAGTCATATATCTAATTTTTTATATAAATATTTCAAATACAATAATTTTATAACTTATATGTTATAATTAATTAATTGGTTAAAAGTATCACATGTATTTGTCGATTCTTCTTATATATTTATCTTATTGTATTTGCATTTATTTATAGAATAAATTAATATATGCATTAAAGAACATATTCATAATTATTTTATATCAAATATATGCTCATTTTGACCCGCTGACCTTCAAAACTGAATTTTCTATTAGAAATGTTTGTTACATTTACTCATTTTAGATAATATGTTATTATATATATACAAAAGTCTAAGATATATCAGTTTTATATATATGTATTATATACTTTGTGAATGTTAAGTCATTATGTCAATATATTATATTTTATCATAAATATTTATATCTATAAAATAAAATTTATAAATTTATCAACTTAATATAACTTTATGATATTTAGTTCAATATAATAATTTAATTTTAACATGAATTATTATTATAAAATATACAAAATAAGACAAAATCTAATAATATAAAATAAGATGAATATATATTAATGTATAATAACAGTTCATTTCTAATTACAAAATTATTTGAAATATTTACATAAACTTTTTGAAAATTAAGATATTGTTAAAATATTTATCCACAGATTTGTTAAAATAAATATTCATATTTAAAATGAAAAGATATCATGATTAAAATAAATATCTTATATTATTAGATTTTATGAAATAAATGTTAATTTTATACATTTATTATGTAGTTTGCTAATGTTAACCCGTTTTACCAACATATTATATTTTGAACATAAATACTTAAGAAAATAAAATTTAAAAATTTAACAATTTAGTATAATTTATCATATTTAGCTCGATATCATAATTTTTTCTTACACTTATTGAGTATGATTATACAATAGATAAAATAAGATCATTTTTTATAAAATATATTAATGTATAATAATATTTCATCACTAACTTCGAAATTATTGAAATAGTTACATATTTGAAAATTAAGATATTGTTAGAATATTTTCAAAAGATTTGCTAGAATTTTTAAAATATATATTTATATTTAAAATGAAAAGATATCAAAAGATATTATGATTAAAGTAGTTAAAAGATTCTATATGTTATTAATCTTAATAAATTACATTTAAAAATTAAATGATGGTCCAAATTAAAAAATTACACATGAAATAAGTCATAACTTCTGTTTTAATATATAAGATGTTTAAAAAAGAAAAAAATAGTTCTTAAAACTATATCAATATACTATACTAAAAGGCTAATATAATCAAAGGAGAGCATGTCCATGTAGGCAGATTAATTCAGGCCAATAAGAGAGGAGCTTTCGTCCACGTCGGATCCGTCATTTAGCTCTGATGGGCTTCAATCTCATTTCGTGTATGGGCTTCGACATATGGTAGTTTCAGCAAGCCCGTTAACCCATGTCACTGCTCTGATCACTTTTCCCTTTCTGCGATGAACAAACCCTAATCGCCGTAGGCGATTGTCGATTCGGGATCCTTTTTATCTTCCTCTTTCTTCCGTTTGCGAATCTATCGTGCGGGAAATCAATTCTTTCCCCACGCCTTCACGCTCTTTAATCTCTCATTAATCCCATTCATTAATCCCATTAATGGGATCTTTTGGCTTTCTCCTTCGAATCTTCTATAAAACCTCTCCTTCTCGATGTTGGTTTTACATCCAAATTGCTTTTACCCTCTCGATTTTCTATTGCGATGAAGCTTACTGGTGCTCCAGACTCCGTGAACTCGAAATGCGAAGCGGCAGTCCTTTCAGCTCCGGTCAAATCCGGTGTTTCTTCCGGCGCCGTCCCCTCAATGAAGCCAGCGGACCCATCGGCTGTCTCATCCGGTTTGGTCAACCCAGTCGTCAACTCCGGTAACTCTGCCGGCGATGTGAATTTGGTGAAGTCTAAAAAAGGTGCGGCGGTCTCCTCCGGTCCAGGCAAACCAGTCGTCAAGACCGGTGCTTCTTCCGGTGTCAGAATTGGCGTTAGGAACAAACCCTCTGTCCCCATCGGCGATAAGGGCAAATCCATCGTCTCCGGTGAAGTGGGTGATGTGATTTCCTTCAGAGACGTGACCTTTGGGCCCCATGAAGGCGAAGTCCGGTTCCGGTTGATCCACTTCTGGGAGGCTTGGAATATTCAGTCTAAGGTTCTTATTGGTGTCGAGATGCTTCTCATTGATGAAGAGGTATAAACCGGTATCTCTTGCATAGGAAAGTTTATTATTTGGTTGATTTTTATTTTTTAATAACATAGAAAGAGCATAGGTTGATCAAATATATTATATAATTAGTTTTTGTTATCTATACTGTTAGATTTTCTGATGTTGTTCATTACGGGTTAAGTAGATTGGTTATTGCTTGCAGTTTAAGAAACTTAATTTAATTAAAAAATTGTGATTGAAATTAATTATGTTGTTCATAATGGTTAGATATTTTTATTTATTCTTGTGTTTATATAGATTGAGTTATTCTTGCTGTTTAAGTTACTTTCTTAATTTTAAATTGGCTCTCTTTTGGCAACAGGCAAATGTGATTCAGGGCTTCATTCCCCAAGGGAGGATGGAGACTTACATGCGTCACATAAGAGCAGGTGCTACCTACCGACTCCATAAGTTTTTCGGGTCAAGGAGCAAGCCTAGCTTCCGGGTCGCTGATTCTGAAGTGACTATAAGTTTCTCATGGAACTCTTTCCTCTCTGTTCTCGAGGATAGCTCCATCAGTTTCCCTACGGACCGGGTCCGGATTCATGGGTACGAAGAGTTTGATGCAGCATGTGACATGAAAGGTGGTCTTTATGGTAAGTTTCAACTTCATTAAACTCTATCAGACTTTATTTTCAAAAATATGTATAGTTATGAGATATAACTTTGTATTTGAATGACTTCAATTGCAGATTATGTTGGCCACATCAAGCTTGTGAATGGACAGGTTCCTAATGGCAGTTTCATGCTTGATGAGGCAGAGATAACTGCATCTCGCCGAGTTGATCTCCATGTCCAGACACATGAGTGAGTTATTCTCTAACTTCGAACACATCAGCATATGTTTATCTTACCATGCGAGGGTTTGATGTCGCAGTGAACCCGTGCTGAAGCTATGCCTCTGGGACAAGGCTGCCTTAGAGTTTTGTGCCAAGTTTAAGGCATGTGGAGGCACTGCGCGTGTCATCCTAGCCACCACCTTAAATCTGAAATGTTATGGAGGTTAGTATTTCCACCCGCCTTTCTTGCTCACTAAGATGTTATATAAGACTGTAAACGTATTGGTGTGTTATAGATGTGGGAATACTGAGTTATATGGATTCTATGAAAACTATATAGTTAGAAGTGGTTTACGAATTGATATTAAAGATTAACAGTTATTAGGCATTTAGGACCATCTGAGTGATGGTATAACTATGCAGAGTTTAGTAGCTATCAGCTAGATTGTTTTGTATCCTAATTGTGTACACTGTTTTGTTTAGTGCTCTCTCTATCGTCTATGACGTCCTCTCGGGTTTTCCTGGACAGTGAGGTGAAAGAAACCCATGACTATCTCACTTGGTATGGTTCAGATTACGTGTATAATAATATAGTTTGCATGATTCTACTGTTGTCGTTTCTGACTTGACAAATTTTTCAGGTTGGACTCGAATTTGGATGTTGCGTATCGGGTTAATGCAGAGGTTGTCATCAAGCCTGAGCCAGCGACCTTGGAGGAACTCTTCTCCTACATGAGAGAGGCATCTGCTAAGGTAATATAATCGCCATATTAGTATACACTCGATGAGATGATATAAGTCTTTACTGAATTCTTCAAGTATTTTCAGGTTGCTTGGTTTGAGTGCACAGCAACTATTGATGATGATGTGCATGGATCTGCGTGGTATTATATAGGATGTGGTGTGTGTGCCCTACTAAGGCAACTAAAGGACCAACCACTCTTATGTGTAAGAAGTGTGGGAAGAGTGAGATCGTTGGTGTGGCGAAATGAGTGGTTATTTTAGCCATACACATTATTAGGCTCCTATGATTATTGATTTCTATTTGTTACAGGTACCTGTCGAAGTTATCTGTGTATGACAAGAGTGAGCAAGCCGTGTTTGTTATCCTTGGTGATGACGGTGAGGAGTTGACTGGAAAGAAAGCTTCTGAGTTGGTTGAGAGCTATTACCAGGTAGTTAAGACCTCTATGATTACTATTTTTACCCAAAGCGTAACTAGAAGATGAGGTCTGAGGATATGCAAACATGTTGTAGGACAATGATTGTGTTGGGATGGATGCCATAGTGCCGGTGCCTCAGGCAATGCTTGATACCATTGGACAGACACAGAAGTTCATTGTGAAGGTTTCAAGTCACAACTTGGAAGGCAAGACCAGGACTCTGACTGTGACAAAGGTGCTCCCTCTTGAAGCCCCGGAATCCAGCGCCAATCTAGGAGTCGACAGTGTTGAGGACCGTGGTGGTGAGGAGGATGAGCATGCAGGCGAGTCGGGCAAAAGGGGTGCTGATGGGATTGAGTCTGACGGTGCCAAGCGCACCAAGTGTGGCTAAGGAAGTTTCAATTCTGGTTTTACTTTATTTAGTACTATGCTTTGTTTCCCTTTTATTGGATTTGGTGTTTGCATTGGATTTGGTGTTTGCAGCCTTGTGGTTGCTTAAGACTACCGTTTGTTTTTCATTTTTCTTTGGATTATCCTTTGGATTTTTGTAACAACCTTTGTTATAATCTCTTTTGGTAATATTATCTATAAAAACGTAACTTTATTTGTTATATATTCTGTCTAACAGTATTACTGCTTTGCTATAAATCTTTGTATGATATCTTGGGTAATATAAGTCGTTTGGTTATGAATATGAGTAGCCATTTATAAATGGGTTGGCATAAACTGTTAAGAGGTATTTAACCAGTGTCAATGAAGTCTTATGGCTATTTTTATATATACTTTACTTTGTCTTTACTTTTTTCTAAGTATAGCGTTTGCATTTTATTAAGAAAACTTGGTGATAACTTATTTTTCTAAGCATATTTGCTTTGAGACTCATATATATTAGACTCATATATATTATCCGTTCTGGTAAAAAAAAAAAATTTACTGCATCCTAAATGTCTTTTAGAATTAAAAGAAACTGGTAAATTGAGCTAGGCCAAAAACTTGCTTGAGTAAATGAGTATGATTTAAAGTGGTTTACCATCGATTTATTTGTAACGACCATCATTATTAACCGGATCCTGGTTGCATTTACAATTTGATTAATTTGTCCACACCAGTGTTATTCCTTTTGGTTTAAGCTAATTGTCATATGTATTTAATTAATTGGTCCAAACATTTTTTCTTTCTTGGTTTAACAAAGTCGAGTAATGTCAAAAGTGTATAAAGTAATATATAGTAACCAGTAAGTATATCCACATATTATACTTTGTGAAATTCTTTATTAATGTAGAGAGTAATTTGTTACATATGTATACTAAATCACCACATTCGTATTGTAGAGTATATATATTTTTAGTAAGCACAATATTATATACTAATAAGATCGTCAGTTTTAGCTTAGAGTGTATTTGTTTGTAGTCGCGTAATTATTATATCCAAAAAAATAGTTCGGATTAAACATTTTAGGAATATTGGCAACATTGCGTTTGTAAAAGTATATTGATGTCTTCAAATCAAAAATATGTTGTTATCGTGGTTCGAACCCTTCTTCGTGAGAATATACGAAAGCTTCTTTACCACTGGACCAGACTCTCAATTCGAATATATATAAAAAAACTAATATGTATTAGTCATCTGTCAAAACCTGATGAAACTTAGAAATCTTTTACAATTACGATCAATTTATTACGGTCAATATCAGTTTTTGTAAACAAATTTGTAGCTTATTACTATTCAATATATTTAATAATGTTTTGTATATACCATATAAACTTAATGAGAGCATTTAATATAAACAATATATTATCGATATGGTTTGATTTTAACCCGATCAAATGAATAGAAATAACGAAATGATCAAGCTGAAGCTTATAAATGCAGTATTATATAGTGTAATATTCAGTTATAAAAATTTCTTAATATGGTTATATAAGTATTCATACCGGGATATCTTTTGCACTTATGATCAACTTATTATGGTCAATATCAGTTTTTGTTAAGAATTTCGTAACTTATCAATATTCAATATATTTAATAGTGTTTAACTTCTGATATATTAAAAAAGAATTCAGAATTTAATACCTATATAAACCCTACATCCTGATTCCATTATATAATTCATCCATATCTTAAAACATCTCATCCAAAATTAAAATATGAACACGCCATCTTGGGTTGTAGACCACGAGACCGAACCAACCTTATCATCTCCAAAGAGAGTGATCACCATGAAGATAAAGAGACGAAGTACATATCAGACGGAGATTGTGATATACGTCGATCTGAAGACGGTAACTAATGGTCACTTGGCCCATGAAATGGTAAGAAATATGGAATACATGCTTGGGTATCATGAAATTGATTATGATTCAGCGATAGAGATTATCGAGGAGACTTCTGAGCATGTCGCCAACACTATTCCGACACTTGATGACTATTGCGGAATAGTGTCGGAATAGTGTTGGCGACATGCTCAGAAGTCTCCTCGATAATCTCTATCGCTGAATCATAATCAATTTCATGATACCCAAGCATGTATTCCATATTTCTTACCATTTCATGGGCCAAGTGACCATTAGTTACCGTCTTAAGATCGACGTATATCACAATCTCCGTCTGATATGTACTTCGTCTCTTTATCTTCATGGTGATCACCCTCTTTGGAGATGATAAGGTTGGTTCGGTCTCGTGGTCTACAACCCAAGATGGCGTGTTCATATTTTAATTTTGGATGAGATGTTTTAAGATATGGATGAATTATATAATGGAATCAGGATGTAGGGTTTATATAGGTATTAAATTCTGAATTATTTTTTAATATATCAGAAATTAAACACTATTAACTATATTGAATAGTGATAAGTTACGAAATTCTTAACAAAAACTGATATTGACCATAATAAGTTGATCATAACTGCAAAAGATATCCCAGTATGAATACTTATATAACCATATTAAGAAATTTTTATAACTGAATATTACACTATATAATACTGCATTTATATGCTTCAGCTTGATCATTTCGTTATTTCTATTCATTTGATCGGGTTAAAATCAAACCATATCGATAATATATTGTTTATATTAAATGCTCTCATTAAGTTTATATGGTATATACAAAACATTATTAAATATATTGAATAGTAATAAGCTACAAATTTGTTTACAAAAACTGATATTGACCGTAATAAATTGATCGTAATTGTAAAAGATTTCTAAGTTTCATCAGGTTTTGACAGATGACTAATACATATTAGTTTTTTATATATATTCGAATTGAGAGTCTGGTCCAGTGGTAAAGAAGCTTTCGTATATCCTCACGAAGAAGGGTTCGAACCATGATAACAACATATTTTTGATTTGAAGACATCAATATACTTTTACAAACGCAATGTTGCCAATATTCCTAAAATGTTTAATCCGAACTATTTTTTTGGATATAATAATTACGCGACTACAAACAAATACACTCTAAGCTAAAACTAACGATCTTATTAGTATATAATATTGTGCTTACTAAAAAATATATACTCTACAATACGAATGTGGTGATTTAGTATACATATGTAACAAACTACTCTCTATCTAGAGTTCTTATTCAGCTATAACAAGTATGTATACCTCTGATAGCAATTGTTTCATACCCATTTAAATAAAGATAACTGTTTTGATTTTTGTCCATTTCAGGTTGTTCTAATATGGACCACATTACAGACTTTATTTTTTAGGATAAATGAAGTCTTTTTGCATTATTTATGTTATTTTAAGAAACCACTAGAGTCTGATCCGCCCTCAGAGGGCGGGTATGTTTCTTTTTTACGTAATATTTTTTTGTAACAAATTTGTTTTGACATAATATATATAGAGAAATTGCCAATAATACCATTTTCAAAATATCACTTTTCATTTTTACACTAATCAATTTTACCACTAAAAATTTAATAGACAAAATACTATTATACCCTTAACTAAACTACTTTTTTTTTCTTTTACCTGCGACGTCTTCAGATCTCAGATCGATCAAATTGAATATATCCGATGATCAAATCCGACGAAATTGACCAATTCTGACGAGTACTCCGGCGAGATTCGACGATGTTAGAGAGTTCTACGCAAGTTTTGACAACATTGACAAGTTCCTGGCTAGTTCTCCGACGAGAATTGACGAGGACTACAGCCTCAAACGATTTTCCGAATATATCACCGTCGTCGATCAATCCGTTCATGAGCTATTCCGTTTAGTATCAGATTATGTTCTCCGCCACGACAGGTTTCTCTCGCTGGAGGTATCGTTTCCGATCTGATCGGTGACTGTGAGATCGCAATCACAGTTGAGTACGCCTCTCATTTCAGGTAACGGCGGCAGCACCACATCCCCGGACGCTACAATGGTACTACAATCCCACTCTCTGTATCACTTTGTGTCGGAGTATCTCTCTCTCTCTGTAGCTTTGAATTTTGTTCTAGAGTTTGTGTCGAGTATGGATTTTGTGTTTCAAGTATCTTTGATTGCGACATTTGATTGACAGTTTGGGCATGTGTTTTGCAGGGAATTGATTTGATCGCAGGAGGTAAGAGTAAGAAGACCAAAAGGAAAGCTCCTAATTCGGACGATGTCTACCTCAAGCTTACCGTCAAGGTCCCAAACTTTGAAACAACAACGAATATTTTCTTTTAGATTTTTATTTTGAGTGAATCTTGTTGACATTTTTGTAATTGAAAAAATTGCAGCTTTACAGGTTTCTGGTAAGGAGAACACAGAGCAAGTTCAATGCAGTGATCTTGAAGAGGCTTTTCATGAGCAAAGTCAACAAGGCTCCTCTTTCTCTTTCCAGGGGCTCGTCGAGTTTATGACCGGCAAGGTTCCATTTTTTTCATGTTTGGATCAAAGTTTGGTCTTGATTATCTACTAGCTATGAGTGTGATCTCGGATGCTTGTGATATCGTAGGAAGATAAGATTGCTGTCTTGGTTGGAACCATAACCGATGATCTGAGGGTACACGAGATCCCAGCTATCAAAGTTACTGCCTTGAGGTTCACTGAGAGAGCCAGAGCTCGCATTGAGAACACTGTAATAATCTCTCTCTCAACCAAAACTGATCTTCTTCATTTTATCAAAATCCACGTCATCTAATAGTTAACTTAACTTGTTTCTTGTGTGTAGGTTCTTCTTAGGGGACCTGAGAACTCACATGAGGCAGTGAAGCATTTCGGCCCTGCTCCTGGTGTGCCACACAGTCACTGCAAGCCGTATGTTCGGTCCAAGGGAAGGAGGTTTGAGAAGGCCAGAGGAAAGAGGAAGAGTTGTGGTTTCAAGGTTAAAGAAACATTATCTCTGCGTCTTTGAACTTGATTCTCAGAGTGTTTGTTTGCTTCTTTACTTAAATCTCTATTCTCGTTGCTTCTCGTTTGCTTCTCATTAGTGAATTGTTGCTTCTCGTTTGCTTGTTTCAGACAATATGTTTAGGTTTTTTTTCTACTGGATTCATCGTGTGTTGAACACTTACATTAAGCTTTTATAATATCAAAATCTTATTCATAATCTGCTCGAAGTACAACACTTTCAAGAAGAAGACTGTTATTTGAGAGGCAACGCAACAGCCAAGAACCCTAGAAGCTTTTGTTGTTGTCCTGAAGCTTGGTGAAGAAGTCACTGATGTGTGCAGTGACCTCTTGAGTTTCTCTTGGTTAACGAAGTGACCAGCATCTTCAATCACAACAACCTCTAGAAGATGTAGAACATCTGCAGCAAATTCACCACCATCAAAGTACTCTTAACCCTGAAATAAATGTATATATCTGCAATAAATAAATGTATAAACTCTATTTTTTTGGCATCAAATGTATAAACTCTTATAAATAGCTTATAAGTTCTTGTAAATAGTTTTATAAACCCTTTTAAAAATAACCTTTGTAATATATAAAGCCTTATAAAAGACTATGAATCATTTATAGTGACTTTATAAATATTTATAAATTATCTCTACACCATTATAAATAGTTTATAAACTATTATAAATAATTTACATACTTTTATAAACCTTGAATCTGATCTTGTTTGGTGCTACTGTGGTTGCTGTATCTGCAGATATCTCATTGCTACCACAATCTAGCAAACAAAATTGTTTTATAATCATTTATAATGGTGTATAAACTTTATAAATTAATTTTACAAACCCTTATAAATTATTTACATACTTTTATAAACCTTTATAAATTATTATACAAACCATTATAAATAATTTTATAAGTCTTTTTAAATTGTTATAGATTCTTTTAGTTGATTTATAAACTTATACAACTCTTATAATATTCCTTATAAATTGAATATAAGCTTTCATAAAGTTTTTATAAACCCTTATTAGTAGTATACATACCCTTTATAAATTATTTATAAACTTTCATAACTTTATTATAAACATTTATAAATGGTTTATAGATTTTATAACATATTTTATATGCCTTTATAAATGGTTTATATACTTTTACAAATGATTTTACATACCCTTATAAATTTTTTATAATCCTTCATAATGGTGTATTAACTTTATAAATTGTTTTTACAAACTCATATAAATTATTTGCATACCCTTATAAACTTTTATAAATTATTATACAAATCATTATAAATTATTTTATAAGGCTTTATAAATGGTTATAGACTCTTTTAGCTGATTTATAAACCTATACAACTCTTATATTACCTCTTATAAATGATTTTATAAATTCTTATAAATAATGATTTTATAAATCCTTATAAATGATTTTATAAACCCGTATAAAAAATTTACATATTCTTATAAATTATTTATAGACCCTTATAAAATCTAGTTGTGCTTAAATTAGATTTTTCATTTGACCATAATCTTATTTTATAAACTCATATAAATTGTGTTATGAAGATTAATAAATTCTAATCTTTGGAATATATTTATAAATATATTTATAAATTGTTTTTATAAACCCTTAGAAATTATTTATATGCCATTATAAACCCTTATTTATTATTATACAAACCATTATAAATTGTTTTATAAGGCTTTCTAAATGATTATATACTCTTTTAGTTGATTTATAAACCTATACAACTCTTATAATACCTCTTATAAATTGAATATAAGCTTTCATAACGTTTTTATAAACTCTTATTAATTGTATACATACCTCTTAGAAAATATTGAACTTTCATAACTTTCTTATAACATTTATAAATGGTTTGATTGGAATTTGGACAATATTTGTATTGCTTCAAAGTCTGGTCATCACTGAAGAAGCAAGTTTCCTTTTTGACATCTTTAACCATGTGCGAAGACAAGCTTTGTGGCTCTCCTGAAATGATCACAGTACCAGGATTCAATATGGTAAATGGGACACTATTGGTGCTGTTTTCACGAACAGAATATGTAGATCAGCCGTGCTAGAGAAGGGATTAGTTTAATTGTTACCCGTAAGAGACTTTAGTGTCGCAATGAAAGCCAAGGAGAAGATCAGTGTTGGCGTAATACATGAAGTCTATCTGGAAAAGAAGAGTACACCCAACATGATTCTTCTGATACATATCCAAGAAACTAACAAGTGAGAAACAAAACAAGACCTGTAAGTCTCCATGTCCTTCTCCTCTAAAGGTAACACAAGGAGGAGACTTTTGAAGGCTAATCTGCACGCTTGATCCAGGCCACTCAAGATCATCTATTGCTTCTTTCAACGCCGCTGACTGATACATTTTAACAATCATCTGAGGAAGCTCTCTGACTAGCTAGCAATGATACACTTCACTAGATCATATGTTACCTTTACAGTAAAAGTAATCGGCGTGGTTCTTGCCTGCTCAAAGTTATAGTCCCATTCACTAGTCTCTGGGATTCTCGTTCTTATCTCAGAGTAGATGCACGAGTTCAGAGTATCAACACACCTAATAAACCACAAACATCATCAGCTAAAACTACACGAACTAAGAGGATGAATGATTTGTTTCATCATACTTGAGAAGAAGCTCCATGTCAGGGCCTGGATACTTGATCTCTATAGTATTTGAATGTCCAGGTGATGAGAATGTGTTTAAGCAGTCCACAAGAAGCCCTAAGCTGATTCCAAATCTAGGTCTCCCTTCAGCTCCGTCGCGTACTTCCTGAATAGCTTCTCACATACATACAACGTTACGGATTCTACAGTTTGGTGAATCGAATTTGAAGATTTGGGGGGGAGAAATCGATACCTCGCGTTGGAGTTAGACCTTGGCTTGAAGACGGCCTGATTCCTCCACGATCAAGACGATTCCGTGCTCGGATAACTCCACTAAAGCATCCTGTAAGCATCGAAGTGAATCGATCGGTGAAGAAAGATCGATGACGTACAACGCTAGATTGGGGGTTTTAAGGAGAATGGAGATGAACCTGCTCACTCTTTCCAACTTCAACCATACAGCACATGGATCACGTAACACTTGCACTGTCAGTGTCATGATCTCTTTAAGTGAGCTCCTTGACACCAATCTACATACAGAAAAACAGCATATACAAACAAGATTAAGGCTTAATTTGGTATTTGAAAAGATCAAACAGAGTTCGACATCAATACTGCTGATTTTTTATTTTATAAACTGAATTAGGATTTTATAAACAAGAGCAAATATTGACTCAGTTACCAATTCGTCTTGTACTTTCAAATGCTTCTTAGCTTCTTCCTTTTGTGCTTTCTTCAGCTTCTTCTCAGCACCAATCGTTATCTTCTTCTGATATATAAGAGCTGCGATCTCGTCAGCCCTGGCCTTCTTCTCTTCTAACTCCTCATACTCTTTCTTAAGCTCATCGGAGCCAGAAATCTACTCGAGATTCTGTCAAATTCCTGGAAGCAACATTCAACATCACGCTACACGAAATCGAAATCAAAACCACTTGAATCATTCCCAATTATCGAAACAAAAACTAAATTCTCTTCAAATCAGGAAGAATCAAGCACCTGAAACACTAAGAAGTTACAAGCCTTAACAAGTATCTATATCGATCGGAGCTTCCCATTGCACGCTTCCCAATTTACAACCCTATCGATCGAAGCTGCACCACGACGATGATGGCAGGAGTCGTTGAAGACGATGGCGGCCAAGCTCGATGAAGACGATGGCGGCCAAGCTCGATGAAGACGACGGCGGTACCTTGATGAAGATGACGACGGAAAGGTTTGATGAAGACGATGACAGAGATGCTCGATGAAGACGATGACGGAACTTGATTTAACATCGACGGCCAAGCTCGATAAAAGTGGTGAAGCTTCTTCGTCTCTTCTTCGAAAGGTGAGAGTCAGAGTAGTAGGGTTATTTTAGTCTTTATCATCTAGCTTCTTTAGGTATTTATAAAAATATGCATCTGCTTGTGGTAAAATTGAAAAGTGGTAGCACCAAAATGGTACAAATGAAATTTCCCCATATATATATCAAGTGTATTAATTTTTTTTGTTATTAGAAGTTTTTTTAGGTGTCTAACACCTTCTAATCTATACAAAATGTTTGTATTGGAAAATTTAATTTTTTTATTAGGGACTACATCTATACTAATTAAACTTACAATTAGTTGCAGAAAAATAATTTGTACAGTTACTTTGAAAATTAATTTCTACAAAACTCTAAATGAATCGTAATTTTATGTCAAAACAAATTTGTTCCTATCATGTTATTAAACTTTTGACATAAATTTTGTTTTGACATAAAAGTTTGGAAAATTTATTTTACGTAATAAAAATTATTATTTTTGATAAGTTATATATTTTAATTTTTTTATGAGATTTATCTTAAATTTACTTATATGACTTATTTTTGTTATTTTAAATATGACTAAATTTTAGAAGACTCTAAATAATTCTAACCCGTAATATGATTTTATTTATTTAACCCGAAGTCAAACTTATTTTACACTGATTTTTTAGTTTAAATAAAATATTTTATACCTTCAACACTCTCTGTCTAAAAAAATTCATTTGTACGTTTCAAAATATTTTTAATGAGTTGAAATAATTTAGACCCGTATTATGATTTTGTTGATTTAATCATTTGTTATTTTAACTTGATTTTATTTTGAGGTTTCATTTAATAAATGTTTTCAAATAATTAATAACATGAAAGATTTTTTGGAAAGATATGATATAAACATTTAGGAAACAAAATTTTCAAAAATGCTAAGAACTGAATAATTCTAACCCGTAATATGATTTTATTTATTTAAACCAAAGTTAAAATTATTTTACACTGATTTTTTAATTTAAATAAAATATTTTATATTCAACACTCTTGTATTGAAAAATTCATTTGTCCATTTCAAACATTTTCTATAATTTTATTAAATTTATTTTATATGATTTGGTTTTTATTTTAAATGAAACTATTTTTTAAGGATTTGAGATAATTCAGACCCGTATTATGATTTTGTTGATTTAATTATTTGTTATTTCAACTTGATTTTATTTTGAGGTTTAATTTAATAAATGCTTTCAAATAATTAATAATGTGAAAGATTTTTCAGAAAGATATGGTGGGTATATTTTTTGTTAGAAAAATTATTTTACCTAATAAAAATTATGATTTTTTATAAATTATGATTTAGGGTATAGGGTCAGAATTTAAATGGGTTAGTTTAAAAATCGAAAAATGGGTTAGGTAGACATTTGAAGCCCATTGAAACAAATTTGGTAGCCCATTTCGTTTTAATTAAAAAGTTAATGAAATGTGCAGTTTTGTAAATAATTAGAACTGTTTTTTGCATTTACTAAAAAATTCAGGGGCATGTTCCAAAAGTGTCAGCTACTTTAATAGTATAGATTTTGCTCTTTTTGTTAGTTACTTGCATTTAGTATCTATCAGCACTAAAATATTACGCTAATCCCATACAAAATTTAAACTTTTCATCTTAAAAAGAAAAATTAATTTCAACACTTATCCGCCAATAGCGCGGAGATCGAATCTAGTATAAATAAGAGAAGAAATAGCCTCACTCTCCTTATTCCAATCAACTGTTTATTTAAGAAAATCTATATGACTAGAATAAAATTGATAGAAAAAAATAGTTACACTATTACAACTTTTTAATAATCAGACAAGTATGTAATTTCTAAAATGAATAGTAAAATTGATGTAATTTTTTTTATGGAAGTTAATAATACTTTTACTTTTAGTTAAAACAAACTAAATATTTTAAAAAATCGTTCAATTAATTTATTTATTCGTCGGTCTGTAAGACGAGCTTTACCTAATGAATCTTAAAATAAATCTCGATAATTTTTCTAAAAATATAACAATTTACAAAATTTAATGAGGCATTACAATCCTAGTTAACGCCACGTGCTTTTCAACCCATCTGGAAACAGTGGTACGCTGGTACCTAAGACGAAAAACAAGACGAAGAAGATGAGTTCGTCATCAATGGCTTTGAGTCAAAGGTAATAGGTTCCCTGGATTCCAAATCTTTCTCTTGCATTTTTTTTTTGTCCAATAAGCTTAGAATAATACTTCAGAAATCACCAGCTGAGAAGAAGTACACGATCCAACTCGGTGAGAACGAGCTCCTTCTTAAGGTATACGTATATACATTATTACGTATAATAAGTGTCTCATATACTTGTATAGATACTAGGAGACACGTGTACACTTGTATAAATACTCCTCTTGTACATGACTTCATTAATCTATTCAGTACAGTTTAAGTTTCTCGTGCTCTCTTCTCCTTATCTTGATATGGTATCAGAGCATAACAAACTTTCTTCCGCCATTTTTTCTTGAATTTGAGCTTCGAATCACATCATGAGTGCTTCGATCTCTTCTCTGATTCTTGATTTCATCATCGTTCTCCTCGCTCGCGTACTGGATCTTATCACCGTCATCTACTTCGTCGTCGTTCTTCGATTTGCATCTCTTTGAGCTTCGATTTCTTCTGTTCGAGCTCCGATTCGCTTTGTTTCGACTCTGTTTGTTGCTTATCGTCTCCGATTCACCTTCTGAAGCTTCTTCTTCAACTTCTCTTTGAAGATTATCTCGGAATCTTGTTTCGACTCTGTTTCGTTTCTTCAATCTTCTGGCGATGGCGACTCCGTCTGATTCGCGTCCACTTGTTGATCAATACGAGAATCCCTATTATCTTCACAACTCCGATCATGCTGGATTGGCTCTCGTTACTGATCGCTTAGTTTCTGGTTCTGACTTTCATGCTTGGCGTCGCTCTGTTCGTATGGCGCTGAACGTCCGCAACAAATTAGGGTTCATCGATGGTACTATCTTGAAACCTCCTCCTAATCATAAAGATTCTGGTGCTTGGTCCAGGTGTAACGACATGGTATCTACTTGGTTGATGAATTCTGTATCGAAAAAGATCGGTCAAAGCTTGCTGTTCATGTCTAGTGCTGAGCATATTTGGAAGAATCTGATGATTCGTTTTAAGCAAGACGATGCTCCACGAGTGTTTGAGATTGAGCAGCGTCCAAGCACGATTCAGCAAGGCTCCATGGATATCAGTACTTATTACACTGAACTTGTCACACTTTGGAAAGAGTATCAAAACTATGTGGATCTCCCAGTGTGTACTTGTGGTAAGTGCGAGTGCAATGCCGCTTTATCTTGGGAGAAATTGCAGCAACGAAGCCGTGTCACCAAGTTTCTGATGGGTTTGAATGAAGCTTTTGAAGCTACTCGTCGTCATATCCTAATGATGAAGCCTATTCCTTCAATGGAAGAAGTCTTTAATATGGTTACTCAAGATGAACGACAGAAGAGTCTCAAGCCCACTACTCGAGTTGATAATGTCGTTTTCCAGAATTCTACTGAATCTGAGTCTGCTGTTTACACTGGTTCTTCTGAGAATGCAGCTTGTGCAGCTGTGAACAACAACTATCGTTCTCGTCCACGTCCTATCTGTACTCACAGTGGCATTGCTGGTCACATAGTGCAGAAGTGTTTTAAGCTGCACGGCTATCCTCCTGGACATCGTTTCTACAACAACAATTCTCAGAAGCCTGCTCAATCTGGATCAACTCAATCTTCCAAGCCTGCTCAGTCGTATTTGAAGCCTAACAGTGTTGCTAATGTTACTGTTGCTTCCTCGACTCCTTCTCCAATGGCTTTGGATTTGAGTTCTTTTCGTCCAGATCAAGTGCAGCATCTCATTCAGCAGTTGCAGTCACATGTTCGTATTGCTGATAATGCACCTACTCAATCTCTCGTGAATGCTTCTATTACAGACAATGGTTTCATAGCTGCTGAATCTTCAAGTGGTACTGTCCCCTTTCCTTCTCTTAGCCTTCGATATGAAAATTTCTCTTTAACCTTTCAACATCAAACCCTTTCTTCTCTTTCAACCCATTTACCCATTGGTTCTTGGATAATTGATAGTGGTGCAACTACACATGTTTGTTCTGACTTGGCTCTGTTCAGTTCGGTTTCACTTGTTACAGGAGTCACAGTTTCTCTCCCGAATGGAACGAAGGAACCGATAACCCATACTGGAACCATTCATTTGTCTGATTCTTTGATTTTGACTAATGTTTTACATGTTCCTTCTTTCCGTTTTAACCTCATCAGTGTGAGTAGTTTGTTACATCATGATAAACACTCTGCTCATTTCTATTCTGATTCTTGTCAAATTCAGGAGCATACTCAGGGCTTGATGATTGGTAGAGGTTCTGTCATTCACAATTTGTACATCCTCGATCAACGTTTTCCTTCTCCTGCTGTGAACTTCTGTGGATCCTTGAAGGTTGATGGTTCTCTTTGGCATCATCGCCTTGGGCATCCATCTTCTGCCAAGTTACAACATATGTCTGCTGATCTCTCGTTAGATAAGTCGTCTTTACATAATCTTCCTCATTGTCCTGTGTGTCCTTTAGCTAAGCAGCGTAGGCTTTCTTTTCCTCATCAGAATAATATGTCTAAGGAACCGTTTGATCTTATTCATTTAGATATATGGGGTCCTTTTTCTACTGAGTCTGTTGAAGGGTATAGATATTTTCTTACCATTGTTGATGACCATACTCGTGTAACATGGATCTATATGTTGAAATCAAAAAGTGATGTTTCTCTTATCCTGCCATCTTTTGTTCAGCTTGTTCGTACTCAATATAAAGCAAATATTAAGATGATTCGCAGTGATAATGGTCCTGAACTAGCTTTCTCAAATTTGATTCGTGAATATGGCATTGTTCATCAATATTCTTGTGCTTACACGCCTCAACAGAATTCTGTTGTTGAGCGTAAACACCAACATCTTTTAAATGTCGCAAGAGCTTTTATGTTTCAATCAAGTGTTCCAATTCAATATTGGAGTGACTGTGTTCTTGCTGCTGTCTTCGTGATCAACCGTACTCCATCTTTGGTGCTTGGTAAGGTTTCTCCTTATGAGAAATTAACTGGTAAGAAACCTGACTATGACTTTCTTCGTTCATTTGGTTGCTTATGTTATGCTTCCACTCTTCAGAAAGATCACACAAAATTCACTCCTCGTGCTTCTGCTTGTGTTTTTCTAGGTTACCCTTCAGGTTTCAAAGGTTATAAGCTTCTTGATCTTGATACTAATGCTGTGTTCATCTCTCGAAATGTTGTTTTTCATGAACTAGAGTATCCGTACAAGAGCATTCCTTCTGATTCTCAACCTGATAGTTTGTTTACCAAGTCTATATTGCCTTTGCCTGTGCCTGTTACTATTGATAATCATGTTCATAATCATTCCCCTGCATCGTCCTCGTCGGTTCCAAGTGTTCCTTTGGTACCTGAGACTGTGACTTCTGCACCAAATGTGATCTCGCTGGACAATGCTAGGCCTCGACGAACAGGTAAAGCTCCCACTTATCTTTCTGATTATCATTGTTCCATCGTTTCCATGGATACTGCTTTACAAAATCATACTATTGCCCATATCACTTCTTCTTCCTCTTCATCTCCCCTTTATCCTCTTTCTTCTGTCCTGAGCTATGATAACCTTTCCTACTCTTTCAAAGATGCTGTTCTTACATGTTCCTTGGAGACAGTACCAACATCTTTTAAGCAAGCTGTGAAATCAAAGTACTGGACTAAGGCTATGAACGTGGAGTTTGATGGGATGACAAGCAACAATACTTACACTGTGGTTTCCTTGCCTCCCGGGAAGAATGTCGTGGGTTGTCGCTGGATATATACTATCAAGTATAATGCCGATGGCACTATAGAGCGGTTCAAGGCACGTCTTGTAGCCAAAGGCTACACTCAGCAGGAAGGGCTCGATTACACTGATACGTTCTCACCTGTTGCTAAAATGACAAGTGTGAAGCTTATTCTCGGTCTTGCGGCTGCACTCGGTTGGAGTTTGGATCAAATGGATGTCACTAATGCTTTCTTGCATAGTGATCTTGATGAAGAAATCTACATGAGTTTACCTTTGGGTTATACTCCTGCTCCTGGTGAAGTTCTTCCTCCAAATCCTGTATGCAAGCTCAACAAGTCCATTTATGGACTCAAACAGGCATCCAGACAGTGGTATAATTGCTTCTCGTCTGTATTGCTTGCTGATGGCTTTTCTCCATCTCCTGGAGATAATTCTCTCTTTGTGAAAGTCAATGGATCTTCGTTCATTGCATTGCTGGTTTATGTCGATGACATTTTAATCGCAAGCAATGATCAAGACGCTGTTCTAGCGGTTAAAGCTTTGCTGCATAAGTCTTTTAAGATCAAAGACTTAGGTCCAGCTCGCTTCTTTCTTGGTTTGGAGATTGCACGGAACTCTACTGGTATTGCAGTCTCACAGAGGAAATATGCTCTTGATTTGTTAGCAGACACTGGATTACTAGCTTCTAAACCGTGTGCTGTGCCTATGGATCCTTCTTTTCCTCTGAGCTCAACGACTGGTGAACTCCTTCTTGATGCAACTTCTTACCGAGAGCTGATTGGGCGTCTTCTATATCTTACCATCACTCGGCCTGATATTACGTATGCTGTTCATCGTCTCAGTCAGTACTTATCAGCTCCAACGGATGCTCATTATCGTGCTGCTCAACGTATCTTGCGCTATTTGAAGTCCAACCCGGGTCAAGGTCTCTTTTATGCAGCTGATTCAGAGACGTATCTCAATGCATTTGTGGATGCTGATTGGGCGTCTTGTCCAGATACCCGTCGTTCTGTTACGGGATTCTGTGTCTACCTTGGCAAGTCCTTGATTAGTTGGAAGTGCAAGAAACAGCATACAGTAAGCAGAAGTAGTACTGAAGCTGAGTATCGAAGTATGGCATTGGCGACATGTGAACTCATCTGGTTGCAGCAATTTCTTACCGACTTGAAGATTAAAGTTCAGCACACTGCAAAGTTGTTCTGTGACAACAAGTCTGCGATTCACATCCCCACCAATCCCGTCTTCCACGAGCGCACGAAACACATAGAGATTGATTGCCACACTACTCGAGATCAAGTCAAGCGTGGATTCATCAAGCTCATTCATGTGGTCAGTGCAGATAATCATGCCGGTATCTTCACCAAACCTCTTCATCCTACACCGTTTCACTCCATTCTCTGTCGCATGTCTGTTTCAAGCCTCTTTTCACCATCTCTGTCTTCAGTTCCAGAGGCTTGAGGGGGGTATATTACGTATAATAACTGTCTCATATACTTGTATAGATACTAGGAGACACGTGTACACTTGTATAAATACTCCTCTTGTACATGACTTCATTAATCTATTCAGTACAGTTTAAGTTTCTCGTGCTCTCTTCTCCTTATCTTGATATACATGTCTCGCTGTTCTCTCTATACAGAGTATGATTCTGAGATTGGAAGAGAATGATTTTCGATCAAATAAAGGAGTTGGATTTGCTTGTTGAAGACGCGAACGTATACAAGTTGATTGGTCCAGTGCTAGTGAAACAGGATTTGGCAGAAGCTAATGCCAATGTTCGCAAACGTATTGAGTACATCTCTGCTGAACTCTAAGTTCCTTTCTTTCTTCTACTTGGTGTTGAAGCTAATATGTAGCCAAGTATCTTCTTTTCTCAGTAAACATTTGAGTGTTATGTTCTGTAGTTGAAAATGAAAGAATCTTTTGTGTTGTTTTCTCAACTTGGAAAGAAAAAAGAGAGAAGAGAACCTTTCAGTTCTAGGCTACTTGTGAATGCTGTTGATGACTTTGTGTTCCTTTTAAACGAGGATGTCATAGGATGAGTTACCACGCCATCCTTATCTATCCGTTACAATCAGCATCTTTTACTTTCTGCTTTTGCTTTCTAGTCAGCATTTGGTCATGTTAGACCGTTGAGCAAGTTTGTCATTTACTCTCTTTTCTCCTTTATGTACCACCTGCATTTGCAGAGAACAATCTATCAAAAACATTATTATCCAAACCTCTAAACTCTCTGCTCTATCTCCATCAAGAACTAGTACCTTCGAGGTGATTCTTCTTCCTCAGTAATCTCCTTCTAGGCTAGCTTCACCATTCTTAGGATTATCGGTTAATCCCTAGTCTGGATCTATCTCACCCCCATTTACTGTCTCATTGGTATCAGAAGTCTCTCGATTCTCGGCCATGGTGGAAACTCGCCTTCAAGAACGCTCTCTGACTGAACAAGTCGACGAGATGCGCTCTCTCCACGCTCTCCTTCAGGCGGAAGTCAAGTCCAACAACGACTCCATCAACTCTCGCTTTGACAGACTGGAAGCTCTGCTGTTCAACAACAACAACATCACTGCGCTTCAAGCTCCTGGAAAAGCACCGATGGATCCTGGCCCCTCCGCTCCTCCAACACCCATCTCCAACAACCCTATCCTCCACCCATCACCCACGCCCTTTCCTCCCTTTCCTCACCACCCACCAGATCCACCTGACCCCTCCCAAAACCCACCCCGACAAGGCTACGGCGGCCTAACCTCTCGCCTTTCTAAGATCTCCTTCCCTGCGTTTGACGGTACTGAGCTCCGTGACTGGCTCTCTAAATGTGAGCAGTTCTTCGATATCGACGGCACCCCGCCGGAACTTAAGGTCCGCTTAGCTGCTATGCACCTCAAAGGAAAAGCTACCCAGTGGCACACTAACTATATGACCACTCGGTATGGCATGTTCCCATCTTGGACTGACTACATCATAGCTATCTCAGCCCGCTTCTGTGAGCTCTTTGACGATCCACTTGCTGAACTCGTCGCCCTCAAACAAGGCTCAGACACCGTTGTTGACTACAGAGACAAGTTTGAGACTGCTTGGATGCGACTTGTCTTACCTGAAGCTCATGCCCTTAGCATCTTTCTCGCCAACATGAACCCTCACTTGTCACTCCACACTCGACAGTTAGAGGTCACTACCATCTCAGGCGCCGCTAAGATTGCTTCACTCCATGAGTCTTCCTTGTCCCACACGCCAAAACAGAGAGCCCCCTTTAATCCATACCCTTCCCAACGTTCCTTTCCCAAAACCACCCCACCCCCTTCCCTCCCCGAAGCCACAAACCCTCAAAAACCAACCTTTATTCCCCGCAACACCTCTGATAAACCTCCCCGCAAATACTCCTATCAAGAGATGCAAGACAGACGTGCAAAGGGCTTATGTATGTTCTGTGATGAGCCTTTCACCCCTGGCCATCAACTTAAGCACAGACGCTCACAGATCTACGTCATGGAAGGCGACGACGTCGATCTTGAGTCTAATGATAGCTCCTCTGACGGTGAAGACCACAACAAAGCGTTAGTGGCTCAAGAGACACCAACTCAACAGGAAGAGACCCATGTCCTCTCCATCAACGCTATCAACGGCTCTACTTCCTACAACTGTATGCGCTTAGTGGGTTATTACGGCGACCACAAGCTCCATATCCTTGTAGACCCAGGAAGCACACACAACTTCCTTGATCTCAACCTTGCTAGCCAACTCGGGTGTAACTTGGAACACACGCAACCGATGTCAGTTAAAGCAGCTACCGGTGATACTCTGCTCACCAACTACAAGTGCTCTGCTTTTACTTGGAAAGTACAAGGCTCTTCCTTCACAACCGAGATAAGAACAGTACCTCTGGACTGCTGCGACTTTGTCTTAGGCGTTCAATGGCTTTGCACACTGGACCCCATTCTCTGGGATTTCCTTAATCTCCGAATGGAGTTCACTCTGTTTGGCACTAAACACGTACTTCGTGGAGTTGTCAAAACATGAGGCAAGGTTATCAAAGGCTCCAGCTTGAACAAGCTTATGCTGCAGGAACCTCAAATAGCTTTAATACAACTGCGAGAGATCGATGACACGCAGGTTGATCCTCACGACCTCAACCCTGCTATGTTATTCTCCCACATCTCTGCCTCAGCTCCTGCAAACGCTGATGATCCAGTCTTTCAACAACTGCTCAGCTCCTTCTCTGATATATTCCAAGAGCCGACTTCTCTGCCTCCATTTCGTGAAGGCTTTGACCACCAGATTCCTCTGCTGAACGGCTCCAACCCTGTCAACTTGCGTCCTTACCGCTACTCTACTCTGCAAAAGGACACCATTGACACGATGATCAGAGAAATGTTGACACAAGGGATCATCCAACACAGCTCCAGTCCCTACGCTTCTCCCATAGTACTCGTCAAGAAGAAGGACGGTACATGGAGACTTTGCGTCGACTACAGAGGCCTCAACAAGCAGACTATCAAAGATAAATATCCCATACCTCTGCTTGAAGACCTCTTGGATGAGTTAGGTGGTGCTAAATACTTCTCAAAGCTAGATTTGCGCGCCGGATTTCATCAACTCCGCATGTCTGAAGCTGACACCTACAAAACAGCATTCAAGACACACAACGGTTATTACGAGTACCTTGTGATGCCTTTTGGGCTTACAAATGCGCCTTGTACCTTTCAGAGCTTGATGAATCACGTCTTCCAGCACGTCTCTAGGAAGTCTGTTCTTGTCTTCTTCGACGACATTCTAGTCTACAGCAAAACCTGGGAAGATCACTTAATGCACCTCAACGAAGTCTTCAACATTCTTCGTCAACAGCAGCTTTACCTCAAGCTTTCGAAGTGCACTTTCGGAGCTACTATGATCGAGTACTTGGGGCACCTAATCTCAGCTGATGGCGTACGCACCGATCCTAAAAAGATCGAAGCAATACTGCAATGGCCAATCCCTACGACACAGAAGCAACTCCGGAGCTTCTTGGGATTGGCAAATTACTACAGACGCTTCATTCAAAGCTACAGCTCCATTGCTCGTCCTTTAAGTAACCTCTTAAAGAAAGATGGCTTCGCTTGGAACCCTGACGCTGCTGCTGCACTCACTGCACTGAAAAATGCCTTGAGCTCTACTCCAGTTCTCGCTCTCCCCAACTTTGAGGAGACATTTGTTGTGGAGACCGACGCTTCAAACACGGGAATAGGCGCTGTTCTCATGCAGGGTAACCATCCCATATGCTTCATCAGTCGTGCTCTTGGACCGCGACATCAAAACCTCTCTGTGTATGAAAAAGAACTGATGGCAGTCGTACACGCAGTCCAAACTTGGCATGCTTATCTAGCTCACCGCCCCTTCATCATCAACACTGATCAGCGGAGCCTAAAGTACCTCATGGAGCAAAAGATATCCACACCTTTTCAGCATATGTGGATCTCCAAACTGATGGGATACACATTTGAGATCCGCTACAAACAGGGGAAAGAAAACGTTGTGGCTGACGCGCTGTCTAGAGTCTCTGGATCTGAACTACTGAGCATGGTTCTTTCTCAAGCTCACTCCGGTTTCTACGACTCTTTGAAGCTATTGTGGGAGACTGATCCTCACCTTCGTCGAATCATCTCTGATCTGAAGGCTGATACGAAATCTCACTCCCAGTTCACCTTCATTAATGGAGAACTGCACCGTAAAGGGAAGCTGGTGGTTGGAAACGATGCTGCGGTCAAGTTACATATCTTGAAATGGCTTCACGACTCAGCTATTGGCGGGCATTCTGGCAGAGACGCAACTTTGCATCGTGTTAAGTCACTCTTCTACTGGCCTAAGATGAGCCTCGAGGTTCAGAACTACGTACGCCACTGCACAATCTGCCAGAAGAACAAGTATGATCTTGCAGCTAAACCTGGTCTCCTCCAACCTCTCCCCATACCAGACGGTATCTGGGAATCTATCAGTCTTGACTTCATCGAAGGCCTCCCCACATTGAATGGCAAAAGCTGCATCTTAGTAGTCATTGATCGTCTGAGCAAGAACGCTCACTTCATCGCTTTATCTCATCCCTATACTGCTCTCACGGTAGCTCAGGCATTCCTTGATAACATCTTCAAGCTCCACGGTATGCCAAAAGACGTGATCAGTGACAGAGACCCTACTTTCCTCAGTGAAGTCTGGAAAGAAATCTTCAGGGTCCACGGCGTAACCCTCAAACACTCCACGGCCTACCACCCTCAAACTGACGGGCAGACAGAGGTAACCAACAAAACTCTCGAAACCTACTTGCGTTGTATGGCTGCTGAAACTCCAAGTTCATGGAGCAAGTGGTTGAGTCTTGCTGAATGGTGGTACAACACCACTTTCCACTCCGCCATACGCTCAACGCCTTACGAGATAATCTACGGCCAACCGCCTCCTCTCCACCTCCCTTATCTCCCTGGAGAGAGTTCCTCCCCTGTTGTGGATCGCAGCCTGCAGAAACGAGAAGAGGTCATAAATATGCTAAAGTTTCATCTGCTCAGAGCTCAGAACAGAATGAAACAATATGCTGACGCTCACCGTTCACAACGTGAGTTTAAGACTGGCGATTTTGTCTACTTGAAGCTCCAGCCTTATCGCCAAAACACCCTCAAGAAACGTCAGCTGCCTCACAAGCTATCGCCACGCTTTTATGGCCCCTTCCGCATCACTGATCGAGTTGGTAAGGTTGCCTACAAGCTCTCTCTTCCCCCCGAAGCTGCCATCCACGATACATTTCATGTGAGCCAGCTGAAGCTTTGCCCAAACCCACCGAACTCAGCACCAGACATTCCGCAGTACTGGACTGATCTTGGCCTCTCCAAAGAACCTGCTGCAATTTTGGAAACCAAAACAGTCAAGCGTCAAAATGCTGCAGCTACAAAAGTTCTGATCCAGTGGAAGGGTGAATCTGCTGAAACCGCTACCTGGGAGTTCTTTAATGACTTCACTGCCAAGTTTCCTTTGTTCAACCCTTGAGGACAAGGTTGCTCTGAAGGAGGGAGTATTGTCATAGGATGAGTTACCACGCCATCCTTATCTATCCGTTACAATCAGCATCTTTTACTTTCTGCTTTTGCTCTCTAGTCAGCATTTGGTCATGTTAGACCGTTGAGCAAGTTTGTCGTTTACTCTCTTTTCTCCTTTATGTACCACCTGCATTTGCAGAGAACAATCTATCAAAAACATTATTATCCAAACCTCTAAACTCTCTGCTCTATCTCCATCAAGAACTAGTACCTTCGAGGTGATTCTTCTTCCTCAGTAATCTCCTTCTAGGCTAGCTTCACCATTCTTAGGATTATCGGTTAATCCCTAGTCTGGATCTATCTCACCCCCCTTTACTGTCTCAGAGGACCTGCTGTGAGAATGCAGTGTAGCACTTCCGTGAAAAGTCTTCATAGTTCCTATATTAGCAAATACGAGGATGTTGATCATGTGTTTGAGCTATATATATAGCGTCATGATCCTTGGCCTTAATGTTTATTGTTCGGAGGAAACGGATTGATGCAACTATCCAAGATAATGAAGGAAAAGGACAACAAAACAGCAATAGAGAAGCAGTAAGCAGCCATCCCTCTCGTAGATTATATACTTACCAGTAATATTCAGTTGCAACCACATTTGTGGAAGCCCTTCACTTGTGCTCGCCCCTGTCTTGATGGTTTTATTGAGGGTTCTTGTGGTGATTGATGTCCCCTTTTTTTCAAATTTTATTTATTAATAAAATATAAAATTCTCAACATTATCAATTTATATTTTTTTTTACAGTATATAATAAATTTCAGCGAATTTCAAAGTTACACCCACAAAAATAGATGGCTGAGATTGAGAAAGTTCACTGATATTTATAACGTGAGAAGTTGACCTAAAACAAGCGGCTAAGATGAAATTATCCTTTTTAAACACGTAAAAAAGAAAGAAACTTTTTGGCTTTGTCAAAGTAAAAAAAAATCTTCAGTCTTTGAGTCGCCATGAAACGCAAGGGACATGAGACGGACAGGTTCTGCAGCCGCCGAGTATAGAACCGATCCCTCTACCCTCTTGATCTGAAGAAGATGACTAGATTTCAGGTGAAACCACACCAAAAGAAACTCCTCTGCAAAGTCGAATCTAGGGTTTGCTTGGAACGCAAGCTACATCCGATCCCTTCAGATCTAGAGGTAGAGATACTGACCAGATTGCCTGTGAAGTCTCTTATGAGGTCCCGATGCGTGTCAAAGATGTGGTCTTCCATCATCCGAAGCCAAGGGTTCGTCGATGCTTACTACGCTGTGTCCTCTGCAACCCGATCCCCTCGGTTTATAGTCGCTTTCAGCAACAATGTATTCGTCAAGGGTGATGCCCAGCGTCTGTTCATCTTCTCGTCTTCATACCAGGAGGAGGAGGGAGATGAAACTTCTTCTTCTTTGGTTGCCAATCTCCACATGACTATACCTTCGTTGACCTTGTCTTTCGTCTCCAATTGTTCTTCCGTCCATGGCTTTGTCGGTTGTTGTTATGATTTTCAGTTTACTATATGTAACCCTAGCACGGGGCAAGTCCTTACATTGCCCTGTAAAGGAAACCGCACATCCTTGGGATACGATCCTGTTGATGGTCAATTCAAAGTATTGTCTTTGGTGCCTACTCCTGTCGGGGGTTATCATATTTGTGTTTTGCACGAGGTTATCAAACTTGGAGGAGGAGGAGGAGTATCACGCAATGAGGTAACCTCCCCACCTTATTGCCCTCTGACGAATAGACTATGCATTAATGGTTTTATATATTATGGTGCTTGGGCCCCAAGACCAAGAACGAATCCGGTGATTGTCTGTTTTGATGTTAGACATGAGAAGATAAGTTTTATCAAAATGCCTAAGGATATCCTGATGAGTTATTCAGTGTTGATAGAATACAAAGGGAAGTTAGCTTCCATTGTTAGACACCAACCTTTGAGCTTCCGCGGTTTTGATTTATGGATTTTAGAGGACGTTAAGAAACATGTCTGGTCCAAGCAAACATTTCACCTTTCTTACGATTTGGTGCATATGACTTCCCCGGGCACCAACAAGGCTGGTGAAATCATTTTTGCTCCAACAAAACTGTCACATGGTGCACAACCCTTCTACATTTTCTACTACAATGTTGAAACAAAAGACTTGAGAAGAGTTCGGATCCATGGGATTGCTGACGATGAAGGTTTTAGACACTGTTATGGACTCGAAGGAGATTGTAATGTCTCTGTCTCACCCGAACATGTTGAAAGTATTGCCTATTTATAATTGTGTTTTTTTTTATGCATGTAAGACTTCGTCAAACTCTGTTGTTTTTTACAATCAATATTCAAGTGTTGTTTACCAACGCCTAGTAAACTAGTTTGTTATCTTAGGACTGATATGATTTTGCATTAGCTGACATATGTGTGTGGTTGGTTTATGGTGTTGGAAACTCAATGCCATACTTTAAGGCATGAATTCCAGAACTCATTCACTTAATCCACTCGCAATGGTATTAGATAAATTGGGTATTAGCAGTTGTGATCTTCTCATAATCTTTCTCTTTGATGTCGACATCATTCACAGGAATCATCATCTGTTTGCTTTTGTGTCTCCTCATAATTATCAAACGCTGTCATATATAACTTTGGAGCTTATATAGCACGGGATCTTGCTTTCTCATATACACACAAACCCCTTTTGTCTCGTTGCACCCAAACTCGGTCATATTTTTCAGTAGAATGAATCTATGTGGGTATGCTGGTGAGAGCAAGAAGCTCCTTGCCTATATCCAGACAAAGAGATGGCTCTCTATAGCATCCACTCTCATCCCTCTTAACCCCACAATAGTTAACGCAACCAGCACCTCTATTGATGGATGTATAGATTAAATTATATATATATATACTTTGAAAAAAGTGAAAACCTTTTGATTCTAGGCTACTAGTGAATGCTGTTGATGGCTTTCTGTTCCTTTTAAACGAGGACCTGCTGTGAAAACTTGTCTCTTATGTTTTAGCTATATAAGTAACCAGGGCGGCTCATGGTTTATAGGAACCCTGGGCAAAAAAAAATTGTTTAGGCTCTTCAATTATTAAAAAAATTAATTTTAAACTTATAGATGAAAGGTAATTACTTTCTTATTATAAATAACTCATAAATATCAAATAAACTTATATTTAAACTTAACATTCATCTTATTTGTATGTCACAAATAAAATTATACAGTGGATGTGAGTTGGAATGCGAAACTTCATAACAACTTGCCCGAAAATTGGATATGAAAAATTGGAGGCTGAGTAAAAACCATAAAATATTCATAGCTTTGCGTTTCTAGCGAGTAAATTACATTGAGCTAGGTTAAATTGTAAAGCTTTTTAATATTATTGACATATTTTAACATAATCTTTAAAAAAATTAAATTGTTGTCAGTGTTAAGGAAAAATAATGATCACATATGGAGGAAAATGTGTTAAATTTGAATTCGATTCAATATGGATTTAGTAGTGATTTTATGACTGATTAATCCGTTTGTATATGTTAAATACTTAAGTTTTGGTCATGATATTCTTTCTAAACACTTTTATTATAGACTAAAGTATAATTTTATACACTTAAAAGTTTTCTTGAGTTCATAATTTTGTCAATATAGATGCTGATGACATAGTAATTTGCGTGATATAAATGCTGATGACATATTCTATAAGATTTTAAGAACCCCTCTAAAATTATTTAAAACATAGATCATAAAGTTTTCTTACACTAATATTTTAGTGTATTATAGTTTTCATAATATATTATTATATTTTAATATATCCGATTAATTAACTTTATACTAGTACACATACATGATACAATATAATATGATTCTTCATGAATTGTGATATTATATTCACGTATATACTATGTCCTATATGAGATGTTTAACAAAATACGTAATATACAAAAAATAGAAATATTTCTTCACGAAGAATCATACAAATGTAAACACTAAATTAAGTAGATAGCAAAACTGATACAAATGTCTGAATACGATATCAACATGCATAAATTATTTATTTCATAAATATATATGATTTAACTTCGTAGATGGGCAGCAGACAAAAAAATGATTTAGCTTTATAAGTTAACTTATTTGTCAAAACAAGTTATAAGTTTTATGAATATTTCTTATTTGTATTTCTATTCTAATAAGATAGAAGAAATTAAAAATCAAATCAAAATAAAAGTTTACCCTAATAAGTACATACCGTTACACACACGTACATAAGAATATGAACTGGCATAATAAACACTTTATATTCAAAACTTTATCTCATTAATATATCATTTATTTGCATTTTGCGAGAAAAATTTCTCCGTCGCTAACTACCTAATTCGTCACTATCTTTCTCTTTTGTTTATGATTAATTAACCAAAAACGATAAAGATGGTGGCAGCTTTACTTATGATCCGTGATTGAGTGCAGAGACAATTTACAATCATACTTTTTGTCATTGTTAATAATGACAAAAGGAAACTACAACTTAAAATAATCATTAAAATTACTGTTAAGTCAACTCCCTTCCTTCCCCACCACCGCACGTTCGCCTCTCTGTCCACTCACTGACTCCATCTCCAACTTTTCTATGCTATCTTGCGCCTAAAACTGTCACATTTTTCTGTGCTAGCTTGCCCCGCTTTTTTTGTCAAGGGGAAGCTTGCCCGGCTTAACCCACCCATACACCAACACCACTACGAGTTGGCAGTTTTAACTTTTATGAAAAAACCTTCACTTCCATAAACCTTAAATAACCTTTTTTTGAGAAACAAAAATTTAGTATATCCATCCACTTGAATTGACAGTTATTCCTGACAGATCATAATAATTATAATAAAACTAATTTTATATATTTTAATATTAAAAATTCCTTTGGTAATATAATTATATACTATAAAATAAATACCTATTTTGAAATATAAATAACTTTTAAATAATATATAATAAATAAGTTAAAAATTAGATAAATAAAATATTTAATTTACTTTCATAAATTGAGATATATATATATATATATTATTTTTGGGCAAATATTGATCATATTCATCTCGTGTTTAAAATATACAAAGTACAACAGTATCTGTTCTACTTTCTTTTTTGAAATAGTTCGATTGGCATCTATCTCCACGGATCTAACGAAGCAGAGTCCTCAGTTTTTTTTGCATAATTATCATTACACAATTATTTCCGAATCACTTTCAAAGATTATTTATTTTTGCCAACTTGCTAATGTATCTGTTTGTGGTTGTCCTTGTCAAAAGTGTGTCAATGACATCACACTTTTTCCTCCGTCAAAATACAACTATCATTTCTCTTTTGCAAATACACATTATATAAGCCAAAGTCAACTAATTTTACTCCTAATTTTACATTAGAAGTTAAAAGATTTGAAGTATATATTTTTTCAAACGTATTTAAAATTTACAACATGTTAGTATATTCTAACTAAATGCATAAACCGTTGACAAAGCTATAATTAAACGTTTATCAATTATTTCATCACACCAAAAGCAAAAATAAACAACTCATTATTTTTTGTCTTTACATAATGGCAGCTGGATTTACGTTAAAAATAAGTTTTCGGTGGGCCCATCCTAATACCAAATAGTCAGAGTCAGAGAACACAGAAAAGGAAGAGGATGTGATATATTAAAACGTTATCGTTTTCGGGACCGAATCCAATTCCAATGTAAATGATATACGTGTGCTTTTGTTTGAAAGAAAAGCACATACACACATGTTCTTGGGTTAAAACTTTCTCCTGCTTTACAGAAGTCAAAGCTTAAAAAAGAAGAAGAAGAAGGTTAGATCCTTCGATGCTTGATTTTCTTGTTTTCATATTTGTTTTCCAGATATGAACGTTTTAGTTTTGTCATGTGTTCATAACTTTTCTGATTCCTGAAAATTGACAGACTCTGGATTATTTTTTGGTCCATAGTATGGATTTGAAAATCGATTAGAAGTGTGGAGTTGCAAACATTTCTGGATTTTCCGCCTTTTATTAGTTAAAAGAAATTGAAAATGATTGCTTCTAGTTTGTTATCTTCGATTTGAATGTAGAACAATAGTCATTAGGTTTTGTTTAGGGAGAATCTTTTTTCTAATAGAAAAATCAAAATTTTCTTGTATTTGTAGTAATATACAAATATTTTCTTGAATCGCAAAATAGAAAAAAAAAACAAGCTTGTAAGAAGTTAAACATCACTAAAATCATTTGAGCTGAAACTTCTTGTAGGTATCATATAATCTCCTGTTACATAACGGTATTAATGTAGAAATTGCTAATTGAGTAGTAATTGTTACTTTCAGCAAAAATGGAGAATCTACCTCCTGGTTACCGTCCCAATGTTGGTGTGTGTCTAATCAATTCGGATAATCTGGTAACATTTTAATCATCTAGTTCAGCGAGAAAGTCACTGTTTCGCCAATAATAATTACTGACTTTAATTACGTTTATCAGGTATTTGTAGCTTCAAGATTGAATGTTCCTGGAGCATGGCAGATGCCACAGGTATTGTTTTGATCACTTATTTCTCTCGTATATATAGTAATCAAAGTATTAATGTTTGTTCTTTTCGAGAATCAGTAGAGCATATTATTATGATGTTTAACAGTGGTGGAACCAGATGGTCGAGATTTTGATAAAGAATCTTGAAACGTTTTGAAAACGACAGATTTTCTTAACTGAAATTATTTTTCTCTTGAAAACGTTCAATTGTGTGAGTTTTAAAAGAAAATGGGGGTGTTACAGGGAGGCATTGAAGATGGAGAGGATCCAAAGTCAGCAGCCATGAGAGAGTTACAAGAAGAAACTGGGGTCGTTTCAGCTGCAATCATCGCTGAGGTCTCTACTCATTTTACTAAGACATATATGATTATGAAACAGAACATTTACCGACTATTCTTTCTGTATTCTTCAATGTCTTAAAACAGGTTCCAAATTGGTTGACATATGATTTCCCACCTGCAGTAAAGGCAAAGGTTAACCGTCTCTGGGGTGGTGAATGGCATGGTCAAGCGCAGAAATGGTGAGTCTTCAAACCCACCTTCTTATGGCCAAAGTGTTTTCAAGAAAGAAGGAATGGCTCATTGTTTAAGAAACCTCAATGAATCAGGTTCCTAGTACGACTGATAAAGGATGAGGACGAAAGAGAGATCAATCTAGCAAACAACGAAGCGGATTCAGAGTTTGCAGAGTGGAAATGGGCGAGACCTGAAGAAGTGGTAGATCAAGCAGTTGATTACAAAAGGCCAACCTACGAACAAGTCATCAAGACTTTTGGTTCTTACTTGAATGATCCAGGAAGAGCTGCTAAATGTAAATCAGCCAAGTGGTAATAAGAAAACCTAAAATAATTGTTTGTCTTTTTATAAAGTTTATAATTATATTTTGGGTTCTTTTTAGTGGAACCCTTTTGGAATGCAAAAGGTTTGTTTAGGTGTTTTTTTTGTGTTCATTTTTGTAAATTGGTTACTGGTACTAGAAGGTTTTGGTTTACTTGGGGGTTATTGTAATAAAAGTCTTTGTTTGGATTCGAAAAGGAATGACTTGTATATGTGTTTATAACTTGTAAACAAAATTCAAGGTAAACAATTTATTATAATTAGTGCGACGGAATATCAGGGCCGGCTTAACATTCTGAGAGGTCTTTGGCAAAAAAAAATTGGACCCTATAATTAATTAATTTTCAAATTATAACCAAAATATTAGTAAAAGCATAATAAAATTTTAGACAAATTAACAAAACTTATTATATTCATTTGTAGTTTTAGCTTTTACATAAACTTAGTTTATTATATCATTAAATATTCTCTAAAATTAACGTTACAATTATTCACAAAAAAAATCTGGGTCTTTGTTATAAGAAAAAAATATATATATATATATATACACACACGTGTGTGTTCTATATGTTATTAAAATTTATTGAATTCTTTTTGAATCCAGGGACGTCAGCACGGTTTGCCCTCCCCATTAAGCCGGTCCTGCAGAATATAAATGATAAAATTTAAGTTTTTCCATTTCCTTATTACGATGATACTTATCATTCTACAAGCCATATAAAGAAGTAAAAAATATCTGAATGAGTTATGTATGTGTTGGATTGGTTTATGGTATGGTCTTTCTTTCTATTGATAAGATTAGAGGAGTTTTGGTAGGTACAACTACGCCATGGGGGAACATGTAACTTTTGTTTTTATCCCTGAATCTGACTTAGTTGCTCTTTAAAAATTAGAGACCAAATCGAATGTTTCATGTAGTTATGCCCATAATCGGCTATGCTCATAAGGTTGCAGTATGTATATATTGGCATGTAAGTGACATATATTAAAACCTTAATGTACAATGTATCAACTTGGAAGGCTTGATTTCAAACTTGAAATTTTTTTTCGTATTAGGCATTAAACTTTGGTGGAAGATATGCAAATCCATTATACATATCAGCGAAAAACGATGAATAAAACTTTGTTGCGTTGGTTTAGATGGATCAAACTCTAATGAAACCATCAAATGTAGATGGCTGTAGTAAAAGTAGATTGGAGGGAAAGAAGAAGAAGAATCCTGCATTATTTTTTAGGGATAGAAAGAAAGTACATCCCAAGAAAAAGGTAATTTTGGCGACTGAAAAGGCGATCGACGATACCCGATCTCTGCTGTCTCTCCAGGCAGTAGAGATGGATACGAAAGGAGGTTCCAACGGTTCTTCTGTCTCCGATCAACCAGAAAGAGAAGGAAACATGGGTTTCAGTGGCGTGGAAGAAGCAGATTTTGAAGAAATATGAATTTGACATATCAATTTCATATGGGAAGAGATCAGTGGAGGTACCATCTGAAATTATCGAGAAAGTGAATCCATTATGGGAGGACTTTGTCATCGCGAGGTTTCTCGAAACAGCACCTCACATCGCAAAGGTACACATGATTTTAAATAAGATATGGGTGTTTGGAGAAAAAACACAGAAGCTGAATGTTTATGAAATGGATGCTACAACGGTGAGGATTAGAATCACAGATGAGAAAATCAGAAGCAAGGTGGTGAGACGTGGGATGTGGAATATTACAGGAGTTCCAATGGTGGTCCTGAAATGGTCCCCGAAGGAAAAGAGAACATGATAGCTCTCTAGGTACATGGGACAAATATTCCTATAAGCATGTACTCTTGGGAAGGACTTAGTTTCATAACAAGTGCAGCTGGGAACCGGATCATCTACATCTAGAGACAATTGCTTGTACGAGTTTCGAAATAGCAAAAGTCTTTGCGAATGCAGATCTATCGAATGAGCTATCGCAGAAGATAAACTCCAATATTCAGGGGAAAGAAACAATGGTTCAATTCACCTACAAGTGGTTACCTCCAAAGTGTGTTAAGTGTGGAAGATGAGGCCATTATGAGACTTTTTGAAAAGGAAATAAAAAGAGGTAGAAGTGGAGAAGAAGATACTTGAAACACCGGAGGAAAATCTCATTGTTCACAATGAGAATCAAGGGCTCAAGGCAGTGAGAGGGGAACGGAAGTAGTTACAGAGGAAGGCCCAATGAAAAAAAATGAAGTTATTGAAGAAAGCAGTAAAAGGGGGGGGAAAGAGTGAAGGAAGTTATACGAGAAAGGAGGAGAAGCAAGAGATGGAAGAAGGACAGATAAATGAATGTAGAACAGTGTATGTAGAGAAAGCAAGAAGAAGTCCAAAATCACAAGACCTGAAATATGGTCGTGACGATAGCTATTCCTTCCAGGTTCGCTGCGTTAAGTAATTCTGATGAGAATGGAGAGGAGATGGATAAGGAAGAGATAGAAAAAGGGGAGGATTTGAGGAATGAGGAAGTTGATGATTTATATCAAAGGATGGTGGAAGAAAGCAAAGGAAACTAGAAAAGGGAGGACAAGACAAACCCTTCCTAGGCAATTGGAAACAAATCATCATGTGCTTCCGGTAAGGGGTTCTAACAAAAATATAATGGGGGGGGGGGGGGGTTTGGAATATGTGGGTGTTCAACAAGAAAACTAAGCATGAAGTAGTTTGAAGCTGGGAAATAATCATTCTTTTCTAATTGGATGTCTTATTGAAAAGAGAGTAAAAGAAAAAAAGCAGGGAGAATAATGTCGTGTGTGTTTCAGGGTTGGAATTATATGTCAAATTACGAGCATAATAATTTGTGAAGGTTATGGGTTATTTGGAGATCGTCTGTGAGAATGTCACCGGTGTTTAAGAGTAATCAACTAATCACTTTTCGGTGCTGCTGCCCGGGAAATCTGAGGATTTTTTTCTTTTCTTTTGTGTATGCTCTGAATGCAATGGAAGAGAGAAAGAGTTTTTGGGAGGATATAAAGAACAACTATGATGCGCCAATGTTTAAAAACAAGAAGTGGATTCTTATGGGTGATTACAATGAGATTCTGGAAGGAGGAGAGCATTCTGACGGGGGGGGGGGGGTTAGTGGGAACGTAATTCATGCTGATCTGAACAATCGATGGATTTGATTTTTCAAAAGACTCTCATGGATTGTAACAATATATTCCCCTGTATTTGTAGAATCCATAAATTTTGTTGTGTGGAATGTCGTAGATTTTTTTGGATTCATATTAACTTTTGTCTACATTACTAGGTAAAGTAATGATATAATATTTTTTAAATATATTTCATATAGTATATATTCAAATAAGGTATGTTATATAATATATATTCAAATAAGGTATATTAGTTTGTTTATAAAGAAGTAGTAATGTGTAAAAAATATTTTGTGCCTTCTATTCATCTCCCTGAGCTTGCATAGGTAACACATGTTGTTTCTCTTTCTCTCTTTGTATAATTTCTTGCTCTGTTTTTATTCGGAGTTTTGCATTATATTATGTATTAAAATGGTTTGGTTGTGGTTAGTTCTGTATTCAAATTACGTTTTGTTTATATTTGATTTTTGATGTTTAACTGTTTGTTAGTGATAAATTTTGTTGTGCATGTTTTACTAACTATAGTTAACTCTACATAAGATTGCAGTGGGTGATAAATAAAATAATTACTCAAGCAGAATCAAGTTCTTGTGTCTACTTTTTCCACCGACAAAGGATAACAAAGTTAAAGATTCTGAGTTTTTCTTCTAATGTGTTACCGCACTTGTTCATGTGTTTTTGAAGACTGTGTCTTTTGTCTCTATTGTGATGATAAATCATGGGTTTGTTTACCTCGACGTGTTTTAGTTTAGTCTGCAAAACTGTTTCAAGGGAAAATATAATGTTTATAGGTGATTTCTTTTTTTGAAAAAGATTTAATGTTTATAGGTGTTGTTGTTATGAGACTGTGCAATGACGTATTTTGTCATCTCAACTTTGAGAATACAAGGGTTAACTACAGTATTTTGAAAGTAATGATTAATGAGTAAAATGTAAAGAATCTTTGTTCCAATAACACTAGATTTTGATAGAATTATAAAATCAGAAAATACTCAACTTTTTGAATAACAAAAAAATGATTTGGAATTATAAAATCATCACACCAATAACACAAGACTTTTTAAGACTTTGAGAATCATATTACCAATAACCCCTGTTCAAAAACGCGGGCGCCTAGCCGCCCGTCTAATCGCTGGGTGGGCACTATCCGAGGCGAATTTGGCATAATCGGCCAAAAAATCGTTAAACAATCAATCGGCTTTCTAAACCGATTAATCAGCCCGTTAGTCGATTAATCGGCCAATTTTGATAAACCTAAATGATAAACTATGAAGGTATTTTATTGTGCCTCTTAGGAAATCAGAAGCCCGTATGTCTCCCACTTCGGATAACATGTGTACTCTATATATAGAGTAAGATTTCGCCACTCTTTTCTACACTAAGCGATGTGGGGATTTGTTTATGTATACTAATAATGCAAAAATGAATAAATTGCATTAGGGACACATCGAACCCGGATTGTTTGGGCGCAATATCACCTGTTTCGGCAACTAGGAGACAACGAAATTGTTGTAACGTAACGCATGTGTTAATATATGTAAACATAGTTCTAGATTAATTTGTGTTTCAATTATATGATATTCATCTTTACTAACAATTAACTTTTATTAGAACTAACAAATAAAAATTTCAATAATAACATACAAAAACTATTACATTCTAATCTATTTATATTATATATTTAATTTATATATTATAATATAATAAAATAATAATTAAACTAATCCCCGCGTATACCCCGATTAATCCCCAATTTTTTTAATAACTCGCTAGACCCGAAGTTACCGCCCGACTAGCGCCTAACGTAATTTTGAACAGAGCCAATAACAACAGAATCTTGAAATTCTTCAAAATTCTTACAGATATGGGATCTCAAAACCCTCTATTTACTTGGTGCAACAAAAGAGAGGAGCGGCTGATTTGCAAGAATATGGATAAAATGTTGATCAATGAAAAGTGGTTAAATAATTCAAAGGTTTACTGTGTTTTTGAAGCAGAGGGTTGCTCAGATCATCAAAGATGCTAATTCAATTTGAGGTGGAGGAAATAAAGAAGCGAAGGCAGTTTAAGTTCACAAATATTGTTGCAAAGATGCCAGAGACTATATCTTTGATTGAGAATCATTGGAAGGATCAGCTCTGTTTCAATCTACTGCAGCCATGTTTCGTCTTACCAAGCGTCTAAAAGCTCTAAAACAGCCTCTAAGATCTCTAAGCAAGTCAAAACTTGGAGATTTATCAACGAGAACAAGAGAGGCTTACAAAAATTTATGTTTAAAGCAAAAAGGAGGCATTAGAAAAACCTAAACAATGTATCATCTTAAATATCTGATTTGTTTTTAATTTATGTTTCAGCATATATAATTATTTGTGAATCATCTTTATTGTTTATATTTGCAAATGTTTATATTTGCAAAAATAATTTATGATGGATTTAGGTTTCACCATTATAACATAAACGTAAGAGTGCATACCACTTTGTTAATTTAAATTAGATATCTTTAACTACAAATACTATTATCATATTTTTTAATTTAGCAATAAACAATGTATCATCTTAAATATCTGATTTGTCATATTGTTTGTTGTTTTTGATCAAAATAATAATGATATAATGGGACAGGATATATTGTTAAAACCATTTAGAAATAAAACATATAGTGCAAACAAATAATAAGAAACATTAAAATGTAATTAAATACAAAGTTGTATATAAAATAATATAAATAAAAGTCATTAAATAGCTACATTATTTATATATTGTAAACAAAATCAATACATTTTAAAACTATAGATATACAATAGCCACTCTAAATACAAAGAAATCTACAAAAGAAACAAAAATACTCACACCAATTGTTTTTAACCAAACGATATTGTTGCACTTCCTACTCAACTATTTGATATCTCATAGTAAACCAACTACGGGCCTTTACAAAAGTGTGAGATTTATGAATCTATAAAAATAGGAGTATCTAATTGGTTGAGCAATATGTGGTAACAATAATTAAAAGAAATTTCAAAAAAAAAAGATTTGGCATAACAATGTAAATAACTCAAAAACTTAAGGATAGAATTCTAGTAAGGATTCTGCTTTAATAGTATACTAAATTTTGATCCGCGCTTTAAAAGCGTGAGATATTTTTATTTTAAATATTCCATTCCAAAAAATCAGGATACCAAACCCGATTGGATTAGGCCTAAATACCAGAACGGATCCATTTTTCAAAGCCCTAAAAATTGTTACCGAACCCAACTCATATTGAGAACTGAACGAGTATCTGTACATATCTGAATGAATATATATATATATATATATATAAAATGTATCTAAAATTATGGATAAATGAATGCTTAATTTGGTCACAATATATCCAAATAGATTGTATCCATGATTTCTTCCGTATAAAATAACCGATTCAAACTATATCTACTAAGATTTTTGTTTTTTCGTTATTATGAGATAAGTTTATATATTCTAGAAATAAAATAACTGAATTAAATTGGGTACTTTAGTTATTTTGGTTAAAAAATTAATCCACCCGAAATTTGGAAGGTCTAATTCACATCTGATCCGATTTTTTATATTACCCAAATGAGACCTTTTTGAGATATGAATAGACTGATACTATATTTGCTAATATTTAAGATTTTGTTGGCTTTTAAAAAAAATAAAATATTTTAAAATTATGTATACTATTATTTATTTTGTAGTTCAGACTGTAAATTTATTTAGACTACTTTAATATTTCATGGTCTTTGTAATTAATTAACATAAAGCTATAGTGAGACATAAAATATTAGTTTTGTATAGTGTGTAGTTCGTAGGTTAGGAAAAGAGTTGTAAAAATATAGTAGGATGAGTCACATATAATAAACTCATGGTTTCATCACATTATTAAATAATAATAATGAATAACTTTTTTTCTAAAAATAAAAATGAGAGAATAAATGGGTGGGAGAGTAAATCGTGGTTTGATTAATTAACAAAATCAAAATTGTCCTTATTTATTAGTAAATTTAATTTTAAATAATTCTGAAAATAAACAATGGTATGACATTGTAATTATCTTCAAAAGGTAATGGCAAAATCTCTATTAGAATTATGCTTTAATAGTATAGACTAGCGCGGGATTTTATTATATGAAAAATTATAATTTGAAATAGATATAGAATAATGTATAAAAAATTAAGATTATATGTTTATTGATTCTAATATAATCAAATAGATATACAATAATGTATATTTTAAAGCGCAGAATTATTTTTCTGTTAAATGATATTTTATGTAATAAATTTATAATTTTATCTATAATTTGTATATGTATATGACATTTATTATAGTAGTATGATAAATTTTATCTTGGGATATATTTCAAATAAAACTTATGTTGGATTGATACAAAATTAACATATAATTTGTTTGGTCTTATTTCATCTAGGTTTAGCCATATTTTCTAATATTGTTAACTAAATTTAGCTTTTATTTATATTTTAATATATATTAAAAACAGAGTGGAACCAATTATATAAGAAATGATGACAAAATTTAAATTAGCACCAATAACTACCTAATTGATACCTAAATAAAACAATAAATCTTCGTTATCCTGCCACAGGAAAAAAAGTATTCCATCTAATTTAATACCATAACACTTTCTAAAAGCTTTTGGAGCTACATAATATAGACTTTACTCATAACATGTATAAGAACCTCATGTGCAAAAGTTTTTAAAAAATTGAATTCAAACTCAAACATTGATGTTACATAAACCAAACATTCATAGAGAAAAGTAATATAAAATAAAAATCTGAATGAAAGTACATTGAGAGTCCAAAGTCGAATATTTTCAAAAAAAAAGTTTTAGTATTTTATAACAAACAATAAATTTAATGATTTGAGGTTTTGATGCTTAACATCAAAAAAGTGGGAAGTTTCTTAAACCCCAAAATGGTTTTCTCCTACTCAATGCTTTTTTTATAAGTGTAGTGTCCAAATTGAATAATCCTATCAAAAAGCTTGCCATATGAACACAACTCCATTAATTTACAAGGAAAATAAACACAGCTCCATCACAAAATGCATCCCCATAATTATAGGAAATATGTAATCGACAAATTTATATTATAAGAAAAAAACTGTTTGTAGATTAAATTAGGATATTTAAAAAATTGTAGAAGATTTAGAATTATGGTAACAATATTATTTATGGTTATGAATTAAATTCTGCAAACTTATTGTTTAAATGATAAATGTAGCTTTTGAATTAATTGCGATTATTAATTAGATGCTTTTTATAGTAAATACTTTTAATATATAGGATAATTGATCATAATATATATCACTTATACTAATTTTTATTTATTTAAACCTCTTAATAAATATTTACATCTATATTTTGAAAGCGCGAGATTGTTTTCTGTTGATAAAATTATTAACCGGTTTGTTTGATCACAATATAAATGAAAAATGTGTTTGTAAGACTTGTTTGTACTTGAAACATATTTTACATATTTAATGGAAAAACATGTAAATATTGAATATAAAAACTTCTAACTCATTAATTGTAGACTGATTTTGGAATGTCAACTTTATTTTAAAATTTTAAATGTTGATTTTTAAAATAGTTAAAAATTATGTAAAATTATAAGTTTAACGCATATATTTTGTAAATTTATGTCATATTGATTTAGAAAATAATTATTTCTATCATCTTATAATATTTTCAATATTATGAGTAGCTTTAACATTTAAAAAATAATAATTTTGTTTAAAGTTAACAAATATATTTATTAAATATGATCTTTGTATTTTTGTTTAAAATTAAAAATTAACATTTATGTGGTCATTTAACTGATATTTGAAACACATATGAATATTTTAAAATATATAAAATATCCTCCACGTTTTTTTAATTATAATTTAATTTTAGATGTTGGAAATATTTTTAAGTTTGCAAAACAGATCAAAACAATTATACAATCCTAAAATCAAGGGCTAGTTAAAATATGAGATTTTATTGTTGTTTGGTTATTTAAAAAAAAAACTTAAAACTAAATACTGTTGGATTAAATAGGTTTTCTTTAGAATTAAATAGATCTGGTTAGGATTTAAATAAAAAGTATATATTTTAGATAAAGCAGTGACATATATCTGTAAATAGTTTCAAAACAGAAGGGTACCTCAAAAATTGTATTATATTTTAATAGTATTGATATGGGAAAAAAGACAAATACAACAATATATCTAATTCTGTTTTTGTTCTAATTATGGTGTGACAATATTCTGATGCCTAGACCGAATATGTTTCCCAAATTAATTTAAATGATACTACGGTGTAATATCTCAGGTAGACAAGATATTCAAATCTATATTAATATTACTAAATATGAATTGCCGAGCATCTACCAGGATGTTTCATTTGTGAGTGTCCTTTGGTTTCCACGTAACTCATACGTAAATCATTGACGCGACAAATCTTGAGTCGTGCCAAGAATCATGAATATTCAAAGGGCTCATTCGACATTTCATGAACTCGATGATTCAGATCCATAAACCACTATATAAAGGTTACAACCTCAAAAGATCTAAATAAACCCACAAAACACTTCACCACTATCTCGTAATCTCTTTGTTCCTCTTTCTAGCAGCTGAAAATGACAGAAATTCATAAGTACATGATCGAGAGCCCTATGTTCGAACCTTGCAAGCCACAAAAACGATATTATCACTCTTCCTCGTTGCTCTCCATCCTGTTATCGATCTTCACTTACGTTTTGATATTTTACGTTTTTGAAGTATCTCCATCGTCGGTCTTCAAAGATACAAAGGTTTTGTTCTTCATATCCAACACTCTTATCCTTATAATCACCGTTGATTATGGCGCTTTCACTGGTAAGGAGAGGCACGACTTTTCCGGTGAGTATACTGCGGCAGCGGCAGCAGCGATGAGACGCCGTGCATATAACTACACTCCAGTTCCCGTCTTCACATACGGAGAAAACGCTAGACAGCAAAACTCTGGCGATGCAGAAATGAAGAACCGTAAAGATGTTGAAGAAGAATCGATGGTAAAAGATATTGTGTGTGTTTCATCGCCTCCTGAGAAAATAGCGAGCCAGGAAATGTTGAGAGAAGATGTAGCAATAGAGGAATACAAACCGGTTAGTGAAAAAAGTAGTGCCGTTAATGAAGAAAATCACAAAGCAAGAAACCATGTGAACCGAAAATCTTATGGACGAACTAAATCAGATAAACCACGGCGGGTTAAGATAACCGAAGATAAAAAGGCCAAACGTAAAAGCTATCGTCGAAGCGAATCTGATAGCTCCAAATGGATGGTTGTTTCGCAGAAACGGGAGAATGTTGAAGAAGAATCTGACGAGTTCTCAAAGATGTCTAACGAGGAACTGAACAGAAGAGTCGAAGACTTCATCCAAAGGTTCAATAGACAGATCAGATTACAATCACGAGTTTCATCTACATGATTTGAATTGCTCATAGTATAATAAAGCTAGTAAGAGCTTTCATTTTTTATTGTTAGTTCTTTTTTCTTTTTATTAAGACTTTGCGATGAGATGACTATCTTTGCAGTCGTCGGTGTAAATTAATACACGACATGAAAAATATAATTGTTACTGCCCTGATAAGTTACGACTTTAAATATTTGATCCGTTGTTAGAAACAATGTATATTTTATCCAAAACATGATATATTGGTTTAACTACGTTCAATGTGTCAAGATTTGACTATTTGAAAGTGAGAAAATATTTTTTCTAATTTTCTTTATTAATATACGTAAGAGCTTATGAACAAAGTTTAGAATGATCAAGATGAAAATGCCATTGATGAGGGCCATCAAACTTGAGGCCTAAAAATTTCCTCCAACTTTAGTACAAAGAGGAATTGAGTGAGATGAGAAGTCCTAAGATATGTTTTGGGTGAAAAAAGTTAAATTTATTCGAGTCTCCGACACTAATGCATCTATTGTCGATAAATAAGTTTGAGAAATGCTAAAGATATGAAAATGACTACAAGAAAAAAAATGCTAACGGGTAATGGTCTAACTGGATTCGGATCAGATTTGTAAAAACATTTCCAAATAATGGACCACGAAAATTAATTACTAATACAGTTAAAAGAGACATATTAGGATGGGAATCGCCAGAAGGATAAGAGTTTTCAACACAAAGTTACAAGTTCCATGTATGTTACTATCAATAATGCATTAATGCTAATGAAATCATTGAAGAGCTTTCTCTCATGCACTCTGGTTTCGTTCTCAACAGGTTGTGATCTTTTCTTCCAAAACTTGAAATGCAAAGACCTTCCTTCAAGCATTTTCTCAATCTCCTTCATTGGCATTCCTTTTGTCTCCGGAACACACACCACAACAAAGAAAAGACCAACGACTGAGAAGTGAGAACAGTCCAAAGATGAGAAGGTCCAAGATGTTCTTATAGCTTTAGTTAAAGAAAGAAAAGATTAATTGAGGCATAATCAAATTCGATATCCAATTAGCAGTTGCAGACTTGCAGTTGCAGAGATCCTCCACGACTCCTCTGAATCTCAATAGATAAATCTCTGAGTTAACTCTCCATGGAGCAGTCCCCATTCCCGGAGAGAAGAAAATGATATAAAGTCCGAATCCAAGAAGAGCAAACCAACCAAAGTTACTAGGACATCCTCTTGTGTACCAAAACCTGTTTTGGTTGTGCCATAAATTCTTAAAGAATCATTAGATACCCAACAAGCCCCAGAATATTCCTGAAATCATCATATAAAAATGGCTAATGTTTTTGAGTAAAAACGTTTACATTGTTTCCTTCAGTACCTTTCCATTGGGAGATGAGCAAAACCCGCAAGATGAAGAAGAAGATTTCAACAAGTCATACAATCCCAGCTTGGTTCCTATAGCTGAGTTATAGGAACCAAAATACCATACTCGGTACAGTAAAAAAAGTATAGGCTGATTGTTATATATGTCATTGTCATGCTTACGGTCTAGTTATGGAAGAAACCGCGTGAAGTTGAACAATAGGCCATGGCTAGATTACAAGGTTTGCAGTTTTTACACATTTAATGTTATTTCATTTTCAGAATTATAAATTATGGGCAAGAGACCCTCCAAATTTATTTATGTTTTAAGTAGTTTGGTGGTTTCTGCAAAACCTTTGTCTTGATAACTGGATTAGGAAACAAATTAACGGGGAAAAAACTTTTAAAACTTTATTTTCTTTTGGCGGTGGATTGTGCCGTGCCTCTGACGGCAAACATGAGAAAGGTCTGTCAGTAGCAGTGATGGATTTTGGCCTTCATTGCCGTATTGAGTACGTATCCAACTACATATATACTAATTAGGGTGAAGCATGGATTACCAAGATCAAGTTAAGCTCAGGCTCAAGCATTTATCAGATAAATATGGCGTGGTCCTTAGATATTCATGGTGTTACACATGGCATATAAGTGACCACCATATCCTATTGTATTTCCTATTTGTACCTCTTCCAGGATCTAAGTCGATTTTGTACTTAAAACGTAGATATGTGGATCCGTATATGTGTTGACAAAAAGGAAAAAAAAGAAGCATATTGATCTATAACTGTGTATATGTAAATCAGATTTTTTTTTTTGATATCTCTGGTTTCTGGGCAGCCACTTTCCCAAATATCCCCCGAAGGGGTCCAGCGCCCCAGCAGTAAGGATGTTAAATCGCTGTGGCCGGGTCTCGAAGCTGGGTGGCGGGCACCTCAGCCGAGGTTCCATTACCACCAGGCTACGAAGCCCGGTAAAACTGTTTAGGGTTAACTTTTTATAGTGACTAGCCCCACCGCTTGCGCGGCCCCAAATCCAGGAAATCCCTCCCCTCCGGCTTGGACCTACGGATTAATGTATATTCCGCTTGCCCCTACTCGTATGGAGAAACCCCTCCGGCTTGGACCTACGGTTGGTATACACCGCTTGCCCCTACTCGTATGAGGAAAGATTTATTTGGAGAGGCATAGTACCACCCTGCTGTCCCCGAGTATCGAACTGGCAACCTCAGGTAGGCATGTGTGAGAAGATTCGCTGGGACCACTAGGCCACCAACGCTTCTCAAGGTAAATCAGATTTTGTATGATGAATCTGGTAATAATATGCATCACACGATTGGCTTAGTCGTAGGGGGTAACGTGGTCCCAAATTAATACGAAATTGCTTTGATTTCAGACACTGATTCTTAAATGTCATCCCAACTTAACTGGTTATACATTGTCAGTGTCCATGCATTAGGATTTAACAAAGTTTTTTTAAAAGGTTCATTTTCTGTTTACTTACTTTGTAATTTGTATATTTTTTACCTTTTGCTAGTTCGATCGATCATATTGTTCACGTAGTAAGTTACAAAAAAAAAAAAAGTATTGTTCACGTAGTTACACCAAAAAAAAAAAAAAAAATATATATATATATATATATAGGGAGGTTTACTAAAATAACATCAAATTTTGATATAATTACTAGAATAACATATAATTTTTTTTAATTACTATATTATTTTTATGCCCAAAATGCCCTCATTTTCTTTGTTAACAAAAAAAAAATTTTAAAAAAAAAATTACAGAAAATATAAATAATTTCGCAATATATAAATAAGTCTCCTCTTAAAAATCTGCAATACTTTACGACAGGTTTATTATTGCTTAAGAGATTTATTTTTTTCCACAGACTTTTTATAGCAGACTTTATATCGTTGCAGACTTTTAAAAAAAAGTCTACTGCAAGTTATGGTAGATTTAATTTTAATAGCAAATTTGTTTTTAATTGGCAGTTTTTTATAGCAGACTTTCGTAATTTGATGGCATATTTCTAATATTTCAAAGACTTTCGTACCAGGAAGCATATTTTTCTCACATACTTTTCATAATTTGGAAGACTTTCATGTCGATGAGATCACAGACTTATATTTTTTTCGTTTATAAACTGCAAATTTTCCGAATCAAGTATGCTTTGTTCCACACTTGTGAGTTAACAAAACAAACTTTTATGTACTAGCAGACTTTAACATACTGAACCATACGTTATGGTAGACTTTACCATACATGGCAAGACTTTCAAGGAATTTTATGTTGTAGCAGACTTATCCGCGAAAATCGGTTTACTAATTAAAATTAGGAAATTCTGGGTTACTAATTGAACCAAATCCGACCACTAACCAGAACAGTTATTAAAATCTAGGTTTAGCCGTACTCTTTTCTTCTCCAAGTTATGTCTTTCTCCAAGTTACGATGTCTTGTTTTTGACAATTGATTTCTTTCAAAATAATCCCCAAAAATTGATGATGGATGTTAAAGTCGTTTGTGGCCAGTGGTTATTTGAGAAGGATAAATGGATGTTTCACGTTGATAGCAGAAGAGGAAGCAAAGTAATTCCAGTGAATGATGACACAAGCTTGGAAAATATGATTAACATGGTTTATGAGGACTACAGATTAGATAGAGGCCATGTCAATCTCGACTTGAGTTACATGCTTAGCAGAAAAAGCTTGATGAAGCTAACTCGTGACACACCTCCAGTTAAAATTAGGAATTTTCAGCAATTTCAAGGTTTCATCCATCTACAGAAGTCTGACCAAGTTCATCTATGTGTGGAAGTCTCTTTAAGAAGCAACAAGAAAACGACGAAGACACAGACACTGATGGAAATCCAATCTGATTATAATCATGATGAAGACACAGACACTGACGGAGAACGATTTGACTATTGCGATGATTCAGATGGTGCTACATCAGATGATGAGGACTTTATAGCGTACGGATTAACTCCAGAAGTAGAGACAGAGATGAAGAAGGAGTGCAAGCCAAATATTTGGTCAGCGACAAAATCAAAAAAGGCTAAGGTAGTCACTCATGTTACGCATTGCAGATGCCATATGCTGTAAAAAAAAGAGTTTGTGTTAGCCATCCTGATCCATGTTGATACAAGAAAAATTGAGACACTTACAGAATCTGTTATCCACCCAGTCTTATATGTTTTCCAGTCATTTCTTGGCGTTATTAGCGTCATGTAGAAGTGAGTGTCTACATCGTTATCATCACTGAAACAATTAAAACAAGCACAAATTAGTTTAACAGTAATGAATTATTAAGAAAAAATAAGACACTTACGTAAGAGTACGCAGATAATCCAGTAGGTTCTTGAATTTTGTCTCAGCAACTTTAGCTAAAGGATCATAGTGGGCTTTAGAGTCAGAATCAGCTGGTATGATCCTCTTCACAGTTGAGTTACCTACATATGGATACACTTGAGTCTTTGTAAGCTGTGGCTTGCGTTTTTGCAAAGGTCCATCCAAGATTGATGCCGCCAACTGGTCTAACATGGCATCTAGGTTACCATATTTTTTCTTGTGTTCTGAATCAGACCATGTTCCATCAGAATCTCTAAGTTGTGGAACTACATTCTTCTCCATCTTAACTTTTTTTAATCCTCCAGCTGGTTTTTTTACAGCAACCTTCCCACCATCAGTGTCAAGTAGAATAGGAGACGTTAGCTTGACCACAGATTTGCTGGCTTTTCTTCTAACCACACATTCTACTGCCGCATCTGCATCATTTGGTGTCTTGTGTTGGACCATCCATGACTATTTGAGTAAGTGAAAAACAATTACAAGTTAATTTAGAATATATAGTTACTTAAACCTGAAATGGAAAAACTCGTAACAGAAGCAAAACACTAACCGGATCATTGCTGTTGACTTCATCTTCTTGGCTTACAATGTGTGCATCATTTTTGGGGGCAGTAGCTTGCATCTGCTCTCTAATTTTAGCAATCTCTTCTTGTAAAGTTGAGATTTGATTCGCAAGTACCTGCTCGACTTGACCAACTCTTGCATTTATTTTCTCGTCAATCTTTGTGTCTACTCCAGCCAACACCTTCTCAGCAACAACTGTGTCCATATTTTGAACCGTTGCAGTCAATCCCTTCATTGCTTCCAGTATGGCATGCCTGAATCCCTCATCTCCAGTTGAGTTAAGGCTGGATCCACATGCCTGCTATAAAACAGTAAACAAACTCAGCAATAAAATCAAGTAAAAAATAAATTAATTCTACCACGACTTAACCAAGTAAACTCAGCAATTCTAGCTCGGATTTACAAACTAAAATCAGCAATACATACAAGTAAAAAAATAAAGTAAGCATACTCACTGTGGTTGCCCTCTTCGTGGGATTTTTTTCCTTCATACAATCATCTTCTTCACTCACTAAATTCCTTTTCTTTTTGTTTGCAACTGGTTCATTAGCTGCATTCAAGCTCCAATGCTTATCATCAAGCTGCTCATGTAGAATGTCTAAAATCAAGCTATGAAGATCATCATCAACCTTGTCATCATCCCATTGAGGATATATGTCCGCTTCTGCCTTACGAACGAGGTGTCTAACACGCACCTACAAGAAAAAAATTTAAAAACATTATCATGATTAATTATAGAGAAGTGATGTATTTTCATAAGAGTTAACAACAATATAAGAAACTCACCTTCTGGTGAACTTTTTTCTCTTTTTCATAAAACTGACCCCACTGTATACGGCAACGAGATCCTAACCAAGAGAGAAGAGGAACTTGGTTACCCTGAATATGGTTCCCATATTCATGCCCAATACCAGGTATTGACTCATACACCCATATGAGAAGAGCATGTACACATCCACGAAGTGTATATTTCTTCCTTCCTTCATACGAAGCAATTTTAATTGAATTAACCAAGCTGGAAAATCCAACACGCCCCCAAGGATATCTTTCAAATGCTTCTGCGTCTAAGACTGTCTTTGCTGCTTCCAAAGGAATTCTACTACCAGGAGATATGCCAAATATTCCAACTGATAAGACACAGAGCAGACCAAACATTCTTCTCTTCTCAAACGGCCAATCACTGACGCGTGGCAACAATAATCTCAACTCAGATAGCATCGGACCATGTGCAGGAGACACACCCATATCTTCCCAAAATGGCTTATGATCAATCTCCACCTTATCATGTATGTTGAAAGGCTCACAATTTAAACCTGTTATTTCACCAAACTCATGTAGCGAAAATCTAATGGGCTGTCCTTCTATCAGAGACCACATCTCATGGATACTATCGACTACTAGCTGGTTTGTAAGTAAATGGTGAACGGTTTTGGCTGACCAAGTATAATCCAGCGCTTTCAACTTTGGAATAACTCCAATAGCCGATTCTTTAATGGATTCCCATGCATCTACGCCAACTGATTCCTCCACCATCTGCAAATTTGCCAAGTGACAGTTGTGATTCATGCTTCGATGTTGCAGTGGGCATTTTCCCTCTTGATACAGTCTTTTTGGATATGTTTTCGGACAGCCCGATGTACTCATCTCTGTTAAAAAAATGTAGAATGTAATAAGAGAGACACTCAAAACAATATTATGCAGAAACATATGAAAACCGAGTTAGAAAATTAGTTAATCAAGAGGGATTGATGTAACTCTTATCTAAATTTTCAAACATATAACCCAATGAAAAATCAAAAAACTTCTACTTTATTTAATCAAGTATATGAGTGATTAGTAAATCAAGTTAAATCAAGTTCACCTCTTTATCAAAGCAATTTAGACAATCTGGAAAATTGCTTCAAATATGAAAATCAATTTATACAATCTATGGCTTTACGAATGATGAACACGATTAACAACTCTTTAGCAAAGAAATTCCAGTTTACTGATAGAAAAAAAAAGGTTTCAAAAGACAGAGGGATCGACCTTTGATGACAGGAGATATGAATATAAGTGATTCAAGTGGAGATAAGCTTCTAGGAGTGACGAATCAACACAACCCAGAATTTCAGAAAAGAGACGGGGGAGTTTAGGGCTTTTGTTGCAGAGAATGGTGAGATTCAAGCCAGAGCTTTTTGTGGCAGAGAAGGGTGAGAAGAAGATCAATTCTCAGCATAATCAAATCGACGCTGGGTGAGAAGGAGATCGACGCAAGAGATTGACGAGTTTAGGGTTCATGTCGTGGGGGGAAAGGGGGCTTTTCTCTGTTTGTTTGGTTTCATCGTCGTTAACGAAGAGAATGTTTTCCTGTTTTTTTTTTAATAACGTGAGAATGTCTTTTTTTATTTGTTTCCTTTTTCTAATATATTTATAATTGTTTAAAAATTAGTTTAATATATTTGAGGATTGGGTATTTTAGACTTTAACTCACTTTTTTCTGTTTTTTTTTTTTGGTATGTTATTCTAGTCATTAGTTGAAAGATTTGTGTTATTCTAAGTAATTTCCCATATATATATATATATATATATATATATATATATATATATATATATATATATATATATATATATTGTTCACGTAGTTTTTTACTCCCTTTCCCTTGCAAGGATATAAAAATAAGAGACAGGGGGGTACGATTTTGTGGAAAATGAGCATTTAGTTTAATATATAAGCGATAACACCTCTTCGATAACTCTTTTTCCCCCTAGACAAACCATATATACGTTTCCTCCTAAACATTAACTTCTTGTTAATTTTTTCTATAACTTGCTAACACACTTGTAAATGTAAAAAAAAAAACCATCCAGCATGATTTCAGTTTAAAAGGTCAATATACAAAACTTCTAAAACAAATTATTACACACATAGATATTACTGGTAAAACGGATTTAACAACAAAAGTGAATTATGTAATCTTATCAATGATAAAAAATGGAACCAGATTTTAAATGATTTTTGGTAATATTAAAAGAAAATGTCATTCCCACCTCAATACATTTTATAAATGGAGAATAATATTATACGGAGTTCAGAAAAAACAACAACCCCACTTTTGTTTGCATTTAGAAATGTTCAGCCATTATAGATTATTAATAGCTTAGTTGCTATGATATTTTCATCTTAAGAAAACAAAATAAACGAAGACATTTCTTATCTTAATATAATGTCTTAACGATTCGCCAGTTAAAGCCAATAATCGCAGATCACGTTATCCTTTTCTTATATACTCCCTAATACGTGTTAAAATCTCAAGTGAACACGTTATTGTCAATAGTTCTAACTCCTTTTAAAAATTCGATGCGAATAAATAATAAAAGCATCTGGAATTATCTGTTGTCCGAAGAGTATCCACCATAGAAAATAATTGTGAAACCATCAATGAATTTTTCTTTTATTTTACAACGTCAGTACAACAATACGAGAGGACATATTGTCATCACTATAAAATCCCTCTCAAACTCGGTCCATCTATATCCTCTCATCCTTATCCAAATCCCTGAACTTTCAAGATTATTATGGCGACCTCACGACTGGCGAGATTTATAACCGAGGTTGCGCCACCGCAAGTTGTCACGGTGATGCGGCGAAGAACGGCGAAAGTGCTCGACACGATCAAGGAGGAAGAAAGAGAGGTTGGGACTGATCATTCCATGTTTGCATCTTCTCTGACTTCCAAAGTCTCACCGTTTACTTCTCCTTGTTCTGCTTCGTCCTCCTCTGCTTCATTCAGTTCTGGTCGGACATATTTCCCGGCTACAGAGAACCGGAGCTCTTTTCCGGGTTTCAAAAAATGAAACCAACTTCACCGTCTCCTGCCGAAATAATTGTTTTTCAGATGTAGTTATGTACATGTTTGCGTTGTTACGGGTAGTATGTGTGTGCGTAAATCTTGATGTGCCGATGAGCTCCGGCGATTCGGTCGATCAAAACCAGATCAGCATCGGGAAGCCTAAACCGGGTTGACTCTAATGTATGTATATCAGTCAGTATTTGGAAGGGACTATGTTCGTTTTTTGTGTATTTTTGAATGAAATGAGCCCAAAATCAATAATTTTTGTAATCTATCAATACTATTAAAACATATTGGGGTTTTTCGAGGCCACATTCAAATTTTGAAATATATATCATTCTCTGCCAGTGGATATTTCTAATCTATGTTTTTAACTAAATGTATTTATTTTTTTAGGAAATCTCAAATAATCATTTCTTAATTCTGTATAATATTTTTCACTTTTTTACTTAATTTAACATGTGTAAATATATTTTAAATTTATATTTTTTTGGCCATATGAGTTAATATATATCTTGGCAACATATAATACGTTATATATCGAACAAATTATCTATTTACCATATATTGCAATATATTTTTTACGCATTTCGATTATCTAATTAAAATTATATTTTAACATTTAAACTTTTCAATTCAGAACAAATGAACAAAATTATTTATACAGAATGAACAAATTATATCTATAATTTATTCTAAATTAAAATTTTGTATAAATAATTGATTATTGTTCTACTACAAGTTTCACAATTTTAAACTTAACCGATTGTTTATATAAATTTTGAAATCTCAAGATATTTTTAAAAATATGTTGTTTGCTATATTATAATAATAAGTAAACAAATCTTTCAAAAGTTTTCAATACTCAACCCATAATTTTACGTCAATGCTATAAAAACACAAAGGATTTTTTTGAGGTCACCTTGAAATTTTTGAAGTATTTACTATTCTCTTCCACTGGATAATTTTAACCTATAATTAGATTTCGATCCGCGCAACCGTGCGGATGTTGATTTACCTTTTATATACATAGATATTTAAATTTATGGTAAAGTAAAGAAAATCAAATGGTCAGAACTATAATAATAAGATAACATTTAATAAGAAATCAAATAATAATAAGGAATTAAATATCGGTTTGTTAACCAATCGGATTTTGAAGGAGTCGATGGTTATATTAGGAGTGATATATTATTAAGCCATATTATTAATAATAAGTGAATGATAATTGATTTTTAGTGAGAGTACATTTTAAAAATAATCACACGTGAATAATTTATTAAAGATTGAAATATGTGTTTCTTAACCAAGCCTGATTTATATGAGTTAATTCATATATTAGAATGATATAAATTATTAAGGGTCCATTTCTAGTAAGAGTCCATTTAAAAAAAAATCATACATGAATCAATGTTGTAACTTCTCTTTAATATATAGATGTATTTGTTTTTTTAGGAAATCTCAAATAACCATCTTTTAATTTTGTGTAGTCTTTTTCCCGCTTATTTAGTTAATTTTACATTTTTAAATATACTTTAAATTTATAATTCCTGGCTATATGAATTAATATATATCTTGGCAACATATAATAGGCAACATATCAAACAGATTATCTATTTGCCACATATTGCAATATATTTTTTAAGCATTTCAATTATCTAGGTAAATTATATTTTAAAATTTTAATTTTTCAATTCAGAACAAATGAAAAAAAATTATTTATACAGAATGAACAAATTTCATCTATAATTTATTTTAAATTAAAATTTTGTATAAATAATTGATTATTGTTCTATTACAAAAAACAGAAGCTTAAAGGTACGCAAGAAACATACGCTTAAATGCATAAGCTAAACTGACTGTAGGCATGTATCTACTTAGACAATAGTACAATGATGATTGGCGAACCGGTTATGACAACTACGAAGTAGAGAAGAAAGATCGAAGAAAGTACAAATAAGAGAACAGATGATACGAAAAAACAAAAAAGATTAGAGAGAAATAGCTATGACTTTTTTTTTCTTTTTTTGGCATCCAAAAGAAAACTTTATTAAGCTAAGGGTTCGAACAAGCAAGCTTCAAGAGCCAGCTCAGGGGGAGCCTTATCTCCCAAGAAACAAAAGTCTGAGGTCCGTGATCGTCCTGCCTTAGAGAGGCAGTCCGCACGTCCATTGTTCAAACGACGAATAAAATTAAAAGAGATAGAAGAGAACTCTGAGCAGAGGAAATCAATCTCATCAAGTTCAGGACCAAGAGCAGGCCACTCTTGAGGCTTGTTGATCAGGCGTACGAGTTGCTCGCAGTCCGATTCGAAGACCACATCCGTAACTCCCATCTTCCTCGTCTCCTTCAAAGCCCAGTTCAATGCTTCTGCTTCAGCATTTATCGGTGTGGCGACCTTGTTGATTCTTTTAACTCCCACCAGACGTACTTGTCTGTCTTCGAACAGGATAAAACCAAGCCCCACGCCTTCGTCTTCCTCCTTCCATGACGCGTCAACTTGGCATAGCCACTTGCAGGTCGTAGTTTGATGCTCAGGGACGTTCCTCGCTGCGTCTTCCACTGTAACCGTTTCTGCTGATGCTGCTTCCTCTACGATTTGTGCTATGCGCCACGCTTCCGCTTCCGAGCTTGCTAGCTGGATCGTATCAAGTGGCAAGACATCTATTGCATTGAAACACTTCTCGTTTCTCGCCTTCCATATATACCATATCAGCCAGGGGAACATCTTTGCAGCTTTTATTGAGCTATTAGACACAATTCTGAAGAGTGTATCTAGGTTCGTATAGATTGAAGTACACGGGAATAAACCCGGAGTAGATGGAATCAACGACAGTGCCGAACATTGAACGGCCGGAGGGCACTCAAAGATAATATGATTTATAGTCTCTTGCTCTGCTCCGCATCTTTGGCACACTGCGTCGTTGCCACAATGTCTTTCTTTGAGTTTACTCGCTGAAGCCACATACCCCGACATTGCGTTCCAAATAAAGTGCTTTATTTTACGAGGACATTGTAGCTTCCAGATTGCTTTTTTAGCTCCTTCGTGCTTGGTTCCATAAAATCTCCAGGGGCATTTTGCTTCCTCTGTTTCACGGCGATTGCGTATCCCGATCTTACTGTATACTTCCCCGAGTTAGTACGGCTCCATATGTAATCATCGCGACGCCCTGTACGACTCAACTTGAGCGATAGAACTCTCGGGACGTCAGCTGCAGCGACTAGTTCCTGCACCAGTTCCACGTTCCATTCCTTCGTCTCGAAGTTAATAAGATGGTGAACCATTAACCCAGTTTCCGTGTTTCCATCTCGTGGCGCAGCTGGACGAGCCGGTGTGGTCGGGATCCAGACGTCTTTCCAGGCCGATGTTTCTGCCCCTGTCCCAATTGATCTCCGCAGCCCGTCCTCTAAGACATGCTTTGCTGCCATCAGACTCTGCCATCCGAAAGATGGGTTGTTAGCCTTCGCAGTGGTAAGAGGGTTTGAGTGCTTGTAGTATCGTCCCTTCAAAACTCTTGCCAGTAGAGAGTGTGGTTTAGTTAGGAGGCGCCATACCTGTTTAGCTAAAAGGGCCAGATTGAAATCTCTAAAGTTCCGGAACCCCAAACCTCCTTCATCCATAGGAACACAAATTTTATCCCAGGCTACCCAGTGTAGACCTCGGTTATTATTTCGTGCACCCCACCAGAAACGCGCCACTGCAGCGGAAAGCTTATTGTATATCTCTAAGGGAAGAAGATAACAAGACATCACATAAGTAGGTATAGCTTGAGCCACTGATTTAATTTGTACCTCCTTGCCTCCTTTCGAGAGTAATTTACCCGACCAAGAATTAATTTTACCGTTCATACGATCCTGCACAAATGAAAAAACTTGCTTCTTTGATCCACAAATTTTCTCAGGCATTCCCAAGTACATACCCATCCCACCTTCTTTGGTAATACCAAAAGACCTTTTCAGGTCAGTTTTAATGGACGCTATGACCTTAGAACCGAACAGAACTGAAGATTTCTCTTTATTCAGTTGTTGTCCTGAGGCTGACCCATAGACGTCAATGATTCGAACCAATTCTTCACATTGGGATTGCTTCGCTTTGCAAAAGAACAGGCTGTCATCTGCGAACAAAAGGTGAGATATCGCTGGACTTCCTCGTGCGACTTTTATACCGGTAAGTTTCTTCGTCTCTTCTGCGTTTCTGATCTGAGAAATTAAAACTTCCATACAAAGTATGAAGAGGAACGGGGATAGAGGGTCTCCCTGCCTAAGTCCTCTTGATGGCTTGATATGTCCTCTAGCCTCTCCGTTGATCAAAACTTGGTACGACACAATAGAGACACATTTCATGACAAGCTGAACCCAATTTGCATCGAACCCAAATTTCAGCAGCAGTGCTTCCATGAAATTCCATTCTATACGATCATAAGCTTTGCTCATATCAGTTTTGATCGCCACAAATTTATCTTTGCAGCTTTGATTCGTTCTAAGGGCATGAAACATCTCCTGAGCTACAAAGATATTATCGGTAATCAAGCGTTCCGAGACGAAGGCAGACTGCGTTTCGGAGATGATTTTCGGCAGAATGGCTTTCAATCTTGTTGATAGAATCTTCGAGATGATCTTATAGCCGACGTTACACATGCTGATAGGTTGAAACTCTGACATACAGGATGGTCTCTCCGTCTTAGGGATAAGACAAATGTTCGTCTGGTTTAATCTTTCATCGAACTCCCCAGAGATAAAAAAATCTCGAACCATGGCGTATACATCCTTTCCAACTGTAGACCAGAATCATTGATAAAACAGGCTTGTCATGCCATCAGGCCCAGGTGCCTTCTCAGAGTTTATAGCAAATGTTGCCTCACGTATCTCCTCATCCTGAGGGATCTTAGTTAGTCGCTGGTTCATGTCCTCTGTTACAGTCACGGCAATGTGCCGGATAGTTTCCTCAATAGAAGTTGGGTTCGACGAGGTAAAGAGCTCACGGAAATAAGACGTTGCGACCTCTTCTATGCCCTCCTCTGTCTCTACCCACATGTTCATCGAGTTTCTGATTCGTGTGATACGGTTCCTAGCCCTTCTTTGTTTGGTCTTGCCATGGAAATATCTAGTGTTCCGATCACCTTCTCGCAGCCACAGCATACGGATTTTTTGTTTCCAGTAGATCTCCTCTTCTCTATAAGCTGCACATAGCTTCCATTTAAGCTCTAATTCCTCTTCGCTTGTGATGGAGTCATCGGCCTGCGCCTTCTCGAGCTTCTCTTTTATTTCTGCTATAAGGCACTCATTATTAGAAGGATTTTTCCTTTTCCATTTCGAAATTGTCTTCCTCGTTCTGCTAATCTTCTCATAAAGGCTCGACTGGTCATCCTGTCCGGGAGACTTCCAATCAGCCTCCACCGTCTCTCTGAATCCTTCTTTGCTCATCCATCTTTTATCGAATTTAAAACCTTTTCTGTTCTGCTTTTCTTTGGAGAGAAAGCGGACAAGAACATGTCTATGATCCGATCCCCATCTCATCAAGTACTCCACATAAGTGTGGGAAAAAATATGATGCCAGTCTTCATTACCGACAGCTCTATCCAGCCGGCATTGGACTCTTCCATCTCGTGTACGCCCTGCCCAAGACAACGAATTCCCCACAAACGGGAAATCAATCGTCCCACAGCTCGCTAGCATGTTCCTGAACGGCAGAAAGGTCGAGTCAGGGCGTCTCCTTCCTCCTTTCTTCTCGTCATTGCTAATTATCTCGTTAAAATCTCCTAGGAGAAGCCATGGATCATTCCTGTCTGCGTTCAATCTGAGGATCCGCTCCCATACATTTCCATGGTATTCAACCACCGGATCTCCATATACAAAGGTGATAAAGACCTTGTGTCCTTCTACCTGTGCTTCAATATCAATCATGCGATTATTAGAGAAATTAATAACCACATTAGAAGCATCCATATAAAATAAAGCTAGTCCACCACTACGACCAACCGGGTCGATGGTGAACAAATGATCATAACCAAACTCAATTTGAAAGTCTTGCAAAAAGGTAAAATTGTTTTTTGTTTCTGAAAGAAAAAGAAAAATAGGATGAAAACAACGATGTAACTCCCGGAGATGCTGCTTTGTCAGGTACGCTCCGGCTCCCTGACAATTCCAGGCGATGGCACTCATATCTGAGCACTGGGTGGTTTCTGGGACCCCACCGAACCAAAAGCAGTAGAAGATTTCCGGTTTTTTACCACCGAAGGATACACCTCAATACAAGGGACCGACGTCGAAAGTGCGCCTTTCATCGCATTGTGACGTCCATGTTTGACCATTTTTCCTTTGGGAGAAGCTTTCCCTATACTCGCGAGCTTCCTGGAAGCTGTTAGTCCTTTTGCATCTGGGCTTCTCGCTCCCCGACGTTTGTTTGAAAACGTTGGAATCTTTTCTTTTAGAGGTTTTTTCGTGTTGTCTAAGCCTTGTCTCTTGGTCAGGTTTCGGTCCTTCTCCGCTTTCTTGGCTTCCTCGTTGGCTACACGAGCCCCTTCCCTTTGCATTAACTGCTTGTTCTAGGTCGGCTTCTCTTGTATCTCAGGCACAATCTCTTCTCCCTCCATTTCATCTAGCAGATCATCTTCATTTATCATATCTTCATCCATCTCTATGTCCACACTTGCATTCTGATTAAGATATTCATTCATCTCCTCTTCAGTCATGAGCTGTTGGTCCTCCTTATCACTCTTGTTCCCAACGTTCGAAACTTTACTCGTCGTCCCTTCTTGTAGTGCTTGCGCTTGGTCCGCGTGATCTAAAGACTTGTGCCGCACGGTATTGCTTAAGGGTTGCCTAGCAGGACTCTGCACCTTCTCTGTGACCACCTGAATCGCAAGGATAATATCAGAAGTAATTTTGGTTAACCGAGGTGTCTCCATAACTACCGGATCAAGATCAGAAGCTGTTTGTAGTCTGGACTCCACTCTCTCACTGTTCTCCTCCTCGACTGCTTTCCCCTTCAGTCTGCGCTTCCGATCATCCTCCATTTCTCTCTCTAAGCTCCTCTCTAAGCTTCTCTTTGTTTCCTGCTCTTTTCCGGGCCTTATATGACTGTCAGATCTCATCTCTATCGTTCGAGTGGCCCGCCATTCTTGTCTCGGTTCTTGCGTGTTTCGTTCTTCTCGGCCTCTATCATGCCGGCCACTTCGAGGATAACGATGAGCCTCAGAGATAGTTCTTTGTGAATCTGGAGATTCTCGGTTCGGTCTGTCAGATGATTCTTTTCTCCTCCCATTGTTCTGCTCTCTATTTCGGGCTTGGGGACTCGAACCCTTTACTCTCCAACTGGAGGATGACTCTGATTCTCCATACCTGTTTTTGTTATTCCAGCTCTCCTCCCCTCGTCTTATGGTCCTCGACCCCTCTCTTAGGACTCTATGGTATGGGTGGAATCGCTCTTGCTCTCTATAGCTCTGCCCAGAGTGATGATCCAATCTGTTCCACACGTTCTTAGCCAAAGAATCCCTTTTGTATGATAATTCTTTGCGGAGGTCTCCATATCCTGCTCGCTCTGTTCTCAGATCGCCCTCCATCCTATTAGTTCCTTCTCTTCTTCCTGGCGACACCTGCATATTGCGCGCATGCCCGGTCTCTCGCTGATACTTAGACTGAGGCTCTGTTCTAACTTGGTGATCAAATCCTCTCACTGGAGCAGAAAAAGCTTCTCTGGCTGCGAGCTCCTCTTGTTCTTTTTGCTTTATACGGGCAATCCGTTTCACTTCCCTTTGTTCAGGGGTTAGTTCAGGACATGTGCCTTCCTCATGGGATATGCATTTACAAGTGTAACAATATCTATGGAGCTCTTCATATTCGAGTTTCACCTTGATAACATCTCCATTGGCATAACCGGCGTTACGGTCAAATTGTAGAGGTTCGTCTGCATTTATAAAAACCCTTACTCTACTATTGTCCACATCCACGACATCCACTTCACCTAATGCTCCCCCAATGCTTCTGAAGGACGCATCTTTCCGGTAGTGTGATGGGAACCCGACCACTGTAACCCACAGCAGCATGAAGTTTGGAAAGTCCTTTTTGATCGTAGGCGTCCATCTTTCTAGAGAGAAGCTCCATTTATTGAAATGACATGGACGGCGCAGGAGTACCTTCTGCAAGTCTTCTTCCTTATCAAAATCAAATTGAAACTTATTATTCCCGAGGTTTGTACCCCGAACTCTGCCTTCCACGTCCCATATTCTGCGCTTTGGCATGTGCTTGATCAGAGCATCCACACTTCTTCCATCCTGGTGAAACATACGTCCCACTAGGGAGAGTTTGTATTTTTCCACCAGATCCGTATAATCAAACTCAGGAACTTTGATTATGTCATCCTCGTCTGGAGACCTCTTACGAAACTGTCGTTCTGTATCTATTCTTGGGCGATCTCTCCTATGATGATACATCTTAAGAGTGTAGACTGCCCAAGCGCCCTAATACAGGGGAAAGTAGATACTTTGTCGAAGGTTTTATCAATCGTGAGACACACGTCAACTAATGATTCTTCTCCAAGTCAAAAAGAAAACAAAAAACGAGAGTAACACTGCAAGGGGCAGGAAAGCTTCAGTCGGGAGGAGTGTAGGTAGTCTCCCTCCCTCCTAGAGCGCCGGGATCTCTAGATCTTACGCCGTTGTCGAGGATGGCTCAGATCTCTCTATCGCCCTAGCCGTCGCCAAAACCCTAGCGATATATAATCTGAACCGAGAAATAGCTATGACAACGAGTTAGTCTTTACGATGACGAGCTCAATTTTTGTATTCTCATTCAGTTTGTAGCTTACACTTTATTAAACGAAACCTTTAACTTCTGAATCTCGTTTACTATCTAATTATTGTGTTCTAAACTTTGATTACCGGCTTTAAGATTCAACAAAAAGTATCTTCTACTTTTGACGGATTCAAAAAGAGATGTGAAGAACACATAACTGCCACATTCACAATTTACCAAAAAATATGTCATACGCTCACAGTAACATCAAATTTATCAAAGAGGTATGGTACCTTTGGTAGGACATACCTAAAGTATGATTTAAGATGCTTATTTTGTGGTTTTCTTGGGTTAATAAATGATCTAAGAAAACAAGCTATGTGCTAAGTCGTCATTGGTTCCGACATACACTCAAACATATTCCATTCGTTTTATGTTACGTGATATTGTAGAAAAAAAATTTCGTTGCAAAATAAATATCGTTTTAGTATTTCTATGCAAAATTTATTAATTGTATTCTCTACCGTATTTTTTTATTAGTTGATAGATGTATATGTCTGTAGGTAATGATATTTTTATATAGAAGATATATAAAATTAAATGATTTCTTAATCTTTCTATATAAATTAATATAAAACTAAAGGAGTGTTGTTTATGATTGACTTATGAGTTTTCCGTTAATTTAGTTTTCTTATTGCAATCACTGTAATTCAAAAGATGGATTCGTGGGTCAGTATGTTTTTGATTTTGAAGTCAAATTTATTAATTACTGGCGGGTAATCTACGTTTCTTAATAACAAAGTCATTTTCCAAACACAAATTATGCTTTTCAATAAAGGAAAAAGTGTTTTATCATAGCAATAAGCAAGCTCCACTCGAATAATTTGTTCCTCTCATATAAATTCCTGTAGTAAAATAAAGATAATGTAAGATTATAAATTTTCAAAGCTAACACCCCTGAAAGCGTGGCAAATTCTTGGTTTTACATTTGCCTCTGGATGATTTTATGTTCTTTACATAACGAAAAATGGGAAGGGGCAGGAGTAAAGTACAGTTTTTCTTACATCAAAATATTTTTTTCATTACTCAAATAAGAAGTGGTATAATGAATCAGACCAGAATATAACAACTAACATATGACAACTTTTTATGATTTTCTTTCTCAAATTTTTTTTTTTAAAAAACTTTTTATGATTTTTTTTTGTAGAATGTAAATAAAAAGTTGGCAATCGCATTTTAAGCTCAAGTTATATAGACTATTTTGAGCTATTAAAAAAAACTATTTTGAAGAATTTAATTTTTCTTTGTAGAAATGCTATCTCGTTATGTTCTGTATAGAAATTTGGTCACGAAATTTTAAAGCATTGTGATTAAATCTTTACAATTCATTTCAAAAATTTGTCAGATAAAGAGACTAAACATTAAAACAATGCTTTTTTAATATAGAGTAATAGTTAGTGAGGGAGCCATAAACATTTTGTATTGGGATAAAAAAGTTTTTTAATGGAAACAAATTTTTAGTTTTAGTGAGATCAATATAAACTTTTTTAAGTAAAAATAAATAATTTTTATAAAATAGGGTCAGCTGACACCACACCTTACTGTTGCCTCGGCTGCTGGTCATAGTTATATGCTTTCGATGTCCATTTTATTTGTTGGAAACTTTAAAACTATTACTGTATTGTTTTAGAAAATTTTAATTAAGTGTTATATACTTTACAAATGTTTTAGTATATTCAATTTTTGGTCTAAAGGCCGAACGAAGAACTATTTGTTTGCTTTTGAATTCATTTCTATTGATTGTGATGTGTGCTTTTTAACAATTTGTACTTCTTACTTCTTACAAATTTATTCTGGTTAGTCAGATAATGTGATTTGAGAAAAACCTACAAAATAATTAAATTAAATCAAGATTTAATTTAATTTAATTGGATAAAGTTTACAAATTAAATCGTTTTTAATTTTTTTGATTGGTTTAATTATTTGATTTTAAGAATATCTCGGATAAACCAATTAGAAAGAATAAAATTAAAAAATATATATGTTTGGATGAATCGAACCAAATTGTAATTTATTTGATCATTATATTATATATACTCATCAACAACAAAAAGTTATTTGATTAGACTAGATTCTATTCATAAGCTTTGGTCTGGGTCCAAATTCCATGCCTAATAATTTTATTGACTAGTGTGAATTGCTTTCACCTTCTTTGCTTTTGTATAAGTGACGTATTTGAGACAAAATCTTTTGGATAGTTACACACCCCAAGACTTCGTCGAATTTTGTCATTGTCAAAAGTCAAGAGAACGTATTAATTTATGGTTAACTTGGTCCGTGCTCCAAGCAAATTTAAAGACAAAAATAGACATTGCTACTATTGACCGTTTGCCGTTGGATGTTACTCTTAAAACGGACATTAAAAATGTATTGGGTATTGATCAAGAAGGAGGAGAAGGATCTTATTTAGATTTACCTGAATGTTTTAATGGTTCTAAGATCAAACTACTCAGCTTTATAAAGGAAAATCTTTAGGGGAGACTAAACGGATGGTTCATGAAGGCACTATCTCAAGGAGGCAAGGAGATTCTCTTAAAGTCAGTGACTTTGGCTTTGCTTATATATGCTATGTCATGCTTCAAGTTGCCAAAAGATGTTTGTTCCAAGCTCACTAGTGCCATGGTGGTGTTCTGGTGGAACTCGGGTACAAATAGGGAAAGAAATTCCTTGGATATCATAGCAGAAGTTATGTAAAGATAAAGAGTTTGGAGGAATGGGATTTCGGGTGGTGGAAAAATTTAATCAGGTTTTATTAGCAAAACAAGCATGGAGAATCTGGTCGAACCCCAACTCCTTCGTCTCTCGGGTCCTAAAACATTGCTACTTTAAGCGCTTTTCTTTCCTGAAATGCAGCATAGGCTCTCGCCCTTCCTATGCGTGGCGAAGCATAATGCATGACAGAGACCTTCTCTCTCAAGGCTTGGTGCAGAAGATTGGTAATGGTGCATCTTCCAGGGTTTGGATCGATATCTGGATCCTTGATAACGTCTCTCGAACACCCCAATACCGTCAAGACACTACGGTAGATCTTCTCAGACTTTAGCAATACATTAACGTTGCTAAAGTCCGAGAAGTAATAAGTTCAGAAGATGTTGAGCGTGTGCTGAGGACAAAAATAGACATAGCTACTATGGATCGTTTGGAATGGTGGCTTTCTAAGAATGGAACCTACAACGTTAAGAGAGGTTACGCCTTACCAGAAACAGTGCAAATGCTCAATTCTTCTCCTAGTCCAGGATTACCTCCTATTTAAAGGAAGTTATGGAAAGACCTATGGAAAATAAAAACTACACCAAAGATCAGGCATTTCATGTGGAAGGCTCTGTCTGGAGTTCTGGTGGTGAAACAAGGGCTTCGTTCACGGGGTATTTTGCTTGATACAACCTGCTCGAGATGCAGCAGTGCAACAGAAACTATATGTCATGTTTTGTTTCACAGCGATATCGCGAAGGAGGTATGAGCTCTGTTTGGTATTCCGCTACCCCCTGAAGGTTTCTCTGTTAGCTCAGTGTGGCTTAATTTTTAGCACCTCTTAGCTCTGAGCAAGAAACTTCATTCAGAAGGATCAGCACATATGTCATTTCCTTAGCTATTGTGGCACATTTGGAAAAGCCGTAATGCTTTCTGTTATGAAAATTGTCAGTATGATAGCTCTTCTACTTTCTCCAAAGCTATTGAGGAGGCTTCTACTTGGCTCGACCTACAGCTCCTCCCTGCAGAGGTCACTTTTCTGAGGGTCAATGCACCTCTCCAATAGCGCAAATCTCCGGTTGGTGTTATGAAGTGCAACTTGGCATTTTTTTGGATGGACTCTTCTCAGAAGCATGACTCTTCTTGGATTGTGCGTGATTCTCGTGGCATCCCAATCTTTCACAGTAGAAGGCAGTAGAAAGGCCTTCGCTCCAATAAACTCCAAGTTGATGGAAGAGTTAAGTACATTCAAGTGGGCTGCAGAAGCGTTACATAATCTGAGACAGTGGCGGAGCTAAATTTCTTTTTACTAGGGTCAATTTTTAAAAAAAAAATAATAATACAAAATATATTTAATATTATTCATATTTATATTTAGATATTTTAATTATAATTTTAATTTAATTAATTAAATAATGATAAAGTTAAAATATTTTTTCAGAAATCGAGGTATTATCATATAAAATTGAAAATTAAATTATAAATATAAACGATAACTTTATCTATGGATTTTTATTTTATTTTTATGTACTTTATTATATGATCTGTAGAGATTAAGGTATATTGGAGAAAAAAATTTAGATTAAACACTAAAAGTAAAACATGAAAGCAAGATAACACTGACAACAAGGAAATCAACGTTGGTTAATAATAATTAATGAAAATTCATAAATGAACTATTCTCTTATTTAATTAAGTTGGTTAAGCTAAAATTGAGCCCACTATTATTATTTAGGCTAAAACTGAAACCAAAATGATGATTAATGTTTTAATTATGTTTGTGTTTACTTTTTTTTTTGTGGGGTCATTTGATTTTTTAATGGGGTCACAGAAAGAGAACACACATAATTTTTTAAAATAGGTCGGGTTAGCTGACTCCACTCTCTCTATACTGATTTCACCCCTGATATGAAAGTCAAAAGTGTATGCTTTGAAATTTCTTCTCAAGATTTATGGAAGGTTCTCTCTTCGCCTTGGCTCTTTCCCAGCTTATCGTGTGACATCTCTGTAATTTGAAGGGTGGTGCATAATTTTGAATACTGCCAATTACTGGTGGTTCCCGAAAAGACTAACCACATCGCTACTGAGATCGCTAGGAGCGTCACTAAGGATCACATGTACCACTCCTATGTTGCTAATGGTGGCCCTCGTTGGCTTTCATCTAGGATTCATTCCGATGCTGCTGGCGCTTTGCAAGCATAATCTGCTATCCTACTCCCAAAACACGGGTGTGTTAGGAGTTCTTGAAGAACTTTCTATATTCCTTTTTTTGAGGGTTCTGTTGCTAGGCATCTACTGATGTCTTTTTACTTGTTTTTGATGTTCTTTCTTATTTTTGAACTCTGTTTTGTTCTCGTTTCAGACCTGTTGGTCTGATATTTTATAATGAATCATTTATCGACAAAAAAAAGAAGAGAGTTGAAACTTCGAAAGATGTTTTATCAAAAAAAAACTTTGAAAGATAAATAATAATGACAAAAAGATTAGTGTTGGAATTGACTTGAATTGTATATTGAGTTTGAAAAAAAAAAGCCTTAAACATGTTCAATTTATAAATTTATACTTGTGACCAGAGACCAATGAAAGTAGAGAGTAGCTTGTGGGGTCAAGATGACCTCACTAAATTGGGAAATCTTTTTTAGTGTATTTAAAAAAAAATTATATTATTTTGTTAAAATTTAGCATTTGACCCCACTAATTTTATGTATAAATCTTTAGATGTTTCCATTACTTTTGTAAAAAAAATATTTCTATAATAATAATAATATATACTTATATATTATGACCCTAGTAAAAAAATATTTCTGGCTCCGCACTGCTTGTGACCTAATAATAACTTGCATCGACACTGTCACGTTCATCTAGATTTAAATCTAATAAAATACATTTTAATAAATCAACAAGCATCAATTGAACATGTTTAAGGCCTTTTTTCTAACATCCTTATGAGTTTTAATGGACGTCTAGTAAACTAGTCATAATGATGTTAGAAAATATGCTTTACTAAATTTTTCCCGAAACAAATTATACAAGATTTAATATAAGATTTTCTGACATCATTATGAGTTTAAATATGCTGGGAATCTCCGAGTACAATAAAAGTATAAAAGATTTTAAAAAAATCCATCTTAAATTTTAAGGATTGGTACCTTGAGTATATTCTGATATCCATAATCAAAGATTAAGAATAAATTAAAAAAATAGAAAACAATATTTAATTACGAAAGGTTGAGGTTCAAATACCGGACTAATGCACACTAATGCACATTAAAGTGCAATTTGAACTTAAAATTTATATTTGAGAGTTTTCTTTGAGCAAACATATATATTTGAGAGTTAGAATTATCATTTTGAAGTTTGAACCATGGTATTTAGAATAATTTACATTACATGATAAAAAAAATATTCAAACCTAAATTTTTTAAAATTAATTGAATTTAGATTTATTGAACTTGTTATTTTTAATTATTGTTATTGAACTATTTTAAGTATCCAATTTTAGAATATTTTTTGTGACTTTAAAATATTGTTGTGGATTTTACTACAACATATATATATATATATATATATATATATATATATATATATATATATATATATATATATATATATATATTGAATTCTATAGTTTTAAATAAAACAATAGAAATTTTAGTTAAAATCATAACAAGTTATCATAATTCATAAAGAAATCATATTAATTTATTAAAAATTGAATTCTTTCAAAAACGATAAATGCTATGATTATAATGAATAAATTTCTGTAAACATCAGTTAAGTGTTTTAGATGGTATCGGCTCATGAATGTTTAAAGAATATTTGGACAACCACCAAGCTTTAACTAGGTGATAGAAAGAATTTTTGGACATTACCCACTCTCACCTAATTTTTGTATATACATGTTTTGAGTCAACTCAAATATCGTTATACTAATAAATACTACTCTAGTAATATTTCAAAATGTAGCTATTGCCGACGTATAGGATGAGAGAGAGATACAACCTTCCTCGTATAACCCCTAAACAGAATTAAACTAAACATTTTTTGCTAAAACATTTTTTTTTTTTGCTAAAACATTAATTAATCAAAAACAATAAAAGATTCTTAGTAATTAGTTAACTTTAAATACCCTCCTCCCTCGAATCAGGTAGTACTTCTCCCTTCCCCACTCTGTAGCGCTTGCTTTTTCATTACAATCGGCTTCGATTTTTCTTACAGCCGAGTTTGCTGTTTTGTCAGAACTTTTTTTTAATTTTCCTGATTTTTATTGTCCGTTAATTTTGAAAGTAGGTCTTGATGGGTCGTTGGAATTGAATATTCTCCGCCCACGTGAATTGAAAATTTGGTGTCAGGGAAAAAAGATGTATTCCTTGGAACAGATCTAAAAAGGATGAGCGTTGCGAAATCTCAGGTATGGCAGCCATGCAAGAAGAAGCGCTCCTTAAGCCAAACCCAATAGCGTTTCGTTGTACCTAGTAAAAGAAATATTAGTGCGTGATAGAGAGATAGAGAGATGGCTTCTCGATCAACTCCTTCTCGATCGACACCTTCTTCTTCAGGAGGTAGTAGTAGTAGTACGATAAGTAGGACACGAGTGGGTAAGTACGAGCTAGGGAGAACACTTGGGGAAGGAACCTTCGCTAAGGTGAAGTTCGCTAGGAACGTTGACAAGGGAGAGAGTGTGGCCATTAAGGTTATTGATAAAGAGAAGGTCTTGAAGAACAAGATGATCGCTCAGGTTTTTTAATTATTATTATTATTATTATATCATCATCATCTTCTTTTATTTTCGTTAAAAAAAGTGTTTTTTTTTTTACTTTCGATTTGGGTTTTGTTAGATCAAGCGTGAGATCTCCACAATGAAACTCATCAAGCACCCCAATGTCATCCGCATGATTGAGGTTTTGTTCTCAATCTCTATCAAAGCTGTATTAAAAAAAAGATCATTCTTTTATGTATCTCTCTTGCTTGCTTCAGGTGATGGCTAGTAAGACTAAGATCTACTTTGTGTTGGAACTTGTTACTGGTGGAGAGCTTTTTGATAAAATTGTAAGCTTTCTCGTATCATGGTCTTTTTTTTTTAATTATTATTATCAATTGATTCTCTGATACTTTGGTGTATTATTATTAGTCAAGCAATGGGAGATTGAAGGAAGATGAGGCGAGGAAGTACTTTCAGCAGCTTATTAATGCAGTCGACTATTGCCATAGCAGAGGAGTTTATCACAGAGACCTTAAGGTTTGGGCTATATTAAATCTCTGACGCTTCTTGTCAATGAATCTGGTCCCTGAGTTATGCATCTTTCTGGGTTGCAGCCAGAGAATTTGCTTTTGGATGCAAACGGGACTTTGAAAGTTTCTGATTTTGGATTGAGTGCACTGCCTCAGCAAGTCCGAGTAAGCCTTGTTTTTTTTTTCATCTCATGTTTCTAAAGTTTCCCATGAGTCATCATCAAAGCTGAATGACTCTTCTTGTTTAGGAGGATGGGTTACTTCACACAACATGTGGTACTCCCAATTATGTTGCTCCCGAGGTATTTTATCTACTTAAAAAAAAAGATTGTTTAAAAAGCTTCAACTCTATTCTCTTTTTCTTTTTTCTAATAACAGTAATCTTCTTTTCTTTTGTCTCTAAAAGGTAATCAACAACAAAGGTTACGATGGAGCTAAGGCTGATCTGTGGTCTTGTGGTGTGATTCTTTTCGTCTTAATGGCTGGTTACTTACCTTTCGAAGATTCTAATCTCACCTCACTATATAAAAAGGTGTTTTGCTTTATTCTTCTTTCTTTATTTTGCATGCTATGTGAAAAGAGTTCAAGTTTTGCACTTTATCAGGCGTCATTTGTCAATTGCTTTTTTAGTACACATAAATGTTCTGAATTTATCTTTTCATGATAAACAGATATTTAAAGCTGAATTTACCTGCCCGCCTTGGTTCTCAGCAAGTGCTAAGAAGTTAATTAAAAGGATTCTCGATCCTAATCCTGCAACGGTATATTTTTTTCTTAACCGTCTTCTTTGTAAAAGATGCAAAAGCTTCCACTGTAATGTCTTGATCTATAGTTTGACACACGGTTCTTTTTTTCTTCTTTTTAATGTTGATACAGAGGATAACATTTTCTGAGGTCATTGAAAATGAGTGGTTTAAGAAAGGGTATAAGGCACCTAAATATGAGAATGCTGATGTCAGCCTTGATGACGTTGATGCAATCTTTGATGAATCAGGGGTGAGTAGAGCTAATGTTTTTTTTTAGTTTACCACTTTCTCAAGAAGGTTGGTCTTGGATGATTGCTTAGTTTTCTTTTTGATTGTTTTGTTTATAGGAGTCTAAGAACCTTGTTGTGGAGAGGAAAGAAGAAGGACCTAAAAACCCAGTAACTATGAATGCTTTTGAGCTCATCTCAACCTCCCAGGGTCTCAATCTCGGCTCACTTTTCGAAAAACAAATGGTACAAAGCTCTGATAAGTAATGCTGGTCCTTAGATTACAAGGCTCTTGTTTTGATTACAAAGTTAATCTTCTTTCTTTTTTGGGTTCAGGGTCTTGTGAAACGAAAAACTCGGTTTACTTCGAAATGTTCAGCTAATGATATAGTCACAAAAATTGAGGCTGCAGCAGGGCCTTTGGGGTTTGATGTCAAGAAAAATAACTACAAGGTTGGAAGACTGTTTTTTTCATATTCACTTACTCTATAAAATTTCTATATATCCATCTGTTTTCTTCTGATTAGACCCTTTACCATTTTCATAAAATCATTAGACCCTTTACCATTTTCATAAAATCATGTAGATGAAGCTGCTAGGAGAGAAATCAGGGCGCAAGGGTCAGTTAGCAGTTGCAACTGAGGTTAGCTAATATCCCATTTGACCAGTGATCACCATCTTCTTACAATGTCTCTTGAGTTAAATATCATTGCCATCTACTTTCAGGTTTTTCAAGTAGCTCCATCACTTTACATGGTTGAAATGCGAAAATCAGGGGGTGACACGTTGGAATTCCACAAGGTATGCTTTCACTTGAAACCTTACTGTTCTTGTCAAATGGGTGTTTCCAGTAACTGATCTTTGACCCTTTTTCTTTGTATTCTTTTAGTTTTACAAAAACCTTACCACGGGTCTTAAGGACATTGTTTGGAAAACAATCGACGAAGAGAAAGAAGAGGAAGGAACTCAAGGTACAGTTATCTTCATTGAATAATAATCTGATAGATAAAACTATATAAACGAGAGAAAAATAAACACACAAATCCTGTTTTGTTTTCTTCAAAGTTTCAGGTGGTACTACTAATGGTACCGTGGCTGCTTCTTGATACAAAGGCGATAAACAGTCTACGTATGATGTATTTTTTTTTTTTTTAAATATAGATTTTGATCGTTTTATGTTACTTCAAGTACTGGGTGGTTTTGAAGTTATACAAAAGGAAGCGTTCAAAAAGTGGAATAGAGCTCAAAGTTTGAAAACTATAGTAGGGGGAGTTTTTTTTTTAATACTAAATCTTGTTTGATTGATTGATTCCATGGAATGTTGTTAAATAGCATATGCGCGTGCATGTGTATATCTCAGCTTGAATCCGATAAACCAGAAAGTAAAATTTGATTGGTTTCTACGACATCGGTTTTCACTTTTGACAGTGAGATTCAATAGACATTGCAAAACAAAACAAAACAAAAAGGAATACAAATTTAACCAACAAATCGATGAAGAACTACGAAACAGAGACTGTACGTAAACCAACCAGACACTAGATAGTCAATGTCAATGGACATATACAAGTGCAGAGTGCTTTAGTTAGGGTTGAGGAAAGAATTTCCATTTATAAAGGATCTATCTGTCATATTTTGTAGTTTTGGCCAAAATATATACAAGTGCAGAGTGCTGTCTTCGTCCTTTTGTCGAGGTTCACATGACATTTCTCTTATTTTGTAGTTTTGGCCAAAAAATTCTTATCATGAGAAAATTTTTTTTGAAACCTTTATCATGAGAACATTTGATTCTGCAATTATAGGAAGAATTCGATTTTGAAATTTTATTTTTTCAGTTGGAAAATTTTAACTTCCATAAAATATTTATTTTTCCTGAATTTGATTTAAATCAAATTTTGAAAATCTTTTAGCAAAAAAAAAAAAATATATATTTATTCTAGATTCTTGAACGGAGCATGTTTATATAGTTTAAACCCAGTAACACCCACCGTCTAATTGGTTTTGTGATCCTTGTCCAATTATCATCTGCAGTTTAAGCAACTGAGTTTAAGTAGATGTGGCCAGATCCCCTAGACTATATTTGAAAAGTGATTTTGCCAGATGTCCTCTCTACAATCAGTTTCACAAAAAAAATATGACATGGCTACTAAAATTGATGACATGGCTTCCGAAAAATATTACATGGATTATTTCATTTAATGTTGATTTACATTTTTGGTAAACTTTTTAGAATATGATAATAACTCATACCTTACATTTAATATTGGTATTTATTTTTGGTAAACTTCTTTAAATATGATAATATCACATACATCATCTATAAAATAAATATATTCATATATAACATTAAAATTTCGAAATTATATTTTATTTTATTTTCTATAATTATACAATTTGTATTACTAAATCTTTAAAAAATTGCTACAATTTTTAAAAAATTTGATTTCTAATCGTAAAATCATTAGATTCTTATATATCTACAGATTCTATAAATATTTTTAGTTCAAATTTTTAATAATTATACAATATATTTTTAAATAAAAAATCATTTTATCTTAATTTAATATTTAAATAAATAAAATCTATATTTAAATATCGGTAAAAATAATAAAATCTATAATATTTAATAAACCTTCTACAATCAGTTTCACAAAAAAATATGACATGGCTACTAAAATTGATGACATGGTTTCCGAAAAATATGACATGGATTATTTCATTTAATGTTGATTTATATTTTTGGTAAACTTTTTAGAATATGGTAATAACTCATACCTTATATTTAATATTGATATTTATTTCTGGTAAACTTCTTTAAATATGGTAATATCACATACATCATCTATAAAATAAATATATTCATATATAACATTAAAGTTTCGAAATTATATTATATTTTATTTTCTATAATTATACAATTTGTATTACTAAATCTTTAAAAATTGCTACAATTTTTAAAAAATTTGATTTCTAATCGTAAAATCATTAGATTCTTATATATCTACAGATTCTATAAATATTGTTAGTTCAAATTTTTGATAATTATACAATATATTTTTAAATAAAAAATCATTTATCTTAATTTAATATTTAAATAAATAAAATCCATATTTAAATATCGGTAAAAATAATAAAATCTATAATATTTAATAAATTTTATTTTAAATATAAATTAAATTTTGAAAACAATTTTACTGCACATGGTGCAGGAAAACACCTAGTTATTTTATATATGGACGGCTTATGATCAGCGCACCCATTTGGCAGCTTAACGAACTAAACAAAAAAACCATATTTGAAGAATCTTGTGTACAGTTCGTAAAAAAAAAGGAATCTTGTGTACATAAAAAGCAAGGATCAATGAGATATATAACAATAATGTGGTATCGGTTACTACTTACCAGAATACCAGCGACTGCTGCTAACCACCGACATCTCAAATTATTGCACTATATTTCATAGATAGGTTCAGTCGACAATTACCAAACTCAAAAATAGTTTCGGAAGTAATTGAAGTGCCATCTTAGGAACAAATCCATGTTCATATCCAAAAATAGATATGGAAGACGGAGTGAAAGTCTAAGGATGAAAGGATCATTCACAGAATTGTGGAAAATCAATGTCTCAGCACCATACAAACTTTGCATTCGATTTCTATATATAAAAAATCCGGTAACACGCTAGATAATTAAATTCTTTCTAAGATAGAAATATCAACTCTCTTAAACTATTAAATATTTTTAATACGAAACTTTATGAAACCTAGTCAAATTATTAGAGATGTCTCCTTACATTCTTATAGCAATCTAGTAATCATGGATATGAAATTTATCCAAATAATTACACGAAGGTTATTGGTTCTTTTATTTTAATGAATTTTAAAATCTAAAAATTGTTATAGTATTAGTGGATTTGTTTTATTTTATCTGAATCATTTATTATTTATTGACTTATTTTTAAATACTAGTCATGTAAATTAAATTACAAAATCAGTTTTAAAATAGTATTTTTGTAAATTTAGAAAAATATATCTTAAAAATACAAAGACATATATCCAAAGAAAAATGTACTTCTTCTCACATATTTACGAAAAATAACTTTTAAAACACTAGATAATTGAACTCTTTATAAGATACAAACTAGATTTTGACATGTGCTTAGAAAGCGCGGGTTTGTTTTCGAATTCAAATAATCTTTTGAAACAATCCTGTTATAAGATTTAAGTACAATATAGGTTTGGCATACTTATCCGGAATTGCAAACTGAACCATACTAAACTGAAAAAAAGAAAAACAAAACTAAATTGAATTTTATAAATAACCGAGCAAATCATATATCTCCGGAATCAAAACAACCAAACCAAGAAATAAATGGATACTTCAATTTTAAATATACAAATGATATACATAGAAATATCAATTACTTCTAATTTTTAAATAACCAAATATCCGAAAATATTATTTATGAACCAAATTACCCAAAACTTTTTTATCCAATATATCAAAATTAACTAAATTATCGAAATAACCCGATATTTAAACTAAAATTCCTAATTATATTATATTTTTATCTATAAATCCGTTAGTACCCAAAATACCAATCAAACTACAACTGAATTGGACCCAATTCTTTTATTACATATTAGCCGGTTTTCAACTTTGCTACTAAAAGAATCAAGAACTGAAACAACTCAACTGAAACCAAACAAAAATTTGTAAATACCCGAATAGTTCCTAACTTTTTAGAACTAAACACCAAAAACCAAAATATTCGAATCAAAACCGAATGTTGGGGACTGATAGTGCATCTAATGATGGAAATAAAATATTCTATTTTTGCAAATTATTTAACTCTTTTTAGTTGATTACATATGTGGTTTATAGACAAATTAAGATATAACATGCTTTTATATACGACCTGGAACTGTGGTCAAACCAATAAATACGGTGCACGTATATAATCGAGAGTGACTTATGTTCATCATGTAGCATTCTATAAAAAGTATTACCAGCTGATATGTTTTCACAAAATTTGGATTTAATAAAATCTATTTATATATTAAAAATTTGATAAAATCAAAAAACATTTCATTAACCCTTGAACCAACACTGGACATAGCAAAGATCCAGAAAATATTATAGTGTTTTTAAAATTTTTTATCAAACTTTAGATATACCTTATAAAAGTACATAAAACATAAAACTGAACAAATCATTTGATTTTTCATATAAAGTTAAAGCATTGTATTATGTTAGGCATTTTAATTTATAGGTTTTGTAATGATAAGTGCTATTATAATTTTAACGTATTTTTTTTGTTCAGAAGCATACAATGAAATTAGACCTATTAATAAAATTCAATTTATAATTGCTGAAATGAGTTTTTAATAGATCATAGATGCTATGAATTAAACTGATGGGTATGTATAGTTTGAAATTTTAAGCTCAAAAACCAAAAGATAAAATTTTCACTAATGAGAATTAAATTTTCTTTGTAAATTTATAGATTTTTATGGAAATTTGACCGTTTTATTAAAGGCGAAAAACATTATTTTTTTTTGTTTTAATAATATAGATATCGATTTTTATAGTACTTTTAAAATTAACATTAATTTATAATTATATTATATTACTAATCATGAAATTAATTAATAAATTAAGAAATTTTTATTTTTAGTAAAAAATTTGTTAGATTTTTTCAATAGATTTTGATAACAATGTCTGAGGCATATTCATAAAATGATCATTAATGATCTTATAGGTATGTTAGTTGAACCCAATGTATAAATAACTATAATATGATATTATTCTAAACGATATGATATATAAACCATGACAACAAATCTTTCAAATTAATAAAATTAGTTAGCGGATGAATATTCAACGTGTAGTTGATTTTTATAGGAGACGGCATAAAAATTGTAAACATTGGTTTGATAAAAGTCATTATTTATTTTCTATCAATTTCGATTTGTTTTCATATATGAGTACTTTCCGGGAAATAGTAACTAATTTGGTTGATATAATAGAATTAAGTTATGGACATTAATTGTATAATAAATGTTAATCTAATGAAAGGGTCTAACAACCTTTAATAAGTAGATTTTTTCAAAATGCTCCTCTTTTAATAGTATAGATAACAAACTTTTAACAAAGATTACTATTTTTAAAAAATAAAACTAAGAAAATCTAGTGCAACAATTAGAGATGAGATGTCAACTTGCATATCTTAGCAATCTAATAATCATATATATTTATTTTTATTTGAAATTAATCCAAATATTTAAAAGAAGATTATTGGTTCTTGGATTTTAATGAATTTGGAAATCTAAAAATAGTTATAGTGCTAGAGATTTTAATTTTTTTGTCAAAATCATTTGTTACTTAACAGTGATTCTAAATAATAGTTGAACTATGATGTTATAAATCATATAAAATAAATTACGATATAGATTTTTTAAAAATTTAGAAAGATTATATATTGAAAATACAAAGACACAAATTTGAAGAAAGCGTACAAATTTCAAATATTTATTAGAATTCATATTGAAACACAAGATAATTAAACTCTTTATAAGATATAAATATAAAATTTTAACAAAAACTATCAACTATTTTTAAAAATAAATTCTATGATATCAAATACAAAAATTAGAGATGTCAGCTTGCATATCTTTGCATTCTAGTAATCACATATATTTATTGTCATTTGAAATTAATCCAGATATTTAAAAGAGGGTTGTTGATTCTTGTATTTTAGTGAATTTATAAATCTAAAAGTTGTTATAGTACTAGTGATTTTAATTTTATTTTTCAAAAATAATCTTTTATATATTTAGTTATTTTTGAGTATTAGTTAAACTACGATGTTACTAATCATGTAAATTAAATTACGTTATCAATTTTAAAATATATTTTTGTAAATTTAGAAAGATTTATATGTTAAAAATACAAAGAAATAAATCTTAATAAAACTGTAGAAATTTTCAACTATTTATCAGAATTGTTTTTTTTAAACACTAGATAACTAAAACCTTTATAAGATACATAATATTAACTTTCTGACAAAAAAACTATCAGCTATTTTAAAAAAAAAAAAACGAAACTCTATGAAATCTAGTCAAAACGTTAGAGATGTCTCTTTACATATCTTAGCAATATAATAATCATATATATATTTATGCTTATTTGAAAGAGATACAAATATGTTAAAAAAATTTATTGTTTCTTCAAATTTGTAAATTAAGAAATCTATTTTTTTATAGTATTATTGATTGTATTATATTTTGTTATCAATCATATAAATTGAATTACAAAATCGATTTTAAAATAGTTTTTTTTTGTAAATTTAGAAAGATTTGTTAAAAATACAAAGACATAAATCTGAAGAAAATCCTAATTTTTTCAAATATTTATTAAAATTACTTTTTTGAATCACTAGATAATTAAATTCTTTACAAGATAGAAAAATCAAAATTTTGACAAAAATATCATGACAAAAACTATCAATTGTTTTTAAGCCAAAACTCTAGAAACTTATGCAACAATTAGAGAGGCCACCTTTCATATGTTAGAAATCTAGTAATCATAGCTATTTATTGTTATCTGAAATTCATCCAAATATTTACAAGAACGTAATATGTTCTTGGATTTTAATGAATTTAGAAATCTAACAATTGTTATAGTACTATTGATTTACATTTTTCAAATCATTTGTTATTTATTTAGTGATTTTTGAATACTACTTGAACTATGCGGTTATCAATCACACAATTTAAATTACTAAATTAATTTTAAAATAGATTTTTGTGAATTTATAAATATTTATTTGTTAAAATGTAAACAAAAGAAAAGTGTAAAATTTTTAATTTTTTTATTAAATTCTTTTTTTTGAAACACTAGATAATTAAAATCTTTATAAGACGGAAATGTCAACTTTTACAAAAAAAAAAACTATTAAATTTTTTAAAACTAAACTCTATGTAATCTAGTCCAACAATTAGAGTTGACTCCTTGCATGTCTTAGAAATCTAGTAATCATAGACAATATTGTTATTTGAAAGTCATCCATATATTTAAAAGAGGGTTATTGGTTCTTGGATTTTAATGAATTTAGAAATCTATTTTTATAGCATTATTAGTGATTTTATTTTTTTCACAATCGTTTGCTATTTATTTAGTGAATTTTAAATACTAGTAGGACTATGATGTTATCGATCATATAAATTTTATATCTAAAAACTGTTATAGTGTTAGTGATTTTAAATTTTGGTCAAAATCATTTGTTACTTATTTAGTGATTTTTACAAACTAGTGGACTATTATGTTAACAATCATATAAAATAAATTATGAAATAAATTTTTATTTTTATTTTATTTTAGAAAGCTTTATATGTTAAAATACAAAGACATAAATCTAAAGAAAAGCATACAAATTTTCAAATATTTATTAAAATATATTTTCTTAAACACTAGATAATTAAATATACAAATATCAACTTGTTTTTGACAAAAAAACTATCAACTGTTTTTAAAACTAAAGTCTATGAAATCTAGTGCAGCAATTATAGATGTCTCCTTACATATCATAGCAACCTAGTCATAGATATATATTGTTATTTAAAAGTAATCCAAATATTTAAAAGAGGGTTATTGACTCTTGTTTTTAGTGGATTTATAAATCTAAATTTTTCATAGTATCAGTGATTCTATTTTATTTTGTAAAAATCATTTTGTATTTATTTATTGATTTAAAAAATAATATTTGGTATGATGTTATCAATCAGATAAATCAAATGAAAATATTATTTAAGATTTTGGTAAATGTAGAAAGATTTATATGTTAAAAATAAAAATACATAAGTCCGAAGAAAAAACATACAAATTTGAAAACGTTTCTTAATTTTGTTTTGAAACACTATATAATTAAACTCATTATAAGATAGAAATAACAATTTATTCTTTGACAAAAACTATCAACTATTTTCAAACTAATCTATGAAATCTAGTGCAACAACTAGAGATGTCTCCTTCTATATCTTAGCAATCTAGTAATGATAGATATTTATTGTATTTTGGAAGTCATCAAAATATTTAATCCAAACATTAAAAAGAAGGTTTTTGGTTCTTGGATTTTAATGAATTTTGCAGATATAAATTGTTACAGTATTAGTGATTTTATTTTATTTTTAAATAATTTATTATTTATTTAGTGATTTTAAATAATGGTTGAACTATAATGATATCAATCATATGTTAGCCGGGAGCCTTGTAGTGCAATGGTCTTCATACCATGCAATTCTCCCTAGCACCTCGGGTTTGAACCCGCCTCGTACGGTGAGGCTAGTGAGGCAACTGGCAGTGTAACTGACCGGTCTTTTATAGTCTAGTAAGTCGATAAAAAAAGAAAAAGAAAGAGTTATATGTAAAAATATAAAGACATAAATCTAAAGAAAAGCGAGAAAAATTGTAAATTATTTATTAAATTTCTTCTATTAGATTTGAAATCATTAAACTTTAATGAAAATTTGGAAACCCTATATACATTTGAAAATAAATAAAAATAAATAAATACATAACAACTTTTAAATGTAAGAACATAACATCTTTTAGGTATGGCTGCTTCAACTAAAATAAGCTATGTACTGTAGACAATATGACATTAGGCTGGGAGAGTGATATAAAGATTACAACGTAACCTAACTAATGTTCTTTATAGCTTTTCTACAGAAAAAAAATATATTGTGAATTCTATCCTGGCACTCTTACACGACATCAAACGACAGAGAGAGAAAAAAAACAAGAAGAATCTAATGTATATTGAAGAAAGAAACACAAGTTTTTTTTATATATTTTATAATGTTCTTTAAATATAAATATTGATATATATGACAATGTATCTATTATTTTATTATCCATTTCTACTCGTTTCAAGCATTAGTTTGTTTTAAAAAGTAGTTTTATAACATTGTGTTGATTTCTGTATACAAAAACATTCACAATGCAACACATGCAAATGTTCATATGCCTTTTACAATTCAAGAAAACAAAACTCTGCTGCTTTTCCCTTTTCTTATTCTTCGTACATCATAAACCGATTCTACAGACCTCCGTTTTAATTCAAACCAGAAAATGATTTGCAGGCTTTTGTTTAGCTTGAGAGTCCTTCACTTGTTACATACACAGCCCAAGCTTCCTAAAATTGCAAGAAGCCAGCTTAGAGTTAGTGAAAAGAACAAGAACCAAACCTTTAAGGCAAACCGATCTTGGTTTTCATTTGGTTTATTATGAAAACCGGTTTACATACCTGAAGAATGGAGAATACTCTGCTGGCGACAGACTTCTGAAGCGGTGAAGTTCCTCCTCTCTGTTGGAGTTTATCCGGATGTAAACAAAGGCGAGCTTTTTGGTAAGCTTTCTTCACTTGTGACCCATCTCGAAGATTTGCCAAAGGAATGGCATGCCAATTACTATTTGACCATAGAACCTGAATTAAAATACCGGTTTGGTCATAATCAATAACCGGTTTACTTGATCTGAGACAAAATGAACATATTGGAGATTATTGACTTACGTGATGTAAAGTTGAGAGTAGTAGTCTAATGTTGGTCTCTTTTCCGGTTAACCAGATTTTGATTTCTTCATCTTTAATCTCCATCTCCGTCTGCAATTAGTTCAAGAGAAAAAAAATGATCATTTATCTAAACAATATTAATGTATGTCTAGCTAACATGAGGACATGTATCAACCTAAATGGAAACTAACCTCTTCTTCTGATTTGGCTTCTTCTTCTTCTTCTTCGCTTCTTCTTGAATCCATTAAGTCCTGTTCTGCTGGCTTTGCTTCTGGTCGTTGAGATCTTTCTTTAGCCCAAGCTATTGCTTCATCCATGTCATTCGAGTCCGAGTTTCCTCCTCCTCCTCCGTCTCTGTAACAACGATCAAACCGATTTGAGTTTATTTCGATCACGTAAGAGCTCATCTCTTCTTCTTCTTCTTCCTCGATATCACAATCTCCGGTCATTCTTTGTTTTGCATCACTTCCGCATATAAAAGAAGAAACAGGGGAAGATGCAGGAGAGCTCGGTCCGAAATCATCCATTCTCCTGAAGGAAAATGGATCCAAGCTCATGGTTTCCGGCGAGGATCTTCTTGATCCGCCCAAGTTTGTGTTTTTGTAGTAAAAATCCGATTTTTCGGGTGTGTTGGGATGGCCGGGAAATGAATCATCGGATGTTGGAAACGCCGGGAAACTCTGTTTCTTCGATTCCCGCTTATGACGGACGTTTAACGGTCTATCAAAAAAAAGAAACAGAGCATACTAAATTACAGAATTGTCCTCAGGAAAACTGTATTAACACCTTTTAGTGAGGTTAAATTCGTAAATTAACTCACCTGAGTCTAGAAGTAAAAGAAGAAAACACGGCTTCATCGCCGGAAGTTGCCGCCGCCGACTGATGATGAGGACTGGCCTCCTCGGAAGTGAGCACCGACGAGGATTTAGATTTCGCAACTGGGCTCTGCTTCTTGGATCCCTCTCCGAACACGCCGGCGTAAAACCCCTCACCGCCGGACGGGATCCTGAACGCCGGCAAGTTTCTGCCGTGAGATTTAGAAGACGGAAGAGTACCACCGCCGGATGAAAACCCCGGCGGCCTGAAAATCTCGTCGTAGAAACAGTCGGAACGGGAAAAGTCGCCGGAGAGTTTCCGAGTGAGGAGGCTTCGTGGCGGACCGCCGAACACGTCGGAGAAGTCTTCCGCGTCGGTGCGAGCGTCCATGGATTTTCGAGCGATGGAGAAGAAAGGATCGAGGTTCAAACCCATCTTCTTGCGCCACGATTCGTCCATTGAAATGGTTATAGAAGAATGAAGTAAAGGGAATGTACACTCACGTACACTTTATATAGTGGCCAACTAAAAAGAAAAAAAAAAGGATTTTGCTTTTAATTATTATTTTCTAAATTTAATTTAAGGATAACATTTGTATAGGACACTGGTGATTGTACACAATTTTATAATTTACCCAAAATTTATTTTATATACATCAAATTCTGTTTTATTTACGTATGTTAGGAAATCACTGTCTTCTCTTTGTCGTTCGAGAATTTAATTTGTTTTTCGACGAATTTTTTTTTTTTTTAACTTTTCTCAGCTATAGCACTGTTTTCAATCGTACATCGTAACACTGTTTTCCCAGTAACAAGGACGAATGTTTTGTCATGTTTTATATCTAAACGGATGAGTTAATGCATACATAGTATACACTTGCAAAACAAACGATTTTAAGCGTTACTTACTGGAACATTTTCAGAAATTTTGTTAATGATCGGAATAATTTGAATTTGTGAATCTCGTAGTTGTTAATATAATAAATGTAATACTCCCTCCGTTTCAAATTATATGTCGTTTTAGAACAAAAATTTTGTTTCAAAATAAGTGTCGTTTTATGATTTCAATGCAAAATTTATTGATTTTTTATTCTAAACTATTTTTTTATTGGTTGAAATCTGGTTAGGTGTATTGGTAATGATGTTTTTATCTAGTAAATATACAAACTTAAAGGTTTTATTAATCCGTGTGCCGAAGTCTAGAACGACATATAAAATGAAACGGAGGGAGTACGATATTAATAGATCATAATTTATAAATAGGAGCACATATGAAAATCATTTTGATTTTTGTTTTGTTTTGATTTGGCATAAATTAACATAGGCTTGCCACTTGGATGGAGTCCCTACTCTGAAAGACATGATTTAATTGTTTCCCTTTTGTGATAGCTGTATAAGCATTTCTCTCTATTTATCCTTCATAATATATAATCCATATATTATTTTTTTAGTTATTTTTGGGTGATAGTAGTCCTAGTGGAGTGTAAAACCAAAAAAAAAAAAAAAATCTCAGCTGTTAAGCTTTTTTTTTTAAGTTCACATTATTCAATATTAGTTCAAAAAGGTTACATTATATATTCAATATTAATTTGGTCCCTACCTTCTATAATATCTAACTATGATATTTATAAATCCGATATCTTTTGTTTCGTATGTTGCATTGCCAAACTAGTCAGCAGTTTAGAGTTAGGTACATTGACGTTCAATGTTTATATATTGCTAATTCAAATATATTATGTACTATATTTTCATACAGTAATGATCTGGTGTCAAGGTAAAGCAATGATCTGCTGAAGTTTAATGGCTGCGCTCTTGGAGTCTTATTGGAGCCAAGCTTTAATTATAGTCAATGGATTGTGATTAAACCTTTTTTGTATTAGAGAGCCTTTTTAGCAATTTTTTTTGGGGGGGGGGGGGGGGGCTCTCTGACTCTGAGACACCACTGCTTGATTAGCTAATTAGATGCAATAGGATTTGATTTCATCAAAACACATTGTATCTCCTCGTGTCATTACATGGTTAATGAAAATTCACATTCTTATCAAAAAATTGTTTTTTTCCATACAGATGTACAATAACGAAAGGACATATTTCTACGTTTCTCATTTACATATGTTATACAATACAGGTTTCTTTTAAAACCCTAGAATATCATGTTTCTAACTTTCTATTTAGATAATCATTATATATATGTCAACATACAAATTAACACAATAATTTCCTTTATTAAATGATTTCAAGTTGGATAAAAAGTCACAATCCAATTCTTTATACAATATTTTGGACAGTTTGGCAATGTCTAGTAACTAATCTGGTTGCCTATAAAAACTTTATTGAAAATATTGTTAAACACTTAAGTTTGATGACTGTAAATTATGTAATCACATTTTTTACATGTAAAGATAGTAATGGAACCGAGCATTTTTCAAAATATAATCGTTCTAATAGATACCACTTCTTATGTACATACATATATATGTTAAAGAAATGATTATTGGTATTTTACATAAAATGATTATTGATAAAATATATTTATCATGATGTTGAAGATAAGTGGGTGTAGGAAATGACATATACTCTTTGGAGGGGACAATGCATGCTATAATTTGATGTCAATTAACTTTCTTCCCTACCAAAAAGCCATACCCTTCTTTTCTTTACAACACATGCTTGTCATTATTAACAATTAATTATAAAGAAACCATTGTTAATATCTTTTCATTTATACGATCTCCTCGAATGACAGATCATTAAATTATCGGTTTAGAGTAGTGGTGCCCAGTTTTATTTAATTGGTGAACAATTGTTTTCGCATCTGGGGCGTATGACTAGGCTATTCCATGAAATTTACAATCATCGCCTAAGATAATTTACTAAGCATAGGTTAAGCTCAGTCTACAGGCTTCAGTAGTGACACTAATTGTTAGGTTAAGCTCAGTCTATCCAGACTTCAGTAGATAGCTTATAATTATTTGGTGAGTTTATTTGTTTTCAGAAAATAATAAGTAGGTAAAGAACAAAAAAGAAAGAAAGTTGGAACAAGCCTTGATTTAGTTTAGAACATGTATCAGATTCAGACCATGGTATAGGGACATTACACGTACAAATTACAGATCGGGTGGTCTTGAGAGGGGACAACTGTATCTTATTTTAAATTTTTTGAATATAATATAGTAAAGTCAGATACAAAAACAATCGTTGTTATAAGATTTGCTCCCTTAAGATTCGAGCTTATAAAAATTATAAAACAAACTTAAAGAGATAAACTAAAGAATGTCAGTGGTCTTAAAAAGAATTTGTTAAAAAACCATTAATCTTTAGCTGTTCCAAGCGTGTGTCTGTGTATGAGCTATAATGCTATGTTAAATATCAAATATTTATTTTGATAGGGTCAGATCAACAAGGAACATCAGTAGAGAAAAAAAAAACGCAGAGCGAGAAAAAAAAAAAGGGGTTCGTCGTCTCTCACCTTCTCTGATCGGCGACATTTGTGTCGTTTGTACTGTGAGAAAATGAATTTCTTTTCGTCATGGTTTAGTGTTATCTTCTTCTCTAAGTGTTCTCAGATCTTGTCTTTAGTTTCAGTTTTATGGATTGAGCGGAAAAGATGAAATCGGACTCCACCGACACCGAGAAGGTGGGCTTCTTTTCGTCTTTGTTGTTCACATGAATATAGAAACCCCGGCATACTTTTCAGAATCTAGATAAGTCTGTTTAAATTGATGAGAAAAAAAACAAAATTGTACTACATTGGTCAGAAGAAGAGAAATCTTCTCATATATATATATGAAAATTTTGCAAACTACACACGTCACTGGACTTAGGTAAAGACATGCACTAAAATGAAAACAAAAGTTATTTCAGCAAAGATCTTTACATCTTCTTCTTAACATAAGTCAGTATTATTATAATAAATTTTGTGAGTTCTGTTTCGAGTATGGCAAAACAGTCTTATCCCAGTTGTCTCTTAGAATTTAAAAATCACATAAATGATAAATCTAGACTCCACAAATTTATCTATATCTTTACGATTTCTTTAAATATTTTATAAGTCCAAATCATCATTTTCAACTGCTTTTATTTTGTGATTTTTAATCAGTCCTACAAAGTAGATTGAAGAGATCTGTTGGCATCCACAACCACAAGTAACTTTTTCGCCCTAGAACTCCAGTATCATTTACTCCTAAGTGCAACCCCATCAGGGGTTGATAAAATACCGTTTCATAGGATTGATATTTCAAAAGAAACAAAAATAAAATACTATATATTAGGATTAATATTTCATTTTATTAATAATATTTTGGGTTCTTAAATCCAAGGTAGAATTATGTAGACAAGTCCTCCACTAAAAGACAAGAACAAATATCATCACTTTTCATACATGGGGAGATACCATTTGAAGAACTACAAACAAAACAACATATCACGTCACCAAAATATCTTCCAAAAAGCCTTTTTCACAAGATATTCTTGAAAGTAACACTTTTCTTTTTAGCATGATTGTGTATGGGATTATATGGTAACAGATAATGCAGCGGAAGAACCGAGCTTCGTAAGAGTTCTCTCAGCCTTTACATGGAAAAACAAACAGCAACATGCCGAAACTGGACAAGCAAAGCAGACATATGGTCTTTTGTTTGCAGAATAAAAGAATCCTATGATAAACTAAAAAGCAGTTTACTACTAGTAGCTGAGGAAGGTGCCGGGTGACCTCTTTACTTTTACTATCTCTCAGCAACAGTTTCAAACTTTGGCTTAATATGACAAGATGCAGACATTATCTTGGTCAAACCAGTCTCTACACGCCAAGATAATGACAGAAGAAATCCATCAACCTAATGGAGTGAAACCACTGTTGCTTCGCTTGGGATTTAGAAGTTTGTTATTAACTAACGACAAAATACAAAAACATGTAGCATTTCATCAAAATCTCTTTTCTTGAAGTCTCAAAAATGTAGAAAGAAGTTCGGGGTAACAAAAACCAATGAATAATACCAAACATAAAATCATCAAAGACAGTCTAGTTCAAGCAACTAAAAAGACGAAAAATGCTTATTTCAACATGAACTTTATCATCGTGCATATTCATTTCCAAACTTTGTAGTAGTGCGTATTTCATATTGAACTACATAAAAAATCAGAAATACTACATGAACTTTAAGCATTGTGCATTTTTCTTTCCGAACTTTATATTAGTGCATATTTCATATTGAACTAAACAAAAATTTAAAAATACTACATGAACTCTCAAAATTATGTTTATATATATTGGCCACTAAAAGTGTTATTTAACCATTAATTTTGTCAAACGACATTGTTTTTGATAAATTTGTTAAAATCTTGTAAAATCTAAAATTTAAAAATACTACATAAACTCTCAAAATCATTTATACATATATTGACCATTAAATATTAAAGTATCCTTTAACTTAATGAAAATAATGTCATTTTAGATAAATTATACAAAATTAAAAAACAATTTTGGAAGGTTCGAACTCTCGTACTGGTAGACAACTAAGAACATATTAAATTCTAAACCAAAATAACTTTCTTGTATAAATTTGTAAACATTAATTGATATTTAAGTTTTAGTTTAGTCAAATGAATGTTATCAAATTTTATTATTTCAGTTTTATCAAATAAATATATAATTATTTATGTTTTAAATTTAACTTTGAAAATCATTATTTATAAATTTAAACTAATTAGTAATAATTTAAATAATTACTTAATAGTATTACAAAAAATTGAAATATATTGTAAAATTTAGAATTTTTTGTTGTATTGCCTTTATGAGACGCAAACACAGTTTTTGATAAAATCTGTAAAATTTAAAATACTACATGAACTCTCAAAATCATGTTTTTATATATATATATATATATATCGATTGTCAAAGATATTAGTCATCCGTTAGTTTATCAAAATGACGTCATTTTGGATAAATTCTGTAAAATCTAAAATTAATCTATAAACACGATTTTGAGAGTTTATGTAGTATTTTCGAATTTTAATTTTTACAGAATTTATCAAAACCCATGTCGTTTGACAATATTAATGGTTGATAACACTTTTAAAGGTCAATATATATAACCATTTAAGAGTTTATGTAGTAATTTTGAATTTTTTTTAGTTCAATATGAAACATGTACTAGCATAAAGTTCAGAAAAAAATACATAAAACTTAAAGAAGTTTATGTAATATTTTTGAGTTTTTATGTCGTTCGGTATAGAGTACGCACTACTCCAAAGAGCTGGAGAAACTTTTTTCCTAAAAAATTGAACAGTTAAAAAAAACTGAACAGTTTTCGCTTTGTCGGTACTTTTAAGTAACCTCTTAGCACCTGAAGCTACAGTACTTTTTACTGCCAAATCCAATATCATAAATCCCAAGGGAGAAACCAGTAGAAAAGTCCTACACATAAAGACAACAACAGTTATAATCGTTGTCACAAACTGGGACATACCATTTAAGCACTACCAACAAAACAACAAATCACATCACCAAAAGTTAACCTTCTACCACAAACACCTTTCACAAGAGATTCTTGAAAGTAACATTTTATTTTTAATTAGCAGGATTTTTGTAGAAATGGTGTGGTAACAGAGAAAGCAGAAAACAGTATAAAATCACTAAATGGACAAACAGAGCAGACAGACATGAACTGTATATACAACAAAAGCAGTAAAATACAAGAAGAATGCCCTCTTTTATTTCACCGTCCCAGCAACAGTTCATTTCTATCCGTGGCTTACTATCAGAATCAGCCGATGCATGCATTATCACGAAAATAAGGTCTCATATGTACTTTCAGCATCACCATGGTTCGTACCATTGACAACTTCGTCAAAACATCAAACCAAAATCAACAAACATACACAAACAGAGCTATTGAGGTTTGGTCAAATCCATCGGACTTGTTTATCGGCTGTGCCGATTTGTACAAGTCACACGCATACAACCTATAGACCTAATCATCGAATTCCATTAGGTTAATTGCTGATACAAAAAAATGAGAAATCACAACATAGATCTCTAAGTTAAGTCTCTGGAAGGCAGGAGCTTCAAGCATCCATATAATGCTTCCATGGTGTTTCTTAGAGAGATAGAGTAAACTAGAGATAAATGATATTCTATGTTTACCTCTTAGCCATGTAATCTCTTGTAATCTCTTTATACTCTCTAGGGTTTGTATACCTAGGAACAGAGAGAGAGTATATGATCTTGTAAACCACATTGGAAGTGTTTTCCAATACTTCATAGTGGATGTTGTGGATCCTGGTTCCACCCCAGATGTAGCGGTGCGTCCGTGAACTGAATGAAAAATTCTTGAGTCATGAATAAGAATTGAATCAATGGGAAAGATCAAGAGACCAGAGGATGCTATGAATTCTCCAACAAAGTCTTGTTAGAATTATGATTGACTCAACAACTGGTATCAGAACTATAAATTCTGCAACAAGTTATATCATAGCACATGCTCATTGATTCATGGAGTCCATGTATCGAGGAGGAGAGACATATGAAGATGGTGGTCACGTGGTTTTACCCTAATCAGAGTAAAAATCAGAGGATACACTGAGATCAAGATCAGGTGAAAAAATTTCGGTTTACAAGAGAAAAAGGAAAACTGTTGGACGTTCTTAGCTGCAGCTGCACAAGTTTACGGAGGAAGGATTCACAAGTCAGTTGAATCGGTTGAGGTGATTTCTAGGTTATGAAATCAGGGTTTCTCTACAGTTCTCCAAGGGTGCAAGAATCTACTACTATGTGAGAAGGGTTTTAAGTTACTCACAAGATAAGATGGTGGCAGGCTGCTAGCATAAGAAACAAAGGTTACAGATCTGTCCTCGATCTGCAGTAGGTGTGTGTGACACTAAGCATTGGAGTCTTGGATTTCGCCATATTCTGCAAGTTATTGGAACTGAAAGCATAGTGGAGCACATGGGGGTTCCGCACTCCGCACTGGTTGTCTATGGGATTGTCTGAGGATTTAGTGAGGGTTTTCACGGTGTTCTTGGGAGCAATTTTTATGGTATATCAGTCGCAGGTGGTGTTTTAATTTATGTGGTTATTTCAGCTCGGTATCTCATGAAATTCTTAAAACTAGGGGATGCCTTTAAACATTGAATGATATGAGTGTTTCATGGATGCTCAGATGGTATTCTTTAGTCAGCGTGAAGGGTGTTGCATAAGGGTTGAAGGAGATCGAATCAGGCGGGTTCGTCCATGTGTGATTATGAGAGTCTACAGTTGGGTATAGGTTCAGAGAATAAGATACGACAAGGCTGATATTTTCATAGAAATACAGTGTGGTTTTCTAAATACAGTGTAGTTTTCTAAGCATATATGTGTTTGGCGTATCACATAGTTTTATTATGGGATGGATCTGCGAGAACGAAGAGTTACTTGTTCAAGGCAGAGTTCGGCTGAACAGGTGACAATGTCAAATCGAGATTGATTCAGGATGGACACATGTATGTTTCAGGTATTCTGCATGGGATTGAGTGGTAGTTTGTTTTGGATTCTCAGGGTATATGAGGGGGAAAAATGGGTCTACAGGATATCACCGCTGCAGAAGTAATGATTTGTTTGAGTAGAGGTTGAGCAGAGATTCTTTGCGTCGAAAGTCTTCTTAGCAAGTTGTGTTAAGCAGCGTGATCTGTTGGCAACAACAACGGTTCAGAGTGATGTTCAAGATAAGGTGCTCATTCAAGTTTTTACAAAGAAAATTCTCAAAATGGGGAGTTTGGTGTCTACAGGCTGTTGAGGTTGGTTAGAATTGAGTCAAAGAGCTTCTGGTTTGAGGCAATGGTGATTCAGGTTCTGCAAGAGCTTCAAGTTAGCATCAACATCAACTGGAAATTCTGGAGAAGAAGAATCAATAGATTTGTAGTCACGATCACATGATTATTTCAGGTGTGACGAACCAGGGATGATGCTGGAGGATATGCAGTGTCAGAGAAGGAAGCATTTGACATTAGTTTATGGTTGACAATGATAACATCAGAGACAGAGGAAGAAACGTTGACAGAGGGCTATCTCAATGCACGTGATGGTTTTAGGTTTGGGAAATCTTGATGAGAGACTTACAAGGGATGCAGCGGTATCTGCAAGAAAGGGAAGACACGCGTAAGCAGCAGCAAGAACAACTGCACAGGTGGGTGTGTTCGTGATCAGTAGTGTTGGAGATTGATTTGAGTCGTACGGGATAGAGGATATCTCAAGGTAAAGACAAATTCACATTAAGTCAAAGCTAGGCTTAAAGAAGAAAAAATCAAAGGTAATCAATCTCACAGGGACTGAAAGTTTTCAGAGATCACAACAAATGCATGTTATCTTTGCGAAAGATGATCAATGGATTTTGCAGCTGCACAGGTTGGTTGTCGTGTGACAACAATATGACGAAACAGAGGTGGTTTGTTTTGGGTCAGTTTAAGTCAGTCTCTTGGCTGTATGAGAATAAAGGTTTTTGGCTAGTAGATGAAAGCCAGAGGATTCACCAAGTTATTGTGGCTGATACAGGTTGTACTAACTAGAGCAAGAGAAAAGCGTGTGAAAGCCTACACAAGTGTATGTTGGAGAAAATGGCTATTTGTGGTAACAACATGCAGCAGCTTTAGTCTGGTCGTGTGAGTGACGGGAAAAACCTAAAGGAAAAAGACGATTCAAGGTTATACTTAACTTGAAGATTCTGGTCAAAGACAGAGGAAAATGAGCCGGCATAATCGGGTTGAACAGGTTGTTACGACTGGTTCTAGTCATGAGGATAAAGGGTATGAGACAACAATCATCAACACTTGTTCAAGAAGCAGAAAGTCGCTACCACAGCTAGCAGAAGCGTGTGTGAGTTATACCTTAGAGGAATCTTCAAAAATAAATACATTGCATTACAATTTCCAATTTAATAATTTAAATGAAGCAGACGATTTATAAATTACACTAAAAATAGGTTATTCAGTCAAATATTTAATTCATATAAATAATTCGGTTAACATATAGGGAAAACTGCCAAATATGACTCACAACTTGATTTCAAATGCAAAAGTATACCCAAACTTTAATCAAATGCAAAATTAACCCAAAAGGTTATTGAAACTACAATCAGTCATTTGTGACTTAACAAAAAAAAAACTGAATTTGTTTTTACGTTTATAACCCAGTAGTCGTCTGGTATAGTTGATTTTAAAAATAATTTATAAATTTTGTAAAAAAATATTTTGATAAGTGAAAATTTTAAATCATGTAAATGTTATAAGTGATATAAATTAAGATATAATAAAAGTGAATTATTTTCAACATAGATCAGTGAAAGTAGTTGATCATGATATTCTTTGGTTTTAGGGTTTGACAACATATGTTATAGTATTGTATGTATTCTCAGGGTAAGATTTTGGAAAACTTAAATATTTTTTTTGTAAAAATAAAAGTTTTACCTATATGTGTTTATTTATGTGTATAGTAAACATTTTTTAAGTTTAATTTGATTTTATGAAGTGTTTAATTAGTTAATTAAGTTTATGGGTTATATTTAGGGTCTAGACGACTAACTTGTAAGTCGTCTGGTGAATAATTTAAATCAGAAGACTTACATATAAGTCGTCCAAATATTCCTACCTAAAATATTTTAAAATTTCATTTTCCCGCTTAAATATTATTTTATTCAGGAAAAAAGAAAAATAAAATTTTACACAATAATAATTGTTTACTAAACTAAAACTGAAAATATAAAATGTTTTTTTTTGAAAAATTAAATTTTTACCTATATATGTTTATTTATGTGTATAGTAAACACTTATTAAATTAACTATATGTTAAATTTTATTTTATTATTTATTAATTGTTTAATGACAGTTTTAAACATATAATTTTTTTTGTTCATTTTTTGGTTTCTACCCATTGGAACCGAACTCATCCGGACCTACAAAAACCAGACTCGGACTCAATCCTAAAATTTATAAAATCTGAGCGGAGTCTAATTTAAAAACTCATAAAAACTTGATATCTTATTAAACCAATCCGTACCTGAACATATACGTGAATATACATACCCAAAAATCATATAAACAAATAAAATGTTCTTCATTCAAACACTTGCAGTTATTATGGTTATATGTGACTGACCTTTGGAAATGTACTTAGCTTGATCGTTCTTATATGTGTTGTCGATGCATGCGTAGGGGTGTCAAAACTGGTCATGAACCATGGATTGATCCAACCCGAATTGACCCATTAACCCAAATGAATTGTTTATTTTTGATCCAATGGGTTTACAAGTTAATGGGTTAACAGGTTAATGAGTCAACAAGTTAATGTGTTAAAGTTAAATATGTCTATTGGGTTGGGTTAACTCTAACTCATTTAGTTTTAATTAAAAATGGTCAAAATCACAAAAATACATTTTTCCCACAAAAACCGGAAAAACATAATTTTCCCACAAAAACCAGAAAAAATATAATTTTCCGTCAAAACCAAAAATGCAATTTTCCACCAAAATCGTAAAAAAAAAAATTCCCACCAAAACCGGAAAAACGTAATTTCCAGTCAAATTTGGAAAATTTCCCTCCAAAACCTGAAAACGCAATTTTCCGCAAAAATTAGAAAAACAAAATTTTCGCCAAAAACAAAATTTCCCGCAAAAACTGGAAAACACAGTTTACCGTAAAAATTGGAAAACACAATTTCCCGTAAAAACCAGAAAACGTAATTTCTCGGAAAACTAGAAAACCACAATTTCCCGTCAAAACCAGAAAATGCAATTTCCCGTCAAAACCAGAAAACGCAATTTCTCTATAAAACTGGAAAAACGCAATTTCCCGCCAAAACCGAAAAATGCAATTTCCCGTCAAAATCGGAAAAACGCAATTTCCCGCAAAAACCGGAAAATGCAATTTCCCGTCAAAATCGGAAAAACGCAATTTTCCGCCAAAACAAAAAAAACGCAATTTCCCACCAAAATAGGAAAAATGCAATTTCCAGCCAAAACCGGAAAAACGCAATTTCCGGTCAAATTCGGAAAACGTAATTTCTCACCAAAACCGGAAAAATACAATTTTCCCCAAAATCGGAAAATCACAATTTCCCGTCAAAAACGGAAAATGCAATTTCTTGCAAAACCGGGAAAACGCAATTTTCTGCAAAAACCGGAAAAATGCAATTTCCCGCCAAAACCAGAAAACGTAATTTTTTCCAAAATTCGGAAAACGTAATTTTTTGCCGAAACCGGAAAACACAATTTTCCGCAAAAACCGGAAAAATAAAATTTTCAATTCGATAAACTTGGTCTTAACTTAACTTATGTCTCAATTTGATCAACTTGGTCTTCACCTAAAAATAGTTCATTATAAAAATGTTGGGTTCATGAGTCAACCATTAATCCATATGACCCATTTAATTTAATTAGTCATGGATCAACCCAACCCATTTATTAAATGTGTTAAGTTGATCCATGACCCTTTAATAGTCAAGCCATTTGAGTTATAGGTTGGATTGACATATTTGACTCATTTTAATAGTCACTAGATCTTAACCCGCCCAACTGGGCGGGTCTTTTCTTTAATGATATATATGAAATTTTGAAAAACCAAAGGTTAATGTGTACAACTTCTACAATTTTAATTTACTGTGATAAACAATATTAAAGGCTGATTCGCGCATCGTCGTAGATAGTGGGATGGTATTTGTTTATAAACTTTGTATTTGTAATTGTATTGCGTAATCACAGACTTCCAAAAAATGTTGTTCACAAACCGAAAGGAGCAAACAGAAGGAGTATATTGAATGTATTTGTAAAACGAATAAATGGATAGCTTATTTATACAAAATCATAATGGTTTAAATCTTACCATGTGTATTAAATGTGTTTTTAGTTAGTTTAGAATATTTGAGAAATAGAAAACTATAAGGATATGAAAAATTAGATTCCTTTTTACATCTTAATTATGTTTTAACAAACAAAAAAATTTATAGTAAAATTTTGTTATGGAATAATAAAAAAATATCAAATTTTTGATACATCGAATTATGTGTGTTTATAGTAAAATTGTATAGTTAACTTTTTAACATTTTAAGTTATGTGTTTTACAAATTTAGTTAAATCCAATACAAAATATAAAGAATAAATGAAAATAACTAAAATTTGTGGCCCAATTAAAAATGTAGTAAAGAAAATAGTCCACAAAATAAACGTGGCCCAACTATATAATAAGATTTTTTTTCCGGGAAAAAAATCTGTTTGGTCAAACCTAACCACAATTAACGTGTTGCTCTCTCTCTCTCTCTCTCTCTCTCTTTCTTTCTTTCTTTTTCGCCGAACGGTCTCTCATCTTCTCACCTAAATCTCATCGAAAAATTCTTCAGTTTGTTCTGTTCTGGATACTTTTGTGTTTCTCCAAAAGAGTTTCAAGTTTGTTTCTCAGATGGTTTATGATAGAAGGTTAGATTTTCATTCTCCTCTGTTCTTCCCAATATCTGACTGTATGCGTTTTAGATCTTTCTGGTTTGTTTCTGTTTCTAACCGAAGTTACTCTGTCAATTAACTGTAGATCGGCCATGTTTCCTATATCGACAGCTGAAAATGACCAAATCAGATTGTATATGTGATAAAGATTAGAAGACTCGGCAGCAAGAAGCAAAGCTTTATCAGAAATTAATGGAATGGCAAGTTGAATATTTCAATTAAGAAAGATTAGAGCAAATTCTTCTGATTTATTTTGTTTTTATTTCATAATTTTTAATCTTGATTTTGTTATCTTGATTTTCAATCATTGTCACTGTTTCGGATCTATAGTTAATATGTGTTATATTGTTTTAGATATCTTTTACAGTCTCATGTAAAACAATCTTGCTAACCGTGATTATATTTTTTTTTTGTATGCTTTGAGTTCATGGAGTGGCTATAGCTAATGGAGAGCCGATAAGGATACCCAAAAGAAGTATTCTTCGGTGATCGTTTACTGGTGGGTCACAGGACACAATACATATGCTAAACGTGAGAACAAAGTCAAGGTTAGCAATGTACTGTCTTTCTCTCTCGTCAATTTTTCATGCTTGATATTAGAAAATGATTAGTTCATAAGTAAAAAGTAACTTAGAATCATATAGAATTATAATTGAGATTAAACTCTAAGATATCATTGTTGTTTAGGTTATGGCTGCTCATTGTTTTTGTTATAACCTGCTTAATGGATATATAATTTTTCTTTGCATGATTGTGATTGATCTAATAGTTTCTAAGTACTTTAGCATCATTGAATAAACGTTTCTTGTGTATGAAAACATGGATTATTGTAGAAATGGAGTAGTTCAGGAAAATGTAAATTTGAATGCTGCTAAAAGAAGAAGTTTATAACAATGCTGCGTGTTGCTGGCTGTAGAATCGACATTCTTGCTGTGATTAAATCTGCATTGAACAAAATTATACCAGATTAAGTTAATGTGCATTACCCAAATATGTGAAAATCTAATATACATTTTTTCAAAAAAATACAATTAAGTAGTTCAGGAGACATACCTCATCACTCCTTCTCTTCCAGGTTGTTAAAAATTTCTTTAAAAACAACATTCATGGTTGTCTTCTTAGGCTTACCATCTTTGTCCAGAATCAATATTTTCAACCCTTTCTTCGATGTCACTCTAGAAATTGCCACGTATAGCTGTCCGTGTGAAAACACCGGTCTTGGTAGAAAGATACCAACTTGGGATAATGATTGCCCTTGGCTTTTGTTTATAGTTATAGCAAAAGCCACAGCCAAAGGCAATTGCCTTCTACGCATTTTAAAAGGCAGTCTAGTATCTGATGGTGTTATCAACAATCTGGGAATATATACTGTCTCCCCAACTTTTTCTCCAGTAATGATTCTAGCCTCAACCATAAAATCCATTAGCTGAGTGATCTGCAGCCTCGTACCATTCATTAATCCTTCTGTAGGAGCAATATTCCTGAGAACCATAACAGGACAACCAACCTTTAGTCTAAGACTATGGTTTGGCAATCCAGACACCTTAATAGTGTTTAGAAAATCAGGACCAAGAGCTTCATCACTAAGTGAAATTTTATCCATTGGATCAATACTATCTGCACTTATGTAGATCTTCTCCTCGCCTGCAATTAGACAATTCATAATTAGCACATAATTCCTGAAAAGTTATATAATTTCGAGAAGACAGAGTAAAGGCAGAATCTTACCATCAAGCTTATCTAACATGTATTGATTAATCATGTTCACGTCTTCATTAGTAGGACATAGAATAGCTCTCTCTTGGAAGAATTTAGGCTCTTTGTTTTCTTGTAACGAAGCAGTATCACCATACACAGCTTTGCTTATGGCTTCTATAGGATCATCAGAATCGCTAATCAAAAACTCTTCAGGAATATCGATCTCAGCTTCACCATCGTTAGGCTCTGAAATTTTACCTTCTCCAACCTTTAATATCCACTCAGAGAATTCTTTAAGTTCCTGTGCCTCCTCGGGTGTCAAATCACCAGACAATAACCTCATGTTCTTCGTGAGTTTAAAGACTTTACAGTGCTCCCAAAGATAAGATTTATTCAGCGAGGCCAAAACGATTTCAGCTCTGCAAGCTCCATTAATTACAGGTAGAATCTGTCGAAAATCACCTCCAAACACTACAACCTTCCCACCAAATGGTTTATTTCTATGCTTCCCCATAATATCAGACATGCTTCTATCTAGAGCTTCAAAACAATGTTTGCTCATCATAGGTGCCTCATCCCATATAATGAGTGATGCTTCTTTTACCAAATTAGCTTGATCTGATCCAGAAGCCATAGTACACGAAGAAAACTCATCAGGGCTAAGAGGTATGCCAAATCTTGAGTGAGCTGTCCTTCCACCTTGTAATAACAAAGAGGCGATTCCACTTGATGCAACATTAAGAACAATATCTCCTTTACAGCGAATAGCTGCAGATATTAATTTCCAGAGAAATGTTTTCCCGGTACCACCAAATCCGTAAACAAAGAACATACCCCCTCGTCCTTCATTAACAGCAGCCAATATTTCATCAAAAATTTTCTTCTGTTCAGCCGTCATCTTCTGAACGTCTCTATCAAGAGTTTCTCGCAGTGCTTGCCGATCATAACTCCGCTCATCTAATATCAGAACATTCGAAGCACTATTGTCTGTAGGAGGAAGTTGTGGCATTGAAGTAAATTTTGATAGAGAAGACCCATTTCGCCTCAAATGCTTCTGAATCTCTTGTAAAGCAAACATCTTTTTCTCCTCATCACTTAACAAAAGATCTTCAAAAAAAAAAGAAAATGAAATTAGCACAGCGGGGCAAAATAATTAATCTTCAAGTAGAAAAATTGTGATTACGAACTTTGACATAAAACTTGAACAGAAATAGAAATTAGCTCAAAAGAAAATAAATAAATTAAAACCTGGTCTGTTGAAATATATCCGACGATTATGCTCCATATCTTCAGACAAATACTGCCATGTATTTTCCCAAACGGTTTCTGGCATAGATAAAGTATTACTAAGCAACATCATAACAAACACATGTCGGAGATCATTTCCGGAGCTTTCAAAACTTCTCCTCACTATGTCGTTGATGTACTCTTCATCATCATCTAACAACCCACGAGCAAAACATGCATCTCTGTATTCCGGATACAGAACACCATCAAAGGTTTTAAAGCATTCATAACCGGTAGGCCCTCTGACAACGTTCAACAACACGCGCAAATAATAAGCATCTTCCAAGTGACGGGGAGCATAATTTATCCTACCAATAGCAAATCCTCTTTTACGCTTATTGAACTTCTTCTGCTTCTTGTCGTAGGTATAGTAGTTGGGAATTTGGGCATAGAGGAGAGTTCTAGCGAAAGCATCAATTTTACACAGCTCAAACCATGCTAAGAACATAGTATTCTGAATGAGTTTCCGTTTCACTACAGCTTCCATCTTATCTTTTCCTTTGAAAATAACATGCTGTTTCCCAGGTAGATGAAAAATAAGCTTCTCAACTGCTGTAGATCGATAGTGAATTGGAAACTCAAAAATTCTCCAACCAGCTTCACATACTGAAACATATCTACAAAAGAAAATACAAATTATTTAAATAACAAAATCTCTGACCAGCAGAGTCATATAAACGAAAATGTGAAATAGAAAGTTAGTAATAGAGATGTACCTGCAGTCGAAGAAGTCTTTAAATTCATTTTTTTTTTCTGCATTTAATCCAGCAGTTTCCATCTGGTTTGTAACTACATGTTCAGGTGGTTCCACAGCCACTGTGACACGATCCTGTCCTTTATTAATGTACTTAAATAAGTACTTAATAGAACCAGCTTGGTTGCACCATTCTACATTGATATGAGCTCGGTAACGAAGAGACAGTTTCTTATTGTAAGGAATTACCCATCGATTGTCACATCTCATCCCATTCTTCATGACAAAATTTTCAGTCTGCTTGCGTCTTCTATAAATAGGAAATCCTTCTTTATTAACTGTTGTCTTCGCAGCATATGCTTTAGGATATAACTTTGAACATAGTCCATTCTCCATGCACGGTGAATTCATATTAGCTGCTCCACAAGGACCATGCATCATCATATCCTTAATAACTTCATACAACTCTGGTTCTTCGTCTTTATTAGGGATTTCCGCAGATATTATCTTATCAATGTCATCTGTTGTCGGAAGCTTCCATGCTGGATCCAGGAATAGCAAAATATGTGCATGTGGGAGACCACGCTTCTGAAACTCAATGGTGTACATTGCTGTAACATTAGATTTAAAAGATGGGTTAGTATATAAAATAAGAAAAAATTATAAAATCAAATGCTAAAGCTGAACGTTTTCAACTTACACGAAGAAACCTTCCCAAGAATTTGTTTTTTTGTTAAATCATCCATCAATGATTCAAGTTTCATTTTGAAGATCCTAGAAACAATGTCTGATCTATCCTCTGCCTTCAATTTTCTTTTCTCTAGAAACCTGGTGATCTCTGGCCATTTAGGATTGCATGTGTAAGTGATGAACAGATCTGGAAATCCAAAATGCTTACAAATAGCCATAGCATCCAAATAATTATTCTTCATATATCGTGGACCACCAGTGAAAGAAGCTGGCAACACAAATTCTGTTCCTTGGTCATGCATATCGATTTTTCCTTTACTCTCTGACTGTTTGATAGAGTCATAACTATCAGATCGCAAAGTAGACTGGTTAAACTTGAGATATCGTAGACGGTTAGACTCAATGGTTGTGAAGGCGTCCACCACAAATTGCTGAAATAGTCGCCTACCATACAAGAGAGTGTGCGACTCATTCCTACGTTCTTGACAGCGAAAAGCAAAAAATTGTCTCATACTAATTGTCTGCTTCTTCATCTTCTTAGTAGCTTCTGTTACTCCTTTCTTTATACCAAGCCTAAATCCATCTTCTCCATGTGTAAATAATAGAGGATATTGCAGTGCCAAATAGGAGGGATGTATCTCATTAATTCTCAGAAGTTTTCCACAATGTCTCTGAAGTACTATATCCCTTTTATCCATATCCAGATTAAAATCTCCAGGAACTAAAGCTGCAACTTCAGATGCTTCGGGTGTGTTGTATGTTCTGCCATCCTTTAGACGATCACTAATGATCCTCATATGAAAAGCTTCTTCAGGATTAGTATTAAATCGCTGGCTTGCTGATCTGAAGGTCTTAACATATGGGTTCACTTCATTTAACACCTTCATCAAAACCTCAATGATCTCTTTCCTCAAGTTGTCCTTCTGCTTGCCTTTAAAACTCCTTTTACCTTGGCTGCAGTTAAAAAAAAAACAAAATTTAGGGCAGGATAATTGAATGCAGTTATATCTGGGTAAATTGAGTAATATAACTTACTAAACATAAGATGGATTATATATCAATATTAGTTCCATTCAATATGAAATTTCTGGATAGAAAATTATACCTTAAGCATTTGGCTCTGTTCTCAGCTTCATTTTCAGTATCACAGATGTACATTTGACCAAATTTAGCTTCACTTCCGTTGGGTGGTTGTAAACTACCCATAAGATGGTAATTTTCTCCTTGAAGTTGAAACATCTCTGGCCCTATTCCTTTTCTTAGAGATCTTTCTACTTTCCCACCGAGAGAAGTAAATGAGAAGACCATGTTGTAAGCTCTGATATTTTTCTGAAAATGCTTACTTTTTTTATCATCCCCTTCAATCAATCGTTTAAGTTCTGTTGGTGGGTCTTTTAATAGAGGCAAAACAACTTGACCTTGACCACAGCAGAGTGAAAATGTAGGATTATTGCTGTTTTTACGTTTGTTGATCCTCTCGCCATACCACATAATAGCACAACAGTGAGAACACGTATATGATGGATCACCTTCATCTATGTAAGCTGTATATTTTCGGAACAACATAAATTTTAAAAATATTACTGAGTCATAGATTGAGAAACAGGAAACAATTGAAATTATGTAAGCATAACGTGAATTCTTACCGTAATCGTTTATACTGGTTTTGGTTTTCATCCGCTTAGTTGCACGTGCACTCGTCTTTGCAATAAGCTTCTCCATCGGAAACGAAGACTGAGGATATTCAGTTTCCAGCTCAACATCATCAGCAAAATGGTTTTCTTCAGTTTCTGTATCGGAACTCTCCTGGGAACTACAGTCAAACTCTAGAGAATCGTCAATTTCTTCAAGTACTCCTGCATATTTTTAAATATTAAAAACAGCTGTGCAATCAAACAATAAATAGTGAAGCCAAATAGTAAAGTAGTAAACCTCTAAAATCGATATCATTGTCGATGTCTGCATCATCATCGTCACTGTCATGATCTTCGCCTGTACCATCGACTGTGTTTGATTGCATATTTCCCTTATCTCCTACAAAGATCTGAGATATTTTTGTAATGTCTTTTAACACAGCCGGAGGTTTCTTTCTAAGTTTCTTTGAAGTGAGACAACTTCCCTGTTCTGGAGTACAGCTAGCTGCAATAGATATGAAAACACAGTTCAAATTGCAAGTAAGTTCCTACTTTTACCTTTGTTTGATGTCTTTATATCATGTGAAAAAAAGCAATTTTTCACTATACATGCCAAGTTACCTATCTTCCTCTTTTGTTTGCTTGCTGAGGTTTCTGGAGTTTGTGATATTTGTTGTTCGGTAGAGCCAAATAAACCCATAGCTGAACTGGTAAAATTGGCATGTAGGTGTTTTCTACTCCGTTTTGGCTGTTTTTCCACATGCTCTGCTTTGTCTTCACTGGTGTTTAACTCTCGTGCTATTAATTTGAGAAAAGATTGATAAAGCTGAATAATTAGGTGCAGTCATTGAGAGGCCAAAATTCAAAATAGAATATCAATGAAAGTAGTACTGACATGGTACTGCAGTGAGACATGATGTAGGTTCTGGAGTATTCTTAGAAGCATCTGACGTGAAACCCATATCTTTGAAATTGAAACAAATGAATGTGTTAAAACAAACATAAGAATTTAATCATAATTGTTCATAAAATATCTTATTAAAGTAGACCATATACCTAGAAATGTCTTCCGTTTGTTTCTTGGTGTTTTTGGAGTGTTTGAGATTGTTTCATCTATAGGACCAATAGATGTAGTAGCAGGATGCTTAGAAATCCCTGCGGAAAGCCTTGAAAAAATAGACTGTACTAGTACAGACAGATTTTCCCTTTGCAGTCTTGGAGTTTGACACCATCTCTGGTCGGATTCATTTCCAGCAGTGGCAATGTTTTCGTTTTGATGAGGACTCTCATTCTCTTTGTTTGATTGACCTTTGCCATGATCACGTTTACGTTTCATTGTGGCCAGTATCAGAAACTTTGAAGCTTTTTCGGCTGGGTATCTAATAAACCTTGACTCTTTAGTTGTGTTTATTTCGGTTTGTCAAATCTTGTGTAAAATAATCTAGGGTGATAGTCTGCAAGTTGCATAATCTTTTCTTATTAGTTCTGATTATATTATATAGAAACTAAATATCTACCAAATCAAAATTAAAATTGATATAGGTAAGATTATATTGTAGACTTGATTTGTCAGAGATTTTGTACTTTAATCAATTATTATTATTACATTGTTTTAGTAGATATGTAATTTGATTATTGCTCTTATTTAGTTTTATATTAAACGGAAAGTAGAAGACAAATATATGCATCTTCTAAAATATATTTTCTATGACATCAGGTTAATAGGCGAAGCAGAAGACAATGAAGTAACTAAGTGAAGCAGAACCAAAAATGAAGTTATCTATCTTACAACTCTTTATCTGGTGACGCAGAGCCATACCATGTAAGTTGTCAATTTTATTAACAAAAATGCAAGCATTAGACTCTGTTCAACGTTAAGTTGTATGGTAGAATAGGTCATGGAAGTATATGCTGTAGATCTGCGTGGAGTGATAGTTTTTGGTTGTTATAATATAATAATAAACTAACCAACAAAGTAATAACTATAGAATACATGATATGGAAAGAATTTGAAACAATATAAATAAATAACTAAATTTATCATCTTAAATCCAAAACACATCATAAGAATTGAAAAAACAAAAGATAAAAAACATTCTAAAACCAAAACACAAAAACCAATTCAGCAACAAACCAATAACACAATCATCTAGTCTCTAATCAACCTTATTCTTCTCCAACTTCACTGTCTTAGTGCATAGCTTCTTTGAGGTTGAGGTAATGTCGTTCAGCTCAGCATCTTCTTCCTTGCGCTTAACAGTTGGTGTTGTAAATCCTTCAGATGAGCTCTCAGAGTTTGCCTTGATTTTCTGAACCTAGTGATAAGATCCACATCAGCAAATAAATCTGAGATGAGTATATAAATCAAAATTAACTTCGGAATGAAATCAATAAAGCAAATAATAATCACAAACCTCCCCAGTAGAAAGAGTGGACGAATTTGTCTCTAAGGCAGAAACAGGTTCAGAATGAGACTCGAGTTTAAGAAGATTATCACCAGTCCAAACTTGAGAAACAAAATAGGTGTTCGATCCTTTATCTAAATTTCCCGAGCTTATAGATACTCCAAAACAAAAAGACTTCCCAACTAATGCTCCGAGGGGCATGGGGATTAGTTCAGGATCTTCTATCTGCAAAATTAGATAATAGTTTGATATAAAAGATTCATCAAACTAAAACTAAAGGTAAAAATTATGAGAAAATTTACTTGCCTCATCAAATGAACCATCCCAAAGTTCAACAGCATCACAACCAACAATGGTACTGGCAACAGTGTCAAGCATCATCAATTTGCATTCTCCACTGTCATCTTTCACATTTAAATGCAGTTTGTACCTGATTTGAATTACAAAGCAATTAGTAGAAACCATTATAAAGACATCTCGTGTTTCATAACATAGATGCATTATCACTTACTTTGGTTCAATCTTTTCAGCATGTGAGTGACATTTTTCGCAACGCCATAATGATTTGTCGTTTTGAGTCAAGTTTCCAATTTGATTGCTACGAATCTTAGTTGCACGTTTGTTGTGTGCAACACATCCAAAGTAGAACCAACCCCAATCTGTGTCAACAGATTCAATTGAACATATGATTTTGCAACTCTGAACCTGCAATACACAACCCACATTTTCAATACAATGGTTGTTAGTCAGATATATAATATGATAATACAACCTCCATTGCATCCAATATCTCAGCGATGGATCTGATTTGAACATCTTCCCAATCCGTTTTTGGGATCTTAGTCACCTTATTCTCACTTCTTTTGTCAACAATAGTAAGAGGAAGATCATTTTGCATAAGTCTGAAAATTTAAAAAATAATATATAAATAAAAATGACAATCCAAATATATTATTGTATATTAACAATCTATTTCAATAACTTACTTTTCTTTAAACTCCATGGCTTCTTTGATGGTTGGGTTGAGAGTTACAATTGAAGCATCAAAAGCACTTGTGATTTGTAACTCACCTACAATTACATATTAACATATATTTAATATATTGGCCAAGATTGGTACAGTTATAGAACTTATTTTATGTACATGTATATACCGTTGTAGGAGCCGATTTTAGCAAACCTAATCAAACAGATTAGTGTTTGAACAGATCCATCTTCGATAATGGACTCAAATTGTTCAGCAAATTTCCCCCATAAGCAACATGCAACATCACGACCACTGCATAAATCATATTTATAAGTGACATGAAAATCATATTAAACAGTATAATTTGAAGTTCAGAAATCGTACGAAGCTTACTTTGTGTTACGCAAGCGGAAATTAAGTCTTTTCCTGTCTTGTTGATGTACTTGCACGGTTTGTATTACTCCAAGATCGATGACTTCGCCAAGGATATCTGTACAAAAAATAAAAATATATTATGTCTAGAACAAAAATGAATCTACAAAAGGATTTAGTAAAGTAACATATAGATATATTTTCAAAAGGATAGGAGCATACCGATTAAGACATTTACATCTAAAGCATCCGTACCGAAATCTTCATAATTCACAAGAGAAAGACATTGATTGTCGTCCTCAAACACTGACCGAGAGATCAGTGTGTCACTTGTGAAGTTGATTTTGTATGGTAGCGGGGTTGGTCGATATTTTCCACCAGAAGCAGCAACCTTAAAGTGTTCAATGAATCTCCATTCACCAATAGGGAGATTTCGTTTCAGGCGGAACATCAGATTTCTTTTGCAACTTGCGTGAATTTTGCCACCCTAAACACCCATAAAATAACAACAATCAAAATTTGAAGAAAAGAAAAATCATATCTTCAAGGTTTAGAAAGATGATGATGACTGACTCTTTCATCAGCAAGAACACATTCTAGAGTTTCCCCTCCAAAATTTGTATTCGATGTCCATGAATGGAGTAGCTTCACGTGCACTCTCCAAGCATCTTTGTGTGGTTTCACATTGTGGACGTAGACATAAGCTTGATTGTTTGCCATTGTTTTGTTTTGTGAACTTTGAATGTATGTGTAGAAAAGAAGGGATAGCGTTGTATATATATATATATTCAAGGCGAGCAATACTGTTATAGCAAATGATTTTAATAATATTAAATGTAAAGATATTGTTAGATTTAAACAATAATTGATTTGAGAAAATTTAGGAATAACTATGGAGAATTTCCATATTGCAATAACAACTTTATATGGAAAATTCGATTTCGTGGGGGTGAATATTAAATGTAAAGATATTGTTAGATTTAAACAATAATTGATTTGAGAAAATTTAGGAATAACTAAGGAGAATATACATATCGCAATAACTACTTTATTTGGAATATTCGATTTCGTGGGGGTGAAGCTTGATATCTTGGTTTAAATGATGAGATATACACCCCAAAATTTGGTAAAACTAACTTTCAAATATGTAAATTAGTTATAAATTGGTAGATTTAAATGCAGAAGAGAATATTTAGGAATCATTCGAGAAATCTAGTAACCACAATCCTAATTTCGTGTTGATGAAGTAAGAATATTCTTTTCGTAAATGAGAAGATTTCCAGGGAAATTTGAGAAGTAATTTCGTTGTAATGTTATAGGCCCATTCGATTTAATTGTGTAAATAGGCCCTGTCGATTTTAATGTGTATCAAACCAAGATAGATATTGTCATACGCACAGCCCATTTGCAAATTCTAGTATTAGTTGGATATCTCAGTAGCCAAACAGTTTTTTTTTTATTAGTTCTTATCCCTATAACCAAACAAATCCTTTAAGTATTTCTACTTTAATAAGATAGATGCGTACGCTTTTTGTTTGTAATTTGATCACCTTTTTCAATGCTTTTAGTTTATCAAGTTTTTATATTTGAGATTTGTTAACGTTTTTTGCTGTGTAAAGTTTCTAAACATTAAAATGCCAAAATATTATTATTTGAAGTACAATTTATAGTTTTATCAAATATAAAAATTGTTATTTTCACTTGAAATATTTGTATAAAGTATAAATTTGGTTTTCTGATTATTCTAAACAAAAACATGTTTTGTTAGGTTATATTATCCCCTTTCTATTATTTGAGAAGACCATTTTAAAAGAAATTTTTAGTTCATGTGTTTATTACAAATGTACTATTTCCTACGTGCAACTCCGCACTTAGTTTTAGAGCATTTTTTCAAAAGTCCAACCTTACTTAGAATATTTACCTTTTATGTCACTCTAATGGACATATATTATATGCTTACATCGTCATTAGTGTAAATCTATTCTATTATGATATTAAATAATATAATAATAAAATAACATAATATTCTATAAATTTCGAAATAATTTATTTCTATATTTAATAATTATTTAATTTTATTACTAAAATATTTTCAATTTATCAAAAAATATAATTCTTTAATCGTAATATTATTAATTTCTTTATAATATACAAATTCTAGAAATATTGTTTAGTTGTATTTTTGATAATTGAACAACTTGTATTTCAATTTTATTTATTAATTTTATACAAGTTTATTTAATATATTTTATCCAAAAAAATAGATAACAAATCTATCTAAATTATAATTTTAAATATCTACAAATGTATTCTTAAATATAATTTAAAATAAAACAAAATTAATTTTTTAATTCTAATCTTATGTTCATTTAAATTAAATATTAAATTTATATTAAAATATTGATGAAAAATAACAAAATCTAAAACAATAATAATAAAATTAGTTAAATATAATTTAAATTTAAAAATTTTATTACTGCACATGGTGCAGGAAAACACCTAGTTATTAGTGACTTTTGGCAACAAATGTCTCAAATTAAAAATTAAAGCTGTTAATGTCGATTATGCCCTTAATAAAAGATATAATATAATATTAACCAAAAAAAAAACGAATTTTAAATATTTTGATTAGATAAGTTATTAAAACTAATAATAATCAGAATTATCCAAAATCTAAAATATATATTTTAAAATCAAAAGATAACATTTATATATTGTGTTGTTAACCGAAAATTTTATTTTAATAAAAATATTTAAAAGAACAGAAAACACATAACTAAATACTAATAAATTAAAAAATTAATTTTATGTAATTAAAAAATAATGGGTGATTTTCAATATTAATTTATCAAATAATGAATATAGAAGACAAAGAAATTTCAAAACTAATTAATACTAATCAGATTAAATTCTATTAAAATAAGATAATTCTTATATATTGTGTTGTTATCTTAAAATAATTATTTCTATTATGAAAGTTAAAAAGGATATATAAAAATTTATCTATATTTATACTATTATTTTTGAATTCATTATATAGTTAAAAAAATTATATTAATAATATTAATTATTTTAAGATAAGATAATTCTTATATATTGTGTTGTTATCTTAAAATAATTATTTCTATTATAAAATTTATAAATTAAGATATAAAACAATCTATCTATCTATCTATACTATTATTTGAGAAGTGAATTTACTTATTTGTCATGCTCTCTATAATTATAGCTTTAGTCATATCTTGAAAATAATTAATAAATATTTTTTTTTGATTTAACTGATAATTTACCATTATCTTGAAAATAACTAAAATATGCTAAAGACAATATCATTGCCAAATATATACACTATAATTTAGTAATATTAGAGTATTACATATATGTTTATATTATATTTTGGTTTAGTAATATTAAACAAAAAGTATTTGAATATATACAGATATAAAATATAAGATAGAATAATAATTTATCTTTTACGATAAAATTTTGAGTACAATAAACAAATGATAATTTCTGAAAAAGTTGGTAGAAGATACAAAATTGTTTATAATATTATTTGCAAAATATTTTTTTCTTTTTCACGTTTAAATTTAGAGCGTTGAAAATCTTTATTATTCTTAATAAATAATTAGGTTATATTTTTTAATCTATAATTACTTATAAATTAAGAACAAAATTCTTTAGTTCAGTATTCATCATTATCTAAAGGATTCTATATTATATTATCTAAAAATATTTTACATAATAAGATTTTAAAATAAATATAATTCATGTATATCTGAATATTTTAAGTTTATTTTACATAACAAAAAATATTTTATTAAAATAAAAGATATTGAATATTAAAACTAATCTTTACTTAATTATTAAATATTTCAAAACATGAGAATAATTTTATCCTAAGGTTTTTGAATTTATAATATATCTGTTTATAATTTTGTTTTAAACTATTAAACCCGCAAATGCGAGTAAAACACCTAGTTAGTAGTAATACATATAGTATTGCATCAATATTATAATCTATGTGAATTATATATATATGTGTACAGGGGCAGAGGTAGAGTGTAGCATGTGGGGTCAGGTGACCCTACTAAAATTGGAGAAAAGTTATTTTTAGTATATTATTTTCTAAAATTATTATAATATTTTGTTAAAATTTAGCATTTTATCCCACTAATTTATGTATAAATCTTCAAATGTCCCCAATAATTTTTTTAAATTCTATAATAATAATAATATATACATATTAAATTTATATATTAAATTATAAATTATGAACCCAATCAAAAATATTTCTGGCTCCGCCACTTTATGTGTACATTGTGTAAATATTACATATATGGTTTTAGTTGTAATATATGATATTAGGTCGGCACATAAAACTTGTAAATCATCTCAATGGGCTTCCATGATATATTTATAATGCAGCCGAAATCAATGAGGTATAGATAGAGTGACACAAGACTTTTTAATTATTACTAAAAAGATGGTGTTTAACCGGTTGCATTCTATTGTAATCTTTTTCAAAAATCCAGGGTATTTTTCTATTTGTACTTCACTTTTATTAGGATAGATTTGATTTTATGAAGTATTTAGTTAATTAATTTTGTTTAGGAGTTATGTAGGGTCTATACTAAATCGTCTCGTGAATAATTTAGGGTCTAGTCGGACTTACAAGTAAATCGTTTAGAAAGTCGTCTGAATCGAAAATATTTAACTTAATTGGATTTTTTTGTCTCCTTATATAAAAAAAATTACACATTCTTTCTCTTCTTCTCAAATGTCTGCAACAAAAATGTAATGTTCATCATTTTAAAACTCTCCAACCTCTCTAATCTCTGTGAACTTATAAACACCAAGCTTTATATCAATTTATTTTTTTGTCTCATGTCTTTCTCACTAATTTATCTTCTTTTTGCAGGATTTTCATCACATTGTTCTCATCTTCCACTCATTTAAAGGTAGATCTATTAATTTTAGATATGTATTTTTGTGTGTTCTATAAAGTTAGATTTATCTAATCTTCCACTCATTTTCTCTCTTTTTAAGTCATTTGAACGTTTTTGGATATGCAGGTTTTTCAGATCTGGATTTGGTTATGCATGTTTTTCAGTTCTGAAAGACTTCTGGGAGGACTTACCAATTGGTCGTCTAAAATATAATGCGCTAGATGACTTCCAGGAAGTCTTCCATCGATTACCTGGAAGTCGTCTGACAAAGTCTTCTCTCATGTCTCTCCATTTCATAACAGATCTGAGTGTTTGGTAAGTTTTTATCTCTGATTTTTCTTCATTTGATAACTTCTTGTTGTATAAAGTTCTTAACTTTTTACTCAAACTAAAACTCTTCAAACCCACTCTCATTTCTTAGACTTGAAAACACCAAACTTTATATGAATTTTTCAGTTTAGTCATATCTTTCTCATGCAGGTTTTTAATCAGATGATTCTCATCTTCCACTTTGATATATACGTTGTGTGTTCTATAAAAGTATATATATCTAATCTTCCACTCATTTTCTCTGTTTTTAAGTCATTTGAACGTTTTTGGATGTGCATGCTTTTCATATCTGGATTTGGATATGCGTGTTTTTCAAATCTGGAACACTTCTGGGACGACTTACATGTTAGTCGTTTAAAATATAATATGCTAAACGACTTCTAGGAAATCCAGACGACTTTTAGGAAGTCTTCTGACGAAGTCTTCTTCCAAGTGGAGTCTAAACTTGTGTTTGTAGAGGAATGATCTATAATAGTTTTGTTTGTGGTATGTTTTGTGATTTGCATGTGTACTCCATTAGTTGTGATTTTTTTGAAAAGTCAGTAATAATGTTTTCGAAGATGTAATATATGTGCTAACAATGTGTTTACACATTTACAAATGAATGAAATAATTGGCTTCAATAGCTTTCATCTTATCTTTGGATCTCCCATATGCAATAATAATCTTCAATGGCCTTCTTCTCATCTTAATAAACAAGACTGTTGGTAGCTTTATATTGATACAACATTTTAAGAAGCATTTTAACCCCTCTTCCAACTCATAACAATAATCATCATTGGTGTCTATAACAATAATATTTAAGAGATGGAAACAAAGAATTGTAACTAGTCAAATCATATCACATTTTTTACAAGTTTGTGTTGAAAAACTTAGTCAAATTTAATAAAGCTAAGGGAGAAAACATATTTTGAAAATTTAAATTTTACATATCTTGAAGTTATTTAACACTCTTAAAAATACAAGTTATTTAAAAACTAGCATAGAAAACTTAAAAACTAGTGTGGAAGACTTAAAAACTAGCATAGAAGACTTCCACGTAAGTCTTCTCGGATCAGCTAGAAACTTTGATTAACATAACTGTTGTAATCTCATAACTATCACCAATTATGTTATAAATTTCATTCAATAGCCCAGTATTGATTAATATATATGAATTAATAGGAAAATGTTAAAAGTCTTTATAGTTTTAGAGAAAATGAAAATTTACTAAACATTGACGCAGATGACGTCCAAGTAAGTTGTCCGGCAGATCATTTTTACAATTGACTTTTAAATGTGTTCTTAGAGAGAACTTACAAGTAAGTCGTCTAGGAAAAATCAAATTTTTGACACAATTCCGTCCAATGCAAAACTAACATGTTTATTCTAGATGACTTACAAGTAATTTGTCTCGGATAAGTCTTCTAGGCAAACATATCTGGAAAAAAATTCAATTTTATACCTTAAAATCAGTAAGATGACTTCTTTAGCACACATAAGTCTTCTCCAACTACACAGAACCTCAAACGAAAGTAACCCAACAAGAATCGTAAGTTTGAATGGCTCTATCAACCATAAAAGATTTAGAATCAAAAGCTTGAGTTTTTTGGATGAATATGGAGACAAAGTGAAATAGATGTTTGTTTTAGTTCATAAGAATTAAGAATATGGAGACAAAGTAAAATCATCCATTCTCGATTAGTTTTATTTTTTTCTTCTAAATTTGCGTAATCATATTTTAGACGGCGGTAATGATATCTTTTATTAAGAAGATTTACATAATTAGTTACTTATTTTAATTGATTTATAATATTTAATATCGAGTCAATTTATTAAAATCATTGATTCATTAATTTAAATGAATTATGGATTTGTCCAAACCATTAACCAAATGGATTAGGTTTATCCATAAACTATTAATTAAATGGTTCATATGGATATAAGTTGGTTTGAGTTGGTTTATCATTTTGATACCTCTAAAGAGGAGGAAGCAAGAGAGATAACCGGATTTGGTGGTATAAAGTGTGTCTTCTTTTTTTTTTTGTAATCGTATAAAGTATGTCTTTGCTTAGTAATCAGATATATCTATCTCGAACTCTCATGATAGTAAGACAGACCTTCATAGACATGCATAACCAGATTAGATGGTATTAATATTTTGTATTTTATTTGTTCATCAACAAAAGTTGAATGTTTTTATGATTTATGGAAAAATTACTGCTTTAATTTAACCAAAATTTGAGAGCTGAGGTTGTAATTAATACTAGATTTTGACCCGATCAACCGAGCGGGATTTTAATTTTTGTATATATATATATATATATAAATTTAAGAAATATTAATTTGTATACATGTATTATATAGTATGTTAGCCCGTTTGCCAACATATTATATTATTTAATATAAATATTTCTATTTATAAAAATAAAATATATATAATTTTAATTTAGTTTTATCATATTTAGTTCAACATTTAATTATGTTAATTTGATAAATTATGATTATAAAATAAATAAAGTATGAGAAATTTTTAATTTTTCATTTTAAACAATAACCAAGCATATACTGAAGCATAATAATATTCTTAAATATTAAAATGTTGTAGATTATATAATAAAATTTATCAATAATTTAATAAAATTAGATGTTATATATTATCTAATTTTATAATAATGTTTGTGTGATTTATAAATTAGTATTTTTTAATTTACTTTTTTAATTTATAAATTAGTAATACATGTGAAAATTAAATTAAGTTAGACCTACATAATAGATAAAACAAATTTTTGGATACGGATAAAAGTATTTTACAGAATTTTAAATTTTTGTTTATAGATTAAAAATGAATTAGATTTTTAGTTATATTTGATGATTATTAAAATTTAAAATAACTAATTTTCAAAATATAGTTTAAGAAGATTTGAAGTGATTTCAAAATTAATTTTTTCTATAAATCTTATAAAATTGATCCAAATTAAAATTGATCCAAATTAATTTTTCCTATAAATCTTATAAAATTGATCCAAATTAAAAAATCAGACATAAAATGAAATGGTGATTTCTGTTTTAATATATAAGATTTTCCATTTTTTTAATCACTGCAATCAAAATCGAGAAGTATATATATATGCCATTTATCCAATTTTTATTATAAATTTTATAATAAAAAAAAAAGAAGCCTAAAGAAAACGGAAAAAAGGAAAAGGAAAGAAAAAAGGGAAAAAGAGAGAGAGAGAGAGAGAGAGAGAGACAGGAAGCGAGGACAATCAAAATCAAGTCGAATGTCTTTGCGGTTGTGTCTGGATATCCTCCGCAATTAAAAAAAAAAGAAAAAAAAAATTGGGAGGAGGCGCGATGAAACGCAAGCGGGATGAGGAGGAGAGGTTGTGCAGCATCGGAGAACGGATCCCAATTGATCTAAAGAAAGCGACAGTGACGAGATTGCCTGCGAGAAAACTCCTTGGCAAAGAGGAAGAGAAAGACACAAGGCCAAGTAAGTTAGATTCGCTGCATTATGATCTTAAGATGGCTGTAACGAGTAGAGTGCCTGCCAAGTCGCTTATGAAGTTCCGATGCGTATCGAAGATGTGGTGTTCCTTCATCCGAAGCCAAGAGTTGGTGGATTCCTTCTTCGCTGTCTCCTCAACACAAGCACGGTTTATAGTCTCTTTTAGCAACAACGCATTCGGCAAGCCTGAAGAGAAGCTTACCTTCGTCTTCTCGTATCCAGAGGGGTCTTCTTCTTCTACTACTTCTTCTTTGGTACCCAGGTTCGAGATGGCATTACCAGTGGGATTGCGAGCCAGCCAAGGGTATTGCGCTTCTCTCCATGGGTTTCTCAGTTTTTACATTGATCATGGTTTGATGGTTTGTAACCCTAGCACGGAGCAAGTCTTTAATTTGCCCAAGACCACCCAATTCGTGGGGTACGATCCCATTGGTGGCCAACACAAAGCATTATCTGTGCATTTGAGACATCCTTCTTCTGCTCGTCCTCATCTACTTCACAAGGTGTTAACACTTGGAGGAGGTGGTTGGAGAGACATTGAAGGTACCCCTGTTCCTTATATACCTGTATCAGTGGGAGTATGTATCAATGGTGTTATCTACTATGGCGGTTATAAGTACAACAACTCCACTACTGATTTTGAGAATAAGAGTCCGGCTGTGATGTGTTTTGATGTTCGATCTGAGAAAGTAAGTTTTATCCAAGCACCTAGTGCTGCTGTCGTGTTATGTGGAAAGGATGCCATATTTATAGAATACAATGGGAAGCTAGCTTCTATTTTTGTGCATCCACCTGATGCTGATGCTCGCTCCATTCCCTTTGATTTATGGATACTAGAAGACGCCCAGAAACATGAATGGTCTAAGCAAACATGTGTGTTTCCCTCCTCTGCCTGGGAGTCTGTTTCTTGCCGCAGAATGTCTTTCCAAGGCACCAATCAAGCCGGTGAGATCATTATTGTCACAAGCGTGGTTAATACACTCAAGGTCCAACCCTTCTACATATTCTACTACAATGTCAGTACAAACAGTGTCAGAAGAGTTAGGCTCCTAGGAATTGGTGACAATGAAGAGTTTCAACGCTCTTATGGATTCCGAAACGGGTATGAATGTTATGTCCGTGTCGCACCTCACCACGTCGACACTATTGCCTTTCTTAACAATCATCATCATCCTCATGTATAAATCCTACCGTTCGGAAGAAAAGCTTTTAGGAAAATTTTGTTTTTTTTTTTTCATTCTTTGGAGTGGTTTTGTGATCACCTGAATATTTTTGATCCAATCTTTGATATTTGATTAACTTAAAAACGTGAGTCTTCTTGAGCATTGTTTCCTAATATTGGGGGTTCTCAGAGCAAATACACAAACCCAAAAACAACGAAACAAGAATACATACACAAGTCCCAACAAGAAAAGTTACAAGTCTTCATTTAGACAGAGAACAGAAGATGCTTTTGTCAATCTACGCAATGTTTGGTATACGTAAAGATTGTCAGCTTGATGAACTTCTTTGTGTTCCTTCTCAAAACTTCTTTGTGTTTCTTGTGACACAGAAAAATAAGTGACTCACATTGCCGATTGATGAACTTTAGTGGGGGCAAACAGTAGAGTGTTTGGTTGCTGAGGAGATGATATTCTGAATTGGTATTGAAGTTTATGGCCTACTTGATCCAATCTCCACAAACATAACATAAAAGTCATAGTAAACTAACAAACATACAGACGAAGCCAAAAAATAATTTGATTGGGTTGACTCACTCACACGTAAGCCGTGACGATGAAACTAGTTTTCGTTCCCAGTATTTATCTTTTATAGTGTGCCAAATAAAACAAACAACAACTTCAATTTCATTCATTTCTTACAAAAAGAAGAAATAAATTAATAATCTGAATTAGTCTTTACATCTGTTTGATAATCTCTTGTCATCCATCCCCCAACAAACATGAAAGCCACGTCAATGGTAACGTAGCAAAAACAATGGTTAAAATTTTGAGTCACGTGAATACATATAACATATGTGGAGATCGGAACTTGCGATTCTTCTTATCTACTAATAAGAGAATCTTTTCTTTTTTGGGAGTGATTATGATTTGTGAAAAACCCAAACAGTGAGTGACTGCTTCGACTTCGACTTCGACTTTAGGCTTCCCACTAGTGCTTGTCGAGTTGTCTTCTACTCAAAAGTCTCCCACTTTCATTTAGGCATTACATAGTTTTATTGACAAACCTCCAAATTTGGAACTATCACGAAGCAAAAGGGTAAATGCTTTTCTTCTTCTTCTTCTTCTTCTCAAAGCTAAAGGAGGTTGATATATGCTTTTCTAAGTTGAGACTGGATTATCAAAAGTCTGCTCCTCCTTTGTTATTCTACTATCTACTTTTTGCTTCTTTCCGCTTATAGTTACTGTTGTGTTGTAAAGTAAATGCCTTTTCTTGTTTTCCAGTTAAAGAAAATGGGTTTCAAGGCCTTGACTTGGTGGTACTGCAAGCCAGTTGCAGACGGCTTTTGGGAAAAATCGGCTGATGCTGCGTTTGGCTCCTACACGCCATGCGCTATTGACTCACTCGTCATGCTTGTTTCTCACTTTGTCCTTCTTGCTTTGTGTTCCTACCGGATATGGACCATCTTCCGCAATACCAAAGCTCAGATATATGTTTTGAGGAACAAGTACTATAACTGTATGCTAGGGATATTAGCCTGTTACTGTTTTGTTGAGCCGGTGCTGAGATTGGTCTTGGGGGTTTCACTCTTTGACATGGATAAGGACACTGATCTTCCTCCCTTTGAGGTAGTTTCTAATAACCAACTCTGATTCTTTTACTTATATGCCCTTATTGTTGAAATGAAAGTTCAAGATCAGAAATGAAGTGTTATATACTATGGCCAGGTTGCATCTTCTACCGTGAAGGTAGAGTGTAGCATGTGGGGTCAGGTGATCTCACTAAAATTGGAGAAAAGTTATTTTTAGTATATTATTTTCTAAAATTATTATAATATTTTGTTAAAATTTAGCATTTGATCCCACTAATTTATGTATAAATCTTCAAATGTCCCCAATATTTTTTTTTAATTCTATAATAATAATAATATATACATATCAAATTTATATATTAAATTATAAATTATGAACCCAATCAAAAATATTTCTGGCTCCACCACTTTATGTGTACATTGTGTAAATATTACGTATATGGTTTTAATTGTAATATATGATATTATGTCGGCACATAAAACTTGTAAATCATCTCAATGGGCTTCCATGATATATTTATAATGCAGCCGAAATCAATGAGATATAGATAGAGTGACACAATACATTTTAATTATTACAAAAAAGATGGTGTTTAACCAGTTGCATTCTATTGTAATTTTTGAAAAAGTCCAGGGTATTTTTCTATTTGTATTTCACATTTATTAGGATAGATTTGATTTTATGAAGTATTTGGTTAATTAATTTTGTTTAGGAGTTATGTAGGGTCTATACTATATCGTCTCGAAAATATTTAACTTAATTGGATTTTTTTGTCTCCTTATATAAAAAATTTTTACACATTTTTTCTCTTCCTCTCAAATGTTTGCAACAAAAGTGTAATGTTCATCATTTTAAAACTCTCCAACCTCTCTAATCTCTTTAAACTTATAAACACCAAACTTTATATCAATTTATTGTTTTTGTCTCATGTCTTTCTCACTAATTTATCTTTTTTTACAGGATTTTCATCACATTGTTCTCATCTTCCACTCATTTAAAGGTAGATCTATTAATTTTAGATATGTATTTTTGTGTGTTCTATAAAGTTAGATTTATCTAATCTTCCACTCATTTTCTCTCTTTTTAAGCCATTTGAACATTTTTGGATATGCAGGTTTTTCAGATCTGGATTTGGTTATGCAGGTTTTTCAGATCTGAAAGACTTCTGGGAGGACTTACCAATTGGTCGTCTAAAATATAATGCGCTAGATGACTTCCAGGAAGTCTTCCATCGATTACCTGGAAGTCGTCTGACAAAGTCTTCTCTCATGTCTTTCCATTTCATAACAGATCTGAGTGTTTTGGTAAGTTTTTATGTCTGATTTTTCTTCATTTGATAACTTCTTGTTGTATAAAGTTCTTACCTTTTTACTCAAACTAAAACTCTTCAAACCCACTCTCATTTCTTAGACTTGAAAACACCAAACTTTATATGAATTTTTCAGTTTTGTCATATCTTTCTCATGCAGGTTTTTAATCAGATGATTCTCATCTTCCACTTTGATATATACGTTGTGTGTTCTATAAAAGTATATATATCTAATCTTCCACTCATTTTCTCTGTTTTTAAGTCATTTGAACGTTTTTGGATGTGCATGCTTTTCATATATGGATTTGGATATGCATGTTTTTCAGATCTGGAACACTTCTGGGACGACTTACATGTTAGTCGTTTAAAATATAATATGCTAGACGACTTCTAGGAAGTCCAGACGACTTTTAGGAAGTCTTCTGACGAAGTCTTCTTCCAAGTGGAGTCCAAACTTGTGTTTGTAGAGGAATGATCTATAATAGTTTTGTTTGTGGTATGTTTTGTGATTTGCATGTGTACTCCATTAGTTGTGATTTTTTTGAAAAGTCAGTAATAATGTTTTCGAAGATGTAATATATGTGCTAACAATGTGTTTACACATTTACAAATGAATAAAATAATTGGCTTCAATAGCTTTTCTCTTATCTTTGGATCTCCCATATGCAATAATAATCTTCAATGGCCTTCTTCTCATCTTAATAAACAAGACTGTTGGTAGCTTTATATTGATACAACATTTTAAGAAGCATTTTAACCCTTCTTCCAACTCATAACAATAATCATTATTGGTGTCTATAACAATAATACTTAAGAGATGGAAACAAAGAATAGTAACTAGTTAAATCATATCATATTTTTTACAAGTTTGTGTTGAAAAACTTAGTCAAATTTAATAAAGCTAAGGGAGAAAACATATTTTGAAAATTTAAATTTTACATATCTTGAAGTTATTTAACACTCTTAAAAATACAAGTTATTTAAAAACTAGCGTAGAAAACTTAAAAACTAGTGTGGAAGACTTAAAAACTTGCATAGAAGACTTCCACGTAAGTCTTCTCGGATCAGCTAGAAACTTTGATTAACATAACTGTTGTAATCTCATAGATATCATCAATTATATTATAAATTTCATTCAATGGCCCCAGTATTGATTAATATACATGAATTAATAGGAAAATGTTAAAAGTCTTTATAGTTTTAGAGAAAATGAAAATTTACTAAACATTGATGCAGATGACATCCAAGTAAGTTGTCCGGAAGATCATTTTTGCAATTGACTTTTAAATGTGTTCTTAGAGAGAACTTACAAGTAAGTCGTTCAGGAAAAATCAAATTTCTGACACAATTCCGTCCAATGCAAAACTAACATGTTTATCCTAGATGACTTACAAGTAAATTGTCTCGGATAAGTCTTCTAGGCGAACATATCTGGAAAAAATTTCAATTTCATACCTTAAAATCAGTAAGATGACTTCTTTAGCACACATAAGTCTTCTCCAACCACACATAACCTCAAACGAAAGTAACCCAACAAGAATCGTAAGCTTGAATGGCTCTATCAACCATAAAAAAATTAGAATCAAAAGCTTGGGTGTTTTAGATGAATAGGGAGACAAAGTGAAATAGATGTTGTTTTAAGTTCATAAGAATAAGAATATGGAGACAAAGTGAAATCATCCATTCTCGATTAGTTTTATTTTTTTTCTTCTAAATTTGCGTAATCATATTTTAGACGGTGGTAATGATATTTTTATTAAGAAGATTTACATAATTAGTTACTTATTTTAATTGATTTATAATATTTAATATCGAGTCAATTTATTAAAATCATTAATTATGGATTTATCCAAACCATTAACTAAATGGATTAGGTTTATCCATAAACTATTAATTAAATGGTTCATATGGATATAAGTTGGTTTGAGTTGGTTTATCATTTTGATACCTCTTTGCTTAGTAATCAGATATATCTATCTCGAACTCTCATGATAGTAAGACAACAGACCTTCATAGACATGCATAACCAGATTAGATGGTATTAATATTTTGTATTTTATTTGTTCATCAACAAAAGTTGAATGTTTTTATGATTTATGGAAAAAATACTGCTTTAATTTAACCAAAATTTGAGAGCTGGTGTTGTAATTAATACTAGATTTTGACCCGATCAACCAAACGGAATTTTAATTTTTGTATATATATAAATTTAAGAAATGTTAATTTGTATACATGTATTATATAGTATGTTAGCCCGTTTGCCAACATATTATATTATTTAAATATAAATATTTGTATTTATGAAAATAAAATATATCATTTTAATTTAGTTTTATCATATTTAGTTCAACATTTAATTATGTTAATTTGATAAATTATGATTATAAAATAAATAAAGTATGAGAAATTTTTAATTTTTCATTTTAAACAATAACCAAGCATATACTGAAGCATAATAATATTCTTAAATATTAAAATGTTGTAGATTATATAATAAAATTTATCAATAATTTAATAAAATTAGATGTTATATATTATCTAATTTTATAATAATGTTTGTGTGATTTATAAATTAGTAATTTTTAATTTACTTTTTTAATTTATAAATTAGTAATACATGTGAAAATTAAATTAAGTTAGACCTACATAATAGATAAAACAAATTTTTGGATACGGATAAAAGTATTTTACAGAATTTTAAATTTTTGTTTATAGATTAAAAATGAATTATATTTTTAGTTATATTTGATGATTATTAAAATTTCAAATAACTAATTTTCAAAATATAGTTTAAGAAGATTTGAAGTGATTTCAAAATTAATTTTTTCTATAAATCTTATAAAATTGATCCAAATTAAAATTGATCCAAATTAATTTTTCCTATAAATCTTATAAAATTGATCCAAATTAAAAAATCAGACATAAAATGAAATGGTGATTTCTGTTTTAATATATAAGATTTTCCATTTTTTTAATCACTGCAATCAAAATCGAGAAGTATATATATATGCCATTTATCCAATTTTTATTATAAATTTTATAATAAAAAAAAAAGAAGCCTAAAGAAAACGGAAAAAAGGAAAAGGAAAGAAAAAAGGGAAAAAGAGAGAGAGAGAGAGAGAGAGAGAGACAGGAAGCGAGGACAATCAAAATCAAGTCGAATGTCTTTGCGGTTGTGTCTGGATATCCTCCGCAATTAAAAAAAAAAGAAAAAAAAAATTGGGAGGAGGCGCGATGAAACGCAAGCGGGATGAGGAGGAGAGGTTGTGCAGCATCGGAGAACGGATCCCAATTGATCTAAAGAAAGCGACAGTGACGAGATTGCCTGCGAGAAAACTCCTTGGCAAAGAGGAAGAGAAAGACACAAGGCCAAGTAAGTTAGATTCGCTGCATTATGATCTTAAGATGGCTGTAACGAGTAGAGTGCCTGCCAAGTCGCTTATGAAGTTCCGATGCGTATCGAAGATGTGGTGTTCCTTCATCCGAAGCCAAGAGTTGGTGGATTCCTTCTTCGCTGTCTCCTCAACACAAGCACGGTTTATAGTCTCTTTTAGCAACAACGCATTCGGCAAGCCTGAAGAGAAGCTTACCTTCGTCTTCTCGTATCCAGAGGGGTCTTCTTCTTCTACTACTTCTTCTTTGGTACCCAGGTTCGAGATGGCATTACCAGTGGGATTGCGAGCCAGCCAAGGGTATTGCGCTTCTCTCCATGGGTTTCTCAGTTTTTACATTGATCATGGTTTGATGGTTTGTAACCCTAGCACGGAGCAAGTCTTTAATTTGCCCAAGACCACCCAATTCGTGGGGTACGATCCCATTGGTGGCCAACACAAAGCATTATCTGTGCATTTGAGACATCCTTCTTCTGCTCGTCCTCATCTACTTCACAAGGTGTTAACACTTGGAGGAGGTGGTTGGAGAGACATTGAAGGTACCCCTGTTCCTTATATACCTGTATCAGTGGGAGTATGTATCAACGGTGTTATCTACTATGGCGGTTATAAGTACAACTCCACTACTGATTTAGAGAATAAGAGTCCGGCTGTGATGTGTTTTGATGTTCGATCTGAGAAAGTAAGTTTTATCCAAGCACCTAGTGCTGCTGTCGTGTTATGTGGAAAGGATGCCATATTTATAGAATACAATGGGAAGCTAGCTTCTATTTTTGTGCATCCACCTGATGCTCATCGCTCCATTCCCTTTGATTTATGGATACTAGAAGACGCCCAGAAACATGAATGGTCTAACCAAACATGTGTGTTTCCCTCCTCTGCCTGGGAGTCTGTTTCTTGCCGCAGAATGTCTTTCCAAGGCACCAATCAAGCCGGTGAGATCATTATTGTCACAAGCGTGGTTAATACACTCAAGGTCCAACCCTTCTACATTTTCTACTACAATGTCATGTACAAACAGTGTCAGAAGAGTTAGGCTCCTAGGAATTGGTGACAATGAAGAGTTTCAACGCTCTTATGGATTCCGAAACGGGTATGAATGTTATGTCCGTGTCGCACCTCACCACGTCGACACTATTGCCTTTCTTAAGAATCATCATCCTCATGTATAAATCCTACCGTTCGGAAGAAAAGCTTTTAGGAAAATTTTGTTTTTTTTTTTTCATTCTTTGGAGTGGTTTTGTGATCACCTGAATATTTTTGATCCAATCTTTGATATTTGATTAACTTAAAAACGTGAGTCTTCTTGAGCATTGTTTCCTAATATTGGGGGGTTCTCAGAGCAATAGACAAACCCAAAAACAACGAAACAAGAATACATACACAAGTCCCAACAAGAAAAGTTACAAGTCTTCATTTAGACAGAGAACAAGAAATGTTTGGTATACGTAAAGATTGTCAGCTTGATGAACTTCTTTGTGTTCCTTCTCAAAACTTCTTTGTGTTTCTTGTGACACAGAAAAATAAGTGACTCACATTGCGGATTGATGAACTTTAGTGGGGGCAAACAGTAGAGTGTTTGGTTGCTGAGGAGATGATATTCTGAATTGGTATTGAAGTTTATGGCTTACTTGATCCAATCTCCACAAACATAACATAAAAGTCATAATAAACTAACAAACATACAGACGAAGCCAAAAAATAATTTGATTGGGTTGACTCACTCACACGTAAGCCGTGACGATGAAACTACAATAGTTTTCGTTCCCAGTATTATTATCTTTTATAATGTGCCAAATAAAACAAACAACAACTTCAATTTTATTCATTTCTGATTGGAACAAAATGAAAATGAATTCAGTTTCTTACAAAGAAAAACAAATAAATTAAAATCAGAATTAGTCTTAATTACAACTGTTTGATAATCTCTTGTCATCCATCCCCCAACAAACATGAAAGCCACGTCAATGGTAACGTAGCATAAACAATGGTTTAAAATGAAGTCACGTGAGTACATATAACATATGTGGAGATCGGAATTTGCGATTCTTATCTACTAATAAAGAGAATCTTTTTTTTTGGGAGTGATTATGATTTTGTGAAAAACCCAAACAGTGAGTGACTGCTTCGACTTCGACTCCCACTAGTGCTCGTCGAGTTGTCTTCTACTCAAAAGTCTCCCACTTTCATTTAGGCATTACATAGTTTTATTGACAAACCTCCAAATTTGGAACTATCACGAATCAAAAGGGTAATGCTTTTCTTCTTCTTCTCTCTCTCTCTAAGGAAACACTCAAAAGCTAAAGGAGGTTGATATATGCTTTTCTAAGTTGAGACTGGATTATCAAAAGTCTGCTCCTCCTTTGTTATTCTACTATCTACTTTTTGCTTCTTTCCGCTTATAGTTACTGTTGTGTTGTAAAGTAAATGCCTTTTCTTGTTTTCCAGTTTGGGTATCCAAGAAGATGGGTTTCTTCGAGGCCTTGACTTGGTGGTACTGCAAGCCAGTCGCAGACGGGTTTTGGGAAAAAATCAGGCTGATGCTGCGTTTGGCTCCTACACGCCATGCGCTATTGACTCACTCGTCATGCTTCTTTCTCACTTTGTCCTTCTTGCTTTGTGTTCCTACCGGATATGGATCATCTTCCGCAATACCAAAGCTCAGATTTATGTTTTGAGGAACAAGTGCTATAACTGTGTGCTAGGGATATTAGCCTGTTACTGTTTTGTTGAGCCGGTGCTGAGATTGGTCATGAGGATCTCACTCTTTGACATGGATAAGGACACTGATCTTCCTCCCTTTGAGGTAGTTTCTAATACCCAACTCTGATTCTTTTACTTATATGCCCTTATGTGTTGAAATGAAATTTCAAGATCAGAAATAATAAAGTGTTATATACTATGGCCAGGTTGCATCTTTAACTGTTGAGGCATTTGCTTGGTTCTCCATGCTTGTTTTGATTGGGCTGGAAACCAAACAATATGTCAAAGAGTTCCGTTGGTACGTGAGATTTGGTCTTGTTTATGTTTTGGTTGCTGATGCTGTGCTACTCGACCTTGTCTTGCCTCTCAACAACTCAATCAACAGGTTAAAAAGTTAACAAAAATTTGTTTGAGCTTTGGTAACTTCAACCCTGAATGTCATAATGAGTTTTCCTTTATTTTTGCTATTGCAGAACTGCCCTACATCTCTTTATCAGTTCAAGATGTTCTCAGGTTTGTTAGAACATGGTCCTTCTGTAATAAGCTTGCAATTCGTTGTTCTGAGAACTTACATCTAAAAAAGGCTTCAGTCTTTATAAAAAACATCTTCAAACTGAAAGATATAAGCTAAGTTTTAAATAGCTAGCTTTCTGAGACTGTCCCTGAGGCAATCAATTGCTTGGTGGCCTCACTGTTCTGAGAACTTGCATCTAATAAGCTTTTCTTTTGCAGGCACTTTTTGGGATTCTTCTACTAGTTTACATTCCCGAACTGGATCCTTATCCGGGATACCAAATTCTAAACAGAGAACCGTTAGACAACATTGAATATGATGCACTTAGCGGGGGAGAGAACATATGTCCCGAGCGACATGCCAGCATATTTTCCAGTAGGTTGCCACTGAATCGTTGAACAAAGGTTTTGTTTGGCAATATATAATAATAGCCTAAGAAAGATACATTAGTTTCATGGTTTCCTTATGTTCCATTGATCTTGATATTGTTTTCTTAGGAATTTACTTTGGTTGGATCACGCCGCTTATGCAATTAGGCTACATAAAACCCATTACTGAAAAGGATGTTTGGCAACTAGACAAATGGGATCAAACAGAAACTCTGTTCACAAGGTACATAAACTTTGTTGCTTTTTCTGCATTAACTCTCTCTCTCTTTCTTATGGTAGCAAGCTTTGTTTAGGAATCAAGAACATTCTTATTTATAGGATGAATTATCTTACAGATTCCAAAGATGCTGGACAGAAGAATCGCAGAGACGCAAGCCGTGGCTTCTCCGAGCACTGAATAGTAGCCTTGGTGGAAGGTAAAGGCTGATGATTTTTCTAAAAACCATTAAGTTCTCTTTTCAGCCAGATAATTAAGTTTCTTGTGTACTCTCTTTGTAGGTTCTGGTTGGGTGGTATCTTTAAGGTAGATATCTTATGGTTTAATTTCAGTGCTTTTAAATGATGGTTGCTTAAACAGTTTAACTCATATTCTGCCTCTCGGTTGGCTATTATAGATCCCAAAAAGTCTCTATTGACTGCAATATTCATTTCTGTATTTGACAACTCTTAAGCATTTTATACATAATGTTTTGGTGTGTTATAGATTGGAAATGACCTTTCCCAATTTGTTGGACCGGTTGTACTGAGCCACCTATTACGGGTAAGCTCTGCTTCTGCTTAGCCCTTACTAAAACAATAATATTGCTAGTTTGTTTCTGGCTTGTGCTTCTACATGATGTTTTATATTTCACACCTTCTCTACGGTCAACACATATCTTCTATTGATTTTCAATCTTGAGAAAAAAAGCTGTGACATATATTTATCATACATGATTGATGAGATCTATTTAATATGCTGAAAATATTCCTAATACCCCTGTGCTTCTTCGACTTACTGAAGCTTTGATCATTTTATGTAGTCAATGCAAGATGGTGATCCAGCTTGGGTTGGCTATGTCTATGCCTTCTTAATTTTCGTTGGGGTGGTAAGTATCACCATTTTAGCTCTCACATTTTTTTTTTTTCGTGTTGAAACCTCTGAAAAGCTATTCTGTTGATATTGATTTTCAGACACTTGGAGTTCTCTGTGAGGCTCAGTACTATCAGAATGTTTGGCGTGTGGGGTTTCGGTTGAGATCAACTTTGGTAAAGTTTGTGAAACTTCCATCTCTGTCACATTTGTATGATAATGTTAGTCATGTTTAATCTCCAACTAATTATGATATTTTTCTCCTAGGTTGCAGCTATATTCCATAAATCTTTAAGACTAACTCATGAAGCTCGCAAGAATTTTGCATCTGGGAAAGTCACAAACATGATAACTACAGATGCTAATGCACTTCAGGTATACTTATGTGTTCAATCTCAGTTTGAACCATACTACTTTTGCACAACTAATGATTTGTAACTTCTTACGTTTTCACTTTATTTTTCAGCAAATATCACAACAGCTTCATGGCTTATGGTCAGCTCCTTTTCGCATCATTGTGTCTATGATTCTTCTCTACCAACAACTAGGAGTTGCTTCGCTTTTTGGTTCAGTTGATTCTGTTTCTCCTATTCCTCTCCAGGTATTAAAGCTTCATTATGTTTTTTGGTTTGCCTATTCTTAGAATTGTACAAGTTGTGGTAAGTGCACATAAACTCATACAGTTCTGTGTTGTGATAAACAGACTCTGATTATTAGCAAAATGAGGAAACTGACTAAAGAAGGGCTCCAGTGGACTGACAAAAGAGTCGGTATCATGAACTGAGATTTTAGCAGCCATGGATACTGTAAAGTATGATTGGTTACTCCTAATTATTAATTTCAGCTTTTCTGAATGTCACATTCTTAAAGCAGTTAGTTCTAGCTATTTTTGCATTTTCTAAACTTTGTTAGATGCTATGCATGGGAGAAGAGCTTTGAGTCAGCGGATTCAAGGGATTAGAAATGAAGAGCTCTCATGGTTTCGTAAAGCGCAGCTACTATCAGCTGTATGTCTACTTATCTTGCCTGTAGTTAATAGGATGCAGAACCAATATGTGGCTTCCACTGTTAACATTTCTTCCCTTGATGCTTTTCCTCTTTTGCAGTTCAACAGTTTTATACTGAACAGCATCCCAGTAGTTGTGACATGTGGTTTCATTTCGGGGTTTTCGTTCTCCTTGGAGGAGACTTGACACCAGCAAGGGCATTCACATCTCTTTCTCTATTCGCAGTTCTAAGATTTCCTCTCAACATGCTACCAAATCTTCTAAGTCAGGTTATTTTAACAGCCATCTCCTCAGTAAAATGCATTGGATCTTATTTAGTTTTCTTCTCTTTGCTACTTCTCCACTTAGGTTGTTAACGCAAACGTTTCACTGCAACGCATTGAGGAGCTACTTCTAAGTGAAGAGAGGATTCTAGCAGAAAACCCACCTCTTCAACCAGGGAGCTCCAGCCATTTCCTATTAAGAATGGATATTTTTCATGGGATTCAAAGGTGAATCCTCTAAAGAATGTTGAACATGTTGCAACATTAGATTCTACGATGCTCATGGTTGTTGTGCTCAAATGTTGTCCAGGCAGCGAAGCCCACACTATCCAATATTAATTTGGAGATTCCAGTCGGAAGCTTGGTTGCCATTGTAGGTGGGACCGGAGAAGGTAAGACATCACTTGTTTCGGCAATGCTAGGAGAGCTATCTCGTACAGAAACCTCAAGCGTTATTATTAGAGGCTCAGTAGCATATGTTCCTCAAGTCTCATGGATCTTCAATGCCACTGTGAGTCACATTTACTTCTCACAGCCAAAAAAAAAAAACTATAGTTTAGCTTTCAGGTTCTTTATTTTCATTTGGTCTTATGTATTGCTGCAGGTGCGTGATAACATATTATTTGGGTCGGGTTTTGAAGCTGAAAGATATCGGAAGGCTATTGATGCTACAGCCTTACAACACGATCTTGATTTGCTTCCGGTTGGTGGAGTGAAAGGCTTACTCAAACACAATCCAGTTACATTTACTTGATATGCCATTTTTTAGTAGTAAATTCTTGAATTGATTTATTCAGGGCCATGATCATACAGAGATTGGAGAACGGGGGGTGAATATTAGTGGAGGGCAAAAGCAGAGAGTTTCAATGGCTAGGGCAGTCTATTCCAGCTCAGATGTTTACATATTCGATGATCCTTTGAGTGCTTTGGATGCTCATGTTGCTCAGCAGGTTTTGATTTTTGTGGTTGATCCATTACATAAATGACCATCTCTTAGGCCTGACATAAATCATATTGATTACTCTTAAAGCTGACATATATATAGCATCGATAATCAATGAGTGTTCAGCCATTTTGTTGTTACAGCGTGTATGATTTGACTCAAGTAACAGGTCTTCGATAGCTGCATGAAAGATGAGCTGAAGGGGAAAACGAGGGTGCTTGTCACAAATCAGCTACATTTTCTTCCTTTGATGGATATAATTATTTTAGTCTCGGAGGGAATGATCAAAGAGGAGGGAACCTTTGAAGAGTTGTCAAAAAATGGGACTTTGTTCCAGAAACTAATGGAGAATGCTGGGAAAATGGACTGCAACCCAAGATACGAATAAAAATGATCAGAAAAGCTCGAAGCCTGAGTCCTACTCTCACGGTTGATGTGAAGTGAAAGAAATGTTGGCAGTACCAAGCAGGGAAAACGAGGAAGATCGGTGCTTGTAAAGCAAGAAGAACGGGAAACTGGCATCGTTAGTTGGAACGTTCTGATGAGATATAAAAAGGCAGTAGGCGGCTTATGGGTGGTTATGATCCTCTTTGCATGCTATTTAACAACTGAGGTTCTCCGGGTTTCAAGTAGCACATGGCTAAGTTTCTGGACCGACCAAAGCACTTCAAAGAGTTATAGTCCCTGGTTTCTACATTATCGTGTATGCTCTTCTCGGCTTTGGTCAGGTTTGTTTCTGAAAAAAATGAGTGAAATATATAAATTAATACTGTCTTTTTTTATTAAAGTTAATATGTGTTATTATGATCATTGATTATAGGTTGCTGTGACGTTTACCAACTCGTTTTGGCTGATCACATCAAGTTTACGTGCCGCCAAGAAACTCCACGACGCTATGCTGAATTCTATAATGCGAGCTCCTATGCTCTTTTTCCACACAAACCCAACCGGGCGTGTAATCAACAGGTTTTCTAAGGATATTGGTGATATAGATAGAAATGTCGCCAACCTAATGAATATGTTCATGAACCAGCTGTGGCAACTCCTCTCGACCTTTGCTCTTATAGGTACAGTCAGTACAATTTCATTGTGGGCTATAATGCCCCTCCTGATACTCTTTTATGCAGCATATCTCTACTATCAGGTAATTTTCTACTTGATTTTTTAATATGTACTTTTCTCTTGGAATTTGATATTAGCTTTGTGGTTTGTAGAACACATCCCGTGAAGTGAAACGTTTAGATTCGGTCACAAGGTCACCTATTTATGCTCAGTTTGGAGAAGCTTTGAATGGTTTGTCAAGCATCCGAGCATATAAAGCCTATGAGAGGATGGCCAAGATTAATGGAAAATCCATGGACAACAACATAAGGTTCACTCTTGCAAACACTAGCTCAAACCGTTGGCTCACTATAAGACTAGAAACTCTTGGTGGTGTCATGATTTGGTTAACTGCAACTTTTGCCGTTCTGAGGAATGGGAATGCAGAGAACCAAGCTGGTTTTGCATCTACGATGGGTCTCCTTCTTAGCTACACTCTGAATATCACTTCTCTGCTAAGCGGTGTTCTAAGGCAAGCTAGCAGAGCAGAGAACAGTTTGAATTCCGTTGAGCGTGTTGGTAACTACATCGATCTTCCTTCTGAAGCTGCAGATGTAATAGAAAACAGTCGTCCAGTGTCTGGCTGGCCTTCAAGAGGATCGATTAAGTTTGAAGATGTTTACCTGCGTTATAGAACAGGGCTTCCTCCAGTGCTCCATGGACTGTCCTTTTCTGTTTCTCCCAGTGAGAAAGTGGGAGTGGTGGGAAGAACTGGTGCAGGGAAGTCTTCCATGTTGAATGCATTGTTTAGGATTGTGGAAGTGGAAAAGGGAAGGATCATGATTGATGATTATGATGTTGCTAAGTTCGGGACTGATGGATTTGCGCAGGGTTCTAAGTATCATACCCCAGTCGCCAGTTCTTTTCTCAGGTCAGTGTGTAGTTTAAGACAACATTTTAAGTATGTTCCTGTTGCATTCTGTTGTTTCTTTGTGAGAATTATTTCTTCTTTTTAGGGACGGTGAGATTCAACATTGACCCATTTAGTGAGCACAATGATTCTGACCTCTGGGAGGCTCTACAAAGGGCGCATATAAAAGATGTCATCGCCAGGAATCCTTTTGGCCTAGATGCAGAGGTGTGGTTCATTTTAAATAAATATATATTTGTGATCAAAGTTTTACTCACTTTGAGTCTTTGAAGGTCTCTGAAGGAGGTGAGAATTTCAGCGTGGGGCAAAGGCAACTACTGAGTCTAGCGCGTGCCTTGTTAAGAAGATCTAAGATCCTTGTTCTAGATGAAGCAACAGCATCTGTTGATGTCAGAACAGATTCTCTAATACAAAAGACCATCCGTGAGGAATTCAAGTCTTGCACAATGCTTGTGATCGCTCACAGATTGAATACCATCATCGACTGTGACAAGATCCTTGTGCTTAGTTCTGGTCAGGTAATGCCAGGATTATTGTACAAGAGTAACGACAATTCTTTCTGATACTTACTTAAATCAATGTCAAAAACTTTCAGGTTTTGGAGTATGATAGTCCACAAGAACTGCTGTCAAGAGATACAAGTGCTTTCTTTAGGATGGTTCACAGCACCGGACCAGCAAATGCTCAGTACCTTTGTAACTTGGTCTCTGCAGGGAGAGTGAATGGAATGGAGATTGGTGGATAGAAATGGTATATCAGCCTTGAAAGAAATTTGGATTGTGACAAGAAGAATCCTAATGGAGGAGGTTGCAGTCATCCCTTTGCGTGCTGATGGAATTTGCATCATTACCATTTAGCAGAGCACCAAAACTACAAGGTGATACATAGTCTTAGGGCCATGACTAGTACTCTTGTGTACATGTGATCTTCTTGGAAATTTGGCCGGACACAGATACTGATTCTTACAGGAGTTATATTGTTCTTTAGGGCTTAGGGACAATGGTGAAGTAAGAAAACATCATTATTCGTTTGTTCTCTAGAGCTTTACACGAAATTCTCTTTTTAATAATGTATCTCATTCTCTGGTGTTTATATATGTAAGAAGGACTTTATAAAACTAGTGATCTGCAAAACAATAAAGATATGACATTTAACTTTCAAAAGCAGCTTGGCCAAAACTAAATAGTTATTTATATATTATAGAACGATTCTTACAAAATCCGTTGTAGTCTAGCTGGTTAGGATACTCGGCTCTCACCCGAGAGACCCGGGTTCGAGTCCTGGCGACGGAAACATTTTGTTTTGCTTGTTAACGTGGCAAAGTTAATTCATTATTTAGTTTTACGCCATCATCGACTGTTACAAGATCCTTGTGCTTAGTTCTGGTAGCTCCTTACCCAGAAAAAAAAATGACGTAAAAAAGCGAAGCGACGCTTGCGAAAGCCGAGGCGTGTGGTGAGTTGAGTTTGTTTCCCATGTGGGCTGTGGCTTAGGATACTCGGCTCTCACCCGAGAGACCCGGGTTCGAGTCCCGGCGACGGAGATATTTTGTTTTGCTTGTTAACGTGGCAAAGTTAATTCATTATTTAGTTTTACGCCATCATCGACTGTTACAAGATCCTTGTGCTTAGTTCTGGTAGCTCCTTACCCAGAAAAAAAGATGACGTAAAAAAGCGAAGCGACGCTTGCGAAAGCCGAGGCGTGTGGTGAGTTGAGTTTGTTTCCCATGTGGGCTGTGGCTTAAGAGACTTTCACGACTTTGTCTAAAAGGCGAGTAAATTATGGGATATCAAAATCAAAATCAATATACAATACTAAAAGGCAAATATAAGCCATAGATAGAGTGTCCACGTCATCAATTTAAATCAGCCAATAAGCAGTTTTAAATCCTCCACGCCAGCTCCATTTGAATTGAAAAATCTAGACTTCTGCGTGTGGGCTCATGTGTTATATTCAGCCCAGTTGATACAATACTAAAAGGCAAATATAAACCATAGATAGAGTGTCCACGTCATCAATTTAAATCAGCCAATAAGCAGTTTTAAATCCTCCACGCCAGCTCCATTTGAATTGAAAAATCTAGACTTCTGCGTGTGGGCTCATGTGTTATATTCAGCCCAGTTGATACTATTTCTGAACATCTTAATATCTCTGGCCCATCTTAAAACACATGAGAAAAGGAGATTCCCATTAATCGACAAATTTCCACGACTCATCTTTCATCTTCTTCCAACCTCTGTTACACACATTCCTCTACAATCAAGAGCCTGTTTAATCTGCTATTAATGATTTCCTTTTGCCTCCCTCTATTTCTCTTCTCAACTATATACTGTTTTTCTTTTACTGTTACAGACCAAAATCCAACCTAATTAATCCGAAGCCATGACAAGAAAAATCTGAGAGGACTGGTTGAGGTCGGTTGTTGAGATCCTGAAGAATCTGAGAGGAGTTGTTGACTACGACAACAACTAATCCTGAGGCGGAGGATTATGATTGACCAGATATGGAAAGAAGGTGAGGAAAAGATCCAATTTTTATTCTTCCTTTTACTCAACGCCAATTTGTTTAGTATTAGAGGATGACGTTATTAGAGTTATTAAACCGGGTTGTAGATATATGATTAAACCGGTTCTCAATGTACATATAAAAACAGATTGTATCGGTTACATTTTCATTAAGTCAAATATACAATTTTAAATCTCTAACTGACCCTCTTCTTCTTCCTCTCGTCACCATCTTCATCGAGCTTGAGCTCGAGCTTCACTAGCTCTAATATGGTATCAGAGCCACTCTGATCTCGTTTCTTCCGCATCGCGTCTCTCTCTGTTCGATTTTGGTGATGAGTTTTGCTTTCAATCCGAGGATTTTCATTCTGATCGATCGTTTATGTGCTCAGATCATCGTCTTCCTTCAGATTGTTGCTCGGATCATCTTTCTTTCTTTGTTCTTTTACCTTCATTGACCTAGAATTTGCGTTCTCTTTGCCGCAACATTCCCTTTCTTGTATCGTTGATTCATGGAGTCTCAAAACATGAATCCGATTCCGCCGACTTCTACGATCCCACCGTCGCTCTCCGATCCTCATGCGAATCCGCTATATGTTCATCATGCTGATCACGCTGGTATTTCTCTCGTCTCTGAGAAACTTAGTGGTCTCGGTAACTTCAATAGCTGGCGACGATCGATGTTAATGGCCTTAGGTGCTAGAAATAAGGCAGTGTTTGTTGATGAAATGTATCCTGAGTTAGATAGGAATCATCCCGATTATGGATCTTGGTCATGATGCAACAATATCGTTTATACTTGGTTGGTTAATGCTGTGGATAAACAGATTGCTCGAAGCATCATGTATCTTGATACGGCGCGTCAAATGTGGCTTGACATTCATGATCAGTTCAAGCAAAGCGATGGTCCTCGTACTGCTGATATCAAGCAACAGATCTTTGCTGAGATACAGGGCATTCAGAGTATCAGTGACTATTATACGAAACTCAAGCAGCTTTGGGAGGAACTGAAGAATCATGATAGTCCGTATACATGTTGCTGTGGCAGTCCAGATTGTGCTAGTAGCAAGCACATTGCTACGCGTGATGAACAAGATAATGTTTTGAAGTTTCTCATGGGTCTCAATGATTCCTTTACGGCCACTCGTGGACAGATCTTGATGATGGAGCCTAAACCTAATCTCACAAAGGTTTTCAATCTTTGTTCTCAAGAGGAACGCCAGAGATCGATGAAGTCTACTAGTAATGTGGTTTTCCAAGCTTCTCAGGATACAACTCCAACTGAATCTATTGTTGCTGCTTACTCTGGAGGTTATAATAAGACTAAGAATCGACCTATCTGCTCCCACTGTGGTCTTCTTGGTCATACTGTTAACCGATGCTACAAGCTTCACGGTTATCCTCCGGGTTATAAGATACCAAGTTCAACTCCTATGCATCAGCAGCAACAGCAACACACTCAGAGTCAGCAGATGACAGCTCCATCAAAGTCTCTGCAATCTTGGCAACCAAAGAAAGATAATGTGGCGAACAACGTTTCTCAGGATACTGGTTGTATCTCTATGCATGACCACAACGGTGCTCATCTTGGGTCAGTCACGACAGATCAGATTCAGAAGTTACTCAGTGTTCTTTACACCAAGCCGGTGACTGAGCAGATCTCTCAGGTTTCAGGCAGCACTCTACAACTCTCGGATGGTTCAGTCTCAGTGATAAAGCCACAACCACATCTCATTCCCCATACCACAAACCCTTTTGAAATAGGTACTCTGTCTGTTTCTAATCATTTTGTTTCTTCTGCGGGAATTGATAATAGTTTTCCTGTGACTGCTCCTGCTTGGGTGATTGATACTGGTGCTAGTTGTCATGTTTGTTTTGACTTAACTAGGTTCACTGATACTCGTTTGATTTCCAATACTGTTGTGACCTTGCCTGATGGTACCCGTATTGATGTTACTATCTCTGGAACTGTCATTCTCTCTGCTCACTTGACTCTGTTTAATGTGTTGTTTGTGCCGCATTTCAAATTCAATTTACTTAGTATTAGTGCTTTAACTGCAAACACTTCAATCTCGGTTTTGTTTTCATCTCATTCTTGTTACATTTTTTCTTTTAATCCCTTACCTTTCATTCAGGAGCGTACTCAGGGCTCCATGATTGGGAAGGGTAATCTGCATCAAAACCTGTATCTTTTGGAGTCCTCTGCTCCTGCTTCAAACACGATTGCACACACTCATACACTTGCTCTTGTTTCTTCTGATACATGGCATCAACGCTTGGGTCATCCGTCTTTCAACAAAATTCAACAACTTGCAAAAGCTTTGGATATTTCTTCTGTTAAAATTCCTCATAGTCATGTTTGTAAAGTTTGTCCTTTGGCAAAGCAAAAACATTGGTCTTTTCAGTCTTCAGATAGTGTTTCTTCTTCTCCTTTTGATCTCCTTCATATTGATGTATGGGGTCCCTTTCATGTAGAAACGTTTGATGGATACAAATATTTTTTCACCATTGTTGATGACTATACTCGAGTTACTTGGCTTTATCTTTTGAAAAACAAAAGTTCTGTTCAAACTGTCTTTCCTGAATTTCTTACATATGTTGAGACTCAGTTTAATGCCAAAGTTAAATCCATCCGTTCTGATAATGCTCCTGAGCTTTCATTTACTTCTTTGCTTAAGACTAAATGCATCATTCATTACTTTGCTTGTGCATATACTCCTCAACAAAACTCAGTGGTTGAGAGGAAGCATCAGCACATTTTAAATGTTGCTAGATCGCTTATGTTTCAAGCTAATATTCCTCTCATTCACTGGGGTGATTGTGTTCAAACTACAGTATATCTCATCAATCGTATCCCATCCCCTGTTCTTGATAACAAGACTCCTTATGAGCATCTTATGCATAAACCTCCTCGCTATGATCATTTGCGTGTCTTTGGCTGTTTGTGTTTTACTTCTACCTTGCTTAAAGATAGAAATAAATTTTCTCCTCGCGCTTCACCTTGTGTATTTCTTGGATATCCAAATGGTTTTAAAGGCTATAAAGTTCTTGATCTTCAAACCAATGTGATTTCGATTTCCAGAAATGTTGTTTTTCATGAAACAACTTTTCCTTTTTCTGAAAACTATCCTGCATCTTCTGATTCTGATCTTTTTGGTCAACATGTGTTGCCTCTGCCTGTTCCTGATTCGCCTTTTCCGGCTTTCTTTGATCTTGGTTCATCTACTTCATCTGATTCATCTCTGTTTCATTATAATGAATCTGCTTCTGTTAATTCATCACCATCTGCTTTGTCTAATGCTGATTCTTCTTTGATACCTCCTCTTGAGAATGTGACTCGTGCTAGACGTCAAACTAAGGTTCCTGCTTATTTGGATCAGTATCACTGTTATCTCTTGCAGAAATCTCCTTTTCCTGCTCATTTTTCTCATACAACTTCATATCCTATCTCTGCTTTCTTGTCTTATGATAATATCTCAAGTGATCATCGTCATTTCTTGTTAAACCTCACCACCACCTTTGCTCCTAAGACTTTTCACGAGGCTATTCTTTCCGATGAGTTCAAGGGTGCGATGAAAACTGAGATGACTTCTTTGGAGAACACTGGTACTTGGTCTATCTGTCCACTGCCTAAGGGAAAGCATCCGGTTGGTTGTAAATGGGTGAATACATACAAGTATAATCCTGATGGAACAGTTGAACGTCCCAAGTCTCGCTTGGTAGCTAAAGGTTACACTCAGTTGGAAGGCCTTGACTACATTGATACGTTCTCACCAGTGGCTAAGTTGGGAACTTTTAGGCTTCTTCTTCGTCTTGTTGCTGCTCGTAACTGGTTTACTCTGCAGTTGGATATAAGCAACGCTTTTCTCAATGGTGATTTGGATGAGGAAATATACATGACGATTCCTCAAGGCTATGAAGAATTAACGGGCAAGAAGGTTCCTCCTGGTTCTGTTTGTCGTCTCCACAGATCATTATATGGTCTTAAGCAAGCATCAAGACAATGGAATCACAAACTCTCTGCTGTTTTCTTCAATGAAGGATTCGTTCAAGCGCATGCTGATCATTCTCTGTTTGTGAAGACTACATCAACTCTGTTTCTTGCCGCCTTGATATATGTTGATGATATCTTGCTCGTAGGCAATGATGAAGCTGCTATTGCACACTTCAAAGATGTGCTGGAGGCTGCTTTCAAGCTCCGGGTTCTTGGTCCAGCTTAATATTTCTTGGGTTTTGAGATTGCCAGGAATGCTCAAGGCATATCTCTCAATCAAAGGAAGCACATGTTGGAGCTTCTACAAGATGCAGGCTATCTTGGTTGCAAGCCGGTTACAGTTTCTATGGAACCAAATCAGAAGCTATCTGAGTCTACTGGTACTTTACTGCCTGATGCTTCTATTTTCAGGAAGATTGTGGGTCGTCTCTTATATTTGACTCATACAAGACCATATATCACTTATGTTGTGCATAAGCTCAGTCAGTTCATGGCAGCTCCACGTTCTGATCACCTCACTGCAGCCTATCGAGTCCTTCGCTACTTGAAGAATGATCCTGCTCAAGGTTTATTCTACTCGTCTTCAACTGATCAGGCCTTGACTGCATTTAGTGATGCTGACTGGGCAACATGTCCTGACTCTAGACGCTCCATCACTGGTTACTGCGTCTTTCTTGGTGACTCTTTGGTGTCTTGGCGCTCAAAGAAGCAACCAACGGTTTCCCGGAGCAGCTCGGAAGCAGAGTATCGTGCCATGGCAGATGCTACTTGTGAGCTTATCTGGTTAACGTCTCTGCTCAAGTCTCTTCATCAGTCCCCTTCTGGCCCTGCAACATTGTTCTGCGATAACATGTATGCTCTGCACATTGCCTCCAACCCTGTGTTCCACGAACGCACGAAGCACATTGAGAACGACTGTCATGTGGTTCGGGAACGGTTGCAAAGCGGGTTCTTGAAGACAATGCACGTGAAGAGTGAACATCAGCTTGCTGATCTGTTCACTAAAGCTGTTCAACCGAATGTTTTCAAGACCTTAACGTCCAAGATGGGTATTCACAAGTTGTTCATTCCATCTTGAGGGGGGGGGGGGGGTATTAGAGTTATTAAACCGGGTTGTAGATATATGATTAAACCGGTTCTCAATGTACATATAAAAACAGATTGTATCGGTTACATTTTCATTAAGTCAAATATACAATTTTAAATCTCTAACTGACTCTCTTCTTCTTCCTCTCGTCACCATCTTCATCGAGCTTGAGCTCGAGCTTCACTAGCTCTAATAGACGTCTAATATACTTTAAATTTTGCAAGATATTGTTGGTGGACTCATTGTAATCAGGAGCGCAATCAATGACAGACTCACTGTCCCCAGCGCGTAATGGTGACTCTCCGCTACGAAGAGTAATCTGTATATTAGTTCATCCAGTGATTGTCCTCTGATAAACCTATTGATGTCATCGTATATTCTTTTAACCAGAATAAAATTATATCATCGCAGGGGTGTCAATGTTTGTGTCATTTTGTTTGACAATCGAGCTGTCACCTTCCAAGCTAAGTTTGACAAGAACGTCTCTGAGCCAACGGTTACTCTCTTTACAAGGACCCCTCCAAAGTTGGTCGAGGTAAGTTAATTGTTTTCCCTAAAAATCATGTATAAAGACAGGAGTAAGCTTCTACTTTTGATGAAATCTATGTGTTGTTGTTCTTATTCAATATAGCTTAAGGAAGTTCTGAATGTTGGAAATGATCTTGACAGCCAGTTTCATATATGGAACTTGAAAGGGGCATTCACGAAATAGCTGCTACCTTGGATCAGGTTAAGTTTTTGCTTTTAATCTCTTTCTTTGAAACTCTCTTTTCTTGGTGAAAATTGTATACGAATGTGGTTTTAGAATGTGCTTTTTGGAAAACCAACGCATTTAATCTCTTAAAGCTTGATCCACACGATCAACTATCTCAGGTTTCAGCACTATCTGCCCAAACTCATGACCTTGAGAAGCTTTAGCTTTAGCATAAAAAGGATTTCTCGCCATATTCCTTTGACGACATCTCATGCTGCTATTGAGGTAATTCTGTTTATTTTTAGCTTCTTTCGTTGTTATCACTTCTATAAACCTGGCTACCAGAAAAATCCCCAAACTACCAATATGTTTCACATAAAGCTTCTCTATCAACTCATTCTATGAATGTATATTGCAGGCAACGGCCGAATATTATCTCAGTAATTTTCAAATAACGGCCTCTTAAGCTAACAAGAAAGACACCGAAGGCGAGCATCTACAAGTCAGTAATCATATGTGCAACCTCTACAATGTTTAAATGCATTGATTTTCCAAAAACCAAACCTGAATAGTGAATATTCACAACGTCTAAGCACATTTCTATGCAGGAATTTATGGTGTGTCTTACTGTGTATGACTGGCTCACAATTCATTGTTTACATGTATTATTAACGTTTAAGTGTAGATACATCGCAATTAAAATAGTTTGTCTCTTGCAGTAACGAAACCAAGGAGAAGAGGAGAGCTTCAATGAAAAAATTTGGGCTGTAAGGTCAAGATCCAAGCGATTAAGGGAAAATCTCACTTCGTTGCGGTCAGAGAACATTACCGAAGCTGCAAGGGAAGGAGGAAGTGACGAAGTAGAACTTAATTGGGACAGCAAACCACGAGACTTCAATCTGACAAGCTTAAATTGTCTGTAGAGAAAGCAATAGAAAGGAACAAAACAAGATGAGAGCAAAAGAAGCTGCACACTGCACCGCCAAGACAGAAAATGAGGAGAGTTGTGGAAAGAAAGACATCAAGAGAGAGAGAGAGAGAGAAAGAGAGAGAGAGAGAGAGAGAGAGAGAGAGAGAGAGAGAGAGAGAGAGAGAGAGAGAGAGAGAGAGAGAGAGAGAGAGAGAGAGAGAGAGAGAGAGAGAGAGAGAGAGAGAGAGAGAGACCAAATAAAAGGAAGGACTAAAAAACCAAACAGAACAAGAAGAATGCAACAACTTCACGTTCTAAACTGAAGAAGAGACTCACAAAGGTATAAGAAACTATTCCTTGGACGCCTCAAACAAAGCAAGAAACTAACTTGATGATTATTTGGTTTTGTATATTGTCTTCTCAGATTCACAAGAAGAAAACAAGTCTTGGTATAATCGCTATTGGAAAGGATATGGTGGTCAATTACAGCTTGGAGAAACTGGACTTGGAACTGATAAGGAAAGAGAGGAGAAGAGGAGATATTTCACTATCTGAGCAGGTCCAAGCTGGCAAGAACCAACGAGGAAATGGGTTTCCATCAAAAATTTGTTTTGTTTTTGCCCTGAAACTAATGGATCCTGTTTAACTCTTAACTCAAAGTTATAGAGCTGTACCTTTACTGATAAAAGATGAAAATATATGATAAAGAAACCGATTTTAACAGAACAGTGCTTCTTTAACCCGATGTCATGAAACTAATTCTCAGTATCTCACTCAAACCAGAGTGACAACCGACGAACATCTCCTACACATGAATTCCAAAGAAGGTTATTACTTATCAATGTTATTGGTTCTCTGGTTTACTAAAATAAGATGAGAAAGACCTCTCACAATATCCTTAAACTTTACATCAACAGATTCTCTCCCAGTTTCAAGCTTTTTCAAAAGTTTCTTGATCGCAATGATTCTAGCCTACAACGTGTCTCCTCAAGATTAGCAACATCAACAGAGATGCATAGCAGCTAAAGATTTGTATGACGATGCTATATCTTTATGGTATAACAATATTATGGAGGGGAGAGCATGAAGTCGGTCAAGCAATATTAGATTCACTACATTTAAGTTATTTTGGTTAAATTAAGGTTCGCTGAATTAAATTATTTGATATGATTTGGTATGTAACTCAAGTAACATTCTGCTATAAATGTAATGTTTTATTAATTTATAAAACTAATCTATAATAAAATTTTCAAACAGCATGAGCAAAATTCTCAAAATCTAATTTGTTATAAAACAAAATTCAACAAAACCTAAAATATTTTACAAAGTATAAATACTAAAACACTACAAGTTAAGTTGTATTTCATTATAAATTGAAAATCTAAAATAAATTGAAACAAATATATATTATAAAACATCATTTTGAAATAAAAGATATTATTTATTATCTATGACATTATTGAATATTTATATAGTACTTTAAAATATAAATTTTTGAATAATTTCATTACATTACATTATATTTTCAATTTATTTATTTTGGAAGTGGTTAATTTATAATATCGAGAATTATAATATGAAACTTTAGGAAAAGATTTAATGGTTCTTTCAACTTAAACCAACAAAATTTAATAAAAATTCAATATGATCTTAAAAATTATATTTATTTTATTCTATTTAAAGTAATTTTTAAATGTTTTATAAATTTTACTGTAAACTCATCCGTCCGTAGGGCGGACCAACCTCTAAAAGCATGAGCATTAGTGAACCCCCCATATGGGGTTCACAAAAGATTTTTTTATTATTTGTTTTTCTGTTTGACTTTTTTTTTTTTTTTTTAAATTATAATCCAACCAATCGCGGATCGCCACATATCGTGGGACCTGTGAAATAGTTGAAGGATGACTCCCTCTTATAATTCCTCAATGCACATGCCCTAATAATTTTTTCTCAACATTAACTACTGCTCCTGTCAAATTTGACATCATAAAAAAAATTAGTGGTTTGAAAATATCTTTGACCAAAATATATAATATCTAATTATGTAAATAAATGTGTTCCATTTAACAAATGAAGATGATTCAGTCTTTGGAGGAACAAAATATTTAAATAATCATTATAAAAGCCTAACTAAACCATTTTTACTCGAAATATTCAAGATAGCGCGGTTTCTTAAAAGTCATATTTACTCGGAATATTATGGGTTACCAAATTAAAACCACTTTTAAACATCAATTCGGTTCGCTTATAATTGGTTGTTTTTACTGGATTGAGCACCCCTAAATAATTCATCGACTTCCTCATTACTTTGACAAATACAACACCCTCATTCCAAACACAAACATTGACACATATGATTGGGAAATAAACGATCAACACACTTTTCCGTGCGTAGCGCGGAGAAAGAATCTAGTTATACTAAAAGCTCTTGAACTAGAGCAGGTAGAGTGTCCACGTCGTTAAAAAAAAATTGTCCAATCATGATCTTCAAAATGGCCACGTCATATGGACTGACAATATTTGATTGTGACACATTTTAAATCAGCCAGTTCTTATTCCAAATAGAATGGTCGTGGAAACGTGTGACCCTTCCACTTCGCCGTTGTCTTTACCGGTTTCTACAGATTGCCGTTTCTATTGAGTTATTACGATCCATTCTCACTAATTAAATCTCATTATTTATTTTTCTCTTCGGTTGCAATTTAATCCTTCCACCACCCTTTGATTTTCCTCTTAAATAAACTTCTTTCGTCCAAGGTTACAGTCTACAATCAATGGATCTTATCTCACATCCCAATTTAGTTCCTTTTGATCGTCTCTCGCCGTTCCACTTCATAATCTACATCTCTGGAGAAACCAATGGCTGATACATCTCAAGACCTCACTTTTACAGCGTTTCGTTTCGTTCCGTTTAATAAAATGCTGCAGTTCTGGCCTCCAGATTCTTCAATTAAATAGGATTTATATTTTCTTTAATACCATTATACTCTTCAATTAACCAAATTAATTTTAATATATCGTAATTAATTTAAGTTTTTATATAAAAAAAAATAGAAAGTAAAAAAAAAAGAGAAATCCGAAAGGTACAACGGGCCAGATGCATATTTCTTATCCGTTCGAAGACTTCTCAAAAGTTACTTATGTCTGTGGGGATGGTTGGTTTAATGACTAAGTACCTAAGGGAGCTGTTTAGTGCAGGAACCAAGATAAGAACCATGAAGGGAATTACTGTTAAAATTTAGTGAGCCCATGTCCAACTCTCTATTATTCGATTAGTACGATATTGTCCACTTTGGGCCTAAGAAGTTGGTCCGCATGGATTTACTTTTGGCTCCTTCCCAAAAGGTCTCGTATTAATTAGAGTTGACTTCTATTTATATATTAGACACTCCTTGTCTAATTCTCCAATGGGGGACTTAGATTGCATCTCTCATTCTCCCCCTCAAACTAAGGATCACATTCAGCTCGTGTCTTTTCCTCCAGCGAATTAAGGATAATCCTCCCACAACATCACAGGTTCCATGATATTTTGACTAGTTTCTGCCACAGACCTCATCTTCCACCTTGAAGAGTCTTATTCCTACTCGAAGGGTATTTCGGTCTTCTATCAGATCTTCGTTAAACCGCTCTGATACCAATTGTTAGAATTTAGTGAGCCCATGTCCAACTCTATATTATCCGATTAGTACGATATTGTCCACTTTGGGTATAAGAAGCTGGTCCGCATGGATTTACTTTTGGCTCATTCCCAAAAGGTCTCGTGTTAATTAGAGTTGACTTTTCTTTATATATTAGACACTTTTTTGTCTAATTCTCCAATGTGAGATTTAGATTGCATCTCTCAATTACTGAGTTCAATGGTTCTGTAGTCAAGTAAGAGCAATTCGAGTCAATGGAGGACCGATGAGATGATAAGTTTTGTGCATGTGGCAAAGGTACAATCTAACATTTTTTTGTGTAGATCTAGATAGAATGGCTTAGGGGAATGGAACCTCAAAATCATATGACTTGGTTTGGGTTTATGATTGACCTTTAAGCTAATTGGTAGTTGAGTAAACTGACCAATTCTAAGGTGATTCGACCAAATAAGTGTTAGATTGGTTTTAGACCAATGGTTAATTAGATAATAATCTGCTGCGTATCTGTTGAAAGGATTTAAGCTATGAATGACTAAGAAAGTCTTTAGCTAAGATCTAAGTTAACCCTTGCCACTGGGCGATATTATAGATAAAAAGTGAAAAATTAAGAGGTTCGATTAGGAAGTGGACCGAACGACGTGAGGCGTCGACCGCGGCCTAATCGGTCGGGATCGGGTCTTACATTGTTCCTCTTCATTCTATTTCTCTTTGTTCTTATTATTCACTTTGGCGAGATACCATGTAAAGGTTTTTGTATCATGAAGAGATGAGAATGGTGGTGAGGTTACTGAACGCTCATGGTCATGTATAGCACTCAGTTGTCTCCCTAGCTCTTCCATGAGTCCGAGCCATCTCCAAGGACAGACACTCGTTGAGCTCCATAACGACCCGGCTCGTGCTTGGTCTCTTACTACATTGTTGTGAACAAACGTGTAGCAACAGAACAAAATTGTTTTTATCTCCAAATGTGAAAACCACACTTGTATACAAATATAAACAAAAAAAAATTATTATTTCATTAATGTTAATTTTGAAAAATAATAATTCTGCACTTCAAAATGCAGATGAGAATATAGTTTCATTTAAAACCAAAATCATATTTTATCAAAACAAAAACATATTTATGCTAAAAAATATAAAATTGTATTTTTAACAGATAAACTTACATTTTCCGCTAAAAGTCGTTAAATCTCATATTCCAACAATTACAAAACTAACTTTTTGGCAAAGCAGTAAAATCATATTTTTTAATCAGTCATGAAACCACATTTTCCATCAAAACTGTAAAATCACATTTTCACCAATCCATAAATCATATTTACAGTTAAACCCAAAAAGTCATTTGCATATTTATCATCACCACATTAAATTTCAACAAAAAATGATGATATGACATTAAATTAATTCATATATCATTTAACTAATTCACGTCAATTATATACTAAAAGCTGAACAAAAATATATATTTTCTCTTAAAAATATATATTTTATAAGGATTTTAATATAATAAATACTATTAACTCATATATCACTATTAATTTATCTTTTATATATGTATTTATTTTGGCAGAACTATTTATATATAGTAATAATTAATAAATCAAATATCATCAATAATTAAATTAAATACAATTATGAATATATATTTTACATCAACTTATATATTTATATCTATATTCTATATTATTATTTATGAAGTGAGTTTGCTTATGTGTCAGCTTTTTCCATGATTTTAGGTTGTTTTGCTTATTTGTCAAATTCAATATTTAGTTTTAATAATATTATTATTTAACTTTATTTAATATATTTATTATGATGTCTGGATAATTAACTAATAAATATTAACAAATTTTACCAATAATATCAATTATAGATTTATCTTATGATTTTAATGGTAATAATTACTTTAAAATTTCAAACTTTATTTTAATAAACTTTCTCCATGATCTTATGTATTTATGAAGTGAATTTGCTTATGCTGTCAGCTTCTCCATGATTTTAGGTTTTTTACTTATTTGTCAAATTCAATATTTTTTTTAATAATATTATTATTTAAAATTTTATTTAATATATTTATTATGATGTCTGGATAATTAATTAATAAATATTAACAAATTTTACCGATAATAAATATTAACTTCATTTAATATATGTATTATAATGTCTGGATAATTATTATGATGTCTGGATAAATAAATTTATTTAATATATTTATTATGATGTCTGGATAATTATTTTACATGCTGAGATATTTTTTTAATAATACTATTAAACATTTATTTTATATATTTATTTATCGTGATATATTGGGATAATTTATTAATAAACAGATATTAATTAATAATAATATATCTTATATTTAGTTTATGATTTTAAAGGCATATAAGTATTCCAAGTGTTTAAAATTTATTTTAATATATATAAAAATCATGATATTTGAGATAATTATTTATAATGTAACATATTTACCTGTATTTTAATAAAAACATTCAATTCAATTAGAATCAACTATTTGTAAGAGAAAATATATTTTTATTCAGCTTTTAGTATATAATTTACGTGAATTAGTTAAAGGATCATTTAAAGTATATTTTTTTAAACACGATCATTTAAAGTATATATGTCGTAAAATATAAACTGTTTTATATTTATATGCTAAATATTTATATTTTTAATATTAAGAAATTATATTTTTAGTGAGTCATTATTTTATTAATATTATTTTTAAACTTTATCTAATATATTTATTTATCATTATATCTTGAATAATTGATCAATAAATTAATATTAACAAATTTTATTGATAAATAATTACTTTGAATTTTAAACTTTATATATATATATATATACATATATTTATTTATCCTAATATTTAGGGTAAGTAGTTATAATCTAAAGTATTTAAGTGTAGTTTTATATAAAAACTTCAACTAAGTTAGAATTTACTATTTCTAACATAAAGTAGATTTCTATTAAGCATTATATTATATATTTCATTTAATTTAATAACTGATAAATTAATTAAAGGATCATTGCAAATAGATATGTCGCAAACTATAAGTAGTAAACTTATGCTAAATATTTTATACAATTGAATATTAAAAAATTATATACCCTAAAAATAACTTGTATTTATACATAACAAACTTCAAATTATTTTTTAATCTGTAAAATAAAAAAATATTATCAAAATAATACATTTCAAACAAAAATAGTAAATAATATGAAAATTTATTAAAACATTAAAATATAAGAAAGCATGAAAATCTAAGATAATATTTGTTTGAAAGCATAAAAATAAATTGACAAGTAATAAACATAGTATAGATATAATCTGAGAGAACACAAAGGCAATGTTTTATAACATTTTAATTGTTTTTACAGTTTTATAATAAAATTTGTTGATAATAATGATATTTGTTGGCTATTGTAATATTGTTGATGCTTTATGGGCTGTGATAGTTTCTAATGCTTCCAATACTGTTGAAATTCATTTTAATCCACAAATTCATTAAGTGTTTAATTTAAAATTCATTTTTTTGTAATGATATATAGAGTATTACGTGAGGGAAGATTTTGATCCAAATCTGCATTCCACAAGTAAAAATATGAACAAAACTAAAATTTAATACAATGATGGCTAATATTGAAATCAGATAATTTATAATATTAATTTGGTTGTCAAAATATAATATTAATTTGAAATCTCTCTCTAATTTAATAAAAAGTAATATTAAAATTAAAATTTGTTGAATATATAAATATTAGTCCGCACAAAGTGTGGGTATCCATCTAGTATATATATATAATAAAACTTAGGTGATAAGTTTGCATCAACAAATATATACTAAAGTACACTAATCAAATATTTCTTTTGATAACTAAATGATCAAAATTTTATTTAAATTTCTCAGTTTACCATATTCATTAAAAAATTATTTTTACCTGTAAAGCAAATTTTTTAGCACTTTTTTTTCATTAAAAAGTATTTCTAAAGCAAATTTTTTTTAGGTTTATTAGAATTTATATATATATAGACATATTTAAAACTAGCTGATAAAAGACATTTAAAAGAAATATAAATTAAATACAATATAACATAAATTAAAAAAAATTAAAGTAATCTTAAATATAATGAATTTTGAATGAAATAAAAGTTAAATAGTTAAACCAAATCAAAACAAAAAAAAGACTACAAAAGAATACATTTATAGTTTTATTTTCTTCAGTACTGTGAAGTTAAAATATGAAATAATAATTTCCAAATTTAAAATATCTTTTAAATATTTTTTATTAAAATTTATTATTTCTGTGCATGGCTCATGAATAAGATATTATTAGAATTTTATATATACATGTATCTAAATATAGTCATATTTAAAATTGGGTGATAAGAAACATATTCAAAATAAATAATTATTATATATAATATATTATAACATTATAATACAAATTTTGTTTTCATAAAAATATAATTTTTAATCTACTGAAATTAAAATAAAAACAAAATGAAATTGTTAAACTAAATTAAAAGAAATAAAACTACCGAAATATATTTTTATGGTTTTTTCAAACCAATAAAATTAAAATAGAAAGTTGATGTAACTTCAATTTGAAGTAATAAATCAGACATTAAAAATTTGATGTAAAAAAGGTTAAAATAGAAAATTCGCTATGATTTATGACTTAAACAGCCTATCATAATTCCTGATGCTAATCTCTTAACCCGTATTAGATCTTTTGTCTGTGCTAAATCTATTTACCTCTTATTTTAGTTGGAAAATTTTACTTTCTTTTGCAACAAATAAATCTACATTCTTCCAGACATTTAGTTTTTCTACATGCACAATCATATACATGTCCATTTTATTTACTACACTGAACATTTAAATAAAACTACTTGGCGGCCATGAATCAAATAAAATAGAGGGAACAAACGAACGTAGAATCTAGAAAAAGTGGAGCAATCAGTTTGGTAGTATAAGCCTTTAAGACTGAGACTGGTGAGTTAATCCAATCGTATGATATAGACTATCACTGATCTTTTGTTTGTCTTGAATATGCATTTGCGTTTATCTATCACAACAATAAGATATACAGTACAACTACAAGTGTTTTCTTACAGTACCTGTATTTTCCCTGTCAAAGCATTAAAGAGAGACATTTGAACGATCCACAAAAAGTAAAAACTTGAACTAACATGTCTATGTAACTACTTACCTATACATCTTTGCTATAATTTTTGTTTCCCTTTCTGAATGTTTAAGAAAACATAATAGAGAAATCAAGAAAGATATGTTGCACATGCTAAATAAATACACCAATGGTTCAATATATCTTCAAACCATCAACGCTGTACAACCAAGAGAGTAAGGATAAACACTAGTACCACAACCAAATCTATTTTTTTATCAGCGCACATTAAAAACTCATGTAAATATCATTTCAGACAATAATACAATAATCTCAAGTATATATAAATTATGATGCAGAATGACAGAATTTCTCAGACATACATTTGAGGACATATGCAGAATGCAGAATTGTAAAGACATAATGCAGAATGCAGAATTGTAAAGACATGATGCAGAATTGTGAAGACATGATGCAGAATGCAGAACTGTAAAGACATGATGCAGAATGCAGAACTGTAAAGACATGATGCAGAATTGTGAAGACATGATGCAGAATGCAGAACTGTAAAGACATGATGCAGAATTGTGAAGACATGATGCAAGGCGGTGCAAGACGGAGATTGTTTCCGTTACAGTGACATACTTAGTGTCAATTCTACTACTAGAACACAAAGAACCAGTTAAGAAGATTGTTAAGTGTTTCAATAATCATACCTAAAGCACATAGCCTCCACAATGTTATGAGGTAACCGTACTCTGCTCTGATTAAAACAAAGGGTGCCACCTGCAAAATCAAAGTGAAAAAAAAAACAGCATAAAAAGGAAAGCTTCAACGAGCAAATCACAATCATAGAGAATGAAATCTTTAGTAAATTCTACTTTGAGTGTCATTGCTGGTTCGCCAGAGAAAAGCTGGCTCGTCTCTGAAATCGCCAAAATTGGTGACTGGAAGCATTCTTCTAGCTACTCGTAACACATCCTCTTCACTCAGTTTAACCTCTCTCCGCTCTGTCTCTTCTGTTACCCTTTAAGATGTAACAAAACTTCAGTGACAAGCTGTTTCATCTCATGTACAAGAAGAATCTGAAAAAAAGATTGTACCTTTGGCGAAGAGAGTGACAAAAACGAAACCCCGAGAAACAAAAGCCCAACATGAGAGACCGCTGAGAAAACACTTCAAACACACATACAATGCTTCATCATGAATATGGCAAATGACAGACGCTAGAAATGATCAAAATCTATAGAGTGAACTCAAAGTACCTAAAGCTGAATCCTTTAGCACAGCAAGAAGACATGAAATACAAACACCCAAAACCGAACCGAAGTGTCAACTTTGCAACATCTCTCCACATGATCAGATCGTTGATATTCTCTCTAATCTGCTCCAAATCACCTTGACAAACATCTTCACCTGTTATTACAAAAACCACACACAGTTATTAACTACAACATAATAGCAGAACAAAGAAAAGTGAGATCACTAGAGTTAGGACCCTACTTAAGTGAGATCACTAGAGTTAGGACCCTACTTAGATCTGAAGAAAGACAAGGAGGAGAAGGCAACAGAGGAACCGAACTCTGTTTCTCCTTCTTAGACCGACCCGCCTTATGCTTCCTCGGTTTCGTCCCTTTCTCATCCGTCAACACAACAACAGGCTTCAGCGGCTCCACCACCACCACCTCCGATGACCGTTCTGCCCTCCCTTCGTCTTGCACCACCTTGCAGCGCACTCATACAACAACCAAAATTAAATTATAAAATTATAGGAACGTATCATATGTGATCACGAAGGGTTAGTGGATAACACAAACAAAAATATCTCAGACATATAAACTACAACCACAAACTACAGAAGTCTCACATACCCTCAAAATATATATCTACGTGAGACTCAACAAAATCAAAGAGACGTACCTGTCACAGAAGTTCCCTACACTTGCAATCTCCTTAGACTTCCTAAAGCACAAACCTGGAAAAAAAAATCAAATTAATTAGTTTTTACTTACATGTAGTCTTATTAAGGAATTTGTTATTAATTTGTGTTTGATTTTAGTCTCTGTCTTGAGACAATACTTTTTATAAGTCTTTTGTCTTAATACTTTTGTAAGCCGTGGGTAAACTTTTATAAGCCGTGGGTACTATGAACTAGTGAAGTACATGTCTTCTAGGTTTCTGTCCAAAGACTTTTAAGACTTTTAAGACTTTTATAAATCTTTTGTCTTAAGACTTCTGTAAGCCGTGGGTAAATTTTTATAAGCCGTGGGTAGTGTGAGCTAGTGAAGTATGTCTTTTTGTCTTTTAAAGACATGTTTTGTAAGCCATGGGTAGTGTGAACTACTGAAGTATATGTCTTCTATGTCTTTGTCCAAAGACTTTAAAACCTTTGTAAGTCTTTTGTCTTAATACTCTTGCAAGTCTTTATCTTGAGACTTTTATAAGCCGTGGGTAGTGTGAACTATTTATAAGTCTTTGTCTTGAGACTTTTGTAAGCCGTGGGTAGTGTGAACCCGTGAAGTGTATGTCTTTTTGTCTTTTAAAGACAAAACTTTTGTAAGCCGTGGGTAAACTTTTACAAGCCGTTGATAGTGGTGAACCCGTGAAGTGTATGTATTTTTGTCTTCTATGTCTTTGTCCAAATACTTTTAAGACTTTTGTAAAGAGTTAATACTTTTTTAAGTCTCTGTCTTGAGACTTTTGTAAGCCGTGGGTAATGAACTAGTGTGTCTGCTTTTAATTTGTAGCCTCTTTGTCTTAACCCTTTGATTCGTTTAACTCAGTCTATCCAAGTAATCAAAAACTTCTTCTCAAGCCGTGGGTAGTAAAGACTATTAAGCCGTGGGACTTTTAACTGACCTGTCTTATGTCTTTGTCTTTATACTTTTCCTTTTGTAAGTCTGTGTCTTAAGGTTCTTGTAAGCCGTGGGTAATATAAGGAATCTGTTTTTAATTTGTAGTCTTTGTAAGACTTTGTAAGTGTTTGTCATTACACTCCATTCCAACTAATCAAAAACTTCTTTCTCAAGCCGTGGGTAGTAAAGACTATTAAGCCGTGGGACTTTTAACTGACCTGTCTTATGTCTTTGTCTTTATACTTTTCCTTTTGTAAGTCTGTGTCTTAAGGTTCTTGTAAGCCGTGGGTAATATTAGGAATCTGTTTTGAATTTGTAGTCTTTGTAAGACTTGTAAGTGTTTGTCATTACACTCCATTCCATCCAAAATAATCAAAACCGATTTTCTTAAGCCGTGGGTGGTAAAGACTTTGAAACAGTGGGTCTTTTTAACTGACATGCCTTATACATCTTTGTCTAAGACTTGTAAGCCGTGAGTTTTTTAACTGACATGTCTTTTGTCTTTGTCTTGTAAGCCGTGGGTAATATAAGGAGTCTGTTTTTAATTTGTAGTCTTTGTAAGACTTTGTAAGTGTTTGTCATTACATTTCATTCCAACTAATAAAAAACTTCTTTCTCAAGCCGTGGGTAGTAAAGACTATTAAGCCGTGGGACTTTTAACTGACCTGTCTTATGTCTTTGTCTTTATACTTTCACTTTTGCTCCCCAATACCTAAAATAAAGATCTGTTTTTGATTTTAGTCTTTTGTCTTAAAAACTTTCTTAATGCATCCCATTCAGATAATCAAAAACAGGAACCTCTCAAGCCGTGGGTACCAAAATAAAGATCTGTTTTTGATTTTAGTCTTTTGTCTTAAAAACTTTCTTAATAATCAAAAACATGATCTTCTCAAGCCGTGGGTAAGTAAAACAAGGATCTGTTTTTGATTTTAGTCTTTTGTCTTAAAGACTTTCTTAATAATCAAAAACAGGAACCTCTCAAGCCGTGGGTACAAAAATATAGATCTGTTTTTTATTTTAGTCTTTTGTCTTAAAGACTTTCTTAATAATCAAAAACAAGAACCTCTCAAGCCGTGGGTACTAAAATAAAGATCTGTTTTTGATTTTAGTCTTTTGTCTTAAAGACTTTCTTAATGCATCCCATTCAAATAATCAAAAACAGAAACCTCTCAAGCCGTGGGTACCGAAATAAAGATCTGTTTTTGATTTTTGTTTTTTGTCTTAAAGACTTTCTTAACCATTGGTCCTTATAATCCCTTCCATCCAAATAATCAAAAAACAGATCTTTCTTAAGCCGTGGGTTATATGTTTCATTTAGGGGCAGCGAAGGGACAATGTTCCCAAAATAAGAATCTGACAGAACACTATAAGATTAGTGTCTGTTTAAGATCTTTTTGGGGGTCTGAAGTGGAAAACCAATACATCAAAACAAAAACAATCGATCTTAGGGTTTTGAAAAAACCATAAAATTAAAGGCTTTTTGAAATCTTCTTGTTGTTGATCAAAATCATCAAGACATAAGTAGTTTAAAATAAAGAAAGAAACTCAAGACTGATGGGGAATCTGTAGCATAGAAAGAGTTATTTACCTTAAAGGAAAGGTTTGCAAAAAACATTATGCTGCTATAAAACCCATGTATGTTGTTGTTCCGCCTTTTCAACTCTTCCCTCTCTCTCTCTCTCGTCACACTGTTTCTTCTCGTGTGAAGGTCACTGAAACAGTAGTAAGATACACCATAACCACAAATTATGAACCACTAAAATAAAACTACAAAGAATAAACAATTAAATTATTAGCTAAGAAGTTGGAAACAACAAAAATTCGCACTAACTAACCCCTTCATATGCAGTTTCTCAAGAATAGAGATCGCTTCAGCTGCAATACACGCCACCATGTTTGGAGGCATCCTACACATATGACAACAAAATTTGAATATCTGCATGAGCTTGTATGAGATGAAAATAAATAATGATCAAAATGCTTACGATTGAGCTATAAAGAATTCCAAACATCCCAGAGGCCATATGCCCATGACATGAAATTATTATAAATGGTTCTTCATGAAAGATACCTTATTAATCTCAACGTGTAATCAGGCTCTCGTACTTAAAGCTTACCAGAATGTAAAAATCTCCTTGACGACCCTTGTGATGTACAGCAGGAATTCCATAACAGCTATGAGCGTACTTTAACAGCAGAAAAAAAAAAGAGAAAGAACAGATAAGTAGAGACAAATAAGGAGAAGAGAAACTAAGAAGGACATGCAAGTACACTTGCCACTCGTATAGGTGGGACGAAATTGCATCCTTTACTATTTCGGTGTGTTCAAGTTTCAGAGCTACCTGAGAAAAAAAACGTTTTCAAAATATCACTTTTTGGTCTAACCCCTATGATTTTAAACAGTTTTTTTTTTCTACTATACCTCAACTGCATCTGCTACGATCCTATCACTGCCACCACTCATCCTTCAGCCAACATAAACTTGACCAAAGCCACCCTTACTGAGTTTCCTCTCGGTCTTATAAACAGGAGAATTTCCAAGTTCCAACTTGTACGTACCTATAAAAAAAAATAAAGTCAGTAAATTAGTTAGCATACCGACAAAAGATCTAAAGAGTTTCCAAGATGATGAATGAAGGAGAAAAAAATAATATCCTAAAGTTTCGCATGGATGTATAAGGTGACTGATGTCATAAGGTTAACAAAAGTTACCCTTTCAGTGACGGGACCCATGCTGGAGTCTTCTTCCATGCCTTGGCAGCAATATCCTGATCAGCTGGACGAACCTCCAAAGGTTCAGGCTCTAAGTCAGTCAACCTGATACCCCTCTAATAACACAAGAATAAGAATTTGAGGAGATAACAGAAAAGCTAATGAAAGAGTACAACAAAACATGGGTTTTCTATCGATTCTTAATAGAGAGTTTAGTACCAAAAACCAAACAAATCAGGATCGAATCTAATAGCTTAATAACCCTCACGTGAAGCTGTACCTGATGCAGAGGTATGGTGCCTGTCATAAGCTACATCAATACGGTTCTGCAAACTTTGCAAGCATTCCTCCTGCAAGTTCCAACAACAATAGTAGACGTTATTAGCACTTAACATATGACAAACACTTAACAGTATTTCAAGCAACAAAAATCCAATGCCAAACTCAGAAAAAAAAACAGAGGAGAGAAAATATACTACGATATGATGCCATATACTAAGGCTTAGTAACTGCATCACTACTCTAATAAGTGTATTAGACGAAAGATTAAGCATAACAACTCTCATCCGTAGCAGATCATCCAGAAACCAAAGGTCAATTTACATTTATCTCTATGAAACGCCTAGTGGTTTGATTTGATTTAACAGATGACTAAATGTAAACGCTTCCACGTTCGAGACCCTAACATAGAGGGTGAATTTACCAGAATTTCTCGTTTTAAGTTATAAAACAAGACAATCAATCAAACAATAGACAGAAATCGAATAATAAAGATTCACACGAAACCCTAACATGGAGCAAGAAACCCCAAATCAATCGGAACAGAACGAAACCCTAAATCAAAAGTGCCATCCAACTGTAATGGAACAAGACATCAATCGACTATAGAGGAACAAGGCAATCAATCGAGAAACCCCAAATCAAAGCGGACGGAATCTAAAGAGAAAGAAACCCTAAATCAAAATTGCGAACTATGAAGGAACAAGAAAATCAATTGAACAAGAAAGATTCACACGAAGCCCTAACATAGAGCGAGAAACCCCAAACCAATAGCGACAGAATCTAAAGAGAACGAAACCCTAGAAACAAAATCGCGATCGAAAATCCTCAGATAAATTAATGATTTACACAGAGAGAGAGAGAGAGAGAGAAACACTTACTATGTTAATGAATTGGATCCGTTTCTGCAAAATTTGGAAGAGATCGAAACACTTTCAAAGGTCGAGAGTTCTTCAAAGATTTTTTTTTCTTTTTTTTTTGATTTGGGAGAAAATGTTTGAGTCGATATCTTCTGAAATCAAACTGCCTTCACCACTTAAACCGAACCGGTTCTTTTTTCCACGATGTATAACTTATTACGCCGTCGTTTCCATGTCTCCTAATTTGTTTGGCAATTTCCATTATTTTTCCCTTTTTTGTAATTAAAAGTGGAGGTAAGAGCTATGTTTTGCCCAAAAAAAAACTTTGGATAAATATTATTTCCTTTTTTATCTATTTTCTTATTTAGATACAGCCACATCAGAAAGTCTTACAGATTAAATTTTACATGAAAATTTCTACAACTACAATTCAATCAATCATTTTCATCACACATAAATATCAATTTTTCAGAAAATATTATACTTATTTAAGAAGTTTTTCTTCAACTGAAATTCAACAAGATATGATATACATTCATAAATATTTTCTTAAACTTTATAAAGAAAATTTTTACCTAAAAATTTTCGAAAAGAAAAATTCAAATAAATGTTTTCAATTTTTTTTACCATTTTATTTTGGTATAAAGGTATTTTGAATTTATTATATTTAAGAAGACGTGTTTTTATGTTAATATTAATATTTTTCTTTTTATTTTCCACTTTACTAAAATACTTAGTATTTTTAATTAAGTTATTAAATGTTAATATTTTTAGTTAGTTTACTGTTAAATATGTTATATTAATTTCATGTTAAAAAAATATTAACATTTGAACTCTTTAATTATATTAGAAAATTTCGGCAGTTTAGTTTATATAATAGCAAATTTTATATTTTATACATTGTAATTGTTTTGGATTTTTTTGTTTGTTTGTTACTTTACCTATTTTAATATTAATTTATCATTTTAATTCGCGAGAAAATGTACTTTGAATATATTTTACCTAAGAAGACACTTTGTTTTTTTAAAATGTACTTTAAAATGTACTTTAAATCACCACTCTCCGTGATTTGAAGATAAAGGTTTGTACTTTAATTTTGACTAGATTTTGACCCGCGCTTGGAAAGCGCGGATATTATTTTTCACTTTTATAAAATATATTATTTATTTGTAATTATTGAATTTATTTATTTTAATAAAATTTTCTTTATAATAAATTCGACACATAGAGTGTTTCTGATAAACTATGTATTTCTCTAGTTTTGTTTTATTCGCTCTTCAATCAACATATTTATTTGGCTTGTTGTTAAAATAAATGATTATACTTTGATCTCTGCACCTCCGCGGATGTATATTTTTAAAAATATGATGATATTTGTTTTTCATGTAATTATTAGGGTTTGGCAAAATGAATCCGAGGAACAGAACTGATACCAATCCGTAAATATAGTACCAAACCTGAACATAAATTGATTAAATATTCGAATTATTCAAAATTTTGTTAGTTAGAGAACCGAATCGGATCCGAACCGAAGTATTCGTATACCTGAATTCATCTAACAATAGATTTATATACTTGTATATTAATTATTTTTGTATTTAATGTATATAAAACATCAAGAATGATACTTTTAAATTGGTTTAAAATACTTGAAAATATATATAGATAGTCAAAAACAAATATCTGAAATAGTTAAAGTATATTCAAATCACCAAAAATACTTAAAATAATTATTGATTTCATATCCAAATTTTTAAATCAAACCAATTGATATGTTAATCTTAGGTATTCTGACATATGTTATTTAAATTTATAGGTAATATATTACTTTATTTATAGATTTTGAGAAATTTTAAATATATAGTGATTTAAAACTTTAAAAATAATTTAAATATGTTATCCAAACCTAAACCAAACCCGTAAAGATCCGAATCAAACTCAAACAAAAATTTAGAAACATCCTAATAGGATTGAAATATTTGACCTCGAAAACCCGAAACGCAAACTGATCAGAACCAAACCCGTATGGATGTCTGAAAACCCATCCTTAGTCATTATTATATATCGTATAATTTCATCATATAATTAATCGTATTTTATATGTACCATCATATAAGTAATAATATAATTAATAGTATTTAATATGTATCATCATATAAATAATTACATATATTATATTTTAAAAAGTTAATATGAAACTTAAAAACCATAATTTGAATTGGTATTTCAAATTGGGCTTTGTATTATATTTTTCTTATATATATTGACAACATTCTTTTATAATGGACTTAATAACTTAAACCCATTATTTTTTCTATTTAATATTACTATCTTTGTTTCCAAACAAATTTTTTTTTAAAAGACTACAATCCATGTTTCCAAACACACCAAATTTTTTTAATACTCTTATCCAAGTATCCAAACACACCGAATTTGTACTTCAGCTTTAATAATATAGATGCCTCTGTTTTAGTCTTCTCTTTTTTGTGATGTTTAATTTGTGATGTCTCCGTTTTCTTAATTGAGATTTTTTTTCTTTGGAGATGAGTTTTGAAGACAAAGAAATGCTAGAAAGAATACATAATTGTTTTCTCCTCAAAGTTGATCTATTTTCTTGTGATCTCCGAGAATCAGACATGGTGGGGACAGGAGGAGAATGAGAGGTTCGCATGTTTCTTGCCGCCGACTCCGAGATCGTGTAGAATGCACGATGGCTACTTTAATGTCTTTATCTCCCTTTTCGGCAACGACGGCGAGCAATTGGATCTCTTCGACGATGACAAAGATCTGGACAAGTACTATGGTTTCGTTATCAGTGCTAGCCCACATGATACCTTCACAGACGCTGATTGGATCTTCAAGCTTGCTAGCTTTGTCAGAAGCTAGATTATTTGAAGAAGAAGGTTCTTGGCATCTGTTTCTACGACCAGATAAGTTCTGATTTGGATCTGATCATATTGGATTCTTTATGGTCGTCAAGTGTGTTCCTTTCAATAACTGTGGCTCTCTTCTCGCTAGTAAAGTTATCTCCTTTTGTACATGTTGATTCTTGTTACCTCTCAACTCTAGTTAGTTTAAGCTAGTTTTATATTTATATTTGATGTATCTTGTATTGTTGATAGCTGCTGTGTGGATAGGGAGTATGTGATCTGGGATTTCAAAATTAAGGGCATTGCAAAGGAGCTTTGAGATGAGTGTACTACTGCAATCACTAGTGGCTAAGAATGAGTCTAAGCTTGAGGGGCTCAAGTAATCAACACTGTGGTGGTAGTAGTGGTGATGTTTTCTTTGCTCTCTCTGAGGTAAAGTTTGATGCTTTTTGATTATTATGATTACTAGATTCTTTCTCCGCGCTATGCACGAAAAAGTGTGTTGATCATTTATTTTTTAATAATATGTGTCAATGTTTGTGTTTGGAATGAGAGCGTTGTATTTGTCAAAGCAATGAGAAAGTCGATGAATTATTTAAGAGTGCTCAACCCGATAAATCTTTTCAATTTAAAACTGGAGGTAACAATTAAAAAAAAATCTTTGTAATGTAATTTTTATATTCAAAAGTTTATTTTCTATTGATTTTTTAAAAATAATTGTTACAATTTTTTTATGGGCAAATCTCTAAAATAGCACTTTAATTAAACGAAGGTGCTCTGATTCTCTGCATCAGCAGGTCTTCTTCCAACCTTCACCTGTGGGATTTTCTGTACACATGATTTTAGACAATTAAGTCCCAAAGAGATGTAAAAGAGCTCTGATTCTCTGATTCTCTTCTTCCAACCTTCACCTGTGGGATTTTTTTTTTCGTTTTTGTTATAGTTTTCTCAGACATTTAGTTTTGAAAACAGGTATCAGACTGAGCAAGAACTTGGCACTGAAATCAAACCAATTCCTTCCAGATCGATCAAGCAATCTACTGCCAGTAAACTTGTAACCACACGAGAAAATGTTACCACCCGACGAGTCACAGTGTTGATGAAAATGGTGAGGCAGTTTCTTCTTCTTAGATTTGTCAAAAACAACATTGATTTCATCCTAAGACCAATGTGCCGCAATGTTCAGGTGTTTCTCAAGCTAGGAGGTGATGAGGCAACTGATACTTGGCGGTTTATGTACAATACAATTCGTTACAGATACGAACCTGAGTGGTTTGGTTTATAATCTTTCTCTATACTTTGTTTCGTGTTTTACTGAAATATGTTGTTAACGTTGCACATTTATCTTTGACTTGGCAGTCAAGTAATAAAGACAAAATAAGTAAGACTCTCCTACTCTTCGTGTTGGGTTTTTATCTAAACTAGATCGCCTGAAAGATAAATAAAGAATTTAAATTTAAATTAACAAATAAATAATTAAAAACCATCCCAAAACAAAATTTAAATTAACAAATAAATAATTAAAAACCATCAATATCTGAAACTTCAACATAATTTTTTTAACGAGAAATTTTCTTGGATAGTCTTTTTTAGTTTATCTTCATAAAAATAGCACTCAAAGAAAAAAATAACCAAAATAGTTTAATTAAAGGGTAAAATACGCATTTATACAATTTTAGTTAACTAATCTATACTTAGGATTTAGAGTTAAGAGATGGATTTTGGGTATGGATTTCAATTTTTTTTTTAAATTAAAATTTTCAGAACAAAAATAGACTATTTTGATTATTTTATTTTTTGAGTGATATTTTGTGATAAAAACTTAAAAATGTGCTATTTGAGAGAATTTCCATTTTTAATTTCCAAAATTATTTAACTAGAAACAAAAAGAATATAGATTATGTCCTACCAAAGTAAAAAATCCAAAGATTTTGGGGAAAAAAAAACCTAAAAATCAGTAAATTTGGAAAAAACAAACGGTTTCTTTCTTTTCTTAAGGAATAGTCAATCACATATGCAATTGTAACAACTTTTTAAAAAGAATAAAACATCACTCTAAGTAAAAGAAAATTCTACGATAGCCTCAAAAATAACTTTTTGTGTCAAATATAGCTTCGAAAGATAAAATGACCAAAATTTTTATTAAATATAAATAAATACTTATTTTCTTTGGGTTAACTAATCTTAATTTAGAGTTTACAGTTAAGGAGTGGAGTTTAAGGAGTGGTATTTAAATTTTGAATTTAAAAAAAATTAAAAATTAATATTCAAATTTTCAAACAAAAATTTTAAAAATAGTTTCAAAAGTATTTTCGAATTTTAAAAATAAAGTTTGAAAATAAAAAAAAAGTTGATTTTTTGCAAAAAAAAATTTTAAAAACATATAATTCAAAACTAGAAAAAAATTATGTTTTTTAATTTATTTTTATTTATATATCTAGATTATAAGAGTTTTTTGTTCTTTTTAATGAAATCTATTTTGATCACTTTTTTTTTAAAACCTTTTTTGAGAGAAAACTTAAAAATTGTCTATTAAAGAATTACCCTAAAAATACATATTACTATATCCAAACCAATTATCCGCGCGTAGCGCGGAAAAAGACTCTAGTACCTATTAATGATTTTTGTACCGTCTTGTAGATTGTATCCTTATGTAAAAGAATTTGATTTTTTACTCTCATAGACATTTTCTGTCTTTATGGTTACACAACTAGACACTTGTTGCTGGTCACACACTTTTTGTGTGTTTAAAAATCAACTAGATTTTGATCTGCGCTTCAGAAACGCAAGTATTATTTTTCATTTTTATTAAATATATTATTTGTTTGTAATTATTGAATGTATTTATTTTAGTAAAACTTTTTTTATAATAAATTCGACACATAGAGTGTCTCCAGTAAACTATGTGTTTCTCTGACTTTGTTTTATTCTATCTCCAATCAATATATTTATTTGATTTGTTATTAAAATAAATGATTTTAGAACGCAACTGTACAATATATTTACATTGATGTTTTGTTTAAACAGTGTAACATATTTTTATATCCCCTTCTTATTATTTGAGGAGACCATTTAACAATAAACCTTTATCTCATGTGGGATTTACAAGTATGCCATTTCTTAGGTGTCACAACCACAATCCACCTCACAACTTTTTTTGAAAAAAACCCTCTTCAATCTAGACTAATTACATATCATGCCATTACAATTAATATATAGTATATGTTCATTTTATGCATATTCACTAAAGACAAACAATGAAATTTAATGAGTTGCTAAATAAGGAAAATATCAATATTGTCACTAATTATATTCTTCGGTTATTATTTAACCATTTTAAATAAAAAATTGGATACTCGAGATCAATAAAACAAAATGAATTAGTTGTGGGTGTCTTTTCTGTTTCTTTCAAAAAATGTTTTAAAACAATGGAAACTTTGGATCGATTTTCCGAAACGTGAAATTTATTGTTTATATTATATACAATATTTTGAGTACTCTAATCGTTGAGAGTTTGAGTTTACACTATTTTATAAAATGTTAAGTTAATGTATAATGTTTTCAGAACCATGATTACAAAGATAACTTCAAAACTAAAATAATATTCGTAAATTATTAACATTTATAATCATCAGCCACTTTTCAGGATTTCAATTATGTTTGAATCAATGAATTATATTTACGTGAATCAAAAATAAACTTAATGAAGTAAATCTTGGTGTCAAGTCAAATATTAGTCATAAAATTTGAGTCAATCAATCATATATGAGATTTCAATTATGTTTAGTCTATATTGTATTCTTTCCTATTTTAGAGCTAGACTGATGTAGAAACGTAAATCACATGCCGAAAATGATCACAATAACAACAGCAACATTATGACAAGCTTTCACAGTAAAATAATTTTTATCAATCAATTATTTTCGGTATTTCAATTATGGTAGTCTATTATATTCTTACCAATTTTAGATGAAAATATAAGGATTGATTGTGATACATGATAGTAACCTAATAAATTTTCAAAATTAAAAAAAAAATATGCGATTGATTACTGATTTAATTCATTTTTTTTCATAACTTACAGTAATGTCGTCATTAAGTGTGTTGCTTATGGAACACTTACTCATGTTTTCTAAAATTTATGGAATTCGACAAATGCTAACGTACTTTTTGTATTACAGTTTTGGCAAATTAATTGGGGAAAAGGTAATTTATTATAATTTTTTTTTAAACCGGTTGAGATAATATTATCTGTATATTTTTCTAAATTTTTTTTATCATGATAAGGTCGATTATAGAATTTGACTAACATTGATCGGTTTTCTAAAATTCTGTTTGAGCCTAATGATGTTCTAGAAATTGATGCTTTCAGAAAGAGGTAATATATTTCACTTAATTACTTCCCATTTATAATTCTTTTTAATTTGATAAGTTTATATTCTTTGTTATTGTTCTTTATAGGATTGCAAACGGAGAGTTTTGAAGATACTTTCCACATCAGTTGTTGTTATTGATTGATTTTCCGCGAAACTTTTTTTTTAAGTTCTACTTTTCATAATTTATTATTATAATGTCTACGTTTTGTTTTTTTATGGAAGAAATAATTGGATTCTCTATTTTAATCCCTTATATATTAAAATAGAAGCACTTTTAGAGACTAGCCTTATGTTCATGTGTTATTAACAAGAATGTCATTCCTATATGGCAACACCATATTCCTTCTCAACCTCTTTGTGTAAAAATCCTCTTCTTACTAGACTTATTACATTTGTTTTGCCATTGTGAATAATAGTAGCTGAACATAATGTTTTAGTCATATTAATTGATATTAATTCGTTATGTGCATTGATATGGACGATAATATCAAATCCGGTAGGGTTTTTATAGTGTTATACGAAACTAATATGATAGTAAATGATATCTATAGTCACAATTGATAGGGTTTGACTATATATATGATTTATATTTTTATAATATTATATTTCTTTACGACTCTAAATTATAAATGATATTCTTTAGGGACTGGAAAATATAAATAATTCATAATTTTGTTTTTCTATAAAACTTTAGTACATGACATTTATTTTGATGAATATTTTTTTGTATTTTATGGGATACATGACATTTATTTTGAGATAGACAATATAAATTGTTTTATATTATAATATCAAAATGTCGTATATAAAAATTTATGAGCAATCTTGAAAATTATAAAATACATTCAAAAAGGAATTCCATATTAAATTTATTGCAATCCCTAAATTTTTGCAAAAATACTTTTTGATTACAAAATTATCATAAATGATGACATATATATTGAAAATAAAAATTTATATAATTCTTTTCGATTAAATTTAAGGCAAATATCAATCTTTAATGTGGACTTCCTTAATTTATGCCATATGCATATAATACTTTCTATAATTATCTGAAAATCTCTGATTATAATCATATACAAAATTAATAGGATAGTCTAATATATATAGTCACAACTAATAGAGTTTTGACTATATATACAATTCATATTATTATAATATTTAACTTCTTTACGATTAATAAATGATACATGACATTTTTAAGAGACTAGAAAATATACAAGAATCATAATTATGTTCTTCTATAAATATTTAGTACATGACATTTATTTTGAATAATATTTTTTAGTTTATGAGATACATGATATTTATTTTGGGATTGGACAATACAAACTGCTTTATATTGTAAAATCAAAGTCGTATATAAAACATTATGAGCTTACATTCAAAAAGGAATTCTATATTAATTTTTTTGCATTCCCTTAAATTTTGCAATAATACTGTTGATTACAAAATTATCATAAATGGTGATAGACATTTAATTTGAAAATTTATATAATTCTTTTCGACTAAATTTAAAGAACAAACCATTTTTAATGTGTAATTCCTTAATTTTCGACATATGTTTATAATACTTTCTATTATAATCTTGAAATCTAAAATTATAATCCTAAACGAAATTAATAGGATAGTCTTATATATTAGTCACAACAGATAGAGTTTTGACTATATATATACGATTCATATTTTTATAATATTTAATTTCTTTATGATTCATAACATTCATTAGGGACTGGAAACTATGATTATAAAACTTTGGTATGTGACTTTTATTTTTATTAATATTTTTTGTATTTTATGGGATACATGACATTTATTTTGAGATAATATAAACTGTTTTATATTGTAAAATCAAAATGTTGTATATAAAAAATTTTGAGCAGTCTTGAAATATTATAAAATACATTTCAAAAAGGAATTTCGTATTAAATTTCTTCCAATCTCTTAGTTTTGTGCGATAAATTTTTTTACGAAATTATCACAAATGGTGACAGACATTAAATTTGGATATTCATATAATTATTTCCGATTAAATTTAAGAAAAACATCATTTTTAATGTGGACTTCCTTAATTTTCGCTCTATACATATAATACTTTATATAACTGTCTAGAAATCGACGAACAATTAGGGATTTACAACATTACTTTGTGGCAATATCTAAATATATCAGGTGATGAGAAAAGAGATCGAATCCAACATCCGAACCGTAGCCCATGATCTCATGTCCCATCAAGATTTTTAGTAAAAACACTCTTTATAAATAAAAGATAAATCAAAAGAAACACATACGTATTTTGAGTCATAATGGATATTAAGGTTCGATAAAGGGTCTCTTTTACAATTTTGAGTCCTAATAAACCCACTAAATTTACTTCAATTTATTTATATTCTTCTTACAACTTTTATGTACTTCAAAATCAGTATGATTTTAATGAAATATAACGATTTAATTTCGATAATAAGACAATTACGTTTGTCAACCATAATAAAATTATCATTATTTGGATACTTCAATAAATTTTTTGTTGATTGAAAAATTCAATAAATTTCTAATCCCAAATTGGTTTTTCTTACATTAATCTGTATATCAACATTACTTATGCTAATTATACCAAATATAATATGTCATTTTTATGTTTTCAATATCTATAATTAAAATTTATAATTTCTTTTGGTCCGTTCGCCCCGCACAGGGTGCGGGTGATCACCTAGTTAATTAAATATTTACATTGTAATTTAACTTGTATAAAATTCAACATATTTGTGTAGTTTGTTGTTAAAATAAATGATTTTGAATTCAAATGTACAGTACTTTTATATTGATTTTTTTCAGTTCATATAAAATTTTCAAATATATTTATTTCAACTGAACCAACTAATATTTTGTTAAATTGACCCCTGAAATATATTTTTATACATCGATATTTTTTTTTCATAATTAGTGTTATATATTTTAGATATATCATAATATAACTAACGATATTCAAAAGACCTGGACCGAATCAGGTTATATAGCTATTTTTGTTACAAATATCTGAACCCGTTTTAGATACATTGGTTATTTAGATATTTTTAGGTTCCTATACATCAGAACCGAATTCATCCAGATCCAGAATGTCCCAACTCAAAATCTACACATAAGTTTATAATATTCAAGCGGAACTTGATTTCAAAACAAAAAAACGATACCTGAAAAGAACAACATGTACCTAAATAGACAGATAATGTTCATGTCTAACTGATTATATAAATTAATAAAAAAAACTATTTCTATGTGCTTGGCTAAATTAAGTGAAATAGAAAGAGTTTTTTATCAAGTAAAATAATTCTATGGAGTGAAAAATCAAGTGGCAATAAATGTAGCACATTTTAATTATTTTGATTTAAGTTATTATTTTATTCACAAAAACATATTTTTGAACTATGTTTTTGGGTACGTAATTTTCCACCGATTGAAACTAAAATAAAAATATTTTGATAAATAAACTAAATCAAATGTTTAATAATATGTAAAACCTAATTATTTAACATTTTTAATTTTATAATGGGCACAAAGTTAATATTGATTAACTAATAAACAAAAATATGCACTATTATTATCATGGTGACATAATTAATGACGTCAATTATTATTAAAGTAATATAATTAATTAAATTGTTAAACTAAGTGAAATTTGGAACACAATTAATAGATACTACTATTCATGTATCCAAACAAATTTAATTAAGACTACTATTCAAGTTTCCAAACACTCCAAAGTTTTTTTAATCCTCCTATTCAAGTCTCCAAAAACTCTAATTTTGTACTTGAGTTTTAATAAGATAGATAGATACATCTTTCAACAATTAACTCTCTCATATGTCGTCTAAATCTGGTCTGGTTTTACCTTTTATATGATTTATTTATTTTTTCCCCCTCTTTTGTTTTTCTAATCAATGACGAAAACTTTATCTCTTTGTTTGTTCTGTATAATCTGTAACCTTATCTTTTTTATTGGTTTTCACTATTCGTAAGAATAAAAAAACATATTTTTTTCTCATATGCAATTATCTGAAGAATGAAAAACAACGAGATGAACGCTTACATAATAAAACAAAAAATATATATTTTTCTTTCATCTGCTTTCTGATCTAAATTTGGTTTCTTACTTTAAAAAGTTTCAATTTTAGATACAATTAAGGTAAAATTTGGTTTCAAGCTTCGTGCTCTAAAATTCGAGCTCACCACTCCAATCAGCAATGGTTCTTTTTCTTCACTGTGTCAAACTCGATTTCAAGCTTCATCTTTTTCTGTTCAAGTTCATCAAGTTCCCGTGTTCTGCATCTCAGCCGCCATGTTCTGCTCTACAACTCGTCGTTTCTGTGTATACGGCTCACTCTTCCTCGCAAAATCAAGCTCAGCCGCTATTGTCGAACCAGGTCGAGTTTGGGATCCACTGTGGGGGCCGTCCGGAGTCCTAGCGTGAAGTTCGAGCAACAATCACCATTGTCGCCGTGAACTCAGCCCCTCTCTGCGATTTCCGGTGAACCATAAATTGAACTGTTCCATGCTCGAGTAACACCATGGTGAATGTCATCCACAAAATTTTGTCCACAAAACATTATAAATAAATAGTGTTCATAGAAAACTCATGTCAACATTTTTTAAAATGATGTCCACATTTATCCATCCACATTTCTGTATGACTGAAAACTGTCTCAATGAAACATTTTTTTTGTTTAAATATATGAATTATAAAAAACTGTAAAAACAATTTTATGGTATACTAACTATTATTAATTTGTATAAATGTTAGTTTTTTAGTCATCTATTATTCATGTCTTAGTGTCCATGTCCACAATTTATTTATAATTCTATTATCTACACTTAGATATCCATGTCCACATTTTTCTGTATATATATATATGATAATGGATGTTAAAAGATAGAGAATTTTATATACAATTTAATGTGACAATTATTTTTGGTTTATATAATTTAAAATTTGAGATAAAAGCAAATGAAAACATCAAGTGATAAAAGTAACAATAATGTAAAATAACACAAAACTAACTATTCTAAAACTTCAAAGCACCTCTCCCATCTTCTCTCAATAAGGGCATTTCTGTCCAAAATATCTCTTGGATTCTCTAGAAGTGTACTTCCAGCGGATTGTGTCTTAGAGTGTCAAAAAGACAAAAGTGTCCTAAATGGTAACCGACTCAAAGAATTTTCATATACTATGTACATTGGTACAGAAGATTGAACACCCTAATTTTTACTTTTTACACTCCATGTCATCTTCTTTTTCTTCCACGTAACAATTCAACATCCCTTCATTTTTCATACTCTATAACAGTTTTGTTTAATAAAATTCAACATTCAGTTTCATTTTTAATATTAACAAAAAAAATCTAAAATAGTTTAATTATAATTGTAATGAATAATATATATTTTTTTTTAATTTTAGTTACAATTTTATAAATAACAAAAATAGAAAATATAGATATTCCTTAAATATTTCTTAAGATTCATATTATTGAAAAAGTTTTTTTAAAAAATATTCAAAAATATAATCAAGAATTTAAGAGTATAATGATATAAAATATACTATAAATAGAAGTTATTTTCGTATCCAAATCGAATGAACCAAATCTCTGTTAATAGAGTTTAAAAAGTTATAAATTTTGATATATGAAAAATAAATTTATAAAGTAATTTAGTTGTAAATAATTGTTGTTGAATAATTGAGATAAAAAATAGATCCAAAATATACACAACCCAATAATAAAGTAACACATGTGAAAAGTGGGTCTCATTCTTTATTTATTCAACGGTTAAATTTTTCAATCTGTTGAATCTCATCAGCACTAAACACCCCCATTGCTTTGTCTCTTGTTTTTTCAACCGTTGAATTTTTTTTTCCAACAAGCTCAATGTACATAGCCTTATATACAGAGTACAAAGCTTTTTCCGCTTAAGGCCCACAAACATATGTGCAATAAATAACGGGAAACAATCATTTCGTACCCAAACCCTCTTTATAAGAGTTATATTATAAGTTATATATGTGATGTAGCAATTCAAATCTAATGCTAGTGTTCTACACATATTACTCTTAATTAATCATAGGTGTGTTAATCTAAATTTTTAAATGCAAATAACATACCCATAAAAATAACATACCCATTATTAATAAAGCGTAAAAAAACTGCAACACTAGCATTGAATTTGAATTATTACAAAACATATATAACTCTTATAAAGATAGTTTGTGATATGATCGAAATATTTACGAATATAAATCTTCTACAAAATTAACATTTAATTAATTAATTGTTTTTTGTTAATTTTACTAAAATTTGTTTTTATTACATGACTATTTTTTTTTTAAATTGTACACATAGTATCTTCGTCAGCAAAATTAACTGACGTAGAATCCATGCGAACAAAAGTAGATGACGTGTCAGCTGATGTGGCGTCTGGTGTATGATTACGCCAAAAAATATAAGTCTGGTATGTTTTGACACGACCATATAAATTCAGGTATGTTTTGGCATGGTCATATACGTTGGATATGAATTGAACATATCGCGATATGTTGGGTATAAAATAACTATTTTACCAATAAATAACCTATTAAAAACTATCACATAGTATGAACATTTGGCATAACTATCATGTGTTGGTTATGTTTTCTAAGAGAAACCGGCTTGATTGATTAAGAGAATAATGTAAACCGGTATTAATTAACCAAAGAAATTATTTGACAAATCTATAACTTGTTGGTATAAATATTTGACAAATCTATAACGTGTTGGTATAAAACAGACAACAAAAATAAGACAATAAACAATGGGGTTGAGAAGAAAATTATTATACATAATATATTCATTGTTTAGATATATTTTTGTTTAATTTACAATTAAAATGGTCCAACCATAGACTTGGTACAATCGATTTGTTTTATAGAATAATTATATTTTAATAGAGTAAACTAGGTGATTTTTCTATGCTGATGCACGAGTATAAATATTTATAAATTTAATATATTATAATAATTTATTATTATTTTACTTTTATTTTTAAATCTTTTATAATTAATATTAATAATATTATGTTGTTTTAGTTAAACATGCATGTGATTTTGCATATATAATATCTAGTCAATTTATTTATCACTTGAGTATATTAGATTATATCTATTTTTCCTAATTTAACCATGACATTGTTTTTTGTTTTAAACAAATTTTAATATTGATTTAATTTTATTATTTACCTGTAGGTTGGTTGATTTCCTAGATAAGTATATAATTTTTGGTAAGATTATGTATAACATGCTATATATATATATATATATATATATTACAAAAGAACTAAACTATAACAATTAGTTAATATTTTACTTTTATTTATTAATATGTATTAAAGCATTCTACAACTTATATGTATAAAATAAATAACCTATCACTATTAAAGTAACATAGTTTTATTTTAATTAGACCTAAAATTTTGGATACAACAAATTGGATTAGTCCAGTAACTCATATGCCGTAAAATTGAAGTATTGTTATATTTGATTATTATTAATCAAAATCGGATTGGTTTTGTTTATCGCATTAGTTTAGTTTTTATATTAGATGTGTAGTGTCTTTTGTAATAATTTTTAATAAATTTATATATGTTACTTTTAAAAAAAAAATATTAGAAAAAATAAATGAAAAATAACCTACGACATTTTCAAAACACATGAACACATATCGATATTTATAATAATTAAAAATATTTATAAATTTGAGTAATTTTAAAAAATATTAAACATAATAATTCAGATTTTCCTATATTATTTAATTATTCTATTTAACTGTAAAAATAAAAAGAAATAAAAGCAAATTATATATTAAGTACTACATTTCTATAGATATTTTTTATTTTGTTGTACATATATAATATTTTTATTCGAATAGGTACTATGAAAAAAAAAGAATAAAAAATACCAATAATTATAATTATAAAAAAAAATATAGTCAAGTTAAAGTATCTCATTTTATTATTTGAAAAATATATTTTACGTTGTTTAAGAGCTCAGATTAGTTTTAAATGGCATAATATTTTTTCTTCATATCAATATCATTTTTTTGACTTCCCCTTGAAATCAAATGATATATGTTATATTACATTTTATAAAAATTATTTTTTGAAATCTATAAATAGTTTCTTTTAATTATATATGTTATTTGGAAAATATAAAAGGAAACTAAATTAAAATATAATTAAATATTACAAAAAGGAAAATAATTTTAACAATGATAATTATGTGTAATATTTTTAATTTATTAAAGATATTTATTTAATTAACCATCGTGAGTCACATAGTTTGCGGCGAATAAGAGCCCACGATTTCCACCGCTCCTTCCCTTCAATCCAAGGCTCCAATCGAGCTGATTCTTTCTGCTTTCGTTGCTTCTTCTACTTCTCTTGTGAAGGTTGTTGTAGAAGAGAAATCTGAGGAATCTTTGTCGATTTGCAACATAGGATCGAAGCTTAAGGCCGAGAATGTCAGATCGAGCAATTATAGTGTGCATAAACTGATTGATTCCAACAAGTTTTTGGGTCGTGGGAGAAATGATATTTTCCATCTTTTGAAATCTTGCATGTTTGGCCTCTATCTTTACGATTTTGATCCCAACATAAGTATTTAACGAAAAATTCCCAAACTAACTTTATTTAAAGAATTAAACCCTCGCATATCATAATTACCATTACTAAAGGTAAATCTTTAGTTTACGGGTTTCTACACTAAGTAAACATATTGAGGGGTTTTACCACTAAAAAAATCCAAGATATAATAACATTATCTAAAAATTAGGAACTTTAATTTTCAAAATTAACATTTTAAAAAATTCTGTAAATATATGAGTCTGATTTGTTTTAAAATCGACATTATATATATATATATATATATATATATAAATTAAAAATGTAAAACCCCAAAAATATAGCAAAAATTATCTAAAGATTTGCCTGCAGTAAAATTATCTAAAAAATTATAAATGTAAAAACAAGAAAATATAATAAATTTATATCTTATCTAATAAAATATAATAATAAACCTTTAGATAATTTTTATTATCTTTCCTGGGTTTTAACATTTTTAATTTATACATATATAATGTTGATGTTAAAAACAAATCAAACTCATATAAAAAAAATTAAAAATGCTAATTTTGAAATTTTAAGTTACTAATTTTTAGAAAATGTATAAAATTTTTGAAATTTTTAGACTTTTTAGAGTTTTAATGGTAAAACCTAGGGGTGGGCATTTCGGTTTAGTTTCGGGTTCGGTTTGGGTTCGGTTTGGTTTGGGTAATTTGGGTTTTATAAAATTCAAACCAATTAAAACCAAAGTAGCTTTGGTTTGGGTTCGGTTTGGATTTAATTCGGTTCGGTTCAGTTTGGTTTGGTTTAGATTTAGTTCGGTTTACATTATTAGGGTCTAGTTTGGTTCGGTGTAGTTCGGATTGGTTATAAAATATGAAGGCATCAGTTTTATACTTTTAATAAAAAATAATCAACTCATAAACGATAGAGTGAGAATATAAAAACTTATGCTACATGATTTTATATATTATAGTATTATTTGAATCGTATTTATATATTTTTTTAAAGATATGGAAAGTTATGAAAAAATAAAAAACTAAAATTTAACTAAAATTTACAATATGTTAATACATATATATATATCATATGTATTTTTACTATACATATATTGGATTATCGGTTTGGTTCGGTTTGGTTCGGTTTAAACCCAAACCAAACCTTTCGGGTTGAGTAAAACATGAACCAACTGGATTATATAAAGAGCACGGTTTGGTTTGGTTCGGTTTAACTTTGGTTTGGTTGGTTTGGTTCGGTTCGGTTTGGGTTTTCTGTCCACCCCTAGTAAAACCCCTCAACTATGTTTACTTAATGCAAAAACCCATAAACTAAAGATTTTTCAGTAGTAATGGTAACTATGACGGGCACTGTAGACAAAGGGTTTAATTCATTAAATATAGTTTGGGTTTTTTTTTTCATTAAATACATAGTTTGGATTTATATCCAAAATAAACTTAGTTCAGGGGTATTAACGTAAAAATTCCAAATAAAACACAAAAACATATTTTAGGTATACATGTTTTTAAATCGGGTATGAATCAGTTCTTATTGAATCAGGTCTATTCGGATCGATTTTTTTTATTCGATTCTTTCGGATATAAGATTTTTGACTCAAACAGGTACTTGTTAATATTCGGTTGGTGTTCAGGTCGGGTATTTTTGGTTTTGTTCCGGTTCGAGTTTTCGGATTCTGGTTAAAATGCCTAGCTAGGCCCTTTGGTATAGGTTCAAATCTTATTGGACGCGGGTTTCCCGTTTACCCACAACGGAGGAGCCTCCCCCATGCGTACGTGGACATATTGCTGTAGAGACATTAAACGTTTTACATGGAATCAGAAAAAGGAGCGTAAAGAAAGACTAATTTCTTAAACATTGGGCTTTGATGAGCCTAGTTAAAAACTGTTAAACCTGTATTTGAAATTGAAAACCCGTTAAGACAAAAACTTGATGAGAAAGTTTAATCGTGTGTATTACACCCTAACCCTGACACGTGGGAAAACAAGCACCATCCGATTGGAAATGTATCCGTTGCTGCTTTTGTATCCGTTGTTGTTTAAAGATGCAACGATACATAAAACAAAAGCTTCTGAGGAAACCTTTCCTCGGTTCTTCACTTCTCCCAAAAAAATTTTTTTTTCGAATTTTCGGGAGAAAAAAATCCTTTCGAAGATTACTGCAAGCGGAAATCAACGACATTCTTAAAATAGTACTGTAAGTTTTATTTCTCAATTGATCGTGAATTTTATTTTTTTTGGTTGCGTTCAGATCTTGTTTAGGGTTTGATTGCGATCGATTGGGTTTTACGATTTTGTTTTAGGGTTTCAAGTTTTCCTTAATCGTTCCTTTAATTATTGTTGTAGTGATCTTGGAAGCACTTGAATCGGAGTGGAATCATCGTTGAGGTACGTCTCTCGTCTCTCGTCTCGTCTCTCTGTCTACGCAAATTGTTTTTTTTCTTTGTACGGGTAACCAATTTGCATTGAGATGATACTGTATTTTAGCAATTGACTTGAGCCATGGTTTTTTGGAACAACAATGATATTTTGATTTACTGTATAACTTAGAACTTGATCTCTCGCTTTAGATTTGGTGCTACCTGATGCTCTGTTATGGATATTATCTTGAAATTGCTTTATATAAAAGCTTCTTTCTTGTGCTGATTGCTTATATATTCTTTGTACAAGTGGATAGTTACATGTGGCGAATAGACATTGTGTAATCAAATTATAAGCTTCTTTATATTTATGTTTCTTTTAGTTGATGTTTTCACCGTACAAGTAATAGTAATGTCTCACTCCCTTTAGCCTCTGTTTTTTTTTTTCTCCATTTTTTTACAGTATGTGGGTGTGAGGAAACTGACCATTGACAAGTGTGAATTCAACGGCTAAAGAAGTAGCAACAAAAACACAGATAAGTTCTTTTATTGCTTCTTTGGTTTTGGTTTTATCAGACCAGTAGACACTCTTCTACTGCCGATTCTTACTTTTTTTTGTTTAATCAGACTCCAGAAAGATCATAGGCAGACACTAATCTATGGTGTTCTGCCAGATTCTTATTTGGGGACATTGTCCTGAGTCCCTGTTGCGTGAAAGTTTAGACCCACAGGAAATTCAAACCATTGTTGGTAGTAAGCATGCAAGAGATGTTTGGGTATGGAAAGTTATACCATGCTTTACTTAAGTACCCACGGCTTTTCAAAAATAACCACCGGCTTAAAAAGAAGAAGTCATTAGACAGAAAATAGCTATGTCTAGCTATGAAAATGATGGATTGAAAAGGACAATCGGCTTACAAAATGTCTTTAGACAAAGGCTATTAATTGGTTTTTTGAGCTTGTTGGATGGAAATTACGACCACAAGTGATGAAAACTAATTGTCCTGAGTCCCTATTGAGCTTGTTGGATGGAAATAACGACCACAAGTGATGAAAACTAATTGTCCTGAGTCCCTGTTGCATGAAATAACGATCACAATGGGGGGTTTTTTTGTTGTACCCACGGCTTATGAAAAATAGTAAGACAAAAGGGTTTGTTTGTTGTACCCACGACTTATGAAAAACTGTAAGACAAAAGGCTAGTAACTGAAAACAGATGCATTAAGACAAAAGGGTTTGTTTGTTGTACCCACGGCTTATGAGAAATTGTAAGACAAAAGGCTAGTAACTGAAAACAGATGCATTAAGGCAAAAGGCTCCCCAAAGAAGGTCTTTAGACACAGACTGTAAATGAAATCAACACGTATGTGTACCCACGGCTTTGCAAGAAAATCTTTAGAGAAAGACTGAGAGAACACGGCTTGCAAGAAAGGTCTTCAGACAAAGACTGTGAGTGAAAACTTCTTCATCACATTTGTTGTACCCACGGCTTTGCAAAAAGAATTATGACACTTGATTTACAATTTTGTTGGATGGAAATAACGACCAACAACTTTTAAAAGGTCTGTAACAAAGACACTGTATGTACCTTCTTTACCCACGGCTTTATCAAGTGTCTATAGACAAAAACCAAATCTAGACTAATCTCAACCACAACTCTATGAAGAGTTTTTAGACAAAAGATTGGGAATCAAAACACACTTATTTTTTTTACACACTGGTTCACGAAGAGTCTTCAGACAAAACCTGAATCTAAAATAGATTCGTTGCTTTACTACTACTATCCACGACTTAAAAAATAGACTACAGTCGTGGGAAGGAAAACGACTTAACAAAGAGTCTTAAGGAAAACACTAACAGAGAGATCTAGTGAAAAGTACCCATGGCTAGGTAAAAATTTTGTTGGATGGAATAACGACCAACTTCTCAGAAAACGTCCCAAAGCAAAGACTATGATTTGAAAACCGATAGTAGTAACCCACAGCTTATAAAGGGTTGGATTGATAAAGTACCCACGGCTTATTAGATAAAAGACAAATTGAAAACAGACTCATTACTTTAGTAGTTCCTAACGGCTTTACTACACACGGCTTAAGAAGAGGCTAGAAAATATTACGACAACCAAACGGCTTATGAAGTCTACACAACTTGGTCTGTGAAGATTCTCCAGACAAAGACTGTGAATACCCATTACCCACGGCTTATGAAGAATCCTTTAGACAATATTGCTACATGTAAACCAACGACTTAAAAGAAGTCTTGAGACAAAGACTGTGAATACCCATTACCCACGGCTTATGAAGAATCCTTTAGACAATATTGCTACATGTAAACCAATGGCTTAAAAGAAGTCTTGAGACAAAGACTATTTACCAAATTCTTTACATTAACCACAAGGTTTTAACTTGTTGGATGGTAAAAATGACCAACAGCTTATACCAAGTCTAAGACACTATGAACCAAAGACTGAGTCGGTTTTTGGCTTTTTGGATGGTAAGAAACGACCAACAAGTTAAACCAAGTCTTAATACAGAGAAAAAAAATGTCTTGATACAGAGACTATGAACCAAAATTTCGAATCAGTTTTTTTGGCCTTTTGGATGGTAAACTAAACCAAGTCTTTATATATATATAGACTATGAAGCAAAAACTGATTCATTTTGCGTCAACTAAAGGCTAATTATTTATGAATTCCTCAGGTTTTGCATGTGCTTCAGAAGAGACAGAGATGATTTCAAGTGTATCAGATTTCTTTGACAGGTATGTGCTTTTCCAAAACTCGTTTGTTACTTATAGTTGGTATAATTATGAAAACTACAAGCAGGAGAGACTGACATTTTAAGTGAAGACTTGTTATATTTGTTTAGGTATGTGCTTCGCAAACTGATTTATTTTGCGTCAACTAAAGACTAAGTTAGTTATGAATTCCTCAGGTTTTGTATGTTCTTCAGAAGACACAGAGATGATTTCAAGTGTATCAGATTTCTTTGACAGGTATGTGCTTTCTTCACTTTTTTTCTCTTACAAATTGACATTATTATGTATGAATGAATACAAACAAAGTGATATATGCGTAAAAGTAAAAAATTGGAAAACTCCATTTTAGAATTAATAATGTTTTATTAAGCTTTCTTGACAACGTTTCTCTCAGTGATCTAGCATCCATGAGATTCTAGAAAGTGACTGCTAGCATATCCATTGATGAGCAAGTAGATTCATTTTTTTTTAATATTGAAACATTACATTGTATTTACAGAATTACAAAGTTTAATCTTTATTATCTTTAATTTGGTGCTTGTACGTATGATAAGGTCTTTTGTTGTTATGGGTTTTATGTGTCTTCGAGCCTCTTGTAGATCAACATAGGTGAGAGACTCCTGCAAACTGTGGTAATAGTTTCTTTGAATCTTTGAATGTTTTTGATTTGTGTCATGCTTTTAACACTCACTGGTCATTTTAAACGTGTTAGAATCTCTTTGTTTTGGTGCTTGTATGTATTGTAAGGTCTTTCATTTTATGAAATTGATGTATCTTGGATTCTCTGGTAGATAAACATATGTGAGAGATTCCATCATTTTGTTGTATTAGTTTTTTTTGAATCTTGATGAATGTTTCTGTTTTGTGTTATGCTCTTAAGCCTGTAAACATGTGAAATGACTTCTTTACAACTCTGCATAGTACATAGGGCTAATGATAGATGTGTTAGATTCAATAAATTGTATATGTTGACTACATTTCTGTCATTGATCTAGTATTCGTGAGATTGTAGAAATTATTGCTTGTTAATCATTGACAACATTAAGTGATATATACTTATAAGAAAATACCATTTAAGGATCAGAAATGTTTCTTAAAGAACTATTTTCGTATTCTTACTAACAATGTGTGACTAAGTATCTGCAGGATTCTATAAACTGATTGATAATATATCCATTCATGAGAAAGTCTATTTTATTTTGTGTTACTTTGGTGCTTGTATGTATCTTGCCGCTTGTGGTAATAGTTTTATTGAATCTTGAATGTGTAGGTTTTGTTTTGTTACTCTAATCTGTGATTATTTCTAAACATGCGAAACTGATAAGTTCAGAATTTTCATATGCTGTGTTACATTCTATAATTGTTACAGCCTATCCCTTGGTCTCCTAGTCTTACACAGCTGATGAAAATCTTTTGAAATATCGTGTGTCATTAGATTGTGCAATTGATCTTTCTTGATTTTCTAGGTTCTCTCATGCTCTGATATTCTCTTGTATCCAAAGTCTGTTTTGGTTAATAGGAACCGTAGTGTTCTTTAATAGGTGGTAGATTTAGAAGTTCTTGACTATAGTTTATCAAAATTCCTCAAGTTTTTAGTTTGTTGCCTAGGCAAAGAAGCACATTACAGAAATTTATAGGAGTGTTTCTAAATTCTAAGAGGTGGCATTTGCGATTGCTAAACTGAATAGTGACTTGTGACTCCATGCTATAGATTAAGACTATTGTCGATAGATTCAACTGTAATGTTTAGAGAGAATAAATATTACTTCTTTAATTAGACAAATTGAATTTCGTATGACATAAGCAATCATGTTCTCTGTATGTTTTCTTAGTTTTATGTTAGATTATTAGATCTGTTTCATGTATTATGGTTGGTCATCCTATCGTCTATTGCTTGTTATTACCTTCAGCTGATATATCATCTTTGACGTTTGCATCTTGATTCTTAGAACATAATTAGTTTGGTAAAATTTATTTATCCACTTTATTTTCTTTTGGATTTTAGATTACATAGTGTTTTCTTCTCTAGTCTACATTATTTTACTTTGATTAGTTAGTTGAGTAATAATTACAGCAAGTTGATATTAAATATAGCTTTACTTATTAGACCTTGATTGGTAGAGCATTAGCTTGATTGGTAGAGCATTAGCATTAGCATTATTCTCTACATTATCCAATCAACATTTGTTATAAAGGCATTTAGAAAAGCATTTACTAAATGCTAATGCTCTCCAAATGCTCTCTGGCAAATGTTCTCATATGAAGCTTTTGGAAGAGCATTTGCATTTACAATTTATAAATTTAAGAAAAATATATAATTAGTACATTTATTTGATTTAATAATATCATAAAATTATTTTTATATGCAGAAAATGAAATTTTGATTTCTAAAATAAATTTACAATATAAATATTTTTTCAAAATAGTATTTCACATTTAATATATAATATAATTTATATAATTAAATTATATATTAAATGTGAAATACTATTTTATAAATAGATATTTTAATTGTAAATTTTATTTTTATATAAATATAATTTTTGAAATTAGTAAATAAAATAAATTAATTATATCTCTTTTATAAAATAAATTTATATTTTAAATAAATTTTACATTTATTTTTTAAATAATAATATTTCAGATTTAAAATTTAGTTTATGTTATTAATTAAGATTCATTATTTTTAATAACAAATATATTATTAATATTAATATGTTAATATATATATATATATATATATATATATATATATATTTAATTATAATATATATATATATATATTATAGTTAATATATATTATTTTAAAATAAATATATTATATAATAACTTTTATAAAAAAAAAAAAAATTGTATACTGCTAATGCTCTACCAATCATCTTATTAAAAGTTTTAATAAGAGCATACAGCTTCTGCAGCATACTGCTTCTATAGCATACTGCTACTGTTTCTTCATCAGTTGTACCAATCGAGGCCTAATAATATACAAAACTCGGATATATTTTTCATTTTATAACTATAAATGACTCAAACTTTGAAATTTCAAAAAATAAGAACTATTTGAATGCTTCTTTTTAAATCAGATGTTTCGAATTAATTTTTTGTTATTGAATGTCAAAACTTTTGATTTCTAAAGACCAATCAGTTAATATGAAATGACATTCACACATCCTAATAGTTACTTTTTGCTACAAACAATAGTACACGATTACAAAAATAACATTTGCTAAAAATAATATATACATGTTAATAATTACTGAAATCATAAAAAGTTTATTTGACTAATATGGCTTGAAGTCATTCAACATGGATGCCAAGCATGCATGTTTAATATAAATAACCCAATATTGGTGAGTGGAAAACTCGGAAACATTGTAGAAAATATTCATTGAACTAACTCGGATAAATTTAAATATTTTATATTGGTTTGTAGAAACATTGTAGAAAATATTTTATATGGTTTGTAAGTTAAGTTTACATGGCTATTTTTAAAATCTAATATTATAAATATTTATATATATATACAAGAAATCTCATTTTTTATAGTTTATATGGTTTGTTTTAGCAATTTAAATAATACTATAAATTAATTATTCATCAGTTACACTGTCGAAACATTGTAGAAAATATTTTATATGGTTTGTAAGTTAAGTTTACATGACTATTTTTAAAATCTAATATTATAAATATTTATATATATATATATATACAAGAAATCTCATTTTTTATAGTTTATATGGTTTGTTTTAGCAATTTAAATAATACTATAAATTAATTATTCATCAGTTAAAATCATAAGAAAATAAAAAATAAATAACGTTGCCTAAAATTATGGAGCAAAATATTTGGAATTGTATCATAATTCTTATTTCTAATTATTTTATAAAATTTAAATAATGTTATATTTTTAAATTGATGATTCATAATCAAAATCATTAAAATATGACAGAAAAAAAATTCCTAAAATTATGAAGAACATGACAAATAAGAAAATTCACTTCTCAAATAATAGTATATATAAATGTTTTTGTTTGGTAATATTTATCATAAATTTTTTTCGTATCTGATTTTTTTTTTAACTTTTATAGTAAAAATATATAATTTCAGATAGCAACACAATATACATAAGAATTATCTTATTTTTTTCTATACTTTTCTACATATTATTTTACTCTTGATTATTTAATATTTAAAATAGCATATATATTTTATATTATTAAAATAAAATTCTTTTTAATATAAATTTTACATTATTAAAATAAAATTCATTTTTAATTATATAGAAAATTCATTAAGGGTATTGTTTAAATTAGTAAATTAGTGAATCAGTTAGAAACTAATAATTAGGGATGGCAATTGGACTCTCCCGTCCCGTCCCGAAACTCTACGGGTTCGGCTTCTGGCGGTATACGGCGGGCTTGTCCCGCGCGGGATGCAGTCCTCAAACTAGCTACCCAATCCCGTACCGCGAAATATGCAGGTCTTCGCGGCCGTCCCGCAGGACATCGAATATTATATTGCTTGTTTCTATATGCACAAACAAACATAGACAAAAATTGAGTTTCAGCTTGCACATGATCGAGCATACTCTTACAAGATCAATACATTAAGCTTATACAAAACAAATGTTTTTATTATCATTTATGATGGCTTGAAGAAGCTCCACCGGTGCAGACCAGAGGCGCTTGGGAGACCGGAAGCATCATCGATCCTGAAAGCACCATCAACAGAGCTCCATAATGTCTAATCCACTTCTCTCTCTCTCTCTCTCTCTCTCTCTCTCTCTCTCTCTCTCTCTCTCTCTCTCTCTCTCTCTCTCTCTCTCTCTCTCTCTCTCTCTCTCTCTCTCTCTCTCTCTCTCTCTCTCTCTCTCTCTAAGGTGAAAGCAGAAATTGAGATTTAGGATTGCGGGTTTTCAAAATCCCGCGGTTCAATCCATCACGCTTTCGGTCCGTCCCGCTTTGAGTCCATCCCGCTTTAAGCCCGTTCCACGAGACCGGCAATTTTGCGGGCTTATCAAATAGAGGTCCAATCCCACTCTGCAGCAAGCCTTTACGGGCAGGCATGCGGTCCAGGTCCTTGATTGCCATCCCTACTAATAATAAATCAATAACCTAGCTAAAAGTCTAAAACCTAAATATGACAAATAATAACTAACTAAATTTTAATATAACATATAAATCTATACTATTATTTGTGAAGTGATTTGGCTGATGTGTCATACTCTCCACTATTTAATATTATTAAAATAAAATTCGTTTTAATCATATATAAGATTCGTCAAGGGTGTTTTTAAATTAATAAATTAAAAACTTAGCTAAAAATCAATGATTTAGCTAAAACTTAATAAAATAAGATAAACAAGTAAAATTACCTAAAATAGTGGAGAACATGACACATCAGCCAAATCACTTCATAAATAATATCAATGATGATTAGCTAAAACCTAATAAAAATATGATAAATAAGCAAAATTATCTAAAATAGTGGAGAAGTATGACACTATCAGCCAAATCACTTCATAAATAATAGTATAGATTAATGAAATGAACCTATTATAATTTTTTATGAGATAAGAATAGTACTTCTCTTTTAATAGAGAAGATTTTTAGAGATATAAATTAACAAGCCTTTAGTTAATATGAAGGTAAGTAGACTAGTTAAGGTGGTTTATTAAAGTAGAGATTGCTTATTAGTGTTAATTTTTTTTTGGTCAACAGCTTATTAGTGTTAAATAAAAAGTTAAATTAAAAGGAAAAACATCTAGAACTGACAAGACTATTATGCTAAGGAATTGAAGGACATTTGAGATTGACCCAAGAGAAGAAGCCCAAATTATATATATATTTAATTTGTATTGTTAATTTCTTGAGTTAATAATATATTTTTGTTCATCCTACCGTGAACTCATCGAGAGTCTCGATCTCACTTTTCGTCAGATTTCAAACTCTCCGATCTCCGATTCCGACGAGATAATCCTTGAAAGGAGGAGAGGGAGCAAGGGATCTGTCCAAATGGAAAGGGGCGAGATTGAAGAAGGCGGCGAAGAGGACTTCCCGCGTGTCGGGGGAGGAAGATACAGGCCGGTGGTGGCGCACGATAGGGCGGTTATCGAAATGTCCTCCGTCGAACCTGGAACTTCCTCCTCCTCCTCTCCCACTCTCAAGTAATTATCTCATCGGAGACATGTGCTTGCTGTGCTCGTAAGTCGTAACCATGTAGAGTTTCTCTCACATTTGTAGGTTCTTTTCTACAGGAACATTAAAGTAGTTACACCAGGAGAGTTGGGCGCTGGTGGTGCAAGGGAGGGTCCAGATGGCGTCAACGGCCATCACAAGGACTCCAAGCTCGAGTTATTTGGTTTCGATTCTCTTGTCAACATTCTTGGTTTGAAGAGGTACTACTTGTGATCTTCATTTTGCTATCTACCATGTTCAAATGTACTTTTGAAAGAGCCTTTGTTGACTGCATTAAGTGGTAGCTAGAAATATGGGAAAATGAGCTTTTTCTTTCATTGAAGGATACAAGTTTCCTGCCCCTTGACTATGTATAGAATTTGTGATTCTAATAGGAATCGATGTGCTTTCTATTGCTTTATGTTCTTCTTACTCATTCTTAACTATATTTTTTTTAAGTATCTCTTACCCTGATGTGTAAATCCCTATTGTACCTTAAATTAGACGTTAAACTTTTAGTCAGTCAGCTGCACAAAAGAATATGTGATTTTCTTTGAGAAACACACATTCTCTTAATTTTATATGTGATGATGAATATGTCCTTTCAGTATGACGGGGGAGCAAGTTGCGGCACCATCTAGCCCTAGAGATGGGGAGGATATCTCTATCACGCAAGGCCACCCTAAGGTATCTTCCTATTCCCATTAGCTTCCCACTTATTTGTAAATCGTGCAATTGTTCATCTCTGCTAGGCTGTTCCAGTCAAGCGCTTCTCTTGTTTTCTCTTACAACAAAAATGTTGAGTCACATCAGGCTTAGTGAAGAGAGCTATATAAGAGAACAACCGAAAAATAACTTTAAAATTTAATACCTCTCTAACACTGGCGGTGCAGGGGGCACACCAGGAGTTCAAGTGTCATGCACTAGAACTCTAGAATTACCCCTCGTCTCCTCCAGTTTTTCTCTCCTTTGTTTTGGAAACGTTTGTATACAATTCTAAACGTAGGATGAGTGAACATTTTCCGTATTGAACCCTAATCTTTTAGATTGCAAAGGTCGCGTTCTTTTATCTGATTGTTTTACTGCTTTCTGTCGGCAATCATTGTTTGGGGATGATTAGATTGTTTTCCTTCGTCTGAAAATATCCTTCATTGTTTTGTTGTTGACTGTCAATTATGGTGCTGCAAAATTAATGTTTTTTGGGTACTATAGTCTGGCGGTTTTTCATCCATTGCTGCATTTATGATTTTCCACTATCTGCATGTTTTTGTGTAGCCTGCTCTCAAGATGGGTACAATGATGGGGGTTTTCGTTCCCTGCTTACAAAACATATTAGGAATTATATACTACATCCGTTTCACATGGTAAGACTGCAAAGTCCTTGATGTTGCACAACAGTCTGCCAAGTCATTATGGCTGATCTTAAGCTGTTCAATTTTCAGGATTGTCGGCATGGCTGGTATTGGACAAAGCCTAGTATTGGTATTGCTATGTGGATTATGTACATTTTTGACGACGATATCTTTGAGTGCTATTGCGACAAATGGCGCAATGAAGGTAATTCTTATTTTTTTTTCTGTTATATCACCCGATTTTTCTTTAACCGTAGTTAAAAGTAGCCTTCCGTGCGTTGGGTCTATGGTCCATAGCTGGCACCCCTATTACTTTTCTCTTTCTTTTGTGATGAACAATAGTCAGGATTTCAATTTTATTTTGTAAATAATTTTTGCATTACTTCCAGGGTGGTGGACCATATTACCTCATTGGTCGTGCTCTTGGTCCGGAGGTTGGGATTAGCATAGGTTTATGCTTTTTCCTTGGAAATGCAGTTGCTGGAGCTCTGTAAGTGTAATTTTTTTATCCTTTTAAGGACATTCTCTTGCAGAAATTCTTAAGCCCAACACCCATTCTTTTGAGTTGCTGGTGCTCTCTTCAGTTTCACATGGCCTCCAAGTGCTTCTAGTGACTACTTTATCTGCTTTCCTCCTTATAACTGTAGGTACGTTTTGGGTGCTGTGGAGACTTTTCTAAAAGCGTTCCCGGCTGCTGGGATTTTTAGAGGTATTACTGTAGAACTTGTAAGAACTGAAACCGGGAACCAAACCAAAGGGCTACTAGGACATATAACTCTTTAGTAAACTGTCAGTTTTTAACACCAATTTAATCATGCTAGTCTTGACTCCAAAGACCTGCTTCATCAATTGTTGGAAGTGGCAAAGCGTATATGCGATCCATGATTGCAAGAACTATATTATTGCCTACCAACTTCTGAGTTCTATTTAACAAAAACATTTACTTGTTTTCCCTGAGGACATAATCTACAGCCAATAAGTCGCATTTAGTCATTTAGATGTGCTTCATTTCTAATGGCAGAAACTATCACGAAGGTTAATGGAACAGCAGTTGCAGAACCAATACAAAGCCCGAACTCACATGACTTGCAGATTTATGGAATTGTTGTGACTATCCTTCTATGCTTCATTGTGTTTGGCGGCGTTAAGATGATTAATCGGGTTGCACCTGCGTTCCTAATACCGGTTTTGCTCTCTATCTTCTGCATATTCATCGGCATATTTTTGGCAAAGACAGATGATCCTGACAGTAAGCCGTTTCTGATTATTGTTGGAAATTGCCATGGAGATAATTTTTTCCCGAATTTTTAACCTTCACTTTGTTACCTGTTATGATCGGACCAGCTGGAATTACGGGCTTGCGTTTTAAAAGTTTTAGAGATAACTGGGGTTCTGCTTATCAGATGACAAACAATGCGGGAATTCCTGATCCAACTGGAGGCACATACTGGAGTTTCAAGTGAGTCACTTTCAGAAATAGTGTTGCCTCTAAAACTCTAGTTTTGACTTTAAGTTTATTTTCTCAGTTTTTAGTCTGAAATTTATTTACACTTCTCTTTGTTTGTTTTATTTTCAGTGACTTGGTGGGTCTATTTTTCCCTGCTGTAACAGGAATTATGGCTGGTTCAAATCGATCAGCTTCACTGAAAGACACACAAAGATCAATTCCTGTTGGAACGTTGGCTGCCACTCTGACTACTACCTCGCTGTATGTGATCTCTGTGTTGTTTTTTGGAGCTGTTGCGACCCGTGACAAACTTTTGACCTGATAGGTACCGCCGTTACTCCTCGTTTAGTTACTTCTTTTCCTTTAAGTGTTCTACAGGTGATCTGTTATATCTTGTTAAGTGTCCTGGAGGAAATTCAAAAACCCACTTATCACTTACACTTTCGTATCTTTATCATGATTTGAAAGAAACGAGAAAGGAATTTAAGTTCCTGAATATACTACGCAAAGTCATTAGGGGACTACAAAAGCTATAATTTTCTTAGTTTATGTCAGGGTATAATATTTATGTTTGATACTGCTCGCTGAGACTTGTTCTTTTAGCACTTGAACACCTAGCTTATATCATGGAGTATACATGCAATGAATTATTTTCCACTATTGCAGGCTACTTACTGCTACAGTTGCGTGGCCTTGGCCTGTCATTGTTCATGTTGGAATCATCCTTTCAACCTTAGGGGCTGCTCTCCAGAGTTTGACAGGGGCCCCTAGGTTACTTGCCGCTATAGCAAATGATGATATTCTCCCCATCCTGAACTACTTCAAAGTAGCAGATACGAGTGAACCTCACATAGCTACGCTTTTCACAGCATTGATCTGCATCGGATGTGTTGTTATCGGAAATCTGGATCTTATCACACCGACTGTGACTATGTTCTATCTTTTATGCTATTCGGGAGTAAACTTGTCTTGTTTCCTGCTCGATATTCTTGATGCTCCAAGTTGGCGTCCACGGTGGAAATATCATCATTGGAGCCTTTCCTTTGTCGGAGCCGCACTTTGCATAGGTATGAATTTTCAAATACTCGCTGGAGAAGATGTCCTATTGTGAAGACTCTTGTTGATTTTTCCTTCTTTTGTTTCTTTTCTCTACGGTTGCAGTGATCATGTTCTTGATTTCTTGGTCATTCACTGTGGTTGCCATTGCTCTTGCAAGTCTTATATACAAATACGTTGGGCTAAAAGGAAAGGCTGGCGACTGGGGAGACGGTTTCAAGAGTGCATATTTTCAGTTGGCCCTTCGTAGTCTAAGGTCACTGGGAGGTAAGGTTACAGTATAACCTGCCTTCTCTATATGGTTCAAATGTTAGATGGTCCATTTATCTGAGCATTTCTCATGGCACTGTCTTATCTCCTAATTGCAGCGAATCAAGTGCACCCTAAGAACTGGTATCCAATCCCCCTTGTTTTCTGCAGACCAGTGGGGACAGCTCCCAGAGAATGTTCCATGCCACCCTAAGCTGGCTGATTTCGCCAACTGTATGAAGAAAAAAGGTCGTGGAATGTCCATCTTTGTCGACATATTAGATGGTGACTACTATGAATGTGCTGAAGAAGCAAAGGAAGCCTGCAACAAACTAGCCACCGTACATAGAGTATAAGCGTTGTGAAGGTGTAGCTGAAATCGTTGTAGCCCCAAACATGACGGAAGGGTTCCGTGGGATCATCCAGACGATGGGACTCGGAAATCTCAAACCCAACATCGTGGTAATGCGGTACCCTGAGATCTGGCGCCGTGAAAATCTAACGGAGATTCCATCCACATTCGTTAGGGATAATCAACGACTGCATCACAGCGAACAAAGCAGTTGTCATCATCAAAGGGTTAGACGAATGGCCAAACGAGTACCAAAGACAGTACGGAACAATCGACTTGTATTGGATTGTGAGAGACGGTGGCCTCATGCTTCTTCTCTCGCAGCTTCTTCTGACAAAGGAAAGCTTCGAAAGCTGCAAGATCCAGCTCTTCTGCATCGCTGAAGAGGATTCAGACGCGGAAGCACTAAAAGCAGACGTGAAGAAGTTCCTCTACGACCTGAGAATGCAAGCGGAAGTAATCGTGGTGACGATGAAGTCATGGGACATAAGATCAGAAGGAAACAGCAAAGAAGATTCGTTGGAAGCTTTTGATGCTGCACAGAGACGAATCTCAGATTACTTGGGAGAGATAAAGAGTCAAGGTTCGACTCCTCGGTTGGCGAATGGGAAAGCGATGGTGGTGAACGAGCAACAAGTGGAGAAGTTTCTGTACACGATGCTGAAACTGAACTCGACCATACTCAGTTACTCGAGGATGGCAGCGGTGGTCCTGGTGAGTCTCCCGCCGCCTCCGTTGAACCACCCGTCGTATTTCTACATGGAGTATATGGATTTGCTGGTGGAGAATGTCCCAAGGATGTTGATCGTGAGAGGGTACCACAGAGATGTTGTAACTTTGTTTACTTAGTTTCAAATCTTTTTTTTTTTTTTGATAACATGCACCAACAAAATCAAAGACCCTGCTGCCCTTCTTCAAGGTCAGCTTCTTCTTTTCCTCTCCCAACCTCTCTTCGTTATATATTTTTACCGTTTATATATAATTTTAACCCTGTAGTACAGATAATTCCATTTTGTTGAAATTGATTATGATGGATTATTCCTGTGAGCTATAGTTTTTTTTCTCAAATTTTGTTATAGTCAGCTGAACTTTTTCCTTTTGTTATGCACTTATACCCATAGTTTCATATATATATATGGTGACACACCGCTCACTTAGTGATACTATACGTAAGCACTAGCATATCTAATCTATGCTATAAAACATTTATCCTCCTTACTAGTCTTTCATTCAGCAAATAATGTTTTTTTATACATGTTATATATGTTCTATGGAAACATTGAGATATATTATATTTTACAATCATTCAAAAGGTTTTGTCATCTACAATATATTTCTTTTTGCTTATAACAAAATGTGTATATAATGTTACCCCATTTATATGTTTTTCTAAAATTGTTACAAAAAAATGTTTGTCAAATTTTTAATTTACATTCAAATACAAGCTACACACCTAAAATCATAACTCGAATCCTAAAGTTCCCTAAAACATATCTCCAAACCATGTATTTAATATTATAGATCTTCAAAAGCCTCTAAAGATCGATATACATTAAATAGTATTTAAAAGTTATACACATTTTTAGCAACAATATTACATGGATTTCGAAAAAATATTAGATGGTTACAGTATTTTCATATAAAATCTTTAAGATAATAGTCTTAAATATTTGTTTACGAGAATTTTTTATATTAACCATATTTTGAAATAAGCATCCTAACTAAATTGTAGAAAAAAATAATACTGAAATATATATTTAGTTATCATACATGAATTTTATCTTGAATTAAAATATTTTTCAATTTTTAAAAAATTTTGGCTTGAAATATTTGATGGTAACAGTATTTTCACTTAATATCGTTTTTTGTGCACATCTCTTAATATCTTTAATAAATAGATTTTGTTATTTGTTTATGAGGTTTTCTTTTATACTAACCGAATTTTAAATACTCATACTAACTAAATTGTAACAAATTAAAATAAAATCTCAATTTCAGTTATCAATTTATCATAAATAACTTTTATCTTGAATGAAAATATTTTTGCATTATGAAAATATTTTGTGATTTAAAATCAGAATATATATATATATATATATATATATATATATATATATATATATAAGCTTCCTTTATTTAGACATATACAACTTCCATACTTTTGAACATATTTAATGATAGATTTTTCATATATTGGAATATATAACTTCCGTAAAATCTAAATATAGTAAAGTAGATTGTGGATACATTGTTGTTTTGCAAGAAAATGGTAGTGTTGCTCTTGTGGCTGAAGAGAAATATGCAGAACGTAAAGTAGTAAATGTATTAGTTATTCGATTCAACATTTTATATCTCTGATTTTATAAATTTTGAGAATTTCAAGTGCAAAACCTACAAATTTAACCTTTAAATAACCCTTACAAAGCCCATAAGTTTAACCAATAAATCAATCCACAATATTTTGATTATATGCTAGTTATTCTCAATTCCAAAAATGTAACCTTTATAAAATAATGAAAACTAAATAATGCACACAAATGTAATGATGTCTTTTTGACAGAGATATGTATATTAAAAATTTAAAATACAAATTCTTATCAAATTAAACTTTTTTTTTACAAAAAACAATCATGCATTTTGAAAAATCGGACCAAAATCTAGTTTAGTTATCCTCTTTTTATTATTTAAGGATCATTTTAATAACAAACTTTGCATTCATGTGTGATTAACAAGAATGTAATTGATTATTTGTCAACATAGGAGCCTTTTTCTCACAACCTTTAGTAAAAAACTCTTTTTTACCTAGAATAATTATATGTAATGCCATTGCGTTATATAATGCCATTGAGAGTGATTGGTTCAACTTTATCTTCCTACTTTAGCTTTATTTATTTTTAAAGCATTAAATTTTACCAATCATGTTGTAACTTTATTTTTGTTAGTCAAAGCCTACAACAAATTACTATTAACTTTTACCAATTATGCTTGAAATTTATTTTTAAAGCTACAGCACAAAATCTAAAGAAATTTTTTTTCTTATGTATTTTAGACAAAAAACTTACATCCTTGTTTTAGGCTATATAAACTTTAAAATGAAAAAACTATTTATGATATCAAATAAATTAGATAATCATAATAAAAACATTTATAAATATTTTACTTTAATTCTGGGTGTTTTCAAAACTGTTGAAATATTTAAATAACATAAAATATTATTATATATCACATTTTAAATAACAGTAAACTTTGATAATTTATAAAAATCATTAATATAAATTATTTTAGTTGATAAAAATAATTATTTTATATATACATCACATATTTTATTTTGAAATATCTACAACATATAACTTACAACTACAACAAATTTAACTACAACAAAAGTCTCTGCAAAAAAATCTACAGTAACAACTTTACAGCTATAACTAACTTACCTACAACTAAATTTTTACAGCCACAGTCGAACCACCACATTGTTTATTTCTAATGCATACTATAATTGGTTCGGATGATTACTCTTTTTGGACCACTATATATATGTGCGTATTTATATAATGCATTTGATATATGAAAGTAAATTAAATAAAACTATCAGAAAAGATTCATCTGGTCTTACTTTCATGCGATATTCTTAATTATATTACTTTCCATAACTTTAAAATTAGCAGCTAAAAAATTAGTGATTAGTACGATTTGATTTTGGCGAGGGAATATTTGTTTGTCTTTAATATTTCACATGCAAAACCCTAACTATGAATATTATATATCTACGGACTGAAATTCATCGACATCACAACCTACTAGTTTGTTAACTAGCAAAAAAATGAATGACATTTGAAGCCGATAGTTGTGTTTAGTTTGGTTAACTGATATCTTTTGTCATTGCTCTTTACAGGACTGCAAAATAGAAGTTTTGAAGACACTTTTTACAACAATTGTGGTTTTATCAGTTGTTTTTTATTTTTTTAATTATAATTTGTTTCTTTGATATTTTACTATTCTATTGATCATGTTTTATTTTATCTTATATTCATAATTTATATTATGAAAGCAATAATTGTATTGCCTATGTTTTGTTTTATCTTTGATTCATACATAATTTTATATAAGATTTGTTTACTCTTATAGATTTAATTTCATAAAATATATTTCAATTACACATGTTTTAAAAAAAAAATGAATTCTACATTATAAACATGCACAATTTCATTTGGTATTTCATTATATAAGATGTAATATTTGTGACTATAACTTTTAATTTTCTAATATATATAGATTAAAAGTTATAATCTCTTTTAGTTAACTCACTCTTGCGATTAACACCTAGTTAGTTATAGTTGTAAAAGAAGTATGGTCCATTTTGTCAACATCAATATGATCTGTTAATTTACACAAAAAAAACATCAATATGGTCTGTTAATAAGAAAAACTTAAATAATCTCATATAACTAACTAACGAACGCGGAATGTTGAATATGAACCACTACTTGGGACGGAAATAGCAAAAAAAAAAAACAAATACTAATTAACTTCTTCTCTTTTGTGTAGTCGTCGTCGTCGTCACTACCCTCCCGCAATCGAAGGTGTCTCTTCGTCCTTCACATCTCAGATCGATTTTTTTTATCTTCTTCTTCTTCTTCTTCTTCTTCTTCTTCTTGGTGTTGGACAAATCCTAGGGTTCGAATTACTTGTATCAAGTGGATTCTTCTTCTTTCATTTCGTTTAGGGATTCGAAAAAGATCCGAATCTGTGTTAACGCAGGAGAGCAATTCGACGTTTGGAAAGATGTTCTGGCGAATGGCTGGATTGTCTACGGCTTCCGCCGTGAGTTTTCAATCAATATACATCTCTCTCTCAAACGAGTTTTTCGCTTGTTTCTTGTAATTGTTGATGGATTTAAAGCATAGGGTTTGTAATTGTTGGATTCTGGTGTGTTTAGTTTTCTTGAATTATAAGTAACTAAGTGTCTTCCTATTTCTAATTCGGATTAATAGTCTCTCTCTCTCTCTCTCTCTTCATTCTTATGTGCAGGTTGAGGCTATTTTGGACAAAGATGGTTTCACATTAGAGGATCTTCTTGACGAGGATGAACTCATTCAAGAATGCAAATCCCTCAATGGCCGACTCTTAAATTTGTATACCTCTCTCTCTCTCTCTCTCTAACCAAGCCCTGACTGAGAGCATGTTTCACATTTTGTTCTTGCATTTATACTTCATTAACTTTTCTGGGATAGGAAAAGAAAATGCAATTTTGTTTCACGACTTAAGGTTGCTTTTGAGTGTGAATATATTACCTCAAAGATTATCTAACTTCTTACTGTGTCAACCTTGAATGCTTGGCTAAATACACTTTTAGACTTCTTTTCTTCTTTTTTTTTTTGCAAGTATCTTTCATCCAACCACTATAACATTTCTTATTTTGCGGCGTGCCAGCTTTTTGTAATATAAGCTCCATCTTCTTGTTTGGATCTTCAAACCTCATGTCTTAAACTACATTCTCTCATATCATTTTTGACTCTTGGTTTCGTTATTTTTCAGCTTGAGAGAAAAAGTTCAAGTTGAACAACTTATTAGGTTCATAATAGAGGAGCCTCCCGAGGATGTGGAAAAGAAGCGAACATTCAAGTAATTCTTTTAAACAAATATTACTGATTGTTTTTGATTAATAAACAATTTGATTATATTTTTCTATAAATGTGGTCCAGGTTTCCTTTCATTGCCTGTGAAATTTTCACTTGTGAGATTGAAATGATACTGAAAACACTAGTCGAGGATGAAGAGGTAGACATTGACTCTATTACATCCTCCTGTTTTTTTTGTTTTACTTTGTAATGGTTAAGGATCTAGGCTTTCTTACCTCTCGTGATTTCTTCTTTTTGCAGTTGATGTTACTACTTTTTTCGTTCTTGGAAGCTAAAGAAACCCATAACTCATTGCTTGCCGGGTACTTCAGCAAGGTGTTTAGCATTCGATTTTTTTAGTTATCATCCAACTTATTCCACGGCTCTTTGTCTATTCTTCTACGTGTTTTCCCTTACATCTTCTATTACTAGGTTGTCATTTGCCTGCTGGTGCGGAAGACCATCCCGTTCATGCAATTCATAAAAGTAAGTTGATTTTGTTTCCCAAACTTGAACTTAGCTATCATTAGTATTTTTTATCCTTATCTTTGTAGAGTATTTAATTTATGAAAGAGCTAGCTTTTTCCTAATTCTAACGATATGGTTTTGATAACTGGCACACAAGTTAACAATCCATTAAGCAACACTTGACCATCTGGAGTTCATATATAAATCATTTATGATTAACCTTGACTTTCTCTTGCTACCAGGATCATCAAGAAATACTGAAGCAGCTTGTTGATTTGATTGGTATTACATCTATAATGGAGGTTGGTTTGTACTTTTATTTGTTATTTAGGAACTCGTGATTTTTGGCTTTACGTTTATTGCATATTTACGTGAGAACACACTGAGTAGTTGGAAAAATGTCATGTTTTAATACTTATGATTCTGTCTACACAGAAATAGTAATAGACCCAGTAATGACGATGAGAACAATGGTAAATACTGCTAGTATTTCTCTCATAATTTTCATGGTGATTTGCTGTATGATAATTATTTTTACACCAGTAGAGTTTCAATTACTGTTGTCTGTAAGCAATGATGGATTGTAATTCTTTATACCTATAGGTTGTAGATTTATTAAGTTTCTGTAAATACAAGTTTTGTAGACTCTAACTTATTGCTGGTTCTCAGGTTTTAAAACGTCTGGTCGGTACTGATGAACACTTATATTCAAACTACACAAGCTGCAATGCAGTGGGTAGAAGATACAGATATCTTAGAGATGATTGTGGACAAGTTTGGCTCCTCTGTAAGTTTCATTGAGTAAATGGATTGCTTTTTTTTCAATATGGGCTAGTCTTATGGTCTTCCTCCTTTATTTAGATTTATTGGATCGTTCCAGGTAATGCTATTTACTGATATCTTGGAGACATAGTTATATATTGTAGGATTGTCCCGAGGTACATGCCAACGCAGCCGAAATTCCTTTGTACTGTAGCAAGATACGCACCCCCTGGTCTTGCAACAAAACTTTCCAGTCCCAGGTAGACTTTCTCATCTGTTTTCATCTAGTCCTTGTCGTGTTGATAATTTTTAGTTTGTTGTCTTATTTTCATGATCCCTGTACAATTTGATACAGCTGCACTGGAAGGTTGTTAAAACACACGTTAGAAGATTCGCGGCCTAAGTCTGTACTGGTTAATTCATTGTCCGTATGCATATCTCTACTGGATCCTAAGAGGTTTACATTGGGGACTTATCATATATATGGTCGTCAGCTAACCCATGGAAGCATGGTACCTAATCCCGAGACAGTGGAAGGAATGCTTGGTAGCCTAGGTGGGTAAATACAATATGGTTATTAAATTTTGATACTTAGTTTGTGTGTAGTTGTGTCAACTTCTTAAATGCTATTTTCCCTATTGTGAGGGATGTAGGTGGGTTGGGAAGAAATAATACTAGGTTTGTTTAAGTGGGATTCAAATCTGGCCAACAGATTTCTATTCACATTTGTTGCTTGTTTGTATGGAAATTGGTAGACCTGTATTTTTAAATGATGCATCGAGGCGTACTAGACTATAATTTTGGCATTTTGCTTTCACAACTTCTATAGGTCTTTTCTGTTAATTTGTTGTCTGCAATGTTAATTACTCTCTTGGCAATATGCTTCTACTGTGCAGGTGATTTACTCGTGCTTTTGAATGTATCATCTGCTGAGGGTATTCTATTAACAACGTATGGCAAGTTGCAACCACCTCTTGGAAAACACAGATTAAAGGTACTTTTGTTGTTCACATTTGTATGATTCTTTCCCAAAAATAATAGAAGTTTATTTCACTGTTAATATTATAGTTTCAAACAATGAAAATTTCACTCTGTTTCTTTTTCCTAGGTTGTAGAGTTTATTTCAGTCTTACTCTCAGTCGGTAGTGAAGCAGCAGAGAAGGAAGTTATTCGACTTGGAGCTGTGAAAAGAGTGTTGGACTTGTTCTTCGAGTAAGTGGGAGGATTATATTTTCTCAGTTGATGATATACAGCCTGCCATGCTAAATTTTAGTGTAATATTTTCTCAGGTATCCCTACAATAACTTCTTGCATCACCATGTGGAGAATGTAATTCTCTCATGTTTGGAGAGCAAAAACTCTCAACTTCTTGACCATATTCTCAGTGAGTGCAATCTTATTGGGAGTATACTAGAGGCTGAAGAAAACTCCATACTAACTGCTGCTGATTCTGATAAGGTGAAGATACTTAATTGCTTATGTCAGGGGTTGGCATTATATAATTTAACTTGGTTTACATGTGATGTCTCAGCTTCAGCCTACAGTCCCTGCGGAGGGTAGAAAGCCACTCAGGATTGGAACATTGGTCATTTGACTCGTATCTCAAACAAACTTCTTCAACTAGCTAATAGCAACGCGGAAATTCAGTCACATTTGCAGGTATACAATATGAATGGGAAATTGTTTGTTTATTGGTATTCCTAGTTTTCTGAGTTTTTATGAAAATATAGGTACTTAGTTGTTGCTGCCTAATTTTTATAGAAGATCCAGTGGTCGAAAACAATTTGCTCAGTCTTTATCCCTGTTTGATTTCTCTCAGAGCTACTTCCTTGATAGCTTGTTTGCATATCGCTGGTCTTTATTATGAATCTCTTCCGAACTCCTTCAATTCTTGTTCTTTTTTTTTTTTACATTTTTAACAGGAAAATAGCAAATGGGTGGATTGGCACACAAATGTCCTGTCAAAGCGTAATACACTGGAAAATGTCTATTCTTGGGCCTGCGGGTATGTATTGTTTCTCTTAGTGAGAGTTTTGCTAGACTGAAAGAAACTTATAAACATGCTTCTGTTTTCAATTTATGACCAAATGTTATAGATAGTATTTTTTTATAGGAGTTTAAAACATTTGTGTGAATCTGCTGCTTTTATAGCAGTCAAGATATATGATAAGTTATATGTGATTGCACACTCCCGGTAGATGCTAATAAGAGCTTTCTTTTGGTGATGGTTGGTGTAGTAAATAGTTAATTCATTTGCGCTAATTTCTTCTCCCTAACAGGAGGCCAAGTTCACTCCATGATCGTAATAGAGATAGTGATGATGATGATTACCACGATAGAGACTATGATGTGGCAGCCTTAGCAAACAACTTGAGCCAGGCTTTTAGATATGGCATGTATAACAATGATGACATGGAAGAGGTGATGTTCTCGTGTCTCCTTGTCATAGCAGCTACTTGTTGATCATTTTCTCGTATTTCTTGAAACATTGGTGATGGTTGGTGTAGTAAATAAATACTTAGTGAAGTCTGATGCAATAGGAGGAAAATAGATTCAGGAATTTTGTTTTCGGCTGTCTTTAATCCTGGTATAGGTCCTGAAATATGATGATACATAGTGAAATCTGATGCAATACTGTCTAGAGTTCTGATTATGTCTTGAACCGTTATTAAAACTCTATATTTGGTGGATCGTTTAAACCGTCAATTGTTTTGTCCAATCATTCTACTTGGTTGGCCTCTGTATAGTTAGCATGCGGGTTTCCTACAGTCTTCTCTTTCTTTATCATCTTTTCCTAGCCATGATGTGGCTTGGTTAAGTAATTATGTTCTGTTAGAGCTTTTGATATTCATGGCATTCTTTTCCTGAATCTTTAAGAAGACTACGTGTTATGAACATTTGCTCTACCATTTACAAATTTTATTTGTAAACTGCAGGCCCAAGGCTCTATGGAACGCGATGATGAGGTACTATTTGTCTTTTCCTTATCATGAAAAACTGAGACTTGACTTTCTAAAACTGAGACTTGACTTTCTAAACAAAGCTTCAGGTCTTTTGTGAGAAGCATATGTGGAACAAGTTTTAATTTCGTACCATATCTCTTTTCTGTGTTATTTATTGCTGAGAAGTCACTCACATTTTTGTGAAAGCTTTAGTGATTAAGGTAAGACATGAAAGCCTCTTATGAAGTCTATGTTGCACAGGATGTCTACTTTGATGACGAATCTGCAGAAGTCGTCATATCTTCTTTGCGCCTTGGAGATGACCAGGAGAGGTAATGGGTCTCGACTTTTCTTTTCTGGCTAGAATTCAATTCCGTTGACCCTTATCATATGGTTGATGCGGTCCCTTCACTTACGAATTGTAACATGGTGTCTTTGTAGCGGTTCTCTCTTCACAAACTCAGACTGGTTTGCTTTCGATGATGCAAAAGCTGCGGATGAACACTCAGTGACTTCCCCTCCACCCGATGCTGATGAAGATGACGGTGATGATGATGATGTTGTCATAGGTGAAGCCGATGATGACTTCAAGGACACTGCAGACTCTTCCCCGCCTGTCGATATGGAAACAGAGGATTCTACATCAAAGAATCCGTCTGAAAACCCGAGTGAACAAGAAGCGGAGAAGTCAACAGCTTGGGTCGAGTGGAGAGAGACATCCGAGTCCACTGGGACTTGTTCAAACCCAGATGAAGCCACCACACTGCCCAATGGTGAGGTTCAAATGGAGAAAGAGGATTATACGGATAAAGAAAGTGCAGGAGGATTCACCAACAGGTGCAGGTGGCGATGAAACTGCAGAGAAGTCACCGGATGCAGCAAGTGGGGATGAAATAGCCGAGAAATTGAAAGATTCTGGTCCTGATTCGTCAGAACTAGCTGCTGAGTCGCATGAGAATGCACAAAGCTCTGAACCTGCAAGGTCGCAGGAGACGGAGAAGAGCCAGGACGCAGATGTTGCTGCAGAAACCGAAGAGGCTGTGAAGGAAGCAGAGAAGGTAGCGTGAGCTTTACTCAAAAAACGGGACTAAGTAAAACAAATACCTGAAGATGCTATAGTTTTGGTTAAAGGGGGGGCATTTATCTGTTAACTGGTACGATTTATTATTCTTTGTTTTCTTTCATCTCCAAATCCAGTCCAAATTTATTGTCGACCAAATTTGTTACTAGCTTAATCATTTTTTCCTATATATTTTTTCTATATGTTATAAAGTTGTTGCTTCTGAGCCGCTTTCATGGTAAAACCATCAGATGACAATCTCATGTCTCTTGCCTCTTCTTGTTCATACAAAATATATTTTAAAAGAGCTTGGTGCATTTGCTCGATGCTTTTTTTTTTTTTTGAAACAAGGGAATGTTAGACATATATATAAAGAGAAGTCGAGGGGAAGCCATAGCGAGCACTCGACAACAACAACATTGAATAGCAGAGTATTGCTCGCAAGATTTTAGTTGTGAAATGTTGAAACCATAAGACAGTGAAGAAGAATCAAGCAAGCGCTGCAAAGCAAATGTAAAAACTGAAAAGCTTTTTAAAGATGTGTGCTCTTTTCATTCCCATTGCCAGATGCTGCTGGAAACCTTCCCTCGGTATCCACCAGAATGGACAGAAAAAAGGGGCTCATGACAACAATTACAGGCGACGTGGGCCCAACGATTCTAGTTCAGAAACTTACAAGATGGGGGGGCATATAAAAACAGAGCTGGACTCGGTGAGTTTACATGCTTGATGATCACATCAGTGACGAGGACGACACCAAGTAAATATGCCGACAGTATAAGACCTCCTAAACCTCGTTCCAAAAATCTTTGAACATTGTTATAAAGATGAAGCATATGTTTTATGTCAAGATAACAAAAATTATGTCTGATTCATAAATATGTTGTCTAATTGCTAGCACTAGTAGATACTTTACTATCTCTGTTTTGAATAATTTGTCTGTTGGTGAGATGATCATGTATTGTTGTTCCCTCCTCCCCTCTCTCTTTCTAGTGGCTGCTTTCATGTTCGCCCTCCAAATCTTTCAAGTAACCCATGAACATAAGAAACCCGAAAAGGAAGAATCCACCAGAGAAGCTCTCTCCACCTCCTCCACCGCCGCCGCCACCACCATCATCCCGAGGTGGGAACCCGCTTCCACCATCATCAAGCTTTGGGGATTTCTCCTTTCCTGATGTTCAAGCAAAAGGCTTTATTAGAGTCATATAGTTCTCTGGGGTTACAAACTATTAGTAGAAAAAGGCATTAGGAACAGTCAGGATAACTGATTAATTATTAGCATAAGAAAGTCTGCTCAACATGAAGCATCAATATAGTAAAAAAAAATAGAGAGATAAACAATTAACCATGAGTAGGAGCTAGTGTGATGGTTGGTGATTCCCGAGTAACAGTCTGTGTTTGCCCTTGACTGCACTTTGCATTCTGCAGAAACAAAATCAAACTAGTAAAACACACCCATGAAGAGAATTGAGATGGTGTTTGATGAGAAGAGTTAAAAAAATTTGTAACTCGGATAGAACGTACCAGGGCAGCGTTACATGCAAAGACAGATGTTTTGCTCTTAGCGCCGAAACCAAATCCTTTGGTAAAAAGGGCTTCTCCTGTACTTGCAACTGTCTTAAGAGAAGGAAATTTAATCTGGGTATGGGATTGCATAGAAACTCCGGTAGGATAGTAACGCCCATGGAATTTCCCTACCACAGAAGAAGTAAGAAGAGGTCATATATGAATGATTGATTACAAAGATGAATAAAGAAGTAAAGATACCAAAATGAGAAGGGGGACGAGGGAGGAGGTAGACGAATGGTTGTGTACCGATACACAAGGAGGGATTCATCACCGTCATATCTGCAAACATAAACAATCAAACCGACAAAATATGAAACCACACAACAAAACAAAAAGAAACAAATCTCGGATTCGTCAATTTTTTTTTTTTTTTTTTGTGAAATTCGATTTTGCATCAAACAAGTCCAACAAGAATGAATCAGCGAAAAGGAAACTACGGAAAATCTGGATTTTAGGTCTCTTCTCGATCATATAAGAGACCAAGGAAAGCAAATACCTTTAAGAAGAGAGAGAGAGATCGCACCTGAAGGCGAAGAAGAAGCCTTTTCTAGGGTTTATATAAAATTTATCTGATTTAAAAGCTTTACTCTACTGCAAGAATTATAATTAGTCAGAAGAAAAAACACAAACCCCCATTTCTCCTTGTAGGTCGGTCTTTTTAACCAAAAAAAAACTTATGTTATTTTTTATTGTTGTTATGTATTTGTGTTAAAAAAAACATAATGTATTTATTTATTTAAAATAAAATAAAAAAAGATCATCAGATGAAGTGAATAACCATATACGAGTTTTTTTTTTTTATAACATATACGAGTTTTTAATTAGGTGAATAACCATATACGAGTTTTTAATTAGGTAAGTGTGCAGTATTTTAAATAATTTGCGAACTGGTAGATTGTAGGAGGTTAAAATACGACAATATATGTACTGATTAAAATAGTGGTCAATAAAACATAACAAAGAATGAAAGATAGTTTAAGAGTATGATTATTGAAGAGTTTTTAGGACATAATCTTTAGCCAATATAAGAAACCATCTCTTAATTTTTAACTAAAAAAAACTAAAAACCGGCTCTTAAAAGCATAACGAAGAGAACAGAATCCGTTGGATATGTGAAATCACCTTTGCTGTTTAAACCCAAAAAGAAATGTGCAAGGGTAAAGTCTATAGAAAAAAGACTTGTACATATGATATAATAAATGAAGCTTTTTGAAATTAAAAAAGAAATATTTCTGCTGCCGGAATCGAACCCAGATTTCAAGAGAGGGGAATATACTCCAAATGGGCTTTTTCAAGGCTAGCTTATTAGTGGTCTCAGAAATACTTTTAACCAAAAAATGTTACGCATCTCCAACAATCTTCTTATTTTAAAGAGAAATTAGATACTGATCCGTGCTTCAAAAGCGCAGGTTTTTTTTAATTATAAATAGTTATATATTATGTTACAAAGTTATATTATATTGTATAAGAAAATTTGCTTAAAATTTACAATTTTAAATTAGCTTAATTAAAATTTGTATGCACACTCTTATGTAACCAGAAGTCGAAAAACCAAACCACTGAAAAAGGTAGACTCAGTTTAGGTTCTGATTTAGGAAAAATTATCTATTGGGTATATTTTTGGATCCGCAGGTCTCTATTTGAGTCCATATCTATCCGAGACCGATCAGTATCCAAAGTACTTGAATTGTATATTTAGTTATTTTGGATAAGTTTTTGGTATTAAAGATATTTTTTTAAGTTTCGTGTTTGAGTTTTGATTTGGATTTTAGGTACAATATCAAAATTTTAAAATATATTTGAAGTATTCGGATAAAATTTAGGGTATTTCCGGTTCCTCAGTCCGATTTCAAGTAGAATTTAAGGTTTTTGGATATTTGGATTTTTTTTTGGGTTTTATTTTGTTTTTGAGTTTTTCTGTGTTTTATATATTTTGGGATTTCAGATATTTCTAGTCTTTTTTGGGTTTTAGATACTTGACTAATCCGAACCTATTATATACCCAAAAAATACAGGTATTTAACATGTGTTTGAATTATATACCCAACCGACTTTTAATCAAAAATAACCGATCTAAATCTAAAATAAACTTTTTTTTAATTCTTACTTAGATTCAAATGTCTAGGATCTAAAAGATCTGGACCAGCAAAGAACCTATCCTCGCCCGATTTGAGGACTCAAATGCCCATATTTTCCTTTTTTATTATATTTTATGTGAATTTTATAAGTCATATTTGTTAAGTTAGTAAGACGTAAGATGTATTTGATAGATTTTTGGCTAATTTAATAGTGTAGATATGTAATGTTATTAAAAATGTACATTTATCTTAGATAACAAATTTTTATCATAAAAACTTTTTATAAAAATTAATTTAACGTGATACATAATTTAGTTTTAAACATATTGGTTGCTCTTCTTTATCAAATTTGATTTTGTAAGCATTTAAAACTATATTTGTAAGATGGCATGGTATATAATATAAACTTAGTTCATTTTGATAATTAATTTCTAAATATTATAGATCCATTATTGAGTATAAGAAATAGCGCATAATGTTACTACATAAGAATTTTAACGTTGGGTGATAAAATAATTTCTTTAAATATATTTGTATTGGACTGTATTTAAATTGTTATTTTTTTATAAAGTTTCATGAATTTGATTTTATTAATAAATATGTTATGCTGTTAGTTATGGTTTTGAGACTTGAAATAATAATATATTAGAATATAATTGCTGAGTAAAATATTAAACTAAATATGTTATTTTGACTCACACGTGGATTACATATGAACGTGAATTGCATATGATTTTATTAATAAATTCGTTTTTTTCTTTGGCAATCTTTGAAGATTTTATTTATTAATATAATTGTGTAGATATTGTAATTAACTAAACTTTCCTAATATGTAGGTTAGTGGGCCTAAACGATTTGTTACATTTATAACTAATTGTATATTATTTAGGATATGCTATGATTAGAAATTAAATATTGAGTCTAAATAAATTCTAGTGAATAGGTCCAATGACTTTTCATAAGTAGATTTTTTCAGAATGTTTCTCTTTTAATAGTATAGATTAGATATAAATCCGTGCTATGCGCAGAAATCTTTTTTTTCTAGTTTTCGTGAAATTTTTTAATCTATACTATATGATTAAAAAATTTATTATATTTTGAAAACATATTTATTTGGATATAATATATTTTCTTTACATGTCTAGTATTGATGTGCGTTTTAATATTGTATATGGTTTCAGTTTTAATAGTATAGATGTCCGTAAAAATAATTAGTTGATTTAGTTTGGTTATTAATTGTAATATATATCCTATTAGTGCATACAACTAAATAGGGGATGGCGTTCGGATGTAATTTTGGTTCGGTTCAGGGTCTATTTGGGTTTTGAGTTTTCGGGGTCCAAAATTTCAGTTCTATTTGGGTATTTCTAAATTTCGGTTCGCTTCGGATCTTTACGGATTCGGTTTGGGTTCGGATAGCTCATATAAATTATTTTTAAAATTTTAAAATTCATTATATACTTTAAATTTCTCAAAATCTATAAAAATAATATATATTACATATAAATTTGAGTAACATATGTCAAACTATGTAAACTTAACATATAAATTGGTTCGATTTGAATATTTAGATAGAGAATCAATAGATATTTCAAATATATTTGGTGTTTTGAATATATTTTGTCTATTTTAGACATTTAATTTTGAATATTTATATATATTTCAAGTATTTTGGACAACATAAAAGCTTCTTATATATTTTGGATGGTTTTTAATATATATTAAATCTAAAAGCAATTAATATATTTAGGTATATAAATATTTTTTGGATACAAAATACTTTAGGTTTGGACCGGATACAGTTTTGGTTTTCTGAATAACAAAATTTTGAATTCATTCAGAATATTTAATCAATTTCAATTCGAGTTCGATATTATTTTTTGGATTGAGTTAGGATTCAGTTCTTCGGATTCTAGAGAATGATTTTGGTTTGGATGCCATATTACAGATACAGATCTACTCATTATAAAGGAAGGAAGAACATGACATTAATGCATGAAAAAAATATCATAGAAACCGAAGAGAGACTCTTTAATTTTGTAAACAATATCCAAATAGAGTTACTATTGAAGAATTTATAAAATGAAAGGGTGTATTGACCAGGTCCAACATAAATTTTGTTGGCATACGTAATACACGTAATGTAAACTTTCAATATCCAATAGGCCCAATCTATAATTTAATAAGGGGTTGGTTTAATAAATGACCGAATTAGAGTTTAAATGTCCATTGGTTTAGTTGAAGTAAATTTAATGATAGTTATATAAGTAGCATGTAATTTTTTTTGAAAGGGTCCAAATATTAATTACAACTTGTATCAGTAGATAAAAAATAGGACTATATTTTTTTTTGTAAAAAAAAAGGGTTAAACCCGGGTCAATGATGACACAAACCTAATTCTCGGGTGGAGGTACAGCCCACGGATAGACCCTCTCATGGGCATTCAAATAAGCCGAAAGCAATAGCTCATATCCGTGTGGCCGGTGGAGTTTGAATCCAGATTCGCTTTATTGGGTTTTTTAAATCCTTCAAGCGCCACTAGGCCACCACCACCGGTTAATAGGACTATATTTTAATAGATTAGATTATCCCTAAATAAAGGGACAAGGGGGTTGGTCTCTAATAGTGGTCCTCACATATTTTTTAAAATATTTTAGATTTTAATCCTCAATATTATTAATGATTAGTTACTAAAAATTTTAAAACTAATAAAACATACTATTTGAAAGATATGAAAATAAAATATTTTGACAAAAATATAATAGTATGTAGTTAAATATAATTATAAATAATATAAAAAGTTTTAGTAAATATTTTAAATCAAACCATTTTTAAGAAATATAACGATAAATACTAAAATATGAGATATACAAAGTATTTCATGCATTTATAAGACACATATAAGGATCAAAGTAAAAAAGTGAATAGTATTATAAGGAATTGAATAGTGTCCTTTATATTCGAAGATGCATTATTCATTTCCTTAATAATAAGAGGATAAAGAACTATTAGAATGAAAAATCTCTTATAAAATAAAGGAATAAGAAACTGTTGGAAATGCTGTAAACCTATCATCGTACACTCGCGATAAAAATCTGTAAGATAATTAGTGTATTAGTTTTTTTCTTGACTAACGGCTTTCGAATAAAAATATAAACCTTTACAAGATAAGGTTAAAAATCCTTAAAGCTAGAGAAAGCTTGCATGAATACAATTCATGAATACTGTGTACTGAGATATACTGTGTACTCAGGCACTAATTGCAAATATTAAGAAAGCGGAACAAGGGAAACAATTAACGGGAATGAAAGTAGCGAGAGCATGTCCATCAATATCTCACCTATTGTTTGCGGACGATAGTATTTTCTTTTGTAAGGCACAAAAGGATGAATATGAAACTATTTCCAGAATTTTAAAGGACTATTAGGCAGTTTCAGGGCAATTGATAAATTTCCAAAAATCGTCAATTCAGTTTAGACATAAAATAGAAGAATCCAGGAGACAGGAAATGCGAGACATATTGGGAATTCAAAATATAGGAGGCATTGGATCTTACTTGGGTCTACCGGAAAATATAGGCGGATCCAAGGTCCAAGTATTTGGATTTGTACAAGATCGGTTAGATAACAGAATTAATGGGTGGACTTTTAAATACTTCACTAAAGGAGGAAAGGAAGTCGTTATTAAGTCAGTGGTTACGGCTATGCCAAATCATGTGATGTCTTGTTATAGACTACCACAGACAACTGTAAAAAAATTAACGAGTACAGTTGCAAAATTTTGGTGGAGTCCTGGGGAAAGTACTAAAGGTCTACACTGGAAATCATGGGATAAGGTGTGTCTCCTTAAGGAAGACGGTGGACTGGGTTTTAAAGATATTATGAATTTTAATACGGCGATGCTTGGAAAGCAACTTTGGCGGCTAATAAACAAGCCGAATACTCTTTTTCTAGAGTTTTTAAGGGTCGGTACTTCAGGAACGCTTCACCCCTGGAACCAATCCGCTCTTACTCCCCGTCATATGGCTGGCAGAGTATTGTATCAGCTAGATCTCTGGTTAGCAAATGACTAATCAAAAGGGTGGGAACAGGGTCATCTATCTCAGTATGGAATGATCCCTGGCTCCCAACCACTCGCCCGAGACCATCAAACAAAAATCAACACAATCTGTTTCCGGAACTTACAGTGGATTCTCTTATTATTCCAGGTTCTAGGATTTGGAATTCACAAGCCATTCGGGCTTTGGTGGACCCGCAGGATGCGAATATTATTGAAAGTATACCACTCAGCAAAAATAATATGGAAGATAAGGATGCTTGGCATTTCACTAATAATGGAAGATATATGGTTAAATCAGGCTACGAGGTGGAAAAGGTCTACCCAGATAAAGGAAAATCGCCAATTATCTATGGCCCCACAGTGGATGGTTTGAAAGCTCATTGTTGGCAGGTGAGGTGCCCACCAAAAATGAAGCACTTTTTATGGCAGATTGTATCAGGGTGTATTGCGGTCAAAAAGAATCTTAAAGCTCGAGGTTTGCATGGGGATATTGGGTGTGATAGATGTGGGCATGCTGAGGAATCTTTAAACCATGTCTTTTTTGAGTGTCTTCCAGCTCGGCAGGTATGGACACTATCAAAGATACCAACAAATCCAGATATCTTTCCTACGGAAGCACTGTTTACTAATATGGATCATTTGTTCTGCCGAGTTCTACCAAAGATGAATGATCATCACTTTGCATGGATACTATGGTTTATTTGGAAGGCACAGAACAATAAGGTGTTCAGTAATCTGGATGTGGATGCATTGGATACACTAAAATTGGCTGAAACAGAATCTACCATGTGGGCTGCGGCACAAGAATTAGATGTAAGAAGAAATCTTCCGCAACAAGTAAATCAACATATCACAATTCCAGGGAGATGGTGTTTTATAGATGATTCGTGGAAGGATAAGGATTCTTTCTCGGGACAAGGTTGGTATAGCACTTTAGAAGGATTTGAGGGATTAATGGGGGCACGAAATGTTCGAGCCAGTATATCACCCCTTCACTCGGAGGTGGAAGTCTTGGTTTGGGCAATGGAGTGTATGAAAAATTTGCGACAGTTTTAGGTTACGTTTGCAATGGATTGTTCTCAGTTGGTGAAGATGGTTTCGGAACCAGAGGAGTGGCCAGCGTTTGCAAGTTATCTGGAGGATATTAAGAGCCTACAACGTAGCTTCCAAAGTTCACAGCTTATTCATGTACCACGAACGGAGAATACAAGGGCGGATCGTTTAGCACGTAGTGCCAGACAACAATCGTCTTTCGTCGTTCACATGGATGCGGAGCTACCAGTTTGGTGTGCAGAATCTATATGAGTCTATGTTGTTGATGACAAAAAAAAAGAATACAATTCATGAATAAGAACATCTCAGACCTATAAACTAAGGTATAAGAAAGATAAACCAAAATGATATAAGAAGCGAACTAGCGAGTAGAACCACGACGAGCATGTTTACCTCTCCACCGTACAGTCTTCCATTCCAAGTCGTGATACTTGATAGGAGGCTTTATCTCTCTCCCACCCATTATCAAACCCAGAGAACACATTGGCTCATTGTCGGCTTCATTCGCATCACCTAAACTGTAAACCGAGAAGGATTCTTGAATGCACTTTCTTGAGGTGACGTGGTTAAGGGTTCAACAATTGAAGTTTTTTGGACTTCTTTGTTGATGATGTTTGATGGAGAAGTTTCCATAATATACTGGGAAGTGAGAGCAGATTGAAGATCTACTAATGGTGTGATAAAGTCTTGACCAAAGTTGGCAATGCAATGTGATTGTCCTCTTGTACCTGTGAGGTAGAGGAAATAGTTGTGTTCCTTGTGCATAAGTATCTTGGCATTCTATAGAAGCATGTGAAGAGAAACAAATGGTAATTGTGGATCTGCTACCAAATTTAAGTGCAAGCATGAAGCCTCCTGTGCAATTAGTGATTTAGTGTATTAGTTTTATCGATTTAAAATTAGGAACTATTTACAGAACTGGCTCTTCTGAGTTATTAGGCATAAAATATTATTTTGTTTGATATAAGATTTGTTTGCATATACCATAAATTTGTCATCAGTTCTCGACTTTTTTACAGTATCAACGGAGTCTAACTGAACAAAGTAACGGAGAAAGGAGAGTGAATTCTTTATTTTCTAAGAATGGTGCATTGTATGTATATCAAATATCCATGTGATAAAATCTTGCATAAAGTGGAAAGATGAAATGAGAATTATGTATCCTTGGAACTAGAATCATAACTATTTATTTTGAAAATTCCTCTTCAAGAAATTGTATTAACTCCTTCAGGAGTCAATTCCTCTATAACCGTTTGATGCAGAAAAGATAGTTCCCTTTTGATGCAATATAGTTCCAATTTCTCAGCTAATTAGCCGCATTGCGACTAAAATAAGCCGTTATGGCTATCATTTTGCCTCCAATATAGCTTTCTTCTATCTGAAATCACAACATATATATATGAGGTTGTGAATAAAAAGGTATACAACAAATTATCTTTCATAAAGAAACACAAAATGTTTAGGTTTAAGGAAAAAATATGTTTCAGGGCAATCATCCTGTATAGTTTTGAATATGTTTGGATTAACTTCATTATCGTATATTGTTCGATCGGGTTTCATATCCAATCTCTTCTAATACTCGTTAAGATGTTTTTTATATATCAGATTGGGTTCGGATTTATATCTTGGATCCAGAGATTATGCAGAACTCTAGTGTTTTTATAGATAAGGTGTTACCTCAAGATTTAGGGGAGGTGACGAGAGGGAAGCCAGTTCTTCCAATTGTGTTAAATCAACATTTTTCGGTAGATACATGATGATATTAGGAAGTAATGGATTGAACAATCTTAAACAATGAGTACCTATACAGAAACAAGCATTCACTAAAAATGTGTAATACTTACATAAGAATTAAGGACCAAGATTTAGCATATCGTTAGCTAGGTAAGAAATATATCTATAGTAAAATGTTTACCCGTCTCTTGGCTGAAGCATATCCATCTTGAAACTCTCGACTTGGCAATACTTTGGACCTCCCCATGGCGGCGAAAGAAACGATACATCTCCCTGGACAAAAATATGAGTTGGATCTAGTTCATATATTAGCAAAATAACAAAAGGGTAACCAACAGAAATCTTTAATAGGGAATATAGGGTATAAGAATTTGATAGAGACGATTACTTTGAGAGATGGAGCTAACTGGAAGAAATCACCAACGATAAAGTCCACATAATTAGCAACTCCATAAACCTTTGCATTGTTCATAGCCATTTTAACTTTCACTGGATCAATGTCGATAGCAATTACTGAAGAAGATCTATTCACAAAAAAAAGGTTAGAAAACATTCATATTCATATTAATACTTGTTTTCAAGAGAGTTCGATAAAGCTTATACACTTTAGCAAATTGAATAGTGTTACCACCAACGCCTGCAAAGCAATCAATCACCACTTTCCCACGGCACCTCTCAGCGTGTTTGATAGCGATCTCTTCATGAGTCACAGAGTACCATCCTTCTTCATCTATTTGGATACCTTCGTCATACCTCGAGAACAGATCGTAACGTTGAATCCAGTACCTATTGATCTTAGGATTCGTAGCATTTTCTTCCTCTGTTTAAGAACATAAACCAGGATATAAGAAGTAATGAGAAGCATGAAAGTTTATGGGTGCATATTTACCTTTCTTCAAGCGTGATTGCTCTTCTATATCCATTGATCTCTTGTTGTGTGACTTGTGTGAGCAAAGAATTAAAGTCAACTTCTAACTCAACTTCTTCATGCGATGTCCCGACAAGAGAGGGTGTAGCCCGGATCTCGTGGAAACCGAAATATTCGGGGTTGATAAATAATTTGTTAAAAACTTGATTGATTCATTTTCCACAGTGGGGAATCTATAAATTATTTTTACGGTGCCAAACGTAAATTCTATTAACAAATTAATCATATTGTGGTGTGGGACTCCTACATAGAGTAACCAGTAACCACGCTTACATGTCAGTGGTTAGGCTTTCGGGGAAAAAAGTTATAGTAAGAAAACAGGGGTATTCATTGAAACCTTCAAGAAATTAACCTAAAATTCAAAAAAAAAAAAAATAAGGTGGACAAGTTCCCATCCTTAATGCATGTAACTTCGCCACTGCTTTTCCATCGGTTTGAAAATGGATGAAAGAAACACATTGCATGGAATATGTTCTTCACTCCAATTTCGGTAAAGTTGCATGGAATATGTTCTCGCTCCACTTTTGTTTTCAAAAACTACTGATGCAACCATAGACGGTCGTTATTTTCACAAACATTTAGAAATTATTTTATTTTGGTAAAATGTTAAATTTTATATCATATAATTTTCCCAAAAATTTCATGAAAAACAAAGTAGCAGAGAAGACTAAAAGAAAACCTACTAAACACACTGGAAAGGAAACTAACACTGCAACCAAGTTGACCATCCAAAGCTGCTAAAACCACACTGTAAGCTTCGGAAAAGACCAAATTGGAGATACCGTACTCATACCTGAGACCAAGATAAGTTGTCTCTTGTTCACAAGATAGTATTTAGTGACAAATTTTATATCATTAAAAGTTAAAAAAACTATTTTATGTAATAGAAGGTTGCACATAATCGATTTGGAATTATGAGCATTGATAGAAACCAAAGGAAGCAAGAGAAAGAGCTTCAACAAAAACACACGAAACAGAAAGTTTGAGTTCACAAATAGTAATTTGTCGTTGGAGACACGAAGGAGGCCCTTAGCCGCATAAGTTACTTAATCCTACTTGCATTCAGCTGTGTCAGAGCAGTCGCTGAAGACACATGCAAAATGGAATCGATGTGATGCCCTGACAAAAGGATGAAACATGATAAGCAAACAAAGAAGCTCACATGCGACCTGCTTGAGCTTACACGTTTGCCACTCTCGAGGAGCTGAAGTCTCTCGATGTTGAATTCCTCCGCAGCAGAGATTAAGATCTCATTAGCTTTCTCTGCCTCTTGCCGGATGAACCGGTCCATCACACACATACACAAAAACAAGCAAGTCCCCATTTTTGGTGCCACATCTTCGTTTTTATGGACCATTGACTCTTTCGTATCACATATTTAACATATTGATATAAGCGAATAGTCATGTTCTTTTCGTAAACGCTGGCGGCAGCGGCAACAACTTGAAAATAACACTTCGACGGAGACATGGATAGATACTTTTGAAAGTGATTTAATCATCGCCGCTTGCCGCAACAACTGAAAAAGGAGACACCTGCTGATGCCGATATTTTAAGCGTCAGCGTCTCACCAGAACAGTATTTCAGATGGAAAAAGGTGTAAATTTTCAGTCAGCGTCTCACCAGAACAGTATTTCAGATGGAAAAAGGTGTAAATTTTCAGTCGCTGCCGCCAGCGTGTACCAAAGGAACAGGGCTAATATAGTTTATGAAACCATTATACGTTTGGTAATCATGCGTGTGATTATCCTTCTGTAGTATAGAATGCGTTACCAGGAAATATATTTTGGTTTTAAGATATTTGTTTCAGATTATTGAAAGGGAGTTCTACAAAAGACAAGTCTTAAGTAACTGCAGAAAGGAACAAGAGTTACAGATACTAGATTGTGTTTAGTAAAGCCAATAAAAAACTTTGGAAACAGAAAATACAGTTTGGTTCATCTCTCGAAGTTGTATAAAGCTTCAAGATCTGGAGAGGATACCACGAAATAGGTAAAAAAGACAAGATTGGAATCTCTCATTTCTTCCCACCACCGGAAACGTTGAACTTGAAGAAAATGATATCTCCGTCCTGAACAACATATGTTTTCCCCTCCTGTCTGTATTTTCCTGCCCCCTGCATTAGTTTTATAGCATTGAAATTTAGACTCAGCTGTTAAGTCTTGTGAATCAGAAGGATTTTCATCACCATGCGATTAACTTTAACCATGCCAAATCTTTAACGAGAACTTATATTGCATGATGGTGGAGTTTCACTAGCATTTTCATGTCAGTTTTAGAGTATACTTTAGCAAATTAATCCACAAAACTTATGGGAGGAGGAAATAAAGTTTTAGACAAGTACCTTGACTGCAGTTTCATTGCCAAGTTCCTTGAGATCCTCAAACTTCATGACCTGCGATATCAACAACAACGTGGTTAACCAACCACATCGAACTCCGAAAGTAAACACAAAGCATTCAACTCAGGTAAACAATTGATTTGTTTGTGAAACTGATGAATCTACAAATGTGTTTGCATTAGGATTCTAGTTTTGAGATATACAGGCAATGCATGCACAAATCCAAATAATTAATAGGAACCAACACCAAGATAAAATGCAAGCAAAATAAAAGAATCAAGAGAAAAGAAGGCAACCTCGGCACAAATGAATCCTCTCTCAAAATCAGTATGAATGGCCCCTGCAGCTTGAGGAGCCTTTGACTGACGTCTTATTTGCCAGCACTTCACCTGCAAAAAGAAAAATATCATTGATGGATGTATTTTTTCAAACCATCAAATTCAGCAAATGCACCACTTTACAACTTTACACCGACCATACAAAGAAACAAAGCTAAGAAGAACATCTAAGAGAACTAGGGACTAGAGGGTGTTGTGAAGCTAAACAAATTACGAGTAAAGTGGGATTAAAATACCTCATCAGGCCCTGCTGTAAAGAAATATATGAGGTTAATAGCTGAAAATCCAGTTTTGATGATCCTCGGAAGAGCACTGTCAAAGAGGAGGCCGAACATGATCATTAGAATATCACTTGAACGGGTTCATAAGGAAAATTATCTGAACTCATTTTGCGGTTGTTTTGTTACTAACCTTTGCAGTTTGTTCTCCTCACAATACTTTGCTGCTTCGTCTGGGAGCATATCAGCGAGACTCCTTTCGAAAACACCACTGAAAGGAATCATAGTATCACCACCGTGTTCTTGAACCCTACATAATGATGAAGCAAATAGTTTCAGTTTAGGAGAAGCAAGAGGGTGTAAAATGTTAACTTATTATTCAACATAGTCTGTGAAGGGATAAATGTAGTACCAAGCATGAATCTTCGGCAGGAACTTGTTTTTCTTCCTCTGGTAGTCTCTCTCATTCATGTTAATCTGCAAGTTATCAGAGATTATAAGAAGTCCAATCAACATGACCTTATAATTCTTATGCTGAGAAGAACATTTAGTTGAAACAGAACTTATAAAGCATAGAGATTAGAAAAGCTAAATAATAAATTATAGGTTAAATTTGCGAGTAAACAGTGTCCCAGGAAATTTATTGAAACCACAGCAGATATCAAAGAAGCAAAAGAATCTATCTTGATAGAGAAAAGAGATGAGCATTAAAGATTACTAACCAAGTAAACAACGGGCTTAGCGGAAAGCAATTGGAAAGTGTTCAAAATCTCGATATCAGCTGCTTTCCAGTCCCCAAAACGGACATCCTTTCCTTCTTCCAGCCAAGCTTTTACCTGTACGCAAGAGGTACAGTCGTTTTTTTTAGTCAGATGATAAATAATGACTGATAACATACGCAGAACAAGAGAGCAATTCAGGAGCATACCTTAAGCAAGAGCTCAAGTTCGACTTTAAGCGCCTTGTCATTGCTCCTCTTCATGCTCTTCTCGACATCTTCAATCTTCTTTTTAATGAATTCAATATCCTAAAGTTGAAGCCACATAGTTAAGTAAATTAATATACAACTATCATTAAGATGTAGTGAGGGAGTTGCAGTAAATAATCTGTAAAAAAAGAACCTTAAGACGCAGTTCTTCAGTAATGGTCTCCAAATCTCGAACAGGATCCACAATATCATCAACATGAATAATATCAGGATCTTCAAAGGCACCTGCACATGTTAAGTCGGGAAAGTTAATAACCAGAATACAAGTATCCAAATAAAAAAAAACATATCAGCTGTTCAGAAGGAAGAAAAGAAATACATACGTAAAACATGGAAGATGCCATCAACAGCACGAATATGAGACAAGAAGTTGTTTCCAAGACCCTGTCCTTCAGTGAGCGCCTCGAACAAGGCCAGCAATGTCATGAATTTCCAAGAAAGCAGGAATCTGAGCAGATGGAGACAACTACAGTAAGTGACACATAAGTCAAGCTTGAGCATACATAGTAGAGAGATACATGAATGAAACAAGTGTTTGTTACTTACCTCACTCTTGGGCTTGTACAATTGACAAAGCCAATCAAACCTGTCATCGGGGATATTGACACGTGCCTCGTTGGGCTCAATGGTACAAAAGGGGAAGTTCTCAGCTGGGATTGAAAGCTTCGTTAGGGTGTTGAAAAGTGTTGACTTTCCCACGTTTGGTAACCCTACCTGCCACACTCAGTCAGTGAGTGAGTGAGTGAATTCAACAATTATCATATCTGAATAACAAAATGTTCCATTTCCTCTGTAGCGTTTGATAGATCTCTCTCTACCCGAATATTCCTTTTTATAAGTAAAAGAAAGAAACTTGAATCTAAAAGAGAGAGAGAGAGAGAGAGATGAATTACGATTCCGATCTTGAGGTGAGAAGAGAAACGGCCAAGGATTGGCCTCTCTACGGGACCTGCATCCTTTGCTTTCCCTTTCGGAGGCATCCTTTCTCTATCAGCGTCGTGTCGACCTTCAAGGAGGAGGAGCTTAGATAGATTCGCTTCGCTTCGCTAGGGTTCCGTTTTCTCTAGCTGAGTTGCTGCGAAGCTAGTACACGACGAGCTTTGAGGTTGGTTAAAGAGATGATTGGTTTGCATACCGGTCTAGATCGGACGCTAATTTCCCGGTTTACTTCTGAAAATCAAATAACCGTACCAAAAGCGATTGACTTTTTACCAAACCAACTCACTTTAAATCTTATTAAACCAAAGGCTCTTGATTGTTATTGTTGGGCCTGGCATACATCCACAATCATGTTTAGTTGTGTATCTGACTTCTCTCGAGCAAATTTGTATGTCATGTTTCAGCGTCTTGTGGATTGGAACTTGAACTTCCTTAATTTGTTTGAACCATTATATTTTTTTTCAAAGAATTTGTTTTATACTTTATGTTAAATCTTTTCCAAAAATAAAATAGAATTCAAATCCTATCGAGTGGCAAACCAAATCGCTTGACCTCCTGTGTGTGCCCTATCACGGATGAGGATAGCCGATTTTTTTACATTTTTGTCCACTAGTTTGATCAGCTGTCTCGATGGCATTATGCTTTTGTTGGTTCTGTTCTCTCCATCGCATACAAAGTAGCTTGAAACACATATCTCACAAGAAATGTTCAGTCTTATCTTTGTTTTGATCCGGTAGGAGTTTCAAGACTTGTTCCCACTTATTTATATAGGGATCAGCTAGCAGATTATGTGTTGGGCCTTTCCAAACCTAATTGTATGCAAAGCGTAGATGATTTCTTGACTCCAATGGGTCAGTGTAGAACACACAAGAGCTAGGGTGTTGATTGCTCCATCTTTGAATTCTATCATCATATTGCAAGTCTATTAAGGACTGCAAGCCAAGCCATGAAAGAATATTTTGGAGTGTTGGAAAATGAACCAAATCCCAGTGCTCCACTTCACTTTTAGTTGAGGTACTTCGTGATTGTTTCCAAGTTTCCTTGGAACTGAATGTCAATTTATATTTATCTAATTTCATCCACAACTTAACATCATCCTGCTCTGTCAGTCCTCTCTCTTTTATTCGCTGAATCTGATTCTCAATATCATGTTACTCTGTGTTCTCGTTTTTCATGTGTTTTGATCGCAGCACCGATAGTTAAATCCACTCATATTCCCAGATTAATGCAGCATTTACGCATGTTATATCAAATAATCTTCCATATGGTGTCCAAATACCAAACCAAAAAGAAATAGTTTCACCTATTCTGAATCTCAGACTTTGAAAACCCTTGTACAATGCCCCAATACTTTAAAAGTTTTTTCTATATCCATGGGCATAAGCCGGCCCTTGGGCCAAGCTAATGAAGCTCATGCTTCCGGACAAGTTTATTTATCAAGATATTTTGGCCACAAACATATCAAATACTGTTTTAGTTTAGTGGTATAAAGTGAAGATAGTGGTTTTGGTTTTTACAACCTAGGTTCAAACCCATGTGATACATATTTTCTTGTTTTTTATTTTGTCACATTTTTTTTATCTTAAGCTTACTAAAACCTAGGACCGACTCTGTCCGATGAACCCTGCATGATGTTCTCTTTCACTGACCATAGAGACCCCTTTCGTATCAAGTAACTATTTACCCATGTGACTCATAAAGAAGATGGAGAAGATAGTAGCTTCCAAATAAGTTTTAAACAAGATACTTTGTTAGCTCCAGCGATTGATTTCAATCCCAATCCCCCCCCCCATCCCTCGGTATGAAAAAATCCTTCCAAGATACTTTTGTCCTTCTTTGCCTTCAGTTCAGAGAAAGAAACACTGCACAAAGTCGATCTATTTGCTGAATACAATGCTTCAGCAAGGGAAAAATGGAGATCCAAAAATTTGTTAGGATGTGAACTACAGAGCATATCATTTTCACCCTGCCTGCAAAAGATAAAAAAATCTATTGTTCTAGGAGCTGATCCGGGAATGCACCCATTTTCGATAAGTGGAGTACAATCAGCCACTGTCATTTGTTTCGTCATTAACGGTAGACCAAGGTAGAGTATTGGTAAACCGCCTAACTGCAAATGATAAATGCTCAAGGATTCATGTCTTTACGTATCCCTAACTCCAGCGAGGTAAAGGGTAGATTTCTCCATGTTTGTGTTCAGACCAGAGCATTCTGCAAACTTCTTAAAAACCTCAAGAATTCTTTTTACTGTCTTCTTTTTACCATCCGAAAATACCAATCCATCATCTGCGAAACACAAGTGAGTAAGTTTCAATCCTTGGCAATAGGGATGAAAACCAAAATGGCGAGATGTGGCCAAGTGATCAGCATCCGAGATAGCATTTGCATATAGATGACAAACAAAGTATGGTGATAAAGAACAGCCTTATTGAAGCTTGTGTTTGCTATTAAAATAGCCAACCAATTCATCATTAACTTGAATCGAGAAAGATGCCAAAGTGATGCATTTCTCTATCCAGATAATGAATTTCTCTAGAAATCCCACAGCCTTTAAAGTTCTCAAAAGAAAAGACCATTGTACATTATTGAAGGCTTTGGATATGTCAACCTTCTAGGCACATCTTGATGACACAAAAAATCCTTGTGACTAAGGGAGATGAATTTCAGGAGAATTTTTTTGTGTCTGTTAGCCAACAATATCAAAATTATCTTATATACGACACTGCAACAAGATATAGGCCAATAATCCTTGAACTGTGTGACCTCGTCTTTCTTGGGAATTATATAAAACCAGAATGGTGGATTTAACCATTTCGGCAGGAAGCCATAATCGTATGAGTAAACGAATCAACATATGTATTTTTCATAGCCAAATTCTATGATAAACCTAATTAAATTTATAATATGATATATGATTCTATATATGGTTTCTATGTGGATTAATGTATTATAAAAACTATTGTTGGAGTTGTGATGCACAAACGTGGGTAAGAGTGTTAATCATGAAGTCGACCAAATATTCACATCCTAACGACACTTTATTATCTAATCCAAGAGTTATTTTATTTATAGATTTGCTTCAGCTAAGTTTAATATACTTTCTAGCCATTTACTTGTGTTCTTGTGTCAAGCTTTTATTATTATGCCACTTTTCGTTCCAAGAAAAAGAAACGAAATATGACGTCAAAATCCATGTTCCGGTAAACTGGGACTGTATTATATACCGATGCTGTATTATGAATTCTAGTGAATCTTACCTGCAAATTCAATCAACGGGTCAAGAAAACTCCAAATATTGAGCCAAAATATAGTAGAGCTTCCTGAGTCAATAGAAGAAAAACAAACAAAAGAGCAAGAGTTATGAGCTCTCTGTAAGTTGCCTCCATTACCAACTTCTCAAATATTCCAATCACTTACCAGTTGGAATCTGTAATAGGAACTCCTTTTATTTATGTTTAGTCTACTTCTGTCCATTTTTGTTCTACAAGCATTAGATTTAGTTTTGAAAAGAAAAAAAAAAGTAGAATTTTGGTTAATATTGTCCAATGATTTTTCCTCTTGGCCACTAATAAATATCGAGTATGACCTTTTAACAGTTTATTTATTTTATTTTTCGTTGTGAATTGAAGTGCAAATTTAGAAAGAGAAAATTAATACATATCTTGTGTTCTGATTTCAGCAAAAAGAAATGTTAGCCATAACGTTTCGTGTTAGATGCTGGTTGGCTAACAATGAAACATATTCTGAAAATTGCGGCCGCATTTTTTACCTTTTTTTTTTGTCGGGTTTATTATGCTAACAACGAGAAATATTACATAAACGATATTACCTGCCTTATGAGAATTCATGTCTGACTGCATCACCCTGACTGCATCACCCTGAGCCGTCCTATGAGATAGACCTCCTTGTGTAGAAATTGCGTCGCCTGAGATTCGAACCCCAGACTTGGGTGTAGAAGCCTTTAAACCTTGACCACTAGACCACGGTGCTTCCACATTTTTCGCGAGTATGGCCGCATTTTTTACTCATCACATCTCTTTTCGCGAGTATACAGTTTCATCCATTTTGGCAAATATTAGTTACTTTATTTTATAGCAACACTTAACATATATCTATACGACTAAGCTATGGTGTCAGTTATACTGACTGCTGCTCTTCTTGCATGAATATCAAACTTGTGTTCAAATATATGAGTGATCTTGTCACGAAATCCTGCATGGCAATAAACGAAATCATCATCTAAGATAGAATATGTGTCTCTTAATTGGTTTGTTCATATTCAATTAGTAATTACTTAGAGATTAACAAAATTTGACAGAAATGTCAAAAAGCGGTGTTCTTCTTTTTTTTCTTTTAACAACAGCAGTGTGTTCTTCTATTCTACCGAATTATTTGCAACGAGTAATCAAGAACCAATATTTTATTAGAACTTCACAAACTCAAGTAAACTCAGAAAGATAATCTAAACTAAAAAGTACAATGACTTGGCCGTCGATCCGTTTATATGATTTTTTTTTTTTGGTCAAACCTTCCATTCATAAAACTTAATTAAATACTACAGAGTTTAACATCCCCAATGGGGAGTTTGAAAGTACAAACAGAGCCTCTTTTGCAATTTATCAGCATCAGCATTACAATTGCGAGAGACAAACTTAAAGGAGATAGAGTTCAAGGAGTTGCTCAACATGCATATGTCATGGAGAATTCCTTTGAGAGCAATCACAGAAGATTTTCCTGTGAGAAGGCCAACTAGACATTGAGAATCTGTAAAACAGATAATGTCCTTGTACCCATGCATAACAGCCATTTCTAGGCCTGATTTTAATGCCATTGCTTCTGCCATCAAGGCCGAGGAGACAAATTGGCGTGATGATGATCCCTGGAATCTTGTAGTTCCATCTGGTTCCTTGGCCACCCATCCAAAACCCCCATTACAGGAGGAGCTGTTCCAAGCTGCATCTGAAAAACAGAGGAGGGTGCTTCGCGATACCTGTGGGAGTTGGAGCACTGATGATGTTTGTGCTTGACAGTCTTTAAACGAAGCAGTTTTAGGCTTTGGCCTAGGTTGAGCATCCTGCCATTCCTTTGCTAATTTAATAGCTCTTAGGATCATCTCTGCTTCAGAAAAAGACTTATCTTCAAACATAAATTGGTTACGGCTAATCCACAACACCCACATGATCCAAGGGTAAAGAGGCGATGTAAGACCCGTCGGAGGAAGATTTGTAATCCTAAGACAGCGGGTCAGCAAGTCACTTAAGGAAGAGACTGAGTCTATGTTCGGGATCATACACGCGGGCGCCAGTTCCCAAACCTTCCTAGCCTTTGGGCACGTGAACATGACATGAAAGGTCGATTCCAACTCACCGCATCTTTTACATTTACCATCAGCGAGGATTCCTCTACGCAACAGAGTCTCTCCCACAGCCAAGGCATTATTTTCCAATTTCCAGAGAAAATGCTGGATTTTCGGTGAACATTTGATGTTCCAGATGCATTGCTTCCATTTGAAAGTGGATGAGGGGTTGCTGACATTAATCTTTGCAATAGCATAACCCGATCTGGTTGAGTAGGTACCATTTTTCTCATTGAGCCAGATCCTTTCATCTTCCAAAGCCCTACTCGGAACCACTTTCCTGATCTGAGCTTCGTGGTGAGGCAAGTGTAGCTTGATCAGATTAACATTCCATTCCCCATTTGGTAGCAGGAGATCACAAACTTTGAGACTACTTGCCCGTAGGGTTGGAGGTCCCATTGGGCTGCTCTAATGATCAAAGGAGAGCCAGGGTTCTCGCCAAACGTTAACCGTAGTCCCAGACCCTATAGCCCATCCCAATCCTTTTCTTAATAAATCTCTTCCTGCGAGCACACTTCGCCAACCATGGGAGGCAGAGTTTGGGGCTGAGCACTCAAGTAAGTCTTCATTTCTGCAGTATTTGTTCAGCAGAATCTGTCCCAGTAGAGAAGAGGGTTCTTTGAGGAGGCGCCAAGCATGTTTAGCAAGTAAGGCGTCATTAAATTTCTCAATTTCCCGGAATCCAAGTCCACCAGCATTCTTAGGAAGGGTGAGTTTATCCCATGAAACCCAACACATTTTCCTTAGCTCAGGTTTCATGTCCCACCAAAATCTTGTGAGAACCGACTGAATTTGCTTGCATAGAGATTTCGGGAGCTTGAAGCAACTCATAGTATAGGTAGGAAGAGCAGCAAGAACCGCTTTCAACAGGACCATCTTACCAGCTTTTGACAGGAATCTGGTCGTCCAGCTATGGGCACGTTGCCGGATGCGGTCTACAAGTGAAGCAAAGATGTCTCTCTTCCTACGGCCAAAATTTTCCGGGAGACCCAAATATTTTCCGATACCTCCTTCAGTGGTGATATTAAGGTCTCGTTTCGCTCGAGCTTTTGCTTCTGGTTTTGTTTTCGACGAGAAGGTAACTGTCGACTTTGATCTATTTATGCACTGACCAGACGCTAGCTCATATTTTCGTAAGATCGAGACAAGTGCACTGCAACTAGAGGGGCTTGACTTCCCGAAGAACATCGTGTCATCCGCGAACAGAAGATGGTTGATCGGAGGACAATTACGTGCCACTTTGACTCCCGGTAGTGATCCATTCTCCAAGGCTTTGTTGCAAAGACCCGCTAATACCTCCGTACAAAGGATAAAGAGATATGGTGAGAGCGGATCACCTTGTCTGAGCCCTCTAGATGGAGAGACACTGCCTTGTGGTCCACCATTGATGAGGAAGGAATATGAAACTGACGAGACGCATTCCATGATCCATCCAATCAGTATCTCGTGGAAGCCCAAGCGCTCAAGAACCTTACTCAGGAAGTTCCACTCTATCATGTCGTACGCTTTACTCATGTCGGTTTTGACCGCCATGGAGACATACTTCTCCGCTTTTGATTGCCTCAAAAAATGCAATATTTCATGCGTAATCAATACATTATCTGATATGGCCCGACCCGCAACAAAGGCAGATTGAGAGGGAGAGATCAGACTGTTGAGGTGCGGCTTGAGTCTTTTCGATAGGATCTTTGCGATTATCTTGCACTGAGTGTTGCACAGAGCTATCGGCCTGTAGTCTGAAACCATTTTCGCACTTGTAATCTTTGGTATTAGCCGAAGATGTGTCTCATTCTGTCTGGGCTGTAGATGGCTATCCACGAAGAAACTTCGGATATCTTTGTAGATATCTTCGCCTATAACATCCCAGAATGATTGATAAAATCCAGCGGAGAAACCGTCCGGACCCGGAGCTTTGTCCGGATTTATCGAGAACACAGCAGCTTGGACTTCCGCCATATCAGGAATCGCGATCAAAGCTTGGTTCATCTCTTTTGTGACCTTGGGAGAGAGAGCTTCGTTGATCACATCTAGAGAATTTTGATTCCCTGCCGTGAAGAGAGTTTGATAGAAGGAGACAAAAGCAGCAACAATCTGATTTTCCTCATAAAAGGCTCGACCTGCCTCATCTTCAATAATGGTGAATTTGTTGCACGCACGTCTCCCTCTCGTTACAGCATGAAAGAAGCCGGTGTTTTTGTCACCTGCACTAAGCCATTGGATCCGACTCCGTTGGCGCCAGAAAGCTTCCTCTTCCGCGTAAGCCTTTTTCAGGACCTCTTTTAGATTTTCAATTTGTCCAGTGTCCGGAGAGGGAGCAGAGAGTTCTCGTTCCAGCGAGTTTTGGTTGGAGATTATCCATTCCTTGCTGGCTGCTGTTTGCGTTTTAGCCCAATCAACAAGATTCCTCCTGACTCTGTTGATTTTTGTCAGTACAGATTCAGCAGTTTCCTTCTCCCAGGACGTCTCTACCAGTGTGCGAATTTCTGGTTTCTCACTAAGACGTCGATCATAGCGAAACATTCCTTTCTTTTTCTTCAGGTGTTGATCGAAATGAGTAAGGAGGGGGCGATGATCAGAGCCCTCGAACCTCAAATATTCACTTCTACCTGCCGGGAAGAGCTCCATCCACTCAATGTTCGCCATAGCCCGGTCGAGACGAGATTGGATGAAGTGCGAGTATCTCGTACCTCTCCACGATAGAGAGTTTCCAGAGAATTGCAAATCCCAAAGACCATTCTGAGATACAAAGTTACGGAAGGAAAGAAAGGAGCCTTCCCATCTCAGCGGTCCACCCTCTTTCTCATCATTGTCTAAAAGATCATTGAAGTCGCCCGTGATAAGCCATGCAGCTGTTCGTTGAGCTCCCAAGTCAGACATAAGTTTCCAAAACCGAGGTCGGTCTTCTCGGTTTGGTGCACCATAGACATATGAGACAAAGAAAGTTTTTTTTATTGTAGACAATGCTTGTATCAATTACATTCGGTGAAGAGTACAATACTTCCAGCTTTACATTGTCTTTCCAAGAGAGAGCTAGGCCTCCACTAAGTCCTACGGGGGGGACCGTGAAGTGATTTGTGAAGGCAGTGCCACGATACATGCCCAAAACATCTTCATCTTGCCTCTTAGTTTCCATCAAGAACATAATATCCGGGGAATCTTTTGAACGGAATTCCCGGAGTCGACGAACTGTCAAGTCACCCCCGATACCTTGACAGTTCCAGCTCATTGATACTAAGGAAGAGGACTTGGACCGGACCGAAAATCCGTTCCTTTCTTCTTTGATGCAGGGATCATCTTTGCTTTAGGTTGTTGACTGCCTTTTGAAGTTGTAGTTGCCTTTCCAGATGTTATAGCGTCTTGGAGGAGCTTCCTTCTCGGGGAGGGATGGGCTTTAGTAACTCTCCTGCGCTTAACACTAGTTCCCTGTACAGGGCTTTTGCCTTCCCTTCTGTTGGTAGAGGAGCGCACGACTTTGCTACTGAGTTGTGGCACATTAGTAGTTGCAGAGTTACGGGTCCTCTTCTTAGTGATTGGGAGGGAGACTTCCTGTTCTTCTTGCTCATCTGGATCCCGAAGAGGACCAAGTCTGAGAGACACGTGCAATATATCCTCACTCAGAGTTCTGATTGGCGAACGGTCTTGTGACGGGTCATAGAGTTCCTGATTTGCATTTGATTGGTGACGTGAGGAGGACGGAATATTACTTCCTCCAGAGAGATGCACAGTCAGGTTCTCCTCAAGGTACTGCATATCCACTTCTTGAAGGCGCCCAGAGTCAGCATTCGCAATCCCATCTTGTAACAGGGGAACTCTATCTTTTGGTAAGGACAGACGGTCTAAAGCTGATCTCCGCTCATGAGATAAATGGCTCTCTCCATTGAGTGAATGATTAGAGGCAGGAGTACGGGCTCCCATGCCTTCACGCGGGGGCCTAGGAGAGGGTGTGTGAGACACCTGAGCCGGAGAGTTCTTTGAGGCATTCCCAGACTGAGAACCGGCTTGGATTGGTCTCCATTCATGCCTTGAGATGCTCCTATTTAGACGAGACCCTGTTTGTCCCTGTGACTCTGAGGTGTTTGTCTTTCCAAAAGAAAGTCTTTCTTTGGCTGAGGTTCTTCTTGTCAGTGGTTCATGGTGACTGTAAGAGAGGCTCTGATAGTGGGGGTCTTTTCTTGCACCATAAGTAAACCTGAAGTTTTTGTCTTCTTTCCATTCTGGAATAGACGAAGAGTTCTCAAGAGCCGGTCGCTGCCACTGTCCAGAATTATGTCCTCGCGAAGGTTGGTAAGATGGAACTGGGCGGGAGAGTTTCTTATCGTCCTGTCTACGCCTATCAGCTTCCAATCTTTCACGGGTACGAGTCTGAGAGATACCCAATGGTTGAGCACCAGAAAATCTGGTATTAGCTTGAGCTACATTTGATGGACAATTGTCTCTGTCATGTGAGAGAGAGTAGCAGAGAAAGCAGTGCTTCTCCAGGTTTTCATATTCCAGTTCAACTTGTTTGATGTCACCTGAGGGAAGACTGATGTCAAGAAACATTTCCAGTGGGCGAAGCCCATTCACCCACACTCTGATTCTGCCTCTGTCCTCATCCACTTTATCTACTGGACCCAATTCCTCTCCAATAGTTTCAATAGCCTTGTCATTCCAGTAGTGTAGTGGTAGGCCGTGGATAGTGATCCAAAATGGGAGCAGGGCCGGGAAGAAATCCGAGACTATTGGCTCCCATCGTTGGAGGATCATCATCCATCTCTTAAAGTGATAAGGGCTTTGATTGAGTATTGACTGGAGATCTTTCTCTGAATCAAACTTGAATTGAAAGAGATGTGGGCCTAGATCTCTGCCAGTTATAGCACCATCAACCTTCCAATGCTGGAGGAAAAAGTCTACTAGAGCCCTTGTTTTTTGTATCGAAGGGTTAGTCACACGCCCTATGAGAGTAAACTTGTGTTCCTCTATGAGCGCCTTGTTATCAATCTCTGGGATTTTGATTGGGGGTCTGCGAGGAGCTTTAGATGGGCCTGAAACCCATTTCCTCTTGTCAGCTTGTGAATAACGTTGCGCCATATCGAATCGTCAGTCGCAGAAGTAACCGAGATAGGGTAAAAAATCAACTGGTCCCAACACTTGGGTAAAAAAGACCTCAGAGATAAGGTAAAACTGCAGTAGACAGTAAGGTTTTAAAAGTGGAGCTAATAGATGTTTCTATAGGAGGAGACAATCTTAACGCTCTGACTTTCTGTGGTCCATCTTCCTTTCCAGCTCAAAAAGTGAATAAACTTCTTTGGCCGGAAAAGTGGTTGCGGCGGAGCTACGGTGAACGGGGGGGGGGGGGGGGAGAGGCTGAAAGCACGGTGGAAGCAGGCCAAAGTCAACTCTAACAGTAGTTTTGAATTAAAGTGACTAGGAGCAATAAATCGCCTTTCTCTCTCCTTAGCTGTAATAGTACTAAGGTGGCTTCGATCCGTTTATATGATTAATAAATAGATTATCTCAGTTACAACTTATATTTCCGTCCATACTTAAATATTGATATCTCTTAAAATTATATTATTTTATGAAATCTTTTTTTCTCTCTCACCAACATGTAGAAAGGGAAGAAGAAATTCATCTCATCAGGAAAAGTCAGCGTCTCTCTCTTTTCATCAACCTTCCTTCTTCTTCTTCATCTTCTCAATCTCTTTTGAAGATAGTCACAATTTGTTTCAGGAAATACTCACAAACACGATGCTAGTATCATAATCTCCTCTTCCCATTGACTGATTATATTTTCTTAATTTTCGATCATATTCTTTCGTATAGATGTATATAATATACACCAAAATACACTCATATATATCATCACACATAGATTACAGCAGCGTCTTTTAACTTCTTGAGATGGACAATTTTCAAGGAGACTTGACCGACGTCGTGCGAGGTATTGGAGGCCACATGCTGTCTCCGGAAGTTTCTTCTCCTCCGAGCATATTGCCTCTTCCACAACCATCTCCCTCAGATCTTCACATAAATCCTTTTGGAGATCCATTCGTGAGCATGACCGATCCTCTTCTCCAAGAACTCAACGCCGTCACAAACTCTAGTCATTTCTCCACCGCCAGGAACAACAGCAACAACGGTTTCTTAGTTCCTAAGGTACTGGAACATGATCAAATAAAGAGTCAATGCAGTATCTTCCCAAGAATCCGGATCTCGCATAGTAACATCATCCACGAGTCCTCTCCGTGCAATTCTCCGGCCATGTCGGCTCACGTTATGGCCGCCGCCGCCTCGCCTAGAGGGATTATCAACGTCAATACAAACAGTCCTAGAAATTGTCTATTGGTCGATGGTAACACGTTCTCGTCTCAGATTCAGATTTCTTCCCCTCGGAATAGAGGTCTTAAGAGAAGGTATAATATTTTTTATTTTTCCATCGTATGATTCATTAAATACTTAGACGATATTTAACTATCATAGGTATAACAGTTATTTTTTTATTTAATAATTTACATAATTTCCATGATAGCATAAAAAAGTAAAGTCATTTAGGGTTTTAAGCCCCCTGGTAGCTGTAGGTTTATAGGAACCCATAACTGTCATCTGAAAATCAGATGCATGCATATTGTAATAATAGAATGATGCATATGGTTACCTAGTGTGTATGTGTTTTATGTGCGCTTTTCATTATTAAGTTTTCTAGTTTGGTTTTGTTGTCTTTTCATATTCATGAGTTTATGTGCATATATACACAGAATACATACATAACTGTTTATATTCATGAGAGGAAGGAGGGTTGAGATTGAAGACACATGCATGAGAATCTATGAACTGTCACAATAAAAGAACATGCAATTAACTGCGTTGCATCATATCTCAAACCCAGCTGATAATAATAATGTCCCACTACCAAACTAAGCTTTCACAACTTACACATATACACGCGTGAATATAAGTAGACCAAAAACCACACGTGTGTAAGTATGCATATATACGTGCAGGAAGAGTCAGGCAAAGAAGGTGGTGTGTATACCGGCGCCGGCTGCAATGAACAGCCGATCAAGTGGAGAAGTGGTTCCGTCTGATCTATGGGCTTGGCGTAAGTACGGTCAGAAACCCATCAAAGGCTCTCCTTTTCCAAGGTATTACACAAACACATACCATACCAGTATCCATCATTAAACAAAGATCGAAAACTAAGCTTTCTTTCACCAGTACAGTCTTCTTGACTCAAGTTGTTACTTGGATTCGAATATTTTTACAGCATTTCTCTTGATAGTTGTGACATTTTGTCCATATACCCATGCAATTAATTAACATTTTTTTTTACATGTTCAAAAAATGTGGAATTAAGTTAACAATTTAGTCATCAGAATTTAATACAACAAGTAAGTTAAAGATTTTTTGAAATCATTGTCTAATTACGATAATATGAGGAATATTATTCATTCAGTATAGTTTTGGCATTTTATTGATATAAACCATTATATTAATTCATGTAATCATAATGATTAATATGGATAATCTTGATGATTACTTAATTATATGTGCTTGTTTTTTCTCAGGGGTTACTATAGATGCAGCAGCTCCAAAGGCTGTTCAGCTAGAAAGCAAGTCGAAAGAAGCCGAGCCGATCCAAGCATGTTGGTTATTACATATACTTCCGAACATAACCATCCTTGGCCCATTCAACGCAACGCTCTTGCCGGTTCCACACGCTCCTGCTCCTCTAACCCTAATTTCTCCAAATCCTCAACCGGAACAGCTTCATTCAATGGCCCTCAAAACAACACTCACTTGCCTTCCTCAGCCTCTGCCGTTAAGAACGAACAAACAGAAGAAGACATGGAGTTGGAAAATGTAGAAGACGATGACGATAATAAGATTGCTCCATATAGACCGGAGCTTCATGATCAGCAGCATCAGGCAGATGATTTCTTTGCAGATCTTGAAGAGCTAGAACTAGAAGGAGATTCTCTAAGCATGTTGCTTTCTCAAGGATGCGTCGGCGACCCGAACAATGAAACGATAGCGTCCGACGGGATCACTGATTTCTTCGGTTGGTCTGGGGGAAATAATAATAAAGACGATCAAGAGTCAAAGTCGTTATAGATAGTGTTAATAACTTAACATAAACATAATTCAAGACTAAGTTAAGCTTGTAAAAATGACGACTATAGCTAGCGGTGGGTCAATGAGCTGGTTACTTGGGCGATCGTTAAAGGTATTAACTATCGTCATTTGCTATACATTCTTTCTTTTCCCTCCGGCGGATCTGTTGTAAGTTAAAAATGCCGTTTTCTGTGTGTTTTCTTTTAATATTTGGTCAAGACAATTAGATTACATAAGAAACAAATTTTGAAAGTATTAATTGTACGTTATAATTTTGCACTGTATGCATTGATAAAGCATTTGTTAGTAAAACAAATAAAGCTTAGCTTAGAACCATTATTTGTCTTGTATAAACATCAAATAATAATCATAAAAATCTTGTTTCTACAAATTAAAAAATAAATTGTTCCCAATTGCATAGCTTAGAACGATTTATTTTTTCTTCTAACAACGTTAGTACTGTGAATTAAGATCTAGTTAAACGAATTGTATTGCTATTTACGTGACTGATAATGTGTTATAGATGTCTATGTAATCAAGTTTTGCTGCGGGTCTGGGAGCAGGAAAAGTGGGGCGAAGGAATATTAAGTGGATGGGACACAAAGTGAATAAGTTCGTTCATCTACAGCTCAATCACCCAGGCGCATCCAATAAAAATACAAAGCTCTGAAACCAGGCCAATTATCTTGTTTATAATATCAGAATTTAAATTACACCTATCATTTATTTAAATTCATTTCTTGTATGAGTTCCTACAATTTTTTTCTCAGGTGTACTGGACTGATTATATACGTCAACAGCCAGCTATAGATGTTTCAAACCTTACAGATGATATTCCATACCCTAAATATAATTACACTTTAAGTGCTTCCAACTCTAACGATGACCAACTAAATTACCATCTGTTCACACGAATTTGCAAACATATATAAGTATACGACTGTATTAGTAATTTTGTTTTGATCCTTTAAAATTCGTAATGTATGTATATGTATTATTATTTAATTACGAAATACAAATTTTCGTAGATGTGATCATAAAATCATATTTATATCACATTTTAAAACTAAAACTATAGGATTGTAGGATTACCTCAGCTAATAAAAAATCTCATAAAATTATCACATGATTTGGTTAGAATTTATGTTTCTTAAACTATTAAAATACTCTGAAATGAAAATTATAATTAAGTTACGTATAAAATTACTAACATGACTGATCTTTAAAAATAATTTATAATTTTAATAATTTTCCTTTGAGCAAGTTTTTAAAAAAAATCCATAGTAAGATCCCCCATTATGTTATGAATTTCGATTGATATATGTGCTATGAGCCTATGATTGAAGGTAACTATTTGTTGGATCTATATGCATATATATATTGTAAGAATAGTTTCTCAATCAGACCATGCATGTGGATGATCTTAAAAGTTAGGGAGAAAAGCCCTAGTTTCACGGCTTTCTTAACGGGGAATTTAATTTAAGTGATTATATTCCGAAAAAGGCTAACAACTAAACATATATATAATGTTGTCTTTGTGTTCATCGTTGTTTCTGATGTTTTTAATATACTTTTGGTTTTGGGAGACTGTTTCACTCCTTTGTTTGCGAGTTGAAAACAACGGTTAATAGCATGTCGCGAAATAAAATTTGTACATTTGTATAACAGTGTTTTTTTTTTGGAACTTATTTTGTATAACAGTGTTAGTATATACCATTTGATTTTCTTATATTTTTCTAAAACCAGCTACTATAATTATTTTTGTTTTTAAACCATTACACCGTTCTTCAAAGAACCGTGTTTTCTCTTATATTAATACGTCTGTGCCTTACTGAATTGATATCAGTAATTACCCTTTAATAGATTTGTACCGGAATTTATTTTTGTATCTTTTCGCGTTAAAGAGAAAATGTTGGATTCTTTCTATACGAAAGAAACCTATTGGATTTGTTTGGTGACAACTAAACTTGAAAGTTAAACTATTGGTATTAGTCTATGAAATTAGTACTGTATTTTAGAGGTTTTTAAGGTTAGTGAGACACTATATAAAATTTCTTAACTTAATTTTAGAAGAAGACAGAGAAAATTAGAGTTGACACAAGAAAAAAGAATACTCAAGAAAACTCTTAAAACAAAAAAAAAATGAAAGAAGAAGGTAGATTTCGTCTGGATTTGTCAACGCAGATTTTAAGGGTCATATGAATCCTGTTTGAACTGATATTTTGTGGGAAACGTTTTTAGTCAGTGAGTTAGAGGTTCACCGAAGGGATTTGGATTCTAACGGCTGGATCTTCTGTTGTATGGGTTTCAGTGAAGCTGGTTGTCATAGTTCTTCAGTAGTGCTGTCTTAAGTGTTTAGTAAATCCGATGGTAAGATCTTCTCTGACTGAGCTGAAATTTGGCAGAGGTATTGTTGACTTTTTCATCTTGGACTTGTACAGTAGGATTAGTCTCTGGTTGCCGGAGTCTTTGTGAGCTGAGGTCGTTTGGTTGCTGCTAGTTTTGAAGTTTAGTGTTACTCTCTTGTTGTTATAGTATCTTGTATTGGAGATATCTCTTTGTGGCTAGAATCTATGTTTTGTTCAGGTTGTTGAATAGGAAGGACGTGGTTGTACTCATACCATTTATATAGTGGATTTTTGAGTGGACTACGGTCATGTTGGTTTTTCCTTCTCACGCCGAGGAGGTTTTTCAACGTAAAAATTGCTTGTCTCATTTAGTTATTGCTTATAGTATATCATATTGTCTTCGGTATTTTTTTCACAGGTTCACACAAGGTTAGAGGAACACGACTGTAACATTTCCGCTGCGCGTGTCCTTTCTCCCCAACAAAGTGGTATCAAAGCTAGCTTGATTTGATTATCTGATCCCATCAAAGTGGTTTCAGAGCTTCTGGTTTTAGAGCTTTGGGTTTGATAACTTCGGGTTATTGGTTGCTTGTGTGAATGTGGAAAATATGGGCCCGATGATAAGCTTGAATGATGTTAATTATCATCTATGGAAGGGCAAATGGAGGATTTGCTCTTTGTTAAAGAATTCCATGTTCCAGTCTTCGAGGAGAATAAACCGGGAAAGAAGACGGATGAAGAGTGGAAGCTGCTGCATCTCCAAGTGTGTGGGTTGATAAGTCAGTGGGTAAATGATAATGTTTTGCATCATACTGAGACTGAGATGGATGCTCGTTCTTTGTGGAGGAAGCTGGAGCAGTTGTATGCTAGGAAGACCGGAAATAACAAGATGTACATGATCAAGAAATTGATTGAGCTGAGATATCAAGAGGGGACTCCGATGATGGAACACTTAAATGTGTTTCAGGGAATTCTCAACAAGTTATCTGATATGGGCATCAAGTTTGATGATGAAATTCATGGTCTGTGGCTTCTTGGTACTTTACCAGATTCTTGGGAGGTTTTCAGGATGTCTCTATGTAACTCCGCGTCGGAAGGTACTATTTCGATGAATTCAGTGAAGAGCAGTGTTCTTAATGAGGAAGAAAGAAGACAGTTGAATGCTGCATTTCACATTCATATGTCTTTGTTATTGAGTCAAGGGGGGGGGGGGGGAGAAGTTTAAGTAGAGATCCCAAGAGGGACAAGAACATGAGCATGAGCAAGTCTAATAGATTTGAAAATATGGAGTGTTATTTTTGTCATAAGAAAGGGCACATGAAGAAGAATTACTGGAAGTTGAAAAACAAACAACAAGAAAATCAAGAAGAAAAGGTGGATTGGGTGACCGTCACCGAAGATCAGTTTCTCATTCTTCTTGAGGGTGATGCCATTAATGTTGCATGCCAGGACACCAGTTGGGTATTGATAGTGGAGCTACTACTCTTGCCACATCACAACAAGATTTGTTTTCTACCTACACTACGGGGTAGTTATGGTTCTGTGAAGATGAAAAATGATGTGATGGCTCAGGTTGCTGGCATTAGAGGATGAACACAAGGTTATGTGGTTTTGAAGCCATGGATGAGGAGATTGATTCTTTTGAATTGAATCATATACATATGAGTTGGTGGAATTGCATAAGGGCAAGAAGGCTCTCCTTAGTATGTGGATGTACAGAATTAAGCATGAGGATGAAAATTTGCCACCTCGATATATGGCTAGATTGGTTGTGAAAGGCTACAGACAAAAATTAGAGGATTGATTATGATGAAATCTTTTCTTCTATTGTGAAGATGTCATCCATATGGGTTGTGATTGGATTGGCAGCAAGCCTTGATCTAGAGGTTGAACAAATGGATGTGAAAACTGTTTTTCTTCATGGTGATTTGGAGGAAAAGATCTACATGGAATAATCAGAAGGCTATGTTGAAAAGGGCAAAGAAAATTTGGTTTTCAGCTTGAAGAAAAGCCTTTACGGATTGAAGTAAGCACCGAGACAGTGGTACATGAAGTTCAAGTCTGTTATGAGGGAGCATGGTTATGCATAGACTGATTCAGACCAGTTCATATTTGTGAAGGTGTTTGGTGATGATGATTTTATCATCTTGTTGCTGTATGTCGATGATATGTTGATTGTGGGCAGGAACATGGACAAAATTAAGGAGCTGAAAGAGCAGCTCGGCATGTCCTTTGCCATGAAAGATATGGGTCCAATGAAACAAATTCTTGGTATGAGAATTGTTCGAGACAGAGGTGAAAAGCTGATTCACTTGTCTCAGGAGAACTACATTGAAAAGGTTCTTAAGAGATTTCACATGGACAAGTCTAAAGTGTTGAGTACTCCTCTTGCTCCACACTTAAGACTGAGCATTCAACAAAGTCCAAAGACATATGCGGAGAAGGAAGATATGGCGAAGGCACCATATGCTTATGCTGTGGGAAGTTTGATGTATTGCATGGTCTGTAAAAGATCGGATTTAGCCTACGCCGTTGGAGTTGTCAGCAAGTTTCTCTCCAATCCGGGAAGAGAACATTGAAATGCTGTGAAGTGGATTTTGAGATATCTTTGAGGGACTTATGATCTGAAGATTACATTTGGGGGTAAGAAGCCTTTGTTAGTCAATTTCACTGATTCTGACATGTTTGGAGATATTGATTCTAGCAAGTCTACTTCGGGTTATTTAGTAACGTTTGCGGGTGGAGCTGTGGCATGGCAGTCAAGGTTGCAACAGTGGGTTGCATTATCTACCACTGAGGCAGAGTTCATTGCTTCAACTGAAGCTTGTAAAGAGTTGTTGTGGATGAAGAACTTATGTGAAGAGATCAGTTTACAAGCAAGAAAAGTATGAGTTGCTTTGTGATTGTCAAAGCGCCATTTGTCTCGGATTTTTTTTATATTTTGTTCGAAGTCGAAATACATTTAGAAAAGGTATCATTGGATACGATATGTGGTTGCTTCTAAGGAAGTGGAACTTGCAAAAGTTCATACGAATGATAATGGAGCTGATATGATGACAAAATGTTTGCCGAGGGGGAAGTTTGAAGTATGCCGAGAGATAGCCGGAATGGTTGTTTCCTCCATCTAGTCGGAGGGGGAGTTTGTTGATTCAGTCCAGAAGGAGGAAATCCATTGGGTTTGGTTGGTAATAACCAAACTTGGAAGTTGGGTCATTGGTATTAGTCCATGAGATCAGTATTAGGCCTTGGAGATTCTTAGAGTTAGTGAGACACTATATAAAGTCTCTTAACATAACTTTGGAAGAAGACAGAGAGAATTAGAGTTGACACAAGAAAAAAGAGTACTCAAAAATTCTTAAGACAAAAGAGAGAAAAAGAGAAAAGAAAGTAGATTTCGTCTGGGTTTGTTAAGGCAGATTTGGAAGGTCCTGTTTGAGCTGATATTTTTTAGGAAGCTTCTTCAGTCGGTGGGTTAGAGGTTCACCAAGAAGATTTGGATTGTAACGGTTAGATCTTCTGTTGTCTGAATTTCAGTGAAGCTGGTCGTCACAGTTCTTCAGCAGTGTTGTCTTGAGTATGGTAAATCCGACGGTAAGATCTCTCTGATTAAGCTGAAATTTGGCAGAGGTATTGTTGACTTGTTCATCTTAGATTTGTACTTTGGGAATAGTCTCTGGTTGCCAGAATGTTTGTGAGCTGAGGTCGTTTAGTTACTGCCGTTTTGAAGATTTGTGTTGTTCTCTTGTTATTGTAGTATTTTGTATTGGAGATAGTTTTTTATGCCTAGAGTCTCTGTTCTATTCAGGTTGTTGAACATGGAGGACGTGATTTTACTCTTACAATTTATATATTGGATTTTTGAGTGAACTATAGTCCTATTAATTTTTATTTTTTACATTGAAAAGGTTTTCCAACGTAAAAAATTATTTGTCTCATTTAGTTATTCTTTATAGTATATTTTATTGTCTTTGAAGTATTTTTCTCACAGATTCATATATGATCAAGAGAACACGATTTTCGCTGTACGTGTCCTTTTTTTCAGCAAAATGGTATCAGAACTAGCATGATTTTCTTATGTGATCCGAACAGAAAAACCATTAAAACGTTCTTCTGAAATCACTAAATATAATATAAAGGGTGAAAAGAGTAAATGATCGTCAATTTACATTGTTTTAATGGTACATTATTTCTCTTGCACAAATTTTCATTCCCCCACTAGCATGCGTTGTACATTTTATGTTTGTATCATAAAACAAATAAATACCATTATGTTTTTTTTTATATTATAATCAGTAGATAAGAATCAGCATAAAATAAACTTCTGCGAGCACTGTGTTTAGCATCACATCCACATATATTATATTTGTTTTTGATCAAACACACACATATTATATATTGTCGTCACACAGTACATATTATATATATTAAGCATACACATATTATTTTAAAAAACAATCATACACATGTATGTATAAGCTATTCTTTTATTTGAAACTGAATTATATGAAATGATTCATGAGTGTCAGACACTCAGAGCAGCCTTTATCAATATTTTGTCCCGCGTTATTTGCGCGACCGATCTAACCGATGTGTGTGTCAACTTTAATTCCCATCTTTGGATTTTTCCCTTGCCAGTTTTCTAAATTGGAATACATATATACCATAATGGTATCTGTATATATATTCTTTTTAAAATGAGACCTTGGCAATGCTGTATTGCATAGTTATATTGTTTGAATCTGAGCATAGAGAAAAATAAGAAATCATCTTCTATCTTTTTCTGAACAAAGACCATCTTGCCATCTACAACTATGACGTCGAAACACCAAATTTGATGTAATTTTATTTTTAATAGAATATCAAAAGTGACATCATTTCACCAAATTTGATATTCTGTGAATAGTACTACATCAAATTCATCATCAAATATTAAAAAAATATTGAATTACTTTTATTTAATTATAGATAGATTAATCACATTAATTAGTTTTAACTTATAGTTATACCACAATTTTATATTTTATTTGTATTTTCACATTACTAAAACATTAAACTATTATTGTATATATATATTTTTTTATTAATTATATAATTAAATAAGTACTGGCACTTACATTAAATTGTAACATAACAAAAATTATTTTATTTTAAATGTATAAATTTTTAATTTTGACTAATATTTAAAATAAATAAATATATATACAAATTAACTAAAACAAAAATAACATACATCTATAAACAAAAAAATAAATTACCAAATTTTAAAATATAATTAATCAATTACAAATAATTAATGTAATAGCTTACCGAAATTGAAAGGTTAACAATATAAAATATTGTTTTGGTGTAGAATTTGATGTGATAGTTGAGGATGAAAAATAAAATTCAACACTAAAACATCAAATTTGGTGTTATTTCAACATCAAATTTGGTGTCATGGTTGGAAATGACTTAAACCATATATAATTGTACTATATCTGGTGTAACACTGTAGCAGTGTCAGAAACTTTTTGTTTATTTATCAAAAGTGTTTATTCTATGCATTATTTAACTATGTTTGATTACATTTAATTTGTATAATTATTTTACAGTTGGATTAAATACTTTAAATATATCATAATTCAGATTCATTTATATATATGTAAATTATTTTTAAATATATAAAAGTTCAGTTTAAACATTTGAAATAGAAATATAATTGTAGTTACAATTTTAATTTTAACTTTTATATTTTAGTCATAAAATAATTGGTATTTATCAAAACTATTAAAACTAAAAGAATCTTGATTAATCTTTATAATATTATTTGAGAAGTCAGTTTCCTATGTGTCGCTCTCACGTTGATTTTCATGATGGTTGATTACACGAATACCCTTAATGAATTAATTTTAGTTATACCTAATTACCATTACTAAAAATTATTTAATTTCCTTTTTATTAATAAAGTTTAAATTATATATTTTTAATTATAGTTTATTTATTTTATAAAACAATATATAATAAAAGGAAATATCTATAAAATATATTGATTTTGTATATACAAAAAACGAATTATTTTTTACTTTATATTTTCCCTGAAAACATAGATTAAAAAGTGAATATCTATAAATTTTCAAAATATATAGGTGTATATATATATAATTTACAAACGAAAATAGTTTAGATACTTTTTAAGAAAACATATTTTATAATGATTATATTTTTGATCAAATGATTTAAAGAAATTAATTTCAAACAATGTAAAGTGACCAACTAATATCATATTTTTCAAATCACATGGAAAATTAAGAAAATTTATAAATTAAATATTTACCTAATTTCCATTGATAAAATTATAAAATGTATTCACAATTCTAAGCAAGTGATGATTTACCAATTATTAGGATTTGATTGTTATTATAAATATTCATAAATATACATGAATTTTCAAATATTATAAGATATGTTCATGAATGCAACTACAACATTGTATGCTTCTATGTTTTTAAAAATAACCTTACCAAATTTTATATGATTTATCAAATATATTTATAAATATAAAAGGATAAACTGAACTAAATTAAGCCAAAAATAGAAATCTAATTTTAATCTTATTAAAGTAAAAAAAAACAATTGTTCAATTTGAAATAATATATATGAAAATATAACCAACAATGAAATATTTGAACTGTTCAAAATATTATGTTTGTAAGATACCTAATTAAGATGAAAATATACATATAAATACGACCTTTTGAATTTCTGGGTGTAACTACTGTATGAATTCGTAATCAGTCAATGAAGTTTTGAAATATTTTCGAATTGGTTTGCTTATTCAACTTTCAATCCCTTAGCATACTAATTTATTTTATATAATTTTATCGAAATATCATATATTAAATTTTAAAATGTTAGAAGTATTTATTAATGCAATTCCAGCTTTATATTTCTTTTTCTCAAAAAACATATATCAAATTATAAAAATTTGTATAAATATATTTACAAATCTAATAGGATGAACCAAATAAATGAAATTAAAAATAAAAATTTAATGTTAACTTAATTAAAAATTGTCATTTACTTTGAACCCAAATATTGAGACCATACATGAAATGATTCAAATTACTATACATGGAATTTCATATCTAATTAAGATGAGAACATAATAATATTTAATATTAGTTTTCATGATATAAATTAAAATAACTTAAAAATTATGAACAAATGTATAGATATTTAAATCCATATAATGATACCTAATACAATTTTCTTTATTTATCATAAATATAAGTTATAAAATTATTTGAAAGTTATAAATAACATATGTAAATGTTTAACAATTATTATGATTTTATTATTTTATAAGTATTTATTCTCGTGCATGAGCACGGGAGAATCACCTAGTTATATAATAATGAAGAATAATTCTTTTGTAATATTTGGTGTTGTGGTTGGAAACTCAAAAACATCCGGTGCTAAAATTATATCACGTACTTTACATTTTTTATTTTATCATGTACTTAACAATGAAAGAACAAAAGAGTATTATTTAAGCCAATATAGGCATACTTAACATTGAAACAACAAAAGAGTATTATTTAAGCCAAAAATATTTTACCGGAAAAGGTAATATATATGCCTAACCTTCATCTGGAAGTACTTTATTTAGTGGGAGAATTTACGTATGTAATGACTACACGCGTTGTTGGACTAGTTGCGACCATCAAATTAATTATGTTTTGGTCAACATAAATTATATTGTAGACATTATAAAGAGAGATAATTAGGATATACAAAATTGGTAAAAGTACTAACATTTTGATGTGTGATTTGAAGAGAGCCTAAAACATAATGGAACAGTGACCTTAAGTTAAGTCAAATCATGCATCCACTCTGATTGATAGAAAGAAAAATTCATCACAACTCTTTGTTTCCTAAATAAGTTGTTTTTGATTTGACCAGTGGGGGAGAAGAACAGTTTTAACGTTTATTTCTCGCTTTTATATTTCATGATGGGACGTAGAGATGTTTTATTTGTATAATCGTTCTTGTTCTTGTGGGGTGAACGGTATTCTGGATGAACTATATGAGTTCAAGCTTGACGCTGAAGAAAAACAGAAAGTTTGCTATAAGGTAAATGGGTTATAGTTTGGATATAAGTAATGGAAAAATAATTATCGACAAAACGAACAATAAATAACACATGTTTATATACTTGGATAAAAGTAATATACTAAAGTTACAAGGATAAAAGTAATATACTAAGACATGCGTCTTGTGCATGATGAATTTATATGAAAATTATTTAATAAATATGGTATAAAAATAAAATTTATCTTTTTGATCGAATTAATATTTTTAGGTCTTAACAACTTTTTAAAACTCATTTTGTTAATTAGATAATTTGTTTACTAATGAGAAGATCCCATTTTAAAAATATTTAGATCAAAAATCAATTATCGCATAAGAAACCTAATATTTAAGTCGAAGAATCTCTACAATGAAACTATGTCAATTCTGTTTTATATCATGATTTACCAATTTAAAAGTTAATTATGATTATAAAAAAATTACGTTCATGTGCCAATCATATCTATCTTCTATATTTTCCTCTTTTTGTGTCTTTTTATTTATTTTGGTTATTGTTAGAAATAAATATTGATTTTGGAGTTTATTATCGTTTTGTTCTTTTATTTGGCCAGAGTTTTAGAAATGTTTAAGATTTAAAATTATTAAAGAGATACATATTTAGTTAAGATCTGCATCTTGTATAAAATAAGTATTTTATATTTATTACTTATTCTATGTTTTTTCTGCATATTATAAAATAATTAAAAAATAAGTTACTATTATGTAATAAATTAGCGTGTGCATATGAATTAAATGATCACTCTTGTTTATTCACAAGCAGTTTAGGCTAAGTATATCAAAACAATCAATCTTATCTATGTATATGATGTATAATTAAATTTAAATGATATTAACATATATATATATATATATATATATATATATATATATATATGATATACATTTAATATGAATATTTATTAAATGATGTTTCTAGTCATATGATTTTATGATTATTTGCATATTTGTGTTAAAAAAATTTACATCGACGGATTATTTTTTAATGTGGGATGTTTAGTGGTTTCAATAATTTATAATCATTTAAAAAACAATGAAGATTTCAAAACTAAAATATTAACTTTTAAATATATGTTCAGTGCAAATATATATATTCAGTGCAATATATGTGTATATATATATATATATATATATATATAACATAAGCACATATTAAAATAAAATTATTTATTCATATGGTTTTATAATCATTGTATCTTATTACATAAAAAAAATTTAAACCTTGATCACAAAATTTTATGTGAGACTTTTAACAATTTTAGTAATTTATACCCGTTTTGAAAAATTCAAAATACAACATATACAATATTCAAAAAAAAATTATACGATTAATGTAATTGTGTAATTTATTTTAATAATAAAGAATTAAACAAAGATGATAGAAAGTATACAGATTTTTAGCAAATCTTTATGGTTTAAAATTATTAATTGCTATATATATATTTTAGTCACATTTTGTTTTTAAATATAAAACTCACATGTAAGGTTCAAAAAATAAATTTAAAATCTAATACAGCAATAGGATATTAAGACATTATAAAAAAATAACCCAAAATCAACTAATATTCAAATTAAGGCTGTTCAATATGCTAAAACCGAATAGTACAGAACCGAACCGAACATAAATATATAATATGATTTTGTTTTGGTATATACCATACAAACCGAATGGATGTGATTTATAAAAACCGTAGGTTTAGATATAGTTTGGTTTATAACCGATTAAACCGAACAAAACCGATTAAAAGTAAAAACATGTAAATATGTATGTACTTATAACAACGCATGAATATCTATTTGTTATATAAGTTGAACTATAATTATAATTTGTAAATCACTTGAACTATAATTAAGTAACAATTCACTGCAACTGAGACTTCTTATTTTCTTTGTCTTCTTTTTTGATCTCTTTACTTTATTTTAACATTGACTAAATTGAAGTAAATATTATAAATTTAATAGGCAACAATTAGTTGAAATTCTTTACAACTTTTTTTTTTATCTTTAGACAAACAGAGTTGTGTTCAATCGAAGACATATGAATATGATGAACACTAAATAAGGAAGAATAGAAAATTTTTGATTTCATGCTTCTCATTTGTTTTTTTTATTTTTATTTTCAAAATTTAGAGTTTTGATATTAATTCTAGATTTGATTATTTTATACGACTCTTTTCTATGTAAATCTTCGATCAACAGATCGAGTTTTGTGTTTCCGTTTGCGGATAAAATACTTCGCTAGGCAAATTTTGTAGTGTTTCAATCTAGAATCGGACTTGTTCTTCAAGGTTTTATGCTGATTCTGATTCTAGATTGAATAAATATATATTGTTTGCAGAATAAATTATCTGACATCTCTTCCGGTGCGGATAAAATCCGATCTATCTTGGGTTTGTTTAATCGCTTTGCTCTTTTCGTTATCATGGTCACATCCTGATTGTCTCCTTGGTTCTTCTTCTCGTTGTTGGTTACCCTTAACCTTTAGTCTCGGACGATATCAATCTTTGCTATATACAAGTTTAAGCAAAGTTTTCAAAAGAGCTAAAGGTATGAGATTTGCATGCTCGTCTTCCCGATTTGTTTCAGTCTAAGAAGAGTCAAAGCTTGCATGTTCGCAAGTGTTTTGACAATGGCTGTTCCTAAATCGATTGAAGTGTCTTGGTGTTTATCACATCCGATGAAGAGGATTAAGATCTCTGGAAGCATAGGCGATTACAAGAGTAAAGCAAGCAAGTGGAATCAAAGGTTAGCTCAGAAACTGTTCATATCCGGTAGTCGGCGATTTTCCGGTGGCTCTACAACCCTTTCCTGGAGCGTAACATGTATCACCTTCTTAGCCTAATCAGAAGACACATGGAAAACAAGGAAGACACGATGAAGATGAGGAGATGAACATGTTGTCTTTTTATTTTCATCTTTATCTTTATTTTAAATGGGCTGGGTTGGGGCTGATATTATGTATCAAATTGGGTTATGAACTTTGAATTCCCTTGTAAAGTTAAAGTTGGCCCTTCAGTGGCCTAATATATGGTCGACAAAAAAGAAGCGTTTTTTCTGTTTTATTCTTTATTTAAATATATAATATTTTTTAATAAATGACTTTTTGACAACATGACTCTAAAATTCGTATAATATACAATATGATCTCAAAACTACATAATTATGTTTTTTGGTATAAAACCAAATAAACCAAAAACCGACGGTATATAAACCAAACCGAACCGAAATAAATATGGATTTATAATAGTAGTTATAATTTACTAACTGAAATACTGAAAACCGAGAAAACCAAACCGAACCGAAACCATACCGAACCGAAACCATACCGAACCGAAACCAAAACGATATCCGATTGAACACCCCTAATCCAAATGAAACCGATCTATTGTTTCATTCTCTAAAACATAATGAAAATAAAAACTTCATCCCACGCAAGGCATGGATCGTATCCTAGTGAACATACTATATAATATAACATTCTCTAACCATTTAATTTTGGACTAAGAAAATTCTCAATTGATTTTCAAGCCACCACATAAGAAAAATTAGCATTCCAATTATGTGACAACTCAACATGACACTTTTTAATTAGTACAAATTACAAGTTATAACTTTAAATGTTTCTCTTTTAATATATAGGGGATATGAATTATATGAATCACATGATAACATTACAAAAATTTTAAAATATTAAAAATATGTCATGTTGAACTTTGGCATCTTATTATATATAGCTTGGTTCTTCAAAGTTGCTAATTAACATGATTGCAACATGTGTTAATACATTTTTAAGATTGTGACATTTACCAAAAATATGATACTATTCTCTTTTGTTTAGGATTTAAAAAAGATTTAGGAAAAGAAAATTCTCATTAAAAATAGTATTTTAAGGTTCTTTTTTGGATTTTAGAAAATAAAAATTATTGTTATATAGTATTTTACATTACACATTGTTAAAAATATTTGATAATAATTTTATTTTTCTAAAAAAATCTAAACAAGAAAATTGTAAAAAGCTATTTGAAAGTAATTTTTCTTATTTACTTTTTTTTTTAAATTGTGATATGTGTCAAAATATGATACAATTCTCTTTTGTTTGAGATTTAAAATAAATTTAAAAACGAAAAAAATTTCATTACAAAACAGTCTTTTACGGTTCTTTTTAAGATTTTATAAAAGAAAAATTAGTATTTACTACATTGTTAAAAATAACTTGATTTTAATTTTCATCTAATAAAATCTAAACAAAATATAATTTTAAGAAGCTATTTGAAAGTAAATTTTATTTTTTACAAAAATATAATTTTTGTTTTTAAAGATACTAAAGAAAGAGAGATAAATATTAACTTTTAAGAAACAAATATTAAAAATAATAATTATAAAATCCTTACAAATACAATAAATTATTTAATAAAAATCATGAAGAAAAAGTAAATATAAAATAAATAATATTCATTTTTAAAAGAATAAAAAAATAAAATTGTAAAAGTACTCTTATTATTTTCTTATAAATAATTAACTTTCATTTTAAATATATAATTGTATGTTAAAAATTCATAACCAAAAATAGCTACAAATATTTCACATCTATACTAAACTTATCTTATATTAAATAATTTTCTGAATTCATTATTTTAATGATATATTTCCCTAATAAACGTTTAATTAAAATAAAAATTTAAAAGTATAACATAGAAAAAACAAAAAAATGTATAATAATATGACGATGAAGTCTGATTTGGTATTGAACAAGCATATATGTATAAATATCACTTACAGTGACTGTAATGATAACCTATTTTTATGAGCAAACACGAAAAATATATATCAAAAATGTGTTTAATTTTCGTGTAACTAAACAAATGAAGACCAATCACGACAACATCATAATTTTATCTTTGTTCACTAAATAGTTTTAATGTCATTTTTGTCAACAATTTTATTTAAGCAATTAATATAAAATAAAATTTTCATTTTGTTAAGATTTTAAAAGATTTTGGTACACATAGTCTACATGAGTTTGTTTTTACGTTGCTGCCAAAAAATAAAAAAAAATAAAAGGGGAAAATATTCTATTTTATAAATATATTTTATTTAAAATTTGAAATAGAAAAGAAAAATACTATCAAATACTGGTTACATTTTTTTAGGAATTTAGAAAAGAAAAATTATTATCATAGAATCTTTAACTATTATCTTCGGTGTAGAATTTATGAAAAAATAAACTACTATCAAATAGAAATTAATATTTTTATAATTTTTATCACTACTATTCTTACAATTCATTTTTAATTAAATAAGTTTTAATAGAATTGTGTGCCAAGGGAAGGAGATTGATCTCACTGGCGACACAAAGGTCGAAACTCCAAAACAAGTGATCAGATCTCCATCGGATCGCGTTTTACTTTCGTCGGCATCAGCAAAGAAAGTGAGGGTCGCGTAGTCCATCAACTTTTGGCGTCTCGCTTAGACAAAGAAATCTCAAAGCTGGGCTTGGCTCTCCAAAATCCTCTTCTTCAGGACTTGGGCAGATTGGATCAAGTTCAAAACAGCCAGGCCCATCTTCCTCAGCTAACCAGAAAAAACCCGAACAGCAGCAATACCAAAGAGTACCAATTCTAAAGTGGCAAGCGGAAGGCCCCCAAAAGTCCCGTGATGAACACTATTACTTGGAAGTGTCAAGGAGCTGGTGCTCCATTGACAAGAAACATCTTCAAGAACTTCATCAATGTTTTTTACCTACGTTTTTAATTTTATCGGAGACAAAAAATCCTTTTTACAAGATGTGCAAGTTTCTTTTGGTTATCTACACAGTCGATCCTCGTGGTCGTAGCAGTGGTTTAACTCTTTTTTTACATGGATGATCCGATTGTTTTTATTTTATATGCGGGTAAGCATATAATTGATATTTGAATCTTCTTTTGAAGGACATGTTATTTATATGACTTTTGTTTATGGTAGATCCGGTTATAAGAAATCGTGATTTGGTTTGGGAAAGACTAACACAAATGACTTTAAACCGAAGAAAAGCTTGGTTTATGATTGGTGACTTCAACGAGATTACAGGAAACCATAAAAAAAAGGAGGAGGAGGAGACCAGAAAAAACTTTCCTCCCTTCCACACCATGCTGGATAATTGTAGGATGCTTGCATTTCCATATAAGGGAAACTTTTTCTCGTGGGTTAGGAAAAAAGATGATCTGGAAAGGTCAAATGCAAACTTATACATAGCAGTGGCAAATGAAGAGTGGCACGAGCGCTTCCCGGCCACAAATGTGGAGTTTCTTCAGCTTTGGGGATCAGATCACTGACCAGTATTAGCACGTATACAGTCTGTATACAGAAGATCGAAGAAGAGTTATAGATTTGATAAAAGATTTTTGGGGAAACCCGGTTTTAAGGAGGAAATTGTTTCAGGTTGGAGCCCTTTCAGTGAAGCCCATGATATGGACTTTCACCATAAAGTGACCTCTTGCCGACGAAACATAATTTCTTGGCGAAAGAACAACCCGAAAAATTCATCGAGACTTATAGAGGAGCTAAAAAATAAGATTGATCTAGCTAAGAGAATGAGCATAATTCTCTTGAAGAATTAGAAGACCTGAGACATCAACTTATCACCGCTTTCAGGGAAGAAGATGATTTCTGGCAACAGAAAAGTATAACGCAATGGCATCGAGCAGGTGACAGAAACACGAAATTCCACCATGCGATCACAAAACATAGACGAGCACGGAATCAGATCACTTGTATCAAGGACAAAGAGGGCAGGATAATAGAGAGCGAACGAAGGATATAAAAGGTGGCTGTTGACTATTTGCAGGAGTTCTTCTCTACATCTCTGCCCACAGATATGGATGCCTCTCTCCGTTTCATAAAAAAACAAAGTTTCAGGGACCACAAATGACTTCCTTACAGCTGAACCGACGGAGCAGGAAATTAAGAAAGTTTTGTTTGATATTAATCCGGATAAAGCTTCAGGACCAGATGGTATGACAAGCAGACTTTTCAAAGATTTTGGAATGTCATGCAAAAAGATATCATACGACTAGTTCAAGACTTCTTTATTGATGGAAATTTTGATCCGGGACTGAATCAGACCAACATTTGTTTGATCCGAAGAAGGAGAGACCAAGAGAGATGAATGAGTTCAGACCTATTAGCCTTTGTAATGTCAGTTATAAAATCATCTCGAAACTTCTATCTAAAAGACTAAAGATAGTTCTCCCTGACCTGATTTCGGAGACACAATATGCCTTTGTGGCACAACGTTTGATCACAGATAATATTTTACTGGCGCATGAAAACTTCCATGTTCTCCGAACAAACACCATAGCTAGAGAAGACTTTATGGCCATCAAGACTGAACATGAGCAAAGCGTATGACAAGGGTGGAATGGAGTTTTAGCCGAACATTGATGCTATGATTGGGGTTTGCAGAAAAGCTGGTAGATCTTTTGATGTTTTGTGTAAGTTGTGTTACATCGGTCTCCTACCAGGTGCTCATTAATGGGGAACCAAGTGGTAAAATTAAACCCATGAGCGGATTCAGGTAGGGAGACCCCTTATCCCTTTTCCTTTTCATTATGTGCACTGAATCTCTGATCTCCCTCCTTAAAGGAGCAGAGAAAGAGAAGTGCATCTTGGGACTACGCGTTGGCCATGCCAGCCTCCTGGATATCTCATCTTCTCTTTTTTTTTTCGGATGACAGACTTTTCTTCTGTAAAGCAGATGCAAAACAAGTATAAGGAAATTTTAGACATCTTGAAACCTATAGGAAAGACATTCGGGACAGCAGCTAAATGCTGCTAAGTCCTCTATTATTTTTGGAAATAAAGTCAACCAAAATGTTAAGCAGAATATAAAGGGAGTGCTTGGGATTACAACTGAAGGAGGGATGGAAAAAGATCGGGCATGTACTTGGTGAAATCAGGACTTAATAGACTATAGAAGATCAAAATGTGTGATGTTGAAGATCAGAATTTACAACCAAGTATCACTGGTTTACAGAGCCAAGTGTGGAGTATCCCTGCTCCGGCGAAGATGAAACACTTTATGTGGCAAGGCTTGATTGGATGTATTGCGACGACCGAAAGACTTGCCTATAGACACTTGAGCACTGATATGAGCTGTTTTAGATGCGGCGACTCTGAGAAAACCATTAACCATCTTTTTTTGAATGTCCCTCCTACCCTCCAGGTGCGAGCTTTATCGGATTATCTGTCCTTTCCAGATTAATTCCCGAGTACCTCTATTTATCAAAACATGAACTTCCTCTTTTGGAAGAAGAGAAACATGGAATATATGGAACCACTTAGTAAACTTTCCCATGAATTCCTATTGTACATTTGGAAGATCCGAAATGATAAAAGTTTTCAATGGAAAGGATTCTCACCACTTGACACCCTGCAAGCTAGTTTCCATTGAAGTCGAGTGCTGGAGGAAAGCATATTCACCCGAGGATGGAGAGGAGGAGGAACCCCACAGCTAGTTTCCACAAAGCTCGACTCTCCCGGTGGAACCCCAACACCTTACCTGCCAAAGGGGAGTTGAGAGATTTGGACTATAAGGATGCCGGAAGAGCTTATCAGCCCTCCATGCATAGATGGAAGGACTCATATGGGCTTTATTTTGTTTCGAGAGTTACAGTGCACAGAGATTGTGGAGAAAGACTGTTCTTATATGGTCGATATGATTGTCAACCATACTGATTGGCCGGCTTTTTTTGCCTCCGAGCTAGATTCGTTCCGTCTTCTATGAGCCGGTTTCTTGGAGTTCAACATCGACCATATACCTAGGATTAGGAATGTGCGTGAAGATTCTATAGCCAAGAAGCGAGAAGTAGCGGTGTTCTTTTTTTCTATATAGATCAGACCCAGCCGGACAAAACGTCTATTCGGAACGACTCAAACCAGCCTACTTGATTTTAGAAGATAGACACCGACAAAAAAAAACTGTAAAATCAAATATACTTTTTACATAAAACCATAGTTTGAAATATATAAATCTAAAAAAAATATAAATTAATAAAATATCAAAGTTTTAACATTAAACTTATAGATTTTTATGGTGAATTTATAGTATCTGTATTATTATTTTTAACTTAACCACCAGGTTATGTAATTAACCAAACAAATCCATTAAATATAAATGGGCAAGGCCCAAAACCAAAGTCGCATTTCCTTTTACACGTGTCAGTCCTTCTACTTTGGGCCTTTTTGATAAGAAGCTCATTTTAAAAGAGAGGGAATTCAAAATCTCTTTGTTCCGTCTTCTTCCCCCCTAAGAGACGCAGAGACAGAAGAGGGAAAAGAAAGAACACCTACAAGTCTTAAACCCTTGAGAAGCACTATGGAGGATCGAATCTAATAATTTGAGATTCGTCTTCACCAAACCCACCTGCGGAAAATGTCAGTGCTCATGGGCTCGAAGCAATCTCTCGGCTTTTGTCTTCTTCCTTCTCCTTCGTATGCTTTTTAGAAGATTTCATCAGGTTTTAGCATCGGGATCCGTGTCAAAAAGCAGCCCTTTTCACCATAGAAGCAATGGTTTATCCGCATACACTTCAGTCGGGTAACGTGTTGAATGCTTGAGTTCTCTTTTCCGACTGTTGTATGGAGTTGAGTTATGGCTGCTCTATAGTGGTCCTGTTTGATGGATTCTCAGCGTTTTCTGATTTATAGTTGATCCTGAAGAAGAAGCTGTTCAGTTTTTTTGTTTTTTTTTTAAATTTAGATTAGCCAACTTGCGGCGCTTAAATTGGCTGATCTTGGAATTGATGCTCAGAACTGTACTCGGGGCAACACAGTTGCTTAATATTATCCCAAGGTTTAACATTTCTCTTTTGTATTCTTCACAAGCTTGAGGTGATATGCCCAAGACTTGAGACTTTGAGAGTACTATGTTAATGCTACCTTTATTGAGTAACTAGTTAAAGGCTAAGTTTATATATTCACACTCTTCTCTTCTTATTTGTACATGGTGAGTCCATTGAAAAATGCTCGTCTCTTTTCACGGCTCCTGATTTGTATGCTATCTTAAATTCTCATACAATAAGCTTTGGTTTTGAATTTATTGTTCATGTTCTTTTTCTTTCGATTCACAGTTTATCAGCTACATGGAATTGCTTCATAGTTCTTCTTAAGGGTGGAGTAAGGGTGAGTATGACAAGAATTTCATGAAAGACAAATTGATTGTATTTTAAAAAATTATCCTCGTTCCTTTTTGCAGGTGGATGGTAGGTTTACTACATGTGCAGTTCCATTAGAGAAGGTTGAAAGAAAAGTTTCTATGGAGAGTTTAGAGCTAGACCCTCTCTGTGACGAAGTTGTTATCTTCGGCATACTTTTTACTACTCATTCTTCTATATTTACAGCTTCCTTGAGAGAATGAAATATGTAAATTTGACACTTCATTTCTTTGATATATCTTATTTCGTTCTTGGTTATGCTTCAGATGTGAGGATTATTTCGCTGCAAGAATGATTTCAGCTGAAACACTCAAGATAAATCGGGTTATGCAGAAAAGAATAGGTGATGAGGTACTTGCAAGTCCTGTGGTCCTGACTCTGTTTTTGGTTGCTTTTTCTTTCCTTTTCTTTTTATGCTCTGCTTTAGCATTAGAAACTAGCTGAAGTTGTTCTGAAGTAGTCAAGAGTTTAGTGTTACGTTTTCAGTCTCGTGTGATTGTCAATCTAAGTGTTTAACTTGTTACTTGTATGTTAAGCTAAATGACACAAGCAACTTTAACGAGTTCCCGTGGGAGATCTCTTGCTCCCAAAATCCACTAGATCAATAAAGAGTACAAGAACCAATCACTTATAGAACTGTGATGGTTTAGAGATACACAGACACAATTAGTCTCAAGGCCTTTAAGCTAGAACAAATGAGCTCAACAATGTTCTCTTAGCTTATACTAATGTCTCTGTCTCTCTTGTGTAGCTTGACTCTTTCTCTGCTATGATCTCTGGTGGCTGCTGAAGAAGAACCGTAGTCTGCAGTAGACCTAACGCACATGTTATGTATGCCTTTAACCTAATGGGCTTCGTCGACTAAGCCCACAGATTATCCGCGCGTAACTTGTGCAAGCCGGCCCAACATTGAACAAGTTAATGGGCTTTGACCCAAACCTCACAAATCTCCACCTGTTTGGTCTAAGCTCATAACTCTTGCTCCTTTGCCGACACTTCCTGGTCTCTGTCTCTTCTTCCTGTGAAGAACCTGAGAAAATCACACCTTCTCTCTTGTCTTCCTTTTCCCTCATCTCTGATGAGTCACCGCATTGCCTCCGGTGATTGTAACTGTTGAACACCATCTCTGTTCACTCTTCTGAACCCTTAGGTAACTCTGACCTTCTTCCTTGACTTCTTTCTCTTGAAGCACTTTGGCTCTGTAGAGGTAACTGATCAATTTTCCACTGATCTTGATGCATGTTCTCCTGACGAGCTCCCCTTTACTGATCTGGAGCTCCACCTCAACCAATGATGGTTGCTGGTGCTAAACTTTCGGTCTTTCTGTTCTGTACTTGAGGTGACCATGTCCACCCAAGTTAACTCGGACCTTTACCTTGACACTGGTGGTCGCGAGACCAAGCCAATGTCCCATTCTCCTTCTGAGCCTGTTCAACTGAAACCTCCGACTCAGACACTTCACGACGATTCCTCTAAGGTATAACTCACACAAGCTTCTCCTAGCTGTGGTAGCGACTTTATGCTTCTTGACCAAGTGTTGATGACTATTGTCTCATATCCTTTAGCCTCAGGATTACAATCAGTCGTAACAACTTGTTCAACCAGATTCTGCCTGCACATTTTACTCTGCGCCTTTGACAAGAATCTCCAAGCTAAGTCTAACCTTGAAACGCCTTTTTCCTTTAATTAAGCCTTCTTAACAGTGACTAACTTGTCTCTCTGTTTGCTTCTTTGGTGAAAGATGCTCCACCTTGAACACGTGAGTGTTACCACGAGTTCACCCCATTCCGCCAGGTAGTCCTTTTTCAAACACTCTGAGTAACTCATCCTCTGATCTTGACACATGCTGACCCTCTGTTTTGTGACGTGTCTTGTGAGGTCTTCTTGTATACTCTGGAGTTACCTGGCGTAGCCGTTCCTGTCTCAGTGAAGGTTCACAAGCTCACAGCATAGCTGGAACTTCTGACCAGGTACGGTCTTAGTCAGAAAATCTGCTGGATTAACTGACGTGTGGATCTTGTTTAGGACTGTAGTTCCATCTGCTATCAGGTCCCTGATGAAGTGGAACTTATTATCAATGTGCTTTGTCCTTTCGTGATGAACTGGGTTCCTTGCTAGAGATATAGCACTCTGTGAATCACAATGCAAGTGAAAACTGCCTTGCTTGAACCCCAACTCTGCACATAAACCCTTTAGCCACAAACCTTCCTTCGCTGCCTCATGTATCGCCATGTACTCTGCCTCTGTGGTAGAGAGAGCAACCACAGACTGCAGACAAGATTTCCATGAGACCGTGTTTCCTCCAACCTTGAAGATATACCCTGTAACTGATCTTCTTCTGTCCCTGTCAGTAGAGTAGTCTGAATCTGAGTAACCTTCAATAATAAACCTTGTATGCTTCCTGAATGTTAGGTTGGCCTTAGATGCTCCCTTTAGGTACTTTAACACCCACTTAACTGCCTCCCAATGTTCTCTGCTGGGTTTACTTATGAACCTGCTGATAAACCCCACTGCGAAGCCTAGGTCTGGCCTGGAGCCGACCATAGCATACATTAAGCTCCCTACAGCACTCGCATATGGAACGTTTTCCATGTATGGTGCTTCAAGCTTCCATTCTTTCTCAGTCAAACTTCTCAGGTTGAAGTGTGCAGCTGTCGGCGTCAACACTGAACGAGTTTCCAGCATCCCAAACGTTCTCAATACCTTCTCAATGTAGGTATCCTGTGACAGCTCCAGTGTACCTTTTTCTCTGTCCCTTCGAATATCCATGCCTAGGATTCTCGAAGCTGGTCCCATATCCTTCATTTCGAATTCCCCATTCAGCCTATCTTTGAGTTCCCTGATCACCTTCTTGTTCCCTGATGCAATAAGCATATCATCAACATAAAGCAATAAGTAGATAGCTTTATCAGTTTGTGCATCCCTGACATACACGCATGGATCCTTGGTGCTCCTGTCAAACAACTGATCTTTCATGAAGCTATCAAACCGCTGATTCCACCTTCTTGGAGATTGCTTTAATCCATAAAGTGATTTTCTCAATAGACACACCTTGTTTTCATCTCCTGGTTGTATAAACCCCTCTGGCTGATCCATTAAGATCCTTTCCTCGAGACTTCCATGTAAGAAAGCAGTCTTAACATCCATCTGTTCCAATTCGAAATCCAAGTTAACAACCACTGATAGCATAAACCTGATGGAGACGTGTTTCACCACTGGAGAGAAGATCTCATTGTAGTCAACTCCCTCAGTCTGTGAATACCCTTTTGCTACCACTCTTCCTTTGTACCTCTCATCCTCAACTCCTGGTATACCTGGTTTGATCTTGAAGATCCACTTGCACCCGACCACTTTCTGCTTGTCTGGTCGTTCAATCAAATCCCAGGTCCTGTTCTTCCTATGAGAATCCATCTCATCCTGTGCAGCCTGTTTCCATCGCTTTCTGTTTCTGCTCCTCATTGCCTCAGCATATGATCTTGGTTCATCAACTTCCAAATCCTCAACAGTGTTCAAAGCGTAGGCCACAAAATTACCATCCTCATACCTTGATGGAGGTCTCACGTTCCTTCTCCTCTCTCTGTCCCGAGCAAGAACATAATCATCTAATGATTGAGGAGTGTAGTCCGCTACCTGTTCAACAACTTCCCCGGTTGAACATGTCTCGCTTTCTGAGCTTTCTGATGATGAAGACTCTTCCTTATCATCCTCCTGATCTGACGTGACGTCTCTTTCCAACTCAGTAGCACTTATGGTTGGACCCTGAATCAGATCATCGCTGAATGACACTCTTTTCTTAGGCTTCTTTCTTGTCTGAACTTTCTCCTCTTCTGCAACTGACTCAACCTGTTCAACTCCTTTGTTCAACGTATCCTTGTAGATTTCATTCTCATTGAACACCACATCTCTGCTTGTTCTGCACCTTCCTTCCTCAGATATCCAGACCCTGTATCCCTTTGTACCAAATGGGTACCCCACGAATACACCCTTCACAGCCCTGGGTTCGGTCTTTCCCTCAGTGACATGAACAAACGCTGAACACCCAAACCGCCTTAGATGCTTCAAATCCGGTTTTGCACCTGTCCAAACCTGTTCAGGTAACTTGGAGTTAATTGTTTGATTCGGGGACCGGTTGATCAGGTAGACAGCCGTTGATGCAGCTTCAGCCCAGAAACTTTGATCCAACCCTGTCTCAGCAAGCATACACCTGACCTTGTCCATTATAGTTCGATTCATCCTCTCTGACACTCCATTCTGCTGAGGAGTGTAGGTACACGTCCTATGCCTTTTGATGCCTGCATCCTTGCAGAAACTATCGAACTCTCTGTTGCAAAATTCCAGCCCATTATCTGTCCTCAAACACTTGATCTTCCTTTCTGTTTGAGTTTCCACAGCAGCCTTCCATTCCTTGAATGTCGCGAATGCATCACTCTTGTTCTTTAGAAAGTATAGCCATACCTTCTTAGAGTAATCATCAATGAAGGTTATGAAGTACTTACAACCTCCCAAACTGTCTGGTGTTGATGGTGAACCCCACATGTCTGAATGCACATAGTCTAGGATTCCTTTGGTAACATGTTTTGCGACTGGGAAGCTTTGTTTATGGGACTTCCCCAGCACACACTCCTCGCAAAACTTCAACTCATCAACCTCTTTCTCAGGCACGTATCCCTCCTTGGCTAGAACCTTCATACTCTTCAGATTCATGTGACCAAGTCTTGAGTGCCACCGACTTGTCCAATCACATTTTTCGTTGGACGAGTTTGCCTCGCCTTTCAATACTGACCCTTGCAGATAGTACAGCCCTTGATGATATTTTCCAGAAATCACCTTTTTATCATCCTTGTAGAAGTGAACCATTAAATCCTTCCCTTCATACCTGCAACCTGAAGTTTCCAGCATTCCATATGAGATCAAATTCCGACTCATTCCTGGCATGTATCTTACACCCGTGAGAATCACAACTGAGCCGTCTGGATTTTTTATCCTTATCTTCCCAATTCCCTGGATATTGCTGTGAGTATTGTTAGCCATCAGAACCTTGCCTCCTTCGAACTCTTCCAAATCGAACAGAAACTCCTTTGTTGGAGTTATGTGAAAAGAACAACCAGAATCCATGACCCACTCTTCCTGCGTCTCATGAGTGCTCACGGTCAACACCAGAGGCTGTTTTGGCTCCTCTGCAATGTTGGCTGAGTTCTCTGGTTTGTTGTACTTCCGATCAGGACACTCTCTTTTCCAGTGCCCTTCCTTTCCACAAATAAAGCAGCCCTTGTTTCCTTTAGGTCGAGACTTTGACCTACCAAATCTGCTCTTCGATCTCCCTTTTCCATTCCTTCCACTGCCACTGCCACTGCCACGGTTTGACCTGCTATCTGATCTGCCCCTGTCAACATACAGTCCTTCCCCTGAAGACTTAGAACCTCTGCCGCTCTCAATCAGCTCACGTTCCTTTGACCTTGCAGCTCCAGTAACCTCACTGAGACTCAGAGTGTCTCTCCCATACTTCAGAGTCTCTTTCAACTGATCATACCGGTGCGATAGTGAACTCAGTAGCAAGATGGCTTGTACCTCCTCAGACACCTCTACTTGTAGATTGTTGAGGTCCGCCACCAGTTTCAGAAAGTCATCAACATTCTCGTCGATGCTCTTGGAATCAGACATCTTGAATGTATAGAACCTTAGCTGAAGGTAGATTCTATTCGGCAAAGATGTCTCCATGTACAACTTGTTCAACGTGGACCACATTGATGCAGCTGTCTCGCAGTGTGTAATCTTACGTAGGACTTTGTTACCCACGTTCAACACTATCAAGTCCTTTGCCTTCTCAGACTTCTCGAACTTGACTGGATCAATACCCGGAACTGTCTCTGCAATTCCTGCTATCCCCTTCTGCGGATCTTTCATAGCTTTCTCCAGCTCCTCCTGTGCGGTTGGTGGATCCTTTAGCAGCTCCTCATCATCCAGAATACTCTTCAAACCTAGTACCCCGAAGTGTGCCAACATCCTGACCTTCCACAACGAAAAATCCCCAGTACCATCAAACCTGTCCACCTCAATCCGTGCCTTGGACAAGCTGACCATCCTCTTCGCTTAGATTAATCACACGCCTTAACCCGAGAGCTCTGATACCACTTGTTACGTTTTCAGTCTCGTGTGATTGTCAATCTAAGTGTTTAACTTGTTACTTGTATGTTAAGCTAAATGACACAAGCAACTTTAACGAGTTCCCGGCCCTCGGCGCGGTACGTCTCGTGGGAGATCTCTTGCTCCCAAAATCCACTAGATCAATAAAGAGTACAAGAACCAATCACTTATAGAACTGTGATGGTTTAGAGATACACAGACACAATTAGTCTCAAGGCCTTTAAGCTAGAACAAATGAGCTCAACAATGTTCTCTTAGCTTATACTAATGTCTCTGTCTCTCTTGTGTAGCTTGACTCTTTCTCTGCTATGATCTCTGGTGGCTGCTGAAGAAGAACCGTAGTCTGCAGTAGACCTAACGCACATGTTATGTATGCCTTTAACCTAATGGGCTTCGTCGACTAAGCCCACAGATTATCCGCGCGTAACTTGTGCAAGCCGGCCCAACATTGAACAAGTTAATGGGCTTTGACCCAAACCTCACATTTAGATTAGAGAGGTACTGTAATAAAAAGAAAAAAAAATTGGACAGGGCAACTGGTCTGTCCTCAGATTCTTCTATACCACCTGAGAGTCCTGAGAGGAGATCAAACAGACGGCCATGATCCAGTTTGGTGAGTTGACAGACAGCTAAACACATTGGACATAGACGTATCGATATCATTTGTCTTCTATTTTTTTCTTATTCCTTTTTGTGTGGCAAAGGATCTTTTTGTGAGAGTCTGACTTAACCTTTTGTAACTATTTACAGACTGTCTTTGTGTAATGTGGGGATGGTTTCCGTGTTCTCTCTTCTTCTGTCTGGTGTGGGTCTGATCCAAATATAAAAACGTGATTATAGATTTCATTTTTGTACAGCTCGATCTGGTGATCTTTTGTGTTCTGTCTCTTTGTGTAGTTTGTTCTGTTTCTCTCTGTCTCTGTCTGTCTCCTTTTGTTGCGGCTGATTTGGCGGGGCGAATTAGCTGTTACTGCTGACTTCTAACAACTTTCTGTGTTAACAAACATTTATGCAACTCTTGTTGCCAATTTTGCCTCAATTATTTCCACAAATTAGTTGCGGCGGTACACTATAAATGTCATCTTATAATCAGTGAGAGGTCATTAATATGATGAGATGCGGATATATTTTTATTAGCGTCAAATTGGAGTCAAATGTATAATTGACCAAACTTATTGACATCTTCTAATTTGCATGACCTTAATGTAAATACTCAATTATTTATCTCTTTTAGATACAACAAACTAGGATAAGACATGCGTCTTACCTTGCGTATGATAAATTTATATGAAATTTATTTAAGAAATATTGTATGAAAAAATAAAATTTATATTAATTCTTGATCGAATTAATATTTTTTGCCCTTAAACATTTTTTAACATTTTTTTGTTAATTACATAATTTGTTTATTGATGAGCTGATCTCATTTTAAAAAAAATATTTTAGGTCAAAAAACACTTATCGCATAAGAACCTAACGTTTAAGCCGAAGAATCTCAGGTCTACTATTTGGTTACAATGAAACTATGCCAGCTCGGTTTTATATTATGATTTAACAATTTAAAAGTTAATTATGGTTATAAGAACTTTACGTTCACGTGCCAATCCTATTTATCTTCAATACTTTTATTTTTATGCTACTTTTTCATTTTGGTTATTGCTTGATATAAATATTGATTTTGGAGTTTATTCTCATTTTTTTCTTTTGTTTTGGCCTAAGATTTAGAAATGTAAAATTTAAGATTATTAAAGAGATACATACTTATGTTAAAATCTATGTCTTGTGTAGAATAAATATTTTATATTTATTACTTATTTTACGTTTTTCTGCATATTATGAAATAATAAAAATATTAACTATATATTAAATAACTAAGAAATCAGTTACTATTATGTAATAAATTGGCATGCTCATATAAATTAAACGATCATTCTTGTTTGTTTGCAATCATATTAGGGTAAATATATCAAAATAATCAATCTTATCTATGTATATGATGTATAATTAAATTTAAATGACATTAACATAGATGTATATTATACTTTTAATATGGATATTTATTAAATGGGGTGTCTACTCATATTATTTTATGATTATTTGCATATTTGTGTAACAAAATTTTAAACCAACGAATTGTTTTTAATGTGCGATGTTTAGTGGTTTCAATAGTTTATAATCATTAAAAAAAACAATGAAAATTTCAAAATTAAAATATTAACTTTTCAATATATGTTCAATGCAAATATCACAATATAAGTATGTATTTTCATATGATATATAATTTAGTTTAAACGATATATATATATATATATATATATATATATATATATATATATAAACATAAACACCTATTAAAATTAAATTATTTATTCATATAATTTTATAATCATTGTATCTTATTATATAAAAAATTAAAACTTGATTACAAAAGTTTATGTAAGACTTTTCACAGTTTTAGTAATTTATATCCGTTTTGAAAAATTCAAAATACAACATATAAAAAATTTAATTTTTATATGATTAATATAATTGTGTAATTTATTTTAATAACAAAGAATTAAAAATGATAGAAAGTATACTTGTTAGCAAATGTTTATTATTTAAAATTATTAATTGTCTTATATATATTTTAATCACATTAGGTAACTCTGTAGGTTTTATTTAAAGAAATAATAGATAATTAATTTTAATTTGATAAATGAGTGGTCTATAATGAACATACAATATAATATAACATTCCCTAGCAATTTAATTTTGGATTAACAAAGTTCTCAATTGATTTTCAAGCCATCACATAAGCAAAATTAGCATTCCAATTATATGACAACTCAGCAGTGCATTTTTTTAATTAGTACAAACTACAGTTTATAATTTTTATATGCTTCTCCTTTAACATATAGGGGATAACAAGAATTTTGTTTTTCAAAAATCAAAAAGATCAATGCCAATTACTTTGTCACACTTCATAATTCTAAATCTACTTTGGTTTTGTTAAGCACAATGTTGGTAATTGTTTACTAAAGATTTGATTATTTAATAACGGTACACTTTAATTTTTACTAACAATTAAAAGTTATAGATGAATTAAATTCAGTCACCTAGCTAGTAATTCAAAATAAAGTTTGATTTACATACACACAGCTAGTAAATAGAAAAACAATTTGATTTACCTACCCATATATATAATATGTACTATTTTTTTTTTAATGAAATTTCAAATTTATTGATAATGCAAAAAATGTTATCTACATACTCGTATAGCTTGTAAAAAGAATAGCTGTAAAGATGAGATCTAAAGACTAAAGTGTGATTTCAAACCATCTGCTAAGTAAACCCTCCAGCTTGTGACCTGGCTTGTACCTGAGTGATACAATTATATTCCTCACTGCCTTGTCTATGAGTCTGCGAAGTTGATCAGTAGAGCTCCTAGTTTGATGATGACGCCTTGCATTTCTCTCCCTCCATATGTGGCACACTGTCGTTTGGAACAGCATCTTTGCAAGAATGGTGTCAATGCTCTTACCCTCCAGTCGCTGCAGTCTGTTTACAGTCCATTGCCAATCCGGATTGATATTCCTTCCTACAAACTTTCCTGCCAAAGGTTCCCATATAATATGTACTATTTTATTTGCATTGTTGGTATACTGGTTGTTAACATACTCCTTCTATTTCTAAATGTAAGATGTTTAAGAGAATTTTTGATGTTTTAAAATATAAGATATTTTCAATGATTTATGTAACTTTTGATTTTATTAAAAAATATGCAACCAATTATATATTGTGATGTATTTTATTATTGGCTAGTTTAATTTTAATTTATATTTTATTGATACTTTCTAGGTAAAAGTAAGTTTTTGATATAAGATTTTTCACTCCAAACATCTTTCATATTGAAACAGAAGGAGTAATATTTATAACCAATATAAGAGAAGTACGGTTCAAGTCTGATTAGTTTATTACCCCCGTCCCACTTTAAATGGTGTTTTAGGATTTTTATTTTTTTCCTATTTTAAGTGATGTTCTCAATAATCTAGGTATAACTTAATATGATTTGAATTTTATGACCAATTATTAAATACTGTACTTTTTTATTATTGGTTAAACTAGTTTTATTTAATGTATTTTTATGTTACCAAGATAAATTACATAGAAATATGTATTTTTTTAATTTATGTGAAATAATTATGTGGGAGTATTTTCTTGTAATGATGAATCATTATTGTGAGGATTTAGTTTTTAAGACATTCGAGGTGGAAAACATAAGAACCGTTACAACTTACAACGACGAGATTCTTGGATACCATTTATACAAATGGTAACTTTCCTTATTATATTCTTAATTTAGAATATCAGCCTAACTCCAAACTGTAAAACTTGCAACAAGAACAAAGAAGAAGAAGTGACTTTGGTTAGAGTATCCATCCGTTGCGCCGAACATACTCTGTCGAGTAGCCCAGGTGTCGTTTCGTGGTTGGATGACCAGGTCAGCAGGGACGACCGTTGGAACATGCGAAGCGAGCATGGGACCCACAGGATATCTCTGTGTAAAACGTTTGCCAGGCTGGCAAAATTGGATCATTGGATGGATGTGAGAGATTGAAGGACTAATCTAACGGTTACGGCTGGTCTTGGTTTCTATTTTTGTACAGGTGGACCCAATCATGTGACCGTTGGTAAGAGTCGGTGGGGCCCAGCCCAATACTAGGGTTTCTTCTCTTCATAAAGGCTCTCAATCCTCTCCTCCTCCCTCTTCTCTCAACTCATTACCCTACTTACCTAGAAGAACTAAGTTACCGGAGGAAGAAGAAGAAGAAGATTCGTAGAAACTCTCATCATCTTTATCTTATTTAAGGTACTTTGTAATTCTCTTGTACAGTTCTAAATTTGATATATCGAGAAACAGAGAACCGCTGCGTGTTTGAGGAGCCTAGGGTTTTCTCATATAGTTTTTGATTAGGATTTAGCAAGAATCACGCTTTGATTTGAGATCTCAACTAATCAAGAAAGTTAATTAGGTACAAGAATTAGGATTTCCAAATTTAACAACTTCTGATTTCTAAAAAAGGTTGTTTGTGTATTGTTCTTGAATTTTGGTTACAGGCGAAAGATAAATATGACTGCGGAAGTTAAGGTTGAGGAGAAGCAGGTGGAGTCAGAGGTTGTTATTGCCTCTGCGGTGGTAGAGTTGGAGACAACAGTGAAGGATGTTGTGGAGGAAGAAGTGAAGGCTGTGGAGGAGGAAGAGACTAAGGTTGAAGAAGATGAGAGCAAGCCTAAAGTTGTGGAGAAGAGTTCTTCTTTCAAAGAAGAGAGCGATTTCTTCTCTGATTTGAAGGAGTCTGAGAAGAAGGCTCTGAGCGATCTCAAGACAAAGCTTGAGGAAGCCATTGTTGAGAACACGCTGTTTAAGAAGAAGAAGGAGTCTCCTGTGAAGGTGGTGGAGAAGAAGAAGGAAGTAGAGGAGAAGGCTGAAGATGAGAAGAAGAGTGAGCCTGTTGTTACTGAAGAAGAAGCGAAAGCTGAGACTGCTAAAGCTGTTGTTGCTGAGGAAAGCTCTAAAGAAGAAGCCAAGACCGATGCTGTTGTGACCGAAGAGGCGAAAGCTGAGACAATTGTTGAAAAGGAAAGCCCCAAAGAAGAAGTAAAGACCGAGGAGGCTGATGTTGTCGACACTAAGGAGGAAGTGAAACCTGAGGATGCAGAAGAAGAGAAGAAAAGTGAGGCTGTTGTTACCAAAGAAGACAAAGCTGAGACTGTAGAGCAGGAGGAGGAAGAAGATGAGATTGTGGATAACGATATCGAGCTATGGGGAGTGCCATTGCTTCCAAGCAAGGGAGCCGAAGGCACTGATGTAATCCTCTTGAAGTTCTTGAGAGCAAGAGACTTCAAAGTCAATGAAGCCTTTGAGATGCTGAAGAAGACCCTCAAATGGAGGAAGGAACAGAAGATTGATTCCGTCCTTGGGGAAGAGTTCGGGGAGGATCTTGCCTCTGCTGCTTATATGAACGGTCTGGACCGTGAATCACGCCCGGTCTGTTACAATGTCTACAGCGTTTTCGGTAACGAGGAGCTTTACCAGAAAACATTTGGATCAGAGCAAAGCAGAGAGAATCTGTTGAGATGGAGGTTTCAGCTGATGGAAAAGGGAATCCAGAAGCTTGTTCTAAAACCAGGAGGTGTTACTTCTCTTCTCCAGATCCATGATCTCAAAAACTGCCCTGGACTGTTCAAGAAAGAGCTATGGGTCGCCATCAAGAACGCAACAGTAGCTTTGCAGGACAACTACCCGGAACTCGTTTCCAGAAACGTGAGTTCTCATTCACCATCACCATCATTCACCGTCTCATTTGATTCAATCTCCTGACGTCTGTAATTGTTTTGTGTGACCTACAGGTATTCATCAATGTTCCCTTCTGGTTCTACGCCAGCAGCACTCTCTTGTCTCCATTCTTAACACAGAGAACCAAGAGCAAGTTTGTTGTGACTCGTCCAGCTAATGTCACCGAGACTCTTCTCAAGTAAGCAACCAATACTAAAACCCCCCCAGTGTATGCTTTGAATTTATCATAACATTTATGCATTGTGGCTTGATGAAGGTACATTCCAGCAGAGGAGATCCCGGTTCAGTACGGTGGTTTCCAAAGAGATGATGATGCTGAGTTCTCCACCGAAGTGGTTTCCGAAGTTGTTGTTAAGCCTGGATCATCTGAAACCATTGAGATCCCAGCTACTCAGGTTAGAAACTCACAAACCAAACCTCTTTCTTTTTTGCATGAGTTGTAAGAGATCGATCTACTAATGCTTTTGGGTTCTCTTTTGTTTTGTTTCATAGACTCAAGGAACATTGGTTTGGGACGTTGTTGTTTTGGGATGGGAAGTGAATTACAAGGAAGAGTTTGTGCCAACAGATGAAGGAGCTTACACCATAATTGTCCAAAAGGACAAGAAGATGGGATCAAACGAAGGACCGGTCAGGAACAGTTTCAAGAACAGTGAGTCTGGTAAGATTGTTCTCACCGTTGACAATGTCTCTAGCAAGAAGAAGAAGAGAGTTCTGTACAGGTACAGAACCAAGACAGAGTCCTCCTGTTGAACTAGAGGATTTCAGCAAATCATCTAAGCAGTCTCTGGATATAATATTCTTTTGCTACAGTTGAAAAGTTTGGTGTTATTATTATTATTTTTGAGTGATACGAGATACTGCCATTGTTTCATTGAAATTCAATCTTTTGCTTGTGTTATGAGATTTTTTTTTCTCTTTCTATTTCTACTAGTTGTATAGCCCCTGCGCAGGCGCGGGGCTTCTGACGTTGTTGATGTATCAGATGATTTTGTATATGTGATTTTATCCATTGATTATGCCCTTGAATATTTACAGAATGTTGTTTGATGATTATACCAAGAATAGTAAGGAATGAGACAATGAATTTTGAGTTTGAAACATGAAATTGTTTTTTTATTATTAGCTTATTTTGGTTCATAGACTACTTTCCCGACACATTGGAAAACTTATATTTGTACGTAGCCAATGATTAATGCAAAGACAATGAAATTTATGACTGCAGGTGAGTGTCGAAATATTGGTTACATTGGTATAATTCTCAAAGCAGATGGTGCATATATGGTTTTCCTCTTCCGTTGTCGGGTTACTTCTAGGTCCGTGATGATTAGATCAACGTCAAGTCTTGCGGTTGCATTTAGATTGTAGTCTCTAATGGCGAGACTAACTTGAAGATGTTGGGATATAATATTATGGTTTTCCCTCATTAAATTCATCACATATTGGTTAGTCTCCTCAATAAAGAATGTAGAGTCGGAATGATGAATGTCATGATATGATAACATGAAATCTAATGATTCAGCGACTGAGTTATTGTAATTACCTTGATTGTCAAAAATTGATGGTACCCGGAAATCGATGATTGTTGTGTGTTTGGTCTTTGTATATAGACCTGGAGTAATTTCTAGGATTTGCTCTTGTTGATGTTGTTTGGTGTGAGAGTCGATGGGTAAGAAGTGAGTGTTATTCATGTTTGTGTTTGGTTGTGAAAGCTCATTACATCGTAGATATGTTTATAGGTTGTTAGGAATTGATGTTATTTTTGCCTATTTATTTTTACTTTTGTTTATATAGTGTATTTACTAAAATGTTAAATATTGAAATTAATGGTTTAGTATTTAATTACGGTGATTTATTGAATTCTTCTTGTTATGAAGACTAATTTTCTTTTTGTTTGTTATGATATTTAAAATGGTCAAATAAGAAGAATTGTAAATTCTTCTCATAATATTAATCTTCCATAAAAAATATTAATATTTTTTATTTGCATAAAATGTTGACCTTCACAATTGCTTAATGTATATTTTTATTTTCAAATTTATCGAAGAAATATCTTCAATACAAAATGAAGATTATTATTATATAAATATTTATTTTAGTGGTTTGTTTGAGCTGTGGAGTTTTGTTTTTGTTGTCTTTCTAATTATTTGAATTGTTGATCATAAAATTGAAACTGTTTTTCCTAATGTTTTATTGTAAAGTTTAGTAATCGTGGTAGGCATGGACATTTTATCCGGATCCGAGGATCCGATCCGGAACCGACCCAAAAATACCTGATCCGGAACCGATCCGAAAAATTATAGGTACCTATATGGGTCCTCTTTTTTTAGATCCGCGGGTATCGGGTAGGATCCGGACCCGAACCGAGATCTGATCGGACATATATATATATGGTTTACAGAGAGACTACAAATCATAAATATTTATGATCAAGCGATTTAAGATGGGGAGATGAATAGTTCACCAGTAAAAAAAGTTACGAACAGAAAAACAGCGCAACTTTATAACTCAGTCCGATACAATGATGAAAAGAATTCTAACTCATGTTAAACAACGACGATTTACAATATGAGAAAACTATAATTGTTGCAAATTTAACCTATTTCTTAATATAACATGATGAAGCTCATTTAAAAATGAATCCCATAATATATTTGCAGACCCGCCTTTAAAGAAAGCCCAAGAAGTAATAGCTTCCAATCTTCATAAATATATATTAGTTTCGGCCATCAATGTTTAAATTATCCATTAGTTCAGTGGTATAAATGGTGGAGGTTGTATCTTAGTAATCTGGGTTCAAACCATGGATTCGGCAATTTTTAACACATTTTTAAAGTGGGCTCCACGAAAATGCTGACGTGTCGCATCAGGAGTGATTCAAGTGTCTCATTATAGTATAGATTTGATTCACTTTTTTTTGGATCTATTTTTTTATTTTTAAAATATATGTTTTATATGGACTGATAGTTTAAGTAATTAATATAGTTATATGTCCCATGGGCCGAACAACTGGAAAATAGGAATGACGTACATCAAAGAGCCCAACGTATATAAGTGTATTTAATTTTCTTACTTGGTTTTGGATCGGTGATGACACTGTTATTGCTCTGATCATAGACTTAGGCATAACCACAATAGTAGGATAAGCATTATGGTCTTTGTTATCCAATCAAAAATTATTACAAAATTATTTAGAATAATATTTAGAAGATGCAAATACTCTTTCAATGCATTCTGCTCAATGTTTTCATATGAACTTTTTAGTATTGCATTTGTATTTAAAAATAATTTATTTACGGGCTGTTCGTTTCTTCATTCAAATGATCCATTCGAATGGAGATGAACTTTTTGTTCGTTTAGACATAAAAAGTAAAACTCATTCGGATGGATCATTTGAATGATTTTCAAAATTTTAAAAATCAGTTGATTGAACCGAATTGAATCATTTGAATAGATCAGGTTCAGTCAAAATAAGTAAAAGTCGATTTTGCCCCTCACCAAATCCTGATATTACAAACCTAGAATCCCTAAGTCTATCTCCTCCCTTTCCGTTTCAAACGATGAAACCTCTCCACATATCTCTCTCTCTTTCGCCATTGCCATGAAAGTTTAAGCTCTCTCCTCCTCTCTCTCTCTCCGCCTATCTCTCCTCCTCTCTCTCTCTCCGTCTATCTCTCTCTCTGCATCTCCCTGTCCGCGTCCGCCTATCTCTCTCTCTGCATCTCTCTGTCCGCGTCTCTGATAGGTCCCTTGCCAAGAGATATCAATGTTGATCTAGGAACATGTGATTTGATACCAATTAAGGTCCCTCTTCAAATCAAAGAGAATTTGTTCAAGAACAAACTAAGAACACACTTTTCTTTTGGGTAGTTAAGACTACCTCTTTTTGTCTTTTTCATTTCTTTAAATAGATAGTACAAGAAGCAAATAATGTAAAAGGGAAAGTGGAGTCATCACCTCCTTACAAAACGGGAACGCAACACAAAGTGGGAACTAATCTCCTAAAGACTAGATCTCTTATTTGAATAAGTAAATAGCAAGAAATAAAGAAGCCACGTGTTGTCATTGCTTTGATATCCTATCAATACTCCCATCCTAAAAATGAACCTTGTCCTCAAGGTTCAAGCCATGAAAACTCTTCTTAAGAACGGTGGTCAATCGCACACTCCGGTTTTAGTCACAAAACGTTGCTGTTTTGGGGAGCCGCCATTGCTAAGATACCACTGATACCACTGATAGGTCCCTTGCCAAGAGATATCAATGTTGATCTAGGAACATGTGATTTGATACCAATTAAGGTCCCTCTTCAAATCAAAGAGAATTTGTTCAAGAACAAACTAAGAACACACTTTTCTTTTGGGTAGTTAAGACTACCTCTTTTTGTCTTTTTCATTTCTTTAAATAGATAGTACAAGAAGCAAATAATGTAAAAGGGAAAGTGGAGTCATCACCTCCTTACAAAACGGGAACGCAACACAAAGTGGGAACTAATCTCCTAAAGACTAGGTCTCTTATTTGAATAAGTAAATAGCAAGAAATAAAGAAGCCACGTGTTGTCATTGCTTTGATATCCTATCAGTCTCTCTCTTCGGATCTCTCTCGCCATGAAAGCTTGAGCTCTCTCTCTCTCTCTCTCCCCGTCTCTCTCTCTCTCTCTCGCATCTCTCTCTCTCTCTCAGGTATCTCTCGCTCTCTCTCTATATATATATCTCTGGAGTTTGTGTGTTCATAAAGAGATCTCTGAGTTGAAACATTGATCGTTTGCTTGGTTTTGATCCGTTTGTTGATGGGTTTGTTCATAGACTCTGATTCGTCACTGTTCCACTGACCATAGTTTTAGGTTCTTCATATGGTTCACCACTTTCTTGAGATTACTTAGCTTCATTGGTTTGTATAGTCTCATTGGGTTTTAGTTTCCAAGACAGTTCTCTGATTATGAATGATGGGTTTTAGTTTTCAAGACAGTTTCAAAAACTCGAATTATGAATGATGGATTTGATAGTTCTCTGATTTGCTTAGCTTAGCTTAGCTTAGCTTATCTCACTAGTAGAATCTCATAGCTAGCTTGTGAATTATGAATGATGGGTTTGATAGTTCTCTGATTTGCTTAGCTTATAGCTTAGTTATCTCACGAGTTTGTTTGCCGAGTCTCATTAGCTTTTTTTTGTTTGTTTCTTGCATCAAGTGTACTGACATGTTTGGCTGGTCTGAAACTTTACTTTAGATTGTATGTTTTGGTTGTCTTAACTCTCGTTTAAACATGTGCTTAGCTCTCGTTTCAAGTTTCATTGTGCTTTTGTTATGTGGGTTTTAATACATTTTCTGTTATGTGACTTGTAGATAATTGTTGCAATGACCTCTGTTCCTGGTACCGATGTAAGTACATTTTTTTATATGGTAATGTTGGGGAAATAAAAACAGATCAACGGGTCTCTTGCAAGGAAGGTAATTAGGGAGCTAATGGCTAAAGGTGTGATCAGGATGGTCGCCGCCCACTCGAGCCAGCAGATCTACACTCGTGCCACCAACACCTAAACAAAACAGATCGACCTTTGTCAATGTTTTGGTTCCTCCAGTCTAATCTCTTTTGATGTATACGTTACTCATCAGAGCTCTCATAGTTCTTTATGTTTGAACTCCTTCGTACTCGATAAACTCTTTAGAAGGCTGTTTTGAGATATTATGTCTACTTAATATTCGGAATTGATTTTTATATTTGCTCCCTCAATATTCTTGAAAGCAATATTCTTTGTGTGCACCACTTCTATCACGGTAACTGATGAGTCTTGACTTGGCTTGAGATTGAAGACTACACATGACCTCAATTGTGACATTTTATTCGCTCTTCACAAACTCAAAATGCAAATTTTAAATAAATTTTTATTAACTTATATGAAAAAAAAATTATAAAAGTCAAAATAATAATTTTAAAATAATTTTAGTGTAAATATATTTTGTACTAAATAACAAAAATTAGTATACGTAAAATTAATATCAAACATATAATTAATTCAAAACAACGGTATATATGTAATTTGTATATCAAATTCATTTGAATGAAAATTACAAATGGAGAAACAAACATACAATTCATTGAAATGGTTCATTTAGATGGTTCATCTACATGGAGAAACGAACAACCCCTAAAATCTGGATGGATCATCTGAATGGATCATATAAATGGATCATTTGAATGAATATTAAAAATGGAGAAACGAACAGGCCCTTAATAATATCATAAAACTATATTTGTATCCAAAAATTTGTATTTTTAAAACTAAAACTCTTTTCTTGAACAAACTTTAAAAATATAACTAAAATTTTAAAGAATAATATCTCATGCTTAAAGTACAATTATATATATATAATTAAATAAAATTTAATATTGACAATAAAAATACCAACTATATTGATACATATATATTAATATTATTTAGAAAAACAAATTATATATCATATATTAAATTAGTATGATATATTTAATATTTGCTTTTATGTGTGTGTTTAGAACATAGAAAGAATTATGATATATTTTGATTATGATATGTTTTGGATGCACAAACAACTTTCCTAGACAAGAAATTACTCAGTTGTTGAAATATATATCTATCAATACTATTAAAATATGAGCAATATTTATTGACTATGTTTTGGACCACAAAAAAATTATAACAGTCCAACTAAAATAAATACATTAATTATTATCACATAATGTTTTTTTAATCTAACAAGTGTCTATTAATAATGAGATATCATTCGATATTCAACCGATTCCTACGTACGTGCAAAAGAAAATCGGTTTGATTAAATATTTATATAAGAAACGTTTCATGTTTTAAAAACATTTGAAAAATACTTAACTTTGTTTTTTTTTTGTTTTTATTATCATTCCACATACAGAATATATTAAAAATAAGTTTTTTAAACAATTTTAAGCAAGTTAAGAGTTATGATATAAAATAAAAACATATCAAGACTTAAAATATATGTGTATTTAAATGTATAATGTGAATACTAAAGATAATATTTATTCAAAATAAACCAAAAGTAATATATAAATTGTAATAAATTATAACAAAATAAAATAATGTTAAATCACATCAACTAATTTTGTTAATATATTTATAATCCACATGATAATTTGATCTTTTTATTTTTGAAAAATAATTATTTGTAACTTTGAATTAGTTATATTTCACTTAATTAATATTAAATATACATCATGCCTAAAACTAAGGAGCTAACTAACTAATTTATTATTTTTAAACTAATGAATATAATTTAATTAATACGAAATTTAATAATAAATTAATTATATTTTAATTATTAATGTGATAAATAATTATATATATCTATTAATTTTTATATATACAGGATACAGCTATATATTAATCCAAATGCAGAAAAAACAATTCTTCAAAACCCTCACTAAATATATAAAAATATAATTCATATATTTAGAGTATTAAAATTAGATATACATATACATATATATATATATATATATATATATATGTTATAAAAATAGTAATAGTTTGATACTATTAATATTTAGTATACGATGAAACATGTTATTATTGATATTTTTACGAACATAGTTTTACGGGTTATTCAAACACATGCAATATATTTATCAAATATTAACTAATTCAACAAATATATTAACACAATTATATCATAGAACACTGCATTAAAACATAAATTGATGCAAGAGAGTATGTGTCAATAGTTTAATTAGTTGTAAAATATAACTATATATATATAAGAAAAATATAAATAAAAATTAATATATAATACAAATATTTGGTTTTGTCCAGGATCGGGTAGATTCCAGAATCAATGGTTGGACCTTTCGGTTCTTTACTAAAGGAGGAAAAGAAGTTGTTATTAAGTCAGTGGTAACGGCATTACCAAATCATGTAATGTCCTGCTACCGATTGCCAAAGGCGACAGTAAAGAAATTGACGAGCACAGTTGCAAAATTTTGGTGGAGCCCGGGAGGAAGTACCAAGGGCATGCACTGGAAATCATGGGATAAAGTGTGTATCCCCAAGGAGGAAGGGGGATTGGGATTTAAAGATGTTATGGATTTCAATACGGCGATGTTGGGAAAGCAACTTTGGCGTCTAATGACAAAACCGAATACTCTCTTTTCTAGAGTATTTAAAGGACGGTACTTCAGAAACGCCTCACCTCTGGAACCGATCCGCTCATACTCCCCATCATATGGCTGGAGGAGCATTATCTCAGCTAGATCTCTGGTTAGCAAAGGACTAATTAAAAGGGTGAGAACATGGTCTTCTATCTCAGTATGGAATGACCCTTGGATCCCAACCACTCGCCCGAGACCAGCAAACAAAAATCATCATAACTTGTTACCGGACCTCACAGTGGACGCTCTCATTATTCCAGGTACTAGGACTTGGAATTCACAGGCAATCCGGGATTTGGTAGACCCTTACGATGCGAAAATAATTGAGAGTATTCCTATTAGTCGGGCGACTATGGACGATACGGAAGGTTGGCACTTTACTAAAAATGGAAAATACACGGTCAAGTCGGGCTACGAAGTGGAAAGGGTCTATCCTGACAATGGGTTAAAACCGCTATTCTATGGACCAACAGTGGATGCTTTGAAAGCTTATTGTTGGCAGGTGAAATGTCCACCGAAGATAAAACACTTCTTATGGCAGATTATTTCAGGTTGCATTGCGGTTAAAAAGAATCTCAAAGCAAGAGGTTTGAAAGGAGATATTGGTTGTGATAGATGTGGGCATGACGAGGAGTCTTTGAATCATGTATTCTTCGACTGCCCTCCAGCACGGCAAGTCTGGGCGCTATCAACGATTCCGACTAATCCAGAGTTTTTTCCATCGAATTCGCTATTCACAAATATGGATTACTTATTTTGGCGCGTATTACCTAAACTGAAGGATCATCAATTCGCATGGATTTTATGGTATATTTGGAAAGCAAGGAACAATAAGGTATTCAGTAATTTGGACGTTGACGCAAGGGATACACTAACGCTGGCTGAAACTGAATCTAGTATGTGGGCTGCGGCACAAGAGACAAATTTAAGGAGTTCTATAGCTCCACAAATTCACCATCTTCCCATTATTCCAGGGCGATGGTGTTTTACGGATGGCTCATGGAAGGATAACGAGACTTTTTCGGGACAAGGGTGGTTTAGTACACTTGAAGGATTTGCAGGTTTGATGGGGGCTCGAAATGTTCGGGCTACCCTATCTCCACTACACGCGGAGGTAGAGGCTTTAATTTGGGCAATGAAATGTATGAAGAACTTACGGCAGTATCAGGTTACGTTTGCAACGGATTGTTCTCAGTTGGTGAAGATGGTTTCGGAACCAGAAGAGTGGCCAGCCTTTGCGAGTTATCTGGAGGATATAAAGAGATTACAAGACAGTTTCTCGAGCTCACAGATTATCCATGTACCACGGACGGAGAATTTAAAGGCGGATCGTCTAGCGCGCAGTGCCAGACAACAATCGTCTTTCGTCGTTCACATGGATGCAGAGTTCCCAGTTTGGTCCGCAGAGTCTATATGAGTCTGTGTTGTTGATGACAAAAAAAAAAAAATACAAATATAAATCAAAATTAATGTGATTAATGAAATTAACTTTTAAATTTAACATAAGTCATAAACAAAACATCAAAAAAATCTAATAACATGTGACTAACAAAAGTAAACTTACTAAATAAATGAAAATTATATTTACAAACATAAATCAGTAAATTGTAATAGACGTATATAAATTGTTGATGCTCAGATATATTTTATTTTTAATATGCATACTCTCAAATATTGATCCATTACGCTTACAACAAGATGAAAATTTAGTTTGACTAAAAATAGTATTGAAAACATCACTTTCATTATATATCCATCATTCATCTAAACATTCATGAATATATATTAGAATACTCTAACTATAATAATTTAAGTCAAACCGGACTGCATATTGAGTCATCTATTAGTTCAACCGATAGCCAGATCCTGGCTATTAGCTGTTATTATGAGTTTTATAGGAACTTTCAATATTTTTTTATTAAAAACTAAAACGAATTATATACTGAGACCACAAAATTTGTTGATTTAACAGCGGGTCGGGAAGGATTTTAAAATACTCAATATAATGTTTCATTTATAACATCCAAATATAGATACAATAAAAAATACAAATTTATATCAAATAAATTTATATTGTTTCGAAAAATTATCCCGCGGTTTGAAACCGCGGGTTAAAATCTAGTACTCTTTTAAAATAGAGTCTCATCTTTTATCTACTGTTCAAAGGTTGTTACTATATTTTGAACCTATTCAAATTGAGTTTTATTAATCCAAAAATAATATATCAATTTGGTTAATCATTATCTCCATTAAACCTCCCACAATTTCGGACATGGGCCTGAATTTTTTTTTAAAATTATTGTATATTGTTATTCTTAGTCCAAAATTATTAGGATCATTTAGTTATTAGGTAAGGCCATTTATCATGATAAATGTATATCCTAAAACTTTTAAATAATAGTCCATATCAAAACTTTGAATATTGTTAGTTTTACATTGACAATTTTATGCTATAGTTAAATGATTATAAATATGAATAAAACATGGAAAACATACAGATGAAATATGATTATATCATCCTATTTATACAATTTATTAATTCACTTTAAAAATATAAGAATTTTTCAAAATATAATACCATTAACAAAACAATGCTACTTAAGAATTAATATTAAACAAGCTACAATATTTAAAAATACAAATACATATACTTATTACTTATCTGGGTAAAAATCCAATAACGTTATGTAAAACAAAAAATTATGTACACCAATTTTTAATATAATGTTAAAATCATTTATTTATAAATTATAAACATATAAACAAAAATTATTCAGCGCGGGTTAGAATCTAGTTTAAAAATTATAATGTGATCTGCAGACGGTGCTGATGTCTCGGGGCTTCACGACCGAGTTCTGTGGGGGTAGATCTAGGTGATGTCCTCCAAGCCATCCTATATTGCTTCCTAGTTTAGTCCTTGGCGGCGGTTCTTTTTTTGTTCTAGTGGTGAAGCGCTTAGCGGTTAAGCTTGGTGAGAAGGGGAGACGATTGGTCTGAGGTTTTGTTTATCCACCGGTTTCTCTTTGATCTTCTCCTAGATTTCTTTCTAAAAGGAGAACCGAGACCAGAGCTAAGGTTTTTGGTTGGGTGGAGGCGAGTTGGTCATGGAGTGTAGTTTGGCCTATCCACTCACTAGCTCCGAACCGGCAAAACCCCTATGTTCTGATCTGTCGACTCCTCCTTGGTTGTCGATTTATTCCTTCTTTTGCTCTCCTTTGACCTGTTTTCCTTCTTGTCTTTGTTTTGATTTGTCTTATTCATCTTACTTCTTGCACATTTCTCGTCAGTTATGGTGGTAACAAATTCTTCGTCCGGCTCAGAACTCAAGTTGGTCTTGATTTTAGCTAACATGACCGCTGCAAAAGTGCTTTAGCTCCGTCAAGTTTGTGTGTTCGGCCTGATTCTTGATTTTGTATTTTTAGCCATGGTTTAGAGTGTACCGATGATCATAAATTTTTTAGTAATATAGACGTTGATCCCAGAGACACACTTCAGTTGGTAGAGACGAAATCTTTACTTTGGACTGAGACACATGCTTCAATCATACAAATAACAGTTCCACATAATAAGAGGCAGGCTACTACTCTACCATACCAAAACGATGGTGTTTCACGAATGGATCATAGAAGGACAAGGAAAATTATTAGGGGCAAGGTTGGTACAATACATTAGAAGGTTTTGATGGATTGATATGGGGAGCTAGATCTATGCGAGCTAGTGTATCACCTTTTCACTCAGAAGTGGAAGCTCTTATATGGACAATGAAATGTATGAGAAATTTACATCTGTTTTATGTCACATTTGCACATATTGTTCACAATTGGTGAAGAAGGTGCTGGAACCAGAAGAATGATCAATTTTTGCAAGCTACTTGAATGATATCACGATCCTAAGAGAAAGCTTTTACAGTTCATAAATCATTCATATACCCCTGATGCAGAATTCAAGAGCAAACAACCTCGTATGGAGTACAAGAACACAACCATTCGTTTGTTGTTGATATGAATACAAAATTAGTAGTTTGGTTTGCAGAGTCTTCATGATTCTGTTTATAATGACAAAAAAAAACAGTTATTAATTTACAAAAATCACTTTTAAGATTTATATTTTATTATGTTTTATGTAAGATTGAGAAAATATTTTACTTTACAGTATATGTGTTGACTAAATTTTACATATATAAATTTTATGTTAATTTTATTCGATTATTTGGTATATAGTTAATGATTTGTAGGTCTAAAATGACAAAATACCATTAATATATTTAAAATAAACTTTAATGTGAAAAATAAACTATACGAGATATTTTTATATTTATAAAAATTCTATATACATTAATTATTACTTTATGTTTATATTGGCATCATATATTTACATAATATTGTTTAATTATCCCCTAGACTATATTTGAGAAGTGATTTTGCCACATGTCCTCTCTACAATCATTCTCACAAAAATAATATGACATGACTACTATAATTGATGACATGGTTTATAGTTTAATATGACATGGACAATTACATATAATGTTAATTTATATTTTGGTAAGCTTTTTAAAATATGGTAATAACTCATATATTACTTTTAATGTTGATTTATATTTTTGGAAATTTTTTTAGAATATGGTAATAACTCATAAATCATCATTAAAATAAATATATTCAAATATTTCATTACAAATTTCGAAATATCATTTAATTATATATTTTTAAAAATATTATAAAAATGTATATCAATAAATTTTATTACTAATATTTTCAAAAATGTATACAATTTTTTAGAAAATTATAAAAATTTAATCGTAAAATCATTAGTTTCTTATATTTCTACATATTTTATAAATATTTTTAATTTTTATTTTGGATAATCATGCAATTTTGTACAAATTTATTTAATATATTTAAATAAAATGAATAGATAAAAAAATCTATCCAAGATTATAATTTTAAATATATACATGCATATTTTTAAATATAATAATAAACAAAATTATTTTTATCCTAATTTTTTTTCTAATTAAATCAAATTTATATTAAAATATTGATAAGAAAAAAAAAATTTACGACATTAATAACATTTTATTTTAAATATAATTTATATATATTTATCTGTCAAAAAAAAATATTTTAATTTTTTTTACTGCACATGGTGCAGAAAAACACCTAGTTATTATTATTTTATCAAATTATGTTATATGTTACACCGATTCAACTCGAGACTGTATCGTTTATTAGTTTAAATATAGAGAATTTCTACTGTATGAAATTTTTTTAACATATATATATATAATAGGCCACATGTTTAATTATGTTGGAAAATAATTACTTTCTAAAAAGAGTTAAAATACATGTTCTGATCTACATCCCACTTAAAAATGTATGGATTTATAGACTAGAACCTTCTAATCATTAAAAAATTATCAATAAAACATGTGACAAATTTTAGTGATATATTTTTTCTCCACCACCACATTAGTATATCTTATTCTTTTTGTCTTGGTCAGTTGTTGAAGATATCTATAATTTTTTAAACATTGTTAGTGGCATCTTTACTTTCTCGTTGTCACATAGGTTATAAACATTATATTAGAATTTTAAATGTAACTAGACCTTAGAACATGTTGCAATCATCACCCAAAATCAAATTATTGGGATAATTTGAACTGATTGTCTAAGGTGGGGTTGTTAGCCGGGTCCAAAGACAATCATGTCCGTCAAAAGTGCATGCTTGGTCAGAGAATCTCTAACAATCTGATATTGAATAGTTGATGGTGCCAGCATAGTTAACCTAACGAACAGCGTCAATCGAAGCCTTTCAGCTCACCAACCACTCAAAACAAGGAGAATGATAACCTGAACCAACCGCTCTACTTCTTAGGTCAGTGAATACCTTTCATATAAATAAGGAGGCATGTCAAAAAAGGAGATCCACGCCATAATTACAATAACTCCACATACTATAGTCAATGACCCTAGTCTTGAACAAATCAACGACCTGTTCTTTTTCTGTGTATTCGTTTATCTGTTTCGGTAATAACTGTTCTCACGATTCTCTAATCGAAACACTAGCCGTTTTTTCAATACTTATTTGTGGGTGAATATCCCCTTCAACACTAATTTTTGTTAAAACTCTGTTTTTTATAAAGATTATAAAGGCTGGATTTTTGTCATTCCCATGGCTTTTCCGGCTAAACCGGTGGCTGTTTCGGTCAGATCATCAGCTTGCTGTAACACTTGTAACGCGTACTACAACCTGGTATATTCACACATTAACAACATTAAAATTGAATGAGAAATTAAGTAATGAAGTAAGTTGAAAAGATCATAAAAACATTAAAATTGAATGAGAAATTAAGTAATGAAGTGGGTAAGTTGAAAAGATCAAAAGCCAAACCATATCCTTTGTCATTTGTCTCACATCGGGATCAATCATGTTTTCGCGATATATATATATTGATGCGCTCCGGTTCGGGCATCGATCCTGCTTGGTTCATGGACACGGTCCAAGGTGATGATCTTGTCAACCAGGCTCGATCAAACCGAGATTTTACCATCAGATCGTGATGAACATATTGTCCGTATCATTCCATCTGATTATTCTGTCCATACCGACCATATTTTCTCATCGGATCGTGCTGATCAGACCGTCTGTACCGTCCCATCCGATCACACCGACCGTACTGCACGTTCTGTCCACCGTGTTGACCCACATACGTCCGAAAGTGGAGATTAGACCGGAACCATGGCCTGACGATGGAACCGACCTGTACCAGAAGAGTTCTTTCCCGACCCATTCGACATTCCAAGACTGATAGTCGAGCCAGAATCAACTTTGGACGTGAAGAACCTGAAAACCATAGTAAATTCTCACTTCTGGCCCGTTTGGTTTGTACCACATGTCCCTGATGACCATATCACATCCTTGACTTGATGTTCGACCCGATGATGAACTTCTCAGTCGGATATTTTTCTAAGACAAGGATCCTTAAGCTTTCTGAAGACTTGGTTCACGTGGATGTTCACTTGGTTCGTGAAGGACACCCGGCAGACCACACAGACCATCCTGCGTATGTCCTTCTTCTGTCTGCCATGAACCTGATCACCGTGGATGAATCTGGAAACTTAGACGAACCTTGACCAGTCTTCCTCAAACTCGCCAACATTGACTAGTCTTCATCAGTTTCCGCACATTTGACTCATTTATCATTTTCTAGTCAAAATTCTTATTTTTATGTATTGTTATCCGCATTTTCTTTATTCTCTTTGACCCAAAACTTTATAAATATGTAATCTTTTTCTTTGAATAAGACAGTTCGATTTTCCTTTCACTTTTTGAGTCTTTACTCTTTGTTCTTCGATTTAGAACATCTCTTGTTTCTTGGTGTGGTTAGCTCTAAGCAAACTTCTCTTTTCCACTTGGACTTGTGGTGTCACATCAAACAACGGATCGAGATTGCCCTTTGTTGGAGTTCATATCCAAAACCTTACCGGTCGAGTAATTCTTATTTAGGGTCTATCAAGTGGTATCAGAGCCACTTCTTCCGGTATTGTCATTTCCATCTTTCTTATCTTCAATTTTTTCTTATAAACACTTCTTCTTCTATCTTTCTTAAATCCGGGCTCCTCATTACCATCCACTATAAAAAAGAAGAAAGAACCGATCAAAAAAAAAGTTTCAAAGTTTGATTTGTGGATTGGTGGTGTAAGAGAAAGCCTGTTGGCTGAGGATAAATCCAGGCTTTGAGGTGGTTAAACCGGATTTCAAACCAAATCTCTTATATTTCTATCTAAAAATTCCCTAATATGCTTGGTTTTGCCCATTGGGATTCCTTGATTTGTTCTCTTAGAACCTTGAGTAGAAAAGCTTGAGTGATCACCAAAACTCTGAGAGAAACACATGTGTGGGTGAGATCAAACACTTGAGAGTGTGACTAAATATATTTTCTGTGCTAATCTTTGTGTTTAAGAAATTTCAGGAATCATGAGTAGTGAAGAAGAAAGGAAGCGTCCCGGAAATTTTGTTGCTGGATTGTCTAACTTGCAAATGAGAGTTTAAATAAAACTTTTGCTAACCTTATAAATGCAGGTCTAGATAAGATCCATCAGAAACTGGACATTCAAGGTATCCAACAGACTCGTCCTAGACCCGCAGCAAGGAGAGAACGCCCAAAGCTGACAAACGGGTCCAAGAAAGAATTTGGAGAGGAAGAGTTCCATGAGGGCGACTATAAGAGCCAAAAGAAGAGCACAACCACATGTGCACCATTAGCTGAACCATCATTATTCATCAGTGAAAAACCCAAAAATAAATTCTAAAAACAACTTTGAAGAGGTAGAAGATTTTTCAGATTCATTACCAATTTTTGATGAATATGATGATGAACCGATGGAAAGTCTGATGATTTGTGAGGACAAAGTGTGATCATCCTTCTCCTAAATTTGATTTTTTTGCTTGATGATGAACTAGCCTAATGCTGAACTAACCTTTTTGCTAACCGGATCATCTGAGTAATCTTGTTTTATTTTTACAGGATTTTGAAGAAGAGGAAGCACCGAGCATAGCGACCATCATTGGGAATCAGCTTTGCTTTGATCCTAGAACAACTCCTGCCCCTTTGTCCACAGCCTTACAAGAGCACTGTAAGGAATCTGTCATGATTAATTATCAGCCTGAAATCTTTGTTAAGATCAGTTTTCAAGATCTCAAACGTTTCGGTCTAGAAAAGGTGAAAAAATTGTGTTTCAAATTCTGTTTTTGAAAACATGATTAACTATTTTAAATTGTTTGAACCTGATAAAATCTCTGATCAATAATGTCATGCCCCCAATCCTTAGAAGGATTGTCGGGACGGACCATGGTTCGAGGAAACGTACAGCCGATCAATCTGATCAAGGGCAAGCGTTCCGTTGTCAAAATAAAAGGTTGAGTATGGCAGAACTTAACCAAATGAGAGTGAAAATGAAAGAAGTCAGCTAGGACGAGTTAGACGGTAGCTGGTCAGAATAAACGAGAAGAACGACCGAGCTGTACGAAGCTATGTTAGTTCACTCTAGCTCGGTCAGTACTAAGTCAGCTCCACTAGCTGGACTACTAGCTCACTCAGCTGGGTCAGCTGGGAAGTCAGCTCATCTCAGCTGGACGGACTGTTCGGGTTTCGGGTCGATGGTCCGGGTCCGGGCTGGTGGCGGGCTGGTTAGGTCCGGCCATGTGGTCCATGGACCGGAGGGCTCTTGGGAAAGTCAGTGGGCTGTGTCTAAGGGGCCTGGGTAATGGTTTGAGCTCATTTCTGACCCAATAAAGGCCTGAAACAGGCGTTGGGGTGCAAGGGACAAAAGGAGTGCAAACCTACGTTCCAAGTCATGTCCATTCGCTACCAAGTCGTGCATGTCCATGGGGCAAGACTTACCCCATCATTTCCTATAAATAGGGGCTCGTCCCATTCATTTTTCTCATCCAGTTACAGAGTAAAATACTCATAGAAATCGTTGAGAGAAGGAAAGAGAGAAAGAGAGGGTTTTCCGGCCAAGAGCAAGGCCGGTAGGGTAGTGGTCAGTTTTCGGGCGACTCTGATCGTTTGTAAAGCAACCTCTGATCAGAATGGAAGATCAGAACAAGGGGAAGAACCTGGAGAACCCAGACGTGGTTCAGAAGGTATGGTATGGGCCATGGTTCCATCAGTCCGTACGGCTAGCCCTTGTGTTGGAACCGCGGATCTGATCGGTTCCTTAGTCCCATCCGTTTCTCCATATCTATTTTCGTTCAACCTTCTTCTCTTCTGTCTGGTTATACACGTCAGGTTGTAAAGTTGAGTCCAAAGGATCGTCCTTAGACTTAGTCCGGTCACACCCTAACCGCTAACTAGATCATGGGTCAGTTATGCGGGACTGTCTGGTTCATAGTTAGTATGGCTTGAGCCATATGAGACCGTGGCTTATAAAAGTTACTGAGGCCCAGAGTAAGACCTATTCCTGGTGGGAAATAGGCGCAAAAGGACCAAGGGTCCAAGCGCGGTTAGCCGGGAGACAGATTGACCGATCGGCAAGGGCTGTAGCGGTTGTAAGTGGTTCTATCTCTGTCTCTTTATATAATTATGTCTATATGATATAAATATATATGGAACATGGTAGTTAACCATGTTACCATATCATAGACCCTGATGCCATGGTTGGTTAGGTTGATCGCTAACCTTAGCCAGGTTGGATCAAAGAGGTACTAGTCGCCAAAGGTTGTGTGTTGCCAAGGGTCATGAGTTACTAAAGGTTGTGAGTTACCAAAAGATGCAAGTAACCAAAATGTATGAGATACCAAGGGTTGCAAGTATTAAAGGGTACGAGGACCAAAGGGTACCAAAGACCAAAGGGTGCATCGTGATCCAAAAGCGAATGCATTGTGATCCAAGATCTGCGATCATGTTGTGATCCAATAGGTACGAACGTGTCGTGATATAAGAGGCACGAACGTGTCGTGATATAAGAGGCACGAACGTGTCATGATCCAAAAGGTACAAACGTATCATGATCCATGAAATGTGAATGGGTTGAAACCGAAAGGGTACGATCGGGTCGGGACCGAAGGGTACGAACGGAACGGGACCGAAAATGGGTACGAGTGATTCGATTGATATAAGGACACCATTTGCATTATGTTGGGCGTGGACCCACATGCTGGCAATGGGTTATCAGTTAGGTCAATACATGAGTGTAAGAAAATAGTGAAGGCCTTAATGGCTAGTGCAATCCATACATCATGATTGATGCATGAACCATGATCCATGGTTAATAGATGGATGGTTCTAGCCGCAAAGGCTAAGTGGGATATCTTATGATCAACTTCGGGTTGGTGAGTAGGACAGGCGCCATATGCCTTATGTAGGGCATCGTACCCATGATGGCAATGGAAGGCCGGTTATGTCAGTACATGCTAAGTAAAAGATGGCTTATCATGACTAAGGGTCGGTTCATGTTCCATGACGGTGGTTTGATGGCCGAGCACTAGTATGGATAGTCACGTTGCTGGAGGATGAGTATTGATGTGATGATCCAAGATATCAACCTCAGGTTTGATAACTTCGAGATTGGCTAAGAGTCATGACGAAGTGTATGGCCAGTAATATGTGTCGTTGACCATAAGTATATTAAGCCTAAGTGTGATTGTTCAAGAAAGGGCTGTGTAAGATCTGATCATGGTGGAGTATGGACGACCTAACCATAGAGTATGGATCAAGGTGTCAAAACTAACCTGAGTAGTGAATGCATCGGTTGGAAAGAACAAGTCATATATTTTTTCTGGGTTAAGTCCCAAGGCTGTTCAGGCAAGATGAAGACTCATCAGTTCTAAGTCATGTGAGGATGGTTGGATGGTTGGATGATTGACTTAGGATCTAATGGGATTCTTTAGTCCATAAGATGGACTTGGTATTATTTCCTATAAGGCAAGGGAGTGTGCATGAGCCGAAAAGGGCCAAATGCATATCTCTTATCCGTTCGAAGACTTCTCAAAATGTTACTTATGTCTGTGGGGATGGTTGGTTGAATGACTAAGTACCTAGGGGAGTTGTTTGATGCAGGAATCAACATAAGGACCTTAAGTAAGATCATTGAGTGATTCGTAGGTCCAGTAGTCAAGCAAGAGCAATTCGAGTCACTGGAGGACCGATGAGCTAATAAGCTCCGTGAATGTGGCAAAGGTATGATCTAGCATTTACTTGCATAGATCTAGATAGAATAGTCTTAGGGGAATGGAACCTCAAAATCATATGAATTGGTTTGGGTTTAGAATTGACCTTTAAACTAATTGATCGTTGAGTAAACTGACCAGTGCTAAGGTGATTCGACCAGACCAGGGTTAGATTGGTTTTAGACCAATGGTTAATTAGAAAATATTCCTGCTGCATATCTGTTGAAATGATCTAAGTTATGAATGAGTAAGAAAGTCTTTAGCTAAGGTCTAAGTTAATCCTCGCCTTTAGGCGGTATTATAGATAAAGGGCAAAAAAATTGAGAGGTTCGGTCACTGTGTGGACCAAGCGATGTAAGCATTCGACCGCGGCTTAGTCGGCGGGGATCGGGTCTTACAAATAACGTTTTCAATATGGCAATGACCTCCATTCTGGTCTTCTGTTGAGTTTTGATCAGTTTTTGAAAACAAAGGTTTTAATCATCTTGAAAATCATTAGAACTTGTTTTGCAACAACCTGATTTCTGTTTCAGAAAACCTTGTGATTCCTTTGTTTCTTTTAAGGACTAATGGCTTTGATATGAGTTTTTTCTAGTCATGAACTGATCACTGGTGATTTGTTTCCATCTGATTATGCTTTGAACGAACCTAGAAAGTTGCAGGAACGGAAATCACTTAGAGCTAAAACCGATTTTTGTTGTGATTATGTTTTGAAACCTGGCCATTCTTATTTTGAATCTGATCTTGATCTAAAACTATTGTGTTCTGAATCTGATCAAGATAGGCTCGTCTTGAATTTGTTCTATGGTATTTCCTGCCTTGAAAACATTCTGATTTACAACACCTTATTTGAAGCACATGCTGAGCCTTGGATAGGTAATTCTCAGTTTGAACTTAATCTTTTGTGTTCTAAATCTGAGAAACTTGTGCATGTTTTGCAGTTGTTATTTAGGAACTATGCAATCACATGCCTTGAAACCCTTCTGGTCATTAATACCTATTTTGATGTGAATTTTGATAGGCTGAATCGTTTGCTACATGTTCTAGGGAAAGAAATTGTGATTTCTGTTTTGAACAAGTACATATTTTGCACATATGATCCTGGTATTTTATTTTATGTTTGGAGTATCCAGGGTAAATAGGTTCAGTCTCCAAGAAGTGTCAAGAACAGAAACATAGGCTGTGCTTATCAATCTGAGATTTGGAGATGCATGTACTCAAGGGAAACAACTTCAAAACTCCAAGGAAGTTTCTGTCCAAAATTTTTCTTCTCTAAATTTTACATGATTTTAAAATTCATTTTGTCTGAGTCATTTCCTTTTGATACATGTATAGTGGATTTGAGGTCAAATCCTTTTGAAGAGGGAGGGAATGATGCACCCCGGTTTGAGCATCGACCTGTTCGGTTCATGGACACGGCCTAAGGTGGTGATCTTGTCAACCACCTCGATTAAACCAAGGTTATTACCATCAGATCGTGCTGAACATTCTGCCCGTGTCATCCCATCTGATCATTCCGTCAATACCCACCATATTTTCTCATGGGATTGTGCTGATCAGACCGTCTACACCATCCCATCCGATCACACCGACCGTACCGCACAATTTATCCACTGTGTTGAGCCCACGGACGTCCTGGAATGGAGATTAGACCGGAACCATGGCCTAAAGATGGAACCAACCGTACCAGAAGAGTTCTTTCCCGACCCATTTGGACATTCTAAGATTTATAGTCGAGCCAGAATCAACTTTGGACGTGAAGAACCCTGAAAACGATCGTACCTTCTCACTTCTGGCCCGTTTGATTCGTACCACATGTCCCGATGACCATATCGACGTCCTTGCCTTGATGTTCGACCCGATGATGGACTTTCTCAGGTCGTATATTTCTCTAAGGCAAGGATCCTTCAGCTTTCTGAAGACTTGGTTCACGTGGATGGTTCACTTGGTTCGTGAAGGACGCCCTGGGCGGACCACACATGGACCAGTTCTGCGTATGTCCTTCTTCTGTCCGCCATGAACCTGATCAACGTGGATGAACATAGACACTTAGACGAACCTTGACCAGACTGCATCAAACTCGCCAAACCTTGACCAGTCTTCATCAGTTTCCGCACATTTGACTCATTTATCATTTTCTAGTCAAAATTCTCATTTTCTATGTATTGTTTTCCGCATTTTCCTTTATTCTCTTTGACTCAAAACTCTATAAATATGTAATCTCTTTCTTTGGATAAGCATTCGATTTTCCTTTCAACTTGTTGAGTTTTTACTCTTTGTTCTTCAATTTAGATCATCTTTTGTTTCTTGGTGTGGTTAGCTCCAACCAAACTTATCTTTCCCGTTAGGACTTGTGCGTCACATCAAACAATGGATTGAGATTTCCCTTTTGTTGGACATGTGCGTCATATCAGTCAACAGATTGGCTTCGGGAATATCAGCAGTCATTCTGCAACTGCCTTGTGACCTTTCATTCCATCAGTTCTCCATCGGAGTTCATATCCAAAACTTTACCGGTCGAATGATCCTTATTTAGGGTGCATCATATATATATATATATATATATATATATATATATATATATATATATATATATATATATATATATATATATATATATATATATATATATATATATATTCACACCAGTTTTTTGTTTGGAAGAAAGGACAGTTCCCCATGCGCGCTGCTGCCCGGCCGGCTCGGATAGGCAAACACATAGATCTTGAGTTTTTGTTAAGAGATAGGATTAATATGATTTTTGGACCATATTACTTTTAGTTTTTAGCCCATTTCCAATATATAGAAAACAACACACAATTCGATCTACTTAACGTGGTTGTCTCAATATACATTTCTTCAGTTTCTAAAAAATATTTTTTGTTTGAACAGAAAAGAGAACTTTGAGAAATAAGTTTGTAAGGCCAGCCTCTCTGTGAACGTACATTGCGGAAAATGGCTCTCTTCCTTCTCTAAATAAATCCGCTCTCATGGCACAGGGAAATTTCAATCGCACATGGAAAATTCCATCGAAACTGTTTTGTAGATTTACTAGTTCACAAGTGCCACATGACAACCTTACAGTATTATGTTTTTATGCTGAGGCTCATCTTCTCAACTCAAGGGTTATCATTATGTTTCAAAAACGTGTTATTAAATCATCTTTCATTTCATTTATTATTTAAACATCGTTTTTATTAAATTATTTATGTCAATTCGATTTTCCCATTTACTATATTTTTGACTCTTTGTTTATCAAATATTTTTTGCCGCATGCATGATCTCTATCATTTATAAATACCTTTAAGACCCTTAAGATCACCTCCATCTGTGTCTAAAGTGGGGTTTTAAGAAAAAGTTAAAAAAAAATAAATCAAAAAGTATAATAAAGGAGAGAACCGGTGTTAAAAGAAGGGATTATTAGAGTTGGTAAGAGACGATACGTGGCACGTTTCTATTCGACCTCACCTTTATGACTCTCTCTCTCTCCTTTGTCGGGGAATCTCATCAAAAATCTCTTCTTTCCTCTTTCTCCTTCAATCTCCTTCTTCTCTGGCGATTTTGATCTCGATCCTCGTCGGGTTACGATTGATTCTGGAATCAAAGACGATTTCTTTCTCATCCAAAAACAAGTCACTTCATCTTCTTTCTGAATTCAAAGACGATTGTGGTCTGTTTAACCGAAGAGTCTCAAAAGAAGAAGGAAAGATAGAGAAAGAGAAGAAGTCGAAGATGGATTGAAAGACGAAGCAGATGATCTTCTCAGGCCTCTGCAAACATTTCCCCTTCGACCCTGTAAGTGAAGAAAAGCTCTCACCCTTTTTTTACTTATTTTGTTTAGGGTATTGGTTACAAGTTGAACTTGTTGTGTATCGAATGGAACTATCAAAGGAATTTTTTTTATCAATAGTTTAGACTTGTATTGTGTTTGCATGCATCATCGAGGTCAAAGATTTGTTCTTGATCAGTGTTTATTAATTTGCATCATTCAGGTCAGAGATTTATTCTTTACTAATTTGGTTTTGAATAGATTTGTCGAAGATTTGTTCTTGATCAGTATTTATTCATTTGCATCATCGAGGTCAATTCCTTTGTTCTTTACTAATTGGGGTTTGATCGATTTATGAAAGATTTGTTCTTGATCAGTGTTTATTATTTGCTTAGTAGAGTCAATTTATCAAATATTTGTTTCTTCTAGACTCTGTGTTTTTTTTTTCGTTTTTGTTTTTCTCTTTAGAGTCTATGGTTTAGTTTTGTTTTTAACTTTCTTTGTTTGTTGTGTGAGGGATTGGTGATCATGAAGAAGCGGACATGACAGTTGGGGAGTTTCCATTCATTCCTTACGTATTGAACATCAACAAAGCAACCTTCTTTCACTGCAATCAGCAGGAGGTAAATAGAAACTAGTATTTTCCTTAAAAGCATTAATAGAGATTTGGTATTTTTCCTATTATAGATATTAAGTAGTTTTCCTTTCTTACTTAGGGTTAATGATTTGTAATAGCCCTATATAAACATATCTAATGATCAATAAAGAATCATCTTCCAACATTAACTTTATTCTCAAGAGAGACTAGGGTTAAAGGAAACTTTACAAACAAAGTTCTCAGTTCTTACTTACAAAGCTATGGTTCCGGTTACTCAAGCTCAGTCAAGGCGACATGCTCATATCAATTTGGTATCGGAGCCGAACGATTCGATGGGGGACACTGAGGCGCTTTCAAAACAGATGGCAAAGATGATGGAGATGAGGTAATTGACTGAATGCAAAGATAGATGATAACATGAAAACTCAGAATGCGAACATGGATAACTCTACAAGAGAGAATGGTGCGTCATGAAACTGCTAACGAGGATCGCGGTAAGGCGATCAAATTTTCAACCGAAGAACTTTCTGAAGTGGAAATATTAGATGGGAGTAAAGGGAGCAAAGGGGCGATATCATCCGATACCAAAGTTGGTACGAGTTTTACACCCTCCAAAGCTCAGAAAAACATTCCGGTGAGGAGTTGCCTGCTTGGTGAACGAGTCCAATTATGGGTTCTCCGGGGGACCATGGCCACACCGAGCTGTAGGAGGAGAACAAGGGACATAGGAGAACCGATGGAGGAGGAGACTGGAATGTTAGACCAATTGGTGCAGCACCACACGACTCTAATCAAAATTCTGGGGATTATCGAAACACCGAAGGGTTGATGGAGGGAGGAATTACGAAACTCAGTGAGTACAGAAGCAACCACTTCGAAAGAAGATGTGTGAAAGAAGCCAAAATAGAGTTTCCACCATTTGATGGGACAACCGATGCTATGGAGTGGTTACAAAAGTGTGATGATTTCTTTGTGGATCAAAGAATATTCAGCGACGATACGAAAGTTAGACAAGCAACTTTTGTTTTAACGGGACAAGCGTACCACTGGAACCTCAACTTGCGACGATTGGTAACACATAAAATTGGATGGGGGGGGAGTTTAAAAGTATCTGCAAAAGTTGATTTGGAAAGGCAGATGCAGTGAATCTAGTGGGTGAATTGTCGAATCTTAGACACACTGGAACCGTGGATGTGTACTTCAGTCAGTTTGAAGAATGTCTAAGCCGACAAACAAGACTCTCGGGTGATCAACAACTATGGCAATTCTGTGCCGGGTTGACAGATAACTTAGGGAAAGAAGTTGAATATCTGCGCCCTGAAACAATCTTTGAAGCCAGGAGTATGATAGAGATAACGAGTACAAGATTGACAGTGATAAACGCACCAGGACGTTTGGTGGTCATCTAGCGCCTATCACTAAGACACTTGGGGTATCAGCTCGGCAAGAGAATCGAGGGTCAGAAGTAAAAACTAGAAAACCAGGACCTCAAAAGCAAACGGGCCAGAAGAGATTCTGGAAAAAAATTAACGCCAGCAGAGATGGCGGATCGAAGAGCGAATGGGCTTTGTTTCAATTGCGATGACTTATACACGCCTAGTCATTATTGTACTCCCGTTTTCTTTCATATTATGCCAGTCATGGAGGGAGATAATCAAGACGATGAGTGGATTGAGGAAGATGAGTTAGAAATCTCCATAAACGCCATGAATGGGGAACAAAACGAGCGAACCTTTCAAGTACAAGCTGATATCTTGACAGGAAGAGGTTGGGTATTACTTGATACAGGGAGCACTCACAACTTTATCAAGAGCAGTTTGGTAGAGAAGTTGGGCATACCGATACACCGGAAACCCGGCCGGTTCGTAGGTCTTCCCAACGGAGGGCGTTGTCCAATTTAAGGGTTTTGTCAAGGCTTGTCAATAACAGTACAAGGGCACCAATTCAAAGTTGACTGCTTTGCAATTCCTTTGACAGGTTTCGATGTGGTGCATGGAATTAGATGGTTGAATGCATTAGGAAGAGTAATATGGGATGGAACAAACAAGACTGTCGAGTTCAATCATGGCTCCACCCCAGTTATATGGCACAGAGAAGCAGAAGAACGTGACAAGACAATTATGTCTCTTCACGCGTTAGGTTATCACTCGGGGGGATTGGAACATTGGTTCTCCGATGAAGAAGGAGTGTTTACGACACCGGGAACTGGTATACGACACATACCACAGACGCCAAAACAGAGCATTTGGGCTCTAAACCCGGAACCCGCGTCGGACTTGCTCGATAGAGTACTCCAGAAATTCAGTTCGGTAATGATACACATTATGGTATTACGTACCAGAGAAAGAAGACTAGAAAGTAGTATTTTCCTTAAAAGCATTAATAGAGATTTGGTATTTTTCCTATTATAAATATTAAGTAGTTTTCCTTTCTTATTTAGGGTTATGATTTGTAATAGCCCTATATAAACATAACTAATGATCAATAAAGAATTATCTTCCAGCATTAACCTTATTCTCAAGAGAGACTAGGGTTAAAGGAAGCTTTACAAACAAAGTTCTCAGTTCTTACTTACAAAGCTACGGTTCCGGTTACTCGAGCTCAGTCAAGGCGACAGGCTCATATCATTCTATTTAATGCTGATGTGTCTTTATGTTAGATAATTGCATTTGCTTCTTCTTTCTCTGAATTTTTATCGAGTCTGTATATAATATTGGTTTCTTTTTCATGCTGTTTGTCTCAACTCATAGCACCGGAACATTTGTTGTGTAAAGCTTATGTTGACATGTGACGAAACAGGAAGACTTGCTTTCCTGAGTTGATTACTATTTAGGACACTTTTCTCTTTTTTGACACTATGAGACACAATTCGCTGGAGAGACACTTTCAAAGAGAACGATGAATGTTTTGGACAGAAACACCCTTGGTGAGAAAAAACGGGAAATGTACGTACTTCAAACTTGGTTTTGTATCACTCTCTTTTAAAGTTGAAACTTCAAACTTGTTTTATTCTACTTTATAATTTTATTTACTTTTATCTCAAATTCTAAATATAATTGTCACATTAGATTAGATATCAAATTCTCTATCTTTTAACATCCATTTTAATATATTATATATATATATATATATATATATTAACATATATACAGGAAAAATATGAACATGGATATTAAAATGTGGATAATAGAGCAACAGATTAATTGTGGTTATGAACACCAAATCTTAAAAAAATAATTGTAAATGCATAAAAATAGGATAACTAAATTTATTGAAAACTAATGAATGAGGCCTAATGGCGAATTTTGATGGATGTGATATTATTTGTGGACAAGTTTATGGACACCATTTTTTCTATCCATAACTTTTTAAATTGAATGTTTTGTTTTATGTTAATTGATATTTCAAAGAGATCATTTGTTATGTTATTGACCAAGAATCAAACTTGTTTTTACAGCTTTTCCAAATCATATATTTCTCAGTTTGTTTTTCAGTTATACAAGATGTCATGAGTGAGGGTTGACGGTCTTCAAAGTTGAGAGCTTTGTGGACAATAATAATATCTTAATTTTCCTAGAAACAAATCCATATCCAGACAAAATCAGTTCCACAAAAAAACATATAGGACAGCAGATTCGTAAAATAAATACATGGGAGAATTGAAACTTTTGGAAAATAAATTTGAAATACAAAATCCAGATCCGGGAAATCCATCTCCATGAATCTCTCTGAATCCTCCCTTTCTTTGCTGGTACACCAGAAATCAGGTCCCATGACGATAGAGAAATTGCAGATCCAAGGTACAAGACCTTCCTTCTCCTCTGCTGTATCATTGGTGGGGTTATGGACTTGGCTCCATCGCCGAGTGAGAGAAAGTGATTCTCGGTGGGTTAGAGTGATTTTATCAGTGGAGTTAGGGATTACATCGACGAGATAAGCAGCAGTATAGGGATTTCATTAACGAGAAAATTGTAAAATTAAGTATTGGGGATTGTGGATTCTTTGTTTGATTTTTAATAAAGAGAAAAAAATCTAATCGTTAGGACGAAGAGATGAGAAGGAAACGAAAGAGAGAATAATGTTTAAAGGGTATAAGTGACAATGAACAACCAAAAAATGTGTGCCAAGTGTGGAATGTGTCTCTAGATGTAAATATAAAGTCAAAATGTGTGTCTAGGTGTAAATTTTTCAAGTTAAAATGTGTGTCTAGGTGTAAATTTTTCCTTTATAAACTTGTGTCTTGCTTTTGTAGGTTGGAGCCAAGACGAAACAGGAGGACTTGTGTCTGCGTGGAGAAGCAGACAACATGTGAGAACAAATACGACAACAGCATGTGACACAAAGAAGACAAGAAACTTTGCCATTTCACAAAGAACAAATACGACATGAGCATGTGATATTTCTTTATAAACTTGTTGTCTTTTTTTTTTTTTTTTTGAAACAGTTGTGTTTCAAAGTTTTCTTTATAAACAATGCCATTTCTCTTCGAGTGTAAAACTGTAAAAGTTTTCTCTATAAACAAGGCCATTTCTCTTCCTTTATAAACTTTGCAAGTAGTGTTTTTCTTTGGGTTTCTCTTACCATTTCACAAGAATTCCTTTGAAAAAAAAACCAAAAGAACAATAATTTTTAAGAACGTCAATGAGGTTTCCCAATGGAAGATGAAAAAATTAAATAGATTAACAAAGGTTCTAAAGTTATCAAATCACAAAAGTAACCACTAATTTAATCTTAAAAACCTATTAGAGTCTCTAATGGACGGAGGTGGTCTAAGAGCTTCTCCAACAATGAGTTATAATGGGTATCTAATCATTTTAGAAAAAGAAAAAAATGCAAAATTAAGAGAGAAATTAGTCATCTATACTATTAAAACAGACTTTCTCCTAGAATTAAACCCTTAGTTTTTGGACTTATTTACGTAGTTATGCCATTAACATTTTTAAAAATATTTTAATTATTTTTGACAACTATTTATTCAGCCAATTAGATTCAATGACTTTTTAATGATATAATTTTTATAAGGAAAATATGACTTTGTGGGTGAGAAGAACAAGGATGTATCACTATATTTATGGTAACAAATATATTTATTTTTAATATCAAACAATTTTCTTTACAAATCAAAACAAAATCATAAATTTTAATTAAATATAGCATTTATTCGGTAAGGGTCTAGCATATCCATCGTTAATATTTTAACCATCTTTTGGAATAATTAAATAAAAATTTGAAGCTTTAAACTTTAAATCCAAATAGAAATTATAAATTCTAAACCCAAATAGAAACTCTAGTTAAACTATGAACCCAAATAAAAACTCTAAACCCTAATCTTTAAACTCTAAATCCAAATAAAAACTCCAAACTCTAAACCATAAACCGTAAATCTATATAGAAACTATAAATTCTAAACCCAAATATAAATTCTAAACATAAATAAAAATTCTAAACTCTAAATTTTAAACCCAAATAGAAACTCTAAATTCTAAACCCAAATATAAACTCTAAACATTAAACCCAAATAGAAACTCTTAATCCTAAACCCTAAACTTTAAACCCAAATGAAATCTCTAAACTCTAAAGCTTAATTTTTTATATGAGTAATTATAATACTTTATACGAAAAACTTCACTATTAATACATAAAAAGATAACAAGTAAAATGATACGTTACAACTTACAAGATAGATGAAACATAATTTGGGATTAGTCCCTCTTAATCTCATGTCAGCACTTGCACGACACGTTTAGAAAATTAAAAAAAAACAAAAGAAAAGAAAACCAGATGTCTCGTTATAGGGCTAATAGTATCATATATGGAAACTCGCACAGTAGCTTCAACGTGCGTTACTAAATACGCAAATAATCTTCTAAACATGACTATAGCATGCAATTGCTCAAGTTTTTAACTAACTTTCTCATTATTTTGTAGAATCTTTTTTCCGCTTGTAGGGGAAGAGATTTTGGTTGATTGGTTATATAATGGATCTTGAGGAGATGTGATTTTTTCAGGCGACTCATGATCTTACGGAAATTAAAGGGAGGCAAAGGACTGAAGGAGAAGAAGACAGAGATCATGAGTTGCGAAATCATATGAGAAAAGTAGAGATGTGTAGATATTGGGGCGTGGATTCAGGAAAGTGTCAAAGGTTCGTATTCATCATACGTCAAATTAAAGTCTGCAAGACTCAATCAAGGGTTGATTCTACAGATCCTGTTAACGACATCATTAACCGATTTGAGTCCTTACGGCATATCCAACCTAATTCCATTTTTTACTCCTAAAATAGAGTAAAAGTGAATATAAAGTAACAAATGCTCCAACCCAATTCTATATCTTACTCCATTTTGAAGTTTACTCCATAAATGGAGTAATCTATTTTTTTTTTGTTCATAGATTCCATTATAGAGTGAAGAATTGAGTAGGGTTGGAACACTTTTACTCCATATTTACTTTCACTCCATTTTAGAGGAAAAAATAGAGTTTTACATCTCCAGATAGTAGAAAATTGGAAGAATTTTATTGTAGACTTTGGAAATGTGAAAGGATGGTATTATGGTCTTATGGCTTTATATGAACATGGACATGATTCGTATAGGTCCCCATAGGAAAACTATAATTTTAGTTGTTAAAAATTTATAATTTTGAGAATACATGATGTTGTATATTCTTAGAAAGCTTTCTTCTTTTTTTTGTTACCTTGGATGTGTGCTCTTTTGGTGTTGTTGTCGACTTATATTTGTAACATTAAGCATAAATCTATAGAATTAAAAGTCTAGTCAGTCTTTTTACGTATTGTATCACCAGATTTTGAATCGTTTTTCATGAAAGTCTGAGTGGTTTAAGGGTCACGTCAATCTCTGTTATATACTCTGGTATGTCAGTGTATGGACTGATGATTATTGTTACGGAGGTAGAATGGTATTAAGCTATTCCAAGTCCATCTCTTTTGGCCAAGAAAATGGTGCAAATGGGTTCATATGGTTTTGAGATTTATAAATGGTCATACAGAGGAAGTGTCTGGTCTTTTAATTTTGCAGGAGGTTGTGATTATATCAGGATAAGATGCCAAAGTAGTTCATGTCAGTCTTTTGTTTCTTTGGTTGCGGAAGAATCCAAACAGGGACGCAGAAAACATAATATCCAGGAACTTGGTTTTGCAAAACAAAGATCTACACATATAGGGGATTTAATTGGTTATCATATATGGTTTAAATGGTTTTGGAGAGGTCCCAGATTTAAAGAGACATTGGTATCACATGTGTACATTGCGGTTGATTTAACAATCGTTAATAATAATTTTATGGGTTTGCTTCAACATTGTGAAGAAATCGAACAAGGTTTTATGTTTTCAGGAATTAAAGATTCATATGATTCATGAGAGTTTGGATTTATTAAAAAATTTAAATAAATATGTTACACATGAGATATAACTGTATAAAAATTTAGGGAAAATGCCAACATCAAATAATAATAAAAATCCCAGCACTTTTAAATTGTACACACCTACACAAAACACATTTTTATATCTCTTTACAAACAAATTTTAAATAATTATGATAATTCATAATCATATTACAATATTAATTTTGTAGGTTAAAAAATAAAATGCTTACAAAATTTATAGGTCATAATATAAAATGTTTACAAAAAGCCGAATCTCGCTAAGCCAATCAAAACTTTTTTTGAAATCCCTTGGTTTTTTAATATACTTACAACAACGCCATCGTGTTTAGTTTTATGTGATATATTTTTTTTATTATTTTACTCCATAACACAATCACTGTATCTACTTACAAGATGTAGTCAATATTTGAGCAATAATTTTTTTCAACAAATTTAACTATTCAAGCTTATGAATATAGATACACAATCAAAAATACAAATTTACATTATATAAATTTAGTTTGTTTCAAAAATATTCTGCGCGAATCAAATGTTAGTAAGTTCTTAAATTGAACTTTCTACTATACTCATTACAACTATTTCCTCCACTTGGCAATATATAATTAGTTTAGATGTCTTATTTACTTTAAAGTTTAATTATTTATTTATGATATATTTAAATAGTGACATTTTGTTGTTTTTTTGTAGAAAATAAAAAATAAAAAAATAAACAAAAACAAAATATCACTATTTAAATGATATTTTGTTAAAAATCCCTTTTTAAGAACCCATACGTTAATGTTGGACAAACCATAAACACGCAACAATAATTTGTTTTATTTTTATAGCATCTTACAATATCTAAGATGAAACGCTCAAGAACAGCATTGCTTGCTGTTATCTTCTTTGTCATCATCATATGGGAATCAAACTCTTCACTGGCATATTACGAGACTTTCACACAATGCCTAACCACAAATTCCGACCCCAAACATCCCATTTCCCCGGCCGTGTTATACGCCGGAAACCGCTTCTACTCCTCTGTACTAGAAGCCAACATCCATAACCTCCGCTTAAACAGCTCCACAACTCCAAAACCCTTCCTCATAATCGCCGCAACACACGAATCACACGTTCAAGCCGCGGTTACCTGTGGCAAACGCCACAACCTTCAGATGAAAATCAGAAGTGGCGGCCACGACTACGACGGCTTGTCCTACGTTTCGTATTCTGGCCATCCATTCTTTGTCCTCGACATGTTTAATCTCCGGTCGGTTGATGTTGACCTAGCGAGTAAAACCGCGTGGGTCCAAAGCGGTGCCATTCTCGGAGAGGTTTATTACTATATATGGGAGAAGAGCAAAACGCTAGCTTATCCCGCCGGGGTTTGTCCGACGGTTGGTGTAGGCGGCCATATTAGCGGCGGAGGGTACGGTAACATGATGAGGAAGTACGGTCTCACCATCGATAATACTGTCGATGCAAGAATGGTTGACGTCAATGGTATAACCAATATCTCTAGCGCTCCCTGATTTTAATTTGTAACTATGTGACTTAATAATATTACATACACTTAGTGTCCTAAAATCGATTAAATTTATTCGGACACAGTTATTTAGTTTGGTCAACATAATTACAAGTTTTTTTTCATTAGGTTTTCATTTTGTATTCAGGAAAAATATTGGATAGAAAGTTGATGGGAGAGGATCTCTTCTGGGCTATCAACGGAGGAGGAGGAGGAAGCTTCGGCGTCGTTTTAGCCTACAGAATAAACCTCGTCGAAGTCCCTGAAACCGTCACCGTTTTCAGAGTCACCCGGACGTTGGAGCAGAACGCGACGGAGATTGTTCACCGGTGGCAACATGTCGCGCCAGATCTTCCAGACGAGATCTTCATACGAACAACCATGGAAGTTGTAAACGGCACCGTTTCTTCACAAAAGACTGTCAGGGCAACATTCTTAGCTTTGTTCCTCGGGGACGCATCCACGCTTTTGTCGATACTAAACCGGAGATTACCAGAACTAGGTCTGGTCCGGTCCGACTGTACCGAGACAAGCTGGATCCAATCAGTGCTTTTCTGGACTAATGTCCAAGTGGGTACGCCGGAGAAAGTTCTGCTGGAGAGGAATAAAATCTTGAGGTATCTCAAGAGGAAATCGGATTTCGTTCTTGAACCGATCTCAAGAACCGGTTTAGATTCGATTTGGAGGAAGATGATCGAGCTTGAGACTCCGACAGCTTTAGCTTTCAATCCATACGGAGGCATGATGGCTAAGATATCGCCGACGGCTACTCCGTTCCCATACAGAGCAGGCAACCTCTGTAAGATTCAGTACTTTACTGATTGGAGAGACGATAGATTAACAAACCGGTACATGGAACTGACGAGGAAGTTGTACCGGTTCATGACTCCTTTTGTTTCCAAGAATCCGAGACAGTCGTTTTTTAATTATCGGGATATTGAATTGGGAACCAATTCTCACAAAATCAGGAGCTATGTTGAAGGTAAACGATACGGGGAGAAATATTTTGCCGGAAATTTCGAGAGGTTGGTGGAGATCAAGACTAGAGTTGATAGTGGTAACTTCTTCAGGAATGAAAATAGTATTCCTGTGAAACCATATTTCAGTAGTTGATTAGTGAAACTGCTATTGTGTAATGATTGTTCGCCAGTCTTGTATGTTTTCAAAGCATAAGTGGCCTAACGAATAAAAATCTGATACATGGTATATGTTTAAAAAAAATTAAAAATATAAATGAAAAAATAAAAATACAAAACTGTTTCGTGGGTTTATCTCAACTAATCTTTTTCCATAAAAAAATAAAAAGTTCCTAATATTTCTCACACTACAGCCATCATCGCACGATCTTTAGAAACCATAATCTTTTTTCTGCATAAAAATTTAACTCAAGTCGCTTTAACTCAAATTCATCCCTACTTGCTTAAATTTCTAAATTCTTTGTAATAGCTTCTTACTCTCTGACTAAATAGTGAAATTGCTATTTTAAACAGATAGGTTGAAAAGTTTTATTAACCTTATCCATAATATCGATTGGTGTATCCATATCAGTGAAATCTATGGCAACCCCACAGTGGCACAACAATAGGCTTCAAACGGGTAAGCCAATCGTACTCCAAAATTGGCTGATGAACGTTAGTGGTGTCCAGGTTATTAACTCTGAAAGCACTCAAACTCTTCCTGCTCAAATCCTAAATTGAATCATCTCGAAATTTATTTTTTCATAGACCTTTTCTATTCTAATCTACTGATAGTTTTTTTCTATAAACCTTTTGCTATATGCTGGGTGAAAGGGATGAACGTAAGTAAAACAAGTCAATATCATTTCAAAATAGATTAAATCAATTCTGGATTTGTTGGAAATGCTTATTTTGTGTGGTGGTGGTAATTTACAGGAGAATAATAGAGACTCACCGTAAAGCATACATACAAAAAAAAAAAGATCTTTCAGAAATTTGGCTCCTTTTGTTTCCAAGAATCCGAGACAGTCATTTTTTAATTATCGGGATATTGAACTGGGAACCAATTCTCACAAAATCAGGAGCTATGTTGAAGGTAAACGATACGGGGAGAAATATTTTGCCGGAAATTTCGAGAGGTTGGTGGAGATCAAGACTAGAGTTGACAGTGGTAACTTCTTCAGGAATGAAAATAGTATTCCTGTGAAACCATATTTCAATAGTTGATTAGTGAAACTGCTATTGTGTAATGATTGTTCGCAAGTCTTGTATGTTTTTGGCAGTTTTCAAAACCTAAAGAAGGATGTCTAAATTATTAGTTAGATGTCTTAATACTATACTCCCTCCGTTCGGGAATAGTTGACGTTCTATGAGCTTTATTTTTGTGTTAATATATTTGACGTTTACGGATAACAATGTAAATAATGACAGAAGATGATTTTTTTACCCCTATATTATTTAGAAAAAAATGGCAAAATGGGCAAATCGCAAGTTTGTAATTTGACAGTTGGACGACCTCAAGTTTAAATTAGCCAATTGGGCAACTTTTTGCATTTGCCCATGTAAACTTATGTCTAAATATCCTTTGGGACCTTTGTCAGATTCATTATTTACATCTTTGTCATTTTAATTAAAATATATCTAAAATAAAATTTGTCACATCACCTTTCTCATTCTTTTTCTCTTTCATTCTTTTTTTCTCTCTTCTTTTTCACACCACCAACCATCATCTACGAAATCATCTCCCTCTATTTCTTTTCCCCTCATCTTTTTTTCTCTCTCATTCTTTTCTACACCACCACATTTACAGTTAAATTAACTGAAAAAGAAGAAAGTGTTTTCTTTAACTGAAGAATAAAAAATCATTACGCCCCTATGCACTCCAAACCCCTGTTTATAAAATTTATACATATGTAATTCCTAATGACACCTAAATACAATATTTATACACTAAAAATGATTAAAATGAATGCTTAATATCATACAAAAATACTATATATCATTTATTAATTACTAAAAGTATAAATACTAAAAATGTTTATTAAAATTTAAAAATTGATTTCTTAAAAGTAATCTAATGGGAAAAATTATCTAGGTTAGATTTCGATTTTATTGAAATTTATTGTAAATGTATTACATATTACATTCTCTTAATTGTTTGGTTTTAAAAAAAAATCTTTCATTATATTTCATTATCTTTTAATTGTTTAAATTACATTTCATTATCTTTTAATAATTTAGTTTTTAAAAAATCTTTGAATAATACAAGATAATATAAAATGTCTATTTTCTATTAAAACATCTTATATCCATCTAAAATTCTAGTTTTCATGGCTGTGATTTTATTGAAAAAAAACTAAACAATTAATAAAAAAATGTCTTTTTCTATTGAAAAATTATCTAGATTTTATTTCGATTTTATTGATTTTTTTTGTAACTGTATTATATATTTCATAATAAAAATATGATGTATTTTTTAAAAGAAATCTTTCATTATATTTCATTTTAGATGTCTTTAATTTCAATTATTTATTGTTTAATCTTTAATTGTTTAGTTTTTTAATTGTTTAGCTTTTTATTATAAAAAATATTTAATTGTTTAGTTTTTTTATTATAAGATGTATTTCACTTATTTATTTCAACATTTCATTTCTAAACAATCTTAAATTTTATATGAAAAATTATGTTGTATAAATGAATGTGCTTCACATATATGAAAACACAATCAAACTAATATGTTAATTTATTTTATTGACTTTAATGAAAATATTTTGGTATATCAGCTTTCACAAATGAAATGTTGTTATAAATTATTTGATTGTTTTTACCACCTTTTAGTTAATTAGATCATTTATAATGAGATTGACAAAATTTTAGATTATAATACCAATAGGTTATTAGAAAAATATTTAAATTTTATATAGAGTAAAATGTGAGTTCTAAATAATTAACGTATAATTGTTTTGGAGAGCACTGTGCTCTCGTTGTATTTGTAGATGTATTTAAATTTTATACTTAATATGTATTTAAACTCTCCAATGCCATAAGGGATATAAACAAAAGGTATTCATAGATGTTATGTATTCGTACACCGATGTATTCGTATTCCTTAAATATATGTATACTTATGTATTCGTACACCTTAAGTATTCGATGGGTTATGTTGGTATTCGTACATTTTATGTATTTGTACACCTTATGTATACTTATGTATATGTACACCTTATGTATTTGTACATCTTAAGTATTAGATGGGTTATGTTGATATTCGTACACCTTATGTATTCGTACACCTTCTGTATACCTTAGGTATTCGTACACCTTAGGTATTTGTACACCTAAGGTATTCGTACACCTTTTGTATACTTATATATACGTACACCTTATATATTCGTACACCTTAGATATTCGTACATCTTATGTATACGTATACTTATTTCTTGAGTTATAGTGAATTAGATTGTATTAAACGTTAGGCATAGGGTTCCGGATTTACCTAAGGGTTCCAGATTGTTTTGGATTCTAGATTTACCTAATGGTTCTGGATTTATCCAAGGGTTCCGGGTTTAGGATTCAAGGTTTAGAGTTTAGGATTTTAGGTTTAGTGTTTTGTTGATGATTTTTAATATTTAAGATAAATGTAGACAAATTTGTTCTTCCTACCATTTTGACAAAAAATGAAAGATCTATGTAGGTTTCCAAGTTTATTAAATTTACCGAAAATTACCCATAAATTTATATAATTTTATGAATAATTTATCATTTATTTGGGTAAATTTCATAAATATGAAAGTTTCTTTTATGGGTCAAAATGTATAATTTATTCGGATTCCGGATTTACCCAAGGATTCCGGATTTACCCAAGAGTTCCGGATTTAGGATTCATGGTTTAGAGTTTAGGATTTTAGGTTTAGTGTTTTGTTGATGATTTTAAATATTTAAGATAAGAAGTTTATGCGAGAGAATTTGGTCAAACTCAGGTTGAATCTTAACTTCTTAAGACATAAAAATCACTAGATACTTGACATGGAGGCACCAAATTATCCTATATTTGGACTTATTCTTGGTTCACCCCTAGAGTGAACCTTAAGGTTCACCAACCAATAGAAATCACTCATTTCAAAATTGATATCTTTTAAAAAAGTAAACAAAATATTGTCGAGTTATATTACATTTTTAAAATAAAAATATTAAAAAAATAAAAATAATAATATATGCAAAAAAATATTTTTAAAAAGATTTTAATTTCGTCAACAAAACACTAAACCCTAAACTCTAAATCCTAAACCCTTGGATAAATAGTAAACCCTAAATTAAGAACATTAAACCATAAAAGTATTTTTAAGATTTAATGTTTTAGTGTTTAGTGTTTTTGATTTAGAATTTAGGATTATCCAAGTGTTTATGATTTATCCAAGGGTTTAGGGTTTAGAATTTAGGGTTTAGGGTTTAGAGTTTAAAATTATCCAAGGGTTTAGGGTATACCCAAGGGTTTAGGATTTAGGATTTAGGGTTTAGGGTTTAGAATTTAGGGTTTAGGGTTTAGAGTTTAAAATTATCCAAGGGTTTAGGGTATACCCAAGGGTTTAGGGTTTAAGATTTAGGGTTTAGGGTTTAGTGGTTTTTGAAGATATTAAAAATAGTTTTCAAAAAATCATTTTTTGTAACGGCTATTATTTTTATTTGTTTTTATTTTATTTATTTTAAAAATATAATATAACTTGATAATATTTTCTTTTCTTTTAAAAAAAATATTAATTTTGAAATACTTGATTCCTATTTGTTGGGTGAACCTAAATGTTCACTTTAGGGGTGCACCTAAGAATAACTCTTTTTTGGGGTGAAATAGCACTATAGCGGATATCTTTTTCAATAGACTATAAGCACGTCTCTACCTATGACTAATCAAGAACTTGAGATGATTGGAAATCTGCAGGTTGTACTCAATATGAGATTATATTGGTTCTAGCAAGTAGATATGATCCTTGAAAATTAAAGCTATTAGATCACTTCATCGTGAAAGGTGTAGGGTTTGTCATTTTATTAACAAATTTATCATTTCATTAACAATTTTTGTCATTTAATAAACATAAAAATTATAACGAATGCACTTTGCTTGCAGATCCCAATTTGTCATTTTATTTTTGGGAAAAAAAATGTAGCATTTCGTGAGTGTTTCTATTTTTATCAAAAACAAAAAGTGTGAGATCAATTTTGACAAAAAAATGTAAGATTCACGTCGGTTTACAAATTTATTAAATTTACTCAAATATATTAAAATTAAATGTAGACAAATTTGTTTTCCTGCCATTTTGGCCAAAAAATGAAGGATCTATGAAGGATTCCAAGTTTATTAAATTTACTCAGATTTATGATAATTATCCATAAATTTACATAATTTTATGAATTATCATTTATTTGGGTAAATTTCATAAATATGAAAGTTTCTTTTATGAGTCAAAATGTATAATTTATTGGGTAACTTTCATAAATTTTAGAGTTTACATCGATTTTATATTAATTCGTATAGATTTATGTTGACTTTATATATGAAAAAATATGTATTATATTAAAAGTAGTTGCTCATATATGATTTTTAAATATTAAATATGATCCACAAGTTTAATGAATAAAGAATGTTTATGGGGTCCACAAAAGTTAGTTGTTAAAAGTTAGTGGAGAAAAAAATTATTTTTTATAGGTAAAGTGGATTTTGGGTCCCACGAAATTACTTTTCCAGGTTGCCAAGTTTAATAGGCAAAAATGTTAAAAATGTTATAAATTTATTCTCTTTCTACTAGGTTGCCCAATAACCTAATAAGAACTTGGGTTTCCCTAATTTTCTAATTCAAACTTAAAAGTTGCCTAATACCCTAATTCACCCCTATTATTTACTTGATTCTTAGCATCTTTTTGACTAAATAAATAATCTAAAACAATTGAAAAGGTTAAGACACATATTACAACATATTTCTTAATTTTCGTGCAAGGCTGAGAAACGTCAAATAAAAAAAATACAGAGAGTAGTAAACTAGATGATAATCCGCGTCTTATGCGAGTTAGTTTTAAAACTACGTTGTATTTAAATATAATATAAAATACATATTTTTATCAATAACTATTTTTTTACATTTGATTAGTAGTGGACATTCGGATACCATTTGGATAAAAAATCAATAAATATTTTAAGTATCGGTATTTTAAGTATCGTTTAACTATTTTAAACATGTATTTTCAACTATTTATATATATTTCCAAGTATTTTAGACAACATAAAAACATTTTATATATTTTGTATATTCTTGTATAGATTAAATTGAAAATAATTAATATATTTAAAAATATATATTTGGTTTGAATATATTCGGAAACCCAAAATATCATGTTTCGGATCGGGTTCCTTTCTGGTTCTCTAGATACCAATCTGATTTATATGATTTAAAATACATACAAACTAGAGGTAGGAAAAAGTACTTTGTGATGACTGCACACAATATTGTCATTTATATTTGTTACATAACAAAGATGAAACCTTAGAGAAATTCAAAGAATTTAAACTCGAGGTCAAAAATCAGCTTAAAACAACTATTAAGATAGTTAGAAGCAATAGAGGAGGCGAATATGCTGGTCCATTCAATGTATTTTTTAAAAGAACATGGAAGAATCCATCAAACTACAACCCATTACTCACCAGAATCTAATGGAGTTACTGAATGCAAAAATCGAACTCTAAAAGAGATGATGAATGCAATCTTGCAGGAATCTGGGTTACCCCAGAAAATGGAGGGGGGGGGGGGGAGGGGAAGCGTTGCTTACCACTAATTATATTATAAAAAAAATTCCACAAAAAAATAACTGGCAAAACTCCCTATTAATTATGGAAATGTAATTTACCTTCGTATAAATACCTCAAAGTGTGGGGATGCTTGGCAAAAGTTGCGGTACCGCCACCAAAAAAGTCACTATTGGACCTAAAACAGTGGATTTCTTCATCGGATATGCACATAATAGTAGTGCTTATCGATTTCTGGTACATAAATCTAAATATCAGACATCCATGTAAATACAGACATAGAATCAAGAAATGCATCTTTCTTTGAAAATATTTTCCCATGCAAGGACAAACAAGGTTCAAAACGATCTCGAGAAAAAAAAGACAACGAAAATGAATCATAAATTGAGACAAGCGTCGACATTTCTATAAATGATATCTTTAAAAAAATGAAAAAGAAGATGAACCTAGAAGAAGCAAAAGAGCTCGAAAAGAAAAATCTTTTGGTGAAGATTTCTTAATGGCATTTTAGTAGAAAATGTTTTAAAAACTTTGGCAGAAGCCATGTCTTCACCAGACCCTCCGTTTTGGAACAAAGCTATCAAAAGTGAATTCGATACTATCATGCAAAATTATACATGGTACATAAAGGATTCACCATACGGAAACAAAGCATTAGGCAATAAATGTATAATGACTCGAAAACTTGGTGGAAAATATAAAGTTAGACTTGTAGATCAAGGATTACAAAAGGAAGACTTTGACTATTTTGATACATATTATCTAGTAACCAGAATAATATCAATAAGGCTAATGATAGCAATTGGAGCCTTAAGAGACCTAGACATCCATCAAATGAATGTAAAAGCGCTTTTCTAAACGGTGATTTAGAAGAGAAAATTTACATGAAAATATGCTCAAAATATTAGAAATTACTCTAATAGTACAGAAAGGTCCTCAAATGCACTTGACAACGAATTCAGGTGAAGCGGTTTCACAAAATGAGTATTCACATGTGATCGGAAGTCACATGTACTTGACCAATTATAACAGACCAGATCTAGCGCATACATTAAACATATTTAGTTGATATACAAGTAATTCATGCCATACACACTGGAAAGCTATAATGAGAGTACTCAATTACTTACGCTACACCAAAGATTTTGGGCTTCAGTACGGTAAAGAACAAGCAGTTTTAAAAGGATACAGTGACACTAACTGGATACCAGATTCTAAAAACTCAAAATCCACAAGTGAATATGTTCTTACACTAGGAGGAACAACAATATCTTGAAAATCTACCAAACAGACAGTGCTAGCCAGATCCACCATGGAATCTGAGTTCATAGCTCTAGACAAAGTAGCAGAAGAAATTGAATGACTTATAAATATTTTGGAAGATATTCCTATGTGGGAAAACCTGTACCAGCTATAAGAATATATTGCGATAGTCAATCAGCTATAGCTAGGACTCATAATAATCTCTACAATGGTAAATATCGTCACATCAGAAGACGATATAAAACTATTAGACAACTTATCTCAAGTGGGATAATCATAATAGACTACCTAGCGGATCCATTTACTAAAGTTTTACCACGAGATGTTGTTGCTAAATCATCAAAAGGAATGGGTTTAAAATCTATAATGAATGAGGATGCTTGATTGCAACCCAACTTATCATGACTGGAGATCACAAGACGTAGGTTCAAAAGAAAAACAAAATCAAACATATTCTAACCAAAGCACTTTGAGACAGAGTAGTCTCATCCCAGCTCCTAAGATGATAAAAGTGCTAACGAATGTGAGAAGGATAAGCATTGGCTTTTAATAATTTCATAGCTTATAAAGTGGAGTATTACTTAATATTTTTCATAGTCAATCACCTAATGAGTGTGAAATGGGGCCGTTTATAGGAGAATGAATGTAAGGCTATATTCTCTAAGTTCACTCATGAAAACCAGGAATAGTTACGGGCCACAATGAACACCATAGAGAACTAAGTTCTACGAGAAAATGAAGTTGTCGCGTTATGCATGTTGTCTCAGACTACATAAAACACCAGTTGGTTTAAGGTATCATGTTCACCTTCTGGTAGGTAAACCCGACATATATTAACTATGAGTGGTTCAAGGCTTAAAAATGCCACCAACTCAAACACAAATGAATTTTTCGCAAATACTCTCGATAAGTCAGTCTGTCTAGTCATTCGTATAAGTCTAGTCAGTAAAGTTTTTAGAGTCTATCGAGGCTGCATTTAGTCAACATATGTTTAGAGTCATTTCTATTCATGTGGGGATTCATTGGGCCTAATTAATTGAAGCTTAATGGTTAAACTAATAAAGGAAAATATGTAAATACAAATGGGCCATTGGTTGGCCTTATTTCTTAAATGAATGAGTGAAGAAGCAAAGTCCCACATTGGTTGTGAGACTGAATGTTGAGCTATATAAATATGCGTTCATGATATGATAGTTTAAACAGCTTGTGGAGAGCGAAGGCTCTCCACGCGTGTGCCGCCGCCGTCGTCCGACCGGCTCGGCGTGGGCGTGGATTTGGGTCTTGGTGGAGGGCCTCCCGCCCAAAAACATTTTTTGGACCAAGTTAAGCTCAATTTTTTTGCCAATTTAATTCCCAAAAACTACATGCATTCGTTTTGAAACGGCAAGTAGTTTGTTTAGAAAATAAAAATGTCATGCATTTTATCCTGTCGAGATATTTAACGAGATAAGAGAAAGTCTTGGGGAATATTTTTTCGAAAATCAACTTCACTCTATCTCCGTGAGATATTCGCCCACGTGCAACAGCTGTTGTGGGAAGTGGGTATCCTCCTTCTCTTTAAATAAACCTTACTCTTTCATTCGTTACTCACTACTTTTTATATCGCAAACAAACAAAGAAAATCCCTTAACATAAGTCTATAGTTCGAGAGTGTTTCGTAGAATTTATAGTTCGTAGAGACAGTCCTAAGTGACGTGTGATTTCGTCTTACATGGTTGCATCCTGGGACTCGATATTTTGTCATTTTCCGTCTCACTACGGATCGAATATTTAGAGCTAAGGAAAGAGATAGTATCTCGACTCCATGTTCGTTTGCGAAACCGTTTTATTATTGGTTTTCATTTTGTATTTCGATCATACATTTCCTTAAAATCACATTATGTATATTGTTGTATCAATTCGGTTTTCCGGCTTCAACAGAAATCATAGCAGCCGCAGACGTTACTCACATCCAGGCTGCGGTCACCTGCGCCAAAAGACTCAGCCTACAGCTCCGTATCCGAAGTGGAGGCACGACTACGATGGGATGTCATATTTATCAACAGTTAAATTCGTCGTCCTAGACATGTTCAACCTCCAGTCTATAAATTTTGATCCTAAACTCGACATCGCGTGGCTCCACTTGGGTGATACGCTTGGACAGATCTACAACGGATTTGCCAACAAAAGCAACGATCTCCGTGGATTTCCTGCCGAAATCTGTCCCGATTTAGGCGCTGGTGGAAATTTTAGTGGAGGTGGTTATGGTAACATGATGATAAAATATATCGGTCGATAACATTATAGACGCAAAGATCATTGATGCTAAAGGAAGAGTCTTGGACCGTAGATCGATGGGAGAAGATCTTTTATGGGCCTTATGTGGTGGTGGAGCCGCTAGTTTCTGTGTTGTCTTAGCCTGGAAGATCAAGCTAGTATCGGTTCCAGGGAATGGAGCCGCTAGTTTCTGTGTTGTCTTAGCCTGGAAGATCAAGCTAGTATCGGTTCCAAGGAAGGTCACAGTCTTTAACGCGGAAACTTTCGGAAACAAAGGAGGAGTAATACCACATAACTTGTAGTGAAATGGCAAGAGATCGCAGACAAGATCAACAACAATCTGTTCATAAGGTTAACTTTAAGCACAAATGACAAAACTGCTAAGGCTACTTTCATGGGAATGTTCCTCGGAGATTCGACTAAGCTTCTAGAAATCATGAACACGGATTTCCCGGAGCTTGGTATGAACAAAACAGAGTGTCTAGAAATGAAATGGATCGAATCGGTTCTATTCTGGCTAAGTATCCCACCCGGTACAGTACCAACATCGGTTATGCTAAACCGTATCCCGCAAAAGCAAATCTACCTCAAGAGAAAATCCGATTACGTCCAGAAACAGATATCAAGAACCAGTTTGGATGCGATATTCAAGGTTCTATTAGAGAACGAGAACATAACAATGGCTTGGAACTCGTACGGAGGGAGGATGAGTGAGATTCCATCGACCGAAACAGCATTCCCGCAGTAGCAGGGAACATGTTCAAGATTCAGTATGCAGTGAACTGGTTCCTTGCAGGGGAAGCAGTGTCTAAAGAATGCCTGAGACAGACGGAAAGGGTATTCGAGGAAATGAGCCCTTACGTGTCAAAGAATTCACGAGATGCGTTTTGAACTATAGAGACGTTGGCATTGAAATGAATTTGAACTCGAAGTACGAGGAAGGTAAAGTGTATGGGGACAAGTATTTTAAGAACAATTTCGAGAGATTAGTTAAAGATCAAGAGCAAAATTGATCCGGATATCTTTTTCGGTACGAACGGAGCATTCATGTGCTGGGAAAATGGTCATTTATATCAGGAATTTTCAAATTTGGTTGAAAAAAACACGAACTTTCACTTGGACCATTTAAAACACCAACTTTCATTCACAAGCCATTTTAGTCATAAACTTCCATTGATCATATCATTTTAGTCCTATCGTTAGTCAACAGTTATAATTGACTAACAGTAGGCCTAAAATGGCTTTTAAAGTTGATAATTTTTTGGCCCAAATATCAATTATCTAACTTTTAGAATAAATTATTTAGTAGCTAAATTTTTTTTACAAAAATAAATATTGAATAAATAAAATATAGTTTTTATTATTAGTGTTATAGTTATCAAAAATATATTTTCAATATTTAATATTTAATCATTTGGAAAAACGTTGATTTATACTTTTGCCAAAGTGACATCAATTTTGACAATAAAATTATGAAATATAATCCAAATTCTATGAATAGTTACAAAACTGACATAATTATTCTTTATAATTTTTTTTAATTAATAATTATTAAACTAATGATATGTTAACTAACTATTTTAGAATATAGTGAAAATTATTTAAATTTTTATTTGAAGAAAATAATGAAAATTATATTTTATTTATTCAATATTTATTTTTATGAAACAAAATTCTAGCTACTAAATAATTTATTCTAAAAGTGAGATAATTTATATTTTGGACAAAAAAATCATCAACTTTAAAAGCCATTTTAGACCTACTGTTAGTCAACTATAATTGTTAACTAACGATATGACTAAAATGATATAGTCAATGAAAGTTTATGATTTAAACGGTTTGTCAACGAAAGTTGGTGCTTTAAATGGTCCAAGTGAAAATTAATGTTTTTTCAACCAAATTTGGAAGTTCGCGATTTAAATGACAATTTTCCCATAAAATATTAATAATATTTTTTATAACCAAAAAGTTTTAGTGAACCGTAGTTATGATGTCAAAATTTCTGTTAAAAACATTAAGGAATCTAAGAAAATGATATATATAATGTACAAAATATTAAAAAGATGAATGTTTAATATTATAAAATATTTATAAAAATTAAATATAATTTATTTTTAAGAATATAATCTCGCGCTTTAAAAGCGCAGATCAAAATCTAGTATGTTTTAAAAGACATGTATGTTTTAGAAGATAAGGAATGTAACATTTTTCCTGTATATTTAATTTCAAATTTTATATGTATGTAATTTATTTAGAAATGCGTTTAAACTAGGTGTTTCGCCCATGGATGTGGGAAAAAATATTTTATAATTATTTATTTAGTACATATATTATTAATTAAAATATTAAATAATAAATTATTATTTATTTTTCATTTGAAAATTTTCTATGTATTATATGTTTTTATTTTTTATGTATATTCATTGTTATTAAATAAATTTTGGAAGTCACTCAATATTCTCTTTTCAGCTATATAAATTAAGAATTTTATTTGATTAATATTTAGTTATGTGTTTTTTTTTTGTTTTTAAAATTTTGAACATTTTATTAAAAGAATTTTTTGGATAACAATTTAATATATAGGAATTATACTTATATTTTAAATTTATATTTTAAAAATTTTGGATAATTCTTACTATTATTATTTTAACCACTTATATAATAAATTTTTTTTTTATATTTTTTGGCTAACATATATATTTTATTCATTAAGAATTAAATGATATTAACATTCGAGTTTTGTTGCGAGAAATCACCTCGTAAATAATAGTATAGATTGCCAAAACTATCTATAATTTAATAGGATCATGTATTTTGTTTCTTAATTTTCTTTTGAAAGACGTTTCTGAAAATAAGAATCACAAATGAGTGATAACAGAGAAGATAAGTAATATATTTTAACAGGTTCGAACTTGAACTTGTCTATGCTGATTTCATTACAGTTTGCCTCGTGACAAGCTATTATCTTTTCAACAGAGGAAAATTGGCCAAAATTCCAAATTTTAGCAAAAAAAGAAAACAGAGGAAAATTGGTAGTATGTGAAGTACCACTAAAAATGGTTACGGTTTTATGTTGCCAACGAGTTCCAATCCTCGGACTCAAATCATACAACTTATACCCCGGTTTTGTTAAGTAACTTTTAAAATACGAGTTTTTAAGTTCACAAAAAGGAGTTGAAGTGCTCGAACAAGTTGACTATCAATTCTTCCACTAATCAGCCAACCTATCATCAATCACTCTATATTAAAGAAAATTAACAATGTCAACTTGTGAATTCTTCACATGTCTTTTGATAGTACGGATCGTTTAATTTTCTCTTATTCGGACCACTTTTTTTGGTTTGACGGTGCTCCACATTCAGATAATCACAGATTCACATGTATGCAAGATGCGTATATATGATAAAATTATTTATTTTTATTTTTTTGATGCATACATTTATTGAAAAAGGATATTCAAAGCTTCTCTCCGTCTTAACAGATAACGCGGAATATGCTAAAATAAGACTTGCACGATACACGGATCTGATCAAAAATGTTTCTTTATACTGGTCCTAAGTCCTAACTTACAGAAAATTGTTGATCTGTGCTGCATGTCAAGATATATATATATATATATATATATTAATTCATCATTAACCTTTCGTATGAATAATGCAAACAAGATATTTTCGATAATGACATGTTACTTATCCGCTATCGTGTACATGAGTGCTCATAAAGTACATACAATATGTAAAAGTCTAAGTCAAATATGATTGGTCTACTATGAGATTTAATCGGGGGAACAAATTTTAGCTGTCACGAAACGAAAACGTAAAATAAAAAATGTATACGTGTAATAAAATGTATAAAGTACTATATATTCGAACTTTGAATCTCCTCTAAAGTACTATATATAAAATCCACACACAAGCTCTGAAGCTTATAATCGAAACTCCCAAACAACACAAAACATGGAAAAGTTACTAGTTATATCTCTGTTACTGATCTTAAACTCAGTTGCCACTTCACAACTCGTGACCGTTCCTGTGGCTTTCCTCCGATGTCTGGAACGACAGCCGACTGATCCAGAGAGTCCGAACTCTGCCGTAGCTTACATCCCAACCAACTCCTCCTTCACCACCGTACTCCGCAGTCGCATACCTAACCTCCGTTTCGACAAACCCACAACCCCAAAACCGCTCGCCATAGTCGCCGCCGCCACGTGGACACACATTCAGGCGGCGCTAGGATGCGCACGAGAACTATCTCTTCAGGTAAGGATCCGAAGCGGTGGCCATGACTTCGAAGGACTCTCCTACACGTCAACCGTACCATTCTTCGTCCTCGACATGTTTAGTTTCAGAAACGTCGACGTGAATGTCACCGACGGGACGGCTTGGGTCGATGCCGGCGTTACGACGGGAGAGCTTTACTACCGTATCGCTGAGAAGAGCAACGTTCTTGGATTCCCAGCGGGTTTGTGTACAACGTTAGGTGTTGGTGGACATTTTAGTGGAGGGGGATACGGGACAATGATGAGAAAGTACGGACTGTCCGTAGACAATGTTGTGGGCTCTGGGATAGTTGACTCCAACGGGAATATATTCACCGACCGGGTTTCAATGGGAGAAGACCGTTTCTGGGCGATACGAGGAGGTGGAGCCGCGAGTTTTGGTGTCGTGCTAGGATACAAGATCCGGCTTGTCCCCGTGCCTGAGAAAGTTACAGTTTTTACCGTCAGAAGAACCGTCGGAAAAGGAGCCGTTGATCTTATAATGAAGTGGCAGAGTTTCGCTCACAGTACAGATCGAAACTTGTTCGTGAGGCTCACGTTAACTTTGGTCAACGGTACAAAGCCTGGTGCAAAGATGGTACTGGCCTCTTTCATTGGGATGTATTTAGGCCCGTCGGATAAGACGTTGAACGTGATGAACCGGGATTTCCCTGAATTAAAGCTCAAGAGAACCGATTGTACCGAAATGAGATGGATTGAATCGGTGGTGTTCTGGGCCGGTTATCCAATCGGTACACCAATTTCTGTACTACTAAACCGGACGGTGACGACTAAGGCGTTTCATAAACGAAAATCAGACTATGTGAAACGTCCGATTTCAAGAACCGGTCTCGGTTTAATACTTAAGAAGTTGGTTGAGGTTGAGAATGTTAGAATGTATTTCAACCCTTATGGAGGAAGAATGGGTGAGATCCCGAGCTCGAGGACACCCTTCCCACATAGAGCAGGCAATTTGTACAAGATCGAGTATCTCGTAAGCTGGTCGGAAGCTGGAGACGACGTGGAGAAGAATCAGTTGGCACGTGCGAGACAGATGTATGAATTCATGAGTCCATACGTGTCGAAAAATCCGAGGGAAGCGTTTTTTAACTACCGTGATCTTGACATAGGGTCGAGTGTGAATTCCACGTACGAGGAAGGTAAAGTCTATGGGGTTAAATATTTTAAAGACAACTTCGAGAGGTTGGTTGACATTAAAACCTTGATCGATGCTGAAAACTTCTGGAAGAACGAACAAGGTATTCCGGTTCGAAGGTAATAAGTACGATACCGAGTGTTGTGTGTTTGTGACATGTATTTAAGTCTTTTCAGCAAATAAAGCAAGAAACATGACGTCCGAATATATATATTGTGTTATGACAAAATCAGCATGCCTATTAACAATAATTTGAAGCATTTGTTTGTTTTACGTGAGTTAGTAATTTTGTTCAACACTTGAGCATGCACATCCAAATAGTTTATGCGATAAATGGATTAAGACTAGCTTTTAACCAACAGTAATTAGTATATTCAGTTTAAACTGTTTTATAAGTAACTCAAGCGCTTAATATGTCGATTTGTCGACTTGATAATTCTTTTCAGTTAAGCAGAATTCCCGTTTATTTTCTCACATAGTAATTTACTGACATGCCTGAAAATGTATACATTGGTTGAATTTTATGACATTCGACACTTGTATCTGTATTAACGGACAACGCGGGATTAAGCAAGACTTGCATGATACACATATATGATCGATCACATATTCTTTGTCGGATCTTATGTAGTTTAAGGAAAAGAAATACTCGGTTCCTACTGCTCATGCATAGTTTACACACAACTATTAACCTCCAATCTCTTTCATAAGATAAGACATACTTTTCGTTATATTAATTAAACTAGGATGAGACATGCAACATATTTTTGCCCCTACCAAATTTGTTTAGTTTTCAAGTTTCTCGTGAATAAATATTTTGTTTACTGATTGGGACGGTCCAAACTTTATAAAAGAGATAATTGGTCTAAAAATTTCCTCTCGTTTTGTAGTGAGCAACCTATAAAATTGAGAAACCGTCGACTTGATGATCTATATTGATGATATATTGTTACAAAGAACAAAAACAATTAATTGATAGAGTATTTATTAATTTGGCAAAACATAACGAATACTCAAGGGTTTAGACAAAATTGAAGTTTAGCTTTGCGAGGACTTCATATAATGTTTGTATCCTAGCACAAAATTAATTATACATGAAATATATTACAGTAAAATTAGATTAACAACATAGAATAACTATATTACAAATATTACATATCACCTTGAAATATAGTTACAAAGAACTACCGAGGTTTTATGTTGAAACTTTTACTATACTGTTATGTACTAGGTGATAATCCGCGCTCTCCGCAGAGTGAGTATATTTTTAGGGATGATCAAATTGAATTAAAATAAATTATAAATGTAAAATTCACTAAAAAAATTAAAATGATCTTCGATTTTATTTTTAAACTTGTGTATTAGTTTTGAAATTTTACTTGGAACATATATCGTGAAAGTGAATCAATAAGAGTAAGCGGACACTAATAAAAAATTATCATTTAAAGATAACATTCCAAGTAGATATACAATATAAAATTGTTATCACTAAAAATCATAAATAAATGATAAAACAAAACATAAGAAATAATAAAACCATGCTGAAACAAAATATAACAAAACATAAAATGATTAAAAATTTCTAAAAGCTGCCTTGAATAGTGCCATTAGAACCCTTCATTTGCAATCCTATTATGAGGAATCCAAAAATCATATTATCGAAAATTTAAAACATCATTATGTATTACCTCAGCCTGAAATCAGCGATTTCTGAAACATCATTGGACTCAAAGACAATTTTCAAAAAATATCAATATTAGTAATATTCTTCAATCGACCTTATTATGAATTTTTTTTAACAAAATGTACATATTAAATCAGCTATAACATATTTTTCGATTAAAAATAAAATAAATTATCTGCTCGCCAATGGTGAATCGGTGTGTGTTCATGCCTTCATGGAAGGGGGTATATATACGTATTTGGCTGATTATGTCAATCAGAGAAAAATTGAAACCGCCCTAATTATGGCTAAATCCTGATTAATTACAATCACGCAATTAGCGGTTGAAAATAATTTAAAGCTTACCATGAAACAGGTTATAAAATCACAAAGAATCTCTAATTAGGTAAATCATTTCATATACAGAGGTAACTGTAATCAATTCATTTTCTATTAAAAACATTGTATGTATATCTCATTTGATTTGGTTATGTTACCTCGACATCAAAGTCTTTCCAAATTTTGTTTAATAAAATATTAACCATAATCTAACTTTCTCTATATAAAAAAAACCATCATTATGAATTGATATACAACATGTAAATATCCAAGCAGAATCGGAAAACCTGAATTAAATCATTAATTTTATACACTTATACTCCACGATTTTCGCTCTAAGCATTTATAATTGGTATATTAGTTTTTTTTTCTTTCTTTGATTGTAATCATAAATATAGAGATTGTATGTATACTAAAACCGTGGAGTTAAGGGATATGTTTTTTCATTAATATAACTTCTATTTAAATTTATTTTATATTTACGATTGAATAAAATGCGTTGATACGACATAGTTAGCTTTTTTAGGACATAACCTTGGTAGATAATATGTGAAGTTATATCTCATGAATAATACTTGAAATATTTTTTGGTGGATTAGTTTTTATATATCAGAATTCGACGTTTGTCTTTATAGTAGTGACGAAAATATACGATATGTAGCTATATATTAACCAAGTATCTCTTTTCTAATTTTTAAATCATATACCAAGTATCCCTAATATAAAAAATAATATCTCAAAGTCTACTTCGAATGGAAATCTTCATAAAATATTTAGACAATCTTAATTTATCTTATATTGTTTCATATCAAATTACCATATTTATCTTCCTTTGTTGTATAAAGATTTAGGGTCATATATTTTTGTATTTATGATTTTACTAAAATGAGGTAACTGTTATTGCTCATTGTTTGTAAAGCAGATGTAAGGATTTAACATATATATATATATATTTAAAGAATACTTGCATGATACCTATCAAAAATGGTAACTCTCAATCTAATATATGAATAAATACATGATATGTTTTGAAAAAGGAATCAATTTGGAGTATTAAATTCATCTTTTGCATTGCATATGAAGCCATGGTCGACGATGATTAATAATAAGAGGATACTTACACATTTAGCTGGAATATGATAGAATTCGATTTCAATTAGCTGTAGTATTCTGCATTCATCTAAAGATCATTTTGTTTCTATCAGCTTGAGCCCTTGTTATATTTATAAAAAGATGCCCGAACTTAAGTGGAGGAAAAAAAATTAAAGGTTCATATAAGTACAGTTTGTTTTCGGATGATAAGAACAGTTTTCATCGAGAACAGTTTTCAAACAGTCTTTAATAAGGCTGTAGTTCTACCTTTTGACAGGTTATTACGAAAGGCATACGTTTAACATTATGCATGCGTACTCCAGCTTTGATAACGCTGATTTGAAATCACAGGAACTTTATTATTTGGTCCATATTATTTTTTTATACATTGTTAAAAAATATATATGGTTTATGAGCATTATTCATTGTTTTAGTATTTGATTATGGGGTACGGAATGTTGAGTATCCGAACTTTATATACATACAGTATCAGTAAACTTTCTTATATAATTGCGCTTTAGAAATAAAAAGCGCAGTTACTATAAAACAAACCTACTAATAAATTTGTCTATTTTGAATAGGAAATGAAAAAATTGGTCAACCCGAATTCTCACAACATTCTACGAAATGGTTTAATATGGAAATTACGTGACTTTGTTATATATGGAAAAACAAAGTCAACACATAAATGATTGATTGAAAAATTAATCATTTTTATTATCTTTAATGATCATAACAATGATTCATGTGTTATAAAAAAATTTGGACTGATTTGAAAATGGCAAAACAATGTAATTTATTCTAGTAATGAAAGGGTTTTATCAAAATAGAAGTGAGAGTAAATGTGATGATGCCACCTAGGAAATGACATTGCGTAAATAACACATCAAATTAAGGTTGTTTTCTTTTAGTGCTCCTAAAATAATATATAGGGGATTTGTATTGGACGACGTATGAATATACTTACATACGCTTTATGTCTTTCATCATAAATGAAAGACATTTTTTCCTTTTATGCTCGAGTTTGGTTTATCAATTTGCTTATTGTATATCCTCTTCTTGTACCCCTGAATCCACAAGTACCCGCGGAGGACCAAGAAATCACCCGACCCGTGCATCTGTAACGGTCACAACGGTTTTGTTGAAACTTGCTTGAACATGAATAACTCCCTTTGGCATTTTACGTACATTTTTATGTGAACCACTACGGTTATTTTTTCGTGAACCAATTCTTAATATAAGTATTGCCATATTTTTTCATTTCACAAGATATATATGGATATATCCTAAGAACTTACTAAACTTTTTACCTTTTTTCTCCTATAGGTATACCTATACAAAATTATGTCGAATCCTTTCAGAAGCATGACCTGAAATAAAAAAATCTTTAGTATCTAAACAAAATCGAACCATGCCATTCGGAAGTGATTCAGTAAAGAAAACTTTGATTAATTCACTTTTATCTTTAATATCATTTGGGATAAAACATTATAAACTTTTTTAGCAGGGGTAGTATTAAACAACCCCTTTTTCACAAATGGTAAGTTTCGGACATCCAATTTTAATATTGGAAGGATTACCATATATAACACAAAATTTCTCCGCCGATTCTTTTTAGTCGAGCTTCTCGATCTGTCATTATACCTTGAGAAGTCGAAAGGATTACAATTCCTATTCCGCCTAAAATTTGTATAGTTCGTTGAGAGTTAGAATAGATTCGTAGACCCGGTCGGCTTATTCTCTTTAAATTTAAAAGCGTTTAATAGGATTGTTTCTTATTTCGTCTATGTCTTAGGGTCAAAATAAAAAAAATATTGATTGTTTCGCGATGTTTCCTTATGTTATCGATAAAACCCTCTCGTAAAAGTATTTTAACAATGCTTTCGGTGATGTTAGTCGATCCTATCTGAACTGTTCCTTTTCTTTTCATGTCAGCATTTCGTATCCCCTTATTATTAAAAGGGAAGCAAAATATCAGAGTAACCTTAAAATGGTATCTTATTTACATGAGTGCCATTACGCTGACGTGTCGCACTCACAGAGCTTTTCAGACCATTTTGAAAATACCCACATCTATCTAAGCTATTTACAGAGAATACCATTGGACTGTCTTAAATGTATAATAACATAGTGTTCCTTAAAAATATGTATATAACATAGTTACATACCACTAACGTGTACTGGCACACATCATATTTCATACGTTATTTAACATCTACTTATTTTTAACATACTTTTATTTGTCGGTCTAAAATATGAGATTGCTAACAAAATCTAAGATATACCGGTATGACCATTTGGTTTGGAATTTGCAGAATAATATTTGAAGTTAGTTGAAAACAAAAGAAAATGTATATATGTTATGATAGAAAAAAAATATTTTCACTATATTCTAATTAATTTTTAAATTTATAAACCTGCAAATTTATTCCTCCATATTTATATATTGATATATGTGTTTCACAATAATATATTTGATGATTGAAATTTATATTTGCACTTTGATTATGACTTTGATATTGCATAGTCATGTATTTTGAATATTTGTGTGTTACAATAGCAATATTTGGTTTCTAAATTATTTATTTATTTTTGTACGTATTCGACACATGATTCGATCTTTTTTATTTCTTTTTAACTAAAAGTAATTACAAAGAGTCATATTTTTTTGCTTGGTATGTATTTCAAAAAAAAAAGAAATGCTCATATTTTTTATTGGTACATATTTTAAAGTGATATATTCAAAATAATACGGGATTATGGCAAGAAATCCGTAATCATGGATTTCATCCTTTTGACCTTCCAAATTATGTTCTCAATTACAGATACACAATAAAGGAAAGTTGAATGTCCTCTTGGTCTCTACACTAATTTAGTTCTAAATTTATTTCTTAATTTTAAAAATAAGGCAAGTAAAGATAGGAGATGCCAGTTATGTGTATATTATACCAATTAGCGTTAACATTAATATGGTATTAGTATTATATTATTAAATTAGTTTTTTAAATGAATGCGACATTCCATATCCTTAATTCCATATCAATTGATTGACCTAACATTTGTATTTGTGAAGTTTTAATTACCTAAATTTTTGTCTAACTTTTAAGGCCTTCAGTCGGTGACGGTCAATTAGTCTGTTTAGTTGATATATTCCATATGCAATTATCATTTAAAGCCGGCTAAACTTCAGTCCTTATATAAATACAAGACATGGACAACTTCAAAGATATCATCTTTTCAGAGTTTTATTTCTCATTTCATCTTTATTAAAAATTTAAATGATAATTATATATATATTCTAAATATAAGTTCAAATAAATAATAATAAAAATTCAAAAAAACTCTATTTATTATTTAAACCTTCTATCAGTTTTCTTTTCAAACATTTTAAAAAGTTTATTTCAAAATTCAAAAATCCCACATATCGTAACCAGCTATCTGTCATTACGTTAAATATAAGGTGAAAATATAAGTTAATTTGAATAGTGTTAAATATAATTTTAAATTATTAATCAAATATGTCAAATTTTTATTTAATTATTTGTTTTAAAATTTAAAACAATTTAGCCCATGTAAAAGAAGTTTCTCCCTCGGCCACTGGTTCCCGTATGTATGTTCAAAGACCCAAGACCACATGGTGCTTTTGTTCGGGTCTGGTTCATCGGAATGTGCATCAATCCGTCTTAATAAGAGGTTTATTTATTGGATCTTTGAGGACTCATGGGATCGATAGGCGAGCATGGTTACTACAAAATCTGCTGGGACGTCATAATATACATGTGGTATGGACACAATGATATACATACACTAGTGAAATCCTGGCTATGTCTTGTACCGAGTGATTTAAAAAAAATCAACAATAATCAACTTGTGAGCTATTAAGATAACATAAATATTAGTATGTCCTATTTATGTTATATTAGAGACTTGTGAGCCATAGAAAATATATATGCAATACTTTTATATTCGCCATATTGTTTAATACAAGAACTAATTTTTAGTCCATGAATAACATTGACAAATCTTCTTACGAGACGCGTTATACGTACAAGGCCCGCTTGGTGTTATAATCCACACCCAATATTCCTTAAACCAACTAAGCGAGCTATAATAATCTCGGGGCTCTTTATATATATCAAACCAACGTCTTCCATTTGGCAAGTCAAAGGAACAGTAAAACAATGATACTCCAAAGAAACTACGCTCAAAAGTAAATGACCACATCCCCTCGGGTGGGAAACTCTGGACACCTAAATCAATGTCCTTTGATTTACAATGAAACCATACTTTACTACCAAGACCGTTATAGATTCTTACCCTTCTTTCTTCGGCATGTGATAGATATGTAGTTACAAAGATAATCAATATGAAAAGTGATAGGTATCGTTTTGGAGTATCCATTTTTGTGCTAAGATGATATCGTTTGTTATTTTTGAATGAGTTATATATACAGAAGTACTAATGTATTGTAACGCATAGTCGTTGATCATTTATGTTTAGTTTCATAAATATTATACGAATGTTACTTTTTTTTCTTAATTAACGTATATGGTCAAACTTTTTAGTGTATGAACGTTAATTAAGAGAGTTAGAAGTTTTACAAAAAGTAACCTTTTAGATTGACTCTTATGACTAATAACAGTATCCCGAGACTAAGTAATCCCCATTTCAGCATAATAAGAATAATACAGGAAGAGGATTAGTTTTCAACTTTGGGTCATTTTCATATTTTTACTAGTTTCGGGCCGTCCTACGGGCGGGATGTAAATTAACAACTAATTTAGTAAATCAGAGTAAATATTTAATATTAACTTTTATTATTTAAATATACATTTTAGTTAAATTTTGTATATTTATTGTATTTGAAGTTTAAATAAACTATATTATCTGAAATTATGATTCTTAAAATAAATGTTATTTGTTACTTTTAAATATTATCTTTTTGTTAAAATTGTAAGATGATTTTCTTTTGTTAATTAATTTATGTTTTAGTTATAAATTAATAATAGATGTTTTACATAATTTCTTCTGATTTTCCAGAGTTGGATGACCAATCTGTTAGTAGGAAAGAAACAAACTTGTCAATAGATTCACAAAGATTTTGTTTTCTATAAGATTTCATATACTATAGTGGGTTTTATTGTTTTCTACTAAATTTAGTTTTTACTGTAGATTATTGTTAAAATATTAGATTTTTAATTAATATATGTGACCCAAATAATAAAAATATTATACATATTTGGTAAATTTTTTTTTTTTTGATAATCAAGTAAACCATGTTATCTGAATAAATGATTATAATTAAATAAATGTTACTGGTTAATTTTTATAATATTATTTTGAATTTAAATTAAATTTCTTAAAAATCTATAGACTATGTGTTCTAGTCGGTTTACTGTTTACCAAATAATATTCAATCACCCAAACCATAGCAAAACTTAATTTCAACCAAATCTAACCCAAAAAGCTACTAAACCTTACCTGTTTTCTTGGTTTTCTTTAACTGATTCTCTGATTCTTCTTCTATTCATGATAAAGCCATTTTAGCATCTTTATGTTCAACTAAGCACGACGTGATGACTAAAGATCTGACAGCTTACTTGGTTTATTTGTTCACCATCTGACCCACCTTTAAGAAAAAAAGTTTCAAAAAAGAAAAAATCAAAGCACGACGTGATGTTCTTTGTGACAATGCTCTACTGCTCTTCCTTCAGATCTTGTTGTTGTCACTATAATCCTAATACTAAAATAGAAAAAAAAAACAAAAAACACTAAAATCATGAATCTTCAATTGATGAAACACAACCAAAATTAATTATTTTCTCACTGAATCCCGCAAATGAAGCATAAAAGATAATAAGCAGAAGAGTTATCAATACAGTCGTCATATTATGATTCCCAACCCAATTGGCGAAGATAAACAAATCAAAAAGTTGTTGAAGGTAGATGATGGTAAAGTCTCAAAGAAAAAGAGAGTAGATAATGAGTATTTGGTCAAGCCCATCACAATTGTTCATCGGTTGGGCCGATTTGCACAAGTTACACGCGATCAATCTATAGGCCTAATCGAAGAAGCCCATTAGGTCAAGTGCTGAAACAAAGAAGGAGAAATTTCGACAGGAATCTCTAATCGAAGAAGCCCATTAGGTTAAGTTGATAAATTTTGTAAGCTGTTGAAAGAATATTAATATTTAAAATAATTAAAATATTTTATAACTTCTAATTAATTGTATGCCTTAGATTTATTGAAAGGTAAACTGATAATTATTTTAAATAATCTTAAAAATGAGAATTAAGATTTTCTTGAATATTTTGATTATGGGTATATTAAATTCCATTTTTAATGATACAATATAATATATATACCTCATTAAAAGCATGTGATATTTAAAAATATTTTGTAATTATTTAATCAAAATGTGCTTATCATAAATAATATCTTTAGATTCCATTTTTAATATCTCTTAAAAATCAGCACTAAAATTGTGATTGTTTTTGTGAAATCATATTATATAAGTAAACTATAATTTATAGGTATTTTTACTGTAGTTTTAAGATATTATAGTCAGCTAAAGATTAATAAAAACATTTCAAAAATAATAATTATAAACTATTTTAGTCAATTTAGCATATATCGGTTTATATTATTTAATTATTTTATGTAACCATTTAAGAAAATAGATAGATATAAAGAAAATATTTCTATTAGTTTGAATATATATTTATTTTGTACTGTATAAAGAATTTTTTAAACGAAATTATTTTTTAATATCAAAATTATTTTTGTGAACTTCTTTTTTATGAAGTCACATTATCTAAAAAATATTTTTTTCTTTTCATCTAATAAAAATGTAGTTATAAAGAAATTTTTTTATTACTTTGAAAGTATATTTTTGTTATGTAAAAATATGTTTTAAATGGAATATTACTATTTTGTGAGTTTTCCTTTTTAATGAAAATATATTATATATACATCTTTTCGTTTTTAAATTAGCTTTTAAAATTTATAAATGTTTCCTTTTATTATATATGTTATTGTAAAAAGTAAAAAGGAAACTAAATAAAATTACTAACAGTATTAAATTTAATATTTTAAATTCATTAAGAATACCTTTATAAATAACCATCATAAAAATTAACGTGAGCGCGATACGTAGGAAACTGACTTCTCAAATAATATTATTGAGATTTAGTTTGGTATTAACGATAGAATAGACAATAAAACTAATGTACATATTGAATTTCAACTTTTTGGGTTGAGGAACTCAAAGTTATTTGACTTATGAATTAAGGAAACTAAATAGGTAAAATAAGAACAATATTTAGGGGTGAACTTTTAAATTTATCTCTTTCCTTATTCTAATCAAGTTACTATATATTTAATGGCACATAAATATATAATAAATAATGAATAATGAAATTTTTTTAAAATAGCTAAAAATAATAATAACGAAAATTTCAACACTGCAAGCTAAATCCTAAATTCGAAATTATAAACTATAAACCCTAAATATAAACTCAAACCCTAAATCCTGAATCTTTAACCCAAACTCTAGATCATAAACGCAAACCTAAAATCTAGACTAAAACTCTATACCATAAATCTTAAATCTATACTCAAAACCCAAACCCTAGAGCTTAAACTCAAACCTACCCTAGAACTTAAACTGTAATCCTAAACCCAAATTCTATACCCTAAACCCTAAATCTAAGCCCAAAAACCCAAACCCTAGATTTTAAACCTAAATGTAGACTATAAACCCAAACTTTTAGAATATAGAGTTTGAGTTTGTGGTTTACAGTTTGGGTTTAAGATTTAAGATTTTGGGTTTAAGTTTAGGGTTTGGAGTTTGAGTTTAGGATTTACGGTTTGGATTTAAGGTCTAGAATTTGAGTTTAAATCTAGGATTTAGTGTATATAGGTTGGGTCTAGAGTATAGGTTTGGGTTTAGGGTATGGGTTTAAAATTTAGGATTTTAGATTTGGGTTTAGGTTTTGCGTTTACATTTAGGGTTTAGAGTTTATGATTTAAAATTTAGGGTTAAAATTTTCGTTATTGTTTTCTTTAGCTATTTTGATTTTTTTAAAGTTTATTATTTATTATTTATTTATTTATGTGCCACTAATCTATATATGATAATTTGATTAGAATAAAAAAAGAGATGAATTTAAAAGTTCACCCCAGAAATGAACCTATGTATTGTTCGTAAAATAATTGTCCAACATAATTGGCACATAATATAGTACAAACGAATATATTAACTATCTAATTTAGAGCACAACAATTGAAATAAATTTCTAAGGTTAATGAATACATTCAGAAACGTAGCCTACATTTAAGCAAATAGTTATAAGAAAAATACTCATTTAATACATATTAAAAAGAACAGTTCTCTCAAATAGCTTTTTTTAAGTTTTTGTCACAAAATAACATTAAAAAAAATAAATGATTTTTATTTTTAAGGATTTGAATACATTCCTGAAATCCCAGCTCTTAACTCTAAATCATAAGTCTTAGATTAATTAATCCAAAGATTATAAATGCATATTTACCCAATAAAACTTCTTTTGGTCATTTTCCTTCTTTTGATGTTATTTTTGCGACAATAACTTGATTTTGTACTATTTTAATCTTTTTCTCTATTAAAAACTTAGATTATTTAGAAAATCTTGAATTTTTCAAATATTGCACAATATTTTTTGTATCTCACGTGTAAGTTTAGCAACTAAGGCAATTTTTAACCAAGAAAATAGCTAATTGATTTGATTAACCTTAAACAAACGGTCTAACCATTTTAAAAATAAACTGGATCGGTATATATGTTACACGTTCTCCGTACTCAACTATCTTCAAACTAACTTAGTAAAAAACATGATATTTCTCTATATGACTGGACTCTATATAATATTGGAAGAACAAATGTTGGCAAAACATAACGAATACTCAAGGGTTTAGACAAAATTGAAGTTTAGCTTTGCGAGGACTTCATATAATGTTTGTATCCTAGCACAAAATTAATTATACATGAAATATATTACAGTAAAATTAGATTAACAACATAGAATAACTATATTACAAATATTACATATCACCTTGAACATGGTGAACTAACATTAATATTGATATATAGTTACAAAGAACTACCGAGGTTTTATGTTGAAACTTTTACTATACTGTTATGTACTAGGTGATAATCCGCGCTCTCCGCGGAGTGAGTAGATTTTTAGGGATGATCAAATTGAATTAAAATAAATTATAAATGTAAAATTCACTAAAAAAATTAAACTGATCTTCGATTTTATTTTTAAACTTGTGTATTAGTTTTGAAAATTTTACTTGGAACATATATCGTGAAAGTGAATCAATAAGAGTAAGCAGACACTAATAAAAAATTATCATTTAAAGATAACATTCCACGTAGATATACAATATAAAATTGTTATCACTAAAAATCATAAATAAAAGATAAAACAAAACATAAGAAATAATAAAACCATGCTGAAACAAAATATAACAAAACATAAAATGATTAAAAATTTCTAGAAGCTGCCTTGAATAGTGCCATTAGAACCCTTCATTTGCAATCCTATTACGAGGAATCCAAAAATCATATAATCGAAAATTTAAAACATCATTATGTATTATCTTAGCCTGAAATCGGCGATTTCTGAAACATCATTGGACTCAAAGACAATTTTCGAAAAATATCAATATTAGTAATATTCTTCAATCGACCTTATTATGAATTTTTTTTAACAAAATGTACATATTAAATCAGCTATAACATATTTTTCGATTAAAAATAAAATAAATTATCTGCTCGCCAATTGTGAATCGGTGTGTGTTCATGCCTTCATGGAAGGGGGTATATATATGTATTTGGCTGATTATGTCAATCAGAGAAAAATTGAAACCACCCTAATTATAGCTAAATCCTGATTAATTACAATCACGCAATTTGCGGTTGAAAATAATTTAAAACTTACCATGAAACAGGTTATAAAATCACAAAGAATCTCTAATTAGGTAAATCATTTCATATAAAGAGGTAACTGTAATCAATTCATTTCATTTTAAAAACATTGTACGTATATCTCATTTGATTTGGTTATGTTACCTCGGCATCAAAATCTTTCCAAATTTTGTTTAATAAAATATTAACCATAATCTAACTTTCTCTATATAAAAAAAACCATCATTATGAATTGATATACAACATGTAAATATCCAAGCAGAATCGGAAAACTTGAATTAAATCATTAATTTTATACACTTATACTCCACGATTTTCGCTCTAAGCATTTATAATTGGTATATTTAGTGTTTTTTTTCTTTCTTCGATTGTAATCATAAATATAGAGATTGTATGTATACTAAAGCCGTGGAGTTAAGGGATATGTTTTTTCATTAATATAACTTCTATTCAAATTTATTTTATATTTACGATTGAATAAAATGCATTGATACGACATAGTTAACTTTTTAGGACATAACCTTGGTAGATAATATGAGAAGTTATATCTCATGAATAATACTTGAAATATTTTTTGGTGGATTAGTTTTTATATATCAGAATTCAACGTTTGTCTTTATAGTAGTGACAAAAATATACGATATATAGCTATATATTAACCAAGTATCTCTTTTCTAATTTTTAAATTATATACCAAGTATCCCTAATATAAAAAATTATATGTCAAAGTCTACTTCGAATGGAAATCTTCATAAAATATTTAGACAATCTTAATTTATCTTATATTGTTTCATATCAAATTACCATATTTATCTTCCTTTGTTGTATAAGGATTTAGGGACATATATTTTTGTATTTATGATTTTACTAAAATGAGGTAACTGTTATTGCTCATCGTTTGTAAAGCAGATGTAAGGATTTAACATATATATATATATATATATATATATATATATATATATATATATATATATATATATATATATTTTTTTTTTTTTTTTTAATAGTAATTGCATGATACCTATCAAAAATGGTAACTCTCAATCTAATATATGAATAAATGCTTGATATGTTTTGAAAAATGAATCAATTTGGAGTATTAAATTCATCTTTTGCATTGCACATGAAGCCATGGTCGACGATGATTAATAATAAGAGGATACTTACAAATTTAGCTGGAATATGATAGAGTTCGATTTCAATTAACTGGAGTATTCTGCATTCATCTAAAGATCATTTTGTTTCTATCAGCTTCAGCCCTTATTATATTTATAAAAAGATGCCCGAACTTAAGTGGAGGAAAAAAGTTTAAAGGTTCATATAAGTAAAGGAATCGTTCTGAAGCTTGAATCAAGAACAGTTTTCAAACAGTCTTTAGTAAGGCTGTAGTTCTACCTTTTGACAGGTTATTACGAAAGCCATACGTGTAACATTATGCATGCGTACTCCAGCTTTGATAACGCTGATTTGAAATCACAGGAACTTTATTATTTGGTCCATATTATTTTTTTATACATTGTTAAAAAATATATATGGTTTATGAGCATTATTCATTGTTTTAGTATTTGATAATGGGGTACGGAATGTTGAGTATCCGAACTTTATATACGTACAGTATCAGTAAATTTTCTTATATAATTGCGCTTTAGAAATAAAAAGCGCAGTTACTATAAAACAAACCTAATAATAAATTTGTCTATTTTGAATAAGAAATGAAAAGCACAATTATGTATGAAAAAATTGGTCAACCCGAATTCTCACAACATTCTACGAAATGGTTTAATATGGAAATTACGTGACTTTGTTATATATGGAAAAACAAAGTCAACACATAAATGATTGATTGAAAAAATAATCATTTTTATTATCTTTAATGATCATAACAATGATTCATGTGTTATAAAAAAATTTGGACTGATTTGAAAATGGCAAAACAATGTAATTTATTCTAGTAATGAAAGGGTTTTATCAAAATAGAAGTGAGAGAAAATGTGATGATGCCACCTAGGAAATGACATTGCGTAAATAACACATCAAATTAAGATTGTGTTCTTTTAGTGCTCCTAAAATAATATATAGGGGATTTGTATTGGACGACGTATGAATATACTTACATACGCTTTATGTCTTTCATCATAAATGAAAGACATTTTTTCCTTTTATGCTCGAGTTTGGTTTATCAATTTGCTTATTGTATATCCTCTTCTTGTACCCCTGAATCCACAAGTACCCGCGGAGGACCAAGAAATCACCCGACCCGTGCATCTGTAACGGTCACAACGGTTTTGTTGAAACTTGCTTGAACATGAATAACTCCCTTTGGCATTTTACGTACATTTTTATGTGAACCACTACGATTATTTTTTCGTGAACCAATTCTTAATATAAGTATTGCCATATTTTTTTCATTTCACAAGATATATATGGATATATCCTAAGAAGTTACTAAACTTTTTACCTTTTTTCTCCTATAGGTATACCTATACAAAATTATGTCGAATCCTTTCAGAAGCATGACCTGAAATAAAAAAATCTTTAGTATCTAAACAAAATCGAACCATGCCATTCGGAAGTGATTCGTAAAGAAAACTTTGATTAATTCACTTTTATCTTTAATATCATTTGGGATAAAACATTATAAACTTTTTTAGCAGGGGTAGTATTAAACAACCCCTTTTTCACAAATGGTAAGTTTCGGACATCCAATTTTAATATTGGAAGGATTACCATATATAACACAAAATTTCTCCGCCGATTCTTTTTAGTCGAGCTTCTCGATCTGTCATTATACCTTGATAAGTCGAAAGGATTACAATTCTTATTCCGCCTAAAATTTGTATAGTTCGTTGAAAGTTAGAATAGATTCGTAGACCCGGTCGGCTTATTCTTTTTAAAATTTGTATAGTTCGTTGAGAGTTAGAATAGATTCGTAGACCCGGTCGGCTTATCATTTAAATTAGTCTGTTTAATTGATATATTCCATATGTAATTATCATTTAAAGACGGCTAAACTTCAGTCCTTATATAAATACAAGACATGGACAACTTCAAAGATATCATCTTTTCAGAGTATTATTCTCATTTCATCTTTATTAAAAATTTAAATGATAATTATACATATATTCTAAATATAAGTTCAAATGAATAATAATAAAAATTCAAAAAAACTCTATTTATTATTTAAACCTTCTATCAGTTTTCTTTTCAAACATTTTAAAAAGTTTATTTCAAAATTCAAAAATCCGTTTAAATATTTTTAAAAGTTAATATTTTAAAATCCAGTTTAATTCCATACTTTATAATTAGTATAAAATTATGTCATTGTCTTTTTTTCCTTACTGTTACACACTACCACACTATATATACTGTATTAAGAAATATTACATATTAAGCTTTAAAAAAATTTCACCCCGCGCAAGGCGCGGATCTCATCCTAGTATAGGTTATTATATCAGCAATAATGTCTTTCCCCATGATAAGTTAAAATTCATTAATTGTTCTATAATTTTAATAGGGAAAATTGTCATTTTATAATTAATTTTCTTCAAATGAAAATTTAAATAATTTTCAATTTATTCTAAAATAGTTAGTTAACATATCATTAGTGTAATAATTATTTATTAAAAATTATAAAGAATAATTATGTCAGTTTTGTAACGATTCACAGAGTTCGGATTATGTTTCATAATTTTATTGTCAAAGTTGATGTCAAAAGATATCAACTTTAGCAATAAAATTATGAAACATAATCCAAACTCTATGAATAGTTACAAAAAACGAAATATGATGAATGGGCTCTCCCGTCCCGTCCCGAACTGCTGCGGGTTTGGCTTCTGGCGGTACACGGTGGGCCTGTCCCACGCGGGATGCGGTTCTCAAACTAACTGCCCAATCCCGTACCGCGAAATATGCAGGCCTTCGCGGGCCGTCCCGCGGGACATCGAATATTACATTGCTTATTTCTACATGCACAAATAAACATAGACAAGAATTTAGTTTCAGCTTGCACATGATCGAGCATACTCTTACAAGATCAATATATTAAGCTTTAACAAAACAAATGTTTTTATTATCATTTATGATGGTTTGAAGAAGCTCCACCGGTGCAGATCAGAGGCGCTTGGGAGACCGGAAGTATCATCGACCCTGAAGCCACCATCAGCGGAGCTCCATAATGTATAATCCCCTTCTCTCTCTCTCTCTCTCTCTCTCTCTCTCTCTCTCTCTCTCTCTCTCTCTCTCTCTTTCTCAGGTGAAAGCAGAAATGAAGACTTAGGATTGCGGGTCTTCAAAATTCTGCGGTTTAACCCATCCTGCTTTGAGCCCATCCCGCTTTGAATCTGTCCCGCTTTGAGCCCGTCCCGCGAGGCCCGCAATTTTGCAGGCTTATCAAATGGAGGCTCAATCCCGCCCGCAGCAAGCCTTTACAGGCCAAGCCCGCGGTCCAGGTCCTTGATTGCCATCCTTAGATACAATGGATGACTTACTATAAGAGTCTCTATAGGGAATCAAAATGAACCTAGGATGATTCTGTCGAGAGGTTATGTAGGAGAAGACGAAGTTCTCAGCATTGACGATGAAAAAGTGTTCTGGCGGAGAAGTCTAAGAAACTATACGATGAAATGGGAGAGGAGAGAAGAGTTATTGAATCGATTATTGTGAAAAGTGAAGTATTTGACTCGTATTTGATAGACGGGAGACTGGTCGGAGTAAGGGTTCCTACGGAGATTAAAGAGATTTAGATGGGTTGGGATGATTTCTCAGCAATGGTTCTGACTGAAAAACCAGAGAGATTGTGAGAAAAGTCAGATTATATCTACGGAAAAACCAAAGGAATTTAGAGAGATTAGATAGATATTTTCAAAATAATAGTGTATTGATTGAAGTGATGAACATAATCTCTCTCTTCACACATAGTGTTCGAAAATGTATAGACATTAGGTTGTAGTATTAGATGATATGGGTGCTATATATGGACATTAAAAAAAAGCACATCATTGAGAAAGGCTGAATTCCATAATCGCAAATATACAAGTTTTCCTTGTATATACACTGCAATTACTCAACTTTAAATATATATGTATATATAATATTTAGGAACCTAGGAAGTACACTGTATATACTTGATTTGTAGTGTTTTCAGTCTTAAGTTGATTTTTAGGTCAAATGGATTCATTCTTTGGGTAACAATACATCTTGAAGCATGGATGTTTTGATACTAATACGTGTGATTGTGTGACAATTTCTTTTGAGGATTAGTCTGGATCTTTCAATAGGTATAAGATACCCCTAAGATTAATTAAAAAAACTCTATATCATTGATAATTAATATGTTGACAAAGACCTTTTATTCACTTTGTTGCATATAAATCCAAATTGGCGACAAATACCTGTTGAGAAGATAAGCTTGAGAGAAGCTTAAGGAGCAAGTAATCCTAATCCTTATCAAGTTGAGAAGATAAGTGTTAAATAGATTTAGGAGATATCTATTATGAGTACTAATAGGATTAGGATTACTAGAGACATATAAATAAGAGATATCATGAGATGATATGTGTGTGCGAGATTTATATTGTTTGAGAGTTTGAGGTTTTGAGAAGTTTCCTCAAGAGATTAATAAGAAGTGGTTTGAGTTTGAGTTATTGCAGTCTTGTGTTCGTGTTTTTACTTAACTTATACAAGCTTGCGAAACCAGTTGAACAAGAATTGGTATCAGAGCCTCACAATGGGGGATCTGGTCGTGGCATCAAAACCTAAGGAGGGAGGATCTTCAATCAAGTGTCCTATATTGAGTTCAACGAACTATACCGTATGGGCCATGAGGATGAAGATCTTATTGAAGGTTCATAAAGTGTGGGATATAATTGAGACAGAGGCGGTCGATGATGAGAAGAATAATATGGCAATGGCACTGCTATTCCAATCCGTTCCCGAGGCGTTTGTACTTCAAGTGGGAGAGCTTGATTCAGCAAAGAAAGTTTGGGAAGCGATTAAGACTAGACATATGGGAGCGGAGCGTGTGAAGGAAGCAAGGTTGCAAACCTTGATGGCTGAGTTTGATCGTCTTAAGATGAAGGAGACTGAGACAATCGATGAGTTTGTTGGGAAGCTGTCTGAGATTTCATCCAAATCATCAGCTCTAGGAGAAGAGATAGAGGAATCCAAGCTTGTTAAGAAGTTTCTTAAAAGCCTTCCACGAAAGAAATATATTCACATCGTGGCTGCTCTAGAACAAGTTCTGGATCTCAAGAAAACTGGATTTGAGGATATTATTGGTCGTCTGAAGACTTACGAGGAGCGTGTTACTGAAGAAGAAGAAGAGTCTCAAGACGACCAAAGCAAGCTAATGTTTGCAAATAATGAGTCTCGAGGTTACAACAGTTACAACAACAACTATCGAGGCAGAGGACGAGGTGGACGTGGTCCGTATAGAGGAAGAGGCCGTGGGAGATACAATGAGAACAGATACAATGAAGCAAGAGACGCCTCTCGTATTACATGTTTTCGCTGCGACAAGGTGGGACACTATGTAGCAGATTGTCCAGAGAGGCAACTTAAGCTACAAGAAACTCAAGAAGACGAGAACAAAAGCACTCAAGAAGCAGATGAGCTTATGATGCATGAGATCGTCTACTTGAACGAAGGAAAGGTAGTTCCAGGAGTCTATGGAGCGAGTAAGGAAGAAGACAACACCTGGTATCTTGACAATGGGGCGTCTAACCATATGAGTGGAGACAAGAGATACTTCTCCCACATTGATGACTCTATCACAGGAAAGGTGCGGTTCGGTGATGATTCCCGTATTGATATAAAGGGAAAGGGGACAATAGTTTTCACAGACAGGAACGGAGAAGCAAGAAGAATAACAGACGTGTACTTCATTCCTGAACTTAAGAGTAACATCATCAGCTTGGGGCAAGCTACGGAGGCTGGGTGCGATGTAAGAATGAGGGGAGAAGATCTGATCATGCATGATAAAGATGGTAAACTCATAGCAAAAGCAGTCAGATCGAAAAACAGACTGTACAAGGTTCAGATGGGCTTAACTGAAACCGTGTGCTACTTATCTACAAAGACAAGTGAATCAAACCGTTGGCATGCAAGGCTTGGGCATATAAATATGGAGACGATGAAGTCGATGATACAGAGAGAGCTTGTCATAGGAGTGCCTCACATGGATATTGAGAAGAAGATTTGTGGTTCTTGCCTCCTTGGGAAGCAAGCAAGACAGTCATTCCCTAAGGCAACTTCTTTTAGAGCCTCGAAAGTGCTTGAACTGATTCACGGTGACCTCTGTGGTCCCATAACACCGTCTACCAGTGGAAGAAACAAGTACATCTTTGTACTAATTGATGACCATTCGAGATACATGTGGACGGTTTTGCTAAAAGACAAAGGTGATGCCTTTAATAAGTTCAAAGTCTTTAAGCAATTAGTGGAGCAGGAGACAAGTATGCGCATCCAGACTTTCAGAACAGATCGAGGAGGTGAATTCGTATCTCATGAGTTCAACTCGTTTTGTGAGAAGGAAGGTATAAAGAGGCATCTCACAGCACCGTACAGTCCACAGCAGAATGGCGTCGTTGAGAGGAGGAATAGGACGATGATGGAAATGACTCGTAGTATAATGAAGCACATGTCTGTGCCAAGTTACCTGTGGGGAGAGGCGACGAGACACTCCACCTATATTATTAACAGAGTAGCTACGAGAGTAGTCAAAGATTGCACTCCGTATGAGGCTTATCATGGGAGAAAACCGAACATCAGTCATCTAAAGGTTTTTGGTTGCGTAGGATATGCAAAGATCGATACTCATTTGTTAAAGAAATTGGATGACAGGTCACGCTTATTGGTTCACCTTGGAACAGAACCAGGCTCTAAAGCCTATAGGATGTTTGATCCAAATACACAGAAAGTGGTGGTAAGTCGAGATGTTATCTTCGATGAATCTAAAGGATGGAACTGGAACTCAAAGAAACAAGATAGGAACGACACTGGGGGATTCAAGATAACGATGGGAGAATATGGAAACCATGGAATACAGGAAGCAGAGTATGATGAGAAACAGAGTAAAACAGAGGAGAAAACAGAGTCAGAAGCAGAGGAGAATTGTGACCAAAGTGACGAAGGAGGAAGTGATGAGGATCAGGGTGTTGAACATGTCACTCTGAGACGTTCTGAGAGGATTACTTCAAAACCGAAGTACTTAGAGGATTATGTGTTGCTCTCTGAGGAAGAAGGAGAGGCGTTGCTCTGTTTTCTCAACGACGAGCCGAGGAATTTCGAGGATGCTAAGAAGTACAAGGAATGGGTGCGTGCGTGTGAGGACGAGATTGAATCTATCACACGTCTTGAGTCATGGGAACTTGTTGATCTTCCTCCTGGAGCCAAACCTATTGGTCTGAAGTGGGTTTTTAAGATAAAAAGAAACTCCGATGGAAGCATAAACAAGTATAAGTCACGACTTGTTGCAAAGGGATATGTTCAGCGTTACGGCATAGATTATGAGGAGGTCTTTGCCCCTGTTGCTCGAATTGAAACCATACGTTTCCTCATCAATCTTGCAGCAACAAGTGGCTGGGAAATACATCATCTGGATGTTAAGACAGCTTTTCTTCATGGCGATCTAAAGGAAACCGTTTATGTGTTGCAACCAGAGGGTTTTGAAGTTAAAGGCAAGGAGGAGAAAGTTTATAAGTTAAAGAAAGCTTTGTACGGCTTAAAGCAGGCACCCAGGGCATGGAACGATAAGCTGAATACAATCTTGTTGAGCTTTGAGTTTATAAGATGCTTAAAGGAACCATCGGTCTACAGAAAGGAAACACGCGAAGGTCTACTTGTCATAGCTGTGTACGTAGATGATCTCTTTGTGACAGGAGCTAGTACAAAAAGCATAAATGATTTCAAAACGGCGATGGCGACACAGTTTGAGATGAGTGACCTTGGTCTTCTTACATACTATCTTGGGATCAAAGTGACACAACACGAAGGAGGCATAACTCTAAATCAAAAGAGGTATGCGATGAAGATATTAGAGGAGGCAGGAATGAAAGATTGCAATCCTGCTCAAGTACCAATGGACTCGGGACTAAAGTTGGAGAAGTCAGAGGAAGAAAAAGATATCGATGCTACAGGTTACAGGAAGATTGTTGGATGTCTTAGATACCTGCTTCATACCAGGCCTGATCTCTCTTATTGCGTGGGAGTACTAAGCCGTTATATGCAGAGTCCAAAGGAGTCACATGGATGTGCAATGAAACAATGCCTGAGATATCTCAAAGGTACAGTTTCATACGGTTTGACATTTGAGAAGACAGGACAGAGAGCATCAAGGCTTGTTGGCTATAGTGATAGTAGCCATAATGTAGACCCTGATGACGGAAGAAGCACGACCGGTCACATATTTTATTTTGGCAACAGTCCAATAACTTGGTGTTCCCAAAAACAAGATACAGTGGCTCTGTCGTCATGCGAAGCTGAGTTTATGGCAGGGACTGAAGCAGCAAGACAAGGGATTTGGCTTCAAGACTTGTTGTATGAAGTTGTTGGAGTATCACTCGCCAAGACTATCATCCGCATAGACAACCGTTCTGCAATAGCTCTGACGAAGAATCCGGTGTTTCACGGTCGGAGTAAACACATTCACACCAGATTCCATTTCATACGTGAGTGTGTCGAAAAGGGCCTGATGGAAGTCGAGCACGTACCTGGCAACGAGCAGAAAGCTGACATCTTAACGAAGGCGCTTGCACGGATCAAGTACAGGGAGATGCGCGAGTTGATTGGCGTTCACGATACGGACAAGAGTGATCTCAAGCTTAGAGGGGAGAGTGTTGAGAAGATAAGCTTGAGAGAAGCTTAAGGAGCAAGTAATCCTAATCCTTATCAAGTTGAGAAGATAAGTGTTAAATAGATTTAGGAGATATCTATTATGAGTACTAATAGGATTAGGATTACTAGAGACATATAAATAAGAGATATCATGAGATGATATGTGTGTGCGAGATTTATATTGTTTGAGAGTTTGAGGTTTTGAGAAGTTTCCTCAAGAGATTAATAAGAAGTGGTTTGAGTTTGAGTTATTGCAGTCTTGTGTTCGTGTTTTTACTTAACTTATACAAGCTTGCGAAACCAGTTGAACAAGAATACCATCAATCAACATTACCTTTTATTGTGCTAAAATTCACCATTTTTCTTACTACAGTATTTGGATTTGTGGCAAAAAAAATCTTAATGTTCGTTTAATCGTTTTAGTTAATCCTTTACACCAAAAGCAAATCAATTACCACGTTGCGATCCAACAAACATAATAATCTATCTTTACTTATACACATATTTTTGGACAGCAAAACGAAAATACCATACATTAGTTTTTGGTTATGTGTATATATTTGATAGTAAAGTCTATTATATTTAAATAATCTAATCAATTAAAAATGACATAGTAGATAAATCATATAACTTATTTCAGATATAGAATATGAAAATTGATTATGTTCGTTGATCTTTGTATATTAGTTGTTTAATTTAACATTACTTTCTTATAATCTATCAGCAGAACTATTTGACTCACTAGTCTATTTTGAAACCACAAAAATAAAACCCATATGTATAGGATGTAAACACAAGGTTTTTCAGGGATCTCCTTAAAGTGAAAGTGAGTTGAAAAAATTGAGGCTTACTCCTTAAAAACTTATGCTCGTTAATAGGTTAAATTTGTTGACTTTTGAAACTGGCTACGCATTCACAAGCATGGTCAAGCTGAAACTAGCTACGCATTCACAAGCATGGTCAAACTGAAACTGGCTACACATTCACAAGCATGGTCAAGCTCAGTGTTTGGTGGTTTTAACAGTGGATTATATTGTTCGTATTAATACACATCTTTTAATCAAATACTGTAATAGTGGAAAACACTATATAAAGAATCATTAACCAGTTGTCTATTTCTGTAAATACACAATTCTAATTGATTTAGTAATTAACTTAATTTAATAGTCATTCAGTTCTACGTATAAATTAATAGACATTACAGAAAAAAAAATAAAAAGAACCGAAATAGAATTATGAACGTAGTTAACTCTGTTAAATGTTTATTCTAAGAGGTAGTTAAAGTAAACGTTCAAATGCAACGTAAGTTCAATTTTTTTTTATGTTAGTATACTTCAAAACATTTCTAGTTCTCTAAGTAAGTGATATATAATTCAAGCGCATCGGTTAATGCTATTATGAACTTAATGATTTGAAGGGTCAAAAGGGGAGATAAGGAAGTGGATTTAACTTTTAAGCCACAATTACTAGAGATGGTGGTGGCAGTATCTTTGAAATTATGATGCAATTTGTCACTAGAAAGTTGAAATCATAAATTGTTACCTACTTTCAAACACCATAATCATCATTTAGCAATAACAAAAATAATTATTTTTTGATCGAACAATAACAAAAATAATTAAAAATAAGTAAATCCTGCTTATGTTTTTGAATATATATATATATATATATATATATATATATATATATATATATATATATATATATATATATATATATTCGAAAAAATTACTTTAATCAAATGTTTCTTAACTAGCGTCAATCGATCCATATCCCGACGCGTTCACTAGATCAGATTCATAATCCTATAATATTAAATTACTATTCTCAACCTTTGATGATTACCAACGAGAGGATAGATTAACCTCGTTTAATCGAATGCTGGGGTCTTTTCATGTCGTCTGCAAAGTAGCTTGTACCCAATTTACCCCATGAACTTGTCTTAATCGTCACCTTCGTTTGAGGATGAACAGACAAAAAAGAGAGGATGACTGGATGAGAGGCACATTCCAAGTGAAAACCGCCCAACAACTAAGAAGCTCGATTTCGGCGTGAGAAACCGGAAGGAAGAAAGACCCGAATGCCATTGGTATAGCAACATGCTCCTATGATTGGGAGAAAAAACAAAGGAAAAACAAATAATTTGAATTAAAAAGTAGTTAGGATTTTCTGCAAACTCACAAATTACAAGGTATGAAGTGTTAGGCTTTTTTTTTTTGAGAAATGAAGCAAGAACAAAAAAGCAAGAGGAAACTTTACGTACTAATCTAATATAAATTTTATACACATAAATTTAATTTAATAATTAGATAGGCACTATGTGCATTAAAAATGAAATTATTGCTATTTCTTATTTTCCGTAGGTTTTACTGGATGCATAATATCACGGTAGAAATTACGATCACTAAATCATAAATCAGCATATGTTTCAGCATAAACGACCTAACTAAAAAAGTCATGATGGAAATCTGAAAGGACAAATCCAATTCCAAATCGGAATAAAGTAAACAATAAAATATCAACCTAAGTAATTTCGAAAATGTAAAGGACTGACTCAAAAGAGTGTGACGTAGTTATAACATCAAGTTTACGTGTAAAACCACCCTCATCGGCCTATATAAAACCCAACACATGTAAATGAAACTCATCAAACAAAGCTAAAACCTCATCAGCAAATAACAACAAAAAATGGCCTTTGCGGTAATAACAAACGCAAACATGTTTCATATAACGCTACTACTCCTATCTCTCACTTCCATCCCATTGTCTTCTTCCACCATCCAACAAGACTTCGTGATGTGTCTAGTCGACAACTCCGACGCATCTTTTCCGATGGACTCTTCGTTCTTCACTCACGACCTAAACGCCTCTTCCTTCAAACAAGCGTTAGAGACGTCGGCTCAGAACCTCCGTTACTTGATGCCGTCAAAACCGAAGCCGGAGTTCATTTTTGAGCCGCTTTACGAAACGCACGTTCAGGCCGCCGTTGTTTGCGCCAAGAAACTGCGACTTCACTTACGGTTAAGAAGCGGCGGTCATGACTACGAAGGCCTTTCTTACGTCTCGGAGATGGAAACGGCGTTTGTGATCGTTGATTTGTCGAAGCTTAGACAAATCAGTGTTGATTTGGAAAGTAACACCGCGTGGGTACACGCGGGTGCTTCTATTGGAGAGGTTTATTACAGGTACATCATACGCACATAAAGAATCGCATATTAATTATATAATCTTTTATTTGCCCGCTCCAAAAAATGATTAAAATATTATAAAGCCATACTAGTTTTACAATTTTTATTTAAATACTGCACAAGTTACACTTGTTTATGCGAAAAGGAAGAAGTTCCCACTAACAATATTCTAATTTACACTTTGGGACATCTGGTTTCTTTGGTTATCAATTTTGAAGCTATGAATCAAAGCAAACTTTCGGATAATCCATCGTTTTATTGCAGTTTTTGGATAAACCAGCTGGTTATTTGGATTTGGTTCTTAGAGCAGCTCCAACAATAATATTAGACAAAATATCTTTGAATTAAAAATCAAAAAGAATAGATAAATTAACAGAGAGAGCCAAAACCGATTTCCTCCGGAAATACTTTCTTTCAGTTGTTAGAAACTTTTTCTCTATCTGTCATCTTTTCAATTGTCTATTGATTTTGTTAAACTAAAATATTTAATTTTTAACTTTTTAGAATTTACGAGAGTTTTCAATGCTGAGGTGCTCTTAATGTTATATTGATATTTTGAAATAATAATATGTAGACTTTATGCTTTGGACTATAGATGTGGAAACTATGTTGATAAGTAACTAATTTATAGCCAACATTTTGAACCGAACCAAATTACAAAAAAACATAATATGCCCGTTGGGCTGTAGTTTTAACCGGTTTACTTTCATGGGTTTAAAGGATCCAAGAGAAAAGCAAAATCCATGGTTTTCCGGCGGGTTTATGCACCAGCCTAGGCATCGGCGGCCACATAACCGGCGGAGCCTACGGTTCAATGATGCGTAAGTTTGGACTTGGAGCCGACAATGTCCTCGACGCAAGAATAGTTGACGCGAATGGCAAAATCCTGAACCGCGCTGCGATGGGAGAAGACGTTTTCTGGGCCATTCGCGGCGGTGGTGGAGGAAGCTTTGGCGTAATCCTTTCCTGGAAAATAAAGCTCGTTCCTGTGCCGGAGATAGTGACGGTGTTCATCCGTTACGAAGACGCTTGAGCAAGACGGAACTAGGATCTTGTACAAGTGGCAACAAGTCGCAGACAAGCTCGATGAAAATCTCTTTATCCGCGCGATTATTCAGCCGGCAAGCAAAACTCCTAAGAGCAAAGACAGAACTATCTCTGTTTCATACCAAGGACAGTTTCTTGGAGACGCTAATAGTCTGGTGAAGGTAATGAGACCAAGTTGATTTTCTTAATATATTACGGATTTATATTGTAATTTTATGAATTATTTTATAACTTGTTCAATTTCTTCTTTTTTTTTACCAAAGAAATAAATTTATAATAAATTAAGTTTGGAAGTTCTGATTGTGACAATTTCAACCTTGGTTTGACAGGTGATGCAGAGGAGTTTCCCACAGCTGGGACTAATGAAGAAAGATTGTTTAGAGACAAGCTGGATCAAATCAGTAATGTACATTGCTGGTTTTCCCAGCACCGCGCCACCGGAAGCTCTACTTGCTGGAAAATCGTTGTTCAAGAATTACTTCAAAGCCAAGTCAGACTATGTGGAAGAGCCAATTCCTATAGCAGGACTAGAAGGTCTATGGAAAAAGCTTCTAAAAGAGGATTCACCATTGACTATATGGAATCCTTATGGAGGAATGATGGCGAAAATCCCTGAGACAGAGACACCTTTCCCGCATAGGAGCGGGACATTGTTCAAGATCCAGTGGCTGACTTTGTGGCAAGACGGGAAAGCTAGTGAGGCGAAGCATATGAAGTGGATTAGGGATATGTATAGTTACATGGAGAGGTATGTGTCGAAAAGCCCGAGATCTGCCTATGTGAACTATAGAGATCTTGATTTGGGGATGAATGGTAGAGGGACTGATGCAAGAGACTGGGGTAATAAATACTTCAAGGGAAATTTTGAGAGGTTGGTGAAGATTAAAGCTAAGTTTGATCCTGAGAACTTCTTCAGACATGAGCAAAGTATTCCTACAAAATTTAAGTGAAATTTTGAGTTAAAAAAATAATAAGAATATGTGGTTCAGAATTTGTCTTAGTAAAGACTTTTGTTACTTGTGTTTGTGTCTTTTCTTTCTAAAACATGGTCAATACTCTTTTTTTTTTTTTTTTTTTTTTTTGAACAACAAACATGGTCAATACTCAAACAAAAAAAAATATGGTCATTTGTAATTCAAAACTCATTATCATATCTAATTCCTTGTTGACTTTTGGTTTTTAGACAACAGCCAAATTGGTTTAATATTATGAGAATTATAAGTTACAATGAAAACATCACATAGGTGGTGTTTCACTCATCAGAGCCAAATTTGCCAGAGAACACGTGACCCAGTCTAAACAATTAACGATAAGTTTCCAAACTTATTATCAATTACTTTATGGAAACAAAGCTCAAATTTAGTTAAGGTATTTGATTAAAAATTCGGGAGTTTAAAAACTATTGATGATAAATTTGAGCTTGTTAAGATGTTTGAACAGAGAGAGAGAGAAGAATCAGAGCTACAAAACAATAATTTCATGAAGCTTCACTTAGAGAGACATTTGGCTTGGCTTACGGGAGAAGACGAGCTCGTGACATTGGTCTTTGGTAAGCAATTTTAAATCTTGTTGATCTTATTTCTTCTTTGATAAATGATTTATTTGTCTCAGATTCAGATTTATTTTAGTTTGACTGTGTCATACAGTTCGTAGATTAGGTGATATGATGTTGTTTCCGACCTATGTCTTGTTGTGTTCAATCTTTTATTTTTCAAAAAGTTTTATTGTTAACGACACATTTACAACTAAGGTTAGCATTTGTTAGATCATAGTATTTTTAGTTGAGTTTTGTAATGAGTTAGTCTTTGGTATAAATACATTGAGTCGAGATGTGATCTTTGGCGAACATACTTGCTGGAATTGGAAGGGAGACAATGATGAAGCTAAACCAGGAATGTTCCACATGTCATGGGGAGCTACAGAGGACAATGGAAGCAGTCCGTTTGTAGTCAGAGTTCATCACACAGACGAAGCTACAGAACCTGAAACAGAGACTAACGAAACAGAGGAGATCAATTCTGAAGGAGTTGATGAACAGGAATCTACTCAGGAAGTAAGACAATCAACTCGTCAAACCAGTCGATCAGGCTACCTTGAAGATTATGTATTGCTATCAGATATCGAGTGCGGAATCTTGTTGCTTACGTTGAATGACGAACCGTTAAGTTTACAAGAAGAACTCAAGGACAAACGACAGAAGGTAGCGTGTGTAGATGAGATTGATTCTATATACAAGAATGAGACATGGATCCTAGTCGAGAAACCATAAGGAGTAAAAGTGATTGGACTCAAGTGGATTTTTAAGATTAAACGGAATGCAGACGGAAGCTCAGCAAATTCAAGTCAAGACTTGTTGCAAAGGGTTACGTTCAAGAACATGGAATCGATTTCGATGAAGTTTTTACCCCAGTAGCTCGGATGGAAACGATAAGACTTCTTATAGGTCTTGGTGCTGCGAATGGATGGCAGATCCATCACCTTGATGTAAAGACAGTCTTCTTGCATGGGGAGTTGATTGAAGAAGTATATGTATCACAACTTGAAGGGTTTGAAAAGAAGGGAGAAAAACACAAAGTATTCAAACTCATGAAAGTGTTATATGGATTGCGACAGGCTCCTAGGGCGTGTAATACAAAGCTCGATGCGATCCTTAAGAGCTTGAAGTTTAAGAAGTGCTCTAAAGAGAGCTCTTTTTTATCGCAAAGAAGAAAAAGATAAGCTTCTTATAGTAGCTATCTATGTCGACGATCTCTTCGTGACCGGAAGTTCAGTGCAAGCAATCATGGAGTTTAAGAACTCTATGACGCGAGAGTTTGAGATGTCCGACCTCGGTAGACTGACATACTATCTCGGTATTGAGGTAACACAAAGCTCAAAAGGAATTGAGATCAAGCAAGAATCCTATGTGCGCCAAATCCTGAAAGATGCTGGTATGGATACAAGCAACGCAACTCATATACCCATGTAGTTCGGTCTGAAACTATCTAAGGCAACAGATGAACAGGAGATCAATGCAACTCTATATAGGCGAAGGATATTATGTCTCAGGTACCTTCTGCACACAAGACCAGATCTAACTTTCTCAGTAGGAATGCTTAGTAGATACATGCACTCACCACGCAATCTCATGGTGGCGCATTGAAGCAAGTACTAGGTTATCTGCGAGGCACTCTTCCTTATGGGTTGACGTTTAAAGACAAAGGATCACAGAAGCTCATCAGATAGAGAGACAACAGCCATAACACTGACTTGGACGATGATAAGAGCACAACAGGTTATCTGTTTTGTCTTGGATATACACCAATAACTTGGTGTTCCGAAAAACAAGAAACAGTAGCTCTATCGTCTTGTGAAGCAGAAGTTATGGCAGAAACGGAAATGGCTAAGCAAGCAATTTGGATTCAAGATTTGATGGGTGGGTTAACTAGAAGAAAGAACGAGCAGACATTGATCAGAGTGGATAATAAGTCGGTCATTGCATTCTAAGAATCTTTTTTTTCATCGTTGAATCAAACACATACATCCACAATTTAAACGCGAGAGTGTTGTAAGGGATCAAGTCGACGTTGAGCATGTTCCTGGAAAGGATACTTGCAGACATACTAACTAAGGCATTGGCGAATGTCAAGTTTAAGGAAATGAGGGATCAAATTCAAGTTCTTAACTTAAGCAAAGATGGTTTGAAGCTTAAGATGGTGAATATTGGATAACCTCAAGGTTACTTGTATAATAAGTTATTCATTATGGAAGTAGGATAACTTATATAATTAGGATTAGGATAAAAGGAAATTCCTATAGTCATATGTAATAGGATAAAGAAAGATCTCTAATACCTATATAAGTCGATCATCAATTGTGATGAATCAATACATAGAAAACATAATTAAGAAAACATAATTAAGAAAGTAAGAAAGATAATAAAACGAAGAACAGTTTTATAAATTACAACTTGTGTTTCGACTACTTTAATAATAGCTTCAGGATACAGATTATCATAAAAGAGAGCTAGAAAAGACAGAAGAATTAAAATAACGTACTAGTACCCACGACCAAGATGGAAACCGAAAATGAACTAGAGAGAGATAAATAGAGATTAGATCTGCTTAACCTGAATGATCGATGCCACAGTCTGGATAAGTGGCATCACCAATAGAAACGTAGCGGCGATGGTGGCTGTTCCTGTCCACAGGTTACCAAAATACACACGCTTGAGGACGGCCTTTGAGTCTTTGACCTATTCACCGGGTTTCTATACTATTCGTTGACTTCAGCCACTATTTTAGAATAGTAAGGGTTATAGTGTAAGATGCCGACACTGAGCTTGTTCACCATCTGAGAGACTAACGCGGGTTGCCCCATCCAGTTTTGTATGATTCCTTTCAAAATCCGAAACCACCACAAATCATTCAATACATATTAAATAAGAAGAAAAAGGGCTACCTTTCTCGACAAGCAAGTCAACGTCTTTATCAGTGTCAATGAGGTAATCTAGGAATAAGACGTAGTTACATACATGGGCATTGAAAGCATAATGGCATTCTCAAGAGCCATTATGTTTCTCAGTTCATTCTCAAGTGTGTCCATAACCATAAGATGAGACATCTCCAGACAACCATTCTCGAATAATCTTCCTCTTCATTCCTATAATTTCATTATTCCTATAATTTCATTCATCTGCGTTTTTTCTCTATTCATTTCTAATGTTTCTATGATGGTCACTGGTTAGACCCATTAGTGTATTTAGATTTGCTAAGATAGGTTTGTATTTGTTTCAAATGAGGTACATGTAATAATGTTTGTTATCAAACTAAACTAACTGATCTTTGAGGATAGTAATTACAAACAATATATTTAGCCTTCAAAGTTTAGTTTAACTAGAAAGGACAAAAAATACTTAAGTCTTTGTTTCGAGTTTTATTTATCCAATGCTTCTTTCACACTCAAAAGCAAATCAAAATACAGAATGTTGCAAAGGTACATATGATCATATCATCCCCTTTTGATTGATAAAAAACAAACCAGGGATAATCAACCGCGATTTTCAGACGTTTCTAGAGTCTTTCCAGAACATAAATTCTGTTAAAAAGAGTCTAAGAACCTGAAAAAAGCTTAAATCATATGTACACAGGAAAGATCCTAAATTTAGCATTAAAAAAAAAGCAAACCAAAATCGGAAAATGAAGCAATTCTAAGGGATAGAGAAAAGTGAGTCTCTGCAGTATCCGTTGTTGTGTCTTACATCAGCCAAACCATTGGGAGCTTTCTTTGAGTTTCCATTGACTAAAACGTTTTTTGGACCGTTACTAATCAGATGCTGTTGAGCATAGGCTGGATTCATGACAGACTCTAGCTCACCACACGATGCTGCAATGAGTCCTGAACCAAAATAAGAAAGAAAAGATTGCTTAGAAGACTGACTTGTGTTGATTCAAAAATAACAGACAGATGAAAAAGTTTTGAATCTTTTTGACTGATCAGGAAACGGGTCCAGACCTAAGAAGAGAGGAGATGCTTTCCCGGGTCTGGATTTGTACTCTGGGTGGAACTGAGCACCAATGAAGAAAGGATGACTTGGCAGTTCAACAATCTGACAATTTCCAGACTAGGTTAGTAGCAGATGGATTTGAAGTATATACAAAAAAGTATTAAAGATTAAAACAGACCTCCATGCGTTTGCCAGTTTCATCCTTGGCAGCAAAAGAGAGACCAGCCTTCTCTAGCCGTTCAACCATATCAGGATTTACCTCGTATCTATGGCGATGCCTCTCATCAACAAAGGTCATGTTGCCATAGCTGTAGAAAACCGAGTAAACAAAACCATCATGTAAAGTAGTGGCTAAAACTTTTTGATTACTCAGTAAGTGTCTAAGAGGTCATGGGTTCAATGCCCCAATGGTTCTTACAGAAAGAAAAGAACCAATGGTTCTTACAGGTCATGGGTTCAATGCCAAACATTAAAAAAAAGAAAAAAAAGTAAATCTATAGCAGTCACAGAACCAATGGTTCTTACAGTTTGGCGGATTTGCTGTCTTTGACACTGAAGATGGATTTTCTTGATCCTAGGCGCATAGTGCCTCCCATATGAGTTCTTGAACCCTAAACCCACCGAGCAGGACGAGTAAGGAAGACAGTAAACAAAGATACATTTCAAGTATAAAGAGTATAGCTGAGAGAGTCTAAGAAACCTCAGGCATGAATATGATGCATGGATGTTTAGTGTCAGGTTTGAATTCTGTGCTGTTTGCGTCGTGCAAGCAGAGAACTGATCGTGCAAACTCGATGACAGCGACCTGCATCCCAAGACATATACCGAGGAAAGGGATTTTGTTTTCACGAGCATACTTTGCAGCAAGAATCTTTCCTTCCACTCCCCTATCGCCAAAACCTCCAGGTACAAGAACTCCATCTACACCCTGATGATATATATATTCTAACAGAGATGAGAGAAACACACACAAAGGCTTATCCATGATTGAAGTTTAAACATTTCTAACCTTGAGCAACTTCCAAGCAGCTTTATACGCATTTGGATTCTGCTTAAACGGAAAAAATAAAAAGAAACAAGATTCTTGTTTAAAAAACTTGTCATATACAAGCAAAGGCATACATGACTTATTAACTGACCTCTTTCTCAGTTTCTTTTTCGAGATCACAAGCAGGAACCCAATCAACTACGAGCTTTTTGCGACAAGCCACAGAAGCATGCAAGAGAGCCTACACAAGTTATCCAAAATGTGAGTTTAATCCAGACACTACTGCCCCCCATGAGGTGATTGTAGAACTAGTTATACCTTCAAGATAGAGAGATAGGCATCAGAGAGGCTGGTATATTTCCCCACAACAGCGATTCTCACCTGTATATGTAATTCGATGCGTTAAGAGAGAGTCATTGTAGTTAAGCGGTTTTGTAACGAGTTATTGAAAGCTGAGACCTACCGGTACATGTAAGTTGGCGCATAGTTCAGCTCTGGAAGTCCATTCCTCTAGAGAAGGTTCTTTAACAATACTGTTTCAGAAACGACAGAGATCACTTATAATCCACCACATGCCAAGAAAACAAAGGTCAAAGGATAATAATGTATATAATACATACCTAGCAAGATTGAGCACTTTGGAGATAACCAAGTGAGCCTTCTGATCCTGTTCTAGAAAGTATGTGCGCAATTGAGCATTGTTTTCTTGATATGACTTAACAATAATTTAGTTGAGACAACGGTACGTACCTTAAGCAAACGAGGAATGTGCCAAATATTGGGAACATCATATAGAGTGAAAATATTCTCAAGCTGATACAAGAACCCTAAGCTGGTAAGTAACAAAGATATAACGTAAAAAAACATAACAATGATAGACAAAAGGCAGCATCTTACAGGGACATGGCAAAACTGAGCTAGCTTTTCTTTCACATTTTCTTCAAGGGCCTGTACGAAGAAAATTTAAAAAAAAGTTAAAAAATGTTAAAAGAAGATAACACACTAGGGAGAGTGTGACTTCTAGATGAAACAGATTTAGAGCTAAGATGGAGACCAAACCTTTGTGCTCCGACAAGCTAAAATATCAGGTATCAAGCCCAAGCCTCGTAGGCCCCGGACACTATGCTGTGTCGGTTTAGTTTTCTGAAAAGATAAATAACAGAGTCAAATACTGTCACTATCATTTCAGGAAAAAATTATCTACCTGTTCGCCAACAACATTAAGCACAGGCACAAGGCTGACGTGTACCAGACAAAAATTCCCAGGGCCTGAGAACTCAACCACCAACCAAAAGATACAGTAGTTAATTTCATCATTATCCAAAACATATTTTCTTTGCTTTTCTGGATTCAAATTGTATTGAGGTTAAATGATTCTTACCTACACGGTAAGAGAATTGGCCAAGTGCTTCAATAAAAGGTGCAGACTCAATATCACCTGCAAACAAAAAGATTCTCTGTTTACACAAAAGTAGCAAATAATAAATCCAAAATTTTAATTGTATTTTTGTTTGTAATAATAACCTATAGTTCCTCCTAATTCGATAACGCAGACATCAGCAGGACCCTCTTCTCCATCAACAGGAATAGCAGCAACTCTCTCTATCCATTCTTGAATTGCATCAGTGATATGAGGAACAACCTAAAAAATAATCACAAGCACAATAAAAGTAAAAAGAACATGTACTGAGAAAGAGATAGAGGTGAGAAAAAAAGCTTAATGATTACCTGAACAGTCTTTCCCAAGTAATCTCCTTTCCTTTCTTTAGCAATTACATGCTGTTGTGATTAAGACAATAAGTAGATTTAGTAAACCTAAATCAACCAACAAGCAACTTCCAGTTAGTTGAGATCTAAGATCTTAGTTGACCTGGTAAATTTTCCCAGTAGTGATGTTATTGTCTCTGGTTAATTTGATGTCTAAGAACCTCTCGTAGTTTCCAAGATCAAGATCCACCTTTTTGAAACAAAAAAAGGTTCAAAAGTTGTTAAAGAAAAAAAGTTGAAGTCTTTTTAAGTTTTTTATTTTAAATAAGAACATGTTGTTTTTATTTACCTCACCACCATCGTCCAAGACAAACACTTCACCGTGTTCAAAGGGAGACATGGTTCCAGCATCCGTGTTTAGATAAGGATCTGGAGATTAAGTGATCCACGTAAGCAGAACATCATTTGACTTAAGAGAAAGTGTTAAAAAAAAAGACGAAAAAGTAGAGAAAAAGTAGGGAAAAAAAGGTACCGATTTTGATAGAAGTAACACGAAGACCACAAGCTTTAAGAAGAACACCGATACTACTTGCTGTTACTCCTTTGCCTAATCCACTCACAACACCTCCTGTTACAAGCACGTACTTCATCTCCTTGTTTCTCGGTTTTTAATCAACTAGTCCTGCAAGAAAATCACCAACAAATATCAGTAAAGGAGAAAATCTAACAACCTATATGTTTAAATAGTCAAACAATCTAGAAGCTGAGAAGGCTCCAGGCTTTTTGAAATGCTTTGAGTTTTTATTTAGACTTAACATCTCATTCCTCCAAGCTAACAACACGGACAGAGAAGCACAACAACACAGAGGATGACCAAAAATAAGATTCTATTGCTTCAAACTAGAACGGTGTTCAAAAAGGAAGGATTTGGAGTGAAGGCTCTTGCATTTTCCTCTGTTTTAAACCAACGAAGCAGAAAAACAGAGACCCAAGAGTTGATAACCAGAGAGAGAGAGAGAGAGAGAGACCTGCTTTTAACCGGCGGGTGCGTTTTCCGGCAGCTATGGATTTTCGACCTCTTGAATATAAAATAGAAAAGTGTTGTTTTTGTGCACTGGGTTTTGATGGGTTTATCGGATAAGGATAAAGGGCGGCGAGAAAAATGTGAAAGTGATGGAGACAGAGTGAGGAGGAGAGAGAGAAGAAGAAGAACAAGGTTTTTGTTTTAGGTTCATGCCATTGACGACGGAAGCCGTTTTATAAAAGAGGAGAGAAACAAGTGTGACGAATAGCAGCGAATGGCCTCTCTCTTTCAAAACCCCAATGTAAACCCCTCAACAATTTTTTCAATAAACAAATTACGATACGTATTTTGTTTTTCTATATACGGATAGTTTTTGTAAATTTCTGGATACGACAATATATTGGGAAATTGCAGCCCATAACTATAACAAACGGACAAAAAAACTTTATAACCATAGCATAGCAATGGTTACGATACAGACTATAACATTCTGTATTATTCCATATATAGCCCGGCCTGCGCGTGAGAATTTGTTGGGCCCACAGCCTAGTATTTTCTCGAAAGCGGTTGATTTGGAAACTGAACGGTTTTTATTCAAAACCATTACACGAGACCAAAAAAAAACTAAAAAAGTTTCTCTGCGTTCGCCGGAAAAAGGTTACGGGAAGTGGAATTAAGGGTTACGGCAGCGGTGGTGATTGACGGTGGTTCGGTCGATTAGAGAGTGGAGGAGCGAATAAATCAAGGTACAATCACTCGATTAACTTGTGCAATTTAATCTACTGTTTATATCTAATTGCGCGGCTGGTTGATAAGTAACTGTTTCCGAAACTAACGAGTAATTTGTCGTCGGCATTGTAGCGATTTGAGGAGGACGGGAAATCAGCGGCGGTGGAGGTGAGTACCGAAATTGTCTGTGTTGACTGAATAGTATTTAGGGTTCTTGTGTGTGTGTTTTTGGGTTGTTTTTCTTTTCGTTGTCTGTGTTCTTTGATTCAGCATTTAGGGTTCTCGTGTGTGTTGGTTTGCTATGGTTTCCAAAAGCGACTGAGACATATGGAAACATTTAAACTTACTATACTATAAAATGTTGCTATATAGTATAGTTTTGCTAGCGTTGGTTTATGGAAACGCCATTGCATCGGACGAATGTTATTTCCATACTATATGATGCAAATACATAGTGTAGGATGCTTATTATTATGTGATGTTTGCTTTACCTTGTACTGTTGTGTTGTCTGTTGGGTTGGCCTCGTTTCTATAACTGAATTAGTAGTCTTTGAAGAGAAACTGACTATACTATAATAAGTAAATGTATATTATGGGACGGAAAGTATTGTCACTATTGTTGTGCCAAGGATTACTACGATTTATTGTTTCCTTACTATATGATGGATATATATAGTCTAGACTGGCGATCACAATTTAGGGTTAGCGATTTCTGTTTCTGTTCAATGTGATGCAATTTAATAGTGTAGCCTTTTGATCTCTGTTTGTAATATGCAACACCTAAAATTATTTATTTGCATTTACAGTATGGAAGAGTTTGATTTATATGGAAACAAATAAACTTTCAATACTATAATATGTTGCTATATAGTATAGTTTTGCGAGCGTTGGTTGATTGAAACGACATTGCGTCTGACGAATGTTATTTCCATACTATATGATGCAACTACATAGTGTAGGATGCATATTATTATTTGATGTTTGCTTTACCTTGTCCTATTGTGTTGTCTGTTGGGTTGGCTTCGTTACCATAACTGAATTAGTAGTCTTTGAAGTGAAACTGACTATATTATAGAAGTAAATGTATAGTATGGGACGAAAAGTATTGTAACTATTGTTGTGCCAAGGATTACTACGATTTATTCTTTCCTTACTATTTAATGGATATATATAGTCTAGACTGGCGATCACAATTTAGGGTTACCGATTTATGTTTCTGTTCTATTTGATGCAACTTAATAGTGTAGACTTTTGATCTCTGTTTGTAATATGCAACACCTAACATTATTTATTTGCATTTACAGTATGGAAGAGTTTGGTTTGCCAGAGCGCTTGTTTCAGACGGGGTATGAACCCTCGGGGCGGAAAAGAATAAACAACTACTTCAATTTGCGGTGGATTGAAGTTGTAAAAGGAGCACTAACGGATGCTCAACAGGAGTTGTTGGCTGAGTCGCAGTTTCGCCAGCTAATGTTGATGGGAGGGCATACATTTTCAGTGATGTTTGCTCACCAGTTATTGTCCCGACAGTTGGTTACGAGGAAGCTGTATGAGCTGTGGTGGTTGTTTGCAGGGAAGCCTATACAATATGGTATTGGAGAATTTGCTTTAGTGACAGGACTCAATTGTGGGTTGCCTCCAACATCTTCTCTTGGTGGACAGCAAATGGTTAAAGGAAAAAAAAAGGGTAAAGCGAAGGCAAAGCAAGTTGGTGGGGATGGAGTCATGTGGAAAACGTTGTTTGGCAGTGAGGAGACTATCACTCCGGATTGGATCATCTCCAAATTGGCACAAAAAGATAAGTATAAAGACGAGGAAACCCGTTTGCGTTTATCTCTTCTCCTTCTTGTAGAAGGTATTTTGTGCCCAACCAGTGGTTCAACCCAGCTAAGACCTGAGGTAGTAGAGATGGTTGGTGATATTGGGATGTTTCTAGAATATCCGTGGGGAAGGGAGTCGTTTTTGTTAACGGTTTCAAGCGGAAAGATAAGGTCGGCAGGACAGTTGGCACAAGACACCCTTGCCATACAAGGGTTCGCCCATGCTATGGTTCTAGTCACCGTGTGCAGTTGCCCACAAATAATTGCAGATCCACGTTTAAGGGAAGATCTGGTTTCTGATGATCTTCCGATTGAAGACATTGTTGATGGAGTATGTGCGCGGTCTGTTAAAATCAATATTGTGACTGTGCAAACCCTTGAACTAACCGGTCAGGTATGTGTTGCACTCTTATTAAATTTTCTCCGTTTATGTTGAGGTGCTTATTTGTCGTGTACATGCAGGCTCCGGTTCGTTCCATACTATGCGAAGGGTCTGACATCCCACCATTGACAGCTGAGAAGGACGATCTACGAGTCAATCACATGGTCTCATTGATTCGAGATACGTTCCCGTTTGAAATCAATACCTGGCGTGGAGGTGTTAAGGCTTCTGATGCAAAGCAATCGAGAGGGGTTGGAGGATTGGGAGCGTCGAGTTCAGAAACAGTATGGCAGCCTGGTGGGAATGTTGAGGCCGACCGGCCTGAACACGCCAATACAGAGGGGTTTCCATGAGTGTTTGATGTATCTACGCTCGCACGTTTGGTTGCAATCGAACTACATGCCCGCGCTTTACCCATTGTAACAAGCTTAAAAGAAGGCATATGTGGCGAAATTCAGTCTTTAAAGGATGTCCTTTTAGGCTCTTCAGTGCGTACGGAAGTTCGAGCAGATGACGTCCGCCCTGTTTCTACACATCCTACGGTCCCTTCTACCGTCCCCGAGACGATGGTTCGTCGCTTTTATACTATATAATAAATATGGTATGGAATTGTTGTTTCTCACCCTAAATTACTTGTGCAGACAAGGCCTGGCGAGAGTGGTCGTCTATCACCTGGTAGTTTATCACCGGCTTTTCCTGTCGAATCTCCAGAGGATGCATCACCTGAAAGGATGTCCAGTCCGACTGAACGCGATACTGCTTGTATTGAGGATATAATTGCGGAGCTAGCAGTAAGTGCGGTGTATTTATCCTGTTTGTAGAGTCTCAACGCAGCTTGTCTCGGGTTTTGTTTCCATAGTAACGTCGATTATTGCGAGACCACATTATTTAGTCACTATTACAAACTAGAATACTATACACTTAAATAGTATAGTATAGTAACTTTTTGACAGTGAACACTTATTTGAAGATGTTACCGAACTTTCTACTGTTTTTGTCATTTTCAGGCTGTTTCTGAAGCCACTGAGAATGAAGGAAATGTCGAGGGTGCCATTGGATCAGATAAGTCCTCAAATGTGGAAAGCGATCATGTAGTTTCCAATCCAGCTTTGCAGATCGCTGTTGCTCAGCTTCCTATAAGTGTGCCTCAATCTTCTAAGATTCCAAGCGAATATGTAAGTTTGTTCTATACTATTTAGGGGCCAATAATAGTATGGAACTTACCAATTTTTTGTCATTTACAGACTGATTCGGAAGCCCCTGATAAAGAAGGACATAGCGAAGGTGGGACAGTAGATATGGAAAGTGATGTTCTTGTTTCCGATCCAGATATGCTGGTCGCTTCTGATGCGACTGAAACATCTGGGATTGGTGGAGACAATGTAAGATTAATATATTTTAGTTCGATACTGTAGTCGTATGTAATAATAGTATGGACTGTATATACCTGAAACTGAGATGTTCTTTCTGTCCACTTGTGCATTGTTAGGGGATAACTAACAATGTGAATTTACATTGTCGCAGGCATCCCAGGGTGGGTCCTCAGTTGGTAGCGAAAACATTATTGACGGTGAAAGGCAGAGGCGGTCAAGCAAAAGGGCTCGATGCCCGAACTCCAAATATACGCCTCCTCCACTTCCTGTCAAGAAACAGAAGAGTAAAAAAGGTGGATCCCGTCCAAAAAAAGTTTCAAACATAGTTCCAACAATGAAGGAGGAGGCTTCCTCTGCTGCTACCACCACACCAAAACAATCTGGAAAAGAAACCAAAATGCCAACTATTCCTGAGGAGCCTTCACCGGCTGCGACGTCACTAGCAAGCCCATCGGGGTCTGTTGTTCCAGAAACCAAAATGCCAGCTATGCCAGCTATTCGTGAGGACCCTTCAACTGTTGCGACGTCCCCTGCAAAACCATCAGGGTCTTTTGTGGCAGAAACAAATGTTGGCCCTTTTGTTGGGCGATTTGCACCATGTGTGCGCCCTAATGCATTCCGTGTAGCCGGTTTTCGCACCGTTATGCAGACAGCAAGGTATCATAACATCATCCTTATTCGTACAGACCTCAAACCACTAATATTTATTATGATTTCCTTGTAGGGAGTACGATCTAGGGGAATGTGTTACAGTTGACAATACGGTTTTCCAGTCCTTTTTTGATTCAACACAGATGCAAACACCAAAGGTAATCTCTGTAACTATATTTTTTCACCGTCTCAAATCGCCCCTTATGTTTTAAATTCTACAGGCCGCAGACATGGTGGTAACATTTATTCGAAGGCGCCTCCGTGTTGCGGGGATTACAACTTATGATTTTTTGCCAGCATCTTTTGTGGAATCCCTTCGTCTTGAATACCAGCAATTCTGTCGTGTCAAGGACATAGGCAATTTCAGCTTCTCCAATATATTCGCAAATCCAGGGTTCCCTAATATGACGTGGGATGCTAAAGTCCAAGTATTATACTTCCCATTTCAAGCGGACAGGTGGCATTGGATTGGTGTTGTCGTTGATATAGCCAACTGGAGCATTAATGTTTTAGATTGTAACCCGTCATGTCTTAGTGACGACAAGATCGTAGCCCTCTTGAATCTGATTGTCGTCCTTCTACTCCTACTTATAGGGCTTAACAGCGGGAAAGCATCGGCCGAAGGTGCAATGCCCATAAGGCGTCTTGATCTCTCATTGTTGTGTGAACAAAGAAGTACGCTACTATCCATACTATTTTCCCCGCATATATAGAATAGTTTGTATTTCTGATTCCTTTAGATTTGTTGCTCGTGTTGACGGATTCTTAAATATTTTGCAAAATTCTCTTGTATTGCATCGATTCTACTTATGGAACTGCATGCCAGCAATAACATCTCTCAGGCAGCACATCTTAACGCGGAGGCTCTTGCACTTGCAGCTCAGACCTATGCAGTTGAAGCTTTTGGGACATTCAACCCCAAATATTTGGTTGACTTTCCGGTTTCCCCATCCAAATAACTACTTCTAATTTAATTGTCTGTGTGCCTGTTTATTTGGACCTCCCTCTTTGTCAGTTTTTTTTTAAACCTACTTTCTCCAAACACTCTACATTGTTGCTATGTTTATTACATTGTCATTAACGGTATTTTGGTTTTCTTATGTGGTTTGTGTTATTAACTTTCGTGCATCCGTTCTGATTAATTACTATTGCAGTTATATGTCTGGTAAACTATTTTTCATGCAAATGTTTTTTCCCATTTCTAAGTTCGCTGTTCCGCAGACTATGGTATATAGTATATAGTATAGTATGGGCATGCCATTATTCTAAGTTTCCAGATTTCAATACGCATTTCTAAAAAATGTTCATCCTACACATGACATAGGATATTTCTGTGAATTTCGCATACCCAAATTCCAATCAGGCGATATCCCATATATATGTTGTTGTTCCTCTATCACTGAACTTTTATCTATTCCACTATACTATATCCTATTTGTAGTATCGAACATATTATGATATGGGTTTAGACATTGGGATTTCGGTTTAGCCATGGGATTTTGGTTAAGAGATTTTGGTTAAGAGATTGGGTATATAGTATACGGGTTGGGTTTAGGATTTACGATTTGGGTTTACGGTTTTACCATATCGGTTAAGGGTTAACTATATGGGTTAACTGCATTTGGCTTTATGCTTGTTTGTTAGTTTCGGACTATACTATACGATGGTAATAGTATATATTAAAGTAAGGTATGGTTATAGAGTTTGGGATTTTGGTTTACATATTGGGTTTATAGTATACGGTTTGGGTTTAGGGTGTAGAAATTCGGGGTTTAGGGTTTAAGGTTAACTATATGGGTTTAGGGTATAGTCTTTGTATTTAGTGCACATGCCTTTTTGTTTGTTTGTTCATCTGGCACTATACTATATGTAAAGTGCAGTATAGTACGCCTATTGGTATTGGTTTAGATTTATGGAATTAGATTTAGAGTTTGGATTTCGGTATACGGTTTGGGTTTTGGATTGGGTTCATGGTTATGGTTAAGGTTTTAGTATTTGGGTTTAGGGTTTAGTATTCGGGACTACGATTTGGGTATACGTCATGTGGCTTTATGTTTGTTTCCTTGTCTGAGTCCATACTATATACTGAATTTAGTATATCGCAAAGTGTGGTAACGTTATTGTGTTTCTTTACAGATAAGGTTTATAGTATGCGGTTTGGGTTTAGGGTTGACTATTTGGGTTTAGGGTTTAAGTATTTGGGTTTAGGCTTTACTATATGCTTTACGGTTTAGTATTGGGTTTGGGGTTTAGGGTTTAGTATTTGGATATAGTGCATTTGTTTTCATGCTTGGTTGTTTGTCTGTGACTATACTATAGGATGTTTATAGTATAGCATAAAGTATTGTATGTTTATAGAGTTGTGTTTTGGTTTAGAGATTGGGTTTATAGTATACGGTTTGGGTTTAGGGTTTAGGATTTGTGTTTAGGATTTGGGTTTAGGGTTAACTATTTGGGTTTAAGGTATAGTATTTGTGTGTAGTGCATATGTCATTTTGTTTGTTTGTTTTCTTATCCTATACTATATGTATAGCGTAGTATAGTACGACGAGTGGTATGGGTTTAGATTTCTAGGACTACGATTTGGGTTTAGATCATTAGGCTTTATGTTTGTTTCCTTGAATGCGTCCATACTATATACTGCATGTAGTATAGGGTTTCTTTAGAGATAGGTTTATAGTATGCTGTTTGGGTTAAGGGTTTACTATTTGGGTTTAGGGTTTAGTATTTGGGTTTAGGCTTTACTATATGCTTTAGGGTTTAGTATTGGGTTAGGGGTTTACTATATGGGTTTAGGGTTTAGTATTTGGGTATAGTGCATATGTTTTCATGCCTCTTTGTTTGTCTTTGACTATATATATGTTGTTGTTCCTCTATCCCATATATATGTTGTTGTCCTCTATCACTGAACTTTTATCAATTCCACTATACTATATCCTATTTGTAGTATCGAACATATTATGATATGGGTTTAGACATTGGGATTTCGGCTTAGCCATGGGATTTTGGTTAAGAGATTGGGTATATAGCATACGGGTTGGGTTTAGGATTTACGATTTGGGTTTACGGTTTACCATATCGGTTAAGGGTTAACTATATGGGTTTAGTGCATTTGGCTTTATGCTTGTTTGTTAGTTTCGGACTATACTATACGATGGTAATAGTATATATTAAAGTAAGGTATGGTTATAGAGTTTGGGATTTTGGTTTACATATTGGGTTTATAGTATACGGTTTGGGTTTATGGTGTAGGAGTTCAGGGTTTAGGGTTTAGGGTTTAAGGTTAACTATATGGGTTTAGGGTATAGTCTTTGTGTTTAGTGCACATGCCTTTTTGTTTGTTTGTTTATCTGGCACTATACTATATGTAAAGTGTAGTATAGTACGCCGATTGGTATGGGTTTAGATTTCTGTAATTATATTTAGAGTTTGGATTTCGGTATACGGTTTGGGTCTTGGATTGGGTTTATGTTTGTTTCCTAGTCTGCGTACATACTATATACTGCATGTAGTATAGGGTTTCTTTAGAGATAGGGTTTATAGTATGCTGTTTGGGTTAAGGGTTTACTATTTGGGTTTAGGGTTTTGTATTTGGGTTTAGGCTTTACTATATGCTTTAGGGTTTAGTATTGGGTTAGGGGTTTACTATATGGGTTTACGGTTTAGTATTTGGGTTTAGTGCATATGTTTTCATGCCTCTTTGTTTGTCTTTGACTATAATATAGGATGTTTACAGTATAGCATAAATGTATTTTATGTTTATAGAGTTTGGTGTTTTGGTTTAGAGATTGGGTTTATAGTATACGGTTTGTGTTTAGGGTTTAGGATTTGTGTTTAGGATTTGGGTTTAGGGTTAACTATATGGGTTTAGGGTATAATATTTGTGTTTAGTGCACACGGCTTTTTGTTTGTTTGTTTCTCTTACCCTATACTATATGTATAGCGTAGTATAATACGAGGAGTGGTATGGGTTTAGAATTCGGGATTTAGATTTAGAGGTCGTATTTCGGTATATGGTTTGGGTTTGGGTTTGGGTTCAGGGTTAGGGTTTAGGGTTTAGTGTTTCGGTTTAGGGTTCGGTATTTGGGACTACGATTTGGGTTTAGATCATAAGGCTTTATGTTTGTTTCCTTGTCTGCGTCTGTACTATATACGGCATGTAGTATAGCGCAACGTAGTATTTGGGACTACGGATTGGGTTTAGGTCATATGGCTTTATGTTTCTTTCCTTGTCTGAGTCCATACTATATACTGAATGTAGTAAACGCAAAGTGTGTTAACGTTATTGTGTTTCTTTAAAGATAAGGTTTATAGTATGCGGTTTGGGTTTAGGGTTGACTATTTGGGTTTAGGGTTTAGTATTGGGTTTGGGGTTTAGAGTTTAGTATTTGGATATAGTGCATATGTTTTCATGCCTGTTTGTTTGTCTTTGACTATAATATAGGATGTTTACAGTATAGCATAAAGTATTTTATGTTTATAAAGTTTGGTGTTTTGGTTTAGAGATTGGGTTTATAGTATACGGTTTGGGTTTAGGGTTTAGGATTTGTGTTTATGATTTGGGTTTAGGGTTAACTATATGGGTTTAGGGTATAATATTTGTGTTTAGTGCACACGGCTTTTTGTTTGTTTGTTTCTCTTACCCTATACTATATGTATAGCATAGTATAATACGAGGAGTGGTATGGGTTTCGAATTCGGGATTCAGATTTAGAGTTCGTATTTCGGTATATGGTTTGGGTTTGGGTTTGGGTTAAGGGTTAGAGTTTAGGGTTTAGTATTTCGGTTTAGGGTTCGGTATTTGGGACTACGATTTGGTTTTAGATCATTAGGCTTTATGTTTGTTTCCTTGTCTGAGTCCATACTATATACTTCATGTAGTATAGGGTTTCTTTAGAGATAGGGTTTATAGTATGCTGTTTGGGTTTAGGGTTTAATATTTGGGTTTAGGGTTTAGTATTTGGTTGACTATATGCTTTAGGGTTTAGTATTGGGTTAGGGGTTTACTATATGTTTTTAGGGTTTAGTTTTTGGGTTTAGTGCATATGTTTTCATCCTTGTTTGTTTGGCTATGACTATACTAAAGTATTTTATAGTATAGCCTAATGTATTATATGTTTATAGAGTTTGGTATTTTGGTTTACATATTGGGTTTATAGTATACGGTTTCGGTTTTGGGTATAGGATTTGGGTTTAGGATTTGGGTTTAGGGTTAACTATATGGGTTTAGGGTATAGTATTTGTGTTTAGAGCATATGCCTTTTTGTTTTTTTGTTTATCTTACACTATACTATATGGTCAGTGTAGTATAGCACGCCGAGTGGTATGGGTTTTTAATTTGCTACATCACACTTGTCCTCCTCTGTTATAAAGGCATACTATATGACAAATCATATAGTGTGTTTTATTAACTTTATCATTTGATACTTGTGCCGTTTTTATCTCCCTACTCGGACTCATATTTGTACCATACTATATGGAAGATAGTTTAGTCTTTCTGCATATATGTCTTGCGTTTGGATAAAGACGAAATGATTTACGGGAATAAGGGCTTTTCGTTTATCTTACACAAAAGTGGAAGGTTACATTGTGGCGATCATATATACAAATAGCACCGACAACCTATTAACAGATGCTTAAACTACCAACTTATGGAATGCTCTAAAATACTTGTGTATGTTGCAAACAGGTTTGGTATACACTAGTATTTTAGAAGCTTGAAAACACCATAGTTGCTTCCAAAACATCACCCCATCCTCGCAGATGCGTGGAAACCTTATTTCGCCAAGGCAACAAAAACTTCATTCCTGCCCCCCCTTCCACAAGCCCCCCCTTATAATAGACATTTTTTTATATCGCACCACGGCAGGAGGCTCTGTTATGGCCTTCTTTCCTGCATCGTGTGCATCTCCTGCAACCGTGACGTCCTGCTTGTTGTTCAACAATTGAAAATGTGGAGGTTGTGACAACCAATATTCATACTATATATCAGAATATTATAGTATAGTCAGTTGCTTTGTGAACATAAAACCATACATAGAACCTAAGCCTACACAACACACACCATAATCCTTAAAGCTAAAGCAAAGATTAAATATTGAAAGGCTACCGAGACTATGTATTTGTATCTCATAATATGGATATAATAATCTCAGTCAATCATGGCATTTCAATGTAAAGAAACTATACTATATGGTTATGTGAAAAAGTATAGTGAGGTTTTAATATCGAAATCAATACCTTGTCTTCAACTGGTGACATAATGCGCACCTTTCGTGGCCTCCCCGGTGGTCTCTTCACCGCAGGCGGTAGGAGATCGCCGTGATACTCTCCTCCTACTTCTTTGCCCCCCCACAGATGGTATTGGGTAAATCTTTGCCTCATACGCGCTATGCCACGTGTCCGAAAAGTACGCAGCTGCAACCAATGACTCGGTTGGGATGTTGGCTCTTCCAGCTGCAGCCACTGCATGGCGACATGGAATTCGTAACTGCTCATATGCATTGCATGAACATGTTCCAGCTAAGAGGTTGACCAAGAAACACTTTCCAGTTTGTGCCTTCACTTGAAACTCGGTTTCGCTAATACCACATACAGCCAACGCTGTCGATGCTTCAAAGTTGACTTCCACTTGGCGTTGCACCATCGGCGTTAGTGCCCCCTTATGCTCCATAGCTTTTGCACGGCGAAGTGCAAACCAACTCATGATAGTAGTACGTATGTACTCACACATGGAGATGAGGGGGTACTCTCTGGCTTCTTTCAACACTGAATTCCATGATTCTGCAATATTTGAGTCCATTATATTGAACCTTTCTCCTTGAAAATGAGCGCGTGTCCAATGAGTGAAACCTGGACACATGAATCAACAGTCTTTGTTACTATACTACCCTATTAATATTTATAGTATAGTACACAACAACAACATCTTACCCGCAAAAAATCAGTAACTATTCAATTAGTTTACACAACTACGCGATCATGTATAATATATAAGAGGTACTGCATACCTATGTCAACCAAGTACCCTGCACACCCTGGGCTGGCACGTTGAATATCAAGAAACTTCTTATTGAATCCTTCTACAGTACACGATCTTGCTGCAGCCGACATAAGAGAGGCTAGTCTTTTAGATTTAAAACGGGCCTTGATGTTCCTCCACAAGTGAACTGTGCAGGCCGCATGTGATGCAGAGGGGAACACCTACATAACAATTTCACTAATATTTAGACTATACTATATATAGTATTAACATAGACAGTAAACCTGATTTATATTGCTCACCTTGGTTATTGCAGAGTAGATGCTACCGTGACGGTCAGATATGAAAACCAACTCGTGTGAATTGGCAACAAAGGTTCTAAGCTGCATCATGAACCATTCCCAGGATTCATCGTTCTCACTATCCACCACCGCGTAAGCAAGAGGAAAGATTTGATAATTTTTGTCTTGTGCGCAAGCGGACATTAAACATCCTCCGTACTTCCCTTTCAGACTTGTTCCATCAATGATAATTACTTTTCTCATGTAGCGGTAGCCTTTGATGGATGCCCCAAATGCTATGAAGGCATACTTAAAAAGCACACCTCCATCGTCACTCTCTGTCTTTTTTATGACGCAGAGGGAGCCAGGATTTGTGGTTAATAGCAGGCCCATGTATGCAGGCATCAGTGCGTAGCTTCCGGCCATCGATCCTAACACACTTTCCATAGCAATTTCACGTGCCCTCCAAGATTTCCAGTATGAAACATTGACGTTGTAGTCGTCCAGCATAATCTTTCTTATGGTTTCTGGTGTTGGTCCTCGCTTGATTCCGATGAATCGGGATTGTATGAGCTCCCCAATCACTTGTGTTGTTGCCAACTTGTGGTAGTTCCTCCTCGCATCAACCGAGCAGCAGTGCCTGAAAGTTGCTTGCCTTATCTGAAAATTCCCTGTTCCATCTATCCTTGCAGCGTACACTCTCCAAGGACAGTCTATGGCGACGCAAGTTAGAACCATAAAGGCGGGGGTTGAGCGCTTTGTCTTGAAGTGGAACTTCCGGTTAATGGCATGAATTGCAATCTTAATTTTGCAGTCATTCTTTGATTTGAACACCTGTCCCACAAACAGATTATCCCCTTCGTATGGGACAGCTTCTAAAGCTTCAACCAACCCTACAGATGATCAAAAATGGAACGTCAGTTTACGTTCTATACCATATTTACCTTTAGTATAGTCATTAAAATATCTTACCAATCTCGTCGGTGCTTTCTATAACCGGTGGGGCATCACGTCCAAAGAGCACCGGCTCAGAGCTTTCGTCATTAAGCAGGTCATGCAAAGAGTCTTGGAATCGTGTCCACGTGTATAGGCTACTTGGTTGAGCTACAACCGGAGTGGTTGTAAGAAGAGGTTGTGCTATGGGCTCAGGTTCTGCTTGGCAAGGTTCCTCCATTTCGATATCTCCCTGGGGTGGCGCGAGGGGATCCTCAAACAAGCGACGACGCACAGTACGACTGCTCTCACCATTTCCCCCGAATACACCTTTGTTTGTTAACATTTGTGGTTGAAGGAGTTTATCAGCAGCTTCCCATTTGTCAGGTTCTGTAGCAATATCTTTTCCTTTCCCTCGATAACTAGCTTCGTGGGGAGGACTCGCAAGCCGTATCAGTGGCTCGCGTATTACTATTCCATTTCTGTTGTATCGAATAGTCTGATTAGGCTGCACACCGAAACTTCCACCCACGTCATTCTGGATGGGAGGACATGTCAGAGGTGTTTCGGATATCGCAAACTCCAGCCAGTCTTCCTCAAACCCTTCATCAGATTCACTGTCCTCATCATCTTCGTTTCTCAGTAGGGTTTGATCTGTTACATTCGCATAGTGGGGTCTTCGATGGTTTGTTGGGATACCATCGATCACCTCTGAGATTGTAACACACAAGTTAACTTCCTCGATTTTGCGCCTCATTTGGACAAAAACCTCGACCTCATGATCGTCAGATATGAACTGTGGTGTTGAACCATCCCCATCGTCTATCTCCATCCATGAAGGATATTGGTATGAGAGCTTGAGTGTTACGTTCTTTGCGCGGATGTTCAGGGTTTCCTTCACCAGTTTCACCAAGTCTTCGTATTCCATTAGAGGGTTCACGGTAATGGTATTTCTTTCATCCTCTATCAGGGTATCGAAAATCCATTTTCCGTCTTCCTCACGGACCCATGTTCCCGTTATCACCGTACAGTCGTCCTGCTCAGTCAGCTGCAACGAAAAGGCAGATGAGACATGTTCATCAGTTTGCTATTCTATTGATCTGGCCTATATAGTCTAGTATAACGATTATAGCATTTCTGCTTAACTCCCGACTTATCTGTTTTAACAGTTTCTCTATCACTTCTATTTTTTCACAAACACCACAACGATAAGTCGGATACGAAGGACCTATCATTAAGAACTTAAATACTTAACCTAACCTATCATATATCCATCCCAACAACAACAATGAACGGTAATAAATAGCTTTAAAGTCACTACTCCATACCTGATCGTTGTCTCGTAGTGCTTTAACTCTTGAGAGATCGTCATCTTCAGACATCTTTGCTTTCTCTTTACTATTTTCGCAGTGAAACAGTATAGATAAGTAGCTATTAAATGGGTCTCGGTTTAATAAAAGGGACACAGTTGTTAAGAGCGGGAATTTGCGATTTTGAATATAATTAGTGTGTGGTTAGGATATTGATTTGACAGACTATACTATCGATAGGTTTGGTACAACCAATTGAGCACATGTTTTTTTCTCCCGTTTGTTGCTCACGCGTACGCGCTTGGAGGGGTTGTTTCGCCAATCTTCGCCCAAACCTGTCTCTTCAATGGGCATTGTACTGTAGAATGGTTAGATTCTTGAGTTTCTTGGCCCTTATGAATATACAGCAAATTCCCCCCAATATATTCCATTCCTTTTAATTTAATTTATGTCATTTTTACAACACAGTATTATTTATCCTCATGCACCCTGAAAACCTTTTGCAAGAAGAGAGTATGTGAAAAAATAAAATGTTTCAGTGTATTTCTTTCAAATTCATTATCAAACACAAAAATGAAATACTGATTGCAGTTCTTCTTTTCTTACCCTACACATCGTTTTTTGTATATTCCATTTCTTACATATACAAAATGTTGAATATGTAAATTAAAACATACAAGTAAACTAAATATTTCTGTAATCATTCAGAAACGTTTAGTTAATACACATAGTTAGATTATTTGGATCAATGACCACAATGTTGATTTTTTTTTTATCAAACCAACAACCACAATGTTGATTAGATTATATTTATGTGCTCAGAATATGAATGTATATATAATATATTTATGTGCTCTTTTCACCTATTGGATGTGAAATGTCAAGAGGTTTTGCGGAGAAAGTTATTGGCCTGTCTTTACATTTGTAACCAATCAGATGGACCAATATAACGGTATTAACTAATCACTCATTTCTCCCGCTACTCACTAATTTTATCTTCCTTTTTTCATCTGTTTTTTTTGCCTTGCTGTGTTTGTCCATTTATATAAATGATACCACTATGATCCATGATTTTCTTAACATCAAGTTGTTAGGTGTGTATAATAACCAGTAATCTAAACTGTAAGAACTAATCATTATCGTAATTTACAATGAAGATAGATTTACTTTGGAGTGATGAGGTTATCAGTTTTATGTACAATTATTTTTGGATTTGATTATTTTTTAAATTCGGTTTATAGAATACTAGGTGGTTTCATATATATAAATTGGATTACTTTAATTCTTGTTACTGATTTTTTTGTAATTATTTCGACCAAATACAACTTTTTTCTTGACCAAATACAACTTAGTTTAATGGTTTAGTTGTGCTTTGGCACCATAAGTTCGGTATTTCGAATCCCGTTAATTGTCTGAAGGTTTAGGATTTAATAAGCAGAACTTTATTTGTTCAATCGAGAGTGCGATTTTATTCTCAAGTGATCACATGTGTTATAGATTCAGCATCGGTCGTACTGGACCTACCGGTTTGATCTCTGTCCGTCTAAACGTGGTAATGTCCAACGAAGTTTGTAAATTTATACGTTATCCGTTTGGCCAAACCAGGAACCCCTGTATAACAAATAATTTAACAACTAATTCAGTCTAATTGATATGCCAACTCAAAAATATTAATTAAAATAAAATTTAGACTACAATCAAGAATTCACATGACAAATTATTGGTCATCGGATCTTTTTAACGCTTGTAAGAAAATTAACATCTAACAAAATTTTTGATACCCGAAAGAACCGATACCAACCCGAACGCATACCTGAAATTTCATTCAAACATTTGGAATTATTATACTTAACACGTAAAATAAATTATGTCAAATTGTCAAGGTAAATATAATTACTAAAGTAGTTAAACAGCGTGCAAAATAAATGTGAAATATATAACAAACAATTAAAATAGTTAATTTCTGTTTTGTATTTATATAATAAATGATGTCAAATTATTTAGAAACTAAGTGATTTTTCCGTGCTCATGCACGTGTATTAAAATTTATAAAGTAAATATACTATAATAATTATTTAAATTTAATTTAAATTTAAAATTAATTTATAATTTGTATACATAACTTATATTAATAATATTATAATACTTTAATTAGACATATGATTTTTAGATATGTTATATCTAGTTGGTTTTGATTTTTACAGTCGATTTAGTTATCATATGGGTATATTAGATTGCATCTATTTGTATAAATTCAATTATAATATTTTTATTTTAAATATATTAAAATTATGATTTATTTTTTATTTGCATTTACGTTGGTTGTTGTTTTGGATATGTAAATATATTTGAGGAAGATTATGTTTAATTTAAGATATATGTATAATTTAAGATATATTGTGCTTAGAATGAAATAAAAAATAAACTAAAATGTCTCATTTCAAATTACATAAATTAATATAAGAAATAATACTCTACAGTATCATGCATATATATAAATTTTACAAAAGAACTAAATTCTAACAGTTAGTTAATATTTTATTTCATTTGTAAATATGTTTTGAATCATCCTATAATTTACATTTATAAAATAACCTATTATTATAAATTATATATTCTTATTGTAGTTAAATATATGATTTTAGATATAAGTTGGATTATTTGAGTCACTCATGTTGTGAGTATATTGAGTTACATATATTCTTTCAAATTCAAATTGAACTATAATTATCTTTTATTATAATTAAGTAAAATAAATTAATCTTTTAAATGTTTAAATGTTCATGTATTTTCATAATATGTATCGTTTTTTAAAACAAATAATTATTAGAAAATAAAGCGAAGAGTATTATGTAGTTACATACATAAGTAACTAATACATTTTTGAAAGCGCATGGACACATATCAATATTTAAAATAATTAAAATAATTTATAAATAATTTTATTCTTTAGATTTATTAAACCGTAAACTAAAATCTATCTTAATTAAACAGAAACATTATGTTGGACCTAACCTTTATTTTGTAAGTTTTTAAATTAAATACAGTATTCTACTTTTTAGTCAAACTTACACTAAATCACTAATATTTATTTCTTTATATTATTATCCATGTTTCCAAACAATATACTCATTTCTTTATACTATTATTCATGTTTCCAAACAACACTATTATTAGTCTTAGTTGTTTTATATCTACCATTTTCTCTATCAAAATTCTGTAGAAATGTCATAATCTCATAAGTTGCAAAACAATAAACTTTAAAATTTGCATTAAAAAGTGACAAATTATGAAACTATTAACAATTTAAATCAAATTAGATTACATATCGATCATCCATCTGTTCAATCGGTTAGTCTTGGATTTTCGTGATTTTCTTAAATATGGTATTTTAAAAACCTAAATCGAATTATCGGATCACCGGATTAACCGGTATGATCACGGATTCGGGTCGAATTTAAAAACACTGATTTAAATGCAAAAAAGTAAATATACAAAATCTTTAAAATTAATTTTTTTTTGTTAAATTATTAGTGAAATTTTTCACCGTAAAATATTCCGCGCTTGCAGAAGCGCGGATCAAGATCTAGTTTATTTTAAATAATCTTAAAAATGAGAATTTAGATTCGGTTTGGTATTTTGATTATGTTTATATTAAGTTACACAAACAAATAATTTTAATAATGATAAAATATATTATATCTACCTTGTTAAAATATATAGCGTTATGTTATTTTAAAATGTTTTGTAATTATTTGATCAAAAGATGTTATTGTTAATTTTTTTTTTAATATCTCTTAAGAATAAGCAGTTTACAAAAATTGTGTGATTGTATTTTAGAAATCATATTATATAAATAAAATATAATGTATTAATTTTTTTTTTTGCTGTAATTGAAAGATATAGTCAAATAAATATATAAAAAGTAAAACATTTCAATAATACTACCTAATTATTAACTATTCTTAGTCAATAGAACATATATAAATCTGTGTTAATTAATTATTTTATGTAATTATCTAAGAAAATAGTTAGATATGTAAAAAATATTTCTATTACCTTGAAAAAATATATTTTGTATTGTTTAAAATTATGAAATCACATTGTATACCAATATATATATATATATATATATATATACACACATATATATGAAAATATAGATATAATATTTTATGTTATTTAAAAATATTTTTAAATGTAATTTTCTATTTTGTGAACTTTCCTTTTTGAAGAAATCATATTATATATACATATATTTTCGTTTTTGAATTTGTTTCTTAAACTTTATAAATGTTTCCATTTTATTATATATGTTATTTTAAAAATTTTAAAAATGAAACTAAATAAAAATTTAATAATAGTATTTAAATGTAATAATTTTAATTTATTAAGAGTATCTAGGAAAATGACTTCTCAAATAATATTATAGAGATAACAATTAATAAAATAGTTAAGATGAATGAAAATAAAGAAAAAAGATGTGATAAATATGTTGAAAATAAGGTAATTTTATTCTGTACTTCAATTTTAATAAGATATAGATGTATACTATCAAATCTGAATCTAGATATACTTTTAAAATATATATATACTTTGTTTTGCTCCTCTCCAAACCAAACAATATGATGATCTATTGTATTTTCTTTTCAAAAGTTCAAAGTTTATTGCCTTGAAGAAATGTAATCACATTGGACGGCTATATTTCGCCAGATGTTCTCTGTCTCCATTTCTTGAATAGATTGACGAACATACTTCATCTAGCTTTTTTTTCAATCTTGTTTTTAAGCTTTTTACTAGGAAATTTTAAAAGGTGTGTGTATTATCCTTGCCGAATTGGAGTCAAAAAAGAGAATTGAATTAACAGAAATTAATAATTTGGAAGCTATAAATTTGAAAATAGGAGCTTCTCCAAAATAATTCAAATCTTCATTTTGGTTATCATCCACCCTTAAAATAAGTTTCTGTGTTGGAGATAGAAGCAAATATGTTACAAAAGGATAACCCATAAGTTAAAGAAAGTCTCAATTAAGGAGTAATACTTAATTGTTTAACTTTAAAAAACCCACCAAACTTGTAAGTTGTAACTACCAACTAACATGCATACATCATACATGCATATATATGCTCACTTCATTGATCCTATCTTCTGTTGTCCAATGAGTTTATGTTTACATGGAATTTATTATTCCTTATCCTCACAATAATTAATATAAGTATTCAAATCTGCTGAACAGGATGAATGCAAGAAAACTAAAAGAATGGCTAAATAAATATATTATGACCATTTGAACTATTTGACACGATCAAAGTGAAATCATACAAAATATCTACAAACATGCATGCAACATTAGTTTGAACTAGCATGGGTTTTATTATTCTTATTTTCCTCACACTATTATATTATAAATATTAACTAGACTTTAATTTGATCGCAGAGATATAATAAAATATGTTGCTATTTACTTTTTCATGTCAATATTAAGGCTGGACAAAAAATCTGAATCCAAAAAATTGAATTGATTCCAATCCAAAAAGTAATACCAAATCCGAATGGAAATTGATTAAAGATCCAAATTACTCAAAATTTTGGTATTTAGAAAACCGCAACCGAACCCGATTCGAACCGAAATATTTTGGATACCCGAATGTTCCAAAATAGATTTATATATATATATATATATATATATATATATATATATATATATATATATATATATATATATATATATATATATATATATATATATATATATATATTAATTATTTTTACATTTAATGTATATAAAAACATCCAGAATATATATGTTACTTTTAAGTTGGTTTAAATACTTGAAAATATATACGAATAGTCTAAAGTAAATATCTAAAATAGTTAAAGTATAGTCAAAACACCAAAAATACTTAAAACAATTATTGATTCTCTATCAAAAGATTTAAATCAAACCAATTTATAAGTTAAGTTTAGGTATTCTAACATATGATAGTCAAATTTATATGTAATATATTATTTCCTTTATAGATTTTGGAAAATTTAATGGTATATAATAAATTTTAAAACTTTAAAAAATAATTTAAATTGGTTATCCGAATCCGAACCCACAAATATCTGAATCGAATCTGTACCGAAATTTAGAAATATCCGAATAGAACTGAAATCTTTGACTCTAGAAAACCAAAACTCAAACATACCCGAATCGAACCCGAACGGATACCCGTAGGCCTGGGTATTCGGGTATCCATTCGGGGTCGGATCGGGGTTTTCAGATTTTCGGGTTTACGCTCCTAGATCCCATACTTAAATTTTATTAGTATGAATCGGGTTTGACTAATAACATTTCGGGTTCAGTTCAAAATTATATTGCATCCTAAAACCCATAAAGTAATCATATATCGTTCGGATTCGGGTTATATCGATTCGGTTCGGATATAACTGAAGTAAAAACAAAAATCTAAAACAAAACATAAAGAAAAACACCTAAATAAATAAAAATTAATCCATCACACATAAAATTGATAAAATAACAATAAAATGTTAAATCAAGCATGAAAACAAATATCATTTGTAAACAATATGCATTATCTTATAGAGAATAGATTTGTTATTTCAATGAACTAATTATAAAGTACTTATTTATAACTAATTTTGTAACTAAATCATTTATTAAATTTTTAATATTTATTTTTATATATCATAGTACCACAAATACTGAATTTAATAATTCAAATACTTATATATATATATTTCAAAATATTTATTTTGACTACTAATTTTGGATTTTTCGGGTTATCCATTTGGATTCGGTTAATAACACTTCGATTTCGGATATTTTATGTACCACCCTACAAGACCCATTTAGATACTTTTACATTTCGGATCGGATAATGGGTCGAGTTTTTTGGTTTGGATTTGGTACGGATTTCAGGGTTCCGGATTTATGCCCAGGTCTAGGTACCCGAACGTCCACCTCTAGTCACTATTATATCATATAATTAATGTATTTTACGTACCATCATATAAGTAATCATATAATTAATAGCATTTTATACGTACCATAATATAAATATTCACATATATTATATTTTAAAAACTTAATAGTGAAATATAAAAACCTTAATTTAAGTTGGTATATGAAATTGGACTTTGTAACGTATTTTCTTGATATATATTGAAAACATTTTTTTTAATAATGGTTATTGGAAAATATTTTAGTAAAAATAAAATTTTGAATATATGTATAGTTTGAATCAATTTTTGATATAAATCAAATTTAAATGATAATTTTGATTTGAAATATGTATATAAATTTTAAATATTTTAATTATTATTTTAGAAAAATGATGTTTTTAGGTAAATAGATTAGTTCATTTTCGTATATTTTAAAGTTGTTTCAAATAGATAGGTTTTCATAATATAAGGGATTTCCAAGTTTTCTTAATAACCTAAGTCATTACTTTTTTAATATACTGCTATCTATATTTCCAAACAACATTATATTTTTTCTCCTGCTATTCATATTTCTTAATAAACTTATTTTTTAAACTGCTAACCATGTGTCCAACCAAACCCCTCTTTTAAAACTTCTATCCATGTTTTCAAACAAACATCTTTAAAAAAAAAATTGATATCCATGTTTTCAAATAAACATATTTTATACTTCAATTTTACTAATATAAATATCTTCCGAACAAGATTCAAGAAAACTAAAAGCATGACAAACAAATATTATGACCATTTGAACTATTTGACCCAATAAAGTAAATCCTACTAAATATCTACAAAAAACATTGGTTTGATAGCTTTATGCTAACTGGGATATATTATTCTTACTTCCTAATAATAATAAGTATCAAAATATGCTGCCGAGTGACGCAAGAAAACTAAAAGCACGCAAAAAAAGATATTATAGATCATGTATTTTTTTTTTTTTTGAGAAAGGCCATGTAAACGTTTTTGACCGGATACAAGTTTAAATAATAGAATAACCGTTTATCGTAAAAAAAAACGTTTTTGACCAGATACGATCAAAGTTTATTTGACGATACAAAAAAAATTCAGTCCAACTAAATATCTACGAACATGCATAATACATTAATTTAGGAGCTGGACAAATAAACCAAATCCAGAAATTTGAATAAAAAGGAATCTAAATTGGTCTGAATCTTATATAAATACCCAATGGATTTTATGGTATTTCAGGTGATGAATTTTATCCAAATCAAACCTGAACTCAATATCCGAAAAAAACTAAAATTTTAAAAATCACAACAACAAAAAAACTTGTACCAACCCGATTCATTCTCTAATATGTATCTAAAACACACTAAGGTATTATTGAGATCCTAATATAATTATCTACTGCATGAACAATTAAATCAAATATCTAATCTAATATAAATATATTTTATTTGGTCAATATTAATGTTTTTCATTTGAAGTTCAGTTATGAATAAGTCTGTTATTGAAGTTTAAATAATGTTGTTGTTTATTTAAAATTTAGTTTCTAATTGGTAATTTTAATTTGTTTACGTTTCACCATGTATGATTCTTGTTTGTATAAATTTTTTGTTTGTAATGAATTATGATTTGTCTGATGTTCTCACTAATAGTTTATGGACGAGTCTTTTTTGTTGATAGAAAAGTTTCTCAAAGTTATTTTGAATGAAAACAATATGGTCTGAGGATGCCAACTACATAAATTTATTGAAAATATTAGAAATATATGAAGTTTAATCAAGTATAAATTAATATTTTTAAAACCGATAAATCGAATAATATCCAGGACAGCAACTATTTCGTATTCAACTGGATCTTGGACATGTATCTAAACCTGAACCAAAACTAATTAAACCCAAACAGAATCTGATCTTAACTTTTATAATATCTTAATGGGACATAAACTCATAAATCCAATAAATCCGAACCAAACCCGATTGTGATCCAGATTACCTAGCCTTACATTAATTTGAATTCAGTGCAGTATTAATGGTTATAATATTAATTAGTGATATTAGCTTTTTGTAATGGCAATATAATTTATTGCATATATATATTGAGTATGTGGTTGAGATATAGTTGGAAACTACTTTATTTCTATAGTTTCTGTGGAGTTACAATTAAATTGACGCATGATTAGTTACTACACCAGCAGAAATAATTAAACTGCAGAAACTAATGAAGTTATGTAATATTAAAAATTTGAAGAGCAAAAACTGCAGAATATTTTTTTGAATAATTAGATAAATTTTGTTGAATGTCAGAGTACATATTAGATTGATTAAATATTTTGTATATTATTTAATTTATATATATAAGTATTAATAATAAAAATAACTAAAATTATTAGAAATATTTAAATTCTTATTATAATATTTTATTTATTTTCAATTTTTTAATAATATATTTAAATCTTATAATATTGTAGAACAAAATATAGTATAGTTTTATTTATAACATAATTTCTTATCATTAAAAATGAGATTTGATTAAAATACCATAAAATTACCATATAGAGGTGAATCTATGTGGTGAGTGGGTGGGGCAGTTTTGCACTATGATTTTTTAAAAATTATTGTAGTTTTATAAAAAATATCATAATATCTCTGCTTAAAATTTAAATTTTGTAAACGCAGTAATAATGTTGTTTTTAATTTTGTCCCAGATAAAAGTTGTTTCTAGATTTTCACTAAATACTACTTTTCAAAATACATTTAATCACTAATACATTAACATTTAGATTTAAGATTTAATAATTATTATCTTAGTGTTTACTGATTATCGTTTAGGGTCTAGTATTTAATGGGTGAGGTTGGGTTTATATATTTTTATAAATAGTTATTAAACATTTATAATAATTTAAGAAGCTTGATTTAATCTTTATTTATAATAAATTAAGGTATTTGTGAAAATGGTCATCTTTTAATATAAATTTGGAAATGGTATCAAGTTTGTGACAAAATTAGAATTCTCCTTCAAAACATTTGTTACTATTTATTTAAAAGTTTAAAGTATTATTATCACATAATTAAATAATATGAAAATTTTAATTTCATAAATAATTTATCATATCTCTTTTCCATTAAATGATTTTTTTGTCTATTTCAACAAGAATGTAAACTTACATTTTTTTTTCCTTTTTGGAACACAACTTAATTTCATTAGACTTTAAACTGTTTGGTTACACAATTAGAAAAAATATTTATTGTCTTTGACTGAAAGCATAAACTACAACAATGCAAAATAAAATGGGATAATTCTTCATGTGAAGATGACAACAAAATCGAGAAGGATCTTAAATGAGTCGCAATAACCTTCACGACAAAGTCACATATATTAACATTGAAAACCAGCCCTCAATAAAGCTGAAGCCAAAGCTCGACAAAGAGTCTGGGATATCGTCTCCTTTCATGAAAATAGGTATGATGGTAAAAACCTCACCTCGGATGAAGAGAATAGTAAAAACATGGACGAATACATAGATCAGCCCGATAAATCCACCAGTAAACTATACTTCACAAATAAAATATGGTATTATGTGAAAATTAAAGGCTCTTACAAACCTACCGGAAATCCTTTGCATTATAGCCAAAGTTAGGCTGAGCATATAAACCGAAACCGAAAACCCAAACAGGAACTGACCCAAACTAGACCGATTTACTTTGGTTTTGTATATGTCATATTTATCCGACAGGATTTGTAGCTCTTACCCATGGATAACGATTCGATTCTGGTTCCTACCCGAAAGCGACCAGGTAACCTGAAACAACCCAAACCAAAGCATTAACCCTACTTACCTTAGGCTGTTCAAATTCCCCACTTTTATCGAGCAACCAGGTCCTAATCACCAAATACAAAAATTGGAATTCTCCGATCGTTTCCCTTCGTCACCATCAGCATCATCTAGAAACAAATCAGAGGTATGTCTCTCTTACTCAAAGTCTAAACTCTCAACTTTTAACTCATGTTCTGTATCGATTCTGTTATGTGAATTGATGATTAATTTGATTGATTCTTCGCTTGATCTTTCTGATGCAGATGGTGTCCAACCTCAACAAATACCAACCTATCAACAGCTAATGGATGAAGATATTGAACACGAGACAGATGAAGATGTTCACACATCAAGCCATGGAAATAAAGAGAATAGGAAAGACAAAGGGATTAGTGGTTATGGTCAAGGATCAAGGAAGAAGACAAGATCTTTTGTTTGGAAACACTAAAACAGACAAGAAAAGACTACGACAAATGTTGATATTATGGGACAGAGATGGCTTGTCCGACGAATTTTGGAACTTCTAACTTGAATAAATACTTGGAAGTGTGCAAGTCATACTACTGTGTGGAAAGGTACAAATAAGTATAACGAAAAGGAAGTGTTAAATCCATATGAAGAAGGGGATCTTTGTTTAGGAAAGTTTCAAAAACATTGTTACATGAATCTACAAACGAGGCGGTCTTATTAGCTGATTTTCCATTAGCTTTTAGTGAATTTTTTGGTTGGAGACATTTCTTTTGTAAAGTAAACTCTACCAACTCAGTCTCGTGATAATAACTGTACACTTTGTTGATGCCAATTAGAAGTTAAAGTCTATGATCATTGGTTTCAAGAATGTGTCAGAAAGATGATCTCTAGAGAGCTTATCTGAGTGGGATTTAAAGAAATTCTTTTGTATAATAGTGGAAAATGCAACAGAAAACACTTTGGTTATGAAGAAGTTCAAAGAAGGATTCAATCAACATGAAAATGACGCACTGGTTCTCAATGGTGACTACCTACGTGTTAAGTGTTCAACACACATACTGAATCTGATTGTAAAAGAAGGTTTAATGGAGGTTGATGATAGTTTGTCAAGTAGTCCATAATGTTATTTAGTATGTAAGGTCATTAGGATAGAAGACCTTATATATTGAATAACATTGTGGATTGCGACAAACTGTCATAAACCTCAAATAAACTACAATATTTTGACTACAGTATTTTGAGTTTCATGTGGACACAAAAAAAATTCAAGGAAAGATTACCATTAAATTTGAAGATCATATGGAGTTCAACCTACGTACTCTATGCTTGAGCAAGCATTTAATTTCATATTGGCATTTGAGAAGATGGAGGCTGAAGATAAACCTTACAATGACTAGTTCATGCAAAACTATAGATGGGAAAAAGAGGATTGAACCACCATTTATTCGAGATTGGGAAGAAGCTGAGAGGTTGGTGTAGTTTCTTATTATGTTTTACAATTCCACAATGATTTTGTATGCTTCATCATTCACTACTGCCAACAAAATCTACAATGTGATAGTCACTGTTAGTAAGAATATTAGTAAGATATGTAGTTATACTGGTCCTGATGAAAAGTTGCAGTTAAAAGTATTGGATATGAAGGAAAATTGCGGAAGTTTTGAAATCATTTCTCAGAAGCAAATAATAATCTGAAATCAAAATATTGTGTAATAAATAAGTTTTTTTTTCTTATCATTGCAAGTGTTTTTGATCCAAAGAGGAAGATGAATCTTGCTTACTTTTGTTTTGAGAAGCTTTGTGGAAAAGAGAGCGCATTCATTTAGTATGCACTATCGTGTAAATCTATATTGTATATCTTATAGTGTTTGTATGATGAATACAGTAGTAATGAAAAAAAGAATACACAATAACGATCATTTTCTTCACAGTCACAAGGAACATCGTCCCAAAATCAGCTCATATATTTAGTTTTTGAGAAAATGTTTCTTGGAAATTGTATCAGTTATGAAAGAATGGATAATATTTATGAAGAGTATGAAGCAGGAACTTAAGATTCAACAAGTGAGTTGGAATTGTATTTAAAAGAGAATGTGTAGAACATGAAACTAATGTCAGGTTTTGAATATGATGTTCCTTCTAGGGTGGAAAAGAAATATTCTCAAGTTCCCTATTTCATCTTTAGTTGCTATGGATATTTTTGCAATGCTCGTATCTTTAGTTGCTTCAGAATCAGTTTTCAGCACTAGTGGAGAGTGTTAGATCCATCTAGAAACTGTTTGACAAATTATATGATTTTTGAAAAATGTGTGTTCACAATGAAACAAATCCTTTTAGAAGTGGAGATGCATGACGATCTTATGAGAGATAAACAACTCAATTCTTCAATTATTTTGATATCTTCAATATGTTTTGATATTTAATTTTTGAGAATATGTTTTCTGTTGTGGTGAGAATATAAACATGGTTTAAATATCCATGGAGCTTAGGTCTAAACTTTGAAGTGTTTGTGTCAAAAATCCGACAGCTCAAGCATCTTGTTTCAATTTATATTTAGAGTCATTCTCTTCGAACATTGTTTTATCTCATATAATTTTGGTGTTCTTCTTTTGAAGGTTTTAATATTTGAATCATAGTTTGTGTTGGACTATGTTTTCTGTTTAAACATGAGCAGATTTTTGGGTTTATTTCGAGTAGAATCGGTTTTTTTTAACAGGAGCTACCCATTTAATTCGGATACAATTGTGAGTATCCGGAACCGACGACATCTGATCCAAAACCGAACCAAAATTTCCTAAGTACTTATTTGGTATAGAAATGATTTATCCGATAGACTCGAACCTGAACAGATCATACCCCAAACCCGAACCCGAACCAAATATCCAAATTCCAAGGCCTAGCAAAAATCATTAAAGCCACAAAACCCAATTTACTTGATCTGAGTTCTAGTTGACTAAACTGAAGGCTGAAAAATTTATCAACAAAATGGGTCTGGCCCTTGAAAGAATACCCATCGGCCTTTGAGTTACTGATATGAGTTTGGAGATATTGACAAATTTGGTTTTTCGCTGGCGGAAATAAGGGCGTCAAAATTGAGAAACGGTGAGCAGAGAGTGATAAACCGGAGGATTTGACTCCACCGTGACAGATCGGAGCTTGGTCATATACATTTTTATAGTGGAGGATCTCATCAACGACGTGAACTTCTAGAGCACCAGAGGCGGATATATTGTGAGGAGATTGCGGTGAAAGGGAGTTGAAGAGCTCATCTTTAGCAGACCTCGGTCCGGATCTGAAGCATTAGCCAACAACGGAGCCTCACTTACACATGGCTGCAGAGCAACACGAATTAAGAGAGTGGTGAGCGGTTACAAGATGATAAATACCTATTGCATGTTAGGGTCAATGAACATCAGACTTAGCGCTAAATGAGGAGATGAATTGAGGTTAATAGATTTGAGGAACATGATGCTATATGAGCAAGATGTTATGGACTCATTATTGTCAGTGCAAACCCACGAGCAACGAACGTGAGACCCTCCTCTCGGGACCTGTGGGTCTATCATTCACCAAACCCATCACTATGCCACACTGAGCGCCATGTTTCACCTACGTTTGTTGCAGTGATTTGGATTATTCTATTCCTTTATATTGAGACAGAGTAACAAAAGTTCATGCTATTTTTACAAGTTTATAATAAGTTAAGCTATAAATTTTTATAATGAGGTTTGCTTGTTTACGGCAGACGAACTTAGCCATGTAATCCATACAACAAAAGTAATGTGGATAATGTTACAAAGTTTTGAATATAGGATCGAGATCTGCACAATTAACAATTCAAATATTTAAACTTTGTTTATGTTGGAAGATGGTATGATTTGCGCATTTATAGCTAGTTTCACTATCTATAAGTTCGTATGTTATTTTTTTTTAAATTTAAATGGGCTGTGGTAGTTCTTAATGTGTAATGTTCTGTACCTAGAGTTACTAATTATGAATGCGTTAACCTCAAATCCAACTTTGATTAGTACCTGTATCTTTTGCATAGATATTCTATCCATTTTGAATATTGGTTTCAAAATAAGAAGTCAATGTGACTGTATATACATAAGACAAAACAAAATATTATTGTTCAAAACAAGAAGACATATTGTGACATCAACTTCACGGTATAATATATTCACTGGGATATGTGACTGTATATACATATAACAAAAACGTAACATCTCTAATTGTGATATGTGGAAAGACTTAAAAAAATTGATTTGGCTATCTATGTCACAAAAGTGCGCTTATCTTTTTCGGCACACATCCATTAGAACTCTAGAGTTAAGCGTGCTTGAGTTGGAGTAGTAAGAGGATGGATGACATATCGAGAAGTGATATGTGATAGCGTGCAAGTGAGGACAAAGCACGGGGAAAGTCATGTGGTGATTGCAAGATTAGTAAATAATGATCTCCAACATTTGGAAAAATTAACGCACCGCCCGTCAGATGGGATGGAGCCCACCGGCCGGGGGTGGCCCATTAGCCGTGGGCTGTCGGGCGTTATAAGTGGTATCAGAGTTGGTTAGCCATCTTAGTTCTGACCCGAGAGGTGTCTTAAGACATGTTGTGGGGCGTAACTAGGACGTTGCATTCTTTGAGTGGGGTGAATTGTAAAATCCTGAATTGTGATGTGTAAAGGCTTAAGATAATTGATTTGGCTAGCTAAGTCACCAAAGTGAGCTTACCTTTTCCGGTACACATCCGTTTAGAACTTCAGATTTAAGCATGTTTGAGCTGGAGTAGTGGAAAGATGTGTGACCCATCGGAAAGTGATTCTTGATAGTGTGCGAGTGATGACAAAGCATGTGGAAAAGTCATGTGTGATTTCAGGGTTAGTAAACAATGATTTTGAGACTTTGGAAAAATTATAGCACCGCCCGTCACATGGTATGGAACCCACAGGCCGAGTGAGCGGACTGGGTAATCCATTACGTGGAAGGTCGGGGCGTTACAAAACACACACAATACTATTTCAAATATATCATGAGAAAGAGTTTCTTGTTAATATCAAAAAAGTTACACCTCTCTAACTTTTTCTTTTGTTAATCAAAAAGTTAATCCGTCATTTGCTCTCTTGTCGCTGTGAGTGGCCATCGTTGATGAGGCCATCTGTTTTTCTATTTCTTTTTGTATTGCTTTGTCTCTTCTTCTCTTCCCCTCATACATGCTCGATATTTCTTGAAGGTCAAATCGCCAACGAAGCTCAGGCCCGCTTGAGAGGTGACCAGATCCGGTGACATATGTCTATTCTGGAGCAGCGAAGAGGTGGATTCGGCGGAGATGGGAACAGTGTCAACTTTTAAGGTTTGTTAGAGCATATTGTTTTCAATCGACTAGATATGTCTCTTGGTTATTGCATATGATGGTGGTTTGAAGCTTGTTCGTGGGTTTTCGTCACCAGAATGAGTAGCTGAGAAAAGTGATACAGTTTGTGGTTTAAAGGTGTCTTGGAGGGGTGGTTCTCTTCTTTTCCGATTAAGCGAAAATCGGAGTTTCATATTGCTTGGGGGCACGTGCAAAAGAGGGATATTGTTGTGTGGCAATGCTCTGTCTTCTGGTTCAGCCTATGAAGCTCCGACTTGATTTAGTATCTTTGAATCATCTATTGCTTTATCGATTGAAGTTCTTACGGTCTTCTTCTCTTCTTCTCTTCTTCTCTTCTTCAAGCCTTTACATGTTTTTTTCTGGTGTTTGTTTCACCGATGTGGAAGTGACGACTTCTTCTGGTGCTAATGTTTCGTATCATCAGTTGGATTCGTTTGTCACTGAATCCTGTCATTATCACACGTGTGTTTCGTCTTTCGGTTTCCAATAGTGGCAATTGGTGATTATATGTGGTGCTTGTGTTGTTTATAGCTCTATGTCGTCTTCGATGACTCCTTTTGTTGTGTAGCAACATATCCAGTGCTATCATATGGTTCGTGATCTATGATGATAGTGTTGTTTTTTTTCCATTTCAATGTAGTTTTTAAGAATGTCATTTGATAACGAGGTATCGGTCATCTCAAATTCAGCTTTAACTTTTCATTTTTGGCGATAGAGACGTGTTTGGGTTCTTGGATGACCAAGTATGATCATCATAGTCTTTTTATTATCTTATTCGTCTCCGCTAAAAGATCATCGAAAGTTACATCTTTAACAATTTTATCAGGAAACAACGACTCTAACAACACCACCGGTACTCCCAGCAATAGAGGAAATGATGTCAGTTGTATGTTGTTGAACAATGAAAACAGAAATCTATATTCAGAGGATTTTGGAGTTAGCTAACGTAATGAGTCAAAAAGGTTAGAATAGCGAAATTAATAGTGTAACATTTGATTTTAGATGATTTTGTTCAACTCTACTTGTAACCAACATTGAATTTTTGGTTTTCAGATTGAAATATAATTAAATATTAAAATATTGATGTAAAAGTAAATAAAGTTATTTGAAAAAATGAAAAAAGAAAGGTGACATGGTTTTTTTTTCTTAAAATGGAGAGGGTGACGTGGTAGTGACTACAGAAACCGTGTTTAGTGAGGCGCCTAGTCGGCGTCGTGTCGGTTCATCGTCAGCACCACATATACATTTTTGCTGGTCAAATGTGCTTACTTGGTTTAATCAATGCACTTTCATATGTTTCCGAATTACGAATAATAGTATCAATATCAAACGGGGAAATGTAATTGATGTATTCAGTAATATTTATTTTATCACTGAAGTTCAGAGCCCAAGTTTGTATATTTTAGATAACTTTTTTCTGAACATTTATATTATAAATAACTTAGAACTGAGATTATGATAATATTTTTTTCTTTTGAACTGATTATGATAATATTATGATACAAACATGAATTATATCTTTAAGAATGTAACCTCAAAGCACTAACAAATTAATTAACTCTTTGCACTAGCCACTAGATCATCAATTTTTCCAATAAATTTTTCGGTATAACTATAAGTTTAGCCAATACATTTTTTCCATAACTTTGACACTAGTTTTTAAAGTACAAAAAAACACTTTAAACTATGTACATTTTCCATGTTATTAATATTTCGGTATAACTATAAGTAACTAAAAGTTAAAATACCAACTATAAGTAACTAAGATTGTGATTGGAAAATTACAGCGCAACACAGAGGGAAAGAAATAGTCAAAAGTAGAGTAACACAAAATGAGTGGAAAGAGGAGAGAGAATAGAAAAATGAATAGGAAAAAGAGGGAAAAAAAGAAAATGTTGTTACTCTCCTTATATATAGAGTAACGTCCCATGTATATTTCTCTCTCTCGAAACAGTAATAAGAGTAAATGAGTGAAAATTAAATTCCACTTGATTGGCAGTTTTTAAGAGTAAACTGGAGTAATTAATTTTCCACCATTATGTTTTGCGCTAGAAGTGCTATACAGTCACACCCTAAGTAATCAAATCAAACACACCAAAATACATAGCTTCTTAACTCTCTGCGCAGGTGTGCATGACGTAAGGGAATCAAACTCGTCGTTTGCGTCTTTCCATATGTTACGTGTGAAAGTGATTTGTTCAACCGATAAAGTCCTGAATCCTGATATTCCATAATAGTGTCGTTTATAGAGAAAGTGCGGAAATTTATATTTTTCGTTGCACATATGCAGTAACAACAATTTATAGAGAAAATTATTCTGCTAACAAATAGTACACGTTAATTACTTTTATGACTAGAGAGTTATGAGTTTGTGGACCAGTATTGACACTAGACAAATATATTGGTGAATGTGTGGTACTGTGGCGTATATCTTGTAATAACTAGCATTTCACTTTATATCTATATGAACATACAAATAAATATTAGTCAAAAAAAAAACATGCAAATAAATAGTAAACTTTTTCTTGTATGAACAAAAAGAAAGCGATTACTATCAAATAATGTAGTGATGAAATATTGAATTGAGACTTCAAAAAGGTTAAGTAAGATGATTAGAGAGGAACCAAAGTGAATGTCGGAGATACATGAATGAGGTTGGTCCGTCCGTTGGTGTCGGCTACGAACGGTTGGACCCCGTCATCTATATGTATCATCCTTGTGGGTTCCACTCTTATTGACCAACTGGCAGTTGACCGTTCTATTTTACTACGGGGGGCTGGCCAAACTTTGGCTAAATCTTTACCGACAACTACACTTTTTCAGATTAGTTAGTACTAGGTGGACTGGTCATTTTATCCATTAAATTTGATTTGATTCAATTCGTTATTCATTTTGATTCGATTTAAAAATTTTAAATATCCGTAAACTTTTGAAGTAAAACAAATATTAAAAATCAATATTCATTAAAATCAAAGAAATTTACAAATATTAAATTTTGGGAAAACGGATATCCGCTCCGATCTAGCAATAAATTATATGTATATCTTGATTATATTAAAAAAATCAAATGTGTAAAATTATAAAATTATTATTTTAACATATGATTTGATAAATTATATTCACATTATTACTTATATAAAAGCATTTCATAAAGTGAAGAGAACAAAATTTATGACAATTATAATTTTTTTTAAGTTTTGTATTATTATAATTGTTAACTAAAATTTTTAAAAAAATACAAACTATGTAGTTTCACTAATTCTTTTAAGTTTTGTTTTATATTATGCAAAAAAAAAAATTACAAAACAATTTTTTATCGAATTTTTAAGATTATTTGTATTAATTAAAACGGATAAAATATCTGTAAGTATTCATAAATATCTGTGAATATCTATTTATTTTCGGGTATCCATATTTTTCCAAAGTAAAGCAAATCGAAAAATTAGATATCTGTAACATACGAAGAAAACCACAAATATCTTCAAAAATCCAGATATCCGATCTATGCCCAGCCCTAGTACTAGGTTACTAGTAATATCAATGTTAAAATAGAAACATTTTTTTTTGCCTTTATAACATTTCTAATGTATGAATTTATTTATTTATTTCTAAAATAAAAATTTATACGTTAGAGATAGATTTGCTCCGATGTATAACTCTATAATAAAGTTCGTCTATTTTAGAGGAAAATGTAGATGAATGTTATTTTTATCTCTATATTTAGAGATAAAAAATTGCACACTCTATATTTTCCTGTATTTTTTTGGCAACAAACATCTATTCTATTACTCAGGCTTAAGGTGGTCTGAATAACCAGACCGAAATAGAACATCCAATAAAACGAAGATTTCTGTAACAAGAGGGAGCAGTCCTATGTAACAAGTCAGTAATTTCATTTCGGCCTCTAAGAATGTAAGAGATCTTGAAGTCCGGGAAACATACTTAAGAGTTTGGATAACCTCCAAATCAGTTGAGAAGTTCGGCCATCCTTGTGGGTCCTTAATCATTGAAATCAGGTCCTTGTAATCTATCACAAAGCTTTGGCAGGTCGAATGTTGAAGCATTCACTCCATTGCCCACCTTAGCGCCTTTAATTCTGAATGCGGTGCCAGTTCTCGCCTTCTTGAGTTTCGAGTTCCCATGAGTTGTATCTTTTCCTTGCTATCCATCCATACCCAACCACTTCCACTAAATTGTGTTGTAAAAGTCCATGAACAATCCACCATGCAAATATTATCCAAGCTTAAGACTTGTGGTTTTTCAACTGCATGTGCCTGTTGAGGAGGAGGTATTATCTCCTTGTATTATCTTCTTAGCATTGTACCAAGCTTGAGTTTCACTTTCTGCATACCTGACAAGTTCTAATGGATCTCTATCAATACCTCTGAACAGCTTATCATTCCTTGTCTTCCAAATATACTAGTTAATCCAAGGATAAGGATCCCTAGTATTCTCTGGCTCCAAAATATTATTCTTCCTCCAAAAGAGGTAATTCATATTGGCATAAATGTTCGAGATAGCGAATATCTGAGGATTTGATGAAGTTAATGATAATGATCATACTTGTAAGGCGGTAGACATTCAAAAATTGCATGGATAAAATATTTTTCTACATCTTCAAAAATTGCATGGACATCCAGATTTAACTGTGTATTGACCATTTTTTGAGTAACTCCAGGTGAAAGTATCGCGGCGATGAATAGGGCTTATGGTCTCTATATTTTTCCTGTATAAAAAGATGAACTCTATTATAAAAGCATACATCGGAGGAAACCTATCTCTATAATAAATATTGTCTATTTTACAGAAAAATATATAGATGGAAATAAAAGTGTATTGGAGATGGTTTTATTATACCTTAATATATTAATTTTGTGTCATTGGATCTCTATAATATTATTTGAGAAGTCAGTTTCTTATGTGTCGCGCTCAAGTTAACTCTCAAGATGGTTAATTACAGTGATACACTTAATGGATTAAAAATATTACATTTATATACTATTATTGAATTTATTATTTAGTTTCCTTTTTAAAATTTTCTAAATAACATATATAATAAAAAGAAAAAATTGATAAAGTAAAAAAAAATTAAAACAAAAATATATGTATATAATATGATTTCATTAAAAAAAGGAAAGTTCACAAAATAAAAATATTCCATTAAAAATATTTTTAAATAGCATAAAATATAATTTGCTTTAAAATTTTATGTTTGTGGAATTTAATATAACCATAATCAAAATACCAAAGTAAATAGGAATTCTCATTTTTAAAATTATTTAAAATAATTTTCAGTTTATCATTTAATAAATCTAAGGCATAAAATTATATATTTATAAAATATTTTAATTATTGTAATCAGTGATATGTGTTCATAAGCTTCCAAAAATGTATTAGTGATCATCGCTTTATTCTATAATATATATTTTTAAGAAATCAACATATAATTTGATAAATATTATGAAAATACATGCACATTTAAACGATAAATAAAATTTATTTTTATTTAGTTAATTATAATTAAAATAGTTATACTTCAGTTTGAATTGAAAGAACATATCTAATTCAATATACTCACAATATGAATGACTCGACTCATCCAACTTATACCTAATATCATAGATTAACTATAATACGAATATATAATTTTATAATAATAATTTATTTTATAAATTTAAATTATAGGATGACTCAAAACATATTAACCAACTGTTAAAATTTAGTTCTTTTGTAAAGTTTATATATATGTAAGAGACTGTAGAATATTATCGTTATATTAATTTTGTAATTTTTAATTAGACACTTTAGTTTATTTTTATGTCATTTTAAGCACAATATATCTTAAGTCATACATAATCTTCCTCAAATATATTTACACATTTAAGACAATAACCAAGGCAAATGCAAATAAGAAAGTTAATCATAATTTTGGTATATTTAAAATAAAATTATTATAGTTGAATTCAGATAAATATATACACTCCAATATACCTAAATGATAACTAAATCAACTGTAAAATAACAAAATCGAGTAAATATAACATAACTAAAATCATGTCTAATTAAAGTAATATAATATTATTAATATAAATTATACATAACAATTATAAATTAATTTAAATTTAAAATTATATAACAATCAATTATTATATATTTACTTTATAAATATTTATATCCGTGCATATACACGGAAAAATCACCTAATTATTTTGAAGTTTGAGTTCTCCTTGGAATGCTACAACAGTCTCACAGTCTCCTTGAAGTTTGATTTCTCCTTGAAATAAAATCACTGTTATACAAAGAAGTTTGAGTTTCGACTTCGGCTCAATCAATTTATCTGATAAACTGGTAACAAGCCATCAAATTACCTCCTAACATTAGTCGGAAGATTCCAAACTCGGACTAGATAATTTCATAACCAATCTATTATGTAACAATAAGTGCATTTATTCGGAGTGACTGGATTAAACCGATAGAATGCATCAAAAAAATTGTACTTTAGTCAAAACAAAAATTGTACTGGTCCCTATTAATCTATTATTAAATAAATAAATAGATATGAAGTGCATGGCTCATAATAAACCCAAGCCGTGTAAATTTCGCGTTGATGAGTCAATGCTGCGTCATGTGTGAGATCTTGAAGTCTTAACCACTCACTGCGTTAAAAGATCTCCAAATCAAAAAAACTCTAGTTTAGCTTACGGTAAAAATGAGATAACAAACGGAGGGACCACAAAATCAATAAAACAAGTCCTTACTGCTGCGAAAATATAATTCAAAACTACTGTTACTTAGTCGATAAACGTTGCAATTAGCGCATGACAAGTGAATAAATGATTGATATGATCGGTGCAAAACAAAATGTATTTAGTCAACAAGATCAAATGATAAAAGCAATTTCTAGATGGAATCTTTAATTTTCTATGTCATCAGTTACTATATCGTTTTGGTTAATTAGAATGAAGATACCATGTGAAAGTTTAATGGTTTCCATATTAATCTGTGGCTGTGATATTAAATTATGTATTCGATAATGAGACAAAGTATTATTGCAAAAACACATATGTACCTGACACATAGTAATATTCATACAACGCCTCTTCAATAAAAACTCCCATAATAAACTATCCTCATCGTTAAGTTGGTATCAAGAGCATAATACCCAAGGGAATTAGTTAGGGTTGATTGCTAACTAACCAATGTTCTTGCAAACTGGGCAAAAATGCAGTGATAAAACCGTCAATTAATAGTATATATTTTAGTGTGTGATTTTAAACAATTATTAGTGGCATTATGTAAGCATATTATTGATTTGTAACCAAATGATCTGGGAGTTTGATAAGTTTTCTGTGATTCTAACGTAAAATTAATTTGCGATAAAGAAAATGATCTAATTTTTTTATATTCTTTAAGTTTTTTTATCTACAATACGGATTTTTTCTCCAACATCCTTCTTCGAAATAATGGTGTGTATTACCATTAATCTTGACATAATCCAGCATATTCATCAAGATAATGTTCTTTGTCCAAGATAATGAGTCAAAGCACTACAAGAAAACATATTATTTACCAGGGCGATATTCGTTGTAAAAGGGGGATTACGACGAATTTACATCGAAAAGCGATTCGTTGTTATTCGTCCGTCGTAAAAGAAGATTCGTCGTAAACGCCACGTAACGGTTACGAGTTAATGAATTCGTCGTAAAGGCGAAGGAAAGCATTCGTCGTAATGTCCACGTAAACCCTCGTTGTAACTAACTCGTAAAGATTCATCGTAAAGAAGTTGTAAATATTTCGATGTAAATTCGATGTAAATGTTCGATGTAAATTCGTTGTAAAATTTACGACGACTTTACATCTCTTTCGTTGTAAACTCAATGTAATGATTTACATCATATTTACGAGTACTTCGATGTAAATTCGTTGTAAACTTTACGACGAATTTACATCGTTATTTTATTTATTATATTAATTATATTAATTGCATTTATTATTTTATTTTTATTTATAATAAATTTGGAAATTATAAAAATTAAAATTTCAAATAATAAAAACAATTGTTTAGAAAATAAATATTCCATAAATAAAATTTAAGTTTTAATATTTTACAAAACAAAATTATAATAATAAAAATCTACGGGAGCGATACATCATCAAAGTAGCCGGTCCCGCTCGGTCCCTCTCCGCTCGTTCCCACTCCCACTGGATCGGTAGATTCGGGATCCCGTTGTTGCATCCCGAGAGCTTCTCGTCTGGCCGCCAACGCTCTCTGCATGTTCGGGTTCCCCATCGCCATAATATCCAACAGGTTCTCGAGAGAGTCTAAACGCTCCTGCTGGGTATCCAATCAAGCCTGCATCTGAGAAGTCTCTTGGGCCCGTCTAGAAGAGTAAGACGAAGTCGCCCTTGGGACTTCGTTTACAGAACCGATTCCCACCGTCTGGCCCTTCTTTCTTGGAGCGACCTACAAAAAATAATATTAAATAGTTAATATTGTTGAAATAGTAAAATTAATTTAAACTAAAGCTTTTAAATTTTACCTCCTCGAAGATCCTGTCGACCTCTTTCGTCGTCAATTTGACGGGTAATCCATCCGGAGACTGCTGGGTAAGTTGCGTCTCCCGCTCATCAACCCGAGCAGCCACAGTGTTGAAGAGCTTCTCGGATGCAGGATCAACAAAAGTCCCGTCCGGTTTGGCGTGAGTCATCTTGAAGAGGTCGGACAAAGATGGCATGACTCCGGTCTTCTCAAACTACAAAAACCAATAATAAAATATAAAAAAAATTGAAATTCAAATTTATTAATAAAATAAATATTACAACTAAAACTTACAGCGTCGAGACGGATCCCGGCATTGAGGTTTTTGCCCGGTGGTATGAAGCATAGACAAATTCCCGTCTTTATCCTTGGTCCTACGGGAAGCGGAACAGGAGTTGGCCTTCCGGATTGAGCTGGGTAGCTTCCAAAAGGCGATGAGGCCATCCCATACATCCTTGGTGACCCCAGTGGGCTTCCCGTCATAGCCGTAAATCTCCCACTTATCCTTCCAATCCGAGACCGTGTTGGTAAGGCGAGTCTTCGCCTTTGCCTCGAATTCCTTCTTCACCATTTCGGTGATTCCTAAGGACCAATTCCACCTTTGCTGAAACAAACAAAATTATGAAACCATTAATAATTAATTATTAATAATTAATAAAAATAATAAAATTAAATATAAAAAAGAAAATTGAAAAATTACCGCAAACTGTTTAAACCAAGTGGTCTTGACGTGATCTGGAGTCAAGCTCCAGTTTGGATAAGCTCCGTCGAGGTATCCCTTCATCGTCTTTGAAACGCTTCGGGAAACACAGTTGTTGGCCCCAAACCTGCAAATTGAACCAACTTGTTAATAAAATATATAAAAATGATTTGAAATTTTTAAATTATAAATTTACTTACCAATAAGTACCCGGCGGTCTATCGGGGTCCAAAACGTCCATACCCTCCCGTCCAGGCGCGAAAAGCAAATCCTCCACTGTATATCTTGCGTATGGTGCATGAGGAGGCACCCGCAAGTCTGGATGAACATCTACCCCTGGAATGGGCTCCTGCGGAGCTGCTGGTGGAGGAGGTGGAGCCATCTGAGCTGCTGGTGGCGGAGGTGGAGCCATGTGAGGTGCGGGAGGAGGACTCCAAACTCTCTGAGATGTCTGAGAGTCCGGAACGGCATCAGAAGATGCTCGGCCGCCGGAAGAAGAAGACGTCCCGGCACCGTCGCCAAACATCTCATCATAAGTCGGTAGTGGTTTTTTCCTAGGATCCATGATCTACATTATTTTAAAAAAAAATAATTAAAAAACACAACACTATTAATTAATTATTTTTAAAAAAAATTCTCTATACTAACCACCTAAACTAATTCCCTAAACTAATTCTCTAAACTAATTCCCTATACTAACCACCTAAACTAATTATAAAAAAAAACTAACTAGAGAGAGAGAGAGAGAGGAGTTACCTTAGAGAGAGAGAGATTTGTGAGGAATATACCAGGCCCGCGTTTTTGGGTTTACGACGAAAGTACCAGGCCCGCGTTTTTGGGTTTACGAGGAATATACCAGGCCCGTGTTTCAGTTTACGACGAATTTACGAGGACACGTGCTTTCAGGAATTACGACGAATGTACCAGGCCCGCTTTTTTTGTTTACGACGTGTTTACAACGAATCTTTGAAACCACAAATCAAATCCTTAAACCCCGATTCATGGTTTACAACGAAGTTACGACGAACCTAAACTTTACGAGGAAATTACCAGGCCCGCGTTTTTTTTTACAACGAAATTACAACGAAATATGTGAAACCCCAAAAATCAAAATCCCTAAACCCCAAACTTACATATCTATACTATCATATCTTCTACACATTCAACCTCTTTTTCCAACTGAAACCATAAACTCTAAATTTTTTTTAAATGCATATTATAGAATTTGATACACATATGAAAATAAGATATTCTAATAAAAATCAACATTTGTTACATATTTTACATCATGAAGTATCGTTTGAGTTCTCATCAACATCACTACAATGATCATCATCGCTTCTATCGAACTCATCTTCACGTGCTTCATCCGTCACATCTTCGGGAAGATCTTCATATTGACGGTTATCCGGGTCGATCAAAAGAATTTCATCAGTTTGTTGATCAGGTACCTCAACTTCATTGATTGCATCTTCTTCTTGCAAAGGTGGTTCTTCTCCAACAACAATCCGTCCATGAGGTGTTATTTTGATAGCAGTTAACCAATTTATCCCAGAACTTCGAAGGCGAGGGTATGGAAGGAAGCTAACTTGTTCGGCTTGGGAAGCTAAGATGAAAGGCTCGAATTTGTTATATCTTCTCCCAGAATGGATATCCACAACACCAAATTTGTTAAACCGAACACCACGGTTCTCCACCGGGTCGAACCACTCGCATTTGAAGAGGACACATTTTAGCTTCAACAACCCTGGAAATTCCACTTCAATAATCTCTTGCAAGATCCCGTAAAAGTCTGTTTCACCTTTCACACATATCCCGTAGTTGCTTGTTGCCCGACGTCTCCCATACTCATATGTATGAAAAGTGAAACCTCGTGTGAAGTACATAGATGATGTGGTCACCTTTGCTACTGGACCTTGGATCAAACCATGAAACCATACAGGATAATATGGATCGTCATAATCAACCTACAAATTAATACATCACTGTTAGAATTTTACATTATCAATAATAGTACCAAAGATTACTTAATATGTTAATATTACCTGTCCTTTTAACCACTTGACAAAGTGCTTATCTTTCCTTGCATCCACCTCGGTTCCGGATATTCCTGGTATTGCTTCTTCAACTTGAGATACAAACAAGCTGCAAATTAAACAAATGCATCATATCATATAATTAAGTAACATCATATCATATAATATACACGAATATTATTTACCTTTCAAAAGAACGCATCACAGCATCCTCGCAGTTGAGCAGAATATAAGTGTGGGCACTATGCTTATCCTCATCACTGGACCACCATACTTCTCTCAGTTTACCACCAAACCGTCCAATTTGGCAGAAAATGTCAGGAACACCGTCACTGCATAAGATTAAGGTACTCCACCATCATCATATATTCTAGGAACTCTTTTCCTCGTACGAACCGTTGAAGCAAAGTAGTATGATGTGAAGTTAGATGTTTCTGCTGTCAAACTTCCAGCCACAATCGAACCTTCCACCTTTGCAAGATTTCTTGCTTTCCCCTTCAAATGTTTCATAGAGCGCTCATATGGATACATCCATCCATTGTGAATAGGTCCGCGAAGTAATGCCTCGTACGGGAGGTGGACAACTAGATGTTCCATGACGTCAAAAAATGATGGAGAAAATATCTTCTCTAGGTTGCACACTATGATCGGGATGTTCTCATGAAGTTGTTCGATGACTTCTTCTTTGAACGTACGTGTGCTAAGGTCTCTGAAGAAAGCTCTGATCGCTGCATATTGCAAATATAACCCAAGTTAGTAACATTTCATAGTATATATATATATATATGTATATTATTAATTAATATTTACCTGCAAGTGCTTCTTGTACATTTGTTGGAAGGAGCTCAGCAAAAGCGAATGGAAGTAGTCGTTGCATAAACACATGACAATCATGACTCTTCATTCCTGAGAACTTTTGACCTCGTTCAACACATCTTGACAGATTTGAAACGTAACCATCAGGAAACTTCACTTCTGATGCAACCCAGTCAAACAAAGTTGACTTCGCTTCTGATGACAATCGAAAAATGGGAACATGAACATTTCCATTGCTCTTGATATGTAACTCACTTCTTGAGCAAATATCGGGTAAGTCCATCCTTGACTTTTTGTTATCTTTTGTCTTCCATGGGACGTTCAGTATTGTATTCATGATGTTGTCAAAAAAGTTCTTCTCTATATGCATCACATCCAGGTTGTGGCGTAAAAGAAGATCTTTCCAGTAAGGTAGCTCCCAAAATATACTTTTCTTATGCCAATTGTGAGAAACCCCATACCCATCAGGCATATTACCAGGAACATGCCAGTTTCCTCCTTGTTTCACAGTTTTCTGAGCTCCGTAATAATCAATGTCCTCCTCGATCTGCTGGCCTGTGAGATATGGAGGAGGATTGTCTCTGACAACTTTGTTTTTCCTAAACAATGTCTTATTTCTTCTGTAAGGATGGGCAATGGGAAGAAATCGACGATGACAATCAAACCAACAACTCTTTCTATCATTCTTCAGTTGAAAAGCATCCGTAGATCCATGACAATATGGACAAGATAACCTTCCATGAGTTGTCCAGCCAGACAACATTCCATAAGCAGAAAAGTCACTTATCGTCCACAGCAGAACTGCTCGCATCGTAAAATTGGTTTTCGTGGAACAATCATAAGTTCTTACCCCTTCTGACCACAACTCCTTTAGCTCCTGTATCAGTGGTTGAAGAAATACATCCAACGACCGTTTTGGATGCTTCGGCCCAGGGATTAATATGGTCAAGAATAGAAATTCTTGTTCCATGCACATATCCGGCGGCAGGTTGTACGGCGTAAGAATAACTGGCCACAAAGAATACTGTCTCCCAGACATACCAAATGGACTAAATCCATCGGTGCATAACCCAAGATAGACATTCCGAATATTTTCAGCGAAATCTGGGTATACCTTGTTGAAATGTTTCCACGTCCTTGCATCTGATGGGTGAGCGACCTCGCCATCCTTCTGGACATGTTCAGCATGCCACCTCATCCATGCAGCAGTCCTCTCCGATTGATATAATCTTTTTAACCTGTCTTTAATGGGTAGGTACCACATCATTTGGTACGGTACCCTATTCCTCCCACGTCCTTGCGGCGTGAATCGTTGTTTCTTGCATAATCAACACTCTTCTAACTTCTCATCATCCTTCCAGTAGATCATGCAGTTGTCGATGCAAACATCTATCATCTCCGAAGGCAACCCAAGACTATAAACCAATTTCTGAATCTCATAATAAGATTCAGCTGACACGTTGTCTTCTGGCAAATACTCTTTGAACAACTCCGCCCAAGCATCCATGCAATTCTCAGGTAAATTATGATCCGTTTTAATGTTCATCATCCTAGCTGCTAGAGACAATTTATAGAGAGCTTCTCTACAACCAGTGTAGATTGGTTGATTTGCACCATCTAACATTTCATAAAACCTTTTTGCATCCAAATTAGGTTCTTCTACATTTCCAGTTTCATGAGTTATTGTTGTAATTGTTTCTAAAAATGCATCAGTAATCATGTCTTGAACCCTATCATGATCTACCATCTGCTCCTCCTGATGATAACTAGATTCATTATGCAAATGATTCGGTTCTTCACTATTACCAGCAGCTTCAAAATTATTACTACTACTAGCTTCATTTCCACCATAACCATCCCCATGTTGATACCAAATATAATATTGTGGTGTAAATTCTCTGTTTAGTAAGTGCTTCCATACAGTTTCACTACGAGCAAATTTTGAATTCTTGCATTTCCGACAAGGGCAGAACATCTTACCGCTTTCCTGCGTGATCGGTGTACAGCCCGTCTGGTGCATGAATGTCTCTAGCCCGCTTAGAAATGCATCCGTCACTCTACCGGAATCATCTTTATGCGAATACATCCAACTTCGTAACTCGTAAATATTGAAGCCATCAGCCATTTGTTTTTCTTTTTTCTGGTTTTTTTTCTTTGATTTCGTTTGTGTGTTATTTGAATTGAGAAATGATCATATATATAGACGATTTTCGTAAGTGGTAGGTGAAGGTATAACATGGATTTTACAACGAAAAGTTTTACTATGCTTTTACATCGTTTTTACATCTTATTTACAACGAATTTACAACGAAGTTAGTTTATTTTGAACCCCACTATATGCACGTTTTCACCAAAAGTAACGGTTACATGATTCCTCGTAAATGTCTTGTATATTTACAATGAGTTTACGACGAATAGGGCTTTCCACGTAAATTACTCGTAAATTTACAATGATTTTACAACGAAGTTAGTTACTTTAAACCATACTATATGCACGTTTTCACCAAAAGTAACGGTTACATGATTCGTCGTAAATGACTTGTATATTTACAATGACTTTACAACGAATTGGGCTTTCCACGTAAAAGCCTTGTAAAATTACATTAGGTTTACGACGAATCATTTTCGTTGTAACTTTACAACGAATTTACGACGAATATTTATTTATTCGTAACGTCGTCGTAAACATCATGTAAATTTACGAGGAAAATATCCTCGTAACGAGTCGTCGTTATAGACGCGTTTTCTTGTAGTGAAGTGTTAGTCCGCTCTGATACCATAAAAAAAATTTGGGTTTTGAACTTAAAATCAGTTGACGATAAATAAAACGACTCAAATTCCTTATATATTACTTAAGTCTGTTTCATACTTTTAATATAGGTTCTTCTCTCCAATATAGTTTATAGTTTATTTTTATAAGAAAGTGAAATTTGCATAATCTCGTTTTATAATCATATGGTCACCTATTATCATAATTTGTAAAATGTCCAGGCTAATATTAGTTTGAACCTGGATTGATAATATGAGATTATCTCTTAGTTTCAGTTAATTAGTAAAAACATAGAGTAGAGCATCCAGTCTAGGTAAAGAGAAAGAATAGCATTTCCAGCCATTGCTACTTTTAATTTTATAATAACATTTAAAATCAAAATTACTCAAACTCATTTCTATTTTTTCTTTAATATAGAAATTGCGAATTTTCTTTTATATTTAAGAGTAAAAATAACAATTTCTTTTTTACTATATATTTTGAAGAATGCTATTTTAGAAAAATATATCAGAATAAATTTCATATCGATTGTATTTTTCTTTTTGAAAAAATAGCAAAATATATGGAAGATGGTCTTAGTTTATCCGATTTGTAAAGTGACAAAATTGCAAGGTTTGAAATTAAAGTAGCCCATGTGATCACTCGAATCATTTTCATTAGACATATATGAATTTATCTGTTTTCACACATTGAGCACATGTGTGACGTTCGAGCTTACTACCAGATCAGTACGTGTTGAAATTTGTTACTCAGTTATTAAAACAATTCTCAGTCATATGTCAGACTATATAGTTGTGTTGGTGGTTCACTGGTTTGTCATTCATATAAATTAGTCATATTTGGTGTAAAATACTCGTTTTATTTAGTTTTTTTAAAAAGTACTCGTTTTATTTTCATAATCAGATAGTAACATAACATCATAAACAGTTAAAAAAAAAACATAACATCATAAAGAAAATGATGACGTATTCCCTCAATTTTATTCCATTCTATTTTTCTAGTATTCGGCGTGTCCGTTATTTTACATATAATTTAAGAAAATTGAAGCATATGTTATCTTAATTAAATAATTCTCAGTTTTTATTTTCATACTAGTATACTAGGATCGGTAACAACCAAAAACTAGGCTGACATATAACTCAAACTAGAAGTCGTACAAGAATCTGCCACCTAAGTTAATATAAATACAAGTAACTTATCAAAAGATTCAAAACTAATATTAATCAAAAAAACTTATAAAAACTAATATACGTATATATAGTATGATGTTAGTCGATTCAGTGACGTTTGAAAAAAAAAAATGATGGGCCTTCGTAATTGTACGTACTCGACAACATGCGTGGCGATGACTCACCTTATCCATATTACTTTTATAGTACTCCTTGTATAACTTGAGAAGGTAACAGTTTTTTGGCAATCTTGAGAAGGTAAGCTTTTTGTTTATTTTGCTAAATGCGAGTCATTAATATTTATTTATTAAAATAGCTATGAAACAAAAATAAACAAATATACTCATTCCGTTTCGTAAGAGTGTCACTTTAATATTTTCACACAGATTAAAAAACGATTGAAATACGTATAAATTCTCATTGATTACATATGTTCAACCAATAGTATTTGAGATAAATAAAATTATTTTTAAATTAATGTATTTTTAATTAATAATAAGCTGAAAATTGTATTGAAATTATAAAATAACATTTTTTGTAACAAGAGAAAATGCTAAAATGACACTTAATAAGAAATAGAGAGAATATGTATTATAACCGTTGTAAATTTTTGACAAAAACCCATAGTAAATCTCACAAGTTCATAAGTTATTTCTCTTGATTTTTTTCAAATAATAGTTATGTAATCTCATAGGTTAGCAATTTTACATGACTATATAAATGTTTATTTTAAATGTTTAAGATTATTGTTGAAATATTCTTTCTTAAAAAATCTTATTCAAATATTTCTTTTGAGATTTTAATCTATTGTTAGCTATGTAAAAATTTTAAATGGTAAAGCTATCAGATTTTTGAAAAACTATTTGGAGAGTAGTTTGAATTTAAAGATATTTCAGATTTGTAGAAACACCTAGATTAATTTCTAAAAAGAAGTGCAGTTTATGAATATACTCTTTTTCGGGTTCAATGATTTCAAAGTAAGAGTTTATATCTATGTGGTTGTTCATGAACCACATAATAAATAGTTTAAATTTTGATATGTGATCTCCTGATTACAAAAAGGCAGAACAGTTAACTCACGTACAACTAGTTTTATTTTGATCTTCTTATAGATTTTCTTTCTCAACATATATTTTCAACGAAGAAGTAAAAAAAAAGTTATGCCGCTTGGCCTCGTGATCTGGTGGTAAAGGAACCTTGGCTGAGGTGTTCGCCATCACGAGTTCGAGTCCCAGCCACAGCAGATTTAACATGGTTTCCGTTTAGCTTCTAGGACCTTCCTCGCCAGTTTCGGTTGGATGCGGTGGGATAGTCGTATTAAATAAAAAGTCCGGATACATGGATTATAAAAAAAAAAAAAAAAAAGATATGCTACCTTTCTTTTAAAAAGAAGCTACGCTGGAGGCTCCTCTTTTGTCAACGCCATTTCAAGACCAATATGACAATACGTCATTCATTTTTTTTTGAAAGCAACGTCATTCTACAACATATACTTCGCATATATATATTTATATCAGGTATACGTATATGATATATCTTATGCGAATTCATGCCGATATCCGAACTGCTAGTTATATTGGTAAAAGTTTTTTCTCAAAGGGGGCATGTCTAGATTCTAGTCTCCGCAGTTTCAAGAAGGGAATTAAACAATCGGTTTTTGTTCTTGGTCCAAGGAAATTATGGCTTCGGTCCAAAACCTTTTGAATTTGGAAAAAAAAGAAATTCATACCAATGCGTTTAAAATATTTTTGTCGATATAATATTGTCTGTATATGTATAATGTATATAAGTGCGTATAGATACGTATGGTATTTTGGCTTCTGAGGCTCCTTCAGATATCCGTCGGGCAACGATCAAGCTCAAAGAGACAATTTAAAGTTCAATATAAGTATACTACTTCTTTTTATATAGAAACATAGCTTTCAAATCTAACCTAAATAAATATTTGTCGTCAAAAAGGAAGCTTCAAATGAATATTTTAAAAGCTCGAGACTCTTTTTCCGTTTTATATTATTGTAAAAGTTTAATTTAAAACTGTACAAAACTACTAATAACTAAATGTTGGTATAAATATTGAAGTTCTTAAAGTTTATAATTGTAGACTACTTGAAGCGATATATATATATATATAAGAAAAACACTTGACATGCATATGTTATGTATTTGTCTTTTTCCATTTCTGGTCATCTGAAATTTTGAAAATATCAGATCAAGTGTCTTTTACATATATTCATCGATGGATATAAATTAATTTTACAATTTCCCTTTTTCCCCAACTGAACTTATTTATTATGGATAACCAAAACCTGAAAGTATCAAAACACATCAAATAGGCAGACAAACAGAGACAAATTGCCATTTCAAAGGAAATGTTCAAAGTTTATCTTATCCAAATTATATTCTCTTAGTTTCAAAAGCATAAGTTAACAGGTCAATACCCATTATTTATTGAGTTAAAATATGACGAAGACGTTAGATAATACAAAACACTGTTCCACTTATTTTTGTCGTTGATATTTAATATGCAAGCATATCTGGAATTTAAAGTATTTTTAAATTTAAAAGTCTCGTTACTCCACTAATTTAATTAAATGTTTATTAATGTTTCTATATAAAAATTATGAGTTTCAATTTCTGAAAAAACAAATTATGTATAACATTAGAGAAAATGCTTATAAGAGTTTTTCAATAAAGCGCAAAAAATACTATCGAAAAATAGATTTCATTGGACGGTTCAAAATGGTATAAAGTGACTGAGAACACGAAAGTGTTCAAGCGAATATTTTACCTTGAACACGATAACTTTAATAAAGAATATTTTATTTATTAATGTTTAGAAAACTTCTCAAAAATTAAACACAAACTACTATATCTCTTATGATTGTTATAATTCACCACATGTCTATGATCATATATATATGAGCTAGATTTCTTTTTCTATCCTATTACACAATGAATTAGGAATTTGTTTTTTTCTAATACTAATAGATTTAGTTAATTATTCGAATTCTTTTAAGGATAACTTCTTTTCTAGTTATCTTAATTCCTTTAAAGATAACTTCATTTTCTAGATGACTTCCCTTTTTAGTGATGTTGAAGTTTATCTCTAATATTTTCCTCCTTAAGCTTCAAGCTTCCTTTTGAGAGGTCTTGAACTCGAATCAGCTCCCTAATCTCTTTGAACTTGATTTTTGCCAACACTTTGGTCAATATGTCCGCGCCTTGCTCACTTTCTGGAACGTGTTCAATGTCGATTTGTTCCTTTTCAACACATTTCCAAATGAAATGATATCGTTTGTGAATGCATGTTGCTTCAACGGTGGAACACTGGATTCTTGGTAAGTGCAATGGTGGATTTGTTGTCAACAATAAATGCTGTCTTCACACAATTCCTTCTTGTGATTTCACTCATCAATTCTTGAAGCCGTATCTTCTGTTTTGCAGCTTCCGTTGCAGCCATGAATTCAGCTTCACAAGATGACAAAGCCATTATTTCTTGCTTCTGTGAACACCAAGTTCTTAGCGCTTTATCATAGCAAAACAGATGCCCTGTCGTGCTCTTTCCATTGTCTTGATCCGTGTTGTGACTAATGTCGCTGTACCCAATGAGTCTTGAAAATCTTCCATGCTTAACCACCAACCCGTATCCGACTGTGCCTCGCAAATACCTTAACGTTTGCTTCAATGCATTGTCGTGTGACACATGTGGATAATGCATATACCTACTTAGTATTCCAACTGAGAAATGCTAAGTATGGTCTCGTGTGCAAGAGGTATCTCATGCATCCAATCCTTCGCCTGTAGAGAGTTTCATCAATCTCGGGTTCTTTAAGTGCTTTAGACAATCTTAAACCAAACTCCATGGATATGTGTGTTAGGTCAATCGTTGGAAGTACCTAAGCAAGTGAAGAAGTTCCTGAACAGCTTACCGCAAAGCAAGTATATTCAGATCATAGCTTCCCTTGAACAAGTTCTTGATCTGAATAAAACGAGTTTCGAATATATTGTTGGGAGACTAAAAGCGTATGAAGAACGGATTCTGGAAGAATATATGCACAAGCCACAAGTGAACTTTCTGTACATGAACTCCAATAACTCTTACACTCAAGAGGAAGAGGTAGTGGTTTGAATCGTGGAAGATGAAACAGAGAAAGAGGCAGACATCATGGCCGGTATAACTCACAAGACAAATACAAGGAGAAGAAGGATATGTCTCAAGTTGTATGTTTCAAGTGTAAGAAACCAGGTCACTTTGCTTTGGTGTGTCCAGAGAAGACACAACACGGCCAAGAGCTTAACAAAGGCGAAACGGAGGTAGCTGACGTAGCCTTGTATACGCATGAGATCATGTTTCTTAATGAGGAGAAGGCCATACCGACTCGAACAAAGCAAGCGTGAAGATGGAATGTGGTAAATAGACAATGGAGCAAGTAACCATCTGACGGGAGAGAGATCCTACTTCTATGAGCTTAATGAAAACATCAAGGGAAGAGTTAATTTTGGAGATGGATCATGTGTCGACATCAATGCCAAAGGGTCGATACTATTTGAAACGGAAACATGTGAACATAAACTCTTGAACGACATATACTACATTCCAGAGCTGATAAGCAATATATTAAGCTTAGGACAAGTTATTGAGTAAGGATGTGGTGTTAAGATGAGGGACAATTACCTAACACTGAAAGCCCTAACGGAAGACTGCTGGTAAAATTGTTAAGGTCGCCTAAATGGCTGTACAAGTTGAGATTTGAAGTTGGGTTGACCAGCCTGCTTGCACACGAGAATGAAAGAAGAGACTTGGAGATGGAATACTAGGCTTGGACACATTAGTTTCAAAACTATGAGGTCCATGGAGACACCGGAGATGGTGCACGGGCTATCGGATATTCGAGAAGAGAAACAGCTTTGTGACTCTTGTTTGGTTGGCAAGAAAGCACGTCACACGTTTCTTAAAGCTACTGCGTATAGATCGTTGCATGCATTGGAGCTCCTACACGCAGTCCTGTGTGGTCCTATATCACCAGCCACATTTGCACACAATAGATATATCTTCGTGATAATCGATGATTGCACAAGATATATGTGGTCGATCTTACTAAATAAGAAGAGAGATGCGTTTTAAAAGTTCAAGGAATTCAAAAAACTTGTTGAGTTATATTATTTCTGACCGATTGTCTTTTGTCGGCAATTCCTGACGGAATAGCTTCCGTTGGGAATTGCGTCGGGAATAATCTTGTTTTCTTGTAGTGAGATAGATGGGGCGAGTTTACATCAAAAGAGTTTCAAGAATTTTGCAACAACACAATGGTATAAGCCGTCATCTAACAGCTCCATATACCCCGCAACAAAATGGAGTGGCCGAGAGGAAAAATCGCCCACTCATGGAGAGGACAAGGAACATTCTAAAGGATATGAGTGTTCATAATTATTTACAGGGAAAGACAATTCGTCATGCCACATATCTGATTAACCGAGTTCCTACAAACAGACGCCATAGGAATGATTGAAGCTCATACATTCTAATACTAACTGGGCTGGGCTTTGCTTATGTATGCATGTATGTTAACAATAGGCCCAATATACGAATCTTATACAACAAAAACGTCAATCATTTTGCAGCGCTGAGAATCCAAAAAAGTCTATCGAAGAAACGTTCAAGTTGGGAACAGAGAATCTCGGTCGTCTCTGTTGTCTCCCACGTGGCTCTTCTTCCCCGATTAGATCCCGTTGGAGAATCCAGGGACCTCAAGGTTTCACTAGGATTTGGATTCTAGTGTTATCGATGATGTTGCAGTCGCATTCAAGGTTCCTTCTTCAGACGCTGTTGACGCGTGCTCAGAAGTGAGTCATCATCTCATTCTTAATTCCAATTTTTAGCTCTGAGATTAGAGACCCTCTTTGGTTAGAAAGGTTTGGTCTTTCTTTTGTAGCTGTTTGATTGTTTGTTCTTTTTTGCCTAGTCTTGATAAAGCAGTGGAGCTAGATTATCAATGGATCGAGTTCGATGATGTTCGTTACCATGTTCAGGTGGGTGTCTGAGATGATTCATTCATATAAAATAAATCTTGTTTCAAGTTTCTGATGTCGCGAGTGTTTGTTGATAGGTGACAATGAAGAACCCAAACATCTTGTTGCTTTCGGTTTCGTTACCGAACCCACCACCTGAAGCAATGTCCTTTGATGGACTTCCACTGGGAGCTATAGAAGCTATTAAAACCGCCTACGGGACAGGCTTTCAGATTCTTGATCCTCCTAGAGATGGTTTTAGTCTTACCCTCAAGCTCAACTTCTCCAAACTTCGTCCTGACGAAGGTTGGTTATAAAAAAAGATCCTTGAAATGATTTTTTGATTTGAATGTTTGTTTACTGGTGGGGGAGTATCTATCTATGTCTTTGCAGCGTACAGAAACTCGTTGTTAACGAAGCTGGCTTCCATTAGAGAGGTTGTGATGGGTGCGCCGTTGAAAATCATTTTGAGACATCTAGCTTCAAGGACGGTTGCTCCTGAGCTGGATAGGCTTGTAGCAATTATGCATAGACCTAACGAGACATTTTTCCTTGTGCCTCAGGTAATGAATGCTCTCTAAATCTACTAAGAGTTTTATGTTAAGTTAGTAAGAATGTAGAGTGATAGAGAATTGAAATGTTGCAGGCGGATAAAGTCACAGTGGCTTTTCCTATGAGGTTTAAAGACTCTGTAGATACAATTCTAGCGACGTCCTTCCTAAAGGTAAAAAAAGATCAAAAAAACATTTTTAAATGTTTGGAACAAAGTGTTTCTGATATCTGAAAGAAAAGTCCATATGTGTAGCAATTTGTAGAGGCGAGGCGTGCGGCTTCTCTAAGTAGTGCGCCTTCTTGTTCTTGGTCTCCAACCGCACCTCAGGAGCTGGAAGGAGCTCCTAAAGAAACATTATCTGCTAATGCCGGTTTTGTTACTTTTGGTATGTGGTCTTTTACTAGCTTTGTTTCCATTTTTTTTTGCATTTCAAAGTACAATGCTGAAATTGGATTTTTTATTAGTCATTATGCCTCGGCATGTGGAGGGGGAAAAGCTCGATCGTACTGTATGGAACTTGTCAACCTTTCATGCTTATGTTAGTTACCACGTCAAGGTTCATCTTTCTTTCACTCTCACTACAATATCTCTCTCTCTCTCTCTGCGATTATTAAACAGAGTTTGTGTTTTGTTTTTGTATTACAGTGCTCAGAGGGATTTATGCATACCAGGATGCGACGTCGTGTGGAATCTATGATTCAGGTAAAACACCAAACCAGATCTATCTTGTCCTTTCTCTTTAATTGCTTTAAATGGTTTAACTACGTTCTATTTGGAAATGTGTTCTTTAGTCCCCTGTTGCTTTCTACTTGCTGAAACATTGTTGTTTGTTTGTCTCAGGCTCTAGATCAAGCAAAGCCGTTGGAGAAAACAAGATCCATGAACAACAAGTCATTTAAACGGCTGGTAAGTTTTGTAACCAATGTTTTATTTATCTGGCGTGTTTGCATCGTCTTTGAGCTTTCTTTTTGCTCCTTCCTTACAGGGACTCAACGATGTCAATTCCAAGTAGTTCCATCTCTCATTAAGTTTTTTTTTTGTAAAACCTTGCGAGTATAGCTAAAGACAATGCTTTTTGCTGAATTAAGTCCTTGTGATATTTTTAGTTTTGGTATGAGATTTTTTTTAGTACAATTCTTTCACATATTTCTGACTACATGTAATAATATGATGTTAAAAAATTTAAAGAAACCCACCTTTGAATAAGTTATAGAGGACCACCAGGTTGACTTGTGAGGGCCATATCTAATGATTCTGCTTGTTCCTGACCCTTTTGAAAAAAAAATCAACGTAACAAAATAAAAATTTAATGGCTTCGTCCAGGTTTGAACTGGAGACCTTCAGTGTGTTAGACTGACGTGATAACCGACTACACCACGAAACCTTTTAACTTTAATCTTAAATTTAAGATATATGTTTCTTCGTATTGTGTTTTTTTTTTATCCACTCGGTAAATTTGGCTTGTAGGCTTGTAGCTTTGTAGGTAGGCTTTTCAGTTTAGTAACTCAAGTAGCCTTCAACCCGCGTTTTGGGCGGGCATTGTTGTATTTTATTGTTTTGTCAATAGATTTCAATAAAAAATATATATGGATGAAATAATTACACCATAGCGTAGTTTTATGGCAAAATAAGCCCTCCTTCTCTATTACAAAATAAGACACTAATAAGGTAGTTTTTCCTAACTATTTATATTTTTTCTCTTTTTTTCCTAAACAAATAAGTAAGTATGCAACTAATTTTTGGTTAACTAAAGATAATGGGTCCCATATATTTTCTTCTTTATTTTTTCTTCTTAAGTTCTTTATTCTTTTTTTTTATAAAATGAATGTTGTTTTTCCAATTTTTTTTTTTTAATAAATATGTTTATAATCAGCATCTTTGTCACTCAATTTATATTTTGAGATCTGTCGACCTATAGTTTTGAGAGTCGTCGCTGGACAACATCAAAACTCGCTCGTGTTGTACACATATACACTCTTGTTCATGTACACATGTACACTCACGCTTATTTGTGTACACCCTAGCAAAGTTTTCCAAATACACCAAAAAACCTTAAAAAACCAACATCAAGGAATGAGGTTTATAATCAGAGCATTACACAACTCAATAAAATAATATCACTAATATCTATGTTTGCGAGTTTTTAACGTGTATATTTATATAAAAAACGTGTATAGTTGCGGCGAGTTCCAATCTCCGTTCATTCTTTCATTCGCTGACGCCCCAATCAGTAACCCTTCCTCCATTGCCATTATTATATCTTCGTATTCATCATCTGTGATTTCTCACTAATATTTTGTTCTCTCCCAGTTATCGTATCTGCCGTAGAATACAGAACACACATCGATGACAAATAAGAAGTTTATTAGAGTAACTCGGTGGTGACTCAATCAGAGTGAGTTAGATCCAAGTTTTCTTATCTTCGTTTCAAGAAGAATGGTATGATAGATACTGGATCTCCTCACCACGAAGGAAGACTCGATGGTCAGTCAGTCGGATCTCCTTATCCAAGGAATGCACCAATGATCTCCTTATCTCAGTCGGTTCCAAGTTTTCTTATCTTCGCTTCAGGAAGATACTAGAGTAACTTGGTGGTGACTCAGTCGGATCTCCTTAACCAAGAAGAGTTTAAGGCAAGGAATTTTTCAAGGATGTTTCTCGTGTACATGTATCGAACACCAGTGTACATGTGGACATCGAACTCTGATGTACATGTGGATAATGAATCTTGGTTTACATGTGGATAGTGTACTCCAGTGCTTTGAGATGAATTGTGTTGTACATGTATATACCTTGATACATGTATAGCTTCATACATGTAAATACCTCGATACATTGATAGCTTGATACATGTATAAACAAAGACTTTTCAAATTACAAAGAATCTCCTACACAAAATTTTAATGTGTTGTTCATATTTCACATACAACTACTATTCTTTTGATTCACTTACGTGTACACATGTACACCTCTCATTGTGTACACATCCAAGTCGTATAGCATTGATGTGTTGTTCATATTTTACATGTACACCTCACAATGTATACACATGTACACCTCACATGTACACCTCACTTACGTGTACACATGTACACCTCACATTGTGTACACATCCAAGTCGTATAGCAGTATATATGTGTACGTGTAACTATCATTTAACAGTATATATGTCAAACGTTTGCGAGTAAAAACTATGTGTACACATTGAATAGTCGTTCTTTGTTAAAAAATTATGTGTACACCTTTACTATTTTATATCGTACATATATAGTAAATTGCAAATATATCTAACAAATTTATGAGGTGTACATGTGAATTCTTGCACAAATTAATCGGTGTACATGTGGATACTAAATTTTTTGTGTACATTGGTTCATGTACATATAAACATACATGAAACGTATATACATATGGTAATATTTAAACGATAATAATGTATTTCATGGTTTTGGCTTTTCATTTTAGATTAGATTGCATTTGCATACTAATCTTCAAAAAATCGGGATTATACTGCACAATTAGAAGTGTGGAGCCAAATTGAAAAGCAACTGTCAAACCTATAAATTTTAGGGCCAAATTGTAAATAGTTGAAAGTTAAAGGACCACTCGTGCAAATATAAGAAACTTGGTTTGTGAATGGATCCCTTTGAGGTTCGACATATCGGATCGATCCCTTCGATCGTTGACGAGGAAGAGAGGTCACAGAGGAAAGCACCATGGAGTTTGACGAGCCACTAAATTAAAGACGCTGAGGAAGACGAGACGCAAAAGCGCGGATTGTGACCACCTGGTGATGACAGATTGCCGACTCGCTGCGAAGTAGGAGTTTAGAAACAGAGTCGAAAACTGAGCTGCTGGCGGTGCTTGTCGTAAGAAGAAGATCGAAGTGGAAAAGAAGAAGAAGATCGAAGTGGAGAAGAAGAAGCCACAATAAAAAATAACACACGTTTGGTTCAAAGTTCAATTAATTAAATCCAAAAAAGAAAATCAAATATGGTTTGGTGGGTCCAACAGAACTTTTAATATTTAATATTCAAAAATAAAGCTAGAAATGCCCAACTAAATAGAAACAAAGAAACGAGACTCAATAGAAAAGCGCATTCAGTTACATCCCATTAAAGTCAAGTTAGCAAAAACTACCTCACTAACAGAAACTGTCTTAAGAGCATCTCCAAAAGAAATTCTATAACTTCAAATATAGAGTTTTTTGATCTCCAAAAAGAAACTTCAAATTTAAAGTTTCAAAGAAATTCTATATCTGAAGTTTCACTCCATAAAACTCTAAATTTGAAGTTTCATCTTTTTATTTACAATTTAATCCTTATAATTAATTATATATCACATTTATGATTCTTAATTATTACTTTTGTCTATCATTTTAATCTTTAAAGTTTTTATATCTCATAATTGTTTCAGATTTGTTTTATAGATTCAAGTTTACACATAAATTAAATAAAAAATTAAAATGAAATGTATATAATTTTAAAACTGTAATTAGACAACAAGAATATTACAAAAGAAACTTAATGAAAAAAATTTAAAAGGGTACATGAAGATATAATAATTATACATAATCAAATATTAAACTACAAACAAAATACCACATTGTATAATAATTATGTCTTCATGTACCCTTTTAAACAAAATTATTAAGTTTCTTTTGTAATATTATTATTATCTAATTCTAGTTTTAAAATAAAATTATAAATAAAAATGCATAACTAAATATTAAACTACAAACAAAATACCACATTATTTCATATAATTATTAATAATTTTATGAAATAATGTGGTATTTTGTTTGTAGTTTAATTTTTTATTATATACCTCTATTTATAATTTTATATTTTAGTGTAAGATTTTATTAATTAATATTTCTGTAATATTTTTATATATGTGTTACTTATTTATAAAGGTTTTATGGATTTATATTAATTATGATAAATATAAGGACTATAGAGTAAAATACAAATAGTTTTAAAGTTATGTTTGAAGTTTTGTTTTAGGAGAAAAACACCTTGAAACTTCAAATATAGAATTTTTGGAAACTCTAAAATAGAGAGTCTTTTGGAAATGCTCTAACATGTAATAAAAACTTGAAAACTGTTTTGCAGTGTAAAAAACTCTATATGGATCACGTTTTTCAGACTTTTAAGACAGAAATAGTTTGTAACTTTGTATACCTAAATTTTTTTTTTGTCTGTCTAGATCATTGATTCTTATCCTCTGTGAATAAAGAAGTTTATGACACATTTGATCCAAATATTTTAAATTAGGTCTTTAATTTTGGTAAAATATTAAAAATTTAGTATGTTTAGGTTTGTACAACTAAAAATATTTTTTGACTTTATTGCAAATATAATTAGTATATTGTTAGATACATTACGAAAAAGTTAGGGAAGTTTGATTTGTTTGTTATTGATTATTTTAATTAACACTAAATTTTAACAAATCTATAGTCATGGCTATTCGATTTTTTTTTGATAAGGGATTTCTGCCTAATTACCAAAGACATATGATGATACTCATGAAGGACTACATGCCCATCTTATGCTGTAATGTCATCTACAAAATTATCTCAAAGATTTTGGCTAAGCGGTTAAAGAGTTTGCTGCCCAAATTTATCTCTACAAATCAGTCTGGATTTGTGGAAGATCGTCTACTGATGGAGAATGTGCTACTAGCTTCTGAAATTGTGAAGAGTTACCATAAGTCCTCTGTATATACTAGATGTGTAGTAAAAATTGACATCTCAAAAGCTTTTGATTCGGTTCAATGGTCGTTTCTTCTCACAGTTTTATCGTCTATAAATATTCCGGAGAAATTTGTTGTTTGGATAAAAGTGTATTGAACTTGCTTCCTTCTCGGTTCAGGTTAATGGAGAATTTGCCGGCTACTTTAATGGTGAGAGAGGTCTTCGTTCGTCAAGGTTGCTCATTATCTCCTCTCTTTGTTATTTGTATGCGTCTTATCAAAATTGATGGAGAAAGCAGCAGTAGCTAAGAGAATAGGATATCGTCCCTATCATCAGGATAATAGCCTTACTCATTTGTGTTTTGCCGACGATGTTCTGGTGTTTTTGGTTGGAAAAAAGAGTTCGATAAGTTGTATTCTGCTTTCTCTGGTCCGGGCCTGAGCTATGTCTCATAAAGCCAAGATTGCTTGGACTGATGTGTGTTAATCACGAGAAGAAGGTGGTCTGGGCCTGCGGTCGCTGAACGAGGTGAACACGGTCTGCTGCTTTAAATTGATAGGGAGGATTCTATGCACAAGAATCGCTCTGGGTGTGCTGGATACACATGTATCTCCAGAAAGGGATCGTTCTGAAATGTTAATGCTGAAAGTAATTTGGGGTCTTGGATATGGAAGAAGTTTCTCAAGCTTCGTCCTCTTGCATTGACTCTCACACGGATGGACATTGGTAATGGCTCGCCTACATCATTTTGGTTTGATGTGTGGTCTCCTTTGGGAATCTGATGGAACTGATTGGGTCTAGAGGATGCATTGATCTAGGCATCCCTATTAATGCTCCTGTGGAGAATGCAGTTCAAACCTATAAACGTCGTAGACATAGAGTGTCTACTTCTGTTCAGATTGAGGAGGATATTTTAAAATTACGGAGCAGGATTCTTACTCTTGATGATGTTCGACTGTAGAAAAGGGAGGCAAGTGGTTTTCGCCCTGGTTTTAATTCAAAACAGACTTGGACTCTTATTAGATGTCATTTCCCTCATGTTTCGTGGAGCAAAGGAGTATTGTTCTCGGGCATGACTCCCAAATTTGCATTTATAACATGGCTGGCTATGCATGTATCACCTAGCTACAGGGGATATGATTCTAAAATGGAACCCGCAAGCTGTTACTCAATGTTGGTTGTGTAAAAGTGAAATGGAATCCAGGGATCACATATATTTCAGATGCTCGTACACTCAGGCAGTATGGAGAGGACTAATGGGCAAGCTGTTAGGTTCTCGTTCTCCAATGGATGGAATCAGAACCTGCGGATCCTGGTGGAAGACACTCGTGATGCAGCAACACTGTTTCTTGGTTGGTATGCTTTTCAAACGGTGGTATACATGGTGTGGCAGGATAGAAATGCTCGAAGAGTGTGGGTGAACGTGAATGGTCCTCAGTTCTGTTACTCACACAACTGGATAAGCAGGTGCGCAACTGCATTTCATCACTAAATAGAGAAGGACGAATAAATCTCGGTAACGCGATACAAGTGTGGCTTGGGAGTCGGTGACCCTTAAATGATAGTGAAAAATGGTTGATTTATTTTTAATTTTTCTTATCAAGGATCCAATATTTATAAAATAATTTTGATATGAACATTCATTCATAAAAAAGTTCTATAACATAACAGGTGGTTAAGTATGGATTAGTTGTGTTCTGTAATGTGGTTATGTGGGGATGTTATGTAAACAGTTTAATAGTTATTTCTTCGTTTTTATTCAAAAAATAAACAAATAGAAAATAGCTCTCTCTTCTCTTCAAGCTACTGTCACAAACTTTTCTGCTAATTTCTTCTCCTCCGGTTTAGCTGGCCTCTTTCTCTTTCAAGAATCTTTATCATTCCGTGTAGGTTTCTTTTGTCACCTACTCATCTTTAAATATGTATTATCTTATGCTATGCTTTCGGCTATGTATATCAAAGCCTATTACTATTGCAGATTTGCAGATAGTTCATTAGGACAACAATTGTTATGTTAGAGTGATTTTTGGATTTTGTAAGTTGAATGAGTTTGGCTAATACATTCTACATGAATTTTGTAGTGGTTTACAGGAGCTTTATCGATCACCATTGGAGTTGTTTGTAATCCTCAGTAAGTCTACTGTGGATAAGAAGGTTAGCACAGACTGATCCATGAACCTATACAGTAACTTATCACCTGGAAAAGACTGCGAGGATTTAAAGAGATGGTTAACTTGTTGAACGTTTTAAGTTTTATAGTCTAATATGTAAAGGACAAATTGTAATAGCTACTCCTGATTTTCAGTAATTGTGATGAAGTGGTTAATATGAAAAGGTCTCTATTTTTTTTTTTTGTAATGTCCAATGTAAACATGTCACGTTCTGGTTTGCTCTTGAATCCTACACTATGTTTTGTTGACAAATTTATTGTCCGGATCACATTAATATCAAGAAATTAATGCATAAATCGTACTACAATTTGTGCCAAACAAAACTACAATTGTTGTTAATGTATCATTGAAATGCTATATTGGTAAATCTGAAGTGATCTTTAGATTTTTTATTTTTATTTTTGTAAATGATGATCTTTAGATGTTTGTGTACCTAAATACTCAAAGGATCAGATCAGAAATACGTGCAAACCAATTTGTCTGTTGCTCAAAAAAAAAAAAAGCCATTTTGTCTGTCTCCATCAAACATAGTATAGTTGAAAAATCAAATATATTTTTTTCCTTCAATCCTCATTCTATTACAAGATCCTCGGCATCTATACACACATGAATCACGATAGTAACCCATATCAAAATAATAAGACAGAGACAGGACCTATAGACATGTAAGTCACTACTTTCACCACGCGGCCATGGACGTGCTTCCCACTTTCTTTAATTTTTTTTTATTCTACTACTTATAATCTCTATTCGCTGCATATATTTTCCCTTAAAATTACAAAGCCCATCTCTCAAAAAAAATCAAAATCGAAGTATGCCTCCTCCGGCAATGCTTGCGTTTGATGATGGTTTAGATCACGAGTGGAAGGGTTTCACAGTTTTTCCTGAAGAAAACCCTAACCCTAACTATAATCTTAATTTCTTGGTGAAGAAGGCAATTCTAGAGGGTGAGAAAACAACTGGTCCTATTTTCTCCCGTCCTTCGGAGAGAGAAGACAGCTTTAGAATGGTGTTACCACCGGCCATGCCTCCGCCTAGAGACTCAGCAGTACCGCTTCCTATGCTCCCTGAGCCGATGAGGATCCGGAAGAAACTTAGCCACCAAGAATCATCTCATTTTAGAAGGAAATCTCGTTACTCGGAGAAAACCTTCTACAAGGAAGAAAATTTCAAATGTAAAGCCTTCTGTTTGTCTCTACCTGGCTTCGGGAAACAAAAGTCGAAACGCCAAGATTCGATGGAGAAGAAGATGATCAGTACATCTTCTTTCACTAACTCCACCGTTTCAACACGCTCCTCGGTCGAGATATTCGAATGCGGTTCTTGGGCCTCGACAACAGCCCTGATGCAAGATAACGGAGGAAGATATGTGCAAGAACTGGTTACTTCACGTTCGTCTATAAGAGACTACCAGAGATCGGCTGAGACTTCACCACGCCGTGTGAGATTTTCCACACCTTCTTCGGCTTCCGTTTCTTGCCCTACTTCGCCGCGGTCTTGTATCACCCCACGATTGCGTAAGGCTAGGGATGACTTTAATGCCTTCTTGTCTGCTCAAGATGCTTGAATAAGGAAGAAGAAAAAACAGAGCACCAAGACCTTTTTTTAATGGAAGTATGTTGTGTGTATTGTTTATGTGTATTAATCTGAGATTATTCATGTTTTATTTTGTTCTTGGTTAACAAAGAGAAAAACAAAGGAACCATTTGTGTATAAATGTTCTGAGAAGAGAGTGACAGAAGTACGTAGAGAAAGATGAAGTAGAGAACTGTTTTTTTTTTTACTTACATTACACAACATCGGTACATATTAATACAGGAAACAGAACATTAATCTTTGTCCTCCCAATACCATAACTACATATTAATACAGAAAACAGAACAATAACACATGTCTTCTACGTACCATAACCATACTTTTTGAACCACAAAACAAGTACTCATATATGACAATATCGGCTCTAGGCTTATATTAATACAACAAGTCAAGCATCAGTAAGTTCCAACCAATTCCTTGACTTGCTGCTCTTTTTAATTGCCAGGTTTCCTTTCATGATTATTGGTTTGAAAGCCGCAGAGATGAACATCTAACCACTTGACTAAAGACACTTCTACAAAAGAGTTTTTGTTTAAAATCAGAAAACTGGAGAAATTAAAAAATAGCTTAAGCTTTGTTGATTTTGGCTGGAATGGAGAAATTAAAAAATAGCTTAAGCTTTGTTGATTTTGGCTGGAAAATATGTTTCCTTTGTCAGCCATCGAAAATATGTATTTAACATACTTTTTTACCGTTTTAATGTTAAATCCCATAAGATATGTGATGAAATCGGCTCAAATTCAAATAAAAACAATGTTGGCCATCCTGCATACGAAAAATAGGTTATGGAATAAGATAACATAAAAATTACTATTCACTTAACAATACAATATTAATCATTTGTGCTTGCAAAGACTCATTGTAGGTTTAAGCAAACAAAAGTCTATAAACATTTAGTTAAACTGAACCATGAACGAATATTAATTTCAGTTATTTGATTTGATGGATGTTTTTTTTTCTTTTTTTCAGCAATAAAAATAAACTCATACAAATTTTACAAACCAAACTGATAATTCTGCATTCATATGAAGGACAAACGATGATTACTTTTTTGTACTGCGTGCGAGACTATCCGCCTTTAAATTCTACGTCCGTGGTATATAAATGAGTTCTGAACTGTTGAAACTTCTCTTCAATATCTCTATATGTTCCAAATAACTTACAAAGGCTGGTCATTCTTTTGATTTCAAAACTATTTTCATCAATTGAGAACAATCCATTACAAAATTAACCGTAAATTGATGTAAATTCTTCATGCATTGCATCACCCAAATAAGCGCCTCTATCTCCGAATGAAGTGGCAATTGAGCCGCTCTCATATTCCTTACTCCCATTAAACCTTCAAATCCTTCCAATGTACTGTATCATCCTTGTCTTGAATAGATATCTTGAATTTTCCATAATCCATCTGTGAAGCACCATCTACATGGGATTGACAGTATGATTTGATCTCAATCCACTGTGTCTGTAGGTTTTGTGCCTCATCCCAAAGTAATGACTCTGTTTCCGCCAGTTTGAGAGTACCGCGAGGATCAATATCCAAATTGCTGAAGACTTTATTATTACGAGTTTTCCATATGTACCATAATGTCCAGATAAAATGATGATCTTCTTATTCCAGTAAAATTTTCAAAATAAATGATCCATATTTGTCAAAAGTGAAACAGCAGCGAATATGTCTGGGTTCGATGGAATTCACCAGAGTGCCCAAAACCTGAATTGTTGGGGAGCATTCAAAAGTACATGATTGATGGATTCATTAGATGTTCCACATCGGGCACATTGTATCCCCTTGTATTCCTCATACTCTTAAATTCTTCTTAACTGCTATACATCATATTACCAGTTGCCATAAGAGGTGTTTTATCTTAGAAAGACAGCGTCTTTTCCAGCAGAAAGCCTTCAGTGGAATTATCGACGGACCATATTCGGGTAATGAGGCTCCGAAGGAGCCTCTGTAAAAGCCTACGTATGAGCCTATGTTTGAGCTTTCTTCTGAGCTCTTCTTTCTTATTTTCCAATGTGAGTTATTTTTTCTTCCTTCCCAGTCAGCTGAGGAGGTTATTGCTTCACGTAGACATGATTGGTCCACGGCTTAATACCTTCGACTGGCAAGCACTCTTGGATCCACTTCCAAGAACCTTTACAAGCAACCATGAAATTCACCAAGTTTTCAACTGCCACATCAGTCTTATCATTGTCCCATTGAAAAAACATTTCATCAGTATCCTTCGTCACATAGTTGACCACGCGAGTCTGCAGTAAGTAAATATCAAGTTATAAATTTGTCAAGTTATATATTAAAGACATTAACTAGCTAGTACTATATTATTGGGAATAATCAGATATACCTATGTGGTGATAGCCTCTTTGACAAAATTTTGTCCTTTATGTCCCTTGTAAACCAACAAAGGGGAACTAGGTTTGTTTCGTATAAGCTTTCCATAGCTTGCAGCAAAGTCGGGCAGAGCAAAGTAGACCCAAACTTGGAGAACTTGAATAAACCCATCAACGGTATAAGTCCTTGTCAAATATTTGCTCCCTAAAGAGTCCATCAAGAACTTAAAAGACAGCCTCCCCCATGAGTAGGTCTCAAATTCTTCAAGATCCATTACTAGCCTTGCAGGGCTAGTCCATGTAGCGGATGCGTACTTTTTTCCTTCATAGTATCATGTGTAGATGGGTAGGTATTCCATCCGCATGCGGTCAACCCGAGATCACTTTCCACATCTCTCACATGCTGCTATTGTTTGCTCCGAACTTGGACCAGCATCAATATCCACAGCCATCAACTCCCGTACACGAGAACTCATATGTCACCTCTATAGCAGGATTATCCAGGTTCTCAATATATTTGCAGTTTAGACTAGTGAGGTGCTCGAACACAATCAGGGAAAACCTCAGCGGTTCTGGACCAATAAGACACCAGCGCTCATACTTATTATTGATATCCCGCTGGTAACAGAGCACATAATGAAGTAGCCTTCACGTCCACCAAAAATTTCAACTCCCAAAACTTGATGAACACTCCCAACCTTGAGTTCTTCAGCTCCTCCCATTCATCACGCGGCCTTTACAGCAGGAAGCAAATGTGGGTCATCAGTATGATACGCAATGATTTTCGTTGGAATGGGCTCTTTCTCTAAAGTGAATAAATATCCTCTTTGGAAGTTCTGGTAACTCCATTTTACAGTCTGCAAAACATTGAAAAATCAACATCTCAAACACACACATACCAAAATAAACAAACCAACATGCAAAGACTTCAGAACGACTTCCAGAAGACTTAAGGAAGACTTCCAGAAGACTTAAAGAAGACTTTTCGAAAGACTTCCCGAAGTTTTTCGGAAGTCTTAGTCTTCGGAAGACTTCATGAAGACTTCATAAAAGACGAAAGTCTTCTGAAGACTTTCGTAAGTCTTCTGAAGCCTTCTGTAAGTTTTCCGAAGCTTTCCAGTAGAAGAATAATCAAATCGAGAGAAACCCTAATACATCGAACAAATGGATAAACTTACAATCGGAAAAAGAGAAGTTGAGGTCCAAAACAGAGAAGTTACGGCCATGACAACATAAATGGTTACAGATATGACAAACTCGACAGGAAAGAAGAAGTCACGGCGGAGAAATGAACGGCCTCAGTTCTGAAATGAAATTTAGACAGCAAAGAGAAAGAGCTTACTGGCAGTTGTGTTTGACTACAATAAAAACGGTTTCAGATCTGAAAAAAAATCAAGCGGGTTAGTTTAATCTACTAAAATTCACTTCAGCGACGAAGGAGAAACAAGATTTACAGAGGTGAAGCGGATGAGTTAAAAAATTCGATGGAGATTGCCTTTAAAATTGCCATTGAAATCTCCTCAGAGCAAACATCTAGGGTTTCCATTTTTTAATTTTTTTTAGAAACACGAAAAAGTGAAAAAATATTATTTATATGACTTTAACAAAGTAAGCTTGGCTTAAGTATATATTGGTTTACTTTCTGTAATATTAAAATTGAAGGTAAAATTAAGTCCGGTTCAGTTTGGAAGACTTCTCAAGAAGTCTTCTAAACCTTTCGGCCAAGAAATCTCTTGGAAGTCGTCCAGATCCTATAATCAAATAACTAAGCAAAATATACTTTCTTAAACTAAAATGAAACTTAGAAAGTGTTTTAATCAAGTTGTTCTTATAGCACTAAACACATATAGGTCAAATTTTTTTTAAAAATAAGATTTTCAAATATTACCATAAAATTACCAACAATAATACAACATATTTTACCAAACCCTAAACCAAAAGATTATCATGACTTAATCTATATTCACTCATCTATGTTAAAAATAATTGAATTTTCGTAAAACTAAGTTTCCATCATTTAGAAATGTTTATTAATACATAATTTTTATTTTTTCCCTTTCAAAATATTTTTATAAATTTTATTAATTACTGTTAAGATCTAATACATGAGAAGACTTCTGGAAGACTTCGACTTAGGCAAAAAATCCAAATTTTACTAAAATTTAGGCGGAATATGTTAGAAGACTTCTTTGGAAGTCTCATGTGAGTTTTCCAGATCCTATAATCAAATAACTAAGCAAAAAAAACACTTCATTAAACTTAAAAGATACTTAAAAGGTGTTTAAATCAAGTTATTAGGTAGTTACTAAACCCATATAGGTCAAATTAAAAATAAAATAAAAATAAATGATAAGATTTCAAAATCTTATCCTAAATATACTAACAATACTACAACATTTTTACCAAACTCTAAACCAAAGACCATCATAACTCAATATACATTCACTCATCTATGTTAAAAATAATTCAATTGTACTAAAACTAAATTTACAACATTCAGAAATGTTTATTATTACATAATTCAATTTCCTCCCATCAAAATATTTTTTATTAAAATTTTAAATTATTTTAAAGTTTTACTGTATAAGAACACTTATAAAGAAGTCTTCTCTGTATAATAGTAAAACCATTTTTGGCAATTTTCCCATGATGCAAAGACCAAAAATAAACAATTTTGAAATGAGAAATCCATATTCTAAATTAAAGTTAAACAGAAGCAAGGAACAACATTGTTCAAATGAAAACCAAACAAGATTAGTTAAATGAAATCCAAACAAGGTTCTTGATCGTGCAAATCAAACAAATAGCGATTTTTGAAATAAAATTAAAACCAAACCAAAGAGAAACATTATTCAATGAAATGAAACCAAATTCTTCAAGTTCAACCTTCAAACTTCAGTTTTTAATTCTGAATCCTTTGCGATCCAAACTCTGACAAAAGAAAAGCAAACACATAAAGTTGAACAGCCACTACATCAATGTTAATGAAGAGCAACTAAATTAAAGAAGTACATACTTTTCTCAAGTCTATCAAGCAGTTCAATATCATCTAGAGTTTATTCATTTGTGATGACTTTTTCACCGAGCATGAGGTCGGCATGCATCCACTTCTTACTACACGTAAGAAGCTCTATCATGTATTGAGTTAAACAGTTCCTATATGGTTCTAAGATTTTGCTACTTGTGCTAAAAGCATTCTATGATGCCACATATAAACTTGCATAGTAAGGAGAACTATAGCATTTTCTGCTAGAATTTGATATTTCATTTTTTACCTTCCACCGTAAGAGAATGTCAAGTTCAAATGATGCAGCATACAAATAAATTGAACGGTCGATCAAGGGATCTAAAGATCGCGAGAGATCTGTTTTTGGATCAATTAAAAATTTCTTTCGCTAGTTTATTGGAGACCAATTTTGTGTCAGATGAATTGAATCAAATTGCAAAAAAAAAATATACAACTATAAACATAAGAAGTATATTTATCTGAAAGCCAAATAACTTTAAACCTATTAGAAATTCTTAAAATAATTCCAACTAATTAAGATATATATTTAAATAACAAATAATTCTCAACCGGTTCTTTCAAATAAATTTCAAATTCATCCCTTGTATCTTCATTTTTTTCCAGCAACAATTTCCCTGTCCAGAAAATCTATCCTTTTATAAGCAAAATATTCCACTTTTTCATCAATTTTGAAGCTTTTCTTGAAAATGGAACAGATCACACGTTACTTCTCTGATACTCAATACTATTTCCAAGTAATGAACAATATGTGAGGAACAAACAATATGTGAGGAACAAACTGAAGCTTGTTCTGTCTCCTTTTTTTTTCCTTCTCTTAATGACCAAACATTTTTTTCTTTTGAATTAACCATAGTGTCTCTGGCCGAAACCAACCGACTATTCTATGGACCCCAGCGATACCGATATTTTTTAATCCATGGTGGCCGAAGAAAATTGAACTGCGGGTTTACCGTATTGGGTTTTGCACCGTTGATTTAAAGACCAAACATTATGTAAAACTAGTTCATGTTCTCCTTCAAATGGTTAGGGACTCTAAGAGGTTCATGCTTGAGAAGAATGCCGTGATGATTCCGAACCCTTTGGCGATGTGGTCGAAACACGAAGCAGCCATCTCTAACTTTGGCGTTCCTAACTACGGTGGTTAGTGGTTACAAATTGTACATATGCCACATTAAACTTGTACGTTGATACATTCACAGATATAAAGATGAAATAATACTTGTATATTACTGATCATATATTGTACACATGTCTAATCTTAATGAAGATATTTTCCCACTAACTCATTTCTCCTAATATGATATTGGTCGAATATATGTTGTCAAAATTTGTAAAGTACACACGATGGGATGTAACTCAAGAAAGTTTTTTTTTTTTTTGATAAACGTTATCTTGTTGTTCTCTTCAACAATTTCGAAGTTAATAGCGTATTTATTTAACTTTTCCTCTCGCAGACGAAAATTAACTCAAGAAAGTTTGTAAGCTATAAATAGAGTGTGTCGATCAATTTGTAGATCATTCTGATATTTTCTTTGTGTGAATCTTCTTGAGGTTAATACAATTTTGGGTTAGCTGTTTGGTTCATTATTGGGAAAGGAATCATGTGTAACCTTTTACACTTGAGCTATTGATTCATTGTTTTCTGAACATTGAGTCGGATTACATAAAGGAGATATACTTCCTTTATCAACTTACTAAGCCGGTAGTTAGCCTTCTCGAACTCAATCAGTCAACACTTCTACTTCCCAGAACCTGTTAGTTTTTAGACTTTAAGTCAAGAGACTACACGTCGTTTCCATATCGGTCGTAAAGACTGCTTGTTGCTTTCTAAAAAATTCTGTTACTCCATGTTTATCTGTTTGCATTAAGGCTCTAACTGTTAACCATCTCGGGAATATTAGGAACAAATAGGAAAAGAATGGATGAGAATAACATAATGGGAATGATAAGGAACGGTTATTCCATATCAAATTTAGTAAGGAATAAATTTGTTCTTTAATTCTCTACAATAAAAGGAATGAGAAGGAATGAAAAGGAATGACTATTCCTTGTGAATGGTAAAATTTGTTAGGAACATTAAGGAATGCATTATTCCTCTTCATTCTAACCAACTAACATGAAATGTATCTTTGACAATATCAAATATACATACATGAATCTCGTATACAAAACAAATCCTAAATCCGTTGAAACTCAGTGCATCAATAAAAACACCTTCGGAGAATGGTTTCACTTGAGCTACCTTGAGGATGAGATGAACTTTACTGTTGCATCAGTGTGTCTTAAATCTCAGTGCATCAATAAAATGCCTAGCACTCGTGGGCACAAGGAAGATAAACTCGCTTTCAAGGTTGACATATGGGGGGTGCGCCCCGCGGTACGGTATACCTTTTCGGTTTAGAAAAATTATTTTTCCATATAAGTATGTATTCTTATAGGGAAAAGGAAATCGAGTTTTTTGAGGCTGTATAAATATGCGTCTAAAAGTTTGTAAGTTATTAACACATCAATAATAAGAAAACATAAATGGGTATTTGCCTCAATACGTTTTGTTCTCTGTTCTTCTTCTAACCTAATTAGTGGCCGTTCACAAAATTTACGATTCATTATTCTCCTGAGTTCTTCATTAGCCTCTATTTGTATCCTCCTGCAACATTTAGCATAAGATCAATCACGAGATAACTGAGTTGAAAGAATGAACCAGCCTGTGCTCTTGTTAGCCACTTACCTGATTTTGGAACCGCTCTTGCCCACAAGAATCTTGCGTTGTTTAAGTTTAGGAGTGATGAGATGCAGTTCGATCCTCAGAGACCCGTCTCGCTGCTCTCTCCAGTCCACTATATGGTACTTCCTATGATCCTAACAACTTCAGAAGAGATGTTCTCCATCACTTCTTCACTTATTGTGAAAGGATCTTCCTCCCATGGCTTTTTTTTACTGCTTGGTCCATCAAATATTGGCTGAGATCTTTGACTCCAGATCCCTTTAAAGTCGCAAAAACGTGATGTGTGTAAACTCGGATCTTAGCTTGAACACAAATGTTGGGGTCAAAAACGGTTATCTCGAAATCAACGGCTAAGTCTATTTGTCATACGAAAAACCTTCCGAAAAACGAACACGAACACCCGTAGACCGAAGGAACCGAGCAGCCGACCCAGGCCTTGGCCGTAGCCGCCGGGCGGCTAGCCCCGTGCTGGCCGTGGCCGCCGGCGGCTAGCGCCCGTGCTGGCCGTGGCCGCCGGGCGGCTAGCCCCGTACTGGCTGTGGCCGCCGGCGGCTAGCGCCCGTGCTGGCCGTGGCCGCCGGGCGGCTAGCCCCGTGCTGGCCGTGGCCGCCGGCGGCTAGCGCCCGTGCTGGCCGTGGCCGCCGGGCGGCTAGCCCCGTGCTGGCCGTGGCCGCCGGCGGCTAGCGCCCGTGCTGGCCGTGGTCGCCGGGCGGCTAGCCCCGTGCTGGCTCGGGTCTTCGGTCGACAATCTTCGGTACACGAGTCCCAGTTCCCGGCAATCAGAAATTTGTACTTCGAGTCTTTTCAAGGTCTTCGCAAACCTTCGGAAACCTTTCGGAAACTCGTAAGACATCGACGGGAAGGAAAATCTTAGATTCTTCGTACGAAACAGCGATGGTCATCTTAGAATACCATTCGTCTCAACTCTACGAATGAACGAGGAATTTCTAAAGAGATCGTAGAAAGCAACGGAAGTCCTAAAGACGGCCCGAAAGGGACCAAAACGCGATCGGACAGTCAGTCTACGATTATCTGAGATGGATACGACGATTTACGTTTATCTTTACATAACAAGATAAATGTTAAATTTCCGGAAGGATAAATGTCAAGTTTCCCGAAAAGCGCGGAGGCCGACGAAAATGGAAAGAAGCCCGTCCTGCGGCCCAGAAGAAGAAAGACCGTCATAAGAAGGAGTATATAAAGGAGCTTGGGGAGAGGAAGAAAGGCAGAGCAAAAAATCCTAGAGAGAGAGCAAATCCGAAACTTAGGGACTTAGAGAATTCCTGCTAGCTTAGGACTTAGGAGGTTAGACTAGCGGAGCAAAGCTTAGAACGTTTTGTCTCCTTTATTTTCCGTCGTTTTTGCTTCAGCGTTTCTCTACTTCTCTTTTTCGGAAGAATATTGTACCATCTATTTAATAAAACGCCTTAGTGCAACTTTTCCGCTACTTTGCTTTGTTCTATCATTTTCGTTTGGTTATCGCAGAGAATCCGAGCCTTCAGGGAAAACTAGGTTTACTTAGTTTTCCTTCGATTTACTTACTTAAAATCGACAGTGCGAATTTCGGTTCCCACAGTTTGGCGCTAGAAAGAGGGGGGATCGGATTCTCTTACTCGAAAAACCTACGATTGGTAACAACAGCATGGCCACATCACCTGTCCGCAACATCGTGTCATTCGGGGACAGAGCAACGGCTGATCAAGCCAAACCTCATGACGAACTCCTCGTTATCCGACTTACGATCCAGGACATTGACGTAGCGAGAATATTGGTCGACACCGGATGCTCGACCAATATTATATATAAAAACACCCTCGAGAGGATGGGAATCGACCTAAACGTTATCACGGACGATCCCAATCCGATAATCGGACTCTCAGGAAACATCACAATGACCCTCGGTTCGGTCGATCTTTCGGTCAGAGCCGGGAGCGTCACAAAGACGGCAGAATTTTTGGTAGTCGACGGTCCAGCAGCATATAACGCGATCGTCGGGACTCCGTGGTTAAATTCCATGCGAGCAATCCCCTCGACTTTCCATCTGTGCCTCAAATTTCCGACCCTCTCTGGAGTGGAAACGATACAAGGAGATCGTAAGGCGCCGCGAGTCTGCTTGGCCACTGGGTTAAAACGGAAAAACTCTGAGCCCGAAACTAAGCCAAAAAAGCAAGCAACTCACGAACCAGCATCGCAGGACCCTCCAGAAATCTTCTGGCAATCGCAAAGAGCTGAGGTCCTGGAAGGGAAACGTGAGCCCACTTGCGAACCTGTAATTTCGGTCTGCCTCGATGAGACTAACCCAGAGCGGTGCGTAGAGATTGGAGCCAATCTTCGCGACCCATTGAAAGCAGAACTCATCGCATGTCTCAAAAAGAACCTTAACACGTTCGCTTGGGCTGCGGAAGATATGCCGGGAATCGACATTAACATAACATGTCACGAACTCAACATTGATCCAACCCACAAACCCGTAAAACAAAAGAGGCGAAAGCTAGGCCCCGAACGGGCAACCGCGGTCAATGAGGAAGTCGAAAGACTCCTCAAAGTTGGATCAATAACAGAAGTAAGATATCCCGACTGGCTCGCCAATCCCGTCGTCGTCAAGAAAAAGAACGGGAAATGGCGAGTATGCGTTGACTTTACCGATCTCAACAAAGCGTGCCCGAAGGATTGTTTCCCGCTTCCACACATCGACCGTCTAGTCGAGGCAACCGCAGGAAACAAACTCCTATCGTTCATGGACGCGTTCTCCGGTTACAATCAAATCATGATGAATCCCGAAGATCGCGAGAAGACAGCATTCATTACCGACCGAGGAACCTATTGCTACAAAGTAATGCCTTTCGGTCTTAAGAACGCCGGCGCCACGTATCAGCGACTCGTCAATCGAATGTTTGCCGAGCAACTCGGAAAAACCATGGAGGTGTATATCGACGACATGTTGGTAAAATCTCTCGACGAACGCGATCACGTGATCCACCTAGAGGAATGCTTTGAGAGGTTGAACCAACACAACATGAAACTCAATCCATCAAAATGCAGATTCGCCGTGGCGTCGGGAGAATTTCTTGGTTACCTCGTAACATTCCGCGGAATTGAGGCCAATCCGAAACAAATCAACGCACTGATAGAGATGGCCTCCCCGAGAACCAAGCGGGAAGTCCAGAGGCTGACCGGACGAGTCGCGGCCTTAAACCGGTTCATCTCGCGATCCACGGATAAGTGTCTCCCCTTCTACGAAACGTTAAAGGGGAATAAAAAGTTCGAGTGGTCAGAAGATTGCGAGAAAGCTTTCCAACAGCTGAAGCAGTATCTGGCCACCCCTCCTATCCTCGCAAAACCCGTAGTCGGAGAGCCCTTGTTCCTCTACATCGCAGTATCCGCATCAGCAGTCAGTGGCGTCCTGATTCAAGAGGAATTCGGAGAACAGAAACCGGTCTTCTACATTAGTAAAACATTACTAGATGCCGAAACTCGGTATCCGCTGATGGAAAAGTTGGCACTCGCTGTCATAACTTCGGCAAGAAAGCTTAGACCGTATTTCCAATCTCATACCATCGTGGTGCTTTTCCGTTACGGACGATTCTACACAGTCCAAGCCAGTCTGGTAGACTCGCGAAGTGGGCAATTGAACTAAGCGAGTACGATATCGAATATCGTCCAAAGACCTGCACGAAATTGCAGGTACTCGCGGACTTCTTGGTAGAATTACCCACGACGGATCTAACTAACGAAGACCCTGGATCAACATGGGATCTCCATGTCGATGGATCTTCAACCAAGCAAGGATCTGGAATCGGGATCCGGCTCACTTCGCCGACAGGAGAAATCCTCGAGCAATCGTTCCGCTTGGATTTTTGCGCATCGAATAACGAAGCGGAATACGAGGCGCTAATTGCGGGCCTACGACTGGCCCAGGGACTGAAAATTCGAAACATTCACGCTTACTGCGACTCTCAGTTAGTCGCAAACCAGTTTAGCGGAGAATACGAAGCAAGGGATGAAAGGATGAACGCATATCTGAAAGTTGTCCAAGACTTGGCCCACAATTTTCAGCAATTCGCGCTAACCAGGATTCCCCGCTCGGAAAACGTCCAAGCTGACGCTTTAGCCGCCCTCGCCTCAAGCTCGGATCCAGGGCTTAAGAGAATAATTCCCGTCGAATTCATAGAGCATCCAAGCATCGGACCGCCGGTAATCGCCAACCTGATCAGAACACAGATCGAAGGCGTGGAAGAAAACGAAGATCAACCAGAAGACGACGCAGACCAAACAGACTATGGCTGCGACGCTCCCTGGTTAGAACCTATCAAAGCCTACATTCTAGATGGTACCCTACCCGCGGAGAAATGGGCTGCTCGGAAAATAAAAATCCAGGCAGCATGATACGTAACCGTGGAAGGCGAAATCTACAAATGGCGATTCTCCGGACCTCTCATGACTTGCGCGGAAGGAGAAAAGGCGAGAAAAATCATGGAAGAGGTTCATTCTGGATCATGCGGAAACCACTCCGGCGGAAGGTCTCTCGCAACAAAAATAAAACGCCACGGATTCTACTGGCCAACTATGGTAAAAGATTGCGAGAAGTACGCTCGGAAATGCGAGAAGTGTCAGCGGCACGCCCCGACAATTCATCAGCCCGCCGAGATCCTCTCTTCTATCTCATCTCCGTACCCTTTCATGCGATGGTCGATGGACATCGTCGGACCTATGCACAAATCAAAACAAAAACGTTTCCTGCTGGTCCTCACCGATTTCTTTTCAAAATGGGTGGAAGCTGAATCCTACGCAAGTATCAAAGACGTGCAAGTCGAGAACTTCGTTTGGAAAAACATCATAACCAGACACGGTGTCCCGTACGAAATCGTAACGGACAACGGGTCCCAGTTTATTTCCACTCGATTCGAGGCATTCTGCGAAAAATGGAAAATACGACTTAACAAGTCTACTCCCAGATACCCGCAGTGCAACGGACAGGCTGAAACCATAAACAAGACCGTCCTAGACGGATTGAAAAAACGCTTGGAAGCCAAAAAGGGACGATGGGCAGAAGAACTCGAAGGGGTCCTTTGGTCTCATCGAACCACTCCGAGACGAGCAACGGGGGAAACTCCATTCGCTCTCGTTTACGGAGCATAATGCATGATTCCAGCGGAAGTAGAATTCCCCGGCGTACAGGGGAGATTTCTTCCCGAACGGGAAGACCTGAACAATGCCATGCTGCTGGATAATCTTGACCTCATCAACGAGCGTCGCGACCAAGCCCTCATCCGAATTCAAAATTACCAGCAGGCCGCTGCAAAATACTACAACGCGAACGTACGTCATCGAAGATTCAAAGAGGGTGAACTGGTCTTGCGAAAAGTCTTCCAAAACACTGCTGAACGAAACGCAGGAAAACTGGGAGCAAACTGGGAAGGACCATACAAAATCATAAAAGTCGTCCGACCAGGTTCGTACCAAATCGCGAACATGCAAGACGAAAAAATCCCGAGAACTTGGAATGCTATGCATCTCAAGAAATACTACCACTAGAACGTAAACGTGGACAACAGAACTACGAGATGGCTTGATCCTCGAAAGAGGTACGTAGGCAGCTCGCCAACCGGTGGGTTCAGCTATCCCCCCGATTTAAAAAAGGGGGGAGTAGGGTGCGTACACCCGCACGCTCCCACAATTTTCGAAAAATCCGAACTTTCGAAAACTTTCCGCAATCAATTCGCCTAACGGCCTTAACAATGGATCCAGTATCCATCCAACAAACCATAAAACTATCACCCGGAAACATTCCGCGATTTCTAAAAAGCCCATAGTCCTTTATGGCATAAGAAAAACAAACTTCAAAGCACTGCGAGACGTCGCTTCGTGCCCGAACATCCATTTTTCGATTATAACTTTCATACGCCTCCTAAACGGCATCATATCGTTGTTGCTGATCACAACAAACGAACTCTGACGTCCTAAACAGACAAGCCACCTAAGGGTAGGCTCTTTTACATCCGACAAGGATCCCATAGCGCGCTATACAAAAAATCCAAATTTGGTTCAGCACTTCGTAAAGGAAGTAGCTCGATTCGTGCCCATACAAATCATATAAGCCGATACCACTTCGCGGATTTTAAAACGGTACGAATCAGGTTAAAATCACGAACAGGCAAAACGAAAGCCGATTTGTCATCGCACAGCCTCAGTCTGAGAGTAAACCTAGGTCGTGCCCTAAACCCAGCCTTGCTGGTATCTTAACATCTCATAGGCAAAGCGTCAACGACGCGAGATCCCAAAACTTGTCTCTTCACTCAAGTCTGTACGTTTCCACGAATTTTCGCGTAAATCGTAAACCGCAGGAAAATCTCGCTTTGCACAAACTACGGATACGGTGATCGTCAGGGAGGCAGGAATGAGACGACAACTCACACCCTGCTTCTCTAACTTCGACAAACAGAAGTTCTAAAACGCAAAATATTTTATAAACGCATACCGCGAATTTAATACAGCGCCCTAAAAAGGGGCAGGGATTCAAAGCCACCAACGGCCAGTCCCAAAATCATACATGATGGCCAACCAACGGCCGAAATATAATCAAAATAAAAATCCCCTCAGGGATTGATCAACCTAGGCGTCCTCCGGGACACCGCCTTCATCCTCCGACTCACCCAAAGCAGGAACAGCTTCGCCATCGCCCTCGCCGACTTCCTCACCACCCTTGTCTGCAACAATTCCAGCATCCTGGACCTCTGGAATTTCCAAGCCCGGGACAAGGGCACCTGAGGACGACGGGCCGGCAAGCTCCACCGTACTGCAAGTTCCCGCCTCCTCAAAGCGCTGAATCCGCCTCTTCGAACGTCGAACTTCCGAAGACTTGCTCTTCTTCTCCTCCTTCGCTTTGAGTAGCGAGCTCACAGTCTTGCCCAGATCACGCTCGAGATCGCTGATCCTAGCTTCGAGCGTCGACGTCTGGGCAGCATGAGTGCTCTCAATCGATTGAAGCACAGCCTCGGTACGCTTCAGAGTTTCCCGCGACGAATCCAGCTCCTTGGACAAACGCGTAACCTCCAGTCCACAATCTCCAAGCATCCCGTCGATCAACGACACAAACTGATCACATAAAAAAATATATATGAGAATCAAAGGGATAGCAAAGGAAAGAAGATTCTTACGAAATACCTTGGAGCGATGCTGCGATAGTCTCGCCGAAACCTCGCCTTCCTCACTCTTAGTACACCTTTTCCTTTTCGCTGATCCGGCGACCCCAGCTCTTGAGCGTCCCCTCGATGGCAGCACAGCGTTGGACGCGGGAAGTCCCAAAACGATCTCTCTCTTCTTTTCTGGAGGAGGAAGCATGACTTCTACCGCATCCTCCGAAACCACTATCGGCGCGAAAGGGGAACCTTCCGGACGAGCCTGGACATCGGGTACTTGCTCCGAAACGACAATTTCTCCAGCAGGCAAAGGGACATCGGTTCCAGAGGCTGGAAGTGTGGAGACCGGGACTGGAGTAACATCGGGTCCAAGAACCAAAGCCGCGGGATCCGGAGTTAAAGTAACCTCGGAACCGGGAGTCGGAACCACGGGAGTAGCACTAGGACCTGCCACGCTAGACTCCATCTCAGCACGGCGTCGCTCCATCTTGTCCTGAAAAGAACTGAACCCCTCGACGAATGTCTGCGTAAGAGCAGGAGTATCTTGCACCGACGAGGCTTGGTTAGCTTCACTCATTTCGACATCAGAATCCTTCTTTTCATTTGGAGAGAAAGCCATGTTTTCTAAAATTTGGGGAAAGAAGAGTGAGTGAAAAATGAGAGGAAGATGGGGTGCTATTTATAAGAAATCAAAGGTGGTAGAGTTTTTCGGAATAAAATATCCCTAGCCAAAATTTCGATTTTCAACTCATAATCTTCCGCCCGCAAGACCGTCTCTGCGTCTTACAGGCTGGGGGGCTAACTGTTGGGGTCAAAAACGGTTATCTCGAAATCAACGGCTAAGTCTATTTGTCATACGAAAAACCTTCCGAAAAACGAACACGAACACCCGTAGACCGAAGGAACCGAGCAGCCGACCCAGGCCTTGGCCGTAGCCGCCGGGCGGCTAGCCCCGTGCTGGCCGTGGCCGCCGGCGGCTAGCGCCCGTGCTGGCCGTGGCCGCCGGGCGGCTAGCCCCGTACTGGCCGTGGCCGCCGCCGGCTAGCGCCCGTGCTGGCCGTGGCCGCCGGGCGGCTAGCCCCGTGCTGGCCGTGGCCGCCGGCGGCTAGCGCCCGTGCTGGCCGTGGCCGCCGGGCGGCTAGCCCCGTGCTGGCCGTGGCCGCCGGCGGCTAGCGCCCGTGCTGGCCGTGGTCGCCGGGCGGCTAGTCCCGTGCTGGCTCGGGTCTTCTGTCGACGATCTTCGGTACACGAGTCCCAGTTCCCGGCAATCAGAAATTTGTACTTCGAGTCTTTTCAAGGTCTTCGCAAACCTTCGGAAACCTTTCGGAAACTCGTAAGACATCGACGGGAAGGAAAATCTTAGATTCTTCGTACGAAACAGCGATGGTCATCTTAGAATACCATTCGTCTCAACTCTACGAATGAACGAGGAATTTCTAAAGAGATCGTAGAAAGCAACGGAAGTCCTAAAGACGGCCCGAAAGGGACCAAAACGCGATCGGACAGTCAGTCTACGATTATCTGAGATGGATACGACGATTTACGTTTATCTTTACATAACAAGATAAATGTTAAATTTCCAGAAGGATAAATGTCAAGTTTCCCGAAAAGCGCGGAGGCCGACGAAAATGGAAAGAAGCCCGTCCTGCGGCCCAGAAGAAGAAAGACCGTCATAAGAAGGAGTATATAAAGGAGCTTGGGGAGAGGAAGAAAGGCAGAGCAAAAAATCCTAGAGAGAGAGCAAATCCGAAACTTAGGGACTTAGAGAATTCCTGCTAGCTTAGGACTTAGGAGGTTAGACTAGCGGAGCAAAGCTTAGAACGTTTTGTCTCCTTTATTTTCCGTCGCTTTTGCTTCAGCGTTTCTCTACTTCTCTTTTTCGGAAAAATATTGTACCATCTATTTAATAAAACGCCTTAGTGCAACTTTTCCGCTACTTTGCTTTGTTCTATCATTTTCGTTTGGTTATCGCAGAGAATCCGAGCCTTCGGGGAAAACTAGGTTTACTTAGTTTTCCTTCGATTTACTTACTTAAAATCGACAGTGCGAATTTCGGTTCCCACAACAAACAGAAACTCTGTATAAAAAATAATTCTCATTATTATGTGTTTAGAAAATAACTCAAAACTAAACACCTTGAATCTTTATTCCACCACATCTCTCACAACTCAAGAGACGTGTTTATATAGCAAATAGATAACTCTTATTTCCTTTTTCCTATTGTAATTAGATATATCCTAATACTATGAGGAATGTTAATTTGCCTATTTCCTAAACCGACTTATTTAATGGAAACTTATGCTCCAAGCTATTGAAGCTTACCCAACATTCTCCCTCTTAAACTTCAACTCGGTGTTGTTCATGTCTCGAACTCCTAACAAGTTTCTCATCTCAGAAACTTGATCCGCGCTAAAGCTTTAGTTAGAATGTATGCACGTTTATCTTCACCAGCAACTAATCTTGCTTTGAAATTGTTCATTGTGCCATCTGCGCTTCTTTTGATCTTAAAAACCCATTTAAGACCAAACACTTTAACTCCTGCTGGTTTATCAACTAAGATCCACGTCTTGGTCTTGTTGATCAAATTAATCTCCTCAATACACGCCAATATCCATTCAGCAGAGTCTTCTGCTTCTTCAGTTTCTAGTTCTTGTTCTAGCTCCTTTTGAAATTGAACAAGACCAGACGTACTGGAGCCTTCATTCTCGTTTCGAGGATGATATGGTCCAACACCTTCTTCAATAACGTCTCCCCATGTCATTTGAAACATGCTTGGATACCTCCATAGTCTCTCTTTGAATTCCAACTAGCACTCTCATTGTAGACCACATCGCGTAGCTCCTTCTCGACAAAGCAAGTTGTTTTCCAATCTTGAGATTGGTTTTGTAAAGTCTGTTAGGACTTCTCTTAACGTTTAATATAAGCCTTCTGCTCGGGTCGTGTAATGTTAAATACTCGGTAACTTTTCCTAAACTTAGGATGTTGCTTTTTAACCCGGGAATGTAGTAGATATTGGTTAAGAGCTTTTGTTCTCCATTCTTTGTCTTGAAAAGAATGGATCCTTTTCCATCGATGTTTACACAAGATCCATCTCCAAACTTTACTTTTCCTTTTATGTTTTCATTCAGCTCCAAGAAAAATGATTTTACACCGGTCATATGATTGCTTGCACCGTTATCTAAGTACCATACTCCATCTTCGGCTCCGTCTGCCTCGTACTTCTTTGGAATGACATCCTCTTCATTCAGGAGGATTTCGTGCATATAGAGGGCTGGATCAGCTTCTTATGTGTCCGCTATATTTTCCTCCTCCATCTTTCTTATTCTTTCTGGACATGTGGAAGCAAAGTGCCCAGCTTTGTCACATCGATAACACACAACTTCAGATATATCTTTCTTCTCTTTGTTCTGATCTAGTGTGTTGAATCTACCACGGCCTTTGCCACGAGACCGTCTTCCACGACCTCTACCTCGGCCTCTTGAAGTTTCGTTTGTGGATTGGTTTCCTCGAGTCTCCGCAAACAATATATTCTGTTGAGTGTCGTTGTAACTCTCATGCTTTTGTATACGCTCATCATAAGCCTTAAGACGTCCCACAATATCCTCGTAACCTGTTTTATTTGGGTCTAAGACTTGCTAGAGTGATGCTATGATATGTATATACTTCTCAGGTAAACTTTGAAGAAACTTCTTCACCATCCGTGATTCTTCGAAAGTTTCGCCTAAAGTTGCAGCTCTCGCAGCTACTTCTGATATTTTTACAGCAAACGAATCAATTGATTCTGAATCCACCATTCTCATACGCTCGAATTCAGACATCAGAGTTTGAAGCCTCGCTTTTCTAACTCGATCCGCACCAAGGTGTCTCGCCTTGATTGCATCCCACATATCTTTGGGTGAATCTAGATTACCGACTTGTAATGTTAGATTCTCTGGTATGGCTTGAAACAGTAAAGCAGTTGTGACGTTGTTCTTCTTTGCTTCAGTTGTTCCAGGATCTATTGCTTCACATATCTCATGAACAAGTAAGGTCAGTTTCATTCTCATTGGCCATACTGTGTAGTTCGATGCTGTTAACATCGGACATGTAACCGACGATAGCGTGAGCTCCTTAGACTTCGTTGGAGGCTTTAGATCTCCCATGTCTCGTGCTTCTCTTGTCGTTGATTAAACCTAATGCGCTGATACCAAATAAAGTCGCAAAAATGTGATGTGTGTAAGCTTGGATCTTAGCTTGAATACAAACAGAAACTCTGTATAAAAAAATAACTCTCTTTATTATGTATTTAGAAAATAACTCAAAACTAAACACCTTGAATATTTATTCCACCACATCTCTCACAACTCAAGAGACGTGTTTATATATCAAATTGATAACTCCTATTTCCTTTTTCCTATAGTAATTATATATCTCCTAATACTATGAGCAATGTTAATTTGCCTATTTCCTAACCGACTTATTTAATGGAAACTTATGCTCTAAGCTATTGAAGCGTACCCAACACCCTTAAGTCCTGATATCATGAAGTACCTTGAACATCAAAAAGATAAAACATGATTTTTCACTTGCAAATTTGTTCTTCAGGTGAAGGAATCTACCTACCTGTCATATGCAGGGAGATTTTGGAACTCCACAGCAACCTTTAACAGATCTTTCTTCTTCTCAACCAAATAAACTTTGTTCATACATAAAATGCGCTTCAATTTTGGATTTGCTTCCTCTCCCATATATGTAATCAAGCGTACAACTCTTGAATCCGGACTACATCAATCGAAGAGAATCAAGTTTGAGAGAGATCTGTATCCATTTGCTAATAGCCCAAAACTGCAGTCACAAAGTCCGGTTCAAACAATCTGTTTACGGTTCTAAAGCTATGGATAATCTTGGTCTTTTGCTAGTAAAGCCCACCACCATATCCACCGCTTAACTATACTAAAATCAGTTAGGAGATAGCTTTATCAATAAAATCTGCTAATGACTAACCAGGTGAGATGCCATTGGACATCAAACAGGTGAGGTCCAAGCATTTTTTGCACACAGGTCTTGATGGTCTTTGTAATCATATCCACTTTTCTTCAGCATACCCGGAGGGAGTATCAAAGAAAGACTGAACACAAAAATCAAATATTTTAGTCTACAAAATGATTGCACTCAACAATAAAATGCTAACCTCCGTACTTAAACACAAAGAGAAAGCTTACAACTTGTGTATCCCCTTTTGTCAACACTTCATGGGTCGTCGTGTTGGTCATCCCTGAAGCAGCTGCAACCTTTGTTCCAACCTGTGCACATTGCAAGATTCTCAACATAAGGATAAAGTCACACTTAAGTAAGCAGCTTTACGATTACACTTAAAAAAGTCATTGTCTTAAAAATGAAGGATCAAACCATGAAGTTAGTGAGGAAAGGTTTGCTGGCGTTTAGTGGGCCGATGAGTCCGACGTTAAATACAGTTCTGGTCTTCTTCTTGAACCTCACGTTCGTCATCAGCTGACTTAAGCGCCGCTTCAAGGAGAGCCTTGGCGAGAATTCTAGACCGATCAATACTATCATCCTCTCTCTCTCTCTCTCTCTCTCTCTCTCTCTCTCTCTCTCTCTCTCTCTCTCTCTCTCTGTACCTTTTATCCCAATTGGGTTGCATGGGCTTCTTCACTTTGAGTATTGACTGCTACCTAAAACAGAGTCTCCATTGACGGAAGTGGGTTCGTCTAGATGTGGCTGCACCGGCGGAGGAAGATGGGTTTCACTGAGAAGTGTCGCTGCTCATGAGAAGGTTCTTACGAAATACCTTGGAGCGATGCTGCGATAGTCTCGCCGAAACCTCGCCTTCCTCACTCTTAGTACACCTTTTCCTTTTCGCTGATCCGGCGACCCCAGCTCTTGAGCGTCCCCTCGATGGCAGCACAGCGTTGGACGCGGGAAGTCCCAAAACGATCTCTCTCTTCTTTTCTGGAGGAGGAAGCATGACTTCTACCGCATCCTCCGAAACCACTATCGGCGCGAAAGGGGAACCTTCCGGACGAGCCTGGACATCGGGTACTTGCTCCGAAACGACAATTTCTCCAGCAGGCAAAGGGACATCGGTTCCAGAGGCTGGAAGTGTGGAGACCGGGACTGGAGTAACATCGGGTCCAAGAACCAAAGCCGCGGGATCCGGAGTTAAAGTAACCTCGGAACCGGGAGTCGGAACCACGGGAGTAGCACTAGGACCTGCCACGCTAGACTCCATCTCAGCACGGCGTCGCTCCATCTTGTCCTGAAAAGAACTGAACCCCTCGACGAATGTCTGCGTAAGAGCAGGAGTATCTTGCACCGACGAGGCTTGGTTAGCTTCACTCATTTCGACATCAGAATCCTTCTTTTCATTTGGAGAGAAAGCCATGTTTTCTAAAATTTGGGGAAAGAAGAGTGAGTGAAAAATGAGAGGAAGATGGGGTGCTATTTATAAGAAATCAAAGGTGGTAGAGTTTTTCGGAATAAAATATCCCTAGCCAAAAATTTCGATTTTCAACTCATAATCTTCCGCCCGCAAGACCGTCTCTGCGTCTTACAGGCTGGGGGGCTAACTGTTGGGGTCAAAAACGGTTATCTCGAAATCAACGGCTAAGTCTATTTGTCATACGAAAAACCTTCCGAAAAACGAACACGAACACCCGTAGACCGAAGGAACCGAGCAGCCGACCCAGGCCTTGGCCGTAGCCGCCGGGCGGCTAGCCCCGTGCTGGCCGTGGCCGCCGGCGGCTAGCGCCCGTGCTGGCCGTGGCCGCCGGGCGGCTAGCCCCGTACTGGCCGTGGCCGCCGCCGGCTAGCGCCCGTGCTGGCCGTGGCCGCCGGGCGGCTAGCCCCGTGCTGGCCGTGGCCGCCGGCGGCTAGCGCCCGTGCTGGCCGTGGCCGCCGGGCGGCTAGCCCCGTGCTGGCCGTGGCCGCCGGCGGCTAGCGCCCGTGCTGGCCGTGGTCGCCGGGCGGCTAGTCCCGTGCTGGCTCGGGTCTTCGGTCGACGATCTTCGGTACACGAGTCCCAGTTCCCGGCAATCAGAAATTTGTACTTCGAGTCTTTTCAAGGTCTTCGCAAACCTTCGGAAACCTTTCGGAAACTCGTAAGACATCGACGGGAAGGAAAATCTTAGATTCTTCGTACGAAACAGCGATGGTCATCTTAGAATACCATTCGTCTCAACTCTACGAATGAACGAGGAATTTCTAAAGAGATCGTAGAAAGCAACAGAAGTCCTAAAGACGGCCCGAAAGGGACCAAAACGCGATCGGACAGTCAGTCTACGATTATCTGAGATGGATACGACGATTTACGTTTATCTTTACATAACAAGATAAATGTTAAATTTCCAGAAGGATAAATGTCAAGTTTCCCGAAAAGCGCGGAGGCCGACGAAAATGGAAAGAAGCCCGTCCTGCGGCCCAGAAGAAGAAAGACCGTCATAAGAAGGAGTATATAAAGGAGCTTGGGGAGAGGAAGAAAGGCAGAGCAAAAAATCCTAGAGAGAGAGCAAATCCGAAACTTAGGGACTTAGAGAATTCCTGCTAGCTTAGGACTTAGGAGGTTAGACTAGCGGAGCAAAGCTTAGAACGTTTTGTCTCCTTTATTTTCCGTCGCTTTTGCTTCAGCGTTTCTCTACTTCTCTTTTTCGGAAAAATATTGTACCATCTATTTAATAAAACGCCTTAGTGCAACTTTTCCGCTACTTTGCTTTGTTCTATCATTTTCGTTTGGTTATCGCAGAGAATCCGAGCCTTCAGGGAAAACTAGGTTTACTTAGTTTTCCTTCGATTTACTTACTTAAAATCGACAGTGCGAATTTCGGTTCCCACAACAAACAGAAACTCTGTATAAAAAATAATTCTCATTATTATGTGTTTAGAAAATAACTCAAAACTAAACACCTTGAATCTTTATTCCACCACATCTCTCACAACTCAAGAGACGTGTTTATATAGCAAATAGATAACTCTTATTTCCTTTTTCCTATTGTAATTAGATATATCCTAATACTATGAGGAATGTTAATTTGCCTATTTCCTAAACCGACTTATTTAATGGAAACTTATGCTCCAAGCTATTGAAGCTTACCCAACATTCTCCCTCTTAAACTTCAACTCGGTGTTGTTCATGTCTCGAACTCCTAACAAGTTTCTCATCTCAGAAACTTGATCCGCGCTAAAGCTTTAGTTAGAATGTATGCACGTTTATCTTCACCAGCAACTAATCTTGCTTTGAAATTGTTCATTGTGCCATCTGCGCTTCTTTTGATCTTAAAAACCCATTTAAGACCAAACACTTTAACTCCTGCTGGTTTATCAACTAAGATCCACGTCTTGGTCTTGTTGATCAAATTAATCTCCTCAATACACGCCAATATCCATTCAGCAGAGTCTTCTGCTTCTTCAGTTTCTAGTTCTTGTTCTAGCTCCTTTTGAAATTGAACAAGACCAGACGTACTGGAGCCTTCATTCTCGTTTCGAGGATGATATGGTCCAACACCTTCTTCAATAACGTCTCCCCATGTCATTTGAAACATGCTTGGATACCTCCATAGTCTCTCTTTGAATTCCAACTAGCACTCTCATTGTAGACCACATCGCGTAGCTCCTTCTCGACAAAGAAAGTTGTTTTCCAATCTTGAGATTGGTTTTGTAAAGTCTGTTAGGACTTCTCTTAACGTTTAATATAAGCCTTCTGCTCGGGTCGTGTAATGTTAAATACTCGGTAACTTTTCCTAAACTTAGGATGTTGCTTTTTAACCCGGGAATGTAGTAGATATCGGTTAAGAGCTTTTGTTCTCCATTCTTTGTCTTGAAAAGAATGGATCCTTTTCCATCGATGTTTACACAAGATCCATCTCCAAACTTTACTTTTCCTTTTATGTTTTCATTCAGCTCCAAGAAAAATGATTTTACACCGGTCATATGATTGCTTGCACCGTTATCTAAGTACCATACTCCATCTTCGGCTCCGTCTGCCTCGTACTTCTTTGGAATGACATCCTCTTCATTCAGGAGGATTTCGTGCATATAGAGGGCTGGATCAGCTTCTTATGTGTCCGCTATATTTTCCTCCTCCATCTTTCTTATTCTTTCTGGACATGTGGAAGCAAAGTGCCCAGCTTTGTCACATCGATAACACACAACTTCAGATATATCTTTCTTCTCTTTGTTCTGATCTAGTGTGTTGAATCTACCACGGCCTTTGCCACGAGACCGTCTTCCACGACCTCTACCTCGGCCTCTTGAAGTTTCGTTTGTGGATTGGTTTCCTCGAGTCTCCGCAAACAATATATTCTGTTGAGTGTCGTTGTAACTCTCATGCTTTTGTATACGCTCATCATAAGCCTTAAGACGTCCCACAATATCCTCGTAACCTGTTTTATTTGGGTCTAAGACTTGCTAGAGTGATGCTATGATATGTATATACTTCTCAGGTAAACTTTGAAGAAACTTCTTCACCATCCGTGATTCTTCGAAAGTTTCGCCTAAAGTTGCAGCTCTCGCAGCTACTTCTGATATTTTTACAGCAAACGAATCAATTGATTCTGAATCCACCATTCTCATACGCTCGAATTCAGACATCAGAGTTTGAAGCCTCGCTTTTCTAACTCGATCCGCACCAAGGTGTCTCGCCTTGATTGCATCCCACATATCTTTGGGTGAATCTAGATTACCGACTTGTAATGTTAGATTCTCTGGTATGGCTTGAAACAGTAAAGCAGTTGTGACGTTGTTCTTCTTTGCTTCAGTTGTTCCAGGATCTATTGCTTCACATATCTCATGAACAAGTAAGGTCAGTTTCATTCTCATTGGCCATACTGTGTAGTTCGATGCTGTTAACATCGGACATGTAACCGACGATAGCGTGAGCTCCTTAGACTTCGTTGGAGGCTTTAGATCTCCCATGTCTCGTGCTTCTCTTGTCGTTGATTAAACCTAATGCGCTGATACCAAATAAAGTCGCAAAAATGTGATGTGTGTAAGCTCGGATCTTAGCTTGAATACAAACAGAAACTCTGTATAAAAAAATAACTCTCTTTATTATGTATTTAGAAAATAACTCAAAACTAAACACCTTGAATATTTATTCCACCACATCTCTCACAACTCAAGAGACGTGTTTATATATCAAATTGATAACTCCTATTTCCTTTTTCCTATAGTAATTATATATCTCCTAATACTATGAGCAATGTTAATTTGCCTATTTCCTAACCGACTTATTTAATGGAAACTTATGCTCTAAGCTATTGAAGCGTACCCAACACCCTTAAGTCCTGATATCATGAAGTACCTTGAACATCAAAAAGATAAAACATGATTTTTCACTTGCAAATTTGTTCTTCAGGTGAAGGAATCTACCTACCTGTCATATGCAGGGAGATTTTGGAACTCCACAGCAACCTTTAACAGATCTTTCTTCTTCTCAACCAAATAAACTTTGTTCATACATAAAATGCGCTTCAATTTTGGATTTGCTTCCTCTCCCATATATGTAATCAAGCGTACAACTCTTGAATCCGGACTACATCAATCGAAGAGAATCAAGTTTGAGAGAGATCTGTATCCATTTGCTAATAGCCCAAAACTGCAGTCACAAAGTCCGGTTCAAACAATCTGTTTACGGTTCTAAAGCTATGGATAATCTTGGTCTTTTGCTAGTAAAGCCCACCACCATATCCACCGCTTAACTATACTAAAATCAGTTAGGAGATAGCTTTATCAATAAAATCTGCTAATGACTAACCAGGTGAGATGCCATTGGACATCAAACAGGTGAGGTCCAAGCATTTTTTGCACACAGGTCTTGATGGTCTTTGTAATCATATCCACTTTTCTTCAGCATACCCGGAGGGAGTATCAAAGAAAGACTGAACACAAAAATCAAATATTTTAGTCTACAAAATGATTGCACTCAACAATAAAATGCTAACCTCCGTACTTAAACACAAAGAGAAAGCTTACAACTTGTGTATCCCCTTTTGTCAACACTTCATGGGTCGTCGTGTTGGTCATCCCTGAAGCAGCTGCAACCTTTGTTCCAACCTGTGCACATTGCAAGATTCTCAACATAAGGATAAAGTCACACTTAAGTAAGCAGCTTTACGATTACACTTAAAAAAGTCATTGTCTTAAAACTGAAGGATCAAACCATGAAGTTAGTGAGGAAAGGTTTGCTGGCGTTTAGTGGGCCGATGAGTCCGACGTTAAATACAGTTCTGGTCTTCTTCTTGAACCTCACGTTCGTCATCAGCTGACTTAAGCGCCGCTTCAAGGAGAGCCTTGGCGAGAATTCTAGACCGATCAATACTATCATCCTCTCTCTCTCTCTCTCTCTCTCTCTCTCTCTCTCTCTCTCTCTCTCTCTCTCTCTCTCTCTCTCTCTCTCTCTCTCTCTCTTTCTTTCTCTCTCTCTCTCTCTGTACCTTTTATCCCAATTGGGTTGCATGGGCTTCTTCACTTTGAGTATTGACTGCTACCTAAAACAGAGTCTCCATTGACGGAAGTGGGTTCGTCTAGATGTGGCTGCACCGGCGGAGGAAGATGGGTTTCACTGAGAAGTGTCGCTGCTCATGAGATGGAAAATAGTATTCGTAAAGCTTTCATTTTTGAGCAACAACACAAGCACGTATGAGTCGAGGCTTTTAGAGGTTTTATCTGTCGAGCCTTTTTGAGAGGAAAGTTGCAATTGGCGGGGAAGTTATGAAATATTACCGGGGAATTTTCAAAAATACCAATTTGAATGTACCATTATTCATATTTACTACTACTAAAAACACATTTTTAAAAATACCTTATTTATTAAAAGGTTAAAAACTATATATTCATGTTTTTATATGCTTTTCAAAATTATAACCCAAAACTCTAAATCTTAAACCCCCAATTCTAAACCCTAAATCCTCGAATATAAACCCTAAACCCTAAACTCTATACCCTAAATTCAATACCCTAAACCATAAACCCTAAAACCTCAACTATAAACCCTAAATCCTCAACTCTAAACCCTAAACTATGTACCCTTAAACCTAAAACATCAAATCTAAACCTTAAATCCTAAACCTTCAAATCTAAACTCTTCATTAAAAATGGTGGTAAAAGTGGTTTGTGTAAACATAAAAAGTGGTACTATAAAATGACATTTTTGGCAATTTCCCAATATTACAAGATAGCACCTTCTTTTTTTTCCATTAAACTCCACTTTGCACCTCCAACTTTTGCATTTGACACATTCAGAGATATTGTCAAATTTGAGGAGATTTAACATTATCAATGGAGTTATACATGTTTTATTGGGGCTTGCATATTAAACAACATGCAAGGGTGTATCTGTATTATATTAGTATTTGTTGAGGTCAGAAGAAAATAGACCAAAACAAACTCGTAGAGCATTAGCATTATGCTCTACATTATACAATCAACATTTGTTAGAAAATCATTTAGAAAAGCATTTACTAAATGCTAATGCTCTCTGGCAAATGCTCTCATATGAAGCTTTTGGAAGAGCATTTGCATTTACAATTTATACATTTAAGAAAAATATAAAATTAGTTCATTTATTTGATTTAATAATATTATAAAACTATTTTTTATATCCAGAAAATGAAATTTGGATTTCTAAAATAAATTTACAATATAAATATTTAATTATATTTTATTTTAAATGCAAAATACTATTTTAACAATAGATATATTAGTTGTAAATTTTATCTTTTTAAAAAAATTCGATATAAACATAATTCTGAAATTAGTAAATAAAATAAATTAATTATATCTCTTTTATATTAATATATAAAATAAAAAGATATATAATGATAATTTATTTATTTTATTTAATAATATTCAAATTATTTTATATCAAAAAATAAATTTTTATTTTATTTTATTTATTTAATAATATTCAAAATTATTTTAAATCTAAAAATAAATTTTTATTTTAAATAAATTTGACATTATTTTTTAAATAATAATATTTTATAATTAATTTATTCTATTTTCTAATTTCAAAAATTATGTTTATATCGAAAACTAAATTTTTATTTTATTTTATTTATTAAAAAATATTAAAAATTTATATCCAAAAATAAACATTTATTTTAAATAAATTTTACATTAATTTTTAAATAATAATATTTCACATTTAAAATTTAATTTAATTTATGTAATTAATTAAGATTCATTATTTTAAAAATAAATATATTATATACTAACTTTTATAAAAACAATTAGAATTGTATACTGCTACTGCTTTACCAATCATCTTATTAAAAGTTTTAATGAGAGTATATAGCTTCTGCAGCATACTACTTCTGCAGCATACTGCTTCTGCAGCATACTTCTGAATTAAGAATACGACATATGAAAAATAAACTAAGATCTCTTGTTCAGCTTATGAAAATCTGATCAAATGTGATTCAAAGACTTGTTACAAAACTCCACAATCATCGCCTTTATTGGATGGTCTTCCGACCCAGTGAGTTTGGTTTGGTGCATATCTAAAACAAAGTGTTTTTAAAACTGGACCGAGCGGTCGGATCGGGTTAAACCATGAACCGGACAACAATTTGGGTTCGGTTAACGACAAAACTCAACTAAAGTTGGACCAGTTAAAAATTTATATCGAACCGTCAGAAACCCGAGAACCGGCGACCAAATGAACCAGCCAAATCTTGATTCGTAAATAAACCAATGTTTTGTTAATAAAACAAATACTTTTCTTCTTTTAAAGCAAAAATATGATTTATTAAAGATTAATAAAATATTGTTTTTATCCTTTTTTATGTCTCTACAATTCACAATTCACAAGATTCAAAAAATTTAATTTTTACGTCAAGATATATTTTTTCTACTTCTCACTTTGTTTAGATTTTATTTCATGATCACTTGTGTTGAAGAATTTAATAATTGAAAATTTTACGTTTGTGAAATTTGTATAATTTATAAAAGAACAAAACACTTGTTTTATTTCAAAATATAAGTTTTTAACTAATATTTATATATATATTTTTAGAAAGATGATGAAGATTGAGAGTGATAAAATCTGGATAATTAACCACTGTCTCGTTTTCTGGGTTATCTATTACTTAATCCAATGATTCACTACACGCGTAGGTCATAATCAGAAAGGCATCGATCGATGTTCTGTCGAACGTATCGATCGACATAGCTTTGCGTCAATTGATCGATATCTCTATAGGAGAATCGATCGATGCGCCTCTAGTAAGCTTTAAGCACGGGTTGATAACAGTTCACTAGCAGTTTGCTAGACCATGCTGTCGCTTGCGCCTAACAAATCCTAGCTCAGAAAAGATAGATCCAAGGATAATATCCACAGTCATCATGTATAAGTTAGCTTCTCCTATACAAGCATTAAGAACAATCTTCTAAGATGAATATCACAATTCAAGTATTCATATTTGGGGCTAATACCTCAAAACCGATTTGAATCCTAAATCTAACAAGGTGATGGTGTTCAAGAAAGCTCTCAATAGTAACTATCTCTCTCACAAAACAAGTCTTTGTAAAGCTATGGTAAAAATTCTCTAAAACGGCTCTCTTGCTTCAAACACTTAAGCAAGGTATAAATAGTAAATATTAGGTTAAAACTCGTCAGGGGCTTCTTGGTAATTAGATGGAATCTTGGGCTTCAAGTCGTCTGTGACCAAACTGGGCTTCTGCGTGTTTACTATCGATCGATATCACAGAGTGTGTATCGATCGATATGTCTCTCTCTGTCGACTTCAAGTGGTCGATATGGTCATCTCGGGTGAAATCTCTAAAGTGCTCCAAAATGCTCCAAAATCATCATATTTTCTCCAGTTGCTCCTGAACCTGTAAATATGCTATCTAGACTCCAAAATACATTAAATCTATCCTTAAACTCCTATATACCATGGCTAAAATCAGGTCAAATTTATTGTATATCAACTACCCCAGACTTACCTTTTTGCTTGTCCTCAAGCAAAAACAAATGGTAGTCTCTCTGGAAAAGGATTGAAAACGGCAGGGACTCAAAAAAATTTAAAATCTTTGTCATCTCTTCCTAGAAGTGCAAGCCAAGTCATAAACATCCTAATTCCAAAAGTACATTATACCATATCCTAGTATAGCAACCAAGTTCTCCTAGTCAACAACTCAACCAATCACTTCTGACAATCCCCTCTACTAACCTCATTTCTTGCATAAAATAAAAGTATAGGCTTTACCTTAGGAGTATCGATCACAGGATACAAGGATGCTCAAACAAGTATCTGGACATGCAGGTAAAAAGAAGTTCTTTTCTTCTCTCTCTACTAATTTCTCTCTCAGTTAAAGTCTACTTCATTGCAGATTCATTGACCAAAGATTGGACAGGCTTCCATGAATCAAGCTTTAATGGTTTTGGCCATCATATCCTAGGATTTTTGTGAAGAAAGCCTAAATGGTTGTAGCCACCAAGTCATGTTCAAATCTTTTACCTATAGAATTCTTGTGAATCAAGCCTTAATGGTTTTTGCCACCAAGTACTGTTCGAATTCTTTTCCTAAATGTTATCTATATATTTTTTTTCTTTTTCCTTTTTCTCTTTTTTCTTTTTTTTTCGTTCTTTTGTTTTATAAAGTAAATAAAACTATCTAATCTAAAATTTTGAAATAGAGAGGGATACATTTCTACACAAAGCTTACCTTCCAGACTTGTTTAAAGAATCTGATTCCAAACCCCAAGACAAGCAATTCAAGTCAGTATTAGGTAGGAGGTCAGCTTTGGTTCCTTTAAACACTCTAGTAAGTACAAACATAGTTGATAGGTTGATCCACTTTGGTATCTCTAGTACTTCTTTAATCCGTAAATCTAAGACTGGTATAGAAAGTGGTTAGATGACAAGTAATAAATCGAAGTAATATCATTGTCCCTTTCTTAACTCAATAAAAACTTTTGAAAACATTTTAAATAAGACTCATAATAGTAGATAATCATTAGTAATTCCCCCTAGACTTAAACTGTTCCCAGTGTAAGACAATCGGAGTTTATAAAAACCATATAGTATAAATGCGAAATTTAAAAATTTAGAACGTCATACCTGACCGATGGCATATCGATCGATGTAGTTGAATGCGTGTCGATCGATGGCTGTGTAGTGTCGTCGATCGATGTCGACTTGATCGCGTCGGTCGATAGAGATGGCAAACATCTAATCTGATATTTTTTTTTATAAAACCTGCATAAATTAAAGACGGAAATAAATACTAGTAATTAATAAAGCTAAGTAGAATTACCTAATATTGAGTTGCCTCCCACTCAACGCTTTGTTATAGTCATTTATCTTGACTTTGGAGGTTAAATGGCTTAGTGTTGGTGAAAGCAGTTGCTTGCTGGATAGCAAACATCTCCTTCATCTGTGGACTGAGTTGCAGTGAAGCTTCTTATGGTATCACCTGATCTGGTCCAACTCTTTTGCATATCTTCTAACTCGTCTGTTAGTAGTTGTAGCCTCTCCTCAAAATTCTCAATGTTGAACTGATGCTTTCCAAGCTTATCATAAGCGTACGCTGATAGATCTGTCAGTTCCTCTTGCACTGAATGTAGCACATCCATGCTGTCCATGTTGGTTTTCTGTCGGACTGATGGTGTATCAGTATCGATTGATGATGTAGTATCGACGTCGATCGATGTCATGGTGCCCTCATCGATCGATGCAAGTGTTGGCATGTCGGTCGATTTGTAGGTCGAAGGGAGAGTTGCAAGTTGTCTCTGAATAGCCTTGATCTCCTTGTATATCCCCTCTGTCCATGAGTGCATAATATTGATGCTGCTGTCGAAGGGAAAGAAGATGTCATCAAGCTTCTTGTAGTAATCATCCTATGAATATTGTAAGGCTTCATAGATCTCATCTATCATCTTGTCAACTTCTTCATGGGTGTAGGCAGCTTCTGCTTGTTGAGTGTCTGATAACAGAACTTTTCAAGGTCCCTATCAAATGCAGTAGTATATGAGATGTCGAACCAATCCTAGGTGATTTCAATGCACTGAGAATACAAATCCATGCTTAATCTAAGTGCAAACCAAAAGTGAAATGAGCTTTAAACTAGAGCAATACTGAAATGCAATAAAACAATAACCTTTCTTTGATTATGAGATGGGAGAACTCATGGGATAAGGGATTAGACCTTGGGTGATCAAGTTTTGAACTAAAGGTGACAGCTTTCAATCAATCTATTAACCTTAGGCCTAGACACAATCCTAAACAAACTCTATCTCTAGATGGATGCTCATTTGCTAAGATGACTCAAGCATCAAATCTCTTTGGTTGAATGTCATAAAAGCAATCATTAAAATCAAGTTTACTAGCCATCTTAACACCTTTAACAACAAATCTCTTTGGCAAAGTGTGTTAAAAGCTTAGGAGAGTTGGCTCAGACATTTCATCAAACACCTTGTGGGTGGGAAATGTCTAAAGCTCAACTTTTGAGAGGCCAACTCAAAAGATGCATTAAGAACACTCTACAAGCAAGGAAATAGAAAGATCTATACCTAAACACTTTAGATCTAGCTTAATCACCCTTAGTCTCCCTAACCCATGAATCCAAAAGTGGACTACTCACTAATCACCATGATTCGTCTTAACCCCATGAGAGATTTAAGCTTAATCATGTAAAGAAAGGAAGAAAGGAACTTAAAATCACTCAAAAACACAAGAACAAGATGATGAATTGATTAAATGAAAGAACTTTCACCAAAAGGGTTTGTGTTTCTTCAGAGAAATTAAGATAATCCCATCATTAGGGTCTAAAGAGTATTTATAGTAGCCTAAAAACGAGCTGGGTCGACCCAACAAACCTGGGTTGACCCAAGATAATTTGGGTAAAAGTTGGTAAAAACAGATGTGAATATTTTTTCTAAGTGTCACAGCTGGTTTTTGACGCGTCCAATAAGCCGTTGGAGGTGCAAAAAGCCGCTGTGACATCACAGCTGGTTTTTGACGCGTCATCACTTGGCCACTGCGAGAAGTCGAAGTTGGACAGGGAGGGAGTTATTTTCCCAGCTGGTTTTTGACTTGGTACATTACACCGCTGCAGAAGGCCGCTGTGACACTTAGGCTCCATTTCGTTTCTCGACCAAAATCACTCTTTTTGCATCAAATCAAGCTCTAAATGCTTCCAACTCACCAAATGACATCTCCATCACCTAATATAGACAAATGTAGTGCAATGCAACCTAAATAATGCCTAAATGATGATATAGTGATAAATATGCACACAAAATGATACTTAAAAACATGCAAATTCATAAGATATCAACTCCCCCACACTAGTACTTTACTTGTCCTCAAGTAAACTTTTCAAAACTCAAGGAGGAGAGATATAAAGATGGGAGCTTATAACCAAAAGAAACACTCATAGCACTCAACTTGACATCCTAAAGAAACATAGCAAATAGCATGAGCAAACTCTCTAAACTCTAGCTTCTCAAGGTCTATTAATACTCTTATGCCTCTACACAAGATGCAATGCTTATCAATTAACATGCTCCCTTAACCAGCCCTCACATTGATTCACACACACACAAACTAGGTGAGGTCTCACAAATGGGCACATGATCTCAATCATTTGGCTAGGTGATCAAATGGTCTAATATGGATGAAAAGGAGGGTTCAATGCATCATTTTAAGGTGGCAATCACTCAAGAATCAAGGAGCTTGATCATTATGCAAAATTTATCTAAGACTAGGAGCAATTCATGCATACATGGATCCATCCTCATCATTCTACCCATTCCTAAGTGATTACAAATTCTACACCCCTTTCATTCATCCCATACCCCAAAATAACAAACACTCACATCACTCACCCAATGAACAACTCTCTTTTCTTATAATTTAACCACTAGAGACCTCTTATTCACTTTACTAAGCTCTAACTCTTTTTATTTTCCCTTCCCCACTATCTTTTTGAATCCTTTTTTTTTTCTTTTTTTTTTATATATATAGGGGGAAGGTCTCAAATAATACAAACAAAAGCTTTCTTTTCTTTTTATTCTAGGTCCTTAGGGCTTTTTTTTTTCATAACACTCTATTGTTCATCTTTCTCATCTTTCTCACACCCCAAACCCAAGACATTAAACCTTTAAGAAACATACACCCACTCACCATCCTAGAAGCTAGCTCAAATGATGACCCTATGCTAGTAAGAGATGAGAACAAATCCATGTCACTCTTAATACTCTCAAGATTTTGCACATGACAAACTATCAAAAGAGGCCTCACTCATGCAAATCAATGTTGGCTTCAAAGAATGGTAAGGGTTTTAGGGTAAGGGAGTGCCATTTGGGTTAACAAAGAGTGGTACAATGGAAAAGATAACCCAAATGTGTATGAGATCCATGATCAAGTATGCAAATGCCCATATGCAAGAGAGATTAAGTTCATTTAAATCAAGATTCAGGTTGGAGCTGGTTTCAAGAACAATGCCATTATCAAGCAAGCACATGTTTCAAGAAGAGTTTTCAAAGCTCGAAGCATGCAAGGTTTTAAAGAGATGCCTAAGCTACTTGATATGTTTAATTAGGGTGTCAAATTCAGTGCAAACAAGTGTTCTTTACAAGACATTATTAACAGCTGCTCCATATGCAAGTGAATGCAATCTATATGATCTAGACTCAATCCTAAGAATGCAAGTGATGCAACTACATGATTCTTATGCATTTTTCAATTTTTTTTTTATGGTTTTTCTATGCATATATGAATGTACAATGCAATGCATGAGACTCACAATCAACAAAGCAAACATGATCAAATACTTGGTACCTCCCCCACACTTAAATCACACAGTCTCTGTGTGAATAAGAGAGAAGAAGATACCGAAAATAAGATAAAAGCAATGGTATGTACAAAGAAGGGTTGGAGTGATACCTCAAGTGGATAGTGAAGTGTGGTAATGGGTGTCTAGAGCTTGAGCTTTGAGCTGGCCTTAAACTTCTGCCACACTTATTGAAAACATAAAGAAATGAAATTGCAAATTAATATACAAGAATAACCATGGGAATTCCTCCCAAGTGAGCTTGTTTTGAGTCACTAGCTTGACTACCTTTTCTCTTGTACTAGTGAGAAGGAGGATCCTTCCCACCTTCAAGAGTGATGGTGAGGACGTGGGAAAGGAGTTCTTGAAGCTTGGTTGGATCATCTTGGAGTTGAGGTGTGATAATGGCCTTTGCACTTGAGAATGGCTTAGACCTTCCCTTGCACTTGATCTTGTACTTAATGGCTCCATCCTTGAGCTTCATTGGCTGGAGAGTGAGAGTGTGAGGAGTCTTATCAAGAGGTGGAGAATGAGTTTCTTTCACTATCTTCTTCATGTCATGAGCAGCCTTTGTGGCTCTACTCACCTCCTCCTTTTTAGCACTTTCCAAGTGCTCAACACATAGCTCTCGAGAAGACTCTCCAATAAGACCTTCTTCCTTACAAACATCCACTTCAGCTTGGGTATTCTCAATGGATGGTTCTTCACAAGTGATTGTTCCACAATACCCAACATCCATTGAAGACTGAATTAGGTAGGAGACAGCTTTGTTCACATTGAGGAGTGTGACCTTCTTGTTTGGGAAGTCAATGCAAGCTCCAACTGTGGTGAGAAATGGAGTGCCAAGGATCAAAGGAACTCTCTTCTCAATTGCCATCTTCAGAACAGTGAGGTCTATAGGAATGGTGCATGCTCCAATCTTTAAAGGGTAGTCCTTGATGATGCCAATGGGGGTTGTAGAAGATGAATCTCCAAACATGAGAGAAGATGTGTTGGGCTCCATGCTCTCAATACCAAAACTTTTCACCATTTCCAATGAGATCACATTCACACTTGCACCAGAATCAACTAAAGCATCATTCATAGTGATCTTACCAAGAGAGCAAGACAATGTGAACTTCCCTTGAGACTCTAGCTTAGGGAGAGACTTTGGAGTGACTGGTGGGTCAATTTTCAAAATGGAAATGTCCAAAAGCTCTGCTACCTCAGCTTGGTGATCTAGAATGTCTTTGATGAGCATCATCTGGACGTGAGCAGCTTGCATATTGTATATCTCGGGTAGCCTTATCCCAACATCACTAAGATCTTTCCTGAACTTGGAGACCACCTTCTTCTGAGCTTTGGTGAGAACCCTTTGTGGAAATGGGAGTGGGACCTCATATGGTGGTAGCTTAACCTCAGGAGCTTCTTCCAGCTTGGCATCTTTCAACTTGTGGTCAGCTCTCCTCTCAACCGGTTTCTCAACTCTAGGCTCAGCTCTCTGCAGATTCTTTGCTTCAACCTTCCTTTCAGCTTGTACCTGAACCCTTTCCATAACTTTATCCACCATCTGTGCTTCAGCTGTTGCTACAACCAATTTTTCAACTTTCCCAAACACTAGCTTCTCAATCTCATCTACCTCTTTCTCATAATCACTCAGCTCAATCTCTGAAGAAGTAGTAGATATGATAACATTGCAAGACTCCTTGGGATTCTTTTCTGGTTTCCCTGGTAGAGATCCCATTGAGCTTTTGGAAGATGATGACATAGAGGCGACCTGACTCTCCAAAGTGTTGAAGCGAGATGCAAGTTGTAAGAACTTGTTGTTGAGGTCAGAGTAGTTCCCATCAATCTTTGTGTGGATGTTCTTGAACTCATAAACCATTGTCTTCTCATTTCTGGCTTGAAGTTCCAAGAGTTTCTTGAACATAGAATCCACACTTGAATCTGAAGCTGGAGCTTGAGAAGAACTGCCTTGAGCTTGAGTAGACTGATTACTTTGGTTGCTGAAACCAGGAGGGTAGCTTTGCGTGGCCTGGTATCCTCCTTGCTGATTGTTGTAGTGAGGTCTTTGCTGGTAGTTGTTTTGCTGAAAGTTGGGCTCCTTTCTGTACCATGTACCATTGTTGTTGATGAAGCAAAGCTCTTCTTGCCCTTCCAAACCATCAACTTCATTCACCTTAGGAGGAACGTCTTGACTAGGATCACCAACAAAGCTAACCTGCTCCTTCTTGGATTGGTTTGAAAGAACCAAGTCTAACTTGTCTTGCAAAGACTTGATATCTTTCCTTGTCTGCTGGTCATCCCCTCTGTTGGCTCTATCATACTCCTCATTGTAGACTGAGTCACTCTTTGCCATGTTCTCCACCAGCTCCTCTGCATCCTGCTCAGTTCTGCCCAAAAAGAAACCATTACTAGCAGTGTCAAGCCTGTTTCTGCAAGATGGGAGAACTCCTCTGTAGAAAGTGCTAAGCAAGCTCTCCTTGCTGAAACCATGATGAGGACACTGAGCTTGGTAGTCCTTGAATCTCTCCCATGCCTCATTGAAGCTCTCTAGATTCTTCTGCTGGAAACCAGAGATCTCATTCCTTATCTTAGCTGTCCTTGAGGTAGAGAAGAATTTCTCCAAGAAGGCTTCCTTACATCCCTCCCAAGTGGTGATAGTGTCACTTGGGACAGACCTCTCCCACTGATGTGCCTTGTCTCCCAAAGAGAAGGGAAACAGCTTCAGCTTGAATGCATCTTCAGAGACACCATTTGTCTTGGACAAACTACAATACTGATCAAACTTGTACAAGTGATCAATAGGATCTTCAGCTGCCAGGCCATGAAACTTGTTGTGCTCAATGGTGTTGAGTAGCCCTGACTTGATCTCGAAGTTGTTGTTCTCCACAGGTGGTGCTCTGATTCCCAACCTATGACCATGAATGTGAGGGCGATCATAGGTTCCAATGGCGCGAGCTTGGCGCTGTGGGTGTTGTGGTCGAAGGTTGGCAGCTCCTTGACCATTTCCCTCTTGGGCAGCTCCCAAAGGGATCTCTCCATCTTGATTCTGGTTCTGATGGTGAGCCATATCAAAACCCAATCTGTTGAAATGAGCCTGTTGCTCCTCTTCTTTCCTTCTTCTTGTATTCTCTTTTTCCAAAGCCCGGATGTCTGGTACTAGAGGAGTGAGGTTTGTAGTCCCTCTACTTCTCAAGTTCATACACCTGAAATGAAAAAGAAAGAGGAAAAAGCAGAGCCAATATCACAATAACAATAAAAATGACTTAGTCTCAAGCAAATGACTAAATCCCAATGTCAAAATCACAATAGAACTTGGCAACGGCGCCAATTTGGTAACAGAACTTTTCAAGGTCCCTATCAAATGCAGTAGTATATGAGATGTCGAACCAATCCTAGGTGATTTCAATGCACTGAGAATACAAATCCATGCTTAATCTAAGTGCAAACCAAAAGTGAAATGAGCTTTAAACTAGAGCAATACTGAAATGCAATAAAACAATAACCTTTCTTTGATTATGAGATGGGAGAACTCATGGGATAAGGGATTAGACCTTGGGTGATCAAGTTTTGAACTAAAGGTGACAGCTTTCAATCAATCTATTAACCTTAGGCCTAGACACAATCCTAAACAAACTCTATCTCTAGATGGATGCTCATTTGCTAAGATGACTCAAGCATCAAATCTCTTTGGTTGAATGTCATAAAAGCAATCATTAAAATCAAGTCTACTAGTCATCTTAACACCTTTAACAACAAATCTCTTTGGCAAAGTGTGTTAAAAGCTTAGGAGAGTTGGCTCAGACATTTCATCAAACACCTTGTGGGTGGGAAATGTCTAAAGCTCAACTTTTGAGAGGCCAACTCAAAAGATGCATTAAGAACACTCTACAAGCAAGGAAATAAAAAGATCTATACCTAAACACTTTAGATCTAGCTTAATCACCCTTAGTCTCCTCCCTAACCCATGAATCCAAAAGTGGACTACTCACTAATCACCATGATTCCTCTTAACCCCATGAGAGATTTAAGCTTAATCATGTAAAGAAAGGAAGAAAGGAACTTAAAATCACTCAAAAACATAAGAACAAGATGATGAATTGATTAAAGGAAAGAACTTTCACCAAAAGGGTTTGTGTTTCTTCAGAGAAATTAAGATAATCCCATCATTAGGGTCTAAAGAGTATTTATAGTAGCCTAAAAACGAGCTGGGTCGACCCAACAAACCTGGGTTGACCCAAGATAATTTGGGTAAAAGTTGGTAAAAACAGATGTGAATATTTTTTCTAAGTGTCACAGCTGGTTTTTGACGCGTCCAATAAGCCGCTGGAGGTGCAAAAAGCCGTTGTGACATCACAGCTGGTTTTTGACGCGTCGTCACTTAGCCACTGCGAGAAGTCGAAGTTGGACAGGGAGGGAGTTATTTTCCCAGCTGGTTTTTGACTTGGTACATTACACCGCTGCAGAAGGCCGCTGTGACACTTAGGCTCCATTTCGTTTCTCGACCAAAATCACTCTTTTTGCATCAAATCAAGCTCTAAATGCTTCCAACTCACCAAATGACATCTCCATCACCTAATATAGACAAATGTAGTGCAATGCAACCTAAATAATGCCTAAATGATGATATAGTGATAAATATGCACACAAAATGATACTTAAAAACATGCAAATTCATAAGATATCAGTGTCTGGATCCTCTGTTGTATTTGTCCATCTTCTCTTTTTTCTCTGATAGGTATCATAAGCTCTAACTCCATATTTTGGCTTGTAATGGAATTCTGTATTCCAGCCGTTGTTCGAGCTCGTATCCATAACGATCGATGTGTTGTCATCGCTATTGATCGATGTTGACTGCTTCTTTTGCTTCTCTTTTTTGTTGCAAAGCAAATCCAATTCTTTTTCCAATAATTCACCTCTCTTGGTTGCCCAATTAAGGTTTTTGTCAAGGCTGCAATAGAATACATCAAGTTTCTCCTTTCGAGCTTCTTCTTCCCATTGGGTTATCCATCTTGATGCTGTTGAATATCTCCCCTCTGATAGAAGCATACAGTGCTGGATTCTTGTCGTCGATCGGTGTGGTAGTGTTGCTATCACTCGATACATGGTGGATCTCGGCTGTTGCTTGCTGATTATCGATCGATGTACGAGTATCTGTATCGATCGATGGAGACGTCTTCTGGTGAAAATCGAGTTGTCTCTGAATCGTATCCATCTCTTGCTGCAAAGCATCCATTTGTGTGGCTAATGCGTCCATATCATCACTCATAGGATAGTAGGAACTACCAATTCTTTCTTCAAAAGAATGTAACTTGTCTTCCAATGTTGTAAAGCGTCTATCGATCGATTGCCTGAAGCTGGTATGGATCGATCCCGGGTAAGGTACGTCGGTCGATGGTATCCATCTGTCATCGGCCAATGTCGATGGAATAGGTATCCATTCTTTCCAAGCTGGAGTTTCTCCATAAACTTTCTACTTCATTATGATGTTAATGTCATCTGCAAGGCACTCCATAGACTTGGTCAACCATGTAACCTTCTCATTGAGTGGATGGTAAACACTTTCAAGCCTCCACTTGAAATCATTAAGTGAGTCTTCTTGCATGATGTGGACTTCTGTGATCTTATTGTCCATCTCTTCTCTGCTGTAAGGATCTGATGGTATAGTTTAGGGGGACTCTTTTCTAGCTCGTTCTTTGCTTTCTGGCTTCCTGAAAATGCAAAACTCATCAGATGTTAGATATACATAATCTAAATTATTATCATTATGTAAAGCGGGTGGTAAGGGTTGAGTATCGATCGATGTCGAGGAATGCTCGTCGATCAATTTCGTATTGTGTTATCGATGGGGAAGATTGCAATTGAATTCTTCTCCATATGGCTTAGGTTTGGAAGGTGGATGATGCATCTTCGTCTGCTTCTAGGGTTTGCGATATTGCTTTTACCACATCACTCTTTTTATAGTAGTAATCACCAACCAAATTTCCAATTTTGAGATTTCCATTTTTCTCAAGGTCGGTTAGACTCGTATCGATCGATGCGTTGTAATGCATATCGATGGATTCTTGTGTATGCTTTCCTCGTCTTGGACGGATATCGATCGATGTTGAAGGTCTAGTGTCGATCAATTCTTGTAGTATGGTTCCATGTGATGGAGATCCATCTCCAGTGGGAACTCCTTTATGCTCTGTAGCTCGTTCTTCCTCGGGGTTCCCATTGAACTCTTCCACATGTTAAGGCAAAAACTGGTAGCAGTGTGCTGGCCAATCATCTCGTGTATTTGAAATTGTCGTATTGATCGATGCATAGTAGCTGGTGTCAATCGATTTGCCTTTTTCTGAGTTGGGGTCTTATTGAGACTGGTGCCTTTTTCCTAGAGTGTTGAATGTGATCTTGTTGGGATGAATGGGTGGGAAATATGTTGGGTGGGCTCTTCTTCTCTGCGAAGGAAAGAGTATTTTATAAAAATATTTTTCAAAAAGATTTTATTGAGTCAAGAAGGGAACAATGATCTTATTGATATTTAGCTTATCATTTTCTAAACAGTTTTAGATTTACTGATTACAGGAGTGCTAGATATACTAAAGTGGATCAACATGTCTACTATGTTTGCACTTACTGAGATTGTTTGAAGGAACCAAAGCTGACCTCCAACCTAATACTGACATCACCTGCTTTTCTTGGGGCTTGGTATACATGGGATCAGATTCTTCAAACAAGTCTGGAAGGTAAAGCCTTGTATATTTACATCTTTCTCTCTCAATTTCGAAATCTAAGGATAGAGTAGAATAGAATAGAGTAAAAAAAAATCGAAAAAGAAAAAAAAGAGATATTTATTTAGATTTTATTATTAGGAAAAGAATTCGAACATGACTTGGTGGCAACAACCATTAAGGCTTGACTCACAATAATTTTATAAGTAGATGATTTGAACAGGACTTGATGGCTATAACCATTAACGCTTGCTTCATATAAATCCTATGATATAGGCCAAAAAAAAGTGAACATGATTTGGTGGCTAAAACCATTAAAGCTTGATTCATGGAAGCATGTCCAATCTTGGTCAATAAATTGACTGAGAGAGAAATTAGAAGAGCGAAAGAATAGGAACTACTGTTTACCTGCAGATCCAGATACTTGTTTGAACATCCTTGCATCATGTGATTGATACTTCCAAGATAAAGCCTACACTTTATTTTATGCAAGAATTGAGGTTAGTAGAGGGAATCTTAGACATGATTGGTTAAGTTGCTGACTAGGAGAATTTTGTTGCTAGACTAGGATATTGTATGATGCACTTTTGTGATTAGGATGTCTATGATTTGGATTGCACTACTAGAAAGATATGATTAAGAATGATAGACATATTGAGTCCCTGCTGTTTTCAAACCTTTTCCAAGATTACCAGTTGTTTTTGCTTGAGGACAAGTAAAAGGTTAAGTCTGAGGGAGTTGATATACCATGAATTTGACCCAATTTTTGTCATGGTATATTAGTATTTTAGGATATATTCTATCCATTCTTGGGTCTATATTGCATATTTATAGGTTCATGAGTTAATGGAAGAAAGATGATGATTTTGCAGCATTTGGAGCATTTTAGAGTTTACACCCAAAAGGACCGTATCGACCACCCGAGGTCGACAAGGAGAGACGCGCGTCGATCGATGCACACTCAGTGCTAGCGATCGACACTTAACCGCAGAAGCCCGGATTTGGTCACAGCCGACTTGAAACCCAATACACCATATATTTACCCTAAAGCCCCTGGCGTGTTTTAACCTAATTATTCTAGTATTTAAGTCTTGCCTATGTGTTTTGCCACAGACACGGTTTTTACAATAGCGTTAGTTTCATAGTTTTTGGTGAGAGAAAGAGTTGTTAAATTGAGAGCGTTCTTGAACACCATTATTTATCTATTTATTTTTATGAAGCTTTTTATGATTATGTTTATGTTTTGCTTGACTATGTCTGAGTAAACATCTTTGTTAGATTTATGGTTCAAATAGGTATGAGGGATTAGCCCAAAATATGATTACCTAAGCATGCAATATTCATCTTAGAAGATCATGCATAATGCTTGTGTAGGAGTAGCTAACCTACACATGAATACAAAGATATAAATCCTTGAATCTATCTTCTCTGAGCCAGCAATTCACTTGGAACAAGCGACAACTGACTGGGTGATTGTTTGGTGAACTATATTCTACCTACACACGATAAAGCTTACTAGTTGCGCATCGATCCATACTCCTATAGAGTAATTTATCGATAGACGCGGGGAAATCAATCGATAGATGCGACAGCATATCGATCTATACATGCGACATCAAGTCGATCGATACATGCAAATGCAAGTCTGATCGATACCCTAATCTATGACTCGCCAGGGGTGTTTCATCGGTTCTAGTGATTAGATGGTCACAACGACAGTTGGGCTATTGTTTAGTTGGGTTCTTTAATATCATGCAAGCATCTCATATAGGAAATCATACCTTTATAATCCTGATAACCTGAATAGTAACCTTAGATCTAACTCTTTAAATCATACTAGTTAAAATCCATCCAATCATCTTGAGTAATTGTCCTGCTCAAACCAGCTTCCTTGTTTACTTTTATTTACTGCAATTAATAATCTTCAACCTAGCTTAGTTAAGATAAGATCTATTGATTCCTCAGCTCCTTGTGTATTCGATCCCTAAGTACTACAATTGACCTCTTTTGATGAGAGTAATATTGCTAAAGGGTAATTTGAGCAAGTATCAATTAGTGTAAGATTCATTTACACTTAGAGACACTTTCCACATGTGAAACATTTTTTTGTGGGGTCAACTGATTTTTTGGACAACTATACCCTTATGAGAAATAGAATAGTATTATTTTTCTTATTCAACTTTATGTTTTCATTTAATTTTATCTCAAATTCTAAAATATATTAAATAGAAATATTTTCATAAAATATTATATATAAAATTCTTTATTTTTTAAGATTTATTTTCGTATATATATTTATTACATATTAAAGTGTAAACAAAATTAAGTGTGGACGTGGATACTAAAGCGTGGATAGTAGAATTATATACTAGTTGTAGACATGAACATTTTAACATGAAGGTATAGTTGGATGATACTTTTAAGAGTTTGTTCTTCGCCATAGTCTTTGGGAGGGAAAACCCCACTAACCACATTTCCACCATTACTCTCACCGTTAGTGGCACCACCGAGCCACCACCACGATTGAGTACTAGTCTCAACTCACTAAAGTGTCATCTTTGTATTCACTGTACACCAATCTGCTGAAGACTTCCCCTGTGAAAACATCCAATCCAACGCAACTATCTCTCGATTTTCGATAAAAAAGCTAAGATCGAGCTCCAATGGATGAGAAGCTATGATCGAGTTGTCTTATCGGAGGTCAAGAGCTAGTTGCGTTGGATTTGATGTGATCACGAGGGAACGAGGGAAGTCTCCCGCAGATCGGTGTACAGCGGTTCGTAAGAGGAGACGGAGCAAGTTGGAATTGGAACTCGATCATGGTGGTGGCATTAACGGTGTCGGTGATAGTGGGAGTAATTATGGAAACATGTTTAGTAGGTTTTTTCCTTCCCGTAAACTATGGGGAAAAACAAACTCTTAAAAGTATCAATCAAGGGCTTTTGTGTTAAGTTGTCAATGTCCACAATTACTCAATATTTGTACTATCCACGCTTTGGTGTCCACGTCTACATTAAATTTTGTCTACACATTAATATATATATATATATATATATGGATTTTAAAAGATAGAGAATTTTGTAAATAATTTATTTTGAAAATTATTTTTGTTTAATATATTTTAGAATTTGAGATAAAAGTAAATAAAAACATAAACTAGAATAAGAAAAATAATAAAGTAAAGTAAAAAAAAGATAAAACAAAATTGAATCTTAAAAGATAGAGAATTTTATAAATAATTTATTATGAAAATTATTTTAGTTTAATATATTTTAGAATTTGAGATAAAAATAAATGAAAACATAAACTAAAGTAAGAAAAATAATAAAGTAAAAACAAAAAAAAGGAAAGAGGTTTGTGTAATAAAAAGAAACAGCTAGTACATTACAAACTATAAAGATAAAGGGATAATAAATCAAAGTTCACTTTTTTCTTTAGTTCAAGGTCATAAAAGTTTTTTTGACAAGTGAAATTGTGTCTCAAACACTAGATTTAAAACATAAACTAAAGTGAAGTTGTATAGAGTTTGTGAATTTTAAGAGTTAATAGATTTTAAAGATTATGTGGATGTGAAAGTTGTATATACAGTGAAACCTCTATAAATTAATAATGTTGGGACTACACTAAAACTATATTTTTTTATTAATTTATAGAGATTATTAATTTATCAATATAGTAATTGAACCAAAAACTCAATTTAGGACTATAAAATTATATTATTTTATAGAGATTTTTTGTATATATTAATTTATAGATTATTAATTTAAAGAGCTTATACTGTAGATTGACTTATCAAATTTGATCATAACTTCTTTAGATTGATGTAGATTTTAATCAATTAGGCTTACCAAAAGAGTTTTCATTAAAGAGGCAAACTTGCTTTATAGATATACAAAGAGTAATAAAGAAAAAATAAACATAATTTGAATTATATTTTTTAAAATTCGAACTTATTATAAAAAAAATGTATTTTTCAAATTTTTAAGAAAATTATTTTTGTAATGTGAAAATAAAATTTCAAACTATTTTCAATTTTCAAACTATTTTCAAATTTTTAATATTTATAAATATAATTATATATTCAAAAATGATAAAACAATATAATAATACATGTTCTAAAACGCGGGCGCCTAGCCGCGTAATCGCCCGCGTATACGTGAAACGTGAGGTTGCCGCGAATTAGTCCAATTCGGTGACATTATACGGTGCTCCGATTTTAGGCAGAGTAGCGCACTGAATTTGATAATGCGGCCGCCTAATGAATAATACAGTTGATTAAAAGTTGTTTGACCCAAACTATTTGGCCCATTTAGATAAAAAATTAAAAACCTTATCTCTTTGTCCCGAGTATCGATTTGGGGTTTTTTCTGAATTTTCACATCTTGTAATTCTTATCTGTGATTTTTGTTGTCAATCGAAAGTGAGACAGAATGAATCAAGAGCTCATACATGTCTGATCTTCATTTCCACCCTTACTGAAGTCATTTCTCGGTAATAATCTTTTACCAAAGCTTGGTTATTTGTGAAATTTGTTTAGGTTGATGTTTATAGATCGTGAATCAAGAGCTGATAAATGTTGTGAGCGAAGCTTCGTTGACGTGTGACGGAAGCTTTGTTGAATGATTTTAGTTATTGAAGCTTTTTCAGTTTCGTACTTTTTTCGTTAGCTTTTTTTTGATTAAATTTAAATCTTGATTTAAAGCTTCGTATATCACACACCAAGCTTCTTACTAAATTGTCTGGTTTCACATCACCTGCCCTAGAGTGTCTGTAAGAAGGTTCAAAAAATCTCTCTTTTTTTTGTTAGAGTTTCTAGTGTTGTCTTTATAGCTTCAGTAAATAATTTTTAATAAGGATAATGAAACTTGTCCTATAGTGATGTTTGTATGTTGGCAATCAAAATTTTAAAAGTGTTGTCGTGAGTCATGTTAATATAATCATTTCACTTTCTATATATTTTTTCTCGTAATGATGTTGAAATTTATTGTTGTTTTAGCTTAGGAAAGAATGGAAATCCAGCAACAGATAAAAGGAAACTCAAATGATGTAGACTGGAAGTATGGTTGTTTATGTGATCCACGACTTTCAGAAAAAAATGAGATGTAGGTTATTTGGCTAAGAGTTTTCTGGTGGCAACAGAAAAAGTGTGATGTAGGTTTTGCTTTTGTATATTAGATGTGGTTGAAGAAACAACAGTTGTGATATATGATCTAACTTGGTATTTGATGAATTTTTGTACATTTAAACCTAGAATCTTATTAAAACTAGGCCCCGCGTATACCCCGAAGTTTATCCCGAGTTTTTAGCAACTCGCTAGGCCCAAGATAGCCGCACGGATAGCGCGTAGCGCGATTCCGAACAGGGATAATAATTATATATTCAAAAATGTAAAGGTATATAAATGTAATAAATTATAAGTTTGGACATATATTTTGGATTTAAGTTGTAATGAATTAAAAGAGTTATCACATGGATTCTGAAAATTACATGGATACATATGATATTTTGAAAGTTGACTCTTATGAGTAAAAAATGAATAGAATTCATCTCCCAATAACAATGGATTTGTTTAGAATTAGAAAATCAACAATAACAGAACTTTTTGAATAACAAGGGATTTAAATGGATTTTGAAAATTCTTAAACCAATAACAATGGATTCTATTAAGGTCTCTTCGATCTCTTGCTTCCGTCTGCGTCTGCGTCTTCTCCGATCTCTCTCTTCCACCGCCAACGAGTACCAATGAAATATCTCTCGATCTCTCTTCCATCTACGATCTCTTGAACCAGTCTCTAAGGGTGTCTTCATCTGTTCGATCTTGATCTCTTGCTTGAACTCGTTGGCGGTGGCGATTCGTGCCGGTTCCAGAGCTCAAGCGAGGACAGGCATCTGTGGCGGTTCGGTTCGGTTCCAGAGCTCAAGCATCTCCGTAGCTGCGGCGGTTCGGTTCCTGTCTAGAGCTCAATCGAGGACCGTATCATCAATCGTAGAGATAAAGGTAACTGTTTGACTTCGCTTTCATGTATTGAGATGAAAGATTTAGATACATGTTCAATGATTTAGATATCTGAGTTTAGGGATTCATAATTGCTAAGTGGTATAATTTTGGGTCATAATTTTGGTATAATTTTGCTTAGTGGTATAATTTTGGGTCATTGATGTATAATACGAAGTAAATCATTGAATCATTGCTATCTGAGTTTAGTAATCAAATACGAATTGAATCATTGCTATCTGAGATTAGTACATTGTAGAAAGAATTTTTTCATTTATGTATAATGTTTCAGATACATTGTAGAAACGAATTGAATCATCGCAGTTGTATTGTTGATTATATATCTTTGGCGTTTCATATTTTTAAGTGTATGGTTGGTTGATAGCTTTAAGTCATGGTTCCCTTATATTATTAATTTTATTGTTAGCTTTAAGTCGTGGTTGATAGCTTTATATTATTAATGTTATTGTTAGCTTTAAGTCGTGGTTGATAGCTAAAGTCGTGGTTGATAGCCATTTATGTGGGTTGATAGTTCTTGGTAATGGTTAGTCATGGTGTAATTCCTTCAGATTAGACAGTTCTTGGTAATGGTTAGTCATTTATGTGGGTTGATAGCTTCTTCAATTGCTCCTATTAAATACCATCTCACTTCGGTTAAATAGACACACACACACACACCCACTTTCTCACATCTATCATCTCTTTTCCTTCTGATATAGGATCCAAACTATCATCCTGCTCAATCCTCTAGTTACGTAGGACTGCTTAACAGTCAAGAAGGTAGTGCTTTCAATGAAAAATTTCCTTATGAAAGTTTTCATTCTAGTGTTAACTTTGGAGATTCCGAACCTATCCCGGCTTTCAGTTCTCAACAATCTCAAGACGCACCTCCAGACACACCAGTCGCCCGTGCTGTGAGACGCAAATGGAACCCATCAGATGACGAGGTGCTGATAAGTGCCTGGCTTAACACTTCTAAGGATCCTATAGTTGCAAATGACCAGAAGTCGGGGACCTTCTGGAACCGAGTTGCTGCTTATTATGCATCAAGTCCACACGGAAGAGAGGATGGTGAGAGAGAGTGGGGTCATTGCAAGAAGAGGTGGCACAGAATCAATGATGAGATAAACAAGTTTTGTGGCTCATACACGGCAGCAGAGAGACAACTTAGGAGTGGTGAGAGTGACACTGGCGTTCTGAAGAAGGCGCATGACATATTCCACTCTGATCATGGACACAAGTTCACCCTTGAACACGCGTGGTGTATGCTCAAGTATGAACAGAAGTGGATGAGCCTTAACACACCTAAACCAGGTTCGAAGAGGAAGAATAATGAGACAAATACCCAAACTTCTACCACTGAAGGTTTCGTTGAAGCTGAGAGCAGGCCACAAGGCTTCGTTGATCCTGAGCGCAGGCCAGAAGGGATCAAGGCTGCTAAGGCTAAAAGAAACACGCCTAAAGGGAAGTCTGTGGCTGAGTATGCGGCCGTTTGGAAAATGAAGAAGGCGGATTTGGAGAAGGAGACACTGTCGAAGCTAGGTATACTAGACAGTCTCCTTGCCCTTGCCAAGAGTCAACCATTGACTGAGGCGGAAGAAGCTGTGACGAATAAGCTACTAGCCGAGTACTTCTGAAAAATCTGCTTGTCTTTATTTTTGTGTTTGCTGTTTGTTGCCTGTTTGCTCTATGTTTCCTGTTTGCTCTATGTATCTGTCTTTATGTTTGTTGTAGCTCTATGTATCGAAATGCTTTAGTGTTTTCAATAAAGGAAGTTGCTCTATGTTTGTTGTAGCTCTATGTATCTGTCACCTTTAGTTTTTTCAATAAATGAAGTTGCTCTAATCAAGTGTATATAATTTAATGCAGGTTTAATAAGCAATGGGAGTCGACTACAGCTATACGCAGCCATCTGACTCGGAGGATTTATTTGGAAACAATGACGACAGTGACTACAGCGAGACGGAGGATTTAATACGACGTGATCAAGCTGAGCTAAGCTTGGAAAGACGTTCACAGGTTCAGTATCCTCCGCAACCGGAGGTTGAGTTTGGCTGCCCACAGGTTTGCTAATGTGGTTCTCAGCCACTCATCCGCCATGTCTGGAAGTGGTGGGATGAGGCTGTCATGGAGGAGATGAGAGCCAGAGATAGACACGTGCTTCAGCTAGCCGAGAAGGTAGATAATCTGACCGTTTTGCCTGACTATGAGACTGACCAGAAACTGCGTAGCCTAGAGAAGATTGTGGGTGATATACTGAAGGATAAATCAGAGCAGAAAGATGGGTTTGAGTGCTTTGTAATAGGCATGCTTCTTGTTGTAGTTGTGATAGCCATGCTGGTTATGTTTGTGTAATGTCATGTATTTAGTTTGTAGGTTTGATAAATCGGATGTAGGATACTTTTGTGACATGTATTTTGTTTTTCTAACATGTCTCGGATTTGTACTCTTGATACTTCTTGAATTTGTACTCTTGAATTTGTAATGTTTATGATAACATATCCTTTATGATACTCTTGCATTTGTAATGTTAATTATTTGCACATGTGTTTGTAATGTTGAGTTTGTACCAATAAGTCACAAGATCTCATGTCCAAAATTCACATGTTATTTTCCTTTCTACCAACAAATCACAAGTATAGTTTCTTCCTACCAATAAGAGACATCCCACCAAAGACACATGTTTTTTTATTTGTACCAATAAGTCACAAGATGTAGTAAAGAGAGACTATAGTATCACGGGAGATTTATAGAAGATGCATCTTTTTGCCATATAAGTAGAAGACTTCTTGCATCATTACAAATATCCAAAATATCATCTTCTCTTAAATTTCATAAAATTTTCTCTCTTGTAAAATTTGTGAATGGCTTCTTCTTCTCATTATCATTACCACAAAGATAACTGATGATGATGATGAAATCGATACCGTATTTGATGATTTATTTGAAGACAATAATTTCATTCCAGAACCAAAAGAGCAAAAAAACGTATTTTTATCGAGAGACACCGGGAGGATGGCCATATGAAGCTCTGGAATGATTATTTTAGCGATACTCCAACATACCCGCACAATTATTCCAGGCGACGGTTTCGCATGAACAAGAGATTATTCTTGCGTATTGTGCAGCGTCTCTCTACAGAAGTACATTATTTTCAACCAAAGAAGATGCAACAGGACGGTCTGGTATATCTCCGCTCCAAAAATGTACCGCAGCAATTCGTCAGTTGGCGTATGGTGGTGGGGCTGATACAGTAGACGAATATGTCCGAATTGGTGAATCAACAGCTCGAAAATGTTTGCACAATTTTACCACCGGAATAATCCAATTGTTTGGAGATCAATACCTAAGACATCCCACTCCGGAGGATCTGCAAAGACTACTACAAGATGGAGAAGAACGTGGGTTTCCAGGAATGATTGGAAGCATCGACTGTATGCATTGGGAGTGGAAGAATTGCCCCACCACTTGGAAAGGAATGTATTCACGAGGAACCAATAAACCAACAATTGTCTTGGAGGCGGTAGCTTCATATGACCTCTGGATATGGCACGCGTTTTTTGGAGCTCCAGGTACTATGAACGATCTTAATATTCTCGAGCATTCACCCGTTTTTGATGATATTATTAACGGAATTGCGCCCAAAGTTAACTTCTATGTTAGTGGTAATCCATACCATTTGGCATACTATCTCACGGATGGTATTTATCCGAAATGGGCTACTTTCATTCAATCTATCCAACTACCACAAGGTCAGAAACATTCATTATTTGCTCAAACCCAAGAAGCTGTGCGAAAAGATGTCGAGCATGCCTTCGGAGTCCTACAGGCTAGGTTTGCCGTTGTTAGAAATTCATCTAAAATATGGGATAAATAAAAAATAGGAAATATTATGAGAGCATGTATCATACTCCATAATATGATTGTCGAAGATGGACGATCATTAGGAACTGGGGACAACATTGATGAATTTCAAGAAAAGAAGAGGTGCCTACATTTTCCGTCAATATGCCTTCACCTATCGTGAGTACAATTGATCGTCGACCAACCGTTCGGAATAGACAAGTCCATCAACAATTAAAAAATGATTTGATTGAAAATATATGGGCTAAATTTGGACATCTTACAAATTAAATATGATGTTTTTTTCAACTATGTAATTTTCTTAAGTTTTCTATTTTAATGTAAAATTTATCTTTTATAATAATTTATTAAAAATAATAATTTAATACTCCCTCCGTTTCAAATTATATGTCGTTCTAAAGCAAAATTTTTGTTTCAAAATAAGTGTCGTTTTCGGTTTTCAATGAAAAATTTATTGAAAATATTCTCTATTCTATTTTTATATTGGTTGATGTGTATTGGTAATAGTATTTTTATTTTGGAAATATATAAAATTAAATGTTTTCTTAATCTGTGTGCAAAGACTTAGAACGACAAATAATATGAAACGGAGGGAGTAATGATCTAAGGGACAACACAAGTCCCACTAATAATCTACTAAAGTTCTAAAGCCCTTAGCTTAAGTCCCTAATCTCAAAAAAATTATATAAAAAATGCTAAACTAATAATCTACTAAAGTTCTAAAGCCCTTAGCTTAAGTCCCTAATCTCAAAAAAATTATATAAAAAATGCTAAAGGTTTTTTGGTTCGTCCCACCAATGTCCTTGCTCTAAGTGTCTTGTAGTATAATTGGAAAATGGAAAATTGTTTCCAAGTGTAAAAAATTCTTAATCATGACTGAAGACAATTCAAGTCAAACAATCTGGTCATACACTCTAGTCAACCTTCCATTATCATTGTGAAACTAGTAGCTGATTTCCTCATTTTTGGTCAAACAATTTGCTAATTTCTAGATCAAGGAAGAAGAGAATATTAATGATAGGATGAGAAAAGTCATTTTTATAAATAGAGGATGTTGTTCATTACCTCTCTCGCATGCAAAACGATAATAACATCTTTGAAACAAACAAAAACAAAAACAAAAGATATGGGTGCCAAATGGAACTCAATGATTGCAATATTATTTGTGGTGGCGATGATAACGGCAATGAAACAAGTCAATGGAGAAACATTGCCACAATGCCATGAAGATTGCATCCAAAGTTGTGCCACCACCGGCGCACTTCCGTACATATGCCTCCAGAATTGTTACCGTGGATGCCGCGGCTTACCACCTTCTACAAAAGGTGACGTTTATAATGATTTTTGAACAGAAAGAGAAACAAAAAGATTATCTTTTTTGGAAATATATCAAAACAAATCTATTTTTATGATTATTCAGATATTTTCAAACTATAGAAAACACATGTCCTCTTTTTTTTATCAACGAATATATTTTTAGATTAAGTTGTACTAATTTACACTTCTATTTCAAATCAATAGCTGAGTCTGAGTGCTTATCGAATATCCTTTTTATTTTAAAAGTGTAAATATTATGAATAGTCTGAATGATAATTTGATGATTGCAACATCTGTCCGGCTAAATGCAATACAAAAAGTCAAAAAGTTTCTTTCCATCAATAGAATCACAATATTCTTCGAAACACGAGATATTGTTTGAGACGTATTATATATATTTGTATATATTTTTGACAACCAGTTTCAATATATATATATATATATATATATATATATATTGCTTTGATACTTTTCACGAAAATTAATAAAATTGTATAATTAACTAATATATCTATATTTAATGCATAATTAATTAAATGAGAATTATTTAAATAAAGTTCTATTGGTTATTCAAAAAGGTAAATAATATATTAATATGCATTAAAATTATAAAATGACAATTGTTTTGAAAATAAAATAAAAAATTAAAATGACATTTATTATAAAACAAATGGAATACTAATATTTTATAGAATTGATCATAAATTATATAATTGATGGTTTTTTTATAATTGATGGTTTTTACTCTGTGCAGTGGGAGCGAACGCATAGAATAGAAGAAATAAAGTCATGAATCAGTGTTTGGATTCTTGGGACTTTCAAATTACTTCTACTTCTATATCATCATGGCATCAACTGTGTAACCCTATTAAATAAATAAAAATAGCAATTTAAAATTACTTTATTTCTTCATACATGGGAACAAGATGAAAAGGAAACACACGATTTGAATAATGAATACCATAAAAGATTTTAGTCGTTTCCAAAAAAAAAAGTCGTTTCAATTCAGTTTCTCAACAAATAAAATAATCACATATATCATATCCACAATTTTTTTCTGCCAAACTAGTGGTTTCACCTCTTTACCGAAAACGCAAAATGTAAATAGTTCATTTCTACAAAAATTAAACCTGAATAGAGAAATAATTATTAGAAATTTCTTTACCATTACACCAACGGCTCATTCGTATCAAATCTACTCTATTAAAATAAAGTCTTATTTTTATCTACTATGAAAGTTGTCATTTAAGTTTTGGACTTATTCATAGTTGTATCATTTAATATACCACTAGATTTTGACTCGCGCTTGAAAAGTGCGGATTTGTTTTCAAAATCAAATAAACTATTTTAAAATCAATCTTTTTATAGATAATATATAGTTTGGGCATATTTATCCAGTAATTTGTATCGAACCATACCAAACTGAAAACAACTAAACTAAAATTAAACTAAATTTCATAAAATTTTGACGTGTTAAAATTTTTTATCACACAAGCTTCAACTTAAGATCAATGCTCATGATTGAGATTGCACGAAAAAATTATTTCACTATTATGTTAATCTATGTACATCTTACGTGATGTGATATGGTACATAGTGATAGTGATATAAATCAATATTTTGTTTAATCGGTATTGTTTACGACCATATTCAGCGTAATATGTAGCATATTTAATTTATCAAATAATTAAAATTGTAATATTTTGTATACTCCACATCTTTAGTCTAAAATAAATGAGGACGTGTATTTAAGGAAACCAAATATTCTGCATGTTATGCTAGAAAATTTAATTAAACAACACATTAGAAAATTATCTCGATAGATATGGTATAGTTAGAGAAAATAAAAAAAAATATTAATGAGTAGGTGTAACAACTTTTTGTAAGTAGATTTTTCAGAATGTTTCTGTTTTAATAGTATAGATTACACAATATACTTAATATTGACTTAATTAATTAATCTACTAATAATATAGGAATATGTTAAGAATTATTGAAAAATATTCATACGAAGTCTAACCTAAACTCAAATAACAACGTAAAGTTTTCACTTTTATATGTGTTTGTACTTTAAAACTAACTAGAATTTGATCCGCGTTTCAACGTGGATGTTTTTCATTTAACTTGTGTTCAACGTAAACTCGTAACCATTGATTTTATAAAATACCCATGTATATTTTTATGTTTTGTAAATTACATTTAGAGTACAATATATTATTTTGTAATATAGATGTTTTATAATACTCTTTTTATTTTTACATAATATTATATCTACATTTTATAAATTGATGCAATTTGATGTAATTTTACTATTTATATATTAACTTCTTGTTGTTTTTTTTTAGTTAAAAATGACACAACATATTAAATTTTTAATTTTTTGCATTAGTTTTCCATGAATTATTATTAATTTTATGATATTTGTTTTCTTGAAAATTGTACTTTCGAAATATTTATATTTGACTAAACTAAATAAGGAAATACTATGTATAAATATTATTTTGTATTATATATATATATAATATATATATTTCAGTTTGTGTTTTTATTTTGACCAAAAAACAACCATAATTTTGTTATAGCCTCTAATAACATAATTAAAATTTAATTAAAATGATTAACGTTCAAGAGATGAATATCTATCTGGTTAGATAGTATTTGAAATTTTAATTAATTAATTAAATTTATTTTAAATGCTGTGGTAGAATCTGTAAAACAAATTTATAAAAATAAGTACTCAGTGAGGAGTTTAAGATCATAAAATCTCTCAGTGAAGATGTGAATTGGATCAAAAATTATATTATGAATCATGCAATGAGGCTTGTAATGTTCACTGAGCATTGTGATCTTAAACTCCTCACAATTGCTTCTACAAGGTTAGTTTTCTATATTTTCATTTTTAATTGAGAACTTACTTATATTCATAAGTTTTAAATAAATGATCTTATTTTTATTTTTACAGGTTTGCGTCCACCGTTGTGATGCTAAAGAGATTCAAAAAAATAAAGACCGGGTTACAGCAAATGGTGATCAGTCATAAATGGGATGATTATAAAGAAGACGGTGTAGAGAGAGCATCTGCTGTGAAGAAAAAGATATTAGATGAGATGTTTTGGGAGGAGCTTGAATATGCTTTATCTTTCACTTTGCCCATCTATAACGTAATTAGAGCTGCTGATACTGATAAACCTTCTCTTCATTTGGTTTATGAATGGTGGGAAAGTATGATTCAGAATGTCAAGAAAGCTATCTTCAAAAAAGAAAGGAAACAACTTAATGAAGATTCAGTCTTTTGGAATGCGGTGCATTCGGTTTTGACTTCTCGCTGGAGTAAGAGTAACACTCCTCTTCACTGTATGGCACATTCTCTTAACCCCAAGTAAGATTATAAATTTGTTTTATTCTGTTTTCCTATCAACTTATAAAATGGTAATATTGGTTTTTGATAATTGGTATATATCTTTGTTCGATGCAGATATTATAGTTCGGAGTGGCTTGCAGAAGAAGACAGTAGAAAAGCTCCACATCAAGATTTGGATGTTACCAGAGAGAGAAAAAATTGTATCATGAAGTATTTTCCAAATCAAGATGAAAAGAAAGAGGTTAACGTTCAATACTCTAATTTCTCTTTATGCATGGAGGATTTTGGTAGTGTTGATGTGATCCATGATAGGTTTATCTTGGAACCTTTGACATGGTGGGCCGTTCATGGTTCTTCGGCACCAATGCTCCAAATATTAGCATTCAAGTTACTTGGACAGCCATCTTCATCTTCCTGTTGCGAAATGAATTGGAGTACATACAAGTTCATTCATTCTGCAATAAGAAACAAGATTGTTCCCCAAAGAGCTGAAGATTTGGTATTTGTGCACACTAACCTCCGTCTTCTATCAAGAAGGAGCTCTGCTTACAAGGAAGGTCCTAGCAGTATGTGGGATGTTGGAGGTGATCAATTTGATTCACTGGATGAGATTAATCTCGGAAGACTTGAGTTTGAGGATCTTTCTCTTGATGAACCAGAGTTGGAAGCTGTTTTGTTTGGTGGAGATGCTGAAAATGAGATCGACGATGAGCTTGATATTTGACATTTGAAGTTTAAACTTTATTTTTTCTGAGTTTTTCTTTGTTAACTTTCATGTTGAACTTTAGTATTTAAGTTTTATGTGTTGGATTTTCATTATTAAAATTTTTATTTTATCTAGTGTTTCAATATATATATATATATATATAATACGCTTCCAACACGTCCCCGCTTTCCTAAATATTTTTAAAATTTTTGCTTCCACGCTTCCTTACGCTTCCGCTTTCGCGTCCCCGCTTCCGTTTCCATGCAGCATAGTTTAGAATTGAGAGATGGAATAGGATTTAGGGTTTAAGATATATAATTGAGGGTTCATTGGTCGGTACACATAAACAATGGTACCAGCAAAATAGTAAACATGAAAATTTCATTTTATTATGTCACATCCATAGTTATATTTTCATTATTTTTCTTATTATGATTACAAAAAAGGATTGACCCTTGAGTTATCTTTCGAAAGAAAAGAGTTGATTAGACTTTCGCTATAATATATAGAATTTGAAATTGATGATTTATTAAAAAAAATATATATTAACAAAAATAAATCTCAAACTAAAGGAGACTACTACAATTTTGATTTCTTATAAAAATAGATTAACACAGATCGATCTCACAATTAAAGAGACAAAAATTATGATTTATCATAGAATAGTTTAACAAAGATCAATCAAATGTCTTTTACTATGATCGATTAGGCTAGGAAGTTCATCGGCTGAATATTCATGGCTGATGCTTATCACTAGAATGTTGAATCGCAAGAAATCAAATATTTTTCATTTTTAAATTGTTTTTATTCAGAAAATTATAAAAACTTAGTTTATAAGTTCTCCCTTTTTATAATAAAAATTATATTTGCAAAGCTCAATCTTTTGGTGTAATGTGTAACTAGATCTTAATCTGCACAACCGTACGGATGATTATTTTATTTTATACACATATTATTATTTGTTTTACATGATTAATTGTTATATTTACCATATTACTGATTGTTTAATATAACATTTTACAACACAATAATTTTATAGTTCACATGCAATAATTTAATTTATCTCTTTAAAATTTTCAGTAATAGTATATTTTAAATTATGTTATACAATATTTTAAATTGAAAAATCTTATTGGTTAATGATCAAAAATTAATGGAAAAGTATTATATTAAATTAATATCACAAATCAATACAAAATTGTACATGAGTCTAGTTATAATTACAAAATTAATTATATATTAATTTTATTTTGTTTTAATTAAAAGGAAATATAAATTTTATTTTAAAATAAACATGGTATTAAGTAAATATTTAAAAGGTTTAATTTTTCCAAAAAATGAAATATATATATTTATGTTATAAATAAAAAGATATGAAAAGAATTTATTCAGATATAATTTTAGAGTAAAGATAGGAACATCTATTTGATTTGTTTATTTTAGAATAATTCAAATAATTTAAGTACTTATATAAAAATTAAATGAAAAATTTTCTAATAGTTGATCCAAATTAAAAAAAATCACACATGAATTAAGTCATGACTTCTATTTTAATAAAGTTAATAGATGTATTTCATTTCAAGTTGGATTATGTTCATTTCGTGTTTGGTGTTTCAGATTTATTGGTGAATATTGTCTTTTTTTAATGTGATTCTCAACTATAATTTGGTTTTTTCTTTTATAAAACGTTTTTCAACTTGATATACATAATAACAAAATCAAATTTGTTGGATTTAGTTACAAATTTAGCTTCCATTCTTTTTGGTATAACCAAAATCAAATCACAAACAAAATCCAACTGGTGTTGGAGGTGGGCTCGACAACACTCAAAGCTGGCATAATCAGAATACCAATCAAAATTATATATTGGCCCATAAATTGAGAAACCCATCTTTTTTCCTTTTCTTTTTTTTTGACATCGAAAGACCATTCTATTACTCAAATAACATGAGGTGGTCTGGATAATCAAGACCGGAATAGAACAACCCATAAAATAAAGAGCTCTATGAAAAGATCTTGCAGTCTTAGCTAAAAAATCAGCCAAGTGATTTTGTGCTCGGGTATGTGAAATCTTGAAATCTAGGAAGCATACTAAAAGAGTTCTTATTTGCTCCAGCTCCAGTTGCAAAGCTCAGGCCACGCTTGAGGGTTCTTGATCATATCTATCACATCCTTGCAATCTGTTCCGAAAGTCTGGCATGTCGAATGTTGAAGCATGTTCTCCATCGCCCAGCGCAGTGCTTCCAGTTCCGAGTGCAGAGCAGATTCTCGCCTTAGAAGATTCCGAACTCCCATTAGTTGTACTGTTCCCCAAGTCATCCATCCATACCCAGTCACATCCACTGAACTGCGCTGTAGCCGTCCAGGATCCATCCATCATGCAAATGTTTGTCAAGCTTATGACTTGAGATCCATCATTAGGTTCATTCCTTCCATTCTCTTGCAAATTTGGTGGCACCCTTTCATTTGCATTAAACCAGGCCTGGCACTCACTCTCCGCATATCGTACCAATTCCAGTGGGTCTCTATCAATTCCTCTAAACAGCTTGTCATTCCTTGCTTTCCAAATGTACCAGATTATCCAGGGACCCATCTTTTTATATGTTCGGTTAGAACGTCTTTTATAATCTCGAGATTAGACAACATATAGTGTAAGAGCATAGTAATCTTATACACATCACTAACTGTAGTTGTTGCTTCACACCAACCGCCCGACGACTATAAAGGGTAATCTAATGTGATACATCTTTCACCATGTGCTATTACAATAACTTAGGATCAAATTATTCAAATTCTCTTAAGAGTCGAGAGAACCGACGCATATAATTAAGGAGAGATCGCCAAAAGAAAGACTCTGGTCTCCCTCCCCCCCCCCCCAACCACCACACACAATATAGCATAGCAACAATAACACTATAAAAGAATCGACGACTGTCTCCAGGTTCGGTTGACGACATACTGTTCTCTATATTCTTGCTCTTTTGCTCGATCGATCTTTGAACCCTTCTCTCTCTCATTGCTTGTTTTGCTTACTGAAACTGATTTCCCCTTTTAATAACACATGTTTATTAAACTTAGTGTGGGTCAAAAGTTCCTCCATTAATGGTTAACTTAGACATCTACAAACCAACATTTTCCTCAAGTCCAAGCAAATCTTCCATAAGAAAAAAAAGACTAAATTTTCACATATAAAAAGCTTATAAAACAAAATCAAATAAAGTGACAAACTCAAAATCCTTTCAAATCATAGATTAATCGAATCAAAACACCAGCAAAAGAGTGTTCAAGTCCATACATACACATTAGATAACAACTATTATTCGAATTCCACTGTCTCTTCTTCTCGAATCTTACATTAACTCAATATAATATACAGAGATAGAAAGATAGAGAAGAAATATAGTACCATGACCTCAAATGTCTAAATTCTCCAACTGAATGTTGCTCTTAAGAGGCACATAATCTCCAAGATACCCACCAAGATGATCATACAAAGCCGTCTTATCAATAGTCTGATGATGATAACTCTTGCAAACATAATAAAACACACTTTGAACCAACAAACCCACAAGATTAACCATCACAAGAACACCAACAAGCAAGCCACCAACAAGGGTCCTAGTCAAAGTCCCAAACTTTCCTCCTCCATGAACCACAATCGATCCAAAAGTACCTCCAATTAATGCACAGAGAAAAAGGTAAACAAAGACCAACCCCATAGCCATCTTAGTCTTCCCCTTAAGAAGCTCATAAGCTTTTCTCATTGCAGCAAGTCCATAAACCGGCTCAAGAACAGAGATCACGCTACCTAAATGCCATAACGCAGTGAAATAGACATGAACACCGAAATACAGAACAGAGATTATAACTCCAGCGACGACCGCTAAGCCTACACTGTTCATATCGAGAGCTATGAATAGTATCACAAGGAAAACAAAGAAGACTGCGTTGTAAGCGAACATCAAGAGAGCAACCCAAAGGAAAGTGATCAAGAGGCGTTTAAAGACTTTGGGGATGGCGGAGATGGTGGAGGAGAAGGAGACTGTTTTGCCGGTGTAGAGAGAAGCAACGGTGAAGACTACGGCGGCGGTCGAGAGGAGAGAGAAGGCGAAGAGGAAGATGAGGTAGCTGAACTCGAAGATGAGGAGCACGGTCCAGTCGTGACGGGAGCGATCCGAGTTAGGTGGGTCCGAGGAAGAGAGCTTGGAGAGAATGGGCTGAGTGAAGAGGGAGTGAGCGAGGATGGCGAAGGAGAGAGGGAAGATGAGGGAGAGGGTGATGAGGTAGAAGGTTCTTGGAGATCGTTTCTTGATTGAGATGGATTCTTGAACTAGTTGAGGTATCGTCAAGAACTGGAGTTCTTCTGGCTGCAGATCCATGGCTTCTTTCTTCTGATATGGAAGGTTGGAAGATGAGATTTGTTTGTGAATGCCAAGAAGATGAATATTGAAGACAAATGACTTTTGGTGGAAACTTCAACCCAACTCTTATTACACAGTATGTTGGTGTGTTTCTTGACCCGTCTGTCCAATTTTTTTTTACCAAATCTTTTTTTTTTCTTCAGTAGATCATTCTTTGCTTAATATGCAAAGTCTTCTTCTATGGGCAGACTTCTTTTTTGCATGATGATGGGACGCAATCTAGGAAGCAGTCAACTTTCCATCTTCTCCTATTTTTTAGCACGACTTTTTATTTGAACAATCTTTTGTTTTACTTTTTCTTTGGATTAATAGTGAAAATTCCGGACCTTAAATCTCTGACACCTCTATCGTCTAGCATATAGATTTCTTGACAGTATAAAAAACATGCTTTAACTCATTAATTACAAAATCAGTAAAAATCAAACTGTGTTCTTAGCCAATTAACACACAAAAGTATGCAGTAGAGGTAGAAATGACTAATCCAAGTCTCCAAGTACAAGATGCTCTCATTCTGAACCATAAATATCGAAGCCAAAACATATGGTTTTATTGTCAATCTTTCTCATATCGTTGCTTTGCAGATCATAACCGAGAACATGAAAGGGAGAAAAGCAAATCATGTGGTATCAATAAAACCATGCCACTTTTAGTTGAATCTTTCACCTTAAAATAAATGTTAAGTAACCAAATTGAACTAATAAGATTGCAAAACCAAAGTCTTCCACCATTCATTTTTCGCGTCATTTTCCAACCTCATAAATCCATTGTACCCTTATGTCAGCTAAGTGCATTTATTATAGAATATTAATTTAAAATTTTATGTGAAAATTCTACAAATCAATTCTATTAGAAACATAGGAAGTAATTGATTATTACTTTTTCAATTTTAAAAGAAATTTCATATATTAAAAATAATATTAAATCATAAATGTATAAAAAATAAATTAAACATACTTTTATAATATAAAAATGATATTAATCCAATAGTACTATTAATTTCAATATATATTTCTTACAGTTCCAATTATTACCATTAATTCATTAATAATGAACAAAATATATCTTAACCAAAACAAAATAACTTTTCTAGTTCAACTTTTAGGAACGGATGGTTTTATTTTAACAAATCACAGGTAACAACTAGTAAACCATATTAAGCGAATAGGATTACAATTAACAGAATTTGAACAGCTAAAACAGTCATTGATGAGCTCGCTGATTGTGCATGATTTGGTTTGGCATGAACCTTTCTTCCTAACCGGGTGGCCACTTCATCTGTCGGCCCCCAAGGACGTGGAGATGAAGATGGTAAACGGATTGGCCTTGATGAGAGGAAGTTAAGTCAGTTCAGTGTATGATAATGATGATGAATACCAATATATTTGGTTGGATGGAAAAGACTTACATCCTTCAGCACCGTTGTTTATAACCACACGGAACCCATCCACAATGCCTTCTTTCTCAGCAACAATCTTTGATGCGTGCAGAAGTTGACCAAGAACTTCTACGTGTCTTGGTTCAGCCTACAAAAGTGTTTCACAGGAAGACAATGTTCCACGTAAGATCTTAACTCTTCTCTACGCATGACCTTTTTCCTCAAATACGATTATTTGATCACATGCGCAGGCAGAAACAAAAAGAAGCATTAACAATGTGATATTATTGATGAGAAACACTGGCGATTACGGTAGTCACTACTAGTTACAAAACGCCATATTAATTGGCCACACGATGAGACTCTCTATGAGATCAAAACACTAAAAGGGAGTGACATGCTAAGTGTATAAGCCATTTGATATTTTGATGAAACATAACAAACTGAATCTCTAATTAGTACAGCTATAGACTATTTAACCGTACCATACCGAAACTGAATGTTAAATTAAAAACTGACTCACTTTGCCAAGCGTGGTCAAGCCATCTCTCAACTTAGGGATGACCAAAACATGAACAGGAGCCTGTGGATTTATGTCTCTGAATGCCAAAACACTCTCATCTTCATAGACAATGTCTGATGGAATCTCTTTCGCTATGATCTTGTCAAATCTAAAAACAAGAGCATATCTATAAGTCAGATGTCTGAAAGATTAGGTTCGTTTGTATCAAAACACAAACATGGACTGTTCTGTAATTAATCCTAATCAGTTATGAACTAAGAATCCTTCAGACAAACCATACATGGTCGGGGCTCCGGTGTCAGAAGCAGCTTTCGCGGCGGCCTCTTCATTGTGTGCGGCACGAGTAGAAGAGATGGTTCTGCCGAGCGATTAAACCAAACAAATGAAACAACTCAAATTATCTACATAGACACAAAGCGAATTGATTTAAATTTCACCTTGGAGAAGCAATACGAGGAAGAGCCCTAATCAATTCTCCGGTAGAGAAGATTCTCGAATTCGATCGAACAGATTGAGCGATCCTCCCCACCGTAGAGAAGTTCCTGAACACAAAGACGCCATTACCAAATCAATTCAACAACCAACTAAATTATATCTGTAGTTGAACAGTTTTACCGTAGCAGCATCACAGAGGAGGAAGTGGCAGCCATTGAAGAAGCTGACAACCATTTCGATCGACTTCGTAACGAGTCCTTATAGCAACGACGTCGTAGTGGGGCTTATATTTCGTTCACAAAATATTATTTAGATATTTTTGTATTTCTTTCACATATGAAATTTCCTAAAATATATATCTATAGCTTTCAAATTGAACCAAAAAATATTTGAACTCTTCAGTATTAGTCTTCAAGTTTCATTTGGAAACAAACAAATCACTTACTTTCATTAGCAAAGTCATTATATATAAAATGTTTTCAAACAAATGTTTAATCCCTAATACATATTTAACGCACATTTTTTTTCATCGAACGATCATTCTATTACTCAAGTTTGATATGACTATATTTAACACATGTTTATGCATCACTAATATACATTTTTAATATAATCAATATAATTCAACACAAACCTGATAATCCATATTTTTTTTCTTCCAAATCTTTTTTTCAAAATGCAATAGACATAACCATTGTGTCCAATGAGTTTTTCAATAAACAGTGTGTATTCCAGTTTGGATTATTTGTTGTAGATAATAATTAAATAGAAGCTCCAAAATTAGATAAAGATCTTTATCCATAGATAATCTAATATCTCTGGAAAGTCAGCAGTAATAGACTGTTTATAGGAATCACAAAAGGTGGAGCTAGTAAAAACATGTCTAAAGTGATGTCACACATGGTTTGGTTGATCGATCGTGATTTCTTATTCACAGTTCAAAGGATATGGTTGTTACCTTTTAAGTCTGTGAAATAAAGAAAACGCTTGTTACTTTTGCATACACAATTGGATGCATTTATCTGGTCTCTCGAGAGTATATTTTAATACTCGACATGTTAGCAATATGGGACATACTGCAAAGATGTCATCTTAGTTGGTGTAGATAACATACCTACAAGTAATATTTCAGGATTTCAAGCTACACACAACCTATGGACACAAAACCGGACAGCGGACTCTTTAACAAAGACTGCACAAGGTTTTATAGAAATTTAGTTTTTGGAGGTTGTTCTTTTATGATCTTGATTCCTATACTGCCTCTAATTTGAGTAATATAATAGTTTTATGTCAAAAATGTATTACACATTTAAGTGCCTTTTAATATAATCACATGTTTTAGCATTCATTTCCACATTTCATATAATTCATAATCAATATTATGCTACAATGTTCTAAGTTTCGTTGATACATTCTCATTTTCCGAGATTGAGAGGTAGGTAAAATTTTTTTTGAAAAGATAATTTAGAGAAGAAGATAGAAATTTATATATTTGAAAATGTGACTATATATATTATATTAAGATCTATTCAGTTAAAAAATATTGTTCTCATGTTAAAAGTGTGTAGACGAGGTTTTAATTATTGAAACCATGCATACGAGATGGCTTGACAAACACTTAATTTATTCATGTATAAACGTGGTTGAAGATTAAATAGATTATTTTGGTAATTTTTTTTTTGAAATTGACATCAGTAGAAGTCGGTTAATGACGACATAAAAATACTATTCACATTGCTTAATTTGTTTGATCAACGAAAATTTGATATTTATTTGTATTTGGATAAAGTTGAGATTAAATGGCTATGTTGTGAGTTGAGTTTGTTCGGGTTTATTTTAGTAACTTGGACTTTATTTGTAAATTTCTTATATTTTATCATAGAGAGTGAAAGGAAAGAAGAGAGAGAAGAAGAATACAATGGCAAATTTGATGATTATGGGATAACAAGCAGCTTGAGGAACTTCTCTGTTTCAGCTTTTTCATCAAACAGTAAACACTCAATAGCTCTTTTCATTGACTTAAGCTGAACATGTGTCTTTTTCAGGTTAGCCTACAGTGAAAAAAGGATTTAGCAACGTATAGGGGGATGATCGTGTAGTTTCCGCTGAGAAGATATGAATACCGTTGATGTAAACAAGATCGAACGATAAGAACAAAATGAAGGAGTTGATGGATAGTATCCACCAAATCAGTTTTATATTCAAAAAAGTACCATATTTAAAAGTTGGAGAATCTCATGTTTTTTGTGCGACAAATCGATTTGATTAAAGTTATAGAAGTTTACTATGGTGCATTTTCAGAAATCTTGTTTTTGGTAGTTTTCTTGGAACCTTGTTTTCTGTTTTTGATCTGAAAAGTACTTTTTACATTAAGCTTATTTGGTTCCACATGTATCACCTTTGTTGAGAATATTCACTTGTGTCTTTTGTCTGCAAAAAAAAATAGTTAGTAAGAATTTTAGAGTAATTTATGAGTTAAAACATCTTTGATTTTTTCATGTCAGTTACTCTGTAGATGGTCCGAGAAAGACGATTAAGAAGATCTAGGATCATATAAAACGATTCAATGCCACATATTTGTTAGTTTCAAGATTATTTCATAGTTTTTAAGTAAAATAATCTTATTATATCAATTGGTATCTCACTCAAATGGTTTACTCAAGCCCGACCAGATGCAAATTACTGCTTAAAATAAACTGAATATTTATGCTCCTGTGGAGTTGAAAGGTTGTGTCATGTTTAAGTGTTGATGCAAAGTATAAAACAATGAGAAATTTTACTAGTGAACTCATATGGATCAAAAGGTTGCAGGAGGATTTGGACATAGAGACAGCATCACCAATCAGTGGTGGATCTAGAAAATATTTTGAGTGGGGCATAATTTTTTATATAGATATTTTGTATGAATGTATAAATGTATTTTATATATCTTTTTAATAAAAATAACCTTTAGAAAAGAATAAACCTAATAATATTATAACTGAAAGAAGAAATAGTAAACCCACTAACAAATAAATGAAAAACCTTGAACTATTTGTTTAAAATAAAATTTAATAGAATGAAAAGGACTTTGTCAAAATAAATTGAATGAAATGAACAAATGGCCAGAAAATATTTTAAGGAAGAGAACATGAGGTAAAAACACATGGAAAATGAAAAATAGAAAAATATAGGAAGAAAAAAATATGTAAAAACAATGTATAAGAGAGGGCTGGTGGGGATTAGAACCTTGGTTTGGTGGGGGCAAAGAGAGAACTTTAGCCAACTAAGCTGCAAGATAACTAACAATTACAATGCAGATAAATTTACTTTTACTTTTAGTGGGGGCAGCTACACCAATCACTATGCGTTATGACAATTAATTTGCTATCCGCATAGCATCAAATTCAATATTTCATGAAAGGACAAAGTAGATTGAAATGGATTCTCACAAAAGGTTAGACAAATCGTAGAACAACGAATCATTCTACCTTACTACACAAAAAGTGAAGATGTCAAAGGAGCAACTACAAAGGTTTATGTATACATTCATCCAAGATTATGATTCATAGACATGTATAGATCATGATACTCTTAACCATAAACATATATTTTTTCTTTAATGTGTTTTTGTTCCATTAGATTTTTTACATTAAAACTTTAACTAGATCTTGACCCGCCCGACCGGGCGGGTATTTATTTTATATTTTTAGTTTCTTTTAATTAAATTTTGTATTTGTAATATTTAAATATAAATTTAGATTGGAAATTAGTTTTTGTAGTTATAATAAAAGTTTAATAAAATAGTTTGATATAAAATTTAAATTTTCTAATTAAAATAATATAGAAGTGGATCATAATTTTTTTCAATTCCAAAATCTTACCATCCTTTAAAAACAAAGAAAATAAATTTATAAATATATAAAATATATAAACATATTTGGAACTATAATTTCTACTAAAATAAATTTGTTAAAAATATTTTTGCATTATTTTTGTTTATTTCTAGAGCTTGATCCGTGACCGTATAAATATTCGGTTTCACTTTAATTTTTTTTCTCTGTACTAATGGTATACTATATATATATATATATATATGGATAATAATTAATTGGGTTTAAAAGGTCTGGTTTATAAATGATTGATTTCAGTTGGTATACTACTGGTTTTGAAGACAATGATTTTGTGTGATTCAATTACATCAAAATACGTGTGGTTTGTGATTGGGATTAAAAGAAAAAAATTTGTTCATGATTGTTCTTAATGTATCAGTTAATTAAATGTACTTGTAAATTTGTAATATCAATTTGTATGGGAATGGGCTGGGCTGTTGTTAAGCGACAACAAACTTCTTAATAATGTATTAAATAAACAATTTTAATGACAGTGGCATTTTATGTAATTTTTGTGGACAATTCACGGTTAAATATTATTTGTACTTCAGTTTTAATATATTAAGATGAGGGATGTCTACATGATTTTCAATCTTGACCAAACATTATGATCAAGCTTGAGAAGAGTATCAACATGAAGACGTGAAGAATGTGATCAAAGATAAAGAGTTACGATGCATACAATGGGATCTGGACAAGTAAGTGAAAGTAGAATCAAAATACTATTTTAAGAGCAATACTATGCTTTTAATATTTATATACATTTTTGTTCTTAGATACTTTCTGTATTTATACCAGTTTTTCATTTCTATTGTCAATAGAATACACTTTTTATACGTAATCATCAATATAAAATGTTCATACATTTTTTCTTGTACATGTAATTGAAACCCTATCCTTATTCTAAAATGGATTTTGAGATCCATCAATGATCTTGCATTTGATCTTGCAATTTTATATCACAAAAGTTGGGTGACGGTGAGTGTATGAGAGACACATGCATACAAAATAACATAATGGAGCCTCTTGTTGCCTTTGATGTTATTCAGTCATGGGTTCTCTGTTTTTCTGATAATTCATGGGACCATGAGAAAGATATTTCACTTAACATAAATCATTGAAGGTGAATGTCTGGACGATTTCAGAAGTTTTCTTAGTAGTACTGAACGGGTAAAAACATCTCATTGATTGGTCGGTTTGTTGCTTTGCACAATCCATTTACTACCTACATCATCAATCTACCTTAATTTTTTTTTTGGTCAAAATCTACCTTTAACTTTTTGTTACTTCTTAACATGTGACATCTTTTTAGTCATGCTTTTTTTGTAAATTACAAAAGTGTCACATGCAATTTTTAGTCGCCATATAATGAAATTGTCTAATAACAGACCATCTTCTACTTTACTTTGATTTGTATATCTTAAGAAAAGAATGTTGTAAGAGAGAGTAACAAAGCAAATGAAAAAGACATGGTAGTAGAAGTGATTTACACGAATCGAACTATAATAATACTCTAGTTCTTATATTTATTTTGGTTATGTTTGTTAAATGTCTGGTTCATGTTTTTTTACATGGTATTAAAATGATACTAGAACCTAGTTGAAATAAAATACCTAATTCTAGTTTTTGTTTTTTAATATAACAGTTAAATTGATTTAAAAAATAGTTGTTTTTCGTGCACCAGCTGTAGGTTTTTTTATTTGTTCCCTGAGATCGACGAGACGAGACGAGTCTTTTGTGTTCTTCTCATCTTCTTCTTTTCTTCTCCTTCACATTTCACATTGATTAAAGCTAAAGCTTGGCTGCTTTCTTTCTCTCTCACTCTCTCTCTCTCTCTCACTTTTCTCGCCGCCGATCCTCTCTTCCTTTGCGTCCATTTTCTCCGAGATTTTCCCCTACACGAGGTACCAAATGTTCTTGTTTCGTGGATCTGATTTTGACTTGGATTGAATCTCTGAGATTTTGGCTCATTGTTTAGGGATCTAGGTATCACCTATCGAATCTACATTTGAGATTAGGGTTTGGTTCATGTTGTTGTTGTTGTTGTTGTTGTTGTTGTTGTTGTGAGATTAGGCATAATCTATATATATATATATATATATATATATATATATATTGTTGATATGATGAGAAGAGTAGAATGAATCAATTAATCTCGCGTTTCCTTTTCTTTTCTTGAGATTATTAGCGTCTCGAGATTGATTGGCGAATGATGAGATGAGGAATCGGTAAATCAAAAATCAAATAAAATAAATAATAATCTGCAATGTCGTCGACTTCTTTGCAAACGATTGGTGCGATAAAGGCTTATCATCATCAAGCGCAGCATTTGGTTAACAACTATCTCTTGGCTGATCCTTTTATTCCTTACACTTCTATTCTCACCGGCATGTTCCTCTGCAAAGTGGTAAAACAAAATATGTTTCCCTATCTTTCTTTCTTGATAGATTTACAGGACAAAGCTAATGATTCTTTCTTTTTGTAGGTCTATGATCTTTGTCACTTCATCAGCAACTCCCATTCCAAGACCTATATCATCCTCACCAAGATTCAACGTATCGAATGGAACAACCGGTTTGTGTTTGTTCATGGATTTGTTAGACTCTTTCAAAATAGTGTTTCATTTGACATCTTTCCATTTTGTTGATGCTGCTGTAGTGGTATCTCGACGGTTCATGCTATCTTTATCTCCGCAATGTCGCTCTACTTTGTCTTCTGGTCCGATCTCTTTTCTGATAGGTGGCACAATGATCTTGTTGTCTTCCGGAGCTCACGTCTTTCCTCTCTTGGTTTAGGGGTAAAGCTTTTTGTTTTAACTCTTGACCAAAACCTAATGTTTGAGTCTTTTGAACATGGCTTACTTGTATAAATGATATTTTCAGTTATCCATTGGTTACTTCATTGCTGATCTTGGGATGATCTTCTGGAAATACCCTTCTTTGGGTGGACTTGAGTATGTAAGTGTCTCTTCTTCAACCTAACTAACACACCATTTAACCTTATAGAGATGGTAATGCTGAACCTTTGCATTTGATCTCAGATTGTGCATCACTCGCTCTCGGGGGTAGCTGTTGCCTACTCCTTGTTTTCTGGGGAAGGACAGTTGTATACATACATGGTCCTCATCTCCGAGATTACAACCCCAGAGATCAACTTGAGATGGTACTTGCCCTCTTCTTTTTTTCCATCTACCTTTACAAGATTTTCACCTTAGTAATCTTTCTTATGAAGGTACCTGGACACAGCTGGTATGAAGAAGTCAATGGCTTATGTTGTCAATGGCGTTTTCATCTTCTTGGCTTGGCTGGTACATAAACATTCTACTCATTTTGATGCACACAACCTTTTGGTGTCTACTGATCGATCACTCTTAACATTTTCTTGTCAGGTTGCTAGAATTCTTCTATTCATTTACATGTTTTATCATGTCTATCTGCACTACAACCAGGTAAAACTCATAATCTCCTTCTCGGTATGCTCTTCATATACGAGTCGAATGCTGCATCAAAACCGTCCCCATTGAATTCAACGCATGACAATATTATCCAATATCCTAGTTTGTTTATGTGATTGGATTTACTTTTGTTTTCGGGGTATATATAGGTCATGAGGATGCACATCTTCGGATACGCTCTGGTATTTGGGGTACCAGCTGCGCTTGGTGTCATGAACTTGATATGGTTCGGTAAGATTGTGAGAGGAGTAAAGAAAACATTAGCAAAGAGATGTGAATGCTGAGAGATTGGTGAGTCTACCTCACAATGTTTCATCACATATCATCTTTACTGCTTCTTTCTTCCCTCTGACATGTATGTCTGTCTCTCTAGTGTAAGTAGTTTTTGTCTGATGGAGAAACGAGAAGAAACAAAAACAAAAACAAAAATGATACTATCCTCTGACGTCTCTGTAAATGATCAAAAATTATGTCAATTTACGTTTTTCATTAAAAGATGTAACTCTGTTTTCATTCTAGTAGTTTTGTCCCTGCTCCCTTAATGTTTAATTGTCCGTCTCATACATCACTTTTTTGATCAGAATACTAATACGATGAACAGTTTTGTTTTCAGGTTAAGTAGAGTAAAAATCTAAAAGAAAATCATTTGGTAAAACAAAAAAATGTTTAGTTACGTGATAAGCTTTTCCAAAAATAAACAAAATTACAGATGAACGATCCATTATTGGTTTGTGATCTAAAAGGAGTTTCGATAATTTTAAAATTTAAATAGTTTAATAAATTTTAAACTTTGTAGACTATCAAATATTTTAGTTGAACACAGTTATAAACTTTTAAAGAGTTTCAATGTTTTTTTTTTTGTTTTTAGAGTATCAATGTTGTATTTGTTGTTGTGTTTGTTATTATCTATTATATTTTTTTTCCATCGACTTTTCCTTTTTAATAACTTTTCACATTATAGTTCAATACATTTTAGAACTTGCAGCCTTGCTTTTACACCAGAAAAAATTGCAGTGTACAACTTCTAGTGATGTTTTATTTGCAATTGCTCCAAATTATCGATCATTATCAGATGATTGTTGTGCCTGATTTTAAATTTACCAATTGACTGAATTTGGCTACATCTTATGTTAACTTTGGCATTTGTATTTATAGGATGAAAAATAGTATGGATAGAGAAGAAAATCACTCAATATTGGATCTTTTGCGAGAACCATCATTGACAGAGACGTTACAAGAGCAGCACTTTGCTCTACGCAAAATAAAAAAAGAAGGAAAGATGAATTACTTCTAATCAGGGGTAGTCTAGTTGTGCTTGAGAAAAAAAAATCCAATACGGCGAACCTTAATTCGAATTCCACTTACCACACAGATATAAATTATTTTTTTCGATTCATTTGAATGTATATGAGAGGATCTATTCGTGAATTGTACTTCCGCCCAGGAATTAAGTCTGTGTCTTTAATAGATTCGGGTTTAACATTTTTCTTTTTTAAAAACAAAAGATGAATTACTTTTAATAATAATCATTTAACCCGTAAGAGAAATGCCCTAGAATAGTTCTAAAACTTTTTTAGTCACAAATATAGTTTCTAAGTATCAAAATGACCAAAATATTCCATTAAAAAGATATATATACATTTATACCTATGTGGTTAACTAATTTAGACTTTAACGTTTAGAAATAAAAGGGTGGAGTTTGGGATTGGAATCTAAAATTTTATAAAAAAATATTTAAAATTGAAAACAAAAAATTTAAATAAAGTTTCAAAAAGCATTTTCGAATTTCAAAAAGAAAATTTGATTTTTTTTTCTAAAAAGTTTCGAAAAAGAAAATTTATAAAAAGCTCGAATTTAAAAACATATAATTCGAAACTATAAACTTAATTTTTATTATTATTATTTTTATTGTATTTATATATCTAGGTATAAATATTTTTTTAGCTGTTAAATGAAATATTTTGGTCATTTTTCTTTTTAGAAGTTTTTTTGCGATAAAATTTGAAAATAGTCTATGTAGGATAATTGTCCAATCCATAATTAACATAAAATATTTTGATTAGTAGATTTTGTGAAGAATATATGTAAAATCAATTAACTAATAACGACATATTTTGAAACAATGTCTTTTCTTTTACAATAAACCATTATATTAATCTAAACGTTCAAAAGGTGAATACAACCAGAAGTAAACTCAACGGTAAACTGATTAACAGAAATTACTACAGTAAAAAAAAAGATAGATATGTTTAAGGGGTGAAACAACTCGAAGGAACCTCCACTTGAAACCCAAAAACTAATGTTGGAAAGAACAATTGAAATCAAAAACGATGTTGATACACCCAAACAAAAAGGTTTGGAGAGAGGAAAAGATGATTGAAAAAGTACAATTGGCTAACTAATTCATCAGACCATTGAGATCATCTCTAGTACCAACAATGTTGACTTGGAAGACTAGATGAATCTCAATTGTTCTAGAGAGAAAATTGTTTGGTGAATGGGATGGTGAGATGGTTGATGCTATCTTTATCTTTGATGCCATAAGTGTATCTGACACTGAATAGTATAGTATGGATGAAAAGGTCGGGGGAGTCATCTAAGGGAGCCATGGTGGTGAAGCCTTAGAATTCGAGAATGTTAAAAACACTTGACAATAAAAGAAAAGGCTAAACCAATACATCAGCAGATGCCCATGCCCAAGTGCTTGGAGAGGAATAAAAGATTATGTTTAGATCGGATGAGGAGAGGGGATCACAGAGGCCGTCGGGAAAAGAAGACGGGTCACCCACCGGTGACAGGTTGTGCTCACCGGAGGCTTGAGGAAACTCTACGGGGAGGAGAAAAATCCTTTCTCAAAGGCGACTGCGTTAAATTCAAAGAGGGTGACAACAATATATGGAGCTAATGGGGTGACGGTCACGATGATTTATAGCATATGATTCGAGCTTAACCACCGGCCGAGATGAATAAGTCTCGTCATACACCAGCGGGAGAAAAGGCAATCCGATGAGTTTTAGCGAGCAGATTTAGTGACGACATCCTCTAGCCGAGTAGATCTGGTGACAAGGAAAGGAGTAGGGTGGGCAGAGGCGATGAGAAGAGCGAGATATGCGGCGATGTCAAGAGGAGGGGGATAGGTGGCGAAGATGAGAAGAGTGGTCGAAGCGGTGGTGACGAGAGGGAGGGAGGATGTGATGAAGATGGGATGTATGGAAGAGGCGATGACAACGAGCAGGACGGAGGAGACAGTGATGACGAGATGGATGGAGGCGAACATACGAGCAGGGCCGGCCCTGGGCTAAAGCCCGTAAAGCTTGGGCTTTAGGCGCCAAAAAATATATAGATTTTAGGGGCGCCAATATTTTTCAAGGCTGCTAGTCCGGTCCAGTGGCTAGTACTCTCCTAACTTTTACTAACCCTTACAGGTTCGAAACCTGTGTTCATATTTTTCCCCTTTATTGGTAATAACCGAAAGAATCTAATTTATTATGATTCCTTTATTGATAATCTTTAGTTTACTTATTTATATTGTATTAAATGATTGTCATACAAAATAGAATAAATCAACTAGTCATCTTTTCCAGAACAATGTCATTTACGAGAGCAGTCATCTTTGCTTCCTTTCTTCTCTCTTTTTCTCTTTTATGCATTATTCTTTTTTTTTTGTAACAGAATGCATTATTCTTTTTCCTAAGTAATTCTAATAACTTTGTAGAAAATCTTGCTGGCAACAAAAATAAGCTATCTATGAATTGGTGTAATCTGAAACCACTAGTGTTTCCAGTAACAGTGAACGATTTAGAATCATTACTTTATCAACATGATTAATACCTTATCAATATTTTACGGGTCTTGATGAAATTTTTGTTTGGTTTAAAAATTATTGTTACTGTGGGGCATTATATTTTAATCCGCTTTAGGCGCCTAGAAACTCCGGACCGGTACTGCATACGAGTGTTGTGATAAACCGCAAGTTGAAATAGTGACGCGAGAACTAGAAGCTGGATGAAACGGAAGAGAGAAAACAAGGCGGCAATGGCGGCGATCAAAGTTGTTGCCGGTGGCAAGCAAAATGGTCGCCGACGTCGAAAATTGAAAGTGAAAAGTGTCTAAAAATCCGTATCAGAGATGGTTTGTCTAAGAACATCAAAATCAGTTCTTTATAATAATACAATAGTACTTTTGCTGAATTTTCAAATATTAAATCTAATAACATTATTAAAAACTTTTAGTTACTTACAAATACATAAACTAATAACAGTAAACTTTAACATTTTTTTAAGGTGGAAACACTTTAGCCTTCTAGTTAAGGGCTAAACGTTTCTATATTCAAATTTGGAGTTCCAATTTCAAATTATGCAATTAAGTAATGTGCTGTTCGTTGTGATTGTCTGATAGGAGAGAGTCTTTCCAGTGAAGATGTCGTACATGCAGTCGATCCAAGTCTTTCGAAGAGAATTTTGTGGTAAAATCATTATTTGCGTAGTTATTCATCAATATCGCATATATTAAAGGTAGTTACTTAATCATCATATATAAACCTTCCTTTTGCATATTACTTGGAGACTACATGTGTTATCTAGTTGTCGACTCACAGGCCCATCATTGAATTCAACAATTTACATATATGTATGAAATTTTTTATGCATCACTGTCACAACAAGTGCGTATTCGTATGTCGACATCACTAAGTTAAAACAAAAGTTAGGCCAATGTATGGATACAAACAAAGATATGTAGCTGATGGTGTATTGTCTTTTCATTTTTATGTATTTTATTGTATTTTGTTTATTCTTTTTATGAAATGTAAAATAATATTAATCAACAAAAGAAAAAAATGTTTATATAAAGTTATAATATGAGATCATTGTAACAGAATATGAGAATTTTAGAGCCACTTATAATAAAAAACATGTTTATTGTATGTTTTTATTCATAAAAGAAAGAATAACGCTTCTTCTTCGTTTCTGCCAAAAATCGATGCTTATTTAAGTATTTGATAAAGAATAAAATAATTACACAGTTATCTAAGTATTTAATAAAGAATAAAATAATTATAGTTCAATATTTAGTAATTAATTACAATTTAGATAGCACGAAGGCTTCATCGGATGTATGTTTTTTGTTTAAGAATCAGAGACAGTGACAAAAGATTTTAAAAGTTTTAGAATCTTGTTTCCAAATTGTTTCTCAAAAGTTTTTGAAAACATGTTGGAAGCTTGTGGCTCCCCTTAGATTATTTTTATTCTATTTTGTAACTTGATATCGTAAATAATGTGAAACTATAGTTATTTTTCAATTAATTATTTCATATATATAATCCAAAAATTAATACAGAAGAAATAAAATCATTTGTGAAATATTTGAACTAACAGTAAAATTTATTTGTAAACAATAAAGTTTTATCTGCTATGTATAAGAAAGTTCACTTAGATAGGTTTATATATAGTTTAAACAAAACAAAAATATAGATTTCTATATACTGATCAATCATATGTGTGTGGGTTAATATGATTAATTTGATTAATATACATGAAAACTTGAATTATTATTCTTTTCAAAACAGAATTTGATGCCTGTTTATTTGTTATAAGATTATTAAGAATGAATATGAAGGTTTTTGATTATTATTTTCTGCTAAAAAAGGTTTTGATTTTGAATTATTTTTTTTCAAAAATTAATACATTAGATTGTAATACATATCTATATTATTATTTATGAAGTGATTTTGCTGTTTTGTCATATTCTCCATAGTATTATGTGATTTTTGCTTATTTCTCATATTTTCCACAATTTTAGGTAATTTTATTATTTTTTATGTTTTTAATAGTTTTAGTTTTGCTTAGTTGTCATATTCTCAGTAATTATAGGTTATATTTATTTTTATATTCTTAATAATTTTAATTAGTAATATTATTCATTTGTCATATTTTAAAAAAATTAGGTGGTAGTTTTATTTTTGATTACTTATCATGTTCTCCATAATTTTAGTTTATTTTACTTATTTTTTCATGTTTTATTATTTTTACAAGCTTATTTTTCATATTCCATGATTTAAGTTGAATCATCAGTTTTGGTAAGTAAAATTTTGAATTCTTAGATTTTATACATTTTTAGTGATTATTTAATAAATATGTTCATTATATTCCGGGATAATTATTATTAAGGAGTATTATAAAATTTAGCAATAATTTTATAGTTTTATTCATCTGATGTTTACTTTACTAGTATTAAACCGTTTGATGTTTTGTATTTATTATAACTTTTTAAAAAAGTTATTTTTATGACACCAAATTATCTTATCAATAAAAATAAGAGTTTAAAGAATAAGGACTCAGTGAATAGAAAATATAAATAAGGACACATCAATTAAAACAACACTAATGATATAGAAAACTAACCGATTAAGACTTCTTTTTCATACTACGTTCTAATATTTTCTTAAAAATGTTTGATATAATTATTTAGCTACTCTTTTGGAAAATCATCACAAGATGTAGTTTTGGTTGTTCTATGGAAGTTAATCTTAAGACAGAGAGGATTTCTATATTATTTGGTATAGTCATCAACAGTGAAACTACTCAGAATAAAAGAATCACCTTGAGATAACTTAGATCAAAAGTTACCAAGAGAATGCTCATCTGAATTCATCCCCTGAAAAAAATTACAAATATAAATTATTAACACTAAACAGTATAATTAATACTAATCAATAACGAAGAGAAATAGAATACTTACAATGGTATCAACCACACCAATTCAATTGAAACGATTTTTTTGTATTTTCCATGTATTCCAAAGTTTTAACACTTTAACTTTAATCTTGTAACAATCTTTAGTCGGATCAATATCTCCAACAAAAACAAGAGAAGTGAGTTTTTTTCCAAAAGATACATTGTTTGCGAGTTATTATTTTTGCTGAGAAACTTTAAAATTTGTGTATACCTTTTGATTCCAGATATGTAAAATGAAAAAACTTGAATGATATATTTATTTAGCTATTGAGTCGGTATAATAATAGAGCCGGTATAATTAATATTGAGTTTAAATAATACAATCTCTCGCCGTTATTAAAAATCTAGGTTTTGCTAAAAAGAAATAAATTATTACTTTTAGTTTATAAAATTTTAGTTAAATAAAAGTATGTTTTTAATTATTGTAGATTTTGTTAATAGGTGCCACTATGAATTCTGATGAACATAAAATTTATATAAAATGCAATTTAAACTTTGATAAAGAGAGGTTTGATTTCATAGGCGTAACTGATAACTATGGTTTCTTTTGTAGATTTATCTTTTATGTTATTTTAAAATTTTATTAGATTATTATGATGATGATATTTTTACATGTGTGGTTTGCTAATATAATAAATAAAAGAATTGCAAATATCAAACCATTGTCTATATTGCGTTGTAATAAAAAAAATTATATCTTATGTTTAATTTAATATTTTAAAATTAATTGATTAATGAAGATTGAAATTAAAAATTATATTAAAATTTTAATTAGTTGGATATATATTAATCCACACGATCCGCACAAGTGCCGGCCACCATCTAATATATGTATATAAGAGTTGTTCAAAAAAAGATATATGTATATTAGCTTTCAAATTCTTTTGAAGGCCGCTTCGGCAGTTGTATATGATTCCGGTTCTGTGTATGTGATTCTGCTCCCATATAACATAGACGACAAGTAAATGTGTAGACCGAATTAATAGTTGTAACCACATACATAACCTATCATCTAACAACGTTTTTCTATTTGTATTTTATAAATCTAAGTAATCCCTTTTAATTCACATATACTAGACTTTACAAGAATTGATTACTTAGTAACACTTTGTTGTAATCGTAACGCACAGGTCTCTATCTAAAATGTTACTAGAATTTATTTCAACACAGCTCACTTTCTCTGTAGAAAAGCTGCATCTGAAGGGTGTGGGGAAGCAAAAGAGAAGCACTTTTGGCCATAGAGTAGTACAACACTATACACATTACATTCGTAACCTTTTTATTTTGTTTTCTTTCTAATAACATTTTATATATTGTATTATATTATATTGCTTCTTGAAATTGGCCCATTGTGATTTATTGTCGTGACCCTCATGAGTTCCTTTTATTTCCCTTTTTTCACTAGCAAATAAAATATTGAACTACCGTGTTCATAAGATGGACCTTACGTGTGTTTTTAGGATCTGCATTTACTCTGTACCTATATGAAGCATGGTTATTCAAGTCCAACTTAGACTTGCTGTTTTCCACTTTCCTTAGTACATTCTTGGATATTGAAATCTAATTAAGAGAACTAAAAATCCATCCTTATCCAAACCCACTATTCTAGGTCCTTAACTGTGGCTGTGGTTGAGTATATGCCAATGGTTTATATCCAACATTAGAACATGACTTGCTTTTTTATTCAGTTTAGAACATGTAAGCTACTACTACACGGCCTAATAAGAATTAGAAGATTTTTGTCACAGCTCACAAGTTTTGATGCATTGAAGAGAGAGAGAAGAATAAGAAAAGGAACCAATAATACTCACTAGAATGGCCTCCACACTCTTCCCCGGCCCTTGCCTTTGACTGCTCTCTCTGCCCCCTTTGACCACTTTCTCTCTCACTTAAATGCTTCCCCACGCGCCTTTTCCCACTCTCCCCAATTCCAAAAGCTTACGTACATTGCACCTTCTCTTTTTAATTGCATGATTATGTCCATAATTAGTTATCGACGTCGATCCAAGTCTTTTTGGTTTAACCAATGCTAACTTGAGTAGTCATTACACTAATATTCTATATCTTAATGCTTAAAATTTGTAACTCTCTAATCTCAAACGGTCCAAATCAAGGATCATTTACAAATCCTTGGTGAATATATAAAAACACTTACGTTAATTAACATACTTTAATTTAATGTAGTTTACGTTCATTGTTTTTAAAACACATTCATATTTCAAAGGACTAAATATACGGTTATGACCTAATTAAACGAAAGATACTAAGCACTAAGCAGTAAGCACTTTAGTTTGGTGTTATTTATCATATAGCAACATTAAATATTTTTTGTAACTAGCAACACTAAATACTCATAACCATAAGTTATAAATAGCGATCTAAACTCATTTCAACCACATATATATAACTCATTCTTTTGATGTGAGAATCCACATTGTATATTAATCAAGAATCACATTTCAATTAATATTGCATGGAATCACAAAATTATTTACTTAAAACAGTGATAGTGAAACCAATTTATGTACTTAATCACCAGTCTTTTTGACTAACCACTTCCTAATCAAATAAACTATAATAATAATAACTTAAGTTATTATAATGGACCTCCTTGATGCTGATTATTGTGGCGAGAGGTAGAAGAAGAAGAAGAAGAAGCCAAAGCAAACATAGAGCTCGCAAGCTTATTAATGGCTTCCACTAGTCCACTCATGCCTTCTCTGTTCATCTCAACATTCGACTCTTCCATCTTCAATCTCCTCTCTTGTAAGCTCAACACTTCTTTATGTCTCCGATCTTGTCTCTCCTCACTCTCCCTAATCGCGTTAGCAATCACAGACGCACTTCTTGATAACGCAGCCGCCACAATAGTCTCACCTTCCTCCATTTCTGCATTTCCTCCGCCGCTGCCAGCGCCTGTACCGGCGGCTGTGGTCGGCATTGTTCTCCTTCGCTTTGCCGGAGATGTGTCTGAATGCTCACTCGTGTCAGAATCTGAGCTATTATCCTTCTTCAAAAATATTTATCCAATATAATCCCAACCAAAATACTTGTCACTATTAATAATGTATTGTAATATATATTCATTCTTTTTACTGAAAATAATTAAGTTATTAATAATTGAGACATATAAAATAAAAGACGAAAAAACATTAACTTTATATATTTATTACTTCAAAATTTAATCGGACTAATAAGTAACTAAGCTTTGAATATAGACCTTTTTCTATATTATTAATAAAAGTGAAAACTTGAAGTTGAGAAGAGAGAGAAAGAAGGTACCTACTGTGGGCGGTATTGGCTGAGCATGAAAAGAAGGCTGTGGAGGTGGTGGCAGAAGAAGCGGTTGTGGTTGCAATGGTTGAGACGGTGGCGGTGGCCGTGGAAGAGGTAACAGAACAGGAGGTTGAATACATTTGATGTTTTGAAACAAATCCTAAACCTTGTTGTTGTATCACTTTGGGGATGTGTATACCGCCCGAACCATTTCCACTTCCAATTGCTGCTGCGGTTACAGCGGTTGCGGCGGTTGAAGGAGGGTGCGTTTTACTCTCCACCACATCAAACAACGCTTGGTATGTTTGAGGCAACATGTTACTCGGTAAGCTTCTCTCTTTCCTCTCACTCTTCTCCATCTTCCAGTACGACTCCGTTTCGACAGCAGCTGAAGATGAAGACCCGGAGGCAAAAGACGATTCAACCCTCCGCCTCTCGTACTCTCTAACCTTTTTGTAATCTCTCATGAGATTATCCCACTTGTCATTGCACTGATTCTGACTCCTCATACAACCTTTCCTCCAACAGTAATCTTCTATCCATTTCCACCGTAGCTCCGCGGGCTTATTACCACTACTACTCCGGCTATCTTGTGACTGCTCCGGCGCCGGAATGCCGATGGACCGCCGCATCCTCCTCTCGTCGTCCATCTTTTTGGCTTCAATGAGGACCATCGTCTCATTCAGTGTCCAGTTCCCTTTCCTGTACTCTCTCGTCAAACCTAACCCCCCACTATGGTCAGCCATGTGTTTCTTGAAATCTTGAAAAAATCAAGAACAAGAGAGAGAAAAGAGAGATTAGTGTTTAGAGAGATAGAGAGATGCTTTTGGTAGGTGTTGGAGAAAAGGGGGAGAAGAAAGGGATTGTCTTGGGGTGGAGATAGGTGTAGTGTTTTTATGTAGAGTGTTTAAGCTTTGGGAATACTTATGATATGATTTTATTTATTTTCATGTGAATGAGAAGACTGGTCAAAATCTTTTGATGTAGTACTAAGATTGTCACCAAGTGCAATAAAAGGACAATGCTTGCAAAATTGGGAGCCAAGTGAAAGGAAAATAAAAAGATCTAAAAACTTAATATATTCATTCATTCATGCCTTTCCTAATTTCTTTGGGGACAGAAAATCTTAGGTGAATCTAGCATTTCTAATTACTGTATGTACACAATTTCGAATAGATGAGTAAATGGGTCAATGTTTTTATCAAATCTAAGATACTACTGTAACAATCGTTCCGTAGATCGTAGGCTGACTCTACAGAGCATCAACCGCAATCCCTCATTTATAAATCTTTACTGACTCCATAATAAACTATTGGTGTGCTTGACGTTCTTCGAACCTAATACCTCATTCTTTATTATTCTTTAAAAAATTTTCCACGAGATAAGCTGTCATCAATTGATCTGCAGCCCAACTAGTGACAGCTTGTTTTGTGTGAGAATTGTTAAAGAGTGAGGTATTAGGTTCGAGGAACGCCAAACGCACCAATAACCTAATTATGGAGTCAGTAACGACTCATAAATAAATGGTTAGGGTTGATGCGCTGCAGAGCCAGCCTGGGGTCCAGGAGACGAGTTGTTACACAAAAGTTGACTTTTATGTGATAACCCGTCCCGTTGACTCATCCATCCCGTGGACCCAGACTCACAGCTGTGCAGAGCTCCGACCCTAACTCCTTCCCTGTGAGCCTTCACTGATTCCCCCAGGTAGATTATTGATGCGTTAGGCGTTCTTGGAACCCAAAACCTCACTCTTTAATAACTCACCAATTGATCTACCTAGGAGAGTCAGTAAGGACTCACAGGGGAAGGGTTATAGTCGGTGCTCTGCAGGGCTGTGAGCCTGGTTCCATAGGACGGGTGGGTCCGGACGGGTGGGTCCACGGGACGGGTTGTCACATATGGAATTGTAACATCATGGGTTGTGATATATGGAAAGGCTTAAGAGAATTGATTTGACTACCTATGTTATCAAAGTGCGCTTACCTTTTCCGGCACACATCCATTTATAACTCCAGAGTTAAACGTGGTTGAACTGGAGTAGTAGAAGGATATATGACATATATCGGGAAGTGATTTGCGATATCGTGCAAGTGAGGCCAAAGCACAGGAAAATGTCATGCGGTGATTGAAGGGTCAGTAAACAAAACTCTCGAGCCTTTGGAAAAATTAACGGACAGACCGGTCGGATGGAATAGGCCCATGGGCTGAGTGAGCGAGCGTGGATGGCCCATTAGCCCATGGGCAATCGGAACGTTACAAGTGGTATCAGAGCTGGTTAGCCATCTCAGGTTCTGACCCGAGAGGCGTCTTAAAACCCTTCGTAGGGCGCAACAAGTACGTTGCGTTCTTTGAGAGGGGGTGAATTGTAACACCCCGAATATTGATATATAGAAAGGCTTAAGAGAATTAATTTGACTACCTATATCATCAAAGTGCGCTTACCTTTTCCAGTACATATCTGTTCATGACTTCAGAGTAAAACTATGCTTGATCTAGAGTAGTGAAAGGATGGGTGACTTATCAGGGAAGTGATCCTGCGATATCATGCGATTGAGGTCAAAGCACATGAAAATGTTCATGTGGCTGATTGCAGAGCCAGTAAACAAAACTTCTAGAGCATTTTGAAAAATTAACTGATCGACCATCGGATGGAATGGGGTCCACAGGGTCGGAGTGAGCAGGTGTGGGTGGTCGATCGGGACAGTTACAACTTTGTTTTCTGGTATTGATCGTAAATGTGTTTACACTTTTACAGTGAAAATGTATTTACGATAATTTTTTTTGTTGCAAATGTGTAGTTAAAATCCTGCAGTAAATGTTGTGGTACATATAAAACTGTGGGTTTAGTAAGGGGTGTTAGTGATAGGTAGATTTATCATTAACTTTAAAAGTGGAGTGATTTGTTAAATTTGAAAAGAATTATAAAAAATTGTATATTTTGTTGAAAATAAATTAGTATAATAATTTTAAGAGTGTAAAAAATATAAATAGGATTTTAAAAATCTTTTTTTATAAATTAAATTATTGACAATATAATTTCCGAACACTGGGTTTAATAGATCTATATCATCATTAAATTCAAACTTTCTAAATAACAAAATGTTGGTTATAAAATTATAAAATATTAAATAAATAATATTTATTTTAGCAAAAAAAATATAAAAAATCTATAAACCAATAACACTATACTTTAGAATTCTTTTTAGATAAATATTAATTGCATTAATTCGACCCAAAAATGGGCATAAGCAAATCGTACACTTTGGTAACCGGAGAAACAATAATAGGTTACAACGATTTTGAAGAGATCTACAAGCCCGAAACAAATTAAAAAAAAAGAAGAAGAGAGGTCATGGGAAAGAAGGTACATGAAACAAGCTTCCTCTTCGGTGGACACTGGTAACTTTGTGATCGAGTTTCCGGAGCTTCCCGGGGTGTCCAAACCCAGTCCAACACCATTTACTGTCAAAGAAAAGCACACCCCAAAGTCACCCTGCAGCCACAAACACCGGTGTCGAACGAAGACCGACTCCAAACCCTAATTGTTGCGTCTACACAAGATCCACACCACCATCCCTTTGATAGATCCGCCGACACCAAATCCCCTTAGATAATCAGAGACAGTTTCCGGCTCCAATGCCTATATTATAGTTTTCGGCGATCTCCATGAAGTCGTCGAACATGCAGAGCATACAGTAATCCTGTCAAGATACCACAGCAATGAAACCTCGTAGCGTCTTACACGTCTCAAGACCACCAGTCGATTTGCAGAGTGAGTAAGAGAAAGTACCTTCATAGTCACGCCGCCATGTACTATTCCGACTAGTGGAGCAAGATCCTGAGCGGAGAGCGCACCTCAGCTTCGGTGGAGGTGCCGCAGAAATAGACGACTCTTAACCTTAAAAGAAACGAAGACGAAGGATTGAAACAAAAATAAAAAAGCGCATGTATTGTATTTACCACTCAAAGGCTATATTAGAGTTCGAAATTTTAACATTATAAATCTAACTTCCACTAATAACATTTATAAGTATATAGTTGTAGTATGTTGAATGCACAGAAAGTCAGATGAAAATTATTAAACAAAAGTCGAGATGAACATCTACCCGAGTTATTTCTCGTTGTTAGGTTTTCACATCACCATTGTAAGATTGCATATTACGAAAGTTAAGTAGACCGAACTAGTATATAAATAAGATAAATTAAGATGTCTAGAAACGACAAATGAGTACAATGCGATTGAGATTTTAAATTAGTTTAGGACCACAACTTCTTTTTTTTGGTATGAACCACAAAATATTTCATAAACGGCCTTATACAACAAGGCAAATGCATGAGTGATGTATCTGTTTTCAAACTTACTAGTAATTGGAAGTTTTTGGAGGCATCTTATGTATATCTCGTTTCCATTTTTATAAGAGTCTGAAAGGGATATGTATACTTTTTCAAACTTAGAAAAGCTATTGGCTTTATATCTCTTTTAATATGATTGCTTCTCATACTTTCTTTTTAAAAGATTGATTTACGAATCTCTAATTCATGTGCACGAGCTATAAGTAAACTAATTACCTTTATATGTCTTTTGCTACAACACTTGAGCATCATGTGACTGTGTGTATATAATACGTGAATGCTTAATTTTGGTATCAACAAAGCTGTCATAGTATTGGAGTATTATTGTACAGCGACTTCAAGAAAAAAAGAAAAAAAATTTTGTTTAGATTTTTTTACACAATGTTAGAAATGCCGACTATCCTAGTATTGAAAGATCACATGTAACTGGTTCGAACATAAAGTAACAATAGTTTTATTAGAAAGCCCTTTATAAAAAAAAAACAATAGTTTTATTAGTTTTACAGGGAAAGAATACTTTATCTTTTTTTTTTGAAAAAAAAAAAAGTTTATCCCATAACAATTTAGAATTTTTTAGGAACAAATCCTCATTCTATACCTATCTTGTGGTGCAACAATTATCACATGTAAATGGTTCGAAATACGTATATATCTTGATACCTATTTCGTAACACATAAGTTTCACAATAATTAAGAAGTAATGTTATTACAAAGATTTAGAATAGATATGATTTCTAGTATATATGTTGGTGGAAATTATAGATCGTAGCGATATATGTTAGATTCGGGTTAATGGACTTCCAACTTAAAACCAATTGGTAATTAGTGGATTGACCCTAACCTTTTATATATTACTTAATGTCCCTTAGAATTCCCGATATGGGATGTAATATCCCTAATACCCCTCCTCGAGATGATGGCTCTTATCGGCCAGAAATCTCGGAACTTTAAGACAGTTATACTCGGTCGAGCGAGTTAATTACGACCTATAAACCCGGTCGGGAAGGGTTAACTACGACCTATAAACCCGGTCGGGTAGGGTTAATATTAATTAGGGGTCTGGATATTTTAGGATCTGTGCTCTGATACCATGTTATATTCGGGTTAATTATGGGCTTCCAACTTAAAACCAATTGGTAATTAGTGGATTGACCCTAATCCTTTATATAGTAGTAGATTAATTCTTATATTTCCGATGTGGGATGTTTCTCATCAATACTCTCCATCACGCTCAGACATCTAGGTCTGAAGCGTGGACAATATGGGAATAACATCCAAAGAGGGCCCAACATCGGTGTAGTAGTAATTATAGTAAATTAGATCAAAGGATCTTATCGCTCTGATACCATGTTAGATTCGGGTTAATGGACTTCCAACTTAAAACCAATTGGTAATTAGTGGATTGGCCCTAACTCTTTATATATTACTTAATGTCCCTTAAAATTCCCAATATGAGATGTAATATCCCTAATAATATATTCTAGAAGGTTGCCAAAAAAGTATTCTTATTATATATTTTTGTAAGAGTTTTTTTTTTTAATTTTGGAATATCTCATGCTCATGGAAAGATCCCAAAGGAGAAATGTAGTTTATCGGATTTTCAAATGAGACCTAAAAGTTGTTAGATGCATTTAACTATTGTCATAGTTTAAAGTATATAATCAGGTGTTACAAAGTCACAACTAATGTTGCATGGGCGAGTCCGTATAATTATCTCAAAAACGACTTCCTTGGCCAAAAAACATAATAGACAATCTAAAGATACCAATTTATGGACATTACGTAAATTGCATTGCATGGCGAGGGACATAATTGCATCCCATATGGAACAAACCGTTCATCATTGTCTGCAATACGCAATCATGCTCCCACGTTAAATTTACGATACAGAGTTGTAAGTAATTCAAAGGCTCAAACAATGATTTCTTAGGAAATAATGTTATATTATATTGTATACGAATATGAGATATTACTAGAACTACCAAGTACGAACTCTTGTTTTGGTGTGTTGCTGTATTCATAGCTACTGCTTTACCGTCAAAAACATTAGATGACACAATTTGATCAAATAATAAATTAATAAGTTGTTTTATGAATTTCATTTTAGATCAATTCAAAATATGATATAATTCAAATAATAATAAAATAAAAATATTATAAAAACCTTAAAATATATGCTTTCAGTATCATCTATCTTAATATTTGAAAAACAATTCTGTTGATTTGTCATGTTGTCCATGATTATAAGTAATTTTGCTTATCTATCATGTTCTTATTAGTTTTCATCTGATTCATTAATTTATTAATTTAAATAAGTGATTTTGTTGATTTATTATGTTCTCATGATTTTAGATAATTTTACTTATTTATCATATTTTTATTAGTTTTTAGTAAGATCATTAATTTATTAATTTAAATAAAAATAACTATTTCAAACTTAATTAGAATTATAATTAATCTGACTTTGACGCATTATGAGCAATTCTTATTTGTCATATGTGATGTAAGAGATTTTAATTATTGCAAAATCTATCATATGTAAACTAATATGTGTAAATCAATTAATTATTATGCTACATTTTTTCTCAAATAAAAAACATATGTATAATGAATCAGACATCACAGAATTGATTAAAACTGTAAGGTTTTATAGTTCTCACACAAATAATTTCAATAAACTAAGTTTCAGTAGTATATATGTCATGTTAGGTTAATTTTATATGTTATAAGTATAGCATGTATTGTATTTGTTAGTATATAAATCAATAGTTATATAAGTAAAAGTATGAGTTAGAACATAATTTTAAGAATATAGCTTCACAAAATTCATTTTTTTTCTGTCAGCCACAAAATTCATATTAATATTTGTTATAGGATACGAGGGATAATGTTTTAACATGTATTACTTTATTTTAATAGTTAACTAACAGTTTGCTATAATCAATTAATATTTAACAAAAGAAGAAGTATAATAGTAATTGTCAAATTAGCTCTATACCCATATTTTGTCGTCATTGTAATTGTCAAATTTGTTATGACTATTATACCCCTATACCACATATCTTCGATTATCACGATGTCCACATATTCGGACTTTATTCTCAAACACTCTTGTCACTCTTCAAATATTCTCTACTCTCCTCTCACTAAAATATTAATTATTATTTAAGTATATTTAAATATAAACCTGAGTTAAATACCCAAATATCCCTACCAAAATAGAGTTATTACATGATCCAACCGCGATCCAACCGCGATCCGACCCAGACCCAAAACATAACCGGGTAAAACCCAGAATAATAACCTAAAGCAAAAACGACGTCGTTTTTCATTAAACTCTTTCTCCTTCTTTTTCTCAAATCGACATCTCTCTGTGGCGACAGAACCGGTGATCTCTTCTCCTCTCTTTCTCCATCTGCTCCTCATCGATTTCTCATCAGTTTCCTTCAAAATCAAATCTCAATCAAGCCTTCCTCGTCATTCTTCACCTTTTCCCTAACTTTCCGTAAGTAATTCCCCTTGATTCTCCTCCGTTGGTGATGTTTGAAACGAAACTAGGTCAAAAAAATTTGGGGGAAAATTATATGTTGTCGATGAAACTTGATTAGGGTCCGGGAAAAACGTATTGTGTTGGTTAAATCTTAGATACAAAACTATAATGGTTGAATGAGAATAATGACCAAAATGAGTTGCGATTTTTAGATAAATTTTAGAGAAAATTTATGTAATGATCGAGTGTGTGATTGTTATTTCGATCTGGTTTGTATTATGAACTCTGTGATTAAATTTGATTATTTTGATCTGTTAATTTTTTCAACTCTGTGATTGTTCTTAAATTTAATTTTGATATGTGATTGTTCTTTTAGATTTTTAAGCCAAAGCCCACGGTTTACAACTCTGTGATTGTTCTTTAAGATTTTTTAATGGAAGGTTTACAACATCTTTTGCATTTGAATATGTTTGTAGAGGATGGTAAAGAAGGGTAAGGGCAAGGGGTCGACCAAAAGCAAGGGATCGACCATAAGCAAGACTGGTCAATCTGTGAGAGCTAGAAACCCGGTTGTAGAAGAGGTTTCAAACCCAACCCCAGTTGAAGGACCGACAGTGCATTCGCTCTCAGTCTCAGATGGGTCAGAATGTGAGGGACAGTCTGCATCATCTCAGGTATGTGTTTTATAATCATGTAAGAAATGTTGTTACTGTTTGATGACTAATAAAAATGTATGTGTTTTCAGGAAAGGCAACCAAGGCAACCTCTTGAGATGTACTTCGACAGCTCTCAGTTCACGAAAATCTGCAAGATACAGACCAAATGTTTTGTGACCGAGACTGTGAAAGTCATCAAGAAGCTCAAGCCCGAGGTGAACTGGTTCACGGAACACCCTCAGTTTCATCATTTCTTTCACATGCCACAAGAGCCGAACCTGAAACTGATGGGAATGTGGATGTAAGACCCGAACCTGGATCCTAAGACCCAACTGATCCGCGGCCTTAACCTAATGATCTAAGTGTAATTGGCCGGTTAATGTCCATATTTTTCTAAGTCATTTTCAAGTGATCTGAGGTTCATATAGATTAACAAGCAATGCGGAAGCTAAGTAAACATTCATCTTTATTAATATAAGGCATGTGATCCATACACAGTAGTAATATCATTCGGTTTGCACACTAGGCTATCATAAGTTCAATACAATCTAAACACACACATCACACATCCATCCTTGGCTTGAGTCTTCACAGCTCCTTGGCTTTCCCACGATCCTGACCAGATCCTGCAATCATATAAATTCCATCAATACACAATCAAACCGATATCCTAGCAACAAGTCTAGCAATGCATGGTTAAGTCCCTTAGAACTAGTTTCTGTCCCAAACCTTGACCCACTCGGATCAGTCTCTAAAAATTATACAACCACCATGATAAATCATGATAAATCACAATTAAGAGAATGGTCAAGTCAGAATCCCCAGAACCGGCCCGGATCATACCGATCTCACCCTAGACCCGATTCCATGGTTATAACTTACCACCTCTAAATCGATCATATAAAATTAATCTTCCATCATGATAATTCATGATAAATCCCAATTAAGAGATATATGCGGTCAGAATCCCTAAACCTCAACCGGAAGTTAGAGATCCAACCTTAGGTGCCCAACCAAGGCCATGGAGAGTTTACGCTTACCAATCCATGCCCTGAGGGTCCCATCATGTGTTTAACCTCACGGTCAACATCAGAATATGAAAGAAAAGAGATAGAATGGAAAAGAAGGGAGAACGGATGCAACCAACATCACTTGGTCCACGCGGTCCATCCATCCGGACACACGGTTCACGGCGATGGTAAATGGTTAGCATCACTAACCTTAGGAGTGGCCGACGATGGGTTCTGATCCTTCCCACTTGCCTTATCGGTTCCTCTTGCATCCATCTTCACACGGTTCCTTCCCACAACTCCTCTTTGGTCGCCGGTCAAGAACAAATCACACCGCACACTCACGGCAAACAAGCAAACCGCCGGTCTCTTTCTCTCTTGGATTCTCTGTCGATTTTGGCAGAGTTTCCCCTCTTTGTCTGATGAGAAATATCGATGCCAGAGACCCATATTTATAGAAGAAGGGTTCGCCAACTGCTTTTGGGCGAACCGGTGCGAAGATTGGCCGAATGGGCACATGCGGGAATCAACGCATCCCTTCGGCCCAACCGCCTCTCAACCGCCATCCCAACTGCTTCTCTTCATCGATCAGCATCAGCTAGCACTTGCCCAAGTGCCTAGCTGCACCACCAGCTCACCTGACCTCACCGGACCGAGCCACCATCCCACCGGACCATAACCGCTCACGGTCCGGTCACACCATCTCAACTCCTAACACTCCTCCAAGCTGAGATGAGCTGACCACCACTGTCACCAGCTGAGTGAGCTAACACTCCAGCTACTGGAGCTGACCAGAACACCCGTGAGCTACTGTGAGCTTCCTCACACTTCGTTCCAGCTGCCCGAGCTTGATTCACACTCCGGCCAGCTGTCTTAACCCTTGTCCAGCTTCCTTAAGCTTGAACCTTCCTTGTCTTGGTTAAGTTTCAGCCTTCTGATACCCTTAACCCACTTGCCGGACCATGATACGCCTTGTCTTAGGTCATTAGACCTGATTTTGTGCATCACCCCGCACCATGGTCCATCCGGCCGATCCTATCTAGGATCGGGGACATGACAGTGGATGCTACTCTTGCGAACCATTCGTATTGAAGAAGAGGATATAGCATGGTTTGGGGTTAATGGTGTGCCCGTCCGTTACTCCATGAGAGAGCACGCTCTCATTTCCGGCTTAGATTGCCATGAATATCCGAAAAGATATTTGAAGTTGGGAAGCTACAAGTTTGTTGATACTTACTTCGAGAATAGAGAGAGGATCACTATAAAAGATGTGAAGCAGAAGCTGCTGGGTATGAAGTCTTGTAGTGATAGGTTGAAGATGGCTGTTTTGTTCTTTCTTGGTCGGCTTATCAGGGGGAAGGCGAAGGACAATGGACCTTTGGACCAGTTCATTTTGAGGATTGTAGATAGATTGGATGTTTGCCAAACATTTCCTTGGGGTCGTTTAACTTTTGAGGATGCTATTAAGGGGATTAAGCACATGATGGACCATTTGAAGGGGGAACCTAATCCGACAACAGGCTTTCCTGGATTCATTATCCCTTTAGAGGTAAAGAACCTTGTATGCTGTTATTTTTTTTGTTATTTAAGATTCTAATGTGGGACATTTTTTTGTATAGATACTGGCGTTTGAGTGTATTCCAAGTCTAGCCAAACAATTTCGAATAGCATGTCCAGTAGATGACAGGTTTAAAGAGTGTCCTAGGATGTGCAAGAGTCGTTTTACCAAGTCTAGCATGAGGGGTTATCCGCTGGAAGATATTTATGCAGCTCTTGGAGAAACAAAGGTATTTTTTGTTTCTATTTTTTGGGTTCTGATTTTTTTTATTGTCACTGATTTGAATATTATGCAAATTTCAGATTATTCACAGTATGTTGCTGCCAACAGTGGACGAGGAAATCATGTTGGCTCGTATCATTGATGTGGAAGAAGAATATGAAAGAGAAGGCGGCCAAAGCGACACTTGGAACTACTGGTTAAATGTGAAAGGAAAAACTATCTGGTGGAAAGAGATGTATGAGATGGACATTGCAGCACGGAAGTTTGAAAAGAAGAAAAACAAAGGCAAGGAGAAGGAGGTTGAAGCATCGTCCTCTTATGTTGATTTGGAGTCTTTGAAAGGTTTGGAAGAGAGGATTATCAAGTCTACGGAAGAAATTTTTGCTGGATTTAAGCTACAAGTGGAGACAAAGCTTGAGTCCATGGATGGTAAGCTGAGTGGAATGAAAAAGACCCAGCTATATTTGAAAAGGAAAGCAAGGAAGCTGGATAAGCGGGTAACTGCTCTTGAATCTGAGGGAAATGAAGAGAACGACAAGGGAGAAGGAGAAGCTGTGGAAGAAGAGAATGGAGAGAAAGACAAGGGAGAAGCTGTGGAAGAAGAGATTACTGGAGAGAAAGACAAGAGAGAAGCTGAAAGAGATGAGAGAGTTGCTGGAGATTCTAATGATGATGAAAACAGGGGGTATGATGACATGGATTTTGATCAGTGGGGTTCATTGAATTACGATCGAGTAGAAGCTGTGGAAGAAGAGAATGGAGAGAAAGACAAGGGAGAAGCTGTGGAAGAAGAGATTACTGGAGAGAAAGAGAAGAGAGAAGCTGAAAAAGATGAGAGAGTTGCTGGAGATTCTAATGATGATGAAAACAGGGGGGATGATGACATGGATTTTGATCAGTGGGGGTCATTGAATTATGATCAAGTAGAAGCTGTGGAAGAACAAGGAACTTTAGCAGTGGATGAGACTTCTGAGAAAAGTGAAGAAAAGGCTAAGGATGATGATGATGAGAACGATGAGCAAGTAGATGGTGAAGAAAAAGCTTTGGATGATGATGCTGAGAACGATGAGCAAGTAGATGGTGAAGAAAAAGCTTTGGATGATGATGCTGAGAATGATGAGCAAGTAGATGGTGAAGAAAAAGCTTTGGATGATGATGCTGAGAATGATGAACAACAAGATGGTGACGAACATGTTATGGATGAGGAGCAAGAGATTGATGAAGAAGAGTCTCAAAGGAGAGTAGAGGCAGATCTAGCTTGCAGGAAGCTTGGTTCTGTATTTGAGTCTGACAAATCTTCTAGCACTCCACGTGGTAGGAGAAAAGCAGAAGCTGCGAGAAAAAAAGTATCTATACCAATAGATTTGTGGTTTATGACACGATGTGTGGGAAGTGAAGAGAGAGAGCAGCGACCTGAGACTGAGAAAGAGGCTGAGCAGCAACCTGAGACTGAGAAAGAGGTGGGAGAGACTGAGAAAGAGGTGGGAGAGACTGAAAAAAAGGCTGTTGAGACTGAGCAATTGGGTGTTGAGACTGAGGCTGAGCAGTGTGTTGAGACAGAAGCTGCAAATTCCACTAAAGCAATGGCTAAGAAGAGGGCTCAGACTGAAAAGGCAGCTAAGAATGCTGATACTGGTGGTGCAGCTACGAAGAGGGGCAGACCAAGGGAGAAGAAAAAATCTAAGTATCTGCAAAGTCCCTTCACAGAGGGGAAGACCGAAGACATTGAAGGGCCAACAAAGAAGCGTAAAACAAACGCTCAATAGACGTTTCTTTATGTTCGACTCATGTTTTATTTATGTATTTTGGATGTTTCAGACTTGGTAGAACAATGTGTTTTGGATGTTTAAAATTTGGTGTCTTGCAAAAAAACAGGTTTGGAAAACTGGATTTACAAGGCTTACCATGCCCAAAAATGAGTAACTCGGATAACTAGATATACTGGGTTTACTATGTCTAAAAACCACTGAGAAAAATAAACCGAAAACGACTAACACATGTAAAACAGTAAAATATTAAAATAATAAAAAGACTTTTTTAAAGAAATTAAATGTTTTTCATGTGTAACACGTGCAGCCGTCATGCATATATTTATTATAATATTTAACACATAGTAGTCTTCAAGGAAGTAGTAATACTACGGTACACATAGTAATACTTTTGCAAATTTGATGTTTATTTAGTAAAACCATGAATAAATGAAATATTTTGTAGTAGAACCAAATATTTTCTGCCATGGATATCACTAAAGAACACAATTACATAATCAATTTATGATAATTATGTATTTTTATGGATTCTGGTTACTATAGGCTATGATGCACACAACAACTATGAAAGTTAAAGAAGTGTTTTGGAAAACTGATGAGTTTTTTTTTAACTACAGAAAATTATACTGAAAACATCGAATTCTACATGTTTATTATATAGATACGTTACTAATAGGTAATATAAGAGTTTTATATGCTAAATATACGTACTAATAAGTAATATATAGGTCTGTCAAATAACACATAATAAACCATAGTAAAACTAGTAGTTCTAATAACACATAGTAAGACTAGAAATCCCAGTAGACCGAATAACACATAATAAAACTAGTAATCTCAGTAGTCCCAATAAAACAACAAATAAAACAACAAATTTCAAGATTCAACACCTGGCTCTGCCTCTACCTCTTGTGCTCCCGAACCACTTCCACATTCAAAATATGCAGCCAAACCTCCTCTTCTTGCTCTGCCTCTACCTCTTCTGCTCCCTCTGTCTCTTCTTCCTCTTCCACGAGTTTGTTCAGCTGATTCAACACCTGGCTCTGCCTCTACTTCTTGCGCTCCCGAACCACTTCCAGAATCAAAATTCTCAGCAGTATCTCCTCCTCTGGTTCTGCCTTTACCTCTGGTGCTACCTTTGCCTTTTCCTCTTCCACGAGATTCTCCAGCTGACGGATACCTTGTTTGTTGCACTCTTCCTTTCTTGACATCATAATCCGTAGGAAGCACTTTCAGTGCTTTGACCTCTTCTGGTATAACCCAATCAGTCATATGAGGAACGGGATATATTGTCCTGTGATAAGCCAAAGCCCATAGCTCAACCAAATAGTACTTACTACAATACTCAGAAAGATGGAGTTGCCTTCCCGCTTTATCAGTCATGAATGTGGCAGCAGCTACAGCATGAACACATGGGTATTTGTCTTTATCAAATTGTTCACAGCTGCAAGTCATCATAGCCATATCAACGGTATAAACCCTTCCGTCACTACCTTTCACACTGTACTCAAGATGGAAGCTGTTTAACTCTTCAACCTTAACAAACCCTGCATCAACACATCTTTTGGACATTTCCGCTTCCACAATCGGCACAAGCTTTACTGTGGGTGGTATTTCAGCTGCTTCCTTCCTATGTTTGTTAAACCATTCAGCCATTTTCGCAATGATGACATCAAACATTGGTAGCAAGGTGAACTTTCTTGCTTCTTTAATTACACCATTAAAAGATTCCACTGAATTGGTGGTGTCAACGTTGTACCTATCTCCTTCAAAGTAACACCTTGCCCATTTCCTCTCTTCAACATTTTTGTCAAGATACTCAGCTGCACTTGGATACTTTCTGCGAAAAGCATGATAAAGATTTAAGAACTCAGCCTCTGTATAAGCGTGTGCGCACTCCATAAACTTAAATGCACAAGTATCTCTGTTGTTACGGACGTGGCCCTTGACATTTTGAGACAAATGCCATATACAATACCCATGAGCAGCCTGAGGGAACACTGCAGCTACTGCATTGAGCAAGCTTTTGTTTCTATCTGAAAGAAACACCAATCCCTGGACATCGGATATCACTGATTTCAGCTGTTCCATAAACCACATCCAGCTATCATTTTTCTCACCATCTGCAACACCGAAAGCAATTGGGTAGGTGTGATGATCCGGATCCTGAGCAACCGCAACAAGTAGAACTCCACCATAAACATTCTTGAGGTGTGTTGCATCCACAATGAGGACTTTCCTCATCGCACTGAACCCTTCTATGCTAGCTCCCAAGGCAAAAAACAGATACTTAAATTTGTTGGCCTCATCCACTACCACACGAGTTACCGTGTCAGGATTCTTCTTCTTGAGCATGTACATGTAACTGTGTAATAAAGAAAAGCTCTCTTCTGGACTTCCTCGCACTTCGTTAGCAGCTTGTCTTTTTCCTCTCCATGCTGTTGGGTATGATACAGTCACACCAACCCTGCGATGAACCAAATCGATCACAGTTTTGGGAACAGGTGTGTCAAAACTACCGGGATAATCTTGAGCCAACATAGCCGCAACAATTTGTGGTGTGCCTCTCCTTCTATTAGGCAGTGTTCTTGTAGTAACAACAGAACATGTATGCTGCTTGATGTAAGTCCTAACCGTCCAACGATCAGAGTTCTTTAGCTTTGCAACTCGCACAGACCACTTGCAGCCGTCTTTCCGTCCTCGGCACTTTATCACATATCTCAATCTATCCGTATTAACTACATCATACTCAAAACATTTCTGATGAGAAGCCGTCTGAATATGAACTTGTGCTTCCTCCTTAGATCTAAATTCTTGACCTACAACCAAATCCATACCATCATCCCGAGTCTGATAGACAACAGGTGTGACTTCAACTGATGGTCTTACTTCTGTGTCTTCAAACACATGCTCACCACATCCAGCTAAATTCTCATGCATCTCAACGTCATCGTAGAATGTGAGCACACCATCAGTACCATCTTTCTCAGTACCATATTCATCACCAGCCTCTGTATCAGGAGCCTCTCTATCAGTATCATCTCTATCAGTAGCCTCTATATCAGTAGCCTCTCTACCAGTAGCTTCTCTATCAGTAGCTTCTCTATCAGTAACTTCTCTATCGGATAGACCGACATCAGTTTGATCGTCATCTTTTGAAAGTTGCATTGCTTCATCCGTTTTGTATATTAACTCCACATGTAGAACACTTCTACACTTCTCATGACTTACTTGCAGTAGATAACCAAACACGTCTTCATCATTCCGTATATACGATGGCTTGTTTGAATTCAGCACCATTGGAAAGTAGCTAATCCTCGCTTTCATCTTAGAATCATCTACCTTTAGCTTTCTGAGAAGACGGTCAACCAAACAAGAGTATGTCACCTCCTCCACTGATTTCTTCAATACAATCGTGTGAATTTCATCTTCTCCTTGACCATCTCCCGAGATCCATTTTGTTTCAGCCCCATCCTTCATATAATATCCCCCATAATCAAAACAAATGAATGTGCAATGCGGATTTTGCATTTTTCCTGAAACAAAATAGAATTATCATTATAATTATAATTATTAAGAAAAATAAATCATTCTTACCCACTACGGTCTTCTCTTTATAATACTAACTCTTTCAATTCTACAAATATAGTAAAACCAGTAATACTAGTATAACTTGTAAAACATAGTAATACCAGTAAAACATAGTAAAACCATTGTACCTTAGTAAACCTAGTTATCTCAGTAGTACCCAGAAATTGTTCTTTCTCTAACTAATAAACTTTTAAAGACGAATTTGTTCGGAATTTTCAGTACCCATGATATATATGGAGTCCTACTCTATCTTGATGAAATTACACAAAGAAAAATCTTCAAAAACGTATTTAAATATATATCTCCATCCAAAACTTATATACATAGTTTTAAAAATCTTTCTTTTATATCTCTCTTAATTTTCATCAACTCTTACTTTTCTGCACAAGTCGAGTTATACACTTATTTATAATAATATTCCAATAATAATTTCATCAAAAACACATAAAATATACCTGAAATTCATAAACACAGTGTTCATTTTCGTCATTAATATCTTCATATTTACATGAAATCTTACATTTTTAACATTACCCATCATGTACACTATATTCATATGATATTTACAAAAACATTTCATCAGAAAAGTACATAAAATATAGGTCTAAAATCGAACATCACAGTATTTAAAATGGTTAATAAAGTCTCCATTTTTCACGAAATCTTATATTTTGAAGATTAAATAGGATATACACTACATTTCCATGTTATTTCTAAAAAAAAAACATCAAAAACGGATTTATAATACCTGTTTTAGACCTTGCAAAATCGGCAATGGAGAATGGAGAAGAAGATGAAGTTGACGATGGAGAGGGAGCTGTTGGAGAGAGTGAAGACATGTGGGCCAGCAGCAATTTCATTGGTTAAGGTTGTCTTGTGGGCCAGGGAGGTGGGTGATTAATTAATTGAAGAAGTAAATGTTGAAATGAGGTGGATGGGATATAATAAATAAATGAAAGGTTAGTTTAGGTTTTTTGAAAACATAAGAGTGTTGAGAATAGACGAGGGATGAGAAGAATAGTTTTTTTCCAATAGGAGTGTCTGAGAATAAAGTCCCACATATTCTTTAGATTACTTTTCTGTTTATCCATCTATACACGAAATGTTGTTTTGAAAAAACCTCAGATTTCATTTGTCTTGCAGCATGAACTTTCGCAATCCACCACAAACTCCGTCTTCGTGCTCAGATTTGTGCCGGCTCTCCGCCACGACATGACCACTTCCGCACTCCTCTGCGACGTCTCTGTCTTCCTCGCCATGTTCTTATCCTCAGCAGTCAAGATCGAACCAAGCCATGAATCTACTTCATCTTCCTCGTACGTAGTCAATTCCGTCTCAATCACCAGGGGATTTCTTGTCGTCACAGCTTATCTCCTCGCCATGCTCAGCTCCACCGTCGAGGTTGTGGTCATCGTCGGGATCAAGATCGCCGTCGGAATCAAGCTCGCTGTCGTAATTCGGAGTGAGCTCGATCAAAGGCAACAATGGCCAACTCTAACCTTTTGCACACCTGGTCCCTAAAGTCTTGATATATTTATATGTTGCCCCAAACTTCCATAATTGTAGGAATGACCTTTTGATTTTGACACAATCTTCTGATCGTGAATCTTAGACCAAACGAGTATCCAGAATTCACAGCACTGGTCCCTGTGGTTTCATCTTATATAGTTTAGGCCCCATATGTTTCTAACTCGTTAGGAAGACAATCTTATCGTCTAAGTCAAACAGCCACTTTGTTAAATAACTCTTTAGCATGTTAGCAAACTAACCAAACCTCCTTCTTCATCATTGCACGTATGAATTTTGGTTGTTTTGTATTTGATAGCATTATCAACAATGTATTCCCATTTATCCCACCAATTTATATTTATTCTACTCACAATCAAAGTTAATTCGTTAATAACTTATAATCACTCGTTAAGAAGACAATCTCACCGTCTAAGTCAGACAACAACTTCGCCAAATAACCTTTTAGCATGTTACCAAACTAACTAAACCTCCCTCTTCATTATTACTTTGCTACGTAACTTATTATTTCTGTAATATTATTTATAGCAGGCTAGAATAATCACCTAGACCCTTAACTAGGGATGGCAATCAAGGACCTGGACCGCGGGCCTAACCCGCAAAGGCTTGCTACGGGACGGGATTGGGCCTCCACTTCATAAGCCCGCAAAATTGCGGGCCTCGCGGGACGGGCTCAAAGCGGGACGGGTTCAAAGCGGGACGGGCTCAAAGCGGGACGGGCCAAAAGCGGGATGGGTTAAACCGCAGGATTTTGAAGACCCGCAATCCTAAGTTTCCATTTCTACTTTCACCTGAGAGAGGGAGAGAGAGAGAGAGAGAGAGAGAGAGAGAGAGAGAGAGAGAGAGAGAGAGAGAGAGAGAGAGAGAGAGAGAGAGATTAGACATTATGGAACTCCGTTGATGGTGGTTTCAGGGTCGATGATGCTTCCGGTCTCCCAAGCACTTCTAATCTGCATCGATAGAGCTTCTTCAGGCCATCATAAATGATAATAAAAACATTTGTTTTGTATAAGCTTAATGTATTGATCTTATAAGAGTATACTCGATCATGTACAAACTGAAACTCAATTCTTGTCTATGTTTGTTTGTGCATGTAAAACAAGCAATGTAATATTCGATGTCCCGCGGGACGGCCCGCGAAGGCCTACATATTTCGCGGTACGGGATTGGGCAGCTAGTTTGAGGACCGCATCCCGCGCGGGACAGACCCGCCGTGTACCGCCAGAAGCCGAACCCGCTGCGGTTCGGGACGGGACGGGACGGGAGAGCCCAATTGCCATCCCTACCCTTAACCCTTATGTGTCATAAGCTAATTCTACATATCTCCATCATGTTTATATGTATAATCTTATTTGTAGCCGGCTAGAACAATTACTATGACATATTTAACTAAACTAAACATGAATACAATTACCAAACATATGACGCGGTGTAGTGGTTTACTGGATTTTTATACGACAACAGGTCACGAGTTCGAAATGCAAGGAAACCAATATTTTTTGCACGCGCATTTAAACTTAAATGAAGGGCTAAATGGACAGTACACCTATCATCTTCTCCATTTTGCAGTTCTGTAACCTAATTCGCCGGCGGCCATTTTTAAACAAGTTTAATACACTGTTTTAATGTTTTTTATGATTCATGCTTTAATATTACAAATATATCATTCATGAGCAGATTTTAAGCTAATATCGAACAAAAATTTGAGTTTTTACTATTTTCTGAGTTTTGAACCGATGTCACCAAAATCGCGACGGCACTATCCCGCCGAGCATATTTCCGGCGCGTATTCGGTGTCGGCGTCTGCGTTTTCGAACCTACTTTACGACACATCTCTTTAACCCCACAAATCGATAATTCCCAATAACATAAACCTAACCTAATTATTCATCTAGCATAAAATAATTTTCTATGTAACATAAGGATAATTTTGTCAATTTGCATCTCCTACTTGCATTATCATCCCCACACAATTTTGCTTTGGGTATTTAGCTAATTATTTGATTCTTTTAGGATTTTGACCCAATTCACTCTAAATTTAATTTAATTTTTTTACTGGGAGCAGTTCCCCCTTCTTCTTGCACCTAGATCCGCCAATGCATAAGTAAACAATTTTTTGTTTTAAAATAAAGTCCACCTTTAAATTTTATACATTTAAAACATTTTGGAGATATTTGTGGAATTGTATACAAATCACATTTGTATTTTAGGGTATTTATCTCCTATACACTAAAAACACTAAATTATTTAACATAAAAATACAAGTGTCAAATTATAATCAATAGTGATTATCTAAAACAATTAAATAAATATATATTCTATATCTTAAATACAAATTAACTTAAAAATATAAATATAAATATATTTTAAATTAGTGACCTAAATCAATAAAATACTATATTTCTGATAATGTTAATTTATAGAGTTTTTGTTGTATCATATTTGTGCGAGCAACAAGTATATCAAATAAAATAAGGCATTGTTAATTCCAAAAATATAAAATTAATATATTTTATTAAATATAAATAATATATGACACGCAATATACCACTAAAAATTAACTAAAACTACAAATTTCAATAAAATATTTTAGTTTTTATTTATACGTTAAACTATTTTAATAGAATACACCCATCACAGCGTTTATTGTACCATATTAATAATATTCTTTTTTTTTTTTTTTTTTTTTTTTTTTTTTTTTTTTTTTTTTTTTTTGATTAACCAGGTGGTTGACCCCTTCGGGACCCCCCCACCTAGGCCCGGCGCCAGCCTGTGTCTGTACCGTTTAAGGCCCTGGACACGCCTCCCCTCCCCGCGAGTCGAACTCGGGTTGCCCCTCAGTGGCCAAAGCCTGGGGTGTACCACTGGACTACGAGGTCCGGGTATATTAATATTAATAATATTCTTTAGTTTTTTTTTTTTTTTTTTTTTTTTTTTTTTTTTTTTTTCTGTTTTACTATATCAAAAGTACGAAATTAAAGAAGCAATGATCTATCGAAACTTTGCATGGAGGTAGAAAGCCCTTTATCAAAAAAAAAATATATTTTTTTTTGAAAAAAAAAAACTTTGCATGGAGGTAGTGGATTGAGTCATATGTACTTCTGCATGCATGGATCGTATGGTTCTGTAAAGATCATATCTCTTGAACCTCGAAAGTTTATTTACTTCAAATCTATATAAATAAATTAAATCTAGTATCAAAAGAATACATGAATCAATAACAAGACCGTTATTTTTTTTTCTTTTTCAAAAAAACAAGACCGACGTTTACACCTTAACATTTATTAAAATGCTTATTCTATGTGTCTCTCCCTTCTTATTTATATGCTCGTTTAATGGTTGACATGCATGCCACTATATTTTTTTCGATAAGCGTGAAAATCCGGTGACCGAGATCAATCGACAAGTCCCACGACACTAACGATAGCCACACATTCTTACCATTTAATACAGTTCGGGTGGCCACTATAATTAGTCACGTCAAAACATGAAAGTATGATAGTTTAAAAAAAAAAACAATGAAAGTATGAAACCGTAGGGGAAGTTATATTCTTTAAGAGTTCTTTTCATGATGTGATCAAGCTATTGGTAGTAATTTTATTCTTTCAAATCTATGTAGTACTTCAAAAAAAATATATACTTCAAAATACGAAATTGAAAGCCTATCTACGGTCCGTTTTGCCAGGAATTGATGGTTTCCGGTAGTCCCGAGTCACGACCATACTAGTATGTAGGGATGTTAAATTCACAGTACATATGTGTTTATAGTGGGAAGCATTGTTTTTCTTTTTTTTTTTTTTTTTTCAAAAAGAAGTGGGAAGCATTGTTTAAGCAATCTAATTTTTCTAACCGGGTCACTACAAAAAAACAGGTCCTAAAAGTTTTAGTAGTTAGTTGGTCGTAATAAGGCCATTACGATCGATTAACTTCGAAAAACGATTGGTCATTATCAGCTGATCGTAATCCCTAATTGGATATACATTGGTCGTAATATTACGACTAATAATATTAGTCGTAATATTACGACTAATAATATTAGTCGTAACCTAGACGTGAATTTACGTCTGGCAATGTGGTCGTAAGTTAGACATCAAGTATTAGTCGTAAACTAGACGTAAAGGGATTAGTCGTAAACTAGAAGTAAAATGCTTAGTCGTAACTATGACGTAAATTACGTCTATATATTAGATGTTTATTAGTCGTAAAATAACGACTACTTTACATCGACAGTAGATGTTCATTAGTCGTAAATTAACGACTACTTTACATCGATAATAGATGTTCATTAGTCGTAAAATTGAGACCAATTTACGTCTAGACATATTTGTTTACGAGTTTTTTATATTTTAAACAAAATCAAAATATTTTAAAAATTTTAATTGAATTTCTTTTAAAAAAAATTAATCATCCATAAACATAATATCCATAATATAAAAATATTTAACATACAAAATAATTAAAACCGAAAAAACTAAGCATTAAGGTTTATTTCGTCGAAGAGATCGGAACCACCCTGCTCCACCTGCTTTTCCGGAGTGGGGCCAGGGTTAAAGCTCGGAAGTAGAGTCTGCCACGCAGAAGCGAGAGACGGGTTGACGTTTGGGGTTGACTCTAGCATCAGATCGAAAATATTTGCCATAGCCTTAAATTTGTCCTGGTGGTCGGCTATGACTCGGTTGGCAGCTGCCAAATCTCTCCAGACAGAGGACTCTTCTTCCATTCTAGCAGCGTGTTCAGCTCTCACCCTGGGGACATCGTTCACAGTCCCGATCCCGACTATACGTCCCCTTTTCTTCGGGACAACTTTCAGTTAATAAATGGATATTAATTAGTACATATGTAAAAAGTTATTTAAAGATTAAAAATGTATATAAACATAAATTTAAAAGATCGAATATTTTACCTACTCAAAAATTTTGTCTTGTTCGATGGTGGAAAGCTGGACCGGTGCACATTTCAGATTTTGTTGCGACAACTGGGTCTAGACCTCCTGAATCCGAGCCTCTACATCTTTGTAGATCCTCTCTTCTTGAGGATGGGAAAAAGTGCCGTCAGAATGCTGGTGGGTCGTCTTATATATTGGGCCACAGATGGTGGTGTTCATTCTTGGGCAGCCTATATTAAAAAAAATCAAATGAATTAAACTAGCGCATTTAATAAATACTTAATCATTATATATTAAATAAAAATTAAGAAAGATCAAAAACTTACAATTTGCAGTGCTCTTCCGGTATGTGGAGTATGTCCGGAATTATGAGGTATTGGCAGGTTGCCATCAGCATCACGAGTCAGACGGGCCGCAGAGCAAGTGAGAGACCTTCGTACTGAGTCAGGCAAATTCCAGTAAGCCTTCAAGCTAGTCTAAACGTCATTGCTGAGGTAGGTTTCTTTTTGGTCATCCCCTATAACCTTCCATTTCTCCTTCCAGTGGCCAACAATGTTCTTGAGGCGAGCCATCGCCTTTTTGTTGAACTGTTCCTTCACCTTTTCGTTGATACCAATGGACCAATTCCACTTTTGCTACAAAAAAAATCATGAATTTTTTTAATTAATCAAATTATTATTTTTAAATCAAAAATAAATAAAAGTAAATTTAAAACTAACCGCGAAGTACTTGAACCAAGTAATGCGAACATGCTCCGGTGTAAGAGACCAGTTCGGATGCGCTTCCCGGAAGTTTGACCTGATGGTATCTCCAACGCACTGTCCCAGACAATTGTCTGAGAAAAACCTACAAAATTTTAAAGAATACATATATTTAGACCAAAATATATAAAAATAATTATTATATATAAAATTAAAACTTAATTTAATTTCTTAAAAATTAATTACCAAAACGTGCAGGGTGGTCGATCTGGATCGATGATTCGTAAACCTTCTTGTCCCGGCATCTGGAGAATGTCTTCCACGGTATATCTTGCATATGGTGCATTCGGTGGCACCAACAAATCTGGATGAACAGCTGCAGGAGCCGGAGCAGCTGCAGGAGCCGGAGCCTGTTAGGGAGGCTGGGGAGGCTGCAGTGGAGCCTGCTGGGGAGGCTGCTGTGGAGGCTGCTGATCATACCGAGGCTGCTCATCATAAGGAAAGTATGCAGCAGGGTCATCATACTGCAGATAGTTTGGAGCTATGGGTCGTATGCCGGTGGAGGCACATACGGAGCGCTAGGAATTTGGCTCTCAGGGACATTGTCTTGGCTGGATGATGTGTCGGAGGTAGAAGCTGATGGATCCTGCTGACCGAGAAAGGTACTCCCGTAAGAGTTTCGAAGCCGCAAGGTTTCTAAGTCTCTTTCTACCGCTAGTCATAGCAATATCGTCATTCTGAAAAAAAATTAAATAAAACATGGATGGTTATAAACAATTCAAATTTATTATATAAAAATAATCTAAACAATTCAAATTTATTATATAAAAATAATCTAAACATAATCTAATTCCATTCTAATCTACTTCCATCCTAAACTAATTCCATACCTAATCTAATCACCTAACTAACCACCTAGAACCTAAAACAAAAAATAACCTAGAGAGAAGCAAAGTCGTTGTTAGAGAGAAGGAACTGAGCAACCAAATGGCTTCGCGAGGTCCGAGTATATATAGGGATTTCGTCTTAGTCGTACCTTGGTCGTAATTGTACGACCAATGAGAGACTAGTAGTCGTAAAGAAGAAGTACAATTACGACCACTAAGTAACCGAAAACCGATTACGACTAATTAGAAACTATTTTTTTTACGACCAAGTAGGGACTAATAGTCAGTAAAGGAGAAGTAATATTACGAGTAATGAGTGACTAACAGTTTACGACCAATTTGTGACTATATTTGTAATACGAAAAATTAAAAGAGGTTTTATCAAAAGTTTTGATAAACCTCTTTTAACAATTTGCCTATTTTATAAGAACATTCGATTGTTACAAATATATCTCCTAAAAAATTTAGCAGATGCTGAAGATCCAACCGAAGAAATTGAAAATTCAGTTTTTTTTGGAGGATCCTCAGTCGTCTGATAAATCTCTCTGGAAGATATATTTAACAATCCTGATTTCATAGATTCTAATTTTTTTTTTGTGATTTGTGAAGCAAAATTGCTGGGTATATATAGGAGATTTCAAAACGTGTTACGACTAATTAGGGACTAAACGTGCAATTTAGTCCTAAGTTAGTAGTAAACGTACGACTAAGTAAGGACCACAAGACCATTTTGGTCGTATGCCAGATGTAAATTAACGACCAATAAGGTTCAAAATTTTCATCCTAGTCATAAGGTAGAAGTACTTTTACGACCAATTAGCTTCTAACAGTTTATATTAATCGTAAACGAGTAGTAATATTACGACCACTTAGCTTAAAATAGAGTTTACAACCAACTAGGGACTATCCTTCAAAAACGAAAAATTGTGAAAGAGATTTCTCAGAGGTTTTGGATTCATCCGAAAAACCTTAATTTCTTCAAGTTTCTTGTGAAGAATCCACAACCCTCTGAGAAATCTCTCTTAACAATTTTGTCACAGTTATAGAAAACACTAGATTGATACAAATATATCTCCCGAATGATTTATCAGACCCTGAGGACTCGACCGAAGAAACTGTATTTTAAGTTTCTTCGGAGGAATCCTCATGACAGACAAATCACTACGGGAGATACATTTAAAAATCCATCTCAAAGATTTATAAAAAAATTCTTTGATTTGGTAAGCAAAGTGGTGAGTATTTATAGGAATTTTTGAAATGTAATTACCACTATTTTGGGACCAATGTGGTCGTAACTTAGATGTAAATAAACAACCAATTAGGGTCTACCTGGGCAGATTAGTCGCTCTGTAAATGTAATGTTACTACTATGTTGGGACTATTTCTCTCTTTAGTCGCACACGGTTCTCGCTGTTGGCTGACTGGGCAGGACCATGCGATACCGGTAGTGGCCGAGATATATCCAGAATCAGCTGGATGTTTGCTGGTTGGGGTAGGATTGACGTTCTGATTGGGAAAATACAATAAATAAAAGTTTACTCTTACAGAAAGAACCATTGCAAGTAAAAAATGTGAAAACATATGTTTATAAAAAAAATCATACCTCATTCATTTGAGTGGCTGGTGGAGGTGTAGAGTATGAACTTATGTTGTCTAGTGCGTCTCTAAGAAACATGGCATTTGCATCTGCGTAAGCCTGCTGTTGAGATGGGCCTAGCGGTTGGAGCTTGAGTTTTTGACGCCACATTGGGAACACGGAGGTGCCTCCCGACATTGAGCAGAAACCAGTTCCTTAACAGTTGTAACCATTTCCTCCTTAAATTTGCCAATTAAACCCTCAACTTGTTTACGAATATTACCCTCGACGGCAGCTACCCTAGACGATGCCACATGCATGTTTTTTTTTCAAGCTGATCCAACTGAGGTTTTAATTTCTCAATGACAAATTTTGTTATATTGGGAGTCTGCACATCTTTCTGATTTTTAGCGACCTTCTTGCCTTTCTTTGCCTTGCGAGACGATCCTTCACAGTTTCTCATATTATCGAGATCAATCATTGTAAGCCCACCACCAAAACTTGAATTGTTAAAATGATAATCAAAGCGGCTGCGCGCAACCATGCTTTTCAACCCTGGAATCATGCTCTTCATGAGAATATTCTAGATCAGCATTGCCAAGTGGTCTGGACGGATCTTCAACTAAGACAATGGAAACTCGCACCTAGACATATATGATTTCACAAGACCCGGAATCAATTAAAATTCCATAAAATGTTCTCATGCACTTAAACATTAAATAGTTGTATAAATATAGCTTAATTGATATAGCTATGAATATAAAAGCAAATGCTTGAATGCAAAGAAAGTCTGAGCTTACATCTGTTTTCTTGTCCAAGGTTCGGGCGTGTGAGGGATTCAGACTCGGTTTCTTTGTAAAAATATCTTGAGCAGTTAAATCAATATCTTCACTATCAGATTCAGATGATGAACAACTATCTTGCCCAGCCTCTGTCAAAGCAGGAACGGCTTCAATCATCACGAGTTGTAAGGCAAGAACAAAACCTTTAACAGCAATTGTGTCGCGTGACAGAGCTAACTCATCTCTCTCTTTGATACTATCCATAAGCATGTCAAATGCAACCCTGCCCCACGGATAAGAAAAAAATGCGTCTAGATCTTTGATAGCTTCAGCATGATCTCTAGAAATCTTCATGTTAAGACTTGTTGGGAGAAGAACAGATTCAAGCAGCGCCAAACAAGCGTATTTTATATGAATATCTCGATCCTTAACCGTTTTGCGATATAACATCTTGATGACCACAGATACTGACACAGAGTCGACTTTGCCGAATAAAGAAGGCCAATACGGTTGCTCAGATATAGTTTCCTTTAGCTTCATCTTAGACTTCTTGGGATATTTGCCACATGGTAGACCTGTAACAATCGCAAATTCGCGGAGTGAAAACCTAACCGGTTTCCCTGCTAATCGGAACCACGCTTCGTGCTTCTTCTTCGTTTTCAGCTGCCGGGATAACATATATCGCGCAAAGCGTCCCGAAAATGCAGGTTTTTCAGCGATTTCTAACAACTTCCCAAATGATGATTGCTTAAGAATAGCAACTTCCTCCTCATCTAACGCATTAATAATCCTTTTCAAAGCGCTAGAGGATTGATATGTTAGAATACAAACACCTACCGGTTCCTCCCCTAAGGCAAACATCATATCCGGATTTGGCTGCAGCTCTGATTCTTCCGGCTCATCGGGACAATCAACCAGCCTAGCAGACACCATCAGATCACCACAGCAATCACCTCACACGAAAAATCGCCTTCGTGAGCTCTGCTGAGAAAATAGTCAAGCTCCGAATCTCCTTATACTTGGAATACTAATAATGCAGTTCTTAGAATTTTTTCACTTCGAGAAATCTTTGATATCTTGCTGTAGATTGCTATAGGGTAATTATTACAGAGATAGGTAGGAGGTATAGGCATAGACGTGTCAGATTCTTGCATGGAGCGTTATAGGGCCACTTTCTTGATTTACGAAATGTTAACAGTGCCTTTACCGATTCGCTAAATATTTTTTTTTCATGTATATGCGGTACAATTTGCCTAAATTTAATTTATAAATAAAATTTATTTTATTTTTCATTATAAAACAATTTTGTTTAATTTTAAATAATTATTATTTATTAGTTTAGCGAATGACCTATAATAGCACGAAACTAGTGCTAATAGTTAAGTTAATAATATCATCCAAGTATTGCTATTATATATGTATATTTCGTAGCGTTCAGAAAACGCTTATCGTAGAGAGGGTACCTATGATTGCTGCCGTATACATAACATTTATGAATTCGCTATCAAACATTTAAGTATAGCATATTTTCCTCGCTAACAATGTACATATTTCTTGTAGTGTTATTGTCATATGAAAGTACATCTTTCAGTTATGAAAAAAGATTAGTAACTTACTCAAATAACATTTTTACTAATCAATCATATATGATAATATCAAAATCATAGATATCTTAAAATCTTTAAGGATTTTCTAAAATAACATCTTTTATTCTAGAAGTCTAATTTGGAATACATTAACAATGTATTATTTTCAAGATTTTTCTTCCAAAACAAAATTTGTTATAATTCTTCAAGAGTTTGTATTATATTCAAATCAATGGTTCTGTTGATTCATAATCTCTTGATAAATACTAATGGATACACTAGTGAACCTTATAATATTTCATATATCCCATAAAATATATTTTTTTTCAATTCGATCGAATAGCTAGAATTCCGAGGAACATGGTTTTGAAATCATCAATTCTTCAGGAACATGGTTTTTGATATATCTTCCTTTATTGACAGACTAGTAAGAAACTTGAAATTAGTTGCATCTACCACATGGGACTATGTCTCTTCACAATCAATTTCATACTGAACTTAATTTGGTGTAACGACTCATTTCTATCCCAATTGTTATACACATTTTAGTGTATCGACTTATAGGTCCAACACATTTTAGTGTTATTTTAGTGTATCGACTTATATTGACAGACTAGTAAGAAACTTGAAATTAGTTGCATCTACCACATGAGACTATGTCTCTTCACAATCAATTTCATACTGAACTTAATTTGGTGTAACGACTCATTTCTATCCCAATTGTTATACACATTTTAGTGTATCGACTTATAGGTCCAAATACCTTCTCTCTTTTGTGAGAGTTTCTATATTTTTCTATTACTTCTTTATGATTTGGCCAATCATTTCTTTGTGTACACTTTTCAATATACTTTCTTTCATGATCCTCTTTTCTTATATATCATATCAACTCCCACTTTGCATGCATATCGACGTCGATTTGCTTGTCAATTCCTATCATATCCTATACATGACAAAACTTATTGAGTCATGTTTAATGTCTCTTAGGGAGATCATTGAAACACTATTGCCTCGTTTTGACCATTATCAATATATACTTCTTTTCATTTACAAGGATATTTTTTTATCTTTGGAGTCAACATGTCTACCACGCTGGATGCATGACTAGTAGTTTGATAGTGTTTTCTTCTAGAACATCAATACTTATTGGAGCATTTACAGCTGGTATATGTGATTTCATCACTCTATTTATCTGGGTCAGCAAATGTGTCTTGGAACTGCTTTACGAAGCTCTATAATTGAATTATCAATGTGACTTATATATGACATTCTCTTTAGTCGGAAGATCAATGATAATTAATATCAACTTATTTTTATTTTACAGCTGTTTATTTTCTCTGCTTATGTTGGAAAGACTAATTCACTTTTAGTCTGTAAATCGAGATTTACTTATATCCTTCGTGGATGGCTCTAGATTCTTAAGTATCAATGGAGATTCATATCCAACATATATTCCCAACCTCATTTGAAAATACTTCTTAATTAAGCTCTTTGGTAGATCAACTATAATGTATACTGCATATTCAACTCTTAGAAGAAAATGGTTGGTTTCTTACCCAATAATAATGATGGGGAGAACTAGTGATTACTTGTTGGCTTGATGCAAACTAATTAATGTTTCTCAAAAATATTTTCACTTATCATAGTGAATTTTCTATAGACGTCAAATACTTTATTCACTAATATTATAAAGATGTATAGTTGGTGATCAGTCCATTTGTTCTCTTTTGTTCATGCTAATAACTTTTTTTGCCCGGTGGAAACCAGTATTATCATTATATCTTGTGAGCAAACAACATATGTCAAATCATTCAGAACAATCTTCTGGTTTCTTCATTGATTATTCTCATAATAAATCTTTAAATATCTTTTTGCATCATTATTGAACCAAAATTGTCTACCTAATTCATGCCAAATATTTTGTAAACATCTGGTTTACTATATATCTACGTATACATTAAAATCTGTGTAGTACAATTTATAAAAGGATGTAGGTACTTTCTCTAAAATAATTTCACTGCTTTGAGAAATACTTCTAATTTGAACTAAATTTAACATTTTTTCACTTAGTATCTCGACATCATTTGTCTCAAAATTCTATGGAGAATGATTTATCAATCTTAGTTTTAGTGTAAACATAATCTTCTGGTTGTTTCTTTTGTAATAAATTCTGAGATTCATTAATTCTTCTCTTCGAGATGATAACACTACATATTTATCAATCTATAATTAAGTTTCATTTTGAATCAACAACATATCCTATGTGTTATGTATTCTTTCTAGGACGTGTGCTTGCCCTATGGAAAGCTTAACTTGTGTGCTTTACCCAAAACAAAATTCTCGCAAAACTCCCAACGTCTTCACATATTCCTTATTTAAGTATCCATCTATGACTAGGATATCCATGCCCTGTAGACTCATATTTCTGATTCTAGAGTGCCACCTCTTAGTCAGATCGATACCAGGTCTTGCGACTGCAGCTTCACCATCCAATATTGTGCCTTGTAAGTAGTATAAACCATCACAATATTTTTCCAGAATTACCTTCTGATTTCCTTTATCAAACTGCACCATGAAGTCTTTGCCATCGTACATGCACCCTATCTTCTCCAATAAACCGTAGGATATAAGGTTTCTTCCTATTGTTGGCATGTAACGATCGTCAGTGAGAATTACGCTTGATCCATCATCATTCATAATCAAGTACCCATTCGTCCTTAGTAGCTTGCTGGCTAGCCACTAATACCAACGGTTGTTCCTTCTCGTCAGCTATGTTGACCGAATTTGTTGGCTTCTGATATTTCCTCTCTGGAAACTGTGTGTTTAAAATGTTCTCCCTTGCCACATGTCCAACATTCTTTAGAGAATTTAGGTCTTGACTTCAATCTGTTTTTGCTCTTTGATCTAGCTCTCCAAGTCTTCTTGTTCTTCTTGTCACCCCTTCCTATGTTGTTGCTAACGAACAGCCCCTCTGAGTTACTTTAGACCTCTTAAGAAGTCCCTTCTCTCTCAGTTCTACTTCTTTAGAATAAGCTGAGCTTGTAACATCACGGACCATTAAGGTCTCTTTTCCGCTGCCGTATTTTAGTGCATATACGAGAGACTCATACGGATTAGGTAGACTGGTTAAGATCTGAATGGCTTGGTATTCTTCACTTATCTTAATGTACAAACTTTCTAGATAAGCCACAAGTTTCAGAAACATGTCCAAATTTTCCTCAATGGACTTGTGTTCTTCCATTTTGAAATCTGCATATCTTTGCTTCATGTAGATTCGATTAGGTGATGTCCTGATCTGATATTCAGATTCTAGAGCCTTCCACATAGCCAGTGCTGTAGGCTCATGCATGACTTTCCGTAGAATAAGATCAGAAAGACACATACTTCTTGTAAGCAGCTCCATGTCTTGCTCCTTAGGATCAGGTTTTGTATCCTTTTCTTCTTCACCTTCAACATCCGTAGAAGGAGTTTTCTCCTTAAGAACAGAACCCAAACCAACGATCTAAAGATGACATAGCATCTTATACTTCCACAAACCAAAATCACCCTTCCGATCGAATTTCTCCACTTCAAATTTCCCTGAAGTTGTTTCCATCCCTTTATCAACCCGTAAACTTTTGTTTCTTTGTTTCCAGGTTGTTGTAACACGCCATAACCGTCGAGCTTCAACACCAACGAGCTGAGTATTCTTCACCGCACCAGATAAGAATTCATCCTTGCTTGTTTATTGAATCTTGCTTTCGAATCTCCGTACTTGGATCTCTGTTAGCCTAAGCTCTGATACCACTTGTAGAAAATTGACCTTGGCTTTGTTCTTGTAACCAACGAATCAACACACCAACATGTTTGGCGAGTCCTTCTCCAAACCGGAGACAAACTCTAATTCAGTATGAATCGAAGACGTTACAAGCTTCGCATTAGTTGCGTGTTCTATGCTTTAGAGAGATTATATATTTCTATTGTTTTACAACCTAGAATAAAGACCTCTATTTATACTACCTAGATTATCAACTTACTACTATGATTAGGAATAACATATTTATCCGAATCATATAAGTCTTTATATTCTTTCTTGGATAAGTATAAACTAACATAATCCTTTTATGCTTTTCTAGATCCATTACCGAAGTCCAGAAACTGGCCTAAGATGGCTCAAGAGACACCAAAACCTCACAAAGTAGTATTAGAAAACAGGTAAACCTTGGTTGACAAATGAATCTAAGACTTTTCATATTGAACATTACATAATCAGAACTATATTAAAAGCGCTTATTCTAGAGTTTTGGGGCTGTCCACGTCTGCAAAAATAATCAGCCAATAGGAAGCCAGCATTTTACCACGTCAGATCAAGAAATTGGGTATTTTTGATCTCTTTTGTTTTTGTTATTCTTCTCGTTTCATCTTCTCAACCGAAGTCGATACATCGACACCACTTTGTCCCTCCATCTCTGTGTAATGACTCCAACATTTATTGGTTCGTCTAGCCTTCTTCCCAACTCTTTATATCTGATTTTTCTCTTACACAGAATGGATCGACTTCGAATATCAGATTCCGATGAATTTCAACAGAAAAACCACCGTCTTAACTCCAAGCGACCAAACGGAAACGACGGAGCCGAGGCGATCAAACATAGTGGCAAATCTGGTGCTTCATCCGCCGAGCCGATGAAACGTACCGGCGATTCAGGTGGCTCCTCCGCCGTACCGATCAACCGTTCCTCCGCCGTACCGATCAAATTTTCCTCTGCAATGGCTATGATATCCTCGATGAACATCGCATCTTCCGCGTCGTCCCGGTAATGCTTCTGAACGAGTTAAATTGAAACCATAACTGCTGTTAATTATTGCAATTAATCATAGCTCCCCACTACATCCTATTCAATTCATTCTCAACGTGTACTAAGATAGTAATGTAATTATATAACTAGCGGAAATGTGGAAATTAATACTTTCGAAAATCCATTGAAATATTTTTAGATGAGTACATATTACTCATGGGAACACTGGACAATATAGTTTTTTTAACATCTGTGAACTGATGCGAAATAGCTAAAAAGTGTTATAGAAAATTGTATTTCCCTTCATTCTCTTGCATTTGTATACATTAACTTTTTTTTCAGATTCTTCCATATTTTTCTTCCTTCAGTTTCTAATGTATAATTATGTTGGTTTGAACAGCCTACTGCAATTCATGTTTTTAAAAGCAGCACTGAATGAACTCAATGATGAGCATGTCAGACTTCAAGTATTTCTCAGATGCTGAGTCGTGGTGATAAGCTCATTTAAAAGGATTTACAATTTTTTTACTGCATGGGCTAGGACGCTGTGAATGAGATACTCTTATTCCATGGAACGAAAGAAGCTACTAAAGGAAGAATGTCTTACTCCATGGAAACTCTGAATTTCCCAGTAAACTCTTAACTTGACAGGTACTGATAACTTTTACTTACACAAGCTTCATTTATCTGCCTCTTATGATTGTTATTGGTTGATTTCTGCACAACATGGCCTCCAAAAATCAATCAATACTGTATGAGCCCATCGAAGAGATTGATATCATGTTGAACCAGGTCAGTAAAAACCAGATCCACCTTTGTCATATTAATTCTGTTGAGATGAAACTTCAAATTGTTATTTTTGTTTGTGGACTGTTTTAGATAGCTGCAGGACTATCAGTAGATATAATGTCCATTGCCAGACCTGAATGATCTAGCTAATTTTGCAGATTTCCTGGAACTTCTGGTCAGAACATCCAGGACCCTGACAAGCATTCAGAGGCTGAGAGCAAGCTGGATAGGCAAAATATACATTTGGAACAAAGTTCCAGTTTGGAGTCTATTGGTTTGATTTATTTCTGTGCAGGTTGTTATTCCTTCACCGATAGAGACCCTTCCTTAATTTAGACTTGCCCTCATGACTACTTCGTTCGGAATCAAGACAAATATGACAACCGTTTGGTAAAAGGTACAATTTTCTTGCATAGAGATACATTATATAAGCACATAGTAGGTCCCTTTTTTATTTCTTGGGTCAACAGTAATCTAAGTTTGCTGGGTAATATATTAATGTTACAGGGTCAGGAAGGATAGCTGGTCAAGTTGAAATTTGAGTTGCTGTTGCAGCGAGTTGAAATTTGAGCAGACATCATCCTCATTGGAACCCCATTTTTCTTTCATAACTCAAGGTCACCGATTGTTTTTTTTGGCAGGTGAACCTAAGAAATCGGAAGTGTCACATTCCTAGCTTTAACCTTCAGTTATAAAGTTAATCACAACACTAAGTTGTTACCTTTGGTACACTCCCCAAGTCCTACCAAACAGATGTATGTATTTTCTTAAGAAATACGAGAAATACTTTTTCAAATCTTTTGAAGTGTCATTGTATTAATCTTAATAGTATTTACAAAGAAAATGTTACAATATGGTTTTTAGTCAAAAAAAAAACATGGATTTTTTTTTCCACACCACAACTGTAGTGACTACATACTCTTGGAAAAGACAACCATGGTTCTTATGCTCCTGTGACGATCAGGTAGCTTATTATATAGCTATTAGTTGTTTAGTATATAATTTAATTTAAGTTAACTAACTTTTGCAGGTTATTTCTTTCAAATGATTCCATCTAAATATCTCTTCATCAGACACTTTTTCTTTTATAAACTTCTTTATGATACTTACATCTATTATATTTGTTTTAAGACTATTTTGTGGTCATCAGCAATTTATTTTTTTATTAAAAAATATTACAATCGTTCCAAACAAGAAATATCAAATATCATAATAATCGACACTTATACTACGCGCGGAGATTGGTTCTAGTACTCAATAACAAGATTAAATCAGCCAATATTAAAAAAAATTGGTGATTTAAATTTGCTCAAATTTGAGTTCAGCTTTTTTTTTTCTTTAAAAGTTGGGGTCATTGTGGTGATTTTCTCGTTTAATTTTACACTAGGTTTCAGTATTTTACAACAATGTTTTCTTTTTCTTTCTTTTACATCAAAATGATATAATTTGAGGGATAACAATAAATTTCGGAAAGTTCATCACCGAATTTTATGTCAGTTAATATTTGGGTTTATGAGCTTTTTAAAGCCCATTATTGAGTATAAATATGATACCCTTAAACAGAATTTTCAATTGGTATCAAATACATGAACTGAACATGTTAAGTTTTGTTTCGTTTGGATTTAGATTTTTGGCAAATCTATGTTTCAGTCTTTTTCCTATCTTTTGGGCCTAAAACTTGACAACTCTTTTTTTTTTTTTTGTAACAAAAACTTGACAACTCCCTTGTGAAACATACTCCTCTTTTTTTAAGGGGTGGTTTTGAAAATGCTCCTCTGTTTTTGTAATTGTTCAAAATTAAGATTCAAAAGTATTTATCCAGATATTAACTCTTTTGTTATAATTTTATTAATTTTACACAAGAAGTTAAGTATGCAAGGATATTTTATCAGCAAAAAAATTGCCCCAACTAAACTGGACATTAGGTCCCCAGATGTTGGGCATGCCTTGTATATTCTTATACTTCTGAGGACCAAAAAGTGTGATAAACCCTCGTGGGTCCCAAACTTCCTAAAACAATTTTCAGATGTTGAGGTTATTACAGATAAAACGAAACTTTCTTCTTCTCGTTAATATGTTTACCAATATCTACAGTCATCAGTAAATGTTTTTTTTTTTTTTTTGCAAATGTCATCAGTAAATGTTACCTATGAATGTTTAACTAATTAACCAGCGATTTTATTTATTAATATTCATATGTTTTATAAATAGTGTTATTTTAATATTCTTTTGCTACAAAAAGATATTTAGAATTTTAATATAGTTAATTGATCTAGGCATTTTAGACATAGTTCAGTATTATTGGATCTCAGATAGCTCGAATAGGGAGGTAGATAATCTATTACTACCTGATCTATTTTGAGTTTGGTTTGGATAGTTTAAGATTTGATTCCATATTTCAGGTAGTTCAGTAATTCAAATTAAATATTAGAAAATTTGTGTAAGATCAAATAATTAGGATGATTTAGATAAAAACCTCAGATATTTAAAAATATTGAACATTTTTGGGTAGTTTGGAAACTTTATCATTTCAGTTTATAAATTATTTTGTATATTTTTAATAGATTTTCATTTATAAATATATATATATATATATATATATATATAATTAATGTTTTTATATATTTGGTATACATACGATTCTACGTTTGGTTAGGTTAGATTCGTTTTGGTTCGGTTATATTAAATATATAAATATAGAATTCCTTCAGATATTTTAGTGTTTCAATATTAGATATTTCAGTTTGTTTTTTGTTTTGTATTTTTGCTGAGGCCTAACAGTTAATATCTTTTTTAATTTAATATTAATTGTAAAATATATTTATCATAAAAATAATTTTACTATTTTAAATATTTTGATTAAATATATTTAACTAATAAAATATAAATATGTGTTAATCATTTTAAATCAAATATTATATTAAAATAACAGTTTTCATAAAATAACAGTTTTAAATCAGATAACGTGTTCCCAGAAAAAAAGAAGAAAAAACAGTCTTACCATATCTGTATATTTTCCTTTATATATTAAAGGAAAAACATTATAATAAATACATTCATATTATAATGGAGACATAGTAGTCTCACATCGATTTAAAATTGAGCACGCTGATGTATCACGTGTAGAAAGAGCTTCTCAGCCAACTATACGGAAATGTGTTCATATCATGTACTTTACGTTTTGTTTTTAATACAATCCTCACACTATCCATATTTTTTTATTCGAATCAAAACGGATAACGAATTGAAAGTCAAATTATACATATATTATTTTTATCATTTACGGATACGCTGGGAAAATTATTCGTAAATTTTTCATTCAATTTGTTATTCATTTTGATTCGAACCAAAAAATCCGGATATATGTAACCATACTGAAGCAAATCAAATAATAAAATACAATATCTGTAAAAAACAAAACAAATCACAAACACTAATATTCAATTTGTTATTTGTTTTGATTCGAACCAAAAAATCCGGATATATGTAACCATTCGAAGCAAATCAAATATTAAAATACAATATTTGTAAAAACAAAACAAATCATAAATACTAATATTTTTAGGAATGGATATCAAATTTTTAGATTTTTCATTTATTTTTTTTAAATTATTATGGATCAAATCGGATATCCGTGAATATTCTACAATTTTGCGGATATCCGAGACACTGAATATCCGGGTGGCTACTGATCGAATTGACACTAATACCTCCAAATATCCAGATATTCGATCAGTGCCAACCCCTATTTACGGATACAATTTAATTTTATTTATATGAAAAAATTCACTAATGTCTAGGCTTATTTTATTTTTAATTAATTTTATTTTTAAGAATTTTATCTCTAATGTGTCATTTTGAATAAAAAAGTCATTTAATATTAATTAACATTATCTTTATATATTTATCAACCCCTTTCATGTACTTTAAATATATATACATAAAAGTGAACACGTATATAACTAAATATTTACAAAAATTGAAGTATCTAATTCTTTTTGACGATGAAATATTCCTTTTAATGTTTCTTTCACTATCAACCAAATTTTAGTGAAATGAGTTGCCTAATAATTTTATTTTTCTTTTCTTTAACTATTATATGTTTAGAAACTATAATATGAAACTATTGGTTCGACATCAAGACTATCTAAAATTTATATAATATGAAATCAAACAAATAATAATAATTTTTGGTTATCACCAGAAAAACCAAAACACCTCGACAAATTTGAACCGAACAAACCAAAGTAAATATTGATTTAGAATTATACCTATATTTTAGGAGATTAAAAACAAAAAGTAAAACTTAAAACCGAACCTATATCTAGACTAAACAAATTTAATGTCTTCCTTATTTAAAAATAACCAAACTAATAATCAATTCCCGTATATGGCACAGATTATTACCTAGCTATAAACGGTTATTTGTGAAATCATAATTAGATTTTTAGATATGAGAACAAAGACAGAAAAAAATGTGATTTTGGATAGCCTGGTGAATTTAGTTTGTTCTTAAATAGGAAGTGCAATTTTTGTATATTATATACGACATAAAGTAATACGTACGTTCATACCGTCATACAAAGGAAAGGTATATACTTTTCTTCGTTTTCAAGTAAATAAAAGCTAGCATATATTGTAGATTAGTACTGTACGTGCGTAGTAGTCCTTAGTTATGCATAACTAAACGGTTTTTTTTTTGTGGCGACAAAATAATTTATACGGTTGTTTTAGTATTGTGGAGATTTGATAATTAGATAGATAAAAATTTGGTTGTGCCTTCTACTCTAATTGTTTGTATGCGTTTCCCATGGTCGTCCAACGTATGATTCACTATTTCTGGTAAATGTTTTTCTTATAGTAATGTCTTTAATAATTCACTAACCAAAGACTTAATATTTAGCCACATCGTTGATAAATTGATGGACCACAAGTTTCATTTAAAAATTAAGGTTAGAGTTTAATCTACCACATTAACAAAAAATGTATATAGTCGATTATTTATTTTTCTTTTCCTTTTTTGTTCGATTATTCACTACAAGTTGAGGATAAAACAAGTTTATCACCGAATACGTTTGATACAATGATAATGGATGAAATGAATATAACTGTAAGTAGTTTCAAGTATGAATAATTGAATAGTGTATAGTTTTAGCGTATTAGACTTGGGATCCACCTAAATAGTGTATGTATAGTTTTAGCGTATTAGATTTGGGATCCTCCAGCTGTTCTTCTTTGTCTTACTTTCATAGCCAATTGGATGAGAATAAGAATAATAACAGAGGCTTGATCTCCCGCGTGTATTAACACCATTGATACATAATTTACTTGCACTTATCTCCTTTATGTTTTGAATGAACCGAGTCATTTTTCTTTGTTTTATTTCTTTTCTTAATAAATCTTACGTTATAAAGCTAAATCTTTGAATCGAGTCTGGAGCAGGGTGGAACCTACCTCCAATATTAACTTAAGCCTTTTCCTTAAAGCAATGAATTCTAATCTTATAAGTATATATTAGTGCAAATGATACCATGATTGAGTAATACATAAGATAAATCGAGAGACAAACAAGTATAAGAAAAATCAAGTTTATTAAAAATTCGCTTTGTATACTGTATTATAAGTTCTGCTTAATTCAGTTTTTAAATAGTCTGTTAACATTCTAACAACTGATATGAAAGAATTTTAAGTTATCCGTTTTTGTTTTTTTTATGTCAAGTACTTCAGCCACTGTTTTAGCATGATCCCGAGAACATTTCCAAGAACTTTTTTCTCTGTAAAATCAGCCTATGTGTCTTTGTCTCTCTACAGACGACCTTTCGTAGCTATCTTATATAATTCTCCATGTTCCCGAAGCCTTAGTCTCTAAAGGGGTGTATTCAACTAAGAGTTTGAAGTGATTTGTATTAAAATGACAAATCCACTGTTATTCAAACGTGGATTTTCAAAAACACTTTAAAATCAAGTGTTATTGATTTTGACATTTTATAAAACACTCTGAAATTCACTGTTATTGAACAAAATTAAGTTAAAGATTTTAAGAGTGTTTTAAGTGTTTCTAGAGTGTTTGAGGGGAGTTCTTTATTTATAAAAATAAAAATACAAATCTCACTGTTTTATATGAGATTTCAGAGTATTTTAACAAAATCACACTAAATCCTCTAATTCTCCTACAATCATCTAAAAACTCATTAAAAATCAAATCATTTCAAATTTCAGATTCAATACGCCCCCTAAGGAAACATAGATATGAACATCTTCATAACAATAAGTGCAATTTTCCTTTTCTTGGAATGCACTTACTCCTATTCTTTTAAGTCATAAACTTGTTCGTCAAGTTTATTCTTCTTTCCTTAACACCAAGATATTCCCTTGCTCTCCAAGTTTACACGACTCCAGCTCAACATCTCGACTCCACATGGTCTTCTCCACTCAACACAACGTATACTTCATCAACTATGTCAACGACTACTCATGGCAGACATCTTGCATCTTCAATCTCCCCCTTTTACCTTTGTGTGTCGATCAAGCACAACATTCTTCTGGTTCAACAACCACTTTCCCCACATAGGAACCTTCCATGCTAATTGTGCTTTTCTCCTCCACGAGATGTGCACCACACCATGCTTTTCTCTCCATGAGATAAACACCATCTACATCAGGACGTCCATCACCTTGCTCTTCTCCCCCCATGAGATATGCACTCCTTAGACCGGAACGCCACCACTTCTCCCCATACTTGATTGCATACTAAGCTAAAAGCATGATGCTTAGATGTCAAACCTTACAGACAAGCCAGTCTGCTTCTCCATGCGTAATCATGATACCTGCCCATGCTGCAGTGGAATAAATTACAAGTACTGCATCACGATTTGATGCACCTGTCGAGCTACCTCTCGACACACTTCTGTTGAGGATCTGGTTTTCTTCATGCGTCGTCTCCTTGACTATGAGCCCTTCCTAAACCACCCTGAGTGCACTCTGCACTCGTCGCTATTGTCTTGGAGTGATTTTGCTATCACCCTTCCTGAAGATCACCTCGCATCATTTTTTTAGGCACTTCGATCTCCTTCTCCTTTGTGCCATGAACAACCTCGTGTTCTGACTCCAAACTTGATGCTTCTTGATCTTCGTTAAGATCACTCCTGACAGAGCTGCATCCTTCTTCTGATGTCTCATCCTTGATCTCATCAAGTAAACCACTCTTGACTAAGAGTACCTCTTTAACTCTCTTGGGTTTAGTGAACGCCTTGTTCACCTTCTTTGCCATGTTTCTGCTCTTCTCACGAGCAAAACACTCCATATTCTTGTGTCCAACCTTTCCACAAAACCAACAGCACACCCGACGTCATTTCTTGGTTCGCCTGACATAGTTGCCGATGCACCGATCAGCTTCCTTCCTTGTACCAAATGCACAACCATGCTTCAGAACCTTCCGTCTGACCTTCATGCTGCTGCATTGATGTACCACCTTTGGCTTGTTACTCACAGCTACACGCTGTAGTACTTCCTGCCGTACTCCTTGTCGTACCTCCCGATGCACTTCCTGATAAGCTTCTTTGGCTCCACTTTTTTATGTGCTCCCTTGCACAAAATGTGACAACCCCTTCTATTGTACTTCCTTAGCACTCTAAGCTCTTCGATATCCCAATCCCCAATTCATCTTGGCTGGTTGGCCCATAGAGAGTATCTTATCCAAGTCCTTGATTCCATTGTTGAGCATCCTGATCCGTTTGTGATTCTCATGCCAAATCGCGTTCCAGCATCATTGCTTTCTCTCGTTCACCAATGGCAACTTTCCTCAGCTCGCTAACCTCCTGCTCAAGAGACTCATTCTTCTCAAACACATCCACAAGTTCTTCACGAAGTTCTTTAAGCAGTTCGTTCTGCTTCTGAGCCATGTCCTCCAATCTCAGATTTTGATCCTTGAACCTCAACCACTTGTTAAGCAGCACTTGATACTCCTCATCATCTGTACTGAGATCTGAATCAGGGGATTTACTAGATCCCTCCTTGCGTGCACCAAATTCAAACATATTCTTCATTACCTTTCCATCATCTTCAGACTCTGAATCATGAGACTACTGTCAATGGAATACATTTTCCCTTCTTTGAGTTTGGACATTCACACCATGTGTGTCCAACACCTCTACACCCAGTGCACTTGATTTTCCTTCGGTGTACCACCGGACAGTCAGCCCTTATATGACCAACTCCTTCACACTCGTAGCACTTGAGACGTTATCTCCTTCTGCTATTGTCACGACCACCTCCCTGAAGACCATACTGATTTCTCCCACCCAAGGGATTCATGAACTTTCCAAAGTTTCTGGCCAACATACCCATGACATCTTCAAGATTCACAGATCCATCACCAGCTTTGACAGGTACAAGTGCTATACTCCTTGGTGTACCACCTGACGTAAAGACCGAGCTACTCATGTCTCCGTCTCTTCAGCCTTCATCATACCCACTATCTTGTCAAACTTGAGCTCATCCGTGCTTGTAGTCATATTCAAGACCGCCTTGTGAGCTCCAAACCTCGCTGGAAGACAGAGTAGCAACTTTTTTACCAGCGTCTTCTCCTTGTACTTATTTCCAAGTACACATGCTTCATGCGCCATATATCACTGAGTTTGGCATTGAAGCTCGCCACAGAATCAGTATTCGACCACTTGAGATTCTCAAACTGCGACCCAAGATGATCCAAACGTGTCCTCTTGACACCGTCATCTCCTTCAAAGGAATTCGCAGGATCTCCCATGCTTCTTTAGCTGAAGTACTCCTTTGAATCAGCTGGAACTGCTCTACTTCAAAAGCTCCGAAAATCGCCAACAACGTCTCTGCATTAAACTTTGATGCATTGCGCTCTTCCTCTGACCAATCCTCTTTTGGCTTAGGCTCCTTCCCATCTGCTGTGACTATGGTAGGCTCCTCCCAACCAGTCTCCACAGCTGTCCATGCATCTTCTTTAATTTCCCGAATCAACTGCTTCATGCGAGCCTTCCAATGACCATATTGGTCCTGCATTCAACATGATTGCCTTCTGCATAGAAAAAACTGTGTCCATATTCACCTCTCGGATCACACCAGTAACTTAGGTGATCCGCTCTGATACTAATTGTTAGTGCAGATGACACCACAATTGAGTAATACAGAAGGTAAACCGAAAGACAAAAAGTACAAGCAAACACCAAGATTTTATTAGAAATCGCCTTGTACACTCTATTACAAGTTCTGCTTAATCAGCTTTTACACAGTTTGTTAACACCCTAACAACTGCTACTGAAGGATTCCTAAGCTACCCGCTTGTGTCTCTCTTTCATCAAGTACTTCAGCTAGTGCTTCAAGCACAACCCCAGAACACTTCCAAGAGCTTCTCACCATCTCTATAAGATCAGCCTATGTGTCTTTGTCTCTCTACAGACGACCCCATAGCTATCTTATATAATTCTCCATGTTCCTGAAACCCTAGTCTCCAAGGCAACATAAATATAAACATATTCCTATAACAATAAGTGCAACTTTCTTTTTCTTGGAATTCACTTATTCTTCTTCCTTTAAGTCATAAACTTACTCGCCAAGTTTATTATCTCTTTCCTTATCTCCAAGATACTCTATTGCTTTCCAAGTCTACACGACTCCATCTCAGCATCTCGACTCTACATAGGTCTTCACCACTCAACACGACGTCTGCTTCAGCAACTATATCAGCAACTAATTCAGAGCAGACATCTTGCATCTTCAATAAGTTGATCGAATACAATCAAATTTAAAATGCAAAGATACATTTGATCAAAGCAAGCAAAACATGTAACTTGGGTTGCTAATAATGTAATGCAACCTTATCCCACCTTTTCTAAAAAAATCTTCATAATACACTTTTAGGATTTTCTAAAACATCCTAACAAACTTGGAAAGTGTAAAGTGCAGGGAAAAAAGAAAAAAAAGGAGAATAGTACAAAACTTTAGAACGAGTTGGTTTAACCAGAACAAACCGAATTGCATAGGAAACAAAAGGAAAATCGATAACCAAGAAACCACCAGAACTTGACTGCCGAAGACGGACGCCATGTCGACTAGAACCATCATCTACCAGAGATCTTCAGAGCTAACTTGAAACTAATGGAAGAGATAGAAGCGCGAGAACGTACTCATTGCTGCAACTACCATCTAAACACATTGACAGAGCAACCAGATTGGAAAAAAGAAGAAAGTGTGAGTTTAGGGTAGCCTTACAAGAACAGACAGGTTTCTCTGGTTTAGAACCGGCGTTTAAATATGCCTAGGCCACACCCCACAACGGCTCGCATCCACCACCACCAAATATCACCGCCTTTTTTCCTCGGCTTGTCGTCCTCCAAAACAAGCTGCAAGAAACAGATACCTACTCACTACAAGAAAATAACTCACCGACGAATATTTTTTTGTTGAAAATCTGTCATAAATGACTATTCCTCACGGATTCCCGACAAAAACTGTCGACGGCTCTATTTCTTTGGGAAACAAATTTTGTCAAAAAAATTTCAAAATTCTCAACAAATTTTCAACAAATATTTTTTATAGGAAAGAATTTCATTAAATTTGTCATAAATTATTTTCACGAATTTTCAACAATATAATATGTTTAGCATTCTTCATAATAAATTTCGACAAAATTTGGACGAATAATTTTCAGAAAAAAAAAGTTCTTCCAAAATTTTGAAATTAACCAAAAATTATTTTATTTTAAATTTTTATTAAAATAAATTACTAATTATGTTCATTAAATATACCAAAATATGTATGATTTGTTTTAATAAAATATATTTCAATTCATATTGTTTAATCTAGAAATTAAACAAACAATCTTAAAATTAATTTTTATAATAAAATATACAAAAAATTCAATTAAATTTGACAAAATTTAAAATTTTCCGGTTCTCATCCTCTCTCCAATAAAACACAGTTATCAATGCAATCGTCTATCACCTGATATAGGTAAACCAAACCATCAGCCAATTTCTGAATCTCATAAAATGAATCAAGTGCAAGATTATCCTCAAATAGAACATCGCACACAAAATCAGCAATCACATCCACACATTCTTCAGCCAAGTTCAATCTTTATCGTCATCAATATGCTTGCAGATGATAAAGGTGAATGAAAATTTCTACACCATTTGTATAATGGCTGCTTAGCTGCATCTAACATTTCAAAAATTCTCATAGCTTCTAGAGTGGGTACTTCTCGCCTATCGTTATCCTTTTTTGAAAAGGTAAATTTTCTCTATATGCATCATTTAAAATCTGCAGTACCCTCACCAAAACCTACATTTGTTCGCTAATACTACCATAATCCAATTGTTCTTTTGTAAACCCGACATAAACTTCAATTTTCTTAATACTTCTATTATCTTTACAAGTAGAGCAGGGACATATCAAGTTATTGGTTGGTGCTTCCGGTTGTCGTTATACTAACGTCATGAATTCTTGAAGACCACATGTGTATTTTTCTAAAAGTAAATTTGTATTTGGATCCATATAAGGTTGATCCATCCAAGAACAAAGATAATTGTAAGAAGACATGTTTTTTTCTTTGTTTTTAGTTGTGAATAAATGAGGTAGAGATATAATTTATAGAGAAGTCTGAGACAAATCCTCCCCTACAAATATTTTTTCCATCGGGAGTCTGTACGGAATATTCAAATTTTCAAACGGTTACGTAACTGCTACAAAATATCCCTCGAAAAGTAGAAAGATTACATAATGGATAGATTTTCCCCAGGATTTCGTCGAAAATTATCTTGAGACATATTTCATAATTAATTCATCGGTATTAACCGACAAAATCCGAAAATACCAATGAAATCCCGAGAAGTACTAGTAGAAAAAGTTTAAAATAATTTTTGACATTTTTATATATAATACTTTATTTTCAAAATTAAAATAGTTTATATATAATAACATTTATAGTTTGAAACTATTAATTTTTATTATATATGATAACTAATATAAATATAAATCTAAAATGTTTTGTGTAGAATTTTGTTTAGAAAATTGATAAACAATTTTTTTTTCTAAAAGTAACAAATCTTAACATTAACCTTATATCAACTCTAAAACTAACAAAATGAAACACAAAACTGATTCTTAAATCATTTAATCTTATATCTAACTTTAAAATTCTTAAAACTAACTTCCAAATTGCTTAAACCAACAACCTAATTATTTTTTAATCTAACAATATCTAATCAAATGAAAACTTAAATGATTTAGAGAGATATTGGGAAAGAATGGTGAGAGAGAGGCAATTTGAATGTCTTAGAGAGAGAGAGAGAACAAAGATAATTGTAACAAGATATGTTTTTTTCTTTGTTTTGAGTTGTGAATGAATGAAATAGAGAAGTAATTTATAGAGAAGTCTGAGACAAATCCTCCCCAACAAATATTTTTTCCATCGGGAGTCTCTAGGGAATATTTAAATTTTCAAACGGTTATGTAACTGCTACAAAATATCCCTCGAAAAATAGAAAGATTACATAATGGATAGATTTTTTTCTAGGATTTCGTCGAAAATGATCTTGAAACATATTTCATCAGGAATTAACCGACGAAATCCCGACCAACATCATTTTGTCGGAAAATACCAATGAAATCCCGAGAAGTACTAGTAGAAAAAACTTTAATTGAGGGATTTTTACCTGAAAAAAAAAACTTAATTAAAGGGGTTTTTGGTTAAAAATCCATATATGGATAGTAGAGAATTTTATTATTACTGTGACAGTGCGGGACGGTGTGATCCATTACGATTGGAAGTCTAAGTTAAGTTAATTTTAAAGGATTAGTCTAGTTAATTAAAACTCGACAAGACGTGAAAGCAAAGAACGATAAGTACATGCATTGTCGTCTATCTTATCGTATCTTCTTTAATTTATTGCTCAAGATTACATTATATGTGTCGGCTTAACCAAAATAATTTTTGAAAAATTTAGACTTTCTTGTATATTTTAAATTAAAGGCCAATGATGGGCGCATTGTTTGAATATTATGATTTGTGTAACCGTTTCGTTAAAAACTTCACCCAGCAAATAGTTTTTTTGAACTGAGACCCAGCAAGTAGTTACTAATTATTTGTTAAAAGACATACTTTTGATATTATATGTATATTATATATGTACATGTATACTGAATATGCTTATTGATGTTATATTATATTTTGGGGGATTTATGTGATATACATATATTTCAATTGATGACCATGCTTTAGAAAACAAATTATAGGCTTCACTGGTGATTATCACATAAAATAAATAATGAAAAATCATCTGTAGAATTGATAAAAAAAGGAAAAAAATTTCTAATAATTTTTTTCCTCACCAAAATTGAAAAACGTATCTTCATTAATTTCTTTTTTTTTTAATTTCTTCATACATGAAGAAAATAGAAAATTACAATATCTTTAGTGCGATGACCATTTATGATATTGTAACATGTTAACAATAATGTTTGACAATTATAGTGTCCATACTTTGAAACCTGTTAACAATATCTGATCGTTTTGAAATGCTAACTTAGAAAATGTATGAATAATAACTAAAATTGTTCTTAAGTTACAAAAAAAAAAATAACTAACATTGTTCATCCATAATTGTTAACTATAATTCATCACCGGCTAACATAAACCAAACTAAGATTTAGGATAAAGTTTTGAAGAACTTGTTGACCTTAGTTATTATATAATATAAAATATGAGAACTTATATTAAAACTTTGAACTATCTTACAATATTAACATGATAGTTATAAAACATGTTATAAAAAAAAACATGTTATATCAATTGCTTAATGTATTAATAATATTTAACAGTAGTAACACTTAAATAATTATTTTATTGTAGAGACTATTGTATCAAACCAGTAATCATATTGTAAGACAATGAAATAACTGTGTTAAAACAGTACTGCAGTTGTCGTACCAGAAAAAAATGTAGAAAATATGAAATACAATTTCATTAGTAAAAACATTCGATAATTCATAAACAATACTAGTAAACCATTAAGTAGTAATCCGCATCATGCGCGGAGTAAAATAATTAATTAGATTATTTATTTTAAATTGTACTAAAAGATATGTCGTATATTTTTTTAAGGGATGAGCATTCAAATATTTGTTTGGATTTAGTTGATATATTCAGATTTTGGATTTTGATTTTTAGAGTTAAAATTTAAATATGATTCGAATATTTACAATTTTTTGTTTGAATGTGGTTTGGATTTGGTTCGAAGCATTGTAAGTCGAGTTTGGGTACGAGTTTGGGTACATTTTTAATTATGTAATTTTTAAAAAATCAAAATATACTGCATCCTCAAAATCCAAAAATAAAAATAATATAAAATTTAAATAATATAAGACTAAATATTTAAATTTACATAAAATAATTTAATTTAAATATTTAAATGGAGAAAATAATATAGTTTCAGTATTTTGAACATATTTTATTATTTTAGGTATTTTCATATTAATATCTAATAGATATAAAATTTTAAAAAACTAACATATTTAAGTATATAATTATGTTTTAGATATTTTTGATATCCAAAATATTTTTGTTTGGATTGGATTCAGATCTGGTTATCTAGATGTTAAACTCTAGATCTATTTGAGTATTTTTTATGTTTTAATTTGTGTTTAATATTAATTTCAAATTAAGTTCGGTTCGGTTCTTCAGATCCAAATATTTTATCCAGACTTATTTTTTCTACTGATATGAAGAAAAATAATAAATGTAAAACTAATATGTTGGGTTTATTTTACGTACATAGTTATTGGACCACACTTTGAGAATACCAATAAAATGGTTAGGCGTGGTGTCAATAGTGTTGGCAAGATGTAGTCTATAACCAATAACATGTATTTTTATAAAAATATTTGGTAAATATAATAAAAATACAATAAAATCGAGTGAAATGGGTTAGAGTTGCCTCAGAAATACTGTGATCTCTTCACTCGATACACCAATTATGTTTTTCAATCAATTTCACCAATTTTTTTTTTTTAACTTTTCCGATTTCTGATTTTTTTACAATCTGATTATGTTTATAATTCTTGGTATGATATGAAAATTATGTAAAGAAAAACAATATTTTGCTAAACTAAAATCTAACTTTGTGTGGTGTTTTTCACCTAAAGTTTCTGAATTCATAACCAATCATAACTATTTGTTTCTTTTGTATGTATAAACTTCAACCATGGCCAAGTTCAGCAAAATACGAAACTTTCAATTTTTAAAAACATTTTTATTATGACATTTTAGTTGATGTGAATCTTAATAATTTTATAGTTTATTTCTTTCAACACTACACTGATATTATTTACTACTTGTTTGGAGAGAATTTGAATTCACTAATACAAAAATTAATAATACGAAACTAAAAAACAGTTAATTAAAAAAATTATGTGTGAACACATTAAATTGTCTGCGAAAAAATTAAGAAATTAGTGTGTGAACGCATTAATTACTAAATTAATGTGAGACTGACACATAATCATTTTTGTGTCAATATGTATGAAAACATTTTTGCAAATGCTTCTCCTTTAATATATAAAGGATTTCGCTAAATCTTATCCTCTCTAGATTTAAAAGTTTCTCTTTCAAAGTAAGGAAAGTCATCCCCAACGACAAGTTGAATTAACAATCGCAAGATACAGAAAGACACTAAAGCCGAATGTACATGCACAAAATACTCGACCATTACCGCAATTGTTTTTGTATTCAAAATTTCAGTTTTTCCATTTATGTGATTAGATCCATGTTCGGAATCGCTATAGACGTGAATCGGACAGTTGGACTGGGCCTAGCAAGTTGATAAAAAAACGAAGATTAATCAGAGATTAATTTTGTGATCTATTTCATTTATTTTGAAAATTATATATAAAAACACTGAATTATGTAAGAAACAATAATTAGTGCTTTGGTCTAGTGGTTATAGTCATACATATTTGTTCTCTAGTTTCAAAGTTCGCGCCTAGAAACATTTTTTTGTTTCTTTTCTTTCCATTTTTATTCATTAATGGTATAACGATAATACTGGCATCATCTTTCTCACAATTTTTAAAGTTACACAGAAAATTTTCCACGGCCGCCATTCTTTATTTTACAGATTTCATAAAATATATTTACGATTATTTTAATACATTAAACTTGTAGATTTAATATGTTAGACCCGATTTCAAGCTTTAAACCCTCAAAAAAGTAAATTATTTTGATGGCTCCGATTTAATGGGCGAGATGGACGTAATTGACACGATGACCCACCGCCCAGCATTTTTCCGCCATTTAATCGTCTGGTGCGGATGTCTTTTAGAACCTGGGATTAGACTAGTTGTTGTTTCCAGACGGTTTACTCACACCTAACATATACAGTAAAAACTTAATAAATTAATAATGTTTGAGCTTTTTATATTTTATTGAATTATGGAGTCATTAATTTACAGAAAAATATTCTTTTATATTTATATAAATATTTTAAAAGGGTTTTATGTATACATATGAAGAATTCTTAATTTTATGGTATATGTATTACTTAATTTTATTGATACAAGTTTTATTTTGTTTTATTTGATTATTTAGGGTGTACAGTAAATAATAATGCATTTTAGGTGTAAAATAACAAAATAAAATTAGTATATTTAAAGAGATTAAGAAATAATAAAGATAAATTTCAAAAAAAAAAATTATGCAATATATTGATGATATTTATATAAATATTATGAACACTTATTATTAGTTTATTTTTACATTGAGGCTATGTACTTACATAAAGTTATTATAAGAAAATATAGATATCCTAAAGAGTCATTGCGTAAATACACTGTAATACAGTAGATACCCTAGTGTCTACGGTGTATAAATACTCCTCTACATTGTTAATAAAGATTCATTTCAGTTTAATATTTTATAGTTATTAATAATAATTATTATCTTATTCTTTTACGAGTTGTGTTAAATTTTACATTAATTCAACTCGAAATCTGTAAATTTATTAATTTATAATTTTTATTAATTAATAGAACATTAGTTTATAGATTTTTTATTGTACTATATTCATATTTATGTTATAATATTACCAATTACTTTTTGTTAAACTGTCATTTTCTTTCACTAACTCTAAACCTTCTTTTTTTTTGCCAAACCTCGAGAATTAAGTCTTCAGCTCTTTTTTTAATTAGCGGGAGCCAATCTTTCATTAATCTGATTAAAAGAATCACTATAATTAAAAAAAGTTAACCAATTTCTGTAAGAGATTTGGTTACTAACCACTTACAAATCTTAATTTTTTTTGTAGAAGTACAAAAAATCTGTAGTTCTTCGTTCAAAACATGATTACCAATCGAACTCGTTATATCATACTAAGCTGGTTTAAAAAGAGGGATAATTTGTAAGTTACTTTTTTTAAACTAAAAAGATTAAATTTGGGTATATTAAAAATACATACCTAATCTTTTGGTTATTCAAATGGACTGAACAGCAGTAACCCATATCCGTATAAGGTGATCAGAAAAATGTGATTTAGTTTTGCATGACAGATGGATCAAACCTAAAATGTGGTGACATTCTAAGCTTTTCTCCTTATCACTTGACCACAAGCTCCCTGTCGTGATTTGTAAATTAATCCACTAGCTGTTTGAAATTTGAAAAACTACAACTTCTATTTATTTTTTGAAAGTTACATTTTCTTAAATATGAATTAACTTTATATCCATATTAGATATTTTAATAATTAAGATATAAATTCGAATTAATAAAAATAAAAGTATTACAATAATTTATGTTTAAAATAAATTTGTGTGTTGGGATAAATATATTATTTTGACATTTTAAATTTTACAGTAACCAGATTTTTTTTTGTTCATCACAAGAATATTATAGAATAAACAAATTATGATTTTTTGACTTATCATTAAGTTAGGAGAAATTTGGAGAAATAATGATTTCTACAAAGAATGAATATTTTGTAAAGAATGCAAAAAAAAAAGAGAACGCAAACAAACTTAACTTGTTTATATAAGAAAATAAAATAAAATCTATATAAATTTCATGATAAAGTCAAAAAGTATGTTTTTCTATTTTATAAGTCATTATCTTCCGGTCATATGTAACATGATTTTCCTAAAATAAAAGAAAAATAGAACTATGTCATAATAAAATAGAAGCAGAATTAGAAAATGAAATTGGAAAATATCCATTCTTCTCGAAAGTCATTATCTACCAGCCTGCAGTATGATTTTTCTATTACAAAAACAGAACTATTGTCGTAATAAAGTAGAAACAGAATTAGAAAATAAAATTGGATTCGGGAATCAACAAGTCTCTTAATTAGATGAGAGAAAGAATCCGTGAAAATAGATAATTTTTTTATTCAGAAATAGAAACTGTCGACAAATCTAATTCTGTCGCTGTTGGGTACGGCGCTAGTTGCATGGTGGATTTGTGATTTCACCGCTTTTACTTCAGTAGCCGTTTTACCACCGAGATTTTTGAATCTCGACGAGATAGTCATCAACAGTTTTCCGAATTCGTTGGCTTTTGCTGCGAGCGATCTGAGCCTGCTCTTCGGCCAACTTTTCTTATTCTACCCAGAAGATATTTTCTTCTTCCTTCGTCATAGGAGTCGAACAAAGAGTCTTGCTTAGTTGTGTGGTTTCTCGTCTTTCTCAGTTGCACGTCAGTGTCTTGTTCTGAATTATTGGACTGTTCGCCGGGATCCAAGTTGACTCATTCGACTGCGTTTTCCTCCGTCTCATGCTCGAGAGATGGTGGATTTTCAGAGTTTTTTTGCGTCGCGATAAGGGTTGTTTCGCTGGAGTTTTGTCCTGGCAGATTTCCATGCGTTTTCCTGGGTCTGTCCAACGGGGTTCCGAAGTCGAGCCTCCTTCCGTGAATTTTAGTGGTCCGCCAATCTTAGTGGTTCTGCGAGCGAGAGCGGCTCTGGTTCTCACTGGAAGGTTTCAACCTGTTTAGCGAGGGAGCCCATGAGCTTATCTTGTTAGTCTGACCTTTACTCATTGGCGGAGAACAACTTCTTTACCTCCTCGAGCACAGAGGTATTAGCATCAGCGTTAACCGTAGAGACGTTCGCTGCTGGAGTATTTTCAACGTTGTCATGTATGTTTTCTTCGTCGCGAGGTTGTTGACTGTTCTGATCGTTCGTAGCCATATCTGATCGAGCGTTTTGCAGCTGAGCGTTAGATTGATCTGTACCCCCCCCCCTCTTTATTTTTTGAAAGTTACATTTTCTGAAATATGAATTAACTTTATATCCAGATTAGATATTTTAATAATTAAGATATAAATTCGAATTAATAAAAATAAAAGTATTACAATAATTTATGTTTAAAATAAATTTGTGTGTTGGGATAAATATATTTTTTGACATTTTAAATTTTACAGTAACCAGATTTTTTTTTGTTCATCACAAGAATATTATAAAATAAACAAATTATGATTTTTTGACTTATCATTAAGTTAGGAGAAATTTGGAGAAATAATGATTTCTACGAAGAATGAATATTTTGTAAAGAATGCAAAAAAAGAGAACGCAAACAAACTTAACTTGTTTATATAAGAAAATAAAATAAAATCTATATAAATTTCATGATAAAGTCAAAAAGTATGTTTTTTCTATTTTATAAGTCATTATCTTCCGACCATATGTATAATGACTTTTCTAAAATAAAAGAAAAATAGAACTATTGTCATAATAAAATAGAAAGTAGAAACAGAATTAGAAAATAAAATTGGATTCGGGAATCAACAAGTCTCTTAATTAGATGAGAGGAAGAATCCGTGAAAATAGATAATTTTTTTATTCAGAAATAGAAACTGTCGACAAATCTAATTCTGTCGCTGTTGGGTACGGCGCTAGTTGCATGGTGGATTTGTGATTTCACCGCTTTTACTTCAGTAGCTGTTTTACCACCGAGATTTTTGAATCTCGACGAGATAGTCATCAACAGTTTTCCGAATTCGTTGGCTTTTGCTGCGAGCGATCTGAGCCTGCTCTTCGGCCAACTTTTCTTATTCTACCCAGAAGATATTTTCTTCTTCCTTCGTCATAGGAGTCGAACAAAGAGTCTTGCTGAGTTGTGTGGTTTCTCGTCTTTCTCAGTTGCACGTCAGTGTCTTGTTCTGAATTATTGGACTGTTCGCCGGGATCCAAGTTGACTCATTCGACTGCGTTTTCCTCCGTCTCATGCTCGAGAGATGGTGGATTTTCAGAGTTTTTCTGCGTCGCGATAAGGGTTGTTTCACTGGAGTTTTGTCCTGGCAGATTTCCATGCGTTTTCCTGGGTCTGTCCAACGGGGTTCCGAAGTCGAGCCTCCTTCCGTGAATCTTAGTGGTCCGCCAATCTTAGTGGTTCTGCGAGCGAGAGCGGCTCTGGTTCTCACTGGAAGGTTTCAACCTGTTTAGCGAGGGAGCCCATGAGCTTATCTTGTTAGTCTGACCTTTACTCATTGGCGGAGAACAACTTCTTTACCTCCTCGAGCTCAGAGGTATTAGCATCAGCGTTAACCGTAGAGACGTTCGCTGCTGGAGTATTTTCAACGTTGTCATGGGTGTTTTCTTCGTCGCGAGGTTGTTAACTGTTCTGATCGTTCGTAGCCATATCTGATCGAGCGTTTTGCAGCTGAGCGTTAGATTGATCTGTACCCCCCCCCCCTCTTTCTAGTGCCAAAATGTGGAAACCAGAATTTGCACCGTCGGTTTTGTAAAAAGAGGAAAGCCATGAAACCCTAACTTTCCCTGAGGTCCCAGATTTTTGTTAAGCCAAACGTCAAAAAATCAGAATATGCAAACAGACAAAGTAATGAATCAATAAAAACAAAACATAGCAAATAGGATCGTCTTCTGCATATGTGTAATGAGCGTTTACAAAACGTAAATAGGATCTTATTCTGCATATGTGCAAATAGGATCTTATTCTGCATATGTGTAATGAGCGTTTACAAATTGGATCTTATTCTGCATATGTGTAATGAGCGTTTACAAAATGTGAGTTCCTAGTTCTAACCGCGTAAGACTGAAAACCTAATTGAGTCGCAGCTCGATAAAAAATAAGAAAATTTCCTAAACTATTCTAAATGCTAAGTTGCTCTGAAAAAAAGTTCTCTTTTTACCTCTCGTCTTGGAAAATCTTATATACTCCTCATAGGTCGGTTTTCCCTTTCCTATTCAGCTTCCGGGTCGAGTTTATCGTTTCGCGGAAATATTCCTTTTTTTCTTCGATCTTCATGTTTATCCTTTGAAACTTGACATTAAATTCTCCTGCTAATATCAGATTAACCGTCGTAGTAGCTTTAGGCTCATTCTCGTCCAAAATCGTAAGTGGGCTTTTGCCGCGTTTTAGACCTTTTCGGACCCTTTTTTTACTTGAGTGTTTTTACGATTTCTTTAAAAAATCACCTTCGGTACAACGTCGGTTTTATAACCAAACAAATCATTTTATATGATTGATTCGAGTTTACACGAGAAAATCTGTTTTCGTTAATTTTATTGTAAAGTTTCAACGTTAACTTCAATCGAGACGAAAAAAGGACAGTTCAATCAATTCCCAAAGAAAATCCGGTAGCCTAAAGGAGAGTTGGCCGGGACTGATCCAGGTCGCCTGATGGTGAGTGGATGAGGTTGATCCAACTCGCCATCGGGCAAGTTGGACGAGGTCAATCCAACTCGCGAGTTGGATGAGGCTGATCCAACTCGCCCGATGGCGAGTTAGATGATGTTGATCCAACTTGCCATCGGGCGAGTTGGACGAGGTCGATTTAACTCACCCGAAGGGTAGTTGGATGAGGTTTATCCAACTTGCCATCAGGCGAATTGGACAAGCTGAAGAGGTCGTTTTGTTGTTCGAGAGTCGTTTGATAAGAGATTGAATAATCTTTCCCGAAAAATTTTCTATATAATTTTTTTTTTCTAATTATACGAAGTTTTAGTTTCTGTATTTATATTTCTTTTTTAGAGAATAAATATGTTTCGGGAACTTTCCAGGCATTGATCTTGTTGTAACTGATTTTGATCTCAAGAAGAAGAAGAAGAAGAAGAAGAAGATTTGAGATGTGACTGAATGAAATTATAGCCTCACGAGTTTTTGTTTCTCTCCTCGCTGAAGATGATTCTTCGATAATGATTGGGGATATATAAATTTCTTTCATTTGTTTAACTTTTTAACTTAAATTTGTTTTTAAAGTAATTGAATTAATAAAATGAGTTTGGGCTTAGATTAGAGGTTTATTCAAGTTTACAAAAAAATACTATACTAAATGTATACTTAAATTTATGGCATAGGAACATAGTTGCTTTTTGTATCTATATTTAAAAATTTCGCAATAATAACCTGGTTATTCTCATTAAATCTATTCTTTATTTAAGTCAAAATCCAAAATCTTGAACGTTTTCTACTTTCATTTTTCCTAAGTATTACCGAAAATATGTTGATATGTAATGCAGACCCTATATAGTATTGGACCATTTCGGAAGTTTTTATTTTGTTTAAAGTATTGAAATAATACAAAAAAAGTTAGCTTTTGGTGGCCACAGTGGGGAATTGGGGATTTTAATTGTTGAAGGGTTACATCATATAGGGTTTAGTACCTTGTCGTTTAAGCTTTACTATGTTAAAATCCGTGTTTCGTAAGGAATGACATTATGTATACAAATTAAATTTACATTTTAATTCATACTATTTATTTTATGTTCATTTACATATTATAAAATAATAAATATATTGAAAATTTGAAAAATCGAGTAATTGTTTTGAATATGAATCAGAACAATCATTTTATTTATTTTATATAGTATATAATTAAATTTAAATGATATTTACATATATATATGTACATATTTTAATATGAATATTATCAGTTGAGTCTTTCTACTTATATGATTTTATGAACATTCACATATTTACTATAACAAAAAAATTAAACCATTAATGACACAAATTTCAATGTGGGATATTTAATAATTTTAGTAATTTATAATCATTTTAAGAATGTAAATGAAAATTTTAAAACTAAAATATTAAGGGCCCAATATTTTTCAATGCAATTTTAAAAATTAACATATTTATGTATTTTATATGGTATATAGTTTAATTTTAATGATATATATATATATATATACTCTGACCATATGTATTAAAAGAGACTTCATATTCATATGACTTTCTGATCATTTATATTTCTATAACAAGAAAAGAACTAAACCAGTGTCCAAAAAATTTTCAATGTGGAATTTTTAGCAGTTTTAATAATTTATAGTGTTTTAAAAAGTTAAAAATATAGGATATAAGAAAAATCTAAATTTTTATTGCATGGTTAATGTGATAATTGTTTTTTAATAATATAAAATTAAATAGAAATGATAAAAGATACAAAAATTGTTATCAAATTTTTATTATTCAAAATAATTATTGTCATATTTATACATATATTACCTAGTTTTTATTATGTTAGATGCTTTCTATGTTTATCTTTGGCTCCAGGTGGTAATGTTTACCACGTTAGCTTTTTTTCTCTGGAAATGTAACAGACCTTTGCAAAGTCGATGTAACTCTCGGTTAATTTAAATGAAATCCAATGGACAAACATTCAAAATAATTATTTTTGGTTTATGAAGGATATGATGTAACTCACTCTTCTTTAATCTACGTAGATTTCTTGTGACACTACCGAGACATCATATAACAGTAAAAAGATTTCTCCAAAAGTATATTCACAACACACTTCTCCAGAAATCTTCTATAAAAATATTAAATTTCAGCAAAATTTCTGTCAATTGCAAAATTATTGTGATTATCAATCAATACTTCTAAAGAAACATGCTCTAGTAAAATCAAAAATTTATCCGAATATATAAGTAATCTAATTATTTATACAGGAAGACTTCTCCAAACATTTACTCACAAAATACTTCTCCAAAAATCTTCTATAGAAAAGTCAAATTTCTGTAAAAAAAATTCAATGTTGTACTCAGCTTAATTTAGTAACCCATTTGGATAATCTCGCAAATTGGCTAGGACTATACGGAACTGTTTGTAGGGGTTGAGATGTCATGACTATGATTTAATGAGATTGAAAGTATGGTCTGAATTTTCATGCTTCCATGAATACGGCTAATGCCAATTAGTGACTTGCTCACATAGTACACCGGCTTCGGTTTGTTATTTTCTTTGGTAACTAAGACTCCGCTGACTGAAGGCTCAAAAGTCGCGACATAGAGGTATAACATTTAATCCTCCACTGGTTTTGATAGTATCAGGGCTTGCTGATTTAAGTTTTAACTGTTGCAAGGTAACATCGCTTCACTTCTCCACTGAAATTTTTTGCTCCCTTTTAGAAGTTGGTAGAAAATGAGGCTAATGTTGGTTAATCTTAAAATGAAGCGATTCAATGCCATTATCATTCCAGTGAATTTTTGCACTTCGCATGTTGACCTCGGGGATGCTGTTTCTATTAAGACTGCAATCTGCTTTAGATTGACTTTGATTTCTCTTTCGGTTACGAGGTATCCGTGGAATTTTCTGGAAGAGATTCTAAAAGTGCACTTGGCCGATGGTGAATCACTCCTGGAGCTGAGCTACCTGATCGTCGGCTTTATATTATTTTAAATCATATCATCTATATAGACCTTCATGTTTTACATAGTTATATAGAATACATCTACTTACAAGGCGCTAATAGGTGGTGATGGCGTGACTGTGGCCAAAGGGCATTATCTTGTAAGAATATGTCCTTTGATCTGTATTGAAGCTCATTTTCTCTTTGCATTCCAGATTCACCAGAATTTGATTATATACATAGAACATGCGTACAAATGTTAGCAGTTCGTTCTCATTTGTTGCTTCGACCAACCGGTCTATTTGTGGTAATGGAAAATTATTTTTTAGGCAGACTTTGTTTAGATTGGTGAAATATATGCAATACCCTACATTTTTCATTTTTATTTTTCATGAAAATGGGGTTAGCAAGTCAATCACGATGTTTCACATCTATTATCGATCCGACTTTCAGGATAGACCTCGTCATTGAATGCTTTAGATCGTTCAGGACTCAATTTTCGTCGTTTTTTCTTTATAAATTTGGAAGAGGGGTTGATGTTCAGTTTTGTGAAATGTGACTTTGATATTGATCCAAGACATATCTTCTGAAGATGAAGGAAACATATTCAGGTCCCATTATAAAATTACAGAAGCTCAGATTTGAAAAGGGGGAGAGTTTATTATCAACGCAAACACACCTTTCGAGGAAACAATCGTAGATGTTAACAGATTTAGTGAGATGCTTCCCAAACTCGTAAGTCGTGAGGTCATGTTACTTTTTGATGCTTTTTCCACAATCTCTTTTTGGCTTTTTTTTTTAATTTGTACAGGACCGAAGAATGAATTTTCCTGAAGTTGTTATGTAGCATGCTTGCAAATATTTCTGACTCCCTTGCATCGTTTTGACTCTCGTTGGAGAAATGAATTTCATGCATTGATGATAGATTTATGGCATGACTTTTATTCTACAAAGCCATGGTCTACCAAGTACAGTGATAAAGGGTGTTGATTGGTCCATTATGGTGAACTGTATTACTTGTTATACGTCGTTAGCTTTTATGACTTATTGGATTGAACAGAGAGAGTGGGTTATGATTCCATCAAATATAACAAACGACATCGTCATGGAGTTTATTGTGGTGTCAGGATACACCATGTTTTTTAATGTCTCGTAGAAAAGGACATCGATCAAACTTCCGGTGTCGATAGTTATCATGGACAACTGGCATCTTTCGACATCGATTCAAATGATGAGGACTTCTTCGTTTAGTTTATCGAGCTTTAGGGTCTCATGGTCGTAGGAAGCGATCTTGTGCTTGAGGGGAACCATCGTTGAGGTTTCATTTCCCTCTCAATTTATTTTCAGCGAGTTTTGGCTAGGACAATAGCGTTACAGTGTCCTGATGTTCCTTGGAGGAAGAAGATCCATTTTATCAGGCGACTGAGGTCCAATTTTTGGATCAGTCACTTAGTTCCAATATTTGATTGATCGATATTGTCTTGTTTTGAGAACTCATCAAGCTGGAATTTGGAGATCACATAGAATTGGTCCATTTTCATGCCTTCAAACCTGAACCTGGTTCTTAGCAAGGATGTAGTGATTGTATTTGTAAACTAGGACGAAAGAACTTTTGGACAACGACATCCTTAGAAAACATCGATGTAATCAGATTCAAGTTGACGAAAATGAATTGTATTGACTATAATTGATTTACAAGGTTAAACAAGGTAAGAAAGATTGAAACTTTCTAAAGATAAAGGAACAAAAAGAGGTTGAAGTGTTTGGAAGTGAGATCTAGAAGTCGAAGTCTAAAGTGTGTGTGTATGTGTGTGTGTGTGTGCAGGAATGTATCTCCTCTACTCTTCTCTGCTTTGTCTTCCTTTTATGCTTGTCCTCAAGGCGTTTCTAGCTTCCTATATTTCTTCATCTTCAGGGCGGATATCACATGATATCCTTTGACTCGGTCTAGACTGAGTCTAAAGTGTACCATCAGCTTCGAGTTTATTTATTTTCCTTAATATATTTGTTTGTGTACCGGCCTAACTAATCTCACTAAAATTACCCTAAGAAGTGAATTATTCTCTCAAATAAGAGGATCATTTGTAATACTTAGGGATCGAATCCACAGAGAGTTAGGGCACACAGTAAATCCTAATCAGCAGTGATTAAGCTAGGTCGAATATGATTAATGAAAACAAGCAGTGTTGAACAAGGCAGTTGTTCGGTTGAATGGATTGAGGTTAAGACAATAATAATAATGAGTTAAGCTTAGGGTTTCTATTCAGGCAATCTGGATTATAGAGATACATATACTAAGCAGCATGCAAGATGTATGAGAACTCAACAAAGGCAATAGTTGATCAACTTCCGTTTGTTTAGACTATATGTTGTCTAGATCTTCATACCTCAACTTCCGTTTGTTGATCTGAAGAAAGTGTCGATCGATGATTCTATAGGAATATCGATTGATACACCTTTCGAGCCGTTGATCAATTAATCTATAGGATAATAGATCGGTGGTCTTCTAGCAAGCTTTAAGATCGGATGGAATAATGTCCACTAGACTTCCTATATCAACTTCCGTTTGTTTCTAGCAATCTTAGCTCAGAGAATCAAGTCTGATGGAAGACCAAGCCGTCGCTTGCGTCTAACAATCCTATTATCATAGTTCTAGTTAGCTACTCTAGAACACAAGCATTAAACATAATTCTCAAGATGAACATCTCTAGCAACTTAGAAATTCTATACTTTGGGCTAATCATTCATAACATATTTGAACCCTAACCCTAACAAGGTGATCTACTCAGACATAGCAAAGCAAGACATAACAAGATGTAAATAAACTGCATAGATAAATAGATAGAAATCTGGAGTTCCAAGATAATCTCTGAAGGAGTCTGCTCTTCTCTCCAACTCTAAACATAAAACCTTTTGCTGTGAAAATAAGAAGTATGAAAGCGTGTATTGCCTAATAAAACGACAGAGCACTTACATATTAGGTTAAAACTTTTCAGGGACATTCTTGTAATTTGGTGGAGACTTGGGCTTCCAGTCGGTTGTGACCAAACAGGGCTTGTGCGCGTTCGCCATCAATCGATGGCACAATGTGTGCATTGATCGATTATAGTCTCTCAGTGTCGACCCAAATGTGTTGGTCATTAGTGGTCAGCTCGGGTGAAATCTCTAAAATACTCTGAAATGCTCTAAAATCACCATCTTACTCCAAATGAATCGTGAACCTGTAAACATACTAAATAGATTCCAAAACATAATAATTATATCTAAAATAATTTATATACCATGATTGAAATTGGGTAAATTCCATGGTATATCACTAACTCTTATGGACAGAAATCTCTAGTGTACCACACAAACTGTGTCCTGAAAATAAATCATTATATTTTCAAAATCCATCCGTAAAACACCATTTTCTTACTTTGCATGGTATGCTCTGTCTCCTACTTACATTGTGTGAATAATGTTTAATTTCCATTCTGCACAGGTTCCATTTGTTCCACATTCCATAGTCTCATTTATGTCTCTGCTAAGATTAAATATCTATACGATTTCTATCAATACCATTATTTTTTTTTATCATTGCATTCTTTCTAAATATACCATAGAATCCAGATAAAATGATGATCTTCTATGTGTGATGTAATTTTGTAAAACAAATCATTCATATTAACATAAACCAATTGCATATAAAAATTATATAGGTTCGTGGGAAAACCGTTCAAGTTTATATTTGAATGAGCAGAGGACATTCAAAAGAGACATTGATAACTGTCTCTTCTTCTGCTCCACATCTTTCACGCTGTATATCATACTTTATCTAACAATTTTTGAGATTTCTCTTTACTGATAAGCAATTGAAAATAAGTTGCCAAATTTAAATTTAACTTTAAATAATTTTCAAGTTTCCATGAATAATTCTGCAGAACTTTTAGTATATTGACCTAAACCGGTGTATATCTTACTCTATTTATATAGAGATGTTCTGAATTATATCATAATTTAACCATGTAAATTTAATTTTATAGTTAAATTAAAAATATGAGAGTACATTATGAATTAATCAATTTTTAAACATTAGTTTACATTAATATCTAAACATTCAAATATTTTTAGTAACACTAGTTATAAATAATACGTTAGACTAATATTAGTTCAATATGATTCAATAGAATACATATCGAAAATTAGAAAATAGAAAAGTAATTGCAATGTATAACAATACTTTTTTGAAAAAAAGGCTTCAATGAATAACAATACTCGCAAAATTAGGTAAGTCGGTTGATAATTTTTCAAACTTTTCAGAGGTAAATTACTTTGCAATTCACTTTTTTTGTTTAACTATTGGAATAATCTAATTTTATTATATTCATCTCTCCACCTGCAAATATTTGGAAATCGAACGAATAGACTCTCCGAAAGATTTTTTGAGGAAAAGTCGAATTGGTGTGGTTCATTTTGCTCCGTGTTGTTATGGTCATGTACTTTTTGTCGTTATAATTACTTGTTGAAATCGATTTGGTTCCTTCTTCATCCCCTTAATTTCTGGTGGAAAGTTCTCGGAAGATTTAGATGTTGACTTTCTTTGGTTCAGTTTCATTCTCTTATGTTTTTTTAGGGGGTGTATACAATCTAAGGTTTGAGGTGATTTGATTTGTAATGAGTTTTAGATTTTTTTAATGAAATGGGAAATTTAAGGTGAGTTTTGTCAAATCCACTTCTTTTTTTTGTTTAATTATTGAAATAATGTAATTTTATTATATTCATCTCTCCATCTGCAAATATTTGGAAATTGGACGAATAGACTTTCTGAAAGATTTTTTGAAGAAAAGTCGAGTCGAGTTGGTGTGGTTCATTTGCTATGTGTTGTTTTGGTCATGTACTTTTTGTCGTTATAATTACTTGTTGAAATCGATTTAGTTCCTTCTTCATCCCCTTAATTTCTGGTGGAAAGGTCGCAGAAATTTTAGATGTTGACTTTTTTTGGTTCAGTTTCATTGTCTTATGGGCTTTTAGGGGGTGTATTCAATCTAAAATTTGAGGTGATTTGATTTGTAACGAGTTTTAGATGTTTTAATGAAATGGAGAATTTAAGGTGATTTTTGTCAAAGTACTCTAGAATATCATCTAAAACTATGAGATTTGAGTTTTTTTAACTAAGAAACTCCATCAAAACACTCTAAAATCACTTGAAAACTTTAAAACTCCACAACTTAAAATATTATCAATAACAGTGTATTTCAGTGTATTTTGTAAAATATCTTGTTCAATAAGAATGAATTTTAAATGAATTTTTAAAATTTATGTTTGAATAACAGTGAATTTCTCATTTTAATACAAATCAGCTAGAACACTCACTTAAATATACCCCCTTAGTTATTTTGTGAGAGTGTTTTGATTTAGCAGTTCAGATTTTTTTTGGTTTCGTCCGGCTGATTCCTTTCTTGTTGTTTAATTATTTTAGCTTTTGTTGTTTTAAATTTTTTCTTTTCTTTGGATTTCGGACTGATAAATAATAATACTTCTTAGTTCTTACCCACAGTCCCACAGTAAGAATCCGAATCAAACCCAAGATATTAATAATTGGGAGAGTTGATGTCGCCAACGAAATTTTTATTGTTTGGTAGGGGCCATAATGATATGTAACTGATCTTCTTCTTAACTAATTGTTATTATAAAGTCCATGACAGTTTCTTTTCACTGAGAAATAAACTGCTCTCCAATCTAGTTTTTTAGATTTTTTTTATTTATTTAAATTTCCATCAACCGAAAGAGCTTTTCTTTTGGGTTGCTTTATTTCTTTTTCGAGCTTTTTCAACCGTCAAAGAAACGTCTCTAGTCTCAGCTATTTGTCTCCTTCAATCGACAGTGTTTTACTCTCTCGTTCTTTTTTCTCTTTTCTCTTTTTGTTTGAACCTCTTCCCTTGAGGAACCAATAGAGGTGGTGGCTATTATCAAGGTTAAATAACTGGCACACAAAAAAAGACAACTACATTACCAAAATGCAAGGTTTTTCTCTCTTTTAAAAAACAAAAAATATGTGTCTAGGGTTTATGGAAAATTATATGAGTAAGTATCTTAATTCCACGTTAATTTTCGCTTGATCTATATCAAAAAGTTATTTCGAGTATATCTCTAAACTAGTCAGGTAAAAGTGCATTGGAGAAATTTCCGGTAATTTCATAACCAGTCCATAATTTTTAACTTACTAGTTAAGTTAGTACAACAGTCAATGAAATACATGAAGTGAATAGAGCATTTTAGAATATGTATACACAAAATAGCTGTCTACCTTGGAGTGTAGTCTATATCTATACTGGATTTCTCTTTATTAAATTAAATAGATAATTTGATTGATTAAAGGGGAAGCTAATGATCTATCTCATGCTAAATACTTTTGATCATGAGAGTTGCTTTTGACTATAGTTTAACTACCTTATTGGGATGAATTAAACTATGAAAGTTTTAATTTAACATTTTTTTAGTCAGAGAAATATTTACTCAAGTTTTTTTATTTTTTTAATTTCTTAATTTAGCCAAAAATGAAATATTTACTCAATTGTTTTTGTTTTAAGGAATTAACTAGAGTTTGATCCGCCCTTTCAAAGGGCAGACAAGATTTTTTTTTTCATCATCCGATGTATTGATCTTCTGCTTTTGTTAAATGTCTGAAATTATTATCAATCTTAAAAGTTTGCATTTAAATGATTTTGACCTGCCCTTAAAAAGGCGGGATTGTTTTCGAGTGGTATAGTTTTTTTTTATTTTTGATTGCGTACATACTTTTAAATATTACTCATGAAGTGTTATATTCAGTGTTCTGTAACATGGTCCGGATCCGCAGTTAAACCGATAACATCGATGACTCTATATGTAACCTGGTTAAACTATATTTAAAAGTTCTATTAAATCCGCAATTTTGATTGCGTACATACTTTTAAATGTTACCCATGAAGCGTTATATTCAATGTTTTTCAATGTTTTGTAACCCGGTCTGAATCAGCAGCTAAACCAATAACATCGATGACTCTATATGTAATCTGGTTAAACTCTATTTAAAAGTTCTGTTAAACTCACAATTTTGTTGTAATCTTTTATACTGGTTAATTATTTTATTATTATAATATTTGGTTAGCATTATTATATAAATTAACTATTGTCATTCAACCCGTCTTATATTTGATTAATAAATTAAAATTTTAAAAATATTTGATATATATATATATATATATATATTAACTTATGAAATTGTTTATTAGTTTATATATCGTACTTTAATATTTGTTTTAATGAGTTGAAATATGTTTTAAAATACATGAATTTATTTTATTATGTTATTTTATAATTTAGAAAATAGTTAATAGATAGATTAAGTTACTTTATAGAATTTATTAGTTTATATATCGTACTATAGAATTTTATTTCTTAGTATATAAATAAAAAATGAATTAAAAATCGTTTTTAACTATAATTTGTTAATAATTATGACTTTTATGATTTAAAAGTAAATATTAAAAATAAATGTATATTTACATTTTAAATCAAAGATATTAAAAAATATTATTAAGATGTAATCTTAGTAAAATATACTTAAGAATATATTTTTAAAGATCTTATTTTGAAAATATTAAAATAATAGATTAAATATTGTATATATTTAATAATAATTAAGTTAGTTGGAAGAGAAAAAATAGGAAGTTAAATAAATAAAATAATAGATTAAATTATATTATTAATATTATAAAAAATGCAATGTATATGAAATGTCACGTCAAATTTTTAATAGATATATTTATATTAATTAAATCGATTTTTTTGGCACATATGTAGGAATTTGTTGCATGTCCAGTAGATGTATCATGATTAATAGATATTTCTTACATTAAAGACATTATATGATAATAGCTAATAGATTTATTTTATTTGGACTATTGTAACCTTTTTATAGTTCAAAATATAGTCGATAAAAATCGCTCCTGTTTTAATAGTATTGATATAAAGGAACATCAAATCAGGGAGAGGTTACAAAAAGAAGGAACAATAAGTAATCAATAGGGTTGTTGTGGAGGACATTCTTAATTTGACTAAATAACTACCACTTTCCACACAAAAAACTACCCCTTAGTTTTTTTTTTCGAATAAACTACCACTGAGTTATTTACGGATTCCAGCAATAGTTGACCTATGGTAATAATAACATTCATAAGCACTTTGTATATGATATTTCGTAAGAATGACTTATTCAAGAATTGTATAATCGTACTCTTGTTAAGTATGATTACTTAAGCATATGATACCTATATCACGATTAGAAGATGGCGTTTTAAGTTGGCTATGTTTTCTTGATTCGAATTGATTTAGTATAATGTATGTTGAGGTAAGTGATATAGTATTAGTAGAAATGCCACAGTATGTATATTTCATTTGCGCCACAAGAAAAAACTATAAACCATAATCTTGACGTAACATATAACATTCATGATTCATCTATTTTAAATGCATACATGGGTGAAACTTAGTATAGAAATAACTAGATATGATCTTAGATTGTATTTCTTTTATTTTTTTTAATTAATATGAAATGTCCCGGACAGGGGCGGATCTAAAAGATGATATAACATGTGGCACAATATATAAATTTATATATATTTTAATTAATTAAATAATTTTTCTTAACATCAATTAAAATAAATTATAATTTAAAAAAGTTACATTAATTTTTAGAAAGTTTAAATTAATTCTAAAATTATATCTTATTTTTACAAAAAATAAAATAAAATAAATAAACATGTTTTATAAGGTAATATTCAGTTTAATGATTTTTAGTATATTGCACATAATAACTCAGTATAAAACAGTTACGTTTATTTTAGTCTAATTTCTGAAAAAATAATAAAAATAGTTGTTTGAGTAATTTTAAAGATATTTTATATTTTTTAAGAAACAGATAATAAATAAAATAAAATAAAATAAAATAATTATATAAAGAAAGAATAGTTTAGGTAACACAAAAATAAAGGTAATAGGAAAAAATAATTTGTGACAAAGTGATTAAAATGTTTTTAAAAAATTGAATGAATAATAAAAGGTAAAAAGGAAAAATAGTTAGGACACAAAAATAAAAGAAAGAAAATTTTGTGATGAAGTGATTAAAAGTGTTTTATTTTAGTATAAAGTAATTGTTTGAGTAAATTTTAAATAAGATACATATTTTGAAGAAACTATTACTAAAGAAAAGAAAATAAAATTATAAAAGAAAGAATATTGTAGGCACTGCAAAACCAAAGGTAAAAAAGGAAAGAAACAAAATTAGTCATTAGAATAAAAGTACAGAGGGGAGAATCGAACCTGTGGGGGGTGTGGCACAATGGTCACAAATTAGCCATTAGAGCCGAAGCGTCCAATATTTCTGTTTTACACAAATGAAATTTATAAGGAGCATGTGGCATGTGCCACACCCCATCTGTAAGTGGATCCGCCCCTGGTCTCGGAGCTACAGAAAGACCCATACTAATCTCTAATAAAAGGTGTAATCTATGGATACATCCTCTTTCAAGTATGCAAATGAACTCAAAATATGAATTTATATAAATGCCCAAAAACAATATGACTTAGTTTTTTACAGCAGATAAATCTAATCTGAAACGTGTTAAAATTTCAGTCTCAACTCCGTCCCTTACCATTGGACCACATTGTCCCGGACACTTCTCTTTAATTCTGTACACCCTTGTCGAAGTATATTAGAAATCAAGAAAGATGTAGACAATTGAAAGTTAACCCTTAATGAATGGACGTAGTACATCTAAAACAGGGCTGAAGAAGAATGGTTCTTGTAGCCTCCGAGTTCAGTGAGTGATGGTAAGTAATAAGCTTCCCCTGAAGTTGTTGAAACTGTTCCCTAGATTGTGTTAAGTGGAGAGAAGTTCAAGTATGTTTGTGGATTTATGGGTTAAAGCTTAATATGGTTATAAAATAACATGTCACATATATGAAATCCAAACCTTCACGAGTATTGGATTGTTCTATGGAATTTTATTTTATTTGTGTAACTAAGATGTTAATACTGGATCACTACTTAGAAAATAATATACAGTGGTATAATAATCGGGCGGCTTCAAATAACAGTTGAAAGAAAACGAGTAGCTACCTGCCCCACCTTTTTAATTTAGAGAAAAATCAAAGATTTGGGATTAGGGAGGGAAAGATCTATTGAAACCGACATAGACGGGCCAAAATATTTCATTTGTTAGTAATAATCTTATGCAATACTTAAATACATAAAATCAAGCTTTTTTTGGTCCTGTCACTGCATATAAAATCATAAAATATCAAGAAAATCTTTGAACTTTATTCCATTACATACAAAATATTAAGTTTAATGCATCAGTAAACTTTAATATTCCCATGGGCCATGACCAATAAAAATGATGGAAAACGGCAAAAGCTATAAGTGGTTATTGAAAAGAGTCGACTGTTGAAGTATTTGTCGGAAAGACACTCCACCATATAACTACAAATCTTATCACTAGTGGAAACTGTCGAGTGTGGAGTTCTATTTTTCGAGTGTGGAGTTTTATTTTTCGATTGTGGAGTTCTTTTTCTTTCTAATAAAACAATATTATCTTTTTAAATTCTTCCAAAAGTAAAATTGGATTTTCTATTGAAACTAAAAGTGTACAGTCATCTGGTCTTACTGCAATTCGAAAGCAAATGAATCTTCAAAAGTGAATTATCATATTGTAAGATGTTTTATTAAGATGTTTTCCACAAGATTACTTTTCAACTATTGTTTGATAAAAGGACGAGCTCGCCACGATTCTACTACGTTCTTTTCATTTGCTTTCGAAATCTGTGGGCGTCTTCTTTTTTCTTAGTTCTTTTAATTGTCAATCATTTTTTGTTCTTTTCTACGAAAATAGCGTGCACTGTATAGTTTCTTTCAACTTTGTTTTTTGACTAGTGATGAATAGACATATTGTTGTCCCTATTATATATTTGTGTTTATTTTAAGGTAGCTTTCGTTATTACATTCTACTTTAAAAAAATTATAGAATAAAATAGTGAAGTAAAAGTATTTCTACTTCTAGTGTAAAGTATTTCTACTTCTAGTGTAAAACTATATTTTTCTCCGAAGTGAAATAACTTTATAATAAAAATAATTTACTTTAATTATATTTCATTTTGAAGTAAAAATAAAGTAATGAATAAAAAAAATACTACTGTATTTATGGAGTGAATTCGTTATTTACTTATTATGAAAAGAAAAATAAAGTTAGAATATTTTTTGTTCCAAATTCTATTTTGAAATAAAATATGAAATGAGGTTGAATATGCTCTAATATATTTTTATTTATTCCAATATAAATATTATTGTTTTAGTTATATTTTCCTAGATCTAAAAGTTGTATTATTATTTTCAAATATTTTTAAATCATAAGATTTAAAATTACGATTAAGATACATACTTTAGTTATAATTTCCATTTTGATATTCATATGTTCTCCATGGAACTTTGTATATTAGATGAAAATGATTAAATATATCAAAAAATCGTTTAATATATCATAATTTTAGGAAATTTTAACAAATAATAGATTAAAATAAATTAGTTTTTAATCTTCTAAATAAAATAGTCATATAAAAAGAAATATATTGCAGATTATTTACAGAATCTTGATAATCTGTAAATGTTTGCTTTTCTGTTGAACCTTAGTAATATGTTAATAGTTTAACAATGATAATATGTAAGAGAAAAAAATGTGTCTGTTTTTTTTTTTTGAAACCGAAAAATGTGTCTGTTCGTTCATTTGTTTGTCGTAGCAATCAGTTGCAAGTCATTAAAAAAAAGTTTGATCGTTAAAATTTTTAGGGATACCAACAATAATCTGTGAGTGATCACAACTTCACAAGTTGTAGATCAAAGCAGTCTTTTTTTTTTTTACCAAAAGAAAAAAGCTGTCTTTTTTTTTTAATCAAAATAGATCAAAATAGTCTCAAAAATAAAAAGATGTAGTTCAACGTAACATGAAAACGAACACGGTTTAGTGATTTGACAGGCTGTTGCGCCTATTTCGTTTAACCTTTCTTCAAGTTTTTCTAAGCATAGTTACAAAAAAAGAAGTTCTAAGCAACGAATTTTTTTTTTGGGTCTAAATGTTAAAAAAGCAACGAAATTTAGTTTTTTCATTATAAAGTCTAATTTTGATTTCTTTTAATATTCCCTCCTATGCATACTGGGGGACCCACTTGAAAGCTGTGAAAATATTTATAAACAAAAGAAATAGAAAACAATGATTACATGCACAAGCACGAGGAACAAATTTCCTTATCCTATACATTTATGATATATCATATACACATTTTTATAGAACATCGGCCAAAGAGACTACTTTATTGTCTATATAAATATGACAAAAATAAGTATTAGAAATTATGTATTACTTCATTGGGTTTTGGTTCGGGTTTCAATTGAGGTGTTGGAGTGATACCGTCTACCTCCTGTTTAAGCCTTGTGGTTTCAGTTCGTTAGGATGAGATCTCGACAGACGATGAAGCTCTCCGACAACAGTGATTAGGAGGTAACGGTGGTGTTTGGGTGATGGAGGCTCGGGATCTCTTAATCTCGTGTTTTGTGGTTTGGTTTGGAGACTCTCGTCGTGAATTCGTCGTTGATTGACGGATTTTCCATGACAGGAATTAAGCCGTGGTGTGGTTAGGATGGATTCCGGTGTAGTTTCCGGTGTCCACAGCTAGTTTACCGGCGCCGAAGGAGAAGACCAGATATGTGACACGTGTTTCACTCGATGGTGAGGTGAAAACACGTGTGTCGTGACGTGTTGGGTTGATCGGCTTGAATTTGGGTTCGTCGGTTTTTTGGGCCTTGCTGTTTAGGCCCATGTTTCAGTTTGCCTTTTATGTCGGGCCTTTATGTTTGTATGGTTTTGCCTTCAGGCTTGGACTTAGACCCATTAATAATATATATTAGATGGCAAAAAAAAATGTATAGCATACTTCATTATTTAAACTGATAACCAGTGTTCTTATATTTGGGTTGTGATTACTATTACTTCACAAGTGTTTTTAATTTCATTTTGGGAAACATTTTTTGGTAATATCCCTATTTCAAAAATTTATTAACGCATTTCTATTTTCCTGACAAAAATATAAGAACTTATAACTGAAGATAAATTTCAAATTGGAAACATCTATATTATTAAAACGAAGTATAAATTAGATTTGTTCGGAAACATGAATAGTAGTTCTAAAAAATAGGTTTGTTTGGAAATATTGATAGTAGTTTAAAAAAAGTTTGTTTAGAAATATGAATAACAGTTTAAATAGAAAGTTTGTTCGGAAACATGAATAGCAGTATAAAAAAAATTATAATATTGTTTAGAAACATGAATATCAGTATATTAAGAATAAAAAGGTGATGACTTATGTTATTAAAAAATTGGAAATATATTATATTATAAGAAATTATCTATTTAGATCATCTTTAAAATATAATAAAATAAGCTAATCTAATTACCTAAAACATCTTTGTCTAAAATAATCATAAAAATTTAAATTTTGTATACATATTTCAAATCAAAATAATAATTAAAGTTGATTATATCAAAATTGATTCAAAATTTATTTTTATTAAAATATTTCCAATAACCTTTATTAAAAAAATGATTTCAGTATATATCAAAAAATATAATACAAAGTCCAATTTCATATATCAACCTAAACTATGGTTTTTATACTTCATATTAAGTTTTAAAAATAAAATATATGTGATTATTTATATGACGGTACATATAAAATACTATTAATTATATGATCGTACATAAAAATACAATTATATATGATGACACATATATGATATATAATAATGACTAGAGATGGGTGTTCGAGTACCCATTCGGGTTCGATTCGTGTCTGTTTTGGGTTTCGGTTTTCTAGGTCAAAGGTTTCAGCCCCATTCAGATATTTCTAATTTTAGGTTCAGATTTGATTCGGATCTTTCCGGGTTTAGTGCGGGTTCAGATAATCTATTTAAATTATTTTTAAAATTTTAAAATTCATTATATACTTTAAATTTCTTAAAATCTATAAACAAAATAATATATTATATATAATTTAATAACTTATGCAAGAATACCTAAACTTAACATATAAATTGGTTTCATTTAAATATTTGGATAGAGAATCAATAATTATTTTATGTAAATTTTGGTGTTTTGAGTATATTTTAACTATTTTAGATATTTACTTTTGACTATTTATATATATTTTCAAGTATTTAAAACAATTTAAAAGTACCATATATATTCTGGATGTTCTTATATAGATTAAATCTAAAAATAATTTATATATATAAATATATAAATCTATATCCGATACATTTGGATATCCGAAATACTTCAATTCGGATCGGATTTGGCTTTGATTCTCTAAACACTAAAATTGAATAATTTGGATTTTTAAACAGTTTTGCTACGGGTCGTTAAAAAAAAATCAGTTTTGGTACGGGTTTGGTACTATTTTTCGTTCGATTTTTTTGATACGAGTTTTTTGCCCAGCCATAATACTGATATGAAAAACAAATAGTAACATATTTTAGAAAATAAACCTGCGCATACGCGCATGTCAAAATCTAGTTTACATCTTAAATTTAAATGCAATTTTAAACTAAACTAAAAAATTCTTACAGATTTCCATGAATGTCTAATATTTTTTATCCCAGAATCCTGCTAATTCTTTTTTCATTATGAGATACGTTTAGGGAAATTTCCTGATAAAAACTTTTTATAACTAGAATATAGCTAATACTAGGAATGAACTAATTATTCGATATTCGGATTCGATCCGAGATCTGATCCGGATCCGCTCCGAAAATCTGGATATCCGGAAGGGCAGGATCCGAACCCAGATAGTAAAATGTTGGATCCGTCCAAACCGAATCGAAATCCAGATATCTTGATTTTGTAGTCCGGATATCTGGATCCGTAATTTTTATTGATAATTATTTCGAAAATAAAAATATATATGAAACTAATTTTATTTATTGTATTTTATTTCTATACTAATATATATATATATATATTGTGTAGTAGTAAACAATAGATATAACTAAAAACTATTATATATATACTTTTACTCTTAGATTATTATTAATATTTTTATTTATTTTAAGGATTCAAATCCGGATTCGAATATCTGCAGGATATTATAATTTTGAGAAGAATATCCGACATCCTAATATTCGAGAACCCCAAATCCGAATAAAATAGTAAAAACATGGATCTACTGGATAAGGATCCGGATGGGGATACCTTAAAATATCCTAAATATTCGATCCATTAAATTTGAAGTTAGCCGACAAAAAGAATTTCAAGCCAAAACATTAATTACAAACTTGTAACAAGTGTTTTACTCTGAATATGATGAGGACGAGTTTTTCTACTATAGTTTTTTTATGAACTAGAAAGGAACAATAATTGTGTTTATTCATTAGTATAAGATGTTCCTTATATAGGAGACTACACCGTCGTAGTAATATGGAAATAGTACATAATCCTAATTCTAAAGTAAAAAGGAAAACAATCTTAGTAGATAAATGGAAAGACTAAACCGCCTATGACTTTGGCGATTGGGCTAAACGGGCTGGTTCTTGTCTAGCCTAGTTATGGGTCGTTCACCATATGATTTATAACATCTGGAAACTGGACAATCGGAAATAGGCAAATATTATTAGACACAAAGTATTCCAAATTGGTAATTAGAAGGGATCTTTAGTAATATATAAGGTGGATGGACCAATCCACTTATCACCACTTGGTTTTAAGTTAGAAGCTCATCTAGCTTAACATGATATCATAGCAGGTTCCATGCAGTTCAACCCGATCCACATCGTTCTGGACCAAAGTTGGCCCATCGATCTTTCTCCGAACATTCTGAGATTGACGCTCAAAAAGCCATCATCTCGAGGGGACGTATTAGACACAAAGTGTCCTACATCGGTACTTGGAAGGGATCTTTAGTAATATATAAGGTGGATGAACCACTCCACTTATCACCAATTAGTTTTAGATTGGAAGTCTATCTAGCTTAACATAAGGTGGATAGACCACTCCACTTATCACCAATTGGTTTTAGGTTGGAAGTCCATCTAATTTAACAAATATAATTATTTTATATATATATATATATATGTATAATTGTTCTAAGTAAGAATTAGATATCCATACTGGGTGGTTACAAAGATAAGTAAGTTTAAGATTTTGAATTTGGGTGTTTTAACACATTTTCAAGTCCACCGTGCTACATGACTACTCGAATGTTTTATTTTTTGATTCTTTTATTTTCTTTGTCACCTGCTTTATTAAAAGAACAAAAACCGATAAAATAAAGAAAGTAAATAAAAAATCCAAATGAACATGCAACCAAGGCAAACTGCAAAGTCCAAACAACAACAAAAACCCATGAAAAAAGATTTATACAGCGAACTCATAGATATTCGTCAGGCGCAAACTATGGTAGATGGACGCATGGCAACAAAGCAGAGACATTCTTATTCAACGAAAATAAATTCGTCTTAGGAAATTATAACTGGAGATTCATCAGAAACACACTGAAACTAAACAAGACAATCAATATTAGAACTCTAACGGCCCAAAGCCTCATGCTCAAAAAATTTCTTTGTTTTTAAAAAGATTTCATTAAGTCAAGAATTCGTTAGGACTAAACCTAGAAATTTTATTCTCTTTCTTATAAATAGAAGTCTTCTCTTTCTCTTTTCTCCCGTTCCAAAAACCAGAAAACAATCTGCAGAGTTTCTAAAAGATCTGAAAAATTTAGCCGTCAAAACTCTCTCTCTCTCTCTCTCTCTCTCTCTCTCTCTCTCTCTCTCTCTCTCTCTCTCTCTCTCTCTCTCTCTCTCTCTCTCTCTCTCTCTCTCTCTCTCTCTCTCTCTCTCTCTCTCTCTCTCTCTCTCTCTCTCTCTCTCTCTCTCTATCCTCATCATGTGCCACCACGATGCAGCCACTAGTCGTCCCAAGCCACCACCAAGCCGTGAATTTGGTCCTTGTTGTTGTTTGTTGTTGTTTGCTCATTGTTCTTTGTTTTCTTGTTTCTAGTTATACAATCCATGTGAGATGGTTTCGAAACTAGTTTCTTCTCTTGATATTCTTCTATATTACATGATCTGAATTAATTTTTGGTTAGTCTTATGCAGTGAGTTGTATAGTTACTCATGTGCATAGGCTGTTCTAGAAGATATCATACTGAGTACTCCATTTGATCACTCCCTCCCTTTTCATTCCTTTGCGTGCAAGACTTTTAGTAGAAGTAATTGATATGGCTGGGTTGTGGATTTAAACAGATTGGAACGCGTCTAGATATCTTGGAAATAATGGCGGGACTCGGTGGCTTGCCTTATGGCATAACATGTGACACCTTATCCGCGGTCTCAGGATTGAGAAGGGAGGCGCTTGTTACAATTTGATAGCAGAGCATGAGTAAATCCGTTATATGCTCTATTTAACATGACTTGAGAAAACTTTGTGAAATTTTGTGGCTTATAATTCGATCTCTTTACTTTCAGGATTTTTCGCAAGCAAGATTCAACCTTGAAGATGATCGTATGCACCATGCAACGAAAATAACTCTTGTGTATGCAAATAACCATATATGGTAGGGATGGAAATGTGATACCATCACTTACCTGTTTGAGGAAGCAGTGATGAACAAATTGTTGCTGCTCCATTCCTGGAAGGGTCCAGAGCAGGTTTGTCAGTTGTTTCCGCCATCACTAAAGGCAGAGGTGATTCCAGACAAGAAGAAACGTGACCACCCAAGGAAAGTGAGCATAGTCCGTTGTTGGCGTGAGCAGCCATCGTCAACAGAGGAGCCGTCAAGGAGGAGGAGTAGTATGTCAAGAAATAAATCCATTGCAAATGGGGGCACCCAAGGAGAACGTTTTGAGTCTTGCCAGTGTATAACCTTAGCTTAGATGCTGAAGAGACCCCACACCGTCGAGGACTACACTGAGGAATTCCTGGATAAGGACAACAGATGCAAGCCGAAGCTTGCAGTTGAGTGATGCCAGTTGTTCAAGGCATGATGATGTACTATGGTTTTACATTGTTTTACACATCATTTTTATTTTCTTTTTGATCATTAGGTGCATTTGGAGTACATTTGGGGGCATAACATCTGCATTTGTCCTTATCAAGTGTTGGAGATACCGTTAAGAGATTTGGAGCAATTGAAGGATCAAGATGAGACAAAAGAGATGATTTTGATCATGAGATGAAATGAACGCAAAGTGTCACAGCGGCCAGTAACAGTGGTCAAGGAGTTCTTACCAAAAGCTGATGTAGACGTGTACCAGATAGAGGCAGCAATCTCATCAAGCCATTGCACCTGGCAGAGATCAAAAAGAAAGTCATGCCAAACACTCGTAGCTGTCCAGGGGCAGAGGTTTGTGGATGCCTCTGGAACGATATGTGAAGTCTTTGTTTGGAATCGGGAAGAGACAGCTGTGTCATGTAGCCATTGCAAAGAAATGAGTACATCAGTGCAATCACTTAAAGTGTCATTCTACAGCGATATGATGTCTTGTCTCCTTACTGTTGGAAGCATGTATCGGCCTTCCCCATCAGTTTGTTGGAGCCGTGATGGGCCTCTGAAAAGTCAATTTTCTGCTCTACCCAAACTTTTACACATTTTATTTAGGGTTTACTCTGGTTTGTTGGATTGAACACATTTAGTGACCTATTTAAGTATTTTTGGGTGAAAACCCATAGAGTATCTTGTTTTCTCTCTAAACACTTGATATTTTGGTGAAAAATCCAACCTTTAGTCTATTTTCATTTTGATTAATTGTGTTTGTTCAATTATTTTTTCTATTTAATCATGATTAGTCTTGATTTTTGTATGAGTTTAAGGTTTCTCAAGGTGATTAGTGAATATATTCATTTTGAGTCCATGGACTTTGTATATTTGGATGATTGAGTGATGATCTTGGGTGTGTGTATACTGTTTGATCTTTCTTGTTCTATGCATATATTGTAATCTTAGTGCTAGTTTAGGCTTGATTTCCCAAAATCTATATTCTAAGCATGTCATGCATTAAAGGTATTTAATAAAATGTTTGAACCAAATTACTATTGTTCGGTGTTTGTTAAACCAATAGGAATTAATGCTAGAGAATCTTGAAAAGTTAATAGACTTGTTAATCATGCATATTTTCTTTCATTAGTCAATGGAAGTTGATGTTTAGTGCTTGTTTAATGTAGGGATTAGTACCATGGATGTAGATTAGTCTATTTATTGTGTCTGGATTTATAGAATATGAATCATTGATTGTATGAGCATTGTAGATATAATCTTGACCATCCAAAGTCAATGCCCTTATCCATGAGTTCATATTGCCATATTGATTGAAAACTTGTTTAGTTCTTTAGATTAAGTATTAGATCATTGCTTGTTACGTTGTCATACTTCATTACAACTTGATTGCTTATATTATGTTAATGTCTTGCATTCTCGCTGCTTATGATCTCATAGGATTGGATTGACATCTCAAATATTATATTTATTTGAGGATTAAACCTTATTCTATATCACATGACTTTGTTGGGACATTTGGATTAATTTTTTGGTGTTTTGGAACCCTTGGAATTTGCTTTGCTGAGGCGGATTGCAAGTCAAGCAATGGCAGCAAAGAAATTGATCCTTGATATGGCCATGAATTTCTCAAGCTCTGATCCCAAGGAGAACTCGCTGAAGATTCACACTGAGAATATGAGACACAGTTGCCAGCTAGAGTTTCCATGCTACCGATCATAGTTCCGAGTCAGAACGCATTTCTCCATTTCATAGTGGCTAGCTGGGATTCTCGGTTCATTTCAAAGAAGTAGGACACATGCTTGTCTTATTTTTTATTGTCAGCTTTTGTGTTCTTTCCTATTCTAAGGTTTTCTTCGGATTGAGTGGTTTTATGGAGCTTTTACCAAAAATATTGAAGTCCTACTCGTGATTTCATTTATTAAATCATTATTTGGTTTGAATAAAGTTATTTGTTGTCTGAGTTTTTTTCGGAGATTTTTTGTGTAAATTATGTTTAATCTGGTTCTCGATATAATGATTTAAAGTATGAGGATTGGAATTTGGAGAGAACTCTGATTAATACATCGATCCTAAAACCTCAAGCCCAAAAATGTATTAGTTTTAAGGGAAAATCCATAATGTTCATGGTTTATTGGGTTAAACCTATGGTTTCTCTTCTTATAAATAGAAGTTTTCTTTTTTCTTTTTTTTTTTCTCTTTCAGAAAATCAGAGCAAATCCCTGCAGAGTTCTAAAGAGATACGCTCCCAGGTTTCTCTCTCTCTCTCTCTCTCTCTCTCTCTCTCTCTCTCTCTCTCTCTCTCTCTCTCTCTCTGTCTCTCTCTTTGTCTCTCTCTCTCTCTCTCTCTCTCTCTCTCTCTCTCTCTCTCTCTCTCTCTCTCTCTCTCTCTCTCTCTCTCCTCGCCGTGCGTCACAACAAAGCAGCCACCATTCATCTTAAGCCACCAGCAAGTTGTGCTCTTGGTCCTTGTTATTGTTCATTTTAATTGCTAGTTTCTATTTGTTCTTATTTCCATATCATTCTCAGATCTATACTTCAGGTGAGATGGTCATGAAACCAGTTTCTTCTCTTTATCTTCTATATTTCCTGAATAATTAGGCTTTGTTTAGTCTTGTTTGATGTTAGGTTAATATATCATCATGGCTGTTAGGTTGTTAGTCAGAACTCTTATGATTTAATGGCCTGATTGTGTTGATGCGAGAGATTGATTGTTATATTGATTGATGATTGTTGTGATTGTTTTTCTTATGCGTGTAAGGTAGTTTGTTAAAGTTTTTGTTTGGTAAAAAATGTAGATTGGTGCAGAAAAGGAGTGTGAAAGAGAGAAATTTCGGTTGGAGGCCTGTGTATGTGTGTTGGCCTTAGGAGAACAACACTCTGTGTATGTGTGTTGGTCTTAGAGGACAACAGTGGCCCACTACGTGTAATGGTTGTTGGTCTATGGAGGACATTGGTGTGAAATAGAGAGTGTAATGAGTTGTAATTGTGATAATGCGTGTTTGGTGATAACTTGTCATATGATTTTGAAATTGAATCATATCACTTACTATTTAGTCAATTCTCATTCTGATTTGAATTGTATAGTTTCTCATGCAAAGAAGCTGGTCTATAAGCTATCTCATCGAGCATCCATCTGCTCACAACTTCCTTACTATTGCCTTGCATGTAAGTAAGTAGAAGTGATGGTGTGGTTGGTTAGTTGACTTAAACATAAATAAAAATGTATGGGTATCTTGGATTTATGGCAGAACACATTGGCTTATCTTATGGCGTAGACAAGTTTTCTAAAATTTGCCTTCTTGGACCTAAGAGGAGGCGAATGTTATAAGAGCAACCAAACACAATAAAAGCTCAAAATCAGCAGAGCCATGAACCATGAGATTCGTTCAGATTTAATCAATCTAGTTTCAGCGATATCAATTTAAACAAAAAAAATTATGAATCTAAAAGTCAATAAAATCCATTTTAAGAAATAAGTATAAGACCGAAGATGGAACAACAAATTAAAACGAAAATTAATCTCAGCAACCTGATAAGGTTCTCAGCAAAATTAGATCAAAAAGAAAACTATAAAAACAATAAAAATTATTTAAGAAAAAAAAATTAAATCCATATGAAATCGAAAGAAGCACTAATAAAATTAATTAGAGACGAGAGATAAATGAATTAATGGTGATATGTCGATCAAGATAATGTTTTGAGAGACACCATTTTCAAGAGATGGTAATCCGGCAAAGAGGATACTATGAAAGTTACCTAGAGACGATGCTCGAACTTTGGCAAATGAAAGCCGAAAAAGAATCTGGCGAACCAAACAAAATGTTTCTCTGATTCTTTTTTACTAATATACTCTCAAATGAATATACAATGAATAAAAACTTTTATTTTAAATACAAAAGTTAAAAACTAATCTTATTATGGGTGCGATCATACCAGCACTAATGAACCAGATCCCATCAGAACTCTGCAGTTAAGCGTGTTTGGGCGAAAGTAGTATTAGGATGGATGATCTCCCGTGAAGTCTCTGTGTTGCACCCTTTTTTAATAGTGGAAGTCCCATTGGTCCAGTGGTTTGACCAAAAATTCATTAATGCTTATACACTAGGATCAAAGATTGATTAATACTTGTACATCTGAAGGTCTATGTTTCAATTAAAAGAGAAAACGAATTATGCAGAATATTAGAGAAAATGCTTACTAGAGATCTTCCTCATACCGCAAGACATATCATGAGAAATAGATTGTAACCAATTAGAATTTATACAGTCAGACGGAAATTCTTTTAAAGTATGTAAGATTCTTTTAAAATATATATGTAAAATTGTAAAATAGTAATATTGGCTCTGTAACATTTTTCATAGTTTGTAATATCATAATTAACCGCTGTTTAAAAAAACTATTGTAACCAATTAGAATTTATAAGGAGGAGTAAAAGACAAAGAAAATAAATAAAAATAATTGCAAAAAAAGGCATGGCGCCAAAAAGCTTAATGGTCGTGTCACGTGATGTAAGTTTGCTCGATGACCACCAGACAAATCTAATATGTTTTCCAAATTTTCGGGTCCCACTCTCAGATGTGCTGACCTTTTCTTTTCTTTTGTCTTAATTCTTTTATAATGTTTAATTTAATTCATTTTTCCCGTTCTATAAATCTCCACAGATTCATTCATCACTCTTCAACTCAACACTTCTCAGTTTCATTCCCGTACGAAGGACACGTGGCCAGGAAAAGGATGAAAGAAAGTAGCCGAAAGCAAGGAGCGGCGTCGCCATGCGCGGCCTGCAAGCTTCTACGGCGGCGGTGCGCTCAAGATTGTGTTTTTTCGCCGTATTTTCCGGCGGATGAGCCTCAAAAATTCGCTAATGTTCATAGAGTGTTCGGAGCTAGCAACGTCAACAAGATGCTTCAGGTATTTGTTCTTCTTTTCAAGATAATTTAAACGTGATTAAGCTTGCTTTTTTGTTTAATCAGGATATTTTTGTTTTAGTTAAGACATTACTATCATTTCCACAAAACTTTTATTTACAACTACTCCATCCAAATTTTAGCAAAAAAAAAAATATATATATATATATATAAAAACTACTCGATGGTCCGATCCATATATATTATATTATTATATACCTAATTTAAGGATTTAAACAAAATTTGTGAATTACATTTGGTTTGTTGAACTTTTACTTGTTAATGACATTTGCAGTTGCCAGCCGATGTAGAATTCTACCATTTTTAACTTTGGTTAGTTGATATAGAATTTAATAGCTATAAATTTTGTTAGCTAATGGTATTGATACGGTCAACATTTGTTAACTAGCTAATGTGGAATCTACATTCAGAGAGATTCTATACGCCTAAGCAACTACTTTGCTAAATGTCTAGTGAATCTGGTTAGTCTAATTGCTAACAAGATTTAAAAACTCAACAGGAGTTACCGATCCATCAGCGGGGAGACGCAGTGAGCAGCATGGTCTACGAGGCTAATGCAAGAGTGCGGGATCCTGTTTACGGTTGCGTAGGTGCAATTTCCTCCCTGCAGCAACAAATTGATGTGTTGCAAGGCCAACTAGCTCTGGCTCAAGCTGAAGTGGTGCACCTTCGTGTGCGCCATTCAACTAATTTTCCGGGCCATGGACTATGCCCGGATAGCCCGAGCAGCAGTGGCTCACCGTCCTCGAAGCAAGTGAGTCCACAGGACAACAAGGGCATATTTAGCCATATGGACATGGTGGATGAAGCCAGTTTGGGAGAGTCTATGTGGTCTTGCTAGTTTGATGTCCTTTTTCTCTAATGCATTTCCTCTTCTTTTTTTGGGAAATTTTCAGGATTATATATTTAATTAGGGGGTAGGGAATGAAAATACTCTGTTTTTACTACAGAGTGAAACTATTAACATGATAGACACAGATATGTATACTAAGTACTATAAATCTACCATCTATATATAAGTGGTACTTATTTGTATTTCGGGTATTTGTGATTTTGGACCAGGATCCACGAGGGTCATTTCTAGCCGACGAGAGCGCTTTGTTATCGATCTAATGTAAACTTGTGAAATATATATTTATCTCAAAAAAAGAAAAAAAATATTTATCTTAAGACTTCTATATATACAGACATGTTTTTTGCTTTTGCCAGTTTGTAATATCCAATTGTTTAAGCCAGGGATTGAAAACTGCGGTTATTTCTGGTATCATCAAATAATTTCGTAAAGTTAATAAAGTCAGAAGAGAAAACAAGAAAATTATGGAGAGGTCTTAGAAGAACTTTCGATAAAGTATTCGGTTGGTCCCAGGTGTAACACAATTAGGGCATGACACATGAACATGGTAACCAGTGATGCGTTAATGTTAGACCGAATTGTATGAAAACGGTGTGAAGAATATGACCTTATCACATGAACAATTTTGTTCGATCTTTTCTGAAAAAAAAAACATTAGCTATAATTTCGTGTTACTGAATCAATTATTTAAAAGTACATACTGTATATAAATGGGGAGGTCCTAGTTGACCCAGATAAAAAATATAATAATACTTAACCAACTACTAAACAAAAAGCTTATGTTACCAATGGGTGATATTTACTTGTTAGATTGCTCACAGGAAAATTATATCAAAGCTTCTAAATGAAAAACGTCTTTTTCAAGTTGTTTATTCGGAATACGGCACGTATTGGAGGCATGCATAAATTCGATGGTAACTATTAAGAAACGTTTGTTGGATAGATAAAAACGATTATAAAAAGATTTGATCGAGTTTGTATGAAAAAATGAATATTTCAACAAGAACAAAAAGAATAATTAAAAAAAAAAAAACAAAGAGAATAACATAAACTCTATCTCTTGTATCGAAAAGTATGTAAGTTTGTAAATGCATTTTCTCTAGAGATGTCAATGTAACGTGTGGCCCGGACCCATAACAAAGCGAGTTCGGAAAAGAAAATAAATGTTCATAAAATTGCGGATCTTGTGGGTCTTGACTCTTACCCATGCAGCTTGTGGGTGGGTGTAGTGAACTCGTAACGACTTTGTGTTTTAGCGGTTGTCCGCACAAAATAATCGATGTTTGTGTTATTTCAAAGACCAATTACTTCAATGAGTTCCAATTCGGAATCACTCTACCATGGTTTTTCAATTTCAACTTCTATTAATTCCAATTCGGAATCCCTCATGGTTCTTTTCCATCTGTTTTCTTTCCTTGCCACTCTTACTTTCTTACATGTATGTTTCGGAGCCACTGTCACTTTCTTTATACTGATTCCATTCATCAAATGTATTTTTGGAATGCAAAGTAACGCATTGTCACACTAGATTATTAGGTATTTTAGTGAGACACTGGAATAGAAGATCTCATCTCTGGTTATAACTGTTTTTTTTCCTATTTTCTAATGTCATTAGTTTACATTGATTATTATAGCTTGTATTTATCATTGTTGATTACTTACAAGAACATCATATTTTGTTATAACAAGGATATAAATATGATAGAAGCTCAGTTTACAATGTTGATTAATCTCGGAACAAAAATCATAATATATTTTTGTCAATATTGCAGAGACAAGAAGAGTTAACAAGAGATTGAATACATAATTTTTTTTTGAAGAAAGAGAATGAATTACATACAATGGAAAACACAAGAGCGATAGAGAAAGAAGCAAACAAAAGATGAAAAGCAGATATGTTTCTAGACATCCTTGGCGATGAGATCACCATTGAGTAACGCTCTGTAAGCAGCAATGGGCCAAATGAAACCACGGAAGATGAGACGACTAGCCAATGGAACATCGATAATGATCTCTTTCATGGCTGGTTTCTTCTCATCACTGATCGCTATCAAGTAGCTTCTTCCGACCCACCCGATCCATCCAGCAATGTAGAGGAAGAGAAGTCCTGGAGTTATGAACTCCCCCCAATGCCGCTGGTCTCCGTTCACTATCAAGTGTGGTAGCCCGTCTGCCCCGCAGAGGAGCCCGTACTTGCCGTAGTTGTCAAACCTAACAACAAACAAACAAAACAGTTTTCAAGAAATCAGAAAGAGAAAACAAACTCAATTCAACAACGGACCTGCGCTTGGTCTTCTCGATCTGAGCGTTAAGAGCAAGAGCAGGGGCGCTCTCAGGAGCGTAGAGCTTAAGAGATGATTCGAGCTTCTTGATCTGTTGCTTCTCCCTCTTGGCGAACTGTTTCGACTCCTTGCAAGGGGTTAAGCCCGAGATATCGGCGACGGCTGGCATCGGAGCTGAGAGGAGGATGGAAGAGAGAGCTACGGCCGCGGAGAAAGCCTTCATGGACTGCTGTTGCTGCGGCGTTGCGGATTTGTCATCGGAGCAGACGAATCTCGCGGTGGATTTAGGTACGGATTGGGTGAGTGACTTGTTGAGGACGAGGTTCGTCGGGATCGTGAGCGACATGGCTCTTAGGATTTCGAAAGTTCTTAGGGTGGGAGGATAGAGAGATGATGAGCTTAAGATTCTGTAGAGTGGGGGAGAAGACAAATAGATTAAGTTTAGGGAGAGAAAGATAAGAAATGAGGTCTCGGGGTCATGATGTGGCGTGTTGTTAGTGGTTGATAAGTTACAAGTCATGGATAAGAGATTTTCCCGCTGATTTTGTATTTTTCTCATCTCACGTTTAAGATATGTGGACTACACACGACGTATCTTTTATTATTATTACATAGACACAAAACTGTAAAATATACATACTGTATGTAGACAAACATAAAGACATGTATTGTATAGTTCTGAATCAATTAGGTTTGATTAGTCAACCACATATCACGAAGAAAAGAATGCCCGAGTTAAAGTTCATAACCCATCAACTATAGACACCAATATTTTGGATAAAATATCAGTTTTGTGTTCTTCTCCCACGGTTATGTAGGTATTACCAATCAAAATTTCGATTTCAATTGAAAAATGCATCTTTGGAGATAGTTTTTCATCAATGTTAAAAATTGTGATTGGTTAACGCCGGTTTAGTAAAAAAATCTTCCACCATTTAGCCGGTTACAAATCAGACAATGCATATATAATAAGAATATATCTTTTGCAAATGAATTAACATTTGCTTCAACTTTTACAACCATCTATTTTACTAAGCTATCTTTACCTGAGATAATAATATTGGAACTTAAGTACATATTCATCAGGAACTCATCTTTTAAGTGCAGTTCACCCCTTTTTCGAAATTTATTATCAAGATTTTGGTTCAGTTAAAACAGCATAAAGTTTGAAGTGTTGCTTCTTTGGTCTAAATCTATAATGGTACTCTGGTCTTTGCAGAAACATCATACATCTATATTCGAAACTTTTATTGGCTGATTACATGTTACCAAATACTTGAAACCAGATACGGTCCATACCACTCGTTTAACTTTCTTAATAACATCAAGAGCTCTCTAATTTACATAAGAAATATAGACAAATCAAGAAAGAAACATATTCTCAAGAACACGGGTAAAAGAAAAGATACAGCACTTTACACCAAATCAAACAAAACCATCTTCCAGTAGAAGAGATAGGGAGATGGAAAATCAGACGTTGTGTGAACCGTCGGGCTTGGTGCGAGGAGACAATGGCGGAGAGGATGCAGAAGAGATGGTTGCACCGGGAGGTGGGGCAGGAGCACCGTACACCTGAGGATTTGTTTGAATCTCACGACGGCCGCGAGTTTTGCCGAGGAAATAGCAGCCGAATCCAAGAAGAAGACAGAAGAAAATCAGAGGAAGAGATATAACCACCACCAAACCCATCGAGATCTAGAGAACTAGTTTACCACTTTCTTTCTCAGATCGAATATGTTTATTGGTGTCTTGGTTGGTTGTATATATTATGGAAGGAGGCTCTGGAAGAATCGGATTCTTTTCACCACGTCTAGTAAAGCTTAACGTTCGAATATCAACGGTCACTTCTTGTGTAGGACCCTTTAGTATGTTCTTTCTTACGATAATGATCATGGGTAGCTTGGAACTTAGCATACAATGAAAGATATTCATCAAAAATAACCAAATCCAAAAAAAAAAAAATCATATGTAATTATGCATCATCCGAGATTGAACAGATTATTGGTACATTGATTCCAAACCCACTGAAACAGCAAAACATCAAATTCAAATTGCATTCACTTTTTTTTAATAATAGAAAAGAAAAAGCTAACTTCTAGAGAAGACTAAAACCACCCCTAAGGGCAAGAACCAGATGCAGAACAGAGCCTCCCTCGATGTTGTAGTCTTTTGCCGTCTTGTCATCAGCTAGCTGTTTTCCAGCGTAGATGAGCCTGCAAAAAAAATACTCTTGGGAATCAGTGGTTATATGTAAAAGCTTGCGCAAAGAATATAATCAACTAATGGCAAGAACATAATAAAACACATTAGATAAGAGATGCAAAAGGGTACTACCACACATATGTGCAAGTGTATGTCACTAAAAACATAAAAAATAAGTTGCATATTGCGATAAACCAGAAGAAAACAATGAAATTTTTGGCAAACAGCAAACAACACCATGAAACAAAAACTACATAGGAGCTACGAACCAAGTGGTGGGAACATATGAAACCATATTAGAAAGGAGATGCAATTTTTAAGATTTTTACACAGACACTAAAACATGAAAAACTAAGTTGCATATGGCAATAAACCGCGAAAAAAAAAATGTTTGTAGAATCAGTTTCTGACTTAAAACGCAAACAAAAGTCCAAAGAACCGAGACAAGAAAAACATAGACAAGGGTTGTGCAACACATAACTGTTAAGTGATTGTCAAAAGGAAGGAAGTAGTATTAACCTTTGTTGAACAGGAGGGATGCCTTCTTTCTCCTCAACACGTTCCTTGATACGATCAATGGTGTCGGTAGGTTCGATATCAATCTCAATTTCTTTGCCAGTGAGAGTCTTGACCTTGATCATGGTCCCACCCCTAAGCCTCAAGACCAAGTGAAGAGTTGACTCTTTCTGGATGTTGTAGTCCGCAAGGGTTCTACCATCTTCAAGTTGTTTGCCAGCGAATATCAGCCTCTGTTGATCCGGTGGTATTCCCTCCTTGTCCTGTTTACAACCAATCAGAATCAATCATCTTTAACTCAGTTAAAAACAAGAATCTTGATTCAATTAGATTCTCTCAAGCAATTCAAATCGAGTTTCTTCATCAGAAATAAAGCAAGCCACATGGCGCGTTAAGAGAAGCTGATCTAAACTTCGATCGAGAATCTAAAGCGCTAGGGTTGGTGTATGGAATCAACGAAGTATTCTCCTAACAGTTAAAGAATCCAAAACCCTAAGAGTAGAATAAGAGACCTGGATTTTGGCTTTGACATTGTCGATGGTGTCGCTGCTTTCAACCTCTAGGGTTATGGTTTTCCCGGTCAGGGTTTTCACGAAGATCTGCATTTTCCTTTTTTTTCTTTCTTTGCTTAAAGATTTTTTTTTTATTTATCTCTCTCTCCTTTATTTGGCTTTGTGAATATATAAAAGAGAAATAATTGGAATAAGTTTGAAGGGGTTGGAATAAAATCCACAGATTTCGTGATAAGCGTTCGGTCTACGCTATTTTTTCTTATTCCAAACTTTCTATAATTAATTACTGTATAAATCCTCTTCTTTTTTTTTATAACAAATATATATATTCTTCCTTGGAATTGGAGGGATTTATATAAATCTTTGCTCATCTTTCCAACATATGTTTGGGTATATATGATAGTGATTAGAAGAATAATGCTGAACGGAAGAAACAAATTGAAAATAATTATATTTTTTTCTCAATTTGTATATTTATCTATATCTATATACTTTATAAGAAATTAAATTGAACGTCACAAAGACATGTCATAATCAAAAATATTTATCAAATTATAAATAAACTATATTATCAAATAAAATAATTGCTCCAAAAAAATCTGTTGTACAAAACCACATTCTTAGTAACATAAAAATTAAATTTACAATTTTTTCTATTAAGATCTATACTATTATTAAGAGTAGTTAATATCATTTATATCATCAACTAATAATGAATAGTTGAATTATTAGTATAGAATTATTTATGAATTAATTTATATAAATTGGGAAAAAAATTTATAAGATATACTTCATCCGTTCCAAAAATATCCATGTTTTGGAAAAAACTTGCGTTTCAAAAAGATACATTTTTATGTTTTTAATACATTTATTAATGACAGATTGTTCATTTAAAAAATATAATTGTATTTATTAAAATCTTATTGGTTAAAAGTTACGGAGAATAGTTCATTAAGAAAACAATACATTGGTAACTAAAATTTTATGTTTTTCATAATAAGTGTGAAAAACTTAAAACATGCATCTTTTAGTTACAAAAAAGTGTATTTTTAAAAGGATAATTCCTACATATCTGTGCTATACATTTTTCTTTTCCAAATTGAAATTCATTCAAAGGATAGAGTACAAAGACTATTACATAAACTGAATGAACAAAGAAATATCATCAGCAGCTAAATCCACACACCCGGGCAGCTAAAGAAAACCATTCAAATTCTAAACTTGATGTCTTAAGTTACTGAAAGTTATAATACAGAGGAAGAGAGGAAATAGACCAAAACCTTAGACTACCTGCAATGCCCTAGCAGCTATGCCGCACCGTCAACAGGTCCTCGACCTGACATATGGCGCCAGACTCGATGATTTGAAACATCTGATCAACATATTGACGAGTAAAAGCATGGTAGTTGTGAACCAATCCTCCATCATCAACACTAAAGGCTAAGTTCATCATACCATATACAAATAGGGCCAACAAGCATCCTCTCTCACCAGCAAGATATATTTTTTTCTTCCTACATCAGCTAAATGGAAGATGAAAAACTCATACATACCTCTCAAGTATATGGCCTTTGGATTATCCACACGGTAGAAATTAATTCTGAACATTCGAACATCATTGACCTTGTCTAGCCAATCATTCAGGTAAATGAGACTTGCCGATCTGTAGAAGTAATCATATCTTCCAATTTTGTTTAACCCGAAAAAACAATCCGTGCACAACCAAAGTCTTGGATACTGGTCGTTGCTACGTTGTAGAGAATCTTATGAAGCATTGAAGGAGGAAGAGAAGCCAAGTTCGTGTTCTCCATGTTTAACTCGAATACTCGTCTAACTTTGATAAAATAAAATGGTTATTGTGTGAGAGAAATATCGTAAATTATTTGTTACTTGTATAAGTGATAAACCCTTGAAATTTAATGAACCACTCACCCAAATTTAAGCAGAAACATGTCCATTTAAAGGTGATTTTATAGACTCCTCGAGATGACACAACCTCTCTCACATGCCTTCTGACTATCGACTGTCGCATCTCTTGGATAAATTTAACTTATTAAGATATATAATTATGTATAAGTAAGTAAAATTAAGTGATTTAGATTGTCTAATTTATGAAACTAAGAAAAACGTAATAATTTAGATTGTATAAATATTTAAAACTATGTAAAACTTAACGAAATTTAGATAGTCTATTGTTATATTTTGCAAAAAATGATTAGTATCAAAAACGTAATGCATATATTTAATGACAGCAACTAGCAGTATTGGAGATAAAAAAATAAAAATGATAATATTTAGTTTGAGAAAAATCCTGTAATTAATGATTCAAGCAGTGGCATGTCTATTTAAGGGTAATTTGATTGACTCCCCGAGAAAGCGCGACTTCTCTCACACGCCTTCTGACTGCAACAGTTGCATCTCTTGAATTTGGAACTTTGTATAACTTTAATTTATTAAGATTTATTACTATGTATAAGTAAGTGAAACTAAGTGATTTAGATTGTCTAAATTTTGAAACTAAGAAAAACGTAATAATTTAGATGGTATAAATATTTGAAACTTTGTAAAACTTAAAGAAATTTAGATATCATAGTTTTATATTTAGAAATTTCCATAGTTGGATTCAACATCAATTTTCATAGTTGCCTTAAGAAATAGAATTTCTTCTTTTAACACACTAGCTTTATTGTTTGTGTTTGTGTTACTTGATTTGTTATTTATTTTTGTAAAATTTGGTGTAACTTAAAATAATTTTGGTTAAGTACATCATTTTTGTTTGTCAAACTTCGTAAAATTTAGTATTACTTTTTTTCATGTTTATGTAATTAGTTAAAAAAAAATCAAAATTTTTCATTTTCGTACGTCAAGCTTTGTATAACTTAATATTTTTTATGTTTGTACATTTCGGTAAACTTTGTCAGAATTTTCATTTTTAATTTGTCAAATTTCAAAAACTTAAAAAAACTCATCACAGAACTAATTTGATAGAAGTTATGATTAATTGTACAACCAAAATCTCACAAATACCATGACAATAATAATAAGACAACATAAAACTATCAATATTTTGTCTTCCATTATTGGGTCCTTAATCCACATGGTCATTTGAGAAACCACAAGGAGACATCAATAGTATTGGAAATAAGGGTTTGAATCAGATTTGGAGAACTTCTGGATGATACACCGTTGTAGCTTCAGAGTTTTGTCTCTTGATTAATCACTATTTTCTGGAAAAAATTTAAAAATTGCAGATTATGTGACGAAAGATGAAAAAGAAGAAATGAGATGAGAGAAAATGAGGTGAGAGGATTGAAAAGATGATAGAAATGAGAAAACCCTGAAAATTAAAGCAATTATAGTTGCCAACTTCGTTTTTGGGGTCTGGAAGAAAAGAACATTTTTGGAGGAAATTTTTTTACAGCATTTTGGGTCAAAGTTTTACCAAGTTTGTAGTTTTACAAAAATCTTCAAAGTTTTACTTTTATATTTTTTGCATTTTTTTAGTTTTACTGTACTCAAAAGATTTATATTATAGTTATACCACTTTTATTTAGTTTCCTACAATCATTTTCCATCAAATCATGTTGTTAATTTTGTTGCATATATAAAATTTTTAATGTCACAAGGCCAACACTAAGATAAAAAAGCATAAAAGAACAAGATATTTTCTCTATTATATAGTACACAACTATGTGATAAAAAAATAACTATAATTATTGTAAATTTAAATCAGAAAATACTAACAAATAATAAGCATAATATTTATAAGCAACCAAACAAATTAAAAATTGTGTATCTTCAATTTTTTTTATATTTTATCAGTTTTACTAAGTTTTATTTAGTTTTTCTATCGTATTGAACAATTATTTTGAATAATAGATACAACTAATCGTGGTGTGCATTTTCTTCTAGGTTCCCGAACTTAAATATTTACGAGAACAAGTATGCACTTTTTAATCGAATCAAATTAGAGTTCTTAATATCCGGAGCTCACAGTTCAAAATAGTAATTTCAAAACAGTTATGATGTGATGCTCAATCAACTAAATCTTTTACACGCTCTCCACGTTATCCAAATCAATACCTATATTGTCTTTATCTCGAATAACAACATCTTCCACTGGCTCAGTCACCTTAAGATGTTGTTATGTTTTTTCAATGGTATCAAAGATTTTATTACCATATAACTCAAATTTTACCTATTTGTATATGGATTTATGGTCATTTTTCTGCATATCTTGTCCACTAGCATACAAACTACCTTTACCTTCGTTTGGATTTCATTCATGATCATCTTCGGCTTTATAATAGTACTTTTAATAATCAAAGTGTATGTTTGTGAAAGAACTCGTCGTCTCATGTAAAAATCAAAATGATTAGCAACAAGTTAGATGAACTTGCACGGTTTAACCATAAAATGTTACCAAGTTATATAGTTTTACCATTATAGTTATATTAAGTTATACAATTTAGTTAGTACCACTTTACCTAATTACACAATTTTACTTAGTTGTACATTATGATTTTACCAAATTGTACAGTTATAGTTATACTAAGTTTTACTACGTTTTCTAATTTTTTGTCAAAATAATAATTTGATACATTTTTTATATTTTTTGTCATAAAAAACAGACTCATATTTATAATTATATTAATGTTTTTGAATATCCAAATAGATCGAGACTCATTGTTCTTAATCTGTTAATTATAAATACGGATTTGAAATTAAACCTCTTCACAAATGAATTAATGGAGAAGATTAATGCCAAATTGAATAGAGTTTGAATGAAATAATTAAATCTGGGTTTGAGATTACAGTGGAGAGAGAAAGGAAAGAGATAGAGTAAGAGAGATAATGATTTTGATTGGTTTAGATATAAAAGGTAATTTAGACATTGACCATCAAAGTGAATAGTATGACAGATCACGTAAGAGTATGCTAGATCACTTTTTGCCTCATTAAGAGTATCTCAGCACTTTACTCATACAGAGGAAAAGAGGAAATAGACCAAAACCTTAGACTACCTGCAATGCCCCAACAGCTATGCCGCACCGTTAACAGGTCCTCGACCTGACATATGGCGCCAGACTCGACTCTAAACCCAACTCTCCAAACCAAAGCCTCACCTGAAACTAAGCAAAGAATAATGAGACACTCAAACACAAAAGGAACTCGGACAAGCAGAAGACACAAAGGAAGCACAAAAAAATTCAATCAGCTCAGCACCAGCTACCACCATATCTGTCTCCTCTACACAGACTCAATCAACACCCAGAGACTTAAGGGACACAAACTACACATCAACCTCGGAGTGGTCACAAACAGAAGAATCATAGGCTCAAGCTTGACCGCTAACCTTCAATGGCTCTGGAACTGGATTGAACATATCACCACTACCGCACAAAAGCCGACGAGCCCACCACCTAGCGAATCTCCTACCAAGCCAAAGCAATGACGAACCAAAACTAGATCCTCGATTCCCCTCTTTAACCCAGATCTGAAACCATGAACAAAAAAGATGACCAATGGCTGAAATTACCGTAGAACTGTAGCAGTATGATGACACAAGACTGCTTCTGACAGCGGTGAAAAGCACCGACTGTCGGAGCAGCAGCTTTAGAGTTTGACTCTCGACTCTCGACTCAAACGATGAGAAAATTAGATGGAATATTTAATGTATCTGTGCTATACATATATCTTAAAAGTTTCGGTGATGCTTTTCTTTCTCCCATATTAGATTGCTAGCTTGGCCTTTTTTCTCTACTTTCATAGACTAGCCCTCTTGAAACAAAACATGTCCATATTATCGGGAACGGGAAGAAAGAGAGCTAGTTTGCGTTAATAAAATCTAAACTTGCTGAAGATCCCAACAAATGAAGAGAAGACATGTAAGAGCAGATCAAGTAAAGAGAGCTAAGACACAGAAGAATGATCTAAATTATAAAAAAAAAAATAAGACATTGACCGAGTTACATGGTATGGGACCTCGTTTTTCCAAATGAAGTTGCTCTATGTAAATCATACAAATGATTCGGTATCCACATTTTTGTTGACAAGTCTCTCAAGTGTTTTTCTTCATCTGAGAGTGAAGCTTTGTCCTAAAACTCGAAAAAATGTCCTCAAGTTTCTCCTTAAGGCAATGTCCTTCTCTTTGTTTCCTTACAGTATCGATCAGAAGCTGGTATTCCAATAGCGTAGCCTCTGGTAAAGGTTCCAAGAACTCACACTTAGACAAGATCTCTGGAGGAGGAACACCCGAGACGAGGTTCGTGTCCAGTTTTGCTCTGCTTTTCTTTGTTTCTTCGGGTTCTCTAACCAGGGAACCCTCAATAGCTGAAGGAGACGCACCGGGGATCACTTCCCGTGTGAAGGGCAATGATCTTGCTGGTTGCAAGCAGAACTCTATCCACTGGTGGATTAATGGAGATGGGCCTCGGACTCGTCCTCCTAGCGCTTCAGCTTCTTTACCAGAGTCAGATATAGCTGGGATTGCCTTTGAAAAAACAATGATGCTTAACAGTAAGTGTACAGATATGTACTTAGATAAAGAATGTTTAAGAATGTTTACCCATAGATCAGCCCATAAGGTGGCACCGGACTTGGGAACAATCACTGTAACATCAGACATACGTTTGGCGACAGGGATAACATCGCTGCTCCAACCAACGGTGACCCAGACATCTCCCACATTGAAAGCTTTTAAGTAGTTTGTACTGTCAAACAGTCTAATCTGTGAGCAAAATGAGAAGCAAAGATGAGCCAAACTTTTTTTTCCATTTTACTCAAAAAGTATTAAGAGTATCTGTGGAACCTGTTTCATAAGCGATGCAAGATTTGTCTCCACAGCGATTTTTCCACCAGTAACTTGTGAATCCAGGTCGGTGGTGTTGTATGATGCTCCCATGTATTTGAGAACAGCACCAACAACCTCTCTAGGAGAATTCACCATTGAGATCCTCCCTGCAAGCTCGGGTCGCCACAGGTCCTCCCAGTCCTAAATCAGGAAACAATGTTCAGTGATATTCACTTCTTCTTGAATAGATGAGCAAAGCAACAACACAGACCTGTATTGGAGCCAGCTTATACTGCTGAAACTTGCTCTTCTTGTATGCTATTACCATGCTGCCCCATCGGTATGGAACAGCCCACGTTTCACCGTCAGGAGCCTGTTCTCCAGCATAGTTCCTGCGGAGATAAACCTGAGACATTCTAAGCCATGAAATGAACCCCCCACCAGAAAAAAAAAAGGTTTAGAGACAATGAAACACATTCTCACCTTCCATTTATCACTCAAGCCTTTATACCAGTCTTGAACTTCTACACCCTTCATTGGCTCAATAAGCTTCTCCTTAATTGCATAACTAAGCCAAGAATCACCAAGGCTGATCATATCAGCAGAAGACTCTTTCTTCCCTTTACTAGTAGGCTTTGATAGATTCAAGAAAATATCTTCAAGATTTGCCAAGAACCTCGTCTTTAACCTCGCTCTCTTCCCTTGTGAGCTCATGAACTCCTAAACGGATCATTTCAACTATATTATAAGCTAAAGATGCAAATGATCAAATTATTCATTTAAGACAGATGGAACCTTGATCCATGAAGGTGGAACCGAACCACGCAAGGCAGCGAGTTTTAACGGTACGGTCAGAGAGTAGACTTTATCCTTGTAAGCTTCGAACTCTGATTCCAATCTTCTCTCTTCATCTTCAACCATTTCGTTCTGTGTAAGTGAGATTACTGGTGGAGGTATTCTAGCGGAGAAGGCAGGAGAGCAGACGCGGAGGCTTAAGCCGAGGATAAGCACAGTCGAGGCAGAGAGGCGAACCATGCTCTCATGAAAAGTGTTTCCTTGAGAAGCTCGTGCGACTGAGAATCCATCCGCGGTTCTCTTTCGCCGCTCTCCGCCGCATAAGAATCTCGCCGGCGGTTTCAGGGAAAGAGACGCCGCGGTAGCCATTGAGTCCAATGGGTGGAAACTGACCCAACCACAAAATGTCTTCTTCTAATCTTGACCGCTGGTAAGGCTTCGTGGGTTAATTTTAAAGGGTCTTAAAATGGGCCCAATCATGATTTCAAACGTTCCGATGGGTTCTAACGAACCCTAATTTGAAGAACTGAACAAAAGTCGATCCAAAAAGCGGTATGGAATCTAAACGGAAATTGATTAAGGGGCTGACCGTTTTTTTCCGATATCACACCCGCAAATGCAGTTTTTATGGTTCGGAACGATTTTTGGCGTTTCGAAACAATCATAGAAAACGTTACGAATCGTTTCAAACCGTTTTGAACCTCTTAAAATCAAAAATTGGTTTCAGCTAGCGGTTGCTGGCGGTTGCGGGAGGATAAATTATTTTTTTAAAAACAAATAAATAAAAATAATACTAAAAATATCCAATAAAAATTTTAAACTGAAATAATAGAAATTGTAAAAGGTATACATATTATATTTTAATTTATATTATAAAAATTTAAAACCAAAATATTTTCTATAAATTTTGAAAATTTAATAATACGATTCTATAAATATAAATTTTATATTATTATATTATTATAATTTTTAATATTTTTATAATTATATAAAAGTAAATATTATTAATTTATTATTTAACAGATGTTGGGTTTGGTAGTTTACCAGTCATAAGAGCTCCGCAAACATAACAGTTTCTAACCGATCTATCAGTCGTACAAATCTCTAGAAAACGCTTAAAACCGCAACCATCCGTACCCGCAAACTCTCGCAACTGCAGCGGTTACACTAGTCAGACCCTATATATCCAAATGAATTAAAAAATTTGGTATTTAAAGAAATGATCTGATCCAAACCAAAATATTTCAAATACTTGAACGTATATGAAATGGATTTATAGTAGGTAATAACTAATAACCTGTGTCTTGCATGGAATAAGATTATTAATTTTGTTTTTCTAAGATAAGAAGATATTAGATCTGTTTAATCTGAATATCGTTTCGTTAATAGGTTAGTTTTTTTTTGTTTTTTTATCTATTAAAATATAATAACCATTCCAAATCAATAGTTATTATGTTTATTCGGTTAAAATGTTTGAGAATTTTATATTTTTCAATGATAGTCAAAAACTATTATTATTTGTTTGGTTTCATATTATATGAATTTTAAATAGTCCTGATGTAAAACAAATGATTTCATATTATAATTTCTAAATGCATGGAAAATCAAATCAAATTTAGATAATAATTGAAGAAAAAGAGAAGAAAATTATCAAAACAAATCATTTCATTACAATTTGGTCGATGCTGAATGGAAACATTTAAAAAGAATATTTCAGCTTCCAAGAGAATTAGAATCTTCACTTGTTGTGAATATTTATTTATACATGTGTTTATGTCAATGTGCACATGTATGTAAGGCTGGGCAAAATATCCATAAATTTTGATTTGACTCGTTATCCTTTTTTATTTGAACAAAAAATCTGGATATTTGTAACCTTCCGTAAAAAGCAAATACTAATATGCAATATCCGTAAAAAACAAAGTAAATCACAAATACTAATATTTTTAAAACGGATATTTGATATGATCCGTTATATGCTTATATATACGTATATTTAATGAATTATATATAGATATATAAGTTATATAAATAATAGATTCTATATAAGTTTTACAATATTTTTATTTACTAAATTTATTAAATTAAATATTAGTATTCAAAAAAGTAGATAAGTTTTTTTTGTAATAAAATTTTATTATTTTATATTTAAAATTAAACCGGTTAAAAAACTAATTTTTTCGGATATCAGGGACACTATATATCTTGATAGCTACGAATAGAATCAAATAATTGATTATTCAGACTAAACAGATTGGATCATGAATACCTCCAAAATCTAGGATAACTGATTTGTATTCCCACTTGCATGTATGTGTATGTAAAAAATACATAAAGGTGGTTGATAAATACTCCCTCCGTTTCATATTATTTGGCGTTCTAAGTTTATGCACACAGATTAAAAAAACATTTAATTTTACATATTTTCAAAATAAGAACACTATTACCAATACATCTAACCATATATCAACCAATAAAAAAATAGAATATAGAATATTGTCCATAAATTTTACATTGAAAACAGAAAACTATACTTATTTTGAAACAAAAATTCTACTATAGAACGACAAATAATTTAAAACGGAGGGAGTAGATACCAATACCGTAACATTAAAAGACTTTTTTGTTCAAAATAACACATGAAAAATAATATTCTATTAAAATAAATTAAATATAAATAAAATGAGTTTAGACAATAGTGAATTTTTTTTGTAAATTATATTTCTATGTAGAAATTTATATAACCCGTAGAACCGTGCATGTGAGTTTTATATTGAAAAAATGTAAAATAGTATGTAGTGTAAACATATTTATGTAGAGTTTGGCTGAGAAGCTCTCTGCATATAACACATCAGCGTATTCGTTCTCTAATCGCTGTGAGACTGCCACATGGCAAACGTAATGTGAACACATTAAATGACAATTATTCTCCTTTAATATATAGGAGATATCTAAATATATTAATTATTTATAGATTTAATGTATATTAAAAATATCCAAAATATATAAGATATTTTGAATTGTTAAAAATACTTGAATATATATATATATATATATATATTTTTCAATCCAAAATGTATACTCAATAGAAGAAAATAATTAAAATATCTATTGATTCTCAAGTTTAGGTATGTTGACATATGTTATTCAAATTTATGTGCAATATATTATTTTGTTTATAAATTTGAGAATTTAAAAGTATATTATCAATTTAAAAAATTTAAAATAAATTTAGATGATTATCCGACCCCAAACCAAATCCGCAAAGATCCAAACTGAACTGAAATTTATAAATAAGCGAACAAAGCTGAAATATTTGATTCCGAAAACCCGAAAAATGAATAGATCTGAACCAAACCGAATGGATACCCGAACGATCACCCCTAGGAGTGAAAGTAGTTGGGTTTGCGGGTCAACCCACCCCTTCCGCGACCCGCGGTTAAACTGCCTGACCCGCGGATAATAATAATTATATTAAAAATAATTATTTTAATTATATATTAATATTTTAATTATATATTAATTATTTAAAAAAACTATATTAAAATCTATACTATTAAAACCAAAGGGCCTTTTTTGAGGAACCCTTGGAGTTTTAAACTATTTACCAACTCATGCCACTACATTATTTTTAAGCTATGCTTTTGAAAATAATAAATTCTGTATTTTCAAATTTCTTTTTATTTAATCAGCAGAGAATCTTTTTGTTTAAAAAAAAACTACACATACATTTAAACTAACTATGCGTTCCTATCAAAACTAATAGATCATTACATATCAACAGCTACATTGAAAACAAACCTAGATTGCTGTAACACAGTGATTTTTATTTCTTAGACAGTCGATGTACCAAAGCTTTGTATATTGAAAATATTGTTCCCTCGACACTGAAGCTTCAATGTTTATTGGATTCTGCATCATGCTTCCAAAAAAAAAACAATACGTTCTGTTAATATCAGTTTTTTGCCCATTCATCATTTCCAATCAATGTTTTGGTTACAAATAATTGCACCAAGAAAACATACATCTTGAATTATCCACAGGATTAACCACTCGACCAAATTATTGAATATGCAAAGCTTTTTCAAATCAGTAACCAAAAAATAAACCAGTAAAAATAAAGCTAAATATATCGTAAATAAACTAGATTTTCGGAAGTTCCATACATATCGAAGATACTAGATAATAAATACAAGAGCAAATCTTTTTCAAATCAATAACCATAAATATCTATAGCATTAAATAAAAAGCTACTATTTAAGCAAGTAAACTAAAGTCTCGGAAGTCGCTAGGATAACAATGGCGAATATACTAAAAACATATATACGTGGTCGATCTTTTTATTTTCATATCTTAAAAAAATCAATAACAACCAATCAAAACAACAAACCGTAGAATTTCGTAACTTAAATCTATATTATAATAAAACCAAAAATTTAAGTTTGTATAACTTGAATAAACTTGAATAAATTTGATTCAAAAGATATAGGATTTTACTAAACTCATGCATTATATTCCCTAACAGTATTAAGTTAGAATATTCGGAACCCACGACCTTTTCTTTTCCTATATATACATTTTTACCTCAAAGCAAACACACAGATTTTAAAACGTTTCTCATATACTGTCGTCTAAGAAAATGATCGTATACCTTGATTAGATTAGGCATGGAAAAGAACTTGGTTGGTTGAAGCCAAAGCCACAAACACCTAGAAACCATCGTGATTATGTAAATCACCTTGGAAGCCCACTAATTTAATCAATGTTATGTTAATATAAAATAGTTTTCTTTAATTGTTGTAGTATAGGTATAACTTATATTTATTATATACTATTAAACCTTAAGAAATATATGATTAAGTACTAATTTTTGGAAACCTCTTATATTTTATATTACCATCTAGACTATTAAAACTATATTATTTATTTTTGTTAAATTAATTTTCATAACACTTTAAATATTAATATGTTTTAATACATTTTGTTTTAATGTTAACATATAAAATGAGAGTTAATATTTTGGGATGTGAGATTTTAATATGTATTGTTTTATACATATTTTACACTAATCTAGAAAGTGATAGGAAAACATATATTTGTTAAAAATGAGAATGTTTTTTTTAGAATGTGTGTATATCAACTAAATTGTTCATCCTGTTTCAAATTTGATGTAACTACACAAAACATATCATATATTTTTTTGTCTTATACAAATTTTAAAGTATAATAATTTATAAGCTATAGTAGGATATAATATTAATCAAATTAGTTATAAAATATTTTAAAAGAGACAAAACCTGATTACTCTATTAGTTTTATCAAAAAATGAAATTATTCTAATTTCTCAATAGAATCAAATCACTATAATATTTTTTATCTAAAATATCTATATTTATCAGAAATATCTAATATTTTATCCAAAAATATAAAAAGTTATGTTTACTCAAATCATTCAAAATCATTAAAGAAAACAGGAATTGAACCAAAACCGAATTAAACTCAAAATTTTATCAGGTTTCTAGTATTGTTATCTGAACCAAATGAAAAAAACAAATTAGTCATACTAAAACCAAACCCAAATTGATACATAACTGAATGGTTCTTATATCTCTTGAAACAAAAAAAATGAAAACCATAACTGAACCTGAACCAAAAAAAATGAGATCGAACCAAAAACCAAACGCTCATACCAAATCAGAAGACAAATAGACGGATAATAAATTTATCAACAAAACGTAATCTCGCGCTTTCAAAGCGCGGGTCAAAATCTAGTAATGCATTATAATTAAGATTATATAAATATTATATATATTTTTATGAAAAAAAAAATCTTTTAAAAAACTTTTTTTGAATTTGCGGGTTGGCGGGTACCCGCGACTCATATTCGGCAGGTCAAACGGGGCGGGACCCGCGGGCTTTGAATTAAATTACCAGCTCTAAGTGAAAGACAATATATACTTGAAAGATGAGTTGAGAATCCAGATTGATGCTTGGTGCTGAGTATGATGTTCTTTCATTCTTGAATATTGTACCAAGTTGCAAAAGATGTCTTGGTTATGCAAAGTTTTTCTGTTACATCTGAAAATGTTTTCAATACAAGTGGAAGATCATTGACTGATCTAGAAACTGCCTTATTCACTACATGGTTGAGGTGTTAATGCGTACAGAGCAATGGCTAAAACAAGATATTTGATGTGAATCAAAAATGTTTACTAATGCATAAATTCTTGAGGATTCTGAAGAACTTGAAATACTTGAAATATATATGTCATCAGTCTGCTTGTTTAAGTTTTTGCTTCTTATGTGTGTTACTTTATAATGATCTACTTTTTATTGTCTTTGCATTAGAATTTGCTACTTGAATTCACGGGTCTACCATAAGGTTATGCCTCTTGGTTTTCAAAAAGTCTATGCTCTTGGTTTATGGCTTCATTATAAACGTATGTTGTTAATCTGTTTGGCAGGAATAGAAGATTGTCAAATGTTATTGTGTTTTTCAAAGGGTCCTGTTACCACAAAAATTTTCATGTGCTATTGTGTTTGTCATTCAAAAACTTTGTTGTTGTTATTTCGTTTCAAATTTTTAGTGTTATAATATGGAATGCTGCTATTTTGTATTTGATGCTATTTGTATTCATTTTAAGCATTATGTTTCCTATATTTAGATTTTTTTAGTTATGTTTTTACTTAAGTATAATCCGAACAAAAAAAAACGGAACTGAATGATATATAATTATTTTACGGGTTTCAGGATGCAATACAAAATAGAAACGAAATCGAATATTATTATCTGAAGTCAATCTGTACTAATAAAATTGTACTATGGAACCTAGGAAGGTGACACCAAAAACCTTGACCTGAATGCCCATACTTATCCAGTCCCAGTGCAAGGAAGCTTTGATTTGATAGTCTGTGTTTCATTTAAACATGAATTGAGAAATATTTTTTTTTAAAGTTTTGCTTGTTTGTCATCATAATTCATTTAAAAAGAATGATGACATAGCATAGTTGAAAAAGATGACATGACTCTCTTCTAATTATGACTATGTGATTTTTCTGTGCTCATACAAGGGTATAAATATTTATAAAATATATAAATTATAATAATTGACTGTTATTTATTTTTAAGTTTAAACTATTTTATAATTTGTATGCATAATTTATATTAATAATACTATATTACTTTAAATACAGATATGATTATATCTATTATATTTAGTTGTTTTTGTTTTGTTTTTACAGTTAATTTAGTTATCATTTAGGTATATTAGATTGTATATATTTCTTGGAATTCAATTATAATATTTTTATTTTAAAATATATTAATTTTTTTTTGCATATACGTTGGCTGTTGTCTTAGATATATAAATATATTTGAAGAAGATTATATATAACTTAAGATATATTGTGGTTAGTATGAAATAAAAATAAAATAGAGTGTCTTATTCCAAATTACGTAAATTAATAACGATAATATTCTACTGTCTCATGCATATATATATAAATTTTACAAAAGAACTAAAATCTAACAGTTGGTTCATATTTTATTTTTCATTTGTTAATATATTTTGATTCATCCTATAGTTTACAGTTATAAAATAAATTTTATTATAAAATTTTATATTTTTATTGTAATTAAATCTGTGATTTAGATATAAGTTTGATTAGTCGAGTCATTCATTTGTGAGTATATTGAGTTACATATATTCTTTCAAATTCAAACTGAAGTATAATAATATTTATTATAATTAAGTAAAATCAAATTAATTTTATTTATTGTTTAAATGTGCATATAGTTTCATAATATTTACCAAATTATATGTTGATCTCTTTTAAAAAACCTCAGAAAATAAAGAGATGATCAATAAAAAGTCACATACATAAGTAACTAATACATTTTTGGAAGCTCATGAACATGTATTAGTATTTGCAATAATTAAAATATTTTATAAATCCTAAATAATTTTATCCATTTGATTAATTAAACGGTAAACTGAACTTTTTTTAAATAATATTAAAATGAGAATTCAGATTTGCTTTGGTATTTTAACTATAGATTTTTGCTGTAATTGAAAGATATTATAGTCAAATAAATATATGAAAAAATAGATAAAACATTTCAGTAATATTAATTATAAACTTATTTTAGTCAATTAATCATATATCAGTTAATGATAATTAATTATTTTATGTAATCATTTAAGAAAATAGATAGATATGTAAAATAATATTTCTATTACTTTGAATATATATATATATATATATTTGTATTTCTTAAAATCATGTTTTAGAAGAAATAATATTTATTTTTCTAATATCAAGATTATCTGAATTTTATGAAATTACATTATATGCAAATATATATATTCATCTAAGAAAATATATATATAAAGAAATATTTTACTACTGTTTATTTTATGTTTATTGAAAAATATTTTTAAATGGAATATTTATATTTTGTAAACTTTCCTTTTCAATGAAATCATATTGTATATACATATCTTTTCGTTTTTAAACATTATAAATGTTTCCTTTTTATTATATATATTATTTGGAAAATTTTAAAGAGGAAACTAAATAAAAAAATAAATAATAATATTTAAATGTAATATTTGTAATTCATTAAGGGTATCAGTGTAATCAACCATCTTGAGATTTAACGTGAACGCGATATATAGAAAACTGACTTCTCAAATAATATTATAAAGATACGTATAAATTTGATGATAAAAACTTTACCTTTTGGTAAAATAAAATAGTTTGAGAATCTGGGCACATACCACAAACATAAGTTATATTTATAACTATTATCAAAAAATTATATAACTGTAAATAATTTTTTTTGTTAAAATGAAATTATGATAAAAGAATTAAGTAATTTCTTATGAATATTTATATTTTCATTAAAATTAATTATAAATTAATTTTAACAAATAAACTATGATAATTTTGATCAAAATTTAAAATTCAAAAACATCTAGAGCTGACCAAACTGAGGGACAATAAAGCGGGGTAACACTAGTTTTTTTTTTTTTTTTTTTTTTGCTAAATTAAATATCCTTAGCGGTACAAAAAGAGAAGTTGTGATGATATCATTTACGTCCATACCGCTTATCATGAAGTAGATCCTGCATCAAACAAGATAATTCCCACTACTGCTGGCAGGCCAGGCGGGTCATGAGTGAGGTGGAGACGTATTTCCCAATAAGTCATGCATGGACTGGAGTCAACATAGAATGAAAGACATGTATTAGTAATTAAGATGATCATTGTTTCAACGAGTTTTTAGTTTTTAATTTTTAGTTTTTGATTTTTGGTTTTTGGTTTTTAGCTTTTGGTTTTAGTTTTTGGTTTCTGATTTTGCAGTAGATTTTGATTTTTTGAAAAGTTTGATTGGTGGTTTTAGATTTTGGTTTTTAGTTTCTAGTTTTTGATCTTAAAAATAATAAAATAATAAAAATTATTATTAGTAAAGTGTTTATTCTGGAAAAAAAGAAGATACTATTATAAAAAAACCTGTCCAAACTTATTAAAAATATTATTATAAAAAAATATCAAACATAAAATAAAAACTATCCTGAATCCCATAAAGATGAAGAAATCTGATCATGAATGCCTTCCATATAGTGCACATGAGTGTTATTGTGTTCTTCATCTTTATCTGAATCAGAGTCTTCAGTTGGTCCATTACCATAGTTGTATAGTCTGCATCAAAATCAACATCTCCTAAATTTGATAGTCTAATAAAATTATGTAGCGCCATTGTAACTGCAACAACTCTTCTTTGAACTTGTATGTTGTTTTGATCAAAAAAAAAAAGAACTTGTATGTTGTATCTTGGCTTCTCTCTTAAAACCTGTCATTTTCCTTTCTACACACCAACAGTCCTTTCAATAAACCACGTTGTGGTGGTCTAGTGGTCTCCACTAAAGGAGGAGTGCCTTGATGGTCTAGGCCAGGGTTCAACTCCCCTCTAGTGCGAGATTACTAACTCCACACGTGGCCACGCGGATATGGGTCCATGCTTACGATCCATTTGAATACCCGGGAGAGGGTCTATCCGTGGGCTGCACCTCCCACCCGGGGGTTAGGTCTGTGTCATTAATTGACCCGGGTTTAACCCTTTTTTTGTCAAAAAAAAAAACAGTCCTTTCAATAACATATCGTAGTGAGGAATGTCATTTGTTAAACATTCCTTTATAACTACTGGGCGGATTAGCTCCATCGTATTGGCTAGGATGGTATCTTTCCCCTCTATATGGAGTAAGAAATCCAGGTCGAAGAGGATAACCCGAATCTCCCAAATAATACTTTCCAAAAGGTGGAGTCGGAAATTGATGAGGCCTCTCCATTGCTAGTGCCAAAACTTTTGCATCATGAGCTGACCCTGGAATATCTATATATGCATATGTAAACAACATATCCATATTTTCATATAGCTAAAACCTTCGTACTTGTATCACTTTTCCTGTTCCAATACTTTTCTGAATCTTTTCCCGCAATAGTCACAGGAACATGTGTTTCATCGATTGCACCAATGAATCCTTTAAAGTAAGGCCAATAATTTCTATTAGATTGTAACCTAGGATGAGGTTGTGTGGCTCATCTGGACCAGATCTATAGATGATTAATTGAGTTTTTAATTTATTAAACTTATTTAGATTTAAATGTTATACAACAATTTTTTATATGTTGTTTATTTATTTATTGAAATAAATAAATAAGCAAATTTTATGGATATAATACTTTTAAAAATAATCTACGAAGAACCACAGTTTTAAATATATAAATATAAGATAGAAAAAAATATTTCACTTCAACTTAGTTTTAAAACTAAACCAAAAATAAATTAAATATTGTTAATTCCAATAGAAAAATAAATTATAATAATCATTTCATATTTTATTTTTAATTTAATAAAATGTAATTATATATAATTATTTTGAAATATTTATTTCTGCAAATGACTTAGAAAACCTAGTTTGTGATACATAGATTATATCTAATTAAATTGTCCAAAAAAGATTTATGATTAAAAATATATAATAAATGCCTTAACTATTCCAATTCAAATATAAAATATCACCCAAATGTTTTTCTGTTAATGTTATCTGCATTATCATTTCGTAGTTTTCGATTGCTTGATCTCAAACTCAACTCCTATGGGTAAATGATCACTCGGATGGCCTTCACTTGGTAAGAAATCGACAACTTCACAGGTGAAGTAAATTCAGAAGGCTTGAAGAACACGTAATCCATTGTTTCAGCTGAACCTGGCGCATATTTTGTAAACCTTGGTTCTCTTTTCGTAAGTCCATACACACTTCGCAGTTTAAAATCAGCTTGATTTTCTTCGTCGTGGTCCTCCCCGAAAAGGCGACATCGTCAACGCTATAGTTTTCGAATTTAGGTATTCATACACCTGAAGAAAGTATGAAAGAGTATAAATTCCTCTTTATTGGACAAGACGAAGCCCTCATAATCTCAGACTCTCAGTATATAACCAAACATGCATAAGTAGAGTTATACCTCACTCGAAGGGTTTGAGTTGAAGTCACCGGCAAGGATCACTGATGGATTGCACTCTTATATGCCCGAAACCCTCCTCCAGAAGAAGGCTAAAAATAACATTAAAGTATCGGTTTGAGCTAGCCTCACATCACCCCATAAATCAGGTTCCCTGAGTATAATACATCAAAAGTTTAGATATGAACTCTAGGAAATCAAAATAACTAATTTCTTTTTACCCTGATTTTAGATGAGCATTTGCAATGATAACAACATGATTAAATGGCTTTGAGATCTTGAAAGCTGCCAGTATTGCTACGCTATCACATTTTAGTCTTTGGCCGCCTCTGGTACTTTCAGGGTGACCACGATCGTTGAGTGCAATGAATTCTTCATCAAGAAACTCTGCCCTGTGTCAAAAACAGTTTGTGCGTAAAGTTGTTAGCCTTAAACCCTAAAATCGCATTCAACATGCTAGTCTCTATATATTTTATATATACAGTTTGGGCTTGTAAAATATTGCAACGCCATCTCTTTTATGGTCTTCTCCTTTCTGAATATAAATCCCAGAGTAGCCTTGAGCACCCATGATTCTCTTGAAAAAGCTATCGTACTCCTCTACTTCCTGTAAATGAATTTTCATAGGACTTAATATTACCATGAATGTTAGCATCAAAAGACCTTATTAACCATTTGTGCACGGGAGAGAAAAAGAAACCTGTAGACAGATGAAATCAGCTTCAAAACTCTTTATATTATCAAGAATAGCTTTCGAACGGTTATCCCACCTATATAATTCACATTGATAACATATATAAGCTTGGTTTAGTTGTTTGTGATGTAGAATTAGTTCTTTGCTTTTGGAAACTCCAAGAATAAAAACTAGATTGATCTCGATCGAGCAAGTCTAGATGGGTCCAATTCAATAATTGCGATAAGAACTTCAGTCGGACACACATTTGAAAATGATTTTGGTTGGTTAGCTAAGACCAAATGGCACTCGAACCACACAAACAAATTCTCCAATATATTAAATGAAAAGTGACTTTTGCTGACGTGTCACTTATACATGCACTTTGAAATAAATTATTATAATTTCACTGGTCAGTGATTTTTAATTTTCATTTATTTTAATCAAATTTAAAAAAAAACAATTCTAAAACCAATTAATTTTAGTTGCCAAAAAAATTATATTATCTTATGCATAATCATTTATAATATCTAATAGTAACAATTATGGAAACTCTATATAATACTTCATGATTTATTTTTCTTCACTAATAATCTATTTATAAATTATATGAAATATGTTGTTAAAATTAGTTAATAAAACTAATATAGTAGCTTTATTTTTTTATTATAAACAGTCGTAAAAATATTTATTTTCCTACATGTCATAATATACATATATAAAACATATAATTTTAATAAACCATATTATAATAACTATTACTGCATAAGTTTATAGATTATTCACATTAGTTTAAAATCATCTGTGATTATTAATATAAATTTTATAAGACATTTAAAGTCATTTATATTGATTCATTTCTAATCTTTATAACAGATATAATATGGTTTGTAATTCATAAATATTTGGTAATCAATTAAAGGTTTTAATTCATCAATATTTATTAATGTATCATTAATAAAAATTTACAAATCAATATATAAGGATCTATAAAAAATGTTAAAAAGATTTATAAAACATTTATAAGGAAGAATTTCTCATCATTTATAGGAGTTTGGAAAATATTTATGAAGGTTAACAGGTTTGTAAATGATTTAAAATTAAAAATCAATGATAGTTATTTAAAAATATTTTATAAAGTTATTAAATCATTTTTAAGTTTATAAATTATTTATCATAGATAAAAAATTATTTCCTTGAGTTATAAAACCATTTATTAGGATTTATGAAACTATTTATAAGGATTTTAAAACTTCTGAGAAATAATTCATAAAATATAATATTTGTAAATATTTTATAATTTATCTATAAATATTTTATAAATTATTTATAAATGTATAGTTTCATTTATAAGAGGTTGTAATAAGTTATCAAATCAGAATCAGTCGCAGAATATTATTTTCTTCTCAAGTTCATAATTTTCAAAACTTTTTTTCAAAAATCTCAAAACCAAAAAAAAAATCATTTTGACTTTATCTAATTGAAAATAACCACAAAATTACATCATTCATAAAACAGCCCAAAGAATACTATGAATAAAAATATATTCCTAAACTTATGTAATTTTTTATATTATTAAATGTTAATTAAATTAATAAAATTCACATATATATAGTTATGTTTCTTCTTAATAATTTTTTTATACTTTAGTTGTAAGTGTGCATCTATTTTCACATGACTTTATGTTTTTAGGTTTTAAAAAGTTTTATGGAAGATAAATTTGATCTACAAACCGACTAAGCTCTATATAGGTTCTAACGAGAATTTTATAAAATAATTTAATGAAATATTGTTTTGTAATAGATGTAAAAAATCTAACTAAATACTACATAAATCATATTTAAGAGTTTACAAAGTATTAACAAATAAAATATGTTTATTAAAATATTATTTACCAAAATTCATATTCAGTTTTAAATTATTAAAATGTATTATTAATGGGTCAAAAACATAAAAATATTATATTATATTATATTATATTAAATTTTGAAATTATTTGTACCCGCAAATTTACAGGTAACCATCTAGTACATAAGTAAATTATTGAATAATCCTTAATTTAATAAAACATACAAAATAGTTCCCATCAAACTTGATCCGTGGTATTTCGGATCTAATAAATAGATCTTTGATCTGGTTTTATTGATCAAATATGTGTGTTTTGACACTTGCTCTAATTTTTTTTTTTTGCTAAAAATAGTATAATTTATTGGTGATACACTTAATATTTTTGTCAACTTGCTCTAATTGCCATGCAATTATTAATCTCGGATAATATTATATTGGTGACTGGCAAATATAAGTAAGTAGCAAATCGGAATTCCGATTAAGAACATAATAAACACACAAACCATTGTAAAATTTAGAAGGAACGGTTTAACGAAGGATGATAAAAATTAAAGGGAACCTACGTGATACAATCGGGAGGATAGTGACTAAACATGGGAGATGACGCCCTCCACTACACGAAAACAAAGATTCTGATTTCTCAGAAACAGAAAGAAAATAGATTCGGATAATACGTGCGAAAATATTAACTTATTCGCGTACATCAATATAAGATGTTGATTATTTTGGTCTGTATAAGTGAATTTGATTTTACGAAAAAGAAATGAAAAAATAATTACACGAGCAAGGATGTTGTAAGAGACGACTCGAAATCTTCCTGCAAAATTCAGCGAATCAAGGCCATTAACTATTACTTTAGTAGTCTGTATATGTCATAAACAATATAATTATATATCATATAAATTATAATCATGCATGATATGCCAAAACAAAATCGCAAGGCCTAAAACAGAAGAAAGAGCAAACAGAAACTATACCGTTCTTACGATGGGGCTTGTGATTAGGATCAATATTCACCCAATGTTCGGATTCCTGAGGTTTATGGCATAAACAAGGCTTCCACATCCCTAGTGTTAAGGAATTGGATCTCAATTCTAAAGAAAATATGAAGTGTTTTTTCTTGTCACAGCGAAAATATGAAGTGTTTAGAGAGGAAGATGTAGATACATATAAATAGTGTGTGGGTACGTACATACGGTATAATTTGAAAGAATAAAAGATGAGAAAATTACATTTTGTTTAACCATAATTTGTTAAAAATATTAATGTATTAATTTGATTTATTTACTTTTTATCTAATTTCATTACTTTTTTCCTAAATTTGAAATAAAATCCGAGGAAATTAATTGAACTCTAATATATATATATATATCATAATTTTCTAAATATAGTACATTAAGAACTGCGAAAATAATAAATATATTCTATAAATAGTTAATTAAATTCTAAATAATTCAAGGAAATATTATATAAAGGTAAAATTAATATATATAAATATATTTTTAATCATCAATAGAGCGTGTTATCTAACACTAAATGTTTTAATTTACAATATCAACATATTTTAAATTTAAAAAACTAATAAATTTTAATCCACAATTCAGAGTTATTTAATTAATGATTCTAAATCATGCTTAAAATATAGTGTCATTATATCTTTCATTTGTAGACCATAAGTAAAAGATTCTAAAGTCAGGTGCTATTCAATTAAGATTTAAAATTATTCTAAATTCAGTGTTTTTGATACAAATTCCAATGGAATTTAATAAATAAATTGATATATATATATATAGCATATAATCATGCAATAATAATATCATAGTGAAAATAATAGTATATGCTATTAAAAGTAACTTAAATTATAAATAATTCAAGCAAATAATATACAAAGATAAAAAGTAATATATATACATAATTATTTTTATCATCAATAAAGGCGTGTTAACTTAACTTAAATATATTTCATCCACAATCTCAACATATTTTAAATAAAAAATAAAAAAATAGAATTTAAATACATCCATAATTTAATGTTATTCAGTGAATGATTGAAAATCATGTTTACAAATCTAGTGTTATCTACATCTTTCACTTGCGAACCACAAATAAGAGGTTCTACAGTTTGGTGTTATTCAACTAAAAAATCAAATTAAATTCAGTATTATTTGAAAGTATTATAATCCTTGAAATAAATTCTAATGGAATTTTGGGGGCTAAATTATTATAATCATTTGGAATAAATTCCAATGGAATTTTGTGAGTAAATTATTAAAAAACAAAATCAAAATTATATTGAAGAGAGTTTAAAGTCTACTCATAAATTATTAAAACATAATATCATCATTAGAAACTGAAGATCTTAAAATCTAGAGAAGTGAGTTTAAATCTATGAATGAATAACATTTACAGAAAATTAGGTGTTTTCCTGCACCATGTGCAGTAAAAGAATTTTAAAATATATTTTAATAGATCAATATAAGTTATATTTAATTTTTTATTGATATTATAAATTTTCTTTTTTCTTATCAATATTTTAATATAAATTTGATTTAAGTGAACATTAAAATTAAGATAAAATTTTGTTTATCTTGAATTATATTTAAGAATGTGCATGTATATATTTAAAATTATAATCTTAGGTAGATTTTTCTATCTATTTATTTTAATTAAATATATTAAATAAATATGTAAAATTGCATACTTGTCAAAAATTAAAATTAAACAATATTTATAAAATCTGTAGATATATGTATAAGAAACTAATGATTTTACGATTTAATTTGATTTTATGATTTAATTTTTATAATTTTCTAAAATATGTATATATTTTTAAAATATTTTTAATTTAAATGATATTTCTAAATTTGAAATGCCATAACTGAATATATTTATTTTAATGATGATTTATGAGTTATTACCATATTTTAAAAAAGTCCAAAAATATAAATCGATAATAAATGTAATATATGAGTTATTACCATATTTTAAAAAGTTTACCAAAATTATAAATTAACATTAAATATAATTTTTCATGTCATATTAATCTATAAGACATGTCATCAATTTTCTTAGCCATGTCATGATTATTAATCAAGGTGTTTTCCTGCACCATGTGTAGTGATGAATTTTTTAAAAGTTAAATTTTATATTTTAAAATGTAATTTATTAATATTATATATTTTATTATTTTGACCAATAATTAATATAAATATCATTAGTTAAGCATAAAATTAGGAGAAAATATTTTTTATTTTAAATTATATTTAAGAATATATATATGTATATATAAGAAGTTAAAATCTTAGATAAAAAATTATTTATTTCATTTGGTTAAATATATTAAATCAACTTGTATAAAATTACTAAAAATCATATAAACTTTTATAGTTATCAAAAATTAAAACTAAATAATATTTATATAATTTGTAAATATCTAAAAGAAACTAATGATATTACGATTTAAATTTTCTTTTTAAGTTTCATAAAATTTAGAAAATTTTAGATAATAAAAATTTTATAATTATAAAAGTTAAATTATATAATATTTCGAAATTCAAAATGTCATATTTGAATATATTTATTTTAGTGATGATTTATGAGTTATTACCATATTCTACAAAGTTTACCAAAAATATAAATCAATATTAAATGTAATATATGAATTATTGTCATATTCTAAAAAGATTTCCAAAAATATATATCAAAATTAAAAATTATTGTCCATGTCATATTTAACCATATGACATGTCATCAATCTCAATAGCCACGTCACAATTGTTTTTGTGAAAATGATTGTACAGAAGACATGTGGCAAATCACTTCTCAAATATAGACTATGGGACTACTATTGAATCTTAGAACCTTGAGATTTCAATTTTAACTAGAGTCTAGAGAGCTGTATATAAATGATATAATGTTATACCAATCTAGAGAATTTATGAATGATACATCTAGGCATGGACATTCGGTGTCCCAATCGGGTTTCGGTTTTATCCAATCGGGTTTTGGTTTTTCGGGTTTATCAAAATCAGCCCCATTCGGATTATTTGAAAGTTTGGTTCGGGACCGGTTCAGGTTCTATCGGGTTCGGGTCGGGGTTAGTAAATTTTCAAAGAACCGGTACAACCCAATGTACTTTTGGGTTCGGGTCCCAATCGGTTTTTCGGTTTAAATATATATGATTTGTACCTACTTTATAACCAAAACATAAGTACAATTAGTTTTTTTTTGGTTTCAAAAACCTAATTTGTACCTTTTTGTAATCAAAACATAAGTAAAATCGATTTAAAATAAGAAAAGAACATCAACCATGATCATTAACAATCAAACGAAAAGGAAATATATTTATTGATAAAAAAACCAAATAAATGAAATCATAAAACGAAAACCACGAACTCATGAAATGAGAAACATTGTTAAATGAAAACAAAATCTAAATCTAGATATTTAAAAATTCAACAATCACCTTTAACCATCAACTTTCATGTAATAGAACCAACAACTTTTATGTAATAGATAAATATTTTAGATGTTCAATATATCTTAATGTATTTTGAATACATATTAAGAATTGAGATCATCTTTGGTATAAAATCTTTCTAGGGTTTTGAATGTTCGGATTCTATCGGATATCCATTTAGATTCGGGTTAGATTCGGATAATACCCATAACCCGAAATACCAAAAAAGAAGATCCATTCGGTATTTATGTCGGGTTCGGATCGGTTCTGATTCCTTTTTACCGGATCGGATTGGTTCGGATTTTCGGGTTCGGTTTATTTGCCCAGCCCTAGATACATCTATCATTTTGTTACACCAAGATCAAGGAAATTATGAAGTTGGTCAAAATTAATAGCTTATCGTAACAATGTTAATATCGAGACAATTTTTCTTTTCTCTTGAATGACCATTTGCATGAACCAAAAATATTATAAACATTTCAATGCTAAAATTTTAAAGACAAAAACTACTAAATATTTTTTCATTTTGTTATCAATATGCACCTCTCTCTCTCTCTCTCTCTCTCTCTCTCTCTCTCTCTCTCTCTCTCTCTCTCTCTCTCTCTCTCTCTCTCTCTCTCTCTCTCTCTCTCTCTCTCTCTCTCTCTCTCTCTCTCTCTCTCTCTCTCTCTCTCTCTCTCTCTCTCTCTCTCTCTCTCTCTCTCTCTCTCTCTCTCTCTCTCTCTCTCTCTCTCTCTCTCTCTCTCTCTCTCTCTCTCTCTCTCTCTCTCTCTCTCTCTCTCTCTCTCCTTGCAAGATTCTTTATTTCAAAGATTTACCAACATAGTTCTGTTAGAGGAGGCCTTGTAATTTTCCATAATCAGTGGTGGTTGAACATTGAATCTCATGTCTTAGATCTGTTCGAGACGTGCATATAATTTGATTTTTGGTTATTGTTTCGTTTCAGGATAGCTAACTTATTTCAAGATATTCACAGTTTTGAACTCGAAAATACTGACCTCTTCGGACCTCCCATAAACCCATACCTCATCGCATCGGAAAACGGAGGTTTTGTGGATGGTGGATAACCCACATAATTTTGACAACAACATCTGGAGCTTCGGCAGCATTCCTCTGTTCTTCCACGCGGGATTGGCTATCGGGCTGTTTCACCACGACCTTCAAAACGGAGATTTCATTATGGATGCTGACTTTGAAGGAGATCTTTTCACGATCAGGAGGCTCACGGGTCGCAACCACCAAGTGCACCTTAACCTTCAGCCGCCGACCATTACCATTAATTTTTTTTTCTTTTTTAAACAAGATAATGAAGAGAAGGCAAAGCATCACCCAATCCATTTTCATTCGAAGTTTATTTCCACCATGCTGCCACAAACGGAGACAATATACAGATGATGATTAAAAAATGAGTTTGGAAAATCCACGAAGACACTCTTGTGTAGAACCTTATCAAAGAGATCAAATCGAAGGTTTAGTTATATATTATTGACGTGGAATGTGTATGATTATGAAGGATGTATTCTTGCATTTTAGGTGACCCTCTCAGACAAGAATGCTGATTTGAGACTGTGTTTGGTGCTTAACCATATGATTACCAAGGTCAGAACATATATTTATATAAACATTAATGTCTCGATTATATTTTGATCATAACAAATATTGTATGCAAATATGTCACCATATTTTAAATTTCTTTTATTGCAATTTTTAAATGATATGTAGTTTCAACCATTTCTTGAACAAATTTCAATTATTTTTTGAGTGACATTTAAATCTTTTTTCCTATTAAAAAGCAATATTAGAATTACTAGTTTGAAGTCTTCTTAGGCTTACTATTTATATATTGGTCAACAATTGCTATTTTATATATTCATTTACCTGTTGTATGTCTTGAGAATATTGTCTTGAATTTTAGAGAGTTCTTATAAAACACCAACAATTATTATTATAATCTAATTAAATAAAAAATAACTATGTTGATAAATTATGGATTTACCTTTTTTGAAATCATTCATGGAACTTATTGGGTCGTCAAATAGTATTTTTTTGAAATTAATGTAGTGCTGAAATATAAATATTCTAGAATGTTATTGGTTTCTCACAAATATACTATTTCAAATAGTTCTTATGCTGATTTAAACATTAATAAAGTTTGTAGACATTATTTGAATATGAGTTTAATTTGTACAGTACTTGTTATATAATAGCCTCACTTTTAGGATTTTTCCAGCAAGATCTCTTTAAGTAACTTATTCACCCCAGATAGTTAGGTGTACTTTACTCTCACTAATGTTTTAAACATAAAACTAGATTTTGACCCGCCCTTTAAAGGGCGGGTATATTTTTTTGTTTTAATTTAATTTTCATATTTGTGTTTTCTTTGTGTATAAATTTTAATCAAAATATATTTTATTAGCAACTTAAAAATTAATCATGTATACGTTCGGTTAGGAAACCGCCAACCCACGGGGTTCAGTTTTGTTTTGATTAAAAACTATGATTCGCACAACCCGCAAACAAATAATTTGTACCGGAACCCGCCTCATTTAATTTTACGGTTATCCGTGGGTTATAAATTTTTTAAAAATAATTATTTAATTTAATTATTATAAAAATATAAAACAATAGTTATAGAAAAAAATTATATATTTTTAAAATTTAAAATTGTTTTTCAAATTATCATATTTTTAAAAAGTGTTTACTTTTCTTTTTATTTTTATTTTTATTTATTAAATACTTTTCGGGTTGGCGGGTACCAGCAATCCAAAATTTACCAACCCGCGCCCATCCCGAATAAAATACTCATTATATTTTCCACCATAGAAATAAAAATTAGAAGCAGAAACAAATACATATATTTGCGGTTTAAACTTCCAACTCCAAGTGTATTAAAAGACCCATAATCTGGCAGTTTGACAGTTATCTAAATTGATCTAATGTGTATTAATAGAATTGATGATTAAATGGCAGTTATAAAATTTAAAAGGTGGACATAACATATATCAATAGAGTGGGTATATTATTTATGTTTTTAATCATATTTGTGTTTTCCTTTATAATCATATTTTTGTATAAATTTCATTCAAAATCTATTTTAACAATTTAAAAGTTAATCGACATACTTGTTATCATATTTGTTATTATTTTATAAAATATATTTTGATTAAGATTTATATACAAATATGATTACAAAGTAAATTACAATATAAAATTAAATTACTAAAAGAAAATTAAAACAAAAATATATCCATTTTTAAAGGAGATCAGAATCTAATAAATAAAATAAAATATCAGTGGCCTGATGGCAAATGTTGTTGGTTAAATAGGGTTTTGTAATTAATAAGCTTGAGACTATTCTATACAACAAAAGCTCGTATGCCAAAAAGAAAATACAACAAAAGCTCGTTTAGCATTTTCATTTAATTTATCTTTTTTTAATGAGTGGCATAACTGTAATTTACTTCATCATCTTCCCATAATTTTTTTTAGGGTTTCCACTCTGTAAATCTATTTTCATGGTGGTCATCAACTATTTCCCTGTAAATTATCAAATTGTTGTGTGATTACGTATTAGTTATGTCTCAAATACATAGATCTACCATAAAAGATCAGTTTTAAACATTCAAAACTCAAAAAAAAAATAATTGCAACCTTCGATTTCCTCCGCCCATGACGAAATCACCACGGCCAATATCTCGTAGACGCTTAATCTGATGCCTTACCCGTGAACATGGCCTTTGTCTTAATTTTTGTAGTCACAGACCATTAAGTGGAATAAATTACTACACTGTGATTTCAGAAACCACAGATGGATATAACTTGTACTCTGTTTTTGTGTCTGAGTTATGTATTTGTTGGTTACTGATAAATAAAATGATGATCCCTTTTTTGAAAGAAGACGTGATAAGTATTTTTGTTTTTGGTAGAGAAAATTATAAAGTGATTAATGTTTTGATATAATTAGATGTAGTTATATAATTTTTTTTTAATTGGACACAACATATATCAACTGGTCAAACAGCAAAATTAATAGAATAGATTTTGATTTTGGTAATATGTACTATAACTCAAAAAAATCAATAATTACGAACTCTGAATTCACAGAGAATTTGGTACGTAACATTCATTTGATAGATAAATACAATCAAACAAGTATTAACAGGAAGATATCCTGATTGTTTAGGGTACGTCGACAAAAATAATCATCCAATCAGCTCATTTTATTTCTCTACGTCAGACGGGTTTCAATATTATGTATGGGCTTCAGGTTTATCTATTATTTAGACTGTGGGCTTCATTTGTAATTCCATTACGTGTGGACTTCATTTTTCATTATCCTTTTATTTTATTTCCTGAAATCTAAAAAACAAAAAATAATCAACACATAAGTCACGAGGATCTTCCCCTCTAGGAGTGGGCGTTCGGGTACCCGTTCAGGTTCGGATCGGGTATTTCGGATTTTCGGGTATTTCGGTATAGGGATATAAAACCCGTTCGGGTATTTCTATACTTCGGGTTGGGTTCAGGTGTTTTTAGTTCGGGTTCAGTTATTTCGGATCAGGTTCGGATATTTAGATTTTAAAAGAAATAAAAATAAATTTTTCATTTTTTAAGTTTCTTGTATTTAAAATATATAGATTTTACTAAACTGATTTTTTCTATTTTTTTATAGACTGAGTGATTAATAGATTTGGAGATAACATTTCAAAAATAAAATATTAATTTGGCTAGTGTTCTAAACTTTGGATGTAGCTTACATGAAACAAAATGTTTGACATGCATTTTAAATAAATATAACATTATTTTCTTCATAATTATATATATATACTATATGATCTTAAAATATGTGTAACATCAATATAAATATTTTAAATAAAATGAGAGATGTAAACTAGAAAAATAAGGGTAAGTATACATATGTTCGGTTATCTTCGGATATCCATTCGGGTTTGGGTATTACCCGTTCGGGTTCGGATATCCAATCTCTTCTAATTTAATATCCGTTCGGGTATTTTACTACTTCGGTTCGGATTTCGGTTCGGGTTTTTTGGGTCGGGGAATCCCCTCTACCTCTTCGTCTTCTCCGTTTGAAATCCTAGAGTCATCACCTTCAGCTGGATATTCTGGGTTTATTATCGTCATCGTCATCGACGTCGAGCCGTAACAGAGAGCGAGAGCGAGAGATGAGAGTAAGATAGAGAGATGTGATTCTCGGTTTATCTAAGCTCAGAGCTTGATCTTCTTCCTCTATATATTTGTTGTAACTCCGATTAGATGTAAGCGAGAGAGGTGAAGAAGAGGAGAGAAACTTCCGGTGATGTACACTGTAATCACACCATTTATAGTGGATTGGTTGAGAGACTGTTTCTCTCCCCGGTGATGTATAGCGGCTTCTCCACAGCGGAGAAGTGCGGTGAATACCGGGTAAACAAAAGTCTCATGTGTTATTTCTTTATGCTTGATTCACTCTTGATTAGATTCGTTTAGGCTTTGGATGAGATTGATTTGAGCCAAGATTACAGGATGAATCCTCAACAGTTCACATGGAGTGTAACAAAATTGATGAGAAACTAAACAACCAAAGAAGGGGAGGGCTTCAATACGGAGAGCTCTCAATTACGTCGGTTTCAGCAGCTGTTTAAGTGAGGGATATTGCGGGGGAAGTGGAATCTCATCAGTCAGTTCTGCGTGCTAGGGAAGCAGATAAACATAACTTTGACAGGGCTATAATGGGATGCGAATGAGTAAAATTTTTAGCCTCATTTGCTGGAGCCCGAATCTGTAAGTGGAATAAAAATGACATGGAATTCAGCTGATTTGGCGAACTATTATTGGAGGATTTTTTAAAGTGATGTGGTATAGCTAGAATTTGAGGATATACTCCTTTTTAGTATAGGTTAGATAAAATTTGGTTCTTCAAAACTACTAATTAACATGATCGCAACACATGTCAATTATATTTAAGATTGTGACATGTGTACATCCATTTCATAATATATATATATATATATATATATTATATTAAGATAATAACAAAAACGAATTTTGTTAAAAAGGTTATTATAATTATTATCTATTAACAATTTCCCACTTTTTGTGAATCTATCTCATAATCTCTATAATATTATTTGAGAAGTCAGTTTCCTACGTGTCACGCTCACGTTAACTCTCACAGTAGTTGATTACGATGATACCCTTAATGAATCAAATATATCTAATTATCATTATTAAACATTTATTTTATTTTATTTTTCCTTTTCTATTTATGTTTCCTTTTTTTTCAAATAACCTATATATAAAGAAAATTTAAAAACGAAAATATCTTTTATATATAGTGTAATTCATAATAAGGAAATTTCACAAAATAATCTTGATTTTAAAGTAAAAAAAAAATCTTCCCTTTTTAAAAATAATCTTAACAATATAATATATTTTTTAAAAGTATTAAGCATTTTATTTAAATAAATATATTTATCATATTATTACAAAATAATTTAAATAGCATAAACTAAGATATCTTTAATGAATAAAATTTAATTTAATCTTTTTATGTCCCCTTTTATATTTTTCAAATAACATGTATGATAAAGAAAATATTTATAAACTTAAACCGAAAATACTTTTTATATATAATTTGATTTCATAAATAGGAAATTTTAGAAAAATAATCTTGATATTAAATAAAGAATTAATATTCCTTTTTCGAATGTATCAATTATATTTTTATGCAATTTCGTACCTATCATCATTTTATTTTTATAATTTTATTTGTGATAATTATCATATTCCAAATTACCAAGTACTATAAAATTAACATAGTCATAGGCTATTTACAAATAGCCAATTCATAAATATATATACACATCTAAGATGAAAACCAAACTAATGCAATGAATATGATTTGGTTGAATAAGATTAGAAATAGTTATACTTGAATTTAACGGAAATATATAACACAATATACCCACAAATGAGTAACTAAACCAATCCAAATTATTTTATACAAAGTCAAACATTAAATAAAAATAATATATTATCATTTATTCTCAACATTTTACTAAATAAATTTGAAATTCTCAAATAATACTACAAATATATTAACCAACTATTACAATTAAGATGTAATTTTGAACCGATCAACACTTTAGTTTACTTTTACTATTTGATTTTCAAAACAACATATATTAAATTATACATAATCCTACTAAATATATATATATATATATATATATATATATATATATAAATTTAAGGCAAGAATCAAACTGTATAAAAATAACAAAATTAATCAAAATTTTAATCGGTATAACAAAATATCTTAGTTGAATCGTAAAAAGTAAATGTTATTTAATATATCCAAATAATAACCAAACAATCGAAATATTATATATCCAAAATTATAATCTAATTAAAATAACACAAAGTTATTTAAAACAAACCATGCATATTGATTACAATATAAATTACATAATAATTAAAAAAATTTAAAAAATATTAATAAACTATCATAATGTAAATAAAATATTATAATGTATTTACTTTATAAATATTTATACCCGTGCATGAGCACGGGAAAATCACCTAGTTAAAAATATATATACTAAGATAACAGAAAAATTAAGTTTGTTAAAAAGTAATTATAACTATTATCTGATAGTATTTTTCCATTTCAAAAATATTTAACAAAAGATAATTTGCAAACTATTATTTAATAGTATTTTCCTTTTAATATTGGGACATGTGTAGTTTTCCTATTAATATTGGTACGTGTGTTAAAATATATAATGATTATAATATATATAATAGGATAATAAAGATTAATCTTTAAAAGTATTTTTTAATTTATGTAATAGTAAAAAGGTAAATTTTAAAAAAAATATTTAATAGATGTTCTTAGAAGAAGTTACTTTGTAACATTCCTAAGAAAATAAAAAGATCTGAAGAAATTTGTAAAAGATTATATTGACCATGATTTTTAAAAATTGCTAATTAACATGATTGTGACACAAGTCAGTTATATATTTAAAGTTGTGAATTGTGATATGTGTTAAAATATATCATAATTAAAAATAAATATTCTAAGATAATAAATAACATTTTTGCTAAAATTAGTTATATTTATTGTTTAATAGTACTTTTCGATTCTTAGAATCTGAAGTAAAATATAATTTCTAAACGATTATTTGATAGTCATTTTATTTTTAATATTGTGACATATGTTAGAAGATCTTAGATTAAAATATATATACTAAGATAATAGAGAAACAAATTTTGGAAAAAAACTAATTTTAGAAATTATTTAATAGTAAAATTTTAATTTGTAAAATTATTTAATAGTAATTTGTTGGAACATTTCCTTTCAAAATAATCTAAATAAAAAATATTAGTAAAATAATTTATTTAATACTGATTTTCATTTTCTAAAATCCTAAAGAAAATATAATTGTGAAAATAATTTGATAGTAATTTTAATTTTTAAAATTTTGAAAATATTAATAAAATATATAATAAGATGATAAAAACATTTGTTTAGAAAATTAATTAATTTAAAATTATTTAATAGTGTTGTTCTCCACTTTTTCTTTTTAAAATTATGTTTTTAACATTATTGTCAACTAATTTATTCAATAATAATTTTTATTTTCTAAATTAAAACCTCAAATAAAATCCGTAACAACGCACATGCTTATATCTAGTTTTTAATAATATTAAAGGTTTCAAAATTTTGTGGATTTATCAAATCTAAACAATGTTATATTTACAAAACTAATTTTATTTTATTTTTCTTATTTTCCTTAGACAACATTTCTTTAAGATTTTGAAAGTCTATTTTAACTTTTCAATATTTATTTATTTACTGACAAAAAATGTATTTAAATTTACTAAAATTGACGTCACAATATAAACATACCGATTGAATTAAATGTGAACAAAACGATATTAATTAAAAAAATTTACTATACACAATCAACATTTTCATTCATGGCTTTGAAAGACTTGATTTGGGAACTTGACTATTGGTGATGGAAGCTACTATCGATTGCTCTCGCTTGTAGTCTTGTTCGTCCCTCATCTCTGCTACGGGTTTCCGAATACCAAAAACCATGTGTCACCATTGAGTCCAGTATCTCCTGTGAATTTTGCAATGGTCAGGGGGGATAACAAGTGTTAACCGATTAATAGAGAAAAAGAAAAGTATCATTTACAACTAGCATGGGGTCCAGTTTCTGAAGAGCTATACATGTTAAGAGATTAGGACATACTAGCAAGACGTGTTACAGACAGCACTTGACAAAGCCAAAGCAACTTGATTACTGCTGCATCCCCCTGTGACATCTTCACCGAGGGGAACAGCTTTGAGAATCTCTCCTGGCAGTTCACATAGCCTGGTGTCTCGTTTAGCATCAAAATGTTTGGACCTTCCAGACAAAGCTCAAATAATCGCAACTGTGTTCTGTCATTCTTCAGCGGTAACCATTTTGAAGAAAAAAGAGCTAAAGACATCTTTGCTTGATAAAGGAGTTTGAGAAAGCATCATCGTCCAAGCCGTTGTATGCAATCATTCTTCAAAGAAAAAAGGTACACAATGCCATCCTAGGAAGATCTGATATGTTAACATGCTTAATGGTCCATACTTAAGTTGAAAGATCTAGACTCCGTTTAACAGGCACACTAAGTAAAAAGAGTATTGCAAAAAAATTCACACCTTTCAATGTGGTAAGACAGGAACTTTTGCGTAAAATTAGAGACATAGACAATAGACAGTCACAGGAAGGATAAAACAAAGTCTAAATATATGTATCATTATAAAACCATTCAGACTTTGGCCATTAAGAAAACACCATCTTCACATATACTTCTCGTCTCGCTCATCAAATGGGTATCAAGAAAATGGTATCACATAGACGCGGTTTATGCTAACTAGTGTTGTACAAGAAAAACAAATGAGAAACTGTGTATTGCAAAGTTGTCTACTAGTTTATATTATTGTTTAATCCATTTAAGAAATTGTATAACATGTTCTTAAACAGTATTCTATGTTTTCAAACTCGTTAGGACTAATAATCTTAGATGAATATTACACAGAAAAGTAAGAATAAACTACCATTATCAAATGCCATATAACCTTAAATACTACTTGATGAAACATGAACATAATACAAAAAGTTTGGATTACAACAAAGAGTGAAACCATGTTTAAAGATTCAAACTACACGTAATAGAAAGATAATCATTTCTTACTGTATAACTAAGCAAAAAAAAAGCATACGACAAAACTGGAATTTTAGACTTGTCTTGGTTTCTTCCAGTACCAAACACAATGAAATGAATCAGTCCTCTTCCATTGGCACCTCTGGAATGTCAAACCTGTCTTCTTTGATAGGGTTGTTGATTGTAGTAACTGAAGGTAAATTGCAGTCAAGGAGATAACATAGCATATATATCAGACGAACTAACCAAAATATTAAAAAGAAATTCCAAAGATGATATAAAAAAAAAGGATATAGTTAGTCAACATAGGATCATCTTCTTTCTCTCCACGGTTTCTGCTACCCTGAAGCTCTCTCAGGATCTCCGGAGTAACCTTATAATTTACATTAACAAAGCTGAATAAGTAGTGATCTTACAACACAGAAGTTTTCAGTTAGGAGAAAAGGTCTTACAAGATGGTGCCTTTGCCTCTTGAGGAGAGTTTGGAAATGCTCTTTGTCTTCCTTTAGTAGCTCATACTTGTACCTACACATTGACTTAAACATAAGCTTATAAAAAATAGTTTAAAGGAACATAAGTTTTTGCTTGCAGAAAGTTACCGTTGCACAAAAGTAAGAAGAGACTGGTGCCAAATCACAGGCATAACTCTTATCTCATCCACAAATCTCATGAAGTGAGCAACCAATGCATCAAGCACTCGATACGGCATACAATATTTCTTCTCCAAAAGAGTTTTTATAAAGTAGCTGCATAATAACAAAAAAATATGATCAGCAAATCTCTTAGAACTGTCACATTGTATCAGAAGTCCAAACAAAAAAAAACAGAACAGGTTACCTTGTTGTTCCACAATACTCCATCTCAGCTAGGTTCAGCAAAGCAACACTGTGGTTAATGTAAACAAGTTAGTGATACTGTAATGAAATTTTAGGAAGATGTTCCAGTTATGCAAAATCACTTAACCATGAGTGAAGCATAGGGATAGAACACTTTTCGAGAATGCTCCCTATAATCACAGCTTCTCTAAGACTGCATGTACCCGACTGCAAAAATTCAAGGAACCAAAGTAAAGAGAAGTGCAAAACATTCTGATGATAGGCTTGCGTTGCGTATGGAGGAAGAGTTACATTTACCTTACAAAGCGGGAAAAGAATGCCTTTATTGAATGCACTAGGCTTGTAGAGTGACTTCTTCAAAGACTGGTATAAAGCAAAATGGAGCCTCTTGTTCTTTCTGATATCTTCTCTCACTCGAGGAAGCAAAACGTAGCTGTAAAACCGCTGAATCTGGCTGTTTTTCAAGTGGTGAGCAAAGATTCTTGTCGCTTGATACATTGCGTTAGGCGACCATTTCTCCGGCTCGGTCAAGTACAAGACATCCTCCCAGCGCTCCATCTTAGTAATGAGCACAAACGCTTTCGGCATTTTCCCAATCGTGTACTCACTCATGATCTTAGCAACGCTGCATCGCAGAGAAACGCTTCAACACACATTATGCTGAAAACACAAATGGAATGGAGAGAAGAGTAGAGTAGCATTACCCTTTGTATAATTTAGTTACTTTAGGGTCCAACTCAGGATCAGGACGCTCTTCTGTATAAAAGTTAAAACAAAAAAAAAAGGAATGAGCTTTATTAAAAAGAAACAGAAGACAAAGTAAAAGATAATGTATGAACCAACCTTCAGCTAAGTGAGCATCATTGTCTTTGATTTTCTTGATGATGATATCAGCGAGAGTACGTTGACGAGGGGCGTCCTTAACAAAGAAGGACTCGAACAGCTTCTCGTCGTCCTCATTGATCTCCTCCTCCTGATTCACACACAAATGTACCATCACAATGAAGTATGTAAACACAAAAAAGAATTGGAAAACATAAAGAGCAAAGGTGGTGCTCTCTCTCACTTGGTGGTAGCTATCGTCTTCAAATTTTCCATCAAACGCATCAATATCCTCCTCCTCTTCAAGGATTCTTTGCTCTTCTTCCGCAGTCTTGGCGGCAGCAGCAGCAAACACAGCACCACTGGGGTTTCTCTCGGCGTTTTCTTCATCAGCAATCTCCTTTTGCTGTGCAAGTGCGACCTTCATGATCTTCGAGCTTATACCAGCCTCAATCAACTGCAAGATAAAAGGAGATTTTAAATCCACAAGCAGACATGCTTAAAACCCTCTTACAACTCTGGTCAATGTCGTTGCAACAACTACAATTGAAGCAAAACATATGTAACCAATGCGTGACTAAACATATATAAGAGAAGGCTTCTAACTACAATAATCAAAGGAGACAAATTTAAAAGTATGTAAGTGGTAATTAACGTGACACTAGGTTCCGTAATTATATTTCTAGATGAACAAGACGAATAAGTAAAAGGGAAGCAGCTTGTTCTTTTAATTAGAAAAGGTGTAAACTTTGAGAATATAAGAGACGAAGAAAGAGGATATGGTGAGAAGTTTGCAGTGAGTCACCTTCTCCTGTTGCTGATGGGTTTTTGGAGCCTTTGAACGCTTCCGGGAAGAAGCGACGGAGGCGTCATCGTTGATAAAGGGCTCTGTGTTGACTATTCTATCACGTTTCTTCGCCATTCTTTTCTTTTGCTGTGAGAATTCTAAGGATTTTCTTTTTTTTTTGGCAGATGACGGCACGAGAAAGAGAAGCACTCGGCCGTTTCCTCAAACCTCAAGTTTAAATCAATAGGTTAGGGAAGAGTACAAAAACGAAATTACTACTTTACCCCTGTTTAATTGGAAAAAAAAAAAAAAAGAGAGAATCCGTAAAAGCTGGATACTAGGATATACTAGTTGCATAGCCTCCGCGCAGGCGCGGAGCCGGTGACGTTGTTGATGTATCGAGTGATTTTGTGTATGTGATTTTATCCATTGATTATGCCCTTGAATATCTACCGAATGTTGTTTGATGATTATACCAGGAATACTAAGGAATGAGACAATGAATTTTGAGTTTGAAACATGAAATTGTTTTTTATTATTAGTTTGTTTTGGCTCATAAATTACTTTTCCGATACATTGGAAAACTTATATTTGTACGTTGCCAATGATTAATGTAAAGACAATGAAATTTATGACCGCAGGCGAGTGTCGAAATATTGATTACATTGGTATAATTCTCAAAGCAGATGGTGCATATATGGTTTTCCTCTTCGGTTGTCGGGTTACTTTTAGGTTCGTGATGATTAGATCAACGTCAAGTCTTGCGGTTGCATTTAGATTGTAGTCTCTAATGGCGAAAGTAACTTGAAGATGTTGGAATATAATATTATGATTTCCCTCATTAAATTCATCACATATTGGTTAGTCTCCTCAATAAAGAATGTAGAGTAGTGATGATGAATGTCATGATATGATAACATGAAATCTAATGATTCGGCAACTGAGTTATTGTAATTACCTTGATTGTCAAAAATTGATGGTACCTGGAAATCGATGATTGTTGTGTGTTTGGTCTTTGTATATAGACCTGGAGTAATTGTCTAGGATTTGCTCTTGTTGATGTTGTTTGGTGTGAGAGTCGATGGGTAAGAAGTGAATTGTTATTCATGTTTGTGTTTGGTTGTGAAAGTTTATCACATTGTAGATATGTTTATAGGTTGTTAGGAATTGATGTTATTTTTGCCTATTTATTTTTACGTTTGTTTATATAGTGCATTTACTATGATGTTAAATATTGAAATTAATGTTTTAGTATTTAATTACGGTGATTAATTGAATTCTTCTTGTTATGAAGACTAATTTTCTCTTTGTTTGTTATGATATTTAAAATGGTCAAATAAGAATAATTGTAAATTTTTCTCATAACATTAATCATCCATAAAAAATATTAATATTTTTTATTTGCATAAAATGTTGACCATCACAATTGCTTAACGTATATCTTTATTTTCAAATTTATCGAAGAAATATCTTCAATACAAAATGAGGATTCTATTCATATTGTTATATAAATATTTATTTTAGTAGTTTATTTGAGCTGTGGAGTTTTGTTTTTGTTGTCTTTCTAATTATTTGAATTGTTGATCATAATATTGAAACTGTTTTCCCTAATGTTTTATTGTAAAGTTTAGTAATCGTGGTAGGCATGGGCATTTTACCCAGATCTGAGGATCCGACCCGGAACCGACCCGAAAATACTCGACCCGGAACCGATCCGAAAAATTATAGGTATTTATATGGGTTTTTTTTAGACCCGCGGGTATCAGGTAGGACCCGGACCCGAACCGAGACCCGATCGAGTATATATATATGGTTTACAGAGGGGCTACAAATCAGAAATATTTATGATCAAGCGATTTAAGATGGGGAGATGAATAGTTTACCGGTAAAAAAAATTACGAACAGAAAAACAGCGCAACTCTATAACTCAGCCCGATACAATGATGAAAAGAATTCTAACTCATGTTAAACAATGATGATTTACAATATGAGAAAACTATAATTGTTGCAAACTTAAGCTATTTCTTAATATAACGTGATGAAGCTCATTTAAAAATGAATCCCATAATACATTTGCAGACCCGTTCTGAGAGAAAGCCATGAAGTAATGGCTTCCAACCTTCATAAATATATATTAGTTTCGGCCATCAATGAATAAATTATCCATTAGTTCAGTGGTATAAATGGTGGAGGTTGTATCTTAGTAATCTGGGTTCAAACCATATATTTGACAATTTTTAACATTTTTTAAAAGTAGACCTCACGAAAACGCTGACGTGGCGCATCAGGAGTGATTCAAGTGCCTCATTATAGTATAGATTTAATAGGTGTTGAATCCGGATATCGGTTTGGTTTTGGTTCGGTTTTTTTCGGTATTTCGGTTAGTAAAATACAACTACCATTCTAAATCCATATTTACTTCGGTTCGATTCGGTTTATATACTGTCGGTTTTCGATTTATTCGGTTTTGTACCAAAAAACATAATTCATTATTTTGTGATTATATTATATGAATTTTAGAGTTATGTTGTCAACACGGTCATTTATTAAAAAATATTATATGTTTAAATAAAAGAACAAAAAAATAAAAATATACCATCTAATAAAATAATCAAATCTAGAATTAAAATCAAAGCTCAAAATTTTGAATAAAAGTAAAAAAAAAACTAAAAACAAAACAGAAGCACGAAGCACTAAAGAAAGTTTTCATATTCTTCCAAATTTGTCGTTCATCAAATTCATGTTTCTTCGATTGAACACGAATCTCTGTTCATTTATAGATTAAATAAAGTTGTGAAGAATTTCTACTAATTGTTGTCCATCAAACTTACAATCTTTATTTCAATTTAGTCAATACTAAAATAAAGCAAAAAGATCAAAAAGAAGACTAAAAAATAAAAAGCATCGGTTGCGATGAATTGTTATTTAATTATACTTCAAATGTTTTACAAATCATGACTTATTTATTACTGTAAGAAATATGGTAATAGTTATTAGCAAACAAATTAACTTATGATTTTCATACGTCGTTATAAAATATATACATATTTACATGTTTCTATTTTTGATCGGTTTTATTCGGTTTATTCGGTTTTATCAGTTATATACCAAACTATATCCAAATCCTACGGTTTTTAGAAAATTACATCCATTCGGTTTGTATGGTATATACCAAATCCAAACCATATTATCTATTTTGGTTCGGTTCGGTACGGTTCGGTTTTACCATATTGAACAGCTCTAGTAAAATTTAATCATCAATTTCGCTTTAACCAATTGTGCTGAATAATTTCATCGGTGTCGCATCTACAGATACGATGCTTTCCTATCACCCTCATAACTTTTTTTTACAAAATATATAACTTTAACACTATCTTATAATCTATACTATTAAAGCAGAATCCCTCATAGTATTCTGCCCCTAATGTTTGAAGATATTTACAAGGAAATGCCACTCATTAAATGCTAATCTATTATTTTAAATTTTTTAAAACAACATAATTGCCTAACAATTAAAGTCTGGCGGATGTATTAGTCTCAGTGGGTCGTCGATCAAAGGTCCATTTTTATGTCTACTCCAATTGTAAATTATAAAGAAGCCTTAAAGAATTTAACTTATTATTATACAACTAATAATTAAAGATTATATTCCATGTAACGTGCTAGAAAATCGTGTATGTACAGTATAAAAAACCTATTCCCGAGAATTACACGAAAATATACAATCCCTAAACCATATAATATAACAAAAATATACAAGAATTTGATATAGGTTATAAAAATAATCTTACAACGTATATGACTTTAGTATTATTAAAAATATTTTTGTAATGGTTTTATATATATATATATATATACATTTAGAAAGTTAATCCTAAAAAATCGATGGATACTATAAATATCTCATTCTTAAAACTTGGTGATTAATTCAATATCACTTAAAACGAAAACTAACTAAAATATTAAAAATTATATTTTTAAAAATTAAAAATTATAACCAGTTTTAAAATATAAAAATCATTTCAAAAATAATATATGACGGATCTAATAGAAAAATATAATATTTTGATTCTCATATATGTGACTTTAGATAAATTTAGAAAATTAACAGTATTACAAAATTAAATATGTTAACATATGCTATATATATTGGAGTCTATCTTTTTGACCACGATATGAAAACACTGTTTAAAACTAAAAATTGTATTAGGACAACTTTAGAACTATTTGTTACCTAATAAAAAGGTTAAAAAATCATATATATATATATATATATATATATATATATATATCAAATTAATTAATAAAATATGTCCGCGCTTTAAAAGCGCGGATCAAAAAGTACCTAATAACACAGACTCATCTAGACTCTGTATACCAAACTGGAAGCTCTGCATCCATGTGGACGACGAAAGAGTTTTGCTGTCTAGCACTGTGTGCAAGACTATCCGCTCTTGTATTCTCCGTCCTCAGTACATGAATGATCTCCGAACTTGTGAAACTTTCTCTCAATATCTTGATATCTTCCAAATAACTTGCGAAAACCGGCCATTCCTTTGGTTCTGAAACCATCTTCACCAATTGAGAACAATCTGTTGCAAAAGTGACTTGATATTGATGTAGATTCCTCATACATTTCATTGTCCAAATTAAAGCTTCCACCTCCGAATGAAGAGGGGATAAACTTGCCCGTGTATTCCGTGCTCCCATTAATCCCTGAAATCCTTGTAGTGTACTGAGCCAACCTTGTCCTGAGAAACTTTCCTTGTCTTTCCAAGAACCATCCGTGAAACACCATCGCCCTGGGATTGTTGGTAAACTTCTACCTTCCACATGCTGGGCTATTCTTTGGGAACTCAACTCCTGCGCCTCAGCCCATAGTATTGATTCAACTTCTGCTTTTTTGAGTGTGTCCATCGGCTCCACATCTAGATTACTAAATACCTTACTATTCCTGGCTTTCCAGATGTACCATAATATCCATGCAAACTGGTGATCATCCATAGCCGGTGTTACCCGCCAGATGTTAGGATTATATAGTTAGGCCAGTTTAGACTATTTTACTAAAAATATGCTATTACAATTCTTATATAAAATTATGGTTTTATGGCATGTGTTATAATTTAGCATAACTGTATGTATATATATATATATATATGTATATTATTTATAGTTTGTATTGCAATATTTTTAATAAACTAAAAAATTAATATATTTAAATTTTAAAATAAATCTTCAATTTGTATTCATAAATTTATGATTAGAAAGTTAATAATAAAATAGTAATAATTAATTTCAGACATATTTACAGAAAAAAAATACAAAACAACACTATATATGCGCTTCAAGCACATATCAAGATCTAATATAGGTCTAACATTTTACTGGATCCGAAGAACCAAACTAGAATGGATCCGAAAATACAGGTTCAGATCCAAGTCTATGCTAAAATATTTATTGAATCTTTTTATGGGGACCCACGAGTCTCGGTTTGGATCTACGTCCTACAAGAGACCCAATCGGGTATTCGAAACACTCAAAAATTATTATATATTAGGTAAATTTGGATGATTGTGTGTATTTTGGATATTTCAGATATTTTTTTAAGTTTCGGGTTCAGGTTTTTAGGTATAATTTCAGGTTTCGGGTAAATTTTAGATTTCCAAAAAATATAATTTGGGTGTTCGGGTAAAATTTGAGATACCTTTCGGGTTTTCGGATCTGATTTTGGGTCCTATATACCCAAATCAACCCGAATCCGAAATAAAACTGAAATTACGAGTGTTTTACGGATATTAGAATTATATACATGAACCGACAAGAGTTCGACAAGATCAGGGCCGAGCAGACCTGAAAAACTATAGATATCTATATGGATCTAAATTTTCAGGAACCGAAGGATGCTGACCCAATAAGACCTGATCCGAGGACCGGATGCCTTGGCCTAATCTAAATAGATAAATATGATTACAAAAAATGGATTTATAGTTATAAAGAAACGAGTGTATGCCGGCCAACTTTAAATTACTATTATTTCTACAGTAAATCAAATAGATTTTGATTAAGATTTATACACATATATGACTACAAAAAAATATGATTAAGAAAAAAACACAAGTATTACAATTAAATATCTAGAAAACGTTAAACAAAAAAATATACATGTCCTTTTGAAAGGGCGGGTCAGAATCTAGATTCTGAAGACCCGAATGTTCTCAAATATTTAAAAAAATAGTTTCATTTAAAATAAAAAATCATATAAACTTTTTAAAATACACAAAAACAGATTTTATCAATACATAACGGGTCTATGACAAAAAAAAACAATAGTTTAAAAATATTAAACTTTTTATTTAAATTAAAATACTAAAAATAAAATCACTGTGAAATAATTCACAAGTTTAACAGCAGGTTAATAAACAAAAATCATAATACGGCTCAGAATTATTTGGAGTCTTCAAAATTTTGGTCATATTTAAAATAAAAAAAACAATTCATACAATAATTTTAGATAAATTTCATAAAATTTTTAACAAAATATAATTTATCAAGGATAAAAATATTCATGACATAAAATTAATTTTTTCAACAAAAAATATATCCGCCCTCTGAAAGGCGGGTCAGAATCTAGTACTAGATAAAATATTATTCGCAAACCCTATCGGATAATCCTGACTTCTATGAATGGGAAAAATAGATGGTAAAACAAAGCGGAAGTACTCATCTTCGATGATGTATCAATCCCTTAGGGATGATGTATCAATCCCTTAGGGATGATGTTAGTTGGGGGCTCAAAATCTCTGCGAATTGTCTTCTATGTAATACACACAATGAGTCAAGAGATCACCTCTTTTTTGATTGTGAGTATTCCCCCAAGTCTGTGGCTCAGCTCAACGAACAGATGTGGCAATGCTCCGACTACTTCATGGTCTGCAACCGTGACGAACCTCATCAATCTTCCCCCTAAAAGCCATAGACAAAAGCTGGCAACCTTGGTCTGGCAGGCAACGGTTTACTTCATCTGGGCAGAAAGAAATAATAGGATCCATCGGAACAGCTTCCGATCACATGCAAGTATCCGATCACAACTGGAACGTTTGGTGCGAGATCGAATTGCCTCACTCAGGTCCACCAACCTGACTCTTATTAGCTCCTCCATGCTTCAAATCTGGAACTCTTGATCACCGTTAATTACTGCCTTTTGTTTTTTTTTCCTAATTGGGCTACTGTGGGCTTTCTTAAACTCTAAACTTGTCTTACTGCCATTAAATTGGCATGTATGCTTTTATTTCTTTCATCTTAATAGTAACCCAGCTTTCAAAAAAAAAAATTTGGATAAGATAGGTTTAGGAAAATTAGGCAAAATAACAAAATAAAATAAAAACACACAAATTCACTGACTACCCCAAAATCACCCACCCATCTCTTGTTTTTCTTTCTATCTCTCTTTACCCTCTTTACAAATCTAGTTTCCTTTCATTTTGGTTATTTGGAAATAAACTTTTTTTTCTTGCCCAAAAAGAACCTTCTTTTCTTTTTTGATTCACAGGAAAATAAACCTTTTTTCTGAAAGCTAAAAAAAAAAAACCTTTTTTTCTTTTTTGATTCACAACCTTTTTTGGTTCATGTATTGGGTTCTCCTGACGAGTAGATCATTTAGTCAGCTCATACGACTAACTAGTTTTTTTTTACGTATGATATCATTTGCAAATACATCGTTAGAAAAGTAATTCAAAAAATAATTCATTGTCAATTGTTAATAATCATCAGTTAGATTCTATTTAACAAAACAATGAAGTTTTTAGTCTCAGTTTTCTTCTACTGGACAAAATATGTGGGTTTTATAACAAAGTTTATGTATAATGTTAATAGATTAAAATACATTTTAGGTAAAAGATGAAGTAAAATTGATTTTAAGGTCGATTACATTTTACAAATAAGAATTTCACATTGTTCTTATTCGATTATTTGATGAATAGGAAATATGTATCATAAATATAGATGTATTTTTTAATGTAAACCGACAAAATAAAATTAAAATTTTTTAAAATGTTTAAAAAATTAAAATAAATTTTATTGTGAATAAAAACCAATTTTAAGGTCGATTACATTTTACAAATAAGAATTTCACATTGTTCTTAGTTTGGTTTTTTGATGAATAGGAAATATATATCATAAATATAGATGTATTTTTAAATGTAAACTGACAAAATAAAATCAAATTTTTGAAATGTTAAAAATTAAAATAAATTTTATTGTGAATAAAAACCAACATAATATTTTATTTCTATAGGGTTTCTAATATAAATATAAATATAAATTGATAACTGGTATTATATTTATATAAGGCTTTTCAAATTTTATTAACTCTTTATTTTAATAAAATATATCATATTTTATATTAGTGACAGTTAATTACCTCCAAGATATACATCCATCCAAATACATTTGCTAGAATCATCGACCAAATGAAGACTCAAACACCACCAAATATCAAAAAGATCCCAAACCAAACAAGATCATGATAAAAAAAAAATTGTCAGAATACATAAATATTCCACTTACTGATGGATCAAGCATAGTGTTGCTTCTTTTTCATATACATCAAAAACGAACCAAAAGATAGCAAACTAATATGATAATGGGACTACATCACCAAATTAGACAGACTTGGGAAAATGTGGGGACAAGAGCTTTGCGATCTCTGTGAATCCAACTGTGTCTTTGTCACCGAAGATTGTCTTCAACTTATCGTCGCATATGATCTGCTTCCTATTTTCTGGATTCTACAATAATAAAAAAGATAAATTCTTAGGTTACCATCATAAAGCGAAAACATCTAAAAGTCCAAAGCCACCTAAAAGATACGAAGTCATGTAAACATTTCAGACAGAACAAACCAAATTCGAGAAACAGAACAGTTACTACATAATATAGCTGCTTAGAATCAGACACTTGAACCCAAATACATTGTTCTAGTTACACAAAACAATTCAAAAGACTGAGTCTCCAAGATACTGATTAACACAAGAATCAAATCATTTCCCCAAGATTTTTTTTTTAAAAAACTGCTTCAAACGGCTTTGCTTACACGCAACAATTTGTTCTCTAACTATTCTAGAGTCATCTGTGAAAAAAATCTCTAAAATAATTTAAAGGGAAAACAATCTCTATAATAATTTAAGACATGCCATCATCTCTAAACAGAGAAACACAGAGCTAATAACAGATGCCAACAAAAGAAGATATAAAATTTTCAGACAGAAGAAACCTAAGTTCCACAAACAAAACATGAAGTTTGCAGTTACTAGTACTAGACAACATAATCTGCTTAGAATCAGACACTTCAACCAAAATACATTGTTCTATTACACAGCAGAACTCAAAAGAATGTCTGCAAGATAGTGATAAACACATGAATTAAATGATTTCCTCAAAAAAAAAATTGCTCAAGTGACTTGTTAACGCGAAATAAGGTGGTGTTCTCTAACCTATTATAGAGTCTCCGAGAAAGCAATCTCTTAATAAGAGTATAAACAAGTGAAAAGTAAAAAAAAAGACCTAGAAAGGCCAGAGAAAACTGTACCTGGAGGTTGTTTCCCTTGATATGCTCCCACACTTTCTTCACGGCGGTGGCACGAGAGAGCTCGCTTTCTCCGGCGAAGCTAGCCAGCGTCTGTGAGACTGGAACTGTCTTGAGTATCCCTTTTCCTTCTTTACCAGCTCCAGCGCTTGCTGCCGCCGCCGCCGCATTATTTGCCGCCTTTGCCATTAGTGTCCTGCATCCTCCGAAAACCCTAGAAACTGCCGACATGTCTTCTTCTTTTCTTTTTTTTTTTTGCCGAGAAGAGAAGAGAAACAACTAAAACCCTAGAACCTAGGAAACTTTGAAAGAGAGACGCTTTTAATTAATTTAGCAAGGTGGCTAAATCATTATGGGCCTTTATTTAATTTGCATATATGGGCTTCATTGGGTCAATCAAAAATGTTTAATTTCGGGGGATGTTATGTGGAAAGGAAAGTAGAAATATATGGGCTAAAGTTTGAGAAACGGCATCGTTATTGTTGGGGATGGATTGTCACCACCCACAAGGCCCAGCGAACAGGAGGCCCATTACTATCGACGAGAGGACGATCGACTCGGAGCCGGATCCCGACGAGCCCCGACTCGGCTCGTGACTGCTTTGGCTAGAAGACGAGTAGCCGAAGAGAGCGACCAAGCAGCTCGGGCCGAATAGCCATTGCAATTGGGCTTGTGCATAGAAAGGCCCATGACCAAAGGGGGATGAATTAGGTCAAAGCCAACCGACCTAGGAGACTATATAAGGAGTTGAGGACAGGAAAGAAAGGCATCACCACTTGGACAGACAGACTTGCGGCCAGATTAGGGTTTCCTTTATTCTCTTTGTATCTCGCCGCTTTCTTTTGTACTTCCGGCTAGGAGCTCACCGAGCATCGACTAGCCGGCTTTCTTACTCTTGTACCCTCGTTATTCCTACTCTAATAAAACGTCTCTGTTCATCCCACTCTTGAGTTCTCTTATTTTCTGTATACCAAACTCACCTCAAACAATTGGCGCCCACCGTGGGGCCGATCAGAGTAACGTTTCTTAGCCTGATATGACGATTGGTGACTCGAACCCCGGCTCTTCCGGCGAAGCGCCCGAGCTTACGCCTCCGCCTCCTCCTCCTTTTTTCTCGTCGGACTTCATGAGCTCTGTGATGGCTCGTCTCGCGCATCAAGAAGAAGTCTAGAAAACGACGAACGAGCAGCTCGCTGCTCTCGTAGCTGCCCTCACTGCTCCCACTGGACCGACGAACCGTTCCCAACCCGTCTGCCGGCATCTTTTCCCTCCAACGCCGGCGGAAGACCGCGCCGTAGACGAATCTGACCCTAACGGTCCTCCTGCCGTGTACCCTACTCCGACGACAGCAGATCCGACGACGATTCGCGAGATCGCCGAGCTCAAACTCAGCCTTCAACAAATGAGCTCGCAGATCCACCAAGCGACGAGCGCAGCCCCTCAGATCGACAGCGTCATCGCCTCAACTTCGCGCTCACCCTTCGCCAGCGAGCTAACCAGGGTCCAGCTCCGCAAAATAGAAAAGCTCCGTCTCCCCGAGTACAAACCCGGCGGCGACCCCGTCGAGCATCTGACAGCCTTCAACATAGCTATGGCCAGAGCTCGCCTTTCCGACGAAGAGAAGGACGCAGGATACTGTCAGCTCTTCGTCGAAACACTCAACGAACAAGCGCTAACCTGGTTCTCACAGCTCAGCGAGAACTCGATTCGCAGTTTCCGAGACCTATCAGCCGTATTCCTCAAGACTTACATCATGTTTACCAAGCGAGCAGCAACCGCTTCCAGCCTGTGGAATATGGCGCAAACAAATGACCAAAGCCTCAAGGACTACATGGAAAAGTTCAAGACGATCGTTTCCCGAGTCGACGTCCCCGATCACATCGCTATCGACGCCTTGATGAACACTCTCCTCGTCAACTCGAAGTTTCGTAAAGACTTGTATTCCAACCCTACGACTTCGCTCTCTGACGCTATCGCCCGATCTCACAACTTCATCCGAATGGAAGAAGACACCAAGGCGATAATTCGAAAGCAGAACGCCGCCAAGCCTGCTGCAGCCAAGAGTGCGGGTGCTCGGACCAAGCCACGCCAGCACGCACCAGGTGATAATAGCAGCAAAAAAGGGGGTCTCCTCTACGTCGTGGACGAGAACAACGCCCCTGTTTCAACCATGGTCATGCACGATAAAAAATGGAATGTCTATCAGCGAGAGACCGACTCTCCCGATGCGTTCTCCCAGTACCCCGAGTGCTGGTACCGTGGCTAAAGTCGACTCGGCGACGGGACCGACTAGAACGCCCATCGATCTTACGAAGCATTGCAAGTATCACGACGTCAAGGGACACGACACGACCGAGTGCAAATCTCTCTACGCCCAGTTCCTCTCCTCGATCGAAAGCGGAGATTACAAGATCCAGCCGCCGAAACCCAAACCAAAAGGGGAGAACAGCTGGAGCAGGAACAAAGACAAGAAGGCTCAGCGAAAATCGCAGGGCAAAAACCGTAAAAACGACAAACAGTCGAAGGATACGGAGAAAGCTGCCCGAGAAACCGACGATGACGACGATTCGGCAGACGACGATCAGCCGGCCAATCGCCAGCGCATCGAAGTGATCCGCGTCCAACCGCAAGGAGAGAACGAATCCGGGTCCTCATCCGACGAGGACAACGACACGAAAACCCTAGACAGCACTACGGATCTTCGGTCCTTCCTCGAGCAAAAGCTCCGACCCACTACCGTAGAAACACCGGTCTCTACCGATCTCCGCCTACAGATCGACTCAAATCGAGCCGCGAGAGCTTCAGCGCAAGAATCCTCTCACCAGCAGTCCGCTGAAAAGCCGAACTGCGATTTGCGAGACAAACTCAACGCGAAGATCGGTGATCTGCGGACAACCCTTAACCGGAAGAAAAGGAATACGGCCGAAACGAGTAACGACCTTCGCGACGTGCTCCGTGCAAGGCGTGCACAAACTCGTCCCCGAATAAATGTTATCATGGGTGGATCACCTCCTTGCGGTGATTCGGTTAGAGCAGTCAAGGACCATCGAAGGCAAGCCACCACTTCCCAACGATGGCCCCAGAGGCAAGTAGACGACCAGCCAATTACCTTTTCGTCTGACGATACACTCGGCGTGCACCTCCCTCATAACGATCCTTTGCTCGTCGTGCTCGGCGTCGACAAGTACGATGTCACAAAAGTGCTTATCTATACCGGGAGCTCGGTCGATATCATCTTTCGCGAAACTCTCGTGAAAATGGAAATCGATCTCAACGACGTCAAGCCTTCTACTCGGACCCTGACAGGATTCAACGGCTCGTCAGAAGTAATCGCAGGCACGATCCGCCTCTCGGTTCATGCATGCGGAGTCACGCGAACGGTCAAGTTTTCTGTGGTCGGCTCCAAAGCTCCTTACCACGTTATACTTGGCACCCCATGGTTACATTCGATGCGAGCAATCGCATCAACGTACCATCAGTGTGTTAAGTTCCCAGGATCAGACGGATCGATCAAGACTCTGAAAGGAGATCAGCAGGCTGCGCGAGATCTCCTAATCGCCACGGTTAAAATTCAGCGCTCCCAGTCGCTCGTCAACTCAGTCTCTCCTCCCGCGAGCAAAGTTTTTCCACAAAAGGAAGAAGTTTTGGAAGTACCAGTTGATGACTCGGACCCGAGCAAATCTGTCCGAGTAGTCGCGTTTCTACCCGACGAGATGCAACAGAAGATCCTCGAGTTCCTTAAGCAAAACCTGTCCTCATTCGCCTGGACAATGTCCGATATGAAAGGAATCGACCCAGCTATCACAACTCACGAACTCAATGTCGATCCCAACTTTAAGCCCATCCGACAGAAGAGAAGAAAGTTAGGACCGGAGCGATCTAAAGCAGTCGCAGAAGAAGTCGAGCGTCTACTCGGCGCCGGCTCGATCACCGAAGTTCGTTACCCGGAATGGCTAGCCAACCCGGTAGTCGTTAAAAAGAAAAACGGTAAATGGCGCGTCTGCGTCGATTTTACCGACCTCAACAAAGCATGTCCTAAGGACAGCTACCCGTTGCCTAGCATCGATCGCCTAGTCGAATCGACGGCCGGTAACGAGATGTTGACGTTTATGGATGCCTTCTCGGGCTACAACCAGATCCTAATGCACCCGGACGACCGGGAGAAAACTGCTTTCATCACCGATCGGGGAACCTACTGTTATAAGGTGATGCCATTCGGATTGAAAAATGCTGGAGCAACCTACCAACGGCTTGTCAACCGGATGTTCGCCGAGCAGCTTGGGAAGACAATGGAAGTCTATATCGACGACATGCTCGTCAAATCGCTCCGAGCCGACGACCACTTAGCGCACTTAAAGGAATGCTTCGCCATCCTAAACAAGTACGGGATGAAGTTGAATCCCGCAAAGTGCACCTTTGGCGTCTCCTCGGGTGAATTCCTTGGTTACATTGTCACGCAACGAGGAATCGAAGCTAACCCGAAACAAATCTCAGCAGTCCTGAATCTCCCCAGTCCGAGAAACTGTCGGGAGGTGCAGAGACTAACAGGACGCATCGCCGCGCTTAATCGCTTTATCTCCCGATCCACCGACAAGTGTCTCCCCTTCTATGATCTCCTCCGAGGGAACAAGAAGTTCATCTGGGACGACAAATACGAGGACGCATTCGTTCAACTCAAACAGTACTTGACGAGTCCTCCCGTCCTGGCCAAACCGGACGTAGGAGACGTCCTCTCTCTCTATATCGCTGTCTCCTCGGCGGCTGTCAGTAGCGTCTTAATCAAAGAGGACCGTGGCGAGCAACGTCTGATTTTTTACGCGAGCAGACGAATGACCGGTCCAGAGACCAGATACCCAACCCTCGAGAAACTGGCTCTGGCCGTCGTTGATTCGGCGAGGAAATTACGACCCTACTTCCAATCACACTCTATCGAAGTGTTGACCGACCAACCGCTCCGCACCGTCCTGCAAAATCCCAACAGAGCTGGCCGGTTGACTAAGTGGGCAATCGAACTGAGCGAGCTCGATATTACGTACAAATGCCGCACAGCCGCCAAATCTCAAGTCCTCGCCAACTTTCTTGTCGAGCTCACACCAGATCTTGCACAAGACCTTGACGTTCCAAGCCCCAATTGGATTCTTCATGTCGACGGATCATCAACGAACAAAGGATCCGGTGCGGGAGTCCAGCTTCAGTCGCCAACAGGAGAACTCATTCGCCAGTCTTTCAGTTTTGGCTTTCCGGCCTCTAACAATGAAGCAGAGTACGAGTCATTGATCGCCGGCCTCCGCCTCGCCCGAGCCGTCAAAGCCAAACGCTTGAGTGCTTACTGCGACTCGCAGCTCGTCGCTAGCCAGTTCAGCGGCGACTACGATGCTCGCAACGACAGAATGGACGCGTATCTTCGGGTGGTTCAAGAGCTTGCTAGGGAATTCGAGTTCTTCGAACTCACCAAGGTTCCCCGCGGAGAGAACGTTTGCGCCGATGCCTTAGCCGCACTCGGGAGCAAACTCCACGACCAGGTCAAACGGACGATACCCATACATCGGATTGATCGACCGAGCATCGATCCTCTTTCTGACGAAAGCCTTCCCATCGCTCCAATCTTCGCAACAACTCGACGATCCACCACCGATCAAGCTGACACTGAGATGCCCGATCATGACGACACCCCAGTCGATTGGCGAGCCGAGTTCCTGGATTATCTCATACGTGAAGAACTGCCGAAAGATAAGTGGGCGGCGAGACGCCTGAAGAGACGCAGCGCCCACTACGTCATCATGAACGACGAACTTCACCGAGTAACCGCGAACAAGGTCCTCCTAAAGTGCATCCAGGGCGATGAAGTGCGACGAGTAATGGCCAAAACTCACGACGGAGCGGGAGGAAACCACTCGGGAGGCCGAGCTCTTGCCCTTAAGGTTCGGAGCTTGGGATTCTTTTGGCCGTCTATGAACACTGACTGCGAAGCATACGCCCGTCGGTGCGACAAATGCCAGCGTCACGCTCCGAGCATCCACAGTCCCACCGAGCTGTTGCGGACATCTGCCGCCCCTTATCCGTTCATGCGGTGGGGGATGGACATCATCGGGCCAATGCCGAACTCACGCCAACGTCGTTTCATCCTGGTCCTCACCGATTACTTCACCAAATGGATTGAAGCAGAAGCATTTTCTCAGGTAACGGAGAAGGAAGTTCGCATCTTCATCTGGAAGAACATCATCTGCCGCCATGGTTTACCATATGAGATCATAACGGACAACGGCTCTCAGTTCATGTCCGGAAACTTCAAAGAGTTCTGCAACAAGTGGAATATCCGCGTAAGCCCTTCGACTCCCCGCTACCCGCAAGGAAACAGACAGGCGGAATCCTCCAACAAGATTATCATCGATGGAATTAAGAAGCGACTCGACCTAAAGAAAGGCCATTGGGCCGACGAGCTGGACGGCGTCCTCTGGTCGCACCGAACGACTCCTCGTGGTGCGACCAAATCCACCCCTTTCTCTCTTGCTTACGGGATGGAAGCAATGGCCCCCGCCGAAGTTAACGTGACAAGTCTTCGGCGCGCCAAGATGCCGCAGTTCGTCGAACTTAATCAATATATGCTCCTCGATGCCCTTGACGAACTCGAGGAGAAGCGTGATCAAGCGCTTCTTCGGATCCAAAATTACCAGAACCAGATCGAGAGCTACTATAATAAAAAGGTAAAAGCGCGCCCTCTCGAGCTCGGCGACCTCGTCCTCCGAAAAGTTTTCGACAACACAAAGGAGCTCAACGCTGGCAAGCTAGGGACCAATTGGGAGGGACCTTACAAGATCACTCGAGTCGTTAGACCCGGCGTCTACCGACTCGAGACTTCCCGCGGAGAGGCAGTCCCACGAGCCTGGAACTCAATGCATCTTCGCCTCTTCTACCAATAGAAACTCCTTATCCCGCTCTCTCGAGTGAATGACCAACAGGTCACTGTTCACTCCCCAAAAAAAAAAAAAAAAAAAAAAAAAAACCGAGTAGATGCACCTAACAGTCACTTCTACTCGTCCGAGTGAATGCGCTACCATAGCCACTTTTACTCGGTCAAACGAATTACGAAAGGCTTGATCCTCACCCGAGGTACGTAGGCATCCCTTCGCGGGGTCCAGCCCCAACCAAAACAAAGTCCAAATTTTTGCAAAAGGATGACGAACAGTCACTTTCCCCCTAATTAACGATGCCAGCCCCTTTCTCAAGCGGAGCACGAGCACTCGCCCAAATCAGTCGACTGGGCCTTGATCAGATGCCAGTCGAAGGGAACAACAGCCTTGCGTCACCTATGCGCTATGCATTGACCGGCTACTCGACGAAAATTTTAGACCGAGTCTAACCGAAGAACGACGGTTTGGCCGACCAACGGTTCTCTCGGTTACTGCACCGCGTCTCGAAACCGTTTCCTCGGTAATTCAATAGAACGATTAGAGTTTCTTTGTATTTACTTGAGCGACTGCTTGTAAAAGTTTCGTTGGATAAGTAAAAATACAAACGAACAACCACCTCTAAGCTCTTGTTCTATCTGAGAAGGATGGAACTCGCTGGCAAACGCGAGCGACCATCCGGATTAACCCGTTTCTCGGTTACAGGCACGAGTGAAAATGACTTATATATTTCTAAGTTAAGCGACTTACGGAAATATATAAGGAAACACTTAAGTCTAAAATAAAACCAAAGACAAATAGTTCATACAACAAAGGCTAAAGCCGAGAAAAGGAAATAAGTTTTAAGCAAACAAGGCCAAACGGCCGAAGAACAGATACAACAAACATATAAAATCATCCCTTAGCGGGGGGATCTTTCTTCTTAGAAGGGCCCGAGCTGGAGACGTTGCCGAATGGCTTCGCGGGAGGAACCTCGCCGGTGCCTTGACCCTTGCTTGGCGGAGAGGCAAGTCTGATCTCGCGGTTCGGATCTGAGAGGCCTTCGCTCGCATCAGGATCAGAAGTCCCGAGAGACGAACTGTCGGAGATCGTAACCAACTTCTCCGGGATACCAGCATCAGGCGCCTTCGGATCCGCTTCGGGAACTCGAACATCCTCTTTGATAGGAAGGGCGGCGTCGGGACGAGTAGGAGATTGTACTGTGTCGAGGAGATCCCTAATAAATCCGTCACTCGGGGATCGGAGCGCTCTTGCGGCTTCAGAATCGATCAGCTCGAGATTCGACCCATGCTTGTCAACCTTCTCGAGGATTTCCTTGATCACGAACCGAGACTCCAGCACCAAAGGAGATAAGGTCAGATCCGAGTCTGGAATTACGCCTACCTCCAGACGAGTCGTCTCCCCATCATAGTACTTCTCCAAATCGGCGTACGTATCGATGGTCTCCTGTGGGATATCCTTCCCCGATTCCTTCAAAGCCTCAAGACAGTCTCGCATCCCGCGCGCTTGGCCGAGCATACACCGCGCGTCCTCGAACTCATCACGACGCTTCTCCCGGTCCTGAATATTTCTGAAGCGTCGGGAGCACTTTCCAGTCATCGCCGCCATCACTCGGATTCGTTCATGGGTGACCTCAAGCTTGCGAGACTCCCTTAGACGATCCATCTCCTTAGAATATTCCATAGCCGCAGCCACTACCTCCTTCTCGAGAGTCGCGTTCTTGCCTTGCAAGTCGACGTTTCTCTTCCGCATCCCGGCTTTCTCTTCCTCAGCCTTCTTTATCAGATCCCGGGCAGACGCCAGTTCGGTCGCCATGATCTCCCTCTGTTCGTCAAGCTCCTTCCTCAACGCCTCTTCCCGAGCAACCGCTTCGTCCTTTGCGCGGACTGCATCCTTCAAAGCCCGAGTCGCGCGTTTGTGGGTCCTCTTCTGCTTATCAATCATCTCGAACGCTCCCTTCAGCTCTTCATTGTACTTCCTGACCAGGACGTTCCAGTCCCCGAGACTCTGCATAACGAGCAAAAATAGGCAACGTGAGCAAAATAAATGGAAAGAAAAAGGGGTGGAGTCAGAAACCCGACTTACCATGATAGAAGTACGAGAGGCAAAGTTGTACTCTTCCTTGAAGATCAAATCCTCGACCGGCGGCAGCTCGCCTCGATCTCCCCTGAACTGACGAACCAAGCGACCACACTCCTGTTCGTCATGCGCTAACGGGACCTCTCGATCGTAGGAGAAGGAGACCTTATCCGGACAACTCTTCTTCTTCTTCCTCCTCTTCTTCGAGACGACAACGGTCCCTTCGGCGACCTGAGGAGCGGATTCATCCTGCACGTCCTCGCGCCCCGCGACCAGTGACTCCCCGGAGCGGGTAGCATCCACCTGCTCGTCGTCCAGCTCCTGGGAAGAGCCCCGAGGAATCACTTCGGCGGCTCTCTTCTTCCTCTTCTTCTTATCCTTCTTTCGAGCCTTTGGCGAAGTTGCCGGTGGATCTTCATCACGGCTACCAGTGGGCAGCGACTCGGGGACCACCTCATCTTTGGAGCCGCCACTCGGCTCCAGGTCCTTGAGCTCGCCTTCCTCGACAGACGAGGACCGAATCGCAGAAGGATCACCCCTCGCCTTCTTCTTTTCCCTCTCTGATCCAGAGTGTCCTTGGGGAGAGGCAGTACCAACGTTCGTTTCCTCGGCGGCTGCGCCCTCCTCCTCGCGCTGCCTTTTTCTGTTGGTTTTCCTCACCAACCGAGCCTCAGCGTCCGACTCGGTCGCGCTCGGATCTCCTAGATCGGGCGGACCCGCGGTATCAGGCTGAGGCTTCTTCGCAAAGCCGGCTTTTCTCGCAACCACCAGACTCAAGTTTGGCACAGTCCTCATCGCTCTTGCTCGGTTTATTTTTTTTTGCTCGGCTGAATTGAACAAATTGAGTCTCTTCGTCTTCTTCGAGATAATAGGGATTGTATCCGAACGCCAGACCTCTGTGACGAATAAAAGAGAAATCAGATTCTATAGCGAAGTACGCATCGAGCAGAGGAAGTCGCAAAAGAAAGGACTTACGTTGACTAATCCACCCGATCGATCGACTAATCCTCTGATAGGAGAATTTATCCCAATGGTCCTGTTTCTGCGATGCGATCAGACGCGCGCTCTCCAAAAAGTCCTCCTCGTACTCTGCGGTGTTCGGAAGAGCCACTGCAAAGAAAGACAAACAGGAGTTAGAATACGGGAAACGGAAAACGGAACTGACCGGTAGTTTATACCCATCTCTCGGGTCCATAAAACACGGTAGCCGGTCTTCAGCGGTTCTTCGAACGCAGCCCTGTCGGATTTGACGTAGAAGTAGGACCGCTGCCAATTATTCGTCTTATTCGGATAGCCAGTCACCACATTATAATTAGGACGGATCTTCAACGAAACCAGCCCGCCCTTTATCTTTGCCGACACCAGCTCCTCGAAAGCTCGAACGTTGAGGGGAACACCGGCTTCCGCCCTAATAATCGTTAGTGCGACGGCCAGCCGCCACGCACCGTTTAAAAACTGACTGAGGGCGACTCCCCGGCGCATCGTGAACGCAGTGATAAGTCGGGGAATCGGAAACCATAGCTTGGTGTCGCCCTCAAAATACGACTCGTAAACGCATTGGTACCCCTTCGGGGGGGGACCAAGGCCGCTGGTCGCTCCTCGGAATTATAAACGTAACTCCCGCCGCGTCGCGAGCTCGCAGAAGTCTTGTCACCGATTCGACGGTCGATCTCGTCTTCAGGACGTCCCGCCAGTCCTGGCCTTCGACAACTGAAGGACGTATGCGCTCCCGATCAAGCGGCGGCTGCTTCTCGAAGATATTCCCCGGATAAAAGCTTACGGGGATCATCTGATCGTCAGTATGAACGCGACCGTCATCGTCTCCCCGCGATTGCACCATCGATTCCGAGATCAGGACACGCTGAGCCCGACTCAAGTTCTCCGTATCCATCATCGCTTCACGATGAACCGCCTCTTGGCTTCCCTCCGACCCACGGACCGTCCCTAAGTCGTCACTGGATCCCGACGAAGCCGCGCGCATCTTGCCCTTTTGTTCCCGTGAAAGTTTCTTACTCGTCGACATACCGAGTAAGCGATGAAAATGAGAGCAGAAGAAAGAGAGAGAAGCGACTTAGAGAGAGAGAGAAAGTACCTGAAGACTGCGGAAGAATAAGAGATCTCAAAGCAGATCTCTTATTTATAGGGGAGGGGGGCGCGCGCTCAACGAGGTGCCATAATTAGCCCTAAACGGGCCTAAATGGGCCTCTAGACGGGCTCGCGCGTCGATCTCAAGCGCGACGTTTTGATTTCCCGATCCAAAACCTAGCGACGGTTCGACTTTTTCACCAAAACCGGCGACGGTCCGACGTCACATCACAAACCGAATACAATCAAACTCCCGGTTCACAGGGTCGTTGTTCGGTACCAATTTCGACAATTTATACCAAACAACAGAGGTCGATTACTCGCGACGGCGGATTAGAGTTTCCTTTCACCGAACAATTCCCGGAGGCGTCATCAAAGTCAGCAACAATCCTCCCGTTCTTCGAGCCCCAAAACAACTAGTTCGTGACGATCGTTTACTCGACTCGACAACGAACTAGGGGGGGATTTATTGTTGGGGATGGATTGTCACCACCCACAAGGCCCAGCGAACAGGAGGCCCATTACTATCGACGAGAGGACGATCGACTCGGAGCCGGATCCCGACGAGCCCCGACTCGGCTCGTGACTACTTTGGCTAGAAGACGAGTAGCCGAAGAGAGCGACCAAGCAGCTCGGGCCGAATAGCCATTGCAATTGGGCTTGTGCATAGAAAGGCCCATGACCAAAGGGGGATGAATTAGGTCAAAGCCAACCGACCTAGGAGACTATATAAAGAGTTGAGGACAGGAAAGAAAGGCATCACCACTTGGACAGACAGACTTGCGGCCAGATTAGGGTTTCCTTTATTCTCTTTGTATCTCGCCGCTTTCTCTTGTACTTCCGGCTAGGAGCTCACCGAGCATCGACTAGCCGGCTTTCTTACTCTTGTACCCTCGTTATTCCTACTCTAATAAAACGTCTCTGTTCATCCCACTCTTGAATTCTCTTATTTTCTGTATACCAAACTCACCTCAAACAGTTATTTCGGTTGCTTTACTTCTTCTTCTATGGGGCGGATGCTACATAAAATGTAAGGGTTAATGTGCAATTTCTTTAAAACAATTTGTCCAAAGTTGACGGTACAGCATCGTTTTGTGTTGCTTTTCCTCCCTCTCAGTCGTTACGTGGTGGATGCTCCGCCGGAAAGAGTCTTCGTGCATAGCGGGACGTTGCGGTGAGTGTAACTTAGGCCCGCCCAGAGGGTAAACGACTCAAACGGTCGTTTAGTACATCCAATTTTAAAGGGGCATTAGAGATTGACTCGTGCGTCGCGGACGGATATTTATTTTACGAAATATATAGAATCATTCTAAAATATAATAATTTAGTAGTTGATGAAAAAAAAAATTTAGTGGTTGCATTTGTGATATTTTAACTTATTTGTTAAGATCATATGTCGTGTAACTTGATGGTGATATATATTTTTAGAATATTTTATCGAATCAGTTATGTAATTATACAAAAATTAAATTATGTGTAAATATACAGTCTTGGGTCAGATAGAATTTTCTTTTTGGTCAGTTATATAATATTTAGCAAGTACAATAAAAACTCTATAAATTATGAAATTTTATTCATAGAGTTATTATATCATAAAAAGTTTCTTTTTGGATATCTTTATTTTTAGAATATGTTTTATAAAATTAAAAAAATGATTGATTTTTTCAGATTTATGTATATGAATTATTTTTTTAAAAATTTCAAATATTATATCATTTTTATATTATTTGTGGTGTAACGGAATATGTTTCATGGAGTTTAATTAAAGTCGTAATATAATTTAATTAAATATTATCAAAAACATATAAAAATGTTAAAAAGATTAACTTCATTGTGAATATGAAAAAAACAATACAATGTTTTGTTTGTACTTATATAAACCTTATATATTTACGCTATTAATTTTATTTTAGTGGAACTATATACTTACATAAAATTTTCTAAAAATATTATTTTATTGATTTGTGTTATATTTTGATCGGTACAATTCAAACCGTATAAATATATTAATTTATCATGTTTATTAATTTATCGAATAGTGGTTTATAGAGTTTTCTACTGTATTATAAACTTTAGGAATATGTTAAAAATTTGTTTTTATATGTAATATACTGTGTTACATGAAAATAGAAACGGGTACGTGGAAGCGGAAGTGCAGAAGCGAGATTTTGAAAAACAATTAGGAAACTGATACGTGTTAGAAGCGTATATATAAAAATATTTTATTAATTTTAGGACAAAAAATTATATGATTTAAATTCAAAATAGAGAATTTATTCATTTATAATAATTTTGAAATGATTTCATATGAAAACTGTGAAAATACAAATATATTATGTTTAAAAGAAATTATTCTATTAGTTATTTTTAATACTTCATAAATTTATTGACATAATATATTTCAATATATGTTATATCTTTTTTAAAAAAATCAATGCATATATCTTTAATAAAAACTTCAATGCATAAAGATAGTTTGTAGTATTAGTTTAATATTATATAAGTTAAATCCCAATGGTACAGATTATGTCAAAGCTGATCTTTGAAAATATGATTTTATATTCTTATTCATTTATAACATTGTATTTAAAAAAAACGGAAACTTGATTCCAAAATGGAAGCTTTCAACGTGTTTTTAAAGAGAACTAGGTGTTTTCCTGCACCACGTGCAGTAAAAGAATTTTAAAATATTTTTAAAAAGATAAATATAAATTATATTTATTTTTTATAAATATTATAAATTTTCTTTTTTCTTATCAATATTTTAATATAAATTTGATTTAACTGAACATTAAAAAAACTAATTTTGTTTATTTTGAATTATATTTAAGAATGTGCATGTATATATTTAAAATTATAATCTTAGGTAGATTTTTCTATCTATTTATTTTAATTAAATATATTAAATAAATATGTAAAATTTCAGAATTGTCAAAAATTAAAATTAAACAATAATTATAAAATCTGTAAATATATATAATAAACTAATGATTTTACGATTTAATTTGATTTTATGATTTAATTTTATAAATTTATAAAAATATGTATATATTTTTGAAATATTTTTAATTTAAATGATATTTCAAAATTTGAAATGCCATAATTGAATATATTTATTTTAATGATGATTTATGAGTTATTGCCATATTTTTAAAAAGTCCAAAAATATAAATCGATAATAAATATAATATATGAGTTATTACCATATTTTAAATTTTTTATCAAAAATATAAATTAACATTAAATATAATTGTCCATGTCATATTAATCTATAAGACATGTCATCAATTTTAGTAGCTATGTCACAATTATTAATCTAGGTGTTTTCATGCACCATGTGTAGTGATGAATTTTTTAGAAGTTATATTTTATATTTTAAAATGTAATTTATTAATATTATATATTTTATTATTTTGACTAATAATTAATATAAATATCATTAATCACCATAAAATTAAGAGAAAATATTTTTTATTTTAAATTATATTTAAGAATATATATGTATATATATAAAGTTAAAATCTTAGATAAAAAAATTTATTTATTCCATTTGTTTAAATTATTAAATCAACTTGAACAAAATTACTAAAAATCATATAAAATTGTATAGTTATCAAAATTTAAAACTAAATAATATTTATATAATTTGTAGATATCTAAAAGAAACTAATGATATTACGATTTTTTTTTAATTCAGAAAATTTAGAAAATTTTAGATAATAAAAATTTTATTATTATAAAAGTAAAATTATATAATATTTCGAAATTCAAAATATCATATTTGAATATATTTATTTTAGTGATGATTTATGAGTTATTACCATATTCTACAAAGTTTACCAAACATATAAATCAATATTAAATGTAATATATGAGTTATTGTCATATTCTAAAAAGATTTCCAAAAATATATATTAGCATTAAATGTAATTGTCCATGTCATATTTAACCATATGACATGTTATCAATCTTAATAGCCACGTCACAATTTTTTGTGTGAAAACAATTGTAGAGAAGACATGTGGCAAATCACTTCTCAAATATAGATTAGGGGATATTTTAGAAGCGTTTTGAAAGCGAGATTTCGTAAGTTTTCACATGGTTCCGATTCTAATTCCGAAGCGGGAAGCAAACGTCCGGTAAAGTTTCTATGCAACCTAAATAATATAGTTGTATTATGAATACAAAATATACGAAGGAGATTTTTTTCTATATTTTACATAGGTTCTAATTGGTGACCACTAAAAGAATAATGGGAACGACCAGGAATGGAATGCAGAGGAAAAAAATAATAGGAATATATATTCCTTATTATTCCTCCTCGGATTTAATAAGGAATAGATTTATTCTATGACTCCTTAAATTAAAGGGAATGCAAAAGAATATTGAAGAAAAAATATTCTTTATAAATGGTGTCCAATTTAAGGAACAAAGAGGAACTAATTTTCATATTCCTTATAAATGGTGTCAAGTTTAAGGAATAAATAGAAATTAGCTATTTCCTTTTGTTCATTTAATCACCGGTTAGAGCCATAGTTTGCACAGTTTGTTAAGATACTGGGTGATTTGTTTTGAATTGGTTTCATCATTCGGTAAGTTTAGATTTGTGATAACAGCAAAACATATCTATTTAACTTTAAAACGAATTAAGTAAAGATATTCAGGTCAATTCTGTTAATAACTTTAATTTGTGTGCAAGGAGAAAAATAAAAGCTTTATTAGTTTTAATTATATCTTACACAAAATCGGTGGTCTCCCAAACATGGGTGAATAGTATTCTTTACACATTTTAACATGTTTATTATATTATTATATAAAATGTATATCAATGTTTAGGAAATTTTTAACACATGACTGGGTACTATGCTCCTGATGTAAAATCTTAAATTATTCACTACATGCAGTTTATACAAGTGACGTTCATAGTGTTGATTTTAAGATAGTAGGTTTGTTACGTGTTTTCTAAAGTTATTTTAAATGATAGAATAAATGTTTAACCCGGTTAGATGTATTGGACAGTTATTGATTTATAAACAATGGTATTTGTGAAAGAATGAAACGGGTATGTCTTGGAGAAGAGTACACACGTACATGTAATTACTTCCCTTTCTGAATAATCGGGTATTTACTATGATTATAATAAATGATCATTTAAAATGGATAATTATTGTTAATTAAGTGTTAAATTTTATTTGTATTTCAGTTTTAATAGATTAGATATTTTATTGAATTTTTTTCATATTAACTTTTTGCTAGTATTATATGTAAAATAGAATTTATAATTTTAATCAAGATATTTATTAGAAAAGTTTAACATTACTATGAAACTTTCCTTATTAAATATATTAAGTCAGTTCATTGTATATCAATAACATATTTAAAAAGAAAATTTTGTATTTCCAATGATATTAATATAATTAGAATTGAATATAGTCAAATGTTTAACATTACATATAAAGTATCGGTACACAGTAAACTCTATAAAATTATTTTCACTTATCATTAATAAAAGTGAAAGCATGAAAAGACAATCTCGGTATGGTTTATTAATAGATGATGGACAATTGTCCAAAATAGCACTTTTGAAGTTTTTATCACAAAAATAGCACTAGACGCTAAAAGTCACAAAATAGCATTCTTTAACTGTTCAAAAGACTCTAGTACCCTTAGTTAATAATACAGCAAAAAAAAGATTTGTCGTCGTCTTTTATCGTCGTCTTCGCTTCGCCATTACGAAGACAGAGATGCCGGAGACGAATCACGCCAAAGACAATCACCATCGCACTATTTACAATTAAAATTGGTGACAAATCACACCAGAGACGAATCACTATGTACGTTTTTGAAATTAGGGTTTTGATTAAAAGTTTGGGGATTTTCTATTCTTTACAAAAAAATTAGAGTTTTTGAATTGAAAATTGGGGGTTTGGATTTGTTGTTCTTCGGATAATATATTTGAGCTTGTTTTGTTGTTCAAATCGAACAGATATAACATAATCAGAATTACAAAGAAAGAATCTCAGAAAACTTCATTTACAGAGCTCTATCCTCTTTCTTTTCGTTCTGGGTATATGTCAAAGCCTTTCTGTCTTTTTTTTAAGTTCTGATTGAGAAATATAATTAATTATCATGTTGAGCTGTGTGGAACACTCAGGTCTTGCGCTTATCTCAAACCTCAGCTAGATACAGGAGATTCACTTATACGGGAAAGATCAATCTACATTCTGGAACTAACATAATTGCTTTGCTGAGTGTTGTTGTTAGATTACCAGTTAGTATTCTTTTTTTTGACATAATTGCTTTGCTAAGTGATGCACCTGAGGGAGACTAGCCGCTTTATTTGGACATGGAAAGTATGGGAAAATGTCAGATATGGGTGAATGGTGAGAGCATTGGGAGATACTGGACGACAATTGCAGCTGGTGACTATGGTCATTGTAGCTACATTGGTGCATACAAACAGAACAGGTTCTTCTCTGCATGTGGCCAGCCTACACAGAGATACTACCATGTGCCGAGATCATGGTTAAAACAGAGCCAAAACCTATTGGTCGTATTTGAGGAGATAGAAAAAAGCTTTATGGAGTTATGTTTGAAACATAACCTGTTTTGCCTTGTTCCAAATGCAGAACACTCCTGAGTGTACCTTTGATGTTGTTTATTTTCTAGATAAAGTTGCTATTCTCGAACCCCAGCTAGTTCCAGTACTCCTGAGTGTGAATTTGCTTTCGAAATTCTAAAACTGTGTTGCTTTGTTAATTTCAGTAAGGATTTATGTAGTTTCAGGAAAGCTTTCCAGAAAGTCTTATATTAACAAATTTGAAAAACTTTTTGCTTAGTTAATTGTTTGGTTTACTATGCATATTGATATCTTTGGTAGGCTCATGAATTTGTTATTACATTCTAGACGATTGCTTTTGACATTGTGAAACTCTGTGGCTTTGTTAATTTCAGTAAGGATTTGTGAAGTTTCATGAAAGCTTTCCAGAAAATCCAATATTACAAATTTGAAAAACTTTTTGCTTGCTTACTTATTTGGGTTACTATGCATATTGATATATTTGGTAGGCTCATGAATTTGTTTTTATTTTTACATTCTAGATGATTGCTTGTGCTTGTGAAACTGTATGGCTTTGTTAATTTCAGGAAGGATTTGTGCAGTTTCAGGAAAGCTTTCCAGAAAATTCGGTTTAACAAATTTGAAATGCTTTTTTTTGGCTTACGCATATTGATATATTTGGTAGGATCGTAAATTTGCTTATGACATTTCTAGACAATTGCTTATGTATGTGAACCTGTTTTTTTTTTCAATTTCAGGAAGGTGTTTCAAAGATTCAGGATAGCTTTCCAGAAAATTTGAAATTTTTTTGGCCTGGTTATGCAGGACAGCAACATGATGTAAGATTCAGTATCTCATTAGACTGTTTGGTAAAGACTACTAAATTGAGGTAATGTACCTTTGATTGTGTTCTTTTCTAGATAATGTTGATTCTGTTGATTATGTGGTGGTATTTTATCCGCAATCTCAGTGTTTCTAAGTGTAACTGAGATTAGTTTGCTTGTGAAACTTTGTGGGGTTTTTTAAAAAAATTCTGGAAAGTGTTTCAAAATTTCAGGATAGCTTTCCAGAATTTTTTTTTAAAAAAATTTGGCTTGGTTATGCAGGACGACAACACGATGGGAGATTCAATACCTGAAATGCTAGCACTGCCTGAGCTCTTTTTATTTTTGCTTGGTCACCTCATTATTTGTTTTAGCCTAAAATATGTTTTTGAACTTTGATGTTGACTTGGACAAGTAAGAAGTTTGTAATGAATGATGACAACGTTTGTTTCATTTAAGTTGTTATTTCAGAATGTCTTGAAACATTTGAGGATGAGTTTCCAGAATATAAAATGAGTAAGAAAAAGACCTATACTTTCAAAAAAAAAGCTTGAAGCATTTTCAATAATTCTATCAAGAAAGTGTTAAATGTGGTATATGATAGCTTTTGGCACTTTCGGAATGAGTTTTTTTTCTTAAAAAAAGTGTGTGTTTTCTTGCATAAGTCTGTTTTCGAAGAGAATCAAAAGCGTGTAAGGAATGTTAGACAATCCTTGTTCAGGATGACTATCCTAAATTGGAACTTAATCTTCCAAAACAAAAAAAAAACATAATCAAAATCTATAAGAAAATTTATTGGCTATTGAAATCACCAAATATAGTTCATTGTCTACAAAAAAAAGAGGGGTAAAAGTCTCATTCAAAGTAACACATGTTTCTATCTGAATAACCTCTTCACATCTTTCACATTTCAACTAAAACACACACCTTAATAGCATTATCTTCTCTATATGCACAACTTGTTTTTCGTGCACAATATGATCAAATACAAAACAACATAATCAAAATCTATAAAAAAAAATCAATGGCTATAGAAATCAGCAAATAAAGATCATTCTCTACAAAATAGAGAACATGGAAATAGGATAGCTTGTGGAAGTGTTAAATGTGGTATCATTATAAAACACACTTGGTATCTAGGATAGCTTGTGGAACTTTCAGGATTGGCTTCCAGAAAAAATAAAATGAGTGTGTAGAAAATTTTCAGTAAGCATTTGTGTAGTTTCAGGAATGCCTTCCAGAAACTCGGATGGTAACAAATTTTGAAACTTTTTTGCTTGGTGTCTTTTTCAACTTAGGCATGTTGATAGCTTTGATAGGCTCTTGAACTTTCTTATGAGTCTCTTGTTACTTGTGCTTGTGAAATTGTCTAGTGTTTAAAAAAAATTCAGGAAACATTTGTGTAGTTTCAGGAAAGTCTTCCAGAAAAGTTTGAAATTTTTTTTCCCTTGTTTACGTATGATAGAAACAAGATGGGAGATTCGATACCTCTCCAACTAGCACTGCCTGAGCTAAAGTACCCTATTGGTACAGAGCTAGCTAAAGTACCCTATTGGTACAGAGCTAGAAGAGAATCATCTGTTATTTGTTAACACATAATTGTATTTAACTCTCACTTGTGTGTCACGAATCTTGGAAGGCATTTTGAGTTTTCTGGATCATCTGTTATTTGTTAACACATAATTGTATTTAACTCTCACTTGTGTGTCACGAATCTTGGAAGGCATTTTGAGTTTTCTGGATGGGTCTCCTGAACGTTTTTAGTATCATATTTAGGATAGCATGTAACATATTCAGGATGAGTTTCCTGAATATATTTTGATTGTATTTGAGTAAAGTCTCAATTATATGTCATGTCTTTAGCCAAAATTAAGGATTTTGTACAACATATTTGTAGGAATCAAATTAAGTTTTCTAATTTGAAAAATAAAATTCAGTTGGTTTCTCTTGTTGTCACCACAATTAAAATAACAATGCTCTTCTAGACTTTGAAAAGCTCAAAACTCGAAAATTACATTAATAACTCCTCTGTTACTGGTAAAACATAAACACACGCCACTGTCTAATAGTGATGGCAAAAACTTAAAGCAGAACTATAGAAATTCAAAGGTTTTCAATACTGTAGAAGTAGCTTGCAGAATTAAGAACAATTGAAGGCGTTAAAGACTATAAAGGAAGGTTACATGACAGTTCAGAAGCTATACACCTTGGACAACAACATGGAACAGCATGTTTTAGCAGCAGTCTTGTTGCCTTGTTCACCACTATCTATAAGAAGTGAAGTTAAGTAGTCACAGAACATCATAGAAAACCAAATAGCTTGAAATCATTTCATTATGTATATTCAAGTACAATCCATCAACAATAACCTCTAACATAGATATGAATCACATACAATCTCATAAATCAAAAGTATACAATGGATGAGAGAAACTCAAGTAATCTAAACAAACATTTGAAAATACGAAATCAGACGTTTACTAAATGTACAAATCCATCTTAAGAAAAAGGTATGATCTTATAGATCCATCTTAAGAACAAGGCATGATTTCACAGATCTTTCATACGTATATACATACCACACAAGAACGATCTTATCAACAACCAGGAAACACTGAAATACAAACCATTTCTCCACAAAGATACGAACCACACACAAGGGATAAGAGATACCTTTGACGACAATTGAGACAGCGGTAAAGCGACAGATCTGAGTGAGAAACCGAAAATGATGACGAAGCCGGAGATGATGATGACGTCAGAGATGAGGAAATCGGAGATGATGACGACGCCAGAGAGGAGAGGAGACGACGACAGAGAGAGGAGACGACGACGAGGAGAGAGACGGCGATGGGAAGAGGAGACACGAAGGGGAGAGGAAACGAGAGGAGAAGACCATGGTAAAATGATTTTCAATTTTTTTAATTAATCGTGGGGGCATAAGGGTAATTAATACATTTAATGAAACCTATTTTTGTGACTTTGGATCTTGAGTGCTAGTTTGGGAAGAAAAACTTGGATTGGTGCTATATATGTCATTTTCTCTTTTTCTTTACTGTGGTTATAGCTAGATTCTGTCTTTTAATTGGAGAAATTTCACTTTTACTATATTATTGGTACAATTATTGAAATTTACATTTATTAAATGGATATTTTCAAAAAAAAATTCTTCATTAAAGAGGTAAAAAACTGTTATATTGTAGCTTTATAAATATATAAATATAAATAATAATTTAAATAAATATATAAATAAATAATAATTTTTTATATTTTTCGAATTATAAATTTTTAAATTCACTTTTTATAAAAATAAAATTGTTAAATTTTTTAAATTTTAGAGTTATTTTGGAATTTTTTTTTAGAAATTCAAAAGTTCTTTTTAAATGTATTTTTAAAATTATGTATTTATTTATATATTTATTAAAATCCTAAACCACACATTTCAAAACTCCACCCCCAACTCTAAAACCTAAGTTTATATTAAATAACCCTATGGTTATAAGTAGTCTATTTAATTACCTATTTAAAAATGAGGGTAAATGTGGTTAATGTAAAAATGATATTATGAAAGTGGTAGTTTTGACAATTTCTCTTTTTATTTTCTCAAAATAAATTTTGTATTTTTTTAAAGTTATTTTTTTGTAGTGATATTTAAAAGCTATTAAGCAATTTATTTATTTTATAATTTTAATGTGAGTAATATTATATATATTAGATAAAACATAAAAAAATACAATTTATTAAAATTTTGCTTAGGCATTCAAAAGCATTGGACCGGCACTGAGTGTAAGCCCTAATTAACATCAGTCAGTTGATTTTTTTTTGTACATGGCTATTGACATTAACGGCATATATGACAGTTCCATGATGATGGTATATAAGTTTTTATCATTACTTAATTCTTTTCTTCTTCTTTTCTTTTGCTATCATTACTTAGATCTTGTTAATGGAAATGTAGAAGTTATCTTGTGTGTACAAGACTTCTGAGACCAACATCAAGCTGATACGGTATAACTGTCTTTAATAGGAACAGATCATCATCATTATGTATGAACATTGGAATTTTAATCTCCTTCGACTAAGCTATGTTGGTGTTTCATACAATATTATCCAACATTTTTCTTGGTTTACAGAGTTTATGTTCACCGACCATCACCATGTTTTGAGCTGATGCATACTTTACCGTTAGGCTCTCTTTTATCTAATCATCATATATCACCACTAAATTGCATGTTCACTCAAATGGTGAATGGACAAGGCGTTTCACGCTCTTGGTTATATATCACACTTATAGAGATGGCATTGCCTCATCCTCTCTGGTTAATTTATGTTATCTTGTTACGGTAGATTAGCCTGTCATCATGTGTATCTTAATCTAGTACAGTACCAAAACAGCATCTAGTGGTTCTCTAGTCTTATAAAATATATAAAGGGAAAGAACATGACTAGATCATATTTTTTCTTGCTTTCGTATGCAAATCACAACAAAGTACTTCCTATTTTTGATATACTTGCTACTTGGTTTGACTTGTTCGAATAATAATAGAAATGTAGATTTGTAGTATAGTTTGTTAAAAATAAGTATTTGCAAGTGCAAGTACTTGCTAAAAATTGGTATGCTTGTAAGTTACTTGTATCATTTTTATTATTTGGGAATTACTTGTTTGTGAATTACTTGTAACTTACTCGATAATTATTTATAAATGATTTGATAACTATTTATTTATTTTAGCTATATAAACTTTTTACATGAATTTAAGATTAATCATAGTTAGTTATAGAATTTCAAGCTAAATAATTGTATTTAGGGCTATTTGCAAAATTGATTCAAAACTCAAAGTCAATCCTAAAATTAATCTGTATTTTTTTTGGATTTTTTGTCCTATTCACCCCAAAAGTTCATATTATTCACGAAAATGCCATTGATTTTTTTTCCTTTTCGAAAATGGTCTTTTTACTCTCTCAACCTCATCATCTTCAAGTATTTACAAGATTATCATTGCTATAAAAAAAACCCAAAATTTTGTATCTAAAAGTTTTATGGTTCATAGGGCAATTGAAGCTTGTGATTCATGGTGAGTCACTTTTGTTTGAGATTATGAGTATTTGAAGAAGATTTCTTTGTGCTAAACAAGTTATTTCACTGATTGAAACTATGAAATCAGTTTTTTTCCAGATCTGTTCGCCCAGACGGCTTCCGGGTAGGTCGTCTCATCTGACTGTAGACGACTTACATGGAAATTTTCTGATCAATGCATAAGTTAGTTTTGCAATTGACTTTTGAATATGTTTTTAGTTACAACAAAATATGTTAATGAACTAAATAAAAGTTGTTTATTTATAAATAATATATTTTTTTTTACATAATAAATAATATTTTTATTTAGTTCATTAACATCTATATTATTAAAACCGAAGTACTTTTTGGTACTGTTTGAAAACATGGATAACAAATTAAGTACTTTCTTTTATTTACACATTTAACCATTGCATTTACAATAAATTAAATACTTTTTTATCTCTTTTTATTTACAGGTTCTACCACTGCATTTAAAATAAATTTAAATTAATTGATTACAATGGTTGTAGTTGTTTCTTTGTGGTGAAATTAAAAACACAAACTGAAATATATAATATATGTTATATAAAACAACTTTTAAATGTATTATTATCTTATTTAATTTAGTCAAATAATTTTTTTTTGAGAGTTCAATTTTCAAGAAAACAAAATATCATAAAATTAATAATAATTCATAGAAAACTAAAGCAAACAATTAAAGAATATTATGTTGTTTCATTTTAAAATAAATTAACAAAAAAAACAATAGGTTAATATATGAATAGTACAATTAAAGTTATAAAATTTTTTAATATAAAATTATGTACAACTAAAAAAATATTATTAAACATTTATATTATAAAATAATATGTTCTACTCTATATGTAAATTACAAAACATAAATAATAAAAAATATATATATATATATATAATTTTTTTATAAAACCATCAGTTTATTAGTTTATGTTTAAGATAAGTTAAATCAAACATCCGCACGGGAATGCGGGTCAAGTTCTAATATTTTGTTATACTTTAGAGGGGTTTTTTTTTCAAAAGAAAAAACGGGTAATGTATCACGAGTAATAAACCAACAACGTCAATGCCGAATAATTAATTTTATTTTAACTACTTGATATTTATTTATATTTTCTATTAATTGAAACACACCACTTGATACTTGATTTGCTGAAGACTAGTACTCGCCTTTACATGTCTAATACGACCCAAGGTAGATGACGACATTGACGAGTATCAATTAATTGTGCCCACCTAGGTCTGAGAAAGCTGCAGGAGTTAGTGAATGACAATGCGTCACCACCAAGTTGGTTAAATATGTATGTCTTAAAGGAGATTGCATTTCTTCATACTCTGATTAATATATGCTATCTCGTTCAGGTAGATAGGGCTTGTGGTTAATTGTCTCTTAGTTTAGTACTAGAAACCAGCAAGTAGTATTACTCTCTCTAGTTTTTAAACATATATAAAGGGAAAGAACATGATTAGATCACATCTCTTGCTTTCATATGCAAATCATGATGATGATGATGATATATATATATATATTTAGGTGTAAGAAAGAAGTAGGATTTAGTGAATGGCGTTACTCAAATGGTGAATGATAATGCTTAATTTAGTACACTAAAACAGCAACTAGTGTTACTCTCTCTAGTTTTATAACATATAAAATAAAGTATAAGAACATGATTAAATCAAATCCTTTCATGCTTTTCATATGTGAATCAGTACAAAGATGATGTATTTAGGTCTTGAAAGCATCAGGGCTTAGTGAATGACGTTACTCACAAATGGTGAATGACAATGCGTTTCACCAAGTTTTCTCAATATTTATGACTTTAAGGAGATGGAATTTTTCATACTCTGGTTAATTTATGTTATCTCGTTCAGGATACATAGGCTTGTTGTCAACTGTATCTTAATTTAGTACACTAAAAACGAGAAACTAGTGTTTCTCTAGTTTTATAACATATAACATGATTAGATCATATGATCTCCTGCTTTCGTATGCAAATCACACTACAAGGATGATGATGTATTTAGGTCTAAGAAAGCAGCAGGCAGGAGGTTAGTGAAATGACGTTTTTGTTTTTTACTTGGGGGTCTTAGATGGTTCTTCTTGGTGATGACAATGACACTTGGCAAAGTAGAGAATGACATGGATTTCTCTTTGTGATGTTTAGTTGCATCAGCTTCCACTTGACTAAAGTGAATCACGTCTTAATGTGTAAGCATATCTTGTGGGCCTTATCATCCAATGATTTGTTTTTATCTTTCCTTGATTTTTCTTTATTTCTTTACTACTCTATGTTGTTCTGCCACACACTATAGCCTCCCACTTCTTCTTTTGGTGCAATTATTTTGTAGCTAACGATGTGAAGTATAACAGCCATTGCCTGAAAGCGAAAGCTTATTCCTTTAGCTATGTTGACATGATTATGCAGTTAGAAAGTCTGCTTTTTTCTTTTTTACGATAATGGGTTATAATTGATCGCACTCTTATCTTTGCCCATGCTTTTATGAAAAAGAAACAACAAACTACCGCTAGAGAACTTGAGATGACAATGAGAGCCACGGTCAGGTGTGTTTGCTTATGTCCTGTCGCTGTTCATCTAATTATCAGCAACTTGCTTTAATTATTCTTATCTGATAACACACATCATTGTTTTCACCAGTTGATGCACTTGCAGGTGACTAGTAAGGTATAAAGAGTGGACCGAAATGTTTTAAGGAACCCCACAAAGATACAACACTCATGTCCACAGGAGAGTGGACTTGAAAGTTCAGTCATTTTCGTTTCTCTATTTTGCAAATGGGAATGAGTATATACTTTTTCTTATCTCATATAATATCATCTCACTGTTTTATTCTCGAACTTAGGAGTATAATTATCATCTAACGCCTAATACAAAAGAAAGTCGTCGGATATATATGTCGGATACTTAAGTAAAATCAACCAAAATTCGACGACTCAAATCTTTTTCTGATACTAACATTATTCCTTGGTAGCAGTGGGGCAAAATATTTATTCCTCTGGATGCATTTTTTACCTCAACTTCACTCGATGCAGTGCCATGTAGGCCATGAGACGATAACCCACCAGCATAACTCCCATAACAAGCACGTCTATCCATAAATTGTTAAGTCCCATGGCCTTGATTCCTGGGAAGTCTCCAACTCTGCACCAGACCCCTTCTGAGCACTCGTAGTAGTCTTCATCAGTGTACTGAATACCCAAAAGCAGCTTGTAGCAGTAGTAGCTATAGCTTAGGTACTTGAGCCATACGATGAAAGGAGGGATCTGTTGCACGTAATATCCTCCAGCTATGAGAAACACAAGTGTAGTAACAGATGCTAACGTTGTGGCTTGCTTGATGTTCATAAGGAGAGCACCGAATGCTAAGCCGAGACCTTGAGCAACAAGGACGGAGTAGAGAACAACCAGTAGTGAGAGGATAAACGTTGTGGGGTCAGGTTTGAGCCCACCCATCCAGTAAATTATGAACACAAAAGCAGTGGGAAGGGCGAGTTCCAAGGGCAGGTCTCCAATGTTTCTTGCCATGAAATAGGATGAAAGACGGTACATTCCGGATGACCTCTCCTTGATTAGCATTCTCTTCTCCTGGGGAAATGTGAAAACCGCGTTGTATAGCGGGTAGAATCCCCAAAAGACTGAGAAGAAGAAGAGTAAGGCAGTCTGCAATGTAGAATGATTGTTAGAACACTAATAAAATATGTGATGGGAAGAAGAGTAGTGATGATCAAGATGATCATATTATTTATTAATTATAAATCAGGAAGAAGAGCCTTACTCTATCCTGAATGTGAGATTTTGGAGTATGCCACCAGAGAAGGCCACCAAGGAAAGCCACACTGATGACTTGGAAAATCCTGAGCTTATTGAAAGATTCAAATCTCCTCTCTCTGACCCCTCTTTGGAGCAATACAGTGAACTGGTACCACCAAGTTGTGCACCACTGTTCTGACTTGATACTTTTTGCTGCTCCATTTAAATAACAGATTATTAGTCATGTAGAGGAGCAGAAGCAGAATAATACAAGAACTACTTTTTTAAAAAAAATAGTAACGAAAATTATTACCAGCAGCTTTGGTGTATTCATAGCTATGGGAATCTGCATTACAGAGTTCAGCTTTCAGTTTAGGGGCTATGTTCTTCCCGTAAGCTGAAACAAGAGTTTCTTTCACTGTCTTTTGTTCTTGTTCTGACGTCTCCTTTTGAGAATCAGGAGGTATTCCTGTAGTTTACCAAATTTTGATGAATTAAAAAGGATTTATTTTTTATCATCTAGAAGCTTAAAGAGAAAGGTCTTTTACCGTTTGCAAGGTCAAGTAAAAGGATCAGCTGGGTTAACTGTCATGGAAGTAGGAGAATCCAACAGAGCTGAAATATTCCATAGCAGAAGATGCCGGGCCATAATAAATAGGACTGCCTTCAGACAGTAAAACCACCTTGTCAAACATATGGTATATGCGGCTTGATGGCTGATGGATGGTGGTGACTACTGTCCTTCCCCCAGAAGCCAGGCGTTTTATTGTGGTCACGATGCGATGAGCAGTGGTCGAGTCAAGACCCGAAGTTGGTTCATCAAGAAGGAGCAAGCTAGGATTGATCAGCATTTCTTGACCGATGCTAACTCTTTTTTTCTCCCCACCTGATATTCCTCTGAACAGTGGTCCTCCTATCATGCTGTTAGTACACCGAGTCAATCCGAGTTCAGAGATAACTCGGTCCACATGGTCAGCCTTCTCGTCTCTGGTCAAGCTGCTTGGTAGCCGTAGAAGTGCTGTAAAGAAGAGAGTCTCCCAAACCGTGAGGTGAGGGTAGAGGACATCATCCTGAGCAACAAACCCTGTTCTCCGCTTGATGCAACCAGAGAAAGGCTGACCGTTGTACATGACTTTCCCGTTGAAGGTTTTGGAGAGTCGGCCCCCGAGAGCTGAGAGAAGAGTGGTTTTGCCACTGCCTGATGGACCTAACATAGCTAGAATCTCTCCTGGACAAACCATACCCGTTATCCCATTCAGAATTGTCTTCTCTTTGCAGCTCCATGATCCTAAACACTGACCTGTCTGCTCTATTTTAACCTTGTACACAACCTCCTCAAACTGTACAACAACGAATAAATCAATGGAAAGCTATGTAAGAATTATATCTCTTCTTTTAACCAACTACCAAGCTAGAGGAAGAAGAGAAGAGAGAGTAATATTTATTTATGAGATATTTCTGTGCATGTAAAACCCAAAACTCAGTAGAAATTTGAAAAAAAAAAAGTGAACAGAATTGATTCTCTTTTGAGAGTTAGAGAGAGAGAGAGAGAGAGACCTTGAGAGTTATGGGGTACATGGAAAGCTGGAGACCAGGTTGTGAATTGACTAGTACAGACTTGCTCTGTGTTTCTGACATATCTGTCAAACCTTGTACCATGGCTTCGCCATTTTCTTCAGGCCTTGGTGCTATGCAGTTCTGAGGCATGATGGTTCCGGAACTAGTTTCCTTACTTGTCCTTGTAGTTGTAGCCGTTGTGATGCTCTTATGGAAAGTTCTTAATGGTGGTAAGAGTATCAAAGTAAACAACAAAGGTAAGAAAGATTAAAAAGTGAGTGTCTTTGGTAGCTTTCTTCTTGAACTCCCTCTAAGGGAACCCATGTGAGCACATGAATATATAGTAGTATGGGAAACACCCTTACACACATAGAATTAGTCATGTGTCTTGCAAGAAAGAGGAAAAGAGAGTAAGATCACAAAAAGAAAAAAAAAGATTTCTTTACGATGTTGGCCGATCAATCGTCTGTGGTGAGTTCCCACCTTCTCTCTCTCCGGTTAGTTTATTCTAAAGCTAAATATTTATACCTATCTCTTCCTTTGTTCTATTTATTCATGAGAATCTCACCTCTAATTCCATTTTTCTCTTAAGATAAATTAAATAAAGCAGCCTTTGGAGTTTTTGACTCTTGTGGATTCTAATATTGCAATTTTCACAATTTGCACAAAGTTTCTCTCTATTGAAATTCATCTTTTTGTTAGGTTCTCCAAAACTTTTAACTATGACGTTTGGTTTCGGTTCAGTTGGTTTTTGACTTTTGAATATAAAAATAAAAAAACTGTTCAAATATTTATAAATTTTGATTTCATTTTAAGTTCAGTTCTTTTTATCAGTTCGGTTTGGCTAGAATAACTTGAGAATCTGGAAAAACAGATCTTAGTCCAATTTGGTTTGTTTTGATTCAGATTTGGTTTCAATTTTTTCGGATAATTTTGAGTAATTCCGATAAAATTATCAGTTAATTCTTATTTTTCAGATAACATACTAGATAATTTAGATTGTTCAGATAAAAATATTAGATTCGTTTTTTATTAAAATTTATGGTAAAAATTCCCGAGACATATTCTTAACCGTTTGATGTGATTGCGGATAATCAGAGTGACACATTTTTAAGCAAGTTCTGAAAAACGGAGCTCAAAGCATAAGAGTACTAGGTGCTTTAATTATTTAACCATATTTGGTAACTTCTTCAAGTTATTTCTTTCACAAAGATGATTTACATTTACATAATACAAAAAGTGGAAACTAAAAGGAAGAGACTTTGCGGCTTTTGCATTATACATGACCAATAATTATGCTCTCCACCATTTCAGAACTCAAAAATAGCTATACCACAACCAATCCAAGTGGGAAAGATCCTCTAAATCTTCAAAAGAGTAAAATATCTTTTGTAAGTTTTTCTATTAATATTTTGGTTATGTTATTTTAATATGTATATTTCACATGCCATCTCATATCATTTGTTATATCTCTGCAATATCAAGCTCTAATGTGCTGGTGTTGTCTGCATGTGTAACACTTTATTTCCTCAAGAAATAATTTCTTCCTAAAGAAGCACATTACGCAGAAAAGTTTTTAGAGCTGGCGATCTGGTCATAGATACACTTCCTTCATTTGTCTATTAACCAAAAACTCAAAATTCAATATTACGACAGTTTTATGTTAGTGTCCTAGTCTTTTGATTCTTCATATCTTGTAGGAGTGCATATCACCCATGAAAAAGGTTGTAGCATGCCTGTGACACAATACCAACCATTCACAAGATCAGATTCTTGTGATAGCTTGAGAATCTTATACTACTATTCTTGAATAATCACCAGAGATAAAATATGAAATAACTTGGATTTTGAAAATATGTCTGTCATATCCGGACGACTGGATCTAGTAGTTGGTAAGCTCGTTTTGATAGGAAGAATTATCTAGTGTCTGGTGAAAATATATGGATAGAGAGTCCCTTCGGGGACATCCCATAAAAAATATATGGATAGAGACATAGAATGATCAGGCTTAACCTCCAGTGAATTCCCCATCAACCAAATAAAAGACAGTATCTTCGCACGTTATTCTTCTTGTTATATCAACAGAATGAGTTACATTTTCAGACAAAAGTTGACGCTATAGGCATCTTTCCCAACGTCACATTACTATATCAATTTTTTTTTGCATCACATTACTTTTTCAATTTTATTTTCTTTTTCTAACAAATTATTAGAAAACTCGAAGACCTTTGGTGCATTTAATTTCTAGATCGGGAGCAGTCTGAGGTAACTCATCATCAGTTAGAGGGGATGAATTGTCTTTTCCAACACAATTTGTTTTGAACCCTGATATTCTTTTTTGAATTATATAAGGTGTCCTGGTCTTGCTGAAGTGACTCCCGACAAAACACACATTAACAGCTTACATTTTGGTTCACATGTTGGTTCCCTATCCATGGCAATGTCAAAATTTTATTTATTCAATGGCCAGAAATCGAATCCTATTAGTTTCATCGTAATAGACTTTGCCTTTAAGTTAATCACCACTGCACCATAAGCACCAAGCACCGGTTCAGTCCGGATCCAAGAAGACTACCAAGAGCCAGCACCAACAGTAATATTAAAAATGAAATTCTGTTTCTATTGTTTTTTATGTCAATGATGTGTCGAAACTGGAAAGGAGCTTTGGAACGTTTTTTGTTAGGTAATCGAAATGGAAAATGTATAAACTATTATAATTATGTAAGATATTGCGTTGAATGTGATTCACTTGTTCTTCTTCTTTTTGCTATATGAAGGGTTGTTCAATTCAGATTTCAGTCCTAGACTCCTAGTTCAGTTTTTTGGTATTTAAGTTTATAAAATTATTTACTGTATTAAAATTATATTTAATTTGGTTTGCTTCGGATTTAAATATTATCAATTTTTATTCTATTTTATACTAAAACTCATATTTGTATTTATCTTTATAATATTTTAACAATTTTAGTTTACATGATTAAAAATTAGATTTATTAAAACAGAAATATATTTTAAAGTACTGTAAGTTTTACATAGATTTTTTATTTAACTTAAAATAAGTATTATAGCTTCATTAAATAAAATAAGAAAATTTAGTAATAGTAAATTATTTAAATAACTCATTTTAGCATAATATATTTATAACGTCCCGACCCGTCCACGGCTAAATGGGCCACCCACGCCCGCTCACTCGGCCCGTGGGCCCCATCCCATCCGACGGTCGGTCGTTAATTTTCCAAGGCTCGAAATCATTGTTTACTGACCCTGCAATCACCACCCGACCTTTCTCCGTGTTTTGGCCTTATTTACACGATATCGCGAATCACTTCCTGATAGGTCACCCATCTTTCCACTACTCCAGCCCAAGGACGCTTAACTCTAGAGTTCTAAACGGATGTGTGACGGAAAAGGTAAGTCAACTTTGGTGACATAGGTAGCCAAATCAATTCTCTTAAGTCTTTCCGTATGTCACAACTCGGGATGTTACAATTCACCCCCTCTCAAAGAACGCAACGTCCTCGTTGCGTCCCACGACAGGTCTCAAGACGCTTCTCAGGTCAGAACTGAGACGGCTAACCAGCTCTGATACCACTTGTAACGTCCCGACCGCCTACGGCTAATAGGCCACCCACGTCCGCTCTCTCGGCCTGTGGGCCCCATCCCATCTGACGGTCGGTCGTTAATTTTCCAAGGCTCGAAATCATTGTTTACTGACCCTGCAATCACCACCCGACTTTTCCCCGTGTTTTGGTCTCACTTACACGGTATCGCGAATCACTTCCCGATAGGTCACCCATCCTTCCACTACTCCTGCCCAAGCACGCTTAACTCTAGAGTTCTAAACGGATGTGTGACGGAAAAGGTAAGTCAACTTTGCTGACATAGGTAGCCAAATCAATTCTCTTAAGTCTTTCCGTATATCACAACTCGGGATGTTACAATATTTTTTCTTGGAATGTAACTTTCATTAATTTTCAAACATTTAGGTTACAAACAAGAGGAGAGTTTAACAAAACTCTACAAGCAAAAGAAAATAAACCATAAAACAAAGTTGTAGAGAGAGACGTCTATGTAAAATGACATTAAATTCAAAATAAAATACGAATGTTGAAACAAGGTTCAACAGCAGCGTCAAAAGCTTGAGATTTAGTCATTTTGAATTATGATGTTAACACCCAATCCACACCTCCAAATATATATCACCGAACGAAATCCATTGTATCTTCAAGTTCTGAACGGACTGCTCCACAAGATCGCAAATCGGTTATGGAAATGGACAGACTCCGCCACATAAGTTAAGGAGGGAAGGCACTCATGAGAGAGGATGCATATGGTGATACCGTTCGCTCCTCAGAACAGAGAGTGATGATGGTGGTGGTCGTGATTGATCTGATGAACACGTTGGTACCTGAGAACATAAGGTACTCTTTGGACAATAGAAATATTGCAATGTGTACACGATGCCTTTGGTAAAAATCTATGTGGACCCACCAAAGAGACTGAACAGCCTCATTTCGAAGTGGCTGTGAAGAAATGAGCAAGAGATGGGGGCCTTTGAGCCAAATTTGGCTTTCTAACTCCAAAGGGAAATGGCTGAGACCCATCTCATGGTTAGAATTAATGGCTCGATCTTTGTCGAACAAAAAAAATATGCTAGCTGAAGAAACATGACGGCCGAGAGTGCAAGAGGTTACAGATGAGCATGATGGTAGTGAAAACCTCACCTCTGGTGTGCTATGTATAGCTGGCGTCAGAGAGGTGCATGTAATTCGAGGAGAAGCCTCCCCAAGAGTTAACCCAACCTAGATTCACGAAGGTGGTCGGTGTCAGGTCGATGAGGTTCTGGATCTAGAGACCGCGTTATATGTGGAGCCCCATAAACACCAGTTTTCAAGACGTTGGAGGATATCGATGTAAGATGTACTTGCGGTAGGGTGGGAGGCGGAAGTCGAAGAGGGGCTTTGAGCTGGAGAGACACAGTAAGAGAGAGAAGGAGGTTAAGGCTCATAGATCTGAAGGTCCGGTAATTGTGAGACGATGGGCAAAGGAAGCAAGAGTGAGATATTTTCGGGGAGCTCCCAGTATGTTTTACAGTTCCTGTGAGATTCCACCGACAGACTAAGATCCTACATAAGAGCTCAGCCCGTATCGAGATCACAAATAAACAGGAGAAAAAACAAAAACCTAAAATGAAAAATCAAAAAGAGAGAAATCTCTGAAAAGGAAACAAAGCAGCGAAAGTGGAAATCAATGCCAGTGAGAAGTGACTCCGCCAGCACACAGAGACAACACATATACGGCTCCTCAATCATAGTATTTGGGAGATTTTGAAATTAGGCTAAACCCCAAAGTTGGTTTTTAAACAAATATCTATCAAGAAACTTTTTTAGCTTAAAACAAAATAGTAAATTATTTTAACATTATAAATATCAAAATTATATCAACAAAATAAAGTGTGTATATACTATCAATGATATATATTATATAATTTACATATAAAAATATTACTAAACTTTAAATAATAGGTTTATTCAGTTTGATCAGTTTATATACCAAATCATCTTCATATATTGTGGTCTTCAAAAATAAAATCGATAGTTGATTATATATAGTATTGACAAAGTCAAAACAACTTCTATTTCCGTTCAGTTTGATTTTAATTGTTTGGTTTTATTAAATTGAAGACCCTTGAGTATCTTTCTTTCACTTCCCTTGATACACTCGTATTTGCACATGTTTCGTGTAAAAGTTTTCTTATTAGTTGAGGATGCAGTCATTTTTAATCGAATTTCATGATAGTAAGGTCAAATAAACATCTTTTTTTTCTCTAAATGAAGACACATCTCTCGAACACTATTTCCGAAGTGATTTACTTAGATTTCTTCACTACTTTCATTCTCAAGAAAAAAAATGACATGTTTTATTACAAAATGTGCCTTTTTATGATATGCATTATTGTCTTTATAAATATTTATATTTTTGTAAAGGGTCAATTTGCTCAATAATCATATAAACCCTGACAATTAAGAATATAGCCATGCATGAAAACCTGTGTCAATTTGATGTAGAAGTGGACCACGTTCTCCTTTCTGGCGCGTGAGATTTGATTAATGCAACAATTGATATCGTACTATACTATGTTTGTCAAATATATAGTACAGAACAATTAATTTATAAAAACAACCATTATGAAGAAGATAAAGAAAATAAGAAAGCTGAAAAAGATTAAGGGTTTGTATAGAGTACCCTTTACCCTAAACCAAATTATATATCCACACTATATATTCTAAACCCAAACCCTAAACCCAAACCAAATATCCTAAACCAAAACCCTAAACCCAAACCATATACCTTAAAACCTAAACCCTAAACCCAAACCATATACCATAAACCCAAATCATATACACTAAACCCAAACCCAAACCCTAAACCCAAACCATATACCCTAAACCCAAACCATATACACTAAACCCTAAACCCAAACCATGTACACTAAACCCTAAACTCAAACCATATACACTAAACCCTAAACCTAAACCATATACCCTAAACCCAAACCATATACCCTAAACCCTAAACCCTAAACCCAAACTATATACCATAAACCCAAACCATATACCCTAAACCTAAACACTAAACCCAAACCATATACCCTAAACCCTAAACCCAAACCATATACCCTAAACCCAAACCATATACCCAAACCGTATACCCTAAACCCAAACCCTAATCATAAACCCTAAACCCAAACTCTTATCCATTACGTGACTATGCTATACATGTTATGGTATGGAATACTCGACACACCCACAAACTTTGTATATAAGAAATTCTCTAAAATTTTCTTAGAGAGAAATGATGAGTGGCGACGGTGTTGGAGAACAAAACAGTGTAACTGATCAAGTATTGAGTAACAAGAATCATGAGACAGAGAAAGAGATATAAATTGCAAAATAAGAGAAAAAGAAATGTATTGTACTATACTGTAATTTAAAATAGTATAGAACATATGACGTATGGTATGAGATAAGGATTATGAAGAAAATTAGAGAAGTTACACGATGGAAAGATAGAGAAAAAAACGGATGGAAGGGAGAGAAAGGGAAGATGTCAAATAGATAGAAGAAAATGGGATGCCGAATAGATAAAAGATGATGGAGATGTCGAATAGAGGGAGGGAGGGGGAGAGAGAGAGAGAGAGAGAGAGAGTGGTGAGGGATGGAGTAGAGGAGAATGAGAAAGTGGTGGTGGCTATGGTAGAGGAAGGAGATAGAGAGAAAGAGGGGAAGGGAAGGATGGAGTAGACAAAGGAACATGGGAATAAGTGGTGGTGGCTATGGTGGTAAATGAAGGAGGGAGAAAAAGAGGGAATAGACAAAAAAAACATACAGAAAAGGAGAAAATGGCGGGGTTATGGTGGTAGAGGAGGGAGAGAGAAAAATAGTAGAAGGGAGGGAGGGATGCAGAGAAAAAAAGAGATTGTATTATGCTATGTTTCTGACTATACTATATATGTGTGTAAAATAGTATAGATTTACAATCGTGATTATAGAATATGATATAAAATTTACAAAATATATGTTTGTTTTGAAATTTTCAAAACATACTATATGTAAAAGAAAATCTATGTTTTTATCATGTTAAAAACAAAGTTCAATAGTTGCTTTAACAGAAATTAAAAGCAATTAAAAATAGAAAGGGAAAACATGTTTGTGAGAAAAATAAAAAATGAAAAGAAAAAAAGAAAAAATCAGAAAAATGCATGTCAAGGACAATATAGCAATTATTATACAAATATCATAGCCCTTCTTCTGTTATGTGTATATACTTGGTTTAATTCCTATAATGGTTATGATTCCAAATTTCCCTTTTGTAAAAATACATTATCTTTCTCTCTCTAAACAAACTCCTCTCCCTTTTCTCTTCTAAGCTCTTTCATTAATTCCGTCTGATCACCGGCTCCAGCTGCTTCCATAGAGCCAGAGTCGGGTATATTTTGTTTAGTCTGTGTGCTTAATCGGTGTTGTTGCATGTGGTGTTGTTGCATTCGGATTTTGAAACTAAATTATGTAGATCGTGGTTGATCTGTTTCACATCGATCAGATTTTAGCTTGGCTTGCGGTGGAGATCCCCGATTTTCCAATTATTTGGGTGGTGTCTGTTTTTCTAAGTATGCATGTTCCGTTTCCTTCTTGTTGGCTCTTAGGCTTCACAGTTTCTCGATCCTTATTCCGTCTTGATTGTCAAGGCTGATTCTGGTAGCTGTGAGGCGATTCGCTCCCTGCCTTTAACCCAGAGGATTGATTGAGCCTCATCTATCTCGTGCTTCTTATGTGAAAAATTTATGTGGCTGGATTTGACTTTCGCCGTTTCCGGTTACAGACTACGAAAATTCATGTTCTATTTTTCCGGGATTTGAAGCTTGTTCTTAACCAGCCTGCACTATTCACTATGGGAGGTTTCTGTTTCCTATTATCTTCATCAAGAGCCGTATGGAGTTTAGGATGCATGCTGCTTAGGAACTTTCGTCCTTGTTTTTTCTTTTTGCTAGCTTTTAGTTTGATTTTTAGTTTCAAAATCGTCATGTATTACTTCCAGGGATTGAATATCATCCACTGGCTATGGACTCCGGGAATTCATGTGAACTCGTCGGCTTTGGGTTTGATCTTGTGTTTGGTTAAAAGTTTTATGTTCCTGTGTATTTGTTTAATATGAATATAATCTTTTAGTGTTAAAAACAATATATTTATATTTTTGGACATATTCTTGAAATATGGTATAAAGTTTTGAATATGGTAATGATAATATACTTAAATAAATTTTAGATAAGTCACAAATCCAAAAAAAAAACCATCTCCTTTGTTCGTTTAACAGAAAAATAATTGAACAAAATTTAAAGCAATATCCTTTTTCTTATATACAAATTTTCATCTTCACAAAAGCTTCTGTGCAACCTAACAATTATTACTGATGAATAGAAAAATAGTTGAGAAATATTTTTTTTCTTTTTTTTTGGGAATGGAACAATATTTTAAGCAATAGCGAGCCAATCACCTCTCTATTCGGAGATTGAGACTTTTGTGTGGGCAATGGAATGTATGAGGAATTTACGGCAATATAGTGTTACTTTTGCAACAGATTGTTCTCAATTGGTGAAGATGGTTTCAGAATCAGAAGAATGACCTACTTTTACAAGTTATATAGAAGACATAAGAAGTCTGAAGAGTTGTGTCACATCCTCAGAGGTTATCTATGTATCACAGACACAAAATAAAAAGGCGGACAGTCTAGCACGCAATGCAAGAAAGCAATTGTCTTTTGTTTTTCACATGAATGCGATCTCTCCAACCTGGTTATCAGAGTCTATATGAGTCTGTAAAGTTGCCGGCAAAAAAAAAGCAATTTCCCTTTTTGTTTATACAAATTTGCATTGTCATTTTTGTGCAACCTAACAATTATTACTGATATACAAAATAAGGTACAATGATTTAAAGAAACTATACTTTTTGATAATTCCAAAATTTCTTATTTCTAAGCAAATTGAGTTTTCTTAGTTATAAATTTCCAATCCTATTCCTAATTAAATTTCTCATTCTATATAAATACACCACCAATTCTCTTCAATCAAAATAATAATTATGTTATTTCTACGTACAAAAACAACTGTCATTGTTATCATCAAAAAAATTCATCCATCTTAGTAAACAAGAACAAAGTGAATATCTTAAAGCTTTGGAAAAAAACATTTTAAAGGAGCTAATTCTATTAAGATGGGGTTGATTACAATTACAGAAATCAAAGCTTGATTTTTCAATTATATACAACAAGTGACTTATATTTTCTCATTATTTTGAAAGGGAATCATATTCATGCTACAGTAGAAAGTGATGTCTTGGTTAAGAAGTACGATAATAAATTAAGAAAAAGTGAATCAAAAAATAATTACACTAGTGATAGTTAAATATTTGAAATTTTATTTATACTATTGGTTAATCAAGTAAATTAACAAATTGATTTTTACCAGTTTAACATATTTTAACTATATATATATAATTTTAACAATAGGGGATAATATTAATATTTAAATTAATAGTCATTATCATATAGATAAAATGTTATTCTTAACAAATCTAATTTCAGTTCTATCAAAGTATTAATAAAATTAAAATTAAAATAATTAACTAAATCAAATGAAACAAGACTATATATTACATTTATAATTTTATTTTTTTCCAAATCAATGAAAATTTAAATATAAAAACTAATGTTAAAATATATTCATTTTAAATTAAAATATTCTTTATAAAATTATTATCTACAGAAAACTCCTAATTACCATAACTATTGTTTGTCTAGAGATCGCGTTGCGTTTACGAGCACTGAGAATTATTTTCCTCTCTTTTTTTGTGTTATTCCATGAGAATAGTTTTGAACGTCAACAAAAATTGTAAGTATTAGATTAAATCATTATATCTAAGAAGATTGAGAAATAAGGTAACTGGGAAAGGGATATTTACTTGTAAAAATGATAGTCGGAATACGATCCTCCACATCTTATATCTCTCCGGTGGAAAGTTCCCTCGATAAAAGATTCGGATTCTTTTATTTCTTTTTTATACATAATTCAAATGTAGTGTCATACTTTGAGTAACCCACTTGCTTATAACTTTGCAGGAATGCACGAATCCGAATGTATGCAGGTTTTTATTTGAATATCAGAAAAGATGCTGGAATTGTTATATTTTCTTCGTCAAAGATGAATTAAAATATAGAGGCGTATAAGACATGATAAACCTATATACGAATTTGGTTTTAAAATGATTGGATAGGTAAGATTGAACCTGATTGGTAAGTTATAGTTTAAGGGCATTTCTAACAACTCTTTATTCTTGTTATGTACCAGATTGTGATCGACATAACCGGACCGACCAGGACCGTACCGACCGTAGGAGATAATGCTTATCGACTGTTGTACTTATCCACTTAGGATAAACACGACCTGATGTATATATATAAGACTCTTGGTCAAGATTAATAACAAGAAACACGTTTCCCCACTTAGTTTCATAATACGTTATCAGCACGAGACTCTAAAAACCCGAGCTACCCAAAACCACCAAAAACCCTAAAAACGGCGCATCTTAAAATCGCTCTATCTCTCTAACCGTAAGGATCCAGACAACGAGCCACATATCAAATCGAAGCTCTCGACGAAACGAATCCAACGCTGTAAACCTCGTGTCAATACGATCTCGGACGCTCCCTCACGCTCTGTTTCAATACGCGCCGCCAGTAACCCTAAAAACCCTAATTTCGGCACAACTTCAAATCGATCGATCTCTTCAACCATGAGGAACCAGACGACGAGTAATATATCAAATTAAAGCTCGTGACGAGACAAATCTAACGCCGTCGGCCTCGCCTCTATCTGACTCCGGACGCGCCCTCACGCTCTATTCTAAGACGCGCCGTCAAGTGACCTAAAACCCTGAAATTCTAAAACTCATTCGACGACTTCAAACCGTTCGTTCTCTCAAACCGTTTCTAAAGATACAAGAGGTTTTTGCTCAACCTAAGACACGCGACCAGCTCCTGATCCGTTCCGGTCATGCAGTTCGCGATCCGACTTGTTCCAGCTCTCGGTGGTCCAAATCTACACTTCAAAGTTCTAAAGGTAAACTTTGAAATCTAAAAGAACTCATAATCGAACATGGTTGATTGATAAAGGAATGACCATTAAAATTTTGCAAAACCCCAAATCAAACCCTAGCAAAGATTAATAGGTCCAAACCCTTCCATGAGTAAATCGAAACTCTTAAACCAAAAGTTCGATATGAGATTGTTTTACAATTAAAATCAAAACCACAATGGTTTCTGAATCTCAAAACCTCTTTGATCTTAATGATCAAATCGATAAAACCTAGAAATCGATCAATCCCCTTTAAAATCTAAACCTGATCGATTTCATCAAAAAAAAAAAAAAAAAAAAAAAAAAAAAAAAAAAAAAAAAAAAACCCTATTTTTTGATTAACTTGAAATTCGATTGTCTACTTGATTGTTTGATAGAAAATTTCGAAAATATAAAATTTCCATTTATAGAAAGTTTCGAAAATAGAAAGTTTTCATTTATAGAAAGTTTCGAAAATATAAAGTTTCCATTTTTAGAAAGTTTCCATTTTTAGAAAGTTTCCTTTTATAGAAATTTTTTTTCTGAAATCTCTTTTTATAGAATTTTATGGGAAACTTCTTTGATTCATTGATCATCTAGAAATATTTTCTAAGATTGCATCATAACTTCGATTATTTTGCTTGCATCAATACTTATTAAAAAAAAAAAAAAAAAAAAAAAAAAAAATTCTTTCTTTGGTGCGTGTGATAAGAAGTATTGATATGAATAATAAAATTTTCTAAAAAGATTACTTAACATAAATTAAGACCTGTTTTGGATAATGTGATTTCAGATGTCAAATTTCGAAACTTCAGATTATACTACCCTAAAATCTTTATGGAGATAATTGATTGAAAATGGCAAATGAACACTTCAGTAGTCCTGATGTCAAGAGGACTCGGACAGTGTATTAATCAAGGTAATTATGTAACTGAAAGTGAAAAATAAAAAATAAAGCCATAACAATTATGTGCTATCATCTCACTAAGGATCTGAGAGAGCAGTATGAAAATACTAGGGATCCTTATGACCTCTGGTCAAAACAAAACTTCAGATTCTCAATGGTATTATGGCAAAAGGCCATAGATGAATGAAAGATTCTCAGGTTCTAGGATTTTGAATCCGTGGACAAATATCATTCTGCTCAAATGAGAATCACCTATAGTTTTTAAACTATGTGCTGAAGTGGTAACAGAAGAGGACTTATTTTATATGACCTATTCCACATTTCATTCAAAGGATATGTTGTTATCACATAAGTCTAAAAGGTTTCACGACCTATAAAGACTTATTATCATGCCTATTGGCAACCGAGCAAAGAAAGCAGAAAATTCGAGATACCATCAACTGATTGATAAAATTCAGTAAACATACATTGAGAAACAAGACAATGATATGAAACCTCCTGAAAACATTGAGGATGAAAATGATATATAAGAAAAATCTGAGGAAGCCGTATGGAAAATATAAATTGTGAGGTTGGCTTACACATTGATTAAAGAATCAAAGATTCAGACATTCTGATTTCATGTTTTATGTTTTGATTTGATTTGCTTGTCATTTATAAAATTTATAGCAATAATAAAAGTTGATTCTGGTCTTATATTATCTTGCTTGATTTGCTTGATAATTCCTTGATTGATAAATGACAAATGAAAATTTAGAAAATGAGTATAGTAATTAAAAATCATCCGACCAAAGGCATTGCCTAAAAGGGGCATGAATTATTCACCCAAATAAAAGTCCCATTTGAGTTATAAAATTTTGAAAAGTGAATGGTTTCCACATTGAACCAATGGGCAAAGGAAATATAAGTTCCTTAAGATTATAAAGAAAGTAAAAATTGCCCAAGGCATAAAAATGGTCGAGACTGTACTCCCAACTGATCTAAACTATGCTAAAATATCAGTATGATAAAGGCAAAAGGCCTAGGTAACCAGATAGGTTGACCACGAAATTTTATACACTTTATGGCATGACTGGACTAGCCATCCAAGTCTTTAAAATTGATGCAAAGATTGATATCGAGAAAAGGCACAAAAGAGTTATCCCATAGAATCTTACGTTGTGTAACATGTACACAAGGGAAACTCAATAGGCTATAATGTTCCAAGCATCTAAAAGATTTATAGCATGTTCATGAGGGGGAGAAATGACACTCCCGTGGTCCATGAACAACACTAAAAATCCGAGTGACATGGTCTATGACCATGATAGAACTTGGCCGAATTCTTTGTGATACAAAGATCACTAGCTAATGCTTGGGAACACATAGATTTACATGTAATGATAATATGCATCAGGCCATATAAAGTGAGCATAGATATTCCCATCTAAAGATGATAAAGGGTCATGATCCAGACATAGACCATCCTAAGAGATTATGTTTAGACCACCACAATAATATGTGCCGTCTAGGATGGAACCTCATAAGAAGATGAGATAAGATTGGGAATATATGTTGGATATGAGAAAGCTTTCTCCCACGATTTTATAAGAAACCTTGAGCCAAATATGGGTGATCAGATTAAGGCAAGGTTCACGGATTGTATGATTAAATCCGACTATCCAACATCAGGGGGAGAAAGAAATAAGCTGGTACAAGTATAAAGAAATGGAATGATATTAACCATCCTTGTCTTGGCAAGATCCTCGGACCAGAGAATATGATTTAAGACGTCCAAAGAAATATCATACAAAGCTAGCTAAAAGAATGCCAGACAGATTAGACCCGAAAAGAAAAGAAAAAGAATGACTAAGTCATACCAGCTTAAGCACCACGAAATTAATGTCCTAGAAGAGACATAATCAAGTTGCTATAGAGTCTAAAGATAGACCAATATGTTCCATAAGATAAGGAACCTCAGAAATGAAAAGAAAGGTGCATAGAAATGACATATCTGAGGTCATAAGAGAAACCAGACCAGACATTGAGATAAGGCTGCGCAGCTAAACATCTAAGATACCAGACCATGTAGTTTGGGACGCCAAACTGCAAGGTAAATGAAGGTTCTTAGTAAGAATGAAATCTCTAATCGATTAGTTCATGTCTGGAACACAATGGAACACTATAAAAGAAGTGTCGACACATAAAAGATAAAGATGCATAAGGAAATAGCACTTGAGTTTAAAAGATATAAGCGAGGATCAGAACCCACGAGAATACAAGAATGCATTCATAGACTAAAGGAAACCGTGGGGGTTCAAAGAAAGATTCAAAGAATCTATAAAAGAGATGGGTGTATTGGCCATATATAGAAACACCATCTGATAAGATAAAACCAGTGAAAAATAGGTCTTGTGTGGGAAAGGAAAAGAAATCGTGAGACATGGACTAAGGTGTTCATATTCCTATTTAAAGTATTCAAGGAATGGCTTGATTACACAAGGATACTCACAGAGACCAAAGGAACAGATTATAAGGAGATATACTCCTATGTGGTGGATGCTACTACAAATTCGAAAAGGTCTGGATATAAGTAGAAAGAAATGTAGTAAGTAGCATATTGATCACTGGATAAAGAAATGATAAAAGTATCAAAAAGATGAGAAGAAATTCTCATAGAATAGTTTTGTTCCTAAGCTATTCATGGACTGAAACAAGGCAGCTGCGAATGATAGACTAAGAAAATAATTAGTACAACCAGTCCATATCCCTATAGAGGATATTATAATTCCTTGTGTTATGTTTATAACAAACCAACCTAAAGAGAGGTTCAATGATTTCAATGATACAAGTTATCAATTGATTAAACATGCTATGTCTTACATATGGTAAAACTGCAGAAAAATCATAGCCGTGTGAGTGTGTGAATGATTAAGTTAGCACGCCTAAAGTGAGAACCATAATCTAAGATAGTGACCAGAAGCATACCTGGTCGTGGCTTAATAAGTATAGTATTGCTAAAGGCAAGAAAAGATCGATAGCTATCTATAAAAGACATGAGTGCATTTGACTGCGAATTCATAGTTTGATGAGTTCCATTGCAGCAAATAATTATTTATGGTTTTACCTTAGACACTCATGGTAATGGACGTGTATAGACAAGGTCTATAACATAACATTGATCGACAAAAGGAAATAAAGAAAGACTGGCTACAATGGATAAAACAATTGGCACATACGAAGAGAAATAAGTCCAAATGGGCAAAAGATATAAAGAGAAGTGGTTCGTATGTGTTTAGGTCAGAAGACTCAATATATATTGAATGTCCACGTTTTGATAAAGCCATATAACCAAAGTATATCCGTTGGACATGAAAAGGACCTGCAAGTAAAGTTTTATTGCAGACTATAAAGTCCATCCGAGCATCGTTCGAAGCGCCATCAGTCCGACCAAGACATGGAGTGATCAGCAGCAAAGATGTACATCCTGACCACATCTTTATGGAGTTCCAAAGACATCCAGACGTCCAACATTCACTAGTTCATTCAAGGAGAATCCAGTTGATCATCTTCACCAAGTCACATGCAGCTTCAGCGTTCAGGAAGACTCGGATACCAGATGGAATGCGTCTACTACAGTGATGCATTCATCAAGGGGAGTTCATGTGTTGTACTCTTTTTCCTGTCCATGGTTTCCCATTTTACCACATTGGTTTTGGGGTTTTCCAGGAGAGGTTTTAATGAGGCAACATTAAGCATGCAACGAACCAGTACCGGATGTGTCGATCAAGGGGGAGTGTTATGTACCAGATTGTGATCGACATAACCGGACCGACCAGGACCGTACCGACCGTAGGAGATAATGCTTATCGACTGTTGTACTTATCCACTTAGGATAAACACGACCTGATGTATATATATAAGACTCTTGGTCAAGATTAATAACAAGAAACACGTTTCCCCACTTAGTTTCATAATAATTCTTTAGTTTTTTTTATCAAGGGTTTTGCATTTTAATAGTCTCTCATCCCTTCAACGTTTAAGAGAATGAATTAGAGTTTTACAAGCTCGTCTGCGCGGATTTTTATTTTTTTATTTTTTATTTTTTCTATAAATTATATATATAGTGACATTTTAAATACATAGGTTATTTGGATATTTTTAAGTTCTTATGAAACTATCTGGATTCAAAACAAATCCAACTCAAACCCCATCCAGAAATTTATAATATATCGAAATTAAATTTTAAAATCCAAAAAACCCAGTATCCAAAAACCGATTTGTACTCAAATGAATACTAGGATTTCGATGTCTAAATGATTCCGTAAACAAATAAAAATTTTGTTTTGTTAACCAGTTTGAATTTATATCAAGAATGAAACAATTTCATTTTTTGTCATTAACATAAACATAAACACAAAAACTCTGTAAACTAAACTGGTAACTCTGCATATATATAGATGACAAAAAATGGGTGTTTCCTATCACTGCATGCAAAACTATATGCCCTTGAATTCATCGTGCTTGGTAACGAATCCAGATCTGGGATTCGTTGCGATCACCGGTGGACATTTAAAAAATATATGGATTAATGATTCCTTTGGATTTCTTCATTGGGCACAACATATCTCACCTTGAATTCCTTGCGTGTGCAAATTTTTATTTACCGCTATTACACTATATATCATGCTAGTATTTGTCACAGAAAATGTTAATTTTCAGTGGACAACGGACTTTCCAACAACAAGCCTTAAGAACATCAACTGTGGGTACATAAAAAGTTGGGGCTTTTTCTCTGTTAGGATATATTTGTTTCATTTGCTATTCAGATTTCACAGTTTATTTCTAACTATTCATAAAATGATATCCATCTCTGCCTGCCAACTGGATTTGACTTAATGGAATGCTTTGAATAATCTGCATGTCTTGGGGATTCACCAACTTAATTGCATGTTAATTCCATGTTCGCTAAGTCGCATTGATGAGAGAATCTACTGTAAAATTGGAGAAAAATTTTGATTGAATAATGTTTGTTGGTATCGGACGAGTGGTTGGAAGCAAAAGGTCATTCCATATAGAGATAAATGATTCTGATCTCACCATTTTGATTAGTCATTTTCTAACCAGAGATTTAGTAGAGATAATACTATGCCAGCCATATGATGGTGAGTACGATCTAATCGGTTTCAGGAGTGATGCATTTCTGAAGTATTCGGTTTCTCAATTAATCGCCAGAACTGCTTTGCAAGCATAGCCGTATTATTGTGATATCTTTAAACCCTAACCATCCTTCATTCTTATCATTGTATAATTTGTCCTACGATTACCAATGCCTGTCTCTCGTGTTTCCTCTGGACTCCACTAAAATTGTAATATTGCACTCGTCAACTTCTTTGTTATTGTCTATGGTAGGCGAAAATAAAACATGACATGGTTTGGTAGTTCTGTGACCATTTCTTGATAATCACTTTTTCCCTTCCTTAGTGAAAAGTTGATTTAAACGTGTAAAATCATTATTTTTGACATGTAAAATCAATAAAGTTGAATTATTATAATACAATTAGTGAAGTAAGTTATGAAAAAAGTAAGTTATGAAAAGTGTAAAAAGAAAGATGTAATAAACGCTTTTAAAAATAGGTAATTGTGTTTTATACTTTGTAATTAATGTTGTCAAATTAATTAGAAAAGAACATAAATGAAGTAGTTTTAGTTAAAGAAAAAAAAATGAAAATCTGTAAAAAAACAACTTAAAATAGGTAAGTACTATTTTGTTTTTCACTTTTAATAGAATACATAGTATTATGGAAGGTACAATGTTCACCTTCTCAAAATACCATTTAGTTTTCAATTTATTTTTATAACTATATAAGTTCCAAATTCTTATGAAAAACATTTAAATCATATTATATTTTCTATTAGTATTCTATTAAAAATAATTTATTGTTTATTTTTTATATATTTTGGACACGATCACAATTTTTGTTTGTGAGTAAATGAAAAATGTAATAAATCATATGTCAAAACAAGTAGACTTTAGAATTTGTAACTATATTTTTTTTTTCATTATAACAGACTGGTCCGCTTATTAAAACGTGGGAGTATATTATTTTGTACTGATATTAAATATTAAAATTATATAAGATATTTACTTAGTTTTTTTTTTTTTAATTATTTCAACCATTCTCATTATGAATTTTTAATAGAGTTTACTTATAATCCTATTTGATTAATTATATGGTATATATTTTGATAAATGTTTAATTATAAATTTATTTTCTCTAAACTTTCTGACTATAACACTTTATCTGTACACAGTATGTAATTTAATATGAAAATATATTTAACTTTGAATGAATGTAATTTTCTCTTTATGAAAATATAAATAAAATAATCTATTAATTTAGTTGGTATCATATTAAATGAAATTATTTAGTAGTACCTAAACCTGTAAAAAATAGCTATACGTATTTTCAATTTTCATTAATTTTTGAGTGTTTTAGTCAATAATTTGATTTATGAATAATTTTAAAATTAGTAAAAGTTATTAAAATAGTTGTATCTAATATATTATTTTGTTTGAAGACATGGTTAATTATTTTATTATTTGTAAAGATAGATAGTAGTATAATTTATTTTCAAAATTATTTTAATAAATTTATAATATTATCATTAATTATAAATGAAATTTTAAATAATATAACACATGACTAAATGTCATAACCATATTGTGATCCTATTTAATAAGATAGATGGAAAAACTATATTCTTAGAGACTTTCCCGTTTGTGTTAGTACAATACCATTGTTCACGTTATGCAGATTTTTGTTGACAATGAACAAATAGTTAAAAGTTAAAACTAATGTAACTTGTTGATTTATTATTTAATGATAATAAATCACATATTTGAAAAAAATAAGTTGTCGTGAGTCTAGGTTTAGATGGAAACTAGAGTTAAAATCCGTGATTTTTAATTTTCTAAAATAAATTATTTGGCAACATTTTAAACAAATATGTTATTTAGATATTTTTAGGTTCCTTCGAGCCTATACCGGATTCCGAAGGATTCGACTCGAACTCTGTATCAAAATTTATAATATTTTAACTTATTTTAATTTTAAAATCTAAAAAATTGATAACTAAAAAAAAACTGTTTTGTACTTAAATTGTTATATGAATACCCATTTTTAACTGATTCTATAAGTAAATGAAATAATTTTGTTAACTGGTTTAAATTATTGTCATGAATTAAGCAATTTGATTTAAACCTGGAAATTATTATGATTAACCCGTAAAATAAATGATGTTAAATTATTATAGTAAATATAGTTAATAGAATAATTAAGAAAATTGAAAAATGAAGATGTAATAAAACAATTAAAATGTGGTATGTTCTGTTTTATATTTATGTAATAAATGATGTCGAATTATTTAGAAAATACAATAAATGAAATAGTTAAAATTAGTTAAAAATAAATGAAGAAGATATAAAAATCACTTAAAATAAGTAAGTTTTGTTATATACTTCAATTTTAATAGAATAAACTAGAGCTTAAAATGTATATTCATACAGATGTATTTTTTTAAAAAATAGACATATAATTCTTTAGAACAGAAAAATATAATGATTGCACAAACATGCATTTGTATGGTCTTTGTTCAATTTTTAATATATAATACTTGAGATAAATAAACGATTTTAATTGTGTCTAATTTGTTGTTTTCATATTCAAATTGAATACAAAACCAATCAAAATAATATGTTATATAAAATATTTGTAAATTAATATTTTAACCATAGTAACTATTTTTATGTATTTATTTATGAATTAAAACATCAATTATTATGTTTATTTATATTAATAATTCTATGCCAAAATTAAATGATTTTTTTATAATAAGATAGATAGATATATCTATAAGTTTTTTATATGCCAAATAAAATTTCACTTATGTTTATTTTTGAGAAAATATTAAATTGAAATTTATTTGTTTTATTCTTATAATTCAAATATATATGTGTGAGTTATACTAATCATCACATAACTAACATAAATTTAAAATAATTTATAGGTTTTAATAAAAAAACATATAAATTTTCTATTTTGTATGAAAGATTAAATAATACTAATATATACGAATATATAATATTTATAGTTTGCAGTCATATTTTAAGAAATTTTACTAGGTTTATTATTAAATTTGATTAGAGAATAATCCCGTTAAAGAATAATCGTAATATGTTTGGTTAGAAAAGATCAAGCAAAATAAATAATTTTATAATTAATAAATTAAGTTTGGTAAGTTTGAGTAGAGAAGAATCTAACAAAATAAATGAGTTGAGGTTAATTAACTAATTGTTATTAATTCGATGACATATGTTTTAATTGTTATGATATAAATATTATTATTCCTGCACATGGCTTATGAATTTTATAGTAAAAATAGTTATATGGAGTGGAAAATAAGTGATAATAAATGTAATACATTTTTATTATTTAAATTTAAATTATTATTTTGTTTACATAAACTATGTCTTTAAATTATGTATCTGGCCACATAGTTTTTAATTATTGAAACTAAGATAATTTTTTTAGTAAAACAGGTTAAACCAAACTTCTAATCATATGCAAAATTTGGTTATTGTACCATTTTTTATAGTTGACACAAAGTTAATGTTAATTGTATATAAAATAGAGAAATTACCTTAAATAGACCTTTTTAGTTTATTTTAACAAAATAACTTTTCAATGAGGAAAATGATAAATTGAAACTTTATTAAAGATTAAATATACATTTATAATCATTGGGTTAACTAATCTAAGACTTTAGTTTTAGAGTTAAGGGGTGAGTTTTAGGAATGTGTTCAAATTTAAAAAATAAAAAATAAATATTTAAATTTTTAAAAGAAAAAGAGATTATTTTGGTCATTTAATTTTTAGAGTTATTTTTGTGACAAAAATTTAAAAATGGTTATTTGAGAGAATTGCCCAATAAAATATGTATAATTATTATGATAATATAATTAATGATATTGTGTATTTTTATGGTAATATAATTAATGAAGCTGTTAAATTAAAGAAAAATAAAATGATAATTAATGTAATAACTTGTTGAAGAAGACTAGTTTATATTTTGTTCAGTTTTATTAGTACATATAGATATGTATAAAAGCTAATGCTTTAATCAATATTATGAACGTGGTGATGTTTTAATTAATTAAGAATATTAAATTATTTTTTACCATAAATATATTGATTAAATTTTTATTCTACTGAACCAAGAATCAGTAACGCCTAAATAGCGTTCCTTTCATATAAACAACATGAACCAGAAATTGAGTTTTTTTTTTATGTAAACACTTCGGTTATATACCGATCAGATATTAATAACTGCAATTTACGTATGCTTAATACATATTGTATTTTCTTTGTGCTAAAATAAATTTGTTCACAAAGAAAATACAATATGTATTAAGCATACGCAAATTGCAGTTATTAGAACAAACTATATGTAATTTTCTTTGTGCTAAAAAAAATTTGTTCTAAAATCCTTTAACAAAAAAAAAACAAAACAAATTTGTTCTATAGTTTCACTCTTAATATGTACATATAGACCCCTTTCAACTGGCCAGGGATCAAAACCCTTTAAAAAAGAACTGTCTGCACAACATGTAAATTTGGATACTATTAATATACCCTCAATTATAAATTGTGTCCTTTTCGTTTTAGAAAATCTTAGTGAAAGAGACTTATACCCTTTACTTTCAACTAATTCATTCGTATTTCCAGTGATTTAATATGATATTTTCCGCCTAGCCCGAATCTTTAAAACGAGATACAATATGACCATTCATTATTTCATTTACTAAAATAATTCATTATTTTATCATATAGCATATTGGTGTTCATATGTAGAAGGCTCTCCATTACAGAATGATTCACCTTCCCTTTCAATAAAGTATTATACACCTTGTTTCAATCTATTTTATATACACTGACACACACAGCCACACACACTAAGCTAACTCAAGATTCTAACTACCATATGCAATGTTAAGAGTACTAAACGCATAACTCTTAATCACTTTATACGTTGATTTAAGTTGCAGATAATATAAAGAAAAGGGCATCTAATTATCTTCACAGAATATTATATACGCAGAACATATACTTAATTATATAAAAAACATATATGTATAAAATAATATGTACTATTTCAGATCTTCGAATAGCACTTGTCTTAGTGTGTGGATTCCAAGTGGAGCCAGACAGTCTTTGCCTTTTTTTTTGTAACTTAAGTCTTTGCCTTTTTCTTTCTCTTCTTTTCAAAATTTCGTTCTGATTATTGTTTACTGATTAATAATTTCTTTGGTTATCTTCGGTGCGATTCCTCTTCGAGAGCACCACTTTTTGCCCCCAACTTGCTTGTATTTATGTATGCATATATCAATTTTATATACAAGATGTATATCATATAATTTGGTTTTTGATAAATTTTGTGCGTTTTAACACCATTTATTTTTGATATGTTTGTGTGCATAAATATTACTAAAAGTCTACAATTGGTGCAGCCCTATTTAGATTTCACAGTGAAATACAAAACAAACAAACGAAAAACAGTAACTAGACTAAAATGATAGTCCATACGTCTCGTGGTGGAGAAATGTCATTTAGTGAGTTTGAACACTAGTTCGTAAGTCAACACGTGTCGCGCACTATGACACTCTAGTGGTGGGTGCGTGTGCTCGTGTCACAAGTTAAATTAAACTAATACTACTAGTTGTTTAAGAAAGTCTACTATTTTCCAAATAATGGGCAGATGTGACCTAGTTACTAATTAAATTTGATTTCACTAGAACTTTTTTTTTTTCGACAAAGACTAGAACTTGTTGATACATATTTTTTCAAACTAGGAATGGCAAAAATTTAAGCAAAAAAAAAGAAGAAAAAAAACTAGGAGTAGAAAATCAAGTATTAAGCATGACGTATCTCTTTTAGAACAAGTACGAAGTATATTTGTTGACCAAAAGGTACCTAGTATGTTTATATAGTTATGCGAGCGTAACGATTCAACATTACAAACAGCTATATAAAGTCGTACGATATATATTTAATTTTGTAAATATTAAAACTTTGAAATCTATACTATTAAAGCAGAAGCATGTTTGTGAATCTGCCCCTGAAATTTTTATGTTTTTACAAAACATCCCATTTACTTTCCTTTTTTAAATGAAATCGTGTAATTAAAAGGGAATTTCGGCCACTTAAAAGCCCAATAGAGTTTTAAAATAAATTGACAGTCCAATTTTTTTTGTTCAATGAATTATTAAACGAAATATGCTTGAAACTTTCGGATCAATGGGCTTGAAACTTTCGATTATGTTTAGTAACTCATTTAAAATATACTAGATTTCGACCCGCCCTTAAAAATGGCGGGTATATTTTTGTTGGAAAAATTATTTTACGTAATAAAAATTATGATTTTAAATAATTAATAACTTGAAATTTTCGATTATGTTTAGTAACCCATTTAAAATATATTATGTTAAACCCATTTATCCGAAAGTTATTAATTATTTGAAAGCATTATCTCAACTCCTTTCAAGTTATTAACTATTTGAAAGCATTTACTAAATGAAACCTCAAAATAAAATCAAGTTGAAATAACAAATGATTAAATAAAAAAATCATAGTACGGGTCCGAATTATCTCAATTCTTTAAAAAATTAGTTTCATTTAAAATAAAAACTATATTACATAAACTAAATTTAATATAGAAAATGTTTTGAAATACACAAATGAATTTTTCAATACAGAGAGTGTTGAAGATATGAAATATTTTATTTAAGTTAACAAAAAATCAGTTTAAAATAAGTCTAACTTCGGGTTAAATAAATAAAATCATATTACGGGTTAGAATTATTTAGGGTCTTCTAAAATTTATTCATATTTAAAATAACAAAATAAGTCATATAATTAAATTTTAGATAAATTTCATAAAAATTTAAAATATATAATTTATCAAGAATCATAATTTTTACTACGTAAAATAAATTTTCCAACAGAAAAAATACCCGCCCTTTTTAAGGGCGGGTCAAAATCTAGTCTATACTATTAAAGCAGGATCCTATTTGAATTTTTACTAAACCTACCCTTTCTTTTTCAATGCTTCCTTATATTTCGCTGATTAATGAAGGGTAATTGCGTTATTTAAAACCTTCCACGATTCTAGCTCTTAGTTATTGTTAATTATTGATATTGGGCTCGCTTAAACTATCACACAGGCCCACGTTTCGTAACCATATTTGTATGTTAATATTTTTAGCAGGTCTTCAATCATAATTATATTTTTTTGGTCCAAATCAAAAGATCACAAGAACCAACCTAAACCAGGATAATTTCATTGGCACAAAACATACACATGTCGAGGCATGGGAAATCAGCAATATTATTAAGAAATTCGATACATACTATAAATTTTGATACATCATATTGGTATTTTTACTAAGAATACCATTTTCTTTATTAACATTGTATATTTCATTAAGGACAATCAACTAATATCAATAACACATCTATATTGGGTCTTTTTTTTTTCTGATCCAGCCCACTGGCCACATCAGATCTCTTTTGGACCATTTGAGCCGATTAAAAAATCAGATCAAATTCTTTTTTTTTCTCCAAGTTCAAATAATTTTTTTTCAACCATTCTTAATATTTTGTGTAGTGAACAAAAATTAATCACTTAATTATTATGTTTTTTCTTTCTTTTAATATAATTTAAGCATTCATAAAAAAATTGAATTTTTTCATTGAAAAGTATAAATCTTTACTAAAATTATATAATTTTTTTATTTAAAAAATTAACCACATAATAAAATTAATTTATCAGAGTTATACCAACTTAATTCATTAAAAATAAAGTTTAATTTTCCAAACATAAATACTTATTAGACCTGGACGTTCGGATACCCATTCGGGTACGGATCGGTTCTTTCGTGTATCGAGTTTTTCGGGTTTTGAAATTAAACCCCATTCAGGTATTATAAAATTTCGGGTCGGGTTCATGTCGGATCTTTCCGGGTCTAGGTGGGTTCAGTTCTCATGCATAAGAACCTGAAAAACAACCAAATAACCAAAGTATCTAAAACGGATTCGGTTATTTACACTCAAAGTAACCAAAGTATTAGATTCAGTTCAAAATTTTGTATCCAAATTACTCAAAAGTAACCAAAAATAACAAAAATATCCATTCTATACAGTTTTTTTGGGTAAACTTTTATCCAACCTATCATATTTTATCCAAAAATACTCAAAAGTACCAAAAATAACTACTATAGTTAACTTATAATATTAATGTAAAATATTAAAATAATTATAAATATAATTATAACATATATTTTAGATATATATTCACATTTCGGATATCTTCGGGTACTCATTCGGTTTTTGGTTCGGGTCAGGTTCGGGACCGGTTCTTCGGATATAGCAATTTAGAACTCATTCGGATATTTACCGCGGGTCTGATCGGGTTCGGGACCCTGATTTTTGGGTCGGTTTTGGGTTGGTTATTCGGGTCCTGATATTGTGCTCAGGTCTATCTCATTTAAAATGAAACACGATAAAGAAAGATAAAAAGTTTAAGTTTTTTATAAAAAACAAATATATGAAAATATGATATTTACTAAATATTTGTCAATTTAAAAAAGTTAAAGGAAAATAAATCCGCGCTTTGAAAGCGCGGATCAAAATCTAGTCTACCATTATTATGATTGTTTCACAATAAAATAAAAAATTGTTAACTAAGAATGGGTTTCGGATCCATTTTCTTAGGATCATGACTTATATTTTTATAAATTTTTGAAAAAAATTCAAGCATTAATGCATCAGATTTGAATTGAAAAAAATATACTAAAGGACTTTTTCAAAGAAAAAATATATACTAAAGGCATGATCGGATTTTCCGCTGCCACCGCATATTATGATTGGTAACCGGTGTTGGCATTTTATACAAATCATAAAAAATACTATAAGTAGCTTTGAACCTTTTTAAATCTTTTAAATTCAAAAGTTCGTAACAGTTAGTGGTTGCGATTCTAGAAAGATAAAAGTTTTCTTCTTTTAAAAGAAGAACAATATAAAAATAAAATAGTCAATAAAAATTTTAAATTGAAATTAGTAATATATTTTAATCTATATTGTAAAATTTAGAAAATATTTTTTATAATTTTTAAAAACTTAACAGTATAATTTTATAAATATTATTTTATATTAATTATAATATTATGAACTTTAATATTTTGTAATTATATAAAATATAATATTTTCATTTCTTATTTAACAATTGTTGTATTTGGTAGTTAATTAGTCATAAGCATCCTGTAAATATGCAAATTTCTAACTGTTATACCAATCGTATAAGTCTTTTCAAAATGTTTAAAACCGCAATAATCTATTCTCGCAACGTCCGTAACAGCATCCACAACATTGCAGTTACGCAAGTCAGTTTCTAATACTTTTTTCTGATAGTCGTGGGGATCCGGCAACCGAAGTCAACCGACTAGTTCCATGAGGCTCACGGTGCTCCACGTATTTTTGCGATTTAACGCTAGTCCGATCGAATGACCACACGGAATTTCGAAACCGGATCTGTATTACAATAGTAACTCGCTCCAAACCACTCCACCACCGTATGGTTCAGTTTCTAATACTTACTCGATGATGATTTGATAATAAAAATATTTTGAGTTGATAAGCGACCTAGATTCAAAAATACATTACTATACTCCAAAGTGTAACTATTCGCTGCTTATGATCCATTTAAATATTTGAAGACATCATATATTTTCGATTTACACCTCTACTTAAGAAATTAGTCTGAGTTTTTTCATTGAATTAGAATATCCCATGTTAAAAATTTTCAAATTGATATTGCAAGACAAGTTAGATGGAATACTGAAAATTGGTGTAGCTTCTTCTTCCTCTCTGTAGTGTAGTTTATTTTTTTCTGCTAGTGTAATCTTCTGTTAAAAACTGAAAATTGGTATAAAATTTAACATCTTTACCAAAAAAAAGAAAAAGAAATTTAGATGGAATACCTTCGTAGCTTTGCTGTGCCAAGGGCAGACCTAGTAAGGGATGTACTGGGTCATCCCAGTTCTAAATCTTCATTTTAATAAATAATTAAGGGTAATCAATTACAGTGTTTTTATCCTATTGTAAAATATAGTGAAAAGTTTATATATCTCTGGTTAAATAGAGTTTTAGATCTGCCTTCAAGGGCTACCTTTCTCTATATTTACACTATCGATTGAATATATGGATCTGGACGAAAAAGTGCCTTTCTCTATATTACACTTAGGGGGACGTTCGGGTACCTATTCGGATTCGGATCGGGTATTTCAGTATAGAGATATAAAACCCGTTCGAGTATTTCTGTACTTCGGGTCGGGTTCGGGTATTTTCAGTTTGGGTTTGGTTATTTCGGATCGGGTTCGGATATTTAGACTTTAAAAGAAATAAAAATATTTTTTTCATTTTTTAAGTTTATTGTATTTTAAAAATATAGATTTCACTTAACTGATTTTTCTATTTTTTTATAGATTGAATGATTAATAAATTTGGAAGTAACATTTCAAAAATAAAAATATTAATTTTTCTATTATTTTTAAACTTTGGATGTAACTTTTGTTAACACATGAAACAAAAAGTTTAACATACATTTTAAATGAATATCAAATTATTTTCTTCATAATTATATATATACTATATGATCTTAAAGTATGTGTAACATCAATATAAATATTTTAAATAAAATGAGAGATGTAAACTAGAAAAATAAGGGTAAATATACATATGTTCGGTTATCTTCGGATATCTATTCGGGTTCAAGTATTACCCGTTCGGGTTCGGATATCCAATCTCTCCTAACTTAATATCCGTTCGAGTATTTTGCTATTTTGGTTCGGATTTCGGTTCGGGTTTTTCGGATCGGGTTCGGGTGCCACTTCGGATATCGGGTAAAGTGCCCACCCCTAATTACACTATAAGCATTTCTTCAAAAATCTTTCTTTTAAAAAAGTGGGAACTAAAGTTTTATTGGATTGTGCAATTGCATGATATTTTCGTCCAACAAATAGTCTATTTGTGTAGAAATTGGTATAAAATTATTAAAACGATAAAATAATCGTAACTGATAAAAGATATTTATTTTTATTTTTAATTCTTAAAAGTATCTTAACTAAATTTTGATTAACTTTTATTACTATTATATATTTTCCTTTATTCATATATATTAAATTATTTTTTTATATCAAATGAATTTAAATGTATAGTATATATATTTGAGAAGGCTTTGGGCAACTAGATATATTTTCATATAAATGATATATATTTTTCTTCTTATGTATTCTACGTGTTCTCGGAATTATATTGGGAAAATTACCAGAACGGAATAAAAAAACAGCATGGTTATCCCTTTAGTATAAAACTATTTTTGTCCATTTTATCTTTCTTTCACCTTTTTTATTTTTGAAAATTAATGAAATAAATAGTTCTGTGGATCAAAAAATTATAAAACAAAAAAATAAAAATAAAACACCCATATACAAAAAGAAGTATTTTTGTTGAAAAACTTAATAAATAAAAAATTTAAATTACGTTCTACTAAAAGTAGATTGTCTCTTCTACGAAAATTGGGCTAGTAGAAAACGAATTCTAGACTAAACATGCTCATCTTTTCTTTTCTAGAACGAATAATCTACTTTTTATTAAAATTTTAAACAAGGGGAATGTGAATTATACTATTCGTAAAGATAGCAACTTTCAGGTGGAATGCATGTTCTACGTTTATGAAGTTTTCTAAAGTTTCATGAATGCGAAATTTAGAATATACTCATACGTCTACCTGAGGTAGAAATTGGATTCACGATTTTTATCATTGTTCTAAAAAAGTAGAAGGTGCATTCTACGAATAAGAAAATATGTTTATTGCGAAATTAAGGAAATTTCAGTTAAGTAAATATTCTAAAAATATCCTTAAAATATTCTAACTTCCTAAAACGTGTTTTGATCGATTTGTTTTGTCTAAAAAATGATTTTGCATTTTCTTCTTCATAAATCTAGGATATATCTCCATAATTTGTTTTGTGATTTTCATAAACTCTTGTTCTAATTTTTCTTAGTTTAATAAAACTAAAAATTTACAAACATTTTAAAATTTTTAAACTTTTTATAAAAATAAAACTTTGTAAACTTTTTTATAAAGTTTATTTAAATTTTTTACAAAACTTTTATTTTTATTTTTGTAAAGTTTACAAAGTTTATTTTTATTAAAGTTTTATTAATTTTTTTTTGAAAGTTTACAAACGTTTTAAACCTTTTATAAAATTAAAACTTTCTAAAATGTTTTTTATAAATTTTGTTTAATTTTTTATTAAAAAAAAGTGTAAAGTTTTATTTTTATTCTTATAAAGTTTACCAAGTTTATTTTATTAAAGTCTTATTAAAAAGTTTTTAAAATTTTTATAAAAATAAAACTTTGTAAACGTTTTTTATAAAGTTTATTTAATGTTCTTTTAACTTTAAATTATTTTTATTTTTATAAAGTTTACAAATTTTATTTTTATTAAAAACTTTTTAAAAAATTTTATTTGTATTTTCTCTTTTTAAGAGACTTTACTAGAGAAACTATATCAATTAACAATGGTTAGTTTTGGGACTATGGAGACGATGGAGAAAATTATACTAAAGGGACAAGTAAATGATGGTTTTATACTATAGAGACAACCCTGCTAAAAAGTTTTTTATAAAGTTTATTTAATGTTTTTTTAACTTTAAATTATTTCTATTTTTATAAAGTTTATAAATTTTATTTTTATTAAAAACTTTTTAAAAAGTTTTATTTGTATTTTCTCTTTTTAAGAGACTTTACTAGAGAAACTAGATCAATTAACTATGGTTAGTTTTGGGACTATGGAGACTATGGAGAAAATTATACTAAAAAGACAAGTAAATGATGGTTTTATACTATAGAGACAACCCTGCTTAAAATTTGTTCCGTTTTGGAAAATTTCCCAATTATATTCTATATACTAAATAAAATTATGATAAACTATTGTTTTTTTTGTGCAAATGTAACAGTTTATATTAAGGTATTTCGTTTAAAAGAATTGTGGCAAGCCACTTATTACAAGAAGAGGGGGAAATTGCAGAAAAAAAGATTGAAGAATTTATATAAGAGTGACTGAATTTATATAAGAGACTTTATTAGAGAACCTAGATCAATTAACAAACACATAAATTAAAAAACTAATCATAACAAAAATATAGATGTATGTTTATATAATAAATTGACATTGCGCTCTTCATTATATTTTCTTCTCATTTTAATCAATTGACATGATACGATCTAGAATTGCTTTGTGTCTCCTATCATTTCGTTGCACGCCAAATATAGTTGTGTCTCATGTCATTTCGTCCACCCCAAATATAGTAAATACTGACTTGAAAGACTAGGCGCACGAGAAGAGGTAAGAACATCGTATGATCCAGTCAGAAGCAGACTCAGCGTCGTATCCCAATCTGAATCAGGAGCAGACCAAAATAGATTATCCCCACCCCAATCCGTAGTGAAAATATATGGACATGCAGAAAATAGGTGACTCCTTGTCTCATCCGGTTCTACAAAAAATAAGAAGCTTTGGACCTGACTCGAACTCCGCATCCTAGACCCCGTCGAGAGCCTATCCTTAACGGCCCAGAAAAGTGATAAACGCATGGTGCGGGACTCCCTGGAGAAACCAAATCACTTTCCTCCATTGTAGTCTAGGCCTGCAATGGCGTATCAGATGCCATGTTTCAGCTGCCAAAAATCTGTCTTCAAAAACCTCTTCATCTTGTTTCCATAACACTCCATCTAAACTGTAAGGAACCAATTAAACTTGAGCAAGTTTCTCCATCTAGAACGTGAGGTACCAATTAAGCTTAAGCAAGTTCCTCCATCTAAACCGTGAGGAACCAATTAAGCTTTAAGTTTAATCCATTCCATCTAGACCACGAGGAACCAATTAAGAAACTTCCGAATTAAGCAATTAAGAAAGTTCTTTTCTAGGGGCCAAAGCTTAAGCGACTTCCTCCACATCCATGAACCAGTTGAACTTTCCTTTATATCTCAAAACATCTCATTGCACAGTAAATACTGTCTCACCCAAGAGTCCCAAAGCGAACTAGAGTTGGAAAAAAATTCGCCATAGAGCTTCAGAGCAAATACTGTACCCACCTCTCACACTTCTGATGCCAAATCCACCCTCTTCCTTAGGACAACATAAATCTTCCCAAGCCACTTTTGCTTTACTAGTAATATTTGGGGAACCACTCCAAAGAAAAGCTGAGCACATACTTTCAATTTCTTCAATACAGCCCTGAGGAAGAAAGAACACAGAACTCCAAAAATTTGTTACTATGACCTGATTTAATCAGTAGCAGCCTCTTTGCAAATGATAGGGCCTTGCTCGTCTAGCAAAGAAACCAGGTTTCTTATTTTTACAATCAATGCTCAATGGTCTGACTTTGACATCAAACCTTTGTTTCGAGGGGTAAACCAAGATACTTAATAGGGTGGACAGAAATCGACAATCCATAGCAGTAGCTGCATTCTCTAGCCCTTGGTTTCCTCTACCCGTTGCAAACACAGTCAGGTTTTGCCACATATCGTAGGCCAGAAATTCCAGCGAATCGATTCAAAAACTTGAAGGGTGCCTTGGAGTGATGATGGACTTCCACTTTAAAGACCAGTATGTCATCTGCAAAACTAATATGGGAGAGTCGCACCTCTTGACATTGTGGGTGGGAACCGATGGCGCCTTTTAGGACTTTCCGATTGAGTAGCTTGGAAAATACATTGCTCACAATAACATAAATGTAGGGCGATAATGAACATCCTATGGCTGACTTCCCCGGCGCTTGAGAAAAACCCTCCAGCTACACCATTTACCGAGACATATAAACCTGCCTGTGTCAATACACCACATTATCATAGCGATAAATAAATGTTGATAGTTTATTGCTCGCAAAGTTTCTTCAATAAAAACCCAGCCCACTGTGTCAAACTCCTTAGACATATCGAGCTTCATTGCTGTCATGGATGATATAGATAGCTTGTGATAATCCTTGATAAACCCAGCCCACTGTAACCGCCTTTCTACAAATGCACATTATTTCATCCATGTAGCCTGAGGTAGAGTAGCCTTTAGTCTACTGTTAATGATCTTCGAAATCACCTTGTATATGAAGTTACAGCACGCTATGGACCTGAAATCTGACATCTTCTCAGCATCAAGTAATCTTTGGAACCTAGGAGAGTAGAGTAACTATTAACACTTTGAGGCATGAACCCAAAAAGGAAAAATAATTGAAGGGCTGTAACAAAATCCATCCCAATAACCTGACATGCTGACTTGTAAAACTCCATATATAGGATAACTGTCTTGCCCAGCTGCTTTGTTAGTCGTCATAGAGAACGAGACCTCCCTAATCTCCTCCACCTGAACTGGCCTCACCAGCAGAGCAGCATCTTCCCTTGAGCACTGATAGTCAAAAAGGTCAGTAAGCTCCCCCTGAGATACCTCGGACAGACCTTGGTGATGTACATTCAGAAACATCTCGAAATGCTGAGCTGCATCACACTTAATATGCACGAGGATTTGTAAAAATTATGCCATCATCTGGTAGAACACATCTAATTCTGTTCTTAAGGTTTCGAGTCTGTGTGACCTTGTGGTAAAACATGGAGTTGTGGTCTCCTAGGTAAAACATGGAGTTGCACCCTAGATTTCTGGTAAAAAAAATTATCTTCAATTAATACCGGAAATATGGCGCTAGTGTTCCCAATCATCTGAGGCTTCAAATGAAGAGGCTTGGGGATTATGCATCTCATATGTGTGTTTCTCACAGAGATCTTCAAAAGCCAGCTTTACTAATCCTGGCATGTCCCAAAAAATCCTTGTTGGGTCCTCGCATCACAACTTTTAGAGATTTAAGCTTAGTATGAAATCTCTCTAAAGCAGACTAAGAGTGATATAATGGTTCAGTCTCATTCCGGACTTTAGAAACTTCATCTGGAAATCTTAGATGAGCAGTGGTATGATTAAAAAACTTGAAAGGGTTTCTATTACCCTCTGGCACAGCTCTAAGCAGAGTTTGCATCCTCATGTGATATGAAACTCCTTCGGACTCGAAAGTGGTGAAAGACTGTGGAAATCCATTTATCCAACAAATGTTAACCATGTCACGATCTAACTTCTTACTGATGGGTTATCATCTTGACAGTTTGTCCATGTAAAGTTGGGACCAACCTGAGGTAAATCTATAAAATCACAACATCTTACAACATTTTGAAATTCTTCGATCGCATTCCTATCGGTCCTGGTCTCCGTGAACCGAGAATGCTTTTGCCCAGAAAAAGCCACGTTGAAATCTCCATGTATTATTCAAGGATTAGTAGTTCATGCCACTGAACTAGAAATCATCTCCATCTCCTTCCAGAGATCTCGCCTCTCAGTGGCACTATTAGACACATACACAAAAGAACAAAGGAAAATATCACCAGAGGACTTGAGCTGCACCTATAACGTAATCATTTGAGAACTCATGAGACTGGACATGTCTCCACATCATCTGACCAGCAAATCTATATCCTTCACAATCTATGGTGAGAGTAGTTGTGGATACAACTCCAACCCGGAAAGGTAACGTCAAATATCTTCTGAAAATTTTCTTATTGCACTCTAGTCTCAATCACACATCCTATAGACAACTTAGCAGTTTTAACCCAATTAATATTGAACTGCTTTTTGTTTACGTCGTATATTGAACCCACGCATGTTACAAATGAAGATATGTGACATCAGTGCCTCCTGTTGGAAGCTTTCTTTGGATGGCGATGCACTCTCTGATTTTGAACTACTGCATGGACCAAGCCTCTGGAGTTTGTAGTCGGATTCTTAAAGTCTTTCCCTTTGAGAAACTGAGAAGAGTTTTGCTTGTTGACCACCACTCTAGTTTTCTTGGTAACACAACTTCTAAATCATTCACCTCCTTATTCACTACTTCCAGATCCTCATATATAACTTCTTCCACCCTATCATCTTTCTCAATCTCGCCTTCTTCCCGAATTTCTTGCAGTACCTGAAAACCATATGTGATAAGCAAAAACTGGACTCCAGGCCAGTCCTTTGAAGAGCAGTGGTCACTGTTTAGAGATGGAACCAGACCTTCTTTATCACTCTGATTCTCAGGATGAGAACTTTCTGTAAAGTCTCTTCTCCAAATAATGTGTTTGGGCCTTCCCCAACAGTCTTCATTGACAAGGGCTCCAAATCCTCCATTAACTTTGAGAAAATGTCACGTCCTGATTTTTCTGACACGGCCTTGATAGAGAAACCTTCAAGAACTACCTTGTTTGTCTCCAGAACGGGTAAACTCACCTATTGTTTCCTAGTCAAGATAACAACTGTCTTAGGAGATGGGAACTCCTCATCCAAATGACCCCACTTAAAGCACAAGTGACATCTAGAAGGAAGCTAAGGGTAGCCGACAGTAACCTTTGCATCTGACCCATCACATCCTTTGAAGCTAATCAAATTTGGTAGTGGCTTAGCTAAGTCTACCTTCACCAAGGCTCTCGCTGCATCCATACCTATACAATGCTTCATGTTTAGGTGTTGCTTAATGAACTTCCCAGCAGTGCGAGAGAGAAAGCTTAACCCTTTTTAGAGTAGAGATAACCCGGAACATTCCCCATATCCACCTACAATGGTATCACTGAAAGGTGTGGGGGCGCCTGAGCAGTTTCATGATTCCATTTCCCCAGCATTAGTGGCACATCAGCGATATGCCAAAACTTCCTCTTTAGAACTCTACTTCGAAATCCAGCATCATCAATTCTGAACAAGACTGTTGTCTTTCCAATGAACTGCACATTTATCTTCAAGCTCTTACACATGACTGTCCAAATACGATTCACTGTGGATTGCATTGAACCAATGTGTGGAGCTCCATTCATGAGGTAGCCAACAATAAAATTTGCCACAGAGGTTCTACATCAACCATTAACTCCACCGGTACCTCGACTTTGCAACACCATCATGGACCACAAAACTTGGTAGATCCAGTTTTTGAGGCCTATTTGGCCGGGTCATTTTGGGGCAAGATCAAAAAGAACGAAGAATTAAAAGAAAAGAATGGTTCCCCCTAAAAAACCACCAAATGTGAACCTCACTGACTCAACCGTAATAGGAGGTGTCAGTGATGAATCCCCAGCTGTCTCTCTAGCACCTGCTCGAAGCCACCACCTTTACTTCACGCTTCTCCAACTCTCATAGATGAGAGACACCATCAATTCTAAAAGATTTGATGCTTTCGCCTGCGACTTCAAGAACCTCTCTGGCTACGATTTCATGAGCACCAGTGATACCGTCAATGCTAGGAAATATACTTCTCTATTAAGTGTAGACTTGGAAGAATATAAGCATAAAATAACAGTTGTCTGGTTTTTGTTATGTCAAAAATAGTAAATGGTAATTTCATTTACTGTTTAAACTATTTTTACATTTGATTAAATATGTTGTCCACTTTTCCATTTCTACTGAGACTTTGAACCATATTTTGCAGAATCCTCCTAAATTATAAATGAAATTAATCATCTGCTAACTTTTATTATTAACTCTTTGCCATAGCTATAAGAGATATACAACTTTAATGTTTAGTGTTTACTAATCATAGAAGCTAAAAGGTTGTAGTATGAAACCAGGAACACCATGTTTCTTTTACCATTATTTTATTATGTCACTTATTACTTTTTGGTATCGTTTTATACTATGAAATGAAGCTGTACATTTTCCTCGACCACTCAGCCAGGGCCGTGCCAATCAGCCAATGATCTGAGTTTTGAGGTATTGGATCAGGCCCCTCTCATATCTGTAAATATTGAGACACCATATTTATTGATACTTATAAGCAAACTGTAATATAATTACCGAAAACAACATTTCTGTAATTATTCCATTTCTAACATTCTTCTCTATATTAATTTATGATTATGGACACTGACCATCTTTTTAGAGATGAAAGTAATTTTTTTTACTGTGTATATATATACATCCACTAAGCAGATACATCCTTTGCCATTAGAAGTTTGTATAGTTTTTCTCATATAATAATTTTAAAATTCAAAATAAAAAAATATAAATTATTTTTAATTTACCTTTTACATTAAAAGTTACTATTACATTAATGTTACTATTTTTGTTATTATTTAAAATAAATGAATTATTTTTTTCCTTAATTAGACCTTAGATACTCTAGGCGCGGCAATGCACTCAGTAAATAGATATCTTAATCTGATTAACCTTTTGCATTCAATCCGATTTCATATACTATCACCATAAATAATTTTATTGAGATCACTACTCGTAGTAGTCGAAGTGAAGTATTGTGATGAATAAATTAGGAGTTTATATTAATAATATATAGAGATACGATGTGAATGAGATGGAGAGAGAAAGAAAAATAACACGCGTGGAAAGTGGGAATAACGGTGGGATGCAATCTTCACGTTTGCTAAGAAAGCACTCAAAATGAGATCAGATATGACACTCCTACTCTTCTTTTTGTAACTCACTTTATTTACATTATCTTCTTCAATTCACACCACCTCTTCCCAGCCGTATATAAATGGCACCTCTTCACTTTATTTAGAATCATTATGCTTTTTAAGAGCAGTTACGACTATTAAAAAAAATTACCTAAACTAGCCGACCATGCTATATGAAAAAGTCATCTAAACTATGAATGGAAAAATCAGATCAAACATTACTAGTCTAGCATATCAAGTGGATCAAGCAGAAACAATAATGAATCAAGTTAATTTAATAGTACAAGTATGGATTAAACAGATTTAACAATTAAAAACATATATCCAATTAAAAAGCAGTCCCTAATATTCACAAAAATAAAGTCATTTATATAAAATTTTGTATTATTATTTATTCTCATAAATAAAAATATTAATTTTTTTTTGTCAGCAACAATACAGACTCATATTGACTCTATTAACCAAACTGGGAGATCCGAATCCATGTGGACTACGTAAGACGGTTGCTTTCTTGCACTGCGTTCTAGACAGTCCGCCTTTGTATTCTTTGTCCTGGGTATATGAACCACCTCCGACGAATTGAAGCTTCTTCTCAAAGTTCGTATGTCTTCCAAATAACTTGCAAAGGCTGGCCATTCATCTGGTTCTGAAACCATCTTCACCAATTGCGAACAATCTGTTGCAAAGTAACATTATACTGCCTCAAGTTCCTCATACATTCCATTGCCCAAATTAAAGCTTGAATCTCTGAGTGCAAAGGAGAAAGACTTGCTCTCGTGTTCCTTTCACCCATTAACCCATCAAACCCTTCCAACGTACTATACCACCCTTGGCCTGAAAAGTTCTCATTCACCTTCCATGATCCATCCGAGAGCCACCACCTGCCTGGGATTAGTGGAACCTGTGTTGTGTTTGATTGTTTAGAAACGTCTAATCCTTGGTTAAGGGAACTTTGTGCTTCTTTCCATAGTCGAGACTCTGTTTCTGCCAGCTGAAGAGTATCCCGTGGATCAATATCCAAATTACTAAAAACTTTACAATTTCTTACTTTCCAAATATACCATAAGATCCATGCGAAATGATGATCATCGATTACTGGAGGTACCAGCCAGAATAAATGATCCATATTTGCAAATAATGATTTGTTGGAGAAAATTATTGGATTTAATGGAATCCTAGACAAGGCTCATACTTGAACCGCTGGCGGACATTCGAAGAAAATATGATTGATGGATTTTTCCTGGTCTCCACATCTTGAACATATAATATCTCCTTGTATTCCTCTACCTTTGAGATTCTTTTTAATCGCTATACAACCGGACAGCATTTGCCAAAGGAAATGTTTCATTTTCGGTGGATATTTTATTTTCCAACAATGTGCTTTTAATGGATTCTAAGTGAAATCCCAAAGTAAAATTGTTGAAATCATTTATGTTAGGATTCCTTGGTAATCCATCAGAAAGTTTTCAACAAATTCCTAACAAAACATTATATACGTTATATGTAAGACTCATAAATTACCGGGGAAGACAATATTTGTTACATATATCCTCATTGCTTAGGAAGACAATATTTGTTTTATAAATTATCGAGGAAGACAATAGATTTTTTTTTTTGTAAAAGTAAAAGAAAATGTCTGTCAACTTGTGGAAACCAAAAGGTTTATTGAACTGATTTAGTCTGAGAATTTTTAGTTTAATTATTATCCAAATATTAACTTTTATGAAAGTAATTAAATATGAAATTTTATTTAACTATATTAAATTTATATTATTTAAGTGAAATTAAGTAAAATAATTGTTATAATATTCGTCGGAAATTAAAATAATATGCTGAAATTTGTCGAAAATGTTAGCAAAAAAATATTAAGAATTTTCTCCAAGGTTCATCAGGATACTATTTACTGACGAACCTTAGATTGCCAGTAATATTATCGGTAACCAATGATTTAAACCCTACTCAATTCCGAGGCCGAACTAGCAAACATGGTGCTCATATATTTAATCTGATTTGATTTTTAAGAACCTATTATTTAATAATCTACAAAAACCACTAAAATATGGGATTAGTGATATTATTATTTAATTTTTTCTTACTTAAAAAATATGTTATAAATATGTTATAGAAAGTGTTACAAAAATATACATGTTACAAAAATATACATATACATATATATATACATATATGTTATAGAATTCTTAAATTTGCAAAGATGCTGAATAAACAAACCCATAATTGATGGTCACTTTAAATTGAGCCTTCTGATTTATCTTTTAATTGTATAAAATAAAAATTAAATTACTTGACTTGTGATTCTTACGATTTTTAAGAAGATTTAGATATACTTCTTCAAAATGAAGTGAATGAGGATGAAAAAACCCAAATTATAATGTGATTTGGTATTGTTTTACTTTTCTTATCATCAGTATATTAGTTTATTTTGTATTTAAAATTTAATTTATTACTCAAATGAGACATTTAAATACTTACTAATATTTATATTGTTATATTTTTATGGTACTTTTGCAAAAATAACCTAAATTTGAAATCAACTACATACAACGTTTTTTCTATTAGATATCCGAGAAATTCATCAATGTGGTACGAGATATCTGAGGAATTCGCCTGATGCAACAGCAAACATGCATTTCACTGGATTCAGCTTCATATTATGTAGGCTGAGTCTCTCGAAACATTCTTTAAGAAATGTTACATGGTATTTTTCTTCGAGAGACTTAACGATCATATCGTCAATGTAAACCTCCATAATTTTCCGAGTTGGTAAAAAAATATAAGGTTGATGAGTCGCTGATAGGTCGCCCATGCGTCCTTCAGGCCGAAAGATTCTACCTTGTAGTAATACGTGCCGCGATCTCTGATGAATGCAGTTTTTTGCTATCATCGGGATTCATCATGATTTGATTGTATCCCGAAAATGCGTCCATGAAAGACCGGAGTTTGTTCCCTGTCGTTACTTCTACCAAGCGATCAATGTGCGGCAGCGGGAAGCTATCTTTTGGGCATGCTTTGTTGAGATCAGTGAAGTCAATGCAGACCCGCCAATTTTGGTTCTTTGTTTTAACGACGACGGGATTGGCGAGTCAGTCAGGGTATCAGACCTCTGTTATCGAGTCCACTTTGAGGAGCTTTTTGACTTCTTTGTTGACAGCAGTGGTGCGTTCGGATTCCAACTTTCGTCTTTTCTGTTTGACAGGTTTGAAAGTCGGGTCGATGTTGAGTTCATGACACGTTACATTGATGTCAATCCCCGGCGTATCCTCTGCAGCCCAAGCGAACGTATGAGGTTCTCTTTCAGACATACTATAAGCTCCGTTTTTAAGGGGTCGCAGAGGTTAGCTCCAATTTCAATGCAGCGCTCTGAGAACACTTCGTCAAGACAAACTGAAGGCTAACTGAGACAACAGGCTCACAAGTTGGTTAGCATTTTATTTCTAAGGCTTCCGCCTTCCGTAACTGCCAGAAGATTTATGTTTGATCTTGTTCAAGGGCGTCATCAGCTGAAGGTGATTACTTTCTTTTCAAGACAGAGTTTAAAACAATGAGGTTTTTTGTTTTAAACCTGCGGTAAAACAAATTTGCGACATTTTCCGATCTCCCTAGATCGTCTCAATCCCATAGGGAGCTGCAAATTTGAGACACATGTGGTAAGTTGATGGCACTGCTTGCATGGAGTTCATCAACGTCGTGTCCACAATCGTGTTATATGATGCATGGCGATCAATAACGAGAAACTCCACGACCTTCGTTATGCTGCCGGACCTAACCGAGATATTATTGGATCTGAGGGACATAGTTGCTTCCCCTGAGAGTCGAACTAGCGGGGTTAAGTTTTACGCGATTTTGGATAGGTCGATTTCCATTCTCTCGAGGGTATTTTTGAAGATGATATATGCCGAGCTTCCAGTGTCGACTATTATTCTTGCGATATAGATGTCCTAGATTGTCAACTCGATGACAAGGAGATCGTTGCGAGGCTTAGCCTGATCAGCTGTTTCTCTCTCCTTGAAAGAGACGACGTTTCTCCCTATTAGGTTAGACATCTCGTTTCTTGATCGTTAGGTGATCCTTGAGTTAGAGAATCTGACCCCCCTTCTTACAGAGCCAAACTTTGGGAACCAAAATTTGCACGGTCGATTTTCGTTAAATAAGGAAAATAGAAAAACTAAATTTTCCAGAGAGGTCCCGGATTATCTGCGTAAACACACGAATACGAAAAAAGAAAAAGAAAATAGAATATCGATAGTAAATTACACTGCGTTTTACTGAATAAGATGAATTGAGATACATAGTTTCAACAAAAAAGATGAACATGAGATTGTTAAACAACAGAAAATCGCATAACAAAAGCAGAGAAACGTTCTAAGTACATAACTAGCTAGTCAAGTTGCCTTAGCTCTCCTTATATACCTCCTTAGGTCGGTTCTGGCTTTCCTTTTCTGCCCCCGGCCCGAGTTTATCTTCTTGTAGAAATATTCAATTTTTTCGATCTTCACGATTATCCCTCTAAACCTAACATTTATCTTCCAGAATTGACATTTATCTTCTCCTACGAATAATAGTTAGACCGTCATAATATCCTTGGGCTCAATTTTGTCTAAAATAGTAAGTGGGTTTTAGCCGTGATTTAGACCTTTTAGGCCATCTTCCAAATTAGACATTTTTACGATTCTTTTAAGAAAGAGAAACTTTGGTACAGCGTCAGTTTATAAAATAGTTCAAATCACTCGTATAATCGAGGCAGTTTTGGTGTTAAGTTAATTGTTGTTGTTTTATACAATCAATATGAACTTATACGAGAAAAAAAGTCTTCATATTTTCTATTGTAAAGTTCCAATGGTAACTCCAATCAAGATGAAACAAGAGATATTTTGATGGAGACCCGGAACTGGGAGTTCAGGAGACAAGAATGCACCGCGTGGGATCGATCCAATACGCCTGAGGGCGAAATGGACAAGACTGATCCAACTTGCTGAATGGCGAATTGGATTGGTTGATCCAACTTGCCACTGAGCGAGTTGGATGTGTTGCGTCCAACTCGCCCATGTCGAGTTGGATTGGTCGATCCAACTCGAGATGGTTCACGTTTGGACGTTTCCTTTGCTCAGTAGTTTTTTTGACTTAGGACATTTTTTTCAAAATTATATCGAGAAAGTTTCTTTAGGAGATGCACTCATGGATATTGATTTCAAGATTGCCGTTTTAGACCCCAATAGGTAGAAAACCAATCTATATTATCTATTTTCTTTGTTTTTTTGTCAGCAACATAACCATACTACGCTAGGAATCTGCAAATCCAACTGATAATTTTGCGTCCATGTGAATGACAAAAGACGGTTGAATACGAGCACAACGTGCCAGAATATCTACCGTTGTGTTTTGTGTTCAGGAACATGTATGACCTCTGAGTGATTAAATTTTCTTTGAGTATCTTGATGTCTTGGAGATAACTTGCAAAAGAAGATCATTCTTCTGGTTCTGAAACCATTTTCACCAGCTGAGAAAAATCGGTTGCAAATGGCACATGAAACTGTCTTAAATTCATCATACTCTCCACTACCCTATAAGGGCTTCTGTGTCCTAATAAAAGGGTGAAAGGATGGCTCTCGTGTTTCGAGCACTCACCAAACCATCAAAACTTTCTAACGTACTATGTTGTCCTTGTCCCGTGAAAATATCATTTTCTTTCCATGAACCGTCCGTAAAACACCATCTTTCCAGAATATCTGGTAAATTTTCTCTCTCCCTGTTGCTAGATAGACCAATCTATATTATTTCAAAATTTTCATTTGTACTAAATTTTAATTTATATATATATCTCATATTGGTTCAATGTTGATGATTTACATAAACTTTTACACAAATTAGTTTTTTACATTTTTAAAATAAAAATATTAGATCAAATTATAAATGTTTTGAGAATCTCCACCTAGTTGACTTAGATTTTTTGAGAAGTGTCCACCTAGTAGAGTTCTTGAAGAGTCTCCACCTAGTAAATTTTTTGAGAATAATCCACCTAATACACTTCTCTATTAATTGTAGCTTTGAAAGATAAAGTTGGAAAATAAATTTATTTTTTGTTTTGTCAAAAGAGGAACATGGTAATTTTATAAAACAACTATATTATTTTGTTTTTGATTGAATATGAAATCTACTCTTATATTTGTATTAAAATTTTGTGTCATTTTGAAAAATCTCCTATTTCTATTATATATGTAACTCTTTAACTTGTTAAAAAAATTCAATTTTTTGATATTTTGAATGTCAACGGAAAATAAATTTAAAAATTTAATATATATTATTTCTTTTGTATTTTTCATAGTTTATATGTGATATTAATATATTAAAATAAAATAAACTATCAACTCAGGGTTCGCCCTTGGTCGACTAGATAACAGGTGATTTAGGAAGTGGTTTGTTTCAAGGTTCAAAATGGGCTTAAAACATCGCCACGACCTCAGGTTTGACAAATTTCAACTAATTCTTGTGACAAATTTTTTGTCGAGAATTTTTTTCTAAAAAAGTCATCAGAATTTTCTTGGAACCTCTTAACAAATTTTGATGATTTTTTCTGATGAAATAGTTTAAATGAACATGCTTTGTTTTTCCGTCAATAGATATTATTAAGAACAAGATAGGATCATACAACACCAACACCAACGGACAAAGAATCTCTCCGTGGTTATCTAAACCGACAGAAAATAGATAAATCTCCGGGCACTAGAGCCCACTACGGGGCAACATACAAGAACACAACAAACTTCTAACTTAAAATAAGTAACTAAACTTCCAAACTTCTAGAACATGTAAGACAAATACAGGGATGGCAATCTTTTTAGAGAATCTATTGATATAACCGTATTTTATAAATTACGGATTATTGAATATTGTAAAGAATAAAAATAATAAAATTATACTAAATAGTAAGAAAATGATGATACAACTGCAGAGGCGAGATATTATCTTTTTCTTTAACTCAAAATACGTCATGTAATGTGACGGTTCGATAACGTAATGAGTCCCAGGATACAACTGCAAACAATTTTCTAAATTTGCGTCACTCTATAAAAAGTCTGGCGAAACTAGTTTTGTGTTATACTCTCAGATACAAAATAAAATAAAAAATATTCAAGTGAGAGAAGAGATTTGTTGTTCATGTATATGTCTAAGTCTCTCTAAGAAGGAGGTAATGAGCACTTGACTTTTATAGCCAATGCTAACATAACTCATACATACGTTTTTTTTAGTAACCATGAGCCATAAAGGAGAATTAAAGTAATAACAATAAAGAGAATTCATTCTCACTTGTACGTTTGGGTTTTATTTGTTGTTACAAATATCAACTCTTTATTTTGTCAGTAGTGGCAATTAAAAGAGATATATTGTTGTTGACTTTTCAACAAAAGCAAAATGAAACGGGATCATTTGCCATATTCTCTAAGTCCACAACTCGGATCAATAATCTTTTTATCTAATACACTATAGTAAATTCAAGGTTTACAAACCTTCTAATAATTCTCCATTATACATATAAGTGAACATTCACTTAATTCCAATATGGGACAAATAACATTTGTTTCATTTTATGCTTTATAAGCAATCCACTTGGACCTCCATTTCTCATTCAAATTGACTTCGATTTTAACATACAAACACACTATGTACATAGTGTCGAACATTCGGTTATTCCAACAAACGTTTTTGCCTGGAAACTTACCGAAAACCGGTCTTAAACCATATTGTCAAAAACGATTTCCAACATCTATGACAGCTGCTTAACGGAAATGCCCTCGGCCAGACCACCGTTTAACCTCCTCCTCCTAGAACAACGAGGAAACACCTCAAGAACCACGTGACCAAGGCTTCATACACCGGCAAATAAGAATCAATCTCGGATTCAATCAATCACTCCCGGAAATGGCTAGGTCTCTAACGACCATTGAAAGTCTAGTTATGAAGCCACCTAAACAACCACAAATCTTCACGACATCTCAAAGAACCACTAGGAGCGAGGCCCATTTAATCCTGAAGAAGAAAGCTGGCCATGAAAGGCATAAGAATGGATTAAATGGAAGCCACATCAGACTCCACACAGACAGTAATCACCTGCAACAACAACACAAGCCTAGAGGAGAAGGAGGGACGCAAAATCAACCAGACAGAACAGATACGGACTGAGATACAAAATCAAAAGCTTTGTAGCTAAACCACACCGCAAATCGATAGATCCAGAACTTTTAGCCTAAGCACCACACCAATCTGAGAGTTCAAGTCGATTTGGAACAAGCGGATCTCCTCCCAAAACGTAGTAAAAGCTACACACCGACACACAGACGAACCACAAGCAAGACAAAAGAGGTGATTTGGACCGATGCCGGCGCTGAGAAAGCCGCCACGCGCCGGTCTAAGAAAAAAACGCAGAGAAGATGAAGAGCGGAGGTTTGAAGACTCGAGAAAAAATTAGGTGTTTTTTTATGTTGTTATAAATGAACATACTATGTTGGAAATCTACCGGTAAAAACCATTTTCTACGATTTCTTATAGTACGATCATTGGGAATGAGCTACTAGTGTAGACTAGTAGTAGGTAGACGTAATTGTATTCTTTTACCCTCTATGCTAGGAGCATTTCTAAAGGTACTATATTTTCAGTTTAAAATAAAATTTACAGTAAAAACTACTCAATTGGTATTCTATTTTTACTCTATAACAGATTAAAAATGAATTTACTCCATAAATAAAATAGATTTTTTTTACCACTGTATTATCTATTATAAAATAAAAAATCATTGGAGCATTATTCAATTTTATTATAGAACTATTCTATTTTGAAGGAAGAAATAGAATGAATTATTTGAGATGGTCTCGAACTCGATTTCGATTAGTGGAAGACTATGTTGTGTCTCAGATATATGTTATGTTACAACAGCCATAGATAAAGAAAATTTTCTACAGAAGAATTATACAAAAATAATCTTTACCACCACAGAAATGGGTCTAAACTATCTATGTGCTAACAGTCTACATTAGTCTACGTTACAAGTCACAGAACCCATTATCCATAATATAATAAAGACAAGGAAAATAAGAAAATATAACCATAACTAAAAGCATCTCAAACCTTTATTTTGAAGGTGGTTTATCTTTGAAATACAGATTTGAAAGTGCACTACTCCAAGGGTAAATCTTCAAATTTATATCTAAAACTATCAATTTTGTTGCCGCCGAAAAAAACTATCAATTTAGTATCATAATCCCCAAAATTAATAAAAGTTCATGACAATGATATAAATGAAAACACGCTTCTAATATAAGACATGCAAGCCTATATGCAAATGAAAACATACTGTTAATATAAGAATCATTACACATCGCTAGGCTAGATGTCTCTATACCACCCAAATAATATGTGATCAGAAATTAAGAAATAAATCTTGTAGTGATATGTTTCTAACTTGAAAGAATAATAAAATGGTGAAATTAATCGATAACATGCGAGGGTATACATATATGGGGTTAAATACTACAATGCTTTCACCATTTTGTTATTCTATTCAATGTTTTTTACCAAAAGTACAAATAAAAGATTATTCGATGTAAATTTTATGTTGCGCCAATTAGAGATGAACTATGACATAATATTTCAAGGATGCGGGATAGAAGCGAAAAAGTAGTCGTATAATATTTGAGTTTTCTTCTGTATAAGCATGCATTCATTATCTCATCAAACATTGTTAAATGTGCTCCTTACAATTTGGTTTATACTAATATGGGTTACTCTTTAAAGACAACCAATTCAACATGGTTCGAAATTGCAAGCATGGTTTAGAAACCAGCTGTGTTCATTCTGATCTTTCTGGCGATTTTATGGTATGAGGAGTGCCTTTTCGTATCATTTTTTGATATGTTCAATTTTCCGTATCAAAGTTATTCCAGCTATTATATATCCTAGATCCTAGCATTACAAGCCATTCTGGTGTAGAAATCTATAAGCAATCTTAGAAATCCTAATAGATAATCAGTTTGACATTAAGTTCAAGAATCTCTAAATTTAACAAGATGATTACTCAGACATACAAATAGTAATATGAATCATAATCTGAATATAAATTATAGATAAAGCTAATGGAGTTTCAGTTAATTTCTAAAAGAGAAATGATATTTTCTCCAAATCTAAAAGAAGCAATGGATAAAGAATACAAAATATAACCGTCAATAAAGACTTAGAAAACTATATAAATTAGGTATCAAGTTGTCCAGAGATATTCTGATAATTTGTAGTGATTTCAAAACGCAAGTCGGTCATAAAATTGACCCAGCCCATCTATTCGAATCAGTGTCGTTCGAATCAGTGTTCGACACTAAGTTACTAATGTCGATCAACACTTCTTTAACATTTTCGACAGTTTCCTTTCGAAAGGTAGACATACCATTTTTTCGTAAACAATCATAACTTTAAATTTAACCATCAGATGGACCTAGAAAGGTAACTCAAATTTTTATTTTATGTCAAGGGATGAATTCAATCGCACTGTGAGAAAATCTCCATTTATAGATAACGCATCTGTACAGTTCTTCATCTCAAATATTTTCAAAATCACCAATTATCCAAAACTTACTTAAACCTGAAAATATCTCGCATGAAACGTATATCATTTTTATATGTAGTTTTGTTCTTTATTGAGTAGGTCAAGGTGGTTTATAAACGGAAGCGATTCTGGCATGTCATCATAAGACTAACCTATACAAAATATACAAATGTGAAAATGAGTAATTCAATACTAATTAAAAATGTCACCAAATCATCAATACTAATAACAATGATTATACTATATATTATGTTCGTATTTAATATATTTTAATGTAGTTATATTCTTATTTTCCTTTGTATTATATTTGTTAGACACACATAATAAAAAACTTATACCACAGAATTAACTTCTTTTTCACATAATTAAATTGCGTTAAACATCCTTTACTCAATATTTTATAATTAACTCTCTAATAAAGATGATTACATACACGTATTCAAATCACTAATAAAGTTTTTTGTTCCTTTGCTATGATCTTATTTGATTTTTGGAACTCTTAAATATTCGACTTTCACTCCTTCGGTGCCAAGAACCTTTTCATTTTTATATGTCCTTTATAATTGTTATATGATTCATAGATTTAGAAATATGGACTAAATTTCAGTGGTAAAATTGAGTTCCAAATGGAATTAGAAGAAAAATAGACGAGTACAATTTTATTGTTTTCTCTTTCTTGAGTTTTTATAGGAGAAGTTTTTTTTTTTCCTGTAAACATGTTTCCAGCAACAAATATAATCAATAAATTAGTTATTTCCATTTTTAGTCATAAAAACAAAATAGAAACAGAGTTAAATTATTATTTTTCTGGAACTAAACTCTAATATCATAATAGAATAGAGTAAAATATAACAATATATATATATATATATATATTATTTGATAAATCAGTTTTCTCCGTTTTGCACTTACATTAATTCTTACGGTGGTTGAGTACGATGACACATTTAAAAATTAAAAATATTACATATAATTACTATGTTAAGATTTATTTTCCTTTTTGAAAATATTTTCTGTTAATTAGAAATTTCATTTTTAGTTAATATATAATTAAACATTTATAAATAAAAAACGAATTTACAATAAAAGAATATATTTGTATATAATGTAATTTTATAAAAAAGTAATTTTTATATAAATAGTAATAAATATTTCCTTTAAAACATAATCTTAAGCAATATAAATATATTCTCAAAGTAATAAAATATTTGACTTCTATCTATATATTTTCTCAGATAATTACAGAAAAAGTTGATTAGATAAACCAAATTATAATATCTTTTGGCTAATAATATTTTATAATTAAAACAAAAATAAACATATCTATAAAAACAATTCACATATATAAAATAATTTCTCAAGAAAATAATTAAAGGACCTGGTATTTAGTTTTAAAACGTTAAATAGTATTTTTTATGAAAACTAATTTTACCACAAACATATTTTGAACAAATAAGTACAAAATATTTTTAAAAAACATAATCCTGTGTATTTTTAATGAACTAAACATATTATATTTTAGCCACAATTAAAAATATATATTTTACTTAATATTTAGTTTGATTTGTTTTCCCCTTTTATATTTGTTCGATCCAATATATCTATAAAGTACATTAGAAAATATGAATTATTATATCTAACATTATTTAAAATAATTTTCAGTTTACTTTTATAAACATAAGGTATAATATTACATAGAGCTTGCAAAATATTGTAATTATTATAAAATTTTATCAGCATACAAAATTTTATCAGTTATTTTTTGTTTTATGCAATTTTATACTGATCATACAAAAAGATTATATGTCACTCTATCCACAAAATTAGTAGCTAGACTAGTAAATTTTACTATAGTAATGTTTATTTATTTTATACATATAAGTTTCGTGATGCTTCAAACCATACCAATAAATAAAAGTAAAATACTAACTAATTATTTCAATTTATTTCTTTTGTAAAACATATATGCATGAGATTTCAAAATATTATTGTTATATTTATTTATATATTCTTTATCGATCAACAATTAAATTTATTTATCTATTTAATTTTCAAAACAATATATATAATATTATTACTAAAATATATTTACATATCTAAGAGAAAAACCAATCTAAGTCAAAATCACAAACTATTCAAAATTTTATCTATTTAGAACAAAAAATACCATGGTTGAATATTAAACTAATCATATGTTACGTATACAAAATCTCATGTCTAACTAAAACAATATAATATTATTCATATAAATTATAAAATAATTGAAATTGAAAATAAACTATTAATAAATTATTACAATAAATATACTTTATAAGTATTTACATATGTGCATAAACATGGAAAAATCATTTAATATATATTTATATATTCGTGGTTCACAATAGAATAGAATAAAATGGAATAAGAAAAAGGCGGGTGAGACTTGTATAGTAATAACTATTACTATAAACATAACATACGTGCTCAATGATTACTAGGGAGTTAGTTACCAAACATATTCTTTTGTAAGTGGAGGACAATATTATGATATAATTTTTGATATCATTGTGAAGTTGACTATCTTAGCATATCATATCATTGTATGAGTGCGATACACACAGACACATAAATAAAAAAACCAATCTCGGTTTTCAACTGGGATGATTTATTAGTAAGAGCAACTTTAATGGTAAGATACTCACTAAGTATCTTATCAATATAGTATTATTAATTTAAGTAAAAGTTAAATTGAGAAACTATATGTTTAGCTTTAATGGTAGATATTCATTTAGTCTTTCTATTATTGTAATAATATTATTATTATTTTATTTTATTTTTATTCTGATATAATTTAGTTTAGGAAAAATATTAAGAAAATCTAAAAAAATTGTAAAGTAAAATGAATAGATTGTTTGAATCTATAATGAAAAGAAAAAGATAGAAAATGTTATGAAATTTGATAAGCTAAATATGAAGGATATAAAATGTTATGAGATTTGATAAGTTAAACTTGATCAAGCATTGTTTCAATCTTGCTCTCTTGAGTTTCTGGTGGCGGATTCTGTTACGAAGAAACTTTCATAAGCTATGTTGTTGTTGATGTAGGTGTTGATGTGGGTTTATGGTATTGTAAACTCTGGTTGTAGTTACTCATTTTTTTCATTGGCATAGAAGTTTATGTTCCTCTCTAATTTCCAGACTTCTGAAAATGGGTACCACTGATGAAGTTCAAATCTTCCTAGTCATCTATGTCACTGTTGACATCTACATCTTTTACATCCTCTACAAAGCTAACTTGCTTTCTGAGAAGCTTGTGAACACTGTCTAGCTTAGCTTTAACATCGTCCATCTGCTCCTTTTTAAGGGTAGTGGCTAATTTTCTCCTCTCAAGATCAGTGTTCTTGGTGATATTGCTAGACACCAAGTTTTCAATAAGTCTCACAGCCTCTTATGGATTTCTATTGTTTACATTAGCATCACTGTTCATTGGCACTGAGATAAAAAGGATTCAGAAAAGAGAGAGGATTGAGGGAAAGAGTCAAAAAAGACTAGATGTTGGTCCAGATACTTGCTTGAGTTGATTTCATGTATTCGGTGATCGATACTTCCAAGATGTAGCCTACACATCTATTTTATGCAGAAATGAGGTCAGTAGAAGGGTATGTCAAACACTATCAGTCGAGTTGTGTATCGTATGGTATGGTGACTAAGCTATTGTGTAGTACATTAAAACATTCTAAGGTTAGTAATGATTCACTTCCACCTATCATATTTGCAGAAGTGAAAATAGTGATTTTATAGACTACTCTTTGTTTTGCTTGAGGACAAGTTAAATGGTAAGACTTGGGGAGTGATATACCATGGATTTTTTTCCAATATTAGCCATGGTATATAAGTGTTTTCAGATGTATATATATACACATTATGTTTTGGAGGCTTTTTAGCATATTTTTATGTGCATGTATGATTTGGAGTAAAGTGGTGATTTTGGACCATTTTGAAAATAAAATAGAAGAAAATCGTAGCTGACCATCGAACCAGCCGAATAGGTCGACATTCAGAGTCAACCATCGATCGACGGACATCATCTCTCGTCGATCGATGATGTATCGTACAAAACTCCACTTGGTTCTCAGCAGACTTAAAGCTCAAGTCGCCCATATTTACAAGAATACCATGGCTGACTTTAACCTAATATTTAAGTGCTCCGCCGGCAACGCACGCTTTCATACTTTCTTATTTTCACAGCAAACATGTCCAAGGTTTTTAGTAGTTTGGAGAGAAGATCCAAAACTCCTTAAGAGCTTTGTATTGGAACTCCAGTTAACTACATTATTTTATTTATAAAATTTATATTTATGATTATGATGTTATATATTTCTATGCATGATTAAATCTCTTGTTGGATTTAGGGTTCAAATAAATTATGAAAGATTAGCCCCAACTATAAAATTTCTAAGGTGATAAACATCTTTCAAATAATTGTTTGTAATGCTTGTGTTCTAAAGTAGCTAATTAGAACCCTGAACTTAGGATTGTGGACAACTATGACGGTAGGTTGTGCACCAGAATAAATTTCCTTGAGTTATGATTGCTAGAAACAAGCGAAAACTTATTTTGTTAAGACTAGTGAACCTATCGATCAACTCGCTAAGAGACCACCGATCGACGCTCATACCATAACATCGATCGACGTTTGATCCATATCAACAAGCGACAGCTGAGATATCAGACTTAGTCAATAAGATTGATTCACATGTGAAAGCTGAAATAAATCATCTTTAGAATTCGAGTTCTAGGATTGACACCCTAAGTATTCTATATCATTAAAATCATGATTACATGAAAAGATGCCTTAGATTTAACATTTTATCATAATTGTGTACAACCTCAACCAATCAATTGAACAACTACCTTGTTCGCCCTGCTATTTACTATTCTAAATAACCTACCTAGCTTAACCGATATTGTTCTCTGACGGTGACCTCGACCCAGCTGAACCTCATATCTTGTCACTGCAACATCTGATGAGGCAGAGTCAGCAACTAATGGAGCTTGTTACGAGCTGTTATTCCTGACACTACAGCCTTTGTTGAAACTGAGTCAGAAACGAATGGAGTAGTAGTAGGTGCTGTTATCTCTGTCGTTTGTGGGATCAGAGGATCAGACACAGGTGCTTCAAAAGAAGTGTCAATACAATGAAGCTCATTTATTGTATAATATATTATCATTTGGTAGCGAATCAGCTGATAATAACTATGATGAGACATGATATTCTGTGTCAGTAGGTGATACATGTTCAGGTTCAGTATCAGTATCAGGTGACATATCTAACTCAGATAAGGGAGCAATCTGTTCCATAGAATCATCAACCAAAAGAGGTACATTATTCATTCGGTGAGGAATCGTTGTGGTAACTTCATACAAGTGTGGCGCTAGTTTCTCAAAAGAGAAATCAGTCTTGAAAAATACCAGATCTCGAGAAATTTTTTTATCTTCTTTGTATCAAGATTGTAAATTCACCGACTGATATACAATAGGTTTTACCAGTTTTCAGTCATGATCTTGGTTTTAAACAGCGCTCGCTTTGGTCGCCATGGCGCAAAGCGAGGTCTTGCCATGTCCTCATCGACTTGACACCTCAAGGCAAGGCAACATACACAAAGCGCTCGCCTTGAGCGCTTTTTTAGTAAACTCTATGGCGACCAAAGCGTTGCATTATTGAAATTAAGCTAAACCAAGTTGGTTTGTGCACAATTAGGTTATTAAACCGATCTAAATTTGTGATTGAAGCTTCGGCATCATATAGAATTTATTTCAAACCCTAATCTGACCTTTTAAATAAGAGCTTAACAAGGTTTTTCATAACCGTTTTTGATACTTGAACATTGCGTGTAGTAAAATGATGTTAGTTACTGTTATTGGCTTCATACACAAAGCAATCGCTTTGTGTCGCCATGGCGCAAGGCGAGAGGCGAGACCCTCATTGCCTTACCTTGCCATGCGCCATTTCAAACCAAGGTCATGATATATGATCTTTTTTTAGGGTTTATTATATATGTTTGGAATCTATTTAAGAATCTTTTAAGGTTCAGGTATGTTTTGGAGTTTTGTGGAAATTATGAAGCATTTTGGAGCCAAAGAACTCGTAACTGTTCAAGAAACCAACCAGAATTGACATTCAAAAGGAGTGTCGATCCACAGTGTTGCTTGACACTGATGAGAGTAGACGTGCCGAATTTTTGGGACTGACTTGAAACCCAGATGATCCCATAATTACAAGATTACCTATGCCGACCTAATACCTACTATTTATGTGTTTGCCAGTGTTTATACAATAAGACAATCTTACAAAAAAATACCACAACATATTATTCTAGAGTTTTTAGCAGATTTGGAGAGAAGATCAAAGACTCCTTCAGAGATATGTATTGGAAATCTATTTTTTCTTACCTTATCTATTTTATGCATGATATTCAAAGAATTGTTATGTTCTGCTTGATTATGTCTGAGTAGTTCACCATGTTAGATTTAAGGTTAGTTAGGGTTTTGATGGATAGTAAACCATAGAACTTCTAGAGTTAATTATTAGGTTTCCTTCATCAGAATTTTTCTTACTTCTTGTGTTCTAAAGTAGTTAACTAGAACACCGATTTTAGGACTATAGACAACTATGAAAGTAGGATCATTACTTGAATTAATTCTACTTAGCTAGGTTGTTAGATACATGCGAGAACTGGTCTAGGAATTTAGTGAACATATCGATTAGGAAAATAACACTTTCTAAGGGAGTATTTATAGATAAAGAGTCAATATTATCGATCGATACTCGATCCTTGTTCACATGCGAGAGCTGGAGCATAGGACTTAGACTCGCATCGAGAGCTGGATATCTTTGCATTAGAATTCGAGTTCAACGACGGTTATTCACACACCCTTAGAATCTATAATATTATAATCATGATTACCTAAAACCCTAAGTTTAGCTATTTTCTCTTATACTCTCAAAACCAATCAATCAATTGTTTTCTCTTATTAATTGCTTTTTAACTATTTTTTATTTTAATCATGATTTTTTGAGTCTATCGTGTACCCACATTCAATGTGGATTTGATCCCTAAATACTACAACTAAACCTCTTATTTGATAGAGAAATTTTTTCATAGGTTAATTTGAGTGATAACAAATTTGGCATTGTTGTCGGGAAGCATTGGATCACCATTAGACTTGCTATAGTCTAGGTTATTTTCTGTTTTTAGTTACTTACAAAAAAAATTCAAGTGCATGTCCAACAGTATCAGAAGCAATAAAGAGAAAGCGCTTTTATTATCGACCAAGCATGTTTGGAAGGTTTGATCCACAAAGAAAGATGTGCAGCATCGATCGACACCAACTCTACTTCGTCGATTGACAATTGTGAGCGAGCACCGATTGATACTTCTCAACCAGAATCAATCGATATCAACCGGCGAGCAAACATGGTTAAGAATCTTGTGCTAATACATGATGTGAATGGAAACCTGCATGACCACGAGGGTCATCTGCATAATGCAGCAAGTCAGAGGATAGATGATCAGGAGACTGTAATTTATGATCCTGAAGCAGCTGTCCAACAGGCTGCTAATGCTAAGAATGTTGCAGCCAGTACTCAGGCTGTAACTGATGAGAATTAGAGCTGGGAATTTGATTCATTATATGCGGACCCCGCCTTGTTTGACCACGGGTCGAGTGATTTGAAAAAATTGATTTGCGAGTGCGGATCAGCCAAATTTCAACCACGTATACCCGCTAACCCACAAATTTAAAAAAAAATATGGTTTTAAAAACAAAAAAAAACTGTTTTCTTAAAAAATATAAAATACTATAAATTTTTATATAATTTTATTTATAATTATATTATTTTAATTTTTTTTAAAATTAGTATATAATTAAAATAATTATTTTTAATATAATTAATAGTACCAGCAGGTTTGGCGGATTATCCGCGGGCTTTAGTGGGGCGGATGCGGGTACACGATTTTCGTTTGCAGGTCATGCGGGTCGGTTATTTGAATCAAAAACTTGAATCGACCCACGGTGGGGCGGCGCGGGGCAGGTTGACCTGAAAATCCAGCACTAATGGTAATGTCCATGCCATTCGACCCAGAACTTTGGCTGCTTATAACCGTCTGAATCAATACTATGCCAACATATTTGCAATTTGTCCTCCTGCTTTCCAGAGAGTAACGATTTCAAGTTGAAGCCTGCATAATTTACACTAGTGGGACAAGCACCTTCATGGTCACCCATATGAGCATCCTATGGACCATTAAGAACGGTTCGATGATATATTTTCTGCTATCAAAGCTAATGAAGTCCATGAGGACGATCTTCTTTGGAAGATCTTCAAGTACTCACTTTTGGAGATGCTTCACATTGGCTTAAGCAATTACCACCAGGATCTCTTCCATCTTGGACTGGCATCAAGAACGCCTTCCTCTGTAATTCTTTTGATGACGCGCGTGCTAAAAACTTGAGGAGCAGGATTGCTAATTCACACAAGAGCCGGCAAAATCTTTCATAAGCTTTGGATCAGACTCAAGTCATATTAGAGAGACTGTCGACAACATGGATTCAATGAGGTTCAGCTGCAAAGTACCTTCTTCAAAGGCATTACTTTGGCTTACCAGATGGCCCTAGACACTGTTAGCAAAGGAAATTTTAACACTAAGAATCCAGAAAAGGCTATGAGACTTATTGAGAACTTGGCATTGAGTAATAGCACCGATAACACTGATTTCGAGAGAAAGAAATCTTCGGTCAGCTTAAAAAAAGAGCAGATAGATGAAGTTAAAGTAAAGTTGGACAGTGTTCATAGGCCTCTCAAGTAACATGTTAGCTTTGTAGAGGATATAGAGGCTATAGATGTCGACAGTGACAAAAGAAACAAAGAGGATGTAAAAATCATAAATGCTACTAGGTTTTAGAATCAGAGGTCTGAGAATCAGGTTGGAAACATAAAGTTCAATTGCAATAGTTAGAGGAGTAACTAAAACCTGAGTTCGCATCAGAGACCCTACACCAACAACAACAGAAACATAACTTATGGGAGTTCTTCTCCGAAAGTAATTGGACAGACATATAAATGAAATCTCTGTGTTTGTTAGTCCTCTTGCTTAGTTGGTAACAAGTATAACCACACACTTTTGCTGTAATCATCCACGAGTGTAAAAAAAGTAGAGCACTAATATGAGAGTATATTCTATAAGGTCCCCACAAATGAATCAAATCAAATGAAGTTGTTATTATATTTGAACTAGTAAGAAAATCACAACGGGTTTACTTAGTGTGAACAAAAATCACACATTTAGTTTGCAACACCTTATTATAGATAAATCGGAAATAGATAGTAAATCTTGAACACTTGATGCATGATGGTCTAAACGATGATGCCAAACATCTCTAGATACGGGTTCCATACGATGCACAGCTCCAGCAAAGTCCATCCCACACAAAAAAAATACAGTCCATTAACTCAGCCACACCAGTCATCAACCTGGTAAGATGGTCGTGGATAAAGAAAAGTTATCAGTAATATGAAACACACTCTAACTTTCTGGTTCAGTTGAGGGACAGATATCAAATGACAGTCTAAGACATCTACAAGCAGATTGTTGTGTAGTACAAGTGCATAACTTACAGCCACAGTTCTTTGCTTTTCTCATAGATGAATCTAGTTTTAGGCAATTTCGAAGGCAGTGGTGGAATATCTCGAACATCAAGCAAAGAACCAAGAGAGTAAGTCATATGATTTGTTTCTCCTGACTCAACTATCCAAGAGGATGAGAAAGACGTAACATACTGTGTCGTTAAGCTTGGATGTTTATTGTGTTCATTCAGGAGTGTGGGAACCGAAATTCGCACCGTCAATATTTCGTATAAATAAGGAAACTAGGAAAACCCTAATTTCCCAGAAGGTCCCGGATTTCTGAGAAACCGCACGTCAAGCAATCAGAACATGACAATAACGGAAAATAAAAATAAAAATCGTTAAAAAAGAGAGCAAGAAGGATTTTATTCCGAATCTGCGTATGAGCGTGACAATAAAAAGGTAACGTGCTTCGGCTACGAGAGCTGTCGGCGAGATCCTAGTTCTAATACCCGAAGGTGGCTAAACCTAATTGAGTCGCAGCTCGAAAAAAGAAAAACGGAAAGTTGCCTAAATTGCTCTAAGTGCTAAGTTGCTCTGGAAAAGTGATCCTCTATGCCTCTCGCCTTGAACTCCATATATACTCCCTCCAAGGTCGGTTTACGCTTCCCCCTTTTGCCCTTAAGCCGTCATAGTCGAAAAAATGGGAATATTCCATTTTTCCGATCTTCATGATTATCTACGGAAAGTTTCCATTTTTTCCGCAGAAACTGATGCTTATCCTCCAAGCATAAACCGTCATAAGTTTTATGGGTTTTTAAGAAATCGTAAGTGGGCCTCGTATCAAGTTTAGGACCCCTTTGGGCCGTATTTTTGATTTGAGATGTTTTTACGATTTCTCCGATAAGGTTAAGTTTCCGTGGTTTTATCGTAAACCAAACGGACGATTCCATTTGATCGAGAGATCAAGAAACGGATAGTCGTGAGGTACGGAGAACGGCTATACGGATAGTCGAGAATGCATAGTTTTACGTCGTATCGTCGTTTCGGAAGACTTCGGACGTTTCGGAGAATGATCGATACACGAACGCTCGATCGCTATAGCGACCGAACTTTGTCCGCAGCTCGGTCGCTATAGCGACCGAGATCTATCCGCAGCTCGGTCGCTATAGCGACCGAGCTCTATACGGAGCTCGGTCGCTATAGCGACCGAGCGTGGTTTCGTGATCCGTTCGCTATAGCAACCGAGCTCTCGTTCGTGACCCGATTGCCATCGCGATCGGGTTTATGCCGTGGTCTGAGTTCCGTTATCCAAGTGTTTTAACCTATCGCAAAGTTACGATTCTCTTAGGATGCTTGTTTGCGGAGGTTTGGTCATTTGATAACAAAGTTCCGTTTGACTTTAAGAAATCGTTACTTTCTTAAATCGTTGATTTCTCAAGTCGTTGATTAAGAAATCGTTGATTTCTTAAGTCGTTGATTTCTTAAATCGTTGATTTCTTAAATCGTTGATTAGGAAATCGTTGTTTTAAAGAATCGTTGTCTTAAAACAAGATTTTAAGGAATCTGCCTTGGAACTTCAAAGAGGCCGTTCTCTCAACCGTGAGGACCCAGAAAACGATCAAGATATCAAATCGAAGCCCTCGCCGAGACGGGTCTGGTGAACTCGGTCGCTATGGCGACCGAACTTCGTATGGAGCTATAGCGACCGAGCTTGTTCTCTAGCTCAGTCGCTATAGCGACTGAGCTTCGTATGACCCCTTGGTTGTTCCGCGATTGCCAAGCCGCATCCTCGTGGTTTAACGATCTTTTGTTATCTCCGATGATCGTGTTTTAACGAGAACTTTGTTTAGTCGCGGAACCTTTTGCAAGGAGACGATTTTTAAGAAATCGTAGATTTAAGAAATCGCAGATTTAAGAAATCGCAGATTTAAGAAATCACAGATTTAAGAAATCGTTGATTTAAGAAATCGCAGATTTAAGAAATCGTTGATTTTAGGAAATCGTTGATTTAAGAAATCGTTGATTTTCTTAAATCGTTGATTTAAGAAATCTTGTTTTTAAAGCAAGATTTTCCCGCAAGTTTTTCTTATAAGTTTTCCTTGAAAACGTAGAAATTCTTAAGACGTATATTTTTATCGAATGTTTTGATACTAACTTCGTCGTCAACACGAACCATTGGAGCTTGGTTCGACGCTGCGGACAAATCTATTCAAGAATTTTATCGTAAAAATTAGTTTAAGCAATTTTTACGAGAATTATCTTTTTCGAGGAATATTTTCGAAAGTTAATTTCGTTGTGACCGTTTTTGACCCCAACAAGGAGTTTGACCAGTGTGTGCATTTGTTCATCATTCAATCCGGTGATGCCCACACGACTGTGTGATTTGATCAGGTTCGCTACCAATGCCGAAACATAGATAGGAACATGCACTGCATTCACTCTAGGTGCTTCACTGCGAGTCTGTTTTGCTCTTGTTCCACACCCACATACAGTGTTCAAACGCCCCTTTGGACGTCTCCCCACAATTTTTGGTATCCAAGGGCATGATTGAGTCAATTTTCTATTTACTGCAGTATTGTGAGGAATGGAGTCTAGAACACATGGTTAATGAATGTAACCAGGTTGCTCAGCTCATTGCAGTCATTGTTACTAGGGATCATCGTTACCAGTCGTATGTTGCTGCAAGAAATCTGGTGTTGCTAGATACTAACATTAGAGATAAGGCCTCCTCATAGCTATGTGGGGTGTACCTGCATCTTTACCTAAAGTTGGTCTCCCAAAGAGCCCACCTACAAGTGTCTCAGAATTTTTTACTTAGTTTTCAGCTTCCTCCATTTTTTTACTGTCTCATCCTTCCAATCCTTTGTTTTGAAGTGTGTGCGGTTCTCTTGGAGGTCTATTGTACTCTTTGAAATAAAATCAGCATAAAAATTGATATGTGAATAGATTTTAATAATCCTCAAACCTATAGCATTGGACTTTACTAAAATTTTAATAATTTATGTTCTAATAGCAATGGAATCTCAAAATTCTAGAAAAATATGATTTGATCAAATGTTATGTTTATTTGCAGGAAAGCGTGGATACTAAAACCCACACTATGTATTTTAGAATGTTTGATAAAAAGGAAAGAAAAATAAATGTACAAATTCCAAAGAACAATAACGATGAAATGAATTCAGAGCCTTATAAAGTGAAGCCAATTTGTTTTAAGGAATCAGCTTTACTAGCCCTCGACAAGTTCAGGTTCTGGGCTGAAATAAACATATAGCTTTTTCTGACAGAAACCGAGCGAGGGATCCTGAAGAGCTGCTGAGATAAAAAAAAAAGTTGGTAGCCCGCTTCATAGCTTCATTGCTAAAATAGAGTAATATCTTGTTTACAAGGTTTTGACTAAAATAAGAATCGGTATCTAGCTTTCAGGCATAAACAGAGCTAAATCTATCTCACAAATTGGTGACTCAAACTTTGGCCCATTAGCTCGTTTTTAGAATGAAACAGAGCTAGCTTTTGTCCACAAACAGGTGCATTAAGACGTGATCCGATGGCTCACTTACGGTCTAATACAGAGCAAGAGAACATGACTATGAGATGATTTAAAAGTCATTCTCATATAGTTGTGGCTTTCCAGTAACATCAATTCAATATATGTTGCATCTTATTACCTCATTCAGATTTTATATTTCTAAGACGAACTGATTTAGACTCTCTTTCAAGCTGATAAAGAACCTTAGAAGTTTTTCTTGCAAATCAGTAAGGCATCAACATGTGGTTCGTCAAGGTCGATTGCTTCGCCTACTCAGAAAATGATTTCGTGGTCAAGACCTTACAATTGTATTCTAGATGTTCCATTGCTCATGACGTTTCCCTGATATGATTTTACTGAGTTAACAAAGTTCCAAATCTGGAGCTTTGATAGATAAAATATTTTTCGCTTTTTTAGAGAATGGGATATATTGGCCCTCCAAGTAGGTCGAGATCGTTTGAGGTCAAGATACTTGTAAAATAGATATTTCTTATCATAATGAAATGGATAGATGGTCACTTAAGGAGTTTGGACAACATACTTCTCTCTTGTATGACTCATGATGCTAGGTCAAATTACCCTAGATTTAATCTTCTCTCTCGTATGAGAGATCGGATTATAGTACCTAGGAATCGAATTCACGGGGAGTGTGGACACATAATAAACTATAAGAAATCAAGATTAAGCTAGGCAAGTAATCAATAAAACAATAAATAGCAGTGGACAGTAAACAATGGGTTGTAAGATATATGGGAAAGAAGCTAGACTTAGGGTTTCAAGTGATAAGAATTATGAGTTATAGATGCTAAGAGTGTATGATGTACCGTCCTAGAACTTGAATGCAATAGTAAAATAGCCGGCTCTCGCTGCGAGTTTAATCAGATGTCTAAATCTTATGTTCCAGCTCTCATATGCGAACAAGGAACGAGTGTCGATCGATACTATAACCAGCTCTCGCATGCGCATAACAACCTAGTTCAGAAGAATTATATTCAGGGGTTGAACCCACTTTCACGGTTGGCAATTATCATAAGTTCAGGGGTAGCTACTATAGAACACAAGTAATTAAATCAATTTTGTGAAGGATCCTAATTAAATCACCCTAACAGTTCTGTGGGTCAATAGTTCATCAAAATCCTAATAAAGCATAAACCTAACAAATTAACTACTCATACATCGGTTAAGTAAGACATAAAGATAAACTGAATGGACTGCATAAATAGATTGAGTAAGAAATATTGGAGTTCCAATGCAAATATCTAAAGGAGACTTTGATCTTCTCTCCAAAACTTCTAAGAATACTAAAAATCTATGTGAATGTGTAAATATGTAAGGCTGTGTTTTTCCTAAACAATGGCAAAAACAATAGATACTAGGTAAAAAAAGTCGTCCAAGGGCAATCTTGTGATATATGGGAGTTTTGGGCTTGAGTCGGTCTTGAATTAAGTTGTCATGTTACTCGTGTGAGTTTAGAGCGACACCAAGGAAGAGGTGTTGATCGACACTTCTTCTAAATCTCGATTCTTACTTCTGATTTCTTGAACAACTGCGAGTTTCTTCATCCTTAAGCTCTCAAAGGCTCCATAATCTCCACATTACTCCAAAACATGTCTGGACCTGAAAAAGACTCTAAAATAGACTTCAAACACATATAATAGACTCTAAAACGACATAGAGTATGGCTACAAACTTTTAAAATCCATAATTGGCATATTGGTAGTTAAAAAAGTTTAGGGGTCAGGCTTGTCTTTTTGATACAATCAAGATGAGGTAACAAACTATTTAGTTGTTTGACATCAACCTCACTATATTTATGTAAGCATGATAAGAGCTTGTTAGAAAGATAACTAGCGATCTTGGAATGTAATTCTTTATTGCCTTCCCAAATTTAGCTCTTGAGGAATATCGCTACTTTTCTGGAAGCATCAAGCTTTATCCGTCCCTTAGCTGTTAAATCTCTTTGAGAAATATCTCATTGTTTTCAGGGAGCAAAATGTATTACCGGCTCCTCGAGCTGCTAGATCTCATTGGAGATAGAAATCCCCAAGTTCTCGAGCTAGATGAGTTATCAATCTCTTGAAGATCGAGTTTATCTTAGATCGAAATCAATGCTTTTTAAGAGAGAACAATTATTTATCGACCCCTTCGAGATTGAGTTATTTGTAAATCCAGCTCGTTGTTTTTTGGGAGCAAGATTATTTATATGCTCGTCAAGTAGTTCGAGCTTGGAGATTGATCACAATCTTTTATGAGAACAAAGAACTAGCTATGTGGAGATCGAAATAGTTGGAGATTGAGGCCTTTTTTACTGGGATAAAAATTCTTTGTCTGCTCCTCAAGTTCTCTGAGCTCGTCGAAAATCAAACTTGATGCCTTTATGAACCTTCGCAATTCTCGAGCTCTTTAGTGATCAAGCTCATGTTCTTATGGTTTAATTCAGACATGGGGTCTGTTTACTCCTAATGTCGGCATGCATGATTGATTGAATTTTCTGGACTTCGACATTATTTCTTTCCGCATAGTTTTGAAAGGCTTCAGCATTGGATTACTTTGCGGATCTTGGTGAGTCAAATTCGGGTTTTGGAATCTTCGTGTCTCTCATGGGATTCCCATCTTGCTTTCGAAATGTCTCAGTGTTCTGTACTGGAGTAATAATCGGAGTTGACTTGGGACCTCGTGACATTTCGTGATCAGGATCATCATGAGATCGATTGTGAAGCCAGGTCTCACCGGGAATATGGTTAGATTATTCATCTTCAATCATAAGGTTCGGATGCCTGTCTAGATGTATCCCCGATGTCAAAATACACATATGGAGATATATGTAATCGGGTGTACTTAGTTTTTGTGAAAAATACAAGGGTGCTCGAGGTATCATGTTTCGATCTCCCAAGATTATTCCTCGCTTATGATCCTTGATTGCTCGAGGATTTATGTTCGATGCGCAGAAAATCCATTTTCTTTGTCTTGCTCTAAGTTGCCGAAGATAGTATGGCCTTGTGATGTGTTCACTAGAACATTTAGTATCCTTTGGATTTATGCCATCTAGTGTTGATATTCGTTAGGATACATCAGTTTGGTTAGTGAATTTTCTTATTTTGGGAAATCATTTAACTGGATCCAGACTTGGGAAGTCAGCGATTGGAACTCATCATAGGTTCACTATGGTTTGAGGGCTTATCGGTGAGATTGGATGAAGTGCATCACTTATATTCGTAACAGAGATTTTATTCGACATGAGTTCATGTTTGAATCACATTTTTTATTTCTTGTTTCTGATCTAGTAAGATCAATGCCATTGTGGTGTGATGACACAATGTGAGATAGATCTATTTTCATGTATACAGGCTTTAGATCGTGTTTTAGTAAAGATGTATTTTGTTTTCTTCCCCACCGAACCAAAATGTGAATGCTAAAATCCACACCATATATTTGAGAGTGTTTGATAAAGAAAATAAGTAAAACAAAAGTCAAATTCTAAAGCACAACAAAAATGGACTCTATTATATGTTTAATAGCTTATGGATATCGGAGGTGAGAATGATTATGCTGAACTCAGATTCAAACTGCCTATATACTAGTCATAGGATCAAGTCTAAATGATATTCAAGCTATTTTTGTCTCTAAAAGACATCTGATTTTGTCTATTATCCTCTTGTGCGAAAGGCCTTGAGGCACACAGATAACATAGCGGGCGATGTGAAAGCTTGTATTATCCTATCCATAAGACTGTACACAAGTATTTATAGGTAAAATGATATACTAGGTTTAGACAATGACTGTACAGTCCTTCGGCCTCGTGTTGGGAAGCGAAGGCTCTCTTCCGGAGTTCGAGCAGATACAGTCCCCAAACTCATGTCTGAAGCTTGTGTCAGGGTTGCTAAAACTCTAGCTGAACATCCACCGGATCAGATCCTAACCATTCTCGGTATATGAATGCAATCATTTCCTTCTCTCCTGATGTTTTTTAACAATCAATTTGTCTTTCACTTAAAATTATATCATCTTATATATACACACATATATAGATATTTACATATCAAGCTCATCATTTTCTTTATCTAGTGTTTGTTATATATCTAAAGGTGGGCTTTGAGCTTGACTTCACTCAAGATTGTGTCCTGTACTGTTATACCAGTTGCTTTCATTTGATAGAGAAGCTTGATGGCTTCAATATAACACCCATTCTGCATATAAGCCGTGACCATAGCGTTCCAGCAACTAACACTCATCTCATCCTTTTTACTCATGAAAGCCTTCTCAGCATCTTTCACATTCCCATACTTCCCATACATTTCAATTAACCGACATCGGATCAGACCATCTGACTCAAACCCGAGCTTTATAGCATCAGCGTGCACTCCTCCCCCGCTTCTCCCACCGTCACTGACCAATGTGCTTGCTTTCAAAACGTTAGAGAACACCGAGACGTTCTTCTTGATCCCGTGCTTACCCATTTCGACGAATCCGCGGATCACCTCTTGAAACTCCCCTTCTCTGTAGTCATTACTAACCTTGGCTGCCCAAGCGACGGTGTCAGCACTAGAGAGCTGGCGCAGCACGAGATTAGCGTCTTCCAAACATCCCAGCTCCCCGTAGAAACGTATCAACGAACCCGAGAGATACGAGTCTTCTTCCTCTATAAACCCTAGCTTCTGACACAAGCCATGTACCTGTTGCCCTAACCCCAAATCCCTGATCACACCAGACGCTTTGAGAACACAACCCATGATCCAAGGCGCGATCTCGGAAGCACCATTCTGGTGTTCCAACATAGAAACAAAGAGCAAAGCAGCTTCTTCGTAATCACCCATCTCAACATAGCCGAGGACAACGATAGCCCAAGAATGAAAATCTCTGTGAGGCATTCTATCGAACACCTGGCGTGCCGTATTGAGACGACCGCATGACACGTGCATCAGGAGAAGACGGTTGAGGAACGTCGTTCTGGGTCTCACGCTTGACTTCATTACATGAACAGTTAGTTCGTGAGCTCCGCGTTGATCGCATTCGCTGGTTGATTCCTTGGCGAGACAGGAGTATAGATCTTCGTTTCCAGGTAGAGACAGAGAGTCCATGATTCGGAGAATGTCACAAGTCGAGCAACGAGGAATTGGAATTTCAGGTCTGTCGATCGGAGTCTGGGGTTGAAGGACGACGACGGGTTCTGGGTTTTGGTGTTTGGGTCTCCTCAGGAGAAGCTGAGTGTCGAAGGTGGTCTTGACATCAATTCCGACGATTTGTGTGGTTGAGTGGTCGAAAGAAGGAATCAAAGATGCTGGAGGTGGCGATAAAGCTAATTCCAGACTTCTCATTCTCAAATTTCTTTTGCAGAGTTCTCGTGGAAGAGGAAAAGAAGATGAACAAACAAGCTACGCCGGTTCGCTTTAGTGTGCAGTTATTTTATGTCCGGTTTGATTTGTAAGTAAACCGGCTCGATTGTTAGATGAATCTGACATTATATCATTCATTGCTCGATAAATGCCTCAAAATTAGAGCCCATACAAATCCATGAAAATGACGTGAAGCATATTTTACCATACGCGCAGCGCTTGCGAGTCGATACACTTCCCACTGTGGATCGAGGCGCGTGTGTTTTGTATGTGTAAAAATATCAACCCCAGGAGTTTGATTAACAGCGACATTAAAAAGATAATGCGTATACGTTACTAAAATGCACATTTATCAAGCATCTTAAAGAGATGGCCCAAATCAGGAGACCAAGGTCATAAATAGATTCATGACGATAGAAAACACACAAGTAGCAAAGAACAAGTCTTATTCTAAAAAGTTATTTAAGGCTTAGATAGAATTACTGCATTTAATAAAATCACCATCAAGCTGAAGCCGAGGAAGCATCTGCTTCAAGGAGTTGCTTCGCCTTAGTGATGTAGTCACTCATGGCTTCGTCCGTCGATTTCCCTGACATCCACAACAATACCAAGACAATCACACGTCAGATAAGCTACAACAAACTAGTAGCAGCAACTGACTAAGAAAAGGTTTACCTTCAACGGCCTTCCAAGCATCCCACTTGGCTCTTTCCTTCATGCTAAACATTCCAGGACGACCTTTCAATCAATCGAACAAACAAAAAATGTCATCTTAAGGAGTGCAGGGAGAAAAAAAAAGAAAGAAAGAATGGTAACAATATTAACTGGTGGTCACTGGACCAACGGTGGCTTGTTTGTAGAGCCCGTAGAGGATGAGCAAGTCCTCGTTCGATGGGCTCGCGGTGAGCTTCTTGACTTTCTCAGCGTGCTCCTCAAAGTCCTCCTATAAATCAACAGAAACAGATCTTAATTGTCTACAACACCATCAGATCAAACTCAACAAAAGGCCTAAGCCAGATTCAATCTTTATTACACATATGCAAACCTAACACAAGCTTAGCCGGTGAGATGGATTACAAACTTGTCTGAATCACATATGAAATGATAAATCATGAGACACAATCTTAATTGTCTACAACACCATCATCAGATACAGTAAGTGAAAAGAGACTCCAAACCAAACTCAACACAAGGCATAAACCTAACTCAGATTCGAACTTTTATTACCCTATGCAAACCTAACACAAGCTTCGCAGGTGAGATCGATCACAAACTTGTCTGAATTATATATGAAATTATAAACGAAAAAATAGTTCTTGATATAAACCGAAACAAAGTTCGAAATTGGTCCACTGGATCTGATCGCACCTTCAAACCCATAATGATTAGACGTCAGAAGTTGAGATAAATTGCGGAGATCAGATCAGTGTAAGACGGAGAAAACGAGGAGTACGCGTGTGTTATTTATAGGGGTGGGAAAAAAACCGAACCGAGTCAAACCGAACCAACCAAATCGATCCGAGTTAAAACCAAATCAAACTAGTTATGGTTTATTTTGGTTGGAAAAATTCTAGAACAAAATTAACCGAACCGAACCGGAACTGAATCCATAAAATAACCGGCTACTCCTATTGCCTATAATATTTATACTAGGTTCAAAAATAATAATCTAAAATAAGTAGATTACATTTTAATATCTAGTTTTACGTTTGATTTTATATTTAAACACAAAGAAATTATTGATTTAGTGCTATATTGGATTTAGTTCATATAATTTATTTTTTATTGTCACCAACATTATGATTTCATGACAATGCATTGATGTTTCAAAACATGATTTTTCTTAAAAGAACTAAACTAAGAAAATCCGATTAAACCGAACCGATACACAAACCGAACGGAATACAAACCGAACCAAAACCGAACCGAACCAAACTTAATATGGTTTACATCAACTAGCAAATTTCTAGAAGTGAATTAACCAAACCGGACACGAACCGAACCGATAAAATAACCGAAGTGCCCACGCCTAGTTATTTATACATCGGCTCTCAAGCTCAAATATCTTACAACTAGATTTTAAATGAAATTTAATTTAATTAAGTTGATAATTTTTCTTATAAAGTAAATAATTTTAAAGTTTTCTATTTTGTTTCAAAAAAAATGTTCTATTATAATACTTGATTTTCAAGTGGTGTTTTCATATCCAACCTAGATCTAAGATCGGATATGGGATGATCCAATGAAAAGAAATTGAAATGTTTATTAAATAATTTATACTTCTTAATATTATATAAAACTGAAAAAAAAATATTTAGATTTTAATGAGATTTGTATTATGTCATTTGAAGAAAATGAAACAATGGTAATAAGAAACTTTATTATTGATATGAAAATATTATTTTCTTTTTTTGGTAACTAATAAGATATGATAAGTCTGTATTTTTATTTATATTTAGATCTAAAACTTAATTTTAAGATAAATTTTAAAAAAAATTGAACACTCAAAATTGGCATATCATTATTATGTAAAAAATGACATAATAATATTTTTAATTTGCATGTATATATCCATATCCGATCTTTAAAAATATAATAGATTGAAAAATGATATTAAAATTAAATGGAAAATATAATCTGCATAAAAATAAAAATTATTATCATTAAAAACATGAAAAATATTAATTATCATATTTATAGAGAATATGATGATTTTTTTCAACGGTTGAACCCATACAATGAGCTTGTTGAAAATCCAAAAAATCTGATGTGGGACCTAGCATGTTGCATTTATCTACTTTAAATCACACATAATCGAAAGTGAGCAATTGTTTTTAAAAAAAAAACAATTATATTGGCACATGTGTAACAACTTTATTGGTCAGTTGAATGTTATAATTTTTTTGTTACATCTAATTACTTGAGATCAATTATCTTGTATCAAATAATATTTTTTATAAAAAAGTATATCAAAATTTATAATTTTGTGTGGTCTACAAATAGATATTTGGTTCATATGATTTGGATATACATATAGGAAAAAAAACTACTACCAAAATTATTATTATTTTTAAGAAAATTCTATCTATTCAATTTTAATTTATTATGATTTCAAATAAATCTTTAAGTTTTTTCTCATAGAATACAATTATAAAAGAAAAGAAACATGAAAAGAAAAGAGTTTGATTTAAGTTATTATGATTTCGACTCTGCAGCTGTATTTTTTTTTTCTTAATCTTTGGTATAATCTTATCAATTTATTCTTTACAATATTCAGTTATCCGTAGTGTATAAAATACAGTTCAATCATGTTTTTCCTCTGTTGCTGTATGTCTTGTCTGAGTTTTCCAAATTGATCATCGAAGACTTGAGTCATTCTGGCCGTGAAGCTTTCAAGCAATATCTTGTCATCTTTGTTGAGTTCTTTATTGTGCTCCTTCGCCATTGTTACCTTTTGATGGAGATCTGTTTGATACCACTTAGTAAGATCCTAGGTGTGAGGATCTCGTCCCTGAATATTCTCCAACGACTGTGATGATGAACTGACAAATTTCCTAGAGCTCCGAAATACTCAAGGCGATTTTCCAAAATACCCACTTTGAATATGTTGAATTCCCTAGAGCTCCAAAGTGCTCAAGGCGGCTTTCTAAAGTTTGCACTTTGAAACTGTAGGTAAAATAGAAGGGGATTGAGCTGATACTTCTAAGAAGTGCGGAAATGGCTCTCAGACTATCAGGATTGGTTTGTAATGTAAGGATCGAAGATCTGAAATACACTACACAAACTTTGATCAAACAAGATTCAGAGAATGTTTTAAAAGAAAAGAATTTGATGTCTTATTGATGATTTTTGACCAGAATATATAGAAAAGAAAACTGTACATGCACAACTTCTTCGAAACACAAAACATCATTAATGCAAACAAAGACTAAAGTTCAAATTTAAAAGATAGACTTCTGGATCCTTCTTCATGGACAAAAATGATGATAGAAATGGGTCTGGTTTCACAAGAGGCCTTTGTATAAGTGTTGTGTCCAAGCCTCATTAAAAACCTTGTTTGGAAAACCCATTGGGACAAAACCAAACCAAGGAAAAGAGTGCAAGTCACAATACCTCTCTTGATGAATGATCTAGGTGGCTTGAATCACAACCAGTGTGGTTGGATAAACACACCTAGACTGCCCTGCATAATGTGTAGAAGTTGATGAAGAGCTTGCTGGAGTTTTGTTTGTCTGGCTCTAGTCATCGGACCAAATGGTACAACTAAATCCTTGTTCCTTATTTCCTCAAGTTTAGGCTGCTCCATGGTTCCTTCTTCATTTTTATCTGACCATCTGGACTTGACCATAGCAGCATTGTCATCTGGCTCGATCAGGATCACATCAGACAATCATATCATGATCCTTACAGTTCTTTTGGCTTTGACAAGGGATTGGCTGAGGAAACACCTTCGGTTCAATGCTGACCGGTTGCTCCAACAGTTTCTCTGGTGGTGAACTTCTTTGATCATCATGCCTACGACCATAAACTACTCCATCCCTTGAGTACATGCATATCCAAATATCAGACTGAGAAGCACGACCTATGCTTTTGTTCCTGACATTTCTTGGAGACTAAACCTGTTTATCCTGGAAACTCACCACAGAAGCTAAACTACCAGGGTCATATGTGCAAGACATTTGTTCATATCAGAAATCAAAATTTCTTTTCCCTAGAGCATGTCTTTCAAAATTCACATCAAAATAAATATTAATGACCAGAAGGGTTTCAAGGCACGTGATCGCGTAGTTCCTAAAGAACAATTTCAAAACATACACATGTTTCCCAGATTTAGAACACAAAAGATCAAGTTCAAAATGAGAATTACTTATCCAAGGCTCAACATGCTTATCAAAGAAGGTGTTGTAAATCGGAATGTTTTCAAGGCATGAAATACCATTGAACATTTCCAAAACGTGCCAATCTTTATCAGATTCAGAACACAAAAATTTTAGTTCAAGAGCAGATTCAGAATAAGAATGGACAGGTTTCAAAACAGAATCACAACCAAAATCAGTTTCAGCTCTAAGTGATTTTGTTTTCTGCAAATTCCTAACCATAACCTCTTTCCAGACACATATCGAAGAAAACAAAAATTATCAGTGATCAGTTCATGACTAGAAAAACTCAGATCAGAACCATTATCAATAAAGCAAACAAAGAGATCACAAGGTTTACTGAAATAGAAATCAGGTTTTAGCAGAAAAGGCTCAATTCTCTTTTCAGGGTCATCAAGAATTTTGTTATGTTCCCTAAACTGATAAAAACTCAAAATAGGACCAGGACTGATATCACTACCATATGAAAAACGTTTTTGCTCAGAAACTTTATCTGGTTAAGGTTTCTTACAAAAATGAATCATGTTATCAAAAACAGAGTTTGAAACACAAAATTCTTTTACTTTCTCAAGACCAAAACGTTTTATGTCACTGGAACTAATTTAAGAAAAAAAATCAGGCACATAACTGATGCTACTAAGTTCCTTACAGTGCTCTTATGGCTTAGAAGACAAAGGTACATGAGCCGTTCCTGGATCAAAGCAAAGTTGGTTCTCCATGATGATGGGTGTTATGATGGGTTCTTCCTAATCAAAGATCAGACCAAGATCGTCTTCCTCATCAAAGATGGGGCATAGATCATCGTACTGCTTCCATGCACGGCGACACCTCCTACTCATGTAGAAAAATCCTTGTTAGACAGTTGACACCATGTTCTGATCCCATACATCGAGCCACATCATGCTTCTCGATCCATTCGTCTAATTTCGACCATTCCGGCATATTTTCGACCTACGATCAATTTTGAATATTTTCCCGGCGCTCGTTCTGATGCGCTGAATATTTAATAAATTCTTAACTGAATTTTAAAAGTTTTTAGAGTTTACACTGAAAAACTTAAATTAAATACGAAATCCCTAGAAACTCAGGAAATACAAAGACTTAAAGTGTATCCGACTAAATTAAAAGACAAGTAAGAAACCAAGGCGCAAAACTCTAGCAAAGTGAAAACCCACCAGAAGTCTTGCGGGGAGAAAACTCTAGCCATCAAGAGAGAAAAAGTGAGATTTTTCATAGTTTCAAGCCGATGATCGGAGGCTTCTCCAGCTCCAACATCGGCTTGTTTAATTCGTTTTGCTTCTTTTTCTTTGATCTACTTTGTTTCCAGTTGCTGTTTTATTGCCAATTTATTTTGAATCTGGCAAGGTTTTTTATTGTTCTTTTGTATGCTTCTTCCAATTGGTTTGGAAAGACAAAACTTTCGGTTCAGTTGAAATGCTTAGAAAAAGTAATTGACAGATCTATTGCGGATGGTGGCGACATGTCTTATCGGCTTCAATAGTTGATGGTTCTTTATTCGATGGTGATGAAGTTCTTGCTGCAAACTATGGTTACTTCGAAAGGGAGCATGAAGTTCTATAGAACGGTAATCTCTTTGACTCTGCTAATAGAGCAAAATAGAAAGTTGTCTTATCTCGGTGGTTCTTACTGGAGTAATAAAAAGAGAATGACAATTGTTTTTAACTCACTATGAAACATGGTGCTTTAGATTAGTATGAAGATTATTTTATTTAAGATTCATCTATTCCAGAAACAAATATGAAACTTTTATATTAAAAATCTTTAGCCATTCATACGCAAAATAGATGTGTTAGTTTATTTTGAATTCCTACTGATGTATTTTTTTTTCTATATTGTTTTGTTGGTTCTCACTGTTTAGAACTTTTGACCTTGAAGGCCTAATAACACAATCCAACGAAAAAAAAAAGGTTAAAAGACAAGTTTGACCGTTGAAGAAATGGTCAATCCTTGATATTCACAATTGACCTAGTCGTTTTTAAGACGCTGGCCCGTGGACGACTGGATCCTGGCGCGTGGATAAACCATAAGCTTTCTCGCCCAAGGCCCAACGGGCAACCAAAGTTTCATCTTGGTTCGCGGCCGTTGATAATTCTACTTGAACCGGGCTCAAAGCCCAATCTCCATGAGTTATTTCCTTGGCCGAAATACAAATCCAGATGTTGCCATCTTGGATTTGATCTTCATAAATGATCTTTCGGTCCATCTTTAGAATTAGACCTATGAATGCTTCCGTTAGTCGTTTGGTCTTTGCCCTCGTCATTGGGCCAGCTGGTACATGAAAAGCTTCCTCAAGATCAAGTTCTCCATCTGCCGCTACAAGCTCACTCTCCTTGGTGCCATCCATGATCACATCATTATATCTTTCCTTGTTGATGCCGAGCTCACACTTCAGTTTCTCCTCCGAAGCAGCCCTTTCTTGTTCCTTCAAATCACATTCAAAACGTGTCAGAGAAACAGTAGTCTGGCTACAAGATATAATTAACCAAATAAGAATCAGTTACTGCTTCCTGGACACATTCCTGTATAGAAATTCAAGCAAAGCTCCAATAGGATACAAATGTACACGAAACACACGCAATCATATGTTATGATCTGAAGTCAGAATTTTGGCTTAGTATGCAACAAACTGCCCATATTATCAGGAAGTAAAAAACCGTTACAAGAATGCCAATTTTAAGATTTATCTAGTGGACTAAATTCCTTCCTAACGAGAGAGAAAAGTATCCTAGCAAAACTATTAACAAAATAAGTAGAACTGATCCATATCTTGATGATTGCTACAAGGAATCTTACCTTGTTGTGGCAGTTAAGAATCTTATCTCCTGCTTGTGCGTCTGACAGTAATGATATTGTTGTGCTCTTCAGATTCACACAAAGTGTTTCTAATTGATCCGACAAAGGATGATCTCCACTACCAGCTTTCTGACCATCCATAATCATTGAGAATTGTCATTCTAGAGTTGAAAGAAAGCTCGTTGTGATTTCAGTTGCACCAAAGAAAAGCTTTGCTCTTGGAGATTCCTTCTCAGCCATTAAGATCTATAAAATGCAAGAGAAACTATTTTCATTGATAATCTCTAAAAGTAAAAGTTAGACAATATAAAGTAACCTGTTCACCTTCATTGTGACTATAACATCCTTGTAGACATTCTTGCAATTAGCAACTGACTCGTATAACCATTTTGGAATCTCTTTCGTGTGAAGCATTTCTTGTTCTAGCTCAGAGATATCTTCCATAAGTTTGTTATTTAGAAGTACTTGCTCGTCAAATTTTACCTGAGAATATATAATAATCATTAAAAATCCAAATCACTTGGTAACATGGTATCCAGTATAATCAACTGCAGTTTGAAATAAGAATTAAATTAAATCAAGAAGATCGCGAATAAAAAGTTCAATTTGTGGTCAGATCTACCTGAGACCATCTCTCTCACTAAAATCGAAAGAGAAGAGCATTTTCACTTGAACAACCGATAAAGACTAACCTGCAGACTGTTCTTCTCATTAGTCAGCAAGTCAATCTGGCTTTTGAGTTTTTCCACCTCTTTGTGATCTTCACGCGAGCATTCCTAAAAGAAGAACGAAATATTACGGCCAGCTTTAGGTGCTGAAATCCTCACCATATAAATTTAGATAATATCAAGGGTATTCATCTACGTATACGAAGTTTGAGAATTTAGTAATTGAATGTTTGAATGTTTGAACCAGAGTGTTTGAATGCAGCTGATATGAAAAAACAAGCGAATAAGGAGACAAAAACCCCAAAGAAAAGAGGTCCAGAAGTCTTTTATCCAATATGATTGGAAGACAAAAGGAGTAAAGTAAAGGTATCGACTCACCATGGTTGCACTAGTTAAAGGAATGGGCTGACTTCTAACTTCAGGTGTAAATTGAGGTTTGTTGAGGTCTACAGCAACAAAACCTTTGTTTAGTTTTGCCCAAGTGTCATCATCGGCCAAGTCTGCCAATGACTCAACCATCGGACTAAAATCAGTCAATGTTGAATAATTTGACCGAGCAACCACAAAGGAACGTTCAGCTGACTTAAACCAAGAAGTCCCAGGAACATCGCTGCTATCAATAACATTGCATGACTCATCTCGTTTCTTTCTGAAACTGATAAAGTCCTACCAATAAAGACGTTTGTTATTGTCAATTTGTTTTATACCAAGAACATTACTCCACCGCATTAGCTTAAAACTAAAAGCAATAATAACTTCTTTAGAAAAATAGATGACATGTTAGGAGGACATCACCTAAGCCAACTAATGAACCCATACCTCTGACTGGTTCCTCTCGAGGTCTAAATTAGTGAGAAGACTGTTTAAGTTCTCAATCTTTAACTGTTGATCCTTATTGCACTGTTCCTGCTCCTTCTGTTTCCTTCTCTCTTCCTCAAGTTGTGTTTTTAGGCTTTCACATTCTAAATCATACTGAAAATCAAACAAAAGGATAGCTGTTCTGTATGATCTGTCTGCTCAATGCTCTATTCAATGCACTAGAAAAAAAAAATCATAGAAAAATAACCTTGATCATCTGATTGCTTAACTTTAGTATCTCTTGTTCCAACACTTCAGTTTGGGATCCCTACGAAAACTACTAATGTTAGCAATGTCCCCATTCCAAAGATGTAATCGAAATTTGATTATACCTGAAGCTTCATATGTAACTCCTCTATCTCTAACTTTTGGCGCTTCAATAAAGCAGCATCAGTAAAGATCTGGAGCATTCAAACAATGTCAGATCTTCGAAAGGAATAAAAAAAACACAGAGCATTAAGGTTGAAATAGAGAGTTAATATATCTCCAAAAAAATCCAAGAGAACTACAAATGCTTTAAAACTCAAATGCAGACCTCATTCACTTGAGCACAGTTGGTGATGCGCTTGGCTCTGCTTGCAAATTGGAGAGTCCCTTTTGATTCCTCAATATGATACTAGACACATGATCATGCAACTTTGATAAGTCAGTTGACTGATCTAGCAAAACCTGACAGGAAAAACAAACCTTACCTCTTCTGGTGCTATAGTGCATATAATGCAAGTCTTGGCATTACCACCAAGTGCAGCTGAAGAATTCGAGTCAGCTTGCTGTCTCGGTACGGAATATGTCCCCTATAATCAAGAATGTCAAAAGTGAGCTGAGCTGTATCACTGTTATGGGTAGCCAAATAAAGGGTAAGAAAATACCTTAGTTTTGCACCCTCACTTAGTTTATTGATGACATTCCCAAGAATCATTAAGCTCTTGTTAATGTACTTCCTTTCCGTCAAGCGTACTCCACCAGCACCAGTCTTGGCAATTCGCTCAGATCCAGCCAAGTCAACCAGATTCTAGAATCCATTAAAAGAACACCCGTAAGACAATAAACAGCTTTGTACATGCTGTAACTTTCATAAGAAACTTTTGAAAGTTGCTATCCGTAGTGACGATTATCACTGACCAAGACTGAGACACGGATAGGATCCGTAGAATTGTTTCCTTTGCCCCTGCTCTCAATCACCTTATCCCACAAGAGAGATTGTATCAGAACAAAATACTTAAAAAAGTACAGTTGAAGGTTTCAATCATAGCTTTATCCCACCATTCTGAAGATGGTGTGGGACCTGCTACTGTGAACATTCATGTTTGTCTCGCCAAAGTGCCTATTCGCTTTCAATTAAAGAAGATCATGTCAATACAAGTTATTACATAAATCAAAAAGCAGGAAAACAAAAAAAAGCTTAGCTTTGACTTTAAAACCTTCTCCAGAATCTAAAAGTTTCTGAATCTGTTCAGCGTCATTAACTATTTCTTCCTTAAGGCCAGCAACAAAGACTCCACGCTATATATCAAAGAGAAGGAAGTGTGTATAATCAAACTAAAAGATGAAAATATAACTTGTGAATATGATCTATTCACCTCCCAGTGTTCATGAATTTGCAGTCTCTGATTCTCAACAGCTAAGAGATCATTGATCTCTTCGTTATAAATCTCCATGTACGAAAACTCATAATCATTGACAAGGTTTTGTACCGAAAGAGTAAGAAGCGACTGCGAGAGAGATACGATTGTCTTCCACTTTCCACACAGAAGATGCGTTTTCCAATGAAGAATCCGGCATCCGAGGCCTCACTCTAACTGCAACAGATATTTTCTCCATCTTCTTCCCTTACACTCCCACTCTCCTCCTCAAGTATATAAGATTGTTTACCGATTCCAGAGCAAAATTAAACAATACTAGATTCTGACCCGCCGGGTATATTTTTTAAAAAGTTTAATTTTTATATTTGTGTGTTTTTAGTTTTATTTGTGTTTTTTTGTATAATATTTCTCTTAAATGATAAATTAGATATTTTAATATATATTTTATTAATACACAAGTATGACCAAATCTCTAATTAATTTATGTGATCATTAGAGATTTTAATATATTCTATTAAAATAGTTGGACAAAATATATATTAATAGATCATATTTTTGTTTTAATAGATTTAGATTAAAATATGATTAAAATAAAAACTTTTACTATATCATTAGATATAGTAAAATCTAAATTTATCACATAAATTATCAAATTTATATTTGTTTTTCTAATATATTCTAATGATTTTTATATGAACATATTTTAACATTAAGTTTCCTTAAAGTCTAGTATATTTTTGTTTTAATTATTTTGAGAAATTTAATTCTATAGTTATATTTTCTGTAGTTATATTTGTAATTAATATTAATTTAATTTAATATAAATTTTTGGTAACTATATTAAATATGTCAAGTTACATAACTATATACTTGTGTCATATGCATTTCAGAAATTATTTTTAAACTTTATTTCTAAAGCTTGCAACATATTATATTTTGTTAGTAGTTACCTAACATAATTAGTCAAGAATATTCGTAATAAAAACCGATTCAGAATAGACCAGAAAATCAAAGTCTCATACTCAGTGTTTTAAAAACCGATCCAGACCCGCAGGTGAACCGGTAAATCCGGTGATCCAAGAAATCCAATTTAGGTTTTGTGAAAAACCTAATATTTAAAAACCTAAGTGAACCCGCAAAAAATCACTAAAATCCGATTGCCGGTTGAACTAAAAAATACTTTTTACTTCTTTTTTTAGTTTTTAATTATTTTTTGAAAATATATTTTATATAATTTTAATAAAGAAGTTAGGTTTTTTATTTTTGTTATCGACAATTTATTAATAACGTTTTACTTCTAGTTTACTTTGGATTTGAAATTTAATTTTATTATTCATATTACACATATAAATATTTATGAATTTTTAAGTTTTGATATTATTAGTTAGATATCATAAATTAACTTGTTACAAAAAAAAAAAATCTAAACTATTTTTGATATTTTATATATCATGAATATAAGTGCTATTAATTGTTATTGGTAATATATATACAGAATGGTATTAGGCACGGAGAAATCAAACATCTAATGTATGAATTGCTTGCTGTCATTGATTGTAGTTGAATATTCTTGCTTTGCTTACCGGTGGTAAATATATAAATACATATTCTTCTTTTGTGTAAGTTATCTGAAAAACAATTTAATATATTTAAAACTAATTAAAAAGCAAAAACATAATCGTTTACTAAACTAATAAGGTAATTTAAAAGGATGAGTAGGACATTCATAATTTATCTGAAGCCATGTAAAAATATATGTATAGTCAAAACATGGTTGCATAGCAACTCTAACAATCATGTCCACCAACATGTTCTTCTTGGTAAATTACACATGCATTCTTCTTCTTTTTTATTATTTGTAGCTTTTGTGAAATTATACTTTACAAAGAATTAACTGCTTTCGAAGAATCATATATCGGTATAGCATTCCACAAAAACTGTAATGACTCATTACCAAATACTACAATCACTAACAATTACAGTGGTTCATCACTATATATTGCAATGGTTTTATTTAATTAGTTGCAACTGTTTATCCAGAAACTTGCAAGAGTTCACTTACATGATTACAAAGATTTACTTAAATTTCTAACAATAATTTTCTAATTAAGTGTAATTAGAGATTTACTAAATAGATAATAAATATATCAAACTCATGTATAAATGAAAAAGTGCACATATAAAAAATTGTCTTGGTTTACATTTTTTTATACTTATTTACTAATAAAAATATTGTCAAAATAGGTTAGAATATTTTAATTGAAACAGAATAAAAGAAACCAAATCATAATAAAAAAAACCTACACAAAAGAGGTATTATTATCCATAAAATTTAATTTAAAACCTTATATTTAATATAATATTATAAATAAATAATTTACTCAACAAGCCGAATTACCTCGGCATTTTTAGATAATTTGTAAGATTTTTAAAACATATACAAAAATAGATATGAAAAATGACTAAAATACAATTAATTAAAATATTTACAAGTTTTAGAATGACAAGATATATTTTTAGAAAATTTGATAACCTCTTTAAAACTAAGTAATTTTTATAGTGAAAAACATCTTTACATATTTTATAATTTTTATAAACCATTGCATTTTTAGAATGAAAACATACATTATGAAAAAAAATACATCTTTCGATATTTTGATAACATTTTAAACTAATTCAATTTTTAGGGATAAAAGACACATATTTTGACATAGCTTGAGCAACAATTGCAGCGATTTCAGCATCAGTATCAGGGATTGCCGCCCCATGATCATATATCCTCATGACCTGCTTTATTATGCAGATAACCATCCTGGTCATAGATGTTTCCATTTTTCGTCCCTCACAAGAGTAAGAGTCGCAACCATATCTCGCAGATGAATGTCGATTGTTGCTCGTTGAGAAGTGTTGATCGATGTTCGTTGAGAAGTGTTGATCGATGTTCGTTGAGAAGCGTCAGTCGACAGACCAGGTGTATCGGTTGACGTTTGATGGCGAGTGTCGGTCGACAGACTGAAGTTGTTGTCGATCAATGTGGAGCGTGCAGATTGAGCGTTCTAAGCGTGCAAAATCTGAGAAAAGATATAGTTGTTCCTTGTTGCTTCTGGTACTATTGGGCATGCACCTGAAAGACAAAGAAAAAATTTATGAAAAAAAATAACCTAGACTAAATCTAACTAGATAAGATCTAATGGCGATCAAAGCTCCTCGGCAACGGCAAAAAATTTGATACCACTCAAATTACCCTAAAGAGTGAATTTACTCTCTCAAATAAGAGGTTCAATTGTAGTACTTAAGAATCGAATCCACAGAGAAGCAGGGCGCACAATAGATCATTATTAGCAGTTATTAAGTTAGGTAAATCAATATTAAAGTAAATAAACAAGGCAGTTGTTCAGTTGGTTAGTTTGAGGTTTGTAAACTTATAAGGAAAAGCGGTAGATCTAGGGTATCATGCAATCATGATTATAGAGGTATAGAATGCTTTGGTTTGTATTCCAAGAACTCGAAATATAAGAGAAAGAATTCCAATTTTCGCTGTTGAATCAGTCCTATTGACTAAGTCCAATACCTCAGCTGTCACGTTTTGATATGGATCGATCGTCGATCAATGCTATGAGATTAGCGTCGATTGATGGTCTCTTAGGCAAGCTTTATCGAGTTGTTCGATAAGTTCACTAGTTTATCGAGTTGTTCGATAAGTTCACTAGGGTTGTCTAAAGCCACTATGTTTCTAGCAATCATAGTTTAAGAGAATCTATTCTGGTACATAACCTACTTTCAGAGTTGTCCACAACCCTATGGTCAATGTTCTAGTTAGCTACTCTAGAACACATGCAGTAAGAACAATTGTATTAAAGGAATTCTATCACCTTAACAGTTCTATAGTTTGGGCTAATCCCTCATAACATTTAAGAACTCTAAATCTAACAAATAAAATTACTCAGACATAATCAAAGAGAGCATGATAATAGTCTGAATAAACAGCATAACGAAAATATGTATAAAACTGGAGTTCCAATCACAAACTCTGGAAGAGTTTTGAATCTTCTCTCCAACTACTAAAAACCCTAAATATATTTGCTGTGAAAATAAGAATAAGAAAGCGTGTGTTTCCTAGAACAATGGCAGAGCACATAAATATTAGATCTAAACTCGGCAGGGGTAATCTCGTAATTAAGTGAAATCTTGGGCTTAGTCGGCTGAGAACCAAGTCGGGTCTTGCGCACTTCGTTGTCCATCGATGGCACAGAGTGTGCATCGATCGATGATTGACTCTGAATGTCGACCTCTTGACTGTTCGATGGTCAGACTATGAATTTTTTCTATCTTTATCTTCAAAATGCTCCAAAATCACCACTTTCCTCCAAGACACTCCTTAACCTGTAAAGATACTAAAAAGACTCCAAAACATAATAAATTTATCATAAAACACTTATATACCATGGATAAAAATAAGTAAAATCCTTGGTATATTATTTTTGTATGCTGATTTTGTTGGGAAGGAGAAGTGGAGGAAGAAAGCTCTTGAGAAAAACAAATGATGTGATTAGGAAGAAGGTTTGAGAATCTGAATCCAAATGGTTCAGTTTCATGTTGTTGATGGTTTCGGGTTTTGTTCAGTTAGGTTAAATTGTGGTTCGATTAGGTATTCATTTTTTTGGGTTGACGCTGTTTGGTATATAGTCAACTTGGTTTCAGTTTGATTTGAGAAAAACTGAAATCAAACACACTTAAAGATTTTAGTAATTTGGTTTGCTGTGGACAACGATAATATTCTTGTTCGCAGGTTTTCCAGAAGTTTTGCAGGTTTAAGAGCATCATTAGTTATTGGTTTATCTATTTTAATAAATTCAAAAAATTTAGTCAAAATTTGTATTTTACATTGCTATTAATGTGTATCGCATGTTGGCTGTTGCAAACTACATGCATATACTTTCCAGAAAATATCATTTAACATGGTAATTACTTGTGCCTTCCATGCCGCTTGGTTAGAGCTCATTGATATTGATGTAGCGGAAGCCTTAAGAATAGAACTAGAAATCCGTTGATTCTGAGAATACCCGGATAACTAGGATAATCACAAAGATCTTATTTAGTCTAAGAATGCTTAAGATCAATGTCTTCTTAAATTCGTTGAGATCACCAATGATCTACCGAAAACAAGGAACAAAAGAGAAAACTCTTAACTTTTATTAATAATCAATCAACTAAATACAACCATATGCCTAGACGGCTATATATAATAAAACCTTAAAACCCTAAATAATTAAAGATAATTATCTAAAATAGTTAATAAAATCAACAATAACTAATAAAATAATTTATAAGATATTTAGAAATATTCTAAATATCTATCTACATCAGATATTCGTCTAATTAAATCAAAATCGACTGTATGATTTTCTTGTTTCTTTTCTAAACAAATTGAAGAACTTAATGGATCGAACTCATCGTACAAAAATATCAGAGCATAAAAACATAAAGAAAGAAAGTAGAGCTTATTGCAAAAGTTGGCTGTGAAAGTGACACTATCATTAAACAAAACAAAACTTGACCGAAAATTAATAAAAAAGTATATAATTAATTGGTAACAAAATAATAGTTATTCACCGTCCCCTCGTGGAACGCATAAGCAGAAAACTACCACAGCCACGGTCATCATGAATACCACAAAGATCAAGCCGGTGAGTTTGAGTAAAAATGGATCCATTTCTTCTTTTTCTTCGTTCACTTAACTTTTCTGTCTTTCTAAGTTTTCTTCTCTTCTTCTTTTAGCCTACCAATCAACTATACATACATCTATATATACTTGTGTTGTTAATACTTAATTTACATTTTTGTGGGTAAGTAAGAGAATTTTGGAAAGTTTAGTTTTTCATATTAAGAATTAGTAAAGCTTGGAAATGTTTTGTTAGAAAAGAGAGTATATGGAAAATATTTTCTGTATTGATTCTTACGTTCAAGACTTTAGATTTATACAAAGATTTCTATCCTAAAATATCGATATACATATCCAATCATAATTAATGTAGATATGTACATGTATTAGAGAAATACTTGGGTTCACCAACCAATATGATTTCATTATTTCATATTCAGTATCTTTTAAAAAAAGAAACAAAATATTGTCAAGTTTTATTATGTTTTTAAAATAAAAATATATATAGAAAATAATTTTAGTCGTAAAAAAATTTATATTTAAAATACCGTCAGAAAAACACAGCCTAAACCCTAAATCATAAACCCTAAACCCTTGGTAAACCCTAAACCCTTGGTAAACCCTAAGCCCTTGGATAAATCATAAATCTTTGGATTTAAAAAAAAATATATTTTTAACACAATCAGCAAAACACTAAACCCTAAACCCTAAATACTAAACTCTAAACCTTAAATACTAAACCCTAAATCCTTGGGTAAACCCTAAACCCGTGGATAAATTCTAAACCTTAGGATTTAGAATTTATACAAGTGTTTGGGATTTACCAAGGGTTTAGGGTTTACCCAAGAGTTTATGTTTATGATTTAGGGTTTAGTGTTTGGCTGACGGTATTAAAAATATTTTTTAAAATGTGTTTTTGTTTGCAATTAATATTATTTTTTATTTATTTTTTATTTTTTAGTTTAAAAATATAATATAACTTGACAATATTTTATTTCCTTTTTTAAAGATATTGAATATGAAATAACGAAATCCTATTGATTGGATAAATCTACAAGTTTACCTTAGGGGTGAACCCAAGAATTTCTCCATGTATTAATTCTCTCTCTCTGGATGGAAAGTGTCGGTTTCGAGTTTTCAAGTTAATAAGAAACACTGCAAACTCTTTCTTATCAAGTGTCTTCGTCAAAATATCAGCAAGTTGCAACTTTGTTGAAACATGTTTTGTTGTAACAAAACCTCTCACAATCTTATCTCTTATGAAATGGTAATTAATTCCAAAACAATTCGTCTTTTTATGGAAAATGGGATTAGCTACCATATGAATCGCTGAATTGTTATCACAATGAACCGAAATTTGTTTGTCAAAGCAGACACGAAATATAGTCCGTACATTTTTTTAACCAAATCCGCTCTTAAACATTATCCAAAATGCCTTGTATTCTGCCTCCGTTGACGAGCGAGAAACTGTATTGTGTTTTAATGATTTCCAAGATACCGGTGACCCACCTAACTGAATAAACTAGGCCTCTAAAGATCTTCGCTATAAAAAGATACCTTAGCAATTAAAAAAAAAATTTGTATAGACAGATCCTTTCAGAAAAAAACAACTTTATTATATAAAGACATTTTAGCCATTCTGAAAAACTAATTTTACTTTTACAATGGAAAAAGATGAATTTTCTTCTAATTAATACACAACTCTCAAATTAAACAAATAATTGTACAAAGACATTTTTTGGGATATTTAATAACATTTGAAAACTAATATATCATTTTGGATGAAAAGACACAACTCTTAGATTTAATATTTTTTAGAATTTGCATGTTGGAAACACACACACACACACACATATATATATATATATAAAATTGATAACTTTTAGAATGAAGAAAACACAATCTTTCAATTTAATAGGGATTCACAACCTTTGGAATTAATTGGAATTCTATTATTAATAGGTACATTAAAGCAAAACTCATCTCTATAATAGAGTTTATGTATTTGTATTGTAGAGGACAATGCAAATAAATATTATTTTCATCTCCAAATATAGAATTAAAATAGTATTCATCTAAACAAAGAAGTATATCAAACAAAGTATAATTTTTTTTTCAAATAATTCGGACAAATTACAAAGAACATACACAGAGAACCTGTTCGTCTAATCAATGTTTTAGATTAGACTTTCAAACAAAGAGGTACAGCATCGACAGCATGACAGAACATATATAAAAACAGAGAGGTAAGGCATGTGTTGTAGTCCATTTAACGTGTAAACTGCGACTGTAAGTGACAAAAACAAGAGATCCAGAAGGGCATTCTCAGAAGCAGTCCAACACACAGCAACAGCACAAAGCAGCGAGACTGGAATAAAAGAAGAAGATATTTATTGGAAACACAAGAGAATTAATTTAGTAAGCAGAAGAAGGAACAATCGTTGAGCGAATCACAACTCTATTTAAGACGAAAGGTTTTCACTCGAGTTTAGCATTGTAAGATGAGCTAAACAAATCTGGAGTGACTTTTAACAGTAGATTGTCTAAATTCAACTCACATTATGATGACGTATCCATACATCAACTCTCAATTAATCTGGTTCTGATCAGGATCGTTTGGATCAAGAAACCAAAACACTGAGTTCAATTAATGAAACCAAAACACATAGCTCCTAAAGGTTAAGTTCTCAATCATAGCTTTATACCAACACAATTAATGAGTTAACAAGTTTGACCAAAAAGACGCAAGCAAGTTCACACGAAACAGTGATTCTGGTAAATAAAAATGGTAAAATTAATGGCGGGAATGGAAAGACGAACCAGCCACGGAGGAAAGAGGAGCCACCAGAGTTAGAATCCTGGTAATGATCTTGCTGGTAGTGTTTGTAGAGTTTAAGCGGCTGTGTGGGAGGAGTCCGTCCTGGATAATGATAATTACCGACAAAGTAGAATTGATATTGGGCTTCATGATCACGCGAAAGCGGCGGTGGTGGAGGATTTCCTTCTTGATGCGGCGGAGGCGCCCATGGATAACCCTGAGGCGGAGGATGATAGAATTCCGGTGGGATGTCGTGGCTCATTTCTCTTTCAAATCAACATCTCCTTCCGTCATCTGATGAGTTTTTGAAATGTATATATATATATATATATATTTACATTGTTTCAGGGACTTTGTCCAAGTCTGAGACTGTCTTTTTTCAAGTCACGTCTAATCGTGTTGCTCACGATCATATTGGACTTGGGCTGTAGACAATATTTTATGTGGTTGTGTGAAGACTATTGGGCCTGACCACTAGGTACCCTAGAGTACGTGAGAGATGTGAGAACACAATTGCTATGTTTTTGTTTATGCTCTTTTTTTTCTTGTAAACACATTGCTTTGAAAGTGTAACTCAAGTACCGAAGTACCCTGGCTGAAGCTATTACAGAAGGGCTGATATTTTAGAGCTTCTTACATGAAATGTTGGGATCAACACAAAAAAAAAGTGTTGTGGTAAGCTTCGTTTTCTAAAATCTTTGTACTAATGAGTTATAAAACAGATAATGAAAATGCGTTTTCTTTCTTCTGCGAAAAAATGTGCGATTAGGGTTTTCTTTCCCTATGCCGCCGTCACCAGGCCTCTCGCCTGAGGACGAGAACTCTCCCTCCCCCCTTCTTCACTATGACCTCTTACGCTGCTATGGTTTCTTCGCCTCCAGCTCCTCAGCCTCTGTCGGAAAAGGAAGTAAAGGCGATTTATTTTCAGATCGACACCAAGCTTCAGATTTCTTCGACTCCGGCGGGATCCCGTCTTCTTTAGCTCCGACGTATGCAGAGGTTTAAGGCGTCTCTGAGAAACCTCCGAAAGATCTCAGACCCAACATATCTCGACGATGGCACGCCAGTCGTACAAGCTCCGCTGTCCGTTCTTCTGCAGGCTTCCGAAATGTGGAAAGACCACATTATAGCTCACTTCCATGGTCGACGACCTCACCCGACAAAAATCATTGCGGATTTAAACCCGGTGTGGGGTAAGTTTGGGACGATTACGGTCAGAACAATCTCGCCAACTAGTTGTCTCATCTACGTTCCCTCAGTTCAAACTCTAGAGTGGGTGTTGCAAGTAGGATACTGGCAAGTAGATCATTGTGCATTCTCAGTATACCCTTGGTCTGCAGGAGGCAATCTTCAAGAGCAGGGACTCCGGACAGCTCCAACCTAGGCTGTTCTCTGTAATGTTCCGCCTCAGTTGTATTCGCTTGATGGGATTAGTGTGGTAGCTAGCGCTATTGGTGAGCCCCTGCATACTGAGAAGTCAAGACTGGATCCGTATCATTTTGGTGATACTAAGGTTAAGATAGAGATTACCATAGATGTAGCTCCACCCAAGTTGGTGGAAGTTCGGGATATTCAAGGTAATGCTGTCCGAATCAAAGTCAATTATCCCAGCCTCCCTCTGCAGCCACTACCATCAGACCAACAGCGAGACGCCATGATCCATTCACAAATTGACTGAGCGGCACCTCTCGCCTAAGGGAGAATGACGTAATCAGTCGGGAAATCGGGAACCAGAATCGGGTATCCTTTCGGAAGTATGACTCGTATACGCACTGATACCCAACTTGAGGAGCCCACGAACATTGGTAGTCCCTCGGGACAAGAAACGTCACCCCGGAAGCCCCGTGCTCTTTCAGCAAGGCTTTGATCCGATCGACCGACGACCAGGACGGCTCCATGCTAGGCAGAGACTCGTCCCCAGCAGACGTAGAGCGCTCCACCTCGGGAGCCAATGGAGGAAGTTCCTCGAATGACCCATCCGGACAGAAGCGGATCGGACAAAAGGGACCCCTTTTTCTTCTTTTCGACCGCGTTCTGAAGACTCTTTCCGTCTTTTGGCCCCTTGCGTACAAGATTGGCGAACTAGAACGAGGTCAGCTTCATTTGGGTCTGTCCCCCGGGATATTCCCAAAGGCGCCGACGTCTTCTTCTGGGCGGGAGGAGAACGTCTCACAGAGCTATCCATTAGCGCGTCCCGGCCGGTACTCTTGAAATAAAACAGAAAGCACGGAAAGTAGAGAGAAGGGAGAGACTAGAGAGAGAAAGTACCTGAGCGATCAAGGAATGGCAGATCTCGAATAATGTCATAATTAGGTCTAAACAGGCCTACGAAAGCCCATGAGACCCCTCGAATGCGGGCCATTTCTCGCATCGCTTCATCTTCCCGGGTAAACCGGTTTCTGGACGAACGTTAACCGACCCTAGTTTAACAATGAAAATTCTACCGACGATCGGTCATCGGCCGGTTAAGACGAACTAACCCGACTGACACCGAACTCCGTATAATCCCAAACAATCTATATATATTCATCAGCGAAGAGTCGCGTCTACGCAAATGAACTGGGGGGACTTACTGTAGATGCTGGGTTTCACCCACCTACAAGGCCCGAGATAATAAGGAGTTTGGCCTATTAAGCCGGCCGGCAGCTAGGTTCGTTTGGACCGGTGCTCGGAAGAAGGAATGTTTTGGCGTTCAGCAAGCGCAGCAGCTGAGAAGAAGCTGTTCGCTCGGCTGAGAGAGTAAAGATCCCGGCCCGTCTCGCGGCCTAACGAGCGAAGGCCCATTAGGTTAAACTCTGCAAGGAACCAAGGAACGCCACCTATTTAAGGGGAAAGAGAGACGAGAGAAGGGCATCCGAAATCACACACACTCACTTGGCGGCTAGAACTAGGGTTTCCATTGCTCTTTTCTCTCCGACTTGTATTTTCGCCGGGAAAGCTCCCCGAGCTCCGGCTTGTTTTCCGATCATTTTTCTCATTTGTAATCACCTATTTTCTTGATTTAGCAATAAAACGCCTTTGAATTGACCCACTGACAAGTTCCGTTGTATTTACTAGTTTAGACCCAACCCGGTTCAAACACATTCAGTTCTTAAAAACATGTAAATGTTTAACAGTTTTCGAAACTGCCTCTATGCATCTGTTTTGGTCATTTAACAAAGCATATATATAAAATAGGGCGAGGAGTACTCCGAGAGGGATTATGAAGCTTATAATATTATTTGCTTAGACGTCAATTATGATTTATGAAATATGTGTCTTTCTACGATGCATGTGTATATAAATATGTAAACTGATGATATTTCTAAATATTACAATTCATAAGTGTCATCGAAAATAATATTTAACTAGAATTTGAACCCGCACGTCCGTGCGGATATTTTTTTTTATAAATATAAAACTTTGATTTTATCATAAACGTTTTATATATATGATTTACATTTTAGTGTTTTATGTTGTGTAATTTTATAATCTTATTGTTTAGATTTCTTATTCGATATTATTAATATATAGTGATCTATTTTATAGATTATACATAGTTATTAATTGTTATCGTATACAACAGTTATGTTAGGCTTTGAAAAATTTAATACAAATATAAATAAGAAACAATCAAATATAATAAAATGTCGATAGTTTTAAAAAATATAAATGATGAAAGTTTTATGAATACAGTAAAACCTCTATAAATTAATAATGTTGGGATTTTGAAATTTTATTAATTTATAGAGATATTAATTTACAAAAGTTTCCTTATTTAGATTTTTCTATTTTTATTTATATAAAAAAGAAAATATTTTATTTTACCGTATGTACATTATTTAAATTTTATAAATTTGACTTCAATATTGTTTTATTATCTTATTTTATGTATAATTTTATGTTTCATAGAATTGTTAAGTTGTTTTCGGTATAATTTTACTAAATGTTATCAAAATATATTGAAATGTTAAGAAAAATAAAGAATTTTCATTGTGAATATAAAACCAACAATATAATATTTAACTTATATATAGATAAATTATTAATTAATGATTTTAAGGGGACTATATATTTACATGAAAATTTTAAAAATATTATTATCTTATTATTTTATCGATTTGTGTTATATTTAACACCGGTCCAACTTGGGACCGCTAAAATTTATTAATTTATAGAGATTATTAATTTATAGATTATTAATTTATAGAGGTTCTACTGTATATAGTAATTAGGATGAAACTAATTAATGTTGTTAGCCATAAAAATAGGAGTGAAAATTTTGAATTATTGAAAGTAAACTAAGAGGATTTCAAAAAGATCTTATTAATATCTATTTCTAGTAAAATATGAATAGATCCAAAATTTAAGTGACAACATTTATAAATAGATAAAAAATAGGACTCTGTTTTAATAGATTAGATTTGCTAAATCAAAAGAAACTGACAACATTGATCTCACTGTCTTGAACTATATGTAAGAAGATCTCAATCAATAAAAGGATGTTATTTCAAACTTCCTTGATAAATAGATATAGTTAAGTAATGTAGAAGCATTACTCAAAACCAAACAAACCAATCACAAGAAAACGACAAATGACAGTCAATAACCATACAAAAATCAACGTATATTAATTACTCAACTGTTTTCATTACTATTATACATTTCACCTACCAACAATCTCTAAAGTGCAAATTCGACACTGAAACTAAAACACAAGAATTAAACAAAATCCAATAATCACCCAAACATACAATGTTTAATACCGTTACATATAACTTATTAAACTATTTTATAATTCACATCCCATAGGTAGGACGGACCAACCCTAGTTTTTCTATATTTCTAACTTTATTATAGAGTTCACCGTTAAATCAAATCAAGCTGTATAGTATAGTTATTATAAATAAGAGTAAAAATAAAAGAGAAATAATACTCTATTCTCTCCTGCTCCTCCTCCTCTATCAACTTCCAGATCCTTACTCCTGTTCCCTTCATCTCACCTCAAATCCACCACTCGTCTTCTCTTACATGGTCGCTCTACACTCTCCTGCTCAGCCGCCAGCAACAACGGACATCCTCCCTCCGGCGACTCTGTTCCTAAGCAAGTACCCTTTTGTCTTAGCTCGAAGATGAAGTCCGTTCTAGGGCTTTGTTGTATTGCAAGATGGTAACTTTAATTGGATTTTAATTGAAATTTTAGATGTCTAGGATTGGTTTCTATTCTCTAATGAGATTACAATTGGTTTCAGTGGCAGTAGTAGTCGAAAACTAAAAATTGGGTGAGAAACGTAAAGATAAGACATTTATCAATTCCATCACAAGAAGCAGACAAGCTTGGAACAGAGTTGCACCACAGGTAGGCTCTAAGAAACTGAGTTGCATTCTTTTCCCAGTAATCTCATATATCTTACAAAGATCTGTAACTGCTCAGATTGGAGGAACCACAATTCGAGTGGCCAAGGAAACTGATTCGAAAATGGCTATTAATTCTGATCAAGAGAAGAAGAATCTAAGGTACGTTTGCTACAATGCATCACATATACTCTCATATACACCTGATATATCTCTTCGGTATCCAAAGTTGCAATCTTTGGTTATAAAATGTGATTGGTTGTGGACATTACTGATTTAGATGCTACTTGTTAATATTTTTAAACTCTTGGTGTGTGTGTTTTTGGTATACTGAACTTGAGTTCTCTGTGTGAAGGTAAGCTTTTGCGACTCTGTGCTATACCTCAGGACGTTCTCGTGGCTTCGGTTTCATCATCCTTGTGTTGCAGAAAGAGTCACTGTGGAGAAACACACCATCAATGGCCGCACAGTACAAATCATGATGACTTTTGGTCTCTCTTCTCTTCTTCTCGTTTGGTACTCGTTGTTTTCTCAGTGCTAAGTCCTCTTTTTTTTTTTGCTTCAGGCTGCAGCAGATAAATGTGTGTCGGTTGAGTTTCTTTTGCTTGAGCATAGAGCAAGTCATCTGAGTTATACGCAGGAGAAGACTAATAGAACGTCAGGTTTCTTTAGTTGTTTCTTGTTCTTGTTATGTTCTTGTAACTTCAAAGAATCTTTCTACTTGTTTTACAGACAACTAAAATGATGAAATTGGTTTCTCTCTGTGACATAAATCGTGGGTTTGTGGCCAAATCCTCAACTGACGTAAAACCAAGAATCACAAGGTATGCTCAGTATGCTCAGTCTTGTAATCTAGAATTAAATATAGCTTTTTCAAACAGTTTCCTCGAGACACCTTTTCTTCCCTCCATTTTCCACATTCTATAGACTATTCATTGTTCTTATGCCACAGGTTGGTGCTTCAGCAGCTTATTTAGAGACTGGTTTAGTCCTAGTTAGACGTTATGTCAGTCTAATGCTCTCATCAGTACTTATCATTACTTGGCTCAATTTGAGGTGATTGATTGGTTCCCTCTTACCACTCTCATTCATGTATACACTCTTTCTAAAACATTGTTTTATGGCAGCAATGATGTTTATGATTTGACACCGGAGCTGATGCGAACAAAAAGGAATCCGTAGTGAATATGGTTGGAAGGTAAGTTTTCAAAAAGGATAATAAAAGTTGCAACGTTTGAAGTTTCATGCTTGGTGTTTCTGGTTTGATTTGGGTATCTTGGACAGCAAGTAACATCAACTGAAAAAGGATTTCAATTTTCTTTTTTAAAATTTTTTATTTTATTTTAAAGACTCCAAATTGGGGTATACGACAAATTTTTGCAATAAATCCTTAATTATTTAAACAAAAAAAAATTAATAAAATATGGCTAAGGATTCCACAATGGAATCCACTGGATGCTCTTAAGAGAGATATGAAGCTGAATCAGTCAGACTACAAGTACAAGACAGTGTTTCAAGTACTCGTTCTCTGCTTGTGGAAAAAAGTTATAGTTTTCATACCGAACAGTCAACAGAACATGACAGTGAAAACTCAGGACCTCCGATCCAGAAAAAAAAAACTTATTCTCGACCGAATCATTTTCTTTCTTTTTTATGGTTTAGTTTTTTTTTCTAACATCAACGAAACAGTTTCGTCGTCGTCTCCTTCAGACGGTAGATCTGAAAAATGAGCTCACTACAACTTATTGGGCTTTTCCTTTCAAATGCGCCTCTACAGCCCATAGACCCATTTATTTTAACGAGACGATTAATCCAAAAAAAAAAAAAGAATGGCTTTACGAACACATTACAAGGATTTGAACAAAACCAGACGACGATTAATCCAAAAAAAAAAAAAAAAATGGCTTTACGAACACATTACAAGGATTTGAACAAAACCAGACGGAAAATACACAGACTGGAACGAAACAGATTTAATACAATGGGAGGAACACCATCTAACCGCAGTAGGAGCAAATCCTCTGCAGCTTCATTCTCCTGAACTCTTAATTATAGGATACCTTTGTTAGGAAATCATCACAAAGCTTACTGCAGCGACTTTAAGAAAAAAAAGAGTGCTACAACAGCACGGATCAGAATGGTTGGAGGAACACAAATGAGGACTGAGTCTACGGATCCAATTTGATAATCTTGTAAGGTCTCAATGCAGCCAGTGCCGAGTAGACCAGGTTGCCTGCAGCTACAAGTTCCAGTTTACATTCCCTAAGTCCATTGCAAGCACAGCAAGCCCAACCAACTATAGTTAGTCCCTTGTTGTTCAACACACCAGCATCGAGATTCCGGATTTCAAAATAACCAAAAGACACTTTACAGATAACACACTCAGTCATTTCATCCAACCTTGCCGAATCCCACAGAACAGAATGTTCCACAGTGAAGAGGAAACACACGCGCACCATTCTCTGCAGTGTAACTGCCTCGAAGAGAAGATCACAAAGCCTAGAAGAGCTAACGATGGTCCAGTAGCGTTAAAACTGTCCTCGAGACCAAAGGGACCTACAGAGACTTCATAGAACATGAGGTAAACGAGTGGCAACATGAAAGTGCCCGTACTCATCAACACCCAACACGTACCATGAAATTAACAGATACTAAACAACCCATAAGAGACTAAAAAGTAGCACGAGAAACAAAAACATGGACTTAACTGACACTTATACCCTTTTGTTCAACAACCAACACTTCATTATCACAACTGATTCCCTAAAACCAATCTATCCATCTCAGAAGTGTTCTCCATTAGTAATAAATTGGGACCGAAGCCTACCATAACAAAGTATAAGCTGTTTTGATGAAGAGAAAGACATTCAGGTCAACAAACTCATACACCCTATCAATATTTTTCAAAGCTACGGGGGACCATAAGCTTTGCAGATCTGAATGTATTTACTCTCCATCATCCCAACCGTGCTTATCTGCAATGTCACGAGCCAACACACACAACTGACTCTTTTGGATAAAGAACTCAGGACATCATACACCAACCAACCTCATGCCAAACATAACAACACATGTACAAAAATTCACAAGGATCAAAAATTGTGGGATAGATTTAGTAGCTGAGAGCGGAGAGAGAAACCGCATAACACCTGTGGATCTATCCCAACGGTTGTCTGGCCGCTTACTGACTTAACAGCAATTCCTTTACGCATCCTCGAAAAATGATCATGCCACCAGAACGAGGCATGACCTTCGATTCAAAGGTGCAAAACTCATTAAATCGACACAATTAAGAAACAAAAAACAATTGTGTAAGATAGATTTAGTAGCTGAAAACAGAGAAACATCTATTTCACCTGTGGATCTATCCCGACGGTTGTCTGGCCGCTTGCTGATTTAACAGCTCTCACTTTATGCACCGTTTGCTCCAAGACTATGCCATTCCATTTGACATAGCCTTCGAAGCATAGTGCAGAAAATTTATAAAAATCAAACCATAATACGAATCAAATAAAGAAAAACTACAGATTCATGATAAAATGTTAGCCGTCGAAGAAAACCTAAAGAACACTATTAAACGAAAGTAATGGATAAGAAGTCTCGACACTGGTTTGCCTTCGGAGAACGACAGAGCGATGCAATTTATACAAGAGAAACATAAATTAGGGTTTTGAGACGGCTTCGATAAATAACCAATGTTTGTTTATCATCACTTTGATGGGCCGTCCCAATAAAGCCCACAGATTTTATTTATTCGGGCTGAGGTTAACTGTGCACGGCGGCGAATAATATGTAACGGGACTGGACCAAGTATACTGGGCGAACCAGTTTTAATTCGGATGTCTGGACTGGACCAAGTTCTAAGTTTTTAACCAATCTTCCAAAAGAAATATAATCAGAGATTAACAGACCATGAGTTTGGATCGTATTTAGCATCACTGAAATTGTTTGGGTCGAAATTAGCATTTTTCACCGTATATCAAAACGACGTCATTTTATTTTGTTAACGGTTGACTAACTTATGTTAGAATCAATATAGATTTAGGCACGTTTTAAAAAGTTCTAATAGATTTTTTGAGTTTTAATTAAGTTCAGATCATATTTGACACTGAAAGATCGTATTTGGCACGATCAAAATTGTTCGGGTCAGAATAGACACTTTTCCCCAAAATAGTCCATTTCCAAATTTTCTAATGAGGTTTAAGACTGGGAAGTGCGAACAAATTACTAAGCATATACACATGACTATTAAACAAGGAGTTCCACAAAATAGGGATCACATTCAAATGTGTCGATTGTATTTGCTTAATCCTAGTTCTTGATAACTTTTTTGGTCATTTAAATATTAGTATAATATTTTAGTATACACTAGGGTAAGTCCGCCCTACGGGCGGGATAATAAATTAAAATTACATAGAAACATCTTATATTTGAATGAACATTTGTAACTATAAATATATTTTAATTATAAATGTAATTTTCACTATTTATTTTGTTATTTTTGTTAGAGATCATAATTTTTTTTATTATGATAGTATTTAGAATAATTTTTTTAGATGATAGTTGATTATATTCTATAAGATAAATATAGATTATTGCTTATTATGTGTATTTTTGAATTCATTGGAATATTATAAATAAAAACATTTTCTCTAAAAATTACTGATTCAAATGATATTGAATCTCACAAATCATAGATTGAATTCAATGCTTTATGTGTACAAATAAACTAATTCATTGGAAGTAAACACCTCTTCTATCTTTTTGTTTCACATAATATGGTTTATTTTGACTTTTGAACTTTACATGACATTTCTTCTTACTAAACCTACCTTGAAATACGCTAACTGAATGATCTTTGTGTATTCTTGCTCTTTAGAAAATCTGTTCATAACATAAAGTAATGCTTGCCTTAGTAAGGTTCTCGAGGGAAAATCATACATGCTGCAATTTCTTTGGGCTAAGATCGTGAACCGAAAATAATAACATCACACCAGTCCTAACTATGGTCACTTGGGCAGCAAGATGGGATTACATTATCTGTCTAAGCTACTCTCTTTTTTTTTTTGGTCAAATGTCTAAGCTACTCTCTAAAGTGTTCAACCAAAGCCTGAACCGTTTAATATTTTAGTTATATATATATTTATATTAATTATTCTGATTTTTTATAAAGTCTTTGTTTTGTTTTTTCTTCTGCACTTTAACCAGTTTCTAGTGGTATTGGATATAAGTAATTATTCACTTCTTTACTAATACACCCACTATTTACAATGCTTCTGCATAGCAGCCTGCAACCCATACTAATAGAATTCAGATATAAATAGCGACAAACAGTATGCAAGTCCAGACAATATTAAATCATTACAACATTTGCTTTGTGGTAATAATGTAAAGCTTTGAGCCAGTAAATTTCAATTCATCTGAAACTCCTTGACAATGTTTGCAAATTTTGACTACATGCTTGTTTAGACAATATAGGTCTCAAAACTTTTGTTTTCTAGGAATTGAACTCACTTCAATTACCAGACACTAAGATAATCGTGATATAAGCATGTAAAGCAGAAAAGTGTAAACGTCAACGGGAAAAGAAATTTGAGAACTTTCCAATTTCTACTCGTGAACAACATTGCCTACTGAATCAAAAAAGATTCAAAACAACCTTGGCTCTATGAATCTGAATTTGAAACCCTCAAAACAATCACTCGCCTTCTTGCTCCATTTCTTAGCAGAACGAATGACTCGTCAACCAGCTTCCGCAGCTATATCCCCTAACAAACGCATGGAACCAGATTAGACGCTCCAGATGCCTTCAGTACTTATATGTCAATCTTTCTTTTACAACTTTAATTCAACAAATGCAATCATCATCAAACTGTTCCTCTATCATACACAAAGGGTCTCTTAATCCAAGAGCTAAGTCCTAGAAAGGTATATTTTAATAAGCATTCACACTCACCAAAGATCTTGGAATAGAAAGTATCTTCGTCTCCAACAACAGCTGAAATAGAAGACTTTGACCTACAAACACCAACTTATGGGTTTTAAAAGACGAATTTGACCTACAAACACCATTCAAAATCAGAGCTTTAGATACCAGTAGCAAGCTTTAATCTGAAAACACTAAATATATAATAAATTGAGATTATGCACCTGATTAATGATCCATTCCTCCAAAGCGTGATCAACTCCTTCAAACAAACTGCCCCATCTCATTCTCGCAGCCTGTAAAACACATGAAACAATCGAGGAATGTTCAGAACATCTAATTAGCTTGCCGCCTTTCTACAGATTTACGCCCCCCTTCCCTCCAAAAAAAATCTCAGCAGCCCTAATTTGACGAACGGCATTGCTAAAACACCCAGCCTTCAAGTCAGCGAGCAGAAGAGAGGAGGTAGCCATTATAATCTATGAACTTGTAAGAACTATAATGATTGAGAGGAAGGAACTGATGAATTTCATACGATGGAAGCAATGAGGGGACATATTGAAATATATATCTTTTATGGAGAGCGTTTATGACGATGATTGAATACATGCCTTTCCGTAACGGTGCCAGACATGAAAAGTCGGTGTTAAGAACATCAAGCGATTGTCTAAAAACGTCGGCTTTAAACTGAGATTGGTCGGCGAAGAAGGTTTGACCGTGAATTCCCACATAAGGCCCAAAACACATTTATAAGCCCGCATCACTTGAATTCTCAAATTAATGAAACAGTGTGTTTTAATTAAATGGACACGTGGCTACTCCTGGTGAGACTAATTTATGTGCTGGCATCCTATGTGGCTTCATGGGAGGGATGAAAAGCTTCTTTTATATATAAAAATTACCATTTACTCATAAACAATTTTTTGCCATTATAACAAAATAGTCACCATTAGTATTAGTCATCCATATTTATATATGTTGGCATCAGACTTTTCATATTGAAATGTTGAATTCTTTGTTCTTTATATGCTACAGGATCCACATGTTATTGTCACCGACGTTATTATTTTGATATCTACGTTTTGACTAACTTCTCATGATTCAACATAATGACAACTCCACCAAAAACTAAGTACATATAATTATTTACAAGTAGGAAATTAATATGTGAGGTGAAGATAATTAGAGAGAGGGAGAGATAACCAAAACATTACTATTAATGTTCTGAGTTCCAAAGCAAAGAATAAAGACGGATCCGTTCATCTTCAGTCGGACTATGTTTGCTCAAGTTATTAAATCAATAAAATAGACGTTATTAAAAAAAAGACGGATCCATTCATCTGTCGGTGAGCCTTTATTCCTCATCTGAAATTATTAAATATTTAACTATGGTGTTCTTTTATCATAGTTCTTATACTGATTTAAGATAATTCAATTTCTTATTCTTTACTCCAAGCCTTAAAAAATACCAAAATTAGAGTTAGACGGACATTTTACCTAGATCCGAATGAACTGGAACCGACCCATAATACCTGACCTGAGATTGAATTGACATTTTACAAATATGTAATTGGATCTAAAAGTTTTATATCTAAAATAATCAAAACCAAAAAGAAACAATTCAAATATATCTGGATTCAAAAATAACTAATCTGAATAAAACCAACCCGACAAAAACCCATTTATATCCGATTTTAAAACATAAATATCCAAAATTATGATTTATGTGTTCTATTTTCTATATTTTAACTCATGATTTAGTTGAAATATTTTAACATTGATATCATTATTATTGTTTATAATATTCTAGATAATATGAAGCTTTAAATATATAATTTATAGTTTAAATATATATATTTTAATTATTAATAGATTATATTTAGTTATTTTTCAAAATCTAAATAAAGATGACAAATTTTACATAAATTTGATGTGGCATGGATATCTCGTATCTTCTTTGATAGTTGTACTCGACGTAAGATTTGATATAGACTCGGAAATTTAAGATATTTAACACTGTATTTTAATTATAAATTCGAATCGATCCATATCTGAGAAGAATGATATGGACTCAAACTAAAAACTTTCAAATACTAAATTGGATCCAAATATCAAAAAAAGACTTGAATCTGATTAAAAAACAATTCAAAGTCTATATAGACACCTGAATATCCAGACCTAGTTAGAACAATGATCAAAGGCTATAATCAGGGACAGACTCAAGGCTAACTGGTACATGGTCCTGTGCTGCCCGGACCTGATCTTATATTTTCTTTGTAGTAATTAGTACAATTCTAAGGATTGTTCCTACTTAGAAGTTATACATGGTGTGCCTCCATCAAAATGTAGTTCTACATCTGCCCCCGACTACAATTCGTATAGTTATTAAAAGAAAAAAATGTTTATCAGTTAGTTTTTCAAAAAAGAAATGTACCGGTGTCGGTAAAGAGTGTCATACTTTTAGATTGGGGCACGTGTTAGTATGAATAATTTGTTGCTTGAGATAATATCATAAACATCACATGCAATTATTTCCCTAAAATTAGATATCAAAATTTTCCAAATATTTTAAAATAAATTGTTTCATGTTCAGTTAACAGAGAATATATGGATAAGGGCATCTCCATCATATACTATTCTAATGTCAAAACTATATTATATCAATAAAACTTTAATATTAGTATTTTTGAGCCTCCGACGGAGTCCGACCAGAACACTGAACACTAAAAGTTTTTTGATCATTATATTATTAATCATTTTTTAATTTTAGTAGATTATTAAATACTAATTATTTTATAACTAAAATATGTTAACTAATATTGAAACTACACTTAAATAACATTTTTATTTCAAATATAAATATATATATATTAAATCATATTATAATATTATTATTAAAACATAATTTTTACATTAAAATAACTAAAACACACGAACAAAAGTTAAATTACATTTTATTAAATTTCAAATTAGTATATTTAGAAAATAAATATTCAGTCAATGTATTTTGAAATTTATGAGCTTTTCGTATCTTTGATTTGTCTTGTGGCAAGTTATTTTTGAAAAAAATACACATCATCAACACTTTGTCATTTCAACTTTCGCATTTAAACTTCAGTTTCTTCAATTGTTGTATTTATATCATATTTATCCTCTATCATCATATTATTCATTATGATACAAGTTCGTCATTATATAAATATAACATTATCTTATTCCATAATCGTGTTGGTCCAGCTACAATTGAAAATCTTGATTGCAATATTCCAAAAACACATTTCATGTCTTTTCTGCATGATTCCTTATTCACTGCAAATCATTTTTTGATTCATATAGATTGTGGATTGTTTAAACAAAAGTATATCATTTTGGATATATAGCATCAGTTAGCTAATAAGCCATATTATTTTTTCTCTATAACATAATTTGCAGGTGTAAAAATACCTTCAGCTAGATCAATAAAAAGATCAGATGTCTTTAGCACATTAATACCATCATTAGATTTGGTAAACCAAAATAAGTATGTCAAATCCAAAAAACATAATCAACTGCAGTCTTTAGAATAATGTCAAGAGAACTACTAGGACTAACATATTGTTTTCCCTCAAAAGTTGGACAACTTTTTCTATTTCCATTACGTACAATCTAAATTACCTCAAAATTCTCTGAGTTCACCAATATGAAGTAACCGTGCAAAAACATTAATGTCAGATGATTGAAGATAACAAACTTTAAATACATCAATAATTGCACGACAAAATCGTTTTGAACTTTCTAACAAGGCATATTTCCTATTTGATATACTCGGTGGAATCCACTGGTAAAACGTATGCCAATATTCAAAATGCATCATTTACTTTTTTGCAAACCTAACAACCCAAGTCTACCAAGGCCATCTATTTGTTGGTCAAAATAATTATCATGTCTTTTTTAATAGCTTCACAAATATGAAGAAACAAATTATAACTCATTCTAAATCTTCGTCGAAACATCATCTATGAAACAAAGGATTTCCTGAGAAATAATTTTTGAAGAGATTCATGAAACATTATCCCGGTCATGGTTAATACCTATATGACCATGAATATATTCTCCATAGGGTCTCCCGCTAAAAATATTTTGAATGATAATTGTTTGCGTAATTTGACAAACTACTTGCTTTTCAAGATCATCGTAATAATAATAATCTCAAAATGAAGAAAAAGAAGAGATATATGAGATGAACTACCATAGGTAAAATTTGTCTTCCATGAGAAGAAATTTAAGTGATGGTCTTCTTTTTAAAGCATATGATAGACATTGTATAAGCACTATTTAAAAGAAAAATCAATCAAGCTCTTGATTTTTTTTGGCCAGATCTGGGCATTGTATTCACCAATCACCAATGCTATTAAAAAATAAACACAACATATGGACCTAACTCGATTCTATATAGAGTATTTTTAATATATATATCTACTTTATTAAAACAGAAGTACACATAAAAAATACCCTTTAGATTTGCATAAAATTTACAACCAAATGCCATTCAAAATTTAATTAACTTATCGTAAAAAAAACATTTGTCTTTTCCACATATTTAATGTTGTCCTAAACTACATAAAACCAACTAAAACAAAGGAAACAAATAATTTAAAAGCTACGCTTTTATTCTCCAGGTTGCTTTACCTGCCATATCACTTCTCCTGCAATATCGATACCAAGTAAACTTCATGAATAATTCAAAAAAATGACAAAGCTCAGAAAGGGGATATATAAAACCTATCCAAAAATGAACGCTTCCATATGAGATTCGAGTTAGCCAATATATCCATATCAACTTTAATTACAATCAATGAAGAATCTTTATTATAACAATAAGATTGGGAATTTTCTCAAAAAAAAAAGTTTGGGAAACTGAATCACACAAACAGTTATAATATTACCTATTACTTTCCCTTGACTTGCGGATCAATCAAATTTTATTTTTAAAATTAAATGTATAAAATCTATCCCAAAATCAATAATATTAAAATAGAAGGATTTTTTATCTACTTAATCCATCTATTAACTATTTTCTAAATTATAAAATAACATAATATAATAAATGCATGAATTTTACAATATACTTCAACTTATTAAAAAAATATTAAAGTACGATATATAAACTAATAAATAATTTCATAAGTATAAGACGGATTGAATGATAATAGTTAATTTGTATAATAATGTTGACCAAAAAATATAATAATAAAATAAATTTTATCAATATAAAAGATTACAACAAAATTGTGGGTTTAATATAACTTTTAAATAGAGTTTAACGAGATTATATATAGAGTTATCGATGTTATTGGTTTAACTGCAGGTCCAAACCGGGTTACAGTCACTGAATATAACACTTCATCAGTAATATTTAGAAGTATATACGCAATAAAAAAAATATTATTCGAAAATAATCCCGCCCTTTTAAGGGCGGGTCAAAATCTAGTATATATATATAATACAATTTTATCTAACCTGTAATATTACTAACTATATATCTTTCAATATATTTTAAATATGGTAAGATATATTTAAGTATTATTTAATTATGGTAAGATTTAAAAAAGTAAATCTAAACAAATATCTCGGTAAATTATGTATTAATTGAGATCTTGCATATCAAATTTCATTTAATGCAACTAGAATAAATTAGATTTTGAAATATTTAAGACATTTTAAGTTTATTCTTCAAACAATATATAAAAAACAAATTAATGTTGTACAGTTTACAAGTATATAAAAAATTCAAAAAGTAAAAAAAAAATTACAAATCTATTAGTTTTTTCAATTTTATGTACAGTTTACAAGTATATAAAATTTTAATTTTAAAAATACTATCAGTTTTCTATGGGTTTTTAATAGGTCGACCATGTTTATCACGGGTTAATGCAATTTTTTAGATTTTATAGGGTTTTATCACATATTTAATTAACGAAATGTTCATTAAATTTAAACCAGATTATATATCATAACCATGTTTAACGGTTCAACCGCGGATTCAGAATCGGATATGAGGACACTGAATAACTATTTTAACATAAATATATAGATCAAAGTTCAAAAATAATACTTAATATCAACTAGCATTTTTATCCAAAAATCAAATCTGAACCACGATCTAAGAAGCTTTATTTGGAACCACTAATCAGTGGAGAATAACCAGGAAGTTGAATAAATCTCATAAGTGTTGTGAGCAAGAAGATATCTCACCTTCTATCAAGATGATTTCAGATTAGCCTGTTCGGACATATGGCAATATCTTCATGATTCTTATCAAACCAGGATGAACCAATATGTAAGAAGCTTGATTGAGAACAACTAATCAGTACAGAATAACCATGAAGTTGAATAAATCTCAAATGAGTTGTGAGTAAGAAGATATCCCACTTTCTATCTAGATGATTCCAGATTAGCATGTTCGGACATATGCCATTATCTTCATGATTCTTATCAAACCAGGATGAACCAATATGTAATAAGCTTGATTTGGAACCACTAATCAGTGGAGAATAACATCACCTTTTGAGATTTTGAGAAGAGTTGCTCTTTGGAGAGCACAGTACGATGAAAGTTGTACCGCTTTTGAAAGCTCTAAGATGTAGTCTATATTACTAAAATATAAATACAAATATAAAATGACCCCTTAATTTTGCAAGTTATTTACACTCCAATACCATTGAAGTTATAAATAATCCTTACTTTAACTAATAATGCCTTTTCTGGTTAATAAATGCATTTCCTAATTAAAATTTGTACTTACGAAAATGGAAACAATACTGAAAATCAAAATCAAAATCGCATTACATCAGAAAGGGAACAATGACAAATGAAAATCAAAACCAAAATTATTTTGCCATGACTTAACTATAACTTGCAGTTTCCTTTCAGTATAACTCGTATAACAAATCTTCTTTACTTCTTCACCTAAAGATGATGTACCTATATACAAGGCATTTGAGGATTAATTTAGTTTTATCTTTTTAAAAAATCTCAACCAGCCGGATTTATCAAAAAATCATATAATGGAGGTTTACCTTATTTTTATATTTGAATTCGAACCAATTATTGATTTCAATATATTCATACCTATATATTAGTTTGGTTACTATTTACTAAATTTTACAAAATTTCGATTTATATAACCTTTCTAAACAAAACAAAATAAATACATCATTCATATATGGCAGAATATTCATAGCATTAAGTGTAATGTTCAATGTAGTGTTTGTGAAGGTGATGAAGAATCGATAAATCACATACTTTTTGAACGTCCACCAGCACTTTAAACATGACTCTATAAAAGATTCTTTGAAACCCAGCGGTATTCCTATGAGCTTTGCTCTTTGCAAACTGGATTATTTATTCTGGAGATTTCCTAAAGAATCTGACTTAACTAATTTTTCATGGATAATGAGGTATATTTGGAAGAACATAAATGAGAAGGTCTATAACAATAAAACTGAAATCTCTCAAGAAATTTTACATAGTGCAGAAATCGAATGAACTTGTGGATTTGGGCACAATTGGATGATTCAAAATCATCACATGGGATAATGCAAATCACCTAAGTCTGAGTCTGGGAGATAATGCAAATCACTTACATGTAGTTGATTCTCTAAGAAACTCATTAGAACCTTTAATGCCATATATTCGTTTATTGCCATTTATTGATCATTCAAATCTTTTTAGAAAAATAAATTTAATTATATAGATAAATTGTATTAAAATAGTAGTATTATTTTGTTTAGATACTTGCTTTTAGATAATAATCAATACTATCACTCTTACAGCACTAACATCGATCAAAATTTTTAGAATTGTTTCTAGCTTAAATAATATTAATATATTTTATTTTTGTTACTAACTTTCAAACCAAAAGAATTTTGGCCAATGGAAAGTAACATATGGCAAAATAGTATCTTCGATAAAATAGTATATTCTCAATTGGTGAAGATGGTTTCAGAACCAGAGGAATGACCAACTTTTGCAAGTTTTTTAGCAGATATCAAGTCCCTTCGGAAAAGCTTTCACAGTTCGGAGATCATCTATGTACCTAGAACACAAAATCAAAAGACGGACAAACTAGCACGAAGTGTCAGACTCAACCGTCGTTCGTTGTTCATATGGACGCAAAGCTACCAGTGTGGATCCCAGAGAGTCAATATAAGTCTGTTTGTTTGATGATGACAATAAAAAAGAAAGTCTCTCTACCTCAAATCGTTTCTCACGATTACTCTATCTCTCTCCTCTTTTGTAATTACTTTTTATTATTTTGTGTATAAGATTTGGTGAGAATCTTTCACTAATAGTATTCTTAGAATATATGCAACTCACCTCCATATTTCACTTTAATATAAAATAGAAAATGAATTAATAAACAAAAAAATAAATGCATTACTCTATAAATAAAGATATCTCCAACAAGGAATCTCAAATTTATCTTTATTTTTTTTAATATAATATTTTAGTCCTCAATCTTCACAACAATTAATTGTAAGCACATCATTTTTATAAAAAATAATAAATACACAACAAAATGTAAAACATAACATTTATCACTCATATATCAATACTTTGGTTTCACCAATTTTTTTTAAAGATCTTATAAAAATTGATCAATTACAGAAAAGAGTTACGAAATGCTTAAACTACATATATATAATATTTATATTTCAGCTAACTTAATCTAAATTTTAACTTATTTATGTATTTTATGTATCAATATTAACATATATGTAAAAATATATTTGAATATTTTGTCAAAATATATTTATAATGATTAAAGTCATAAAAAACTAATACAAATACAATTATATATAAGTTACATAACTAGAAAGACTAAAATGAAAGTAAATAGTGTAGGGTTTGAATAGTGAAAACTCATATTTGGGTTCATTATTCGTGCCCTCAAATGATATATATATATATATATATATATATATATATATATATAAATGTATATTTATAAATGTAAGATGAATAACAAAACCAGATGAAAAGAATGAAATTATTCACATTTACACTACAGAATCAAGAACAATTAGTTAAATTTAAAAGGAGTTGTTGCAATTAATATGTTCTAGTTCTACAATAATTAATCAAATTAGTCTGACTTATTATACCTAAAACTATATTTCAAACTAAGTTGACAATACAATATAAAATATATTTAGTTGTAATATATATATATATATATAAATTATAAAATATCTTAAATTTATAATCAAATTATTTATTTATTTGTTTATAGATTTTTTAATATGTTTATGAATTAAGACTTATTTTTATTTTTTATAGTTTTCTAGATTTTGTATATATGTGTATGAAATTCTAATTGAATTAAGACTTATTTTTATTTTTCCAATTCTTCTTAAAGCAATATATTTAATCATACAGATTGTTATAAAATATATTTGAGAGCGAATAGAATGAATCCAAATCAGTACAACTAAATATAATTTTATTTTAATATATTTAAAGCAAAAATAATGTGTGATACATTTGAAAATAAAACAATACAATCAAACAAAGAAAAATTAAAACTGTCAGTGTTATATATGAAATTACATATTTAATTAAGATAACAACATAATTTTATTCAAATATAATGTTATATTATTTTTCATATATATAGATTATAAAAATAATTTTAAATTTATCAACAAGTAAATGACTAATTAACTAATTATATTTTGATTACAATGAAAATATTTATATCTGTATATGAGCATGGAAAAAACCTATATATAGATAAATGATATATTGCCAAAATATTACAGATATTCTTATGTGCTTTTTTCTCAAATTATCATGCATTTCTAGCTTTATAAGTATTTTAAGTTCCTTTTTAAAAAGCCTAGGATAAAGAAAAACAGAAAAAGGAGAAATGACAGAGAGGTAGAACCATTTGTCTAAAATCCAAGATCAGCAAAGTGGCTTCCAAAGAGACCGAGATTAGAGAGAAGGGAGAGAGGAGAGAGAAAAAGTAGATCTGGTCTTTTTCTTGGCCGACGACGGTGGCTCTTTTAGTCACGTCGTCGGTCGGGATCTCGTGTGTTCGTCTCTTTGTCGTGCTTTCAGTCTGTGGTCTCACCTTTTGTCTCCGGCGGCGCATCGCTTCCTCGATGGCCGTTCGGCTTAAGTGTCCGCCGTGGTTCCTGTTTCGATAAAGGAAAACGGTCGGAAAAAGTCTCCGCGTCGCCATATCTTTAGGTCGACGGCGGCCCTAGGTTATCTTTCGGTTGTCCTTATGGTTCCCCGGTGGGGTTTTTTTTCTTTTGTTTTTTCGGAGTTGGTGTTTGGTGGTCTGGAGTTTCGGGCTAGGGTTTACAAGCGGGGAAAGCGGGTTCCGTTTCCCGAGATCTGATTTTTTTTGGCCTCGATTTGGAGGAGCTCTCGTCCAGAGACGATGAAGCTCTACGTCGATGGCGCTATGGGGTTAAGTAAACAAGAAGTGTGTGGGTGTGTCGCTAGCTCTGGGGGAGATCTAGGTCTAGATCCGACGAAGTTCTTCGTCGAAGAAGAGTTCAGGCGAAGGAATCGGTTGAGTTGCGGTCAGCTTTGGATGTTTTCCCGGCGTTTCACGCAGTTGTTGTCAGTTGCGGCGACCAAGCGATGGATCTGGATCTCAAAGCGGCAGATGTGCGACATGTGTCCTGGGGATGGCCTAGAGGTGGCAGATGTCCAACACGTGGCGCGTCTGATATATAGCTGGAAGCATGTTGATAGAGCTCAATGCGTGAACAAGTGTGCAAGCAAGTGGGCTTGGTTTGGGTTTATGTGGGTTTGGGTTCGGGCTTGTAGGCCCACGTGTTTTAGCTGCCCTGGTGTTGGGCTTTCTGTTTTTCATAATGGTTGTAATTCGGATTATGGGCTTTAGACCCATTATTATTAATATTTTCAGAAGGAAAAAAAAAAAAAGGTAGAACCATTTGTCTAAATTATAAAAAAGGGAAATCCTTTTTTATTACCTCTGTCGTAAAATAATTTAATAATATCAAATGTTACAAAATTAGAAAAAATACTAAAGAAAGAGAACTAAAAATCTAGTGAAAGAGAGGAGATGGGGACGAGGGCAAGAAGCGAATGAACCAACGAGGAAGAAGAAAATAAAAGAAGAGATACTTTTTACTATATAAAAAGCTTTCTCTATCTATCGGTTAGCTTCACTTATTGTCTGATAAAACACACAGACTTGAAGAGTGATAGATCGAGAGATCTGCGGAGACAGGAGTCCTCCCTTCTTATCCCAATCTCTTACTTAAAAACATTCTAAGTAAGTGAATTCGTAGTTCTTTTCTTTATTCAACTAGTTCTAGTAGGTTCTGTTCATATTCCTCTGTTTTTTTTTTTTTTGCTTTTGTGTGTGTGCGTCCGTCAGATCCATTTTCGTGATCAGTACTCATTGATCAAGTCAGACTTTCGTCTGTTATTGATGGGCACTACTAAGCCCGTCTAAAGATCTCATCTTAAGATGAATGTTTGTTCATATCCCTTTTTCCTTCCAAAGTTTCTTAAATTGAAATTGTTTTGCTGCAAAGTTGGATCTAGAGCTGTAGAAGTTTAAGGGTTATTTTCAGCGTTAAAACAAATGAGTAGTCGCCTCTGATGTCTTCCAATTTCAACTTCTTTTGACCTAGTGTGATGCTTTAGGGGTGCCTTTAATATTGGGACCCATATATCATATGTCTTTTAGGACATGAGAAAATACGACAGAAGTTGTTGCACTGTAATGGCAAAAAACGTGTCTCTTCCAGATCTCATTTTCTAAATCTAAATCTAAATCTCGTTCATACTATTGATTAAAGATTCATATTTATTTCTGATTAAAGCCAATAATATCAAAAGTCATTTTTGTATCTTCCATAGTGATTATACTGTAACGACAATAAGAAGTTGATTTGATCTGATTCCATACTGAATCTACAGGTAAGATCAAACAGAATCATGAAGAGCGGGAAGCAATCTTCGCAGCAACCCGAAAAGGGTTCTTCTAGGATCTTGTCAGTAACAGTCCTGTTCATCGCATTATGCGGCTTCTCCTTCTATCTCGGTGGTATGTTTTGCTCTGAGAGAGTCAAGATCGAAGCCAAAGATGTCACAAGTACCACTACAAAGGCTGTAGCTTCTTCCCCTATGAAACCAACAGTTTCACCTCTTCAAATCAAATCCATCTCTTTCCCTGAATGCAGCTCAGAGTTACAAGATTACACACCCTGCACCGATCCAAAGGTTTGGTAACTAACTAATAAACCTGACTCTTACTTTCTTGCAATAACACTGAACTATTGTTGTGTGTGTTTTTTTTTTGTTCTTAGAGATGGAAAAGATACGGTGTCCATCGCCTAAGTTTCTTGGAGCGTCACTGTCCTCCTGTTTACGAAAAGAACGAGTGTTTGATTCCACCACCAGACGGGTACAAACCGCCTTTAAGATGGCCGAAGAGCAGAGAGCAGTGTTGGTACAAGAACGTGCCTTATGATTGGATCAACAAGCAAAAATCGAACCAGCATTGGCTCAAGAAAGAAGGTGACAAGTTCCATTTCCCTGGTGGTGGTACCATGTTTCCACGTGGAGTTAGTCACTACGTTGATCAGATGCAAGATCTGATTCCCGAGATGAAAGACGGTACAGTCAGAACCGCCATTGACACTGGCTGTGGGGTCAGTCTCTCTTTTCAACTACTCAAAAGATTCTCTAACCGGTTCCGGTTTATAAAGTGTTTTTGAGTTGGTTTGTTTTGTTAGGTAGCGAGCTGGGGAGGTGATCTATTGGACCGTGGGATACTAACAATCTCTCTTGCTCCTAGAGATAATCATGAAGCTCAGGTTCAGTTTGCTCTTGAACGTGGGATCCCTGCTATTCTCGGTGTTATCTCTACGCAGCGTCTCCCTTTCCCTTCGAATTCTTTTGATATGGCTCATTGCTCTCGGTGTCTCATTCCCTGGACTGAGTTTGGTAAGCATCTCTGCCTAATGGTTTAGATTACATTGTGATTGCATAAACCGAACCAAGTCTTGAACCATGTCTAAGTGGGGGTTTAATCCGGATTTTGGTTCGGTTTAGGATCATTTTTTGGTTTATAAAATATTAGTATACAAGAAAAAAAAACAAATCTGTTATGGATGGGTTTGTTCAGATTTGGTTTTAGTAAAATTTACTCTTAACTCCCAAAGAAATTTTGGTTTTAGATCGGTTTTCCTGTTCGGTTTCGGTTTCTTTGGATATAGAAAATGAATCAATTTAAACCGTTTAACTTTTTAGATCAGAATTTTGGTTTGTTTCTGATCGGTTTGGTTAGTCCAAATTAAACACACTATCAATTGATTGCAATTGGTTTTATTATTTCATTTAATCTCAAAACATTTTGGCACTAAGAAGAATGATAAAATGTGTGTTGTATGATCATGCAGGTGGAATCTATTTGCTTGAGATTCACCGTATAGTCCGACCTGGAGGATTCTGGGTTCTTTCCGGTCCACCGGTGAACTACAACAGACGGTGGCGTGGATGGAACACAACCATGGAAGATCAGAAATCAGACTACAACAAGCTTCAGTCACTTCTAACCTCCATGTGTTTCAAAAAGTACGCACAAAAAGACGACATAGCAGTCTGGCAGAAACTCTCAGACAAATCTTGTTACGACAAGATCGCGAAGAACATGGAAGCTTACCCTCCAAAATGTGACGACAGCATAGAGCCTGACTCCGCTTGGTACACTCCCCTCCGTCCCTGCGTGGTTGCACCGACCGCTAAAGTCAAGAACTCCGGACTCGGGTCCATACCGAAATGGCCAGAGAGGCTTAACGTGGCCCCGGAGAGGATCTCTGATGTTCATGGAGGGAGCGCGAGTGGTTTGAAACACGATGATGGTAAGTGGAAGAACAGAGTTAAGCATTACAAGAAAGTGTTGCCAGCTCTTGGGACGGATAAGATAAGGAATGTTATGGATATGAACACGGTTTATGGAGGCTTCGCTGCTGCTCTTGTGAAGGATCCTGTTTGGGTCATGAACGTTGTCTCGTCCTACAGTGCCAATACGCTTCCTGTTGTCTTTGATCGTGGTCTCATCGGAGCCTACCACGACTGGTAATAGAATCTTTTCTCTGTTTTTGTTATGCGTATGTGAATATGAATGATGTTAACGTGACACTGAAATTGTAGGTGCGAAGCTTTCTCTACGTATCCAAGAACATATGATCTTCTTCACCTTGATAGCCTTTTTACCCTTGAGAGCCACAGGTACGGTTTAGACCTCGGTTTGGTATGGTTTAGGTTCAGGATATACATTTGTTTTCCGAAGCATTTCCGGTTAGGTTTGGTTCAAATTCAATTTTTGGTTCGGTATGTGAAATTAAAACCAATTCAACAAATTTACGATTAGTTTTGGTTTTCAGATCGTTGTTATGGTTTGTTTCGGACCGGAACAGTTTGGTTTATGAAAATTAAGTACCGGTTAAATTGAATTTAAGATTTGGTTTTGCACAGGTTATATTATTAATGTGTGTGAACCAAATGGTATTGTGAAACAGGTGTGAGATGAAGTACGTTTTGCTGGAGATGGACCGGATATTGAGACCGGGTGGATATGTAATAATCAGAGAATCGAGTTATTTCATGGACGCAATCACGACGTTGGCCAAGGGGACGAGGTGGAATTGTCGGAGAGAGGAGACTGAGTATGCCGTGGAAAGCGAGAAGATTATGGTTTGCCAGAAAAAGCTTTGGTTTTCGTCTAACCAAACCTCTTGATGAGGCACTATACCAAAGTTTAAACCGAAGATGTTGGATTACTCATAGTCCTCATCAATCTCATGGGATGTACTCTTTGGAGGTGTTATCTGGTTCTTATTAAAGATGTAATAGCTATAAACATTTTTCTTTTTTGAGCTATTTAGCTAGAAATACATAAAAGCAAAGATATTTAGTGATCCATGCACAAATCTTTTTATTTAGGTAGTTGGTTATATGAGGCAAAATCAATTTACATTCTTCTCCTCTTGCTCAATAGTGTACAAGTCATGGTATTCAATGTATAGGAGAGCATGAACTCATCATCAACTTGAGTTCTTTCTATACTCTTCATTTCAATCACAACTACTTCAAAGCTGGTTCCTTTTCTTTGAAGAGTCTTTCTTGTAGTCTCCACCTCACCTTTTTCTACACTCTTCTTGTAGATCTCTCAATTTTAAAACCAAAACCAAAGTGTGAAAATCATTGGAAACAAGAACAAAGACTCTATTATCTGAATTTACATTGGTATGATGTTTTAACAACTTCTAAAATAATCGATTAAACAAAAGACGGTTCCGCAAACTTAGTAAGTGTAAAGCATAATCAAAAACAAAGGTGAAAGTGTGTGTACCTTTAACTCCTTAGAAGTAATGACACAACAACAACAAGAAGTCAATACGTTTTGGCCAATAAGGATTTGTGTCGGGTTTGTTTTTTATTTCTTCAAGATCCATCAATCAAAACAAATGTTATTTTTAAAGGTGATAACAACAGTGGCAGTGGTGTTTAATTATATAGAGAGGTGAGTTTCAGATCCTTATCAGACAGTTGGGGGAGGAGTAGAGAAGATATAGGCAGAGCCATCAGACCCAGCAGACCCTAGCCGCCGCAGTTGTGACTGGAGCTCGCCTTCTCGCAAGTCCGACGATCTATGTGCCTCTCATCAATCCACCATTCATGAAAGTAGGTTGGGCTCGAGGTTGCAGGTCTCGGACTGGACGTCAACGAAGAGGGTGCTGCGGCGGAGACTCTGAAATAGGAGCGTTTTGAGGACTTTCTCGGTGGAGAGGATGAGGTGGCGTTCGCAGAGGTCGTGGAGATCTGTGGTGAAGAAAGAGACGCCGCGGCGGGCGTAGACGGAGTGATCAGATCGAGAGTAGGCGAGGAGGGTGTGGCCTTGGGAGACTAGGATTTCCGCGAGTGTAGTTGCGAATCCGATGATGGCGATTCACAGAGGAAGGGGGATTGAGCTGGATGGATTGGAATCGGAGAGGGAGAGACGAGAGATGGTGGCGGTGAGGTTGGGAGGAGAGGACATAGAGATAGAGGAAAGAGAAGGAAAGGAGAGGAAAAGAGACGACGCAAGAGAAGGAGAGAGAATGAGACAGCTAGGGTTATTACCGAGAATTCACAGTACCTTCTCCATATACCTAAATAATCTTTTTTTTATGTATATCCAATGCAATTGCTCTTCTTTTTTTGGGTTTTGTTAATTTATCGGGTACAGATTCATATTATATTTTTAATTATAGTTTGTTTAATTGTTAAACTGTTGGTCAAACCCAAAACAAAAGGCAGTGCAGCTGATTGTTAATTATGGGCTTAAGCATAAAATTTGTGGCTCGAAATCTGAAAAATCCAATCCGTATTTTATTCGAAATGCAAAAAACACTTGGGTGGAATTTGTAAGGTGTTACATAATAATATCAAAAACCGAAGATCGAAAATCCCTAAAAATATATGAAGAAAATGATCAGAATGTCCAAATTAATCACTTTACTAGAATGTGATCTAGGATATGATATAAATTATAATGAAAATTAAAAATACCCGACTCAAATTCTGACAGATATCCAAACGTCCATGCATAGTTAATTGAGCATTCACATATTTTATTTCTTTTATACAGATATTGTAAATCATGAACAGAGAATACAGATACAACTTTTTATCTTTGTTATAGCTGAGCGACACTACATGTTTTGATTAATTGATATATGCATGTTATGAAGATTTACGCAAGTAACAACATTTGTGATCTCCAAAATGTATATATTTATTGAGTTAAATGTAATAGATACCAGCCAACATTTGTATCCTGATTTTCGGGTTGATAAATAAATATACTTAAAAGAAAAATCAAAACATGAGAGAGAGAGAGAGAGAGAGAGAGAGAGAGAGAGAGAGAGAGAGAGAGAGAGAGAGAGAGAGAGAGAGAGAGAGAGAGAGAGAGAGAGAGAGAGAGAGAGAACTTTGCCAATGACTTGAACTATCAGAGTCTGGGTTGAATTATTCAACTTGAATATGGACACGGTATAATGATCAGATAAGTTTTCAAAACGATATAATGATCAGATAAGTTTTTAAAAACGTATATAATCAAAATATAAGATTTTTTAAGTTAAACTTCTTAGTAAATGTTTATATTCTTCAAAATCTCAGATCCGACGCTTTCAGATCCAACCCTTTGAACAAGAGAACTGAAAAATCCAACATCTTGGGTTATTGGCAAACATGTTCAAGATTCATATAAACATGAACAAGAAAACTGCAATATTCTAAAAAACATATAATATTTCTGTTGACTTTTGTAATAAAGATCCTCTTTGTAAATATAATATTATTATTGTTACACAAAAGTAAAAATGAGCAAAGATGAGAGCTGAAGGAGTCTCAAACGCAAATGCAGAGCACATAATTAAAATACGTTTTAGCAAATAATACAATTTTTTGTTTCTCAGGAAATCAATAACTCACCAACACGAAACGCAGCATGAGCATTCGAAACGGCTACCGTAATCTCATCAAACGTGAGACTATCACCAGTACCCCAAACATCGGAGACAGAGCCACCACGATGACAATCTGGTACTCGGCTAGACAAGAGGTAACTACGCAGAGTTGATTTCAAATGATCATTGTTACACCAGGAAGACGGTCCAACCTCGAGAGCATTCTTACACAAAAGCCCATACACTTCCTCAAGTCTACCCAACGCATCTTTGATTCCAACACCCGCGAACGTAAACCTTGGGAAGCTAAGGAAATTGTACAGAGATTGTGGGATCTCTTCGAACAAATAAAAAGGGATTATAAGGCAATTCTCCTTATCCGAAAGCTGAAGTGTAAGAATCTCAGTTATTCCTCTTTGAGTACCGTCTGCTACACGGTTAGTCATCGTGTCTAATCCAATAACTTTTGTGTGGTTGTAGAAGTTTGACATTAGGGTTTTTATTGCCTTATTCACATGTTCTTCTGTTGAAGCTACCGTTGTGCTGATCCTACCTGTGTCCAACTCTACGTACATCATGTCTTGACGCTAAATGAAGAAGATTTAAATATAATGTTTGAGTACTTGGAATAAAAGTGAACTTGCAAGTGTATTTATATCGTCAATGAGACCCTTCCATGACTTTTGAACTCCGTTCGAGACAGTCTTGGATAGTAGCAAGCTGAGCATGCAAAGTATCTTGGAATTGTAAAACCAATTAACGGATTAATAAATGGTTTAGTCTATAGACTGGAATTTACTGACACTACATAAATATTGGATATTCGACGGGATAAAAAACTGAATAGGCATCGGAGTAAAATGTATAGTTAAGCAGTACCTAAATGAATTAAAATATCTTAGAGCATTTTATATTAAGAGATTTATCCGCGCTACAGGTGGGATGTTTATGATAATGTGTTTAGTTATATAATGTTTGTGTGTGTCGTTATTTTACTTTAGTTTGTGGTGTATTTTATTTCCTTGGGTAATAGGTTTTTCTCAGTGTTTTTAAAATCGGACCGGCGAGCGAACCGAAAATATTTTGGGTCACGGGTTATTGTGGTTTGACCTGGTTCGACCGGAATCGATTAGTTTAAACTGAATTTATTATTTTATAAATATTATATATATTTTTTTCAAAAAATAGTCATAATGTTTAGAAAACTTTCAAAAATAACAAATTGAAATGTGATAAAAATAATAAAAAAATTAATAGTTCAAATCTAAAGTCAATAGGAAAAAAAACATTTAAAGTTTATTCTCCAAATCTTTGTCCTTCTAAATCTTCATCACCTATAAAAATTATATACACATTAGTTACAAAACTCTATTTTGATTGCAATTTGTGACAAACAAAATAGTATATATGTTAAAAAAGGAGAAAAAATAATTATTTTATTAACAAAATTTTGATTTTTATACGAACCAGGGTTTCGTCGGTTCGTTGGGTCACTCGGTTCCCGGGTTTTTAGCGGTTCAACATGGGTTTTTAACCGGTTCAACTTTAGTTGGGTTTTGACATTAAACCAACCCGAATAGGTGTCCGGTTCGCGGTTGAACCCGATCCGACCGCCGGTCCGGTCCGGGTTTAACAACACTGGTTTTTCTCCAAAAATGCACAAGTTTTCGATAAGTTACTGTTTTTTATTAAAAAGATAAGAGGAGCAATGTCGCAAATATTAAAGTTTTGGGACATGTGAATGTTATCTCTAAACCGGGGTTCTCTAATCAACATCCATCTTCTGACCTAAGAGTCATCTCCTGGCTCCTTCTACTTTACATGGTTCGACAATGATTGATTATGCATCAAGAATCTTTTGTTCTTTGGCTATCGGAAGCAGCTTCGCCTTTGACCGGTTAAGGCTTTGATATTATTGGCAAACCGTTCTTTTTCCTTTCTACTGCATCAGTTTAAACGGTAATAACTAGGTAAGATCCTAAGATTAAACAAACGATACAATTTTATTTTCCGATTTTGCGATGTACAAAGCTCCATTATAAGCAGTGGAATAGTTTACAATCTCGGAAATACAACGGTCTAAACAGTCACTTTAAGCGGCTTTGCTTCTCTTCGATCCCAGATTGAGAGAAGCGTTTCCTAAGAACTTCAAGAACATCTTCAAACTTGACATCCCTTTTAGACAGAAGCACCATCGCATGGTACAACACATCCGCCATCTCTGATGCTGTTCTTGATACTTCCTCCTTATCCTCAAGCGTTCTGCATAACTCGTCTGCTTCTTCCCTGAATCACAAACACCACAATACGCTTCATACATGATGATCAATCTTAACCTTCAAATGCAGATAATCGTCAAAAATAATACCTGATCTTTGAGCAAAGCAGAGTATCATCGGTCAATAACCGCCGAGTCCATGAGGGTTTGCCTTCTTGAGGAAATGTTGATTCCTCCTTCCGCTTTGAAATGATTGATTCTAGCGAGTACAATGTTGTTGATGCTAGCTTCTCTCCTGAAGCCTGTCATGCAATTGAAAGGTGTTTATTTTTTTTTTCAGATTTCAATTCATCCCATGTCACAGGAAAAGATAAAACCAACCTCATCATCGTTTAGTTGATCCAAAACTGATGTGTAGTAACATGTCTCTGCCCCTGTGTGACAAGTAGGACCATCAGGTGCTCCAAGGTAAATAATCTGAGTAACCACAAACCAATTAAGTTAATAAATATAACATTTTATGGAGAGTTAGTTAGTTTCTAATAAGAATGGTTGAGAAAAACATACCGAATCACGATCGCAGTCAAGATAAATATCGAGGACATTGATGAAGTTATTGGATGTCTCTCCCTTAGTCCATAAGGTTGATCTTGATCGACTAAAGAATGTAGCTTTCCGAGAAGTAATGGTTGTGGAGAGAGCTTCTCGGTTAGCAAAGCCTTGCATTAACACGGCTCCAGTGTCAACGTTTTGTGCTATTGCCACAGCTAATCCTTTGTCATCCCATTTTATGCGATCCAACAACTTATCTACCTAACCCAAGAAAACAGGCAAGATGAATACAAGGCGGAGTACAACAGCAAACATAAACAAAGATGACTAAAATTCACAACTACAACATTAACTAAGCCCTTTCTAATAGTATAACGAGAGATGCACTATTACAATGGATACGGGAGTTAAATAATATGTAATAATGGAGATTTTTACAGTTGTGGGGGACAGATGTAGCCCATGCCATCACAGATTCAGACGACCAAGCAAACGATGAACACCTTTAGAGAGAATTTCAAACCAAAAAGATGGAAACCATCAAAAGGCTTTCCTTCTCTCTTTTTTCTTTACCAGAGATGTAACAGTTCCAATTCACATTTTCAAAGATTAGGAACCTGACCATCTCTGGCTAAATCAAAGCAGTTAACGGCAGCAAGAAAACAATTGTATTAACAAACTAACTGAACCCAAGTCACTTCGGAAGATAATAAAATGTGATGAACAGATGTAGCTCAGGTCATCACAATATTCAGATGACCAAGCAAACGATGAGCACCTTAAAAGAGAAATCCAAACCAAAAGATGGAAACCATCAAAAAGCCTTTCCTTCTCTCTCTTTTCTTTAACAGAGATGTAACAGTCCAAACCCACGAGTCAAAAAAGGGTAGGAACCTGACCATCTCTGGCAACATGATAGATGAGAACCAACAACACAAGTAGCTCAAGCCATCACTAAAAAAAACACCAATTGTAATAACCAACTAATTAAAAAGTTTAGATAAAATGTGATGAACAGATGTAGCTCAAGTCATCACTAAAATGAAGACGACCAAGCAAACGATGAGCATCTTAAAAGAGAAACCCAGATCCTAAAGATGGAAACCATCAAAAACAATCCTTCCTTCTCTCTGTTTTCTTTACCCGACATGTAACAGTAACTACTCATGTATTAAAATGGAGTAGCCACCTGACAATGTCTGGTTCAATCATCATCATAAACACAAGTTATAAATCTACCTTAGCTTGAAGAGCAATGTTCTTATCATTAGAAGCGAATACGACACTGGATCTGCTTCTTTGCTTAGCATCTCTGATGCACAAGGCTTTTGGGATGAAGCAGCAGCAGCAGCAGCTCCTCCCCTGTAGAGACTGTGCTAATGCAATTGTACGATATCGCCATCTAACGAGATGCGAATCGTGGACGGTTTATATAGAGGGGACGAAGGTGGCGGCGGGATTAAAGAGAGAAAAAACCCTAATTGTTCTCACCGATGATTGAGTTTGTTTGAGTGAGAAAGCGAAGGCCTTTTTAAAAGACGAGCCCATCAGTTTCCAAATGACAGAAAAGCCCCTGTTGTAGCTCGTAAATTACGAAAGCGACCCTACTAACTGATTTTAATTTCAGTTTCACCATTCCGGTGAAATTTTGGGGATCGAAAACCCTAAAAGAAGAAGAAGAAGATCTCGCGGAGTAGGAAGATTCAAACTTTTGGGCTTCTGATCTATTCTCCGGTCATCTCCGGCGTCAATCTCCCGATCAGGTATATCTTCTTCTTCTTCGTATCTCTTTCTCGGTTTTTTGGAATCGCTTCGGATTTAGCTTCTCGGGGTATTGGGATTTGGTGAAGGGATGATACTAATCTCTTTTAGTTGTTCTTCTCCATGGTTATTGCTAGAATATGGTGATTGATACTTTATTCGATTGTCAAGTAGTTTCCGCTTTGGTACTTGATTTGTCTTTTGAATGCTATTCTATCATTCGTTTATCTGAAGATGATGAAGAGTTTTGCATTGCCATCCCTGCGTGAGTGTCTCTTTGCTTCTGAAAAGAATATAACTTTTATTTAATTGGTTACTAGGGCTTTGAATTCTGGAAGATGGCTGCTCCAGGAACAGGGGCGAAATCTTTGAAAGATTACTTGAAAAAGTATGAGAGTAGTGAGGTTATAGAAAAGAAAAAGAAGAAGAAGATGAAGAAGAAGCCATCCAAACCTGAACCCACTGGTGTTTTAGTTGTCGATGAAGATCCTGTTTGGCAGAAGCAGATTGATCCCCTTGAGGAAGATAATGAAAATGATTCAGCTGGTAATGCCTTTACTCTTTCTTATTTGCACCTCTCTGAAAGAGTAGCTGCTGACACTGATAAAATCTCTTCTTTCTTTTTTTTCTTCTGTTTTGTCAAGAGGAAAGACCTGTGGTTGATGAGGATATTGAGGTTAAGAGAATGAGGAGGTTGGAGGAAATCAAGGCAAGGCGTGCTCAAAATGCCATTGCTGAGGATGGGAGTGGCTGGGTCAGTTTATCTTCAGACCGGGAAAGATCTGATGATATTTCTCCTCCAAGGAGGCAGAGGACTCGCAACGACTCTCCATCTCCTGAGCCTGGGCCTAGAGGTTCACTTCCTGAAACAGACATGTCACCACCACGTCGGAGAAAACGTCACTATACACCTTCCCCTGAACCTAGCAGACAACATGCCAAGCCTGTTAGTTTGGATTCTGATTTGACTCCACCTCGCAGAAGACGAGCCAGGAATGATTCACCTTCACCAGAACCTGAAGATAGAGCCCCCAAAACTCTGGGTGAAGATCTGTCTCCTCCTAGGAAGAGACGTGTCCATCCTCCATCGCCTGAAAGAAGCAGAAAGCGTTCAGATTCCGTTGAGTTGGACGGTGATTTATCTCCCCCTCGCAGGAAAAAGGATTCACCTCTCTCAGATGTTAACAAGAGGAGCAATGATCTTTCTCCTCCACGGAGAAGACGATATCATTCTCCATCACCTGAACCGGGTAGAAAGCCTTCAAGATCTTTTGGCTCGAATTCTGATTTGTCTCCACAACGCAGGAGTGCGAGTGTGAAGGGCTCCCGAGACTCGGATCTTTCGCCTCAGAGAAAAACAGTGTCCAGGAGTTCCAATTTTGATAGCTCTCCCCCAAGGAGACCACGTAGAGAATCACCACCTCCTCAAACAAGCAAGGAGCAACGGAAGACTGGGCTAATTAGTGGCAAAGACATTGGAAGTGAATATCGAAAGAAGAAGCAGGATGAACAGTTGAGGTAATTATTCAAAAGCAGACTTTTGTATCCATTCCTTTTTTTCTATTAGGATTTTGTCTTTTTACGTCTTTGGGACTTCGCAAGAAACCATTTTGACAAGTTATACTCTTTTGCAGGTTTAAAAATATGGATTCCGAGCTAACTGGTCAGAATGCAGAAGCTGTCTTCCGTGATAAGATTACAGGTAAGGACCGAGTATGGGTTCTTGGTTCCCTATAATTTTCAGTGAGAAAGCATAGTTGCATGACTCACTCCCATATGGTTATATATTTGATAATTCAGGAAAGCGTATATCGAAAGAAGAATATCTTCAATCAAAGCAAAAGAAAGTGATAGAGAAGCCAAAGGTACTGTTTGCTGGCTAACTCTATTGCTCACAGAATATGAATTGTAAATCTTATCTGAGTAACTGGGAAAAAACAGTTACCGACGTAGTTGAATAATTCTTTGCAGGAGATCAAATTGGAATGGGGACAAGGGTTAGCTCAGAAGCGGGATGCTGAAGCTAGACTACAGGAACTTGAGCTTGAGAAGGATAAGCCATTTGCTCGGACCAGGTCTTTCTCATGAGCTTTTGAGGTTCAGCTATTATCTACTTGATTACTAATTAAACAGTTTATCCATGTCATTTCAGGGACGATCCCGAGCTTGATCTAATGATGAAAGAAAGAGTTAGATGGGGAGATCCAATGGCTCATTTGGTGAAGGTATTGATAGTACTTCTTCTGCCTACTATATAAAACTCACCACTAACCAAGACCGCCATTGAATAAAAACTAACATATCTCCGGATCTCTATACCGCAGAAGAAGCAGCACGTGGCACCTCTTATGGATCTAGGGGACAACGAGGAGATGCAAAAATCTGGATTTGTGATACCACAAAGTATCCCAAAGCACAGCTGGATAACACGAGGATTAGAAGTTGCACCTAATCGATATGGAATCAAACCCGGCAGGCATTGGGACGGTGTTGACCGCAGTACTGGTAAGTTTTTTCTGTTATGTGTGTTTGCTTTTGTACATATAAAATAAAAAGAATCCATTGGAAGCTTATTTATGTGATCTGTTTTTGTGGGGGTTATAGGACATGAGAAGGATATGTTCAAGAAGACAAGTGAGAAAAAAGCAACGGAAAGAGAAGCTTACCTTTGGTCTGTTTCTGATATGTAATTCCCCAAAACTAAATCAGAATTTGTTGTTGGGCTAAATGTGTTTTGGTTCAGGATATACCATTTTAAACCGAGGAACTATAGGTTTGTACTGGTTTTATAGAGCAAGACAACGAGGAATTCTGGTTATTTTTAAAATGCTAGATAACGGTACACTATGGCTTCGGTTTAACGGAACTCTCTTAATGTTGAAGAAAGTAGTCCCAATATCAAAAACAGAAATTCTGTTACAGAATCGTGAACTGAATTCAATCTCGTTTTCGTTAGTCATACTTTTTTATTTTTTATTGACAAGAGGTGATAATAATTACTCAGTAGTATAGAAATGTTGTGATATGACTAGAAATATTATACTTCTTCTTCCAAAAATGATTTAAATGTTGTTAAATTCCTTTTAAATTACAATAAATATTCTTGATAAAAATGATTTAATTGTTGATTAGTGTTTTTCCATGTTTGGAATCGCGCCAACCGCTATGCCTATGTTCGACCTCGGTCTAGCGAGTTAAAAGAAAATTGGAAAAAATTAGAGTGTAATTGGAGATTAGTTTCTTAAAAAAAAAATAACTAATATTATTATTTACCTAAATGTATAATTATTCTAGAGAAATGCCAAAAATGTATCGATAGTCCAGCGGTCACATTGGGTCGTGTCTTGCTTCGTCTACGATAACCAGAGCTTGGGTTGGGTTGGGTCGGGTATTGCTTTCTCTCCGCCATTTTCGCCTCTGCTTCGTAGATCCGCTGTGTTCGAGCTCCGTCGCTGCTTGTACCGGGGTTTCATTCGAGCGAGAAGAAAAGGAAGAAGACTGATTTGGTCCAGAGACACGGGAAGAGACGACAACCTGCCTCTTGAGCTTCCAATCTAAGGTACGTTAGTCTCCCCTCTCGTGTTCTTCATATAGAGAAATGAGCAAAGCTCTTTCCTATGTAAAGAGATCTGATTGATGACGTACAGTAAGATTGAAGATGGATTTGTGCTATGTGTTGATTGCAGGAGACATAGGAGATGGAGACAGAGAGAAGCAGAAGTAGAGCTGGAGAAAACATAGTTGGAGTTTCAGACTCAAAACGAGAGAAGACAGAAGAGCAAGCTATTTGGATGGACAAGATAGGCGAGGAACTCAGGTACTTCTAGAGTCTGTCTTGAACAAAACTCTTTACTTTTCTTTAAAGCTTAACAAGTTCTTCTTACCTTCTTGTTTGCGGTATAGGAGTTTCTGATGTTTCTGAAGTTAAAGAAGTGAAACATAAAGTAGAAGAAGAAGACAAACATGGAGATGATTATAAACCGGATCTACTCTACCTTGTACATTCTTGCTTACTTCTTCACCAGGTCCTTGCTTACTTCCTGCTCTTGTCTTGAGAATTCTTATCTCTTTTCTATTAGTTAAAGAACCATGACTGAATAATGAGTTTCATAGAATAGTGATTTTCTTCTTATTTTTTGAATCTCAGGAAGAAAAATCTCAAGAAAAGTCTTTGTATTATATTCTTTTGTAAAACATAGATGTTAATGAGGGCATCTCTAACCCAACTCCATTTTTCACTCCAAAATGGAGTAAAAGTGATTATGGAGTAACATATGCTCCAACTCAACTCCATATCTCACTTCATTTTGAAGTTTACTCCATAAATGGAGTAATCTATTTTTTGTTTGTTCATGACTCCATTATGGAGTGAAAAATGGAGTAGGGTTGGAGTAATTTTACTCCATATTCACTTTTACTCCATTTTGAAGGAAAAAAAAGAGTTTTACATTGGAAATGCTCTGATACTCCTTTACCCTGTTTTTTGTTCATCTTTTAGTAATCATGATGTTCCGTTACGTTGTCATATATGTTTTCCAAATTTTTTATTATTTATATTATAGTACGCTTTGAGCTTTGAAACCTTATCACCATTATGGTGAACAAAGAGGTTTAACAGGCAGATTAGTTAACTTACTATGTGTGCCAGTGGATGCTACTTTAATTGTTGTTATCAACATGTTCTAAGCACTCTATTGTTTGAAAGTAATCAGATATTTTCAGCATTCTTTCTTTGTATACTTAGTAGCTGCTTGTATTTATTTACTTTTTTCATCTTATTGTTTTATGGCATACAGTAAGCTTGACGGTGGATTTGTGCTATGTATTGATTGCAGGAGACAGGGGTGATGGAGATGGAGATAAAAAGAAGGGTGTCTCTGTATTTTCAGGAAGAGGAAGATGAGAATGACAAAGTGACAGTAGGCAAATAACTCAGCTGGTACTTGTACAGTCTGTCTTGAACAAAACTCTTCCTTTTTTTAAACAGCTTAACAAATTCAATATTTTGTTCATTGATTCACTGTCTTGTGTCTTAAGAACTAGAGCCGTGTATCAGAGAGAAGTTATGAATATACACAGATCTTGACATTGTTATGAAGAAGCTTTGTTGATTTCTCAAGACATGTTCGTTCAATTGCCTTAAAGAATCAGGTCAGCTTTGTGCTGCCGTTGGTGCTCTGTTAGTAACTACCATCTTCTTCTTCTCTAGCAAGTAGTGGTCTACATTCTTCTTTTCTATTTGAAATCTTCTGAGGTTCTTTAGTCTTAAATTTTTGATATATTAATCTTCAGTATTCGTCTTGCTTTCTTGTTTACGGTTTATGTAGGTTTCTAACTTGCTGCAAATTCACTAGGTCCTCGTGTTAAAGGGCTAGATTCTGAGTTTGGTGTTGACAGTGTTCTCTCATATGTTATGAAGTAAGAATGACTGCTGCTACGTGTGGAGTATTGTCGGTGTCTACAGAAACCTTGCTGCAACGTAAGAAAGGGTGCTAAGAATGGATCATTTGATGTGGAGTAAGAACTGCATCATCTTCTCTCTTTTTTTTTTTGCAAATGAGACTTGTGTTCTTCGTTTGAGATTTGTAACTTTGAATTGTATCTCCCTTGGAATTATGACAAGAATGTTGTGTGAGATAATATATTTTCTATTATGGAATACAATTTCAGCTTCATTACTGGTTACTATTTTGCAATTGCAGTTGTCATATGATCAGAATATGGTATAATATTAAGTTATGGAAGACTCACTGAAAGCGTATAATATAAGCTACTACTCAGATATATACAGCTCAATATCAGTGCTACTAAACATAAAATAATCGCACCAAGAATGAGCTAGTATAATATGAATCATAGCAAAGAAATATAGCTACAAATGAATTATTTATAACAACGTATATCCACTATTATATAGTTTAACATAGCACGGTTCATGTGTCATTAATAAGTATAAAACAGCATTAACAATACGCTATTATATGTTACCCTATTATAGCGCCTGGTAAAAACGCTATCATATCATGCCGTCCTATTATAGCGTTGGCTATAATAGCATTTATAAAAACACTATAATAATAATAACATAGCGCTAATCGTTTGCTATCAATGCCCATATTTGTTGTAGTGTCACACTAAGTATTTAATATTGATTGATTGAAAGACCAGAAAAGAAAATAATGTTGGCAATGATTTCCTAAAACCATCTGATGTTAGGAGTTTTGAGGCTCCTAAGTCAAATGATAGTAAAATGGAAGTAAAATGTCGAACCAGTTCTGAGGGATTTCAAGCACTAAGAATGCAAGCACTTACTTAATCTAAATGCAACAATGATTTAAAATGATTTCAGTAACAATGACTAATTATGACGACAAGAACTAATTAAGGCGCGGTAAATGAATGACTTGCTTAAATATGATAAAAGAGAACTCATGGGCTTAGGAATATGATTTCGGGTGATCAAGTATCAAACAAGGATGACAAATGATGAATCAAACAAATGACCTTAAGCCTAAACACGATCCTAAACAAACTCTATATCTAGATGAATGCTCATTTGCTAACACATCTCAAACATCAAATCTCTTTGGCTGAATGATATGAAAGCAATCAGTAAGAACAGGTTTATTAGCTATCCTAACACTCTTAACAACAAATATCTTTGGCAAGATGCATTAAGAGCCTAGCAGAGTTGTCTCAGACATTTCAACGAACACTTTTTTGGTGGGAAATGTCTAGAGATCAACTTTCGAATGATCAGATCGAAAGAGGCAATAAGAACACTCTACTAGCAAGGCTTGAGATTGATCTACACTAAAAACATCCTTGATCTAACCTAATCACCCTAGTCTCCCTAACCCATGAATTCAAAAGGGAACTACTCACTAATCTTCATGTTAAACCTTAAACCCATACTGGATTTCAGATTAAACATGTAGATGAACACAAGAAATCAATAAGAAATCAATAACAAGAGATCAATGAATCCAAAAGATGAACTTTCCAAGAGTATTTTGTGGTTTTCTCTTCAACAAAAGATAATCTGCCCAAAAGTGGCTACAATCAGTCTTAAACTTAGGTTTTCAGAGTGCCAAAACGACATAAGTAATTGCAAAAAGGTCCTTGAACTAAAAAGAAATTGCAAATAAAAAACACGCAGCGACCTCCGCAGGTCGCTCCAGCACGTCGCTCTGGCCCTTGGGAGCGACCTCGGATGGTCGCTGCGAGGGGTCGCTCCGGGATATTTTCTTCGTCTTCGAGTCGCGTAAAGCCGAACGACTTGGAGTGGTCGCTCTAGCTTTGGTCGTCAAGGTCGCTCCGGCTGGAGCGAGGTCTCACAGCGACCTCTGCAGGTCGCTCCAGCCTCTTCTCGTCCAATCATCCTTCTTTTCACATCTTTTGAGCTCCAAATGCATCCCAATGTCTCCAAAAGCTCCATAAGATGCTCCAATACCTGATAAGGACTCATGTATGCAAAATGCAACCTAAACAAGGCTAGAATCTAACCTACATGATGAAAATGCATGAAAAGGAATGGGTGAAACAATGCAATTATGCAAGACATCAACTCCCCCAAACTTGTTCTTTTACTTGTCCACAAGTGAACTTTCTAGAACTCATTGAGAAAGAGGATGCAATGGTGGGAGCTCATAGCCAAAAGAAACACACATAGGACTAGATTTTACTCAAAGTCCAAAAATAGCACACTCTCTTATTGCACTCTAGCTTCTCAAGGCCTATCCACACTCCTATGCCTCTACACAAATTACAATGCTCATCCATCAACAAGCTCTTTAGACCAACTCTCACATTCATTTTTTACAACACAAAAGGTGAATACTTGCAAATGGGGACTTGATCTCAATCATTTGGCTTGGTAAGAGTGAAAATGGTCTAATGTGAAGCAAGAGGGGTTTCAAATGCATCTTTCATGGTTACTAACTCTCAAGAAAAGGAGCAAGAACATTATGCAAAATTTATCTAAGAAAAGGAGCAATTCATGCATACAATGACTTGTTCTTATCATTCTACCCTTTTTCTTTTCATCATCCCCAAACCCAAAGATACCACTTTCATCACTCACCCAATGAACACTCTTCTTTTTCTTATCTTAACCAACTAGGGATTTTTTTTACTAACTCTTTTTTTTTTCTTTCCCCCATTCTTTTCATGTTTCTTTTCTTTTGACTCTTAAGGGGATTCTATTTATACACTCTAGAATTTTCCTTTTTTTTTATTTTTTTTATATCCCTAGTGGTTTTCTTTTCTTTTTGTTCACTTCCTTCACTTTTCTCTCACACCCCAATCCCAAGATCAAAATCAAGCTTACAAACCCAACAACCATCCTAAGTGCTAGCTCAAATGAGGTCCTAGTGCTAGCCAAAGATAAGAACAAACCATTGTCGCTCCTAATACTCTCAAGATTTTGCACATGACAAGCTTTCACAAAAAGGTCTCACTCAAGCAAATCAATGGTGGCTTCAATGAATGGTAAGGGTTAGAGGGTATGGGAGTGCCATTTGGATTAACAAGAGGATAATGAATGAAATAAGATAACCCAAATGTGTATGAGATCCATGACTAAGTATGCAAGTGCCCATATGCAAGAGAGATTAAGTTCATTACATTCAAGTTCAGTTTGGAGTTGGTTTTCAAGAACAATGTCAATATCAAGCAAGCAACACGTTTCAAGAAGAGCTTTCAAGGCTCGAAACATACAAGGCTTTTTCAAGAGGTGCATTATCAATTCAAGCGCGAAGTGGTGTTCTTTCCAAGGCATTTTAAATCATTGCTCCCAATGCAAGTGAAATGCAACCTATATGCTCTAGACTCTCCTAAAAGGTGCAAGTGAATGCAGTCTAAATGAAATGCTTTTTTTTTCTTTTTTATGTATATATATATATATTTTTTTTTTATGAATATGAATGAGAATGCAATGCATGAGACTCTTAGACATGAAAACAAACGTGATCAAATACATGGTACCTCCCCCAAACTTAATTCACACAGTCTCTGTGTTGTTAAGTCGAAAGAGATACCCAAAAGAAATCTAAATGCAAAAGAAAATGGTATTTACAAGGGAAGAAGTGCGGGTTACCTTCTATGGGTGGTGAGTGGAGCCAGATGGGCCAGCGCCATCATCTGGTGGGAAGTAGGTGTAGTAGCCTCCAGCTGAACTGTAGTCTCCATACCAGTGCTGACTCTGAACCTCCTCAACCTCTATGTCGTCATCTGAAGATGCCAAGGATGGAGATTTGTTTCCTGAGGATGAGGGTTCGATGGGAGGGTTCCTGTCTAGGCGCCGCTGCTGTCTCTCAGTGCGGGGGAAGCTGAGGGTAGCAGGATGAGGTGGACGCCGGGGCTGTGGAGCGTCCGGGAATTCAAAATCTGCTCTGCTGCATCCTGCTATACCTCCCCTCGTCAGCACATCAGCCATCTTCCTCAAGATCTTCGATGTGAACTTGGCCTGCTGCTTCACCGTCTGGCTAAGCGCCTTGCACTTGGTCTTTAACTTCTCAATTGTCCTGTCCTGAGCCTTGTTCCATCGCTGCAGGCGGCCTATGTGCTCATGAGCATCACGAAGAGCACCATGTGGAAGAACCCCGCTGTAGGGTGGGAAGGAGTAGCGTGGTTGACCATAGACGGGTGGAGAAGCCGCCTTAGCAGGTCTCTCTGGCTCAGTCTCTCTCGACTCCCTTGGTTGCCAAGGTCGACCTAGTTCAACAACGGGATCGAGAGTCCCGTGTTCCCCAAGGAAGTCTGTCGGGGAAAGGTCAAAGCTGATGACTCCGGGGATGATCAAGCTCGTCAGGTCCATGTTCGGGAGGAGTACCTCAGCTTTCCTTCCGTTCAAGCGATAGTGGTAGACGTAGCTTCCCTGGTACATCCCACTGAAGTAGGTAGCTATCTTCAAGTAGGCTCCATCAATGAGTTTGGGACCCACTCCACCTCTTCCTAAGTTGATGTGCTGAGCCTGTAGGAGAGGTGTGATCATCCCTCCAATCCCTATCTTTGGGTCTTTATCCCCTGTGGTCCAAGCCCAGTCTCTGTAGTGCTCAAGACGACTCACAAAGAATCCTACCATCCCAAATTTGGCGTAGATGTCTGTGCTGGGGAGTGGTAGCTGTCCCGGGGTAGTGTAGGGACTGATAGCAGGGCAGATAAGGCGGAGATCTTCCTCAGTGACGTTACCGTGCTGTTTCCGTGGGTAGAAAAGGTGTACAAGCAGTCGGTGGAGGTAGCGCACTGTAGGGTGTCGGATGCAAGAGTTCTTGTCAGCGCCGGTCCTGTGGTTGATTCCAGTAATCAATTCCCACAGCTTCTTCGGGAGGCCGTCGCACCTCGGAAGAGTAGTCTCCTCTGCATCTTGGAAACCCATGACAGTCCCAATGTCTTTGAAGTTCATGTAGTAGACCCTTCCATCGATCTTGAACTTGATTTTCCCCCATCCCTGCCGTACATGTCTAGAGTCGTGGTAAGTGACTTCCAAAGTGGACAAGAACTGAGAAGTGAGCTCCTTGTAGGTGGGGTAAGCCATGGTGAGTAGCTTTGGCATTTTCAAATGCCCCAACAGTTCCGCCATATCTGAATCAATCTCTAGCGCCTTCAGTAGCTCAAGGTCAGCAAACCTCGTTGCCTGCCAGCCCATCCCATTCATCAGGTGATCATACAGCTCTTCCGGAGTTGGAGTCTTCCCCCTGTCCCGTTCAACAGCAACACCTTTCCCTTTTGTCATCTTTGCCTTTTTCGCAGGTGCAGGCTCTTCTTCCGACTCCTCTTCACCTTCCTCACTCTCCTCATCAGTGGGAGTTGCAATACTTTTTCCTGCTCTCTTCCCTTGTTCAGTCGACTTCCTTGCAGCTGAGGTCGTTTCTGTTCTCTGCACTTGCTCAGTGGACCTCCTTGCAGCTGAGGTCGTTTCTGTTCTCTGCACTTGCTCAGTGGACCTCCTTGCAGCTTGAGTTCGTTGCCTAGTAGTCCTCTCAGTTCCTGTTGCAGCGGTTTCAGCTTCGAGAGACTTTCCTCTTTGTGCCCAATCTTCCGCATCTCTTGCCTCCTTCTCAGCTGTCAACTGCGCCCTTGTTTTCTTACCCATTGGTACCTGAAAAATTCAAAGCTTGAAAAGGAGTAAGCAAAGGAAGTGGAAAGGGGCAAAGACTTGGCAAAATGAAAATGGAAAAGCAAGTTAACTCAACAGATGAACTCCAGTCTAAGCTCAAGTTAACTCAATTCATCCATTTAGATAAGTTAAGCACCAATTCACCAAGCCACAAGCAAGAAAAATCACAACTCTCATCCAAAAAGATAAGAAAAGAAATACAAGATAGTATAACTTCTTTCAATGAAAGCTCTAGGATGAGAAAGTTGCTTGAAACAAGTCTCTACACATCACAACACACCAAACTCAAGCACAAACACCATCACTTTAGTTCAAGTTCGAAATCCCCAAATCCATGAACCCTAATTTGGCAAAGTTCATAATTAATCTCAATTCCACCATGAAATCAACAACCCAACCTGATATACAAACTTTCCCTAGCCTATTTCATCATAATCAAGCAAGAAAAGGACCAAAATTCGAATTTCAATTTCTAGGGTTCATGGACCTACGAAATTGAGTTTGGAAAGTTCATACCTTGCTCTGGATGAAAGTAAATGGCGAGTATATTATGAGAATGGGGCTACTGGGGCGAAAGTGAAGGTTTAGAAACAAGAATCAGTTGATTTGGTGAAGATTTGAGAAAGTTATGGGTGATTTGGTGATGAGAGAGTTTGAGAGAGTTTGAGAGTTTGTGAGATGAGAGGAGAGTGGAGAGGGTGAGATCGAGGGTTTAGGGTGGGAGAGAGAGTTGACCGGTTCGATTTAAATGAGAAAAGCCGGTTTAATCGAATCGAACCGGGAATAAAATTCGAAATCACTTACCTGAACCGGACCTGGAGCGACTTGGAGTGGTCGCTGTGAGGGGTCGCTCCAGGCCATTTTTTTTCCTTCTCTCCGTCGCGTGTGAGGCGAGCGACTTGGAGTGGTCGCTCCACGTTTCTTCATGAGGGTCGCTCCCAGCTGGAGCGACCTAGGCTCGTCGCTCTGATCACGTCGCTCCCACCCCCATTTTTTCTTCTCCGTCGAGTGTGAGCCGAGCGACTTGGAGTGATCGCTCCTCGTTTCTTCATGAGGGTCGCTCCCAGCTGGAGCGACCTAGGCTCGTCGCTATGATCACGTCGCTCCCACCCCCATTTTTTCTTCTCCGTCGAGTGTGAGCCGAGCGACCTATGCTCGTCGCTCTGATAATGTCGCTCCCAGCTGGAGCGACTACTCGACCTCGCTCCGTTGTGGTCGCTCTGACGATGCTCCTTTATGCTCACACCAAGTCGACCCAAAACCTGCATAGAACTTCACTTCCCATTTTTTTTATGCAATAAGATGAAAGAAAAAGAAAATGAAAGTACTAATGCAATATTTACAAAGGATATACATGGGACTTCCTCCCAAGTGAGCTTGTTTTGAGTCGCTAGCTTGACTTTGCCTCCTTTGGATTAGGCTGGGGTAGGATCAGAAAGTGGAGTTGATACTCCATCTTCCTCTGGTGCATCCGCCTTGTAGAGCTTAACCCTCTGCCCATTCACTGTGAAGTGACTTCCATCAGCACTCCATAGAACTATTGCTCCATAAGGTCTGATTTCTTTGACCTTGAATGGACCGGACCATCTTGACTTGAGCTTTCCTGGAAACAACTTCAGCCTAGAGTTGTAGAGAAGGACTTGGTCTCCCTCTCGGAACTCTCTTTTCAGAATGTTCTTGTCATGGAAAGCTTTGGTCTTTTCTTTGTAGATCCTTGAATTTTCAAAAGCATCCATCCTTATCTCATCAAGCTCATGAAGCTGGAAAAGTCTTTTCTCCTTAGCACTTTTGATGTCGAAGTTCAGCAACTTCATTGCCCATAATGCCTTGTACTCAAGCTCCACAGGCAGATGACAAGCTTTCCCATAGACAAGGTTGAAAGGTGTGGTACCCAAAGGTGTCTTGTAGGCTGTCCTATAGGCCCAAAGTGCATCATCAAGCTTATTAGACCAATCCTTCCTCGTGATCCCCACAATCTTCTCCAGAATGGATTTGATCTCTCTGTTAGAGACCTCAACCTGACCACTTGTCTGAGGATGGTAGGGAGTTGCTACCTTATGCTTCACACCATTTTTCCTTAGAAGTCCTTCGAGCAGCTTGTTAATGAAGTGAGAACCCCCATCACTGATCACAACTCTTGGAACTCCAAACCTTGGGAAGATAATACTCTTGAACATGTTGGTCACCACTCTAGCATCATTGGTGGGACTAGCAATAGCTTCCACCCACTTTGAGACATAGTCAACAGCCACAAGAATGTACTTGTTCCCATATGATGAAGGAAATGGTCCCATGAAGTCAATACCCCACACATCAAAGACCTCAACTTCTAGAATAGGATTTTGAGGCATCTTATTCCTCTTGGTGATGTTTCCTCTTCTTTGGCATGAATCACACTTGGAGACAAAGTCTTGTGTGTCTTTGAACATGTGTGGCCACCAGAATCCAGCTTGTAACACTTTTGCTACAGTCTTGAAAGTAGCAAAGTGGCCTCCATAGGATGATCCATGACATTGTGTGAGGATCCCATCTATCTCTTCATTAGCAACCACTCTCCTATACAGCTGATCCTTGCAGAGAGTGTAGAGATAAGGCTCATCCCAGTAGTACCTCTTCACATCTTTGTAGAACTTCTTCTTGGCATAGCCCACAAGATTCAAAGGTTCTTTTCCTGTGGCTAGATAGTTCACCAAATCAGCATACCAAGGTTCCTTCTCTTCAGTTGCCTTCACTTCCTCAAGCTTTCTACCAGTATCACAAACTGCCATTACTGCTCCAATAGCCATGATTTGCTCCTCTGGAAGTCCCTCATCAATAGGTACTCCACACTCCACCTTCAGCCTGGACAAGTGATCAGCTACACCATTCTCAACTCCTGGCTTATCTCTGATCTCCAAATCAAACTCCTGAAGCAATAGGATCCACCTCAAAAGTCTTGGTTTTGCATCTTTCTTGGCTAGAAGATGTCTCAAAGCAGCATGATCAGTGTATACAATAACCTTAGATCCCACCAAGTAGCTTCTGAACTTCTCAAAGGCAAAGACAATGGCTAGCATTTCCTTTTCTGTGGTGGCATACCTCATTTGAGCTTCATTCATGGTCTGGCTTGCATAGTAGATCACATGAGTTTTTCCATTCTTCTCTTGCCCTAGTACAGCTCCCACAGCATAATCACTAGCATCACACATGATCTCGAAGGGGAGATCTCAATCAGGTGGTTGGACTATGGGGGCACTGATGAGTTCATTTTTCAGCTTCTTGAAGGCCTCAAGACACTCTACTTCAAAGCTGAAAGTGGCTTCCTTACAAAGCAACCTGGTCAATGGTTTAGTGATCATGGAAAAGTCTTTGATGAACCTCCTGTAGAAACCAGCATGTCCAAGAAAACTTCTGATATCTTTCACTGTCTTGGGTGGAGGCAAACTGACCATAACCTCAATCTTAGCCTTGTCCACTTCAATTCCCTTCTCCGAAATCTTGTGCCCAAGCACAATCCCTTCTTTGACCATGAAGTGGCACTTCTCCCAGTTCAGCACAAGGTTGGTGTCTTCACATCTCTGTAGGACCCTGCACAAATTTGACAAACAAGCAAAGAACGAAGATCCATAGACAGAGAAATCATCCATAAACACCTCCACAACATCCTCAATAAGATCAGAGAAAATTGACATCATGCACCTTTGAAAGGTGGCTGGAGCATTACATAGTCCAAATGGCATTCTTCGATATGCGAAGGTACCATAAGGACATGTGAATGTCGTTTTCTCTTGATCATGGGGATGTATGGGGATTTGGAAGAAACCTGAATACCCATCACACTACAAGAAAACAAATAATTAACGAGGGCCATTTTCCTCGTTAATTCCTCGTAAAAGGATGTTTACGAGGAATTAACGAGGAAAAGCTTTTCGTCGTTTATCGTCCGTCGTAACAAAGGATTCGTCGCCATTTCCTCGTAGCCTAGCGAGTTTTCTATTTCCTCGTAAAGACGAAGTTAATATTTCGTCGTAAGTTCCTCGCCCCATTTCCTCGTAAATCACTCGCCGAGATTCCTCGTACAAACCACGCGAAACACGCGTCGTTACTTACACGTAAGATCCTTGAAATCATATCCTCGTAAATTCGATGTAATATCCTTGAAAAGATTTCCTCGTAAAATCGATGTAGAATCGTTGAAAGGTTTTCCTCGTAAATTCCTCGAAAGACTTTCCTCGTAAAAACCTCGAAAGACTTTCCTCGTAAATTCCTCGGAAACCTTTTCGTCGTAAATAACTCGTAGACTTCCATTTTTCGAATTAATAAAATATTATTTGATAAATATAATAATTATTAATTTAACAAAATAAATATATTTAAATATTGGATTTATAAATAAATTTTAAATAAAATTCAGAAGCAACAAAATATTTTATATATAATTAAGTTTTGGATTTTATAATACATAAACCGAAAAAAACTAAAAAAACTAAGGCTCGTTCATCGCCTCGTAGAATTCCTCGCTCCTCCTCGTAACATCCTCCTCGTTATGTGTGCCCGATGACTCGCCTGGAATGGGATTTTGTTGTTTCATGTTCCTCAACAAAGCTTCCCATTCCGGATTTGTGGACGCTATAACGTCAATGAAGGCTTCGAGTCCACTCACACGGCTTTTGGTCGCGCCCAGCTCGGAACGCAACTGAGTGACTTCTTCGGTCTGTCTCTGAGCATAAGATGATGTCGCTCTCGGGACATCATTGACGGAACCGATCTCCAACGTACGTCCCTTTTTCTTAGGGACAACCTTAAAAACAAAAAAATTATATTTGTTAGTTAAATTTAAAAGGTAAATTTAATCAATTAATAATTAAAAAGATATAATGTTAAAAAATTTACCTCCTCGTAAATCTTATCCACTTCAGTTGTGGATAAGGTAACTGGTAATCCGTCGCCGGACTGCTGGGTCAGCTGAGTCTGGCGCTCCTCAACCCGAGCAATTACGTTGTTGTAGATTTGCTCGGACTTGCCATCTAAAAACTGGCCCGCCTTGTTCTTGTGGGTCCGCTCGTAAAGTTCCGGAAGAGTCGGGAGACGTCCCAACTCTTTGGCCTAAAAACATTTAAGAAAATTGTTAGAAATATATTTAATTATATTAAAAATAATAATTAAAAAATTAAATATTTAATTACGTACCATTTTCAAACGGACACCGGCATGTGGTTTTTGGCCCGTAGAGTGTAGCATCGGGCCGTTACCGTGCTCGTCTACCGTGTTACGGGCAGCAGCACAAATGTTTGCGATCCTAATGGAGTTAGGATCCTTCCAGTAACGGATGAGGCCGTCCCAAACATCCGTGGTAAGCTCAGCGGGTTTGCCACGGGTGTACCCCTTGACGATCCAGGCACCCTTCCAGTTGCAAACCGTGTCCGACAAGCGAACTTGCGCCTTCTCGTAAAACGCCTTCCTCACTTTCTCACTGACCCCGATGGACCAATGATACTTTTGCTGCAAAAAAAAATTAATAATTAGTTAATAAAAAAAAATTTAACTAATAGAATTACTTACAGCGTAAATCTTGAACCACGTCTTTCGGATGTAGATCGGCGTCAATTTCCAGTTTGGATGCGCCATGGAGAAGTAACCTTTAATCGTCTCGGTTACATCTGTCGCAAGGGAATTGTTAACCCCAAACCTGGAAAAAATGAAAATTTAAATTATTTAATGAAGTTATAAATTAAAATAATTTTTTAAAAAATACACTTACCATAAAGTCCCGTCGGGTCTGTCGGGGTCTATGATTGGTAAACCAGCTCTGCCTGGCATACCGAGAATAACCTCGACAGTGTACTGCGAGAAGGGAACAGTAGGTGGCACCATGAGATCGGAATGAACAGCGGCGGGGATCTCAGGAGGAGCCATCGGAGGAGGCACCGGAGGAGCCATCGGAGGAGCCATCGGCTGAGCCATCGGCTGAGCCATCGGCTGAGCCATCGGAGGAGGCATCGGAGGGAAGAAATGCTGAGTCTCGGGAACAGACTCCTGATCCGAAGAACCTGAACCGCCGGCACCTGAAGAAGAACCTGGCGGGTCTAACTGACTACCAGGCTCACCGAATATCTCCCTGTAGTGAGCAGAAAGCATGCGCTGGCGAACCTGCAAAAATATTTTTTTTTAAGATTATGATCATCAATAATTAAAAAGCTATCATCAATAATTTAAAAATCTATCTAACGAACATAAAATCGGTAAACCTATCTAAATTCTCTAAACTAACCAACTAAGCTAACCACCTATCTAAATTGTCTAAACTAATAAAGGGGGCGAGGAAATTACCATTTTCGGAGGAGAGAGGAATGGGGAAGGAGTTGGAGACGAAATGGGGAGGAAGTGGAGAGGAAGTTGGGAGGAATGGACAGTGTGAGGTTTGTGAGGTTGTATATATAACTTACGGAGGTCTCGCAATTTCCTCGTAACTTTACGAGGAATTAAAGAGGCCCGTGTTCCTCTTCCTCGTAAAAACCTCGTAAGCTTACGAGGATATTGCGAGGCCCATCCCAAATTAAACGATAAATTAGCGAGGCCCGCCTTTCTGTTCCTCGTAAATGCCTCGTAAGTTACGAGTTATTAACGAGGTTATTTTCTAAACCTCTAAACTCTAAACCCCAAACCTTAAACCCCATCTTTCTTATATTCTACTTCATATATTCATAACATATCAAACCTCAAAATTTATAAGCACAATTCTTTAACTTCTAATATCAATCTCTTCTTCCTAATTTAAACTTATACAAAATCAAATTATTTATTTAAATATAATCATTTGAAGATTTGAAAATATAATCTTTTGAAGATTTGAAAATATAATCTTTTGAAGATTTAAAAATATAATCTTTTGAAGATTTAAAATATAATCTTTTGAAAATTATAAAATTATTAATGGGGTTTGGAGTTTGGGATTTAGACAAAATAGATAAGAAAGATGGGGTTTGGGGTTTAGGGTTTAGGGGTTTAGACAACATATCTCGTTAAAACCTCGTAAGCGCACGAGGAAATAACGAGGAACTAAAAAAAAAAAAAAAAGCCTCGTTAATTCCACGTAAGCTTACGAGGTCGTTACGACGATTTGCGCTTACGTGGAATTAACGAGGCCCGTGTATTTCTTTTTTTCTACATCAATCGGATACATTTTCGTCATCACTAGAAACATCATCATTTTCATTAAACTCGTCTTCAACAGCTTCGTCTGTGCCATCGTCGGTAAGATCTTCATACTCATGATTATGCGGATCAATGAGAAGAATGTCATCAATTTGTTGTTCAGGTTCCTCGACTTCATTTATCTGTTCTTCTTGCAATGGTGGTTCTTCTCCACTTATGATTCGTCCTCGAGGTGTAACTTTGATCACGGATAACCAATTTATTCCCGATTCTCTCATCCGAGGGTATGGAAGGTAGCTAACTTGATCTGCTTGTGAAGCTAAGATGAAAGGCTCGAATTTGTTGTACCTGAAAATAAAGAAAACATAGAAGTAAGCTTATTCTGCTCATGTATGCCAAATAAAGAATTTGTTGTACCTTCGTCCACCATTGACATCAACTACACCGAATTTGTTAAACCGAACACCTCTGTTGACGACGGGGTCGAACCACTCACATTTGAAGAGGACGCATTTCAGCTTCAATATCCCTGGAAATTCCACTTCGATAATCTCTGTCAAGATACCGTAGAAATCGGTTTCCCCTTTCACACATATTCCATAGTTACTGGTCGCCCGCTGTCTACCATACTCATATGTGTGAAAAGTATAGCCTCGTGTGAAATACATCTGTGAAGTGGTGACCTTTACATGTGGAGATTGAATTACTTCATGTAACCACTTAGGATAATCTGCATCGTCGTCAAAATCAACCTGCAAAAACAAAGTGAACGTTAAAATACAAATCATTTATGAATAAAGAGTTTGAGTTAATACCTGACTCTTCAACCACTTTATAAAGTGTTGATCTTTCCTTTTGTCTACGTCAGTTGTGGATATACCAGGGAATGTTTCTTCGACTTGTGAAACAAATAGGCTGTAAAATCACATTTTATATTAATTAATATTTGGCAATTATATATATATGTTAATTTATATATACGTGTCCATTTATGTTACCTTTCAAAATAACGAATCAATGGATCCTCACAATTAAGTAGAATATAGGTGTGTGCACTATGAGCGTCTTCTTCACTCGACCACCAAACCTCTTTTGATTTTCCACCCAGTCGCCCAATCTGGCTAAAGATGTCTGGAACACCAGCAACTGCGTATGTTGGCGCGACACCACCATCATCATATATCCTTGGAGCTCTTTTCCGAGTACGTACTTTTGACGCAAAGTAGTACGATGTGAAGTGAGAAGTTTCTTCCGTCAAACTTCCAGCAATTATAGAACCTTCAACCTTTGCAAGGTTCTTTGCTTTTCCCTTCAAATATTTCATGGCTCGCTCATACTGATACATCCATCCGTAATGTACAGGTCCACGAAGCAATGCCTCATATGGAAGGTGGACAGCTAGATGCTCCATTACGTCAAAAAACCCAGGAGGAAATATCTTCTCCAAGTTGCACAATAAGATGGGAATGTTCTCTTGAAGCTGTTCCACGACTTCTACTTTAAGGGTGCGGGTGCTCAGATCCCTGAAAAATGCTCCAATGCCTTGTATATTCCAAAAACAATTATACACATATTAGTCATATATATTTCAAACTAAATCATTATATATAAAATAACTGCAATAATAAATATAGTACCTGCAAGTGCTTCATGTACGTTTGTAGGAAGTAGCTCCGCAAAAGCAAAGGGAAGTAGTCGTTGCATAAAGACATGACAGTCATGACTCTTCATCCCGGAGAACTTTTGACCCTTTTCAACGCATCTAGACATATTTGAAACATACCCATCGGGGAATTTCACTTCTGATGCTACCCAGTTGAACAACACCGACTTTTTTTCTGAAGACAATCTGAATATCGGAACAGGAACTTGCCCATTGCTGTTTATATGTAACTCGCTTCTTGAGCAAATATCCGGCAAGTCTAACCTCGATTTTATGTTGTCTTTTGTCTTCCCCGGGACATTCAATATTGTATTCATGATGTTCTCAAAGAAATTCTTCTCTATATGCATCACATCGAGGTTGTGGCGCAGAAGAAGATCCTTCCAATATGGCAACTCCCAAAATATACTCTTCTTGTGCCAGTTGTGATGAACACCGTAAGAATCAGGCATATTAGGGGGAACATGCCAATTACCACCACGAGGAACTGTTTCCAAAGCTCCATAGTAATCGAGTTGCTTTTCAGTTTCTTCTCCAGTTAAATATGGAGGAGGAGTGTCTCTCACAACCCTTTTGTGCCTAAACAATGTCTTGTTTCTTCGGTACGGATGGCCAATGGGAAGAAATCTACGATGACAATCGAACCAACTTGTCTTCCTCCCATTCTTCAGTTGAAACGCATCTGTCGCTCCATTACAATATGGACAAGCTAATCTCCCATGTGTAGTCCATCCCGACAACATCCCATAGGCAGGAAAGTCACTTATGGTCCACAAAAGCATCGCTCGCATAGTGAAATTCGTCTTCGTTGAGCAGTCATACGTCCTCTCCCCTGTTGACCACAAATCCTTCAACTCTTTTATCAGTGGTTGCAGGAAAACATCCAGCGACCTTTTAGGATGTTTTGGACCAGGTATTAATATGGTCAAGAATAGCAACTCCCGTTGCATGCACATCTCCGGTGGCAGGTTGTATGGCGTAAGAAAGACTGGCCACAATGAATATTGTCTCCCTGACATTCCGAATGGACTAAATCCATCTGTGCATAATCCGAGATACACATTCCGGATATTGCTAGCGAATTCCGGATATACTTTGTTAAAATGTTTCCAGGCTCTTGCATCTGATGGATGTGTCATCTCACCATCCGTCTGAGTATGCTCGGCATGCCATCTCATCTTTCCAGCAGTCTGCTCTGATTGGTACAATCTTTTCAATCTGTCTGTAATTGGTAGGTACCACATCCTTTGGTACGGTACCCTATTACGTCCCCGTCTTTGCGGCTTGAATCGTGGCTTCTTGCATAATCGACATTCTTCTAACTTCTCATCATTTCCCCAGTAGATCATGCAGTTGTCGATGCAAACATCTATCATCTCCGAAGGCAACCCAAGACTATACACCAGTTTCTGAATCTCATAATAAGAATCAGCAGACACATTGTCTTCCGGCAAATACTCTTTGAACAAGTCTGCCCATTCATTCATGCAACTTTCAGGTAGATTGTGATCAGTTTTAATATTCATCATTCTAGCAGCCAACGACAATTTAGAGAGACCTTCTCTACAACCACTGTAAAGTGGTTGATTCGCCGCATTTAACATTTCATAAAACTTTTTTGCATCTATGTTAGGTTCTTCATCTTCATCATGAGCTACAAATGCATCAGTTACCATATCATGAACCCTATCAAAATCTACCATCTGCTCCTCCTGATGGTAACTAGGTTCATTATGCAAATGAAGAGCAACCGGTTCTTCCTGAAAATTGCTATTACTACTACTAGCTTCATTCTGATCATAATTATTATAACCTTCTCCATGTTGAAACCAGATATAGTAATTTGGCGTGAAACCTCTATTTATTAAATGCTTCCAAACATTTTCACGATTTGCCAATTTCGAATTGTTGCATTTCCGACATGGACAGAACATCTTACCGCTTTCTAGGGCGAGCGGTGTGGAATCTGCTTGATGCATAAATGTCTCTAGTCCCGCAATGTATTCTTTCGTCACTCTCCCGTTAGCATCTCTATGCAAATACATCCACCTCCGCAACTCGTAGACATTCCCGGAGCCTGACATTTTTTTCCTTTCACGTTTTTCTTTTTTTTTCTTGTTGGTGTGTTTAAAATGATGTTGAAACTTCCATATTTATAGAAAATTTTCGAATCTGGTAGTTGAAGTTTTGCGATGAATTTGCGAGGAAAAGGTAGGTAGCCAAAAAAAACGTGCTTTAAAATTCCTCGTTAAGTTCACGTATATCATTTCCTCGTAAAGGTGACGTAAATTTACGTTGATTTAACGAGGAAAGTATATTTCCACTTTTCCTCGTAAAGATAATGCAAGCTTTACGTGGTCTTTACGAGGAAAGTGTATTTCCTCGTAAAGACCACGTAAAGTTACGTGGGCTTTACGACGAAATATTGTCTTCGTTAGTTTACGAGGAAATAACGAGGTTTATTTCTTTCTTTGTAAATTCCTCGTAAGTTCCTCGTAAAATTACGATGATTATATTTCCTCGTTAACTTTCCTCGCCAAAATGCTGTTTTCTTGTAGTGTCAAGAAAACAATAGAATGGATGATTAGCAAGTCTCTCAAGCATCTGATCAATAAATGGCAATGGAAAATGATCTTTTCGAGATGCAGAGTTCAGTTTTCTGTAATCAATACACATTCTATGACCTGTGACAGTTCTTGTTGGTATCAATTCATCTTTGTCGTTTTTAATCACAGTGATTCCACCTTTCTTTGGGACCACATGCACAGGAGATACCCATTTTGAATCAGAGATAGGGTAAATAACCCCAGCATCTAAGAGCTTAAGAATCTCCTTCTTTACAACATCCTTCAGGTTAGGATTTAACCTTCTTTGATGCTCGATAGAAGTCATTGATTCATCCTCTAGATGTATCCTATGCATGCACAAAGATGGTGAAATTCCTTTGATGTCATCAAGTGAGTAACCTATTGCTTTTCTAAACCTTTTAAGTGTTTTCAAAAGTTCAGACAATTCAGTTTCAGTAAGTTCACTACTCACAATGACAGGATAGGTTTCATTGGGACCAAGAAATGCATACCTTACACCATGGGGAAGAGGTTTTAGTTCCACCTTAGGCGCCTTGAGCTCACTCCAGTCATCTTGCTGGATGTCTTCATGTTGAGTGACTGCAGCCTCTTGATGAACCTTCTGTGGAAACTCCTCAAACTGATCCTTGCCATTAAATCCCTTGTGGGAATCCAGCATCAGTCCATATGCAGTACTAGCCAGGTTCGCAACCACTTCATCATCTCTCTCAATGGTAAGGGCATGCTGTAAAGGATCCTCTATTGATAGCTCTTCAAGGAGCTCATCGGCAAGAGCATCCATTTCATCTATGTAGAAGATTTGTGCCTGCATGACTGGTCTCTTCATCACCTCCTTGATGTCAAAATGGAGAATGTTCCCTTTACCCAAATGGAGATCGATCTTGCCTTCTTTCACATTAACAATAGCTCCTGCTGTGGCTAAGAAAGGTCTACCAAGGATCAAGGGATCTTGAGCTTCTTCACCCATCTCAAGCACCACAAAGTCTGTAGGGATCTCACAATTTCCTACCATCACTGGAAGGTCCTCTAAGATACCAACAGGGTACTTCACCGAACGATCAGCTAACACCAGAGAGAGTCTACACTTCTTGTACTGAGTGAAACCAAGCTTCTTAGCAACAGACAAAGGCATCAAGCTCACACTAGCTCCCAAATCACAGAGACATTTCTCAAACATCATGGGTCCAAGAGTACAAGGAAGTGTGAAGCATCCTGGATCCTCTAGCTTTTTTGGAACATCAAGCCTCTGGATTATGGCATTGCATTCATGAGTGAGAATCATCATACCTTCCATCTCTTTCTTCTTTGAAGCCACGACATCTTTCAGGAACTTGCTGTATTGAGGAACCAGCATGAAAGCATCAATGATTGGCATTATGATCTGAACCTCACTCATCTGCTTTTCAAAAAGAGCTTTGTACTTCTCCAGCAACTGCTTCTTGAACCTACCAGGGAATGGAAGTTTGGGTTCATAAGGAGGAGGGGCAAAAGCATTCTCCTTTGCTGGAGGAACAGCTTCACCATCCTTTACAGTCTTCTTCTCCTCTCCAACCTTCCCTTTACCCTTAGCTTCCACAATTTTCTCCAAGACCTCATCATTAGTCTTCTCATCAACAATAACCACCTCATCATCTATGTTGATGGCCACCCCCTCACCTAGTTTCTCAGCATCCTTGGTGAGGGTTCTAGGAGGTAACTCCTTACCACTCCTAAGTGTGATAGCTTTGGCATCCTTGGGATTCTGCTCAGGTTTTCCAGGTAGAGAGCCTTGTTGGCGATTTTGCTGAGTGTTCATGGAAGCAAATTGGTTCTCCAAAGCTCTGAACTTGTTGTTGAGATCATTGTAGCTCCCATCAATCTTGTTGTGAAGGTTTTTCAGCTCATAACTAACATGCTTCTCACTTCTAGTCTGTGACTCCAAGATTTTTTTCAGAAGTGCATCAGTGCTGCTCTCTTGGGGTGTAGAGCTAGATGGAGCAGGCTGCTGTTGAGAAGAGGGCTGCCCTTGGTTGGAAAAACCAGGAGGAGGGTTTTGCTTTTGCTGATAGCCACCTTGCTGGTTGTTCCTAGGCTGATATCCAGTCTGCTGGTTGTTAGAATAAGGTCTATGCTGATAGTTGTTGTACTGAAAGTTTGGCTCCTTCTTGTACCAAGTACTATTGTTGTTGATAAAACACAGCTCTTCCTGACCTTCCAGACCATCGACCTCATTGACAGCAGCTGGTATCTCTTGATGTGGATTACCAACAAAGTTCATCTGAGCTTGAAAAGCTTTATCAGCAATGAGGATGTCAATCTTGTCCTGCAAAGCCTTTATCTCTTTTCTTGTCTGCTTGTCTGTGGACCTATCAGCTCTGTCATGATCCCCACTGTAGACAGCATCACTCTTGACCATGTTTTCAACAAGTTTCCCTGCCTCTTCTTCTGTTCTGTCCAAGAAGTTCCCATTACTTGCAGTATCCAATCTTGCTCTGTACTCAGGTAAGGCCCCTCTGTAGAATGTGCTAAGCAAGCTTCCCTTGTTGAAACCATGGTGTGGGCATTGAGCTAGGTAGCCATTGAACCTTTCCCATGCTTCACTGAATCCTTCCAAGTTCTTCTGCTTGAATCCGGAAATCTCATTCCTGTAGTCAGCTGTCTTGGAAGTAGAGAAAAATTTCTCTAGGAAAGCTTTCTTGCAGTCATCCCAAGTGGTGATTGAGCTGCTTGGTAGAGACTTCTCCCACTGACGTGCCTTGTCCCCCAAAGAGAAAGGAAAAAGCTTGAGCTTGAAAGCATCCTCTGATACACCATTGGTTTTGGATATACCACAGTATCTATCAAAACTGTCCAAGTGGTCGAATGGGTTCTCTGCAGCCAGGCCATGAAACTTGTTGTTCTCAATCTGGTTCAGCAACCCTGATTTGATCTCGAAGTTGTTTGCTGCCACAGCTGGTGCTCTGATTCCTAGCAGGTGGCCATGGTTAGTTGGACGGTCATAGGCACCAATAGGTCGAGCTGGTGGGGCGTTTTCGCCGCCATTCGCTTGTGGGTCAGCCATTTCAATGTTCGGATCCTGTATGTGAGCCTGTTGCTCCTCTTCTCTCCTTTTTCTAGCACACTCCCTCTCTAAAGCTCGGATGTCTGCTGCTCGTGGAACTAGGTTTGTTGGACCCCTGCTCCTCAAGTTCATACACCTGCAGATCAAAAGGGAAGCGAAAAAGGAGAATCAGTAATCAGCAAAGTGAAAATGATTTAGTCTCAAGCAAGCTACTAAATCTCAATGTTCAAATCTACTCAGAATTTGGCAACGGCGCCAATTTGATGTTAGGAGTTTTGAGGCTCCTAAGTCAAATGATAGTAAAATGGAAGTAAAATGTCGAACCAGTTCTGAGGGATTTCAAGCACTAAGAATGCAAGCACTTACTTAATCTAAATGCAACAATGATTTAAAATGATTTCAGTAACAATGACTAATTATGACGACAAGAACTAATTAAGGCGCGGTAAATGAATGACTTGCTTAAATATGATAAAAGAGAACTCATGGGCTTAGGAATATGATTTCGGGTGATCAAGTATCAAACAAGGATGACAAATGATGAATCAAACAAATGACCTTAAGCCTAAACACGATCCTAAACAAACTCTATATCTAGATGAATGCTCATTTGCTAACACATCTCAAACATCAAATCTCTTTGGCTGAATGATATGAAAGCAATCAGTAAGAACATGTTTATTAGCTATCCTAACACTCTTAACAACAAATATCTTTGGCAAGATGCATTAAGAGCCTAGCAGAGTTGTCTCAGACATTTCAACGAACACTTTTTGGGTGGGAAATGTCTAGAGATCAACTTTCGAATGATCAGATCGAAAGAGGCAATAAGAACACTCTACTAGCAAGGCTTGAGATTGATCTACACTAAAAACATCCTTGATCTAACCTAATCACCCTAGTCTCCCTAACCCATGAATTCAAAAGGGAACTACTCACTAATCTTCATGTTAAACCTTAAACCCATACTGGATTTCAGATTAAACATGTAGATGAACACAGGAAATCAATAAGAAATCAATAACAAGAGATCAATGAATCCAAAAGATGAACTTTCCAAGAGTATTTTGTGGTTTTCTCTTCAACAAAAGATAATCTGCCCAAAAGTGGCTACAATCAGTCTTAAACTTAGGTTTTCAGAGTGCCAAAACGACATAAGTAATTGCAAAAAGGTCCTTGAACTAAAAAGAAATTGCAAATAAGAAACACGCAGCGACCTCCGCAGGTCGCTCCAGCACGTCGCTCTGGCCCTTGGGAGCGACCTCGGATGGTCGCTGCAAGGGGTCGCTCCGGGATATTTTCTTCGTCTTCGAGTCGCGTAAAGCCGAGCGACTTGGAGTGGTCGCTCTAGCTTTGGTCGTCAAGGTCGCTCCGGCTGGAGCGAGGTCTCACAGCGACCTCTGCAGGTCGCTCCAGCCTCTTTTCGTCCAATCATCCTTCTTTTCACATCTTTTGAGCTCCAAATGCATCCCAATGTCTCCAAAAGCTCCATAAGATGCTCCAATACCTGATAAGGACTCATGTATGCAAAATGCAACCTAAACAAGGCTAGAATCTAACCTACATGATGAAAATGCATGAAAAGGAATGGGTGAAACAATGCAATTATGCAAGACATCACCATCTCCAATGATATACAAACATTTACTATATATTTCATTCTAAAATAGAGTAACTCTATTATATAATTGAATTTGTTCGAATGGTTAACTTTATAATAGAGTTATTCTATAATAAAGCGGATTATAGAGTAATGTTGCTTTTTACTCTATATATAGAGTGAAAAACAACATTACTCTATAATTCACTCTATTATAGAGTAATTCTATTATAGAGTGAACTATTGAAGTAAATTCAGCTCTATAATAGAGTTATTAGATTATAAAGTGAAATATAGAGTTTGTTTTTTGTATACTATGGGAGATGTCCTTAGAACACATCGATATAAACTTATTTCGGTAGAAAAAAAAGTTTTATTAGTGAAGAATGATTTTGAAGTACAATAAAGATTACAATGAATGGAATGACAATGGTTAAGATATGCAAATTTCTTTTTGTTTTCATTATATTATCGTCATATGTATTTCTTGGATAGTTATTTGGAGTTTTGTTGTCCCTCAGTTCGAAGCATTCTTTGCTTAAAGACAGGGTAGCCCCAGGAATATATAAAAGCTAAGTTCCCACCCCCAAGGCCCCCACGTGTTGGGTTAAATTAATCAAGAGATAGATTTTATATTTGTCTGTTTTATTTCTTTTCAAGAAAGTTTAGCATCATCGAACATGAAGCACATAATCTAAGTGCTTAATTTTATGCACCTCAGAATTACGATCAATGTTTTATAGTTCGAACTATAGTTCGATTAACAAAAGAACAGTTTGACACGCCTTTAGTACTGGATGTTTAAACAAGAATAATTCCAAAAATTGGCATAGTACTGGATCGAAGTACATACAAATAAAGTGCAATCTAGTACAATATTTTAAATTTTTTTTTTTTGCAAAAAGAAGTTAAATATATGAAAAATACAAAACATCCGGAACTTAAAAATTCACTCTTGCAATAGCTTCATAACCTGGACTTCAAACTTGAATCCAAGTATTCCCGTTCTTTTTATTGTTTGTTTTAATTACTTAAAACCTTGCAGGTTGACAAAAAAAGAGAGGAAAATATAAAAGAATACAGAGTAGACGTGTAGTATTTCCTATTACTTAACCACGAATCAATATCATCAACCTATGTGACTTTGGAGACGGATCTTCTAATGCCTACGTATATTTAGTAATTTTTATAATTAAAGTTTTGTGTTTTAGTTAATCATCTTTATCGGACTCGAGTAATTTTATTCTACAGTTGTTTTTTCAAAAGGAAAAAAATCAATGAACAACAGGACTAAGTAAAGTCAAGCAGCTTGTTTATCAATACTTTTTGTTAAATAATTTTAATGAATTTTACCTATGAGTTCGAACTTCGGTCACAAGAACATATACATATGAAAGTTTCATTTTGATTAAAACTCCTTTTCTGTGATTTCTTTTATGTTACAACTATGTCTGTGTTTTTTTCATATATTTCAAAGACTCAGATCAGTTCAAGTTTCTTCTCTCTATGATTCTCCTATGTTAATTATTGTAATGTTTAGCGATATTCGAAGACGCTTATCTTCGTATAGTTTGTGCATAGAATGTACCATCACCACTGGCTACATTTTATCAACCCCAAAATTAAGAATATGATTTTTGATAAAATTCATTTGACATTTGCCTTCATTTTTATTGAAAATATATAAGTTAAAGATGTTCTAAATTATTTTTAGCAAAATTCGCATAATCTGTGACATACTTACATATGCAAGTAAAAATAAATAGACAACAAATATTTGGTCGGAGAATGAGGAATGAATAAGAGCAACATACATGACAAACAAACATGTCACGTGTGAAGGAAAAAGCATAACTGTATGTATCCCATACTTGAAGTTCTATCCACCATGCCGACATTAATCTTTGATAATGACACTAGTTAAGAAACATTTAAACTATACACATTCACAATATAATACTATATAGCTTAATAATATATATACGAGCACTATAATCCCTGACCTCTTTCTAACTTGTATATTTCAAGTTTCTACCATAAAATGATGTTTTCTTTCTTTACTCATGCAAATATTAGAAGGACGAAACAAAGTTTTCTTATCACACATGATAATCACATCTATAACAAGACAAAATGATGATACATATGTTACATGTATATGATAATTTATTTTTATAAAAGAGAGTAGTAATGTAGTCTATATTAAATTAAATTTTAAAACGAACCTACACAAAGCGAATAGTGATGCGACCGTTCCCTTGGCATGTCAAATAACCATAAGCCGACCCGGTTTCATTAACCAGTGAGAAATAGCCACGTAATCAAGTTCCAGCACACGTAAGCCATCTCCGTCACCGTGTAAGACAACATGGGCCCTCGCTGCCATCTCTTAACTAGACCGGATCATCGCATACCAAAGGGCTCTCCGTTAAGATAACAGACTGTGTTTTTCTTTTAAATAAACGAAGACTTAACGCCGTTAAAACCTTAGCTTTCGTCCACGTATAAATACACTGAAGATCTCTCGTCTCCTCTCTTTCTCTTCGACAGACAAAACAAAAATATCAGAGCTCCGTTTCAGTCCTCGGGTGACCCGATAACCCGAACTCTCGCACTGTTCTTGAAGAGAATCATCTGTTCGCATTGAGTTGTATTGCTTCGTGAGTGTGAAGATTTGTAGTATATTGAGAATCTGATTCTGTTTCGCTACGAAGCAGACATTTCAGGTCAGTACGAGTCATTTTGAGAAATCCTGTTTTGTTTTTTTTTTCTTTTGTCCCGGGAAAAGAGAAACAGAGAGATTCTTTGCTTGTTTCTTTTGTACTTTCGCTTCTGTAGAAACGATTGAGAAAGCAAACAGAAATTTACCACTGTTTTTTTCCCGATCGATCTTTTCAAACTATTTCTTTTTAATCGGAAAAAAGGATTCAGTGAGATTTTATTTTCTTGGTAAGCTGCCTTGACCTGTTACATTGTTGCTTATCCTCTGTCACTTGATTGATTTGATTTTTGACAGAATCGATTCGTCACTCGTCTCTCTTATTTTTTCTTTGGGGGAATAAAATCGCATAATAAATGTCCAAAAGATTTCTCTAGTGTCCCATTTGTAAGCATTCAAACAGATTTTTATTAAATCTTTCCAGGAAAATTTTAACGTTTCTTCTTCATTTCAAAAGCTTCCTTGTATTTATTGTTTCCTAACTTTTTTACTTTAAAGAAAGTAAGAAGATGAATACGCAGAGTTTTACCCTTCACATTGAAAAGCTAAATTCATCATCATCAATTGGTTTTGTCCTTTTATTCACATTTATTACGGTTGCTAATGTTGTGCAGCCATTGATGGTCTATATGTAGGCTTAGACACAGAACAAACCCCACTCGTGCCTGGCTATCAATATAGACTGAACCTTAAAGAGGAAATAAAAGCAGCAGCGCTCTCTTATCAAACACGCAGATATCGAAACAAAAGGTGAGTAAATCTCTTACTAAACCCCCCGTTCAAATCAAAATTCAATGTCTATAATAATGGCTTTTTTAGTTATTGTTGCCTTTGCTTTTCATAATAAAGAAAAAACACATTCTTCGTAATTCGTGATCGTTGCATTATTTTGTTTTTGTATTCTGAATAGTACATATTCATATCTGTAGCTTTCAGCTCTCGACACGCTTTAGATTGGTCCATCATCACACACAACCCTAAAATAGAAACCAAACTCTTTTTCTTTTTACAAACACGTGACTGTCAAGATTCCATTCTATTGTTTAATACATTCAATATATATTTCCTTTTCCAGTTATTCCATTAATGTTCGTATTTTTTGGTCTTGAATGGTGTTTTACACACGGAGGAATCTGTACATATTATTTGACTCTTTGTTAATTTAGTTGTATTGTTTTTATCTTTAATGTCAGGACTTTCGGCTACTGCCAAAAAAAAAGTTTTATTCTTTCATCTCTTTTTTGATGTGTTTTAGTTGAGGGATGGGCTCTTTGCTGCAAACAAAAGCATTTCTGTATGAAATAAAATAAAAGACCTCATAAAATAAAATAAAAGCATACAAACTCTTTAAAGTATTTTAGCAAAAAAAAAACTCTTTAAAGTAGAGTGGAGAAGCATTTGTCTCTATTATGGTTGCTTTTTAAAATAAACTATTTTACTCGTAAATTAATCTAAAGTAAAGAGTCTATTTTAAATCATTTTTCATGGTTAACAAAAAAAATGCATACAATTCTTTAAAAGAATTTATATCTCGCTGGGGTCCTATCCTCTGATCCCCAAGTTCTAATTCTTTTCTTTAACAAAAAAAAAGAAAAAGGGTTACTTGTAGTTTTAAACATCTTTCGACACTTTTTGTCTCTATCAAGATCACTCGAACTAAACTCATGAACCTCCATAAAACCGCATAATCTTTCGACACTTTTTTCCTTATATTATTTTGGTATGAAATGGTTTTGGTTCTTGAAAAATTTAAGCTTTGGTTCTTAATAATGAGTTAAAACTAAATCAAATTAAATCAACTTTATCAAGTTTCTATTTTCTTTCGAGTAGTTGTTTTCTAACCAGAAGAGAGATACGTCACAACTTTTGTCCTTTTTTTGCTGTGTTCGCGTTAGAGAGAACGACAAACTGGCATCCAAATTCCTTTTCATATGTTCTCTAACTTCTAACTAATGTTTACAATTGTCTGTTACTCTGTTACTACCATAATAGGACCATTTCATCATTTCCTATTATTATTTGGGAAAATTGTCTTTTAAATCACGAACTTTCAAATTTGGTTGAATAAAAGCCTGAACTTTCCCTTGGACCATTTAAAGCACCAATTTAATTTGACTAGCCATTTTAAACATTAATTTAGTTTGACTAAACCAAATTAAGCACGACGTTAACTCGGATAACAGAATGATTAAACAGAGTTAAATGCCGTCTCTAATCTCCGTTAAGTTCAAAACGACGTCGTTTAGAGATCTTTTAAAAAATCGCATCTGGGTGGATCGAACCTGTTACCAAAGACACACACATGTAACGCGCAAACCACTAGACTACTTGCACTTTTTGAACTTTATTGACTAATAATACCTATTATTGTGAAACCTCCAAATCATCTTCTTCCACTCTAAATCCCTAAATGATTTTATAAATATTAAAACTTGTAAATAGCTTATTAGTTATTTGAAATTTTGTGAGTATAAATAACTAAATGATTTTTAATTATATTTTTTAACTAATAATAATACAAAATGATTTTAAATTATGATTTTTAAAAATATAATCTTTTAGTATTATTAAAAATTATAATAAACAATTATAGTTAATAATAACTTGTCTGATTTATAATAATAATTAATTATAATTTTTAATTAATAGTATACCAAATGATTGTTAATTATAATTTTAATTACTAGATGATTTTTAATTACTAATAAAACAAAATGATTTTTATTATAAGTAGTATTTTTAATAATACTTGTAAATAAAACTTAATATTATAGTTAAGTTAATAATTATTATAAGTTTAATATTTTTAGTAATGTTCACAAATTTTTGAATAGTTAATAATTTATTTACAATTTTTAATATTTATAAAATTAATTAGGGATTTAGGGTTGAATAAGATGATTTGGAGGTTTCACAATACTAACTATTACTAGTCAATCATGTTAAAAAATATTTAAGTGGTCTAGTGGTTTGAGCCTTACATGTGTGTGTCTATTGTCACGGGTTCGATTCCACTCAAATGCATATTTTTAAAAGATTTTTAAACGACGTCGTTTTGGACTTAACGGAGATTAGAGACGACATTTAACTCTGTTTAATCATTCTGTTATCCGAGTTAACGTCGTGCTTAATTTGGTTTAGTCAAACTAAATTGATGTTTAAAATGGCTAGTCAAATTAAATTGATGCTTTAAATGGTCCAAGAGAAAGTTCAGGCTTTTTTTCAACCAAATTTGAAAGTTCGTGATTTAAAAGACAATTTTCCCATTATTATTTTAATCCCAATAAATTGAATGTGTACTGTGATTACATAAGCTACAATATGTCTACTGTGTTTGATGTCGGATTGTGGATCCCGTTATTGTTTAGTTGTCTCTACTTTTGTTTTTGTAATGATTTTGTTTTGGTTCGTAGTAGTACTGTATTATTCATTGAGGTTTGGTTGTGTGGTGTTTATTTTAAGTAGACTGTTTTATACGATTTTGTAGGGCTGAAAAGGCAAGAGAGAACACAAAAAAAAAAAGAGACAAAGATGTTTACTTGCATAGCTTGTACGAAAGCAGACGGAGGTGAGGAAGTCGATAATGGAGCGCGTGGAGGCACCACTCCCAATACTAAAGAAGCCGTCAAAAGCCTAACCACACAGGTCTCTCTCTTCTCTTCTTTCATTCTTGATCCTTCTACCTTTTTCACTTTATTTTGGTGCTTTTCCCTAATTGCCTTCCTGTTGAAACAAACCAAAGACACATAACCCACAGAAGATAGCAAAGCAATCTTTAATATAGCATAAGATGGCATACGGTCCATAGACTTGACCGATATCGTTTCTTTATCTAATGAGACTGATAATTCAGTAGTATAGTTAGTGGTCACTGTTGTTTAGACAGAGTGGCAACTTTACTTGCTTGTTGGAATCTTTCACCGATCTCTTTTTAATAGGTTATGTCAGTGTTTATTTCCCATGAAAGTCAAACAAGTATGCTTTGGTTAATATTGCTAATGAAGTAGATTTTTTGAATATAATTAGTCATGCTAGATCTCTCGTAGAGTATTATTGATGCTCTTTAAAGAATGATCAAATTAATCTTCTTTTTTACTTCGTTAGGCTAAAAATATAGAGTTTTAGTCATGGCTAACGTCCTGAAACTACATAGATTCTGTTTTAAAATGTGTGTGTTTGGGTAACTTTGTGTTATGCAGATTAAAGAAATGGCTATAAAGTTCTCTGGTGCCTATAAACAATGCAAGCCATGCACTGGTTCCACTACCAGCCCCATGAAGAAAGTCCACAGACCGTTCCCAGACTATGATAGCGCTTCTGAAGGTGTTACGTATCCTTACATGGGTGGAAGCCCCGGTTCAACTCCTGCTTGGGACTTCACAAACTCCTCTCACCATCCAGCAGGGAGGTCGGAACCAAAGTTCACTTCAGTCTATGGAACCGATAGGGAATCTATATCTGCTCAGTCTTGTGATGTGGCACTAGATGAAGAAGGGCCTAAAGAGTGGATGGCTCAAGTAGAACCAGGTGTCCATATCACATTCGCTTCGCTTCCCACCGGAGGAAATGATCTTAAACGGATCCGTTTCAGGTACATTGAGTAGTCTAGATCACTAGAACAGAAACTGCAAAACATGATGAAAACTAAGCATTACTTGTGTCATGTTCGGAAAGCCGGGAGATTTTCGACAAGTGGCAAGCTCAGCGGTGGTGGGGTGAGAACTATGAAAAAATCGTCGAGCTTTACAATGTCCAGAGATTTAACCGCCAAGCTCTTCAAACGCCTGCAAGATCCGAGGACCAGGTAAAAAAAAGACACGTGTCCAGAAAGCTCTACCCTCTAGACATGAACCTTGTGTGAATGTGGTCTTGTTTATTTTTTTATTTTTTTCCAGTCTCAGAGAGATTCAACTTACTCAAAGATGGAATCAGCGAGAGAGAGCAAAGACTGGACTCCAAGAAACAACTTCAGACCTCCAGGAGCTAATGTCCCGCATAATTTCTATGGTGGCTATGCTCACCATGGAGGACCTCCAATGGATGCAGCACGAACCACTACTTCGTCAAGAGATGAGGCACCGTCTATGAGCAATGCTAGTGAAATGCAGGCTGAGTGGATCGAAGAGGACGAGCCAGGCGTTTACATTACTATCAGACAATTAGCAGATGGGACTCGAGAGCTACGTCGTGTCAGATTCAGGTATAACAAACATCTAAGCTAAGCATTTAGGATCACGGTTACCTTAAAATATTTCAGCAATTTGAATTGGTTATTTAGTACTTAAAATACTATGATCAGTTTGATTTCCGGATTATAATATCGGTTACCAAAGAGATGATGTTTGACATTTGAAACTCAGCATCTTACCGTTACTAACCGGAATTTAATGGGTTTTTTTTTTGGTTTAATCAACAGCCGGGAACGATTTGGGGAAGTGCATGCAAAGACGTGGTGGGAGCAGAACAGAGAGAGAATACAAACCCAATACCTCTAGCAACAGAGAAATATGAGGCTTTTCATAATCTTTAATTAGCTAACTAATTAGTTAATCTCCTGCACACAACAATACAGCTATACCCATTTTGGTTATCTTGTTTTATCTTGGATTAATACCTATACGTAAATTAATCATCATCGATCATTAAGCTAAACATACAACCATCATCAACAGTTAAAACCTAACATACACAAGTTGTGAAGCTATCTTTATATATAAAGTAGGTTTTTTTATCTCTTTGGGGAGAAAAATGCCATGTGGTATTCTCTTTTTAACCATTAAAATATTTTTTCAACTTATATTTAATGGGTTTTAATTGGTGTTAATTGTGAAATGCATTGAATTTTTAAACTTTCTTTCATAAATGTCCACGAGTTTATAACAGTGTTTTGAATCCGATCCGGATCCGCGGTTGAACCGGTAGATTTGGTGACCCAATGTAAATCGGATTTTTTTCCGACAGCAAAATTTAATTCATATTAATCGGATTTAGGTTTTCTAAAAAATCCAAAATTTAAGAACCAAAGAAAATATATTTGATGGAATTGTAGTATTTTATAAAACTATTATTTTGATGTTTAAATAACATTTTAAAATATTAACTTTAGTTTTTATATATTTATTTTCATTGCTAATATATTATTATATGATAAATTTAATTTATATTAATCAGCGGTTGATCATTTGACCCAACGACCCGGTAAATCGTCTGGTTCAGTATCCGAATCAAATTTCAAAACATTGCTTCACAGGGTTTCTTAGAATTTGATGTTGACGATGGAGAATAGGACCTCTACGATTCTCCTTCTTTAACACAATCGACGTAACCGTTCATGAATCCAGAAATCCCACTCATCCCACTCTCTCATATTGGATACTTATTTAATTCATGCTTCCTCAGCTTCATTGCCTATGTATAGACGGTGTGAGAGCTCGGGTGGAAATCCTTTTACTTTTTCCATTTCAGATCATGTCGAAGTCCCAATTTCATTGTTCAGAGTTAAAGACAAGCCGGTATAGAGATGTTGTTAAGACTAGGATACAACAAATTTGGCAAGCCTGAAATGTTAAAAAAAGGCAAGCTGTTGGGGTTGATATGTTGTTGCTTGATGGAAAGGTAAGAAGATTTGGTGAAATGTTCCACTACGGTTAAAATAGAATTTGTCCATTAAATAGAGGAGTTTACCAAATATTTATATTTTTTAGCTAAAAAATATATTTAAATTTATCAAGATTCGTTGATATTTGCAAATAAAGGTAGACAAACAAGAATTTCGTTAACAGACGGACATAATCTTCCATTATAACAAAACTAATATAGAAAATAAATTTATGTTTCTTATTTTAAAATACATATTTTTTAGAGACCTTCAAACTAAACTAACACATACAACTCGCACCTCCATATTTAAAAAATAAACGTGGTAATCTGAAAAGTATATATTAATACTCATCAATTAGTTTACCAAAAATTGATACTTCACCCTTATTTTTTTTATAAAATTTATAAAATATAAAACTTATTCTATCTTTCTATTCTTTGAACTACATATATTAGTACAAGTTTAATAGTTCATAAGTATTCTAATAATTAATAACATAAGTATGTTCTCTAAATAAAATATCAACTTTGCTTTATTTCTAACTAAATTAACTTTGTTACGACTATCAGCTTTTTATTCTATTTTTATTAAATCAATTAGTAACAGCCACTTATGTTATTTCTCTTTGAACTAAACAATTTCAAACAAAGTAATATACTATGTTCATTAACCACTATCAAAAATATTAGAAAAATATCATTTTCTTTTAACATATTTTCATTTTCATATTTTTAACATATTCTCTTTACTAAAATCATATAATAAATTATAAATTCATGTAAGAATAAAACATACAGACCCGGCGCGTAGCGCCGGAAAACCACTAGTACTATATAAAAGTTGAGACAAGCCATTGAGAATGTTCATTTAAGATTTTAAACCACCAATTATAATATGTCAAATTTCCAAAGGTCTTTTTCCAAAATAAAATTGAACTTATACAAAATATGGTAAATTAACAAAAAAGGAATCAACTTTATATATATTACCTTTTAAAACTAACTTCAAATTACTAATTTTTTTTTTAAAGAATACAATTTGTTTTAAAAATTCACTAAAAATCATTAATAAATAATCAACTTGATAGAAATATTTTTTTACAAATAACATAAAAGTAACTAATATTTATTTAAAAAAAAAATTTAAAAATCAAAGTTAAACAATTTCAATAGCATATAATTTTAAAAGTCCATAAAAATAAATTAAACTAACAAAACAAAAATCATTTAAAATGAATCAGTTTGATATATACTATTCTAGAAAATTGACATAAATTATTCTTTTAAAAAGAATAATTTTTTTTCGAAGCTACAAACATTTAGATTACATATGATTTTAACAGTTCAATATATCTATACTATATAAAAGTTGAAGCTATAAACAATTGACAACGTCCGCATATGATTTTAAATGACGAATTAAAATATGACAAATCATCAACTTAATTTTGATTTTCTTAAAAAAATAATATTTCGAAAAATATTTATTTAAAACAAAATAGAAAATTAACGTTAAAATAATCAAAGTAGAATATTTTATTATTTTCAAAATGTTAATATCTCCAAAAAATAAAAATAAAACGAAACTAATCTTGTATATATAACTTAAACTAATAAAATAAATATTAACATTTGACAACTTGCTTAAATGGTAATTATAGTAAAATGGAAAATGAAAAGCAGAATATTAATGTTAACAAAAAATACATCTTCTTATAACCATTATTTTAGTTTACTATTTTTAAAATGTCAAAGTTTCCAAATATTTAATTTTTAATATTACGTACCTTAAATGACAACCAATCGTATTATGACAAGTCATGAACTTAAATTATTATTTCTGATAATGTTAATATTACTAAAAATCATTTATTTCAAAATAAAATATAAATCAATATAAATATGATAAACTTATAAAAGCAAAGAATTGTATAATTTAACTTACTATATAATATATTTTCGAAATTAACATAAAATATATTACAAATATAATAACTAACTTAGAAATGAAAGATATTTTAATAATTAAAACTATATAAATTTAAAACGGATGATTTTTAAAGTTTAGGTTATATGCTATTGAAAATATTCAATAATATGATTAAAACACGCACAATATTTAAACAACTAATCTATACTATATAAAAGTTGAGGTTAAAGCCATTGAGAGTGTTCACATATGATTTAAAACCTTCAATTTTATTACGACAAATCAGCATTTTAATTTAATATTTTTTATATGTTAACTTAAAAGAATATGTATAGTAAGAAAATTTATATTAACTAACAAAGTAGGCTAATAAAATTATAAGTTATTAAAATGTCATGATTTCCAAATTTATATATATTAACATAATACATATTTTTTTGTAAACTATCATAATACATAAATTTTAATATTTAATATTGATATAAAATTATTAGATTTAAAAAGCAAAATATGAAAAGTCAAAACATATCCTAAATCAGTATTAAATAAGTTAATATTTAATGTTTACATTTGTTATTTCTAAAATGTCAAAATCAGTATTTTAATCTATTATTTCTAAAATTCAATATTCCAAAAATTTAGTTTCATAAGAAATTTTTATTATCTAATAAATTTTCCATGTTTTGAAGTAATTTGAATGTTTTTGGATATATCTTGGTTTGGGTATGTAGGTTTTTCAGATTTGGAAGATTTCCGAAGACTTCTCGGAAGTCTTCTAAAATATAATACGTTAGAAGACTTTCTGAAAAGTCTTCTAGAATACTTCCTGGAAGTCTTCCAGAAGACTTTTCTGGAAGTCTTCTGACGAGTCTTCTCCCATATCAAGTGGAATCTAAGCTTGTCTTTTGGAGGATTGATCTATAATAGCTTTGTTTGTGTTCTGTTTTGTGATTTGTAAAGAGAACCACTTGTTAATGACCAAGAATTATGAGCTTGAATGGCTCTATGAACGGTATAATTTTAGAGTCAAAATTTTGATTTTTTTGGATGAATATAGAGAGAAAGTGAAAGAGATGTTGATTTTAGTTCATAAGAAGTGATATAGATTGAGTGTAAATCTATTTTAGGTGCATTAAGAGCGTCAAATTGGTTGTTCATGGTGTATGTATATTCATGACAATGATAATATTGTAAATACTTGAAGAAGATGAGGATGAGAGAGTAAAAATCTCATTTAGAAAAATTAATGACATTTTTGTGAATAATCCAAACTTTTGAAGTGAATAGGGAAAATGAAAATTCCAAAAATATCATGCATTAATTTTGTTTTTGACTTTGAGTTTTGAGTCAATCTTGCAAATATCTCCAAATAAAATGGTAAATTAATGTTACAATAGTTAAAGTAACAAAGACATTTAAAAACATTTACAATGTATAAAACAAGAAATTTCCTAATATCATTAAATTACATAAAGTATTAGTGTGATTATTCTATATATAAAAGTTGAGCATATCAGACATTAAGGATGTCCACATATAATTTAAAACCACCAATCAAAATATGAAAATTCATCATTATAGTTTATTACTAGATTTTGATCCGCGTTTTAAAAGCGCGGGTTTATTTTTTTCTTTTAATTTTTCTTTTTGAAATATAATAATTTGTATTTTTGTATTTTATTTTATAGCAAAGTTAAAATTCATCTTCTTCATTTATGTTTACAAAATTGTACTTGATTTTTTGAAAGTATTTAGTGTGAACCTTTTCTAATGAATAAATTTTATTGTTTAGTGAATTCTTTTCTAAATTTTTTTTTTTAATTTTAACTTCTTAATAGACTATTATATTACGATTTTATTTTTGCTATTTTATTTTTTTCTGAAATGTAATAAATTCTTATATTTGTATTTTATTTTATAGCAAAATTAAAATTATCATCTTCTTTATTTATGTTTACAAAATTGTACTTGATTTTTTGAAAGGATTTAGTGCGGAACTTTTCTAATGAATAAATTTTATTGTGTAGTGAATTCTTTTATAAAATTATTTTGTTTAAAATTTTAACTTCTTAATAAACTATTATATTAAAATTTTAAAATATTTATGTCATTCATTATAAATATTCCAATATTTAATGAAAGTTTAAATTACAGTGAGAAAAATAAAAATCTAATAATTACGTGTTTAATGTGGGTTTTATTTTTTCACTAGGGGTGTGTCCGCGCGTAATATTTATGTCATTCATTATAAATATTCCAATATTTAATGAAAGTTTAAATTACAGTGAGAAAAATAAAAATCTAATAATTACGTGTTTAATGTGGGTTTTATTTTTTCACTAGGGGTGTGTCCGCGCTACGCGCGGATGGTCTGTATATTTGTGCATCTTACCTTTTGATAATTCATTTTAAAATATATTTGTGGTCTGTAATGTGTTATAGATTATGGTCGAAGAGAATGAGTTGTTGTTTTTATTGAAAATAGGTTTGTGCTATTTTAGTCATATGTGGAAGTTGTTTAATTTTGTATTGTGGAGATTAAGAGATATTTGTTAGGTTGTTTGTATTTTAAAAGGGTTCTTCGTTTATGTAGGATAATTTTTTAGGATATATTCTGATTTTAGGTTATGGGTTTTTAAAATATTTGATTGTTGATGTATTGATGAAGTTATTTTTAAAGTTTAGTTTGGAAATTTAAATGTTTTTTTTTTGTGTTTAGCTTGTTAATATGTTTTGCAATATTCTTCTATTGTATTTTCAGATTTAAAACATTTTGCTCGACGCTGCTGAAGCGACAATCTAGATGGGTTGTAAAGGTTGTTCAGCAAGTAACATTCTTTTATAAGGACATCTCCAACCTTACTCCATTTTCTACTCCAAACATTATTTTGGAGTAAAATTCTCTCCAACCCCACTCCATTTTCAACTCCAAAATGGAGTAATGGCTAGGGTTACTCCATTTATGGAGTAATCTTACACATTACTCTATTTTGGAGTTGAACTTTTTTTATTTATGAAATAGTCCTTTAAATCTTTAATATTTTTATTTTTTACTTAAATAATATTTTAAAATGATAAAATAAAATGAAAAACAAGATATTTCATTATTTGACATAAAATGCTAACATAATTAAACAACATAAATAATATAAAATAAAAATAAAATAAGTGATTTAAATGTCCGATTTCAAAATTTTCTTACTCGCTTTAGGAATCTTAACTAATAAAGTTGCCTTTTTTTTTCTCCTTTGGGGGAAAAAAGACATCTGTCACGTATTCATTGGTTCTTATTTTGCATTGGGCTTCATTAGATGTGGGTTTCCTCTTATTAAGCCCGTTTCTCAGATACATGTATTCAGGCCCGTCAACTGGTTGCATCATCTAGGTCTGATTATCTTGGAATGGCCGCTGCTCTATGTTGATGAAGACGGTTGAGCACTCTGAAGCCGTTTCACCGTTTCATTTGACCATCTTTATTTCATGTTAATTCGTCACTACAACACTCATTTGCATTGAATCCACCTCTTTCTCTTCCGAAGTTGCTGAGTAGAGCTTCGGGTATAAATACTTCTTCATCCAGAATACCACGCTTCTCAATTTACTTTTTTTTTAACAGTGGCAAACGCCCAAGTCCTTCTCCCCGATCTCAGCGCAGGCCGGTGTTCAAACGTTGCGCAGGTGCGGTTGTTGCGTTTCTGGGAGGCTAGAAATGTGAGGAAGGGGGAGAGCTGATGAGTGTTGATATGCTATTTGTTGATGAAAATGTAAATCTCTGTCCATATATTTGTTTACCAATTTTTTAATTTAAAATCAAAGTTCTGTAACGCCATTTGCAATGGCTCTTTAACATTGTCCTAACGCTTTGCTTTTTCTTGCTGTTAGTCCACTGTTATGCAAGGTTCTATTGGGGCTAACCGACAGCTTAGGTTCAGGAATCGTCCCAGTGAAGGCTCTCTGTACACGTTGACCGGGTTTGACGTCACACGCAGCAACACCAATTTCCGTTTGGCTGATGCTCCTTTCTCGATTCGGTTAAATGAAGGAACCGAGCTTGAGAAGATCCCGACTTCTGTCAGGCCCATCCCCAGAGAGGTTTTCAGATTCATGCCATATTCCCAGATACTTGAGCTTGCAAACACGGGGAAACAGCTTCCCGGTATGTCTCAGATTGACACGGATCTTCCTCGGTCCCTTGCTGAGATTGTTGGACGCACCTACACTTTCCAGCTGAAATTGAACGATTACAATTTCTCCTCGAAACACCAAACCTTCACTATCTCCCGCATCTATCCGGAACGCGTGCTCGCCCCTACGCCCGCCTTTGTCGTAGCTGTGTGTTTTTAGTATGTTATTAAATATTTTGTTTTCCCAGTTGCATCATTAACTAATACACACCTTTGTTTAAATATTTATAGGAAGGTGCAAATGATCCCGACGATGCACTTCCTAAAGATGTGGGTCAGGCAACAAATGTCAACGCTGGGACCTCCTCCTCTGGATCAGACAGGCCAGGAGCATATGATGTTTCCGTTGGTAAACGTCCACCACCGTCCAAGGCTGCCATGAAGACTGCCATGTCGAGAAGACTGCCATGAAGAAGGCACGTGTGGGATGAGTCCACCTTCCCAGATTGAACAACCACATCTGCTTCTATATTCAATAATGCTCAGCTTTTTCATTTACCCTCTAGAACTATTTCCCTTTGTCTTTTAAAGTAATGTTTCAAGCTTTAGTCTTTTCCATCTGGTTGTGAACTTCTTCTCTTTCGGTGTTGGATCAAATGTGGTTGTTGTTTTATTTTAATAAATTCAAGTCTGCTCAAAATCCAAAAACTCCTTACAAAACTCTTACTATATATTCCAGACACCAGAATCCAATCGCAAGCCATAGGTATGAGGTTTCGATGCCTTTAAAAAGGATTCAATGAAAACATGCCGCAGCAAACAAATTAAAGAATCTGTTATCATGTTATGACCACCTGTTTCGTTGATATTACCAAAAACTTAACTACACTCACAACCAGGAGGCAAAAAATAATTAGAACCACTATCACATTACTAACTCCACAGAAATACTTAGGTTCAAATACAACACATTTAAATAAACAATTATTAAAAAATCTCGATTAAAAAAAAATAAGACAACCCGCCCGTAGGGCGGGCACACCCCTAGTATCAAAAATAAAGAAGCTCATTTTTTCATTTGTGGGAAAATATTTTAATGCTTTTATTGGACCAATTTATATATTATGTTTTATTCTATTTTTATGATTTCTTGTACTTTTTAATAATAAATTTTTAATTTAAATAAATTATATTTTAAAGCATTTTTGCAAACATAAAATAGTTGGGGTTAATTTGTAAACTTTTATAAGTATAAGATATTATTAACAATTATTAACTATTTTTGGAGTAAAAAATGGAGTAATACATTGGAGTAAAACTTTACTCCATTTTGGAGTTGCAACATTTTGGAGTAAAATTTGGAGTAATATATTGGAGATGTTCTAAGCCCACTCCCGCGACATTTAATGGGTTAAGCGTGGTTGATCCCTCCAAAACATTCAGTGAGTGCCCATTTTGCAATGCCCATTTGATTTAACAAATGAATTTTGTTGTGCGATTGACAAATATGAATTAAGTTTTTTAGTGTGATTGTGATCTACCCTGTCGGTGTAGATTATTCTGTAAGTATTTTAAAACATGGAGTGTATGTTCTCGATTTTATTTTTGGTAAACAGTAACAAATTTGATTGTTTGTGCGATGCACGTAAAAGAGATTTTTGATAACAGTTTTGATTGTTACGAAAGATTTATCAAAAACAATAAAACTTTTTATTAGAAATTTGTATAGAAAGCATAGAGTGTAAGCTCATTGAAGCAGGGAAATAGATAAATTGGTGGTGTTGAGCCCTTTTCCAGAGAAAGACGAACCACTTATTAACTTAGATCGAAATATAGGGGAAGTGCAGGGGAAGAAAAATTAGGAACTGGGTGCCCACGTTTTATCTCTTGCAGGCGTCCTTTTGTTATTTGCTTATAGTAAAAGCAGTTGTCACACCTTGCTTCAAAGTTGTCTCGGTGACACGTAAATGTAGCCCTTGTGTTCATGTAAGTCGTTGTGTAAGACTCAAGTCGTATGACTGTTACTCCATGGAGTGATCGCTTGATCCTCTTCCAGCAGTTGTCAACCCTTGCTTTGTTCTCCATCCAACCAAGGGAATCGATCATTGCTTGTCCGACAGCCTGGTCTCCACTGCATAGCTTTATGATACCTTAAAGATACACGGCGGGTTGGAATGGTCTTGACTTACTCTGTTGCTGATAAAGTAGCAACTGAGTAAGTCAAGACCATACCACAACTTCACCACTTAACAATTTGGAATGCTCTTGACTTACTCTGTTGCATAACAAAAATAAAGTAGTAGATTTACAGTGTGCATGAACTATCTTCGAAGAAGAGGCTCCTGGGTCTGCTCCATCACCCGGCAAGCTGGAAGATACGGTAAGAAAAGACACTCATTCATTTAAACGAAACACCTGTCTATCTCAGTAACAAAAACCCGAGATTCTCTTAATAGAAATATGAAACTCACGTGTCAAACACTTCTCGTCCGGCAGTTGACTCAGAGTCAAAGTAGAGATGAGTGGCAGAAGTTGCATTCAAGAAAAGACACCCTGGCAAAACAATCGGGGTCAAGCAAATATGAATCAATACATAAAGAAGGAGTCTGACAATAGATTGATGAAAGAATGGAAAAGTAGGGAAAAAAAATTACCCCCCAACTATTTTAGGATTAACGCTGGTGGCAATGATAACTCTTGGCTCCTTCCCATAGCTGTCGAACTTGGTATGAAACTCAAGAGCTTTTGAGTCAAACATGCTCACACAAACGTTCTCACCTCTGGAGAAAAAAACAAAAAAATCTAGTCAAGTGAATGTGAAGAAAATCCATCAGAACAAATGTGGATCATGAAAGCGAATTTACCTTTCAAGACGCAGAGTTAACATCACACGCTGTGCCTCTGGTATACAGTCGGTGATCGTGCTTCTGATTGCACTCAGCTCTCTGATAAAAAACATATAAGCCTAAGCTAACACATGATAGTACAAAAATTTAAAAACTACTCGAACTGAAGATACATACCAGGTAGTTGTTTCCCAGTGTTCGCCACCTCAAGCAGACGACTATATGACATGAACCTGAAAAGTTCCATAGGTATGGGCCTAACAGACTCCGTCTTCTTCTCAAGCGAGGTTCCATCATTGAACCGAACCGAGATGGGAGCGTCAGACAACCAAATTTAATTTGGGCTACTGCGTGTGACATCAAAACCACTTAACGTGTACAGAGACCATTCACTGAGACGTTCTCTGAACCTAATCTGACGGTTCGCACCAATAGACCCTTGCACAAGTGTCGACTGTCGTAAAAGAGATTTAAAAAGATGTTTAGACAACAATAAGAAACATTACCGACAGGAGCCTGGTTCAATCACAATGGAAAACAAATTCATGAGAAAATTTACTTACATCCTCATCGACAAAGAGCATGTCAAGGTCATAAGCTCCCCACCTCTCCTCACGTTCCTAGCTTCCCAGAAGCATAGCAACCTAAGCTCCACAGCATCAGAGCACCGCCCAACGGTCAGATTAGCAAGAAGGATCTGGGGATTCGCCATTGTAAGTATCGGGAAGTTGAACAGCGTTTTCGTAGGAATCGAACAAAAACTGTGATCTTCATCTCTAGGTGAGGGGGTACTTATACCCAAGGCTCCAGTGTGTTACGCTAAGAACACAAGGAGTCGGTATGAATGATGGGGAGTGGGAAGATCGCAATGAATCGGCTTGAATGCTGCGGAGTGGTGGAAAGATGTAAGAGAATTCGGCCAAAAAAACACTGAACATGGCAAGAATGGCCAAAAGAAACTTGCAATCGAGGCTGGCAAAAAAAAAAGCCTGAACTTTTGTTTTATTAAGAAACTTTGATTGACCGAGCAGATTAAAACACATTTGTTGACTTTTATCAGTTTATTAAGAAACTTTGATTGACCGACCAGATTTCGTTAAGTAAAACGACGTCGTTTTGAGATGGAATGAAACGACGTCGTTTTACCTGTTTTTATTATCAAAAACATGTTGTTCGCGTGGGTTGAACCTGAGAACTCATGGCCAAATGACGAGGTTTCTTGCCACTAGACTACTGTCACTTTTAAGAATATCCATAACATGTTTTCTTTTATTGAGTATCAAACAAATCTCGAAAAATCTAAATTCTTTTTTAAAAAATTCCAAAAAATCTTAAAAATTCAAGAAAATTCTGAAAATTAAAATTAAAATTGAAATTATAAATATTTTAAAAAAAATCAAAACATTAAATTTTTTTATAGAAATTAATGTATCTAAGAAATTATAAATTAATGTATCTAAGAAATTTTTTTATAGAAATTATAAATTAATAAAAAAATTGTATCACACTACAAATGTTTTTCATTTAATTATTATCATATTTTAGAAAAAAAATTTGTGATAATATCATTTTTTATTGTATCTTAATTATCATTTGTCTATTTTATCTTAAATACATTATTCATACTAAGATCTATAGTGTGATAAATATCATTTTTATTTTATATTACATACGTTAATTTATTTAAAGATATGTTTCAAGTTTTTTAATCATTAAATTTAATTCATTGCATTTTTTAATTATTTTAGATTTTTTTTGAAATTTTTAATGTATTGATTTTTTTTTTCTAAAAACTTATTTGTAATTTCAATTTTAATTTTACTTTTCAGAATTTTCTTGAATTTTTAAGATCTTTTGAAATTTTTTAAAAAGAATTTAGATTTTTGAGATTTGTTTGATACTCAATAAAAGAAAACATGTTATGAATATTCTTAAAAGTGACAGTAGTCTAGTGGTAAGAAACCTTGTCATTTGGCCATGAGTTCTCAGGTTCGATCCACGCGAACAACATATTTTTGATAATAAAAATAGGTAAAACGACGTAGTTTCATTCCATCTCAAAATGACGTCGTTTTACTTAACGATCTTTGCAAACGTCGTTTAATCATTCTGTAACGGTGTGTTTAATTTGGCGAGTCAGCGATAACTTACTGATTAAAGTTTAAAGTCAAATATAGTTCGGTGTTTTTTTGGCCAGCCAATATATTCGTATTTATTATGGAAAGTTCATAATTTTTTTGGCCGAATTCCCAAAGATGTAACGTCCCACAGATAATCTCATCGTTTCTGAGCTGACGAAACAGACGGCGTAAAAACCTAGGATTCATGTCGATGTATATATGAGCAGGCCGGAAGTAAGTCAGATAAGCCCATTTGTTAGTAAATTCTGCTGGCCCAAGACGAGATGCTAATAAATTACGCTGGCCCAAGACAAGAAGAGTGTTGCCACGTGTCTAAATTCCCCCAAAGGAGAAAAAAAACTTAACTTTATTAGTTAAGATATAAACATAATATTCGAAATGACCCGAATGGCCCAAAAAAAAATGTGGAAATACAACGTAGGTTTTGATGATAAAGATAAAACCTTAGGAATTGGCGATATCGGCTTGTAAAACAACTATTCCAGATTTTGGAATATATACCATAGGAATTGGTAAAAATTAGCATCTCATTTTAAATAAATAATTTGAAAACATAATATTGGATTGTAAAACAAACTAACAAATTTTAGAATATACCATAGGAATCTAATTTCTTCAAAATATTTTTCAAAACATTGTTTTGTAACCATTTTAAAACTGGTAACTAGATTAGGACCCGCCCTAAAGGGCGGAAATTGATTTGTCAAATTTCAATTAATAATATATGGTATATATAATATGTGTATATAATATTATATATATTTTGTGTAACATTTATATATATATATATATATACATATTAGACATATATATAATATTTTATTAAATATATATAGAATTTAATAGTGTTATAATTTGTGTTGTATTTGTTATTAGTTTGTATTTAATCTTTTTCATTTTTGGTATAATAATTTGTCTTGTCACACCTTTTACTTTTTAACTTATACACAGAGTTATGCCCTTTTTCAAAAAAAACTTATACAAAAAGTCTCGTAAAATGTAATATATAAAAAAACATATTTAATAAATTTACTGACCATATGCCACCATTATTTGGTTATTTGAACAAAAAAAAATCATGTTCTTGCATAACTGTGTATATGTTATGATATGATGTAGATGAAGAGTAAATATATGAAAGTAAAGTTAGTGATACGAACATGAGCCTATGTTGGTCTATGCCACAATTATTTGGTTTTTGGAAAATCAATGAGCATAAGCATACACGGTCTTTGTATACTTACGTTGTAAATGAGTCGGATATTTTTTCTCTTATGTCTGGAATGATATAGAACTCGTTGATTTAAAAGTGGTTCAGTTTTATATGATCTAATTATATTAAGAGATTAACCAAAAATATTATAAAAGTGTTACTGGTTAGGTTTAACTAATCTATGTTGGTTAAGATTTGGTTTAATTTAAGTTGGTAGGTTGCATTGTATAGGAGGCATGATATATTCTAGCAACAATTATGAAAGAGTCCAAAATTTAAATGAGAACTTCAAATAGTAGATAATCCATAAATTAATAGATTAGATATTATTTGAAAGAAAAAGTAAATTTATTGTTACGGTTTTCTAAATGTTAGATTCATCTTTTAGAGATTAGCACTCAGTAACTTTTAATAGTTTTCACATATGTATCAATTCTTAATAACATCAGCAAACGTATTCTAAAATTTTATGTATCAATAGTATAGTTTTCACATCTATACTATTATTTATTAAGTGAATTTCCTTATGTGTTGTTTTTCCATAATTTTATGAAATTTTTCTTAGTTGTCATGTTTTTACTAGTTTTAATTAGTAGTTTTACTTATTTGTTATTTTTAATTGTTTTTGTTTTTAGGTGGTAATTTTACTTGGCTTATGTGTAGTTTCTTCATGATTTTAGGAAATTTTGCTTATTTGTCATGTATTTATTAGTTTTAATTAGTAATTTTGTTTATTTATTATGTTTTAATTAGTAATTTTGTTTATTTTATTATGTGTTAATTTTTTTTTGGCTGGTAATTTTACTTATTTGTTATATTTTAAAATTTATTTTTTTATTATTTCTTATAATTTTAAGTTTAGTCATATTTTATGATCGATTATTAATGAATCTTAATAAATAATTTTAGAGATTTAGCTGAAAATCTATCATTATTTGGGGAATAGTTAAAAAATTCTAATGATAATATTATATTTAAACTTGTATTATATTTACTTTAGTTATATTAAAATATTATATATATGCTTATATTATATTTAGTTTAATAATATTAAATTGATTCAGTTTTACTATATATATAACATATTATATAATTACCCATAAATTTAAAACGAATTTCATTAATTTTACAATCATCATTATCTTAAAGTCTATGTTATATATCCAAAAATATTTTACATCATAATATTTTAAAAATAAATATAAATACATATATAGTTTTATGTATATATGAATGTTTCCAAGTTTATTTACTTAATAGAAATATTTTATTAAAATAAAAAATTTAGTGTATTCAAACTAATATTTAAAAGCGTGAAAATAATTTATTCTAATGGATTTTTGAATTTATAATACATTTATTTACAATTTTGTAGAATTGTTAAGCCCGCAAGTGCGGGCAAAGCACCTAGTGTATAAAAATTTCTAATATGTATCGAATTTCTTAATATATTGCTGATTTCCCATGCCTCGACATGTGTATGTTTTGTGCCAATGAAATTATCCCGGTTTAGGTTGGTTCTTGTGATCGTTTGATTTGGACCAAAAAAATATAATTATGATTGAAGACATACTAAAAAGATTTTTTCTTAGGTTCACCCCCTAGGATGAACTTTTAGGTTCACCAACCAATAGGAATTAGTTATTTTAGATTGAATATCTTTTGAAAAAGGAAACAAAATAATTGTCAAGTTATATTATGTTTTAAAATAAAAAAGTAAAAATAAATAAAAGTAATAGTAATTGTATAAATGTATTTAAAAAAAACTATATATAAATCTTAAGGTTTAGAATTTATCTAAAGGTTTAAGATTTAGAATTAAAAAAATTCAGTGTTTTTATGATTTAGAGTTTGTTATTTATGAATTAGAATTTATGATTTATCCAAGGGTTTAGGGGTTACCCAAGGGTTTAGGGGTTACCCAAGGGTTTAGGGGTTAGGATTAGGGTTTAGGGTATAGTTTTTTGCTGGCGGATTTAAAATTATTTTTCAAAAATTCGTTTTTTGTTAATTACTATTTTTATTTATTTTAAAAACGTAATGCAATTTGATAATTATTTTGTTTCTTTTTTTAAAAGATACTCAATCTAAGATAACAAATTTCTATTGGTTGGTGAACTTAAAGGTTCACCCTAGGGGATGAACCCAAGAATAACTCTACTAAAAATATTAACATACAAATATGGTTACGAAACGTGGGCCTGTGTGATAGTTTAAGCAAGCCCAATATCAATAATTAACAGTAATTAAGAGCCAGAATCGTGGAAGGTTTTAAATAACATAATTACCCTTCATTAATCAGCGAAAGGTAAGGAAGCATTGAAAAAGAAAGAATATGTTTAGGTAAAAATTCAAATAGGATCCTGCTTTAATAGTATAGATTTTTAAAATGCTAATGTTTCCATAAAATAATTAAAAACGAAATTGATGTTACATATAAAACTTAGACTTACAAAATAAATATTAAAATTTGACAGGTTACTTCAAAAAGTTAACTTTATAGTAAAATTGAAAATTAAAAAAATATTATGTTATCTATTTTGTATAATAAATCAAAAGTACATTTTATGCTAAAATAAAATAGTGATTCAATGTTGAAATAGTTAAAGTAAGAAAATATCTCAAAACGTTAGCAATATAAAAAAATATAATATCATTTAAATTACATAAATTATTTGTGTGATTATATTTGTAATTGTCAAAATTTCTAATATCACTAAATAATTTATAATATATAAAAATTGATGTTATAAGCCTTTTAGATTAACTACATTCGATTCAGAACATCAATCAAAACATGTCAAACTATTGCAAATATTTCTTTTTCTAAAATGTTAAAATTTCCAATTCTAGACTATATATATATATATATATATATATATATATATATATATAAAAGTTGAGGTTATAATTCATGTTCACATAATATTCTAAAAATTTAATCAAAATATGATAATTAATTATTATAACTTATTATTTGTTTCTAAATAATATTTTCAAAAGAATAAAAAACGAAATCAGTATATTATCTATAAGCAAACTAATAAAATAAGTACTAACATTTGACAATTTACTTAAAAAATACTAACTTTCATAATAAAATAGAAAACTAAAAGTAAAATAATAATATTAACAAAAGTATTATGTTAGCAATTTTGAATAATAAATCCAAAGTTTATTTATGCCAAAATAAAATGCTAAATTAATGTTAAACTATTTAAAGTAACAAAAATATTTAAAAACATTTACAAATTATAAAACACGAAATTTCCTTATGTCATTTAAATCTTAGATATCTATATCAAATCCGAAACCAGCAATAGAAACATGTCAAATTATTACAAAATTTTATTAATTTCTCAAAAGTAAAAATTTCCAAATATCAAAACACTACAAAATGTTTACTATTTTCTAAAATGTCAAAATTTTAAAATGTCAAACCATTACAAAACTGTAACTATTTTCTAAGAAGAAAACTGATTAAAAAGAATCTAAATTGATATATATATATATATATATATATATATATATATATATATATATATATATATATATATCTATATATATATATATAAATTTAAAAATTCAACATAAATTAAATAATATTTTTAAAATAATAAAAATTTAAAAATCAAAGCAGATATATTTAAAATTTGAAGCTACATAATATTAAAAGCTACATATAACTGTCCACACAATATTTAAAACCACCAGTAAAAACTAACAAATCATTTCAAAATTTCACTATTTTCTAAAACATCAAAATATTTCAAAAATAGTTATTTCAGAATAATAGATTTCCATAAAATTAAAATAATCTAAAGAATCTTTAATAGAATCAACTTAATATATATACTAATTTTAAATTTAATGTAGATTTAATATTTTTAAAAGAATAAAAACTTTAAAAATCAAAAGCTATAAAATTGAACGCATATATTTTAAAATTTGAAGCTACATAATATTAAAAATCAACACAAAGAATTTAAAAGTATCAAGATTTCCAAAACAATATTAAAAAAAAAAATCAAATAAACAAACATAGGAGAACTTATTTTACAAGATCTTTTTAAATATTAAGGTCATTAAGATAAAGCAAGCCAAATGATTGCTTCTTATAAACCTATAACCCGATTCGCCGATAAAAACTATGGACTTCATATAATACTTTTTTTTTGAACAGCTACTTCATATAATACATAAAACTAAAATGATCTCATGCGAGTTTTGTTGAATAAATATATTTAGAAAATAATGTTTATTACAAATAATATGAAAATAAAATGTCTAAAGACGCATATCAATAAGTTAGAACAATTTTAGATAAATGTTATATAGAATACAAACAATAGATTATATTATGAATGAAAATTTAAAAACAATAGGATGAATGGTCAATATGTATTTATCAGGATGATAATATAATATATATAGAGATGCTAATAAATTTACCAAATAAAAAGATAGATGAAATGTCTAATTATTATATGTAACTTTTATCATACACAATATGAATTATGGTTAATATGTATGATATAAAACAACTATATTAAGCAAACAACATGATAGGTAAAATGTATGATAAAAGTATTTACAATAGTGTAATACCAGTTTCTATGCCTCGAAAAATTTACATAACAGTAAAAAGATATAAATTATAAACACATTTATAAATATAACTTATACATTTGTTAATTCAAACAATAATAGCTAAGAAGTAATGATTTTTAATAGGTATAAACTTGATAAAAAAACATAAATTAAAAAACAGAAATCACATTTTAAGTAAATTTTCACAAAAAGTATTTATATAGATTTATATTTAAATATCTTAAAATTATTATAAAACATAAACTAAATTCTTAATACAGAATATAAAATCTAGTTATCTATTAAGTACTCAATCTATTTTCATAATAAGATGTTATTCTAATTTTTTTTTTCTTGTTACACAAAATCTCACTTTATAATTTAAATGCAAATTATACTTTTCTTTCATATGAAAATTAATTGCAAACTGTATTAATTTTATAAATAATTTTATTTATCTGAAATATTATTGATCAAAAAGATGTAATTAATAATAACTTACATCTATTTCAATTTTTTTCTTTTAATCTGTATGTAAAAAAAGTCAATGTAACATTTATTGAGAAACAGGAGAAAGTAATAACTATATGACTTTTTGCCAGTTATCTTGTGATATACGATTATTCAAGTTGCCATGCATATACAAATTTTACCTTTAGTGGGAGCTCGAAACTCTGAGGCCATTTAAAAATCTGTGTGAGAATCAAAATATAACACTTTTGTTTTAAGTATTTTCTTTTATCAAAGATGAACTCGTGAAGTGATCCATCTAGGTATATAGGACTATTTTTACCACTAAAAACACTGTAGGGCGAAGACTTCACATGCTTCCAAGAATTGATGTTAAAATAATTTTTTTTTTAACAATTAGAATACCCTCAGTGCAGGTTAATGAATAAGAAGTAAAAGAAGAGATAAAATTGACAGTTTCTCAACCACACCCTTGAAGAACTTGTTTAAAAACTCTCATCTCAACTATTCTTTTTTTTTTGGTACATGTGAACTTTCTATTTAATCATGTGACCTTTTTTCAATTACAAAATATTAATAATTTTATTTGTTAGATACTCCTTATGGTATCTAAAAAGCATTATACATGCTCTTAGTTGCACCCATCGTCTACGTTTAGTTCCGACGAATTATATAGCCAAACCAACTTGTACCGTTCTACTGTGTATGTCTTTGCCCAGCCTAATGGGCAGTGGCGGAGGGAAAAATTTGTTTTATGAGAGTCAAACTGATGATACAAATATCTTACAAGGGTCATAAGCTAATTTCATCATACATTTTCACAAAACATACATGCAATTTTTTTCTTTTCAGTATTTCACATGGGTCATATGACCCACGTGATTGTATACTGCCTCTGCCACTGCTAATGGGGTTGGTAGTATATATCCGGATATCAAGCTTTTTTTTTGTATCCCTCTAGCTTTAGTTAGTTCCTTTCAATAAAGTGTGGTTGAAGCCTCGCTTGAGAAATGATTTGGATCCACCTGGTTGCAACTTGCAAAAATCACACACGGAACTCAGGATACCTCTTATATATTGGCGATCTATGTTTTCAAGAGTATGTTTACGTCTTATACTATCTTATGATTTTTACCTTTTGGACAATATTTTGTAAAATTTGCTCAGTCTTTTAATATGAGTTTAACATTAGTTTAATATAAGATTTAACACAAATTTTTAGAAATTAATTTATTTTGATGTTCATATAGAAAATTCAATTAATATTTATTACTTATCTGTTTCTAAATAAGTGTCATACTTTTTATACAGACTAAAAGAATTGTTGAATATATGTAAGCTGTTATTAATTACACCTTTTTGACCAATACTCTTTCAGATAAATAAAATTATTTGTAAAATTAATACGGTTTGTAATTAATTTTTAGCTAAAAAATATAATTTGCATTGAAATTGTAAATTGATAAAGTTACAAAATATAATTTCTAAAGTGATTAAGTTACAAAAAAACAAAAAAAAACTGTAAAGTGATACTTTTTGTGTAACAGGAAAAAAATGTTAAAATGACATTTATTATAACACACATCTCATGCCGTTTTAACAGTGTTTAACCAAAGAACCACACATCTCATGCCGTTTTTGTGACCACCTCAAGAACTATCAATTGTGTTTCAAAAAAGAAAGAACTATCAATTCAAATACAAATCTAAAAAAATATTATTGTATGGGTCATAATATACTATAAGGGAGATTTAACCTGCATGCTGATTTTCGTTTTGCAAAACCATTATAAACTAAAACTTATGTATGTGGCACTTGCCACGCCTTCTAAGGCCCGCTTTTAGTATGATAATATTATTTATCTCTGGCTATTTTCTTCTATTTGGGTGTTTAAATTATCAAAATATAATTTTTACTCTAACAGTATTCGTCACATGCTATACAGAATATAACTGTCAACTTCGTTATTTTCTTATAAATGAACACAAAAAAGAGTTCAAATGAGCAAACCATATACACTACTTGTAGAAAAGTCTCTCATTAATGGCTGAGATCACTGCTATTACTGGCCAGACACAAGCCACTGTCTTAGATATCGAAGAAGGTGGATCCGGTGGTGATTCCCGGTCTCCGGATCCTCTTGTATCCGTATCCTTCGTTCAAAAGGTAATGATAAGCTTTCTTGATTTTACTTAGACATTGATTAGTTGGAATCAAGATTTAACATATACATATTATGCCATCTTAAGTTTTCAGTTTGGTTCGAATTTCTGGCTTTTGAGTTATTCAAATTTATGAAGTATAATAATCAAACCGAATTAACATCTATATATGATCGGTTTGGTAGAACTTTTGATTCAGTTACAATGGTTTAAAAGAGTAATACTTTAGTTGAATTTTTTTCTTACCTACGTACAGGTGTTTCACATACACTGAGTTTAACGTCGGTTTAGTTTTTATGTCATGATGAACAAAATTGAGTTATTTTGTATAATTTTAAAATAATAAAAAGCTTATTGTTGTATACTCTAGTTGATTGGCGAGTTCGTTGGGACATTTTCTCTGGTATTTGCCGGCTGCGCGGCAATCGTGGTAAATGAAACGTATGGTAAACCGGTGACACTTCCAGGCATAGCTATGGTATGGGGACTAACCATAATGGTTATGATCTACTCAATTGGTCATGTCTCCGGGGCACATTTTAATCCTGCTGTTTCCATTGCCTTAGCTTCTTCTATGAAATTCCCTTTTAAACAGGTGACGAAAGAAAAAAAAAACATACGATTAAATTCAGTTCTTATATTCTTATAAATGTTAGTATGTACGAAACCAAACAATAATTAATGAGGGGTTTTTATGATATGCTGCGGATCACGAAACTGACAGTATTTAATCTCGTGATTTACATCATCCAATTATGCACGATAACATTTTTATTGACTTGCAATGATAAGTTATCATGATAAATTCATGAGTATATTTAAACAAACATGAAAATTGTTATAAAACAAACTATGCATGCTATATGATGTATTGATAGACTTTATTTTAATAATATTTTAAACACCCAAAAAATCATAAAATAATTTTATTCTTGTTTTATGATAAGTTTCCTACTTCCCATTTCCACTTCAAAAATTAAAGAAAATATATATTTTTAAAATAAAATTATCTTAATTTGCCTTAGGTTCCTCAAAACTTAATTATAAGCTTACGCAAAGAGATAAAATGATGATTTCATGAATATTATAATAACAACTAGAGCCATAAAAGTGTATAATACACTCGTGATCAATCTCTTTATATAGGTTCCGGGCTATATTGTCGCTCAAGTTCGGCTCGTGTTCCATCTGAACGACAACGTTTGTAGCCTCAAAGGCGATGTTTATGTGGGAACGTACCCAACAAATTCTAGAACTGCGGTGTTTGTAATTGAATTCATCGCTACTTTCAACTTGATGTTTGTTATTTCGGCAGTAGCTACTGATAAACGAGCCAATGGATCAGTCACAGGCATTTCTATTGGTGCAACCATAGTACTCGACATCTTGTTCAGCGGGTAGCTAAATCAAAGCCCATTGGAATGAACATGACTTGGGTTCACCTCCTATGGTGAACCTTTAAATTCACCACATCTCCAATAACCAATCAAAATGGTAATTAGATTAATGATAAAATAATTAAAAAATAAATAGTGTCAATTTTAATAATGTTAATTTTACTATCTAATCCCTAAACTCAAATTATATACCCTAAATCCAAATTCTAAACCCTAAATTCTAAATTATAAACCCAAACTCTATACCCTAAAACCAAATCTCAAACCCTAAATCCAAACCATAAATCATAAACAAAAAAACTTAAACTCTAAACTCAAACCTATACCCTAAATCTAAATCCTAGACCCTAAACCTAAACCATAAACCCTAAACCCAAACCTTAGATTCTAAACCAAACCCTAGACCGTAACCAAAATCATGAACTCTAAATCCAAACTTTAATTCTTAACCTTAAATTTCAAAAGAACAACATCAGTATTAATCCAAAAATTTAGGGTATAGGGTTTGGGTTTAATATTTACATTTTGGGTTTAGAGTCTAGGGTTTGGGTTTAGGGTATATGTTTGGGTTTAGTGTTTAGGTTTTTTGGTTTATGATTTATGGTTTGGGTTTATGATTTAAGATTTGGGTTTAGGGTATAGAGTTTGGGTTTATAATTTAGAATTTAGGGTTTAGAATTTGGATTTAGAGTATATAGTTTGAGTTTAGGGATTAGATAGTGAAATTAGCATTATTAAAATTGACACTATTTATTTTTTTTTAATTATTTTGGTTTTTGAAAAAATTATTTAATATTTTTAATCATTAATCTAGTTGACATTTTGATTGGTTATTCGAGTGGTGTTGAATTTAAAGGTCTACCATATGGGGTGAACCCAAGTCTTGTCCCGTTTGAATATATTTTATTAAATTATTATGATTGTTTTACAAATTGTGCAAGACATATGCTTTGTTTTTGCTAAATGATTAGGCCCGTCTCGGGAGCATCAATGAATCCAGCAAGAAGCTTAGGCCCTGCATATATATGGGGATGTTATAAGGATTTATGGTTATACATTGTTTCAACAGTTATCGGAGCATTAGCCGGTGCATAGACTTATAATATGTTACGGTCTACAAACAAGTCATATGGTGAGATAGTACGTCCAAATTGCAATAAAGTTTCTTCAAACAATCGCCAAGAAGCATCTCAAGACGATTTTTGTGTTCTTCGAATGGTTGACCCGAATAACCGTAAAATTTTCATATTTTCATCACCCACTGACACTAACGATACATGTAATGTCACATGCAAGTTGGCGTAAATAATATGTGTTGTACCAATATTTGCATATAAGTTGAACATATCGTTCATAAACTTGTATGACAAAGCTGAATAAAGTTGTTTTGAGCTCATGGACAAAACATTGAATAATAGAACTAAATAAATATGAATAAAAATAAGATGGGCCAAGTACGCCTTTCAGAAAATATGAATTACATGCCTTCAGTTGTTGAGTCACTAAAATTACCATGATGGTTGGTGATAGATGGTAGCTGAAAATTGATAGACTGTTGTGTGTTGGGCCTGTGGGTGTAGACTTGGAGTGTACGCAGGGGATTTGCTAGTGAAGGTCTTGTTTGGTGGGAGAACTTATAAGAGAGAAGTGAATCATCATTTGTTCTTTGGTTATTTGTATGAGTTCAAAATTAAAAGCAGTTTAAGGTGTTATAGATTTTTAAGTTATCGATTTTCTTGACATTTTGTTTAAAGGACCATTTATTCAGAAGCCTTTTTAGTCAATGGTTTGTGATAAAATGAATGTTTGTTTACATTAGATTATTAATTTTTATCAGGATTATATATAATAATTTTTAGTTAGTGTGGATTCGTAAGAGAGAATCATAATATATACTTATTATACTGGCGTTTCATTTTATTAATAATATAACTACTATTTAAAATTTGTTCAGAATTCTTATGTTTTAGTTAAGCAACAATATTTGTGCTATTTATTTTAAATTTTTCTTAGGATACACTTAATTTTTAAACCAATGGAATCATATGATGAGGAATTCTCTTCCAGATCAGCTTGTTCTTTCACTGCTGCTAAAAGCCCGGGAAGTGAAGCATCAGATGTAGTTGCTTGCTCTGATTCTGGTGCCACAGCTTCAGGAAGCGCTGCTTCAGGGACTTGTACACCTTCCTGTTATCAACATAACAAAGACTGTTACTATTTATTTTTATAACCAGCAAATTCACATTAGGAGAAGTGACTAATACTCACAGCAAAGGTTGGCATAGATGCAAGATCTCATGCAGGAAATATGCCGGAAATGGTAAAAGTTTGGTGGTTTGCAGTAAAATTTAAGTCTTTTAATCTGAGCTGGAAAGTATAGGTACTCCCAACAATGTCAGTGAGTGAGCGAGGCAGGTTAGTGTCAACCTTAGAATTAACACATATCCCCTGCAAACCGGTCAAAACCATTATATTTGAATCATTTTGCACAAGTAATAATAGACACTGATATTTAGAGGTTTATTATAAGCCATACCACAATCTGTGCAGTCTCAGAAGCTTCAATGCCAGTCAGTTTAGCCACCTCCGTATCAAAGCCAAGGAAAGCCGCCGTGACAATGTCGTCTGACACAGAAAGTATCACCTGATACCTGTCGTAAGGGAAAGAATATATGGTTTTTGCTTCCAACACACATAAATTAAAAATTACTTACTTGAGTTCAGCCACATCATTAGTTTCATTGCAGGCGACACATGCGAAAGAAGATTCCTCTCGGATGAGTTTCTTTGAACACCCGGAGCAGTCAATATAACACCAACTCTCATCTTTCTGAATCGCAGTCATTTTGGATGTAAAAAGAAGCTCAATGATCTGTCAAGTTTAGGAGAAGAATACAATTCTGAATTGAATTCTCAAAGGATCCTAAATTTGAATATAACAGACTTTACATGAAGATCAGCAGTGATAATATATTGGTTAAGCACACCACTTGACAATCTATGAGATGAGCGTAGACCAATCAATATATCTACCCTAAATCTTTCAGAGAATATTTTCTTCCACATTTTTCTCCTCTTCCCATGATCCCCTTCTCTTCGTTATTTTGTGTTTCTTTCTTCTTTATCGACCTATCTTCTCTTATCTCTTCTCTCTATCAATACAATATAGTTCTAATTTATATTAAATCTGGTGAATGGATGTCAGTTGCAGTGATGAGTGGAGTTTCATGGTAGACAAAGAAATGCGTGGTCGAATGGTAATATTAGAAACTACTACTCTGTTGGAGCAGGCCAAAATCATGGTGTGTGAGGATTATGGCGTAGAACCTAATACCGTTAATGTCGAGTTTAGTTATGAGATGGTGAATCAAAAAAAGAATCATCCCGTTATTATCAGAAATGATCGACAAGTATCTAATTTTGTAATCTATTATCATTTTGAGAGTGTAATCTATTAATCCGCGTCATTTCATTGCAATGTTTAATATATTATCATTTCAAGTTACATATGTGCAATGTGTAACTCTGAACAAATATTTGCTTTCATCAATCAAAAGGTTGCAAAAATACAAAGGCATACAAAAATCAGAAGTGTACTGGTAGCCTACTAGGCCAAGACTCCATCTTTTTGAAGTAATCAACAAGCACTACACCATCAGTGCCTTCAGTCAAAATCACCTTACAGTGATGGAGTGGCCTTCGTTTGCGTGAATTAAGAGCTCACCATTCTCTTCTACAAGGCTAAAACGTTGTTGTTGTTTCTTCTCACTGCCTGCAAGTTAACAGAATCATACGCAAACCTCACCACGGCTCATTGAAGATCAATGAAACTGACCTCTCTGATTTCATCAACAGTGTGTGAGTTCAACTGAACGTTTTCAAGTCTAGCTTAAGCAAGTCTTCAAATTTAACAAACCCATCACGGCGCATGTTCAAACTCAGCTCAGTAGCATTGTGTCATAAGATACGCTTCCTGATTCATCCATCCAAAAAGAGATTCAATTTAACCATAATATCGAGTGATGTAAGTTCCACCAAATCATTTAACTCAACCAGTTCATTTATGAATTTATAATTATTTATACTCTAATAAACTCGAGTGTATTCCAACTGGGTACAATTTTGCATCATTAGCTTCGTAAAACCAAATCATCTAAAGCGACCAGTTCATTTATGAATTTATAACTATTTATATTCTAGTAAACTCGAGTGCTTTCCACTGGGTACAACTTTGCATCATTAGCTTCGTAAAACCAAATCATTTAACGTAACTAGTTCTTTTATCTGGTTTTGTAATACTTCGTAAAACTTAAAAAAAATTGCTTTGTGTTATGTTCAATTGTAAAAGGTAGTAAACCTGAGAAGTTCTTTGTTTAACAAATCGCCCAGTCTTAAAAGATAACAACATAATAAATGGTTAAACTAGTTAACCAAAGACAAGTCTTAACAAAACAAACATTAAACATAAATTCATACATTGAAGTTCATGGACGATAAGCTCCTTAAGCTCTACAATCTCATCAGCCATCTTATTTATATGCTTCCTTAACCGCTGAACCTTTTCCTGGACACTGATAACCCATGGTGGACGAGATTGGAGGCCATTGTTGTTGTGAACAGCCGTTGTTTAGGTTAGAAGAAGAATAGAGAAGAAAATGTATTGAGGCAAATACCCGTTTAGGATTTCTTATTAATGATGTGTTTATAATTTACAAACCCTTAGACCCATATTTATACAGCCTCAAAAAAATCCGATTTCCTTTTCCCAATAGAAATAGTACAACAGAGATTTAAGACACACAGATGTAACAATTGTTCTACAAGTAAAACCTAAAATCTGTTATATCAGCTTTAAATGATCAAAATCTATATATCTAAAATGAATCAAACGAATTAAACTTTGTCCTTGATTTATCCGCTTTTAAGGATGAAAAGATCTAAAACTAATCAAAGCCAGTTTGGTTACCTCAAAGTCTTTGCAAGTGAAGTAACTTTTCCGAGGAAAAGTATGAAAATCTGCTGAATGCTTCGGATTTGGAGAAACCTCGTAGATGACTCGTTTCCAAATGAGCAACGGCTTGGAATTCCGTAGTGGCATCAGTTACGTACCCAATCATGCCAAAATGTTCCTTCATCTCCCTCTTGTTCATTTTCTCCTCCCATGAATCCATGTCGCGAATTCTTTCCTAGTTTGATCTCGGTTCGTGATGAGAGAATGCAATGAAAATGGACATACTTTGATTTTTGTGTGTGTGTGTGTGTGAGAGAGAGAGAGAGAGAGAGAGAGAGAGAGAGAGAGAGAGAGAGAGAGAGAGAGAGAGAGAGAGAGAGAGAGAGAGAGAGAGAGAGAGAGAGAGAGAGAGAGAGAGAGAGAGAGAGAGAGAGAGAGAGAGAGAGAGAGAGAGAGAGAGAGAGAGAAGAGAGAGAGAGAGAAGAGAGAGAGAGAGAGAGAGAGAGAGAGAGAGAGAGAGAGAGAGAACTTTATACTTTTATATTATAGTGATCTTGATGATTTAATATTTTGGATATTTTGTAAATATTGCTCAACCATTAATACGAATTTAGTAGTGATTTGAAAGTATTTATATTTTTAACACCAATACTTATAAGTGAATTTTATTTCAATGTTCCTGAAAATTCAGTTGATATTTATTACTAATACCGTCTTACATGCTCTCATGGTTCTTAATCTAAGAATCAAAAATCTCACGCCTTATTTTGAGACAAAATAAAGAACTATGAATTCAAATCCAAATCTAAATGGTTTTATGAAAATATCAGCTTTTTTTTTTACTACGAACGGTTAATCTATAATCAGCATGCATGTTGCATGTTAAATTTTCCTTATATGTCACCCTTATTATCTTTGTTATATTATAGTATGTTCGTAGTAAAAAAAAAAGCTGATATTTTCATAAAACCATTATAAACTAAAAAAAAACTAAAACTGATGATTTAATATTTTGGATATTTTGTAAATATTTCTCAACCATTAATATGAATTTAGCAGTGATTTGGAAGTATTTATAGCTTAAACACAAATAATTAATTATAAATGAATTTTATTTCAGTATTCCTGAAAATTCAGTCGATATTTATTACTAACAGCGTCTTACATGCTCTGCATGGTTCTTAATCTAAGAATCATAAATCTCACGCCTTATTTTGAACTATGAATTCAAAGCCAGATCTAAAAATTATTATTGTATGTGGCATACTATAATATAACAAAGATAATGAGGACAACATATAAAGAAAATTTAACATGCAACATGCATGCTGATTAATAGATTAGTGTTGTGAATATATTATGTGATCGACCCATTTCTGTCTAAACCAGACAAACCGGACCAAACCATTTATGGACGAACCGGACGAACCGAACCGGACCGGACCAAACCAGTCTATGTTATACCAGACATGACCAGGCCCGACTCAAGCCCAGCCCAAGAAGACCAGAAGCTGGCGGCCCAAGAAGAGATAGAGAGATAGAGACAAGTCCAAGAAGATAAACATCAAGAAGATTCATGATTATCCTTATGTAATTAGTGATTATCATATCATAGATAGATTAGGATTTATATTCCCTTATGTTATGGGATTTATGTTTATCTCATTTCTAAACTTGTATAAATATGGATCTTCGGTCCTGATGATTAATAAGACGAAATCACTTCCATTTACAACACGTTATCAGCACGAGCTAACCTAAAACCCGAGCTAAACCTAAAACCCTAGAAAACCCTAGTTTACCCGCCGACTTCAAACAGCTCGAACTCCCTAACCACGAGGAACCAGAAGACGAGCTACCTACCGATTTGAAGATCTCGGAGAGAAGAATCCAACGCCGGAGACCTTGACGCAATCCGAGTTCAAACGAGTTCGCAATCGTCGTTGCAAGGCAACCGGACAGGAAACTACAATCTACTCGATTTTCTCTCTCTAAAAGGTGGTCCGATATCTACATTAAATCAGGTATACTTATTAAATCCTTAGAACCATTAAACAGACCCAACTAAACCTGATTAACAAGAATTATAATTTGAAACCATAAAACTGAATCCAAAAGTTGAAAAACCCTAAAACCGTATTCATGCTTATTGCATGTAATACAATGATCCGATTTCCCCTGAGCTTGTTTGATTGTTTTGTGTGTTTTCCATCACTACAAGAAAGCAGCATTTTGGCGACGAAAGTTAACGAGGAAATATAATCATCGTAATTTTACGAGGAACTTACGAGGAATTTACAAAGAAAGAAATAAACCTCGTTATTTCCTCGTAAACTAACGAAGACAATATTTCGTCGTAAAGCCCACGTAACTTTACGTGGTCTTTACGAGGAAATACACTTTCCTCGTAAAGACCACGTAAAGCTTGCATTATCTTTACGAGGAAAAGTGGAAATATACTTTCCTCGTTAAATCAACGTAAATTTACGTCACCTTTACGAGGAAATGATATACGTGAACTTAACGAGGAATTTTAAAGCACGTTTTTTTTGGCTACCTACCTTTTCCTCGCAAATTCATCGCAAAACTTCAACTACCAGATTGGAAAATTTTCTATAAATATGGAAGTTTCAACATCATTTTAAACACACCAACAAGAAAAAAAAAAGAAAAACGTGAAAGGAAAAAAATGTCAGGCTCCGGGAATGTCTACGAGTTGCGGAGGTGGATGTATTTGCATAGAGATGCTAACGGGAGAGTGACGAAAGAATACATTGCGGGACTAGAGACATTTATGCATCAAGCAGATTCCACACCGCTCGCCCTAGAAAGCGGTAAGATGTTCTGTCCATGTCGGAAATGCAACAATTCGAAATTGGCAAATCGTGAAAATGTTTGGAAGCATTTAATAAATAGAGGTTTCACGCCAAATTACTATATCTGGTTTCAACATGGAGAAGGTTATAATAATTATGATCAGAATGAAGCTAGTAGTAGTAATAGCAATTTTCAGGAAGAACCGGTTGCTCTTCATTTGCATAATGAACCTAGTTACCATCAGGAGGAGCAGATGGTAGATTTTGATAGGGTTCATGATATGGTAACTGATGCATTTGTAGCTCATGATGAAGATGAAGAACCTAACATAGATGCAAAAAAGTTTTATGAAATGTTAAATGCGGCGAATCAACCACTTTACAGTGGTTGTAGAGAAGGTCTCTCTAAATTGTCGTTGGCTGCTAGAATGATGAATATTAAAACTGATCACAATCTACCTGAAAGTTGCATGAATGAATGGGCAGACTTGTTCAAAGAGTATTTGCCGGAAGACAATGTGTCTGCTGATTCTTATTATGAGATTCAGAAACTGGTGTATAGTCTTGGGTTGCCTTCGGAGATGATAGATGTTTGCATCGACAACTGCATGATCTACTGGGGAAATGATGAGAAGTTAGAAGAATGTCGATTCTGCAAGAAGCCACGATTCAAGCCGCAAGGACGGGGACGTAATAGGGTACCGTACCAAAGGATGTGGTACCTACCAATTACAGACAGATTGAAAAGATTGTACCAATCAGAGCAGACTGCTGGAAAGATGAGATGGCATGCCGAGCATACTCAGACAGATGGTGAGATGACACATCCATCAGATGCAAGAGCCTGGAAACATTTTAACAAAGTATACCCGGAATTCGCTAGCAATATCCGGAATGTGTATCTCGGATTATGCACAGATGGATTTAGTCCATTCGGAATGTCAGGGAGACAATATTCATTGTGGCCAGTCTTTCTTACGCCATACAACCTGCCACCGGAGATGTGCATGCAACGGGAGTTGCTATTCTTGACCATATTAATACCTGGTCCAAAACATCCTAAAAGGTCGCTGGATGTTTTCCTGCAACCACTGATAAAAGAGTTGAAGGATTTGTGGTCAACAGGGGAGAGGACGTATGACTGCTCAACGAAGACGAATTTCACTATGCGAGCGATGCTTTTGTGGACCATAAGTGACTTTCCTGCCTATGGGATGTTGTCGGGATGGACTACACATGGGAGATTAGCTTGTCCATATTGTAATGGAGCGACAGATGCGTTTCAACTGAAGAATGGGAGGAAGACAAGTTGGTTCGATTGTCATCGTAGATTTCTTCCCATTGGCCATCCGTACCGAAGAAACAAGACATTGTTTAGGCACAAAAGGGTTGTGAGAGACATTCCTCCTCCATATTTAACTGGAGAAGAAACTGAAAAGCAACTCGATTACTATGGAGCTTTGGAAACAGTTCCTCGTGGTGGTAATTGGCATGTTCCCCCTAATATGCCTGATTCTTACGGTGTTCATCACAACTGGCACAAGAAGAGTATATTTTGGGAGTTGCCATATTGGAAGGATCTTCTTCTGCGCCACAACCTCGATGTGATGCATATAGAGAAGAATTTCTTTGAGAACATCATGAATACAATATTGAATGTCCCGGGGAAGACAAAAGACAACATAAAATCGAGGTTAGACTTGCCGGATATTTGCTCAAGAAGCGAGTTACATATAAACAGCAATGGGCAAGTTCCTGTTCCGATATTCAGATTGTCTTCAGAAAAAAAGTCGGTGTTGTTCAACTGGGTAGCATCAGAAGTGAAATTCCCCGATGGGTATGTTTCAAATCTGTCTAGATGCGTTGAAAAGGGTCAAAAGTTCTCCGGGATGAAGAGTCATGACTGTCATGTCTTTATGCAACGACTACTTCCCTTTGCTTTTGCGGAGCTACTTCCTACAAACGTACATGAAGCACTTGCAGGTACTATATTTATTATTGCAGTTATTTTATATATAATGATTTAGTTTGAAATATATATGACTAATATGTGTATAATTGTTTTTGGAATATACAAGGCATTGGAGCATTTTTCAGGGATCTGAGCACCCGCACCCTTAAAGTAGAAGTCGTGGAACAGCTTCAAGAGAACATTCCCATCTTATTGTGCAACTTGGAGAAGATATTTCCTCCTAGGTTTTTTGACGTAATGGAGCATCTAGCTGTCCACCTTCCATATGAGGCATTGCTTCGTGGACCTGTACATTACGGATGGATGTATCAGTATGAGCGAGCCATGAAATATTTGTATAAGTTTAAATTAGGAAGAAGAGATTGATATTAGAAGTTAAAGAATTGTGATTATAAATTTTGAGGTTTGAAATGTTAAGAATATTGAGGTTTGAGGTTTTGAATGAAAAATAAAAGATTGAGGTTTGGGATTGGAATATGAAGAGTAGAAGATAGGAAAGATGGTGTTTGTGGTTTGGGGTTTTTGATTTTAGAGGTTTAGAAAGAAAACCTCGTTAATTCCTCGTAATTTACGACGAAATAACGAGGAAAGTAGAAAAAAAGAAATACACGGGCCTCGTTAATTCCACGAAGCGCAAATCGTCGTAAAGACCTCGTAAGCTTACGTGGAATTAACAAGGCTTTCTTTTTTTTTTTAGTTCCTCGTTATTTCCTCGTGCGCTTACGAGGTTTTAACGAGATATGTTGTCTAAACCCCTAAACCCTAAACCCCAAACCCCATCTTTCTTATCTATTTTGTCTAAATCCCAAATTCCAAACCCCATTAATAATTTTATAATTTTCAAAAGATTATATTTTAAATCTTCAAAAGATTATATTTTTAAATCTTCAAAAGATTATATTTTCAAATCTTCAAAAGATTATATTTTCAAATCTTCAAATGATTATATTTTCAAATCTTCAAATGATTATATTTAAATAAATAATTTGATTTTGTATAAGTTTAAATTAGGAAGAAGAGATTGATATTAGAAGTTAAAGAATTGTGGTTATAAATTTTGAGGTTTGATATGTTATGAATATATGAAGTAGAATATAAGAAAGATGGGGTTTAAGGTTTGGGGTTTAGAGTTTAGAGGTTTAGAAAATAACCTCGTTAATAACTCGTAACTTACGAGGCATTTACGAGGAACAGAAAGACGGACCTCGCTAATTTATCGTTTAATTTGGGACGGGCCTCGCAATATCCTCGTAAGCTTACGAGGTTTTTACGAGGAAGAGGAACACGGGCCTCTTTAATTCCTCGTAAAGTTACGAGGAAATTGCGAGACCTCCGTAAGTTATATATACAACCTCACAAACCTCACACTGTCCATTCCTCCCAACTTCCTCTCCACTTCCTCCCCATTTCGTCTCCAACTCCTTCCCCATTCCTCTCTCCTCCGAAAATGGTAATTTCCTCGCCCCCTTTATTAGTTTAGACAATTTAGATAGGTGGTGAGTTTAGGTGGTTAGTTTAGAGAATTTAGATAGGTTTACGGATTTTATGTTCGTTAGATAGATTTTTAAATTATTGATGATAGCTTTTTAATTATTGATGATCATAATCTCAAAAAAAAATATTTTTGCAGGTTCGCCAGCGCATGCTTTCTGCTCACTACAGGGAGATATTCGGTGAGCCTGGTAGTCAGTTAGACCCGCCAGGTTCTTCTTCAGGTGCCGGCGGTTCAGGTTCTTCGGATCAGGAGTCTGTTCCCGAGACTCAGCATTTCTTCCCTCCGATGCCTCCTCCGATGGCTCAGCCGATGCCTCAGCCGATGGCTCAGCCGATGGCTCCTCCGGTGCCTCCTCCGATGGCTCCTCCTGAGATCCCCGCCGCTGTTCATTCCGATCTCATGGTGCCACCTACTGTTCCCTTCTCGCAGTACACTGTCGAGGATATTCTCGGTATGCCAGGCAGAGCTGGTTTACCAATCATAGACCCCGACAGACCCGACGGGACTTTATGGTAAGTGTATTTTTTAAAAAATTATTTTAATTTATAACTTCATTAAATAATTTAAATTTTCATTTTTTCCAGGTTTGGGGTTGACAATTCCCTTGCGACAGATGTAACCGAGACGATTAAAGGTTACTTCTCCATGGCGCATCCAAACTGGAAATTGACGCCGATCTACATCCGAAAGACGTGGTTCAAGATTTACGCTGTAAGTAATTCTATTAGTTAAATTTTTTTTTTTATTAACTAATTATTAATTTTTTTTTGCAGCAAAAGTATCATTGGTCCATCGGGGTCAGTGAGAAAGTGAGGAAGGCGTTTTACGAGAAGGCGCAAGTTCGCTTGTCGGACACGGTTTGCAACTGGAAGGGTGCCTGGATCGTCAAGGGGTACACCCGTGGCAAACCCGCTGAGCTTACCACGGATGTTTGGGACGGCCTCATCCGTTACTGGAAGGATCCTAACTCCATTAGGATCGCAAACATTTGTGCTGCTGCCCGTAACACGGTAGACGAGCACGGTAACGGCCCGATGCTACACTCTACGGGCCAAAAACCACATGCCGGTGTCCGTTTGAAAATGGTACGTAATTAAATATTTAATTTTTTAATTATTATTTTTAATATAATTAAATATATTTCTAACAATTTTCTTAAATGTTTTTAGGCCAAAGAGTTGGGACGTCTCCCGACTCTTCCGGAACTTTACGAGCGGACCCACAAGAACAAGGCGGGCCAGTTTTTAGATGGCAAGTCCGAGCAAATCTACAACAACGTAATTGCTCGGGTTGAGGAGCGCCAGACTCAGCTGACCCAGCAGTCCGGCGACGGATTACCAGTTACCTTATCCACAACTGAAGTGGATAAGATTTACGAGGAGGTAAATTTTTTAACATTATATCTTTTTAATTATTAATTGATTAAATTTACCTTTTAAATTTAACTAACAAATATAATTTTTTTGTTTTTAAGGTTGTCCCTAAGAAAAAGGGACGTACGTTGGGGATCGGTTCCGTCAATGATGTCCCGAGAGCGACATCATCTTATGCTCAGAGACAGACCGAAGAAGTCACTCAGTTGCGTTCCGAGCTGGGCGCGACCAAAAGCCGTGTGAGTGGACTCGAAGCCTTCATCGACGTTATAGCGTCCACAAATCCGGAATGGGAAGCTTTGTTGAGGAACATGAAACAACAAAATCCCATTCCAGGCGAGTCATCGGGCACACATAACGAGGAGGATGTTACGAGGAGGAGCGAGGAATTCTACGAGGCGATGAACGAGCCTTAGTTTTTTTAGTTTTTTTTCGGTTTATGTATTATAAAATCCAAAACTTAATTATATATAAAATATTTTGTTGCTTCTGAATTTTATTTAAAATTTATTTATAAATCTAATATTTAAATATATTTATTTTGTTAAATTAATAATTATTATATTTATCAAATAATATTTTATTAATTCGAAAAATGGAAGTCTACGAGTTATTTACGACGAAAAGGTTTCCGAGGAATTTACGAGGAAAGTCTTTCGAGGTTTTTACGAGGAAAGTCTTTCGAGGAATTTACGAGGAAAACCTTTCAACGATTCTACATCGATTTTACGAGGAAATCTTTTCAAGGATATTACATCGAATTTACGAGGATATGATTTCAAGGATCTTACGTGTAAGTAACGACGCGTGTTTCGCGTGGTTTGTACGAGGAATCTCGGCGAGTGATTTACGAGGAAATGGGGCGAGGAACTTACGACGAAATATTAACTTCGTCTTTACGAGGAAATAGAAAACTCGCTAGGCTACGAGGAAATGGCGACGAATCCTTTGTTACGACGGACGATAAACGACGAAAAGCTTTTCCTCGTTAATTCCTCGTAAACATCCTTTTACGAGGAATTAACGAGGAAAATGGCCCTCGTTAATTATTTGTTTTCTTGTAGTGCATGTTGATTGTGTGATTGAAAACATGGAAAACCTAAACTAGTTAGAAATCGGAAAACTCAGAATCTGTCCAGAGTTATTTGCTTGTTTATTTTAAAACTGATCTCATGAAACTATCTAGGTAAAATCGAACTTGAATCATGAAGTAAAGAAACTTGAGATCATTGTTTAAAATCGGAAATCATGTATTGAAACTGATTAGTCTTTTCTGATTGTTTGATAATTAAATTTCCTGAAAGAAAATAAATTTTCGAAAAGCAAAAGAATTTTGGAAAACCTAAAATATTTTCCTAATCCAAATTAGTTTTGGTTATCAATCTTAAACCAACCTTAAAAGGAAATTTTATAATTTGAAATCAGAAACCAAAGAGGAAATTTATAAAGGATTATAACCCATCTTAAACCTTGTAAACCGGGTTTGTGACTGACCCCAATCGAACCTATCCGACCCTGGTTTAACCATCAACCTATGCGACTTATAAAACCCTAAAACCCTTAGGTTATTTATTTTAGATTCCTGTGTGTTTCTTGCTCGCATCCTGGTCGATTTAGTTATTGTATTGAAATGATTTGCTTGTATAATTGTTATTGCATTTCATAAAATGGCCGAGTGCCTTGATCAAAATATGACCGAATGGTCTTGATTTTATTTGATGACCGGATGGCCTTTGCAGCCTAAATGGGCGCATGACATTGTTTCCTTATATAGCCAAATGGCATGAGAAACTAAATGATCATTGTTTTGTAATGAATTCAGATGCCAATAAACTCAGATTACAGTGTCCTAAATCTCTCCGGAGATAATTATATTGAGTGGACCATGAACACTTCAGGAAGATTAAAGCTCAGAGGAGTTTGGAAGTGTACCAAGTGGGATAATGATACCACTGCGAGTGAGAGGTCGTATGCCCTCAAGATCATGAAGGATAAACTCTGTGATGATCTAAAAATGATGTACAGCTACATCAATGATCCACATTATCTCTGGTATACATTGAACAACAGATACTCAGAAATGTTCTTGCATAAAGCAGAAAAGGAATGGCGACAAATAAAGTTCCAGGATTATGAATCAGTGGACGACTATGACTCTGACCTTATGAGAATCGCCTACACTCTCAACCTATGTGGAGAGTCGACAACCAACAGGGATAAGCTCACCAAGACTCGTGAGACTATCCATCCGAGTGATGCGATATCATTATATCACGCCAGTAAGTGTACTACTTACTTTGATCTACTCGACAAACTGTTGGCAATTGAGAAAAAGAAGAAAACAAAGGCAGAGAACATCAAGCAATTTGATGAGATCTTATACATACACAAACTGAGACAAGAGTTTGATTTGAGTATTCCTGAAGCTGGTGAAGAAGAACAAACCGAGTGGACTCATGTAGATAATGAGCTTGACCTATTCATTGAATAAGAATCAATGTAAGCCATATCCAAAGTGTTAAAAGGAATGGCCGGTTTTGTTTTATTTTTTTATTTTGACATCCTGAATTTTTATTTATGATTTGGTTTTCATTTTATTTTATCTTGTCATATAGAAAAGCACTAATAAAAGTTTTTATCTTATTTGATTTGCTTGCAATCTTTGATTGAAAAATGACAAGTAAATTTCGAAAATCAGTGAGTCTAAATGTGACCACGCCTATGGCATTTCCCTAAGGAGGGACGATTTTATTCACTCAAAATGAAAGCCCCATTGATTTATTTTGAATGGTTTCGAATGGGGTAAGGACAGAAGTGTTCTTTCTGATTATATAAAAGAAAATTTGCCAAAGGTATAAATGATCGAGAATAAATTCTCCATGTTGATCTAGACTATGCCAAATGATCAATATGATAAGGAACAATGGCATTTGGTAACCAGTAAGGTTAGCTACGAAATTATACTTAATGGTACGACCGGATTAGCCATCCGGATTTAAATTTTAAAATCTGATGCAAAGATTTAAAGGCACAAAAGAGTTCTCCCGTAAATCTCACGTGTGTAGTATGAACACAAGGGAAACTCATGAGGCTTCATTGTCCCAAAGGTATCATGGAAATGGCACAATAATTTTGTGTTCTTACGGAAATGATTTTATAACATGTTCCTGATAACCTGGCTGAATAAATTTCGAATTACAACCTATACGGTTTAGCTATAAAATTTATTAAAAGTCATGAGCATCCACAGATTAATGTATGTTCATGAGGGGGAGAGAGGATAACCCTATGATACATGAACACACAATAATCTTTTGGATATAAGAGCTCAAACACATTGTCCTTTTAAACCACAATAAAAATCGACAACCATGGAAATGGAAACCACAATAACCGTGGTCGTGGTTCCTACCATGGTCGTGGTCGAGAATCATTCCACAGTAGTATTTCTGGTCGGACATAACAACACTCGACCAAGTATGAACTTATAAGTTCACTGACTCTCCATACAGAGGTCACAAAAATATCTGGTTAAGGACATGGATTAATTCCCAAGATTTTTAACAGATTATAGTATGCCCATGAAATGGAAGTGAGGACAAATCCACACATGTCCATACTATAGATCTACTCGGACTGAATTATTTTGTGAATCTAAATGAGCCATTGGCCAAGGATCCGAGACTTAGGGACAGAGTAAGAATTCTAAATTTATAGTCCATAGGTCCGAGACTTGGGGACAGAATAGAAATTCGAAAATTGTAGTCCAAGACATGGGACATAAACAAATTATTCATACAAGTTAAAGTATAAGCATCAGGCCATTAAAGTAAAGCATAGATATTCCCATCTCAAAATGATTACGGGTCATGATCCAGACATCATCCTAAGATATTATAAATAGATCACCACAAACATGTGTGCCGTCTAGGATGAACCTCATAAGGAAATGAGATAAGATTGGGAATATATGTTGGATAAATAAAATGTTTTTCTCATACGATTTTAAGTAAACCATGAGCCAAACATGAGTGATTAGTTTGTGGCCAAGGTACATTGATTTATACAAGATAAATCCGTCTATCCAACATTCATTAAAATGAGAAAGCAATAAGCTGGAAAGAATAAGAGAAATGGATTGGTATGAACCACCATTGTCTTGGCAAGATCCTCAGACCAGAGAATAATATATATTGGACGTCCAAATCCATACAAAGAAAGAAAGAAAGGAATCATACAAGATGATAGCCAGACATAAGAGACCCGAATGACTATGTCATAACCAGCTTAGCACCACGAAAATAAATGTCCTAGTAGAGACATATTCAAGTTGCTATAAGTGAGTCTATAAAATAGACCTGTATGTTCCATATACATAAGAATCTCGGAAATAAAGGTGCACAGAAATGACATATCCGAGTTCACTAAAGAAACCAGACCAGACATAGAGAAAAATGCTGGCCAGCTGAACATCTAAGGTACCAAACCATGTAAATTGGATTAGCCGAGATACAATGGTAAAGGTCCTGGATAATATAATCTCTAATCGATTAGAACATGTCTGGAACGCGATAGAACGCGATGGAACAGTATATAAGTGTCGACACATACACACACATAAGTGATAAAAATGCATAAGAGAAAGCACTTGAGAATAAGAAGTAAAAGAGGATCTCGAACCCACACATGAGAGTACTCGAAAAATAAAATAAAAGAAATGAACGTGGGGTTCCAAGTAAAGAATAAGAGATGCGGAGACCATCTAACCAAGGGAAATAAGAGTCTTGTGATGAATGAAACCGTGAGATCAAGGACATGACCATGTTGAGGTCGTCCATATCTAATCATAGAGCATTCTATGAATGGCTTTATTACACAAGGTTATCCACAGAGACTAAGGAACAGATTAGAAGGAAATAAAATTCCTATGTGGTGATAGCTACTGCACAATATAATTAGTGTCTGGAAACACATAAGAAAATTGCAGTAAGTAGTACAATAAATCCCTGGATATATAAAGGTACATATGACCTGAGATTTAAGAGATCAAGAGATCTAAAAATGAGAAATATGAATCTCATAGAACAACATCGTTCCTGCGTTGTTCATGGACTATCACAGAAGCAGCTGCCTGCGTGTATACACATATAATAAAACTAAGAAATGCTTAGTAAGAAAGTTCTATAAGAACATTTCAGATTAGTCCATAAATCATGAAATAAATTCCTTGTGTTTATAACCTAAGAAAGGATGATTAAGTCCAACTGATTTTTGGACAGGCTGTAATGGAAATAAAATGATCTAGAATGAAGATCACAGCCGTATAAATATGTATTGAGATCTATGATCTTACATACCAAGAACTGGATATGATATGGTCAAAGTAATAAAGGATGAATCCATCAGATTCACGACCATAAGAATCCATATCCAAGTCTGACCTTAAACCACCTTGGTCCTAGGCAATTCCGACCCGTTCCATAGGTCATGATCCGACCATGAGACACCAAGCAAGGTGGAACGACCTGATTGATCCAAAGGAAGGCTTCCAGCCGGTCATGAAAGACTGATTGGCGTATGCCATATATATATAATTTCATGAAGAACTTTGGTTAACCTCTAAGTACGGAATGTGCAATAGTATGATCCACATAAAATCGTGGATATGCTAATGGTATTCATTGTCGAATTTTATAAATGACCAAGGATGTACAGAAAATATTTATGATAAAGATCCATTTCAAGATGGATGAATACTCCCATAGAAAGTCCATATGTTCTGGTCAAGGACCATAGAACATAACTGATCATTTTAAGAAATGGACGAAGTACTAATAAGTACATATACCTCATGATCACTGAAACAAGTTCAGATGAATTATACAGCAGTTGAAAGACATTGCACGGAGGTACAATTCAGGGTGAGTGGTACATGTTGTACTCTTTTCCCTTCACCTGGTTTTTGTCCCAATTGGGTTTTACCGGTAAGGTTTTAATGAGGCAACACCATAACTCTAAGTTTGGTAAAATGTATCCACAAGGTCCGCATGTCTATGACATCTATTCATAAGTTCATGTGTTGTACTCTTTTTCCTTATCTAAGGTTTTATCCCATTGGGTTTTCCTAGAAAGGTTTTAACGAGGCAACTTAAGAGCATGTTACTGACCCTGAAACGTATGTGTCGATCAAGAGGGAGTGTTGTGAATATATTATGTGATCGACCCATTTCTGTCTAAACCAGACGAACCGGACCAAACCATTTCTGGACGAACCGGACGAACCAAACCGGACCGGACCAAACCAGTCTATGTTGTACCAGACATGACCAGGCCCGACTCAAGCCCAGCCCAAGAAGACTAGAAGTTGGCGGCCCAAGAAGAGATAGAGAGATAGAGACAAGTCCAAGAAGATAAACATCAAGAAGATTCATGATTATCCTTATGTAATTAGTGATTATCATATCATAGATAGATTAGGATTTATATTCCCTTATGTTATGGGATTTATGTTTATCTCATTTCTAAACTTGTATAAATATGGACCTTCGGTCCTGATGATTAATAGGACGAAATCACTTCCATTTACAACAATTAGCCATTCTTCGTCAAAAAAAATATATGCCTGGTGATATTTTCATAAAACCATTATAAACTAAAACAATCTAAAACTGATGTACCTGGCACTTGCCACACTTCCTTAAATACGCCCTTATAATGATGCTATTTTGGGCTCTTTCCTAAGAAGAATTCGTCAACATGCAATTGTCATGCAGTATAGAATATGCACTTCAACTTCATCATTTGCTTATAAACGAACACAAACTAGAGTTCTCAAATGAGCAAATCATTTACATTCTCTGAGAAAAGTCTCTCATCAATGGCCGAGATCTCTGGTATTACTGTTCGGACACAAACGACTATCTTAAACATCGAAGATGGTGGATCCAGTGGTGATTCCCGGTCACCAGATTCTCCCTATCCTCTTATATCCATATCCTTCGTTCAAAAGGTAATGAAATGTTTTCTTGATTTTTGTCAAGACACTGATTAGTCGTATTGAAGATTTAACATAGAGAAATTCGTGGGTTCATCTCTTAGGGTGAAGGTTCAATAACCAATATGATTTACTTACTTTAGATTCAATATATTTTTTAAAAAGAAATAAAATAATAAGAATTTATCAAATTATCTTATATCTTTAAAATAAATAAAAATAGTAGTAATTACCAAAATATTTTTATTATTTTGTTTCATTTTTGAAAAGGTACTGAGTCCTTTTCAAATATACTGTATATATGCACGTTACTTTGGTTCAAATATTTAGCTTTTGACTTCATTCAAATTTGAAGTATAACAATCAAACCCAATTAACATCAATACAGGATCGGTTCGGTAGAATATTTGTTTCTATTACGTAGTTTAATAATTTAGTTAACTATTCTTTTTCTTAGCTATGGTGTTTTAAGTACTGAAAATGAGCACATCAATACCATTAAACTCAAACTCGGTTTAGTTATCATATGTGATTATGATGAAATTGCGTTTTCTGGGGATATAATTGATTTTATTGCTATATAACCTAAATCGTATTGATGCATACATACTTTAGTTGATTGGTGAGTTCGTGGGGACATTCTCTCTGGTATTTGCTGGCTGCTCGGCAATCGTGGTAAATGATACGTACAGTGAACAGGTGACACTTCCTGGCATAGCTTTGGCATGGGGTCTAACCGTAATGATTATGACCTACTCACTTGGTCATGTATCGGGTGCACATTTCAACCCTGCTGTTTCCATTGCGCTTGCTTCTTCTAGAAAGTTTCCTTTTAAACAGGTGACGAAATAAGAAAACAATACTATCAAATTTAGGGTTTTATAATCTTCCCAAAAAAAAATTAGTGTTTTATATGATATGATTTAAGTGATTTACATGATACATTTATGCATGATAACATTTTCTTTTATTCATTCATAACGGATCAAACTCTATATATAGGTTCCGATGTATATTTCTGCTCAACTTCTCGGATCAACCTTGGCGGCCGAAGCTCTCAGGCTCATGTTCCATCTGAATAACGACGTGTGTAGCCTCAAAGGCGATGTTTATGTTGGAACACACCCTTCAGGTTCCAACATAGCGACATTCGTAGTGGAATTCATCGCTACTTTCAACTTGTTGTTTGTTATTTCGGCTGTAGCTACTGATAAAAGAGCAAACAGATCATTTGCAGGCGTTGCTATTGGTGCAACCGTAGTACTCGACATCTTGTTCAGCGGGTACTTATATCGGAGCCCATTAGAATATTTTACAAAGTTATTATGGTTGTTAATGCTTGGTGTTTGATAAATCGACTAGGCCAATCTCGGGAGCATCAATGAATCCAGCAAGAAGCTTGGCTCCTGCTTATATATGGGGATGTTATAAGGATTTATGGTTATACATAGTTTCACCGATTATCGGAGCATTGGCAGGTTCGTGGACTTATAATATATTACGGTCTACAAATAAATTATATGGTGAGATAAAACGTCGAAATTGCAATAAAGTTTCTTCGAACGATCGTCAAGAACCATCTCAAGACGATTTCTGTATTCTTCGAGTGGTTGATCCGGATAACCGAAAAGTTTTCATACTTTCTTCCCCCACTGACATTAACGACACATGTAATGTCACATGCAAGTTGGCGTAAAAGAGGAAAAGACAGATGTGTTGCAACAATATTTCATATAAGTCAGATTTCTGGCGTTGTATGAAAAAAACTGAAAAAGTTGTTATATGGCAAAATTGAACAAATGTAAACAAAAATAAAATGGGCCAAGTATGCTTTTTCTAGAAATCTCAAACTAATGCAAAGTTTACACAAAATTTGAGAAATATATCTCTAGTATATATATATATTTATATATATAAGAACACTAATTAGTGAGTCATCCATCATGTATTTGTGGATTGCTATAAATAATAACATTTCCACATTTACGGGGGTTTTTCAAATATGACTCATAATTGGGACTCAACCCCAAAGTAATCCATGTTTTTCCATGTTTTTTAAAAGAAACTTTCATTTATCATATTTACCCTAAAAGTCTGAGTTATTCACAAAATATGATTACTTTTTTTTTTTTGAAAATGAGTGTTTTATTCTATCATCCTCATATTCATCAAGTATTTACGATATTACCATTGCCATCAATATACACTAACCACTATGAACTACCAATTTGAAACTCTTAATCCGCTCTTAACACACCAAATATTCAATTTTAACTTTTCCTATCTCATTTCTTATGCACACAAATCACATATCTTTCACTTTCTCTATAAATCATCCAAAAACTAAGATTTTGATTCCAAACTTTGTAAGATTCATATAGACATTGAAACTCATGATGTTGATCATTAATGAGTGGGTCACTGTCTTGGTGAAGTTCTGTGTATTTGGAGAAGATAAGCAAGTTAATATTCAAGTGAAATATCAAGTGAAAGCAAGAACTCAGAGTTAATCACAGATTAATGGAAGGTTGAGATGTTACGAAGATGAGAAAAGGAGATTCAGTTTCTAGAATTTTTGTCGGCGTCTACGAAGGTCGATAGAGCGAAGAAAAAAAAGAAACCTAAAATTCTAGCGGTCTTGTTCTAATGTTTAGTGTTTTAAAAGGTCCAATCATAAGATGTGTAAATAGCCCAGTCCGAATAGGGGATTAAGATGACCTGAAATACACAAATTAAGTCTGATGCGATTGGTTTGGTAAGGCGACACATATCCAAAAATGCATGTCCCTCCTTATTGATGCGGTGGCCTATGGAAAGTAATAAGTCTCCTTTATTGTTATATAGATCTCAGTATCATTATTAATTAATAACATTATATAGTATTACTAAAGCCCATTTTTCTATAAAATCTCTTAACCAAAACTAGAACTTGACCCGCATCCTCGTTCGGGTGTCTGACTTAACTTATCTTCAACGTAAACTCATAAACCGCTGGTTTTATATATATATTGTGTTTTGTAATTTACTAAAGAGTAGATTTTATAATATAAATGTTTGATACTACTTTTTTATTTGTACTTAATATTATATTGAAAAGGATTTTTAGTGATTAAAACCCTCAATTATTTTTAAATCGTAAAATAAACCCTCAACTATTTTTTAATGTTATAACCCCTCAACTTACAAACTGTTAATGTTTGTCACCCTCCGTCTATAATTATGTAACAGAAGGTTAAATACGTTAACGGTTTGTAAGTTGAGGGGTCAAAACATTAAAACAATAGTTGAGGGTTTATTTTACAATTCAAAAGTAGTTGAAGGGTTTAATCACTAAAACACATTTTAAACAAATTGGAAGAAAAAAAGACACATAAGTTGATTTTTTTTACCTAAGAACATTTTAGGTTAGAAATTATGATTGTAAACTAAGAGTGGGATGATGGTAGCTAAATGCATAAATAAAGAGACTGTAATTCCATATAAAGAAGTCCAATTCACAACCATTCCAAAATTATATGCAAAGAAGATCGGTTCTACGAGAACTAGTAAAATATATTTTTTCTTGTAGAGAATATTTTTTCCTACGGCAATGCATCTTTATTAGGATTTCTCAAGATTTTTCACCAAGCCGAACACTTAGTGACAATTTTTTTATTTAAATTTTGGCTTAGTTAGATACCCTCATCAAATGGCCTAACTCATTATCTTAAATGCTTTTCTTAATTGGGTGACGCCAATCCGATTTTCTTTTCGTATAATCTCGTAACGATTACTAATCAAACATTTTTTACTTGGAATCTGATAATCCGATAAACGAATTTTCTTTAATTGGCTTTGCATCTACATTTTTTCTTCACTTAGGCTACCATTGTCCCACTATCTAAGCTAAAGCGTTTAGTTAACAAAAAATATTTGATAATTAGAGAAATATCAACTTATTTATATTTTTCCTTCCAGTTTGTTTAAAAATGTGTTTTAATGATTAAAACTCTCAACTATTTTTAAATCGTAAAATAAACCCTCAACTATTTTTTAATGTTTTAACTCCCCTACTTACAAACCGTTAACAGATGTCACCTTCCATTACAGAATTATAGACGGAGGATGACATACATTAACAATATGTAAGTTGAGGGACTGAAACATTAAAAAAAATAGTTGAGAATTTATTTTACGATTTAAAAATAGTTGAGGGTTTTAATCACTAAAAATCCTATTGAAAATTTTAGAACTTGATGCAATTTGATGTAATTGTACTATTCATTTATCAACATGTTGTTTTTGTTATTATTTTAAAATGAAACAACATACTAAATTTTTTAATTATTTGCATTAGTTTTTTTTATGAATTATCATTAATTTTATGATATTTCGTTTTCTTGAAAATTGAACTCGTGGAATTTTTATATTTGATTAAACTAAATAAGATAATATTGTATTTAAAAGTTGTTTTATATAATATATACTATACATATTTCAGTTTTTGTTTTTAATTTCACCACACAAAAAAACAATAATCATTGTAATTAATTAATTTAAATTTATTTTAAATGCAGTGGTAGAATTTGTAAATAAAAAGAAATACAAAAGAAAATACTTTATTTATTATAAATGTAATGACTAAATGTGTAAATAAAAAGAAGTAATTAATCTGCTATCCATGTTTCCAAACAATTTTCATTTATTCTGTTATCCATGTTTCCAAACAGTACCAAAAGGTACTTCGGGGTTTTAATAATATAGATAAATGCTTATTCTTTCTTCATTACAAACAATGGTTTTGAGTAATTATGTAGTTAAACCATGTAAGAAAACATCAGCTGATCGATTAAAGAATTTAGTTTATTTTTTCTTTGCTAAACCGTAAATTCCACCATCGAACATGGATCTCATAGGATGGCTCAGAGTGGTGCAGTCATGCGTGTATTCTCACAGGATGGTAGAATTGTCTACTGTAAGAATCGTCTTTGTAATATTCTCATCGTTGTAATAGCATAATCAATCGATAATAATCGATCCAGACGTTAAAAAACCGTAAATTCCACAAGAAAATGGTAGAGTTTTACAAAACTTTAATCTATTTAGAACAAAAAAATCATGGTTGAATTCAAAGAATTTGATGTTATCTAATATACTAAAGTGATAATCAAACTAATCATATATTACATATCCAAAATCACATGTCTAATTAAAATAATATAATATTATTTATTAAAATTATAAATAATTGAAATTAAAATAAACTATTAATAAAGTATTACAATATATTATAAATATTTATACCTTGTGCATGAGCACGGAAGAATCACCTAGTAATACATAATATACCTACTTCTCAAATTTCTTACTATACGTACGTTTCTTAGTCTTTTAAATGTATGTATATTCGTTTGTTAAATATATTTAAAGTAAGGTATTAATATCTACTTTATAAATTGTATTTCAATAAAATGGTATTAAAATGTACATTTTTTAATTTCTCAGTATACATGTATATCAGATTGTTAATATACTTTACTTTCAAGAGATCACATTTAAAAGATCATGTGTATGTTAAAATTAGTTTACAGATTTGTTTTTTACACATTTTTGAGATATTTATTGTAACCGGAATATATATATAGCATAAATTTGTTGCTCGAAATATAAAAGAACTTAGGGAAATTGTCAAAAATACCACATTCATAGTACCACTTTTCATATTTACGCTAACCACTAGTACTCTTATTTCTAAAGAGGAGAAAAAGACATTTATAAACTTTAGGGTTAACTAATCTAAACATAAGGTTTACAGTTGAGAGGTGAGGTAGAGTTTATAGTATATAGTTGATGGTTTAAAGTTTAGGGTATATAGTTGAGGGTTTAGGGTTTAGAGTTTAGGGTTTAGTTTTAAAGTTTTAGAATTTGATAGGAGTCAAAAATATTTATTTTGATCAAATATAAATTTATTTTTCAATATAATATATTTGAAATATTATTCATATATACATTTATTTTGGGCAATATGTGGATGTTATACTAGTTATATATTTACCAGTGTTTTAAAATGCATACGCATAACTGACTAGACGCCCATCTAAGCGTTCGGCGGTTCACCACTGCAATATTAGCCAAATCGGCACAACCAATCAGATACCCAATTAGTCGTTTAATCACTGGCCAGCTAGGCAAAGAAAAATTAGCTATCTAGTGAATATTCATTAGATAATAGATTGTGTGGATCTCTTCTTAGCTCGTGCAATAAATAAAAGCGGTCCTTCGCCTTAGTAAGCTAGCCTTCTAAGCTAGCTAATTTTCCTTTGCTTAGCTTTCTAATCATAAACCGATTTCAATAATAAAATATTGGACTCTGATGACAAATGTTTGGACCATAAAACAGGTTCATTTGTCTGAATAGAGTTGAGACATTCTCTGATCACAAAACTCTGCATCACAGGAGAATTGGACTGACACTTCTTGCCACAACAAACATCCATATATATTTCTTTTATGCAAGATGTAGATGTCATCCTAGTTTTATATTTATTAGTGTTCTAAAATGTGGGTGCATAACCGAATAGGCGCCTGTTTAGGCAAATCGGCACAACTAATCCGATACCCAAATAGTCGTTCAATTGCCGACTCTTCGTCTAAAATCAGACAAAAACAAATTTCAACAATAAAGTATTGGATTTTGATAACAAGTGTTTGGACTATAAAACAAGTCCATTTGTCTGATGAAGAGTACACGACTCTGCATCATTGGAGAATAGAATTGACACTTCTTGTCGCAACAAACGCTTCACCTACCGTCCATATTGTTTGGTCGTCTAATTTGTACATGTATTAATCTATAGACATATATTTATAATCAAAAATATAAAAATTAGTTTTTATATATACTCTGCTTAATCCTTGATTTTTCGGTTAGATAGGCCTGACTGATTTTTTCGCTACCATCCACAAACGTACTTTTGGCGATTGACAATGTTTCAAAATAATCATATAAATCGCTATAAATCGTTTCAAACCGCTCAAAACATCTTAAAATCAAAAATTGATTTCAGCTAGCATTTGCGGTTGCAGATGAATAAATAAATATAAAATTAAAATTTTCAAATATTTTAAAATTTTAAATTAAAATATATACACATTTATATATTAATTTAAATTCACAAACAATATCATAATTTATTTTATAATAATTTTAAACTAGCTATCTTTTAAAAAAGTTTCAAACACATTTATTAAAATTATAAATTTCAACTAACTAAAAAGTTAAACTAATAAATATAATATTATTATTAATCATATTATATTAATAATTATTATATTTTATCACAATAATATATTTTTATAATGTTATAATTTATTTATATTGATAATTATTATTAAACCGTACAATACGTCATAATCAACAACTCACAAATATTTAACAATTGTCAAATGTTGTCTCCTTATAAAATGCTACGCTTGAAACTGTAACCATACATTTGAACCAGTCGGATCGGTAGCGTACGGGCAGGGATATTTATATATCGTCGGCAGCAAAAGTATGTAAAAAGGGGACAAAGAAATCGATGGATTAATGTTTTTTTCTCAATCAATCAAGAAGATAGTTAGGGTGAAAAGTTATTTTCTTTGAATCAAATCATCACTTTGTTCTTGTGTTCTTGAGTTATTTTAAGTTCTTATTTTTTTTCTTTACATGATTAAGCTTAAATCCTTTATGGGGTTAAGAGGAATCATGGTGATTAGTGAGTAGTCTACTTTAGGATTCATGGGTTAGGGAGATTAAGGGTGATTAAGCTAGATGTAAAGGGTTTTATGTTTTATCTATCTATTTCCTTGCTAATAGAGTGATCTTATTGCTTCTTTTGAGTTTGGCCTCTCAAAGGTTGATCTCTAGACATTTCACACCCGGAAGGTGTTTGATGAAATGTCTGAGTCAACTCTTCTAAGCTCTTAACACACTTTGCCAAAGGAATTTGTTGTTAAAGGTGTTAAGATAGCTAGTAGGCTTGATTTTAATGATTGCTTTAGCAACATTCAACCAAAGAGATTTGATGTTTGAGTTGCTTTAGCAAATGAACATTCATCTAGGGATAGAGCTTGTTTAGTATTGTGTCTAGGCCTAAGATTGCTAGATTGATTGAAAGTCATCTCCTTTAGTTCAAAACTTGATCACCCAAGATCTAATCCTTATTCCCATGAGTTCTCCCATCTCATAATCAAAGAAAGTTTGCTATTTTACTGCATTTTTAGTATTGCTCTAGTTTAAAACTCATCTCACTTTTGGTTTGCACTTAGATTAAGCATGGATTTGTATTCTCACCTAGGATTGGTTCGACATCTCATATACTACTGCATTTGATAGGGACCCTGAAAAGTTCTGTTATCAATTTTACACATTTTGAGATATTTATTGTAACCGAAATATATATATAGCGTAAATTTTTAGCTCGAAATGCAAAAGAACTTAGGGAAATTATCAAAAATACTACATTCATAGTATCATTTTCATTTTTACCACTATTACTCTTATTTCTAAAAAGGAAAAAAGACATTTAGAAACTTAGTATTAACTAATCTAAACTTAAGGTTTAGAATTGAGAGGTGGAGTAGAGTTTATGGTATATAGTTGAGGGTTTAGGGTATATAGTTGAGGATTTAGGGTTTAGAGTTTAGGGTTTAGTTTTTAAATTTTAGAATTTGATAGGAGTCAAAATATTTATTTTGGTCAAATATAAATTTATTTTTCAATATGATATATTTGAAATATATATTATTCATATATACATTTATTTTGCGCAATATGTGGATGTCATTCTAGTTATATATTTAGCAGTGTTTTAAAACGTAGACGCATAACCGACTAGATGCCCATCTAAGCATTTGGCGGTTCACCGCTGCGATATTAGCCAAATCGGCACAACTAATCAGATACCCAATTAGTCGTTTAACCACCGACGAATCATCTAAAATAGGACATAAACCGATTTTAACAATAAAATATTGGATTCTGATGACAAATGTTTGGACCATCACGTCCATTTGTCTGAATAGAGTTAGGACCTTGTCTATGTATTTATAGAAGACTACAAGACTCTACATCACAAGAGAAGTGAACTGAAAGCTCTTGCAACAACAAACGTTCATATAAATTTACTTTGTGCAAGCCGTGGATGTCATCCTAGTTATATATTTATTATTGTTTTTTAAAGTGCTGGTGCATAACCGAATAGGCGTCTGTCTAAGCGTTTGGCGGTTCATCGCTGTGATTTTAGCTAGATCGGCACAACTAATCGGATACCCAATTAGTCATTTAATCATAAACCGATTTCAATAATAAAATATTGGACTATGATGACAAATGTTTGGACTAGGCATGGGCTTTCGGTGGTCCAATAGGTTTCGGTTCAGTTGATTCGGATTTTTAGATTTTTGGTATTATATTCACAAGTACCATTCGGTTTTCACTAATTATCGGATCAGGTTCGGTTTGGTTCCTTCCGGGTTCGGTTCGGATCGGATTATAACCAATGTCTGAAATTGTCCAAAAATATTTTTTTAAACCTAAAAATTTGACAAAATAGTATTCAGAATATGTAAATTATTCACAAATATAATTAAAAATTAGTTAAACTATCTAAATTAACTAAATGATATTCAAAATAACATATAACCTAAACTACGAAAATCTTTAGAATACTATAAACTATCTAAACTACCTTAACATATATAAAAATATTAACATATTTAACTAATTTTGGATACCTTCAGATCCTACTTTGGATTTCGGTTCGGTTCGGGTTATATCCAAAGTCCAAAGTACTAAGCTCATATATAAGTCCCGTTCGGATATTTTTGTATAACGGTTTGGATCCGGTCTCGGTTTTTTCAGTTCGGATTTAGGTAGGTACTTCGGGTTGGGGTGAAAACGCCCAAACCTAGTTTGGACCATAAAACAGGTACATTTGTCTGAATAGAGTTACAAGAGTATGCATCACAGGAGAATTGGACTGACACTTCTTGCCACAACAAACATCCATATATATTTCTTTTGTGCAAAAATTTAATTAAATTATATACACATTTTATATATTAATTTAAATTCACAAACAGTATCATAATTTGTTTTATAAAAACTTTAAACTAGCTATCCATTATAATATTTTAAAAAAGTATCAAAAACATTTATTAAAATTATAACTTTCAACTAATTAAAAAGTTAAATTAATAACATAATATTATTATTAAACATATTATATTAATAATTATTATATTTGATCACAATAGTATATGTTTTATAATGTTATAATTTATTTATATTGATAATTATTATCAAACCATGCAATATATCATAATCAACAATTCACAAATATTCTGCGGAAGCCGCTATTTTCTAAATGTTGTGTCAGCATATGAAAGGAAACGCTACGCTTGAAACTGTAACCATACATTTGAACCAGTCGGGTCGGTCGAACCAGAGCCTAGCGTACCGGACAGGGATATTTATATATCGTCGGCAGCAAAAGTATGGGACAAAGAAATCGATTAATCTTTTTTTTCTCAATCAATCGAGAAGAAAGTTAGGGTTCGTTATCAGCAATGATTCCAGCGAAGAGTTCCGATGATTTCAGTTGGGAGAAAGATTTGTCAGAGGATCTTCGAATGTATAATGAAGAGTGGGATAAGAGCGGGGTTAGGAGAACGAAACGATGATCCCTCCATTTTCTCTCTCTCTCTCTCTTCTTGATTCAATTTTGATTATTTGTTGTTGTTGCTCTCTTCGTTTGTCAGGGTTTCGATATCGACTTCTCGAAACTCCGTCACAAATTCGACACAGGAGCTGTGGATCTCAACGACGATAACCTGGTTCTTGACCCTGATGATACCAACTTAGCTCTGCTCACCAGGTTGACGCACTTGGCTATCACGCACCACAAATACGAGACGGTTAGTTAGTAAAACGATGACTTTTTTACCCCTTTGACAGATTGAATATCTCTCTCTCTCTCTCTTTGCTTGTGGTTTAGGGTATAAGAAGCCTTGAGTTTGTCAGGGTCTTGAAAGCAAACTACCACCCATCCGCTGGAGTCACCTACTACATCACATTCGAAGCCGATGATGGTAATCAGACTAAACAGTATCAGGCAGTGGTTCGCTACTTGCCTAGTGAATACTCAAGTTATCTCTTGCTGGCCTAAACCCTCTTGAATGGTATTTTAACTAGCTTCCTGTCCACATTGCTTACTAATGCTTAAGATGACATTGTCCTAGATTTGTATACTAAAACATAGTTCGTGTATCATTTCTGCAGTTTTCCACCACTGCCGCTCTCTATGAATGGGAAGAATAAAAAGTCGGTTACTGTTATCTTGTTCCTTTAACTTCTATATGTCAGACTTTTAGTTGTTTCACTATGGCTTTTGCCAAGTGTTGTTGCTACAAAAGCCACTACTGTTTACATCAGCTACTTATGGAATATGTTGTTGTTTCGTGTTTTTGTCTACTCTTTTTTCCTGCTCATAGCTTAGGTTCTTAAAAGAGTAAATAGTAAAATGATTAAGATGTGGAGGAGGCAATGAGACCTGGTGGTGCTGGAGCCAGAGAGAATGGTGTGGAGATGATTATTCTCGCACAAAGTTGCTTGTTGTACGCTCTTGAACACTTCCAAAATCAACCATGCATATTTTCCCAACTCATCATGTCTTTTCCTCAAATATGCTTAGTACACATTCTATGGTCTGTACAAAGAAGGACATTTTTGATACCATATATCAGTCCATTTCCAAACTCCGAGTCCAAATTTTCTTTTAGCAACTCCCAGTTAACTTTATTCTCTACTGGAACACTTGAGGTTTATTTCTAGGATCCCTCGTCTGAGGCAGTCGCCTTCGTTTCTTACATGACTGAATTAGTCTCAGGATCAGAAAAAGAGAGAGATCAATGTTTTGGCCTTGTTGGTGAAAGAAGATCCACACGGTGTTTGCCTAGAAAGTGGTGACCCACGCACCATAGGTATTACTTGGGGCGTTTCTTCCATTCATCTTGAGTAACCAACACTGTTATTAGGCTCATCACCAAGTTTGGTAGAGTACATTACTTTGCATAAAGACTTGGGTGCTAAATTTCTTTTGGTGTAATCATTTTTCACCCATTTCTGTCTTTTTCACTCTTGGAAAACTCACGGGATAAAATAAAATAAGAGGTTGATTTAGAATGTTGTTAGTGTTTGTTTCATGTAACTTACTGGTTTTTATGAATGCTTGAAAGTGTGTAAAAAAAAAGAATTTGAACATTAGGGGGATATTGAAGGGATCCAAATCTACCAATAATCTTTACAAGAGCAAGTTCCACCTTTAAAGAGGTGAAACCTGTTCCTATCTCTTACAACAATCTCTCTTTCATAGATCATGGAGATTTTCTTAGTATATGTGTGACAGTCACTACACATCCTCAGGTTTCTAGCTATTCTAATGATAGACCCTGGAGGTGTATACAAAAGCGCAAAGGCAAGAGCCACCTTTTGGCTATGCCCTTTTAGTCTCTCCCTTTTCTCTTCTTCATCATCTACGTTTAGCAAAACCTGCGTCAGGTCTGGTGAGTATCCTTCGAATTTCAGCTGCCATTCCATCTGGTGTAGCATCTTGTACATCTCTTTGCACTGTGGGTGGAACCTATCTTGCTGAAACAAACCTATGAGTTTTACCTTTTACCTCAACGATGCTAAAACCCGGTGTTTGCTTCAAACCCTTGTTACCCATCTCTGTTCGAACTCTGGCTACATCTTCCCACATTTGAGCTTGTGCATACATGTTAGAGATCACCAAATAGTCACCTGGGTTGCGTGAGCTTAGCTTAATCAGTTCTCTAGCTGCTATCTTCCCTAGCTCAACGTTCTGATGAACTCTGCATGAGCTTAAGAAGCTTCTCCAGACAACATCGTTTGGCATGCTCTTCTGGATGATCTCCAAGGCTTCCTCGAGCAGACCAGCTCTTCCTAGAAGATCCACAAGGCATCCATAATGCTCAGCACTTGGCTCCACTTTACCCTCCCTCACCATTTCCTCAAAGACTCGACGGCCTTCTTCCACAAGACCAGAGTGGCTACAAGCATTGAGAACACTGACATACACTACACCATCACACTCTACACCTTCTTCCCTCATCTCTGAGAACATCCTCAAAGCTGCTTCTCCTTCTCCAGTGCAAGGCGAGTCCCTGAGATCATTCGCGCTGTAACTCAAACCTGTTCCTACTCTCCATCTTCTTAAATACACGCAACGCCTTGTCTAACCGCCCGCATTTACCGTACATATCCACTAGTGAAGTCCCAACCGCTACGTTGTTGAGTTCGTTTATGTTTCTCAACAGGTACCCATGAATGCTCATTCCTAAATCAAGCGCACCGGTGTTAGCACAAGCCGTGAGAGCACTAACCATTCCACTTTCCTCCGCCTTCAAACCCGTTGTTTCTCTACACATCCCTCTGAACAGCATCAAGCTATCACTCCACATCCCAGCTCCCGCACGAGCCGACACCATCGAGCTCCACGACGCAGCTGTTTTGGATTGGATTCTCTCGAAAACGGCTGAAGAAAGTGACATCTCACCGCATCTTCCATACATACTGATCAAACCGTTCTGAACAAACACGTCACCTCCAAACCCGAGCTTCAACACCTGCCCATGGATCTGCTTCCCTTCACTCACCGACTTCAAACGAGCGCAAGCCTTTAGAAGAAACGGGTACGTGAAGTTATCAGGCTCAACCCTTTCCTCTGCTACCATCATCTCACTGTAAACACACAAGGCTTCCTCGAAACACGCATCGTTGACATACCCTCTGATCATTGTGTTGTAATCGAAGGTGCAAGGTTCAGTCGATCCCTCTGAAAATGGACGCTGCGTAGCTCATACTGTTCTCCCATCCCGACCGAGCGCACGTCGAGAGAACGCTGCTCGCTGAAGAGGAGAAGAGACTGAGCTTGATGAACTTGGCGTGGACTTGTTTGAACTCTTCCATGTTGTTGCATCTCTTCAAGAGGTGTAAACACTCTTGCTCTTTTGCTCTCAAGTTGTTGACTTCTTCTGGGTTGTGATGACATACATCGTCTCTAGAAGCCAACAGAGACTGTATAAGTGGTGATGTTTTGATCATCTTCTCCTCGTAACCCTTCCCTGATCATCGAGAAAGATGTTAGAGTTCATTAGGGGGACTGTTTTCGAATCTCATCCCCTGGAGATTTTCCTGGCAAATATGAGCCACAGGTTTGAAATTTTTTGTTTTGTTTATGATAAGTTGTGATGTGTGAGAGAGAGAGAGATTGTGCTTTTGGATTTCCTCTCCATGCTATGTCTCACTTGTTGGGACCCACCTTCGCTTAACATATTCAGACATAATGGTTTCGCTATGGTTCAATTCGGTTTGGTTCTTAACCAAACTAGCCGAAACTTGAAACTGGGCCTTTTTGTGTGTTTCAGTCGGAAACCCAAACAAGTGTTTTTGATAAATGAGCCCTCTTGTTGGGCTCTCACAAAATGGTTGAAAAGTGAAATAGTTCATAAATCCTAATCAACAAAATGGGTTATAGGTTATCTTTTTTTTTGATCAATAACGTTTATTAGAACAGTCAATTCATTTTTTTTTTTTGAACACTCAGTCAATTCATATAGCACTACTATCATATCATGTAATTACAAAATTTCCATTTTTGTTAGTTAAAGTAGCAGAGGATGAATTGGTTATCCATTTCCAATGAATACAAATTTGACTATGATTGTAATTAGCGCACAAAAAAATTGCTTACTAGCAACGAATTAATTCTTATTTCTGTCAGAAAAAAATATCATAAATTTTTTTTTTCTATAACATCCTCATTATGGCTCAGATGATCCACTCACTTGGGTATGTGAATGAAGAAGATTCTACAGAAGAGAACATGTAATACGTCCAACGACGTCAGAACACAATAATGTCATTCCTCACATGCTTGCTCATTTGATTCGAATTTTAAAATTATTGGCATCATTTACGCGCATATTAGCATATACAATTCTTGTATTTGAATGCTGATTAATTATTCTCAACGGTTTTCAGACAATTTAGTCCGCAAGTGGAAATAATTTAAATGCCACTTCAATCATTTAACAAAAATAAACGTTGACGGAAAAATAAGAACAACACAAATTAAGAACGATTCCAATTTATAAGTGCGACTGTGCGTGTAGAGTAATAAAATAAGAGAGTAAAATTATTACATTACACATTAATGGACGTTGTGGTCGTTGTTAGTGTTTTACTGAAACGCGACACACACGCGCGTGCAGCACAGGCGCCTGGGAGTAGAGTGTGTTGTATCAAATTATTAGATTGGTCTGAGAAAGTGTGAATCACTCTCGCAAGAAAGAAGGGGCGTGTAGACCCACGCGCGCGTACACAAAAAAGCCATCTCCATCGACACGAACTATGTAAAAGACACTCGTGGGTCCTTTTTTTCCAATTCATCTCTCTCTATGGATTTCACCGTCTCTCTGCCGTTTCCTTCTCCAGATTTTCTCGGCTTTTCTTGATTTTTCCCCTCAGAAAAACAAAAACAAAAATCACAGGAATCAAAACAGATTTTTCACTCTCTCATCTTTAGCAAAAAAAAGGTTAGTCTTTTCAAATCATTTGGTCTTTTGCTTTAATACTTTTCCTGTTCAGGCTTCTTCTTCTTCTTCCCTTTCTAGTTTCTTCTCTCTCCCTCTCTCTGTGGGCTGCTGAATTATTATCAAGTGGGTTTGGTTAGATGTTGAATAATTTCACAGAACAATTGATTTGACCATGAATTTGTCAATATGCCATTATAATAAATAAAATAAAAAGGCATTTTTCATTTCTAGATTTGTCAATTTATTTGCCGGCTGTTTGACTTTGATTTATATAGATAGATATGTTAGATGTTGAATCCACTTTGTTATTCCTAATCTTTTAACTCTTTCTTGTTTCCATTTCTCTTGTGTCTGGACCAGAAACCAGAAGACAAAACCCACACGGTGATCTGATTTTGGGTTTCTATTAAATGGAGAAAGATGGAGGAGAAAGCTGGAAAGATATGGTGAGAAAGATGCTTCCACCTGGAGCTCCTTTCCCTGAAAACTCATCTGAATTCGATTTCTCCATTGCCATGGAGTACACTGGTCCTACTCCTCTACATTCAATCCCTAAAGTTTCACCTCTTGATGTTAATCCTCCTCCTCCTCCTCCTCGAGTGAACAGTCCCATCCCCTTGCCTGTCTCTCGTATAGCCGGAGGAGTCACCACTAGCTCTACTACAGGTCATAGCCCTAGAGGAGGTTCACCTGCTAGCTCTGAGTCCGTGGTCTCTGTGCTGCACAACAACCCTGAATCATCCTCTGGCTCTGCTTCTGTTTCACCAGTCAACGGGAATCATCAGGTTCGGAGACCCGTTGTGAAGTTCAAACCTGTTGAGAGCAAAGAGGAGAACAGTGTGGGGACGGGTACGGAGAGAGAGAGGGAAGTTCAAGAGTGTACGAAGAGAGCGAGAAAGAAGAAGAAGAAGAAGAGAGTGTGTTATAGATGTGGAAGATCTAAATGGGAAAAGAAAGAGACTTGCATAGTGTGCGATGAGAAGTACTGTGGGAACTGTGTGCTTAGAGCGATGGGTTCGATGCCTGAAGGAAGGAAGTGTGTGAGCTGCATAGGCCAAGCTATCGACGAATCGAAACGGTCCAAGTTAGGGAAACACTCGAGGGTGTTGTCGAGGTTGCTTAGTCCTTTGGAAGTTAAACAGATCATGAAGGCGGAGAAGGAGTGTGCAGCTAACCAGCTGAGACCTGAGCAGCTGATTCGTGAATGGTTGTGCGTTAAAGCCTGAAGGAGATGGCTGAGCTGCTTAACTCTCCTTTACCGCCTGAGAAGTTGAAACCGGGTAGCTATTGGTACGACAAAGAGTCTGGTCTGTGGGGCAAAGGAAGGGGAGAAACCAGATAGAGTTATAAGCTCTAATTTGAACTTCACTGGGAAGCTATGTCCGCACGCTAGCAATGGGAACACGGAAGTTTATATGAATGGTCGAGAGATCACAAAGCTTGAGTTAAGGATCTTGAAGGTAACTTTTTTAAACATTGTCTTGTTTTTTTAAGTGTCACTTGTATAAAACCATTGTTTTGTGTATATATGTCAGATAGCAAATGTACAGTGTCCACGTGATACTCACTTTTGGGTGTACGATGATGGGCGTTATGAGGAAGAAGGGCAGAATAACATCCGAGGAAACATTTGGGAAAAGGTAATGTAACAACTCTTTATCAGATTCTTGTATTCTGTATGAAGCATGATGAGTTTGTTCGGTCTTGGGTTTAAACAGGCATCTACAAGGTTCATGTGTGCGCTGGTTTCGTTACCTTTTCCACACGGACAGCCACGAGGGATGGTACAACCACCGAGCACTCACACAACCGTTCCGAATTATATAGAGCATAAGAAGATTCAGAAGCTTCTACTTCTTGGTATTGAAGGGTCTGGAACCAGCACTATCTTCAAACAGGCCAAGTTTTTGTATGGAAACAAGTTCTCGGTGGAGGAGCTTCAAGAGATTAAGCTGATGGTACAAAGCAATATGTATAGATATCTGAGTATCTTGCTTGATGGAAGAGAACGTTTTGAAGAGGAAGCTTTATCTCATTTGAGAGGTTTAAACGCCGTTGAAGGAGGAGACTCAGGAGGTACTATTTTTTTGCAGTATAATGGTTCTCGTTGATCAGTTTCTTGATTTTCTTGAAATGTTCTTGCAGGTGAGGAAGCAAACGAGGATGGAACTAGTAGTAAGCTCCGCAGTGTGTGTATACATTGAACCCGAGGTTGAAGCATTTCTCGGATTGGCTTCTAGACATCATAGCAACTGGTGACCTCGACGCGTTTTTCCCAGCTGCAACACGTGAGTACGCTCCCTTGGTTGAAGAAGTCTGGAAAGATCCAGCGATACAAGCCACGTACTAAACGAAAAGACGAGCTTCACTTCCTTCCTGATGTTTCAGAGTACTTCTTGAGCCGGGTACAGACAGAAGAACTCATGTTCATGGTTCTCTTGTTTATTAGTTTCATAAATGTTTTTTTTAACTTAGGTTTCGTTTTGCAGGCTATGGAAGTGTCGAGCAACGAGTATGAGCCTTCAGAGCGAGATATCGTATACGCAGAAGGCGTCACGCAAGGAAACGGATTAGCTTTCATGGAGTTTTCTCTTACAGAACAGAGTCAACAGTCTGAATCTTACCCGGACAACCCTGACGTCTTGTCCCCTCCTCAGCCAAAGTACCAGCTCATCCGAGTGAACGCAAAGGGGATGAACGATAGCTGCAAATGGGTAGAGATGTTTGAAGATGTACGAGCAGTCATCTTCTGCATCAGCTTAAGCGACTTACGACCAGATCAGTATCACACCAGAAGGCAGCGGAACAGGTCACTTTTCAGAACAAGATGATCCAGAGCAAAGAGCTTTTCGAGTCAATGGTTAAGCATCCTAGTTTCAAAGACACGCCTTTCATATTGATACTAAACAAGTATGATCTCTTCGAGGAGAAACTAAACCGTTCGCAGTTAACATCCTGCGACTGGTTCAGCGAGTTCTGTCCGGTTAGGACGAACAACAACGTGCAGTCACTTGGTTACCAAGCTTACTTCTACGTTGCAATGAAGTTCAATCTGCTTTACGCTTCTCTCACGGGTCAGAAGCTGTTTGTGTGGCAAGGTAAGGCTAGGGATAGAGCCAATGTGGATGAAGGGTTTAAGTATGTGAGAGAGGTTTTGAAATGGGAGGAAGAGAAGGAAGAGAGTTACTTAAATGGTGGTGAAGATTCGTATTATAGTACTGATATGAGTTCTTCGCCGTATAGACCTGAGGAGTGAAGAGATGGGGTCTCTTTGGAGGGAAACTCTTGATTCATCATTTGTTGTAATTTTTATGTTAGATTTGGTTTTTCGGTGTAGGATTTTCTTTTAATTTGAGTGGAATAAAGGTCTTGATGATATCAAATGTGTAAGTGTTAAACCATAATTCATATTTTAGATGAAATTTGTTGAGTGCTTTATGGGATGTGCATCATTTGTATCCTATCAAAACTCTGATTCGTTTTGAAGGGAGAAAAGAAACAAAGAGGACCTTATCTTAACATCATTGAGTAATTTATTTAAATATAACTTTTAACTATATACAAAAGAATTGTTATTACTATCATCTTTGTTTTGTGTTTTTTATTAAAATAATTAAAACAATTTTTTTTGATAAAATTTCAATTTTTTGATCAAACAAAATAATGTTATGGCAAGTGAACTCTTGTTATAGATTAGAACTAAAATATTATGCTATAAAAATTCCTTCTAAAGTGTGACTTGGAACCATCTCCTTAACACTTCCAGCAATTAAAACAAATTTTAAATATTTATAAAAAATAAATATAATGATTTTAGATTATTACAATATTTTAAAAATTTGTCAAAATACCTAAAATAAATTATTTACTCCCTCCGTTCCTGAAAGTAGGATTTTCTAGATTTTATTTTTGTTCCACAAAGATAGATTTTCTATATTTTTAAGGTACTTTTGTATACTTTTAAGAATCATTAATTGTGACTATTTGAATTGATTAAATTTTATTGGTAGATAGTTATTGGAAATTGTATAAACATAAATAGTAAACTAAAATTGGCAAATATTTATTGTAGTCTTAATAAACGTGAAAACTCTAGAAAATCTTACTTTCAGGAACAGAGGGAGTATGTTATTATAATCATAAAATCATATAATAATTTTCAACTTTAATACTTTATTTTGTAGGAGAATGTGGTAATGAACCTTTTAAAAGGAATATATTCTTTAAACATGTCACATCTTTTATAGGATCTGAGTTTGAGATAATCTACAAACAAAAATTGAGTTAGTTAACAAGTAAATACATAACAAAAAAATTAAGATAGTTACAATTTTACCTTGACAATCATGTGGTCAAGAACAGAACACAACTTCAAATCACAATCATTGTTTGAGAGAATGACCTTTGATTTTAGCTCCTTCATGATGTTCTCCACAAGTGTGTACAATCATTGCACAATTCTACCGATTAACTTTCATAGCTAAAAATGTTTGGATCTGTTTAAATTCAGGCATTATAAAACAAATGAAATGAAAAACACACACAAATTCAATATGCACTGTTTTGTGATCCTCTTAGTGAAAAACTAGTATGGTCAAAGAACTTGATAAAGTTTTCATTATGTTTGCATATTATGTTGCAATGAAGTTCAAGCTGCTTTACGCGTCGCTCAGGGGTCAGAAGCTGTTTGTGTGGCAAGCAACTCTCAGTCATCTAGATGCTGAAAACAAAGGACATGAAACAAGTCAGTACGCAATAAACCATATCAAGATGCATGTACATCTAAGAAACAACTCTTAACTGGTTATAGTATTCACTTCCTTTCTTAGTGCGCTAACCCAAATTGCATTATGCTAGTTTCATTTTTTTCCTGTTATAACAGAATTGAAAAATACAAAAGTAACCCTCAACATCGAAACCCTCCATATCGAAATACCAAGTACAGAAAGAAAAAAAATTACCTTGAAAAATTTGTAAAGGTCATCCGACTCTTTAAAGTACTCGACTTCTGAGCCCGCCAGTGAAAAAATCTTCCACTAGAAGACACATAAACATAAATATTGTCATAATTGAGTATATATTATTAAAGCAAAAAGAAATATGGAAATGTGTGTACAAACCTTGGTAAACTCTTCATTTGAGACTTGAAGAGTCTGTTGGATACGTGTCTTGATTTCCTCTAGAGTATCACTCTTGTGCAAGACAAGGAGAAATGGAACACCGAAAGGTTTCAAACCCTGCACAAGAAGAAGTCAATTCAATAAAATGTATAGATAATTGCTACATCGTCATCAAACATATATACTTTACTTACCAATACGTCAACGGTAAGTGATTCTGATTTAATGTGAATCATATGAGCCAAAATATCAGTTTCCTCTGCAATAACCTCTTCAGCATGTAAATTAACAATTTCCACATCTTTGATAGCTTCAGGCTTCGAATGGTAAAAGCAGTACAAGCAGTGCAGATCAAGTAGGAGAAATGCAGATCAAGCAGGAGAAGTGCAGATCAAGTGGATCAAGCATGAGAAATGCAGATCAGAAAAACAGCTATTATAGTTTTAAATGATAATAATTCAAATAAAATAGATTAAATGTTTAAAAGATTATAATAAAATATATCAAAATATATAATATATAAATAGTCGGAAAATATATAATATATAAATATAGTACATAAATAACGAAAATTATTGCACTAAATCCATGATATCACAATTTTAAAATTAAAATTTAATGAAATATATCTCTTCCATTATTGTTCATATTTCAATTATATTACTATATACTTGCATAATACATACCATAATTAAATATATAAATGAAATATATATCTCTCTTCATAAATATACATATTTAAATTATATTACTATATATTTGCGTAATATAAAATATGCATCTCTTATATTAGTATACATATTTAAGCTATATTACTATAGATATATATATATATATATATATAATATTATAATTGAAATATGCATTATATTAATATAATTATTTAAAAATAAAAATTATATGACAAAAATAATAAGTAAAAAATAATAATTTTGTAGTATTAAAGTTGTAAAGAAAATAAAATAAAGATATTATATTTATAAAACTAGACAAATATATTTTAAATTTATGTATTGTAACAAAGTTATTTATTAACCAAACAAAAAAAGCAGATCAACATCACCAAATGTTGGCGGGTGAGATCTGTATGCAGATCTCCTACTTTTTCCACAAAAAGACAGAAAACATTGATCTGTGCATGCAGATCTCCTACTTGAACTGCTTTTACAAACATAAAAGGGTGAATGGTGAATGCAGTACGGGAGAACTGCATATGCAGGAGAACCGCACTTGTCCCGCTACTCCATTCGCACACTCAGAGTTTGGGATAATCTCCACACAAAAAAGAAAAAAAATTGAGTTAGTTACAATTGAGTTAATAAACACGTGTAACTTACAAACTGAGGTAGTGGAAATTGTACCTCGACAATTGTGTGGTCAAGGACCGAACACAGCTTCAACTCAAAAGCATTGTGTGAGAGAATCACACTTGTTTTTAACTCCTTCATGATCTTCTCCACCTTTGTGTCTTCATGTACAAATAGCTTAAACTGCACCTGTTGAATCATCTTGCTTGGGGGGTGGAAAGTAACTTCAAGAGACAAGAAGTTCTCGGCTGCTTCTTTCACTTCTTCATTATTCATCTGTTCAGCCACCTGTTTAGCCTCGGCTTCTTTCACTTCTTCATTCTTTCACTTCTTCATTATTCACCTATTCAGCCACATGTTCAGTAACTTCAAGAGACAAGAAAATTACGTACCCAAAAACATAGTTCAAATATATGTTTTTGTGAATAAAATAATAATTTAAATAAAAATAATTAAAATATGCTACATTTATTGCACTTAATTTCTTACTCCATATAATTATTTTACTTGATAAAAATAACTTTTTATTTCATTTAATTTATCCAAACACATAGAAAGAGTTTTTGTATTAATATATAAAATCAGTTAGGCATGAACATTATCTTTCCATTTAGGTACATGTTGTTCTTAAACGGGTTCAGATATTTGTAACAAAATAGCCGTATAACCTGATTCGGTCCAGGTTTTTGAATATCGTTAGTTATATTATGATACATCTAAAATATATAACACTAATTATGAAAAATAAATATCTATGTATAAAAATATATTTCAGAGGCCAATTTAACAAAATATGAGTTGGTTCAGTTGAAATAAATATATTTAAAATAATTTATATGAACTAGAAAAAAAAATCAATATAAAAGTATTGTACATTTGGATTCAAAATCATTTCTTTTAACAACAAACTACACAAATATGTTGATTTGTATACAAATTTAAATTACAAGGTAAATATTTAATTAATATATAAATATGTCACATTGTTTAAACAAAATATCAATGTAAAAGTATTGTACAGTTGCGTTCTAAAATTATTTATTTTAACAACAAACCAAATAAATATGTTGATTGGAGAGAAAATAAAACAAAGCCTATGTGTCGAATTCAAACTATACTAAAAGAGGCATATAAAGCCCTCTGAGCTATGCCACGTCAGATAAAAAAAATCAACCAATTACAGAGCAGTTTAGTGCAACGTCACACCAGCTTTGTCGAAACCTAATATGTCGTCTCATCGTCTTCCCGTTCTTCCTCCTAACTAGAGAAACAAATGCGTTTCTAACTTCTCTGATTCTCAATATTTCTTCGGTCTTTCTCTCCTCTGGCTCATAAACATCCTCCTTTACTGCAACAAGAGCCATGAAACCGTTTTGCTTAACCCCCGCCCCTCTCAAAATTCACCAAAACGAAGCAAGCACATCAAGCAATGGAAACCAAAGCGGAATCCACCAGAAAGGCTCCAATGGTTTAGTTTTTCAACGATGTCTCCACTGGCTTGGCAGTTCAACTTTCACATGCTTTTACTTTCTCTTGCTTCTCTCTTTTACAGAAGTTTTACAGCAGTTGGAGAGATTCGAGGCGGCGTTTGTAAGGAAAAATTACAATAGCTGTAGTGATCTATTGTCAGCTTAAGGCATTTACTCTTTGAACCCTACTTTGATTCCATATTTTGTTTTGATGAGGGATATTTTTTTTGCTGTTTAGTGTCGTGAGGGTTTAAATTTTACAACCAAGATAATTTAGCTTATCGATCTGTTGTGGATCTTTACTTTTGGATTGTTATTGTGGGTAGAACCTGTCAGAAGTGGTTTAGATTGAAATTTTTTGATGTGTGCTTCTCGCTTTGCTCTTTCAATTATTTTTTACCAAATTCAGAAGTCTTTCTCCATTGTTTGAGAAAACACTATGAAGCTGACTCTTCCAAGTAAGTTTCTCTTATCATATACTGGAAATAAATTTGCTTCTGTATATTTCTCTGACATTTGCTTTTGTATATTACTCTGCATCATTAAGTATATGTGGCTAACTGAAATGGAGATAATCGTTGTGTGCTTAGAGGCCAGAAACATTTACCAAATAGTTGGAGATTGCATACAATGTCTTTCTCTAGAGTATAGACTTAACTAAAAAAAACTTCTACATGCTGCTTTTTACCGCTTTGAGTTTTAAAATTTTAAGATTCATAAGCTATGTTTGTTTTTATGTTTCCTTTTGTTGCTGATAATTCATGTACTGATCCTGATAACACAACAGACCATTTGTTTGGATGTTTTTCACCCAGGTCGGGAGCAGGAGGTTTCAACCCTCTAGGTCTTTTGCTGGTTCGAGGTATAGGTGTGTTATGTGTAAAAAAATTGTAATATTCCTTTCAGCTGAATGATTGCCTAGACAATGTTGTCTTAAATTGTTTATGTAGGATTTCATACTATCTTTATTGTGATGTGATACTTGAGAAGCTTGGTTTAATGTTAATCCCTCCTTGCTTCCCACTACTACGATTTTAAATGTTCCATGCTTCGATTATTTTTCATAGGCAAACAGTTTTTTAGGGCTTAACACGTGTTCTCGAAATTGTTAGTCCTAATGCTAAAATTATGATCGCAAGATAATAGTTTTCACTTTTTTAGTTGTGAAAAGTATTAATTAACTACACAGCCTTTTACAAATAGATTTAGACAAATGTTTGAAAACTAAACATAATAATTTATCTAACAGATAATTTTTTTTTATTTGTAGATTTTTTTGATATTTTTTTTGTTAAAATAAAGTTTAAATCACAAGAAAAATTATGTAGAAGAACATTAATTTAATATCTGTATTCATTGTTAAAATGCAGATAATATATTCAAATTAAATATTTAAAAATAAGACCTCCATATAAATTTAGACAAAATTTTTGGAAATCATGTTAAATTTTAAACTAAGAAAATATGATGTATTTAACTAAAATATAAAATCAGTATCAATGTAAATATACTTAAATCAATGTAAAAATATACATAAGAAAAGATGAATATTAAAAAAAAAATGTAAAAAAGTTATATCACAATTATAAACTACCAAGTTACAAAACTCAATTTCCAAACTGAAAATAACTTTAATAAAATACTGAATAAAGAAGACAACAGTAACTAAAAACTGAATAAATCAAATATATAAAAATGATACAAAGATAAACTTCTAATATCAAGAGGTAAAAATGAAATAAGACAGAGGTTTACACCTAAATAGATATACAGTAGAAGATATGTCTTTTTTGATAAATACAGTAGAAAATACGTTATGAAAATGAAAATTTAATAAATAAATTTTATTGTAAGAACATATTAGTGGGACTAATTATATACGATGAAAGCAATACTTTTATAAATTTATTGAACATTAACACGTGGAAAAGAAAATCATTTTGTCGGAGACGGCCATTGATTATAAAATATATAAAGACTCAGAATACGAATTAATTAATTATATACTATATATATTAAAATTAATTAAAAACAATACAGAAAGTTAATACTCTCCATAATACCACAAGTAAGATTTTACTCTAACAATTCCATGAACACTACTCAAAGTTAAATCAATAAAAATTAAAATACAAAAGAATGTTCATCATACCACATAAAAGATCAAAGAAAATTAACGACTGTATATTAAAAATTCACATTAAACTAATTCCTCACATTTACTGTATTAGTCATACTACTTATTTTTCAGTTTCATAATTTAGAAACCTATTGTAAATATCAAAAAAAACATATGTGGTATATTATAAGATAATTATCCAGTTAGACTCCAAATTTACTACAAAATAAAATAAAAATTATGAAATTATTTAACCAATATAAACTTATAAAAATACAAACTCAAACAATACAACTCACCTAATAGTAAAAAGATCAATCGAAAATACTATATACATAATTTTGAATTTAAAAATACTGCTTATTTTCCTCTTTTATGCGTTTACTATGGAATTTTTTTTTTATTGTTGTTGGCGGTTTATCTTGTGATTATTATTACTTTATCATCAACATAAACAAATTCAATTAAGGCAAACCAAATCCTTTGATTATTTTAATTTGTTAGTTTAAAGCTTAGGAGTTAATGAAATCTAAAATTAATGTTTTTTAAAAATTAATTGACAATAATCAAAAGAAAAGGAAAATTAGAGGAATCAATAGATGTGAGAAAACAGAGAACAAGGTAAAGATCTGATGAAATAGCAAGGTTTCATGTTTTTTTTAATAAGATATATATAAGTAAGATATTGTGCATATATTTATCAACAAAACAAAAACACAGAAAAGTATAAAAAATATTAGATAAAAACTATGTAAAAAGAAGAATTCTAATAACTAAATACAAAAGTTAATAAAAATTCGCATAAAATAAAAAATAAAGTAAAAAAAAAATTAAAAAATACAATCCGGCGCGTAGCGCCGGAAAGCCTCTAGTTTATTATAAAGGAAGTTTTACTAAGATAAATTCATTCAATAATTACAACAAAGTAATATATTTCATAAAAGTGAAAAATAATATCCGCGGTTTCGAAGCGCAGATCAAAATCTAGTTATCAATTTATAGACGTGAATGGAACTTTAAATGTGTTGGTGCATAAGATTGAATCAAATAAAGACAATTACAAATGACCAACAAGTATCTGTCTAGAGAATAAAATATATATATGTTCTTTGAAGATGTAGATAATCAGTAAATTGTTATGCTCTTTTTGGACAAAGAATAATTGGTTGATATTTGTATTTAAAGAAAAAAACTAAAGAGAAGTTGTAGTGAGCCCTATCAAGTATCAACACAGTCATGTGAGTCATGAGAGTAACTTCAATTCAAAGCAAAGGTCTTTTTAATTTCCTTCTTACCCTCATCTCTTCTTTCTTTTGGTGCATTCTATTTATTGTCATCATTTCAATTCCCTCAAACCCATATTACCAATTAATTAAGAAAAAAAAAATAAAGAGTACAAAAATGGGTCACTTGAAGTTCTCAAGTCTTCTCCTTGTTGTTCTCTTGATACATAACATTCTTCTGGTTTCTGCAGATGCTACAAGAACTCAAGTCAATCATGCCACGGACCGTGCATCCACAGGAGAAAACCAGGCCGTTGCATGGCATCCAAGAACGAGGATTAACCATGGGAGCTATCGTGGGCCGAGGAAACATCTAGTGAATCCAACAGTGGAACAAGATGTTTACACAGTTCCTGAGTCTTCAGCTTGAACGAAAGAATTTATCAAACAAGATCAGTTTCTAGCAGCAAGCAATAAAGATGCTATGTATTTTCCTTCATGTTAGAAGTAAAAAAAAACAAAGTGGATAAACAAAGTTTGTTTGAGTTTGAAAGTACTTTTCTCTTTTATCATTAAAAGGATGACATAGTTAAGTTTACTTTAGTAGAACTCAATGAATATTACCCTGCAAAACTTAAAGCCTGAATGGCAAATCAGTTCCAAAAAAAAACACATGAATCAAGACCAGTCAAGGTGTTTTAAAGTTTTCGACTCTTACTGGTTTTCTAAAACTATGAAAAACAATGCATCAAGATTAGTTCTAGGTGTTGTAAAACAAAGAACAAGTCTACAAGAGCGAAAGAAAAGACCTTTCAGTGTAGAATATTAGTATAGTGATATGTAAAGAGCATAAGCTCTCAGTGAACCTTAGTTGAGTATATAATATATATAATAACATTACACTATGATTTGGATTTGTTCTTGCATAGACAGAAGTAAAAGTGTAAAGAACAACAAAAACACATAGATTCACAAGGGGGTTGAAGGAACAAGGTTGTATCCGTGTGATGATATTCTTATAAACTACTGAACTTTGTTTCATCCGTTCTTGGATGCTACAGCCTGCATAGCATTACATTCTTCAAGTAGATTAGCAAGTTGTGTTCAGGGGCACTGAGTGATGGCAATATAGAACGGTTTGGCTGGCTAGGGCGAGGCGGTTTTGGTGCAGATCCATCAGATTCAGCAATCTGCAAATCACCTTTTATCCTCATAGATGCCGATACCCTCTCCTTCCAGATTCTTCCATCCTGTTTCAATGAAAGTGAAAAATTAAAAAAAAAAAACTTAAAAGAGCTTTCTATGAACAGCTACACTTTTAGATCTTACATTTAGAATGGATGGTTCAGGTAGTGGACACTGAATTGGTTGATCATTGTCCAAAGGCTCGACCGGATGTTCCACTGGTTTAAACTCTGTTGCTACCTCAATTCCATGAGTAGCAGTTGTGGTAGTAACATCAGGATTTGGAGCTAATACTTCCTTATCATCCTGATTCAAAAGACATGTTTCAAGAACTCAAATAGTTGCAAAACCAAGTTCATAGAGTTAGTTGTAAAAGGCTAAAGCTTTTTAAATCTGAAACTGAAACCAAACGATCTATAAATCATATATCATGAAACATTACTGTAGAATCTAATCTGGAGATATCAAATCCAAGCTAAAAGGCGAGATTTTTCCACCGTTCTGAACCAGACAAAGATCTAAAACATGTTCCCGTAGGTTGTACTTCAAGAACAGAAGGTCAATATAAAATGGATCCAAACCAAGATAAAGAGAGCTTACGATTGCACTTTGAGTCCGTCGATGGCTGCTTCTACCAACAGAAAATCTTGAAAAAATACCAACCATGGTTTTATTGAATCTGAAGTCTTCTCGTGATCTTTAAAAACAAACTCTCCCTTTGATCTTGACTTCAAAGAAATAAACAATTAGCAAGAAGTATGTCCCAAAGCAGAGGAAGACGAAGAAAGAAAGAGGATTTGAGATTATCTTCAACCAGTTGAAGAGAAGAAGGAAGGGTGTCGCTTTATATCTCCACAAGAAACGTAGTGAATGTTATGATAAATGCTTTTGTTTTTTCTTTGTATTTTTTTCTAAGCCTTGTGATTGGCTTAAGCATATTCTTACATCTTATGGTTTGTTTCGCTTACTTTTCTTCCTTTCTTATTTCGTCCCTCGGCTTTTCTTGGATTTGGTATATCTAATTATTGTTTTAGTGATGGATGATGATGTATTTTGTTGCGTCTAATCTCCCTATACATTAAAAGAGAAGTCACTTTAGTGATTTCTGCTTACGTGGCGATCATACAAGACACTTTCAGATTAATTCTTATAATTTTATTGGTCGGTATTTTTTTAATTTTTTTTTGAATTATTTTTTTCCATCGGTCAAACCTTGCCAAAAACACATACCATGTAATTAATATATTTATATATGTTCTTAACTAATCGATATATATTTCAAAGGTACTATTATGGTAATTTAATAATGACATATTTAAGTGACAAGACAAATATATTAGAGTATTGGTAATTTAAAAAAAAAGCATAATATGTTTAGAGTATTGGTAATTTTTAAAAATTTAAAATGTTTCAGAAACTATAATTTATGAGAAAAGAAATTTGAAAAAACCATAATATGTTATTATTAACCAATCACAAGATCATAATTATTATAGTAAAAAAATTGTTATTGAAATCTAATAAAATCATAATATGTGTAAAAAATGAAACATAATAATTATTATAATTCCGGACATGAAAATCATTGTAAGTCATAATGAAATGAAATCATGTTAAAAAATGAAATCATGCTAATTATTAATATCCTCCTATATATTAAAAGAGAAGTACATTGGACACGTGGCGCTCACACAGCTCTTCTGACGAAAATTCTCGCGATTCTATTAGTCGGATTTTTCTATTTTTTCTTTTTGATTTATTTTTCTACTCGGGCTTTAAATTTGGAAAGTCACATTAATTGTTAATCGCACTAATCATTTCTTGCGCAAGAATCGTAATAAATGTCGACCATTAATCATAGCTTGCAGAACAATTTTAATAAATGTCGACTAATCATTAAATGTCTTAATGGAAAATATGTTTTATATCTAATAAGGAAACTAATTATTATCAACATACCTTATTTATACTGATTACTTGCGCAAGTCTCGCATCATATAATATGCATATTCGTTTTTAATTTTACAAATTTATTATGTTTCCTTTAATCAAACGTCATTTAATTTACATACTTTATTATAACCAATTACTTGCGCAAGTCTCGCAAGTAATATTATTTGCGTCGTTAATACTCTTCACCATCAAAGGACTATATATAGAGTACAAAGTGGCGATGAAGCAACATAACCATTCTTCTATTTTTATATATACATATTTTATCGGAGCTGACTTTTCTTTTGGTTTATATGCAGATACTCTATTCTAACGATTTCACCACGATGCAGCGAAGAATATGACACAAAAGCTGATGTTTTCTCCTTTGCTTTGATCGTTCAAGAGGTAAGTTAAAACCCTTTTTTTTCCTTATGGTTTTTGCTGTTTCTTTGTTCATGTTGTTGATTCCTTTTGAATGTTGGAACTTTTTTAGATGATAGAAGGACGAATGCCATTTGCTGAAAAGGAAGACAGTGAAGCTTCAGAAGCTTATGCCAGCAAAGAGCGGCCACTGTTCAAAGCTCCATCAAATTGCTTTACCCTCATGGACTTAAAACGTTAGTCTTACTCTTTCTCTTCACCATTAAACAAAAAAGAAGGGACAGTTTTGCATCGTTGATTGGTTTAAGTTCATGTCATTAACCGGTTAGGTTCGGTCTATTTTTTTTTTTTGTATCCCATAGGTTGATAGAAGAATGCTGGCAAAATAAACCAGCCAAGCGACCTACTTTCAGAGAGATCATTAAACGGCTCGAGTCTATTCTTCATCATATGGGTCACAAACGACAATGGGGGTTACTACTGAGTTTGTCCTTTTGTTATTTAGGTTTCTAGATTATGTTTACCTCTTAACCTGTTTCTTCTTTCACATGTTTAATATCAGATGAGGCCGTTGACTTGCTTTCAGAATTTCGAGCACAAGAAGAAACATAACTGGGATATGAGCAGCCATGACGGCTCATCATCCGGTTCACATTTGTGATTCTTTAACCGGTTCAGAAATGATTTTTTTTTCTATTCTCTCCGGTTTAGTTTGGTCTTCCCCCTAAAGAACCGAATCTTATTTTGTCATTTTGTTCTTCACTGATGAAAATCCGTGTGGTCAAAATCTGGCATTTTATCTATTTATAAAATTTGTTGTAAGATATATGATTTTAACCTCAAGATATATTTGATGTTGTAATCTAAAATTTCTGCAAAATGTATGATTCCACCTCATTATTATATGGGTCCTTAATTTCGAAATGAAATAAATATGAAATTGTTAGATTTTCATGTGCTATTATTGATTAACTTGAAACTTTAAGTAACTTCAATATTAGTTTGGTGCTTCCTTTTTTGTGCAACAATTTTTGTTTCTGCTGTAGTAGGTATTTTTCTGTTGTTTGCTAAGACACAAGGCAATTGAGATAATACCACTGGTTCTTAACATAAAATCTTATGATAGTGTGACTGACTTTTATATCAAAACTTACTCTAGAATTTGAACTTTATATAATTACATGAAATTTCATGTCTATCACAAAAGAAAATACGCATAAAAATTATGAAAATGCACATATAATTTATACACATTTCTAAGAGGGTCTCTACATATCAAACCTCCTGTCGTAATTTATACACATATACTTTTTATTGGTTGATTTTTAGAATTTCTTTTTTAATTTATTTTTATCATCTACAACCTAATATGAAAACCTAATATGAAAGTAACACTAATTACTAACCTCATAAATTCTTACTTGCGCAAGAATATTAATAAATACGTGTATTAATAAGTTTCTTTATTACAAATATAGTAAACTATTCATTCTTGATATCATATTTATTACATTGCGCAACCAATTTAACGATTTGTATTTAATTAGGAACTTATTTTTATTAACTTACCTTACTAATATTGATTACTTGCGCAAGTTTCGCATCATTTCATATGTATATAATTTTATGACAATACAAATTTAATATATTTCCTTAAACGGTTTCATTATTTATTATATAAATATTACTTTCGTGTCATTAATATGAGAACATTCACTTCCAAGTAAACAAATGTAAGGTAAGTTAATAAAAATATTTATGATACCAAGTTGCACCATATTATTATTTTATTTATTATCTTTAAAAAAAGTTGTACATTAATTGGCAAACTATGATTAGTTGGTAATTCACCCAAGAAAAATTCATGATAAAATATTAAACTAAGAAACATTCCTATATAAATCAAAATTGTGGTAGTTAAAAGATAATCGGTGAATTAAAAGAATGTTTACATTTTTATATTTTTCAAAAAAAAAAAACGTTTACGATAAGGGGGAGAGAGAGAGAGAGAGGTTTAGTGTTTTGGGTATACCCAAGGGTTTACAGTTTAGTGTTTAGGATTTATCCAAGGGTTTAGGGTATATCCAAGAAATTAGAGTTTAGTGTTTGGATTTTTACCCAAGGGTTTAAGCTTTGTCCAAGGGTTTAGGGAATAGTGTTTAGTGTTTACGATGAGTGAGAGAGAGAGAGAGAGAGAGAGGGAGAGAGAGAGAGAGAGAGGGAGAGAGAGAGAGAGAGAGAGAGAGAGAGAGAGAGAGAGAGAGAGAGAGAGAGAGAGAGAGAGAGAGATATATTTAGTGTTTTGGGTATACCCAAGGGTTTACAGTTTAGTGTTTAAGATTTATCCAAGGGTTTAGGGTATATCTTTTGGCAGCTACTAATATTTTTCATTTATTTTAAAAACTTAACACAAATTATTATTATTTTATTTATTATCTTTAAAAAAGTTGTACATTATTTGGCAAACTGTGATTAGTTGGTAATTCACCCAAGAAAAATTCATGATAAAATATTAAACTAGGAAACATTCCTATATAAATCAAAATCGTGGTAGTTAAAAGATAATCGGTGAATTAAAAGAATGTTTACATTTTTATATTTTTCAAAAAAAAAGGTTTACGATGAGGGGGAGAGAGAGAGAGATTTAGTGTTTTGGGTATACCCAAGGATTTACAGTTTAGTGTTTAGGATTTACCCAAGGGTTTAGGGTATATCCAAGAATTTAGGGTTTAGGGTATATCCAAGAATTTAGGGTTTAGTGTTTGGATTTTTACCCAAGGGTTTTAAGCTTTGTCCAAGGGTTTAGGGTATAGTGTTTAATGTTTATGATTTACTCTTTTGTGACGGTTTTAAATTTTTTTAAAATATTCATCTTTTGGCAGCTACTAATATTTTTCATTTATTTTAAAAACTTAACACAAATTATTATTATTTTATTTATTATCTTTAAAAAAAACTGTACATTAATTGGCAAACTATGATTAGTTGGTAATTCACCCAAGAAAAATTCATGATAAAATATTAAACTAGGAAACATTCCCATATAAATCAAAATTGTGGTAGTTAAAAGATAATCAGTGAATTAAAAGAATTACATTTTTATATTTTTCAAAAAAAAAGGTTTACGATGAGGGGAAGAGAGAGAAGGAGAGAGAGAGAAGGAGAGAGAGAGAGAGAGAGAGAGAGAGAGAGAGAGAGAGAGAGAGAGAGAGAGAGAGAGAGAGAGAGAGAGAGAGAGAGAGAGAGAGAGAGAGAGAGAGAGAGAGAGAGAGAGAGAGAGAGAGAGAGAGAGAGAGAGAGAGAGAGAGAGAGAGAGAGAGAGAGAGAGAGAGAGAGAGAGAGAGAGAGAGAGAGAGAGAGAGAGAGAGAGAGAGAGATTTTGTGTATTGGGTATACCCAAGGGTTTACAGTTTAGTGTTTAGGATTTATCCAAAGGTTTAGGGTATATCCAAGAATTTAGAGTTTAGTGTTTGGATTTTACCCAAGTGTTTAAGCTTTGTCCAAGGGTTTAGGGTATAGTGTTTAGTGTTTATGATTTACTCTTTTGTGACGGTTTTAAAATTGTTAAAAAAAATTCATCTTTTGGGAGCTACTAATATTTTTCATTTATTTTAAAAAACTTAACACAAATTATTATTATTTTATTTATTATCTTTAAAAAAAATTGTACATTAATTGGCAAACTAGGAAACAGTTGGTAATTCACCCAAGAAAAATTCATGATAAAATATTAAATTAGGAAACATTCCTATATAAATCAAAATTGTGGTAGTTAAAAAAATAATCGGTGAATTAAAAGAATGTTAACATTTTTATATTTTTCAAAAAAAAAAAAGTTTACGATGAGAGGGAGAGAGAGAGAGAGAGATTTAGTGTTTAACCCGCGGATCCCGCGGGTTAAACACTAAATCTCTCTGTCTCTCTCTCTCTTTCTCTCTCTTAAACAGATAAAAAATACTCCGTAATATTTAACCCGCGGGTCCCGCGAATTACCTGCAAATTTGGACAGGGCAGGTATTTTGAATCTTTCATTGCGGGTCATGCGGATTGAAATTATGAGTCAAAAAACTAGGTGACCCGCGGGTTGGCGGGATGGACGGGGTGGGTCGATCCGCAGACCCAGTTTTACCCGTATAATTTGAATCTGTACAATGTCCGCACAGGGTGCGGACCGGCCACCTAGTTGATGTATAAAAGCAAAGACTAGTTGGGTTATTTAAGAAATCTTTTATTTGGAACAATTGTTATTTAAGAAATCTAGACTATCTAGTTGAGTAAAGATATTATTCATGTCACTTTCCAATTTAATCCCGACTGAAATAACAAAAAAAATGTTTGCTAGTATAAAGTAATTTGTGTGCCGCCAAAAAAAAAGTAATTTGTGTATGGAATCTAATGGATGTCACAAGACACCTACTACCTAACTGTATTTCACATAATTTTAAAAATGGATCCCAATTTTACTAGTCAATCTACTCTACAGACTATTTTTTGGTAAAAATCTCTACAGACTATTTGTCTGTTTGATTTGTAAAAAGTGAATATTAATCAAGAATCTACACATCTCATCTCTGCTTAATTCATATCCATAATCATTTTATTATTGAAACAATCTATAAATGAAGAGAAATCTTGCTTAAAATTTTTGAGTTCTAGCCTATAATAGTCACAAGTTTTCGTAGATAGAAAACTATGATTGACACAAAATTTTGAATTAGAGTGGCTCTCTCAAGAAAAATGTGATTTTTTTCTTTTCTGATTCTACTATACTTTTTTAATCATCCTTTGATTTATGGACGCCGACAACGGGATGGAATATGAAATATGTAGTGGTGAAGTTGCTCTCATGCAAAAGCTATTAGTGGTGAAGTTGCTCATGCCAACTCTCCTTCATTTGCATTGCAAGGTATGGTACCAGATATTACATTAATCGCACGGGTTTTCTGTCTCAAAATAAAAGCCATAAAGATCAAGACTATTTACTCAATACTACTACTCATTAGGAGCAAGTGCATGACCATATACCTTTCGTATGTGATTGTAACTTTATGGTCTGGATGAGGATGAGGTTTTCAAGGCTATCTCTTCCCCCTTTCTTGTTCTTGGTGTGATTTCCCACGCTGCTGCATAAATGTTTATATGGTCCTCCTCTTTTGGACTAAAATAGTATCACCTTTTCTTTAATCTTTTTCAATCTGTTAATGTCTCAAACTTTTGCTTAGAAAAAAATCTCTCTATCTCCTTAAATACCTAGGTTGCATGGAATCGGAAACGGATACGCGGAAACGAAACGTTTCGAAACGTAGAAACGTGATTTTTGGTTATCTTTGCCTAGGAAACGTTTTAGAAACGTCTATAAATATATATATATATATATATATATATATATAAGTTATTAATATGTGAATTCAATTTTATTATGTTTAGTATATCAACAAATAAATAAATAGATATTTTATATAATCATATGAAAAAATAAAAATTCATCATTAAACATCAAATTCATATAAAAATTCAAAATAACAAAAATTCAATACTCAAAATATTAAATAAGTTGTTGAAAGATAAAAATCATAATTGCAAGTCAAAGATCAATAACTTCATCTTTAACCTTGTTATACCGCTTCCAACTCATATTCATCACAAAAAAAGATTTTCAAACTCAAGTCTATATTAATCTCAACTAGTGAAACAAATTAATCACCTCCAACATCTCACATATGATTAAACCATATTTGTATGCAAAATTTCGACTAGGTAGAAGACGAAGATTATAAATACCAAATCTTCTGCTTATGCTCTTTGATTTAGTTTTTTTTTTAACTTATTTTAACAATAAATTGATCCTTATATTTATTAATTATTTATAAAAAATTCTAAAATAAAAATAATTTCTTATGTGTTTCCAAAACATAATTGCGAGTTTCCAAAATAGAAACGCAAGTTTTCGTTAAGTTTCCAAATTGATTTTTTTTAAGAAACGAGTTTTAGACGAGTTTCCGCGAGTTTCCGAGAGATTCTGATTCCGAAACGTTTCCGAAACGTGAAACAGACCTTCAACCAAGTTTCCATGCAACATATAAATACTCTCTACTGGTACTGATTTAGCTGCATCTTTTGTGTTTCAATAAAAAACAGTTGGAGAAAGAAGGCTCAGAACATAAAGCCAACAATAGAAAAACCAAAGTGAATGGGTCCACAACAACAGAAGCGGAAGCAGCATTAGCGGTTGCTAAAATACCTGACTCTGGTGGTCAACAAGGCTCAGTTATACATCTTCTCACCAACCATTTTCTTGTCAAGTTTGATCCTTCACAGAAGATATAGCATTACAACACTGAGATCTCTTCAAACCCTTCAAAGGAAATTGTTCGGATGATAAAAAAAACTCGTGGAGACTGAGCAGAGTAGCTTCTCTAGTGCTGTCCCTGCTTTTGATGGTAGGAAAAACATTTACAGCCTTGTGGAGTTTCAAGAAGATAGGCTTGAGTTTTTTTCTAAACCTCCCTATCCCATCTTACAATACTTTGATCAACTGTGGTGACTTGCGTCAAGTGAGAAACTACTGCGGAAGAAGATTAATAAAATGCAGGGTTAACATGAGGCTTGTGTCCAAGTTTGATGGGAAGGAACAGAAGAAGCAAGGTGAAAACTAGATAAAAGGAAGGACGTCGTTAACATAGTGAGAAACTAGAACAGTAGGTACAGTTAAAAACTATAATCATAAATCGTTTGAGCATATCTAATGACATATGCTCATTTTGGATAATAGCCAAACATTCCGAGCTGAAAAACTACTAGCTATAAATAAAACGGGACCCACAATTAATCAAAAGAAAAAACAAATGTTATTCTTCTTCTACTCTTTTTTTTTTTTTGAGAATCGGCATTCTACTCTCCATTTAAACTACTAAAATCATTCAAATGAGAATGTGTAATTACATTTCTGTAATGTTAAGCATAGACGAGGCCCCCATTTTTTTTTAACTTCTAATCTATTAATTTAGGGATTATCTACTATTTGAAGTTCTCATTTAAATTTTGGACTCTTTCATAGTTGTTGCTAGAATATATCATGCCTCCTATACAATGCAACCTACCAACTTAAATTAAACCAAATCTTAACCAACATAGATTAGTTAAACGTAACCAGTAACACTTTTATAATATTTTTGGTTAATCTCTTAATATAATTAGATCACTAGATCTTGACCCGCCCAACCGGGCGAGTATTTATTTTATGTTTTTATTTTTTTATTTATAAATGATGTGGGCGGGTATTTATTTTATGTTTTTAGTTTTTTATTTATAAATGATATATTTGTAATATTTAAACATAAATTCAGATTGAAAATTAACGGTTGTAGTTATAATAAAAATTAAAAGTTTAAAAAAAATATTTTGATATAAATTTTAAATTCCTAACTTAAAATAATATAGAAATGGGTCATAATTTTTTCCAATTCCTAAAATCTTAGCATTCTTAATAACAAATAAAATAATTTATAAATACATAAAAGATATAAACATATTTGAAATTAAAATAAATTTGTTAAAAAAATATCTTACGCCATTGTTATTTATTTCTATAGTTTAACCCGTGGCCGTATAAATATTTGCTTTCACTTCAATTTTTTCTTTGTTCTAATGTGTATATATATATATATATATATATATATATATATATATATAACATTTTAAAACAAAATTGTTAGCATAACATTTTAAAACAAAAATTTTATTTATTACTTTAAATAATTATATTAATGTGAATTTAATCGTCTATTATATCAGAGTGTATCATATAAAAATCTAATATTTATAACTAATTGGACTTATATTATAAAAGTGTTATACTAACAATTTATAAATAAAATATTTTATATTTTATTTATATGATATATAAATTGATTTTGATGTGCGATTTTTATTTAATTATTTTTATTAATAAAAAATATTAAATGTTAACAAAAAATCTATAAGGAAATTTATTTTGGTTAAGATTCATTCTATTAAACAAATCTATTATTTAAATTAGGAAAAGACATTAAATACTTAAATCTATCATTTAAATAAGGAAAAAACAAAATTCTCTACTATCTTTGTTACCAAACAAATTTTTTTTTTTTAAAAGATTCCTATCCCTATTACCAAAAAGAAGCTTAAAGTACTTCTACTTTAATAATAAGATAGATATAAAACTGAACCACTCTTAAATCAACGAGTTCCATATCATTCCAAACATAAGAGAAAAAATATCCGACTCATTTACAATGTAAGCATACAAAGACCGTGTATGCTTATGCTCATTGATCTTCCAAAAACCAAATAATTGTGGCATAGACCAACATAGGCTCATGTTCGTAATACTAACTTTACTTCCATATATTTACTCTTCACCTACATCATATCACAACATACACAGTTATGCAAGAACATGATTTTTTTTGTTCAAACAACCAAATAATGGTGGCATATGGTCAGTAGATTTTTTAAATATGTTTTTTATATATTAAATTTTACGAGACTATGTGTATAAGTTTTTTTTTGAAAAATGCATAACTATGTGTATAAGTTAAAAGGTAAAAGGTGTGACAAGGCAATTATTATACTAAAAATGAAAGAAGATTAAATACAAACTAATAACAAATACAACACAAATTATAACACTATTAAATTCTATATATATTTACTAAAATATTATATATATGTCTAATATGTATATATATATATATATATAAATGTTACACAAAATATATATAATATTATATACACATATTATATATACCATATATTATTAATTGAAATTTGACAAATCAATTTCCGCCCTTTAGGGCGGGTCCTAATCTAGTTTTCCATTAAACGGTTATTCAATTCCTCAAACTTGAGGTTGTCTGGAGAATAAGACTAGAATATAACAACCAATATACTATAAATCTCTATAGAAGGATCTCAGCTATTTTAGCTAATGAATCAGATGATACATTTGCAGATCGAAGAACAAAATCAATCGAGAAATCTGTAAATCTACTCTTCAATTTCGTTAGCTATTTTAGCTCCATGGAGAAGTTAAAGCACAATTATCCCACAAACCCCAAGTGGGTTTCTAATTTCTTTTTCTTTTTTATTTCTCGGTTAAAAAAAAATTGCACGTGGGGCCCGCAAATAATGCTGAAAACCCACCGAAATTTTTTTTTCTCCTGCGCTTTTTTTGCTCGGTTTCTCCACTTTTTCTGGAGCCTACACGCTAAAATTTCTTTACAGAAACCGCGATAATTCTGCCCTTAGATCCCCATTTTTGTTGTTGTTTATGATCTCAAATATTTCGCAGGAACACCCGTGTGTAAGATTTACAAAAAAATGCCACTCACTTTCTAATTATACCTAGATAATTCATTTTCTATTTTTTGTCTTTTAATAATGTACAAATTTCAAACTTTTTTTTTCCCATCTTAGTTTATTAAATGGGCCAAGCCCGATAACAAGTACAAGCCCCATAACTGGGGACCAAGCTCACACTTAAACAAAAAGTGAAGCCCAAACGGCCCACTAAACAGAGCTAAGAGAAGGAAACAAACGGCCGAAGCCCAAACCCTACGGCCCACATGGCCCAAACCAAAAGAGAGCGACCGACACTGATCTTATCCTCCCACGTAGAGGACACGTGTTGCCTCGCCCTTCACCTTCTCAAACGCCGACCAAACCCCGCCGCATTTCACCGGAAAACACACCGGAGACCCTCCATGCACCTTCATCATCTGTGTGACTTACACCCGAGAGCATCATCGTACCATCGCGAGATCTCCTCCGGTCTTCAAGTCACCAGAACCGATTTAAAAACTAGATCTGAAGAATCCACTTCCTAACCGCGACTTTGTCTTCCGAGATCTTCACTCAAACTCTATTGAGGTCTCGTCTGAAGGCTTCGTCAAACGGTGGAGAACTCGAAGGTCATGGGCTCACAAACACTCAGAAGAAAAAACCTTAAGCCGGCGATACAGAGCTGAGTAAGCCCCCGTCTCCCGGAACCTTAGACGGCGCCGACGGAGCTGAATAAGCCTCCCCCTCCCGGAACTGTAGACGGCGTCGACGGATCTAAATAAGCCTCCGCCTCCCGTAACCCTAGACCCAACCTAAAAAGAGACAAAGAAACCTCTCACTCAAACCCGACACAACCGAAGAGAACAAAGAAGATTAACAGAACTAAAGCACGCCGGACCGACGGTGGCTAACGGAACCCACACCGTCGGCCGGAAAGATAAGTTCACGGGACTCTTTCTCTCTCCAGCTCTCGCTTCTCTCTATGAACCGTACAAATTTCAAACTTAAAAAACAAAAATTATATAAGGAGATATAATTTTCATGAAATTTTTTTGTTTTTGGTGAACCAAAAAGTCAACGTGCATGCAAATGAGTTAGGCCCACCTTAAAATCTAGACCAATTAACCATACAACGGCCCATCTACTTATAAGGGTAGTTTGGTAAATACGTAAGGTGCCAAATCCCGCGCGTCATGCATGTGTATGGTCCGGCCCAAGTGTGTGAGAGAGAAAAAGAGAGATCACAGTTTCCTAGGCAGTCGTCACTCGTCAGTCACTGCTCTCCTTTTCTTGACTCTCACTCACTCGGGATCTGCTGCAACTAACAATGAATCGTCACCACGATCCCAACCCTTTCGATGAGGATGAAGAAGAAATCGTCAATCCCTTCTCGGTAACGCCTTTACTCTCTTCTTCTATTTCTGCGCATTTTCTCTAATCGATTTAGGATTAGATCTCGAGATTCTGATTCGAACAGTGTTGAGGTTAGGGATCTCTGATTTAGGATTTATGGAACTGCATCGTTGGAACTTGGAACTAGGTTAGGAGTGTAGTCTTTATAAAATTGAAAATGATTGAGACTCTCATTCCTTTAGTTTTGGGATTATCAAACTCAATGGTGAAGTCTTCCTATAGGTTAGTTCTGACATTGGATAGTTTGCTGATTGTTGTAATTCTTCATGCTTATTTGCAGAAAGGCGGTGGAAGGGTTCCTGCTGCTTCTAGACCAGTTGGATTTGGCCAAAGCCTTGATGCTACTGTTGATATTCCCTTGGATACCATTAATGTAATCACTTCTTCTTTTTTTTTTTTAATTTCCCCTTTATTCATAATAAACCTCTTCTCAATTAAGTTTATCTTGAATATGTTTATATTGGTGCAGGGCTCTTCGGAGAAACACAGAAAGCTTGCTGATTGGGAAGCAGAGCTTAAGAAGAAAGAAATGGTTAGTACCATTTGATGTGAATTTGTCAAATATGATTCTTCCTCATGCTTTTTAGATTGATGTTTATTTGCACAACTCTGTCTGTTCTCTTCGTTCAGGATATCAAGCGGAGAGAGGATGCTATTGCTAAATGTAAGCCATAATGACAGTATATTTCTTTATTACGTTTCTGTAACTGTGGTGGTGGATAAATAGCTAACAGTTATCATCAAATTATGTTGCAGCTGGCGTTCAGATAGATGATAAAAACTGGCCGCCGTTTTTTCCAATCATTCACCATGACATTGCTAATGAGATACCAGTCCATGCACAAAAGCTGCAGTATCTGGCTTTCGCTAGTTGGTTGGGTAAGTTCTGTCTTTTTCTATGAAATGTGTATTGTGCGCTGAACTGATGGGGGCTTGTATTTGTACTGCTGGCTTTCAGGTATTGTTTTGTGTCTGGTATTCAATGTGATTGCAACCATGGTCTGCTGGATCAAAGCCGGAGGTGAGCTTGACACTATACTTTCATCTTTTCTCTTCTAAGGGTAATGAAGTTCTGGTTGGATTTGGATGACGTTGAACTGATTCTGGTTTTCCAAATATTAATAATAGGAGTAAAGATCTTTTTCCTTGCCACAATATATGCGTTGATGGGATGTCCACTCTCTTATGTTGTATGGTACAGGCCTCTCTACCGAGCCATGAGGTAATGCACCTTTTGACTAGTTTTCTTCCAATGGTTTGTATATTAACAGGACAGTTTATATAACTGGTATACTTTTTACGACCTCGTAGGACTGACAGTGCTTTGAAGTTTGGTTGGTTTTTCTTCACCTACTTGGTGAGTCATGAAAACTTTTCATATCTAAATTTTTTACCTTGTCTATAAGCAGATGTAGTTTCTATTTTCCCATATGAATGACCTTAGCTCTTCACAGATTCACATTGGCTTCTGCATCGTTGCCGCCATTGCCCCTCCGATTTTTTTCCAGGGAAAATCATTAACGTAAGTCTTCCAATCATAGCCAGCGACTCTCTTTGCCTCGAGCATTCTGTTACTTCTTATATAGTTGATTAGTTTCGTAAGCGTATCTCTTGCTAAAATTCTAAATTGTTTTTGTTCGAAATTGAAAACATGGAGTTTTAACTTAAGAGTGAAAGCTATAATTCTCTTTGACCGTCGTTCGCTCGAGCTGTGTTTCAACTTTGTAAAACTGTTGTGGACAGAGAAGCTTTTCAACCGTCAAATAAATCTTATAATGCTTTAGAAGATTATGTGTCTCTTTACGGTTGGTTGCCATGGGATAATGTTGTTGACATTCTTTTTATTTTTTGTTGATCAACAGGGGTGTGCTTGCAGCAATTGATGTCATCTCAGACAGTTTATTAGCCGGGGTACAAGCCGTATTTTATATATCTATATTTACGACTCTCATATGTATACGCTCACCTTGAAGAAAGCGTAATGACAGCTAAAAGCTAAACCAAACCTTAATGAACGAATGCAGATCTTCTACTTTGTCGGCTTTGGTCTCTTCTGCTTGGAGTCACTTCTGAGTCTATGGGTTCTTCAGGTAAAGCTACTGACAGTAACTCCATGGCTTCTTTTAACGATTGTTAACCCCAAAGTGCTTTGGTAATTTTAACGGGCTTACACTGAATTGATCGTGTTTCGTTGTGGGTGTGCAGAAAATTTACCTCTACTTTAGGGGGAACAAGTAAAAAAGAAAGGAGAAAGGACAGGATGGTGATAATTTCCCCCTTAGATAAAAAAAAAGGTTTGAAATATGTGTATCTTGTATGAATGTAATTACCATTTTACCATGCGTTATGTTGTGGTAAATTCCTTTAGTTACTATAGTAGCAAGAGAGAGGGAGTGGGTTTGATCGGCCATTTGTGTAGGGTTTCTTTTCTTCAGTATCTTCTCCGTCTGTAACACAATATCGACTCTGAATATTTGGAACTTTTTTGGCGAAGAAATGAAGTGAATTATTAAGAAGACCATAGCCACAAACTATCGGAGTCTCTCGTTTTGGTCTGAATGTTATTTGCAAAAGTAAACATGTTGGATGCTATTTCTTTAAATTGACTCTCAATCAGATATTTTACATGTAGTTTATTTACTCGTTTAAGTCTCATATGTTGCTTATATACCTAGCTGACCCTCTATTTTGATTTTTCTTGAAATCACAACGCATGTTAAAATTGTGGTGGTTTCACTTCTCGTTATATGATTTGTCTTTGTTTACTGGTGATTTAAGGCTTGAAAGACCTTTGTTAAGGGCCTTGAGTAAAAGAGAAAGCTTTGGTCTAATTCTATTTGGTCCCCGGCGGAGATGAAATAAAGATTCGAAGCTGAAGGCATATACAGAACGTGTCAATGGGACCCACATAAAACACTCTCATTCATTCAACTTCAGCCTTAAATACATAATCCCCACCTGTCCAATTAGAGTCATCTACGTGTCCATTCAAATAATCGAAACTTCCAAAAAAGCAAAATATCCGCTCATGTGTCCATGCTCTGTTCTAGTTTTATCACTTCATCGGCAACTCAACTCTCTCCGAAACTTCAATATCCAATAATATCATTCAACTAAATAATCGAAACTAAATATCACTGTGCAAATCTACAATTAAGACAAACCAAAAGAATCAAGAAGTATAGAAGACACATATTGCTTGTGTTTCTTGGGGCTAGAAATGTTTTACTTATCAACACTTATCTTAACAGAGAGACTAAAACTTATCTAAAACAAATATCACAAAGTGTTTTACTTGAGGAAATCAAAACATGATGAGCCACTCATTACACACCACATCAGATCAAAACATACCTCATTTGCCATCTGTTTTCATATCGACCCATTTGCCTCCCATCTCATTTGTTTCCACATCTTTGCATCACCACACAAAAAACCTACAAACCAAAAATCACTACCCATATCTCTTTCATCCTATCCAAATCCTCATCACTCAACCAAAGCTAAGAAAACAGAGAGCTTAGGCAGAGAAGAAGAGGAACAGGAACCAACCATCAACAACAATGGCTGTTTCAACAATCTACTCTACACAAGCTCTCAACTCAACTCACTTCTTATCCTCTTCCCCTTCCTCAAAACAAGTCTTCTTCTACCGCCGCCATCAATCCCAAACCAACCGTAGATTCAACACCATCATCACTTGCGCCGCACAACAACAAACCGTCGTGATCGGACTCGCTGCCGACTCCGGATGCGGCAAAAGCACCTTCATGCGGAGGCTGACAAGTGTCTTCGGTGGAGCCGCCGAGCCACCCAAGGGAGGGAACCCTGACTCCAACACACTCATCAGTGACATGACCACTGTGATCTGTCTCGACGATTACCATTCCTTGGACAGAACCGGTCGCAAAGAGAAAGGAGTCACTGCTTTGGACCCACGCGCCAATGACTTTGATCTCATGTATGAGCAGGTCAAAGCTCTTAAGAGTGGTATCGCCGTTGAGAAACCCATTTATAATCACGTCACTGGACTTCTTGACGCGCCTGAACTTATTCAGCCTCCCAAGATTCTCGTCATCGAAGGTCTTCATCCGATGTAAGTAGGCCACTCATTACTCTGTTTTGTCCTCTCAGACAACTTCAAGAGTTTAGAAGTCTTTTAGTCTCTTGTCGGAATTTGGATGGTTAAGATTCTTGGATTTAGATTTCAGATAATTAATATAATGAATGTTTGAACCTTTTGCATGAAGTCTATAGTTTGACGATGATGAAAACTATATTCGACTAATTAAGTTTTTTTTTTTTTTGACATCAAACGGCTGATCTATTGACTAATTAAGTTAGTCTGTAGTTTTGGTCATGTAATATTTTTATAATAATGTTTTTATCTACTCGTAAAGGTTTGATGAGAGGGTAAGAGACTTATTGGACTTCAGTATCTACCTAGACATTAGCAATGAGGTCAAATTCGCTTGGAAGATTCAGGTATGTTTATTTATCTATTTTCATCTTCATATATATATACACATTTGATTAGAGCGTGACAATGTAACGTACGTATCAACCGAATCTGTATCAACAGAGGGACATGGCTGAAAGAGGTCACAGCTTAGAGAGCATCAAGGCGAGTATCGAAGCACGAAAGCCTGACTTCGATGCATTCATTGGTAAAAACTCATATTCAGTCTTCTTCATTTCCTGGAAAATTTTGTTGATAAACAATGTATCAAATGGCTTATGCAGACCCACAAAAGCAGTACGCGGATGCGGTGATAGAAGTGCTTCCAACACAGCTGATTCCAGATGACAATGAAGGCAAAGTGTTGAGAGTGAGATTGATAATGAAGGAAGGTGTCAAGTACTTTAGCCCCGTTTACCTATTTGATGAAGGTTCAACCATCTCGTGGATCCCTTGCGGTCGCAAACTCACCTGCTCCTACCCTGGCATCAAGTTCAACTATGCACCTGATTCCTACTTTGACCATGAGGTACATTTGGTTGATTTTGCATAAGGAGTTTAGTTTTTTTTTTTTTCTCTTGGTTTTATTTTATTCTCTCTGTTTCAGGTTTCGGTTGTGGAGATGGACGGGCAATTCGATAGACTGGACGAGCTGATTTACGTGGAGAGTCATCTGAGCAACCTATCGACCAAATTCTACGGTGAAGTTACTCAACAGATGCTCAAACATGCTGATTTCCCTGGTAGCAACAATGGAACAGGTCTTTTCCAGACCATTGTTGGATTGAAGATCAGAGATCTCTATGAGCAGCTCATTGCCAACAAAGCCACTGCTCCTGCAGAAGCTGCTAAAGCCTAAAACACAAGGCAAAATAGAACCCGTCTATAAACCCCTTTGCAGTTTCTTCTTCTCTCTCTTTCTTTATATGGATTTTTCATGGCGAAAAGGACTATTTTGCTTTGGTTTGTAATTTATGTGGAGATGGTAACAGAAAGTTCTGTAATGTAGAGAAGTTAATAGCAAAGCAATAAAAATTAAATTAATATAATCCATTTTGAAGTTTTCTCCTTAAAGGCATCAAAGCAAAATATGGAAAGGTTTCTTCCTATTGAGATCATATACTCATGATTGAATCTTAAATAGGACAAATATCGATTTTAAACTTACAAAATGCACAGTTAGTAAACTTCCTTATTGATCCATATAAGAAAGCATACAGCCAAATAGTAAAGTCCCATTCTTTTGCTACTTTGGGTACCAAAACATGCCTTTGATGCCTTCTGGATCAGCCTCAAACCCCAAATTCTGATAGAAATCCACAACTGCATGATAAATTAACTAACTCATAAGTAAAAAATCTAAAACATTTGATTAAAAAAGGTTGCAGCATATGGTGTGATTTGATACCTTGACTGTCTGCAAAAAGAGATATATTACCAATATCTCTCTGAAGGAGAGCCCTTACAAGCTTTTCCACGAGAGCTTTACCAAGCCCCTGACCCTGATAAACCAAAACAAAACTTATTTAACATCAAACAAAAGAAGAGTTCCAAAACCAAAAACCAAAAAAAAAAAACTAGTTCATTGTTTTGGTTTACCTGATACTCAGGATCAACAAGAACATCCCAAATTGTAGCATTAAAGGCATGATCCGACGTCGCACGTGCCATTCCAATTAGCTTCTTCTCCTGCTGCTGCTGCTGCTGCTCATTATCTCCTTCTGTTGTCAAATAACTTCTCCAAAATCCGCTAAGATATTCATCAAAAACATCTGATGGATGAAGATTAAGATCAAGCACCTGATGATGACTTCAAGACAGAATGCAATGTAGCAACCATATAACTATTTTTCAAAGCTGCAGCTAGTTTCGTTAGCGGTCTCCGAGGCCATCCCACCTTTATATTATGTTTTAAAAATGAGATTTTTATTTCTGTAGTAAGACCAAGAAGAAAGAGATCTCAAAGGGTACTTCTTTATTAACTTACCTTGTCACAAAGGGTTTGAAGATCATAGACATCAATTTCACCACCAGAAGAAAATATGATCTCTTCAACTAAACCATCTTGAAGAGTTCTCTCAACCAAAGTGAATTCAACAGGAAGTACTGGTTCCGTATCTTCATCTTCTTCTACCGTAGAAGGTGGTTCCACAAGTTGGGTCGTGTTATTATTCTTTACAAACCTGAATCAATCAAGCCCTCAGTGTATCAGCTTTAGTTTCATAAAAAACAAATATGAATCTTTGGAAAGTACCCAGATCGGATTGACTCCCAGAAATTAGCTCTGAGACGTAAAGTCTTCAACTTTCTGCTTCCTGAAGTAGACACAGAGTCGTAAACAAATTGAATCATTAAGGCTTAGACTTATACTCAGATCCTAGCGAAAGGAGTTTTAAATCAACAGACTGAAGCATAAGTACCAAGTGGAATTGGATAACCGGATTTGGAGAGGAACAGAGACTGATTCGATGGATATGAATTAGAATTGAAGGAAGCTTGAGGAAGGCTACAACAAGAGTAAGAAGAAGAAGAAGAAGAAGTTGGGATTAGTATCATTTTTTTTTTTGGTTTTGTGGTTGAGAGTAGAATTCAGACAAGACTGAGAGATAGTTTGGTAACGCTTTTAGCTTTACGCCTTCCGTTCGAAGCTTTGGGCTCTCTCGTCATCCTCTTTTCTTATTTCCTATTTTGCCCCTCTCTATCAATCTTTTATTAATTTTTGATAATTTTTTGAGATATTATTTTGTTGGATTACAAGTGACAAGACTGAAAACTAAATACATAATTAATAAATTAGGAAATACAGTACTTAAATTTCTCATCTGAGAAAAGTAAGAAAAAAAAAGTAACTGAGAATTGAGAAATATATATTTTTTTTTGTCTCAATGAAAATATTAAATTTATATATTTTGTTTCCATTACAAATTCACAACATATACAAAAATAGAATGAAAAATTAACAATGTTTTTATGTTTCAAATTCAAACCAAGTAACTGCCGGCTTCTTACGGCATCACTTGTCAGCCAACGACCGCCAGCAAACTCTGTCGGACGGCAGGGATAGAACACAGTAACGATCCGAAGATTCCAGTGAGAGCATAAGCAATTGCACAGAAGGGAAGGGCCTCTGGCTCCTTAGCCGACAAAGCTGCTGTTCCAAGTCCATGAGCACTGTCCATACAAATAATGTTTTAACAGATAGCTTAATCTTGGATTCAAAATGTGAAAAAAAGATCGACTGTAAAGGAGTCACCTTGAAGCAGTGGCGATTCCTCGAGCAATAGGATCATTTAAACGCAGTTTATCAAGAACGACTTGTACAAAGTTAGCTCCAATCAGACCAGTCACAACCACTACAGCTGCTGTAAGCGACGAATTGGTCCCTGAAAATGTCCAACAAAGTCGTTAGAAATGTTCTCTAACGTATTCTACAGACGAGAATAAATAGCATAACTATACCTTCAAAGAGTGATACAATGCTAAGGGCTAACGCAACCGTGATGCAGCGAGGTAGGATTGAAACAGTTAAAGATGGTTCCAGACCGACTAAACGTCCAACAAGAGCAGTCGAGTAGAGCGAGAATACCGTTGAAACAATCACAGACGTAAAGATCTCAGCTGCATGCCGCTTCACAAGCTGAAGCAAACCAAACAGATTATTATTTAATTGAATTTTCTGATACACCGTTACAGGTTTACTACTCGAGGAAGAAGCAGGGGAAGCAAGTGGTGGAGTCAGAGGAAGTTTCACGGCAAGAGCTCGAGGCGGGAACTTCAAATGTGTAACAGGAATTAAATAATTGGAAGCCTCTGTTTGTTTTAGAGGGTTTGGCGGTTACAGCCGTTAGAGCCTATATCTGTTGAGCTTGTTGCTCATTAGTCTATCATCCGTTTTGTGATCAAACACTTGTATAGAGTCTTGGACTTGTGGCGATTCTCCTTGGGAGAATTCGTGAGAGAACAATCGATATCGAGAGATAGAGATTGCTTCTTGAGTACTTGTAGATCATAATTCGTTTTGGTATTGCTATAAAAGTTGAGTTCGTAGAGTTTACAGAGATTCTATATCTACAAACTTAACAACTGGTGCGCTTGTGAAGGGATTGATCATCGCCATGGCGCAAGCTGCAGCGAAGTTGAAGATGGACGAGATGGATCAGTCGATCGAAGACATCCATAACGAGCTAACAGTCTTCAATGATTCGTATAAGCAGCTAGCTTCTTCGGGGGAGCAGATGTCGAAGAAGATTGACGAATCGTTTACGCGAATGGAGGCTTGGGAGAAGCGATTCGATCTCCTGGAGAAGCATATGTTCAAAATGGCCGAGTCGATGGAGAGGATTGAGACGAGTCACCAGCGAGTCAAACCGAACGGCAAATCACACGAATCGCAATCAGATCCGATGTCTCAGGTACCGATTTCGAATTCACCTCACGAACGGAGGAACGAACCGTTAGGTTATCGGGATCTGGGGATAGCTTTGGAGAATAGAGATGATTTGTTGCGTAAAATAGAGCTACCTGTGTTTGATGGTGTGAAGCCGTACGGCTGGATATTTCGTGTGGAGAGATATTTTCGTGTAGGTCGATACAGTGAGGAGCAGAAGCTAGAGCTGATTTCGCTGAGTTTGGAAGGGAGAGTATTGAATTGGTTTGAAGGTGAAATGGCAGAGCAGAGGTTTACAGATTGGGCTGATTTCAAGTCAAGGATGTTGGCGAGATTTGCAGTTTCTATCGAGGATGAACCAGGCAGAAGGCTTTGCAACATTACTCAGACGGGCTCAATACAGGACTATATCAGCGAGTTTGAGGAGCTGAGAGCTCAAGTTACTGGTATTGATGAGAAGAACTTGGTTAACATCTTCTACAAGGGTCTTAAGAAGGAGATGAAGGAGATTATTCGATTGAAGGAACCAAGAGGGTTGACAGCTCATAAAGCAGCAGTAGTACAGATGGAGGACAGTTTATTGTGTCAGGCACTCAGTGCAGTGAAACCAGTGCAGAACAAGGGTCAGAAGGGGTACACATACACGCCGTTCAAGTCTGTAAACGTCAGTCAAAAGAGTGCAACAGAGTCGACTGAGCAACAGAACAAGAAGCCACAGCAAAGACCTCGTCTTCATTTATCTGATGCAGAACTACAATACCGCAAAGACAACCATTTATGTTACAAGTGCGCAGGCAAGTATTCAAGAACTCATGTGTGCTCCTAATGCAGAGTTTCAAGTGATAACGGTTATCAACGGCATGGAAATGGAGGTGTTAGAAGGGTCTACAGAAGCAGAAGAAGTCGACGAAGGGAGTAAGAACGCACAGTTGATGACCATTTCCTTCAATGCTTTTATGGGGATAGAGTCGTTAACTACAACTAAAGTGAAAGGAGTGTTGGGCACGCAACCAATCATAGTCTTACTAGACAGTGGAGCGACACATAACTTCATATCACCAGAGCTTGCAAGAAGAGCTAAACTGAGAATGGAGTGTGACAATAAGCTCAATGTGCTATTGGGAACAGGAGTTTCAGTAGACGGAGCGGGGGTGTGTAGAAATGTGACTTTCCAAGTGCAGAACTTAGAGTTCTCTACTGATTTCATCGCTTTGGAGCTTGGGAAAGTGGACGTTGTGTTAGGTATTCAATGGTTGCGCACGTTGGGGAAGTGTGAAGTAGATTGGGACAAACACGAGATGAGTTTCTTATATCAAGGACGTCAAGTTACATTGATTGGCGACACAACACTTTCAAGACCTCAACAGTCTTTGAAGTCATTAATATCCACAACCTCAGCAGGGACGAAGGAGGTTGAGCTTTGGTTTGGTAATCACCAGGTGCAACAGCAAGTAGCAACACCAATTCCTGTGCGGATAATCACGGTCTTGGAACGTTTTGCGAAAGTTTTTGCACCACCAGTGGGATTACCACCTCTGCGTGGAAGAGAGCATCCCATTACACTGAAGAACAATACTGAAGCAATCAGTGTAAGGCCTTATCGCTATCCTCAAGCGCATAAGGCAGCCATGACTACTATGGTTAAGGAGATGCTCGAGTCTGGTATAATACGTCAGAGCACAAGCCCGTTTTCGAGTCCAGTTCTGCTGGTGAAGAAAAAAGACGGCTCATGGCGTTTTTGTATCGATTATAGGGCTCTTAACAGAGCAACGGTACCTAACAAATACCCTATCCCTATGATCGATCAACTACTAGACGAATTACATGGTGCCACCGTCTTCTCTAAGTTGGACCTGCGAGCAGGATATCATCAGATACGAATGGTGGAATCAGACATCAAAAAGACAGCTTTCAGAACACAAGATGGACACTACGAGTTCTTGGTGATGCCGTTTGGTCTCACTAATGCGCCAGCAACATTCCAAGCGCTAATGAATGACTTGTTCAGGCCATACTTGGGTGTCTTCGTGCTGGTCTTTTTCGATGACATATTGGTGTACAGCAAGAATATGGATGATCACGTACATCATTTAGAGACAGTTCTACAAGTCTTAGAGAAGAACACTCTGTTCGCTCATCAGAAGAAATGTCTCTTTGGTCAGTCGAAAGTGGATTATCTAGGCCATATTATCACCGCAGAAGGAGTCTCTACAGACCCCTCAAAAACAGCGGCTATGAAACTGTGGCCTACGCCTACAAGCATCAAACAGCTGCGTGGGTTTCTCGGTCTTACCGGCTACTATCGCAAGTTTGTAAGGGATTATGGCACAATTGCCAAGCCATTGACTGTATTGCTACGCAAAGACAAGTATCAATGGTCCTTTGAAGCACAACAAACGTTTGATAACCTGAAGGAAGCGATGGTAACAGCACCTGTATTGGCGCTTCCACAGTTCAACAAGACCTTTGTAGTAGAGACGGATGCTTCAGGTTTTGGCTTGGGAGCGGTTCTAATGCAAGAAGGCAGACCTATTGCGTTTTTCAGTCATGGATTAACTCCAAGAGAACAACAAAAACCAGTCTACGAGAGGGAATTGATGGCAGTAGTCATGGCAGTTAACAAATGGAAACATTATCTGTTGGGTAGGAAGTTTCTGGTGCACACTGATCAGAAAAGCTTAAAGTTTCTGTTAGAACAAAAGGAGGTCAACATGGAGTATCAGAAATGGATGACTAAGCTACTGGGGTTTGATTTTGATATTATTTACAAACCTGGCATCGAGAACAAAGCTGCAGATGCATTGAGCAGAATGAATCAACCCGTGGAGCAGTCAGCGAGCTCTACATTACTCGCTCTGACAATTCCTTCCGTCATTCAGTTACAAGATCTATACCAGGAAATTGATCAGGATGTGGGGATACAAGAGATTATTAAACAGCTTTTGCAGGAAAAGAAACCTAACAAGAGATACTCAGTGATTGATGGTCGTTTATGGTATAAAAAGAGACTGGTGATTCCGAAAGAATCACAGTTTATTCAGAAGATACTGTATGAGAATCATGACGGGTTATTGGGAGGACACTCTGGGGTGTTGAAAACGATGAAGCGGATCCAACGGGTGTTTCATTGGGAGGGTTTGAGCAAGGCTGTTCAGCGATATGTCAGTGAGTGTCAAACATGTCAGACTCACAAGACTTCTACACTGTCGCCAGCAGGTCTTCTCCAACCACTTCCGATACCATCAGCTGTGTGGGAGGATATCTCCATGGATTTTGTGGAAGGCCTTCCTACTTCTTATGGAAATAACGTCATTTTTGTTGTAGTGGATCGACTGTCTAAAAGTTCTCACTTCATTGGCCTCAGTCACCCGTTTACAGCGGTCGATGTCGCAAAGAAATTCATTCAAGAGATCATTCGTCTGCACGGGTTCCCACGTTCTATTGTCTCTGATCGTGACAAGATATTTCTCAGCGCGTTTTGGAAAGAGATGTTTCGTCTGGCTGGTACCAAGTTGAGATACAGCACGGCATTCCATCCACAGACAGATGGCCAAACAGAGGTGGTTAATCGCACGCTAGAGACGTTTCTCCGTTGTTTTACTTCGAGTCATCCTCGTCGATGGTTTCAGTTTTTGAGTTGGGCGGAGCTGTGGTATAACACTTCACATCATTCGTCACTTCAGACATCGCCTTTCAAAGTTCTATATGGCAGAGAACCTCCAGCACTGCTCCGTTACGAAGATGGTTCAACTGAAAATTTCGAACTGGAAGAGTTGTTGAAAGCAAGGGATGATATACTGAGAGATGCTAAGGAACATTTGATACGAGCTCAGCAGTTGATGAAGAACAACGCCGATAAGCACAGAAGGGATGTGGAATATGAGGTAGGTTCATCGGTGTTCTTGAAGCTACGGCCATATAGACAACAATCAGTGGCAAAACGAGTTTGCCAGAAGTTGGCAGCTAAGTATTTTGGTCCTTATGAAATCATGGAACGAGTGGGCAAAGCAGCGTATCGTTTACGTTTACCGGTGGAATCAAGAATTCACCCAGTGTTCCATGTTTCCCAGTTGAAGAGAGTGTTGGGAGATCACCATCAGGTGTCGGTTTTGCCGCCAGTCTGTGATGATTTGCATGAGGTTATTGTGCAGCCAGAAGAAGTGGTGGCTACGAGATACAATGCAACAGGCGGTTTGGAGTTGTTGATCAAATGGAAAGGATTGCAGTCACATGAAGATTCATGGGTCTTGGCTAAGGAGTTTAAACGAGAGTTTCCACTGTTTAAGCTTGAGGACAAGCTTAATGTTCAAGGGGGGGGTATTGATACACCGTTACAGGTTTACTACTCGAGGAAGAAGCAGGGGAAGCAAGTGGTGGAGTCAGAGGAAGTTTCACGGCAAGAGCTCGAGGCGGGAACTTCAAATGTGTAACAGGAATTAAATAATTGGAAGCCTCTGTTTGTTTTAGAGGGTTTGGCGGTTACAGCCGTTAGAGCCTATATCTGTTGAGCTTGTTGCTCATTAGTCTATCATCCGTTTTGTGATCAAACACTTGTATAGAGTCTTGGACTTGTGGCGATTCTCCTTGGGAGAATTCGTGAGAGAACAATCGATATCGAGAGATAGAGATTGCTTCTTGAGTACTTGTAGATCATAATTCGTTTTGGTATTGCTATAAAAGTTGAGTTCGTAGAGTTTACAGAGATTCTATATCTACAAACTTAACATTTTCTGAAGCAAAACAGAACCAAATTTGTTGTTTTGGTTTTACCTTTCTCTGTTTGAACATGGAGAAAGCGAAAGAGAGAATGACAGAGCCAAGAAAACCCATTAAGATGTCACCAGCACCAGGATCCGATGCTACTTTAGTAAGGTAGTTTCCTGTCACCCATTTAAGAGTGTAATGAACACACATGACTTATACTTTATGTTCTAGCTTTTAATTTGTATTCACTCTAGTTTGTATGAGTTATACCTAAAACAGGATCAAGTCCAGATCCTGAAGCATACCCAAAAGCTAGAGCAGCGAGCAGTGCAGATAAAGCGCAGCATATTATCGGATGGAATACTTTCTTGATAGAAGATGGTAGCCTATACAAGACAATGAGAATAACATCAAGCTAGAGACATGAAACTTGACGGACAAGGAAGAAATGGTTTGAATTATACCCGGTACCGACAATGTAACCTAGAACAGTAGAAGAGAGAAGGAAAGGGAGACAAGTCCTTGCACTTGTCCCCAACGAAGCAGGGTAAAACAGAGCACCAACAAACGACGCAACAAAGATTCCACTCCAGCTCCATAGCTCAAAAGTTGAGAACGGAGAAGGTTTTGCCATAGGCTCAGCTTCCGTCATTTCGGTATTCACCATTTTTCTCACTGCAATAGCTGTGAACCCTGCTACACAAAGAGACGCCAACCATCCACCAGCTGCACAAGCATTTGAATCAAACATTACAAACGGTTTAGGCTCCCAATATAGGGCTCGGCGCTAGAGGTTCATCTATCGCCTAAGAGCATCTCCAACCGTTCTCTATTGTTTCCTCTATAATAGTGTAAATTATAGAGGAAAAAAATAGAGAACCGTTGGAGATGCTCTTACGAGCGCCTAGCGCATCTTAAAACACTAATTAAATATCAGATCATTATATAATCCAAAACAAAACATAGTAAACAGATATCATTACCATGGAAGGTACCAAAAGAACAAGAGAATGATCATATATATACCTACAATGTAGCAGATTTTGAGGCCAGAAGCAGCCGGAATATCTCTAACGGAAAGAGGGAGAACGACAAGAGAAGGAACGTAGAACAAAGGAAGCCATCTCTGGATAAACAGAAACGCAGGCTCGAAGAAGTTCATCATATCGTTTGCAGCAGCGGGGACAACTGAATCTAATATCATAAGAACAGAGAAAATACAAAACATCCCAAACAAAGCGCTTGGGAACTTTATGGACGCCGCTACAAAAGCCTTTTTCAAGAACTGGTCTGCCGCAAGTATGATCCCAAGTGACACCAACAAGTGCGCTATTGCCAACACCTAGTGTGATATAACAACGAGATTAAAAAACCTAACGTGGTAAACAAACATTAATAAAATCTTCAACCTTAAGCTTACGTTACTAGAGATGGTTGATGTGTTCCCTGTCCCTGCACCATCCACGGCCTGAACCGAGAGTTTTCTCCCAGAAGTCATCTCTCGAGAACCCATTTGCAGGAACTTACTTCTTTGTCCATCTAGTTTACCACATTTCGATAGATTTAGCTTCTGGAGTCCATTTGATGCGAAAGTGTTCGACTGGAATCGGATCTTGGGACATGAATGGCGGTTTCTTGCTGAAGAAAGAGATAAAGGAGAGAAGAGAGGAGCTGCTAAAGGAGTAGCCATGAAAATGGAGACGACTTGGGTATGATTCTGCGAGACCACACATCATAGTCTTCTCAATCTTCATTTAATGACAGGAACTGGATGACAAGAACTTGTATGGACGAGACGTAACGTTTTATCAATAAAAGATGAGCTACTTATGTCTCTCTCTTTTCTTACCGGGTTAGGTATTTTGGTCAAGAAATATCCTTTATCTTAATTAAATAGATATTCATATTTTTTTGATTAAAGCATTTGCAAATAATTAAAACATTCATATTTCACAGTAAACCAATTTTTGTAACAATAAAACAACACCAATCTCCTAGCACCAATAAAACCTAGACCATTTAATTAAATTTAAAACGACTACTTATACAAGTTACACTCATATAAGATCAATTGTTGTAACGGTATCCACCATGCTCCTCATACCGATGAGTCTCGTAATGGTACTCATACTGAGACGACGACTGCTCGTAAGCTGAAGCGTAATGCGAAGAAGGTGAAGATGGATTGTAGACTTCATGATGATGATAATGGGAAGGAGTGCCGAGCTCGGCCACAGGACTAGACGACTGTGTTTCATGTTTGTCGACTCTTACCTCCGTTGCCTCCTTTTGGTGCCTCTCATCTTCTTCATCTAATTCTTCGTCGAATGAAAAGAAAATCGGGTGTAAGTAAGCGTCTGCAAGATCAGCTTTCATGTTCAACTCCGGTTCTGTCTCCTTCTCCAACTTGTCTTTTGCCATTGCATCCTGCAGTAAGACAAATGATAAACACATGTTTTTTTTTGTTAGAATCCGTAGACTATCTCCAATGGTTTACTCGATTTAAAAGATATTTTATTTTAAAGTGAAAAATACTTTATTTATAGAGTAAATCTATTTTTTTTTTGGCTCTAAACTCTAAGTGAAAAATAAAATGCGGTTGGAGAAGATTGGTTCATTACCTCGAGTGGGTATTTACCGAAGGCGGGTTCGAAGCGGTGTTTGCAGTACTTGTGGAAAGAAAGAGTGAGAATGGGTAAGATGATAAGCAATGGGGTTGAGTTAGCTGCCTTTTTAGATGTCAAAAGTCCCATAAGCAGAAGCTGAGATATCAACAAGCTAGCTATTATCCGACCATGAACGTGCGGCCAGAACGCTCCACAGCTCTCATATTGTTGGTTGTAAACATTGATAATCTGCTTTGCAAAAAAGACCAAGAAAAAGCCTCTAAACATCAAAACTCAAAGGCAAGAATACGAGTCTTTGAAACCGAACCTGATGGCGATAGACCAAGTAAGCAAACGCAAAGAAGACACAAATGAAGGGAAGGAGAATGGGAGTGACAGCGGTGTAGACAATCCCCAAGAGGAAGTAGAGCTGGAGAGATGGGAGAGTCTCCTTGAAATCCACAAAACCAGGGTCCATTGCTCTCTCTCTATCTCTCTCTGTCTTCACAATAAACATGTTCTTCAAGTGGAAGATCACTAAGGGCTTTAACCGGAGAATCTCACCCGCGATACCAGCCCACCCGTCAACCATTATGTACGTGATGAAGAAGGTGGCCTTCATCGGTATGGAGACACCAATGGTTCGAGGAATCCTGTATCAACACGCAACAAATCAAAGTTAAGAATCTTTAGGAGAGTGAGTGTGTAAGAGGTTAAAGGTAGCTTACTGAGTTGGTGATTGGTGAAGGAAAGAGTGAAGCTGCTCAAACGCGGTACCGGCGATGATACTTCCCAGGAACACGTTTACTAACATGAAGTAATAGTACTTCGCTGCTGCTCTACGCTCAAGGGTAGATAAAGCAATGTAACCCTCAATCTTCGACATAATCAGTAATACTGTCGGGAGGATCCACAAGAAGATCTTCAGAGCAAGACCAGGTAGAAAACCTTGTAAGAACGACTTCACAAAGTCCCTGCAATTTCAAAAAAGAACAAGAAGATGGAGTCATTTAACTCTTGTCAAGACCTTGTAAATGTGCATGAGATTGACTTACAGTCTAGTGACAGGTCTGAGGAAAGGAGCAGCTCTACCAAGACCTTGTAGATTAGCAAGAGACTGCACGAAAGCGATGGGGATCATGTAGAAGAAGACCAATGCAAAGACTGAGACACCGATTATGAGTTTCCTGATGGTCAATGAGATAAAAGGTATAGAAAGGTTTTGCCAGTAGATGTCACGAGGCTCCGGAGCGCTGCTCGTTAGCCATAGCGTCGGATTCTTGCTCTGCTGCGTCTGTGCGCAAACAGCAGCTCCCCACCGTGAATCAAACGACACGAATGCGACGGGAAGCATCAGTTTTGAGTCTTTTAGAACTTTTTGACGCTCCAAGGACATCTGTTATCAACAACATCAGATGTGTTTGAAGTTTGTGAATGAAAAGCAACGTCAGAGGAGTGGCTTACAGTGTGGTCAAAGTCTTTGATTTGCTGTTGGTAGTACTCGATGGAGTCAACTTTTTTACCCCATAGACCAAGAAACCCTGTCTGGAAGATGCACAAGCCGAATCAACATCATATGATCTAAAGAAAGACTAAAACAAACGGTGTGGAGAGATGACTAACTCTGCAAGTAGGCTTCTTATGGGGATTGCGTTGATGCTTCAGCTGATAATAGTCATACCAGTCTTGCAGTCTCTGTCTTTGCTTTACCAGCTTTGCGTACTTGTTCGCGTTATAAACTGCCTGAAACAAGAAGAACCAGTCCTTCAATCCAACTGATTAAAACGAAGGCAAGAGATTTTAAGGACAAAACATATATTTACCTGATGACAGAGGTAATGCTCAGGGTGATTCGTCTTAAAGAACTGATCCACAGTATCCGGAACAGAGTGTCCAGGCATGTCAGGGACGTTTCTGACAACAACCTGCAATATAAAACTCCAAATGTATTAAGAAAACACACTCACTTATCGGTGTTGAAAAACTCCGAAGCTTTCGCTTACAGTGAACTGCTCAGGACGCCTACGCTGTGAAGCTAGATACTGGAGACGCATCAGTGCAACAGTGTTGTACTCTCTGTAGAGCATGAAACATGCCCAAAACGTGAAGAGGTACTCTACTCCAATGTGGAAGAAGAACCTTAAACACAGATAAAGATGTTAATGATCACTAACCATCATTACTAAAGGTTTATTTTAAAATATTCAGAACTAAAGCTCTCACTTTGAGGATTCAGGCTGGACATTAGATATGGAGAGCTTATCAATGTCGCTGACGACGAGTTCCTTCTTCAAGAAGAAGAGTGTTCCACTTGATACATTCACTGGAACAAGAACAGCGAGTGCTAGTACCATGGCTGGAGCAAAGATCTTCAAGCTGCCGAAAACACCCACCATGAAAGAAAAAAAAAGAAACATATTTAGAAGAAAACACTAAAGTAATGCGAATTCTCTCATAATTAATCTCAATAACTTTCCCGGGGAAAAAAAAAAAAGAAAGTGACTTTTTAAGGAAACAGTGACAACAAACGAAACTTCCATTATTGCTTTTGCTTTGTCTTTGTGGAATACAGAGCAGACAAATATGAAACTTAGCTGTTACATGTTCTGTAATAATAAAGTACGAATATTTTCTGACGATTTAAAGATTATTTTTAACCGTAAAATTCGGGATTATGTCATTTCGAGAAACTCGTTCTTGGAGATTACAATCACGGGAATCCCCAAGAAATCAAACAAGATACATAAATACCCAAAATTTTCTCGAGAATTCTTTTTAGTGATTAGGACTCATGATTCATGAATATCATAAGTAGCCTAAATACCCAGAAAAGTTTAATTTTTGAAAAAAGGAAAAAGAAAAATAAAAAGAAAAAAAGTCTTTTTTTTAAACGGAAAGTTTTGATTTTTTTTGTTCTTTCATTTTCTCGAGAAATTGACATCTCTCAAGATCGAGAATTTCGCATTTAAAAAAAAAAGAAAAAAGGTCAGAAGAAGAAGAAGTTACCCGAGAGTGTAAATCCTGAGGAAAACAGCAGAATCGAAGCCAGCGTGACGGATAATCTCGGACTCACTCATTTTCATGGCCTGAGGCATCCAATTAAGGAAAGTGAAGTAAGTTTTGAAGTTGAGGTTTACGAATTTTCCGACCACGTTTCCGTCGGAGCGGCGGGGGCTGTGTCTGTCTCCGGAGAGATACCATTTGGGGAAGTAGACTCTGTCGTTGATGGGTTGGATTCTCAGGACAGCGAATGCTATTAGAAACATGAAGGCGCCGAAGAGGTTTATCAGAGCTGAGACTCCTATGTCTTCTAGAGTCGCCATTGATGAATTAATTCAACAGAGAGAGAAAAAGTTAGGCTTTTAATGGAGAGTGGCGTGCAGGAGAAAGAAAGAGAGAGGAATAGATAAAATATATCGAAGTCTTAGGAGTTCCTTTTTCCACTTTCCAGTTCTTTTATTCTGTTTTTTAGGTATGTAAATATTGTTATTTTATCCTTTCATAAATGATAAAATCCATAACGAGACCATATAATATACGTTTGGGTGATGTTTAGCAGGAGTAGTTATTAGTGCGTAAGATTTAGGAAATACTCATCCGTTTCAAAATAATGAATATTCTAAGGTTTTTACGCTTGTTAAAAAAAACTCGTAAAATTTTGACAATAAATATTATTATGTTCTGTATTTAACTATTTTTTATGATTTTTAATCAATCAAAAATTCAGTAAATATAATTAATGTCTTTAAAGTTTATAATTTATCATTATTACATACATTAAAATATAAAATATGGATTTTTTAGAAACAATTTTTTTTAAAACATGGATTATTTTAAAATGGAATAAGTAATTATTACCCATAATCACATATTACACGAAATTACCATAATCGAATATTACACGAAATTAAAACTTTCATTAAATGACTCTTTGATTGAAAGATTGGAAAAGAGAATTTTACAAAATATAGGAAAATATTTATTTTCATTTAGAATATATGTTCTAAGATATTAGTATTAAGAGTTTTCCTGAGTTTACTACACTTAAATTGATAATCAATAAAAATTGGTTGATTTATATATTTTTATGGAAAAAGTAAAAAGTTATAAAAAATAGTACTAATTGTCGAATTTTTTATATTTTTAATACCGTCAGCAAATTTCTAAATATTAAATTTTAAATTCTATGGTTAATTTTAAATCTAGGATTTAAAGTTTTTAAAGTTTATTGATTTGTTAATGTTAAGCAAAAAAAGTTTCCTCGACAATTAATATTATTTTTTATTGGTTATTATTTTAGGAAAATCTAAAAGTGAAGAAAATAAAAAAATTATTTAATATTATCGAATGTATTAAGCCTTTTTCAATAATGATAATCTAAGATATTAGATAATAATAAAAGAAAAAAGATATTGAATACTTTTTTTTTGTAAAAAATATTGAACACTTTACGTGGTTCTTTTGGACGAGGTTCCTAAAAACTAGAGATGGCAATTGGGTTGTACCGCCCTGCCTAGTCCCGCCCCACCGCGGTCAATGTTCAATGCGGGTCTTTGCGGTACAGGCCCGCACGGGACGCGGTCCCTAGAAGTGTTGCCCAATCCCGACCCGCAGCTTGCACAAGCCTTGGCGGTACGGCCCGCGGGACGTGGATCTTCTTCACATGTCACCTGCAACAAGAAAAAACCAAGAGAGATGAGATTACAACATAAGTCAGTTCTATAAGCAAACGGAACATTACTTGCGTTGGGTTGTATAATTATGTAAGCTTCATGTTTTAGATTTGAAAAAAACATCAAAACAAGATAAACATAACAAAAAACAGAACAAGACAAGCTTAGAATCAGATTTCACAGTCCAATACCTCTACTAGACTAACCTATACCACGTGTTGCTTCAGGCATCCTCTCTGCTGAGAACTAACCTATACCATCTTTCAAAAAAAAGAAACCATTTTTCCTTACGATGAGTTACAAAGAAAGTGAATGAGTTTGGATCAACATTACAAAGCTTGAAGACACGATTCTTTGATTGAATACGAACCGGAAGAGGCATGGCTAAAGTGAATGAGTTCTGGTCACCGGTTTGGGGAAACGAGAAGCAGAGATGAAATCACCATCACCATCATGGGTCTGTTCTAAGCTTTTTGTCGGTGTCACCAAAGAGACGAAATGATAAAAGCAAGCGGGCCACCCATTTGTCCCGCATCCCGCTTTGGTCCAACCCGCTTCGGCCCAATACCGCCGCAGTTACGCCCGCGAGGCCCGCTAACAAACGGGCCGTAAAATCTGTGCCCAATCCCGCCCCGCACTGGGTCTTTACGGGCCAGGCCCGCGGGCAAGCCTTTATTTTGCCATCTCTACTAAAAACGAATTGTGGGAACTGAGAAATGCTCATAGAACTTAGTAGTGCCAATCCTATCGAAGTTCGATATTAGCACGCGTGGTATCGGGTCATGAAGATGTAAATTTCCCGTTAACAAATATTAAATTAAATAATAAATAGATAAAAAAGGTTAATGACGCTAACGTCGTGAGCTAAACCTTATCTTATATTATAAATTCTAGATCCCAAATCTTAAAGTCAAATCCTAAATTTTAAACTCAAATCCTATATATTAAACACAAATCCTAGACGAAATATTATCTTAAAACTTTTCATATATCACAATCGTAGTGCTACAAACGTTGACTATTACTATATTCCAACGCTAATGTTTTTTTTTTTTTTTTTTTAACGCTAATGTTTTCTTGCATGGTTTATGTCTTCTGCGAGGCGACGCAACATGCAGCATGAAGAGAAGGATCAGAGCAATTCATGCCACGGTGCCACCATTGTGCAATCTTCAGAACTCGATCAAAACGGGATTGTAAAGAATTTAGGATAGGGAGCAACATCCATATGGGCAAAAGTTAGCAAAAATAAAACATCCCTATGGATGACTTGCGATTGTTCTTAATTTAAATGTGTTAAAATTACTTTTATAGTTTTATAAGATGTCAAATGAAAAGTACGTTTTTTCATATGAGGTCATTATTTCCTTTATATACGGAGGAAAAGAGTCAGAAATGTCCCACTGAATCATAATAAGACATGCAATTAGCTGGCTTAAGGATGTTAATATCTATCTTATTAAAACAGAAGTACACTTTAAAATTAACTCTAAGATTTGCAAAATATTTACAACCTAATGCCACTGAAGTAATTAATAAGCCTAATTTTAAGGATTTTGTCTTTTCCTAATTTAATGCATAATTTCCTAAATTAATTCCACAATAAATTCATGATAAATCTTAAATTTAATGTGCATTAATACTATAAACAAGTAAATTAACTCTTTCCATTATTATGTAATACATTTTAAAGAACAAATTTAAAGTGAAAGCAAATATTTATACAGAAAAAATATTTATACGGTCACAGATCAAACTATAAAAATAAATAACAACATCGTAAAATTATTTTAATAGAAATTATATTTCAAAAATGTTTATATATTTTATATATTTTTTTTTATTTTTTTATTTTTTTTAAGACATACTAAGATTTGGGAATTAGAAAAATTATGATCCACCCCTATTTTATTTTAGTTTAAAATCTATATCATAATATTTTATTAAACTTATAATTTTAATTTTATTATAACTGTAAAGATTAATTTATAATCTAAATTTATATTTAAATAATACAAATACATATAATTTAATATAAACAATAAAACTAAAAATATAAAATAAATACCCGTCTGGTCGGACGGGTCAAGGTCTAGTATTCTTTTAATACAGATGTGTGTTTTGTTTTCTATGTTGTCACGGAATGTAACGGATGTGTAGAGTGGTTGCATAGAGTGGTTAACAAAAAAATCACATGTCGTTCTTCTTTTAATAATGGTAACCATTAAAATAGGAATAGAAATAAATAAGAAATGAATGAATATAAATAAAATTAAAGGAATGAAAATAAATCCTCTATATATTAATTTTGGAGCATTGGTTAAATGACAATTTTGAAAAACATGCTTACATGTCAAGCTGAGAAAGCTCCTCAGTTTCTTTTTTTTTTAATCGATTTTACTAGGAAAAAAAGCTGGAACACATAATTGGACACTAAAAAGTAAAAACTATAACATGTAGAACCTTATTCCAATATGTAAATAACTAACCTTCTAAATCTCGCCTTAGATATTTTACGACATTTAGTGTAGTAAATGTAGTCAATAGTCAATAACCCTTTCTGATTCGTATGGGGGGTAAGAGCATCTCCATTAGTGAACCCCCTCTTGGGGTTCATAGATAATTTTACGGTGCGACCATAAATAGTGATGAACCTCTATCAATTGTGTTCTCCCATTAGTGAACCTAAAATTAGGGTTCACAGAAATAAAATAAAATATTTTAGTAAAAAATTAAAAGTTTTTATTCAACCTGAAAGCAAATGTCTATTGATCAGAATCAACCTAATGCTCAAAACAATAGTGGTAATAACTTTAAATTGTCACTAGATTTTTGACCCGCGGTTTAAAACCGCGGGATATTTTATGATAAATTTTTTATCAACAACATTATTAATAATGATATTAATTTGTAAGATTTTTGTCTATTTTAAATATTTTTGTATTTAAATCAATATTTTTGAACCCGACATGAATCTGCGATAGAACCGGTGATCCGAAATGTAATACAGTTAGAGTTTTAAGAAATGTCATTATTTTAAAACCCGATAAACCAGCAAAAATGCTAAACCCCAAAGGAACCCGTTAAACCGATGAATCATCCAGTTTGATTTAAATTTTTAACTTTTAATTTTTAAAGTTAATTTCAAATTTAGCATTAGATATTTAAATACTTATTAACTTAAATCTTATTATATTTTTATGTCATATCTCTATGTTAGATTATGTAATAAATTAAAAGTATTAAAATTAATAAATATTTAAATATCTAATGATAAATTTGAAATTACGGGTTTCGTTTTAAATCAAATAACTATTTTTTGAACACCGACTTAGATTATATAGTTTTCATGAAATTAGGGATTTCATTTTTATCATTTCTTAATTTTCAGAAAATCTAGTATTATAGCCATGAATATTGCTTCTGTGGATACTCAGAAACTACTTACCATAAAAAATCGTTTTGGAAATCTTATCATTAATAATCACGATATATATTATTACCATATAAATAGGCTAGATGTTAGGCTTTTTGTTATTATTAGTAAATGTATTAGACTTAATTATATGATATAGTTTGATTTAGTTGACTTAATTATATTGTATAGTTATTTTAAAATTGTTTACCTAGAAATAAGTTAGGTCCAATTTTGTGTTTCTATTTTAATAAGGTAGACTAGGATAAGACCCGCGCCTTTGCGCGGGATGAAGTTGTTATTTTTATTATGTTTTGGAGAATGAAACAATAGTTCGGTTTCATTTAGATTAGGAGTGTTCAATCCGGATATCGGGTTGGTTTCGGTTATGTTCGGTTTTTACTGTATTTCGGTTAGTAAAATATAACTACTATTCTAAATCCATATTTACTTCGGTTCAATTTGGCTTATATACCGTCGATTTTTAGTTTATTCGGTTTTATACCAAAAAATAATTATTTAGTTTGAGATCATATTATATATTATACGAATTTTAGAGTCATGTTGTCAAAAAGTCATTTATTAAAAAATATTATATATTTAAGTAAAATAATAAAAAAACAAAAAAATGCTTCTATCATCTATTAAAATAATCAAATCTAGAATTAATATCAAAGCTCTAAATTTTGAAAATAAAATTAAAAGACAAAACTGAAGCATGAAATAGAAGCTTTTATATTCTTCCATATTTAGTGTTCATCAAATTAATATGTTTTCGATTGAACACAGTTCTGTTTGTTTAAAGATAAAAAAAAAAGTTGTAAAGAATTTCAATTAATTGTTGATCAAATTTATAATCTTTACTTCAATTTAGTTATTGTTAAAATAAAGCAAAAATATCGAAAAAGAAAGACTAAGAAAATAAGAAGCCTCAGTTGCAGTAAATTGTTACTTAATTATAATTCAAGTGATTCAAGTGATTTTCAAATTATAATTATGGTTCAAGTGATTTAAATTGTTATTTAAGGAAAGTGCGAGATTTTTTTTGTACATTATTTATCAATTCGATAGTTAGTTTAATAAAAAGTGTAATATAAGTTAAGATGGACCAATTTACTTTTCTAAGAATAATATATTTTATATATTATATATTATATAGTTATTTATTAAATAAAACTTCACAATCATACGGTTCTATGATCATTTATATCGTTTTATAACAAAATATTTAAATCATTGATAACAAAATTTTCAATACGAAAAAATTAATAAGTTTATAATTTATAAATGTTCTTGAAAACTCATTGAAAGTTTTGAAATTAAAATATTTATGTAATCTTATATGGTATATAGTTTAATCTATATATTTATTTGTTTTATTATTAAATGATACTTTTTACTAATATGGTTTTAAAATCATGTGTATCTTTTTATAATAAAAGTGTTAAACCATTGATCATTAATTTTTAACATAATAGTTTAATAGTTTTAGTCATTTATTGTCATTTTTTAAAATTCGAAATATAACATATACGAAATATCTAAATTTTAATTTTATAGCTAATTCGATTGTTTAATTTATTTTAATAATATAAAATTAAACAAAAAATGATGGAGGAGATATAAATTATTATCAAATATATATTATTAGATACATTAATTGTCATATATATATATTAGTCATTTATGATAATTTCGTAGGTTTTATTTAAGGAAAGAAAAGAAAATAATAATTATATCTAGCGGAACAATCATAAATGCTTCTATCGTAAATATCATATCATATCATATAGTTTGACCAAAGAATGTATCTAGCGACATATAAAAATCGAATGTATCCAGCGACATATAAAAATCGATAGTGGGTTTAAAATCATGTGTATCTTTTTATAATAAAAGTGTTAAACCATTGATCATTAATTTTTAACATAATAATTTTAATAGTTTTAGTCATTTATTGTCATTTTTTAAAATTCAAAATATAACATATACGAAAAAATCTAAATTTTAATTTTATAGCTAATTCGATTATTTAATTTATTTTAATAATATAAAATGAAACAAAAATGATGGAGGAAATATAAATTGTTATCAAATCTTTATTATTAGAAACATTAATTGTCATATATATATATTAGTCATTATGGTAATTCCGTAGATTTTATTTAAGGAAATAAAATAAAATAGTAATTATATCTAGCGGAACAATCATAAATGCTTCTATTATAAATATCATATCATATCATCATATCATATAGTTTGACCAACGAATGTATCTAGCAACATATAAAAATCGAATGTGGACCTACTTATTTTTCAATTGAATGTAATTGACTATCTAATTGAGTGACACCTAAGCATTGGAGTCTTTTTTAATTATTACAAAATTGAGGTTACAATTTTTCAAATGTTTCTCAATTAATATATAGGGGATATGAACAAAGTCATCTTGCAATATACATATATAACAATCACAACCTAGTACATCTAAGATCCAATTCATTCTACCACAAAGGTCTAGTTCGCACATGTATATGTATACATACCAACATAGCTGGCTTTACTTTTGACCTACATATAATCTGAACCAAAACCGCGGGGACAATGCTGAAGATCAGGATGAATATCCCCTCGGCTGCTCCTTTGAGATTCTCTATCAAGATTGATATAAACAAGCGTCACATAACAGATTTCCGAAAATGTGGAGTTTGCTTGTTCAGTAAAAAAGGACTAGTCACCTCCCGAATCGGCCAGTCTCAAAACCCGGGCCAATAGGATCATAAAGAGCACCAGGAGGTGGAACAATCCTGTTAGAACCAAAACAATCAATGGCTAACTTGTCAGAAACAACTGAGAGCTCTTCTTGTGTTCAACTGTATACGTGTATGTGCATTTGTGCAAAAGAACATAAAAGAAAAGAGAAAGATTTTACGGTTGTGAAGATCCCATGTAGCCAAGCTGAATCTGATCACAATTGCGAAGCTTGAGGTATTGGATGATTAGCACTCAATTGCGCAGTAAGGGGAGATGATACTGATTGAGAGAGAAACCCTGAAGTGGCAATCTGTACAACAACAAACAAAACATCATTGAGTCTAGGCAAATTATATTAGTGAATGAACCAGAATAAACTATCTAAACACATGCTAATCATCTGATTATAGAATCACACGTTCCTCTAGGGTAAACCACATCACAAGCCAAGAAGTTCAACTAACTTAAAGCTTCTAAAGGAGTTGAGCCAATCGAGAGGGAACAAGCGGAAACGGAAGAGCGAAGAGAAATAAGAATGAAACAACATACAAACATAGAGGATTGCTCCGGCTGAGATCTACTGCTTGGAGAGACACTCGAAGCAGCAGTAGCCGATACTGAATCCCTTGGAGGAGGAGCTGTGGCTAAGATACCCTCTCCCGTAGATGGCGCCGTTGTATCCATCGGCTCCGTTGCATTCTCCCCTTCCATCACCTTTTTGAAGAGAGGTGGAATTGAATTTTACCGGCGGCTTCGTTCGTCGTCTGAGCGCGAACGAAGGAGGTTAGGGTTTATACCTCTACATAATGAAAGTTTCATCTAAAATCCCCAAACCTTCACCTGACTCTCTCTAGAGTTATCCGGAGTCCGGAGGAGAGGGAAACGAGTTTGCAGTGACTTACAGGTCGGAGATGGCGAAGGAGAGACTGGTGAGAGGGTGAGGTGCTTTTGGAGGAGCAGGCGACTGAGAGCACGACGCGTGGCTTGAACTCCCCTCCTTCAGGTTCATGCGGAAGGATCGGTTCACCGAATTAAACGCATTTTTCATTTTCTTTTATCAATTCGGCCCTAAGAATTCGAGTCCATGAACCTCTTAAATCCGCTAATGCGGATGCTCTAACAATTTGGTGGAAGAGCTTGCATATATTTAAATTTATTACATTGTATTTATGATTTACAATAATTGTGTACATGTAAATAGACCTGGGCAAAAAAGCCCGGAACCGAAGAACCGAACCGGAACCGAACCGAAATATCTGAACCCAAACCGAACCGAGGATCTTCAAATACCCGCATGGTTCCTATATTTCTATATCCGAAATAACCGAACCGAACCAGAACCGAACCGAGAACCGAACGGGTACCCGAATATATAAAAATATTAATTATATATACATATAACATAACTAAATATATATATTTATAACTAACTTTTTAAAAAAAAAATTCAAAATTTTTTGAAGATAACTACATTATTATAAAATATCCGAATTACCCGAATTATCCAAAAGTATCCGGATAATTTTATCCGAAATACCCGAACCGAACCGATACCCGAAATGCCAAAGCCTACATGTAAATCTTTATAAATTAAGATACTACTAGATACGTATCCGTGCTAAAGCGCAAATATTATTTGGCGACTAATCTTCAAAATATATTACTGGGATTGGATTATATGACATTCAGATTTATGGTTTATAATTTGTGTTATATAATATATATGTGGATACAATATAGTTTTTTTTTTGTTTTTTTGACATATATATATAATATATTTTATTTACATGTAAATAATTAATTTTTGTTTAGTATGTGTTATCCATAATGTTACCTTATACAATGTATAATGTTTAATGTGTAGTAGTTAATTGGTTTGGATTATAAGAAAATTAACCTATACAATACTTTTTTTTATCTTCTTTACATAATCCAATTTCTTCACATTTTAAAATTTGTGATTATCAAAGTGTATCACTGATAATTATACATGATTAATTGTGATGTACATCTATTATATTACACATTATAATTAAAATTTATCACTAAAAATTGATATGTAAATTTTATTAAATATATCAAAAAAAATTTATAACTTTTTTTTAACAACCAGAAAAATAATTATTTACACATTGTTTTTGTTAAAACCAGAATGTAAAGAACTCTAGTCCATAATTGATAGACTTTTCAGATATTTGGCCTCTTTATCCGTTAGATTTTTTGAACACAATCTCATATTCTTATTAAATTTTATAAATTTACAATATTCCCAGAGATAAGAAACTAACGAAAATAAATAAAAATGAATTAGGTAGATAAAAGATATTTTCTTTGGTTGACATGTTAGTTTAGATTTGATCAAATAGATTTTTAAGTTGGTTAGAATATTCTGAATAAATTAATGTATTTAGATATTTTTTGAATACATTTAAGTAACTAAATTACAAAATACAATATATATATAGATACACTATAAATTGTAGCTAATCTGATACATTTCTGTGAATTGTATGTTGTGCTATGACAAACAAAAGTCAAAACCTAAATAACATAAGTGGTGATCCGGATGTAGGATGTAATGTTTATATGACTTAAGCTATTTTGAAAGTATTGTGTTAATAATGGAAGTTTAATGTAATTCTAACAGAAGAGAAAGTGATTTTGGTTTGGATGCCATATTGGAAATACAAATGTGTAAAGAAGAACATGATATCAATGTATGAAAAATGTATCAATATAAACTGAAGAAAAGCAAACACAATTTTGTATACCAATTACCACGTGATGTCCATACAGAGTCATTATAGAAGAATTTCTATAGTCAGAGTCGTGTATTATTGACTAGGTCTAATCTTATTTAATAAGGCGTTGGTTTAATATTAACTGAATCAGTGTTTAATGCCGTTGGTTTAGTTTTACGTGGTAACGTTGGTTTTGCTGGTTATTTTTTGTTTAGCCTCGAGAGAAAATTTGGGAGGTAGCTATCCCTTTACCTGTTGACCAGTTTCATCGCTGTTCTCTTCCTCCGGGGAGTTTGATTCATGCGGTGGTGAATAGGTTATGGGATAGAAGTTGTAGAATAGGCTGCCGTAAACTAAGTGAATCATCTTACATATTTCATATACCGCATGAATCAACTCGACAATGGGTAATTCAGAGAGGGGTATGACATGTTGACGATTGCTTGTTATTTGTTTCGCCTTGGAAACCAGCTAACTCATTCAAAGTCCCTTAAGGTTCTACAATTCCAGTGTAGGTAACTCTTAAAAATGTTCCGGATTATTGCTATTCAAGATTAGGTCTCAGCCATGTAGCATCAGGACTTGGTGAGCCTATGCAAATGCATAAACCTCGCCTTGATCCAACTTGTTTGGGAGAAGCAAAGTTGTTGGTTGAAGTAGAACTTGGCAAACATTTTCCAAAGCAAATTGCCTTAAATGATAAACATGGTAATATTTTTTTGGTGGATGTTGAGTATACATGGATTCCAAGTGTGTGGGGGTAGATGTGGCCACTTAGGACACAAGGAAAAAGATGTCTACTTCCAACTAATCACACAAATGTGGAAACAAGTGCTAATCATGAGGATATATCTGCTCAAGAACGAAGGGCTGAAATGGATAAAGGAGAAACACAGTCCACTGTTGCTTCGGATCAGTTGGTAGTACATGTTGAAAATTCAGAGTTAAATTTGGTGAACATCCCAAGAAGCACAAGCTGAACATATTGTACAAACTTTGGAACCTGCTAAAACAACAGAGACTGATTTGTCACAAGGTGTTGTTCTGAAGGATCTCTCTACTCCAGAAAACGACCCCACTCTTTCTAAGCAATTTATAGCCGCTGGCTTCAACTCTCAAATCACTTCATCTCCATTAGCAGGTACAATTTCTGCTCCTACTCAAACTGATATTATGGAAGAAATTCCATCACATGTTATTGTCATCGAGACCAATTTGGTTTCAGTGAACAATCCATTGGCCTCCACATATTCTCCTGCACATGGTAGTCCATTTTCCATTCAAACTGATCATTATGACCAAGATGATGGAGATGGATTTACGAGTGATGCTATGGCAAATCTCAGCATGTCAAGGCTAATAAAACCACTTCAAAAATTTCAAGATATGGAATGAAACACAGTACGAGGAAAGGGTAAACGAGGTCAACGAGACCGCGGGAACCACATACCATCTACTTAGTGTTTTCACAATTTTCTTGCTTTCACTAAACTTAGGATATTTTCTGAAGCAAATGCTTGATTGAATATGAGACATGTCTCATCGTACTTTCTCAAGCTTATGGTTGTTAAACCATACTTTGTATGTTTCTTTGTTTTAATTTGAAAGTCTTTTTACAAAAAAAAAACGTTGGTTTAGTTTAAAATTTTTTGATGAAATTTATTTAGGTACCATTAATTAGATTGTAACATTTTTAAAAGGGTCCAAAAGTTAATGAAAACTTGTATTAGTAGATAAAAAAAGAACAAGACTTGGGTTCACCCCCTATGGTGAACTCTCAAATTCACCTCAAATCTTAGCACCAATCAAAGTGCCATGTAGGATTAGTTAGAAAATGAAATAAAATTACAAAGAAAAAAAAGGGAAAGAAGTGAAAAAAATGTCGACTAATTTTTTTTAACACCATCCATGACTTCTTCTTCATCACCTACAGATAATATTGAAAATTTATTCATCACTCACAGAGAATATTGAAAGCTTTATTTGTCAAATTGGTATCTACAATCTTCTGTCCTTATACCCTAAATCTAAACCCAAAAGACTAAACCCTAAACCCAAAACACTAAACCCTAAACCTTTGGGTAAATCCTAAACCCTTGGGTAAACCCTAAACCCTTGGGTAAACTCTAAATCCTTGGGTAAACCGTAAACCCTTGGATAAATAGATATTCCAAAGGTTTAGAGTTTACCCAAGGGTTTAGAGTTTAATGTTTAGTGTTTAGGGTCTATCCAATGATTTAAGGTTTAGTATTTTAGGTTTACTAATTTGACAAACAAAGCTTTTAATATTTTGTGTGGATGATGAAGAAGAAGCCATGGATGAGATTAGAAAATTAGTCGACGTTCTTTTTACATCTTTCCCTTTTTTTATTTTTAATTTTGTTTCCTTTTTTTACTAATCCTACATGGCACTTTAATTGGTGTTAAAACTTGAGGTGAATTTGAGAGGATCACCACAGGGAATGAATCCAAGTTTTGTTCATAAAAAAATAGGATTCTATTTTAATAGATTAGAAAAACATTAATGATAATACACAAAATCCTTCTTTGTGGAACAAATAAAAAACCCATAACATCCTACTTTTAGGAAAGAAGGTAGTATAATTTTTTAAAAATGATTATGAATAGATCATTCCCCTTAGTTTCCTATATCAACATTTGAACCTTATAAATGTTTATTCATTGTTGTCGGAATGACCAGCTAAGTATGATGCTTGGACAGTTCGTCCTTCCATATCTATTCACGTCCACAAACATTAATGTTAAATTATATACATTCCAATTTCCATTTTTATCTACAAAAGTGCATTAACAGAAATGGCAACATTATGTGAAAGTTACTGGTTACTGGATTTGAATAGATTTAAAAAGTCAAACAAAATTGAATCATTATATTAGTGATTTTAAAATCTGTATAAAAATCACCTATTATATGTTTTGTGATTTCTAAATAGTATTTAAAACTAGATGATAGACCGCAAATATGCATGGAGTGAGTTGTTATATTAATGTTTATTCATTGAGTGATTTTAACATTTTGCAACATTACAATTTTTATCTATTGTAAAATGACGAATAAAAATATCGGTTTCTTAAATGTATCATTGTTGTTGAAGAGTTAGCGTATTACAACTTATTTTAATTATTTTTAAAAACTTCATATACTAAAAAGGAAATTAAGTTTTGCGGCTGCCACAAATTACCAAAACAAGATAGACAACATCAATTGTAAAATTACGAAAATGAATTAGATTTCCTGCTCTCGATTTGTTTACTATTATTGACTCTCCATAAGTGATTTCATTTTCTATATCTATAAAATTGTGCTTTCATTCTCATTTATGTTTCACTAATATGAATTTTTTTCTTTTTAACTTATTCTGTGAATTTGGTGAATTTCATAAGTATCAATTTAAAAAGATGGACATCTGTAAATATTAGTTCCATTCAGATACATATCTAAGAATCAAATTTTTGAAGAAAATTACCGGCAAACAGTATTCACATGTTAGTGTTCAAATATAATATATTAAGCTGTTATAGAATATAAGTGCGGACTCCAAATATAAATGTTTTTCTAGTATGTATTCACCAGTTCGGTCTAAAAAAATCATATAATTCTAAAACAACGAAACAAATTACTGATTTTATTAACCTACGCTTTTGAGGTTTAGTTACTTAAGAGTGTAATACTTTACCATTGTAATATATGTAAACTATTGTATAAACTAAGAACTGTTTGATTTATTTAATGATAAACTAGAAAACTTATAAAAAATAGTTTAAATCTCTCACTCTTACAATTTTAATAGCTAGATAGGGTCTTAGGGAGAAACAAATATTAGACGAATGATAAAATCTCTCATTTTTCGAACAAACTCAAAAGGAGGTAATTGGAATATTCTTATGATATTTAATTAAAAGATTTTTAGGAATATAAATCAAGAATAAATTATTTAATATGAATTAAATGATATATATATATATATTTACATATATAATGCTTCCAATATTAAAAATCACTTCGATTTGGATAAGTGTATTTTTGGGATTGTCACGACCAAATAACATATTAGAAACCACCTATTTAAAAAATAATTTGTAAATATAAAAGTATATACATTAGAGTAAGCACATAAATCAAAATCAATATCTTTTGTTTATTTACAATCATGTTTTTTCGTAAATAAATCAAAACAATTATTTTTATTTAGTTTATGTGGTATATAATTAAACTTTAGTGATATTGACATATATATAGTATATTTTAATATAAATATTTATTATTGACACTTCCTACTCATATGATTTTATTAACATTTGTATATTTGCTGTAACAAAAAATTAAACTGTTAATCACAAAAAATTTTAATGTGAGATTTTCAATACAAATTTCAAAATTAAAATATTAATATCTCAATAATTCTGAAATGCAAATTTTGAAGTGAACATATTTATATTTTTTATATATTAGATAATTTAATTTAAATGATATATATATATATATATATATATATGTATGATATGAATATCTATTAATAAGACTTCATATTCATACGATTTGTGATCATTTGTATCTTTCTTGAGCAAAAATAAAATGAAACATTGATCACAAAATTTTCAATCTGGGACTTTTACCATTTTTAATAATTTATAGTCTTTTTAAACAATTCAAATATAACATATAAGAAAAAAAATTATTTTATTATATTCTTGATGTGATTAGTTTCTTTTAATAATATTTTTTTTTGAAAAAGGATACAAAAATTGGTATCAAATATGTATGGTTCATAATCATTAATTTTCAAATATATGTTAATTATTTTAGGTAATTCCGTAGATTTATTTAAGGAAAAAATTGAGAATCTTATTTTGTACACTACTAATCAATTAATAGTTATTTTAATCAAAAGTATAATATATATTTATATGAATCAACTTATTTTTATAAGCATTATAAGAATCATCCTAATAATGACACATAGCTACGGAAATATTTTGAAATATTCTAAGATTAATATATAGGACATCCGCCTAGGCGGCAAGTCGGTCATATCCGAAACAATTTTATTAAAATTCAATTTATACTGATTTATACGACTCAAATAGTTTAAATTGTTCTAAATCAGTTTAAATCAGTCTAAAAATGTTAAATGAATCAATATGTTATTATAAAGCAACAAATTTATCTAATTTCTTTTGTTTTGTATATCTAATTTTGATAATTCTTCGTAATAATTTTATAACTAAACTTAAAAACTAAAATATATCACATTAATGTATATAATATTAAATAAATCAATAACTTATGAACACTTAGACCTCGTCTAGAATATGAATAATCTGTCTAGTAGTTAGTTCTCTATAAAACATCTAGTTACCGTCTAGAAAATTTGAAAAATTGGTTTGTAATATTCTTCATATATATATATAATTGAAGTTTGCTTAAGGTTTCGGGATTAGTAACATGTCTTGATGCGGTCATCCACGTTTATCCTTGCGTCTGGTAATAAACAACCTCCCTTATATATCAACTTCATTGCTTGCTTAGTAATGCCTTCCTATGACTTACCAGAAAAACATTAAACAAATATAACAATTCTAGTTTGGATTTTCAAATCTATAAAAAAATAAATTAGCTGTTTTGGCAGTAAAATTTTTGTTTTTTCCTAAACAAAGGCTTATATACCAATTTAATTTACTTTCTAAATTCTATCCACAACATAACATTTGACTTTATAGATTAGCACGACTTGATCATTTACCGAAGGAAGATGTGAAGTGGTAATTGACAATAAATATCCTAAAATAAAAGACTGGTCAGCTAGTTTGATCTCCAGCGAATAAGAAGATTTTGTAGTTTTTGCAGTCGCAATGCATTTTAATTTTATCAACGGCTAAACATTTAATTTGAGCAGCAAATCCCCTTCTTATTAATCAAAGAGCATTTTTGAAGACTAACCTCAAATGTGTAAATTATTTACATGTGTGACATGCTGATGTGGCAGCTCCATATTCACTCTCACCTCAAATATATAATCACCCTTAATTCACTAGAAAAATTAGACTCAAATACCATTGTGGTAACACTCGATTTTTTTCATATACATTATAGTTCACATCGTTACATTGTACGATTTCGTGTGAAAGAAAAGTTTTAGATGTCAAAATGAATGATGGTTGCCATATATATATTTACACGGTTTGATTATTACGTAGATATTATACTCAAAAAGGAAATATGTAATATAATTATCATTGTGCCATTGCCATATATAATGTTACCAAATCAAAGATCATTGTCATATATAATATTACGAAATTAAGTAGTATAATGTTGCCATATATAAAATTTTGATTTTTTGAAAAACTTATATCTCAAAAGAAAAACATTTTATAGGATCATACTTTACTCCTGAATTTTTATTTATATATAGGTAGATATATAAAAAAAATCTATTTTTAATATTTGATTTTGGAATGGGCGGGCTGAGTTTTTCGAGTGTATATTAAGATGTTACTGGCCACAACGATATTTGATTTAGGAATGTTATATTTAGAATACAATCACGTATATATTAAAGTTAAAAAAATATATATCACGTATATATTTTTTTTATACACAATGATATTTGATTTATATGTGTTATAATTACTATACAATCACGTAAACAAATTAAAGTTTGACTTACCTATATTAGTCTTTGACTTGAATAAATCTTGGATTCATATAGAAACAGACTTTCCTAGATTAGCCGTTTGATTTCAATATTATTAGAAACGTCTATATTAAAACTTGACTTATTAGATTTTTTTTATTTGAATAAATCTTGGACTGGTGTAAAATCTGACTTTCTTAGATTAGAATTTGATTGAAATAAATGTGCATACTTACTGAGATATATAAGTGATGACCACGTAAGTTTAAATGCATATATATCATATAAATCACATCTATACTATTAAAGTACAAGCACATTTGGATTTTTTACTAAACATGCCATTTCTTTAACTCACATTACTTATTTCATTAAGGGCAATCAAGTAATATTAATAACACATTTTTATTGGGTCTTTTTTTTTGGATCCAGCCCACTGCTCACATTATCTCTCTTGGGCCATTTGGGCTGATTAAGAAATCAGATCCAATTCTTATTTTTCTTCCCTAATTCAAATAATTTATTTTCAACCATTCTAAATATTTTGTGTAGTGAACAAAAATTAATAACTTAATTATTATGTTTTTTATTTTTAATATAATTTAAGCATTCATAAAAAAATTTGAATTTTTTCATTGAAAAGTATAAATCTTTATTAAAAGTATATTTTTTTTATTAAAAAATTAACCACATAATAAAATTAATATATCAGAGTTATACCAACTTAATTCATTAAAAATAAAGTTTAATTTTCTAAACATAAATACTCATTAGACCTGGACGTTCGGATACCCATTCTGGTACGGATTGGTTCTTTTGGATATCGAGTTTTTTGGGTTTTAAAATTAAACCCCATTCGGGTTTTGAAATTAAACCTCATTCGGGTATTATAAAATTTCGGGTTGGGTTCGAGTCAGGTCTTTCCGGGTCCGGGTGGGTTCGGTTCTCATGCATAAGAACCTGCAAAATAACCAAATAACCAAAGTATCTAACGGGTTCGGTTATTTGTACTTAAAGTAACCAAAGTATCTGATTCGGTTCAAATTTTTATATCCAAATTATTCAATAGTAACCAAAAATATACATTTTATACAGTTTTTTGGGTAAATTTTTATCCAAACTATCATATTTTATCCAAAAATACTCAAAATTACCGAAAATAACTACTATAGTTAACTTATAAAATTAATTTAAATATTAAAATAATTATAAATATAATTATAACATATATTTTTAGATATATTTCGGATATCTTCGGGTATTCATTTGGTTCTCGGTTTGGGTCGGATTCGGGACCGGTCATTCGGATATAGCAATTTAGAACTCATTCGGATATTTATCCCGGGTCTGATCGGGTTCGGGACCCTGATTTTCGGGTTGGTTCTTCGGGTCCGAATATTGTGTTCTGGCCTATACTCTTTTAAAATGAAACACGATAAAAAAAAAGCTTAAGTCTTTTATAAAAAAACAAATATATAAAATATGACATTTACTAAATATTTGTCAATTTAAAAAAAAATAAAGGAAAATAAACCCGCGCTTTAGTCTATCTTATTAAAGCTGAAGTACAATTTCGGTGTGTTTGGATACTTGGATAAGAGTATTAAAAAAATTTGGTGTGTTTGGAAACATGGATTGTAGTCTTTTAAAAAAATTAATTTTGTTTGGAAACAAAGATAGTAGTATTAAATAGAAAAAGTAATGGGCTTAAGTTATTAAGTCCACTATAAAAGAATGTTGTCAATATATATAAGAAAAATACAATACAAAGCCCAATTTGAAATAACAACTCAAATTATGGTTTTTATATTTCATATTAAGTTTTTAAAATATAATATATATAATTATTTATATGATGATAAGTATTAAATATTATTAATTATATGATTACTTATATGATGGTACATATAAAATACGATTAATTATATGATGAAATTATACGATATATAATAATGACTAAGGATGGATTTTCAGACATCCATACGGGTTTGGTTCTGATCGGTTTGCGTTTCGGGTTTTCGAGGTCAAAGATTTAAGTCATATTAGGATGTTCCTAAATTTTTGTTTGAGTTTGATTTGGATCTTTGCGGGTTTGGTTTGGGTTTGGATAACCTATTTAAATAACATATATCAGAATACCTAAGCTTAACATATCAATTGGTTTGATTTAAAAATTTGGATACGAAATCAATAATTATTTTAAGTATTTTTGGTGATTTGAGTATATTTTAACTATTTCAGATATTTGTTTTTGACTATCTATATATATTTTCAAGTATTTTAAACCAATTAAAAAATATCATTCTTGATGTTTTATATACGTTAAATATAAAATAATTTATATATAAGTATATAAATCTACTTTTAGATAAATTCAGGTACACGAATACTTCGGTTCCGATCTGATTCGGTTCTCTAACTAACAAAATTTTGAATAATTCGAATATTTAATCAATTTATGTTCAGATTTGGTACTATATTTATGGTTTGGTATCAGTTCTGTTCCTCAGATTCATTTTGTCAAACCCTAATAATCATATGAAAAACAAATATCATCATATTTTTTAAAATATACATCCCCAGAGGTGCAGAGATCAAAGTCTATAATCATTTATTTTAACAACAAGCCAAATAAATATGTTGATTGAAGAGCGAATAAAACAAAACTAGAGAAATACATAGTTTACCAGAGACACTCTATGTGTCGAATTTATTATAAAGAAAATTTTATTAAAATAAATAAATTCAATAATTACAAACAAATAATATACTTCATAAAAGTGAAAAATAATACCCGCGCTTTCGAAGCGCGGGTCAAAATCTAGTGTAACATTAAATTGACAAACGAAAAATGATATCTCCGTTATTAAATATATAGTAACAAATAATTTTTAAAGATTTTTCTGTGTTCTAATTAATTTTCAAACATACGTATTTTTTTTGGACGAACTAGAAAAGAACACATAACTCAAGATAATGCATTAAAACACTGAAGTGGAATTGTTTATATATTCATTGATATAATAGACGTGGTTTACATCTTAAAATTCGTGGTTTGTATCTTTTTTTTTTGTCACATTCGTGGTTTGTATCTGTATTCGAAGATTCATACGTTATTGTCACACATCGTTAAATATACAAAAGTTACGGTTATGGTTGGTTTCGGGTTTTCCGACTAGAGATTGACGATTTTAAAATTCAAAGCGATAATTAATGCAGCAATCTTCCCCTACATTTGTGTAAAATTGAATTTTAACGTGAAAAATGTAGTAAAAGAATGTTAATTACTTACAAAGGCAACTTCAATCAAGCAACTAATTTTAAGTAAATTTGAATTACTTACAAAAATCTCATTGATTAGATTCAAACAATTAAGTTAATTTGTATTAAGCAAGCCTATATTTAATCCTAGATATAAGATCATAATATATTCACAGTTTGGCAAATATATATTTTTGAATAATTCAAACCAAAATGGCGTAGTGAAAACAAACTAAATTGACTAAAATTTGCACTTTACAACGATTTATCAAAGTAATGTATGCATGAATCTAACCTACTTACTGGTGGTATATGGAAATTAAGTATGGAGGATGTGGTAATTGATATTTTAGAGTAGAATATACAAATAGTTTTGGCTATATTAAATATTTTGAGCTCATCGTATATCTTATATATGGTAAAAATATATAAGTTATTCTGCCAGTAATTAGGACATTGACAAGGAAGTATATATGGTAAATTATACTGTGATTTGCGTTAATTAGAGAGAGATTGACAAGCTAAATCTGATCCATGAATTATGTTAATATTTCGAAAATTTGCTCATCAATGCTCTGATTTTCTTCTATATAAACCACCACAATGTTAACCATTTCATCATTCACCAAACCTTAAGCGTAATATTTCATAGAGTCAAAAACAAACTTTTTTTTCTATGGCTTCGAGGAACCTTATCTCCGATTTGAAGTCTTATACGGAGAAGAGGCTTATGTTTGCAGTATTTCACTAAGTTTTCGATTTGGTTTTATTTATGGATGTAAGTTTGTTTTTTTTTTCTGGTCTTTTGAAGGTTGATTTACTTTGTTGTTTGGATTTTGTAATTAATTTGAAGCCTCTACTCTTTATCATTTCCAATTTTTGCAGCTGATCTTATATTGTCATGGCTGAATACACATGAAGAGAAGCCTTTTGAATATTAGCTACAAGAAAGTATTTTACAATAATGTCTTCGTTGAATCCTGAGTAAGTTGCTCAAGTTTCTTTTGATGAAAAGATTTGCTTCGTTGGCGGCTCCATATTCACTCTCAGCTCAAATATATAATCACCCTTAATTCATGTCTTAAACAAAAGCGAGAGAGAGAGAGAGGACTATCAAAATTTGACTCATAACATCTATGTTAGCTTTTTTTCCGTCTGGATGCTTTCACAGAAAATTTTTCTTTATAGATAATCCTTCTAGAAGATAGAAAAGGCGAACTCAAAAAATCTGCACGGCCATACATAATATAGAAATCACACTTGGAAAGGGTGGACAATTAGCTAGAGCAGCGGGTGCTGACGAAGGTGAAATAGTATCTCTCTCCAAAAAAGCTTTAGCTGGTCATGACCAAGAAACCACTGGTTTCGCTTGGTGAGCCGGGAATGCCCGACTTATCAATTTATCTGGTAAACTATTGGGAGCTCATATAGCCCATGCCGGATTAATCGTATTCTGGATTTTTCAACACTCCATGGACATGCAGAAGAGAAATGCTATCCATCAGGTCTCTTCATTAAAAATAATCGATTCAATACATTTCTTATGTACCCATATGGACTATATTGGAATTGGATTTGAATCAGACGATTGCTTAATTACAGTATTGATTTTGGAATTTGTATATTTTGTGGTAATTGTGTTGAGTATTGTCCAACAAATTGTTTGTCAATGACTGAAGAATATGAATTTTCAACTTATGATCGTCGCGAGTTGAACTATAATCAAATCGCTTTGGGTCGTTTACCAATGTCAGTAATTGACGATTACACTATTCGAACAATTTTTAATTCACCAAGAGACCGAGAATTCGACTCATTCACATCAAGATCATGAATGTTTGGAATCCATATTATGCAAGGAGACATTGCTTTTGCTAATTCGAATTGAAGGGTGATACTTTGGGATTGCTGAATCATAGACGGATCAAAAAATGATATATAAAGCAACGGAACCATCATAGTATTTTTTTTTTAACTCGTTGGTTATTAGGGGCATCCCGAAAACGTCCGGGTCGAAATATGGCTTTCAAATTAAGTTCTGAATTAGTGGATGCTGGCTGGGGACTGACCAGGACAGGCTATTAAAATAAAAAAGATCTTTTATTTGTGTTTGGACGAGTGCACGAGAAATCAAATAATAAATAAATGAGAAAAATTCTCGAAAAGTCTTCTCTGGCATTTAAAAAAAAATCAAATTCAGAAGTAACAATACTTCAAAAATGAACATTTCATGCTTACAAAATAAACAAAATAGTCACATTAGGTTGAATATATAGCTTTTTAAAATCTAACATATAAAACACACAAAATACATATCCAAATTTATAGATCTACCTTTGAAAGAGTGAAAAATGAGAATCACGTAACAGAAAACCTTCATAAAGAAGATAAATTAGTGAGAACACATAAGAAAAAAATGAGAAATAAATATAAAGTTTGGTGTTTTGATTTTCAAAGAGATTAGAGAGAGGTTGCCGAGTTTTAGAGTTAGAAAAATTACATTTTTGTTGCAGCCATTTGGGAGGAAGAAAGATAATGCATAAATTTTCTTTAAATATGGAGACAAAAATTCCAATTAGGCTAAATATTTTTGATATAGAAGACTTCTTGTGAAGTCTTTTAAGAGAAGATTTCCGAAATAGTTTTCTAAGTGAATAGTTCCGAAGAAGTCTTCTTGACCTTAAAATCAAATAACTAACTAAATAGCAAAAAAAAAAAATACTTCCTCAAACTTAAAAGAAACTTAGAAAGTGTTTAAACAAAGTTATTTGATAGTCACTAAACACATATATGTCCAATTAAAAGAAATTTAAAAAGATAAGATTTCAAAAACTAACCCTAAAAATACCACCAATACTATAACATATGTTACCAAACCCTAAACCAAAGACTATCATGACTCAATCTACATTCGCCCATCTATGTTAAAAATAATTCAGTTTTAGTAAAATTAAATTTTCATCATTTAGAAATGTTTATGAATACATGCTTTTGATTTTTCTCTTTCAAAAATTTTAAATTAAATTTATTAATTACTTTTAAGATCTAATACATGAGAAGACTTCCCCTGGCAGACTTCCGAAAGACTTCTGGAAGACTTCGATTTAGATGGGATATGTGAGAAAACTTCTTGAGAAATCTTTTGTGAGTCTTCCAGACACTATAATCAAATAACTAAGAAAAAAACACCTCCTTAAACTTAAAAGATACTTAAAAGTGTAAATCAAGTTCTTAGATATTCACTTAACACATATAGGTCAATTAGGAAAAACAAAGATAAGATTTCAAAATCTAAATCTAAAACACCAACAATACTGTAACATATGTTACCAAACCGTAAATCAATGACTATCATGACTCAATCCACATTCACTCTTCTATGTTGAAAATAATTCAATTTTAGTAAAATTAAATTTATATTATTTAGAAATGTTTATTATTACATGATTTTAATATTTTTTCCACATCAAAATATTTTTTTACTGAAAGAGAAGACTTACAAAGAAGTCTTCTCAGAGAAGACATGTTTTTGTTTGGTCTTCTCACATGGTGGGTTGTAATGGTTAAACTCAACATGTTTTTTGTTTGGTCATAAAGAGGTTGTTGTAATTTCACTAGCCTTCTAGGTAACTTTTGCATTTGATTGAATTTAGGGTACAATTTTTTATTCAAAATCAAGTTTTAGTCAGTTTTTGGCAATTTCCCATAGTTTTATTTTATTTGATAATTTTTATTAATACATAACAGAAACCAATAAAACATAAAATAAAAATAAAACATAAAATTAAATAAAATAAAATTGGTGATGTAGAATGTTGAATCTAATAAAAAAACTGTAGTAGACCGTAAGAATAAAATGGATGTTGAATTATTAATCATAAATATGTTACTAATTAATGTATGTGTACATGTTCCGTGTACATTCCAAGAATATAAGGATTTATTAATATTAAATGGCTATAAATTTCACAAAGTTAACATCTTTTAACTATTTTTTGTGTAAAAATTTGAGCATTATAATAGATCAAAAGTGAAGCCTACATATAATATATATGATGTATAATATGACTTATCAATAAATTAAATAACGAGGACTTGTTGAATTTTGGCTGTTAAAATCAAAACAAAATGCAATGGGAAGATTTGAAGAAGATTAACTAACAAAAACATATATATGATTATGAATATATGAGTAACAAAAACCTATATAAGTTTATGCAATCAAAACGGACATGAGTAAATATTATGATAGAGTTAAGTGGGCCTTTATCCAAACTCTATTCAACAAGATAGGATTTGACCTCATTTGAATAAACTGATGATGGAGTGTATTTCTTCAGTACAACACCAATTTTTTATTGAACGGTCATCCAAAAGGGCATATTATACCCTGAGAGGCTTGAAACAGGGTGATTTACTCTCTCTTTACTTATTTATTACTAGGGTAGACCCGCCCTACGGGCGGGATGTAAAAAAAATATATTATTTAGTTTATTCTAGTAGTCGGTCCGTGCCACAATATACCTTTCTTGTTATATAAGTTATTAAGAATTTTGTAAGCTTTTGTATGTTGTGTGTTAGTTTTGTAATTGAAAGTGATGTGTACATAATGATTGCAAGAGCTAAACAGGAAGAAGAATTAGATGTGATATGAGTGGCTTTGTATGTTTCCGAAGCTGTTTTCTTAGTATACAAAACTGGTGAATTTGATTTGAGAGAACAGGTAGAATTAGAGAAGTGTATGGTTAAGATATTTAAAAACCAAATCAATACATTAGCACACCAATTGATCATATAAATCTTTTCAAATGTTTAATTCATTTGACTAAAAGTAACATAACCTTAGCTAAGCAGATTGAAACCCAAGGATAATGGAAATCAAGTTTTATGTTTCAGTTACATAGTTTAGCATTTGTATTTGTATTTGTTTGTCATGTGTTGCTGTAAAGCATTTTTAGCCGAATAGTTGATGCAATATATTCAGTTATTAAAATTTATGGGCATTTATTGTCTCTTTGGATTGATTATTTGTATTTTTGCTTTTTAGTTAATTAATTATTGGTACTTATTTTAACGTTTCAATATGTTTATTTTAATTTCGTAGTATTGGTGATGTTATGTGTTTTAGGAATGATAACTCTTTTTTTTTTATTTGGGGTCACAATATTAGTTTGGGTTTCATCAGGCGTTTAGTTATTCACGTGGTTATAACTGCCATTTTATTGCAATATTGTTTCAGTACGTTTACCACGTTAATTCCATATGTAATTCCATGGTCATTTATTTTTAAATAGAGTTTTAATATATAATGGTGGTCATATAATTACATGGCAGTTTAAGTTACGACGGTCTCTTTATTCACAGATTCGTTTTATGATTTTATTATTTAAATGTGATCATTGTTGAATCTGAATTATGTTCTTTAGTGTGTTTGTGTAGTGTGCATCTCAACTTGCATGTTTTTTCATTAGTTGTCGCATGAATTGTGGACGCCGCGTGATTGATGATTCTCGTCTTTCATCTCCTTTATCAACACACATTGTGGATCTCTTTTTAATTCAAAGTTCTTCATGGTCTGGATATAAATATTTTATGTTTAGTTGATATGTGTATGTCATATGTGTGTTATGTCCGTAGTTTTACGTTTCTAGATGTGAAGAACTATGACATGTTCTTTGCCATGTTTGTGTAAGGCATATTGTGGAACACTTTCTACTTACTCCACGCTTTGAGAAGTCAAAATTTATCATTTTTGAGGTCATAATTTATGAATATTAAATAGATATGTGAAGAATTTATATATGATTACTGAAACCTTTGAACACAGCCTTGGTTCATCCCTCTGGCTTTCACAGCACGCTTCCAGTTCAAGCCGTTTGGATTTTTAAGTTCCTTTTAAAGTTTTTCCACCTTAGCCACTTCAGCCCTACATATGTGAAGCATGAGAAGTCATTATTTACAGATCAAGCACAACAAAATCTTCTTTTAGAATCAACAAACTTTGGATGCATTAGCACCATTTCTTGTGTGTTCACCTGCTGTATATCGTCCAACTCTTTTCACATTTATTTTCAGATTATACAGCTTAGCCCTATACTCCTGAAACATGAGAAGACATTACAGGTCAACCATGATAACTATATGTTTTAAGCTCAAACAAAATCAGATGCATAATACCATTTTTTACTTACCTTTATGAAAGACTTGACTTTAGCCAAAGATTGTAACATGAGAAAGAAAAATCAGATGGAGAGACAGAAAAAATAAACAAAGTATAACCGTGTATTCTTTACAAAAAAACACCAATTCTTGATTACCGGTTGAGCTGCTTTACTTAACTCATTTGGATCAAAGCACTAACTGAAGGAAAGACAATACACGCATATCAATCATAAAACAGCTGAAAAACAACTGCTCCAATCATAAAATAAACCAAATGATCCAAAGATCTTATACAGCACGTAGAAGAGCAGAATCGAGGACCAATTTTTTTGCTGATCCCTTAAAACCCATCCACAATACTCCTTTCTTCTCCTGTGAAGAGAAACCTGTTAATATCTAAGTCCATGGTACCAGGCAAAAAATAAAAATAAAAGAATATGAATATAGGAACAAAAGAAGCAGGAGTGTTGTTGTTGAAAAAAGAAGAAAGAAACGTTAATCAAACGTAAAGTCCATACCTTGTATGAGAACCTCCTCCCATCATACGCTGTTCCTCAAACCATCAAAACAACCTTGTCGGAAAGGATAATAACATAGCAATTTCCGTTTATTTGCTCTGGTGTAAGGCTTGCCTTGTCTGCAAGAACCAAACAAATTCAACTTCACACATATGAATGATATAACATTATTGCAGACAAAAGGTGAAATAAGAAAGCCACACCTCAAATAAGAGTTCAATACAAGTTTGATATGAGCACTAAGAGGACATGTTCTTATGCTATTGATAAACTGAAGCCGCTCGGTATCATGAAGAGATTGATAGGAGGTGCCGATGCCTTTTAGATAAACCAACTCCGACCATCACCACCGCAAAGTAATGTCCTCCCTCCTCTGCCTCCAAGTGATTTCCCTTCGGCCGCCATTAATGGATGAAGCTCGGCTTGGACATTTTCGTCATATCTTCAACGGTGGCATAACTCTTACGCGTATTACACATCATCTCTCTGTTTTTCTTCTCCCCCTCACTCGCTGATAAGCTTCCTCTTAGATAAGAAGCCGACCAGGAAAAAACAGAGGCTGCTCTTAGACAGTGGAGGAAATACAACAAACATAAGTGGAGGAAGAGCATACGGTCTGCAAATCGGAGAGGAAGATTGAAGCATTAGCTATATCTCAGAAAATAAGTTTACAGTGTTGTTGTGAAGGATTGAGAAGATGGTTTCTCGAAGAGAAAGGCTAACCTTTTTATACATACAGATACACCGCCTTGCAGGATTGAAGCTCGCATTGAAGATAGATTGTGGATGCTAGATTGATTTAAGGCTTTAAGAGGATGAATGAAACTGGTATCCTTTCAGATTGTAAGAAAGAAGATGAACCGTCGCGTTCGAAAACCTAGTTCGCGCTGTGGCGGAGATGAATACGTTCAACCCTGCAATAAGAAAACGCAGCGTTTCGTCTATGTTGTATATGATCTTTATCAGGATGGGCTTTGTTAAGCAAAACGTAAACCCAATTCCAACCGAAGCCCACAAATATTGCTTACAACTTAAATGAAACGATGCGGTTTAAGAAACTGGACGCGTGGCGGTTTGAGAGAGCTCGAATTTCCTAGGTGGATGCTGATGTGTCATCAGGAGAGATCCAACCTTTCTTTATAGTAATAGATAGATGTGCATGGATGCTTTGATTGCAAATATTATAAATGCAGGGAGGAAGAAGCAACTAACAGGAATGAAAGTGGCAAGGATATTTTCTTCGATATCTCATTTACTTTTTGCGGATGACAGTTTCTTTTTTTGTAAAATCACAAAAAAAAGAAAGTCAAACCATTCTAAGGACTTTAAAGGAATACGAGGCAGTGTCGGGTCAGCTGATAAATTTTCAGAAATCTTCTATTCAGTTTGGACATAAGATTGAGGAGCCCTTCGGCAGAAACTTTGGAATATTTTGGGAACTCATAATTTGGGTGGAATGAGTCATAATTTGGAATGCCAGAAAGTTTGAGAGGATCAAAGATTGCGTCTTTGATTTTATCCAGGATCGTTTAAATAATTGGGTGAATGGATGTACTTTTAAGTTCTTTAATAAGCGGGGAAAATAAGTGATCATAAAATCAATGGTTATTGTTTTACAAAATCATGTAATGTTTTGTTATCGTTTACCAAAGGCTACAACAAAAAATCTGACAAGTGCAGTGGCACCAGTTTTGATAGATTTCATGGGTAAATACAAAAGGTATGCATTGGAATTCATGGGACAAATTTACCACAATAAGGATGATGGAGGACTGGGGTTAAAAGACTTCACGAATTTTAGTACATCAATGCTTGAAAAGCAGTTTTGGCGGTTGATCGAGAAGCTGAACACATTATTCTCTTGATATTTTAAAAGAGGGTACTTCAGGAATGCATCACCCCTCGATCCGATTAGATCATACTCGCCGTCATATGGATGACGTATTATTGTCTCTACTAGATCTTTGGTTAGCAAATGACTAATCAAAATGGTGGGATCAGGGTCTTCTTTTTCAGTGTGGAATGATCCTTGGCGCCCAACCACTCACCCAAGACAAGAAAATAGAAATCACCATAACATTTACCCAGACCTCACAGTGGATTATCCCATCAGGCATAACTTCGCGAACATGGAATATGCAGGCACTTCGTTGTCTGATAGACCCCCATGATAAGAAGATTATTAAAAACATACCATTGGGTAGGACAAAAATTGCATATAGAGATGGATGTCATTTCACAAATAATAGAAAATATACAGTGAAATCTTGATTCCATATCGAACGAGTTTACCATGATGGAGGACAAATGCCATCAGTTTATGAACCCACGGTCGATGCTTTGAAGGTCTACTGTTTGAAAGGCTAATTGTTTTACTAAAACCATATTTTATTAAGAAAGTAACTCTTAATCAACTTAGTTTTATTTCACTTGATTATTTTTATCAATACGTAACATAAACCAATAAAACATAAAATAAAATAAAAACATAAAATAAAATTGGTGAAGTAGAATGTTGAATCTTATAAAAAAATGTTGTAGATTGTAAGAATTAAAATAGACGTTAAATTATTTATCATAGATATGTTACTAATTAATGTATTTGTACATGTTCCATGTATATTCCCAGAATACAAGGATTTATTGATATTAAATGGCTATAAATTTCACAAAGTTAACAGATTTTAACTATTTTTGTGTAAAAGTTTGAGCATTATAATAGATCAAAAGTGAAGCCTATACACACACACACAAACAAACACACACACGCACGCACGCACGTACGTACGCACGCACGCACGCACGCACGCACGCACGCACGCACACACACACACATATATATATATATATATATATATATATATATATAGATGATGTATGATATGGTGTATAATATGATTTATCAATAAATTAAATAACAAGGACTCGTTAAATTTTGGCTATAAAAAACAAAACAAAATGGAACGGATAGATTTCCAGAAGATTAACTAACAAAAACGTATATATGACTATGGATATATGATTAACACAAATCTGTATAAGTTCATGCAATCAAAACAGACATGAGTAAAGCATATGATAGGGTTGGTGGGCCTTGGGATTTTATCCAAATTCTATTCAACAAGATGGGATTTGACCTCATTGGACTAAACTGATGATGCGGTGTATTTCTTCGTACAACACAAAATTTTATTGAACGGTCATCCAAAAAGGCACATTATACCTCAGAGAGGGTTGTGACATGGTGAGCCACGGATGCTTTGATTGTGAATATTAAAAAGACAGAGAGGAAGAAGCAACTAACATGAATGAAAGTGGCAAGGATCTGTTTTTCGATAACTCATTTGCTTTTTGCGGATGATAATTTTTTTTTTGTAAAGCACAAAAAGAAGAATATCAAACCATTCTAAGGAGTTCTAAAAGGAGTATGAGGAAGTGTCGGGTCAGCTGATAAATTTTCAGAAATCTTCTATTCAGTTTGGACATAAGATTGAGGAGCTCATTCGGCAGAAACTTCGCGATATTTTGGAAATTCAGAATTTGGGTGGAATGAGTCATATTTGAGAATGCCTGTGAGTTTGGAAGGATCAAAGACGCAAGTCTTTGGTTTTATCCAGGATCGTTTAAATAACTGGGTGAGTGGATATACTTTTAAGTTTTTTATTAAGCGGGGAAAAGAAGTGATCATAAAACAAGTGGTTACTGCTTTACCAAATCATGTAATGTCTTGTTATCGTTTACCAAAGGCTAAAACAAAAAAAAACTGACAACTGCAGGAGCACCAAATTTGGTGTATTTCAGGGATAAATACAAAAGGTATGCATTGGAAGTCATGAGAAAAATTATGCCACAATAAGGACGATGATGTAGGAATGGGGTTAAAAGACTTCAATATTTTTAATACAACAATGCTTGGAAAGCAATTTTGGCGGTTGATCGAGAAGCCGAACACAATATTCTCTCGATTTTTTAAAAGACGGTATTTCAGGAATGCATCACCCCTGGATCCGATTAGATCATACTCTCCTTCATATGGATGGCATAGTATTGTCTCTGCTAGATCTCTAGTTAGCAAAAGACTAATCAAAAGGGTGGGATCAGAGTTTTCTATTTCATTGTGGAATGATCCTTGTCGCCAGACCACTCGCCCGAGACCAGCAAATAGAAATCACCATAACATTTACCCACATATCTCACAGTGGATTCTCTCATCAACGCAACTTCACCAACATGGAATACACATGCACTTCAGTGTCTGATAAACCCCCATGATTTGAAGAGTATTGAAAGAATACTTTTTAGTAGGAAACAAATAGCATATAGAGATAGATGGCATTTCACAAATAATGGAAAATATACTGTGAAATCTTGATACCAGGTCGAACGATTTTACCCTGTCGGAGGACAAACGCCATGGCAACCAATATCAGGATGTATCGTGGTTAAGAGAAAAACCTGAGAGCTAGAGGGATGGAACGTGATTTATATTGTGTCAGATGTGAAGCACCTTTGGAATCAATCAACATGTGTTTTTTGAATGTCCTCAAGAGGTACAAGTTTGGGCACTCTCGCAAATTCCATCAAATCCAAACATTTTCCCAGTCCGATCACTCTTTACAAATATGGATCATCTGTTTTGGAGAATTTGAACATGGATAATCATCAATTTGCTTGGGTTTTATGGTAGATTTTGAAAGAAAAGAACAACAAATTTTTTATCAATCTGGATATTGATCCTAGGGACACACTCACTTTGGCAGAGACATAATCTCTACTGTGGTTGAGACACACAACAAACTTAATAAGAGGGTTGTCTAATCTAGGAATGTACAAGTCTTATCTTTACCTTCCATACCAGGAAGATGGTGTTTGACGGATGGTTCATGGAAAGAGAAAGAGATTTATTGAGGTCAAGGATGGTATAGTACACTTGAAGGTTTTGATGGACTCGTGGGAGCAAGGAATATCTTAATCTCCCCCCCCCCCCACAAAATAAAACACTTTCTTTGGAAACCGGTATCAAGATGTATCACAGTTAAGAAAAACTTGCGAGCTAGAGGGATGCAAGGTGATTTATATTGTGTCAGATGTGAAGCACCTGAGGAATCAATCAAACATGTGTTTTTGAATGTCCTCAAGCGACACAAGTTTGGGCACTCTCGCAAATTCCATCAAACCCATATATTTTCCCAGTCCGATCACTCTTTACAAATATGGATCATCTGTTTTGGAGAATTTCTTTGATTATGGATAATCATCAAGTTGTTTGGGTTTTACTTTACATTTTGAAAGAAAGGAACAACAAATTTTTTAGCAATCTGGATAGTTCATGGAAAGAACAAGAGATTTACTTATGTCAAGGATGGTATAACATATTTGAAGGTTTTGATGGATTCATAGGAGCAAGGAATATCAGGGCAGTCTTTCACCCTTTCGTTAAGAAATAGAGGCACTTATTTGGGCGATGGAATGCATGAGGAATTTAGGTCAATATCATGCTAATTTTGCAACGGATTATTCTCGTTTAGTGAATATGATTTCAAAATCAGAAGAATGGCCAGCATTTGCAAGTTATTTGTAAGATATCAAGATCCTCAAAAAGTAGCTTCAACCACTCAGAACACAATAATATATCAAGATCGGAGAATACCAAGGCGAACAACTTCACAAGCAGTGCCAGAAAACAATCGTCGTTTGTCGTTCATTTACATGCAGTAGTTATTTGATGTTAGGAGTTTTGAGGCTCCTAAGTCAAATGATAGTATAGTGGTAGTAAGTTGTCGAACCAAATCTGAGGGATTTAAAATCAGAGAGAATGCAAGTATTTGCCTAATCTAAGTGCAATCAGTGAATTGGATGGTTTTTAAACTAAAACTAGAATGCAAGTAACAGAAATGATACTTTTAAACTATTGGAAAGGAAAACTCATGGGTATAGGGATTTCAGACCTTGGGTGATCAAGTTTCGAACTAAGGATGACAAATGAATCAATCAACTATTAACCTTAAGCCTAGACACAATTCTAAGCAAGCTCTATGTCTAGATGAATGCTCATTTGCTAACATGTCTCAAACATCAAATGTCTTTGGTTGAATAACATGCAAGCAATCATTACTAACAAGCCTATTAGCTATCTTAGCATCTTTAACAACAAATATCTTTGGCAAAGTACACTAAGAGCCTAGGAGAGTTGACTCAGGCATTTCATCAAACACCTTTTGGGTGGGAAATGCCTAGAGATCACCCTTTGAGTGGCCTACTCAAATGATGCATTAAGATCACTCTACTAGCAAGGAACAAGTATGATCTACACCTAAAACATCCTAGAACTAGCCTAATCATCCTTAATCACCCTAACCCATGAATCCAAAAGGTGATTACTCACTAATCTCCATGATTCCTCTTAAACCCATGGTGGATTTCAGATGAATCATATAGAGAATTAGAAGAAAATCACAAGAACACAAGAACACAAGAACAATCAAAGCCAAAAGAGAACTTTTCTTGAGAGAGTTTTGTGTTCTTCAATAGATAAAAGATCATCTGCCAAAAGGTGGCTACAACATCCTTAAACATTAGGTTTTTCAGAGTAAAAACGTGCATAAGAAATTGCAAAAAGGTCCTTGAAAAATCATAAAATCGTGTAGCAAAAGGGGCTGGAGCGACCTTGGGGGGTCGCTCTGAGAGGTCGCTCCAGCCTCCATTTTTGTGTCTCCGGGCGATGAAAACTGCGAGCTACTTAGGTGGGTCGCTCTGGTTGGTCGCTCTGGTTGGGAGCGACCTTGGGAGGTCGCTCCGGAAGGTCACTCTGCGGTTCTCGACCAGGATGCAAATGCTTATGAATGAATAGCTAAAACAATGCAAATATGCAAGATATCAACTCCCCCACACTAGTCCTTTACTTGTCCACAAGTAAACTTTCAAGAACCAAGGAGAAAAGGTTTGAAGATGGGGACTCATAACCAAAAGAAACTCTTTTTAGTTCTCAACCTAACAACCTTGCATAATCATACCAAATAGCAAGAGCAAAGATTTTATCCATCTCTAACTTCTCTAAGCCTATCTCAGCTCCTTTGATCTCTACACTCATTAATCATGCATCCACAAACCACAAATCCACCATCTCTCTAACATTCAGGAAGAAAACTCAATAGACATCTCACAAATGGTCAACTGGTCCAAGTCATTTGGTTTGGTAAGACAAAGGCTTTAATGCAAGTGAAATCAGAGGTTCAAAATGATCTTTTAAGGTGGTTTACTCTCAAAACTAAGTAGCTTTGACATTACACATAATATATCTAAGAAAGGGATCAACTCATGCATACAATGCTCAATCTCCATTGTTCTACCCTTTCCCAAACATACAAGATATTTAATTATTCCTCAATGTCAAACCCAACTCACATCTCTCACCAAAAGATCACAAGAACATTCTTCACATTAGTCTCTTTCTTTTTGAAATCAATAAGGGATTTTTCACAATTTTAAAACAAATCTTAGCTCCTAACAACTTTGCTAGCCCTTTTTTTCATTCTTTTTTTTTTCTTTTTTTTCTTTTACTTTTTTTTTTATATTTGGGGGCCAAGACTTTTCACAATAAGAGCTAGATACTTCTCCACTTATCCCATAAAGACTAATCGTTTAAGCACAAAGAGTCAAACCTTTCATATTCCCAAATCACAATCACAACACTCACCCCCTTCCTATAGTTAGACAATAGAGTGACTAATCTAGCAAGAATGGAGACTAAGCATTGTCGTTCCCAATACTCTCAACATTATGCACATGTAAAGCTTTCCAAAGAGGCCTCACTCAACAAATAATGATGGTTTAAAAAGGAGGTATGGGTTTTGGGAGTGGAGTACCACTTGAGTTTGTCAAGAAGATTGGTAAAAAGGATAGGACAACTCAAGTGTGTATATCCATGACTTAGCACACAAGGGACCATATGCAAGAGACATTAAAACAGGAGTTTGCTTCAAAGAGAGAGTATCAACAGTCAAATGAGTTTCAAGAGGAGCATTCAAGGCACGAAGTTTACAAGCTTTCCAAAGGGTGCTCAAGCTACTTGTCATGATTACAAAGGTCAACAAATTCAGTACTTAGCATGAGCTCTTTACAAGGTTGAAATCCCCCTAATGCATGAATGCAACCTATATGCTTCTAGACTCAATCCTAAAAATGCAAATGATGCAACTAAATGATTCTTTTTGTGTTTTTCAAAATTTTTTTATTTTTTGGATTTTTCTATGCAAATAAGAATGTAATATGCAATGCATGAGACTCAAAATCATGGAAAAAAAACATGATCAAATACTTGGTACCTCCCCCACACTTAAATCACACAGTCTCTGTGTGAGTGAGGTACCCAATGGAAATGTGAAATACAAAGAAAAGTGGGATTGTGTGTTACCTTCCGTGGAGCGAGGTGTGGACGTTGCTGCGACAGGTCGCTCCCAGCTGGAGCGACCTTGGTATGTCGCTGGGAGAAGATCGCTCTGAGGTCAGTTTCTGTGTTTCCACTCGCGTGTAACGCGAGCGACCTCGGCTTCTTGCTCTGGACATGTCGCTCCCAGGTGGAGCGACCTAGAGGTGTCGCTGCGATGAGATCGCTCTGGTGTCCGACTTTCTGCTCAATACCTGCACACAACTTCACTTTCCCATTGTTTGATGCAATAAAATGATAATGCAAATACTAATGCAATATATACAAGGATACTCATGGGACTTCCTCCCAAGTGAGCTTGTTTTAAGTCTCTAGCTTGACTTTGCCTCCTTTGGATCAGGCTGGACTAGGTTCAGAAAGTGGAGTTGACACCCCATCTTCCTCAGGTGGTAGCTCATCAAAGTGATCATCAGCAGGAGAAGGATTCATCTCTTCAATGGTGAAGGCTTGTCCAAATACAGTGGGGTTCCTCATCTTCTCCTTGATGTCAAAGTGGAGAATGTTCTCCTTACCCAAATGGAGGTCAATCTTGCCTTCCTTCACATTCACAATAGCTCCTGCAGTAGCTAAGAATGGCCTTCCAAGAATCAATGGGTCTTGAGCCTCCTCACCCATCTCAAGCACCACAAAATCTGTAGGTATCTCATACCTTCCAATCTTCACAGGGAGGTTCTCTAAGATGCCAACAGGGTACTTCACTGAACGATCAGCCAACACCAAAGAGAGTCTACACTTCTTGTACTGAGTGAATCCAAGCTTCTTTGCCACAGACAAAGGCATCAAGCTGACACTAGCTCCTAAATCGCAGAGACACTTCTCAAACACCATAGGTCCAAGAGCACAAGGTAGTGTGAAGCATCCTGGATCCTCTAGCTTCTCTGGAGCATCAAGCCTCTGAATGATGGCATTGCACTCATGACTCAGAACCATCATGCCCTCCATCTCCTTCTTCTTAGCAGCTACAACATCTTTCAGGAACTTGCTGTATTGAGGAATCAGCATGAAAGCATCAATGATGGGCATTGTAACCTGAGCTTCACTCATCTGCTTCTCAAAGAAAGCCTTGTACTTCTGTAGCAGCTGCTTCTTGAATCTACCAGGGAATGGAAGCTTGGGTTCATAGGGAGGAGGGACAGAAGAGCTCTCACCTGCTGGAGCAGCAGATTCACCATCTTTTGTTGTCTTCTTCTCTTCTCCAACCTTTCCTTTACCCTTATCTTTCTCAATTTTCTCCAAGATCTCATCATCTGTCTTCTCATCAACAATGACCACTTCATCATCTAGATTGATGGCTACCTCCTCACCTTGTTTCTCAGCATCCTTGGTGAGGGTTACAGGAGTCAACTGCTTACCACTCCTAAGTGTGACAGCTTTTGCTTCTTCGGGGTTTTGATCTGACTTTCCAGGTAGAGATCCTTGCTGGCGGTTCTGGTGGGAGCTCATGGAAGCAAACTGATTCTCCAAATTCTTGACAGAAGAAGCAAGGTGGGAGAATTTGTTGTTGAGCTCATTGTAGCTCCCATCAATCTTGGAGTGTAGGTTCTTCAGCTCATAGCCCACATGCTTCTCACTTCTAGTCTGAGACTCCAAGATCTGTTTCAGTAAGGCATCAGTGCTGCTCTGTTGAGGGGCAGAGGAGATAGGAGAGGAGGTTTGCTGAGGCTGCTGGTTGTTTCTAGGCTGATAACCACTTTGCTGGTTGTTTGAATAGGGCTTCTGTTGGTAGTTGTTGTACTGAAAGTTGGGTTCTTTCTTGTACCAGCTACCATTACTGTTGATGAAACACAATTCTTCTTGCCCTTCCAAACCATCAACCTCATTGACAGTAGGAGGTATCTCCTGTTGTGGGTTACCAACAAAGTTCACCTGCGCTTGTGTGGCCTTATCAGCAATGAGTTTGTCAATCTTCTCCTGAAGAGCCTTTATCTCATTCCTTGTTTGATTGTCATCACCTCTGCTGCTTCTGTCGTGGTCTCCACTGTAGACTGCATCACTCTTAACCATGTTGTCAACCAGAGCCTCTGCCTCTTCCTCAGTTCTCTCCAAAAAGAACCCATTGCTAGCTGTATCCAGTCTGGCTCTGTACTTAGGAAGAGCACCTCTGTAGAATGTACTCAGCAAGCTCTCCTTAGAGAATCCATGGTGTGGGCACTGAGCTTGGTAACCATTGAATATCTCCCAAGCTTCACTGAATCCTTCCAAGTTCTTCTGTTGGAAGCTGGAGATCTCATTCCTCAACTTAGCAGTTCTTGAGGTAGAGAAGAACTTCTCCAAGAATGCCCTTTTGCAGTCTTCCCAAGTGGTGATGGAGTCACTTGGTAGAGACTTCTCCCATTGACGTGCCTTATCCCCCAAAGAGAAAGGGAATAGCTTGAGCTTTAAGACATCCTCTGACACACCATTAGTCTTTGACATACCACAGTAGCTGTCAAACTTATCCAAGTGATCAAATGGGTCCTCCACAGCCAGACCATGATACTTGTTGTTCTCTATGCAGTTTAGCAGTCCTGACTTGATCTCAAAATTGTTAGCAGCCACAGCTGGTGTTCGGATTCCAAGTCTAGGACCATGGATGTTGGGGCAGTCATAAGTGCCAATGGGGCGAGCTGGTCGCTGTTGGGGCCCTTGTGGAGCATTGTTTACTCCATTGGGGTTCAGAGGATTTTGTGGATCAGCCATCTCAGCTTCCTGTGTCTGCAGTAAAGCTTGTTGCTCTTCTTCTCTTCTTTTTCTAGCACACTCTCTCTCTAAAGCTCTGATGTCTGCGGCTCTTGGAACAAGGTTTGATGTAACCTTGCTCCTCAAGTTCATACACCTGAAAATCACAAAAAGTGAAGAAGAGAATCAGTAACTTACAAAAATAAAAATGACTTAGTCTCAAGCAAATGACTAAATCTCAATGTTCAAATCAAACTCAGAATTTGGCAACGGCGCCAATTTGATGTTAGGAGTTTTGAGGCTCCTAAGTCAAATGATAGTATAGTGGTAGTAAGTTGTCGAACCAAATCTGAGGGATTTAAAATCAGAGAGAATGCAAGTATTTGCCTAATCTAAGTGCAATCAGTGAATTGGATGGTTTTTAAACTAAAACTAGAATGCAAGTAACAAAAATGATACTTTTAAACTATTGGAAAGGAGAACTCATGGGTATAGGGATTTCAGACCTTGGGTGATCAAGTTTCGAACTAAGGATGACAAATGAATCAATCAACTATTAACCTTAAGCCTAGACACAATTCTAAGCAAGCTCTATGTCTAGATGAATGCTCATTTGCTAACATGTCTCAAACATCAAATGTCTTTGGTTGAATAACATGCAAGCAATCATTACTAACAAGCCTATTAGCTATCTTAGCATCTTTAACAACAAATATCTTTGGCAAAGTACACTAAGAGCCTAGAAGAGTTGACTCAGGCATTTCATTAAACACCTTTTGGGTGGGAAATGCCTAGAGATCACCCTTTGAGTGGCCTACTCAAATGATGCATTAAGATCACTCTACTAGCAAAGAACAAGTATGATCTACACCTAAAACATCCTAGAACTAGCCTAATCACCCTTAATCACCCTAACCCATGAATCCAAAAGGTGATTACTCACTAATCTCCATGATTCCTCTTAAACCCATGGTGGATTTCAGATGAATCATATAGAGAATTAGAAGAAAATCACAAGAACACAAGAACAATCAAAGCCAAAAGAGAACTTTTCTTGAGAGAGTTTTGTGTTCTTCAATAGATAAAAGATCATCTGCCAAAAGGTGGCTACAACATCCTTAAACATTAGGTTTTTCAGAGTAAAAACGTGCATAAGAAATTGCAAAAAGGTCCTTGAAAAATCATAAAATCGTGTAGCAAAAGGGGCTGGAGCGACCTTGGGGGGTCGCTCTGAGAGGTCGCTCCAGCCTCCATTTTTGTGTCTCCGGGCGATGAAAACGCGAGCTACTTAGGTGGGTCGCTCTGGTTGGGAGCGACCTTGGGGGGTCGCTCCGGAAGGTCACTCTGCGGTTCTCGACCAGGATGGATATGCCTCTAGTAAATTGATCGTAACTTCTCCATTACATCTCCAAATGACTTGAAACCACTTCCATTAGAAAGCTAACTCAATTTCCTGTGTCTCCACAAAATCTTAGCAACAGAAGATTTCTCTAAGGCCTCCATCCATGCTCATCTTTCACCTCCTTTTTGATCATATTGCTTCAAATGTCTCCAAGAACTCCATGTGGTGTTCCAATACCTGATAGAGACATATGTATGCCAAATGCAACCTAAACATGTCTAAATCCTAATCTATATGATGCAAATACTTATGAATGAATAGCTAAAACAATGCAAATATGCAAGATATCATTATTTTACCTGTTTTAAAAGAAAATGTTATATATCATCATGGCTTCAAAGGTTGTAGAAAGCAATCCACACAACAATTACTGAAGGAACGTATCGCCAAACAACGTCAATGAAATCCTCATTCAGAGAGGCACACTTTACCTTTCAAAGTGTTAAACCGATAATGGAAAACTGAAGTGGAACTGAACAAAAAGAAAGAATCTCTAACTAGAATGATGTTCAAACAACTGACCTGTTTCTATATTTCTAAAACTAAAAATAAAAACCAAACCAGAACTTAACAAGGAATCAAATGGTATCCATATATGGAAATACAAATTATATAACTAAAATATTAACTATATTTAGTTTAAAATTACCAAATATATTTTAAATATTAAATATAAATTGAAATGTCTGAAAAAACTTACATGAAAATTTTATCCAAAATAATTAAAATTATCTGAATTATTTGAAAGAACTGAATTACCGAAACCATTTTTATTCGGAATATAATTTATCAAAACTACCTGAAAACCTAAAATAAACCAGAAATAAACTACAGATATTAGCTCGTTCCTAACCTTGTTATCCGAACCGAACCGAACCGAACGAAAAAACCAAAATAATTTAACTAAATTTTATAGATAACCAAACGGTTCCTATATCCTTACAACCAAAAACCAAACACACATGTCTATTTCATAATATGGTAAGGCGTTAATAATGTTCCATATGTGGCGGCATTTTATTAAAATGCATGAATAGCAGGGGCGGACCTAGAAAATGATTTAACATTTTTAATAATATATATATATATATACATATATATATAATATTAAGTATAATTTATTTCATTACACTATATATTTTTTAATGTAACATTAATCAGTAAAGGTTTACGCTTTATAATTTTCCGAAAACAGATCATATAAAAAGAGATTTTTTTATATAATTTAAAATTTTCCATTTTCAGTAATATTTATAAAATTATATGTAGCACACAATATTTTATTACAAAATAATTTATTCATTTAGTTTTTATTTAGTTTAAATACTGAAAATTAATAAAAAATACCTTTGGAGTGAAATTTAAATAAACTACAATTTTATTTTGGAAAAAATAATATTAGAGAAAAGAAAAAATAAAACAATTGTAAAAGAAACAGAAAACAATTGTGGGTAGCAAAACAAATGAAAAAGGGAAAGGTGACTAAAATGTAAAAAAAAAAACATTACATGGACTCGAACTAAGAAAGATGGGGCACAACTTAACCTTTTGGACCATTAGACCTACACGATTATGTATGTTACTTCACGTCACAAGATATTTATATTACTTAGGGTGTGGCACGTGCCACATCCTTTACTCACCTGGATCCACCTCTGATGAATAGAGAGATGGATCCAGGTGAGTAAGGATAACTCTATTTTGATGAATGAGAAGGGGATAGATCGAACCAGGAGGAAACCGAACTGGAATAGACTATTGTAGCTAGAAGAGTCGGTAGACCCCACAAGATTAGAATTTGGCGAAAGACAGATCTGTCACAAGATATCGACAAGAAAAACTTGAGTTGGTGATGATTGCAGACTGACCACACAAAACATCAAAAAGATACGGGACTACAAGCTCTGTTGGATAATTCCAATTAACTTGAGGAGTAAGTTAACTCATTAAAGTGAATTTTAACGGGTTGATGAAAAAGGATAACATATCGAGATTAGGAATGTTTTCATATTATTATTATGAAAAGATGTAGCTTCATCCTATATAAAGATTTCTCATGACAAACGTAATATCATGAGAAACATATTGATTTAGTTTTGAGAGAGTTTCTAAATCTAATAAGAAGAGTTAGTTCTTATAATTTTTGTGTTCTTACAAAATTAATTGGTATCAGAGCCAGGTTGACGAGAAATCTGTAAGAAGACTTAAATACCCTTCGAGAGATGAATGGTATATCCTATGAGTTAGGAATGAGAGGTGTGTATGGCAGAGATCAAGTAAGAAGATCCTGGAAATCAGTTGTAGGACACGAGAAGAATGTGATCCTTAGTTTGAAGAGGAGAATTAGACAAGGAGTGTCTAATATATAAAGAGATGTTTAACTCTAATTAGTACGAGGCCTTTTGGAAAGGAAACCAAAAGTAAATATATGCGGGCCAGCCTCTAAAGCCCAAAGTAGACAATATCGTACTAATTGGATAATATAGATTTGGACATGTGCTTTAACAATCCCAACAAGCTCCACAACCACCCAAAATCGAATAGTTCAGACTTAAAAAAGTTGAATCAAAAATCTACATGAATCAACAACTAGACATCAAAAGAGAAGAAAAACAGATATAAGAGCCCGACCGAACATGGAGATATGGGAGCCTCCATGGCTTCATCCACTGGCTGGAGAAAAATGAAAAGACGAAGGTTGATGCCGTATGTCTTCTCATGTAGCTTGCTATCATTTACACTTGCACACTGACGAAGTTACGACAACTAGTTAACAAGGCCCATCAAGTAAACTGAAGTCTGCCAAAGAACATGCCGGCTTAGAGAAAATATAGAAATCAGTCAGCTATAAAAGGAGAAGGAAAAGGATGAATAAAAAAACACATCCACATACACATGCAAGTTGGCACACGATTAGGATTTTCATTGAAAACTTTGTTCTTCTCGAATTGAATCATCTTTTACGATATATTAGTCTTTCTCCTTGTAATCACCTTTTAATCATTCGAAAAACATTTTCAAATAACAAATTGTGTCTTCAGTATGTGCTGAATGCATATTAAACAAAATTTGAAATTAATATTTTTTGAATTAAAAAGTAACACCTTGCAATTACAGTGAAACTTAACACCTCCCTGAAACTAAAAATATTTGATGTGAAATGCCAAGGCTGATGCTCTACCAGTTGGAACAGCCTTAATGGAAAGAGGTATTGAACCAAAAATGCAAGAGATGGGGGCTGTTGGCTGTTGAAGCAGCAATTTATGTCATATTCCAGTGTCCGTTTGCCAGTGAGTGGAATAAAATGCCCGGAATCCACCTTCTTATAAGTCAAATCTCACTCCAAAATTCGCTCACTTCCTTGTTTGAAAGGTACCAACAAATCATTCCCTTACCCCCCCCGACCCGACGGGACTTGGAGCTGTTCCTCCACCCTTGGGTCTTTTGAACCTTATGGACTAATAATAGAAACAAATTTCTCTTGAAAATATAGATTTCTCAATGGAGGAAGATTATCCAGGATGCTCGAGTTCAGAACGCAGCTCATGACTCTGTACAACGCTCTATAGTGTCGCCTATTGTGGATTGTTCTTGGTCTGCTCTGTGTAATGGTCTATTGTGCCCGTCTTCTGGTTTTTAAGGTACCAACTCTTGGAGTATCTTCTCCGATGTAGCTTGGGATGCAACCATTGGCAACTGCGGTTTGGGCTGGCATCTCCTAGACGGTTTAGCAAGGCAAGCATGCAACTTCTCCTCAAAACGCCGCTTTGTTTCCTCTGCCTTTGTAGCGAAGGCCTTGCGTTCAAAGCTGCAGTATCAACAGCAGCTTCCCGACGTATTTCAAGTACTCAATGTTTTTTCAGACTCAAAGACACTCATGACTTTCCTCAAATCAAAAGAAAATAATGTCTGGATTCAAAAAATTCTCTGATATTCATTCTCTATCTATTTTGTTTACTTCTAATTCGTTCCATTTTATCCAGCATGTGGGAAAATCTATTTCAGATACAATAGCCATATTGGTGCTGCTCTCTGGCAAGCTCTCCTATTTTGGAATAGTAGATTTTTTTTTCGAGTTAGTAGTGTTTGATTAAAAAAAGAAGAAGTTATTAGTTGGCTTTACCTCCTGATTTTGTTAATTGGTTGCCTTATAGTATTGAAATCTCTATTTCCTCCGTTTCTAATGCATCTCATTTATGGATTCCTCATTTATTTGTATTCAGTTTTCATCCTTTGGTGGCTTGAACGTAATTAAAATTTTCTTGTTGTTCTGGTATGGTTGTTAAGAAAATAAGAGATCATATTTCTTTGTTGCATAATCAGTACATTCAACTTTGAGTAACACGAAAATAAATGAATATAAAAACTTCAAACTTATGATATGCATATTTATCATAGATATGATTTTGACCAAATTGTAATCAGAGGTACATTCTTAAATAATCATCCATACGCTTGTACTTGACATCCGGATATAGACTTGACGCTTCTTCATCTTCTCTGACTTCGTGATCAGTGAGACATCCTTCATAGAAGATATGATAAAAATGTCCTATCCCTGCTTGGTGTGGAATCTCCATGTCTACATTTATGTAACAAAATAAATTAACATATAAGGCTTTATGTTTTAAATGGACATAAAGTCTAGTCTATTAAATCCATCTGGCTGAAAATGATATATAGTAGTTATATACTATGTTACATTATGATTGTACTTACGTTCAATGTTGGCAAGGAAGTCTTTTGCAGCAATATTGTTCTTTTCTAATTCATTTCCGGTTAGGTTTTCCCAAATATTAACCAATTCATTTTGCGTGAGAACGTTGTCCTGAGGTCTGATATACACGGTTTTGTTCACTGTTCGTGGATCGTCTAATGTTTTTGCGGTGTATTTTGCGATATCGTCTTCATCAGCGAACACCACTACGAAGATAACACCATTAAAGCTTGACTGCTTTAGAAACTTATGAGGTTAATCATTCAAATCTAACAGCTAAATAATTACCACACTTAGAAGAGTAAAGTTTTTCTTTGGAGGGAGTAATGATTTTACCTTTTACGTTTCCATCTCCATATATATTAACTTTTTTCTTTGGAGGGAGTAGATTTTTCATCTGAGATAAGTTTCCTGCCATATATGCGGCGAAGCAAGCGCCAACGACGTAAGTGTAAGGTAATCCTGCAGCTTCAATAGCATGACGCACTTCCATTTTCTGGTCGAATGTTTCTCTGCCTGGTGGTAATGCATGTCCCATACGTGGTGGATCCATACCAAACTCAGATGGTAAAAACCGCTGAAAAAAATAAATTTATTAGTCTTACTCCCTCTGTTTTTTAAAGATGCATATTCTTGATTTTTTACATATATTAAGAAATCACATTAAAAATGCATTGATTCTTGTGAATAACAAATTTTCATAACCTTTAACTAATAAAAATCCAATAAACACAATTAATTTTCTTGAAATTAACAGATTTTCTTTAAATAATACATTGAAAAAGTAAAAAATGTATCTTTTTAAAACAAATTTTTTTCCTAAAACATGGATCTTTAAAAAACAGAGGGAGTATTATTTTTTAAAAATATGATAGATACCCATCCAAAGTACTACAAGGAAATGTTTTATCAATTAAAACACTTTTGATTTGTTTATAGGTCCTTTACTTTAGGAGACGTAAAAGTTAAAAACAACAAACCTATCGGCAATCTTTTAACTTTTTTTTTTACTAAATTCTTTCTTTTAACTTTTTCTACCGACCAATCTTAATATTTACTTTCATTACCTTGACATTACCAGCCTCTTTGATGGCTTCAAGAAGCTTCAGCTGGACAAGGATGTTATGGCTACGGAAGTGAACGCCCGACATGGCGGAGACAACGACGTCTACGAGTTTCACTGCTGATACGAGGCTTTGGTGGTCGGAGAAAGAAGCTTCGACGAGACGAGCGCCGAGTTTCTTGAATGACAAAAGGAGTTGGACTTTCTCGATGTCAAAACCAATCTCTGGTCGCTGCAAAACGTAAGTTTCGTGACCTTCAGCCAAACACGCCCTCACGATTCTCTTCCCTAAGTAACCCGTCGCTCCCACCACCAAAACGCGCGTTTTCTCGCCATTTTTGGTCTCTCCCATTTTTTTCTCTTGATCTGTGTCACTGTGTGTTTGGTAGAAGTGTCTCGCTCGCTCTTGTATATATATGGGTTAAAGCATATATATATAATGTACTCATAATGGTTTATTATATGCATTGTAAGTAAAGCTATTGAGGGTTGATATGACGCCTACAAAATAAACAAAACATACGATTTTTATTATTTTCTTGATGGAAAAAACATTCGATTCGATTCGATTTGTAAGTTACAAAAAAAAAAACATTCGATTTGTTTGGGAGAGATCATATGTTTTTAATGAATTAGTGTTATGTTACAAAAGCACAATATCCACATTTTCCTTTTAAAAAATTAATGTTACATCATCCACAGTTAGTAACATTTAGTGTGGAATAGGGTTGTAAAATTAAAAATATTATATTATACCTATTTATATATGATACTTAAGAAATAATGTGATGAGAAAAAACTTATCATTGCATTGTGAACATTCATTGTGATTACATAAAAGCACTGAAATTGTTTATGTTCAAAATATATTTGACATTGTATTTATCCTAGTTATATAGTGGTTTTTGTAAGACATCAGTCTTATAGTGTCTTAAAGCAATTCATTTGAGAAAAAGTTTGCTTTTTAAGCTTTATAATCTTTAGAGGATTAATGTGTCCATATTTTTCTCCCCATAGAAAACAGTCAATTAATGTGGGATTCTTTTTCTTTGAAATTTTCATTTTAACCTTGTTGAATCCAAGGAAATCGTAAGTCCACATATAGACTTTTTCTCCAGGGCATCCAAATGGATTCTAAAGCATGAATTCATATCCGCATTAGGTGAACAAAATAATGTGACTTAGTTTCGCATAACAGAGGAATCAAACCTGAAACGTATTTGCGTCTCAGATCCGTCTACTACCACTTGACCACGAGGTCCGTTTTAATGTAAGATAAACGAACTACACAACCTAGAACACACAATAGTACAAGGGCAATACTTTTCAAAAAATACAAGTAGATTAATTCTTTTAAAAGCACATACAAGTTTTTTCTAACTTCAATTTAAAGAAAAATCATTGTTTTCTGAATCCAGAAATTTAAAGTTTGAAACCTGTTTATCCAGTTTCACATTGTGGTTTTGCGAGAAGGTTTCCCAATGAACAAGAGAGAGAGTTAGAACGCAAGTAAGGTTTCCCTGGAAAGATCTTTTTGTGAGGAATCTATATCAGTTGACGATTTCTTGTTTAGGGTTAAGAACAAATAATTATGCATGTTGCTTCTATTCAAGAATCATCTTGTTCTGTCAAAACCAGAAACCATAATTCTCTCTTTGAACGTAAAACAGTTTCAGATCGACAGAACAACATTTCAACTGCTTTGACTGTTTTGACCGCTATTTTCAAAATCTACTTTCAACCTTAAGACAAATGTTAGGGTGCGATATGTGAATTCTCTGTACTACTAGGAAAGTTGTATTGTAAATACTAGGTCTAGGAGATTGTTTGTTGTTTGATTATTGATGCATGATGATTATTTAGATGATGATGTTGACGATGAGATGATAGTTGATTATTGATTATTGATGATATGACATGTATATTTATATTGTGTGAAGTTGGACTGAGGAAGAGGACATGGCGATCCCGTCAAAACCCGTAAACCGGCTGACGAGTCCAAGGTGGCTTACGACCTTTCGAGGTGACTGTCAGCCTAAGTGTTATGTTATTATTAATATTGGAAATTGTTATTAGATAAGAAATGTTGATGTGATTAATAAAGTCGTGTATTGATATGAATAGTGTGATATGTTTGTTGATTGATTGATATGTTGGGTGATGCATGTTCTAGGACTAGTATTTGTGCACACATGTTTATTAGTATCAGGAATCATGTGGGCATACATGACCATTCTAACTGAATGACTATGTGTTATTCACCCTTTTTCCCTTTTCCTTTTTACTGTCTGCAGGTGTTTCTTGTGATCCAAGTTAGAGCACAAGATTAGAGATTGGGGGACGGGCGTTACAATTGAATTGTAACATCCCGAGTTGTGATATGTGAAAAGGCTTAAGAGAATTGATCTGGTTATCTATGTTACCAAAGTTGACTTACCTTTTCCGTCACTCATACGTTTAGAACTCCAGAGTTAAGCGTGATTGGGCTGGAGTAGTGAAAAGATGGATGGCCTATCGGAAAATGATTCGCGATACCGTGCGAGTGAGACCAAAACACAGAAAAATGTCATGTGGTGATTGCAGGGTCAGTGATTCGCGATACCGTGTGGGTCGCCCATTAGCTGAGGGCGGTCAAAGCTTTATAAATGGTATCAGAGCTGGTTAGCCATCTACATTCCGACCCGAGAGGCGTCTTAAGACCAGTCGTAGGGCGTAACGAGGACGTTGCGTTTTTGAGAAGGACTGAATTGTAACATCCCGAGATGTGATATGTGAAAAGGGGTTAAGAGAATTGATTTGGCTATCTATCTAACCAAAGTTGACTTATTTTTTCCGTCACACATCCGTTTAGAACTCTAGAATTAAGCTTGTTTGGGCTATAGTAGTAAGGCCAAAACACACAAAAATGTCATGTGGCGATTGCAAGGTCAATAGACAAAACTCTAGAGCCTTAGAAAAATTAACAACCAACCATCAGATGAGACTGGGCCCATGGACCGAGAAAATAGCCCATTAACCGTAGACGGTCGGGGCGTTACAGTATATACAAACTAAATTTTGACATTATAAATATATATTAAAATTATGAAATTTGAGCTGAGGTCTTTAAAAACGAAAATCAAAGAATTAATATAGTCTCGTCCTAATACCACTCGACTCTGCAACATATAAATTTTATTCTTGGGGAGTTTTTTCAAATGTACGAACAACAATATTATAATTTCTAGTTTTCTACAATAAAGATTATGATTTAATTTGAAGAAATATAAAAATCTTCAACAATCCTACATGGGGCGGTCTTCCATTGCCGTAAGTAGTACTTGCAAAGCTTAAGAACAAAAACAAACAAGACCAAATAATTGAGTTCGTAGAATGTTAACCCTTTTTTTTTTTTTTGATAACTCTGGTATCTGGGCAGCCACATTCCCAACTATCATTTTGAAGGGGGTCCAGGACCCTCCGAATGTTAACCCTTTCTATATAGTTTAAATAATACATTTTGTAAGAATACGTACTACTATTAATTAGTTTCATGAAACTTCAAAAAAATATCAAAATTCATTTTGAAAACAAGATAAATCATTAACAATGATGAATGAGTTTCTGCAAATTTGAATTTCAGTTAGATATTTCTTAAATAAAATTTTATTAATTTATACTACAATTTATTTCTCAAGAACATTTGTTAGTAGGGAGAATTGCCAAGTGTGACTCAAAACTTGGAGTCAAACCCAAAAGAATACCCCAACTTGGGTCAAAGGCAAAAGTAACCTAAAAGGCTATTGAAATTACAACTATCTCCTTGTGAACAAACAAAAAAACGGATTTTTTTTTACGTTTCTACCCCTCGCAAGTCGTCTGTTTAGACGACTTGAAAATAAGTCGTCCAGACGACTTAACTTAAAGTCGTCTGGACAGTTATTCTTAAACATAATTTAAAAATTTTGTAAAAAATATTTTGATAAGTGAAAAATTGGAATTATGCAATTAACATATGTCTTAAGAGATATAAATTAATATATAACAAATTTCAATTGTTTTCAGCCCAGATGAGTGAAAGTAGTGAGTCATGATATTCTTTAGTTGACGTTTTATCAACATATGTTGTAGTATTGTATGTGTTCTTAGGGTTAGATTTTGGAAAGCATTAAAACCGTTTTTGAAAATTTTTAAAATTACCTAAGCGTGTTCATTTATGTGTATAGTAAACACTATTGAAGTATAATTTGATTTTATAACGTGGTTAGTAAGTTAATTTAGTCATTTTAGTTTAGGGGTTCATTTTAGGGTCTGGGACGACTTAATATTTAGTCTTCTGTGCACAGACGACTAAATATTAGGTCGTCTGATGTACATTATCAGCCAGAATAAGTCGTCTAAACCGGACCAAACCTTAAAGTTTACCAATGTACTTTTAAAGCTAACCGGATTATTTACCCAATATATAAGGTGATTTTTTTTTTTCATTTTCCGCGAAATTCAGAAACCCTAACAGTTCTCTCTCACCGGCGATATCAAAGGCGATTCGAATTCCCACTATTTCCGAACAAACCATCGTTCTCAACGTCGGCTATCTATCTCACTTCATTCTCACCGTTGTCGCCGCAGCTTCTTCTAACCCTAGCGCCGCCGATTCCTCTAAACCCTAGCGCCCCCGCTTCCACTGTTTCCGAACAAACCGTCGCCCTCGCCACCGTGCTCACCAACGTTCTCACCGCCGCTTCCTCTAAACACTAGCTAGCACCGCCGCTTCTTCTAAACCCTAGCGCCGCCGCTTCTTCTCTGTAAACCGTAGCGCTGTTTCTCTGTAAACCCTAACGCCGGTAAGTCATCAATCTCGAGGAAAAGATGAACATAAAACGTTGTCTCTATCAATTTACTCATTCTCACCGTTTCACGTTTATTTTTTCAGATCTATAACCACAATGACGAGTACTCCAACTCCTTCTGCGACTAATCAGGTCCGCTTGAAATTTTTCTACTGGAAGACTTGTAAGTAAGTCGTCTGGAAAGTCTTCCAACTGGACGACTTAGTAGACGACTTAAATATAAGTCGTCCATTTGGAAGACTTTTCAGACGACTTAAATATAAGTCGTCAACTAAGTCGTCCAGTTGGACGACTCCAGACGACTTATATTAAAGTCGTCTACTAAGTCGTCTGGAGTAACAATTAAGGCGTGATTGATTTAACTTGTGTTCTGACTTCTATTGTTGTCTTTGATTATTTTGCAGACAAAAAGGATGGATATTCCAGAACTCCCCCGTAGGTTATACACATTAGGGGAAGAGCCAGAACCCCAGCATAGCATTTCGTATCATTCGGATAACAACAGGTTGCATGCTGCTCTTAAGGGAGCTCTCACTGAGAAAGAATTTGAAGAGCTCAAGGAGTCGAGATTGGGAGTTTTCATCAAGTTCAAGGAGCAGGGATTTGGTTGGGCTTCAAGGCTGGTTCACCACATGCTCTGTTTAAAGCTGGACATTAAGAAGAAGTACGAGATGTGGTGTCTCGTTGGTCCAGAACCTTTGAGGTTTTCACTGTTAGAGTTTGAAATGATCACTGGTCTAAACTGCGAGTACATCGAGGACCTTGACACACCAAAATGTGATGTTACCCCAGAGATGGTATCTTTCTGGGGGATGATGGGAGTTCATCTGGAAGCTGGGCCAACTACTGATCAGATAATAGATGCACTGAAGAGATGCGGGGATTGGTCCACGGAAGATCGCAAGCGGCTCGCGTACCTTTCCATCTTCACTGGATTCATTGAAGGGAGAAAGTTTTCAACCGCTACACGAGCTACTCTGGCAAGGCTAGTGATGGATTTAGAACGGTTTGAGAATTATCCATGGGGGAGAGTCTCGTTTAAGGTGCTGATGGACTCTTTGTGGAACAAAGAGATTACTGGCTGTTACACCGTGGATGGGTTTATACAAGTTCTTCAGGTCTGGGCGTACACAGCTCTGCCGGGAATGGGTGCAAGTATTGGTAGTCCCAGATTAAACAGTTCGCTTCCACCGCTTCCACCGATTCTGGCTTACGATGGCAGCAGAGGCCGCAGATTCATGAAAGCTGCTATCTTGAGTCAGGTACCTTTCCATCTTCACTTAATTAAGTCGTCTGGAAGGTCTTCCAGCTGGACGACTTAGTAGACAACTTATTATAAGTCGTCTGGAAGGTCGTCCAGCTGGACGACTTAGTAGACGACTTATAATAAGTCGTCTGGAATGTCTTCCAGTTGGACGACTTAGTAGACAACTTATTATAACTTTATAAGTCGTCTGGAAGGTCTTCCAGCTGGATGACTTAGTAGACGACTTATAATAAGTCGTCTGGAAGGTCGTCCAGCTGGACGACTTAGTAGATGACTTATAATTAAGTCGTCTATTTAGTATTTTGTTTCAAATATCTAACTCGATTCTTCTTCTATTTACTGCAGACCCGCGTGATCAACTTTGTTGAGAAGGACATTAGTGAAATGTGGCCAAAATGGGACTCTGAGGTTGCGGACGTGCCCGCGGAGAACATCATTAAAGTCATGTATGATCGGAGACCGTGGAAGTGGACCATGGATTGCTGGGAAGTCACTGGTACAAAACGTAAGGTTGTGACTCCATCGAAAAGAGCCAAAGAGATGGTTGTGGTGGAGGTGGAGGAGGAAGACAATCAGAGACCTCGGAAGAAAGCTCGTAAAGAGGCTCCTAAAGAGGCTCGTAAAGAGGCTCCTAAAGAGGCTCCTAAAGAGGCTAGAGAAGAGGCTAGAGAAGAGGCTAGAGAAGAGGCTAGAGAAGAGGCTAGTTGGGTGACCAGAGAGGAGTTGGAAAATATGTTCAACTCCTACACCTCTAACGTAGTTGAAATGATGAAAGATGGGTTTAAGAAGTGCATCAGGGAGATTAGGAAGATGTCTGATAGATTGGAAGCTGTGGAGAAGAAGGTTGGTGTCACCAATCAGGCTACCCCTCAAGCCAAAGAAACCGGGGTTAGTAACAAACAGCCTATCCCTCAAGCCAAAGAAACCGGGGTTAGTAACAAACAGCCTACCCCTCAAGCCAAAGAAACCGGGGTTAGTAACAAACAGCCTATCCCTCAAAGCCAAAGAAATCGGGGTTAGTAACAAACAGCCTACCCCTCAAGCCAAAGAAACCGGGGTTAGTAACAAACAGCCTACCCCTCAAGCCAAAGAAACCGGGGTTAGTAACAAACAGCCTACCCCTACACCTCAAACCAATCTGCCTACTCCTCAAAAGGATCAGCCTACACTTCAAACCAATCATCCTACTCCTCAAACCAGACAGCCTATTCCTCAAAAGGCAAAGCCTACTCCTCAAAAGAAACAGCCTACTCCTCAAAAGAAACAGCCTTCTCCTCTGCCCAAAGAGGTTAGTATCAAATCCTCTCCCAACAAGAATTAAGTCGTCCAGGGTCTTCTAGTTGTCCAGACGACTTAAATAAAAGTTGTCTGGACGACTAGTTGTCCAGACGACTTAAATAAAAGTTGTCTGGACGACTAGTTGACTGGTCAACTAGTCGTCCAGACAACTTTTATTTAAGTCGTCCAGGGTTAACTTGTGTGCAACTTTTATTGCAGAGATTGTTGCCGGAGGATACAGCAGATGAGGCAATCTCGGTATATAAGATCTTGCCGGAGGATAAAGCAGATGGTGTCACCTCCAAAGAGATTGTTCCTCTCACTTCCACTGACCAACCGAGCTTCGCTTCCAACGATCAACAACCGAGCTTCGCTTCCAACGATCAACAACCGAGCGTTCCAGTTTCAGAACCGAGCCTGGTTGTATTGGACAAAACAGCTCCCACTGCTTCTGTGCGTGCAAGGAGTGAACGAACGAAGAAACCTGCTCCCACGCAGATATCTCCTTATACGGCAGAGAGAAAGAAACTCCTTAGAGTGGCAAAGTATAATCCATTTCCCACACTAAACAGACCTAAGTTGAAGGAGCTCGCTGAGTGGTTGAAAAATGATCCGTAAGTGATTGCTTTACCCATAATAGCTTGATTTAGTCTACCAAAACTGATTGCTTTTTTGTTTGCAGTCATTATTTCACTAAGCATGAGGACAAACCACGTACATCACCAACTTGGTGGTATCACATCCTCCGGACACCCAGAGGATGGCTGGAAGACGTAGTAAGTCTTCTGCTTATCTTTAAGTCGTCTGGTAACTTGTCTTTGTATAGATTTGTAAATATATAAGTCGTCTGGAAGGTTTTCCAGCTGGACGACTTACCAATAAGTCGTCTGGAAGGTTTTCTAGCTGGACGACTTACAAATAAGTTGTCTGGAAGGTTTTCCAGCTGGACGACTTACAAATAAGTCGTCTGGTAGGTTTGGACGACTTAAATAAAAGTCGTCTGGAAGGTTCTACCTTGTATTATTTTATATGCAGCATATGGATGCTTGGATTAATGTGCTGAGGCAGAGGTATCAGGAGAACCCACAAGCTTTCCGGAGCGAGCGAATGTGCTTCCTGGATCACAACTTTGACCAGTCTTGGAGAGGCCAGTATCTGTTCTTCAAGACATCGCAACCTGATCATAAAGGTTTAGGAAGAATGCTACCTGGTGGAGCGTCGAGTTTTTATGACGGATCAATGCCTTCATTTTGCCAATCAAACAAGAAGTGGGGGGAGGACATTGATGATATCTATGCGCCAGTGAACTTGAACAACAAACATTGGGTTGCTATTTGGATATCGATCCCTAACAGGCACATAGTCGTCTGGGACAGCATACCTTCATCTTCCATACCAGAAGCATGGGATGAGATAATGGAGCCTTTTCTCGAGATGGTCCCTTATCTGCTTGTTGTCAACGCAAACACCGACGAAGGAAGGGCCAAATACGGGTTGGAGCGATACACATATGAGAGACGGCTGAAAGATGTACCCACGGCCAACAATGGTGATTGTGGCCTGTACGCTCTAAAGTACATTGAATGTCATGCTCTTGGGGTCCCCTTTAACCCTAAAGACTTTGCTAGGTCCAATGTGAAGAGTATGAGGGATAATATGGCGGTGGTTATATGGACGGAGCTTGTTGATCAGCATTTGAAAGAGAATGAGGATGGTGATAAGTTCGTGGGCATGTATGATTAGATTTGTCTTTGTATAGAGAATGAGGATGGTGATAACTTGTGTATGATTTAATAACTTGTGTATGATTTGTGTATTTGTATTTGAACTTGTCGTTGTATAGATTTTCTAACTTGTGTATGATTTATTTGAACTTGTCGTTGTATAGATTTTCTAACTTGTGTATGATTTATTTGAACTTGTCGTTGTATAGATTTTCTAACTTGTGTAAATATATAAGTCGTCTGGATCCAGCTGGACGACTTACAAATAAGTCGTCTGGAAGGTTTTACAGCTGGACGACTTACAAATAAGTCGTCTGGTAGGTTTGGACAACTTACAAATAAGGTAGTCTAAAAATAGTAGAAGGTAGTCTAAAAATAAAATACACTGGACGACTTAGTAAAAGGTCGTCTAAAAAAAATACACTTGAAGGGATAGTAGAAGGTAGTCTAAAAATAAAATACACTGGACGACTTAGTAAAAGGTCGTCTAAAAAAAAATACACTTGAAGGGATAGTAGAAGGTCTTCTGGACGACTTAAGATTTAGTCGTCTTGAAGGTTATCTGGTAGACGAAACACTGGACGACTTAAGAATTAGTCGTCTGGACGGGTAAGACGACTTAAATTTAGGTCGTCTGGACAACTAGTCAACTGGTTGTGTACATTGTGGTTTCGTATGGCCAGTTTCCTTGCAGTTTGAGCATCTCCGTGCCCTGTGTTTCTTCCTGGGTTTGTGTCCTCTCATCCTAGATAGCTCCAACCAAGATTGCCATCTTGATTTCTTCTGTCTCCCCGGACCACGCTTTACGTTTGGAGGAAAGCATTCTCGTTCCTCAATATGTTGTGACACGATAGGATATATATTCTCTGAGTATCCTGCATACAGATGATTCTTTGAGTAAAGTGGACATACAAGTGTGGAGATATGAATACCAGCATGTGTTCCAGCAGCTATAGCATGAGAGCAAGGTATTTTCTCCACTCCATAGACACCACAATCACACTTTACATGTTCCAAATCAACCACACAGTCCATTTTGCCACCTTTGACAAAGAAACGCCATCCATCAATTGGTTCGACCGTCATCGTATCCGCTATCTCTGATCGAACAGCAAGCAAGTATTCAACACCCCGGCTATGTTCAGTTGGGAGACTCAAAGCATCTTGTCTCCTTTTCCAATACCATTTTTCTAACTTCTGCCTTATGAACTCCAGCAGGAACGGAATCGGAAATCCTCTTGCTCGCTTCAGTGCGGAATTAATAGATTCAGCGATGTTGCTTGTTTTTATGTTGAACCTGTTCCCCTTACAATAAACCCTTGACCATAGCCTGGCGTCGGCCTTCTCCAAATACGTTGCAAGTTCCGGGTTTGCACTCCGTATCTCAGCCATGTACCGGTCAAAATCGTAAACCGTGTGCGCATAAGCAGCCCCTTTCACCAAGTACATGAGATGTTTCCCTTTAAACTTTTTGACAATGTTATCTTGAAGGTGATAATAACATATTCCTCGGGTTGCCCAAGGAAACACCTTCTCACACGCACTTTTAATGACCGCGTGCCGGTCGGAGACTATCACCAGAGGCTTGTCATGAGATATACAACTAGCCAATTTTGTGAAAAACCATTCCCAAGAATTTTCATCTTCAGCATCCACGATCCCAAAAGCCAATGGGAATATCTGAAAATTGCCATCTTGTGCGGCTGCAACTAACATAACACCTCCATACTTTCCACTTAGGTGAGTTCCATCCACCACAATGACCCTTCTCTGATACTTAAAGCCTTTGATAGAAGCTCCAAAAGAGAGATATAGATACTTAAATCTATTCATAGAATCAAGTTCTATAGCCGTGATAGAATCAGGATTTGCAATGGAGATTTGCTCGAGATATGAAGGCAGACGCGAATACCCTTCTTCTGCTGATCCTCTCACCAATTTTTGTGCATATAACAGTGCTCTGTATGAAGTGGTGTAATCAAGCGTCATGCCAAACATGTTCCTCATTGCATCAGTGATATGCTGTGGAGTTATCCCATCAATGATTCCAACACGATCAATGAAAAGACTACCAACATACTTTGGAGTACAGTGTCTCCGCTGAGCGATTCGGTCTCCAATTGAGCATAAATGTTTTTCCACATACTTTGTTACCCAAAACGTGTTTGGCCCATGTTTCACACTCGCTCTGATCTTCCATCCACAACCGCTAACCCGACATGTTGCCACAAGGAGAGTTTTTGATGATTTGTATATTCTGAAAGAAAACCTACCCCTCACTGCTGTCAACCGTATCTCTGAAAGCAGTGCATCCTTGCTAACAAAACTCTGGTTGGCATAGATGCTGGTACAATCCGATTTTCCTCCTTCAATAGCATTTGTCTTAGCATATGTCTTTTCAATTTCTTCAAAACAAATATTATCATCATCTTCCTCGTCCTCATCTTGAACATTTCCATAAAGACTGTAATCCCCACCATTCTGATCCGTTTCACCAACAATAGTGTTATCAGCATCCTCCTCCCCATTTTCCTCCTCCCCATTTTCCTCCTCCCCATCTTGATTTTCATCTTCAACAGACTCATTATCACCAACATCTTCAAAACATTCATCAGCTTCATCATTATCACCAACATCTTATTCCCATTCACCAGCTTCATCATTATCACCAACATCTTCTTCCCATTCACCAGCTTCTTCTCTTTTCTCTGAAACCGTTTCCACCTTGCTGCGGCTTGATACACAAAGACATACTCTATGCGTTTTGAGTATCTCGAGCAAGTTTCGAACTTGTCTATCACTTGTAACATGAATGGGAGGACTGCCTGGAGTCATCATCATTTCTGCTGGTAATGAGTAGCTAATCTCCACAGTCACTGATCTCATGTCCAGGTTATAATCTTCTTGAGCCATTGCAACAAGTTCAGCATGTGTTGAATCTTCATTCAATAAAAACAATCTTGATCCTCTGAGATCATCAACCACAAAATCCCAACGGAAATCTCTCAACAACCATTCTCCATACACTGCATGTAACTTAAAAATCATCTGCAAATATTCAAAATAAAACACATTAGTAAACATAGAGAAAATGAAGAAGTTCAATAAACATTATCGCAGACGACTTAGAATTAAGTCGTCCAGAAGACTTAAAGGTAAGTCGTCTAAAGAGGTCACTTTTGCAATTGAAAACTAAAAGGGACGACTTAATTCTAAGTCGTCCGGCTTTGTTTGTTAAAAAAAAAATTCAGACGACTTATATATAAGTCGTCTACGAGAAACGGGCTAGTTTTGCATTTGACCGAATCGTGTCAGATCTTTGACTATTTCTGGACGACTTATAATTTAGTCGTCTCTGGAAAGTAAAAATTTCAATATTTTATTCAAACTAGACGACTTACATGTAAGTCGTCCTCGGTTAGTTTTGTAATTGAAAAATAAAACTTGAAATTTAACTTTCTCCAGACGACTTAACTAAAAGTCGTCCAGCTAGACGACTTAACTTAAGGTCGTCCGGGATAAGCAAGGTTTGACCAGAAAATTGGGAAAAATTCTGGACGACTTTGCTTTCCCCGGACAACTTTAAATTAAGTCTTCTTACGGGACGACTTTAAATTAAGTCGTCTGGTAAAAGTTAAATTATGAAGTTTTATTTTTCAATTACAAAACTAACCTAAGACGACTTACACGTAAGTCGTCTAGTTTAATAAAATATTGAAATTTTAACTTTCCCAGAGACGACTGAATTATAAGTCGTCCAGAAATAGTCAAAGATCTGACACGATTCGGTCAAATGCAAAACTAGCCTGTTTCTCGTAGACGACTTATATATAAGTCGTCTGGAGTGTTTTTTTTCAACAAACAAAGCTGGACGACTTAGTTTAAGTCGTCCGTTTGACCAGAAGACTCATCAGTAAGTCTTCTACATACAGATGACTTACTTGTAAGTCTTCTATATACAGATGACTTACTTGTAAGTCTTCTACGCGAACAGATTTTGAAAAAAATTCAAATTCGTACCTTAAACTAGGTGAGATGACTTCGTTTGCACACAAGGTCTTCTCCAACCACCCAGAACCTCAAACGAAAGCAACCGTGAGTCAAAACGAAAGAAATATGGCTCTGTCAACCATCACCCATATTTTGAATCAAAAGCTTGAGTTTTTTGGATGAATATGGAGAGAGAGTGAAAGAAATGTTGTTTTTAGTTCATAACAATTGAAACAGAGAGAGTGTAAAGAGATTTACGTGCATTAAAGGGCATTAAAAGCTCCAAACAGTTCGTACAAGGTTGTTCCCACTATTCATGGCAGTGGCAATATTGTAAATACTTGAAGAATATGAGGTTGAGACAGTAAAGAAGCCATTTTTGAAAAACAAAAAAAAATAAAAAGTTAATGGCATTTTCGTAGATTAAATGGAGGTGTGGGGTTAAAAACTCAAAAAATAAATGAGTCAAAAGAAAAGGTTAGTTTTCTGTTTGACTTCAAGTTTTGAGTCACTTTTGCAAAAAGCTCTTTGTTAGTAATATAATATTATTAATAATATTATATTCAATTATGTATTTTATTATTTAAAAGATTATTCTATCAAATTTAATTAATATTGAACACTAATATAAATATGATAACAAAAAAACTCAAATATAAAAATTAAAATTTTCAAAAAAATATATATATATATATATATATATATCCGCTCCAGTACATAAAGGACGGATCATAATCTAGTATATTATACCAAAAATGTAGGAAATAATTAACATCATTTCTTAATACTAGAAAATATTGTTCATGCACCAAATATAAACCTTACATAAATCAACTAATAATATTAACATATACTATATAAGGCTTCTCTGCTAAATAATAAAGAAAGGGAAATTAGATTTTGGAAAAGAGAGTAGAGAGAGATAGGAAGAGAAAGGAGGAGAGAGGGTGGTTTTTTGGTTAGTTAGTGAATTATAGTTTTTTTAGTTAATTTATCTAATTTTTCTACTATATACCACAAAAGATGCAAAAATATAGAAATTCTTATCGAACAATGCATAACGGTGTTAGGATCTTCTGGTTAAAATTTAATAATGGATAAAGTTATTCATCATATTTTTGCAATGAATCGTAGAAGTTTCAAATTATTGGTCACTAATCTTTTTATAACTATGATCAACTGTTAATAATACGCTACCAAAAATGTAAATTATTCCTTCTAGATAAAACTGAAATTAAACCAGAATTTTGTGTGTTTGGTAGTGATTAACTTGAAGACAAAAACCGAATAAGGTGAAACCACTACGATTCCAGTCACGACTACTGAAAAATTAACATTTTGACGTCGTCAGGAATGAAGGACCATATGTGGCAACACAAGATTAGTCTGGACCACTTGTGTAGAAAGAGGATACATATGTATAATTCAAAAAAAACTGAAATTGAACTAGTGATATTACATCCTCAATTTTAAGAAGTAAAACTATTTGAAACCAAATGAAATTGAGAATGAGAGGAAGGGGTTTACGGCCTTGTGGACTACAAGTTATTCTATACAATCGTTCTAAAATTGAGTGTAAATCATAAAACCAAAATCAAAAGAAAAATCATGAGAAAAAGGAGAAAGAATTATGACCATAGATAGGGGACGATAGGGTTTCGTTGTCAAAAAAGATAAAAGAGAGAGAAGAATGGGGTTGGTGAGACCACCGTCATTGGTTGAGTTAGGGGCCACGTATGAAGTATTTGAAACTTGTGTAATATGGTGATAGGCAGAAAAGCAAATGATGGTTGTAGTTTCAGTGTTTCGTCACTTCACTTTCGTGTACCCATCGGACGGCAGCCTTTTACTAGATCCTTACGGATCGTGGATTCAGAGTGGCACGCAATATTCAACATACCGCTAGAGATTAGCTGGATCTTTGTTTGATATTGACATACAATCCGATTGCCGGTTGTTTAAACCCAAAGAGTAGTCCAAGAAACTTATATTTCTTTTGGACAAGACTTGGGTTCACCCCCTATGGTGAACCTTTAAATTCACCACCTTCTTAATAACTTATCAAAGTGCCAACTAGATTAATGATTAAAAATATTAAATAATTTTTTCAAAAACCAAAATAATTAAAAAAATAAATAGTGTCAATTTTAAAAATATCTAATCTATAAACTCAAACTCTATACCCTAAATCCAAATTCTAAACCCTAAATTCTAAATTATAAACCCAAACTCTATACCCTAAACCCAAATCCTAAACCCTAAACCCAAACCATAAATTATAAACCCAAAAACCTAAACTCTAAATCCAAATCTATACCTTAAACCTAAATCCTAGACTCTAAACCCAAAACGTAAATACAAAACCCAAACACTATACCCTAAATATTTGGATTAATATTGATGTTGTTCTTTTGAAATTTAAGGTTAAGAATTAAAGTTTTGATTTAGAATTCATGGTTTGGGTTACGATCTAGGGTTTGGGTTTAGGGTCTACGGTTTGGGTTTAGGGTTTATGGTTTGGGTTTAGAGTCTAGGATTTGGGTTTAGGGTCTAGGGTCTAGAATTTGAGTTTAGGGTATAGTTTTGGGTTTAGAGTTTAGAGTTTTTGGGTTTTTGATTTATGGTTTGGGTTTAAGGTTTAAGATTTGGGTTTAGAGTATAGAGTTTGGGTTTATAATTTAAAATTTAGGGTTTAGAATTTGAATTTAGGGTATAGAGTTTGAGTTTAGTGATTAAATAGTGACACTAGCATAATTAAATATGATATTATTTATTTTTTAAATTATTTTATTATTAATCTAGTTCACACTTTGATTGGTTATTAGGAAGGTGGTAAATTTAAAGGTTCACCATAGGGGGTGAACCCAAGTCTTGTCCATTTCTTTTTGACCTTGAAATTTTCTTAACCTAATAAAATAACTGTTATAAAGTATATTTCTTGCATGTCTCCACCGGGTTAGTCAGTTGATTTTATTGAACCGGACTTTTAGCTTGATTATTCCAATATTTGACTGAGAGTCTTGGTATATTTGAAACAGACTGATTATTCCAAAATGTGTGTGGTTTTCGTCTTTTTCAAGAATGCCTATATAAGGGCATCTCCAATAGAACACTATTTTTCTTCTATAATTTATTCTATTTCAGAATAACCCTATTATAAAGTTGATTTTATTCCGGTGGTTAACTTTATAATAGAGTGAAAAATAGAGGGATGCAACTATTTTATTCCAAATATAGAGTAAAATGGTTGCATCTCTCTATTTTACACTCTATTATAAAGTCATTTTATTAAAAAGTTAACCATTAGAACAAAATCAACTCTATAAAATGTGATATTCTTCTATATCTCACTCTATAATAAATTAACTTTATTATAGAATGTACCATTAGAACAAATGTTATTGTATAATAGAGTTACTTTATTTTTGTGTAAATTATAAAAGAAAAAATAGTGTATCATTGGAGATGCTCTGAGTAGTTGATAATTGACTTTTAGAACACCATTAGTGGGTGATACCTTCTCTGGAGTATCTCAACCATATTCTATCATAATTAGTTAAAATTTAATTTAATTTAATTTGTAAAAAGCATAAACCACTAAAATATCAACACATGGAATCAAAGTCTCTCAAATTTCTTCTAACATTTCTTTCTAGTATCTTATGTTTTTCTGTCTCTCTCTCGTACTTTTTAATTTTTTCTTATTACTTTATTGTATAGAAATGAGGGTAGAATACCTCACTGCTAATGCCGTTTAGAGTTTTGATATTTTCACGTAATTTTCTTATGATAAATTCTGTACATGTTCAATATATGAGTAGCACGAAAATATTGAAACCAAATTTTATTTAATTTTCATTTTAACTAACTAAATCATAATAGATTATTATTGTTCACAAAATACAAAAAGAATTAAATTATGAGATATAAATATTAGGGTAGGGTATTGAATTTAACTAGATTTCTAATGGAAAAATGGATCAAACATTGGAGATCTAGCATATTAAATGGATCAAATGCAACAAGAGTGGATCTAACGGATCTAACTGTATTAATGGGGTTCAAGTGGATCTAACGATCCAAAAATATGTTTGAATGGTAAAAGTAGATAAAATTTGTAAGAAATTTTACACATTTGTACGAAGTTGATCACTTTCCAGGTGACTACTTAGATGGGAGTTGGGAATCAGACTACTACCAGCGTACATACGCAGTGGAGACACATGATGAAAAGTATGATGAGGATTACATAAGGGAAAGAGATATTAAATACTCATTCCTCCACAGAGAAGAAAAGTATGATGAGGACTACAACAGAAACATACCATATACATACACCATGACGTATACCACCCATGATTTTTGGGAAGAAAGAGAGATTGAGTACTCTTTCCTTCGCAGAGATGAAGAGCCCACCCGATATGTTTCCCACACATTCATTCCAGCAAGACCGTATTCAGCAGCCTACGAAGAAGGCACCAGTCTCAACCCGATCCATATATCAGACAAAGGAAAATCGATCGACACCAGCATCTATGCATCGATCGATACGACAGTTTCAAAGATGCGAGATGATTGGTCAGCACACTGCTATCTAATCTTTGCCCTAGAAGCTACTACACCTTCCCAACATGTGGAATAATTCAATGAGAACCGCAAGGGAGAATCAGCTACAGATCAACAAGGAGTTCTCACTAGAGATGGATCTCCCTCACATGGAACCATGCTACCAGAATCGATCTATGCAACACAGTCAGCATCGATCGACACCAGTCCAAGGCAAGGACAGAACAAAGCAGAATCGATCGATATGCCAGACAACGCATCGATCGATATGAGTCAAGCCGACATTGAGAAAATTGGAAATCTCAAAAATGGCAATCTCAAATGTAGAAATTTGGTTGGTAATTACTACTATAAAGGAAGTCACGGGGTAGAAACAATTTCACAAACCCTAGAAGCAGACAAGATGCATCAGCCACCTTCCAACCCTAAGCCATATGGAGCAGAATTCAGTTGCAGTCTTCCCCATCAGCTACACCACAAGAAATCGATTGACGAGTAATCCTCTGGATCGAGCGATACTCAACCCTTACCATTCGATTTTCATAATGATAATAAGTTAGATCATGGATATCTAACACCTGATGAGTTTGGTATTTTCAGGGACCCAAAAGGCAATGCAAGGTCTATGGATGACCGCATCCTACAAGTATCCAAAGAAGACATTGCAGACATTCTTTCCATGGCCAATGGACCAGACAACTTATTCTTCAAGCAACGTGACGACCCAGAGTATCAGAAGATGATAGCTGACGCAGACTATGCAATAGTCTGCAGGAGAGAACCATACTTCAATTACATATATCATCTAGAAGATGCAGAATCTATCGACGACAATACCTCTGCATCGATCGATAAGGTTCCTCCCGAGTACAAGGAAGAGAATGATAAGTATGGCGTATACAGATATATGTATGGACGTCCACGAAGCCTTACAGGAAAAGTCATTCCAGTACCCACCTTCCACATCAGAGACATCTTGCAAAGCGCTTCGCTATGTGAGCCATCATTCCTATGCCTACCAAAACATCGAGAGAAGTTCACTAACGCCACACCTTCAGATCCAGATCCTTACAGCAGAGCAGAGTTAGATGAAAAGCTCAATGAAATCTACACCATTCAATATGATTCAATGAATGATTTCAAGTGCAAACTTGATAGTGTCTACCATCCACTCAATGACAAGATTACATGGCTGAAAACAAACATGGAGTACATTGCAGATCATATCAACACCATACTGGAGCAGAGGACAATAGGATCTTCAGCAAGGAAACCTTGAAAACCTTCGACATCAAACGAGTTTCCACACCATGCATCGACCGACGACAGATGGATACCATCGACCGATGCAGCTTACCCTAGATCGATCGACACCAACTACAAGCAATTGATCGACAGACTCTTTAAAAGATTGGAAGAAAGTTGTGTTCTTTGAAGAAAGAATTAGTAGTTCCTACTACCCCATGAGCGACGATATGGACACACTAGCCACACGATTGGATGCTTTGGAGCAAGAGATTGATACAATTCAGCAACAACTCGATTTTCAACAGAAGACATCTCCATCGATCGATACTTCTACACCTACATCGATCGATAATCAGCAAGCACCAGACGAGATCCAACAACAATCGATCGACATCAACAACTATCCATCAATCGACGACAACAATCCATAACCATACACTTCTATCAAAGAGGAGATACTCAACACCATCAAGACAGATAACCAATGGGTAGTAGAAGCCTTAAAGGAGAAACTTGATGTGTTCTACTGCAGCCTCAACAGCAACATCAGCTAGGTAACCAAGAGAAGTGAACTAATGCAACAAGAATTGGATTTACTCCGCAACAAGCAACACAAGCAGTCACCATCGATCGATACTGACGGCTCGACATCGATCGATTTAGATACAAGCCAGCACGATGGATGAAATACATAATTCCATTACAAGCCAAAATATGAAGCTAGAGCTCATGATACCTACCTGAGACAGAAGAGAAGCTGGTCAGATACATCAGAGGATCCAGCCACTCAACGAAGAAAAACTACCTACACCAAGAATGAAGTTGACAAGATGATAGCTGAGATCTATGAAGCCTTACAATATTCAGAGGATGACTACTACAAGAAGTTTGATGATATCTACTTTCCCTTCGATAGCAGCATTGATATCACTCAAATTACCCTAAAAAGTGAATTACTCTCTCAAATAAGAAGTTCAGATGTAGTACTTAGGGATCAAATCCACAAGGACTCTAGGATTACTTGAAGACTTAATGAATTAGAAATGAAGATAAACTTAAAGGTTTATTTGTTTTAAAGCAGTAAATAATATGGTGAATAAGGTAGTTGTTCAGTAACTGAAGTGAAGGTTGTTTCTTAATGAGGAATATAGCTAGATTAAGGTAACTTCTCAGGTATGAAATTATGCTGTTTGAAAGTGACTTTAGGGTTTTAGTTCTTTGAACTCAAACAATTGGTACGACCAGTAGGGTCTCCTTTGACTAGATCCCGGTTCTCAACTGTCGTATGTTGATCACGGAAAAGAGTCGATCGATACAACTTGCGTCTAATCGATCGATACACCTTTCAAACAATCGATCGCTACAACAATGGTTGTATCGATCGACGGTAATTCTAGCAAGCATTATCGGATTGGTTAAAATCGTTCTCTAATGATCTAGACCACCTTTCGCATGTGTCTAGTCAGTTAGATCACTCTAGTTTAATTCAGGGTATTGAGAGTATACAGTTGATTATCTCATCAATCCAAAGATCTAGATTTAAGGGTGATCAATCCTAAATCTAGTATTAAGAGCAACTAAAATGAAAGAACTAATTTTATCACCCTAACAATTGTCACAAACTCATCATATGATTCACCCTTATGAGAAACCTAAATCTAACAATTAGGTTTACTCAGACATATTCATGAGAGACAAAATCATGATGGTTTGAATAAATCTTAATATGAAATAAGGAACACAAAGAGTATGAGTAGAATAAAAAGGGAGTTCAAGATCTTCTCTGTTTTGTAGTCTCAGATCTATCTCTCCAACTCTAACTCTTCTCCTAAGGTAGCCAAATTGCTTCTCTTCTCCACTAGGTCTCTAGGCAAGTCTGCCTCTAAAATGATACAAAAACCTAATATATAAGGCCTAATAGACGGCCAGGGACTTGGTGTGCAAATAGCATACTTTGTGATACTTGAAAATCTTCTAAATCGTTATCCATCGAATGGCTTGATGTCGATCGACACTCTTTGATATTTGTTGATCGATTGTAATTGGCTTCAATCGTCCGATGTCACATGTTTCTTATCGGTCGATTCTTCACTCGTGAGAACACTCCAAAAATGCCTCAAAAGTATTGCTTTCTCCAAGTAGGTACCTGTGCCTGAAAATACTCTAAAATACTTTGAAAACGTAGTAAATATAATTGAAAACTCTTATATACCATGGCTAAAAGCGGGTGAAATTCATGGTATATCAACTCCCCCAGACTTACTCTTTTGCTTGTCCTCAAGCAAAGCAAACGGTAGTCTCTCCGAAGGAGGTTTTAAAACAACATGACTCTTGTTATTGCAAACTTAAAATCGTCACTTCTATGTCATTTAAATCTAAACGGTCTCAACTACAAACGCACGTTTATACCTTATCCTAGTTTAGCAACCAAATTCACCTATCCAACAATTAGCAAATCTTGTCTAACATTCCCCTCTACTAACCTCATTTCTTAATAAAAGAAAAGTGAATGCTTTACCTTGGGAATATCGATCAAAGGACACATGGATTCAACTCAAACAAGTTTCTGAACACACATGCAGTCTTTTCTGATCTCTTTCTCCCCTCATCTCTATTCTCTGAATCTCTTATTAGTTTCAATTTCAACAGGTTTCGATGCCACAAAGATCATCTAGTCTATCTCATTGACATTTGCACTTGTAACTCATACATTTTGACAAAGTGTAGCGAATAATGGGGTCGCAGGAGACACTCATACCCCTCTGCCTCTCAAGAAATCATTTCAATCTTTTATAACATAAACTTAGGTCGAGATGCCGAAGAGAGAGAAGGAAGGAAACCAGAAATGCACAGACTTTTACCTTTCAGTCTTGTAGGAAGATTCCGATCCGATGTATACCAAGCCCCAAGACAAGCTGAGATAATCAGTATTAGGTTGGAGGTTAGCTTTGGTTCCTTTAAACAATCTGGGCAAGTGTGGCTAGTTGACAGGTTGATCCACTTTGGTATCTCTAGTGCAATCTGTGGTTAATAAGTTTAGAGTAACGCCAAAAAGTGGTTAGAAAATCATTCATAAATTCTTCATTTCCTTTTTGACTCGATAAATGATAAATGATAATGTTAGTAACATCCTCCCCAGACTTAAATTACACCGTCTCGGTGTAATAATAAGTAAGAGAAGTATAAATAAATAAGGAAATGTTAAAAGTGTGGATGTCAAAGCAAGGTGTCGTACCTTTCTGTCTTAGCTATCGATCGATGTACCATAGGCGGTATCGATCGACAGGTTCAGACATAATGTGTGATAGTGTGTTAGAACGGAACTCACTCACTCGTCTAGCTTGGCTCTCAAGTTAGCTCTGTTGTCAGTCCAAACATAAAGAAAATTAAACATACGAAATAGTTCAAAAGCATAAAACATAAATAAGTCTAAAACATAAATCCTGCAAATCCAAAACATAAAAAATAAAAATAAATGTCTGAAAGATAGAGAAAAGAGATAAGAAGGCTAGTCAATGGCCTCCTCGTCATCCTCCTGCTGGTACTGGTGAGATGGTCCTGGCTCTGATGGTGAACGAGCTCTGACACTCCTGCTCGCAAACGGTGGTCGCGTGAGTCTAGCCCAGATGGCGCGAAGAGCACTCACGGCCGTCTTCTGGAAGTCCGCATCAGGCATCGGGACGTCTGGTATGTCCGGGAAGTCGGGAAGAGGAGCCTCAGGTGCTGCCTGTGAGCCTCCAACACCGCGCTCCATCGGTACTCGGCGTGACTCGGTGGCAAGGTCCTGTAGAAACTTGTCGGCCGGCCTGAACCGGATCCTCTCGACCTGCTGGTCGAAATCAGTGAGTGACGGGTGCCGGAGCTGAAGCATACGGTAACGGCCGTCCATCCTAAGGAACCAGAGAAGACTCTCCTTGAGCCAGCCAGCGTTCATCAAGTGCTGCTCGTCCATGAAGAGATGGCGGCGGTCTGCGGTCCTCCTGTCCAGACGAACACCACAGAACTCGAAGATCGGTGTGAGCATACTTCCCACGCACTCCCTCTTCCTAGCCGAACCCGAGAGGGGTTTCTTCTTCAGTGAGATCAGATGCTCGGCGAACAGAGCTCCAAGGTTGGGTACCACCATACCCACAGTGTCGAGGTGAGAGAGATCAACCAAACCGTTCACTGCTAGAAAGAGCAGTGTGAGATCATGTAGGCGCACCTTGTTGGGCTCCATCTTGCACAACAGAGTGTTGGCAATAGCCTGTAGGAGGTAGCGGAGTGTCGGGTGGCGGACGTATGTCTGAGTCGCTGAGCCGCTCCAGTGTCATGTGCCTATGATCTCCCAGAACCCGTTCGCACGTGGAAAAGGCAGAACTTGCTAGATGTCGCATCCCCCTCGAAACCGAAGATGCCGTAGAGCTCGGGAATGGTGAGAGAGTATCTCTTCCCCCTCGCGAAGAAAGAGAAAACACCATCTCCTGCAACCTTTGTCCTCTCGTTGCGGTAGGTGAGACGGACAGAGGCCATGAACTGGCGGACCAACGGGACATGGAGGTCGTAGGCGTGAGTGGCTATGGTGCCCAAGTAGAGCTGAGTAATCATCGCGAACAGATCATCCTTGATCCACATCTTGTGTATGACCTCCGGGTCAGTGAAGTGTGTGGGATCGATGTCGACATCGAGCCAGGTGTTGTAGTGCAGGCTGTCGTAGTCGTCCCACTGATCGGTGAGCTCTCTGTCGAGACACTCGCTGCTGGAGATGACCTTCTTCGGGTCTGAGAAGTCGTGATCCTCCACGTAATCGATGGGGGTCTTGTCATCAAGTGGCCATGGAGGCCTCTCGTCGTCCCTTGGGACTTGTTGCTACCGGTGGTGTGAACAGCCAGCAGGATCACTTCGCCTTTTTGTCCTCCGCTCTCTCTCGATGTCTGAATCCGTGCTCATCTGAAAAGAAAAATAAAAGTTGAAGTTAGCATTGGTCGCAAGAAAGAGCCATATCGACCGCTGTACACACGAGTGTGTCGATCGATAAATCAAATCAATGTTCACCGGAAATTCGTAAATCGATCGACAGGACAGGGTCGTTGTCTATCGATGACGACTCGCGAAACCTACTAATCAACAGTTCATACGAAAAACAAATCGAAAGAGGGGATTTAGGCAAATAAACTATCCTAACACTTAGATAAACAGTAAAAACATCTAAAACAACCTAGAATTGCACCAAATCAACCCGATTTAACTCATTTCAGAACCCAAACCCTAAAGGTTCAATCCAAAGAGAATTTTGGGTCAATACCTTGGAGAATGAGAGAAATGCTAATGGAAACAGAGGGAGAACTTGAAATCGAGTGGAATTGGGCGAAGAATCGATTGAAATCGTCAAGAAACGAGAGAGAAAAGGGAGTTTTAAGAATCGGCTAGAGTTTGCGAAAATAGAGAAGAAGAGGCGGATGTCGAGTTAAATGAGGGTTTGCCTCGACATCTCCGTGTCGATCGATACGGCTTAGCTGATATCGATCGATTTTAATGCAAATTTGAAAGTAAATAACTAGTAAATAATTTAAACATTGCTAACTAATAAATCTAAATCCTAACTAAAATGATTATGAATAATAAACTTAAAATAAAATGAAAAATAAATATAAAAGAAAAATAAAAATTAAAATTAAAAGAAAATTAAAGATTAAAAATTAAAATTAAAATTAAAATTATAATTAAAATTCAAAGAAAATTAAAATAAAATAAAAAATTAAAATTAAAGATTAAAATAAAAGATAAACATAAAGTAAAAATGAAAATAAAAATGAAAATGCAATTGAAAATATAATGAAAAATAAAATAAAATGGTAAAATGGGTTGTCTCCCATTCAGCGCTTAGTTTAAAGTATTTAGCACCACTTAGGATAACTGGATTTAGTTATCAGGGGGTGGTAGCAGCGGTAGGGGCTTTATGCCTGGTGGCTTGGCCCATTAATGCTTTACTCGCTGCCCATTTACTGTGAACTCGTTGCCTTCTTCACTAATGATTATTAGTGCTCCGGAAGAATTTACTTCCTTGATGGTGAAAGATCCAGACCAACGAGATTTAAGTTTTCCAGGGAAAAGGTTTAACCGGGAGTTATATAGGAGAACTTGATCGTTCGGTTCAAAGTGTCTAGATATGATCTTCTTATCGTGATAGGCTTTAGTTCGTTCCTTATATAACTTCGAATTTTCGTATGCCAAATGTCTGATTTCATCGAGCTCATTGAGCTGAATTAGACGTCTCTCGGCAGCTGGCTTGATATCAAAATTTAATAATTTGGTTGCCCAGGCTGCCTTATGTTCCAGTTCAACTGGTAAATGACATCATTTCCCATAAAGTAAATGAAAGGGTGTCGTTCCTAGTGGTGTCTTGTAAGCGGTCCGATATACCCACAAGGCATTATCTAGTTTGCGAGACCAGTCTTTCTTATCTATTCGAACAGTTTTCTCCAAAATTTCTTTGATTTGTCGGTTCGAAACTTCTACTTGACCATTGGTTTGTGGGTGATAAGGTGTAGCGACTCGATGGTGAACACCGTTCTTTTCAAGTAATCGGTCGAAAACTTTGTTGATGAAATGTGATCCACCGTCACTAATGACTATTCTGGGAACTCCAAATCTTGGGAAGATAATGCTCTTGAAAAGTTTTACAACTACGAATGCATGGGAAGCAACTGCCTCGACCCATTTCGAAACGTAGTCTACAGCGACTAGGATGTATTTGTTTCCATAAGAAGATGGGAAGGGGCCCATAAATCTATTCCCCAACAGTTGAAGACTTCTACTTCAAAGATAAAATTTTGTTCCATCTCATGTCTCTTGCTTATTATTCATCTCCTTTGACATTTGTCGCATTGTGCTATATGAGCGTGAACATCACAAAATGTAGTTGGCCACCAAAATCCTGCTTGGAGAATTTTGGAGACTGTTTAAAAAGTAGCGAAATGTCCTGCGTAGTCAGAGCCATGACATTGGTAAATAATGTTCGGGATTTCAGCTTCAGAGACGCATCTTCAATATATGCCATCAAAACAATGCTAGTAGAGGTAAGGTTTGTCCCAATGATATCTCCGAACTTCACGAAAGAATTTCTTCCTTTCATAGCCTTTTAAATTTTCTGGTTCAAAATCAGCAGCTAAATAGTTAACTATATCGGCATACCAAGGTCGATCCTTGATGTTCTGTCCAATCGAATTTGCTTCTTGTAGAGGGACATCAGATACATTGCGATTCAAAGCATTACATGCATCCTTAACTGGTATGTCAATATGTTCACGTGATGTTCTGTCACTGATGGCTATGATTGATTCTGTATCATTAGTGTCAATTGATAATTCGTCAGTAGGATCGTCCAATGATCCGTCAGATTTGAGGGATATGTGATCTATGAATGACGTGTCTAAAAGAGCGGTATTCTCTGTAGGGAAGTAATCATCTATAGGAACTTTATCCTCTATACGAATACGGGAAAGATGATCAGCGACTCCGTTATCTACTCCTCTTTTATCCTTGATCTCAATATCAAATTCTTGGAGTAATAAAATCCATCTTATGAGTCGTGGTTTAGCATCTCTCTTCTGCACTAAGTATTTAATAGCAGCATGATCAATGTGGAATATAACATGGGCTCCAACTAAGTACTGGCGGAATTTTTCGAAAGCATAAACTACTGCTAGTAGCTCTTTTTCTGTGGTAGAGTAATTCCGTTGTGATTCGTCGAGTGTGCGACTTGCATAGTAGATAGCGTGTAGTTTCTTATCTTTTCGTTGTCCTAGAACTGCTCCAATCTGGGGGCTGTACGACTGGGGCAGTTATAAAAGACTTTTTTCAGCTCTTCGAAAGCTATTTTGCATTCGGGTGTAAAATCAAATTTAACCTCTTTGCATAAAAGATTATTTAGAGGTCTAGCAATCCTACTGAAATCTTTTATAAATCTTCTTTAAAATCCGGCATGCCCAAGGAAACTCCTTATGTCTTTAACATTCGTGGGTGCTGGTAGACCAGTCATTACTTCGATTTTGGCCATGTCCACTTCTATTCCAGCGGCAGAAACTTTATGTCCGAGGACTATACCATCATTAACCATGAAATGGCATTTTTCCCAATTTAGGACAAGGTTCTTTTCTTCGCATATTTCCAATACTTTGCACAAGTCTACTAGGCAATCCTTAAAACTTGATCCGTATACCAAAAAATCGTCCACAAAGACTTCCATGAAATCTTCGATCATGTCCGTGAATATTGACATCATGCAACGTTGGAAAGTGGCTAGTGCGTTACATAGTCCAAATGGCATTCTGCGATATGCAAATGTTCCGTACGGACAAGTAAAAGTTGTCTTTTCCTGATCTTAAGGATGTATCGGTATCTGGAAAAATCCCGAGTATCCGTCAAGAAAGCAATAATATTTGTGATTGGCCAGTCTTTCTAACATTTGATCGATGAAGGGTAAAGGAAAAAGGTCTTTCCTAGTAGCAACATTCAGTTTCCTATAATCAATACACATTCGATGTCCAGTGACAGTGCGTGTGGGGATAAGTTCATCTTTGTCATTTTTAACCACTGTGATACCACCTTTCTTTGGCACAACATGTACAGGGCTTACCCTTTTACTGTCTGAGATAGGATATATAACTCCAGCATCCAGGAGTTTAATTATTTCCTTTTTCACTACCTCTTTAAAGTTTGGGTTTAGTCTCCTTTGCTGTTCTATTGATTTTTTCGCATCTTCTTCGAGGTGGATACGGTGCATGCAAAGGTCAGGAGCTATTCCGGGAATATCATCGAGAGAATACCCAATTGCTCTCCTATACTTACGCAGTTTGTTTAATAGAAGTGCAGGCTCTCCATTCGTGAGATTGACGTTAACAATGATAGGATATGATTTGTCGCAAAGGAACGCGTACTTTACTCCAGTCGGTCGATGAAGAAGATGATCAATCAATGGTTTCCCTAATGTATTGATCCATAATGATTTCTGAATCATCATTTTCTTCATTCGCGTTCTGATACTTGCGTCCATAAGGTTCGCATAATCTTCTGTCCTGCTGTCTACGCTCAGAATTTATTTTTCTAGCTCAGATACTTCTTCTGTGTAAAAGGCGTGATCTTCTATTAGAGGACGTTTGACTAGCTTTTCCATGTCGAAGTTCATTGATATATCCCCGACATTTAAGTTAATCTTTCCTCCTTTAACATCTATGACTGCTCCGGCTGTGGCCAAAAAAGGCCGACCCAGTATGAGGGGGTCTTTTGGTACTTGTTTATACTTCAGCACAACGAAATATGTTGGTATGAAGCAATCATCGATTTTGATTGGCCATCTACGAGGATCCCTTCAGGTACTCTAATAGATCGATCAGCTAGAACTAAAGTGATTGGTGTTGGAACAAATTCATCATATCCTAATGAAACTGCCACTGAATATGGCATGAGGTTTACACTAGAACCAAGATCACAAAGAGATCGAGGAAAGCGCGTGTTTTGTATCTTGCAATCTAGGACAAAACTACCAGGGTCAGTCATTTTGATTGAAGTTCTCCTTGTATCATCGCACTCACTTCCTCTGACACCATCATCACGCTATGTTCTCCACTTGAAGATATCATATCTTTCACATACTTCTTTGTTGAGGGTGCTATCTTAATGGCGTCACTGAGGGGTAACTCGAAAGTGATTTTATCAAAGGCCTTTTTGCATATTGCATGTTCCAATGCCTTCTTGGTCTGTGGTTTGTTTGGAGGAAATGGGGTGGAGTCCTATAGACTCGCTCAGTTCCGGTAGGCTGTGCATTGCGATCGTTGGTGTCACCAGATGGTCGACCGTTTTCCTTCCCAATGGATCGATCGACGGTCGGTTCATCTAGACGATCGATTTCGATCTCGAAATCTGAATTTTTTTTTTCTAAGTCTATAGTTCTTCCCTCATCCTTTTTATCTGAAGAGTTCCTTCTTTGTTCGGATGTTCCTGGGTCAGAATCATTGTCAAGAAGTTCTATGGGGTTGGAGTTGCTTTTGCCTGCATTATCGATGATTTTTCCATTGCTAGCATCGTTTCTGTTGGGGTCAAAATCGGTCAAGACAAAATTGATGCCCGAAACAAGACACCCGAGGAACTTACGCCAGGCGCCCAGACTCGCGTCCTGCTCGCCGGGCGCCCAGACTTACGTTCTGGTCACCGGGCGAGTAGAACGGACGTCCCGTTTCTGCTCGCCAGGCGACCAGACTCGCATTCTGCTCGCCAGGCGCCCAGACCTAAGTTCTGGTCGCCGGGCGTCAAGACGGACAGCCCGTTTCTGCTCGTCGGGCGACCAGATTCGCATTCTGGTCGCCGGGCGTCCAGACTTACGTTCTGGCCTCCGGGCGAGCAGAACAGATGTCCCGTTTTGCTCGCCGGGCGACGGGCGACAAGACTCGCGTTCTACTCGCCAGGCACCCAGGCTTACGTTCTGGTCGCCGGGCGAACAGAACGGACGTCCCGTTTCTGCTCGCCGGGCGATCAGACTCGCGTTCTGCTCGTCGGGCGCCCAGACTTACGTTCTGGTCGCTGGGCGCCCAGACTTACGTTCTACTCGCCGGGCAGAACGGACGTTCTGTTTCTGCTCGCCGGGCGACCAGGCTCGCGTTCTGCTCACCGGGCGACCAGACTCGTGTTCAGCTCGCCGAGCTGCTGGTCGTTCGGCGAGTACGGCCAATTCTTCGTATAACCGTCCTGGCACCAGTCCAATCCAATACTTTGCATCCTTGCTTGAAGCTTCGCAGTACGAATTAATAAAATCCTGAACGTAAGACTCCCGTTCTGTTTCGATCGGAATCGTCGAGGAAGATTCGGAAAACCGCGAAATGTTCGATTAACGGAAAGATTTCAATTCATCGTATAGGACGATGACGGTTATCTTAAAACACCAATCATCTCAACTATACGAGGAATTGGGGATCTTTCGGAAAATCGATATCGCGACAAGATTACTTTTTCGGAAAAATCGTAAAAACGTCCAAGGTCTAAAGAACGGTCCGAAAGGGTCCAAACACGACCAAACGGCCCGTTTACGATTTTATAAATCTAATTCGAGATAAGTATGACGGTTTGTGTTTATCTTTACATAAGATAAATGTCAAGTTTCCAAAAGATAAATGTTCCCGAAGATAAATTTGAAGTTTCCCGATAGACATGAAGATCGACGAAAATGGAAGAGCCCGATTCTTGAGAGATCTGACCCAAAAGGAGGATAGACCGTCTTAAGGAGGAGTATATAAGAAAGCTTGGGGCAAGGAGCAGAGGCATCATCAAAAATTCTCCAGAGCAACTTAGGCATTTTTTTATTTCCGTTTTTACTAGCGACCTCCGACTCAACTAGGTTAGATTTAGGTTACTAGACTAGCAAACTGACTGACAACTCTCGTGGCCGACGTCCTTACCTGTTGTCCAAACGCTCAAACGCGAATTCAGAAATAAGATCATCTTTGCTCTTTTCTTTTTCCCTTACGATTTTAATACGAACTTCTCGATATATTGATTGTCTTGTGCGTGGCCCCACAGATATACGGGACCTTCAGGAGAAGTTAGGTTTACTTAACTTTCCTCCGTTTATTATTCACTAAAATCGACAGTGCAAATTTCGGTTCCCACAGTTTGGCGCTAGAAGGAGGGGGTACGGATCTATCTATCTCGCAACTACGCACAATCAGTCAACCATGTCCGTTGAAGCTAACAAAGACAAGCAAACGCACGATGGAACATCCGTCGATGCAAACGCTGAGAAGACACCTGCTGGAAACTCATTCGTGGTCACTGTCGAGGCAAACACCACGGTGTTAGACCAGATGAAGGAACTGTTCGCTTCCGCCAAGAAATGGTCGGACGAACAGAAAAAACTAATGACCTCGCTCGCTAAACAGGTCGAAACATTAACAGCGAAGAGCAAACTCCCGCGCGGAACCACTAAGGTGAGACGCGTCAGAAGACTCGATTTCGGAACTCCCGGTAATCGAGAGAAAGACGTCCCGAAAGAGTCCAGAACACAATCCCAACGAAATAACTCCGACATGACATAAAACGACCTCGGGTTATGGAGTTTAACTCAGAAAGAAGACGAGCCGCTCCGCGACTTCATCAGAAGATTCAAACTGGTGATGTCTAGGGTATCGGGAATCAGCGACAAAGTCGCAATCGACGCCCTAAGAAAAACCCTCTGGTACAGGTCAAAGTTCCGAAAGTGGATATCTCTGGAACGACCGCGGGCGATCCAAGATACTCTCCATAAGGCCACCGACTTCATCATCATGGAAGAAGAGTTGAAAGTCCTAGCGCAAAGGCACAGACCGCAGAAACCATCCGCCAAGAAGAAACCCTCCCATAACGACAAGTACGTCCATCACGAGAGGAAAGACATCCAAGGCGAGCATAACTACTTCGTCAATTCCGAACAGGGTAAAACCTCCAGAAACACTTGGACCAGGAACCCGTACAAGGATAATTCCTACTGTGAGTTCCATCAAGCTATAGGTCACTCAACCACCAACTGCAAAGTCCTCGGCGCCAGGCTTGCTGCAAAGCTCCTCGCTGGCGAGCTAGCAAAGGTCACAAGCATAAAAAACCTGATCCTGGATTCTGATCGCCCGCTAAAAATAGATAAGGCCGCCCCCGAGAACAATGCGCCTATTAGTCGGGCGAAAAACACGGAAGGAAACAGGACGATCAGGGAAACAATAATAATCACCAAAGAATAAACATGATCATCGGAGGATCGCACTTCTTCCATGACTCGGTCTCATCGATCAAAGCCTACGGGCGGAGAGCTGAGACCAGTTCCAACTGGCTTCCCGAAGACGACGTCCCTAACAACACGATCGTTTTCGAGGAACACGAAACCGTCGGTATCGACAAACCTCATTACGACCTCCTAGTCATCGATTTGGTGATCCAGGATCTCGAGGTCGGCCGTATCCTCGTCGATACTGGAAGTACGGTCAACATCATGTTCCGCGACACCCTCCAAAGGATGAAGATCCCGCTCAGAAAAGTCATCCCAGAACCCAGACCCTTGACCGGATTTTCTGGCATCACCTCTATGACCCTTGTGATGATCAAGCTCCCGGTTATGGCTAAGGAAGTCACGAAAATCGTCGACTTCGCAGTAGTCGACAACCCAGCCATCTACAACGTAATCATGGGAACCCCTTGGATAAACACCATGAAGGCAGTACCGTCCACATATCATCTCGGCATCAAATTCCCGACTCCAACTGGAACCGCAGTAATCTGGGGAAGCCAGAAACAGTCGAGACTTTTTTTTCTAGCCGAGCACAAACCGCGAAAGAATTAGAACGCCCTCGCGGCTAACCCGAAAAAAGCAAAAAAATCGCATAATTACAAAGATATGTTCAAAGATCAAAATATAAACCTCGTTGATTAGGCGAGACCCGTCGCCAGTGACTTTCCTCCTAGCTTCATTGTCCAACGACTCGTCGGATGTAAACGCGGGAGTGAGGTTATCGAAAAAATCACCAGGGGGAGGGACCGCGCTAGTTCCTTCTGGGGCGAAACCAGAATTCCATCCCGGCAGCGGGTGATCTCCCGAGGTAGCTTCGGAGGCAACACTTTTACCCTTCCGAGACCTGTTCTTCCGCCTCTGAGTAGATAAGTCGGCAACCTGCTCGACGTTATCAAGAGGCCGGAAAGCACCTTGCGCCCGATGGAGCCCGACTGTGCTTTGGATCCGTTCAAGAGTGAAGGAGTTCCAGGAAGATGGCATTGACCGAAGAAGATCTCGCTTAGCGTAAAGATCGTTGGGAGTCTCCGGAAAAGGGTTGTTCGCTGCATGAAATAATTTGTTATTTCCTCGTGAACTAAAAAGAAATGTATGCGACAAAACAGGAAGCAAAAGTAGTCATATTACCGCGACTATAATGCCATTCCTGAGGGAGTAAATCGAGGTAGCTTCCTTCAACGGACTCCTCGTCTATCTTGACAAAGAAGAAACACTCGAACCAGTCCTTGGGGTTCGGAGTAGTCCCTTGGACTATCATCAGATCGTTCCTTGACTTAATAGAATACAAACTCTCAACCGTCGTTGGTTTGGTAGTCCAGAACCCCTCGAAGTCGCCAGGGCCGAGATCCATCCCCAACTCGTAGCTTAAGATCATCTTTGCTCTTTTCTTTTTCCCTTACGATTTTAATACGAACTTCTCGATATATTAATTGTCTTGTGCGTGGCCCCACAGATATACGGGACCTTCAGGAGAAGTTAGGTTTACTTAACTTTCCTCCGTTTATTATTCACTAAAATCGACAGTGCAAATTTCGGTTCCCACAGTTTGGCGCTAGAAGGAGGGGGTACGGATCTATCTATCTCGCAACTACGCACAATCAGTCAACCATGTCCGTTGAAGCTAACAAAGACAAGCAAACGCACGATGGAACATCCGTCGATGCTAACGCTGAGAAGACACCTATTGGAAACTCATTCGTGGTCACTGTCGAGGCAAACACCACGGTGTTAGACCAGATGAAGGAACTGTTCGCTTCCGCCAAGAAATGGTCGGACGAACAGAAAAAACTAATGACCTCGCTCGCTAAACAAGTCGAAACATTAACAGCGAAGAGCAAACTCCCGCGCGGAACCACTAAGGTGAGACGCGTCAGAAGACTCGATTTCGGAACTCCCGGTAATCGAGAGAAAGACGTCCCGAAAGAGTCCAGAACACAATCCCAACGAAATGGCTCCGACATGACATAAAACGACCTCGGGTTATGGAGTTTAACTCAGAAAGAAGACCAGCCGCTCCGCGACTTCATCAGAAGATTCAAACTGGTGATGTCTAGGGTATCGGGAATCAGCGACAAAGTCGCAATCGACGCCCTAAGAAAAACCCTCTGGTACAGGTCAAAGTTCCGAAAGTGGATATCTCTGGAACGACCGCGGGCGATCCAAGATACTCTCCATAAGGCCACCGACTTCATCATCATGGAAGAAGAGTTGAAAGTCCTAGCGCAAAGGCACAGACCGCAGAAACCATCCGCCAAGAAGAAACCCTCCCGTAACGACAAGTACGTCCATCACGAGAGGAAAGACATCCAAGGCGAGCATAACTACTTCGTCAATTCCGAACAGGGTAAAACCTCCAGAAACACTTGGACCAGGAACCCATACAAGGATAATTCCTACTGCGAGTTCCATCAAGCTATAGGTCACTCAACCACCAACTGCAAAGTCCTCGGCGCCAGGCTTGCTGCAAAGCTCCTCGCTGGCGAGCTAGCAAAGGTCACAAGCATAAAAAACCTGATCCTGGATTCTGATCGCCCGCTAAAAATAGATAAGGCCGCCCCCGAGAACAATGCGCCTATTAGTCGGGCGAAAAACACGGAAGGAAACAGGACGATCAGGGAAACAATAATAATCACCAAAGAATAAACATGATCATCGGAGGATCGCACTTCTTCCATGACTCGGTCTCATCGATCAAAGCCTACGGGCGGAGAGCTGAGACCAGTTCCAACTGGCTTCCCGAAGACGACGTCCCTAACAACACGATCGTTTTCGAGGAACACGAAACCGTCGGTATCGACAAACCTCATTACGACCTCCTAGTCATCGATTTGGTGATCCAGGATCTCGAGGTCGGCCGTATCCTCGTCGATACTGGAAGTACGGTCAACATCATGTTCCGCGACACCCTCCAAAGGATGAAGATCCCGCTCAGAAAAGTCATCCCAGAACCCAGACCCTTGACCGGATTTTCTGGCATCACCTCTATGACCCTTGTGATGATCAAGCTCCCGGTTATGGCTAAGGAAGTCACGAAAATCGTCGACTTCGCAGTAGTCGACAACCCAGCCATCTACAACGTAATCATGGGAACCCCTTGGATAAACACCATGAAGGCAGTACCGTCCACATATCATCTCGGCATCAAATTCCCGACTCCAACTGGAACCGCAGTAATCTGGGGAAGCCAGAAACAGTCGAGACTTTTTTTTCTAGCCGAGCACAAACCGCGAAAGAATTAGAACGCCCTCGCGGCTAACCCGAAAAAGCAAAAAAATCGCATAATTACAAAGATATGTTCAAAGATCAAAAGATAAACCTCGTTGATTAGGCGAGACCCGTCGCCAGTGACTTTCCTCCTAGCTTCATTGTCCAACGACTCGTCGGATGTAAACGCGGGAGTGAGGTTATCGAAAAAATCACCAGGGGGAGGGACCGCGCTAGTTCCTTCTGGGGCGAAACCAGAATTCCATCCCGGCAGCGGGTGATCTCCCGAGGTAGCTTCGGAGGCAACACTTTTACCCTTCCGAGACCTGTTCTTCCGCCTCTGAGTAGATAAGTCGGCAACCTGCTCGACGTTATCAAGAGGCCGGAAAGCACCTTGCGCCCGATGGAGCCCGACTGTGCTTTGGATCCGTTCAAGAGTGAAGGAGTTCCAGGAAGATGGCATTGACCGAAGAAGATCTCGCTTAGCGTAAAGATCGTTGGGAGTCTCCGGAAAAGGGTTGTTCGCTGCATGAAATAATTTGTTATTTCCTCGTGAGCTAAAAAGAAATGTGTGCGACAAAACAGGAAGCAAAAGTAGTCATATTACCGCGACTATAATGCCATTCCCGAGGGAGTAAATCGAGGTAGCTTCCTTCAACGGACTCCTCGTCTATCTTGACAAAGAAGAAACACTCGAACCAGTCCTTGGGGTTCGAAGTAGTCCCTTGGACTATCATCAGATCGTTCCTTGACTTAATAGAATACAAACTCTCAACCGTCGTTGGTTTGGTAGTCCAGAACCCCTCGAAGTCGCCAGGGCCGAGATCCATCCCCAACTCGTAGCTTAAGATCACCACGCCAAGCCAGCTCTCCATGGCAGGAACGTTCAGCTGGCCCATCGAGAGCTCGAAACGGTGAAGAGCACGGACGATGGTGACGGGGATCGGGAACCACATGCGGCAGTATGACAAATAGGCCTCATAGCAAGTAAAGAAACCTGGCGGAGGATTCCTCGCGCTTTCATTACCAACCAGGATTCGGAACGTAACTCCATTCGGAACTTGGCAGAAGTTCCGAAGGGTCGTGAGATACTCGGGAAGAACCGCGCAGCGTGAATGAAGCACCGGGCGCCCTCGGAGGACGTTTGGGAACAGAGTTCTCTCGCTGAGGCGGAGACGAGCCACCAAGAGCATTGCAATATGCCTCCCTCTCGTCTTCCTCAACCAAGAACTCGTTTTTTGGGCTAATCACTTCGTTTGCCGGGGGATCGTCCGAAGATGAGTGGAAAGAAGAATTCTTCCTAGAAGATTTGATCTTGTAGACATTTTTTTCTTTGAAAGAAAGAAGAGGATTCTCAAGAATGGGATTGTTGGAAAATTCTTTGAGTGTAAAGATCTTGGATAAAGTGAGAATCAAAAAAATTCTTACTCCATCTTTATAAGCAAATTTTTTTACTATTTACTCCAACTTTCGGCAACGATTACATCTCCACACTTCCCTAACGAGCTATACCGCAAGCTAGAACCTAGTCCACCACGGTTCCTAGCTAGCTGGGGGGCTAACTGTTGGGGTCAAAATCGGTCAAGACAAAATTGATGCCTGAAAGTCCTCGGAAAAACCAAATGGTATTCAAAACTTCGAAAAACCGAGAGAACGGATAACCGAAACAAGACACCCGAGGAACGTGCGCCAGGTGCCCAGACTCGCGTCCTGCTCGTCGGACGCCCAGACTTACGTTCTGGTTGCCGGGTGGGCAGAACGGACGTCCCGTTTCTGCTCGCCAGGCGACCAGACTTGTGTTCTGCTCGCCAGGCGCCCAGACCTACGTTCTGGTCGCCGGGCGTCAAGACGGACGGCCCGTTTCTGCTCGTCGGGCGACCAGACTCGCGTTCTACTCGCCGGGTGCCCAGACTTACGTTCTGCTCGCCGGGCGCTCAGACTTACGTTCTGCTCGCCGGAAAAGGAGAAGGAAAAGGATGAATAAAAAAACACATCCACATACACATGCAAGTTGGCACACGATTAGGATTTTCATAGAAAACTTTGTTCTTCTCGAATTGATTCATCTTTTACGATATATTAGTCTTTCTCCTTGTAATCACCTTTTAATCATTCGAAAAACATTTTTCAGCAGTATGTGCTGAATGCATATTAAACAAAACTTGAAATTAATATTTTTGAATTAATAAGTAACACCTTGCAATTACAGTGAAACTTAACACCTCCCTGAAACTAAAAATATTTGATGTTAAATGCCAGGGCTGATGCTCTACCAGTTGGAACAGCCTTAATGGAAAGAGGTATTGAACCAAAAATGCAAGAGATGGGGGCTGTTGAAGCAGCAATTTATGTCATATTCCAGTGACCGTTTGCCAGTGAGTGGAATAAAATGCCCGGAATCCACCTTCTTATAAGTCAAATCTCACTCCAAAATTCGCTCACTTCCTTGTTTGAAAGGTACCAACAAATCATTCCCTTACCCCCCCCCCCCCCCCCCCCCCCCCCCGTCGCCAGTGACTTTCCTCCTAGCTTCATTGTCCAACGACTCGTCGGATGTAAACGCGGGAGTGAGGTTATCGAAAAAATCACCAGGGGGAGGGACCGCGCTAGTTCCTTCTGGGGCGAAACCAGAATTCCATCCCGGCAGCGGGTGATCTCCCGAGGTAGCTTCGGAGGCAACACTTTTACCCTTCCGAGACCTGTTCTTCCGCCTCTGAGTAGATAAGTCGGCAACCTGCTCGACGTTATCAAGAGGCCGGAAAGCACCTTGCGCCCGATGGAGCCCGACTGTGCTTTGGATCCGTTCAAGAGTGAAGGAGTTCCAGGAAGATGGCATTGACCGAAGAAGATCTCGCTTAGCGTAAAGATCGTTGGGAGTCTCCGGAAAAGGGTTGTTCGCTGCATGAAATAATTTGTTATTTCCTCGTGAACTAAAAAGAAATGTGTGCGACAAAACAGGAAGCAAAAGTAGTCATATTACCGCGACTATAATGCCATTCCCGAGGGAGTAAATCGAGGTAGCTTCCTTCAACGGACTCCTCGTCTATCTTGACAAAGAAGAAACACTCGAACCAGTCCTTGGGGTTCGAAGTAGTCCCTTGGACTATCATCAGATCGTTCCTTGACTTAATAGAATACAAACTCTCAACCGTCGTTGGTTTGGTAGTCCAGAACCCCTCGAAGTCGCCAGGGCCGAGATCCATCCCCAACTCGTAGCTTAAGATCACCACGCCAAGCCAGCTCTCCATGGCAGGAACGTTCAGCTGGCCCATCGAGAGCTCGAAACGGTGAAGAGCACGGACGATGGTGACGGGGATCGGGAACCACATGCGGCAGTATGACAAATAGGCCTCATAGCAAGTAAAGAAACCTGGCGGAGGATTCCTCGCGCTTTCATTACCAACCAGGATTCGGAACGTAACTCCATTCGGAACTTGGCAGAAGTTCCGAAGGGTCGTGAGATACTCGGGAAGAACCGCGCAGCGTGAATGACGCACCGGGCGCCCTCGGAGGACGTTTGGGAACAGAGTTCTCTCGCTGAGGCGGAGACGAGCCACCAAGAGCATTGCAATATGCCTCCCTCTCGTCTTCCTCAACCAAGAACTCGTTTTTTGGGCTAATCACTTCGTTTGCCGGGGGATCGTCCGAAGATGAGTGGAAAGAAGAATTCTTCCTAGAAGATTTGATCTTGTAGACATTTTTTTCTTTGAAAGAAAGAAGAGGATTCTCAAGAATGGGATTGTTGGAAAATTCTTTGAGTGTAAAGATCTTGGATAAAGTGAGAATCAAAAAAATTCTTACTCCATCTTTATAAGCAAATTTTTTTACTATTTACTCCAACTTTCGGCAACGATTACATCTCCACACTTCCCTAACGAGCTATACCGCAAGCTAGAACCTAGTCCACCACGGTTCCTAGCTAGCTGGGGGGCTAACTGTTGGGGTCAAAATCGGTCAAGACAAAATTGATGCCTGAAAGTCCTCGGAAAAACCAAATGGTATTCAAAACTTCGAAAAACCGAGAGAACGGATAACCGAAACAAGACACCCGAGGAACGTGCGCCAGGTGCCCAGACTCGCGTCCTGCTCGTCGGACGCCCAGACTTACGTTCTGGTTGCCGGGTGGGCAGAACGGACGTCCCGTTTCTGCTCGCCAGGCGACCAGACTTGTGTTCTGCTCGCCAGGCGCCCAGACCTACGTTCTGGTCGCCGGGCGTCAAGACGGACGGCCCGTTTCTGCTCGTCGGGCGACCAGACTCGCGTTCTACTCGCCGGGTGCCCAGACTTACGTTCTGCTCGCCGGGCGCTCAGACTTACGTTCTGCTCGCCGGAAAAGGAGAAGGAAAAGGATGAATAAAAAAACACATCCACATACACATGCAAGTTGGCACACGATTAGGATTTTCATAGAAAACTTTGTTCTTCTCGAATTGATTCATCTTTTACGATATATTAGTCTTTCTCCTTGTAATCACCTTTTAATCATTCGAAAAACATTTTTCAGCAGTATGTGCTGAATGCATATTAAACAAAACTTGAAATTAATATTTTTGAATTAATAAGTAACACCTTGCAATTACAGTGAAACTTAACACCTCCCTGAAACTAAAAATATTTGATGTTAAATGCCAGGGCTGATGCTCTACCAGTTGGAACAGCCTTAATGGAAAGAGGTATTGAACCAAAAATGCAAGAGATGGGGGCTGTTGAAGCAGCAATTTATGTCATATTCCAGTGACCGTTTGCCAGTGAGTGGAATAAAATGCCCGGAATCCACCTTCTTATAAGTCAAATCTCACTCCAAAATTCGCTCACTTCCTTGTTTGAAAGGTACCAACAAATCATTCCCTTACCCCCCCCCCCCCCCCCGACGGGACTTGGAGCTGTTCCTCTCCACCCTTGGGTCTTTTGGACCTTATGGACTAATAATAGAAACAAATTTCTCTTGAAAATATAGATTTCTCAATGGAGGAAGATTATCCAGGATGCTCGAGTTCAGAACGCAGCTCATGACTCTGTACAACGCTCTATAGTGTCGCCTATTGTGGATTGTTCTTGGTCTTCTCTGTGTAATGGTCTATTGTGCCCGTCTTCTGGTTTTTAAGGTACCAACTCTTGGAGTATCTTCTCCGATGTAGCTTGGGATGCAACCATTGGCAACTACGGTTTGGGCTGGCATCTCCTAGACGGTTTAGCAAGGCAAGCATGCAACTTCTCCTCAAAACGCCGCTTTGTTTCCTCTGCCTTTGTAGCGAAGGCCTTGGCGTTCAAAGCTGCAGTATCAACAGCAGCTTCCCGACGTATTTCAAGTACTCAATGTTTTTTCAGACTCAAAGACACTCATGACTTTCCTCAAATCAAAAGAAAATAATGTCTGGATTCAAAGAATTCGCTTTGATATTCATTCTCTATCTATCTTGTTTACTTCTAATTTGTTCCATTTTATCCAGCATGTGGGAAAATCTATTGCAGATACAATAGCCATATTGGCGCTGCTCTCTGGCAAGCTCTCCTATTTTGGAATAGTAGATTTTTTTTTTCGAGTTCTAATTAAGTAGTGTTTGATTAAAAAAAGAAGAAGTTATTAGTTGGCTTTACCTACTGATTTTGTTAATTGGTTGCCTTATAGTACTGAAATCTCTATTTCCTCCGTTTCTAATGCATCTCATTTATGGATTCCTCATTTATTTGTATTCAGTTTTCATCCTTTGGTGGCTTGAACGTAATTAAAATTTTGTTGTTGTTCTGGTATGGTTGTTAAGAAAATAAGAGATCATATTTCTTTGTTGCATAATCAGTACATTCAACTTTGAGTAACACAAAAATAAATGAATATAAAAACTTCAAACTTATGATATGCATATTTATCATAGCTATGATTTTGACCAAATTGTAATCAGAGGTACATTCTTAAATAATCATCCATACGCTTGTACTTGACATCCGGATATAGACTTGACGCTTCTTCGTCTTCTCTGACTTCGTGATCAGTGAGACATCCTTCATAGAAGATATGATAAAAATGTCCTATCCCTGCTTGGTGTGGAATCTCCATGTCTACATTTATGTAACAAAATAAATTAACATATAAGGCTTTATGTTTTAAATGGACATAAAGTCTAGTCTATTAAATCCATCTGGCAGAAAATGATATATAGTAGTTATACACTATGTTACATTATGATTGTACTTACGTTCAATGTTGGCAAGGAAATCTTTTGCAGCAATATTGTTCTTTTCTAATTCATTTCCGGTTAGGTTTTCCCAAATCTTAACCAATTCATTTTGCGTGAGAACGTTGTCCTGAGGTCTGATATACACGGTTTTGTTCGCTGTTCGTGGATCGTCTAGTGTTTTTGCGGTGTATTTTGCGATATCGTCTTCATCGGCGAACACCACTAGGAAGATAACACCATTAAAAATTGGCTGCTTTAGAAACTTATGAGGTTAATCATTCAAATTTAACAACTTAATAATGACCACACTTAGAAGTGTAAAGGTTTTCTTTGGAGGGAATAATGATTTTAACCTTTTATGTTTCCATCTCCATATATATTAGTTTTTTTCTTTGGAGGAAGTAAAGCTTCCATCTGAGATAAGTTTCCGGCAAAATATGCCGCGAAGCAAGCGCCAACGACGTAAGTATAAGGTATTCCGACAGCTTCAATAGCATGACGCACTTCCATTTTTTGGTCAAACGTTTCTCTTCCTGGTGGTAATGCGTGTCCCATACGTGGTGGATCCATACCAAACTCAGATGGTAAAAACCGCTGAAACAATTAAATTTATCAATTTTTTATTTTTAAAAAATATATATAATAGATACCCATGCAAAGTACAGGAGATATTTTATCAAATTAAATACTTACGATTTTTTTTTGAAATATTAGGTTAAGTTTTCTATATATGCACGTTATATGTCGTTTACTTTAGGAGACGTAAAAGTTAAAAACAACAATTACTATCAGCAGTTTTTTACTTTTTCTCAAACCACCAATCTCAACGTTTAATTTCATACCTTGACATTACCAGCCTCTTTGATGGCTTCAACGAGCTTGAGCTGGATAAGGATGTTATGGCTACGGAAGTGAACGCCCGACATGGCGGAGACAACGACGTCTACGAGTTTCACCGCTGATACGAGGCTTTGGTGGTCGGAGAATGAAGCTTCGACTAGACGAGCGCCGAGTTTCTTGAAAGAGAGAAGGAGTTGGACTTTCTCGATGTCGAGACCAATCTCTGGCCGCTGCAAAACGTAAGTCTCGTGACCTTCAGCCAGACACGCCCTCACGATTCTCTTCCCTAAGTAACCCGTCGCTCCTACCACTAAAACGCGCGTTTTCTCACCGCTTTTGATCTCTCCCATTTTTTTCTCTTGATCTTTGTATTTGGTAGAAGTCTCTCGCTTGTTCCTGTATATATATGGGTTGAAACATATATATGTATATATTTATGTATGTACACCTAATGGATTATTGTATGCATTGTAAGTAAAGCTATTGAGGGTTGATATGACGCCTGTAAAATAAATTAATACTTTTCAGCTGTTTTTAAAAAAAATGAATGATAGGTAAACGAAACATACGATTTGTTTGGGAGAGAGATCATATGCTTATAATGAATAAATGTTATGTTAAAAAAAATACGATTTGCATTTTAAAACAAAATTAATGTTATGTTACAGTTAGTAACATTTAGTGTGGAATTGGGTTGTAAAATTAAAAAAAAACTTGTTTATGATACCTAAAGATATAGTGTGATGTGAAAAAGCTTATCATTGGATTGTAAACATTCATTGTGGTTACATAAAAGCACTGAAATTTGTTTATGTTCAAAATATATTTGACAATACATTTATCCTAGTTTATATAGTGCTTTTTGTAAGACAGCAGTTTTTATAGTGTCTTAAAGCAATTCATTTGAAAATTTGCTTTTTAAGCTTTATACTCTCTGTATCATTTTAAGTGGTTTTTAAGGTTTTTGCACATAGATTAAGGAAATACAAATTTTTATATAATTTATTTTAGTTATATAAAAAATCATTAAATGAAATTAATTCAACCAATAAAAAAAATTCAACATTCTGTAATTGATCAAAAAATTCAAATGATATTAAAATCTACCTAAAATAACGAGAACATCAACTATTTTGAAAAAAAAAAAATTCTCGAAACACCTCTTAAAGTAATACGGAGTAAGTAATATCTAGCAGAAAAATATGGACATTGAAAACAATCAATTAATGAGGGATTTTTATACATGAATTCATACACAAGCATTATATCATTTGTTTGAAATTTGATGTTGTATATATATTCAACCCACTACATCACAATTTAAGTTAATTTCAACGGTCACGAAGAATCACCTGATCGTCTTCATTCATTGTACACACGTAAACTCCTAAACATATGATAATTTTGTATAACGTAGATTAAAATCATAGATCTAAAGGTGTATAAGGTTTGTATATCGCTAAATTATCTCTGAACTTAAAAAAAAAACTTTCGATGTCTAAAAGGCGTTGAAGGGTGGATGTTACCGCCGCTGATACCGAACGAACCGCCGCTGAAACCGGAACAGATCGAGATGGAGATCCACCGCTGATACCCGAAGCCAACCGCCGCTGAAGTGAGAGAGAACCGCCGCTGATCGAAGAGAGAACCGCCGTAGATCGAGATGGGTTCCAATCGAAGAGAGAACCGCCGCAGATCGAAGAGAGAACCGCCGTAGATCGAGATGGGTTCCAATCGAAGAGAGAACCGCCGCAGATCGAAGAGAGAACCGCCGTAGATCGAGATGGGTTCCAATCGAAACGGAGAACGCTGATAAACGGAGAGAATAAACGGAGAACGATGAGAATCAAGATCGAAGAAACGGAGAAGACGATGGTAGCTTCTCGATTTCGTTTTCGAAAAGTGAGAAGAACAGACCGACAAAACACTTCAATCTCTTCTCGACTTCGGTTTCTTCTCCCAATCCCGTGCTCACACGTGCCCTTAAGGGCCACGAAAATTAGACCTTAATTTAGGCCCGTTTGTCCCACACGGCGCACTCTTTACGATTGTCAACCAATTTTGTGCAGTTTCATCTTTTTCTGATACAAATTGCTTTAGACCATGATTAATGGAGTTTTTAGAAGTGAGATTTTTTAAAAAACCAGTTCTTAACATTTTTTTGTTAAAGTTAAGAACCAGTTTTTAAATTACGCTAAGAAACTACTTCTAAAACCTATATTGTTTCATAATAAATGTCATTTTAGCTTTTTTATCTTAAGTATTATTCTAAATTCTCAGTGTAATTTTGTACACTAAATATAATTTTTATTTTTTTGAATAACCAATAGATTTTATTTAAATCATTTTTATTTAATTAATCATACATTATATATGGATATACAAGTCAGTTATAAAAAAAATTTAATCTCTGTGAAAAGTGTCAAAATGACTCTTATTTTTAAACAGAAAAAATATTATAATTCCTAGTTTTCTACAATAAAGATTAGGATTTAATTTGAAGAAAGATAAAATCTTTCTTCAAATTGCGGTAAAGTAGTACTTGCATGCTAACCCTTTTTATATAGTTTAAATAATACACTTTGTAAGAATACTACTACTATTAATTAGTTTATCATGAAACTTCACCAAATATCAAAATTCATTTTAAAAACAAGATAAATCATTAAAGACGACGAATGAGTTTTTTGTTCTTATAATTCACGCACCAAATAACCTAACATATACTATAAACCACAAATGATGCATAAAAAACCACAGAGTCTTATCAAAACAATGCATAACGATTTATCTTTTGCTTAAAAATTTAATAATGGATAAAATTATTCATCATTTTTTGCAATAAATCGTAGAAGTTTCAAATTATTGGTCACTAATCTTCTTTTGATAACTATGATCAACTGTTAATATTACAGTGCCAAAAATGTAAATTATTTCTCCCAAATAGAATTTAAATTGAACTAGTTATATTACATCCTTAGTTTTAAGAAGTAAAATTATTTGAAACCAAATGAAATTGCGAATGAGAGGAAGGTTTACGTGCCTTTTTATCGAAGCGGCCTTGTGGACTACAAGTTACTCTATACAATCGTCTAAAATTGAGTTTAGATCATAAAACCAAAATTAAAATTAAAATCATGAGAAAAAGGAGAAGGAATTATGACAATAGATTAGAGGACGATAGAGTTTCTTTTTTTTGAGAATGATAGGGTTTGTTGTCAAAAGAAAAAAGAGAGAGAGAGAGAGAGAAGAATGGGGTTGGTAAGAGCACCGTCATTGGTTGAGTTAGGTGCCACGTATGAAGATATTTTGTTCTGTACATAATAAAATTATCTTTTGATATCATAATCAAAAAGTATTTGAAACTTGTGTAATATGGTGATAGGCAGAAAAGCAAATGATGGTTGTAGTTTCAGTTTTTCACGCAATATTCAAGATACCGCTAGAGATTAGCATGATCTTTGTTTGATATTGACATACACTCCGATTGCCGGTTGTTTTAAACCCAAAAAGTAATCTTAGAAAACTCTGTATTACTTTTTGACGTTGAATTTTTCTTAACCTAATGAAATAACTGTTAACGTACATTTATTACATGTCTCCACCGGATTAGTCAGTTGATTTTCTTGAACCGGACTTTTAGCTTGATTATTCCAATATTTTACTGAGTCTTGGTAATTTGAAACAGACTGATTATTCCAAAAAAATTCAAGAATGTCTACATAAGTAGTTAGATGTTAGACTTTTGCGTTTTGATATTTTCACGTAATACGATAAATTCTGTACGTGTTCAATATATGAGTACATATATATATATATATAGAGTATGAAATTATTTCAAAAACATGTATACTAGCCATGGATTTCGTATATTGCATTTATATAGGTGGTGATAAGGAAAAATGTACTCTTTGAGCCAATATGTTAGTAATGGATTTGTGTTTATTGTGCAAGAGTCATTTAGCTCAATACCTACAATTTGGAAACAATATTAAAACGCTCTTTCGAAACACGAGTTCTCTCTGCTATTTTCTTCAAGTTACATTTTTTACCGTCAATCTTTTTCGGCGGTCGTCATCTCTTTCATGCGGTCGCCGGATTTTGCCTCTCTCCCATTTTGTCCATAGCCGTTTCTCTCTTTATTATCTATGTGTTCTGCGGTGAGGGAACATCTTTGTGGTGTCTCAGATCTTATTTCTTCAACCATAGATCTAGAGTTTTCGACAGCGGAGGTAGCTAGAAGACAGCTTCTTCTTCCGTCGTCTGCAATCCAGATCTGGAAATCGGAGCTTTTAGCATTTTTTGTCGAGACAGCCAAGCTTCGTTGAGATGGAAGCGCGTGCAGCATCATGGAGCTCTTCGTCTGTCTCGTTTCACCTACAACGTGGCGTCTGGTGGTGGGTGCGGCTGCGTGTAGAGCTGGGGTTCTCAAGTTCGCTGGTTCTTGGTTTCGAGCGTGAGTTTGAGGTTGATGCACCCCAAATCACCAGCAGAAACAAATCAAGAAAACTTGGCTTATGAGTTTTGGATTAAACGAGATGGGCTTGATGATTTATGAAAAATATGTTTATGAACATGTTTCAGCCCAAAGAAAGAAGGGCCTATATAACAAAAAAAAATGCAAGCCATGTTCGAAAAATATATTAATCTGGCGGCAATTCAGAGACCGATAACCATGCAAAAGGACACGACTATCTGAAGAGTTCTGCGACCACAAATTCCCAAATTCGATCAAAGTCTTGGTCTTTGCATCAATATTTATTAGTTTACAAGTTCCTAGTTTTTGACTTAACCTTTTGTATGACTTGCCTATTATATAAAGACCATTTTATCAATGAAATAAAATAAGCTTTGAATGATTATTTTTGGAACCTTGAGAGAAATTCTCACTTTTTCAATGGTGTGTAATATCCATTGATCCAAAACGATTCGTTCTGGTGCGTCATATCCAGGGAATCATCCTCATTGTCGTCTAGGTGCGTCATATCCTAGGGCATTGAGTTGGAAATATCAGCAGCCTTCTGCATCTGCTTTGCGACCCTTTGATCCATATATTTCTCCTTTTGTTGGACTAATGTGTCACATCTAGCAACAATTGGAGTTGGGAATATCAGCAGCCTTCCGCATTTGCTGTGCGACCCTTGATATCCATAGTAGTATCAAGAGATTTTCCGCATCTCTTGTGTCACCATTAGGGATGTTAATGTAGGGTAAAATAACAGCCCAGCCAACCCCAGTTTATACCCAACCCGCGAAAACCTAGAAACATTAAGATTGGAATATAAACCCATAAAATAACCCAATAGGGTATAGGTTTATCCCTGGATACCCAAGATACTATTTTATTTGTTCCAAATAAATCATGTGAACTATTGGTAAAACTCGATTTTGCGATTTTAGTAAAATAAACTCGATTTTGCGATTTTAGTAAAATAAACTCGATTTTTCGGTTTTGGCGAAAAAACTCGATTTTCGGTTTTGGCGGAAAAACTCGATTTTGCAATTTTGGCGGGAAAACTCGGTTTTTGGTTTTGGTGGGAAAATTCGAGTTTACGGTTTTGGCGGAATTCGGTTTTTCGGTTTTGGCGGGAAAACTCAATTTTACGGTTTTGGCGGGAAAACTCGAGTTTACGGTTTTGGCAGAAAAAATCGAGTTTACGGTTTTGGCGGGAAACTCGATTTTACGATTTTGGCGGAAAAACTCGATTTTGCGGTTTTGGCGGAAAACACGAGTTTACGGTTTTGGCGGAAAAACTCAATTTTACAGTTTTGGCGGAAAACTCGATTTTGCAGTTTTAGCGGGAAAACTCGTTTTATTACGGTTTTGGTGGGGAAACTCGAGTTTACGGTTTTGGCGGGAAAATTCAATTTTTTTGGTTTTGGCGGAAAAACTCGATTTTGCAGTTTTTGCGGGAAACTCTGTTTTTCAGTTTGACGGAAAAACTCGAGTTTACGGTTTTGGCGGGAAAACTCGATTTTTCAGGTTTGGCGGGAAAACTCGAGTTTACGGTTCTGACGGGAAAACTCGAGTTTACGATTTTGGAGGAAAACTCGTTTTTCGGTTTTGGCGGGAAACTCGATTTTGCAGTTTTGGCGGGAAAACTCGACTTTCTGATTTTGGTAAGAAAACTTGACTTTGTGATTTTGGCGGGATAAACTCGTTTTTAAATTTGGCAGGAAAAATAATTTTTCCGATTTTGGCGGGGAAAATCATTTTTCCTATCTTGGTGGAAAAAATCATTTTAGTGATTTTGGCGGAAAAAAATAGTTCATATTTATAACTTAACTAAAATGATCAAAAGTAATATAGAGAAAAAGACAAAGATAGCACCAAACCAAGTTTTTGTCACAAAAATAGCATACAAAAATAGCATCACAAGGAAGAAAATAACCAAAAGAAGGTTTATTGAAGGGTAAATATGCATTTATAACCCTTGGGTTGATTAATCTAAGACTTAGGGTTTAGAATTAAGGGGTGGGGTTTTAGAAATGTATTCAAATTTTTAAAAATAAAAAATAAAAATGAAAATTTTCAAAAAAAAAAAGGTGCTATTTTGGTCATTTTATTTTTTGAGTGCTATTTTTGTGATAAAAACTTAAAAGTGCTATTTTAGAGATTTGATAATATAATTGAAAACCCATGGCTACCCAATTTCCCTTCTTATTTACCCAACATAAATATGGGTTTTAAAATTTATACCCATAGTTGACCCAATTAATTTTAGATGGGGAAAAACCCAACCTATTATTAGTGGGTTTGGGTATACCCATGGGTAATAACCCATGTTAACATCCCTAGTCACCATTCAATCCACCGCCTTGTTTCTTTGGAGTTTTTTGTTCCGTTGGAGTCAAGGATTATCCATCACCAACCTTCAAGTGCGGATTCCCGGGAGGGATTTATTTAGGTCGCATCAAGTGGTATCAGAGCCACTTGAAGGTTTTGTATTCATTTCTGTCATCCACAATTTTCATCTTTCCATCTTCTATTTTTTTTTTAAAGAAGTCTACGAGAAACCAAGAGATCATCCTATCTGAAGCTATCAAAGACAGATTTGAGGGTAAATCTTTTTAAAGGACGAGAGAATGATGCACCCCAAATCAGCAGCAGAAACAAATCAAGAAGGCTTGACTTATGGATTTTGGATTAAACGAGATGAGCTTGATGATTTATGAAAAAATGTTTATGAACATGTTTCATCCCAAAGAAAGAAGGACCTAACAAGAAAATGTAAACCATGGTCGAAAAATATATCAATCTGACGGCAATTCAGAGACCGACAACCATGCAAAAGGACACGACCAGCTGAAGAGTTTTGCGACCACAAATTCTCAAATTCGGCCAAAGTCTTGGTCTTTGGTCTTTAGTCAAGTCTACAATATTTATTAGTTTACAAGTTTCTAGGTTTTGACTAAAAATTTTGTATGCCTTGCCCTATTATATAAATGCTATTTGATCAATGAAATAAAATAAGTTTTGAGTGATTATTTTTGGAACATTGAGAGGGATTCTCACTTTTTCAATAGTGTGTAATATCCATTGATCCAAACCGATTTGTCCTGGTGCGTCATATCCAGGGAATCATCCTCATTCTCGTCTAGGTGCGTTATATCGTAGGGCATTGAGTGGGAATATCAGCAGTATACCACATCTGCTGTGTGACCTTTCTATCCATATATTTCTCCTTTTGTTGGACTAGTGCGTCACATCTAGCAACAATTGGAGTTGGGAATATCAGCAGCCTTCCGCATCTGCTGTGCGACCCTTCGATCCACGGTAGTATCAAGAGATTTTCCGCACCTCTTGTGTCACCATTCAATCCACCACCTTGTTTCTTTGGAGTTTTTCGTTCCATTGGAGTCAAGGATTATCCATCACCAACCTTCAACTGCCGATTCCTGGGAGGTATTTATTTAGGGTGCATCGGAGGTCCTATCTTGCTTTCCTCGACTTCTCTCCTTTAGGTTTGAGGCGCCTCCGTCGTGTTCTCCGACAGTGGCTGCGCGGAGGTTTGTTGGTGACTGTTCTGGAGACGTTCGTCTTTTCTCCAACCTACAATGTGGCTCGCGTAGTGTGTGGGTTCCGGTGTTTTCCATTCACCGCTCAGATCCTGATGGCGTTGACGGTTGTCGCCTGCTCCATAGCTATCTCCTTGTCAAATAATCTCAGCAGCTTTATTTCGTGGCTAGGCAGTGACTTTCCCGACCCTTCTTGTTTCTTGGAGTAATAGTTAGGCAGCGGCTCATGTGTTTGGTGTCGGTTCTGTCTACTTTGGAGGAGTTGTTACTTTTACCGATCCATATTTCTTCAGATTTGTGGTTAAATGGGTGTATACGGTCCCGGTGGAAATGCGAGGCGGTAATCTCCAGCGCTATCTACTGAACGACGGCATCGTTTGTCTTTGACTCTTTCTTGCACCGCCGGTGGTTTCTTTTATCAAGCTTGCTCTGTGTCCGTGGTTGGATTCTTCACTTTAGATCGCTATGAGTTGTCGGATGGAAGCTTTAGGAACAGTAGTATTCAGGGTTTGAGGGTGCACTTCTCTCGATAGCTCGCGGCAACTGGTCGGTATTCTCATCTAGTTTTTCGGGTTGTAAGGTCTGTCTTCGTCTCGCTATTACTCTGTTCTACTGCTTGCGCTGCGTTGTTGTTTGATCCGGTATTTTGTTTGCTGTTCGTAGTATTCTTCTATGGTGTTGTTGTTTATTTCTTCTGCTATTAGTCATCTATTGTAATTTCTGTCAAAAACTCGAAAAATTGGTAATAATATTTAAAACTTTACCAAAAAAAAATATATTTAAAAATACAAACGATTTGATGTATATGTAGATTATTATAGATTTTCGCCTTCAATTCCCAGCTACGAACATATTTTATCAGTTAAATAATTTGTTTTTGCTAGAAAATGGATATATCATCACTTTTACCTTAGCAATTGGTAAAATATTTATTTGAAAAGTGCCAAAAAGAAGATTAAAAGTGTAGTAAAAATACTTCATAATTTGTAGTGTCAATAACTGCCACTTTCATGGTTTTTAATATCCTTTTTCAAATTCATTGTTAAGGCTTGTCTGTGAGATATTTTCATCAATGCATAAACATATTGGTAAAGATTAAAAAGTTTATAAACGGTGTAAAAAATCATTGTGATGCACCCTTGAGACGAGAAGATATCTGGAGGCCTGTTACAAAAAAAAAAAAAAAAAGATATCTGGAGGTTACAATTCAGGAAGCGCCCTTAACCTTCCAGGATTTGTGTGAATATGATTACTGTTGTCTTCTTTTTATTATTTGGGGGAGTATTATTAACAATAAACTTTATCCTTATGTGTCATGATTAGAAGTCTTCTCACAATCTTCATTGAAAATTTTTTCATTGCCTAGAAATAATATATGTATAGTATATGTATTATTGTTTAAGATTTATATTGTCTACTAGATTTTGATCCGCCCTTAAAGGGCGGGTATTCTTTTGTTTTAAATTTAATTTTTGATAGTTTATTCTTTGATTATATTTGTATTTTTTGTAATCAATATAGGTGTATAAATTTTATTCAAAATATATTTTATTAAATAATAGCAATTTACAAATTGACACGGTTAAGGCTAGATTGCGGGTCAAACTCGCTCCGCTGACCCGTCCATCCGCGGGTTTTCAATTTTGTTTTAGTTAAAAAAAATATGACTCACATAACCCGCAAACAAATAATTTTGTACCCACACCCGCTCCGCTTAGTGGTTATCTGTGGGTTATATATATTTTTAAAATCATTATTTAATTTAGTTATTATAAAAATATATTTATATTAAAAAATTATACATGATTTAAAATTTAAATTATTATTGTTAAATTTCTTTATTTTTAAAAAATATTTACTTTTTTTTTTAATAATTTACTGGTCAACGGGTAACCGCGATCCAAAATCCACCAACCCGTACCGGCAAATCGATTTTTCAAATAGTTGGACTAACTTATGATCTTTTAAGGACGGATAAAATTTTTGTTTTATATATTTAAGAAATATAATTTTTATAAAATTCAGACTGCGATCAGCAATAAAAGCAGTTACAATAAGGCTAAGTAGTTATATTTATATGGATTATGGACACAGTTTTAGGTTGTGTCTATATAACCAATTATATTTATATGGACACAATCGAAACATAGTTTGGGCCTTTATATCCATTCTTTGGTTTCATAATTATTATTAGATAGTTTGGTTGTCGAGTTTGGTTTCATAATATAGTAAAATTGTAGTAATGGGCCTGATTTAATAGAATCAAGCGGCCGAGAAATAAAGTGTAAGGGCAGTTATTATTCGAGGTAGAAAGGGCAGTTATTGTTTTGATTAATAATCATAGACGGTTATAAGTAACTAAATAAAGTGTATTAAAAAGGAAGTTATAAAATTTAAAAGGTGGACATAACCTTTATCAATAGGTCATGCTGGAGAATTAATAGAATACTAGATTTTGACCCGCCCTTAAAAAGGGCGGGTATATTTTTTGTTAGAAAATTAGTTATATGGATTATTTTTGTTATTTTCAACATGACTGAATTTTAGAAGACTCTAAATAATTCTAACCCGTAATATGATTTTATTTATTTAAACCAAAGTTAAACTTATTTTACACAGATTTTTTTTAATTTAAATAAAATATTTTATATCTTCAACACTCTTGTATTGAAAAATTCAATTGTGCGTTTTAAAACATTTTCTATAATTTTATTAAATTTAGTTTGTGTGATTTATTTTTTATTTTAAATGAAACTATTTTTTAAGGAGTTGAGATAATTCAGACATGTATTATGATTTTGTTGACTTAATCATTTTTTATTTCAATTTGATTTTATTTTGAGGTTTCATTTAATAAATGCTTAAAAATTATTTTAACCCGCCCTTTGTATTTTATGTTGAAAAATTATTTTACGTAATAAAAATTATGATTTTTGATAAATTTAATCATTTAATAAATGCTTTCAAATAATTAATAATGTGAAAGATTTTATGAAAATATATGGTGCAAACATTTAGGAAACAAAATATTTAAAAATGGTAAGAAGTGAATTATATTAAATAATCTTTAATGTAATTGCAAAATAATGATTTTTGATTGGTTGCAAATAATGCTAGGAAAAATGTACGGACAATTTTGTAACTACTTAAAAATTTCAGGAACAGATTCCTAAACAATCATATGCTTCAATAGTATAGATTACTTTTATTTAGAATAACTAAAATTTGAAAATTTTATATTACCAATAATTATGTAACTTTTTATTAATTTAGAGCTATTATATTTTCAACTATATTGTGTAATGGTTTTTAAAGAAAAGAAATAAATGAAATTGTGGAGCCAATTATTGGTTTTAGTTTAAAACTAATAGACATTGAGTTTTTAGTATTTGGGTTTTCACTTGTATATGTTGTCTATGTTTCAAAGATTTTGATAGTTACCAATGGTACTGAAAAGATTGTAAATATAATTATCTATATGTTGAGATTTAAGGCATAAATATATGTTTTAAATTTTATTTACGGTTTTCGTAGAAAGTCACATATCTCATTTTGCTTAACTGGTATCTTTTTTTGACATTGTATTGTTTTTGGTTAAAATTACGTGATTCTTTTTTTTTCTTTTTGTCAAAAAATTATGTTATTATACGTCCCTCATGCACATATTTAGGAAATATATATGACATTAACTGTTTTCTCTAAAAGATCAAAATTGTTGCCTAAAGTGTAGATATGAAACCGATTTTTGGTAGAAAATCATGGAAATATCAATTGATATATATTTAACATATTGAGAGATTTTCGATGAGTTAATACATGTCCATGTCTATATTCAAAATTTAATTAGTTAATGTCTAATATTTAAGGATCTAATATCTTAAATATATTTTAAGAATAATAATAAAAAGCATAAATTCGCTTCTGTTATGATTTTGTTATGAGTTAATATTTATTTGTATATTCAAAATTCGAAAGTAATTAGATATATCCAATATTTAAAGATTCAAAATCTACGATAATATTTTGTTTTGAATAAAAATGGGGTATACTCATATATTATTATCTAACACCTGTATATTCTACAGAATCTGTTTTTAAAAGGAGTTATAGATATTGTACTAAATTAAATTAATATTTTTCAACAACGTACTTATATTAATATTCTTTTAAAAAGGGAGTTTATACTTTTTCAACCAAGAAAATCTCGTGCAGAACAAATTTTCTGCTATCATTTTGTTAATGGAAGCATTGATGCAAGAGAAATAAAATAAAAACAAAACCAACATGAAATAAAACAGATGTTAAAACCAAATCATACCCGAAAATATCAAAATAAAACTGATGCTAGCCTTTTTAGTGAGATCAATCTTCTCCTTCAACTGGTAAGAGCTTTGATTCATTGTTCATAGCACGAGAATCAGCTATGACCATGACACCATCTTTGAATATAAAACCAAATGTGGTTGTTCCTTAGCATGTTTCATCATCGGTATAGCTTCTTTCTAAGCGCTATCAATTTGAAATCCAAAACAAAACAAAAAAAAAAAGCAAAATCAACCATCCCCACTGCTTAGCAGATGAAAACAAAAGAATTTCACCAAAGAAATAAAACTCACATTTGTTGTAGGAGAAGATGAGAGGAGCGCACGGTAGAAATTCCATCAAGCATGTCACTGCTATTTTGAATGAAATGCTGTAATTATATTGGTTAATTTATAAGCTGCGTTGCTATATAAAATTAAACCCATAAAAAGCTGCCCTTCGCCAACCTGTCTACGAATGACCAAGCTTTCAATTTGTTGTCTTCGGAAGATCAGAGGAGGGCACAATAGAAATCTCATCAAGCATGTCATTTGTTTAGCAAAAAAAAATAAAAATCAAGCTTTCAATTTGCCTTAGTTTGGCCGAAATGTTATAGAAGTAATTAAGTGGTAATATATATTCGTTTAAGGTAAGTAGGAATATTCGATTGGCTGGTACAAATAATTTCCAAATTTTAAAATTAAAATTTAAATGTAGTGGCAGTGTTATGTAAAAACAAATATTTTGTTTTGGAATATTCCATATCGTAACTGATTCACAACATTTTATTTTCATTTTTTTTTATTTCTGGGAAAAAATAAAAACATTTAATTAAAAGCATAACCTAATAATAAAGTAGTGGCATAGAATGGTAAATACTTTAAAACTCTAAGGATTCCTCAAAAAAGGGCCTTCTGTTTTAATAGTATTGATAGATTAGACAATCTAATTATATGTTTACGTTATTAACTACACCAATTGTATGTATACTCCCATCTCTTTGTTTAAGATTTATATTGTCTGACAATCTAATTATGATATCTTTTTTTTACTAAAACTAAAAAAAGATTATACTATATGTTTACGTTATTAACTACACCAATTGTATGTATACTCCCATCTCTTTGTTTAAGATTTACATCGTCTATTAGACAACCTTAAAAAATGGGCACAAACATATTTGTCAGTCGTTTGTTGTATAGTAAATGAAACCAAAACTTTTTTATGTGAAGATCAGAAGTTTTGTTTATTGACAATATATCGGTCGACAATACACAACAAATATAAACTATTCGTATTCATGTTCTCTTATATGACTTATATACATATCATTTGTTTTGCTTAAGTATTTACTGGTTTTATTTGATTTTATTTGATACGTCACGATCCTTTGACACTAAACAATATAATTTGTTTCATTATATATGTCATATAAAAAGGATATAATCCCTTCATGGGGAGATAGACTTGATGGAAGGCAGAGTGCGTGTGGAGCTTGATGGGTTTAAACCTCTGGTGTTCTCTATGGAAGTGGACTTTGCGGAAGGTGTGGAGCTTGTAATCCGGTTGAGGTATGAGAAATTGGTTGGTTTCTGCAGAACTTGCAACTGTATGACACATGATCAATCCAAATGCCCTTCCCAAGTGAAGAAGGAGGAAGAAGGTGTGGAGATACCAGTTACAAATTCTGAGCAGGGGCTTAAAGCTATGAGCTACAAATCGGCGGTTTCTCAGGGCAGAGACTCTACTGAGGTGTCCAGAGAAGGGGAATTTGCACAAGACCGAAGGGCAAGGGGAGGTGACAAAGGCAAAAGTGTGGCTCGTGAGATGCAAGGGAGCTACAGGAGGGAGGGTGCTTACCGGGGATCTCAAGGGAGGTTCTATAGAGGTTATGGAGAAGGTTCGTGTAGGGGTGGAAGGCACTATGGACACGGGATTTCTCGAGAGCAGAACCAGCGCTTTTCCATTAACCCGAAAGGGGAAGAGAATCTTAGTGACCCTCAGAAGCTCATGATGGATGCTTTTAAAGGGATCACTCAGGTTCCTAGGGAGGATGCGGAGGCGGTGAATGATGGTGTTGCTACAGGAGTGAGGAAATCTCCACAATTTGAGGGATCCGAGAAGGATTTATTGGAGAAAGAACCAGTGTTGTTGGAGATGCGTGGCTTGGAGGATCAAGAGAAGCACAACGGTTTGGAGGATGGTAGCTTGGACACAGATTTAGTTATGAGGAACGAGCTTGAACTCATGCTGGAGGATCCAAATTCGGCTTTAGATGACGCCAATTTTATGATGGAAGGTGTACTTCTCTCTGATTCAGAGCTGCTTGATGGAGAATGGGAGGAAGGTGAACTTCCGGAGTTTGCAGAGGAACCGGAGGAGTTTCCTCTTGACGGAAATATGGAGCAAAGTGAAGCCGGGATCATCAAGGCTACTGAAACTGAGGCAGAGGACAATGGAGAAAAAAACACTAAGAAGAAAGGCTTGAAGCATGGTGTCTTTGGAGGAGCCTCTAAGAAGAGGTTGAAGAATAATCTCCTCTCTCCTCGTAAGCCAAAGATGGCTAAGGGTCTACCTAAGAATGGAGAGAAAGGCAATGGGGGAGAGAACGGTAAGAAGGCAAATAACAAGCCTTGATCCTTGCTTAATTTCTTTTTGTCTCAATAATGAAGGATTATGTTATAAAATCCGAGAGGTATCCGTTTTTTATTCTTGTTTTTGGAGTTTGGTTACAACTGACTGATGGTCAGGAGTGGCCTTTGTTTGGCCTGATATGTAAGGTCTTGTTTTGTTTCATGATTATGAATAAGAAGATCGTGGTTTGGTCTTATTTTACTATTGTATGGATTGGTTATTTCTTGGTTGGTATTGAGGATCCTGTGGTTTGTAATGCTCATAATGTATTTTGTTTCCTGATGGGACCAATGGCGGATGTAGATGGGCAAAGGGTGGGGCAGTTGCCCACCATGGTTTTCAAAATTTTAGTGTATTTTTTCAATTTTTTAACAAATGCCCTGGTTGATATATTGATAAATTATATGTATGCCCCGGATCAAAATAACTTCTAGATCCGCCACTGGATGGGACCACTAAGGTTTAATTATCTGCAATGGTTTATTCTTGGGTGGTGTTGTTTATGCTGGATAGGAGCCGAGATGAAGTTATATGATTGGCACAGTGTTTCTGTGGTTATTTCTACAAGTTTGTATGTAATATGGTGGGCGGTAATATGGTGGATACGAGGGATTATTTTTAAAGGAATAAGCGTTTGCTTTACGTGTGGACATCGACTATGGTCGTCGGCAATATGGTGGAAACATGGGTGCTGCAAATGGCTACATATTGGTGGAGATTACGGAAAATTAATGTTCGTCAACAAGCGTGGGTTTAGATGGATGATTTGGGTAGCAGAGATTTACTTTGGGCCTGGCCAAAAATATTGGATCTCTTTGATGGGTGCCGAATGGAACGTTCATAATTATCTATTATTAGTGTGGTATTTTATGGAGAACAGATGCCTTTATTTGGTTTTATTTGGTTCTATTATGGGTTTCGAGAATTGGGTGTTAATTTAGAAATGAAAATATTAAGTTGGAATTGTCAAGGTATGGGTAGTCGTTGGACTATTAGTTATTTGAGAGAAATTTATTATAAACATAAACCAGCGTTTATGTTTTTGTCGGAAACAAAACAAAACTTTGATTTTGTTCAATCTTTCCAGTTTCATTTTGGTTTTACTCATCTTTATACAGTTGATCCTCATGGTAGGAGTGGTGGGTTGGCATTATTCTATGATTCTAGTTATAAGGTGAACATTATATCATCTAGTAACCGGATCATTGATGTGGAAACAGAACACAAAGGAAAGCGAATTTTCTTATCTTTTGTTTATGGGGAGCATAATCAGAATATAAGGTAACCAGTCTGGGAAAGATTAACTAGGTTTGGGATCTCAAGAAACGATCCATGGTTTATTATTGGAGATCTAAATGAGATTAGAGGTAATCATGAGAAAGAAGGTGGTACTCTACGACACGCAGATACATTTCGGGACTTTAACAATATGATTGACAATTGTGGTTTAATGGAATTTCCTAGTCTTGGGAATACTTTATCATGGAGTGGGAGGAGGAAAGGACATAATGTGAAGTGCCGATTGGACCGAGCTCTTGGCAATAATGACAGGCATAATATATTTCCGTATTCCCAAGTAGAATATTTGGGCATGTTTGGATCGGATCACAGACCAATTGTGGCCTCGATTGAGGATAAAGTTCTTAAGTTTAGGGGCTCCTTTCGGTTTGACAAGAGATGGATAGGATAAGATGGGCTAATGGATTCAATATCGCGGGGATGGCAATCAAGGCGGGTAAATGACAAGGTGGGAATTGTGGATAGAGTACATTGGTGTAGACATGAGATTTCAGTATGGCGAAAGAACAATCCTCCATATGGGAAGGACAAAATAAATAATCTCCAAAAAGCACTTGAGGATATCCAAAACGACTTCACAAAGTCTAATGAAGAGGTGTTGGAGGTCTCCCGGAAGTTAAAAGAAGCTTATAAAGACGAAAAGGAATATTGGGAACAAAAAAGTAGAGTCAAATGGCGCACTTGCGGGGATAGAAACACAGAGTTTTACCATGCTTTGACAAAACAAAGGCGAGTCCAAAATAGGATAATTGGTTTACATAAAGAGGATGGAACGTGGGTTAATTCAGAAGAGGAGATTGAGAAAGTGTCCGTTAACTACTTTAACGACTTATTTCGAACCTCTTCACCATCAGGAATTGAGAGCTTTCTGGAAGAGGTACCGACTACGGTTACGGAAGATCAGAATATTAGACTTTTAGCTAAGGCAACTGAAGAAGAAATAAGGGCAGCACTTTTTATGATGCATCCGGAGAAAGCTCCGGGACCAGATGGAATGACAGCTTTGTTTTACCAACAATCCTGGTCAGTAATTAAAGGTGATGTGGTTCGTATGGTTAATGAGTTCTTGAGAACCAGGGTATTTGATGGGAGGTTGAATTTGACAAATATCTGTCTAATTCCAAAGACGGCAAGACCGAGTAGAATGACAGAACTTAGACCCATCAGCTTGTGTAACGTTGAATATAAAATCATCTCTAAGGTTTTATGCCAGCGACTCAAAGTAATACTACCCAATTTGATTTCGAAAACACAATCGGCTTTTGTCTCTGGGAGGTTGATATCGGATAATATTCTCATTGCGCAGGAAATGTTTCATGGGTTGCGAACTAATAAATCGTGTCAGGGGAAGTATCTTGGAATCAAGACGGACATGAGCAAGGCATATGATCGAGTCGAATGGAGTTTCCTCCAACGGATTCTATTAAAAATGGGGTTCGCGGCAGACTGGATTGAGTTGATGATGCAATGTATTTCCTCGGTCAGTTACAAGGTCTTACTAAATGGACAGCCTAAGGGACATATAATCCCAGAGCGAGGGTTACGACAAGGAGATCCTTTATCACCATATTTATTTATTTTATGCACTGAAGCGCTTATTGCGAATATTAAAAAGGAAGAGAGGGAAAAGCGGTTAACAGGTTTAAAGGTTGCTCGGGCTAGCCCGGCAATTTCACATTTACTTTTTGCGGATGATAGTCTATTTTTCTGCAAGGCGACAACGCAGGAGTGTGGAGTAATCCTTAAGCTACTTAAAGAATATGAGAGGGCATAAGGGCAAAAAATTAATTTTTTGAAATCATCGATCCAGTTTGGTCATAAGGTTACAGAAGAAACCAGAGTTGTTATTCATGATTTATTAGGAATCTCCACTTTAGGGGGTATGGAGAATTATCTGGATATCCCCGAGAGTTTCGGCGGGTCAAAAATTCAGATCTTTGGTTTCCTAAATGAAAATGTTAATAAGAAGGTTAATAGTTGGACAGTTCGGTTCCTTACACGAGGGGGTAAAGAGGTATTAATTAAATCAGTGTCCTCGGCTATGCAAACACACGTTATGTCCTGCTTTAGATTTCCCAAGGTGGCTACAAAAAAACTAACGAGTACCACAGCACATTTCTGGTGGGGGGGCAGCGGTAATAAAAAAGGTATACACTGGTTTTCATGGGACAAAATGTGCACACACAGAGAAGAGGGAGGTTTGAGCTTTAGAGATTTCCAGGATTTCAATACGGCTTTATTGGCAAAACAACTATGGCGACTAATAGATAAGCCAGATTGTTTATTCTCAAAGGTGTTTAAAGGAATGTATTTTCGAAACTCTCATCCAGTGGATGATCACAAATCCTATTCTTCATCCTATGGGTGGAGAAGTATCTGTTCAGCTAGATCTCTGGTTAAAAAATGGCTAATCAAAAGAGTTGGAACAGGGCAATCGATTTCTGTTTGGAATGATCCCTGGATCCCAGCTCCTCGCCCGAGATCAGCACAACAAAAAAACCCGGTTCAATTTTTAAATCCATCTTTAACGATGGAGGATCTCATCAATCCACTCGACAAGTCTTGGAATGTAAACCTGCTCAACGCATACATACATCCGGACGATGTTAAAATCATCAGAGGTATGGCACTTAGCCGCAATCACCGGCCTGATACATATGGCTGGGCGTTTACAGAATCTGGGAAATATTCGGTAAAGTCAGGATTTCGAACGGAAACCATATACCCGGACAGGGAGGCAAGGATAATACCTTTCGGACCAAATATAAAACCTCTATTGGCCTTCTCTTGGAAACTAAATTGCTCACCAAAATTGCGGCATTTTATTTGGCAAATATTATCTGGAACATTACCAGTGTTTAAAAATTTAAGGGCACGTGGCATTGATTGTGACCTTAGGTGCAGCATCTGTGGTGCTGAGGAGGAAACAGTGCATCATATTCTTTTTGAGTGTCCACCAGCTCTACAAACATGGGCCTTATCAAGGATCCCGTCGGCCCCAGGAGTTTTTCCCTCAACATCAGTTTTCACAAGTTTGGATTACTTATTTTGGAGGTTACCGAAAGAAGTGGATTCAAACTATTTTCCTTGGATCATGTGGTATATTTGGAAGAATAGGAATAATAAAATCTACACAAATAGGAATGGGAATCTCCAGGAGATACTGCGGATAGCGGATCAAGAGGAAACTCTTTGGACAGAGGCTCAATTAACAATACCGAATCCTCATGGAAATGTTCAGGCATCCACCGATTGGCAAACTTTGGGATCAACCAGGGTATGTTATATCGATAGATCTTGGAAGGAACAAGATGTATTTACTGGACAGGGATGGTATTGCCGAAAAATAGATTCAGAGGACAAGATGATGGGGGCGATGAATCTCCGACGTAGCCTATCTCCTTTACACGCAGAATGTGAAGCGCTGATTTGGGCAATGGAGTGCATGAAGACCCTACAGTTCTCAGAGGTGGTGTTTGCAACGGATTGTTCTCAGTTGGTGAAGATGGTGTCGTCACCCGAAGAATGGCCAGCATTTACTACGCATATGGAGGAATTTCGCCAATGTAAGACTTTCTTCCCTAATTTCAAGATCCGACATATTCCAAGGGCGCAAAACACATTGGCGGACAAGCTTGCTCGTGGAGCAAGGAGTTCACCATCAGCTATGTTATATGTCGACTCGACCCCTCCGATTTGGCTTTCCGTGTCGGTGGAATCACGATAGAGTAGTTTATTGTTGTCAAAAAAAAAAATCCCTTCGGTAAAAATATGTTACCACAAAATATAGACTGATTCTCCAATTTCATTCAAAAGGAAAGTTTATATAAATACTCTATCAATCCATTAACTTAAGTACCTTGACTTTGTAATTAGAAAATTATCATAAATGGTGATAGATAAATTATGAGTCAATTTGAAAAACTCAAAATGACTAAGTTTATGGTCAAATATCATTATTAATAAATCAAGTAAAACATAAAATCAACAAAAGGAATCAAGTAAATATAGGAAAAAAATATCAAAAATCTAATAATATTTGTTTCCTATATTTACTTGATTTCTTTTGCAAATTTTTCGTTTGACCGCAATTTATGCAGAAGCCAAGAAATAGGAAATTGATATACGCAATCCTCATAACACGTTCCGATTTCGGTTAATATAGAAAAATTACTACTAATTTATTTTAATTTTCATAACCAATTAAAAACTGTATACATAATTTTAAGGATTTTTGCAATTTATTTTGTGATGTTATATATTTGATTAACTCAATTATTATGGCCTAAACCCTATTAGTTATATATATTACTAGGTGATTTTCCCGTGCTCATGCACGGATATAAATATTTATAAATTAAATATACTATGATAATTGATTGTTATTTAATTTACATTTTAAATATATTTATAATTTATATGCATAATTTATATTAATAAAATTATATTACTTTAATTAGATATATGATTTAAAATATGTCATATTTAGTAGATTTTATTGTTTTACCGTCAATTTAGTTATCTGTTTGCATCCATTTCTCTGATTTCAACTAATATTTTTTATTTTTATTTTAGTATATTAAAATTATGATTAATTTTCTCATTTGCATTTAAGTTGGTTGTTGTCTTTGATATGTAAATATATTTGAGGAAGATTATGTATAACTTAAGATATATTGTTCTTAGAATGAAACAAAAAATAAACTAATGTTTTTAATTCCAAATTATATAAATTAATATAATGATAATATTCTACAGTCTCATTCATATATATATAAATTTTACAAAAGAATTAAACTGTAAAAAACTGTAAAAATTATTTAATATTTTATTTTAATTTTTAATATGTTTTGATTCGTCCTATAAATTTACATTTCTAAAATAAATTATTAATATTAGAAAGTTATGTATTCTTATTGTAGATAAATATATGATTTTTTCATAAGTTGGATTAGTCGAATCACTCATGTTATGAGTATATTGAGTTACATATATTTTTTCAAATTCAAACTAAAGTATACTTATTTTTGTTGTAATTAATTAAAATCAAATTATTTTATTTATCGTATAAATGTGCATGTATTGTCATAATATTTATCAGATTATATGTTTATTTAAAAAATATTATATAATAAAGCGATTATCAATAGAAAATTACATACATAAGTACATTTTTGGAAGCTCGTGAACATATCAATATTTACAATAACTAAACAATTTTATAAATTCTAAATAATTTTATGTCTTAGATTTATTAAATGGTAAACTGAAATTAATTTTTAATAATCTTAAAAAGAATCAGATTTACTTTGGTATTTTTATTATCGTTATATTAACTTCCACAAACAAAAAAACATAAAATTTAAAAGAAAATTCAATATTAAGAAAATAGAAAATTTTAAAAGTGATAAAATATAATATATCTACCTCGTTAAAGTATATAATGTTATGTTATTTTAAATATTTTGTAACTATTTGATCAAAAGATGTTTGTTGTTAATTTTTTAATACCTCTTTAAAATAAGCAGTCTATAATATTTTTGTGATTGTATTTTAAAAATCATATTATATAAGTAAAATAAAATTTATAGATTTTTTTGGCTGTAATTGAAAGATATTATAGTCCACTATATATATGAAAAATAAATAAAACATTTCAATAGTAGTATAAACTATTTTTAGTCAATTAAACATATATCAATTTATTTTACTTAATTATTTTAGGTAATCATCTCAGAAAATAGGTAGATATTTAAAAATATTTCTATTACTTTGAAAATATATATTTTTATATTTCCAATTATGTTTTAAAATAAATAATATTTATTTTTCTAATATAAAGATTATATGTGTGATTTTGTTTTAAAAATCACATTATATACAAATATACATTTTCATCTAAGAAAATATAGATATAAAGAAATATTTTAGTTACTTCTAGTTTTATGTTACGACAAAACATATTTTATGTTATCTAAAAATACTTTTGAAATGAAATCATATTATATAAACATATATTTTCGTTTTAAAAATTGTTTTGTAAACTTTATATATGTTTCTTTTTTATTATATATGTTATTTGGAAAATTTTAAAAGAAAACTAAATAAAAAAAAAATCTATAATATTATTTAAATGTAACTTTTTAATTTATTAAGGGTATCAGCGTAATCAACCATCGTGAGAGTTAACGTGATTACGACATATAGAAAATTGACTTCTCAAATAATATTATAGAGATTAATAATTTACGGAATAGCCAAAAAATAGAAAACTGATATACGCAATCTTCATAACGCATTCTGGTTTCTGTTAATATAGAAAATTTACTACTAATTTATTTAAATTCTCATGACCAATTAAAAATTATACGCAGAATTTTGTAAGGATTTTTTGCTGTTAATCTCGCGATGTAGTATATTGATTGACTCAATTATTGTGGCCTAAATCCTATTAGTTATTACTATATACCAGTGTAAATTTTTATTTATGGTATCACAACCTATAAATTTCAAAACATACAAAGACTGAGTGATATGAATTTTATCTCTCACTTGAAGCCAATTTACATCTATAATCTTTTTAGTCCATTCATCATGCGCATGCGCAAGACACATGTTACCCTCTAATTTTCATTTAATCCGTTTGATGATCTTTTGTTTCGCTAAAAAAGTAAGAGTAAACTAATCAGTTGGTAAGGTGGAGGAGATAGCGTATGACCCTAAGATTTCACACACCAAAGACTATATTCGAGCAAAAGTGATCTTCAACGTGAACAATCCAGCAAAAGCTACGAGGAAGCTTACAGTTTCAAAAGAGTCAACGGTGACCATTGACTTTGAATACGAGAAGATCCACAAACGCTGCTTTCATTGTCTCCGTCTGACACATGAAAAGATCCGTTGTCCTTTCGTAAGGAAAGAGGCTTCTAGCAGCAAGAGTGACCCGATCACTTCTCGTTCTCTGAATATTGCTCCAATAGCAACGGCTACATTGGATGGTCCTCCGGGATTTCCGGTGTTGTTTCCTGAACTCTCCAAAGAAGACAGGAAAATGGCATTGTTATACATCTCTCATGCTGATGAGACAGAGCGTAATGCTAGAATCTTACGTGTTCAACAAGGCATTGATGAGAACAAAACAGAGTCTTTCATCCGTCTAACGAAGATCACAACGGTTCTCGACAAAGGCAAAGGGCATGTTTTTCAATAAATTGAACAGACGGAGGACAGTATCTTTAGCTCTGACTCTCATCATCGTGCTTAAGCTCGTTTGACTATCAAGGACAAAGATGATAAGGACACTGCGTCGTCAGCCTCTTACTCCTCAGATTGCTCTGAACCTGTTCTTCCAACGGGTTTTCGGCTTGGCCCTTCCTCGGAGGGGCGAGTCTCCGGGACCCAGGGGATGAGAAAAGCTTCAAGGAAGCGTCCTTCTTCCTGGAAAAGGAAAGCCTTCTCCAAATCAAACGCCTCTGCTACTCCTCAAGTGCCATTGATTGCTTCCAACATTGGGAGCTCCAAAAGGAAACCCTCTCCCCTTGTTCCTTCAAAGTCTCAGACTCTACGGTGGCTTCCGTATTGAAGCCGCTGCAGCCCCAATGAGTGTTTTGTGCTGGAACTGTCAAGGTGCTGGTAGCACTGAGACAAGAAATCATCTCCAGGAGTTGAGACGAAAGTTTTTCCCGGATTTTTTGTTTTTAATGGAAACGAAGCAACAGTTTGGTTACATGGAAGGATTACGTAAGAGTTTGGGTTACGATCAGCTAGTTACAGTGGATCCAATTGGATTAAGTGGAGGACTAGCATTTATGTGGAAAGACAGTTACAATGTGGTGATTTTGGAAAGTGATAAGAGATTAATTGATATGAAAGTCTCTTATGGTTCGATGGCTTTCTTCCTCACCTGTGTTTATGGAGATCATGTAGCTGCTAACAGGAAAGCAGTGTGGGACCGCCTAGAGACGATTGGGCTTCAAAGAGATGAGGCGTGGATGCTGGCTAGTGACTTTAACGAGCTCATGTCTAATGAGGAAAAAAGTGGAGGAGCAGTGAGGAGTGAATCAAGTTTCTGGGACTTCAGAATTATGGCTCAAAATTGCAAACTCCAAGAGATACGGTTCTCAGGTAACAATCTCTCATGGGGTGTATGGAGAGAGAAGGTCTGGGTGCAGTGTAGACTTGACAGAAGCTTTGGAAACAGTGAATGGTTTACTCTGTTCCCGCGTGTGAAGATGGAGTATCTTGATATGTTTGGCTCTGACCATCGTCCAATAAGGATCTGTTTTGCGCATGAGGCCTTTGGTTCTCATAGTAGCAGATTTTTCTTTGACAAAAGAATGATGAAGCAAAAAGGCTTTGAAGAAATCGTGAAACATTGCTAGGTGTGGATTCTTCTGATACAAGTAACACGATGGCACGCATTATCAGATGCAAACGCAGAATCAAGAGATGGAAAAGACAAGCTGATCTCAACTCGAGAGTAAGGATCATACGCCTCAAAGCTCTCCTAGAGAAAGAAGTGTCAAAAACCTTTCCATCCTATGAGATTATGAAACGCCTCAAACAAGATCTTGCAGCTGCTTACCATGAAGAGGAACTCTATTGGAGACAGAAGTGCAGAGAAGAATGGCTCAGATCAGGAGATCGAAACACTAAGTTCTTCCAGAACTGTGTTAAGGGGAAACAGATTCAGAACCGTATTTTGATGCTTCTTGATGAATGGGGACAAGAGCATGTCTCAGAAGGTTTTAAAGGAAAATTGCAGTGGATTTCTTTCGTGACCTGTTCCGAAGTACGGATCCCTTCGATCTTAAAACACTCTTTACCATTTTCAGTAGTAGAGTATCTGATGAGATGAATGTGAAACTCACTGGTCCTGTTCTAGCAGAGGAAATTAGAGCTGCAGCCTTCTCAGTAAAGGGCAGTAGTGCGCCAGGTGATGATGGACTTACATGTGCCTTTTATCAAAAATATTGGCATATCATAGGTCCTGGTTTGATCAGAGAGATTCAGCAATTCTTTTAAACTTCAGTGATGCCAGAGGGTTGGAACCATACACTGATCAGCCTTTGCCTAAGGTACCAAAGCCCACAAAGATTCAAGATATGCGGCTAATCAGTTTGTGCTCTGTTCAGTACAAAGTGATATCCAAAATTCTCTGTAATCGCCTGAAGATTGTACTGCCACATATCATTTCAGAGAGCATTTGTATCAGGAAGAATCATCTCAGACAACATCTTGATTGCTCATGAGATGGTACATGGGCTCAAAACTAATCCCAAAGTCTCTGAAGAATGCATGGCGGTTAAAACAGACATGTCAAAAGCCTATGATCGAGTTGAATGGAACTTCCTTGAGGTCTTTTTAGAGAAAATGGGTTTCGACAGAAGATGGGTTTGCTAGACGATGGCGTGTGTTACATCAGTCACGTTCTCTATTCTGCTTAATGGGAACTCTCATGGTTTCATCAAACCGGAACGAGGAATTAGACAAGGAGATCCTCTCTCTCCTTTCTTATTTATTCTTTGTGCTGAAGCGCTGGTCCATGTTCTTAACAATGCTGAAGAAAATGGCCGAATTCAAGGAATCAAACTATCTCTTGCTGGTCCCGATGTACACCATTTATTATTTGCAGATGATAGTTTACTTCTATGTAAAGCAAACCCGAAGGAAGCAAGTGAATTGGTTGAGTGCCTGCGTTTATACGGAGAAGCTTCTGGCCAGGCTATTAATCTGCAGAAGTCATCCATTATCTTTGGTGCAAAGGTCTCAGACATCATTAAAGTAGAGATCAAGAATGCTCTTGGGATTGAACAGGAAGGAGGTGAAGGCTCCTACCTTGGTCTTCCGGAATGTTTCAGTGGTTCTAAAAGGAAGCTCCTGAGCTACATCCGAGAAAAATTGCAAGGAAGGCTAAACGGCTGGTTCTCAAAGTCTCTATCTCAGGGTGGCAAAGAGGTACTATTGAAATCAGTTGCACTCGCTCTTCCAGTGTTTGCAATGTCGTGTTTCAAACTTCCCAAAGACATATGCTCCAAGCTGACGAGTGCGATGATAGAGTTCTGGTGGAGCAATGGAACAAACAGGAAGAAAATATCATGGGTGGCCTGGCAAAATTTATGCAAAGATAAGAAGTTAGGCGGTTTGGGCTTTAAAGACATTGAGAAGTTTAACCAAGCATTACTTGCGAAACAAGCTTGGAGAGTATGGAAAAACCCTGATTCCCTTTTGGCGAGAATTCTGAAGCACAGATACTTCGCCAAGTCTTCTTTCTTGGAATGTGGGAATGGATCACGACCATCATATGCTTGGAGAAGTATCCAACACGGCAGAGAGCTTCTCAAAAATGGTCTAGTCCATAAGCTTGGTTCGGGAGAAAACACTAAAGTATGGACGGATGCTTGGATCATTGATAAAGTGCCAAGAGCTCCACAGTATAGACAGGATGCCACAGTGGATTTAACGCTAACAGTGGACAATCTGATTGACAATGTGTTCAACCGCTGGGATGTTACTCGAGTCAGGGAGCTTTTCGTGGAAGAAGATGTTAACATTGTTCTTAACACATGTTTTAACCGTCTAGTTCCTGATGCGGTTGTTTGGGGCTTTTCTAGGAATGGCTCTTATGATTCTAAGAGTGGTTACATCTTGCTGGAGACCATCCAAGAGCTTCAATATCCAGAAACGTATCCCTTGCCTCCCCTAGAGAAAAAACTATGGAGTGATCTCTGGAAAACAAAAACATCTCCAAAACTTAGGCATTTTCTTTGGAGAGCTCTTTCGGGTGCACTGGCAGTTAAAGAAAAATTGAGATCAAGAGGCATTACCTTGGACACGACCTGCCCTCTATGTCGACTTCAGCAGGAGACCATATGTCACGTTTTATTCACCTGTGACGTGGCTAAGGAAACGTGGGCTCGCGCTCAGATACCGCTCACGCCTGGAGGTTTCTCTTCGAACTCAGTTCTTCTAAATCTGTATCATCTGCTTTCTACTAGCAAAAATCAGTTGATTGGGCAAACAGAGAGGCTAAGGTTTCCATGGATTCTCTGGCATCTGTGGAAAGCAAGAAACAGTTTTTGCTTTGAGCAGAGAAGGATCTCTTCGGAAAATATCTTTTCCAAGGCAGTGGAGGACTCAACCATTTGGTTTAAGCTTGTACAGGCTGATCAAGAGGAAAAGTCCAACACCAGTGGCAAACCATCTGATCAGCTATGGAGGAAACCTTCTCTCGGTTTTATAAAATGTAATGTTGGTCGTTCATGGTCAGAAAGAACTCATCATAGTGGAGGTTCATGGGTGAGTCGCGACTTTCGAGGCCAGACAATGGAGCATAGTCGGAGATCATTTACAGGCCTGAAATCTAGCGTTGAAGCCGATCTAGAAATAATATGCTGGGCTGCAAACGACCTGAAGACCTTACATTGGAACAGAGTCATCATTGAAACTTCATCACCTCAGGTGCTTGATGCTTTTCAAAATCCAGCTTCTTTTTCACTCCTGGTCGACAGCATTGGACGTACTCGTCAAGCACTTCACAGTTTCCAGAACTGTTCTATTGAAGTAGTTAATGCTTCGGCAAACAGGATGGCGGAAAAAATTGTTGTCAGTGTGACTAGGGATGGTCGTTTCTCTTCTTACATCGCTCGTGGAGGTCCACGGTGGCTATTTGATGACCTTCTTGCCGATGCTGCCAATCCATCATTGCCTCTTCCTCGATGAGACCACGTCTCCCTCATGGAAGGCCTGATGAAGTCTTGGTTACTTCTATCTTCCCCTTTATAGGGCTCTTTTATTTAAACACTTATTGGTGTGTTTTTTTAGCTGTTGCTGGTTTTGGTGTTTCCCTTTATTTCTTGTTTGTTTTTTCTCTCATTTTGAGATCAAATTCTTGAATTTTAATTCAACGACAAAAAAAAACTAATCAGTTGACAAAATAAAGAAAAAGTTTTGATTGATCTTCCTCAAATATTCGGAGTTATGATTATACAATGAAAATTAAATGAGGAGATCAGATTCTCCCATGTGAGTTGTGAGAGATGATGAGTGTTTTTCTATTAATCTTTTTTCTATGATTGTCTTTATCATTGATGACCTTTTTCACTTCTCCAGGGGCGGAGGTAAGAAGAGGATAGGGGTCAGCTGACCCCACCTCATTTTGAAAGATATATGTATTCCTTTAGATAAATAATGGGTTGATCCCATGAAAATATTATTTCTAACCCCATAAAAATTCAAACACACTAAAAACAAAATGATAAAATTTAATTACCTAACTAAATGATTAAATGGATTCATGGAAACCAATTCCCATTAACTAAATTTAGGTTCATAATAAGTCTAAGCCCAATTTAAATATAACAATAATCACTAACTTTTGTTAGTTAATTAAAAATTTATTATTTTATTTTTGTTTTAGAAAACATAAAGTTCAGAATACGACTTTAAATATCTGTCTTTATTTCTTCAATTTTGAGTTAATTTTAGTATTTTTTTTAATCTTCTATATTTTTTATTTTATGAACTTTAATTTTAATTAAATTTCAAGATTTAAGATTTTTTAACTATAGAATTTGAATATTTTTAACTTCAAAATTTATAAAATTTTAAAATTAATTATTTTAATTTATCAAATAAATAATAGATTAATTTTGAAATTTCTTATTTATTAGATGATGATACTAATTACGTTAATTTATTGCATGGTATTGAAAAGATATAATATAATATGATTTTAATATTTAAAATGAGATAAGACAATTTTTTTACAAATTTATTTTACCTTTGTAATTTTGAGTGTAAGCTTATAGAATACATAATTCTAGTATGCAAAATCACATTTGCAATTTTTTATACTTTACACATGTTTTATATTTTTTGACCCCAGTAACAAAAATTCCTGCTCCGTCACTGCTTCTCCTCCGAATAAACGCAGAAGTTCATATTTTTAAGAGACCCTTTTAAACAAGATTTCATTTGTTTTCCACTTCTCCTCCAAATTTTTCTTTCTTGGGAAACTGTTTCTATTTTATTGTTTATCTGGGTGTTGTTCCCTCTCTCGGTTTCTTCACGCTTTTTCTCTTCTCTCTTCCTATAGCGTGTAACTTTCTTCTCTACAGCTTCACACGCTGACCAATTTTTGTTTCTCTCTCTCTCTTGTTCTCATCGACGAATCTGACTTTGCTAAGAAGTTGGGATTATCTTTGATCCTGATATGCTATTACTTGCAGGATATCATTATATTCCTCGCCTTGAATCTTTTATCTTGGTATTCATTTTTTCCAATCTTACTCGCTCTCTCTTCAGAGACATGGGTTCTTTCAAAGGCCATGCCTTACCAGGCACATTGTTCCTTGTGGTTGGAGTCTGGCATATTTGGAGCTCTGTGGTTCGATTCGTATCAAACCCCAACTCATTTCGTGTTCGAGTTTGGCACCCTGTCCCCGGTTTCAACTACTTGGAGCTTTACGTTGTCACCATTGGCTCATTCATCAACTTGTGCATCGAGTTCTTCTACTCTACTCATCTCAACTTCTTTGTCAATGGTGTCTTGAATCCTTCCCATATGAACGACTTCGAGCATTCAGGGATGCTTCTCATGTTCTTCATCCTCGGCCTCATCGCTTTGCTCTCCGAGAAAACAAGTCTCATGGCAATGCTAAGTTATACGTTGGGATCATATCCATTAGTGGATAGCTTTTAATTATTTATCTTTCTTATTTGTCATAGGTTGCTGCCTTCCCACAAGAAGCTCTGTGCCTAATCGCCGCAACAGCTTTTACAGCAGAAGCCGCAACAGTTTGAATATATTTAGTTAAGCGAGTTATGAAACAGAATTAAGGAACTTCGAAAGCCTAACCTTGTATTTTTCTACTCTTCTCTCAAGAGGAACCTAGTGCCTCTTTCACTTCCCATTACATTAGGGACTCAAAGCAAATCATTTATAGCAGAGAAAATATAAGTATAAACCCAATGCCTCAAGTCTTTGGCTTCACCTCAGACCTCCTTTAAACATTGATCCAAACAAAACCGAAGATTACAGGTCAGAAGAGCCAGTTCCAATCTGAAAGTTAAACCCTCCTCAACAGGTACTTGATAATACCCCGACCTTCCACGCTCACAAAAGCGCCATCTTAAGGATGGATTCAAGTGCAAATATGCAATTTTTCTACACCGAATATCTAAGTCAAAGTCACCATCTCTACTCTCCATTGTCGAAAGCTTAGTTGTTAGGTCTATGTCAGAAGAGAAGCTATGCGTCGGTATATGAAATGGTGAGTGTAAGTAATAGAATAAAAGGTTTGAGAATTTACTTCTTCACTGGAGGGAGGCCTTCTGTAGGAAGCCCTATCTTCATCAAGATTTCTCATGTCCTCAAACCTAGTACTCTTGTTGAAAATTGGACGAGACTGCAACAACAGTAAGCAAACGGGTGGAAATTGATTCTCAAAGGATTGGAGCTGTCGAAAAAGCTGCTTACCCATTTATCACCCAAATGCTTATCAAGACGTCTGTTTGAAGTAGTTTCCTTGTCGGACTTTGATAAGAACATAATGACCTATACCAAAGCCAAAACATAATCATGAATTGATCATAAAGAAGCTAGATTTGGTCAATCAAGAAAAAATATATATCTACAAGACTACAGGAACATACATCAGTAAGAACTGCACGAGTTTTTATAATTTACAATCACTAGGGGTTGGTCCGCCCGTAAGACGGATAAGTATACAACAAAAAAAAGTTTATACTAAAAATATTTTGATTTTATAAAAATTTGAATAATACTTTAATCAAATATGATAAATATTTTTTTCTAAGATCATTTATAAAGTATTATTTTTGAAGATTAATTTATTTTGTTACCATTTGATCTTTGTTTATAATTTTTACGTGTTTGGATTTTTATTTGTTATCAACTATATTTTATCACATTGTACTATTTTATTTTCAGTATTCATTTCAGTTATATTTTTAATGGAAATACAGCTCTTTTTGAATTTGTATGAGATTACATATGTAGTATTTTAATATATTTTCTTAATTGTGCGTTAAAATTTTATGCTTGATTGTGGTATATCTGAATGTATACTATCCATGTTTATGAGAGTGTCTCTAATCACATTGTTTTAGGCTAACAATGTTTTTATTCAAAACTTTCCTTAATTAAATACTAAAATCACATTATTTTGGCTAATCTATCATATTTTATCTTCTCGATTTTTTTTGTTTAATGTTAATTAGAAAAATCAATCAACATATTTTACTAAATAACTCTTATAATAATATTAATTTAATTTTAAAATTTTAGTTAGGACCAAAGTCCAAACCAAAATCCACTTATTTTAAGACTAAAGGATTTCTAAGTTTAACTCTGTACAAATTAACCTAAAATTAAAAGATCATATTTATTTATTAGCCTAAAATCGTTATCTTTAAATTTTTTAATATTTTTACATAATCAAATAAAATCTTAAAAAGTGATTTGTTATTTTATGTTCTTCGTAAAATTAAAACATTAAACAAAACATGTGTAACATATGGGCCCACATCTAGTTAATAAACAAAGAACTATTATCTTTATTGAAGTAATCTAAAAGAGAAAGAAAAAAACGCAAATTAAAACCTAATTACCATCACTAGTTCATCAATCATTTCATCGTATCATCTTCTTCTTTTTTTTAACAAAATATCTTCTTCCGCTTATTCAAAAAGACACAAACTCATCTTCCTCTTATTCATTGGTTTCTCCACATTGTGATCTGAAAAACTTTGATCAGCAACAATTTAGGTTTTTTAAATATTCACCAAGTTGTTATTTTCTGTTCGCTGTATCTTAGTTTTGTACAACGGTATGCTCAGTTACATTTTTTTTTGTAGTTCAATGTCTTCAAAGAGAATAAAGAAGGGAAATTGGGCTCTACACCCTTCAAACAAATTATAATTCAACTACTAACTAAAAGCCCTAATTTATCGATATATACTGTGCATATTATAGATTATTGCCATATTGTCCCTCTCAACTGACCGGGAAACCGTCTGATTTTTTATTTAAAAAAAGAGAAAAGGCGACTGTTCATTTTACTTCGGGGTCGTTTGGTTTTCACCCAATTAAATACATTATTTTATCTTACTTCTTTCTTGGATACGGTGAATAGTATCGTCTTCTTCACACAACTTCATCATCTCCGTCTACCGTTATCAAAACTCGTCAGATCCCATTCTCTATTCTTCACCAAAAATTTCTTCCATCGCTTCTCGCAGTTCCGTATGGTGGTGTCAAACCCAGATTTAGTTAAAAGCGGATTTACACATTACAACGGGCTACTCGTCGCCGTTATCAAGTAAGTTCGCATCTACTTCTTTATACGACTGAAATTTGTTGGGGTTTACAACCTACACGACAGTCAATTTTGTTGTACGGTATTAGATTGTTTTCATTTTTGACTTAGCGGTTTCATGGTTTTAACCGACCACGTATACTCATCTACTTAGGATCTTAGGTTTCGATTTACCTTCTCCCCTGCACAGGTTATCAAATAAATTTTGTTTAAGAATTGGAATATTTACCTTCTGTCATTTCACTGGTTGAAAAAAATCGATAAACTATACCATGTCGTATCCATAGGTTACTATTCTATTTCGGTTATACAACATAAAGCAACATGTTTTTGCACAGTATATATATTTCAGTTTGATTAGTTACTCTACTAAGGAAACTAGGTTCCTAATTTTCGTTCTTCTTTCCCATGATATCAATCAAATTTGTGTAGACATTATTGGGAATGGCATTTCGTGTATTCTGCCACAAATTGTATACTATACCATTTCAAATTCATTTGTCACTATTCCATTTCACTTATAGATCAAACTGGATATGTTTTTGCTATTCGAAAGTGTACTTAATTTGACAAGTAACGCTTAAAGTTGTAGACTCAGCTACACTATGAATTTTCAGCAGATGCTTATAGTGATTAATATGTTCCAAGCAAATTTCTATTCCATTTATTACCATGTACATACCATCTTTTCATGTTGCTTTGACTCAAGATTGACCGCCGTCTTTTCTTTTGCAGATCACCATGGACGAATTAGACCTCCCTAGTAGACTATTCGAGTCTGAATACGAGATTGTTTAGTTAAAGAAGGAAAAAATTGTTAACCACCTGTTTTATTATGACCATACTTCATTATTATTTCCGTGTCTCTTAGCTTCGAATTTGGATTATTTCATTATGTCGTTTTATGACTTTGATCCTATGTTTTATGACTCTTAAACAATGTGTGCCCTTTTAACTAAATGTATTTTAATACACTGTTTCCATTGGATTAATGACTATATAAGATGACATAGTATGGGAAGTCATTCTATTTAATGTGAAATGAAATAGTATGAAACATAAGGCCGAGTTTGTTCAGTTAAAGAAGGAAAATATAGGGAGATTTGCATTGTCATATCTGTATTAGGTTATAGTTATCAATATGAGGGTATATTTATTTAAATAGTGTAAAAAATAACCTACACACCAGCATTATTGGAATTTAATCAACAATATTAATATACTATATTACATGGAATAGTATAAATTCTTATTCATGGTAATAATTATGTGGATGCGAGTGGTCAGAACCATAGTATTGTAATACTATATTTGTATACTTAATCAAAGTAATGATAAGGTGGATTTGGGTTGACATATCCATATTAGGGTATAGTGATCCAAATTAGGGTATAGATTTATACTGGCCAAATGTTTAACCTATTATCCCAGATTACTCCAAATTACTAAAGACGATTAATAATATACGAAATGAAATAGTATTAATTAGTTGCATTACAATTTACACCCCTTTCAACATATTGTTACTTCGCCTTTATAAAATTCTTCACACTGTTTTCAGGTGAATGTTTGTTTAATAAGTCAAGGTAATTATAAGCTGAATTTTAGTTGACATATCTATATTAGAGAATAGTTAACCATATAACCCCATATTACTACGACTAACTCGATAACTATACTATACACTATGACATAGAATAGTATATAAGATGGTGATGAACTTGTACACTTCTAAAAGCGTTTTCCGGTAATTATAGGCTGGATTTGGGTTGACATATCCATATTAGGGTATAGTTACCCATATTAGGGTATAGTTATCCATTTCCCCAGATTACGCCAACTAACTCGTTGACCATACTATACCACTTACCATAGAATACTATACACTATGACATAGAATAGTATATAAGCTGGTGATGCGCTTGTATACTTCTAAAAGCGTTTTCCGGTAATTATAGGCTGGATTTGGGTTGACATATCCATATTAGGGTATAGTTACCCATATTAGAGTATAGTTATCCATTTCCACAGATTACGCCAACTAACACGATGACCATAGTATACCACATACCATAGAATAGTACGTTACAAGGTGAAGAGCATCCTCAATTATGAAATCTTTTCATTCTTCTAATTTTCCAGGTGGTTGTACTCTAGTATATCAGATGTTATAGTATTAAATATATGTAGAAGCTTGGTCACTTCATATGCGGCCAAAACAGTAGACCGTATGCGTTTAAGAATGGGTGTGACGTGGTTAATTTTATTCCTTCAAATTTGTACAGTGCACGGTAAATACAAACCATATTTATTTGGACTTACGTGGATTTACCTTTTCTCTTTCACCGTCTACTTATTTGTCACAGGGTTATAACCGGAGGAAAGTAGGCACAATTGTTAGTTTCTTAATTCAGTCAAAATCAATGCTCTGTACCTAATTAACTTGTCAAACTTAGACATCTCGCAAATAAGCCCAATAAAAAATGAGATGGGAGGCGCAGCAATATAAGAGAAAAGAAGAAGCGAGAAGCACTAACAAATAATTTCTGGTTCCATATTAAGGTATGTAAAAATATATGAAAGGCAGCCAATTTTTCATTGGATTTTTTTTTTATATATGTTCAATTTTTTTTAATACGAAAGGCATCCCATTTTCTTCCTTCGCTTCTAGTCTTCCAAAACTCAAGACTGGCACTGGGTTTAACTAATTTGCAGCTATCTATTGTTTTGCTTATTTCAATGGTTACATGTTTTGTTTTGTATTGTTCCTTAGTAGTTGTTTTTAAAGAAAATGTTATATATCATCATGTCTGCAATAAAATAGTTATTTTTTTGTTTTGGTTTTTGGTATACTAGGCTTCAAAGGTTGTAGAATGCATTCCACACCAAGAATTACTGAAGAAAAATATAGCCAAACAAAGTAAATGAAATCCTCGTTCAAAGACTCTACCTTTCGAAGAGTTAAACTCATGCTTCATAATAAACATGGACATATAAACCAAGAAACGAAACTGAACAGGAGCTGAACAAAAAGAATGAATCCAGACTGATGTTCGCAAATAACTGAGTTGTTTCTATATTTCTAAAACTAAAAATAAAACCAAACCTGATATGAACCAAGTGAGTATCCAAATATCTAAACCACAATTTATATAACTAAAATGCTAGGTATATTTAGTTTGAAATTACCATATATTTTTAAATACTATTTAGAAAATGAAAGACCCGGAAAAAACTTACATGGAAATTTTATCCAAAATATTAAAAATTATCTGAATTATTTGAAAGAACTGAATACCCAAACAATTTTTATTCGAAATATAATTTATCTAAACTACCCAAAAACCAAAGATGAACCAGAGGCGAACTTGAACCAAAATTTTAAAGAATATTAGCTATTTTCTAACCTATTTGCCCGAACCGAAAAACCAAAATAATCTAACTGAATTTCATAAATAACCAAACGGTTCATATATCTTTACAACCAAAAATGAAAAACACATGCCTGTTTTATAATATGGTAAGGGGTTACTAATGTTCCATCTGTGGCATGCATTTTATTAAAATGCATGAATAGAAAGACAGTATATTTTTATCAGTTACAAATAAAAAGAAACTATATTTTGATGAATGAGAAGGGGATAGATCGAACCAGGCGGAAACCAAACTGAAACAGACTATTTTAGCTAGAAGAGTCGCTATCAAAAATATGGTTAACATGCTAGCATGTGGCCCTTTTATAGGTATGTGGATACTTCCAAATTAATAAAAAATTGAATTTGATGTTTGGTGAAGTTTAACCACATGCTATCAAAAAAAAAAAAAAAAAAAAAACCACATGCTATATTTTTTGTAACTGCCAAAACATCAAAATTTTAGTTTATCATCAAACTTCACCAAACATCAAATTCATTTTTTTATTAATTTGGAAGTATCCCATACCTATAAAGGGGTCCACACTAATCTTTTATTTTGTCAACGAGGGCCAACACTAATCAAAGCTCAATTTAAAAACAAGAAAATCATTAAAGATGATGAATGAATTATTGCAAATTTGAACTTCAATTAGATATTTCCAAAATAAAATTTTATTATTTTATACTACAGTTGTATATTTTTCAGGGACATTTGAATATACATTATATTGAAAGAAAAAGAGTTTTGCAAAAATGACCTAAAACTCAAAGTCAAACATAAAACTAACCCATGCATTTTCTGGAATTTTATTTTGTCCTATTCATCCTAATAATACGGATTATTCACGAAAATGCCAGCACTTTTTTCCGAAAATAGGTTTTTACTCTCTTATTCTCATCTTCTTCAAATATTTACAATATTACTATTGTCATCAATACATCAACCACCATAAAGAATGATAGAACCCTGGTTGTATTAGGGCTCTGTTTCCCTGATCTTTGAAGGATGGATCGTGGTTTGAATGGAGTGATGGTTGATTTGCGGAATGGTATTGGTAATGGATAGTGAAAGATGGATCCGTGGATGGGTTGTGATAGATGGAATCGTTGGATAGATGAGTCTTTGATCAAGAGAATGAACTCAGGTAAGGATCAAAGACAAGTTGCAATTGGAGAATGAACTCCTCAGCAGTTCAATAATGTTCAAAGATGAACAAAGGATTCACAAGTTTAAGAGATTTTTGATAAAAAGAGTGAATGATTTTATTCCTGGCAACTTAGGCCTTTTTATAAGTTTACAGATTGTAGAAAACAAGAATGATTGTGCAGAAAATAAGAAACATAGAAAATAGAAACAAAGACTTGTGTAAAAACTTGGCAAGACTTGACTTTTGACCAGAATTGAGTTCTTCTTTGAATCTCTCTTTCCCATGCACGACCAGGACTTCTTTCTTTGATATTTCTTGTTGAGAAAGGCTTGAAATGGACTGAGGAATGGGCTGGTCGAATTTGGCAAGAATCAGACCCATATTGATCATTTTATGAACTTTTCTTTGGGCTGAAAAAGGCCTATTTCGCCCAGCAGCTAAATCAGCTCCATCTTCAGTGTTACTTAGCTCACCCAGCTCCAAATAAGTGTCAATCAGCTCACCCAGCTCCAAGGTAGTGTCACTTAGCTCATTCAGCTCATCTACTTTCATTCCAGCTGGTTTCAGCTCAAACACACTCTCTTCAGCTGGTTTCAGCTCAAACACACTCTCTTCAGCTTGTCCCAGCTCATCCTTAGTCTCCTCAAATGGGATCTGCTCGTCCAAGGTGGCATGGCTGATCAGGGTTGCATCATCCCCTCCTCCTTTAAAAGAATTTGTCCTCAAATCTGTATCTCCTACATCAAAAGGAAATAGGTAAGAAGCAAGACAAATGATCAAGAGAATAAGGAAGAAAGCAATATCAAAGTAAGGTTTTGAACAGAAACTTCCTTGGAGTTTTGGAGCCATTTTCCTCAAGTACTTCCATCTCCAAATCTCACACTGATAGCATGATATTTTCCCTTGTTCCTTGCACTCCCTTGCGACTGGTTCTGTAGATCCTGGTCACTCAAAACAGAAACTAGAATACCCATATCATATAGGAAAAACATGTTCTTAAACTGATCCATAACCAAGAGTTTCTTTCTGAGAACATGTTGCACTTGTTTCAGACTTCCAAAATGCACATCAAAGTAAGTATTACAGACCAGAATATCACCAAAGCTCGAAACAATACAATTCACAAGCAAAGATATCATAACAAACCAAAATTTATCAATTCCAGAACAAGCATGAGCAGGTTTCAAAACAGATTTATGAACAAACTTGGTTTATGTCCTAAGTGTTTTCTGTTCCTGCAATTTTCTAGGTTTATTCAAAGCAGATGCAAACAAATCACCAGTGATCAGTTCATGCTTAGGAAAACTCAGATCAAAGCCATTATCAAAACAAGCAAGAGAATTACAAGGTTTTCTGAAAAAGAAATCAGATTGCTGCAAAACAAGATCAATTCTATTTTCAGGGTGATAAATGCTTTTCTTATGTTCCATAAACTGATCTAAACTCAAAATAAGACCAGGATTGAGTTCACTAACAGACTGACAACGTTTTTGAGCAGAGATATTGTCAGGTTCAAGTTTCTTAAAAGAATGAATCATTTTATCAAAAATAGAACTTGAAACACAGAATTCTTTCACATTACCCAGACCAAATCGTTTCACATCATCAGAACTAACCCTAACAAACATGTCAGGCACAAAGTTGATGACACTAACTTCCTTACAGTGCTTTTGCAGGTTGGAAGACAAAGGCGCAGGAATTGTGCTTAGCTCCAAGCTGCTCAGCTGTTCCATCACTTCACCTTGTGCTAGACTCTTCTGTTCTGTTTCTGGTGAGTGTTCTTCTGAGACCTGAGACACTGAAACAAGGCTACTCGGTTGCACCGGTTCAAAACAGGTTAGTTCATCACAAGAACTACTGATAACAAGTTCAGATTGAGAAGGAGAGACAAAAGAAAAATCATGTTCTGCCTCAGATTTTTTAATTACCTTGGATGGTTTTGTTTTCAGCTCTTGGTTAGCTGGTTTCTTCTTAGAACACAGTGGCTCTTTGTTTCTTGAGATAGGACGTGGCTTTTCCCTCCTTTGTTTAAGTGACTGAGATTTCCTTTGCTGATCACAATCAGGGCACCATGGGTCGATTTGTTTTCTGTTGTAGCTACCATAAACAAAGTGTTTCTTCATGACATCTTTGAGCTCAAACCAGCACCCCACTTGTGCTTCTCCTGTTTTTCTTCTGGTAGTAACAAGCTGTTTCCACCATTGAATGGCATCACCACAGAACTTTGATGTAGCCCATCTAACCTTCTTGCTTTCTGAGTAGTTTTGGCCATCAAAGACAAGTTCCATTTTGTGTTCCCACTCCCAGTAGCCATCATGGTCGTTTCTGCCACAGAAAGATGGTATCTTGCTCTTCCTTTTGTCCTTAGCATTTTTCTGAACCTGAGAAACAGTACCCAAAATATTATCAGTAGCAAAGGAAGCTTTTTTTAGATTCAAATTTCTTATCCATTTCTTTCATCAGTGTAGCCATCATAGCCTCCATCTGGATCTTATCAATCTTAAAGGTTGGTGTCTTCTTTCTTTTACTGACATCTCCAGCCATGGTTTCCTGTTACAACTCAACAAGAAAATTTAGTACAAAAATAGATAGCCGAAGCCTCACAAGTGTTTCTCTCAAGTGTTTCTCTCAACTTTCTGGTGAAGTTTCTTTGTGAATCCAATAGTTCAGCAGCCAACAAAGATCAATGCCTCAAAGAACAAAACCCCAACCCCAACTAAAAGAAAAAGATAGACAGTATTAAGGGATTTAAATCGCAGGGAGCTTTACCACCAGAGACTGGATTTCTCTTCAGTCTAGCTGGATTTCTCTTCAGCTTTGATTCTTTGATCTTTCTTTTTTTTTTTTTTCTGGTTGGCCCCCCCCCCCCGCAGTATTAGATAGACAGATAAGAGATGAAAAGATTCACAGAAACAGAATGATCAAACAAGGTTCCCAAAGAGAAAGAGAAGTAATTGAAGAATTTTATGACAAACCCTAGATCAAGAGCCTTCAATCTGCTCTGATACCACCTGATAGAACCCTGGTTGTATTAGGGCTATGTTTCCCTGATCTTTGAAGGATGGATCGTGGTTTGAATGGAGTGATGGTTGATTTGCGGAATGGTATTGGTAATGGATAGTGAAAGATGGATCCGTGGATGGGTTGTGATAGATGGAATCGTTGGATAGATGAGTCTTTGATCAAGAGAATGAACTCATGTAAGGATCAAAGACAAGTTGCAATTGGAGAATGAACTCCTCAGCAGTTCAATGTTCAAAGATGAACAAAGGATTCACAAGTTTAAGAGATTTTTGATAAAAAGAGTGAATGATTTTATTCTTGGCAACTTAGGCCTTTTTATAAGTTTACAGATTGTAGAAAACAAGAATGATTGTGCAGAAAATAAGAAACATAGAAAATAGAAACAAAGACTTGTGTAAAAACTTGGCAAGACTTGACTTTTGACCAGAATTGAGTTCTTCTTTGAATCTCTCTTTCCCATGCACGACCAGGACTTCTTTCTTTGATATTTCTTGTTGAGAAAGGCTTGAAATGGACTGAGGAATGGGCTGGTCGAATTTGGCAAGAATCAGACCCATATTGATCATTTTATGAACTTTTCCTTGGGCTGAAAAAGGCCTATTTCGCTCAGCAGCTAAATCAGCTCCATCTTCAGTGTTACTTAGCTCACCCAGCTCCAAATAAGTGTCAATCAGCTCACCCAGCTCCAAGGTAGTGTCACTTAGCTCATTCAGCTCATCTACTTTCATTCCAGCTGGTTTCAGCTCAAACACACTCTCTTCAGCTGGTTTCAGCTCAAACACACTCTCTTCAGCTTGTCCCAGCTCATCCTTATTCTCCTCAAATGGTTTCTGCTCGTCCAAGGTGGCATGGCTGATCAGGGTTGCATCAAAGAAGCAATTTGAAAATCTTAGAGCATCATTATCAATAGGACATATATGGTGGTCCTTAGAGTTTTTATTGTTATTTCTAGATTAGGACATTGTTAAGGACTTTTAACGAAAATGGTGATTATTGGTGGAACTTTTTGTTGGTCCTTAGGTTAAATTTTTTTTTTTTTTGAAATAACTAGTAACATGACCAAGATGAGAGTTTCAGTGAAGAAGATAACTAGTAACATGACCAAGATGAGAATTTTGGTGATTATTATTATTTTTTTGAAATAACTTTTAGTGAAGAAGATACATGACCAAGATGAGAGTTGTTGTTACAATGGAGTTGGAGCTGCTGAGCTTGTGCCTATAGACCATGGTCTTTGCCTACCTGAATGTCTTGATGATCCTTATTTCGAATGGCTTAACTGGCATCAAGCTTCTGTTCCATTCACTGATGCTGAGCTTCAGTCCTCATTGTTTGTACTATGTTCCTGAAACAAGCAGCTGCTTCAGGGCTGTGTCTTGCTGAGATAGGTGAGTAGATGACTCGAGACATCTGCAGAGGTGAAGATAGTTCTAGTCTGTTGGAGATTCTCTGCACCAAAGCAAAACAGAGATGAGGTTAAGATTCATGTGTTTATACAATTGACTTAAGAGTGTAGGCTTAAACTACTGACTTGATACAATTAAAAGGCAAATGGCTTCATAGATTAGAGGAAAGGAAACAAAGAGAACAAAAAAAAAACTGAAGGACCCAATGTGCACAGCTCAAGAACCAAGCTATCCCTAATGCAAATACGTAATGTGCTGTGAATGGCTCCACGATCTGAGACAAGACAATGCGTTACTAGTTTAAATCTGTAAAAGGATAAAGAGTGGTCACAAACTTTTGTCAAAGTACCTTAGTTTTTGTATGACTCTAAGCTGAAAAAGAACTGAAACAGCTTCAAGGTAAACTCAGAAGGTCCAACAGATCTTATTGATTATATGGTGATGTGTTGATGGGTGGATCAGAACTGATAGAACAGCACACGGACCTGCAGCAATGTTTAGAAAGCTGAGATCTCCAACTAGAAAGAAACCAAAAGATGAAAACAACTTACGACGTAGTAGATAGCAAAATTGTCTATGTCTTCCATGTAACTAGCCTTGAGCTTGAAACGGATCATGGAGATTGGTTCAAAAAGAGAATATCCCTCCTCCTGTGGATGGAATCAACACGACGGTTACGACGGAGCCTGCTGCGAAGGGAGGCAAAACGACGAAGAAAGTTAAGGAAGCGAAGCCGAAGAAGATGATCAATGATGCGATTGTATTGTTGAAGGAGAGAATTGGATCTAGCCAATTCGCGATTGAGAAGTTCATCGAGGAGAAGCACAAGGTGTTCTCGCCTTCGTTGCGTCTCTCTCTCTCCTTTTTCTTAAACCCAATCGCATTCCGACAGGTGGCACTAAGGACCAATGCAAAACTTCTTAATTAAGGACGTCCTTTGTAATTTCAGCCTTTTTTATTTATTTTTTAGCCCAATAATACTTAGAACTCTGTCTAAGGACAACGATAATGATGGTCTTAATGCACCTAAAATTGATTTACACTCCTTCTATCTCAAACTTACGATTCTTGGTGTGTCACTTTTGTTTGAGCTTCTGGGTGTTTGGAGAAGACTTATGTGTGCTAAAAAAGTTATCTCAATGGTTGAAACTATGATATCAGTTTTTGTTTTCAGATCTGTTTGTCAAAAGACTTCTAAGTAAGTCTTCTGACAGTAGAAGACTTACACGGAAGTCTTCTAATCGATGCAGAGATCAAGTCTTCCACTTTCATTTGTTAACAAAAAACTTGAAAATACTAGAGTCGACGTCCCGGTAAGTCGTCTAAGATAAACAGTTAATTTTGCATTTGACTCGATTGTGTCTGAAATTTAACTTTTCCTGGAAGACTTACTTGTAAGTCCTCCGAAAGATAATAAAAATTTAATATTTTATTATAATTAGACGACTTCCATGTAAGTTGTTTCAGATTATTTTTGCAATTGAAAAATAAAATTTAAATATTTCATTTTATCTCGACGACTTATATGGAATAAAATCCTGGACGACTTACACGGAAGTCGTAGACGACTTCCACGGAAGTCGTCCAGGATTTTATTCTGAGATTATGGTCAAACCTTTTATTACAGAATACTTTCATGTAAGTTATCAGCCGGAAGATTTCCATGTAAGTTGTCCAGATAAAATTAAATATTTATGTTCTATTTTTTCAATTGCAAAAGTAACCTGAAACGACTTGCATATTGCTGGAAAGTTTAGATGTTCACCAAAGATTAAACACTATTTATGGTAGTTGGTGTCAGGATGTATAGCAGTGAGGAAAAATTTACAAGCGAGAGGGCTATTAGGAGATTTATGTTTTGAAAGATGTGGAGCTTTGGAGGAATCAATAAATCATGTATTTTTAATGCCTTCCAGCGCCTCATGTTGGGCTTTATCACATATACCATCCAATCCAGCTATTTTCCCCTCTCGTTCACTTTTCGCTAATATGGATCATCTCTTTTGGAGAGTTTTACCGAAAATAGATGATCATCAATATGCATAGATCCTACGGTATATCTGGAAAAAAAGGAATAACAATATTTTCAGTAATCTGGATATGGACCCCAGGGAAACGCTCAAACTTTCGGAAACATAATCAAAGCTTTGGGCGGAAGCACAAGTGGCATCAACACAAACGGTAACTCGTCAAGCCTAGAAGGGTCAGAACTTACATATGGTTCTTGGAAAGACAAGGAGATTTTTTCAGGACAAGGAGACATATGGTACTTTAGAAGATTTCAATAGTCTAATGGGAGCAAGAAATGTCAGGGCTAGTCTTTCTCCTCTTCACTCAGAAGTGGAAGCTTACTTTGGGCAATTGGAATGTATAGGAATTTGTGCCAGCTTCCGGTCACGTTTACAACTGGTTGTTTTCAATTGGTGAAGGTGGTTTCGGAACCAGAAGAATTATCTGCTTTTGTAACTTATTTGGAGGATACCAATACTTTGCAAGACAGTTTTATCAGCTCAAAGTTTATTCATGTACAACGAACACAGAATTTGAAGGCGGATAGTCTAGTACAAAGTGTTAGGAAACAACCGACCTTTGTCGTTTATATGGATGCAGAGCTACCATGGTGGTTTACAGAGTTAGTATAAATTAAATATTGAAATTTTATTTTTCTGCTGGACGACTTACAAGTAAATCGTCTAGGAAAAGTCAAATTTCTGACATAATCCGGTCAAATGCAAAACTAACATGTTTATCCTAAACGACTTACCGGGAGGTCATCTCTGGTATTTTTGAGATTTTTTCGTTAACAAAAGTAAGCCAATATTTATAAAGGAAGACTTTCAAAGTAGTATGTTGTAGAGTAGACTTCTCTGGAAGTCTTACTTTGTAAAATTTTAATTGCAAAAATGACCTAAATGGACGACTTCCTAAAGTCTTATGGATGACTTCCGTGGATGTTGTATGCATCAATGTTTAATAAACTTTTATTTTCTCTAAAACTATAATGACTTTTTAACATATTTTTGTTAATTCATGTATATTAATCAATATTGAGCTACTGAATGAAATTTATAACTTAATTGGAGATATTTTTGAGGTTACCAACATTCATGTTGATTAATGTTTCTAGCTAATGAATAATACTTCCGTAGAAGTCTTCTACATTAGTTTTAGTGAGTCTGCTAAGTAACTTTAAGATATGTTTTTTTTTTACTTTCAAAAATGTTAAGTATCTTCAAAAATATCAAATTGTGTGATTAAATATATCTTCTACTAGGTGTTTTCCTACACCATGTGCAATAAGAAAATTTTTTAATCTAACTTATATTTAAAATAAAATTTTATTAATTATTGTAGATTTTACTATTTTCTTACTAATATTTAATATATATTTGTTATATATTAAATAAATTTGTAAAAAAATAATAAAATGATATAAAATTTTATAATTATAAAAAATTTAGCCTAAACAATATTTATAAAATTTGTTGATATATAAGAAACTAATAATCTTACGATTAGATATTTATTTTTTTAAAAATTTGTCGAAATTTTTGAAAGTTTTAGTAATACAAATTGTATAATTATACAAAAATAATAATATTTCAAAATTTGAAATGTTATATATGAATATATTTATTTTATAGATGATGTATGAGTTATTACCATATTTTAAAAAGTTTACCAAAAATAAATATCAATATTAAATGTAATATATAAATTATTAACATATTCTAATAAGTTTGCCAACAATATAAATCAACATTAAATGAAATTATCCATATCATATTTTCCGAGAAGCCATGTCATCAATATTAGTAGCCATGTCATATTTGTTTTGTGAAACTGATTGTAGAGAAGACATGTGGCAAAATCACTTCGCAAATATAGTTTAGGGGATGTTAACTTTTAAATTTGTGTAATGTTCGATATTCTGTGAATTTGAAGTTTTCTTGAAAATTATTCTCTCTTTTGTGTTGTTGTGTTTTCCTATGAATTGATAGAGCGGTAAAAATGTTAGTGTGAGTATAGATTAGGTAAATATCATTAATGGGAGTCTTAATTAGCCAAATGCCAATGATGTGAAGTAACTGGTCTGGATGATGTCTTTTTGGTGTTGGATTGCCGAAAATACCCTTCTATGTATGTGACACATGAATTGTCTGAACTGACACAACAGGTTTGGCAGGACACAATGCGCAAAACTGACACAACATGATTAACAGGGTACTTTCTGCAGTACATTTTTTTTTACTTTGAACACATTTTTGGCAGCTTTTTGTAGATTACACAATTTTTTTTTTGTTTTTAATATTTTTAATATAAATCTAATTGTTATCCGCAGGTAACACAAATTTTTTTTGCAAGAGAACTTCAATCATTTAACATTAAAAATTACATTTTTATTAGCATACTACAAATATATAGTTTAGAGTAGAACGACTGTATGTCTGAGTTGCGAAGATTAAATTTAGACTGCACATATTAGCATTACCCTCTAACATCATTCATATTGGTTCGTAAATTTGTTTAGTGGTTAACATCCATAGTTACATGTTACGAATAAGATGAACGTAAAATTATAAGTTAACTTTTAACATAGATAATAACACCTTAATAAGTAATTGTTAACATAAAACTGAAATCAGAGCTTTTTATTGTTAGAAAATATAAGTTAAAGTCGTTCCTCGAGAAACACCAAAAACTGATGTTTTGACAGTTAACATAATTGGGAGAATTGCCAAGTGTGACTCAAAACTTGGAGTCAAACCCAAAAGAATACCCCAACTTGGGTCAAAGGCAAAAGTAATCTAAAAGGCTATTGAAATTACAACTATCTCCTTGTGAACAAACAAAAAAACAGATTTTTTTTTACGTTTCTACCCCTCGCAAGTCGTCTGTTTAGACGACTTGAAAATAAGTCGTCCAGACGACTTAACTTAAAGTCGTCTGGACAGTTATTCTTAAACATAATTTAAAAATTTTGTAAAATATATTTTGATAAGTGAAAAATTGGAATTATGTAATTAACATATGTCTTAAGAGATATAAATTAATATATAACAAATTTCAATTGTTTTCAGCCCAGATGAGTGAAAGTAGTGAGTCATGATATTCTTTAGTTGACGTTTTATCAACATATGTTGTAGTATTGTATGTGTTCTTAGGGTTAGATTTTGGAAAGCATTAAAACCGTTTTTGAAAATTTTTAAAATTACCTAAGCGTGTTCATTTATGTGTATAGTAAACACTATTGAAGTATAATTTGATTTTATAACGTGGTTAGTAAGTTAATTTAGTCATTTTAGTTTAGGGGTTCATTTTAGGGTCTGGGACGACTTAATATTTAGTCTTCTGTGCACAGACGACTAAATATTAGGTCGTCTGATGTACATTATCAGCCAGAATAAGTCGTCTAAACCGGACCAAACCTTAAAGTTTACCAATGTACTTTTAAAGCTAACCGGATTATTTACCCAATATATAAGGTGATTTTTTTTTTTCATTTTCCGCGAAATTCAGAAACCCTAACAGTTCTCTCTCACCGGCGATATCAAAGGCGATTCGAATTCCCACTATTTCCGAACAAACCATCGTTCTCAACGTCGGCTATCTATCTCACTTCATTCTCACCGTTGTCGCCGCAGCTTCTTCTAACCCTAGCGCCGCCGATTCCTCTAAACCCTAGCGCCCCCGCTTCCACTGTTTCCGAACAAACCGTCGCCCTCGCCACCGTGCTCACCAACGTTCTCACCGCCGCTTCCTCTAAACACTAGCTAGCACCGCCGCTTCTTCTAAACCCTAGCGCCGCCGCTTCTTCTCTGTAAACCGTAGCGCCGTTTCTCTGTAAACCCTAACGCCGGTAAGTCATCAATCTCGAGGAAAAGATGAACATAAAACGTTGTCTCTATCAATTTACTCATTCTCACCGTTTCACGTTTATTTTTTCAGATCTATAACCACAATGACGAGTACTCCAACTCCTTCTGCGACTAATCAGGTCCGCTTGAAATTTTTCTACTGGAAGACTTGTAAGTAAGTCGTCTGGAAAGTCTTCCAACTGGACGACTTAGTAGACGACTTAAATATAAGTCGTCCATTTGGAAGACTTTCAGACGACTTAAATATAAGTCGTCAACTAAGTCGTCCAGTTGGACGACTCCAGACGACTTATATTAAAGTCGTCTACTAAGTCGTCTGGAGTAACAATTAAGGCGTGATTGATTTAACTTGTGTTCTGACTTCTATTGTTGTCTTTGATTATTTTGCAGACAAAAAGGATGGATATTCCAGAACTCCCCCGTAGGTTATACACATTAGGGGAAGAGCCAGAACCCCAGCATAGCATTTCGTATCATTCGGATAACAACAGGTTGCATGCTGCTCTTAAGGGAGCTCTCACTGAGAAAGAATTTGAAGAGCTCAAGGAGTCGAGATTGGGAGTTTTCATCAAGTTCAAGGAGCAGGGATTTGGTTGGGCTTCAAGGCTGGTTCACCACATGCTCTGTTTAAAGCTGGACATTAAGAAGAAGTACGAGATGTGGTGTCTCGTTGGTCCAGAACCTTTGAGGTTTTCACTGTTAGAGTTTGAAATGATCACTGGTCTAAACTGCGAGTACATCGAGGACCTTGACACACCAAAATGTGATGTTACCCCAGAGATGGTATCTTTCTGGGGGATGATGGGAGTTCATCTGGAAGCTGGGCCAACTACTGATCAGATAATAGATGCACTGAAGAGATGCGGGGATTGGTCCACGGAAGATCGCAAGCGGCTCGCGTACCTTTCCATCTTCACTGGATTCATTGAAGGGAGAAAGTTTTCAACCGCTACACGAGCTACTCTGGCAAGGCTAGTGATGGATTTAGAACGGTTTGAGAATTATTCATGGGGGAGAGTCTCGTTTAAGGTGCTGATGGACTCTTTGTGGAACAAAGAGATTACTGGCTGTTACACCGTGGATGGGTTTATACAAGTTCTTCAGGTCTGGGCGTACACAGCTCTGCCGGGAATGGGTGCAAGTATTGGTAGTCCCAGATTAAACAGTTCGCTTCCACCGCTTCCACCGATTCTGGCTTACGATGGCAGCAGAGGCCGCAGATTCATGAAAGCTGCTATCTTGAGTCAGGTACCTTTCCATCTTCACTTAATTAAGTCGTCTGGAAGGTCTTCCAGCTGGACGACTTAGTAGACGACTTATTATAAGTCGTCTGGAAGGTCGTCCAGCTGGACGACTTAGTAGACGACTTATAATAAGTCGTCTGGAATGTCTTCCAGTTGGACGACTTAGTAGACGACTTATTATAACTTTATAAGTCGTCTGGAAGGTCTTCCAGCTGGACGACTTAGTAGACGACTTATAATAAGTCGTCTGGAAGGTCGTCCAGCTGGACGACTTAGTAGATGACTTATAATTAAGTCGTCTATTTAGTATTTTGTTTCAAATATCAGACTCGATTCTTCTTCTATTTACTGCAGACCCGCGTGATCAACTTTGTTGAGAAGGACATTAGTGAAATGTGGCCAAAATGGGGCTCTGAGGTTGCGGACGTGCCCGCGGAGAACATCATTAAAGTCATGTATGATCGGAGACCGTGGAAGTGGACCATGGATTGCTGGGAAGTCACTGGTACAAAACGTAAGGTTGTGACTCCATCGAAAAGAGCCAAAGAGATGGTTGTGGTGGAGGTGGAGGAGGAAGACAATCAGAGACCTCGGAAGAAAGCTCGTAAAGAGGCTCCTAAAGAGGCTCGTAAAGAGGCTCCTAAAGAGGCTAGAGAAGAGGCTAGAGAAGAGGCTAGAGAAGAGGCTAGTTGGGTGACCAGAGAGGAGTTGGAAAATATGTTCAACTCCTACACCTCTAACGTAGTTGAAATGATGAAAGATGGGTTTAAGAAGTGCATCAGGGAGATTAGGAAGATGTCTGATAGATTGGAAGCTGTGGAGAAGAAGGTTGGTGTCACCAATCAGGCTACCCCTCAAGCCAAAGAAACCGGGGTTAGTAACAAACAGCCTATCCCTCAAGCCAAAGAAACCGGGGTTAGTAACAAACAGCCTACCCCTCAAGCCAAAGAAACCGGGGTTAGTAACAAACAGCCTATCCCTCAAGCCAAAGAAACCGGGGTTAGTAACAAACAGCCTACCCCTCAAGCCAAAGAAACCGGGGTTAGTAACAAACAGCCTACCCCTCAAGCCAAAGAAACCGGGGTTAGTAACAAACAGCCTACCCCTACACCTCAAACCAATCTGCCTACTCCTCAAAAGGATCAGCCTACACTTCAAACCAATCATCCTACTCCTCAAACCAGACAGCCTATTCCTCAAAAGGCAAAGCCTACTCCTCAAAAGAAACAGCCTACTCCTCAAAAGAAACAGCCTACTCCTCAAAAGAAACAGCCTTCTCCTCTGCCCAAAGAGGTTAGTATCAAATCCTCTCCCAACAAGAATTAAGTCGTCCAGGGTCTTCTAGTTGTCCAGACGACTTAAATAAAAGTTGTCTGGACGACTAGTTGTCCAGACGACTTAAATAAAAGTTGTCTGGACGACTAGTTGACTGGTCAACTAGTCGTCCAGACAACTTTTATTTAAGTCGTCCAGGGTTAACTTGTGTGCAACTTTTATTGCAGAGATTGTTGCCGGAGGATACATCAGATGAGGCAATCTCGGTATATAAGATCTTGCCGGAGGATAAAGCAGATGGTGTCACCTCCAAAGAGATTGTTCCTCTCACTTCCTCTGACCAACCGAGCTTCGCTTCCAACGATCAACAACCGAGCTTCGCTTCCAACGATCAACAACCGAGCGTTCCAGTTTCAGAACCGAGCCTGGTTGTATTGGACAAAACAGCTCCCACTGCTTCTGTGTGTGCAAGGAGTGAACGAACGAAGAAACCTGCTCCCACGCAGATATCTCCTTATACGGCAGAGAGAAAGAAACTCCTTAGAGTGGCAAAGTATAATCCATTTCCCACACTAAACAGACCTAAGTTGAAGGAGCTCGCTGAGTGGTTGAAAAATGATCCGTAAGTGATTGCTTTACCCATAATAGCTTGATTTAGTCTACCAAAACTGATTGCTTTTTTGTTTGCAGTCATTATTTCACTAAGCATGAGGACAAACCACGTACATCACCAACTTGGTGGTATCACATCCTCCGGACACCCAGAGGATGGCTGGAAGACGTAGTAAGTCTTCTGCTTATCTTTAAGTCGTCTGGTAACTTGTCTTTGTATAGATTTGTAAATATATAAGTCGTCTGGAAGGTTTTCCAGCTGGACGACTTACCAATAAGTCGTCTGGAAGGTTTTCCAGCTGGACGACTTACAAATAAGTTGTCTGGAAGGTTTTCCAGCTGGACGACTTACAAATAAGTCGTCTGGTAGGTTCGGACGACTTAAATAAAAGTCGTCTGGAAGGTTCTAACTTGTATTATTTTATATGCAGCATATGGATGCTTGGATTAATGTGCTGAGGCAGAGGTATCAGGAGAACCCACAAGCTTTCCGGAGCGAGCGAATGTGCTTCCTGGATCACAACTTTGACCAGTCTTGGAGAGGCCAGTATCTGTTCTTCAAGACATCGCAACCTGATCATAAAGGTTTAGGAAGAATGCTACCTGGTGGGGCGTCGAGTTTTTATGACGGATCAATGCCTTCATTTTGCCAATCAAACAAGAAGTGGGGGGAGGACATTGATGATATCTATGCGCCAGTGAACTTGAACAACAAACATTGGGTTGCTATTTGGATATCGATCCCTAACAGGCACATAGTCGTCTGGGACAGCATACCTTCATCTTCCATACCAGAAGCATGGGATGAGATAATGGAGCCTTTTCTCGAGATGGTCCCTTATCTGCTTGTTGTCAACGCAAACACCGACGAAGGAAGGGCCAAATACGGGTTGGAGCGATACACATATGAGAGACGGCTGAAAGATGTACCCACGGCCAACAATGGTGATTGTGGCCTGTACGCTCTAAAGTACATTGAATGTCATGCTCTTGGGGTCCCCTTTAGCCCTAAAGACTTTGCTAGGTCCAATGTGAAGAGTATGAGGGATAATATGGCGGTGGTTATATGGACGGAGCTTGTTGATCAGCATTTGAAAGAGAATGAGGATGGTGATAAGTTCGTGGGCATGTATGATTAGATTTGTCTTTGTATAGAGAATGAGGATGGTGATAACTTGTGTATGATTTAATAACTTGTGTATGATTTGTGTATTTGTATTTGAACTTGTCGTTGTATAGATTTTCTAACTTGTGTATGATTTATTTGAACTTGTCGTTGTATAGATTTTCTAACTTGTGTAAATATATAAGTCGTCTGGATCCAGCTGGACGACTTACAAATAAGTCGTCTGGAAGGTTTTCCAGCTGGACGACTTACAAATAAGTCTTCTGGATCCAGCTGGACGACTTACAAATAAGTCGTCTGGAAGGTTTTCCAGCTGGACGACTTACAAATAAGTCGTCTGGTAGGTTTGGACGACTTACAAATAAGGTAGTCTAAAAATAGTAGAAGGTAGTCTAAAAATAAAATACACTGGACGACTTAGTAAAAGGTCGTCTAAAAAAAATACACTTGAAGGGATAGTAGAAGGTAGTCTAAAAATAAAATACACTGGACGACTTAGTAAAAGGTCGTCTAAAAAAATACACTTGAAGGGATAGTAGAAGGTCTTCTGGACGACTTAAGATTTAGTCGTCTTGAAGGTTATCTGGTAGACGAAACACTGGACGACTTAAGAATTAGTCGTCTGGATGGGTAAGACGACTTAAATTTAGGTCGTCTGGACAACTAGTCAACTGGTTGTGTACATTGTGGTTTCGTATGGCCAGTTTCCTTGCAGTTTGAGCATCTCCGTGCCCTGTGTTTCTTCCTGGGTTTGTGTCCTCTCATCCTAGATAGCTCCAACCAAGATTGCCATCTTGATTTCTTCTGTCTCCCCGGACCACGCTTTACGTTTGGAGGAAAGCATTCTCGTTCCTCAATATGTTGTGACACGATAGGATATATATTCTCTGAGTATCCTGCATACAGATGATTCTTTGAGTAAAGTGGACATACAAGTGTGGAGATATGAATACCAGCATGTGTTCCAGCAGCTATAGCATGAGAGCAAGGTATTTTCTCCACTCCATAGACACCACAATCACACTTTACATGTTCCAAATCAACCACACAGTCTATTTTGCCACCTTTGACAAAGAAACGCCATCCATCAATTGGTTCGACCGTCATCGTATCCGCTATCTCTGATCGAACAGCAAGCAAGTATTCAACACCCCGGCTATGTTCAGTTGGGAGACTCAAAGCATCTTGTCTCCTTTTCCAATACCATTTTCCTAACTTCTGCCTTATGAACTCCAGCAGGAACGGAATCGGAAATCCTCTTGCTCGCTTCAGTGCGGAATTAATAGATTCAGCGATGTTGCTTGTTTTTATGTTGAACCTGTTCCCCTTACAATAAACCCTTGACCATAGCCTGGCGTCGGCCTTCTCCAAATACGTTGCAAGTTCCGGGTTTGCACTCCGTATCTCAGCCATGTACCGGTCAAAATCGTAAACCGTGTGCGCATAAGCAGCCCCTTTCACCAAGTACATGAGATGTTTCCCTTTAAACTTTTTGACAATGTTATCTTGAAGGTGATAATAACATATTCCTCGGGTTGCCCAAGGAAACACCTTCTCACACGCACTTTTAATGGCCGCGTGCCGGTCGGAGACTATCACCAGAGGCTTGTCATGAGATATACAACTAGCCAATTTTGTGAAAAACCATTCCCAAGAAGGTTCATCTTCAGCATCCACGATCCCAAAAGCCAATGGGAATATCTGAAAATTGCCATCTTGTGCGGCTGCAACTAACATAACACCTCCATACTTTCCACTTAGGTGAGTTCCATCCACCACAATGACCCTTCTCTGATACTTAAAGCCTTTGATAGAAGCTCCAAAAGAGAGAAATAGATACTTAAATCTATTCATAGAATCAAGTTCTATAGCCGTGATAGAATCAGGATTTACAATGGAGATTTGCTCGAGATATGAAGGCAGACGCGAATACCCTTCTTCTGCTGATCCTCTCACCAATTTTTGTGCATATAACAGTGCTCTGTATGAAGTGGTGTAATCAAGCGTCATGCCAAACATGTTCCTCATTGCATCAGTGATATGCTGTGGAGTTATCCCATCAATGATTCCAACACGATCAATGAAAAGACTACCAACATACTTTGGAGTACAGTGTCTCCGCTGAGCGATTCGGTCTCCAATTGAGCATAAATGTTTTTCCACATACTTTGTTACCCAAAACGTGTTTGGCCCATGTTTCACACTCGCTCTGATCTTCCATCCACAACCGCTAACCCGACATGTTGCCACAAGGAGAGTTTTTGATGATTTGTATATTCTGAAAGAAAACCTACCCCTCACTGCTGTCAACCGTATCTCTGAAAGCAGTGCATCCTTGCTAACAAAACTCTGGTTGACATAGATGCTGGTACAATCCGATTTTCCTCCTTCAATAGCATTTGTCTTAGCATATGTCTTTTCAATTTCTTCAAAACAAATATTATCATCATCTTCCTCGTCCTCATCTTGAACCTTTCCATAAAGACTGTAATCCCCACCATTCTGATCCGTTTCACCAACAATAGTGTTATCAGCATCCTCCTCCCCATTTTCCTCCTCCCCATTTTCCTCCTCCCCATCTTGATTTTCATCTTCAACAGACTCATTATCACCAACATCTTCAAAACATTCATCAGCTTCATCATTATCACCAACATCTTCTTCCCATTCACCAGCTTCATCATTATCACCAACATCTTCTTCCCATTCACCAGCTTCTTCTCTTTTCTCTGAAACCGTTTCCACCTTGCTGCGGCTTGATACACAAAGACATACTCTATGCGTTTTGAGTATCTCGAGCAAGTTTCGAACTTGTCTATCACTTGTAACATGAATGGGAGGACTGCCTGGAGTCATCATCATTTCTGCTGGTAATGAGTAGCTAATCTCCACAGTCACTGATCTCATGTCCAGGTTATAATCTTCTTGAGCCATTGCAACAAGTTCAGCATGTGTTGAATCTTCATTCAATAAAAACAATCTTGCTCCTCTGAGATCATCAACCACAAAATCCCAACGGAAATCTCTCAACAACCATTCTCCATACACTGCATGTAACTTAAAAATCATCTGCAAATATTCAAAATAAAACACATTAGTAAACATAGAGAAAATGAAGAAGTTCAATAAACATTATCGCAGACGACTTAGAATTAAGTCGTCCAGAAGACTTAAAGGTAAGTCGTCTAAAGAGGTCACTTTTGCAATTGAAAACTAAAAGGGACGACTTAATTCTAAGTCGTCCGGCTTTGTTTGTTAAAAAAAAAAATTCAGACGACTTATATATAAGTCGTCTACGAGAAACGGGCTAGTTTTGCATTTGACCGAATCGTGTCAGATCTTTGACTATTTCTGGACGATTTATAATTTAGTCGTCTCTGGAAAGTAAAAATTTCAATATTTTATTCAAACTAGACGACTTACATGTAAGTCGTCCTCGGTTAGTTTTGTAATTGAAAAATAAAACTTGAAATTTAACTTTCTCCAGACGACTTAACTTAAGGTCGTCCGGAATAAGCAAGGTTTGACCAGAAAATTGGGAAAAATTCTGGACGACTTTGCTTTCCCCGGACGACTTTAAATTAAGTCTTCTTACGGGACGACTTTAAATTAAGTCGTCTGGTAAAAGTTAAATTATGAAGTTTTATTTTTCAATTACAAAACTAACCTAAGACGACTTACACGTAAGTCGTCTAGTTTAATAAAATATTGAAATTTTAACTTTCCCAGAGACGACTGAATTATAAGTCGTCCAGAAATAGTCAAAGATCTGACACGATTCGGTCAAATGCAAAACTAGCCTGTTTCTCGTAGACGACTTATATATAAGTCGTCTGGAGTGTTTTTTTTCAACAAACAAAGCTGGACGACTTAGTTTAAGTCGTCCGTTTGACCAGAAGACTCATCAGTAAGTCTTCTACATACAGATGACTTACTTGTAAGTCTTCTATATACAGATGACTTACTTGTAAGTCTTCTACGCGAACAGATTTTGAAAAAAATTCAAATTCGTACCTTAAACTAGGTGAGATGACTTCGTTTGCACACAGGGTCTTCTCCAACCACCCAGAACCTCAAACGAAAGCAACCGTGAATCAAAACGAAAGAAATATGGCTCTGTCAACCATCACCCATATTTTGAATCAAAAGCTTGAGTTTTTTGGATGAATATGGAGAGAGAGTGAAAGAAATGTTGTTTTTAGTTCATAACAATTGAAACAGAGAGAGTGTAAAGAGATTTACGTGCATTAAAGGGCATTAAAAGCTCCAAACAGTTCGTACAAGGTTGTTCCCACTATTCATGGCAGTGGCAATATTGTAAATACTTGAAGAATATGAGGTTGAGACAGTAAAGAAGCCATTTTCGAAAAACAAAAAAAAATAAAAAGTTAATGGCATTTTCGTAGATTAAATAGAGGTGTGGGGTTAAAAACTCAAAAAATAAATGAGTCAAAAGAAAAGGTTAGTTTTCTGTTTGACTTCAAGTTTTGAGTCACTTTTGCAAAAAGCCCAACATAATTTGTTATATGTTATAAATAAACATAACGTTAACATGAGAGTATGACAACAATCATAAAGGTTGGTCACTTTATTTTAGCAGTTAACATGATTAGTTATATGCTACAGACAAACATAATTGTAGGGCAACTGACTTCTCCAAAGGCCACTCTGTCATTTTAAGAATCTTCCTCGTAACATTGCCACTTTCAGCTTCTTTTTCTTTTCTTTTTTGCTTAATCCTTATAAGAATCAAATGTGCCATTCTGAATCTACCTTTAAACATGTTTTCCCGAAAAACATATCCTTCGCCGATAAAGGGAACCGTGTTACCCACCAATCCATATTTGTTTATTAACATGCTACATATATATATTGTCTAGAGTAACGACTGTACATTTGGATTGCCAAAATTAAACTTGGAATGCACACAATTAACATTGATGTGTAACATCTTTTGAATTGGTTCGTAAATTTGTTTAGCGTCTAACATGCATATTTATATGCTACAAATAAAAGGAATGTTAAATTATAGGCTAACTATTATCATAGACAATACAATCATATCTAATAAGATGTTTATGGATCATAAAAGTATGATATTTATCGTTTTTTGTTTACATATAGTACTTTTTACCGTCCCAACTAGGATATTTTTCGAAGCATGCATCAAATAAAACGTGGATAAAGGAGAATCTCTACATATGACAAACTGTATCAAATAATAAAAAAGGTATCAACTAAGAACAACTATTTACATCGTACTCTACACCTTCAGCTCATGTTTTTTTGGCAGATCGAGAATATATGGTAAATCATCTTTATAACCAAGTTTTTAGCAGTTAACAAACCATATATCAGTTAATAAATCATTTATTGATTAACGATACTTAATTTGTAACATTTTTAATATTTTGTTGTAGTTAACAAATCTAATAAAAATTTGTAGCAGCTAACTAGACACATATCATGATCATTGATTTTCTAACCATAACCACCACGTGGAGGTTTTGAAAACCTTCGTTGTGTTTCACGAACTCATCCGAGACAATGATCCATTCATCTGAATAACTTTGTTTGTTGTATATACTATAATTTGTTAGCTGATACATATTTAGTTAACTGATACATAGTTTGATAGATGATTAGTTAATTGATATATTGTTTAGTGTAAAAGCTAAATCTCGCAATCAGAAATTTACATATGTTAACTTATATGTTAGCAGACTACATGCATCAATAACGACCAATAAAAATCCCTGATGAACCCAGCGTCGAGCAGGCTCTTGACATCTTCGTTGACTATTGCATCCCTTTCGGGGTGAATTTTATCCTTTTCTACCTGACATGCTGATGTAGAGGATCGACTTGCAGCTTATGCATGATGATCTCCGGGTCGATTCCAGGCATATTCTCATGGGACGAAGCAAAGCAGTCGGAGTTAGATCTGAGGAAATCTATCACCTTTTCTTCTTAATCATTCGGCGACTTTGGAGCCTATCTTGAGGTTACGAGTCGGGTCTCCTTCCATTAGTGGCACTTCGTCCATCTCCTCGACCTCCAGCTCTTCAGTATGTGGGGCCGGAGGCTTGCTTTATAATTGTTATAAGACCTTGGTCTTTCCTTTCAGGTAGTCTGATAGCAGGGTGAAAAGTAGAGGAACAGGAGGACATTCGGAAAATAACTCTGGCGCATTACATGGCTACATGGCCGTGGAAATGGAATCGGGATCGTTAAGATTTCGTTTTCAGAATTAACGACTAAAGTAGCAAATAGAAGTACCTTATGACGATAGACTATAGAAAACCAATCCAAAAGGAGCATCCCTTGCTGGACCATAAATATGAAGCCCATAACTTAAAATCTGGAACACCCTTCGACTCCATGAGAGACAATTTCAAAGTTAAGAATATGACATGTGGCACAATTTGTTCATCTCTTCCTGCTGATGTAGTTCAAAGAGAAGAAATATAAGTCTACTTTACTATTATAGAATGATTTTAAAGAAATTATCAAAAAAATTAAAATTGATTATAGAATGATGAATTTATCTGTAAAATATTTAGATCGGACTTTACATTTAAAATTTTATAGTAAAAAGCCAAAAGTGTATTTTGAACTGCTTCTAAAATTTTAAAACGTCACAGTTTAGAATATATTTTCAGTGTTTCAAAAGGAAAAAAGAGAAAAATATATATATATATATTCAGATTATATCTTTGTAACTTTTTTGTTATTTATAATCTTAGGATAAATTGTAAAGGTAGAGCCTTGTTTTGCTGTTGACCAGTGTTCCCAAACTCGGATTTGATCAGCTCGTAACAATTATACAAAGTTATAATAACTGCAAAATTATATTTCCAAAAGCAAATTGGTTACAAGAGCTACATCAGCAGAGAACTTCTATGGCAAAAAAAAATTAAAAACCAGTGAGAAGCTAAGCTCGTATGGTTCAAGCACATAGTCCCAAAGCATGCTTTTAACTTTTGGGTGGCAAACCTAAACAGGCTCCCTTTTAAATGTTAATACTATTCAATTGGGGCTCGATGGATAATTGGTCATGTACTATATTCTCTACACAAGAAGAAACAAGAGACCACCTCACTACAAGAAAAATGGTTTTTATTAGCGGACGAAAAACGCTATCTATCGATATGATAGCGGTTTATAGAACGCTGTATCATCACCCGTGATAATAGGTAAGCACTTTAGATAGCGGTATTTTGTTCAGCTATCTTATCTTTATATATTATAGCATTTTTTTGTATGCAATTAAATAGTCTTTGATAACATTTATTTTTTGTTATTATTTATATTATTGAAAATTAAAAAAAAAAAATATATATATATATATATATATTTATATATATATTATTTTTTAATTATATATATATATATATTCGTTTTTAATAAAATGTAATATATCAAAATTATAATTTATAAATTAGATTAAATTACAAATGGTTTACATGGAAAAAAAAATAAACCAAATAAACCAACTAAACCAAAAACTAAAAGCCTAAACCAGAAAATTAAACCTAATTACTAACTACTCTTCGTCTTCTTCATCTTCTCATGAAGCCGCCGCACCACCACCACCCATCTCTGTGTCCATCCCGTCGTCCTCCTCCACCATTCATCGCTGTCCTCCTCCTTCCATTCACCGTCGCGTCCTCCTTCCATCTCCGCCTCTCTTCTTCTTCTTGCTCGGCTCCACCCTCGCGTCTGTCTTCTCTCCTTCTCTGCATCTCTTCTTCTCTGGTTCCACCTCCACTACCACTGGTAACTTCCGGTTACACCACTGATTCTCCAGATTCGCCACAAACCCATGACCAAGATCTGTTTCTCTGTTACAAAATCTCAAAAAAAAAATCTAAAGAGAGAGAGAGACAGAGAGACAGAGAGAGAGAGAGAGAGAGAGAGAGCAAAGATCGTAGAAGGAAGATGAGGAGACGGGATCTTTTAGAAACCAAAAAAAAATTGAAGAGAAATGAGAGATCGTGAGTCGAAGAAAAAAAAAAGAAAAGAGAGAGAATAATGAATCTAGGCCGTCGGATTAGATCTCATCCAATGAAAAAGATTATCCTTGTGCATAAAGATTGAACCAATGAGAAAGAAGGGGGAGGATTGACCAAAGAATGATTTATAGCCATTGGATTAAAACATCAATGGTCAAAACTGATCAATCAAAAATTGTTTTTATTTAATAGTTGTTTAAATATTATAATTTGATTGTTAAGTAATTTTATCTATATAAAATTAAATTATCATTTCTATTTATAAATTTAATGATATATAACTTTAACAAAGTGATTAGATTTTATTTTTATGATTTATAATTTAAGATTTTATCTAATAAGTTTTAAAATTTTTGATTTAAAGTTTGGAGTTTATAATAAATGTTTGAATATATGGTTTGAGGGTTAAAGGGTTTGGATATTGATTTAAGATTTGATATTAACTTTTGAAAAATATTACTTTTTGAGTTTTGTTAAGATTTAAAGTTAAATTTAAGATTTGATGGTAAATATTAAAGTTTAAAGTTTGTGTTTATGGTTTAGGGTTTAATGTATAGGGTATAAAGATTGAATAAGCCAAACATAGCATTTCAAATTTTAAAAGAAAAAAACTTGAGTTCAAATTCAAGATTTGAAGTTATATTACGAAAATATAAGAGTTTTAAGGTTTATATTTAGAGTTTAGTGTTTACAACTTGTTTAGGGTTTAGGGATTTAAAAACCTAAACATAGCGTTTAAATTGTTTTGCTATCAAACATATGCTACCATAGCGTTTCAAAATATACTACTCTATCATAGCGTTTCCAAAAATACAAACGCTATCTAAAACTAACGTATATATCAACCATAGCAGAAAGCGAAAAAACGCTATCCTGATCTGCTATTAAAACGCATTTTTCTTGTAGTGTCTATTCCTAAATTATAATTTTGTTTTTCTTTTTCTATTTCTAATTGTAATTTTGCAGCTAACATTTGGGAAAGGATGAATCAGAGAATGGGAAACCGAGATACGAGAGTATTTGGGATGAGTTGGAATGATGCATTATAGTTTAGCTTCTAATTCCACCAAGAATTGAACACCTTGATAAAACACCTAGTATGATTGTATTGACGCATTCATAACTTTAGCTTCTAATTCCACCAAGAATTAAACTTTCTAAATGTGGACAGTATATAAGCCTTTGACCAAACTATGATCAAGTTTCTGTCACTTCCAGTGAAGATCATACGATCAGGTAAAACAGAGCAAGGATCATACGATCAGTTACAACAGAGCATATAACAAAAACCGGAATAAAAACAGACCCTGGTAAGAAGAGGAGTTCAAACTAAGACAACGAGGAGGATTCCGATTTCCACAAAAGATAAAAACAGTACCTAGGATATAAGTCAGAAAAGGGCGCTCACAATCCGGTTTATGTGACAACAAACAGGTGAAACTAGGACGAGCGACCAAAGTTTTCTTCATGCATGCGTTAGTAAAACTAACTGGAAAATGTAACCTTGATCTTGCACTTGGAAGAAGCTCTGGGAATCATTAACTTTTGCTTGTCTACGTCACGTCCATCACAAGAATGAAGTTTCACCAACTTGAGACAGGACAGTTTCTCTATAAAATGCTTCAATTGCTCCACCTCCCCCTTCGTTCCGCGGTAGTCGGTTATCTGTAGGACCTTTAATTACGGGACACGACAATAAGAAAGAATATCCCAACAAGCATTTGCAAACAGATTTAGGTTGTTCTTCACTGTAGTGCAGTGGACCCTGAAGCAAGAGGGAAAATTTATAAGAAAAATAAAATTAAGGAGTATCTTTAAGGTAAGGGCATTTGACAAATAAACTTTTAGGGTTTTGGTCATACATCAATGACAAGAGTCTCTAGATTTGGAGACTTCTTTAGCAAATATGGTAGAAATGCCAGACAATCCTCCTCATCATCACATCTAATGGTTAAATGATATAGGTTTTCAAACACCGGGATTGATTTATGGAAGGAATACAATGCCTGAAACAAAAACAACAACAACTCTTACTGCATTATCTATCTTATTAAAACAGAAACATTCTCTTGGACCTAACATTTATTTTGTAAATTTTTAAATTAAATACATCTTTATACTTTATAGTTAAACATACATTAAGTCACTAATGTTCCTTTCTTTATACTACTATCCATGTTTCCAAACAATATACTTATTTCTTTATACTACTATCAATGTTTCCAAACAATATATTTTTTATACTATTATCAATGTTTCCAAATAATACAATAATTAATCTTAGTTATTTTATATCTATCATTTTCTCTTTAAAATTTTGTAGAAACGTCATAATTTCATAAATTGCAAAATAGTAAACTTTAAAATTTCGATTATAAGATTGCAAATTATGAAACTATTACAATTTAAATCCAATTAGATTACATATCGGTCATTCATCAGTTCAATCGGTTAGTCTCGGGTTTTAGTAATTTTTAATATGAATATTTTAAAAACATAAATTGAATTGTCAGATCTCCGGATTAACCGGTATAATCACAATCGGATTGAATTTAAAAATACTGATTTAAATGCAAAAATATTTTAAATACACACTCTTTAAAAATAACCAAAATATTTGTTAAATTATTAGTGAAATTTTTCATCGTAAAATATTCCGCGCTTCAAAAGCGCGGGTCAAAATCTAGTTTAGATTAAAAAGACTCATAGTGAAACATCGTATGAAAGCGAAACAATAATGTCTAAATGATTTACTAATTATATTTTTTTCTCGAAACTCAATTTGTAATAAGATGTCACAGAGAAATAAAAGAAACAATAGCACACTTACGTCGAAAGTATTCTGAAATGATATGTCCATGATTTCAACACTTCCTAACCCCTTTATCAGATTTGATGGAGTGCTAGAAGAATCATGAATTACAAACCCCTCGTCGAGTACGTGGCACAGATATTCGCCAGTCAACATAAGATCGAGCTTAGCTTCAACAAGGGAGTCAAGATTAACAATTGAAAACTCATCCGGAGAAGCATCAGAGCACTCGAAATAGGTAAGACTTGGAGTATCCAAAGTTAGTCTCGTAAACTGAGAGGGATGGAAATCTTGAACAATTAGTCGTTGAAGGGTTGGACTGCACAGTGTGCCAGACCATTTCCGACGTTGCCACCTCATACAAAATATGGTAAGTTCCTTAAGTACAGGGCAAGCAGAAAGAAGTTTTATAAACGCACAACCACGAAGATCATTGAAGTGAATGAAACTAAGAGTGAGAGTCTCAAGTGCGGGTAGAAAAGCATTCTCAGGGAGAACATCAACGAAAAAACCCATCCCATAAAAATAACCCACCGTATAACGACCATCCAGTTCCACTTTAACAACTGTCTTGCAAGTGAAAAACTCAAAGGGCAGATCATAACGTTTCCCAATACCTATGTCAAGTTTAAGATCCAAGACACCCCGCTTCAGCACATCACATAGACAACGGTTGATAAGATCATATTGAGCTGGATCAGCACGATCTCTGCATCTTAGGTAGAACTTCCTCACGCGAGTAGTGGACGGCAGAGCAATTACTCCGTCCACGAAATCGGAGAAACTCCGTTGAATCTTGTCTGTGTCATCAAACTGAAGCTTTGGGATGATGGTAAAGAGATTTTGCCACTTTTTTGAGAGAATAGATGTGTAAACAGCCTCCTTTGCAGAAAGAAAGGAGACAATGTGGCAGATAACCTCGTTTGGTAGACTACTAATCCTATCCATCCTATTGCTAATGATTCTTTTCAGTAACTTAACACTAACCTTGCTACAGATGCGCAACGTAGTAGAAAAGCCCTAACACAACATGTTCAGTTCAAGAGGATATATGCAAATGCATCTGAGATATTTTATTATCTAACGAAAGGTTAAAAAGACAAGGTAAAGGAATCCAATCGTCATGCATTGCGCCGTTTGTGTGCTTCTTCCACGTGGCACACGTGGTAAAGGAAACCAACAATGATGATAAGCATCAAAGTAATAAACCAAACCGGACTCGACTCACATACCAAAGTTGAAAATGTTTTGGGCCTGAATTCAAATTTTTGTATAAGAGCTGATCGTGGCCCAACGATTATAATGACGTGGAGTCTTATCATTGGTTTACTTTTCTACTTTATGTAAATTTTCGTATTTTATTTTGGAGCTAATGAGACACGAGTCTGTGTATAACCTGAGCCACAATTTGGTAGTAGTAATCCAATCTCTGAGATACTTTCTGAAAAATCAAATCGAAAGCAAAAGAAGAAAAATGCAAGCAATCGGCAGCTATGGCTGCCTCTGCTTCAAGCACTACCACTCTCTCTCTAAGTTCATCTCTCCTTCTTCTTCTCCATCACTTCTCCCTCAGGTAAAAAAAAAACTCTACGTTTCGTCTACATCATTCTATGTATTTGGTTAGGTTAAGTATAGAGTCGAGTTGAAGACCGAACCGGAGCTTATGTGATGTTTCTGTTGGTGAACCAAATCTTTTGATTCTTTGTTATTTACAGAGATGCCACTCCCTCTGTTACCCCAAGCTTGGAAGTAGCAGCAACAGCAACACTGAGAACGGGCGAGGAAGAAGCGTGACAGTGAGAGCCTCAGGGGAAGACGGCAACTTTGCTCCGATTGCTCCTGTTGAGCTGGAATCTCCCGTGGGACAGCTTCTGGACCAGATTCTTAGGACTCATCCTCATCTCTTACCCGTCACAGTCGATCAGCAGCTCGACAAGTTATCAACCGAAAACGAGAATCCTCAAAGCCGAATCGTCTTCATCACAAGACGTTCTCTCTAAGTACCTCTCTTGCTTAAACCTAGGCTTAGTTTACATTAGCAGTTTCAGTTAGTTTCATTCTCTTAACAAGAAGTGATGTTCTGTTCTTGATTTTGTAGGAGGATATCTGAAGTTAAGGATAAGGAAAAACGTAAAACATTGGCAGAGATCATTTACTGCTTAGTAGTACATAGATTTGTGGAGAAAGGTATCACTATGATCCCTCAGATTAAACCAACTTCAGATCCAGCAGGGCGGATAGACTTATGGCCAAACCAAGAAGAGAAGCTTGAAGTCATTCACTCTGCGGAAGCCTTCGAGATGATACAGAGCCACTTGTCTTCCGTTCTTGGAGACGGAACAGCTGTCGGTCCATTAAGCTCCATTAGTTCAGATAAGCAAGATCAAACTCGGGAAACTCTATGCTGCTTCCGTCATGTATGGCTACTTCCTTCAGAAGAATCGACCAGAGATACCAGCTTGAGAGAACCATGAACACACTTCCGAAACGGCCTGAGAAAAACAGGGAACGGTACGAAGAACCTTCCCCTCCGTACCCGTTATGGGATCCGGATTCATTGATCCGGATCCAACCAGAGGAATACTGATCCTGATGAGTATGCAATACAGAGAAATGAAGATGAGTCATCTTCTTACGGGTTGAGATCATATGTTACCGTACTTGGACTCGGATACGCTTCAGAGGTACGCCACGATACGGTCAAAAGAAGCCATGTCGCTGATAGAGAAGCAGACTCAGGCGCTCTTTGGACGACCAGACATAAGGGATACTGGAGGACGGTAAGCTGGATACGTCTAACGATGAGGTTCTGTCTCTGAGTTTCTCTGGACTTGCGATGTTGGTTTTGGAAGCTGTGACCTTTGGGTCTTTCTTATGGGATGCAGAGAGCTACGTTGAATCTAAATACCATTTCCTCAAGGCTTGAACTTTGTCCTCGTTTATATGTTGTTTTCCAAGTTATATGTAGAGAAAGAAGACATTTGTATTTGTACTTTTGAATGTAAATTGTTAATCCCTCATGTGAAGTATTGATAACAACTCAAATTTCCAAACGCTAATAAAACTACACTTTCCAAAGTTGTGAAGTATTGATAACAACTCAAATTTCCAAACGCTAATAAAACTACACTTTCCAAAGTTTAGATTCTAAGACATGACTGGTTTTTCCGTTACCATCCGCAAATACAGTTTTCACGGTTTGTAGCGGTTGTTGACGTTTCGAAACAATAATAGAAAACGCTTCAAACCGTTCCGAACCGCTCCGAACTTTTTAGAATCAAAAGCTGGTTTCAGCTAGCATTTGCGATTGCGGACGGTTGCGGGAAGGTAAATTTATTTATCTTTAAAAATTAAATAAATAAAAATAATACTAAAAATATCCAATAAAAGTTTTATATTGAAATAATAGAAATTGTAAAATGCATACATATTATATTTTAATTTATATTGCAAAAATTTAAAACCAAAATATTTTCTATAATTTTTATAAATTTAATAATATGATTTTATAAATATAAATTTTATATTTAATATAATATTATGATTTTTAAATACATTTATAATTATATAAAATTGTAAATATTGTTAAATTATTATTTAACAGTTTTGGTGTTTGGTAGTTTACTAGCTATAAAAGTCCCGCAAACGCAACAATTCCTAACCGTTGTACCAGTCGCACAAAAATCTGAAAAACGCTTAAAACTTTTAAAACTGCAACCACCCGCACCCGCAAACTCCCGGAACCGCAACCACAATCACTGCGGTTATACCAGTCAGGCCCTAAGTCGATCTCAATTAGGTTATATTCTTTTTTTTTAATCCCAATTTATTACAAAAAAATCATACTATTAATTGAGAACATAAGTAGCTCTAAAAATGTTATAAACCAGAACATTGAGAAAAATGTTATAAACCAGTCAGGCCCTAACTTTTGAACCAAAAAAACCTCTCGACGTAGAACGTTGCTGTTGTTTGAGAAACCAATCAAGATATCCGTGGAGAATAAAACATTATGATGATTCATGTACACTTGCAGTGAGTACAAGAACGATTAGGTTCAACAAGGGCTTGTGGTCTGGTGGTGATTAAATTGAGGGAAAAGCCCAATCAGTGAAGCCATCAGGGTTCGAGTCCCGGCTACTGGAGAATTAATATTGCGGTATCAACAGGGAAGGGGACCAACACGTGGGTCGAAAACGTAGTTTGCTAACATGTGGCTAGTTTGAACCTATTTTTGTGGGGGCCAGGATACCTCTGTATAATTTTTTTTAAAAGAACGATTGGGTTCGCGGCTGATAGAAGTTACTGCAGCAAAAATGGATGTAGTATGTGTAGAATTCAGACTCGACCTTAACAGAAATTCCTAATGCATCATGTTTTAACCTCCACATATCTCATATCAATGAGAAGTTTTTTTGCTCGAATGGAACGTTAGTAGACGATGTTGAAGTCAGTTAGAGGATCCGCATCAATTATTTGAGATCGGATTGTATTAAAATGAACTCATCTAAACTAAAGTGAAATTTGTGTATTTTTAACATATTCACATTGTTTCTCAAGCTCGGTAGAAGCAGCACATGTACACATAGTAGCAGATGTGAACATTTTCTATTCTTTCCAAAGTTTAGAAAGACGTCCATAGTATTAAGAACAAATTGTCTTTTTTTGTTTTCAGTTTTTTTTTATCATTTTTAAGAGATGCTTACAAACACTGTTTTGATAAATAATCGCCATTTCAGAGATTCATTGAGTTTGTATGCATGAACAACATGAGAGATAGTATACCAAACACGGAAATCGATTGATGTTTGGATCCAGGCTATGATCATGGAGTTTGTGGATGTCCATCGAGCTTACACGGGATCGGAGGTCGGCTTTTGGATGGTGTCATCAATGAAGCCAATCGTTTATTTTACTTGAAGAGAATTTCAAACAGTAACCCGATCTCGATAAATTAGAGGTGTAGTTAATCCGCCTAAAATTTCGGAGGCATGTGATGTAGATTGAAGATTCAAAGAAGATGTATTTATCATGGAAGTAGTAGGAGTAGATGTAGCAGACTAGCAGCCATGTTCGATGTTCTATATAATATATTAAAGGTGTAGATAACAGAGAAAAAATATCAAAAAGAAGATTTTAGGTTTGAGAATCTTGTTGCTCAAAAAAAAAATGGTTTGAGAATCTTCTTGTTCTAATATCATGTAAATGTAATAGAATGGAAAGTGTACCATAATTCACTAAAAAGAGTTCTTACACAAAACTTTGTATCCTAATCCTAATGAGTTCATCCTATAATAGATTACACCCAATATGTCAACTATATTTATCAAATAATAAATTGTCTTTATTGCTATAGTATATTTTTGCTAAAATGATAAACAGTGTTTTGATGTGAAAGAACTATATTTTGTTATCATGTGTTTGTTATACATAATCAAAAGAAAAATACATTAGAAGTATTTAACATCTATTTCGATCTCGAACTTATTAATCATTTTTAGCATATCAATAAATTGAAATATTTTATTGGATATTAGGATATGATCACACGGTACCACAAGAGCACAAAACTTACATAATAATCAATCTAAAAACATTATCATTATATCCATCTGCGTATATATGTTTTCCCACAAACAAGTTTGGAGATGTTATACCCCACCATATGCAGATGCAGCTCTCCTAATCAATTGATTTATTATATCTTGTGTGTTGCAAGTTGTAAGCACATTATTATTGGTTCATTTTCTAATAATTGTTAGAACATCCTCAATTAGTGTAATATATGGATATAGGATTAATTTTTGTGCTCTATGGACCAAAACCATATTAAGTTAATCTATATTACAATAAGAATCTTCGAATTTGTTATATATGTTCTTAGCTTCATATCTAAGGCATATTTACAATCGATTTATGTATAAACATAATAGGATAAGCTGATATTGAATAGTAGATAATCATTTTCTCTTCCATATACTAAAATATTAAAAATTCAAAATCAGATCTTTGAGCCTACGGTAAAGACATTCAGTTGGTAATGATGATATTCACATGGAAATGCTCTTGTATAAGGTCAACTCTCTCTAGAAGACGATACAGCTGAGTTTCTACCTTATTCAATACCCTCAAGACTCTCATTCTTCACCAATAATTAGACATTTTCTAGTTATCCTATTTGACCGGGTTGTGTGTATAATATACATATATACACCATATTTTATAGGTGTATATGGACATTGTTGCTAAACTGTTTGTAATTAGCGGTTACTTATTTGGATTAGGTTTCTGAAAAACTATACAACATATTGTACATATATGGTGTTTTTTGTAAATGTAGAATTTTTATTTGTGCTAACTAAGTTATGTATGTTATTCCAAAATGTTCTTAATGAACTTAGACTTTAAACACACTTTTAAGAAATTGCAGCACCAGAAACTCCGTCTTATGAGTCTTTTCTGACCCTTATCTTTCCACCTCATATGTGATTCTTGTAATCACTTTAATGTAATATTTGTTTCCATAGTTCCTATAAAAACGGAAAAAATGTGCATAAGGTTTATGAAACAATATTTATAAGAATATTCTAATAGATAAACTTGAAAAAGAAACATAACGTTTATTTTTATTTGCTGAATGTAGAAGCTAGCAGACAATTGAATACTGCGGGCCAATAGTGGTTGTGTGTACAGATGGTAATGGAATCACTCTCTTATCTAAAAGAAAATAAAAAGGACAAAAGAAAGAAAGATTGCTTCCTTAGTAATACAAAGGGAAAATAAATTCAGCCTCCAAATTCCATATATTACTAAGAATATATATAATATATGAGTGTTAAAAAAATACTAAGAATATATACGCCTTTCGATACATATTTTCACATTATGATCAATATATACTGTTCTTAGAAAGTTATTAACCTATTCATTCTATACAAGCTAAAACTATAGATGGTACATACTACGTAACACATGTAATGATATGGGCCCAATCCTACTTAGAGCCCAATACTAAAGCTTCCTTTGTCGGCAAGTTTCTGGTTACGGTAACGACGGTCTCGTGTTTTTGGAGATTTAACATATTCCGTATAAGAAAAGGAAAGTATACAAAAGCTGGGATTAGGAAAGGCAATAGTTTTTAGTATAAATAAGGAGGTGAGCTTATGGTTTTGGATCATCCGATCAAAAAGTGAGACAAGAGCAATAGAGATAAAGAGAGATCAAGAGAGATTAGCAATTAGGAAGAGCGTTTATTGTTAAGGCTTGTGATCTTTATATTTTGTTCTTGAGAAACCTATTGGTATTGAATAAAAGCAAAGACAGGTTTTCATATCAAGTTTATTCCAAATTCTATAGCACAAAGTTGAGGTTTAAAACCTAACAAGTGGTATCAGAGCAATCCAGGTTTGATTGGAAGTGCTAGCTAGAATTATGGAGCCAACTCGGGGAAGATTTGAGATGGAGAAATTTGATGGCAAAGGTGACTTCGGAATGTGGAAGTACAAGATGATGGCTCAGCTGGAGATACAAGGCCTACTGTCGGTTCTTAAGGAAGATTTAACGGTCTTGACAGAATCTGGAAAAGAAGTAGAAGGATCGGATGCAAAGGTTGATCAAAAGAAGGCTGACAAGGATCTTAGAGTAAGAAGTCTGTTGGGAATAAGTTTGAGTGATTCTATTCTACGGAAGATTATGCATGAAACAACTGCATTGGGGATGTGGAAGGCCCTTGAAAAGAATTATCAAACAAAGTCGCTTCCTAACAGAATCTACTTAAAGAAACAATTCTCTTGCTACAAGATGGAAGAAGACAAGACGATAGAAGAAAACGTGGATATCTTTGAAGTTAATTGCAGACTTGGAGAGTCTCAAAGTTACTATATCAGATGAAGATCAAGCTATTCAACTATTGTCGGGACTTCCAGAAGCGTATGAACAATTGGTTCACACACTTCAATACGGAACGGGGAAAGAAACGCTTACCGTGAACGAAGTTGTAACTTCAGCTTATTCCAAAGAAGCGGAACTTAAGCAGAAAGGATTACTTAACAAGAGTAAACCAGTTTCGGAAGGTTTGTATGTTGAGTCACGTGGAAGAAATCAAAAGAGGACCGGGAACGGTAATGGAAACTCCAATAACTGGAGAGGAAGATCTAAAAGTAAGGGAAGGCAGAAATATGATGAAAACGACACAAGCTGTTTTATTTGTGGAAAGGAAGGCCACTGGAAACGAGAATGTCCTGATAGGAGGAGGCCTCCGAATTCTGCAAATTTTACAAAGGAGCCTGTGCAACCATTGGTGTTAACAGTTAGCAATCGAGATACACACAAGGAATGGATCATGGATTCAGGTTGTTCATTCCATAGTACACATGACAAAGAAGTCTTGTTTGATTTCAAGGAGTACGAAGGAGGAAGTGTATTGATGGCTAATAATACTCAAGGTAGCATCAAAGGAACGGGGAAGATTCAGATTCAGAATCCAGATGGTTCTAAAGTAATACTCAAGGATGTTAAATACATGCCGGACGTGAGTAGGAATCTGATATCTTATGGGATGCTAGAAAAATCAGGTTGCAGGTATGTAGGACGCGGTTTCAAGGTTCAGTTCTACAAAGACAGGAAGAAAGTAATTTCAGGAAAATACAAAGATGGGTTATACTTTCTTCTAGGATCAGTTGTGAAAAATAAGGTGGATACTCCTAAAGCTGAGAAGGAAGGTAAACGAAAGAAGCGAAAGGTGTCTTTTAGTGAGAATCTGATTCAGGGACCAAGTCCATATGGTTTTGGGACAAAAAGGTTATCAGCTCGAGGTGGAGAATCGTTTTCAATAGAGAAAGACGAGTCAAGTAAAGAAGCAGAGAATGGGCAGGCTCTAGATGATTATTGTCTTTCAAAGGATGAAGAAAAGAGTAATGATAAACCATCATCAAAGAAGAATAAAAGGCTTGATGGATTCAAGAAAAATTTAGAGGTTTGCATTGAAAGTTTTTCAAACTCAGATTATGCAACAAACGATGAGGAAGCATCAACTACAGGGTTTGAATTTGAAGTTAGTGATGCAGAAAGCAATTCTATCATTACGGCAGTCAAGAAGGAGGACGTATCGAACAAGACGGATACTACGGCTAATCATGAAGAGAGGTTGAATGAAAAGGCACCTGATCAGAAGTTGCAGCTTTGCTGTGAACTTCCAAATATCCACTAATAGGAGAAAAGCGTCACAGGTAACGTCATTATCGAGACACCTCGCACAAGAAGAAATAATGAGTCAGGAACTACTATTATTTCTTATCGATAATGAAAAGCCAGTAGGGAGCAAGAAAGGTTACCTGTGACGGATAAGACGAGGTGGATGTTTCAGTTCAAGGTGGAGCAACTGAGACATAGGAAAATTGCTAATAGGTCTCAAGTAAATCGGATGGAGAACATGAAAGGTTGTTGAAGTGTTACATGAGAGAACGTCTTAAACATCAAGGATGGTGAAGGGAGACGAGTATCTCAGGAATCGCAATGGTCACCAAACAAGGAAGAGGAAGGTTGATGAGAGAACGTCTTAAACACCAGTAACGGTGAAGGGAGACGAGTATCTCTGGTACATGAGAAGCACAATGGCATCGTCGAACAAGCACAAGGGAAGTCATCGTCTTTAACAGGTTGAAAGAGGATCGTATACCATCAGAGAAAGCTAGCAAAGGTGGGAAACAAAAGGGATTTGTAAAATTGTTTCTGGGGCAAAGAAACAAAGAGAGTTAAGGATGCTGTAAGATATCAAGCGACAAAGTCTAAGTAAACACATTAAGAAATTGAAGAACTCACCGAGAATATCTGCAGTAAAACTCGGTGACGTTAATCAAAAGTTTATTTTCGACGAACGCATCAGCTGTGGTTACCAAGGAATGGCCATCCATGGTAAAGCAGCTGGTTATGAATGGAGCAGCGACATATACTCTGAGTGATAAAGGAGAAACAGAGCAGAGTAACCACCAAGAAGACATAACAGTGGTCCGACTTTGCGGAAGACTGGAGCTTGGATCCAGGAGCGACAGAGTAGCCATGGAGTCTGTTTCACGGTGTGAAACAAAGAGATGGTAAAGACGAGAAGATTCATTGGTGATTCACAAACACAAAAGAGATCACCAGCGATGAATTCTTAGTAAGTTTGGTGACGAAAATCATCAACAATGCCACCGTGGAGAGCTTTCTGGGTTTATACGATCTCACCGAAGAAGAAGATGCAAGGTTTAGGCGATGATGCTTACAGGCGGATGTGGTGTAATTGGTCAGACTTCACAGACTCAAGTTTGATCCATGAGCATCGGAGGTGGAGGCGAGTTCTGATCGGAACCGATAGGCGGTCGGAATCCCACCGGTGAGGTGGAGTGTCGTCAGGAACCAGAGCAGTTGGCATAGACAACGAGAAAGCTTGTCGGAGCTTCTTAAATATTAATATGTGCTTGGCAAAGGAACCAGAGCAGAGAAGAGCGGAGGTGGTGATTGCGTACGACGGTACGAGTCACTGGGATTGGCGAAGCGACAGAAGCAGAGATGGACTCGTTGCTCAACGAAGAAGACGCAAAAGGAAAAGTGTTGATTTGGGCCCAAGGTGGAGATTGTAATGATATGGGCCCAATCCTACTTAGAGCCCAATACTAAAGCTTCCTTTGTCGGCAAGTTTCTGGTTACGGTAACGACGGTCTCGTGTTTTTGGAGATTTAACATATTCCGTATAAGAAAAGGAAAGTATACAAAAGCTGGGATTAGGAAAGGCAATAGTTTTTAGTATAAATAAGGAGGTGAGCTTATGGTTTTGGATCATCCGATCAAAAAGAGAGACAAGAGCAATAGAGATAAAGAGAGATCAAGAGAGATTAGCAATTAGGAAGAGCGTTTATTGTTAAGGCTTGTGATCTTTATATTTTGTTCTTGAGAAACCTATTGGTATTGTAATAAAAGCAAAGACAGGTTTTCATATCAAGTTTATTCCAAATTCTATAGCACAAAGTTGAGGTTTAAAACCTAACAACACAGAACTAATATCATAACATGATGTTTCTTTACGGCTCGTATCACATGTAATATCACAAGTCTTAGTTTTTGAAAAAGAAAAATCGTTATACAACATAAAAGCAGATTTTGCAGATTTCTATATCAAATTAAACACATTTCTTTGTATTGTAATTTTGTAAGCTTAAGACCGTGTATTTATAAGTTCCGAAAAAGACAGTGTTTTTGTATTGTAATAACATATACATGTTTCTTTTTATGTCAGCAAATAGATTAGTTTGTTGTTCTCATAATTGTAGAAAAATTGTAAATAAATTTTATGGTTTATTATTACTTATAATTAAAAACATGAGTTAATTTTGTCTTCTAATTGCTTTGCACTAATAAGTTGATCGCCAGATGCATGCATAGATGTTAGAGAACAGAGAGGTAGGTAAACCAATTCGACGGGATCCCCCAAATCAACTAACTACACATTTACATATACAGCCCTAACGCACATATAAATCAAAACTTTTAGTTTTTTTTTGCTAAAATTTGGGAATCAAAACTTTTAGTTGTATATTGAAGAGTTGGTAATTAAATTTAGAAGGATTAATTTAATAACAAAACTTATGTTCACCCTCTATTATGAACTTTTAAATTCACTTCCTATTTTAGAACCAATCAAAATGCCACGTAGATTATTAAATAAAATATTAAATTAAATAAAAAGTAGTTAAAAAGAGTGATACCAATTTTAACGACACTAACACCGCCAGTTAAACCATAAAACCTAAATTTAAAATTTTAAATCTTATACCATAAATCCTAAACCCAAGTTTTATACGCTAAACCCGAATCCTAAATCCTAAACTCAAACCGCATACCTTAAACCTATAATCTATACCATAAATCCAGACCGTAAACACAAAACCCAAACCCTATACCCTAAATCCAAATCCTAGATTCCAAACCAAAATCATAAACTCTAAATCCAAATCATATACCTTAAATCCAAATCTTAGATCCTAAACCCTCTATACCATAAACCCAAATCCTAGATCATAAACCCAAACTGTAAACCCTAACCCCAAATCCTAGGATTTAAAGTTTGGGTTTATGATCTAGGATTTGAATTTAGGGTATAGGGTTTAGGATTTTGATTTAAGATATATGATTTGAGTTTAGGTTTTACGATTTGGGTTTAGAGTCTAGGATTTGGGTTTAGGATTTACGGTTTAGGTTATGGTATATGGTATACGGTTTGAGTTTATGATCTAGGATGTGGTTTATGATATAAGATTTGAGTTTAAGATATAGAGTTTGGGTTTATGATTTATGGTATATAGTTTGGAATTTAAAATTTAGTTTTTAGGATTTAGCTGGCGACATTAACATCGTTAAAATTGATGTTATTTTTTTTTCTTGCTATTTTTTATTTAATTTAATATTTTTATTTAATAATCTATATGACATTTTGAATTGTAGATGGTGAAGCGAATTTAAAGGTTCACCTTACGGGCTAAACCTAAATTTTGTTCTTAATTTAATTAGCACAACTGAAGTGAAGTCTGATAAGCTCTTAAAACGATTAGGTTCTTTTGTCTTGTCTCCGTAGTTCATTTAAGTCTTTTTGTGAATAATTCTATAGTGTCTCGCGTAAATTATTAAAAGTATCAAAAATAGTTACTCATATCTATACTATTATTAATGAAATGATTTTGCTGATGTGTCATGTTCTCCATAGTTTTAGTAAATTTTGTTTATTTATCATATTTTTATTAGGTTTTAGCTAAATCATTGATTCATTATTTGTTTTTAGATAAATCACTAATTTATTAATTTAACTGATACGTCATGTTTTCCATGATTTTAGGTAATTTTATTTATTTATCATATTTTTATTAGGTTTTAGTTAAATCATTGATTCATTATTTGTTTTTAGATAAATCACAAATTTATTAACTAAAAGTACCTTTAATGAATCTTATATGACCAAAAACGAATTTAATTTCAATAATATTAAATTTATATGTTATATTCAAATTTAGTTAGTTTTTCTTATTTGTCATATTTAGGTTTTAGACTTTTAGCTAGGTTATTGATTTGTTATTAGTTTCTAACTGATTAACTAATTTATTAATTTAAACAATACCTTTAATGAATTTTATATATAATTAAAAAATATTTAATGATATAAATTTTAATACTATATTAAATATTAAATATTTGAGAGTAAAATAATATATATAAAGTTATCAAAAATAGAAAAATAAGATAATTCTTATATATATTGCGTTGCTATCTGAAAACAATATTTTTACTATAAAGGTTAAAAACAATTAAGACACGAAAAAAATTATAATTAAATATTAGTAAGAAAATACATTTATATAAATATAATTTCTAACTAATTTCTAAGATATGAGTTTTTTAAAAAAAATTAACACAATAATAAGTATATATTTTGATAAAAAAGTATTTGACATATATAAATACTTTGATGTTTGATTTAACTATTTGAAAAAATAAATAATAAGTTATTGGTTTTAGATTAATACTATATAAACTAATAAGTACTTATAAGAATATTATTCTCGCATGTGCAGACAAAATACCTAGGTATTATCATTGTTTATTGCTTATTTTTAATATTTTCAATAATCTTAGGTAATTTTCTTATTTATGTTGTTTTTAATAATTTTAGTTTTGCTTCTTTGTCATATTTTCCATAATTTAGGTTATTTATTTATTTGTCATATTCTTAATTTTAATTTGTGATTTTATTTATTTTTTCATATTTTAAATAATTTAAGGTGTTAATTGTAGTTTTGCTTACTTTCTCCATGATTTTAGGTTTTTGCTAATTTATCATATTTTATTATTTTTAGAAAATTATTTGTCATATTACACGATTTAAATTTTCTAATTGTTAGTTTTTAAACATTTTAGTGATTATTCAATAAATATTTTCATTATATTCAGGAATAATTATTATTAACAAGTATTATCAAATTTTAGCAAGTATCTATAGTTTTTTCATCAAATTACTTTAAACTAATGTTAAATTATTTAAGGTTTTTTATTAATTAAAAAAGTTTGCTTCTTTTTTTATGTCACCGGATTATCTTACCAATAAAAAAACATGAGTACAAATAATACAATCTCTCACTGATAATAAAATTAAAATATGAGTCCAGATTTTACTAGAGACATAAAATTTATTACTTTTGTTTATAATTTTTTTGTTAAATTGAAGTATATTTTTTAATTATTGTAGATTTTATCAATATGTGTCACTATATAAACTTTGTTGAAGAGAAAAATCATATAAAATGCAATTAATACTTTGATAAAAGGGATTTGATTTCGTAAGCTTCACTGATAATTGATATTTATGGCTTATTTTGTAGATTTATAATTTATGTTATTCAAAGTATTAATAAAACTTTATTAGGTTATTATGATGATGATACTTTTTACATGTGATATTTGGTAATAGAATAAATAAAAGATTTTACTGGTACCAAACCATTATATGTGTTGTTTTGTAATAAAAAAGTAAAGTCCATCTTCTAATTAATTTAATATTTGAAAATAATTAAATAATATATATTAAATTAAAATTTATGTTAAAAATTGAATTAATTGGATAATTAATCCGCACAAGTGTGCGGGCCACCATCTAGTAACAATTAACTAGGTAGATTTCTTTGCTTTTGCACGGGATGAACAATAGTATTATGTATAATTATTTATATTGGTCAAAGTTTAAACAATTTTTTCTCGGTCTAGTTCTTTGAACCGATCGAACATATATCACAGTTTAGTTTTTTATTGTCAAAAAGAAAATTTAAACAATTTGACAACAATATTATGAGAATATACAGAACCAACATAATAATAATTTTACATGCAATATAACTATATAAAATCATATAGATGTCTTAATACATGGCCCATAACGAATTCAATAATGACAGTGGGCATTCTTTAAATCAATTCTCCATAAATTTTTCATCCTTAATTCACGTCACCATTTGAAACATGGTAAACAATATATTATTATCAACAAAAAATGTACAAAGTTATATGGACAATCAAATATTGACCAATAGTCGAAGTCTTGTATACAGAGATCTTAACAAAAGTTAAGAATAATTACCACCAGATGATAACATGCGCCTTTCGCGGGGTGAGTTTTAAAATTATGTTGTATTTAAATATAATAAAAGTACATATTTTGTTATCAATAACTATTTTTTTAATATTTGATTAGGGGTGGACATTCGGGTACCATTTATTCGGTTCGGTTTGGTTTGATTCGATTATGTTCCGATTTTTGCGGGTTCGATTCGGTTTGGATCTACGGGTTTGTGTTTGGATTCGGATATCACATTTAATTTTGTAAAAATCAAATAGATTCATATATATTTTAAATTTCTTAAAATCTAAAAATAAAAATTATATATAACATATAAATATGGATAATGTAAGTTAAAGTACTTAAATTTAACATAGTTAAATATTTGGATAAAAAATCAATATATATTTTAAGTATTGGTATTTTAAGTATCATTTAACTATTTTAAACATGTATTTTTTAACTATTTGTATATATTTCCAAGATTTTTGGACAACTTAAAAACATTTTATATATTTTGTATATTCTTGTATAGATTAAATTGAAAATAATTAATATATTTAAAAATATATATTTGGTTTGAATATATTCGGATACTCGAATTATTTCGTTTTGGGTCGGGTCGGGTTCCGTTCTGGTTCTCTAGATACCAAAATTTTGAACCCGTTTGGATATCTAACTAATTTTGGTTAAAGTTATGTAATACTTTTTGGATTATATTTGGTTCGTTTTTTATTCGGATTTTTCCCAAACCTATATTTTTGATTCTTAGCAAAATTCTAAACAAAAGTGATGATGGCATATTGATTTTAGTAATGCAACTATTTTTAAACCAAAACACATTTTTTCTATGTACGTGGCCTATTTAGTTAACCTTTAAAAATTATTCTACATCCATTTAAGAAAAAAATAGGCTAAATTAAAGAAAACGTTACCATTTCAAATTATCAATTGACATTATTTTATGTCGGTGTTTTAACGAAGACAAAGAGGGTTAAGGTTAGGAAAAAAAAGAGGGTTAACATATATTTTTTTTTTATGTTGTACATAGTTTAATTTAACTTATATATATAATATTAAGATTTCCATAATTTTCAATGCAACTTTTTAAATTAACATATTTATAGTTTTTTATATATTAGATAATTTAATTTAAATAATATATATATAATATCAATTTATGAGATTTAATATTCATACGATTTATGATTATTTGTATCTTTTCTAAACAAAATAAACCATTGATCACAAAATTATCAATGTGGGATTTTTACCCTTTTAGTAATTTATAGGAGTTTTTAAAAATTCAAAATATAACATATAAGAAAAAATCTAATTTTTGTTATATGCTTAATGTGATTGTTTAATTTCTTTTAATAATATAAAATTAATCAAGTAAGAGAGAAGATACAAAAATTGTAATCAAATATGCATGATTTATAATCATTAGTTGTCCTATATACGTTAATCGTATTAGATAATTTCGTAGATTTTATTTAAGGAAAAAATTTAAAACCACTAATCAATGTGATACTTAGTTTAATAAAAAGCATAATATATATTTACTTCTATTGAATGTATCTAAAAATCGAATTGAACCACCTTGTTTTTCAATTGAATGTAAGGCTAACACATAAGATTAATTGACTATCTAACTGATTACCACATAAGCAGAGATTTCTTTTAATTATTACAAAATTTAAGTTACATCTTTTCAAATGTTCCTATATTAATATATAGGGAATTTAGGAAACACGTAATAGTTAAACGTTATCATCACCCAAGTAAAGTAATAACTGTAATTTATTAAAAATTTCTATTTATTGAAAATGAGATCAAATTGTCCTTGAAAATCACATTTGTAATGTATACTCTCATTAATGAATACTGGAGCTCGACCCGCGCGTTCACGCAGGTTTTAGTTCTTTTTTCTCTTTTTTATAGATTGTTAATAGACATTTTTAAACATATCTGGATCCAGAAGGATCCGACTAGAACCCCATCTATAAATTTATAATATTCAAATAGAATTTAATTTTAAAACAAAAGAAATCAATATCAAAAAATTGATTCGCACTCAAATTTATACTTAGATGCCCATATCTAACTGATTTTATTAACAAATAAAATTATTTTTAGCTGGTTTGAATTTTTGTCACGAATAAAAAAATTCTAATATATAATACTGTTATTGTTAACACGTAAAATAAATGACGTGAATTATTATAGTAAATAATTAATAAAGTAATTAGAAAGAGTAAAAAAGAAAGATATAGTAAAACATTTTAAGGTAGGTAAATTCTACTTAATACTTTGTAATAAATGATGTTGAACTAATTATAAATACGATAAAGGAAGTAGTTCGAAATTAGTTAGAAAAGGAATAAAAATCTATAAGTACTCAATTAAAAATAGGCAAGTAATATTTTGAATTTCTATTTTAATAGAATAGATCGATTATGGTCAATTTAAGAAATCCATTCTAATTGGCTATTTTGGACCGGTTAGGTAAATAAGATGAACCGTAGACATATTTAAATTGTTGTGTTCAAGCCATCTCATTAGCATTGCAGACATTACTGAAATTTGTGTTGTTAGAATGTTCATATAGATTCTAAGAACATATATGGTAAAAACAACTCCTCTCATCGCTTGGACAAATTCATATGGACACAATAACTATACGATGCTAAGGATATACAATAAAAACACAACCTTAAAATGCAACATGAATGAATAAGTTTTGCAGATACCTCACACTCTAAGAAAAAGTTATTGAAATGTGGTGTTGTGTTAATGTTCGTATGGACTATCGGAATTTCAAAATTTTGAAATAAAGATTCTAAGAGCAACATCTCTTCTCGTTTGAATAAAATCATATGAACGTATATGATGGGTTGTCTTTTGTAGATAGCTTTGCAAACATTGAGGAATATGAAGCCTTATACGAATAGATGAATCATGGTTTGTTATTATTCATAAATAGTTGTATTCTTAAATCTAGGGAATATGACTATAAACGTAATTGAATGATGCAGATAGTTATATATATCGTCTTTATATTAAAAAGAATGATATGTATAGTTATAGTCTTTCTTATTACTTGATCTGTTTTGTCATTCTACCATTTTTTCTAATTATATAAAAAGTGTCATTTTTCAATTGCAATGCAAATTATATTTATTTTCGGCTGAAAATTAATTGTAAATTGCATTGATTTTATAAACAATCGTATTTATCTCAAATACTATTAGTAAGAGAAGTGTAATTAATAACAACTTACATATATTTATGTCGTTTTCTTAATATGCATGAAAAATATCAAAGTAACACTTATTCGGAAACAGAATGAGTATTATTGTTAATAATTTGTATGACTAGTGGCATTTCTTGTAAATAGTCTAGTAAAAAGATATCTTGTTAATTAAGTTTTCTAAGAAATTATATGGTTGCGACAACTAATCAAAAGAGATTGGGTATTGTGAATAAGCTACATATTTAAAGTTAGAATTTAAAAATGTTTTCCAATTAATATAAAGGAATCGGGTGTTATGGAGATTTGCGTATTCGGTGCGGCTAACTAAAGGAAATTGACAAAAGCTAAATATGTATAATATGCTGAAATTTGTAACTACAAAGTAATGTCTTGTTAATCATTGTCTCTCTTATTATGTTCGACGCTACACAGTCTTTCAATTTATTAAAAATATCATAATAATATTGTGAATACATATATAAGGCGAAAGTAAACAAAAGATATATAGAAAGAGGAAACATAACTAAGTAAAGTATTATGATGAAAAACCATAACTAATTAAAGTACAAAGGAGAGTATGGAAATGTTTAGGTTTTGGCTGCCCGTAGTTTTGGAATCTATATCTTTTTATATTATTTGTTGTCAAAAACCTTTTCATTAATTTAAAGGTTGATCAGTGTAACTACATGAAAGATTTACATACAAAGTCACTTTCTATGTTTTAAATTATAACATAAATAAAAACACTAACTCACGTAACATAGAAAGAACAGGAGACTAACTAAAAGGTTTGTTTGCTTTAGGGGGTAGTGGTGTCTTTAACCACCTAAAAACTACCCTAGTAGTAGTAAGCGACTCAAGATGAAATCGAAACTCAGAATGTGATCTATAATGTAAATCACTCTAACTACATAATATGAGCACCTACACGTAAACTTATGTGTGTGTATATATATAATGTAATAATATTTAGTGATGAAGATGACTCGCTATAATAACAGATCCAAAAGACATTCTATAACTTTAAATATGAAGTTTTTTGTTCTCCAAAAAAGAATTTCAAAACTTAAAATTTGAAGTTTTGAATAGTGAAACTTCAAATATAGAATGTTACTATCCAAAATTTCAAATTTGAAATTTTATCTTTTTCGTTGCATTTTGATCCTTACATTTACATATTATATTTATAATTCTTAAATATTCTGTCTTTTAATCTTTTCAATCCTTCAAAATTTTATAACTCATAAATATTTCAAATTTACTTTTCTAATTTTAATTTCTACAAATAACATTAGATAAAAACTTTAAAATAAGTTTTTTTCAAAACTAGATTTAGATAACAACAATATTAGAAAAGTTTTTTCAAAACTAGATTTAGATAACAACAATATTAGAAAAGAAACTTAACAAATGTACTATTTGATCATAAATGGAAGTATTACGAAAATAGTTTTATAGAATAATGTAGCAATTTACTTGTAATTTAATATTTGATTATGTATTTCTATGTAAAATTATATATGTTATTGTATCAATTTGTTAAATAATATTTCTATAATATTTTTATATATGTGTTATTTATTTATAATTTTTTTATGAATTTAAACTAAGTATCATAAATATAAGGATCATAAAATAAAATAAAGATTCTTTTGAAGTTATGTTTGAAGTTTTGTTTTTGGAGAAAAAAAACTTAAAACTTCAAAATAGAATGTATTTCTGAAGATGCTCTAAGCCGCACAAAAAAAAGATGACTGGCTATAATATACAATTTGCATTGGAATACAGATAACAACCCTTTGATGTCATTTTATTCAGTTGGGTTCTCATCATCGGAAATGACTAATCTATCCTTTTGTACACGTACCCATAGGGTACACCAGTAGTATAATTTTTTTTATAACTGTGGTGTGATCTCAAAGGCTTTCTAGGCCCAATAACTAATCACCACGAGACCCGCAAGATCCGTGTTTTCTTACCACTTATGGCGCTCCAGGTGGCCAAGGGAAATCAAACCCATTACGGTACTCACAGCTATGAGCTCTTTACCACTAGTCCAAGACAACTTGGTTACCAGTAATATAATTTATAAGGTAATAGCTAGTTTTACTCTAACGGTATATATGAACATCTAAAAGGAAAAAGCCGTTTCAGTGCATATACATGACGATTTCAGAAATTCCAAATTATTTAAGTTTTTGTTAAATAAAACCGCTTGATTTTAGATATCAGCTTTTATTATATCATCATTTCTATAAAATCTCAACGCTCATTTTTGGTAACTGGTTTTAAAATCTTAACGCTTTGTATTTACGATCTACATGTACAACCAAAACATTTAAATGCAAAAAAGAAGAAAAAAATACACATTGTAAAGACCTGCTCCCCCGACGTCCGACCGGAGTTACAGAGCTGGTGTTATGGATACGTGTCTACCAATTATAACAATACTAAGTGTTCCGTTATCGGTCTTAAGAGACGACAGACGCACTCATTCTGTGAAATACCACCCCACCCGTATCCACATACTTCCAATTACAACCTTGCGTATATGGAAATAAAAGGAAGGGCCTGAGTAAATGTTTTACTCAGTAAAATGATTCTAGACCAGCCTGCACGCATGACAATCTACACTACTTGATGTGGGAACCAGGACTGATTAGCCACTACAATCAAACAACACAACATATCATTTCTAGCAACATCATTTCTATGCATCTCTATCAACCTAGCGATCAATCAACACAATGAACTCAGTTATTTCTACATGTAACTCAATAGACTCGACCGACCCAACATACACAACCGACTCGACAAACCAGCACGCCAAACCGGCACTCGCCAATCCGGCACACGCCAAACCGGCACTCGGTCACATTTCTACACAGCCCCATGGCTCAACAACATAATATTGACTCATAACATTCTCATTCATAAAAACTGATACCATTTGACATCTCATTCACATACATCTATCATTCACATTTCTTACCAATTGTAATATTACTTTACATTCATCTTTTCATTCACATTTGATACCAGTTATACCTCTATCATCTTAAGTATTCACTTCTTTCTAGAAACCTATCTTTCATAAATCATTCATCACATAGAATAATAACAACCAATCACACAATCATCATTCATCAATCACTCATCACACATCAACAAAAGGTAATCCATTAAGTCCTTTTAAACAGTGTGAATGTTCTTATGCATCATGATCCATTCATCTAGCAACCTAACAATCATCATGATCTATCAACTTAACTCTCAAACGGGTGTAATCAGACATAACTCCGACATTAATTAAGGAGTATAAATATCATGAGAACAAGATGGGTTCGAATAACCTCACCTTAGTCTAGATCTGGATCTGAAAACAAGAGACAAGAAAGAGAGAGATCCGACCACCACATCGGCTACAACCACCACTCGGCGCCAACGAAGGGAGAGAGAGAGAGAGAGAGAGAGAGAGAGCCGTCGGGAGGGAGAGAGGGGAGAAATAGACAGCACAAGAGAGAGAGAGAAAGGCTAGGGATTTCGGTCCCTGGAATTTCTCTGCAGAATTTCGCTTCAAGTTTCTGATGGAGAAACAGAAAGGGACTGCAACTCTATTTATAGGAAAAGAGAAAAAAATCCTAGGTTTTTTCCTAGAGAAATCAATTCTCCTTAAAAAAAAGTTGTGCCAGGTTTTTGGATGTTACACATCTTAACTCCCAATATAACATCTTACAGCAGATGGAACATGCATCATTTTAGAACTTCCAAAAAATATTTCTAGTGAACTGAGAAAAACCGTAATATATTTATTTCTATGTATATTATGGATCTTAAATCTGAGTTAAGTCTTTGGAAATTTTATTTGAAAAATAACCTTTCGTACCAACTTCCTTATACTACCATTATGTCACTAACGTTTTGATAAACTGTATGCTTAGAAATCAAATTTCAAAATGTGTAGAAACACTAACCCACTGGCCAGCTAATTATCATTAAGTACATATCCCTACTTTTTTAAGGCTGATTTATTTTGATATTACAATTATAAAAAAGATTACATAGACGATTCGACAACTGACAATACTACCTGTCTTATGAAGATCTACGCTTACTTGCAGCACCTGAGCCGTCCTATGACGATTCATTCCTGACCAAATTTACTCTTGCACCATGTTGTAGATCCCTTGTAAACCTTTCTTCCATTGTCTTCATAATTGTTTAATAAATCTCTTTTTCCGGGACTTGAAATTTAGATTTCCTGCAATATGCAATAATTTGCATAATCTGGAATTCGAACCCCAAACCTAGATATAAAAACTTTTAAACCTTAACTATACTGTGCTTCCACGACCTATCTCTACATTAGAAAAGTTTTTGGTTGGAGAATCTTGTCATGTCCACTCAATATGTTTCAGTTGATCATTATTATTAACGATTGGATATCAATATCATACTTTGATTCAGTTTCTATTGTTTTCCATTGCTATAGTCAATATTGCTGAACCAGATCTTTTATCATCATTAATATACTTTTAAAAAAATCTCAAATGCTCTTGGGGAATAATGATAAAAGAGATGATCTTCAAATGAGATTCACTCTTAAAAATTTAGATCCAAAATTACTTAATTAAATCATCAACCATTACCCTCCAAACAACTAATTTAAAAAAAAGTCTTATAACATTTTTACAACCATGCATTTGTATTAGATTATAGAGTTTCATGTTGATAATATAATTCGGAAGAAAATAAAACTTAGGAGACTGAAATTGATTGAATGGTTTTATTTGACAGTGAAACATAGACTAATTAGTAAGGGATTTTAGTTATTAATAGAAAAAACTTTTTTTTTTATTTTGTCTTATATTTTAGGGATACTCATCCTTCTATTGTATCAAGTTTTTAGGTTTTAGAAAGTTAATAATAATCAGATAAACGCATATATAGGTAAGTTTCTGTTCATTTTATGAAAAACTATCTTTTAGTTCATTTAAATTAGATTTTTTTCTAAAGAATCTAACTCTCTAGATATAGCCATTCTAAATCTTTTTATAATCAATTTCTCGGATAATTGGTTTTCTTTCTGATTCAAATCATTTTTGTTGTTTCTTGATTGGTGATTCCTTAAATACTCATTTTAAAATATCTCTAATGTACTCTTTAATATTAGTCACAATAATATACAGCTGCATAATTAAAAAGAAGGATAGATTCGGAAAATAGAGAAAGGAAATGTTGAATTATATATTAAGACCACGAGCGTGGAAGCCAAAGAGCAATTTTCTCACCAAAAGACCTCCTCTCTTTTTTTTATTATAACCAAACCTCTCTTCTCTTATGTCAAAAGATTATGTGTAATTAATAAACAAAAAAATATTAATCTCTTTCTTAATCCCAGGAAGAATATAGAAACAATGTCTAAATTATCGCTTAATAATCTCATCTTCTTGATCATCATTTTCTTCGTCTTCTTGTGTTTGTGTTTGAGATCATCAGCGTTCACGAATCTCAATACCTTAAGCTTCGAAGAATCACTTTCTCCTTTATTCGGTGACGCTAATCTCGTCCGGTCTCCTGATGATCTCTCCGTTCGCCTCCTCCTCGATCGATACACTGGTATATATGCATACATATATTTATGTTTTCACCTGGGTTCTTTATTATTTTCTTATGATGGAAGATGATGATGATATATAGGTTCTGGTTTCATATCATCGAACATGTATCAACATGGATTTTACAGCTCTATGATCAAGCTTCCCGCCGATTATACTGCCGGCGTCGTCGTCGCCTTTTATGTATAGTCTCCGACCATTTTTCCTGTTTGATTAGCATAAAAATGTTTTTGTAACAAAATAGTTCTTTTTCTTTATTTTATTGATCTGCATGATTGTTATTGTTTTACTTTTGTGATCAAATCCTTCATTATTTTCTTGGACAGCCATGACTATAACTCATTTGATCTAATAATAGATCACTCTTTTTACCTAGAAAATAGTCATAACTTTTCGAGAAAATAGTTTATGTTTCCATTAGATGTAACTTAAGTTTTATAATCTAACTGAAATGAAATATATAAAAAAATATTTGCAGACATCAAACGGAGACGTGTTCCAGAAAACACATGACGAGTTAGACATAGAGTTTTTAGGGAACATAAAAGGAAAACCATGGAGGTTTCAGACAAATCTGTACGGTAATGGAAGCACGCCTAGAGGTCGTGAAGAAAGATACCGTCTCTGGTTCGATCCTTCTAAAGAGTTTCATCGTTACAGCATCCTCTGGACTCCTCACAAGATCATGTAAGCTTTTTTCAATCGATCATTTTTTCCGGTTAAGCTTCAAAAGCGTTGACCAACCTGGTTTTATAATTATATGACCACCAGCTTCATAAAAAAAGAATGTTTGTCTTTCTAAAAACGTTTCTTTCTTCTTAAGATAGTTAATGAATCTACATTATTCTCTCTGTCTTTTCTCGTCTTTTACTTTTTTCTATTTTTATTTAACGAAAGAGAATCAGATTTTCTGAAACAATTAATTCGGTATTGCTGTAAAAACACCAGCTTAGCTTTATGGGTTTTTACACGTAAACAATAAGTCTCAGTCATCACGTGTAGCGTATATTAATTAAAATCGAATTTGTTGATATGACTTTTTTGACCTTCTTGTAATAGGAAGTAAGAAACGTTACTTTAGTAGTATTCGTTAATCATCTATATTTTCATTGACTCTTTTTAGTTTTTTTTTTCTTTTTCAAAATACATTAGTGATAAGAAAATTTTAACCAGAACTAAAAAAATTGTTGCCATAGAAAATCATAATTAAAATCTTATCACCTACTCAAGGTTAATTTTGTTAGTTATTTATTGTTTTAAAAATTTCATCTAATTATTCAATATGTTTGGTTTTGTTTTTGTTAATCTTGTCATTAATAAAATTTGTACTTCTTTTGTTGGTAACTAATTCATTTAAATAATCATCAGATTTTGGGTAGATGATGTACCGATAAGAGAAGTAATAAGAAGTGAAGCAATGGGAGCCGATTATCCAGCGAAGCCAATGGCTCTTTACGCCACCATCTGGGATGCTTCCGATTGGGCAACCTCTGGCGGAAAATACAAAGCTAATTACAAATTTGCTCCTTTTGTCGCAGAATTCAAATCTTTCTCTCTTGATGGTTGCTCCGTTGATCCCATCCAAGAAGTTCCTGTTGATTGCTCTGACTCCGTCGAGTTCCTTGAGTCGCAAGATTACTCCTCTATCAATTCACATCAACGTGCCGCCATGAGAAGATTCCGACAACGTTTTATGTATTATTCTTATTGCTATGATACAATTAGGTATCCGAAGCCACCACCAGAGTGTGTGATTGTTCCGGCAGAGAAAGATAGGTTTAGGGATACAGGGAGGTTGAAATTTGGTGGTACAGAAGCCCGCGAACGGCGGAGGAATCGCCGACAACAAAAGCCAGAGATTGAAAGTGATCCTGATGAGAGAAAGCTTTTATAATAAGATTTATGTTGTTGTTTTTACTTAAAATTCATTTGTGAGTAAAGATGAAAAAAATAAAAGAGTGAAGATATGAAAGAAGGAAACAGAGAATATGGCAGAGTTAGATGTATAATGTAAATTATAAAACATATCAAAATGTAATATCTAAGATTAAAATTGGTTTTCTTACAAATAAATTTGAAAATATATGGAAGAATCTTGCCAAAAAAAAAGAAATGTTTAATACACTGTTGAAAGTACTTGCTAGGGTACAAAGTATACCTCTTACAAGCTGGGAAAAAACATTGTTAGAATCAATTCAATTTCTATGTTTTATCAGGTTTATGTCCTGCTTCAAAGATACATGCTCAAATAATTACGAAGTTAATGTATTATAACAAGGTTTTGGTCGATGAAATGCTAAAGCGAAAAAATATTTTTGGCTAGCTTAGAAACGATTGAAGTATTCAAAAAAGGAAAAATAGAGTATAGAGATCTAAAACCATTTAAGGATGCCTTGTTTAAACCCTTTGTTCTAGTGAAACTGATTTGAAACATATAAGAAGAAACATGACAAATAAAATATGACAAAACTGCCATTAAAAATTTTAAACCGTAAACTTTCAAATTAAAACAAAAAAAATCTTCGAACTCATGTTTGAGCTAAAAAAATCATCAACTTTTAAATATTGGCCATTTAAATTTCATATTTTGTTGACTTGATCATTTAAGAAACTCAATATTCAACTGTTAAACTCAAGTAACAGCCATTAAACCCAATACAACGTTGTTTTAAAAAAGAAAATTATGTTTTAAGAAATTTCCTAAATCAACTTCATCTTCCTCACTCGAAAACTTAATCTCCAATTCAGTTTTATCTTCTCCAAATTGTTTTCAGAAGAAATCTCGCATAGAAGTGGTGGTTTCTCCGGTGACAGTTAATGATTCTCATCAGTTTGATAAAGTGGGATTGTTACTCTCAATTACTTGTCGGGATTTTAGAGTTAATAGATGTCACTATAAATTAAATATTTTTTGTTTTAATTTAAAAGTTCAGGATTTTAGTGGCTGTTTTCTTAATAAAATATAATGAAAAACTAATGGTTTTTCTGTATCAAACATTAGAAGAGAAAATACATTATTGGTTTTTTATAAACATTATAATGTCAACTATAGACAGTAATATATTTACTTGTTTATTAAGATTTCCTTGTACTTGATCTCTAGGTTAAACCCTTCTATAGTATTCCTATATAAGGAATTTATTATTCGTGGATTAAAACACACTAATTAATTTTTTTTTCTTTCTACTTACCATACGTTATCAACACAAAACTCTAACAATCTTGAGATAAGAGGTATAAATTTTTGTTTTGTGTTATATTGTTATTTTTTTTCAATCATTCTTCAGCTCATGTTTATTGTCGATACTTAATTAAAGTATTATTTATCGATATTCAATTGATTCGAATTTGAAAGCTTTAGTCGAGAATACTGATTTGGTCTTGTTCCAAGAAAAAAAAATCATTTGATCAAATATCTTGTCAACTTTATAAGCTAATGCTCAGTTTTTTTATAGTTTATACTCGTATTTGCTCTCTTTATTAATCATATTCATATGTGTTGCTTTATTACTTGATGTCATCACGTTAGTATATATGCTTATTGTTTTATTACTTATTGCCAATGTTACATCCATTCATAAAGACACACATTACACAGTCATAAATTAGTACTATTCACCACCTTTGGTGTTACATATCAACATTCGAAGTTTACGACTGCATATTGATAATTTTTTTCATATAGCTGCTTATAGTTTAATGATTAATGTTCCAAAGCATATTAGTCTATTAAATTGTGAATGATACGGCTGCATGGTAATAATGTTTTATAACTTACGATTTTTTTTACGGCTGCACATATATAACTGTTGTTGATATATGATAATTAGTAAGAACAGCTTATCTTTTTTGTTTGGAAAGGCATCATATAGACATGTAAAAACAACGCGCTTGCATACCGTTGCATACTTTTATTATTATTGTTCATGTTAAAACTACACGCCTACATGCATGTTGCTAATATTGCCTATGGGGCTACAATTAGAAATTATTGATGTTTTGTATTCCCTTAAGCCTCAAAGAAATTTATTGAGTTTAAAGATATTCGTAGAAATTGGTATCCTATTGAAGCTATGAACAAAAAATTTATTGAAAGTTTTCATATTACAAGTATTATTCATGGTTCTAAAAAAGTTGTAGAAATATTACTATCATTCTCCATTAGATTGTATTATACTAAGATTAGTACAATTGAAGTAAATGATATAGTAATTCAAAAGTTTACTCAAAACATTACTGTTTGGAATGATCGGTTAGCTAGGCTTTCCAGTTCAGTAATGATGCGAAAGATAATCAAAAATACACGAGGACATCCACTAAAGAACCAGAATATTCTTCCTGATGAATATAAGTGTGTTACTTTTTTCACAAGGCAAGTTGATCAGTCAGCCTTCACCAGTCAAGATAGATCGATTAATGTTAATGAATAAAATCTTACATTGGTAGTTGGAGAAATAATTAAGTAATATATAAAGGGTTATGACAAATCTACTAATCACCAATTGATTTTAAGTTTGAAGCTCATAATAAACCTGAATCTAACATGGTATCAGAGCAGTGGATCTTTGTGGACCAAAGTTAAATTAAAAAGAGCCATCTAATGTTGGGTCACTCCATGGATGGTATTCCCACAATTACCTATGCACGTGCGTGAGGGGGAGTGTTAATGAATAAATACCCGATGTCGGGCCACTCCGTGGATGTTGTTTCTACAGTTGCCCACGTATGTGAGTGAGGGGAGTGTTAATGAATAAAGTCTCACATCGGTAGTTGGAGAAATAATTAAGTAATAATCAAAAAGATCTCTCTCTCTCTCTCTCTCTCTCTCTCTCTCTCTCTCTCTCTCTCTCTCTCTCTCTCTCTCTCTCTCTCTCTCTCTCTCTCTCTCTCTCTCTCTCTCTCTCTCTCTCTCTCTCTCTCTCTCTCTCTCTCTCTCTCTCTCTCTCTCTCTCTCTCTCTCTCTCTCCTGGCTACGCTAGGGTTGAATGATGCATTCTTAATACAAGTATGGTGTTAGCAATTACTTTTTGGAAATTGGACTTAGAATTAATTACTTTCACATTAGTTTCTCAAAATTAAATATTTAGTATTATTTTGTTAGAAACTCATGTGTTGAAATACTCCCAATGCGGATGACCTTAATGCATGTCACCATTGAATATATATGAAAGTATATGAATTTTGCAACTGAAACTGAATACACATTAAATTTGAGTGTTTGTTGCATTTTTTATCTATTAATTCTAGTCAAGTCACCAACCTCATATTCTTAATATGGTTACTGAAAGATAAGGACAAAGTAAAGAAAGACTTTCTCAACATTTGCAATGCCAGGTACTAGAGCAATTTCATTTGTACCAATGGTACATAACCTTCAATCATTCTTGCTGATTGGCATCGTCAAAACCTCACAGCTCACGAGGACTAACGTCATATGGCTTATCTATTTCTACGTAAGATTTGTTTCTCAAGTTTATGTAGTCTGCAAGTGATATAAATGCATATAAATAGCAGTAGGCACCCTAGCAGGAAAACCATAACGAGATTAATGTCGTTGAGATTTAAGAGACAGAAAAATACAGAAGTAAATCAAATTAAAAAAAAAACATAAGATTCAGAAATAATCAATTGAAGAAAAGACTTAGAAGTTAAGAACCAAACAAGAGAACAAGAAAAATAAAGAGAGAAAAAAAAAACACCGCGATCAGCCACGAATTTATTACAGAAGCATCACATTCTCAACATGGTTTGTAAAGGTGAAGATTGCTTCGGGGCGATAATGACCCATCGATACCTTCCCTTCAATTCCTTTGATCTCAACTCTTCTAACGCTCTGTCTCTCCAGATTGTAGTAGAAGACATGGAATGGATGGGTCCAACGATGTGGCGCCCAAACAATTTCACCCGTATCAATTGCCCAAATTGATCTCATGGTCCAAAAAGCTGCATCTGGCAAATGAAAGATATGCTTTGACCATTTCTCCTTCTCAGGATCATCTAGAACCCATAACTGACCATTGATACTACTATCATAGACTATGACACCTAACTTTCCCTTGTAGTTTATTAACGTCAAGAACGAATACAACTTAGAGTTCTCATCATCTATTTGTATAAACCTAAATTTCTCATACTTAACGTCAAAGCATGCTATCACTGTATTCAAGTTGCCGCGAGCTATGTAATACAAAATCCCGTTGATGCATATCCCAGTTCCGTAATTCTCAGGAACATGCGGAAACAAACATGCGATCTTCCTCCATGATGGTTTTCCTTTACCTACCGTCAGAACTTGATGCTCTCTAGAGTTAATTTGTTCTCTATACCTTGCCACAGTCATGCACAAAACCTTGAGTTGATCCTCGATTGGATCATACCCTAAAAAGCTTCTGAAATCCTTATTCTTTGCTAACACTTTAGGTAAATGTACCTGCTGACCCGTGCTAGGGTTACATATCACAGGGACCCTTTCCATCTTTTCCTTTAACATCTGCCTATCGTTTAGATAGATAACCCCGTTGGTGGGTATACAAGTTTCCTTGTACCAATCTCCGGAGACCCCCATATGATAATCTGCTATTACAACCTGCTCATCGCCATTTTGAGGCTGAGGGGACGAGAAGAAATGCCACTTGCCGCCAAATTCGAACGTGAACAGAAGACGTGGCCGAGTTGACGAACATGTCAGGAATGATTTCGTGAAATATGGATTGCAAAGTAAGGAACCCCACTGCTTCGAGGCGAAACGGAATTTGGCAATGGTTTTTGCTGGTAATCTCTTGAGTATCTCCATGATGAGATCGATGGGAACCGTCTCTGGGTTCCCTCCTACATACGTTGAGGAGGTCGTCGATGATTGTGTGCGGCGTCTGATGATCTTACAGTGATTCATTGGATTGTACTTCTCTCGGTTCATGGCAAAGTTTGTTCCGCTCTAAGAATACAATTAGGACACGTACAAACTGTATAGGTTTGTCAAAAATTATCTTTATTTTTATCATGCATTAACTTTTCAAAATCTTTAACTTAGTAGTCTTTTTCTGTATCTTTGACTTCTATATAATCCTTTAATCTTTTACTTTATTCAACCAGTCATCCACTGAACTTCAAATATATATATGGTAAAGATATCATCCCTTATGTGGTAAATATATCATCCCTTATATTAAGAGATAATAAACTTTAAAAATAGATTTTAATCTAAAAGTTTTTTACAGGTATACTATTTTGATGTGGTAACACCATAAACCTTCTCACACCATATATTAATTACCCTTTATTCATTAAGAAAATTACAAAATATGTCACTAACCCTTTATTTATGGGAAAATCGCATAAAATTCCCGAAAGTTTCACTTAATAACACTTTAAACCTTGAAGTTTTTTTACTAACACTTTTAACTTTGAAAGTGACATATGTATCATAAAAAACTTTCAAACTAAAAAAATGACCTGTTTAACAGGTAAAAACGGTGACGTGTCGGGTTTTTTTCAAAAAAATATTTATTTAATTCATAAAATAAAAAATCATAAAATTAATTATAAAGTCATAAAATAAATAAAATTCATAAAATTAAATAAAACTTCAGAAAAATAAAAAAAATTCATAAAATGAAATAAAAATTCATAAAATTAAATTAAAATTCAAAAAAAATTGGTAAAAAATCATAAAAATCAAATAAAATTCAGAAAATTAAAAAATAATCAGAAAGTAACTAAATATCAGAAGTTAAATAAAGTTTCAAATAAATAAATAATTAAAAATTATCAAAAGATAGAAATTAAATAAAAATCATAAAATTAAATAAAAATTCATGAATTTTACAAACAACAATGTTTTTAACAACCATCAAATTGACATTTTAATCTTTTAAAAGTTAGTTTAATACAAGCATTATGCATATCAGTGTTGACAATGACGATGATATGTCTGTTTTGAGAAAAATAATCTTGTAATTTTTTAAAAATACCTTTTTAGTTTTTAATCTTTTTAACTTTTGAATTGTCTAACTTTTTGTGAATTTCATTTTATATAAATTTCTGAACTTTATTTAGTTTTCTGAAATTTTATTTTATTTAATATTCGGAATTTTTATTTAATTTTCTGAATTTTTATTTAATTTTCTAAATTTTCTTTAATATTCTAAATGTTTAATTTATATTTTTGAATTTTTATTTAATTTTCTTTTTTTACCTGTTAAACAGGTCAATTTTTTGGTTTGAAAAGTTTTTTATGCTACACATGTCACTTTGAAGGCTTCATAAAAAATAAAACAAAAGTATATATACAATAAAAATAAAAATAAATAGTAACTAAATATACAATACTAGAAATAGAAGTATTACATTAAAAATCTATCGTAGTATTATCATTTGATATAAAAATAGAATAATTAAATATAATAAATAGAAATAAGTAAATATACAATATACGAAATAAAAAAAAATTAAACGAAACATCTATCTGAAAATGCGTAGTAAAATAAATAATAAATAAATATACAATATAAGAAATAAATTATTACATTACAAACTATTATATTATTATAATAGGTAAATATAAATATAAGAAAAATAAATCATAGGTGAATATACAATATAAGAAAATATATAGTAAAAGAAAGAAACTTATAATAAATAAATATACAATATAAGAAAAATAAATAATAAGTAAATATAAAATATAAAACATATATCTGAAAATATATAGTAAAATAAATGATAAGTAAATATACAATATAAGAAATATACATATTACATTATACATCTATGGTAATATTACAATTTGATATAAAAGAAAAAAAAGTAAAATAATTAAATATAAAATATAAGTAAAATAAATAATAATTAAATATACATTATAAAAATGTAAAACACTGCATTAACATCTATCTGAAAATGTATAGTTTTACATATTTATTATTTTCAAATATTTTCATAAGTAAATATACAATATAAGAAAAACAAACATACAATATAAGAAATAGAAATACTACATTAAACATCTATCATAGTATTATCATTTGATATAAAATCAAGAAAATTAGAATAACTAAATATATAATATAAAATATAAAATAAGAAAATATACAATTAAGAAAAAGAAATATTACATTAAAAATCTATCGTAAATAGAAACAGAAATATTACGTTAAATATAGTAAAAGCCTCCTTTATATAGGAAAATATGCTTGGACAAGTTCACATGAAGATAGTGAAAAATCAACTTACAGAAAGTGTTTCTCATATGGCTTCATCACTTGTAACTTCTTCCTCTATAGACAAAAGTGTTCTGCATTTTCTGCAGGAAAATGTAAAAATACAAAAAAACATATCCATCATTCAATCTTCCAATTATAGTGTTTTGAAATGCAAAGAAAATATAGAATATAGACTGCATTTTGAATAAAAATATATGGTTTCCAAACGAGTAAGATGGAGAGATTGGCATGTGAAAAATTATGGATTTTTTACCACACACATGATTGTTTTTCAGTCTTCTCATTTCAGCTCATTTTTCCTAAGAACAAAAAGAAAAAAATATAATGAGTTAAAACTTTTTGGAATGATGGTAAATAGTATTGAACAATAGGTAAGAAACAAAGTTTAGATCTATCATAAACAAAAACACTAGCCATAAACATATGCAAGCAATGGTAAGACACAACCAAATCTATCACAAACAACGGCAACAAAAAGGAGTCAGCGGACACAACCAAATCTATCATAAACAAACACACCAGCCATATATACAGCCACAATTAATATTACAAGTTAAAAAGTATACCATATTGATCTTCAAGATGTACACAGAGCAGGATCTCAAAAGCAACAAACAATGGTTTTGCCATAACATAGTGAAAAAGACTCCACTGCCAAAAACCAGAACTTTAAAATTTACAAAACAACATGATGCTAACAAAGAGCAAAGGTTATAACCACACAAGATGTCATAGAGGGAGCATGCAGTGAAATCTACCATGATAAATTATAGCACGAAACAGTTACAAGGATGTAAATATAAATATGCAAAAAAAAACAGAACCCAAGGATGATAAAAGCTTCTACTTTAGACATCCTTAAACACACAAGGATCTAATTTTTATAGTTGTACCCAAACTAAACTTAGTCAAAACTCAGTATCACAGAAACTCATCAACTGATTCAGATAATTATCCTAACTTTAGCAATACAAAAGAGAAGTCAAGACAGCAATTACAAAAAAAAAAGAAACTGATCGCCGTGATTGAGAAAGAACATGAACAAGTTGGAGAGCGAGAAGAAGGGTGAAGGAGAAGAGCAAAGTATGCGCTGAAACCACTTCTATACACCAATATTTCTTTACTCTTAAGTCTCTAAATCAGTCAGAGAGCCCCTTTTTAATATAGCTCACAATTCAAAATTTGATTGTGTGAAATTAGAGATTTTTTGCGGAAAATTTCAAGAGGTAAACACATAAGAGAAGAGAAAATGATTTTTTGTGTGGAAAAAATAGTTTTTTCGAGTCATCGATAGAGGATGAGTTTCCACGACAAAGGTAGATGATGGCAAGCTTAGTTTACAATAATACTCTTTTACTTTTTGTGTATGACTGTGTATAAAAGTAAAAGACAATTTTGAAATTTTAACATGAGATTTATACTAAGACTACAACTATTAGTTAGATGTTTCTTTGTTAAAAATACTCGAAGTGACATATTGTTAGAAACTAAACTAGAAAAAACTTTAAAAATAACTATATTTTTGATTTGTAAAATAATTAGAAAAATTTGACGTGATAAAAAATTAATTTAGTATTTATCTAAAAATGAATAAAACTTTTTAAATATATTTAAATTATTTGTACATTTGTGTATCCGCCCGTAGGGCGGGTTTAACCCTAGTTATTTAAAAAGATCTAAATAAAGAAATGGCATAGCAGAGTAAATAATTCAAAAGCAGAGAGAAAAAGAGAGAGAAAATAAAGTAGATCTCATCGGGTCCGGCGAGCCGCCGCGTGAGCGTGCGTGCCATCGCCAGAGCCCATCGTTTCTTCATGCAAGCTGTTGACACATAATCTCTTCTCCATCTCCTCTGTCCTTCCGCTTTGTCTAAATTCTGATCAGTCGCTGTCCGCGGTGGCTTTCTTTTTGGAGAGAAGATGATGCAGCGCATCTCCATTGGTTTATTTCTTCGGTTTGGATGCTAACCGAGACTGTTTTGATTTCCTTAGTTACATATAATTCTAGTTTATCTCTTAGTATATATATTCTTTATTTAAGTAGATAATTATTATCTTAGGTTAGTAGCTAGGCTTTATGTAACCTCTTTATAAGAGGAAGCAAACGTATGTACAAAGACACCTTATTTTTATTAATCAAACTTGCAATTGCAACCAGAGCTTTAAGCACTTAGAGGAGTACTCTAACCCTATTTTGTCTTGTTGAGAGTATCAACAATTCAAAAGACCTTCTTGTTCGAGTTGAGAGGATCAACAGTTCAAGGATCTATCCGTTCGTTATCAAAACCGTAGTTACTAAGCTTCCGCTCTCTATCAGTTGGTATCAGAGACAAAACGGTCTTCTATCATGTCTTCGAGAAAGAATCAGCAAAGGGATGAACGAGCTACTTCCTTTCGAGAAACACTTGCGAAGTTCGAACAAGATCTATGTGACAAGTTGAAACAGTTCATGGAACATGTTCTAGTCACGTTAATCCAGTCATACCAAAAACATGTTCTACCTCAACGGGATGACTTGTTCTCTAACGAAGAAGTCGGAGGAGTTGATCTTATCAAAGAGATCCATGGTGCTCCAATCTTTGATGTGTACAATGATACAGATCATAAATTTGATGACATCATTGAGATCAAAGAAGAGCCACTTGATTGGGGTTGCAGCAAAGATATATGTTGTCGCAGCGATGACTCATTCTTTAATGAGATATGTGTTGGAATGGTTTCCAACAACCATGCTGATATAGATGGTGTGGAGCATCAAACTTGTGTTGCCGAGATCTATATGGCACACCATGGTGATTTAACTTCTGTTTCTTTTTATGAAGAGGTGGAGCCACCAGATCGTTCTCTTTCTAGCATTCACTGTCTTGGATTTCATCACGTAAGGGATCAAGACAAGTGTGACGAACCGCCAGGGCTTGATCAAATAGCAAAACCTTTTCATCAGCGTTTAGGAGATCTCAATGAAGAGATGGTGATGGGCAGCGGTCGTGAAGAGTATACATGCTGTGATTCATGTGGTATAGGACACCAACAGTTCATTGACGTGGTTCCAGACTTACGAGCTCTTTTATTTCTTTCTCAGTGGAGACTAGAAAAAATAGATATGAATCGGAGCTTAAAGGCAAGTAAAGAAAAGGAACTCTATATTCTCACTTCAAGATCAAATGTGGCAGATGGAGCTTTTGGAAAAGAAGACTTGATAAATTGTCTATTTTCTGGCCATTTCTTGTTTGGTTATACAAGTTTTGTCTTGTCGAGTGGTTGGAATTTTTCATCGTCAATGGAGCTTGTTGCTGGTTTAATACAAATCTCAGTTGGTGTTAACGTTCTGCTTCAAGAGAGTGTGGATTCTCACAACTCAGTGTTATCTTGCTCTCTAGAGATTGAACTTAGTCAATATGTACATTACTGGCTGGTTTTTGAATGGTTTCATCCCCGGCTGAGACCACGTATTTGTATTCATTAGTGTGTTTCAAAGCAGCATCTCTTTGTGGGCAAACAAAATCACATGATTGAATTCAAGGGGAGTTTTCTCATGGCTAGTGTGTTTTCTTATCATGGTCGTTCAAGGAAGATTTTTAAAGAGAAGTTTGTGCAAGTTCATATAGATGATTATTTGGTCGTCTCTTTTGAGCCGGAGCTACAGATTACACCACTTCTTGTTGGTGGTATTGGTCCATGTCAAGAGGATGCAGAATCACACGACGTTATCCCCGATGTGTTACTCATTTACATGTTCAGTATTCAAGGCCGTAATTTTCCAACATCAGCAGCGCATGTTACAGCTTTGTTAAAAGTTCAAAGACAAATGATTAGTCTTGTTTACACATCTCGGTGGGAAGATGACTTATGGTACAAAAAAGATTATAACATCGGAGAGCTGCTCGAGAGTATCAATTTGCGTAACGTGGTGTTGAAGTTTTGTTCAAAATCAAAATTTCACCTGTATTATCATTGTACGCATGGGTTAGTGACGTCATGTCAGAACGCTTCAGTTTGTCTATATCCATCCAAATCTCAGCTACCTCGGCTCATGTCTGTAACCAAGAACGATGATGATGGTTTTCTTCAGGTAAGACATGGACAGAATCAGTCGTTGTTGGATACTTGTCAGACTTGTAAGAGCCTTTGGCTACATATGAGATCAGTTTTGGTGCTTCCTCGGCATGATACGAAGGCTCTAGTTGGTCCGTCCAGTGATGAGATTATATTTGGTGCAAAAATCTCACACCACCAGCACGTACTTGCTTCCTTCTATTGTGACACTTTTACTCTACGAAAACAAAAGTGTGAGTTACACGTCTACGTTATGGTTTTCTTATCATTGGTGGGGCTGCCAAGGAACGGTTTTTGTTTAGCATCAGTGACACTGGTGGACATACAAGGTTTTCATTGTGTTGCGGGTTACTTTAGGCAAAACTCTGGATGCCTCATAGCCTTTATCTTCAATGCCAAAGCCTTTAGGCGGGGAGTGAGAGATGTATGTGTTCTCTTTTTGGGATTCAATTACACATTAACAACAGTTATTTGTTTGAGTGAAGTTTCTTGCGGAGAAAGCAAGCTGTTTTGGCCTCGCTCTCATTTCCGCACTCATAGTGCTACTTCTCTTCTCTCGCCACCAACATGTAATCAGTTACGTCTTTTGGTGAGGCATGTATCAGAAGACACTAATTCTTATCAAGACATGCGATACACACAGATTATGGAGTGGTACCTTCAAAATTCGAGTCATGCCTGTCTTATTCATCAGTTTTGTGTGAACATGATTCTTAGTATCTTCCAAGGCAAGATTCTCTTAGTGATCAGCCGCCATGAGAATAATTTCAGAATGGAGTGGTATTTGATCGTGAGTATTGTGGTTATTCAAAGTGTTCTTTCACCAGTAGTTATCCACGTACGGCTGGGAAAAACCAGAAGTTCTACATGTACTGTTTCGGCTTCAAATAGGGTGCCACGACCTAACTGTTACATTGTCTCTTTACCATCATCTTACGAGATGTTCATAACGGACTTTCGAAGCATTTCTTCAACGGAGTATTGTTATTCTCAGCGAGACAGAATAGAAGAGGTTATACATCATGAGTTAGAGAATATGCTTCAATATATGATGGGTGGTGATATCTTATGTTGGGGTGCACCAGGGGGTCATGCAGAGTTTCTTCATTTTTCTAACCAGGTTTTGGGCTTCAGCTTGTGTCACATTATTTTTGGTGAAGTGGCTTGTTTCTTTGTGTGTTTGTCTACTAGGACATACATGACAAGTTTCAATGGTCAACCGGTGACCCTTGTTAGGTATCTCGCGCCATTCAGTGTCATGATAAGGAGAATATATTGGCTTCTACTGTCGGGTTCCGGAACAAGGACGTGGCTAATATTCAATGCGATGAGGTTCTTTTTTGTGCATGGAGCTTTGACGTGGGTTGTTGTAACTAACAATTGTGTGCCTCAGTTGTCGATATCCGATGTTTCCTCACTTGCCAACGTCACAGTCACAGGCCATGCGTCCAGAATGTTGAAGTCACGAAAGATTAGACAGCAGAAAGTGTTGGGACGATTTATATCCAATGCGTATTGTGTGGATGTACCTGCACATATCAAGATAGCGTTTGTGTTCAACGTGAAGTTCCTTTCCAGGTTGTGGGTGATAATTACGTTCCAGATTCAGAGGCGAATCTTTTCCTATCTGGGGAGACCTGATGCAGCGCATCTCCATTGGTTTATTTCTTCGGTTTGGATGCTAACCGAGACTGTTTTGATTTCCTTAGTTACATATAATTCTAGTTTATCTCTTAGTATATATATTCTTTATTTAAGTAGATAATTATTATCTTAGGTTAGTAGCTAGGCTTTATGTAACCTCTTTATAAGAGGAAGCAAACGTATGTACAAAGAAACCTTATTTTTATTAATCAAACTTGCAATTGCAACCAGAGCTTTAAGCACTTAGAGGAGTACTCTAACCCTATTTTGTCTTGTTGAGAGTATCAACAATTCAAAAGACCTTCTTGTTCGAGTTGAGAGGATCAACAGTTCAAGGATCTATCCGTTCGTTATCAAAACCGTAGTTACTAAGCTTCCGCTCTCTATCAGAAGACGCGGTCGTACGGAGCAGACTTCGCGGTGAAGAAGATCATTTTTGGTTAGGTATCTTTTTCGGGAGGTGGAGGCTACGAGAGCTCCATCGACGCCGACTTCTGTCGCCGGGAGGGGAAAGCTTCTTCAGCTTCACCATCGTCGGCTCTAACTTCCGGGGAATGAAGACTCCGACAGTCTTACGCTGCCGGCTTAATGTTTTCGTTTGATTTTATCAATTAGAATTCCGGGTTTTATTTTGGTTAGGGAGAGGTTCTGTCTTGTCTCTCGAAGGTCTGGTAGCTTCGCCGTGTCGGAAGAGATCTCGATGGATCGATGAAGTTCTCCGACATGATGTCAAAGCGGTGATGAAGAGAAGCGGTTTCGACGGGGGTTCTGCTGGTTACTGAGCTCCGGCGAAACGAGGATTCTGGTGGTCTGTGCCGGCGGTTTGCTGGGTCGGTGATTCGGTGATGGACAGGTTGAGGTGGAGCAGCACGTGTTGCACGAACGTTGCAGATCCTTCCACGTGGCTTGCATCCTGCTTCCCTGGCACGATTCACGGACCAGAGCCGTCGGGTCTCGAAAGGTTAGACCGATGGGCCGTTTAGTGTTGTCTGGTCTTAGGCCATGTTTGTTTTCTCTGGTCCGTCTGTCTTTTGGTCTTTGTTGGTTCTTGTTGTAGTTAGGCTTCGGCCTTTTGGGTTAAGCCCGTTTATCAATAAAATTAATCTTGATGGAAAAAAAAAGCAGAGTAAATAATTTAAAAGGTAAAGGCATGATACTAATAGGGTTCTGATTTAATAGTATAGATAAAAGACATTACAGAGAAATCTAAAGATAGACATAGCACATAGAGGAGACTAATAAAAAAATCCATACATAGCACATAGAGGAGACTAATAAAAAAATCCATAACAGAGAGAGAGAGACATTGCTGATAAACATGAAACACATAGAGACATATAAGACCAATCGAACCACAACAAAAAAGAGAAACCATAACTGAGATAGGGAAACACATAGAGACAGAGAGCCACAATAAACAGAGAAACTATCATGGAGCCAAAACCCATTAAAACATAAAAACATTGCAGCTAAAACTAAATATTGGAACCTAATTTTTATGGAGAAAGAAATAACCTCTAAACCATGTTCTCTAACTTGTAATCCCTAAACTACGACCTCTACTTTGTAACCCTAAATCCCTAACACAACTAAAAACCATAACATATATTTGTAATAGCCGTGTTACAAAAAAAAATTTGTAATAAATTTTTGTAGTAATCAAATATACATAGTCAAACTTTTTTTAATTAATAATATTGCAAATTGCAAATACATTTCACAAAAACATATTACTTTAACTAGAATCGAGTCTAAATCTGAGTCGGGACACAAATCTTCTAACTCGTCTTCTGATAAATATTAATCGTTGGGAGGAGCCACGTGTAAGATTTCATAATCAGAATCATCTCCCACGACATATGATTCAATCTTTTTTTTTATCAAAGACATATGATTCAATCCTTATTATCTCATTTGGCCCAACAACATCATTCAGATGTTTCATTTACTCCTTGGGGAACAACCTTCGTACATGGCCACCAGTCAGTCGCATTTCTACGGCGCATATGCGAATAAGGAATGAAACATACTTGATCACAATTACCAAATAGTATGAAAAGATCGTACAACACGTTTAACTGCTTGTGCTTTTGCTTTTGTTAATACTGTTATCTTCTATGGATTGATGATTGAAAGGATACTTTACTGATACATAGTTTTTGGACTACATTACTGAAAACAATAATAAATTAAAATTTTAACAAGTGACAAGTGTCCAGTAACATGGTCGTATAACAAGTTGAGCTGTTGAACCGAAAGCTAGATTGTGCCTTGTTTCCTTTTCTGTTTTTTTTGTTATTATCTTTTCTTTTCTTTTTTTTTTTTATAATTGAGAAACTATATTGGATAAAATTACAAATTTTGAAATATCCATAAAAAATTCAATTAATATTTTATTATAATTTATTGAGAACTTATTTTAAATATTACTAGTGGAGATGTTTTCAGGATTTTTCCACTCTTTTACCAAACTCCCCTACAAAGTATAGGACATGGTGTAACTAAAGTAATTGCAAGTACAGTTATGAGCGTTTTTGAACGCGCGGATGATTGCGGTTTTAAATATTTTAAGAGATTTACACTGATAGGTACAGTGTTTAGAAATTGATACATTTACTAGGCGCCAGGCACGGGGCAAGTACTTACTGTTTTAGCTGTATTTGCTATCCGATTTTCCCCGTTCAAGTATTACAAATTTTGCTTTGTTACTTTTACTTTTTCTAAATAAGTACTTGATCTTTCAAGTACTTGTTCAAAAATATGAATATTTGCAATTTACTTGTCTTACTCCGTTATCTATATAATATGGACTAACACTCTACCAAAACTTTAAACTAATTTTACGTATATCTATATTTAACTTTTGAGTAGAATAACTTTGACTATATGTGAAAGTGAAAAAAAAACCATGCTATCTATAAGTGTAGGTTTAAGTTTTTTTAAAATATTTTTTGATATGAAAAGTACTAATGTGTAATAAAACAAAGAGAGTCATGCATATACTAGGTTGTTATAGATTTATATCTCAAACCTATTAGTTATATACATTCCATAGATCTATAAGTTATATACATTCCACAGGAAATATATTTTACTTAATCTTAAACATAATTAAATGAGTAGTAAGTATTAACAATCAAATACTATTTTTTTCCCTACTTGTTATTGGACCCGTATTTACAAGTAATACATTATTGCGACTTGGTATTTAACTTGATAGCAACAAATACTTGTTTTTTTCAAACGAGTACGAGGTAAGTAGCGGGTACGGGACAAATACCAAGTATTTTTTCCCAGCCCTAACAGTTTACAAGATGCTTATGACTGGTTAACTATCAAATATAGTAAATGTTAAATGATAAATTAACAATATTTACATTTTATATAATTATAAAAGTATTAAAAGTCATAATACTATAATAAATATAAAAATTATATTAAAAAAATTATACTATTAAATTTTAAAAATATAGAAAATATTTTTCTAAGTTTTATAATATAAGTTAAAATATAACATATACATTTTACTATTTCTACTTTTCAATTTTAAAAGAATATTTACCTTCAACCACAAATGCTAGCTGAAACTAGTTTTTAATTTTAAGAAATTTGAAACGGGTTGAAACAATTTGAAATGATTTTAAAGTTTTGTGTAATTATTTCGAAATGCTAACAACCTAGTGCCAACCTCAAAATTGCGTTTGAGGTTCTCACGAGGAAAACAAGGTGTTAAAGGTAAAACATAGAGAAACCTTGACATCCTAAAAGAAAAAAAAAACCCACAGCTCACGTGATTAAGGACTGATAAAGGTAATCTTTATGTGACCACAAGTATAAAAAAGCAAGTAGTAAAATACTAATAGTAGCCAAGGGAGCCAGATAATATGAAGAAGATTAACGAGATCAACATATAGTCAAGAAAGAAAAAAAATCCACAAGAGAAATAATCATTTTTTTTAAGTCAACTGAAACGATCCTCCATTAAGCTCCGAGTTCTTAATGGTGACGTAGAGAAGAGAGAAGCAAATAGCGATGAGTCCAGACCAAACATAAACAATTGTCGGAGTTCTTCCTCTTCTTCCCATCAATCCTTTGGCAAACGGATACATATGAACCAAAACCCAAACTGCGAAGAACGTCCCACCAACGAGATTGCTCCACTGCGGATTATCACTGAAAACGGTCCGACAAAACGCGAAAAGAATGGCCACGATGTTCAAGATTATGATGGTTAACGGAGGAATCATCAAAGACGTCCATTTAAAGAGATAAAGATCAGCGAACTCGTCGTCTTCGTCATCCCCTGAAGATTTGGAAGTCAACGTAAAGGAGATTTCGATTCCAGCGATGACTTTGAGGATACCTTGAAGAACCGCGACTAAATGAGCGCTGGTGCCGCCTATCAACCAGAACTGCTCGTTTCTCCACCATTCTTCTAAAGAGATACCTGACCACTTGACTTCAAGAACAGCTAACCCGCATAAAGACAAGGAGATTGTCAGAAGGTAACTGAGGAACCATTTGTTAAGGCTATCGACCACGAACTGACCGGAGAAGAGAGATAAGGGCGGGAGGAAGCAATAGGTTAAGATGAAAATGCTGGTGAACGGGTAGATTCCGACGTTTAGGTAAGAGATTCTCTGGAGGAACTTGAGTTTCCTTCCGGCTAAAACAGCGTTGTTCCTGGAGAAGAAGATCTCGACCGATCCTGTAGCCCAACGGAGAACCTGGTGGAGCCTATCGGTTAAGTTTATAGGCGCGGATCCACGGAACGCGTCTGGTTCAGTTACGCAATAGAATGATCTCCATCCTTTCTCATGCATTCTGAAACCCGTCACCACGTCTTCGGTGACGGATCCGTAGACCCACCCGACGCTGATTCCCCACTCAGTCTTGTCCTCGTACCAGCATGATATCACGTTAACCGCCTCGCCCACGGCCGCGGGATCAAGCGGCTCCCGGCCGCAGGTCAAGGATCCAGGTGGACGTCCACGCGCACTCGAATGTCCCATGGCTAATGGCTTTCCTTGGAACTCTGCCACTTTTACGGAACTCACTAGCATACTCGAGCTACCGAAATGCTTTCGAATCAGATCGACATCAAACTGATCTTCCTCCTCAACTTCAACCGTCAACGTCAACGTAGTACGCTGGTTCAGAAGCTACGGTTGCAGGGTTCGTTTCCTTTGCTGTGGGAAACAGCAGCTACAGCATCCAGACGGTTCTGTCTCCACGGGAACAGCAGGTGGGTCGAAACCGTAAAGAGCAGTTCGTCGGAACAAACATCCTGTCCCGACATACATCGGACCTTGAATCCCATCGAGAGCCCGCAGGTTAATGTCGAAGAAAACAGTGTTTCTGTTAGCATAGCGGTCAGAGGGATCTATGCCTTCGAACCTCTGCGGAAACTGAACATAGCACACACGGTCGCCATCTTGGTCCATCATGAAACAGATCCCATCTCTAAAGGCTATAGAGTTGTAGACGTAGTGGTCACAGTCTAAGTTCAATATGAACGGTCCGTTAGACATTATAGCTGAAGCTCGGACCAAGGCGTTCATAGCTCCTGCCTTCTTGTTATGCTCATAACCAGGCCGTTTCTCCCGGCTCACGTAAACAAACATCGGTAAACGAATGTCTACTCCTTCAAAATCCAGCGCGTCTCCCTCACCGCCTCTCCCATTAACAGGTTCGTCTTCAGGAGGATAAAGCAACACCTGCCAATAAAATAAAAAAATAAATTAAATAAATTAATTTACTTGTATACATTGTATAAATTAAATTACTTGTATAATTAAATTAATTAAAAAAATAAATTAAATTAAGTCAAAAAAGTTAAAGAGATTCAGAGCATGTGTTTATTTACTTGTATAATACTAGCATGGTCGCCTCTCGAGTGGTTCTGACAAGGAACAGTCCAAGTACCAGGCCAATGCGTGCCGTCGCTCATCCAAGTAGCTTTAGGAGCTACTATAGCAGGCCTTGGTTCTTTGACTTGGTCCTCTTCAACTTTCACTTTCCAGTTCTTCCATTTCTCCAAAGCTTTAATCTCTTCTTTGCTATTAAACGCATCTGATCTCCTTCTTATCGAATGAGACAACGCGTTTACCCGAACCTTAAACTCTTCGTAACCACGTTTCACGTACCTTCGCTCTCTAACAAAATCATGCCTCACTTTACCCTTGTAAGGATCTTTCTTCAGACCAAAGTAACTTTCCGGATTCCGAGGCTCGATCTTATGTTTCCTGCAAAAAGGTACCCATATTTTCGCAAAGCTAGCCGCTTCGGCCATTGCTTCGAACGTTAGAAGCGACCCTCCATCGTCGGAGAGGTAGCAAGAAAGCTTCTCAATAGGGTAATCAACGGCTAGTATGGAAAGGATTGTGTTGGCTGTAACCAATGGAGGCTCCTTCTCTGCATCAGCAGTTGAAACAAACACATCGATTCCAGGAAGATCTGATTTCCCGGTCGGGTTATTCGGGTTTGGTGATTCGAATCTCGCTTTCAACGCTTCCGTGTCTGTTGCGTGGTTAACCGGATAAAGCCTAGGGATTTGGTCGATTAACCAAGAGAAAGCAAACCAGATTTCGCAGACCACGGAGAGACCCCATAGCCAGATTGCTTTCTCATTTGGGTTTCTGACTCTCCAAACGAGAAAGAAACATAGAGCTACGATTCGGACAAATATTAAAATCCTGAAAAGACAGAGAGAGAGAAAAAAACATTGTCAGAAAATCTTAAGAAACATCCTATCACGCTTTTTAAGACACAAATCTCAAAGTGTTTGTAACCGACACGACAGTGAAATATATCTCAAAGACATAGAGATAAGAGTATACCGATACAGAACCATGATGATCGGAGAGATTTTGACAACACGAGTTAAGGGCTGAGATATCTTGTAGAGCAAGGCATCTTCTTCTTCGCTGATTCTCAGTTCGGTTTGATCCAAGTCTTCGTCTTTGTAAGAAGAGCCGGTGTCAATGTCTTGGAGAGCGATATGAAGCGGACCCGGATTGTTATCCGGCGTCGGAGGGACATGGACGGTGTAGTTCGCGAAATCGGAGCTGCTTCCGAAGTCGCTGCAGATATCTCCGTTGGAAATGGACACGTGGCTGATTCTAGGATTCTTGCTAGAAGTCTCACCGATCATTGTTTAGACTCAAGAATCTGAGTCAAAAGGTTTCTCAGATTCAAGAAGAAACGATACTCTGTTTTTATTTTGTCAAGTAAGTTTATTATATTAAAGATTATTGGGAATTAAATCCAAAAGAAACTGTTACCTTATTGGATGAAATCAGAATCAGTGAGGAGATTTTTGCAAATGTTATTTCTTCTCTAATTTCTCATTAGCCATAAACGCATACGAAACTTTATTTTTCGTACGAACAAACGAAACTTATCAGAGAAAATATAATGGAGTATTTTAATACGAAAGGTTTATTAATGGAGTGTTGTGTGTACTTAAGGGTTTTTGCGATTGAGGTTTTCTACGATATCTTCTTGAATGGTCAAAAAATGGTGGGAGAGATTTATTTCCTTAATTGTGTATATTATTATCTTTAATTTTTGGAACTTAGTATTTAAGACATTATTAAAACGCGTTGAACAGCTGTTGATGACTTGCAGTAAAAAAGAAAGAAAGAAAACAAAAAAGAAAAAAAAAACAAAGGAAGAGACTGGTCTAAATGGTGAATACAAGTAACTATCGAGGATTTTCATAATTTACTTTTTATTATGACCTTGTCTACAACAAGGTGACTCAGACAAGGGAAATATTAGGACAAAACATGGAAACGGTCAAAGGTAACCGGGAAAATTTGTAAACACACAAATACTGAATTCAAATAACAAGTATTATATTTTATACCGTATAGTATTAAAAGATACCTGAGAATTCAGTTTTTCCGTATGTCGTGCTTAGGGGTGTCAAAATGGGTCATAACCCATGGATTGACCCAACCCAAATTGATCCATTAATCCAAATGAATTGTTTATTTTTGACCCAATGGGTTGATGGGTTAACAAGTTAACGGAGTTAACAGGTTAATGGGTTAATAAGTTAAATATGTCTATTAGATTGGGTCAACTCTGACCCATTTAGTTATTAATTAAAAAATGGTCAAAATCACAAAACTACATTTTCTCACAAAAATCAGAAAAACATAATTTTCCGCCAAAACCGAAAATTCAATTTCTCACCAAAATAGTAAAAAAAACAATTTCCCGCCAAAACCGGAAAAATACAATTTTCCGTCTAATTCGGAAAACGCAATCTCCCGTCAAAACCGAAAAATGCAATTTCCCGCCAAAACCTGCAAATGCAATTTCCCGCCAAAACCAGAAAACACAATTTTCCGTCAAAACCGGAAAACACAATTTCCCGCCAAAACCAGAAAATGCAATTTCCCGTCGAAACCGGAAAACGCAATTTCCCGCCAAAACCGGAAAACGCAATTTCCCGCCAAGACCAAAAACGTAATTTCCCGCCAAAACCGGAAAAATGCAATTTTCCGCCAAGACCCCAAAATGCAATTTCCCGTCAAAACCGGAAAACGCAATTTTCTGCGAAAACCAGAAAAATGCAATTTCCTGCCAAAACCAGAAAACCTATTTTTTGCCAAAATCGGAAAAATGTAATTTTCTGCCGAAACCGGAAAAACGCAATTTTCCGCAAAAACCGGAAAAAATAAAATTATTAATTAGATCAACTTGGTCTTAACTTAACTTATGTCTCAATTCGATCAATTTGGTCTCAACTTAAAAATGGTTCATTATAAAAATGTTGGGTTCATGGGTCAACCATTAATCCATCTAACCCATTTAATTTAATGGGTCATGGATCAATCCAACCCATTTAATAAATGGTTTGAGTTGACCCATGATCCATTAATAGTCAACTCATTTGGGTTATGGGTTGGGTTGACCCATTTGACCCATTTTGACACCCCTAGTCGTGCTCAAAGATTATTATGATGGCTAACTATAAATGTATATTTAAATTTTTAAAAATATTAAGGATACTTATAATTGTTAATATATAATAAAAAGGAAATATTTATAAATTTTGAAAACAGATTTGAAAACGAAAATTATTTATATATAAGTGATTTTATGAAAAAATATAAGTTGACAACTAGTTAGAAAACATTTGAATTGAATAATTTTGTTCTCGATTGGATATGTAATCAGATTGGATATGTAATCAGATTTTTATCCTCGTTTCAGGTTTAAATAAAATATCGTTTAAAATAATCTCGAATCACAATTTTTTTTCTTAAACACATTAATTTATGCATTTTGGTGAAAATACTAAAGGTATTAACCAGTGAAAAATGTTTATATAAAAATTGGTTCAAAAAAGAAAGGTAATTAAGTGTTCTTAAGTTTTGAAAGAACTCTGAAAAGATCTAAGGGTGTTATATTCGGTAAAATTAAACCAATTAAAAATGAACCGAACGAAAAGAGACAATGATTTGAATACAGTAATACCAAACAAATCAAGTGGGTGTTATTTTCTTAAAAATGCAATATATATATATATATATATATATGGTTCTGTATATAAACTAATCAAACCGAAAGAAAAAAATTAATTTAATAAAATATAATTCTATACAATTGATCATATATATACATATTTATTGCAATATTTTAAAGTTTATTTTAATAATTTGTTATTTTGTTTTAGTTTAAAAGTTGTTTTGATTTTTTGGTCGAATTTGAGTAAAAAATATATTTTGTTGATAAATGTAACATCCAGAGTTGTAATATGTAAAAAGGTTTAAGAGGATTAATTTGACTATTTATGTCACAAAAGTTGACTTACCTTTTCCGTCACACATTCGTTTAGAACTCTAGAGTTAATCATGCTTGGCATGGAGTAGTGAAATGATGAGTGATTTATCAAGAAGTGATTTGCCATATCGTGCGAGTGAGGCCAAAACACGAGGAAATGCCGCGTGGTGATTGCAGGATCAGTAAACAATGATTTCTAACCTTCGAAAAAATTAATGACCGACTGTCGGATAGGATGGGACCCGCGGGCGTGGATGGCCATTAGCCGTGGAGACGGGTCGGGACGTTACAAAACATTTGTACTAAATTTTAATTATTCAATAATATTATCATTTTACTAAACTTTCTTATTTTTATTTTATAAAATCATAATTATTAACTTATTATTTTTACTAATTATTATTTTAAAAGTTAATTAAAATCGGGAAATTATATTCAAAAGCTAGAGTACTGAAAACATATTTTTGTTTTAATAAGTCTGATTTCTAGCCATATAAACTAAAATTCACAAAATTTTATAAAAAATAATTACAGTTATGGTTTTGGCATAAAACTGAATAAACATAAAACCGAAAAACATATAAACCAAACCAAACCAAAATAGATATGATTTTTATATGGTTGTTAATTCTTATAAACTGAAACTAGAACTTGATATGCGTCTCCACGCGGATGTTTGATTTAATTATGTTCAACGTAAATTCATAAATCGTTGGTTTTATAAAATGTTTCATGTATATTTTTATGTTTTGTAATTTAAATATAGAGTAGAATATCTTTTTATAATATATGTGTTTGGTAATTACTTTTTTATTTGTACATAATATTATATTAAAAAAATTTAACTTGATGCAATTTAATGTATTTATATTATTCATATATTAACATGTTGTTGTTTTTTTTTGTTAATTTATCTTAAAATAAAACAACATGCTAAATTTTTTAGTGTTTTTTGCATTAGTTTTCTATATAATTAATTTTATGAAATTTCTCTTTCTTGAAAATTGAACTCTCAATTTTTTATATTTGATTAAACTAAATACGGTAATACTATATCTAAAAATTGTTTTATATAGTATATAATATATATTTCAGTTTATGTTTTTATTTCAACACAAATAAACAACAACTATTGTAATTAATTAATTTAAATTGATTTTAAATGTAGTGGCAGAATCTGTAAATAAAAAAAATCAAAAATAAAGTATTTAATTTATTGTAAATGTAATTGGATAAATATGTAAAATAAAAGAAATTATTTAGAGAAAAAGACCAAAACAGCACCAAACCAAGTTTTTGTCATAAAAATAGTATCACAAGAAGGAAAACGACCAAAAGAAGTTTTATTGAAGAGTAAATATGCATTTATAGCCATTGGTTAATTAATCTAAGACTTAAGGTTTAGAGTTAAGAGGTGGGATTTTAGGAATGTGTTCAAATTTTTAAAAATAAAAAAATAAATATTAAAATTTTCAAAACAAAAATGTGTTATTTTGGTCATTTTACTTTTTAGTGCTATTTTGTGACAAAAACTTAAAAAGTGCTATCTAAAAGAATTGCCCAAGTATTTAATCTGTTATTCATGTTTCTAAACAATTCTCATTTATCATGTTGTCTGTATTTCCAAAAAATATTTAATGGACCTATCATCCCACCAAAACCGTTTCCCCCTTTCAAACCAATGAAGCTTCATCTACTTCCAACCTTATTCCCACATCCCATAACCGTAACTTTTCCTTCTCAACTCTTAATGCTTCCTCCAACCTAATCTCATCCAGGAAGGTATTTACCATGTCAAGTCTCCTCGCCTTTCGCTAGTAAAAAAGTTAAGAGCAGAAGAAGATAAAACTTTTAATCGCTTGGCTCCTGTAACAATCTCAGCTTCAGACAGACCAAGAATGTTTATCCTAGACTATGTCTTCCAAAAAAAGGAGCGGAGATCCATAAGGATTTCATAATCTACTACTTCAATGACTGATCATTAGATCATACCTTAGGCTTGCTAAGTGGTGGAGGAGAATACAACGGCGTCTGTGGTGGTTGAGTGGTCGAGGTCGAGGGCAGAGGAGATTCTTCCTTGATAGGATCGTCCTTAAGAAAGGGTTAACTGGTGAACACGGAGGGTAGTTTCCTAAAATAGCTCTGAGGGTGATTCTGAAAGCGATTTTAGGGTTTTGAAGATCTCAAGGCGTGACGGCTACGGGGTTGGCTTAATGGCGGCTCCGGCACCGGAGGATTCTCCCCTGAGGGTCATGGGAGATAACACAAGTCAGGCAAAGCAGTTTGGTAACAAGTCTTATGCAAAAGCGGTTCAACAGAAGCATGTGCTGTTGATCTACTACTTCTAATGCTTCCTTAGCCGTTGTATTCTCCTCCACCACTTAGCAGCCTAAGGTATGATCTAAACTCAAATATAAACTCCAAATCCAAATATCAAAATCTAAAACTAATACATAATATAATGTAATATAAAAATATACTATATAAATATTATTTATAGTATAGACTTAGATTTATAGACTAGAAAATGGTAATAATGAATGTCCCAAATAATCAAATTTGTCCAACACTCAGAAAATGAATTTTCATATTACAATCAGTCACACAAAATGACAGAGAAGATAGCTATCAAATTTAAAAACATGACATATTATTACATATTTATCGAATAATATAAAATTATTGTCTCAAATAGTATAGAACTATTGTCTCAAATTGACTTTGTAAAAGCTTAGTTTTGATCATTGGGCATAAACCAATATAGTATAGAAATATAGTATAGTACATTGATATAAGGGTTTATTTGCTATCTAACGGCCAAATTTTGTTTTGATCACTACACATAAACCAATGTAGTATGAATTTCATATTACAATCAATCACACAAATTTGAAGACATGACAAATTATTACATTTTCAAGGAGTAATATAGAAATATGTCTCAAACACTATGGTATATTTACACAAAACTACACTAAAGAATATATAATATACTATTCATTTCACTGAACATAGTATAAACGGCGAGTTCATCTTCTTCAATTCTACTTTTTTGACATGCAGATACACATTCACTTGAATCAGTGTCATTATTTTTCACCACCATATAAAAATCGTCTTAATCTCCTCTTTCTTTTCCGACATGGCGACACTTTTACAGACCCGCCGTCATTATCACCACTAGATATGTAAACCATCATGGATATAACCATGATGTTATAATCTCAATCTCATTTGTAAAATTCAAAAACCAAAACAGAGTATGAAAGAAAACTATAATTGTGAAACTGAAAATCAATGAGTTAAGAGAAAGAGGAAAAGAAATGAAAGAGTTGGTGTGTATGCTCATCGTGTACGCTGTCACTGTTGCCTCTTGTTTACCACAAGTGGTTGTCAGTATGAAAGAAAACCATGATTGTGAAACTGAAAATCAATGAGTTAAGAGAAGGAGGAAAAGAAATGAAAGAGTTGGTGTGTTTGCTCACCGTGTACGCCGTTGCTTTTTGTTTACCACAAGTGGTTGTCCTTCTTGTGAGAAGAAATCAATTCAAGAACAAATCTTGGAAGAAGACTTTCCCTTTTTGCAAAGTCATCAAAATAAATTACATATGAGAGAGTGTGATTTGTAAAGGGCACCGAGTTACTTTTCAGTATTATTATTATTATTAATTTATTTTTTGCAGGTTTTACCGGTTGCATGTGAGAGCAATATGAAAATATTATGTATAAGAGGCAATTTGTATAGGTGAGGTAGAGGTTTTAGATAGTGGGTGCAATTTCTCTAATAAGAAAGTCTTTTCTAAAAAAAATGTAGAATATATAACAATTTCATTTTCTTACAGTCGAAACATCAGCTGTTTGGGAAGGGTAAAGCTGAACCGAAATTCATTGAAGGAGGATGAAAGTCATTCCGTTAAAATGTCTGCATGTCAGGTACATGAGGAACTTTAACATGTCCGATATCAACTTTTTCACAAACGGAATGTAAATCCATTTCAACATGTGTTTGTCCTCTGATATTTAATTGCGTTGCTTGCAAGATAAACTAAATTTATGCTGTTGCAAAGAAAGGGTGACATGTTGAAGTGCAGTGAAGCTCAAACAGCAAATTTCTTAATCAACGTGCTTCTGCAAAAATACTCCCTTGCTCGTATTTCTTATACGATTTTTTTTATATATATTTGACTAATTAGTATTTAGTAATTATATAACCCTTTTAGTTACACATTAGAACTACAGAATATATGTGTGTATATATATATATGTATTAACATATCATACTTTTATCTCAGTATCAAGCATTACTATATTTCTTACAAAAAAAGCTTTACCATGTTTGTTTATTAAATGCAGTAGTCGCGTTAATTCGATACGAAATATAAATTTTATTAAATTTCTATTTTTTAGTCATACAAATGAAAAGTATTTGGTTTGGTATAAACAACTTGTAAAAGAACGTCATCTGATCGTAGTTACAATTCGTACTCATTCTGGCAAATGATATATGTTAGGTTTGACTTTGAAATTATGAACAGGTTTCTATTTACAAAAGAAAAAGTATAAACAGTTTTGAAATTCTAAACAGTATTATATATTTTACTTTTTTTGGTAAAATTAACAGTATTAAATTTCTGAGCAAGTTAGAACGTTTAACAAGTCAAGTTTAGTATGCCTATCAAAACTATTAATTGGTCTTTAGTAAATACAGAAAACACTACTGGATGATATCGTTTGAACTAAGATATATAGAAATATGTTGGTCGTAAGTCATAACTCACAAGTCATAACAATACAAATGTTGCTAAACATAAATATTTCGTTAGTCCCATTTGTTTTTTTTTATACTTTTAACGCTGATTTTTATAATATTACAATTCTGAGAAAATAATTATATAGATGATTCGACAACCGACAATATTATCTGTTTTATGAAGATATACTTCTAACTGCATCACATAAACCATCCTATAAAGATATATTTCTGACCAGATTTACTTGTACCATGTGTAAGTATTTCTTCCCTTGTTTGTATAATTGTTTAATAAAATCGTTTTCTGTGAGACTTGAAACCTGAATTTTCTATAATCTGCAATAATTTGCATAGTTTAGAATTCGAATTCCAGATCTTGGTGTAAAAACTTTTAAATCTTAACCACTAGGCTACGGTGATTCCACTGTCTCATTTGTATGTGTGTGTTTAAGAGTTCTTGCACGAAAAAGGGTCCAAAACATTTTGTGGATAAGGCTTTAACAAGGCATTTTGAATAGTTACAAATATTAAGTTTATTATTTAAACAAAGAAAAACTGAAGTGACATTCGCATGAACTCTTCTTGAGATCGCTTCTAACTAGATTGTTACGCAATGTACACATCCAAATGAATAAAGATTATGTTTGGAGTGTGTATGGTGATTTGTATACTAATCTCAATATAATGTGTAACTGAATTTTGAGATACGTAGTTACAGGGCCGGCTTAGTGCAATTAGTGATCTTTGGACAAAAATAATTTTGAACTACACTATAATTTGTAAGAAAACTACACTATAATTTGTAAAAAAATATTTTCTGAAGAAAATACTTTAAATTTACTATTAGAATAACTAACTATTTTATTTGTTTTTATTTATTTCCCTACATTTTCACATTATCATATTTTATGATACTATCTATTTAAATTTAATATTTTATCTAAACTTTACATTTTAACATACAAAATGAAAAAAAAAAACTAGAGTAAGCCCTGGAACGATTGCACTGACCGTCCTATATGTTAAACCAATCATGCGTAGTTTTCTGACGAACAACCGCTTCAGAACCTTGCCTCAGAGCCGAAGATATCAGAGCAATCACCATAGTTGATACACCTTGTGAGCGGAGAACTCATCTGATAAGAACTCCATCAGAGAACCGCGAGCATATCGAAAAATAGCTAACGATCTATCAAAAGATAAAAAAATGAGGAAAATCAAATAGCTGGCCCCAACACGCGTCACTGTGTACTGAAGTGAAACTTTGATTCTGTTTAGAACTATGTACCAAATAATTTTGATTTTGACGACATTTGCGCTCTCTCTATCTAGAAATTGTTAAAGTACAGAAAATATTATTTTCTCATTTAATTTCAGGTGAAATTCAGTTGGATGTGATCCAACTAATTAAATATACGAAATCAAGTTTATATATAATTCTGGTTGACTACCTCTCATGATCAAGATCGGCTTCTTATACTACTGCTTCAGCCTCTTGAAGAGTAGAAGATCTTCTTGTTTATTTTCTTTTTTATAGTCTAACTAATTCCAATATTTTCCAAGATGATTTTTGGTTGTTTGTCCTATTTGAGAATGTACGGGAAACATCCTTTAGGTTATCTCAGTTCTTTTCATAGTACTTTTTAGATTCCATGAACTTGACATCTCTTAAAACCAACGTCTTCGGAATTTCTAGTGCATAGCATTTTTACCCTTATTTATTAAACGAATATCCTATGAACATCGCTTCGATACTCTTACTTTCAAGTTTGTCTCTTTGTTTTTCTGGCATCAAGACAAAATAAAGTCACCCAAACACACACAAATGATCAATGGAAAGTCTGGTCTTGTTTACTACCTCATAAGGAGAGATATTACGGAGGATTTTAGTTGGTATCTGTGATATCTCATGTTTTTATAGGTTTTTAGATTCATATTTTAGATCATTATAAGTCATTTTATGTTGCATTTATATATATAGTGCATACATTTGTCCATTTGCATTTAACAGGGTTTGGAATGTACAATTAGAAGTTTTGGGTCAATTCGTGAGGACTTATATGCAAATTCCAAAGTTCCGGGGTCAGAAACGAAGATTTCGAAAGTTCAGGGACCAATGTTGCAAAAAGGCCAAAATAGCCATTGGAGCTCACGACTCAGAGCTTCTCCTGGCTGTAAATCCCGACGTTTCCGGTGGCCACCACGACGGCGAGCCTGTTCCGGTATGAGAGCAGAGCGACGATGAGCACGGCCATGGCGGAGACCTGAGACAGCCTTGATGAGAGATCCCGTGGTGGATGAAGGCGGCGGAGATTGGAGTCTTGACGCCATGGAGAAGGTTGGTCGCGACTGAAGCTTGATTGGGCGGGAATGGATTGAGCGGCAATGACGAGACCATGAGCTACTTTGGAGAGCCTTCACGGGTCATGAGTCGCGATGTGGAGAAGTCAAGCTCGATTCAGAACGGCTTGGCAAAACTGGTTGGTGAAGTCGCTGTATCATGATCGTGAGCTGGAGCGGGTGGTTGCAGCGAGGGAGATGAACCCGCTCGGGAAATTCTTCATCAAAGAACAAAGCATCGGAGCGGCTAGGTGGAACGGGGTATCAAGGCCGCTGTGGAGGAGATTTCAATTGGTTGACCGGTTTAGTCCGGTTTGACTCCGGTTTACTTCAATTAAACCAGCTCGATTTGTACATCTCTATATATAGTTTTAGTCTCCAAAACCCTAATGTATCTCATTTTCTCTCTAGACTTTGCCTCATTTTGTAAAAGCTTGAACCTTTTGATTATCTAAGGAATTTCTTCATCTTATATTTTGTTTCTCATAATCATTAACATGATTAGCCTTGAATTTCATATGCATTTGAGGTTTCTCATGGAGATTAGGGAGTAGACACATTTTGGATTCATGGATTAGGGTGATTAAAGGTGATTAGTGAAGATCTAGAGTGTTTAATGTTAGATCTAATTATTTCTTTGCTTGTTGAGGGTTCTTAATGCTATTTTAGTCTTGATCATACTAAAATAGATCCTTAGACATTTTCTGCCCGAAAAGTGTATGATGAAATGTCTGAACCAACTCTTCAATGCTTTTAATGCACTTTGCCAAAGAGATTTGTTGTTAAAAGTGTTAAGATTGCTAGTAGACTTGTCCATAATGATTGCTTTAGTAATATTCAACCGAAGAGATTTGATGCTTCAGTTACTAAAGCAAATGAGCATTCATCTTGAGAAAGAGCTTGTTTATTGTTGTGTCTAGGCATAAGGAAAGTGTTGATTTGATAGTTTGCCACTCTAGCTTGGATCTTAGTCACCCAAAATCAAGTCCCTAGTCCCATGAGTCCACCTTAGCATTTGATTGAGTTCTTGCACTAGTTTCTAGATTGGATTTGAGATCACCTTGTTCATATTAGTAGGTTCTTAGCTTGTTACCATCATCCATCTTCTCGTTTGCTTAGATTAAGAGAGTTTGTGTATTCTTGGTGCTATAGATCACTAGTTCTCTGTGGTTCGACAACCTTTCTATACTATCATTTGACTTGGAAGCCTTGAAAACTTCCACTAACAATCTGGTTGATAATATAGCATGCTAGAACCACAACATCACCCTAAATATCTTTGGGATATTGGTGTAGAATATCATGCTCCTTACTATCTCCATTTGATGTTTATTCTTCTTTTCGGCCACTCCATTTTGTTAAGGTGTGTAGAGAGAGATTGTTTGATGGATGATTTCATATTTTGCTAGATGATGTTTGAAAGCATAGATTTTGTACTCACCACCATTATCTGACCAAAAATATTTTATGGGGGCATTGAAATTATTAGTTATGTAGTTTTGGAAGTTAACGAAAGCTTCTAGCACCCTATCTTTAGATTGAATCGATATAATTCAATTTTTTATCTAATAAAGGGACATTGTATTTATGGTTCTCTCTAGATGCACAAGGTTCTGTCCAAACATCGGAGTGTACTAGATCAAAGCAATGCTCGTAAATATTCATATATTTAGTAACATAACTCGCAACATTTGCCAAGAATACAAGTCTCAAAACTATTATTCTTAAAAGAGAGATTAGGCAACACCAATTTAAGGCACAAGAGTGATGGTGATCTAATCTAGCATGTTACAATACATCATTAGCTAAAACAAAAATTAAACTAAAAGCATAAGAGAAATCAGAACTAAGTTTACTATCTTCTAGAAAATACAAGTCTTCCTTGCTACACCATTTTCAAGTATCTTACTAATCTCAATATCCTGAAAATAAACATCATTAAGACTAAAAAATGAAACTGCAATTAAGATCAACAGTAGCCTTCTTAACCAAGTAAATGAGGGCATGTAAAATGCTTTAGACTATTTGTCAATCAGTTTCAGGTTCACTATGATTTTAATAGGTATTCTATCACCATTCGCAATCACAATACTTCCTAGAGAAGGTTCTACATTGCTAATAAGACTAGAGTTCCTAATCATGTGATGGAATACTCCTGAAGCTATGATCAATGGTCTAGCAGTTTGTGATGCATTTAAAACATTACTACCGATTTTACCAGAGTTTGTATAGAGAGATTTGATTAGTGATTCAATGTCTGACTTGCGGATGAATGTGTCATCTTAAGATGGCTTAGAGGAAGTAACAACAGCATGAGAGGTTGAAACCATTGATCTTCCTTCGCCATTGGTGTGCATAAGTGGAGAAACTTGTTGGAAAGCTTGTTGAGTAGCTTTATGAGCCCTTTATTGATTGAATTAGGATGGTGGCATGAGATGAAGATGAAGGATCCAGCATTGGTTCTTCATGTGTCCACTTATCTTGCAGTGCTCACAAGTCACCTTCTCCTATTTTCTTGTTCGAAGAACACTTTGTTAGCTAAAGCAGCTTAAGCCTTGTTTGCTATGTAGACCTCTCCTTTCCCTCCAAAGAAACCAAGTGAACCTTGTTCCTTTTGAATCTGTGTGCACACTTCTTCAAGGGTTGGGAGCTTCTATGCACCCAAAATATGCTCGATGAGATCATTGTAAGTTGGGTTGAGTGTGAGAAACAGACTAAACACTTTGTCTTGCTCACACCTCTCATTCAAGATGGTTGGGTTATTGATATTTGACCTCAACATCTAAAGATATTTCCAAAGAGTTTTAAACTTCCCGAAATGTTGAGTGAAGTCCATGTCTTATTGGCTCAAGTTGTTGATGGCTCTGTTTACATCAGAGACTCTGTCAAGATTTTAAAAATTTTCATACTTTTTGTAAAGTGTCCTGAAACTCCTTGGAGATTTCACAGTATGAGTAAGCCTCCATTATGGGACCATCAAGTGAGCTTTAGATGATAGACAATATCATGATGTCTTCCTGACTCTATTTGCTTTGATAGACAATATCATGATGTCTTCCTGACTCCATTTGCTTTCATCTACCAACACAATATCTTCGGATGGTTTGCTTTGGCACTTCACAAGAGGTAACATGCATCCGTAAGCCTCTTCTCCCAAATACATTCTTGACCAGAGTAAGTAGTTTGCTCCTATTAGAGTGACTGGAATTACAACAACCTTGTTTTTCTCCATTCTGAAAGCTATGGACCGCTAGATAATAGAGTGTATCTAAGAGATTTTTGAATAACTAAACATAGAGAATGAGAGAATGAAGAGGCTTAGAGTAGAATGTGGATCACAAAAGTAAAGGTTTAGGAACTTGCAAGCTCTAATATCATGTTAATATTTATGAAGAACAGAGGAGGAACATTCAAGAACAGAAGAAAAAGAAAGAGTGTTTAATCCAGATGAGAGAAAAAAGAGAGAAAGAGAGAGTGACCTTGTTGTTTGTCACAAGAGAGAAAGTATATAGAGAATGTTTTATTTTCCTTAAAGAATTAACTCTTACTTACAATCACTATTTAAAACAATTAGGGAAAAAAAAAGTTTAAAAATAGTCTTGAGAGGACAAGTTTGTAGAAGAGCTCTTCCATTCAAATTCAAACCATTTTGAACTCACTCCAACAGTGTCATTTGCTTCCTAAAGTCAATTTGGACGAGTTCACCTCGTTACTTTATCTACCAAACAAAGTAAGTTAGGACTTCACATTTGCTCACATTTGACATTTGGCTTAGTCTGAGAAATCTTTTGAAGTCTGGTGAAGTTCTGTGAGATCTCTTTTTTACTTTTATCTCTTCCTTTTTAATCTATTCTTCTCTTTGGTTCTTCATTTCAATAATATATGCTTTCGAAGAAATGGTCTGCTCCTCGAGAAGTAAAATATACTTGGTTTCTCAACCCTATGAGCTAAACTCGAAGGCAACTAAGTGTCACAACCGTTTGAATTTTGCTTAGCATAGCATATTGATGTTTTATGCTTTTGTTTTAGTTTGTATGTTCCATAAGCGTGTTAAATGTTGTTATAGTTGAATTAGTTTAAAACTCTGTTTTTAGTCGGTTTAATCAATCGGTATGATAAAACTGATTTGTATCTCCAGTTGATACATCTACAAAACAACAAGACCAAGTGGAAACATAGACTACTGAAACAGATTTTTGTATTGAAGTTTTGACGTTGGTAGGCTGGTAGCCTCACCCAACTGCAATATCGAGGTCGTCTCTGATTATATCAGCTTATCTCCTGTGCACTCTTTCTCATCTACTAGTGGAATCGTCTTCTTTTATATACGCCTTTCCGTTTCAAGATCAACCTATTCTCACTGAAGATAGCACAGCCTTGATCGTTATATTTAGCTTAAACAACAATGGCAGGTGCTTAGTTTGGCCTTTGTTATCCTATTTGTCACTTGCGCTCTCTCAGATGTGTATTTGTACTGAATCTCTCATCTTCTTCTTTTACAAGTTTGGAGTCGTGTTCCGTGGTGTCTTTTTACATTAATGACTTTCACTTAAATGGCTGGTGTTATTCTTTTTCTTCTGCTCTCTGTTTTGAAACAGAAGATGTTACCTAACTTGTTAAAGAAGGCACTGCTATCCTCAATAGTTACTTGATTAGAGTATCAAATATAGACCATGTCAACCAAGCGTCTGTGGTTAATTCGAATCCACAACACGCCAGATTTCCACACGCGTGGCCACCGAGGATTTCACATTTTCTCTCCGGGAAATGGTTTACCATTTTTTTTAATAGACCATGTCTGCTTGTTGTAGGTTTAAGCTACCGGTTTGTATCTGAAGTCGATAGAGCTACAGAACTGAAAATTGTTTCATCTTTCAGAACTGGATATTAGAGGTACGTTCTTTTAGTTTCATTTGTGCTGCAGAAAGGACTAAGGTTAGGTCATAGGTGGTGCCAAAAAGGCTCTCTTCAAAACTAAATGTTCCCCTGAATCACTGCATCAATCTTTGAACAAAATCTATACAAAAAATAAAATATCAAAATACCAATATTACCCTTCACTCTTAGCCAACGTAGTCCCTCCTCTCGTCTCCCTCTCCTTCCTCCTTCCTTCGCCACAAAGGCACAGCCAGCTAAAACAACCAGCACAGCAACAACACTTGGATTCAGGGCATTTTAGACATTTCCAACAAGAGCATTTCGGACATCTAGGCTTCCCAAAGCAGCTGCAGCATTTTAACTTGGGAATGCAACAACTACTACTAACACAGCTCGGTTTCTCACAGCAAGTGAAACACCCCTCCAACGACGGACACGAGCACTTGCAACAGCTACTAACACAGCTCGGTTTCTTGCAGCAAGAGAAACACCCCTTCAACGACGGACATGACCACTTGCAACTACAATCGCAACGACAGTCGCAACTACAATCGCAACTAGGTTTGGGACACCGAGGGCATTTCGGACTGCAAAGTCCAAAACTACAACATCCTTTAGATTCATCTCTCCTACGGATGTCTTGCCGAATCTTCTTGAGACGAGATTTAGTGGTTGTATTCTCCATGTCTTGTATAAACCGATAGAGATGTCTAATGTATTCCGGATAAATCTCGAGGTTGCAATGTCCACCACCTTTTATCCAAAGCGGTTCGTACGGTTCCTTTGCCATCTTCCAAAGTCTGTTTCCGTGTAGCCAGTTTACCACATCATCCTCTGTTCCCTGCGTAGCCACAGATAAATAACAAAATCAGTAAAGTTTCATCACATAAACAAGAGACCGAGAATTAGACTTACGTGTATCACAAGAACCGGGGATTTCACCTTCTTGATCTTGTTAATGTTCTGCAATTAACCAACACTAATCAGTATTATAACCCTCATGAGGGCCAAGACCGCCGCTTCCTAAACCGAGAATACAATGCCCATAAACCAGCAAAATCAAAAACTTTACCGAATAAATGTCACAACAAAACTTGAACTTGACATGACAGAGAACACGAAGACCAGAGAGAATGCCACTATGAAGAACCACACCTCTAAGCCGAGGAAGCTTAGAGGCAAGGTGCAGCGTCGGTCCACTGCCAACGGATTGACCATACAAGATCAAATCTTCTTGCCCAACCCCGTATTCGGTCTGCAAACACTCGTAAACCGCCTCAATGTCCGCATACGTATTGTACTCACTCGGCTGCAAACACACAGATTATAAATCATAATTGGTCAAACATGTAGAACTCTCAAACAGATCAATTTATCGATGGAACATAAGAGAATTTCCTAGGCTCTAGGAGCTCGATGTAGAACATCCCAAGAACCTAAGAAGCTAACTAAATCACATTTTATAACGAGAATAATGTGTCGAGATTAATCTAACTAATAAGTACAATGAAGTAGACGCTACACACCTTACCGGTAGAAGCTCCGTATCCTGAATAATCATACCTGCATATAATAAAAATCAAAATTCTAATTAACGAAACAACAAATGAACCGTCGCATATTGACCATTTATTACTCGAATGAAAGGTTAAACTTTATACAGTACTAGTATTTACCTACAAATCTTAAGCAAACGTTATAAAAGCGTAAAATACAAACTGATTGTGGTAGGTGAAAAACTTTGAAACTCAAGGGTAAACAAAATGTCATATTCGCGAATCTAAAATTTCAATAAACCAAGGGAAAAAAACATTTTACTAAAATTGTGGAGAATTAGAAAACAAAACAAAAAAAAAAAGATAAAAGGAAAATTTGTCGGAAACATCACCAAATCTGAGCTTTTGGGGCAAAAGACTAGAACTCATACCCCAAAAGCCTGGAGCTTCTCAAAAATATAACGACAACAAGAACGGAAGAACTTATTGAAGGAGTAAAAAAAGGTGAAGCTTTAATTTTTTTTATAAAAAGAAATATATAACAAATATACAAATCAAAAGGAAAAGAAAAAACGATGAAAATTTAAGAAACAAGTAGGCTTATTTTAAATCTAGTAATTTATGAAGCTGCCTATGTAAAGCATTAAAAATATAAACATTTCCAAGAAAATCCAATAAGCCAATAAGATGTTTTGCTCAACATGAAACGACGACGGATTATGAAGAGTATGAACATCAGAGAGAGAGAGACCCCATGAGATTGACTCGAAGATTGACTTTGAGTTGAACGAAGAGATCGAAGAGTTGTCCCAAGTCCGCGGCGTTCCCATGTGAATACAGAAGTGTGAGTCTCGCGTTTGGGTTTCTCAGGTAAAAAGCTGCGACTTTGTTTCCACGTCTCGTCTTCACCACTCTGACGTCGAGTGATGAGTCTCCGGTGGCGGGAAAAGTGGAGGAAGCGGAGGAGGACACGGCGGAAAGCTTTCCGTCGGGTGTTTTTGTGACGTGGTAAGTGGGAGGAGAGGGAGGGAAAAAAGCGAACTTGGCAGCGAGGTGAGAGAACATGCACCCCATTTAATCACGGCGGAGACACCAAAGGGAGAGAGTGCATCAGTCAGCCGTTAAGAGAGAGAGAGAGAGAGAGAGAGAGAGAGAGAGAGAGAGAGAGAATGGAAAACAAGCCCTTTGTCAAAAAATAAAATAAAGAATGGAAAATGTTTTTTTTTTTAAATACAGGAGGACGATAAAGAGAGAAATTAAGCAGAAGCAAGAAAGAGAGAGGAAGGCTCTGAGCTATGAAAGAGAACAGAGGATGAAGAAATATAGAGAGGATGTAGGTGTGTGTTGTGTAAGCGTGTGAAAGTGAACGTGCGTTTCCTAGGTAATTGGTTAGTGCTGTCTTACTCCTTCTTCTTCATTTTTATTTTACTATTTGTTTTTCTCTTTTAACATTTCTTCTCTGTCTTAGGCTTGTTTCTTTTATTAATATTAGTATATGCTTTTTGTTTCCATTTACTAGTTGTAAATTATATGGAGCAAAACGTGGAAGAAAATGGACTTCATTTTATTGCTTTGTTGGCTTTCCTCCTGCGGTTTTTTGCCAATAATTCAAATTTCACTCTTTTAACTTCTTTTTTATTCGACCAAAAAATTCTTCTTTTTTTATTCGACCAAAAGTAAACTTATTCTTGAAATTTTTCAAAAAGAAGTCAAAAATTAAAAAAATTATCATTAAATTTTTAATTTTGTCTAAGTAATTATGCTATTTTAAAATAAGAAATAGACAAATGGTAATAGCGCCATAAACCTACAAACAATGTATAAACTGTGTTTGCATATTATTAATATTTTAATAAATTAATGATTTTAATCGGCTAAATATATTTTATGATATTTATATTTTTATGTTCTCTGTTAAAATTTGAAGGTTTTTATTTTATTACAATTTGATGTAATTGATAATATTAATTTAGTTATACTATTAGTTAAACATATAGATAAAGTAATATTTTGAATGTTTAATAATGTGAAAAATATGATTTTTTATTTTTTAAAGTTATCAATAATATTAATCAATCTATAATTAAAACAAAAATAATTAAATGTATTATTTTAATATTTGGTATAATACTATTCACAAAACATTAATTTCGTTAAATTATGTTATTTTGGTATTTTATTGGAGATTTCAATGAATTACATGAATTTGGTGTTTTGATGTCTTATTTGAGTTGACATGAACTATGAATTTTTTTACTGAAGTTAAAGGGTGTTACTTAAAATAAAAGTTATAAGTATTTGTGAAGTATATATGAAAACAAGAAAGAAACTGGCCTTCTTTCATGTCTTGGTATAGCTGACAGCTTTATGTTTCCATACTGAAACAATGGCCTGTTCATGTCATGCTACTACCACAGATTCGTATAGCTTCACTAGTAAAACTGCTCTCCACAACGAAAGTGCCATTAGATAATATAATAAATTAATAATAAACGAAATAAGCAAATAAACAAAATGCCGAGGGACTTTTACCACAGCTCTAACCAATAACACCAACTCTAGAATTGTATGTCATACAAAATGCCGAGAGTCTCGAGTTTTTAACACTAAATTTTATCCCAAATATAGTATTATATTTTTAAATTATTTTGATAATTTTATTTATATTTTAATGATTAACTATTATTTTATTTATATTTTAATAAATATTATAATTTTATCTTTTCAATGTATATTTAAACTATATAGAAATATTTTTGTTTAACTAATTTAAATATTTTAAATTACAAATTTAAGCCGAGGAAATATTTTTGTTTAACAAAAATGCCGAGGAAATATTTTTAGTTACAACTTTAAATTATTGGAATAATATTAATTACATTTCATTGTTAAGTAAACCATAATAAAATAATTTTAGTATAATAAATAGTACTATATTGAATCTAATATAGCAAATTTAATGGAATGATAACATTGAATTAAGCGTTTTAGAATTCCACTTAAATTAACCTTAAAATATCTCCAAAAAGACACTCTATTTTGAAGTTTGCAAAACTTCATTTGAAGTTTTAAGTTAGTTTTCTCCAAAAACAAAACTTTAAACCTAACTTTAAAAGAATTTATATTTTATATTATAGTCATTATATGTATCATACTTAATTTAAATTCATAAAACTTTATAAATAAATAGCACATTTATAAAAATATTAATTAACAAAATGATACAGTTTATCTATAATTTTACATAGAAATACATAATTAAATATTAAATTACAAGTAAATTACTAAATTATTCTATAAATCTATTTTCGTAATACTTTTATATAGAATCAATTAGTGCATTTGTTAAGTTTCTTTTCTAATATTGTTTTTTTCTAAATCTAGTTTTGAAAAAAACTTATTTTAAAGTTTTTATTTAGTTTTATTTATAAAAATTAAAATTATAAAAGCAAATTTGAAATATTTATGAGTTATAAAATTTTAATAGATTAAAAAGATTAAAGGAATTTTTTTAAGAATCATAAATACAATATTTAAATATAAGAACCAAAATGCAATGAAAAATATGAAACTTCAAATTTGAAGTTTTGAATAGTGACACTATATATTTGAAGTTTCACTACTCAAAACTTCAAATTTAAAGTTTCATCTTTTTATTTGCATTTTGGTCCTTCCGATTAACTACACATCATATTTACGATTCTTAAATATTTTTTGTTTATCGTTTTAATCTTTAAATTTTTTATATCATAATTATTTCAGATTTATTTTTATAATTTGAAGTTTTATACATAAAATTAAATTAAATTAAATTTATATTATTTTAAAACTAGAATTAGAAAATAAGAATATTACAAAAGAAACTTAATAAAAATATCTTTTAAAAGCTACATGAAGATAAAAATTATGACACAGATTTAAATATTACAACAACACTAATGGTCTAGTAAATTTGTTCCGGAACCTTCAAAATCTGTAAAATATTGTCTACACAAATTTTGTTCAACCGAAGGTGGAGCATTACGAAAATGATTTTAGGGAATAATGTGGTATTTTTTTATTTTAATATTTAATTATGTATTTTTATTTATAATTTATATTGTAGTGTAAAATTTTATTAATTAATATTGTTGTAATATGTTTTGTATATGTTCTATTTATGAAAAAAGTTTTGGATCTACATTAATTATCACAAATATGAGAATTATAGAGTAAATTACAAATAATTTTGAAATTAAGTTCAAATATAGAGTTTTACAAACTCCAAAATAGAAAATCTTTTTGGAGATGCTCTTAGTAATCAATCAGATGATTTACTAGTGGATATTTGGGTTCGACCACACCCTATCTACTCTATTAATTTACAATTTAATTTATCTACTTATAAAAAGCTATCATTTTATTAAAAAAAAAGCTATCGTTTAACTCTTTTTTTTAACGCTGTTTGAGTTACTTCATAAAAAAACCCCAAAAGGGGAGAGGTTTACAACTAAAAGGAAAGATTGCATTGTCTCGACTCATGAAACAGAAGAGAAAAAATAAAAAACAGAGAAGAAAAATAGTGTCAGTAGACACCATTAGGAGGAAGGGTTGGACCGAGTACAGTGAAGGAGAGATCCTTCTTCCAGCTTAAACTTCATCAGCTAGACGGCTCTGTAACCACGATGGACCTCCTGTGGCAATAAACGACTGGTACCTCCTATCAGCAGTAACACTTTTTGCTAGATCATCAGCAATGGTGTTCCTTTCCAGTCTTACGTGATCAACACTCCAATCACGCAATCGAGACAGTTGCCTATTAATACCTTCCAATAGACCGTGTAACTCCTTATAGTCTGCAGGTTGCATTACAGACTCTCTTGCCAGTGCGTTTGAAGATTCGAAAATGACCTTTTGACGCCGAATAGCAATCATATCTGAGATTGCCCAGTGAAGGCCGACAAGCTCCGCTTCCCTTTCCGAATTTAAGTTGGAAAAGGCTCTTCGGCTATGAAGGATAGGTTTCCCTTGGTCGTCTCTTAATATCCAGGCTGCACCACTATTAGAGTTGGGACCAACCCAGGATGTACCAATATTGCATTTAGCAAAACCCACTGGTGGTCTTAACCATTTGACGCTACTATCCTGAGGTAAACGAGAACTCCTGTGTTGCTCAGTATCGGGCTGGTTAGTCTCGAACCATAAACTTGCATCCTCCATAGCTTTTGAAAGAACTGAGACCGAAGAGAACTGGGTTTTCTCAAACAGAAGAGCGTTTCTAGCTTTCCAGAGGTGCCAAAGGATCCAAGGAAAGGCTGCTGAGCTCCTGTTCTCCGGTTCTTTCTTAGTCTGAGACAGTAAGTGATAGATATTGAGGAATACCGACTGATGAGAGAAACCAGCACTTGGCAATTTGATGTTTGATCTCGACCAAATATCTCTAGCCATAGGACACGTGAAAAGCAAATGGCAAATCGTCTCAGTACTTCCATTACAGGTTCTGCATCTATTTTCCACCTGCACTCCTATGCTTCTCAATCTTTCCATTACCGCCAGAGCTCCGGCTAAGGCTTTCCACAAGAAATGTTTGATTTTTGGAGGAGCCTTGAGTTTCCATAGATCACGCCACAAACTTTTCTCCAACGGAGAGAGAGTTGGAGATACCATACCATCTTCTTCAGGGAATTAATCAAGGAACTTGTAACCACTCCTTGACGAATAGCAACCATCTTTAGTAAAGCCCCATTTGTACCCATCTTCACGAGAGATGGAGGGCTTGAGCCTAAATATGATCTCTGCATCATGGTCTGTGAAAGCCTGGCTGACTAGAGTTCTATCCCAAACAGAAGAGTTAGGAATGAGTAGGTCCGAAATCTTCAAAGTAAGATCAACAATACTATCAGGTCTGTAATTGGGGGTCCTTGGTATCGGGTCAATAATCCAGTTCACAGCCCATACATTTGACTTCTCACCATTGCCGATATCTCGAACCAGGCCTTGTTTCAGGAGGTCTCTACCATGCAGGATGCTTCTCCAAGCATAGGAGGGACGAGAGCCAAGCCCACCGTCCAAGAACTCACAGTTTCCATAATATCGACTCTTTAAAACCCTTGCAACCAACGAGTCGGGATTATTCATGATTCTCCAAGCTTGCTTACCCAGAAGTGATTGGTTAAACTTGGTTATATCATGAAAACCTAAACCCCCTTCCCTCTTCTTCTTGCACATTTTCTTCCATGCAACCCATGAGATTTTCCTCTTCCCATTACCTCCTACCCACCAGAACTCAGACATAAGTTCCAGCAAACAACTAATTTGGGGCTTCAGAGGAAACCCTAGTTAGAAGAGTAGCCGTCGGTCTTCTTTTTCTTGTTCCGGTGGTTGGTGGTTCTCACCACCACCGGGAACGGGTAAGACTCTGGGGAAAAAGGCTCTCAAAGCTCTTTACCGCCGGCTTTCTGCCTCCGGAAAGGGATGGTTCTTCTAACATCTCGATCGTCGGCTTTGTGTCTGTAGGAAAGATGGTTTTTCTACCATCTCGATCACCGAAACTTATGTTCTTGTGTGGTGAACTAATATTAGTTTAAAGTCGTGGGAATACTGCTTTTGTTTGTTTATTGTTGTTTCAGTCACTTCGTCGCATCCTAAGTTAGCTTTTTGGGTTCGTTTTTTGTGATTTATGTTCGCTGTAGAGGTATCTACTAGACCTTATCTTGGACCTTTGTGGTTTTGGGAGATGGTTTCTAGACGAAGCAGTTAACTTGACCTTCAGTTTTTCTCTTGCGAGGAGGTGGGCAGTCTTTGTTCTGTAGGTCACTTGGCTGCCTTGCGAGTGTCCGCGTGTAAGAGCTGGTGGTCTTCTTTGACGTTTTCCCAAATAGCGTTTCAAGGTCTTTTGTCCTTGTATCTTAGTTTTAGTGGTGGTTTCTGGTCATGCAAGTTTCACATGGATAACAGCTGCTGGAGTTGGTGTAGATTTGACCTCTCGATTGTTTCTGATGTTGCTGGTTCTAATATGGCTTGGTGATATTCCCTTCAGGGTTGGGACTGCTCAAGACATTTGTTCTTTAGGTCAGCTCCATTGATATCGAATTCTTCTCGAAAGGTGGAAGGAATAGATTTGTGGACATATATGGGTTTTAGGCTCAGTTTATGTCTTTGTTTTATTTTGTTTGGTTTATGTTCTTTCTCTTTGGTTTCTTATCGACACTATGTATCTCAACTTTCTTTGAGTTAAAAAAAAATAACTCTAGATAGTCTAACAAAATATGAATACTTGAATATGATTTCTCTATATTCTTTTCTATCGAACGGCTGTATTCATAAATCACAAATGATTTCTCTATACAAAACTTTTTTATAATTACAAAATATACAATGCCAAATATTAATTAACATAGATAATTAATCAATCATCTTAGCTAATATTCTGCGTTTTAAACCGGTCGCATCCTATTAGTTTTTAATCTAATCGATTCACAGAAAATTGGTCAATTCATACATCAAAAGGGTTGTGGTCCTGATCAATAATACATATACTGATGATATGAAACATACATCAACATAAATTTATTTTAAATTTCATACACAAATTAATAGAACTATGCTAAACCATGCATTGATATCATCCTCTTTTCAAATGCTTATGGATGATAACATGTCATTAATGGAAGCAGACATGTAGCTAGGGGTGGACGTTCGGGTACCCGTTCGAGTTCGGGTTGGGTATTTCGGATTTTACCCGATACCCGAAGCCGCACCCGATATCCGAAGCCTCACCCGAACCTTGTAACCGTCACTCGCGATCAATTGATAGAAGCGTAAAGATTAGAGATACTCTTACCAAGAGACATCCACCTCCATTGCCGCCACGAACGAGCAAGAAAACGGGTTGATATCTACGCCAAACCCTATCCATAAGTCTCAACTAACCTGCAAGTAAAGTCAAGCCACACTGTCGCAAAGGACAAACAGACCAAAACGACACTGGGAAGCGAGCTTAGACGTTGACCCGAGGCGATCAATGACTCCCGAGAACCACCTCTACAGCTTCGACTATTAAGAACCAATAAACTGTTTACCAAACCGCTGAAACCAAGATTCTGAGTGAACGGAGCGATTAGACAATAAAACGTGATGAGACTGATCTGGTGAGAAAGTAGCCACTTCTAACACAGAGGACCATACAGGATGCCGTGAGGAAAATATCAAAAGACAAGTGGAGCCGCATGTGACTATCTAGAAGCCATAGATGACTGCTGTCATAGCCACCATCAACAACCACACGCACCGTAATGAAGCCTGATATCATCTACGCCTGCTTATCAAGACTCCAGGCACACTTCTGGTGAAAGAACCCACCAAAAATCACTTGGTAACAAGAAGAAGGGTTGAACCTCACCGTAATGAAGCCTGATACCATCTATTTCTTCAAGTTTTCTAAATGTATACTTTTAATATGAAACTTATATAAGCTTTTGATGAAGTCAACATAAAATTAAGGTTAGTGGACTTTAAATGAAATAAAAAAAATCATAAATTTTAAGCAGATTTTTACTAAATTACGATTTTAATTTTTTATCTTATATCTTTTATATAATTTTATCTTATTTTTCAGATACTCTCTTCCAAGGGTTTCATCTCTCCGTGCCAAAAATGTAAGATTTAGATTATAAATTTAAAATGTATGTTTTAAATGTTGAGGCTAGTAGACTTCAAATGAAGTGTACTAAAACAAATTTTATGTGTGAAGTCTACTAAAATGTGATTTTAGACTTTTGATCTCATATCTTTTTTATAGTTTAAATCATTTATTAACATTGTGGGTGATTGGTTGGGCTGTTGCTGTAAAAATTTAGCTTTAAAATTTGGATTGTAGGTGTTTTGGCTGTAGCTGTAAATTTGTTGTTGTAGATTTTTAGCAGAGATTTTTGTGGTAGTTATGGTGACTGTAGTTGAAAATTATTTTCTGTAATTATCATCAAAATAAAATATGATTGACAATATATTAAAAATTGTAGCTGTAAATTTTTAGTTATAGTATTTTAATGTAATATATAAAATACTTTTATGTAATTAAAACCCCTAGAAACTTAATAGTTCATAACAAAAATCATATAATAATAGTAAAACTACTATCTAAATAATAATAAATTTTACCTACGAAAATATAAGACTTACTGCTTGTGTTTGAAAACTATGGAATGACCCCTCGGTTTTTTTGTATCTTATGATGATAGATTAGAAAATCAATTACCAATCCTTATATAAGTTCTACATTAGGGGTTTCTTTCTTTGATGTTTGATTTTTTCTTTTTTTCTTAAGTGATATTTTGTGTTTTTAAGTTTATTTAATAAGTACGAATTTTTTTTTCTTTTAAAACTCTTACAGCCTAAATAATAGGGATGTAGCACCATGAACTAAAATAAATAGAAAAAGGAAGTTTTTTTTGCTGTAACTTTGAAAAAGAAATCTACAGCTTGATTGGTAAAATTTTGATGTAACTTTAAATTTTAAAATTAAAGCTATAACATGATTGGTTAGATATGTTACTTTAAAAATAAATAAAACTAAAGTATCAAGTTAAATCCCAACCAATCACCGAGAATTATTTTATCTATTTGCAGATCTTATTAGCATACTTCATTTGAACCCAAGAGTCTAAGATTATGAATAATCAAACAAAGTCTAGAATAATCTTATAAATTTTTCTTTGTAATAAATTATCATCATAAAATATTAGTTTATAAATTACTATTTTTAGTTGTATTTCACTAATATGTATGATATTATTATTTTTTCTTAGCTATCAAATTTATAACATACTCTAATCGACACACAAAAAAAATTGAATCACCATATGCTTGACCATCTTCAGCAACATTATCTCATCCAACCCTCATCAGAATCTTTGTCAGCAAAACTACTGTCATCACCCTCAGACACATCCACATTGTCGTCAATTCCAATTTCTTTATGCATTTTATTGATACACAAAGGCATATAGTATGCTTCTTAGCTAACTCTGCATGTTCCGCACTTTATCTATCATTCATGACATGCATATGAGGAGTATCCGGAGCCATTTCCTGTAACATTATGTCTTCTAAGGAATAAGTTAACTCTATCATCTCGATTTTTTGTCCATATCATAATCTTTTGTACCATTTTAAGAAGTTCACCATGTGTACAACCATTATGCATAAGTATATTCTCCCTCCTTTTTCATTATCGACCACAAACTTCTACAGAGAGTCTTTCATCACCAATTCTCTGTATACAACAGATAACTGAACCATTTCCTGCAAAAAAAAAACTTGGTATACAAAATTAACAAACAAATAAGTCATGTTTGATGAAATTACAAAGTAAACTTCTAATGAAATATGCATTTATTAGTTAACAACATAGTCAAACAAGAAATTTGATAGTTCCATAACTGCAACATATTAACCTTTAAATTCATTCAAAACCATTAAGATTCACTAACACACACTGTGAAACAATAAAGTCACAAAAAACTTGATGAATAAATAATACGCAACTTCACTTTTAACATAACTTTTTACGTAGATCCCATATGAAGTCTGCACCATGCCACCACAATAGACCTATTTTCAATCTACATATGTAGACTGTCATAGACGTCTACTCTTTGGGTTATTTTTTACAATTAAAAAATTTGCAAATTATTTTTCTGTATTTGAAAAAGGTTGCAATTTAATATAAGTAGACTTCGTATGCAGTCTACACTTTTAAAAATGTTAATTCTGATATTAAAAATAATTTATTCACTATTTGACTTTCAATAGCAGACTATATATGCAGTATAAACTTCTAATTTCTTTTAAAAGAGGTCAATTTTGCAATTTATGAAGTCCAACTTTCTATATGTAGATTTAAATAAAATTCTACCAAACTATAGACTTCATCTGAAGTCTACTCTCAAAACTGACAGGTTAGTTTTGTGTTTGGCCAAAATAAAATAGTAAATTTCATATGCAATATATGTTTTTCCTAAGATTCGTAGACATCGTATGAAGGTTACACTTTCAATTATTTTTGGTCACTTTTAACATTTTAGTCAACCATAAAACTAATGTATTGATAAGGAATTTACTAAAACCCTAAGAAAAGTAGTATAGAAAGGATGTCAATCCAATCCTAAGTGATTGAGAAGCATAGAGAATATAAGAGAATGCCTAATCTAAATGCAACCGAGAGAATGATGTAAACAAGTGACAGATGCTAATAAGACTAATGCAAACTTAAACTTTCACTCAAATAGATAAAAGAGGACTCATGAGCTTAGGGATTTAATTTCAGGTGATTAAGTTTCAAACTAGGATGACAAGCTTTCAATCAAATGATTTCCTTAAGTCTAGAACACTAATTTAAACAACTTCTTTGTCAAGATAAATGCTCATTTGTTACCATTAACTAAAAATCAAATTTTTTTGGTCTAATTAACTTAAGCAATCATTAAGAACAAGTTTATTAACTATCTAAGCTCCCTTGACATCAAATGTCTTTGGTAAGGTAAGCTTAAAGCAAGATTCATTTGTATCAGACATTTCATCAAACACCTTATGGGCATGAAATGTCTAAAGATCTAGATTAGAGAGGCTAACACTAATCTAGCATTAAGAACAATATATAAGGAAGGAAACAAAGAGATCTAACACTAAACACCCAAGATCTTCACTTAATCACCCTAACCCATGAATCCAAAAGGTATACTTACTAATAGACATGAATAACCCAAAACCCATGGATGACTGAAGATTAATCATATGCTTCGTGATCAAGATAAACCAATAAAAACAAGAGATAAAGATAAAAAGAAGCTAAAGATTGAATCTTTCACCAAAATCTGCTTTGTGTCAGATAGAAAACTAGATAAGACCTAAAATTCGGTCTAAAAAGTATTTATATTGGTCTAAAAACGAGCTGCGTCGACCCAACAAGCCTGGATTGACTCAAGATAATTTGGGTAAAAGTTGGTAAAAACAGAGGTGAAGATTTTTCCAAAAGTGTCGCAGATGGTTTTTGGCACGTCATTTGGCCGCTGCACCACCCAGCGACCTATTTCTTGTCATTTAGCCGCTGCATCTTCCAGATATCGGGCAGGGAGTAGTGGTTTTCTCCAGCGGCTTGGTTTAGCCTCTGCACTTGGCCGCTGGGACAGTTGGGAATTCGTCTTATGAACCAAAACCACCATTCTTGCCTCTAAACCATCTCCAAAGATTCCAAACTCACCAAATAACATCTCCATCACCTAATAGGGACTAATCTACAATGCACCTAAATGGTCAAAATGACAATTAAAATGATTGCTAAAACCATGCAAATACACAAGATATCATGTATCTTTGTAGAATAGACTTCGTATAGTCTATTAAAAAGTTAAATTTTGTCAAATACAAAATTAACCTCTTACAGACTTCTAGCTTAGTCTGCCTGATGTAGACTTCCGATGAAGTCTACTATGAAAAGTTAAAAGTTTGATCAAATGCAAAACTAACTTCCTATATATAGACTTCTTCGTAAGTCTACGATATTTTTTCAAAGGTAAACACGTATACTTCTATTCAAGTATGCGTTGCAAAATATAAGCTTGGTCAATTGCAAAAAAAACTAACATGTGCATTTACAAGTAAACATTCTACTATACATATATGAACAGTAACGAAAACCATGTAAATGGTTACCTTTTCGGTTTAAATTCATTTCCAAACATTTTTCCACCGTCCAGACTCCATATATTAGCACAAGGAAGTTATTTTGACGATTCTTAGTGAAGAATTACCAAAACTTATTGTAAATAATAGTTGTTTATGGTGGTTAGAAAAATAGATGATAGTTAAATTGTTGTAAATAATAATAAATACATAAGGAGTTTACGGTTTTTCATAATAAAATAAAAAAAAATTATAAAGGGTTTTTGTAAATATTATTGAAACTTAAGAATTATATGGAGAAATTATGACAAAATATTATTGACAAAAAAAGAGTTATACTTGCATTTGACTTCAGTTCTTAAGTCATATTCGCAAAACTTCCTAAAATATATATATATATATATATATATATATATAAATACATAACCATAGACCTATTCTAAAAATATTGAGTGTAAATAATGATTGGTGCAAAAATAAATAAGTTTTGGTTATAATTTCCTAAAGCTACATAAACAAACATCCCATAAAACAGGCTTAGCAATTTTTTTTGTTGTCAATAATAACTGTACTAATATAAACTAAACTTGATTCAGAAATTCATACTGAGAATACAAAATTAACATAAGATATAGAAAATTTTCGAGCACTACGTGCTAATTTGTCCGTAATTGTATTTAGCTAGTGCATATTTCAATAATCACAAAGGTAAATTTAACAATGATAGGTAATTATTAAGGAGTTCATAAATTTAAAAAAAATATTCGAAAGTGGAAGGCACAATTGCTAATCCGAGACAAATTAAGTGTACATATAATACGACTAAGAAACATCTCGTCATTTAATTACCGTAGTATTAATTTGATCAAATCATGCTTTATAGTGATTAGAACATATATCATAATTGTGTTCTTAACAGTCTACAAATTTTAAAAACGGTGGCCGAGATTGTGACATTGCTACACTTTTTGCACATCTTTTGTTTACCTTATATATTAGTTGATCCACCGAAAACATGGCATAAATCGATTAATTGTCGGATAGTTAACCTTTACCTCTAATACACAAACAGTTTACAAATATTACAAAACTAGCCAAAATGGAAATTTCTGATGTCAAAAAAATGGTTCTCATTTCGTAATTATTCGTCGTATGTGTGGCTATTAATATAGTTTATCAATTATATAAATATTTATTATTTGTAGTTGTTGTTAATGTTTATTAATATTTAAAGCTAAATTTAATATCATTTGTCAGAAGATTTTTACAAAGTAATAAAATTCTTACATATTATACAACAAAATATTTAAAAATATTTATTGTTGTATATGTAAATATGCATTTCATATACAACAATAACTTTACAAAAGCTAAATTTAATATCATTTCATATACAACAATAACTTTTTATTAATAAGGCTACATTAACACTGAAACTACTATGCATATTCATGATTTATAGTGTTGTATTTAGTTTCTCAATTTTAGGTATACATATTATACTGGATATCTATATATAGCAAGAAGTATTCCATAAATAATCATAAATATAAATGTATAAGTAATAAATATCAATATAGTTTATAATTATACTAGTGTTACATATACGTGTAAAGCTGTCCACCTAGTTCGTCAATATAAGTATCTTTATCTTTCAGTTTACAAAAAAAAAAATATAAGTATCTTTTGAATTAAATGGTACAAGGAGGCACCAAAGTACTGGTTAATAGCAATTGTATAATTGTTGACGCAAATCCAAATGACTGATGAAATTAGCAGATAATTTTTTGTGCCAATCTATTTTTATATTTTAAAACCGAGATACAAATCAGAAAACAATAAAACAAACTATTTGATTTGCTTGAGCTAGATTCACGACTAGTGACTGAATATTTTCTTAACTTTCTAGAAAAAGGTCAAATCAGAATCTAGGAGGGTAAATTATAGTAGTAGCTTACATTGCGTGTATGTACATTCGAATAAGGCCTAGTATAGACAATCTTTTTAATCTATATTCATATTGAATAATAAAATCGTTTGTCTGTGAAGGCTTTACCGTCCCTCTTCTCCTTAAGTCATCGATTCTATGAAATGACAAATTCAATAACATTATATTTTAAAATGTTTTTAAAAATCTATGTAGCAACCTAAAATTCATATGCCACTAAATTACCACCGGGTGATTAGTTTTATTTAATTCTTCAGCTTTAAATCTATCTTATTAAAATAGGAACATTATAATTTTTTCTAGGTGAATTTTTAAAAATGGACCTCATATATTTAAATTAAATGTCTCATTCTTTATATATAATACATACCATAGTCTAACTTTGCATTGTCGATTTAAATAAGATATATACTAAGAATACTAAAAATATTAATCGTTCTATAATTACCCTATACAATTCATTTTAAATTGATCAGTATACTTTCATTGGCCATATTAATTTTATTAGTACGAATAACATTAGGTAGATAAGTCATAGACACATACATAAAGATATGATTATTATTATAACTATGTTGGGCCTAATCTACTTTCTAAAACAAATAACACATAGCTTCATCTATTATTTAGAATATAGTAATATTGTATAGTATTATACTTATACAATAATATTAAAAACAAACCAAACTGAAATATAATATATATCGAAAATATTTTGAACCATTACACACAAAATATAGTAGACCTCAGAGATAAAATTCACTTTGAAATTACGTAATAATTATTTGAAAAAATTAAATTTCGTAATGTACAAAAAACATAAGTTTTATATAAATTTTTGTGTTACAATAAAAAGACACAACTCGCGCTTGCAAAGTGTTATTTTTACATACGAAAGACAGTTTTGATATTGTTCTTTAAACACAAAATTAAATTATACAAACTCGATACTACATAAAACTAAACAATATAGAATACATTTTAAAAATAAAACCCGTGCGGGTGTGCATATGTTTATATAATATATAAATATATTATGTTACACATATTTTCATATAAATAATACCCCAATGTAAGTTTTGTATGATAAATGTTGAAAATACAAAATATATAGTACTATATATTTTAAATAGTATAGAAAAAATCTACTTTAAGTTATCATAAAATTTAAAAATCAAATTTAATAATTAAACACATTTCTTATTTAAACACATTAGTACACATTGTTATTTATCAAAATTTTATATTAATACACATTGCGATCATGTATAACATTTAGTAAAAACAAAGATAAAAAAAAAATTGACTCCCGCTCGGTCGAGCGGGTCATGATCTAGTATGGGAGTTAAAGCTAATCGTTTATCGATCGTTTTTGTTTCGTTTGTGCCCTTCGCAGATTTGTCTTGAAAAAATAATGTACAAACGCATCGATGTCGGAATCCAAGACTCAAGGAGAAGAGGGACGTTAAAGCCTTCACAGACAAACGATTTTATTATTCGATATGAATCTATCTTATTAAAACAGAAACATTTTGTTGGACCTAACATTTATTTTGTAAGTTTTTAAATTAAATACACTTTTATACTTTATAGTTAAACCTACATTAAATCACTAATGTTCCTTTCTTTATACTACTATCCATGTTTCCAAACAATATACTTATTTCTTTATACTACTATCAATGTTTCCAAACAATATATTTTATATACTACTATCAATGTTTTCAAACAATACAATAATTAATCTTAGTTATTTTATATCCATAATTTTCTCTTTAATTTTTTTTAGAAACGTCATAATTTCATAAATTGCAAATAATGAACTTTAAAATTTGGATTATAAGATTACAAATTATAAAACTATTACAATTTAAATCAAATTAGATTACATATCGGTCATCTATTAGTTCAATCGATTAGTCTCGGGTTTTAGTGATCTTTTAATATGAATATTTTAAAAACCTAAATTGAATTGTTAGATCTCCGGATTAACCGGTATAATCACAATCGAGTTGAATTTAAAAACATTGATTTAAATGCAAAAATATTTTAGATACATACTCTTTAAAAGTTACCAAAATATTTTTTAAGTTATTAGTAAAAATTTTCATCGTAAAATATTTCGCGCTTCCAAAGCGCGGATCAAGATCTAGTATAGATTAAAAAGATTGTCTATACTAAGGCCTTATTCGAATGTACATACACGCAATGTAAGCTACTACTATAATTTACCCTCCTAGATTCTGATTTGACCATTTTGCTAGAAAGTTAAGCAAATATTCATTCACCTGTCGTGAATGTATCTCAAGAAAATCAAATACAGTAGTTTGTTTTTTTGTTTTCTGATTTGTATCTCAGTTTTAAAATAGATAAAAATATATTGGCACAAAAAATTATCTGCTAATTTCATCAGTCATTTTGATTTGCGTCAACAATCATACACTTGCTATTAACCAGAACTTTGGTGCCTCCTAGTAACATTTTATTGAAAAGATACTTGTTGCCAAAAAAAAAAAAAAGATACTTATATTGACGAACTAGGTGGACAGCTTTACACGTATATGTAAACATATTATAATAATTAATTATTATTTATTTTTAATTAAAATTAATTATAATTTGTATGTATAATATTAATAATATTATATTATCTTAACTAGACATATAATTTCAGATATGTTATATCTAATTGATTTTCTTGTTTTTATAGTCGATTTAATTATTATTTGAGTATACTAGATTGTATCTATTTCTCTGAATTCATCTATAACGTTTTTACATTAAATAAATTAAAATTATGATAATTTTTTTATTTGTATTTACGTTTATTGTTGTCTTAGATATGTAAATATATTTGAAAAAGATTATGTATAACTTAAGATTACATAAATTAATATAATGATAATACTCTACGATCGCATGCATATATATAAACTCTACAAAAGAACTAAATTTTAACAGTTTGTTAATACTTTATTTTCATTTGTAAATATGTTCTGAGACATCTTATAATTTAAGTTTCTAAAATAAATTATTACTATTATTATAAAACTATATATTCTTATTTTAGTTATATATATGATTTTAGATATAAGTTAGATTAGTCGAGTCCCTCATGTTGTGAGTATATTGAGTTAGATACTTTTTTCAAATTCAAACTGTACTATTTTTTTATAATTAAGTAAAATCAAATTAATTTTATTTATCATTTAAATGTGAATGTATTTTCATAATATTATCAAATTATATATTGATTCAAAATAAATAAATATAAGAAAACGAAGTGAAAAGCAATAGGAAGTTACATACATAAGTAATTAATACATTTTTGGAAACTTATGAACACATATGAATATTTAAAATAATTAAAATATTTAAAATCATAAATAATTTTATGCTTTAGATTTATTAAATGGTAAAATAAAATTTATTTTAAATAATCTTAAAATCAGAATTTAGATTCGCTTTGGTATTTTGGTTATGGTTATATGAAGTTCCACAAACATAAAAATTTAAAATTTAAAAGCAAATTTAATATTAATAAAAAATAATTTTAATAATGATAAAATACAATATATCAATCTTGTTAATATATATAGTGTAATGTTATTTTAAAAATGTTTTGTAATTATTTGATATGTTTATTGTTAACTCTTTATTTTTAATATCTCATAAAAATATGCAATTCACAAAAATTGTGTGATTGTATTTTAGAAATCATATTATATAAATAAAATTAAATTTATATAAAAAAAAAATCTTTAATTTATGAAAAATAAATAAAACATTTCAATAATACTAGTTAATTATAAACTATTCTAACTTTCTTGATCCCGGAAATCTTGTACTCCTTTCCGAAAAGATCGTCCTTGGTCCTTTTGACATAAGAATTCAATCAGACATGTATCAGTTTGTGTTATTTAAATTATTTTATGTAATCATATAAGAAAATAGTTAAGTATATAAATATTATATCTATTACTCTGAAAAATATATATTTTGTATTGTTTAAAAATATGTTTTAAAATAAATAATATTTCTTTTTTTAATATCAAGATTATATGTGTGAATTTTGTTTTATGAAATCACATTATATAAAAATATATATTTTTCATCTAAGAAAATAAAAATATAAATAAATATATTATTACTTCAAAAGTATATTTTATGTTATTTAGAAATATTTTTAAATGGAATATTTCTATTTTGTGAACTTTCATTTTTAATGAAATCATATTATATATACATATATTTTCGTTTTTGAATTTTTTCTTTAACTTTATAAATTTTTCCTTTTTAATATATATATTATTTGGAAAATTTTAAAAATTAAACTAAATAAAAATTCAATAATAGTATTTAAATATAATATTTTTAATTCATTAAGGGTATCAGTGTAATCAACCATCGTGAGAATTAACGTGAGCATGACACATCGGAAAGTGACTTCTCTAATAATATTATAGAGATACATTTATATTTATGATCATTTATGGAATACTTCTTGATATATATAGATATTCAGTATAATATGTATACCTAAAATTGAGAAACTAAATTCAACACTATAAATCATGAATATGCATAGCAGATTCAGTGCTAATGTAGCCTTATTAATTAAAAGTTATTGTTGTATAGGAAGTGCATATTTTGTACTTTCTGTCATTTTGATTATCTCTTGTCTGTTCTTATATTTTATTTTAAACGTTGTTTTTTATATTTTCATCACGATTTTTTTTTGTTTTTGTTGTATAATATGTAAGAATTTTATTACTTCGTATAAATATTTTAACAAATGATATTGAATTTAGTTTTATATATTAATAAACATTAACAACAACTACAAATAATAAATATTTATATGATTAATAAACTATATTAATAGCCACACATACAACGAATAATAAACTATATTACCTATCAGTGGCGGAGGGAGGAAAATCATTTAGGAGGGTCAGTGTCTAAAAACTACCATATATTACAGGGGTCATTTAGTTAAAATTATCAATAATCACATAATTTTTATAGAACTATACCAGCAAATTTTTTTTTACAGAAAATCCACCTGGGTCAGTTGACCCATGTGAGAACAATGTGGCTCCGCCACTGTTACCTATTACGACGATTTAAAGATGGTTCTCATTTCGTAATTAGTAGTTCATCGTAATTTATTAATCATTATAACATTATCGTAAATTTTATGACGAATAATATCAGTCGCTAAGTCGACATTACTAAATTTGTCGCAAAGTAAACGTAATATTATATCTACATAAATGGTCGTAATAAGTCGTAAACATTCGTCTTACGTTGTCGACGTGAATTCGTCTTAATGTTTACGCCTAGTCTGCATCTATCGTCGATGTAAATTAGTCTTAATCTCTATGACCAATTAACATAGTTTATAATTATTTATGAAAAAAAAATTATTTGTTTACAAATTACCTTTTTATCAAAGATGAAATATATCTAATAAAAATATAACATTTTTAAAACATGTAATTTAATAAAAATGAATTTATTTTTATATAAATCAAAAATAAATTTAATATAAAAATAAAATATCTTTAATATAATATAACAGTATCAATTTTATATATAAATCTTGTAATTTAATAAAACAACTATATAAACCAAGGAGGAATATAATATAAATATATATCTAAAACTATAACTTAAGAAAAACTAATTATTATATATAGATCACAAGAATCTAATATAAAGATATAATATATTTAATATATACATACATATATATTATTTTATATTTATAACATGCTTTAATTAAAAATAATTCCCTTTAAATCTCAAATTCACAAAATTATATTTTTTTCCTAAATCAAGTTGGTTGAATCAGTTTTCTTATGACATGATAATTTCTAATATCTCATTAGTAAAATAAATATTTTAAATTAGTCATAAATATCTTTTTAAGATATTAAAACAAGTTTTTCTAATTTAGAAATTTGGTCATGTTTATTAGAAACATTTTTGGAATTTTAAAAAAATCTTATTTATAAAAAATTTCACATTACTTAAACATCATAATTTCTATTTAACTTTATTTTAATCACTCTTTAATTTATAATCAATAACTGTTTCTGTAACTAAAAATTCTCAAATAAATAAAAAATAATTATTTGAAGTTTGAACCATCAATTTAAATAGTTTAATATCTAAAATTCTACTTTATTCATGAAATTATATTTTTCTTTGTAAAAACAAACCCTCATCATTTTTGTATAGATATTCATTCATCTTTAAATAAATGAAATATCAAATTTAATATCATAAAATAAACTATATAATGAAATAAGACTTCAAATAAATTAGTTAACTAAACATGTTATCGAGGAAAAAATTATAATATGTAATAGAGCCGGCTAAAGCTTTAGTATTTTTAATGTTTGTTATTCTAAATGTATCAATATTTCAGTTTAGAATACGGTACATATATTTAATGTTTCTTTCACAAAATAAAATCAAAAATTTTATTTACAAGAAAATTTTCTAAAACATTAGGTAGCTGTAATTGAATTTATATTTATGTGTAACTTTTAAATGTAAAGTTATATTTTAAATAATTAAATTTTAAACAATATTTTCATTTTTATTTGTTTATAAATTGTCTAAGTGATTTGTGATAATAAAACAAAATACAAAATTATAACTGAAATAACCATACAAACAATAAAAACTATCTACGTATTAAACAAGAACTTTAGAAACAATTTCATCGCAAAATTAAAAATTCTGCAAAATAAATTATATTGAAAATCAAAATTCAATAACTCATAAATAACATGTTTAACTAAGATATTAAAATATAACACTAAACTAAACAAAAATAAATATTAATAACTATTACAATTTAGGTTTTACGTAAATATTCATTCCCCCATATACATGCGGGTGAGTCACCTAGTATTAATGTGTTTATATAGATTAAATATTGTTATATATGTTAAAAATTACATCATTATATATTGTAATACATACTCATATTGTATTAAAGTATATAATGTTATAGGTTCTTCCATATATAAAATTATTTAATTTGTTTTTCTAACCTAAAATATCATTTATTACTTTTCTTACAAAAAAAACTAAGCAATAATATTATATAATATAATTGTATTAAAACTAATTAATATTACATTATAAACTGAAAACACCATCCAGATTGATAAAACAAATTCTCTATAACATCAATTAATATTTTCATATAATCTACTATTATCTAGTTATTAGTTAACATCTAATTAACAAACAAATATCTTGTACCAAATAGTCAAAATAGTAAATGAATATATTTTTTGTATATAATTATGAAAAATCCAAATAAAACGAAACAAACAAAATCATTAAACTATCGTATGTAAAGAAACATAGAGGGCACTAGTTAGTTTAGTGAAACATCAGATAATCAGCCTGAATATAGCTCCATTTTCTTTGATAAAGACTTGCATGCGTTTGAGTTTAATAAAAGAAGATCGACAAAGAAGCAGAATAAGGTACGGTTTCAAATCATAAAATTTGGCATATCTATATGCAGAAAATAAATGAAAAAGAAGAAACAGATTTGATAGTTGTTATTGTTCATTGATCACACACAATTCTTTAAAATTCTCATATCATTTTCACACAACAAAAAAAGCAGCCGTATATCACATCATCTTGAGAGAAAGTCGGAATAATGATGAGAAGATTGTCAAGTAAGCTTTGTTTTTGAAAAAATTTAATTAATTTTGACCACTAATTAACTGTGAAGAAAGTGTTAATTGTTGACTAAAACAGGCAGATGATAAAATTTTGAGTGGTGTTGCTGCTTTTCCTTTTTCTAATCTGTAAATTACTGAAATGAACAGAATCCAATCTTATCGCCGGCCACTGCCATCACGTAAACTAATGGTAGAGAATAAGATGATAATACTTTTAATACCTCACTATTCTTTTTGCTTTTTAAGGCTTGAATGTTTGTTTTCTGAAAATCAGAAAGTGAGAGGGGATAGTGGAAACAAAAAACTGAGAGAAGACACGTGATACAGAGACAGAAGCTTGAAGGTCATATTGTGACATAAGATCCAAACTAAACCAGACACTTCCACTCTGTCAATTAGGGCCGGGACGGTTCCGGATATCTGAAAAATTTGAGATACCGGGATCCAGACAGATTCGTCGGATCTGTGAATTTAGTATCTAGATCTGGATTCGGGGTTTTCGAATATCCGGATTTTGGATACCCGTCTATATATCATACTACCAGCATATATCTGGATCCTGATACGTAAAAAATAATAATTTTAAAAATATAAAAATTCTAAAATAATATATAAATTAAATATTCATACAAGAATTAAAAATATTTAAAATTTTAAAATATAGTATTATAAAACTAGTTTTATGAATAAAAATAATATATCAAATATAATTATTAGTAAAATTCAAAAAGTTTTAGTATAATTTATAAATACGGATCCAGATATTAAAAATTATGATATTCGGATCCGGATTCAGTTTTGAAGGATCCTTAATTTTATTATCCGGATTCGGATCCAGATATCCTATTTTCGGAACAGATCCAGAGCGGATCTTGGATCGAATCCGGATCTCAGATAATAAATCCGAGGTCTCCTGTCAACTTGACACTTAACTGATAGTATAACACACACTCTCTGTATGGTCTTTAAAGTTATTAAAGATCACAACAAAATAGTGAAAACCTAATATTTAAAAAAATTTGGGTGATGATTGTTTGCATGGATTTTAGATTTTAGTTTTTAGATTTTGGTTTTTAAATTTTAGTTTTTAGATTTTAGATTTTGATTTTGCTGTAGATTTTAATTTTTCAAAAAAAATTGAATGGTGGCATTAGATTTTGATTTTCAAACTAAAATAATTATTAAATTAATTAGTAAAATAGTTTTCAGAAAACAAAAAAAGTAAGCAAACAAAAAAAACAAAAAAACAAAAGAATACTATTATTAACGTAAAATAAAATTAAAATATTTGTATTTTTATATGATAAAAATACATAAAATTTATGTAACTCAAATATTTTAACATAAAAATGATAGCTAAATTTTAAATTAAAACAAAATTACAATGTAATAAATGTATAATAACTATAACTAACCAATTTAACTAACTTAATATAAACTTTATTAGTAAAAAATATAGTTAAATAATTATAAAATTAGTCATGTGCTTTAGGATGAACGTAGCTTTTATAAAGTAGATATTTTTTTCTAAAATTAATAATTTTTGAAAATTAAAACTAAAAAAATATCAAATAAAACTATTAATAATAACATATTATCAACTATACAATATAAATAGTACTAAATATTACCACAAAATAGTTACTTTAAAAAAATAAACTAAACCAAATTTTAAATACATTTTTAGTTTTCTATAAAATTTTCATAATTCAAATATTACGAAATTAAAATAATAGCTACATTTTAAAATAAAAAAGTAAATTTCGTTGTAGTAAATATATAATACGTATAACCAAAAAACTTAATTAACTTTTCTTTGGGTTTGTGGTAGAATATACTTTTTTTTTTGTAAAAGAGTGGTACAAAATACTAGTTATTATATCATGGATTTAACTTACCTAAAAAACTCTAAAGTTTGAGTTGTAGAAAATATTATTTGTAAACCATTTGTTCATGCGTTTTTTAAATTGTAGATGTGATTCTTTTTTTTTCTTTGATCAAGTAGATGTGATTCTTTTATATATAAAATAATTAATGTACGGCAAAAGGATGAAAACTGTCGTAGTACTAGGGAAAACCCATATAATGTGGATTCTGGTTTTTATGTACAAAATGGTTAAAGAGTTGAAAATATGGTTTCCCTAAAAAATAGGAAATCTACGTTACTTAAATCTTTATGTGGTGAAAACTAGATTTTGAAAAATCAAAAACTAAAAACTACTCTAGAATCTACAAATAAAATGGTGGAATAATTGAACAAATAAAAAACAATTTTGAAAAATGAAGCATGTTGACGAAAAAAAACTGAAGCATAACTGGCAGTTTGATCACTTCAAAAGCCCAGATATCTGTACAGATTTTAAATTGGAATAAAATCATAACGCTTAGAGTAGGAAGCAAAAAAAGAAAAATTGAATTATTCATCTGGCTCAATATAGTAGAGAGCAGAAAAAAGGAATATTACAAATGAAGAGAGCATTGTGATGATCTAAAAGGAGCCTAGAAAGAGTGTATGTCGTCTCTCACTCTTCATATGTACACAAACCCAACTTTTGTTCCCACGTTAGAAACCAAGATAGTACCTATTTCTTTGTTTCATCAGGGAGAGAGGCTTTGTAATATATTTTCTGAAGATAGTGAAGTAACTCCCCTACGACAACGTGTGATTATATCTGCATTTGATTGTGTATCCTGCAGATACAGGAACAACCTCGTATGGGGATTTTCTTACATGTATATAATTGAAAACTTTTGAGACAAAAGGTGTTTAGAAAGTATTACCCTAACAACTTGAGAGATTAATTCCAGGGTTGTGACAAAGAGACTGTTGAAGTTGATGCTTCTATTCCTCTTCGGTGATTGATTGCAGTGTTTAGAGTCTTGTATTGTTCATCCACCGACTTGTATAGAGCTTGGCTGTATGCTTCTTTCGCCTGCCATATACCAAGCAAATATACCCAGAAATGATGAGATAGACAATGGACTTGGAGAAACGTTTGCTGATCTTTTAAGTAAATAAACAAGACCTCATTAGTGTTGCTGCAGTCTGCCGTTACATCTGAGAAGCTGATTTCAGGTGCAATTGATAGTCCGGTACCGTGGAACCCAACTAATCTTTTCTCTCCAATTTCTTTCTCAACCTGTCGATTCACAATGAGGTAGGTGATGAGAGGAAAGTAAACCGAAGAAGAAGAAAAAGAGTAGCAATACTTTGGGAGGAGGCGGCATGATGTCAGCGCAAAGCAAAGACATTGGATAGATATGTCCAGGAGCACCAGAATGTTCAACCAGTCTTCTCATGTTGTCCACCGAAGAAGAATCAAAGGGTGCCTGAACATTTTTTTTAACGTCAGTCTCGATGATCACCACCAGACACAGATAAGATCTCTGCATTTCATTTGGTAACTTACAGGAAACCATTCCCCTGTAGAAGGATCCGGGCGGTCCCTTCCACCGCTTGGTGCAATCCATATTAGTTGGGAGCCAGACCTACAGTGTGGTTCATGCTACATTAGCAGAATTCCTTTATTTTTATAATGTAATAAGAAGATTCCTAACCTTAGCAATGTAGCCATCTCCTTTAAGCTTCGTGTGTTTGCTTTTCGTTTCATATCAATAAGCTCAGGATCATCGTTCATGTGCTTTTTTGAATAGACACATATGAGATTCCTGAAAGCAAAGGAAATCCCAGAAGTCTTACAAGATTGCCTATATTACAGTTCAGCCCATCAGGTAGCATATCATTGTCCAAAAGAAAGTATGTGATACCTTCCCATACTAAACGGCTTACAAAGAGGATCAGTGATGACTCGATCACCAGCCACACATTTCTGCAGCCACACAAAAAACAAAAAAGAAGAAGAAAAGGGATAAGTATGGAGACAGTAGCGTATAATAGCTCAGCACAAGGCTCGAAGCTTACAATGTTCTCTCCTATGTATGGACATTGTGCTTCGAGTAACAAGGAAATGACAGCTGGATCAGCTTCACTTTGATGATTTGATATTAACACGATATTGTGTCCCTGAAATCAACCAGTTAAACGTTACAGTCCTAAACGAAAAGAACTCAACTGTTGATGAAAGCAAAAAAATGCGTTAAAAAGGTTCAAGTCTGTAAACTAGTGCACAAGAGAGAGAGAGAGAAGAGGACCTGTCGAAGCTTGTCTTCCAGATCGGAGAAAATAGAAACATTTCCAACGTAAGAATTTCTGGACAACAAATACATTTAAAGGATGTTAGTAGAAGACCCACTGACACGAATCAAACGAATTATGGATGCGGATTCCAGCGTACTTGAAATCAATCAGGGGACTGATGTACATATGGACAAACTGGTAGTAGTCAAAGGGTTCTCTCACTGCTTTATGATACGGATTGAAAGTATAAGGATCCTGAAAATTTAACAGCAGGATTATAGAAAGGAAGATCAAGTAAGAGAGAAAAAAAGGGATTCCAAGAAGTACCTCGACACCAAGAAGCATGCGATCAAAAGCAACAGACATGTTTGTTATAACAGTCTTATCTGCACCGGGAGCTCCGCTACTTAAAACCTATTTGACATGAAAAGTTCAGTTCTTCAATCCAAGTAAAACGGGAGAGCATAGCACCAATCGTACAGTACAGACTAATGAGAAATTGAATTACAGCATTTTTGTAGTTCCAATATAATTCTTCCATCCCAGAGGCAACATTGGGAGGCAACCTTCCAGCTTCTTGTTCCTTCCTTATACCAGAGATAAGATCTGAAGAACGGCATTGTTACAAAGACATTGTTAAAGATCCACAGACTCCTATTGCACCACAACAATTATTAGGCATTTCTTCGATTGCATAACGCAGTATAAAGCCATTATATCAAGAATGGAGCAAGATCAGAAGCACAGTAACGAAGAGCGATTTCAATTATACTCCTTAGCTTTCGATTCCGTATTTGAACAAAGTGAAACTAAGGAGTGGAGAAGAAGAAGAGTAACCTTGTTCAGTTCGCGCATCCAAGAAGGTACGGGAATGGTTGAGCTCATTACTACTCTCGCTGAAGGAAGTGCTAGCCGCGACTACAGATTCCTTATCCTGAACGAGCTCCGACATCGCTCTCACACTCAGCGACGATGCGCCGCCGCCATGTGAGCGAAGAGGCAGCTTCTTGGCGGTTAATCTGAAGGAAACGTTGCCGCGAAGAGCCGGAGGGTGAAACGGAACCCTAGGCGAGGAAGTTACGGTTGCGGCAGCAACGGCAACGGTTGCCGTTGCGGCGGAGGAGTAAAATGTGAGAGTCATTAAAACGTGATTAGACGAAGCAGAGAGAGAGAGAGGGCGTGTGTGTGTGTGTGAAGGAGATCGCTTCCTCGCTTTTTTTTTTTATTTATCCCACGAGGACTCTTCTTCCTTCCCTTCCCCCATTTCTTTTCCACGTTTTTATATTTTTTACTTCTTTTTCTTTTTGTTTTCACCAAATTAAGAACTCATTTATATATCTGTTTTTCCCACTCTACTACAGAAGCAGCGGCAGTAATTTAATTCAATTTATTTGTCTTTTTACTGTGTCTGTTAAAACATGAAACATTTATTTTTCTAAAGAATTCACATATTTAATACTCTATATTTTGTAATAGTTATTTTCAGAAGGATAGTTATTTTCAGAAGGATGAATTGGTTGAAAATATAAGAATAATATAGTAATCAGAAAAATACCTAAATATTGTGGGGGAAATAGTGATGAAGGAGGGAAAAAACTTGGAAAGAAATAAGGCAAGGAGTGCAAATATGACAAAAGTAGGCATTGAGTGCAAATATTCAAAAAGAAAACTATTTTCAATTTAATAATTTTATAAGTTATAAATAAAAATTACTTTTTGGCAACTTTATAAATAAAAAAATACTAATTAATAGAAAATGCATATACAATTATAAAATATATCTTCTTTAAACACTTTTTAAAAATAAAATTTTGCTTAAACCTTTTAAACATTTTAAAGTGGACGGAACACTTTAACAATTTTTAAATACTAAAATTTGGATATATGTAGGGTCAAGAAGACAAACCAATTATCAAAAAAGAGTCAAGAAGACCAATATTTCCTTTTTAACCAAATTAAAACTTCATATATCTATTCTCCTCCTTAGTTGAATCCGTACTTGTGTCTTGCATTTACTTGGTTTGAAGAAGTTCTATTTGTGTGTACACACCCCTAACAATATCTAAATATAAATCATGTGACGTCAAGAACAAAATATAAGATTCTATTAATAAATCGAGGAGATTGTCGAGACCAAATTCTAACTTTCTATTCTCTGTTCTTTTTTTTTGTTAAAACAGGAACTGATTAATTAGAAGAAGTCATGTTTGTGTGTGTAGACGTAATGATATTTTAAAGTTATTGTAACGATGATAAGATCTTTAAATTGTGTTTGGTTGCGAGTCAAAGTCAACTGTATAGCTATTTCTTCTCAATGTTCGCTACTCGTGTAACAGGAGTAGATAAAGCTTCAACTATCAGATTGCAGTTTGCACTGAACGGCACAGAGCTCATACCAACACTAACGACTGTTGACACGCACCGGATTATGAGTGGTTCGAATTTAGGCCGAGCAAAACCAGGGGTTCCATTTAGTGCATAAAAAGTATTCTTTGACAGAAATATAAAATATCTCAACGCTACCGTTATATTTCCAAGTCGCAACTAAAAAGTCCATAACATGAAAGCAACCCTGTAAAATGGGAGACGGAAACCTATCCGAGGAAGTTGATGATCACCAAGTGCAAGACCAAGTTGCAGAGGACGAAATCAGCAAATGCTCGTTCCGGTGCCAAATCCTGTAGGGTATTTCAAAGCAAGAGGGTTAAAAAGTGCATTGCAGGAAACTATCATGATAACACTGACAACAATGATTGTGCTTTTTGGCTATGGAGACAAAGATATCATTATCTTCAACATCTATATATAGAGAACTATGTTATAATAACCTCATATATTTGATTTTAAAAAAAGACCTCATATACTTCTTCAATGGAATCGATGTGCAAGACCTCGAACCAATGGATTATTCAGCAAACCAGTTTCTGCCTATTATCCCATAGCTAACAACTGACCTAAACTCTGTTGGTTATGTATTACAAGTAAATTGCATTCCCATAGGTTACTTACATTTGACTTGCACTACACTAACGAGAATACCTTTCTCATTACAGTTACAGTGCACTAAGGTTCGAGTGGAAATATTTGGAGTGTGAATGGATGTATAAATCAATCAAACTAAACATGGGTACAGAGGTGGGAGATGAAAAGCAGTCGGGTTGTTAAGATCATTCACAAATAGAAATGAAATAGTCATTTCAATGGCATAGTTAACTACCTTGAATTCCTTGTTTTCTTTGTTCACTTGAATCCGGAGGCAAACTATAAACAAAAAGTAAAGAAGATGGTTAGCTTTATACACTCCAAAGGTTTCAAGCAAATCTCTCTTCTAAAGAAATGCTAAAACTTACCAGCAAGAACAGCTGTCCCAATACAAGAGAGAACTCCAGATAGGAATGAGTTAAATGGAAATGATCCCACCAAAGCCATATACGCCACCTGTTCAAAGAGATTAACACTTACTTGAATTTTGCCATTTAGTGAAAAAGATTTAAAATGCTAGCAACAGAATCACTTATCCATGACGAAACAAGAGACTGATGGAGTAATAGAAATAAATCAAAGTTATAGGTTTCATAAGCCCATATATAAGCATCTGATCATGGGTTCGAATCTAAAGAAACACAAATTAATTGACAATTAAGACATGAAAAATTACGACAGATCGACTCGAGAATAGTAGATCTAGAAGCAATAGATAAGCGTACCTGAATCAAAGCAGTGAAGACGGCGAAAACGACATACAAGTCGATGATCTGCAAAAGAAACAAGTTCCATAAAGACGAAGAAGGATTCGCAAAATAAAAAGGGGAAAATGAACAATGGCGAACCTTGAGATTAGTGGGAGTAGCGGAATAAGCGGAGTGAAGAGATCGGAACAGATCCTGAGCATCCTTACTTGTCGATTTCACCATTCTTCTCACTGATCGATCAAACACAAATCTCCTTTTTTTTTTTCCTTCTTCCTTTCTACTACTACTGCTTTCGTCTTTTGTCTCTCTTCACGAGTCTTATCACTCTTTACGAACCTGTCGCAACGTCGTCGTTTTACAAACGGGCCGATTTTAATATTTTGGGCCTTATTAAATATATAATAAATAAGTTTTCTCGCTTCTACAGTCTTCTCCGGCGATTTTCAGACACCAAAGATTTTCGGTTGTTACTTTCTGTTGGAACAATGACTTCCTTTCTCACTTTTCCGGCCATTTCATCTCTCCCATCTACTTCATTTCGTCCTCGCTCTCTATCTCCCTGGTCATCCTCTTTCTCCCTCTCTCTAACCAATCGAATTCACAAAACTAGCTAGAGTCTCTGAATCTCTCAAGTTAAAATGAATGAGAAATTGATCAAATTTCCCTTTACAAAACTATTAACGAGACGTTACACTTCATTATACTGTAAAATGAAATGAAAGCTATCTTTTTGTGTGTGCTTGTTGTGTGTACAGGTTATTCAAGTCTTGTGTTAAGTGCAGTTATGCTGAAGCTCCTGATTGACATTGTGGCAGATATCAAATCTGAAAAAGTACGAAGGACACTATTACTTGTGTGTTTATAAGATTTCACTGTCTTAGTTAAGATGGCAGTTTTCTATTTAGTTTAGGTTGTAGTTCTTGGAGGCAATGGTTTCGTTGGCTCAGCTATCTGCAAAGCAGCAATCTCCAACGGAATCGATGTTGTAAGTGTCAGCAGGTAAAACAAAGAAAGTATTAACACTAGTGTCTGCATCGGAATCTTCACTTTTTTTTGACCTATCAGCCTCTGTTGATTATTTAGGTCTGGTCGTCCTAACTTCCAGGATTCATGGTTGGATCAGGTTACATGGGTTACTGGTAAGCACTTTAGATTCATACAAACTATATCCAAGTTTGGTTTCTTAATGTGCCTTTGTTTTTTTTTTTGGTTAGGTGATGTTTTCTATTTGAATTGGGATGAAGTACTTCTCGGTGCTACTGCTGTAGTTTCAACCATTGGTGGGTTTGGTAATGAAGAACAGATGAAAAGAATCAACGGTGAAGCTAACGTTATTTCTGTGAATGCTGCTAAGGATTTCGGTTAAGTATCTTTCTATAGACTTCAATGTTATTATCACCTGCGTCTCCATGTTTTTTTTTTCTTTTCAGACAATTTTGTATCGTGTGCCAGGGGTTCCTAAGTTTGTCTTGATCACTGTTCACGACTACAATCTTCCACCTTTTGTTCTATCCTGCGGTTATTTCACCGGAAAACGTAGCGCAGAGGCGGAACTTCTCTCCAAATACCCCAACTCCGGTAAATAATGGATCCAAGCCCACCTTCTTACCAGAAACTTACCTTATGTTTTTTTATCTCCTTGTTGTTGTTATTCTTGTAGGAGTTGTCCTGAGACCTGGTCTCATATACGGGAAACGAAAAGTGAATGGACTCGAGGTCCCGCTTGATCTGGTAGGGGAGCCACTAGACAAGATCTACAGTGCCGTAGAGAGTTTCATTAGACCATTGAGGTCTCTCCCTGCCTCTGATCTCCTCTTAGCTCCACCGGTTAACGTTGATGATCTGGCACTTGCTGTGATTAACGCCGTTAAAGATGATGATTTCTTTGGCATTTTCACTATTGAACAGATCAAAGAAGCAGCTGCAAAAATGAGAGCCTTTCGATACTGAATAGCTTCTTCTGTTTCTCTCTCCCTTTGTATTGTATCATTTTGATGAACTAGGTGACGACAGGGTAAATGATATCATGAGATAATTCGAAACTTATATATACATATTTTGTTTTGGAACTGCACTGTCATAATGTCTCCTTTTCTGTCATAATATGTCTTTCAGAAGTGCTAGATGGAAATAGTGTTGGAACTGAGTTTTTGACATGAACATTTCCATGGGCTTTTCAGCGACATTGGTGGTCGTCGTGGCCGGATTAATATTTTGTTTGAAAGCTTATCACGAGTACGACAATCTAGTATATTCAACGTCAAAAACGAAGTTAAATCGAAAGAGAAATGAAGCAACGAAGTGGGTAACTTACTATGAACAATACAAAACTCCAAGTAAAAAAAAAAAAAACTCCAAGTAACCTGGTCTTCTCCCACATTGGATATGACAGACAGCCATTTTGTGTTGTATACAATAAAGACAGGTTTATATTCAAATTATTATTTTATCTATTTTATATGATATATATTAAAATTTAAATGATGTATATTTTAATACAGCTATCTATTAAATGATGATTTCAACGCATGAGGTTTTATAATCATTTTTTATAACAAAAATTTTAAATGATTGATAACAAAAAACTTTCAATATGAGACTTTTAATATTTTTAATAATTATTATTGTTTTTCAATACAATGGAAATTTTGGAAACTAAAATACTTAATTTTCAATACTTTCTCATTGCAAATTTTAAAGTTTAAATATTTTCAGATGATATATGGTTTAATTTAAACAGTATTAAAAAATATATATATATATATATATCTTCTAATAAAAAATAAGAACATTTGATCACAAAATTTTCAACGTGAAATTTGAAAAAGCTCTATTAATTTATAATAATTTTTAAAAATTTAAATAATATCAACAAAAATATCTAAATTTTTATTATATGGTTGATTGTTTAATATAATTAATAAATCAAACTAAACAAAAATAGATGATATAAAAATAAAATCAAATTTTTATTACTCGAAATCGTTAATTTTCATATATACTTATCCAATTATGTAATTCCTTAGTTTTTATTTAAGGAAAGAAATAATTATTATACATTAATAATTCATTTTATTAAAAATATAATATATGTTTAGATGAATTAACCTAATTTTCTAAACATTCTTGAAAGTTATTCTAGTGATAACACACGACATTATTCAAATGTTGTAATTCTTCTCAAATAATATAACAGAGTATATATATATAAAAATAAAACAAGTATATGTTAAATTTGATTTTTGGCTTTTACAAATAGCTCTTTTGATATATACGTAGGAGTGTCAAAATGAGTTAACTCGCTCAACTCAGCTCAGCTCATGGTGAGCTCGGATTTTTCATAAGTTAGCTCAGCTCGCTTCATTTATTATATGAGTTTCAACATGTAAACTCGAACTCAGATCATCTAAATCATGAGTTAAATGAGTTAACTTGGTGATCGCTGAAGCAGATGAGGCAGCCGAAAACCTAATTATAGTGAGAAACATGAGAAAAGAGATCGAGGAGAGAGACTTCTTTCTTTTTTTTCTTTTTATGTGCTTGTTTATTATTGATATTACATTTATAATGATTTTACTTGGTGCTTTACCAAAACTTGATTACACGTTCACTGTATATTTTCTATTGTAGAGTTCGAAAACTGTAAGTAATAAAGTTATACTATTCACTTATTCAATTTCGTCTCTATCTTCTTCAAACTTTCACTCTCACTTTTACTATAGTAGAATCGTAGTTGTATCCATACTCGCTATTAGCCAAATTATCATTCTTTTTATCATATTTGAAATCCATTAACACAAGTTTGAAGTAGAAACAAGGATAAAATACATAGCAGACGGATAAACACGTCTTCTAAGACAATCCACAAATCAGATACAAAACGAACACTACATATAGAAAACAAAAGCACAAACTATGGGTTCAATGATTTCGATCAAACCAAAACCCAAATAAGCTGAAGACGAACTTAACAGAGAAACCCAAACTAGAGGGACAAAGTAAAATCAAGAACAATGAGAGCCTGAATCTCTTGATTAACCTTAATCATATAAAATAAACTAATCTAAACCAAAATTTTAATCCAGACTGCATAAAGCAACAAGTGGACTTTTAGAAATAGGAACTCAAATATTGAGAGTAGAGGAATCACCACGAAGGAACCACAATTCTCAAACCACAACTGGTTGATGCATCAGAGAAATCATATTTGACTATGAGAGAAATTGACCATTAAGACCCTGACATTAAAAGAAGAAGAACAAATAAAGTTTTTCAAGAGATATCACATTCGTTCCAAAGAAAGAAACCACAAACCAGAGAAGAAAAACCACATAAAAACTTCAACCACACATCATCAATGACCATGCAATATGACTAGATAGAGTTCGCCACGGCACACCACAAAAGTCACCACGAGTGAGAAGACTAACCAACCTGAATAAATCACGAACCCAAAAATCAGATCCAGAAAACTCTATGACAAAACAAAGCGCTAAATCACCCTTGTCAAAAGCCTCAAACTAACCTGAAAGACGGCCAAAATACACTAAATATTGTCAAATTAGCAACTCGGAATGAATCTGGAGCGCACAAGCTGCACACAACACCACTAAGGCGAAGCGTTTTTTTCAACATTAAAGCCTTAAGACAAAACAGTGCAAGACCGAACACATAACATAAGAATGAAAAAGTGGTTTCGGTGCTGTGGTAGCCACATAGTTGGAATCAGAACATGGAGATCTAAATCTATTCGAAGAGAGATGGAAGAACAAACAAAAAAAAAAGAATATTATCTTCTCAAGATCTCAAAATTGCTTTTGTAGAAAATTTCAGTTTAAGCAATTTATTCAAATTAAGTGTCATTTAAGTTTGTTATCCGGCATTCAACCACGTTTTCAGACGCTCACTGTTTGTATTGGTGACAGGTCACTTGAATAATCAACCTGGAGTTCACTAAGTGAACCAAGAAAAATCTTTTTACCATATCATTACTAGAAAAACTTTACTCCATCTATAATTACAAAAAAACATAATATATGATAAATAATATTTTGAGAACATAAAAATAAGTTAAAAAATACTCCATGTAAAATTTCAAAGTAAGGGATGAAAACTTCATATTAATAATAATATTTAGCTATTTACTGCATATATATTTACGTATTACAGTTAACCACTGAGTTTAAAGATTAAGATGATATATTACCTTTTATTTATGATAAACCAGATATATATAAGGTAACTAATAAAATTGATATGAGATATACTATTTATAATTAAATGAACACAACAAATATTAGAAAAAACCCGGCAAAATTCAAATAACCGTTATAAATAACCGTTGAGATTTATAATCTTTATGTTTTACCGCCAAATTTATTTAACACGAGATGCTTATTTGAAATATATTATTGTTATACCTTTTTGAAATATTTTCAATTTCTTATAACAATCTATCTTATTAAAACAGAAACATTATAACTTCTTCTAGGTGGATTTTAAAAGTGGACCTCATATATTTAAATTAAACGTCTCATTCCTTATATATAATATGTACCATAGCTGAACTTTGTATATATGTATTTCCCTAAATACAATTCCTCTGGCTGTTCATATTCCATATATGGTTTCCAAATATATAATTATATGTTGATTTAAATAAGATATATACTAAAAATACTAAGAATATTAATCGTAACTTATGACTTTTCTATTAAAGTAACTTATGTTAACAGAATAATTATTTATTGATGGGTTTACGGTGGGCCAGAATATTGTTGTCTATAAATTACGTTGGACCAAATCTACTTTTTAAAACAAATAAACACATGTTAATGTATATTGTACAAAATATTGTAATATTGTATAGTATTATACTTATACAATAGTACTAAAAACAAACCAAACTAAAATAAAATATATATCGAAAATGTGTTGAACCATTACACACGAAATATATTAGACCTCAGAGATAAAATTCACTTTGAAATTATGTAATAATTGTTTAAAAAAATTAAACTTCGTAATGTACAAAAAAAACAAAACACAAGTTTTATATCAAATTTTGTGTTACAATAAAAAACACAACCCGCGCTTGCAAAGTTTTATTTTTACATATATGATTCTTTAAACATAAAATTGAATTATACAAAAACTTGATACTACATCAAACTAAACAATATAGAACACATTTGAAAAATAAAACCCGTGCGGGTGCGCATGACCTTTGCAAAAATCGTAGATATGTTTATATAATATATGTATATATAAATATATTAAGACATATTTTCATATAAATAATACTCCAATGTAAGTTTAGTATGATAAATATTGAAAATACAAAATATATAGCACCATATATTTTAAATAATATATTAAAAATTCTATTTTACATTATCATAAAATTTAAAAATTAAATTTAGTAGTTAAACACATTGTTTATTTAAACACATTAGTACACATTGTTATTTCTCAAAATTTTATATTAATACACATTACAGACATGTATAAAATTTAGTACAAATAAAAAAAAAAATTTGACACCCGCTCGGTCGAGCGGGTATGATCTAGTTTACTATTTAAAACCTTTAAAAAAATCTCCAAACCAGTAAACAAAATCATTTGCGAGACCACTACAACTTTATTCATTAATAATACAGTGAACTAGATTTTGACCCGCGCTTCGAAAGCGCGGGTATTATTTTTTACTTTTATGAAATATATTATTTGTTTGTAATTATTGAACATATTTATTTTAGTAAAATTTTCTTTATAATAAATTTGACACACATAGTGTCTCTGGTAAACTATGTGTTTCTCTGACTTTGTTTTATTCCCTCTCCAATCAACATATCGAAGCGCGGATATTATTTTTCACTTTTATGAAATATATTATTTGTTTGTAATTATTGAATGTATTTATCTTAGTAAAAATTTCTTTATAATAAATTTGACATATAGAGTGTCTCTGGTAAACTATGTATTTATCTGGCTTTATTTTATTCCTTCTCCAATCAACATATTTATTTGGCTTGTTGTTAAAATAAATGATTTTAGAACGCAACTGTTTACTTTGATATTTTGTTTAAACAATGTGACATATTTCTGTATTAATTGTGTTCAATTAAATATTTACATTGTAATTTAAATTTGTATACAAATCAACATATTTGTGTAGTTTGTTATTAAAAAAATGATTTGAATCCAAATGTAAGTACTCTTATAGTGATTTTTTCAGTTCATATATTTTTTTAAAATATATTTATTTCAACTGAACCAATTAATATTTTGTTAAATTGGCCCGTGAAATATATTTTTATACATCGATATTCAAAAGATCTGGTAACTAACGATACTCAAAAGATCTGGACCGAATCAGGTTATATGGTTATTTTTGTTACAAATATTCGAACCCGTTTTAGATACATTGGTTATTTAGATATTTTTAGGTTCCTATACATCAGAACCGAATTCATCCAGATCTAGAATGATCCAACTCAAAATCCACACATAAGTTTATAATATTCAAGCGGGACTTGGTTACAAAAAAAAAAGGATACCCGAAAAGAACAACATGTACCTAAATAGACAGATAATGTTCATGTCTAAATGATTATATAAATTAATAAAAAACTGTTTTATGTGTTTTGCTAAATTAAGTGAAATAGAAAGAGTTTTTTTATCAAGTAAAATAATTATATGGAATGGAAAATTAAGTGACAATAAATGTAGGACATTTTAAGTATTTTGATTTAAGTTATTATTTTATTCACAAAACATACTTTTGAACTATGTTTTTGGGTACGTAATTTTCCACCGATTGTAACTAAAATAAAAATATTTTAGTAAAATAAAATAAACCAAATGTTTAATCATATGTCAAACCTAATTATTTAGCATTTTTGATTTTATAATTGGCACAAAGTTAATATTGATTAACTAATAAATAAAAATATGCACTATTATTATTATGGTAATATAATTAATGATGTAATTTATTATTAAGGTAATATAATTAATTAAAATGTTAAACTAAGTGAAATATGGAAACACAATTAATAGATACTACTATTCAAGTTTCCAAACACTCCATTTTTTATAGCTATAACCAAATACACCAAATTTTTTTATTAATCTTATCCAAGTATCCAAACGCACCGAATTTGTACTTCACCTTTAATAAGATAGATACAATGTAGATCTCTATGCAATTTAAAATGCTGTTATTTATTTCTATAGTTATCCCCATCGCTACACAATCTAATCATGGTCCTTATCAATTCTTAACACTTTATTTTATTTAATTAATAATTTTATGTTTGTCCCGTTACGATTACAAATTTACAATTAAATAATTTGCCAATGGTTCTTATATTCAATGATGATATTATTCCATTAATTTATTCGACCATATCTTGTCTCCGTGTATTGACCGACTTATAAACATATCACCACCCAATCAAATATCGACATTGACTATTAATAAGTGAACGACGTGTCATATTAAAATACCTAGTTGATTTGCTTTTCATCCAAGCAATTTTTGGTCAGAAGAGGAGGAAAAATCAGGAATCGCCGACTTAACTTTTTTTTTTCTTTTTCTTCTGCGTCCCCAAAATCGCCGAATATAAATGATTCGAAACAGTTCCTTCTTCTTCGTCATCGCCGGCTTAGGGTTTTCTCCTCTATAAGGCATATCTATCTTCTCGAATCGTCTAATCTCCCTCCCTCAGTGATTTCGAAGAAAAACCCTTTGCCTCAGCGATCGATCCGAAAATTTCATCAGGTTAATTTTGTTTTTTTCTTCGATTGTTTCTGCTAGATCGGCTTAGATTCGTGTGTTTCAGAGACGTTTTCGAGTCGTTTGGTGTAAATTGAGGGATCCTTCTCGTGTCCACGATCTGAGTTTTCACGAAAGAGAATCTATGAGACTGCGATTTGGACTTGTTTTTGGTTTATTGATTCTCTGTAAAACCTCAGAGATGTTTTTTTTTTAATTTCTTTTATTAAAGATATTAAAAATGATAATGACTTTAATAGCTTAAGTTTTGTTTGAGTTGCAGGTGTAGAAACTTACTAAGAAGACGGTGGCGTTTCTTCTCTGATTGTGTTTATTTTTATGGCAATGAAGATGAACACACTTGTCTCTATCTATCAGACTTTAACTGTTACCGTTGGGTGAGTTTCAAGCTCATTCTCTCTTCTCGACGGTGATTTACCTTTAACTTGTTAGGAGAAAAAACTCATGAGAGACTGTTCATGATTTTGCTTATTCATCTTAAACGTTTCCATTCATTTATGCAGTGTTTTTTAATGCTGTCGGCAAGGCACTATCTTTAGGACGACTTACAGAGAGCTAGAGCTACAGTTGACTTTTTCTTTCAAGGTTATAGGTTTAGCGTTGTTAATAGCTAGATATGGAAGTCAACATCGTCAAGGGGTTGGATAGTAGATGTGAAAATGGTTTCGGTAAGAAGAGGAAGCGCACAACAAGCTTTGCTGCGTATGTTAATGGAGTATCTTGTGCGAAGCTGCATAGCCAAGTTCCTGACAAAAGAAGGAAATTGGAAGGTGAAAACGAGATTTGTGCTAATGAAAACCGCTCTGGGAAGTCGCTGGTCAGATACTACACTTATTTCAAGAAGACAGGGATCGCGAAGCGTGTCATGATCTACGAGAAGGGTGAATGGAATGATTTGCCCGGTCCTATTATCTGTGCCATCCAAAAGGACTTGTGTGAAAAGAGGGCAGCAATTGAGTTTGAGTGGTGTGGTCATCATTTTCTCTTGGATTTCTTGCACATGTACAGGCTAGATTTGGAAACAGGGTCAAAAACTCCGCTCGCTTGGATTGACATTGGAGGCAAATGTTTTTTCCCTGAAATTTACGAGACTGAAGAAACGAACTATTGCTGCACGGAAGATTTGAAACAGTCTTCTCCTCATGAGATCAACTTGCGCCTCGAGATTGATGTTAACCGTGGGGATTCACCGAGGTTGAATTTGGAGGAGTGCAGTGATGAATCTGGTGACAGTATGGATGATGTTCCAGCACAGGATAGCTGCAGCCGTAAGATTGGAGCTGCTGTTTCGAAATGGGATGAGACAGATGCTGTTGCAGTCTCTGGTCTTAAGCCTACTGGAGCCGAAGGACTTGATAAAGATGCTGTTAAAAAAATGTTTGCCATAGGTACAGCTTCTCTAGGGCCAGTAGCCGTGCTGGATGTAGGCCGCTTTTCCAGCGAGATTGCTGAAGCTCGCCTAGCGCTTTTCGAGAAGCAGGTTGAAATCACTAAGAAACTTCGAGGGGATGCAAACGTTAGATACGCATGGCTTCCTGCAAAGAGGGAAGTTTTATCTGCAGTCATGATGCAGGGGCTTGGAATTGGAGGAACATTTATTAAAAAGTCCATCTACGGTGTTGGAATACATTTAACTGCTGTGGACTGCCCTTATTTCAGGTTTGTCCTTGCTCTGTCACTGTTACTACCTCATACTTCTTTCCTTTCGATTGTTTAGCTCATATATTTTAAGGTCAACATATATATATATATATATATATATATATATATATATATATATATACGCGTTGCTGAAAAACTTGTTTTCAGTGCTAGGTACTGCGATATTGACGAAAACGGAGTTCGGTACATGGTTTTATGCCGTGTAATAATGGGGAACATGGAGCTTCTTCGTGGTGACAAAGCGCAGTTCTTCTCTGGTAGAGAAGAATATGACAATGGAGTGGATGATGTCGAGAACCCAAAGAATTACATTGTGTGGAACATCAATATGAACACCCATATTTTCCCAGAATTTGTTGTTAGGTTCAAGCTGTCTGTTCCCACCAATGCTGAAGGTGATTAGTTTGTTCTCTTTTCATGAAATCTTTTCACAAATTAAAATCATAACTGATGACGCATTGAAAGGGAGACAAGCTTAGAGATCTGGCTGAAGCTCAGGTCTCAACTGGTAATTCTTGGGAAAGAAAAATACAGAACCCGTTGTTGTGTCCCTTAAAATCTAACGACCTCCGGTGTTTATTGAACACATTTGGTTTTTATGGGACAAGTCTCTGATTTTCATCATCCGGGGGTCGGATGGAGATACCCACGGGCTTAATGGGTATTCCGTTCCATCACATTTTGTTTTGTGATGTATAAGAAATCGATGACATACACTGGTTTCTGCAGGTCACTTGGTTGCCAGGCATGATAACTCAGGTGTCACTTTGGAAGGACCAAAGGATGCTCCTCCACAGTTGGTATCAAACGTGAGTTTGGTTCTTTTGTTCCTTTTCTTTTTGGTCAAATGGTTCTTTTGTTTCTTTCTATGACCTTATCAAAGGAATTGAACAACTCTAACTTGGTTGTTTGTATAATACAGGGACCTGAAGGAGGTTCAGGGAGCGGGAGCGCAAACAGTGTGGGTTCGAGCACGACAAAACCCAACTCGCCACGGATGCCTTTCCCTACTCTGTTTGCAGCAATCTCACATATAATTTCAGAGAAAGACATGTCTTTAATCAATGCTGACTACCAACAATTGAGGGTAGGAACTGATTTGAGAGTCTGCTATTTACAACTTGAGAATTGCCTGAAAGCTGAAGCTTATCTGTTTTGCAGGGGAAAAAGATGACGCGAGCAGAGTTCGTGAGGAAACTGCGGGGGATCGTAGGAGATGGTCTGCTTAGGTCCACCATAACAGCTCTTGAAAAACAGGCAAGTTTGGTAGTAGTAGTGGTGGAGATTTCGTTTTTAATAAAAGGGAAATTATAAGTTAACAAGACGAGAGATGGCTCTCTCTTTTTTTTTGGGGTTTGTTTGACTTCAGCCAAAGTTGACAAAGGATATTCCTGGAAGCATGACAGAGCTTGAACAAGGTGCAGTTGGGATGATGATATGATGATGACGAATATCAGAAGGAAGCTGCTTTATACCCTACCCCCGCCTTTGTGGTTCTCCTTTTGACTTTTTATATATAATGTCCTTTTCTGATTTTTAGTAGACTTTTGGTTCTTACTTGTGTTTAGGTCGGGGTTGTGAGTTGAATGTGCCGACTATTCTGTCGTGAAAGAAAAAACGTACTGGTCATATTTGATGTCGTTGGGTCTTTTGTTTTATTAGCTGCAAAACATTGTTGTGGAAGTCTATCGTCAAAGTTCTCTTCACTATTATTTGGACTATAATTCTTCTGTTCAGCTTTTTGATATGCCGCATTGTTTGAGATTGTTCTCTCACGAATCTCGCTGTCAAAGTTGTTGTCTCTTATGCAACAGCACTTGTGCTCTAACCTTGGGCATATCAAGGGCAAGCAAGCCTAAGTACAGGGCTGTAACATACACACGATCACAAGTTGAACTTGAAATAAGTATAGCTCTCCGTGATAGTGTGTGTAAACAAGGGAACGGATAACATGAAGAAAGATGGCCCAACGACGTCTCAAGTCATAAAGTTCTAGTTGTAGAAGACTGGTTTCACGTCCTCTAAATGGTACAAGATATTAGATGTGAACTCTATTATCATTGAATAATGTGTAATCCGAAAACGTTTTTAGGCTAATTTGCTTTTGCTGTAAACGCTAGGCTTGTAATCCGAAAATTGTAGTCCTGACAAATTAAATAATCCAATCCATTAGTAAGAAGCAATAATAATTCCACGTGTATCACATATATAGTACATGATAATCGAGTCCACTCCATATTCGTCGAACTCAATCTCATTTACAAAACTTATCCCCATTTTTTTTTCAGCAATTGAACGGGAAGTGGTTTAGGAAAGGATTTTTGAATCGGATGCGCTCGCCCAGCGAGAAAGGTCTCAACCCTGCCGACCAAGAAAAAAAAAGAACGAAAAGCGTTCCTCAAACTTCGTATTTTCCTAATTTGAGAAGAGGTACAAAGTGACTCGACTGTAAGGTCCACCAGGAGAAGCAATAATAATTCCACGTGTATCACATATATAGTACATGATAATCGAGTCCACTCCATATTCGTCAAACTCAATCTCATTTAAAAAACTTATCCCCATTTCTTTTTCAGCAACTGAACGGGTAGTGGTTTAGAAAAGGATTTTTGAATCGGAGCGAGAAAGGTCTTGACCCTGCCGACCAAGAAAAAAAAAGAACAAAAGGCGTTCTTCGAATTTCGTATTTTCCTAATTTGAGAAGAGGTACAAAGTGACTCGACTGTAAGGTCCACCAGGAAAAGTCTCGACTAAAAGGAGAGGAATGGTTAACCTTGAATGCTATTAATAAATTCTACAGCAATAGTCCCTTAGACTCGGAAAGTTATAACGAAAATGGCTAACCCACGAAATTATGCAAATTAATGGAGAAAAGACTTACAAGAAATTCTGCAGCATAGCGTAAGGAGTACCGTCAGGCATGAATTCGATAGGATGGTTCAGGTGAAGTGATGCAGTCAGTGACGGGTAGAATTGTCGGCTGTAAAATCGTCTGTAATATTCTCATAGTTTGTAATAATATAATTATCCAGAATTTAAAAAAAAAAAAACCGGATACATGATCATGTTAAAAGGAGCATTATTTTGCATGATTGTTATTCAGAATGCATTGTCACGATTGGAAAATAGCAAGGCATGATAGTATTTGAATGTGTAGCTTAGTTGCTAATGTTTGAAGGACATGGTGAACAATGTCGATTTTGATGACGACTACAAAGAGAGACAAATTAATGTGAAGTTGTAGTGAGGAAGAAATGACTGAAGAACCATTAGCAAAACCTATACTGGGAGATAGCACGTAATGATTTTTCAAACCCTGTATTGGTGGTGACAAAGAATGAGTAACTTGGTTTGGAAGGCATCTCAAATGGTTAACCTTTTTTCAAATATAAATTGAAAATGAGTTTTGAGTTTTTTCGAACAGTTTCTTCCTTTTTCTGATTCAAAATAGTATTTCAAATATATATTTTTATTAGTTCATATTATTAAATTCTAATAATATTTTATTTTAAAAATTTACAATATCTAAGAATGATTTTATTTTAACTAACTTTTTATTATATATGTAAGTTTAATTTTGAATAAGATATACAATAATTTATATGATTTATAATTGTAATAATGAAAAATACAAATAATTTTGTTATCTAAAACACATGTATTTTGTTTGAGATCATGTGAAAATATTGTTGATTGCATATATTTAGTTGACATTGCAATTATACTATAGGGTGAGCATGTTAAGCCTCTTTAGGAATAATTCTATTATGAATCTTTTGGATCCTTGTGTATATTCCATTTAATACTGTTAATTTCTCACTTTTCCCTTTCTATAATGATTTCAATTAGTCTAGTCCAGCCTGTCTCGATCAAAAATCTCCAAAATCCATTAATGATTAACTCCGGTTTGGTTCAGCTGTATAAATTTTAGGCCAATATTTTAAAGTTTGATCTGGTTTTAGAAGGACTATAGGACTTTTCAGGTTTTTCGAAATTATTTGTTATAATATTACATATAATATCTTCACGATTTAAAACATCTACATTTATATAAGCATTTTTCTTACATAAACAGTGGTTTTAACTTTTCATTTTTAAATATAAAATAAGATTAAACTTTTCTTCTTTAACAAGAGTGATTTTTATATGCTTTAAAATCTTATTATAAACATATCAATTTTTTAAAGAATAATCAAATGTAAACTAAAACTAATTATATTAGAAAACAACTTATCTTAAACACAGTCAAACGTTTCACACTTTTAGAAAAATATGTTTACATAAAGAAAAAGAAGATACAGATGTCAAATTTATAATGTGATTTGTAATACTCATACATTTTACTATTGGTAACATGTACTATTCATATTCTTTGGTTCTATTCCATTAATATTCCAGTAAAAAGTTTTTCACAATAAAATCCACTTATACAGTAACAGTATTTTATTTTAAAGTTCATATTTATGCACACTATCTGATAGTGATAAGTGTATTTGGACTAGGAAATAAACTAAAAATTAGATAAAATGCCGGCATCAAAGTGCCAAATCTTCCCGTCAATGTGAGCTCTTGGGAAGATCAGCATGTTATCCCTAGATTAAGTTTCCTTCCCTGTCCTGCTTAGAGCTATGTTACAGCACCAGGAGATTTCCGAATAGATTAACTTTTTAAACTGCTGCTGAATCCATGGCCCTCCGGACAGCCCGAATCCCATGAATAAATAGAGAGTTAGTTATACATTGGCATATGTGAAGAGGATTCCTTTTAACTTTGAGTTCTAGAGGAATCAATCTCAGACTCCCCCTCCCGACAAGGGAATCTCAGACGGAAGAGGGTCAACCCTTGGTAAATGAGCTTCCTCCCCAAGAGTCTTCATATTTAATTTGTTATAGTTTGGATTAAAAATATTAAAATATGTTAGTATCAAGAATGATTCTAACTACAAGAAATAAGACTTTACAAACTTATAGGTAAAGTTTTAGGTTTTTTGAATCGGCCTTAACCTATACAGTTTAAGTTCAAAACATCTAAATACTATTAAAACAGAAGCACAACTTTAGATTCAATTTAAATCGAGATGAAATCTTTTTAAAATATACAATATACATTTCGGCCAAACTTTAACATAAAAATACCCTATACATTTTTGCAGACATTTTCCATATTATTATCGGTCCTACTTTAATTATATACTATCTTTTCATATATCCAATCATACGAGTTTATGAACATGAAGTTAGTTATACTTTTGGAACTGAGAACAACTAAAGCATTTGCAATGTCAACCAAACTAACATCACATATTACAATTCTTTTTGTTTAGGTAAATAAAATGTTTCTGAATCATATTACATCTGCAAGTGCAAGACAAATAATATTCCTTTTTCGCGGTGTATGCTTCCATTGAATGTAACATGAGTAGTTCTTCTTGAACCTACATATTTTCTGAGAATTATCACATCTTCAAGTGCAAGCTGTACTGTATTTGTTATTCCTCTTTCACGGTTTATAATGCTAGCAAACGTAGAAGGAGTACACAAGGCATTCTTTGTGAAACACAAATATCCAAGTCTAAGTCTTCTACTTCCCCAATCAACATGTAACCCAAATCATGAAAGAAAGTCACCAAATATTAATTTTAATTAACGGAATTGTAAGAAAATTTTACTCTCCGAGCATAGGGAGGATGACGTTTGCGACAAAGAATTTTAAGAACCTGCAGAAAAAGACTAAGAAGAAGAAGGGGAAGAAACAGGGTCTGAGAGTGACAAAAATAGATGTCTTAGAGAATCTTCTGAAGATGAAGGATGATGGTAGTAATGAGCGTCTGAAGATGGCGGTAACTTACTTTTTGGCCAGATTTATAAGAGGAAGGTCCTCAAGAAATGGATACTTCATTGAGCCTTTCATTCTCCAGGCGATAGATGATCTGTATTTTTTCGTTACGTTTACATTGGGCCGTTACACACTTGATGATTGCATGAAGGAGATTTTCCAATTAAGGGATCATTTCGCTAATGGGATCCTAGAGAATGCGGAGTGGACATTTCCTGGTTTTATCAACCTTTTGGAGGTATATGAGTTGTATTTTTCAAAAGCATATTTGTTATTATATAACTAATATGATTTTGTGAAATGATTTGCAGATATTGGCGTTTGAATGTATCCATGTTTTCCAGGAAAGCTTCAGAGACCCTATTCCAATCTGTCTTACAGATTGCCTAAGAATGTGCAAATGAAAGTACAAGAGGACTGGAACAACATGATTTGCATTGGACGAGATTTATCGGGCGCTTGGAAACACAAAGGTAAAAGCTTTTAGTTTTTAAGTTCTGTTTATGTTATTTTTTCCAAGTTCATAGTTAATTTAAATTGTGATTTGTTGGTGGTCATATTTCAGGTGATTTCAAATATTCTGAACCTAAAAGGAGGTGAACTAGACCTCATGTACGAAATCATGAGTGAAGGGACTGTGGATGACGTGGAGCTGATAGATGATTCGGATAGGCCAGACATAGCCGTCGACGGTTGGAACCAGATCCTTATACAACCGGAGGGAAAAATATTTTGGGAGGATTTATTCGAGATGGATGTGAGAACCCGAGAGCAAGAATCCGAATCTCAAGTAAGCTGAAAAGAAAGGAGCAAGCAATGGACAGCGAGGGACCTAGGGAAAGTTGTGCTAGATCTTAAAGAACTGGAGTTGAAGTTGACGAATTAAATGGAAGAATGATTTGAATTGATGGATAAAATAATTCGTGTTATATGATCAAGAGTGAAGGAGTTGGAAGACGAAAGGAATCAAAGGGAAAATTGGTCATTGCAATATGATCAATTTCAAAACAATTCGACTGCACACCTTTGTCCACTAAATCCCTCCCTTCATCTTTAGTCGCAAATTCTTGATGCAAACTCATATCAATGTCATCATCCCAATCAAAATGGACAATTGGAGGTTAAGCTGCTGTAACAGCCGGTAACTCCTCCCTATCATCCATTTCATCACCCTCTTCATTGATTTTCTCATGCTCACACTCATCCTCTTGAGTATGAGGAACAATTTCTAACTCCTCAACTCCAACAATGCAAACAATAGCTCTGGCATCACTCATATTTTTCTCATTTATAGAAAACATCTAGTTACTCCGATCTTCTGAGACGATTTCGGTAACCTCCACATGCAAGACACTACGTTGGTTTTTTTATCTACCTTCATTAAATATCCTAAAACATCTTCATCATCCAAGCTGTAACAAGGCCTTTTATTATTCAAGACCAGCGGAAAGTTTAAAGCTTGGTCACAACTACATCGATATTCATTTTCTTGCCTATTCTATCAACCAAGTGAGAATAAGTAATCTCCACATATCTCCCTTTCATCACTAATGTAGAAATATGTCGGTCTACACCATGTCCAAAATGTATCACCACAGACCCATTACTATCCATAGTTCCTGAAAATGAGTAAACACCAACAATACCATTTAGTAGTTATACTAGTTATACGAGTTCTACTGTCGTAATAATATTGATTATACTAATATTACCAGTTACATTGGTTTACATGTCACAGTAGTTATAAATTATACTAGTAAGACCAGTTATACTACGTTCACTTTGCACATGATTACTACAAGTTATACGACTTGTTTACCACATATTCAATGTGTTACACCGAGCTGTACCAGATTTACTAATGATACATTTTCTATGAACAAATGTCACTGATACTAGCTCTGCCAGTTTTACTACTTTCAGTTTCTATAAGAGTTGTACCAATTGTACTGTTGGAATAACTTACTATATCAGTTGTACCAGTAAGCCGATTGTTAACGAATTTTGTGTTAGAAGTTGTACCGGTTGTACCATAGATAAAAACTATTTATTCCATAATATCATGCTTCATACTTTAACAACATTATATTAAACCTTATAATCTTACTCATAAGGTTAACATACGTTTTATATGACTAAATGGAAACAAACAACAATATATAAAAAAAGAGACAGAAGAGAGAAAAGGGTGAGAGTTTGCGCTTACCTCCCGATTTCAGAATGAAGGATGACACACATGTGTATATCATACACCCTAACCTGTGGAAAGACCCTACAAACAGAGGCAAAGTTTAAGGGATAAAGAGTTGAAGAAGAGAGCTCTGGTTGGTGAAGTGAATCAATTTCTGTGGTAGTTGAGTGTGGTTGAGGGATAAATGAAGAAGAAGAAGAGTGATTTAAGTTTCTATGGGACCCATGCGAGAGAGAAAGGAGCTGGATGGTGAAATCCGATAGCTAAGATTAAAACAAGATCATAAGATCCGACAGCTAAAGGGTAACATTCACTAATGGCATTGTTGTAAATATTTCATCCCTAAGATCTGACGGCTCACATTATAACAGAAGGATTCTGATCTAATGGTCATATTGAGCCATCATTAAGGGTAAAATTGTAATTAGCACTCACCTTGTCATAGGTAGACTAATTTAGGTGGTTGTAGATTTTTTTCACCCATTTGTCCTATAACAAATTAAAGTCCTCACCTCTCATACTTCCTTTGAGCCATAATCTCTTTCTCTCCTTCCGAACCAGATCGTACTGTTCTAAAAGATCTTTGTCTCCGCCATTTAGTTCATGTGTATTTCCAGGTTGATTTCACCAAAATCTTAAAAATACAAGGTTCTATTTTTGCTTCTCAAATCTACTTATGTTTATTTGTTTGATTTCTTTGTCCAAAATCTTAAGTTTAAATTCCTTGTTTTAAAATTTGCAGAGAAAGAAGACTATGAACTTTGTCTTCCATCTATTTCTTGCTCATATTCTCATTCTTCCGCTTTGATTTCTCAATTCAGTCACCACAACAAGCCTTGATTTGAGCCGATCTCTTCAAAGTCGCTTCATTTTTCTTATACTTCCTCACTTGTAGTGAAATCCTTCTCTTATATCGATGAACCAGATCTTGGACAACACGAAGATAATGAAAAAGACGATTACAACAAAGAAGAAGATGATGATGATGAACTGGATCAATGGAATGGTTATGTGAGAGGAACTAAGGATTCAGAAGCATCTGAGGAGATACCAAATATGGGTTTAGGAGATAAGGAGGATAAACCAGAGAAGATGAAGAAGGCTTGCGTTGATCTTTGAATTTGTCGATAAAAGTGAAGAAGGAACTGGCTTCTGGGCATGACATTACCGATTCAGTGATTTTCTCCTTCACGGAAACTCTGGAGAAAAACAATCTCTTTAAGTATCAAATTTTATAAGCCTATCCTCTCTCTGAATTCACCAACCTGTGATAATGTCTCTTTTGTATTCAATCCTGCACGTAATGAGACAAGGAATGTAATCATTTTCCTACAAATTAAGTTGTTTATAGTTTAGGAATCGACACTTTTGTTGGATGTTGGCTCATGTGTTGATCTTGATTCTTTTGTGTTACCTATGGTAATATGATTTCGGCAACAAATGATGTTGTCCATTGTCTTTTGTACAAGACATGTTATATTTGCTAAGATCCTTCCACGAAGAGAGTAACAACAAAAATTCAAATTCACCAAAAGTTTATCGCATCACTAAATATGTATCCACCATAATCATGTCCACACATTTTAATTATTATGTTATACAAGTTAGTGGTATATGTATGTGATTTGTCTATTTGATTGGTTTCTAATTGTTATACATTCACTATTTGCTCGTTTTGATTCTAAAAATGATATGTCCATATGATCTAATTCATGATAATTTTTCATACAATTTTATCAATAATATTTTTTACATGATACTCAGGCTCGACAATCCAATATATGATGTCCATGATAATGTATCCACATAACTCGAAAATTATTTTCTTATCCACGACAATTTGTCCACCGTAAATATATCCACATGATTTTTGTCCACCAAAAACATATATCCACCAATAGATTGTCCACAAAATTAGTGTTTCATTTATTGCAAACAACCAGAAACAAAGTTTTGTTTGGTTTATTTTCTTAAAACAAACAGATTTCTAGTTAGCTTAAAGAAGGGGCATTTTTATCTTAAAAAGGGAAGACCGTACATATAAAGTGTGCTAAATACACAATTTGTCTTTGTGGATAAAGAAAAGACAGAATGTGTCTTCCTACGTAACTCTCTCGAAGTGTAAAATCATTTCTGCAGATAGGGCTCCTTTAAATGAGTCCGACGGCTAATAACTAATACATGCTATCTAAGCAACGGTTTTTATTCAATAAATTTTGTTAATAATCAATAACATCACCATTAACTATTGATATAACTACTTCAACAAATAAAATTTGTACGATCATTCTGTTGAGATTAATTTGATACATATTTACTTTTTAAAAAATTCGACAACAATCATTAGTTATACCTGAATTAAAGGGTAAGATTTTGAAGTACCAAAATTAGATTTGCGAATATTTTTATCTCTAAAAAACTGACTCCATCATTAATTCTAACATAATGTTAATCTATTTATTCATATTATTATTTAAAGTAAAAAGTTAGATTTGAGAATATTTTATCCCCAGCCATTGACTACCATCATTATTAATACAACTAAATTGTTATGAATATTGTGTGATGTATATTATGGAATATTCTAGATTTACTTTTTGTCAAGTCTACTTGTTCTCCAAGTTATACTTCTTCCCCAAGCTTCAATGAATCATGCATAACTCTTGAGCCAATTGTATGATCAACCTCAAACTGATGGAATTGAAAAGATAAATCAAAGATCTATCTTGTGAAAGAAATATGAGCGTAATCTCATTGTGGTATGTCTTCCATCAATAGCTAAACTTATGACGCATACATGCAGTTCTGCATCTCAAATAGTTCCAGAATCTCTGAAGTTGCCTAAAATGTACATGAACCTAAAAAGACTAAACGACTTCAAACATATATGTGATGTTTGGTTGGGACTTAACTTAGGACTTTTTATTTATTTATTATTAAAATACTAATCTTTACCAATCATTATGTACCTTTATTTCCAAAGTTAAAGCTTTGCTACCAGGCATAATCAAACAAGAACAAGACATATTTTTAATATATTGCATAAATAATAATCAATAGGAGTTCCAAAAAAACTCGGATGGAATTTTTATTTTCTCTCCGAAAGTAAAAAAATGTTTAGTCGTTAACAATGACTTAGAAAAAAATAATGTAATTTAAAATATGTTCTGAACACTTTAGTAAATAAAGAAAATTTATGGGTCACTTTTTAATTCTTGAAACTTCATTAAATCACGAGTCGGCTGATGTGGAAGGTGAGTGTCGTTTGGCACTTAGGGAGTTTCGTTCAACACCATGTCACAGCCTCGACAACCTCCTCCTCGTGCGTCAAAAGGGAAAACTTTCAGTAAAATAAGCATAACTTTTGATATAACTGATGATACGACCTAAAATGGTTGGTATTGGAAAGCTAACTCAATTCTTTATCATATGTAAAAATGAGCTTCATCCATTTGTGGGAAATATCCATTTGTTTATAAATATATGACGCATGTGCACAGTTTCCAAAATGCACCTAGACTTGAAAAGATTCCAAAACGATTTCAAACATATATAATAGACTCTAAAACCGGACTTATAACATGGTAAACCCCCACATAAAACCATGATATATATCAGTAGGTAGTTTTGCAATTGGCTATGTTTGACTTTTTAGAGAAGTCTTCTACGAGAAAACTTCTACATCTCCTTTCAAAATAAAGTTTCTATAAGACTTTTGAAATAAAATAAAAGAAGACTTTTGCCAGAAATTATTTGCCAAAAAACTAATATTAAATTTTTAATTATTTATTATAAATTGCAAAACTAACTTAGGTAGACTTCTTGCCAGACTTTGTAGACTCATATGACTGTAAGAATACTTCTTGCGAAATATTCTGGAGACTTCATATGACTAAGAATGACTTCTTCAGAAGTTTTTTATGAAAACACACAAAATAGTCAATTGCAAAACTAACATATGCACTGACTAGAAGATTTCTCTATGAATTTTCTTCATCAAGAAGTCTTCTTCGCGAAACAGATCAGAAAAATTCAAATATCGTTCCTAGATCCAGTTAAATTAATGTTTAAATTTTTTAATGAAAGTTACCCACTCGTTCTTGACCAAGAAATATGAACTTGAGTAACTCCAATAAGCTTATAAATTTTGCAATAAAAAGTTGGGAGTTCGAAATTAAATGAGAGAGAAATTGAAAGAGAAATGATTTGCGTGTTTAATAAATGAGGATATGAAGATGTAGATGTTAATTTCGATTTTAGGTATATTTAGAGCTTGAAATTGGTTATCCATGGTGATTGGTGTATTGATGATAATGACAATGTTGTAAATTAAATAGGAAGTTGAGGATAATGGAAAGTGACAGACAAATAGTTTGTGTGTTTAAGAAATCAGGATATGATGATGCAAATGTCTATTTAGGTTCATTTTAAAACTAAAAGTTGGTTGTTCATGTTAGTGATGATAATGACAATATTGTAAATAAAAGAAGATAATAAAGTAAAACAATCATTTTCGAAAATAAAAAATATAGTTAATTTTCGTGAATAATATGAACTTCTCGAGTAATTAGAACAATTGAAAAATAAAAAAATAGTTAATTTTGCATTTAATCAACCTTCACGAAATTTTACATAGAAAAGTTAATATTTAATTGAAAAATGAAAATATCTCATTTTTGTTGTATATGCATGTTTTCTATATGTACTAACCTAATAGACATCATATATGGATGAGTTTTTAATTGTGATTCTCTAAAAATTTCAATTCTCTAAAACACGAAGCTTTTGCACATAATTATGAATGGAGCTTATAGAAATCAAGATTTGAAAGAAAATATTAGATATTACATATGAGCTCTTTGATTCTCCTTAAAATGAAGTAAGATTTGGAACTAGAGTTTTCAAAGGTTTTTCAGACAGAATTTTGCATCAGTTCCAGAAATCCTAATCACTGACCCTTCTCCACACATACATGTATTTGGCATCCATCTCTCCTTTTCACATCTGTGTGTCCAATTTCCTGCAACATTCAAAGAATCAAAGACAGAGCGGAAGAAAATAAGAGAAGAAACTAAGGAGGATTTTGGGCACTTAAAGCTACGAATTCATTTTCAATCGTGCAACCTGATACAGAGGAGGAGTTTGGGTTTGACAAAGAAGCCATTAATTTGCAGTCGAGACCTAAAACCTTTGAGTCTGTGGGGGGGGGGAATAGAAAGGAAAAAGGAACATAAATTTTAAGCATAAATCTAAAACGAAGTCGTTTGGTGTTAAAAAAAAATTTTGCCCACAAACCCATTCTTAAACGACGTCGTTTTCTATCCTCGTTGCTGACTCAACAGTCCAGTCATCATCCGTAACAGGGGAGTTTGCTTCAATGTATGAATTAACAACTTTTTATAGTTCAGGTATGCATATTTCATGAAACAGTAGTGCAGATATGTAAATGCACGATTTTTATATGCGGGCACGAACCGTCGCATTTGGTATGAGTGCAGGTCCGAATATGTTGTTTTCCCGTTTTTTCTACAGTTGGTTCAATAATTTAGCAGTGTAAAAGTTCGGTTTACTCCTTAACGGAGTTATAGTCACTTCCATTCTACTGTCATTTATAGCGTTTAGTTTTGATTTCGGTTAGTTTACTGAGATTTTAATTTTTCTATATCGTTTGTCAAACACAAACAATCAGAAATTATGTTTGGTTGTGAGTTTGATATGGTCTTGGACCTAGTTCTGCGCATGAGCTTGTAAAATTTGGGATGAATTATGATAATAAAAAAATAGGATGAATTTTCACGTATGTGTTAGCGAAAGGGTCCAAAGATTTTATCAAAAAACAAATGTGAATATAATGAAAAAAAAATTATAATTGAATTGATAATTTTTTCTTCTATTTTTTTAGGACAACACAGAACTGGCAATTTTTTTGTATGTTTTAGAGGAAAAATAAGAGAGGAAGGGGAAGAAAGTGATACAATGACAGGACCGTGAAAGAAGCATTAATAAGATTACAAAGCGATTGAGGAAGTTTTGTCGCTGATTGGTCTCCTCTATTAGTACTCCTTACTAACTCGTGACAGTCATTCCCATTCCCATTTGGGTCCTACTTCTTTCCTCGTGACACGTCACTTTTTCCCCTACCGTCTGACATTTCCTCTTTATCTTTTAGTCTTTTGACTTTTTCGTTATGAGAGAATGTGTATGTATATGAATGAGTATCTGTGTTTGTACGTATTCCTCTTTGTCTGTTTCATTAGTTACGGAAGTGATAGAAAGAAGGAGGCGTTCTTTCTTTTTTTGTTATTCCTTTTCTTTTTAATCTGAACTAGGGATGATCCTCCTCAACTATTAATTATTTATTAACAATAAATTATATAAAACTAAAATAGTTAATTTGATTAAAACAATAAGGTAAATCAGTGTGAATAATCAATCTGAAAATATATAAACATATTATATAGGAGATATACAAACATATATACAATAACCTATAAAAACTATCAAGGATTAGTATAAACATTTGATATAATTTTTCAAAACAGATTAATTGATTAAGAGCATCTCCAACTCCACTCCATAATTTATTCCAAATTGAGAAATAGAGTTGAATATGGAGTGGAAAATGGAGTGGAAACCAAAAAATAAAAGCATTACTCCATAAATAGAGTAAAGTTTTTATTTTTTGGTCGTCATTCAATTTTTCACTCCATTTTCAACTCCATTTCTCAATTTGGAGTAAATTATAGAGTGGGGTTGAAAATGCCCTAAAGCATGATTAAAGCCCTTCTAAAAAAAAAGCAATGATGTAAACCGGTATAAATTTAGCCAAGCTAATTATTATAGCGTTGATAGTATAACCGATATCAATATTTTTAAACAAATCTATAACATCTTGGTATAAATAATTGTTAATGGTAAAAGGCTTAAACAAATAAAAATGTAATATTGTTTTTCGTGACAAAATAAAAAATATATTCACGTAGATTGCTGGGAAATGAATTTATAAATAATACTATAAAAATGGCTAACCTCGTGATGAGCTTGAAAGCAATATTTGCTTTTGGGTGATTGTTTTTTTTTTTGACAAATGCTTTTGGGTGATTGTTTTTATCGGAATAATTCTTCGGAGCTGAATTAAAAAATACAATTGTTAATAGACTACGAAAATACAATTTGTTTATTATAACAAATAATAGACTACAAAATCAAGAAAATAAATAATATAACAGAGAATGAAAATTATAACAATTTTGTTTTATTTGTTAATTTGTTAATGAATTGGTCCAGTTATAACAGTTTTGTACAACAGTTTTGTATAGTAGATTTTTAAATTTTTTATATTTTAATAGAACAGATTCTAAAATTTTGTTTATAACATGGAGTATCTCCATGTCAAATAATAGAAAACTGATTAACATTATTGAATCTTTTTTGTCACGGGATATATTTTATTATATAAAGCTTGGTTCTTCAAAGTTACTAATTAACATGATCTCGACACGTGTCATTAAATATCTAAGATTATGACATGTGTCAAAAATATATTATAATTATCTTTTCTTTAGAATTTAAAAGGAAAATTTTCATTACAAAAATTTTTTTTAAGATTCTCTTTAGGATTTTAGAAAAAAAAAATTACTATTTTATAGAGGATTTTAGAAAAAAATTACTATTAGGTAATCTTTTACAATTATATATTTTAAAATAATTGATTGTAATTTTTTTCATTCTAAACAAATAAAATTGTAAAGTGCTATTTGAATTTTTTTTTTCTTTTTTACAAAAATATATTTTTTAAAGATACTAAGGAAAGATAATTATAAAAGGTAATATTAAATTTTAAGAAAATAAAATATTTAAAAAACGAATTATTAAATCCTACAAGTATAATAAATTATTTAATAACAATCATGAAGAAAAACTAACTATCTTTATAAAGTTTGGTTCTTCAAAGTTAGCAATTAACAAGATCACTACACATGTCAATTATATATTTAGGATTGTGACATGTGTTAAATAACAATTTTCTTTTAAAAAAAAAATAAACCAAAAGAATTTTAAAAGTTAGTTTTCTTTTTTTTTCAAAAAGTCTTAAATAAATAATGTAAAGAAACAAATATTTCCATATAAATAATTATTTCATAATATCTTTTTAAACGTGGGTTTAAAATAATTATAAAATATAAAAAAAAATGTAAGATAATTTTGTTACAGATTAAAATATTTTAAAATATATTTTTTTATAAACGTCTTAAACAATTTTCTTTTTAAAAAAATTAAGCCAAAAAGTCTTAAACAAATTTGGTTCTTAAACAAGTTTCCTTTTTTAAAAAAGTCTTAAAAAATTAAGCCAAACAAGTTTTCAAGATCACGACACATGAAAATTATATATATTTAGATATAATATGTGTTAAATAACAATTTTCTTTTTAAAATAATTAACCCAAAAAGTCTTAAACTTAGTTTTTTTTTTTTTAAAGTCTTAAAAAAGTTTGGTTCTTCAAAGTTAGTAATTAACAAGATCGCGACACATGTCAATTATATATTTATGATTGTGACATGTGTTAAATAACAATTTAAATAAACAATAAACCAAAAAAAAATTAAAAAATTAGTTTTCCTTTTTCCAAAAAGTCTTAAATATAAAACTGTAAGGAAAACAATATTTAAAGTTAGTAACTAACAAGATCGCGACACATGTCAATTATATATTTAGGATTGTGAGATGTGTTAAATAACAATTTTCTTTCTAAAAAAAATAAAGCAAAAGAATTTTAAAAGTTAGTTTTCTTTTTTTTCAAAAATTTTTAAATAAGAAACCGTAAAGAAACAAATATTTCCATATAAATTTTATTTAACAATATCTTTTTTAAAAAGTGGGTTTATATTTATAAGATACAGAAAATGTTGTAAGATAATTTTGTTACAGATTAAAATATTTTAAAAATATTTTTTTTCTTATAAACAGTTTGATTCTTCAAAGTTTTCAATATCACAACACATGGCAACAATATATATTTGATACAACATGTGTTAAATAACAAATTTCTTTTTAAAAACTAAGCCAAAATAATTTTAAAACTTAGTTTCTTTTTTTTTAAAGTCTTAAACAAAAAAAACTGTAAAGAAAAAAATGTTCCCATATAAATAATTGTTTATTTATAGTATTCCTTTTTTGCAAACGTGAGTTTAGGATAGTTATAAGATACAAAAAATATTGTTTGATAATTTCGTTACAAATTAAAATATTTTTTCTTATAAATATTTAATAGTATTTTTCATGTTAAAAATATTAAATCAAAGAGAACAGTAAAAAGCGTATAAGTTAAACAAAAAAGTAATGGGTAAAAAATTTATAAAACCTATAAATTTATTTTAATTATAATATTCATTTTTTAAAAACCTTATTTTCAAGGTCGAATAAAATATATGGATTTAAAATAATTACCAAAAATCAGTAAACATTGGTTTGATACGAAGAATTTTCTTAGTAACAAAAATAATTAAAAGATGAGATTTTTGTTATATAAAATTTGGTACCCAAAGATCCTAATAAGCATAATCATGACACATGGTAATTATATATTTAAGATTATCATACATGTTAAATAACAATTTTTAAAAACTTAAAACCAAGAGAATTTAAATAGTTTGTTTTTTTAAAAGTCCTAAACAAAAAAAAAACTGAAAAGAAAAAAATATATTTCTATATAAATAATTATTAATAAAGTATTATTTTTTTAAACATGGGATTAATTTAATTACAAAATACAAAATATCATTAAAAAGTTAGTTATTGTAATTGTTTCTTAAAAGTTAATATTTGATAGTTTTTAGTTTTATGTTAGTAACATGTATTAGAAAAAACATGTTCAAAGGAGATGAAAATTACGAAAGAAAAGAAGATAGAGAAAAAATTAATTTAGCAAATGACATTACTTTAACAAAATTTAGAATAAAAATATGTATTAAAAATATATAGTAAATAGAAAATAATATTTTAATTTTTTTTTTGACAACAATAATATTTTAATTAAAATAATTAAACTATTATTAAAGAAAATATTTTTTAAAAAAATTCTTAAATATTTATAAAATAAAATTTATCTTATAAATTACTACTAAATAATTTTTCAATTTAAATATAATATTTAATAATTTTGAAATATTTTTTTAAGAAATTAAATTTTAGTTTCGTAGTATATATATTTTAATCATAAAATATTCTTATTTTGCAATTATATTTTGTTGAAAATTTTAAAATGGAAAACTACTATTAAATAATATTTATGATTTATCATTAACAAAAATTGTTTTTGTTATCTTAGTATATATATATATTTATTTATTTATTTATTAATTAATTATGAGATAATTTATGCATATCCCATTTTTAAATATATAATTATCATATGTCACAATTATGTTAACTATAACTTTGAAGAACTTAGCTCAATGTAGTCTTTTATAATTAGATTTCATTAAGATTTTAGAAAAAGAAAATAAGTATTAAATAAATTATTTTTCAAATCTGTTTTTTTTTGTTAATTGAAAAAGGAAAATTTCTACAAACTATTAAATAAGTTTAAAATTGTTTTTAACATTAAATAATTTTAAAATTAATTGTTTCAAACTTCATTTTTTTATTTTCTTGGTACATATATTTTAATCATTACATATTTAAACACATATCACATTATTATAACAAAAAATACTATCAAATAATCTTTTGCAGTTATCTTTTGGTTAAGATTTTAAAAATGGAAAATTACTATTAAATAATATTAATAATTACTTTTTAACAAAATTTGTTTTGGTTATTAACTTGGTATATATATTTTTAATTATGAGATATATTAGCACAAGTCATATTTTAAAATATATAACTGTCATGTGTCGCCATCATATTAATTATCAACTTTGAAGAACCAAACAATTTTTAAGAAAAATATATTAAAAAAAAATTATAAAATGCAACAAGTACAATAAATTATTTAATAAAAATCATGAATAAAAATTATCTTTTAAATAAATAAATAAAATTCATCTATGTACCATGATTATAAAATACAAGTTTTGACTTGAGCTTATGTATGAAATAATTTTTTTAATATAAAATAAATCTCACAAAACATATGCATATCAATCATAAAATTTATAATTAAATGGTTATTATTTTATGTTCTTTATTAAATTAAACATCAACAAAACCCGTTGCAACGCAACGGGCTCATATCTAGTATATACTAATAAAGTTGAGTTTTTTTATCTCTTTGGGGGAAAAATGACATGTGGCATTCTCTTTTTAATAATTAAAATCTTTTCTCAACTTCATTTAATGTGTTTTGGTGTTAATTGTGATTATGTGTTAGTTTATTTTTGTTATTGACAATTTATTGTAATGATGTTTTAATTTTGGATTGAAATTTTAATTTATTATGAATTTTATGTCTTGATTTTTTTAGATTTCATAACTCTTATGTTACATATTTTTTTAAATACTTTAAACTATTTCTTAATATTTTGTATGTCAAATAAAAATAAAAAATGGAAATTAAAGTTAAGTATTTTCAAAAAAAATTTAAACATAAAATAGATACATATCCAAACTATTATTTTACGTTTGAAAATATTTAAAATATTAACTTTAATTTTTATATATTTATTTTCATAGCTAATATATAATTATATAATAAAACTAATTCATTTACTAAACCGCGGTTCATCCACGGTTGACCCAATGATCCAGAGACCCGGTAAATCGTCCGCTTCAATATCCGGGTCGGGTGTCAAAACACTGGTTTATAGGGTTTTTTTGTATTTGATGTTGACGATGGAGAATGGAGCCTATACGATTCTCATTCTTTAACGCAATCGACGTAACCGTCATATAATCAATCTAGAAATTCCACTCATCCCACTCTAATAAGGTTTAGTAATTGATGGCGGTTCAAGTCCAAAAGGCTAACATTTGGTCTATTGGTATTGACACATAAACTCTATGGTATCTTCCCATGTTACACTGTGCAAGGAAACCAATAACTTTCCTGATGCATGCTATCTGTGTTTACATTTTAAAAAACTGTGAACATGATTAATATACTCTTAAAATTTAGAAAAATTAGGTGAAATATACACACAAAAAAACAAAATTTACTAACTAACTAAAAACACCCCCTCTCTCCTACTTTCTCTTCCTATCTCTCTCTCTACTCTCTCTCCCAAAATATTTTTTTGGTTATTAAGCAAAAAACCCAACTTAGGGAAAAAAAAAGAATCATTACTTCCAATCTGAGAGAAATTTAAAAACGTTGCCTGGTTGCTAAAGTTATTTAAAATTGATGTAAACCACACACCACCCTCACCATTAATCCTTTGCACCACACTAACCATTTATTGTCAAAACCATTACTAAATGCAATAAGTCAGCAAACCTGAATGTCACAAATAGTTAGAAATTGTCTTTCTCATAATCGTTATAGATGCTAACATCTCATTTAATAATTAAAAATTTGACTTTTTACTAGGAAGATTTGGTGAAATTGTTCCATTTCGGTTAAAATAGAAGTTGTCCATTAAATAGAGGAGTTTAGAAACCATTTATAGTTTTTAGATTAAAAAACATATTTAGATTCATATTAAGATTCGTTGATGTTCTAAATAAGGGTGGACAAACAAGAATTTCGTTATGAACACACACAAAATCTTCCATTATAACAAAACTAATATAGAAAATAAAATTTATGTTTCTTATTTTAAGATACATCTTTTTGAGAGACCTTGAAACCAAAGTAACACATACAACTCGCATCTCTATATTTTAAAAGTCAGCATGGTAATTTTAAAAATATATATTAGATACTCACCAATTATTTTACCAAAAATTGACACTTCACCCTTATTTTTTATAAAATTTATAAAATTTGAAACGTACTCCATCTTTCTATTATTTGAACTAAATATATTAGTAAAAGTTTTATAGTTCATATATAGTTATTTTAATAATTAATAATATAAGTATGTTTTCTATATAAAACATCAACTTTGTTTTATGTTTAAATCCCAACTAAATTAATTTTGTTATGACTATCGGCTTTTTATTCTATTTTTATTAAATCGATTAGTAACAACCACTTATGCTATTATACTCTGAACTAAACAATTTCAAACAAAGTAATGCACTACGGTCACTAACCACTATAAAAAAGATCAGAAAATATCATTTTAATATATTTTTATTTTCATATTTAACATATTTTATTTGTTAAGACCATATAATAATTTATAAATTTATGTAAAAGTATACATACGAACCCGGCGCGTAGCGCCGGAAAATCACTAGTATACTAATAAAGTTGAGTTTTTTATCTCCTTGGGGAGAAAAATGCCATGTGGCATTCTTTTTTTAATAATTAAAATTTTTTCTCAAATTTATTTAATGTGTTTTGGTGTTAATTGTGATTAGGTGTTAGTTTATTATTGTTATTGACAATTTATTACAATGATGCTTTTTTGGATTGAAATTTTAATTTATTATGAATTTTATGTTTTGGTTTTTTTAGATTTCATAACTCTTATGTTATATATTTTTTAAGTATTTTAAACTATTTCTTAATATTTTGTATGTCAAATAAAAATACAAAATGGAAAGTAAAGTTAAGTATTTTCAAAAAAAATTAAACATAAAATAGATACATATCCAAACTATTACTTTATGTTTGAAAATATTTAAAATATTAACTTTAGTTTTTATATTATTTTTTTCATAGCTAATATATTATTATAGAATAAAACTAATTCATTTATTCAACCGCGGTTCACCCACGGTTGACCCAATGATCCAAAGACCCGGTAAGTCATCCGGTTCAATGTCAGGGTCGGATGTCAAAACACTGGTTTATAGGGTTTCTTTGTATTTGATATTGCCGATGGAGAATGGAGCCTCTGCGATTCTCCTTCTTTAACACAATCGACGTAACCGTCATATAATCAATCTAGAATTTCCACTCATCCCACTCTAATAATGTTTAGTAATTGATAGCGATTCAAGTCCAAAAGACTAACATTTGGTCTATTGGTATTGACACATAAACTTTATGGTATCTTCCCATGTTACACTGTTCAAGGAAACCAATAACTTCCGTGATGCATGTTATCCGTGTTTACATTTTAAAAACCGTGAACATAATTAATATACTCTTAAAACTTAACTAAAAAAGTAACTAAAAAAAGAATCATTACTTCAATTCTGAGAGAAATTAAAAACGTTGTCTAGTTGCTAAAGTTATTTAAAATTGATGTAAACCACACACCACCCTCAACATTAATCCTTTGCACCACACTAACCATTTATTGTCAAAACCATTACTAAATGCAACAAGTCAGAAAGCCCGAATGTCATAGATAGTTAGAAATTGTCTTTCTCATGATCGTTATAGATGCTAACATCTCATTTACTAATTAACAACTGACTTTTTACTAGAAAGATTTGGTGACATTGTTCTATTTCGGTTAAAATAGAAGTTGTCCATTAAATAGAGAAATTTAGGAACCGTTTATAGTTTTTAGATAAAAAAACATATTTAGATTTATATTAAGATTCGTTGATATTTCTAAATAAGGGTGGACAAACAAAAATTTTGTTATGAACACACACAAAATCTTCTATTATAACAAAACTAATATAGAAAATAATTTTATGTTTCTTCTTTTATGATACATCTTTTTGAGAGGCCTTGAAACTAAAGTAACACATACAGCTCGCACCTCTATATTTTAAAAATCAACATGGTAATTTTTAAAATATATATTAGATACTCACCAATTATCTTACCAAAAATTGACACTTCACCCTTATTTTTTATAAAATTTATAAAATTCGAAACGTATTCCATCTTTCTATTATTTGAACTAAATATATTAGTAAAAGTTTTATAGTTATATATAGTTATTTTAATAATTAATAATATAAGAATATTTTCTATATAAAACATCAACTTTGTTTTATGTTTAAATTCCAACTAAATTAATTTTGTTATGACTATCGGCTTTTTATTCTATTTTTATTAAATCGATTAGTAACAACCATTTATGCTATTACACTTTGAACTAAACAACTTCAAACAAAGTAATGCATTACGGTCACTAACCACTATAAAAAAAGATCAGAAAAATATTATTTTTAATATATTTTTATTTTCATATTTAACATATTTTATTTGTTAAGACCATATAATAATTTATAAATCTATGTAAAAGTATAACATACGAACCCGGCTCGTAGCGCCGGAAAATCACTAGTTTAATCTATTTAAGACAAATTTTTATGCTATTATTATTCTCAAATATATTTATCCAGGCAAACATTAATTCATGCACCTTCTTTCGCATTGACGTTCGAATTAACATTGATGGGACCCAAACAACATCTTCTCCCCATGCAAAAGGCTCCTCGAGCTACTCAATTAACACTGCAAATTCCACAGCTTCGTCCACTTTTGTTTTCTATTACATTATTTTTCCTTTTTTGAGAACGTTGTTTTCTGCATTTCTTATTTTTTTTTGTTTAACCTTATGATATCTTAAACACGCAAAGAAGTCTAGAGTAATCCTTAAAAGAATGATGTGGACTATGGATAAACTTTCATTACGGATATTCAAATAAACTGTAAAATAAAGTCATATCCAAGTGACCACAAGATGAAATGTAGTGGAATGCTTTCAAACTCGGATTGCTTAAAAATTCCATAGCTCGCCTACTGAAGACATCTCTAATGGTGTACTATAATTTTTTCTATGTTATACTTTAGATTAAAATAATTATATTATAGAGTTGAATTTACTCAATTGATTTACTTTATAATAGATTTATTCTATAATAGAGTGAAATATATAGAAATGCTATCATTTTATTCTATATTTAGAGTGAAAAATAACATTTTTTTATATTTCATTCTATTATAGAGTAAAATATATAGAAATGCTATCATTTTATTCTATATTTAAAGTCAAAAAATAACATTTTTCTATATTTCATTTTATTATAGAGTAATTCTATTGTAAAATAAACCACTGAAACAAATATAATTTTGTAATAGAGTTATTCTATTTTATAATGAAATATATAGTAAATTATAGAGTATTATTGGAGACGGTCTAATAGACCACCATCTTGTGGTTTGTTTTCTACATTTCTTGGTTAAAAGTTTGATTTCACATCACATTTCATAGCTACTACCTTCTTCTACCATGTTGAATATACATGTGTTAGAAAAGAAAGTTCTTTAAATGCATGTTAAGCCTCAGTATTTTTGAAGGCTTGAAACGAAGTTTTATTTTTCTCTAAATTATTTTATTTTTTGGTATTGGTGTAATTTTTTATCTCAAATTTCAGCCGCATTATCTTTTTTTTAATCAATTGATATAAGAATGGTCAATCTTGACTTTTCCTGTAACACTGGATTATCGCTATACTATACATGCAGATTTTATTAATCAAATATTTGTATGCATGTTAAAATTAATTGAATTTCTTCGTAATGAATATTTTAAATCAAACAAATAAGCGATATATTTATTCAAAACGTATAAGAAAATTCAATATTTCTTGAAAATGCTCGATCTGTTTTTACGCAAAAGGAAAAGAAAAACACTTCCTTATCGTTATAACATTTTGCAGTGACATGTTATATTTTTGAAAACAAGACAAAATAATAAAAGAAAGCAGAAAGAGATTTCTCTTGAAGGTGAAAACAAGGAGCGTCAACTTTACTGGTCACTTTCTTGTTGTTCAGTCTAACATCTTTTCAGCATTTGGCAATATCAGATCTGACGGCTGGCAGAGCAGCAGAGACCGACAAATCCAACGTCGAGATCATGACACGTTGATGAAAGAGAGTGTACGTTGGTCCAAAGTTGAAATGATAATGTAATGATGAATTAATAATATATACTTTTGACATTCTTTGGACTTCGTGCTCGCTGTACGATAGTAAAAATTAGTATCGAGCAGTGTTCCAGTCTTTCCCACACAAGCAAAGCAAAAAATACTAACTTTTTTTTTTTGAAAAAACTAACTATTTTTTTTTGTTTCCTCTTACATAACTATTTTTTTTTATCTAATGGATGAAACATAAATATTTAGCAAAAGAATTTTGCATAAATGTAAGTATTTTTTTTGCATATCAATTTTTTTTTGTTTTTGAGAAAAAACATAAATTACTCATGCAAAAAATTATTAACATTTATCCAAAAGTCACTCACATTTGATTTTGTCTGACAAAAAGGCACTCACATTTACACAAGTTTGGTTACTAATAACCAGGCTTTAGATGTAGATGGTTTCATTTTTGGGCAATTATTTATTCATTGACTTGCAAATATTATTTCAAAAATTAGTAATACAATTTGTTATTTTAATCTCTCTCTCTCTCTCTCTCTCTATATATATATATATATATATATATATATATATATACTCCTATTAATTAATATAAGAGGAAAGTCAATAAATTTGTAGTAGTCCAAAGAAAAAGGATAGAGGAAATGCTTTTATTTAAGATAGAGACCAATTGTCCTCTTTTCCCATTATTCTCCTTCTGATTTTTGTAGATTTTACTAACTTGTGCCATCTTTTTTTATTACATAAAATTTTTATTATATTTCTCAAACAACAGGTAGTTTTGAAACTAAAACCAAAATAAAACTTTTTTTTTCAAGTTACAAAAAAAAACCAAAATAAAACAACCAACAAAACATAAATTTCTTTGAAAACATGCAGTTTTGGCTAATGAATCTGATGTATAGTTTTGTGGCACTGAATAGTAGATAATGGGGTTGATTGGTTCGACTTTAACTAATGACTTTATAACCAAATAAATTGCCAATAATGTTTTATTTAGTTTTAAATGCTAAAGTCAAAAAATAAAAAATGGTTGTAAAAGTTTTATTTTCTAAAGAAAAAATTACTGTTGTAGTAATATTTTTCCTTTTAATTCTTTTTCTCATTTAGTTTCTACAACTACAATAAATACAGTCACATCAAAAAATCCTACAATAAATTCTCTATAAATACAGTCTAACCAATAGTGACTAAGAGCATCTCCAATGTACACCTCTATTTTTTCCTCTAAAATAGAGAAACTCTATTATAGAGGTGAATTTGCTCCAATGTATGCCTCTATAACAAAGTTTCTCTATTTTAGAGGAAAATATAGAGGAATTCTATTTTTTACCTCTATATTTAGAGATGGAAATAGCATATCTCTATATTTTCCTCTATAAATAGAGGAACTCTATTATAGAGGCATACATTGGAGCAAATCCACCTCTATAATAGAGTTTCTCTATTTTAGAGGAAAATATAGAGATTAAAATAGAGGTAGGTTGGAGATGGTCTAAAATAGTAACAGACTAAAATAATGACACAAGGTGTTTTTATGTTTTTGTTATTATTATTATATAAGTAAAATTCGAGTTTTGAAAGAACAGAATATGAAAGGTATGCAAAAGGTAGTAATCATTCACCAATAATTGTGTACCCACCTACTCGTCTAAACTATTAAATGCTACCACATACAGCACTCTATTTTGCAAACAAAATTATACGACTGCGTGAACTATAATACTACTAACCAATGTTTGAAAACTCTTTAGGCATTACGCGTGCGGTTGGGTTTATATAGTTTTTATTAATCGGAAAATAATTTTATAGTTTTTCTTGTATCTGTTTTGGGTTTATATACTAATAGCATGCACATTTAACATTGTTGTCATGTAGCCTGGTGGTTACTTTAATCTATAATACTCAGCTGGACACGGATTTAAACCGTTTTGAAGTCTCTTTTGTAATTTTAAATATATTAACGATTTATTTCTAAGTTGCAGCCGCTTTCATTTTTTCTTTTTGCGATTTTGATTATTTTTCTTGTCGTTTTTGTAAGTTTTGATCAAAACATATCAAATCTACAACAAACATGTGATTTCAAACATAAAATCTTCCAAAACGACGAGTTTTCTTGATATTCCGATTTATTGTCCGATTACCACCAATCCGCCATGGTTGTAGCCCGAGTCACGTCTTTCCGGCGAGAAATCGTCCGCCTAGTCCGCATTTTCGAACATGGCTACTAACCCCTATTAACATACTAAAATGGTCTAAGGGTATTTTTAACTCTACTTCAATTTTTTTCTAAAATAGAGTGAAATGTAATATAAAGTAAAAAATATTTCAACTAAATTGCATATCTCACTCCATAATGGAGTTTACTCCATAATGGAGTTTAATATAGTAATCTATTTTCTGTTTATTTATTCATCCATTATAAAGTGAAATATGAAGTTGAGTTGGAGTAATTTTACTCTATTTTCTATCTTATTCCATTTTAAAAGAAAAAATGGAATTTTATATTAGAAATGCTTTAAAAAACTAAAATTTGACGAGAGAGGTATAAGTATAACTTACATTGCACTTTTTTGGTTTTAATAATTCGAATTTCGAAGTTAGTGTGTGTTTTTTTTCTGTAAAAGCAGTTATTATTAGAAAATAGAAAAACTGTTTCGGACGTTTCACTCTGCATGTGACATGACAGTAACACAAGGTGTTTCAGTTGTCAAATGCGACTACCCATTCAATGAAGAAAACAATATATACATAATCATTAGATGTATCCTACATTACGATATTAATCTTTTACAAATTAAATTAGTTATTCCTTCTATTTTATTTTGATTTTCTTTAAATTTGTGCATAAAGATTAAGTAAATATTTAATTTTGTATATTTTAAAATAAAAATAGACTTGATAATATAAAAATCATATAATATATAGAATTAATAAAATTTCATTGAAATTCTAAAACAACACTTATTTTGAATGATAATTGAAGTTACCCGCTCCGATAAACACCGACGAACCATAATCCGAATAATTGCAACTTTACTAAAAAAAGGGTGTCTAAGCCAGTATGTAGGTATCTCCCCACTCGCGTCAAATATGCCTTCTCGTTGGAGGAGTCCAAACCGAGTGTCCAGCCGGTCTTTATGTTTGTCCAAAGTATACTCTTTTCGTTCGTAAATATAAGTTTTTATATGTAAAATACACATATTAAGAAAGTTATTTTTGCATTAAAATATCATTAAAACTATAAATTAAAAGCTACTCAATCAATTACAAAATAGATTATAAAATATAAACAGTTACACAATTTTTGATAAAATTAAGATTTATGTAGAAATATGAGAACATCTTATATATTGCATCAAAATTTCTTAAAACATTTTACATCTTATATTTTAATTTAATAGGACTTCAGCAAAATGTTCTGATATCAGCTCTATATATAAATCACGGCCAAAATGAATTTAGAAAAGCTTTTCAATCTATTTTTTTGGTTTATATATGAACAATTCTTACCTAATTTATTGGCACACATTTATTAACATAATCATATATATGAACAAATAATATAAAAACTAATATCAATTAATGTGTAAAATCTTGTTTAGATAAACTTAAATAGACTATATTAATATTTTGTCATCAAGTACACTATATTATTCTTAGAGCTTAATTCTTTAGTTTTTTCTTAAAATAATTTGATGCAGTTTATTAAATATAGTTAAAAGAATGAATAAAATAGTTTATTTTTGATTTATCATATAGCTTTTAGTTATGACCATCGGAAAATTAATTTATTTATATTTAATACTAATATATATATATATATATATATATACACACACATATGTATGTATGTGATCCATTTTCTATTATTTTTTAAAAAAATTGTTTGGATCGCACTCGATTCTGATTTCATATAACATAACTAATTAACTGTTTTTTTCATAAGGTTTTGGGAAAATTTAAACATCAAATTCGAAATAAAAATTTTAATGTTTAGCAAAAAAGATGATAATATTTGGCCAACTTATTTTCATAACACGCAATCTCGAATGGAAATGTCTTTTATTTTCATACCTATATGCCTTATGTTTTACCTAATGTTGTACCTACTCGGTATTTTGATTCATTAATATAAGCATCATTCAGTTACAAAACAAAAAAATCTAGCATCAAAGAATCTAGGTATTGAAATTTCCATGATTTAACTAAACCACAAGAGAAATCTTTGAACCTAGAAATTTTTGGGTGTGATAGACTAAGCCAGTTGGAACTTAATTACTTGGTCCAACCCATGAGTGATAATTTTGCAGTGGCATAATTGGCTCTTAAAACAGCAGTAAATGAAGCTATGTAGCTAAAGGGTATTTGTGAAGAGCTCATGGATAATCTGACAATGGTTGAGGTCTATTTTGATTCACAAAATGAAATTAATATACATATCATTGCGATGTTATATTTTATCTGGATATAATTTGCTGAGGAGAAATTCTCTTAAAAGTAGTGCAAAAATCAGAAACCTGATGAACATACATTTTAACTAAACTCTTACATGGAGTCAGAGTCGAGGGTTGCTTGAGCTTGCTCAAGTTTCGTCCAACCTGAAAAAGAGTCAAATTCTGTGTAGTAAAAGCTCAAAAATAGATGATTAAGTGCTTTAACTCAAAACAAAAATTGGAAAACTGCGACTTATTGATTTAGTTCTAGTATAGTTTAGTATATATATGCTGTCAGTCATGGGTGGTTATTTTATCCGATATCTGAAGTCGCATCCGAACCCGATTCAAAAAACCCGAACCAAAATCCGAATCGAAATAGCAAAATATCCGAACAGATATTGATTTAATAGAAATTGGATATCCGAATCTGAACGGATAATATTCGAGCCCAAATGGATATCCAAAGATAACCAAACATATATATACTTACTCTTATATTTCTAGGTTTCATCTCTCATTTTATTTAAAATATTTTTTGTTATTTATTTAAAATATTTATATTAATGTCACATATACTTTAAGATTATATAATATACATACCTTTATATTGATATATTGATGTCCAACAATGATAGGTTTCTTAAAATTTTAAGTATTTTTAATAAGTAATATTAATAAGTTGTATACTTTAAAAACATTAGCTGAGAAAATTTGAATGAATTAAATATTCTTGACTGATAGTTATTAGAAAATGTATTGTAAAGTAAATCATAAATTTATTTACAGATATTCATTATATTCTTGATATGCGTAAATACTTTTGATATCTTCTTTTCCAGAAGTAGAGAGTACTATTATGGACGTAATGGTTATACAGTAAATATGCAACTTTCACACTAACAACGGAGAACCTTTTTTGTGTCGGCACAAAGGAAAACTATATATAAAAGAAAAAATTTGTTATATCTGTTGAAAAACGATTTATCCCTTTTTATAATGCGAACTTATAGATCTTTTTCGTCAGTAACATTATACAAATTTCAATTTTAGTGTTTACACATCAAACATTTAGTCAGATTATGTTTTTTGAACGTTATCTTTTTTTGAAACCTTTTTTGAACGTTATCTTCTAAGACCAAATGTCATAAATATACCGTCAATTCAAGTCCACAGAAAATCAACGATTAACTTGATATGCTTAACTATGTACAACAATTGGTCATATTATTGACCATCGGGTGGATAGCAAATTTTACTCTTTAACATAATCATCTGTGCTCGAGTATTGACGAGTAAGGAAACTTCAAACTAAATATTCTTTGGTGGGAATCATAAAAATTACTGTTTTTTTTTCTCTCTTTTGTATTTTACTTTTTTGGACCTAAAAACACACGAGATATTGTTTTTCTTTTATGAGAATAAAGAGATATTCTTGCTTTATTGTATAAGTTATATATATCTTTTCGAAAATCTTATGGTGACACAGTTCATATATACTCCTTTATACCCACTTCGAAATCTCAAAGGCAATCGTAAAGGTAATCATTAATCATATACTAACCATAACCACATCCAATTTTTCTAAATAAGATAAAATTTACATTGAGTTGAAAACTTAAAAAACTTCGAAACCCGACCACTGAGAGATTTACATGCGGTCCTCCCGAGACCGAAGACCGTTCACGATGAGCCACATGGTGACGCTTTGTCCATGCTTGCTTCGGTTTCTAGTCTGGATCAATTCGGTGGGGTCAGGACACTCGGTTATCAAAAAAAAAAAAACTTAAAAAACCATGTAGGTTTTCTATTTTTATATCAGCTTTACTCAGTATCTTTATTTATTTGCTTTATTTTTCTGCATGTCCTCTTTTGTCTTTCGTTAAAACCTTTTCCTTTTTTTCCTTTTTTCTTTTTTATGTCTTTCCTTTTTCTCTATTATAATAATTTACTATGATATATTTTAACTTCAATCCCGTTAACATCGAATATAAAAGGTGAAAAAGAAACTTTACATTTATTTTGTGCATCTGGTGCTTGAATCTTTCACGAGTATTTTTTGGGTTCACCTTCTAAAGTGAACATATAGATTCACCAACCAATAAAATTTTGGTTTTTCATATTCAGTATCTTTAAAAAAGCAAGATAGTGTTAAATTATATTATGTTTTTGAAAAAATAAATAAATAATCTCTATAATATTATTTGAGAAGTCAGTTTCATATGTGTCACGCTCACGTTGATTCTCATGATAGTTGATTACGTGAATACCCTTAATGAATTAATTTTAGTTATACCTAATTATCATTACTAAAAATTGTTTAGTTTCCTTTTTATTAATAAAGCTTTAATTATCTTTTTATTATAGTTTATTTATTTTATAAACCCATATATATAGTAAAAAGGAAATATCTATAAAATATATAGATTTTGTATATACAAAAAACGAATTTATTTTTTCCTACTTTATATTTTCGCTAAAAACATAAATAAAAAAGTGAATATCTAATAATTTTCAAAATATATAGGTGTATATATAATTAAAAAATAGTTAAGATAATTTTTAAGAAAACATATTTTTATAATGATTATATTTTTGATTAATTGATTTTAAGAAAATTAATTTCAAACAACGTAAAGTGATCATCTAATATCATTAAGAAAAATTATAAATTAAAATTATTTTTTTACCTGACTTTCATTGATTAAATTATAAAATTTATTCACAATTCTAAACAAGTGATGATTTACCAATTATTATGATTTAGTTTTTTTTTTATAAATATTCATATATGTACATGAATTTTCAAATATTATAAAATATGTTCATGAATGCAACTACAACATTTTCTGTGTGTTTTTATCTTTTTAAAAATAAACTTACCAAATTTTATAAGATTTATAAAATATATTACAAATATAAAAGGATGAACTGAACTAAATTAAGCTAAGAATAGTAATCCAATTTTAATATTATTAAAGTAAAAAAAATAGTTGTCCAATTTGAAATAATAGATGCAAAACATACCCAACAATGAATACTTGAACTGTCCAAAATATTATGTTTGAAATAAGATATCTAATTAAGATGAAAACACACGGATAGATACAACCTTTTGAATTTCTGGGTGTAACTACCTTACGAATTTGAAATTAATCAATGAAGTTTTGAAATATTTCTGAATTGGTTTGCTTATTCAATTCTCAATCTCTTAGCACATTAATTTATTTTATATAATTTTCTCCAAAATAACATATATTAATATTTTAAAATATTAGAAGTAATTATTAATGCAATTCCAGCTTTATATTTCTTTTCTCAGAAAACATATATTAAATTATAAAAACTTGTACAAATATATTTACAAATCTAATAAAATGAACCAAACTAAATGAAATTAATCTAATTTTAACTTAATTAAAAAGTGTTGTTTACTTTCAAACCAAATATGGAGCTTAACGATACCATACATGAATTAATCCAAATTACTATAAATAGAATCGCATATCTAATTAAGATGAGAACATAGTGATACTTAATATTATTTTCATGATATAAATTAAAATAACTTAAAAGTTATGAACAAATGTATAGATATATCTATATAATGATATATATATACAATTCCCTTTATTCATCATAAATATAAGTTATAAAGTTACTTGAAAGTTATAAAAAACAAATGTAAATATTTTACAATTATTATGATTTGATTATTTTATAAGTATTTATTCCCGTGCATGAGCACGGGAGAATCACCTAGTAATAATAATAATAGTTGCAAAAAAGGAATTTTTAAAAAAATATCATCAGCAAAATACTAAGGCCTGAATCCTAAACCGTTAACCCTTGATAAACCTTAAACTCTTGGTTAACTCTAAACCCTTTGATAAATCATAATATTTTGGATTAAAAAAAATATAATTTTAACACAGTCAGCAAAACACTAAAACCTAAACTCTAAATACTAAACTCTAAACTCTTGGATATACTCTAAATCTTTAGATAAATCCTGAACCCTTGGTAGGGTTTAAGATTTAGTGTTTTGCTGACGGTATTAGAAATATTTTTAAAATGTTTTTGTTTGCAACTACTATTTTTATTTTTTAAATTAAAAAAATATAATATAATTTGATAATATTTTGTTTCATTTTTTAAAAGATATTGAATATAAAATAACAAAATCTTATTGGTTGGTGAACCTAAGAAGTTTTCAGCTTTCACTAGCTCGTGTCAATGGAAAAAAGAAGAACTGTGTTTTTTCAACCTTCGGAGAGACATTGAGATTCAAGCTTAAAACATAAACATTCAATTGATATGAATATCGGGACTAGTCATTCGCAAAAAGAGAAGCTAATTACTACCAATTAATTACTAGCTAGCTATCACAATAACTTAGTGAGATCGACCCAAAGTAAACTCAAGATTAGGCTTGACAGGGCTTGTTCCAGAGATACTTGACAAGCTCATCTCCTCTGATGATATCCTCTCATAACTTGAACACTTTCCATCTATTTCCTTCTGCTATATAACCACGACAAAAACTATTAGCAAAATTTTCTATATAATGTAAATAATTGTTTTCATTGTATATATGTAACTAGGTATGATAAATATTTGAAGGCAGATGATCACGTACATAAGCTTAACTAAATTAACTATTAACAAAGCGAGAAAGGTAAGTAAATATATGTGAAGCTCAAGCAACGTATGCCACCATAGTAAAAATTATCCCAACGGTATTGTTTATATTTTTAAATATAAGAAGTGCAGAACCTTATGCAAATTAAGTGAAGGGAATTTCAATATGTATAGTGTATAAGGTGAATTGTATTATACATAATTACGACATTAGTGCAAAGAACTACGCTAAGCCTACTTATTGTCCGTGCAGTGTTTAACACTGACACATATATATATATATATATATATATATATATATATATATATATATATATATATATACGAGGTGATTGGTTGGATCTTAACCGTAGAAAATATAATGTAAGATTTAGTATGTAGAATTTTTTAATTTAGCTATAAAAGATGTAGTTTTAAATTTATTTTTACATCAATATTTTGTTTACGTAAAAAAAAAATTTAGAAAATAAAACTTTTACATTTTTTTAATTTGGCTATAGTTTTAAAAAACAATATTAAATATTAAGCATGATTGATTATTTTAAAAACTGTAGATAAAAATTAAAACTAAAGTCACTTTATACACCCCCAATCTTTTCTTTATTTTGTTCAACCATCCCAATCAATAACCCCATATATATTCCAATTGTTCAATGGTAGCTGACATTGTTTTTCTTTTTTTCCCATGTTGGCTTACAAGCAAAACCTAGATAACCGCAGCTCGAGGCTTTTTTTTTTTTTTTTGAACAACCTCGAGGCTTAAGCTTTCACAAGTCACAATATGTGCGTGTCAAAGGTCAAAAAAAAAAAACTCATCATGTTCAATGTCAATGGGGTTCGGTTTCTTTATTTTTCCTATAAATGTATAACGAAAATATCCTTTTCTTTTGTAAATTCCTAAAGCAAGCTTTAATGAAAGCCCTTTTTGTGGCACCCCTTTTGAGGGTTTCGGGTGACTTAGCAATGAAAAGAAATCGACAACTGATACTAGTACAATTTATACACACCACATATTCGTGTATACATAGTTATATTTGCAGAAAGAGAAGTATCGTACCTCAGAAGGTAGCATAAGTTCTGCAACATTATCGATCACCTTCCCATGCAAACGTGCCTCTCTGCAAAAGCCAACAAAAGCTTAGTAGTATAAGAGATCGATATTATATTCGCTTTAAGGATGTAAATAAAATAATCAAAAATTAAACAAAAAGAGGAAGAAAAGTGAAAAGGAAGATAAGAATTAAAAATACAGGACGAAAGAAAACAAATCGTTTTTCTTTTGGTAATAATATAATAGTATCATTTTGCTAAGTAGTCCCATAAAGTCAATAAAAGACTATTGATTTTTTGAACAAAAAAAAAGACTGTTGATTTTAATCAAATATACGGCCATGTGTAGTATCTATATATACATGTGTGCGTGTGTGTATGTTTTGGTGAGTGTTATATATGTGTGTGTGTGTGTGTGTTCTAGTAAGTGTATATAAATACATAGGATGGCTTAAATCTATTGCTAATAATTTGTATTGCAAACTATCTTTAACTGTGTTTCAAAAATTAACAATTGAGAGGGAGAGGTAGAGGACAACACATGAAGATTAACCAATCATGTGTATTTATATCAACTCGGTCCATCTGTGGCTGAGTAAGAGAAACCAGAAATACAAAGCAGAACCATAACCCGAACTTCAACACTAAAATCAGAAACTTTCAGTTGGTTTTCCGTAATTTTAAAATACCCATAATCAAATACTTTTATTTATATATACATATATATACATATATGTATTTTTAGAATTCCAAAGGTAAAACTTATCATTGAGATATTCACCATGATTAACTCCAGTTTCTTAACTGAGATTCTTAGATTAGGCAAAGAGATGATTCTTAGTTTTTTTAGATTTTAACTAAGAAAAGTTAAGAACCATCTCTTAAATAAGAGCATGATTATTGCTAGGTCCTTAACATTGGTTCTTAATATACATATATGTATATGTATATATTATATGCGTATATAATCGTTTGCTAAAAACTTTAGGGAAACCGAAACCGAAAATTTTTTAATTAAGGAGCTTTTGATTTCAGTTTCCGTAAAATCCTTATCAAATAATTATATACGCATATATAGTATATACATATACATATATGTATATTAAGGACCAATGTTAAGAACTTAGCAATAATGATGTTCTAAGAGACTAGATTTTGATCCGCACAACTGTACAGATGTTTATTTTCAGTTTCATATAAATATATATTTATTTTATATTTTAGTAGTATACATTTTTAACATTAATTATATACTTAAATGTTAATATAACTATTTAAAATACAATAATTTTATGGTTTACATGATATAATTAATCAATTATTTAAAACTGTCACATTTTTTTGTCGCTTCTTATTATATACTTATCTTATTGTATTTACATTTATTTATAGAACAAACTAATATATGCATTAAACAATATATTCAAAATTATTTTGTATTACTTTTCTGCTCATTTTGACCTGCCGACCTACAAAACTAAATTTATTACTAGCAATATTTTTTACGTTTATTCATTTTAAATAATATATTATTATATATACAAAAGTATAAGATATGTTAATTTTTTATACATGTATTATATAGTTTGCGAATGTTAAGTCGTTATGTCATCGTATTATATTTTTAGCATACATACTCATATTTATGAAAATAAAATTTATAAATTTATCAACTTAATATAAATTTATCATATTTTTCAATATAATAATTTTTATTTTAACATAAATTATTATTATAAATTAGACAAAATAAGATAAATTTTTTATTTTTTCTAACTGAATATATATTAATGTATAATAATATGTCATTGCTAATTACGAAATTAGTTGAAATATTTACATAAACCTTTTGACAATCATGATATTGTTAAAAAATATTTTTCAACAAATTTGTTAAAATAAATATCTATATGGAAATTAAAAGATATCATGATTTAAATATCATATTATAGATTTAATGAAATACATGTTAATTTTTATACATGTACTATATAGTTTGCTAATGTTAATATGTTTTACCAATGTATTATATTTTGAACATAAATACTTAAGAAAATAAAATATAAAAATTGAACAATTTAATATAATTTATCACATTTAGCTCAATATAATAATTTCTCTTTACAATGATTAATTATGATTATACAATAGATAAAATAGGATAAATTTTATATTTTCAATTTTATAAAATATAGTAATGTATAATAATATTTTAAAACTAATTTTGAAATTAGTGAAAATATTTACATATAATGTTTGAAAATTAAGATCTTGTTAAAATCTTTTAGAAAGATTTGTCAGATTTTCTAAAAAAAGTTTAAAAAGAAAAGATATCGAAATTATGATTAAAGTAGTTAAAAAATTCTATATAGTATTAGTCTTAATAAATACATTTCATAAAAATTAAAGGATGGTCCAAATTGAAAAAATCACACATTAAAAAAGTCATGACTTCTATATAGTATTAATTTTAATATATAAAATATAAAAGCCGTCTGTTAGCCGAAAAATGTAAAAGATATAACAAAAAAAAATGTTAAATCATGAGTTAAAAACTTCCGCTAATAGATCAGGGTTAATCATGCTCTTAGCCTCTTACTGCATCGTGTTTACAGAATATATATTATATAAGGGCTTGCGCATGCTTAAGCGAGAATCTACATATTTTATGTGAACAATGGAATTAATATACATCGAGACATGGGTGTATATATAGAATCTATACCGTATATGTACGTACGTACCCGGAAGAATTGGTCCATAAACCGTTTGATTTCTCTAGGGGATTCATCAGTTCATCGCTATCTCTAGATTTTCTATTCATATCGAACATCCAATCGTCTGAGTTATTATCTCCTGAAGATCCATTTTCATAGACATCAGATTGTCCTGAATCACATTAGAAAATATAAATTAGGGTTTGTTTCTATCAGAACCACATTTTAATTATTGAACTAGATGATAACCCGCGTATTGCGCGGGGTGGACTTTTTTTAAATATGTTATATCTAAATAAATAATACATTTTTTTGTTATCAATAATTTTTTTTAGATTTGATTAGGGATGACATGTGGGTAGGTATCATTTGGTTTGGTTAGATTCGGTTTGGATCTTTGCAAATTTGGTTCGAATCTTTATATGTTCAGTTTGATCTTTGATTCAGATAACCCATTTAATTTTTTAAAAACTTAAAGTTCATATATACTTTAAATTTCTCAAAACATAAAAATAAAATAATATGTTACATATAAATTTGAATAATGTATACCAAAATACTTAAATTTAACATAAAAATTGGTTTAACTTAAATATTTGGATAGAAAATGAATAGATATTTTCAGTATTTTGGTATTTGAGTAATGTTTAGTTATTTTAAATATATAATTTTTACTATTTTTATATATTTCTAAATATTTTGGACAATTTAAAAACATCTTAAGTATTTTGTATATTTCTTTTAGATATTAATTTTTTAAATAATATATTTAAGTATATAAATTTGGTTCGAATATACTCGGATACCCAAAATATTTTGGTCCGAATCGGGTTCGGTTCTGGTTTTTAGATACCAAAATTTTAAACATGTTCAGATATCTAACCAAATTGATTAAAGTTCTATACTATTTTCTAGATTGGATTTGGTTCGGTTATTTGGATTCGGATTTTTTTCCCAACCATATATTTTTTATTGTAACCAAATTTTAAATGAAAGTGACGATGGTTCATACTGATTTTGGGTATGCAATAATTTTTAAACCAAAACACTTTCTTTTATGTACATGATTTATTTAGTTAATCATTAAAAAATGTTCAAGACCCATTAAAAACGATAGGCTGAACTGAAAAAAAAGTTACCATTGATCACAAAATTTTCAATGTGAGGCTTGTACCATTTTTAGTAATTTATAATCGTTTAAAAAATTCGAAATACAACATATAAGAAAAAATATAATTTTTTTATTATATGCTTAATGTGATTGTTTAATTTATTTTAACAAATAAAATTAAACGAAAAGTATAGAGGATAAAAAATTATTATCAAATCTTTATTATTCATAATCATTAATGGTGATATATATGTCAATCATATTAGGAAGTTCCGTAGCTTTTATTTAAGGAAACAATAGAGAATATTCTTTTGTATATTAATAATTGATTTAATAGTTATTTAATAAAAACTATAATATATGTGTAGATGGACCAACTTATTTCTCTAACAATCCTCAGAATAATTCTCGTGATGACACGTGGTTACCAAACAATGTTGTAATGTTTCGGGATTAATATATAAGGGATTCTCTAAAGCCCATCATTAGAGCAACCTCAACGCTAATACCCACCAAAATAATCTTGAATTATTTTTCAAACACTAACCTGACGAAGCTGCTTTATCGGTTGTCTTCACTGTTCTGTACATCTGATATTACAAAATAAATACATCAAAGATAAAAATTAAAAACGCATGTACGTAATTCATGATAATTTTGATCAATTAAGAAATCGAAGTCTAAAAAAATCTCGTCTGAATCTTCGTATATATATGTTAATGGAAGAAGAGACCAAAGAATGGAGACCAATGTACTGTTGTGTGTCCAACACAGTTGAATAGTACAAACAAATTTTCAAAGTATAAAAACATATAGTTTCAAAAAAAAAAGTATAAAAACATATATACATATGGAAGTTAAGAAAAGAAAAAAAGAAGTTAAGAAAAGAGAAAAATAATCTAGAGCTGTACAACACAGAAGCATTAAATGACATTATTAATGAAGTTTGCGATTTTCATGTCCCCATGCATGAATTTATGTGTCGAACCATGGTTAAACAAAGCCCATTACACATATAGAGAAGCGAAACCATGGTTAAGTTAAATATACTCTCTCTCTCTATGTAAGACCAAAACCCTTTCATCATTGAGAAATGATGGTGTTTCTTGTACCCTCGCCCTTTCTGAGTTTCCTATTTTTTTTATCAGAACTAGAATTTTCTTACCTAGAAAAGTTAAATTTAATTGGATAATTGTCCCTAATTAGACTGTCCTAAGATTTTGTGTTCCGACTCGTGGGCATACATATATAACCAAATACTAATACTTGTTTCGAGCAATGATAACAAAATATAAAAACCATATAATACGTAGAAAACAAAGTATGAATTTTGGTGTAAACCCAATAAAAGAATGGATGATAAGAAACCAAAGTACTAATGTTCTTCTTGATTTTCTTGATGAGTTTTTTTTTTATTTAATTATCACGAATACATTTTCAACCCAACTCCATTTTTTCTTTCAAAATAAAGTAAAAATAAATATAGAGTAACCAATATATTCTCTAACTGAACTCTATATTTTACTCCATTTTAAAGTTTATTCTATAAATGAAGTAATCTTTTTTTGTTTTTGTTTTCCATAACTTTTTAATGAGGTGAAGAATGAAGTAGGATTATAACAATTTTATTCAATATTCAGTTTTACTCTATTTTAAAGGAAAAAATTTGAATTTTACATTGGAGATGCTCTCAATAATTGTAATATTGAGTAATTTTTGTTTACTGGTAACAAGACAATTTTTATTCTTTCAAGACAAAATAAATTCTAAACTTTTTTGTATAGAAAGATAAAATTTTAAACTTGCAAAAGTATTATCCTAGTCTATAAGGACCATCAGATCTAGCAGAGAACAAAAAATAGACTTTTTTACATGTATGGAATGTTTATTGACATTTTTCTTTTGTCTTTAACTCATCCAACCGTTGCATTATTGGTGAGCAAAATAGGATTTAATTAAGATAAGAATAAAAAGGAAGGATCAGAAGCAAACAAGATTCGATCTGTTCTGACTCGAGTGGAACTCCGATTTAAGGAAGTCATCGAGTCAAATACATCGATACCGGAGAAGTTATTAGTATTAACTAATTACTATATGTACCTATATTTTATTTTACTCCCACTACTTAGTATATTTATATGTATATAAATATACATTTAAGATCATCAGAGAAACTATTTTATTAATGGAAGAAATTTTACCTGTAAATGGGACTTAACATGTGCCAAAGTGAGATCTTTGACATCCATAAGCTCAAGAACTGATTTAGGTGTTGCTCCTAATAAACAATTGATTCATGTAAATAATTAAGAACCCATTAAACAATAAATAAAAGGTTATTAAGAAATGAGAAATTAAAAGAGACTGAGTTTATAAAAAAAAAGAAATCAAAAGGGACGAAAGGAACATACTTTCATGGCCACCAAGCAACTCAACGGCGTGAACGAAACGGGCATGGAGAGTAGTTGTCCATCGCATCCGTGGAGCTCTCATGCTTCGTTTAGCTGGGAATCTCGGCATGAATCTGTCTCTGTTCAGAGTCTGCCGATGATGTTGATGATTATGGTAATTAGGGTTTGTAATTAAACCGGAGTTACTAACGCTACTAGTACCAAAGCTATTGTTGATTGCCGTGGGAGTCAATAAAGAAGAGGGAATTAGAGACGACGGATCAAAAGGGAAATACGGCGGCGGCGGCCGGTGGTGATGATGTGGTTGAGGGTTTTGGTATAGAGGGATTCCTCTTATTGGCCGTAAGTGAGTATTGAGGTCATGAGCAAGAAACCCTTGTTGTTGTGTCTGAAACTGGAAAGAGGTCAAAATATTAGAGCCGTTGCAATTAGGGAGAAGGTGTGGATGCTGATGTTGCTGTTGTTGTTGTTTTTGGTGTTGGTGTTGATGCTGATGTTGATGTTGATGTTGATGTTGATGAGAGTTGTTAGAGAGCGAGAGGTCTCCGAGTGGATGATGATTGTTACTGGTTGTTCTTGAGCTGGGATTAGAGACCAGAGATGTTCTTGAATCAAGAGCTCTTCTCCAAAACCCTAAATCGAGTTCCCCATGTTCTCCTTGATCTGTTGTTGATCTTCTTTTCTGCCACGTCGATGATGGTTTGCTGTTTGGAGGACTAATTTGTAAGGATAAATCGGGTTGAGCAGGAAAAAGCTCCATGGAAGAGGGCCTTAACTTCTACTTCTTCTTCTTCTTGAATAGATTCTTCAGTCGTTCCTAGAGATATGAACCCTGGTTCTTGTTTTCTTGATTTAGGACAAAGAAGGAAAAAACTATAAATCCTTTTTAATTTTATTGTTGGTAGAGAGGGGAAAAAGAGGAGGAGAGTTCTGGGTTTTGATGAGAATGTCGTTTCTAGTGTTTTGAGGCTAAGTTGATTTTGCAAAGATTTTTGAGATATAGAGAGAGAAAATCAATGACAAGGTAGTATGTAGTGAACGGTTGTTTCTTTTGTGTGAAGTATATGTGAGAAAATGACACTTGAGTGTGTGTGAGAGAGAGGAGAGAGAAACGTGTTTGTGTGGACATGGGGTGGGGGGGGGGGGCTAGAGGAATTAGGTTAAGAAAGGAGAAGAAAAGCAAATGATAAAGAAAATAGAAAGAGAAAAAAGGAGAAAGAAGAACTAAAATAAAATTAAAAGTGGTAAATGGTAAATAAGGCTTTCTTTTTCTTTCTTTTTTTGCACTCTTTTGTTTTCTTTGTATGAGAAAAGTAAATCCTTTATTATTGTTTTTTCTTAATTTACACTCCACCTTTTATTTTACTGTTTATTCCTAGTTTTCTGATAATAAATAGAACAAAAATATGGTTCTTTGATATTTGCCCAAACAAAAAATTTAGCCAGTCAATTTTTTTTTATCAAATCAGTTAAGTTAAACTCTGTGGAAAGGAAAATAAAATTTATTCATTTAAGTTGCATCAGATTTGTGGAAAGAGAGATAAACTTTTCTTTATGATTTGCTAAAATTAACTCAAAAATAAAGTTTATGTTTCCGCTGACTTGTCAAAGAGTTATCTAAAAAAAAAAGTATGGGCTATGATCAACTATGGAAAATTGATGTTTTATTAATGATAATACTGAGAGTATATAATAAATGCAATGAGTATCAGAAGACAAGAGAATATGAATATATTGAGACTATGGGGTGATTGGTGATGGCTGTGAGTGCTCCACACAGTCATAAATCTCTCTAAAGCAATAAAATCAAAGCAATCAAACTTTTTGCCGCAAACAAAAATTTGCCAGTCAATTTTTTTTTATCAAATCAGTTAAGTTAAACTCTGTGGAAAGGAAAATAAAATTTATTCATTTAAGTTGCATCAGATTTGTGGAAAGAGAGATAAACTTTTCTTATGATTTGCTAAATTAACTCAAAAATAAAGTTTATGTTTCCGCTGACTTGTCAAAGAGTTATCTAAGAAAAAAGTATGGGCTATGATCAACTATGGAAAATTGATGTTTTATTAATGATATACTGAGAGTATATAATAAATGCAATGAGTATCAGAAGACAAGAGAATATGAATATATTGAGACTATGGGGTGATTGGTGATGGCTGTGAGTGCTCCACACAGTCATAAATCTCTCTAAAGCAATAAAATCAAAGCAATCAAACTTTATTAATAAAATCTAAAACTACAACCCAAAATCTTTAAAAAGAAATATATTGGCTTTAGAAATCACATTTTCTACTGTTTTTATCAAGTGCTTTGAAAAATATCCAAAGCCAAAGCAAAAATGTTACAGCCTATTTTCTAAAGCAAAAAAATCTAAAGTTACGACAATAACCAATCAACCCCTATAATTTAGCTATAGAGCGAATGGGATCCCTTGTCTTTGACTTCTCCTCTTTTATAGGTATTTAGTGGTATATCATAATGGCGGCTTAATCTCCGGTGCAGATAATATACTTTTATAGTAATTCTTAAAGCCTTTAATGTATTTATGTTATGCTTTGATTCTATAAGCTCGGTGTGTTAAATTCATGTAAGTCCGGGATGAGTCTTGACCTTTGTGGGCATATGGTTCCTTATTTAATATTAATGGCACTTGATTTTGGTTTTATTTCGTTCAAGTTAATATTTCGAATCATGTCAGAAGCGAAGTGAAACTCGGCTTTAACATTGACAAAGATGGACTACACAATTCTAAAACGGTACAAAATTTGCTAACTATATTTTGGACATCGTGATATTTAATATGAAAAAATACAATCCTTCAAATGTGTTTTTTGATTGAATATCAAATTTATTGATCAAATATTGAAATCATTTACAACTGCAGTGTTTTATTTTTTTCTACTCTATGGAAGAAAGAATAAAAGAATGTGTAGTTCAGGTATTTGTGCAGAGTTGAAACCATCTTCTCATCATCCTTTCAAATGTCTTTTTCAAAATAAACAAAGTAAAAAATATTCATTACATGAGGAAGAATAGAAAGGTGAAAACTTTGAAATGGTTATCTTTTACGCCCACACGCTCTCTCAGTGACTCAGTGCTTTGCTTCTTTTACTGAAACCCAAGGTAGATTTGTCCTTTTTAAAACCCCTAAAATCATTCCAAAAAAGCCTACAAATTAAATAATAAAAGTTTAATTACAAAAGAAAGGAAGAACAAAGAAAAAGATGAAAAGAGAATGAAAAAGGAAAAAAAAAAGGAATGAAACAAAGTTTGCGTTTCGGTCAAAAAGAAAAAAAAAACGAAGTTTGCGTATTTAATTAATTATTTATTTTCCCTATGTTTATTTCCCTTTCATTTGTAAATTATACCTTAACGATTAATTTCCCTTACTAAATAGTTTTTGAATGATCAGTTTATTAGACTAGTGTTCAAATCAACCCCCTTTAAATGTACGCAACTGATATAGTGATTAGCACAACGAATGTTGGTGTATGAGCAGCGGCGGATCCAGGAAAATTATTTGACGGAGGCGCGCAATAAATATTTTTTATAATATTTAATTTTAATAAAATAATTTAGCCTTTTAAAAAATATTAATAGATATTAAAACTGTTGTAAATATTATTAACTATAATTTTAAATAAATAAAATATATACTATTTTTCTACAACTTGTAAGAAGTTTTATAAATTTATTTTAATATTTTTAAAAATATTTTACAAATTTTATTAGTAAAAATAATAAAATTCTAAAATCAAAAACATACATACATATATAACATATTATTTAATTTTACATATGTATTACAATACCTTGCATGTCACTATATCATAGATAAATGCTCTAAAATAATCAGAAAGAGACTTTTTCAAGTTTGAATTTGTTCATTTAGAATCTGGGTTCTTCTACTTCATTTTTATTTACTTATTATTTCTTTATTTTCCCTCTCTTTTCTTTATTTGATTTCTTTTTTTATTTTATTCCCTTCCATCATTCTTAAGTCCCATAGGTTTGATCCTATAGAATCTGACCCATGTTCTCATTGAGCGAAGGGTACGAAATAAATTCAATCATATTTTTTTTTGATCAAAAAAAAATCACTATGTGAAATCTTCGTTTTTTTTTCTCTTTCTCTATCGCTTTCCCATAAGTACAGCACTTGTTGAATCGATAGAGAACCTTTTCTTCTGTATCGATATGAATCCATTATGAATCGATATTATTACATTCCAATTCCTTACCAATATCCCTCAAGGAAAATCCCGAATTGGATCCCAAATTGACGGGTTAGTGTGAGCTTATCCATGCGGTTATGCACTCTTCGAATAGGAATTCATTTTCTGAAAGATCCTGGTTTTCGTGCTTTGGCGGGTCTCCGAGATCCTTTCGACGACCTATGTTGTGTTGTGTTGAAGGGATATCTAGATGATCCGATCGATTGCGTAAAGCCCGCAGTAGCAACGGAACCGGGGAAAGTATTGTTTACTATTTTAGTATAAATTACTCTTATTTTTATTAGTAATTGATTGTCAGTAGTAGGAACATAATAAATTTAAAACTGTTTTAAAATAATATCTATAAATGAACATAGAATGAAAGAAATATGGAAAGTCAAATAAGCCAAAGAAACAAACACGTTAAACAGAAACAGAATTAAGTTACTAATAATTAAGTAAACCTAGGTGAAATGCAATTAAATAGTTAACGATGGGTTGACAAAAAAAAAGGCTCTGTGACAAGACGAAACCACAATAAAAATGAAATGATATAAACTCATGTAAGGAAACAGGGAAGGCATTGAACCGTGTTCACGGGAATTGATAGGGGGCACCTTTTCCATTTGACCTACAGATGTAACTAAGGTTCATTATAACAAAACAATTTATATAATTTAGTTGGGGGCACGTGCCCCCGTACCTAACACTGTAGATCCGCCTCTGTGTATGAGATCATTTTCAACAAGCACCCTCATTTTTCAAAACAGGGAAACATTTTTGAATAAGAAATTGATAGTGTGTTATATAACGGTCACTCTCAAGTTTTTTTTTACAAATAATCACTATATTTTCATTAAAAATATTATTTGTAAAATTTTAAAATGAATATTTAATAGTGAGAATTGTAATGTAATTATAACTACTATAAAAGTGTTAATAAAATTTTTACAGTTGTAATATTTATAAGAAAATAGAACGATAAATACTAAAATGTAATATTAAAATTATTCATAGAAGAAGAAAATATTATTCATCCACTTAAATTTTGAAAAAGAAGGTTTGTTGAATCCAAAAAGTTACGAAGTAACCTTTTAGTGTTGATTTATCATAGTGTTCAAAATAATTTTTGGTTTTTGTTTTTATTAAACCAGTTTCGCTAATAAGATTTAGATTTTAGTTTTATTTTTCATAAAACCACTTTAGTAGTCATTCAAGATTTTTACCAAATTGATTTCTTAAAAGGGTATCTAGTTTTTCAAAAAGCTTATCATCTTATAAACAAAAACCAAAATCCATGAAATATAGGTTTTTGTATAAAAACAAAAAGCAGTTCTTTTGTTGCTGTTGCAAATATTGCTATTTTAGAAATAAAATAATTAATTAAATACCATCTTCATAGAAATGGAAAATATGCGTAACACAGAAATTATCATTTCCACATTAATGTCAAATATATTGTTATATATAAATATTATGTTTTATCATTAATAATTAATTTTGAATTACTATTATTAAAATGAAATAATAAAATCATATATTGGTATCTAAAGCACGTAAAACAACATTAAAAACTTAAAAGCATTATCTGGTTAAAAATATAATATATTGTACAAAATAATAAATTATCATTTAAGAAACTAAAATCTATAAGGAAAAAAACAATAAGCACAAATTTAAAATCCAAAATCTAAAGCTTAAAAACTAAAAGCTTAAAACTTAATCTAAAACCCAAGAACTTACCTTGGCTACAAAGAAAAGATGTGTCTCTTACCTTATAAGCCGACAAACAAACCAATTATGCCACCATAAACAGTAGTCGTTAGTAGTTGACTCTTTTTTTTTTTGTGGATATTGATCATATCCTACAACAAAGTGATATTTTGATCCCTCCTTTTTCGGGTATTCCCACTCGGGAACATGATGTTTTTGTATTTCAGAGTACGAACGACTTAGAACATGGTTGTTCAGTATCTTTCTTCGGGTCTTTTAAATGTTTCAGAGTGCTGGGAGATGTGAATGAAGTTGAAATTGAACCTTCAAACTCGCTCAGTTTGGTAAAAGGTGGAAGTGAATCAAAATCTCCTATTAAGCACTAGAATATGGAATGAAAAACAGTTCGAAGGAAGAGAAAATGTGGCCCTCGAGACCTAGACTCTTATCACTAGTCATTGTCTTAATTATCTTTTTTTTTTCCGTCAAATATTATCATTCCAACATAAAATACAAGAGATCATACAAACCGAAAGCCCATAAGAAGCGGCAACTTAAATCCACATCTGGATAACTTAAGCCCACACAGGAACAGCTAACTGAAATAATCCGAAATTCATTCAAACTACTACCAAAGAATTTTAAACCTTTAGGTTCCTTAAATTCTGTAGGGGGCGTAGCACAGGTGTACCTGACGCTATTCCGGTAATAGGATCGCCTCTTGTAGAATTATTACGCGGAAGTGCTAGTGTTGGACAATCCACTTTGTAGCTTTGAACAAATATTATCCATAGCTTTGAACAATTCCGCAGACTTTCGAACCGAGTGGAGACCAAGAAGACCAAGGATCGGGGAAATATCGTTGCTGCCCATAGCACGTCACACGATAACCTCCACTTCTAACACCCACACCTCACGACTTATCGCTGCTGCCTATGCCAGCCAATCGATAACGTCCAACACGAAACAAATACGTAAAACTTCATAATCCGACAGGGGGAACACTCACTCGGTCCACCACTTTCGGATACGGATATGCCGCACTCATGCAACCACTTACCCTCGATAGAAGCTCTACACCAATACCACCAGAATGAAGTCTTGCCAATCAATCTCTCCTAACACACTCTAGGCAGAGAAATAATGCACTGCAAGCAATCACTGAACTCAACACCATGAAGAAAAGTCTGCTGAATAAGTTTAAAATTCTAAATTTCAAGACTCAAAACAAAACACCAAGTTTCAAAAACCATGGAATCGAACGCTCCACTCCACAACAACCTCCGCAACAGAACCACTTGAAAAACAAAGAAGAGAAGCAATGTCCCACCGCTATAATTCCGAACAGATCTAGAAAAGGAAAATCAGATATGTCGACAGTCAAACCCTAAAATACCGACTACGGACCCCTGCCCTCACCGCCTCACAGGAACTCCAGATCGAAGCCAACCATCCACAGATCCAACCTCCCCGGAGCAGATTGAAGACGCCGCGGCAGAGCTGCTTTCCAGAGCCCCACGTATTTCGACGGGTCGGAGAAAAGAGAAACAAACGGAGCAAAATACAAAGAGGAAAGGGAGATGAAAGAGCCTCCGGCGGCCACGCGCCCGGCTGACAGCCGCCGGAGCAGATCGGAGAAGATGAAGATGGGAGGAGGCTGAGGGTTTTTGTTTCTTCGCTCATTGTCTTAATTATCATTGAAGGATTATCTACTTTTTACCTAGCTATAAGATCTTCGGTCTTATTCTTGTAATAGTTTATGTTTTAATTTGAAAGTATTTAGTCAACAAAAACCAAGAACTTTGTAAACAGTCGAGTCTTTAACCTTTTGCTTAAATTGATTATTCAGTTTAAGGTATATCAGAACAAATTTTTTTTTTTTGAAAAAACAATAATTATGATTAATTTTAGGAAAAACAAAACATTGCTTAAAAAATATCTTATACTATATGAAGTAATAATAGGTCATGGAAAATTATATATAAGACGAACGATATATCTTGAAGTCTGGTCGTTTTATCAATGTGCACATTATTCACCAAGAAGTTAGTTTTAAGAAAATTGATTATCGTTTTAAAAAAAAAAAATTACAGGATTTAAAGACATTGAAAATTTGTTTCATAACAATCATCACCATACTTTTCATCGTCTTCATCATCAGTATGTTATGTCGCAAACTAAAATCATACTATTTGAAACTTTGGAGAATTTTTTCAAAGAAAAACTGACTGAAAAGACATATACTTTCCTACGTTAGTCAATCAAGTTGGGAATAATATTCGAATTTCCAACGTTGGATTTTCATGTTGTGGCGCTTATATGCAAGGGACAATTTGTTGGATAATCATAATGAGGACATAAAAGAATATAGTTATGCTACAGTAATACTTTTTGGATGTGAAAGATTACACTCAAAATGTACAGTTCTCTCCTTTATAACGCGTGCGTGTGGAAAAAATGTGCAAAATAAAAAAATGCGAACAGTAGATTATACTATATTCAATGTAGAATAGTCGCATTTTCAGACACATAAATGGCTTCTAACTACAATATGTTTAAATTCTCTATCTCTTGTTGTACAAGTTCCAAGTGGTGTAGAGTAGTTTTTGTATCAAAAGAGAAGCGGATCCAATTTGGAAATAGATGGAGAAAAGTGCTATAGGACACCCGACAACAAACAAAATGTTGTGAGGTATATTAGTAAGCCATACTATATTGTAAAATTTATAGTATCATAGTTATTATTCTGTGTACAGTCATTCAATATTTGCTAAGAGATATAGTATTTAAGTGTTCGTAAAAAGAGAGAGAGAGAGCGAGCGGGAGGGAGAGAGCACGAGAGGAAGAGTGTGGGAGGGGGAGAGAGAGAGAGACTAAATACAAAATATCATATAGTGTAGGTAAAGAAAAACAAACAACTCAAATCCATATACCCTAAATCCTAAACCCAAACCCTAAACTCAAATCATATACCCAAACCATATACCCTAAACCCTAAATCCAAACCCTAAACCCAAATCGTAAACCCTAAATCCAACTCCTAAACCCTAAACCCAAACCATATACCCTAAACCCTAAACCCAAACACTAAACCTAAACTCTGAACCCTAAACCTTAAAACCAAACTCTAAATCCAAACCCTAAACCCAAACCATATACCCTAAACCCAAACCCTAATCCTAAACCCTAAACCCAAACCCTTATCCATTACGTGACTATGCTATATATATTATGGTATGAAATACTCGACACAACCACAAATTTTGTATATATGAAATTCTCTAAAATTTTCTTATATATAGAGAGAGATGATGAGCGGCGACGGCGTCGGAGGAAAAAACAGTGTAACTGATGAAGTAATAAGTAAGAAGAACCAGGACGCAGAGAAGGAGATACAAATTGCAAAAAAAGAGAAAAAATGTATAATACTATACTATAATTTAAAACAGTATAGACAACTTAATACATAGAAATATCACGATGTAAATTTGTTATAGATTTAGAAAAAATGACAGCGATAGAATAGTACAAATAGAATAGTACAACACAATGACAGGGAAAGAAGAGGAAACATTAGGAAATAGAATAGTAAAATAACAGGGAAGGAGGAGGAAACATTAAGAAATTGTTTCTATTCTATGTTATCAAATAGAATAGTACAACACAATGATAACTGGTTATCTTCTCCAAAATTTTTCATTTCTCTAGCCTCTTGCTCATAATTTCATTCTTCGGATGAATTATATATGATGTGATATAGTTCTGTTCCATTTGTAATTCTTACCACAACAAACAAAATACTAAAAAATCTTGTCTATGAATAAAAAAAATCATTTGTGCAATAAAACACATGCGAAGGATATATTTGTCACTAATACATAATATAGAGAGAATATTATAGCCATCAGTTTGTTATGAATATAGAGTTAATATTTTTTCTACTATGTACATGGCTCCAAGTTTTCCTATATGTAAAGACAATGGATGATTTTTTTATATTTAAAAAAGAACAAACCCAATCCAAGGTCTCATTTAAAAATATATTTCCTTTTTTTAACTTATAAAAAAATCAAGAACCAAAACATTACTACTTCAAATCAAAGGATCTAACTGGTGACCAAGGAATGAAGAGAAATAATGCATTCCTTAATCTTCCTAACAAATTTTACCATTCATTAGGAATAGTCATTCCTTTTCATTCCTTCTCATTCCTTTTATGGTAGAGAGTTAAAGAACAAATTTATTCCTCACTAAATTTGATATGGAATAACTGTTCCTCATTATTCCCATAATTTTATTCTCATCAATTATTTTCCTTTTTGTTCCTACTATTCCCGAGATGGTCACCAGTTAGACCCAAAGTGAAATGACTAATAAACTCATTCCCCTTCGGAAATATCCATATTTTAGAGAAATTCTTTTTATGAAAGATACATTTTTTACTTTCTCAATATATTATTTAATGAAAATTTGTAAACTTTAAAAAGTTAATGATGTTTATTGGATTTTTATAGATTAAAAATTATGGAAAAATATTATATATATATATATATATAAAATAATGCGTTTACAATTAAATTTTAATATATATTTTTAATACATGTGAAAAATTTACAATATGTATCTTTTTAAAACGTAAAGAATATTAATCAACCAAAAATAATTATCTACAAACTATCCAATGAAGATCGCTTTTTTTATCCAACGCTTCAATATTATATTCACTGAAAAATCTTGCCGACAAATGATTTGAATGATATCTGCAAATTAATTACGAGAGACTAAAATAATTACCGTATTCAATTTAAATCAATTGTTAAATTATCTTGACATAATGGTTAGTAGTGCTGATGACTTAGGCCTTGAGATCGGCGAGATACCTCTATAGGGAATAGAAATCTCCATAAGAAAACGACATTGATCTTAATTTTCTTGAAATTCACAGAGATGTTTCTGTATTTGCTTTTGATTTTGTCATTAACATGTGAGTAGTTACAAGTATCACATTACTATAAGCATTCTTTATTTTTCGTAGGGGTTCCCAACAAACCCCCCAAACCAGTGTACTTATTATTATCTAACGTGTTTAGTGTTATTTTTTTTGAAATCCGATGTTAAATGAACTTTAGAAAGACAGAAACCATGGTTAACATATTGATATAATCTGAATATTGGGACGATGAAGTTAATTTTTTCGGAAACGGGGTACACATTTATACATAACAAGAAAAAAAAATACGGTGATAGTTTTGTTCATTTTATTATTATTATTTTAAATACATTTTATTATTAAATTTCATAATTTCAATGATCATGCACTAATGACGTAGTCTGTTATGTTAAATACAGTTAGAATAACACATCATGCTTTTATACAGAAAGCCAGTTCAGAAGAAAAAAACAACACATCATTGCTTTTATACATCATCGTAGAGTTAATAGTTGCTTGTTACTTAGTCAAAAATAAAATAGAAATGGTTGCTTGTTACAAAAGTTGGTCGTTATGTGATAAGACAGTAGAGATTCAAGGAGTTAAATAGAGAATGTCCAACTCTTACAACATTAAATGTGGCAGAAGCTCCCTCACTTTTAATATTATTACGAAACATTAATGGTTGCAGACTTGCAGCAACCATTGCGGAGCATCATATTCTTATAACAAAAAAACTTTATTGTATTACTTTAAGAAATCACCTATATATGTAGGTAGAGTTAGCTATGGTTTTGATTATTGAATGGTCAATGCAAACACAGGGAATTAGAACTACGATTTAATTAAAAAAACACACACATGCTTGGGAATATTTGTATATAACTAGATATCTGTTCTTCGCTATCTGTATTTTTGTCTACAAATAAAAATAAAATTAATATGTATATATGTAAAGTCAGTTGATCAAAATTTTTATTAGGATCAAAACAAAAACTCTTGTAGTTGAAGACCAAATATTAAACTCTAATAGCTTTGTTATTTGATGATACAAATAAAATGTAAAAAGACAGACTTATTGTATGTATAAATAAAAGCATCGCCAAAAAGTTCTATATTTTGAAGTTTGAAAAACTCTATATTTGAAGTTTTTATGGTGTTTTTCTTTAAAAGCGGAACTCCAAACTTAACTTTAAAATTATTTCTATTTTACACTATGATCTTTATATTTTTTATAGTTAATGTATATTCATATAACTTTTATAAATACCAAACACACATACACATTATATATATATATATATATATATATATATATATATATATATTACAGCAATATTAATTAAAAATATTAAACTAAAGTATAAAATTATAAATAGAAATACATAATTAAATATTAAACTATAAGAAAACACCACATTCTTATTGTCTAATTCTAGTTTTAAAATATTATAAATTTGATTTTTAAATATTATAATTTTATAATATTTTTTAGAAATATTATAATACAAACAAATATTAAGTTTCTTTTGTAATATTCTTGTTGACTACTTTAATTTTAAAATATTATAAATTTAATTTTAATTTTATGTGTAGAACATATATTTATAAAACTAATTTTAAATATTTATGAAATATAATTTTTTTTTAAGATTAAAATGATAAACAAAAAAATATTTAAGAAATATAAATGTGATTTTTAATTAAAAATACCAAAATGTAAATAAAAAGATAAAACTTCAAATTTGACGTTTTATTTGAAGCTTCACTCTTCAAAATGTCAAATTTAAAGTTTTAAAGTTTCTTTTTGAAAACAAAAAACTTTATATTAAAGATATAGAGTTTTTTTTTTTGGAGATACTCTAATACATATGTAGACAAATCTGGAAAACAAGTACAAAAAATAACCATAAGATAAAATGTTGAGAAATAATGAAGAGAAGTTTTATCATTTCAAACATCACTCTAAAATGTAATATAAATAGAATGGTTCCATTAATTCCGTTATAAAAGAACGCAAAAGCCATTTTGCAACCTAGAGAAAATAAGAAACCACACATTGAACTTTTAATGTATTTTTAAAACATAGTAATAGTTAATGCCCATTACTTAATATTTTGTTATTTATTAAATTTATATTATCCACACATTAAACTCTCTTTTGCTTAACGTAAATAATCCATTTGTGTTCGCAAATACTTTTCCTTTTCTTTTTAAAGGTCAAGCAATATATACACAAACTTCAATATAGCTCCAGCTTCATGCAATACATTACGTACTACCTCATATAGTATTCCACGAACTAATACATCAACAATTTCTCCTTTTTGGACTATCTCCAACGCCGAAGAGATGATCGAGTTGGTTCGTCCCACTATTTAGCATTCTTAGATTTTTTTTGTGTTTCACCAAGTTTAACACGAGCTTGTCTTGCTTCTTCTTTCTCTATTTATAATTCCTTCTGTAGAACTTAATAAGTGCTTCAAGACGTCTCTGCTCTTTTACTAGCACCATATTCTTCTTCCCAGCTTCACTAACGTTCCATACACTTGTTTTGTAGCTCTCCTTGAAATCATCCTTTAGTCTTTCACCATATTTTCCTCCTTAGATTTAGAACCTGATTAAGATGGTGTACTTACTCCATCTTTGTGTGTACCAAATGCAACTAGGTTGAGAACTTTGCCTTTTTATGATTCATTCTCAATTGTCCTTAGGAAGGATGTATCTTTCTTCTGCATCTCATCATGTCCAATTACACCTAAAGCTTTTGAATCTTCTTCTCTTAGCCGTTGGACACTCGCTTTTGAAGTGTCCATATCCTCTGCATTTATAACATTGCACCTCTGTATTACCACATGGCTTGCCAGCTTCTTGTCTTTGTTTGCTCACACCAACTTTCTCATGTTCTTGCCACTATATCACTTCTTGTAGTACATAGTGAAGCACACAAATCATCTTAATCACCTCGTCTTTATTTCTGATTTTTGACTTGTTGTTTCAACAACTGCCAAGTTCACTTCAGTATGATTGTCCACACGATAAAGCTCTATCTCATGAGTTTTTACCATATCTATAACTTCGTGAAAGCTACATCATCTATGTTAAGATACACAAACATTTCTCCTTTATATGATTGTATATCCTGTTTATCCTTCTTGCATTCTTGAATCAGATCGAGTTGCTTCTTTTTGATTGATGTAAAAACAGAAGACAAAGCATTTGCATTATTCCTTGACATCTCCTTCTCATGCTTTGTCTATTTAGCCAATGGTTTGTTGAACGCATCATTATCTTTCTCTACTGTCTTAGGAGCTTCATAGGCATCTTCCATTGATGCCCAAACATCCATATCAATACTTTGTAAACTCGCCTTCATCTTCACTTTCCAATACCCATAGTGTTCATGATCAAGCATATATTTATATTGAACTATATTATTCATCTTGCCTTGAGGAACTCACCAATGACTTAGGTGATCCGCTCTGATACCAATTGAAAATGTAAGATGAGCCTGATATAAAGTCGTTTACGAGTACTGTATCAAGAAGTACTACGACAGATGAAAACAAAGAAGTCCACAATAAAGAAATATTTCTATACTAGATCTCTTCCAAATAAATTTACAAGTCTTGTTTAATCAGGAAAACACTAGCCTCATACATTTCTATGATCTAACATATAATCCAAAAAACTTTCTCTCCTTAACCCTTTATGTTTCACTCATCATACAAGTAATGAAAACTCCTTTTCTAAGAATACTTTTCTTTGTATTAATCCCATATAAACTCCCCCAACCTAGTTATACTAGGTAGATTTCATGGCCCTCTTCCCTAAGTAAATATCTCTAAATTTCCTTATTAATCTTTATTTTCCTTTTAAGCAAACTTTTTTTTCTTAATGACAAAGTTCCTCTTCAAGTAAACTCACTTTGCTTAATATAAAAGGTCAATTTGTCTTCACAAATATATCCTCTTTCCTCTTTCAAGTTCAAGCAATCCCTAAACAAACTCCAATATAGCTCTAGTTTTATGCAATACATTACGTGCTACCTCCTGTAGTACTCTGCGAACTAATACATCACCAACCTAAATGCAAAAGCAAAGTCACTAGATCGAAAATAGGAAAAAGAGAGCACAATTCAGGGAAAGACCTACAGGAACAGTCCGGTTTCTCCAGTACGAAACCAACGTTTGGAGAGGCCTAGGCCCAACCCCAAAACCAGCTCACCTTCGCCACGACCTGGGAGCACCGCCTCAGAACCTCTGCCCGCCGTCCTTAGTGCAGGGTGCAAGGAGAGATGTGACCTCAGATAAATCTTTGACAAGAAAAATCCCGCTCCTACGTCTTAGTTTCTCATCGGAAAGCCACCACTACTGTGCCGCTTATACTGAGAACCCATGAATCTACAAATGACAACTGAAGCAAAGTTTAAGGACTCCAGACAAGATCCGGTCCTCACAAACCTATACTGAGAAGCCATAGACCTCAACACCACCATAAGACCACCACAACACCACCGACGTCGCCAGATGCACCGCCAAGACACACTGGGAAATCCAAGAAATATCATGAATACAAAACAAGACTTAAACGAAAGTGCAGAAAAAAAGGAAGGGGGGGGGGGGGTCTCACAGCTCGCATCAGTCTAAACTTGTTGGTTGTCTTCAAGAATTTAGAGAGAAAGAGAGGAAACTAATAGTCGGTTCTCTTTTAAAAATTTTGATATTGATTTTCACATTTTTATTTTAAATACTAAATTTAAATTATTTTTTAAAAGAAAGCTATCGCAGTTGTATATTTTTAAAATAAAATTAGATTGACAATAAATTATCAATAATAACATATTAAACTTCATATATCAGATTTATAATTTTTTCAAACAATATATATCATAAATATCTATTCTATTGAAACACAAGTGTGACCAATTGATAAATGTTTGGTCCAATTATTTACAATTCATATTTTTTAATAATTAAACAACAACATTTAACATATGTATTAATGCTTCGACACCAGCAGGTCTGAGTTTTGAATACCAGTGAAAGCGGAATTATGCGAAATAATGGAGAGAGACTTACAAGAGATCTGCAGCATGGCGTAAGGAATACCGTCGAGCGTGGATCCGATAGGACGGCTCAGGTGATGCAGTCAAACGTGAATCCTCATAAGGCAGGTAGAATTGTCAGCTGCAGAATCATCTGTAATATTCTCAGAGTTTGTAATAGCTTAATTATCGAACGTTAAAGAAATATGTATAATCTAGATTGACTTTTGAAGTATACTTAAATATAAAAGTTCAATTTTTCAAAAATTTTAAAACAGAAAATATACCCGTCCTTTTAAGGGCGGGTCAGAATCTAGTATATATTTAAAATTATATAAGTATCACTGATATTTTAGTTTTTTTAAAATATGTATTTTGTAGTTACACTGTTCATTATACATGTTAAAATTTATATTTTGTTGTAAACCGCTTTTTTAGATGAACCTTGATTTTTTCGGAGTATACATTTCTCTTATACAAACAACAGTTAAATCGTATTATAATTTCTAATCCGCTTATCCACTGCTACTTAATCCATTGTTACCATTCGAAGCCATAATATTAAAAAGTTGGTGGATTGTAATGATGCAAATATTTCCACATGAAGTTTCAATGAGGACATGTCTATATATTTTACACTTTTAATTTGAAATAATATAATTAAATTAATTTTGTTTGAAGACAAGTAATGCAGTTATAATTAAAAAAATAAAATTAGATTGACAATAGAACCTCAGTAATAACATATTTTTTTTTTGTCATCGAGTTATATAGACTCATGTGGACTCTGTAAACCAAATTGGTAACTCTGCATCCATGTGCACAACAAATGACGTTTGTTTCCTAGCATAACGTGCTAAGCTACCAGCCTTCAAATTCTGTGTGCGTGGTACATGGACGATCCCTGAGCTGTGAAAGTTTCCTTGCAGGGTCTTTATATCCGCCAAATAAGTTGCAAAAGCAAACTATTCTTCTAGTTCCGACACCATCTTCACCAATTGAGAACAATCTATTGCAAATGTGACCCTAAACTAATGCAAATTTCGTATACATTCCATTACACAAAGTAATGCCTCTACTTCAGAGTGAAGTTGAGAGAGTGAAGTGCTTACATTCCTGGCACCCATTAGACCTGTATATCCTTCCAGTGTGCTATATCATCCATGTCCTGAGAACATCTATGTGTACTTCCAAGACCCATCCACAAAGCATCATCGTCCTGGTATAGACGGTATTGTCGAGCCTTGCCTCAGTAATAACATATTAAATTTCATATATCAGATATATAAATATTTTAAAAGAAAATATATATTTCATATATATATATATATATATGTATATATATACTTAAAATTATTTAGTATCACTGAGTTTTTTTAGTTGGTAAGTAAAGACTGGTTACCATATTTTTTTTTTTGCTAAACGTTTTTTACATTTTTTGGATAAAAGTTAGCGTTTTAGAACAAATTATCAAATTTTTAAGGTTTAATGATTCTGGAAGTGAGTAATGGTTAAAAATTTCGTATCTACAACCTTATTTGTATATATTTTGGTTATGTGCATTTGGTCTAAATGGATGTATCTGGATGTATACCACTCGGTGGATGCAATTCTGTGGATACGTTTGTGTGGATGATATTTCTGTGGATGCCTTTGGTGAATGCCTTGTGCATATATGTGCAGTTGGGCAAAGAGAGAAATCTATTTGTTTGGGCCTTTGGTATGGACAAATCCCATTAGTGTAAGGATTAAGGGAGTCACTATATACGCTCTCTAAACCTAATTTCTTGCCTCCTACTACTCATCTAACACCAAGAACAAGATTAGGGAGAAAGTGAAGCAAGAAGCAAGAGAAAGCTTGGAGATTGAAAAGGAGTATTCACAGGGAGAAGCACAGAGGGATTTGGTCAAAAATCTAAGGTTGTTCTTCTTCCAGAGATTGTGGGTTTCTTCTCCTCTACACACAGGATCAGTAAGCTTAAGTCTTTAGCTTATTGTTGTGCTGTCTCTAGGTGAATAGAAAAGCATAAAGGATGTTGTGTAAGAAGCTCTTGTAAACACTTGATACTAGTGAATCATTGACAATGCCGTCCTCTCCCTAGATGTACCGTAAGGGAACTGGGTTAAAAATCTTTTGTCTTTAAACAAACTCAAACAACATAAAAGCGTGCTAAGTTTGATTAGTCAAGTGAGATAAACCGGTTAATTGGTTAAAAGAATTCTCAACAAGTGGTATCAGGCATCAAGTTCAGCAGAGGAGGTTACAGTTTCAGTATCTGATCTGCTATTGGTGTTGTTTGTAGAAGTTAAAGGTTACTGGTCTGGGTGTTCAGCTTTAGGAGAGGATAAAGTCTGGGTCATGGAACCAGCTCAAGGTAAATTTGAGGTGGAGAAGTTTGACGGTCAAGGAGACTTTGGATTATGGAAGCTTTAAATGCTTATGCAGCTTCAGCTTCAAGGTTTGGATTTTGTTCATGAAGAAGAAGAATCCGACAGTTCTGATAAAGGAAAAGAAAAAGAAGGTGAGGTCACATAAGCTAGGAGTTCTCCGGTTGATCCGCTGAAACAGGAGAAGGATAAAGATCAAAGAACTCAATATACTCTTCTCTTAGCAACATGATCTTACAAAAGGTTATGAAGGAAACATCAGCTCTAGGAGTTTGAAAGGCTCTAGAAAGAGACTATCAGACGAAGTCCTTACCTAACCGGATTTATTTGAAGCAAAAGTTTGCCAGCTTTAAGATGGAAGAGCACAAAAGCATAGGGGAGAATCTTGATGTGTTTCTGAAACTGGTAAATGATTTGGCAAGTTTGAACATCAATGTGAGTGATGAGGACCAAGCCATTCAGGTCCTGTCTAGTCTCTTATAGTCTCCCAAGACAGTTCGACTCACTAGTTCACACACTTCAATACAGTAATGGGAAGGAAACACTGACTCTGAATGAAGTAACTAGTTTTTCTTATGAAAAGGAAGTTGAGCTAAAGGAAAATGGGCTCATTGGAAAGGCTAAATCAAATGCAGAAGGTTTGGTTGTGGCCAGAGATAGACCTGAGAAGAAGGGTTCTGGTCAGTCTAGTGGAAGATCACCACTATAAGTCAAGGCTTGTAGCCAAAGGGTATACTCAGGTCGAAGGAGTGGATTACAATGATATATTTTCTCTGGTGGTTAAACATGCTTCTATTTGGATCATGTTGTCAGTTGTGGTGAATTTCGATCTGGAGTTGGAGCAACTGGACGTCAAAACTGCTTTCTTACACGGTACACTTGATGAAGTCATCTACATGGAACAGCCAGAAGGTTTCATAGAGAAAGGGAATGAAGGCAAGGTTTGCCTACTAAAGAAGTCTCTCTATGGGTTAAAGCAGTCTCCTATGCAGTGGAACAAGAATTTTGATGATTTTATGAAGTCTCAAAAGTTCCGGAGGTGCAGGAAGGATCCATGTGTTTACACTAAGTGATCAAGTATCGATGATAAGGTATATCTCTTAATGTATGTTGATGACATGTTTATAGCAGCCAAGGATATAGCGAAGATCAAAGTGCTGAAAGAAAGTTTGAAGGAAAAGTTTGAGATGAAGGATCTAGAGCCAGCAACTAGAATCTTTGGTATGGATATCATCATATCATCAGGGATAGGAAGAAGGGAATTCTGAAGTTATCACAAGAAAGGTATCTTAAGCAGGGTTTGAGAAATTTTAACATGGAGGATTGCATGGCTGTTGTAACTCCATTTAATTCACAGTTCAAGCTTAAGAGTTTAATTCCAGAGGAGTTGGTTGTGGAGACACGGTTGATGAGCTCAGTTCCGTATGAAAGTGCAGTAGGAAGTCTGATGTATGGCATGATTGGTACTCGATCAGATTTAGCGTATGTGGTCGGTCTGGTCAGTAGGTTCATGGCAAATCCAGGAATATGTCATTGGTCTGCAGTTAAGTGGATCTTGACATATTTAAAGGGAGCTTCAGATGTGTGTCTAAACCTCAAGAAGTCAGACAAGTTTGAGATTGAAAGATTTTGTGATTCAGATTATTCCGGAGATCTTGACAGGAGAAGGTCAATATCTGGTTATGTCTTCAAGGTTGGTGGTAATACTGTGAGTTGGAGGTTTACTCTTTAGCATGTTGTGGCTCTTTCAACTACTGAGGCTTAGTACATGGCACTAACAGAGGTAGCTAGGGAGGGAATTTGGTTGAAGATTTTCTGCAGTGAATTAGGGTTTAAGTCAGAAAGTTTCAAGTTGAATTGTGACTCACATAGTGCAATTTGTTTGGAAAAAAATCTAGTTCATCATGACAGGACCAAGCACTTTGAGAATAAAGTCATTTCATCAGGGACAAAGTTGAGGATGGTGCAGCTAAGATGCAGAAGATTCATACTTCCCTAAATCACGCGGATATGTTGACAAAGAGTTTAGCGGGAAACAACTTTGAGAGGTGTCTGGTGACACTCAATATCACCAACTAAGTTGAGACAGCGGAAGCGCAAGATGGTCTGTCGGTTTATCACTTCGCAGCAGCAAGAAGTTCAGATGGTCAAATCTGGGAAATAGCCAAAGGGTTCAGATGGTCAAGTCTGAAAAGGAAGCTTAAGGCAGTTCGGATTTAGAGCTGAGGGTCGCCGGTAAAGGTAACAGGTCTGCTTATTTCTGGTATGATTGCAGGAATGATTCACTAGTTGAGACTATGACGGAAGTCTCAAGTCATCCTACGTTGAGGTAAATCAACATAGAGATGGTATTTCTTTTTTACAAATAACAAGTGACCAAACGCTGAAGATGGAGATTTGTTGGTTATGTGAATTTGGTCTAAATGGATGCGTCTGGATGATACTACTCGGTGGATGCAATTCCGTTGATACGTCTGTGTGAATGCCATTTCTGTTGATGTCTTGTGCATATATGTGCAGTAGGGCAAAGAGAGAAATCTATTTGTTTGAGCTTTTAGTATGGACAAAGTCCATTAGTGTAATGGTTTAGGGAGTCACTATATACACTCTCTAAATCTAATGTCTTGCCTCCTAACACTACTTAACACCAACAACAAGATTAGAGAGAAAGAGAGGCAAGAAGCAAGAGAAAGCTTAGAGATTGAAAAGGAGTATTCACAAGGAGAAGCACAGAAGGATTTGGTCAAGAATCCAAGGTTGTTCTTCTTTCAGAGGTTGTGGGTTTCTTCTACTCTACATACAGGATCAGTAAGCTTAAGTCTTTAGCTTATTGTTGTGATGTCTCTAGGTGAATAGAAAAGCACATAAGTTGTTGTGTAAGAAACTCTTCTAAACACTTGATACTAGTGAATCATTAAAAGTGTCATTCTCTCTCCAGATGTACGAAAGAAAAATAGGTTAAAAATCTTGTTTATTTAAACAAACTCAAACAACATAAAAATAAAAGTGTGCTAAGGTTGATTAGTCAAATGAGATAAACCGGTTAATTGGTTAAAATAATTCTCAACAATATATATACACATATATGTTATTACTGACATATCTATTTTTATTTTCACTAGAAGAAAAATTGAAATGATGAGAAGTTTTTTTTTTGGTCAAAAGTTTTATTTTCACATATATAATGTGACAAATCTAAAGACTAGAAGACTAGAAAACTTCAACCAGAAAGACACATATGTATATTAATATCATTAAGAAAATTATTTGATAAGGAATTAAAGATGATTGTTAGGGTCTTTTTCAAATAAATAAAAAACAGATTTCATTCTTTTTTTTGTGATCATACCTCACAAAAACAAAAACATTCTAGTAGTGTTCTTTGAATTTCAACCTTTATAGTACATTCAACAAAAAAAAGATTTTGTTCTCATTGAATGGTTGCTCTTTTCAGGTGGAATATTATTTCTCTTTAATTCTAAAGTGTACAATTATATATTTGCATGTTGAATTCGGTACCTATTTAATTATACTTTTTGTAAATACGAATACTTTTTCCAGACATTATTCTTTGATTAGGTTAATCTGTCTGCATCATGACACATAAGCCTCTCTTTTTCCTGCAATTTAAACTTTTGTTTCACATCAAATCTTTCTGAGAATAATTAACGCAAATGACATATTAAAAAGACCAAAGAATTTGTTTTTATGAAAAAAAATAAAAACTACTATCTAGAAAAAAATGATGCCATGGCAACCATTTTTTTTTCCAAAATAACTAACCTACACAACGTTAACACAATGTTTTCAGTTACAAAGAATAAATTTTACTATTTGATAAAACAAGACGAAAATTTCACATTTACATTTTTTTGTTACATTTTTCTTCTGTATATACATATTAGTAACGAAAAAACGGTATTCCGAGTGCTGCAGTATTATTTATTAGAGATATCTCCCGATGTACATATTTATAAATATTAAGTGAATTTTTTAACGTACAAATTACAAACTTATGATTACAAATATCAGTTTGAAATCTTTTATTAGATTATTTTTATATTTTGGAATAATTGTTATTCGAAAAGCCATAATAAATTCTTGGTTTTTCGCTTTCAAAAAAAATTGTAAATGAAACATTATAAATAAATAGTCTAAACGCAACACAACTGTTATAATATATATTGAATAAAGTTATCTCCAGTTTCAAAAAAAAAAAAAAAAAGTTATCTCAACGAAATATTTCTTGTAATAAGAACACTATCAGACTAACACGTTATCAGTTCTTGTGTGCGTTGTTGTATAGAAAGATTGTTCTTCCAGCTAATTATTTATAATAAAAAGTTAATAACAAAGGCATATATATGGACGACGAAAAACATATATGCATATATACTTTATTGGTGGATTAAAGATATTATTCTAAAATCACTATTCATCATATAGAAAATTAGGATAATTGAGATTAAAATCTAGAAGATGAAACAGACTAGTAATGTGCCAAAAGCACTAATTTAGTGGAAGACTGAACTAATTCTCAGTTCTAGATATACATGGTGCCTAAAGCATAATAAGAAAATGTTACTCCCCAAATTATACTATGGTTCGATTGGTGTATAAATTTTAGAAGTTTTGTGGTTATGTAAAGCCACAAAAACCAAAAATTTGCCAATCATTTTTTCTAGATTTTAGGAACCTGTAAAGTCTTGAAAGCTTATTTTAAGAAAAACTGATTATTTGTACATTTTTTCTACAGTCATCTTTTAATGCTTTAAAGCTTTTTTCTCTCTGTTTTTTAAACAATAAGTATAATAACTGATAAATTAATGTTTATTAATTAATTTGGGTTTTAACATTAAGAAAAAGTCATAACCTAATATTCTTAGACATTAATTGTTAAAAACTAAAAATATTGTATAGATAATTGAAAACATTTACGAATGGTTACCTTTGATAATAAATAATTAGAAACACTTTTAATGGTAATTTTTTAGTGTTTCCAATTTTAATTTATCCGATATATTTTATGTGTTTCAATAAGTAAAAATTAAACTGAATAAAATATTTATCACAAATATAGCAACATCTTTGACTAGTAAAATAATTTATTGTTCATTATGTTAAATAATATAGCTTCCTATTTTTCTGAACTAAAAATAGAACACTATAAATACTATGAAAATTTTGATAAACAAACTGCACATTCTGAAAGGTTTTTGTAGGTTTCAGTAGTCCAAACTCAAAATGTATCTATTCATGGGAATAAGGAATCACTTTTGTTTTTAAAAGCTATTCATTTAGAGTGAAATTTATTGATTTTAGTATTGATATAATGTATAATTTGTTTTAGTAAAATTTAATGGTGTAAATATGTTTTAAATTTCCATGCTTTTAAATGGATAAATGATACTACAACGATATTTTCTTAACAATTTATTTTAGAAAAATTAAATGGAAGTAACTACGAGAATAATCTAAATGCTATTCAGAAAGCAAAGATTTTGAAGAATTTCAATGATCAGTTTGGAGCTAATTTGAGTTGGAAACACGGAAAAAATATTTAGATTATTTGAAAAAACGTTATAACCTTTATCTCGAAAATCAAGAAGCTCAATAACTTCATCTAATATTTGTTTTCAATTTATTCCACTACTTAATGTATTATTTGATTATTAAACGACAAATAAAAAATAAATATGAACTTTTTCGTTCTGCATGCTCTTCTCATATTTTATTTTCAAAATTTTGCATTTTTACAGATTTATATTAGTTTTGTACATAATTCATAATATAAATGTATGTTTTTATGATAGTCACAGTAGTTTGTAAAGCTTTTGATATCAATCAAACTATTAAAAGTATTTAGAGTAACAATCACATCTTTTAAATTCAAATCTCGACAGCTAAAATTCTAAAACAAAAGTCCTTACCAATCGGAACCTAAATGTTGTTATATTACAATTTAGTTATTTCTCAAAGCAAAAAAAACACTAGTACATTATTTATATCAAATTTGAAATAAAGTATTTTTTACTAATTCATACTTTATTGATATCATATATATATTATCCAAATAATCTTTCATGTGTAGATAAAAAATTTAAAATTATAAATTAAAACACAACAATACAATACATATGATAGAAAAACAAGATTAGACAAGAATTATTATTTAATCAGTTTTGCTAACATCAATCAGTTTGCAGATTTTTATTATAAGATCAGACTAGATTTTGATCCGCGCTTTAAAAGCCATATATTTTATGTTGATTTTTTGATAAAATATGTATGAATTTATAACTTTTTATTAGAAAAATAACAGTTATAAAGTTTTTTTGTTTGCTTAAAACTTTTTAAAGTTGTTCAATTATAATATTTGAGTTTCAATCAGTGACCCAAACTTGTGGTTGAACAGATATATCTGGCATTTGATATATAACCCATATTAATATGTGTTGACATAAATAATTTGTTAATATTATTAATTTCTTGAATTTATTTAACTTTATATATAAAAATACCTATATGAGAATTAAAATTGTATAATTTGTCTATTTACAGTCTTTCTCTATTATATTAAGTGATGGATATAATTTATATGATAAAAATGTATTTGATAATATTTTGTTGAATAATATATTTTGTTTAGAAAAAATTGTTACCATTAAAAGATTTTATACACATTAATATATTGTTTGTTAAAATATTTGTTTACATATTCTGGTATTTCTGACATATTATAATATCAAATTTACGTACTGAACTTTCATTTTCAAAAAATTCAAATATAATAGGTTTTTCATTATTTTTTTGATAAAAACAGATAGTTTTTAGTTTAGTATTTGTAAGAAAATTATAAACTGTAAAAGAATAATATTCTCAAAAATTATTATATAAAAAGTTATAGTGGGTATGTTTTTAGAATAATAAATATAGTAGCACATTTTTGAAATGAAAATTATAAAAGAGATTTTACATTTTGTATTCACATTATTATATAATGGTCGACGTTTTTAACTGAATATATATTTTTCAAAATTTGACTAAACTATTATCATCAATTTAACAAAAAAGGAAAAAAGAGAATAATGGAGAAAATAATTAAAAAATATCTAATAAGGAAAAAGCATAGCATTGTAAATAACTTAAAAAGCAAGGGTAGAATCCAAATTTTTAACAATAGGATCCTACTTTAATAAGATAGATGTAAAAATAGTTTTCATTTTGTTTGGTTTTCAATTTTTTCTTGGGAAAATTGCCAAAACGGAATAAAAATTCATCATGGTTAGTTGTCCCTATAGTATAAAACCATCATTTAGTTGTTTATTTAGTATAATTTCTTTCATAATCCCAAAACTAACCCTTGATTAATCTAATTAAACTAATAGAATTTAAAATAATGATAATTAAAAACGTTTAAAAATGGAAAATAAAAACAAAAACTTTTATTTTTTTAATAAAAATAAACTTTGTAAAACTTAATAAAAATAAAAATAATTTACAAATTTTTTTAATAAAAATGTTAAAACAACCTAATAAAAAACAGTTTACAAAGTTTTATTTTTAATGAAAAGTTTAAAGTGTTTGTAAACTTTTTAATTTTATCAAAAATTTTAATAAAAATAAAAAAAAATTAAAATGTATTTTTATAAAGTATGTTTAAACTTTTTATTAAAAACTTTTTGTAAAGTTTTATTTTTATAAAGTTTACAAATTTTATAAAGTTTGTTTAAAGTTTTTATTAAACACTTTAAACTAAAAGAATTTTAAACAATTAATTAAAAAAGTTTTAAAAAGGGAAAATAAAATAAAAATTTTAAATTTTTTAATAAAAATAAACTTTGTAAAAATAAAAATAATTTACAAATTTTTCTAATAAAAACGTTAAATAAACTTATTAAAAACATTTTACAAAGTTTTATATTTATAAAAAGTTTAAAACGTTTTTAATAAAATTTTAATTAAATAAAAATTTTAGAATTTATAAAAATAAAAATAAAACTTTACAATTTTCTTTAATAAAACTTTAAACTAACTTTATAAAAAACATTTTACAAAGTTTTATTTTTATAAAATGTTTAAAACTTTTTTAACCTTTTTAATTTTATCGAACTTTTTAATAAAAATAAAACTTTTGAAAATGTTTTTAACAAAACTTTTAATAAAAATAAAATTTGAAAAGTTTATAAAAATAAAAATAAAACTTTACAAAAAAATGCACCTAATTTCAAAATACCATATGTTGTATAGATATGTATCATAAAGAACAAGAGTTTGTGAAAAAAAAATAAAAGAAAAACTATGAAAAATCGTAGATTAATGAAGAAGACAAGGGAGAATCATTTTTAAAAAAAAATTTGACAAGTAAAATCGAAAATAACACGTTTTAGGAAGTTAGAATATTTTTAAGAGATTTTTTGAATATTTTCTTAACTGAAATTTTCATTAATTTTCGCAAAAATCAGGTACTTTTATTCGTAGAAGACGCCTTCTAAAAGTCTAGAAGATTGACAAAAATCCTGAACATGCTTTCTACTTTTAGTAGACGTAAGAGTACATTGTAGAAAACACATTCCCCAAAATTTAGAATACTTAATAAAAGTAGAATATGCATTCGGACGGAAAGTAGATAGCTTTACGATTGGTAGAATGCACATTCCACTTATTTAGAGATTTAGTATTCAGTAGAATGTGCGTTCAAAAAGAAGTAGATGAACGTATTTATTTTAGAAATCGTTTTCTACTATACTATTTTCCGTAGAAGACACATTCTACCTTTAGTAGAACGTATTTTCAAATTTTTATTTATCAACTTTTTGAAAAAGAAAAAAAATATCAGTTTGTGTATATGGTTGTTTTATTAATTTTTTATATTTTTAATATCTTTTTGATTTACAAAAATATTTATTTCATTAGTTTTCAAAAATACAAAGGACAAAAAGGAGAAAAAAATTGGACAAAAAATGTTTTATACCAAAGGGACAACACCCTTGTTTTTTTTGGTTTTTTGTTTTCTTTTGGCAATTTTCCCTTTTTTTCTTTAAAACAGTATAATAGCTTACGAAAAATAGGAAAAGTAAAGAAAGGAGAAGAGGAAACATTCACTTCACTTACATGGATTAATTTTTATTTCTCGGGTGCTTGGTATCTGGTTAATATGTGAGATTGAAGAGGAACACTCTCTTCTCTTGGCCTCATTAAGCCAACGACGCAAACTGATCATATGATCAACACTTTACGTTTCATGTCAAGAGATTGAAAAGCAAATAGTATAGAAATCATGTGAGGTCATATTGATAGTATAGAAATCAACTCGGTCGTAATCAAGGTCTCATAAACACAAGAATAAGAACTCAATAACAAAAGTAAGTCTCTTATTAATCTCTTAAGGAAAATATCTCAAAACCTTAAACTTTTATACATAATCATAAAACTCATAAGTTATGCAACAACCATGCATTTCCTTATATATGAATTATATATCTCTTAATCTCTATGAACTTAACATATTTTTTAATTTCCTTTTCCTAATCCTTTTATTGAAGCATAATTCGGTAGGATTAAGTCTTTAACTTATATTTTAAATTTCTTTTTCTTTCAAGCTTAATCCAAAATTCTCCCCTTAATCTTAAAACCCATTTTCGAAAATCTTTAAAACTACCTCTCACCTCCTTGAGCTTCAATTCTCCTTTCATCGTGATGTTGCTTCTCCGTTTACTTCCAGATGTATACTGATGTAATCTTGAAGACATGTGCTTGTTCCATAGCATCAGTCCCTGCCATGTTTTCAGCTTGAAATGATGATAACATATCAGTCTCTTTTTGCTTGAACCCCACGTAGTTAGAATTTCACTAACATAAAAGTACGTCCTGCCACGTTTTTTCCATCATCTGAGTCATTTCTATGACCTCTATCAATATCTCCAATAATTGGTATCTGAACAGTTGCATATATCTTCATTGCAGTTCCACTAATGTTTGCGTCATAGTTGCTTGGTACAACTCCTACTACAAGAAAACACGCAAATCCCGACAAAGAATTCCGATGAACATGTCCGTTGGTACTAGAGCGTTGGGAAACAAAATTCCGATGGATTTCTGATGCACGTAATTTGTTAGAAATCTTACGACGAATTACTGGCAAGAATAATCCGTCGAGAGCAGTCCGTCGAAAATTCGTCGGAAATTTTGAAACATTTACAAAAAATATTTTAATTTTTTAAAAATTATATGAAATAAATATAACAATAATAAAATATAGGGAAATATAAATAAATTATAAAAATGTATAAAATTATATAAAAATTAATAAAGACTTTTAAAATATATAAATAAAAAATCATAAATATTACTTACACATCCTAAGCTAACACATTTTAAAAAAGTATATAAATATTTTAAAACAGAAACTAGGTTTTGATCTGCGCTTAAAAAGCGCAGAGTTTTTGAGTTATAAATACAGTTTGATACGAATTAATATTTTGAGATTAATGTATCTTATTATGTTATAAAACTGTATTATATCAAAGAAAATAATTTTGCTTAAAATTATATAATTTATGAATTAGTTTTATTGAGTTTTTGTATATACATTTTATATAATTTCTTTTTATGTTTTGGTATTTTACCAGACCTGAAAAACCAAACAGAAACTGACTCGAAAATACATGTGCAGTTCAGGTCCGAGTATATGGCAAAGTACTTATATAATATTTTTTTGGATCTGCGGGCGTCTGTATTAGTTCGAGTCCTCACCGAGATCTGATTTGGTACGCAAAGTACCTGAAACATTTTGTATATATTTGGTACGTTTGGTATTTCAGATATATTTTTGGTATTACACATAAGTTTCAAGTTTGGGTTTTTGTTTATAGTTTGGGGTTTTGGGTAAAATTTAAAATTTAAAATATATTTCAGGTCTGTATAGTTTTGGGTATTTTTTTTGTTCCCTTGGGTTAGATTACGGGTAAATGTTTGAATTTTTTGGGTATTTTTCGTGTTTCAGGTACTTTGAGTTTCTTTCTGGATCCTAAATGCCCAACCAATCCAGAGCTGTTACACACCCAAATTACATTTATTTTACAACTATTTGAATTATTAACCCGAACAAAATCAGACCTAAAAGGAACCGACTCTAATCCAACTAAAATTTTTAAATACCTAGTTATGTTCAAATTTTTTTGACTCGAGAGTAGTGGTGTTCAATGCGGTAAAACCGAACCAATTAAAACCTAACTGAATCGAAATAGAAAAAGTGATTTGGATTTGATAGCACCAAATATACCAAATGGATGTTATTTTTTGAAACCGTGGTATATGGATATGGTTTGATATATAAACTGATTAAATTGAATAAACTGAATAAATCGATTAATTAATATATAGTGGTATAAACTATATGTATATTATATAATATAATTAATGATGCATACATTATTTATTTTATTTATATAATCTTCATACTTAAAATGCTGATTTTAATAATTTATTTTAAGTTAAAATTTATTTTTATTTTATCAAATTAAACATTATTTTTATTTTTTTATTGAAAAGTACAGCTGCCAATATTTAGTTATTTAATAGTATTATGGATAACTAATTTTTCTTATTTTGAAAGAGTGGGTATATTTTTATTTTTTTTTTGAAAAAATTAATTTTTAATTTTGACAATTTCAATTATATTTATATTCAATATTAATTTAAATTGATATAATAGTTCCTTAAATAAATGAAATATGAAAATTTAAAATTTAAAAAGAAATATAAAACAAAAAATATACCCGTCATACTCAATCTTTATATATATAGTGGTAAGTTAAATAAGGAAATAATGATCCAAAAATATATATTATATAGAAGAAGATACAAATACATGTGAAAATTTGAAACAACATCTTCATCAAAAAACATAAACGGCAAAATTATTATGTTTTAAAAAATGATAGACACACCTCATATAAATTATAATATATACTAATTTAAAATTTAAAATAAAATGTTTATATGAAAATAAATAAAAATAAATGAAAACAAACATCCGCACAGTTGTGCGATTGTTTTTAGAAATAGTAGATCTATGAGTGGTGTAGATAAAATCAGTGAATGGTGGAAATAAATTATGTGAGTGTCATAGATATTATTCAAACTTAAATGAAACAAATGCAGATTGGATATTTTTCTCTTGTGAAATTATGAGGATAATATTTTGTGGATCAAAACTAGACATATAAATTAGGGTAAAATTCTGAATCTCAAATTACATAGTCTTATAAATTATTGAGTTTAGATTCAGTTATATAATCCCAAAAATTAGGTTGTTCGGGCTAATTCCATTTTGAACTACATATATCTTTTGGATTTAAGATTTTTAAGGCAAGCCCAAAAACCTAAAACGTTATATTTAATTTATATATTATCAATTTTGTAAAAACCCCATTTTTTATATTGACAAACTCTTTCAATATTCTTGATCCAAGCAATACTAAAGCAAATATAGAAATTTTGAATGTACCTTACTTTTTGATTTTTACAATAATCACATTTTAAATTTGATAAATTTGTCTTTTTCATGAAGAAAATGTTTTGTTTAAACCCTAAAGTATGGTACATTTAACTGTGTTTAACATAAACTTTGTTTTATATATACTTAATTTTAATTTATATTTTATTATTTAAATCTTGGTAAATTTGATTTGTTTATAATATGATTTCAAAGAGTACGAAAAACTATTGTCAAAGAAAAGGTTAAATTGTATTATATTTGAAAAATGATATATTTGAATTAAATATTTATAAAAAGGTGAAATATAATTACATACAGAAAATTAAATGTACAAATTGAGAAAAACCCAAACTATGCCGTACGTAAGTTTTAGTAGACATAAAATTTTAGAAATATATTTCAGCAAACAAACAATTACAAAACACTAAGCCAGTTGTTGCTTTTAAATTCAACACTTCAATTTGAGTTTTTTTGCTATATAGAACTACAAAACAAATTTTATTTATTCTTCTTTTCTTGGTTTAAAACAAGGGAAATCGAATGTATGACGCTAAAAAAAATATAATTTAATATCTATAGAAACATAATTTCCTCACATATAATGTATATTTTGTATAAAAAAGCCATTTTATCCTCCTATGAAATCAGTGCAACCTGTAAAGAAATAAAAATTTAGTTAAATAGCTATTAGTTGTGAAAAAATAAAATGTGGTCCTATGTTACTCACATACCTTCACAAATAAGATTTTCATTGTTAATATTTGGAAAAGTGAATATATTTATTTCTCCACAAATTTGAGCAATGAAGACGTTACCGACTGCGTTGTCGAAAAAAATTTGTGGAAGAAAATACCGATTTAAAAGGTTTTGTTGGTGATAAAAAGGATAGGCTTCTTATATTCCAAAAGCGAAAGGACGCCGGAATATGTACTTATCTGAATTTGAAATAAATTGTAGCATGTGGGAGAAGATGAACTGTTTCTGTTATTGCGTTCTATTCTATTATATCCATATAGAATAGAAATGTAAGACAATATGTATTTTCATATTTTATGTGATATATTATGTTACTATATTATTTAATCATGTAATATTTCTATTTGACGGTTACTAAAAGTGCTTTATTTTGTTTAGAAATATAGTTTATAATTTTTTTAGTTTTAACTATCGTTACATGTTTTTGAACATGTAGAAGTCGTACTATGATCTATATTGTATAGTTTATTATTACATAATATAATTTAATATTACATAATATTATGTTCATTTTAGATTTTGATATTTGGGTTTAGGGTTAATATTTGGGTTAGGGCTTGGATCAAAATTAACTTATTACATGTAATCATAGACATTTCATAATTTCACCTAATATGTACTATATATGTTCTTTATTTTGTTTCATTCGATTTGGGTTTAATTTTTACTAGCATTTGACATGCACGTCCGTGCGGGTTGGTTTTAACCTTTTTATAAATCATTTACTAGCATTTTTAAACATATAAGTTATCCAGACTTGGAAGAATTCAAATCGAACATTGTCCGAAATTTTTTAATACCCGAACATAATTTAATTTTAAAATCCATAAACTCAATACTCGTAAAAACAAATCTGTAGCATATATTTGAGTGTAGATGTTTAACTGATTATGTAAACAAATAAAATAATTTTGTTAACTGATTTGAATTCTTGTCACTAATGGAATAATTTCATTTAAACACGTGAAATTACTATGGTTAATACGTAAAATAAATGTCATCAAATTATTATAATAACTGTAATTAATGAAATAGTTTGAGAGAGTGAAAAATAAATGTAAAATATGTAATAAACACTTAAATGAAAACAATAAATGAACTGATTAGAATTACTCGGAAAAATGAAGATCTATAAGAATCCGCTTAAAATTATACAAGTATTATTTTGTTCTTTAATTTTAATAGAATAGATAGATATGTCAATACTATTATGTTTGTATATCTTAAGATTTTGAAATTTTGATTAGTGAGGAATATCAAATATTAAGCTTAGGGTTGCGTAATCTTAAAAATATAATTTGAATAAGAATATCTAAATGTTTGTAGTATAAGAAATTGTAGGTATTACGAACCGTTATAACTTCAAATAATAAGAACAACCAAAAACGTGTAGGAAATTAAAAATGGTAGAGTAAATAAGGAATATCCAAACCACTTTTTGGTACAAATATCCAAACTATTTTCAGATCCATTGGTTATTTAGGTATTTTTCAGGTTTTTACTCATCAAAACCAAACACATCCGACCTGGAAGAATCCAACTCAAAACCCACGCATAAATTTATAATATCCAAATGGATCCTAATTTCAAAACCCAAAAAAAAAAATCGATACCCGAAAAACAATCAGTATCTGAATGAGTATCCAAATATCCATGTCTAACTTATTTTGTAAACAAATAAAAAAAATTATTTCTACGTGTTTAGCTAAATTAAGTGAAACATGAAGAGTTTTTATTTTATTTTATTTAGTAATATATTTATATGGAGTAAAATATTAAGTAATAATAAATGTAATATATTTTATTATTTTGATTTAAGTTATTATTTGGCTTATATAAATTATATGATTTTGAAATATATGTTTGGCTACGTATTTTTTCACCGATTGAAATTAAAATTAAAAAAAAATGTTTTAGTAAAACAGACTAAATCGAACTTTTAACAATATGCAAAATCTAGTTATTTTACATTTTGATTTTTATAAATAGTACAAAGTTAATGTTTATTAACTAAAATTAAAAATGTACACTATTATTATTATGGTAATGTAATTAATGATGTAATGTACTGGTAATGTAATATAATTAATGAAGTTGTTAAATTAAAAGAATTATTATTATGGTAATATGATTAGAAATGTAATGTATTTTTAAGGTAATATAATTAATGAAGTTTTTAAATTAAATAAAATTAGAAACATAATTAATGTAAGAATTTGTTGAAAAGAAGTTTAGTTCTATTTGTACTTCTATTTAATAGAATAGATTGTTATGCAAAAAAACAAGAATGGCATAAATTGTAATATTGAAAGAAAATTAAGGGTTAACTCTAACTTGTACTTCAGTTTAAATATATTAGATTAGATTTTGACCCGCACTTCCAAAGCGCGGGTATTATATCCTTTCATATAATGTTATCTTAAAATATAATGTTTCTGTCGTATTTTATAGGAGTGTATATTTCTTTATGTGTGATGTTAAATCGAACACCAATATTAAGAAAGTTGTCTACGTTTTACATGGTGATAATATATCGATCTAGTTTAATAGTGTAGATGATTTATTTATTTATTAACTATAAAGTCAAGGTAAATTATGATTTATATTCCTTTAAAGTTTTATAAAAAAAATCAAAAATGGAATTTGAAATCGCAGAATTATTTTTGTTGTCATATTTAGTAACCCGTTTGTTTGTTTTGACACATATATATATATATATATATATATATATATATATATATATATAGGCTTGGTGCATTGGGTTTAGGTTTGATTCCAGTTTGTTTTTTTTTTGGTTTTTAGTTTGATTACTTTTCGGTTGTGGTTTATGGTTGTTCGGTTCGAGTAACATAAAATCCGTTTGATTATTTATAAATTTGGGTTTAGAATCGGTTCGGTTAGTTTTTTGGATATCTGTATACCATTCAGTTCTCTAGTTATATGTTGAGGTTTAAATTTGTTTCTTAAATCTTTCTTGCATTTGATAAATAACTGATTTTTAATAATTGTTAATGATAAATTTATAAACGAATTTCTTTTTATAATAAAACCTAACTAACTTAAATGTATCTACTTGTATTTTGATAATTAAAAAACTTATAATTATTACATATAATTTTAGTAAACAAACGATGGTCGTATTTATTTTTAAAAAATACTTATGCAGTTTAAAAAAATGCTTTTAATTAAATTAATATAAAGAAAAAACATTCTCGACACATTGACCTTTCTGATGAAATTGTTTAAAAACTCTTTGGGCCTTATTAATACAAACAAAGAAGTTTCATTTTTATGTTTAAAAACTAATCGAATACAACTGGGCTTTCAAAAGTAAAATACAAAATTATAAAATAACAAAATGTTAGTGTAAGGTGTTGGGTTTATAATTCATGTTAGATATTTGTTCAAGCTCAGTCTGGCTCTTGGTTCGTCACTGCAAACCGACGAAAGAAAAACATGTCTTGTTGACTTTCCAGAATATAAGATTCCTCAGAAAAAAGCGTTTGTCTCTCTCAGACTCTCAGTCTCTCTCTAAATATTTTGATAACGAAGATCTGATGAAACATGATCCATCAACACAGATCGTTGAAGTTCTATCTCCAATAACTTATTTTTATTTTATCAGTACATCATAGGCTCATCGAAACCATTACTTACAATCTAAAAATCAATTTTTCTGATATGGTTTGCATGTCTTATCCAATGAATGATCTGTTTAATCCGAGGTTAATTCTTTTCCTTTTGTATATATCTGAAGAAGATATGAAAAGTATCCCTCAAGACAAAATGAAGAAATGGAGTTAAAGGATCCACAAACGTCGATCTCTTCGTGTCAATATATTTTCAAATATTTCCCTTAATCGTTATATAGTTGGTTGATCAAGTGTAGTTAAACACTAAAAAGTAAATCTCTAAAGTTTTTTTTAACTATTTTTGGAATTTGTTTCATGTCGAGCAATGAGTTATGCCGTTTAAATAATCTGGATCAAAGAAATATAATTTTTCTCTCTCTCTGCAGAAGTAAACGAAGATTGAGAGAAACATGCTTAATCATCACCCGAAACTGCTTTTTATAAAGATAGAAGTTTTCCATTTTTCTCACATCTTGCCAGTATATTTCCGTTCATATTAAAATGGTGGTATCTGATCTTTTTCCGATCTTACTCATTTGGTTTGAACTTTAAATATATATTTACTCATATGCCGGCTGTGCAGTGACATTTGTATAGGCAGAGCTTTATTCATGTGAGTCTAACCAATATCACAAAAATAACAAAACTGAGAAAAGATAAGTTTTTGTATAATGACATAAAATTTTCAATGCCTACAATGACTATAATATGTTTAATATTTGTAAAATATAAACTGTCAACTAATGTTTTCTCTTAATTTTACAGTCAAAGTTTACATGTTGTATGATGATGAGAGTCATGAGACAAAGTCCTGTTGGAACTCGTTTTTTGACGAGATGGTTTTAGACCATTTTCGGTAAGTTTTCCGGGCGAAAATGTTCGTCGGAATAACCGAATGTTTGATAAACACTATGAAATAGTGTATTTATATGTCAAAAACAAATTCTGGTTTTGAATTAGAAATGGAGGTCCAAAGTGAATGATTTAAAAAGGTTGTAAAGCTTATATTTGGCTGAGTATAAAAACGAAGCAAATGTATCACTTTGAATATTTGGGTTTGAATTAGATTTAAATTTGTTAATTGGACATCATGTCAATTAACTTATTTTTATAGATCTTATTCATAATAATAACCCACTACAAAGAATATTGTTCAGTTTGATTTTGTCAAAAAGGAATAATAAATGTCTTTGTAAAGTGACGTTAATTTGGTCATGGAGAAGTTACACTCCTTAATGCCAATTATTTTGTCAAGTAAATGCTCCATCAATACACAATATACGTTTGCACTTTGTGAGTGTATAAATAAGTTGTGTGTGTTCTCATTTTAATAGAAAAAACAGATATATGATAAGAGTAAAAATCATTCTCCCATTATGAAATAGTTATATTAGTATTTTTATTTTGTGTCTCAGAGTACAACACAAAACTAGTTTCAGGCTTCTGATAGAGTAACGCAAATTCAGAAGATTGTTTGCAGTTGTATCCTGGGACTCATTACGTTATCGAACCGTCGCACTACAGGACGTATTTGAGTTAAGGAAAAAGATAATATCTCGTCTCTGCAGTTGTATCATCTTTTTCTTACTCTTTGGTATAGTATTATCATTTTTTATTTTTTACAATATTCAGTAGTCCGTAGTTTATAAAATACAGTTCTATCAAGTCCAACCAAAGCCATACAGTACATATAAAAAAATGAAGAGGTGCCTGAAACAATATAACTGAGTAGACTATGTGTTTGTTCAGTTTACCTTCTTGTCACGAAATGATTTCAAACGTTTCACCAGATTTCGGGTTTATTTGCTCCCAGGTGTGGATTACTTTCGCTTGGATGTACCAATCAGTTCTGTAAGGTTTCAGTTTTGAAAGGTACGAAATTTTCTTTCGTTTTCGAAGAAAAAAAAATTTGTTTATGGGGATTGTTTGACTACGGAGTATCTATAGCTTACAATAGATAGGGTTTGAAAGAATATCCGAATTATTTCTAGTTTTGTTTTCAACCACGTAATTTGCTTTAGAACATTTAAGTTAGGAGGGAGGATATTTCGTTTAAATGATAAGGTATATTCTGTTAATAAACTATATGAATATCATTATTTGTCAGTAAATTTGTTAGGATGACGGATATTTGCGTAGGAGGTTTAAGGGTTTGTTACTAATTAGTAATGGATAAAGAATATTATTTGGTTTATTGATTAACAAATATTTTCGAAACATAATATTTTTATTAGAGTTCAACAAATCTTCGGATTTGGTGGTTTTATATTTTGAGTTTGAAATTTGAATATTTTGCGTGTGAATTTTTTTTTTCAGTTAAGAAAATCTCATATAATTAAATAACAGTTTTAAGATTTTGGATCTAATTGGTTGTAAAAATACTATTGGTTCATTATTCAAAGTAAACACAAAATAAAAATAGGTTTTAGGGTTTCATTAGGTAGTATTAAAGTTCTTCACATGTCAACTAATCTGTAATCAGAGCCGGTCTTGACCAGAAGCAGGTCAAGCACTTGCTTCTAGCCGCCAATTATTAAGTAATAATTCGGCCACATTTGTTATAAAAGTCCCTTTAGCATATTTGGTAAATGCATTATTACTAATTTAACGAGGTCACAAGTTCAAACCCAAGCGGCCACATTATTTTTATGGCTTCTAGCCTCCATAGTTATAGGACCGCCTCTGTCTGTAATATATTAAGTGATGGATATTTTGTTCTACTATATACTTTGAGAATTTGGGCAATGTTGGTTAGGAAAATATTGGATTTGAAACTATATATAATATATTTCAAAATCAAATCGTTGAGTTTGTTTGATTTAAAAATATACAGTTGCAAAATGGAGATAAGAAGCTATTATTTTTTTGTTTAAAAGGCACATATTAAACAAAAAAACTCAAGTTATTTTTATGGCTTCTAGCCTCCATAGTTATAGGACCGCCTCTGTCTGTAATATATTAAGTGATGGATATTTTGTTCTACTATATACTTTGAGAATTTGGGCAATGTTGGTTAGGAAAATATTGGATTTGAAACTATATATAATATATTTCAAAATCAAATCGTTGAGTTTGTTTGATTTAAAAATATACAGTTGCAAAATGGAGATAAGAAGCTATTATTTTTTTGTTTAAAAGGCACATATTATTTCTTGGATGATTCACTAATTAGCTTGCAAATGGATTCTATAACACGTGGACAGATTGTTTCTATTTTTAAGCGGCTAATATAAATTAAATAATAATTTATAGTTTTATATATATGGAGATAATATGTAAAGTTACTAAATACATGTTTTTATGCAGCTACTATTATGGATTTGTTATTTGTTGAATCGTGAGTGTTGATGGAGACTTTTATTAGTTACAAAGGCCTAGAGGCTGAAGGGGTTTGAGATTATATTATAGTTAACAAATTTATCATGTTATTTTTTGTGACATCTACTCAAGCTTGAGGTGGTCTGGGTAACCAGACCGGAATAAAATAACTAAAGTAGCATAACGATCTATGAAAAATACGAGAAGTCCTAGCTAATGAGTCGGCTATCACATTTTTTTTTTGGTATGTAGCAGATCTTGAAGTCTGAGTAGCACATCTTGATCGTTTGAATCATCTCCAATTCAGTTGAGAAGCTTGGCCATGCTGTGGTTCCGTCAACATTGTAATCAGGTCTTTGCAGTCTGTACCAATTCTCTAACAATCCGAGTGTTGCAACATTGTTTCCATAGCTCATTTCACAGCTTCCAATTCCGAGTGTAGAGTTGATTCCTTCCTCCTTAAGTTCCTCGTCCCCATTAGCTGGATTTTCCCCATGTTATCTTTCCAAACCCATCCGAGTCCACTGAACTGATCCGTAGAGGTCCATTAACCATCTATCATGCATATATCACCCAAGTTTAAGACTTGAGGCTCTTGAATAGCTTGGGGCATGTTCATATTCTCTCTAGCATTATGCCAAGCTTGGCATTCACTCTCTGCATGTCTTACTAGATCACCTGGATCCCTGTCTATTCCTCTGAATAACTTATCATTACGAGTCTTCCATATGTACCAGCAGATAATTCATGGATATGGGTCTTTATCATGTTATTAATAAATACAATAATGAATTAAAATTAATTTTGGGGTATAGGGGTTTGTTTGTATCTGAATATATACACCTAAAAATGTAACCATACAAATATACAAACTCGTATATTTTAATAATTAAAAATTCCACCATACATATATTGTTGGGAAAATTGTCAATAGAGAACAAAAAAACAAAGGTGTTGTCCCTTTGGTATAAATCATTTTTTGTCCAATTTTTCTCTTTTTTATCCTTTGTATTTCTGAAAACTAACGAAATAAATAGTTTTGTGAATCAAAAAAAATATTAAAAATACAAACAATTAATAAAGCACCTATATACACAAGCTGATATTTTTTTTTCTTCAAAAAGTTGATAGATAAAAATTTGAAAATACGTTCTACTAAAGGTAGAATGTGCATTCTACGGAAAATGGTATAGTAGAAAACGATTTCTAATAAACACGTTCATCTACTATTTTTAGAACGTACATTCTACTATTTACTAAATTTCCAAATAAGTGGAATGTGCATTCTACTAATCCTAAAGCTATCTACTTTTCGTCTGGATGCATCTTCTACTTTTATTAGGTATTCTAAATTTCGCGGAATGTGTTTTCTAAAGTGTACTCTTATGTCTACTAAAAGTAGAAAGCGTGTTCTGGATTTTTGTCAATCTTCTAAACTTTTAGAAGACGCCTTCTACGGATAAGATTACCTGATTTTTGCGAAAATTAATGAAAGTTTCAGTTAAGAAAATATTCTAAAAATCTCCTAAAAATATTCTAACTTCCTAAAACGTGTTATTTCGATTTTATTTGTCAAAAAATTTTAAAAAATGATTTTCCCTTGTCTTCTTCATTAATCTATGGTTTTTCCATAGTTTTTCTTTTGATTTTTTTTCATAAACTCTCGTTCTATATGATACATATCTATACAACATGTGGTGTTTTGAAATTAGGTGCAATTTTCTGTAAATTTTTTATTTTTATTTTTATAAAGTTCACAATTTTATTTTTATTAAAAACATTTTTTAAAGTTTTATTTTTATTAAAAATTTCGATAAAATTAAAAAGGTTACAAACATTTTAAACTTTTTATAAAAATAAAACTTTGTAAAATATTTTTAATAATTTTATTTAACGTTTTTATTAAAAAAATTTGTAAATTATTTTTATTTTTCAAAGTTTATTTTAAAAAAAAAAAAAAGTTTTATTTTATTTTCCCCTTTAAAAACGTTTTTAATTGAATTTTTTAAAATTCTTTTAGTTTAATGTGTTTAATAAAAACTTTAAACAAACTTTATAAAATTTGTGAACTTTATAAAAATAAAAATAAAACTTTACAAAAAGTTTTTAATAAAAAGTTTAAACAAACTTTATAGAAATACATTTTAGTTTTTTTTTTATTTTTATTAAAAAAATTGATAAAATTAAAAAGTTTACATACATTTTAACCTTTTTATAAAAAATAAAACTTTGCAAACTGTTTTTATTAGGTTGATTTAACGTTTTTTATTAATAAAATTTGTAAATTATTTTTTTTTTTATTAAGTTCTACAAAGTTTATTTTTATTAAAAATTAAAAAATTTTATTTTTATTTTCATTTTCCCTTTTTAAACGTTTTAATTTTAAAAAAAAAAAATTCTATTAGTTTAATGTATTTAATTAGATTAATCAAGGGTTAGTTTTGGGATTATGAAAAAAATTATACTAAAAGGACAACTAAATGATGGTTTTATACTATAAGGACAACCATGCTGAATTTTCGTTTCGTTTTGGTAATTTTTCCTATATTGTTTAGTACTGAAGGTTGCACATAATGGAATTATGTTAACGAAACAAATTGTCATCGTTAATGAAACAAATTGTCATCGTTTATGGAAACTGATGATACGAATTTAACTGTTAGATTTTTTTTTTCTGTACATATTGTTTAGGCTATATATTAATACATATAGCCATGATAGGAAATTTAAAGGATAACTACCGTAGATAAATAAACTGAAAGAGTTGAAAATATTCTGCAGAATAATACGTTAGCATATAGGTTTTTAGGAAAATTTAAAAAAATATTTAAATAAAAGTATAGCCTAAAAGTATATCAGTGGCAGAAAACTGTAAATATTTGTGAAACAGAAGGGCGCCTCAAAAAGAACATTCTGTTTTAATAGTATTGATATTTGGATTTATGATTTAGTGATTAGAGTTCAGAGTTTAGTATTTAGAGGTTGGGGTGAAGTTGGATAAGGTTTTTATCTAGCGGTTGGGTTTGGGATATGTTTAGTATTTAGGTTGTAGATTGGGTTATAATCCTAAATTACTTCGATGGTATGGAAAAGAACACTCGATGCTATATATGCCATCAATAAAGATATACGTGTATAGTTTATTCTTTTTTTATTTGGGATATTTCAGGTGCACTTGATCTTATATTCTATTAGCCACATTATTCCTTTTCATAAACATTTACCTAGTACCTGTCAAGAGAAATAATAAAAGTGGATACTTTGTGGCACAAACGTTAGAAACTACATTATATCAAAATCAATGATATTTACCTAATTTGTATTCAAATTATGGTTAGTTTGCAAATAAGCCCTTAAAACAAGAAAAAAAAAGTTTAAGTTTGAACCCTAGTAAAAAGGAAGATCCACCAAAAAAGGAGCCAAAGAACAAGACCTTGCCTTTGTCGTTGAATCTAATCTAATTTTCCATATATGAAACCTATCTGTCACATTTCTTGATCTTTTAATAACTGAATCTACTACAAAACATAGAAGTTTCCGTTTGTGTTTTTCTTAAAGTTAAGACATAGGAAAACGTGTAGATAAAGAAAGCGATTATGAGTCACAAAGTCTCCAAAAAGTTAGACGAGGAGCAAATCAATGAGCTCCGGGAGATTTTCCGTTCATTTGACCGGAACAAAGACGGAAGCTTAACACAGCTCGAGCTCGGATCACTTCTCCGAGCACTCGGGCTTAAACCGAGTCCAGAACAATTCGAGACACTGATCGACAAAGCCGACACTAAAAGTAACGGACTCGTGGAGTTCCCCGAGTTCGTGTCTTTGGTCTCGCCGGAGCTTCTTTCAGAGGAGAAAACGAGAACTCCTTACACGGAGGAGCAGCTTCTCCGGTTGTTCAGGATATTCGATACTGACGGTAATGGGTTTATCACTGCAAAGGAATTGGCTCATTCCATGGCTAGGCTTGGCCATGCCTTGACGGTGGCGGAATTAACAGGGATGATTAAGGAGGCTGATAGCGACGGAGACGGCCGGATTAATTTTCAGGAGTTCTCTAAGGCCATTAATTCTGCTGCATTTGATGATTTGTGGAGTTGAAATTTCTTCACCGTTGGCTTTTCCCTCATTTGCCATTTATTACCTTTTAGTTTCTATGATTAGTTCTCACTAATCTACAAAAAAAAATTATGTACTTAGATTCAAAATAATGCTCAAGTCGAAATTCCGGTTCAATCTGGGAAATTTTGAGAAATGGGTTCATGGTTACATGCACCAATAGTCTAATACAAAACAGAGACTGACATTGTCTTAGTTTTAGGCACAGCAATCATTAACATGCACGTTGATTGTGAGGCCAAATATATGCTGCTTAGCTCTGTTCGGTCTCACAGAGAAGAACCCAATATATATATATATATATATATATATATAAATAAACCTATTTCAATTCAAATATATATTTTTATCCGGAATAAGAAATAGAAATATATATGAAATTTATGTTATTTTTACTTAAGGATAACTAAATATTTATAATATATTATTTTTTCTATTTATTTGCATACCCTGTCCGTAAAACTGATTGATCACTAGTGTACCGTATAATGGAAGAGTTTACTCTCTCCAGTCCAGAGGATGCCACCTCAGCATTAGGTGAAACCCACTTTAAAAAAATAGTTCATTGATAAAAAAAATCCACTAATATATATTTATGAAGGTCTGAAACACTTGTTTCTATGGCTTCCTCTGAGGACTGGATCTGCAAATGTATTATGGTTTCATTTTCAAATGGGCTTCATCCCGTCATACGAAGAAAAAGCTCAAGTTTGTAACAGTTATAGGTTTTCCATTTTGTAAGCCGTGCGTCGTCATTTAACATGAGTAAGGGTTCTCTTCATCATCATTGCCTCAGATAGATCTGAAATACAGAGCTGCGCCGTATGTCTGTTCGTAATCTCTTTTTTCACTGGTGAATTCTTCATCTTCCCATCTTAAATCGCTTGATCATAAATGTTTCTGATTTGTAGCCCCTCTATAAACCCTATATATATGATTCTCATTTTTGATGAACCCAATCTGCATTTCCACAAAACTCATCGATTCCTCTAAACTTTAACCATCTTCTAAAAACTGTCTCTCTGTGCTTTTCTAGTTCCTCAAACACGCGTCACCGGCGTCTGTCACTCAGCCTTCGAATCTATTTGTTTTGGTCGTAGTAGTTGGAGCATAGTCGACCGCCTCCTCTGTTTCGGGGATTCCCTGAACTTCAAGAAAGGTAGTGAGTTTATGGGAATCACTATTCTTTTCCTTGATGAAAAGATAAGTTCATCTTCGATCTATCACATTTATTTAACATAATTATTTTAATTGATTTCCTAATTCTTTGTTGAATAATATTATTTGTAGATTCCGTGATTCATGGGTTTATTCCCGTTAGACGTGCTAATCATTAGAAGCCATCTTTGAAAGTCGGTTCTATTGTGAAAGTCGATCGTTTGAGGTTACTAGGTACTCAAGCATATACAAGATAACTGATCGTTCTTTCCTCATGTGACTCTCGTTTTGGGTTTAATCATTATATTTCAAGTTTTTATTATTATGGGGTTGAGTTGTGATTATGATATGTCCAGGTATTTCCGTATTGTTTTCCAAAAGGGAAATTTGGACGCATGACTATAGTACAATTAGAATTGAGACGGTAACCATAGTGAACGGAGTGCTACGATATTCTTTATATAATATGTATAATGATAAAAATTATCCTTTATTCCTGTTCATTCTCACTCTCACTTGATCTTTGTTTTTTTCTTTCTTTTATTCAATGATTATTTACAAGTTATATGAAATCCAGTGAGTACGTTACACGACATATAATTATCATATCCACCAAGTATCTGATTTTTTTATATATTTGTTTGGGTTTACAATTTTGCTACTATCCAATATATATGGATTAAGAAACAGAGGATGCGTAGAGCTAGTGGAGAAGATGAACAATATACACTTCGTCGAACTATACTATTTGATAAACATAGAATAGTACACCACGATGTGTACTGTTACATCATCTCTATGTCTTGTCTTCCAGCAATGTCGCCAATCATTGTTTCCTCACCTATTCCCACCGTCTCTTATTCTTCTCTAATTCTTGTGGGTGTTTTTTCTCCTACTTCATCAACTCCGACTACACCTCCATCATCCCTTTTCTAATGGTGTATCCTTTTACACTGCACGATTCTACTATTTAATGATTATAATATAGTATGTCTCATATTCTCCTCTGTTTTTTATGGTGGTTTTTTATTAGTCCCTCAAATTTATTGACAATGCCATTAGTTTCTTCACAAATCGAAATCCTCCTCCTTTAGGTTTAGGGTTTATGGTTTATGATTTGGGTTTAGGGTAATTGGTTTGGATATATGGTTTGAGTTTAGGGTTTGGATTTAGGGTATATGGTTTGGGTTTAGGGTTTATGGTTTGGATATATGGTTTGGGTTTAGGTTTAGGGTTTGGGTTTAGGGTATATGGTTTGGGTTTAGAGCTAGTATAGAAGCTGAACTGCATACATTTCGTCGAACTATACTATTTGATAAACATAGAATAGTACACAACGATGTGTACTGTTACATCATCTCTATGTCTTGTCTTCCAGGAATGTCGCCAATCATTATTTCATCACCTATTTCCACTGTTTCTTCTTTTTCTCCAATTCTTGTGGGTATTTTTTCTCCTACTTCATCACCTCCATCATTCTTTTGCTAATGGTGTATTCTCTTACACTGAACGACTCTACTATTTAATGATTGTAGTATAGTATGTCTCATTTTTTCCTCTACTTCTTATGGTGGTTTTTTACTAATCCCTCAAATTTATTAACAATGCCAATAGCTTCTTCACAAATCGTAAATCCTCTTTCTTTGGGTTTATGGTTTGGGTTTAGGATTTAGGGTATATGGTTTGGATTTAGGATTTAGGGTTTAGGGTATATGGTTTGGGTTTAGGATTTAGGGTTTGGGTTTAGGGTATATGGTTGGGTGTATGGTTTAGGATTTAGGAGTTAAAATATGTGGATTTGTGTTTGTTTATTTGTCTTTACCTATAGTATATGATATTTAGTATTTAGTCTCTCCCTCCCTCCCTCCCTTATTTATCATCATGTTTCTTTTGCACTTGTGGAAAATGTTAATGTGTTCCATTCTATTGTACAATCGAATAATATAAATATAAGTGCAAACTAACCAAATATATAATTTTTTATATGATATTGGTATCTATTTGTTTTCTATACTATTTTAAAATAGTATAGTATAGTATATAGTTAGTTAATTGTACACAATACGTCAAACAGATGGTTACGCGCGTAGAAGGAGATTTTTGTCCAATTTTATGGTAAACAGACACACTTCTCCGTAAAAGTCATACATGGTTACTTTGTTGATTTTTCTGCTTGTTATGAATATATAGCAAATTGATTTTTCTGCTTGTTATGAATATAGAGCAAATTAACCTTTTTTTTGGTAAAATTGATTTTAAGGATATCTTACTTATTAGATTTACAGAGGTTTTTGATTTATTGTTTACTATCTAATTTTATGCGAGTAATGGTACAGTTGGTATAAAATTGATAAGAAAAAAAAGTTAAAATAATTTCGTATAAATGTCAGTGCATACATCTTTAAATGTCTCATAATTTACTATATTTAATAATACTACTAGGTGTCTTCCTGCACCATGTGCAATAAAAACTTTTTAAAATATGTTTTAACAGATAAATATAAATTATATTTTAATTTTTTATTAATATTGTAAATTTTCCTTTTCTTATCAATATTTTAGTATAAATTCAATTTAACTAAACATAAAAATAAAGATAAAAACAATTTTGTTTATTTTAAATTATATTTAAAAATATACATGTATATATTTAAAATTCTAATCTTAGATAGATTTTTCTATCTATTTATTTTAATTAAATATATTAAATAAATATGTAAAAATGCATAATTTTCAAAAATTAAAATTAAACAATACTTATAAAATTTGTAGATATATATAAGAAACTAATGATTTACGATTTAACTTTATAATTTTGTAAAAAAATTGTATACATTTTTATGAAAATTTTATAATTTTAAAATAAATAATTAAATGATATTTCGAAATTTAGATGTCATAGTTGAATAGATTTATTTTAATGATGATTTATGTATTATTACCATATTCTAAAAAACATTCCAAAATATAAATCGATAATAAATGTAATATATGAGTTGTTACCATATTTTAAAAAGTTTACCAAAAATATAAATTAACATTAAATGTAATTGTCCATGTCATATTAATTTATAAGCAATGTCATCAATTTTATTAGTCATGTCATATTATTTGTGGCAAAATCACTTTTCAAATATAGTCTAGGGGATAGTTTGTAAAATTAAAAATAAATAATTTAATTTTTTAAGATATGATTATTTGAGAATGATTTCATGGTTCAGTCAGTCACCCATGAATTTAATTTCACTGTCTTTTCTAATCTCAAAACCTTTTTCCAAGGGAATTAATTCAGATTGAGGAGGAAGTAGGGGTAGGGTGATGAACGGCGCATCTCCAGCTCATTCGTCGGTATCGACAACAGCCGTAGCAGGAGGCGGTGGAAGCAGCGGAGCCGCAGCTGGACTAGACGATTTCCCATTTCCACCCGATATTCCTTCTATGCAGGACCGAAAGGACGATGCCATGCGAGGTCACTCTTTCTCCCTCTTTCAAATTTACTCGCAAAATTAGGGTTCCGTATTCGATGTAATTGGGGATTTTCAAGAGCCGATAGATGGTGGGATTGCGTCTGTTGGATTAGATCCATAGATTCTCATCTTCCGTATTAGACTGTTAACTTGTTTAGATGATTTGGTACTCTGCTAAATGAGAGAGAGGATCCAACAAAAGATTTGATTGAATAATAATATTACATGATGCAGTTTTGAAAACTGATTTGATGGATGAGCTAGACAAGGAGGTTAAATCATTGGAACAAGACAGTTGGATGTTCCAAGGTCCTCGTTCTCGTATCCATCTCATCTCCAGAAGAGGTTTACTTGTTTCTCTCTCTCTCTCTCTCAGCATCCCAAGGACTCAAAAACAATGATAGATATTGGCCGCTTTATATTATATCAGAAAAATGATAGAAATAACATTTTGATAATCTGTCAGTTGTATCACTAAGACACTCTTCTGATTCATATGTGTGATCAAATTGTAGGTAACTTTCTCAGGCGAGACGGTGAGGCTGCGTTAAAATCAAACATTGTTCAGCGGCCCAGATGATCAGAAGAAGAAAAATTCAGAAAAAAAAAAAGAGTCGAGAAAGTTTGATTGATACATCTCTTTGGTTACAAATGCCTCCCTTTCCTAGTACTATTTTTTTTTTTGTTAAAATAGTCTCTGCCTTCATGCCAAAAAGAAGAAGCCACTGTATCTGTAATTGATTGTTGAGTCTAAAAGTAAAATCTCAAGCCTCTGAATTAATGTTTCGTTTCCAGATTTTATATTTGAAAACATCATTTGGTTGAGTGATTGTTAAATTCCATTTGAGTACGACAAATATCAAATCTGAGGTTGACCACTGTACAAAACATTCCGTGATAAGTAGTAAAATGAACAAGCCTAACAAACAAAAAACTTATTGGTCACAAGAACGAAAATCTATTCTCTCGAGTTATTTCATGGCCAAAAAGGCAAAAACAGCAAACATATTAGTCTCTCCTTGCAACTTAACGATCACTGAACTGACTTCAACATGTTTTGGTTCTCTTTGATGTCCCCCCATAACCTCAGATATAAAACAGAGTTTCTCAATAGCAAAACTCGGATGTTCAAACAATTGACCTCTCCAAGTGTCTCAGCCTCCTACCAGGGTAACAATGACTCTGACCCCTTCAAAACTACTTCATGGTGTCAAAAGTGGACCTATGTTTTTCATGGAGACATCAGTAATTGACCTCTCCAAGTGTCTCACCTTTCATGGTTTCATCGTTTCAATTACAATGTATAACTTACTAAATCCACTATTGTGTGGGAATTCGGTTTATCCATGTTCTAGGAAGTCCTCATGCCTCTATGTCCACGATAGTAAATACAAAGCTTTAGAGGTTCAATGCACTCTCTCCACCCTAAGTCCATGCAACATTCTAAGAAAGCATATCTAGAAAGCTTTTATTCAATCTAGCATCCGGTAACATATCCATAACTATCTTTACGGTGGAAACATCTGCATAAAACCAAAAACTCTTCATTTCTTCAATAAGTTTAGCAGATGTGGCTAAGTCACCATACCACGACATGCTGTTCATTTCCTTAAACAGCATGTCTGCTTCAGACAATGAGTTTTTCTTACATAGTCCTCTAATCATTATAGTGTATGTTTTGAAATTAGGCTTCACTCCTTTGAGACGGAGGCTACAGAATAGATCCCATCTCTTGGAAGATTTCTTTGGAAACATTTGGTATTCCAGACTAACAAAATCCTTAGGATGAGACTGCTATAAGTGACCATCTCAGCAACCATTTCTCCCAGAGACATTTTGCAGAATAGTCTCATAGCATCATCAATGATAAACCTTTGCCACGGGTTATAATTGTTGATCACAAACACTTGCAAAATAGAACTTAGGACACAAGTAACTTTCAGGCAAATTTCTCTGCCTTTTCTTTTCGGCTTTTTGATTATATAGAAAACAAATTGGAACTACACATTCCTACAAACTTGGAAGCAAATGCATAATGGAAAGGATAATGGGAAAGTGATTCACGTTGCTTTGTTCCTATCAAATAGGAAGTGAAGTAGTGATATTAGGCCTGGGCGTTCGGGTACCCGTTGGCGTTCGTCGTGTTTTTCGGATTTTCGGGTTTTCGGGTTTACGCTCCTAGGTCCCATAGTAAAATTTCATTAGTACGGGTCGGGTTCGGATAATAACACTTCGGGTTCGGTTAAAAATTATATTGCATCCTAAAACCCATAAAGTAACCATATATCATTCGGATTCGGGTTATATCGGTTCGATTCGGATATAACCAAAGTAAAGAAAACAAAAACTTAAAGAAAAACATAAAGAAAAACAACTAAATTAATAAAAATTAATCTATCACACATAAAATTGCTAAAATAACAATAAAATATTAAATCAAGTATTAAAAACAAACATTATTTGTAAACAATATACATTATATTATAGAGAGTTGACTTGTTATTCCAATGAACAGATTATAAATTACTTATTTATAACTAATTGTGTACTTAAAATATTTTTAATATTGTTAATATTTATTATTATATATCATATTACTACGAATATTAAATTTAATAACTAAAATACTTATATATATATTTCAAAATATTTATATTAACTATTAGTTTCGGGTTTTTTGGGTTACCCGTTTGGGTTCGGTTAATAACACTTCGGATTCGGATATTTTTTATACCACCCTACAAAACCCGTTCGGGTATTTTTATATTTCGGGTCGGATAACGGGTCGGGTTTTTCGGTTCGGGTTCGGTTCGGATTTCGGGTTCCGGATTTTATGCCCAGGCCTAAGTGATCTAATTATTTGCATAAAACAAAAATAAAAATAGAAGACTAAGTCTCAAGACTTCCGTTGAACTTTACTTTGAATTTCTTGTGGAGATGAGTTTTCCATAGTTAGCTTTGTTTGCTGACTCATCAATCAACCAGTTTAGCTTTACAATATCTGTTTATAAGGATAATAAACGTCACGATATCAGGATCAGATCCCTTGCAAACCATCAAATCCATCATCTGATTGGCTTCATCTAAGCGGTTTATGATGCAAAACCCATATATCAAAGAATTATGAGTTACGATGTATGTCTCTTGTGATCATCTCATTGTACAATTCTTTAGCCTTAGTAGTAAGCGTTTGGGTTGATTCCTTTGGTTTCCATTTCAATGAAAAGTCTGAGGGCACATATTGGTGGCTCCCATCTTTGCAAAGACTATTAATACCACCATACTGTATGCAACAATTGATCAAATCAATTGCTTCAGACACTTAACCTTTGAGAGTCAAAGTGTTAGCTTAACACTGTTAAGTATGACGAGATTTGGTATAACCTCCCTTTCTACCAATCAATAAACAAACTCCACAGCGTCAGAAACTCGACCTTGGAGACATAATCCGTTTATCAGAGTTGATAATGTGATTGTGTTAGGATCGTACCCAAGTTTTAAGATCTTTCCCATAACAGAAAAAGGATAACCGAGCTTCCGGCGGCGGAAGAAGCAGTTGATCATCATGTTGAGAGAGTTGATGTTGTGCACAATCCCGTTCAGTTCCATCTGAGAGCAAAGATGTAACACGAGGTCATACTGTTTTGTTTTGGCAACTGCACTAAACAATCTACTGAAATCAACGATGGTAGGAAGAGGACGAGACAGAAGCTTTGAAAGAGATCGACAGCAACATCTTTCTTGATACCAACAATCCAACTTCTCAAATCTCTCTTTGTTAAAAAACATTATCATCCAAAAACATTCCGGTGAACCGGTAATCTCTATTTATGTAAGTAGGCCCATTTTTGTAGATGACCGTTTTGGGCCTACGTCTGGTTTATGCATCATAGTTTTTTTTTATTCCATATTGAATGTGTTAAAAGTTATTTGTCCCCCAAAAAAAAAAAATGTGTTAAAGTTACGATCTAGGGTTGTTGTGTCCGTTGTTACCAAAAAGTGCATATGGAGCCCTCCTCAAGATGTTCCTCAGCTATCTCGATCATCTCCAAACAGATGGAATCAATGTCAATGACAACTGGTGTTCTCCGTCGTACCAAAACGATTCCACAGTCTAGATATTCTCCTTACAGTTCGGGGTCTGTTACATTCGTTTCCTATTTTACTCAATTCATATGGTTAACTCTGTTCTTTTCCCTTTTTTTTAGCAGTACTAGTTTAAGCAAGAAGAAGGAGAAGCAAAAAGAAGAGGCTATACGACTTGGAACTGAGCTCTCAATCTTTGTGGCTGAAGCAACGTTCCTATTATCTAATGACATATATTCTGCGGTTTCGTTTGGTTGCTGGCTATGCAAGAACGTAGGGAACGAAAACTACGAAGGTCCGGTAGTGGGGAGGCTGTCTTGTGTTTTCCTTCACGTGTTTGAAACATATATCTTATCCAAAATGGAAGCGTGGTGTCACGATGGTGATAATTCAAAGCAATGGGAACTAATCACTACGTCTACCCAGCATTTTTCTTTTACCGTCGAAGCTTTGGATCGCATTGTATCGATTCTCAAGAATGGTGAAGTAGTGAAACCGTCTTGTCTTGAATACTACAACCAAGAAATGAAGAACCTAGAGGAGAAGTTGAGGTCTGCCAAGCATGTTTCACAGGCTAATGGGTTTGAGATGAATGCTATAAAGGCTACAGTTCCGCAGATGTGGATGTCACTATTTCAAGCAACACCCCAGGGGATAAACCCTAAAATAAGCTCCAATATGTCAGAGAACTACACCAAGATGACAAGGTGAGTGCATCATAAACTTATTTCTATTATTTTGGATTTTATAATCAATTTAAGGGATTTCAAATTGAAGTAAAGTTTTGATCTAGGGTTTTCGCTCAGTTGTCTTTTTGGTAAAAAAGTGATATTTTCCTTGATTACTTCTAAATATATATATTTTTTTTAAAATGGATCGGAAGCTCTCAAAGATTGCATAAGGAGCCCTTTTCGTTGACTTCCACTGACATCAAAAAACGAATGGACATAGTGTCGATGATGCAACGACTTTTACCGGGTAACACGAAACAGCCTAAATATTTACCTTGCACTACAAGGTCAGTGAGAAAATATGCTTTACAAATTACAATGACAAAAGAGTTTATTGTTTTAGTCCCCTCATTTTGCTTTATTAGATTTACAAAGGAGAAGCAGAAAGAGGAGGTTGTGAAACTAGGAGTTGAGCTCTCTCTCTTTGTGGCTGAAACAATGTTCCTATTATCTGATGACATACGTTCTACATTGTACTTCTGTTTTTGGCTATTTAAGTTTCCAGGGAAGCTAAATTTTAATGGACCGGTTTTTGGAAGGCTGTTTCGTGTTGTTGAATATGTGTTTATAACACATATCAAACCAAAGAATGGAATCTATCATGATGGTGGCATATCAATCCACTGGCAACAGTTCAAAGCGTTGGGCCCAAATTTTGCTTCTGTATTAAGAGTTTTGGATCGTATTGTTACGATTCTAAAAAATGGTGGCGAAGTGAAATTGTCTGGTTTCGGCTACTGCAACCAGGAGCTTAAGAAGGTAGAAGAGAAGTTAGGGTATTCCAAGGATGTTTCCGAGGCGAATGAATTTGTGAGGGAAGGGATAAAGTGTGACATTTTTCAGTTGTGGAAACCTCTCTTTGGAACAACACCTGAAGTGATAAACCCTATCACAAGAGTTCTTGAGCTGTATGGGCCTCTTGGCAAAGAAGTTAACCAGATTGCATGTTGTCAGCGCCTTGCTTCTTTACTAATATGATTCAGAGTTTTTTTCCTTTTTTTTGTTCAACCGAGTCAGAGTTTCTTAATTTGGAATATCATGTATTGATTGAATTATTGCAGCTTGGTGTCCCGCTTATGTATACTTTACATGTTTCTTGGAATTTAAGTTACTATAATATTGATGATTGGGGGTTTGAATTTATTCTTGGCATGTTTTTGCACTAAATTTGGGTGTCTACTACCTTTTTGCTAAAATGTTAAATTTTAGGAAAAATAGAAAAAGAGACATTCTCAATTTAGATTTGTTCCAATAAAATTTGTAGGGAATTATTTAGGTAACTAAAATTTATATTCATTTTAATACCATTACATCCTTCAATTTTAATATTTGTAATTTATTTAAGTTTTTATTAAAAAAAGAAAATAAAAACAGAAAGTAAAAATAAATAAAGATCATGAAAGACGTAAAATCAGTGCTCGTCCGGACTTTTCCGGCGCTTAAAGCGGACCAAAAAAATGTTGCTCCTTTATCTTAATTAAATCTTAACTAAAATTTAAAATATTTTAATATATAAGCATAAGTAGAAACATCAAAACAAAAGTTGTAGCTCATCTTATCTGTTTCTCACTTCCTATTTGCAGTTCACTTTGATTTCTAATACTATTTTAGTCGCATTTTCCCAAATCTAAAAAACAAAAAGAACAAAAATTAAATTTATAAATAGAGCAAAATATAGAATGGAATACGCTAAAATCAACTTTACAATTTTTATGTTTTCACAAAGTTTCAGAAAATGTTTATCCCTATGAGAGTTTTAAGTTTTGTGAATTTTAAAAGTCTCTAACAAAATTACAAAAACTTACAAAAGAGAAAAAAAATGACAAAAGGCTTGCATGAAATTCCCATAGAGTTATTATGTTCAAAAAGAAAAAAAAAATCCATAGAGTTATTACGACAAAAGCCATTTACTATGAAACAGTGGAATATGGGTAACTGATAGTTCAAATTAATTATTATACGATCCTTTATTCATGCCAAAAAAATCCCTTATTCATATAGTTAGGAAACCAAAAAGAAAAGAAAAAGAAAAATGTGGAGAAAGTAAATCATTTTAATAAAATAGAAGAAGTCATACACCCGACATCAAGACAGCCCCATCTCACCAAGGTTTCTATGGAGCTAAGGTACATTGGTTAAATCTCTGTCTCCTAGTGACCACCGGATCTATTGTGCAAGAGTGTTGTTTCGCCAGATTTGTTCATGTCTGTCCTACTGCTGCGTTTCTAACGCACTACGCCGTCTCAAGCATCGACGGTTCTTCACAAAACCGGATTTGTGGCCTTTCCGATCTCTTCATCGCTAGGACTATTGTGCAAGAGTGTAGACTTGCCAGATTTACTAACTACATAATTGTTGCATCTCCATCACATTACGCCTTCTTAAGCATCGACGGTTCTTCACAAAGTCAACTATGCGATCTTCAAACTGGAGTTGTTGCACGGAGACCCAGCTTCATATCAAGTCAGATAGGACTTCAAACCATCAATGTTGTCTACGGTTCTGGAGCTTCTCACCTGAAGTTCTTTGCCATACAGCATTCCAACTTATTCTTATAGGTGTATCAACGCCGTCTTCGACTATCAATTATCTTTAGTTGTTTTGTAATGTTTCCTAGTTTCTTTCTACTGTCGAGTACTACGTCTCCGGAATCTTCTGCTTCAGTTGTAAACTTTTATGCTCTTTGAGCTTTTAATATAAGTTTCGTGTTAAAAAAAAAAAAAAAGTCATTAAGTTGTTATATTTGGTCCCTACAGCTGTAGAAGCATATAATCTTCATTTCATTAAATCTCGAAAGCATAACACATAATATTGCAAAGCAATATTGATCTCTGTATCCGTCGTAGTCTTCGTTCGTTTTCAGTTTCGATTTCAATTTATGTTTCCCTATAGTCCAAGTTGAAGCTCGAATTTAGATTATGTCCTCTGGGTCAATGATTTGAATAGACAGTGTGCTGTAGCCTGCATCGTGTAACGCAGAAGAAAGAGCTCTGTTTTTGCCAAAAACAGAGTCTGGGATGGTTGAGTGAGAGTAAACAGAGTCTACAGCATGTAGCATTGAAATTCTCACGTGGTAATCATACATGTAAATCTGCTAATACAGAACAAAATCCTGAATAGTCTATTTTGATACAAAATGTGTTTCACCATGGTCTCAAACTATCATAACCCACACTGAACCCACATCTTCACTTTTGGTAAAATCTAGAAAAAAAAGAAGAGAAAATCGTATTATGCTCTCACACAACCAATTTGAATAATATGTATTTCAGTCTTCACCACCAAACATTCCTTGAATATCATTGTCCACGCCATCAAAAAACTCATCTGGAGGAGGATCCATGTTTAGCAGATTCCACTGCTCTTGCCCGTTGTCTACATCGTCAACCCAGTATGGTCCCAAATCTTCCAATGCTTCTGGTTCGAGTTCTGCGATTTCTCCATAAGGTGCTGCTTCTTCCTCTTCATCTGATTCCCCTAAACCGTTAAAATCAACCATCACTCCACCATTATGTTCTTGTGAACCGCCAGAGGGTCCTGGTTCATGATTCATTGTAGTGAGAATATATAGCCATTCCAAGTTAACGAGATTATCCATCAATCCATTACAGACATGCGGTGGCTGTTGCAAACCAGGATCATCTTCCAAATTAAGCTGCTCTTCGATATTCTCTAGCATCTGCCGCAAACCACCATTATTCTCTGTTGGCTCCACACCACCATTGTGCACTATCTGTTGCAACCCGAGATGATTCACATGATCCTCCATCTGATGCAAAGCGAGATGATTATTATTGCCTATGATCTGTTGAATCTCTTGAATCTCTTTCATATCGAAAAGATTCCACATCTCTTCCACATCTTCCTCGTTAGCCCAAAATGGTTCTGAATCATCAAAGCGCCCTGGTTCTTGGACTACATCAAAATCTTGGGCTTCTTCTACCTCGTCATCCGATACAGCTCCTCCGTTGAAGCCTCCCCAACCTCCGTTACCATTAAAGTCGCCCCAACCTCCGTTACCGTTAAACATATTTCCCTGTTTGTAACGAAGAAACTCAGAGACTTAAAAGTCGTTTCAATGGAACAGCAAAAGGGAAAAGAATGGCAGGACTATCTTTCTTCAAATCTATACGATAGAACAATAGCGGAGACCTATGATATTCGAGGTCGTTTCAATGGAGAAAGATGTCGTTCGATTACCTTAACGAAACACCAATAACAGAAGAACGTCGCGACCTTCGATAATTGATAAAGAACCTTCGTTGTTGTCTTCTTGGACTAGGTTTCCAGTAGAGAAGCAGAAGGGAAAGCTCACAATGCGTTTCTTGAATCTCTCCCGCCAAGTACAGGCACTAGCTCTGTTTTAAGTGACTTGGCTTTTTACTTCCAAAGATCTTGGGAGAGAATGCTAAATATAAAGTGCCATGTCATTGACCATTTGATCGTCTACGAACTTACTCTAACAATTTATATTTTTAATAAAATAATCTAAAATCCTCTCGGCTTTGTAATGTATCGTAGTTTTAAGCTGAGCAAGTTGAGACAAAAAAAACTGAGCAATTATTGCGTGAGTGATTATTTTTATTTTTTATGCACATAAGTATTTATTTTACGTGATAAGTGATCTATAATTTTAATATTTACCATATTAATAATTGTTTAATATGATATTTTTAATCATAATATTTTTATAGTTTACCTGCAATAATTTAATTTATTATTTCGACTTGTTAGTGATGTCTCTGTTATTAAAACATGAACAGTAATTAAAATATTAATCTCCCAAAAATTTACGAAAATATTACTAAATGTAACATTAACTTAGATATTTATGTTAATCGAATAATTTTCACTAAAAAAATGACTCCATAGTCTATACTAAGGCATCTCTATTTCCACTAAATTTGTTCAAAAAAAAGAATATGGAATAAGAAATGCTTCAATCTAACTATATATCTCGTTCTACAATAAAATATAATCACTCCATAAATGAATCAATTTATTTTATATTTATTCATTATTCTATTATGGAGTGAAAAATGAAAAGGTTATAGTATTTTTTATTTCATACTTTCTTTTATTTTAATTAAGAAAGAAATAGAGTTTTACATTGGAGATCCAAGTCTAATCCATAAAAGGCTCACTTCATTTATTAAACAAAAAAACTACAGTGTATCATGTTTGCATTTTTCCTTTCAAAACCAGATTTTCTCTTTATTATCTTTATTTCATACTAGATTTTGATCCGCCCTTCAAAGGGTGGATATATTTTTTGTTTTTAATTTTTTTTAGAAATTTAATTTTATATTTGTGTTTTTTATTCATATTTTTGTATACATTTTAAAAATTTATTAGTAAGAAGTTTTGATAATTGAATTGAATTTATGATTTTACGTAACCATAGACTTTTATCCAGTATTTTGAAACTCGATTCGGATCCGCGGTTGAACCGGTAAACCCGGTGTTCCAGTTTGAGTTTTCATCAAAATTATTATTTAATAATCCGATAAAACCATGAAAACCCGTTAAAACCTAGAATCCAGCTACCAGTTGAATCACGGGTAGAATCAGTATATAATTTTTAGTTATATTATTAGAATTTATTTTTATTCTAATTAGGAAGTTAGATTTTTAGTTTTTATAATAAAAAAAGATGATATAATTTGTGGATTATGAATATATTAACAAAACTAATTGTTTTGATTTAGATTAGTGTATTTTTGTTATCGATGATCTATTACAATTTTATGATGGTCCACATTATATATATATATATATATGTATTTTTGTTATTACAATTTAGTTTTATATTATATATATATATATTGTAAAATATAATAAAAATCCACAAGAAATCTTGCATGCCTGATTGGTATGGAAAAATAATTTACATTATTTTATAGTAAATAAATTTAAGAAATATATTTCCATCAGGCTATATATATTTTTTTGTTTTAATAGAATATATATATATTCCAAAATATTTAAAATTTATTACGATATATTTTTAAGTTTCAGACAAATGTAGCTATATATTAAATTACGAAAGAGATTTATTAATATACATTTATTTTAGCTTGTTGGATTATTGGTCCATTTTACACACTTTTTATTCGACATATAATCATGTATTGTGTATTGTTTCTTTTATTTTTTGAGTGGCATTCTTGTAATTGTTTCCATTTTCCCAGAGAATATTTTAGATTTCTCTGCAACATTTCAATGCCGCCGTATTTTCCTAACTGATCAATTTTTACGTTTTGCTTGTTTCAAAACATTGAGCGATAGAGAATCACTTTCAATATGAAATATTTGAATAACATTTCTTTACACATCAGTTTGATTAATTTAACGCTTAGATAAAAAAAAATTAAAACTACCATAATATATAATGCAGTTGACAGTGCGAGAACTGATTATTTACATTGGCTTAGTGCATTGAGGCGTTGTTATTTTCACAGCATGTGACGTGTTAAAACCTGCTACAGCATTTTTTTTGTTTTCCTAAATAATTTATTTAATGAATGGCACTATTGTAAATATATAGTTGTCTTCCTTATGATAGCTTTAGGTTTCTGAAAAAACATTTTCATGGCCGTCATAGAAAAGTTGATCATTATATGCTGCAATATTGCGTTTTTCTTTCAGATCCTTCATCAATTTTGTAGATCTAGTATATAAATTTCATTCCAAATATTCAAAACCCAGAAAAATGGATTATGTTTAGAAAACCAATTTATTAACCAAATTTAACTGTAACCTCCGCTGAGCAATCGATCACCACGTTCGCTTTTTGGAACCTACATATATGTATGTTTTTGTGATTAAACTTATACAATTTTTTGTTTGTATTATACTCACACAAATTGTTAGTCATATGAGTACTCTCTGAAATTATAGTTAGTTGACAGTTTCAGGGAGAAAGAAGTGAATCCCGAATTTAAAATTGAATTAGTAGTTACAATATTTGTATAAAATACATAATTATCAGTTATTATTAATATTTAGAAGGTGATTATATTTTAAATTGGACCTAACCCATATCAACTGGTCATGTTGAAGAATTAATAGAATAGATTTAAAGAATAGGTTAATAACCTTACTTTCATATACATATATATATATTTCATAAATGTGTAAGTATTTTGAATATTGAAATCTGCAAATTTTATGACCAATAAATATGTTTCAATAATCTTTAGATTTTGAAGCTATAAATTATTTTCAATAGATGATCAAAAGAAAAAAATATTTTCAATAAACTTAATAAAGACAATACTTTTAGAACAACAAACAATATATGTCACCATTTCCAGAAATTTTTAATTTATACTTAGACTGAATATGCTATATAATTAGTTAAGAAATTGCTTTTTTTACTGTTTTTGGTTACTAAAATTTTAAAATTATTAAAATTCAATTTTTCTTTCAATAACAACATATAAATTGGTAACCAAATTGAATTAAAAAATTAGTTCAATTTCAATTATTTTTTTTATCTTGTTTATTTGAGTTTTATGAAATTATGGTTATATTAACATATAATTCAAACATATTTTAACGTTAAAATCAACCAATATATCTTTTAAAATTTTAATATTTATTATTTGGTGATAAGAAAATCTATATGAATTCGTTACTAAGTGTTAAGGCAGTGATGAAATGAAAAACAATTGAAATCTAAAAGTGATGTACATCAAAAGAATCCTGAAATTATGTTAAATACTTTTGAAACGATGATAATATTTGTTTTTATAAAATTAGTAATCATTTACATGAAATTATATATAATTAATATATAAATGACTTGATTTTTAAAAAATGGTTGTGAGAGAAGACTTCCAGTGAGACCTAAGGTTCTTTATAGTTTGGTCTGAGAAATACTAAAAGCGAAAATATAATTGTCCAAATATCTGGATTTCTCTCTTTTTTGGGAGGCCAAAGAATCGAAGCTAAAGTTTGTCCCTTATCATGCATATGTATTCACATGAAGCGGTTTTACAGATGTCAATGTATCAATGTTTTATTTCAGGAAAATACTGCAGAAGCTGCCTGAAACATCTTAAGATCATCACATAAAGAACAGTGTAGTACTTTTTTCTCCACATACTTGATAACACTGATAAAACCCCTCACATAAAGGTAAATGGTGTACGTATCCATTCCTTCCAAAGCAAAAGGCAATTTTTGATGAGTAAGTGAAAGACAGAGTCGTCGTTGAAGTAGTCTTGTGGCTTAACATATGCTTGTCCAACCTATGTCAAAAATAATGTATTTTTAGTTTCAGCGTGAATAAAACCGTTGAAATGAAAATAGAAAAGATGTTAATGAACTAATATGATGATTCCAATGCAACATAGAATACCCAATCCTTTTTATATACATGCATGAGGACCTAATGTGTATTGTATTGTTTCTCAGATATCTTTTAATATAACCAACAAAGCTTCCTGTGCAGTCTAAGATGTTCTTAAGTTATTAAAAATATATATATAGCTAGAAGCTGCACACATATGAATCCAATAAGGCTCCAAACCTAATAGCTTATAGGTGGCGCCCTCGGCCTTGAGCAGTTGATGTTCGGGGCGATGTTGCATGCACCGTGGTCTCCAGAACCCATTTGCTCTTTACCCTTCTCGGGACTTACCACGGCTGTCCATAGCTGTATTTAAATAGAACCAGAAACTGACTTCAACAACTTTAGCAATTAAAAAGACTGAGACAGAGATCTAAAGAATCCACTGCAAAGAAACTAATACCTGCTCAAGTCCACATCCTTCAAGTTATTAGGAACTCAGACAGAAGAATCAATTGCACATAATGACTGGTATGAATGAGGTCTTCCATCACTTCATTGTGGCCGCTTTGGACCTGCTGAGAGAAGACAGCATTAGAAAACACAATACATATACAATGTAGTAGCAAAGATCTCCATTACAGAGAAGAAATCAATCACCAAACTATTCTTGGTTGTAGTTGGACCTTAGTGTGCTTGGGTTGGAGAATTTCTCCTAGGCAGATGAACAAATCTCCTATTTATCATTGCTGAAGTTTATATTTATCAAATGATTAATCACATCTTAGTTCACCGTGCAACTTTAAACCAATCGAGTCTTACAATCGAACCGGCTCTCAAAGATGGACGGAAACCCATCTAACGATATGCTCACCTCGTCGTATAAGTAATCCCTATCACTTCCCTCCCAAGGGTCACGTTTCTGCTGCAGATCAATCCCTCCAACTCTTCCTCCTCATTAGGATACTCTGCAATATAACCTCTGCAAGGTTCAGATTGATGTTGCTAGAAACAGTTAATTATCGGAGAAAGGAATGTAAAAGTACCCTCCAAATCTTCTGGAGCATCAACATTTTCTTCATTCAATGGGCTTGATTCAACCTAACAACCATCAAAACAAAAAGAATGTGAGGCACATAATCATCAAAATACAATTAAATGAATGAAAAAAGAGAAACTCAGAAAGCACATAAACGTCAATCACTAACTGGCTTCATTTTTTTCTTCTTGTCTCCAATAAATAAACTGTCAAGGCCATCATTAGCTGCAGCCTGCAGGAAAGAAGATAAACAAAGCAACTGATGAAAAGAAACAAATATGTTTAGCAGCGCATAGATTCTTCTTGAGCTATCAGGTAATGGATCAGATGCCTACCCATGTGACTCAGTTGAGTCCTCGATAGGGTCATAGACCAACTTTCTTCTTCTTAGCTGGATCAAAGGGTGCGAGCTAAGGATGAGCAAAGAATATAAAAACCACAAAATCATGATTTGTCAAGCAAAAAAAAAAAAACAGATGATGAATTGAGTAAAGATGGAGATAAGTAGAGGTTGAAGAAGATAAACTGCTTCATGGAACTCAAAGAGTCAATCTGTGTTTCGCAGATGAGTCTGAACCGATGTTAAAAATTGAAAACCCTAGATTTCCATTGAAGAGAAAGGTTACGGCCAAAGAAGTCTATTAGGCCTTTACTTTATGAAAGCCGTTGTTTTTGAGAGTTGAAGATAATCAAAAGTGACAGCTAGAAGACGAACAATAATGTTCAGAGAATACAGACGAAGGTGAAGATAATCAAAAGTGGCATAGAAAACAATACCTGAACAAACTCGGAAATTAGGTTTAGAATTAGAGTTTTATATAGGAGAAGTATGAAGGGAGGTGGAACAAAACATTGAAGAATTGCTTTAACATCGTCATTGATTGAGAAGGTAACTGGTAAAGATCAGAGAATGGAGAAGATGAAGTGGAAGAGTCACGGGAGAGACTCTCTTACGCTTGAAGACGACGACTAAACTGAGCTATGTTTTAGAAGCCCAGACTCGAATTTCGGTTCAAGCCCATCAGAGGAAAGGAAGGATCGACGTGGAGGTTTGCTGCTCTCTCATTGGACTGAATTAAATAGCTGACGTGGACACTCTCTCCTTTCAAGTTATTTACCTTTTAGTATAGTATATATATATATATTGATTTTTCATATTTTAAAAATTGAATTTACTATTTTTCCTCATTAGGCAATGGTAAAATATGTCCAAAATGACTCAAGATATCAAAAATCCTAAGTAGATAAACAAATTTTCAAAATGCCCATTTTTCGGTTTTCCCAGTTTCTTTTGACCTTAGGACAAACGACAACCTCCAGAGAAAAAAAACATAATATGTTGTTCATCTTCTGAAACAGGCCTTTACCCATCAATTTGCTGCTTGCATTGGATCAGGTTTTGATCAAGTTTGATCAGGTCTGGTTTCGGTTCTCTAAATATAAAAATTTTGAATTCATCCAAATATTTAATCAGTTTTGATTTGGTACTATTTTTGGATTAGATTCGGTTCATCAGATTCGAGTTATTTTACCCAGCCCTAACCAAAATAGTCTAATTAAAACATTATCCAAATATTAAAATAATCGACCGGTTCTTATATCTTTCAAACGAAAACAAAAAAAAAAAGAAATAAAGAGAAATAAAAACAAAATATTCTCGCGCTTTTAAAACGGATACCAAAATCTAATATACTTATTATTTAACATGATCAAAATTCACTATTTGACTTGAAACTCAGATTCTTTTTGATAATTGAATTAGACAAATACCTATCACACTAGAGTGGTGGTAGTGGTGAAAACTAAAATATCCTATTACTTTTTATTTAGGTATGACCAAACAATTATTCTAACGATTTTTAGTTTTAATATAATACGATAATATTACGAATAAGGTTATGTTTTGTTCAATATTGTATATATCTGTCTTAATACAAAATAATTGCATAAATGATGACATACACATAATATATGATATGTTGGCAAAAACAAATATATATTATAGAAATGTAATCATGATTCTAACAATTATTATCATGTCTACCTGGTTCTATTTATGAAACAAAATACCATTAAAAACTGAAGTTATCTAAACTACCTATCCATAAGTTGGCAGAAAACCACGTATCCAGATATTTTATTCAAAATATTTAAATTTACCCGAATTACCTAATAAAAACTTAAAGATATAATTTTTATCCAAATTATCAAAATTAATCAAAAACCAAAACCGGGCTATAACCATTTTTTTATGGATATTAACTGATTTCTAATATTTCTATCCGAAACCAAACAGAAAAACGAAATAAATGAATAAAATTTCATAAATAATCCAACAGTTTCTATATTTGTAGATTGAAAATCAAAAATTGAAAAACCAAACCGAAAACCTAGTACACTTTAAAAAAATATTAACTGAAATTATTTGGATTTTTAAATATTACTGGTTGATAACTTTTAGAAAATGTAAAGTAATACATAATAAATTTAGTTATAAATATTTTATTATATTTAAAATATGCATAATATTTAGAAATTATTTATTTTTTGGAACAGAGGGAATATATAATTTTGTCAAAATACGTACAGAATCTAGGAAGCGGAGCGTATAGACTCATCAGTGTTTCTTTAGACCTTAAGCAGCAAGTGATAAAGACATACGAAGAACATTGTGTATAGTAGATATAGAAACCAATGTCAAAGAAAAACAAATCAAAGTTCATAATGTTTCTTTTGACCTTAGAACAAACGACAACCTCTGAAGAAGGGAAACATAATATGTTCTTCATCTTTTGAAACACGCCTTTACCCATCAGTGTGCTGCTTGCAACCCTTTGGTCCATAATGCTGAGCACATCGCTTCACCACTTTCTTGCAAAGGTAACAGAAATGTGCTTGACACGCCCAGCAAAACAAGTGATTGTTGTTTCCCGCCTACACAATAATTACCAAATCAAGAATCATCTCCAAGAACTCGTATGTTTCCACAATGGTATTGAGTTTTTGTTTTTACCTTTAGGTTGAACTGGCGGCAATTAGGACATATCTGACCGCGCTGTGGAAACTGACCGTGTGGTGCAAACAACTGAGCTTGAATCTGAAAAACTTGTCGCTCATTCATTTCATTCCATTCTTGGATCGCGTCCTGTGGGAATAGCTCACATGTTCCCTCTCTTTCCCCCCCACCAAGAATAAAAAAAGGTTATCACAATTGGTCCAAGATATGTTTATCAATGTATATAATGTAGGGAATCAACCAACCTGAAATGTTCATAACCAGTGATAGCTTTGTTGCAACGGTAGCAAAAGAACTGGCCACAGTTATTACAAACCATTTTATTACAGCCACCGGTTCTTGAGATAGCCATTTTACAAGACGGGCACTGCTTTGCGCTTTGCTTTATCACACTCACGCTGATCATCTCATTAATCATTTCCCTTTCTTTTCGCCTCTGTTCATCTCCAAGACGTGACGAACTCTGACGTTCCTACAATAGTGTTACATACATGTAAGAAAGAGTCCAGTCTAAACCCTAAGGATTTGATCAAATGCCATACCTCCAAGATTTGAAGCCTGAGCTCCGGGCTCATACAGGTACCTCCCACGTGTCGCTTTTCGTTACAGAGAGTACAGAAACTGTAGTAGCATTTGAAACACAGAGCAAACTGATCCTCGTCTTCTATGCAGGGGGTTTCACATCTAGGACAGTAAGCCACGTCAGTCATGGATTCCAGTGTCTTCTGTAACATAAGAGTTTCCCAACGTTGATACGCTTCATCTCCAAGCAATCTCTTCAATACACCAGGAGGTACAATCTCTCCACATTTCGAATCCGGACACTGGAGCTTGTTAACCGTGCCTTCAGAGACATGTATGTCTGTATACGTCTTCATACATTTCACACAAAAGAAATGCTCACACGGTAACTTGACAAAGTCGAAACCCGCAGATTCAGAGAAACATATACAGCACTCGTGCAAGCTCTCGAGGAAGCTCTCACGGCGTTTCTCTTCGTCGTAACTCCTGATATAAGGGATGTCTGCATCAGGCGAACGACTTCCAGAGACAGCACGTTTATCTCTAGAAGAACATGTAACGCCGTAAGGACCAAGAACAATCTCGTTATCAAAGCCGAGATGAGAGACAGAGGAGTTCTGTAACCAGTCTGCCCACTGGTATAAGACTTCTTGCCCTGGCTGTTCGGTCCATATCGAATCCAGCATGGAGCAGAGGCTCGAGATCTTATCAGGGTTCATCCACTGAACGCTTATCAAGTAGTAAGGCGGCGAGTGGCTAGGATAAGCGTTTGGTAACAAACATGTCAACACAATCGGAGGAAGGTGCTGGGCTTGGAAGGAGTACAGGAAATCATCTGACTCTTTGCTTGAATCAGCTTGTAACTTAAGTTTTGCAGAGATAGTATGTTCATTACTTGCTTCAACGTTTACATGAATCTACAAAACAAATAAATGTCTTAAAACTATTAGAACATAACATTATCTAGATAAAAGTGAGAAATATTATATACTGACCTGAAAGTATCGCATATCTTTATGGCGTTCAAGGATGAACATGTTACCTCCATAAATATACCCTAGTGCCAGTAGCTGTTTTAGAACCGTCAAACAACTAGTAAGTCAAAGCTAAAACAAAACAGAGCATAACAATATGAATAATAACAAACAGCAACAAATAACTTAGCTTAATTCAAAGTCATATGCTTTTCATTAGAAACTTTATTTATATTTCCAAAAAACTTTATGACTCTGTGTTGTTACCTCATCTTCCTGTAACTGATCATTCAACATTAGTTGCTCATCGGTTAGATCCGGTTCAATGACGGTAGATCGCAAATCATTGAGAATAGTCAACATGATATCTTCCTTTGTCTCATCACCAGCAGCATCAACGGTTTCTTCAATCTCAGCGCTCTCACCCTCGCCAGAACTGAGATGAAGCTTCTCCTCCGTGTTTCCAATTGAATTATCATTACCTAACCGGATTCGAGTTCTGTTTGAGGTCTAAGGCGGTTAACTCATCGGCCAGGCAATCAGCAGCATCGGTTCCGGTTGAATTCACCTCTGATTTCTCCGCGGAGGGAGGTGTTGACTTTGCTCCACCGCGGCGGCGCCGGATACGGCGAGGTTTTGTGGGATGATCGAGGTTCTGCGACGGCTGAGAAGTAGAGGGGGAAGCAGCGGAGGTCGTGTCTTCTTGCTGATGCTCCGATTGGGGATGATCGTCGGCTGGATTCACGACCTGGAGTATTTCCGCCGTCACGGCGGATGTAGCGGCGGTCGTGATTCCTTCGCCTCATGGCGGTGGAGTTTGAGACGTAAGTGTGGGGTCCAGAGGCAGCTTTAGTTCTTCCGACAGGGACAGGGAAGATAGAACCGTACTTAATAGAGAGGTATTCGTCTAAACTCTGGACTCAGAATCGGGTCAAAATAACCCAATGATTTTAAATTGGGCCTTGGACTCCAAGTTGTTGAATACACTTTTGACTAATGAGAGGATGTCTTTTTAACTTTTTCATTAACTTTTCTAAATTTCTAGGAACAAAAGTCTGGTAATGACACAAAAGCAGTTTCCATACTTGTAAAGAATCTGCCATATTTATTTATTAGATATTTTTATATAGATTGTTAAAATAAAAAATACTCACTTTTTACGGGCGTTTATGGATATGGATTGTTGTAATTTTAAATATTATTAAGAAATTTGTACGACTGGTATAACAGTTTAAAATTGATATATTTGTAGGATAATTATGACGAACTAACTACCAAATTAAATAATACATCAACAAAAAGTTATATTCCAAAAAAAAACACATCCAGTTGCAACTTAAATAAAATGATAGGAATGAGATAAACAAAAAAGATAACATAATTCATTCCATTCATTCAAAATTTATTATGGAGTCATTTCTTTTGTATTTTTTGAATTAATGGAATGTGTATTCAATTCGATTTATGCCAAATACAGATTTTTTTGAATTAATGGAATAAATCATTCCATGTCATTTTAGTCCAAAAATAAAAATCCAGTTGTAGACTTTTATAATGAAAGAAACTATTCCAAGACTGGAGATGATTATGAATGAAATTCTGATGGAGATAAATATTTGGAAAATATCCAAATATTTATTATTTATTTTTATTAGTTATTTGAATAATTATCTAATGTTTTAGGGTTTTATGGCTTTTTATATATATAGCCGTCTAGGCTTATGGTTGTATTCAGTTTATGATTGATTAATAAAATTGAGAGTTCTCTCTTTGTTGTTCCTTGTTTTCGGTAGATCATTGGTGATCTCAACGAATTTAAGAAGACATTGATCTTAGGCATTCTTAGACTAAATAAGATCTTTGTGATTATCCTAGTTATCCGGGTATTCTCAGAATCAACGGATCTCTAGTTCTATTCTTTAGGCTTCCGCTACATCAGTTGGTATCAGAGCCATCACTTTGATTTTTTAATCAAGGTTTGATTCTGTTTCCCAGTTACCATGTTTCTCGGACGTTATCCTATGGATATCTATCCGTTTAGTTCGACAGAGGACTTGTACGGAAAGTACAAAGAAATCAATGGTCCTCCGATTTATGATACATATGGTGAAGACGTGATGATTATGGAGCCAATGGATTTTGTATTCAGAGAGGGTGCTTTCAAGACCATGCATGCATACGTGAAAAATTTCATGGGTTCTGTAAGCAGTGGAGCGTTGAGATCTAACGGTGGAGCACGAAGTTTGGAGCAAAACAATTCACTACGTTTTGAAGATTATATGGACAATTGGGGTTTTGAAAAGATGAGTTCAACACGTCATCATGATGAGGAGCAAAGGGACTTAATATTGTTTGCCCTAATGTTGATTACTATTTTCTTTTTTAGAAATTATAGTCAGCTGAAAAGAAGAAGAACAAAAGAGAGAAACACCCATCAAGATTCAAGATTCGAGGACGAATCTCTCCGACCCGGAGAGAATGATGGAGATAAATATTTGGAAAATATCCAAATATTTATTATTTATTTTTATTAGTTATTTGAATAATTATCTAATGTTTTAGGGTTTTATGGCTTTTTATATATATAGCCGTCTAGGCTTATGGTTGTATTCAGTTTATGATTGATTAATAAAATTGAGAGTTCTCTCTTTGTTGTTCCTTGTTTTCGGTAGATCATTGGTGATCTCAACGAATTTAAGAAGACATTGATCTTAGGCATTCTTAGACTAAATAAGATCTTTGTGATTATCCTAGTTATCCGGGTATTCTCAGAATCAACGGATCTCTAGTTCTATTCTTTAGGCTTCCGCTACATCACACCTGATGCAGCGCAAGCTTTAAAGATAGAACTAGAAATCCGTTGATTCTGAGAATACCCGAAAAACTAGGATAATCACAAAGATCTTATTTAGTCTAAGAATGCCTAAGATCGATGTCTTCTTAAATTCGTTGAGATCACCAATGATCTACCGAAAATAAGGAACAAAAAGAAATCTCTTAACTTTTATTAATCAAATCAAAACTGAATACAATGTTAAGCCTAGACGGCTATATATAAGAAAGCCATAAAACCCTAAAATATTAAGATAATTATCAAAACTAATTAATAAAATAAATATAAGATATTTGTAAATATCCCAAATATCTATCTACATCATTCTCTCCGGGTTGGAGAAGATTCGTCCTCGAATCTTGATCGTAGTCTACGAATCCAAAACGTTTTCCCATGAAAATTCTTCCTCGAATCTTCAATAGCATATTTTGCACGATTTTTGCACAGGTTTGCTTGTAACTCGAATCTTCATAAATCCGTTTTTGCACAAAATTTGCACGCAACAAATTATTAAGATTCTTCACAAAATCTTCGTCGATATGATTTTGTCCGTATTTTGCACGGAACTCGTCTCGCCCAGATTTTGCACGGAAATCGTCTCGCCCGGATTTTGCACAGAACTCGTATCGCCCTAATTTTGCACGGATAACACAGACATCATCTTCATAGATATCGTAGATCGGATCACCATAGATCTCTCGATAGATTTCATAGTTCTCTTCTCTCTCGATAAATGGATTAAAGCAATCACTCACCATAACATCCAGAATCGTCTTCGATTGAGAAATCAAAGAAACGCAGCTCTGATTCAAGTAACAAACTGATCCGTGCAAAATTTGTGCAAAACAAGCTATTGAAGATTCGAGGAAGAGTTTTTGGTGGAAAACGTTTCAGATTCATAGACTACGATCAAGATTCGAGGACGAATCTTCTCCAACCCGGAGAGAATGATGTAGATAGATATTTGGAAATATTCTAAATATCTTATTATTGATTTTATTAATTATTTAGATAATTATCTTTAATGTTTTAGGGTTTTACGGTTTTATTATATATAGCCGTCTAAGCTTATGGTTGTATTCAGATTATTGATTATTGATATTTTTATAAAGAGAGGTTTGAAACCTTTTATTTCCTTGTTACGGCTAGAACTCGAGAGTTCTCAACGAATCAAGAAGACTTTGATCCTAGGTATTCTCAGACTAAATAGGATTCATTGTGTTATCGTAGCTTGCGCTGCATCAAATTCAAATAATGATCTATTGTATGCTATATCATTTTAGACATATTGATAGAGAAGATCACTTTTTTGGTGTTGGTGGATAGAATATGCATGAAGATGTCTACTGATCCATGTAATAAGAGACTGAATTTGAGTTACATTTCATTGATAGTGAAACCTAAGAGGCGATAATATATTTTGGATGATAAAAACATGTGTGTTGTTTATCTAAAATCAAATGACCAAAAATGAAGTATTATGCTTGTAGATTTTATTATGGAATTGGAAATAGTCCAAAGACTGAGCAACTTTCAAGAAGTGAGAAAATAGGTTCATATGCGGGAAATATAATGGCTTTAAAATGGATTACCCAAAGTTGAAGCCAATCCTAATACAGTCATCAGTATCTGTTATAGAAAAATATAAGTTCACGAGCTATTTCACTATGATAATTATCGTATAGTACCAAATGCCTTCCAAAATGTTATCTCATTCTATATATCCCTGAATTAAAAGTTCGAGATTTATTTACCCACGAATTCCAATTTCTTTGGTTTGTGACTTATTTCTGGTTTATGAGCTAAACCAGACCAAAAGTGAACCACCTCTACAAATTTAACAAGACAGAAATTACTCAGTCAATCTATTACATTTTAGTTTTGCCGAAATACTGAATCCGGCACGTCTCGTTTATCCAATTTTCAAAATCATGGGAATCGAGAATTGTTCTCAACTATCAACGAAGATCCTAAAAAGGTGAGATTCTCCTTGTTTCCTTGTATGCCGAGACTTCCTAAGTCGTCTCAGGAGTAAACAGCCAAGAAACCAATAGATTCAACGGAGAGCCGCACTTCGTGAGCAGAGTGCACCAAAGAAAGAAAACTAACCCAGAAGTTCATGCATCTCAGAAAGTGAGACGATGGATAGCAAAGAGGAAGATGAGAGAGAGGGAAGAGGCCGAACCTCTGGCACTAGACGCCGGAAAAGACTAAGATTTTTTTTGGTATTCGAGAGAAGACATGTTTTATTTGTGAATTGTTTGATAAAATATATATTTTTATTGATTAATTGACTTGTATTTTAGTATATAAAAATGATAACTATATATTTCTACTAATTTATGTTTTTTGATGTGAGAAAAACAGTGATGCATGTTAGACATTTAAACATTGTAGTCAATGTTATAACTTACAAAAATATTTCAACTGGTATATAAGAAATTTTCCGCACATCATCGCTTTTAGACAATGTAATATCATCGCTTTTAGACAATGTAATTTTCTCTAAATTTATTTATAAATATATCGACCAGATATTTGTTTCTGGATAAACTCAACCACATATATTTGTCATACATCGATCTATTCAAATTTGTGTCGCATGATCTTTAGTGATATCCAATCGGAGCTGGAGCTTCCTTGAGTTCGCGTCCTTGAAATTGTATGTCCTGCCAACAGTAATACCATATTTTAACAAAATTCACATTTATACACCTAATATTGTATATCATTTTACAAATACACATATAACTCCTTACAGAAGCATAATGGTTAATGTCTCGGTGGTGAGCTTCGTCAGCTCGGATAACAAAAACCACGTCCCTCAGCGTCGCATCTTTAGGCAACCGCCAGTAATCAATCGCGATGGCCGGAGCTGGTGAGTTTTCGAACTTTCCGGCATCAATGTCATTGAGAAATTCGGTATAAGAATTGACAGCTTCTTCTTCTAAGTATCCAGTGATACGGTGAGCAAGTTTGGGAGAAATTACATAAGACAAGAAATATGCGTTGAAGAAAACACCTTGGACCGCAAACACAATCGCCCGTTCGTACCTGAAAAAGCAAATTTAAAATGATAAATCAGTTAGTTATATATCTTCAAAAATTTATAAACATAGTAGTCAATTAGATAACTGTTCCAGGTCAAACCATTGTTGGTTTAAGAACTTAACCAAAATATAGAAAAGTCGATATTTGATTTCACTGTCTCAATTGTATACTATATGTTGTATTTTGAATCGGGAATTTACCATTTGGGTTGTGAGAGTTCGATGAAGGTCATGAGATGCATACGCTCGTTCTCGGCCTCTTCGAGCAAAGCTTTGATCCATCCGCCACTATGTTCGAACCTCCGTAGAGATTTCAAGTGCAAAAGCATCCCTCCCACCATTCCTGGCACCGCCGCCACCGTCTCCAGCAACATTGCATGGCACATATGCTTCCTCTACACACAAAAATTGAAATCAGTCGATATAAACGTAAAATCTACGTATATGGGGTATCAATCAAAGGTTTATATTAGTTAGCCAACTAAGCGGTAGTCAAGGATGTTGCTTGATAAATTGATTTTTATACTCACTGAGACTTTAAAATCTCTTGGAACTTTTTACCAGTCACGCTTTAATCTTTAAAAATACTCATATCCAAAAAACTAATCACAACCCATATTTATTTTTCTTATAAGATATACAATATATATATATATATATATATATATGTTTTCAAAATTAACTGCTGGTAACCAGCTCTTCTCTAAGGTTCGAATTCGATTATTGCTAAGCAAGTTTTCGAAATGTTGTCTGAACAAAATCAGTTACCAATCGATATAACAATTTAAAGTTCTAATAAAATTACTTGGAAATAGAAAATACAAAATTACCTGAAAAAATAGTTGAACTGGTATTTTCAGAGTTTGGACGGTCCAATATGCGAATTTGTCAGTGAAATTGGACGGTTTGTGATGTTTGGTTACATCAATGGACACGTCCGGTTTGTATGAATCCCATGGTTGAAAACAATTCCACTTCCAAGCTGAACCGTCCGGTTTAGTAATCTTAGTCGGAGGTATACCCCAATAAGTGGATATGACTTTGCCGTCGGTGGTTCGGACGGGATTTTCCGACTGGCTATTCCCAGTTGCCGAAGGTGACGTGTCGGAGCTCAAAAACCGAATAATGGGCAAGTGGCTCATGACATGTCCCTTTATTCCATGTCCAGTACCTAAACCGGAGGATAGCACCGGTCGTAAGAGTACGGTAAATCGATCTGGAGGACATGAGTACCAACAGTTGGGTTTGGATGTAATTTCAAAAGATGAGAAAGGTTTTTTTTTTTCTTTTTGAAACACGAGAAAGGGGGTTTTATATCTTATTTTGTATAGCTCTTCTTCAGATTGGTTATGTGGCAAATGAATTGGGAAGAGAAGATATTATATAGTAGGACTGATTACTACTAATCTTGGTCAGATTCAAAGTTTCTTGGAGGATTAGCAATAAGAACAGAGGAGAAGTTTGACACGTTTCGTTGCCCTGGAAAAGTAAAAGAACATGTGAATATCCTAATTTAGTTGTTGTCGTTTACGAATACACATCTAGACTACCAAATTTGAACACAAAATCTTACATGATAGATGTTTTAATAGATGTTTTAATACGTATCATTAGATTACAAACTCCGGTTATCTTAATATGATACTACCGTACTATTTCATAGACTTTTAATTGCGTTATATTGACATATTGTGTTATATGTAATACATATTATGTATATTTGTAATACATATTATGTAAATTTGTTTAAATTATATTAAAATATAGGTTAACTTAAAATATATACTCTTATAGACTTGAAAGAAAATTTTATTTCAGGGTTTAGATCCAAAATCAGTTCCGTCAAACTAGAAATGAATCGGGACTGCTTCTGAAAATGGATTTAGTTGTTGAAAGCTTGTAATGGGTATGATCTGAAAAGATGTACGAATAGAATTCTCATGATGATGACTAATGAAGCTACACGTAAAATCATCCGGAAGAGTCTAAGCTAGTCTAGTCATTTACAAAAGTCAAAACTCAAAAACCTTGCATGTTGAGTCAATGGGTCTGATTGTATGTTTTTCCTATGTTATTTTTTTAAATCATTGGCTAATCTGTAAACCACCAAATCATACATTATAGTGAAAGTTTGGTAGAAATATAATCTTTGCAGGTAGCAAAGACTGAATACCTTGGTTTGGAAGGCATCTCAAATGGTTAACTTTTTTCTATAATTCAAATGAGTAAGTTTTGTTGCAATAATTTCTCTCATCTTTTTCTTCATACGAAAATATTTTAATTTTTTTATAAATAATGTAATTAAATTTTTTTTTTTTGTTTTAAAAATTTACAAAATCCAAATTTTATTTTAACTAATTTTTTTATTATGTAGGTAAATTTAGTTTTTAATAGAATATACAATATTTTATACGAATTTATTATTGTATTAATGAAAATATCAAGAATTTTGTTAGATACAACACATACACTTGTTTGAGATCATGCAAAGATATTTTTTTCTCAAAAAGTAAAATAATATTTGCACTTTTTTTTTTTGAAAAGTACAGCCATAATGAATATCTTACAAAAGTATATCATGAAAATATTTATTTAATGAAATTTTCAACAGAATATTGTATGATTCGTCAGTATATTTTATATCTTGAAGATACTTAAATGACGTTTTTAATAATTTGTTTTATTTAATATAATTCTATGACTAATATAATTAAAATAAACAAGATAAACTAACAAAATATTTAAGTTTTAATCTATATTAATGTAAAATATGACATAATCTAGCTAATAATAGCATTCCAATTAATTCCAAAGGTCTGTGAATTCTAATTAAGTTAAAAGGTTATGTGTTCATTATAAAAGTTGCCAATTTATTTAGGTGTATTTCCAACAAGCAACTCTAAAAGTATCAACTTTAAAAGTTGTGTATTTTAATTTAAAAAGATATATTTGAAAGATTGTGTCTTTTCAACCTAAACATTGCATTTGTTTTAAGAAATTGTTAAATATATAAATAGGTGTCATTTCATAAAATGTGACTTTTCATATTTAAATTTTGTATTGTTTTTTCAGAGATAGTAAAAAAATATAACAATGTGTCTTTTATCATAATTTTTTATTAATTTTTAAAAGTTTTTTTTCTAAATTTTCAAAATATAAATAGTAATATTCGTGCAAAATGTCTCCAGGAAGCCTCGGTTTTAGTCTGGATTTTTTCTGTTTGGAATTAATTGGTTTGGAAGTGATTAAACCGAAAGATCCAATCTTTCCATAAATAGCTCCGGTTGAGTTTGATGACTTCTTCAAGGATCCGCCTGATCCTATGGATGATGGTGCAGCTAAGGACTTCTGTAATACATCCTGATCGGTTGAAATGATCTTCTGGTCGCCAATTTCTGGTTTCAATCTGATTGAACCGGTTAACTTCTAATTGAGGTAAGTACAAAACTGGTTTGGCCGGGTTTGGAGAATGGATCATAACTTCTGATTTCCGTGGTCATTTCTCCCGATTTTGGGATTTATGGAAATATGAGAGATCCTTCTTGAATCCTATGATGGTCTTTCGTTCAGGCCGCTTCTTCCTTGGGCTTGAATCCCCTTCTAAAGTCGGATACTCGCAAATGGACCGGTTGAGGAACCTCTTAATTGTAAAATTCATAACTTCTTGTTCTGTCAACATTTTGACCAGATTCAAATTGGTATGGATTCCTTATTGAGTTTAGAATCCATCAAAATTAGTCTCGTGAAAAAAACCCTCCTGGTTTGAAATATATGTCATTTTAGGTGTACATATATCCTGGTTGGCGCCTCGGTTTGTTGGGTAAGGTGCTGGGTCGACCTACGGTTCAGCTACTGGTTTGATGGCCACATCAAGTGAAGACTGGTTTCTTGACACTCATTCATGTTCCAAGTGTGGATCAACATGCAGCCATTCTCACCAAACCATTACATTCTGGTCTATTTCCATTTTGAAATGCATGCCAGTGACAAGCCTTTATGTTCCGAATTGAGTTTTAAGGCGGAAGGGAGTGTATTAAATGATACATACTAGTATAACTATACTTATATTTATACCCCGGTTTACTTGGATTATATTTATGTAAATAATGAACCACTTAGTACATGGTTCACTAAGTTAATGAGAGATTCATTTTAAGTTCTCTCTCTTTTGCAGAGATAGTGAGCTAAATCAATTTACATTATCACCACTTAGATTTTCCCATGTGTTATAATTCACGTCTAATGAGAGGTAGACACTTGTATGGTTTTCTAGTGAATTTTCTAACCTTCTTATTCCTTGAAAATCTTTGGTTAGCCTTGTCAACGGCTAAGACTTCTCCCGAGACCTTCTAACTTGAATCATTATTTTCACTATTTATTCTATATATGATCGATCTAAACCTTCAGATCTGAGTAGATCTAAACTTTTAACATTATAACCATGTTTTAGTGTAAATATAATTTTGTTTGAACATATAACACAACAAAGAAAACCAATGATAAATATTTTTTGATAAACAAATTTAATAACGATGATTTAAGAATTAATGACTACAAATTTAGCAGTAAATTGAACTGATTTTCTGTTTTGGGTAATATAGATGTAATGACAATGATGATTACACATAAATGTTGCAATAAAATTTTAGACCCAAATTCTTAGCGATAAAAATAATGCAGCAATAGTTTGGATACATTCTACGACCTCTTCATTGTGAAATTCCTATAAAAACGATCTGCAAAACCATGAAAAGTAAGAATTTGTATTTTGAACGGCTTTGTCCATGTGTTTTGAGCAACATTCATTACAACTTTAATACAGTGATGAAAACAATCAAGAACAAAAGTTTTTAACAAAAAAAAAATGCTCTCTCTCCTAACTGACATTTCTCCTCCTTCTCTCATCTCAAAGTTACAGTAACAGTAACAGTTCAGTCTCGTTTTTTTCTCCAGCGGTCGCTGACTCGTCGTCTCTGTTCTTTTCTCTGATGTCTTCTAGTGTTCTCTCCTTCCGTCTTCTCTTTCCGTTTTCTTCTTCAGCTGCAGAGTTAGGTCGTTTCGTCTCAGATCCGGGTTCTGGTGCTCCTCTAGTCGGGTTCTGGGTGGTGGTGCTGCTTGAGGATGGCGGTGGCGGTTTCTAGGCTGCAATGCGGGTTGCTCTAGGGTTTTCATCCGGTCCATTTTCCATGTACCTCATTATGGCGTCATGTCGAGCCGAAGTTGTGTGCGGTGGTGGTTTTGTTTAGATCTGATATATCGCGAGTCAAAGATCTTTCTCCTCTAGCTCCTCTGGTGGTCTCTGGATGAGGCGTCTGGGTTCGTCGATTGTCGGGTTGTGTCTCGATTTTCAGGCTTTCCCAGTGGCAACGTGTGGTGGCAGTGTGTTGATTGAACGGTGCGTGGTGGTAGCGCGTGTCACCGGAAATGCTTATTTTGCTCTGATTAACGAGCTGATCCGATGTTCCGGTGATTTTTCTTGTCCCCTCCTTGGAGTTTTCGGTGGTATGGCCTTACGCCTCGCTCTCTCATCTCTTTAGTATGCGGCTTTGACTTTTTCTCCATTGGTCTTGGTTGCTGTGTAGTCTCCGTGCGGCAGTGGGTCACTCGGTTCTGTGCGGTCTTCTCCCTCTATATGTGGGTTCGGTTCAATGGGTGTAGACGGTCCCAAGGGGTCGGGTCTGAAGAAGACATTCTTCAGGTCTGCTTTTCGAATGACGGCATCGTCACATGGACACTTGCTCTCGTGCCTTCAGGGGTGAATATGTCTGGTGTTTTTGGTAGGTCCATGCTTTGATTCTTCAGCCAGTTTGTGGTATGTGTTGGGTTGAGTTTTGGAAGCGACATGATCCGTAGCTTCTAAGTTTGAGGGTGCCTATATCTCGGCTCGTGGCAACTATCTCCTGTCTCCGGCCACGAGCCTTTCCAGCTTGCTTTGGTCTTTACCCGATCCACGCTTAGCTGGTTGCTAGTCTAGCTTTCTTGCTATAGTTTCTTGTCAATATCATTTTTGTTATATTGTGTAATTTAATTTTCACATTCGGCTATTCGTTATTTTTGTAGTCGCAGTCAAAAAATTGAAAATTTGGTTTAATTTAACATATTACCAAAAAAAATATTAATAGTGTTAGAAAAATATACAGTTTTATCATGACTTCAAATCTCAAACCTGCCTTGAATTCCATTTTCACTAGACAGTACGACTCAATTTTAAATTATTGTCCTAATAAATATCTTATCCAATGTCCACACGTTTGTTCCCCCCTATTATATTCTCACTTTCAAGATCGGTATATTCCATTTTCATTTTTATTTTTCTCTCGGTCGACGATCATTGATTTCGAACTCTTTCCAATCTAGACGAACGATCTTTCTCTTGTTACTTTCTTCTTCTTCAATCATCATCTGTGTTCTCTGTTCATATTCATTTTCAATTTTAATATTCTTTCTTGAGTTTCTCAAAACTTGTCGTCTAATCAATGAATCTGATATGCTTTTCGAGGAGGACACCCATCTCTGCAAATTTCTCCGGCTTTTCCCTCGCAAAATTGATTGGACGGAATTAGGGTTTAGAGGCAAAGCTTATCTTCCTTCTCGAACGATGAGTCATCACCACCATCGGCGTGATTCCGGCGGAGATGTAGTCCACGTGATCCCCACCACAAACAACCCTCCGCCGGAGAATTGGTTCCCCAATCTCGGCGACACCTCCGTCTGGGCCACGGAAGACGACTACAACCGCGTCTGGGCTTCGAACCCCGACGGCGACAACAACAACAACAACGGTCCTCCTCCGAACAAGAAAACTCGAGGCTCTCCTTCGCCGTCCTCCTCGAGCAACCGCACCAAGGCGATCGGGAAAATGTTCTTCAAGACGAAGCTGTGCTGCAAGTTCCGCGCGGGGACGTGCCCGTACGTGACGAACTGCAACTTCGCTCACACCGTGGAGGAGCTTCGTCGGCCGCCGCCCAACTGGCAGGAGATCGTGGCGGCTCACGAGGAGGAGGGAAGTCCGAGTAGGGAAGAGTTTCAGATCCCGTCGACGGGGGAGGAGAGTGGGAGGTCGTCGTTTAAAGGAAGGCATTGCAAGAAGTTTTACACAGAGGAAGGGTGTCCTTATGGAGAGAGCTGTACGTTTATGCACGATGAGGCGTCCAGGAATAGAGAAAGCGTTGCCATTAGTTTAGGCCCTGGCGGTGGTTACGGTGGTGGTGGTGGTGGTGGTAATAGCAACAGTAGTAGTGCTTGGTGGAAGTGGAATTCAGATTGTGAAGCCTTCGAATTGGAAGACAAGGATTTGTAATAAATGGGAGATTACTGGCTATTGTCCCTTTGGTGCTAAGTGTCATTTTGCTCACGGTGCTGCAGGTAAATTGATTTATGGAATGATTTCATAGGTGTAGTTAGCCAAAGCTTTCTACTAGTTGAGTATCTTGTAGGTTGGGTTATTTAGAATGTACATCATTGGACCCTGAAGCTCTAAGCTGGTTCTGTATCTTAATAAACCGCTTTATTTGCGTTCTTGGTTTAGCTTTTTGTTAGTTATTAGAGTAGTATAAGTTTAAATCAATGGTGCTTTAATGAATGGAATAGTGAGAATGGATTATAAGGGAGATATGATATGGACTTACAAATGGATAGGAATGGTACAAAATAATTAACTTCTGTGTGACTTATATTGATTGGTTCTGATAGTGCAATGAGACAAGGCTGGCTTATAAGTTGATTAAAATTTGAATTCTTACAACTTTTGATAGCTAATCCTGTCTTTTGTTTCTAAAAAAGGGGAGACTTGATATAGGTTCTTATTGGAAACAAGGTCTTAGAATTGCTGAAGTTTATGACCTAAAGGAGTTGCAAAGTCGTGTAGGATTTTTTTAAAGTTTGGAGTCTTTATGATTGGCAGAGTTGCATAGATTTGGTGGAGGACTCGTAGAAGGAGAAGGCAAAGACGGAGTATCACCCAAGTCAAGACGTAAAGCAAACAGGACCAAACCCGAAAGGAGATTCAGACACAACAACGACACTGTTATCTCCAGGGAGTTCCCCATCATTCAGACGCTGGTTACCACAGCGGAGTCGCAGTTGCAACGAGCTTCTAGTGCGGTTACGCAGAAGCCTGGGATCAGAACACATCAGAAATGGAAAGGACCGGGGAAAATCAGTCTGATATACGGTGATTGGGTTAACGATAGTTGAATGAAAGTTATCTCCTACTTATAAACTCCAGTGATGATGGTACAGTTTGTTGTTTGTAGAGTTTTGTATCTTTGTAATGGCTTGTATCTCGTTTTATTGTTGTTGTTGTTGTACATTATGACTGTTCTAAAAAGTTGAAATTTCTCTATCCTTTCCATTTTTTTATCAATCCAACCATGTATTGATATAAAGCATAAAGATCTTGACAAGTTTTTTTTTTTTTGTCACATGATCAATCTTTTAGGTTCAGCAAACTGTTAATTCAGTTTGTATCACATACATTTCATTTTTATGATATATACATTCTTAACAAACAAACAAAAAGCCGACCACATGTATTCGTTGTTTCAAATCGTATCTAACTAGTTCATGTTTTTAACTTGTAAACTGGTGCATTTCAATCAAACACTTGGTTGATTAGATTTTGAACCAATTAAAATACATACAAAACGGTTCTTAGTTAAGAGAAGATGTTCTTTACCGTGATGGAAACGTGTCCGTGCATCACGAATTACAACTGCGATAGGCACCGTGGAATCGTGGATGAGCTTCGTCGTTCTCTGCCATATTCACAGTTAAAAATAAAAAGAGATATTTTAGAATACCTCATATGTTCTAATCTCTGGTCTCAACTTTGATTCTTCTTCCCTATCTCTCTCTATAGTGCCATACCCCGAGCATCGAACTCGTCACGCGATTGCGATTCACAATAATGTGGCTTCGCTGACCGCTGACCGTATGAGCTACGGGAGTTAGGCGACTTCCCTTTATCCTGCAATTTATCTAACCGAGTTTTAATATTTTCGGCCAACAATCTGTATATTCTTTGGCATTTTCTTAACCACAATTAAAACGATTATAACTAGCTAATTGACTGTTGATAAAAAAGAAAGGTAGCCGATTAACCAATAAATCAAATTATTCAATAAAATGGTTATTTATATAAAAAAAATATCACATTCTACAATAAAATATGGTTACTTATGCAATAAAACAACAATTTATAAAAGAAAATTAGCATATAAAAAGTCCTAAATATTAGACTTCTCTATTTGGGTATCCACAAAGAAATAACAAGCTAAGATCAAAAATAGGTAACTAATATACGTATACCTATACTATTATTTGCTAACTAGGAGCGGTTGACAATTAACTTAATTACTAGGTTAAGACCTGTGCCTTGCACAAGGTGAGTTCAAAATTACATTAACAAATAATAATATTTTTTATAAATATGGTTTGTAAATAGAAGTGTTCAATACGATAAAACCTGACCAATTAAAATTGAACTAAAATTAAGAGAATTATTTGGATTTGATATAATCAAATATACTGAATGGATGTTATTTTTAAAAAATTCACGGTATATAGATATGGTTTGGTATATAAACCAAAACCGGACCAAAATCCGGATTAAACAAAACTATATGCAAGTAAAAATTGATTTAAGAATTGCAAAATTAAGGTAAATAAACATGCATTGTAAATTGTTAAAAGTGTTTTATTTTTGTATGTGTAATTGACTGTGCCGGTCCAATGTTTTTGGATGTCCTAAGCAAAATTTTAATAAATTACATTTTTATGTTTTTATCTAATAACATTATAAAATATCATTCACATTAAAATTATAATATAAATAAATTTGTTTACCAGCTTTTAAGTCTATCACTACAAAATAACTTTAAAAAATCAATATATCATATATTTGCGAAACTTAAAGTTAGAAATCTAACTAAATCTACAATAGAAAAAGTCAATATATTATTAAACCATATCGTGATGGTTTTTCCGTGCTTTCACTTTTAAAATAATTTCATAAAGTTTACTCCGTATATATTGTTTGGTTATGATCTTATATATAATAGTAGATTTAGCTCCTTTGTTAAGGCGAGAAAAAATAATGTAGGCGAGAATATTAAATCAATCGGTTATAAACATAGTTTGAAATATATATTCGTGTGGAGCAAAACTTTTTGGTGGCATAATACGTAAATAATCTAGTAACTAAAGGGTATTTCTTTAATGAATATTTATAAATAATCACTACATGATGTATGTAAAAACGCAGAGTATTTTTTCAAAGGAGAAATATAATCTTAACCTTGTTCTTTCACATGGACTTGAAAAATTTCATATCATAAAATCTTATCTAAACCCGTTATTGCAAATACTAAAATTTCAAAATGAATATTTAGAAGAGATTGTAACTTGGAATGCATTTTTGGTCACGGAATAGACTTGTTTATATAGTAGAACTCTATAAAACGTATATTCCTAACCTTGATCTTTTACGTGGATTTGAAAGGTTTCAAATCGTAAAATCATATCAAAACCCATTATTGTAAATACTAAAATTTCAAAATGAATTTCTAGAGAGGATTGTAACTTGGAATACATTTCTGGTCTCGGTATACACTTGTTTATATAGTAGAACCCTACAATTTTAGCAATGCATTCTATAACGTATATATAGTTATTACGTGTATCTTTACTATTAAATGTCTAGTAATATTTCTTATATTTCAAATAAGAAGATCTTGAATCACTCACATGATTTTGACGAAGTTCATTGGTCAGATTAAGAAACAAAGTAATTTTCTTATTAAATGTAGTCAATTTTCCAATTGTAGATATTTCCGTGACTTGCACATAATTCCTATCAATCATACATAATTTCAGGATCAACAGAAGGTAAAAATATAGAAAGAGTAATAAATCTATAATTACTAGGTCACCTAATCTATGCGAATATTTAGAAAGAGTAATTATGTATATTTCGAATATTTTAAATTTCATATTTGTGTACCAAAACAAAAACATATATTCCAATATGAATACACCTTGTGTATAAATCATGATTACTAAATATTTTATATCAGGTCTGCAATTGATAGGCTGGAATTATATTAATCTCCAACGAATCCCTTAATTTGCCACATTAAGATTTTAATATATCAAGATTTTAATATATTGATTATAGGGCTTTACATGATAAGAATAATATTGTTTTCAAGGGTTTTACATGATTATTATATTAAGATTTTAATATATCAATTATAGGGCTGGCAAAAAAAAAACCAAATCCGAAGAACCGAACCGAACCCGAAAAAGTAGTACTAAATCTGAACATTAGATATCCGAACGGGTTCAAATTTTTAGTATTTAAAGAATCAAAACCGAATCCGATCCGAACCAAAGTATTTTGGGTACCCGATTGTATCCCAAATAGATTTATATATATATATATATATATATATATTAACTATTTTTAGATTTAATGTATATTAAAAACATCCAAAATATATATGATACTTTTAAGTTGTCCAAAATACTCTAAAATATATATAAATAATCAAAAGTATATGTATAAATAGTTAAAGTATACTCAAAACACCTAAAATATTTATTGATTCTCTATCCAAATATTCAAACTAAACCAATTTATATGTTGAGTTTAGGTATTTTGACCCACGTTATTCAAATTTAAATATAATATATTATTTTATTTGTAGATTTCGTGAAATTTAAAGTATATAATGGATTTTAAAATTTTAAAAATAATTTAAATGGGTTATCTCGACCCGAGCCAAACCTGCAAGGATCCGAACCGAAATCAAACTAAAATTTAGAAATATCCGAATGAAGCTGAAATCATTGACCCCGAAAATCCGAAATCCGAGTACCCAAATATCCATCTCTAATAGATTATGACATATGACCACAGTTTAATCTTATAGTGATTATTTTTTAAAGAAAATATCACTTTTATAATCACAGATGATGGGAGTCAAAGTTCGTGTATCATCTGATTTTGATGATTGCACTGGTGAGCTCTTAAGAAGTTATGCGAGTCAAACGTCATGTGATCTATGTGCATTTTTGCAAAAAGTAAGTACTGCCAATATGTTTATTAATAGGTGGGTTGATTGTCAATGGCATATTTTGTAAATATTCTAGTAAAGAAAGGAGAGTTATTTATTCGAGTTGAGAAAGTTTGTGAGACTGCCACCTCAGCATGGCATTGATTGTAATATTTTACAAAATAAAGGTTACTGTCCTAAAATGTTTCTCAATTAATAAGAAATAGATCATCAGTAGTTTGAGCAGCAGTTGGAGGAATTCCTTATGAGACGGATCAGCAGTTGCATATTTCTTTTTCTCATTCTCTGTACTATTCTCCTCATTTACCTGTTGATTTAGTTCATTTAGATGTTAGAGGAAAGACTTAAAGTTGTACACTTACTCAAAAGATTTAGAGTTGTTTTATTGTTCTTACATGTTTATGGATTTGATGTTGCTTCGCTTTCTTCTCCAAGATAATCTTCTGTCGAACCTCATAGAAAGAAAAATCATCCAAAATAGAAATCTTGCTCGTATGCTCCTTGAAAATTTTAACAATCTTTAAACCTTGCTCCAGCTTGAGCTATAACACAAGCCCACAAAAGAAACTTCAACATAAGGAAACCAAATCGAGAACATAACTTATAGAGATGTAAAAGCTTTACAGGTCTCGTACTTCTTGGGTGTTTCTAGAGTTAGTAACATGATTGTCTTCATTGTTCTCAAGGGTAATATGTTTCAGCAAACTGTTTGGAACATCCTTCACAATATGCCACAGCAAGCTTCTTGCCTCATGTTTCAGCGGTCTGCTCCTTAACCTCTACGCTATCTTCTGAATTTTCATCATGTATAGGAACAAAAAAACATGATTAAAAATATAAAAGTATATATGTATAATCAGTGGGAATTAAAGTCTGAGTGGTGTGAGTGGGAGCTCGATGTTGTTCATTAATGAGATATTTGATGTGACTTACCCTTATAAATATAGAGTAGACAGAGGAAACCCTAAAGACGACTTGAATGTTTGGAGATGCGCAAGAGAGATTCGTGTGACGATCCTCAACAAGTCTCCAATGGTGGCTAAGAGGTTTGAGCACGATGAGCCGTAAAATCTCACTTTGGATTTTTGTCTGAGCTTATTATCATGTAGTTTGAAATTCAGTTTCAATGTAATGAATCAAAACTTGATTTTTATGAAACACATACTTTGAGTTGAAAGATATGAAAACAAATAGAATTACAAGAACTAAAATAGAAACATAACCGGTTTGGTTTAAGAGACATAAAAACGACATCGTTAAAATATTCAAGACCGGTTTGGTTTAAGTGGAAAAGTATAACCGTTAGGAAACGCAGGACCGCTTCGGGTGGAAAATGCAAGCCCGGTTCGATTTCAAAAAATCAATTGGCTCAGTTTTGAATTATAGCCGTTAGAAAACGCATAAATGATCCAACCTACTCCGTCAATTTATTTCCACATCGTTCCACAATTTCATTTTCTGGGAAGATCGAATTCTCTCCCTCGAAGATTCGCAAAACAAGATTACGATCTTATGATAAGTAAGTGCTTTCGCTCTCTGTCTGCAAATCGCGAATTTGGTTGAGGATTTCTAAGTTTCTGAGTACTCTTCGATCGCGATTTTGTTTCTGGGGTCTCCAAATCGTTTCTTCTTGAAGAGATCTTTGATTACGTTGTTTTTGGTTTTATTTTGAAGGTCGATTCCGCCTGAAACCCCCGATGTGATTGTTGGGATCTTTCACTCACTCGTCGTCGAGGTACGGCTCTCTCTGTCTATGTTAATTCAGGGTTTTGTTAATCCTTTCATCTGTTTCGTGATTTCGTTCTCAATTAACTAATTTGTTCAAATTATAACTTTTGTAGACTATCTTTTGCACTCGTCAGTTGCTACATTCTCTTAGATTTTGCGATTAGTTAAAAAACCATCTTATGTATACACTCTCCGTTTCAATTGACTGTCATGCATATTTAGGAGGAGTGTACAATCTGTCTTGTAAAAAAGGTCAATCTTGTCTGAACATGGTTTTTGGTTTGAACAGATGGTTAGTAAGAGTCTCGCTTGGAGGAGGAAACCCCACCTGCCTGCCTTTTTTGCTGCCAGAGTTACTTCGCTCTACATAGCTGGAAGCTTACTCTGAATGAGACCAATGTAATTTCTCTGTCTATGTTTTTAAAAGTTTCTGTCTTTTTGAGGATGGAATTCAAAAAGGAGCACTAGTGTAATAGTGTTCTGTCAGATTATTTATTTAGGGTAACATTGTCCCGTAAGGTATCTTTTGGTTGGTAGTGCATGTCTAAAGAAGTATGTTATGGGGATGGAGAATAAGACTTGTACTCTATTGGTTGGTAGTGCATGCTTTAATTGTCGTTAAGACAAAAGACTATATGTGGATTGTGGAGGGGATGAGAAAACAATGACCCACGGCTTAGAAAAACGCCTAATGGCTTAAATAGTTGGATTGGAAAAACTACCAACAGCTTAAAGATAGATGTCTTATGACAAAGGCTCTGAACCACAAGGCTAAAAAAACTATCTTTGTCTCTAAACCATAAAAAGCTTAAAGTAGACAAAGACTATGAGTTGAATGGGTTGGTTTACGGTTTGTTGGATGGAAAGAAAAAACGACCAACAGCTGAAATAAGCTTAAGACACAAGTCTGAAACAAAAAGTCTTTTACACAAAAGACAATATGGGGGTTGCTTGGAAAAGGGGTGCATGGTGGAACAAAAGAGTTCAAACGGCTTAAAGAAGTCTTAAAAAAGGCTCTTGGCTAAGACAAAAAGGGGTTCGGTTTTGAGATATGGTGGATGGAAAAATGACCAGCTGTTCAGTCAAAAAGTCCATAGATGGAAAAAAAAAAGACGTGCAAAAGAAGACTTGTAGGATGGAAAATAAAAAGAAAACGACTATACAGCTTGATGAAGAAGTCTTGGAACAAATACTATGAACCACAAGGCTGTCTGCTTGATAAATACAAGGCCTAAAAGTATACAAAGACTATGAGTTGGATGGGTATAATGACCAACTCTTAAGACAAAAAAGGGAAGAATGACAAATTATCTGAAATCAGTCTTAACATAAAGACTAGCTTGGCTTAGGATTTGTTGGATGGAAAAAAAAAACGACTACCTACCTGAGACAAAGTCTGAAAAGCTCGCAAGACAAATACTATGATGAGGTTGTTTGTAATTTGGTGGAGAAAGAACAATTTAAGACAGCTGATACAAAAGTGGCTTTGAAAGAGTCTTTTGACAAAGGCTGCCAACGGCTTAACGAATCATAACACACAGATTCTAAACAAGGGACTATGAATCGAAAAGAGATTCTTAACTCTAGACAAAGACAATATGGGTCCGTCCGTTTAATAGATAAGTTGGATAGAAACATTGACCAGCGGCTTAGACGTTGTTAAAAGGTCATTAGATGAATAAAAACGACTAATGGCTGAGAGAATACTTGTTTTTAAAAGTCACAAAGACAGACCAAAAAGCTTTAAAAGGTAGACGAAGAGCTATATGTTGGATGTATAGAATCACCAACTGTCTCTAAGTAGTCTAAAGACTGATATGAAATGAAAACTGCCACGGCTATGGAAACTCTCTAAACAGTCTTTCAGGAAATGTCTCACAGCTTAGAAAAGTCTTTCGAGAAAGACTTGCATCCATTAAGACTTGTTGGATGGCAAAACAACTTATAAACTGCCACCCATCGGCTTAAAGAAACCAACTGCTTATTTAACCACCCGACTTAGAAGTCTCTTGAGAAAGTCTATGCCATAGACTTGTTGGATGGTAGAAATCAACTAACGACTTGCTATATTAATAAAGACCACCAACGGCTCTAAAAAAAAATCATAAAGCAAAGCTTCTTGACAACAGGTTCTTGTGTGATCGCACATGGCTTAAGGTTTCATCTGAAAAAGACTATGGCTTGGTTTTGGTATAGTAACCAAAAGCTTTAAAATGTCTCAAGAGTCAAGACAAAAACTATAGATGGAAAAACAACCCACGGCTCAAATGAAATAAAATTCTCATGACTGAGACAAGACTATGGATGGAGAACTGATTCTTTACTCTGCCAGACCACTTCCAATAGAAAGTCTCAAACACAGACTATGAACCACAATATGGAAATAATGGCCAATTCATACTCTGAAATCATTCTTAAACAGAGACTACCATTTACCAGTGGCTTAAAAAATCATAACGCAAAGATTCATAACAAAGATTCTTACTTAACGGCTTAAATAAGACTTTGTACGATGGAGAAGGCGACCGATAGCTTAAAGATGTTTTAGGAGAAGACTCTGAAGAAGTCCATAGATGGGAAAAAAATGGTTAATAAGCTTAAGACTTGTTTATTTGGGGAAAAACACACAAGCAATGGCTTAAATATGTTTTAAGACTTAAGACAAAGACTCTGAATCACGAGCAAACAAACTACTGAGTTGGATGAACATGATGACCAAATCGTAATACAAAGACAATGGAAGAATGACAAACTTATCTGAAATCTTGAGACAAAGACTAGAGCTGTGTTTACGTTTTGTTGGATGGGAAAAACAAACGACCAACAACTTAAGAAAAGGTACGAAAGAAGCTATCAATTAAAAAACCATAGTCCGGAATCAGTCTTGAAGACATAGCTGATACGAAAACAGACTCACGATTTGGAAAGTCACACGGCTACAAAGACTACCAAAGGCTTAAGTATGTTTTAAGCTTTACTAGGATCAAGAGATTCTTACTTAACAGCTTAAATAAGGCTTGTTGGATGGAGTAAAAAAAAAGTAACCAACGGCTTAAAAATGTCTTAAGACAGTCTCTGAAAAGTCCTGAGATGGATAAAAACGACTAATGGCTTAAACTAGACTTGTTGGATGGGAAAAAAAAGACAAACAAGAGCTTAAGAGATTTCCTTACACAAAATAATCTTAACTAAGAGTTGTCTTTGCGACCAATCAGATAACTAGCGCTTAAGAAAGTAGTTACTTTTCTACACATGGCTTAGGTCCCTTGTTGGGAATAAAGTACAAAATATCACACACAAGACTGCTAGACCAACATTGTAAAAGAATCTTCAGACAGACATTATTATGGCTGACATAGTGCTTGTTAGATGAAAGAAACAACAAACTGTTTGAAAAAGTCAAAAGACAAATACTATGGACCCAAGGCTTATAGACCTGTCTCTGTTTTAATAACCACAAGGCGCTAAATGTAGACAAAGAAAGAGCTCAAACAAAGACAAAGACAACGTAATGGCTTTAAAAGATGTCTTAAGAAAACGTACTCTGAAAAAGTTCTTAGATGGGAAAAAACACAAGCAGTGGCTTAACACTTATTTGATCTGGGAAAAACACAATCAATGGCTTAAATATGTGTTAAGACAAAGACTCTGAACTGAGAACTATAGATAACCACAAGGCTTAAAAGCATTAAAGACCAATCAGATAACTATGGGCTTCAGAAAGTGGCAAAAAACTATGAATTGAATCTTCACTTTGTTTTACCCACGGCTTAAGTCCTTAATGGAAAAGGTACAAACGGCATAAAAAGTGTCTAGACAAAAACAATATGGGTTTGGTTTTTTAGACATGCTCGATGGAAAGAATGACCAACGGCTGAGAAGAAAAGGTCACCAGATGAAAAGAGATGACCAATATCTGAAATAATGACAAAGAAAAATGAAGTTATTACAAAAAAGCTATGAATCGGTTTTAGATTTGTGATTCTTTGACAAAGAGTATAATGATTCGTTGGATGGCTTACGGTCATATGACAAAGAGTATAATGCTTCGTTGGATTGCTAATACGCCCAATATGTTTCAAGGACTACGAATCAAAAACCGATTGTTTACAAATATATGTCGAAGTAAAGACTAATTAATTATGATTTTTTTTGTTTTTCAGGTATGTGCTTCAGAAGGTGTTCAAAACCAAATTGTTAGAGATTTTGAGGAGATTTTATGGGTAGCAGCCTTTTGTGACGGGTATGTGCTTTTCAAACTTGCTTGTAGTTAGTTTCTGAAATTCACATATGTGAAATCAAGATTAAAATGCATTTGCCACTAGATACGTACTTGAATAAGCATCCAAAATCTTAAGATATTAATTTGTTAAGCCTTTATACATATGTGACAGCTTGAAGTTTATAGGCCAATATTGATTTTCTCAGGTGTGTGCTTTTCTCATGGAATCCCAAAAGGATTTTTGTGATGTTTATGAATATTAGTGAAGTATGAATTTAGCATCCTCTTTATATTGTATAACTTTGCATTTGAAATCAATGTTGCTCAAATAAAGCCTTTTAATGTTTCAGAGTAACCACATCTTTGTTTCGTAGAAGAAAACACTGGTCACTTGAAATACTGCAGGTTAGTGGTTTCCTTTCACGTTTCTGTCTTGATTCTAAGTTCCAAGTCTGGTTTTGGTGCTGGCTTACTCATTTATTTTGATTTTGTAATTTTAACTTCTGCATCAGCCGATTTTCAAATCCTAATGTGGTGTATCTCAAACCTCCATACATGGGTTTTGCACAATCACTTAAAAATACAAAAACATACATACGCAATTACATACATGCATTCATATATGCATATATACGTACTTTCATACTGTGCTTACGTACTTCATTGCTTACTTGCTTTCTTGATCTGTTGTTTGATTATTTGCTAACTTACTTGCTTCCTTATTTACACTTCGTTTATACTTCCTTGCTTGCTTGCTTTCTTGATGTACTGCTTCTTTATTCACTTCCCTGATCCATTTTTCACTTCTTTATTTCCTTTGTTGATCTGTTATTTATTTATTTGGTCCTTGTGTGCTTCCTTACTTGCTTCCTTATATTATTATTCTGATTCCTTACTATCTTCTTGCTTACTGAACTAGCCTACCTCCAATAGAATTTTGTGATCTGATAATATCGACAATATTAGCATCTTTGATTTTTTGTCATTCTGCAGAAACTTATTGCTACTATCCATTGATAAACAGTTGATTTAATTTTTGATGTTGATACATTTATATTTTTTGCTTAAGGTGTCAGTTATATATATCGTGTTTAGAAACTAGAAAGTAGTGTCGTTATATCTATATTCTATGCTTTACACTCTTAGAGTACTAAATAAAACTAAAAATGATTTATATATTATTTAATTTAATTTAAAAATTAAATTTTGTAAATACTTATATAATTTAAAATATTTACATTTCTAAAAATATATATTAAATAGTGATTTTGCCTATATAAACCTATATATTTTTTATAAGTTGAAAATAAAAAAGTTACGTTTTATTATATAACTCTTACAGTGGTTTTAATTATATAAACCTATATATTTTTAATTATATAAAACTATGTAATTTTTATAATTTTTATAACTTTAAAATAAAAAGTTTCGTTTTATTATATAATTCTATGTAAACATATATTATTTTAATTATACAAACCTATATAATTTTATTATATATAGGTTTATATAAAATAAACATGACTTCTTCAAGTTGTATATAATTGTATTTAGATTTGGGCACATTGTTTATTTTAAAAGTTAAGTTTTATTTTTAATAAAAATGATAATCACTATTATATATAATTTTTAAAAAATTTGAATATTTAAAATTTAGATAAGTATTTGAAAAGTCATTTTAAAATTAGATTGAATAATTTATGAAATATCAATTTTTGTTTTATTTAGTAAGAGTGTCTTATAAAACTTGAAATATATAAATTATTGATGCAATTATAATTTGTACTAAATAATAATTGTAAACAAGAATAAAATTTCCCTTAGAATATACAAATCAAAATATAGATGTGTTAAATCTAATAAGAAAACAATAGAAATGTCGTAGCATAGTAGTAAGTAAGATTGTATATATATCTATTAGACCGGAACTCTATTCATAAAAAATGCAATTTTTTAAAAAAAATTCTTCATTACAAAACGACGCCGTTTGTATCTATCATAACGGTTGACTAATACGATGTTAGTTAAGATAGGTTTTCATGCTACAAATTGAAGTTTGGGTCAAAAAATTTTAAAAAATCTTATTTCATATATGGTTTTACACTTATGTATTGTTTGTGTATAAAATGTTATGACGCAAAATGTTGGGGTCGAAAAAGACCTTTTTTCTTTTTGTCACTCACTTAAAATTTTCTTCCTCTTTTAATCAATTATTTTGTTCATAACTAGTCCATGTCAAACTGCATATCTCGATAGGATACCTAAGCAAATAAAACAATAAAAAACTCAAAAATAAAAAAAGAGGTAAACTTTTTTTGATATACCGTGTGTTTGTACCGAATTTGATCGGAATCAGTAATGAAAGACGAAACTCTTCGGTGGGTTGACGCCCATCGTGAGGCAGAACAAAGTAGCGTTAACTAAACGGTCAATATGGCTCAAGACGTGAGGAGTTGCGGCAAGGGACCGGAACCTATTCCCGTCGAAGATACACCAACGGCTGCAGCTTTTATCGACATGATCATGGAACATGTCGCTCAGCAAGATGCTTCTTAGAAAGCTACGAACGAACAGCTTGCTGCCATCGCCACCTTCCCCGTTCCCTTGACCGGAACCCCTAGTGCATCGTTGTAACAGTTGTTCCAAATAGACCAAGCAGCTGACTTAGAGAGCGCGACTTCGGCAACCCAACTGCCCACGGAGTAGCACAAACCGAGGCAAGCCCAACCTAGCGACGATTCAGGAGATCGCCAAACTCAGGCTCTTCGTCCAGGAGAATTAAAATTTTGAAAAAAATATAAACAAGAGTATAAAAGGTTTTAGTGTTATAATCCATTGTGTTTGTGTGGATTGCCCATAACCAAGACCAAGGAGGTTTACATCCGACCCGTCTATCCGATCCGTCTACATTCCGTCACACCGGTCCGTCTACATTCCGTCCGAGACTAGTCAAGATGAAGACTCATTCAACCGGAGCATTTATGAGCTTTGACAAAGTCTTGATTTTGAAATGAATGTAGTCAATGTGTATTCAATGTGTAGATTCTCCTTTGATGTAAACCCTTGTATGATCCCACTATATATAAGTGGCAAGAGCTAATGAGAAATACACAACTTTCACAGCAAACACTACTCTCATATTATAACACGTTATCAGCACGATAAGCTCTCTCTACCTGAGCAATCTCTCTCCACCGGAGTTCCCCTTTTCCGGCCAGCTCCTCCGGCGCTCAGCCTTGTTCCGCCGGCCACCTCTCTCTCCGCCGGCCACTCCTCTCTCTCTCTCAGTTTCCGGCCAGCTTTCAGCCTCTCACTCAAGGTGGTCCATTCAGATTCCTGGTTGTGAAAAAGGTAAACTAATCAAAACCTTAATCAAAATCTAAAATCTAAGAACAAGTTTATAAGAACACTATATGTTCATATCTTGGATCTATATGAATCCTAAAATCTTAAAAAATCTGTTGTTCTAAATTATTATCTAAAATATTAATCTTGAATCAAAGTTTTATAAGTATATTGATTCTAAAATTATTTTGAATCTCTAAAGTCTGTAAAACTTATTAAATCACATAAAGATCTATATGAATCTTGATTATAAAAACTTTTGAATCTTATAAATATTATGTAAAATCCTAAATCCCCTTTTTGGTTTGTAAGCCATAAATCGGCTGTCCATTTATCCTATATGATCCGGCCTTAAATCTGAATTTGTCTAAAGGATTGAAACCAATAATCAGAACTTTTGTTCATCCGCATCACCAGCTGTTCCAGGAGGTTGTATAAGCCGGTTATCAATACCTCACCATCAAAACCCTTAAACCAGCCAGATATGTGTCTTGATGGCCATTACACATATCAATCTTTATCCTCTTGCTTGGTTTTTCAACCAGCAAAATCGAAAATCCAAAGATCAAAAACCATCAATCCCTTGCTGTGTCATTTTCGGCCAGACCCTCTAAAATTCAGTCAACCAAAATAAAATCGATAATAAATCCAATTGATTGCATATATTTGATTGTTATTGCTTGCTTTATAACTGATAAATTTTGAAACATTTTAAATGCATATTTTGACCATTGATATTTATTTTTGCAACTGATATGATTTTTATAAATGCAAATTCGATTTTATAAATGCATATACGATTTTCTTTGACTAGGTATTTAAACATTATAACCTATAGTCCTGATTTAAATTAATATGACATAAGATGAAATATATTATAGTTTGAAATCATTTGATCTTATTATTGTTTGTCAACATTTATTTAAATTCTAACCGGCCTTGAAATCGGTTCATTATAGTAACCAACTTTGAAAATGATTTTCGTGATCATCCTTGAAATCAGTTCATTATATTATGTTTATAACTATATAATATGTTCATTATTGTCCCATGCACCAGGAATTAGAGTATGTTCACGAGGGGGAGTGAAGATAAAACCCATGATACATGACCATACTAAAATCCGTGAAACATGATCCACAACCTTGAAAATGATTTTGTGATGATTGAATTATAAACTGGATCATATTTGCATAACATCTATTATTCTGAATCAACCATATTGAATCAAACATGGATTAGAAAATTATTAGATCATGCTCATATTCTGAACCGACCATTTTCATGCATTCACTTATCATTTGTTTTATTGAAATCGATTATACATTCATATGATAGATTATTCTGATCATGATACATTGAATTAAAAATCCTGAAAATTATAATCATCTCTTGTCTTGTTTATGATGCATTTTTATATATGCTGTTTGACAATGATTGTTTTAATTCATATAAAATCCTCCTGAATATATAATACATATAAAATCTTTCTGAATATAAAATACATATTAAAGCCATGATCAAAATCACCCTGATTAAGATTCATAAAGTCAAAACATGGATTGATCATATTATTATGAATCCTTTTTCCTTATGGATTATTTGATTCAGATGTCGAAAATCAACAATCTTGAGTTTGATGCCCTCAATCTCTCCGGAGATAATTACCTCCAATGGGCACTTGATACCAAGATCCTCTTGAGGTCCAGAAACCTTGGTGATACTATCACTGACGGCACTGAACCATCAGACAAGGTTAAATACAAGGCAATTGTTATCATTCGCCATCACCTTGCTGAAGGTCTTAAAGATCAATATCTCACTATTGAGAATCCTCTGGAACTTTGGACAGAGTTGAAAACCATATATGATCATTAGAAAATTGTGATCTTGCGGCAAGAGAGAGAGCTCGCGTTGGAGAAGAGAGAGAGCTCGTCGGAGAAGAGAGAGCTCGCGTCGGAGATGGGTTTTCGTCAGAGAGATGGAGAGCTCGAGATCGAGAGAGATGGAGTCATGGAGAGCTCGAGATCGAGAGATATGAGATCGAGAGATAAGAGTGACGGCCAAATAAAAAAAAAATAATTTTTCCCCAATTAAAAACCCTAGACATTTTAATGATTTGGACGGCCCATGTCCATCTGGTCTTGTCCATTGGTCTTTGGGCGTATTTGGGCGTTGTCCAATTGGACAACAAAATATTTTGGACTAATTTGGGTATGTCCATATTAGTCCATATTAATTTGGACATGGACGCCCATGGACAAAGTGTTCAGTTGACATCCCTAATCATGCCAAAGGCCCTCTATGATTGGAGGAACCTAAGGATCCAAGACTATAAGTCTGTTGAAGAGTATAACTCGGTTTTATTCAAGATAGTCTCTAAGTTGAAATTGTGTGGAGAAACTATCACTGATGCTGACATGTTGGAGAAGACATTCTCTACATTCCACACCAGCAATGTTGTGCTTCAGCAACAATACCGAGAAACGGATTTCTCCACATATGCTGCTCTAATCTCTTGTTTGTTGCTAGCTGAGCAAAACAATGAGTTACTCATGATGAATAGTGAGCTGAGGCCACCTGGTGCTAAAGCATTGCCTGAGGCACATGCGGCAATATAGCCAAAAGATGAGACTCCAAGAGAGTCATACCATGGTCGTATGAGAGGCCGTGGAAGATGGCAAGGACGTAATTGTGGGTTTCAGCCACGAGGTCGTGGGTTCAGCCACGAGGTCGTGGGTCTCAACCACGAGGCCGTGGGTTTCAGCTAGCAACAAACAAGAGATTAGAGTAGCATATGTGGAGAAATCATTTTCTCGGTATTGTTGCTGAAGCACAACATTGCTGGTGTGAAATGTAGAGAATGTCTTCTCCAACATGTCAGCATCAGTGATAGTCTCTCCACACAATTTCAACTTAGAGACTATCTTGAATAAAACCGAGTTATACTCTTCCACAGACTTAAAGTCTTGGATCCTTAGGTTCCTCCAATCGTAGATGGCATTTGGAAAGATCACAGTTTTCTGATGATCAAATCTGGTTTTCAACTCTGTCCAAAGTTCCAGAGGATTCTCAATAGTGAGATATTGATCTTTAAGACTTTCAGCAAGGTGATGGCGAATGATAACAATTGCCTTGTATTTATCCTTGTCTGATGGTTCAGTGCCTTCAGTGATAGTATCACCAAGGTTTCTAGACCTCAAGAGAATCTTGGTATCAAGTGCCCATTGGAGGTAATTATCTCCGGAGAGATTGAGGGCAGCAAACTCAAGATTGTTGATTTTCGACATCTGAATCAAATAATCCATAAGGAATAAGGATTCATAATAATATGATCAATACATGTTTTGACTTTATGAATCTTAATCAGGGAGATTTTGATCATGGCTTTAATATGTATTTTATATGCATTACATATTCAGGAGGATTTTATATAAATTAAAACAATCAGTGTCAAACAGCATATATAAAAATGCATCATAAACAAGACAAGAGATGATTATAATTTTCAGGATTTTTAATTCAATGTATCATGATCAGAATAATCTATCATATGAATGTATAATCGATTTCAATAAAACAATATGATAAGTGAATGCATGAAAATGGTTAGTTCAGAATATGAGCATGATCTAATAATTTTCTAATCCATGTTTGATTCAATATGGTTGATTCAGAATAATAGATGTTATGCAAATATGATCCAGTATATAATTCAATCATCACAAAATCATTTTCAAGGTTGTAGATCATGTTTCACGGATTTTAGTATGGTCATGTATCATGGGTTTTATCCTCACTCCCCCTCATGAACATACTCTAATTCGTGGTGCATGGGACAATAATGAACATATTATATAGTTATGAACATAATATAATGAACTGATTTCAAGGATGATCACGAAAATCATTTTCAAAGTTGGTTACTATAATGAACCGATTTCAAGGCCGGTTAGGATTTAAATAAATGCTGACAAAGAATAATAAGATCAAATGATTTCAAACTATAATATATTTCATCTTATGTCATATTAATTTAAATCAGGACTATAGGTTATAATGTTTAAATACCTAGTCAAAGAAAATCGTATATGCATTTATAAAATCGAATTTGCATTTATAAAAATCATATCAGTTGAAAAAATAAATATCAATGGTCAAAATATGCATTTAAAATGTTTCAAAATTTATCAGTTACAAAGCAAGCAATAACAGTCAAATATATGCAATCAATTGGATTTATTATCGATTTTATTTTGGTTGACTGAATTTTAGGGGGTCTGGCCGAAAATGACACAGTAAGGGATTGATGGTTTTTGATCTTTGGATTTTCGATTTTGCTGGTTGAAAAACCAAGCAAGAGGATAAAGATTGATATGTGTAATGGCCATCAAGACACATATCTGGCTGGTTTAAGGGTTTTGATGGTGAGGTATTGATAACTTGCTTATACAACCTGCTGGAATAGCTGGTGATGCGGATGAACAAAGATTCTGATTATTGGTTTCAATCCTTTAGACAAATCCGGATTTAAGGCCGGATCATATAGGATAAATGGACAGCCGATTTATGGCTTATAAACCAAAAAGGGGATTTGGGATTTCACATAATATTTATAAGATTCAAAAGTTTTTATAATCAAGATTCATATAGATCTTTATGTGATTTAATAAGTTTTACAGAGTTTAGAGATTCAAAATAATTTTAGAATCAATATACTTATAGAACTTTGATTCAAGATTAATATTTTAGATAATAATTTAGAACAACAGATTTTATAAGATTTTAGGATTCATATAGATCCAAGATATGAACATATAGTATTCTTATAAACTTGTTCTTAGATTTTAGATTTTGATTATGGTTTTGATTAATTTACCTTTTTCACAACCAGAAATCTGAATGGACCACCTTGAATGAGAGGCTGAGAGCTGGCCGGAAACTGAGAGAGAGAGAGAGAGGAGTGGCCGGCGGAGAGAGAGAGGTGGCCGACGGAACAAGGCTGAGCGCCGGAGGAGCTGGCCGGAAAAGGGGAACTCCGGTGGAGAGAGATTGCTCAGGTAGAGAAAGCTTATCGTGTATAATATGAGAGAAGTGTTTGCTGTGAAAGTTGTGTATTTCTCATTAGCTCTTGCCACTTATATATAGTGGGATCATACAAGAGTTTACATCAAAGGAGAATCTACACATTGAATACACATTGACTACATTCATTACAATATCAAGACTTGATCAAAGCTCATAAATGCTCCGGTTGAATGAGTCTTCATCTTGATTAGTCTCGGACGGAATGTAGACGGACCGGTGTAACAGAATGTAGACGGATCGGATAGACGGTTCGGATGTAAAGCTCCTTGGTCTTTGTTATGGGCAATCCACACAATGGATTATAACAAGATCTCAATTAATTATTTAATGTCTGGGACAAAATGGAACCGGAAAGATGTCGACATCGATGATATATTTGCATATAATGTAACCCTTGATATGATGGACTTAAATGAGGATCATGAACCCACGTTATACTAGAGTGCACTCAAAGATCAGATTGGCTTAAATGGAAAGAAGCCATAAACGTGGAGTTAGAATCATTAAAGAAAAGGAATGTCTTTGGATCGATTATCCGGGCACCTTATAATGTTAAACCAGTGGGATATAAGTGGGTATTTGTGAGGAAAAGAAATGAACATGGTGAAATTGTAAGATACAAAGCACGGCTTGTAGCACAAGGATTCTCACAAGTACCAGGCATCGATTATGAGGAGACATATTTCCCATGTGGTGGATGCAACTACATTTCGCTTTTTAATAAGTCTGGCCATCAAAAAAAATTTGGATATGCGGTTAATGGATGTTGTAACTGCATACCTTTATGGTCCACTGGATAATGAAATATATATGAGATTACCAGAGGGTATTGAGCTTAAAGCTAACAAAGGTTCTCGAGAAGAACACTGCATAAGGCTGAACAAATCCTTATATGGACTTAAGCAAAGTGGTCGAATGTGGTACAATCGCTTAAGCGAATACCTTGCCAAAGAAGGCTATAAGAACGACCCTATCAGCCCATGTATCTTTATAAAGAAGTTTGCAAACAATGGATTTGTTATCATAGCAGTGTATGTTGATGATTTGAACATCATTGGAATCTCTGGGGAAATCGCCCAAACAGTTAAATGTCTCAAGAAAGAGTTTGAAATGAAAGACCTAGGTAAAACTAAAGTCTGTTTGGGGTTACAACTTGAATACATGAAAGGAGGAATCCTTGTGCATCAAAAGGCATATACAGAAAAGGTACTCAAGAGACTTAACATGGACCAGGCTCACCCATTGACCAGCCCATGGTCGTGAGGTCCCTTGGAGTGGACACTGACCCATTCAGTCCTAAGAAGAACGATGAGGATATCCTGGGTCCTGAAGTGCCTTACCTCAGTGCCATAGGAGCGTTAATGTATTTGGCTAGCCACACTAGACCAGATATATGATTTGCCGTGAATCTCCTAGCTCGTTTTAGTTCATGTCCGACCCAAAGGCACTGGAACGGAATTAAACATATCCTACGTTACCTACAAGGAACTAAAAATTTGGGTCTATTTTATACCAATGAAACCAAAGATGGTTTAGTAGGCTTTGCCGATGCAGGCTACTTATCTGATCCGCACCATGCTTGGTCCCAAACCGGCTATGTGTTCACTCATGGTGGTACTACAATATCATGGCGTTCTATGAAACAAACTATAACAGCCACATCATCTAATCAATCAGAAATCTTGGCCATGCATGAGGCAAGTCGTGAGTGTGTATGGTTGAGGTCCATGACACAACATATCCGATCAGATAGTGGAATGGTCAAGGACAATGTTCCGACCATCATATATGAAGATAATGCAGCTTGCATTGCTCAACTAAAAAATGGGTATATCAAGGGTGACCGAACCAAACATATTCTACCCAAGTTCTTCTTCACCCATGAGTTGCAGAAAGCTAAGGAGGTCAATGTCGTTCAGATCCGGTCTAGTGAGAACTCAGCCGACCTCTTCACCAAGTCACTTCCCACCAGCACATTCAGGAAGCTCATGCAGCAGATTGGCATGCGTAGACTCAAGGACCTTCAGTGATGTCCAAATCAGGGGGAGTAATGTGTGTTGTACTCTTTTTTCCTTTCTCTGGTTTCCCTTTTACCACATTGGGTTTTGGGTTTTCCGAGAGAGGTTTTAATGAGGCAACGTTAGCACATTACAAGCCCGATATGGTTATAGCATCCAAGGGGAGTGTTATAATCCATTGTGTTTGTGTGGATTGCCCATAACCAAGACCAAGGAGGTTTAAATCTGATCCGTCTATCCGATCCGTCTACATTCCGTCTAGATTCCGTCCGAGACTAGTCAAGATGAAGACTCATTCAACCGGAGCATTTATGAGCTTTGATCAAGTCTTGATATTGTAATGAATGTAGTCAATGTGTATTTAATGTGTATATTCTCCTTTAATGTAAACTCTTATATGATCTCACTATATATATAAGTGGCAAGAGATAATGAAAAATACACAACTTTCACAGCAAACATTTCTCTTATATTATAACATTTAGTCTTATGAATAATGCATTTTTGAAAATATTTTTTTAAATAGTGGTAAACAAAATTTTCCAAATTTTTTAAGTTATAAGAAGATATAAAATATTTGACAAGATCAAATTTCGTAAGATATATGTTTTCTATATTCATTAACGATATATTTCAAATGTTTAGCATTTATAACTAAAGAAAAAAAAATCAAACAAAAATTGCCAAAAATTATTAGATAGAACAGAATCAATTAAATTAAATATTTGGAATGGGATTCTGTCACTTAAATATGTAAATAGTGTTTATCTCCACCACATATTATAAAGCTAAATTAATACAGCAAAAACGACAATCCTGAAAAAAGCAAAAAGTCTTTTTGACTGCCTTTTTAACGTGAAGTCCCCAGTTGACACGTAAGCAGAGAACCACCCGCAGAGACCAACCAGTAAAAACGACACAGTTTCTCTGTTTTGTACTCTCGAGAAAGTGAGGAGAAGCTTTCGCCGCACCGCCTGAGAAATAACAAAAAAAAAGAGAAGAAGAGAGTCTGATTCTCAGAGACCTTCTACTTCTTCCTCGTCGAATCAGTTTCTCGTCTCTACGGCGAGAATCTGATACTTCGTAGATTCTCTTCCCCGACGTATATCTATCTATAAAATTCGAGGTTCTGTAGACGTATAATAATAAAATAATAACGCATGGCGTCGCTAGCTCTGACTTGTCCTCCCGCCGTTAAGGTTCCTTCGTACCTTGCCTCCACGTCTTCGTCTCTATTCTCCCGCTCCTCGATTTCCTTCAGCACCATTGAGTCTCCCTGCGTTTCCAGTTCCGCGGTGAGCAGTCTTCTCTCTTCTTCTTAATTCGATCTTACACATTACGTAAACCGTAAACGTATAGTATTGTTTTTGGATGATTTTTTTGATTAATGAATTCAAAAAAATCTTTTGTTTGATATCTGATTTGGTCTGTACTGGTCCTACTGGAGATGAGCGTAATATTGTATTAGCAGTGAGTGCATTTTTTTTCTAACTAATTATGTTTATGCTTATGTATCCGTGAATGTAACGGTGGAAGTTGGTAACTATGTTAATCTTCGGTTAAATATACTTTTTGCTTTTGTCAGAAATGCAATTTGGCCAAGGCACTGAATGTTGGCAACGGGAATGCTACTATTCCAATCATCAATGGGACGACACTTACAAAGTACTTTGATTCTTCTTCTTCTTCTTCTTCTTCCCGGTTGGAGAAACCAGTCAGTAGCAGAGCCAACACAAAGCTCAAGCTCTTCTCTGGTACTGCAAATCCAGCACTTTCTCAGGTTTGTTTTCCTCCTCAGTCTTTTGGTCAAGTTTTTTTTTTTTGATACGTGCTAACTCTCTCTTTGGGGAGTTTGTGAAGGAAATTGCTTGGTATATGGGCTTGGAGCTCGGCAAGATTAGCATCAAGAGGTTTGCTGATGGAGAGGTCTACGTTCAGCTCCAAGAGAGTGTTAGAGGCTGTGATGTCTTCTTGGTCCAGCCTACTTGCACTCCAACTAATGAGAATCTCATGGAGCTTTTGATCATGGTCGATGCTTGTCGTAGAGCTTCCGCTAAGAAAGTTACTGCTGTTATTCCCTATTTTGGATACGCTAGAGCTGATAGAAAGGTACCAATAATCTTTATGTAATCTCTTTCTCTCTCTCTCTTTTTTTGCAAATAAAAAATGTTTTAATCTTTATGTAAAATACTGTTTTAGACACAAGGGCGTGAATCCATTGCTGCGAAACTGGTGGCTAACCTTATAACAGAGGCAGGTGCGGATCGGGTTCTTGCATGTGATCTTCATTCAGGACAGTCCATGGGTTATTTTGACATACCTGTGGATCATGTCTATTGCCAGGTGGGGGTACCTTTAAAGTTAATTGACATATCATCCTGTCTCTCTTTTTACTCAAATTTTTTTATGTGATTTTACGTTTACAGCCTGTGATACTAGATTATCTTGCTAGCAAGTCAATTTCATCAGAGGATTTGGTTGTGGTTTCTCCTGATGTTGGTGGAGTAGCTAGGGCTCGTGCTTTTGCCAAGAAACTATCAGATGCTCCACTTGCCATTGTTGATAAAAGACGTCACGGCCACAATGTTGCTGAGGTCAAACTTTTAAATTTTACCCTTTTTTGTCTTTTCTAATGACTAACATGTGACTCTTCCACGCAGGTCATGAACCTAATAGGTGATGTTAAAGGCAAAGTGGCAGTAATGGTGGATGACATGATTGATACCGCTGGTTAGTTACCAAGAGATGAGTCCGTGGATGTTCACAACATTACTAAAGAACCACTTTGTTTTTGTTTTTGTTTTTGTATGCAGGAACCATTGTGAAAGGAGCAGCTCTTTTGCATGAGGAAGGTGCTCGTGAGGTTTACGCTTGCTGCACGCACGCAGTTTTCAGGTGAGCTCTCTAATTCACCATTTTTTCTGCTTATTATGTATGTGAAAACATGTGATTAGAGTATGTTCAAATATTACAGTCCGCCTGCTATAGAGCGGTTATCGAGCGGTTTACTGCAAGAAGTGATAGTGACGAATACTTTACCAGTAGCGGAGAAGAACTACTTCCCGCAGCTAACGATATTGTCGGTGGCTAATCTTCTGGGTGAGACCATTTGGCGTGTCCATGATGATAGCTCCGTTAGCAGCATTTTTCTTTGATGCTTCCTTGGTGTTTAAGGTTTTAGGATGGGGTTCTTTCTTCTATTCACAGTTTCTATAGCCTAACTATGTTTTGATTGTCTCTCTACCCCAAACTTTTGTCACTTGTCTGAGTTGTACCCTTTTTATTTTTATTTATGAGCTTAGTATTATCAATAAGTATAATAAATTGTTGGAGTTTTGATTACAGTTTACGCACTTGGTACACAATTTATACTGCAAAAGAGTTGTCAGTAATATATAATTCTGGAAGGTGTAGAAAAATCGGAAAACTAGTGACAAATGGATAACTAAAAACAATTCTTGTAATAACTCCGCACGAACCAAATATACAGGAAATTAAAATTAGTGGCGTTCGTGCATTGGTCTTCCTTTTCTTCACATGGTTGTGTGAGTCTTGAGGGCGTCGTTTTTATGATGAAAAGAGCGGAAAAAACATAGACACGCCGATACCTAATTACATATTATAACAAGTGAATGATGAACCTGCATATTACGACACCAGTAGGGACACACACACACATAACAAGCTCTGTGAAGATGTGTTGGTTGGAAACAATGCAAAGCGAAATTTGGATTGTGTGGAACTCTAATCAAATCAGTATTTCGTTTGTCTCCCGACCAAAGAAGTAAACACGTGCATCTTGTCAGAGTTGGTTCCTTTCAATTGGTTTGCAACATCTTGGGCACATCACATGGTGTTGCTGCAAATTTTGCATTCGAACCAACGTCTCCCTTAAGAGTTGTCATTTAACACATCTACATTCAAGATTCCGATAAAAAGTACTCTGTTGCCGAAATTTAAAATCCTTAAAATAATAATAATAATAATAATTAATAGAATCTTTGTTATAAATTATTCATGCTTCCATCAAGCACAGTTCCATAAGAAATTGTCAAGAAAATGAGTACAGAACCTGGAAACAAGTAAATATTTCAAACCAGGACCAGAGAAGTTTCAATCTGTTTGTGAGCTGAGCAGAGCTGAAAACGTTCTATAGTTGTACTACAATGTGGAGGAGAGAACATAACATACCCACGCCCATACCAATTAACATGTATATTAGCCTACATTAAACCAAACCAGACATCATGTCAGATACAGAGACAAATAATGATTTTGTTTCATCTAACTAGTAAATAGACAATTAATAAACTAGTAGTGGAGTAGAGACACATACCAAGCTTTGGGAAGATTTTCAAAAAACTACATTCGAAGACACTGCCACATGCATAAGCATCGGGCTCCCAAATGAAACGTCGCCATTTATCGGACGCAATTTAACGGAGTGATCGACTTTAGATGATGTACTCGTTTGTTCAGGCTTCTGTTCTGGCAGGTTTGTCTTCATAACATCAGACCCTAAGATCATCTACATGTCGTCTAAAAGACACAGAGCATCAAACTTGTTAATGCTCTCAAATTTACCACGTGCTTGTTGTAGGCGAGCTTTAGATGACGTTGATGTGCCGGTGGGTTTAGTCTTCTGTTCTGTTGGGCTTGTAGATGTTGCAGCATATGTTGATGTACTACTCGTTTGTTTAAGCTTTCGTTCTGGCAGGCTTGTCGCCTTCACAAAATCAAACCTAGGATCCTCTACATAGTCCACAAAGACTTTGACGTTTTTGATTCTAACGTTACGCAAACCTTGGATTTCAATACTTTGGAGAGTGTTACTTTCGGGATTAAAGTAGAATACATACAACGGTAGATATGTATAGTCCGAATATCAAAACAATCTCACCTCTCGCGGTCGCTTCCAACAACATAAACATTGCTTCGAACGAATTCGTTCTCCGGCAAATTATACACATATTCCGACAGTTTCTGTTTCGCGAAATCTTCTAGAACCCACATACGTAACTGAAGGGTTTTGCCAACATAATTTGTTCTAGCACCACCTAATTTACCCTTGTAGTTGAACAACAACCCATCAAAGCATTCTACTACTTCTTTTTCTTCAATGAAGTTGAATTTCTCAGACCGAACATCAAAACAAACTAGTATTCGAGAATCCCAACTATCAGATGTAAAACCCAAGTAATACAAAATCCCATTGATGCATATCCCTTCATGCATATTCTCAACTTGATGGGCTAAAGAGCATTGGATCTTTCTCCATCTCATTTCTCCAGTTCCTAATGTTATGATTCTCTTATCTTTATAAACCGTTAACAATACCTTGAATTGCCTGTCAACAGGATCAAACCCTAGTGACGAGAAACTACCATAATGACGAATATTTAGTATCAGTTTAGGTAATAAAACATGATGTCCTGTGCTAGGGTTACATATCACATGCACTACATACAGGTTATTTTCCATGGGGTTAAAATTATATTGACGGCAACACATCAAACCAGAGGCGTAGCTAGAAAAGCACAGATTGCATGTCTTCCAAATACTTCATATGAGAATCAGCGGTAACTACATGAATACGACTTATCTAATGAATAATGAGGCTGAGGGGACGAGAAGAATTTGTAAGTGTAGTCTCCAATGGCCAATAAGAGACGTGGACGAGACGAGGTACCTAGTCAGGAACAACTCTCTGAAATCTTGACTGTTCAGTATTGACGCCCATAGCTTCGACACGCAACAACACATGGCTACTGATTTTGCAGGCAATCTGGAGAATATCTCCAGAACGATATCAGTCGGAATTCATCATGATCGCTGTGTATGAGAGAGAGAGATGGATATGATGAATACTAATGAGACTCTAATATCGTCGTAGGGGCTAGGGCACGTGTACTGTGATTAGGGAGGACCTGTTTTTGTGTAATCAAACCGGTTTAAATTTTCAGATCCAACCCTTAATCATTGACTTTATTAGAACAGGTTAGCGTGGTAAACCGTTTTTGATTTTGATTGAACTATGCATTAAATTCAAACGGTTTGAAGGAGAATTTGGTAAAACGGAACAAAAAACACCTATATCGTTCTCTTACCAAAAAAGTTTTTGGTACTAAATTTTCCTATTAATTGGGTTTTTTGTATTAACCCAATTAAACCATCTTGGAATAGAAAAAATAGCTGATTGGCTACGGCTTTAAATGCTCTAGACTACTAAAACTTTGTGGGATTATTGGTTCTAGTATTTTAATGGATTTAAATTTTTTTTTTTGATTTTGAATTTTTTGATAAATCCATTGATTTTAAAATCAAACAATTAGATTTCAGAATCAATAAAATAGATTTCAAAATCAAAATAGTTAGATTATTATAAATCAATCAAATAGATTTGTAATAAGTTTATAGCAAAATAAAGTATAAAAAACTTACAAATTGTTGCTAGTGTCGTTCTCATTTGATTGGTATGCTTTCTGTGTTGATTTTGAGAGACTAGAATTTCTTTACCATTTGTGTCTTGTGTAGTTTTCTTTTATTGATGTATAACAGATATTATATATTATGATGGATACATACAATAGAAAATGGGAAATTATTAATTAGAAAATTGTAGTGTCTAGAATCAAATGTATGCAGAGTTGACCAAATGAAGAAGCAAAAATGTACATCATCCTCTTGACTCTCTTCAACATGTTTAGGTGCATGTATTCATGAGAGCTCTCATAAAACTTAAGTCTTAAAACTTCGATGACATGACAAAGCAGATGGAATTTTATATATAATAAGAATTATAGGACCGAATCAAACAACCAAGATGGAATTACAAAAGATTACAAAGACACAAAAAAAAAAGAGTTTTCATAAAACGTGACTAGGTTGATTAGAGAGATCTCCAATTCTAAGAGTCATCATCATCATCAACCTAGAAACAACCCTCTAGTTTCACTGACTATCTTGATTGTTTACACACGAAGACAAGAAAACAGAGAAAAGAGAGCAAAGTGGCAGTGATGGTGGATGACATGATTGATACCGCTGGTTAGTTACCAAGAGATGATTCCGTGGATGTTCACAACATTACTAAGAACCACTTTGTTTTTGTATGCAGGAACCATTGTGAAAGGAGCAGCTCTTTTGCATGAGGAAGGTGCTCGTGAAGTTTACGCTTGCTGCACGCACGCGGTTTTCTTCTTCTTGTGTATGTGAACACATGTGATTTAGAGTTTGTTTTCAACTATCGAGTGGTTTACTGCAAGAAGTGATAGTGACGAATACATTACCGGTAGCGGAGAAGAACTACTTCCCGCAGCTAACGATATTATCGGTGGCTAATCTTCTGGGTGAGACCATTTGGCGTGTCCATGATGATAGCTCCGTTAGTAGCATTTTTCTTTGATGCTTCCTTGGTGTTTAAGGTTTTAGGATTGGGTTCTTTCTTCTTTTTTTTTTTTTTTTTTTTGGAACTCGATTGGGTTCTTTCTTCTATTCACAGTTTCTATAGCCTAACTATGTTTTGATTGTCTCTCTACCCCCAAACTTTTGTCACTTGTCTGAGTTGTCCTTTTTATTTTTATTTATTAGCTTAGAATTATCAAATCAATTAGTATAATAAACTGTGGAGTTTTTTATTACAGTTTCCGCACTTGGTACACAATTTATATTAAAAAGTTGTCAGTAAATATATAATCTCTATCATCCTGCCATGGTTTTTAACTCTGGAAGATGTAGAAAGAGCGGCTGTAAATTTGCATTCGAGGACGTCTCCCTCAAGTTGTCATTACATTCAAGATTCCGATACAAAAGTACTCTGTTTCCAAATTTTAAATCCTTGAAAGTAATAATAACAAAAATCGAATCACTTTGTTTTTAATTATTATTCATGCTTCCAACAAGTACAGTTTCATAAGAGATTTGTCAAGAAATTGAGTACAGAACCTGGTAACAAGTAAATATTTCAAACCAGGACCAGAGAAGCTTCTATCTGTGAGCTGAGCAGAGCTGAGAACGTTCTATGGTTGTACTACAATGTGGAGGAGAGAACAAAACAGAGCCACGACCAGACCAATTAACATGTATATTAACCTACATTAAACCAAACCAGACATCCGTTAGATACAGAGACAAATCATATGATTTTGTTTCAACTGGTTAATAGACAATTAATAAACTAGTAGGGAGCAGAGGGACACATACCAAGCTTTGCGAAGATTTTCAGAAAACACATTCGAAGACACTGCCACATGCATCGGCCTCCTAAATGAAACGTCGTTATTTATCGGACTGAATTTAACGGAGGTATTGACTTTAGATGATGTACTCGGTTTTTTAGGCTTCTGCTTCTGGCAGGCTTGTCTTCATAACATCAAACCTAAGATCATCTACATGGTCGTCTAAAAGACACAGAGCATCAAACTTGTTAATGCTCTCAAACTTACCACGACCTTGTTGCAGTTGAGCTTTAGATGACGTTGATGTGCCAGTGGGTTTAGTACTCGTATGTTCGGTAGGGCTTGTAGATGTTGCAGCATATGTTGTGCCAGGATCTTTTTGCAGATGATCTTTGGATGATGTTGATGTACCAGCTGTGTCTTTAAGCTTTTGTTCTGGCAGGAGACTTGTCTTCATAAAATCAAACCTAAGATCCTCTACATAGTCTACAAAGACTTCAACTTAGTCGATTTCAAAGTTACGCAAACCTTCAAAACCTTGGATCTCAACAGTTTGGAGAGTGTTACTTTCGGGATTGAAGTAGAAAACATACAACGGTACAGATGTATAGTCGCCAAATAACAAAACAAACTCACCTCTCGCGGTCATTCCAAAATCAGAAACATTGTCATCAACGATTAATTCATTCTTCGGCAAATTATAGACATATTCAGACAGTTTCTGTTTCTTGAAATCTTCTAGAACCCACACACGTAACTGAAGGGTTTCGCCAGCATAATTTGTCTTGACACCACCTAATTTACCCTTATAGTTTATTAAAAACTCATCAAACCATTCTTTTTCTTCAATGATCTTGAATTTCTCAGACTGAACATCAAAACAAACTAGTATTTGAGGTTGCGGCACATCCCTCGTAAAATCCAAGTAATACAAAATCCCATTGATGCATATCCCTTTATCAAAGAGTTGGATATTTCTCCATGTCATTTCTCCAGTTCCTAATGTTATAATTCTCTGAACATTATGAGCCGAGAACAATACCTTGAATTGCCTGTTAACAGGATCAAACACTAAAGTGCTTCTCAAGAAACCATAACGGTTGTCGTATATTCTCAGTTTAGGTAATAAAACATATTGTCCTGTGCTAGGGTTACATATCACATGCACTATATGCATTTCATTTTCCTTGGGAATCCACTTATTTTGACGGCAACACATCAAACCAGAGGCGTAGCTACAAAAGTACAGTTGCATGTCTTCCGAATACTTCATATGAGAATCAGCGGTGACTACATGATGAGACGACTTATCTAATGAATAATGAGGCTGAGGGGACGAGAAGAATTTCCACTTTCTAGTAGTGTTTTCATATCCTCGAACGGCAAATAAAAGACGTGGATGAGATGAGGACCTACTCAGGAACAACTCTCTGAAATATTGATTGTTTAGTATTGACGCCCATAGCTTCGACACGCAACAACACATGGCTACTGATTTTGCAGGCAATCTGGAGAATATCTCCAGAACGAGATCAGTCGGCATGGAATTCATCATCATCGCTGTATATGAGAGAGATAGATATGATGAATGCTAATGAGGCTCTAATATATAGACGTATATCGTCGTAGGGGCTAGGGCACATTAGGGAAGGCGTTTTGCTTTTCCAATACCTGTTTTTGTGTAATCAAACCGGTTTGAATTTCAGATCCAACGGTTATTAGAACTTCTTTAATAAAAATTTCATATTTTTTTCCAAATATACTTTTACCTTTACCAATGATTAATAAAATTTATTAATTATGTTTGAGTCTTTGGTTTTGGATCTGCAGATATATATTTAAGTAAATCAATAAATAATAGGCTTACACATACTTATAAAATATGCTATTTTATTTAGTATAAATATTTTAAGTTTAAATATTATACATATATATTCTGAAACTAAATTAATCAAAAAACATAATGGCATCATAATACTATTTTCTTAAATCTATGTATCATAAAATTTAAACTTTAAATCTAAAATAGGTTATTAATAACAAAAATAAACTAATGCAGTCATATTAATAAGTTTTTTCTATCATCATTTTTTTATTTAGATGGCATAATAAAAATATCATCAAAGTTTAAAGATCACAAGTTTATGTAATATTAAAAAGTATATTATTAATTTAATTAAAAATTTAAATATACTAACAGAGATTTTAAGCTTTATCGGATCATTGGTATAAGATCACGGGTTAATGACGAGTTTTTGATTTTTATCGGATTCTACCAGATTTTTAATTAACGAATTTTTTATTAAATCCGAATTGGATTATATACAAGGTACGGATCTACCGGTTCAACGGATTGGGTCGGATATGAAAACACTTCTTAAAACTCAAACATTATTCTCAAAAAACTTTTACATTATATTTTCTCTAATAAAAAGTTATAAATTCATGCAAATCACCCTTGACCAAATACTTGTTCTAATTCTTTTTATTTTGAAAGAAAAAACAAATATTAAAAATATAAAAACTTAATTGTTATAATCTGAAACAAAATAATGGTAATTGTAAATCAATTTTGGATCAATAAAATTTTGGATCAATAAGTGAATACAAGTCTGTGCTTAAAAACGCGTCTCAAATTCTAGTTAAGCGTTAAATTCCAACGGTTTCCCATTAAAAATGTGGACTAGAAAATCAAAATTTGGAAATTTGCCAAAATATAAAAAAAGAACATCATGTTTGTTTTAGTATGTCCAACTTTTACCTCAATTATCTTTTCTATTTCTCAAACTTAATGAAATAAGTACCTTTTTGATTCAAAAACTTGTTAAATTTTTTTAAAAAATTTTATTCTACAGAAAATGCTATTTTCTACAAAAATTGCATGTTGAAAATTGAACTCTAGGTTAAACAAGTTATTCTATTTTTGCTAGAATTAATAATCGACTTTTAACTAGAATTCTAAATATGAGAAATGTGAAGTCTACGCATTCGAAAGGTAGGTACGCTTATTCCATAACCAATCATGCCAAGAAGTGATAGTGACGAATACTTTACCAGTAGCGGAGAAGAACTACGGAGAAGTGATAGCTCCGTTAATAGATTTTTCTTTGATGCTTCCTTGGTGTTTTCTTTTTCGGTACAAGGTTTTAGGATGGGGTTCTTTCTTCTCTTCACAGTTTCTACAGCCTAAGTATGTTTTGATTCTCTGCAAGACAAGAAGATGAAGAATCCTGTGAAGAAAACACTTGGCTCATTGATAGTGGATGCACTAATCACATGACTCCAAATGAGAAGCTCTTCACAAGAATCAACAGAAGCTTCAAAGTTCCTATATCTATTGGTAATGGAGCTGTGTTGATGACCAAATGGAAAGGAGACATAGAAGTCATGACAAAGAAGGGCAAGAGAATTATTAGAGATGTGTTTCTAGTGCCTACGCTCACCAAGAATCTACTAAGTGTTCCTCAGATGATTGCAAATGGATATCAAGTTACTTTCAAGCAAAGGAGCTGCATCATACATGATCAAGTTGGAAGGAAGATAGCTGAACTGGAGATGGTTAACAAAAGTTTTTATATTAAGTGGTCCTCAAGTGAAGAAGCAGCAATGGTGACAAAAACTGAAGTTGCAAAGCACTCAAAGATGGAAATTCCGTTAATAGCGTAGAGTTATCAATAAGTATAATAAATTGTTGGAGTTTTGATTACAGTTTCCGCACTTGGTTTACACAATTTATACTGAAAAAGAGTTGTCAGTAACATATAATTCTGGAAGGTGTAGAAAAATCGGAAAACTAGACCATAAAAGCAGGTAGAGAATGAATAACTGAGAAAGTTATCAAAGATGGATAACTAAAAACAATTCTTGTAATAACTCCGCACGAACCAAATATACAGGAAATTAAAATTAGTGGCGTTGGTGCATCGGTCTTCCTTTTCTTCACGGAAAAAACATAGACACGCCAATACCTAATTACATATTATAACAAGTGAATGATGAACCTGCATATTACGACACCAGTAGGGACACACACACACACATAACAAGCTCTGTGAAGATGTGTTGGTTGGAAACAATGCAAAGTGAAATTTGGATTGTGTGGAACTCTAATGAAATCAGTATTTCGTTTGTCTCCCGACCAAAGAAGTAAACACGTGCATATTGTCAAAGTTGGTTCCTTTTAATTGGTTTGCAACATCTTGGGCTCATGGTGTTGCTGCAAATTTTGCATTCGAACCAACGTCTCCCTTAAGAGTTGTCATTTAACACATCTACATTTAAGATTCCGATACAAAAGTACTCTGTTGCCAAAATTAAAAATCCTCAAAATAATAATAATAACAATAATCGAATCACTGTTTCTAAACTATTCATGCTTTCGTCAAGCACAGTTTCATAAGAAATTGACAAGAAAATGAGTACAGACCCTGGAAACAAGTAAACATTTCAAACCAAGACCAGAGAGGCTTCCTCCATCTGTGAGCTGAGCTGGGCAGAGCCGAAAACGTTTTATGGTTGTACTACAATGTGGAGGAGAGAACATAATATACCCACGCCCATACCAATTAACATGTATATTAGCCTACATAAAGCCAAACCAGACATCATGTCAGATACAGAGACAAATAATGATTTTGTTTCATCTAACTAGTAAATAGACAATTAATAAACTAGTAGTGGGGAGTAGGGACACATACCAAGCTTTGGGAAGGTTTTCAAATGAAACGCAACTTTGGTCGCCATTTATCGAACTGAATTTAACAGAGTGATCGACTTCAGATGATGTACTCGTTTGTTTAGGCTTCTCTTGTTCTGGCAGGCATGTCGCCTTCACAAAATCAAATCTAGGATCCTCTACATAGTCCACAAAGACTTGAGCGTTATTGTCACTAAAGTTACGCATACCTTCGATTTTAACACTTTGGAGAGTGTTACTTTCGGGATTGAAGTAGAGAAGATGCAACACTAGATATGCATTGTCCGAGATCAAAAGAATCTCACCTCTCGCGGTCATTCCAACAACAGAAACATTGCCTCGAAGGAATTTATTCTCCGGCAAATTATACACATATTCCGACCGTTTCTGTTTTTCCACATCTTCTAGAACCCACATATGTAACTGAAGGGTTTCGCCAGCATAATTTGTTTTAGCACCACCTAATTTACCCTTATAGTTGAATAAAACCCCATCAAAGCATTCTACTACTTGTTTTTCTTCAATGAAGCTGAATATCTCAGACCGAACATCAAAACAAACAAGTAGTCGTCGAGAAAACTGCTGCCTTGGCTGACTTGTATAACCCACGTAATACAAAATCCCATTGATGCATATCCCTTCATCCTTAGCTTCGTGGGGTAAAGAGCACGGGATACATCTCCATCTCAGTTCTCCAGTTCCTAACGTCATAATTCTCTGAACATTACAATCCGTGAACATTACCTTGAATTGCCTGTTAACGGGATCAAACCCTAAAAAGCTTGTCGAGTCACCACAAATCTCTAGTACCAGTTCAGGTAACAAAACATGTTGTCCTGTGCTAGGGTTACATATCAGATGCACTATATGCAGTCCCGTTGCCTTGCGGATCCACCTAGATTGACGGCAACACATCAAACCAGAGGCGTAGCTGCAAGAGTAGGGTTTCATGTCTTCCAAAAACTTGATAGAATCAGCGGTAACTACATGATGAGGAGACGACTTATCTGATGTGTAATGAAGCTGAGGGGTCGAGAAGAACCTCCACTCGTAACTAATTGATCCTTGAATGGCGAATATGAGACGTGGACGAGACGAGGACCTCCTCAGGAACAAATCTCTGAAATATTGACTGTTCAGTATTGACGCCCATAGCTTCGACACGCAACAACACATGCCTACTGATTTTGCAGGCAATCTCGAGAATATCTCCAGAATGAGATCAGTGGGCATGGAATTGATCATGCTCGCTTCGCTGTATATGAGAGAGAGAGAGAGAGAGAGAGAGAGAGAGAGAGAGAGAGAGAGAGAGAGACTCTATATAGTCGTATATTGTGTCGTAGGGGCTAGGGCACGTGTGTAAGAGAAGGCGTTTTGCTTTTCCAAAACCTGTTTTTGTGTAATCAAACCGGTTTAATTTTTCAGATCCAACCCTTAATCATTGACTTTATTAGAACGGGTTAGCGTGGTAAAGCGGTTTTGATTTTAATTGAATTCTAAGCATTAAATTCAAACGGTTTCCCCATTAAACGTTCCCTACAATAAAATCAAAGTTTTGGTGGAAGCCCCGTAAATTTTAAGTAAAACTAGATTCTGACCCGCTCTTAAAAGAGCGGGTATTTTTTTTTTGTTTTTTCAACATAAAAATTGATAATTCTTCGTTTTAATTATATAAACTGTGGCATGATCAAATCTCAATTATGCGGATTTGTTACAGTATGTAAAGTATGATGAAATTTAAAATGCGTCACGACCATTTTATGTTTGTAAATAAATTAAATAAAGTTTTATCCAGTGTTTTGAAATCCGACCCGGACCCGCGGTTGAACCGGAAAAACCGGAAAATTCGGGTTGGGTTTTGTAAAAAACCCAAAATTTAAAAACCCGCAAAAATCCGCTCAAACCAACTAAAACCCAAAACCGGTACCGGTTGAACCAGTAGATAATTTTTTTAGTTGTATATCAAATGAAAATAAAAATATAAAAAGTTAAGTTAAGTATTCTAAATGTTTATTAAACATAAAATATATACATATCCAGATTATTATTTTATGTTTTAAAGATATTTAGAAAGTAGTAACTTTAGTTTTATATATTTTTATTTTTTTATTTTATTAGCTAATATATTATTATATAATAAAACTAATTTATTTATTAATCTGCGGTTCATCCGTGGTTTACCTGCGGTCGACTCAATAACCCAGTAACCCGATAAATCGTCTGGTTCAGTGTCCGGATCGGTTTTCAAAACATTGGTTTTATCCGAAATACTTACTTGGGCTATTATATAATTTTAAAGATTTATAATTTATATAAAATATTGCTAAACATATAAAATGACCAATAATATTTTTGATTAAGTCTCATCCTCATGTAGAATTTCAATCTCTAATATCAACTTATTAAAATTATTGCAGACTTTAATTTGTGATATTAATATTAAAAAGTTTATGGAATTTAAATTTGATTATATAAAAACATAATTCATTTAATTAGTTAACAAGTTCATCTAAATGTTGAAATAGGCCCACAAAATCGAAAGACCATAATGGTATTAATGAATTTTTTAGTTTGTTCATATCATTAAGGATATTTTTGGAAAATTTAAAATATTCATTAAAAGTATAATTCAGGAATGATCCTGTTTTAATGGTATTGATCTGGTAAAACTGAACAAAAAAAACACATACTGTATATTGTTTGTTCTCTTACCATTAAACCATCCTAAAATAGGAAAAATAGGTGATTAGTCTAGAATCAAATGTACTTCAACATGTTTTGGTGCGTGTATTCATGAGAGCTCTCATAAAACATAGACGACATGACAAAACAGATGAATTTTATATATAATAAGAATTTATAGGGACCGAATCAAACAACCAATACGACTACAAAGACACAACAAAAAAGAAGAGTTTTCATAAAACGTGACTAGGTTGATTAGAGAGATCTCCAATTCTAAGAGAGTGGTCATCATCATCAACCTAGAAACAACCCTCTAGTTTCACTGACTCTCTTGATTGTTTACACACGAAGACAAGATAACAGGAAAAGAGAACAACTGACTGAACTCTCTCTTTTTTAGCATGGACTTACATGATGGTGCATCGACCCTTTTCTTCATTTGGTTGCGTCGGCATTTGCTGGAACCGGTGCGACTCTGAGGGATTGTATGTGAACTCAGATGTGTCAAGCCCATACTGGTTCAACAAAAAAAAAACATCAGTATCTTTACACTTGTTTGCTTCCAAAGCTTTTAAGAAATTTAATCTATGTTACCTTCTCCCTCATACGTGCACTCCAAGGGTCACTGCGGCTCGGGCGTTGGTCCAAAGTAGGAGCGACTGGGACACCGGTGACAGGGGCGGGCTGGCGGTTGATGAATGGCTGCCTGATCTGTTGCCTTGGAGGAGTAATAAACTCATCATCACTGTCATACTCCGCTGGTGTATTAGCTGCCCTAACCATAACGGCAAGCAAGAAAAGCAAAGCCTGCGAGTAAACAAGACAGTATTAAGATTTTTTAGAGGTGGTAATATGTTTCCATTGCAATCAATGTAAAACACACCACACAACAGTCTACAAGTTTTGTTCATCAATATTTAACCTTGATGACCAAAAGTTGGTTGCTCTTACCTCGAAAACAACGGCTCCTAGAGCTACCCATCTTACGATGTTCCAGTTTTCTCTGAGGAAATTGTAGATGGTATCGAAGTTTCCAGTCCTGTCAGAAGGAATTTCCTAGAGAACAGATTATACAAAAATGGTTAGCTAAGAATGAGAGTACATTCCTGTCTTCAGCCCAAGAGAAGAAACAGACACAAAAAAAAAAACTCACATCTCTCCAGCTGTTGTCGAAAAATATAAACGCAGCAGCTCCAAGCTCCGCCAAGATCAACAAGATGAGAAGCAGAGAATACTATTTCTCAGTTAAGGAATTAAAAAAATTTAATACGTTTGGTTTGTAAAAGCAGAGAGTAGTATTCAAAAACTAAAAAAGGTCAAGACTTTTGATACTAATAATGATTAAGATTCACAAGTACAAATCTAAGAGAAGCCAGTAATCAGAGGATACACAAGATAAGCAGCAGACGTTCCTTGAACAAGTACCAACACAGCCACAGCACGAAATAACAAACAGAGCCACGCCGATACCAATAAACAAGTAGATGAACCTGCAATTTTCACGTGATAAAAAAAAAAAAAACAAAACCAGAGATGAGTCAGATACAACAAGTGAGAAAAAAAAAAAGAAACTCGGGTAGGGAGGGAGAAAGGATACCAAGCTTTGGGGAGATTGTCAAAGACATTAGAAGAGAGAGCCACAGACATAAGGATGGGCCTCCCAAAAGAGACGTAACTCTGGTCGTCGGCACTGAAGTGAAGAGAGTTATCGGTTGCTCGCTTGAACTCGACAAACAAGTAGATACCATAACCAATCATGCCAAGTCCAGCAACCGCCAGAATAAAGTTTAGTAACTTTAGCAAACACTCCAAACAACCTCTACATGCCATTTTTTTACAACTCAGCTGTTATATGATGGTTTTGTTCCGTTGGAAGAATTCTCCTGAAAAAATAAATATATATATCAAAAAGTCAATTCTTCAACGTCGTGCTCAAATCCCATCGACTAAGAGATGAAATTGATTGAGAGGTATACAAATTCAATCTTTCCTAACATGAAAATCACAAAGGCAAAACATTTTTTTGCTAAACAAATATCAAAAGGAACGAATCGGAAGAGAGAAACGAAATCGGTGGAAACTTAATTAGGAGATCGAAGAGAAAGAAGGAAACTTACGGAGAGTGGATTGCTTGAGATGATGAGTCTTCGATCTTCTTCGAGCTAAGGTCTCGGTAGATTAGTTTAGCTTTTATTTTTCTTGTCGTCAGAGAGGAATGGGGAAAGCAAAAAGACCAAACCGAAGGGAATGGAATTTTCTTTTGTTTTGTATTTTTGCTGTATGTTGTGCCAGCTGGCATTTGATTCTTATATAAATGGACAACTTGAAGATATATATTAGGCCTTTTAATTGTCAGGAGCCCAAGTACGTGTCTCTGGATGATAATCTTTATTTATTATTCAGTCGGCAATCAAAATTAGTTTTTCTGTGGAATGGAATGTACTAAATTAGGTTATCTCCATAACTAACTGCATTACCAAGTCACAAAATAGAACCAGAGGCTTTCTCTCTCTATTTTCCTCTGACCTCTCTCTAAACCAAACTTCAGTCGTGAAACTCGACTCCGGCCGGCGGGTGGTCTTCCACAGCCACCGCCGGTTCGGTTTTAAGGTTTTTTCCGTTTTCAGTTTTCCTTTTCTTTTCTTTTTGGCTTTTCTATAGTTAGTTTACATGTTTGTTTTTTGGGTCTTACTGTTCCGGTATCGCACTTTCTGATGGATGACCGGCTTTGTCTCTAGGGCCGTGCCGTCTCCTTTGACGGTGGTCGCCGGCTTCTGTTTCCGGGAGCGAAGGCTTACCTAGCTTCGCGTCTCCAGTGGTTCTGGTTCTCTCAAGGAGGATAATCACGGGACCTACGGTTTGTTAAAGCTCCGGCGGTTTGGGGAGAGATCTCGACGACATCGATTGGAAGCTCTCCGACGGGTGGAGATCGTTTTGCAAAGGCGTGGTGCGTGATTTAATGTTTCCCGGATGAGATCTCGCTTTCACGATGGAAGCTCTCCGGGTGACAGTTTTTCGGTGTTAGGGTGGGTGCGGTGATTTGCCGACGGCGTGTTCCGGCGAAATATCAGTCGTTTCGTTTTTCTCCGGCGAAAATCCCGACCTTTGGATGACGACGTTGTGGATGGCTGATGCGTGGCTCGTGCGAACGGTGGAGTTTAGCGCGTGGACGGTCAGGAGAAGAGATCAGGACGCGTGGAAGGACACGTGGTTACTGGTTTGGGCTTGCGGTCCGTTTCGATAGCCCTTCATGTCGGGCTTCTGTATGTTTGTAATCGGGTCTGAATGACCTTTTGTTTCTCGGTTTGGGCTGGGTCCTTTATTGGGCCTTGACCCTTAATAAAAATATATTAGACAGGAAAAAAAAATTAGGTTATCTCCATTTTATTTTCGCCTGATTGTGACAAACCTATTTATAGTCTTCACCTTGTCTTCTTGTGTTTATTTTTAGTTTATTCTCTGAGTTTTAGTTTTAGTCAGTGTTTGCTCAAACTGATGCTAATATCAATCATTTTATTTGTTTGTAGATTTGGTTCTGACAAGTCGAGGTTGACCATGAATATTACGGAGATATTTACCATCAAGTTTGATGGTCCATACTACACTGGTTGTGTGTGCCTAAACACGTACAAAACATTTCTTTGTCTGATTAGCGGTAACGTACTGTTTCCCTTCTCTATCTTTTAGTTGTCATAATTTTAGTTATCATAACTTCAGTCATAGTTTCATTTGTTATAACTTCAGCAGTTTTAAGTGTTAGACTATGGTATGATAATCTTTTGGTTTTGAAAATTAACACCAGTCTCCTATATTGTTTTGTAGAAAACACACACATGGCATCCAACATTGACTAGTCTTGTTCAAGAACATTTTGAGGTCATTTCTCAAATTCATATGAAATACATGGTCAGCACGGCAAGGACTTCTCGAGAGAAACCGACTTGGATACACGACACACTGTGGAAAGAAATGATTGTGTTTTGGGACACTAACGCATGCATGGCAAAAAGTTTGACAACATCAGCAACTAAATTGTCTGACCGTAAAGGTTTTGGTGTTCACAAGCGTAACCCAGGCCATAAGTTTTATATGCAAATCAAACAAAAGATGGTGAGTCTTGGCTGCTTAGTGATTTCAATGTTATTAGTATGTTTGCTTGTTTTAACATTATATACTGATTCTTTCTTCCTTTTCATTTCAGATAGATGAATTGGGAAGACCAATGAGTTTTGACGAAATATTCATCAAAACTCATACAAAAATCTGATGGAACCTTTAGCGATTTCAAAACTGAAAAAGTTGCTTAGGCATACAAGAAGAATAGGCAAGCTAAGTTGACCAACAATGAGATTGATAACACCAAGACCTCGGACAGACAGCCTTCACCTCTATCACTAGAAGAGGATAACGAGTTTTTTATTCAGGTTATTATGTGTCTTACTGTTTTAGATTATGTCTTATATTTTTGGTTGAATTTCGAGCTGTTTATTGAATTTGAGTTTATAGTTTCGATTATGTCTTTATGTTTTCAGTTTTGAAATTGGATTGTTGTTGATAGTCGCACTCTTCATTTTCCTTTTGTAATCAACTTTCACCAATGAAAGAGGACAATTTTATGGTATTGGATGCCTAAAAAATCAGTTTAAGGAAAATCCAAATGACCTGAGAAGTATATTTTTTTTATGCAGACGCCAATTACAAGAACAAGTTGCTCTAACTGTTAAGGCCGAGGAAGAGCGTTTTCGTGTTGTTTCTCTTGTTGCAAAGACCGAGGAAGAGCGTTCTGAGGTTGCAGCTGCTCATCAGTCTAGGATCAACGAATTGACACTTGCTGAGAAGTTTTTGTCCTCAATTGACCAGCAATTACTATACTTCATCACAAAAGAAACAACTTCATCTGATCCCTCACATGAATATTGCCTTTAGTTCTTGTTATGTATTTCTATGAACTTAAAATTTATTTGAGATGTTTGTAACTTGAACAACTTCTAAAGTGTTGGAGTTATTTTGGATGTTTGTAAAATCTCTTATATTTTATGATTTCAAAATCGTTTTAATATTCCAGTGTTACATCTAATATCATTAATATTATGTTCAAAAGACATACTTCCATCCCAATAGCACACAAAAATAAAAAAAAACTATATTGTAAAATTGATGTACATAATAATCGAAATGTTGCCGCAAAATAGTCATAGAACAGTCATTAAACACTCAATAATCAGTCGTAAAAAATTGAATATATCACACTAATTTGTCGTAATTTAGTAACAAATGTTTGGCGTCTGTTTTGCTACTACCTTATTTAGTCGTTAAAACAGTGGTTAAACTAATCGTCATTGGTGCAAAAAAACAAAACTAGTCATCATATCGATCACTACATCAGTCATTAATTACTCGCAATATAGTCGTTCATTTAGTTGTATTTTAATCGTAGAAATTGCTATTATCTAGAGACTGATGGAGGGCTGCTTTTTGTAGTTGATATATGGTGTTTTTCACATCATTGTATATATGTTTTCTTTTGTTTGAAGTCACTAATTCGTGTCAGTCTAGTCCTTTTTGACCTTTTACAGGTCTGGAGTTAGCAGAAGAAAGAAGAGAAGGTGCCTGATGAAAAGAAGTCCTTTTGGAGCATTCCTGCGGAGAACACTCAAGAGAACAATCCCGAGACTGTTCTCTCTCAAGCGGAACAAGCAGACGGAGTGATCCGGCGATTGTTCCAGACGAATATGGAAACTCCTATTTCGGGATTTTAAGCCCTGTTGCCCTAATCTCTTTTCTTCTGATTGGCGCCTCCATATAAAACGCCATCTATCTATTTTCTATTTTCTTACGCTAGTTTTTACAAGAGAACACTGAGTATTTGCGATCTGCAACTTGTAAGGGAGAAGGATCCATCCTCTCATAGAGAAGATCATCTGAACCCTATTGTTTCTTATTCTGTTCTTATGCAATTTTATTCAGGATTTATGTCTTTGTCTATGTGCATCATGATCGAGTAGTGACCTTGCTCGCCTAGGGTTTTTAGGGTGTTGAGACATGAGCTAAACATAGATAAGCGATCCATAACTGTTCTTCATTCATACTGTTCTTACTGCTTTCATTAAACTGATCACTTGATGTTAGATCACTAGTTCATCGCCTAGTTAACCGCTTAGGATGATAACTTGACATGTATTGAATGAGCTTAGTATCCCTAATCAGCGAAAGTAGATATTAGGGTGGTAAGTGAACTGATCGGACCTGTTCTCTAAAGCTTGCAATCGATTCTCATCCCAACGACAGTTAGGTGGTGAGATCGATCTGCAAAGCGATCACTACCACGACAGTGGAGTGTTCCAGCTGAGTGATCCGAGTTCTAGAAAGCACTTCAAAGCGCTTGAATAATTGTTTGGCTCCAATTCAACACCCAATGAAATACCCTAGGCTAGCTCTTGTTTAATTAAATCAATCTCGTGTTTATTTTGCTTGTTTACTATCGCCCTCTTAAATCAAATCATATCTTCTTCTTAGCTTGACCTTGAAACTTATAGAACTAGAGTGTAGACTGGTCCTCTGGATTTGAATCTCAAATACTACAATTGCAACTGTTAACTTGGCAGTAGCAAGGATTCATTTTTAGTGTATCAAGTTTTGGCGCCGTTGCGACGGGGACCAGATTTTTTACCTCTAATTTTCGGTTTCATATCTAGTCTAAGATATCTGACTCGTGTTATTTTCTTTGTTTCAGCTGATGATCCAGGTGCATGACCAGTAGACATACTAGGAGCAACGCACAAGGGCCATTACATCAGCTTTCTAACGAGGAACTAGCGAGATTGGAACGACAGAACCGTCAACAGCCGAGATCAACGAACACCAACATGGGTGATCATCCAGATGATCTCACTGCTGCTCTTGCACTCATGCAACAGCAGATGCAGCAGATGCAGCAGACGATCCAAGCGCAGCAAGCTGCTGCCGAGCAAGCTGCAAATCAACAGGAGGAAGTGGTCCAGATCGGCCAGAGAAACTTACTGCGTAATCTGCCTGCTACGCGATCTGCCATAACCCCTCCACCGTGCACTAGGCAAGACTTCGAGATCAAGCCAGCCTTGATAAGTCTAGTGCAAAGGAAGATCTTCAATGGACTTCCTGCTGAGATACCGATGGACCACATCGAGCACTTCGAGAAGATGTGTGGTTTCACTAAGGCGAATGGAGTACCACCCGATTACATCAAGTGTACTTTGTTCCCTTTCTCTCTTGATGGGAAGGCTGCTCGCTGGCTTGATTCACTGCCCACCGGATCACTCACCACCTGGGAACAAGTCCGAGAAGCCTTCTTAAGCCACTTCTACACGAAATCGAAGACGGCAGCTCTGAGACAGAAGATCGTGACCTTCAAACAGTTGGTGGACGAGCCGTTCTGCGATGCTTGGGAGCGATTCAATGTCTACCGCAGAGAGTGCCCACATCACGGTTTTGAAGAAGACTATCTGCTGGGAGTGTTCTACGATGGAGTAGGCTGGGAATACAGGAACGCCTTGAACTCAGCCAGTAAGGGAGACTTCATGACTCAGTCCACTCAAGGTGCATTCGAGTTGATTGAGAACATGGCCTCAAGCTCAGCCGACAATAACCGCGAGACTGATCGCTCCCAGAAGGTGAAGAGCATCGACAACAGCAAGATTGATGAGCTCTCTGCCAAGGTCGATCAGCTGATTAAGAGTAACCAGAACCAGGTCTTCATTATGGAAGAATCTCCACAGGATAAAGCTACCGCGGATGGCGCATCAGAGGCAGATCAGTCTGCTGCGGATCAGCATGAAGTGAGCTACGTGAATGGGCAAGGATGGCAGTTCAAGAACTATCACCCGAACCCTAACGTGAGGAACAATCCCCACCTGTTCAATGCCCCTAAACCAGACGATAAGACTCAAGGGAACCAGAGTCAGAACAGTGGATACCAAAGGCCTTATGGCAATCAGGGAAGAACCTTTGTCCTTAACCCAGCTCGGAACGCCCAGTTCCACAGCCAGAAACAGCCGGTTAATCAGCAAACTGCACAACCGACTCAGACTGCTCCGCATGATGACATGAAGAGTCTCGCCAATATGATGAGCCAGCTGCTCCAAGGACAGCAGATCCAAGGGAAAGCACTGAACCAGGTCACAAACGACATCAACACCAGGATGAATCATATGTTCAATGACCTGAGTGTGAAGTATGACAATGTCTCAAGCCATATGAGACAGATGGATATTCAGATTGCTCAGACCGCTGAGAACGTGAAGAGACAGCAAGGAACTCTCCCTGGAAAAACAGACAAGAACCCCAAGGAGTGCAATGCAGTGGGTTTGAGGAGTGGAAAGCAACTGCCTGATCTAGACCCCAGGAGATTCACATCGGCTGAGAAAGGGAAGCAGAAGGAGTCAGAGCACCCACCTAAGGCTGTACGCACAGATGAGGAAGACGCAGAACAACCTACTGAGACTGTTCCGCTTGAAGCAGAGCAACCCGCTGGGGTTGTTCCACCGACTGCAGCACCTTCTCCTGCTCGCCAGTATGTACCGAAGGTGCCATATCCTGTTCCAGCTAAGGCTACACGCAAGGATAAGGAAGAGATGAAGTGCAGGAAGATGTTGGAAGACCTAACTGTCAAGCTCCCTCTGATGAGTGCGATCCAGATGATACCATCCATGCGTAGCTTCGTCAAGGGATTGATCTCTGGGAAGATATCTGATGACAGCGAGTTCATGATTGTCTCTAAGGAGTGCAGTGCGGTGCTCCAAAACAGAAGGATCAAGAAGCTGGGTGATCCGGGAAAATTCGTTCTCTCGGTTCAGATTGGCAGAACACTCTTCTCGTGCTCGCTAGTCGACCTAGGGTCGAGCATAAATCTCATGCCATATACTGTGGCTAAGCGCCTTGGATACACTGACTTCAAGCCTACCAGGATGTCACTAGTGTTTGCTGATCGATCTGTGAAGTCTCCAGTTGGAATCCTCGAAGATCTTCAAGTTCTGGTTGGGAACACGATTGTTCCTGCCGACTTCGTTGTTCTGGAAGTCGAGGAAGACTCCAATGATCCCCTGATCCTAGGCAGACCATTCCTTTGCACTGTCGGAGCTATCATTGATGTCCGACAAGGGAAGATTGATCTCCACCTTGGAGATATTGTGATGAAATTCGAGATGGATCAGATGCTCAAGAAGCCGATGCTGGATGGACAAACTTTCACTGTCCAAGAAGATGGTGATCCGTTAGAGCCGCATGAAGGAATGATCGAGGAGATTCTCACCGAGGATCCACTTGAACTCGCCTTAGTCAGAGCTGAAGCCGAGCAGAGCTTAGAGAATGTTGATGCTGATGCCTATGCTAAATTCCTGGATTCAGCCAGGACTATGGAGAGGATGGTGGCGAATCTAAGTCTGGGGGAGAACAGTGACTCCAGCACAGCGACTGGAACAACCGTACCTCAGGACTCGTCTGTTCCGGCAGCTCAGACTGATGACTCATGGAGCGAGCTGAAAGCTCCAAAGGTAGAGCTCAAATCCCTTCCCAAGGGACTCAGGTATGCATTTCTTGGACCCAACTCCACATATCCTGTCATTATAAATGCTGACCTGAACAATGCAGAGACTGCTCTGCTTTTGTGTGAGCTGAGAAAGTATCGTAAGGCTTTGGGTTACTCTCTAGCTGACATACCTGGCATTTCACCTGATTTGTGCATGCATAGAATACACCTGGAAGATGAATCGATGACTTCTGTAGAACATCAGAGGAGGTTAAACCCGAATCTAAAAGATGTTGTAAAGAAAGAGATAATGAAACTTCTAGAAGCAGGTGTGATCTATGCGATCTCTGACAGTAAGTGGGTTAGTCCTGTGCATGTAGTTCCTAAGAAAGGGGGGGTCACTGTGATAACAAATGAAAAGAATGAATTGATCCCCACTAGAACAATTACTGGTCATCGCATGTGCATTGATTTTCGTAAGTTGAATGCTGCGACTCGTAAGGATCACTTCCCACTTCCTTTTATTGATCAAATGCTTGAGAGATTGGCTAACCACCCTTACTATTGCTTTTTAGATGGTTATTCAGGTTTCTTTCAGATTCCCATCCATCCAGATGATCAGGAGAAGACGACGTTCACATGCCCTTATGGAACATATGCATACAGGAGGATGCCATTCGGCTTGTGCAATGCTCCAGCGACCTTCCAGCGATGCATGATGTCGATTTTTACTGACCTGATCGAAGACATAATGGAGGTTTTCATGGACGATTTCAGCGTCTATGGAAGCTCCTTTCATGTCTGTTTGTCAAATTTGTGCAGGGTACTGAAGCGATGCGAGGAGAAGCATCTCGTGCTTAACTGGGAGAAGTGCCACTTCATGGTGAGAGATGGGATTGTTCTGGGACACAAGATATCCGAGAAAGGCATTGAGGTGGACAAGGCAAAGATCGAGGTCATGATGAGTCTGCAACCACCAACTTCAGTGAAGGGAATCAGGAGTTTCTTGGGACACGCTGGTTTCTACAGGAGGTTCATCCAAGACTTCTCTAAGATCGCGAGACCACTCACTCGGTTGCTCTGCAAGGAAGCTCAGTTTGCCTTTGACAGTGATTGCTTAGCCGCATTCCATACGATCAAGGGAGCTCTAGTCAGTGCACCAGTTGTCCAACCTCCAGATTGGGATCTCCCTTTCGAGATCATGACAGATGCAAGTGATTTTGCAGTGGGAGCAGTCCTTGGACAGCGTAAAGACAAGAAGCTTCACGTGATCTACTATGCAAGCAGAACTTTAGATGAAGCTCAATGCCGATACGCAACCACAGAGAAGGAGCTCCTTGCCATCGTGTTCGCTTTTGAGAAGTTCAGATCCTATCTGGTTGGATCAAAGGTGATTGTGCACACAGACCACGCGGCCCTCAAGTACCTGCTCACGAAGAAGGATGCTAAACCACGGCTCTTAAGATGGATTCTCTTGCTCCAAGAGTTTGATCTAGAGATAAGAGACAAGAAGGGGGTTGATAATGGCGTGGCAGATCATCTCTCCAGGATGAAAGTGTCAGATGAGACAGTTCTTGATGTGGAACAACCGATGGAGTACGTCAATGCGATTGGTCTGCGCAACATGGAGCAGTCATCACCTGCCGTTAAGGACTGTTCCCGCGCAGAAGGAGCATTCGTTGCAGTGATCCAGAAGGAGTACCCGAATCTTCCATGGTTTGCTGAGATTGCCAACTTCTTGGCAGCTGAGAAAGAGCCTTTGAGGTTCACTGGGAATGAGAAGAGAAAATTTCTGAGGGAGGCAAGACACTACTTCTGGGATGAGCCGTATCTCTATCGGCAAGGCAAGGATGGGATCTTCAGGAGATGTGTTCCAGAGGCTGATATTCCAGGGATCCTTCACCACTGCCATGGTTCCTCTTATGCTGGTCACTTCGCCACCTTCAAGACTGTTTCCAAGATCCTCCAAGCCGGTTTCTGGTGGCCTACTATGTTCAGAGATGCTCACACCTTCATATCTCGATGCAATTCATGCCAAAGGATGGGGAGTATAAGCAAGAGAAACGAGATGCCTCAGAACTACATCTTGGAAGTTGAAGTGTTCGATTGCTGGGGGATCGATTTCATGGGACCTTTCCCAGTCTCTCACAAGAATGAATACATCCTAGTTGCTGTGGACTATGTCTCCAAGTGGGTGGAAGCAATTGCTAGTCCAACTAATGATGCGCGAGTTGTAACCAAGATGTTCACCTCCATTATCTTTCCAAGATTTGGAGTGCCTAGAGTGGTTATAAGCGATGGTGGAACTCATTTTATCAACAAAGTGTTCCAAGGATTGCTGAGTAAGAATGGCGTGAAACACAAGGTTGCAACCGCCTATCATCCTCAAACAAGTGGTCAAGTGGAAGTTTCCAATAGGGAGATCAAGAACATCCTCCAGAAGACTGTCAACGCCACCCGCAAGGATTGGTCCCTTAAGCTTGACGATGCTCTCTGGGCATACAGAACAGCCTACAAGACCCCTCTAGGGACCACTCCCTATCACCTGGTCTATGGCAAGGCGTGCCACCTACCTGTTGAGCTAGAGTACAAGGCGGCTTGGGCTGTCAAACTACTCAACTTCGACATCAAACCCGCCAAAGAGAGGCGAACCATTCAGATCCACGAGTTGGAGGAGATCAGGCATCTGGCCTATGAGAGTTCTAAGATCTACAAGGAAAAGACCAAGGCGTTCCATGACAAGCGGATCATCAGCAGAAGCTTTGCTCCGAACGATCAGGTCTTACTTTTCAATTCGCGGGTTAAGCTGTTCCCTGGAAAGCTTAAATCTAGATGGTCGGGACCTTTCACCATTAAGGAGGTCCGCCCTTATGGAGCTGTTGTGTTGCTGGACACAAGAGGAGGAGAATTTGTTGTTAATGGTCAGCGTCTCAAGCCATATCTTGCTGACACAACAATCGCTGAAGGTGTAGAGATACCCTTGAGCGATCCCCCTCAAGCCTAATCGGCTCATTGAAGTCAAGCTAGTGACAGAAAACAAGCGCTTGGTGGGAGGCAACCCACTGGTGAGTGTAAATATTGTTTTCTTTTTGTCTTTATCTTTCTAGGAACTAACTTGCAGGTTGAAAATTCAAGAAAATTCGAGATCACTCCAGGAGAGCACTCCAGCGGTTGTTCCGCCGATTGCTCCCAGATGCCTCCAAAGATGCGGAACGCTAGAGTCACCAAGAGCACGGCTTCTCCAGCCGCGAGTGCTCCACCTGGGTACCCGTGGCCGAACAAGACTGAGGGAGCGCCCATCGACCTTAATGATCAGATGCTCCTTGACTTCAACGTCGAGGGATGGGACAAGGAGTCCGCAGCGATATACAACAAGCTCCTCCTAGCAGAGATCTTGCCCACGCGGTTCGTGAACCAGCAAACACTAGGCGATCTAGGCCTTGACACTGAGGTGTTCGACACGATGCAGGCTATGGGAATCATGCCTCTCTGCTACCAGGCTCAGGTTCTCTACCCCGACTTGGTGAGGCAAGTGCTCGCGACATGCAAGATCACTTACCAGAACCCCAATGCACCTACATACGAGAACTGCTTCTTCTCCTTCATGGCTGATGGCAAGTTCTGCACCATCTCTCTCGATGACCTGAACTCGCTATTCGAGATTGCAGACACGCCAAAGGGGGTTTCAGTGGAAAGGAAGTTCAAACCGGCAGACACCTTTTGGGATCTCATTGCAGCCGGCAAGTTCACTTCTCGCAAGGCCTATCAGTCGCAGATCCGGAACCCTGCTATCCGGATCATCGCCAAGATTGTGTCCAATGTGCTGTTCGCGAAGGAGTACACATCCAAGATCACAAATGGAGAGCTCCAGGTTCTCTACACGGGACTTGAGGATGAATTGCGCAGAGAGAACATCACCCCGATCCAGGAAGTCAAGACTAACCCGGGGTTCCATCTCATCTCCATGTTCGCTGACCGCAAGGACACACTGGTTCGGACTGATGATAAGAAGGATCGTTCCGGCAGTCTGCTCACACCCTTGTTCCAGCATTTCAACATCAACCTCAGCTCGTACACGGTCGTCTCTGAGATGGAGTACATCGATACTCCTTACCTGATCGCATGCCACATCCTGCGCGACGAGACCACCTACAAGTTCCAGGATAAAGAAGGGAACCCTCTGTACTGCAAGCTCCCAATGCCTGGGTTCACAGACTTCTTATCCTTGGAGAACATTGTGTTCTCACTCGATGAAGAGCACCTCTGCGATGATCCAAAGGCGCAGGTTCAGCACGATGATGAGGATATGGATGATGTGGAGCATGTGACTCCACCGGCTGATGGTGAGTATGACTTGGAGGACTTCACAGATGTAACTGATGATCACGCCTACAGACGCTGGATGGTTGATTCCCAGAAGAAGAACAACAGCCTCATGAAGAGGATACTCAGGGCGATCACAGGCGGCTGCATTGGAGCACAGGAGGAGCGTACACCGCAGAGAACAAGGCGCCCAGGCAAGGAACAAGCAGGAACATCGACTGGAGGAGTGAGACTGCCGAGGAACAGGAGGACAGCTGGTCACTCCGGTAGCGGCGATTCAGACTGAGTCCGAAAGGACTATTTCTATCCCTTGTCTTATCCATCTGAACTATTTATTTTTCATGTTATTTGCTTCTGTTTGGTTTGTTTCAGCTTCCTCTGATTTATTTTCACAACCAGGGATGGTGTGAACTAAGTCTGGGGGAGCAATGTACTTGTGTGCTTGCTTTTTGAGTCAGTCCTTGTGTCATTTTTATGTTTTTATCGAGTCAGTCAAAACTATTGTGGGAATCAGGACCTTATTTGTGATGCTCTTTAACCACCTCGTGCTTTAACCTTCTTATTCAGTGACCTTAGCAGTGATGAAAGACCCACACATGGACCTGGAACACCCTGACTTATCTCATTTGACACTCCAGAAGTTCTATACCGATCAGGTTACACTGGGCAGACTTAACTCCACTTTATCTGAACCTAATCTGGACTTTAATTCTTCTTGTCATGGGCACTAGATCAGGGTAGAATGAGAACTGCACTCAGGACTTCTTATCCGATTTTATCCCTCTTGCTGTTCCTGAGTGGCTAGCTCATCTTTAGCTAGTTCCCACCTTGAACCCTGACCTTTAATTCCACCCTCATGCATTTGCTTTTCTAGTACTTTATGTGCAGATATGTGCAAAAAGGTCGGAGAGGAAAGGATCGACGCAGTTCTTACTCATCAATGCTCACACAATGGAAGCAGGCAGAACAACCGGAGTGCTTGTTCCGATACGTAGGGAACAACCGAGATGCCTGTTCCGACACTATGGAGAACAAAGAAGAAGTAAGTGGCTAGATCAGACCAGAACGAATCACCAGTGGCATCATGTACATCACTTGTTACCTCCTTGCTCGTCACCCCAGCATTTTGTAAAACAGTATATATATATAAAAAAAAAAAAAAAAAAAAAAAAAAAAGAATTTGTTTTGTTTTGCTTTGATTTACTGGTGACGAGAAGGGGAAGAATTTATGATGCATGCCACTGGGGAAGTTGAGGAAGTAATGGTGTTTTCAGTGAAGTGTTCTGAAGGGGAAGTTAAATCGCGCAGAGCAGTCCTATGATCGATCCATCGGAGAGCAGTCCGATTGGCAGAGATGAGTAAGGACTGTGGACCTCAATGGAGCCGTCCTCTCACGACCATTTTGTGCGATATACTGCACCTGCTCTTGGTAAACCCTAAACACTCTTGAACTCCACCATTAAAGTTAGCCTGTCCTATACCTAGCCCGTTCTCTCTGAGTAGAGCCTGTGACAAGAAGCTCACGCTGATCTTAATTGAAAATAAGGAGTTTTGTCTCGAAAGTGTTGCTTTTTCAGGTTAAGATATAGAGTAAGGAGCAGACTTTCGAACAGCGATCAGGGGGTTCTCAGTAAGTGTGTGTGGTCCTATGTCTACAGCTTGTATGGTTCAGAGATTTGTGGTAAGAGTATGGTTGCTGAGAATAAGCGAGTTCCCACGTTTTCAAACCTTTCTCCCTGTTCTTGGTACTTGCCTTGTTCGAGGACAAACAAGGATCTAAGTCTGGGGGAATTGATATATGGTGTTTTTCACATCATTGTATATATGTTTTCTTTTGTTTGAAGTCACTAATTCGTGTCAGTCTAGTCCTTTTTGACCTTTTACAGGTCTGGAGTTAGCAGAAGAAAGAAGAGAAGGTGCCTGATGAAAAGAAGTCCTTTTGGAGCATTCCTGCGGAGAACACTCAAGAGAACAATCCCGAGACTGTTCTCTCTCAAGCGGAACAAGCAGACGGAGTGATCCGGCGATTGTTCCAGACGAATATGGAAACTCCTATTTCGGGATTTTAAGCCCTGTTGCCCTAATCTCTTTTCTTCTGATTGGCGCCTCCATATAAAACGCCATCTATCTATTTTCTATTTTCTTACGCTAGTTTTTACAAGAGAACACTGAGTATTTGCGATCTGCAACTTGTAAGGGAGAAGGATCCATCCTCTCATAGAGAAGATCATCTGAACCCTATTGTTTCTTATTCTGTTCTTATGCAATTTTATTCAGGATTTATGTCTTTGTCTATGTGCATCATGATCGAGTAGTGACCTTGCTCGCCTAGGGTTTTTAGGGTGTTGAGACATGAGCTAAACATAGATAAGCGATCCATAACTGTTCTTCATTCATACTGTTCTTACTGCTTTCATTAAACTGATCACTTGATGTTAGATCACTAGTTCATCGCCTAGTTAACCGCTTAGGATGATAACTTGACATGTATTGAATGAGCTTAGTATCCCTAATCAGCGAAAGTAGATATTAGGGTGGTAAGTGAACTGATCGGACCTGTTCTCTAAAGCTTGCAATCGATTCTCATCCCAACGACAGTTAGGTGGTGAGATCGATCTGCAAAGCGATCACTACCACGACAGTGGAGTGTTCCAGCTGAGTGATCCGAGTTCTAGAAAGCACTTCAAAGCGCTTGAATAATTGTTTGGCTCCAATTCAACACCCAATGAAATACCCTAGGCTAGCTCTTGTTTAATTAAATCAATCTCGTGTTTATTTTGCTTGTTTACTATCGCCCTCTTAAATCAAATCATATCTTCTTCTTAGCTTGACCTTGAAACTTATAGAACTAGAGTGTAGACTGGTCCTCTGGATTTGAATCTCAAATACTACAATTGCAACTGTTAACTTGGCAGTAGCAAGGATTCATTTTTAGTGTATCAGTAGTAGCAAAACAGTCGCTATTTTGCGACTGTATCTGTCTTTTTAATTTAGCGACGAGAGGTATTACGATGACGGTAATCAATCGTAAATTATCGACTGATTTCATACTAATATTGTAATAGCAAAATCGATATTTTCTTGTATTGGGCTAGGATTGTTTTGACATAAGAATGTGGCATACGTTTGCAACATATCTAGAAGATATCCAACAACTGATTGAAGGAATGTTTCACAACAATCTATATCAACGAATGCTCGCCGTCAACCACTTTATTTTTGTTGACGCTGAGTCCAGTTAAAAAAATTTTCACACAGTATGTTTACGTTGATAACATAAAAAAATCTGATTAAAATAATTTGACTTTATAAAATTTAGAATTAAATGAAAGTTTTAATACCCATCAAAGCGAAAACTCTAAACAAAATTGTCACAAAAATACGGCGCAAACATGAAAACCAAAAAAATAAAATTAATTAATCGACACAAGAAATTATTGAATCACCTTAAATGCTAAATCTTAAAGAAAAAATCAAATATAATAAACATACGTGTACTTCCTGTATAATTGATTATTTACATACTTCTATTTCAAAATTTTATTTATTTTAATATATGTAATCTATTATACAATGGTAAATAAAATATATTTTGTCACAAAACTATTGTTTAATGATTTAAGCGTATTATTCTGATTAGCTGAAATTTCTAATTTTCTAATTTCTGATATCTTTCGGCTTTGTGCTTTACTTCCTGGTTACATTTTTAAAAAAATTTATATATGCCGCTAGCTTTTTAACAAAATCAGACTAATGGTTTCAGCCAGTCTAGCCAACCACCCGAAAGATTAGAGAATTCAAAACCACAAATTCGAATACCGACATCAAAAAAAAAAAGAAAGAAAAAAACTGATGGCCAACCTGTTCTGTTATGGTCTTCGGGTTCTAAATTTAGGTCGACCACATAAAACAAATAAACTTTTAGCATTCACATAACAAATATGTTAAACTCGAGTAACAGAGACCTTCGTGGTATATGCGAATCAATCTGACATATAAAATTAATTGCTTCTCTCTGGGTCAGAGGGTTCAGTGTAACTGACAACCAAACAAACGAAAACATAAAATAACAAGAAGACAAAACCCTCGCTTCTCTGTCTCTCTTTCTCCGCCCCTCCCTTCCTTCCTTCTGTATCCCCCTCTCTTAAATAACACAACATCTCTCTCTCTCTCTCTCTCTCTGCTTTTACCTCTGTTCTTCAGGTGGGTGGGACATGGCGGCGATAGGTCAAATCTCGACAGGAATGACGGTGGATCGTACTCTGTCCTTCTCCTCCTCCTCCTCAAGGATCATCGGAGTTACCTCATCACCATCGCCACACAGAACGCTAATCGGCATCGCCGGAAGGTCTGGTACCGCTCACCGTCAACTGTCTCTCTCCGTCAGATCGATTAACACCAATGAAGATAGCCGGAAAGTCAAGGTTTATTCAGACAATGGCGCTTTCGATTTGGTCAGTTATTATCTCCTTTGACGTTTCTTGTTTGTCACGCTCCGTATTACCAAATGTTGTCAACCTGTACCGTTATGATTTGAGTTTTAATTTTTTGATGTTACCTTTCGATGGATTGGTTTTGATTTTTTGGTCATTGTAGGGAGTGATGGATCCTTCAGTGGAGCCATACAAGTTTGCTGAACCAAGAGCAATTGATAATGATTCCAGGAGGAAAACTAAGATTGTGTGTACCATTGGACCTTCCACCAGCTCTCGTGAAATGATTTGGAAGCTCGCGGAAGCAGGAATGAATGTGGCTCGTTTGAATATGTCTCACGGAGATCATGCTTCTCATCAGATAACTATTGATCTTGTTAAGGAATACAATTCTCTCTTTGTTGACAAAGCCATTGCTATCATGTTGGATACAAAGGTATAACATCTTTTTCTCTTTTTTTTTTTTTTGTCAACAACGATAATAAAAGATATGTTTGTGAAGGGTCCTGAGGTTCGAAGTGGGGATGTACCACAGCCGATCTTCCTTGAAGAGGGTCAAGAATTTAATTTTACCATCAAGAGAGGTGTCTCAATGAAAGACACCGTCAGTGTCAATTATGATGATTTTGTTAACGATGTCGAAGTTGGGGACATTCTTTTGGTGGATGGTAAGAGATATTTGCTTTCTTTGTGGCTATTGTAATCATTTGTTTTAGTTCTAAACAAGAAGATATGGCTTTTTTTATACTAGGTGGAATGATGTCACTAGCTGTCAAGTCCAAGACGAGCGATTTGGTGAAATGTGTAGTTATTGACGGTGGAGAGCTTCAATCTAGACGTCACTTGAATGTTCGAGGAAAGAGTGCCACTCTTCCTTCCATAACAGGTTCATGATACGAGCTATTAGTTTTTTTTTCTAATTCAATCTCTTGCATGGAGGAGGGTTTCTAATTCAATGGATTTGAATGTTAATGATCTTGTTGCAGACAAAGATTGGGAAGACATCAAATTTGGAGTGGACAACCAAGTTGATTTCTATGCTGTCTCTTTTGTTAAGGATGCTAAAGTTGTCCATGAGTTGAAAAACTATCTCAAAAGTAAGTAAGCATACCCCTCCAATAGCATTGTTGAGATTTCTGTAAAACTAATGAAACTTCCAAAATGTTCTGATAGCCTGCAGTGCGGATATCTCTGTGATTGTGAAAATTGAAAGCGCAGATTCTATAAAGAATCTTCCTTCTATTATATCTGCTTGTGATGGGGTTAGTTAGTGAGTCCTTTCTATGATATACTGAGAACTTTCCTTAGTTTTTATATGATTATCAATGCTTCGCCAGGCAATGGTTGCTCGTGGAGATCTTGGAGCTGAACTTCCCATTGAGGAGGTCCCCTTGTTACAGGTAAAATCCAACACATAGTTTACAAAAACCATTACCATAGAGCCTGTTGGTACTTATGCTATTGTCATCATGCCATGTTCTAGGAGGAGATAATCAGAAGGTGTAGGAACATTCATAAACCAGTGATTGTGGCCACAAACATGCTAGAGAGTATGATTAATCATCCAACACCTACAAGAGCTGAAGTATCTGACATTGCAATTGCAGTACGTGAAGGTGCTGATGCAATCATGCTTTCTGGTGAAACCTGCACACGGAAAGTTCGTAAATCTTAACTAAACCTCTCTCCATTCTCATCAAACAGAACTGATGTTGAGATATTCTGATGTCAGGTTTCCTCTGAAAGCTGTTAACGTGATGCACTACCGTGGCTTTGAGAACTGAGGCTAGTCTACCTGTCAGAACCTCAGCAATCCGTACCACTGCTTACAAGGTGGTACTTCCACACATTCCTCATTATCAGAAATGTTACATATGGTTCTTTACTTCATATGTTTGAGTGTTAATACAGGGTCGCATGGGCCAGATGTTTGCTTTTCATGCTTCTATAATGGCGAATACACTGAACACACCGATCATTGTGTTCACGAGAACTGGATCCATGGCAGTGCTTCTGAGTCCATTACCGCCCTTCCTCAACAATTTTCGCCTTCACAAACCAGTATGTGTTTGTTTACCTATCATTCAGAAAATGTCAACTTTTAATCAGACGTATTGGGTTTTGATCTGGATATGTTTGTTTCTTACCCTTTTAGGAGAAGAATAATGCAGAGGCTTGCTCTTTACCAAGGTGTCATGCCTATATACATGGAGTTTTCTGATGATGCAGAAGATACATACGCCCGTTCTTTGAAACTCTTACAGGTACATTAAAACCATGTCGCCCATTCTCGTCTATCAACCTTGCAGAAGCAGTTTTGCTGACGCTGATCTGTTTTTTATATGTATCCTCAGGACGAGAATATGCTCAAGGAAGGACAACATGTAACGCTTGTCCAAAGCGGTGCGCAACCCATTTGGCGTGAAGAATCAACACATCTCATACAAGTCCGTAAGATTAAGATAGGTTGATGTTTTTACTACTTGAGCTTCTACATCTCTTACTTTATTTTTTTCTACACTAGTGAAACCATATATATTATTTAAGTTATTGAACAGTCTTTTCGATGAAAAAGACCAATCCGATTCAGCCTTTTTATTTATCAATCAGTTTTTGTTTTGTTACATCACCCGAAAAAAAAAAAAAAACGAAAACCAAACACACATGTAGTTAGACTCTAGAATCCTTCATTGGCTCCTCGTAGTCATCACTGTCGGTATCATTTTCATCATCGTCACTCATCATGTCTTGCATCTCATCTTTGGCTTCTAGTTTTATACATTTGTACCACCTTGCACATGCAATGTACACCACCTAGGTCAATGCTGGTCAATGCAGCTAGCAAGAAATAGAATCTGTCCAAGTGACCTTTGTTGAGGTTCCTCGGAATCCAACCAGGGCATGTGGTCCTCCGTAGAGATCTTCACCACCATTGTCACCAACAAGCTACTCACAAAGTTCCCCATCGACATTGACATCATGCACAGAGCGCTCCCGAAGCTCTTTAGTCCGTCTGGTGTCTGCGCGTTGAAGAACTCAAGCTGACCAACGTACATGAATACTTCTGATGCTCCGATCAGCGAGTATTGTGGAACCTGTAATGAGGAGATAGATACATTGTCAGGACTCTGTAAGTGGTTGACTTTTTTTTGATAACCGAGTGTCCTAGCCCCACCATGGTGGTCCAGACTAGAGACCGAACCCTTAGCGGGGCGGACGCACACCCGAGGGTGGGTCATGGCCAGGTAACGGTTTCGGGCACTGAGGTTCCGCATGTGAATTTCCCAGTGGCCGGGTTTCGATAAGTAAGTGGTTGATTTTAGGACATAAATTTGGTTTTGTGTTTCTTTACCTGCCAGAAGATGCTTAGTGAGCTTGAGCCATCACAGTGAGTGCAACTCTTGTCAGCGTATTTAAGTCTAAAGCATTCAACAACCCCAGCTGCAACCATAGCTAAGATAGCAATCACAAGACCGATGCCCATCCTGTGAAGCTCGGTGATTCCCTTTGTTCCATCCTTCTTCTTGAATCTGTTAGCTAGTGGCTCCAGCACTCTGCGGTATATGAATATGAACAAGGCAACGCTAAGGATGTCGAAGCTGGACATACTAGCCGGAGGGATTTTGAAATCCGAGACAGGTTGTCTTCATCGCTGCGCCTTGCTCCACAAACAGAGAGGCCATTTGAGTGAAGACCACCGAGTAGATGATAGTGCAGAGCCAAATCGGCATCAGTCTAAGAATACACTTGACTTCCTCAACTTGTGTCACTGGACAAAGCCTCCACGGATTCACTCCGCCTTGTTTCTTGTCATCAAGATCTCTCGCTGTGATGTACGCTGCTCTGTCCAAGAACCTGCATGTCGGAAACAGAAAACATGTTAGAACACACACTTGATGGCACTTGAGTGTATATGTTTTTTTTTTTGGGAACATACTTGAATTCATCTGTGTGCACAATCCTCCTCCCTGTATCTCCTGAAGCGTTCTTGCCTTGTCTATCTTCATCATACATCTCCTCTCTCCCTCTAGACGGCGCCTCCATAGATGATTTCTTAGTTGCAGCCACCAAAACTTGGCAAAACCTCGAAAGAGGATTCCCCGTAGGCTTGAAGTTTCGGTATCTCGGTGTTCCAACGAGGAAAAGAATCAAAGCCAAGATGGCAGAGCCAGTGGACGCCCAAAACCCGAGTGCCCACATCCCTTCATCTTCAAAGTATCCCAAGATTGTGTTCGAAAAGAGGGAGCCGAGGTTTAAGGCAAGGTAGAAGTAGCTGAAGAAGGCGATCTTTGAATACCCTTCTTTAGGATGCTCCTCGTCGAACTGATCAGCTCCGAAAGTTGCAATGTTCGGTTGGTAACCGCCGTTCCCCAATGCGATCAAGTAGATTGAAAGGTAGAACATTGTGATCTCCATCGTTGAATGTGTACCGCAAGGTGTGACTTCATCCCCGCAACCTCTTGGTCTGATCAAAAACATGTACGATGATAACGAGAGCGATGAAAGTCCCTGTGTTTTTTGCATTCCAAGAAAGTGTTATCATCAGATTAAATTATCAAACGTTACGCTTTAACACACAAAACACCATATATAATATATGATAATTGATGTGTTACTTACGATGACAAAAATGACTTGGAAGATAGCACAGGTCTTGTAGCGACCCCAGTAAGAATCGCTGAGGAACGCTCCGACCAACGAGAAGATGTAAACAGTTCCTGTCCATTTGCTAACGTTGTTCGCTGCGTCCGCGTTGTTCTGCTGCAAAACGCGAGTTAGGAACAGCACTAGATTCACTCCAACTCCAAAGAATGCCAGCGTCGCCAACCCCTGGTTCACTGTTAACCGGTCCATTTAACAAGATTCGATTAGAGAGACTGGTTTATCTTGTTAACCAAAATTAACCAAGTTATTGATTTGAAAGGAACCGGAACTGATGAATGAATGGAAATGATTGTGAATCATTGCGTGTTCGTCAAGATGATGTTAACTTTTACTTGGTTGGAGAGTATCTAATGACTACTCTATAGTAGTTCCACCTTCTAACGAAATTAAAATTTCATTTGATAGTGAAATTTCACATGCGAATAACAAATCGGTGACCAATAATCTTATGATTATTTATTAAAACTATTAGGTGGACTCTACTAACTTAAGCACACTAGAAAAAGAAGACCAACCAAAAAATCTTAAATTGCATTTTTTTTGCTAAATCATTGCATTCTTTTGTGATCCATACTAAATTATATTTTTGTATTGTAGAAAGCTGTTTATTATTATTTTTATACAGAAAATAAATGTTGAGTTGGTGCAAAATATTTTAAAACATTTACTAATTGCAATTCATTATTTATTTTAAGTTGAATCTGAAAAATGTTAGGAGTAAAGAAGGTTCTTTTGCAAATAAAATGTGACGAAGTGAACGTGGCATAAGCTACCGTCATGAAAAGACGAGATGGGTGATTACGTGTAAGGCAACGTTATTCCACTAAGACAGCCTTTCTTTGCACTTATATTAATATATTATTTATTACTGTCGTCTTCCTAAAAATAACTTTTATTTATTATTATTATTTTTTTAAATTTTATTTCTTTTTTTGGGGTTAAATTTTAGAATCATGCACTTACAACTCTAGAAGTTTTCAGTTTTAGTTGTTCTAAAAATGACAAACTAAATCCGTATCATTAAAACACTCAATCAATCATTCATATCTATTACATCATATTTGCTACGTTTGTATTACGTACTTTCAGAAAAATGATCGAAAAGCATTAAAAGTAACCATAGTTTTAAATTTAAGATAAAACATTTTCATCATTTAGGTGTATAAGTGATAAATAAATAAATTTATGCATATGTCATGTGGTTGGTGTTTTTGACCACGACATGCAGGCTACGTTCGAACACATGGATATGTCTTGACACGTAAAATTAGACGTTAATAAAAAAAAAAGTAGAAGTTAATTTTTAATGACCTTTTTGTTGGTTTTATTGTCACTTTCCTAGTTTCTGATAACTTATTACCTCAAAGATAAGTACGCATGTTATATAATCTATACACTTTTAGATATACATTATATCATCACATTTTTATACGTTACATATAGGACGTGATGAACCAGAAACTGTACAAAGAAACTTTAAAAAATATTCAAGACAATATTGTTTTGTTTGATAGTCCTTTTTGTTTTATACGATTTAAATCGTGATTAGAGAAGAGAGACATACCGAGAATGATGATGCCAGCAACCCATTTGCCTGAGTTGGAACGGATAGAGGGACGACCATAATAATCCACAGTTCCATCTCTTGTTTCTTCTTCTTCTTGTCCTTCTTTCTTCTTCATCATCTGCATTTTTATTTATACCAATTTACTACTTGACAAAAGTTATATCATTTTATATAAACATAGATAGAAATATGCATATATATGTTTTAACCCACTCGTAGTATCTATTATCTACCACTTTTTCCCATGTTGATATGGAGAAGATTCATAAGTTCGATAGCTTTTTGTATTTCCACCTTTTCTTGTTTTAATTTCAATTTGAATCTGTATTTTGAGGTGATTATTATAGAATCGCACTTTTTGTGCACTGCCACGTATTCTCGTTTCGTAGACACAGTTTCTTAGATTCTTTGGATTTATTATCGATTTAATTTGCAGCACAAAAAAAAGAGAACTGTTACCAAAGATGATTAGCTATTATCGAGCTTAATTAAAAGCTTTCGATTAAAACAAGAGTTTGAAGGAAAAAAATAAAATAAAAGAAAAGATGTTGAGCTAAATGCATTTTGCACATAAAGATCGTGACTGTCTATTGCATTAAGCCTGCCCTTTGATATGCTCTTCTTGAGCCAGCAAAGAGAAGTTATACTATTAATTACGTCTTTTTCTAACACATATGTAATTCAAGAAACAAGAACCTTAATCATATGAACAAAATCTTATAAGGAAGAATGAAAAGCGAAGGCCCATTAATTCAAACTCTGAGTAAGCAAAACAAACAACTGACGATAAAAGCTTATAAAGTACTTACATCTTTGTTATATATCTCTAGGCAAGACATTTTTGATGATATTGGATTATGTATTTTTGTAAGAGAATAATAACGAAATAGATTTTTGGTGTTTTTCGTAACTGATAGGAGAGAATGATAACAGAGGACGAATTGAAGAAGGAAGAAGTAGAAAGAAAGTTCAAGCTTGGATGCTGTAGAGAAGAGGGGATTGAGAATAAATAGAAGTTTGGAAGATGATTTGAACGGTCCTGATTTTACATGGGACACTCACATGCCCAATACCTATTTTAATTATATTTCCTATAATAATACAGTCATATAAGCACGATGTAAAAAAAAAAGCTCTACGCAAATTTCATTATAAGTAACATTAAAAATTGCAAAAAGAAAATCCATTAAAATTTGCATATTCTCCAATTTGTTTTTGTTTGTTGCAGAAAGAATCATCTTGGGCTTTCGAAGCTTCGAGCCGAGGATGAGCGGAGGTGGATGGAGTGCAGAGGGTAAAGAAAAAATATAATGCAAAACCATATATTAAAAAAATGAGGGGACATTACACGAAAGAAGTCTGTACGAATTTAAATTTTGAGGTTTCAATATATAAGCGTCTAAAAATATTATTATCTTAATTATATTATGTTTTACACATATCTAACCTGAAACCAGAAAAAATTATTAATTTATCTTATTTATTAATTTATTAAATATTAATTTATAGAATTTCTACTACTTCTTTTTTTTTTCCTGTGCACCAATTGAGTATATATCTCACTCTATTCAAAATAAATAATTATAAAGAAACAAACTTGTGTCTCAAATGTTTATACTCATGTAAAAACATCTCAATTTTTAATATACTTTAATTTTACGTATAGGTATCTCAACATTTGATATACTAATTTATTTATATATATAATTATTCTCTTGAGTGAATGAAAGATTTTCTTTTTGAATATATTTCCGACCATAAAATTATGATATTTAGCTAAAGCTAATTGAGAATCTTCATTGTTATAAAAAAAGATTGTTATTCAAAAATAATATTTTTTTACACATTCTGTTTAAAATTAATGTGTTGGTGAAATTTTTCCTAAAATATTATTTTAATTTTTAAATGTAAATTTTTATATTGAATAATTTCATTTCCATTTATTTTTTTTTGTAGAAATACTAGTATTTTTTATATTTTCTTAATATACGTAGGAAAAAATTAATATCAATTATACTGCACTGGATTAATAAATAAATATTGTAATATATAAATATTTTATAGGAAATTTTGTACAACTGAAATTATAATTATCAATAATGCTAGGGTTGGACTTGTCTAACAACAAAAAAGAACCTTTTAAAAATGTATTTGAAGCAATAATAAAATAAAATGGAGTAAAATGATAACTAAAAAAGAATTTGAAATGAAAGGTTTTTTTATTTATTTAGTAAATTCTTTTATAAAAACAAGATAAAAGGAAAATATAGTATAAATAAATATAATATGTGTATAGTGTGTTAGCTGTTTCCATCTTCTATAATTTAATATATTTTTCAAAATCATGTTTAATATCTCTAACTATTTCATTTAATTTGTTATTTATGGATATGTTCTCCAGTGGATTTAAACATTATGAATCAAAACACTCTATTACCTTTTTGAATAAAATATTTTTTGTTTATTTCAGTATTTACATTTGGTTTGACCCATAAGTCTTCTGTGCGAATCTGAATTAGGTTCTTTAGTATTTACCTTCAGAATTTCAAAATACCTTTTACCTCATTTCTAAACATCTAATTTTCATCCTATTAGGGTTAAATTTCTAAACCCTAATTTATGCCCCAACAAAATTATGTAATAGTTAAGTGGAATGCTTAACTTTTAGGTTATATTTTTATACATTTATGAATAGTAATGATCATAAGGTCATTTTATACAAAGACTTAACCACCTAACGTTGTGATCAGTGATCTTCTGAGATCTACATTTAAATTTTTTACTGACAAATAAGTATGTCTACACAACCTAATGAAAGCAAACATGCCTTCATTTTTCTATGTTTTCTCTTCGATTGATTCATGTCTCTAGTGAACTTTGTTTTTTGTTAGTGTTACTTTAAATCAATGACATAGACATTAAATACCTTTTTATTTTCTTAGATTTCATTTTTCCTGCTTTAGTTGTCCCTTCTTCCTCGTGTGGACAAAAAACAAGATATCAAAACTATTATGATTAACATCGAATTGGACACTGACACGAGAAACATTCAATTGAACAAGACGATACAGGTGCATATGCATTTATTTTTGGTCGAAAATTTACGACCAAGTTAAGTTTAGTTAGTTTAATTACTTTTGTTTGGGCTCTTAGAATCGCTAGTCAATATAATTAGTAATCCAACAAGCCATATGATTAACCAGTTGAACTTTTTGTTGATGTATTGACTAATTAACCGGTGTTTAGATCAATCAATCAGTAGATGATCAGCGGGAGATATTGGTAACAGCGAAGAGTTTTAGTAGAAATATCTCATTTGGAATTGGAGATTCTCATTTAGGCTATATATTAGTCTATCGTCAAGGAATTTACATATGACGTTTAAAACACGTTGTTTTTTTTTTTTGAAACTTGATTTGTTTAAAACATGTTGCACGGAGCTTCCGAAGATGACAGCATCACGTAAAATCTGGTTGGGTTTGTCTCCTCATAGAAGAGTAATTCTGATTGTTTTGGTCTTACTTACGTTGATCAGCTGCTATCTCAACTGTAGACCCAAATTTTTGGCCGGCAGAGGAAATTTTATATGTTTTTATTTTTCAAATTGGCTTGAAAATTAAGTAATAAATATGTTTAGAATGGTTGAAAAGAACATGGAGGTTTTTCCTCGAGAACCAATGACCGAAAAGATAGAATCTTTGTTATGTCTGATATTTTCTACAAGAATCTTTGTTACGTCTGATATCTAATAAAGCCCTTGATTTTTTAGAATATCAAAATTACTAAATTTATATATCACTTAAGTTACATAAACCCATTCGACAATGTTAATTTTTAAAATTTTGGATAAAATTCTAAAAAGAAGCAAGGAAAAAGTGATTAAAATGTATTTTATGGTGATTGAAAGAACAGTTTTCCGACTATTTTCTAATCCTAAACTCGTTTTTCTGATAGCGGTTCTTTTCGATTTAGAGGCAAGAATGGTGAGATTGTCTTCTCTTGTCTCATTAATCTCCATATTTGACAATAACCCCTACTACGATGAACGGTTGGACACTAATCTGATCCAGATCTTCTATAAATACGAACTTTGAGTACCAGTTTCTTATAATTCCAGTCTTACTGGTTTGCTTCTTTTTCTTTTGAGATTCTATAAAGTGATTTCAAAACTGGCTTATAACTTCTACTGTGTGATATTCAAGACCTTAATTTTGAGGCTGAGGATGTCCCAGAAATACTTCCACCAAAAATGTGTAATGCGACTGTTCGTGAAAACCAATTTTTACTGATGCGGCGTCCTTTGATCCGCAGAAAGGAAAATATTTTGGAGATAATCAACTCTTTGCCTAGGATGTGGGTACTAAATGGTCTCACACTACAAGAAAACACGCTGATTCTGAGGGAAATACCGAGGGAAAATGAGTTCCTCGAAAATTTGTGACAAAATATCGAGGAAATACCGAGGAAACCAAGAAATGGGGTTTCCTCGAAATTTCCTCACAATTTTTTGAGGAAATTTCGAGGAAGACCAACTTCCTCGGTATTTTTCGAGGGAATACCGAGGAAAGCCGGGTCGTCGGAAAAAACCGACGGATATTTCTAATATTTCGACGACATTTTGTAGCCGTTAGAGAGCCGTTGGGAGAGCCGTTGGGGGATTTAAACTATTTCGAGGAAATTTCGAGGAAATGTCACGTGGACAGGGTCAGACATGGTAATTAAACCTATTTTTTTTTCATTAAAATTTGATTCATTTAAAATAATTAATTTTTTATATTAGGTTCGACCGATCCGGGAACGGGATCAGCAGATAGATCAACAGTATGATGTACTCGTCCCTCGACAATGGACATCCGACTTTCACCGACTTCCCTCTCGAGAAGCAGCATATGTGGTTTCAACAGTTTGCGGTAAGTATTCTATTTTTACTTATTTTTTTAATCTTTAATATTAATTTTCTACTAATTGTGTTTTATTTTCAGCAACAATTCAACTGGAATGCTGATGATACGTTATTTATCTATCACCACTTCGTCCATAAAGTTATGGACAACTATGGGAAGCAGATGCACTCGTGGAAGAAGAAGTGGGAAATAAACAAGGTTGGTTTTTCTTTATGAAACAATTTTTTAATTTATGAAAATATTTTTTTATTTATTTAACAATTTTTTTTTTTTAAAGATCCCAAAAGGGATGGACCCCGACGTCTGGCGGGAGTTGTGTGTGCATTGGAGTAAGAACGAAGTGAGAGCAACTTCTTCCACCAACTCCACCAACCGCAAGAGCGACCGTAAGGGGAAGGGCATGTACGTCCATAACTTGGGTGCTCAATCTTTACCCACTCTAGGGGATCGCTTGGTAAGCTTCGCGGTTTTTATTATATTATTTAAGATTCTAATTTTTTTTTGTGCATTTCTTTTTAATTACTAATGTTTGTTTAATTTATGTTTTTTTCAAGGCGGAAGAAAATGAGGGGGAGCTGGTTGATCATCTCCGCCTAATAAAGACGGCGTATACCAACAAGAAGACCGGCGAGATTGATGATGGTGTTGTGAGGGATGTGGTCACCCTCATCGACAGTCAGATGGAACAGGAAGTGTCTCAGCTTCAAACCGAGGATGACGATTCGACGGGATCGACCGGCTTGCCTCGGGTTCGGATCAACCAAATCGTTGAAGCGGTAAGTTCTTTTTTTAAAGTTCAATTCATTTTTTATATTATTTAAATTTGACACTTTCTTTTTCAGACGGTTCCAAAGAAGAAGGGCCGTTTGTTCGGTTTGGCTCGTCGGTCCAGCTCGGTTCCGTCTGCTTCTGCACCACCACCGTCCTATGTTGATCAAGAAGTCCTTCTGAGTCAGATGAGGGACAAGGATGCTCGCATATCTGCGTTGGAGTCCATGGTGGCGAGTCAAGAGGCGGGCTGGGAGGCACAAAGGAATCTCAACGAGCAAATGATGGCGATGATGAGGACCATGAACCCGAACTTGGAGTTCCCGACCATGCCAGACCCGAACGCCCAAAACCCGTAGTTTAATTTCTTTCAAAAACTCGAAATGTTTTCTTTTGATTTGTATGACTTTGAATTTTAAATAATATGTTTTCAATTTAAATTTTAATTTTATATTTTCGAATTTAAATTTTAAAAATAGTTTTTTAAAAAAAATTATTTTTAAAAAAAAAAATTAATTTTCGGAATATTCCGAGGAACAGCTGTCCTCGGTATATACCGAGGGAAGTGTTCCTCGGAATATTCCGAGGGACAGGTTCCTCGAAAATTTTCGAGGAAGGCAGCCCTCGAAAATTTTCGAGGAACCTGTCCCTCCGAAAATTTCGACGAACATGGTTCCTCGAAAATTTTCGAGGAACACGGTTCGTCGAAATTTTCCGAGGGACAGGTTCCTCGAAAATATTCGTAGGTCTTTTCCCTCGGTATAATCTTCGGTATATACCGAAGGAATTGTTCCTCAATATATTCCGAGGACCTCTTCGACGAAGGGCAGTCCTCTAAATTTCCTCGGAATTATGTTTCCTCGAAATTCCGTCACAAAATTTCGAGGAAATTTCGACGGAAAATGAAATTTCGACGAGTTTTTTTCGAGGGACATTTTCCTCGGTATTTCGTCGGAATAAGCGTATTCCGACGAAATACCGTGGAATAAGTCCCTCGAAATCGGAAATCGGCGTGTTTTCTTGTAGTGTCATTACCATAAGATTGATAGAGAGAACCAAGTTTCAGCTTTGTCTTTCCTTCCAAAGAGATGATGCGTTCTATCATTAACTGTGGCTATGAGATTTCAATGAGAGAGGATGTTGGTGATCACCCGTTAGACTCCTGTAATGTCAGAGGAATCCTTGAATCTGATTTTCTTTTGTGTCCGTGGAATCCCAATCTAGTACCTAGCTAGCAATCTATCCATCACATTGGTGACTCTTTACACGAAATGATGGAAGTGGATTTCAACCAAAAACATTGTCAGAGATTAAGTTTGCAAGAGTTAAAATGCTATGGGATATCAACCTCCTTCTTTGGTTCCATAAAAACTTCCAATTTTTCCTTGGGGTCAATACTCTTCTTCGGTTTTAATACCGAGGGGTTTTTTGCGAGATGTCTGGAATGCTAACTTATGATTTTGGTGAGTGTCTTCAACAGCCTCCCAATCATGATGATGATGATGATGATGATGTAGGTAATCATCATATTCCACGAGTTTATCAAGGAGACATGCAAACCAGAAAGCTAAAAGAGTGGAGAATATGTAACATGAATCAGATGATTGTGAAGCAGGTCTGAAGGAGAGAAGAATAGCATTCATCGTGGTCAGCTGTGCTAGCTGGTCTGCTACATGCTTCATATGATATGAATCGGCAAGATTGTGTTCTGCAATTGATAACCTCACTACCAAGATGTGTGCAAATGATCAACTTGTGTCATCAGATGACGGTACTGACCATGTAATTCTGGAGATGGAAGAAATATGGTCTAATGAGAGACATTTTATGCAATATGGAAACTTTTTGGATCCAGGGAACCATTATGGTGAATCATCCAAGAAGCAATAAAGAAGAGATGAAAATTTTGCAGACAAGTGCCCAAATGGTTTGATAAAAATTCTAAAGAATAATTTGTCTCAAGATAACTCTTTGCGCAAAATCCAACTTTCTTTGATGATATGTTGATATAGCCATATACCAAGAGCCTTTGTTATTTTATTAAATTTGGATACTAGGTTTCCACCCTGTATACAGATAATGATATTGCTAATCTTTACTGCCCTAAAAGCTTTGGCAAACAAAAGTGGGAAAGGCTGATGTATTTGCTCAGGTACGTCTCTATCCTCTATGGGTATTATAATTTCTCTGAAAATAAGGAATAATTTTTGTTTTTTTTTTAACAAAAGAAGCATGCAACCTCAAGAGTTACTAGTTCACTGTTTAAAATTTTACATGAATAGATCACAGTTGAAGATTATGTAGGAATGACGTTCAAAAATAATTTATGTTTGCCATCAAGAGGTTCTTCTATATGAGAATCTATTTCTTAAAGTTTGGTGCAAACTCAACTTTGATAGTAGTTTTTTAAGCACATCTCATTATGGATGGATTCTATGGATTATTTAGAGATTCAAGAGGGAGATATATTGCTCCAGGTACAGGTCTTGTAGAAAACATTCGTTCGGCTTTCCAAGCAGAAATAACAACCTTTGTATTCCCTCTTCAGCTCAGTTGGAGTAAAGGATGTAGACAGATGTGGTTCTATCATGATCGACATCATAAACCATGGAGTTTCAAGTACATAATTTGGAAACTTATTGTCAGATTTGAAGTATTGGATAAGTAAGTTCCCACTCTCCTCAATTGACTTCGTTCAGAGGAAGAAAAACCAAACTGTTGATAGTTTGGCCAAGAGGTTTTTGATTGTAGTGTATTTCAAAATTTCAATGTACCGTTTGAATGGTTGTTTGTATTTTCTTTATACAAAATAATAAATCAGTTGATAAAAAAAATATGCTAAAAATTGAATCATACCAAATATATGCTATTTTGGAGCCAAAGCTAAAGATGTTGATTATTTAATAATTCCAATTATAAAATTGTGGTAATTATGAATCTTTGATCAATAATTATGTAGAACTAAAATTTAAATAATAATTACCTTAATGATAAAATCTTATCAGAGCATATTTTTTAGAGGATAATTCTTTTTCTGATAAAAAGCATTTCAAGCTTCCTAAGCCAAAAGATTTATATGTCAACACACAATAACGATAATGCATACAATTCATAAATGTATTCATAAACATAATTCAAAACTAATTATCGACTCATTTATACATGCAAGTGTGTACATGAAACTTTGATTTGAGTTATGAAGTACACGAAAATTCTACAACATAAGTAAATAATTTTTGTGTTGACCAAAAAAAAGTAAATAGTTTTTGCAATAAAAATTTATTAGTTGATGAAAATGATGTCTACATCAACATAATGAATCATTTTTTCTAAAAAAGAATGAACCATTTTTATTGCTCACAAAAACGAATTTCAACAATATAAGCAGTTATTCTCTGTTGACAAAAAACAGTTATTCTTTAATTTCCAATTTAACATATACAAAAGGTAAAATTATGGACAAGTTTGAACAAAGTGTTCAAGAGGTTTGTTTTCAACTATATTATATGTTGATTATGTTTAGGTTTTATGAATCGGTTATCCGGTTTGTAATTTAAGTTAGTATTAAATTCTGACCCGCCCTTTAAAAGGGTGAGTATACTTTTTGTTTTGATATTTTTTGAGAAATTTTTATATTTGTATTTTTATTGTAATCATATTTTTGTAATATATTAATTTAATTTAATATAATTTTTGGTAATTGTATTAAATATGTCAAGTTTCATAATTATACACTTGTGCCATATGCATTACGAAATTAACTTTAAAATTTATTAGTAAAGTTTATAACACATTATATTTTTTTAATAATTACCTAATATAATTAGTCAAGAATATTCATACCTAAAAAATCTGACTCAAAATCAACTCAAAAATCAAAGTTTTTTACTCTATTAGACATGGTTTATATATTCGAACGGTTCTTAAATTGTTATATCTGAAGACCAATATCAAATCCAACATGCACCAAAAACTTAACAATTATTTTGGAAAATGTGAAAAGTAGTTTTAATATATTATGCTATATACATATAAATATATGTGTGTGTGTGTGTGTAAGTGGGTTAATATGGTATTCGCTAACTTTAAGTAAACTCACATATAATAAATATTTTTAATCTGAATAATCTATTTAAAACCTGTTAAATTAAATGAATTTATATAAATATTTATTTTTATTAAAAATCTAGTTAAATCCCCTTAAACCTTAGTTTAACATCATGTACTTTGTTAATTGATAAATTTAATATATGTTTAAAATATATAAAATTTGAATAAACTAATGTCTGACTGAATAAATTCTAATTTCTTGGACTAAGATGTAAGTTATGTTGTTAGTATGAATGATTTTTGAAAAAAAAATGTGTTCAATTGTATTCTTCTTTACAGCAAATAGAGAATTACATTTTTAATTTTAAAACCAAAATATTATATACAATTACATAAACTAATGAGTTGTATATCATTTTGAAAGAGTAGAAATATGGGAATAAATAATTGGACATAACATTTATAAACTGGTCATGTTACTGATTTAATAGAATATAGTAGTTATTGATACATATATTGTTTAGAATTTCGATTATACCATAACAGTTTTAATTTTATTGGTCTTAAGGTGTTGATTTTTATCATTCGTTTCTAGTTTAAATGGATTTGATTAAATGTGCCAGTGAAAAGCTATTGATCATTTAGTGGAGCATGGGGCTTCGCTTATGATAGAATTGGTCAATCTTTTTCTCATTTTTATTATGTTCGTATTTCTCCAAAAGATAAACAGAAAAATCAAAATAAAATCAGTTGGTTTTATTTTAAAAATTTAACCAAGGGTAAGATAGTTACCTAGAATTTAGGAAACAAAGTGGAAGTTACAATACCAATATTCGTAATATATTTGGTTAACGGCAGTTAATATTTTTTAAATAAGTTTTAGTAATATTTCAAAGAGTAACAAGGATAAATAGTTGGACATAACTTCATATCAAAGTCATATTCCAGATTTAATAGTATTGATCGTTGGAAAAAAATATTATCAACTCGCTGAATAATCGAGTGATTAGTAAAACAAGCAAAATTAAATATCAAAAGCTTTTCAACTGACAAATCAGTAAGGGCTTGGGAATAGATTGAAAAGCAATTGCTCGTATTACGTCCATCCACTTACTTATCAGAATTCTTCGCTTACGTAACCAGATCACCTTTTTGAAGTAAAACAACATCCCGATAGGAAAATAGGCTTTTGGTAACAATATATAATAAATAAACAGTAGAGAATGAAGAACAAATCACTTATCGGGCTTTAGTAATGTCCCCCATCGGCACAATAGCGAACTTACTTAATGAATAGTATGCTTTTTCGCAAGAGCTCGACTCGAGTTGGATCCCACTTCACTTATCTGTGTATTTATTGGTTTATTTTGTTTTATTTTATGAAGACATCAACATCCGTACCAAATTAATTTGAAAATCAACTAATTTCATATGAAAAATAAAGGTTAATATATCGTGGTGAAATTCGGTCATAATCGATCTATTTTCCTTTATGTATAGATAAATAAAAAGACATTTACTAACATTTTATAATTTAGAATAATGTAGGAATTGAATTCATCCTTTGAGCATAAGATTATAAGATAAAAAGGACAAATAGTGATCTGTATTAAACAATAGAGTATATGAATGGCAGAGTAATGAAAAATAACTCGGATTAATTGTATAGCATTGATAGAATAAACAAAGTATGTGAAAAGAATATTTTCTCATTTACTCTATAAAATTTTAAATTTCCAATCAAGTATAATTATTTCCTCTTAGTTACTCTAGCTACTATTTAAATAAAGAAAAACTACTCTCATTATTATTCTAGGTTTGGTGAGACTATGAGCGTAACACCATTTTTCTTCTTTTTCCCATTTTATTTTTTCCTCCCTTTTCTGGTAAAACATTTCTCTCTTTTTTTGGTAAAACATTTCTCTCTTTTACTCTAGCATTACCGGTAACAAGCTACATGATTTCTTCTTATTTTTTTTCTTGAATTGATGGCTTCATGTACAAATTGACTCTCTGATTCAGTCCGCGATCAAATCTTATTGAGTTATCTCTCTTGATCATGACTTGACCTCAGCCGAGTGCGTCTTTTCAATCGAGCCGAGATGTTATGTAAAATCTAATCTTTTATTATGTCAGGCCAACACCAACACTATTAAGGAGACAATATCCTGATTTATCTCAATGCGTAGCTATTAACTTTATTTCATTAGTCCAAGTCATGCATACTCATTGCTCATAAGATATAGCTGGCTAGATTACAGTTTTCCATCTTGAGTATGTAATAAAATATTTAGACGTTTGATTTTATTCTAATGCCTAAGCTCGGCTGAATATGTAATAAACTAGGTGACTAAAGATCTTGATTCCATGATTTTTTTTCTATTAGCACTTAGGAGTATTAATTAATTTAAACAACAAGTAACCATTTGTTTTATGAATACTGCGAATGGTGCAACGCTGGTTGAAGAACAAAGATCATTAATACATATAATTTCATATGTATACATTTGATTAGATGAAACAATACAATATGTGATGTGATTATACGTAGCATCAAGATGCACGTTTAAAACAATAAAGGAACATATGTAGCAAGCGTGTGTATCAATTTTTTCTTACAAATGTTAAAATATCATTTCAACAAAATAAAAGCTAAAGTTTTTTTGGTAAAAATGTTAAATATTATTACCATTTTCCATTTTTGACAGAAGTTTACAAAGACACTAATAACAAATAGAAAATAAAAATTAAGGCAAGTACAACCTAAATACAACTAACAATTATAATCTAACAGCTCTACCAAATGACAAACACAATGGAATCTTAGAGATACATTGACAACATCACCTGTCGCCCAGCTAGCGAAGCTACACTGCAGCACCACACACCACGACAAGTTGAAATGAAGAGCCATTATTGAAGAAGGATGAACTACCTAGAAGTGCTACTCCACCATACCTGAAACAGAGGAAATAGAGCAAACCAGCACCACTCCACATAGAACAGTTAGGAAAAAGCCCTTGATCAAACCCCTGAGACTGACCAGAACCACACGCGCTGTCACAGGACCGAGGACCTAGGATGACAAAACCATAGATCTTTGGTCCTATGTGCCTCTCCATCGGAGAACCCGAAGAATATCTGCTTTACCAAGAAATAATTTCTTCACCCGACGAACCACCGTGAGATCTGACTCACGGGTCTAAAAAACCAGGAGAAAAACATGAGGCAAAATTGAGGAAACACTCCCACATAGAGGAACCGGAAACTTCACCACCGGCACAGAACCGCGAGAAGAGCACACCCTAGCCGAAGAAGGAGGAGGAGAAGTGTAGAAGAGAAAGCTACTCGTCTTCAACACGTAGATCTAGACTCCAGATCTGAGCTTCCGCCTCTTCATCCACCCGAGAAACCCTGAAAACCCGCTAAATCTCACCACCTCGCCACCATTCCAAAACTAAAACCAACAGATCCGCGGTGATGGTCAAGTATCACAACTACAAGCATATCAGAGGCGAGAGAGAGAAGAATTCAAGCGAGGAGGAGAAACAGAGAAACAAAGGCGGAGTTGGGAGCGAAACGCGGCCGCTGAGAAGAACGCATATCTAGGTTTTCTATCAGAGAGAGAGAGAGAGAGAGAGAGAGAGAGAGAGAGAGAGAGAGAGAGAGAGAGAGAGAGAGAGAGAGAGAGAGAGAGAGAGAGAGAGAGAGAGAGAGAGAGAGAGAGAGAGAGCGAGAGAGAGAGAATGGCTTCACCCGAAAAACCACCATGAAATCCGATTGACGGGTCTAAAACAACCAGGAGAGAGACATAAGGCGAAATTGAGGAAACACTCCCCCAGACCGGAACCTCAAACTCCATCACTGGAACAGAATCGCGAGAGGAACACACCCTAACCAAAGAAGGAGGAGGGGGGATAAAAGAGAAAGATACTTGTCTTCAACACGTAGATATGGACCCCAGACCTGAACTTCCGCCGCCTTACCACCCGAGAAACCATGAAAACCCGCTAAATCTCACCACCTCGCCGTCGTTCCAAGACTAAAACCAACAGATCCGCGTGATGGTCAAGCCTCAGAACTATAAAGCATATCAGAGGCGAGAGAGAGGATGCTCCAAGCGAGGAGGAGAAACAGAGAAACAAAGGCGGAGACGACTGTGAAACGCGGCCGCTGAGCAGAACACAAATCTATGGTTTTTTATCAGAGAGAGATATCTAGGGTTTTTTATCAGAGAGAGAGAGAGAAAAATAATGGCTTCACCCAAAAAACCACCATGAGATCCGATTGACGGGTCTAAAATAACCAGGAGAGAGACATAAGGCGAAATTGAGGAAACACTCCCCCAGACCAGAACCTCAAACTCCACCACCAAAATAGAAACGTGAGAGGAACACACCCTAACCAAAGAAGGAGGAGGGGGGGGGGGGGTAGAAGAGAAAGATACTCCTCTTCAACACGTAGATATGGACCCCAGACCTGAACTTCCGCCGCCTTATCACCCGAGAAATCATGAAAACCCGCTAAATCTCACCACCTCGCCGCCGTTCCAAGACTAAAACCAACAGATCCGCGGTGATGGTCAAGCCTCAGAACTATAGGCATATCTGAGGCGAGAGAGAGAGGAGGCTCCAAGCGAGGAGGAGAAACAAAGAAACAAAGGCGGAGACGGCTGCGAAACGCGGCAGCTAAGCAGAACACAAATTTATGGTTTTTATTAGAGAGAGAGAGAGAGAGAGAGAGAGAGAGAGAGAGAGAGAGAGAGAGAGAGAGAGAGAGAGAGAGAGAGAGAGTCCTGCTGAGGTTCTGTATTTTTGTTTTTAAGATTATAGTGGATTGCTTTTTGTCAAACCCTAAAAACGTATCTATTTCAGATGAACTCTGAATAAACAATTTTTTGTGTTCATCTTTTATATTTTTTACGTTCTTCTTCTATTTTTCATAATTCTACAAACTTTCATAGTTTCTAATCAACGTCGACGAGTGCGTCAGAAAATGTGACAAAATCTCTGCGGTTGAGTTTTTCCAACAAATTCATTGAAAAGCTAGTAAAGTAGCTTTGGACCTTTCTAGAGTGACAGATCCTCTTACATAGACAGAAACAGTCAAAACATTACAAAACATTACAAGACATAAAAATGAAAAACGTTGCAAGATATTTTGTTTCAATGTTAAAATTGTAATGGCATGTGAATGTGTCCGTGTGATATCTTCGAACAGATTTAATGAGTCAAGTTGTCGATATATGTCCTTATTGAATATTTTTGGGAAAATTGCCAATAGAGAACAAAAAACAAGGGTGTTGTCTCTTAGGTATAAATCAATCAAATAGTTATCTTTATGGTATAAATTTTTTCATAATCCCAAAATTAACTTTTTATTAAGTGATTTAATAACTATATAAAACGAGATTAATTAATCCCTAAATTAATCATAATGAAAAAGGTTTAGAAAAGCTTTTAGTAGGCAAAAATGTAAAAAAATAAAATGAATAAAACTATGTGAAAAAAATGAGCAACCCTAAATCTATTATTTCATGTTTCTCTCTCTCCTCCGCCTCTCTTTCTCTGCATCTCATTTACGGTAGAAGACACATTCTACCTTTAGTAGAACATATTTTCAAATTTTTATTTATTAATTTTTTGAAAAAAATATCAGCTTGTGTATATGAGTGTTTTATTAATTATTTATATTTTTAATATTTTTTTGATTACAAAAGTATTTATTTTATTAGTTTTCAGAAATACAAAAAGTAAAAAAAAAATTGGACAAAAAAAAAATTTATATCAAAAGGAAACACTCTTGTTTTTTGTTTTCTTTTGACAATTTTCTCGGTATCTTTCGCATTAGAAGTATTAATTTGAAAGCATATATAATGATTGTGTAATCAAGCTGCGAAAAAATTTAAAACTTGCGGAATGATGGAATAAATATTTAATTGATTAAAATATTTTAAAAGATATTCACCTTAACAAATATCAATAATAAAAATAATTATTACATAATATGAAAATAACTAAAATTTATTAAAATTACTTTAACTTATTTTTAATATGATTTAGTTACAGATTGACATTTGAAAATATTATAAAAATTATAAAATAAATTTATTTTTAACATAACTATTTATTATAAAAATATTGCTATTTATTATTAAAAATTATTTCTATTTATTTAAAAATTTAAAATGGTTTTAGCATATAATTTAGTAACATGAAAGTGTTAAATTTATAATTTTTTTCTACCATAACCTACTAAAACTCACTTTTCCACTTAATGAAAATATTTATTATATTTTAGTTTAAATACATTAATAATAATATACATTAAAATGAAGTTAAAGGTTAATATTATTTATTCCATAATTATTTATAAGTAACTAATATAAGTAGAAAATATGAAAAAAAATTGCAACAAAAAAAACAATATGAAAAAATTGATTCCACAAATAATCTACTAAAACCTCAATTTTTCACCTAATGGAATTTCTTTTGTATTTTTTTCAGCGAAAACGCAAAACATGCGTTTTTGCGTTATATGTTGTATTCCACAATTTTGTTTGATTAATAATTTTTTTTGCGTTTTTGCGTTTTTATACGCCATTCCGCCATTCCGTGTATTACCAAAAGCCAATGTAAAACAGATACCCATTGTTTAAACTAGGTTTAAGCTGTCACAAATTAGGTAGGTTAAAATGGTTAGAATTGGCATTTATAGTACAATGAAACCTCTATAAATTAATAATGTCGAGACTACATCAAAACTATTATTTTATTAATTTAAAAAGATTATTAATTTATCGATATACTAGTTAAACCAAAAATTTAATTTAGAACTATAAAATTATATTATTTTATATAGATCTTTAGTATATATTAATTTATAGATTATTAATTTAAAGATGTTATATTGTATATTCTTTTTTAATTAGAGTAATTTCAAAATGGAATTAAATTGTATTAAATTTAAAGTTATTTGAATGATAAATAGAATAACCAATAAAATTGTAATTAATTTTCTATTTTTGAAAGAAAAATAGAGTAGAATTGAAGATGTTCTTATAAATATGCAAATCCAGACGTTTTATAGATAAATTTTGTTAATTCTGTCTTGAACGTCCATTTAACATGATTTTAGCTAACGCATCTAGTGCATATAATATGTTATTTTTAGAAGAAAAATGCCAAATTATAACTTAAGACATTATCATTATTAAACATTAAATTGTTAATCATATTTCTATCTTAAAAACCCAATGTTTCTTGAGACACATCTGAGAAACTATTGGTTTGTATATTTAATATATTCATGTATATACCGTATTGTTAATCCTTTAACTATATCATTATACATATGACTAGATTTTATCATATATATATGACTAGATTTGATCATTATATATATGACTAGATTTGATCATATATATATATATATATGACTAGTTATCCACTCAATTCACAAGCTAATCACCAGAGCCTAATGGTACCAAACGGATCAATTATATAGTTAAGGAAACAGAGTAGTTTATATCTTGTAGAGATATGATTACTTTTTTTTTTAACTATTTCAGACATTTGTACAGCATTACATAAATACATTATCGACTATCATAGAAAAAAAATATATAGAGCAGATCATGACCTAATTCTTCCATACTACAATGCCTTCTGTGCTAATTTGGAATTTAAAGTTCTCGTCGTTTTCAATTAGTACACTTGGCTCTTTTGTCTACACCACTAGTTTTACTTTCTACATTAAATTTAATAGGTCATCACTAGATAAGTTTTCAACTTAGGCATCACCCATCGTCTTATACCCGCAAAATGTTTTATATAGTAATAGCTTTAATTTTTAAAGCTTTTGGCTTGAAAATTATGGTAATCCTGCACCGCTTATAATATTTTTGTTATTTTATCAAATCCACATATATGTAGGAACTCTATATGTAGTGTGACATGTCTCGTTTTTGTCGACAGCTATTAATGAGCTGTATATAATTTGATCAATTGTAGATTTCAGTGGTCTATATAATCCCGAATATGCATCTTTAGTGCCATTTGGAAGTGGATTATGCTTTGATTATTTGTGATTAAATGTCTAAAATGACTCTTCATGTAACGGCTGTTTTCATCCTAGTGGTTAATGAGAGATCATTATACTTTTCTAACGATTGGCTTAGTGGTTCAGAAGTAAGGAACCGATGGTTTAAGTCAATTCCAAGTCTGGTCTATACGGTCACCAATAATCTTCCTGTCAATTTACATATTATTTTCATATTATTAAATTTAAAATTTTATCGATTAAAAAACTAAATTTATTTACACTTTAAGATAATAATTTTTTTATGAGAAGATAAAATATTTAATCCCATATATCTGAACGAAACTGATTTAATTTTAGTTATACTGTATAAATCGTATGAATTCTTAAAATTTAATCAAAAAAAATCGTATGAATGCTTTTTTTAAAAACCAAAAGTTCTACTAGAAAAAATGATTAAGTAAAATATAGTAATATAAAATTTTATAGTTATATGTAATTATATTATATAACTGTTAGAATATACAGATTTATTTTTATATTTTTAATATAATTAATCACTTTACTAATCTTATAAAATCAACAATAATTCGATTTTTCATTACATAAATTTTAAATAATTTTTTTTTGTGTTGAAAACCTGACTTTCTGTGAAAATATTATTTATTGGTATTAAAATCATTAGTAACCTTATTTATATTCGATTTTTTTTTAGAAAATGATTGTAAATTTCAATAATTTCTACTTTTGTCATTAATAATTACAGTAATCTTAACATTTATGTAAAATAGAAAATGTAATCAATTTTAAAAACTAGCTGAATGAAAATAATTTTAAACTCATATAAAATAAAATCCATAAAATTCAAAGTATATATAATAATGTTTTTAGTTTAACCCAAATAAAATGAAAATTCAAGATATTTAATTCAAACAAAAATAAACATAATTAATTAATTTTATTAAATTTAACAATAAAAAGAAACACTAATTGATACCACACTGATATTTGAATCAAACATCCCAAAAATAGAGAAAGCTTCAGGAAAAAATCTAGACCAAGTATTAGGAAAGAACTAAAGCTAGATGAATAAGTTTCTCAAAACTATTTAGATTTATGTTTAAAATGAAATAATAAAATCATTTTAATTAAAAAGTAAAGTACATGTATGTAATCATTTAAAATACTATATTATGAGACTAAAGTGGGACTACATACGTTAGAAACTTGAGATAATTTGAAAATTCCCCTATCTATTACTTTAAATCTTGAAAATTATATCTTTTTTTAAAACCACACTTTATAATATATTAAAATATATTTTACGCTAAAACAATTAAATTTGAAATGATTATCATTATTTATATTTAATAAATAAGTTTAATATTTTAATATAACAAATATATAAAATTTAGGAAATTATTAAGGTTTATCAAAATATTTCAAGTTAAGGAAATATTTCAAAAAAGTTTTAAAACTATAATCTTACTGAAAGTTATTTCCCCTAAAAACTTACTAATTATTAGAAATATCTCATTTATGTAGACAACAAACTTTTTAAGAAATTATAATATTTTATATAATGAATTGAACTATCATATTTATTCTTTCTAAAAATTTCAAATAAGGTTTTTAGAAAAAAAGAAAAAGCAAATAATATTTATATATCAAATGTGTAAAATTAATTAAAAACTATTTTAGTTTGCGAACGTGTTTATGTTCATGTGACACAATAATAAATTTACAGTTTGTAGTTACCGATGAAATTTACATCAGATCTAAGAACATATCTATTGGTAGGATGAACACCGATATCTAATTTTTTAAAGAATTAATATAACATAAGAGGAGAAAGATTGTAAGAAAGAATTTATATTTAGTCACACATATTTTAAAAACCACATCAGAAACTACCTTGCCAAATATCATTATTTCATTAGTTAAATTTCTCTTATCATTTAAAATTTAATTCATTAATCTAAGTAAATCAAAATTATTATTATTATTATTATTATTATTATTATTATTATTATTATTATAATTTTTAGATACCTATTTAAGTTTCTTAATCGTTGGGCATGATGCTCTAATGAGGTGAGCGGACATATGCTGACAATCCCAATCAAATGCTTCTAAAGTATCTATAAAAAACGTTGTTATTAACATGTTTTTTTTTTCCAATTCAGGTTATTTATAAGTATCTCTAGATTAGCTCTACTTCGGTTTAGACTGGTATATCTTACACCAATTATGCTTTTAAACCAAATGTGTTTTTTTCACTGTTAAATTTTAATAAAATTAAGTTCATAGTTCAACTCAAACGATTAACCATGAGTTAGTAGACTACTTGTCAACTTGGTTTGTGTGTATGTGGTGGTTATCAAGTATGGGCATTTGCAGATTTTGATTATCATACTTTTCCTTTCGTGACATTCTTTTAAACATTGTTGTCAATGTCGTCTTGATTTAAAGTCTTGCCTGTTTTTGTTTGTTCTTTCGAAAGTGCGTCTGCTACTTACTTTTACAATTCATGTTATTCATTATTCTTTGTACAGACAAAGGTGATGTCAACTTGCATAAAACCTCGCATGCACATATTAACTAATATTAAATGAAGACAAAGAAGACAAATAGAAATTTAGGTCTTGATATAAATCCAGATTAAGATTAATATAAATCCATCAGATAAAAAGAAAAGAAATTTAGGTCTTGATTTGAAAGCGAGCCTTTAAGGAGTAAATAGTAATTAGAAAATTTTGTGGAATAAAACATACATGATGTAACAGATAAAAATCTAACTAGCGTGATAGTTATTCATTTGTTTGTGGTACTGTTCAGTGTTACTTATCTCAATGCTAAAAACCTATCACGCTATGGTTTTCGATTTTTCTTTCGCATCTGTGTTTAGAGTTAAGTAGAACATTGCGATAACTAGGGCTGGGCATTTTATCCGTTAAATTTGATTCGATTCGTTATCCGTTGCTATTCGATCCGAAAATTCCGAATATCCGTAAGCTTTCGAAGCAAAGCAAATATTAAAACTCAATATCCGTTAAAATCGAAGCAAATCACAAATACTAAAATTTTGGGAAGTGAATATCCGATCCGATCCGTCAATATATAATATATGTATATTTTGATTATATTTAAAGTTTTAGATATATAAAATTATATAATTATTATTCTTAACATATGATTTGACAGATTCTATTCACATTATTACTTATATAAAAGTATTACATAAAAAGAAGAAAAAACATTTATGACAATTATAATATTTTTCTTAAATTTTGTATTATTATAATTGTTAACTAAGTTTAAAAATTTACAAAATATGTAGATTCACTATATCTTTTAAGCAAAAAAATATTTTACAAAACAAATTTGTATTGAATTTTTAAGATTATTTGTAATAATCAAAACAAATGAGATATCCGTAAGTATCCGCAAATATCCGCAAATATCTATTTATTTTCCGGATATCCGTTTTTCCGAATATCCGTATTTTTCCGAAGCAAAGCAAATCGGAAAATTAGATATCCGTAACATTCGAAGCAAATCACAAATACCTTCAAAAACCCGGATATCCGATCCGCGTCCAGGCCTAGCGATAACAACTTATCATTAATAATATAAAATGCACTAACACAATTCTACGTGATCTTATACGATATGATTGATAACTAAATAATATTTTGTTTAACCTTTTGATTTTGTTTTGCATTGATTCGAATCAATATTCTTTAGGTCTTTAGAATTGTGAATCTATATCTGATCAATATATAATAATGTGCATATTCTATTTGAACTTTATTTCTGAGATAAGTAAGTTTATAATCTCTTGCCACGCCAAAATCACTTCGTAGTGTTCTTATATGACTATTTTTCCTGTTTGGGTATTGTTTATCGGAACTCGGGATCGCTCTAGGTATCATTTTAGCTATATCCTTCAGATTTCCTTATATCTTATTAAATACTTCAAAAAAATCTATGATTGATATGTTTTTAGGTAGAAACAAGAAATCTATTTATTTTCTCAAAAAAATAAGAAATCTATTTATCTAGCACAATGGCAATGCGGTTCATTTATATGTTTCATTTGAACAATTTTAGGAATTGTGTTTCTGGGGCACTCGCACTTCCAATTTCGTTTCCAGTTCCAAAATAGAAAGCAAATCTTAGTTTTGTACAAAGTTTTCATGCTATATAGGAGTGGCTAATAAATAGGACGGGGAAGCGGGTCGAATCAGCAAGCTGGATTCTTTCAACCGCAAATTGAAAGTTTCTGCAGCATAATATTAAAAAAATTAGTATATTCGCCAGTTAAAATTTTGTGAATTATCATGTCGATCAAAATAATTAGAATAAAAAAATATATATGTTATTAATTTTTCATAATATAGATTTTATATTATAAAAATAAAAATATATATTCTTGAATTAAATAATATATATATGTTATTAATTTTTAATAATATATATTTTATATTATAAAAATAAAAATATATATTCTTGAATTTAAATCATTTAAATATAATCTATCGTTACACTATATAAAATTTATATTTAAACTAGATAAATAATTAACAAAAAATTTATATTATAAATTTTGAGAATTTAAAGATAGATGCAAAATATGTTAATTTGCATTTTCATCGGATTTAAAAATCTACAAATCCACATTTACTCCGCACAAAAAAAATATTTTAACTCACATTCATCCTAGACTAGTCAAATGGGGCGACTCCCATGGGTTTTGATTACTGCTGGGTAAGTGTTATCAATGTTTTGTACAATCAGACTGATTTTTCTTATAGCCACACGAATTTACCAGTAGTAATGCTTTAAATAAAAAACTAGATTCTGACCCGCCCTTTAAAGGGCGGGTATATTTTTTGTTTTAATCTAATTTTCATATTTGTGTCTTTTTGTGATTATATTTTTATTTTTTTATAATTATATTTGTGTATAAATATTAATCAAAATATATTTTATTAAATAATAGCAATTTAAAAATTGATTCGGTATATGCTTGGTTAGAGTTGGGTTGCCGTCAAACTCGCCAACCCGCAAATTTCAATTTTGTTTTGGTCAAAAAATATGACATGCACAACCCGCAAATAAATAATTTGTACTGGTTCCCGCCCCATTTAATTTTGCGGTTATCCGCGGGTTATAATTTTTTTAAAATTAATTATTTAATTAATTATTATAAAATATAAAAATATATTTATAATAAAAATTACATATTTTTAAAATTAAAAATTGTTTTTAAATTACCGTATTTAAAAAAAACTGTTTACTTTTCTTTCTATTTTTATTTTTTTTAATACTTTTCGAATAGGCGGGTACCCGCAATCCAAAATCTAACAACCCGCACCCACCACAAATAAAATACTCATAACCCGTATTCCACAAATCGATCTTTTCAAATAGGTGAACCAAATTTATGATCCACCTTTAAAAAGACAGATATATTTTTGTTTTATAGTTTTAAGAATATAATTTTTATAAAATCCAGGTTGTAACCAATTATATCTTTGAATATTCTCTAGGATATATTAATTTTTCTCTCACATCTCTAAACCTACAAATGTAGCTGCAAAAATTATACAAAATTTGAAATTGAAATTAGTATGATACGGAGTTCGATATAGATAAACAACAACAAAGAAGTTCCATGATAAAGAGTTCGATATACAAAAAATATGACATTCCTAAAAAATAGGAATTTATCACTATGGAAGTTCTTTGTTATTGTTGAACTTAAATTATTTTTTGAGAAATTTTATTTTTTATATCTTTGTTTAATATTAATTTAGTTTAATATATATTCTTGATAGTTATATTAAATATATCAAGTTTCATAACTATACACTTGTACAATATACATTTCAACATTTTTAAAACTTTATCCCTAAGCTTTACAACATATTATGTTTTTTTAGAAGTTACCTAGCATAATTAGTCAAGAATATTTGTACCTAAGAAAACCAAATTCGGAATCGATTCAAAAATCAAAGTCTCATACTCTGTTAAACATGGTTGTTAAAGTGTTATATCCGGAAACCAATATCAAACCCAACTCACAACGAAAACAGAATATAATTTTTGAATTAAATTTATTTTATCAGTGATTTAATTCAGAAATTTTATCATATATTTCTGTCTTTTCTGGTTCTGATAATGCATCTATTTCTAAAATTATCTTCACTACACAAGCAGAAGAACACTGTGGTCTAGTGGTAAAAGAACAGAGGCGGGCATGTTCCAAAGATATCGTGTGTTCGAAACCTTATCTATCATTTTGTGTTCATTAATTTGTCAGTAATGGCAAACATGTAAATACTTTGTCTTCTTCCTTAAGGGCTTTCTATCTTTCTGCAATTTTTTTTTCTCCAGCGCCGCCTACCATTTTAACGTAATAGATCTACTTATTTGTTTGTTTCCTTCTCATTTATGCATAAAAATTTGACGCTTGTTGATTAACATCCAGTTTTGATAAACTCGATTTGTTGGCCGAATTTGATGAGACATCACGGGCAGTCCTGAAATCGGTTGCTTTGTCCCTCATCGTAGTGTAACAGAAGCACAATTTCTTGCCAATGTGAAACTCAGATTCATCACTTCACAAATTATTGCATGAATGATTTCTGAGAAACATAACTGTTTTTTACTGGGTTTCTGCAGTTAGATTAAATCCTAAGAAATTGAATGTTAATCAAAATAAAAAAAATCTAATCGAACTGACTTCTGGAAGAAGATCGATAACTGATTTTCCTATAGATAAAAAATGTTGTTAGTGATTTAATTAAAATAGATATCGTTGTAAAATAATTAGTTTTGGTTTATATCGTAAAAATAATTAGTTTAGGCAGTTATCTAAATTTAAATAAGGTGTATTAAAGGTTGATTAAATGACAGTTATATAAAATTTAAAAAGTGGACATAACTAATATCAATTGGTCATGCTGAAGAATTAATAGAATAGATATAAACTTAGTCCAAATATTAAAAATATATATTAATTTCGAAAATATAAATTTCTAAAGTTATATGCTTAATGCTTTTGATTCTTTTTTAAAAAAATTTACAGGAATATGTGGTTCTGATAAACAAAAAAAAAGCTATGCTTGTACCATTCAACTGAATATATTTTAAGCCAATTACATGCAGTGGTAGATAAAAAAAAAAGGAATATTCAATATTATATTAAAACAGCAGTGTACCCTATTGATATATGTTGTGTCCACCTTTTAAATTTTATAACTGCTCTTTAATCAATTTTATTAATACACATTAGATTGATTTAGTAACCGCCAAACTGCCAAATTTTATAACTGCTCTTTAATCAATTCTAAATAATTCTAACCCGTGATATGATTTTATTTATTTAAACCGAAGTTAAACTTATTTTACACTGATTTTTTTTAGTTTAAATAAAATATTTTATATCTTCAACACTATTGTATTGAAAAATTCATTTGTGCGTTTCAAAATATTTTTTTATAATTTTATTAAATTTAGTTTATGTGATTTAATTTTTATTTTAAATGAAACTAATTTTAAAGAGTTGAGATAAATGACACCCATACTATGATTTTGTTGATTTAATCATTTGTTATTTCAACTTGATTTTATTTTGAGGTTTCATTTAATAAATGCTTTCAAATAATTAATAATGTGAAAGATTTTTTGGAAAGATATGGTGCAAACATTTAGGAAACAAAATTTTCAAAAGTGCTAAGAACTGAAGTATATTAAATACTCTTTAATGTAGTTGTAAAATAATGATGGTTGCAAATAATGCTGAAAAAGGTACATAATTTTTTTGTAATTACTTAGAAATTTCAGAAGCATATTCATAAATAGCCATCTACTTTAATAGTATTTTAAGGGCAGATATATTTTTTGTTGGCAAATTATTTTACGTAATAAATTTTATGATTTTTGATAAAATATATATTTTAACTTTTTATGAAATTTATCTTAAATTTACTTATATGACTTATTTTTGTTAATTTCAATATGACTAAATTTTAGAAGACTCTAAATAATTCTAACCCGTGGTATGATTTTATTTATTTAAACTGAAATTAAACTTATTTTACATTGATTTTTTTTTAATTTAAATAAAATATTTTATTTCTTCAACACTCTTGTATTGAAAATTTAATTTTTTGCATTTCAAAACATTTTTTATAGTTTTATTAAATTTTGTTTATGTTATTAAGTTTTATTTTAAACGAAACTATTTCTTAAGGAGTTGAGATAATTGAGACTCTTATTATGATTTTGTTGATTAATCATTTGTTATTTAACTTGATTTTATTTTGATGTTTCGTTTAATAAATGTTTTCAAATAATTAATAATGTGAAAGATTTTTTGGAAAGATATTGTGCAAACATTTAGGTAATAAAATTTTCAAAAAGGCTAAGAACTAAATTATATTAAATATTCTTTAATGTAATTGCAAAATAATGACTTTTGATTGGTTGCAAATAATGCTGGAAAAAGGTACATAATTTTTTATAATTACTTATAATTTACATATAATTTTAAAAATTACGATCTTGTTAAGATCTTCTTAATAGATTTTTCGAAATTTTTTAAAAAAAAATACATATATATATATATATATTTAAATTTTAAATGAAAGATATTAATATGTGTATGTTAACCAATCCTGATTTTTAGGATTAATAAATTAGAATGATATATTATTAAACTATATGTTTAACAATTAATTAATGGTAAGTCATTTCTAGTTAAGAGTCCATTTTTTTAAATATCACACATGAATCAAGGTTGTGACTTCTGTTTTAATATAATAGATGCTAAATATCTTGTTTCTTTTTTAAAAAAAATCTGCATACAAAATGAAACAATATGATTGGTTGGTGAACATTTAAGTTCACCCTAGGGATAAACTGATATCACTCAAATTATCCTAATAAGTGAATTACTCTCTCAAATAAGAGGTTCAGATGTAATACTTAAGGATCGAATCCACAATGACTCTAGGATTACTTGAAGGCTTAATGAATTAGAAATGAAGATAGACTTAAAGGTTTATTTGTATTAAAGCAGTAAATAATATGGTGAACAAGGTAGTTGTTCAAATTATGAAGTGAAGGTTGTTTTTTAATGAGGAAAATAACTAGATTCGGGTAACTTCTCAAGTATGAAATTATGCAGTTTGAAAGTGACTTTAGGGTTTTAGTTCTTTGAACTCAAACAATAGGTATGACCAGTAGGATCTCCTTTGACTAGATCCCGGATTTCAACTGTCGTATGTCTAATCGATCGATACACCTTTCAGTTTGAATCGATCGCTACAACAATGGTTGTATCGATTGACGGTAATTCTAGCAAACATTATAGGATTGGTTGGAATCGTTCTCCAATGATCTAGACCACCTTTCGCATGTGTCTAGTCAGTTAGATCACTCTAGTTTATTTCTAAGTATTGAGAGTGTACAGTTAGTTATCTCATCAATCCCAAGATCTAGATTTAAAGGTGATCAATCCTAAATCTAGTATTAAGAGCAACTTAAATGAAATACTTAATTTTATGACCCTAACAATTGTCACAAACTCATCACATGATTCACCCTTATGAGAAACCTAAATCTAACAATTAGGTTTACTCAGACATATTCATGAGAGACAAAATCATGATGGTTTGAATAAATCTTAATATGAAATAAGGAATACAAAGAGTATGAGTAAAATAAAAAGAGAGTTCAAGATCTTCTCTGTTTTGTAGTCTCAGATCTATCTCTCCAACTCTAACTCTTCTCCAAAGGTAGTCAAATTGCATCTCTTCTCCACTAGGTCTCTCGGCAAGTCTGCCTCTAAAATGATACAAAACCCTAATATATAAGGCCTAACAGGCGGCCAGGGACTTGGTGTGAAAATAGCATACTTTTGATACTTGAAAATCTTCTAAATCGTTATCCATAGAGTGGCTTGATGTCGATCGACACTCTTTGATATCTGTTGATCGGTTGTAATTAGCTTCACTCGTCCGATGTCACATGTTTCTTATCGGTCGATTCTTCACTCGTGAGAATCCTCCAAAAATACCTCAAAAGTATTGCTTTCTCCAAGTAGGTACTTGTGCCTGAAAATACTCTAAAATACTTTGAAAACGTAGTAAATATAATTGAAAACTCTTATATACCATGGCTAAAAGCGGGTGAAATTCATGATATATCATGAATCCAAGAATAACTCTAAATAATTGACATATATAACAACTTCACCTATAAAATTGTCTTATTTTCTAATAATAAAAATCTGTTGACAAAAACGTTTTTATAAAATGAAGTATCGACTAATTTCGTGATTAGTAGTCTAATAACATTATAAATTAATGTTAGTTAAGATTTTATTATGAAATAAAAATAAAATTTGTATTCTATTTTCTTAAAGTTTCTAATTATAGTCTATCTTATCTACTAAAATAAAAGTAATGAATTCTTTTATGTTTTATTTTATAATTTAGACCTTCTTTTAATTTTTTATTAAATGTATTTTATTAAGACTAATAATAATATATAGAATCTTTGAAATACGTTAATCACAATATATTAGAAAAACGTGTTAACATTATAAAACTATATAATATATATATATATAAATTAACATGTATTTCATTAAAGTTAATAATACAAAATCTTTCAATCATGATATCTTTTAATTATATATATATATATTTTTTTTTAACAAATCTGTTGAAAAATATTATAACAATATCTTAATTTCAAAAAGTTTATGTAAATATTTCAACTAATTTCGTAATTAGAAATGAACTATTGTTATGCATTAATATATATTCAGTTATCATTTATAAAATGAAAAAATATATTTTAATCTGTTTTACAACAATAATAATTCATATTAAATGAAACTTTTATATTGAACTAAATATGATAACATTATATTAAATTGATAAATTTGTACAAACAATTTCATAAATATAAAATATTTATGCTAAAAATATAATATGGTGACATAATAAAATTGACATATATTAGACTTTTTATATATAATAATATATTATGTGAATGAATAAAAGTAAAAAATATTGCTAATAGGAAATTTGATTTTAAAAGTCGGCGGGTCAAAGCTGAATATAAATATAATACAATATGATATTTGATATGTTATACAATAATATATATATATATATAACCGAAAACAAACATCTGCGCGGTTGCGCGGCTCAAGATCTAGTATTGTATTAAAGCATCATCATAACCTATTAATATAAGTTTGGTTCAATTATTTTAATACAACTATTAGAATATCTTACTAATAATTTTTAAAATATTTTACACAAAAATGATTATAAATAAAATACAAATATGAAAATTAAATTCCTACAAAAATGTAAAAAAAAAAAATATATACACCCTTTGAAAGGTGGGTCAAAACCTAGTCTATTATATTAAAACACAATCATGTCCAATTGATAAATATAAGGTCCAATTATGTATTTCATTTATTTAATAGATTATTATATATATTCTATTAATATCAGATGTATATATGCTTACAAAAAATATAAATATAAAAATTAAAATTTTCAATAAATTTTTAAATAAAAAATATATCCGTCTTTTCAAAAGATGGATCATGATTGAATAAAAGATATAATTTTTAAATTTTCAATGTATTAATCGTCTCCCGTTGGTTTGTTCTCCTCCTTTCTTCCCAAACATTTCCAGTCCTTCCTCCAAAAATAGTTATGCATTTTCCGTCAGTGGATAGAGCGAGCAACGACCTGTGAACGACCATAAGAAGATTGATATTGATATCATGACTAACTTCTTAATTTTTTGATGAGAGAGATGTGCGTGTGAAATGTCTGATTTATCAAACGTCGAAAAGCATAAGTTTATTTATTAGAATTTTATTGATTAAAAATTGTAAAAAATAGTTAGTTAGTTACAAAAACAATGCACTAGTAGTCACAATTTAATTATGTATTTTTAATGTGTGTAAGAATTCTAAAACATAGATTTAAAAAAGTATAATATGCTGTATTAGTTCATTATTTTTGCAGGAGTTACGTTGTTTCATTTATATGCATTTCCTTATCCTTTTTGTACTTTTAGTACTATGTTACTTTGACAAAATTAAGAAAATTGACATGGGGAACATATGTCATTTGGATGGTACTAACAATCCATTAACTAGCATCACCACACAAAGAACAAAATGAATTACTGTTTTGCTTGAATTTAAAACAGTGTGACCCAAATCATCATGTTTTCGGCCTTTCTAGTCTAATTTAAAAAGATATCACTGTAAAAACTGAATATTTTATTTTATATCGTCGCAAGGACAGCTAATTAAGAGTACTCCCACATGCTATGTAGAATATATACTACTATTTGAATACTGATTTAATTGTCATATTCTTCAAAATTATAGGCATTGTGCCTACTTTCATGTTCTTAATAATTTGAACGATGAATTATCAGTTTAAATTTACATGATCAATTTAAACTTATACTATTATTTGAAACTTATTAAATAAGTAGAGATAAGAATTATGGTATAATTCTAAATATTTTGTTTAATTCAATATTTAAAATCATATTTGTTATAGGATATATAGAGTACTATCCATTAATTAACTTAATTTAAAGATATTAAAATTAGTGGAAACTCTATTATATGTAAATACTATATAATATGTTTTCATAATTTTATTATTATTCCTCAGTCTTTTTTTTTCAAAAAGATAATGAGTTGGACATCACTTTAATGATCAAAATTCTAGTCTTCATATATATAACATGTATAACACGTAAAATTGTATTGTATAAATAATTAAACAAGTGGAAATAAGAGTTAAAATATGATTTTAATAGGATATCTTCAAATAAATTATGTGTTATATTATATTAAATATTCTGCTTCAAGCAATCTTTAAAATAATATTTTAATAGAATATGTGGCTTAATTTTTTAATATGTATTAACTTATTTAAATAGTTAATTTATAGTTTGTTATAATAAAATTATATTATATTTGATTTCATTTTTACATATTTTTCATCTTCGTTATGTAGTTATAAAAGTTTAGCTCTGGGCATTTTGGATATCGGTTCGGTACTGTTTGGTTATTTCGGATATCAGATAGTTCAAATAGAAGGTTAGAGAATTCATTTACTACTAGATTATTTTCGGTTTGGTTCTGGTAGTTTTGTGTTCCTGTTCAGTTATTTCGGGTTAAATATCAGGTATTTTGGAAAAAAGATATCAAATAATTAGAATGAATAGAATAAAAAATCTTGGATATTTCAGATTATTTTGGATATTTCGGAAAATAACAACTCCATTAATAAGATAAGCTTTAGATCGCTTCAAATCAGAAAAGTCAAAGCACCCTCTAAGATTGATCTCTGGTGTAGTTACTTCAAAGATTAAAACCATGTGTGTATAAATTTGATATTCTCCAAAGAACATATAGTAAGCTACTGATACTCCAATAAGCATGATGGAAAATCTTGAAAAGAAAACCAAACCAATATTTTGAACAAGTAAAAAAACTAATTGCATAAGCTTTCTTGTGACTACTACTTACATATTTTGATCCTCCTAAAGAAGAGTATAACAAAATATTTAGACAGCAAAAGCTCCGTTACTTTAGCTTTACTTTTAGTCTGGTGTTACAATTTTCATCCATTTTTGAAGTTTATGTGCCTTGCCCAGCTTCCTAAAGTGCAGCCCATACACATTATACACATTCTCGTATGTTCCATTTAATGAAAATATACAACCAACACTCTTACAACATGTATGGTAAACAAAAATTCAACTCATAAGCTTCTTGATGTGCAATAGCTAAACAGAATTATCAAAAATTTTCACTAACTACCAATTCCTAACAATGAAATGGCGAAGAAAAATCCGTCTACTAACTAAAGCAGAAGACACCCTCGAAGATAACAAAGCACTTAAACGTAGAGGCAATCAGCGGCATCTTAAGAACACATTTGGTCCATCAATAAACAACACAGAAGAGCATGGTACCATGTAGTGCATGGGGCTAAGTCCATCAATAAACAACACAGAAGAGCATGATACCATCTGGACCATAGTTTTTTGAAAATCTTAAAAAAGTTACAAGTGCATGGGGTTAATTATAAATTTTCATAAATAAAAATTTTGCAAAATTTAAATAAACTTTTGGGAATATTCCTTTTAGATGCAAAAAATACATTTGAGATAAATACATCTTTATTTTAGAGTTGATATATTTTAAAAGTAAAAATAGGAGAATATATTGAAGATGGTAACAACTTATAGTTGTCTAGTTGATGCGAAATAGAAGAGCCATCAAAGAAGAGATATGATGTATTTTTATTCAAAAAAAAAGATGACCATTTCATTATTTAATTTTCTCTTTATTTGCTTTTTACTCAACTTTTCTTTTCATTTTGCTAACACCTCCATCGCGTTGATTCTCAGGAAGATTTTACACGAGATACAAGTGGTCACTGCACATCATTACAAAGGAGAATCTGGAAGACTATGATATCATTTTTTGTTGATTCTATCCTCCTCTGTTTTTTTGCCATAACATTCTACATTCATTTCAATTGACTTCTTCCTATATTTTGTTATTTACTTGGACAATTTTTAATATTTTTTTTCTCTAAAATATAGAAATTCTATAATAAAACCTAGATAAATCTTAAAATCCTAAATCATAAACACTAAAAACTAAATCTTAATAATATTAAATCCTAAATCCTAAACATTAAACCTTAAACCCTAGGGTAAACCCTGAATGATTTGATAAATCATGAACTCTAAGTTTTAAAATCTATCTAATGGTTCAGGTCTAGGATTAATTATCTAGGATTTAATATTATTAAGATTTAGTTTTAATGTTTATTATTTAAAATTTAAGATTTAAATAAATATCTAGGATTTATCCAAGGGTTTAATAATTATGGTTTAGTGTTTTGCTGATGGTGTTAACAATATTAAAATTCTTTTTGGTAATTACTACTATTTTATTTATTTTATATGCATATTATAACTTAACAAATTCTTATTGTTTTTTTTTTTAATATTGAATCTAAAATAACTAATACTATTGGTTAGTGAACATACATGTTCACCCCAAGAAAAACTTTAATAAAAATAAGTCCATTTTCAATGTATTCTTCTAAGAAATACTCTTCATTATATTCTATTTTCTATTACAATTAATTTTTTTATTTAGAAAAATAAATCCAATTACTTTTAACTTTGAAGATATTTTCATAAAATTATGACATTGTTTGATATATATTTTATAAAAAACTATTATATAATGACAAAAAAGAAAAAAACTAGATTAAATATATAAAAGAGTGACTTTGTTTATATAAACATTGCATTTATCTTAAATATTTGTTTTCGATCATAACTATAAAATTTAAAAGTTAAATAATAATTATGTAAATAAATAAGTATGAATCTATAATTGAAAATGTTTTTTTCTTCTAAATATAAAGGAGAAATAACAACAACTATTATAAAAAATAGAGATAGAGTGGAGTATATTTTGATCTATTATAGCATTTAAACATAAAATATCCATAAATTAAACATGTCCTTATAAGCTCTAGATTTGACTATTCTTATATAAAATATTTTATTTTAAAATTCGTTTAAACTAGTGTTATCTTTATCTTGTGAAAAATAAAACTACTGTGTTATCTTTATTCTATTTTTAGATATTCTGCTTTTTCCAAACTTATTTGCTTGATATTAAGTTCTAATGAATCCAATAAAAAGCATTTATAATTTTCCGAGAAAACAAATCTATTATTTCCATTTCTAATTTCTCACTTATCCAACCTCGGTAATCAAAATCTAGAAAGAAAATATAAGGGGGGTTATTGGGACAAAGATTTGTGTGGAATCTGAGAATTTTGAAAGTTGAGAGATTTTGTATGAATTTTGGTTGATTGTTATGGAATTTTATAAATTTGCATACATATTTTTCTCAAAATCAATTTCCTTTTAAGGAAATATATACAAGTCTTTTTAGGAAACTACCATTTATTTGTACATCAACCATATATATATATATATGTTTTCATTCGTGAGCTACATAGAGATAATCTCTTCCACTTCACCATTATCATATAATGTCTTGCTTCTCAGATGGAAAGATTAGAATGAGCTAGTTTTGTAGTTTTTTTGTGAATGACAAATCAAGAAATAATTTCGTCAAAAAAAAAAAAGACAAATCAAGAAATAAGACAAAGAGAAAAATAAGAAAAATGGTCGTTATTTTTCCATGGATTGATTCTTGGGTCAATCATCATCTTCTTCACTACCTGTCTTCTTTTAGGATTTGGTTCATATTCCAAAAATTGGTTTCATATGGTGCCACGTCCTTATTGTCACAAAATTAAAATGGGCAAATGTTGAATTTATCACTTTTTGTGTAATATTCGTAAAGAACCGAAGAGTGTTGTTATCATACAGATTTTACAAATCTTATGAATAAACATGATATTTTCAAAGTTGAGTATCATGAATAAAAACATAAAGAAATTATATTCTAATAACAATAGAGTTTGATAGAATTACAAAATCAATGAAAACCAAACTTTTTGAATAACCAAAGATTTTAAATGGATTTTAAAAATTCTTAAACCAATAACAAAGGATTTTACTAAAACTTCAAAAATCCATAAACCAATAATAATAGAATCTTAGAATTTCAGAATTCTTCTAGAATCCTTGTACCAATAACCCCCCCTATAAGTGTTGTTTTGATATATTATGGTTGATGGTATAAAAGGGTAAAATAATTAATAAAAGAGGGATGGTAAAATGTAGAATACGAGAGAAAATAGAGGACCGATTTTCAAATTAAAACACCACTTGCTAATTGCATATACATAAATAGTTTGTTGACGTTGTAATGAGCTGGCAAAGAATATTATAATCGTTTTTGGTCAAAAAAGGGCCAATAAATAAAAAATCAAAGGCAATAATCCAACGTTTTGTCTTCGAACTTTCCGTTTGCAATTGCCGTACGAATCAACGAGGTGCGTCCTCCTCCGCTTCTCCCTCCCCTTCATCGATTTCTGTTTTCTTTTCTTTCACATAACTTTTCTTAAATTTAATTTTTCTCTATGCGGAAAATTTGAGAAAAAAAAGAACAAATTTGGTCGGAGACAAAAAAAACGGGATTTGATTGGGATTTGGTTACTGAATTGGATAATTAGTTAAGTTTAATATGTTTTGATCCTATTTCCCGAGAAAATCGCAAGGAAGATAAAAAAGCGAAAGTGATTTAGAATCGGGTTGAATTTTGACTCGGTCAACGGAGTTTAAGGGTTTTGTTTCTGGGTTGTTAAGCTTTAACATTGTAACATGTGTTCTGTTCTAAGACTTTATGTAATCACACTTCATTTTAATTTGGTCAATATGTTTTTTTGTTGTGCAAGCAAGAAGCATGTCTTTGAGAATTAGATTGGATTAGATTTTGAATTGTCGTGTAATGAAAATTGTGCTTTATGTAAGATTTTGACAAGTGTTTTCATATAGACACAAATGTAAGACGGGTTTTGTTCCATCTCTGCAGAAGCTTGTAAAGGCATTTTTGATTGTTTGATGGAACAACACAGTAACGATATCTCTCAAGAACAAGCTCGTGAGTCTCTCATTGCTATCGCCTATACTTCACCAGAGGAGGTTGAAGAGTCTCTAACGTCGTCAGATGTGAAACCTGTTGTCGCTACCACAAACGGAGTCTCCAAAACAAACTCTGAAGCTGCGGAAAAGCTCAGATCTGAGCTGATCTCCATTTCCTACGACGAGTCACCGTCCCCCTCACCTGATGTGTCTGTTTCTCCGACCTTGCCCAACGGTGTCTGATAGCAGTAACTGTACAGATCAAAGTGTGTTCCTTATCCATGCATACAACTTTGGTTTGGTGATACCTTAATGTTTTCTTTCATCTAACTGTATGAAAGTTTTTCTTGTTTGTGTTGTTTTAAAGTTAAAAGCTCTCTTGAGTCTTATTCGAATGATATCATCTTTCAACCAAATTAGTATTACAGAGATACAAAGCTGAGAGAGAGAGGGTAAGGAACATTGACAAGTGAAGTGAGATTGAAATCCCTCTAGTGAGCAGCGTCTTCCTCTTCGCAGAACTTGGTGTATTCCTTTGAGCCTAGGGATGTTAAAATGGGTTCAAACCCGCGGGTTCTTAATGGGTTTTAGAAAAAATAAATGCCCATTTAGACCCATTTAGTTAGTCGGGTTTCAAATGGGTAACCCTTTTAAGACCCATTTATTAAATGGGTTTTCACTAAAATAAATGGAGACCCATTTAACCCGTTTATGTTTTTTTTTTGCAATTTAACATAAAATTAGATTTGTGGTTTATGCGGAAATTTTTTGATTTTGATGTTTTGACGGAAATTTTTTGATTCTACAGTTTTGGCAGAAAAATTCGATTTTGTGGTTTTGGCGAGAAAACTCGATTTGTGATTTTTGCGGGAAAACTCGATTTTACGATTTTGGCGGGAAAACTTGATTTTACGATTTTGGCGGGAAAACTCGATTTTTGTGGTTTTGGCGGGAAAACTCGATTTTGGTGGGAAAATTCGATTTAACAGTTTTGGCGGGAAAATTCGGTTAGTGTTTCTGATACGAAAACTCGATTTGTGTTTTTGGCGGGAAAACTCTATTTTGTGGTTTTGGCGGGAAAACTCGATTTGTATTTCTGATAGGAAAACTCGATTTTACGGTTTTTAGCGGGAAAAATCGGTTTTACGGTTTTGGTAGAAAAACTCGATTTGTGGTTTTGGTGGGAAAATTCGATTTTACGATTTTGGCGGGAAAACTCGATTTTACGATTTTGACGGGAAAACTTAATTTTGTGGTTTTGGCGAGAAAACTCGATTTAACAGTTTTGGCGGAAAAACTCGATTTGTGTTTTTTGATAAGAAAACTCGATTTGTATTTCTGATCTAAATGGGTCTAAATGAGTTTAAATGGGTACATGTAAATTTCGTGGGTTCTAAATGGGTAACCCTAATAGGTCTAAACCTATATGGGTCTAAACTTATATGGGTTCTAAATGGGGTGGGCGTTAAATGGGGCGGGTCTAAACGGGTTGGGTTTACCCATATTAACATCCCTATTTGAGCCCATCAAGGTTTCCAACTCTGCAGGGTTACTTGGTTTCACCTTTATCATCCAACCATCTTCATAAGGGCTTGAGTTGATCTACGGAACTCAAAACATATCAGTTTTGATACGAGCCACACACTTAGTTAAGTGCAAGTTAAAAAAAAAAAACTTACCAAACCAGGGGAATCGGTGAGCTTTGTGTTAACCTCAACGACTTCACCAGAGATTGGAGATAGAATCTCACTTGTGGCCTTGACACTCTCCACAGCTCCAAAGTTCTTTTCTTTGCTCACTGAGCTTTTCTCTTCTGGCAGCTCCACAAACACAACTTCTCCTAAATGATCCTGCCCAACATCACCATATGTAGTTTCTCTTTTTTTTCAGGCTAGTACTGGTAAAACTAATCTAAACTAGTTCTGATGAGCTATGTTTTTGTTACCTGGGCATGGTCAGTGATGCCTATGGTAGCCACTGAGCCATCATGTTTCACCCACTCATGTGAATTTGCATATTTAAGTCCTTCCAACACTTGAAACCCAAAATAACCACTAAGAGTTTCAGACAAGAGTCTAAAACATGAGCAATGCAGCACACAAGTTCTGTAAAATGATTCTCTCACCTGAGGAGAAGCATCTAGAGATGGAGAAAGCCGGAAGGAGATGAGATTTGGAGGCAGAAGAAGAGAGCTTGAGAGCGTTTGCTGTAGAGGAAGCCCACATTCTCAGTGCCATTTTGCTTTCTTTTCTCAAAGGAAAGTGGGGAAATGGCAAAGAGAGCGCTCTTAGTGGATTTTATCAACTTTTTGTGCTATCTTTAGGATGAATGGCAGAAAACGAAAGCCTCATCTTGATGTTGGCGTGGACAAAAGTGCAACTCAAACGTTGACAAAAAAGAGTGTGACTCAAACCTTCTCTGGGAGGAAGAAGGATTTGAAGTTAATCCTTGTGTTAGGTAGGGGCGGGAAATGTACTAAAAATTGATCGAAAGGTTTGGCTGTAATAGACAAAATATGTCTAAATTTTTATTCGATTCATTATTCGTTTTATTTTAAATTTTAAAAATCTGGATCTATGTAACATTATGAATCAAATCAAATAAAATATCTGATATCTGTAAGAAATAAAGTAAATCACAAATATTAATATTTTTAAAGAATGAATATCCAATTTCCTCTATTATATACATATATTTAAAAAATCATATATATAAATTCTATAATTATTGTATGTTATGTAGGTTTTATATTTTTATTTATTAAATTATTTATTTTAGTTCTTAAAGTTTTTTAAAAGTAAATAAAACTATTTATATTTTGGACAAAAATATTATTTTTATATGATTATATATAATATATATATATATATATTATTTGTACAAATCGAATCGATATCCACTTAAAATATAAAAAAATCAGATATCTAGACTGAATATACGAATAACAACAGATCAAAGCGAATCGAATAATTGATTATTCGGACGAAACAAATCTGACTGCGAAAACTTTGAAAAACTTGGATATTCCATTGGGCACTGGAACTTAGGGGGTTATTGGAACATGAATTTTTGTGGACTTTGATGATTCTAATAGTTGAGAGGATTTTACAAGTTAACTAGATTTAATAAATTTTATACATAGATTTTCATAACTTGTGTATAGAATTCTATTGATCGTTAAACTTTTGAGGTAAGAACTTAATGATGGTAGGAAAAGGTGAAAAATAATCATTTCTATCATTAAAGAGCCAAAATGCTATTATATCTCCTTAATATATAAATAATACAAAAAATGTTTTTTCTAATTTTGAAATATATTTTTTAAATTTTAACTTTTTATATAAAAGGTTTCTGGTTTTTTTCAAATTGTTTTTTCAATTCTTTTTGAAATTAAAAATATGTTTTAATAAGACTATTTTATTTTTTTTTACTTTTATTAATATTTAATAGTTATTTTCTTTTTTTAAGTTGTGATTTGTATTATTTCATTCTTCAATTTTGTATGTTTTTATATGTGAGTGTATTTTATTACATTGATTTCAAAAATCTTATGGATATAGATGATATTCTCAAAGTTGAGTCTTATGAGTTAAAATAAAGAAAATTTACATCTCAATAACAATAGATTTTAATAGAATCTCAAAATCAATGAAAACTAAACTTTTCCAATAACAAAGGATTTTGAGTGGAATTTAAAAGTCACTACCCCAATAATAATGGATTCTACTCAGATTTTAAAAATTTATAAACCAATAACAATGGAATCTCAAAATTTAATAACTTCTCCAAATTTTTTTTACCCATAACCCCCCTTAGTGGCTTATTTAATAAATAAATATGTTTGCGTGAAGAATATAATTGATCATACAAAAAATGGTTGTTTCATTCCTAACATATCATCATATGTTCAATTCATACCTTGGTTATATGACCGTGCAAAAAATACATGTACTTTTGAAAAATTTAAATAACATACATTTTATTTATTTTTGGCGAAACATATACAGTCGTCACATCAACTGTTAGGCAATTATTTTTGCTAACGAAAATGCCATGTGTATAATGTTAAAAAATGATCAAAAATTGTTTTATAAAGATATATTTAGAAAATGTAAACATTTATAAATTTTTATTATCTATTAAAATTTAAAAAACTTAACTAAATAACAAAATTTTAATCTTATATAAGAGATATATTCATAAATGTTTCGATCTATCACAATACCATCCTTATAAAAGTTTTATTTGTGTTTTAATGATTCAAAATCAATGCAAGTGTTACAGTCGTGCTCCGATTAGTCTTGGTTATGTTGTTTACATTTAAAAAAAAATGATTAACATATCTTAAACTCTCAAACTTTTAAAACATAATTATTCTCATGATTACATAACCAATCTAAAAAAGTTATCTATACAAACACATAACTAAAATATAACATAAGAGTAACTGATAGAATCGAAACATTATAAGAAGTATATATTTTATATAACATTAAAATTTTACTATTTGATTAAGTTTTCTTTATTTTATTAACTTATAAAATTATAAAAATTTAAATTTTCTAAAAATAATATATTTATAAAACAGCTATTTTGATTTATTTTATTTTAAACTATTATTGTACATCTGACATTTTCATCAGCTAATCAACAAAATTAAAATATGTGGCAACCGATGTATGTCCAAGAAAATAAACAAAATATATGTTTATTGAATTTCTTTTAAATATTTGTAGTATAAATCAAATCGGATATGAATTAAAGATATCTTGTATATGAATTGACAAGTTCTCTCTCAATCTTATTAGATATGTTTTTGTGACCGCAACAAGTGGCGGTCCAGCCCACATTGTCAGATTTGAGGCTACAGTGGAGGGGATATGTGGTCAAAAATTGCCCGTGTGACATCTCCATTACTACTTATCCATAACAGTTTTGGAATAACTCAAATGGAACAAAAGTCATTCTATAATAAATTATTCTATTTCTTTTTTTTATAAAAAGTCATTGAAGATGGTCTTAATACATCCGTGCGAATAGTGCAAATAAGTCTTCTAGTAGCAAACAGGGAATGAAAGAGAGCCCGGTGAATTAGTTTATGAACTGCAAAATAGAGTAGAAAACCAGTGTTTGCTTTATATGATAAATTAGGTAGAGATTTGTATCACGTGTTTGAGATGCCGAGAAAGAGTTGGTGAAGACCAAAGTGGTCACTGATCTGGACTATTCATAATCATTGCAACTATTTTCTAACACCAAAAGAAGTTGATGTAGTAGTAAAGAGAGCTCTTCTAGAAATCTGCCAAAGTTTTCTAAACAACCATATCCGTTTCCAGTCTGAGTCCTTACATCGCAGCTTTACCAGCTCCTTTGGGCATTTTCTTTGATGCATCTGAAATTTTATTTACCAACATGGGTTTTGTCGTTAGAGATCGAAATTCAATTCTACAAATAACAATATAGAAATATAATAAAAAGGTTTTTACCATCTTCAACGTCCTTGAGCTGGTAGTAGTGCGGAGCTAACTCAATCAACCACTCTGGTTTCAACTCCGTTACCTGTAATTTTGGAGTTTTAAGTATACAATGAAATGAAACCAGAAAAGTAAAACCAAAACAACTCAAAACATTAATCCAGTTATATGATTAAACCCATCAATAATAAAACATGAATAATTAATTACCTGTCGCATGTATTCCTTGGAGGTAAGCACTAGTTCATGATATACAACCCATCTAGGCAACACCTACAATAAGCATTGAGAAGAACTCATCAATATTCCAAGAAATCAAGATTCTATCAGTACTCGTATTTTTATTTTTTTTGGTTCACATAGAGAGAATTAATTAACCTGAGATAATCCTGAATTGGGATGTATGTGCACGGTCTGGGGATGCTTCACAGTTCGATATGATCCATTCTTCTGCAGCTTCGCAGTGTGCGGGAAAAAACCTGATCAAGAAGATCATTAGCAGAGATATACATACAATACATTTTAAAATAACCAAAAACGAAAGTGAGAGTACCAGCTACAATGGACTTCCTAACGGAATCCAATTCGTTCATGTTGGAGCTGATTTCTATTTCCACTCTCTCAAGCAGTCCTTCCAACTGGTCACGGATATCTCTGGCTCTTTTCATGCTCCGTACCTGAACATATATTCAACCCAAAACCAATGTCAAACGGATTCTTATCCAATCCGATGCACCGATGCAATGATAGTATAGAGAGACAATACGGTACCTGAATGTAGTTCTCATAGCACCATTGTGTAGAGTAGTTTGTTTCCTTCCATGAGCTGTAAACCTTCACAAACAACAACAAAAACGATAAACATGCGAAGATAATAATGGAAGGGAAGGGAAGGAAAAGAAGAGAGAGAGAGAAAATTCAAAACCTTTAGCAAAGCAATGTGGTCACCAACATTTCCAGTGTGAAAATTCATTCTTGCATTGTCAGCGTGAACCTGTTTGTCCTTGGGACGGTAGAAGACAGACCCTCCAACTGACAACATAGCAGCAATTGATATTACCTCATCTGAGCACTTGTACTTGTCAGAAACAACAATCATCTTCGATAACATCGGATCAAGGGGAAACTCTGCCATCCTTCTACCAGCTTTGGTCAATTCACCAAGCTTATTTAGAGCACCTAGAGCGAAGAGAAGCTCTAAAGCCTTCACAAGTGCTTCAGCAGGTGGAGGGTCCATAAAATCGAAGTTTATGAGATCATGAATTCCAAGACTCTTCAAAGCAAGTACCACACTTGCAAGATTTGTTCTCTGTACTTCTGGCACCGTGTTCTCCTCCAAGTCGTTGTTGTAATTAAACGCTGTGTACAGACGGTAACACTTCCCTGCGCTTGTTCTTCCAGCTCGACCAGCACGTTGAGTTGCTGAAGCCTTAGAGATAGGAGTGATCAGCAAAGACTCCATCCCTGTTCTCGGGTTATATGATTTCATCTTGCTAAATCCAGGATCAACAACATACTTTATACCATCAATCGTCAATGATGTTTCAGCAATGTTTGTTGCTAGGACTACTTTCCGTGCCCCTTCTGGAGTTGGCTCAAATATCTTTGCTTGGAGTTCGCTTGGAAGGTTTGCGTAAATCGGGCATATGATTAGTTCACGGATCTTTGTACCCAAACCTCTTATCCTTTGCTTCAAGATCTCTTCTGCAGTTTCGATTTCCTCTTGACCAGTTAAGAAGACCAATATATCTCCAAGCGGCTCCCTCACATGGATAGTAAGAACAGTAACTATTGCTGCGTCCATGTAGTCAGCTTCAGGTGCACTTGTAAAGTTAATTTCAACAGGATACCTTCTTCCTGGGAAACTAAAAATAGGCGCTGTATCGAAATAATCAGAAAACTTTTCTGCATCCATTGTTGCACTAGATATCAACAACTTCAAATCAGGTCGAAACCGCGCTATATCCTGTCAAATGAAGGAATAGCCAATCAGAATTAATTCAAGGATCTAACCCTGATCGCATAAGTAAGAAGATCCACTTGCCTTAACTAATCCAAACAGTATATCGGTTGACAAGGTTCTTTCGTGCGCCTCGTCTACAATGACGACACTGAAAGGTTTTGCAATCAGTAAGTAAAAACGTTTATCTGTTCAATAGTTATAATTAGAAATGTGAAAGGATGCCCATTACCTGTAGCTGGCCAGATCTGGTTCGCCAAGCAGCTCACGCAGAAGCATTCCGTCAGTCATATACTTCAGAACAGTTTTGTCTGAAGTACAATCTTCAAATCGAATGGAATAGCCAACCTGGGACAAGCACCACCCACATTTTAGATTCTGAGACATAACCGACAGTTTTGTAACAATATACTTACAAGCAGCAAAAGGGGAAAAAGGCAAACATACCTCATGTCCAAGTTTGACACCCATCTCTTGAGCCACACGGGCAGCAACACTCATAGCTGCAACTCTTCGGGGCTGTGTACAACCAACCTGAAACATAATAGCATAGTATTATCGTACTTTACTTGAGAGAGGAACTACTTTGCCATCTAAACAAGGCTTAGTCTTGTCTTTCTTCACAAACAAAAAACTACATCTTTTATAAGGAACAAACAACTTCAAAGTAAGTTCATTCTCAACAAGCTAACAGCTGTCAATTAAGGACTAACAGGCCAATCTATTAACGAATTTAACACTAACAGTTCATTTTGAAGGAAGTATGAGTGTCTAACTATATGCTACAATTCCGGGCAAGGAGTAGGTTTGTACCTTTCCGCGCTTGGTGTAACCAGCTTCATGGAGATATTGTGGTATTTGTGTTGTCTTTCCTGAACCAGTGTCTCCCACAATGACAAGAACCTAATAAAATTAAAGAGGTTGCAAGAATGTTTCAAATTTCAGTTACATGTAGCAGAAGAAACCATAACAAAACAAAATATTAAAAAAGAAATTATGCAGAATTTTACAATCAAAAACTTCAATCCACATTTTCTTTTCCGTTGTACACGACACTGAAATTTGATGCTTCCTATTGATCTTGCTTGTTTCACTTTCAAAAGGGATTTGTTAAAATGAGCTTCTCGTCTGTTAGATGTTCTTAAAAACTGTAAACATTTTCTTTTAAATGCTGAGTGTCGCAGTATGCAAACCGACGGCAAAGACATGAGATCTAGAATCACCTGATGCTCTTCCACGGCCTGAAGCAATTGCTCACGGTACCCGTAAATTGGCAGGCTTTTTCTGACCTCCTGAATCACAAACAAACAGATGGAAGAACAAGTCAGGATAAGTTTATTTTTGCTACGGATATTAATTCAAAGGTAACAGATGATCTGAACTTATTCCGAACTGCATCTTAAAAAGAAAATTTAGTTGGTTGAGTTTGACAAAACAGAGTCAATATGGAAGAAAACAAAACCCAGAAAAAGATAGCACCTGAAGTTCTTCTAAAGCTGTTTTTTCAGCCGCATCTTGAGCTTCTTTAGGATGCATATCATCTTCATACTGCATGGGAAAAACAAAAAGTCAGCTACATGTTATACAAGGTCTCATCAGGTTTAACAGATATAGGTAATACATTTTCACCAGCCATCACAGATTCCTTTATAAAACTTATTTGGTCCTCAAACACAAACCTGCAAAAAGCAAACACTTAGAATCCACAGATCATGGGCATAAACAATGGTTAGGAAGCTAACGACGAGTATTTTCAAAGGAGACAAACAAACCCTAACGTAGTAGAATATGAATAAAACAACAAATATGTAACAGGTCTTACTGATAATCGTCAGAGGCTTTTTTGTTCTTTGAGCCAAATTTTAGTTTTGCTTTTCCTGCATAGTAATAACACTTAAAAATCAGCATGAGAGAACAGTGTCATTTAAACCAGTGAACAGTAAAGACAAGACTGGTCAACTGAAATATAGTTAAAACAGAATTACCAATCTGATGGTCCTCCCAAGCTTCTTGCTCTGCAAATGGATCCATCTTCTCCCTTGAATCCAGGTCCCTAAACAAAAGAGATGATTAGGAACGCTCAAAAGGGCTTTGAAAAATACTAAAGATAGATATGGCAAGCGCAAGCAGATTAGAATGTGTTCGATATCTAGCAAAGCGCTCTTTGTACTCACTTGTATCGTTGCACAGCAACAGCAAATCTCTTCTCCTGATTAACACCCCCCTCTTGATCATCATAAGCATCTGGAATTCTATACTGAACACCGAGAAGTAGGAGTAAGAAGAATATGGGTTAGATATATATATATTTTACAAAATCAGGAGAGTCCAGCAAGATGCAAACATTACCTCCTCTACGTTATCTTCATCTTCTGTTCTTTTCTTAACCAGATCGTAAAGCTCTCTCTTGTATCTATAAAAGAGAAACAGATCAACCGTAGCTCAATTAACCAAAACTTAACATACCTTGTAAATATGAATGCCACCATATAGCTTTTAGAATTGCAAGAAAAAAAAACAAAGAATAAATCATATCTGAAATTTCATTTTCCTCGTCAAAACAACGCATTGCATCAGATAGATTTTGCCAATGGCAACAACAATATTGATGCGAGAAAGATGTTGCAGTTACCTAGTCTCACGAAGTTCTGTTTCTGTGAGCTTTTCACCATCGAAAAGATATTTTTCATCTTCTATCTCATCCCTATGGAAAAGGAGGAAACCGTAGAAACCAATTAACCGGAAGATCGCAATAAAAATAACAAAAAGGTGCAAACATCTACATGTTACGTACCTTAGTTCGTCCATTTTCTTCTGTTCCCTCTTCTTCAAATATTCTTGTCTTGAGACTTTCCTGCATTAGAACCAAAAAATGATATCAATAATACGGACAGCACGAAATAGCCTTCAAAGAGATCATTTCTGTCAGCATCAGTAGGAAAAACGTCATTGGTTATTACACGCTAATGGTTGATAGAGTCAAGAATTGGTAATTAGCAATGGCAAGACTAAACATACGAGACACAGGTTATGCTAGGCAAGTATACTTCATTACCTTCTATCTCTGTCAAAAAGCACATAGAAGAAAAAAAAGGTTCATTACCTTAAAGAGTGTAAATCATCCTTCTTAAAAGCGTCTTCTCTTCGAAGAGCCTCCTCTGTTTTGAAAAAAAGAAAAAAAGTCCAACATGAGACTTTCAGTTGAAAAGACTTATGCCTAGATCACAATGCAAAATAAAAATGTTAATGTAGGTTCATGCACAAATTATAACAGAGTGTACCTTGCTCTTTCTTTGACAACTTTTGCTCCGTTAGCTGATCATTAAACAAATGAAAAGAACATGTCACTGACTTTCACATCTACAGAGTACATAGATAAGTGAGCCATGCTAACTACATGTTTCTCATTCTCTCAGGAATATAATATAACATATGAATGTGTATGTTATATCTTAATCCATTTTCCTTAAACGAATCTAGATTTGCCTGTGTTATGAATCACGCGAAATCTCATTCATTAAGAACTTGCACACAATTGTCGACAATAATTAGCCCCTGGCCGGCTACAACTACATGACCTATCCGGAGCAGAAAACAAAAATTATACCAAGAATGCAATTTTGAGGCATACCTTTCGTGTCCGTGCAGTATCACGATCTCTTAAATGCTGCTCGAGTTCTTCTCTCTCCTTTTGGTCACGCACTCTTTCCTCTTCGGACTGTGTACAAGAACAAAGTAAACTATATTAGCACTGGTGTTATCCACTCCGATCTATAGAAAATATTCTACTTACTGCCTTTCTAAAGCAAAAGACTAAGGGGATCATCAGATATACCTCAGAACCATCATCCTCGTCTTCAGAGACCTTTCTTCTAACGTTTCTACTTTCCTCTCTAACAGGCACCTACAATGTTGTTCTCAGCTTTATCACACGAGACGCCAAGGCCAAATGTTACCATGAAGAAAGAAAGAAACTGGAATTTGGCAATGAGGAAAAGAAACTATACCTCTTCATCACTGTCATCAGACTGCCCACTTTTCTTTCTAAACCTCTTCTTAGCCTTATCTGACTTTCTAGATTCAGAAGCTGAAGGTTTTTTCTCCTTAACCACTTCGTCTTCATCATCATCATCATCATCTATAAGAGTGTATGTTTGTTGCTTCCTAACTAGCATCGCTGCCTCTGCTTCCCGCTGTTGGTAGAGCTGACAGAGGAGCAAGAAAACGAATTCAGAGAAAGAAAAAGAAAACAAAAACGAATTCTAGTTCCACACACAGCGAAAAGCAATATAGTATAGAGAAACTCACATTGACACCAGCAGTTTTATGAGGAACTCTAGCAAAAATCTCTTCAGCAAAGGAACGAGTATCACCAGAAGAAGCAATCCCATAATCCACCAACACTCCAACAATTTCAGCTGGTGATTTTGATTCTTTAGCTGCACGAAGATAACAACAACAACAACAACAACCCATTAGTAAATTATCAAGATAGCAGCCAAAAAAGGTGATTCATAAGCTCCATAAACTGAAAAGGGATCAAATTTACCCATTTTAATGAGATAGCTAACAACAGATTTGTCAGAATAGCCAAGTAGCACCATCAGCTTGTCCGAAACCCATGTCCTCAAATCGTTGCTCCCCATTCTCACTGCAACAAATTCCACATCTTACTTTATTTCAGCTTCAATCGATCTCATACAGCAATATATCTAGATTTATAAGAACCAAGATTCATCCTAATGACGGAGCTATCGTGATAAGTTACGAACCCTAGATTTCGGTAACTAACGTCAACCGGAGCTTACAGAGTGAGAAGATATAGAGATTTAAAGGATGTCAGTTTTCGCGAGAGGCGCGAGCGTACACGGCGGAATCTGTCCAAGTGATTACACCGGCGACAGTGAGAGTCTCCGACGTCGATGGAGGAGGCTATATAGATGGAGGAAAGGGAGGCGGCATAAAAATCAAGCGTTTGCTGTTTTATAAGATTTTACATAAAAAGCGTGTGGTTTTTACCCATCAAAGGAGTAAATCTCAGAAATCCTGCCGTTTAATTCATGCAGTTATAAAGGTTGTAAATTGACAGTTTAATGAAAAAAAAAATGCACGCTGTTAAAATTCACATAGAAGCCAACCGTTTGTTGTTTTCTCTTAAACGGGCCTAAACCAAAATCGATGGGCCTCACATAGTAATACTACACAGATGAATCGCAGGAGTGACGCGTGAATACCACGCGATAGGTTTGAGATGATCGTTGTCTCTGTAAAGATCAGAGTAAGGACTTGACGTGATTCCTAGCTTGGTCGCGTATTTCCCGATTTGGGAACTTCTCGATCACCTCTGACCCAAAAGAGGAAATGAGAGCTCTTCTTGCAGTCTCCAAGTCGATCCCACGAGCTTGGAAATAGAAGAGCTGGTCTTCTTCAAGATCACTGATAGCAGCTCCGTGTGAGCACTTGACATCATCAGCAATGATCTGAAGGTTTGGTTTTATGTTCACGGTGGCTCGAGGTTTCAAAAGAAGGCTTCTTGTCAGTTGTCCCGCGTCCGTCTGTTGAGCATACTTGTTAACTCGGACATTGCCATCGAACACAGCTTGACCAGAGGAGTGAGCAACAATACACTTGTGGAGCTGACGGGAAGAGCCTCGGGGATGGTCTAAGACAATTCTGCTATGGAGATCAAGAGTCTGGTCGTTGACGCACATATGAAACGTTGTTAGCTCCGTGAGCGTATCGGGCCCGAGTTGCTGCACATGAACATTGTGCCTCCCTAATCTCCCGCCGGTACTCACTTCTACAAGCTCGTACTCACTCTCTGCCTCCTACAAAAAAGATCAACCACATGGAAAATATTCACTCTCCTGAACAATGAACATCCTATTTTTTTTTTAACTAAGGTATAAAAGCAAAACTCACATGACACTTAAACTAAACTAATTATTGATCCTCCAGAAGAATTCAATCTTAAAGATCAGAACTTTTTCTTACCCCAGCACCAACAACAAAGACACTCCCCTAACGATTCAATACAAAAATTACAACTTTCCTATCAGATTGACGTTTTTTTTTCTAAAACCAAAACTAAACTAAAGCTAATTTTGTCACGGAAGAGGACAAGAAAAGAACCTGTCGGACGAAAGTCCATTTGATATGAGCAGCAGCCGTAGACTCTTGCTGCAAGTAAGAATGCTTAACCTTGGCATTCTTTAAGACAACAACTTCCAAAACAGGATTGGTCCAATAAAACCCTTGTTCGTCTTTACCCACAAACTCTTCAACTTATACCAATCTCACCTCCTTCCTCTACCAAGACAAAAACCCTAGGATTCGATACCGGTAACCTTTTCGATTCCCGGTCACCGGTTTCACCCGAAAAGTACCTCAGATGAATCGAATTCTCCACCTTACATCCAGCCGGAACGTAAATCACAGTCAAATCCGGTGCCCCCATGCCGTTAATCGACCAGAACAGATCACCGGAGTCGAAATCTCCGATGAATTCGGAGACCCGGTTCGCGAGGTCGACCGGTAGACCCGAGAAGCTCCCGAAGTAAACACCATCGGGCAAATCCGACGGGGCGATCGTCAAATTGGAGACGAACCCGTCGATAATCACCGCGTTTGGGAAGTGGGTTTCCGTCAGATTGTCGAGAATCTCCGAGTTGGGTTGCTGCTGGGTCGAGACCGGTTCGATTTGGGAGTAACGGATGAAGGATGTGTCGGTGAACCGGAAAGGCTCGTCTCTTCGGGATGGCCATGGGGTTGATAAGAGGGACTCCGCGGAGGAGTCTCGGATTCTCTGGAGAGGTAAAGAAGGAGAAGGGGAGAGAGAGTCTTCGAGAGATTCTGCTAGCTGAAGTACGAATGGGTCGGAGAAAGAAGCTTGCGCTCTGACGGAAACAGTCGTAGGTGTTGTTCTTCTGTTTGAAAACGATTTTGGTTTGGAAGATAGGTTCGGTGTCAGTGACAAGCGGCTGAGAACTGTGGCAGTCGCCATCTCTTTCTTCTCTTTTTCTTGCAGCGATCCAACCAGTTTTCTTCTTCACATATGGATTCTCTCGTCTCTCCTCGTTTCAATCTTTGTTTAATTTGGGCTTATTTTAAGACCCATCTGAAATTTAACTGGCCCATTTCACGTTTTGTTTCATATTATTTCCTTTTCTGACTCGAGGGACTTTTCAGCTTTTTCGTCATGTACAACTTTACAAAATTGGAATGTATAGTTTTGAGCACTATCTATACTATTAAACTAGGATAAGAATTATATAATAAAAAATTGGGGAATTATATAATAAAAAAAATATAGTATTAAAAAAATTAAATATCTATATGTGTTTGAATTCTTTTAAAATACATTCAATTATGTTTTCTTTATATAACCATTTATATGTTGGGCTGAGTATTTATAATTGTAATTGTAATTGTGGATCAAATTTCAATTTAAATTTAGGATGAATCTGATCAATTTGGGCTTAAAATTTTTCTTATCCTTTTTATACCTATAAAATCGTAATGTGGTCATCAAGACAATTTTTATTACAAAAAACATGTTTTACAAATTTTTTAATATTTTACTTTAACATCACTGAGAACTATTTTAGTTGTATTAGAACTAGCAGCTTAGTATTATTTCCAAAATCAAATTATTGTGATCTTAGTATTTCACATAGTTTTGAAAGATTTCAACTGGACGTCTAAATTGATACAACCAATTTTCTTGCCTTAAGTTGTTATCTGAATATAATATATATATATATATAATTTCAAATTGAGATTTTAAAATTTTTAATAATTCATAGTAGTTTTAAAAAATTCAAAATATAATACTCCCTCTGTTTCATAATAGATGAAGTTTTAAGAAGTTTTGATGTTTCAAAATAGATGATGTTTTCATTTTTCAATGTGATTTTTTATTTTATCAAAAACTGTGTGACCAATGATATTCTATAATGTCTTTTGTAATTGGTTAAATAATTTTAAATTTATATTTTAGCCATACTTTTTAAAACAATAAACAAGTTTCTTAAAACTTGTGCATATCCTAAAACTTCAAATATATTGAAACAGAGGGAGTATATAAGAAAAAATCTAATTGTTTTATTATATGGTTAATGTGATTGTTTAGTATCTTTTAATAATATAAAATTAAACAAAAAGAGCTAGGATACAAAAATTGTTATCAAATATTTTTTATTCATAATCATTAATTGTTATATATACGATAATCATATTAGGTAATTTCGTAGCTTTTATTTAAAGAAAATGTGAGATCTTGTTTTAATTAATAGGAGATATGATATCATATTGTTGGCATTTGATGTATCTAGCGAAATATACAAATCGAATTGGACCACCATGTTTTTTCAATTTGAATGTAAGGATGACATGTATGTACTATCTAATTGATTGTCACATAAGCAAGAGTTCTTTTTAATTATTATAAAATTGAGGTTACAATTTTTCAAATGTTTCTCTTTTAATATAAGGAATTTGTGGAAACCCCCTTGGTCCAGTGGTTTGACTAAGGTTCAATTATTCTACACCCGGAGGTCTGGGGTTCAAACCCCAGAAAATACTAAATTATGCAGATTATGGAGAAACAGGTTACAGGAGATCTTCAGTTTGGTGTAGGGCGTACCATCAAACATGGATCTCATAGGACGGCTCAGAGTGGTGCAGTCAGGCGTGTATTCTCACATGGTGGTAGAATTGTCGGCTGTAAAATCGTCTTTGTAATATTCTCATCGTTGTAATAGCATAATTAATCTAGATAATAATCGATTCAGACGTTAGAAAAATATAAGGGATCTAATAGGATTCAGCTCTTAGTTATTTAAGATATTTACAGTGACATGTCATTGTTATTTTATTTTTTTATTAATAATGAAAATCAGGCCACGATTTTCTCAATTTCATTTATTAAAAATCCCTTCCTTTTTATAGCTCACTTAGATTTGGAAACATATACAGTACATTCAATACAAAACTTGGACCATCATATTATAATCTTAAGTGAGCCATAATATCATTACCAGAACCAAAATTATATTAATCATAGTTGTCTTCTCTTTCGGTGAATTTTTAGAGAAGCTCATTATCTTTTTTTTTTCAGATTATATTTTTGCGTTGTAGGGTTTATATATTCTGCAAATCCTAATTTACTTTGTTTTGTGTTTACATTTTCATCTGAGTCAACTAGATTTGAATTTAGGTTATAGAGACTTAGGTCTGGTTTGTTTTTTTACTCTGCAATTCATGATTCTCCTCTTGCTAAAAGAATCATCCGTTCGTCGACTTCTAACGAAGGTATCATCCTTTCGTGATTGGGAGTCCATATATATCTCCCATAAGTCACCGTTAAAGCCGACACATGCTGGTGGCTGATAGCTATCACGAGTTCAGTCAAATTGTTTCTTAGTGGATATGTCAAATTGTTTCTTAGTGGATATGTAAAAATTTTGGTTAGGCTACATATAAAATGTAAGGCATGGCTTTGTCAAAGAAGTGAACAAAGTTTTGATGAAAATTTTCGGTGATAGTTTTCAGATTTTCATTAGAATTTTGTTCTTATGGATCACAGTCTTTGCCCTCTGTGGTTTTGTCATTAATTTTAAATGATTTTTGATTGTATAACAAAATATTGGGATCCATAATGTATAATAATTTTTCTTTTTAGGTTTAAATGAAAATTGATAAAAAAATTTCTCAGCAATTGATAAAATACTATTTAACTAGATTTTGAAATTGGGTGACATATGTTACTAAATAATTAACGTATTTAAATATTTTGACTTTAATTATTTTTATGATTTTGAGCCATGAGTGCTAATTTAGGAAGAAAAATTTGGTTTGGTGTCATTTGAGTCATTTTCTCTTATATATTGATTTTATTAATTAAGGTCTTAACGACTCAAAATAATACATTAATTAAATATAACAACTTTAGTTTTTTTTTTCCAAAAAAAAATAGTTATTTTCTGTTTTGGGATAAAATATTCACAATCACTATATAGAAAATCAAGAAACCTAAATATATGTCACCTTTATCTGAATATCATAATAATTTAATATATTTGATTTGATGTTTACGATAACAGAATAGATTTTTAGAGTTTAGTAGATTTTCAGATTTTGGTATATTATATAATCTCTAAACATGGTAACTACGAAATACTCCACAAGATTACAATTTACACATAATCGTACAAAAGATCTCCTAGGTTTTTTTCTTTGCTAAAAAAAGATCTCCTAGGTTACAAACAATATTTTATTTAACTGCAAAAATTAAAAATTGACAAACGCTTTTATTAAAAGTTAAGCTCATTGTCTCCAAACATGTAATGGAGTTCTTTTTTTAAAGTTGGATTTTATTATTAAGTCTTTAAGGTAAATAATTTTAAACAATGACAACTATCAAAACAAAAATAGAAAAGGGATACATCAGTATGGATTTAAAGTAAAATAACACACATCTTGCGTATGGATAACTAAAGATTTTAACATAAAAATTTCATATTTGCTTTTGAAATAGCTGATTCAAGGGATATTATCTTCGTGTTAATCCAAAAACACCATACTTCAGACTGAATTGAAAACGATTGTCACACTCTTTTTAATACTCCACTAGGAACCACTGAGACAAGACAACTCTTTATATTGTTCTACTGCTGATAATAGAGTCAAAGAGATTACCGTTCCATAGAATTTTATACTGCTTTTTGAAGTAACCATAGTTTGCAGCAAGAACTCCATCACCATCACATGAGGAACCATCAACGATTGAACTCATGTACCTCCTGAATCACCATCACATGAGGAACCATCAACGATTGAACTCCTGTACATCCAGACGGTGTGTACATATTGGTCAAGAGCTTCGTACGCCTCCTCACTAAATAATAATTTTTTGAAAAAAATGAGAAAATTAGAGATCAATTATAGATAAGCATGAGATAGTGCTCAAGAATTGTTTACTTGACTTACCTTTAGGAGCCATTGGTGCAAAAGGATATTTATTATAAACTCCCTCAGAACAAAGTTTTTCGTGGAAGCATTCGCTCCACTTGAAAGATGTATCGTATCTTCCAAGGTTTTGGTGGACAAGTTCGGTCTCTTTAGACCCGAACTCATGTTGGTAGAAGCGCTTCCAAACAGGATCTGTCAGTGAATAAATGTCGTTGTTGGTTTCAAGCCTTAGAACTTCTTCCGAAGTACACAGACATAGTAACCTTTCGAGAAGCTCCTCTGGCATCGAATTGACATAGTTAAGAGACACTGTTAGACGTTTCAAGCACAGGTCAATAAGGGACGATGTCTCTTTTTGGTACAGTTTTCCATTTTTATGCATAAATGTACCTATAAAGAAAAGAAAATTCACAAAGGGAGAAAATGAAAAACCAAGGAAAGGAAAAAGAAAATCAACAGTACCAAATTCACAGAGCCGGGCAGCTGTTTCGATCTTAGGCCCATTTACACGGTCATATTCACTCTTGAGATCTTCCAGGTACTTGAAGGCGAGTTCCTTTGGGTAAGAGCGGTCACACATTGTCAAGCAGCATACACGCCTCGTGTGATGTAACTATAGTTGTCTGATCAAGGAATATCACTGGATATATGTGGTTCTTTCTTTCACATTGGTTACAAGATATAAGCATACCAACAGTTACATATACAATTACGACGTCTCAAACATAATGCTAGAAGACTGGAACGTGAGATAAGCAGAAAACGTAAGAATAAAATTTAAGAAAACAAACTGGTGCAAACACACACAATTCAAAAAGCATATTATATACAGACAAAAGGTTAGTCAGCTTCCTGCGTTTATGTCATATAATATATTAGGTGTGTTGCCCGCATTTGCGGACACAATTTTCTTCCGAATATTTTTTAGTTTATATATTTCATTAAAATATGTATGCTTATTATAATATTAAAGTTTTGAAAACACTAACATATTAAAAATATTTTTGATTTTGAAATTTTATACTTTTATTATCACTTTTTGTACATTTATTTTTACTTATATTTTGCTCATATTTTCCATTATTTATATTTTCTATTACATATATTTTGCTCATTTATACTATTTAAACAAAAACAATAAAAATTTTACTTACAAAAAGTAATAGTTGGATGAATATATTTATTGTTAGATTGAAATACAAATATTATATATTTTTATTAAAATAATATGATTAATATAAGTTCGTTTTATTTTAATATATATTTTTAGATTTTGGATCATTATTATTAATATTAATTTTAATAATTTATCGAATCAAAAAATTAAATTCATTTTTATTTTGTGGTTAATTTATGTTTTATTCATTAGGGGTATAAATGATATTGACCACTCTAAATTTTTTATTTTACAATATATTTGTTGATTTTGGATAATTCTTATCATTATTAATTTTATTTACTTATGTAATCAAAAAAATAAATTCGTTTTTATTTTGTTGGTAATTTAGATATTTATCCATTAAGGATATAAATAATATTAGTCACTGTAATTTTTTATTTTAAAATATTTTTTTAAATTTTGGATAATTCTTATCATTATTAATTTTAATCAGTTACCTAATCATAAAATTAAAATTCGTTTTTATTTATGTATAATTTATATGTTTATTCATTAAGGGTATAAACGATAAAAACAGTCTAACTTTTAACGTGAGAATTCCGTTGCGAAATATTACTTCTCAAATAATTATATAGATAGATAGATAGTTCTAAGGAAATAAATTACACCACTAAATATATATATATATATATATATATATATATCATGAAACGTACAGATGCAACTCTCTCAATCAAACATCAATATGACATCTAGCCAGCAAAATTTGAAATAATAAGAAGTGATCAATACATAACACATGTTAAGGATACTGGAAAACATAGGGGCCATTTTCAACGGACCTAGCTTCATTTCCACCTCTGGGAAGCTTCTTAATCAGAGACATGCCCTGTTCCTTATATATTCCATTATCTTGTAAGTCACGTCCATCATAGACCCTCTTCTAGAGGCAACCCATCTGCAATGCGAGCTATAAGTGTCATTTTCATCATCTTTGCCTTGTTCCTTCTTCTTCAATGCCAAAACTCACTGCAAAATATCCAAAAAACATAAATAAATTTTCCAAAACAAGGATATGAATCTTTGCAGCCCAGCAATTGAAAAAGAAGAAGAAGATAATGTATGTCAACCAAGCGTGACTAAGGTAAAGCAGAGATAATCAGTGCGAAAAATCAAAACTTCAAAAAGAAAAAAAAAACTCAATTTTGTTTTCATTAGATTCACTGAAAAAGGAAGGGAAATTTAAGAAAAGAGAACTAAATACCTATGACTTTGTCCCCTTAGAACAATTTTACTAATACTTGTCCCACTAGAACAAACTATAATGAAAACCCAAATAAGTCTTTCCTAATTGTTTTGATGAACCGATTAATAATGTAAAAAAATATGTGATAAATAAAATATATCTTTAATATGATATTAACCATAGTAAAAAGTAAAAAAAAAAAAAACAAAATCATCAATCTCGTGTTCTCTCTCCACCACTTCTCCAACGGAGGTCGAGAAAGGCGATTCCCGTGTTCACCATCATCTCCGGTGGTGCGAACGAGGCGAGGATCTCCGTTCCGGCGTAACATCTCTTCTTTCTCCTTCATCCTTTCTCCCTCCGTGGTATTTTTCTCTTTCTCTCCTTGTTTTTCCTCCTTCTCGATGAACTCTAAGTAACTTTGTTTTCTCCGACAGCCTAAATCGGACTTGACACGAACAAAATCAAAGCTTCAATCACCAAATAAGAACAAGACTGTCTTCTATCTCAATCTCGGTCCCTCTTTCCTCAAAATCGAAGGTTAGGGTTTGAGATCCCCTTTTCGATTTTGAAATTTTTTTTTTTGATGTGCATGTATTGGGTATATATTGATGTGCATGTATTGTTCATAGTGAGTATAAAATTGATGGATTTTGTGATTTTTTTTGTGCTTCTTATGATCTCTTTGGTCATTCTTTTGTGTAAAATTGAACATGTTAAGTTGATTTTAGTTACTGCTAGGAGTTTTGTTGTAATTAGTGTTTCAATTCATAGTGAGTATTAAGTTAAATTTTGAGTTATATGTTGTTTGTGATCGGGTTTGATTGTACTTGTGTCCAAAGTAAGTAATCTACCTCCATTTTTTTCATCAATATGAACTTTCCAACCGTTTCTTCCCGATGATTTCCAAAAAACAGAATAGACATAGATGTGCATTTTTGAAGATTTGATTGGCAAAAGTTTGGGAGAACTATGAAAAGGAGAAGAAGCCAGACTTTTTTTTTCTAAACAGTGGTTGACAACGATGAACTGAGAATTAGGGAACAAAATTTTTAAAAAGGAAATAAAAAGATTTAATAGATTTAGGTAATATTTTGTGACAGTTATTTCCTAGATTTTTGGATTTGGTTACGAATCCGGTAGAACGTACTTTCTACAACTGGTAGAATATGGATGAATAGGTAGATAGTGAATACAGAGAAAGTAGACAAATGAGAATTTAGAAGAAAGTATATTCTTCGAAGGAAGACATAAGAACATTTATTAGGGCTTATGATCTACCAGTTATTCAGACAAGAGTATAAAATATAGATTATGTACTCTACCGTTGTAAATTTATATGTTTTTGGTGTATTTCGTAGTCTACCATGTGTAGATCATTGTGGTTGTAGTAGATTGCATAATCTGAAACGCCGTAGATGGTAGATCTGATATATTTACACCTTTAGACCATTTTTCAAATTGTTATTCCAAATGTTTTTTATAAAAAAGTTATTTTTCATATATACACATACTTGAGTACTTCCTGTTTCATATTTTTCTTTATTTTTTGGCTTTCTAAATTAATTTATATGAATTTTTATAACTTTAAAGGGTAATAGAAGTCCAAAAGTAGAAAAAATTGATTTTAGTCTAAGGAGACAAAGTCTTAAATTTTTAGTTCTCTTTTCCCAAATTTCCCAAAAAGGAAAGGTATGCTTATGTATTGAACAAACAGTACCTTTTTGCATATTACTAGACTTGGTACTAATTTTTTAGTATTACATATCAAATTTCAGAAAATGCATGAACGAAATATCAATAACCAAAAAAATATTATGCCACATCTCTGAGGAAACTTTTATTTCTTTATAAGAAAAATGTGATTTCACCTCTTTCCCGAGAATTCAAGCATTGTAAATAGTTTATTCTACCGTGAATTGAATCCGGGTGGCGGTAGATACAGCCATAATCCCTTTACCATTACGCCAACTCAATGTTGGTAAAGAGTTTTGTGAGGAAGCAACGCAACATTGTACTCCCTCCGTTTTTTAAAGATAGATGTTTTAGAAAAATAAATTGTTTCACAAAGATGTATTTTTTATGTTTCCTATACAAAAATTGCAAATTTCAATAAAATTGATTGAATTTATTGAAAGACCATTGGTTAAAATGCATTGGAATTTGATAATTTCTAAAAATAATATAATTAATGTGTTTTCTTAATATGTGTGAAAACACCAAAACATACATCTTTAAAAAAAAAACAGAGGAGTAAGTAATTTGTATTTGCATGATTTTTTAATTTTTAAATTCATTAAACCAAAACTCGAGGTTTAATGTGGACAGAACCAAACCAATTCAACTGGGTTTCTCCTTATCCGCGGAACCTGGGAGGTCAATTTCTCGGACTTCGACGAGACAGAGGATCCTTGCAACGAGAAATCCATTGCCTTCCTCAAGCGCAACGGACTCGATTTCAAGAGAATCAGAGAGGAAGGAGTTGGTATCAAAGATTTCTTCACAGAGTTTACTGAGATGATTAAAGATAAAGAAGACAAGAAGAAGATGAATTGGGTTACTTCTGATGGATCGTACGATTTAGGTTACATAATTCAAAGCATGACCGGACGCGAAAGTCTTCCCGACACATCACACGGGTTTCAAGAAACAGTTCAGAAACTTTTAGGGTTAACTTTTGATGTCAAGAAACTTGCAGGACAGAGAGGACTCAACAGTCGTTTCGGGTTGCAAAGATTAGCCGACGAGCTTGGCATCAGACGTGTAGGAGAAGCGCATCATGCTGTCTCCGACAGCCAACTGACGGCTCGTGTGTTCACTAACATAAACCTCACCTTGTCTCGTGACCTAAAGCGAAAGCGGGAACATGAGGATCTGCAACATCAACGAGAGATTGTGAGGATAAGGCGGGAATGTGACCGATTGGTACAAAATTTTCTTATGCAGCAGCAAGTGATGGAACAAGAGATTCTTATGCCAAGAAGATGTTATGGACCGGTCCATCCACCTAGACCGATGATTATGTATACTCATCATCCATCTCCCCGTGGCTACTTTGTAGTGCCGGTGGCACCTCAATTGTCAAACTATCTTTGATCGATGTCAATGAATTCAGAAAAGTGAAACATTCATCTTTCTTTACCATAATAATTCAATTACTGTGTGTATATATTGTCATATATTTCTTTTAAATACAAATATTAACTTATCTCATTGAAGCTTCTTTGTTTACATTCTTTCAACTCAATTTTCTAATTGCAACACGGTAATAATACTTCCAATGTAGTAGTTCTCAACACTTTCAAATATTAACATGTTTTTACCAACCCTGAACCTCAGAGACAATGTACTAGTGTAATAGCCTCTAAACTGGAAAGATTTGAGAAAGATGTCCACGTTTTGACTCCCAAATTTCTTCATACAAGTAGTCCTCTGTCCACGTTCTACGTAGCTAAAGCCTCAACAAAATTGGGTGGCTCTGTTCGTTTGCCTCTTCCATTATCACTAGGAAGGAAGGCTACGCTGATATACCTTCGCCTCCTCGGAGGTACAAAGATATTTGGCCGCTTCGCCTCACCATCCCTCCAAAATCAGGGTTTAAATATTTAGGGCTTATTGAAATCCTAGCTTAGAAATTGATAAAGTACAAAGCTTTATCAAAACTTTTATTAGCTGTCGATTGATAGATCACTGTAGTAATGGACAGTCTTTGATTGAAGATTTTTCTGCAAGATTCGCATGGGTTTGCATTTCTGATTGAAATTAGAGCTTATATAGTGATAAAGCACAAAGCTTTCTTGAACTTTTTGGTGATCCGAATGCCTTAGTTTTTGCTTGATAGATCTTTTAACCTTTGATAGGTTTTAGTTTGACCAATGTTGCCCAGCTTTATGCCATTACTTGCTTTTTGAAATGCAAACCATAACATGATCAGGAACTTCTTTCATAATCTTCTTAGTTTTTGTTTTTTGTTTCTCCTGCTAAAGCATATTGCATGTAATGTGTCAGGGATACATAGATGATGATGTAATGTAGTCATGTATGTGGAGGCCTAGATGATGATGTGATGTAATGATGATAAACCTTGATTTACTGTCTCTAGTGATACACAGACTTTGACTCATAATACTCTTAGCTTGTTTGTGGACAAACTTTTCTCCCACCTCTGATTAGGTTTTTGATAGTATTCTCTTTTCGTCAATGGATGCATGGATGATGGTGTAATGTAGTAGGCATGTAAGATTATTACATTGATACCTCTGTTCATCAAGGTTTGTTTCTCGAATCGTTTTTTTTTTTGATTCGTGATCATGGAAATACTAGTTTCATTTAACTCGTCCATGGAAATCTTTTTGTGGGCTGTGTGATAAGCTGTTGATATCTGTGTAACCTAGTTTATACATGAGCATTGAAGTTACGATCATTGCATTTTATGGTGGAAGATACTTTCACAGAGACTTTCATGACTTACTTTATTGGTGGTTCTCACCCTTATTGCATTTGCAGGTTGCCTTTTCTTTAGGACTAAGAAGAAGGACATAGAAGAGCCTGCAAGTGAAGAGATTGCTGCTAAATCAGATTCAGTCGCAGCTCCTGTTACCATTGAAAAGCCTGTGTCTTCTGCAGTGACTTCGGTTGCTGAGCCAGTGGTGGTCTAAGGCATGTGAGCCAATAACGGAGAAGCAACAACGTGAGCTCTTCAAATGGATGTTGGAGGAGAAACGGAAAGTAAAACAGAAAAACGCAGAAGAGAAGAAGAGGATTGATGAAGAAAAAGCGATTCTGAAACAGTTCATAGGATCCAAAACCATTCCTACTCTCTGATTAAATTTCAGTTTCTGTTGATTTGGTTTTAGTTATTTTTGTGGATGTTTTGCTTTTTTGGAGGAAAAAATGATCAGTTTGAATATTTAAACAATAACTTTGGAAAAAATATCAGTTTGAATATTTAAACAGTAACTTGTGTTTCTGTAGATAATTAGAAAAGAGGACTGGTGAAATATAACTATTAATCTATTTTTTTTGTTTCATCTAAATGAGTGGTAAATTAGCCTCTGATTTTTTTTTTCTTCAGAGTATGCTCAACATTCCATAATTACTTTTCTTAGAGTCAAGTCTTTTTTTTTAATTACATAGACTCGACAACCGACAATACTATATACCTTATAATGATTTACTTCTGACTAGATTTAATTGCACCATGTTGAAGATATCTTGTAAGCATTTCTTCCTTTCTGCATATAATTATTTAATAAATCGTTTTCTCCGGGACTTAAAACCTGAATTTTCTGTAATCTGCAAGAAATTGTATAATCTGGAATTCGAACCCCAGACCTGAGTGTAGAAACCTTTAAACCTTAACCATTAGGTTATACAAGTTAAGTCTGTTATAGCCATATTATATTTTCAACTTTATTATGAATTAAAATTTTCTTTGAAACTCTAGTACCTATATTTAGGGGTGTTAGTGGTAGTTAGATTTATATAGAAAGTTTGTTGATTTTAAAAGTACTGAGATTTGTTGAATTTGGAAAGAGTTGGAGAGAATTTTTCATATTGTGATAATCAATGAAAATAAATAGTTATATTGATTTTAAGAATCTAAAGAATATATGTAGTATTCTCAAAATCTTGTTAATTGAGTTAAATGATTAAAAATACACCTCTCAATAACACTATCTTTAATGGATTTATAGAATCATAAAAATACGAATATTTTTAATAACAATTGATTTTTTATAGAATTACAAAACAGCAACCCAATAACACTAGATTTTATTAGGAATGTAAGAATCTATAAACTAATAAACCAAGAGTTTTTTAAATTCTTATAGTCATTATAAATGTCACTACTAACATCCCCTTATTATTCCGGTTTCTTATTTTTTATTTTATTTTGAAATAGAAATGGAATGGAGTTATATTAAAATGGGGGGAGTTTTTATTTTCTAATAAATTTGATTCCATTTATCAAATTTACATTTAAATATCAATTTCATAAATACTTTAAGTTTGTGATTAAGAAGATTAAACTTAACATCATAAATCATTATAAATGTTTATGAGTTATTTATATAAGTTTATAAACCTAATCAACCATATAAATACAAAACTCTAAAAAATAATCAACAAACTCTAAATTCAAATGTTTGAGTATTTTTGAGCGAAAGTATTTTTGAAAATGGTATTCAATTTATAGTATTTCAAGCAATTTCTCGATTATAATCCAGTTTTATTTTGAAGTAACGATGAATAATACATTACAGAATATTTGAGTATGAAAATCGATTAAAAACTTTGAAGTGTATAACCAATGTCAAATTAGCCATGCAACTATACTGAATTTTATATTAAAGTAAAGTCCTTGTTACTTCAAAATATTATTCATTGCTACTTCAGAAACAACAAGGATTAATTGAAAAAATAACATATTCATTTGGTATTCTCGCATCCTAAAACAACAAGGATTAAGTACAAAAACTTGTCATGTGACTGAACCAAGTTTCTGAACAGAATTTAATGCCATAAACAGTATAAAAATAACATATTTGTTTGGTATTCTTGCATCCTAAAATTACAAGAATTATTAAGTACAAAAACTTGTAAAAATCACCAAAGTACAAGGTCGTAGATGAATATCTTAATGCTATAACAGTAGCATATATATCTGTTAATATTATTTGTAATCTAAACAAGGATTAAGATTGTCTAAAATCATAGTAACTGTCAACATGAACATGATTATATACTGACATTCTCGCATCCCAAAACAACAAGGTTTTTGTACAAGAACTTGTCAAAAATCACAAAGGACAAGCTCATAGCGACTATCTAGTGGTACAAAGCACCAGCATGATCATGATTCGTCAGTCACTCCCATTCCTTCAATGGCTGGTCTTGCTTTCTCAACTAGTAGAACTGAGAGTTTGAAGAAGGCTAATGAGCTTCTGACGAATCAGCAAGGTATCAAATTGCACTCAGGTAAACTTTCCCACATACCTCTAATTTACTCATACAAAATTAATGTTATGTTTTCTTATAAATAAAAAGAAGCTTGAATGCTGTCTAGGCTGAGGCAGAGATGTGAGTTCCAAGAACTTGAAGTCCAGAAGTCTGTGGAGAAAGCACAAGAAGCAATGAAACTGGCATCAGAGAGAACTGCCAAGTCAGAAGCTGCAAAAGAAGTTATAAATCTCTCACAGCACAGGTTACTTTCTTATTTATGTTTCTTCTCTTAAACCATCTTTTTTTTTTTTTTTTTTTTGTTTTTTGTTTTGTCATCGACTTGAGTATAGACTCATACTGATTTGGTGAACCATGCTGGTAACTCTGCATCCATATGAACAACAAAAGACGATTGAATCCTAACACTTCGTGCTAGCTTATTGGCCATCGTGTTTTGCGTCCGTGGAACATGAATGATCTCTGAGTTCAAGAAACTTTGTTGCAGAGTCTTGATATCCTCTAAATAACATGCAAAAGCGGGTCATTCTTATGGTTCTGAAACCATCTTCACCAATTGAGAACAATCCGCTGCAAAAGTAACCTGCATCTGGCGTAAATTCCTCATACACTCCATTGCCCATATCAACTCCTCCGTAGCGGAGATAAACTAGCCCTTACATTCCTTGTTCCCATCAATCCCTGAAAATCCTCTAGTGTATTATACCAATCTTGTTCAGAAAAACAGTCATTGTCTTTCCATGACCATCATTGAAACACCACCGTCCTGCAATAGGTGATGCGCTTAGGGTCTCAACAGGTTGCGTTGTTATCCTGGTGTTCCTCACATGTGCCTCCTTCCAAAGGGCTGCTTCAGTTTCTGCCAATTTTAATGTATCTCTGGGATCTATCCAGATTACTAAAAACCTTATTGTTTATTCCTTTCCAAATATACCATAATCGATGATCCTCCATCTCCGGTTGGACGTGCCAAAAAAGATGGTCCATGTTCGTAAATAGGGAACAAGTGGGGAATGTAGCTGAGTTTAAAGGGTTATGTGAGAGAGCCCAAACTTGACGCGCTGGTGGGACACTCAAAGAAAACATGGTTCATTGATTCCTCTGACGCTCCATATCTGTCACAGCATATATCCCCTTGCAGTCCTCTTCCTAACAGCAATGAATCCCGAATAGTAGCTCCCATAAGAAGAATTCATATTTGGTGGGCACCGTATTTTCCAGCAAAATGCCTTCAAGGTATCAACTGTTGGACCAATCAGAATGGGTGGCTTTTCCTTATCTGGATAGACTCACTCTACCTGACAACCTGATTTGACAGTATATTTTCCATTGTTTGTAAAATGCCATCCTGCTCTATCCGTCATATATGTTTTACTCAGCGGTATGATGGCAATGATCTTTGCATCGTGAGGATCCACTAGAGCCTGAAGTGCCGATAAATTCCAAGTTCTCAAACTGGCATCAATGAGAGAAACATATCACATGAATGTGATCACTTCACTAACACTAGTCATGTTGATCCGATGATTAAGTTATCTTAACCCAATTCTTGAAGGAAACAAGTATGATTTGTATTGAAAACCTCTCATAGTTTCGAACGATGGCTGATTTTATTTTGAGTGAGTCTTGATTTGAGTAACTAGCTAGTGCTTAATATTAATGTTGACTTAGTAATTTTATCCTAGTAGAGATCAAGGCATTCAACACATTGTCAATGCTGCAAGGAGACGTAATTGTAAATTTGTTTCTCGATCCTTCTTCGTTTTGCGACATGCTTGCAATTTAATTATACAGAAAACAGAAATGATCCTCTCTCTCTCTCTCTCTCTCTCTCTCTCTCTCTCTCTCTCTCTCTCTCTCTCTCTCTCTCTCTCTCTCTCTCTCTCTCTCTCTCTCTCTCTCTCTCTCTCTCTCTCTCTCTCTCTCTCTCTCTCTCTCTCTCTCTCTCTCTCTCAATAATCCCCAGTCATGAGATAATCATGATAAGAGAGTCAAGTGAAACTTTTCACTTTGCCTCTCTGGTCATCATTCTCTTATGCTTGTGATTATGTTAACGTGATGTATCAACTGTTTTTCTCCTAGGTTTTCGAATCTTCCTGTTGGATATGGTTGTATTTAATGGTTTCATTTAATATTGTGAATCCATCATGAAAACCCTAACTTCATATCTGAAGCCAGTATTTTTTTCTGCTTATATAATAGCATTAATATTAGGTTTCATTTTTGTTTACTATATGTGCCAATTGAGTTTCATGCTGGCAGGGTCGTCAATATCACTTGAAAGTGGAGCGGCCGAACAGAGTTTCAATGTAAAAATAAAAAGAAATAATTTCTTTTCAAAATATATAAATAAATTATGGTCTAAATTTCAAAATTTAGATATAGATTGTCGATTGGATACGGTTGTAATACAAATGTAGTTAATTTGCTTTACTTCTTTAGTATAGGGTTTGAGGTTTGGGGTTTGGGATTTATATCGACTTTTTAAATTAACATGTCATAAAGCATTCTTTATATCGACTTTTTAAATTAACAGCACAACAAAACTCGCTTATGCGATCAAACCACTGATCTACCACATCTTGTGATAGTATAAAGAGATTTTGAAATATATTGATTTGAAACTTAGAATTTCTTTGTGTCAGAAAACTTAGAATAAATAATTAAATTTAATATTTATTTCCATCTAGGTTAATTTTTTTTTATATAACCGAAATGTGATTCCAAAGGCTTTCAAAGCTTAAAGACTGGTCACCACGAGGTCCATAAAAATTGGTGTTTTCTTGCCATTTAAAACATTTATGGGTGGCTAAGGAGAATCAAACCCAATGCGAAAATTACTCCTGGAGCTTTTTTACCACCAGGTTAAGACCATCTCCAATGTATTCTCCTTATTTTTACCTCTAAAATAGAGAAACTCTATAATAGAAATGTGTTTTGCTCCAATGTATTTTTCTAAAATATAGATCTTCAAATATAAAGCAAAAAATAAAGAAGAAGGCTATTTCTTCCTCTATAAATATAAGAGAAAATAACAATCTCTATTTTAGAGGTAAAAATAGAGATGGGTTGAAATGGTTTTGCCTTTAGATACTATTATAAAGGTAAAAATAGAGGAAAGTTGGAGATGCTCTAAAACCACTTGATTGGGTTAATTTAATTTTGGATCTGCCTGATTTTTATTTGTACGATGCAACGGTAGATGGTGTTTGTTTGTGTAAATAGTGTTTGCGTTTCTGATGTATAATCGCAATTGCAGCGTGTTGATAATTTTCTCCAAAGCATAAAAAAAATTTAACTAGGAGAAATTTGATTTTGAACCTTAATTTTTTTCCTTGCATGGAACCAACCTGAAATATGGTGTAAAAGATTTTTTCTACTGAGTTCTAGAGTAATAAATAGAACTAGAAAAGTCATAGCCTAGCAGAGTAAAGTAGTCAAAAGTATTTACACTATTCTTTTTTAAATACTAACAAGATTATGATCTAGATTATGATCTGTTCTTTTAAAGAGCGAGTATATTTTTTTCTTAAAACATTTTTTAAAAATTAATTTTATATTTAGGTTTTTTAATCATAGTTAGATTTTTTAATCATATTTGTATTTAATATTAACTTAATTTGATATAATAGTTCTTTAAATAAATAAAATACATTATTGGACCAAACATTTATCAATTGGACATGATCCTAATTTAATAGAATAGATTTTTTAAGAGAATGAATAAATTTGAAACTTCATAAAAAAAAGCACAACAAAACTAATTTATGCATTTAGTTTATCAACTAGTTTCCCCTTTGACAGCGCTTTGATACCTTCTTTTTCGCTATTTAGTGTTTTAAGCTTAGCCGGTTCATCGCTGACCTTTAGGGCAACTTGCATTGCCTTCTTCTGAGTCAAATCTTTCCTTTTCTTCTTCTCAATATCCTTGACCTGTAAAATCGAGTTACAAAAAGGATCCTTGACCTGATGAAGCAGTGTGACTACCACACCATCCTTTTCATCTCCACCCACTGATTTCGAATAGGGGGGTCTTGATACCCAGTAAATTTAGGGTATTCGGATCCGAATTCAGATTCATCGAATTCATAGATTTAGTAATCCGGATCCAGTTTCGTGGCTTCGGATATCCGAAATCTGTATAACCATTTAGATATTATATTATCCGCGGATATCCAAATTCGAATTTATAAAAATAATTAAAAATTAAAATTCTGAAATAATATATGAATAAAATATTTATTCAAAAGTTATAAAATATTCAGATGTATATAATATTCAAAATAAATAAAGTATTATATTATAAATATAACTATGTAAAAATATCAATATATCAGATATACTTACTAATAAAACTAAAAAATTAAATAAAAATATGGATCCTATTATCTAGACCTAAAAAAAATATCTAGATCCAAATTCGAGATCCAGAATATCATATTTCGGAGCGTATCTAGAGCGAATCTCAAACTAGAATTTGAATCTCGGATAGTAAATCCCAGACCTTATTCCAGAGTATCATCAAGGTTCAGATCGCGAAACTTCTCTAGCACAGAACTAACACTCTCTTCTACCACCTGACTTATGTGACTTCTCACAAGTCTCCATACTCACGTTATCACCACTAGTTTCAGACAAAATCTGCGTCTGCTTCTGCTTCTACTTCATACTAGTAACATAATGTTTTGGGATGAATTGGTTCAAACATAATATATTTAAAAATAATTAAATTTAATATTTATTTTAACTGATAAATTTAGTATTTGGATATGCCACTGTTTAGATGTATGGATGCAAGATAGATCGTTTTCATTGTGTAAGTTGTATTTGCGTTTCTTATGTATAGTTGCAATGACAGTATTCTTTGATAAATAAGTGTGCTTCTTTTCCATTTGTAATAAGTTTTTGTTACATATACTGTCGTTTTCTTACTACAAGGTTAATGACCATTATGTATACAATTTATCTTTACGTATTGTTATTTATTTCATAGTTTTTACATATTATAAAATAATAAAATATACTAAATAATTGAAAATCAGTAACTATTATGTATATATTTAATATAGTGCAAAAAAATAAATCAAAACAATCATTTTCAATCATTTTATTGTATATAAATCCAAATAATAACTTTTATCTAATTTATATGATATAATTAAATAAATGATATTATATATAGTATATTTTAATATGATTATATACTAATTAAATATGATTTCATATTCATATGGTTTTAAACTATTGATAACAAAAATTTTAATATGGAGCTTTTAATAGTTATAGTAATTTATAATCATTTTAAAAACAATCAGCGAAAATATTGAAATTAAAATATTAAGTTCTCAATAGTTGTTCAATGAAATTTTTGAAATCAAAATATTATGTGTTTAATATGGAATATAGTTTATTTAAATGATATATATATAATTTAGTTTGGAAATATTTTAAGTGAAACCTCTTACTCATATGATTTTATGAATATTTTATCATGTTATAACAAAAAATTAAACCACTGATCATAATTTTTTTAATGTGGGACATGTAATAGTTTTAGTAACTCAAATATAACATTACGAAAAAATAAAATTTTATCATATGATTAGTGTGATTTTTTAATTTATTTTATTAATATAAAATAAAAAAATGACAGAGGATAAAAAAATTGTTATCAATTCTTTATTATTCAAAAACATTAATTGTTATATATATTCCGTAACTTTTTATAAGGAAAGAAGAAAGAATATTTTGTATATTAATAATTAATTTTATGGTTAGTTTAATGGAAATTATAATGTATGTTTCGATAGAATAACTTATCTTTTCTAAGAATCTAATAATTATTATGGTGAAAACACATTCCATATTTCAAAATTTGTAATGTTTCTCAAATAATATATAGGAGAAGAGATAAAGGTGTGCATTCACAATATTAACATATAAAGAAAAACAAATTAACAAGGGGTATTGTATGCATCTTCTTTAGCTAGGCCATCACTGTTTTTAAGCAAGACGTGGACAATTCCATAGCCGCTCTTTAATGGCTATCCAAGCGTCTCTAAAGTCGACGTCAATTGTCCAAAATGTTCTAACATGACCCTAACTTTAGTGTTTTTATCTACTTTTTTATCATTTTATAAAATCATTTGTCCTTTCATCCTTTTTCTCCCATTCCTCAAAATCATACGTACAAACATGTATAGATAGATACATACATATATACATACATACATACATACATACATACATGTGTTGGCTTGGTGGTCATGGAATGAGATTGAGAAATTCTCATGTGTGTTTGCTTGCTTCTGGAAATGGCATATTCTGTTGATATGTCTTTTACAGTCTCTTGAAAAAGATGTTTGGATTTTCCACTGTGGCCTCAAATCTCTTGATCCCTGACTAAATGGACCCTTTTGTCACAATCTCTTATCAATTAGATGCCATATTTCCTCGTTTTGAATCAGAAAGTTTGATCATACTATGTATCTTTCATTTTTAAATCTTGGATACAGTTATTTAAGCATGAGTTTTATAAACTTATTTAAAATCCAATGTTATTAAATTTGATATTTCATAAAATACTCTCGAATTCACTATTATTGAAAATATTTTAAATTGTGAATTTTAAAAGCTTTATAGTGATTTCATAGTGTTTAGATGGAGTTTATTAAATAGAAAAATAAAAACTCAAATCTCATAGTTTTAGATAAAATTTCATAGTAGTTTAACAAAAAGCTTTATAGTGATTTCATAGTGTTTAGGTGGAGTTTATAAAATAGAAAAATAAAAACCCAAATCTCATAGTTTTAGATAAAATTTCATAGTAGTTTAACAAAAAATCATATTAAATTCGATAATCATCTAAAGTTCATCTCTATAATATTATTTGAGAAGTTAGTTTCATATGTGTCGCGCTCACGTTAACTCTCATGATGATTGATTACGTTGATACCCTTAATGAATTATAAATATTACATTTAAATACTATTATTGTTTTTTATTTAGTCTCCTTTTTTAAATTTTCCATATTAAGTATATATTAAAAAGGAAACATTTATAAATTTTAAAAATCAAAATTTAAAACGAAAATATATGTATATATAATATGATTTCATTAAAAAAGGAAATTTCACAAGATAGTAATATTCTATTTTAAAAATATTTTTAAATAACACAAAATATACCTTTGTAGTAATGAAATATTGCTTTATATCTATTGTTTCTTAGATGAAAAATATATATTTGTATATAATGTGATTTCATACAGACAAATTTCAGAAAGATAATCTTGATATTAAAAAAAGAAATATTATTTATTTTAAAACATAATTTTAAACAATACAAAATATATATTTTCAAAGTAATAGAAATATTTTGATATATCTATCTAATATCTTAGATGATTACATAAAATAATTAAGTAACATAAACTGATATATGTTTAGTTGACTAAGAATAATTTATAATTAGTATTATTGAAATGTTTTATTTATTTTTTATGTATTTAGATTAACTATAATATCTTTCAATTGCAGCAAAAAATATCTATAAGTTATATTTTACTTATATAATATGAATTCTCAAATACAATCACATTTTTTACTGCTCATTCTTAAGAGATATTAAAAATTATCATTTTAATCAAATAATTATAAAATATTTTAAATAACATAACACTATATACTTTCGCGAGGTAAATATATTATATTTTTCATTTTTACAATTATATTTCTTCCTAATATTAAATTTTCTTTTAAATTTTATATTTATATGTTTGTGGAGTTTAATATAATCATAATCAAAATACCAAAATAAAGATGAATTCTCATTTTTAGATTATTTAAAATAAATTTTAGTCTACCTTTCAATAAATCCAAGACATAAAATTAATTATAATTTATAAAATATTTTAGTTATTGTAAATATTGATATGTTTTCTTGAGCTTCCAAAATGATCATCGTTTTATTTTCTAATATATATATATATATATATATATATTTTTATATATTTTTTTTTTCAAAATGAACATATAATTTGATAAATATTATGATCCTACATGCACATTAAATGATAAATGAAATTAGTTTGATTTAAATTAAATATATATATATATATATATATATATATATAAAATATTATATATTAATTATCAATTGGATTTTTGCTAAACCAATCCCGGATACTTAATTTTATTAGTCCAATCACGTAAACAATAAAAAAACTAAAAAATATATATATATTTCAGTTTGAATTTGAAAGAATGTATGTAACTTAATATATACTCACAATATAAGTGACTCGACTAATCAACACTATATCTAAAATAATAGATTATATTAAAATTAAGGAAGACAACAACCAACCTAAATGCAAATAAAAAAATAATCAAAATTTTAATATATTTTGAATAAAAAATATTATAGTTGAATTCAGAGAAATAAATGCAATTCAATATACCCAAATGATAACTAAATCGACTGTAAAAACAATAAAATCGACTAGATATAACATATTTAAAATTATGTCTAATTAAAATAATATAATACTATTAGTATAAATTATGCATACAAATTATAAGTTAATTTAAAATTAAATTAAATAACAATCAATTATTGTAGTGTATATTAATTTATAAATATTTATATCCTGTGCATGAGTACGGGAAAATCACCTAGTTTAAAAGTAAATCACTTCATCCGACTGTGTTAAGTTACTTAGTATATTATCATAAGGGTATTTAATTATGCTATTATTACTGAATTAAGTTAAGATATGAATTTGTAGGTGAAGTTCAATTTTTCCCTAGAAAAATACGTAAATAAATATAATCTATTTATAATTAAGCAATTTTTCTCCAGAAGTTTGAGCAAGTTGAACATCGATCCTTTTTATGTGGCTGCTTACAGTATCATATTTTGAATTCAGCTCGGTGAACATGTTGTCCATCCTGGTGTTGATGTCTGTGGTAACCTGATTCAGTGCCTTGGCCTGAATTTGCTGGCTTTGGAACATCTGCTGCATCATGATGTTGAGGTTTTTCAGCTCATCTTCTGGAACACTCGCGGCTGGAACAGCTTGCTCATTGTTTTGCGGGAAGGTGTTCGGATACCCAAATCTTTGTGCCTGGTTGTTCTGCAGTAGCTGATTGACCTTAACTGTCAGCTCATCAATTTACTGGGTGTCTACACTTTTGATTTCCTTGGAGCGATCGCTCTCCTAGTTGTTATTGGCTGAGCTAGCTGCCATGATCTTAATCAGCTTAAACGCTCCATCAGTGGTCTGAGTCATGAAGTCTCCATTGCTCGAAGAGTTTAGAGCACCTTTGGTATTTCGAGTCCACTACATCATAGAAAATGCCCAGGAGATAATCATCATCAAATCCATGGTGAGAGCATTCTCTGCGGTAGTCATTGAAACGCTCCCATGCGTCGCAAAAAAGCTCATCATGAAGCTGTCTGAATGAGGTGATCTTGTTCCTCAATGCAGATGTTATCGCCTTAGAGTAGAAATGGTTGAGGAACACTCATCGGACCTATTCCCATGAAGTGAGGGAGCAGGTAGGGAGTGAGTTCAACCACCGTGCAGATTTTCAATCAAGAGAGAATGGGAATAGCATGCACTTGATGTAGTCTAGTGGCACACTATTCGCACTAGTGAAACTACAGACTTTTTTGAAATTCTCAATATGCTCCATTGGAATTTCTGCAGAGAGACTAGAGAACACCTTTCTCTGCACCAGATCAATCAAAGCAGACTTGAGCTCGAAGTCCTGCCTGGTGCAGAGTGGAGGAACAATTGCAGAGCTACGTAGTAGGGAAGTTACGCGAAATGTTTCTCTCCCCAATCGGAACAGTCTGTGCTGCATGTTCCTGCTGCGCGAGAGCAGCCTGTTCCTGTTGTGCGAGAGCAGCTTGTTGAGCAGTATCCTGTTGAGCTTTGATGGTATGCTGCATCTAAAGCATCTGATTTTGCATCAGTTGCATTGCTGCAGTGAGATCATCATAATGACCGTGATCACCCATAGTGGTGTCGGTTGGCCTTGGCTGTTGTCTGTTCTCTCTTTCTAACCTTGCGAGCTCCTGGTTGCTGAGTGTAACTAAATGTCCTTGTGCGTTGCTCCGAGTATGTCTACTGGTCATGCACCTGCAACATTAGCTGCAACAAAGAGAAAAGAGTAAGTTAGAGGTCTTAGACTAAATAAATAACCAAAAAATAAAGGTAAAAAGATGGTCTCCGGAAACGGCGCCAAATTGATTTTACGTGTATACGGACACAAATTAACCTAATGTGCACACTACCACAGTCGAATGGTATGTCGATGTAGTACTTTAGGATCGAATCCATAGAGACAAACTATTACACTTTATCTTTATGGGATCAATATCAAACTAAAACAATATGGGGGTTTTAAAGGTTTGAGAAATCGTATCAAGCAAGTAACAAATTGGTTTTAAGTTTTCAGATTAATGAGAAGCTAACCTAGGGTTCAACGGGTGCTTAAAATCATGAGCCAAACAATTATTCAAGTTCGATTAAAGAACCAGTCTAGAACTCGGAACACACTGCTAAATCAACCCACTGTCGTGGTGTTTCACCTTTCATCAATCAACCTTAGCTCCTAAGATGTCGCTTGGTCTGAGAGCTGATGATGAACATTAAGAGCTTATGATGAACATTAAGAGCAGATCCGATCAGTTCACAAAACATCCTAATATCTACTTTCGCTGATTAGGGATGCAATGCTCATTCAAAACAGATCTAGCAACCTATTACACGGTTAATGAACAGGTTAAACCTATGATATAACATTAAGAAGCCAGTTTAATGCAATCAATAAGAACAATTATGAACGAAGATAATCAAGTAGATTAACTTATCTATGTTTAGCTCACGAAATTAATATCTTAGAACCCTAGACAAGCTAGCCGACTACTCAGTCATGAACAGAGAAAACACAGAGTTCATAGATGAATAAGTACTGCATAAGATAATAGAAAACAAAGAGGGTTCAGGATTATCTTCTCTAGGTGAGATAGATGGAACCTTCTCCCTTTACAAAGTAGAAAAATCCAACAATCCAAAAGTCTCCAATGAGTTTCTTGTGTTAAAAAAAGCGTAGAATAATAATGAGAAACATAAAAATATGATATATCAAAGCCACATGCAGCTGGGAGAGAAAAAGGATAATTAGGGCAAATCCCAAAATAATAGTGGTTTCTATAAAAATCTCTACCGCTGGAACAGTCACTCGGGTTGCTCCGCTCGATCGGGAACAGTCATCAGACTGTTCTGCGTGAAAATCACCAGATTGCACTCTTTTCTGCCTCTTTTGCTCCAAGTGGTCTATTTCCCATCCAATACAACTCCAGACCTGTAATGACTCGAAAAAGACTAGAAAGACTCGATAAAGACTTGAAAACCAATTAAAAAACATATATACAAGATATGTAAAACACCAGATATCAAGCGTAATGACTATCCACCGGAAAAAATCTGGACATAGTCCACCGGAGAGCCCGCGAAAGGCATCCAGAGGGCTGGTGATCACCTCATGTTAATCCACCAGTGGTCACACAACTTTGACAACGTGTTTAGAATGTTTTTATATTTAAATGTTTTATAAAATTTAATAAATTGTACTTTTAGAGTTAGTTAAATTATATTTTTTTTAATTTCTATTATTATGGAATCTATACTTTTATTTAATTTTATTTAGAAAAAGTAATTTTTAGTGTAACTTTTAAATTTAAACCTTTTTAGATTAATATTTGAAAATTTCTGAAAATTTTCAGACGATCAATTCATGAACTTCTTTTTTGTAAAATAATACGATAAATTTTTTTTTACATAATCGTCCGACGACAGAAATTCATTAAAAATGATGATTTCTGATGGATTTCTAGAGAAAATGTCAGTTAGAAATGAGATGTTTTTACTAGTAGATGGTCTTTCAAATTACAAACGAGACAATTGGTTGTATTATATATAAGTGAGTGTGCATTTTCTCTCTTTTTTTATAAATAGTTTGGGTGCATAAAAGATAAAATTCTAGAATTATCTTACCTATCAACCTGATTACCAAAGTGATTGTGGACATTTTCTTGTTTTGTTTTTCTTTGAACATCTATTTTATTACTCAAAAATGGACTCTTCCTGTCGTGTGATTTTAGATTTTATTTCTATTTGCACCTTAACCGAAATACTTTTTTATGTAAACTAAGAATTTACTTTGTGTATTATCCGAGATAAATTATTTCAGTTAATCTAGATTTGTACATGCATCTAGGTTATGAGTTTAAATCATATTGGAAGTAGTTATTTCATGATGTTTCTAGACACTATAGGGATACATATTTGAAAAATAATCTATCTGTAAACTGTACCTTCTTTTGAAAATTAGTCTGGATCCTATCTTTAGTTTGGGAAACCACTAGGTTAAACAAAAAGAAAAATAATCTAAATATAAATTGTTATCCCTATATATTAAAGGAGAAGCATTTTTAAGAGTTTTTTAACGGTGAATTGACAATGTCTGACATGGCTTTATGAGAAACTTTTATTTAAGAAATCGTCTACGTGTCACGTAGAGAATGTTTGTCACAAAATTATGCATTTAATACAAACGTTACTTTCCTTAAAAATCTAAACAATTTTCCGGGACATCATTTTCTACTCGAGCTTCATTCTTCTTGTTTCGAACCATCAAGAATATTACCGGAACAATCTGTTTCAAACCAAACTTGAGCTTCTTTCTTCCTCGATCATTTTCGAGTAAAAAATACAACCCTGATAGTCTGTTGCGAATTATCAGCTTCACCTTCAATATAATTGTCAACGAGAAGCAACTTGAGTTTCATGTAGCGATGACCATGGCTGTAACCTCCTGAATTCTATTATAAACACATGCATTTTAAGAAACGATGGAAGCAACTTTGACGTAACAACCAAGGTTTTCTAATGTTACATTCCTTAAAAATCTAAACAATTCTCGGGACGTTATTTGACGTGTGAAGTTATATAATCAAAAGAGGAAAAATAAAAGAAAAGAAATGAGAAACTACATGCGAAGATGGAGACAGAGCTGAGTCTAGTGTGAGAAATGGGGAAAAAAAAAGAGAAATCACTCAACGTGTGAAGACAGAAATAGCTCGGAACAAAGACAAAAAGGAAACAAAAGTGGAGAAAAAGAAGAAGTACATAGTTTGAGATGGACTTTCGAGAGAAGGATCCCGATCAGATATGAGTGTGGGGGATTATTATATGGAGATTCACTTAATATATGACATGTCAGGGAAGCCATAGAAACTGACGTCTTTGTCACTGGAGTAACGACTTTGTTGTGGTGAGCCTTGCTTCCTACGCAAGTATTAGAAGAATCAGCTCAAATCTCGGCTAAGTCAAACCGGAAAATATTATGGCCAAACTGGAGTTCCGGAACAAATAAGAAAGCTTCAGATCACTTTCAAAATATCTAAAAACTTTTATGTTGCAGAAACTTTGGGAGGTTCGTATGTGTTCTAATCAGACTGTTGCATATCCAAAATAAACTATGAACCATCATCACTTTCATTTAAAATTGTGTTATGATTAAAAATATAGAGTTAGGACAAAATCTGAATTCAAAAAACTAATCAAATCCAATCTGAAAAAAGTAGTACTGAACTTTAACCAAAATTGGTTAGATATCCGAATGGGTCCAAATTTTGTATTTAGAGAACCAGAATTGAATCTGACCTGAACCGAAATATTCAGGTGTTCAAATGTATTTAAACCAGATTTATATACTTAAATATATTAATTATTTAAAATTTAATATCTAAAATAATATACAAAATATATAAGATATTTTTAAGTTGTTCAAAATACCTGGTAATATATACAAATAAAGTATATGTTAAAATAATTAAGCGATACTCAAATACCAAAAATATTTAAAATATCTATTCATTTTCTATCCAAATATTTCGGCTAAAACCATTTTATGTTAATTTTAAGAATTTTGGCATATATTATTTAAATTTAGATGTTAGATATTATTTTTATTTTATAATTTGAGAAATTAAAAATTTATATGAACTTTTAATTTTTTGAAAAACTCAAACTAAATCTGCAAAAATTCGAACTGAACCAGATCAAATTCCGTAAAGATCTGAACTGAACTGAACCAAACCAAATGATACCCGAATACCCATCTTTAGTCAAATAAATATTGTTTATAATATTTTAAATACATTATAGTTAACAAAATTACTCCAATGCAAAGGCGCGGATTCTAGTTATTATTATATTATATACAGTCCACAAAAGAAACAAAAGAAAATTTTACGAGGGAGATCGCGACTCACGAACTCACATGTGAAGTGAAGTTGACATAACAATATTAAAAGTTATTACTGTTATCTTTTTAAAGAAGCATTGACATAAGTTAACTGGGCCTATCAATTAATTAAATAGTGGCAAACCAAAGCTGAAGTTGTTCTTGATATGATATGCAACCTAATAAATCAAAACTATTGTTAATATCGCCCACCACATTTGATGCCTTTCTTATGTGCACATGCATATAAAAAGTTCACTTTTATGAACGAGCCTGTAGATGAATTTAATGAGCTGCCAAACAACACATTGTAGGTTTGGTAAAACAAAAAAGAAACACAGAAACAAAAAAAAAACACAGGAACCAAGTTTCCAGCTTCCACAACTGATTGGGTAACTGAATTTCCTGTGTGGCTGTGTGCAACATAATAAATCAAAACTATTGTTAATCTCGCCTACCACATTTGATGTCTTTCTTATGTGCACATGCATATAAAAGTTCATTTTACGAATGCGCCTGTAGATGAATTCAATGAGCTTCCAAACAACACATTGTAGGTTTCGTAAAACAAAAAACACAGAAACCAAAAAAAATTACAGAAACCAAGTTTTCAGCTTCCACAACGGATTGGGTAACTGAATTTCCTGTGTGCGTGGCCCATGGTTAGTCTTTATTTTGTTTCTTAGACTGGACCGTGGTAATTTGGTTTAAGCGTGGCATACCTTTTCTGGTTAAATTTAGTATGTATTAATTTTTTTTCCAACTCTATCTGTACCGTGCCCAGGGTAAATCTATTATCTATATACGGTGTTGGATGGGGCAGCTGCGCCCCCCCCCCCCATGATTTTGTGAAAATAGTGTAATTGTTTAAAGAATTTTTATGTTGCCCCTTATGATGTGTTATCTTATGCTTTAATTTGCTTCCCCGGATGAAAATGGATTCCAGATCCACCCTGAATTATGTACCTATTAATTGTGACGTGGAATTGAAATATGAAAGTACCGAATTTGATAGCAAACGAAAAGAACTACTAGTCCCTCTTCTTTTTTTTTTTAAATAGACTTTTTAGTGTTTTCACAAAACGCATTAAATTAATATAATAATTTTATCATTTTCTGTAATTTTCAATTTTCAACAATTTTTAGCCAATAATAATCCAATAAAATCATTTAATTTTTAAAAAATTTACAATTTTTATGAAAAACATAAAATATACATCTTTTTGAAACAAAATATTTTTCCAAAACATGAATCTTTTAGGAATAGATGTAGTATTTGTTAGTGTTAGAGTATTAGCATGTGTGATGTGTCAGCTGTGTGTCACCTTTATCAGCATTACTCATAAATAAATAATTAACTTGCAATATCATATATAGTAGAACCTCTATAATTGATATTCAATAAATTAATAATCTCTATAAAACAATAAATTTCGTTGATCCTATATTGGACGGATTAAAAATTTAACACAAATCGATAAAGATAATATTTTTTTTAGAAATTTTATGTAAATATATAGTTCCATTAAAATTATAAATTAATAATTCATATTTGTACATATTTTATATAAGTAAGAATCTATTATTATATTATTTGTTTTTATATTTACAATGAAATCGTCTTTATATTTTATTAACATTCAATATATCTGTGATGAGATTTAGTAATATTATATCTAAAATCACATTTAAGTTATATACAATATATAATAGATACATGAAATAATATAATAAAATTAATATTAATGTCAAATTGTAAAAGTAACAACTAATGTTTATACACGAAAATAAAATATTTTTCTTATCTTTTATGAAATCTAAATAATTGTTTTTTCTAAATTAAAATCTCTATAAATTAATAAAATTTTAAAAATAATGTGATCAATATAATCATAATCAATACATATTTATGTCATAATACTTGATAATAAACATTGAAAATGTATATAAATATATTTATATGAGAATAAATATATAACAATTCATCTATTTAAATATATTTATAGAAATTTTATCAAGGTAAATAATTATATATCTGATTCTTATATTTAATTTTAAGAGTTCCATTTATAAATTAAAATTAATTTATATTAATTTTAATATAAATTAAAATTCACTTGTTTAAAATTTAAAATTATTTTAGAACTTTAAACTGTGTTGTTTTATGTAGATATTTACTTATAATTTTATAATTCTGCAATAATCGTTTATTAAATCATGTAATTTTATCTATGATTCAATTTTATAATTTAGTTAAAATTTTAGAATATAAATAAATATATAATCAAATTTCTGTTTTTAATTTAAATTTTATATAATACTAATTCATAATTAAATTTGATATTAGTGAAGTACTTAAGTACTTCGTTAAAACAGAAAATAAGATATTTATAAGATTTATTATGAGAAATGAAATATATATAAAACGAAATAGAAAAATATGAAAATATATTATGAATTATTTTAAATGTTTAATTAATTAAATAGAAGTTTATCTGATATCGCTATCTTCAATGAAATCATAAAAAATCTTGTAGCACAAATCGTAAATAACACATTAGGTAAAAATTAATTTTATATGATATTCCTGTCATACATTATTTTAATTTTTCCTTTGTGTTATTTATTTTCTTTTAGTTTTCTTTCATATTCTCTCTATTTAAATGATCAAAAGCAAGTTGCAAGAGAGGGTGTGTGTTTGCCCCACTCCTCACATAATAATACAATCTTCAAACGTTTTACAATTCACATCCCTCTTTCCGAATTTCCAGATACATACACACAAACGTTATGTAACTGCAAAAATACATCGAAACGAGATTCCACTATTAGCTATGTACTAGTCAAAGTGCGTCATGGTGATGGTGTGACCCCAAAGTTAGTCTTCACATGTTTCTTAAGTTTCAAGCATTGAATTTTGATATTTATCCAAACAAGAAAAAATAATTGATTTCTTTCCTTTTTACATGTTTATATTTTCTTGAAGATTTATTTCCTTCTTGGTAAAATTAAGATTTATTTTCTCTTTTTGTATCATTTTTTCCCTTTGTGTTTGTTTGCATAGATGATGAAAGTGAGGAAAATGGGAGAAGAAGTATTGAAGAACACAAGATGTGTCTTCTTCTTCTAAGGCATTAAGAACATCAACAAGGAGAGAAACCATTATAGATTTATATATATATATATAGAGAGATAGAGAAGAAAGAGAGTTATCAAATCCTTTTCGCTTTTTTGCAATAATCCATTAAGTGAATAATGCCAGTCCCCCTTGCACCATATCCAACACCTCCGGCTCAGCCATTGGCTCCACCATACACTCCTCCGCCGCCTGCAAATGGTATAGACTTTTCAAATAACAAAACTTTCAACCCAGAAAGATCCTCTGTTTTCAGAAACTAAACAATCCAAAGTTCGAATTATGACATAAATCCATGTTTTAATTTTCTAGAAAATAATTGAAAATCCATTCTAAGATTGTTTTAAATTATTTTCTTTTAACCAATCAAATATTTATAGATTTCTCTTTGTTTATAACCTCATGTGTTCTTCGTTACATTTATTGCAAATAATTGATCTCTTGTATGGATTCATATTATTCCCAGAAACCATTTGTTTAGTCCACATGAGTTCATCGTTAATCCATAAATTATTTTTTTGCACAACTGAATACATAATAATAATGGTATTGAGATTTATAGGTAGTACAGGTGGACAGAGCCAGTTAGTGTGTTCAGGTTGCAGAAACCTTCTGATGTATCCGGTCGGAGCAACATCTGTCTGTTGTGCCGTCTGTAACGCTGTCACGGCCGTTCCTCCGCCGGGTAATTATCAGTCAACTTATTTGATGAAAAGTCGATTAATGAGATTTTTGGTTTATAATAGTTGCCCAATGCAGGAACAGGAGATGGCTCAGTTAGTGTGTGGAGGATGCCATACACTTTTAATGTACATTCGTGGAGCTACAAGTGTTCAATGTTCTTGTTGTCACACCGTTAATCTCGCCCTGGAAGGTTTGCATTTGATATATAAACATTTTAGCACATGCATATCGATGTGTATGTTAATCCGATCTCAAATTAATTTTAGTTTGGAGTTTTGGTTAAGAAATATAAGAAACCAAAACCAATATTAAATTAGTTCTTGGATGCAATTTAGAGTACAAATTTATTAAATGTTTTTCAGATTAAATCAAAAAGAAATTGAAGTGTTAGCCTTTTTGTGGGTTTAATTTTCTTTCTTTTTTTCGGGTAAAATGTTAAATAAAATTTTCCTTTGTTTTTTGACTTTTTCCCATTAACATGCATTATACAGATTAACCCGAGTGGTAACATAGTGAAAAGCAAACCATCAGGTTACAAGTTCTTGTCGTTTTGCTAGTCTTAGTTGGTTTCGGGTTTTAGATTTAAAGATAATACAACCAATTCAAGAGCTGTTTTATTTTCAGTTATATGTGTTCTAGTTTAGTTCTGGTTGTCTGATATATAATACAACCAATTTCAAGATCTTTTTTGTTTCAAGTTATGTTAGAACAGTTTGTTTCTAAACAACAATATGAGTAACTCTCGTGTCTCTTGCATGTTGAATATTAGCGAATCAGGTAGCGCATGTGAACTGCGGAAGCTGTAAGATGCTACTAATGTATCAATATGGAGCAAAATCTGTGAAATGTGCCGTTTGTAGCTTTATCACATCTGTTGGGGTAATATTATTAGTTCTCTTCATAAAACTGGAAAAATCGATTTTAAATCCTTTGCAAATAACTAACAAAATAACTTGCATTTGTGTATTAGGATGCTTCTTTATATAATGTTTTGTTTTCGGTGGCTATGGTTTTGATAATGCTTTGTAGGGTTCGACGAGCACGACTGATCAGAAGTTAAACAATTAAAAGTTGGTATGGATGGTTTATATATTAAATTGTGAGCAATATAGAGGAAGAACCAAACCTTTTTTCCCCTCCCAGAAGTAGCTTGAAATATGTAATTCGTCGAAATTTCTGACTTTGATCTCTTTGTCCGTTTGTATAGAGTTGTCTCTCTTCATTGTCTCTGTTTAAATTACTGCTTCTTCTATTCTTCTTTTGAGAAGAAATTGATTCACCAGTTTGTAAGACTGATTCAGGAATAAAAGCTAAACTTTTTATGGATGATATTTCAATTAATGGTTAATGCATTGACTGACGCATTACGCATAACACAAAGTAAATGCCATTCTTTAAAAAATATCCCTTTCACGCGCCAAAGGTGTCTTTCCCACTAATATAGATTTTAAGAAAATGTTTTACATGTAAACAAATTCAAAACTCATCTTAACATTTTACCCACAAATTAAGACAAATTCAAAACTTTTTATTTGACTACGTACTATTTGATCCAGGACCAGTCTAGTACAAGGAAACAAAACATTCGTCTTTGTCAACATATATAAATTATTTTATTTTCTAGTAATAAAAAAATATAAGTACGTATTATTTCAATTAGCAAATCTAGTTATTGTTAAAAATTAAACTATGTTTTAATGATTCGATGAGACGAGTTAACAACGTTTAAATTACAGTTTTAAGTTTATTTTTATATGTTTGTGTATTAAACAGAAATTGTATACTATGTTGTTGTGTTCTTTTAGTAAATGTTATTAGCCTTAGTTATTTTTAATTTGAAGAACAGACAAATGGCTTATATATTCAGTGACACTTTTTATTTTTGTCATCTGAAATTTTATTAATCAACACCATTACAAACTCAAACATGGGTGGTTACAAGTCTGAAACATCCAAACTAAATACCAAAAGAAAGATAACTAAGTCAGCAATTTAGATGAAATCTAAGCCAGAAGCCACAAGCCGGCCGTTGCTAAAGAAACATCCCAGAGGCTAAACGACCATAAGACACCAAATCATCACTGGCACTTTCTCAACAAACTGTTTTTAGCACGAATTATAACTTTAGACTTTTATAATGTATATAAACTCAAAATTAATAATTAGTCTCGATTTTTGTTAGAGATGAATTGCATACCTACACAAGGTCCATTGAACAAACAGAACTCGGTCCAATAGCTCAGCCTACAAGCTCGACCCATGAGTTTGATGATCAGGAGGTTGGTCCGAAGACTAAGTCTAAGTAGGGTTGGGTGTTGTTCAAAAAAAAAAAAGTAGGGTCGAGTAAAAAACCCGGATCTAAAAGCCCGAACGAATCCGATTTAAAAAAATAGTACCAAATCTAAATCGAAATTCATTAAATATCCGAACGGATTAAAGATTTTAGTATTTATAGAACCGAAACTGAACTCGATCCGAACCGAAATATTTTGGACACCCGAATGTATCTGAAACAGATTATATACCTAAATATATTAATTATTTTTACATTTATTGTATATTAAAAATATCCAAAATATATAAGATAATTTTATTTTTCCAAAATACTTGAGAATATATATAAATAGTCAAAAGTAAACGTGTAAAATAGCTAAATTATACTCAAAATACTAAAAATACTTAAACAATTTATTGATTCTCTATCCAAATGTTCAAACTAAACTAATTTATATGTTAAGTTTAGGTATTTTGACTAATATTATTTTATTTATAGATTTTAAAAAATTTAAAGTATATAATGAATTTTTAAAAAATTAAAATAATTTAAATAGGTTATCCGAATCCGAACCAAATCCTTAAAGATCTAAACCGAACCCGAACCAAAATTTATAAATATTCGAATGGGGCTGAAATCTTTGACTCCGAAAACCCGAATAGATCCGGACTGAACCTGAATGGATACCGAACGCCCATTCCTAAGTCTAAGTACTCAGCCTATTAAATTAGGCCCAATTAAATTAGGTTAAACCGGCTTAAGATAAAAAAAAGAAGAGAATTAGACTCGTGTATAAAAGAAGGATATGATATGAGAGACCATAAAGAGTAACCAGACTCAACTATAGATATTGATGATTAGAGTTGCCCAAAAAAAAACATATTGATGATTTTTGTGGAAAGTCCCTTAATCTAGTGGTTTGACTAAGAGTTCTGAGATTTAAACCCTAGAAAATGCAAATTATGCAGATTATGGAGAAAGATGCTTACAAGAGGTCTTCATCATGGTGTAGGACGTATCATCGAACATGGATCTCATAGGGCAGCTCGGAGTGATGTAGTCAGACGTGTATTCTCATATGGTGATAGAATTGTCGACTGTAGAATCGTCTATGAAATATTTCTCAGCATTGTAATAGTATAATTAATCAGACGTTAAAAAATAGGATTTTCGTTATTTAAATTTACTTCATCGACTTGTACTTTTCGGTACATTCTGCCGAAAATTCTCTCTTTTTTATTCATACAAACATTACAACTTTATTTCATCTGATCAATAAAAACATATTTGAAATAATCAATAATCGAGTTTTGTTCATATCTTTAGAGCCGACTAAAACTCAAATTCAACAGTTTTGGTATGATATCTTTGGTTATTAAAAAGTAAAACTACAAAACAGTAGTACGACGGATATATGATGCAGCCTTCGGTCTTCTCTCTCTTACTCCGGTGTTTGGTGGTTTTCACCGCCACCGGGAGTGGCTAAGACCCCGGGGAAAGAGGCTTTCAAAGCATTTTACCGCCGGCTTTCTGTCTCTGGGAGGGGATGGTTCCTCTAGCATCTCTATCGCCGGCTTTGTGTCTCTCGGAAGGATGGTTTTTCTAACATCTCCGAGCACCGGAACTTATGTTCTTGTGTGGTGAATTAGTATTAGTTTGAAGTCATGGAATATTGCTTTTGTTTGGTTCTTGTTGTTTCAGTCACTTCGTCGCATCCTAAGTTGGCTTTTTGGGTTCGTTTTTTGTGATTTATGTTCGCTGTGGAGGTATCTACTAGATCTTATCTTGGTCCTTTGTGGTTTTGAGAGATGGTTTCTAAACGAAGCAGTTAACTTGATCTTCAGTTTTTCTTTTGCGAGGAGGTGGACAGTCTTTATTCTGTAGATCACTTAGCTGTCTTGCGAGTGTCCGCGTGTAAGAGCTGGTAGTCTTCTTTGATGTTTTTTTCAAGTAGCGTTTCAAGGTCTTTTGTCCTTGTATCTTAGTTTTAGTGGTGGTTTCTGGTCATGCAAGTTTCACATGGATAGCAGCTGCTGGAGTTGGTGTCGATTTGACCTCTCGATTGTTTCTGATGTTGCTGGTTCTAATATGGCTTGGTGATATTCCCTTTAAGGTTGGGACTGCTCAAGACATTTGTTCCTTATGTCAGCTCCATTGATATCGAATTCTTTTAGAAATGTGGAAAGAAATAGACTTGTGGACATATATGGGTTTTATGCTCTATTTATGTTTTTATTTTATTTTGTTTAGTTTATGTTCTTTGTTTTTGGTTTTTTATGGACACTATATATCTCAAATTTCTTCGAGTTAAAAAAAAAGTACTGGATATATGATAAATACAACAAATCCAAAAGGCTTCGTCTCTCGATTAGGACTAGAGTCTGAATAATTCCATGCTAACCTTGTCTAATTGGGGTGGAGTTCACGGGGTCGCCTATGAATCATCTTTGGTTGGTTTAAGTGTCTTTCGAAAGTCTTTTCACTTGTTTGGATCACGGCAAGTTTAATGATAAAGATTTATTTATGATCTTCTTCTTGGATAATTCAAATTATTTTTAAAAAAATAATTATTTATGATCTTCTTTTTTATTTTGGATAATTTAGATTTATTTATGATCTTTAAAAAAAATCAATTTATTTTTCTGTTTTAGAGATAAGATTGACTTCTTTTTCTTATCTGTCGATAAGAAGATCCACGTAACTTTGAGATAAATATGATCTCATTGACTATTCAATTATGGTGTATCATGGAACATTAATTTCTATCTATACTATTATTTGTGAATTGATTTTTTGCAACAGAATTCTCACGTATCTCACGTTTAAATTAGATTGATTAACATTGTTTGTACCCATAATAAATAACTAGACCTTCACCCGCTCGACCAAGCAGGGTGTCAATTTTCATTTTCTCGTTTATACTATATACTATATATGGTTTGCAATATATGTACTAATATAACATATTTAAAAATAACAATATACTTAATTACATCGAATAACTTTTTACGTTCTACAGTAAATTACATGACCGATATTTCTTGGACATCATATAAACAAATCAAACATTTGTATAATTAGATCATGTAAACAAATCAAACATTTGTATAATTAGATTTATGTATAAAATATCTATAAATATAATTTCGGAATCAAAAGTAGAAAACATATACAAATATGAGTTAGTATGGTATTAAAAATTGATACATTAGTTATAACATTTGTAAGAAAATAAAAATATTATAGACAATTTATTCCATAGAATATTCAGTTTGTATAGTTGTATCAATATTTTTCAAAATAGAGAAGGTGTATGCAATGTGAAAATATTTTAAATCATGTTAGCAAAATTTTCAAAAAGTATAGATTTTTTTGAAATATTTAATTAGTTAATGTGACTTTTATTTTTAGTTATTACTAATAAATAATAAAAATATAATTACATATTTATAAATAATATTGTTCATTAAACATTCAAAGCTATATTTATTAATTATTTGCAAACACACACATATATACAAAATAGGAAAAAATAATGAATAATATAAGTTATGTTTATAATTATTGTTGCCAAACTTTTTTTTTATTTCGAATTCGATTTTGGGAATATATTAAATTAACAGAAAAGACAAAAAATCATAAAAAGTAACACACAGTTAAATAGAATTTGATTTTAGAAATATATTAATTAAACAGAAAAAGACAAAAAGTATTTAGGAAACACACATTAAATAACTGAAAAAGACAAGCATTAATATAGAAAGATTAATTAAATGCTCAGTGGCATATCATTGTAAATAACACTGAAAATTCAGAGGTATTTTATAAGTGTACATCTCTTTTAATAATAGAGATTCATCTATATTAGTCAAAAAATAAAATATACAACTTTTTTTTCTAAGATAAGTGATTAAAATTAAAAATAGTAAGAATCAACTAAAATATTAAAAATATATATTTCAAAATAAAAAGATAATTCATATATACTGTGTTTTTATCCAAAAACATATCTTTAATAAAATTCACAATTAAAAAAAAAAACAGAAAAACATAACTAAATATTAATCAAGTAAAATTATTTTTTAGCCAGGATCTAAACATACTCAAATAGACTCAATCAAGTAAAACTTTTAATTTTATATAAAAAGAGAACTGAGTGTAATTTCTGTTGAAGAAAAAGAGTATAGTTTCTAACATCTGAAAATAGTGTACAAAGAAATTTTTAAAGGATTTATAGAACATAAAAAATTTCCAGTCAAAATATAAACAATTATTCATCATTTTATTTTTAATTAATAATATATGTATATTAATAAATAATTATAAAATGTTTATGCTCCATGCGCAGACACTTACCAGTGGTTTGAGATGCGGGTGAAAACTCAATAATTTCGGCAGCCAGATCTAATCTATATACATCTCCTTTTACATTACTTACCGTAGGCGTATCAAGTAGTATTTGACACCACTTTATCATAGACATCTCCTTTCACATCACTTACCGTATCAACAATTTTTTTTAACATCCAGACCAAAAATTCTAGCGAAATTTTTTGTCAATAATATGGTGCACCAGAAGGTCCAAAACACTAACTTTATACCAATTTAGCACGATATACCAATAGTATGAAACATAAAAAAAATTATGGCTCTTAAGGATACATTAGATGCTTCAAAACATTTATAACCTATAAGATAGAAGTTAAAACCCATATTGCCATATCAACAGAAGATGATGGAAAGCTTAATTCGACACACTCTTCATTCATTAAACAGTAAAATTTGTTTATAGGAGAGACCACAAAGGGTATTCAGACTCATCTATATATGGGTGCATATCAGGTGGAGCAGTAGACTCGTCTGGTCAACGATCCTCTTACTTCCCTTGGCGGTGCGTGTTGATATGCTTAAATTACCTTTGAGTTACTCTCTCAAATAAGATGATCACTTTAATAGTTAAGGATCGAATTCACAGAAACTGGAAATTATACGATAGACTTATGGTTTAAAATTAAACTAAGAAAGAAAATAGAAAACAATAAGACAAAACAGTAAATAGATAGGTTATGTAATAGATGAGAAAGCGCTAGATCTAGGAAAATCAAACAGGTGATACAAAACTGCAATCAATAGGTGTCAAAGGTTTATTAATAACAAACATATAACTTGATTTCATTAGCAAGTTATCCAACTCTCGCTGCACAAAACTATCAGATGCTTTATTCTATTAAAAATCAACTCTTGTTGCGGATTTAATGATTTAGACAAGCATTCAGATTCAATTATGTTCAACTAAATTCTTAGACCAACTCGTTGTGAATAAATATCTAGTCCAACAGAATTATGTTGAGATAATTGATTACACCCTTGTGTCTCACAATTATCATATGCTTTCCAGGTTCTACTTAATTACTATAGAAACTAGTATGATAAAAATATATGGAGTAGAATATGATAAATAACTGTACCAATCTATCAATCATCAACTCAACATTAAGCCATAGAATTCCCTAAATCTAACAAGTTGGTTTATTCAAATATGATCAATGAAAACATAATCAATGAATAGATATCCTCAAAGAATTTATTCTCTTCTCCTCCAATCAAAAATAAATCTTAGCCTCCATAATGGCTTAAGAAAACATAATATAGGTCAAAAATACGTACGAGACTTCTTTACAAATACTAGAGACTTTTGCGCTAACTTGTAATTTTGAAACTTTAATTAAATCTCAATTTGGTTGCTGTTGATGATGGGTGTCTTTCGTCACCCTTGTAGGTGTCGTTGGATACCAGACAAAATCTCGACGGCTTTATTTCCTCGCACGTCAAACGGATCACTATTCAGTAAAACACGCACAACTTTTGATCTGAATTGACCTCAATCCGGTGGAATTTAAAATCTAACTCAATTATCTATCTTGTGTCAAAATATGAGTTTCATCCACCAGTAGAAAATCTTCCATACTTTTTTAAACATCTGACCCATCTGAACAGTTTTGCATCTTAAATTGTTCTAAACTCTCAAAAATACACATGAAGCTGCAAAGACCCTAGAAAGAATTCAAAAACACAATATAGACTCTAAAACCAGATTGATAACGTAGTGAAAACCCATAAAAACCATGTTATATCATGTGGAGCCTGTCGCTTCCATGCTCCGACGGATATACTTAGATTTTGCCGGTATAGATAACTCCTCTTTTTCAGGTATTCATCTCTTGGCTTCTTTGGAGAAGAGCTGCTTTCCAGGTTCTATCTCTAGCTCACAGTACATGACATATATCTCCCTCCTCTGGTGGATAACGGCTGTTTCGATGACAAAGCAGCTGTCTTGTGATGTGGAAGTCGGGATCAAGGTTCCACTCTAGCGATGTGGGTTTCTCCGGCATGTTTCGTATCAGTTTGTTCTAGTTGGCTTGGGCAATGTCGGTTAATCCCGGTTTTGGATTATGCTTGTACTGGTTTGTTTCATAAAAAAATGTATATCATTATATATATTTATATATATATATATATATATGTAAATAAAAACCTTTGTCAATTTTTTTAAACATTTATTTATCAGATGTTAACTTATAGATATTATATCACAAATATGTATTGCTTTATAACATTTTTTCATGGGTTAAAAAAATCAGATATTCAAATGTATTTTAGAAAAACACTCAAAACTTATAATTTACTACTAATCTTATTTTATTTTTTAAAAACCTTATTTCTTTTATTAATAACTACATTGAAATTATAATACACCCTTTAAAAAAAAAACAAAAATCTAGTAGGCGACTTAGATTTTGTTTACTATGAAATAGTATTATTTGAAAATTACACACAACACGGAAGTAGAAAACAGAAAAAAAACATAAAATTTAAAGAATGATATATTGTTTAATTTACACAAAACGAGCTCAGGCAGCAAAAATGACAATCGGACCACAAATTACTCCGGACAAAATACAATGCATCGCACTCAAAAAGTACATGGAACATCGAGTAGTCCATTGAAAATCTGACAGCTTTTCAACAACTGCCAAACCAAATCAGGCCAGAATTTTCGGGGTTTTTTGCACACAGAAATTGAGACAGTAACATTTGATTATGGAAAGGGTTGGCGTGTGTTTTTCAATCGGTTTTCAGCTTCGTGTCTTTATGTCTAAAGAGGTCCATTCTAAAAAAATATCAATTAGGTATATTCTGTGTAAGGTTCTAGACTTCCAGTAAATTAGTAATTCAATATATATTCATAGAATAAAGTTTGGTAGATAACAAAGGAACAAAGCATCTTATACTAAAGCATATCATATGCCCACACGAATAATTATCTCATATCGTCTCTTAAGGCCACAAGATCATTACCTTTCCCTCTCGCATGGACCACACATATGTAATTATGTATTCCTCCACATCCAGGGATACTGTTTGTTTGTGACCATTTCCTTGGATAGGGCCAAAGCTTGTAGTAACTAGAGGCTAGAGATGTACGTGCAAAATGAATGTTTGAACCTGAAGTTTTGGTTGAAAGTTCATAATTTTCCATAAAATGTTGAATTGTTGGAAAAGTTTAATCGCAACATGTTTGAGTTCATAAAGAGATTTACGAGGATGCACCACGAGATTCAGGTCTATAAAGTAACATTCACTACTGACATCTAATACAAAGAGTTCGCAACTTTGCAATTTGTTTCAACTCATTTCCCATGGCGAGTTCAAGGGCGTAACTGTTTCTTTCCTGCCGTGTAGCATCGACAAAATTGTTAAAGGCCCAATGACATAAAGGACCAATAGTTCTAAATCATTTTGAGTCCTGATTATAATACTAAGTTTGATCTTCGACAGCATCAATTCTATAACTAGTAAATAGCCACCAATTCCAGTACACAATTTCATCAGTTTCTTGAGTCTATCTATCTATACTTTTGACCGTTGAGTCCAGGGGCGGATCCAGCAATTGATTTTGTATGGGGCATGCAATGTAAATCAAATATAAAACAGAAGCTCTTACATAAAATTTAGGTTAATTACTGGAAGGAAAAAAAAATCAGTGTGGGGCACATGCCACACCTAACTCCTTCTTGGGTCCGCCCCTGGTTGAGTCTTTTTTACTCATTTGTGGTTTTCATGTTATGCTGAAATTCCAACTTCCAAGTAACATAATCCGTAAGTTTCTTAATCGATGCAGTCTATCGATTTAGACACCCTTCGTATTCTTACTCGTTTGTTTGTTAGATTTACAACATTTGTTATTCTCTCCGTTTCAGTTTAACTGTTGTTTTAGGAAAAAGATTGTTTCAAAATAAATGTTATTTTAGAATTTCAATGCAAAATTTATTGATAATATTTTTCAGTTTATATTTCGATTGGCTTAGTTTATATTTTGATTGGCTTGAAATATGGTTAGGTGTATAGTTGTGTTTTTATTTTGGAAATATATAAAATCACATGTTTTTTTAATCTATGTGAATAAACCTAGAATAACAATTAAAATGAAACAAATAGAGTAGAAAATAGTGGATCAGGGTTATTTTCTGTTTTGCTCTGAGAATTTATAAATGGTCCACAAGCGAAGTATCTTCCAAATCTTAGTCAGTATACCTATGTTCCATAAGATTTAGAGATCTCTCAGAAAAAATGAAATGAGAACTAAAATGTTACCTCGTCTTCATCTTGTATTTAGTTTCCAAGGAAGTGCATATCTTGCATTAAAAGCCTTTATAGCTTAAATACAAGATAAACTTTAAGAAGCGAAAGAACGTTTTCTCTCTCATCAGATCCTCTCGCTCGTGAAAGACCCAACATCTCAGATCGGTATAAACTCCGGCGACCAGTCGGCATGTGAACACGCATTCAGCGCTGGAGGTAACCATCTCTCTCTTTATCTCCGTTTTGTCTTTGCATCACTATTGGAGTCCTCTCTCTCTGCGTTTTGTTCGTGGTTATGAGTCAGGAGGTTCCTCTGGTTTTTGTCTTTGCTCGCTAGGAGGTCAACTTCATGTGGAATCTAATAGGATTTGGAGGCACGACATGGTGGTTGGTGTGGAAGCGGACGGCGAAGTCGGCTCTTAGGTTTTGGCCAATGGTTCTCCAAATCGATCACAGAGTCGTCTGCGCGTGGAGGGGGTTTTGTGACTTCGGTTGCAGATCTGGGAGGGTGGCATTTTTGGCAAGGTTTGTACATGCTTCAAATTGTCTGTGGTTTTCTACTCTCTCTTGGTGACTCCATTCGGCGTTCAACATATCCAGTGCTGTGACCTCTCAGTTGATTTCCCATGGTCTTAGAGCATGTTTGGTTCAAGTTGCAGTGGTCCTCTTTTGGCCGTCTTTATGTCTACTGTTATTGGTTTGGAAGTCCTTCGGTCTTCCAGTCCATGAACGGGTTTTGGCGTAAGAGGCGACTTGTATATCATGGCTATTAAACATGCTTCATGGATTAGTATTTTTTGCCTTGTTTCCTCTACTTCGTCTAGCGCTACCTTGACAGTGATAGTTATAAGCTTTGTTGCGTTCATTGGGAGCCAGCCACTCCAATCACGACACGTGTATTCTTGACCCGGTGAAACAAAGAGAACCTCTCATTCCTGTGGTCATCGTAATAAGAATGACAATTTATTCATAAAAAGTTTGAAATAGACTAGCGGAATGTACCGGATTTAGTGGGTGGACGAAAAACCAAGAAAAAAACCAAGAAAAAAAAAGAAATTAGATTCCATATACATAAGAGAGAAAAAGATTAATGTTATAACCATACCAAGGACTTGGTTATGATATTATGGATATTTTACGTAAAAAAAAAAATTTCTACCCTTATACCTTCTCAACCGATGATCAAATGTAAATTTTTTTTCTTCCCTCCTCCCTTTTTATTTGATATGTATCTTTCTAATTACATATAATCCACTCAAATACTATGTTAATAAAAGATATACATTTTTCTATATATGCTATCATTTAATTTTTTTAAAACGATTTTTTCATAAAATTATATTTCTTTTTTTTCATAGTTTGTTTTCTTCTGTTCTATTTTATAAAGAAAATATAGACTAGAAACATAATTTTATAATAAATAACCATATGTTAACATTATTTTATGGGTAGTTCTTCAACCATCTTATTACCTTGAGATATCTTAATCTTGAACTTTTCTATATGCGAAGAACAATACATCTGAGGTGAAATAGAGAAAAAAAAATATTGTAACAATTGTTGTACTTACTAAATAGATTATTCTATTTTATGATCATAATGTTGAATGGAATGTCAAAATCCTCCTCTTCCTAGTCTTATTATTTTCATTCTCACTTTTCGTTTGCTCGTCTTCCTCTTCTTCTTTTTTTTTGGCTCCTCCATTTTCTTCAGTACTCCTACTCTTCTTTCATCCTCTTCCTCTTCTTCTTTTCCACTTAATTTTTTCCATTCACTTTTAACTTTTTTACTATATTTTTTTTCCTCTTCAATCATAATTTTTGAGCAACTAAAACTTTTAATTAAAAGATGGGGGGGGGGGGGCTAAAAGCCCAAGTAGTTTTGGTGGATAAAAAGGCAGACCTTGGCAATGCTATCGGCAAGCCCATTTAGGGAACGAAAAACATATGAAAAGCGAGAAAAAGAAAACGAAGAAGACAGCGAAAAGATATCAGAGAGAACCCCTTGGAGCTCGATCGATTTCCCTTGTGCGTTGATAGCTCTGGCGAGCTCTTGAGCATCTACTTTAAGCCAGATATTTGTGTAGCCGAGGGTTAAGGTGTGGATTAGAGCCTCTCTCACAGCAAGCGCCTCCACCATGGAAGCTGAAGAGACATGTGTCTGAAATTCTGAACCCTTTTGATCGTTATACCGGAGGCATCGGTGAAGACTCAGCCAAGTCCTGCCTGCTGCTGATCGTGTCATAGGAAGCTGGGGTATCAGAGCTTGGGCTGATTCCCACTCTCTGGCTGAGATGGCAGTGGATCGAACTATTTCCCAAGGTGTCAAATCTCTATTCTCAAAGATGAGTCGGTCGCGCGAGATCCACGGATTCCAAAGGATCCATGGGATGATATCTCGCGCAACCGACTCATATCCATCTTGTTTTCTCCATCACTTTCGTTTGATACATTTCTTTTACCGCCGCTATTTATTAAAAATGATTAGAAAAGATGAATAATTTACTGTTTTTATTCAATTCTACTTTTAGATTTGAAGAATTGATTTTTAACACACTACGTATTATTTTTTTTTGTTATAATACCAATAATATCAACACCATAACTATTAAGGTTGTCTCATCATTCCTATTATCATTTACTATACCATTTTTACCATCCATTATTTCTTCATCTTTTCCACCATTTTTTCAACCTTATGTGACAACAACCATAATCAATTGTTCTCTATTATTTTGTAATAAATACTGTATAGTATGAATTTGTAAATCTCTTTTGATGCATGTCACTCGCAGAGAAGGAACATTGGGTCCATTTATATGTGAAATTGTCACATCCAAGTTTCACTTTTGTTGCATATTCATTTGGTGAATATTTTCCCTCAATATGAATATCCACAAATTCACCGAGAAAAATGTGTGCTATACATTTGTAGCACATTCAATCGTGGTAAAATTGTTGCAAAACGTCGTAATTTTGACACCAACACTTCGCGATTAAAAATACCATGTTTTGCCAGAAAAATTTTGTGGCTGATATGTAAGGAAATAGGGACAATTAATTTCGTGAAATTTTCTCATGAAATTGTCACGATATATTTTGTGGTAATTTACCACAAAATGTCATGATTGCTTTCATGGAAATTTACAGCAAATTAGACACTTTTCGTAGCATTTAGCGCCATGTGATAGCTACGCTTATTTTCTTAGTATTTTGACACGAAATAGAGAAGACTTTTTCATGTGTGTGTATGATTTTTCTACTAAAAATCATAATATTTTTCCTAGCTATATATTGTCGCAATTATAAAAAATAGAAAAAATAATTTAATTTTTTTCGCAATTTCAAACCAAATTATATATTACATTGAGCTTCAGATTAAACATTGTTAAAAGGTATTAAAACAAACAAATGACTTACATGAACTTGTTTTTTTGTCAAGCAACAACACATCTAAAGTCTGCAAACCAGGTTCTTCAATACACAACCTGTCTAAATCGAATTGGTTAGTGATGATGATATGTTGAGGTTGAGCATGAGATTGAGCTTGAGCTTTAGGATGAGGCTGAGATTTAGCATGAGGATGAGGCTGATGTTTACGTGCTGGTGCATTTGAGGTAATATGAATGGAAGCTAGAGGCTGGACACTATGAGGTTGGAGGTTTGCAGGATCATGTTGAGAATCTCTTGTTACCGCTATCTATTCCTTGAAGTCAGTTTTCAAAGCATTGAGATCAGCCTTGACTTCATCAATTTTAGTCTCTAAGCCAGATATGAGCATCTCCATGTCCAAGCTTCGCTTTAGTGAGACGGACACAACCTTAGAAGGATTGTTGTTCTTGAACTGAACACTGCCAAGACTGTATGTGTAGTACTCCAGGTTTGTGGTAGTATATTAGGTGGAAATAGTTTATAAGAATTGATTTGGATACCTATGATACAAAATGCATTTACCTTTTTGGTTAAGCATCCGGAGAGAACTCCAGAGTTAATGGTACTCGAGCATGAGCAATCAAAATATGGGTGACCTATCCGGAAGCTGGTGCAAGCTTGTTAATCCATGTACCATGTGAGTGAGGACAAAAAAAGAGAAACAGTCATGTCGTGTTTGCATGGTCAATATATCAATTCTATCAAGCATTTCCGGTAAAGCACCAGATGTCGAATGAGGGTGAGGCTCACATGCCGAAAGGTGAACGTGAGGCTCACAGACATTAGAAGGACGGAGCGTTATATTTGGTATCAGAACTAAAACCTAATGAGAGTGTGAAATTAAGTGGACTCGCACCATCAAAAGTGATTGTAACACAGAAAACTGATCAAGATTAAAGTCCACCGATTCGACCGTCCAACAATCAAACAAGAACATGAACAACCAACCGAGCTTCTGTCGTACAATAATCAAACAAGAACATTCTTGTTTTATGTAAACGGCAAAAGATCCTTATATAAAGGTTTCAGAAAAGACAAACTAACTAAACCCAAAATAGCTAAACCAAGACAATTCAGATAACCAAGATAAATGTGATAAACTGAACTGCGTTTCCGGTAAACACGAGCTTTCGATGGGCTGAGTAATAAACTCAAAAATTCAAGTGCGGGTTTGTTTTTCAAATTAAATAAATTTATTTTAATGAATTTATATATAATATATTACATTTATCCTAGCGAACCGAAGTACCAAACTTAGAAAAAAACGAAACCAAAATTGAACGAAATTGTATATATAACCGAGCAGATCATATATTTTTTGGAACCGAAGATTTGAAACTGAAATGATAACCAAATGAGTATCCTAAAATATTATTTGTAAATAGAATTACCCAAAAAAAAACTGAATTACCCGAACAATTTTTATTCAAAATACTAAAATTTATCCGAATTGTCCGATATTTTATCTGAATAACCTGAATTACATGATATTTAAATTGAAAAGAATTTCAAGTTATCCAATATTTTTTTTATAAATTCATAATAACCCAAAAACCCAAAATTGAACCAGAAACTGAATTAAGCCCTTTTGCATATTAGCTGGTTTCTAGATTTACTACTGAATCGAACCAGAAACCAAAATAACATAACTGAAACCAAACCAAACCAAACTTTGTAAATACCTGACTGGTTTCTAAATTCCTAGAATCAAAACAAAAATAAATAAGAATACCCAAGCCGAACTGAATGATAAAGACTAATAGTGTATCAACATTTAAAAAAAAATATTCTATTTTTACAAAGTATTTAATTATTTTTAGTTAAATACATATGTGGTTTATAGACGAATCAAAATATAAATAATATTTTTATATCTGATCTAGACCTGCAGTCAAACCGGTAGTTGTATATAATCCGGATTGCTCTATGTTTTTCATGTATCATTCTATCATAGGTTTTATCAACTAATATGTTTTTTTATCAACTAATATGTTTCCACAAATTAAAATTTAATGAAACCCTATTAGAAGCTTTTGATTGAAATAGATTAATTCAAATAACGAATGTTATAATGTTAATAAAGAGTAGAGCGCACAAACTTATAAACTAAAAGAATCCTAAGAATATAATTTCTAAACTATAAATATATGTGCATTGTGATGTTGATGCTCAAAAATAATAAAATAATATATGTCCTTGTAGTAACAGAAATAATAACGATGTACTATGATGATATATATATTTGTTTGGAATAATGTAGTAACAAAAATAATAACGATGCACTATAATGAAACGAAGGTAAATGAAATATATCCAATGTTAAGTAAGTAACCACGTTAATGAAAAGAGGTGTATAACTAAAAATCTATAGATATCTAAATAGTTATGTATATAGTTTTTTTCTAACTTCTGAATCGATTATTATCGATTAATTATGCTATTACAACGATGGGAATATTACAAAGATGATTTTACAGCCGACAATTATATCACTATGTGAGAATACATGCCTGATTGCACCACTCTGAACCGTCATATGAGATCCATGTTCAATGGTCCAAACTGCACCAAGCTGAAGATCTCGTGTAGCCTGTTTTCTCCATAATCTGCATAATTTGGTATTTTCTAAAGTTTGAATTCTAAATCTCCGGATGTATAAGTAATTGAACCATTAATCAAACAACTGGATCAAAAGGAAGCTTTCACATTATGTATATAGTTAGAGTAATTAATTTTAAGACCAAAGAATAATGAATTAATGAAATGGTTTAGATTTTTTTTTGAATGTTTCCCTTTTAATAATTTAGATTAACATCCTACGTTGATCTAACTCTTTCGTATTTACGGGCATACCGGTTCTTTTCCATTAATTTACTAAAACCGGGTTGACAACTCTTACCCGTCGCTTAACCGGTTTCCTCGCCTAAAAATAACACTCCTAAACTCTTAACGAACTCCTTTTAGGGCAGGCCGTACGCCGCTTACATGGTCACTCACGAAATAGAGAGCTCTAGATCGGTCTCTCTCAACCAAGACTTTATCCATTGCGATTGCGAACTAAGGAATTTCTTCATCGGAGAAGGTAGATCCTATAACTGTTGTTCTTGATAAATCTTATTGAGCTCACCTCGTCGCAGAAGTATGATGTTTTGATCTAATTATCTGCAGGTGAAAACGGATCTCAGGGTATTTGGATCTGGTCTCGATGGAGAACTATAAAACAATAATACTCAACTATTTATGCAGCAGATTTTGTCATGAATAGATCTATGTTAGCTATCGATAGTTTGTTTTTGTCTATTGATGTGTTGTAGCTCCGCCTTTTTTATGGTTCGTTCACTCTTTTGTCAGGTAATAACAAGATAAATCCCAAGCATCATCCACCTTATTAGCCCTTCAACATGAAAGGCTTGTAAAATGGATGATGTTTGGGATTTATTTTTGTCTTCCAAAAGAGTAACGTTACACCATAGGACGACCAGTGTTGCCTTCATAGGATGGCCAATGATTTCAGACTTGTTGAAGGAACGTGACGCTTCTGCTTATAGAAGCACTAAAGATTTGACCTCTCCCATTCTATTCTTTAACTACTGTTTTTTTTATTTGTATTAACCAAGAGATATGAACATGTTCTACTTGAGTCTTTACTCTCACTTCATGTATCAATGGAACAAGGTTGGTTTCCACTCTCCACAGCAGATTAATGATTATAGAAACCAAGTGAACTAACCAAAGTCCGTGGAATCAAAGACCTTTGTGAGATCCTATATTGTTTTTGTTTCTATCTTCTGTAAATGTATTCATACCCATGTGGAATAACCAATTAGGTGCCAAACATCACTCTAAAACATTTCTTGTTAACAATAATTCCTCTTTAGATTGGACATTGAGAAGATAACTTAGCTATACCAAAGTGTTTTATATAAATCACTGCCTTTTTTAAGCAAGCGGTGCCAAGACTTCTATTACTTCCCACAAGAGAACATTTATTCAAAAGTTTTGTTGATAGGTGGTTTTTATTATGGTTTTGTATAGTTAATGACTCAACTACCTTCTGTCAGCCCCTTTATTCAACTTCTTTTTAACAAAAGATTGGTATACTTGTGTTTGTCTGAATCTCGAGGTAGATTAGATAGATTTTGAGACGAAACAAAGGGATTGGTCAATACCTTCTGGAACCAGCAGACATGCATGCAATCACATCGTTTCCTTTTTTAAGTTGATTTCTCTCTCCCCACCATGCAGCGTATCCATACCTCTCTATAAAACAGAGAAGAAGCCTCCACATCTTTTTACCATTGCAAGAAAATGAAACACTTCTACCAACTCCAACAGCGGCTTGTCCTCTTCATAGGTCTTGGCTTATTGCTGTCTCTTCTTGCTTCATGTAAGTTCAGTTTCATATCTCTCTCTCTTTTGTCACTTCACACCAGTTTCATGTTTGAATTTTGTCACTGTTGCAGCTTTTATGAAGTGCAATGCCTTGGAAGATTCCACTGACATAAGCGATGTAAGAGACTTCGTTTCCAATTACAAAAACCAAACCGGCCTCTCCAGAAAGCTTCTGCTATCTCCGGGTAACTTATAGAGACACACATAAACTTTAAGATCAGTCTCTGTTCTTACGTTTTATGGAATCCGTAAGAGACATGATCAGACTATTTCATCACGTTTTTTTACGATAATAATGATTCATCGTTTGTATTGGCTTCACATATAAGACGAGTCTCTGCGTTTATATATGTTTCAGAAACCCTAAAGACACGTTTTCATAACATATCCATTAACTAAGCATATACATTGTTGGGTTTCATACATATAAGACCAGTCTCCTGTGTCTTTTTTTATTTATTTATTTTTGATAACCCTAAAGACACATCTTGGAGACATTTTCAGATATTGGCGACGGGAGCAAAAGGATAGGAGAAGAATGCTCAAAAGATGACATTGTTGTCTTCCAGGGCTCAACGGTTCCACTTCCAAACGGAGTACCAGCATTTACAGTTGAGATCTTAAACGCATGTGCCTCTGATTGCAGCGTTGCGGAGATCCACGTCAGTTGTGGCTGGTTCAGCTCGGTCAGACTGGTTAACCCTAGAGTTTTCAGGCGACTCTCCTACGATGATTGTCTTGTCAATGATGGTCAACCTCTTGCTCCTGGACAGACACTCTCGTTCCAGTATGCTAACAGCTTCTCTTACCCTCTCTCTGTTTCTTCAGTCTCTTGCTTCTAGTTTTAGACGGTATTTTCCACGGAACTGTGCTTTCAGTTTTTATCAAACCAAGATCTTGGATTGAGTTTGTGTTCATCAAACCAAGGTCTTGGTTAACCTACCCTTGTAAGCCAGTTTATGTTTATTAGTGTTAAATGTGTCATTGGTGATTGTGCTCAAAATTACTTAGGGGAGAGACAAAAGGAGTTCATTTAATTTAAACCACATCTCATTAGAAGATGGTAATGATGATGTTAATCATCATCACCACCCAAACAAAGCTTATTAACACAAGTTTCTTTCTTGTTTTCATGGAAACCATGTTCTGGAATATCTGAAGATGGAGAAAAAAAAACAGGTGATAGCATCAAAGAACATGAAATGTAAGAAGATCTAAAAACGTCCTCTAGGTCCGGACTAAAAAAAAACTAATTGCGACAGTAATAAGAAAAAGTCTCATTTTAGTTTCTCAGCAAATATATAAGAACTGTATAAAATTGAAATGAACCAAAACCAGCCTATTGAAACGTAACTTATCCAATACTAAAACTGAAATTGCTTGTTGAGAAATTATCTGAAACTCAAAACCATAAAAAAAAATGTTTAACAAGGCATAGTAATCAAACACTAATAAAGAGATTTAAATGACTTTGCGTTTCCAACAATACGATAACTTTCTTTAATTCTTCACTAACTTTTTAGCTGACTTCACTCTTCTCTGGTTCAGATTTTCTTCCTCTTCACGAATAAGCTCTTCTTGCATTTTCAATGCAATAGCTTCTTTATATGCGCCTTCAACTTTGGTGCATAAGATATGATCAAAAATAAATACCTCCAACGTGCGTCTAGCAAACTCAGTTAATAGCTTCTCATCCTCACCCCCTCCGTCGTTACTAACCTGAAATTCACATGAAAAAAAATAATAGGAAAAAATCATCATTACGAGAAAAAAAATCTAATCAAATATGGAGCCGTATAAACAATGTGAAACTAACCTTCATACGGTTTTGTGGATCCCTTTGATCAGGCAACGGCTCAAGATCAACAGCTTTCTCCATGAGTAACATTGCATCATCAACGAAAACAAACACATCTTTGTCCACACTAACAATTGGAGCTGGCAAGTGTTTGACATCAGTTGCTCTCTCTTTCTTTGGTTCTTTGTCAAGAGCCTTCAATATTGTAGAATCCGAATCATCCTTAAGGAGCTTCCCCATTTGTTTTGAAACTGTATGTATTATTTTCTCGTTGTTGGTATTCCATACGAGAGAGTTTAACCCATGAAACAAGAAATCCATCACCAAAGAGGATGTAACTTCCTTCTTGATGAAGAAATGTTTCACAACTAGTTTTAGAATCACTTCCATTTTCTCTCGAGACATCTCGCGCCTTGATTTTTGGTCCATCTCTAACCAAAAGGCACATAAGCTGCATGCACCAGAAAATCATCAAGATCCATCCTTGTTATATAGTATGATATATGCAAATCTGCTATTAATTAACAAACATGTAAACTTTCATACCTTGCCCATCTCGTCTTGTCCTCCTCCATCAACTTGCTTCTTTTCTCTTTCATAAATCTCAAGAAAATAGACTCCACCATTTTGAAATAAACCGTAACAAGTTCCCTCCTATAGTGAACATCAAGGCAGGGAAAAGGTCGGTCCACGCTGTCTCTGCAAGAATCAATTGTAAGGTAACTTGGCGACAAGTTTATGATGGCATCATATATATAAACACAGATTTACCTAATGACTTGGACTTGAGCAATTATTGTAAGAGAGCCGTACTCATCAATGAAACCTTCATGTAACTTAGGTAACTCGATATACTTTTTCCATCCCCAATCATGCTCTTTCTTCCAAAACTCGTGTAACGCATCTGCAAGGAAATGTAATCAGTTAATATATGTCGTATTAGTGAGGATTCAAAAATGTAAACAGTTGCAAAAGAAAACCTGAAAGCTTTGATTTCTTTGGATCTTTATTCACCAGAGATATAGTAAACTGAGTAAAATTACTCCAACCTGTCACAAAAAGGTTAAAGTTAAATAAACAATTAAAAGTTTTGTTGATCTAGAGAGAAAGAAGACAACTAAAGAAACAATAATACTAACCTGGAAGAAGTTTATCACGGTTTTCAACACAGAGAAACAAAGAGAGATGGGTTCGAACTTCACAGCCTTCTGGATAAACTAAAATAAACCTGCAATAAAGAAGAAAACATCATAGAAATATCAAACGAGTTTTAAAGCTTATCATATATCCAGAGGAGAAGAAGAAAATGGCATTTACCATTGGCGGCCACCAATTTCAAAAACATTGCTACGGATCTCTGGCTCACTTATTTTTGAAAATTTCTCAATCTTCCATGTATATGTCCCATATAATTCAGAGGGGTTTCCTCCTAGTAATAATAATAAAATAACTAATAAACACCATGACAACACATGAAGTATGACACAGCAAGAAAAACAGAGTATCTTGAGAATAAAAGGGTTGAGAAACTAAGTGCATACCAGACTCTTTACTAGTAACCTCAGTCATCTCCCTGGAATTTTTTTTCTCTCCTTCAAACTACAAACGTTAAGCAACCGAATTATTATCTCCAAATTCTGCTAATTAAAGGTGATTATCAACACAAAAAAAAAACAATAAACCTTAAATCAATCTAAAATATAACAAAAAAACACACGACCTAATCATTTAGTTGATTCGTCTCTATCAACTGAAGGAAAGAGAAGAGAGACGAGAGGGAAACAAACCTTCAAAGACACAGCAAAGAGAAGCTAGAATCGTTTCTAATCGATTAATAACGAATAACATGGAGTAATACTCTTTAAATTTCGGATACGATTGTGATCTTCAGAGATCTTTTATGGGAAATATTAAACCACTAATAGTGAAAGAAAATATGAAAATGATTCCGAGGATATTTGATTACCCAATTTAAAAATTTCCTTCACTAAACATACAAAACAAATGATTTAGGACCTTTTTTTAAAATATCCAATCTTATTACAAATAAATTAAAAAAGTAAATTTATCTTTCCTTCATCTCTCTCTTTAGCAAATTGACAACTTTCTAATACAAAAGATGGCACCGGTTCATGGTACACAGACAGAACATCTTAATTAAGGCCGAGGAAACTTGCCGGGACCAAGAATTCCACCTTGAGCCATTGATGAGGATGTGAAACTTCTTGGTTGAAGTGGTGAAGGATATTGAAGTGGTGGGGGAGTGGGTAATATCCCGGGACCGTCGAACCTAGGAGAGGGCAAAATGGGTACAGTTGATGCAGAAGAACCATAGAACCGTGGTGGTGGTGGTTGATAGTCATGAGATGGTTTCATTTGGTTTCTATTGGGTCCTACTGAATCTCCCAATGAGCTTTGAGGAGAGTGAATAGACACAGAGGAAGGAGTAGGCAATATCCCGCCACCACCACTGAACCTAGCTGAAGGACCTGAATCTCCTGATGAGGTTTGAAGAAGAGAAACCGAGACAGGAGACTCAGCTGTGTTACGAGTTGGTTGAGCCATGGCAGGAGGAGGAGGAGGAGGAACATCATGGGGCCGGTTTATGAGTGATAGAGCAGCTGGTCTAATCTTCAGCACAGGAGAAGATGTTAGGTGTGGAACAATGCTTCTTTCTAAGCGGTTCTTGCTTGTGCAACCATTATTTGCGAGACTGGGCAGGTGTAAAGGAATCTTCTTTATCTTCTTTTTCACAGCTAACTGATCATTATGCCGAGGCTTATCCATCTTACGCGCAAAGACTAAACTAAAAACCCTAAATTATGATCTTAGAAACCCACAATAGAGAAGAGAAACAGAGTAACCTAAGCTATAAACCCTAAATTAGTGAATCAAGAGATTGCCCTCTATCCAATTATGCATCTAGATATCGAATCACCTACGTTAATCTAAAAACTCACGATCATAGAAAGAAGAAGGGTAAAGAGAGTTGAGAGAGAAAGAAGGATTGGGCTCAGATCCGTTTTTTTTTTCTACCAAACACGAAGGATTGGGAGAAAAAGCAGTGTCATTGGAGTTTATCATTAAAATAATGAAAATGGCGATGAAAAAAATAAATGGGGTGAGAGAGGCTCGAACTCTCGACCTCAGGATCACTCAATAGCTATGAGACCTACGCGCTAGCCAACTGCGCCACCACCCCATTTTGATTGTTGATTACAGGCCTTTCTATAACAAGGACTCCATCAAAACTTTGTGCAAGAAAGAAAAGAGACTTTTTTTTGGGCAAAGAAAGAAAAGAGACTATAACCCTTTCACAGGAGAAGAAACAATCTCTCTTTCTTTCTCGTTCCTTCTTAAAGCTCGAAGCAAGCAGAGAACATAATCGCTCGCTCGCTACTTTAGTTTCTTTCTTCACCGAAGCACATAGCACTTGAAAGGTATGTATGACCTTTATTCATTCCTTTTCGCTTAGTTATCATATTCTCAATCGCCAACATTGGTATTTTCCGGTTTAATCCTCTGCAAAATCAACCCAGTCTTCTAACTAATCCTTTCTAAAATCGAAAAGATGATATTTTTTTTAGTATTGAACTTCTCTGTGTTTTCTCAGCTGAAACAAATTATTAAAAAAACCCAACCTTTCTATTTCTATTAGTATTGATTTGCTTATTTTGCTTCTTCTTTGGAAGGCGTTTATGATTTGGGCACCCCTTAAATTTCAGGTTGATTTGGTATTAACTAATGTACACTTCAGTTATCCTCTATTTAAAACCCTTACATTTGTGTATGTGTTTGCCTTTAGCAGCTTAACTTCTAGGGTTCTATAAGTCTATTCCTTTTATAACTTTAGTTTTTTTCTATCAGTGGTTTGAGTAATGGGAACTGAAGGAGAGAGTGGAGGGATACAAGATGCTTTTATGATGAGCGTTGATGAGAAAGATGGTTTGAGAGACAAAGATGAAGTTACTATCCGTCGAATGAAGAATCGGGAAAGACAACGCAGGTACAGAGCCAGGAAGCGGATGCGGGAAGAAGCGGGGCTCGATGATGAAAATCTCTCATTCCAGACGGGTCAACAAAAAGACCAAGAAGAAGAAGAAGAGGAGGAAGAGGATGAGGATGAGGAGGAGCTAGAGTGTGATAATAATGTTTATGTTGACGACTTTGTGAAGCGTGTTTATTGCCATAGAGATTGGAAAAAAGAAGCTCGAGTAGCTCATTTGATCATGGACAAGACTCGGGATGGTTCTTGTTTGGTTCATCGCAAGATTAGGCCTCGTCCAAGAGACTGGAAAGCTGAAGCTCGAAAGGTGAAAACTTGATCAAATCCATGTGGTTGGTTGGTTATTGAGGAGTCAGTCCGGTTTGCTAGAGGATTTTGCAAGTGCAGTTTCTTTAAGATTGGATTTTACTGGAAAAAAAAAAGAGAATGTACAAAGCAAACATCCTTAATATAACATTGGATTAGAACTGCTTCTGCTCTTTCTTTATTATATGTATTAGAGTATCCAGACGTTATGGGAATTGTAGTATGTGTGATTTCATTTGAACCAACACTTAAACAAAAGGAGATTCGACCCCAGATGATAAGTAGTGTTTATCTCCAAAACCTATGGCATTTCCATGTATATTATTATATACTGTAACAATTACCATCAAGATCATTAGAAAATAACATCCTAAGAGTTTTTTCTTAAGACATTCACCGGTCCTAATCAAAATGGACATGAATATATATTTACCAGTCTGCTGTTTAACAATAGTATAGTGATTTCCATAAAATCCATTCTTCTCAATAACCTCGCCTAACAATGTTATCCAGAATATTATTGAGATATCAAATCCAAATTCCAAGTTCTGCATCAGAAATTTAGACAAACTGTAGACAAGTATTGTTTAGTAATATGTTACATTTTGGGAATAAACCCAGAACATATTCATTCAAATTGTAGACAAAAATGAACAATATTGTTTTAATGGGAGATTTAGACATGACATTGAAAACCACCACTGCGTAGTTGGAGCAGCACATCCTCTACACTGTGAACTTGCATGAGAAAAATAACAGAAAAACTTGAGGAAGTTTTACTGAACCTAGTCTTCACAGATCCGGAACCACAGAAGCTCAATCATTCTAAATTTGTTGTGAGGCCACTGCATACACCACTGCGAACTCGAGACTGGCCACCAAAGCAATTTAAAGGTTTACCAAAAATACAGTTGAAGCCGAAAACACCACCTCTCGAGACTGACCACCAGAAATACAATTCTAAGGTTTACCAAAAATACCATAAATGTTGAAATGCATATGAAATAAAAGAGAACAACACCTCTCAAAGTACCGCCAAAAGATCGTCAAACACTGGAAATGCAAAAAAAAGAAAGAAAAAAAGCAGAAGAAGATTTGAGAACATCTCCCAGAGCAACCTTATATTTTATGGTTTGAATTTGAGTTTTAGAGTGTTCTTCTCCTATGAAAAAACTTTAAAACTTCTCCTATAACTTTAAACTAGATTTTGACCCGCGCTTCGAAAGCGCGGGTATTATTTTTCGTTTTTATGAAAAATATTTTTTGTTTGTAATTATTGAATGTATTTATCTTAATAAAACTTTCTTTATAATAAATTCGACATATTAGAGTGTCTCTGGTAAACTATGTGTTTCTCTGATTTTATTTTATTCCCTCTTCAATCAATATATTTATTTGGCTTATTGTTAAAATAAATGATTTTAAAACATAACTGTACAATACTTTTACATTGATATTTTATTTAACAATGTGACATATTTCTATATTAATTAAATATTTACATTGTAAATTATATACAAATCAACATATTTGTCTAGTTTGTTGTTAAAATAAATGATTTCGAATTCAAATGTACGGTACTTTTACATTGTATTTTCTTCGGTTCATATAACTTTTTTAAATAAATTTCTTTCAATATAAGCTATATCAAAAATTAGTCAACTAAAGAATCTATAAACAATTATTTACATAGCAATATAACATATTTATATATTAAAAATGAAAGTTTACTGATATATTTTTATGTTGCTACAAACCAACCTGGACAGAAAATGATCCAACTCGAACCTCCTACGAAATTTATAATATTCGAATGATATTTATTTAATTTAAAAGTCTAGGGGAAAATATTATGTATCACGAAAAATATATGATCAATTAGTGGTTTCCTAAAATGTAGGAAGTTTAAATGCATTTGCTGATTTTATTGGATAAAGATATTTTTTTAATAAAAATATAATCTAAGTTTCCAAACAATTTTTTTAACTACAATCCAAGTTTCCAAACAAACTTATTCTTTATAAATGCTATCTAAGTATCCAAACACACCGAAATTGTACTTCACCTTTAATAAGATAGATGTTTTATACTTAACATTATACTTCTTAATTTTTTTTTTTTGAATAATCAGGAGGTGATCCGGCGGCCGTGGCCAACCGACTAATCCCCCTGAGCCCGGAACCAGCCTGCGTCTGTACCCTCAAGGGGCCTAAGTCATTCTGTAGCAGCGCGTATCGAACCCGGGTGCGTATTGGAGCCTTTGGCTTCCTCAAGACCACTAGGCCAACTTGCGCTGGTTAATTATACTTTTTAATTTAGACAAAAAATTAATAACAATTGAAAACATACAATAAACAATATTGGATTCATTTTAATTATGAATGGACCTTTTACGTGTAGATTTCTACTATTCTATTTATGGAGAAAGAAAAAGTATAGATTAATAGCAAACTACATATACATAAAAAAACTTACAAACTAAATCATAAGTTTTAAATAAAGATACATAATTATTCATTATTATTATTACTATAATTCTCTCATAAATGATCAATTAGTACATTTTGAATTGATAGATGAACTTTTTACTTTTTATTTATAGATTACAAGCTAAAAGTTATTGAAACCGAATATTGTGTTCATTTCTAATCAGTTAAAGTAAGCAAAACTCCAAAGAAAACTTTCAGAAGGTAATAAGTCTTCAGTTGATACTTTGGTTTTATCAAAAAAACAATTCTTTAATTTCTTAAGGGGAATAATTGTGAAACAGTTCAATTACGTATGCAAAACCACCTAAGAAATGCTTGAGGAGAATAAAATGTTGTTGACAAACCTAGAATCTGTTAGTGATTATACTACTCGTGAGTTTATTCGATTTGAACAACAAAGAATCATAAAGAAATGAACTTAAGAACAACAATAACTTCCTCCAAATGCACCAAAATTTTATGGAAAATATTTTGGTGATATTAGAAGTTCGGGATGAAATTTACCTAAATTGTTATAATTCTAATATTCTAGCTTATGTATGTCATTTTATGCAGTTTTACTTTGATGTATTTTGTATTAACTTGTTTGATGTAATATTGTCTTGTACAATATTTTTAAAATTATTTAATATTTTCCTTGTTTTTTATTTGAAATTTATATATTTATTTAAATTTATATGTAAAATTTAAATTTATACAAACATATATAAAATATATAAACTATATAAAATTGTATAGACTAAAATGATAAACAAAAAAGTCATCAAAACTTTTAAAAGATATACAAATACAAGAACAAGAAAAATATGAAATCTTAGATAGTAAGATTTTGAACAGTAAAACCGTAAATCTAAGATTTAGTTGCTCAAAACCTTATAATCTGCGGTTGAATACATGAAACTTTATATTTGAGGCTTTAGAGTTGTTTTTCTTTTATTTTGATATTGGCCCTTGTTGGTAACTTTGGAGATAGCATAATGACGTTTTAAACGTGATTTCCCAAATTCTTTGCTAATCAATAAAAGTTGCAGAATAAAAAAATGCAAAAACATAAATTTGCATTATCACTAGCAAAAATATAGGGAACAATTTTATTAAGTGGAAAATGAGTTTTAGCTCAGAGTCGTTATAAAGTCGAACCATTGAAAGATGCAACCAATGACTGGGCCTCTCTTTACAATTCGTCGATTAATGATCATTTAAATAGCACCAATGATCGATGGCAATCACAATCTAGCTAGAGGTCCCCACCCAATTTATTAGCCCTCTTCGGAGTTTCTCGTAAGTTACGTTGTCTAAAATTGTGTAGAAATCGATTTGGTAGTAAACTAGTAACTAACACATAGTATAAACTCATACACTATATACACGTTACACATTTTAGATCCAACAACAAACGATACAGACTCTAGAGCAAAACAAACATGTCGCTCTATTTTTGGACTTTCTTACATAATAACTACAAGCTACAAAATTACTGGAACCCCAACTAAAACGAACTACTAATGATTTGACCCCATAACTTTTACTTGATTGCTACTTTTTAACCGATTTTTGAGATTAAACTCGCCCGGAGCTGCTCCTGCGTGTAAATTCTGAATCCCATCTTCACCGTCGCTTGCTGTATCATAAGATCGTTAACCACCGACATACTCGCGTGATTCACCTCAAGCTCTAGATCCATCAACGCCGACATCAACCTCGCTGCCGGATGATTCCTCTTGCTAGACTCCACCCTTATCATCGCATCCCAACCGATGATCTTCACCTCGATCTCCATCCCGACCGGTTTGATCGCTGTCATCGAGCAAGACGACGACAGATCTCCACCGCCGGCGCTGGCTTTTCTTCCGGCGAGCTCCATTTTCACTTCCTCGAGCTGGGTTTTGACCTGAGTTTTCTCGGATTCCGTCTTGGTCACCTTCGCCTTCAGCTCGTTGATGTAAGCGATCGCGTCTCCGAGCAGAGAGGCTTTGTCCATCTTCGAGACGTTTGGTACGACCGCACGCAGCGCGTAGAACCGCTGGTTTAGTTTCTCGCGTCTCTGTCTCTCCGCTTCCACGTGGTTGAGCGGCTCTTCTCTACCGTTGGCCGGTTTTCTCCCGCGTTTCTTGGGACGTTTCTCCGGTATCTCTTTCACGACGGAGGCTTCTAGATCGGAGTGGTCGGATTCTCCTCCGCCGGTTCCGAAAGTTAGAACCTTGTCATGATCGCTCTGGCCTATTGACTTCTTTCGCTTGTTCTCGAACTGAGTCTGACCCGAGTAAGAGCTCGGATCCGGGTTCACGGAGCTCCGTTTACCCTCGTCCCCGAAGCTTAATATCTCCCCGGGTCTTGGTTTCACCAAGGTGGTACTGGACGTGGAGAAATTCAACTCCCGGGAGAAATTATTGTTACTGAGTTTCGGATTCTGGATCTGGGAATGAACCGGGCTCGGAGTCGGATCCGGGTTCGGGTTTTCGGTTATGGTGCTTGAACTACCACCATGCTCAAACTGAATCGACTTGGCGAAAAGCTGGGAGCTAGAGCTCGGAGCTCCGTTACCCTGCTCGGGTACTCCAATCGGGTCATTAATCCACATAGACGGATCGTTCTCGCCTTGATCCGGGTCAAGATTCCAGTTAAGACCCGATAAATCTCCCGCGCCGCCACCGTTGAAATTGAAAAGCACTCGCACCTTGTTCATAAGATCCGAACTCTGTCGGATCTGCTCCGTTGACCCGAGTTCAACAACCCCGTTCGCCGAAGGAACACACGCGATGGTCTGCATCCCAAACACTCCTCCTTGCTTGGCCCGCTCACAACCCGACCCGGTTAACTGATCCGGACCCGAAACCCAAACCGCGTTACCCGTCGCGAACGCCTTACCCGCTAGCCCAGAACCGCAAGCGAAGCTCTGCGTCATCGAAACCAAGAAAAACCACTCCGTGTCCGTCACCTCTTCATCGACGGCGTCATCCGTCGTCGGACCACCTCCGCCGGAGATCAACGAGTTGAGCTCACGCAGCACCTTCTTGCGATACTCCTGATCCGCCGGAGTCGAGAACGGCGGTGGGGTCGACCTCTGTCGGGGCTTTCCCTTGTCCTCTTCTCCTTTGTAATAACCATCGCCCCATCCGAGCACGGAGGCGCCGGAGAAGTCGTACGACGGCTGCCAGAATATAGCGTAGGTCCAGCCTTCGTTTGTCCCTTCAATCAGTGCTTGTAGCCTTTGCTGAAGAGTCTCCTCGTTAAATCCCGCCGGTGCCGGAGCTGTAGTCGACGCCGTTGCCGTTGTTGTTGCCGGTGGCCATAAGGCTGAGATGTCGGAGGAGGAGCTCATGAAAGCTTCCATCATAGAGGCGTTATCGTCGGTGGTCCAGAGATTCATCGTCGGCTCCGTCATTACACAAACCGGTTAAAGTAAAAAAGTTTGTAGAGAGAGAAAGAGGAAAGTCTTCGTAGTGGAGAAAAATTTGTAGTGCTTTGCTATTATTATATCGAGGGTGAGAAAGTGATTACATTTGCCAATGATATTATTACGTGGCTTTTATTCGATTATTAGTGCTCTGCTATCAAAGAAGAAGCTTCGATTTAACTTTCACCCCTCTACTATTGGACCTACTCGACATCGTCCGGTTGTTGTTCGCGCGTCTGTCGCACTCTCTTTATTGTTCGGTCGAGATTCGTTTATTTCTAACAATTGTAGTGGACAGTGATGTGAGCTCAGTCGAACCGGGTTAGTTTTTTTCTTTACCATATGTGAAATTTCACTCTTAATCGTATCAAAATTTGTAAAAAGATACTCATTCCATTCCAAAAACATTCATGTTTTAGAAAAAAAATATTTTTTAAAATGATGTATTTTTAACATTTTCCAATATATTTTTATCAAATAATAATTGTAAATCGTAAACTTCAAAAAATTAATTGTGTTTATTAAATTTCTATTGGTTAAAATTGTGTGAAAATATTTAATTACTAAAATCTAAATCTAATATGATTTTTAAATATATGTAAAAAATTTATAAATTTGATTAATCTAAAATAAGAGAACTAAATAAACAACTATTTCACCAACTGAAAATAGGTATTTCTTTTTTATATAGTTAAGAATACCAGACAGCTAATTATATATGAAACTTTTTTTGCAAGAAAATATTCCAGGTCACTGGTTAAAAAGTATATAATTTATTTCTACAAAATTCAAATTATTGTTGTCATAGTTTAATTAATGTTAAGATTTTCATATGTCTATATAAGAGCATCTTCAAGGGTTCACTCTATTTTTTATTCTAAAATAGAGTAATTCTATAATAGAGATGAAATTTGTTCCAATGGTACTTTATTTTAGAGTAAAAAATAGAGTGATGAAAAAAAAACAATTTATTCTATATTTGGAGTAAACCTATTTTTTATTCTATTATATAATAATAAATAGAGTACAATTGGAGCATTTTTTATTCTAAATTCTATTTTAGAGAAAAAAATAGAGTGGGGTTGGAGATGTTGTAAAGTGGACAGTGGCTTATTAGTAAATGAAATTGCTGGAAAGAAAATAGTTAATTTTGTCTTTTTTTTTGTTCAAAATTAATTTTGTCTTTAATATGTAAAATTACAACAAGGTGCACAACAAGTGAGAATCTCAATCTCCCAAAATGATTCTTGTCTCCTTCGCTAAATTATTTTGTTGACGAAACAAGAGAAAACTAATTATTTACTCGACCAACGATATTATTAGCACATGCTTTAAGAAAGAAAGAAACTCTTTATAATATTTTAGTCATATTCACACTACACGATGAACACATGCTACCTAAGTTATATTGTATTACTTATTTTAATATATTGAAATCGTATCCTAGACCATATCAAATATGGTTTGATTTTTTTTTCTAGCTAGAGTAGAGAATTTCTATAACTAAGATGAAGTTTGTTTGGATCTATTTTTTATAATAGTATTTATCTACATATATAGTAAAAGTAGAAATAAAAAATATTATTTTCTTTTAAGTATAAAGAAAAGAATAATATTTTTTATGAAATTTAAAATTTATTGATGTATCAAAAAATGTTATGTACAACTCTCAACCTCTAGAATGTGAAATTTTTATGAAAAGATATAAAGAAAAAAGAATGATCTGATCTATGTGGTAATTTGAAACCATCTTTGTAGGAGATCTCCATATTTATGATCTGGTGTGTAATGAAGTGAGGCGATCCTATTTGTGACAGCTTTTTCTATCACTCGTTTCAGTTGATCAGTGTTCGTCCAGGGCTGGTAGTGTCGCCTTGCGTTCCTTTCACTCCACATGTGATAGATCGCACTCTGCAGTAACATTTTAGCAAGAATTGTATCCAGTCTCTTCTCTCCTATTAGTTGCAAACGATTTATGGTCCATTGCCAATCTGGACTGGTTTCCCTTCCAAAAAGTCGGCCAGCATAACTTTCCCAGACTGTTTAAGAGTATGGACAAGCGAAGAAGAGGTGATTTCTTATCTCATCTTTCTCATCCAAAGCTCACAACCCTGCACCAGACCCAAGGTACCGTCGTTCTCACAAGGAGTCCCACGATACTCCTTTATCACTTGGTTAGCCATTAAAGACAGACTGTCTACAGGGGAGAGAATGAGGCAATGGGGTCTAGTGAAGAATAGTATATTTTGTTCCTTAGTAGAGTGAAATTATATTTAATTGTGTTCTAAAAGTTGGTCTATTGTAAGTGGGCAAATCGGATTTAAACAAAACGATTTTTTTAACGATTTTCTAACATTGGTCAAGCGTAGGTGGTAAATCGAATCTAAACGAAAAAAATTTTGAACAATTTTCTAGAATTGGTCTAGACATTTAAAAAGCCGGATACGACTCCTATATAATCAATTATCTCATATAAATTGTTCTAGTTACCGCCTAATGAGTTTTTGAACCATAGCTTTAAATACTAATATAAAGGTAAAAGTACCAATAGGTTAATGATGTTCTCAAAAATTAGGTCTAGTGAATAACATAATCATTTGGCATATTTTCGTCCATGCATATATTTATCAAAACAATAGACCATGGTCTAATCACTCATAATTCTCTCTCTCTTTTTTCTTCTGAAAACCGGTTTTCATCACTCTAATTATTATGTTCAAACTCTTAATTAAAGGCCAAAAAGATAAATAATACTAAAGATCAAATAGTATATACTTAAATGAGAGCCACTATCGTATAAAGGAATAACAAAATCAGATTTTACTCCGTGAACACGAACCAACAAATATCCTAGGCAGTTACGAGATTCATGAACTCAGATCTTGACTCGACCCTGAGTGATAATGACGAGGCTGGTAAACGATCTTTACAGCTAGAATTTGATACAGAAAGAAGCATTGAGGTCCGATCACGCTTGACAATGATAAAGTAAAAGGATATTCCCAATGGTACTAATATTCACGAAGACGAAAGTGGGAACAACTTCGAGATCATAGTGATCGAGCGAACAAGAAGAGAAGAAGATATCAGGAGAATGAAACAACCAGATGGGTAATAGAGAGGAGACGGGAGCAAGAGAGAAGGGGAAATGAACATTCTTGCTTACACACAAACATATTCTTCGACCTCGAGCTCTCATTTCCTAAACACTTTGACCTTGTTTTATACCTTGTTCTTCATTAGTTCAGTCTCATTTTTGTTTATCAGCACTTGTAAATCCTTTTTATATTAACATATAATCCATTTTTATAAAATTGAGTATTCATCATTCTGAGACCTAACACTTTTTATTCGTAAGTAGACGTCGTTCTTTTCTATCTGGTTCTACATTCCTGCAGTTGGAAACTACAAACAAACCTCTTTTGTTTTAGCTTAACTGTACTCTCGCAGAGTCTACAACTTGAGTCTACAATTTGAGTCTACAACTTGATTTTAATATATTCTATGTTAAGCAATCATATTATCCAATCTGTGTATTCTCTCGAAGAGGCTACAACTTGAGTATACAAGGCCACATTGGGAATGAACCATATCTAGCGGACCAAAAAGTTAAGGCCGAGTCTTGAATATATTGTTTGGGTCTGGAAGCTGTCGTCATTAAAAGACATTAGGATCATGTGCATGTTAGGAATAAGTTTTCGGGACTACACCGTGTAGGCGGAATGATTCGCCTCACTAAGAAATTGTAGAGTCGTGTATGCCTTATTTAATGTGGCAGGTTCTAGGGATGGTCTGGGCTGGCACAAGACAGCCGGGCGATGGGTATGAGTGGTATTCGAGTCATTTAGGTCTAGTGTTGTATAGGATCGATATGATTATATTTAAACTACAATATAGCAAATCCATTTTGATTTATACAATGCGGCCATATGCCTTTCTTTGCTTCTGTGTGTCTAATTTAGTAGTTAGGGAATCATGGTTAGAACCTCATTTGAAAATTACACTTAAACGGGATAAGAACATTAAAATGTAAGTGACAAGACCCGAGTCGCCTATCGGCCTGAATCGTGACCGGCTCGGACTAGCATTCGGTCGGTTCTTACAGACTTCGCATGGGGAAATTGAATTCTGTTATGACAAAAAGATATAAAATTGAATTATATTTCCAGTGTCACCAGTTTGAGGTCGAGTCAATGGTTAGATCAAAAGTTATGCGTGTTTTACTGAATACTGATTTGTATGCTGGCTCAGTACCATGAAATTTTTGTTTGGTTTTCCTTATTTTACGATATTGTTAAGCCTCAAATTCGACCATGATGTGTTTCTGAGTATATCTTTTATTTTCAGCCATTTTTAGGCTAATTAAGCTTTGTCTTTTATCATTGGCTTTGGATATTTTGGGGAGATGAATATGTACCTTTGGAGAACATTTCTTAACCCCTATTTTGATATATAATTCCATTATGCATTATTCATTATCTCTTTGTGTTTCTTGTACCATGTATGACTAGTTCATTAGTTAGGTTTAGGATTTCAGTTCATAGCTTGATGATTGCGATTTGTTTAAATAGGGAAAAACTTATCGATTTCTTAATCTAAGTTGTTCTTTATGCTTGCATTGTATTGATCATTTAGTTACTGGTTCATATATTATTTATTTATTGCACTGAAATTGATTGATTAAATTCTTGAGCGAACTTAGATCATCGAAATATTCTTAGCCAATTGAATTTGATGTGAAGGAGTTTCGTGAACATATCAAAATTATTTTTGTTGTATATTTAGAATATGACATTCAACAAAATTTAGTCTATAGAATTCTAATACATAGGGTTTAATACTACATAATTATGCTAATTTAATTAAAAGATTTGAGTACTAGAGCGGGGTTTAATACATTCTATGTTGAACAATCATATCATCCAATATGTGTTTCCTGAGATTCCTTAGACCTGGCGCTTTTTTAATTTACATAATTGTTTGCCTTCTGCTTTTATATTCTTGAAGCTGACAACAACTACAAACAAACGCCTTCCATCTTACATAACTTTACTCATGAAGAGTCATCGTGTAACATCAGTCTTTGTGAATTTAATTCCTAAGTACTATTTCTCACTCTTACGCACTTACAGTGTCTATTTTGCGGTTAAAACATGATCAAATCAATATCAACGGGAATTATAATGTAAGGGTCAGGGACGGTTTAGCAGGGAAGGTAAATCGTGCACATACCTCTGTACCCACTTACAATATGATGAGTGTAGAATTGTTTTTAAAAAAAAAATTGGTACAATTTGTTTTTGTATTTTACAGTGTTGAACTTAGATAAAATTTTAAATAATTAATAATCAAAGTTTTTTTAAATGAAAATGAAAATAATAATATGTGCTATTTATTTTAAATTATTAATACCTCTTTAATAATAATATAAAAATTAGTACGCAGTGCTAGGAAATAATAATTTTTTTGTCATTCACATGAATGCGGAGTTACCAGTGTAATTCGCAGAATCAATATGAATTTGTGTATGTTGATGATTAAAAAAAAATTGTGAGGTTCCTTTAACTGTTAGGATTGTGAAAAGCTATGTCTAATTATTTATTATCTTATTAGTATGATATTATATACCTTGTGCCTAAGAGATTAGCATGCATAGATTTAGTTTTGGATTTCTTCCCAAAAAGCTTCATACTATTTTTTATTTTTTTTGACATCGAAGTAAATAAAAAACCGAAGCTAATTTGCACTATGTTGGCCAGCAGAGACGTCTAGCCATCTAGGTGCAGAGCTTTCAACGAACGGGTGGTTTAGGACGCGTGTTCTTCCGCCTTTAGCAAGGCAGTCGGCACGGACATTCACAGACCTCGAGATATATGTTATGGAGATTTTCAAATACGTTGCCGAGAGTGCTTTAATTTCATCAAGCTCCGCTGCCAATGATGGCCAATCTTCTTCCTTGTTTATCAGCTTAACCAGTTGCTCACAGTCTAGTTCAAAGCGCACCTCTCTGTTTCCTTGTTTTAGTATCTCTCCCATGGCCCAGATCAAGCTTTCTGCTTCGGCATGTAGAGGAGAAGAAGCCCGTGGGATTCCTGTTGCTCCGAATAGTACAGGGGAGTTTGCCTTCAGTAGTACAAATCCCAGACCTGCTCGCTCTTTATTGCTTATCCACGAAGCATCCGATTGGCATCTCCATTGAAAGGTGGTAATCTCGTTTGATTGCTCTGGTCGGACAGGGATTGGATCTTCCTGCAAAGTATCTTCTATGACTTCCATCCGTTGCGCCAAGTTCCAGCTTTCTGCTTCTTTAACTGCCAGTTGGAGCGTTTCATGGGGTAAGATCTCTTTGTTGTTGAAAACCTTCTCGTTTCTCGCCTTCCAGATATACCAAAGTATCCATGGAACTGGGGCCATCACTACACCATCCAACCCTTGCTTCTTTGCACGTAGGAGCAGGTAGTCAAGATTTCCATATAGAGATGAGCACGGGAATCGACCCGGAGGAGAAGGGATTAGAGAAAGAGCCCAAACTTGGAGTGCTGGAGGACATTCAAAAAGGGTGTGATTTATGGATTCACTCTCCGCTCCACATCGTACACATCTACTGTCTTGCGAGCAATGTCGTTCCTTAAGTTGTTGTGCTGTAGCTAGATAACCTGATGTGGCTTGCCATATAAAATGTTTCAGCTTTCTTGGAGCTTTAAGTTTCCAGATTTCTGTTTTCAGTCCTTTCGTACTTGGTTCCAAAAGTAGTAAGCTTTTTGGTGAAGTACGGATGTCGTATGCAACAGCATGGCCGGACTTTACTGTATATAAACCTGACTTCGTGAAGTCCCAGCTAAAGCAGTCATGGCGGCCTGTCCTACTTACCCGCAACGAAGTAATATGAGGTATGTCCGCAGGTGCTATCATCTCCTCCAAAAGATCCATGTTCCATGTCTTTCGCTCAAAGTCTATTAAATGGTGGACTCGCGCATCCTCATCTCGTACGGCACCTACATGGTTAGGAGGTCTTGCTGGGTTAAGAGGTAGCCATGGTTCCTCCCAGACTTTTGTATCATATCCGTTTCCTATTCTTTTCCTTAGTCCCCGCTGGAGAACCTGTTTCGAGGCCATTATGCTGCGCCAGCCATACAAGGGGTTATTTGATCGTGTCACGTTCATGGGGTTCGTGTGTCTATAATACCTTCCTTTTAACACTCTAGCAAGGAGTGAGTGAGGGTATTTTAGTAGACGCCATAGCTGTTTTGCGAGGAGAGCTAGGTTAAAGTCGTTAAAGTTCCGAAAGCCTAGACCACCTTCTTCCGTTGGTGTACATATTTTATCCCAAGCCACCCAATGAAGTCCCTTGTTATTCTCCTTGGTACTCCACCAGAAACGTGAGACTGCGCTCGTGAGATTTTTTGTTATCCCCTGCGGTAGTAGGTAGCAAGACATGACATGAGAAGGTACTGCTTGTGCCACCGCTTTGAGCTGGATTTCTTTACCCCCTTTTGATAGTAGCTTCGTTTACCATGAATTCGTCCGATCATTTAATCTTTCTTATACGAAGCTAAACACTTGTTTCTTGGATCCACAAATCGTTTCTGGTAGGCCTAGATACATGCCCATTCCACCTTCCTGACTTATGTTTATTGACCTTTTAAGGTCAGATTTTGAGGACGCTACTACCTTAGAACCGAACATAACTGAAGATTTTGACTTATTCAGTTGTTGTCCTGAGGCGTTGCTGTAGACGTCAATGATCCGCATCAGTTCGCTGCATTCTTCCTGGGTTGCCCTACAGAAGAACAAGCTATCATCTGCGAATAGGAGATGCGAGATAGGTGGGCTTGATCTCGCAATCTTCAGGCCGGAAAGCTTCTTTTCTATCTCTGCATGCTTGAGCTGAGAGATAAGCACTTCCGTGCAAAGAACAAATAAAAATGGTGACAAAGGGTCACCCTGCCGCAGTCCGCGGGATGGTATAATTTTTCCTTTAGCCTCTCCATTGATGAGGACTTGGTATGAAACTGTCGAGACACATCTCATAATCATCTGTATCCATCTTCCGTCAAATCCCATCTTATCCATCATGGTCTCGAGAAAGCTCCACTCCACGCGATCATACGCTTTACTCATGTCTGTCTTTATCGCCACAAATTTACTTTGGCAGCTTGGGTTAGTCCGTAGTGTGTGGAACATCTCTTGGGCTATAAGAATATTGTCCGAGATAAGTCGACGAGTCACAAAGGCCGATTGTGTCTCCGAGATTAGCTTCGGAAGCACTTGTTTGAGTCTTGCAGAGAGAACCTTGGATATAATTTTATAACTTACGTTACACAAGCTGATCGGCCGGAATTCAGACATGGATGTGGGTCTTTCGGTCTTCGGTATTAGACAAATATTTGTCTGATTTATCCTTTCATCCAAGTCTCCTGAAGAGAAGAATGCTTTCACCATTCGTATGATATCTGTTCCAATAAGCTTCCAAAATCGTTGATAGAAGAGGCTGGTCATTCCATCCGGTCCAGGAGCTTTCTCTGGATTGATTGCGAACACTGCTGCTTTGATCTCGGCCTCCGTTGGTTCTTTTGTTAGCATCGAATTCATCTCCTCCGTAACCTTCACGGTAGTAAACCGGAAGGCTTCTTCTCTGTCACTCGGGATAGAGGCTGTAAAGAGGTTATTGAAATATTCAGTAGCCAGCGCCTCGATGCCCTCTTCTGTCTCCACCCAGTTACCAAGAGAGTCCAGCAGCTTCGTTATACGATTCCGAGCTCTTCTTTGTTTTGTTTTCGCGTGGAAGAACTTTGTATTTCTGTCCCCTTCTCGAAGCCAGATTGTTCTACTTTTCTGTTTCCAAAAGAGCTCCTCCTCTCTATAAGCTTCACATAGTTTCCATTTGAGCTCAAGTTCCTCTTCTGTTGAGATGCTATCATCATTTTGAGCTCTGTCTATTTCCAGTTTAAGTTTCTCAATCAGCTTCTGGTTATTTGATGGGTTTCTTTTCTTCCAGCGTGAGATAGCTCGCCTACAGCGACTGATTTTTTCATGCAGGCATGGGGGTTCCGAGTTTACATCCTGGCTCCATCCTTGCTTAACAGTATCATAAAACCCTTCTTTTCCGAACCACCGTTTATCGAATTTGAAGCCTTTGCTTCCTGTTGCCTCCTTCGATTTGATTTTAACAAGGACTGGTCTATGATCTGACCCCCATCTCAATAGGTACTCCACATCCGTGTGGGAAAAGACTTGGTGCCAATCTTCATTACCAAGTGCTCGGTCTAGTCGACATTGGACTCTACCTGATCTTCTTCTTCCTGCCCAGGAGAATTTGTTACCCGTATGATGGAACTCAATCATTCCACAAGCTGAGATCATGTTCTTGAAGGGCAAAAAGGAGGCCTCCGTACGTCTCCTTCCTCCTTTTTTCTCTGTGTTACTGATGATCTCGTTAAAGTCTCCAACCATAAGCCATGCTCCTGTTCTCCGTAAACTGATTCTCATTAGTCGTTCCCAGACTTGTTCGCGGTACTCTACTACCGGATCACCGTACACGAAGGTAATAAACACTTCATGTCCTTCTATCTTAGCTGCAGTATCAATCATTCGAGCATTTGAGAATTTTATCTCTACCTCAGCATCATCCATATAAAACAAAGCTAGTCCACCGCTGAGACCAACTGGCTCCACGGTGAACAAATTATCATAACCAAATTCAAACTTAAAGTCTTGCAAAAAATTAAAATTGTTTTTTTGTTTCAGAAAGAAAAAGAAAACGAGGGTGAAAATAGCGATGCAACTCTCGGAGATGTTGCCTAGTTAGAATGGAAATCTCTTTATATATTAGTCACTCTTTATTTAAACTTTCCATGTAGGATTTGATTTAATATTTCACATTTTCCTCTTCAAAATAAGGACCAAACTAATCTCGTGTGTTCTTCCTCTACAACATCACATGTTTCATTATCTTTTGACTAATTTCTGTCACTGGCTTCTCTTCTGATTTGAAAGGTCTCATTCCTGTTTGAAGAATATTTTGGTATTCTTGTAGATTTCGTCATTCCGATCTGTTATCAATTGTTGAGTTTTCTTCAAACATATGCTTTTTTTTATTATCTAATTAGTGCGATATTGTCTATTTTAAACTTAATAGTCTGGTTTGCATGAATTTTATTTTTGAATTCTTTTTAAAGAGTTTCATACTGATAAGAGTTGAACATATATATATATTTAAACTTCTAATGTAGAAACACTCTATTTAAACTTCTAATGTAGAATTTCACATTAACAAGTTAAGCCGGCTTGATAAGAAGAGCAGCGTCCGAATCCCTAAAGTTGTTTTTCTATTATTTTTATGTTGTTTAGTTAAACAATAGGCCAACAAAATATTTTTGCTTCTAAACTTTTATTTACTAGGTCTGGCTCTAGAATTAGTATCCAAAATAAGTGTTTAAAACATATATAAGTACTAGATATATGCATTCAATATATATCCTTTCGGGTTCATATCGTATCATTCAGAATTATAGGTTCAGCTTGCTAAGTCTTATTCTGATTTTATATATGATAGAATTATTTAGTATCATGGGAAAACATGTTTTCAACAAAACTAAGTTTGGATTAGGATAATACAACTTCAGGTTCGAGTAATTTTGTGGACATATAAAAAAAAAAAAATATATATATATATATATATATGAAGTTGAGTATTTAATGTACTTATTTTAACAGTATATAATGTACTTATATAGGTTTTGATTACTTTTTAGGTGCTAATTTAGATATTCCTTTTTTGGGGATTTATATGATTTCCAGCACATGTTCGGGTTCAAGTTTTGGGATTTTGCGACCTACTATGTATCTCAATATTCAATTTTATGTTTATTTTTTATATGATCTGTAAAAATACTCGAAATCAGTTTTGTATTATCTGAACCAAACGGAGTCCTGTTTTAAAACGAGTTTTACATAAGATTATATAAATTATATATGAACATGAATGTTATAAACTGAAACCAACACGATCAGATATAAACCAAAATGGAATATACGATGTTGAACTCAAAATTCCCAAAACCATATCCGAGCGGGTACCATGCTTAATTTAGAGCACTAATAAAGTGTTTTGAGAACTCTTTGATATTTAAATTAATATCTTGTCTTAAAATTTGATCAAAACTATATAGTATCAGAAAAGCAAAGAAAATCATTCTAATATAAGATTTATTAAAAATGCTGATATCTATATTATAAATTTATCACAAATTTAATTGGACACTATGAACTATTAAAAATGAGAAAATATTAAAGCAATATTATATTTACAAAATTGTCATTTTCTATTTTTATCAAAATAGGGAATTTTTCTTTTTGACAAAGTAAAAAGTCTATTGTTGAATTGTGAGAAAAATAGAGATTTTCATGCGAATAAATGCGAACTATAAATTTAAGAACTTTATTCATTTAAGAGTATTTTGAAATTTCGTAATTAGAATAATTTTATAGTGGAAAAGTCTGGCATTTTTAATCTTATAGTCACTTATCAGCAAATGATTCTTAAATAAAAAGAAGCACATTCAAACTACTAGTGTCAAATACAAGTAATAATTGGTTTATCCGTCAAGTCTTTCAAAATTTATACGACTTGTCCAAGATATCAAAATTAGGTTAAAATTTGACACTAATTGAATAGCCTAGCTTTAATAAAATGCATGATAAATTTAGTTAGTATCAACCATTATTGTCACTTTTGCAACTGATTACTCTCAATAAATAAATAGGTTTGCAACAGATTGTTTTCAATAAGTTAAAAAAAAATTAGAATCAGAAAATAGACAATTTTACAAGTTATTAGAAGATATCAAACTCCTCAAAAACAGTTTTAACCACGTAAAATGTATTCATGTACCAAGAACGGAGAATCAAAGCAAATAGTCTCGCACTCAGAGTTAGAAAATAACCTTCGTTTATCCTTCATATAGATGCAACATTATCAGTTTAGTTTGCAGAATATTTATGAGTTTGTTTATGTTGATGATAAAAAAAATTCAATAAAAAGTAAATTAGATATTTACCTAAACTAAAATACAGATGATAATACATAATTGTTTCAAAAATTTAGCCTAAACACATTTGTACTAAAACCACATGTTTATAATTATTTTCAAGATCAGCAGTTAGAAATAATTACCCACACATTAAAATCGTATATTTGACATAAATATTTATAGTTTAATGTTTTATTGAATTTAGTATGGGTTAAAAATAATAATATATAATTCAATTTTTCTTTTTTTTTTGCTATAGTTTGATCAATTGTTTTTCATTACATGAGTTGCAACGACGTATATTTTCTCTTTGAATTTTAATTTTGAAGAATACTTTATGATTTGCAACGACGTATATTTTCTAGTTTAAAATGGGATCAAGTTCAAACACTAGTAAGACACTTGCTATTAGTTTACAACCAACTTGTTTACAGTGAAATACAATCTCATAAAAACTTTCTCGTCTTCAGAGCGCCGCACGAGAGAGAAGAACGAACAATGAAACCCTAACTCCGGCCCGTCGTTGCGGCGGTGCCGGAGGTGATTCCTCCTTCCCCTTGCTTGTTTTGACTTTTGCTTTCCCCACCTAAGCTCAATCCATGTCGATATGCAATCTTCTCTGAAGTCATCGCTTCCTTCTATCGGTGCTGCGGTGCTAAACGGAGACGGCATCACGACCTTGGAGAGACGGCGAGACTGTGACGAGGCTGAGGTGTGGAGAGTCGGCTTTTAGTACTAGAAATCTGGCTAGATTTAATTTTTCCCTTTTTCAGATCTAGTTTCAGTTTTCACCGGCGGTTGTGCGTGATTGGTGTTAGAAGACTCTTCTACCCCGTTAAAACTCCATGGTCGGCGTGAGATGGGTGAAGGAGAGGTGCGATGAGTGGCTGCAAGTGTTGATACCCTTGAAGCCTTGAATCGTGACCATTCATGTGTTCAACCGCCATGGTCCGCCTTTCAGTCCGGATTCATTTCCGGTTTTGACCACAGAGTAAGGAAAGGATCGACGGCTATATGAATCAAAACGGAATGCGCCTTCAGGCGTTGATGCTATTGGGTCACGATCTCGACTCATATGCCTGGAGACCAATGGCTTGAACACTTTACAGTCCCGACTTTGGTTTATATTTTGCTTGTGCAGATACTTATTCTCGACTCGAGTGGTCTATGTAGGTTCTTTTCAGTCGGACCTTCTGTCCGTTACGTGGCTACGGACTGAAGTTACGAACTCCAGGAGACACAAGATGCTTTCGGTAATGCGCCTCGGTGATGCTGCTATTAGGACACGCCCTGAATTCTGATCTCATGGGACCATAGCGTTGGTTAGATTAGTTATACCGGTCAAGTTTTTTTGTGTTTTGCTGTGGTAGTAGTAGCTTTCAAGTTATAGTGGTTTAAGAGATGGTTAGCTTCGAGTGTGGAGTTTTCTCATCTCAATTGGGTTAAACATACATCAATGTATTCTAGGTTGAGCTGGATCCGAGTGAGTTTTCACCTAGTGAGTATTCTAGGGTGTTGCTAAGATGCATTGTTTGTATATGTGGTAGAACTCTTGTGAGGTCAAATGTTTGTACCAAGTTTATGGGTGAATGAAATAGTTGAAGTTGAGTTAAAAAAAAATGGGATCAAGTGCACAAGGAGGAGCCCCACTTGTCACGCCAAAAACATATTCAATCGTTTTCTATTTTGTAATTTGTAATTTGTAATTTGTCGGTTGTTATCTTCAATTAGCTGTCAATCATATTATATATCTTAAGGTTTAGGTTATATCAAAATCAGATGATACTTTAATCGTAAACTTTTCTCGTGATTATTTTAATAGTAATTTGTAATATTAAAACAGCATTAAATTGGTTGTCTAACTTTTACTTATTCGCAGTTTTAAATACATTTTTGTGTTATTCAATTATTTGTGGTAGGGCTGAGACAGATCTGAATATCCGGGAAATTTGGCATATCTGAATTCGTATTCGTCAGATCTATTGATTTAGTATCTGGATATGGATTTAGGGTTTTTGGATGTCCAGCTTCCAGATATCTGAATTCGGTTTTGATGGATCCTTAATTTTATTATCCGGATTCAGATTCAAATGACTCAGATATTTTATTTTCGGTGACAATTCGGAACAGATATTAAATCGAATTTGGATTCCGGATAATAAATCCCGTGCCTAATTTGCGAGATGAGAGAAATATTTTTTTAAGAATAAAATCAAGAACACGATCAGGTATGAATCTGTTCATTTCAGGTATGAGTTCTTCGAGTTCTCAACATTTGGATCTAAGTAGGTATTTGATTTTTTTTGTCCGGGTCGATTTTTTGGTTCCGGATCATTCTAACTTTTTTTATATTATAAATCTTAAATAATATACAACATATATATAAAGTATGTAAATCAAAAGATAAATCCGCGCGGATCATGATCTAGTATTGAATTAAATTAAAATAAACGAAAGTTAATTCTAATCTTAATGGACGGTAGGTGGGGCTGTTTATAAATTTAGTATAGCAATTCACATGGACAACGTGTACCACCGTGCTTCGTTGTCCTCTCTTCTTTCAATCTTCTTTGTTTGCTTACAAGATTTGATTCCTTTTATCACAACAATCTACCAATAAACTATGTTGCAAACATTTTCCCACGTAGTGAACTGTAAATAAACGTTAAGATCCTTTGCAACTCACATCTATATAGTATCTTTTATCAAGAAAAAAAAGAAGAAGAAAACTCACGTCTATATTCGTTTATTTTGTCATCCACATCTATATTCATTTCTATTTTTTTTTAAACTGAACTTTTTTTGTTATAAAATGGATTTATTTTATTATATATTTCTTCTAACAAAAAGTTTTTAAAATAGAGAAACTCTTTTAGAGTCATATATTAGAGCTAGATAATTTTTATAATAGAGATTCTCTATTTTTTTAAAAATGTAGAGATGTACATTAGAAATACTATACATGCATTACTGGAATTAAGACAATGGATGGGTGAAATACCATCGAGGAATTCATTACTGTATTTGATATTATAGTTATCTAAATGTATTTGATATTATAGTTACATATGGAAACAAATGAAAACAAACAAAAGTTTTATATAAGAAACTAGTAAACTGTAATAAATAAATTTTCAAAATTTAGCACACTTTGTGTTATATATATATATATATATATATATATACTTTCTATTTACAAAATATGAAAACTTAAAAAATAAACTACAAGAATTATTTTTATTTTAAGACCTAATTATATTATCATTTTGACGAATAAGATAATTTACAAAAGTAAACAAAAAAAAAACTAAACAAGAAAAAGAACTAAGGAAGGTGTATTCAATCTAAAATCTAAGGTGATTTGATTTTTAGTGAGGTTCTAGATGATTTCAATGAATTAAAGAGGTTAAGGTGATTTTTGTTAAACCACTCTAAAATATCATTTAAAATTATGAGATTTGAGTTTTTATTTAACTAAAAAACTTCACCCAAACACTTTAAGCGAGGTGTATTCAATCTAAAGTTTGTGGATATTTGATTTTTAGTGAGGTTTTAGATGATTTCCACAAATTGGAGAGTTTAGTGTGTTTTTTATTAAACTACCCTAAAATATCACCTAAAACCATGAGATTTGAAAATGTATTCAACTGAGAGTTTTATGTGATTTGTATTAAAATGACAAATCTACTATTATTATGAATTTTAAAAACTCATTTAAATCTTTTTGTTATTAAATTTGATATTTCATAAAATACTCTGAAATCGACTAATTTTTTTTAATTATACAGGGATATTATCAAATCCACTATTATTGGAAATATTAAAGTTATGGGGTTTTCAAGTGATTTTAGAGTGTTTGGGTGAATTTTCTTAGTTAAAAAAATAAAAATCAAATCTCATGGTTTCGGAGATTTCTAGAGTGGTTTAACAAAAATCACCTTAAACTCTGCAATTTATTGAAATCATTTAAAACCTCATTAAAATCAAATCACTTCAACCTTTACATTCAATACACTCTCCTTAGTTTTTTTAACTAAAAAATTCTATCCGAACACTCTAAAATCAGTTGAAAACTTGAAAACTCCACAACTTAAAATATGTTCAATAACATTTGGTTTCAAGGATTTTAAAATATTTTTATGAAATGTTAAGTTTAATAACTGTGGATTCTAAATGAGTTATTAAAATTTATGTGTAGTAAATTTGTTATTTTAATACAAATCATCTAAAACACTCAGTTGAGTACAGCCCTCTAAAATCATTTGAAAACTTTAAAATTATAAAACTTAAAAGTTCTTTCAATAAAAATAGACCTGAAATACTTTATAATATGTCAAATTCAATAATAATAAATTTTAACTGAATTTCTAAAATTCATCTTTGAATAACACTAGATTTTTTTTTGTCAACTAATAACAGTGGATTTATCATAATCACCTAAAGGCTAAAAGTCTAAAACTTTTAAACTTAAAGTCGAATACACCCCATATAAAAGAAATGAACAATGATATTGTGGCCATTTCATTGGTTAACGGATGTTTTGTCGTCTACTAGGGGTCATGTCACAGCGGCCCATGAAGAAAACGACTGTCAATTTGTTTTTATTGTTTTTGTTCATTTCTTTCCACAATATTTATAGCACGTTGTTAAAACTATTGCAATCCTATCTACTCTACAGATATTAAAGATTCCTACTTTTTTCCAAGTCGCCTCTTTTTCAGTGGACCAATGTAATTATCACGTATTTTAAAAGTGTGGCCCTTAGAACACGTAAGAACACCTTCAACCCAACCAGAGGTTCTAATCAAGCCTAGAAAAAAAAACAGAACCGAAAAACCAAATCAAACCAAAATATCTGAACTGGAACCGAACCAAAGATTCTCAAATACTCTAATAGTTCCTATATTTCTATATCCGAAATAACTGAACCAAACGGAACCGAACCAAGAACCGAAATACCCGAATATATAAAAATATTAGTTATATATACATACATATAGCATAGCTAAATATATATCTATAACTAAATTTTTTTCTTAAAAAAATCCAAAAATATCCGAAGATAGCTACATTATTATAAAATATCCGATCTACCCAAACTATCCGAAAGTATCCGGATAACTTTATCTGAAACATCCAAAGTAATCCAAAATATCCAAATTTTTTTTTATCTAAACCATCATAATAATTTGGTATTTTATCCTAAATAACCCATATTTTATCCGAACTATCCGAACTATTCAAACTATCCGAACCCGAACCGGAACCAAATGAGAACTGAAACTATTTCAGGTATTTTCCGGTTTCTAGTTTTACTATCCAAACCGAACCGAACCCAAAACTATCCGAACCAAACCGAACCAAAAATAGGTCAAGTAACCAGTAGATCCTCTAAACCCCTATCCAAACTACTCGAAACCCGAAATACCAGAATCGAACCAAACCGATACCCGAAATGCCTAGGCCTAGTTCTAATATTAAGGTCCTATAAGTTTATATATCTTTATGTAAACCGGAGGTTCTAATCAGGCCTAGAAAAAAAACAGAACCAAAGAACCAAACCAGAATAGAACCGAACTATCCGAACTGGAACCGAACCGAAGATCCTCAAATACTCGAATGGTTCCTATATTTTTATATCTGAAATAACCGAACCGAACCGGAACCGAACCGAGAACCGAGGTACCCGAGTATATAAAAATATTAATTATATATACATATAGCATAGCTAAATATATATCTATAACTAAAAGTTTTCTTAAAAGAATCTAAAAATATCCGAAGATAACTACATTATTATAAAATATCCGAACTACCCGAACTATCCAAAAGTATCCGAATAATTTTATCTGAAATATCCAAAGTAATCCAATATATCCAAACTTTTTTATCTAAATCATCATAATAATTTGGTATTTTATCCTAAATAACCAATGTTTTATCCGAACTATCTGAACTACCCAAACTATCCGAACCCGAACCCGAACCCGAACCAAATGAGAACCTAAACTATTTCAGGTATTTTCCAGTTTCTAGTTTTACTATCCAAACCGAACCGAACCGAACCAAAAATAGGTCAAGTAACCAGTGGATCCTCTAACCCCCTATCCAAACTACCTGAAACCCGAAATACCAGAACCGAACTAAACCGATACCCGAAATGCCTAGGCCTAGTTCTAATATTAAGGTCCCAAAAGTTTATATATCTGTATGTAAGATGTTTAAGAGGATTTTTAATGTTTCAAAATATAAGATATTTTCAATGATTTATGTAACTTTTGACTTTATTAAAAATTGTGTAATCAATTATATATTGTGCTGTATTTTATAAATGGCTATTGTAATTTTAATTTATATTTTATTGATATTTTCTAGGTAAAAGTAAAATTTTTAATATAAAAGCTTTCACCGAAAACATCTTTAATACCAATTGCCTATTGTTTGCTTTAACCTGATCAATTGAAGTTAGATCTTAGGTTTATTCTGCTCATTAATCAAGTAGTAGATAGCTTGAACCGAGGTGAATGAGCCGAGCATCCCTAATCAGCAAAAGTAGATATTAGGGTGCTTGGTGAACCTATCGGACTTGATCTCTAATGCTTGTTGTCGATCTCCGATCCAAACGAGAGTTTAGGAATCGAAGTCGATCTACAAAGGGAACATCATCCACGACAGTGGGCTGTTTCGGTTAAGTGATCCGAGTTAAAGATTGGAATAATCAGTGCTTGAATAATTGTTTGGCTCAGTTTCAACATCCGATGAAGTACCATAGGCTAGCTTCTTTATCATTGGAATTTACATTTTGCATTCATTTACTTTATTCGCATGTTACTATTGAAATCAAAACCCACTATTGTTTTAGCTAAGTTGAAAACTCATAAAAGTAAAGTGTAGAGTGGTCTTCTGGATTGAATCTTAAATAATACAGTTACCACTTTTAACTTGAAAGTGGGAAAGATTCAGTTTTAGGTATCATCTACCTTTATAAAAACACAAAAATACATATACAAAATTTATAGATTTACCTTTTAATGAGTGAAAGATGAGAACCATGTGATTAAAAAACCTGTAAAAAAAATACAGTGGTGAGAAAAATATGAGACAAAAAATGAGAAATTGGTATAAAGTTTAGTGTTTCAAGTTCAAAGAGATTAGAAAGAAGTTAGAGAGTTTACAGTGAGAAACATTACATTTTTGCTGCAGCCATTTGAGAGGAAAATAGATAGAATGTGTAAATTTTCTTTATATAGTGAGATAAAAAAATTTCAATTATGTAAGTAACACAAGAAGACTTCATGGAAGTCGTCTAGACTCTAAATATAAACTCTTAACTCAAATAACTAACTAAATAGAAACAAAAAATTAATTAAACTTAAATTCAACTCAAAAAGTGTTTAATATACACAAAGCTAAAAACATATAAGTCAAATTTATTTTTTCAAAAAAGTATTAAGCTTTCAAAATCTAACCGTAAGAGTACATACATATTACAACATATTTTAACAAACCCTAAACCAAAGAATACCATGTCTTACTACATTCACTCATCTATGTTGAAAACAATTCAATTTTACTATATCTTACTTTATATCATTTACAAATGTTTATAATTACATGATTTCAATTTTTTCCTCACAAAAATATTTTTATAAAATTTATAAATTATTTCTAAAATCTAATATAAGAGAAGTCTTATAAAAGTCTTAAAAAGACTTACAAAACTTCAGAAAACTTTCCGGTGTTATATTCGTAAACATGAATAATGGAATTTTTAATCATAAGAGATTGATTGTAATTTCATAAAAATTTTGGGTTAGTTTTTCATTGAATTGAAATTTGGATATACTCTTACATTTTAAATCAAGTTTTCTCCTTTATTTATAGCTACATTATATTTTGGGAAAATTGCCAAAACAGAACAAAAATTCAGCATGGTTGTCCCTATAGTATAAAACCATCATTTAGTTGTCTCTTTAGTATATTTTTCATAATCCAAAAATAACCTTTAATTAATCTAATTAAATATATTAAACTAATAGATTTTTTTTAAAATTAAATAAAACATTTTAAAAAGGAAAAAAAAATAAAAATTTTAAAAAAGTTTTTAGTAAAAATAAAATTCGTAAAATATATAAAAAAATAATTTTAAAAATTGTTTTAATACATTAAATAAAATTTATAAAAAAACTTTTTACAAATTCTTATTTTTATAAAAAGTTTAAAATGTTTTTGAAAAAATTTAATAAAATAAAATTAATAAACTTTATAAAAATAAAAATAAAACTTTACAAAGAGTTTTTAATAAAAAACTTTAAACAAACTTTACACAAAATATTTTACAAAGAGTTTTTATCAAACTTTTTAATAAAAATAAAACTTTTTATTTTAATAAATGTAAACTTTGTAAACTTTATAAAAATAAAAATAAAACATTACAAAAAGTTTTTAGTAAAAAAACTTTAAATAATCTTTATAAAAAACGTTTACAAAGTCTTTTTTATAAAAATCTTAAAATGTTTGTAAATTTTTGAGTTTTATTAAACTTAGAAAAATAGAACAAGTGTTTGTGAAAATCACAAGATAAACTTTGGAGATAGCATAGATTTATGAAGAAAAAATGTAAAACCATTTTTTCACAAGTAAAATCGACCATAACACGTTTTAGGAAGTTAGAATATTTTTAAGAGATTTTTAGAATATTTTCTTAACTGAAACTTCATTTATTTTCACAAAAAAAGATCAGGTTTTCTTATCCATAGAAGGTGTATTTTAAAAGTTTAAAAGAATGATAAAAATCCTGAATACAATTTCTACTTTAAGTAGACGTAAAAGTACATTGTAGAAAACACATTCTCTGAAATTTAGAATACTTTACAAAAGTAGAAGATACATTCCTGGACACCTTTACGATTAGTAGAATGCACATTCTTCTTATTTAGAAATTTCGTAAATTGTAGAATGGGCTTTCTAAGAGTAGTAGATGAATATGTTTATTTTAGAAATCGTTTTCTACTATATCATTTTTCATAGAAGACGCATTCTACTTTTAGTAGAATATATTTTTAAAAAAAATATTTGTCAAGTTTTTGAACAAAACAAAAATTAACAGCTTGTGTATATGAGTGTTTTATTAATTTTTAAATATTTTAAATATTTTTTTATTCACAAAATTATTTATTTTATTAGTTTTCAAAAATACAAATGATAAAAAGGAGAAAAAATGAACAAACATGGTTTTATACCAAAGAGACAACAACCTAATTTTTTTGTTCTCTGTTGGTAATTTTCCCTTATATTTTTGTGTCTATTTTATGACAAATTAACCATGTATACCGTGTCTGTTTAGTCATAAAATCATCAGTGATGGACCTATGTAATCTAATGGGGTGTCAAGTGACACTCCTTAAATCAGTATAAGAACTATTTTGTTCAAAAAATAAAGAAAAATCAATAGATCTTTTGGTAAAGTTCTTCACCAGTTATTTTGGTAAAGTTATTCACCTGACCACCCCCCAAGCCATGGATCAAACCCTCATGGTGACACTTTTTACTTGTATTTTTCTTTTTTTTGTACAAAGTCTGAACCAGGTTAAATTCAATCATGGGTCCTATCGTAGTCATGTTATATTATGATAAAATGTGATTATTCTACCACGAAACTGCTTCAGTTTAGTCACATTTTCTCATATTTTTGTGTTTCGTGACTATTTGTGATTTTTTCATGACTAATTAAGAATAGTTATATACACAACGTGACTAAAAAGGGGCTATAGGATTAATTTTTACTAGTAGGTTATTTGACCAATTTCATAATCATATAGCTAATTGACCGGTGACTATATTCGATATACCAAAAATGCAAAAAGTGAAAACTGAACATTTAAAAAGTATTTTTTCAAATAAAAACATTTAAAAAGAAAAAAACTGCAAGAACTTGTGACAACCGAAACGCCTTTTCCCATAGATGTGTTCATTTCCTGATTTCTTCATTTGGCTAAATATGTTTTGTACTTTAGTATATTGAGATATTTGGAACCAAATCTAAACTTCAAACGTAAATATTGGGCATCTTTACCAATTTAAAAATATATAATTATATTCGATCTACGAAAAATGCAAAAAGAGAGAACTGAACATTTAAAAAGTATTTTTTTTTCAAATAAAGAACATTTAAAAAGAAAAAACTGCAAGAACTTGTGACCACCGAAACGCTTTTTCCCATAGATGTGTTCATTTCCTGATTTCTTCATTTGGCCATGTTTTGTACTTTAGTATATAAAGACATTTGCCTTTGCTTCATCAGTTTCATTTACAAATTGCCCTGAAATTTGGAACCAAATCTAAACTTCTTCATTAACTGTGAATACTGGGTATCTTTACCAATTTAAAAATATATAATAGACAACCCTCTTTTATACTACTGTACACGACAAAAAATCTTGTAAGTCGTTTCTTTGATTTTCAGTCTAAAATATGACCATCCAAACTTCACAAGTATAGGGTTTTATACATTACAATTTGAATACGTATAAAACAAAATCTCCAAACCATATATTTTTAAGAAACTTCATTTTTCGTGAGAATGAATAAAAAACTTTATTATAAAAAAATTGCTTTTCAAATAATAGTATAGATCTTAATTCTATGACAGTAAACTCAATAGATTGATTACTCTTTGTAACAATACTTTATAGTTATTTAGCGAAAAAATAATACTTTATAATTTTAATGATTTGTTTTTTTTAACGTCTGAATTGATTATTATCGATTAATTATGCTATTACAACGATGAGAATATTACAAAGACGATTCTACAGCCGACAATTTTACTACCCTGTGAAAATACACGCCTGACTGCACCATTCTAAACCGTCCTATGAGATCCATGTTCGATAGTACGCCCTTCACCAAGCTCAAGATCTCCTGTAACCTGTTTCTCCATAATCTGCATAGTTTTAATGATTTGTTAGTGTTTAGAGAAAATATACTAGACATAATGTTACGTTCACTTCATAAACTATGAATGGTTACAACAGTTTGTACGACACGAGATAAGTAAAATACATAGTACAAAACGATTTTATTGCGGTATATATAAGAAAGAAGCACTATACGGAATTAGTGTGGTTAATATAAAATAAATAGTACGGGACAATATTTGAATGGTGACATAATTAATTTTCAATATATGTATTTTTTGAAGAGAATAGATCATTTAACGAATTTTGTATATTTTGAGATTTTATTTGTAATTTAAAAATATATATTAAAATAAGTTCCACACATGTTGGGATAAGCTTGAAGAATAAAGAAGCTTAAGAAGTAAGCTACGAGACCTAATCCTACCGAGATATGGAGATATAAACATAATAGATTTAGGAGTTATCTAATGTTGTATTTATCTAATAGGGTTAGGAAAAATATGAGACCTATATAAGTTGATGTCGAGTTTGTGATATCACTTGTGAGTTTAAGAGTTTGAGAGCTTGAAGTTTTGAGAAAGTTTCCTTGAGTTTAATAAGAAGAGATATTTTTTATTTGAGTTTTTGATTTCTATATTTGGTATCAGAGCTTAAGATACCGTGGGAGACTAACAACAACAATGAAACCAAAAGAAGGAGAAGCATCTACGATCAAGTGCCCGATGTTAACTTCATCGAATTACACCGTCTGGAAATTCGTATGAAGATAATACTTAAAGTCCATAAGGTCTGGAGTGTTGTTGAGACACCAACAGAAGAAGAAGCTGACAAGAATAATATGGCGATGGCTTTGCTATTCCAAGCAATACCTGAGGCGATGATTCTACAAGTTGGAGGACTGGGCACGGCAAAGAAGGTCTGGGATGCTTTTAAAACACGGCATGTGGGAGCAGAACGTGTCAGGGAAGCTAGGATGCAGACGTTGATGGCAGACTTTGATCGTCTTAAGATGAAAGACACGGAGAAGATCGACGACTTCATGGGGAGACTAACTGAGATATCTTCAAGATCCGCTGCCTTAGGAGAAGAAATTGAGGAAACAAAGCTAGTGAAAAAGTTTCTCAAGAGTCTTCCTCAGAGAAAATACATTCATATGGTGGCATCGCTCGAACAAATACTTGATCTTAAAACTACTAAGTTTCAAGATATAGTAGGGCGTCTAAAGGCCTATGAAGAAAGGGTCTCTGAAGAAGAAGAACAAGATGATCAAAGCAAGCTTATGTACACGAACACGGAGACTCAATCCTCTAGATAAACCGCGAACATAATTTTTTCGGTAAAAACCGCGAACATAATTTTTACGATTATTAGTGGTTGTTAATAATTATTGGCGATTTGCAAAGGTTGCATAGAAGATTTATCGGACGTCCATTTCATGTTTTACAATCGCTTCCAAAACGCTTCATAAATATTCTACTATAAAATACATTGGAAACTTAAGATTCTATTTTGGAATCACGCTTCAATTTTTTTTTAAAAACACCATGTCATAAATCAATAAAAATATAAAATCATAGTTTTAGTTATATAAAATCCAAAATTTTATAGTAATGAAATAGAGAAAATAGAAATATACAAATATTAAAATTAATACTATAAATTATCTTTATGCATTGAATTTTTTATTTATATATATATATATATATCATATATTCAAATATATTGTGTAAATTATTTATGAAGTATGTGTATTTTCACAGTTTTGATATAAAATCATTTCAAAATTACTATAAATGAATAGATGCTTTATTTTAAATTTAAATCATATAATTTCTAGTTTTAAATTTTATAAAATTATCCTATATATATATAGATATACGCTTCCAACACGTGCTCACTTTCTAGCTTTTTTAAAAAATTCGCTTATGCGTTTCCGCTTTCACATACTCGCTTCTATTTCCATGTAACATAGTTTGCAACAATTACAAAACAGTATAAATCACATTAAATTGTTCCAAAGCTTTTAAAATCAAAAGTGGTTTCTGTTAACATTCGCGGCGGCGGCTACATAAAAATTATAATTAAAATTTTAAAAAATAAAATATTATAAACAAAAATATTTTTATTCAATAAAAGTGTCATAACTTATTTTATAAAAACTTTAAACCAAGAATGTTCACTATAATTTTTAATCATTAATATATATACATACATAAACAAAACAAGTTATTCTTTTAAAACTTCTAATATAAATCTTCAATACAAATTTTATTAAAATTATAACTTTTATTTAAATTTAAAACTAAATAAATAAACATAATATAATTATTGGTTATATTATATTAAAAACTATTATATTTTATCATAATAATACGTTTATAATTTTATGATGTTATTATATATTAATATTGATAATTTATAATCAAACCGCTGAAGAGAAATGATAATCAACTGATTGATAGATTGGTTCAAAGATTAAATCAGGGCCGTCCCTTCTATAAAGCTCGTGAAGCTTAAGCTTCAGGCCTCCAATTATTTACAAAAATTTAGGGTCACATCCCTTAGAAATGATTAGTGTCAAATGGTTAGAGAAACATAAATCTGATTTTTTATTCTGAGTTTAACCATATGTTTACAGAATGGCCGTTTACCAACAAAAAAAATTATGTAGACATAGGCCACAAATTGTTAATATACTTCAGGCCACTGAATAAATCGGTACGCCACTGAATACATCGGTACGGCACTGGATTAAATCATCTGGTTTAGTAATAGCCAAAAAACTTAGCGATCAAAAAATATTTCTCAAAACTTTTTATTTTCGTCGGCAATAGGATATCATATGAAACCTACCCGTCTATGAAGAAATCACTTTAAAGTGTAGACACGAATTTGTATCCAAACTAAAATCCTAATTTGATCGAGAATAGGTGAACTTTTGAACCAGAGAAAAAAAGTCGAGGTGAACTTCTAAATTGCAATTGTATTGAAACACCACTGTAAAAACTAAAGCCAGGATAATACAAATGGTTCTAAATTGCAATTGTACTGAAACACCACTGTAAACACCACTGTAAGAACTAACCAAAAAGAACAAAGACCTCTATTTATTTTTGACTGGTTGGAACGCACAAATTCGTGTGTAATTGTAGGAGTTTGTGGTTGTAAATGTTTGCTGTTTATAGCATAATTAAGCGGCTTATATGATTGATACACCAATCTATTTGTCTGTGTGTGTGAGAACAGTTTATCTAAAACTGGATTCTCGACCGATTATAAGAATATAGACCGCTATCAGCAATTTTAAAACCACAATTATCTGATTATAACAGATAAGAGGATTTTACCTACCATTTTTAGGGTTTAGCTACTTACCAAACTCACATAACCTAAATTTGAAACACACAAAAAGTGTTGGTCCAAAAAAAAAAAGTGTTGGTCCAATATTCAGTAAGATAAGAGGCTCGTTTAAATTGTTTCCACACAATCTTACAACCCCACCAATCCGCATTATTATGATAGTGTCTTAGCAGTCTCTTTACTTCATTGATTTAATTGATATTGATATTATAAAATAACAACTTTTTGGCATCATTTTACTTTGGAATATTATTAGTGCACGTGACGAAATTGTCATCCACATATGGTCGTGTCAATAAGATTGGGCATTTTTACGTGTGATCTTTATTGGTAGGGGTGGCATGGATAAAATAGTACCATAATTTTTAATATTTGTGATTTATTTCGTATTTTTCTATAATTTGCTGTGTTTTGATAAAATATGGATATTCGGATTTTTGGGTATCCGGAAAATTTATAAATATTTATAAATTTTCACGGATATTTACGAATACTTTATCTATTTTGTTGAGTACAAACAAATCTACAAAATGTTATACAAATTTTTTTTTTAAAAAAATATTTTTATAATATAAAAGATAAACTAAAAATTAATGGAAATAAGTGTTACATGATTTTTTAAATTAATAAATTTTAGAAAATTTTAGTTTTTATAAAGATTTTATAATTTCTTAATTTTATATTTTATATGTAATTTTATAAAACAATATTAATAAAACTATATGTTAAAATAATAATTATATAAGATTATACATTTAAAACTCTATATTTAGTCATAGATATTCATCTATCTGTATATAAGTCGGAGCAAATCAGATATTCACTTATATTTTTTTAGTATTTGTGATTTGATTCGCTTGTAACGGATATTGATTTTTAATATTTGCTTTACTTCAGAGACTTACGGATTCCCAACCCTATTTATTGGTACTTGGTAGGTACCCACTCCTATATGGAGAATTTTTTTTTTTTGACAATCAATGGCTATTCTATTACTCAAACTTGAAGTGATCTGGGTAACCAGATCGGAATATAACAACTAATAAAATAAAACTCTTTATAGAAAGACCTCGCTGTCCTAATTAAAGAGTCTGAAATCTGATTTTGTACTCGTGGAATATGAGTGATCTTGAAGTCCGGAAAACATATCAGCAGAGTCTCTATCTTCTCCTGTAATGTTGCAAAATTTGGCAAAGCATGAAGCTCTTTAATCATTGTGATAAAATCCCTGCAATTCGTTCTGAAGCTCTGACATGCGGAATGTTGAAGCATACTTTGCATCGCAGTGCTTCCACTTCTTAATGTAAGGCAGAATCTCGCCGTATAAAATTTTGTGTCTCCATTAGTTGAATCTTCCCCAAGCTGTCCATCCAAGCTCATCCACACCCGCTAAACTGTGACGTGGATGTCCACGACCCATCTATTATGCAGAAATTACCCAAGCTTAAGGCATGGGGTTCCTTTATACTCTGATCTTGTGGAATTGGTGGCACTGATACACTAAAATTGAGCCTTTCTACTGTCAAATTAACAGTGGTAGTTGTGGTATTTGAGGTTCAATCCAGAGGATCAGTTTACACTTTTTCTATGAGATCAAAATTAAGCTAAGACAATATGGGGTTTTGATTGATTTGGTAACGTGCAAAACAAGTGAATGATATAAATTAAGATCTAGTAATTATAAACATTTGTAAATGATATAAATTAAGATCTAGTAAAATTGAATTGTTTTCAACATATCTAAGTGAATGTAGAGTGTCATGGTATTCTTTCGTTAAGGTTTTGATAACATATGATGTAATATTGTATGTATTCTTAGGGTTATATTTTGGAAGCTTCAAATTTTGGAAAATTTAAATTTTGAATTATATGTATTTAGTTTTGTGTGTATTAAACACTTTTAAAGTTGATTTTTAGTTTTATGAAGTGTTTGTTTTTAGTTAGTTAGTTATTTTGAGTTTAGGTTTTAGGTGACTTAAGTCTTCCAACATATAATGCACTAGAACACATAAGTCTTCTAAGCGAATAGTAAATTTAGGGTCTAGAAAACTTTCAAGTAAGTCTTCTAGGAGGTCTTCTATAACACTTACTTGAAAGTCTTATGAATCGAAAATATGGAAGTTTTGTCTCCCTATATAAAAAAATATTACACATTATCTCTTCCTCTCAAATGGCTGCAACAAAGCTGTATTGTTTCTCATTTTAAAACTCTCCAACATCTCTCTAATCTCTTTAAACTTAAAATCACCAAACTTTATATCAATTTCTCATTTTTATTTCATGTATTTCTCAATGATTTATTTTGTTTTTGCAGATTTTTCATTACATGGTTTTCATCTTCCACTCATTTAAAGGTAGATATATAAATCATATTTTTTTTTCATTTGGTAAACTCATGTTGCTACCTTCTAAAAGCTCTTTTTGTTACTTAAGGCTCTTACAATATTTTGCAGCTTTTCTCTCTTTTAAAGCCATTTGAATGATTTTGAATATGCAGATTTTTGCAGATCTTAGCCAAGCTTTGGATACTTCTAGGGAAATCTTCTCGGAAGTCTTTTAACATATAATCTTCTCGGAAGTCTTCTAACGGAGGCTTCTCAGATGTCTTTTTTTTATAGCAGATCTGAGTGTTTTTGGTAAGTTTGTATGTCTGATTTTTCTTCATTTTCCCAAACTAGAACTCTCTAATCTCTCCTAAGTCTCTAAAAATTTGAAAACACCAAACTTTATATAATTTTATTATTTTTTGTATCATGTCTTTCTCACTAATTTATCTTGTTTTGCAGATTTTTTATTACATGGATCTCATCTTCTACTCTTTTAAAGGTAGATCTAAATTTTTTGAATATGTATTTTTGTGTGTTCTTTAAAGGTAGACATATCTCACATTCCACTTATTTTCTCTGTTTTAAAGCCATTTGAACGTTTTTGAATTTATAATTTTTTCAGATATGAGTCAGAATTTGGAAGACTTCTGGGAAGTCTTCTATCATATAGTGAGAAGACTTCGAAGTCTTGTGACAGAGTCTTCTCCAATGTAGTGGAGTACAAGCTTTTCTTTTTGGAATAATGATTTATAATAATTTTGTTTATGGTGTGTTTTGTGATTTGTAGGTATACTCTTTTAATTGTGAATTCTTATCTAAATTTAAAGAGATTATTGAATTTTTTTTGGTAAACATGTTAATGTCTACAATATTATTTTGCCAAAAGTACTAAAATTATTAAAGTTATTGATACAACTTCAATAGCAAAACAAAATAACACAAAAGTTAGTCAAACTTCCACAACTAAGTAAGGGAGAAGACTTCTCATGAAAACTTAGCCAAATTCATAATTTCAAACATATAACAGTTTCACTAAAAGTCTTCTGGGAAGTCTTCTCGGAAGACTTAAATTTTAAGCGGAAAATTAAAATTTGAGCGGGAAACTCAAATTTTAAGTGAAAATTGAAATTTAAAATTTCATGAAAGTTAAAAGGTATATCTTATGATCTAAGAAGACACATTAAACCATATGACTTAATATTTTTGAAGTTACTTAACACTTTGAAAGTTAAAAAAATTATATATTAAAATTACTTAACAAGTTTACAAAAACTAACGTATAAGATTTCCACGATTAGCTAGAAACATTAATAAATATGAATGTTGGTAACCTCATAACTAAAACCAATTAATTTAGCAATTTCATTCAGGATCTAATTAACAAGAAAATGTTAATAAAATCTTTTTAGTTTTAGAGAAAATGAAAGTTTATTAAACTTTGACGTACAAGACTTCCCGTGGAAGTCGTCCAGAGACTTCCACGAAAGTCGTCCAGAGACTTCCAACGAAGTCGTCAAGAATACTTTTTACTTAGGTCATTTTTGCAATTGAAAATTTACAAAGAAATACTTCTAGAAAAGTCTAATCTACAGCAGATTTATTTGGAAGTATTTCGTTGTAAATATTGGCCTACTTTTGTTTTTGAAAAATCTCGAAAATACTAGGGATAAGTCTTCTAGGATAAATATGTTAGTTTTATAATTGACAAAATTATGTCAGAAATTTGGCTTTTTCTAGAAGAATTACATGGAAGTCTTCCACGAGAAAATAAAACTTAAACACTACATTTAACTAGACGACTTCTATGTAAATCATCTCAGATTACTTTTGCAATTGAAAAATAAAAGTTAACTATTTAATTTTAATTAGACGACTTCCATGTAAGTATTTCGGTAGACAACTTACTTGGAAGTCTTCTGTGATAACCAAGGTTTGACAAGAATCTCAAAATAGAATTTTGGAAGAATTCAACATAAGTCTTCTTCCGGAAGAATTAGAAGTAAATCGTCTAGTTAAAATTGAATATTTAAGTTTTTTTTTTCACCTGCAAAATTAACCTGAGACGACCGAAAGTGTGAAGACCTCCACCGAGAGTTCAGAAGACTTCCGTCTAAGTCCTCTAGAGAAAGTCAAATTTCTGACACAAGTTGATCAATTTCAAAACTAACATGTTTATCGTAGACGCCTAAAATGTTCTCTGGTATTTTCAATATTTTTTGTTAACAAAAAAAAGTTGGTAGACTTATAGAAAAGTCATCTCTAGAAAACACAAAAAGAGTAAATTGCAAAAACAACATCTAAATTGACAAGAAAACTTTCGTATAAGCCTTCTACGACCAGAAAATTTACACGGAAGTCTTATGACGAACAGATCTGAAAAAAAAATCAATTTCATACTTGCAACCAGTGAAATAACTTGATTAGCTTCTCTCAGCACACAAACCTTCACCACCAAAACAAATCCACTTGTTGATGACCAAGAATCATGAGTTTGAATCTTACAAAGTTTATAATTAAAATTTTGGGTTTTGTTGGATGAATATAGAGAGAAAGTGAAAGATGTGTATTTTCTAAGCATAAGAAATGAGATATGAGAATTGAAATTTATTTTTAGGTTAAAAGCTTGAAATTGGTTGTTCATTGTGGTCGGTGTATTGATGGTAATGACCATATTGTAAATATTTGATGAAGATGAGGATGATAGAGTAAAATACTCATTTTCGGAAAACAATAATGGCATTTTTGTGAATAATCCAAAATTTAGTGGTGAATAGTGCAAATAAAGGTTCCAAAAAAATAATGGATTAGTTTTGTGTTTGACATTTATGTGTTGAGTCATATTTGGAAAAAATCACATGAATTATTGTGTAGGGTTTAGTATTTAATGAGCGAACTAGATTTTGATTCACGCTTTTAAATTGATAGATATTTGTTAAATGTAATATTTTTCATAAATTTATTATTTTATGGCAAATTTTAGTTTTGCTGTAGTATTACTTTTGGTATGTATATTTGTTTGATTTTTACTATATTTATATGTTTGCCCTTGTAATTTATATTCTTAATGTTTTATATTAGATTATTTTCTTTGCTAATGAAAAGAATATTAACGTATAGATCTTACATTTATTAAAAATATTGTGATATTTTTTACTTTTAAAATTTTAATTAAATTTTAAAGTTTGTATATACAAAATTTTCTAGCTGTAAAATAAAATTTGATGGCATAATTTATAATAAGCCAACTTTTATAACTGAAATTAATAATGTTGTGAATTTTAGTTGGGCTTCCAAATCGATTTTGTCTCAAATCATATAAAATTGGAAAGATATCATATTCACTAATTTCTGAAAATCTATTGAACCCAATCATAACTAATTTTGGATTTAAGTTATGGTAATATAGAAATATAATATAACAGTCGAAATCTGTTTCAATTAAATACATATACTTTTGTCCAAGTTAGTATATTTAGTGTAGTTAATATATTTGGTGTAGCCTAAGTTATTCTTTAATGTTCTTAAGTATATATTAAGGAAATGTCAATATAATACTATGTATTAATTAGTTTAACTTAAATTATTTTATTTGATATAACGTTAATCACACATTTATAGCATTTCATATAGAATTGGATTTGAAATCATCTTAATATTATAGATTTGAGTGTTTCCAAGTTATTCGGAAATCTTTTTAGCCAAAGTTATGGAAGTTGGTAAAATATCTATTATAAAATCTCTTAAAAATTAATTAGTACTACGTTAATGATAATTTTTTGTACATAGTTTAAACCCTAATGTTATTTGTATTTTTGTTTTAATTTCTATGAAGTACAATGTTAAATTTTAAGGGATACTAGATTTTGATCCTCGCTTTCAAAGCGCGGGTTATCCTCCTTTCCAAATTTCCGATTAGTGTGTATATTCGACTTGTGTTTTCGTATTTATATATATATTGTCATTTCGTGTTTATATATAACTATCATTTTCATCCACCGTTTAAAACTTCAGGTCGAATCTATTCCAATTTTTGATTTCATAACTAAAGTATATCTAGATTTTGACCAGCATTTTGAAAATGCGGGTATATTTTCTTTGCGAGTCTCATATAATTGTTTCAAGTATTTTATTTATAACAAAATTATGTGTTTATTTATAATTGTCTTGATTGTTTATCTTTTTAAGTGGTATTAAATCAGCTGAGGAGGTAAAATATACTCTTTGTGTGTTGCACACTTTGCAATTAAAAGAACTAAGATTTAATAATGTTGCCCAAGTTTTTGTAAAGTTAAGAAAATCTTTTTAAACATGGCAATTTGTTGTAATAGTAATTTGAGATAAATTGCTTTATATATGGGAGTAAAAAAATAATTGAGTTTTTTACTTTTCTCGTTGATGATTTGTTACACAATTTTGTAACTTGTAGAGTTGGTTTAGGATTCTGTTAACTATATATGCATTCAAGTTAATATAATATAGGAGTAGTATATTTTATAAAATGTATTTGAATTTAGAATTGTTCAAAAATAGAAATTTGGTGTCGGACACTCATACCTTTGTCATAAATCACACCTCAATTATATGGAACGAATTTCCTAAACAACAATATAGGAAATCCCCTCCTCAATATATTCACTAATTTTCTTTCCATATATTCATTTAATACTATATTTTTATTTGAACAAATTATATTAAATACGTAGGAGTAGTTAGTTTACAAATTATTGTTGTTTAGGAAGTTCCTATAATATTTGTAACAATAAATGTTTAAAATATTTGCTCAAAAAAATGTTTAAAATATTTCCAAGTAAAGGAACTAATAACTTAACTACTAAACAATAACAAATAAGTTCCTACATTAATGGTAAATATAAAAGTTTAAAAAGAATTCAGTAAATGAACTAACTAGTTAATTACTAAATAACAAAAAATATTAGGGGTACAGGTTTGGGTTTTAGATTCATCGTTAGGATTTATATTTTGTGTTTTGGAGTTTAGATACATTTGTCAGGATTAACCATCACCAAAACTGAATCAAGAACACTTACACATACACATTGTGATTTGACTATAGAAAACTAAATTGTATGAAAGAATGACGTGTAATCTTAAGTCGACGTGATGTAAATCGTGTATGTGTTATCATTTGATATAAAACTGTAGAACTAATAATGATAAAAGTCATAAAAAATAAATTAATCACATAACTTTGAAATAAAAAAGGAAGCAAAAGACTTTACCATCTTGTCAAGTTCCTCACTAAGCCGTACAAAAACTTAAGCATGCAGAGCAAAACCTTGACAGCCTTATTTAATAAAGAAAAACTGCAATTCTCAGAAAAAACGAAAATGTGTAAGAACTACAAAAAAAAAGGTTGTGATTTATCCACAATGTTGATTTTTGAAGCTTTGATTGACAAAAACCATTATTTCGTTACTTTAAACTGCATGAGCAATTCCATTAACTCGTCGAGCATTAACCTACACATGATAACAAATGATAAACTTAGTTTATTGGAAACCAAAAACATATAAAAGACAAAAAAAATTATACTAAAGCTTAAAAAAGTAGGTAGGCAAAGAGGAGAGCCTAATAATTTCGACTACGGACCAATGAGATGACTCAAACCTTATATACTGGGGAGAAGAAGTGTCATTAAGATTGTTACATAATTTTAGGCAATCAATTATTATTGTTATTTAATTTTTAGATTAATTGTAAGATATTGCTTGCTTGTTAAGCATAATATAATTAATAATATTCTTTTTTTTTAAGAATAATCGATTACCATATAACAGAGTTTTCAGTGATTTAACATTTAATTAGGCATTTAACATTTAGATATTGCTTGATTTTAGCTATGATTGAACAGGAAAATAATATAATTAGGAAAACATGGTTCAATGTCAAACCATTAAATGGTTAAAGTTTAACCGGGGCTAAAAGTGCGAAACTATCCTAACTGAAAAGTTTAACCGGTAGGGCCAGAAACAGTAAAATGTTCAAATTGTATCATGTTTTAATAGTATAGAAACACAAGTTTATTTTCCTTTATTTTTATTTAAATTGACAAATATTTAGTAAATGTCATATTTTCATATATTTGTGTTTTTAATAAAATACTTAAACTTTTTATCCTTCTTTATCGTATTTCATTTTAAATGAGTATTTATATTTAGAAAATTAAACTTTATTTGTAATGAATTACGTTGGTATAACTCTGATAAATTAATTTTATTATATGGTTAACGTTTTAAATAAAAAAATTATATACTTTTAATATAGATTTATAGTTTTCAATGAAAAAAATCAAATTTTTTATGAATGCTTAAATTATATTAAAAAAAAGAAAAGAAAAAAACATAATAATTAAGTGTTTAATTTTTGTTCACTACACAAAATATTAAGAATGGTTGAAAAGAAATTATTTGGACTTGAACTCAATGACCCAAAAAGAAAAATTGGATCTGATTTTTTAATCGGCTCAAATCGCCCAAGAGAGATTTGATATGAACAGTGGACTGGATCCAAAAAAATTACCCAATATAAATATGTTATTAATATTACTTGATTGCCCTTAAGGAAACATGCAATGTTAGTAAAGAAAAAAATATTTTTAGTAAAAAACCCAATAGAATTCTTCTTTAATAGTATAGATAGTTTGTATAGTTTAGAGTTATGGTTTTTTGGTATGGAGTTTGTACATACAGTAGTTTAAATCCTACACTTATGTTTTACGGTTTAGAGGTCGATTTTTAACATTAATTCTGATATGGTGAATATCCACCGATTGATTTTAATAAATTCATATACACATCTATCTTCAATTATATTTGTTTTGAGTAGTGCTGCAATCGGAATGGCCATAAAAGTTCTCCATTTTGATTGGTTATATATATTCTTGTTTAATTTATTAAAAAAAAATTATAAAAAATATCCAATAGCATGCTATTGTAAATAGATTTAAATCCACACTTTAAAGCACGAAATTATTATTTAATTGACAAAATTATCCCATTTAAATTTACATTATATATATATATAATTACATTTGTGTACATCGTCCATTTAAATAATTTTGTAGGTAAGTTATTTTTAGATTTTAAAAATTTTACACATATTATATAAAATATGGTTATAATTATGTTAGATTTGACCCATATCATAATGAAATATTATTATTTTTTAAAGAAGTTAAATAATTATTTTGTTACATTTTCTAAAGTTGGTTACAACTTTGTTTACATATGGAAATCATATGAGTATCCATTTTTTCAAATCTTTAGTGTTGATCTCTTTTAAAGTTTTAGTATGTTATAAATTTATAAGCATAATAGTTCGAAAGTATTAATTATACCAAATATCGAAATCATATGAGTATCGATATAATTCTGTTAATGGGTTTAAGTAGAGACAATGTTAATTATAACAAATGTCTTCGATGGGCTGGGGATTAATTGATTCCATGGGCCCTGTCATTCATAGAGATTGATATTTAAAAACAACTCTGCTTCTGATTGGTCAAATTCTAGGTAGCAAAAATATTTTTAAAAAATAAAAAAGTAATGGCATTCTTTAGTAAATAATTCAGAAGACTATGGGCAGAATCTTAAGAAAAATTCTAATTTAATAGTATAGATATATAAATTATAATATAATAATTCAAGAGAGTTAGTTTACTTTTTTTTATAATTACAATTATAATTTCTCGAAAGAAAAAAAATGGTTATAAAAATAATATATATATATATATTTTAGGTAGTAAAATTGAAAGAAAATATTTTATAGAATAATAATTAAAATTGTGTAGAAAATTAAAGAAGAGAAAAGCAACAGCATTCTTGTTATATTTTTACTTTTCATTCAAAATTTCTTAATGCGACATTACTCTTCTTTAGATGGTTTGATACACATTTTAAAATTTGAATAAACTGTGTTGTTACAAAGTTTACTTCTTATATTTCATGTGGTATTCAACAAAAAAAAGAAAAAAAATTAACGCAACACATGTGCTCGAACATGGACTGGGTGGGGCACACTTTAGCTTTTACTACCGAATTAGCTGAACATTACTCTTCACTTAATTGTTGCATAAAAAATTAGTATATATAACTTAGTATGTGGCACGTGACCAGTGGCGAAGACAAAAGCTTTTTGTATTGGGATAAAAAAATCAAAAACATAATGTATGAATAACCGAAAACTAGAAATGTATTACACATAAAACTACAAATGTAGTTTACGCTCACTCATAGCTTCAAACTTTTTTATAATAGTTTCATTGGCTACATCTTCAAATATTTTTTTTTTCAATAAAACAAATAAGACAATCACTTAGAAACTGATCACCGATGCGAATTCGTAATAATGTCTTGACGATCTTCATTCCTGAAAAACATCTCTCAACAGACAAAGTCAAAGATAACTTCAAAAGCCTATACACCAAAAGTTGAGAAAGATGTTTCTTGGTTTCTACCATTACCCGCGATAAATCTCCAAGATGTTTCAAATCAGCAAACCTATCATCTTCTTGTACATTATCAATATAAATGTCAAGTTGCTGCTTAAGTGATATGCACTCCATAACACTAAAATCCTCGGGATAGAACTTAGCCAGTCTCAATAACTTTTCTTTATCAAACTCGCGTAATGAAGCAATAGGATTTAAAGTTGATGTGCAAACGATTAACTCAGAGTTTACCTCGTTAAAGCGATCATTAAACTCTTGAAGCTCCATATCAATCACTGTATAAAAACAATTGACTTGATAATGATGCAAGTTGGTAATGTTGGTCTTTTTGCGTGGCCTCCTTTGATCGATGAAATCGCCCTCCATGTTGAGAGTATCAGTGTCATGCTTCTTACAAAAAGATGAAACATCATTCACAAAAGAATTCCAGCCATCATCTCTGAACTTTTGTAGTTGCCGCTTAGTGGATTCTACTAATAAGACAGCATTTAGGATGTCCTGATCTTTGTTTTGCAAGGCCAGTGACAAGTTCTCTGTGAGTCCCAAAATATGCAGCATCAAATGTAGGTAGAATACACAATCAAAAGTATGGATATACTTGAGAAGACCATTTGCTTGACTTCGTTGGGTAAGATCAGCACCATCATCCTCGACGAACACAAGCATCTCATCCACAGAAGCAAACATCCAACTAACCGCAATAAAGTTATATAATGAGAACCCCAACGTGTATTTCCTGGTCTTGGAAGCGAAGACTCCTGATTCAGTCCTTTTCCAGTCTTGATTTCACCACTACTTATTCCCTTTTCAATTATATCCCTCTGAATTTCTCGCATCTTATCTTTCCTTTTACAAGAAGCTGCAACCACATTCACTAACATAGAAATCTTATCAAAGAAATCTCTAACTTCAAAATATTTCTTATCGACTGCAACAACTACCAATTGTAGCTGGTGAGGAAAACAGTGTACATAATATGCCGAACTGTTTTCTTTTGAAATCAGTGCTCTTAGACCATTAAATTTCCCTCTCATATTTCCTGCTCCATCATAGCCATGTCCTCTCACCTTTTTCAGACTCAAACTATACTTAGCAAGCAATGAATCCATTCCAGATTTCAAAGATAAAGAGCATGTATCCTTCGCATGGATAAGACCAACAAATCTCTCCTTTACCACACCATGTTTATCGACAAAACGAAAAACTATATCCATTTGCTCTTTCATAGAACAATCAGCTGACTTATCCACCAATAAAGCAAACACATCATTTTCCATCTCTTGAACTATGGAGTTAATTACTTCTTCCGAAAAGCAATTAACAATGTCTTTTTGAATAGGATGAGACACCATTTGATTGTTTCCAGGAGTATTCTTAACCACAACCTTGCTTACAGCTTCATTATGTGCAGCAGTATATTACACTAACTCCAAAAAAAATTCTTTGCTGCTAGAATCGGCTGTCTCATCATGAACACGAAACGGTAGTCCTTGTTTCAGTAAGTATCTAGCAGCATCAACTGAAGCAGTTAGTCGAATACGATACTCTCTTTTTACAGTATCGGTTTGCTTTTGAAAAGCATGTTTGATTGACTGAACTTGTCTCACCAGATCTTCACACTTTTTCTTGGCTATGTTGTGAAAGCTATTTATCGCACCTACATGACCAGCCAATCTGTCGGACTTGTTCCAACTATCAAATCCCTCTGTGACAAATCCAACACTTCCACTTTTCTTCTCGTTGCTGAATAAATAACAAAAGAAACAATATGCCTTTTCTTTCTTGACACTGTATTCTAACCCATCACCGTACTGATCAAACCAAGAAGGATTCAACCGCCTTAATGCACCTGCCATAACTCTTTTCTTAAAACTATGGCCACGAGGTTGACAAGGTCCTCTAGTCAAGTACTTGCGTCTCATTTCGTCTATTTGATTGAGGGGGCTGAAAAGCAGTTGCTTGCTGTCTACCAGTTGCTTCGCAGTGCGGGTAGCCTACTTAGGTTAGGAGGAAGAACCCCTCATCATATTCATGAATCCCTTTTCTTTCTCCTGGATCATGCGGCATGTCGTCTAGATGAATATCATCGGTTGATAGAGATTTTCTTTTTAGATTTAGAAACCGATCCATTAGTTATTTGTAAATAAGATAGATTAGTCCTTTTCTAAATATAAAATTAACTTCTAACAATATTCAAAACATGAACGTACTATAATAATATAAACAAAACAGCAGCATACAATAAAAAATATATTAAAAACTAACCTGAATTGCACGAGCACGAGTTGGAAGAAGAATAGCCGTCGTCTTGCGGAGAAGAGAAGAAGTAAACAGGTTTTTTTTTCTTTTTTCATGTTTGTTTATTATTTAATGTTTCTTCGTTATTAACAGTTTGGGCATAATAAAATTTGGGCTAAATTTACATATTACTAAAATTTTAAATAACTAAAATTTGCTTAGTGATCTTATAATTTTTGTAAATGTAGAAAAATAAGGTTAGAACCAATGTTTTGAAAACCGGATCGGACACCGACTCGGTGAAGCTACTGGTTGACTGGTTAGACCGGTTCAACCGGTCGAATCGGGTTTTTTATTTATATAAAAATGTATATAATTATATATTTATACTATATAAACTTTACTTCTACATATAATACTTTCTCTATTTTTTTTTTATTAACTCAAAATAAACAACAAACATAAATTGGATTACTATGTAAACTAAAAATTAAAAAAAAAAACAAATGATTTACAGCTAAACAATCATATTTATTTATTTTTACAACTAACATTTCAAATTTAAGAATATGGTAAAATAAAAATAGTATATGAGAGTCAAAAATACATTTTCACATGTTTTCTTAGAAAAATTAAAAATGAATTAAATAGTGATAGTTGAACACTAATTATAGAATATTAAATTTTAGCTAGTAATAATTAAAAACACTTAATTATATGTTAATTTTTAAGAACCGGGTTTTAAAATTAACCGGATCACCGGTTTTACCGGGTTTCAGCCGGTTTTACTGGTTTTTATCAAATCTGGGTTTTAAACCGAACCGGACTTGGCTTCTTCTGCGAGTCCCAGTCGGACCGGTTCGACCGGCCGGTCCGATCCGATTTTCAAAACACTGATTAGAACTAATAAGAATCCAAAGTTTTAAAATAAAAATAAAAATATATTAGTTGTATAACTAAATTTTCCCTTTAATGTTTTGTAATTATTTTTGTGGGGTCAGAATTATTTTTTAAGTGGGGTCAATATCAATTTTATGTAAAAAAAAAATTAAAAGTAGTGGGGTCAGCTGACCCCCCACCTCCTTAGCTACCTCCGCCCCTGCACGTGCCACACCCACTTCCTATTTGGTTTCGCCCATGTACATATCAAAGAGAGTACAACTACCATAAAGCATGAAACATGACTCACAACCATGAAGTAGAGCTTGAATGAACAGTACAAACATGAATATTACAAAGAGCTTTGTTTTCCCAAAGTGGAAAGTCTATGGGAAATCATATGATGTAAGTCATCAAGAACCTTTGGAAATTCAAGACAAAAACCTTTTCTATAGAAATCCATCGAGAATTCCCAACAGATTTCCCAAGAATATGGTATGCTATTTCCTAATTATTAGTTTTTTGGTGGATAAACTTATATGGATACGGGTATAAATTTACTTACAAACGAATACACACAAGATATCAGTCAATTCATGGTGTTAGCTCAACGACAACCGAAAGCAACAACCGGTACGTTGAAATTTCGTACTCTACTTGTAAGAATAATGTAAATGTTAAGAATAGAAAAATGTGGAAACATTTATATTTGAAATGGTTTGTAATGACCCGAATCTCGGCCCTGAAAAAATTGGCTCAATAAAACCCAGCTACACTAAAAAAAAAACTCTAATTTCTTCTTATTTAAAGAAAGATTTTGTGGTGGCCTTTGACAGACACTTTTGGGATGGGGAAACCCTGCCGGAATGTCGCCGGAGCAGCCACATATATCCACCATGAGGAGGAGCCATCACACCATCCGAAAAGAGAGATTAAAGCTCAGTAGACACGTTTTGGGGGAACAGAAGAATGATCAATCAAAACAGATAATTTCGAATCCAACTTTTGAGGTTATGTTCTATACTCATAGATCTATTTTTTTCAGAAAGAGGATCATCATTTGGAGTTTTTATCTAATAGTTATGGTAATTTCTTTGGGGCTGTTCGTTGTAGATCGGATCCGCCGACAGTCAACTTCATCGGTGTTTTCCCGTTGATCTAGACGGAACCAGGAAACGAGAAACATATCAATGGAAATCTCTCGTTGTAAGCTTTCCATATCACCTTCCCAATAGTCAAACCGATGTATGGTTGGAAAGTTATTGATGTTTCTTCTTGGTGGTAATTAAGTTGTTGTGTTACAGAGTCAGTTCCGATCAGTCTCGGTGTAAGCGAGAAACATGTTATTTGGAGTTATATTCAGTAAGTATTTAACTCTTTTATCTAACATCTCCAACAAGCGGAATGTTATTTGGAGTTATATTCTGAAAGTTATGTTTGTTTTCGTGAAAAGTATTCGTGCAGTCTTCATTTGCGACCAGTCTGGAAGTGAAGACATTTTAGTTAAACAAATGGTTTCCGATCAGAGTAAACTCGGTGGCTATGGACAGAGGACATATGGGACTACATTCTTACCAGAGGGATTGAAAAGTTAACGGTCATTTCTTGAGTTATTCATCTTGTCTGTTTAGGGTTCAGTTCTGCCAGAATCAACATATCCATTTTTTTCAGAGAGTTCCGGAGTTGCTGTTTTGGAACCGTCAAGGTTAATTATGTATTTTCTAAGGTTATCTTCATAACCCATAGCAAAGGTGAGGGCTACTTCGTTAAATCCCGAACTAGTTTAGTACTACCATTTTGGAATGTTTAGTTTCGAAACATGATAAGTCTGTGTGAATTGAGTCTATTTGAGAGTATTGTTTGATTATTGTTTATTGATTGTTAAACTGGATTAGGATAATAGTGGATTCAACGTTTGTGTGAAATTATTGATGCTGAGCATTGTTATATATATGTATATATATAGTTATAAGTATGGACTATGTGTGGGGCGTGAGTTCGAAGATGTCCGGGCTTCGACGCTACAGTGAGATTTGGGGGTGAGTTCAGAGACGTTTGAGCTTTGACGCTACTGCGTGGGGCGTGATGCAGTGCGTGGGGCATGGTGTAGAGACGTTTGCATTTCGACGCTACAGTGGGGCGGGGTACAGAGACAGACTGTACAAGCGACGCTTCGAGTATATGTATATATCCTTATGAGGAGATGCGTGGTGCAGAGGGTAGTTGTGCGCTATTATGTATATATCCTTATGAGGAGATGCGTGGTGCAGAGAGTAGTTGTGTGCTATTAGCGCATTGATTGTTGTTCTATGTGGTGTAATAGGCACCGTGTTTGTTTCATGCTAGAGCTGGACTTACATTTTTGTAGTGCTATGAATTGAGTCAGTGGTTTGCGGTTTAGCATCCCATACATCACTGAGTGACTCTCATGTTGCTTATCACTCTTTCTTTCCCCTTTCAGGTGAGACTGACATAAAGAAGTAATTGCTATCGGATTGGTGCTTTTGAGTGATTATTTATTTCTTTCAGACTTTCGATTTTATACTTTATCGAGATTTTGAGATTTATTCTACTATTTGGATTTAATGCTATTAATTGGATTTATGGAGATTTTCGATTATCTATACAGAGTAATAAATGGAGATTTCAAGATTATTTATTTATTTATTATTTATTATTATATTTCAGAAATGCGGGTGTTACAGGATTTATGCTGAGTCACAAAATTTGATATCTTCATGCAAAACCATCAGATTATGGTAGTATTAGTGAACCTCATACTGCATATTGATTGGATGGAAGCACAAATGTATAGTTTGGTGTAGTACTATTCATTTTTGCATATGCAGGTTTTTCAGATCTTGATCAGACTTCGGAAGATTTCTAGAAAATATTTTCAAAAATCTTCTAAAAGATAATGCTGCTTTAGAAGACTTCCAAGAAGTCTTCGATATGCTGGAAGTCTTCCGGAAGACTTCTAACGTAGTCGTCTCCCATTGCTCCTCTTTATAACAGATCTGAGAGTTTTAGTAAGTCACCATGTCGGATTTTCTTAAGTTAGTAACCTCTTGTTGTATAAAACTCTTACCTTTTTCCAAAACTAAGATTCTCCAACCTCTCATAAATCTCTTTAAACTTGAAAACACCAAACTTATATTAATTTCTCATTTTTTGTCTCATGTCTTTCTTACTAATTAATATTGTTTTTTCAGGTTTTTTATCACATGGTTCTCATCTTTCACTCCTTTAAAAGTAGATCTAATTTTTTGGATATGTATTTTTGTGTGTATTTTAAGGTAAATCTATCTCATCTTCCACTTATTTTCTCTTTTTAAAGTCATTTGAACATTTTTGGATTTGCAGGTTTTTCAGATCTTAGTCAGACTTTGGAAGACTTATGGAAAGTCTTCCTATAAGTCTTCTATCATATAATGCATTAGATTACTTCCTGAAAGTTTTCTGACGAGTCTTCTACCATATCAAGTGCAGTCCAAGCTTGTCTCTGTGGAGGAATGATCTATAATAGTTTTGTTTATGCTATGTTTTGTGATTTGTATATGTATTCTTTTAGTTGTGAATTTTTTGTAAATTTGAAGATATATTAAAAAGAAATCTGGTAAATATGTTCATTGTCCACAATATTATCTTACCAAAACTACTTGACTTTATTGAAGTTATTGATACAACTTTAATAGCAAAACATAATAATACAAAAATTAGTCAAATTTACTACAACTAAGGTAGAATACTTCTCAAGAAAACTTAGCTAAATTTACAAAATATCAAACATTACATAAGTTCAAAAATATAACAGTTTCACTAGAAAACTTCCGGGAGGTCTTCGGAAGACTTCCCATAAAACTTCTCAGAAGATTTAAATTTAAAGCGAGAACTAAAATAATAGCCGGAAGTTAGAATTTAAGCGGAAAACTCAAATTTTAATTGAAAATTGAAAATTCAAATTTCATTAAAGTTAAAAATTATATCCTATGATCTAAGAAGACACATTAAACCATATGATTTGATATTCTTGAAGTTAGTTAACACTTTTGAAAGTTAAAAAAAAACATATCTTAAAGTTACTTAACAAATTTACAAAAACTAACCTAGAAGACCTCCACAAAAGTCTTCTCGGATCAGCTAAAAACTTTAATAAACTTGAATATTGGTAACCTGAAATATCACCAATTAAGTTATAAATTTCATTCAGTCGCCCTAATATTGACTAGTATACATGAATTAACAAGAAATTTTAAAAAGTCTTTATAGTTTTAAAGAAAATGAAAGTTTATTAAACATTAAGAGAGAAGACTTCCACGGAAATCTTCTGGCAGACTTCTAGAAAGTCGTTCATTTAGGTCTTTTTACAATTGAAAATTTACAAAAGAAGAGTTCGAGAGAATTCTACTATACAGCAAAATTATTTGGAAGTCTTCTTTTACAAATATTGGCTTATTTTTGTTAACCAAAAAATCTCGAAAATACCAGAGAGGACTTTCCTGTAAGTCATCTACGATAAACATGTTAGTTTTACATTTGACTGGATTGTGTCAGAAATTTAACTTTTCCTAAACTACTTACAAGGAAGTCGTCCAGCAAGAAAATAAAACTTCAATATTTAATTATAATTAGAAGACTTCCATATAAGTCGATTTATGTTACTTTTGCAATTGAAAAATAAAACATAAATATTTTATTTTATCTTGGTGACTTATATGGAAGTCTTCCGGTAGACGACTTACACGGAAGTCTTCCGGTAGACGACTTACACGGAAGTCTTCTGTAATAACCAAGGTTTAACCAGAATCTCGGAATAAAATTCTGGAAGACTTTCGTGTAAGTCATCCAAATAAAATAAAATATTTAAGTTTAATTTTTCAATTGCAAAAGAACCTGAAACAACTTATATAGAAGTTTTCTTACAATAATTAATATTGGATTTTAATTTTTTTTTCTAGACGACGTCCAGGAAAAGTCAAATTTATGACACAATCCGGTCAAATGTAAAACTGACATGTTTATCCTAGACGACTTAACATGAGGTCTTCTCTGGTATGTTCGAGATTTTTTGTTAACAAAGAAAAGTGGAAGACTTCCATAAAAGTCGTCTGTAAAAACATATATAAAAATCAATTGCAAGACTAATCTCTGAATTTACCAGAAGATTTCCGTGTAAGTCTTCTACTACATATAAGTCTTCTATTACCAGAATACTTACACAGAAATCTTCTGATGGACACATCTAGAAAAAAATTGATTTCATAGTTTCAACCAATGAGATAACATGTTCAGCGCACATAAATCTTCTCTAAGCATGCAGAAGTTCAAACGAAAGTGACTCACCAAAAATCGGAAATTTGAATGGCTCTATGAACCATTAAAAATGAATAAAAATTTTGGTATTTTTGGATGAATATAGAGAGAAAGTGAAAGAGATGTTATTTTTAGTTCGTAAGAAATGAGATAGAAGAAATGCAAATCAACTTTAGGTACGCTAAAAGTTTCAATTTGGTTGTTCATGGTTGTTAATGTATTGATGACAATGATAATATCATAGATTAGTTTTATGTTTGACTTTGAGTTTGATTCATATTTACAAAACTCCAATGGTTGTTGAGTGACATGTTCTTTGTTGTTTTGGATATAAGCTTAAGCATTTGTCGTTTTATTTTACATGTGAACCAATATCTCTCATACTGCTCACGTAAGATTCGATCAAGAATACAAATAATTTGACATCATATAACCAAATAATGAGTACATTAATTTTTTAAATATTTCCATCACTGTTGCGGTTCCATTTAAATTTATTGTGATAAAGATACATAGAATCTCTGGGTAGATTGATTAAGAAAAGTATATGTATTTTAGTATGTAATCATCGCCAACAGATCATAAGGTTCAACGAATCTAAGGAACCAATCGACCCTTTCCATTAATCAACCTCGTGAACAAAAACCGGTGTATTTAGTTGGTAAATTAAGTTAAGTAAACGCATAGTTTATTTCCAAGCTATAGTCCAATTTGTTAGTATATCATACAGAGTGAATATTTTTGCATGTTATACCACTACATGCATAAAACACTTATCAAGTATAAGATAAATGGAATAAATTTTTACATCATTGTAGTTATAAAATATTATAAATTTGTATAAGTGCAAGATGGGTTACAAATGCAGAATGGTTTAATGAAATACATAAATTATATTAAAATTATAATTTTCAGCTAATACGTTTTTTAGCAATTAAAGAGAGAAATAAATTAAATGGGTCATGAAGTCACATAAACAGAAAAAGGAACAATAGCAAAAAAAAAAAAACACTAATTTTAAGTTTTTATAGGAGGTCTTACCATATAGAAATATAGTAGATCTTAAAATATTTTTTAAATTTATAAAAAAATATTTTGACGTGGGAAATTTGAAATCATGTAACTATAAAAGTTTTTAAATAATATAAATTAAGATATTGTAAAATTAAATTATTTTCAATATAGATAAGTGAATGTAGTGTGTCATGGTATTCCTTGGTTAAGGATTGGTAACATATGTTGTAGTATTGAATGTATTCTTAGGATTAGATTTTAGTATTAAATGTACTCTTAGGGTTAGATTTTGGAAGCTTAACTTTTTAAAAAAAATAAAATTTGATTGTATATGTATTTAATTTTGTGTATATTAAACACTTTTTAAAGTTGATTTTAAGTTTTATAAAAGTGTTTGTTTCTAGTTAGTTGATTATTTTGAGTTTATGGTTTAAATAACTTAAATCTTCCAACAAATAATGCACTAGAAGACTTCCGCGGAAGTCTTCTGGGCGAATAGTAAATTTATGGTTTAGAATACTTTCAAGTAAGTTTTCTATGAGGTCTTCTGAATCGAAAATATTTAACTTTATCGGAATTTTTTTTTCTCTATATTATGAATATTTTACATTTTCTCAATCTTCCTCTCAAATGGCTGCAACAAAAAATGTAAATTCTAAAACTGTCTAACCTCTATTTAATCTTTTTGAACTTAAAAACACCAAACTTTATATCAATTTCTCATTTTTATCTCATGTCTTTCTCACTGATTTGTTTTCTTTTTACAGGTTTTTCATTACATGGTTCACATTTTCCACTCCTTTAAAGGTAGATCTATAAATCATTTTTTTTCATTTAGTAACCTCTTGTTTCTTAAAGTTATTAACTTTTGAAAACTCTTTTTGTTATTCTAAATTATTACCTAAATTTTAAAGCTTTTCAATGTTTTGAATTCATTTGAATGCTTTTGGATATGCATGTTTTTCTAGATATGAGACATATTTGAAAGACTTTTAAAGAAGTCTTTTCGGAAGTCTTATAACATTTAATGCACTAGAAGGAAGTATTCTGGTGGAATATTCTCTCATGTCTTCTCTTTCATAATAGATCTGAGCGTTTTGGTATGTCTCTATGTCTGATTTTTCATCATTTGGTAACATTTTGTTGCTTAAAGATCTTACATTTTGAAAAGTCTTTGGTCTAACTGGTTGCCATCATAGAAACATTAGGAATGATTAGAGAAAAACGCAAAGGAATGAAATTATAGGAATGAAGAGAAAGATTATCCCTTATCAATATTGGTGAGGAACAAATTTGTTTTATATTCCTCTAGAATAAAAGGAATAAGAATGAATAGAAAAAAAACTGTTCCTTACAAATGGTAAAACAAATTAGGAATAGTAGAAAATGCACTATTCCCTTACATTCCTCGGTCACCAGTTAGACCATTTTTGTTTCTCAAGCTCTTACCTTATTTTGAAGATTTTCTTTTTTTTTTAACTATTTGAATGATTTTGAATATACAAGTTTTTAAGATTTGAGTCAAGCTTTGGAAAACTTCCCTGAAAATTTTCTCGGAAGTCTTAACATATAATACACTAGAAGACTTTTTGGAAGTCTTCTGACAGACTCTTCTCCCATGACTTCTTTTTCATAACATATATGAGTGTTTTGGTAAGTTTCTATGTCTGATCTTTTTCTTCATTTGGTAATCGCTAGTTGCTAAAAGATCTTACTTTTTTTTTCCAAACTAAAACTCTTCAACCATTCTTAAGGCTCTTAGAACTTGAAAACACCAAATTTTATATAATTTTATCTTTTTTTGGCTCATGTCTTTCTCACCAATTAATCTTGTTTTACAGGTTTTTTATTACATAGTTATTATATTCACTCCTTTAAATGTAGATCTAATTTTTTGGATATGTATTTTTGTGTGTTCTTTAGAGGTTGACATAATTCGGGGGTGATTGGTTCGACTATGGCAGTAAAAATTTAGCTTTACGTAAATTGGTTGTAGATGTAAAGTTGTTACCGTAGATTTTTTGCAGAGACTTTTGTTGTAGTTAAATTTGTTGTAGGTTATATGTTGTAGATATTTCAAAATAAAATATGTGATGTATATATAAAATAATTATTTTATCAACTAAAATAATTTATATTAATGATTTTCATAAGTTATCAAAGTTTACTGTTATTTAAAATGTGATATATACATAATATTTTATGTTATTTAAAATATTTCAACAGTTTTAAAAAAAACACAGAAAATTAAAATATTTATAAATGTTTTTATTATGATTATCTAATTTATTTGATATCATAAATAGTTATTTTTCATTTTAAAGTTTCTACGGCCTATAAAACAAGGATGTAGATTTTTTGCCTAAAATACATAAGAAAAAAATTTACTTTAGATTTTTTTCTGTAGTTTTAAAAATAAATCTAAAGCATAATTGGTAAAATTTAATAGTAATTTGTTGTAGGCGTTAACTAAAAAAAATAAAGCTATAAACATGATTGGTAAAGTTTAATGCTTTAAAAATAAATAAAACTAAAGTATGAAGATAAAGCTGAACCAATCACCCCCCCCCCCCCCACCCCCCTCATCTCCCACTCATTTTTCATGTTTCAAGGCATTAAGTCGAGCACTTTTGGATTTGGGGTTTTTCAGATTTGAGTCAGATTTTGGAAGACTTTTGGAAAATCTTCTCGGAAATCTTCTAACGTAGTGGTAAGTGGAGTCCAAACTTGTTTTTGTGGAGAAATGATTTATAATAATTTTTTATGGTATGTTTAGTGATTTGTAGGTGTACTCTTTTAAGAAAAATACTTGGGTTCAACCCTAGAGCGAACCTTTAGGTTCACCCAATCAATAAGATTTTATTATTTTATATTCATTATCTTTTAAAAAAGGAAACAAAATATTGTCAAATTTTATTATGTTTTTAAAATAAAAAATAAATAGAAAATAATAATTGCCGCAAAAAAAAGTTTTATATTTAAAATATCGTCACCACAACACTAAACCCTAAACCCTAAATCCTTGGTAAACCTAAACCCTTGGAAAAATCCTAAATCTTTGGATTTAAAAAAAAAAAAATTTCTAACACAGTCAGCAAAACACTAAACCCTAAATCCTAAACACTAAACCCTAAACCTTAAATAATAAACCCTAAATCCTTGGGTAAACTCTAAACCCTTGGATAAACTCTAAATCCGTGGATAAATCCTAAACCCTAAGGATTTAAAATTTATCCAAGTGATTGGGATTTACCAAGGGTTTAGGATTTATCTAAGAGTTTAGGGTTTAGGATTTAGAGTTCAGGGTTTAGTGTTTGGCTGACGGTATTAAAAATAATTTTTTTTAAATGTATTTTTGTTTGCAATTAATATTATTTTTTATTTATTTCTATTTTTTAGTTTAAAAATAGAATATAACTTGACAATATTTTATTTCCTTTTTTAAAGATGTTGGATATGAAATAACGAAATCCTATTGGTTGGATGAACCTAAAGGTTCACTCTAGGGGTGAACCTAAGAATTTCTCCTCTTTTAATTGTGAATTCTTTTGTAATTTTGAAGAGCTATTAATGAAAACAATTTTGATAAATATATTCATATCTACAATATTATCTTGCCAAAAATACTTGACGTTATTGTAGTTATTGATACAACTTCAATGACAAAACATAATACCACAAAAAAATAGTCAAATTTACTACAAGTAAGCGGAAAGATTTCTCAAAAAAACTTAGCTAAATTCACAAAATATCAAACATTACATAATTTCACAATTTCAAACATATAAAAGTTCCCTAGAAAGCTTTTGTGAAGTCTTCTCGGAAGACTTAAATTTAAAGCGAGAACTTTAAAACGGGAAATTGAAATATAAAGGAAAATTAAAATTTAAGCGGGAAACTCAAATTTCAAGTGAATATTGAAATTTTAAATTTCATGAAAGTTAAAAAGTATATCTTATGATCTAAGAAGACACATTAAACCAATGATTTGATTTCCAAAGAAGTCTTCTCAGATCAGTTAGAAACATTAATAAACATGAATTTTGGTAACCTCATATCTAAAACAAATTAAGTTATGAATTTCATTCATGAGCCCCAATATCGACTAATATACACGAATTAACAAAAAATGTTAAAAAATATTTCTAATTTTAGATAAAATGAAAGTTTATTAAACTTTGACGTAGAAGACTTCCATGGAAGTCGTCCAGAACACTTCTACTTCCATTTAGGTCATTTTTACAATTAAAATTTTACAAAAGAAGATTTCGAGAGAAGTGTGCTCTATAGAAGACTTCTTTGAAAGTCTTTTTTTGGTAAATATTGGTTTACTTTTGTTTTTGATTTTTTTTTTGAAAATATGAGAGATGACTTTCCAGTAAGTCTTATAGGATAAACAAGCTAGTTTTGCAATTGACAAAAAATTATGCCATAAATTTGACTTTTTCTAGAAGTTTTACGTGGAAATCATCTACCAGAAAAATAAAATTTAAATATTACATTTAACTTGACAACTTTCAGGTAAGTAGTCTCATATTACTTTTGCAATTGAAAAAATAAAATTTAAATATTTAATTTTAATTAGATGACTTCCATGTAGATCTTCCGACAGACGACTTACACGGAAGTTTTCTGTGATAACCAAGGTTTGACCAAAATCTCGAAATAAATTTCTGGAAGGCTTCCGTCTATGTCGTCTTCCGAAAGATTTAGTCGTCTAGTTGAAATTAAAAATTTAAGTTTTATTTTTCAATTACAAAATTGATCTGAGACTATTTTCATCAACAATGAGAAACTTCCACCGAGATTTCGGAAGGCATACAGAGAAATCTTCTGGCGGAAGAATTTTGTGTAAGTTTTTTAGAGAAAAATCAGATTTTTCATACAATCAAGTCAATTACAAAACTAACATGTTTATCCTAAATGACTTACCAAAAATTATTTTCTGATATTTTTGAGATTTTGTTAACAAAAAAATTGGAAGACTTTCAGAGACATCGTCTTTAGAAAACACACGTAAAATCAATTGCAAGATCATATATTAGAATTATAGAATATATTCAGCTGGCCAAATCATTTGTTCCTTAAAATGAAAATATATTTTTAACCCAATCTTTAACGACTTAAATAGGCCAGCTACTAATATACATCAATCCTCTGTCAAAATCTTCCTCAAAGCACCCATTATATCTCTATAATCAGTTAAATAATATTTTAACTAAAAACAATAAGCAAAGATTCCAATCCCAACATGCTCCTAGTTCTGTATGATTGAAATATCTCTACACAGTATCCGCCGAAAATATTTTATACTACTAGATTTTTTTTGTCAACATTATATACCAGATTAATAATATATCCAAGAGTTTCAGTAGAATATTACCGAATTCGCAATTTTTAAGTCAAAACTAAACGATTTGTTGGGCATTAGTTAATAACAACACAATAAATAAAAATTAACAAATTGATTTGTTTTTATATTTCATTTTGAATTTGCCGAATCGCAGAATGGCTAAACAGAAATTTATCATTCCTCAATTTGCAGAACTTTGATAATGATAAAACTTTGCTGCATCAGGACAATTACACAATTAATAAAGAAGAATCATATTGGCTGACTCAAAGTAATAATAACCTGCTGTAAACTCATATAAACAAAAAACAATAAGAAATTAACAGAAAAATCTCAACCTCTGTACAATGGAGATCTTTGTTGAAATATCATCTTGGATTGCCGGAAAACCTTACTCGGGCTCGGAAAACTCCATCCTTTCCCTTTTCCCGTCGCCGGAGAGTATTTCATATCTCCGACGACCGCAACGGATCTCGACTTCCTCATGATTGCCGGCTTCGTCGTCGCATCTCCTCCTCTGTTTCCCATTAACATCCTCCAAAACGACAACGTTTTCCTGCTCGGCACAAGACCCGGTTCTAATAAACCGGGCCCGGAATCAACAACCGTATCCGGTTTAATTGGAACCGCCATCGATTTCGATCTCCGAAACGCCGGTTCGCATTCGATCAAACTCGCGACTCGACCTGCGGACCCGCTCCCAGAGAAACTGAAAGTAATGTCTCCGGCAAAGAGGGAAAACGAGGAGGAAGACGAAGAAGACGACGGAGAGAAACACACGGCGACGCGTGAGCTACAGGAGCATGGGAGATCGTTTGCACAGTCGGGGCAAAGGGAAGAGAGTCGTTCGTGGAGACAGATAGGGCAAACGCCGATAAAACCGCGTTTAGAAATGTGTTTGGGACATTGCGAAAAACCATCTTCGTCCATGTTTTGTTTTTCTCTACAAAAATTGTCTCTCGCGTTTTCTCTTCGCTTTCTTGGAGTTTGAAGAAGTGGGAGAGAACAACAAGGAAGAGAGCATTTTATAAAGCGTTTACTCTGAGTTTTAACTACGGTTAGATTATTACGGCGTTTGGTCATTACACGTAACTAGGGATGTTGTATTGGGTTCTAATATTTAGGGTAGTACCAAACCATCAAAAATTTTAAAAGCCCTAACCCAAAAGTTGTAACTCTAAATCATATTGGGTTTATTTGGGTTTGGATTCGAAAATAAAGGGCTTTATCAGGGTTGAGCCCATTTTGATTTCAGCTTCTTCTTCGTTCTTCGTTCTCGTCGAGAACGTCAAAGCTTCTTCTTCGTTTTTGATCAACATCTCATCTCCGATCTCTCTCTCCCTTCTGGGTTTCATCATCTCAGCCTCTTTCTCCGATCTCAACGACGCCGTGGGTTTCATCATCTCAGCCTCTCTCTCCGATCTCTCCCCGATCTCGACGCTTGACACTGTGGGTTTCATCATCTCAGCCTCTCTCTCCGATCTCTCTCTTCGATTTGATTCTTATCTCCTCTGATTTGTGTGTTTGTGTGTTTGATTTCAAGTTTTTGAGAATGGGTTTTGGGTTTATCTCGCCTTGAATCGTTTTCCTCTGCTATAATTTGACTGATGTTGTTTGTTTCATGTTAATAGACCAATGTTACATTGCTTTCCACGATGAAGAGTGGGGAATTGACATATATAATTAGAAAGCCCTTTGCTTTAACGCTGCATTTGAGCCATGCATATGCATATACACAAAGTAGTGTCTTTAACTACTTCACTCTGTATTTGTCACAGCTTCGTGGAGTATATTATTGACTTTAATGCTGCATTAGTGCTAGTTTTTTTTTTTTTTGCAATACCCTTTTGTTTGCAAACCTATGTCTAGTTGTCTGCAGCTGTAGCTTAAGTCTTAACCGAGATTTTTAGTTATAAACTTCGAGAATATTTAATTCAATGCAGGTGTTGGCGAAGAAGAAAAGTGTGGCGGGGATGGTCTTGCAGGCTATTGTTAGACAGTTACAAGCTGCAACCACGTCGTGAGGATTCTTCTTCTTCTTCTTATCTAGTGGCTTTTAGTATTGACACCTATGTTGAGATTGCACATTCTTTTAAATCTTAGCTATTTTGTTGTCGGGCTGTGTTATGCTATTTTGTTTTGATTCTGTAATTTGGTTCATCTTTACATCTTTAGCTACTTGTTAACTAATACTTGAGCTCTCTCTTGTTTTTGTATTGAGTTTAGATTGATTATCAATGATGACCTGATGGGTTTTATTTCAATCAGAAACTATGTGTTTACATAAGAAAAAAAAATATAAAGGGTTTAAAGGGTTTAAAGGGTTCAGCCCTATTTTACATAGTTTTAATGGGTTTAAAAGGGTTAGGGTCACTTAGGGTTGGGTTTAAGCTAAATAGGGTTGGGTTGGGTTGGGTTACCCTATACAACATCCCTACACGTAACTCTCTGTCATAGTTTTAACTTAAAAGCGTCGAATCATTATTGATTAGTGATACGGTGCGTTTCAATGTTTGATGTTTATTTACGTTTTCTGCCATCGTCATTGGAACCATTCAGTTCATTCACGTGCGGCATGATGACTTTGGAATATTAAATGAAACGAATTGAAATTATTTATATTTCAAACTATAACCAAATTTCAGAAAACAAAATTCAAATTCGGATTTGTTTTATAAAGAATTTATGGTTCAAACTCAAGACTAACTCTAAATTTAACGATTTTAACAATGCAAAATTGTTTTCTAGTCCAGAGTCAAATACCCAAATTCATAAGTTTTGAATATAATTAAATGATATTTTAGTTATTTCTTTTAAAATTGATCTGTGAAGGCAAACCTAACGATATAAGATTTGTTCCTAACCAATAAATTTTGTTATCAATTCTATGAAAGTACTGTTTTCAAAAACAAGTCTATGGATGACAGTATTTAGACTTCCGAGTGGATGCATCAAAAAGAATGAAAAAGTATGTTCAATTTTTTTTGGTCTGATCCAGAACTAAATGAATGAAAAGAAAAAAAAAATCATAGGAAAATATTTTCAAAATGAAACAAGAAGAAAGCTTGGGATTAAGGCCATTAAAAGAAGTAAATCTGATATCTTGTCTTAAACTGATTTGGAAGATTTCCTCAGCTCGATCTTTGTGGGTTAGCTGGATAAAGATATATCTTATCAGAACGGATTCTATATAGACGATCAAAAAGAATATTCAAAATGGTTTATGGATGTCGAAGAAGATCTTCAAATTTGGGAGAGTGCTAAACAGTTTTACAGAGATGAAGTACATAATGAGAAGAGAACTTCTTTTTGGCATGAAATATGGACTTCTTTGGATTGTTTGAGTGATGTTTTAAGAGAAGGAAGCTATATTGACATGGAAATCTCGGTAAATGCAACAATGGAAGATAGTAGAAATCACAGAAGAAGGCACCATCGAGTACAATCTCTTAACAGAGTGGAAATAGAGATGGGGAAGTATAAGGAAAACTGGGTACAAGAGGAGTATATTTCAATGTGGAAGAATGAGAAAGGAAAATAAAAGAACGCATTTTCTACACGAGAAGCTTGGATCAGTATTAGAGAAAGACATCAACTCTATTAGTGGCTTCAAGCAGTATGGTTTAAACATGCAACGCCCGAAGTACTTCTTTATCACTTGGATTGCAATGCACGAGAGACTATTTACAGGGGATTGAATGAAGTGTTGGAATGGGAACATTGATGCACCATGTGCTTTATGTTAAGAATCGTTGGAGACTCTAAATCACTTGTTTTGTGTGTGTGCTTATTCTGCGCAACTTTGGGAGATTCTTATGGAGGGTGTGTTGAAAGATCAGTATACGGTGAACTGGGAAAGTCTTATTAGACTTATCATGCGTGATTCAAGTTGGAGCAAAATTCAGGTCTTCATTACGAGATATATGATTTGGAGGGAATGTAACAGAAGAAAACACAGAGAATCATCTGATTCTGATGTGTTTTTGATAAAGAGACTTGATAAGAATATGACAAACAAGTTCATAGTGATTCAGCGAAAAGAAGATAAAGAGTATGCAAATGGATGACAGTTTGGTTTGCGAAAAGGAGATAAAGAGTATGCAAATGGATGACAGTTTGGTTTGATACTAGATAGAACAAAGTTATGTTGAAAACCATTATGCAAAATTCAAAATAAATTGCAAATGGATGATAGTTTGGTTTGATACTAGATAGAACAAAGTTATGTTTAAAACCATTATGCAAAATTCAAAATAAGTTATACAGTTGTAAAGAGTTTTTTTTTAACTAAATTTCACATTTAATTTCGAAAGAAAAAACAAATCTATGAAAGTATTGATGCGAGTGGAGTATTATTTTTGAATCTAGAGAAAATTGAATATCCATCTTTAAATTTTAAATTTAAAAAGAGATATAAATGTTGTAGATTGAGTTATCTTAAAATCTAGAAATGGATTTAACAAGTGCACGAATCAAAATATTTGACGTGTAGATATAAAATCATGTATGTGCTTAACAAAGACAGTTCCGAGTTATGGACACAAGCTTACTTGGAAAGAAAGCGACCTGACCGTCTAAATATTTAGATCACAGCCACTTGGTTTCTTGGCAAAAAGATAATGGAAAATAACCTAAAATACAAATATAACCCGACAATTTGGTATATTTGCGTAGAACTTTATTTTTTTCTAACATTCGCGTAGAACTTTTATACATACACAAAACATATTTCTTTGTTGACAAAATGACAATACTAGATTAATTTTCACTTTCATAACTGCGATATTATACTAGATAATTTTTTAAAAAAAATTTATATGTTTCTTTTAAAACATGTTAAGATTGTATTTTCTTTTTCAAGTTCTTTTTATAATAGAAACTACAAAAGATACAAGTAGCACAGTAAAATAAATTACAATTATGATAATAAATAGCATAATGTATAACACGACGATTAAACCCAAAAGCAAACACAGTACGAGTTAGGCATAAACACTCTACAAAACTACAAAGAGTGTGTGACACATTTAAAACAGAGGAAAACTTCAAAAATGAAAATATTATGCTACACAATATACAAAACAGTTACATTATATCGAATCTATAGATTTTTAGAATCTAACATATAAAACAAACAAAATTACATATAAAAATTTATAGATCTACTTTTGAAAAAGTGAAAGATGAGAATCATGTAATGAAAAACCTGCAAGAAGATAAATTAGTTAGAAGTACTTAGAACACATAAGAGGAAAAATGAGAAATAGATATAAAGTTTGGTGTTTTAATGTTCAAAGAGATTAGAGAGAGATTGGAGAGTTTTAGAGTGAAAAATATTACATTTTTGTTACAGCCATTTGAAAGGAAGAAAGAGAATGTGCAAATTTTCTTTACATATAAAGACATAAATTTCAATTAGGTTAAATATTTTCGAAGGGAAGATTTCCAGAAGACTTCGACTTAGGCGGGAACCCTAAATTCTATTAAAATTTAGACGGAAACCCTAAATTCTACTAAAATTTAGGCGGTATATGTCAGAAGACTTCCAGAAGACTTGAGTCTTCCAAACCCTACAATCAAATAATTAAGGAAAAAGCACTTCATTAAACTTAAAAAAAAATTTAGAAAGTGTTTTTTTTTGTCACCAAATTTAGAAAGTGTTTAAATCAAGTTATTAGATAATAACTAAACACAAATAGGTCAAACTTAAAAACAAAATTTGATAAATTTTCAAAAGCTAACCCTAAAAATACCTACAATACCACAACATATGTTACCATACCCTAAACCAAAAACTATCATGACTTAATTTACATTCACTCATCTATGTTAAAAATAATTCAATTTCAGTAAAAATAAATTTCAATCTTTTAGAAATATTTATTAATACATGATTTCGATTTTTTCTCTTTGAAAATATACTTTATAAAATTTATTAATTACTTTTAAGATCTAATTCAAGAGAAGATTTCCTTCGGAAGATTTCTGGAAGACTTAGATTTAGGCAGAAAACCTAAATTCTTTTAAAAATTTAGGCGGGAACCCTAACTTTTACTAAATTTTAGGCGGGATGTGCGATAAGACTTCTTTTTAAGTCTTATGTGAGTCTTTCAAACCCTAAAATCAAATAATTATGCCAAAAACATACTTTCTTAAACTTAAAATTAACTCAGAAAGTGTTTAAATCAATTTATTAGATAGTACTAAACATATATAGGTCAATTTGAAAAAAAAAATGAAGATATGATTTCAGAATCTAACCCTAAAGATATCAACAATACTATAACATATGTTACCAAACCCTAAACCAATGACTCATGAACCAATCTACATTCATTCATCTATGTTGAAAATAATTTAATTTTAGATAAACTAAATTTACATCATTGAGAAATGTTTACTTTTACATGATTTCAAATTTTCACCCATCAATATAGTTTTTATAAAAAATTTAAATTATTTTCAAGATCTACTGAACGAGAAGACTTACAAAGAAGTCTTCCTTAAAAATATTTCTTTGTAAGTCTTCTTTAACGAAAGGTTATAATGATAAAACTGAATACATGATTTTTTTGTTCATAAGAAAACTGTTGTAATTTCACTAAGCCTTTAGGTACTTTTGCATTTGATTGAATTTGGGGTACACTTTTGTATTCAAAATCAAGTTTTGAATCATTTGGCAAATCCCCCAAGATTTTATTGCTCTTTTTTAAAAAAGTAATTATTTTTAAACAGAAAAAGTTAATATAAAATTACACCAAATAAAATATTGACCCAAATATAGCTAGTATAACAACAAAGCCTTATTTGATAAATTAAAATGTCAATTTGGTTTTTATGAAAAATGTACTGGGCTTTAGCCATTAAACAAAGCCCATAGCAATTTTTTTCTGCGAAAAAAAACAGAAACATGTATCTTTGTTTGACTTTTTAGTTCCCGTAGAAAGTTATGTTTTTTCTACATATCTGTTTGACCGTTCGTCTTGTGGCGATGTGTTCCTAAATAGTGGGTGAACTTCTATAGGATCATTACAGTATGTAATCAAAAATTCAGACGGGGTTTCTATCTTTGCCTCACCATCATTAGGCTCTGAAAGTCTACCATCACCAACTTTTAATATCCATTCCGAAAATTCATGAAGATCCTTTGCTTCTGCTAGTGACAAACCTGCTGATAGCAATCTCATACTCTTGGTGAGCTTAAGTACTTTAGAGTGCTCCGAAAATAGTATGAGTTAAGTGAGGCCATAATTATTCCAAAACTGATAAGTTAGTTAGAAAGTTAGCGTAATCACATGAATATAAGGTTTAAATGAGTTGATTTAAAACGTGATTTGTAAGATCAGAATAAAAAAATATTCTGGTAGTTGATTGATATGGTAATTGAATTTTGATCCGCGGCTTGATTGATATCGTGATTTGAATGTGTAGAAAGAAAGGAATATTGTGGTAGTTGATTGATAATCAATGTTACGAAGATTGCCGAGAATATAAGATTAGAGTTGATTGATATCTTAATTTTTATGAATTTGTGCTATAATATAAGGAGCTATTTTAGAACCTAATTTCTTTTAGATAATAAATAAATGATTATTTTGTTTTTGAACTTCATGATTATTGGTACTATTGAATTTTTATATAGTTAATATCTTTAAGTTTTTTAGTAATCATGATCGAAAGTATGCAATTTTGAATATATGGAGTAAATGGCTTAGGGATATAAACTATGATCGAAAGTATGTAATTTTCAAGCTTAATTAATCAATGAAATGGGTTTGTATCTATCTATAATGCTGGCCATTCGAAGTTGTGCTAGATTACTCAATACAATGTTTGTGCTAGATTACCTAATACAATGTTCTAATACAATCTAATACAATGATTTATCAAAAGGTAGACGAAGAGGAACGATGCTATACAATGATGTTATGAAAGCAGTATTCTATTGTGATGTTTCATAATGTTTTGGTTTTATTAGTGGTTTGTCATTGTATGATATAGTAATGTTTTAATAATTAGACTCAATGTTGGGTTTAATTTATTGTATAGAACCTAGGCATCAAGCTTTGAACTGGTTCAGTATTTATTTCATCAATTTTATGGTTTACGATTAACGTGACGGTTTAGTAATATCGTGGTTGGTTCAATTGAAAAACAAAACACAGTGTTTTAATATCAGTATGGTATTGTAATTTTTGTGGAAAATTTTTGGGTAGATACAAAATGTATTTCAGTTTTAATAGTTGTAGATAATAATATTCCAACTTGGATAAAAAAATTTGGTTTAGTTGGTCTGGGTTAAAGAGAAAAACATAGTGGGCTTGATCGAGGCCCATTAAAGCGACTCACGTGGCAATTTAATAATAAACCGGAGCCCTAGACCCGTCGCTAAATCAAAATCGTAGAAGAGGAGAGAGAGAGACCTTCTCCAAATCACAGCTTTGTAACGATTGTCGTTAGCTGTGACTACGGTATCTATCTCGTCTGAATTAACTAACGGTTTTAAATTTTGACCGTTAAGAAATATGGCGGCTCCTTCTCCTTCTCTGACTAACAATGGTCTCTCCGCCGCCGTGACGCCTCCCAAGTCTCTCCGTGGCCAGAACAAACCCAAGTGTATCCAATGCGGCAACGTCGCTCGCTCCAGGTAAACTTTTCAGGCTGATTCCTCCTTGTTTTGAGTTTTTGGGATGAATCTCTTGTCGTTGTTAAAAGGTATCTGGCTTATTAATTTGATTGCATGAATGTGATCATTGCAGATGCCCCTTTCAATCTTGTAAGCGTTGCTGTTCAAGAGCAGAAAACCCCTGCCCGATTCACGGTATGCCCCCAAATATGTCAAGATTATCAGTTAAAATGAAATAGAGATGATGTTATCATTGACTGTTGGCTTAATTCGGTTTTATGTGTTCTTGTCGATGCATGTAGTTCTTAAAGAAGTTGCGACTTCTTCTGCTGAGAAAACAGTGCCAAGTACTCCATCATCAGAGCACAAAGTATCCGATGGCACTCCACGGTACAAGATGGTTCCTTCCTTTGTTAGTTGTTGAGATCCTTATGTTTTGATATTTTTTCTTTCTATCTTAAACTGCTTCAGGAGTACAACTAGATTTTCATCAATCCGCCATCTTTCTGCCAACTTTGCTCAGTTTAATAACCTGAATGCTGCTGCTCGCAAGAGAAAGCCTTTGACTATTAAGGTCACTCTTCCAAAAATACCCTTCTACTTTGTCTTTTTATTTGATTTCCTCTAACCACTATTTCTGCCCTGTCTACATCATCCTGTAGGATGCTCAAGCGTTAAACGAGTGGCGGTTTACAAAGCTGAAAGAGTACAGAGACAGAAACATTGAAGTGGAGAATGAAGCTTTTGATCGGTACATGAATAATGTGAGTTTACTCGAAGAAGCCTTTTCACTGGCATTTGTTCCCCAAGAGGGTCCCGGAACAGCAGCAGCTTCTGAGCGAAACAAGGAGGAAAGAACTGTTTCGGAGCTTAAGCTGAGGCTGAGATCAAACTCCGCAAGAACAGAGAGCTTCAAGAAGCGGATCACAGAGACTGTCAAAGCCGGTTTGGTGAAGGTTCAGAAACGGGGTGGCAAATCAGACGATCAAGATGGAATCAAAAGACGTAAATGGGAAGAGAAGACTTCAGCTTTGAATGAAATCATCGACAAACTGAACAAAGCAAGAACCGAAGAGGATCTCAGATCTTGCCTTGAGTTGAAATCAAAGCACTATGGTCAAGTTTCTTCCAGTTCTACATCCGAACAAAACAGGATTTTCCCTGCTTATGCCCGAAAAGTTGAGGTCAGTGAAGAAGCATTTCAAGAAACTGGCGAGCAACTACAATCTTTTGACCAAAATATAACTTTGTGAAGACAGTCACGTCAATATGAATGTATTTTGGTGGCAAGTAAAACTTCATTAGCTACATAGATAACATGAGCAAAGATCCTTCAAAGGCAGTCCTCAAGATTGTTGTCAAGCAGTGTTGAGCATAAATTAGCTATTGAATGGAGAAAGCTTTGTTGATTGTACCTCATTGGATCTTTCTTTCACTGTATGTTGTTTTTTCTAGATTCAAAATTACTTACTATAAAAGAACAAAAAAATACTCATTATGTATATATTCTAAAATCATTTTATTATGTTGCAAAATCATTCATAAACTAATTGTAGTTTTTCTATTTAATTATCTAAACTGGAGTTGTGATGTTATGTTGGACTATTTCAGAATGACAACCACCAGACTTCAAACAAGAAATTGGTTTGGTTTGGATATCCGGTTCGCATTATTTGAAACCTCACAATTTGTTTTGCCTGACAAAAGATGACTCAAAAGTAAAACAGCACATGGAAGAGCACAAATGCCATTTGGATTGAACACTGGTCTCTTTAGAGACCAACACTATCTTTTGAAATCGAGATTATCTTTTTTTTTACAAGACGATCAAGCCAACTATCTGCTAAATGCCTTTGCGGTTTCCTTCAAGCATTTTGTTTTTTCTCGTTCCCAAAAGCATCAAGTTTTTTAGCAACCTGAGGAGGAATGAACGAAGAGTTGTAATAATAGCATTGGCATACCCAGAGTTGCTAGCTCAACTGGTAAAAGCCTTCTTCCCAAAGGGTAGAGGTGCCAGATTCGGGTTTCAGCAGCTGCGGGGAGAGGATTTAACAACCGACTCTTGTCCTTGGTCCAAGGAGATTATGAGTTTAGACCCAGAACTTCTTGAATTTTAAAATAATAATAATAATAATAATAGCATTGACACTAGTCTCACCTCCCCCAAGCAACCACGTTGGGCTTCTCATGCACTACTTTAAGAAAGTCTTGTGCTTCCCCTTCCCACTTATTCAACTCCACTACTCCAGCTCTTTCCCTTCAACGAATCCATTTGTTTGGTTCCATTTTCCAGGCATATAGAAGAGTAACCACGGGATACTGAGAGCATGAGGTCCTGAGTCAACAACATCTTGATACTTCTTCCAAACAGAACAAAAGTAGCAAAGCTTGGTTTTGTTACCGTGATTTCTTTCAAATCTCAGTGAGGACGTACAAAAAGAAAAAAAAAGACTAATCACATACTACAATTTATGGTTTTCATTCCGACCAATCAACGTCAAGAGAAGTATTTACAAAATGTGTTCACACACATTGACACAAAAATACTTACGTGTCAATCTTATATTCATTTAGCAATTAGTATGTTAACGCACCAATTTCTTAAATCACAGATAATTTAATGTGTTCATACCCTAATTTTTTTAAATTAACTTATTTTCAGTTTTCGTATTATTAATTTTTGTATTAGCAAATTCAAGTTATCTCCAGACAAGTATTAAATAATATCATTGTTGAAAAAATTAAACTACAAAATCATTAAGATTCATCACAACTAAAATGTCAGAATGAAAATGTTTTTAAAAATTGAAAGTTCTGTATTTTGCCGAACTTGACCATGGTTGATGTTTATGCATACAAAAGAAATAAATACTTATGACTGGTTATGAAATAAGAAAGTTTAGGTGAAAAATACCACACAAAGTTAGATCTTAGTTTAGCAAAATATTGTTTTTCTTTACAGAATTTTCATATCAAACTAAGAGTTAGAAACATAATCAGATTATAGAAAAAAATAGAAATCAGAAATAAGAAAAGCTTAAAAAAAAAGAAAATTCGCGAAATCAATTAAAAAACAGAATTCATGTATCGAACGAAAAGATCACATTATTTCCAAGGAAACTCTAACCCATTTCACTCGATTATATTGTGTTTTTATTATATTTACCGAATTTTTTATAAAAGTACACGTTGTTAGTTATAGACTACATTTTATCGACCTATCACAAATATTATATATTACAAATTGAACAAACGGATATATGAATGTATGTTTGTGGAATCATTACATTTTGTGTTGTAAAGAATTTGTATGCCTATTTTATCAAAACAAACATCTGTGCAGTTGACTGATCAAACTCTATTATATAATTAATTGAGATACAAAAACAACGATCTTCAATAAGCCTATTACATCAGTTGATACAAAAAAACGAAAATTGAACTGTTAAGATAATTGATTAGAAGATCCACTTCCTTGTGTTTGATGTAATAATTAGATTTTATAGTTTCTAAAATATATATAGCCTAATTTATATTTTTTAGATATGAAATGCGATTTTTCTATATGTCTTGTTTGTTTTTATTTTTTGTATTTTCTCTTTATTTATATTTTTAATTGTTCAATTTTTTTATACATAATTTATTTGATCCACATCTTTATATTCTATCAAAAGTCTTAGTTTTAAAATAGTTAAGCGGACAAATCTACGTCTAAATAATTTAATCTGCCGCTGACTCTATTTTATTCTGGTCCATGCGAGCTTATCCGCTGTAAATTACGATTTGTATATCTATGTTCAATACCCCGTTATTAAACTACTTAGACATAACCAGCGGATTATATCTACTTTAGTATTTCTAGTAGACTTGGTCAAAAAAAGAAGAAAAAGGTTAGAAGGCATATCGGGACGAGATCATTACAAATAGATTTATTTAGGTCGAATAAATGTTATTAATTTGTATAGATTATTTAGAACCTAATGTATAGATTTACAATCAAATAAATTAACAACAGGTATCCACGGTAAATACTTTATAAAATAATAATATCAAAGTTAAGGTATATAATTATTATTGATTGTTAGTGAAACACTCAAACAAATGACTAGGTCTGAGATTTTACCCAGACCAGAAAATATGAATCAGAACCAAAAATATCCTATCCGAAACTGAACAGAAATTTGTCAAGTACTTATTGTTTCCAAAATTATTTTACCCGAAAAAATCAGAACTGAAAAGAACCGATCCAAGTAAACCTCGACCAGAAAAAACCAACCGACCCGATAAAAACTAATTCACCCGACTTAAAAACATGTATATCCGAAATTATGATTTTTTGTGTTCTATTTTGTATTTTTTTAATTTTATGGTTTAGTTACATTATATTTTTTGTTAACAATCTTTGTAATTATTTTGTAACATTTTTAAGTAAGTAGAAACTTTAAAGGTAAATTTTAGAGTTTAAAAATGTTTTATTTTAATTATTAATTTATTATTTTGTAAAATTTTAGATATATATGACAGATTTTGACTAAATTTGGTAGAGTTTGGTATTTCATATCTTTTTCAAATCTTAAATATCTGAACCCGAGCCAGATCTGATAAATACCCAAACCTGAAAAAAAACTGATCTGAATCCGAACCAAAAATACCTTTTGGGTCCAAATGTTTAAGATCTGAAGATTCCGGACCTGGAAAAAAACAATCCGAACCCGACCCGAATATCCATACGGCCCAAACCTACTAATGAGCAATGACATATACAAACATATCAAAAAGACAAAAAAAAAATTCTAAAGGAAAGATAGAGTGAGAAACAGAGAGAAAAGAAAAGAGAAACAGAGTCTTCGATCATCTTCCTCATCTCCGACCGATATCGGTGGGCTTTCTCAGCCACGGCGTCGGTTGGATTTTTTTGTTTCAGTTTGTCCGTTCTCGTTTATATAGTTTTTGTTTTGGCTTCGGCGTCGCACCTTCTTATGGTGGTTGTCCGACTTCGTCTCCGGGAAGCGGTGGCTTATCCAGCACTGTCTGTCGCCGGCTTTTGACTCTAGCGCCCGCGCTACTCTCTCCGGTGTTGGGTGTCTGGCTTGGGTTCTCTCTTTTAGTTAATGGTTTCCTATTTGGGGCGGCTTCTCTGTTTCGATGTCTGGTTTCGTTTTGGCGGATGAGATCTCGACTTGTGTTCGATGGAAGCTCTCCGGCGAAGGGGTTATGGCGTTGAAGATGCAAGAGAAGGTTACGATGTTCCGAGTGCGTGACGCGTGCACTGTCGGTGCGGTGATTTCAACACGTGGATATATGCAGTCGGTTTAGACGCATGACGATGTTTCGTATGTGGGCTGAATGTTTAGGCCCAAGTTTTTTTAGTTTGTCCTTTATGTTGGGCTTTATGTTTATGTACTTGGATTTTCTCTGGGCCATAATAAAATTAGACGAAAAAAAAATCATTTTCTTACACAACGATCAAGTTGATAAACATAATATTTATCATACAGATACTTTCTTGTTATCTGACGAGTATATGCAATACTGTTGTTATGTGATCGTGATGTCTGTCGGCATATCCCAAATTTTGGTGACATTGACTTCATAGATATGTAAAATAGGTATTCCCTCTAGTACTAGGCTCTACGAGTTCTAATCAGAAAAGTTTGAAAACTATCTTGCAACTCTTTTTTGTTAAATTACACAAATAGGAACAAAATAAATTATGATTTATGTCTGACCTATCTGTTGATTCTGTTCTGTTTTGGTCCCATTGTTTCAATTTTTAGAACCAAAGCAGAATTATACTCTTTATTTTCTTAAACTAAAAGTTAGTAACTCTAAATGGAAATTCGCCTTCCTTTCCACATTTAATTTATTATTAGATTAAGATCCGCGGAATGAATATTGTATATACGTACAATTTTATATTATTATTATTTATTTATGTTTTATTACTTATATTAAATTAGTGAGAGGTCAGTGACTATTTTTCTAACTAAATTGGTAAGAGCATATAAGTCAAAATAATTATTGTTATTTACAATCATCTTATGGTAAATAAATTTAAATAATAATTTTTGTCTTTAATATTTTTTATCATTAGTATTTTTATAACAAAAAATGAAACATTAATAACAAAATTTTCAATATGAAACTTTTAATATTTTCGATTAATTTATAATCATTTTTACAAGTTCAGTGAAAATATTAAACTCTTAGTATTTGTTCAGTAAAATTTTTGAAGTTTAAATATTTATGCATTTTATATAATATATAGTTTGATTTAAATGAGATATATATATATATATTCTAACTAAATTTTTATTAAATAAGACATCTTACTCATATAATTTTATGAACATTTATATCTTTTTATAAATAAAAATTAAACCATTGATCACAAATTTTCAAAGTGAGATTTTAAAAAAATTTATTAATTTATACTCATTTAAAAAAATATATATATAACATATATAGACAAATCGATATTTTTATTTGCTTAATTTAATTGTCCAGTTTATTTTATTAATATTAATATATAACAAAAATGATAGAAGATGTACAAATTATTATCAAATCTTTATTATTTAAAATCATTAATTATCATATATATTTTGATCGGATTAGGCAATAATGTACTTTATATTTAAGTAAATAATGAAAAATATTTTTATATTAATAATTAATTATATGATTAGATTAATGAAAAGTATACAATATGTTCAAATGAACCAACTTATTTTTCTAAAGATTTTGAAATAGATTCTCGTGATGACACATGTCATGGTTTAATTGTTACATTGCTTCTCTTTTATTATATATGGGATATGTGGATTTTGTATCTCTAGACTGCAGTTGCTGAAATATATATATATATATATCACTCTAGGAAGTAAGCTGAAGAAAGACAAACTTTTTCTATTAAATTATATAAGAAAAATTTAACGAACTATCTGAAAAATAATCTAATCTGAATTAACTAAACCTTATGCAGATTTCCATAAACTCTTAAAATATTAGGGATAAGAAGTTAAAAGTTGTTTTATTATCTTTATATTCATAATGTTCTAATATAAAACCACTTTTCTTTGAGTATAAGGAAAATAGTTGATACCACTTTATAATTTTACTGAAAAAATTCAGTCTAGTACTTCAAATTTTAGATTAACCAATTTTCTTAATGTATTGATTAACATCTTAATCTTATTAATTAGTTAATTTTTCATGGAAAATAATATTCAGTGTAATGATCTCATCTTTATGTCACTCAGCACTTCTTTTCTATTAAGTTCCATTTTAGTCGTAGCTTGACCAAAATCATTTATATTTCTATATCAGGAGTTTTGAATATCAATTCCCGAAAAATGAATTATGTAGAATACTGGAGCTAATGTTTATAAGAAATTTTTAGAAATGTGCAAAAAATTTCAATCAAGATTAGATCTCATAAGATGGCTCAAGATGATACATCTAAACATGAAATTTTATAAAATAGATAGAACCATCAGCTGTAATATAGTATATGTAATGTTTTTTCAGAATTTATAATAGCATAATGAACTAATGTTAAAACAAATTACATGTTAATTAGCCAGACCAATAAACATTTGTATGTTTTGATGCAACACTAAAACGTTATTTTATATGATTGTACCTTATTTAACCAAAGCAATACAACTTTGCTTTTTGCAGGAATAGCTGGTAAAAGTTAAAGGGAAAATTGAAAATATAGAATAAAGAGTCACAAACATTTTCCTAGTGATATAATATATATGTGATGATATTTCATTAGTATAATTTTTAATGAAAACCCAATAAAATTTTTGGTTTAGATTTTAATTATTATATGGTTAAAAACAAATTAAAACTAAATCTTCCAAATATTTTAAATATCAAATAATTTTTTATTTAAAATATTTTAAAATTGTAAATATATTAAATATTTTATTTAAATGCTAATAATATACATTGAACTTAATATAACTATAGAATATCATCTGTTTAGATAAGAAAATATGTTATTAGTAATAAATCTAATGGTAAATTCAAAAAATAAAATTTAACCAAATTGAATCTCTTTAGTTTATAAAGTTATATAGTTTTAGGGTTGATCAAATTTTAAGATGGTTTTCCACAAACGATAACTAAATCTATACTAATAAAATTTGATTTTAATTTATTCTATTCTATTTTAAATTTAGCACAAAAACTTATTATGTTTTAATTAAGTTTTCTAACTAAATGCATGTGTATTATTATATTCAAAGTTATTTAAGAAAATGTCAACACGACGTTCTATCAATTATTTCCAATAGTTTAATCATGTTAATGTAAATCATATAATGTGTATATTAAGTTATTTATATATATGATGGTTATTTAGATATATTAAACAAAAAACAAACAATAAATAATTACACTGTTTGTCTTTTTAAGAAAAAAAATCGATTTAAAATAAAAAAATAGAAATAAACAAGATTTGAAATAATTTCTGAATAATTTATGACCATTTTTCTCATACAGAGATTTGGCTGTGATCATTCATTGACAGGGTCGGATATGGGTTATAAGCAAGTGAAACATTGTCTTTGACCTTTAAAAATTATGGAGTTTTTTACATAAGTATTGGCTCCCAAATTTTGAAAAAAAAAAATTCTACTAAAATTCTTTAAGAAATGTTTCAAACCCCCAAATTCTCAAATCCGATCCTGTTCATAGAATATAGCTTACAATCTAATAGGTTCGAATGCATATTATACTAAGATAATCATTTTCAGTTGTTTCTAGATTGTGTTTTAGATAGTTTTATATAGTAATAAGTTAATAGTAGAACTGTAGAAGATGCATTCAATATAAATTTCGAAAATGTTGACAACAGTAGATGTTATATTCCGCTGCTGTATAATATATATCATGAAAGTTAAATTATTTTTTTGCTAAATTGTAAATGTCATTAATAATAATGAAGTTAATATTGGTTCTAATAAAGGTAGACAACCCGTAACCCATATCATTTTATGTAGAATATGAAATCTGATTTTAGTAAACTAATATTTAAATATAGTATTTAATATGTTAGAATCCAACAAAAATGAGTACTAAATTGAAGATCGATATAAATATTTTTCAATTGTTTCAATTTTTTATAGTTTTTTTGTGTAAGAACTGTTTATTTTATTAGTTTTGATAGACATAAAGGGAAATTAATGCAAAAAATGAAACAAAATGGTTTATTTTCATTCGGCCAATGTTAATAAATTTTTGTTATACATTTCCAATTTTTCCTAATTAATTAAAGTCAGTCAGTCAACCTTTACCAAGATTCAAGAAGGTCATTTTTGAATAATCGTGCAAATGCAATTACAATAGTTTCGTTTACGTATTTTTGTTTCTTTTTTAAGAAAGGGTTATCGTTTACGTAGTTAGTTAGTTCTATTTACACGAGGAATAAGACGAGAAATCTCCAACGAAAACAAAAAGATAAACACGGTCGCACCAAAAGTTGAACTAATTATAGCGAAGCGAGAATCTTATTACCTTGTCATGATTTGGTACACTTAATGTGATCTAAGTCAAACCAAATATCACTTCATTTATTTATTTATACATGTTCATCGTCGAAAAACGACAATGATAGTTAATCAAGATTCTTTGTCATTTATTATTCAATTTGGTAAACTTTATGGTTATTTAATATTTATAGTTTTTTTTTTTGAGAAAAGGGCATAATATTTATAGTTTTGCTTTTAACAAATGTTATTAAACTCCAAAATATAGTACATGAGAATCTGAGATAGCTCATAGCTGTTAACAAACCTTTTTGTTTATTATATGCAAGTAACAGAAAGTATATATTTTAGAAATTATCTTGTGTGTGTATATGTTTGTGTATATACAATCATACAGATAAATGAAGAAGAGGGTCTAAAGACGAAAGTGACGAAGATGATTCTGCGAAACTACTCCAGATATCGACATTATCATCATTATTCCAGTGAAGATCCCATCGCTGCATCATGGCATCACCTTCTTCTTCTTCGTCAAAACTCGTACGATCACACGTAAGATGACCATTGTTCAATTGCCACGCCACTAACCGGTCAAGACTAGCCCAATTACTGCAAACCGGTCTGCCGGTTATCTTCTCTTGAACCAGAGAGGAATCGAGTTGGTTAGTGGTCGTTAAACTTTGGCCAACTAGGTTTTCGGATTTGGGTGTCTCAAGACTTGGGAGTTGCATGAATAAAAGATCGTCTTGATGTTGAGTTTTGGTTTGGACATCGGGCACGGAAATATTGGGACCGGAACGGTCCATGCATAGAAGAACGTGGTCCAAAACGGTTGCGTTTAGAGTGTTGTGAAAGGTGGTGGGCCTTTTGTTTTCGTCAGTGTCATCAGGTGAAGAAGATTGAGTGATTTTAGGAGAATCGTCGATCTTTTGATAGTTCTTCTTCCTGAACACTCGACATACCACCCAACCGTCTTCGTTGTAACTCATTGGGTCTTCAGTTACAACATCAGAACATTCCTGTTAATGTATCAAATCGATCAATTAAAATGCATTAGAAGATTATGAAGACGTTGACGTTGTAAGTGCGACTTGTTGAAGTTGTTGGGTGCAAAATTCATAGCGAAACAATGCCTAAAAGTATATTTAATTATAAACAGCATATATATGTCCTTAATATTTCTCAAGCTATAAAATAAAGATTTCATTTAAGGGAGAATTCTGCTTTTACCTCATTTCGTAACTTTGGGAACAAATTTTCCATTATAGAAACTCAAAGGACAGTTTTAGTTTACTTTGAACTATAAATATGTGTGTGTGTGTGTGTATGATTTAATTCAATGTTAGGAAGTAATTAAAAATTAAAATGAAAAATTGAAACAATGTAAAAGTAATATATCATACAAAAATTATATAAAATGTTGTTTTTAATTATATCCTTTTGCAGATAGTTTCGGTTAAATCGCCTAGAACCCATATTAATCGAGCCACTTCTATAAATATATTGTTTTTAATTTTCATCTTGGTCTTAGTGAAACGAATATATGTAGTGCGTATTAGCTAATTCGAGACTTGATTTGTCTCTTACAACCTTACAATGAGTATTAATGATAGTTACACTTACATTACTTGTTGGAGTATCGTCCAGGCGATACTCATGCATGATCCAATCAGATTTCTCACCATGAGGAGCTCTTCCTTTATAGAACACGAGCGTCTTTCTCAGTCCAATTCTCCGGACACAACTATAGATGATCTTATCACGTCCAGTAGCTTTCCAGAATCCAGTGACTGTTGCCCGGTTTGTTCTTGTCCCGGTTGGATATTTCTTGTCCTTATGACTGAAGAAGTACCAATCGTTCTGTGGAGTCAAACCGATTCTACATTCCTCTGCATTTGCTAACCAAAATGGTTAAAAAAAGAAACTTGATGGACATGAAAAGAGATTTTGATATAAAGGGATTATTTGTTAGAAGAACCTTGAATATCCCAAGGCTCAAGCTTGTTGAGATCTACTTCGCGAATTACATCAAGATCGATCTTTTGTGAGTGAACTTTCTTGCGGAGATAGTAATGGAGAAGTTCTTCTTCTGTCGGATGGAATCTGAAACCTGGAGGCACTTTTGACTGTCCATTAATCGAAAGATTTACCTTATTCTCCGCCATTTATGATGATAACGATATCTTTTTAGTTTGTTTTTGCTCTAGTAGAGTAGAGAAGTTGATTACAAGTGAAGTGGTTACAACTTAGAATAAGAGAGCAAGGCGATGAGATCATTTTATAATGGTGGTGAGATTACTCGATGATAGAGCCCCTAATAAGGGGCAAATTATTATTTAAATAAAGATGTGGAAAATCTTTTTTTTTTTTGCTAAGAAAAAGATGTGGAAAATTATTATGCATTAAAGTGTCTTTATGCTATCATAAATAATATACTAAATTTATAGTTTGTGTTTAAATCGAAGTTGATCATGTGTAGGTTGTGACGTAAGTTCATATTTCTTTTGACGTCCCATGTCATGTGTATGTCAGGATGTATTAAGGGAAAAATACCAACGTAGGTAGTACGCGGATTTAGTGGACATTAAGCTTTTTGTTTTCTTGTAATGCTTATTACAGAATCTGAACTTTGGTTGAAAATATAAAAAGAGTATACATAAAGACTAATGCAGCAGAAATGACAATAAGGTTAACTTTTTGTCGGTAATTCTTCGAATATTGTTAGCCTTGGTTACAAAAAAAAAAAAAAAAAAAAATTCTTCGAATATTGTTATAAACAAAATTTCTTAGATGGTTGAATCAAAACCATTTAACAAAAGTCACTGAAAGGAAGTTAGAATCCAGTTTTCACCCAATATAGAAGTCTGAGTTCAATTTCTTTTATATATTTGAAATTCAAAACAAAAACAAATAGACGTTGGTTAATTTCGGCTTATTGTTTACAATTTTACTTTAAATCTCTTTTTCCTATCATATATATAATAACACCCAAAAAAAATGACAATAACGTTAACTTTTTACAGAATCTGAACTTTGGTTGAAAAGATAAAAAGAGTATACATAAAGACTCATGCAGCAGAAATGACAATAACGTTAACTTTTTGTCGGTAATTCTTCGAATATTGTTACAAACAAAATTTCTTAGATAGTTGAATCAAAACCATTTAACAAAAGTCACTGAAAGGAAGTTAGAATCCAGTTTTCACCCAATATAGAAGTCTGAGTTCAATTTTTTTTATATATTTGAAATTCAAAACAAAAACAAATAGACGTTGGTTAATTTCGGCTTATTGTTTACAATTAAACTTTAAATCTCTTTTTCCTATCATATATATAATAACACCAAAAAATTTCAATTAGAGACTGATATTACCTAATTACTCACAAATCACATTCATTTTGGTGTATTTTCCACTTACACTATATATACACCAAGCGATGGGATAAGTGACATGACTCAGAAGACGTTTGATATTCCGATTTCTACCTTTGAGAGCTTCATATGGCGTCTGTGAATTCAACACTCTAACACTCTAGTTGCGACTATATTGATAAGACATATGTCATGCCTAACTCCTTCTCTCCGTAAATAATTTGGTACATTCATATTTTTTAGTATGCTTCTAGTTCATCTCCAATAGAATTATGTTTCGACGTTCTACTACTCCGTCATGTTAAAGGAGAATAGGGAGCAGTTAGATACATGTTTATTCATGAGGTTTCGCAAAATGACCTGAATTCAATGGATATAAACTCGCCTCGCATATAGGTTCTGGAATGTTTAATAGTTTCCTTTGTTTCTCTTTTGACCATTGTTTTGAATTTTTTAAACTTGTCGAAGGCTTCGCCCTTTTCTTTCAGGAATATCAACCACATGTACCGTGAATAATCATCAATGAGTACAAATACATATACATCTGCTTTCCCGGCGTTAGGAGGTGTAATGGGTCATTATAAGTGGCCATGTGTAAGTTCAAGTGCTTGTGTGGCTCGATACGTTGTTGAATTTGGAAACAAGCGTCTTGGTTGTTTTCCAAGCAAGCATGACGCACATTTTCACTCTCGATGAAAAAGTTTGGTAATCATATTACCAGATGATCTTTCACTGTTGATCTCATTGTGTTTTCTCCAATATGTCCCAGCATTGCATGCCATTTACTAGAATCGGTTTGAGTGATGAGCTGAAAGCACTTAGCGTTGACAATATTCATCAGAACTTTGTATAGTCGATTCTTTGACCTTTTCGCTTGTACAATGAGGTTTCTTTATTTTTCATGGAGTGTGAGATTTTTTTTCTTTCATCCTAACCTCACATCCTGACTCAGTGGCCTGTCCAAGACTAGTGATATTGCTTTTGAGATCTGGTATGAAGTAGATACCGGTTAGCATCTTTTTCTCTCCGGTTGACTTATAAATAGTATTGATCCTTTGCCTTTGATGTCAATTATTGAGTCATCACAAAATATTACATTCCATGTAATTGTCTCGTCAATATTTTTTAAGTAGTAACACTTACCAGTCATATGATTACTTACCCCCATTGTCCAAGTACCATATTTTATCATTATCGGAACATGCTCAAAATTCTTTTGGTTTCATGTTATTTCATTAAGATAGACTACCTCATGCATTATTAAGTCATCAGCCTCTTGCGTGTCATCGTGTTTGTTCTCATATGATTCCTGAAGTTTTGGTTAGGCCTGGGCATTCGGGTCATTGGGTCGGGTTCGGATCCTTTCGGATCGTGTCTTTCGGGTCTAGGAGTTTAGGACCCGATAGGATAATTTCAAATTCTCGGTTCCGGTTCGGTTCGGATCGTACCGAGTCCAGGTCAGATCGGGTCTTAGATAGTTGGACCCATTCGGGTAACTAGAATTTATCGGTTCGGTTCCGGGTCAGGTTCGACCTTAAAAATAAACAAAAATATCTGAAAATATTTATATATCCGAAAATATTCAAAATTTTATTCAAAATTTGTGTTTTTATTATATTAAATGTGTATATATTAAACTATGCGGGATACAACAAAAATTGGTTGTCTCCTAGTGGTTGATCCCCTTGCTCTGTAAACAAATAACCCGTCTTCAACGCCCCTCGATTCATTTTATTTAATTTACATTATTAATTCGGGTAGCTATCGAGTTTCGGGTTTGGGTCGGGTCGGGTCCAAGACCCGCGGGTCCTTTACAACAAGATTCGATAGGATAATTTTATCGGGTCGGTTCCTACCCGGACCGGGTTTTATCGGGTCGGGTCTTTGGGTCAGGGTAAAATGCCCGGGCCTAGTTTTGGTAGTCTTTCTGGGGAATTAGAAGCAAAGAGCCCATCCTTATCGCAACGAAAAACAAGTGATTTTTGAGAGATCAATGGCTTGGTATGATCTTTCACGACCTCTTCCTCTATTATATAAATGTCCTCCTCGACCCATGTTTCTATAATCTCCTTTATACTCACGATTTGACTGAGTATGTTGTGTCTCCGAGTTTGCACACATCAACTTTCTTTGATCTTTTGGCCTTCTTCCTTGTCTTCACCAATCTGTTCTTCATAAGCTTTTACACGGCCAATGATGCCTTCGAAGCTTGTGATTTTTAAATTGAGAATTTCCTCAAGGGATGTCAGTATGTGTATATATTTCTTTCGGGGAAGCATTTTGAGAAATTTTTCAATTAGTTTTGGTTATTCAAATTTTTCTCCTAATGCAGCAGATTTCAAAGTTATTTATGATAACTTACCAACGAATTCATCGATTATTTCGGTGTCCTCATCTTCAAACGATCAAATTCTGTCATTAGGGTTTGTATCCTAGCTTCTCTGACTCTGTATGCTCCTAGATGTCGAGCTTTAATTGCGTCCCACACTTTCTTCGCAGGGTCAAGTCCTCCTACTCATAAAATAAGTGTTTTTGTAATGGATTGTAAGAGGAGAGATATAGCCATGTCGTTTTTATCACTCTCATTTGTTTCACTCTCCATGATTTTCCAGACTTTTTATACTTTGAGAAGAATCTTCATTCGTAATATATCCCATTACTCACTTGTTGTATTATGATGTTGCTCTAATATTAGTTATTTTTCTAACATGTGTTTATGAACTCAAAGATTATAAGAATAATTCTCTCATTATCTCAAGAAATAACTTAAAATTTAAGCTCTTTTACTGTTAAATGTTCAAATGTATGGGAAAGTAATATTTATCACTTAATCATCCAACCAACTAATACCCTCCCCCCCCCCTCAAAAAAAATTCTCAGTTTTACTAAAATATTTATAAACTAAATATAATCCTTAGCCTTAACCGGTTTATATATTATTATAACTTCAATTTTTTTAAAAAAAATACCAAGTAAAAACTATTTAATTAATAATAAGATGATAGTTTGAATATTCAATTTAGATATTGTTGCCTAATCAAAGATACATCACAAAAAAAGATATATCACAAGATTATATATCTCTCAAAAATTTTAATTGTAGTATCTTGCATTACCTAGTCACCTAGCCTTATAAAATAATGGGTATCTAGAAAAAGAACTTAAGTTGTTAGGATTGCTAGTATTGTTGTAATTACATGATTTGGACTTTTAGTATCTGCAAAATTTTCAGGATGAACATTTTTTTGACAACGAACGGTTATTTTATTACTTAAATTTGAGATGGTCTGAATTAGCAGATCTGAATGGAACAAACAATAAAACAAAGCTCTATATGGAAATACCTCGCAGTCCTAGTTAAAGAATCTGAAATCTGATTTTGCGCTCCTGAAATATGAATGATCTTGAGTTCCTGGAAGTATATCTGCAGAGTTTCTATCCTCTCTAGTTATATTGGAAAGTTTGGTCAAGCATTAGATTTCTTAATCATGGAGATCAAATCCTTGCAATCCGTCTCAAATCTCAGACATGTCGAATGATGAAGCATACTCTCCATCGTTCATTGTAGTGCTTCCACTTCTGAATGCAAGGGAGATTCTCGCCGCAAATAATTTTGTGTCCCCATAAGTTGACATTCCCAAGCTACCCATTCAAACCCATCTATACCCGTTGAACTGTGTTGTGGATGTCCAAAACTCATCTATCATGCAAATATTACTCAAGCTTAAGACTTGAGGTTCCTTGATATTATGTTCTTGTGGAATAGGTGGTGCCATCTCGTTTACATTGAACAAGGTTTGACACTCATTCTATGCATAATGAACTAGCTCAAATGGATCCATGTCTATCTTCCTAAAGAATTTGGCATATCGGGTTTCCTAAATATACCAGATTATCCCAAGGATAAGGATCCCTATCTAATTCTGATTCGACAGTGATGTTATTTCTACATAAGAGATAATCTATATTAGCATAAATACTTAGAACCAGAAAGATATCTGGATTTGTTGGCATCGTTAATAGGGACCAAGCTTGTAAAGATGGCGAGCATTCGAAAATAGTGTGAGTAACAGACTCTTTTTGTTCTCCATATCGTGGATTTATTATCGCATCTCCTATTACGCCATATCAAATTCCTCGTTACTGCCACATAATATGTTATCAGTTGTCATATAAGCAAATGTTTAAAACTTAGTTATATTGAGTTGCAATACCTCGTTTTCTTCCTCAGTCTTCGATAAATTCTGAGTTGCCACTATCCAGATTTTATAGTCTGATAATTTACTCTTTTATTTTTAATGTTTTTAAAATGTGACACAAGTTTGACTGATCAAGTTTAAATTATTAGATAATTTCACGTTTAAAAACGTGGTCACTGATTTGAATTTTAGAGCATTTTCAATCTTTTTATTTTACGGAAATCTATTTTTTGAGTGAATTCCAATTCTACTTTATAATGAAGTAAAACTTAAGCTTACTCTAGAAAAAAGAAATAATCATACTCAGTGTTTAAATTTTACGCATTAGTTAATTTTTTCATTCCAGATATAATACCTATAATAGAAACAATTTTATTAGAATTGCTTTATTTAAAATTATAAAATAAAATTACACATTGGAAATGGTTTCAGACATACATGTTAATTTTTCCTCATGTAGGAACCGCTAGATTACTTGGTTATTTTTTGCCAGCATCTTTCCAAGATAATTAATGATTTAATTGGTAAGATGTGATAAAGTGTGACACTCCACCTTCATTTCATCATATTCATCCTCTGCCCAGTCCCCAATGCATGTCTATTTCAAGCTATTCACCTAAAATAAGAAATATTTAAACAATCCAGACAATCTAATTTTCTTATTTTAACTCTGAATAATCATGAATAATCACTTCACAACTTACATTTTCTTTAAAGAATGTTAAATTAAAATTAAAAAAAAAATTACGACGTGTGTGACTGTTCTATAATTATATCTGCAATGATTCTGAAAGACTGAAGAAACACTAGATTGCTTTTCCAACACTAAAACAGCTATCGATCATAAGACCCCATTTGCTTTCCCAAACAAGGATTTACAATGTTAGGATCGAAGGGATTGGTCATTGCGCATACAATTGTGCTCTACATGTAGCTCGTTTGATTATCAAAATAATCTCGAGCAGATATTTCTTTAACTACTATTCTTGCAAAAAAAAAAATGTAGTCCAATTTTGTTTTGCCTTTAGTCTTTAGATATTGAATTAGTTAAACAATTTAAATGGAGTGTAAGACTTGGATCAAAAAAAATGGGCAGTAGGAAAGTGGGAGTGACAGGTTGGATTCCCAACTAAAAGGCGACGGTTGGATTATTGTAGCCACATATTTGAACTAGCAAAAATATTATTATTTTACCCACATATTTGAATTAGCAAAAATATGTACAGAAATATAAATATATGTTAATATATAAATAAATGTTCAACAGTTTAACAAAAAATATATGTGCATATGATCAGTTATGGAGTTAATTGTGGAGAAAAGTATTCTCAGATCATATTTAAAGGTTGAAGTAATGGCATTTTAATCGTTTTCTAGCTATTACATTATTATTATTTATATATTAAAAGGTATAACCCTACAAACACTGTTCTTATCATCTGTCTGTTGATGGGATCTTTGTGCTTCAACATTAATAATGATGTTTTATTTCCCTAAATTCTATGCTTAATCATGCTTTTCGGTAGATAATTGATGGATTAACTAACATCACATAATGATTAACCATATTTGACCTCCCCATCTTTCGCTTTTTCATTTATTTAATCTAATTGTAATCGAGTTGAATGTGAAGTTTCACCTCGTAATTTGTTCCCATACTAGTATTGAGCTGCCAATTTGGTCACTCTCTTTTGTTAAATCACTTCCCATGTTCACACGGATGTTATTCATCGAAAAATAGTTTAAAATAGTTTATATGGTTATTAAATTGGAATAAGGAATAAACTAAGTCTAACTGGTGACCAAGGAACAGATATGAATAATGCATTTCTTAATGTTCCTAACAAATTTTACCATTCACAAGGAATAGTCATTCATTTTCATTCCTTCTCGTTCTTTTAATTGTAGAGAATTAAAGAACTAATTTGTTCCTCACTGAATTTGATATGGAATAACCATTCCTCATCATTCCCATAATTTTATTCCTACCCATTATTTTCCTATTTGTTCCTAACATTCCCGAGATGGTTACCAGTTAGACCTTTAAGTATCCAAGATAATGATAAAGCTTTACAATAAGTATTGACAACGACAAAAAGAAGAAGGTTAATGTTGGTTCTGGTAGTCGTTTAACCGGTTTGGTTGAAGTGATCACTGTTTGAGTTGCAAAAAAAAAAGAAGAAAAGAAGTATGCTCCTGAAACAAAATAGGTTCAAATGTTAAAAAAAAAAATACAAAATAGGTTCAAGCCAGTTTGATTTGACATGGACGATCACTGTAGACTTAGTATGTGAATATTTTAAACAATATGATGAATATTCGGCTCTTCCACGTACGGGATTATTAAAAATTACTCCACATCTAGTTGATTTATACATTTGAATGTAATGAACTTATGGTTATAGTTGCATTTGGTGCGAGTGGTGAGCCAAAAAGGGAGAACTATACTATCCATTTAAATAAAGTTTTAAGAAGAATAACTAATTAGTGCTTAATTGATTAGCCAAAAGGCCCATATTCAGTAGTTAATAAGTGAAACTGCATTGGTTGGTTTGGTGAAGTAGAGGGAGATTTGCATGTCAAGCAATTCCAACAACAGCATGTTGTCCTGTAAACCCATGCTCTTTTTTTATCAACAAACCCATGCTCATACTGACGTAATTAACCACTATCTGATTTATTTGAGCTACGTAGTTATTCGACATATAATGCACAATACGCGCCATGGATAAATGTCGAATTTTTATGATACAAGCCAGTTATCCGACAACAAGACTACATAAGACACATCTCCACAAATCTGTAACCACCTGCTCCCCCGTGTTTGACCTGGAGTTCAGAATGAAGTGTTATGGATATGTGTCTACTCATTATAGAACTCCCACCATGTCCTGCTGCTGGTTCTAGGAATCCCAGATGCAACGGCCTTCGGTTTGAAATATTAACCCAACCATATACTACAAGAAAACATGCAATTACTGACTACAATATCAATAGTAAATCAGTCAAAAATATACTATTTTGATTGTCTTGCGAGTTGCGACTGATCAACGTAGTCGCAAGTTGTTTTGTCACAATCAAAAGGTTGTAATCAGTCGCTATTTTGTGATTGATTAGCAACTGATTTTCGACTCCTGCTATTTTTCGCTAAGCCAGTTATGTTACAACTGCATGTGACTATTTTAAACTTAGGTCATTAATCTAGTTTGCAGTACTTTTTTATTCAGTTCAGTTGTAGTCTTGCTTCCAGGCGAGCCTCATATATGGTCTTATCTCTGGAATGCTTTTGCTAAATGTTGGTAATTTCTTATGCTTAACTCGATTCAAGTCTTAGGTTATGATCCGTTAGCTAATCGATTTGTTTGTTTAACTTGCAAGTGATCAAACGCAAATGAAAGAAACAGAGCGCAAGACGATTTGTTCACCCGGACTTCGTTTCCTACTGTCCGGGGAGGGAACGGTATCCCTCAAGCTTCACTAGATTCAATACAGAGTTCCGGTAACCAGTACACCGTTGTAATCTAAACACAATGGAGAAGATACAACGTAGTTACCTCCGAAATACACTACGGGTAATCGGAACCTTACGCACGACGTCACCAGAGCAGCTTCTACTCCAGTCTCCGATCGATCGCACTAGGTAGACCTCTTTCTCTCTTGAATCTCTCTCTCGCAAAGCTAACTTTCTTCTGATCTCTCTGTGATCAGATCGTCTCGACTAGAAGAAGAAGACGATGCCGTTAAGGTTGTTATAACAACCTTATCTCTTCGTTGACTCTTGGGCTTAAGTGATAAGTCGAGACCCAGCTCGAGTATCACTCTTCTCTGTGGGACGAGACTGAAGCCCACTAGCTGCAACCTGAATACCAAAGCTCACAAATCTCCACCTCTTTCGTTTTCAGACCAAATCGAGAAAGCCCTAAACTCGGTTTGACGCTTTCTCTTTCTTCTCTTCGTCTGTCTGATGCGATTTCGTCCTACCGACGACAATCGAATCCTTTTCACCGTAAACCAGCAAAAAACCACCACGCTTCTTCAGTAAAACACTCCCTCTCATCTCTGTATCATCAAACCAGCTCAGCCCCGATCTAAAACTCCTCAGAAAACTCCAGAAAAGAAATCAATAGAAGATTAAACCCGACGACTCTGCATGTGACGAACACACTCAGCGGTAGCTCAACAGATCTGAAAAACTCACTGAAGAAACCTTCAAAGCCTCAGTCTTTACTCCACTCGTATAACCAGATAAGTTTCTATAACTTTTCCTTTTTCGATGAATATTGAACCTTGAATCTTCAGACGAACCCTTCTGAAAAATCAATAGATCTGACTCTTCCTTTCTTTTGTGTTACAGATTCCAAAAGATGTCTCCACCTGAAACGCTTAACTCTGAGGTCTTCTTGCCACGACCTCTGCATCTCGATAGGTAACTCCTTCTTCGCTTCCTTTTTTTTATTTTCTTTTTTTTATCCTTTTTTTTTTATAAAATAAATCTCACATACACATTTTTTTTTATGTTTGCGAGACCACCACGGAGCTACCTGGAGACAATCTGTGCTTCTCAGCACACGTTCAGAACCTCACAGCAGAATTCAAACTTAGTGCCAGGTAAACACTTAGTTAGAAAGTCTGCCGGGTTCTTAGACGTGTGTATCTTCGCTAGGTTGACAATCTTCTTAGACACAATATCTCTGATGAAGTTGAACTGAGTATCCATGTGTTTAGTCCTCTCGTGATGCACTGCGTTCTTAGATAATGCAATAGCACTTTGTGAATCGCAGTGTATCCTTACACTGTCTTGCTTGTAGCCCAACTCAGTAACAAAATTCCTCAACCAAATAGCTTCTTTAACTGCTAGAGTTAAAGCCATGTACTCTGCTTCCGTAGTGGAGAGAGCTACCACTGACTGTAGTCCTGACTTCCAGGACACGGTGTTCCCCCCAACTTGAAAAACAATCCCAGAAACTGACCTCCTCTTGTCTAAGTCTGCAGAGTAATCTGAATCAGAAAACCCCTCAACTCTGAACTCTTTAGATTTCTTGAATGTCAAACACTTCTCATAAGTCCCTGCCACATAGCGTAGAACCCACTTCACTGCTTCCCAATGCGCCCTGCTAGGATGAGACATGAACCGACTAATTAATCCAACTGCAAACCCCAAATCTGGTCTTGAACCAACCATCGCATACATAAGGCTGCCAACTGCACTAGCATATGGCACGTCCTTCATGTGTTCATACTCATCTGCCCTCTCCTTAGGATGTAAACTCTTTAGTTTGAAGCTCGAATTTGTAGGTGTAACCACTGGCCTTGAATCAACCATACCAAACGTTCTCAACACCTTCTCCAAATACTTAGACTGAGATAGCTTTAGAATTCCATTCTTTCTGTCACGGGTGATATCCATTCCTAGAATCCTTGACGCCTTTCCCAAATCTTTCATTTCAAACTGAGCACTCAAACTGTCCTTCAAAGCCTGAATAACTGACTTACTCCCTGAAGCAATTAGCATATCATCCACGTAGAGAAGTAGGTAGATCGCATCATCAGAATTAACATTCTTCATGTAGACACACGAATCATATTCACTTCTGATAAACTTCTGTTTCATCATGAAACTGTCAAACTTTAGATTCCACTGCCTCGGTGACTGCTTAAGTCCATACAAGGACTTCCTTAGTAGACAAAATTTATTCTCATCACCTTTCTTTATAAACCCTTCAGGCTGCTCCATGAGAATCCTTTCATCTAAATCACCATGTAGAAAAGCGGTCTTAACATCCATCTGTTCAAGTTCATAGTCCAAATTAACCACCAAGGATAGGATAATTCGAATAGACACATGCTTCACTACTGGTGAAAAAATCTCGTTGTAATCTATTCCTTCTTTCTGAGAATATCCCTTAGCCACCACTCGTCCTTTAAACCTTGGATCCTCAACTCCAGGGATGCCAGGTTTATACTTGAAAATCCATCGACACCCCACAAGCTTCTGACCTTTGGGTCTTTCGATTAGATCCCAAGTTCGATTCTTATCAAGTGACACCATTTCTTCCATAGCAGCTGCATTCCAAAACTTTCTTTCCTTAGTTCTCATAGCTTCTGCATAAGACTTAGGCTCATCAATCTCCAATTCTTCTGCAGCATTCAACGCGTATGCAACTAAGTTTGCATCATCAAATCTTGACGGTGGCCTGATGTTTTGTCTTCGGTTTCTGTCACGAGCTAGAACATAGTTATCAAGTGACGGATCTCCTGAACTGACAACAATTCCTCCACCCAAATCTGAATCTGAACCATCTGACTCCCCTTCTGAATCTGTAGAACTCTGAGAACTCTCTTCATCTGATACTTCTGAGTAAACTCCACCTGAACCTGACGACTCTCCAATCTCAATTGTTCCTGATGAAGGTCCCTGAATCAAATCATTACTGAAAGTAACCTTTTTCTTCATCTTGCTGTCGCTCTTAGTTCCTTTAGCATCAGAATTATTCTCAGCTTTCTGAGTGTCTTTATACAATTCATCCTCTCGAAACACAACATTCCTGCTCGTAGTACACTTTCCCTCATCCTGAAGCCAAACCCTGTAACCTTTCACCCCAAAAGGGTAACCAACAAACACACCCTTCACAGCTCTAGGACTTGTCTTCTCTTGAACTCTGTGTACATATGCTGAGCACCCGAAACGCCTTAGATGAGACAAATCCACCTTCCCACCTGTCCAACGTTCTTCTGGAATATCAAACTCAATACTAGATCCGGGAGTTCTGTTAATCAGATACACTGCGGTTGAGGTTGCTTCAGCCCAGAACTCAGAACCCAAACCAGTTTCAGATAGCATGCTTCTAACCTTATCCATAATTGTCCTGTTCATACGCTCAGCAACCCCATTCTGTTGAGGCGTATAGGTGCATGTACGGTGTCGTTTAACTCCAGACTCCTTACACAACTTGTCAAACTTGTTATTACATAACTCCAAACCATTGTCTGTTCTTAAGCACTTGAGCTTCCTTCCTGTCTGGTTTTCAACTTCCAGTTTCCATTCTTTAAAACGATCAAAAGCTTCATCCTTAGTCTTTAGGAAGTAAACCCAAACTTTCTTTGAGTAATCATCAATGAAACTCACGAAATACTTGCACTCACCAGGACTTTCTGGTGTAGACGGAGATCCCCACAAATCTGAGTGAACGTAGTCTAGTATACCCTCTGTTGTGTGTTTCGCTTTCTTGAAACTCTGTTTATGCGATTTTCCAAGAACACAACTCTCACAGAAAGCTAAATCTTTGACTTCTTTGATCTGCAGGTATCCTCTCTTTATCAAGACGTTCATATTAGCAACACTTATATGCCCAAGCCTGGAATGCCACAAGTCGACTGCACTCGGTTCTGCCTTCCCAATGTTAGCCTCTCCTTTTGCAACTGTCCCCTGAAGGTAATACATACCATTCTGATAACTTCCAGACAACACTCGTTCACCATCTTTGAAGAATTCAACCTTGTAGCCTTCACCTTTGTAGGAACACCCAGACTTCTCAAGCATACCATACGATATCAAGTTTCTACTCATCTGCGGCATATACCTAACATCTGTAAGTATAATTTCCATCCCATCAGAGTTTCGAATCTTGATGCTTCCGATTCCTTTTACTTCACACTGAGTATTGTTTGCCATGAGGACCCTTCCCCCATTAACTTCTTTAAAATCAAACAATACATCTCTTTGTGGCGTGATGTGAAACGAACAACCTGAATCAAGAATCCATTCTAGCTTAGAATCATAGGTGCTAACTGTTAGGACTAAAGGCTGCTTCCGTTCTGAAACTGTGTTTGCTGAATCATTAGACTCTTGTGGCTTGTTTTGTCTCTGAGGACACTCACGCTTCCAATGTCCTTCTTTTTTACAGATAAAGCAGGCTGTCTTCCCTTCTCTGTTGGCTCTCGGCTTAGACTGAGCACGTGGGCCTTGAGACTTAGACCTGCCTCTGCCAGACTGACCATTTCCATTTCCACGACCGCCCCTCTTACTGGACCTTCCGCGAGACTCAACATACAAACCTTCACTTGACTTCCCAGCTTTCCCAAGAAGACCCCTCTGCCTCAGCTCTATCTCCTTGGCATAAGCTGAAGATACGACTTCTCTTACAGTGAGAGTATCCTTGCCGGTTCCATACTTCAGAGTATGAACAAGAGCTTCATACTGCAGGGGTAAGCCGGTAAGTAACTGTATCGCCTGATCTTCATCACTCACTGTAATATTGAGGCTAGATAAGTCGTTGATCAACTTTAGAAAACCATCCATGTTCTCTTCAATACTCTTAGACTCATCCATTTTGAAGCTAGCGAACTGTTGCTTCAAATAGATCCGATTAGGCAGAGTCTTGGTCTGATAGTCACGCTCTAGAGCTTTCCACATTGAATAAGCTGTAGGTTCATGCATCACTTTGCGTAGAATCATATCACTGAGACAGGTTCCCATAAGATTTTTGACTCGTGTATCTTTGGCAACCTTTGTAGGATCAAGAACAGGATCCGCTCCTTCTTCCAATTTCTCTGACGTCTTGAAGAGAGTAGCTCCTTCCTCAAGGACTGAACCAAGCCCCTGAATCTCAAGCTGACCAAGGAGCTTGTACTTCCACATACCAAAGTCTCCTTTCCCGTCGAACTTGTCCATCTGGAAGCGACCCCGAGTGGGATCCATCTCAACCTTATCCTTATCCTTCTCCATACGATTCTCTCCCTCCGATCAACCAGCTCCACCTGAATCAAGAAACCTCAAGCAAGCAACCACAGCTCTGATACCACTTGTTGGTAATTTCTTATGCTTAACTCGATTCAAGTCTTAGGTTATGATCCGTTAGCTAATCGATTTGTTTGTTTAACTTGCAAGTGATCAAACGCAAATGAAAGAAACAGAGCGCAAGACGATTTGTTCACCCGGACTTCGTTTCCTACTGTCCGGGGAGGGAACGGTATCCTTCAAGTTTCACTAGATTCAATACAGAGTTCCGGTAACCAGTACACCGTTGTAATCTAAACACAATGGAGAAGATACAACGTAGTTACCTCCGAAATACACTACGGGTAATCGGAACCTTACGCACGACGTCACCGGAGCAGCTTCTACTCCAGTCTCCGATCGATCGCACTAGGTAGACCTCTTTCTCTCTTGAATCTCTCTCGCAAAGCTAACTTTCTTCTGATCTCTCTGTGATCAGATCGTCTCGACTAGAAGAAGAAGACGATGCCGTTAAGGTTGTTATAACAACCTTATCTCTTCGTTGACTCTTGGGCTTAAGTGATAAGTCGAGGCCCAGCTCAAGTATCACTCTTCTCTGTGGGACGAGACTGAAGCCCACTAGCTGCAACCTGAATACCAAAGCCCACACTAAAATTTGGAATAAAGTCTATTCGATTTTACGATCACTTTTTATAAACATATTTTATCCGACATATTTTTTTAATTATTTGTCGTTGGCTATCTCAAGAAAAAATCCAGTTTTATGAAAAATAACAGTTCCATTAGAAATTTTGATTAGTATGAAAGTTTCTCGGTTCTCACAATGAACGAGATCATTTGAGTTTAATCAAATTAAATAATATCTGAGCACAAATAATAATTTTTTATCGAACTATTGATGATAAACATAAATTTATGATAAGAAAAGATGATACAAATAGAAGTGCTTGTTGATTATTTAATAGTAACCTTTGGGAAGGTACGTAGAATCATTTCTTGAGAAATTTAGAGATTTGGAGAAGACAACGAAGAGATTTTCCATCACGAAGCAGCTGAAACGCATCGTTTATCTTCTCAAATGGAAGCTCATTGGTAATAAAAGGTTCTAATTTCACAACCTGCACTTAAAAAATTCAAACTAATCTCATTAGAAAGAATAATTAATTCGATTTAAAGAATGTTACAGTATATGGAATATGTAGATGAAACTCAGACCCCTTTCATGCATTGTTGAGCAAAATTTGGAAGCTGAGATTTGGGCTTGAAACCACCGAATATAGAACCGGTGATTGTGCGGCCGTCAAAAAGCTCCATTGGATGAAGGGGCAATGTTTTTGGTGTCGGATATATTCCTACAAGCACCGTCGATCCCCAACCCTATCACATTTACTTGTTTCTTAAGTAACTAATTTAATTTGATCAAGTAAACAAATTAAATTGTTGATCTCAAATGATAGTATTTGTAAGAGAGTTACTGCTTGAGTGGATAAAAAGGCTTCGCGAAGAACATCGACGTTTCCTGTACATTCGAAGCTATAGTCCACGCCTCCACTCATTAGCTCTCGAATCCTCTTTTGTTTTCGGAATATATATGATCACATCACAATAGTTTAAATCATTTAATAATTAATTACTAAGATAATTTGTATCATGATGATTTGTTGTAATATGAAATTGATTGTACCTCATGTACTGGCTTGGTTAAGTCTTTAGGGTTTACGAAGTCCGTTACACCCATCAGTTTACCTGCAATAATGAATTGGAGTAATATGTTAGCTATGTTCGCTCATAACTGAAAACCGCGTATAAAGTTTAAATTTATTGCAAGGACGATTTTAATCAAATGAAATACTTCAATAGATTAGCAACTTTGTGACCATTATATTTATTAATCTAGAGAGATATTATTTTATCCAAAAATTATCAAAAATTAATTGAGAACTTGGAAAATCTGTTAATATATCAAAATCGAGTATTAATTCATAAAAGTTATAATGCATTTGCTTTACTTCGAAACGTTGATTTTATTCTATGTCAATACCAAAAATGGAAAAAGTTATGTTAATCTATTGAAACTAATATTAGTTTCATCCAGCATTTACTTGGACACTCGAATTAGACTTCAAACAAGACGTATCAAATCAAATTAGATGACATTTCAATTTTATTTATTAGTTTACAAACAAAAAAAAAACATACTAAAACTGATTTAAAAGATTTGGAATAGAAAGTATACACCTTTCTCAAATTTGGAAGCATTAGCGTCAATACCAATGATCCTAGAAGCACCTCTTGCTCTTGCACCTTCAGCAACCTTCAGTTCTCATTAATAAAATATATTTATGAATACCTTATTTTGATTATACATATATTAAAAATAAATAGGGTGCTTGAATGGATTTGTTAAATTTAATCTTACCGCGAGTCCAACAGACCCCAATCCAAAGACAGCAGTGGTTGTTCCTTCCTTCACATTGGCAGTGTTCCAAGCTGCTCCCACACCTACCTTATTTGAAAGAGACAAGGAGAAATAAATTGTGTTTCTGAAAGAAAGGTGATCTATCCTCGTGTTCCCTAGCTACTCCCAAAGATTAGTTAGATCCCTAAACGGAGATAATAATGACATTTGGATTCAAAAATCCCAAAAAGAAAATAAAAAACTCATCAATGTTTAAGAACATATGTACTCAAATCCATGATTTTAGTTGCTATTTAAGAGAGATTAACTAACCAGTGGAGACACCACAGCTCAAGAGGCTCATTTGCTTGAGAGGAGCATTAGGATCGATCTTGACGACGCAAGCCGAGTCCAAGACGGTGTATTCAGTGAACGTGGATGTGTTAAGGAAGTGATAAACGTGTTGCTTCTGGCTCGAACCACCTTCCTTGTTTGTGGTGGTTGAGAATCTCGTTCCTCCATCATTAACCATAAGTCTTTTCATTGGATCAACTTTATATCTCTCACAGAGATTACTTACTCCATTCGTACACACTCTACATTCACCACATTCTCCATTGAAAGTGGGAATCACATAGTCTCCTTCTTTCACATCTTTTACTCCTTCTCCTACACTTTCAACTATCCTATTATACTCCCAAAGAAAATAAAAAATTAGCGTCATGGGTAGGTTTTAAATACGACTGATATATCACGATTTGGACTGGTTATATACCCAACAGCTTCATGGCCAAGAATCCTAGGAAATGCTCGTTCGGCTTCGTTCTTTAATACAAAAAAAAATTATATTCTAATTAGATTACAATGTTAATCAAGAATCATGATTTGAATCTAGGTGCATGCATTACCACTCCAGTCCAAGCTCCGAGATCGGTGTGACAAATGGAGGAGTAAAGGATTTTAACCCGAACTTCCATTTTCTGAGGAGGATCTACGCATATTTCTTGTATTACAAGCGGCTCTTTTGGACCCCATGCCACAGCAGCTACATACATGCATCATTACTACCATAATCATCATCATCATCATCACCATATGATAAGAAATAGTCAGATTGATGAGTCTTTACTTACCTTTGCAAGTGATGACCTTTCCTTGAGTCTCTGCCATGTATTTGTTGTTATTGTTTTTTGCTTTTAAAGTTGTGTTTCTAGGATGTTTATATGCATACTTTATGATCTATATTTATCTAAATATAGTGAGGATGTTGAGCCACATGTATATATATCCAACCGAGTCAATAATCCCGAGAGAGGTGGGCTTAATCTCAATCCACATAATCGTTCCGAGTAATCAAGGACCTGCTTTCTTAATTTGTTTATGTTCCAACTAACTTTTATATATCATGCAAAAGTTTCAAAGAAATTATCTTCACATAAGATTTGTGAACTAGGTTTTTTTTCCTTACAACATCAGTCTTAAACATAGATAACCGATTTGGTACGCCTCTGAATCAGCGTCATGTCAAGTTAATTTACATTGTTGTGTGTTTTCAAACGCAAGTGACGCTATATAGATTGTTTCTTTTCTTTCGGGTTAATGTATGGTGGAGAAAACAGGTGGGTTTGCCTGCGACAACTTTAATTGATATTAAATGGCTTTTAATGGCACAGCAGCAATCACAAAATGAACACGATTCTTGTGATAGAAGTGACTGTAAAATTGATGGTGATGATGATGTGTGTGTATGCCATAAAACTTTCGTTATAAAAATAAAAGCTCATTTTAGTCAAAAAAAAAGCTCATCTGATAAAAAATATTTTAATTTCTGTCTGAAACCAAAAAAAAACAGGTGAATAAAATTGAAAGATAAAAGGGTTTCTGAGTGGAACAACGCATTTCTCGTGTGGTGCTTCTATCGAACTGTAAGAGTAACGAAAATGATATGAGCTTCGGTTTTCAAGAGGGAAGCTAGGAATTTTTGGAATTCTGAAGACTCTGTTTAATTAAATCTGAATGATTTAAAATGCAGAATAATTCCTCTAGTTTACGAGTACATTTTAATTTTTCAACACTCTACCTGTTTTTTAAATTACCTGATGTTGTAGGACTGAACACATAAATTTAAAATTATTGATTTTTAACTATCTTAATAAAAATTTAAAACTATCTAGTTAAACAATTTAACAAATAATAACACAAACTGTGTAATACAAATGTTCATAAAACAAAACAAAACTGGTAAAATTACATTTGAAAATTGAAAATATCCTCTCATCCGAAACAAAAAGAGATTAAAATATTAAAACAGAAATTACTTGAAAGTATCAAACAACTTTTTAAAATATACATTGAAAAAGAATCCACTTGCTATTTATTCATTTGAGGAACCAATTAAACAATAAAATTATCTTAAAATAAATACAAATTGGATTTTTAATATGTATTTATGAATAATTTAAGTATCTTACTTTCAACATACATTGGAATTTAGTATTAAAATTGAAATTTTTACCATTACCCAATGTGATGTTAATTTGTTTTAAATAATATATAGAAAAAAATTAGGAAACAAATAAATATTTTTTCAGTGAATAAAACAAATAAATTATTTTTGTTCGACTGGATGATTATAATATTGATTTTCAACAATATTTGAAGAAAATTAGGAGAAAACATAAATAAAGACATTATGAACAATATGAAAACATAAATAGTGACCGGATCATTATGAGTAGGTGGGTCGAAACATATACTAATTATTGAGTTATTTTCACTCTAGGACATGTTTCATCTTTTTATTACATTCTAAGTCACTTCTTGCTAACAAGGTAATTTTGTGACTAAAATCCAAAACTAAATTCATTTATCTAACTAAATGGTCCCACAAACATAATGAACTTTGAAACGCTGGAAGACGCGACGATAAGGATGAAAAAAGACGCAACCGTTGCTTGACACAAGAGGAGCTTCTGTCTCGACACAAGCGGAACTGCTACAGTGGGTTGAAGCTGATAATGCGCCGGCAGAAGGTTTAGCGGCGAGCCGCCGTGGTGATTTTGACATATTTGGAAAAAAAAAATGGATTTATAAAAATACCACGTTTTAGTTTGAAATCAATTATTTGCAGGTATATTTACGAAACAACCAAAACAACATTAAACACACACAAAAATTAGGTGATTTAGGAAGAAACGATGGTTGACAGCCGTTCAAAGTTTTACAGAAACCCTAAAATGTTCGATATGTATAAGATGCGTTAATTACAGTTTTGCCATTAACGAAAAACAAAAAAAATGTCAAAACTGGGCATTAGGTGTTTCGAAAATGGGTTGTTCATCATACTCTGCTATTACCACTAGGCCACAGTTAACTTCATAGTTTCTTTCACGTGAACTAATAAATATACAAACAACTTCATACAAATATTAAGAAAAAAATTCAAAACTAATTTCTCATTATTCTCATATTAATAACAGATTTCTACTAATATATAGCTAAAAGTTATGCAAGATTCACATTTTAAGTAGTATGATATGGTTTAAGAGTTTTAGATTCTTTTTCAGAAATTTGAATTTGGTATATACAAATTTGAAATATACATTTGAGATTTTCAAAAATTACACCGGTTTTAATAAAAATCACAAATGTAACCATTTAAAAATTGTAATAGGTTATTTCACTCTAAAAATAACTAGAGAGTCATGATATTCAAGATAAAAATGTGTACAAATTTACATATGTACAAAGATTATATGTATACATGTATACATGTGTACATCTTCACATGTGTACATGTGGACATCTTCACATGTGTATATCTTCACATGTGTACACTCTATATTATTGGAACAATGTGACCAAGCTTCTTCCTCCACATCGTTGTTACCATGATCTCCTACTCTTCGCTGCAACATGCTCACATCAATGCAATGCTACTCTCCTTGCTGGTCATGCAATGATTAATATGAACACCCTGATAAATTTGTTATATACATACCAGTTCAAATATCATCAATGTGTACACATAATTTTATTGTCCATGTGTACAACTGTTTTACAAAAAATTACATGTACACTAATTCATTTGTACATTGAACAAGTTTTGATATCTGACTTGAGTTCATTTGTAGATGTACACCTGTTCATTTGAATATTTTTGGTTCATTTAAATCATTTTAGGTTTCATTTAAGTATATATATAGCATTTTTTTGTTCGTTGCAAGGTGAAACAAATTCCTATAGAATCATACAAGAGATCATCGAAGTGGAGTTTCCCGGTCTAGTGAAGATGAAATGCGTTCTCTTCAAATGTGACTGGTTTGACCCCACCGTCAATAGAGGATTTTGGTATAGCAAGTTTGGAGTTGTTGATATAAATGCTACGCGGAGGTACAACAAGTTTCAACCCTACATATTGGCATCTCAAACAGACCGAATTTGATTATGTCACAGCTAGCGTTTGTGTTTTATTAATATATTGTTAAACTCATTGTATTGCATTAAAAATATTATATAACTTATGATGTTTGCTTAATTATGAACTTAATTAAAAAATTGGTTTAAAACACGTGTATTTTTTTAAAAATAGTTTAATCTTTGTAGTTTGGGTTTTAGAATTGTATATAACTTATGATGTTTGGGGTTTGGAGTTTCAGTTTTAGGCTATTAACACAAGTCGAAGCTAGTTAGTCGTAATAATACTACTCATTTACGACCAACATATAGGGGAGAAGTTAGTTGGTCGTAATTTACTACTACTTTAACGACCAACATGGAAGAGAGTAGTTAGTTGGTCCTAATTTACTACTCCGTTACTACTACTCTGATTATTTATCGTATTACAATAATAGTCCCTAATTAGTCGTAAGGCTATTGGTCCCTGATTAGTTGTAAATTTACTTCTTCTTATAATGTCTATTGGTCCCTGATTGATCGTAAATATAAAAAATGTTTAGTCCGTTATTGGCCGTAATGGCCATTGGTCTCTCATTGGTCGTAAAATACCTTCTAATTTACGACCACTAGTTCCTCATTGGTCGTAAATGTACTTCTCCGTTACGACCAAGACAAAAGTTCTATATATACTCGCCCTTGTTGAAGCTATTTAGTTGCTCACTCCTCTCTAACAACGACCTCTCATCTCTCTCTGGGTAAGTTTTTTAATTATTGTTTTAGTTTTAGGTGATTAGTTAGGTGGTTAGTTAGGTGACTTGATTAAGTTTGGAATTGGATTAGGATGGAATTAGAATAGGTTTGGAATTAGAATTTGGAATTAGTTTATATTATTTTTATATAATAAATTAGAATAGGTTTGGAGCTGAACACGCTGCAAGAATGCAAGAAGATTCCTCTCTACGGAGAGATTTAACAGCTGCCAACCGAGTCATATCCGAGCACAAGGGCCACTTTAGGGCTATGGCAAATATGTTCGATCTTATGGTATAGTCAAACCCGGCTCTTACCAATACGTGGCAGACTCTACCTCCCACCTTTATCCCCGACCCCACTCCGGAAGAGCAAGTGGATTTAGAGCGACGGGCAGAGCAGCATGGTTCAGATCTTTTCGACGAAATCAACCTTAATGCTTAGTTTTTTTGGTTTTAATTAATTTGTATTTTGAATATTTTATTTATTTATGGATATTATGTTTATGGATGATTATATTTTTCTAAAAATAATTTCAGATTTTTAATTGAATTAATTAAATTTTAATATTTAATTTTTAATTGAATTAAATTAAATTTTAATATTTAATTTTTATTTACAAATTAAATTTTGAAACAATAATATCAGACGTAAATGGGTCTTAATTTTATAACCAGTTAACATCTACAATGGATGTAAGTTGGCCGTTAAATTTACTGACTACTTTACCTTTACGCAGATGTACATTATTTTTAAAATAACGACCAATTTACTTCTAATATTATTGTTTTCGGAATACATTATTTTTAATACTCATGACCAATTTACGGATGGAAAAGAAAAGACCAATTTACGACCAATAATGTAGTCGTAACGTTACGACCAATGTATGACTAATAACATTATGACTACTTTACGACCAATCTTCTTAGTCGTAATGGTGCGACCAATTTACCTCCAATAAGAAATTACGACGAACTATTAACAAGCAATCCTGTTTGAAGTTAATTGGTCGTAATGCCCCCCATATTACGACCAATTAACTACTAATTCTGTAGTTGTTAAGTGTTTGTTTTTTTGTAGTGTGAATCTAAAATATCTAAATAATTTATATGGTTTTTCTTGAACGTTTGATTAATTATCATATTACAACGATGAGAATGTTACATAGACGATTTTACAGTCGACAATTCTATCATCTTATGAGAAGTTACGCCCGACTGTGCTGCTCCGAGCCATTTTAATGAGATCCATGTTTGATGGTACAAGCTGCACCAATTGAAGATCTCTTGTAACCTATTTTTTCATAATAAGTATAATTTGGTATTTTCTGGAATTTGAACCCTAGACCTTTGGATATAGAATGATTAATAAACCCTTAGTCAAACCACTAATTTCTATGTTTAAAAATGTCTTAACTGAATCTATATAAAAATATCTACGTTTAAAAATGTTATTGAACAATTTATAAATTGTTTTTTCTCTTATAAATTTTTTTTTTTGTCATCGATATTAGTATGTACCCTTGTTCTAAAAATCGGCCGCAGAGGCGTTTAATCGGTCCTGTAAACGTGATTCGGTTGAGCTCCGTGGCGAATTGGGTCACTTCGGTTGCATTACGCGGTGAGCCGAGTAATGAACGTGGACTGCATAGATTTATAGAACTCGGTCGCGTAATGCACAAAATCGCTTGGTCAAAATTTGTTGATTCTACCGCAATCTTCGTTTCGTCTACGGTGATCAACTGAGGCTGAGGACCGGACTGAAAAAAAAACTTTTTTTCTTTGTCTGTGATTTAAGTTTTGTTTCAGAAGAAGAAGAAGAAGAAGAAGAAGAAGAAAACTTTGGTCAGTAGCTACGAAGCACGTGTTATTAGTTCATTTATATTTGCATATTGATCCCTGTAAAGTAGTTATTGGTAGTATTTGAACTCATTATTTTCATTTTTGAATGTGTTCCAACAATTTTTTTTATCTCCTATATCTATTCTATTAAAACAGAAGTACAAAATAATACTTACCTAATTTTTACCTAATTTTAAATAGATTCTTACAAATTTTCATTCCTTTTTGACTAATTTTAGCCAGATCATTTTTTTTATTTAAGTGTTTTATTACATATTTTACATTCTTTTTTTCACTCTTCCAAACTACTTCATTAATTATATTTACCATAATAATTCAATGACATTTATTTTACGTATTAATCATCATAATTTCACGTGTTTAAAAGAAATTGCTCAATTAGTGATAATAATTCAAACCGGTTAGCAAAATTATTTTATTTATTTACATAATAAGTTAGACATGGGCATTTATATATATATATTATAGATCAACTTTTACGAGTATCAAATTTGTGGATTTAAAATTAGACTACGCTTGCATATTAAAAAAAATTGGACAGTGTTCGATTTGAATTATTCCGGGTTTAGATAAATTTTTATGAACCTAAAAAAAATCTAAATAAACTATATGTTTAAAAGTTTCACTAAAAAATTTATAAAAATGTCAAAACTAAACCCGCACGGGCGTGCGGGTCAAACTCTAGTGTGATTTATTTTTTGTGAACTAATTTAGTATGTATTTGCAAATCTATAGTTTTAGTACCAAGAGTATTTTATACATAAACATGTATTTACAATTATATTTTGTATTATACATATAAATAAGGTATTATATGTATAAAAGTAAAAAAAATTCCGCTCCGTATACTTCCTGATTTTTTCCCGATTTTTCAATAAATCGCTAGGCTACAGTATGCCGCACGCGTAACGCTTAGTGAATTTCTGAACAAAGGTCTGTACTAGTTGATGACAAAAAAAAGGAAAAAAAAAACAATTTATTAAAAAAATTCAAAATCCGTCTGTGGCCCCTCAAGCTCTAGTACGTCAGACGCCCCGAAGAGTTTGACGGACTTGAAAGATAAAATTAATTGGCAGCAGACTTGAAACTGTAAATTTAGTATTTTTCTCATTCACTTCCGGTTCTGACCATCAATAACCACTTCCTCACCTTTGCAACGGATGCCCGAAATATCCGTCCGAGTTTGATTTCCTCTATTAAGATCACTGGGGTTGTTAGATTACTTGAATCGTCTCATAAATTAGGGTTTGTTAGAGTAGAGTGTGGGAGATGTAAGGAAGGAAGGAAGGTCGCATCATGAGGATTAGGGTCGATGGATGTTGGACTGTTGATTGCCTTTGCGGTGTAAACTTCGATGATGGAGAAGAGATGTTGAACTGCGACGATTTTGTTCTCATTACGTTAAGAGGAGAGGAGACTGAGGTTGCTCAGTTACTGGTTTAGTTGCCCTCCAGTCCAAGACCTTGAGAATGGAGAGTGCATGTGATCGTATGAACCGTCCTTTTATGTTATGGACTGAGACCCCGATGGAAGAGAAGGTTATTAGATATGGTTAAATCATGGTTAAGCTTCCTTTTACTTAATCATGGTTACGTCCGGTTTATTATGGCTAGCTCCGGTTATTGTAAATATGAGCTACTATATAAGTTAGCATTGTAACAAACTCTACGGTGACATTGATTGAGAATAACAAACTCTTTCTTCATCTTCTTCCTTGAGCTCTGTATTTGCGATCTTCGATTCTTCTTACTTCTTTGAATCTAGATCTTTAATATGGTATCAGAGCAATCTGAATCATTCTTCCGCTTCATCATCTAATCATGAGTGTCTCGATCAATCGTCTTCGTCTTCTCCGAATCGTCTTCGATTTTCTTTCGATCGTTGGTGATTTTCTTCTACGGATCGTCTTCTGTTACTTCTTCTTGGTTCGTCTTCTGTTATTTCTGCTCATGGCGAATCCTAATTCTGACGAACCACCGACTCCTCCGCCGTTGACTGCTGATTTTGCCGATAAATATGAGAATCCATATTATCTGCACAATACGGATCATCCTGGTCTTGTTTTGGTTTCGGATCGATTCACTACTGCTTCTGAATTTCATTCTTGGAGGCGATCGATCCGTATGGCGCTCAACGTCCGTAACAAGCTGGGATTTATCGATGGTACCATCCCTAAACCATCTTTGACTCATAAGGATTGCGACGCTTGGTCTCGATGTAACGATATGATTGCGACTTGGCTTATGAACTCTGTTTCAAAGAAGATTGGTCAAAGTCTGTTGTTTCTTCATGTATGCACTTGTGGTCGTTGTGAATGTGATGCTGCAGCTTTATGGGAGAAGTTACAACAGAGAAGTAGAGTAACGAAGTTTCTCATGGGGTTGAATGAGTCTTATGAACATACACGTCGTCACATCCGACTATTGAAGAGGCTTTCAACATTGTGACTCAAGATAAACGACAAAAGACTCTTCGTCCTAGTACTCGCATTGACAATGTTGCTTTTCAGCTCCAGAGTACTCCTCCTTTGCCGACTTCTGGTTTACTGCCTTCTCCTGGTGTTGATCCTTCATATGTTGCTGCATATAATACTAGTCATCAGACAGAGAGGCCTATCTGTACACATTGTGGCAAGTCTGGTCACACGGTTCAGAAGTGTTTTAAGCTTCATGGCTTTCCTCCGGGCTATAAAACTAATGGCTCTGGCAATTACTACAAGAATCAGTCTAAAGCTGTTACTTCTCAGCCTTCTCAGCCTGTGACTCAGGCAACTTCAGCTCCGACGAATGCCATTGCTAATGTTCATTCTGATATTGCATATTCTACGTCGGGTGCTTCTTGTGTGCCACATGTTACAACTGGCGGTACTAGCATCACACTCCAAGACTTTACTCCACAACAACTACAACATTTGATCTCTCAGTTCAGTTCTCAAATCCGGGTTCCAGAGCATTCGACTATGCCTTCACGAGCTACCATTACAGAACATGGTATTATGGCTTCAACATCTTCTTCTGGTATCTTCCCTTTTTCTTCTACTAGCCTTAAATACCAGAACCATATTCTTACCTTTCAAGATCATTGTCTTTCAACCTTACAAAATAGCCTTTCTAGTGATGCTTGGATAAAAGATAGAGGAGCCTCTAGTCATGTCTGCTCTGATTTAGCAATGTTTACTGAACTATCACCAGTCTCGAGTGTTAATGTTTCACTTCCAAATGGTGTTAGTGTTCCCATTACTCATACTGGTACTATTCGTTTATCTGATTCTTTAATTCTTTCTGATGTTTTACATGTACCGGATTTTCGTTTTAATCTGATAAGTGTTAGTTGTTTGGTGCGTTCTTGATCTTGTTCTGATCACTTCTATCCTACTGGTTGTTTTCTTCAGGATCTTTCTCAGGGATCGATGATTGGGAGGAGTGACCTTCATCACAATCTTTACATACTTTCGCGAGCAACCCTCTCAACATCATCTCCTGTAGTTCCTTTCTGTGGTTCTGTGCTTTCTGATGATCGTCTGTGGCATATGCGTTTAGGTCATCCTTCATCTGATGTCTTGCACAAATTGCATCATGTCATTCCTTCTTTGAAGTCTCCTGCACCTGCTAGTTCACCTTGTCAAATATGTCTGTTAGCTAAGCAACGTCGTCTTGCGTATGTTTCTCACAACAATTTGTCTCTTCATCCGTTTGATCTTGTACATTTGGATGTTTGGGGTCCTTTTCATACTGAGTCTGTTGAGGGTTATAGGTATTTCTTTACATTGGTGGATGATTGTACTCGAATGACATGGGTTTATATGATGAGAAATAAGAATGATGTTTTGACAATATTTCCTTCTTTTCTTACTCTTGTTTCTACTCAATATCATTCAAAGATCAAGTCCATTCGCTCTCATAATGCACCTGAGCTTGCTTTTCCTTCTCTTATTCACGAACATGGAATTGTGCATTATTTTTCATGTCCTTATACACCTCAGCAAAACTCGGTGGTTGAGAGAAAACATCAGCACTTGCTTAATGTTGCTAGGGCCTTATTGTTTCAGTCAAATGTTCCATTAGAATACTGGAGTGATTGTGTTCTTACCTCTGTTGTAAAGATAAATCGTTTACCTTCTCCTCTTCTGGGATATAAGTCACCATTTGAACTGTTACTTGGACGTGTTCCTGATTACTCTATGCTTAAAGCTTTTGGTTCACTCTGTTTTGCTTCGACTTTATCCAAAGATCGTCATAAATTTTCTCCACGAGCTAGACCTTGTGTTTTTCTTGGATATCCTATTGGTTTTAAAGGCTACAAGGTTTTGGATTTAGAATCTCACTCGGTTTCTATCTCACGCAATGTTTTGTTTCATGAAAATCAATTTCCTTTTAAAACAAGTGAGCTTTTGTCTTCTGCAGTTGATATGTTTCCAAATACTATTCTTCCTCTTCTTGCTCCGTTTCATTTTGTGGAAACTATGCCAGTTCCTGCTTCATCTCGTGATTCTTGTGTGCATTCTTCTCATGATCATGTTTCTTCTCCTGCTATTCCTGCTGATACTGTTACTCATAATGTTCCTGCTTCTGCTCCTGCTGTTCCTACACCTGCTGCATCTGATTCGTTAGTACCTGAGACTGGTGTAGGATCTGTACCTGTTGCTAGGACTAAGCGTGTGAATAAGGCTCCTAGTTACTTATCTGAGTATCACTGCTCTTTACTTCCTTCTTCATCTTCAGTTCCATCCTCATCTTCCTCTTTCGCTAAATCTTTTCCTTCTTCATCTTTCAAACCCATTTGTTCTATTATTCCTTCTGATTCGATTCTTAATCTTTCTTGTCTCAAAACTCCTTATCCCATTTCATCTGTTCTTTCTTATGAAAAGTTTAACCCTCTTATTCAACATTACATTTTCTCTTACTCCCTTGAAACCGAGCCAAAGAAATTTTCTCAAGCCATGAAATCTGATATATGGAAAGACTCTGTGAAGGTTGAGTTTGATGCTCTTGAGCTTAATGGTACTTGGGATATTGAATCTTTGCCTCCTGGCAAGAATGTTGTGGGTTGAAAATGGGTCTTCTCTATCAAATACAATCCAGATGGGACGATTGAGCGTTATAAGTCAAGGCTAGTGGCTCAGGGGTTTACACAACAGGAGGGTCTTGACTATATGGACACGTTTTCTCCTGTTGCGAAACTTACTAGTGTTGAGCTTTTACTGGCTCTTGCTGCAGCTAAAGGATGGCGTTTAACTCAGATGGATGTATCAAACGCTTTTCTTCATGGGGATCTGGATGAGGAGATTTATATGAGTTTACCTCAGGGTTATACTCCTCCTCCTGGTGTGGTTCTTCCTCCGAATCCAGTCTGCAGATTGCACAAGTCTTTATATGGCTTGAAGCAGGCTTCTCGCCAATGGTACAAGCGCTTCTCTTCAGTGCTTTATTCAATCTCCTGCAGATAATACCCTCTTTGTTCGCTCAACTGCTACGTCCTTCATTGCCGTGTTGGTGTACGTAGATGATCTTCTTATTGTGAGCAACAATGATGCTGCTTTGGCTCAGCTACAAGACCTTCTTCGTTCTGAGTTCAAAATTAAGGATCTTGGACAAGCTCGTTTCTTCCTTGGTCTTGAAATCTCACGTTCTTCTGATGGGATTGCAGTCTGTCAACGGAAGTATGCATTGAATCTTCTTGAAGATTCAGGTCTCTTGGGTTGCAAGCCAAGCATTATACCTATGGATCCTAATCTTCATCTGACCAAGACTATGGGTTCTCCTCTTCCTAATCCAACCACCTATAGAGAACTCATTGGACGTTTGTTGTATTTGATGATCACACGACCGGATATTACGTTTGCAGTACATCAGCTGAGCCAATTTCTCTCATGTCCGACTGATGTACATATGCAAGCAGCTCACAAAGTACTTCGATATGTGAAGAATAATCCTGGTCAAGGCTTGATGTTCTCTGCTTCAACAGAGATGTGCCTTAACGCCTTTGCAGATGCTGATTGGGCTACTTGTAAGGATACACGGCGTTCTGTCAGTGGTTTTGTGTCTTCTTGGGTACTTCTTTGATCTCTTGGAAGTCTAAGAAGCAAACGGTGGTGAGTAGAAGCAGTACAGAAGCAGAGTATCGAAGTCTTGCTCTGGCCACTTGCGAGTTGATTTGGTTGCAGCAGCTCCTTCGGGATCTTCACATCACTCCTTCTTCAACTGCTAAGCTTTTTTTGTGATAACAAGTCTGCTCTCCACATTGCCATGAATCCTGTATTCCATGAGCGCATGAAGCATATTGAAATTGACTGCCATATAGTTCGAGATCAGATTAAAGCTGGACGTCTTCGTACTATGCATGTTTCTACTACGAACCAGCTCGCTGACGTCCTTACCAAGGCTTTACATCCTGGTCCTTTCTACTCGTTGATCCATCGACTCTCACTTTCAAGTCTTTATCTTCCTTCTTCATCCGATAATCCGAAGCTAAAGACTTGAGGGGGGGTATATTAGATATGGTTAAATCATGGTTAAGCTTCCTTTTACTTAATCATGGTTACGTCCGGTTTATTATGGTTAGCTCCAGGGGCGGACCCACATACTACTTCAAATATTTTGTTATGTAACTGACACTACTTATAGGACAACGTAGCTAGTTCGGTAATGAGTGCTAAACTTTGCCCCACCCAGTATCAGGTTCGAAACTATGTGTTGCATTTCTGTATTTTCAATTTTTCTACAACTTTTAATTACTATTCCATCAAATATTTTTTTTTTGATTTAGCTACCATAACTATTTTTAACAACCGTTTTATGTTTTTAATAGGAATTCTAATTTTACCATAAATTTGATGTTATTTTCAAATTTATATTTTAAATATGACTATTTTCATAAATATTAATTTGTGATGAAAATGACTAAACTAAAAATCACTTAAATTATTTAAATAATTGATAAATCTAACTTTACCCCTTAAATATAAAACCCGAGACAATAATCCATAAATCCAAATATTAAAGCATTTTCTTTTTGAAAATGGTATCCAACTTATAGTATTTCAGTCACCTTTTTCAAAATAAAAACTCATAACTTGTTAATATTTAGCTTTGACAATTATTTTATTAAATTCATTTTTCAACAGTTAGACAAAATAAAAACTAAAAGGAACAAATTTTATAATGAAATTACTCTGTGCATATATAATTTAATGATATTACTGAAAATGTATATTTAAAATTACAAAAAAGTTATCCCTTTTATATTTTATTCATTTTTAAAAAAATTAATGACTAATGTAATTTTTAAAAACATAGTTTAAATAAATTAATTTTATTTTATTTATATAACATTTTGGTCAAAAAAAAAATTTATGTTATATATTGATATTTTTTTGGTTAATATATAACATAAATTTATATATTGTGCCACACATAAAATTATTTTTTGGGTCCGCCCCTGATTAGCTCATGTTATTGTAAATATGAGCTACTATATAAGTTAGCATTGTAACAAACTCTACCGTGACATTATCGAGAATAACAAACTCTTTCTTCATCTTCTTCCTTGAGCTCTGTATTTGCGATCTTAGATTCTTCTTACTTCTTTGAATCTAGATCTTTAATAAAGGTTCATGTGCTTTGTTTTGAACTAGGTTATCGACTGTTTTCTCCCGGGAGCTGTTGAAGTGTACAGGTTATGTTTATGTGCCCCCAAGAAGTTTAACTTTGAGTTTCCATGCTGGGATGAGATTGAGGAAAACGGTGCCGGCGTTTTGTTTTCTATGTCCAAGGAGAGTTTGAGTGACCGCTGCTACCGCTAGTGTTTTGGTTGCAATGAGAAGCCTTGATGATAGTTCTAGCCTTCTCAAAGTGCTGTTAACAAGGATAAGAGGTTTTCTTAATCGACCCTTGATTACCAATAATCGCAGAAAGGAGCTAGCTGTTCATGAGCGGATGAAGAAGAAGATCCAAGTTGCTGCTGACAGAGAAGAGGAATGATCTTGTCGGCAAAACAGGTCAACGATACCACTTTTATTTTGGACCCTACTAATGCTACAAGCAAACATTAATTTGCCGTTATTCATTTTATCTCTTCTTTTTTCTTTAACTAGCAATTCGACCTACCAGCTAGCGGTTCTAAACCATCAGAATCTCGCAAGGACAAAGAACCAGAAGGTTTTACTAGGGACAGTGGGATCACAAAAGATTAACAAGCTCAAGAAAGATGCTTTTGAAGAATCTATGGTATTCCGTACAAGGAGTCTTAAAGAGGAGGTACGTCTTATATTGGCTTAGACTTATACAGATATGGAACTTTCCTTTCAATCATCCTAGGGGTCTATCCTGCAACGAAAGCTCAAGTTACTTCAGTTGATTATTATCTAGGTGGTTTAGTTCAAAGCAGTTTGATCTATTGGATATACATGTCTTCCTAGAAAAAGCCTAGCTGTAGTGAGTTATTTGATGAACACTTTGTGTTTGTTATCGAGAATTTTTAAGTAGCAAGAAGTGCCTTGCTATCTTGTAGACCGTGACATAGGAAATTTTTGGTATCGTTTTGAACTTTTGCTGAAAGGATTTTTACCTGTTGCTTAAAAGATAACAGTGGTAAGCAAAATGACAATAAAGACAATTTACTTATTTGTACAGAGACAGGGTACAATAGCTGATCCTCGAGAAGATAATGCTCCTGGAAATTTCCAGAAGCTTTCTTCAGGTTCTACACAAGAGATTGAAGAGAAAAAAAAATGTGATGATGTCAGCAGGAAAATCGGTTCTAGGGGGATCAAATCCCAGTAAGAGATTGCGGAGATTGGTGCTGGTGGAGCTGTAGGCCAGCAAGCTCTGGACTCTAAAGTTTCAGGGACCTTGACATCTCAAATATCTGAAGCTTCTGAATTTAATAAAATGACCAAGCCGTTCACCTCCTGATAATCAGAAGTCTCAGCCTGTTGATATTGTATCAGAAGAAATAAGTAGTGACAGAGACAGAGCTTTTGAGTTAGAACGAGAAGCAGAAAAAGATAGTCTGGAAACAAAGCCTGCATCTAGTCTGGAAACAAAGCCTGCATCTGGTGTATTTCAAGAGCTATCGAAACCTTGCAGACCTGTTCAGTATATGGCAGGCCTAAGATGGTAGTCTGCACTGGAAAACATCGTTGTCTAGTTCAGCCACAGAAAAGTCTTCTAGGGGAAACAACAGCCCTCAACTTCTAGGAACTATTCCTGCGTCGAAGCAACAACCAAGTGATGTGGATGGACTGTGTTTCTAGTGATGTTCCGAGAGAGATGGGGATGATGAACCTTCAGAGGAATCTCTAAAAGAACATCCTAAATTCTCTATTACCTCTACAAATCTTCTCATTCTTCAGTTTCAAAGGCAAAAGAGTCTTCCTCTTCTTCAAGGGGTTGGGTTAACGGTTGTTCTTCCGAGGCCTCTAGTAAACATATGCTTTCAGAGACCTTCCAGAAAAATGAGAAGCCTGGACAATCAACTAAGCAGTCTATGACATCCTTTGCTCCAAATGTAAGTGATGAAGAGGTGTGTGAGATGTTATTCATTCTCTTCTTTTTTTTTCCCACGATTTAACATTTCTTTCATTAATGACCAGCTTGCATTAAGACTGCACCATCAACTCAACAGTTCTCCTCGAGTTCCTCATGTCCCACGCATAAGACAGCCTGGTAGCTTGCCCCTGTCTCCAACCACACAATGGTATTATTTATTTTAAGTCCATGATCTCTTCAAGCTCAAGCTTGTTGGCTGATTATATATCTGTGCGGCTAGTTTTCCAGAAAAATAAACAAGGACGTATCCAAAGAAGGTTTTCAAAAAATAATAATCTTGTAATTTTTTAGAAATTTTTTTAATTTTTTTTTATAGAAATATATTTTTATTTTGTGAATTTTATGTATTTTTGATTATTTTTTTGTTAAATCTATGTATTTAATTTCATTTTTATTTATTTTTCAGATTTTTATTTAATGTCTGATTTTTATTCAATTATTTGAATTTTAATTTAATTTTTTGATTTTTACTTAATTTTTTGAGGTTTTTAATTTCTATTTTTAGTTTTTAATTTTTAGTTAATTTTATTTATTTTATTAATTAAACCATTATTAAAAAAAGCCAGCGCTTCATCGTTTTTACCTGTGTAACACACACAAAAAAGTGAGTTGAAATTTTTTTATGATACACATATCAAATTGAAAATTAAAAATGTTAGCTAAAAATCTTGAAGGTTTAACTTTGAGGTGGCACTTTCAAAAAAATTTAGTGACACTTTCAAGAACACTTTCAAAAAATTTTAGTGACACTTTCAAAGTTTTTTAATGAATTTTTTTTCTTTTTTATGTGTATTTTCTCTCAAAAGGTATATTAATTGATTTTGTTTCAATTTGCCATTTGAATCCAACTATATTCTTAGAAAAAAAATTCATTGGGCTTGAATCCATTTTTAAAATTGGGTACTTGCAAACAGATGGAGGGAAAACGGTCATTCCATTATGAACTTGACGTCTCCATTGTTTTCATACACAAACTATTGGATTAAGCCAAAAGCATCATGAACTAATTTTTATTTTGAATTTCCCACATGAATTTTTCCAATCTGGTCAATTACTACATAACAAGAATCAATTTTGGTTTAGTTGCTGATGTGGTGCTTACGCAGACGCCATGTAGGAAATTGGGTTAATTCAATTTGACATCTGTCCAATTTTTTTTAAATCGAATAGTAAAAAACGACGTCGTTTTGATATTTAAAAAAAATGTTTTCAAAGAGGATCAAGCCCTAGAACTTAGAGTTCTTCGCAGAGTGCTCAACCACTAGACTAATTATACTTTCAACGATTACATTCCATTACAATAATACTTGAACTAAATATTTTCGACAAGCAAACTCACGTCTATGAGAATAAAATAGATTAAAAAAAGTTTTAAACATATTTGCTTCATCTCCTTCGATTCAAGATTGTCTCCAATGAATCTCTCTCCAGTAACAAATATCTTCGTCAAAATCACCAACTAATTATTTGCTTCAGTGTGACTGTATCACGGAAGAATATGAGTTGAACGTAAATCTGGAGGAGATTTCTTTCTTGGGTGGTCTACGTGCGGTTCATTGAAGAATTGAAGGAGAAACGATGGTTAAAGTAAAGAGGGAGACGGTGGTGGCATGCATGACTTGTTCCCTCTGCGACAATCTCCTCCGTGACACCACCACCATCTCTGAGTGCTTTCACACCTGTTCATTCTTATTTAGAATATTTAGTTCAAGTATTATTGTAATGGAATATAATCGTTGGAAGTTTAATTAGTCTAGTGGTTGAGCACTTCGTTGAAGAACTCTAAGTTTAGGTTCGATCCTCCTTGACAACGAATTTTGTTAAAATATCAAAACGACGTCGTTGTGTACTATTCAATTTAAAAAAATGGACGGATGTCAAACCGAATCAAACCAATTTCATACATAGCGTCCACATCAGCAACTAAACCGGAATTGATTCCGGCTATGTAGTAATTGACCAGATTAGAAAAGTTCATGTGGGAATTTCAAAATAAAAATTAATTCATGATGCTTTTTACTTGATCCAATAGTTTGTGTATGAATACAATGGAGACTCTAAGTTTATGGTGGAATTGACCGTTTTCCCGACAGATGGATATCGGAAAATTTTTGATTTTAGAAAATTCAGATTTTTTTGGTCCGAGTATCTTTGGGATTAATTCTATTTAGATAAGAAAAATTGTTGAGTGTAGAATCCATGAAAATTGGTTTCATGGTATTTCATGATTTATAAGATATGATATTTCCAATGTATATATGTCCTGGTTGGTGTATTAGCTGTACAATGGAGTGTCTTCTATAAGATATGATATTTGTGTACAATGGACTGTGTTCTATAATTGTCCAGCATTTAATAAAAAAACCAATGTAGTGGCTGATATTTCGTTTTATTGAAAAAAAAAATGGCTGATATTTCATACTAATGAAGATTTAGACGACAGAAAATAGTAATGTTAATAAGATAATTTACTATCTTTCTCTTCTATTTTCAAAAAAATTAACTCTTAAAAGAAAAGAAAATTCATCCAAAATTAGTGAAAAAACTCAGTTATTTAACACATATAAAAATGTATAATATATAAAGAATATAAAAAGGAATGAAAAATTGGCGCTTGAGGATTGGCCGTTGTTAAGGAGGGGGAGAAAGAGGAAAGGGGTCTCTGTCGTGTCATCCTCCTTGAATCTAGGGATTCCAGTCTCTGGATTGGGGTTCTCGTCTTCTACTCTACGTTGACTGATTCTTTCGCGATGAAGATGACTATCTGCGATTCGATGATGGAAGAGAGCCGTATAGTGACGGAGCTGATTAGCGAAGCCGAAGATCATCTGAAAGAGGGCAACTTGTACTTCGTCATCTCTACCAGGTCTCCCTCCTAATTCTAAACTTAAGCACATCATCATCTTGGGCTCGATCTTGTTTGAATATTTCTTGATGTTTTTTACAAGTTACATTCTTGATGTTTAGATTTTGACGTTTAACTGTTAGTGCAGGTGGTATACAAGCTGGCAGAGATGTGTTGGCCAACTGACACAAGAGTCATCTAGTGGAGAGCCTTTAGATGTTACTAGGCCCGGTCCCATTGACAATCATGATATTATTGATAGCCAAAGTGACGCTAGTGATCCGCAGCTTTCTAGGATGCTTGAGGAAGGTGTCGACTACGTTCTTGTTCCTGAACAAGTTTGGCTAAAACTCTTTGAATGGTAAAATTGTTTTTCTCTGTTACTACTTGCTTTGAGAGGAATGCGCTTTCAAAGGGCTCATCTGTTTTTCTGTCTTTCAGGTATAAAGGAGGTCCTACCATACAGCGAAAGTTAATCTGTCAAGGGTTTCAGAGGGAGACCTATAGTGTGGAGGTTTACCCACTCTGCCTTAAGCTGACTGACAGTAGAGACGGAAGCAGTGCAACCATAAGGTTGAGCAAACAGGTATGGTCATTGTCAGTGCTGCCCTCTCTTCCGAAGCTGTCTAGTGTTTGTCGAATGTTAAAACACTTTGTGGTGGTTTATTATCAGGCTTCTGTAGGTCAACTATATGAGATGGTTTGTTCTGCAAGAGGTGTATCAAAAGACAAGGTGTCTGCTCTCCTAAACCTCTTCCTCTGGGAGATGATGATACATTCAACTGTTTTATTCAGAGAGGTAATGGTTCCTCCATGTTTCATTATATGGATAAGTAGGCTCGCATCTGGGACTACTTCGAGAAGAAGAAAAGCGTACTCTTGGATCCTTCATCTGAAAGAACCCTGGAGGAATCGTGCCTTCAAGTAGACCATGATGTAAGTGTCTGATTTCATGGGCAGCTTCTGCTGGTTAAAAGGCCACACTGAAGATTTTGTATTCCATTCAGATTCTTCTTGAAGTTGATGAGCATGCGTCTTCTCAATATGACATGAGCTCGGCGGGAAAGGAGTTAGCTCTTGTACCTGTAGGGCCTGCGAGATCTGATGCTACGAATACTATGCTTAGCCAGTTTTGTAAAGACCCTTTCAACGATGATGATGCTTGTGACTCCTCTAGTGGTTTTGAGAAAAGAGAGAAGGGAGGCTTAAGAGGATTGCAAAATTTGGGAAACACGTGCTTTATGAATACCACTCTTCAGTGTTTGGCTCATACGCCTCCTCTCGTTGACTATTTCTTGAAAGATTTCAGAGATGACATAAATGAAGATAATCCTTTGGGAAAGAGAGTAAGTAACTTGAGTTGGTCTGTTTATTATTTCCGCCCATGTGGAAATTTATTTATAACGAATCGGTATGCAGGGTGAGCTTGCGACTGCGGTTGGTGAGCTTTTTAGGAAACTGTGGTCTTCTGAACAAAATGCATTTGCGCCACGCTCTTTTAAGACAAAACTGGCTAGATTTGAACCGCAATTTAGCGGTAATAATCAGCATGATTGTCAAGTAAGTCATGTGCTCTCAAATTGATAACTGGAAACGAATGTCTTACTAATGTAAACTCTTTGGTTTCTAGGAAGTGCTTTCTTTCCTATTGGATGGTCTTCATGAAGACTTGAACAAGGTTAAACAAGAACCTTACACTGAATCTAAAGACTTAGATGGTCTTCCAGATGATGAAGTAGCCGAAGAAAAGTGGAAATGTTACAAGGCTCGTAATGATTCCGTTATTGTTGATGTCTGCCAAGTACGCAATCCTTTTTTTGCTTCTTCTGTGACCTCTGTTCCTCCTGAATGTGTTATTCCCTTTCTCTTACATGAGCTTTGAAGTTTTTGCCCCTTCTCTGTATGTTATGACCGTTTCTTATATGCTGTATGTGTTTTCACATTTAGGGACAATACAAGTCAACAGTTGCCTGCCCAGATTGTGGAAATTTCTCAATCAAATTTGATCCCTTCATGTACTTAACTTTGGAGCTGCCAACAAGTCACACTCGGTCAATGACTGTCTCAGTGTTTTACGGCGACGGTAACCGTTTTCGGACGTCATACACAGTAACAGTTCCTAAAGATGGTTCACTGGGAGATCTAAGTAATGCATTAGTTGCTGCTTGCGGCTTGAAAGAGGATGAAAGCCTTTTATTCGCAGATGTAATAATTTTGTCCTGTCTTTTTGGTTGTCCTGAGCTTTTCATGTAAAAAAAAACTCAACTAAATGATGGATTTTCCCTTTCAGGTGTATGCTCACAAGGTCTATAAATATCTTGGGAATCCACTGCTGTCTCTGATTGAGATAAAAGACAACGACCGTATTGTGGCATATAGGATCAACCATATCCACAGAGGACCAGGAAAAGCGACACTTGAAATTCTTCATTGGGAGCAGAAACCGTAAGCATTCAAGAATTCTTCTTTTTTGACTTTAGATTCTGTTATCTTTCCAAATCTCACAGGTCTGATTTTTGGCAGAGACGGAGAGATTTCTGGAAAGTTATTTGGAGTTCCCCTTGTTACTTTTGTCAACACAGAACGACATAGTGGAAGTGACATTGATGCAATTATTTCTGGATTGCTATCACCTCTACACCGGACTCATTCATCATCTGGAAGCTTGGTTGGTGAAAAAGAGTTATCTTTGAGCGTCTTCTGGTTAGATCGTTTTTCTTCCAGTCTCAAGCCACTTGAGTCCGATTTTGTTCCGAATCCTCTTAGTTTTACAAGGCTTGTAGTCAAGTGGGACGAGAAAGAGCATGAAAAATATGATTCAAGCAGCTACTTGAATGATCTACCTGAGGTTTATAAAGCAACTTCCTCGGTAACGGAAGAGGTTAATCTGTTTTCATGCTTGGAAGCCTATCTAGCAGAAGAGCCTCTCGGACCAGATGATAGGTGGTTTTGTCGTGCTTGCAAAGAAGACAAACAGGCGAACAAGAAGCTGAACTTGTGGAAGTTGCCAGAGATTCTTGTGGTCCACCTGAAACGGTTCGCCTATACCAAACTTGTAAAGAGTAAGATCGATACGTTCGTGGATTTTCCGATTCGTGACTTCGATTTAAGCAAGTACGTGAAGAACAGAGAGGGTGAGTCGTATCTCTACGAACTGTATGCGATTAGCAATCATTACGGTGGTATGGCAGGTGGTCACTACACTGCTTATGCTAAGGTTTCTTGCCATCTAAATTGATCTTTTGTTATTTTGCATATGCCTAATGTGAGTATATTGATGACAAATGTGTGGTGTGGGGCTGTTTCTTTCTACAGTTGATGGACGAGAACAAGTGGTACGAGTATGATGACAGCCGTGTTACAGCTATAGATGAGTCTGAGATCAAGACTTCAGCCGCATATGTTTTGTTCTATCGAAGAGTGAGAAGTGAGTCTGAGACATCGAATATGGATGTGGATTAGTTTGGAAAATACCCTTTGCATTCTTCAGGATTCATGACCAAGTTTGCTGCTTTGCTCAAGATTCATTCATTGATTCTAAAGATTGTTTGATTAGGGCTTTTTACCTTGTTCCCAGCGAGGGAATTTTTTTTAGGGAAACAGATTGTAGAGTATCTAGTTGGGTGGGGGATATATTGGCATATTGTTGTTCTTCTTACATTTGCAAAGTGACGGTGGTTAATGTTGCAACAAGATTATTTGGTCTTAGTGGCTAATGTTTACTGATTTGAGACACAGCAAAAGCCGTTGAACACTTTGACAACTTCCAGGTTAGGTTCAACTCATAGGAACATAAAATGCTACCATCCGGATGATTAAACGAGCATGTACTTATTATTATATTAGACTGAAACATCTCCCGTATATATACATAACCACACGTAACATAGTAACACATTACTTTTTACTGCCGGCTTCCCTAGTCCTAGTTTCTTCCACCAAACTCAAAAACTCACATTCTCAAGGTGTCGCTACGTTCTCCTTCGCCAGAGGAGCTATCTCTTCACCTTCGACTCCAGCTTCACTTCCGGCAACATCTAGTGACAATAGTACCTTCTCCCACAGTCTCGCTGGTCCCTGCATCCATCAGAAAAAAAAAAAAAAAAGTCAAATCAGTCTCCATTAGCGCAAACCAAACATAAAAGAATGAAATGAAATCACTGACCTTCCAGGAGAAGTCTTGGTCCATGCAGTTCTTGACCATCTCTTTCATAGCAGGTGTACCGTACACTGCAACAGCTCTAGCTACAGCCTTTGCTGTTGCAATCACATCATCTGGATCTACAACTTCACACTATAACAAACACACAAAGAAACAAAAAAACATTGTAAGACAGAATTACTTGTAATGTCGGAAGAAACAGCGTGTAAGCAGCTCTACCTTGACGTTGAACCTTCCAATGTGGAAACCTGTGTAACCATCTTTAACAGTGTCCACAAGCCCACCAGTAGATGCCACAATGGGGACGGTTCCATACCTCATGGCGTGCAGTTGAATGAGACCGCACGGCTCAAACCTGCTGGGGACAATGATGAAGTCAGCTCCTGCTGTGATCATATGAGCCAACGGCACGTTGAATTTCGCCACTCCAACCGCCTTCCCTGGGAACTTCTCCTCAAGTTCAAGAATCTGAGCCTCCATCTTCTTCTTACCGGTTCCCTGTCATAGAAAAATTTCATCAGACAAGAATCAAAACGTTTGTGAACGCAAGTGTTGTTGTACTTACAAGGATCACCATCTGAACATTGAGACCCATGAACTTGGAGATAGCTTCGACCAGAATATCAGAGCCCTTCTGCTCCTCCAATCTCCCAATGAAACCGATCACGGGGACATCCCTGTCCACTGGAAGTCCAACAGCAGCCTGAAGCGTTTCTTTGATCAATGGCTTAGCTTCCGTTACAGTGGTATTGTCGTATTTGATATCGATGTACTTGTCACTAGCCGGGTTCCATTCTTGAACATCCATGCCGTTAATAATTCCGGAAACTGTTTTCATTCGAAGGTATGAATGCAGCTCCACGCCTCTGTCGATGCCAGAGATGAGCTCTTGAGCATAGTATGGACTAACTGTTAAGACACGCCATGCTTCTAGAATCGCAGCCTTCATCCAGTTGATCTTCCTTCCTTTTATTGGCTTTTCGTACCTGGACATAAGAACACAGATCAAAAACTAACAAGGACTACTGCAACGTGAGACAGAGAGTGTACTCATGTGTCATAGAAATCAGTACCCGTCCATGAAGTCGAAAGAGCTCTTAAAGCTGTCAGGCAAATTGAGAAGAGAAAAGTCGTCAAATGCAAATCTTCCTTGGTAGGCTATGTTGTGAATGCAGAACACAACCTGTTTAGATCATCCGAGTTGATGTTACTGTCTAAGATTTGGTAAACCAAGGTATCTAGCTAAGTATAACGAAGGAGGACAAGTTCGTTACCTTTGCATTCATGTAGATTCCGCGTGACTGATACATAGACTTGAGGTAACAAGGAAGGAGAGCAGTGTGCCAATCATTAGCAACAAAGACCACATCTTCCCCTATAATAACATCAGAGATTAGTTTAGAATCTTTTTTCAGAATGTATGCAAAGTTTTCAAAACCTTTTAAAAGAATTTGAAAACCGTTCTCACCATATGGTCCAGAGAAATACTTGTTGCTGTTCAGGTTTAGAACACGTGGTGCCTCAAGAGCAGCCTGCCAACGATCAAAAGTAAATCAAGTTATTGCCTATGCTGCAATAGAAGAACATATGTTGGTTCTGAAGTAGCCATCTTCAAGAAAACAGTTTTTTTTGGGGGCTTTATGTTTCAATCAAATGGACTATAAAGAAGACAAGATGTGAGATTTAAGATGATTAGTGAATCCAAGTGATCATTCTCTCTCTAACTTCCCACTAATTTCGTATCTGACATAGAAAACAAAACAAGATTTAGGAAAAGATTGTCACCTGACACAACAAACTAAACCGGAGTTGGTTGTCAGTGTAGTCTACTCCAGTTATAGGACCATAGATTTTGGATCCAGTTTTGCCCACAACCTACATTATTAGTATTCCATGTGAGATTGAATTATCTTTGTTGATTAGGTAAACAAGAAAACAAACCTTTGCAAGGAAGAGTGGATGGTCGACAAAGACACGATCAACTCCCCGTTTGTAGCAGTGAAAGAAACGCACGTCCTCAACTTTATCCCCAACTTTTATCTAAATCATTACCGGAAGATAACATTACAAGATGACTTAGTTAAGCCTCCTATATAGAGTAAACAATGTACCTGAACCACCACACAAGTGTCCCAAGCATCTTTATATTGGTCATACCGAGGGCATACTGTCATCACACGGTGGCCTCTTGCCTAACAAAACAAAAAAAAAACATAAACATCAAAGACGTCAAGGCAAGGTAATGAGTTTTCAGCAAAACTTACAGCGAGAGCTGGAGGCAGACCACCTAAGACATCACCAAGGCCACCGGTTTTGCTCCAAGGACCAACCTCAGCACCGATAAAGATCATAGACATGCCTTTCTCACACACGATCTTACCCACACGTTTAGCTTTAGGAGGAGCCTTCTGCTGCAATCCCTTTGAGGATTTAGCAGAAACAGCTCTCCTCTGAAGCCTGTCAACCATGTTGAAGGACCTTAGACCACAGTGAGTCATGGATTGACACTTGAAGTTGATCTGAGACAGATTGGCGTTGCCCTCAGAGCCTGAAGCTCCTCCTCCATGGTTGTTGTTGACAAGCGAGACAAAATGGGAAGCTGTCACAGATGCCATCGTGAGAGAGAGAGAGAGAAGCTAATGGGGGTGAGGAGAAAAAGAAAGAAGAAGGAGGTCCGTTTATGTAAAGAGGAGAGTGGAAGCTAGACTGACAAAATTTGACACGTGGCGTTGTACCAGTAGTTGAGTTGTCTATGGATGCGATTTCCATCACATGAGCAGTGGGCAATGGCATTCTCCCGAGAATATGCTTGAATCCTGAGGCTTGTAATATTTCATCTGGGAAGAAGGACGCTTTGGTGCGTACGTTTCATCCAGTTGCTAAGAATCGACGGCTGAGATTTCTGAACATGGCCCAGTGATTATAGAAGTGTTATGTTTGTCGTCGTGTACCTTGAACGTGTCTTTGGACGACATCTCTTCTTGGCCCATTTGTTTAATTGACGGTCGATATTTTCTGTCATGTTTTTTTTCCTTCTTATTGTCTGACGTAGGGATGGGCATTCTACCGGATACCCGAATCCGTATCTAAATACGAACCCGAATTCTAACCCAAAAAATCTGAATCAAAATCTAAACTAAAATAGTAAAATATCCGAATAAATATTAATTTAAGAGATATTAGATATCCGAACTCAAACGAATAGTATTTGAACCCAAATGGATATTCAAAAATAACCAAACATATGTATATCTACCATTATATTTCTAGTTTACATCTCTCATTTTTTAAAAAACATTTATGTTGATAATACACATACTTAAAAGTCATATAATATAAATATATATGAAGAAAATAATATGATATTCATTTAAAATACATATCAAACTTTTTTGTTTAATCTATTAACAAAAATTACAAATTAATGTATTTATTTTTAAAATGTTATCTTCAAATTTATTAATCATTCAATCTATTAAAAATAAAAAATCTGTTAAGAGAAATTTATATTTTTAAATACAAGAAACTTACAAAAAAAAAAATTTCTTTTAAAATATAAATATCCGAACCCGTTCCGAAATAACTGAACACAAACTAAAATTACCTGAACATGCTCAAAGTATATCCGAATGGGTTCAATATCCTATACCTAAATACCCAAAAAACTAAAATACCTTATACGAATCCGAACGGGTATCCGAACGCTCATCTCTAATATAGCGACTGATTAGTTTTTTTCTAAGAGTAAAAGTACAGAGTAAAAGATAGTTACTCTAATTACTTCTAATTTTTATCAAACAGGTGAAAAAATGGAAAACCAAATCTTACTCAAATGTTTTGTCTTTTCTTGTTTTATGGGTATTACTTTGCCTCCTTTCATTAAAGAGAAACTTAAAGCAACACATAATAATATAAATTATTAATATCTTTCCTTCACATTTTTTTATGGGAAAATTGTAAATATAGAACAAAAAAATAAATACATTGTCCCTATACCATAAACTTAGAAGTTGTCAATATAGTATATTTTTTTTGTGATAACCCCATTAAACCTTTAATCTAAACCCATTTTCGTTTTTGTTAATTAATTTATAAAAAAAATCAAATAAAATGGAAAAGAAAGAAATATGCAATATTCATTTATCTCCAGATATCAATACACAACCCTAAATCACATCCCTCGTCTCTTTCATGTCACGGAGAAAAACAGAGCGGAGAAACAGTGTCTCAGCTCAACCAAAAAGAAGCTCTTGAAGCTTCCAGATATGCTAGTCATCCATATTCTACTCATCGCAGAGAGGTTAACCTATTTGAAGCAATTATATTGATTTCTTTCGTCGGTGCTTATGTGTTCTGGAATTTGAAGGGAAACTAGTTGAAATCGAGCAACTACAAAGGTTTCTCCTTTAATAGAGGTGGGTACTTATTAAAAGGTTTCCAGGGATTCGGTAGGCTTGGGCATCCGTTTGCAGTTCTCTCTTGTTGTTCTCTGTTTCTGGTGTTTTGACAAAAGGTAAAGTTGAGTTTTTATTAATTTAGAGTTTGAGATGCCTTTTTCAGTTGTTGCTTTGTCAATTAGGGATGGAGAATGTAAGGCTATTTGTGCGGTTAGTTTAGCCAAGTGTAGACCTGGTGTTTTGTTGAACCTATTCAGGACATAGTTATTAGCTTGTTATCATCATCTTATTTGGTTTCTTTAGTTCTCACTCTGAGATGTTGTGAAATGGCAGGGTATTGATCTTCCTGTTGTACTCATGGAAGTCGAAAAGTGTGGATCCTCTTTTGATGAGTTTCTAGCATTTCCTGAACAAAATGATTAGATATATAACGACGAAGTAAAGCTACCGTACTGTCAAATTCTTTGGAAAGACATAATGGAGCTTTCCGGTTACAACACTATGGAGCCATACCCGCATACGAACTAGCACATTCCATCTCTGCGTCCAAAGAACCAGATACCAAAGAGCTGCTAGAAAAAATATATTAAGTGTTGTATGTTTGTTGGGTTAGGAATGACATGGTGTAATGATCTACGAATATGTGACAAAGTTCACTTCAAATACATTTGCAAAGAACGGGAGTGTGACTCATCATTGTTGTCTTTTTAATTTGTGTTTAACATTTGAGTTTTAGATGTTACTTCATGGACACATTTTTAGGTTCAACAAGAGATTCAAAAAATTTGGGTGGTTTCAAAAAAACTTGTAATGATTGTATGATGAACAAGAAGAACAAGATTTTTAAAAAAAATTACACAAAAAGAAAAATTATAGATTTTGAATATAATATTTTAACATATTTGGAAAGATGAAACATATGCATCTTCTTCAATAAGAGATTCAAAAAATTTGGGTGGTTTCAAAAAAAAAAAGTGAAGATCGATGGATGAAGAATAAGAACATATTTTTTTTTATAAAAAAAACTTAGGTTAGACGAAAATTATGGAAAATCTTGATTTAGAATATATTCTCAACATATTTCGAAGAGATTTTAGGAAAATATACATTTCGAACTTGGTAGAATATACATTCTACGGCCGTAGAAAGTAGATAAAATAGTAGGTTAGATAATTCAGCAACGGTAGAATAGAGTATTTTGGTAGAAAATAGCAAGCATACAACCGTAGATATATTAAGAAATATAGTTGATGAAATCAACTGTAATCCAGAAATAAGGGACATGGTAGCTGAATAATTCTACCGTCGTAGAATTGTATTTATTAGTAGCTGAATTATTCTACGATGGTAGAGTCGTATATAATGGTAGATATAATTGTTCTACCACATGTAGATAACTTTGTTATTAGTCGAATGTCCAATCTACGGTCCGTAATTAGTAGATTAAGTTTTCTGCTGTCCGTAGAACAAAATATGAAATTTTGATATACTAATATTTATTCTATAAAAATATTTTTCATAAGATGGTTTCTTGTTTATGTACCTTTTGATATTTTTTTCATATTTTTCTGACTGTTAAAATAATTGATGTGAATTTTTAAATTTATCCAAGGGTAGCTGAGTCCAAAACGGACCAAAAATGATTTATGACAAAGGAACAATGTAATTGTTTTTCTGTTCCGTTTTGGCAATTTTTTCTTTTTTTATTTCTTCTTTACTTATTATATATTTCTTTAACCTTTCACTAATAAAACTTTTAATTGATTTCTGTGAAATCATCCTACTTTGTGTAAGAAACAAATTAGGTATAGTGATTTTAGGTCATAGTTTGTTGCATTTATTATCATTTTTAGATATTAAATTTACTGATAAACGGGTGTAATTATAAAAGATAGAATGAAAAATCAAAAATATGAGTTGTACCATGAAGGATACATGAAAACTAATAAAACAGTTTCTCAGAAAATTATGTGTAGTTGTATATTATAGAAAGACTTAACCACCTGTTTATCTTATTAAAACATAACTATGATTAAAAATAACTTTACATGGGATATTACGACTTTTACCATTAATTTTTAAAATCAACCAACCCTACACAGGTTCTAACACCCCCTTATACTAATCTTAAGATTCTCATTAAGAAGACTTTTATCTTTTTATCATTGTCTACAAACTACATATACATATAACTTTAACTTAAATCATGTCATACTTTATTTATTAATTAAATATGTTGGATTTGTGACCCATTACGTGCGACATAAGTAAGTCATCTAATATGTTGAGTTGAACAAGAACTACATTACATGAATAACATTTAGAGGTTGATTTTTTATAATTTTAAACTAGTTTTTGTTTTTGTTTTAAAAAAACGATTTTATTAACCAATCAAGATTTTGAGAAAATAGATTTTCTAAAAGTTATGAAATTTTGTTTTTAGAAAAACTGTCAATTTGTACACAAAACCAAAAACAACTATTTTCAGTTTTAAAGAAACATTTACGATGACTTTTTCACTTTTCTGTTTCGTTGCAATTTTTAAATAATACTAATATAGCTGAAAATAAACTAACAATGAAAAATAAACTAACAGGGTGGCGGCGTCAGTGAAACAACCTATTCAAGATAACATATCTTTTGTGTTTCATTATTATGTATCAAATTAAAATTAAAATTTAGCATTTAAATTAAAATTCAAAAATAGGGATAATTTATATTAGTAAAAAGATTATAAAAATTTATATTATTTATCATATTTTTAGTTATGACTCATTTTAGTAAAGAATAAATTACAACCCCATTTTAAATTATATCAATTTCATTGTATTTTTAAATCAAATAAATTTTAATAGTTTGTTTCCAAGATTAACTATAAATTGTATATTTTCCTGGAGATATCAATTTAAATGTATTTTGAATTTTAGCTATTATTTTTTATTTTATAATATGTTTTTAATATAAATTTAATATAAATTATTTATTTTAGTGATAATAATAACATTTGTATTTTTAGGGTTTTCAAAAGAAATATTTTATTATTAATAATTTGTTTTAATTTGAAAAACATAAACCAAAATCTAATGTTGCCATTCAAGTTTTTTCAAAAAAAAAAACTGAAATCTACAGAAAAATCAAAAACCAAAATCTAAAAAGTAAAATCCAAACACCAAAAACTAAAATCTAAAAACTATGCAAACAATCATCATTTAGTGAATGTGTAATTAACAAAAATGCCACTGAAAATAAAACTGAACTTAGAATTTTTATTAACAATATTTTGTCTTTATATATTTAACCCCATAAATGACTTGACTAATTAACTAACTATACACTAAACTTGACATAATACAAACCTACTCTAAAATCAAACTGTATTGCATTATTTGTGAACAACATGATAACTACTATTAACCAAATCTGATTACATATTTTGTAAACCAGCCGAAATTATAATGGATTCAATGAAAACTTGTGATTTCATAAATAAGACCCACTCACATTAAGCTTGGAAAATGTAATTAATTATACGCTAAAATTCACAAGGAAACTACTCTTAAACCACATGATTCCAGTGATTTACTGTTTCAAATCTGCTACACTCGATATCATACAAAAAAGAAGGATATAACCTCTAATAAAACAGTTTCTTGGAAAATTATGTGTAGATGTACCACTTGTCCATTATGTTTCTTCAAACTTTAAAATGAAACGATCATTATAAATAGACTTAACCACCCACTATCTATCTTATTAAGACATAAGTACAATTAAAATAACTTCCAATCATGTGGGATATTGAGGGTGATTGGTTGAGCCGTAACTGTAAAAAATTTACTTTAGATTTTAGTCTGTAGATTATTTTTATTTAGTTTTAAGTGATGTAACTTTAAAATTTGTTATAACCAAAAAAAATGGAACTTTAGAAAACAAGGCTTTTAAAACCATTTTCTTATTTATTTTTTGCTGTAACTTTACATTTTTGGTTGTAACTTTAAAAATCAATATAAATCATGATTGGTGATATTTAGGGTTATAGACAAAAATTAAGTAAAGCTAAAGTCACTTCCTACAACCTAACCAATCACCCCTATTATAACTTTTGCAATTGAAAAATACACTAATCTTAAGATTCTCACTAATGACAATTCTATTTTTTAATCATCCTCTACAAACTATACTTTATGTGTATAACTAAAAGTAGCTTAAATCATGTCATATACTATGTTTATTAATTAAAACTGTTAGATTAGTGAGCCATTACGTGTAACAGGGGTAAGTCATCTAATCTACTGAATGAGAAGTACATTACAGAAATAGTATCTAGTTAGTTTGTAATTAACAAAAATGCCACTGAAAATAAAACTGAACTTAAAATTTTTATTAACAATGATACATTTAACCCCATAAATGACTGAAGCAAGTAATTAACTATAGACTAAACTTCACATAATACAAACCTACTTTAAAATCAGATTGTATTGCATTATTTGTGAACAGCATGATAACTACGATTAACCATATCTGATTACATATTTTGTGAATCAACCGAAATTATAACAGAAAAAGAAAACTTACATTTCATAAATAAGACCCGGCCACTCACATTAAGTTTGGAAAATGTAATCGATTATACGCTAACATTCACAAGGAAACTACTCTTAAATCAAACATGATTGCAACAATTTACTTTTTCAAATCTGCTACATCTTATATCATACAAAGGGAAGAATACGTGATAACTGATAAAAAAAGTTTCTTGGAATAGTATGTGCAGTTGTACCACTTGCCCATTATGTTTTTTCAAACTATACAATGAAACAGTCAATGCCTCATCAAAAATATCTAATTGCTTCGTCAAAACTCTGAAGTCCTAAAGCGGAATCTAAGTGGAACCAAAATTCAATTTGAGTACCATTAACAGTTTTCCTACCTATTATAATGACATTTTTCTAAACTTACTTATCAACTATTAAAAGAAGTTGAATGGTTAATTAAAAATATACATAGCGTAGAACACCATCTAGTCCTTATAATATAAACTAATGCAAGATATTAAATAACATAAAACTACAATGGAAATATCATATGCTTACTAGTACGACGAACATGCAATGAGATGGTGTTAGACTATTTACTTCTCATAAAACCGACAAGTTTCCTTTTTCAAAAAAAAAAACCGACAAGTTCGTCGACGTAGCGAGAATTTTCATCCATGTTCCCAAACAAACCCTTCATAAGCTTTGCTTTTGCCCTAATCGACTCGCCTGCACCATCAACCATGGCCAATCGAACCGAGTGAGCAACCAAGTCAGAATCAAATGAACCATTTTCCTCATCTCTAGGGATCTCAACACTAAGTCCCTTTCCCTCCAACAGCCTAGTGTTGAGACCTTGCTCATTCAACACTGGGAACAAGATAGGAACACGCCCCAACCCTAACCCTTCCACCAATGAGTTCCAACCGCAGTGCGTCAAGAACCCGCCCACCGAGTCGTGACTCAGGATTTTGACCTGAGGAACCCAACCTACATGAACCATGCCACGTCCCGCAACTCGTTCCACGTACCCATCTAGAATCTGTGACTCGTTTCTTATAACCCAAAAGAAAGGCACCTCTGATTTCTCCAAACCATGAGCAAGCTCAGTGAACTCTGCTGGAGGAAGGCTCGCCTCGGTACCTAGTGCCACGTAGACAACTGAGTTAATGCTCTGCTTGTCGAGCCACTTCTTTATACCAACCCATGTTTCATCTCCTTCAACTTCGTCTTCAGTACCGGATGGCAAAAACCCTGTCGGAAAAACCGGTTTTCGATACAGATCTTGTAGTAAACCAAGCCACTCTGGTTCAAACCCCGTCGAGGTATGGACGAAGACCGCATCAGACTCAGAGATCGAGTAGCCGAACCGTGAAGAATCAGAGACTCCATTCGTATCTTTCCCCCTCTTGTCACCGACCAAAGTTACCTCGTGATAACGATATGCCATGTTTGATTGGAACGGGATCCACGGCGGCACAACCGTGAAGTCTTCCGGCGTAGACCTGACCCCTTCTATCAACAACGACGGGGGTCCCAAGAAGCAGAGAGAGGCTGCGTTGAAGATGCTGAAGAAGGCCTTCGAGATTCCCAGCTCTACCGCAACCTGAGGAAGCCAGTGAGCAGCGTAGTCATATATGACCCAGTCCGGAGACTCCTCTCGGAGAAACTCCGTCAACGGTTGCTGGAGAAGATCGAAGGCGGATTTGAGAGACTGTTGCTCTTTGTAAGGCACGTCCATGGAGCATTCAGAGCCGGGAGTTGAACCGGGGAAGGGAACGAGAGGGAAAGAGACGAAGGTGATGAAGGAAGAGAGGCTTGATGGTAACTTGGGAAGTCTCTCGATGTTTCTTGGTGTCGATATGAAGGAGACCTTGTGACCCTTTTGCGCAAGCAACCTGGACATACGAAAAAACGGAAGAAGATGACCCATAGCAAGCCATGGAAACATGGCTACATGCATAGCTCCTTCTCCCTTCTCCATTTTTGTGTGCTATCTCTGCGAGGGCTACGTGGTTTAACCAAAAGACAATTTGGAATATGCTTCTCTTCTGAAACAAATTAGCGTCAACAATTTAGAATTTAAAAGACAAACGGAACGTTAATTGGCTCCACGTTCACAAAAACTTATTAAAATTTTATGTTACAAAAAGACCGCAAGTGTATAAGTCAAGATATGATGTGGGTAGCTCAATAGTCTCAATTTCAATTTTATTAGTTGGACTTGAGTTTGGTGCAATGTTTTTAGTCTTCGCAAGTATTATAAGAAAAATCGGGTTGTTCCAAACCACTGCAAAGATAAAAAAGGACTTATTATTGGGTGTGTAAGATTCAAAAAGACCCAATATAATTTTATTATTTCATATTCAATATCATTCTAAAAAAATATTGTCAAATTATATTATGTTTCTAAAATCAAAAGATAAAAAATAAATAAAAATAATAGTATTAGCAAAAGAATTTAAGAAAAAATATTTTAACACCGTCAGCAAAATACCAAACTTTTGGATAAATCATAAACCCTAAATCAAAAACACTGAACAATAAATCTTAAAAAACCAAACCCTTAATCACAACCCCTTAGATTTTTAGGTTTAGAGTTTAACAATAGTTTAAGATTTAGTATTAGGATTTGATGTGTTTGGTTGGGTTTAATGTGTTTTGCTGAAGATGTTGAAAGTATTTAAAAAAAAAACTTTTTTTTAGTAATTATTGTTATTTTTATTTATTTTTATCTAAGAGTTTAGGGGTTAAGATTTAAGATTTAGTATTTTAAAGATTTATTGTTTTAGTATTTAGTGTTTTTGATTTAGAGTTTAGGATTTATCCAAGGATCTAGAGTTTACCCAAGGATTTAGGGTGTATAGTTTAGTGTTTTGCTTATGATATTAAAAATATTTTTAAAAAATCTCTTTTTTGTAACTACTACAATTTTTTATTTAGTTTTTTGATATTTATTTAGAAAATCTAATATAATTTGACAATATTTTGTTTCTTTTTTTTTAAAATATTAAATATGAAATAACAAAATTTTATTGGTTGATGAACTTACATGTTCATCCTAAAGAACCCAAAAATATTTCATAAATAAATATGTTATGTACATATTATTTACGGCCGCATAGCGTGTTTAGTCTTTACAAGTATTATTTGCTTAGTGGATGGATCCTGGACATCAGATGCGATTTTCTAGGGTTGTGGATAGGTATGGATGGACAATGCTGGAAACATACAACTGATGGGAACACGTAACTTGGGTCGTCGTGAATCACCCTTACACTCGGAGGTGGAGGCACTACGATGGGTAATGGAGAATATGCTGCAAACACTCTGCTGAAAAATGGCAGAGCTTTGCAAGGAACTGGAGAGGATAGAGACACTGTTGATATGCTTCCCGGACTTTCAAATTATTCATGTACCTCGTGCTCAAAACAAGATTTCTGATTTTTAGCTAAGACAGTTAGATCCTTCTATAGGGAGTTATTATTTGTTGGTTGTTTTATTCCGGTATGGCTACTTAGACTACCTCAAGTTTGAGTAATAGAATGACTTTTTGACGAAACAAAAAAGTCTTCACAAGTATTATAAAAACTCGTTTTCTAAACATGTTACATCAAACAATAATTCTATCATATTTTAATAATGCTATAGGTTCTACGGATATACTCTCGCTACAATCATAGACAGAAGTTCGATTTTTTACATCCATTAAAAAAACTGTTTTGGATAGTCACGCATGTATGTCATATGGTGGATTTTTTTTGGTCAAAATCATACGAAAGATATATGGTAACCATAGTAGTCTCCTAGACATTATTTGCGAAGTGATTTGCCACATATACTTTCTACAATTTTTTTTATAAAAAAAATTATGACATAGCTATTAAGATTGATGACATGTCATATGATATCATATGGTTAAATATGACATGAACAATTACATTTAATACTGATATATATTTTTGAAAATCTTTTTAGAATATGACAATAACTCATATATTACATTTAATATTGATTTATATTTTTGATAAATTTTGAAGAATATGGTAATAACTCATAAATCATCACTAAAATAAATATATTCAAATATGAAATTTTGAATTTCGAAATATTATATAATTTTACTTTTATAATTATACATTTTTATTATCTAAAATTTTTAGAATTAAAAAATATAAATTTTTAATCGTAATATCATTAGTTTATTTTAGATATCTACAATTATATAAATATTGTTTAGTTTTAATTTTTGATAACTATACAATTTTATATGATTTTTAGTAATTTTGTACAAATTGATTTAATACATTTAACCAAAAGAAATAAATAATTTTTTTATCTAAGATTCTAACTTTATATATATATATATTCTTAAATATAATTTAAAATGAAAAAAATATTTCTCTTAATTTTATGCTTAATTAAATGATATATATATTAATTATTGGTCAAAATAATAAAATATATAATATTAATAAATTATATTTTAAATATAAAATTTGATTTTAAAATTCATCACTGCACATGGTGCAAGAAAACACCGGGTAATCTTAAAACAACAAGCATTTTGGAGTATCTTATCATTTTATCTATATTATTAAAAGAGAAGTACCCATATAAAATATCCCTTAGTTTTCACTTTTATTTACAATGTTATGCCACTGACATTAAATAATACTTCCTATTTTAATGTTGTCTTTTCCACTTAGATTAATGTGTTTTCCAAAATTAAATTTGGATTAAATACACAACTAAATGATACTTCCTATTTTAATGTTTTGTCTTTTTCACTTAGATTAATGTATTCCCAAATTTAAATTTGAGTTAAATACACTTTATTAACTTCTCCATTAGATCAATGTCAAATTCAAAAAAATAGATAAGCCAGACTGTTTATTTTCGAAGGTGTTTAAATGAAGATATTTCAGAAACTCTCATCCATTGGATGAACACAGATCCTACTCTTCATCCTATGGGTGGAGAAGTATCTGTTCAGCTAGATCTCTGGTTAAAAAGGGCTAATCAAAAGAGTTGGAACCGGGAATGCGATTTCTGTTTGGAATGATCCCTGGATTCCAGCTCCTCGCCCGAGATCAGCACAACAAAAAAATCTTGTTCAATTTTTAAATCCATCTTTAACGGTGGAGGATCTCATCAATCCACTTGACAGGTCTTGGAATGTAAACCTGCTTAACGCATACATACATCCAGACGATGTAAAAATCATCAGAGGTATGGCACTTAGTCGAAGTCATCGGCCTGATACATATGGTTGGGCGTATACAAAATCTGGGAAATATTCGGTGAAATCAGGTTTTCGAACGGAAACAATATACCCGGATAAGGAGCCAAGTATAACACCTTTCGGACCAAATATTAAGCCTTTACTAGCTTTCTCCTGGAAACTAAAATGCTCTCCAAAGTTGCGGCATTTTATTTGGCAAATACTATCTGGAATTTTACCAGTGTTCAAAAATCTAAAGACACGTGGTATTGACTGTGATCTTCGATGCAACATTTGTGGAGCTGAGGAAGAAACAGTGCATCATGTACTTTTTGAGTGCCCACCAGCCTTACAAACATGGGCTTTATCAAGGATTCCGTCTCCTCCGGGAGTTTTTCCCTCGTCATCAGTGTTTACAAGTTTAGATTACTTATTTTGGAGGCTACCGAAAGAAGTAAACTCAAACTATTTTCCATGGATTATGTGGTATATTTGGAAGAACAGGAATTCTAAGGTTTATGCAAATAGGAATGGGAATCCCCAGGAAATACTGCGGATAGCGGATCTTGAGGAAACACTATGGACAGAGGCACAATTATTGGTACCATCTCCTACTGGAAATGCTCAGTCTCCAACCGACTGACAAACATTGGGATCAACCAGGGTGTGCTTTATCGATGGATCCTGAAAGGAACAAAATGTGTTTACTGGACAGGGGTGGTATTGCCGACAGATAGATTCAGAAGACAAGATGATGGGGGCCATGAATCTCCGACGTAGCCTATCTCCTTTACACGCAGAATGTGAAGCGCTGATTTGGGCAATGGAGTGCATGAAGACCCTGCAGTTCTCAGATGTGGTTTTTTCTACGGATTGTTCTCAATTAGTGAAGATGGTGTCCTCACCCGAAGAATGGCCAGCATTCACTACGCATATGGAGGAATTTCGCCAAAGTAAGACTTTCTTCCCTAATTTCAAGATCAGACATATTCCAAGGGCGCAAAATACAATGGCGGACAAGCTTGCTCATGGGGTAAGGAGTTCACCATCAGCTATGTTATATGTCGATTCGATACCTCCGGTTTGGCTTACTGAACCGGTGGAATCACGTTAGAGTAGTTTATTGTTGTCAAAAAAAAAAAATTCAAAAAAATACATTTATATTAGATGAAAAATTCTGGAAATGATAATATCAACTTAAAAAATCTGAACGAAAAAAATATTAGCAAATTTGAACCGAAACTAGATAATATCCAAAATTGCTATCAAGAAACTATAGCCAAACTTTATCCGAACGAAATATTTCAGATATTCGAATGTACTTAAATAATATTATATACTTCAATATGTTAGCTATTTTTCGAATTAATATTCAAGATATAAGCTATTTTAAGTTGTTTAAAATATTTAAAATATAAAAAATAATCAAAAGTAAACATTTAAAGTAGATAAACAATAATCAAAACATCAAAAATACTTAAAATATATATTTGTTTTTATCCAAATATTCAAGTTAAACCTATTTTTAATTTTTAATTTAGGTACTTTGGCTTACATTACTCAAATTTACATGTTATATTATTTTTATTTTTAGATTTAGAGAAATTTAAAGATGTATAAATTTTGAAAATTTAAAAATAGTTTAAACGGGTTATCAAACTCGCAAAGATCCGAATCAAATCGAAACCAAATGTTATAAATACCTGAATAGAGATAGAGTCTTTAAACTCAAAAAACTCAAATCCGAATAGATTTTAACTGAATTCGGGTGGATACCCAAATACCACCCCTAGCTTAATCAATATAAAATGATTAAATATTACAGATATACTATTTAGTTTAAATAAATAAAAACTAAAACTGAAAATTAATACCCGTGCGGTCGCACGGATCAAGATCTAGTTATGTTTTAAAAGCATCTTCAATGCTCTTTGTTCACCGGAAGATTTAACTGAAACTAGAAACCCAAAAACAGAAATATATGTAGCCAAAGGCCCAAAGCTGGCAAGTTCAAAAAGATCTCAGATGCTATTGAAGGGAAGAAGTGGATAGTAACTGCAGAATAAAAGTGAAGTGACAATAAAAATATGTATTTACTTTTATTTAAGTTCTTTAGTAAATTAAGTTTGTTTAACCTTTGCAGAAAGAGTAAAAGAATTAAGGTTTTTTTTTCTCTATTCTCTCTTTTTAATATTTTTTTTTTTAATTATACAGAGGTATCCTGACCCCACATAAATGTTCCAGATTAGTCACGTGTTACCACGTGTCAGTCCTCTTTTCCTGGCGATGCCGAAATGTTAATTCTCCAGTGACCGGGATTCGAACTCAGGTGACAGAACTCTCTATTCTCTATTATCCTTCATTCTATTCAATTTAATCTCATATTCTTATATAGATCACATCAATAAACTCATTTTCTCTTCATTTCTTTCGAATCCAATCTATTTTATTCTTTTTTTTCTAGATTAGACCATGGAAAACAAGGTAAGCGGGTAAACTACTTGTTGTGGTCTATGATGGTCAAGACAACTTTAGGTGGTCATGGTGTATGGAATCATGCAACTCAAGATGAAGCTCCAAAACAAACAATCTAACAAGATGTCAAAGAGAATATCCTTGTGGATGAAGGCAAGTGGTTTCAAGAGGATCATTCAATTTTTTCTTTCATCTAAAACTCCATATAAACATCAATTTTGGACGTTTACTCCTATTGTGAAACCGCCAAAACGCTTTGGGATATTTGAAGTCAATAAGGCCATCAATAATTTCAGCAACTATGAAAATCGCTATATGGCTGACAACCTAACTCTATCCGAACTAATACATGCCATCTTCTTACGAAGCTCCCTGACCTGGTCAGGCTCCATCCGCAGTCTGTGAAATAAATGCTCCATCTCAGACCTTAACATGTTTGAGAACGACAAAACCTCTTTAGGAACACCATATCTGTCTCCATCATTCAATCATTCAAACTAAAACGACTCATTTTCCTTACATGCGCCTCCTCCTCCATCTCACTATCCGTGGAAGTTCCACGTGGGTAACCAAAGTCATCACGCTCCACATCTTGCATTCCCAGTGATGTTTGCTCAAATCCGAATTCAGGGATTGACTCAATATCGAACCTATAGTTCTGATACTAAATATAGTTTAGAAACCTCAAGAACTCAATCATAAATACGAATAACTCTCTTATTATCGTAAGGAAATATAATTTAAAAACCTTAAGTTCACAATTTCTCAATCTCTAAACCATAAGTTATGCAACATCATATGTATCTATATAACTCACAATTTCCTAAACTTATTAGGAATCACACAAATAGATAATTTCTTATTCTATAACTCGGTAGGAAATAAATAGCTCGCTCTCGAAGCTACTTTAAACTTAGCGCCTTAGCCCAATCACCTCTTTCGGCAGAAAGTATACCAGAAGAAAGAATACCCGAAGAAAATTCAAACTTGAACCCAACCAAAACCGCAGTGAGTGAACCGGAAGAAGAACCAAAAAGGACATAACACAACAACCTCATCACTATGAGTCTAGGACTATGACCAATCTAAAGAACATATGCCATTGCCAATGAGAAAAATTATAGGCACCAGAAATGAAACCTTGACTTCCCATTGGGAAAAAAAGTGCCAAAGACGACCCCCAAATTACTCTCTACTAATGCCCACTGTAAAGAATTTTGTTATGGAATCTTTCTGATATTAATTTTTTTCCATTTCCCAAGCTGTTTACCTTCCAAACATCACCCCAAATCGAAAATTGTGACACCTTATGGAATCTTGAGACAAATCAAAATGACAAAGTAAATTAAAATTCTCAGGATCAAACTCTAACAGCAACTCATAAAGAAAATTAGAAGATTCAAAGAGCCTAAAAAATGTTCTGAACTAAGACTTGGAATTCGTGATGAATGCGATTCACAGGTGTTGCAATGAAAACACTGGGCGGCTTTTACTCTGTCAAACAGTAATGGCGAATGAAAGAGTCGTGAAAATATTCGTGAAAATGGCGAATGAAAGAGTCTTGGCAAAAAAGAGTCGTGAAAATATTTTATGCATTTTTGTCTGTTTTACACGTGCATGACTACTAAATCAATTGCAATATCGTTTTTAATTTCAACATGAACATTGCCAATAGTAGTAGTTCAACGTTTCTTTTAGATATGAACTCATGAACATGTATTATTTTACCTAGATAATTAAATATGATACTAATATTTATAACTTACAAATTATGCATATCGTTTTTAATTTTCAATTCTCAAAAATATACATCAGTTGATCTTTTTTTGAAAATTGCCTAAAAATATCAACCTAGACCACATTTGAAATGAAGTAGTTGAGAGTTATCTAGAGCTTCAGATTGAGGGATACAAGAAACTTGCAGTGGTGGGTTTGGTGATCTAGGAAACATAACCACATGTTTTGTATTTATGTCAATAATATAAGTTCATGAGATTGGTAATGGCTTAGGGTTAAAAGTAACACTTACATCGTTAAAAGTAAGTACAGTGAATGAGATAAAAAAAGGCATTTGATACAGAAGGGTTATGATCTGGTAAGGTACTTGTTTGTTGAAGTCAAAGACCAATGGAAACTCATCATAATGCCCAGAGAAACGAAAGCCACCATCTAAAAATTAGCGAGGAAAAAAGACGAAATTATTTACTAACCTTGTCTAATGAAAGCACAGGAGGTCACAAAAGCTACAAACAAATTGCATTTCATCTCACGGCTTGACAGGTACAAAAAAACCTAAGCATTCTTCGTCTCGTGACCATCTAAGCCTTCCCTTCGCAGCTTCACCAATGATGGACGAAACAGAGAATTCTCATGAGTCATAATCTTATCACATGATTATAATAAAGCCAAAACTTAAGGCAACACGCATCAAAATCAGGAGGAGAGATCAACCTGCATAATTGTGGACTGAGCACAAGCTGGAAGAGCGAAATTAGTTTGATCTCACGCCAGTTAACTACAAACATGAATTGTGTTATCCGAACAAAGGGATAATAGGGCTGAAGTGGCATGAGAACACTCACCAACAGAAACTGAGACAAAGCTAAGGTAACTATTGAGGTATTAATCTTCTGTGGAATCCAGGTAAAGTGAAGAAAAATCAACCACCGCTAAGCACAAGCAATACAGCCGTTACCAGAAACCTCCTTTTTTATTTATCTTGCTGTTGAAGAATCTTGAGGTTATACAGTAATTGTTACAGTAATTTTGACAGATATGATAAATGTGATTCTTTTATTGAAATATGAGTTTGAAAGGGAAGGTATATCAGCGAAGCCTTCCTTCCTAGTGATAATGGAAGAGGCACACGAACAGAGCCACTCAATTTTGTTTAGGCTTTAGCTACATAGAACGTGGACAGAGGACTACTTGTATGAAGAAATCTGGGAGTCAAAAACGGATAACTCTTGTTAAAGGTCTCAAATCTTTCCAGCTTAGAGGCTATTACAGTAGAACATTGTCTCCGAGGTTCAGGATTGGTAAAAAAAAACATGTTAATATTTGAGTGTGTTGAGAATTACATTGGAAGTATTATTACCGTGTTGCAGTTAGAAAATTGAGTTGACGGAATGTAAACAAAGAAGCCTCAATGACAGAAGTTTATATTTGTATTTAAAAAAAAGATATGACAATATATACACACATTAGTTGAACTATTATCGACAAGAAAGATGAATGTTTCACTTTTCTGCATTCCTTGACATCGATCAAAGATAGTTTGACAATTGAGGTGCCACCGGCACTACAAAGTAGCCACGGGGAGATGGATGATGAGCATACATAATCATCGGTCTAGGTGGATGGACCGGTCCATAACATCTTCTTGGCATACATCTTCGCATAAGAATCTCTTGTTCCATCACTTGCTGCTGCATAAAAAAATGTTGTGCCAATCGGTCACATTCCCGCCTTATCCTCACAATCTCTCGTTGATGTTGCAGATCCTCATGTTCCCGCTTTCGCTTTAGGTCACGAGACAAGGCGAGGTTTATGTTAGTGAACACACGAGCCGTCAGTTGGCTGTCGGAGCCAGCATGATGCGCTTCTCCTACACGTGTGATGCCAAGCTCGTCGGCTAATCTTTGCAACCCGAAACGACTGTTGAGTCCTCTGCACTGTCCCGCGAGTTTCTTCACATCGAAAGTTAACCCTAAAAGTTTCTGAACCGTTTCTTGAAACCCCTGTGATGTGTCGGGAAGACTTTCTCGTCCGGTCATGCTCTGGATTATATACCCTAAATCGTACGATCCATCGAACGTAACCCAATTCATCTTCTTGGCTTCATCTTTAATCATCCGAGTAAACTCTGTGAAGAAATCTTTGATACCAACTCCTTCCTCTCTGATTCTCTGGAAATCGAGACCGTTGCGCTTGAGGAAGGCGATGGATTTCTCGTTGCAAGGATCCTCTGTCTCGTCGAAGTCCGAGAAATTGACCTCCCAGGTTCCGCTGATTGCTCCTTCGCTGTCGAATAAGGAGAAACCCAGTTGAATTGGTTTGGTTCGGTCCACATTGAACCTCAAGTTCTGGTATCGAGTATCGTCGCTCGCTTCCATGGCGGTCTCTCTCAGACACCCGGGAAACTCGGTGTCTACAGAGATGTAATTACAGCTTCTTAGAGATTCCCGCACCAAATTCATCTCTTCTGTCTTGTTCCAAGACCAGATCTCGTGGATTGTCATCTGATTTTTTTTGTTTTGTTTTCGGAAGAGAAGAAGAAACACTCTCTGTATCTGCGATTTGTTATTTTTTTTTAGGTTTTAGAAAACGAACAGTGTAGTGAATATTGTTGTGTGTGGGATATATATATAGATGTTTATGATTTTCCTTTTTTCCCACACAAGGTTTTCCTTTTTTAACAAGTCAGTTTACGTTGACTCTTTGACCTCAAATTTCCTTTTTTTCTAACACAAATTTCCTTTTCTAAACTTAAGATTTCCTTTTATTCATTTTTTCAAATTAAAAGACACAAAATCTGAAGCGAGAAGTATACCAACTTTTGCATTTCGATTGGATACTAATTGAATTTTTTGGTCTATGTTCTGTTCAGATTTTTGGGTTTCCAATTTTATGCCTAAACCCTAGGTACAAGATTAAAAAGAGTGTCGCAGAAATGACTGTAGCTTGCAACACACATCAAATATTTTTTTTTTTTTTTATAATCCAGAGGTTCCCTGCTTACGCAGATCATTCCTCTGGGCCCGGTCAGGCAGCGGTCCACTTCACCCGGGAGGGTTTAATCTGGGCTGAGGACAAGGCCCAACACCCAGTACCGCATTTTTTTGGTGACATGGAAGAAGTAGTTCCCCTCCACGCGGTTCGAACCTGTGAGCATGACTATTGGCCCCCAAGGTTTTTACCAAATGTGCTACCTCATCCCGTTAACACACATCAAATATTTTTGTAGGTTTTTTTTCCAAATATGACCTAAAATTTTAATCCAAACACAAAATAACCAATGTTTTTTTGAAACATTTTTTTTCTATTCATCCTAGAAGTTCGAGTTATTTAAGAAAATATTATTTCTTTTTCTTTTTTTCGAAAATGAGTCTTTTACCTTATCATCTTCATCTTTACCAAGTATTTACAATATTGTTATTGCCATCAATACATCAACCACCTGAACAATCAATTTGAATGTCTTAATGCACCAAAGTTTTGATTTTTACTCTTTACATCTCATTAATTATGCACAAATATCATATCTCTTTCACTTTCTCTTTAAATTTATTCAAAAACCAAGATTTTGATTCCAAACTTTGTAAGGTTCATAGAGACATTGACGTTCATGATTCTTTAAGACTTTCAGAAGATTTCAGGAAAACTTTCAGAAGACTTCGTTAGATGTGTTTTCCATCAAGAAGATTTCCCTAGAAGTCTTCTAACCTTCTTTTATTAAGAAAAAACCGGAAAATCTCGAAGAAGACTTCCTTCGAGAAGTTTTCTCGGATAAACATGTTAATTTTGCAATTGACCGATTTTTTCATAAATTTGACTTTTGTAAAAGACTTTTCGAGAAGTTTTCTCAGAGAAAACTTCTATTGAAGTCTTCCGAAAGTTTTCCGGAAGTCTTCTCACTGTCGCAAGAAGTCCGCGTGGATTACTTTTGCAATTGAAAAATAATAGTTTAATGAGAAGATTTCTCGGAAAGTCCTCTTAAATTTTATCCCAGATTTTAAGTTAAATTTTTGGTTACGAGAGAAGACTTCTAAATATGAGAAAATCAAATATAATCAATTGCAAAAGTATTCCATGTAGACTTATTGCGACATTGAAAAACTTCGGGAAAACTTTCAAACCCGAGAAGATTCTATAAAAAATCAAAATTTTGATAAACTTCGGTCAATTGCAAAACTAACATTTTTGTCCGAGAATTTTTCAAATTCAAAAGTAAACCAATATATACAAAGGAAGACTTCTCAAGTTTTCTTCTATAGAGTAGACTTCTTAAGAAGTCTTCCTTCGTAAATTTGCAATTGCAAAAATAACCTAAATAAAAGATTTCTTAAGATGTCTTCTACGTCAATCTTTATTAGACTTCAATTTTCTCCAAACTTAAAATGATTTTTTTATATTAATTTATATTTATTAGTCAATATTGGAACTCCTGAGTGAAATTTATAACTTAATTTGTGATACTTACGAAGTTATAAACATTTTTGTTTATAATGTTTCTAGCAAATCCTAGATTAGAGGTTATGATTAAGGATTTAGAGGTTAGGATTAAAGGTTTAGTGTTTTTTAAGATTTAGTATTTGGTGTTTTTGATTTAGTTTTTATGATTTATCCAAAAAATTTAGGGTTTAGGGTTTAGGAATTAGAATTTATGGTTTAATGTTATTGCTAATGATATTACAAATATTTAAAACAATTATTTTATTATTATTTATTTATTTTTACCTTTTATTTTAATTAAATACTATTGATTGGTTCGTATCGTATGGGGCCGAAACCAAAATAACTCTAAAAGATGACCATTAATTTAATTGGACTGAATAAAATAAGTTTTCAACCTAAACAATTATAAAGGTCCTCTTTGTCTCAAATTTACCAAAATCACGCAAAACCAATTAAGAAAACGAGTCAACGCACGTGGGTTAATACCTGCTCACCAGAAAAAAAAATAAAATAGGAAAAATTCAACTTTGGACGAACTAGGATCCAAGTCGATTCTAAGCTTTCCTAATCCAACACGGCCAAGTTTCGTCGCGTCTTTATATAAACAAAACCAAACCAAACCTTTTTCTTCTTCTTCATAAAATTTCAGAAACCCAACAGAGAAAAATCTCTCTCTCCTCTCCTAATGAATTCGATGTTCAGTCCCTTCGACGCCATGTCCGCAGAGATTATGGGGAAGAAAGTCACCGCTGCGTCTTATGTCTGCAACCCCTCTGAAAGCAACGCTGATTCTTCCGGTGGCGGCGGTGGTCAAACCGTGTCTTCGCTGAAGAAAGACGAAAACGCTACCAGTTTGGCGAAGAAGCAACCGAGGTATGCTCTGGAGCTCGACGGGATTCATTGCTTCGAGACCATTGTTCGTTCTTGATTCCAACCAAGATTACACATCTTTTTTTTTTCCATTCCATCATGTAAATACTCTTTCTGGAAAAAAAGAAAAAATAAATAAATTCTTAATTAGAATCATCCTTTTGTGATTGATTCATCTGTGTTTCGTTTTTTTAATTCTTAAATATGTACATATTCAAATAAAAGTTATTTTTTTTCTTTAAGCGAGAATCGATGAATCCTTGATTATCAAGTTAGGTTTGGGATTGATAGGCAAAAGATTGAGGGTTTAGATGATCCCTATAATGTTTAGCATGAACATCATCATTATCATAACCTGCACTAATCCTCATCATAACAAGATGCTGAAGCAATTTATAGTTTAGAAACTGGTGAGCCATATTGCTCCTTCTCCGCATCGTTGGTGTATTTCAAGCATCCTAGCCACGGATTTTCGCAGCTCCAGTCGAATGATGCTGCACAAGGGCTCGCTTCTTGACCCTTCCACTCACGATCTGCACAACACTCATCTCAGTTAAACGTGATTCTTGAATCTCAATTGCTTAGTTGATGTGTTATTTGCTGTTTTTATCTTTTACCTAAGGAAAATTACGCTAATCATCATCCATAACAAGAAACTGAAGCTATACATTTAACTTGGCCAGAGAGCTTTTTGTAGTTTAGAAACTGGTTTACGCTATTGCTCCTTCGCCTTTCTCCGCAGGAGCATCCTATCCACAGATTTGAAGATTCCGCTGCCGTTCCTGTCAATAGACGCTGCACAAGGGTTACCTGATTCTTGAATCTCGGTGGCTTAATTGATGTGTTATAGGCTGATTTTATCTTTTACCTAAGGGTGTTTTGCAGCTGAGGCTTCTATATTCGATGTGTTCAATATCCAGACCAATGAACCAATATCCTAAAGAGACATCTTCTTTTGAATATCGTGAAGTAGACATTGTGGTGAATCAACTAGTTTATGATGATTGTAAAGAGTCCGGTTCACCGAACTTCCAATACTCTGGCTCATGGTACTTGGCTCCTCTGCACACACGAAACTGGGGGAAAAAGAGTTAAAGATATGTGAAAAAGCACATGAGTTTGTGACAGATTTTGTTTCTTGCTTTTGAGCTAAGACAGGTCCTACTCATGCAACCAATGTACACCCATGGTTTTGATCTGTGGCGAGCCAATGTAGAACCATTACAGGCCGCTCCTTGGATTGATCTGCTACTGATTTTGAAACTTCTAGAGATCCATCTCCACCATCAGATCTTACCGCTCGAGCTGTGGAAAGTTCTACTTCAAGGGACGAAATCATCTTGTCCGATGTCCTGTGGATGAAAAAGGAGAATCAGTAAATGTACTGTATAAAGCCATCTATATTATCACAAAAATACATGTTTCAGTGAGACAAAGGCACTTTTCTTGATAACATCATGAACATGAGTTATCTGTCTCCTTCTTGTACATAAGAATCATACCAAACTGTGATTAAATCGGTTGATGTAACACACACACAATACAAGGTTGTCTAATTGTCACTTGCTTTGCTCTTGCAATTAACAAGAGGGAAGTGATCCAGTTTGATCATTCTGCGACCTCTCTCATTTCTTTTAGAAGTGGCCGAAATCCTAAAGAAAGAAAAGGTGACCACAAAAACAAATGTAAGCATCACATTACTAAATATTACTTGAGCTTGGTTTATCTTCTGAAATTGCCTAACTGTGACAAAAGATCAAGCTTTTGGAACAGAACCAATAAAAGGCCAACTTGTAATAGGGAACCAAAGTTACTGCATCACCTTTTTAATAGAGTGATAAGACTTTGGATAGGTGTATGTCCCGAATTACTTGGAGATGATGGTATTGTCCACGAGAATACTAGAACTCATGGTTGGACATGTGTTGGATGATGATTTGATGGACCCAAAGGCTACTAGCTCTTTGGTCGATGGGTGGTTTCTTCACAGAAAGAGGATGGGTTTTCCCTTAGTTATTCACTACAGATGAGATATCCACGAGTGTAACCTTGTTTACTGATGGTTATGGTATTCGTGTAAGTAAAAGGGTCTTACGAATATTCAACCGAATAAATAGAACAACTCTCTTTACGAGATTTTAGATTAAAGTAGTCTATTGCTTAAGGCAAAACATGGGTACAACTAATGTTTATATACAAGAAACTAAAATTCCTAATACTTGATTGATGAAAATGATTTTTTTTTCTCTATTTCTAACTCTATATTTTTTTTGTAACTGGTCGTGCATTGTCCCATTGTCTAACTGGTTTTTACATTGTCTTGAAATCCTTGAAGTTTAGGCTGCTCCAGATCGCATCATTGATATCTCATGGTTTTATGTGTGGCCATGATATAAGTCATGTTTTAAAGTTTTTATGTATGTTTTGATTCTGTTATGAGTCATTATAAGTGCATATACGTTTTGGACAAGATTTGAGAGTCTGGAGAACTTGAGAGATTGGGGAGATTGTAGCTGAAAAGACCAAGTTGGAATCGATATTTGGAGCTGGTGTCAATCGACACCAATCATGTAAAAAAATTTCCGATGATTATTAAACAAGTTTTAGCGTTGAAGATTGTCCCAAAGTTCCATTATTTGAAATTAAGTCTTTTTTTTGTTCTAGACTTTATTTAGATTTCTGAGAGTCTTATATTTCATTATTCATACTTGGGGAGAGCTTTATGAGAGAAAACCAGAACTCAGTAGAGAAAAGATTTCAAACTCCCTTACTTACTCTTTTGATTTCTTTATGCAGTTTATTCATATAATGATTTGTGTTTTATTGATCATGTTTGAATAATCTGCATGTTAGATTTAGGTTCGTCAAGGGTTAATGTTGAATTATTAGACTGAAGAATTGTTAGGCTAACCATATAACTCTTCATCGGGATTTTTTTCAATGCTTATTCTAAATTGACAACCTGGAATTCAGATATTAGGATAATTGGTTGGTAGACATGAAAGAGTTATTAATTTCTTGAATAATTTTTATATGAGAAAAATATCTATCTTCAAAGAAATTTGGTTTATGGATTTTGTGAACTTATCAAACATGTGTTCAATGCTAGTCTGAACTGATTGAATTCATGAAGAGATTTGGAATATTAAGAACTAGACATAGATAATCTCTTTAGTGAAAGTTGGTTGATTTTATTGTTGTTCTTCCAGTTCGAAAAATGTTATTAATAAACCCTTAACAACTTGTTTGATCTTCAATTTTGATTTATCTATGAATTTTCCTTAATCTATCTCCTTTCCTAATCGTTTACAACTGTTTATTGCATTACATCTTTTATTTTTAGTTTAATTTGAAACTGAAGTCTATTGAGTGATCCATAATATTCTATATGGATTTGACCCTCTAAATACTGCATTGCACCTCTGAATTTACAGAGTAGCTCATATGTATAATTTCAGCATATCAAATTTTGGCGATGTTGCCGCAGACTCTTTGATTCACCATTAGATTAGGTGTAGAATTTAGACTATTTTTTTTCTGTTTGCTTACAGTTATTTCCATTTTACATGATTGTTTGAGGTCTATGCATTATAGTACCAGGAGCAACAAGGAAACACAACTTTTGAATATCTGAGTTCATGCTAGTTATAGTTAATAAATGCTTCTAAATTTTTGAAACATGATGCTCTTTTCATATCGAGTTTTAGGCCATTAAAGTGAAAAGCTTACCAACCGAGTAGTATCAATTGAATTTTGTAAATATTGTTACTTTCGTGATTAGTTTAAAATTGTGGGTCTCTCAGATCTTTTTATTATGTACTTTTTAGTCAATTACACAGTTTTAACGATAAAATATGATTTGCTTTTGTATGAGGTTATGAGCCTTTTGTATTGTTTATTCTTGTTCGGAAAGTAAGTATTTTTTTAGGATTAGGCTTGGTTATCTTGGGGATATATTATTAGTAACGTTGTTTGAGATAAATACCAAAAGCATAAACAATCATGAAATCTTTTTTCCCTTGGGATCATTTGATTATACATGTGTTTGATTCCTTCAGGAAGTGAAGAAGCACCGTATGATCTCTTAGACTCTTCTTCTTCTTCTTCTTCTTCACTCATTTTCATACCCAAAAAATCTTCTCCATTGAAACCATCTTAATAGAATCATATCTCTGCATCTTAAGGAGATTTCATGTTCCGTTTACCCCATATTTCTTTGGTGCTTATCCCTTTCATAAGATGGTGTAAAAGTAGTGATCGTATCATCTAGGATAACCTGAAAACACAAAGAAGTTATATGTTTTGAGGAAAAACTTTGCAAAATAGCTTTACATAATTAATTCACAAATCGTTATTAAAAATTTTCAAATTAGATTCTATCTAGGATCAAAAATGAGATTTAACTTTTTTTTGTTTTGAAAAAATGAGATTTACCTATTGTTTTTTTCATATGTCATTCTCCTACTTTTTTATTTGCTCTTTTAAATTTACTTGATTTTCAAACAACATCATTTATTCGAGTTACAACGAAAGAAATCTTTGATTTTTTTATCAAGATTCATGTGCAATTAGATTTTATATTTGAAAAACTAAAAAACTATACTAAACAAATATTTGCTAGAACAACCCATGATTAGAGTCATGACAATGAATATGAACATTTGATTTCATTTTATATAGATAGAATAGTATAATAAACCATTATTTTATAATAAATCATATAATACAGCAAATGTTCAATCAAGATAACTTAACCACGTCATTATGATGACGAAGGACTTTCAACTTCAGCAGAACATCTATTCCAAACCTCATTGGTTCTGAAATAAACTTGAGAAGCAAAGCGTTTAAGTTGATACAATCGAAACACGAACTTTCTAAACTCAATGTAGCATTCTTTTCCAGCTCTTACTACCTTCAGACAACACTCTCTCGAAACAGGTTCATTCGTAAGAATCTCTTTAACAACATCTTCATTACATTTCCCAATACCACTGGACCCCATCTTGTCCCCACAAGTTGTGAGATATGCTACGTATTTTGGTGGCAAGTTCTCGAGGATATAAATATTGTAATCCTGTGAAGCCGGCGATATCTCCCTCAATGCTTCCATCTCGGGACCGGGATTGACCAATGGTTCGTCGTTAACATCTTTTTGGCCGAAACTTGGATACGCATATGATACTAAAGTGGCGAATAATGATAAATGCCACAAAAAGTGTCTTCATCTTCATTATGTATTATTACTTTTAACTTTCTTATTTGAATTGTTTTCTTTCTCATATTAACATGATCTATAAGTATGTATATATATAGTAATCAACTAGTTTTGAATGTTATTTCTGCTGATTTGTATTAATTTTTTAAAAATAAACGTTTTCTAGTTGTTTTGAAACAACACAATTTCTTAATTAATTACTTCAGTTTTCAGTTAGTTCTAAGAATAACTTTTAAAGTTGACTTCTATGTTTCACACATTAACTGTTAATTTAATAATATTTCACTTATGTCACATAATGTAACTAACAGAATCTTGGATCAATGTTTCTTGAAATCATTACATGGTCTAAACATACCGGTGATTTCAGAAAGGCAAAAATGAATTGTAGAAGAAACATCTATGCGATCCCACGTTTTCTCAGCTTGGATCTTCACAAACCGTGTCTCAGTGTGCTGCTTTGGCAATATACTCAAGTGTGTATTATCCATCACCTGCAAGGCTGCAACAAAAAAAGGAAGTTTACATTTATAAAAATACACTCCTGAATCTTATGCTAACATATATGTATAGTAGTCACAGACAAGAGACAAGATCATACATGAACCTAGAAGCAAGTCAGTAACACGAAAAGAGAGATTTTTTTTAAGACTTATTCTTGGGTTCATCCACTTAGGGTGAACCTCTAGTTCACCAACCAATAGGATTGTGTCATTTAAGATTCAGTATATTTTAAAAAGGAAACAAAATATTATCGAATTATATTATACTTTCAAAATAAAAATTAAATAAAATTACTAATCACAAAAACAAAGCAATTTAATCTAAAAAAAAATATTTTCAAAAAATATTTTTAACGCTCCCAACAAACATTAAATCTTAGACTTTTGGATAAATCTTAAATTTTAAGATTTATCCAAGAATTTTGGATTTACCCAAGGGTTTAGGGTTTACACAAGGGTTTATAGGGTTTAGGATTAGGATTTAGGGTATAGTTTATTGTTGATTGTGTTATAAATAGTTTTTTTTAAAATCAAAGTTTTATAATTTATCTAAAGGTTTACTAAAGGATTTAAGGTTTAACATTTAGAGATTAGTGTTTTTTGTGGTATTATTTTTTTTGAAAAAAATACTTATTTTTTGCATTTAGTATTATTTTATTTATTTTTACTTTATTTTTTATTTTTAAAACGTAATATAATTTGGCAATATTTTGTCTCCTTTTTCAAAAATGTCAAATTTAAAATAACTAAATTCTATTGGTTGGTGAATTTATAGGTTCACCCTAGGGGATGAACCCAAGAATAACTATTTTTTTTAAGGAAAGGCGAAACCTGGTTCGGACTCCGGCTTCCAAACCACAAGCGAAAATCCCTAGCACTGCCGCAGATTGCATGAGTATCCTCTCAGAGTAATTATAAGTTAAGGTGAGAATAGCTTCGAGTTTAAGCAACAAGAGCTTTTGATATGGTTTCTGGTTATCTGGATTTTGACCTCGAGAAGGGATTTGATTAGTGGAAAATTGGTTCATCTTTCAGAATTTGAATCAGATTCAAACCTAGACCATATAAATTTTTCTTTCTGATGAGAGTCGTAGAAGAACCATAAAGAGAGAAAACATATTTGAAGAAAGTCAAAAATCCAAACAAAAAATGTCCAATTTTTTTTACCATGAAACTAGATTCTAATAAAATACCATGGACACTGAATAACAGGTGATTTGAATTCCTTCCGACAAATACTCAATCCAATAACAGTGGATTTCACCTAAAATTTGAACTCCAATAATTTCCATTGAATTCACTAATTCAATAACACCCCCTTAGTTTATCTTCTAATTGGAGGATTTCGTCTTCCATAAAAGTGGTTTACTGCATCAAAACCTTTTCATGGAGATTTTATGGGTAAAATCTCATGTTTCAGCCACATCCAAAATGTCCTTCCTCATATCTAGGGTTGAACTATGCTGTTAAAGATCCAAAACTTTTCTATAAGAGAAAAGATTGTAGAGCAGAAAAATTGGCATATTGGGAGTTCTCTTTTGTGGTTCAGTGGTCTCCAAACTTACCTCTCAAATCCCTATCTTTCACATCTATTCCTTTTATGGACCCATGTAAAGGTATTTCCTTTTACGGACCATGTAAAGGTATTTCCTTTTATCTATATATCCATGAAGGGTTAAATCCAATTGTTGATCATCTTGGATTTCTTGATGAAGTTGATATGGTTTTAAAAGACGGTATTTAAAATTGATGTGGCTCATAAAAGTGATAGCTGGTTGAACTAAGCATCTTTCTACCTATGAAAAATATTGAAACGGAAAACAGAGATATTGTACTTATTAGTGTTGCATATATGTGGGTTTCCCCTAGTGTCTTTGGTTCAGTTAAATGGGACACTTGGAAGCCCTATTCCCAAAATAGAAGAAGGGCGCATGTTCTATCTCCGTTGCTATTCAGAAGGCCTCCTCTATTAAGGAGGACAACACTCAGATCTCCTAAACAATCTGATCTTTTGTTTAAAGGTTCTTTGGATTTTTATTCTATCAAGATTAATGCAGATGTTCATTTCCATTCTGTTCCTGTTGACTGTTACTTGATTCTACTATTCAAGCTCTAGTGTCTCATGTAGGTTTCATCCTCTTCTGCCAATTCACCTACTGGTTCTTTGGACCTCCTTCTCTTCCAATTGATTGTGGGATTGATTATACTTCTCAAGTTGTAGTTTCTCTGGTAGTGGTTTTGTCTTAATCTTCTTTTATTGAAATTCATCCTACTCATGATCATGATTGGGTAATACTGCCTCTAAATTTTCTGTGACTTTGGTAAGTGAAGTTTGTTCTATGAAGTTCCATGGATTAGTGGTTTTCTCATATGACCCCTGTTTCTGTGAACCGTATATCTTACATTGTTCCTCTTTCTGCCCAATCTAACATGCATATAGAAGGAAAAAATAGTATAAGAGATCAAGCTCACCCTCTCATTCTATGTCTAAGCATGTCGAAACTTCAAACGTCTTTGCTTGCCGTGATCCCAACAACATTTCAGACCTATATTTTACGTTAAAGTGATCTCTTCATTCTGATGCCCCAACTATAATACCATATGGCACACCTCTCTCTGGTAGTGCACCAGAATTAGTTGTTTTTGTTAACCTTTTCAGCTCTCATGCAGTTATTTCTGCCATTTCTTTCCCTCCTTATTGCATATCTTTAGCATGTCAGATTCCATTTGCTGGTACAGTACCTTTTAAATTCCTCAAATATACAACCTTACACCTAGATTTCTTAACCATTGTTGCTAATGATTGGACAATCTCTTATTTCGCCCCTCACTCGTTTTCTTTGCTGGTTGTCAAGCAAAAAAGCCTCAAAGCTGCCTTGACATCTTTAAACAAATATATCTTTCAGACATTCAAAAGCGATATTGAAAGTAAGCTTGCAATTAAGTGAGGCTCAAGTTTTCTTTTTGCATATTTCTTCCAAGGGTAATTTTCTTTCAGAACTATTATTTTCATAAGAAATTTCCATGCTAAGGAAAACTATAAGAAAATTCTTCAAACAGAAGTGTGGAATCAACTTTTTAAAAAGGAAAAATCATTGATGGCTACATGAAGTATTGACCACCGCATGGTTAATCGTGCAAACTAAATTAATGTATATCTAATTACAAGAAGTATATATTATGCATGCCAATATCCCTCAACTTAATGATATTATGTGGTTAACATCACAAGCTTAATTCATTAATCTAAAAAGTGACATGGACGCCAGAGACGTTTACTCCTTTTAATTCTTATGTTTATCAGTTATAATCCGACCCACCAAACCATAACTTCACCAAAATTGACGAGAGCCTAACCCAATAAAACAAAATGAACTTGGCAATCAATTTTTAGAATTAGCCGAAGGAAATAGTTATATATCTGGGACGTCTTCTCTAAGAAAAGGAAGTTGGTGAAAGTTTGTGGGGTTATTCACCAGAGAGAGAGAGAGAGAGAGAGAGAGAGAGAGAATTTAATCGATTTTGGGGTGAATTAAATCATCTATCTCTCTCGATTTTGATCAATAATCCAACAAGATTTCACCAACTTCCTTTTTCGCACCGATTTGAATTGAAACTCTAATTTCTTAGATTTTTTTCGGATGCGACAGAAAGACAGACGTCCCCAATATTAACTTTGTCTTGAACCGATTTTAAAATTTATAGTCAAATTTCATTATTTTATTGAGCTGGGTCAGGTCATATTTTTGTTAAATTATGATGGGATGGGTTGGATTTTAAAATATCAACGAGAGAATTAAACAGAGCTAATGGCTCTGACTTCCAAGTCGCTCTTTGGATTAATGAAACTAAGTTTGTGATGTTAACTACATAGCATCATTAAGTTGAGGGATGTAGTCATGCCTAACATATACTTCGTGTAGTTAGGTATAAATTAAATTAGTTTGTATGGTTAGCCATGTGATGGTCAATACTTCACATATCCAGCAATTTTTTTAAAAAAACTAAAGTATCCTTTTCTTTCACAAGGTAGCTCAAGCTTAGAAATGCTTAAAATATAATTCATACCTTAACTGGTATTCGATGGTATTGATGTGTCTTCACACTCTGAAAAAAGAACTATGGCAGCCTCATTTTCAATGCATATTTGGCCCCAAGTTGATCCTTCAAATACTGATCAGCTTCTCATTATCTCTGCTCTTACTATAACCACTTTCTCGCCTGAAGAAACCTCATTTGCTCGATTACCTTCTACAGAGGATATCACTAAAGTATTACTCAAGATAAATCCTAATTGTTGTGAAAACGCGAATCAACTTGAAGAAGAATAAAGAGCAAAAAGAATTAAGGAAAATACCCGTTTAGGATTTGTATATTATTGTGTGAATGAATAATCTTACAATCTTTAGATCCATATTTATAGTAGGTTCAAAATCCTATTTACTTTTTCCTATATGAATACATACTTATCTAAAAAGGATATTTTTTTCTAAAATGAAAAGGTATACCGCAATCCCAGATGTAAATCCTTGATAGCGAAGTTTATCTTCCATCGACTACGTTTGACCCAACGAGTGCTGGACTTTTACCGGTGCATAAAGATTAAAAAATTTCATATGTACACACTAATAATAGTCAAGATCCTGATAGAGCAAAGGCTTTCAACTCTAGTAGATGGGACTTCTTTATCGTCTGTCTCACGGCCCATAATTTGCCTACTGTTTATAAATGGACGACTACATGATTACTTCAGAAGAACTAGGGTCTTACGCAAGAGAATCCCCTCATAGTCTCTCACTTTGTCTTCTTTTTTTTTTTGAGAAAATGCCTCTCACCTTGTCTCTTTTTGCTAGCTATGAATATTTTATCCCACAATTTAAATGATGTTGTTCAACATGGATGATTCAGTTACCACCTGAAATTTAATAAGAAATTGGTTATTTTGTTATTTTTAACTATTTTATTTTAAAATTATTTATTATTGCTTAGAATATATTTTATAACAAATTATGAGTTATTAATTTTTATAAAATAATAGTGCAAATTAATATTCATATAGTTCAAATTTATTAATTTATAAATTTGCCAAAACGTAACAAAAATGCATGTTTGTCTCTTTGATATAAAATAACTTTTGTCTATTTTCTCCCTTTTATCCTTTCAATTTCTTAAACTTAATGAAATAAATAGTTTTATGAATCAAAAAATAGAAAAATATAAACAATTGATAAAATATCAATATACACAGACTCGTATTTTTTTTTGGAAAACTTGATAAATAAAAATTTTAAATTATGTTCTATTAAAAGTAGATTTCATCTTCTACGGATAATTGGTTAGTAGAAATCGAATTCAGATTTAACAAGTTATCAATTTTATTTAAAACGAATAATCTACTTGTAATTAAAATTCTAAATATGGAGAATGTAAATTCTACTCATTGTAAAGATAGCTATTTTATGGCATAATGCAATTTTTACCTTTATGAAGTATTCTAAAATTCCCAAAATGCGGAATCTAGACACTACTCAAACGGCTATATGAGATATCTGCTTATGAGAACTTTGTCTTGGTTCTACACAGTATAGAAATTGCGTTCTACGTATAAAAAACCTAATTTTTGCAAAAATTTAGAAAGTTTCTATAAAGAGAATATTCTAAAAATATTTGTAATATTCTAACTTCTTCAGACGTGCATTTGGTCATAAAAATATTTGTAATCTTTATACTTGTCCATAACGTTACAAACATATATATTTTTATTTATAGAAATATTTGGAATTAAATTGTAAGTATCACGGGAAATATATAAATATTATTTTTATGCTATGCATGAGAATATTTTATTTTTAACTAAAAATACATATTAAAAATAATAATTGAATTTTAAGTATATAAGTAACATACTAATATAAGTTTTATTTATTATAATTTTTTAAAGTATAAAATTATTTATCAAATATTATTAAACATTTAAAAATATTTAATAAAAGTTTAAGATATTTAAATAATTTATGAAATAGTTAACATACTAAAAATTGTTGAACATAGACTAAAAATTTTAGTCGACTATTTTGGAAATATATGTTTGTAAACTTAAATGTTTGTAAACTTAAATGTACAATTTATAAAAAGATTTTTGACTTTTTGAGTCACTCTTTATGTTAATTAATTTTTATTAATATATCTTTTTTATTAATGTATTTATTTATATAATTATTTAGAATTCAATTGTTCATATCAAAATTTTATATTAATATAGAAATAAATGTAGAATATATTATTTTATTAATATATATTAAAATATTGACTTAAAATTACATATATCTTCTAATTAAATTTTTTATTTTTAAAATATATTTATTTGGTTAGTCAAAAAGACTATTCTGAGATTATAAAACAAATTTATACTATAAAAACAAAATAACGTTGGTTTTAAACTATAGGAACAGAAAAGAAGATGATGAATTTTCATTCTATTTTGCCAAATTTCTAAAAAAAAAAAGATTACCACCATAATCACGGAACATTCTCGAGTGGAGGAGATCTCGCATTAAGTCGTACAAAAAATAACGAAGGTTAAAATTTTTGGACGAATTGCTGACGAATTGGTAGAGCCGGTACTGGTACTTCCATGTAGTCGAGCATCTGATATTCTTATGCACTCAGGGTGCGACCCTATTCTCCTTTCCCTAGTGCGGGATACAGAGTCAAGCGGAACCGGCTGTATAGAGCCTGGTACAAAAAAAAATTTTGACGACGAATTCAAGTCTTTAGTGTTATAGATCTCCTGATTCTGAAAAATAAACTCCTGTGGCTGGAGACCTTCTCCACAGAATAGTGTCTCTAATTTAATCTCTACTAAAGAAGTTTTTCTCGTCAAACAAAAAAAAAACAGTCTTCTTCTCATATTGGTTTCAATACAAAAATCGTCTTTAACAGATCAATTCAAGAAAAATATAACAAAAGGAGATACAAACAAAGCTCTGTAACTTGTTTCTTTTGTGTTTTCAACAAAAGGATGCATTATTAGGAAAGATTTTATTTACAACGAAGGCTCTGGATTACACGACTCAACTCGAAGAAAAATCATAAAGTCAACACATCATGATTCTGAGTTATAAAGTAGGAGCGTAAGGAGGAGGAGAAGGAGGGAGAAGAGGGTTAGAGGAACTGGAGCGATGGAAAGGAAGAGAATATAATATATGAAGTCGAATTCTCCTCGGAAAAGGCGCCTGAGAGAAGAGATACTCCAAAGCTCCGGCGAGTACCACCGTGTAGTCCTTCAACATCTCGGCCAATACCGTCACCAGCAACATTCTTATTACTTTTTTCTAAATCGAATCTTCTTGTTCGTTCTCGTTCTCTGTGTGTTTCTTTTACTTCTAACAATTGTGTTTAGTTATATTATATATAGTTGGAGAAGGGGAGTCAAAACTAGGGGTGGTGTCTGCTACCATATCCGCTCTTGGTTTTCTACTTTATTAAATTATATCATTTTCAATAATATCACTAAGTAAATTAAGATTTCCAATGTTTGACTAATCAAATGTGAATTATTTTGGCTTATAATTATTGATTAAATTTTCTCTTGTACTTTTTCAGATGTCAAGAAAAAATAAAAACAATTTTAGAATTATCGCTAAATTAACTCAAAAAACTTTTTCTTAGTAAAGAATACAAATTTGTCTTTTTCTACTAAAAGTTTTTATATGCTGTTACTAATTTATATTTATATTATAGGAAACTTTTATTAATAAGAAACCATGAAATGGAAACACCATTATTTTTTATTGATTGTATTGTTTTCTACTAAAAACTGCAAATAAAATGACATTTAATTATAAGAAAATTTTGTGTAGTTTGAATAATAAAAAACATACAAGTGTTGAGGAAAAAAAGAAAACGCACATCGTATTGGATATGCACCTGTCCACATCTTTATTAGGCGGAACCCACTCCCAAACAGGATGATGTTTATCCGCTCAATCTTTATCTGTGTCATTGAATAGCTACTTCGCTTCGCTGGAATGTAACGACAATGTAAATAAATAAATTATTCGACACAAAAATAAATGCTAGGTTAGGTTATTTATATTTAGTTTAATGAAGATATAGCCACTGATTGATAATAAAAATCTTGGATAATTGGTCTGTATCTGAAGACATACATATTGAAAGGTGTTCTATTTTTCTTTGGAACAATAAGGTTTTAGAATGATATAAGACCATATCTTACGTTTTATTTTTATTTTTGTTTCGCTCTTACATTTTATTTATAAGAGTTGGAGTCGGTTAGAGTTAATTGAATTTTAGTTTTTAAAAATAATAATAATTGGAATTTGGTTTAAACACAACGATAGACTGTTAAGGTAGACCATGTCAGAATCTGTGGAACAGTGCGTGAACTTCAGTCTCATCCATGAAGCCCTTGGCATCGGCGGCAGAGGTAATTCTGGGGGAGAGTGTCACCAAGGGCATCCTTAACGCTCAAGCTTAAAAGAAGTTCTAAGTAAATTAATACTATTCTCTTGATACAATACTAAGGGTTTTTGCGGTTCGCAACGGTTGTTGGCGTTTCGAAACAATCACAGAAAATGCTATAAATCGCTTCAAACCGCTCCGAACCTCTTAAAATCAAAAGCTGGTTCCAGCTATCGTTTGCGGTTGCGGACGGCTACGGAAGGATAAATTATTTTTCTTTAAAAACAAAATAAATAAAAATAATATTAAAAATATACAATAAATTTTTTAAATTGAAATAATAGAAATTATAAAATGTATACATATTATATTTTAATTTATATCATAAAAATCTAAACCAAAATATTTTCTATAAATTTTTAAAATTTAATAATATGATTTTATAAATATAATTTTTATATTTATTATATTATTATAATTTTAAATACTTTTATAATAATATAAATATAAATATTGTTAATTTACTATTTAACAGATGGTGTGATTGGTAGTTTACCAGTCATAAGAATTCCGCAAACGCAACAATTTCTAACTGCTGTACCAGTCGTACAAATCTCTCAAAATCGCTTGAAACCGCAACCACCCGCATCCGTAAACTCCTGCAACCGCAAACGCAACCGCTGCGATTAAACCAGTCAGGTCCTAAATTAAAACTATTTTTAAATAAACAAATGAAAGACAAGCTGACACTTACCCTTAAAAGTATCTCATAATGTTCTAAAAGTTAAGCACTTGAAAACTTAATTTTCTCATTATCTTTCTTATGTTTTCTCATTTTTTTATTTTCTTAATTATTTAGATATCAATCAAGAACCTATCGTTAGAATTGTTCTTATTAGATTTCTATTAAAAACTCCTTGAATTTGAAGAACTAAAGTTTGATCCACACAAGAACGTTGGTGTTTTCTTAATTTTTGTGAATAAATATATGCACTTGAAAATGGTTGTATTTACTTTCAACATCTACTTTCACTAAAAGTTTGTTTATTATAACATTTATAAACATAATAGTTTTATTAAACCGTCAGTCATATGACTTATATTTGTTACATTATATTTATTGTATTAGATTTGAATTGTAATACTATTTATATAAAATATGCGTAAAATAATATATTGACAGATAAGTTTATATATATAATATAAATTAACTATTTATATTTTAACTTTATATTTATGAAATAAAAATTAAGTAGGTTAACCCATTAATATAGAAATTTTAGAGATCAACCCCACCCATAAAAACCTTATTATAGTCATCACGAATTATATTTTTTTTGTTTTAACTATTTCTAGTTTTTTATAAATAATGAGTGTTTAAATTTAAAATTATTAAAAGGTGAGATACTTTATATACGGATAAACACTTATGTTATATGATATAAGGATAGTTACTTGTATTATGAGTAATTACATAATATACGTTTGAAGTTAAGTAGTGAATTAATTGTTTATATTTTAATAATATTCTGTCAAAATATTAGAAAAATAAAATAGCGGATTATTGATTATTTTGATTAATATTTTCTTATATTTTTTTAGAAACATTACAACATTTAAAATATGACTCACCTCTTAAATACTAAACTCTAAACAATAATGCATAAACCTAAATGTTAAAGTATTTTTGTAGAAAATATGTGTCATCACCAAATGATTTCTAAATTCCTTAAAGAAATATATTAGTCCATTTGAATATATAATATAATTCTCAATAAACTAACAATAAATTAATTATTAATATACAAAAATATTCGTCTTTCTTTCTTTTTTTTTGTCATAAAAAACACAGATTTATATCGACTCTGTGAACCACACTGGTAAATCTGCATCCATGTGAATGACAAAGGACGGATGTTTTCTGACATTTCGTGCTAGATTATCCGCCTTCAAATTCTTCGTTCGTGGTACATAAATGATCTCTGAGTTGAGGAAACTTTTTTTCAGGGTTTTTATGTCTTCCAAATAATTTGCAAAAATGGATCATTCTTCTAGCTCCGAAACCATCTTCACCAATTGAGAACAATTTGTTGCAAACGTGATCCGAAACTGATGCAGATTCCTCATACACTCCATTGTCCAGAATAGCTCCACCTCTAAATAAAGAGAGGAGATAAGCCATGATATTTTTTGCTTCAATCAAACCATCATAACCTTCTAGAGTACGATACCAATCTTATCCCAAAAATAACTCATTATCCTTCCAAGAACCATATGTAAAGCACCAACGTCCGGGAATTGCCGGAAAGTTCCAGACTTCTACATGTTGTTCTTTCTTTAAATGGAAGCTACAAAATTATCTAATGTGATTAAAATATATATAATAATTAATGATTTTTAATGATAATAATTTGATAACAATTTTTGTATTAACTATTATTTTGTTTAATTTTATATTATAAACCACATTAATCATATAATATAAATTTTAGATTTTTTATCTTAAATTTTTAATTTTATTTTTTTTGTTATAACAAAATAAAAATGATCATCGAACCATACGAGTATAATATATACCATACACAATATATATATATTCTTTTAGTTTCGAAATGAAAACAAAATATTGAGAACTTAATATTTAATTTTAACTTTTTGTTTGAATTTTTAAAATTAACTATAAATTAATAAAACTATTAAAAGTTCCGTAATGAAATTTTTGTTATCGATATTTTAAACTATATAAATGATCATAAAATCATATATGTATAAAGTTTTATTTAATAGATAACTATATTATATATATATATATATTTTATCCCATAAATAGGAGCATTTCCTCGATGCGTAACAAATCATAAGCTTGAATAATATATGTATGGTAAATTGTTTTTTTTTAACACTGAAAATTATTAGGCCACCAAGGCAAAATGTCACCAGCTAAAGAAGGTCTGAGCCACAAAAATGTAAAGAGAAGAGGAAAAACAAAAGCAAAAGAGAAGAGAAACAAAGCGAACACACCAGTAGGCATGTAATAAAAGACCAAAGTAAACGAGCGGACTTTGGTAGAGACAAAAACATCAAATCAACTTCCTCACTGTATAGCCGATGAGAAAGGATTATGTACTCACTTAGATTATGGGTAGAAAGGGTGCTGCTTCTGCCGATATCAATGAGAGAAGCCAGGATGGTCCATTATTGGCATTGTAAGACTGATATTTCTGGTCTGCAGTGACGTTCTCTGCAATCTTCATAGCAAGGTTGTTCCTAGAAGGCACGATGAAATTAAGAGACCAGACGTTTATTGAGTGGATACAAATAGATTTGAATGGATATTTTTGGATAAGATTTAATTTATGGGAATGCAGAATCTGAGAAGACGAGAGGCTGTTTTATTCTGTTTTGCATTTAAAAAAATTAGACAGATTGTAAGGATTTGATTACAATGATAAACGAACCTTAAACTTGACCAATATTTATAATAGAATTGGCGGCGATACAGATTCTTCAGATATGTTTCCTAAATTTCAAAAAAAAAATACGTCAATTGTTGATTCTTCAACTAGTTTGCATGATATTTTCGTAGAGAGTTTTCTTACATTACTTGTTCTATTCCGGTGTCTTTTGAATAATAGAATAGTCGTTTGTTACTGAAAAATAAGAGTGAGTGTTTGGATTTACTTACGAGATTATAAATAAATAAGAGTAATGGTAACTTAATTATATACATAACTTAATTATATATTCTTAATATATTTTACCATTTGATTATTTCATAATATGTAAAAATGTAAAATAAATATAGTAAGTAAAATAATTTTACACACAATTTCATTCTACATAATATACGGATCTGACCTAGTTAAATTGTTAATTTTTATAATATTATTTGAAAAACGAGTTTTCTATGTGTCATTCTCATGCAACTCTCATGTTGGTTGACTATATTCATATTCTTAATGAATTAAATTAATTATTATAATTACCATTAATATTTTGTTCTTTTTTATTTAACCACATTATCATAAAAAGGAATTTTTGCAACCAAACTGTTATAAAAAAAAAGACAATATCCTCACGTTACTTACAAATGTGGATCACCTTAATGAAATTTACAGGCAAATTCCTTTTCTTGCAAGTATTTTCCCTTTTTCCTTATTATAACTTTTTTATATTTTCTAGAATCCAATCTTACGTTAGAAAGGCACAGGAATATTGTAACTTTTAATAAGCATATAATGTACGATTTCTAAAAATCTCCTAACAATTTTATGTAATTTTATTTTTTCCATATAAATTCTTAATCCCAATACTATTTGAATACCAAATCGATTGAAGTAGAAACAAATTTCTAGTCATAAACAGATTGTAATAACTATTACAATTTATGTCAAAATTGAATTGTAGTAGTTATTAATAAAAAATCTAGCTAAAATAAAAATAATAGGTTATATTTTTATAGTAAGATTTTTACACATATAAAATTATAAAACAACTGAAATATTAATAAATAAATATGAAATTCTCAAATAATACTTTAGAAATATTAACCAAATATTAAAATTAATTTATTTTGTATAATTTATATATATATTATATATATATAGAGGTTTCAAAAGACTATTGTTATTTCACTTTAGTTTATTTTACTATTTGATTCTCAAAACAACATATATTAAATTATACATAATATACTAAAATATATATTTACAAATTTAAGATAAGAACCAAATTAAATGAAAACAACAAAATTAATCAAAATTTTGATCTGTTGTACATAAATATTATGGTTGAATCGGAAAAATAGATTTATCCGATATATTCAAATAACAACCAAACTGACAAGATATTATATATCGAAAATCATATGTCTAATTCAAGTAACATAATATTATTGAAATTAAATCATGCATACTAATTACAATATAAACTACAAAATAATAAAATTACAATTAAATATTGTTAGTTATTATAATATATTTACTTTGTAAATAATTTATATCCGTGCATAAACATAAAAAAATCAATATATTAGCTAGTTTTTTTTTGTCATCTTTGAATTGCATTAAAGAAATTTGAAATACCATTGTTACAGACTTTAACAAAATAACAAACTTCCCACTCCTACTGAACATCCTTTTGAACTTTAATTTATCCTCAAGACACACACGAGACTAAAAAATCACACCAAAAGGACATGAACACAATACTGAAAAACCATAACTAAATAGAGGGGAAGTGTTTTCATCAGAACCAAAAAAGAAAACGACTAAGCTCCATAATAAGACGACACTCCAACGCAAGTTTCCAAAGAACCTAAATAAGCACTGACTGAGACCATGCGAGCAGAACAGAGACTTGAGGAGACCACAACCACAAACACATAGGCTGAAAGCCACAATTTCACAGAAAACAAACCCGGCAGAAACCAATGCATGACTGAAGCAGACACAGAGCCAATAACCACTAACCCCACGTCTGCATCAAGGAGCCAGCGACCGAAAGAGACCAAGGCATAAGATCGAACCTCCAAACACGAAGAGGGGAAATCAACCAAAAGGATCATCAGCTCATATGCGCGGACTCAAAAGTATTAGTTAGAAAAGCGAATTAGGCAAGTTTTATGTAACAAAAAGGAAAATTAATGATAAAATCTAGTAGTTAACCGTGGGGGATACAAGTAGAAATTGTTTAAACTGCAAAGAAAGGAGGAACTACTTTGTTAATGATTCTAGGGAATTTAACTGTATCACTCAACACTACAAAACAAAAACAAAAAAGACTAGACATGATTAATTATACAAAAACGTGGAGAATGGCACTCTATATATCATCACGTAAACATGCCTCTGAAGGAATCCTGAAACAAGAAGCTACATTTGGCATCTCTTGACTCTTTCCATATTCCTACTAAAAGTACCATCACCGCCATTATTATCGCCATACTGCTACACTGCACCGACCTCTTCCTCATTAACCTCTTCTGTTTCTGCCATGATGACGATGATGAAGCCGATACATCTTCCTTTTCCTGCATCTCGCATTGTTACAATATGATATGCTTTTTGCTTTTACAGTATGTTTGGTGTAATTCAAAAATGAACTTATTACCTTGCTATGCGTTGCTACTTCTTCACTGTGGTTTGAGTCCCTTCCTGTGTTGTTAGGTGCTCTGGGAAGCTTCCGTATTCTTGTCTGCAAGCGGATTCTCCTATTAGCAGTTCCCTGACTCCTTAAATTAGCTGACTCCGACAAACTTGGATGCCCTGGTGCTCTGCTCTTGTCCTTGTCAAGCAAGCATGTTTTCATTCTCCTCTACGATCTGCACTTTTCATCAATGGTTATATTGAGAGGCAAGAGGGTATCTCTATATTTGCTAGTCGTGTGAATCCTACCTTGGTCATGGCAGACTGTACTTCATCTTCTTCATGGTTATCAACATCTCTCTCCTTCTCGTTGTTAACTGGCGTGAATGGCTGCTCCATTTGCAGCCGGATTCTTCTAGGAGCAGTGCCTTGGTTCACGAGAAAGTCAAGCTCCGTCTGATTCTCTCGAGGCCTAGCGTTAAGCTCATTGAGACTAATGTTCCGGTCAACAGGGAGATGCTGCTCAAAGGATGACTGCTCGCGCTGATTGACATTGGAGCTAAACGGATCCATAGTTGCATAAGAAACTGGAGGATACTGTCCTAAAACGTTGCTATGAAGTGGCGTAAAGGTCCTAGAGGAACCGGATGAAGATTGTATCTCTACAGCCTCCTTGCTATCAACGTAGTGATGATCACTGACTAATCTGGAACCTCCAACGTCAGGAACAAACTGTAATCCATGAAGAAACACGCTATGGTCAGTTCCAAGAGCAAGTGATTATCATCTGCTTAAAGATTTACCTGAGGGAAAGAAGCTTCAGCAGTAGCACCCCCGTTTACAAAACCGAAAGTGTCTTTAGGGAAACGACCAATGCATCATTTTGGGAAGTGCAAAGTCTTTGCCTTGACTAGCTGATTGGTTATGAAACACTTCATCCAAGACATCTGCCAGGGACTCATCTTGTATGGCGGCACCGTCCTGAAAATGTAAGCCATAATGACAGTTTCCAAAATCGCTAGAGTACATTGAATCCATATGTGACGCAGGAAAACCGATGCTTGAATGCGCAGGAGTGTATGTTTGGTCACCGGTTTGAGCAAAGCTGGGTCCATAAAGACTTGAAAAGTCCCGTGCAAATGGACTTTCCTATAGCACAAGAAAGCATAAGCTATATAGATTAGGAGATGACCATAACACGGTCAAAATACTTGTTACCTCTACTATGCTTTTGCCGGAAACACGGTCTCTGGCTCGAGAAGTTTCAGCATGATCAACAGATTTCTCAGTTTTAATCACTAGAGGAGCATCATCATCAGGCTTCACATCACTGCCCTTGTCGCTTGGACACCTGTCGGTGTCATCTGATACGTTTTGAGCGTGTACACGAGAATGCAGCTGTTTCTTGGAACATGTCAGAAGAGTTGTTGTTGTCCTCGCGAGAGCATCTAGTTGTGGTGGGAGTGGCATTGACATTCTCTACTTCGTCACAGTTTGCTGCAACATCACTAGGCTTGTGGAACAAGCGACACAAAACATACGGATTCTGTTTCCAAAAAATACAAACAAAAAAGTTGACTTTTTGGTCAAACATGAAGCAGAGCCAAAGAAGAAAAGAAAGAAAACAGACCTGACCAGGTCCAGAGCCATCAAGGTCCTTGTCAGTGGCACGATACTCGTGCATAATCCAGTTGGTTCTTTCACCTCTAGGAGCTCGACCACGATAGAAGACAAGAGTCTTCTTCATACCGATAATCATCTTCTTGGACTTGATAGTTCGATCTTTACCAGTAGCTTTCCAGTATCCAATGTCAGTAGCTCTGTTCGAACGGTGGCCACTCGGATACTTCCGGTCACGTGGACAGAAGAAGAACCACTCTTGATCATCCGTCTTGATCACCGAAAGCCCTAAAAAAAATCAAGAAAACCCTAAAAAAAAAAACAGAGCTCAATCTTTAACAGCAAAAGAAGAGATAAAGAGTAAAGCTAACCAGGTAAGTCCCATGGCTCCCACTTGCAAACATCGATCTCAGGGATGACTCTGACCTCCAAATCACGGCCGTTGATTTTCAATCTCAGGTAATGATTGATGAGTTCTTCATCCGTTGGTCTGAATCTGAAGCCCAGAGGTAAAGTCTCCATCGACAACGTCGCTTGTGTCTCCGTCGTCATCCTTTACAATCTCCGGTCAATTAATTGCCTTCTTTTTTTTTTTTTTAAAGCTTTTCTTTTGTTTTATTTGGTTTACATAAAACCTGTGATGAAGCTACTAAGCTAACCACTTGGTTGCTGTGGTCTGCCAATTGTGCCATGTTCCGGCTCGCACGTGACGTAATTGTATTTTGTTATTTCCAATTTTACCCTCGTCTTTATCCATTTAATTACGGACAACTGCCATGCGCTCAACCTTTTTAAGCGGCGTTGCTGCGACTGGCTTCGGTTCGCTAAGGCTACGTACAAGGCAGAGTCTACTCATTAGATTCCTTCACGTGGTACTATAAAGTTAGAAAAGAGTTTTAAAAAGTTTCCTAATTAATAATAGATGTATTTAACTTTTTCCATTTATGGCTTCTCTTTTGTATTATACGAGCAGTAGTATCTCGAATACATGTGTTCGACATCAAGCAAGCGTATGTTGTGGTTTGTTTTGTCGTAATCAATGAATACATGTTGCAGATAGATATGATGTTCTGTTTCAGGAAAAGAACGACAGACAGATTAATCTGGTTAAGGTAGTCAACTCAAGCCATAACCGGTTATAGGAAAATGATGTACTGTATGTAGGAAAAGTTGTAATTGGGGAGAACTTCCATAGAGTCGTGTTACGGTGTACCAAATACTATTAGAAAAATAAAGAGAAAAAGCTGCATTTATAACATTTTATCTGCTGAAAAGACGTTCGGCCCCATAAAGTATAATAAAGACTCCTCGTTTTCTAAAGTTACGTGATAACTCTCTTTTTTTTTTTTTTTTTTTTCAAAACGTGATAACTCCCAATCTAATTATTGCCCCTTTTTAAGTGGGCCTTTGTGTTATACTATAGCCCAATAAGTCTGTACTCATATAACACTTAAACAAATAGGCCTGTTGATAGGCCTAATAAACTCAACCAAAAACGTGTTATGCAGATATCGGTCGCTATTGATCTAAGAATGGGCAAATTTATAAATATCTAAATAATTTCCTTTTTATTTTATTTTTTTTTACGGCAAACGGCTATTCTATTACTCAAGCTTGAGGTGGTCTGGGTAACCAGACCGGAATAGAACAACCAATGAAATGTAACTTTCTGTGGAAGGATCTAGCTGTCTTACGTAAGAAATCTGAAATCTGATTACGCGCTCTAGGAACATAAGAAATCTTGAAATCTGGGAAGCATATGAGCAGTGTTTCTATCCTCTCTAATTCCGTAGCAAAATTTGGCCAAGCATGAGGTTCCCTGATCATAGCAATTAAATCCTTGCAGTCTGTTCCAAAATTCTGGCATGTTGAATGCTGAAGCATATTCTCCATCGCCTATCGCAGTGTTTTAAGTTCTGAATGCATAGCTGATTCTCTTCTAGAAAAATTCTGTGCTCCCATGAGTTGTGTTTTTCTCCCACTGTCCAACAAAACCCATCCAGACCCACTAAATTGAGCCTGAAATGTCCAAGATCCATCCAGTAAACAAATATTGCCCAAGCTTATGATTTGAAGCTCCTCTATAGTACTCACTTGTACCACCAGTGGTATCGTTTCATTTGCATTAAACCAAGCTTTACACTCAAGCTCCTCAATTTCCTTTTTATTTAAAACTAGCATTCAGCCCTACGGAAAAGGTTACAAATGATCAAATAATTTACAGACACAAAACAATTATCTAATATTAATTGTTGTTTTAAGATAGAGTTATTTTTGGGTTCACTCCCTACAGTTAACCTACCAACAAATAAAATTTTATTATTTCATATTAAATATCTTTTTAAAAAGGAAACAAAATATTGTTAAATTACATTATAATTTTTAAAAAATATATTTTTAATACTGTCACCAAAACATTAAATCTTTGGATAAATCTTAAATCTTTGATTTAAAAAAAAAATATTTTTTTAACACATTCAGCAAAACACTAAACATTAAACATTTGGTAAACCGTAAACCTTTGAAATATTTTTAAAAATATTTTGAAGAAATTCATTTTTTTGCAACTACTATTATTTTTTATTTAATTTTAGTTTTTGTTTTTAAAACATAAATAATTTTATAATATTTTGTTTCCTTTTTTAAAAGATTCTAAATATGAAATAATGAAATCATATTGGTTGGTGAACCTACATGTTCATCATATGTGGTGAATCCAAAAATACTCTTTAAGATATATATTATATTTTGATCTGCGCTAGCACATATTTTGTTTTAGATATAAATATTAGTTGGTATTAAATACTATTTTTTAAATTTTGATTTACAAATTTATGTTAAAAATAGATATTCAGTGTTTTCCTATCTGACCCGGAGTCCAAAAACGCAGCTAAACTGGTAAACCCGGTGATTAGTATATAATATGATTTAAATTTAATAAAATTCGTTAATTAAAAATCTGATAAAATCCAATAGAATATTATCGTTTACATGTAACCTAATTATGGTTGACCCATTAAAAACCGAGAGAAAACTGTTAATATTAAAATTTTATATACTTTTAAATTGTACATAAAATTAGCTATTCGATTTGGATTTGTTTTGTCTTTTTATGAATGTTTTACTATTAAAAAATAATATTAGGAAAACCAAAATTTATATGATAATATTAGTTTATTTTTGTTATTTATACTTTTGAGGAATAAGTTAAAGATGTCAAAAATATTTTTAAAATATAATTTATTATAGATTGCATTAAATGGAATCATATATAGAAGATCTTAATAATACATAATTGACCGATGTTTTTTTTTAGATTTACTTCTTTAAATCTTACCTTATTTAAACTATATTTAAGGATATATAGTTAGTAATATTATATATTAGACAAATTGTATAAGGTGTAGTTTTATAAAAATATTCTATCTAGGATCAAATTAAGTTCGTATGTTGTGTTTCTGTTTTAATACTATTGATGTTAGTTTAATTTTTGTATATGTTCCTAAGGTTTTTATATGTGCTTTACACGTCTCATGGACATTTTTAAGTGATTTGATTAAGTTTAATTACCATATTCGTTATCATAAAAAATGACATATGTTTGATAAATTATGATATGACATCATTTAGCTATGAGTCTTATGACATATAAAACTATTTTCGTAAATTTTTATATTTTTAGCAAGATTTTATAAATATGGCAATAACTAATAACTTCTACATTAATAATTTAAGTAACTTTTCCTTAAAAAAATATTTTTGTCAAGGCTTATGAAATATAGTAGCGACTATTTTTTATGTTTTTGAAATTCTCTCAGTATGCCTTACCAATTAAAACTAAAACAATACTCAAATAATTTTGCTGATATTTAATTGATTAAAATTATTTAAATTTATCGGTTCTAAGTAACTTAACAAATTATTTTTATTGGCTTAACATATTTTAATTAATATATAAAAATATAAAATTTATTGTATTATATACAGAATTTTGGCACTAAAAAATAAATATCTTATTATTAATCAGTCCTCAAACACTTGATCGTCCTCTCTAACTGATTTCAATCAAAGTGATATATATCGTCTAGTATATTCTAATTCTTATGAATAAAATATCATTTAAAGTACAGACAAATTTCTATACTATATGCACAGAAGGATTTTTATTTAACCATTGTATAAAATAGCTAACGATTTTCAGGTCATTGTTAATGTTAACCGTGCAAATCTACCATCAAATGGTTTGTACTCTCTCGCTGATCACAACTAGTGTTGTGTTGTTTACCACAAAAAACTTTTAGTGAGTCATAACTGAGAAAAAGATTGAAATTAATGACATAGAAATAGTAATCCCATTGAAAAAAAGAACACCTGATGGTTCTTTTATAGATTAGGGATTCTTTTCTTGGTTTAACTTAGTTTATTGGTTAGAAATATTTCAGGTTAATTCAATTGAAATTGTTGGTACACTAAAATTTCAGAATTTGATAGTTAAATCTGGATTTCAATAATTAGTTCGGTTAAGTAAAATTTAATTAATTTGTGGTTAAAGAAGTAACAAATTTGGTAAATTGTTATTAAATTTGTCCCCAACGTAAAAAAAAAGTATCTATCAAATTGTAATTAAATTTGTGGTCAACAAATAAATAAATCTATCAAATTTGTATTAAATCTGTTAAAATTAAATAAATTTATGGTGAAAAAATAATAAATCAGTCGAACCCCAAATAAATCTGTCAAAAATAGGTAAATCAATGGCTAAAAATATAAATTTATCGAATCCTGTATAAATGTGTCAAAATCATGTAAGTTTATAGATAAAAATATTAAATTTAATTAAATATGTGAAAATTTAATAAATATGTGACCGAACATGATAAATTTATTAAAATAAATTTGTCGAAACGACGAAATAAGTCTATGGAATTTAAAATAAATCTATAGCCAAAAAATAATTAAATATAAGTTTATGGTTGCATAAAATGTGAATAAAATAAGTTTGTGAGTAATTAAAATTTCCCTAATTATTATTTTCTATAAAAAGGTTTTAGAGGTAAAACATGTATGGAAATTAAACTAGTAATTAAATTAAAATAAAATCATTCTAATAATAAGCTGATGAGTTAGGGTTAAACTAACTTTTTCCCAAAGAAATATGTAGAGAAAAAATTCGGTAATGTTTTATTGTAACTATGTAATACTATATGTATTTCATTTTCTTCGAATATTTTAGTTTATTTGCTTTTCCTAAAAAGAAACAGCTGATTGAGTTGAAATGTGGGCAGCACTCGTGGTTCCAACTCCAAAACCAGTTGCGGCAAAACGATGAAACCGTGGCAAAAATTCAAGTTTGCCCCTTATCCAATTTGCGCAACTCCTAAAACAATCACGCAACTGAGTAATCAGAGCTGGGCAAAAAGGTAATTTCAAGTGTAAGAGACACCTAAACCGGAAGAATCAGAAAAAAAACCCAGCAGCTTAACGTATCTGGTTTTTATCATCACTCAGCTTTACGCCGGCAGTTTTATTTCTTCTTTATAATCGACCCTTCGGGTCACTCACTATCTTTCATCTGCAAATTCACAAACCTCATAGCTAAATCCAAAAACTCAAAACAATCATTCAGTTCGGTTTCGAGATGAATTCTACAAGAAAGGCATGGACGGTGGCAGCAAGTATTGGAGTTGTGGAGACACTAAAAGATCAGTTAGGCGTTTGCAGGTGGAACTACGTTCTCCGTTCGATGAATCAACATCTCCGGAATAACGTCAGATCCATTTCTCAGACCAAAAATCTTTCATCTTCAGCCTCCACCGTTTCCTCCTCCGGTAATAGTAATACGAAGAAGGCTGAGGAATCGCTCAGGACTGTCATGTACTTGAGCTGCTGGGGTCCTAACTAGGTTTCAGGACACATCTATTCGACGGATTTGCAAAAACAAAATCAGATCGCTGATTCGTCTTCATGAATTTTGAAAGTCTGTGTAGGCTTTTGATTGGTTTGGTCCAAGAAGACTAATATAAGAGTTGATAGAGATGCAAAACGGAATCTTATTCAAAAAGATGGTTTAATTGTATTACCCCATCTTACTTGTATATAAAGGCTAATATTTTAGTCAATCTGAATAGACTTAAAAATCATTGACCGCAATTGATTTCTTGTTACTCTACTTACTGCAACTAATCAGAAGAACTATGACTAAATATTCCTCCTAAGTCCAAATCTTCACACTTAAGAATATATGATCCATGATAAATTAGTGGATGAATTTCATGGTTTTTGTTCCAAATACTCCACCGATTTACACGTTGGCCCTATTAAACTTGCTAATCCCAGTTTACATGACACATTCTCTTGTATTTTCATCAGCTAAACTGGTTGATGAAACCGAGAGCTCTGTCAAGTGCTCTGTTTTCAGTTTAGTGATCATAAATTTTCGAGACAAGCTTGTAAACATATTGACTGAAGAAGACTGAATATTACAAACACACACAAATGTTTTTGAAGATTTAGGTATTAGAGGGTTTGGATATGGATTAAACCAAATCTTAATGCCATCTAAGTGAGGCAGAGATACTTCCTTGAGAAGTGAGTGAGAACATCTAGAGAGTTTCTCTAAATATCCACCTTGTGAATATAAGTGAAGAGTTTCTCTAAAACCATTGAATCCAGGGGCGGACGCACAGCCAAGCCTACGGGGTCCTGTGCCCCCAACTGATTTTTTGTTTTCTTTAAGCAATTATTATAAAGCTCATGGAATGTCACGAACCCTGAAATTGAATACAGTGGATGTGCCCCCGACTAATTAAGGTTCTACGTCCGCCACTGATTGAATCCAAAGTCGAGGAAATTTGAACATGTTCTAACGCCATAAAACCAAGAGAAGAGTTTAATCTAGTTGAAGAAAAGCTATCATGAAAACACACGAGCCAAAACAGAACATTCCAATACTCGAGATCAATTTATTTATCACTACGGTTTTGTTTGTTAATATATGGTTTTTAACTATAAATTACTCTCTGTAATACTGTAACGATAAGTTAAACATAAGAGCCACAACTCGACGTGGTGTGGTGTCCAAACTGCACACAGATTTTAATGTTTCTCTTGGTCGTCACACCCCCACCAAAATCATATGTACAAGTTAATCAGTTGTTAACCAAATATTATAATTTCTGTTAAAACATTTGTTTATTTCCCATCAATTTCAGCCTATATTTCCCACGTGTCACATAACGATTGGAGAAAGGAAGGTATTTTGTTACTTTCTCTTCCTGAATTCGCGCTCCCTTCCTCCAGACACTAACCGAATAAAGAACAAAATACAAACAACAAACACTTAATTTTGTCTAATTTATTTTTTACTAAGTTTAATTATTAAAAATAATCAAGTTTTATTATCATTTCTATTGTGAGGGAGAAGAAATTGACAGACCAGAAGGATCCCTTGACATCAAAAGAAACATTTGGAGACTTAATCTCCTACCAAAGATTAAACAGTTTCTATGGAGAGTAGTAACTGGTGCTATTCCAACATATACAAAGCTATGTACTCGTGGGATTTCTGTTGATCCTACATGTCAGAGATGTTGTCAGGAGGATGAGACGATTAACCACATACTGTTCCTATGCCCTCATGCTACGACAATGTGGAGATGCTCTGGGATATTGCCTTCTCATATGTTTACAGACAATCTGGAGGATAATATTACTACCTTATTTGGTTTTATGGAGTCATTACCAGAATCTGAAAGTAGTAGACAATTGGTGTTTTGAATCATGTGGAACTATGGAAGTCAAGGAATGGATATATCTTCAAAAAAAGAAATGTTCATCCTATTGAAGATCTTCGTCGGGCTGTTGATGCTAATATTGAATGGCATAGTAGGTGATGTTGGTTTGCTCATCTGGGTGATCCATCTGGGTGAAGATGTAAGTTGATGTTCGTTTTGTACATTAAAATACTACATCCAAATGGATCACCCAACTGCATTTGTGAAAACTCACCTCAAATTCTCATCCAAATGAGAGTGAGTCTTCACGGAGTATCTGGGTGAAGGTGACTGTTCACCAAAAATTTGATAATTGTTTTTGTCAAAACAAAAAAAATTCCCGGCAAAACCTAAAAATGTAATTTTCCTTCAAAATCGGAAAACACAATTTCTCGTCAAAACTGGAAAAACGTAATTTCGCCAAAACCGAAAACGTAATTTCCCGCCAAAATTGGAAAACGCAATATCCCGCCAAAAAATGTTTGTCGAAATTGGAAAACACACAATTTTCTGCCAAAACCTGGAAAACAAAATATCCCGCCAAAACCGGAAACACACATTTTCACGCAAAACCAATAAAACACTTTTTCCCGCCAAAACCGAAAAACGCAATTCCCCGCCAAAACCAAAAACCGCCATTTCCCATCAAAACCGGAAAACATAATTTCTTGTCAAAACCGGGAAAATGCATTTTTCGCCAAAACCGGTAAAACGTAATTTCCCGCCAAAATCGAGAGAACGCAATTTCCCGCCAAAACCGAAAATCGCCATTTCCCGTCAAAACCGAAAAGCACAATTTCTCGTTAAAACCGGAAAAACGTAATTTCTCGCCAAAACCGAAAAAACACAATTTCCCGCCAAAACCGGAAAACACAATTTCTCGTCAAAACCGGAAAAATGCAATTTGACGCCAAAACCGGGAAAACGTAATTTCCGCCAAAACCGAAAACCGCAATTTCTCGTCAAAACCGGAAAAAAAAAATTTCTCGTCAAAACCAGAAAAATGCAATTTCCCGCCAAAACCGGAAAAACGTAATTTTCCGCCAAAACCGGAAAAACGTAATTTCCCGCCAAAACTTAAAAAATATAATTTGCTGCCAAATTTTTTAAAACAAGTCTATTTTAATTATTTTAGTAACAAGTTCATCTCGGTGTAGATGCAAGTTGAAAAAAACAAACAAACGTAGTTGCATTGAGATGATTCGTCTAGATGGATAAACGAAATATAGAGACGAACAACATCCAGGTGGAGCATCTGGATAAGGAATTTAGATGGACCATCTGAATGCATCTTTCAGATGTACAAACGAAGAGGACCGTAATATAATTTCTAAATCCTCAAGAATATGCCGCCGAGAGTCTGTCATCTCTTCTAAATGGGAGCCCCCACCTAAAGATTGGGTGAAGTGTAATTTTGATTATAGCTCTAAACCTGGAGTTGATCATGGCGGAGTTGGATGGATTTTACGAAACGATGAAGGAGAATTTTTGGGAGCCGGAAGTGTTAAAGTCCAGAAGATGAGAACATCATTAGAAGGAGAAGATAGGGGTTTTCTTTTGGCTCTTCAGCGAGTTTGGATTCGTGGTTGGCGTACGGTATGGTTTGAAGGAGATAACCAAGAGTTATGTAAAATCATCAATCAAGTGAAGGATCATGTGGATTTAGGGAACCTTCTATGTGATATTCGTCATTGGATGCAACTTCTACCGGAGAGTTCTTTGGATTATGTGAATAGGGAACACAATCAAGCGGCGGATGCTATTGCCAAACAAGTAATCCATCAGAATGCTTCATTTTTATATTTTCATATTCCTCCTGTTTGGTTGATTGACTTTTTGTATTTCCCTTTCACAATTTAACTAATAAAATACTCCATCTGTTTTTTAAAGATAGATGTTTTAGAAAAATAAATTGTTTCACAAAGATGTATTTTTTATGTTTCCTATACAAAAATTGCAAATTTCAATAAAATTGATTGAATTTATTGAAAGACTATTGGTTAAAATGTATTGGAATTTGATAATTTCTAAAAATGATGTATAATTAATGTATTTTCTTAATATGTGTGAAAACACCAAAACATACATTTTAAAAAAAACAGAAGGAGTATGTGGTTGTGAAAAAAAAAAATCAGCCAACATTCCCATCACGTCTCCCTTTCCTTGCCTCAGTTTGTTTTCTCAGCAGGTTGGACTTCCTCCACGCACGTTTCCAAGTTTTTTTTTCCGAGGAAAATTCTGGCTGGAAATTTTCTAGGTAAGGAAACAAATGATCGCTTTCATCATATCTGTTATCTCCATGATCATATTTTGCTGATCACGACGTTAATTATCAACTATGTTTTGACTTTCTTCTTTCAATTTCATCTCCTAGGTTCGTCTCTACGAGGTCTATGTTTTATTTTTGCTAACATTCTAGGAAGTTGCATGAGTTGTTTGATCGTCGGCCTATTGCTATTTTTTTTGTCTTAACCATCCTCAATTCCTATGCCTGGAGATTCTTGTGTAATTCTTTTTCTTTTGGCTTACGTGATGTTTGATTAACGGTGAAAAAATCATTATTTAACCATTAGATTAATGAAACGAATGTTACTGTGATCAATCAGAAAAACTTATTACAATGATGAATCTGAAAGAGTTGTGTCTAAAAAAATTATTGAACACATCTCCATATGGGGGTGGTCGACAGGGTTCGTAAGAAAAATGGATACAAATTTTTGACTGGTATTTAGTATCCGCAATACATCTGAAAAGTATCTGAAATATCAAATTTAGATATTTATACCTGTTGAAGTAAAGAACTGACAAAATTCTTTTAATTGCAATATTCGTATAGACAGAACCGGAAAAAATGCAAAAAAAGAAGCATCTTTTACAGTAGGATTTAAACCAAGATTTCTAGATGAACGGGGTATGAATGTGGGACCTGTTCTGATTTTACCGGAGGGGCAAGTATTACCATAATTGCTTGTGGACCACGAAAAGAAAACTAGACTATCTAGGGTTTCTTCTAGCTTCCTCTTTGACGTGTGTTTTCTTCTAATCTTTTATGGACTTGGTGTAACTCTCAGTCTTTTTTTCTTGTTGTTGAATCATACATGTCTCAGGAGCTGTGCTAAAGGAATGAAACAGTTTCCATAAGTTTGCTTTTTCGACCTCATACGCATAGATGAATTCTGTCCGTGATCAATCAGGGAGCCCTTATGGAGACACGTCCTCGTAGTCCATTCTCTCCCTTCTCTCCATTATCTATTGGAGAGGAAAGGCATAAAAACCTTGGAGATTCCAAACGAGATACAGCAACTACTCCTCGTATTCCTTTCTCTCCTTTTTCTCCTTTTTCTCCTTTTTCTCCTTTTTCTCCGTTATCTATAGACAAAAGTCTCGCTGAGTCCAAATTCCAGCAAGCCCTTGCCAGTCCTGGCGCATTAGGTAGCATACCTAACATGTGTAACATATCTATTAATGTCAGTGTTTGTATCTAATCTTGTCTTCTGTTTCACGGCAGATCCGTTATCCCCTGGTTCACACCATGGAGGGCACAAGTTCCACGAGGTTTTCCAGATGAAACAGGGGCGTTATGATCTTCAAGCCTCAAAGATTTCTGAAATGATGAAATCTAGTAGCTTAGATGTATTTCCTCTGCCTTCTTTATGTTCCTAAATCGTTTTGAAAAGTCTTCTTTACAATGTTCTTGGCTTTTTGATTGATACAGAACGCTCCTACGCAGTCACTGCTAAGCGTTGTGAATGGGATTCTTGATGAAAGTATTGAAAGAAAGAACGGTGAAATCCCTCAGGTACTAACTATATTATACTGATGTTAACAACTCTGATGCCTTATCAAACGCTGATGATGATGATGATGATCAGCGTGTGCCATGCTTGTTGAGAAATGTCGTACAAGAGATTGAGCGACGTATGTCAACGGACACCTTTAGCAAAAAAAAAAAGCTGAACATCTAAGAACGGTATGGTTTTTCTAAGTAATTTCTCGGTTTGTGTGATAATGTGCAGCAAAACAATATATTCAAAGCTCGTGAGGAGAAGTACCAGTCAAGGATCAATGTCCTTGAAGCCTTAGCATCAGGAACTGGTGAAGAAAACGAGGTATGTATCATTTGTTAACCGAGTTTAGTTGCTTAGGATCTTGTCACCATAAAAACTCATTTTCTTTGCCGATTGCTACACAACAGCTTCGATAAATGAAGGTAACAATATTATACTGCTTTGTGAACCGACTTTATTAGTAATCATGGCCTCATGGGGTTTGTTATGTATGATAGACAGAGAAGTCAAACTGGGATGAGAAGAAGAAAAGCGAAGAAGAGGATATGCATAAGCTATTGAAAGAAAATGATCAATACAACCTTGAAATATCTGCGTTGAAGCAAGAACTGGAGACAACTAAAAGAGAACATGAGCTACAATACTTGCAAATGGAAAATCAAACACTGGTCGATAAGGAACTGACTTTAGTAGAAATGTTCGGTCTTATTAGCCTGACATGATATTATTACAATATTACCTCGTGTATGATAGACGCAAAAGGAAAAGTGGAAGGAACAATGCAGAAACGAAGAGGAGGATATGGTCAACCTATCCAAAGAAAATGATTAATTCAACCTTGACATTTCAACAAGATCAGTTTATCGGTAAACAAATTTTGTAATTAACAAAAAAGTTTTTTAAAAATTTTTTTAAAAGCCAAAAATATTAATTCGATAAAAAATATAAATTTTATGTTTCTATTTAATATTTTTTAAATAATTTTTATATAAATTCACGCATGTTGATCCAAGTATACTGTTATATTAACAATGTTCATGGTTCTTGTATTTAGTTTTATACACACAAACCCCAAAAAATAATAAGAAGAAGAGTCAAGAAACGCAAGAAGACTCTCTTCATCAAGAGAGCCATCATCATCCTCACCAAATCTCCATATCGACGATGATCAAATTAAGTAGGTTCTTTCAACACCTTGTGTTGTATTCGTTTCTTATCGGTTTAGTGTTCGGTCTCGGCTTCCTACTCAACTTCCACATGAGAAACGATTCTTTCAGCCCTCAACTATTCCGTCTTTCTTCTCCTCCTTCGCTCTCTCCACAGCTTCAGCCAACACAGCCAGAAAAAAAAGTCTTAGTTAAAGAAACGGTTGTTCCTGAGCCGGAGAAGGTGATCATGCATAACATGACGGAGGAGGAAGAACTCATGTGGCGTGCAACGAAGGTTCAAGAAACGCCGTCGACGGTGAAGAGGAAGAAAGTGGCGTTTATGTTCTTGACGAGAGGGAAGCTTCCTTTGGCTAAACTGTGGGAGAGATTTTTCAATGGCCATCATGGCCTATTCTCCGTTTACATTCATACCAGTGACCTTTCTTACGTTGACGATGATATTCCCAAAACCTCGCCATTTTTCCGCCGGAGGATTCCAAGCAAGGTCAGTCAACTTCGTCGTCATCTCACGATTTTTATTATTTATTTATTTCTCTCTTTTTACATTACTGACAACTAGCTAAATTAAATCAGACAAAATAAGGTCAACTTTAGAGATTTGCATTTGTTTTTGGACATTTCACAATTACCATATTAGTATTTTTTTCTCAATTGTTTTCTAACACTTTTTATTATATTAATGTTACAAGAAGTAGAAGAAAATGTTGCGTGTCAAAAGAATATAGAAAAGTCCAGAAGACAGAGACGTCTCATCCACATTATTTAAAAACTGATTTCCCACAATGATTTGCCACACTAAATTTTAAAAATAAATTGTTACAGGAGATACTAACAATCATGACATTGTTTAAAATTAATTTTGAAATACATATTTACATTTGATATCAATTTCATATTTTGATAATTTTTTAAAAAATATTATAATAGAATCACTATTAATATAAAAATAAATTATATAACAATAGAAATATAAATATGATAATAATTTTACATTTTAAAAATGTTATTTAATTCTGTTTTTGATAATTATATAACTTTTATTACTAAAACAATTTTCAAAAATTTATGCAGTTTTTTTTTTAAAAAATTAATTTTATAATTCCATTATTATTAGTTTCTTTTTAATATCTATTTTTTTAAATATCATTTAGTTTTATGTTTTGATAAGCTAACAATTTTTTCTTAATTTATAAAATTTAATTTAGTATATTTTAATCAAAGTAAATAGATGAAAATCTTTCTAAAATTATAATTTTAAATATATACATCTATATTGTTAAGTTTAGATAAAAATATTCATTTGATCTTAATTTTTACTTATAAATAAATTAGAATTTAAAATAAATTGTAAAAAATATTAAATCTTATTTTAAATATAATTTAAATTTTAGAAAACCTAGTCAACAATAAGTGAAGAAAATCTTTCGTTAAAAACAAATATTTATATAGTATTTATATGCATAAAAAAATACTGATGGTGATGCGACTAATAGTGACATTAATGTATCTTTTCTCCTAGTAACCAACTGTATAATAGGATTAAAAAGTCATACATTAGTTCCTTTTGAATGTCTCTATACATCCCTCTTAATTTTCCTTTCAATAGACATCATCATCTATACTATAGAGTACAAAATCGTTGAGTAGTCTATTACACATATACCGACATACCGATTTTAAATTAACCAACTAAATTGTTCATAATGTAATTTATATGTCTGCTCATTAGTCTTCACCTTTTTCGTTAAAATATTTTCTAGGAAGTGGAGTGGGGTATGGTGAGCATGGTGGACGCTGAGCGGCGGCTACTGGCTAACGCTCTACTCGACGCAGCAAACCAACGTTTTGTTCTTCTCTCGGAAGCGGACATACCTCTCTTCAACTTCTCCACCATTTACTCCTACCTCATAAACTCTCAACACTCTTTCGTCGACCTCTACGATCTTCCTGGACCAGCAGGTCGTGGCCGCTACAACCGCCGTATGTCCCCGGTTATTACCCGCAGCAAGTGGCGAAAAGGCTCTCAGTGGTTTGAGATCGACCGTGAAATAGCTTTAGCTGTTGTCTCTGACAACACTTACTTCCCATTGTTCAAGAAGCATTGTCGTTGGGGTTGTTACGCTGAGCATTACTTGCCGACGTTTGTTCACATCATGTTTTCGGGTAAGAACGCGAACCGGTCGCTGACCTGGGCGGATTGGTCACGAAGAGGACCACATCCTAGGAAGTATACACGGCGGTCGGTGAGGGCGGAGCTTCTTACGAAGCTGAGGAATAAAGAAGGGTGTGTGTATAATGGGAAGGACAGTAACAAATGTTATTTGTTCGCTAGAAAATTCGATGATAGTTGTATAGATATGTTGATTCATTTTGCTGGTAGGATTATGGGGTTTTAGATTTTATTCTTCAGACCCATAATAGTACACATTCAGCACATTTGTATATTCTATGAGTCTATGATCCTTTTATGTTTTCGAATTTGTAAGGCCCATCTGTAATTACAATACTTTATTCACATACATTAATTTTGTTGCAAAACCTACATTACATATACAGTAAAACTTCGATAAATTAATACTCGATAAATTAATTATTTTTATAAATTAATAAATTTCGCCGGTCCCAATTTAGATCAGTGTAAAATATGATACAAATCGATAAAATAATAAGATAACAATAACTTTTTTTAAATTTCCATGTAAATATATAATCTCATTAAAATCATAAATTAATTATTTTATCAATATATATTTTTATATAAGTACAAACTAAACACTATCTTGTTGGTTTTATATTTACAATAAAAATATATCTATTTTTTAACATTTCAATATATTTTGATAGTATTTAGTAAATATATATATATATATATATATATATATATATATATATATATATAAATATCATAGCAATTCTATGAAATATAAAAATATACATCAAATAAGATAATAAAAAAATATTAAATCAAATTTATAAAATTTAAGTAATGTATATATGGTAAAATCAAATCTTTTCTTATTTTATAAACAAAATATTCAAAATAGAAAAAAGATCTAAGAAAGGAAATTTTTATAAATTAATATCTCTATAAATTAATAAAATTTTAAAATTCCAACATTATTAATTTATAGAGGTTCTATTCTACTACATCTTTTTTTCGCTCTACATGCAGATTGTGTTCATATTATTTTTTTCTAAAATTTTGTTTAACTATAAAAACTACCACATAATATTTGACCAAAGAGCTATAGAATGTTGAGATTAGAATATTCTACGGTGATGATTTAGGTATTTTTCCTGTGTTGACGAGCTTATCTTGTATTAAACCAATGTGTCTAACTTTGTAAGACATGTATTTTTTTTTTGTCAAAGAATTGATAACCCGAGTACAGAAAAGCCAAAGGCAGGCCAGAAGGAAACTAGAAAAGCAAGGGAAAACAAGAAAACAAAACCAACACAAAAAGGTGTGGAGACAAAACCCACAGGTTGGGTAAACATAAGGGATAGAAGAGCGCAAAACCTCTTGAGCTTAGAGTCTTTCATGAAAGAAACTCTTCTCCGAGACTCCCTTTGATATATTTCAAGAGCTGAATACTGCGGGTGTTTCTGATACGATAAAAGAGCGAAGCCAAACAGAACCACCGTGAGCTACATATGGTTGTCGCCTATAATACCGCGTCACACTGAGCGCCACCTCTGTTGCCACCCTGTTTAACGTTGGCAGTACATATATATGTGAAGTGGCAATTACCAAGACAATCATCGACAGTCTGAAGAAACGACTCAACTTAAAGAAGGGTTGCTGGGCCGACGAGTTGGATGGTGTTTTATGGTCCCACATAACTGATTCTCCGCAGAGCAACCAAAGCCACTCTTTTTCAATGGAATCGAAGCAATGGCACCCGTCAAGGTCAATGGTACTAGCTTAGGACGCTCCAAAATGCCGGTGAACGATGAACTCAATCGAGATATGTTGCTCGACGCTTTGGATAGCATCGATGAGAAATGCGACCAAGCGCTACTACGCATCTAGAACTACCAGCATCAGATCGAGATTTACTACAACAAGAAGGTAAAATCCCGACATCTCGAGCTGAGCGATCTTGTCCTACGCAAAGTGTTTGAAAACACTAAAGAGTGGCAAGCCGGCAAACTAGGAGCCAATTGGGAGGAACCATACAAGATCACTCAAGTCATTAAACCTGACGTCTATCGACTCGAAACATCCACAAGAGAAGCGGTACCGCGGGCTTGGAACTCCATGCACCTCCGACGTTTCCACACTCCTAGGTTTTGAGTCTTCCAAATTGGCGATAAGTGAAAACAAAAAATGAGTGAAAGTAAGTATTTTTTGTTCAGATATGTGTACAAAAAATATAAATCATACTGCACATTAACAGATTTTTATTCTCACAGTACAAAGAATATAATTCATTTTGTTTCTAAAAGACGACACTAAAAATGAGTGAAAGATAAATATTTATTGTTCAGATATGTGTAAAAAAAACATCAATTTATTGAGAATACATGAAGTATTTTGTGATTTTAACCTTTTTTTTTTAAAGAACTAGTTTCTCAGATAAAGCAACATTAAAAAAAAATTAAAACAAAAACTAAAATATGATTTTCATTGGTCATTTTACTTCTTTAAGTACATAAATGCATATGCACTAGTTATCAAGAACATCTTTAAGTTCATGCTTAATTCTCATTTCACTCGCTTCTTCTAATTGAAGTGAACTGTAGCTTCAACAAGCTTATTCAAGCTGGGAAGAAAAATGAAAAGGACACCTAGCTGCATTCAATGGAAGCTTCTAATAATGTTTTTACAATACAATTGGAATTTCTCTCCATCAACCTAAAGGCAAGATGTACAATAGTATTGTAACAATACAAACAATGATCTCAAATAAAGCATGAAGTGATAGAACTTGGCGATATTATTAGTGGTTACCTATATTCATGCACTGCAAAGAAAGTACACGAAAGTTGAGGTTTAATAGACGAGGTCAGAAACTGATGCTTTTTAAGGAAGTGAAGCTTGAGGGGTTTGGGGCTGGACGTATGAATTGAGCTCTTTCTTTTTGTTTTCTTAGTTTTACAGCAAAAATAAAAGGGAAAATAAAAAAAAAAAAAATGCAGTCACATTTTCTTATAAAAGCCTTACACTACAGAAACTACAACCAATCAACATTTCATCTTTTTGTAGCAACCAAGGTATTAGAGCACAAAAATTAAGATCACAAGTTAACGCCTTTGGCAGCTTCTAGCTTAAGACATGAGAGGTAAGAGAAAAGAGTCTCAGCATGTGACCCGTAATACTTTGAGAATATCTGAGACAATCTCTTTGTAGTCTCCCAGGCTCCACTTGAATCACCTGATGCAAGCTGAATCGACGCAAGCTTCACCATTTCATTTCCAATCACCACGTGTTCATCCCCATATAGCCTCTTCAGAATCTGCCACCAAACCCAAAATATATCTCATCTCACCCATGCACGGGGTTGATATTAAAAGCTACATTTCGTGGGATCTTAGCAGTAGAAATACCAGTTAGGATCAGTGAGATTTAAGAAAGTTTGAAGGTGGTTTAAGGGGAATTCTCTCCATTGTCAATCATTAACTTATGTTGTGGTCTAAACCGAAGCAGAATCACCATATTAAGAGTTTACCTTGATGGACGCTTCACAATGCTCCCTTGCACCCTTCATTTCACCAGCTAAATAGCAAGCCTGAGCAACCTTATCCTCCGCCTGAACAAACAGAAACATGAAACGCGTATCGTGCCTGTTTTTCCTGAAGATAAGCATATGCAATATAGAGTAGCAATGCTTCGAGTCCTTTAGCATAAATAGAGGAACTTGACTCACATCGGCAATGTCTTTGTTATACATGTGAAGGGAAGTTCTGAGCACAGCGATTGACCTTAAACAATCTGATAATACAGAAATATTGGCACGTCCTGAATTCATCAACTCTTCCACGCTGCAGTCTCGAGAGATTCATGTGTTAAAAGTAAAACTTCACACTAATTATATAACTTGAAGCTTCAAGTAAGAACCTGGTACCTTCTCAGGTGATTCCAAGCTTTGTTCACCTCTACATGAGAGTTTTCCACTTCACAGCGAGATCCACATTTCAAACATTTATCTGCTTCTATTTGAAGAGTACCACTTGGTTTAGTGAGCAAACTTGAAGCCACTTCACTGACACCAGCATACACCTTTTCACTCATCTGTGAAAGAAACACAGTTAAAAGACAAATTAAACTATTGTATGAAGAAACACTTAAAAGTTAAAATGACCATTGAACATTAACAGCAGGGAATTTTCTTAAAATTGACTCTATGGAAGCTAAACCCCAATGAATTGACTTATTTTAAGTATCAGATTACCAGCAAATGATGATCTAGACTTTTTGGAGCAGCCAAAAAACGATTGAGCTTCTCGGACTCGCATGCAGCCACACTACTATCCAAAACTACGCCAGTACAGCTTGTACTGACACAGCAATATCCATTAATAACAAGGTCGGACATGTTCATTTGAGAACAGCCACGGCACCGACAATGAAAAAAGTACTCCTCTTCAAGAAATCTAATGCGATCTTTGCAATCCCATTTTCCGACCTGTAAATTGTAATGCATAAAGAAATTTTTAAAAGCGTGGACTTCAAAGCACACATCAGATATATGATGCCGACCAGACTGACAAATAGAGAGAAGATGATCAAAATAATACCTCAGGACCATATGACAGCTCTAGGGGGCAACCCATGGGAACAAACTCTGTTGTTCGCATAACAAGTCCACGAGAAAGGAAATACAAATGGATGTTCGGCTTGCAGGAATGATTGAACGAGCTACCGATTTTATAAAGAGCCTGACCAACTCTGATCTGTAAATAAAACAGCGATAGTAGATGTAAAAACAAAGACATCTAGAACAAGGACCAATGTGTAAGTGGACGCTCAAAATTCATAGAAGAGCAGTTCAACATATAACAATACCAGGTCACAGATAGATTAGAGTCTTTTCTTTAACCTAGATTGTATCTTTGTAAGTGGTGATACCTAAGCCTAAATGGGTTCTTGAAGTGGGAGATGCATCAAATAACATTCTCATATGCAATACCTCTGCCAAGACAAACCTGCTCTAAACTCTGAATTGGCTCTTTTTCTGAAACGTTCCCAGATGGGGTACACTTGAAAGAATCGCCGCTGGATTTCATCCGGACAATTGCCATAGAGTTCACCTTGATTTGTGAAAGCAGTATGATAGTCTACACAGAGAGGAAAAATCAAGACGGTGGTCACCACCTCAATAAGTAAACATTTATTAAAAACATAAACTTCAATGTACAATGCTATACTTGTCCATCAATTCATAATAACATGAACTCATCGAGTGAACCAAATGCATATTTGCAGGTTGTAAACATTTTTTTTCAATGAGGATAGATTTAATCTAAAGAATCAAATACCAATTTAAATCACAGTTAATTACTAAATTCCAGTGAATAAAAACATCACAGAAGGAAGAAAGTAAAACTTCTAATCCTAAGCCATTAGCATCCATTGAACTCAATATGTTGATGCTTGCACAATTATCAGAGAGCAAAGTTGTTAGGGAGGGAGATGAAGAGGACAACCTGTGTCACAGAGGCTTCGCAGACTGAAAGATCAGGGCAGCAAGATTTATTAAGGCACCAAATCAATACTATGGAAAGTAGATGCAACTCCAGCTTGCTCTCTGGACTCATCTTAGAATAGCTATGGGAAAGATTCTGCATAAAAAAATGGGTATTCATTCCTTATTAGATTTTATGTGACTGATGCAAAATGATAGGAAAAATTATAGAGTCAAATGACATACTAATTTCTCCTGAAGGTTGGAAAGATCCATAGCTGTTTCCCCTTGATTTATCAACTTCATAATAACTCGACCAGCTAAAACAGCATCAGATGGCAGTACAGCAGGCCAATTAGCTCCCCGACACTCATGCTGGTGCTCTTGAACACACTCAGTTTCAGAATAATATTTGACAGCTGATGTAACGCCTTTAATATGCTCCACAATATCATCAGGTAGGTTCTGAAAAATCTGATTCTTGTCCATCTCATTTGTGGACAGCATTCCACCTGACTGCATTTGGCAGGACTCTGAGCAATACACAGGTATTGAGCATGATGGACATGGAACAGTGTCAGGAGGCAATTCGTTTAGGCAAAAGTGGCAATGCGTTTCCCGACAACTTTTTGATATGACCTGCATATATAAAGTGGCATATCACCACTGAAACATGTTGAGTAACACAAGAAAAAATGTGTCTATTAAAGAACGAAACCATATAAATCTTCAGATTATTCAGAAAACATATTGTTCGAAACCCAATAAATGTGTATCACAGATCATACCACACTAAATGGTTGTTCGACATGTATCACGGAAGCTTGTTCAATATCAGATTCTGATACCATACCCCTTCCTTTCTCTTTTGTTGACACACAACGCAGCTTAACTTCACTTTGCACGTTAGGTAGATAATCTACAGACCAATAGTAGAGACATGTCATCACCAAACCCCTCTCTGAATAACTTAAAATTGTCATGTAAATATCTAAAAAAACTCACCCACAGAAGCATAACTGCGTGTGTTCTCCGATGTTTGTTTATTCTGATAGTGTGGAATAGACAGGAGTTCGGTCTGTAGGTGCTTCTTCCCGAGTGGTGAAGACTCGAGAGACAGGGAAACAGTGAAGTCACGAAACGCATCTTCATAGTTTCCAAGAAGAGTATTGAGTTTGCCTCTCCTATACCAAGCCTGAAACAAAACATCAATCAAAACTCCAAAAAAGCTGGAAATCAAAATCAAAATCAAAAGAAAGATTGAAACCTTAGCGTAAAGAGGATCAATCCGAAGAGAACGATGGCAGTCACGCAAGCTCTCTTCAAGAAGCCCCAGATTCTATAAGACAACAAGATACCATGAGAAGAGAAGAAAAGAGAAGCCTTCAAAGGTAAGAGAGGTTCGCTTACATGAAGGGTATTAGCTCTATTGAGAAAGAGAGAAGCAAGTAAGCTCTTGTCTCCATCAAAGGAGCGTAGAGGAGCAAGGCGTAAGGCTTTAGAGTAGAAGCGTAAAGCATCGTCGAAGCTCTTCTGGTTACGGAAGCAGAGATTTCCGCGGCGTTTCAGGTCGAGGGATGACTCTTGGCTCTTACCACAGCAACCAACATCAGGATCCGATAACTCACTCACCGCCTTGAAAAAGCCAAGAAGAGAAATGAGAAAGTTGGAAAGAGTTAGGGCTTAGGGGTTTAGGGGTAACGCTTACTTTATGAAATTGGGGAAGATCCAGAAGGAAACGGAGAAGAGACGAAGAAGAGGAGAGGAGATGGTCGACGCTGCTGCTGCTGCTCTTGACGGTTTGTAGAAGATGCTCAGGAATTAGCGATTTCAACGTCTCCATTGTTCACTTCTGCTTGCCTCACTCTCCCTCTTCTTTCTTGTTCGGTTTTTGATTTTCTTATGTTTGCTTTCCGTTCCGGTTTGTTTCAATTTTCAATTTTGGTATCGTTTCGGTTTGTAATTGAGTTTCACTAATTTAAGGGTTTGTTTGTTTCGCTGTACAAAAAAATGAAATGATCGGAGTAGAATAATGCAAAAAAATAGAATATAATTCATTCTATTTATTTATGAACAAATTTGTTAGGTAATAGTTTTTCTGTATTTTATCTAATTATTTTTGAAATTGGTAGAATGATCATTCTATTCAATTTATAATAAATGGTAAAAATCTATGAAATTAATGGAATCAACAATTCCACGTTATTTCATTCTAAAATATTGTAATCCAGTTGTACGTAAGGTTTTTTTCATTTGTTCATGGAGAAGATAACTGATGTTAGTTTTGTTTATTTTTACATGAAAAATTCCTTGCAGCATTTGTAAGAGGACTAAAAGAGGATAATCTCAAGAACCTTATGACTTCAAATATAAATATCTACAAGAATGGAAGAGATTATCAAGAAACTAGTGTTAAATCTAATGTTAAATCACTATTTTCAATCACAACTGGTTGAAGAAACTGGTTACAAGAATGGAAGAGATTAATTGAAAATAGTGATTTAACATTAGATTTTTGTCAAGATTTAAATTTAGATAAATACCACATTCAATAACACATGATTAGAGAAAAAAACTAGAACTCATTAATTGAATAACTGGGAATTTTAAAACAAGACCAAAACTATTCAACATCTTCAATTCAATACACACCCCCCTTAGACAACTAAGGACCAATAATGTACTCCAGCAACCACCCATAACAATGTACTCTAAACAAAACCGAAAACACTGATACATGTTCAGATTCACACAAATCAGTCATGAGGCCTCCCATTTCAAGTTCGAGTTTCTTCAACCAGTTGCAGACGACACAGCATCATCCGAGTCAACCTTCAGCTGCAACAAAAACAAACCAACCACAAAACAAACATTCCTTAAACTGACCAAAACAACACGGCATGACTTTATAATTGTTACTTGCAAATGTACCAGCTTTAAGTGATTGAGTAACGCTTGTTGGAGTTGTCCCTTGAGCTTCTGGCACTGCTCCAGCATCCGTCCTGAGTTCATCGTTTTCTCTAGCGCCCACCATAGTCTTTCCACTGTTGTGTAAGGAAACCAAACCCCTGATACCTTTTTCCTTTTCAATACCTCTGCTGGTTTCTGTTTTTTCACAAGAGAGCAAAAACAAATATACATATGTGAAAGCAAACTCATGCTTGGTCATAAGAGAGCTTCTTAAGGGGTGAGATCTGCAACTATTTGTTCTATTGTTTTGTGCATGCGTAAGACTCTTGCAACTCAAACGTTTTCTATGTTTTCATATTTAGTTCTACCTCGAGAAGCTGAAAAACACTAGTGAACCTAAAAATCCCAAAAAACTATCCTATAGGGAGATACTTATAATCCAGTCTAGTCTCTCTACAGCTGACAGCCATTGATCATATAACTCACCGATGATGCAAATGATTCCATGTACTCCAATAGCAAATTAGTGGCCTCTGAAAGACGCCCATAGTCAACATATAACTGAAACAAGGAAGCAGGACTTGCTTCTTGCCCACCCATTCCCAAAGCTTTCTCCTTCTTACCGTCCTGTCGAACAAACCAGAAATTGGTCAACAAGACTTGCATGAAACCAGAAGAGAACAACCTTCCTATGATTGTTTCTTTCCATGGTGTAAATGAAAGCAACCAACCTAGTTATAGATTCCAATGCACAGCAGGTATTGTACAGAGAGATTATAAACAATATCTTCAACATTAGACAGTCATGCAACAAGAACGAATAAATAAAATCTACTCTAGAATCTGTATCTCAGATATACTATTAGTGAAGTAATAGCTTACTGATGGAAACATCCTTCATGCATGTCAGTTACCTTTATCAGAGATGTAGGAAAACCAAATCAAGAAGTTTTAACCCAGATTTATAAAGCTACCTAAATTAATCAGAATATATACTAGATCATATTTACCAAAATAAAAATAAAAAGTCCACTCAAATTTCCCAAAATATTATCAAAAATTTACCTTGAACATGTGAACCAGCCAAAGAGGCAATTCGATACAAGAATCTGCCTGAAGAAGGGTTGAAGCAACAATAACTGGCAATCTAGCGTGTATGTCTTTATACCTCTTCTGCATTTATACACGTAAATTGTTTCACAAAACCAAACAATGATTAAAACTTTCAATACCCTAAGCTTATTGAAAATAATCCTAAAATCCAGAGTAGTAAATAATTAGATACCAGTTAAAACTAAAAGTGAATTCCAATCAAGAATTCGGAAATTACTCACAAGATAAACCTCAAGAATTTCCCAGTCACCAGCCAAGTTGGAGCTTTGAACAGCAGAGGTTCTATCAGGCGAATGAGTGACTTCGTCTTCCGTAGATGTTAACATAAGATTCGGCCTGAGATCATTTCTGTAAAATGAATAAAGGTACATTTTTGGATAAGTCAGGCAAGTCAACAAGTAACCAATGAAATACCAAGCAGCTAAGGTGTATTCACTCACGATGACCACAGGCGTTCCTTTAGCAGGGCAACATCTTATTGCCATATTCTCAAATATCTTTTCCAGCTCCCTGAGAATGAGGAGTAATTCATTAAACCTACGTAATTCTCAAGGAATATGATTTCAGAAACACCAAGCAAGAAATTTTACTTTTTCAAAGCTGAGCCTCTCCAAAATTTTAAAACAACAGTGAATGCCATGTCATACAAGTCTGCCTGGACAAGAAGGTCAACCAAGTCCGGTGGTGGTTTTTCGAGCCCTGGAGTAAAGAAAACAATGCATATTTACAGACATGACTGTATAAGATTACTTGAAAACAGTCAGCACTGTCTATGAGATCCTTTTGAAAATCATGCCTAAAGGAAGTTGCATAAAAGACAGTTATGCCACCTAATACTGTATCTAAATCAATGATGCACAAAACTAACCTAATAGCATAAAAGGAAACTGCAAATAATTAATCCTTGCAACGGTTGCAGAACATCAAAGCTCTTAATTCCCTCACATCCTATTCAGGGTGAAGATACCCTAGTTCTAAAGCACGGATTAATTAAAGTTACAACAGCCCCTATACTGCAAACTCAAAATAGTCCATGGAGGAAATCGGAGACAGCTTACCTGAATATGTCCACTCGAAGTTTTTCAGAGAAAGCAGATATTCTGCTGTAGTGAAAACAAACTCGTTTTGGATTTTCTCGATATCAATGCAACTCTGATCCCCTTTGGGCTGGTCATTACTCCTTACTGCTGCAAAAGTAATTCAAATGTCGCTATCTGTGCGATAATACATCAATATAACATAATGACGCCCCAGCGTTTAGAGTTGAGAAGACTAACATTGTTGTTCTTCTACTCTTTTAGCCTTTTTTGCTGGATAATGCATGGATTCTTCTGGTAGTGGATCAATCCAAGCATACCCAGGATGCACAAGACTTAATGCATTTATAGCAGCAGAAAGTCCATTAAGCCTCTCTTGCAAAACTAGGGTCTTGTGTTTATAATCCGTGGATCCTGCCTCACTTCTCAGACGAGCAGAAAACTGATACATGTAACTTGCCGCCATTCGCCAATTGTGTCGTTTCATCTCGTAAGCATAAAGCAGCTTGTATGGATTTGGCTTAATCATTATCTCGGAACGCCCAGCCTACAAATGTAGAAGAAAAAATATAGTAAAAATAAAACAAGGGCATAAACAAACCGACTCTGCTTCCCACAAAATACCTTCCAAAAAAGCTCTTGGGTGATCTTCTCTGATAAGCCGATGAAAGGCAGATGTCCATCAATGAGGATCTGAAATAAGAGAGAAGTGTTATAAGAATTTTCTATCCAAGTCATGGTAGTAAAAACATCTTTGTGGAGGCCTGAACATTAAGATAGCACCCACACTAGCAAAATCATTTTTAGTTCCAAACTAACATACATCTAAGTCCTAACAGCAAAGAGAATTTGCACATGGATTACACTATTTATAACAGTTATGGAGATGAGGGTCTGTCAAATGCTCTCGTTATTTGCCCATCACAGCAGGAATAATTAAGGAAAATAAGAAAATAAGCATTCTTGACCTCTACCTTGGTTTTGCCACATTCAAATAGAACTATTATGAAGCGCCTCAAACAGATGCGCTTAATTTCCTCATCAGGGTTCGAAATAATAGCGCAGTAAGCATCATTCAGGAGATTCAGATCTAACGTGAACTTGAAAACATTTGCCCACAGTCGTCCTCTACAGTAGGTGGCTGTTACAGGTGGATGGACGTTCTCACTACTCTCCATGAAATTAATGGCCTCATCTACTTGCTCAAGGGCTGCATACGCAAACTGACAAGCTCCTTCACTTATATTGTACCGTTCAAAAATTTGCATAGCCCATTCATAGTAATGAAGTTTCCATGTGGCACAAGAATTTTCACCATCTGAAATACTGGCACCTGCTTCAACCAAATGGATGGTAAAAAAAGGATAATGAATCAGTAAGACACACAGCCTAGTTTTCGAAATAATAAAACTGGCAAAGAACTAGAGCAAGAACAAACTCCTTGAGGAGCTCACCAATTGTGGAATGTGAAAATCCTGCTTCTTTAGCCAAGCTGTGCAAAGCCTTCCAAGATCCTTCACCTGATGAAGCTCTGCATCGGAACCAGGGTCGATACCATGAGATGTATTTAAAAAATACCTAGACAATGTTCTTGAAAGTGATAACATTAATTAAACCAGAGATGTTGGAAAACATAGCGAGCTTGTCTTCTATGAGATTAGAATAAAACTTACAAGTTATGTATTGACACAACATACAATTTATACATGAACAGGCTACAAAATTATCAGTGTATAGACTCCAAACGATAAGCACCTGAAGAAGCAGCGGATGGCATCACTAATCTTTCTATCTTTTAATACCCCGCACGCTCCACGCTGCACTTCATCAAGGAGGCAACAACCACGGATATGTTGAAGAAGACACCAATCTCCATTGGTATCTTGGGCATGTCCAAATGTTTTCTCCCCACGTAAACTTGCCTCGACAATCAGAAGGATTCGCTTGAAATGGTAATTAAGAATATACAAAAAAAGTCAAAACAAAGGAATTAGCAATTAATTTTAACTGGCAGCTAGCTAAATATAACGTTTTGCTGGAAAAGGTTCACGAAAGAAGCAGAGACAGTTTTTTACCTCGACAGCATCAGCCTGTCCATTCCTGATCAACCGAAGAGTAAGCTCAGTTGAGCGTCTTAGCAAAGAAGAAGAGTCCTCTCCTGTTTTACTATAACGAATCCAGCTAATGAAGTTTTGTACCAAGCTTGTAATGCTTTGTGAACTTGGAAGATATCTAAGACGAATCCAGTTAAATCGGCTATCCACATTGCAACTCCGGTCACTGAAAAGAAGAATATACGCCAATGAGAAACCGCATTTCCCAAGCATTGTGTTCCATGATCTTCTGTCAATGCTGCTATCTACAATGATAAGACGATTGTGTCAGTGTGAAATATTGGATATGACTAGTGAGGTATGAGCTTTGGGGAATAATTTCGAAGGACAAAACCTACCAATCTGAAGAGATGAGAGCTTAAAGCTGAAATCTTCCACTGAAGTCAATTGAGCCGGCGTGGTAACAAAGAAAAGAATGATCAGCCACTCTGAGACAATATCTTGGATCATCGGAAGCAATTCCAGCCGTATCTTACATATGTCTTGCTGTGACATATTTACCTGCCCAAATAGAAAACCAGAGAACAAAAGAGTAAACGGAACGAATGACTGCGTTTGAAATATATAAAAAAAAGTTGCAAGAAGTAGAGTACGTGAGATTAGTGTCGACATATAAACTACAAAGATTCCATTAACGGAATGCATTTTGACAATAATATGAAACAAACTGGAAACTGACCTGCCCGGAGATGTTAAGCAGATAGCTGACGAATAGGAAGATGTCAAAGGCAGACTCAAACATCACCTTTGCAAACTGAGAAGTGGCTTGAACAAGGATAGAACTACAGATATCTGATAATGTCTCGCTATCATTGTTATGCATAACTTTCTTAGGGACCAGATACTGCAAATAGTGCTCCATGATAGTAAAAACCTTTTCCCAAGATCCAGCCCTTTGACATAGAGCAGAGAGAGACAATAACATCTCAATGGAGAATGTTCTAAGATTTTTATGAGCTTCTAGCTCTTTGTCCCGTGCTCTATCAGCACCAAGATCCGACCAAGTACGCTGACCTATGGACATTGCATATCCCGACTCAAGGATGCTAACTAAGCGAGGAACAATTTCCTCAGATGATATAACTGGCCTTCCAGTAACCGATTCATAATACATGGCATAAGGAGCAGCACCCCACTGCTTATTGATCTTCAAAATACATCTTAGTACCTCCGACAGAATCTCATGTTCATTGGTAGACATCCCAAAGCCTAAGCTTGTCAGGTTGCTGTGTTCGGAGGAAGATCCTATCAACAGACAGCACCGTATTAAATCTTAAGTGATTATAAGCAATACAAGGAAATTATGGTCCTAGATAATAGATCAAGAATCCTTTACATACCTCCAAGGCTGTGCTCAACGTTCTCTGATCTAAAGAACAGTGATACAGAATCGTTTCTAACTAAACCAATAACATCTGACTGAACCAGCAACGTGCAAGGTTCGTTATTGTTGCACCAGTGATCAAGATAGCACGAACAAAAGTTTTCCCACCAGTGAAAAACTGAAATAGAAGTCTCACCAGTAACCTGACATAGGCAGAGGCATATTTCAGCTTGTATGACGCAGAGTTATACCAACGGGCAGTCGAATGCATTGTATAAGGTACTATAGAACTGAGTAAAAAACAAACCTCTTCCTCAACTAGTAAAAGAATCTCGCTTTTAAGCTCATCAAGACTTAAGGATTGAAATTCAGAATCAGTCCAGTGTTTGTTGTGGTCCCGTAAAGTTAGACGCAAGGCAACAGTGTGAAAAATTCCAGGACAAAGAAGCCTACGTAAGAAGACTGATGAAATGAATCCCATAATTTGATCCTGCAAATTGCAATAAAGGTTTAGATGCTCTCATACAATAAACATTTGTTTACAGCATAAAATGCATAAAAGGAGAAGCAGATTGAGTATATTTTTTTCCAACAAAATGAAAACTATGTTTTAAAATAAAGACCTTTGCGGAAGAAAATAGTGAATGTGAAGCCAAAAGAAGGTCATGCGAAGAGCTCCTAGCACTCAGAAATAACTGTTCAGATATGTATTCCTCCTGTAAAGTGTAAGACCGTGCTTCCCTGAAAACAATTTAAAATAGAGCATTATCCACCATCAAGAAAAAAAAATCAAAAGAGTGAACACAAAAATGTCGGCAGTAGTCAATAGCACAACCACTACTAAAAGATATACACGAGAGTAGCATTTCCCTCAAAAGTTTAGATACTAACACTCTTTCTAGTTTTTTTTTGTTCAAACACTCTTTCTAGCTTAACCTATTATCTTGACAAACAAATCTCAGAAACGAAACCCCTGGAAAGGGCTTCGCCTAGAGTTCTCAACTTTTTTAAGAGGATTCCATCACCAGGAATTGTAACACTAAAATTCGCCTACTATATATGTCGCCTTAATGTTTCAAAACGGTAAAGGTTCCAACAGAAGAGGACTAAGAGAAAATAAGACGTCCACATATATACAGAACCTCCTAAAACATCAGTATAATGCAATTTTTATATGGAGTATAAAGATTCAACCAAATCAGCAGAAACTAAGTCTTCTCGAACTTACATGGTGCTAGATTTCTGGTACAACACGTGAGATGTCAATTCATCGGTTTTCAGAGTCCAAATCTCGTCGGAAGTAAATCTAACATCCCGCAGTTCCCCCTGCGAAATTCAGGAATCAGGATGTGCAAATCAAAATAGTTGCGAACAAAAGAAATACAACGAAGATGCAAATTCAACATAGTTGTGAGTAAAAAGAAAATAGAGTAGCATGTGTTGAGTATGAGCTCAGAAAACGTACCCCTTCTAGTGAAATATTCTGTAGTCCAGAATCCACAGACAAGGCTATCCCCTCCCCAGAACTAAAGTGCAGTTCATATACAGTGATCACGTCCACGTTGTCTCCCTTCAAAAATTGGAAAATGGTTATCACTTCCGAGAATGCAATAGAAAATGAACTACATATGTCCCACTCCAGTAAGCCGTAAAGAATCTGATATGCGTGTAGTAAAAGCTTACCATAGTATTCCTATACAGGACAGCTAAAGGAATGATGCCATTAATGTAATCAACTTTGCCCAACCATAACCTCAGACACACAACCCCTAGTGAAAGAAGCATGAATAAGTCAAAAACAGAGGTGAAAGATAATCAAACAAAACAAATTAGTGGCCACCGATAGAAGTAGCAGATATTACCCTCAACGTTTTTAGCAGCTATACTCTGACACAAAACCCTGCTACAGGTCAAAATGTCCCACACACGTAACGCCCCGTCAGCATGAAGCACGCATATCAAGTTTCTTCCATAAACTTCTGATATACATAAATCTTGCACGGCAGCAACAACTGTCCCCCTGCACATTGCGCATTATATAGATGGGAATCACTAGAGGGAAAAAAAAAGAAGGGCGTATAGCGAAAGATATCACACTCCATTAGCTTTGTTTCGTTCGTGTAAGTATATACAAGTAAAAGACATTAGTTTTCTAATAACGGTACTACAATTACGTGCCTTACAAAACCCCAAAGACGACCAAGTCCTGTATCATCACGCAGCTCCTGGTGGAAACCTGATAGAGAGACGAAGGCAAATGATAAAAGAAACATAAAAGAATGGAGACACTAAGCTAATGGCAAGAGTTAATCAACCTGATGCAGGTTGGAAAGAAGAGACAGAACCATCTGATCTCCCAAGGAAAAGGAATCCAGGCGATGCAGCCACACTGGTAACATGAGTTTCATTCAAGTATGGTCGAGCATCCAAGTGGATCAGATGGTCAAGCGGGAAGACAGAGCCAGACTTATAGGACGACGTATTCTCGAGTTTAAGTACGTAGACAACACCAGACGGAGTGAGAGCGTAGAGAAAGTAGACGAGACGACCACTCTCACTTCCCTGCAGTTCAATTCCGTAACTTCAATTTCAAACATAAACTAAAAGATTCAAAAAAGTGGAGAAGAGGGATTCAAACTACCTCCTCGGCGGATATAAAAGCGAAAGGAGAGAGGGCGTGAGCGAAGACGAAACGAAGCCCGGTTAACGGAAAACCAGATTTAGCAGAGAGCTGAAGAAGCTCGAGAACGTTTGAGCTCGTTTTGTTGATTCTACAAACGAAAGAGATCGGAGGCTCGCCAAGTACACAGCTCGAAGCGTAGTCTTCTTCCGACGAAGGAAGGAGAACGCATCCATTGTCCTCCGTCGTAGGAGGAGAAGGAGGAGGAGGGATTGATATATCGATCCACTTGACGACATTTCCGCCGCCTGCGACTGGAACTTCCATACCGCCAGGCGAACTCCGACGATTCGACTCCATGTGTTCGTTCTTTGGAACCCTAAACCTTTACTCACTCAGAGAATTGCAGACGGGAAGAAGGAGTGACCTCCGGTTAGAGATATTTTATCACTCAGCCGGTTAATGATCTTTAATGGGCCTAGTAGTTGTTTAGCCCATTAAGTATTTGGTTATGTAAAACTGGAGCCTAGCGATTAACGGTGTCGTTTAACTCTGTTCAACTCTTTCCTTTATACGAAACTGTCTCTTGTTCAGAATGAATGGATGAATGTTAAAAGCTCGCTGCAGCGATACTATTTACTTCTTCTTCTTCTTCTTCTTCCTCAGGATTCTTCTCTTCTTCTTCGTTGTTTAACATGCCACAACCATTGGAGAAAGAAAACTCTTGGAAGGAAGTTATTTGTGAATCCGTTGAATTGGTGTTTTTGTTAATTCAATTGTGCCGTCGAGAGAATCCAGGTCATCGGGGATAAGGGTTTCAATCTCAACGGAGACGCGCTGAATTCAAATCAGTCGAATTCGATGATTCTCGCAGAATTAAAGCCAGTGTGATGCTTGAATCGATCTTCTTCGATCCATCAAGAGGTATGATTCCAAACGGAGCCAATTGATATCTTTTATTTCGTTCTAAGAACTTGTTATATCGTTTTTTGGATAATTATGCTGATAAAACCAATTGATTTGATGAACTCCAGCGTTTCACAAAGTTGGATCATGATGCTACTAGTAGCAAGAAGGGCTCATACATCTTTGTTGCCATGGAAATTACCTAATTACCTTTAGGGAACATCCCCTTTGTTGTCTTAGAGGTTAGATTTGATTCCTCTTTGTTACCCATCACATTGAATAACCTCTTTTGTTCTCATCATGCAACTTTTTTTATGGTGATAGTGTAGTTTCTCATGCTCATTCTAGGATGTATGCATATACTTATAACCTTGTTGACGCCTGAGCGTTTGGATGATGTTTGCTTCTTGATGATGGTTAGTAATTCTACATCTCTGTCTTTGTGCATTGTTTTCTGTTTTGTTGCTGTAAGTACAAGATTTATCTGGTGCTTCTTTCGTAAGTGCTGACCTCACATTTTTTTTTCGTGTTGCTTGCAGAGATTAAAACAACATTATGGAAGTCGAGAGACCATATTTTGCCAGGAGGAGATGATCTATTACCTCTCTACTCTCTGCTCAATTTCAAATTCAACTTCGTAACTATTGAGTATTTTTTGCGCTCTGACTAAGCTCCACTTGTGATATTGTAATTCTGTCGCTACCCAAAAAATGTATGGGTCAAGTTGCTTTATCACGTCCCAAGCTTGCTGTTGATTACTTAATGATTTCCTATGTAATACTAATTTTGTTTGATATAGAATTACAGGTAAATACTACACAGCTGCATTCATCCAGTTTTGCCGGAGGAAGGCTAAAATTATCTCTTGACAAACCTTGTCTCGGCCAAGACAATTTCCTGTAAAGTCATTCCACGGAGGAAAACTGTGTTCGACATGCGAGGTACAAGATCATTCAGAGAAGTAGTTCCAGCTTAACTGTTAAGTAAATTAAGTTGTGCAGAGAATGCAAAAATATGCTTAGTTGATAAATGGTGTGAAAGGATTTGCGTTCTAGTTATATTTATTGACTTAGGATAAGTTGCTAATCTTATTTGTTGGTTTATCTTGTATGGTTTATGTTTTCTAAGCTTCAGGATAAGGGAAGACCAGTGACAAGAACATGGAAGACGTTTACAGATTGCTGACTGTGTACAAGAACATGGAAGTTGTGAAGAATAGAAAGAAAGTGCATATATGCAGCAAAGAAGAAAGTAAAGGTAAGATGCTACTAGCATCTCCATACATTTATCCTTCATAGAAATCTCAAACCCTTGATAACATAACAAAAGTTTAGCATCCATAATCGCCTTACAAAGACATATTTACATAAATACAGTCAGCCTACACTAAGTGTTAAAGATAAATTAGACCCACTGTCCATAGCAGCTGACTCACCTCTACAAAAGCCAATTAGGGACACTTGACTAGAACCACGCTCATTAACAGATTGCTTTGGTTTCTTGCTGTACAGTTCATTGCATCTGAAACAATGGAACTTGGAAGGTAATGCATCGGCATTTTCAATCCCCGCACATCTAGTGTGGTGCCACACACCACACAAATCACAGGCCAACATCCTCTCACCATCATCATCCTTTGTGCCACACTTGCAAGTCAACTTCCCAGTTCTCCACCCCTCTCTCCATGCGGTATTGGAGAAGTCCTTCTTTAGATGAGCATCTCCCTTTGACCCGCATGACTCCATTTGAACCAATTAAAAACTTCAGGGTAATGGAATCATCCATAGAGCCGTAACCTAGGAGCTCCTCCACTTCAAAATTCTTGAACATTGCATACACTTCCTGAAAAGCCTTGGCAACTTCTGTTTTCAGGTCAGATACAGTAGCGTTCAGTGGAAACACCAACAGTTCAGGTGGTGGGGATGGGCATTCATTGGCCTCATCGGAAAGCTCGACATGACACCAAAGGTAGACTGCAAAGGGATTAACTGGGCTGGACGAATAATCTTTTATGAAATGCTTACAGTCAAGTATCTTTGTGGCTGCATCAATCATTTTATCACTAGTAGCTTGAGACCTGAACTCAGCCATGGTTTGTGGGTGCAATAATGTGTCATATAAATATCTCAAGTCGCATTTGATTTGCTCTTCCGATGCATAATTCATGTCTTGATTAGATAAGCGGTGCACATTGTTGACAGGTTCAAGCCTGAAGTTGATAACGCCAAAGGTTAAGATTATGCACGAGAGAAGACTACCAATCACAAGAAGAAAATGAAGAAATATTACCTATACTCAAAGTCGTTTGAGCCAGGCTTTGCAGCGAGAGCAGACTACTCGAGATCCATCATCCACCAAGACGCCTCCAAAATGCTTGAGACAATAATCAATCAGCTGTGGGGAGCCTGTTTTGCAAATAGACCTTTTAAGAGCCCACCTTTTAACCCAGTAAGCTCCTTGACCTCCTGCAGCTTTTAATATCTTAACCATGGTTTGCTGTACACGTTCTACATCACTTCTACTCCAAGCACAAAGCACAGACGATGTTGTAGTTGTTGTGGCTTTCGCTTGGTTCTCACGAATCAGTTGTAGGAGAAAGGAGAATAGGTCTCTTACGGTCACAAGCTCTGAACAGGAAAGTGACTGGTAAAAGGCGAGAATGGAGTGTAGCTGAGTTCTTGGGTTCCTCCCTTGGAACATGAACTCAGAGAGAGGCATCGCAGATAAAGTAGTCACAGCACTCCTGTACGCATCTCTTGTGAGTGCATAACTCCCAGATTTGAGTTCATAACCCCACTCGCTGTACCACGAACACCCTCTAGCCACCCCATGAAGCAATCGGTAGTCCATCCCATACTTCCTTGACACATCCATCACACTAGCCTTGCCGAACAGAAAGGGAGGAGCAAAGCCTGTCCCAAAAGTCCAGAATGGAACGGCCAGTTAAGAATCCAGAGCCACCTTCTCTACCCTTGAGAGACAAGAGATGTGCATAGCCGTTCGAGTGAATAACGCCATGAAGTAGATGACTGTTGTCCTCCAACTGAGAGTAAACCCAGTCCTCTGTGTCTAGAGCCAAGCTGCACCACCTGCAATTAATGCCTTCGGACAAGTTCTGAGTATAACCACACATCGAGCAAGCCTTTTCCAGCCCAATGTTGAGGCTTTTACTGTCTCCTCCTGATCTTATGAGGAAGTGGTACCTCTTTTTACACACAGGATGGCTACTCCAACCTTCAAAAACATAACAAAAAAAATGTTTTGCTCAGTATATGCATTCAACAGCCTATGGATGGACACGATTAAATAAAAAAAGATTCAAACTTTTCACAAAGAGGAATATGGACAGACCAACGACTCGGCAGTGGTCACAGTAAATGGATCTAGAGGATCTGGTTACATCCTCCTCAACAACGTCAACGGAGATGAGTCTCGAGGAGGAGAGATCTGAACCGTCTGTCGAATCTCCATGTCTGAGAAGGATCTGCCAAGTTCTCAAGCTGGAGAAGAGCGTGGAGGTAGGGAGAGTGACACGGGCGTGGCTCGCGAGGAAGGATGTCACTCCGTCGCGGAACGGCTGCAAGGTAGACGTGCCGCATCTCATCTCTTCCGCTGGGAAGGTGGAGAAACGGTAGAGATTAGCGGGGATTTTGTTGCTACGCCTAGATCTCTTGGCGTTCCGACCGACATCCATCACAGCCATGACTGTACGAAGCGTTTAGTTTACTAACGACAAAGCCAAACTCCAAAATAAGACTATAACTAAGAGAGAGAGAGACCGTGAGATAGATACAGAAGAGGAGAGAGAGAGGAGTATAGAAGAAGGGTGTTTTTGGTGGGAGTTTTGGCGGAAGATTTTCCCTCTCAAAATTGAGGATTAGGGTTTTTGTTTGTTGTGGATGTATTGACCAAAAACTTGACCTCTTCTGTAGGGGAAGATGAGAGAGAGAGGTGGGCCCTACTGATTGAGTCGGTTTTATATTTTCTCTTTCTACACGCTTTAGTTTTTATTTTTCCTCTTCTTCCCTTTTTTGTTTATAAAATTACCCAATTAATAAAGTAAACGTAGCTGTTATATAAAATCATATCTAATCCAATCCCGATTGACTCCTAAAAGATTTCTTGGTCAAATATATAATTCAAATATTTAGCTTTTAAATTTGTCTTCACCCAAATATTTCTTTTCTTTCGATAAAATGTTAAATTATCCAAATATTTGCCAAATATTTGGTATAACCGTATAAGTATCGAAATATTTTTAGGTCATCGAAATACTTACTGTTTTGTTAAAGTAAGTCCAAAACAAAATTTAAAGAAAAAACATATTTACCCAGATTTTCTTTTGTAAGGTTTATAAATACTGCTGACGAAAAAGGGTTATCTTCAGTTATTTTTGAAAAAAATTTGAAAAGTTGTAAAATATTTTATGTGTTTTGTATACTAAGTTAATCATCTTAAAAAAAAGTTAATCGTCTTAACTTGACTTAACTATAATAATGATAATTATTATTACCTTACTTTAAAACACAAACCTTATGTTCCGTATGATATATCGTCTATAAGGAAGCGTGAAAAAGTTATAACCCTAATTAATTTCTCCATCTGTTTTCAAAACAATGACGACGATCTCTGATCTTTCCCGAGACTTGATCGGGGAGATACTTTCCAAAGTTCCGATCACATGTGTTGGAAAAGTAAGATGCACTTGCAAACGATGGAATGATTCGACGAGAGACAGGATAGTTGGTAAAGCAGGAGCTAGGCAGTTTATGGGGTTCACGATGATGGATTATAAGGTTTGTTCTTTGAGAATCGATCTCAACGGAATACTCAAGGACGAAGAAGGCTCTGGTCTAATATCTATAAAACCGATTGATAGGCTCAATAAAATCGAGATATATAAAGTGTTTCACTGTGACGGCTTGTTGTTATGCGCGACCAAAGACAACACAAGGCTATTGGTTTGGAACCCGTATCTAGGGCAAACCAAGTGGATCGAGCCTAAAAAAGCTTACCACAGATTGGACAGGTATGCTCTCGGGTACGATAAAAACAAGAAATCCTACAAAATATTGAGGTTTGTGGATAATAAGTACTTGCCCACATCTCTTTTTGAGTTCGAAATCTACGATATGAACTCTAGGTTGTGGAGGGCTCTTGATGTCACTCCCGACTGGGATAACGAGTTTTTTCGACCCGGCTTGACAGTGAAGGGAAACACTTACTTCTTCGCTAAACAAAAAATAATATTTGAAGATGACGCAGATGAAGCAGACGGAGATGTGGATGATTTCTTGGTCTCTTTTGATTTTACAAAAGAGAGATTTGGACCACATCTGCATGTGCCGTTTCACTCTTATCTCCACGAAGATACCGTGGCTCTATCGAGTGTTGGAGAAGATAAGATTGCAGCTTTATATCAGTGTGCGGACATTAATGTGATGGGGATATGGGTTACAACTAAGATTGAGCCACACACGGTGTCGTGGAGCAAGCTGTGCTTCTTAGCAGTTAATAATATGACCCCTCTCATTGGTGCAAGTTTCTTCATCGACGAGGAAAAGAAACTGGCAGTGTTTTTCGCTTTAGACTTTCTTGGTCGCTACAAAAGGGCTTGCATCATTGGAGAAAATGGGTATTTTAAACAAGTGGATCTCGGAGAAGTTGTTGGGAATTCTGGTGACTACCGTTTCCCAGTGTGCTCTTACGTGCCAAGTTTAGTGCAAATCATCCAAGCCTAGTATCATGGGGAAGAAGAAAAGGACGATAAGTTGTTATTGGGAAGTCCTTTTTATTTGTTTCTTTCATATCCTTTTCGTTTTCTTTGCCTTTTGTCACTTTCTTTGAGCAAGACTTATTTTTCTTTTGTTTCTATTTATCATGTATTACTCAAAAGCTCTGTCTATCAATCGTATTTGAAGTCTTGACCAAAGAACCTTAGACCACCTGCACGTGAAAACAAATGAATCCTTAGCTCAAAAAAAATAGTATAAAATGTTGTAGGTCTCATGTTTTTTGGTTCTAGTATCAACAAAACCTCTTTTACTCCTTCGCTAAGGATCAATCTTCTGGAAGTAACGTTACTGAGCACAGGTTTCAGAACCTGTGATTGGCTGTTTTTTTTCTTAAGTTGAAAAAGATAGTAATAAAATATTATAAAAATATCTAAGTTATAGAGCCAACATAATATCACCATTACTACTGCTCTATGTTCCGTATCTAATCTTAACTATTTCTTTCCAATCTTTAACTGTTTCTTTTACCAATTTAGTACTCTATACCGATTCAGATATATCTCCTTTTTGTTAAAAAAATATACTATATTTATCTCCAGGGCCGTCTCAAACTTTATACGGACCCTGTTCAAAAAAGAAAATAAGATCCTTTTTGCTAATCCAAAATAATTTTGATTTTCACAAAATATTAGTATAATATAAAATAAATACATCAGTTTAATTATTTTATATCTAAATAACACAATTTTCTAGTTTTTAATGTAAAGTCAATGATCAAATAATTGAACTTGATTATTTGGCATTTTTCAATGTAAAATCAGCGATCAAATCATCGAATTTGATCATTTTCTAAATTTTTTTTCAGTTTTTTAAACATTTATTGTATCTATAATAAAAAATCATAATCTATATATATAGTAGAGTAACAAAATATGGATAGTAAGCTATATACTTTTGAGTAGAAAAGTCATTTTTTTTTTGTCAACAAAAATTTTAGGCTAGTTTTTTTTTCTTTGTGTTTGCTATTTCTAATTAAAAATGGTGAAAAAAATATATTTTGTTATCCGTATTTATAATCACTAATTGATACTCCCTCCGTTTCATATTATATGTCGTTCTAACCTTATGCACACAGATTAAGAAAACATTTAATTTTACATATTTCCAAAATAAAAACACTATTACCAATACACCTAACTATGTATCAACCAATAGAAAAATAGAAAAGAAAATATTGTCAATAAATTTTACATTGAAAACCGAAAACGACACTTATTTTGAAACAAAAAATTTCCTCTAGAACGACATATAATTTGAAACGGAGGGAGTAATTGTTTCTTAAACATAATTAATTAGAATATTAATTTTCTATATTACCATTGAATATTCACACACATATTAACAACCATTTCTTACTTTACAAAATATATAATTGACATAAATACTAATTACTTCCAAATTCATTGCATTTTTAGTTGGTTATATAAAAAAAAATGTAATTTACATTTATTGGTTATAAATACAGAAACTAAATTCAAATATAGTTAATCTGATTTTTCTATAAAATATGATTTTAAATTTATAACTATTACTAAAACAAATAAAAATTATGGACCCTCTAAAATTTTGGACCCTGTTCGACTGCTCCACTTGCACATGCTAAAAGACGGCCCTGTTTATCTCCTTTCATGCTAAAAGTGTAAATTGAATTCTCCCCCTCCCCAAGAAAATAATAATTAAAATTAAAAGACCTATAAAGTCAATGCTCATATAACCAATTGGGCAATTGTTCGACACCAACAAAAATATCATTTTTATTAACGTCTCCTTATTCATTCCACAAAGGCAACCAACTCAGAAGAAGAAGCGAAAATTAGAGAGAGGAGTGTCTCCTTCCGCGCAAGCGCGGTGCACACGTGCCATCCGATCAACCGACTTACAAATCCCACTGCATGACCAATCGAACGACGCAGCGCACACGTTCCCGGCCTGCGCTTTCCACTGACAATCCGGTGGCGTCCCGCAACACATTGACCTCTCGTCCACATGCTCCACCTCTAACCCTAGCATCCACGCTCCTAATGACACGTCCTCGTTCGCGTACCTGTGCAGTATTCCCCTACTCCCCCCACAAACCATTAATTACTACTTGTAGGCTAAAAGAAACACACATGAATATGTAAAAGATTAATGTCACTCACTGGTTAGTAGAGATGTACGCAGCTAAGTCTTTAGAGATTGCGTAGATCTGTCCAGTCGCATGTCTGAAGTACTTGTTCCCTTCTTCTCCAAACTTCCAGAACTCTGGCTCGTGGTACTTCACTCCCCTAGGTTTTGTACCATTCTTTTCAGACATCCAAACGTCTTAATTAATTTTATATGTTTTGTTGTTATAAGAAAGATTCTTACTTTAGTGAAAGAACCGGACCAGACTTCATGCATCCAATGTAAACCCTCGGTCTTGATTGATATCTTGCTAGTGTGGTAACGAGCATTCCTAAGTTGACATGTACGTCGTCGTCTACCTTCACGTAGAACTCTGCGTCCCACATTGCTGCTGCTGTTGAGAAGTAGAGTCTTGTCTTTGTAGAGAGCTGGTGATATCCTTCAATGTGTTTTAGTCTCAAGAAATCTTTATACTCTGAGTCTTCTTCATCTATCGCTTTGTCTAATACTCCTCCTGGTGTTGCACTGTGTCCTATCACAAACCTGACAACAACAACAACAACAACTAACTTTAGATGACTTGCTTTTTGGTAATTATTGTCTTTTACTTGGCTTACTTCACGACCTTACAACAATCCCTTTCTCTTTCTCGATTTTCTTCAGCTTTTCTCCTGTTGGCATCCATGTCTGCCTCACCGAATCTCGTCTCTTCTTGCTACTGAATGCTGTGTTGATGCCTATCACTGCAAACGCTTTTTGTAGACTCTGGTTTTTCGCGCTCTTTTCGCTCCAGAACTCACTGTTTCTATGGCTTGTACGTCCTGCTGCTAACTCCAGCTCCAACGTTGACATTGTTCTCTCCAATGCTCTACACATTTATTAACATTTTTAGTGTTGTTACATTCTCTGTCTTAATCATGTTTAACCAAAAAAAAACAAAAGATTGGACTATTACTTTACTGCTTGGTGGGTTTTTGATACTTCTCCTATTATGTCTCTGGATTTGCTTTCTATCAATTTCTGACCAACAAAAGTGGGAAAAAATTGTTATTAGTAAATATATATACACCTGATTAGGTGGTTTATTATGCTTAGTAAGGATAAGTGAAGAAGGAGATATTACGCGTTTATGTTCATCGCAGTCCTTTTGAACTTCTAAACGTTTAGACAAATGCTTTACGAGATGTTGATCCTCTTCTTCAGACACGTAAGAGCGACTCAAAGATCGACTCATGAACAGTGAGCCTGCAAGAAAGCTAGCGAGGCACAGCACTATGATGGCTTTTCCTGAAGCAGCTTTGGGCCTCATCTCTATGCGCCTCTTTAGTCCTAATTCTGCAGAACATCATATAAACTGATCATGAGGATGTATACTTGTCTGTGCTTTTACATCACATGCTTAAATGATCATGAAATTTGTGTATACATATGTATATGCTCATGAGGATGCTTGAAATATCTAACTAAAATCCTCTATACATTTCTAATATGATCAGAGGCATGCCATTTGTAGGAGATTTATCAGAGCCAATAACATTATGGACGAAAAGCTATACATCAAGGAAAAGGTTAGATAAATTTTTTCACAGCTTCTTAAGCTAATAAACTCCGGTTTAAGAACAATTGATTTTTTTGAAACTAATAACAATAGATCAATTTAACAAACTCGACTCTTTTTTTTTTCTTCTGAAAAATCAAACTTGGACTCTTAAGATTGATGATTGAGAATCATGAACATACCTCTATGAAATGATGGGACTGAATACGAGAGCTTTCAGATTAAGAAACAAGTTCTGAAAGCTCATGAGATGTTATTTATATAAAATGAACACAAGAATGTAGTTGCTGAACGACAACGGCGCTGATGTTTTGCTTCTCTCTCTCAATCTGTCCGTCTTGTCATGCAATGTGCATGTCCCAACTACATTCTTGCAACAACTTAGGCGCTTAGAGTGTTGCGTTCACAACACATGACTCAAGTTCTTGAACAAATAAGCGTAAATGTGGTACAGACGTTACACCATATGTAAATGCTTGTAAGAATTACGTGAAAACTGTAACAATATTTCAAAGTTAATGTAATTGTGAAATAGTAATTACAAGTACTAACATATGTTGCAATAACATTAAGTTACATCTCTATAATAGTATACACTGTGACATCAAGTTACATCTCCAATTGAAACCAATACGTAGTAGCGTAGGTCTGTTAAAGTGGGTCGGTCCATTTTGTAGAGGTTAAAAACATTCTTGAACCAAGCTGCAAGAAAGTTTTAAGCTTAAGGATCACGTTAGATATGTTTTGTTTAATGAAGCATAATGATCATACGGAGTTATTTATATATGATCTATCTTTTCAAAGTCAGTGATAATGCTCAAATCATAATAACTCAAATAATTCCAGTGGTGAAGACAAAGACACTATTATTCATTGAGATTGATGCGGCAATGGAGAAGTGTGTTGTGTGGACCTTTTCTGTCCGTCCGAAATTACAGTCAATGATGCTTACCCGACTATTATTATACATAAAGTGTCCCACATCGGGTATTGGAAGGGATCCTTAGTAATATATAAGATGGATGAATCTTTCCACTAATCACCAATTGATTTTAATTGTGAAGTCCATCTAGCTTAACATGGTATCAGAGTCCGATCCACGCAGTCCAACCCGATCCACATCGATCTGGTCCAAAAGTTGGCCCATCAATCTTTGCCCGAGCATTCCAAGATTGACGCTCAGAGAACCATCATTTCGAAGAGGCGTATTAGACACAAAGTGTCCCACATCGGATATTGGAAAGAATCCTTAGTAATATATAAGATGGATGTGTTTCTCCACTAGTCACCAATTGATTTTAAGTGTGAAGTCCATCTAGCTTAACAACTATATCTCTGAGATTATGATGTCAATATATATTTATTGACCATATCTCTCAAACTTCTGTCATATAATAGGTTTACGGTATCTTAGCCTCAAAAGTCAAAACATATTGCTGTTAAACGCATCAATTGGCAAAGGTTATATTAAGCAGTTATCGCTAGTAAAAAAATACGGCCATAACCACAAAATTGTCACGGACGACCCATGAAGATCGAAATGTGGTAAAATCGCAACATTTTCGTGGCAATTTAGCTATGATTTTGCTAAGAATTTAAATGTGGCAAATAATAGCCACAAAATTGCTATGAACAAATTGTGGCAAGCTAGTTTTTTTTTTAAAAACTAGTAATTTCTGCGACGACAAATGTTGCGATTAGTTACATTTTAGCCGTGGCAAAAATATTCATAATAAAATAGTGTTAACAAGTCGAAAAAATTTAAAAAAATAATCCAAAACAATATCTTAGACGAAGATTAACTCCGGTCTCTTAATTCAAAATTTGACATCTTTTTACACTTTTCGGCGAATAAACGGCTCTTATATCTCTTATTTAAAAGACGGTTCTTAGTTTTTCTTAGTTAAAATCTAAAAAAGCTAAAAACATGTTTCTTATGCGAAACTAAGAACTCCGGCTAAGAAATTGAGACTTATGATGGTCTTAGATATCAACTAAAAAAGCTAATAATCGTCTTTTAAATAAGAGATATAAAAATTGTGTGCTAGCTAAAAAATATAAAACTAAAAAAATACCAAATCATACCGGGATTATTAATCTTGCCCTTAGCATTTCATGGCTAGCCCAGTGAAAAAAAATGGCATATCAATCAATTCATGCACATTTAGCAGTGATAAAAAAAGAGAAAATTAGGAGAAAGAGCTATTTTTTTCTCAGCTTTGTCCCATTAGGATTTTAATTAGATGTTTTAGAAAAATAGGATTTTGTAACCCTTTAAATACGATTATACCCTTAAATTATTAATTAAGTTGAATTATGATATATAATTATAATTTCCGTAATTATTTTTAAATGTTAAATTAGTAAAAAGTAAAAAAATATAATGAAGTAAAAACTCAATTTCATATCGTCTGGTCTCAATCCCTAACCCCTAATTTCATTAGCTTATGTCCTTCTCTGCCGTAGTCCGTAGACCCCTTCCATGGCGATTTAGAAATCCACAGAGAGAAGTTTTTTTCTTCGTCGAAGATTAATCTGCCCAAAGTCTCTACTCTGGTTTCGTCATTTTTCTCTTCGATCTCATAGCCTTGTTCGTCGTCGGTGTTCTTTCTCTTTGTTCTTCCTTTTCATCGGACGGGTCAAATCAAAATCGAAGCCTTCTTTATTGTGTTTCGTATTGGTTAAAAAGATCGTTTCTTTATTGTGTGATTCTTTCAAAAAGTTTGATGCTTTTGTTTTGATTAGAATTCAGACAAGCACCAAGGGTTGGAGAACCCGTGGACCAGAGAGTTCTGTCCTTACTTCTTGCTGAATGATTTGTGGGATTCGTTCGAGGAGTGGAGTGCTTACGGTGTTGGGGTTCCTCTTCTATTATAGAGATTGTATACTTCTTCAAGCAATCATCTGGGACACATATTTAATTTGACAAAGACAGTATGGCTATTGGCTAGCCAGCACCTGTACCACGAGTATGTTTCTTCCAAATAATTTGTAACAAATAAAGAAACACCGTTTATGGTTACTGATAAATCCAAACATTAACCACATCGGCATGTGTAGTACCCACGGAATTTTCGCAGGAAGTGGGTTGCAGGCGTGTTAAGAAACTTGAGAGCGTCACAGTTTCTGAGCTTAACACATACGTTCTCAATTCTCACCCGCAAGTAATAAGCAAACCTCTACACTTCCACATGGATCCTCATCAGTTAGGCGATTTAATCATGTCGCAGCATATTGCCATATAGTCAATCGAGTTCCTATTCAATGGGAAAATTGAGGCAATATGATTGAACTAATAAGTGTCTATTTACTGTAATTTTAATGCTTTAAACTTTCTGTCTCTGTTATGTCTGGTTCTTCTTTTCCTTACCAAATTGTTTGCTTTTGTAATTATAGAAAGCATGAAAGACAATATTTTTCTTTACAAAGCTCCCCTCGGTTACAGCATTGAAGACCTTCACACAAATGGTGGAATCAAGAAATTTAAATCTTCTGTCTACTCAAACGTAAGCTTAAATATCACCTCCGATGGAACTCATCACTACAATGAGAAAGTTTTGTGTTTCATCAAAGGATATTTTTTTGATTCTGGTAGGTCATTGTTCCTTTTGCTTTTTTTGCTTAATCAAGTGATGTATAAGCTATGTAAACATGGTTGTACAGTTGGCAACATTGTAATTTGTACATGTATTTTTACTATATTTAAAGTTTATGGATAAGCATAGATTATAGATCGATTGTATGTTTCCTTTATTGTAGAGTTGCGTACAATAATTGTCATTCTTTTGAATTTGATAACCAAGTAGACATACGTACAGCCTCCCATTTTGATGTACCATGAAACTCCACTCCTCATTCCCTTTATCTACCATGAAACTCCACTCGTCAATACAACTAAACATCCATTCACCAGGTTTAACATATTTTAGAACCATGTTGTAATGATGGAGAGAAGAGAGAAGAGAATAGAATAGGTTGATAAAGAAGAAGAGAAGATTGGTCGATGAAAGGATCGTGAGAGGAAGAGAATATCGTGGAGAAAATATTCTCTAAAATATTTAGAATAGATTTAAGAAACATCTATAACCGAATATGGCAGTTTCCATATTTTTCGGATTTACCTAGAAAACGTATCATACCTAACTCAGACTACAGTAGAATATGTGGAGACCTATTTTATCTTAGGCGTCACATAAGGTAAAAGGTACATAAGCTTAATTTCACAAAACATACGTTAGGTATATCATAGAGTTATGGCTATTTGTCGTTATATAACCCTAGGTATATTGAAGAGATCTACTAGATTGTAACGTTACAAAATGTACCTAAGATATATATGACAAGGAAGCCTATATAACGTTATATACCCTGGATATATCGATGTATAAACTTGTATTTCGATTTCTAGATAAAATAGATCACCAGAATGTGTATTCTAACCTGAGTTAGAAAATAAAATAAAATATGATTCCAATTTTTTTTTTAAAAAATTAAACATATAAATTATCATACTTATGTTTCCAATAGTTTTCATATTTTTGTATATTTTTATATTTAAGTTTACTATTTTTCTCATGAGCGAAGGGTAAAACATGTCCAAAATTGCCAAAAATATGAAAAGTCTTAAAGTGACAAAGAAAAATTTTAAATGTCTCTTTTTCCAATTTTCCCATAAAAAAAGCTACAAATAGTTTTTTTTTTCTTTTTAGTGGCAACAAATAGCTACAAATAGTTGAACCAAAAAAACAGCTACAAATAGTTTATGTAGTAAGTTTTTTTTTTTTTTTTGATTAACCAGGTGGTTGACCCCTTCGGGACCCCCCCACCTAGGCCCGGCGCCAGCCTGTGTCTGTACCGTTTAAGGCCCTGGACACGCCTCCCCTCCCCGCGAGTCGAACTCGGGTTGCCCCTCAGTGGCCAAAGCCTGGGGTGTACCACTGGACTACGAGGTCCGGGTGTTTATGTAGTAAGTTTAGTGGCAACCTTTCTTTAAGTGCTATCCCATCCGTCTGTTTAGCTAAAAAAACTCGAAAATTTGTTATGAAAATAACTTGTCAAAATTCATAGCATTTTTCGTGGTAAAACATGGCAAAAACCATAGCAATGTTCGTGGAAAAAAATGTGGCTTACCTTTTATTAAAAGCTAACACACTAGAATTCATCTAATCTATTAATTTAACTAGGCATGCCGTTTAACACAACTGTAAGTCAAAGAAAAGATAGATGGATGGTTCTGCGGCTAATTAAATGGTTTTGGCTAATGGTTTTGGCTGATTATAATAGGCTATAGATGGTTTGTACTGCGTTGGGGATAGTTGTTTTCCTGGTCAGGGAGTTATAGCTGTGGCTTTCGCAGGAGTGATGTGTGCTCATCGTGTAGCTGGTGACATTGGTTAGAAAAGTCAAATATTTTTTTGTAATATGTCATGGGAGACTTGTTGATTGCTACGAGCACAAGAAGCTAACATTTTTTCTCATTTAAATTTATAGGGCTAGAGAGAAAATCAAAGGTACTTGATGCTGGTCTTCTAGGTATACTTGGTTGGCTAAGGACACTCGCATAGTTCTAAGGGTAGAAGGGACAAAAGCTAGTGACGATCGGTGGAAGTGTTCCTCAAGTCCATGAGAACGGCTTTACTATGAACAATCTTTTTATTTTTGTCGTTTAGGACCAAGAAAAGTTGCACATAGATAAGAAATATATATATATATTTTGTCTTTCTCTGCATACACTGACATAAATAAAAAAAAGGATAGATGGTTTGACTATTTGCATCTATCTTTGGTGTTTATCGATCCTAGAAGAACTTTTTTTTTTGGGCAGACAATATAAAACATTCAAAACTGTAAACAGTCAAAACCGAAACATTAGTTTAAGCTAAGTCCACAGAAAAACTTAAAAAAAAATTAAATATCCGAAGATGTGTATAATGTAAAGATCAACCCAAAACACTCAAACACTGAAAAATCCTTTTAGGTGGTTTATAAACCACTAATGCCTATTTTTCCTTTTTCGTTCTCGTGTCATGACTCCACGCTGTTGGATTCGAACCAAGCTTGGAACATCTATCTTATTAAAACAGAAACATTCTGTTGGACCTAACATTTATTTTGTAAGTTTTTAAATTAAATAGACATTTATACTTTATAGTTAAACATACATTAAATCACTAATATTCCTTTCTTTATACTACTATCCATGTTTCCAAACAATATACTTATTTCTTTATCTACTATCAACGTTTCCAAACAATATACTTATTTCTTTATATTACTATCAATGTTTCCAAACAATATATTTTTTATACTAATATCAATGTTTCCAAATAATACAATAATTAATATTAATTATTTTATATATATATCATTTTCTCTTTAAAATTTTGTAGAAACGTCATAATTTCATAAATTACAAAATAGTAAACTTTAAAATTTTGATTATAAGATTATAAATTATGAAACTATTACAATTTAAATCCAATTAGATTACATATAAGTCATCTATCAGTTTAATCGGTTAGTCTCGGGTTTTAGTGATTTTTTAATATGAATATTTTAAAAACATAAATTGAATTGTCAAATCTCCGGATTAACCGGTATAATCACAATCGGATTGAATTTAAAAATACTGATTTAAATGCAAAAATATTTTAAATACACACTCTTTAAAAATTACCAAAATATTTGTTAAATTATTAGTGAAATTTTTCATCGTAAAATATCCCGCGCTTCAAAAGCGCGGATCAAAATCTAGTAATTGTGAATAACTGAACCCAAAGAACATTTATTTTCTCCTAGGGGAATTTTCATGAACCGATTGTCCTCTCCAACAATGTATACCATGTCCGTATCCCTCTTATTTATACATTCCATATCGCATAACACGGCCGCTTTCTTCTCCTCGTCGATAAAGAAAGTTGTGTCACATGAAAGATCCATCTGAGGATTATTCTCATCTAGTTCCAGTGATAAAAATTTGCTCCACGACACAAGTATGGCCTGATCAATCTTATCATGTGTCGTCATCCATATCTCAATCTTTCGTGGATGAGAATAGCTGCTATACAATACCACCAGTCGTTCTTCTCTAACAACTGAGAGAGTAGTAGGAATAAAATCATGATGGCCACTCCAAAAAAACGAATAGATAAACACGTATACTTCTCTGTTGAAAAATCAAAACTAAGTAAGAGATCTTCTTCATTATCTATATTGGCAATCCAATAAATATTCCCCTTCAAAGACACTCCCTTTGATATTATTCTTCTGCAGTTATTGGGAAACACGTCGTTAAGATCCTTCCAAGAATGAGACTCAAAATCATAGACTCCAGAGTCGACATCTTGAGGTTCTGCAGCAAGAAAATCCCAGCAGCATCTCAAGATTTTATAGGTTTGGCAAGACTTGTTATTATCGTATCCAAGGGCAAACTCCGAGTGTTCCTTGTAACGATCACAGAATGGGATCCACCTGATTTGGCCAGTACAAGGGTTCCAAACCACGAGTCTTTTGTCCCATGTTATGCATAACAATAACCCGTCGCAGTGAAATATATTATATATCTTGAGTTGTTCCGCAATTTTGTTTGTGAGTCAACAGAGTTGTCATGATGAATCCCATCGAGATTTACATTCATTGAACAAACCTTCCTTGAATCTATCGACATGAGAACCATACGCTGTTTTGCTGCTTTATCCAAGTGCTTCTTGATGAACTCGTCATCTTTGAATAGAGCGTTCCATCGCTTGCAAGTAAAACTTAATCGTCCCAGAGATGTAGCCGGAACTCTATAGAGTATCTCAGGTACCAAATCCCATGGAAGATCGAGCAATCTCAATGCCTCTCTTGTCATGTAACAGCGTGAGTTAGAACAGAGTAAATAGCCAACCTAGAACTCACCAAGAGCTTAAGGAAGGTGAACACAGGTCTAGAAGACGATCTAAAAGGGAAGAGAGATCATCTCGAAGATGCTGGGTTTGTGTGATGATGGTGATGATAGATGACAATGGTGATTAAGATAGAGAGAGAGAGTTAAAGGAAGAAGATAAAGTTTACGTTTTTGATTGTTTGATTGAACCAACAAATTAATGAAACAAACCAGCATAACCAGAAGTAAATCATAATAACTAAACCAAGTGGTATAGCTTTAAGCTGTCACAATACTCCCTTTTTCAGAACATCCTTGTCCTCAAGGATGATAGCTTGAGTACTTGGTCTGGAGGATGCTCCTTCCACTGGACAAGACATCTGGTGACAGCTTTCTTGTGAGCTTGAACCACCTTCAGCGAATTTCTATCTTCTTGAACCATCACTTGTACAGGCTTGTAACACTGAAAATTGATGTAGAGAACTTCTCCATAACTTGTTAAATCACCATAACAGTCTGTGACAAGTAGTAAAACCCGAGACATTTTAATAGTTCTTCTAACTTCAACATGCAATGATACCACCATGTGTCTTGCTTGGCCAATGAGGTAACAGCTCAACACATCCTTTAGTTCCAGTTCAGACATTGGAAATGGTTTATATCTCCATTTATGCTCACTTGGAACATCTCTATACCAAAGAGAAGCAGATTGAAGCCTGCATGATCTTGTATCCTTTGCTGTGACCAGTTTGTATACTCCGTGAAATCGTTTGTCATGTCGCATCCTGGAACTAGTGCAACCGTCACGTCCGTAACAGTTTCCCGAAAGAACCTCATACGTATATCAGTAGCTGCCAACTCTTTCACAGAGTTTGGGATGAGCCACTCATATCCAGCTTGAATTTCTTTTGCCGGTTTAAGTGATATCACCAAACTCTCTATACAAGACTCATGAAACTTTGAGGTTAACTTCAAATTGCTGCCACGATTTTGATAAGTTTCAGGCCAATCCAAGAGAGCTGCCTTTGCTGATAACCCGCCAGGATCCCATACATATTTAGCCTCAAAACCGTGTATACACATCCCGTCAACGAGATGCATTGCCTCCCATGAACAAACCATTTTCTCATAAGCAGTATGGAAATATGCTCTTGGTCGTCTCCACTCAGCTGTGACAACAGCAGTAAGACCCCAACGAGAGTGGGAACCATAATTAACTTCAGCTTCAGAAGTTTCTCTTAGCTTCCATTTAACCTCATTTTCCAATATAATGTAATCTTCCTTGGAAGGAACAAGGTCGAAACTCACCTCAGCCATAAGCGCTTTCACCCTTCTGAACTTTCCCAAGGTTTCATCATCTAGTATCTTCTCGTTTTGATCAGGTGGTTTATGAATCTTAGCGCCAAATTCAAATGCACTAACTAGTGATCTCGGCACGTCTTGAAACTCTGAAAGCAGTTCCTTAGTTTGAATATGAAGTTGTCTCGTCAGTCTCAAATCTGATGTTGTTGCAGAAACCCTCAAGCTCTTATATTTCTCTGGCCAGTACCACTGAGCTGCTTCAGTTGGTAACCCACCTGGCTCCCATATGCGTTCAACCTGAGAGAGACAAACGCAGTGTTTCTCTTCATTACCCGAGATACATAGGGCCAGTTCCGTCAGCAGTTACGTCCGAGATACGCAGTGTTCCGTCACCCAATGGATTAGAAGAAGGCGCGAGGGAGGTGGCTAGCTACGAGACGTGACGGTAACGAAACTTAGATGCTTATTAGGTTTTTTTACCTTTTACAATCTTTAGGTATTATGTATTAGAATTAGTAGAATATCTATCATCTCTTTATTCTTTTGTAACTTACGGTTATCTTCATAAGCTGTATGGGCCAAACGTGCATCTCATGTTTTAACTTATATAGTGGCCCATTCTACAGAACCTATTTGACCCATTACTTGTGTCACGTTCTGAAAGCCGGGAGATTTTCGACAAGTGGCAAACTATGACAAAATCGTCGAGCTTTACAATGTCCAGAGATTTAAATCGCCAAGCTCTTCAAACGCTTGCAAGATCCGAGGACCAGGTAAAAAAAACACGTGTCCAGAAAGCTCTCCCCTCTGGACAAGAACCTTGTGTGAATGTGGTCTTGTTTATTTTATTTTTTCCAGTCTCAGAGAGATTCAACTTACTCGAAGATGGAATCAGCGAGAGAGAGGAAAGACTGGACACCAAGACACAATTTCAGACCTCCAGGAGTTAATGTGCCGCATCATTTCAATGGTGGCTCTAACAACTATGGGAGGACCTCCAATGGATGCTATGCAGCACGAACCACCACTTCCTCAAGAGATGAGGCACCTTCCATGAGCAATGCTAGTGTAGTGAAATGCAGGCTGAGTGGATCGAAGAGGACGAGACAGGCGTTTACATTACTATCAGACAATTAGCAAACGGGACTTGAGAGCTACGTCGAGTCAGATTCAGGTATGACAAACATCTAAGCTAAAGCATTTAGGATCCATCGTTTTAAACCCTCTGATTACTCTGTTTTTTTTTTTTGGTTTATGATCCCGTTTACCTTAAATTATGAAACATTCACAAGATTTCAGCAATTTGAATTTGTTGTTCAGTACTTAAGAAATTCTATGATTAGTTTGGTTTCTGGATTATAATATCGGTTACCAATCAGACATTTTGAAACTCAGCATCGTACCGTTACTAACCGGAACTTATGTTTTTTTTTTTTTTTGTTTAATCAACAGCCGGGAACGATTCGGGGAAATGCACGCAAAGACGTGGTGGAAGCAGAACAGAGAGAGAGTACAATTACAAACCCAATACCTCTAGGAACAGATAAATATGAGGCTTTTCATAGTTGAACAAAAAAAAAAGAGGCGTTTCTTTTTTTTCTTTTTTTTTTTTGGCAAAAAAAAAAAAAAAAATTTCATAATCTTTAATTAACAAACTAATTAGTTAATCTCCTACACACAACAATACAGCTACGCACATTTTGGTTATCTTGTTTTATCTTAGCTTAATATCTATACATAAATCAGTCATCATCGATTTCTAAGATGAGTCTCCTTACTAATTCTCATAGTTCTCGTTTTTTTTTTTTTTTAATAATCCAGCAGTTCTCCATTTACGTGAAGCATTCTCCAGAGTCCGGTCAGACAGTGGTCCACTTCACCCAAGAGGACTTTATTTGGGCTGGTGACAAACCCAACTTCCAGTGCCGCATTTGGTGACGAGAATCGACAGTTTCCCTCCGCCTGACGTCGAACCCGTGAATATGACAATTGGTCCCCAAAATTCTTACCAAGCGTGATATCTTATCCCGTCATGTTTCACAATATAGATGATTAAATTTAATGTGTATGCTATTTAAGTTCATATTACTTTCGAACTAAGAGGTTATCGTTCACATGCTTTCTTTTATTCCACACTAGTGATTTTCCGGCGCGTAGCACCGGATTCATATGTTATACTTTTACATAAATTTATAAATTATTATATGGTCTTAACAAATAAAATATGTTAAATATGAAAATAAAAATATAGTAAAATGATATTTTCTGATCTTTTTTATAGTGGTTAGTAACCGTAATGCATTACTTTGTTTGAAGTTGTTTAGTTTAAAGTGTAATAGCATAAGTGGTTGTTACTAATCAATTTAATAAAAAATAGAATAAAAAGCCGATAATCATAACAAAATTAATTTAGTTGGAATTTAAACATAAAACAAAGTTGATGTTTTATATAGAGAACATTCTTATATTATTAATTATTAAAATAACTATATATGAACTATAAAACTTTTACTAATATATTTAATTCAAATAATAGAAAGATGGAATACGTTTCAAATTTTATAAATTTTAATTAAAAAGTAAGGGTGAAGTGTCAATTTTTGGTAAGATAATTGGTGAGTATCTAATATATATTTTTAAAATTACCATGTTGACTTTTAAAATATAGAGGTGGGAGCTGTATGTGTTACTTTAGTTTCAAGGTCTCTCAAAAAGATGTATCATAAAATAAAAAACATAAAATTATTTTCTATATTATTTTTGTTATAATGGAAGATTTTGTGTGTGTTCATAACGAAATTCTTGTTTGTCCACCCTTATTTAGAAATATCAACGAATCTTCATATTAATCTAAATATGTTTTTTATCTAAAACTATAAATGGTCCCTAAACTCCTCTATTTAATGGACAACTTCTATTTTAACCGGAATGGAACAATGTCACTAAATCTTCCTAGTAAAAAGCCAATTTTTTAATTAGTAAATGAAATGTTAGCATCTATAACGATCATGAAAAAATAATTTCTAACTATCTTTGACATTCGGGCTTGCTGACTTATTACATTTAGTAATGGTTTTGACGAAAAATGGTTTGCGTGGTGCAAAAGATTAATGGTAAGGGTGGTATGTGGTTTCATTCAATTTTAAATAACTTTAGCAATCAGGAAACATTTTTAAATTTCTCTCAGAATTGAAGTAATGATTCTTTTTTTTAGTTACTTTTTTTAGTTGAGTTTTAAGAGTATATTAATCATATACACGGTTTTAAAAATGTAAACACGGATAACATGCATCACGGAAGTTATTGGTTTCCATGGACAGTGTAACATGGGAAGATACCATAGAGTTTATGTGTCAATACCAATAGACCAAATGTTAGTCTTTTGGACTTGAATCGCTATCAATTACTAAACATTATTAGAGTGGGATGAGTGGAATTTCTAGATTGATTATATGACGGTTACGTCGGTTGTGTTAAAGAAGGAGAATCGCAGAAGTTCCATTCTCCATCGGTAATATCAAATACAAAGAAACCCTATAAACCAGTGTTTTGACACCCGACCCAGACATTGAACCGGACGATTTACCGGGTCTCTGGATCATTGGGTCAACCGTGGGTGAACCGCAGTTTAATAAATGAATTAGTTTTATTCTATAATAATATATTATCTATGAAAATAAATATATAAAAACTAAAGTTAATATTTAAAACATAAAATAATAGTTTGGATATGTATCTATTTTATGTTTAAATCTTTTTAAAAATACTTAACTTTAGTTTCCATTTTGTATTTTTATTTGACATACAAAATATTAAGAAATAGTTTAAAGTACTTCAAAAAATATATAACATAAAATTTATGAAATCTAAAAAAAACCAAGACATTAAATTCATAATAAATTAAAATTCCAATCCAAAGTTAAAACATCATTGTAATACATTGTCAATAACAAAAATAAACTAACACATAATCACAATTAACACCAAAACACATTAAAAAAAGTTGAGAAAAGATTTTAACTATTAAAAGAAGAAAGCCACATGACACTTTTTCCCCCAAGGAGATAAAAAAATCAACTTTATTAGTATAGAATAATAGGATCCTAATTTTTATTTACCATTAACAAGTCATATTAAGTCCACAGTCCACTTAAAGAATTTATTAATATGACATATTTGATTATTTATATCGATAATAAACCAACTATAAATTTGAATTTTTTTTTTAATTATAACAAAATCTGTTAGAAAGAATTTAACAAAATCTTACTTAAAATTTTAAATATTTTTATAAAATAACATATTAATTATTTTCGTAATTAAAATTGTTATACATCAATTCTAACTAAAATTTTATTTTAAAACAAGAAAATAAAATTGTATACTATTTATTACAAATTCTATAATTATATTCTGTATTATATAAAAACAGAAGTGATATATGAATTAAATATAAAAATTATATTAAATAGGTAAATTAACACATTTTATTTTTTAAATTGTTTCATTTGAATAAATTATACTCATCATTAAAATGTTAAAATACGTAAGAATATAATATTTTATACAAAAGTAAATTTATTAACATAGGTTAAACTTTTATATCTACAACTATATATTATCTTTTTATTTATTTTAAAACTCTCGATAATTTATTGAAATTTTACTAAAACCATAAATAATTATAGATATATTTGATAAAACTAAAACTATAAAAAATTGACAACATTTATTTGATAAAATAAAAACATATATATATATATAAGCTAATGTTTACACAACTGATATGAGAAAATTACTCTAATCTAGTAGTTAAGATGTTCTCTGATCTGTTTCAGTGCTTGAATTTGAGTCCAGTAAGAACCAAACTTTTAATTTTTTAGATTTATCCAAAACGACGTTGTTTTATTAATTTATGGGTGACTAAATTTTTTTACGATCAACATATATATATATAGACATGATTTTGAGAATTCATGTAGAACTTTTGAATTTTTTAAAATTCATGAAGGAAAAAGTACGATGCATAAAAATGGTGAAATATATTTTATATACTTCCTATGTTTTCTAGTAAGTAGGCTTTTTCATTCTTTTTGTTCCACAAATATAGATTTTTATAATTTTAGTGTACTTTGTGTACTTTTAAAATAAACTAATTAAGAACATTTTAATAAATTAAGAATATAAAAAACTTAAGTGTAAATATTCATCTACTTGTAATATGCATAAATAGTTCAGAAAATTCTTCTTTCGAAAACGAAGGAGTAGTTTTTTTTTCATAATGCTGATTAGTTATGATATTATAATTATTAGTAAGATTATATAGATGATTTAAAATGAAACAGAATTTAAGTACAGAGGGAGAATTTAAAACTGAAACTAAAATAAAAATAAAATGAAAGAAGAAAAGAAAAACAGTTCCCTGGCGCATCACAAGCACAACACAAACCCCACTGTTATTCTTTCATTTCCGATCTCCAATCTCAACCATCTCTCCTTTCTTGGAAGGAGGCGGCTTTTTGCCACTTTCGGACACTTGATTTGTTTGTCTGCCTGTGTAATGATATGTCTTACAGCAATTCAAACCCACAAAACTACACTTCATCATCATCAACCGCCGCAAACTCGCCGGAGCTTAAACTATACCAAGCATTCATCATCACTGTACCAATCTGCTTCACATTCATCATCCTCTTCGTCTTCTACATCATCTACCTCCGTCGCCGCAGCAGCAGCAGCAGCGCCGATTTGTCTTCCCTCGGAGTGCGCACTACTTTCCTCATCGGAAACAACTCCATCTCCACGGCTGAGTTTGGTTTGAGCAAAGAGCTCAGAGAGATGCTCCCCATTGTCGTCTTCAAAGAGAGCTTCTCCGTTTTGGATTCCCTGTGAGTTTTCAAGACTTAGAATGCTCTGTTTATTACTTGAATTGGAGATTGCAATGACACTTAACAGTTGTGTGTAGATCATTTGAATTAATGCTTACTTGTTACTGAGAGCCAAACTAGAACCAACAAATAAAACAGATTTTTTTGGGATTTTGATTTTTTACAGATGCTCAGTGTGCCTTGGTGACTATCAAGCAGATGAGAAGCTTCAACAGATCCCGTCATGTGGACATACTTTTCACATGGACTGCATTGATCTTTGGCTCACTTCACATTCCACTTGCCCTCTTTGCCGTCTCACTCTTATCCCCACCCATTCCCATCAAACCCAAGAAGAAGATCCTCCTGTTCTGAATCTTAGGACCTCTGATGCAGGAGTGTCTTCTAGTCAACCTGAAACTCAGCCAGAAGAAGACCACGGAAATGATGGCCATTGTGATCTGAATGAGAGTGATCGAGATGCAGAGAACTCTAAAGAAACGCAAGAAGATGAGCGCAACAGTTTTGGGACATCAAGTGGTTGTTGTAAATTGTAGACTTGGTTAAAGATTACAGCTTCTGTTCAGTACTTCATGTAACTGTAAAGTTTGTAACTTGTAACATTATTAGTGCATTAGAGCTTTGATTCTTAGAAGAAACAGACACTTTGTTCTGGATGATTCGGAAACTTTTGAAAAGTGACCTCCCTTTTCAGAGGAACTTGATTTATGATCCTCTTCCATTTCTGGTGTTGAACAAAGCGACGCAGCTAATTCCAGAAAAGCACCGCTTCTGAGAAGATCCAACAAGAAAGGGAAAGACCATGTGAACACACTAAGAGTCGTTTAGTTAGAGGAACAACTTAAATCTAATGATGGAGGAAACGTTACTGCATGTTCTAATGCCTCATCTGCAGCAACGTATGTCCCAAGAAGAGAACGATCTAATGGTTCTCAGAGCATTGAAAGGAAGTAGCGCCGTCAAGTGAAGAAGATTGTTCTTGCCATTTATGCAAAGCTATTTGCTTAGCTCTACTTGTTGTTTAATTGGCTATTTGTCAAGGCATTGAGTGTACACGTTCTTGATTAACAAGCCTCTTCTCCTCTCCCGCAAAATTCTCTACCAAATTCAATTTCTACTTTCGCTTTCATATAACCTAATGATCTACTCTTTCACATTCCTTTTTTTTTCCTGCAGTTCTGTTTTACTGTATTGTTGATTTTTATACTTAGGTATGAGGCTCAAGCTTCTTCTACTTTTGTTTGTGTATTGTATGATATGATGATTGAACCTCATACCTAAATATAAAAATCAACAATGCTACAGTTGTCGCGGCTGAGACACCTTTTGTTCAGTCAATAGTATTCAGTATGTGTTGATATCAAAACTGTGTTCTCTCTGTTTCTAAATTGGTTACATCATACAGAACAGTATTGATGGATATTAAGGGATACATATGATGAAGAGACATTGTCACAAGTCACAAGTCATAAGAGAGCATTAAATCATATATCAAAGTGAAATATTGCAATCACACACATTTCATTTTCCATCCACCGTGGATGGAGAATGAAGGTTTTGTTTTCTTACATAGAATCAGAAATCACACGCTTACAAGATAAACAACAAATACATTAAAGAGTCTGTAGAGTTTGCTGTTTTTTTTGTCTTGAAGAAACAGAGGAAAGAGTAAAAGAGAGATAAGGAGGTGATAAGTACCTCTCACCTGAATCCTAACCATGGTTGGTTTGTCAACTGTTTTAGTTGATGTTTAAGAGAAAAAACCTAAAGGGAACCCAAAATATCTCCCCAAGAGGCAAAAGAAAAAAAAAACATGCAAATGCAATGACCCCACATTCCATCAGTGGAGGTTGGTTGGTTGGTTGAAACTATGATGAGCATTCTAAGTCTTAACTCTTTAAAACGATCTTAATCTAAAAGTTATTTTCAAGTGTGGCTATAACTCCAAAGCTTTAGCCACCGAGAATATACATGATTTCACAAAACAACATTACTTCCTTTAACCTCAAAGGAAGTTTATGTGACTTTCTTTTCTGTCCTTGTCCTAGCTACATAGTCCTAGATCTAATCATCCTAAGACTACTACATTGAATTGGATATTGCGTGAAGTAGTGTGCACACCTTTGAACACACTACTTCAAACACTTCCAGGTGGTGGCAACTCACTTCCCGGGAAATCCTTATTTCCTTTCTTGTTGATCAGCCAATCCTAAGTTTTTCTACCAAAAAAATGATTTGCCTTTCTGGGGCACTAATGCAAAGACATGGTAACTCTTACTTAAGTTGATACTTCTTGTACAAGCTATTCTGAACGAAACCTTTTTGGTTCAGAAGGGTGTGATGCAATGTGAAAAAGATGAGTAATGTGTATGACTATGGTCCAAGTTAAAACCCCTATGTGAGACTTAACTGGAACTTTGCAAAGATACCCAAACTCCAAATTTATGGGCTCTTGCCTAAAGGGTTAGAAGCACAAAGGGCAAAGGGCAAAGGGCAACCATGGTTAGGCCACAGGACTTGTGGAACTTCGAGGCATGCAGATGAAACTAGTAGCGATTTAAATGAAAAGGGCCTCTCTACACACACAGCATCATGGTATCAGATGTGAACCGTGAGCCTTTTGGCGGTTAAGCCTGTGGAACTGCAAAGCACACTGCTGAGAACATTCAGTACCTCTAGTTTCCAAGTTGTTTATAAAAAAAGGAAAACAGATCAAAGAACAAAACCTGATGGTATCACTGGTGAAGGTGCAAGAGACACTGGAGAACCACCATTGTGATGTGGGTAATTTCCCGCAGTGGAATAGTGAAACATGTGGTTGGGGTAGTGGAGAGGAGCATAACCAGTGACGGGTCCATTTCCTTCAGCAAACTGGAGATATGGGTAGTACGCTGCTGCCACACCAGTCATTGGTCCGGTGCTATACATCGGATGCTGAGCAGTTGCCCCTCCATAAACATTGTAGTAGCTCTGTTATAAACACAAACCAAATAAGCTATGGGATAAAAAGGAGAGTAGAGAAAGAGTCAATACTTCATTAGGTGGAGAAAACAAAATAATACATACCGTGGGATAGTTGTAATCCATCGAGTACGGAGAGAACCTAAGTAGGTTAAAACAGACCAAACAGAGGATTATCAGTCTGTTTAGAGTGATGAGTTTAGAAAAGAAGTAAGAGGTTAAACGAGGAGTACCCAAAAGGATTAGTGTAAGGAAGTGTGTAGTGAGAGAATGAAATTGGGGAAGGAAGAGCAGTTGCAGTCCCAAAGTGTGTCTTGAAAGGGCTTGTGACCTTCACACCTCTCCCTCCTACGTGTCCTGCCAAACACACAACACCATCAGAATGCTTTACATGCAAAAACAAAAACCTGACATATTTTACAAAATTTATGCAAAGCAATATATGTTTTTAGGGTATAAACACATACGCTTGGTGTAATCATAAGGACTTAAAAGGAGACTGTTATTAGTGAAGGGCATGAAAATGGCTTTTCATACTGTTGGCTCAATCAAGATGAAGCTTTACCCTTCAGACAATGAAGCAAGACATTTATATTTGTCCTAGATGTCTACAAAGTATTTATCTTCTTTTTTTGTATTTATCTTTTTAAATAACATAGAAGTATATATAGTGGTGATTAATGTGATAAGATCCGATGTACACATGGTATTCTGGTTAGGTTTTTCCAAAGATCAACAAGAAGTAGACAGAAACATTATAGATACCGTGGACTGGAGAAGAAGGTTTAGATCTCTGAACACCAAAAGCTGCAAGATTGCAATTTGCTCTTCTCCCGTCAATGACAGGAGCTGGATCTATGCATGCCTTCTGAGCTGCTTCTGGATCACAAAAAGTCACCTAAAAAAAAGAAAAACAGATTCCGTGAGGTTAAAGCCAAAAATCTCCCGAGTAAAAAAAAAGAAAACGAGAAGAAACACATACAAAGCCGTAGCCTTTGGATCTGCCGCTGGACTTATCAGTGATCACGACAGCTTCAACAATGTCCCCAAACTGTTCGAAGTAGTTCCTTAGAGAGACTTTGTGGGTTTCCCATGCTAACCCTCCAACGAATACCTTTGTAAATGTTGTGTCTTCCATTACTGCTGCCATGTCTGAAACAAGAAAATTCAGGGATGTCCTGCTTGGCGGGTTTGGGAACAGAAGCAGAAAGGGTTGTTGAGAGAGGAGAGGAGGAGGAGGGAAGAGGTTTCAAGGAAAAGTCAGGAAAATAAAACTGGAAAAGGGAAAGAGTGGGGGACACACTCATTCAATTATTTATCTTTGCTTTTCACAAATATCAATGTCATTTTATTTGTACGGTCACTGTGCATGTACACTTTTTGTTTGGTTGGATCCCACTCTGTAAATATATTTACATTTCGTATATTATTGTAATACACATGATTTATCTTAATGGAAATACATGAATAGAGACAAGAGAAATTTAACCCACAAAAAGAAAGAGATACTAAAATTAAAAGGTTTTTATTAAAAGGTTTTTATTAAAAGGTTTTTTTTGCTAAATAACCAAAAAAAGAAAAATTAGAATTTGGGAGAGAGAGTAGAGAGAGAGGAGAGAATTCTTTAAATGTTGCTGAAAATTGGGAGATGCTGAAATTAAAACAATAAGCAAGAAAGAATTCTTTATAAGATGAGAATAAGAGGTGTTTTTTACATCAACACAATTTTTTCGTTTATATAAAAGGTAAAATGTAAAAATTTAATGTGCGCACATAGTGACAGTGGTTTCACATATTTTTCTTTCATACAAAAACTTTAAAATGTTAGCAAGTTTTTAAAGGTTTTTCTTCACGTTTTAAGACACATAGCATATTTTGAGTTTACTATTTTTATTTTGGTAAAGTGTAGTATTTTATTTCCAAATAAATTAATTAATAAAATATCAAAATAAAAATTTATCTTAACAAATAAAAGAGAAAACAAGTAACAAATTTATATTTTTAATTATTGTATACTTTTGAACAAATATTCATCATATCTTTTTATCGCGGTTTTATATTTATATTTATTCCTTTAGTTCATATATCCCTCTGAATATTTATACAATAAATTCAATGAAATACTTTGTTTCAAAAATTTATTATATTTCAATTAAACTATATATATTATGTAACATTAAAATATTATATTACTTTTCGTAAACAAGAACCGATAGCTAAATTGCATTCAAAGTATATTTTCATAAGAATTAAATCATACACACATGTAATTCTTAGAAATTGTTTGATGAGTTAGCCAAGATGTTTATGCTTAATCAGATAAAACTTAAAAGTTTGATATGATTAATAGTTTGCAAAAACATTTCAGTCTTAATACAACGTTATACGGAATTTTATATTTATATCTAATTATTTTTAACCATTTAAATTTAGTTACAGTTCCAAGGAAGAAGGTGGATTTGGAATACATGTGATCCATGAATATAATCTAACTAGGTGATAACCTGCGCCTTGCGCATGACGAAAGAACTTAACGAAATTATAATTTTAAATATATAAGTATTAGAAAGGTAAAAATTATAGGCACAAATATTACATATTATTTCATGTTAAAAGATTCAACGAAATTGTGGATATGTAAATAAAGTAAGCTTCAGAATTTAAAAAACTTGTGTTATTTGTTTTATGTGGCTGAAGTATAGTTCGTGGAAGTGAATCTATAAGAGTAACCAAAAACTTGTATAAAATTAATGAAATCCACCATTGATGGTTTCCTAGTGTACTTCTAGTTTTGTTAATAATGATTTGAAAAAAGTGATGTGGTGAGAAAATGTGTTGAAGCTGATGTATGTTTAGGGTTTTAATGATGAAAACAAATCGCCAAAATTATAGTAAATATTTACTAATTAATATTCCCAAACTTGCGGTACAATTTAATTTAAAACTTGCCTTAACACATGTTGTAATAAAAAAAAATTCAACTCTCAATTTACGCAAAATTTGGATCTCGAATTGTATATGGAAATATGTTTCTGAGCGACTATAATTGAAGAAAATTACTTGATCGTTTTAAAAAATTAATTAATGAAGATTATTAATTGATTCCAAACTTACTCAAAATTTTAGATCTTATTGATATGTTAGTAAAATAAATCAATGAATTGATTACATATTTTTCATGGAAAGAAAAACATAATCAAAGATTATGCAATGTTTACGGAAATTAAATGTATTTTCCTAAATAACTGTCGATTTGATTTTTTATTCTAACTGAGACTAATAATTTGGAACATATATGTAGTTTCAAATATTGCATAGTTTTATGATTTGTCGAATCCAAAAAATAAATCATTCCAATATAGTATTTTGTAGTAGATACATACCTCTTTCATTAGTTTTTCGTCTCACATCGTAAAAGATGATTTATGCATAATTTTATCATGATCTTCGAAGTATTAAAATATTAACAAAATACTTGAAAACTTGCCTTAACACATGTTGTAATAAAAATGCAGCTCTCAAACTACGCAAAATTTGAATCTCAAAGTGTATATGGAAATTTTTTTTCTCAACGACTATAATTGAAGAAAATTAGTTGATTGTTTAAAAATATCAATTAGTGAAAATTATGAATTGATTTCAAAATTGAATCCAAAAATTTAGATCTGATTGATACGTTTGTAAAAATAATCAATGAATTGAATATATATTTTAGATATAAAACAATTACCGTCTTTATTTCGGTCAAACATATTGAATTGCATACCAAATTTAGTTTGAAAGAGATTGAGATTGAGTAAAAACACGTAGATCACATATTATAACATATAGATTGATATACAAATTTTATAATATTAAAAAAAAATTGTAACTAATGACTTTTGTAAAAAAATAAAATTTTACATAATATATTATATTTTAAAAAAACTTAATTAAATACTATACAATATTGTTGTATAATAGGAAACAAACTAAGGATTTGGTCAATCTTATTAAATTTAAAAATCCATAGGTGACGATCACATTTATATTCTTAATTTGACGTGATTGACAATTCAAATTTGGTCTTTGACATGTATTAATTTCCGAAACAATACCATAAAATTAACATAGATATATTATTAAGATCATGCATTAGGTCACCCAAGTAAATTGTGATTGATATTTCTTTTTTTTTTTAACAATGTGATTGACAATTCACATTTGATCTTTAGACACCTAAATTAAGCAAATCAATGACCTAATTAATGTTGAAATATATTTTTCCGCTATTGCATTAACGTTGTAAAGACAATTCATATATCTGTTTGCCAATAAACAATCAAATAGTATATTGCATTAAGAAATATGGCATTGACAAAACATAATTATCGATTACTAAACATAGTTATTGATTGCAAAGGAGAAGCAATTGGCATTTAAAAATAATATTGGATCGTCTTATGAAAATTTTAAAAAGTGATTCAAAAGTAAAAAGGTACCATTGATAGAAAAATAATATAATTTAAAATCATATTATAAACCCTTTGAATCAAAATACTACCATGCAACTCAATAAGCCACAATGATTCAAACATTTATGTGAAGAAATAAATTTTGGTTTTTCTATAAAAACAATTATGCCAAAGGTGAAATTTAAAAAATAATATTGGATCGTTTTATGGCAATTTAAAACAATGATTCAAAAGTACAAAGATATCATCGATAGAAAAATAATATAATTTAAAACCATATTATAAACCCCTTGTATATATATACTATGTTGCATCTCAATAAGCCACAATGACTCAAACATTGACAAATAAATAAAATATGATTTCTTTATAAAAACCGTTTCCAAAGAAATAAATTAGTTTTCTCTATAAAAATAATAACGGTTACGTTTTAATACATCGTCGTGTGAAAACTTATGGTCATATTCGATTTCTATATAGTTCTATAATATATTATGAAAGTATAATATGCCCCAATAATTTATTATGTCTAAAACCATATAGTAGACTAAATAATAAATATATTTCCGAAAGTAGCCAGAATATATCATTAATGGTAGACGTTTTAATTGTTGTTTGTCAATAGTGAAGAAGATTATAGTATATTAGTCAAGGTATATTAAAATGATCAATGGCAAATTTTGTAATTTGTCTAGTTAACAAAGGGTCTTTTAATATAGGGTGTGAAAGAACTTGTGGGATTGACACATAGGAAATGACACAATTGAAAATAACACATGAACTAAAGGTTAGTTTTCAAATGGTCTTTTCAAATGGATTTTGCTGGCAAAACAATTGTGGCAACTTATTAAATACCCACTTTTTTGCTGGAGTGCTTCGAAGAAACTATTACAACATGAGTTCGTCTTTGCGACAGATCCTTGTGATAATCATTTACATTTTTGGACGAGTATTTCAGCAACGAGACACTTTTATTTTTAGGGATTAGAAAAAGTATTCAGATTTTGAGATTAGTATTTTAGAGGATCTATGGATTCTTACATTTCATGTGCAACCAGCTCGATCTGTAGCATCAATCGTTCATTCTATGATGATAGTAAAGTACTTTATTCATGGTGACGAAAAAATGGAATGATTAAATGTTGTTAATCTTAGTGGAAACGGAAGATATCTCATTGATACAAACCTTGGCAGTGAATAAATAGAGACATCAAGATACATTTTGTTGGAGTCACACGAAGAACTATTAGTACATAGTTAAATCTTGATATTTGGTTGTGAAAAATACTCTTAATAAAAAATTGTACATGTGTATACAAAACCAAATATAGCTAATGACTGGAAGATAAAAACACCACAAAAGATATGCCATTTTATATAGCAGTTCACAACTGGCCATTTGATTGTTACGAAAAAAGCTTCATAATAACCATATGCGATGGTAGCATTTATTTTCATAAATGTGGAGCTATGATCGAATATATTAACCATGTAATTTTTGAATGTTTCTGGACATCCTAACACAATATCACATTTAACAACATTTTTTAAGTAAAACCGCAAAAACATTTTATTTATTTTATTGATTATTTTATTTTGATATTATCCATACCACATCTATATAAAAAGAAATCTTTAGTTCGATGTATAAAAAAGTTTAGGAATATTAAGTAAATGTTATTTTATTGTCATTTCAAATGTAATGTAATGTGTTATTGGTGGGAGTCTGCATTACATACATAAGTGGAGACACTGCGTTGGGCTATGGATCTAGCATTTTACATGTCAGAGCTTTAGAACGGACTGCAAGAGTTTGATCGCCTTGATCAAAGAACCTTGTACTTGGCCAAGGTTTGCAACATAATTGGAGAAAATAGAGACTTTGTATATATGCTTTTCAGACTTTAAAATAATTCATATTCCACGAGTGCAAAACCATATTTCTGATTTTTTAGTTAGGACTACTAGATCTTTTCATCGAAAATTTTATTTTATTCGAGTCTAATTATCCATACCACCTCAAATTTATTTAAATAATAGAATAGTCGTTTCATTTTCTTTTCATTTTTGGAAGAAATACAATAACATTTTAAGGCCTATCCATTTTCGCTTGGAAGCAGCTGCCTTAGTATGGGCAATGTCTTGTGTCAAAACTTTTGGTAACAAAAAGGTGTTGTTTGAGAGTGATTCTAAGATTAATGCAAAAAGTTATTGATAATTCTAAGATCATAAATATTATAATTAATGATCGAGACTTCAAACTATATTAAAAAAAATTATGGCGAGTAAGAAACAAACTCCAATTGGTTGGTTGTTAATTTTTTTCTTTTTTTGACCAGGTGATTATGGTTGGATGGTAAGGAAGCCGGGATAGGACACTAACACGTTTCACGTTCGACATACCTGATGCACGAAATTAAGTTACAATTATTCTGATCATCTTACACGGATATGAGTTTATGTTTTAGAATTCATTTGAATATACAGAGAAGGGGTCTATCTGTGGACTACACTTTCCTTTGAAAGTTAGTCTGGGTCTCTCCATACGCATGAGATACCTCCAGATTAATAAAGAAAAAACAAACTCCAATTGATTACTATAATACATTTGCGTCTGGAATTCTTCTTTTGAACAATAAGAACAAAAAGTCGGCCTAATATTAGAATAGTAGTCCCAAAGTGATTTCTCTAATCTCTAAAACAATTTGTAAGATAATTCTCATATTATACAATATGTTCGGCATAATTTTTAAGAAAATCTTTTTAAAAAAAGGCAATGCAAGCACATATGGGCAAGGTGCATAATTGAAATGGAAACAGAAGAAGAAAAAAAAAAGAGAGTTAAAGAGAAAAAGAGCAAAGCGACAGAGCTGTCTCCCCCACGCCTTTAGACCAGAAAAGCTTTACACATTCATCTCCACGTGGTCCACCTCTCCTCATCATGCACCCACAGCCTAGCAATGCTATTTTTTTTTTTTTTTTTTTTTTTTTTGCTAAAATGTAAATATCATATAAATGAAGAAAGAACTTACAAAAGGACTAGTTTCAGATCTATCATGGCAAAAAGAAAATAAAAAACATGATAGAACTAAGAGTTTAATGAGAACAAGAAGCAAGAACTAGCTCAGCCACAATGACATCAGGGAACTGAAAGACTTCCTGCTTCTTCTAGCTGAGATGATGTTTTTCATCTCTTTGTTGATACCATAAAACACCACTGCAGCGGATAGAGTGATCTGGTTGTGGACCAGGTTGTTTCTTTGCTTCCAGAGGTGGAATATGGTAGCTTGGACAGCTATTTACAGCTCACCATGGGGCCTCTCAGATAATAATATTGGGCCTTTCAGACAGCAAGTGTCTTTGATCTTTGTGGCTTCTTAGTTAGAGCCCGGTTCTATCACACATCAATTGTTTTTTTTGTCCCTCTACAGAACGATTGTGCGACTTATTGTTGTCTATTCATAACATTTTTTCCCTTTGGTTTTTAAACAGTCTTATAGTGTTAGAGTAGAGCTTTTAACAATGGTGTTAGCCACGGCCGTCTCAATTTTTTATTAGGTCCAGTTCAGAAAAAAATATTAACTATGTATCTAACGAAATAATAAAATAGTTTTAAAAGTTAATATTTTATTTATACATATTTGAGGTTTATCTTCAAATATTAACTATAAGTTTAAGAATATATCTAACATTTTGAAATTTTAAACTAAATTTATGTATTTACTTTTAAAAATTTCTGAATATATTTTATTTTATTTTTAGATTTGGGTCATGCTTGACCGCTTCACTAGCACATGCTATTAGACTGTCTTGGTGTTAGCTCAGTGAATATCGATGTTGTGGCTCAGCTTTTATGCATCTTGGTAATCTATGTATTTTCTTATATATCAAGTTACATACTTCAGTTTTTTTAAACATAATTGGCCAGTTACTTCAGTGTGAAAAATAAATATGCTAAGTGTGAAAAATAAATATGCTAAGGTGTAATTTTTACTCTATTTCATTTCTGACTAATTGGGTCAAAAAAGGTTTAAGTTTGAATTTTTAGAAAGACGAGGTTGAGTATGCCGAGTTACAATTTTACAATGTATAGTATATATTGTGTGACTGTCTGCAACATTTCTCTTTTTCCATCATTTTATTCTTATTTTTAGAAGATGGAGATAGATTGAGATGTGATGAAGAAAGAGGTAGTACATGATCATGTGCCACTGATGATTCCGATTTCGCTATGACTCTAGTTTTCCATCCAACTTGAAATCAAAACCCTAGAACATGCAAATCAAAATCCTAGAAATTGAATTAAAACCTTAACTAAACATGCCAAGTGAAAGAGAGAGCCATATGCAAAGAAACTCGAACCCAAAATCGAAAATCAAATACAAACCTTCCAAATCGGAACCCATACATAACTTGAACTTTGAAACCCTAACTTAAACATGCAAACTGTAATCGAAAGGCTACCTAACATGGGAGCTCCAAGCTGGGAGGGCGAGGGCGATGATAATCGGTTTGCGGCTGCGGTGGAAGGAGTCATCGCTGTTGAACCGTCAAAGAAAGAGACGATAGAGACACTGAGAGAGAAAGAGAGACAACAGATAAAGAGAGAGAGAGGACAAAGAGACGATAAAGGTTTGGTAGAGAGAGAGTGGACAAAGAGACGACAAAGGTTTGGTAGAGAGAGAGAGAGAGAGAGAGAGAGAGAGAGAGAGAGAGAGAGAGAGAGAGAGAGAGAGAGAGAGAGAGAGAGAGAGAGAGAGAGAGAGAGAGAGAGAGAGGTTAGGCTTTCTTAATTTTGTCTAAATATGGGATTTGGGTCGGGTCAAGAGGGGGCAAATGGGTTAACGTTAGGTTAGAAGGAAAATTAATTCGGTGAACATTTTGGAGAGGGAAATGTTATTTAGGGAAATATTTTGGGGTTTAAGGCTATGTTTTAGGGTTAATTTAGTGTTTATCAAATATTGGGTTAGAGTTTAATTATGGTTTAGGGTTTAGATATGGTTAATTTAAGGTTTATAAAATTAAATGTATTATTTTTAAAAATGTATTAAGATTTATAAAAGAAAAGTTAATGAATAGATGTATGAAGAATTTTGTTTAGAGTTTAATATTTATATGTATCTATATTATTAAAATTTAAATACCTTTGGAAATTGATTGAAGACATAGATAGCAATATTAAAGGAATATAATATTATTTGTAAACATGGATAGTAGTATATTAAAAAAAAAGTGTTTATGTTATTAAGAAAAATTGGAAGTCCATTATATTATGAGAAACTCTCTATATATCTGTGACAACTTTAAAATATACGAAAATGACCAAATCTAATTACCTAAAATTATCTTTTGTCTGAAATAATCATTAAAAATAAAATCTTTATATACATATTTCAAATTAAAATAATAATTTAAAATTGATTTATATCAAAAATTAATTCAAAATATACATGTATTCAAAAAATTATTTTTACTAAATATTTTTTCAATAACCGTTATAAAAATATTTTTATATAAGAAAAAATACACTACACAACTTAATTCAAAACGCCAACTCAAATTATAATTTTTGTATTTCACATTAAGTTTTAAAATATAATATATGTGATTAATTATATGATGTTACGATACTATTAATTATATGATAGTACATATAAAATATGATTAATTATATAATGACATATATATGATATACAATAGTGACTTGAAAAATAAATAGCAACATATTTTTGAAATAATACGCGCGCACGGGCGCGCAGCTCAAAGTCTAGTTCTATTTAAAATTTTAGAGTTACCATTGATGGCTTAGATGTATTAATGTTTTGTTTGTAGATTAAAGGTATTGCAATTTTAAGATTAAAAACTTCACTTATAAATAATCACATATATTATATTTAAAAAATTTAATGTTAAATATAAAAAAACATCATTTAAGTTGGTATGTGAAATTGGACTTTATATTGTACTTTTCTTATATATATATATATATATATATATATATATATTGGAAACATTTTTTAATAATGGTTATTGAAAAAAAATTTAGTAAAAATAAAAATTTAATATATGTATATATGTTTGAATCATTTTTTATATAAACCAACTTTAAATTATTATTTTGTCTTGAAATATGTATATAATGTTTAAATTTTGTTTAATGATTATTTTAGACAAAATATGTTTTTAGATAATTAGATTACAACATTTTGTATATTTAAAATTGGCTCAAATATATTGTTTCTCATAATATAATTAATTTGTAATTTTTAATAACATAAATTCAAATTTTTAATATACTGATATATGTGTTTCCAAACAACATTATATTCTTCTTTTATATTGTTATTCATGTTTACAAACAAACATTTTCAACTGTTATTCATGTTTTTAAATAAACTTTATTTGTTAATCTACTATCCATGTTTCCAAACAAACATTTTTTCTAAAACTGCTATTCATCTTTCAAATAAACTAATTTGTACTTCAATTTTAATAATATAGATTGAACAATGTACTTATTTGCTATTTTGCTTTTAAATCCACTCTCACGTTTAAGATTTCATCATACCTTCTTATAATACAAACTATATTTTAACCCGCACATCCGTGCAGATATTTTTCCATTTTATAAATGTATTTGATATTATTACAAATGTTTTAATTATTTAATTTCCATTTTAGTATTATATGTGTAACTCCATAATATTATTGTTTATATTTCGTATTCGGTAGTGATTTGTTTAATAAATTTTACTTTGTTATTAATATTTATTTCAAATAACAATATGAAATAATTAAATAGATAACCTCTTTCAAAATATGTTTTTTCTTTAATTTATACATTTTGCTACAATATATTTTTAAAAATTTATTTGTTTATATTATAGAAAAGAAATATGCTTAAGATAATTTATATTTACATATTGTGTTTAAAATTTTACATTAATATATATTATATTTTATGGGATTTATAAGTAAAAATGTTTTTTTTTAAATATATAACTCTATTATTTAGAAAATTTTATACACAGTAGCTTCTATCATATTATTTTAGTAAATTTTACTGATACAGAATATATTTAATCATATGAAGTTTTATTTTTATTTTTAGTTAGGATTTCAAAATAGTAGATTACTTTAATTTTTACGACATATATAGTTTGTTTTTTCGTCGTGCATTTCAAAATGTTATTCTTTATTATCTATGATTTTATATTTTGTAAAATTGAAATATTATCATTTTGAGTTTGAATATTTATTTTCAAACTTTTATATTTTGTCAAGAAAATTTTGAAAAATTACACTACTATTTTGTTACTACATTAATAAATTATTTTGTAAAAAAATATATTTGAATTTTTGGAAATATTTTCTAAATTGTTCTCAACACGTTTTTTATAATTAAAATAAAATTGTAGTTAAATTTTTTTTTTATTAATATTTTAAATGAATTACTAAAATTTCACAGTTTGTACTAACCTATTTTTAAATAGTATATGAACTAAAGGTTATTATATAATATTATATTTTTGTATATAAACATTTTAAATCTGAAACTTTATAATAAGTTCAATTAATTAATTTTAATTTAAATACTTAGTTTTTAGTATTATTAAAATAAACATATAATTCAAATTAAAATATATTATAATACTATTAAAAGTTAAAATATTACACTTGAAATATATAAAGTCAAACAGCTACTTTAGATATATTGAAATATTATCAAAAATTGAAAATAATGTCAAGTTTAACTTATAAATTTAACTCTATAGACATAAAAATAAATTTTAATTTTTATGTATTTTATTTTATTTTATATTAGTGATAATATAAAATTAATATTTAAGGAAAATAATAATTTATTACAAAATAAGTTTTCATAAAATTTATTTTAAAAATATAAATAATTATATATTTATTTGATAAGACTAAATAAATAAATAAATTGATAAGATTTATTTGATAATCCCCTGTTTCATAAAATTTAACTCTAAACACCCTATTTCTACACGGACTTTCAAATAAATATTTTAAATTAAAAAAGGAAGAAAATAATTATATATTTACTTGAATTTATTTGATAAGAATAAAAATATAATTATTTTTTAAAAATAAATTTTAAGAAACCTTACTTTAAATAAATTTAAACAAGATTTATTTGATAAGATTTAAACAATAAATAAATTGCTAAAATTTATTTGATAAAGTCATTGACTCCTTGTTGAAATAGGGTTTTATCAAATAAAGTTTATCAATTTATTTATTTGTTTAATCTTACCAAATAAATATATAGTTGTTGAGTTTTTTCTAAATAAATTTTATCAAACCTTATTTTGTAAATTTAAATCAATTATTATTTATTTAAACATTTAATTTAATTTTTATTTTATTTTATTAAAAATAAAATATATTTATTATTTTAAAAATCTAGTTTTTATGTCTATAGATTTAAATTTATAAGTTAAATTTGACTCTATATTTCAATCGTAATTTTAAAATTTTTAATTGACTTTATTTGTTTATTTTTAATATTACTAAAAAGTAAATATTTAAACTAACAGTCATTAATTTAAATTTATAAAATAAAGATTCAGAAATTTATTAAAACATAAATATTACAGATATATTTGATAAAAATAAAATTAAAAAAATTGATAAGATTTATTTGATAAAATCAAAATGTATATCATTATAAGTTAATGTTTACACCACTAATAAAAAGGGTTACTCTAGTTTAGTTGTTAATATGTTTACTGATATGTTTCAGTGCTCGAATATATAGGCACGATTTTAAGAGCTTATACAAAACTTTTGAATTTTTTAGAAATTCATGATAAAATACTCATTACTACAAAGTGCCTGAAGAAAAATATATGATGCTGAAAGGCCATGTTGAAATAAGTGTTTTTATCCACTTTTTCCAGGGTCCAACCGATTGGCTCGTTTCTATTAGACTTTTGTAAAATATAAACATCAATTATTTTAAATACTTTGTTAAGCCTATATATACACTATATTTAGTATATTCTAAACACAAATAAACAATACGCGTGCTAGAGATAATACTAGCAATAGATAAATCAGTACCTTGTATTTGATTACCCCATCAATAACCAATAGCCTCAGGATGTATTGTTCTATTATTTAGGGTCTGACTGGTGTAACCGCAGCGGTTGCGGTTGCGGGAGTTTGCGGGTGCGGATGGTTACGGTTTTAAGCGTTTTTTTGAGATTTATACGATTGGTATAACTGTTAGAAATTGTTGCGTTTGCGGGACTCGTATGACTGGTAAACTACCAAACACAACATCTGTTAAATAATAATTTAACATTTTTTACATTTTATATAATTATAAAAATATTAAAAATCATAATAATATAATAAATATAAAATTTATATTTATAAAATCATATTATTAAATTTTAAAAATTTATAGAAAATATTTTGGTTTTAAATTTTTATAATATAAATTGAAATATAATATGTATACATTTTACAATTTTTATTATTTCAATTAAATTTTTTTATTGGATATTTTAGTATTATTTTTATTTATTCTGTTTTTTAAAAAAAAATTTACTCTCCCGCAACCGTCCGCAACCGCAAACGTTAACTGAAACCAGTTTTTGATTTCAAGAGATTCGGAATTGTAGCGTTTTCTATGATTGTTTCGAAACGATAACAACCGCTATGAACCGCAAAAGCTGCGTTTGCGGGTGGTAGCATGAAAACCAGTCAGCCCCTTAGACGGTGTCCAAATCCAAATTCAAATCCATCCTAATTTGAACTAAACAACATTTATAAGAGGAAAAAATAGATACTCGACAACGGGAACAAGTATCGGGTTCGGGCAAACGGGTCAAAATAAAATTTAATGGGCCTTTATCGAGTTCAAAATTGAAGCGGGTTGATCTGATAGTTTGAAATCTCACCGCCTCTAGAAAATTTTCCCCGCAAGTGAGGAGCGCTCGCGTAAAGCTCTTCAGATTCGTAAAAATATCTAATTCAAAATCTTCCGAAAAAGTTTTCGTTTGTTCCTCAAGCGAACTAGATTTGTAGATTTTTTCGAACTGTGATCGGAAAGTGAAGAAGAGATGGAGGAGTATCTGCAGTGTATGAAGACTCTCCGGTCTCAAATGACAGGTACAAATCGTCATCTTCGCTTATGATTTTTTTCCTGATTCTAGCTTCAAATTCGATGTGGAGATTGTGGACTTGACTTTGTTTTTTTTCATGGATTCGATTTGAGGATAGATGTGGAGGATCACGCGGCGAAGGTCTCCGTCGAGGAACAGATGCAGATTACCACAATCGGTACCTTGCAGAAAGATCTCGATCATGGTTCGTCTCCTCTCTCTCTCAACGCTTTTCAGATTCAGAAGTTTCGATTGACATATGTATGTGATCGCACAGCAGTGTTAGGTGAACAGCGATGTGAATTTGAATGTGTGCTGATTATTGATGTCTTCGTTCAGATTAGGTTCTTGGTTTGATGATGCAGCAATTTACTCGTATTATACATATTTGGATCTGCGCTTTGTGCTCAGCTTCATACACTCTCTCCTCTTGATGAGATGTTACATGATTTTTTGCTAATGTTTATATCAGCATTGTCTGAGACAAAGAGACTCAAAGAAGAGACGGATCAGAAGACGAGGACTAAAGGCGAACTATGCTCACAGATACTTGGAAAGCAGAGAAAGATTTCGTCAATGGAATCTGATTCAGCAAATCTTGCACAGGTACTTTGACCTCTTGTGTTAGCCATGGATATGAAACTGTTAGAAAAGGTGGAATCATGTATAGGTGTGATTATGCTTTAGAAGTTATCACACTGTTGTTCGCTTTGTGTTCTGCTGCTTCTTGCACTGGGTGAACTGTTTATCTTGTGTTGTAGAGTCTGGAGCTTATTCTACAAGAACGAGACAGTATATCTGCAAAGCTTGTATCCAAACGGTAATTCATAAAGCTTACCTTACAGCTAGAACTGAATTGTGTTTCTGGAATCATCTTGCGACAGTCAGTTTTATTGGTTTCTAATTGCAGTTCTAACTATATAAAGACTGCAGAGGAAGCTAGAACCAAACTAGAGGAACATAAGGTTTTTTCTTATTTGCATCCTCTTGGTGTGATATCATTCTCTCATTTTACATTGTCTGTCTTCCTTATTTTGGCCAGGGCTGGTTTGTTTCTCATATGAGCAATGAAACTGGCAAACAAGGACAGGTTCCTTCTTATAAGTCTTACATGCTTATTCCGTTACAGTGACTTCCAATATTTCCATAATAACTGAGGATATGAATTAGGATGTCTCATCCTTCTTTTTCTCTGTTGGTCCTGGATATTTTAGAAAGAAGAATCAAGGAAAAACCTGATGGACTTATCAGATTCTGCTAGAGCAAAGCTTGATCAAGCAAACCAAATGAGATCCAAACTTATCCAGGAAAATTCTAAGGTTATTTACTTGTGACTATTGGTGGTTTTCGTTCTGTCACTTTGTGTTTGTTACCACTATTGACTACAAGATTTATCACTTTGAGCACCTTTCTGAATTGTAAGGTTTCATTTCAGATCAAGCTATCAATTGAGAATGTGAAGAACAAGATTAATGATTTCAAGGTAACTACTCTCTGGGATCTCTGCTAGTTTTTTGATTATCAGTTAGATCTTATGCTCGCATCAAGAGAAATCCACTCTGCTATTTTAACATTCAATTATGTATGGATTTTTGTGTACCTGATACTGTACTATTTTCTTCACTCGTGAACAATGCAGCCAGAGCTGATGTCATTGGATATTAAAATCCTAGAAGAGGAATACACAGCACTCTTGGCAGATGAATCTGGTGAGGCAGAGTATCTACATTCGCTGCAGAGTCAGGCTGAGAAACTGAAGGTGACATTGATTTTGTTGGCTTGGTTTTGATTGTAATTATGTTGATGCTCATGACCACCTCCACTTGCTGCAGGGGATATCTTACATTGCTAAATGCGGTTGTGGAGAGGAATACAGTGTTGGTCTGTTTTAGGCTTAAGTCATATGCATGCATCATCACCTTTCTGGTATATGAATATGTGAACGCATCGAGGAACCAGAACGAAGTTTTCTTATGTGTTAGTTCTTTGAATCAGTGCTTTACTTGTTTAGTTTTTACAGACAACTTTAACACTGTCTTGTTGAAGTATATAATGTCTCATCGTTTGCACGAGAAGAGCACTTTCTCCAACATTCCGTTTATATATGTAGGATAAGATGCAGCAAGCAATATGAACCATGTTTGTGTTGTCATCACATTCTTGATAACCTGAACTTAAAAAGTTTGTGCAAATCTAAATCTATAGCTGATACACAATGTCATAAGACGAACATGCAGCTCGTACAAACTAAATTTTTGGGGTAAAACTGAAGAACTTTGCCAAATAAGCGAAGAAAAATGGAATAAAACTGATTACTTTTGTTACCTCAGCAGACAGTAGTTATAAGTCACTTCAGGTATAGGCCAATTACTATCTGATAAAGCGTATAGAATGTATATATAAAGTTTAGAATGGATGGTGAGAGTGAGAAACTTAACGTAAATGTATCACCATGTTTGTTTAGACAAACTTGATCTAAAACTGAGCTCTCATCTTCTGAGTAAAATTCATTGATTAGCTCTTTTAATTCAGACCACAAAGTTTATAGATATAGTGAATAAAATGGTGCAATACCATGTACGTACTCTTAAAAAGTGCTCTTACAAATGGTACAAGTGAGTGCAATTACTGGAAGACAGACACCGAAGCCAATGTCAATTTTGTCTGCAAACTCAAGAAACGCATACTTGCACCGAGGTTCCTCGTAAATCTGCAATTACACCGAGTTCAACTTTGCCAAATCAAAAAATGGAAAATAACTAACTTATTCATAACTCTTGCCGGTTTGAATTTTTCAAGAAAATTATGCAGAATCACATAGGAAAAGAAAATTTCAAGATTGTTACTCTGTTTAAAAGCTACGCATGTGAAAAATATTGGTCTATCCAAAAAGCCTTCTCAACTCAAAATTGCAAGGAAGGAAGTGAGATAGTTGCAATACCTGAAAGTAAGCAGCTTTGGTATTGATAGTTTCAGTACTCAACATCATCCATATCGCCCATGTACTCAGCAACTTGTTCAAGTCTAACATCAAGCATCTTGTGGTTGTCTAAATCACGAACCACACCAGTTTCTCTATCCAAATCTTTCTCAACCAGATTCCCATAGACGCCCTTATGTTTCCCCGATAGGATCAAAACTGGTCCTCCTCGCCTCGGCAATGCAGTCTCCAGCAGCTCCTGATCAACCCCTTGAACCAACTCTTGCGTCTCATCCATCGTGATATCACAGGTCGTCGGTCCAACAACATCAACAACTTTCCCTTTCTTAAGATACAACCTCCCACCTTTCAATTGCTTGCTTACTATTCTCACCTTTATATGACTCCTGAGCCATGAGGGCTTCTTCACTCTCCTCTCACCTCCTCTATCATGCTTCTCACTGACTCTAACTTCATTTCTACCCACTCTCTCTGTTCCTCTGCTTCCTTTACTCGCCTTTCTTATCTTTCAACTTCTTGAGACACCTTTCTTCTTCCTGTGAACCCAAATCTGCTACATCACTCACACCAACTCTCACTTCATCTCCACTCCCAGAGAGCTTCACAACAAACGAATCATCACCCTTCTTCTCCACAATCTCACCCTTTAACCCCACATCTCTCCCACCAACAATCCTCACTTCTTTCCCAACGAAAAACACCTCTCCACCACTAACATCAACTCTCACTTTAGCCTTCTTCGTATCAACAACAACCTTAGACCTATCGAGATCGAAACCCAACCCTTCCTTAGCAGTCCACCTTTTATACTCCTTGATCTCAACATCATCCTTAGCGTTCTTACCTATCCCCTTCCCAGGCTTCCACCCATACCCAGCCATCAACGCAGCTCCAAAACCCTCCACAGGAACGCTCTCAAAATCCTCCAACGTCGGATCATCAGCAAGCGACTCCAGATCCCTCCTCAGACTCTGCATCATAAGCTGCTCTATCGGAGCTATATTCCGATCTTCACCACTCGCAGCTTCTTCTCCGTCCTTGGCTGCTTTCTCACGCAGCTTCAAACCGTACGTGACGTTATCCTGTGAATCGGTTAGAGGAACCTCCGGTTCGAATTCGAGACCCGAACCGGTGTTGTTTCCGGATTGGAGCGGGAGATCGAGATTCTTCATCTTCTTGTGGGGTCTCCATGTGTTTTCGATCGGAGGGATGACGTGTTTGGGAGTGGAATCGGCTAGGGTTTTTGAAGGATCGAATTCGGTGACGAACTGTTTGCTGGTACCGTTGTCGTCGACGGCGGTGGATTTGACTTTAGGTTTCGATTTGGAAGGGAGAGAGAAAGAGAGCTTCATGATTGGAATCGGTTTTCTTCTCTCTAACACGACCAGAAACCCGAATGTCACAAAGACGCGCTCCGTGAGAATCGTCGGAGATGGTGCCCGTGTATATTACATACAAAACAGACGGGCCTATTTAAGTATTAAGTGGGCCCATGGGCTGAACATAGAGGCAAGTCCATAGTGGCCACTTCACTCGGAAGATAGTTTTTATTTGGACAATAAAATGCACGAGAAATTTAAAAAATTTTACTGTTGTATTTGCAACTGATTATTTTTAATTGGTGAAGATGATTTCAGAACAAGAATAATAACCCGTCATTACAAATTATTTGGAAGATATAAAGATCTTAAAGAGAAATTTCAACAATTTACAGCTCATTTATATAACACAGATGCATAATTAAATGGTGGATAGTCTCGCACGCAGTATAAAAAAGTAATCATCGTTTGATGTCTATATAGATACAGTGATGTTAGTTTAGTTTGTGGAGTTTGTATGAATCTATTCAAATTGCTGATAACAAAAAAATAAATAACTATTTGTATTATATATTTATAAATTAAAGGTAAAACGTTCTTTTGCCTCTTTAATAAAACTCATGCTTTAGATATTTGTAAAAATGTATATCGATCTAAATGAAGGTAAACATAAAAAATTGAAACAAAACATGAGGTAAAAAAATAATTTCCCTTTAAAATAACACTAATCAAATAATGTTTTCGTTGATTTTTAAGTGATTAAATTTTATTTAAATATATCGGTTCATTAGCATAATGATTTTTACCAAGTGTACATATTTTACCTAAAATCAACAAAAATCGAAATTTATTACAATTTTATATTTAAATAAACACATTACACTGAGGAATAAAATAAAATATAAAATAAATTATAATTTAAATATAAATAAAAATAATAATTTTATAAAATATATTTTTAAATCTAAAATTTAAATAAAATCAAACTTAAACCAAATAAAAAGGTATAGTGATTTTTTTTCTAATCAGTGAAGATAAAATATAAAAATAACAATATCAAAATGTTAACTAAATTTTTAAAAACAAAATAATATTATATTAAAATTATTATTTATGTGTATATCGTAGGGAAACTCCTAATTTTCAAAAATAAGATCATTACAGTATTACACTAGGAACAATTGTAGCTATTTCCAAAAATAAGTTCATTACAGTATTACATTAGGAAATAGTCAAATTATGTTTCTAAAAATAGAAAATGCACGTTATAACAAAAATAATGCAAAGTATATATAGAATATACACTATCCTTAAGATAATTTCCCTAATATTGATGAACATCTCCACTATTCGAATATCAAATCAAATCATATCAAATTAAATGAGAAACTGTCCATTAAACGAGCTAGGTTCCAAATTTTGATTTTCTAAACAAAAGAGAGTGGGAACATCGATTGTTCTTCCGTCATCTCTCACTATGTCTCTTGATAGTTTTCTTTTCGAGTTGATTTTGTGAACTTTATTAAAGCCCAAGTTTGTGCCTCTTCTCTTCATACTCAAACCAAAAAAAAAAATTATTTTTCCTTCTCTACCCAACATTGTTTTTTCAATGGTGAAACTGGTGTTGAACTTGAAGAGAAAGAAGTGGCAACCGAGGCTCCAAAATACCAAGATGCAGATTTTACACCGATGTTTAGCAATATCTGGTAGAGTTTGTAATTTTCGTAGGAAACAAGAAAGCAGAGACATACAAAACCCTAGATGTAGCGAAGCCACGCTTGCTGTTGCTGTTCAGCCAACATCATGTCTACCAAATGATCCTGTAGAAGACATACCAAAGAAAAAAGAAAGGAGCAGAGAAAACACTAGTCGTAGTGTAACCAACACACTTGCTATTGAGCTACCGGATGAGCTAGTAGAAGAGATTCTTCATCACCTTCCAGTATATTATTTGGTAAAACTGAAATTAGTATCGAAGAAATGGAAATCATTGATTGAATCAAGGCATCTAGCAGAGAAACATACCCGTCTCCATGAGAAAAAATACGGAGCCCAAAAAATCGTAGTTGAGCGGTCGGAATCTGGAACCTTTCATGTCAGGTATTCTGCAAATCCCAGTGGAGTGGGAACAGGCATTAGAGTCTCAAACGATCCTCTTCGCCTTCCTGGATCTTGTAGTGGTTTAGTCTGCTTCTACGATTTGGTCTACGTTTATCTATTCAACCCTATGACACTTGTACTTCGGACACTTCCTTCTCCTCTAGGTACCAAAGCTGCACTTATTCCTGCTGGAGAACTTTCAGTAGGATTCGGGAGAGATGTTGTGACAGGAAGCTACAAAGTGGTGGTTTTGTTTGGATCCGGTGATGATAACAGAGTGAACTCAAAAGTTTTCGATCTGAGCACCAACAAGTGGAGGCGGAGATACAAATCCGCTGGCCCAGTGTCTCTTTCTTTCACTCTAATTGGCCTCGACAGAAACCCAGTCTTTGTAAACGGTTCCCTTTTCTGGTTGTTGGCACGTCACCATACGGAGATACTAGTCATGGATCTTCACACTGAAAAGTTACGTACGGTGTCGCTACCCAACGACATCCCTGTGTCCTTGGGTCTAATTTACATGTGGAATCTCAAGGACCGTCTCTTTGTCTCTGATTTAACGCAATATTTGGATTCCGAACTGTGGGTTCTTGTGCAGGACGAGGTTACTGAAAGGTGGGAGAGAACTCGGTTTCACCCTGATGCTGACATTCCTGATGCTGACATTCCTCCGTTAATGTTGGATTCTGCTTGGTTTTCACAGTCCTTGGTTTCTCCGTACCAGTTAGAGACATAATTAATACCTGAGTTCTATGAGTTTCTCTCTCGTTTAGATTGCTTCTAAGTGAAGTCAGCCGTTTCAAGATTTGTATTCAACTAAGCATTTGTCTCTTTCGCAATTTTATTCAATTAAAGGAGATACGAGACTCATGACAATACAGTATTCTTGTTCGATTTATTTATTTATTTGGTTTGCTCGTTAAATTGACCATTTTTAGATTGTAGGTCCTAGACAATTAGGTTTTAAGGGTCATCGTTTGAGATGGTGATATACGGTATAGTTTTGTAGTTTGATGGCTTACGGTTTAAAAATTTGAAGTCTATAGTTTAGATTACAATGTTGCATCTACCATTTACATGGTCGATTATTTTCATTGACCTTGCTCATTTAGATTTGTTTTGTTTATTTTTCTCTTTAAGCTATCTTCAAAATTGTAAACTTCTTTTATGTTTTACCTTCTGCCCCTTCCTTTTCTTTTCATGTGTCACGAGAGATGGTCATTACCAATCATATGTCGCCTGTCGAAGAACGAAGGACCACGATGGTTACAAAGCACTCTTGACAACGATGCGATGTTGAACACTAGGCGAAATCAGTTTTATCTCTACATTCTTGTTTCGGGTCTTTGGTTTTTGTCCATCCTTGGCGATGGGTTTTCATGTTTCTTTCTGGTAGCTTTTGTACTCTTTTTCTAGAGTTGTGGAATTCTCCCAGTCCCATACATTTTGAAGGAAGTATTGTTGACCAAGCTTTACCTCAGAAGTCTAAGAAGACCGTTGGAGTAAAGTTTTACCTGATTCAAGTTTAAAATGGAAGAACTCACATGATCTACTTAAGGAGATAGCTGTTCATGTTCATGTGATATCGCTTTTAGTCGACCAGAACCTCCTTATAATAAGGTTTTCACTTTGTTTATTCTTAATGTCTCTATCGCATATTTCTATAAGTATGTGAGCAACTCATGACTAATGAATTACGGAGAAATAATCCAAGTTCAGAATACTCTCTCTCTCTCTCTCTCTCTCTCTCTCTCTCTCTCTCTCTCTCTCTCTCTCTCTCTCTCTCTCTCTCTCTCTCTCTCTCTCTCTCTCTCTCTCTCTCTTACTGATTCAGGTCTCCATTTTTCACTTGTTCTTGGTGTTCTTCACCTCCACTCTCACAAATCTACTTATTCTTACACAAGTAGTCAATGGAGAAAATGAGCTATGATCAATCGCTCACCAAAAACAGTAGGTATATGGCAACCTTGTCAATCCACTTACAATTGGAAACAATCCACCAATACATTGTATGATTATTCACACCAAAAAGGAGACAAATCCAAGGGAAAATCTATGACTCTCTCTGCAGGAATAGACTAGCATAGTATGCAACAAAAACATGCCAAAACTCCTGCATGAAAATCTCAAACGCTCACCCTTATGCACACAGCATAGTACCAAACATGTCAACTCATACGTAAAAAGTTCAAAAGCAAACTCTTACATAGAAATCATAGTACCAAACACGTAGATTCCTGCATAAAGCTCTAAAGGAAACTCTTACACAGGAAACCTAGTACCAACCATGCCATTCCTGTCGTAAAAGTCTAAAAAATCAGCTCTTATACAGTAAGCATAGTACAAAAAAACCATGTTTTTAAATATGTTGGATAAGTTTCAAAAAGTTACTTAGTAAGCAAGTTATTCATAAAGGAAATTTGAATAACTAATAGATTTAGGATAAAGATAAGTTCCTAGATCATTGTGTAATAGGATAATTTAAATTTTCTATTACCTATATAAGAGATCTAAAGTGTAAGATGTTCTAATAAGAAAAGATAAAAAAAGTTAAGAAAGCTTTTAATAAGACGAAGAACAGTTTTATACGTTTGGTTTCTTGGCTATTTTACTCTCTGCAACTACAAGACAAGAGAGAGAGAGAGGATCTTGTCTTTGTTTTGGTATTATATATACAAATCAGAGATGATAGAGAAACGCTCCGTCGAGGAAGGAGGAAGATTCGGCCGTAAGATTCTCGTCGGTGTGAAGCTAGACGCACCAGAGTTACTTACTTGGACTCTGGCTAAAGTAGCCGAGCCTGGTGATACTGTTATCGCTATTTACATCGTTGGAAACGGTACACACTCTTTGTGTTCTGTTTTTATAATAATGCTTTGATCTTTTTATGTTCTGTAATAAAAAAAAAAGTTTCGATCTTCTTCTTTTTTGTGTGTTTGTGTGTGTGAGTAGAGATAGGTGATCGAGCAGGGAAGTCTTCGTCGCTTCTCTCCTTGGTGAAAACATTCGACTCTGTTCTAGAAGTTTACGAAGGCTTCTGCAATCTAAAACAGGTTAACTTATTCTTCCTCAATCAAAAAGTGTCTCAACTTTTCAATCTCGAAACTTTATAAAGTTTTATCTCTTTTATAGGTGGATCTGAAGCTGAAGCTATGTCGTGGAAACTCAGCTCGAAAGATCATAGCTAAAGAAGCCATGTCGTTTGGTGCATCGAAAGTCTTAGTTGGAGTCTCTAAAACTCACCACGCGATTCGTTCATCGGCGTCTGTTGCTAAGTACTTGGCCAAGAAGCTACCAAAGGATTGTTGGGTTCATGCAGTCAACAACGGTAAAACCGTGTTCCAGAGAGAATGGTCTCATCTTTCTAAAGGTTTGACCTCTTTTTTTTTATTTATTTTTCTTGATAAAGTTTCAGCACTTTCTTGTTTGTTGAGTGGTTTTAGTGGGTTTGGATTTGTGTCACAGGTAAGGAAGATGTAAGGAAGAACAATCTGTTGAATGTGCTTCAGAGATCTGTTACATTAAGTACCACCAAGAAGAAGTCTTCTCCTGACAATAGTCCAAGAAAGCCACACGAGGAACTAGAGGGACTCTACGAGAGATTCTCATCAGCTTGTCAGGTTTTCAAATACAAGGAACTTGTTTCAGCGACATCAAACTTCTCCGCTGGTTTGTTCTTCTCTCCTTTAAACCAAATGACATATGTTTATAGTTCTTAAAGCTTTGCTATGTAACTAAGAACATCAATATGGTTTTTCAGATAATTGTATAGGCATAGGAGGCAGCAGCCGAGTTTTTAGAGGCTGTTTATCCAACGGAAGAGAGGTTGCTGTGAAGATTCTCAAGCAAACCGAAGATATCTTGAATGATTTCGTGGCTGAGATCGAGGTCATCACAACGTTACACCATAAGAACGTTATCTCCCTTCTAGGCTTTTGCTTTGAAGACAATAACTTGTTACTTGTATACAATCATCTCTCAAGAGGAAGTCTAGAAGATAACTTACACGGTAAAGCCCTTAAGAGCAACTCAAAAACAGGCGACAAGAAAGATTCTCTTGCCTTTCTTTGGAGCGAGAGGTTTAAAGTAGCTGTGGGAGTAGCAGAGGCATTGGACTATCTTCATAACAGTGCTCCACAACCTGTCATCCACAGAGATGTTAAGTCATCAAATATACTGTTATCTAATGATTTTGAGCCACAGGTAAACTACAAACTCTATAATTATTTTTTTCATATATTATTAAGAAGTGCTAAGAAGATTAATGATTTTTTGTTACCAGCTTTCTGATTTTGGGCTGGCGAGGTGGGCGTCTATATCTACAACTCACATTGTCTGCTCTGATGTGGCTGGAACCTTTGGGTATGTTTGTTTTATGAAAGTTCTTGAAAATGTTTTTGGTGCTTAATCTTGTTTTTATTGATGCAGCTACTTGGCTCCAGAGTACTTCATGTATGGTACGGTGAATGATAAGATAGATGTGTATGCATTTGGCGTTGTTATACTTGAGCTTCTCTCTGGAAGAAAACCTATTAGCAGTGGATGTCCAAAGGGACAAGAGAGTCTTGTCATGTGGGTATGTGTTTTCTTTTTAGACTCGTTTAAAACCAAACCTTTTCTCTCTCTGCTCTTATGTAATGGTCATGAACAGGCTAAACCGATTCTAGACGATGGAAAGTATTCTGAGTTATTAGATCCGAGTTTGAGGGATAATAACAATGGTGACCAGATGCAGAGGATGGCGTTAGCTGCAACTCTTTGTATTCGACGTAGTCCTCAAGCTAGACCAAAAATGAGCATTGTAAGTCATGTTTTCTTCTTCTTGTCGTAGCTCTGTGCAGCTGTCTTAACGAGTATGGATTGATGCAGGTCGTAAAGCTACTCAAAGGCGATGAGTACACGCTCAAATGGGCAATGCAACAAGTGAGTAGTTCCTCAGATGAGTCAGAGATGCTCAAGGATGAGAAATGTCAAAGATCTAACATGCAGTCACACCTTAAAGTAGCGCTTCTTGATGTTGAAGATGACTCTCTCTCCATGGAAAGCTTTGACCAAGGCATCTCAGGGTTGTAGTGGTAGATTTCAATTGTTGATGATGTGTGTTGTAAACCAAAATTCTGTATATAAACCATAAAATCCATTTATTTTATAGAGTATTTGTAGTGCATAATCATATACAAGAAACTAGATGATAATATGTATCCTGCACAGAATAAATTCTTTTAAAAATATATTATGTTTAAATATAAAAAATAATATATATTTTGTTATCAATTATTATTTTTTTTACATTTGATTAAAGGGTCGGCACTCGAATACCATTTGGTTCGATTCAGATTATTACGGGTCTGATTCGGGTTTGGGTTCGGATAACTTTTTTAATTTTTTTTTCAAAAACTAAATTTCATATATACTTTAAAATTTTCAAAATCTAAAAATAAAATAATATATAACATATAATTTTTAATAATTAAAAACTGTTCTAGACCCATTTAAAAAAGAATGGGGTGAACTTTAAAAAACTGTTTTATATTGCCAATCCATACTTTCAAATATTCTTTGTCGGTGTTGTGACAAATACAAAAGGGGTTTGGGCTAGAGTTAGGAAAGCAAATTTATTGTGTAATTCATGTTTTTGGTAGGTGATTTCAAATGCAGAATTAAATGATGGGTAGTCTCGCACGCAGCGTAAAAAAACAATCATCGTTTGATGTCCATATAGATACAGTGATGTTAGTTTGGTTTGCGGAGTTTGTATGAGAGCATCTCCAACAGACCCTTATCCCCTCATTTTTAAGGGTTTTTACATTCCAACAGACCCTTGTCCCTTCAAATTTTAAGGGGGTGAACAGTCCATTAAACGAGCTAGGTTCCAAATTTTGATTTTCTAAACAAAAGAGAGTGGGAACATCGATTGTTCTTCCGTCATCTCTCACTATGTCTCTTTATAGTTTTCTTTTCGAGTAGATTTTGTGAACTTTATCAAAGCCTAAGTTTGTGCCTCTTCTCTTCTCTTTATACTCAAAAAAAAAAAAATTTCCTTTTCTACAGAACATTGTTTTTTCAATGGTGAAACTGGTGGTGAACTTGAAGAAAAAGAAGTGGCAATCGAAGTTCCAAAATACCAAGATGCAGATTTTAGACCAATGTTTAGCAATATCTAGCAAAGTTTGCAGTTTCCGTAGGTATCAAGAAAGCAGAGACATACAAAACCCTAGATGTAGCGAAGCCACGCTTGCTGTTGTTGTTCAGCCAACATCATGTCTACCAAAGGATCTCGTAGAAGAGATACCAAATAAAAAAGAAAGGAGCAGAGAAAACATTAGTTGTAGTGTAACCACCACACTTGCTAGTATTGAGATACCGGATGAGCTAGTAGAAGAGATTCTTCATCACCTTCCAGTATAGTATTTGGTAAGACTGATATTAGTATCGAAGAAATGGAAATCATTGATCGAATCAAGGCACCTAGCAGAGAAACATACCCGTCTCCATGAGAAAAAGTACGGAGCCCAAAAAATCGTAGTTGAGCGGTCGGAATCTGGAACCTTTCATGTCAGGTATTCTGCAAATCCAAGTGGAGTGGGAACAGGCATTAGAGTCTCAAATGATCCCCTTCGCCTTCCTGGATCTTGTAGTGGTTTAGTCTGCTTCTACGATATGGTCTACGTTTATCTATTCAACCCTATGACACTTGTTCTTCGAACACTTCCTTCTCCTCGAGGCACCAAAGCTGCACTTATTCCTGCTGGAGAACTTTCAGTGGGATTCGGGAGAGATGTTGTGACAGGAAGCTACAAAGTGGTGGTTTTGTTTGGATCAGGTAATGATAACGGACTGAACTCAAAAGTTTTCGATCTGAGCACCAGCAAGTGGAGGCGGAGATACAAATCCGCTGGCCCAGTGTCTCTTTCTTTCACTCTAATTAGCCTCGACAGAAACCCAGTCTTTGTAAACGGTTCGCTTTTCTGGTTGTTGGCACGTCACCGTGCGGAGATACCAGTCATGGATCTTCACACTGAAAAGTTTCGTACGGTGTCGCTACCCAACGACATCCCTGTGTCCTTGGGTCTAATTTACATGTGGAATCTCAAGTGTAAAAACAGATTCATGGCTAGTCTATGTATCCGTATGCAAATATCTTAGATCACAAGTATGTTAGTGCATAAAGAAAGGACACATAGAAATTTGTTAACGAGGTTCGTTTCCTACATCCCCGGGACCAAGTCCAGAACTCATTCACTAGAAAAGATAGCAACTACAATTGCAATATGGTACCAGCACACACCCGTGCCGACCACTCTTATCTAGAATTACAATGATGAGAGCAACTACTACTCCTTGTCCTCTTGACGAGTATAATTCTCTCTAACAAAACTACCAACAGATCTCTCAACTGTCTGGTAGGACGACGTCATACACATCCATGTGCATCTTCAATAAACCCTAGACGCGTGACTGCTCCTGTCACCGCCTTCGTCTCTTTATACTCCAACTAGTAAACCCTAATCTTCTCAAGCCCACTAACTTCATCTTATTAGTTAGGCTTTTCGTTGTAATTAAGTCCACATAGATCTTCTAATGTCTTGAAGCCCACGTGACTCTTTTCCTTTAATAGGCATCCATTGCATATAGAAATATCCCACATCATCGCATCTTGATATTTCTTTTTTCTTCTCTGAAGCGTGTGTTACACACCACTCTCCATATGTAACACATGTGCACGAACTAAAACTTCACCACTGCAGTAACTCTGTTTTCCACGTTCAACACCTTCTAGACATCGTCTTGTCACACCTACTCATGTTGCGTCTCACAGCTTCATACAAACTCAGTCAACACAACTCAACATCAAGGACCGTCTCTTTGTGTCTGATTTAACACAATATTTGGATTCCGAACTGTGGGTTCTTGTGCAGGACGAGGTTACTGAAAAGTGGGAGAGAACTCGATTTCACCCTGATGCTGACATTCCTCCCTTAACGTTGGATTCTGCTTGGTTTTCACAGTCCTTGGTTTCTCCGTACCAGTCAGAGACATATAATACCTGAGTTCTATGAGTTTCTCTCTCATTTAGATTGCTTCTAAGTGAAGTCCGCCGTTTCAAGATTTGTTTTCAACTAAGCATTTGTCTTTTTTCGCAATTTTATTGAATTAAAGGAGATACGAGACTCATGACAACACAGTATTCTTGTTAGATTCATTTATTTATTTGGTTTGCTCGTTAAATTGACCATTTTTTAGATTGTAGGTGCTAGACAATCTCTGTTATTAAAAGAGAAATACATTTAAGAAATGCCCCTGAGTTTTCAATGTTAATTACACTTACATGCCACTGACCCTATTAATAACATTCCTAAAAAAATGCTTGTCTTAACCAGTTTATTAAATGTGTCTTTATCACTTTCTTTATTTATAGATAGTATCTATTTTAATGTTTGACTTTTTCAGTTTAGTTAATGTGTTGTCCTAAAACAAAATTTAACTTTTCTTATATTAAATAAATTTCGAAATTATTTATTTGTTATCAAAAAAATTAGTTTCGAAATTATTTATTGTCGTAAAATAAAATTTAACTTCCATCTCTATTATTAAAAGAGAAGTACATTTAAGAAATGCCCCTGAGTTTTCAATGTTAATTACACTTACATGCCACTGACCCTATTAATAACATTTCTAAAAAAATGCTTGTCTTAACCAGTTTATTAAATGTGTCTTTATCACTTTCTTTATTTATAGATAGTATCTATTTTAATGTTTGGCTTTTTCAGTTTAGTTAATGTGTTGTCCTAAAACAAAATTTAACTTTTCTTGTATTAAATAAATTTCGAAATTATTTATTTGTTATCAAAAAAATTAGTTTCGAAATTATTTATTGTCGTAAAATAAAATTTAACTTCCATTCTCTATTAAAATAATTTCAAGATAAAATTGAATTTCCCTTTTCATCTAAACCAATGTTTATTCACCTCACATAGAGTTAGGTCTCAATAAATCTAAAAAAATATTGTATGAATAAATTATCTATGTTTTCTTCCCAGTAAAATCTGTTTAACTGAACTTGCAGAGTACTCAATATTAAATATAATATTAAATATAAGATTAAGTAAATAGTTAAGAATGAGGCAATTGCCTATATTCTTGCTAACTACATTACTTTTAGGAAACAATTGATTTGCTTTATAAATGTTATGGACATTTATTAATTAACTAGGTGTAACTAGACATGCAAACAATATACTTTGAAACAGAATTAAAAATAAACCAATTATTTCAAAAGAGATTTAATTACTCCATACATTGATTCGTAAAGAAAAAACATCAGATTCACAAATATCAAACATTAGATCCTCGATTAATGAGTTTTGAAATCGTCATCGCCATGAGAGAACACCGAAAGTCGAGATATTTATTTTTTCATTCTTCACAATTTTTTTTTAAACACCGAACGGTTACAAAACAAAATTGTCGGTTAGAATAAGAGAGGGGAGTCATGAGCCACTAGACCAACTTAATTTGATCTAAAACACTATAGCCCTAACAAAAAATGTAATAACAATGAGCCGATTAAATTGATTTATATATGATTCAAAGTCAATTATTTCAATGTATTTTAAATGAACTAAATTGATTTATATATTTCATATATAATCCATCATTGTTCACTTTAAACTTTCTTTATAATAAAAAATATTTTTCACAGATTTGATTGTTGTTTTTAAATTCAAAAAGAACTCAATGTATCCAATGGCGGACCCATCAATTTTTTTTACATGTGTCATGATATATAAAATTTTAAAAATATGATAACAAAAGTATAATTTAGAGATGTGAACTCAGATTTAGGTGTGTCAATACATACACTAATACCATTTTAGCTGCTGATTCTTTTTGGCTTCCTATGCAAAACCAATTATTTCATAATTAAACATGTGTCAACTGAACCCCCTAATCCTATAGTAGGTACGCTTCTGAATGTATCACAAGTAACTATTAACAAATATATCATTTAATATAAATAAAAAATTAAAAAATTAAATAAACACCCGCCCTGTCGGGCGGGTCACGGTCTAGTTAGGTTTTAAGGGTCATCGTTTGAGATGGTGATATACGGTATAGTTTTATAGTTTGATGGCTTACGGTTTAAAATTTGAAGTCCATAGTTTAGATTACAATGTTGCATCTACCATTTACACGGTCGATTATTTTCATTGACCTTGCTCATTTAGATTTGTTTTGTTTATTTTTCTCTTTACACTATCCTCAAAATTGTAAACTTACTTCTTTTATGTTTTACCTTCTGCCCCTTCTTTTTTTCATGTGTCACGAGAGATGGTCATTACCAATCATATGTCGCCTGTCGAAGAATGAAGGACCACGATGGTTACAAAGCACTCTTGACAATGAACACTACGTGAAATCAATTTTATCTCTATGATCTGCTAGCGGGAAAATGGCTAATCCATGCCTGCACCAACTCTTGGAAGATCCATACCTGTATTTTATCATCGTGCTAAAACAAGCCTACACTCCTAAAGAATTTGAAATACATACCTGAAGAACAATGTCAATGGCTAATTCATGTTTTGACCTAAACGGTGTCTAAGTCCCGTTAACGGATCATGAGTCAGCTGCTGAGTCATCACCGTGCCGTCCAAAAATAGAAACGGAGTCGTATTAAAAAAAAAACAAACCGATGTCGTTCTTTTTTCTCTCTACAGTTCTCTTTTCTCTCTACAAGGCCCTTCTCTTTGTCTCTGCAATTCTCTTCTTTTTTCTGCAATTCTCCTTTTCTCTGTAATTTTCTTCTTTGTCGAGTAATAAAAAATCCTTTTGATAAGTTTAAAAGCATAAAAATCACATAAAAGTAGGAATAACCAAAACAGTTTCAGATAACATATTAAGAGTACCAAAGAACACTAATGAGAGTACGTAAAAGAAAAAACATAACTACTTCAGCAGCAAAGCATAGATGTTTTAAGAAACAAGGAAATAACACAAAACCAATACATTAGTACTAATCAAGTCTGAGATGGTTGAGTTTGCATCGGTGTAGGCTTCTGCTTCTTCGGTGGCCGAGGCTTGATCGGAACTCCAGAGTTAGGACATTTAGTAGCGTTATGAGCAGGCATACCACAACGAGAGCAATGCATAACACGGTTGTGTTGCGTTACCTTTTTCCCCTTCGTCGGAGACTCATTTACTCCCTTTATTCATTTTTCAGGCTTCTTTTTTCGGCCTTTTGATACAGGTCTTGCTGGAGCATTGATGGTTGCTTCACCAGAAGGTTTCCAAAACTTGATTCCTCTCACTGGTTTGATAGAATATGCGTACTGCTTCTGCCACTTTGAAGTTAAATACCAATGAGACACTAAATTATCTATTTTATATGTCTTCTTCTGGTCCAACACCACTCGCAGAGCATGCCTACACGGAATTCCAGTCAAATCCCACCTTCTGCAAGTACATGTCCATGCTCTCATATTTACAGCATAAGTAATGCCACCCTCAGAGACTTCAAACTCACCACCAGACGAAGGAAGAGATTGACAATACTTTCTAAATCTTGTCTCTGATGTAATCATCTTACTAACCTTCTCACTGAACTTCCCTTTATGCCTTTCGGTTTTCTTCTTTCTAAGATCTATACGGAGCATTGCTTGTCGGCGCATTGTCTCTAGCATCTCTACCAAAGGCATTGCTCTTGCTTTCTCAAGTGTGCTGTTGTAAGATTCTGAATTGTTGTTCAGAGCATCTTCACAAGTGCAAGTTGTTTTGAAGAAAGCCCGACTACAAGTTTCTGGCCTTCTAGACATCAAAGTTTCGTATACATCAACATCATACAGCTCCAAAGCTTTCAAATTCGCTTTATAATCAGCTTCATTATGGCTCTTTACCACACTCCAAAACAGATTCTTCATTTCAGGTTTGTTGGGATACAGCTTCCTTAAGTTCCCGTAGATATGCCTAGCACACATTCAGTGCTCTACAAGTGGTAACACTTCATCGACGGCTATAAGCAATCCCTAATGCCAAGCAATAAAGCTATTAGAAACCAGCAACAAAGTCTGAAAATAGCAAGAGTAAAAAATACCTTTTGGCGATCTGAAAAAAGGGTGAAACCATCACCATTCCCAAGATTCAAATCAGCTTTCATTTTTTGTAAGAACCAAACCCATGTCTCTGTATTCTCTTTGTGTACAACTGCCCAAGCAAAAGGGTAGATTTGGTTGTTCGCAATTTGCATCCCTTCCAACTGCAGCAAGTAACTGTCCCTTCGTCCCGCCTTTGAGGAAGCAACCGTCTATGCCAAATATTGGCCGACAGTAGGAACGCCATGTATCACGTAAAACAGCAAAGCAGACATAGAATCGATCGAAGATTTCAAGTCCACCCGCACCTACAACGGTCTGCGAATCAGTTGTTGACCCTATATTTGTCCTGCAAACAATGATGTAAAAAGGTTGTAAGAGAAACATTAGTGATGATGTATTAAAAAAAAACAGATTACATACCGGGTAATCTCGATTTCATAATCTTTAATCCTCCAATATTGCTCGTCGTACTCGGCTTGAATGAGATCCAATGCTTTCTTCCTTGCCTTCCAGCATTGGTCGTTTGTCACATTTAAATCATAACGGGACTGAATCTGTTCTTGCATTGCTTTTGGCTTTATATCTGGATTATTCCTCACTTCATTAATAAACATCCTAGCAATATGAGCATCTGACAATATTTTGCACCTTCCATCCTTGAAGCAAGTATGGACATCTTGGAATGTTTTTACCATCCAATGGGCCACATATTCTTCATAGGAACAATAAATCCTCCAAGAACAAGGGATTTCACCTTCATCTACTTCGACTCCACACTTTGCTTCAGATTTCACTCCTCCCCATCTAGTGAACTGGATATTCCACCCGCCTTTCAAAGCATACTCTAATACCGCTTCTCTGAATTCTTTCACACTATCAAAGACTTGCCTTATATGCAATTCAGCACTGCCTCTCTTCCACCTATCATAAGGCATTGGTTGTTGATCTTCTTCAGAGTCAGAAAATGGTGGTGTATCCCTATAATTTTCATTCTCTTCATCATCACCAAACGCACGCACCACTGCTTCTACTCTACCATCCTCTTCGCACTCATTCTCACCATCACTCAGACCTCCTTCGCACTCACTCTGACCTCCGTCTGTATCACCAGAACCATATACAGCACCATCATTTTGACCACCATGACTATGATCTTCATTCATTGCCTCGTCTCTGTCACTGTAATTCAACAAAGCTTGCAACGCATTAATCATCAACTCACAACAAAAACAGAGAAATCATATTTAAATAAGACCGACTTCGATGAGTAAGTAAGAAACCCCTAAAATTTGAACTGTTACAGAAACTAAATCGAAGAACTCACTTTCTTCAAAACCCTAAAAACCAACGAACTCGGATAACTTACCTCATGTTTTATTGGGAATGAAGAATCCAGTCTTATGATTCACAATGAAACAAGCTCTTGATTTTGTAGAGACCAAAGAGAAGAGATGAAATAAGAAGAAGAATCGTTGCAAATTTTTTTTAGAGAAAAAAAAAGAAAGACATCGGTTTTTTTTTAACACGACTCCGTTTCAATTTTCTTGGACGACACGGTGATGACTCAGCAGCTGACTCAGATCCGTTAACGGGATTTAGACACCGTTTAGATCATCATTATTGAAGTGCCTTATGTTAGAGCCCTTAGCATATTTTATTAATACTTTTGTGTTTAGGGACTTTGCTAAGGACAATTGATAAATTTTAGATTATTGGTGGGACTTTATTTTGTCCCTTAGTAAATTTCAGTCTTGTTGGTTCTCTCCTGAAACATGTTCTGTTTGCCATACACTGGTATCTTTCGAGGCCTTATCAGAATCTATAAGCGGGTCTTTGGTTTCTCCTTCTGAGAAGTTTATTCTTTGCGAGACGTGAATTTTCTGAAGACACTGGGCAGCGACATTGCCGAAAACTGTTGAAGTTTCTTCAGCGACACCTGATACGTTAATGGCAGAGTGCCATAGAAAATATATAAAATCTGCTGTCTCAGATTTCCAGCTCTTTGATAACCAGAAAAAAACAAACTTAAAAAAAAACAAAACAAGTCATATAGAGCTTTCACTTACCTAAACTACAAAGTTGTGCATATGCTTCCCAGCACAGTGGATCACATGACAATACAATTCTAAACTGTTCTACCGAGCTGTTCTTCCTCCCAGAATATCTGGTAACAAGTAACAGAGAGTAACACACATCAAAAGACATAGGAAAGTTGTTCCATTTGGTAGTAAGAGAGGCAGCAAATGAATAAGCTTTCTACAGCATCAGTATACAAAGATAGTGAAGTAGTAAACATTAAAGCATGCAAGAGTCAACATTATCTCATACAGAAACTTGCAGAATCACCTATAGATAAGACCAAGAAGACAATGCCCAGCTGCAACACCAGGAATCTGAATGTTAAAGAAGTATAGAAGTTAGTACTTTGCCATGAACAATTGCACATGGATATGGAAGAACTTTATGATAAAGAGAAGTAACAAGCAACGGGCATAGACAGTAGTACTACTTGTTGTTCAACAGTGGCCAACAATGCGCCTTCAGCCTCTCCAGCTCACCTCAAAGCAACAATAGAGACATTATTGACAAGTTAAAATACAAATGGTGGAAGAAAATCACAAAATCAACCCCAGAAATCATGATCAATTTGATCGGATCAAATTGATCTTAAAAAAAATAAATAAAAATAAGAATAAGAAAAGAGAAAAGCTAGAAGATCGGATCAGAGTGGCAGAAATTCATGTGATCGATCAATCACACGAGAAACTGAAATTGAAAAAAAAAAAACTGAGAAAGGAAGAGAATCGGAACCTCAGAGAGGAAATCAACGACGACACCGACGACGAAACTGAACGGAGAGAAGAGAAGAGATGGGGCACCGGAAAAAGAAAAGATCGATGACGACTATCGGTCTTCGATTACATCTCCCCACGTATCAACTGCTGCCACGTAGCCAAGAGGGACGAAGCAGAAAATGCCTTAATTAAGGCCCATTTGCATCGTCCTTTAGTCTTTTTATTTTTTTTTTACCCAAAAATGCGAAGGACTCGGCCCAAGGGACGCCGATAATGATACTCTTAGGTCAAAGCATGAATTAGCCATTGACATTGTTCTTCAGGTATGTATTTCAAATTGTTTAGAAGTGTAGGCTTGTTTTAGCACGATGATAAAGTACATGTATGGATCTTCCAAGAGTTATTGGTGCAGGCATGGATTAGCCATTTTCCCGCCGGAGAACAATGAGGAACACTCTTAACTTTGAAAATCTTCTTATTGAATGAATGACTAGACCTTTTCATTTTACTAAAAGTTTCTTGATAGACTTTCTGTTTCTTTTTTCAAACCAGTTATGTTTTCAATAAAACAAATTCTGACCAGTGTAATTGGAGACAATCTCTTAAACAGTTATCAGTGATTGATCTTGCCAGTTAATCTTTTTTTTTTGTTAAACCTTACCAGTTAATCTTTTTTTTTTGTTAAATCTTACCAGTTATCTCGGACACAAAATGATGTTTGGGCTGATATAATGTGTAATGTTTCATTTATATTTTCGTAATGTTTCATTTATCAAAGATTTTTCAAAAAGATGGCCTTATGTAAGGAGATTCACCTTGTTTGGTAGAAAGACAGGCTTGATTAGGTCCCAGTCTCCTTTTCTCTCTCCATATATCATCAATGACGATCAAAGTCTTTTGTGATTCCAGCACTTGAACAATCTTCCTTTAAAATTGCAGATACACATGGTGAAGACATGCAGAAAAGGCTCAAACTGGCGGAAGGTCATATAGAAGCAAGGGAGTGCTTGAATATTTTTTCCAGTAGAGGGACTGTTAAAGCTGAGGCAGATACCATTGATACTGTTAGGCTTCAAGATCTTGGGGTTACTTTCTTACCAGTTCAGTTCAAAACAAGTAAAAGACCCAATGGTGATTATATTAAGATGGTTTATCTTCACGTTGAAGAGCTTATTGAGGTTGCTAAACTTCTTGGGTTGAATTCTTCAGAAGCTACTGCTAGAGAAGCTGGATTTTGATCTATGCTTCGCTCTAACCAAAAAGGGGGCATGGTCCTCTAAGTATAATCAAATGTTATGACATGGGATGATTCAGCTGAGTTACTATCATCGAGGCGAAAGACTGAAGCTACACTTAACCAAACACTCTGGTCGCACTTAGAGATTTGCCCCAGCAGATATTAGCAGAGTTTTCGGTAATCAAGATCATGCATAGTAACCACCTATCTCTGAGTCTGATTAATGTTGCAGAGGCAAGCCTGAGGAGTCTTTGGAAGATTCGTTTGGTGAGACCACAGAACTAATGTCACTTTCTAGTTGTACAAAGAGTAGATGATATGATTAGGATGATATGGCAGCTTTTCCAAAACACACAAAAGACTCGATTGGCAAGAAGATAGTGTTTTACATACTACACCCATTGGCAAGAAGGTCCCATAATTTATCTCGGCTACAAACACAAAAGTGTCTCTCAGCCATAAATCTCTTGCTCGAACAGCAGAGGAGGATTCATGAGTTCATAATCCAAATAATATTTACTGAAAAAATCAAATAATAAGAGAAACTATTCTGTGGAATCAATCCATAAATCTTTGTAGAGAGGCATGCAAATTTTGAATTACAAAAACAAAATGAAAAATCTCAAAAAAAAATCAATAGGTTGTTAATATATTTGAGGAGAAAAATATTTCCAAAGCCTAGTCGCTTGAGAAGAACAACAAAGGTTACATGAGAACCTTCGTCGAACATCTTAAAGCAGTGCCGGAGATCAAGTGTTAACCGCGTCGAACAGCTTCACGGCCTCAGTGTGCCAGTATGTTTCACTTGTAAAATATCTGTTTGCCACTATATCAAAACCATATGGTAAAACACATATCATCAGAGACATTCCAGTGAAATATTCTCACTAAATTGTGTAGTTTAAAAAAAAAATTGTGTAGTTTAAGCAAATGCAAAGAAGTTGCCGAGAAGTTCATTCCTAAATAATATATACCTGATATTCCGTAATTGCAGAGAGTCTCCTTCAACTGCTGTATGACTCACTACTGCCGAGATCAAAAATACATGAATTCAACAGAAGGGATGTGTTGGACTTTGTAATAATCTTCTTCTCCTTTCGACAGTCTCTTCTTCCATCCCTCTCCCATACCACGAAAGGACAGACTCTTTAAAGAAGTGATGAATTGCAGCCCATCATGAAGCTCCTTTAATTCATTGCAAAAGCTAATAATGAGAGTACGAAGAAGGAGCATGGAACCTTCTTCTACTATCCACTCTTCCCACTCATGTAATCCCCAAAATGTTAGCTTCTGCAATTGAGGAAACCCATCCCTCAAGCAAACCATTCTCCTCCCACAGAAAGATCGAAAATGTAAACCAATCTCTTTCAAGTGAAGCAACTTCTCTAGAGTCGGCATCGGATCCTCCATCAAACAACACTCCTTTAGATATATGGTTGTTAGGTGAGAAGGAAAGTTGTGTGCATCAGGTAACCTTGGCATATATATCTCCACCTTCAGCTGTCTGAGATGAACAAAATCCCAAACGAATCCTTCTTCTTCATCATTCGTGCGAGTATAATTTATTTTGTTCTCTATGATAAGACTCTCCAAGTGTGAAAGTTTACTTAGAGATGAAGATAGAGTCTCCCTAATATACATCTCGTCTCTAATATAGATAGAGAGAGATCTGAGCCGTGTCATACCTTGTAGATCCGTCACTCTCCCATGTGTTGTGGAGAAACACTTCAATGTCTCCAGCTTGACCAGATTTCCCAATTCCAATTTTGTCTCATCATGTAAGGTCTTCGGCAAACATAAGAATGTCAATTCTCGCATCTCTTTCAAGATATTGGGCATGTAGACTATACCAGACACATCTAGGTTTAAATAGAGCAGCTTCTTTAAATTCTGCATTGAAGAAGGCAGTTGAGTTACATATGACCTCTTTAAACTAAGATATCTCAAGTGGATGAGCTTTCCGATGCTAGAGGGTACCTTCCCTCCAAACTGCCCATAAGAGAGATCTAAAACTCTCATCAGCTTATGCCTTGTAAAGAATAAACTTGTTGCCTTCAATCCTCTGGACTTGATAAACAAGAGAGTTCTAAGGCTTGGATTCTTCACCTCCGTATCCACATCAAATGTTTCAACAGGCTTCGGTACAACAGCAAGTCTGCGAGACTTACAAAGAGATTTCGAATTTTCAGCTGATGTGTCAATAATTTGTATGAAACTCTCTTCTTCAGCTTTGCCTAAACAAACTTCTCTCATCATGTCATGCAATTGCAGTATTTCAAATCTTGAAGTATCAACGTCTCGTTTAGAAATAACCATGTTTCTCTTCACCAATTCATCTATGTATCCATCAGCAACTTCCCGAATGCTGGCTCCATCAAAATCCATTCCTTCTGCAGCCCAGTAATAGGACAGTGTCTCCACATCTATTTCATAATCTTCTGGAAAACTAGCAAGGTAAAGGAAGCAATGCTTCAAATAAGCAGGCAGCTCTTCAAAACTTAGATTCAAAACATCGTAAACCTTCGTATTGACATTTCTGTCGTTAGAGCCACTCCCTGTAACTATGTGAACTTTAATATTCTCACGTATCGTTTTCCACTGATGCAATGTGTACTTCTTACGTAACATCCCGCCTAAATCCCGCCTAACACCTTAATAGCCAGTGGTAGACCTCCACAATGTTTAATCATCTCCTTACCGATTTCTTTCATGTTTTCATCAATCCTAAATTCTGCACATCAGTTTACAAGAATGTAAGAAAGGATCATATGTCTTGCATACATTGTAGTTATTTTTTTTTCTTTAATTTACTAGAGCAGAAAAAAAATTCAAGTAGGCTGTCTTTGAAAACTTACCAGATGTGTCTTTAATAGGAAATGCTATCCTTTGAGATAGATCCCAACTTTCTTCAAAAGTTAGGCATTCTGGTTTGATGGAGTCACATTGTTCGTCTGCATGTAATGCCACTTCCTCATTGCGAGAAGTAAGTAAAACCTTACATCCTACAACACGTATAAATTATTGTAATGTGTTTCATAATCAAATCTTAAGTTTTTTAATAGATGGTCCAATATGTATGTAAGATAAGGATGTTCACCTTTTATTGGAAGAAAAACAAGCTTGATTAGGTCCCAGTCTCCTTCCCTCCATATATCATCAATGACGATCAAAGCCTTTTGTGATTCCAGCACTCGAACAATCTTCTCCTGAAGTTCGTCTTCCATCATCTTTGACACATCGCATTCTGGTTTGAGTTGTCGCAAGATTTTCTGCCAGACACACTTCCTTTCGAACTGTTGGGAAACATACACCCACGCCAATCCTGGAAAATGATTTTTTATTTTCTCATGGTTGAAAACTTTTCTTGCGAGTGTAGTTTTACCAATACCACCCATCCCGGTTATAGAAAATACTTGACGGCTATCCTCCTCCAACAAACAGCCAACCAGTCTCTCAACATTTCTCTCCAACCCCACAATATGGTCTTCCTCATCTCTAGAAAACGTTTGTCGCATGTCTCTTTCTCTTACCTCTAGAGCCTGTATATACCTGTCATCGACAAGGACCTTCTGTACGCCAAGATTATGCATATCAAGGATCACCTTAGAGATCCTCTTGCTTATGGTTTTCATGTCAAACCCAAGCCCCATACGTTTTACAGTAACATATGCCAATCCTTTCACGATGTTGCTGCTTGATTCAACGAGTTCTTTCTTCAGAAGAAAGGTTGCGACAATATCTTCTGCATCAAAAACAATTTCTTTGATGTCTTTGATAGTTTTTCTCACCATCTCACTTGCATGTTTCTTGGCCTCTGCATCTTTCAAAAAGCACCTTAACATATCCACATCATTTTTTAATCCCTCGAACTGCTCCTCAACTCCTTGAAATCGCTCAGTTTCTCGGACAAGTAGTTTCCAAAGCCTCTCGACTGCAAATGGTAAAAGTGCCACTGCCAACTCAGCCATCAGTCTCCTGCTCAAACATGAAATAAGTAATCAATAACCTCCAGAAAGCAAGATCCTTGAGTACATATATCGTCCTGATAATTTTTTTACTTCAAATTCTAGTCTAGCTAATGCATACTATTTTGTGGATCTAATCTGTAGACGATATGAACAATCAAAGATGAAATAAATATGAAAAAAAAAATCACCTCGTGAAAATCGCTCTTTTTCCAACTGATCTGTATAGAGAAACTATGCGAATGTGTTTTAGTTAGAACGAAGCTGAAGACCTATTTAAAGGCAGAAGCAGAGAGCTTGGAAACAGAGACAAAAACTTAACTTTTAATATTATCTTTTGCTCAAACGTTTTGGGTTACAATGCAAGAGTATATAAAGAAAGATAAGAAAGATCTAGACACAAGCCAGCTGTATTCTTTAGTAGGTATCAACGGTCAAAAGAGCGTAAGTGTTACGCAGCTGTAGCAGCTCCTTTACCGTACTGTCTGAGCTGCATCTTTGAACTTGGTTTCGTGCAGAGACAGCAACTCTTCCTTTGTCGCTATTCACTTTCGGAATGGGCTTCGCAGTGGGCTTCTGTTGATGATAATGGGCTGGCTTGTCACTCTGTTTCTGGGCTATGTTAATACTCCCCCGCAAACTCATGGTGGGTGATTGAACCACACCGAGTTTGGAGCGTAAGGAGAAGTAAGCAGCTTGAGGTAAAGACTTGGTAAAAATGTCTGCAACCTGAGCTGTTGCAGAGATATGTCGCACCACCAACGTTCCTTTTGCAACCTGTTCTCTTGCGTAATGATAGTGTGTTGCAAAGTGCTTAGACTTCTTGTGAAGAACAGGATTTGCAGTGAGATGAACTGCTGAAAGATTATCACAGAAGGCCTCAGCTGGTTTCGTTGGCGCAAAATCGAGTTCCTTTAAGACATCACTTATCCAAGAGAGCTCTGCTGCAGTGTCGGACAAACATCTGTACTCGGCTTCTGTTGATGATCGAGAGACAGAGTCCTGTTTCTGAGCAGACCAAGAGATCAAGTTACTTCCCAGCATTGTACAAAATCCACCAGTTGACCTTCTTGTCTCACTACATCCTGCCCAATCACTGTCACAGAAGGCTTTAAGAGAGGAGTCTGAATCAGCATGAAAGTGAAGACCCATCGTAAGAGTTCCTTTAATGTATCTCAACACACGTTTCAACATGTGAAAATCGGCCATTGAAGGTTTATGAATTCTTTGACAGACCAGATTGACTGCAAACTGAAGGTCTGGCCTTGTCAAAGTTAGATACTGAAGCTTCCCAGCTAAGCTTCTGAAGTAAGTTGGAGATTCAAACAACTCATCTTGATGTGGAACTCGATCGAGTTGGAGCGGCAATGGAGTAGGCATTGGCGCACAGTCTAACATACCCGCACTCTGTAACAAGTCTGTAGCATATCTTTCTTGATTCAAGAACATGCCAGTAGGAGTGTATTGTACTTGAATGCCAAGAAAATAGCTCAGAGCACCCATATCTTTCATTCTGAACTCTTTTCCAAGTGAATCAAGCAGCTTTTGTATCACTGTTTTGTCATTGCCAGTCAACACCATGTCATCAACATAAAGTAGGAGGAAGATAATAGTAGCACCTCGATTGTAGATGAAGAGAGAAGGATCCTTGACACTGCATATGAATCCAAACTTCAGCAAGAATGAGCTAAATTTATCAAACCAAGCCCGGGGAGCCTGTTTGAGACCATAGATGGCTTTGTGAAGAAGGCAAACATGGTTTGGAAATTCCTCACTCACAAAGCCTGGAGGCTGACGCATGTAGACTGTATCAAGTAAGTCTCCATGCAAGAAAGCATTCTTCACATCGAGCTGTTTAATATCCCATCTATGCACTGTTGCAAAATGAAGAACTGCTCTCACTGTTGCAGTTCTTACTACTGGGCTGTATGTTTCGAGAAAATCAACTCCTTCCTCCTGTTCGTTCCCGCGAGCAACAAGTCGAGCTCTCAAGTTCTTGACAGTCCCATCAGCATTCAGTTTCTCCTTATATATCCAGCCACAACCTATAACATGAACATCAGCAGGTCGTGGAACGAAACTCCATGTTTCTGTCTCCTGACACGTATCATACTCATCAGTCATAGCTCCGTTCCACCCTGGATGTTTGAGTGCCTCAGCTACACTTCTTGGTGTTGTAGTTACTCCTTTAGCTGTATGGAGAACATATTTCGGATTTGGTTTTCTGACTCCAGCTTTGCCTCTGGTTACCATTGTGTGAGAATTATCCGCAGGTGCAGGAGCTTGTTGAGGAGCTACCTGTAGTGGAGGACTTGGAGGTGGGAGAGGTGGGAAATCATCATCGGAGAAGATAGCATCATCGTCAGATGAACTGCCTGAGCTCGATTCTGCAGGAACAGAGCTTGTTGTTGGTTGCTCTGCTGGAGGTGGCTGAGGTCTGTTACCATGTACTACTTGGATCTCAACAGGATCTTCTGCTGTTGTATTTTCCGCCGGAGACTGAGTACCTAGGCCCTTCATCCAAGCTGATAACAGAGGAGTATCTGGCGGAGATAGAAGATGCTTGTAGGCGTCAAGATAGGGAAATCTTCTTTCATCAAACAAAACATGCCTGCTTATATAGACTCTTCCTGTTGGAGGGTGGAGACATCTGTAGCCTTTGTGCTTCTCAGTGTATCCCACAAAGACACATAGCAAGCTTCGCGGATCAAATTTGTTGTGACCATATGGTCGCAAGTTAGGGTAGCAGGCACAACCTAAAACTCGAAGAGCAGAGTAATGCGGAGCCACACCATTCAGCTTTTCAAATGCACTTACAGTCTTCTCATGTACTGAAGTCGGGAGTAGGTTGGACAGAAAGTTTGCAGTGAACACAGCTTCTACCCAAAGATTTTGTGGAAGCTTCGCTTCAAACATCATGGATAGACCCAACTCAATAAGATGTCTGTGTTTTCTCTCTGCCATACCGTTTTGTTCTGGTGTGTGAGGGCAAGAAAGAAAGTGTTTGATCCCACAGCTTGTAAGGTGAGAGGCAAACTGATGATTTACAAATTCACCTCCACCATCACTCTGAAAAATCTGAATCTTTCGCCCAAACTGATTTTCCACAAGACTTTGAAAAGATTTGAATACAGCAAAGACATCTGACTTGAGTTTTAATGGATACAACCAGGAGAATCTTGAAAAATTGTCTATGAAAATCACATAATAGCGAAACCCTTGAACAGAGGTAACTGGAGCAGGACCCCATACATCACAGTGAATCCTCTCTAAGGGATTTGAAGACTGAAAAACTGATCTAGAAAAAGATAACTTGCAGGTTTTCCCGAGTTGACAAGATTCACAGAAGAACTTTGTAACTTTATTCACGGAGATAGCCTTGAGAGTTGATAGATGTTGAAGAATCTGATAGTGAGGATGCCCCAACCTCTTGTGCCACAACTCATCGCTTGTTGACTGCTGTCTTGATGAGTAGAACGCAAGAAACTGTGGGTTCTCTAACCGGTACAGACCTTCACGTTTGCTTCCTCGACTGAGAAGCTGTTGAGTCTTTTTGTCCTTAACAAACACATTGTGAGAGTCAAAAGTGAATTGACATGGGTAATCATCAGTGAGTTTTGACACAGAGAGAAGAGACTTAGTGATTTGCGGACAAACAAGAACATCTTTAAGTGGTAATGTACCTGAAAGACCTGGAATGGCTATGGAACCAACATGAGTAATAGGAAGAAAGTCGCCATTACCCACGATGACACTGTCGGAACCAGAGTAGGGTTGAACTTGCTGCAGATTCTGAGCTGAGTTCGTGATGTGATGAGTAGCAGCAGTGTCTGGATACCAATCGTTGGCTCCATAGTCAGGGTCTTCAGATGATCTGATAGCAGCCATGGCTTGAGGAAACTCACTTTGTTGAAAGTGTGGATCAAAGCGCTTGTAACATTTATACGCTGAATGTCCAAACTTCCCACAGATTTGACATGTAGGTCTGGCGTTGTTGTTTTGTGAGCCTCGTCCACCAGTTTGGCCAAACTGTTGGTAAAATCCTCTGCCTTGCGTAGAGTAGCCACCACGACCTCTGTAACCGCCTCTGTGTTGTCCTCTTCCACGGCCACTGTATCCTCCTCTCTCAGTATAGAACGCTTGATGATGAACAGCTTCAGTAGGAGCATTATAAGCTTGAACCTTGTCTTCAAACGCAATCAGCTTAGACATGACATCATCGAGACATGGAGCAGGAAGAGCATCCATTGAGTTCTCTATGACAGTACAGATAGACTCATACTCACGACCTAAGCCATTCAGAACTCCAAAAATTTTCTCACTTTCTGGGATTGGAGCTCCTATTGAGTCTAGTTGGTCGCACAAGGTCTTGATTTCAGAGAGATACACAGCCATTGTTTTTGTATCTTTGGTTAAAGTTTGAATCTTTCTCTGCAGAGCAAGCTTTCTTGTTGCAGAAACCCTATTGTACTTTTGTCCAAGAGAGAACCATACCTCTTGAGACGTGTGAAGACCATAGACAGATCTCAAAGCAGTTTCTGAAAGTGTGCCGTAGATCCATGCCATAATGAGCTGGTCTTTCTGCATCCACTTCTGAAACTCCGGATTTGCAGTCTCAACAGCTTCATCTCCTTGTCGAACGGTCATTGTTTGAGCTGGTCTTGGGTTTGAGCCGTCAACGTAACCGAGAAGCAACTGTGATGACAAGAACTGCTCAAATTGCAACTTCCACAGAAGATAGTTGTCATCTTTGAGCTTTAGAGTAACACACTGATTTATTGTGAGATTTGAAGCAGAATGGGGGTCAGGATTTCCTTCCATAGCTCTGATACCATAAAGGCAGAAGCAGAGAGCTTGGAAACAGAGACAAAAACTTAACTTTTAATATTATCTTTTGCTCAAACGTTTTGGGTTACAATGCAAGAGTATATAAAGAAAGATAAGAAAGATCTAGACACAAGCCAGCTGTATTCTTTAGTAGGTATCAACGGTCAAAAGAGCGTAAGTGTTACGCAGCTGTAGCAGCTCCTTTACCGTACTGTCTGAGCTGCATCTTTGAACTTGGTTTCGTGCAGAGACAGCAACTCTTCCTTTGTCGCTATTCACTTTCGGAATGGGCTTCGCAGTGGGCTTCTGTTGATGATAATGGGCTGGCTTGTCACTCTGTTTCTGGGCTATGTTAATACTATTCCTATTACAAAGACTTGATTCTTCTCAGTCAACACCAACCGACACAAACCAGTTGTATTCACGACGATGAGTTAATCTATTGTAGCCACTTACACATTTTGAGCCGAACGACAATATTGTCGCTTAAAGAGGAAACCAAAAACATGTTTTTTTGTTATCATTTAAATTTTGAATAATTTGGGAGTGGTGGACCCGATTCACTCATAAACTAATAATCTTAATAATTTACCCACTTATCTTTACTTTCGACAGTTTTGTCTTTAAAGTGAAAACGCAAAAAAGCTTAAGAAATTTACTTCTTGCGTCAGCTTGAGAGCACCCTTATCGGGCGTATTTAACCCGTCTCTACCTGTATTTATCATTAAAAAGAAAATGAAAAAGAAAAAAATAGATTGAGACGTTTCTTATTCGGAGTCAAAGAAGAAACGTATACGGGACACGTGTGAGCAAATTGAGAGGAGAGAGGAGGAGCATGGTTTCGTGCTCTGGTTCTGTTCTCTCTCTTTCTCCCTCACGAAAAACGGTGATTTCCTCTGGTGTTTCCACGGTTGCTCAACTTTCTTCTAAGAAGCCAGAGACTTCCGACGGAGTTATGTGATGCACCCAAAATCCAGCACCTTCCTGCTTGGTTCATGGACGCGTCCAAGATGGTGACCTTTTCGACCAGCTAGATCTAGCCGAGGTTTTCTCATCAGATTATGCAATCTTGGATGAGCTGAATACTCAAGTGAGCTGGACTGACACTATCATGGACGAGCTGAGCTGGACTAATATTCACCCGGACGAGCTGAGCAAGTTGGTTCGATCTTCCGAGCTGGTTCCACCATCAAACCACCCGAGAAGCAACACAGACATACGTTCATTGTTCGAAGCATATCTTCTAAACCATGATGTTTCTTGGCATGAAACCACTTGTAGAATGTGCTCAACTCAATTATGGAACTCCTCGAAGAAGAATCAGATCAAACGGATTTCAGATGAAGGAGTTATGCCATCTACAAATCAGGTGATGTTCAGTTCTCGCGAATTCAGACATGTGTGGATCGTCCCGCGTGTGTCCATATCCTTCCCAGCATGGTGTGCACGACCTGATCATCACTGCAAGAACCTTGACTCCATGAACCTGGACAGTCAATGAATCTCGCCAAGTCTCCCTCAATTTCCGAACTTTAACTAGTCTTGGTCAATTTTATATTTTCTATGCATTGTTTTCTGCACTTTTCTTTTATTCTCTTTGACTAGAAACACTATAAAATGTACCCCCTTTGTCATTGCAATACATCAACGAAATTTCTTCTTCTTTTTGAGTTTTTACTCTTTGTTCTTTGCTTAGAATATTTCTAGTTTCTTGGTGAGGTTATCTCCAAGTTTCGATCCTTCCTTTGTTGGACCGGTGCGTCACATCCGGCAACAATTGAAGTTTGGTAGTATCATCGGGCCTTCCGCAACCCTTTGTGTCACCATTCATCCCACCAGTTCTCTATCCTTCCGGATCAGAGTCCATATCAACCTTACCGAAAGAGTGATCCCGATTTTGGTTCTATCATTATGTCTCCTGCCTGCCTTCATCCACACCGCCAGAGATTTTCTTTAACTGCCTTAACCCGCTCTGCCGCTTCTTCCGTACTGAGACTCTCTTCACGATCAGGTAATCATCGAAGTTGAGAATTTGATATAATGGGCTGATTCCTGGTTGATTTCATTAGGGTTTTGCTTCGTTTGGTTGATAGCTTTTAAAGATTGGACCTTTAGCTATGTGGATGCTTTGTCTGTGAATCTTTGTGTAGCTTTGTTGAGAAAAGTTGGATGATTTTTTTTCCGATGCAAAATGGTACTATGGTTGTTCTTAAAGGCAAGTTTTTTGATTATATTGTGACTGATTGTTCTGTAAATTTGGTTGCTTTGGATTATGTTTGAATGAATACTTTCACAGCCATGTGAATTCTGATTGATGTTGATTCTTTGCTCAGCTTGCCATTTATCACGGCCACAGCTGATCTTTTAACTTCTGTCTTACAGAATGAAACCCATCTCCACAAGAAATCTCAATAAAGCTCAACAACAATGCAAAGCAGCTTCAAGACCGTTCTTTTCAACCCTGACTTCTACTCCCAAGCTTCTTTCTTCTTCAGTTACAAACATCTCCTTTCTTATCTTCTATTATTCAAAGCTTTGACAAGTACAAGAAAATAACAAAAGAACCAATCTTTTTGTACGTTTGAAACAAAGGAGATAGTTGGGGAAAATGGCTAATCCATGCCTGCACCAATAACTCTTGGAAGATCCATACCTGTACTTTATCATCGTGCTAAAACAAGCCTACACTCCTAAAGAATTTGAAATACATACCTGAAGAACAATGTCAATGGCTAATTCATGCTTTGACCTAAACGGTGTCTAAATCCCGTTAACGGATCTGAGTCAGCTGCTGAGTCATCACCGTGCCGTCCAAAAATAGAAACGGAGTCGTATTAAAAAAAAAACAAACCTATGTCGTTCTTTTTTTCTCTCTACAGTTCTCTTTTCTCTCTGCAAGGCCCTTCTTTTTTTCTCTGCAATTTTCTTTGTCTCTGCAATTCTCTTCTTTTTCTGCAATTCTCCTTTTCTCTGTAATTTTCTTCTTTGTCAAAATGATGGTGCTGTATATGGTTCTGGTGATACAGACGGAGGTCAGAGTGAGTGCGAAGGAGGTCTGAGTGATGGTGAGAATGAGTGCGAAGAGGATGGTAGAGTAGAAGCAGTGGTGCGTGCGTTTGGTGATGATGAAGAGAATGAAAATTATAGGGATACACCACCATTTTCTGACTCTGAAGAAGATCAACAACCAATGCCTTATGATAGGTGGAAGAGAGGCAGTGCTGAATTGCATATAAGGCAAGTCTTTGATAGTGTGAAAGAATTCAGAGAAGCGGTATTAGAGTATGCTTTGAAAGGCGGGTGGAATATCCAGTTCACTAGATGGGGAGGAGTGAAATCTGAAGCAAAGTGTGGAGTCGAAGTAGATGAAGGTGAAATCCCTTGTTCTTGGAGGATTTATTGTTCCTATGAAGAATATGTGGCCCATTGGATGGTAAAAACATTCCAAGATGTCCATACTTGCTTCAAGGATGGAAGGTGCAAAATATTGTCAGATGCTCATATTGCTAGGATGTTTATTAATGAAGTGAGGAATAATCCAGATATAAAGCCAAAGCAATGCAAGAACAGATTCAGTCCCGTTATGATTTAAATGTGACAAACGACCAATGCTGGAAGGCAAGGAAGAAAGCATTGGATCTCATTCAAGCCGAGTACGACGAGCAATATCGGAGGATTAAAGATTATGAAATCGAGATTACCCGGTATGTAATCTGTTTTTTTTTAATTCATCATCACTAATGTTTCTCTTACAACCTTTTTACATCATTGTTTGCAGGACAAATATAGGGTCAAAAACTGATTTGCAGACCGTTGTAGGTGCGGGTGGACTTGAAATCTTCGATCGATTCTATGTCTGCTTTGCTGTTTTACGTGATACATGGCGTTCCCACTGTCGGCCAATATTTGGCATAGACGGTTGCTTCCTCAAAGGCGGGACGAAGGGACAGTTACTTGCTGCAGTTGGAAGGGATGCAAACAACCAAATCTACCCTTTTGCTTGGGCAGTTGTACACAAAGAGAATACAGAGACATGGGTTTGGTTCTTACAAAAACTGAAAGCTGATTTGAATCTTGGGAATGGTGATGGTTTCACCCTTGTTTCAGATCGCCAAAAGGTATTTTTTACTCTTGCTATTTTCAGACTTTGTTGCTGGTTTCTAATAGCTTTATTGCTTGGCATTAGGGATTGCTTATAGCCGTCGATGAAGTGTTACCACTTGTAGAGCACCGAATGTGTGCTAGGCATATCTACGGGAACTTAAGGAAGTTGTATCCCAACAAACCTGAAATGAAGAATCTGTGTTGGAGTGTGGTAGAGAGCCATAATGAAGCTGATTATAAAGCGAATTTGAAAGCTTTGGAGCTGTATGATGTTGATGTATACGAAGCTTTGATGTCTAGAAGGCCAGAAACTTGTAGCCGGGCTTTCTTCAAAACAACTTGCACTTGTGAAGATGCTCTAAACAACAATTCAGAATCTTACAACAGCACACTTGAGAAAGTAAGAGCAATGCCTTTGGTAGAGATGCTAGAGACAATGCGCCGACAAGCAATGCTCCGTATAGATCTTAGAAAGAAGAAAACCGAAAGGCATAAAGGGAAGTTCAGTGAGAAGGTTAGTAAGATGATTACATCAGAGACAAGATTTAGAAAGTATTGTCAATCTCTTCCTTCGTCTGGTGGTGAGTTTGAAGTCTCTGAGGGTGGCATTACTTATGCTGTTAATATGAGAGCATGGACATGTAGTTGCAGAAGGTGGGATTTGACTGGAATTCCGTGTAGGCATGCTCTGCGAGTGGTGTTGGACCAGAAGAAGACATATAAAATAGATAATTTAGTGTCTCATTGGTATTTAACTTCAAAGTGGCAGAAGTAGTACGCATATTCTATCAAACCATCAATGCTTCAAAGTGAGAGGAATCAAGTTTTGGAAACCTTCTGGTGAAGCAACCATCAATGCTCCAGCAAGACCTGTATCAAAAGGCCGAAAAAAGAAGCCTGAAAAACGAATAAAGGGAGTAAATGATTCTCCGACGAAGGGGAAAAAGGTAACGCAACACAACCGTGTTATGCATTGCTCTCGTTGTGGTATGCCTGCTCATAACGCTACTAAATGTCCTAACTCTGGAGTTCCGATCAAGCCTCGGCCACCGAAGAAGCAGAAGCCTACACCGATGCAAACTCAACCATCTCAGGCTTGATTAGTACTAATGTATTGGTTTTGTGTTATTTCCTTGTTTCTTAAAACATTTATGCTTTGCTGCTGAAGTAGTTATGTTTTTTCCTTTACGTACTCTCATTGGTGTTCTTTGGTACTCTTAATATGTTATCTGAAACTGTTTTGGTTATTCCTACTTTTATGTGATTTTTATGCTTTTAAACTTATCAAAAGGATTTTTTATTACTCGACAAAGAAGAAAATTACAGAGAAAAAGAGAATTGCAGAAAAAGAAGAGAACTGCAGAGACAAAGAAAATTACAGAGAAAAAAAGAAGGGCGTTGCAGAGAGAAAAGAGAACTGTAGAGAGAAAAAAAGAACGACATCGGTTTGTTTTTTTTTAATACGACTCCGTTTCTATCTTTGGACGGCACGGTGATGACTCAGCAGCTGACTCAGATCCGTTAAGGGGATTTAGACACCGTTTAGGTCAAAGCATGAATTAGCCATTGACATTGTTCTTCAGGTATGTATTTCAAATTCTTTAAGAGTGTAGGCTTGTTTTAGCACGATGATAAAGTACAGGTATGGATCTTCCAAGAGTTATTGGTGCAGGCATGGATTAGCCCCTACACTCTTTTTTTTTTTTGCTAAAGCCCCTACACTCTTGTTTCGGGTCTTTGGTTTTTGTCCATCCGTGGCGATGGTTTTTCATGTTTCTTTCTGGTAGCTTTTGTACTCTTTTTCTAGAGTTGTGGAATTCTCCCAGTCCCATACATTTTGAAGGAAGTATTGTTGACCAAGATTTACCTCAGAAGTCTAAGAAGACCGTTGGAGTAAAGTTTTACCTGATTCAAGTTTAAAATGGAAGAACTCATATGATCTACTTAAGGAGATAGCTGTTCATGTGATATCGCTTTCAGTCGACCAGAACCTCCTTATAATATGATTTTCACTTTGTTTATTCCTAATGTCTCTATCTCATATTTCTATAAGTATGTGAGCAAGTCACGCCTAATGAATTACGGAAAGAATCCTTCTAAGTTCAGAATACTTTCTCTCTCTCTCTCTCTCTGACGGATTCAGGTCTCCATTTTTCACTTGTTCTTGGTGTTCTTCACTTCCACTCTCACAAATCTACTTATTCTTACACAAGTAGCCAATGGAGAAAATGAGCTATGATCAATCGCTCACCAAAGACAGTAGGTCTATGTCAACCCTGACTCTTAACATCTATGTCAACCTTGTCAATCCACTTACAATTGGAAACAATCCACCAATACATTGTATGATTATTCACACCAAAAAGGAGACAAATCCAAGGGAAAATCTATGACTCTCTGCAGGAATAGACTAGCATAGTATGCAACAAAAACATGCCAAAACTCCTGCATGAAAATCTCAAACGCTCACCCTTATGCATGCAGCATAGTACCAAACATGTCAACTCATACGTAAAAAGTTCAAAAGCAAACTCTTACATAGAAATCATAGTACCAAACACGTAGATTCCTGCATAAAGCTCTAAAGGAAACTCTTACACAGGAAACCTAGTACCAAACATGTCATTCTGTCGTAAAAGTCTAAAAAATCAGCTCTTATACAGTAAGCATAGTACAAGATGTGCCAAAATCCTATCCAGGAACCACCCAAAACAAATGCTTACCCAGCCGTAGGAAGCCGCAAAACTGGCCATTGAATCACCTCATCCGGTAGATTCACAGAAGAAGAGGAAAATGTACGGTGAAATATTTGTTAGAGAATGTGAACCTTTGCTTAAAAAGGCGTTGGTGCAAGGCCAGTTATGAAATTTCGTAGCTTGGTGGGGCCGAGGAGCGGGGCTAGCTCAGGCGACGGAGATACCACATTTGTGCACTTTGAAGAGAAGCGAGGGGCACAAAAAGCGTAAGAGGTCATAAGCCTTTTCAATTCTCAACAAAACCATGTTTTTAAGTATGTTGGATAAGTTTCAAAAAGTTACTTAGTAAGCAAGTTATTCATAAAGGAAATTTGAATAACTAATAGATTTAGGATAAAGATAAGTTCCTAGATCATTGTGTAATAGGATAATTTAAATTTTCTATTACCTATATAAGAGATCTAAAGTGTAAGATGTTCTAATAAGAAAAGATAAAAAAAGTTAAGAAAGCTTTTAATAAAACGAAGAACAGTTTTATATTGGTTTCTTGGCTATTTTACTCTCTGCAACTACAAGACAAGAGAGAGAGAGGATCTTGTCTTTGTTTTGGTATTATATATACAAATCAGAGATGATAGAGAAACGCTCCGTCGAGGAAGGAGGAAGATTCGGCCGTACGATTCTCGTCGGTGTGAAGCTAGACGCACCAGAGTTACTTACTTGGACTCTGGCTAAAATAGCCGAGCCTGGTGATACTGTTATGGCTATTTACATCGTTGGAAACGGTACACACTTTTGTGTTCTGTTTTTATAATAATGCTTTGATCTTTTTATGTTCTGTAATAAAAAAAAGTTTCGATCTTCATCTTTTTTTGTTTTGTGTGTGTGAGTAGAGATAGATGATCGAGCAGGGAAGTCTTCGTCGCTGCTCTCCTTGGTGAAAACATTCGACTCTGTTCTAGAAGTTTACGAAGGCTTCTGCAATCTAAAACAGGTTAACTTATTCTTCGTCAATCAAAAAGTGTCTCAACCTTTCAATCTCGAAACTTCATAAAGTTTTATCTCTTTTATAGGTGGATCTGAAGTTGAAGCTATGTCGTGGCAACTCAGCTCGAAAGATCATAGCTAAAGAAGCCATGTCGTTTGGTGCATCGAAAGTCTTAGTTGGAGTCTCTAAAACTCACCACGCGATTCGTTCATCAGCGTCTGTTGCTAAGTACTTGGCCAAGAAGCTACCAAAGGATTGTTGGGTTCATGCAGTCAACAACGGTAAAACCGTGTTCCAGAGACAATGGTCTCATCTTTCTAAAGGTTTGACCTCTTTTTTTATATTTTTTTTTCTTGATAAAGTTTCAGCACTTTCTTGTTTGTTGAGTGGTTTTAGTGGGTTTGGATTTGTGTCACAGGTAAGGAAGATGTAAGGAAGAACAATCTGTTGAATGTGCTTCAGAGATCTGTTACATTAAGTACCACCAAGAAGAAGTCTTCTCCTGACAATAGTCCAAGAAAGCCACACGAGGAACTAGAGGGACTCTACGAGAGACTCTCATCAGCTTGTCAGGTTTTCAATTACAAGGAACTTGTTTCAGCGACATCAAATTTCTCCGCTGGTTTGTTCTTCTCTCCTTTAAACCAAATGACAAATGTTTATAGTTTTTAAAGCTTTGCTATGTAACTAAGAACATCAATATGGTTTTTCAGATAATTGTATAGGCATAGGAGGAAGCAGCCGAGTTTTTAGAGGCTGTTTATCCAACGGAAGAGAGGTTGCTGTGAAGATCCTCAAGCAAACCGAAGATATCTTGAATGATTTCGTGGCTGAGATCGAGATCATCACAACGTTACACCATAAGAACGTTATCTCCCTTCTAGGCTTTTGCTTTGAAGACAATAACTTGTTACTTGTATACAATCATCTCTCAAGAGGAAGTCTAGAAGACAACTTACAGGGTAAAGCCCTCAAGAGCAACTCAAAAACAGGCGACAAGAAAGATTCTCTTGCCTTTCTTTGGAGCGAGAGGTTTAAAGTAGCTGTCGGAGTAGCAGAGGCATTAGACTATCTGCATAACAGTGCTTCACAACCTGTCATCCACAGAGATGTTAAGTCATCAAATATACTGTTATCTAATGATTTTGAGCCACAGGTAAACTACAAACTCTATTGTTTTTTTCATATATTATTAAGAAATGCTAAGAAGATTAATGATTTTTTTGTTACCAGCTTTCTGATTTTGGGCTGGCGAGGTGGGCGTCTATATCTACAACTCACATTGTCTGCTCAGATGTGGCTGGAACCTTTGGGTATGTTTGTTTTATGAAAGTTCTTAGAAAATGTTTTTGGTGCTTAATCTTGTTTTTATTGATGCAGCTACTTGGCTCCAGAGTACTTCATGTATGGTACGGTGAATGATAAGATAGATGTGTATGCATTTGGCGTTGTTCTACTTGAGCTTCTCTCTGGAAGAAAACCTATTAGCAGTGGATGTCCAAAGGGACAAGAGAGTCTTGTCATGTGGGTAAGTGTTTGCTTTTTAGACTCGTTTAACACCAAACCTTTTCTCTCTCTGCTCTTATGTAATTAATGGTCATGAACAGGCTAAACCGATTCTAGACGGTGGAAAGTATTCTGAGTTATTAGACCCGAGATTGAAGGATAACAACAATGGTGACCAGATGCAGAGGATGGCGTTAGCTGCTACTCTTTGTATTCGACGTAGTCCTCAAGCTAGACCAAAAATGAGCATTGTAAGTCATGTTTTCTTCTTCTTGTCATAGCTCTGTGCAGCTGTCTTAACGAGTATGGATTGATGCAGGTCGTAAAGCTACTCAAAGGCGATGAGTACACGCTCAAATGGGCAATGGAACAAGTGAGTAGTTCCTCAGATGAGTCAGAGATGCTCAAGGATGAGAAATGTCAAAGATCTAACATGCAGTCACACCTTAAAGTAGCGCTTCTTGATGTTGAAGATGACTCTCTCTCCATGGAAAGCTTTGACCAATGCGTCTCTGTTGAGGATTCCCTTGACTAAAACTATTGTGTGTTTTTTGTATATATATACTAGGGTCAGTCCGCGCTACGCGCGGGATTTGGATTATGTGTCCTTTCCATTTGAACAAAATTGTAAAAGCATAGTTTGTTAGGTATTGTCTAGTGTCATGTTGTGTTGATTGTTTTGCTGTATGGGATATTTGAAAGAGGTGGTGACTTAAAGTCGTTAGACATGTAATAAGTTCGAACGTATGTTGGCTGTATTTTATAGGACTGTCAGAGACATTGGACTTCTACTTCTGTTAATGTGGTCTTGTAAGGATTTGTCAATCGTATGTAATGTTTTTGAATAGCAGAATATGTTGTTGGATCAATTTTCTTTTGGTTTTGTTATGTATGTACTGGTTTAGAAATATTTTATTGTCCAAGCAATGGGTGAGTTTTACAATATTTTAGTGGAGCGTATTCTTACCTGATGTGTATTTATATAGATGTTTTTAAGTAAATTGCATATGTTTCTATTTATCGTAATCGTTTTTAATCCATACTATTTAAGAGTATAAATTTAAAGAGATTCGTAGTAAAGTTATACACAAATTTTGATTATGAAAGATTCTTCATCTTCCTTATGTAATCTTACTTCCTTACTATTTCTAAACATAGTTTATACACAGTTTTCATGTTCCTCATTTCATGCAAGTTTGATAAAAAGAAGAGAGCGATAGAGAGATATCAATAGAAGAAGTAGAGTGAGCAATGTTTTTTTGTCAAGTGTTTATTTATAAAGGCTTTATTTGCAATTTATAGAGTAATGATTTCGTGGACGTGAAGCAAACATGTCTATGTTCGCGAGTTCTGTCTACTATGTTCTGATTGCGAAGAAGTAGATGCATATTTTGCGAAATAAACATTAACTAATCTGAAATTATAGTAAAAATATATTTTTACATGACTTATATTTATAAGCTAAGTTATATTTTAAATAAATGATAGCCTAATAAATCAGAAAATATTTAATAAAAATACAGTAACCTTCTACCAAAAATAAATAAATTATTTACAATAAGCCAATATTATAAAAGATTCTAAAAATCAATGTGTAAATATTATCTTACGACACCTAACTGGTTATTTGATATATATTGTTTATTTAGTCTTCAAATTTAATAACATAAAATATTCAGTCATGTATTTTGTTTAAATATTAATAAATAATATTATATTTCATTATGTTTTTAAAACAAATATTTTCCTCTTACAGCGAGTTATATATCCATTTTTCCAATATTTAAATTATTAATTTTAAAATAAAATACGTAAAAAACTAAAATAAATTTAAAAATATATCCCCTTCTTATTAATCAAGAAGCATTTTTAAAGAGTAACCTTTGGTTTGTAAGTTATTTACGGGTGTGCCATGCTGACGTGTCGGCACCATATTTATTCTCAGCCTATTTGTATATTTACCCTCAACTCACTAGAATAATTACATACGTCTGCCATTGTGATATAATATACTCTCATCGTCAAACATTAATATACTTCATCGAATTATTTAGCATTCAATTTCCGACATATCCATTTATAGCAACGTTTATATAATTGCGATGATGACTTTAATGTTTGAATTTATTGTGTTTTGTTTCATTTGTTTATATATGGGAAACTCGGCTGGTGGACTTTAATTTGGTATCAAATTTGGTGAGTACTATGATTGGCAATTTATGATCTTACCATAATGATTAGACAATTTATGATCCTTCCATATATAATGATATTGGTCTGTCCGAACAGTATGAATATTTTAGGGCAAATGTAAGTGGCAATTATATCCTACTCATAATAATTGTTTTTAAAAATCTATACTCCGATTACTATTGATTAAAATATGTTCATCCTCTTCTTATTAATCAAGGAGCAAGTTTTTAGAGTAACATTTGTTTTGTAAGTTATTTACATGTGTGACATACTGATGTGGCGGCACCATATTCATTCTCAGCCCATTTTTAGACTTACCCTCAATTCACTAGAATAATTACATACGAATGCCATTGTGATACATGTGAATAATCGACTTATATAATATAGTCTCATCGTCGAACCTAACCGAATTATTCGCATTCAATTAATGATACATCCGTTTATAGCAACCTTAATTTACTGCCTTTAATTTCGTGTATTAATTTAATGCCACTAATTTATTGTCTTTAGTTTCGTGTGTACATTTATAGCAACCTTTGCAGAGCGACTTTAATTATGATTCGATTTTGGAAACTACTATGATTGGCAATTATGATCCGTCCATAATGAATAAACAATCATTCCTTATATCATTCATTCATTTTCAAAATAGGCAATTATACTGTCATTTAATGAGTGGCAATTATGAGTCAAAAATATCGGGTATTAATTGCATAATACTAACGGAAATTTAAACTTGGTGCACAAGATCTAAAAATATATATAATGATAGGAGAGGTCATTCCGAACAAAATAAGTCGTGTACATGTAGATGTGATTATATAAGGTTTCTATTACTTTTATTGCTTTATAATTCGTGTACATGTTGCTCCTTTTTTTTGCTTGATAGCAATTCGTCTAATGGTTTCCAGGGTTTTAACCAGAGCATTTTCAAGCGAGAGACTAAGAATCGAAGTGGAGCTTTATTTTTCTAATTCACAGGTTTTTTTAATTCACATTTTTTTTATGTTTACTTTTAAGTATATTAATTTTATCTTTACCTTTCTAATTCACAGGTTTTTCTGCGAGAGACTAAGAATCGAGTTCAGACTAAGAATCGAAGTTGAGCTTTACCTTTCTAATTCACAGCTTAACCTTTCTAAGTCGGTAAAAAAATACTGATTTGCTTTACCTTTCTAAGTAGTTAGGTTTTTTTTTTCAAATTAGGCCACAAGTATCTTTCCTTATTTCTTTTATGTTTACTTTTAAGAATATTATATGCAGCTGTTTGTTACTCTTTGTTATTTTAATATTTTTGATTAGCAATTATATAATTTCGGTAAATGAATAGACTTGATTTTTTTGGATTGTTGTTTATTGATTATTAGCTAATAATCAAGAATTTGATAATAGTCTCATTCATGGAGGACCAACTCAGAGAAAGCAGCCACACAAGATATGTTTTATTATATGATTTATATTTAGTGTTCATATTTTCATATACAAATGAGGACTGACCACATATTTATTTAATTTATTATAATTGTCACACATATAAATAATATGGAGAATATATATATAGAGAATATGAAATTTAATATAAGTAGGGAACTATATATCTAGCATATTGTAAAGTCGGAAATATAGAAACTTATATCAAAGTATTTTTTCTCTATATAGAATTTCGGTTACCGTACAATGAAACTTATCTTACTTGGTAAAACAATATATTTAAAGCTTCTTCACACAAGTTTGTCAACATTAATTGAATTTTTAATTTATGGAAATATATGAATATATGGTGGAGCATTGATAGTAATACATTTACTACTCAAAATACTCTCACGAGTTTATATCTTTCTTTTTTTAATATAAAACGAATAAATTCAATATTTGACTAACAATCTAACATATAATTACTTTTCCTTTATTGATTAATAGGTGAATACATTTATGAACAAATTCAAATTAATAAATATGTATCATCCCTTTCTTATTAATAGGGAAGCAAAGTAAAAAAATAACCTTTTAGTTAATACTTATTTACACCAATGCCATGCTGACATGTCAGTTCCATAATTCTCTTCAGACCATATTTAGAAATACCTTTAACTTACTAAATATATTACATGTTTTGCCATTGGTCTCACTGCTCTCAAATATTGGTTTAGACTATAGTTACGCATATAAATCCTTCTTTCCTATTTATGACAATGTTTCGAACACCATAAATAAAAAATATGAATGCTTGCGTGGCCCGCAATAAGAAAATTGGAAATAAGCAACAATTAATTACTCTATATATTTGACTATATTAATAGAGAGAATAATTTAGTTTCTTATTCTGTACAAAGTAATTTACTCATAGTTAGCAACATTTATGCGAGATTTTCCTAATCAAAATATGAAAATTTATTTTTGCATTTAAAGTAAAGATACGCGTACTAAGTATGATTATTTAATTTGACCAAAAAATATGATTATCCTCTATATATTAATAAAGAAACATTTAAAAAGTTGTAAACTTAAGTTTGTATTAACTAAATTTTTTTTGCTTAAATGTATATAAATTAAGTGTATATACTCGACGATCTCATTAAATTAATACTCGGCGATCTCATTAAATTAATACTCGACGATCTCATTAAATGATACTTTCTTTAAATGGCTCAAGGTTGATTTATATTGTGATCCAACATAATATTTTTTTTTAATGTGTAAGATATACTCTTAGTCCATATTACTAAAACAGAAATTTAAATCAAATTTTACTATATATTATGGTCTAAGTATTGCATGCTTTTGGTAAAAAAAAGAAACTAATGATTTTCTAAGTGTTGTTTTTTTATTAATAACAAAGAGACGCTTTGATAAAATAATAGTAAAAGAGACGCAGCTATTCAAAATTGTTTTGTTAATAAAAAAGAAAAAAATTATAGCAAAGAGACACAATTTTAGTTTGGTTTTCAAATTTGTAATTGTCTTTTTTAATATTTTAATTTTCCATCTTATATTTTCAAGACGAAAGTAAAAATCTGATATTTTGAAAATTAGTATAACTTCAAAATCGAAAAATATTTAAATTTTATTTACTGACAAGTTAGTAAAAGAAAATATCCATATGTATCAGCCCAACATATAAATGATTATATAAACAAACAAAAATTGTAAAAAAATTCGATCATATATAAATCTTAAATTTGTCAATAAAATATGTTTAATTAGAAAATAACTATTTATTTCAGATTATCTATAATCAAGGTCGTTTGAATGTTCTTTTTAATTTTAATTGAGTCGAAATATGATCAATCGTAAACTGCTGGTATTATGATCATTAGAAGACAGTAAAAATCCTAATATAACCAAATACAGAATAAATGGATGCTAGCTCCTCATCCAGCGATGGGAGCCAGTAATCTCAAAAATGTTTCCAGCCTACTTACCTTTTCGATACAAGTCTATGTCATTCCTTTCCACTATTGGACAAAGAAAACAATTAAAGCTATAAGAAAAAAAACTGAGTCTGGTAGAGGATTTGATTTCAAACCAGACGCAAGTCTGAGTGCTTATTACTGGCTTTGATCCATTGAAACTGACCCGCAATATCCACCTTTCATCGAGAAAAAATTAAACAAGTGAAATTTAAGTATTAAAATATGTAAAAATGTTGCTTCAAATACCTATATTTGTCATATGAAGAAGGCTTAAAAGGAACCCAAAACACTTGGAAATCGCTCAAAACAATAGTCTATCTCAGCTGGAAGATGGACAGAGGAAATATAAAAAAGACAAAAGAACAAAATCCAAGATGCTCACACTAGCAAAGGAGCTAATGACTCCATTCAAATGCAAAAAGTGCCATCTAATGTAGATCATATTAAATCTGATATGCATGATGTACTACTGCCTCATGCCTCTGTTTTTACATGTCATCACCTGGGTAGATTTTTTAGATTCATGTTGGGATACCTCAACTGGAAACCGCAGTCTAGGTTAGCATTTTCAAGATAGAGTATCATATAATCCAGCATACGAGTTCTCTTCAAGACGCTGGTTCGTTTAATTAGAAAATAACTATTTATTTGAGATTATCTATAATCAAGGTCGTTTAAATGTTCTTTTTAATTTTAATTGAGTCAAAATAGGAATCGTAAACTGCTGGTATTATGATCATTAGAATACAGTAAAAATCCTAATATTTGAACCAGATTTTTCTGATACACAATTTATGTATCAAACTCTTTTGGTAAGTTTAAATTAATTGTTTTTATACCATACTGTTTGAATAGTTGAGAAACTTTTTGACCAAGTTAATGATTCCACCAATTTTTTAAGCTTGGTACAAAATTTTGAAGAAGTTCTATATGATAAGTTTAATTTAAGATAATAATATACTTTGTCACCAAGTCTAAAATTTCGACAACTGAAAACAACTCTGTTAAATATGTTTGTGGTAGTTATTGAAAATTTACGTAAATATTGGTTCAATATATCACATTAAAATATGGTTTTTAGATAATTAGTGCAAATTATTTTAACTTTCCAAACAATCCGAAAACCTATCTATGCCTACTATATATACGGTTGAGTGTTTCCTTATAAATACCATCAAATGTTTTCATAACCCTTAATCTATGATTATAAGAATATCAATGATATTTCATTTTAGTTGTTTGATTTGAGCTTCTATATTTTTCTATGTGTACCAAATATTTTTCTATGTGTACCAAATATTTATACTTAGTTAATTATTCTACATTAAAAAAAACATAAATATCAAATATATTTTAAACACGAAAACACATGTATTCAGAAATCATGAAATTTTACAATATAAAAACATAAATTTTAAAATAAATATTTCACCCTGCGCAAGGTGCAGGTCTTATCCTAGTACACATTATTTATAATAATCAATGTTTTGAGGGCTAAACCTAACCGCAACAATAAAAAAACTCCATTCCATTCTAGTTTAAGAATTCGATACAAATATTTAAGAGAATTCATAACACCTACAATCATGAAAAATATAAAATAAGTTTTAGTTAAACACATGTTAGAATGAAATGAGATTGTATTATCATTAAACGAAAAAACTATAACAAAAAAAAAATATAATAACTACAAAGTATTTGATGAAAGGTATCCAAAGTATACATCATCTGAGAGCTCACAGGAAATAAATGTTACAAAGTATACAGGAAATGACCCAAGACTCACAGATGTTTCTAACAGAGAGCTCAAGACCAACCATGGACACAATGAAGACCTCTCATGTATTCTTCTACTTCCTTCTTGGTTTTGGTCTCTCCATCGCAACTTTAAACTCGGTGCATAAGAAGCTTGAAAACAGTGTCTTCATTTACCAAGACGTACTTGTATCCAAGAACTTGAGCTCGGTTTCTGAAATCCACCATGTTTTGCTCCGGCACTTGGATTCCGACCAGCACGTTGGCACCTTCCCCACCCTGTTTTGAAAGAAGGAACCATTGTACAGAAAAAAGTGAGACTCAAAAGTTACAACAAAGCTTTATCATGGTGCAATGGTGAACTCAGATACAAACCTCTACACGGTAATGGAAAAGGCTAATGTTCCAACATGGATTGAAAGAGTCCAAGAAGTTCATCAGAGTACCAAGTCTCTCAGGGAAGCTAAACTGGCAGACAATCTCTTCTTCAACACTTGATCTTCCACCCATCTGAACATATGCAAAGCGTGGTTCATACTCTTGCATCAATCAATGATATTGCCTAAAGAGAGGTACCAAGTAACGCAGGTGATCTTTTACTAAGTCACTGGTTGTGAGGTTCCTAGTCCTGAGCTGAGAAGATTTCATTCTCTTCTCTAGTGTTTTGAGCTCTCCAGGTGTGTGCACTCCAACACTAAGCATCAATACATAACACTATCTGGATTAGAGGACGAATAACAACAACAACCTGAAAAAAAAGAGAATATTCTCAGGCTGCACCAATCAGATGTATTATAGAACGGGATTAACTAAAGCTTTAATATCAGATGCTACATGCTGTAATATCAAACACACACCAGTTCACATAATTTCTTAAAGCTTTCAGGATTTTCCGTCAAGATAGTAGCAAGAACAGCCTCTTGTTGCGTACCGACATTGGCGAGTTCTGTCACAATCCTTAGCTTGATGAGCCACTACTTCTTGTAGACCCATCAACCGATTATTTTTCCGTTTTGGTGCCACTTACGGTAGAGAGTTTTGATGTCGCTGCAAGACCATATGAAACACAGTACAAAATTTGTTTTTGTGTTGTTGGTTGGTGAGCGAGTTAGAGATTCCTTGCTTTCACGGTGGCTGAAACACATTTACAAAGAAAACATAACCAATAAACAGTATTGCTCATAACACTATATTTTTTTTTCTCAAGTTTAAGAACCAATTTTTTAAAAGGAAGCGACTGTATCCTAAAACCATATACATGCCACCATTGTCGTGATCAATGAAATGATGATTCAAAAAGGAAGGAAACTACCCAGTATTATTATGTTCCCATTAACCATCTTAGGAACAGTTTTATGAATATAATGAATATAACAGCTGGAGAATGTTGACAGCAGGTCGCCGGAATAATATAACGCAACAATCATCAGAAGGGACAAAAGGAAGAATTAAAAACGAAAGGACGCAATCGAGACATTACTCTGAGTTTCTTTTGAACGGTTCGTCTCACTCGTCGGTTTGAAACTCCATTGTTGGGTTTGATCTTGACAGATGGAAGAACTTCTTAATAATAACCGTTACGCCCGAAATCTAGAAGCGAGATTGATATAGTTCCTTCAAAACTTGAAGCCGCAGGAAAGACTCTGATATTGTAAAACAATAGGATATGATCAATAACACAACTAACACTTACATAACCAAAAAAAAAAGAGATCAGGCAAGAAGAATCGAAAACAAAAACTGGATTCGTTTGAATGCTCTTTTCTCATAGGATTATTAGGATTGTGAGAATAATGTTCATATGATGAAAGCTAACCTTTTTATTGCTGTAGATTCACCGCTTTGTACAGAGAGAAGATACATTGAATGAGGAAACATGTTTGGAGTGGTTTGAATGAGTTAAGACGGTAGTTAATGACGATGAATCAAAGCATCCCGTAACGGTTTGTAGGAAAGAGTGTCTAGCTGATTGAAGAGACACAGGGAGATCCTCTATTGTTGGTGTGAGTGGACGCATATGAACATCCTCGTGTTTGGAGATCGAAGAGAATTGTGAATCCTAAAATTAGGTTTGTAGACGATGAAGATGACTGTGTTAAAAAAAAATGATAAGCGTAACTCAGGATCAAAGGTTTAGGTAAAACATGAAGCCGAAAAGCAAAGCCCACAAAATGACCAAACCAAATATAAACGACAAAGCCCAATAAACTGCAGATTAAATGAAACGATGTGTTTCAATCAACCATGACACGTGTCGCACCTACAGAAACCGAGTTTATGACCTGGCATCCCATGTGGACACCCCAGGAAAGATTGAAACTCTCTTTTATATATAAATATTGGTCGGTGGTGGTTCTTTCTAGCATTCATTCCTCCACATTCCAGGTTGAAGTTGTAGATTTCAATTGTTGATGATGTGTGTTGTAAACCAAAATTTTGTATATAAACCATAGAATCCATTTATAGTTTATAGAGTATTTGCAGTGAATATACTAGATGATAATTTGTGCTCTTCGTAAAGTGAGTTTAAAAAAAAAAATTACTTAAATATTATAAATAATATATATTTTGTTATCAATTGTTTTTTACATTTGATTAGAGGTGGGCACTTGAATACCATTTGATTCGATCAGATTTTTGCGGGTTTGGTTTGGGTTCAGGTTTAGATAACCTATTTATTTATTTTTTCAAAAAATTAAAATTCATATCTACTTTAAAATTTTCAAAATCTGAAAATAAAATAATAGATAACATATAATCTTTAACAATTAAAAAATGTTCTAGGCCTATTTAAAAATATAATGGGCTAAACTTTAAAAACGTTACCATTTCAGATTGTCAATCCATACTTCCAAATATTCTTTGTCACTGTTGTGACGAATAGAAAAGAGGTTGGGGCTAGGGTTAGGAAAGCAAATTTGTTGTGTAATTCATGTTCTCGGTAGATGATTTCAATAACTTCTAGATAAATCTTAGTTTATCGATCTCTTGTAAGATTTTCAAATAATATTAATTAATAAAATCTTATATTTGTTAGAGTAATCAATTGTTTTCCAACTAATATATAGGAGATTAGAATAATCACATAAATCAAAACAGTACCTCTTGTTGATTTACAATATATGTATGGTAAATAAATCAAAATAATCATTTTATTTATTTTATATAGTATATAATTATATTTCAAAGATATTGACATAAGTATATAGTATATTTAAATAGAAATATTTATTATTGAGACTTTCTACTCATATGTTTTATTAACATTTTTGTATTTGACTTAACAAAAAATTTAAACCACAATCTCAAAAAAAAATTGGTGTGGTATTTTTCCGATGCAAATTTCAAAATAAAATATTAAGGTCTCAATAATTTTTCAACCTAAATTCCAAAATTAACATATTTACGTATTTTAAATGTTACGTAGTTTAATTTAAGCGATATATATATATATATATATATATATATATATATATATATATATATATTATTTAATATGAATATCTATTAAATAAAAATTCATATTAATACGATTTTATGATAATTTGTATCTTGTTATACTAAAAAAATAAAGTCTTTAATCACAAAATTTTCAAAGGGATGTCAATCCAAAATTGACATCCTAATTAAATGACATCTAAGCAAGACTCTTTTTTAATTAATACAAATTTAAGGTTACAACATTTTAAATGTTTTTCTATTAATATATAGGAGATAGCTATATTTGCAAGAATGAAATTTCCACTATTAATTTTCCATTATACCACCGCTGCCCATATTTCTCTATTACACAAACCTATTAACTTATAACTAATAATTATTATTTTTTCTTTTTTTCATTTTCCAGTTATTCTCTCTCTCTCTCTCTCTCTCTCTCTCTCTCTCTCTCTCTCTCTCTCTCTCTCTCTCTCTCTCTCTCTCTCTCTCTCTCTCTCTCTCTCTCTCTCTCTCTCTCTCTCTCTCTCTCTCTCTCTCTCTCTCTCTCTCTCTCTCTCTCTCTCTCTCTCTCTCTCTCTCTCTCTCTCTCTCTCTCTCTCTCTCTCTCTCTCTCTCTCTCTCTCTCTCTCTCTCTCTCTCTCTCTCTCTCTCTCTCTCTCTCTCTCTCTCTCTCTCTCTCTCTCTCTCTCTCTCTCTCTCTCTCTCTCTCTCTCTCTCTCTCTCTCTCTCTCTCTCTCTCTCTCTCTCTCTCTCTCTCTCTCTCTCTCTCTCTCTCTCTCTCTCTCTCTCTTGTAAAATACCGATTTATCATATTCCTAAAGATATTTATTTGACCCAATTAATATTAAGGTAGTTTTATATATTTATAGTGAGATAATCCTATAAAATTTTAACCCAGGCAGAAACTAAAGTTAATATTTTCAACTAGAAAGAAAACTAATATTTTTAACTGTTTATTAAAATTTAAGATGTAATATATATACTATTATTTGAGAAGTAAAGTTGCTTATGTGTCATTCTCTCCATAATTTTAGCTAATTTTGCTTATTTGTCATATTCTCTATAAATAATTTTAGTATTTTAGTTGATAATTTGTCATTATCATCTTTAAATAATTTTAATGATTTATCTGATAATTTATTATTATCTCAAAAATAAATAAATTTGCTTATGTATCATGCTCTCCATAATTTTAGCTAATTTGTTTATTTGTATATTTTCGATAATTACTTTTAGTAATTTAGTTGATAATTTGTCATTATTATCTTGAAATAATTTTAGTGATTTATTTATATGATAATTTATTATTATCTCAAAATAATTAATTTAATGATAATATCAAGTTTATATTTATATCATATTTACTTAAGTAATATTAAAATATTATATAGGTATTTATTTTATATTTGGTTTAGTAATCTTAAACCAATTCAATATATCACATAATTAGAATGAACATCTATATTTTAAATTAATTTTTTTATAACAATCAAAATAATTTCTGAAAGAATTGGTAAAAAATTCAAAAATATTTAATAGTATTATTTTCAAATTGATTTTTTTTTCGCTCTATGTTAAAAACTAGAGCATTTAAAATATTTATTAACATTATTAATAAGTAAATATATTGGATTTTTAGTAGATAATTAACCTTAAAATTTAAAACAACTTTATTAGTTTGATAATCATCATTATCTAAAAAGATTCTATATTATGTTATCTAAAAATATTTTACATCATAATAGTTTAAAAATAAATAAATTCATGTGTATATTTTTATGAATATATGAATTTTTAAAGTTTATTTATGTATTAAAATATTTTTATTAATTTAAACTTTACAAATATATAAATATTCTGATATTTAATTAATTAATAAATATTTCAAAAGCATGTTTAATTTATTGTAATGGTTTTGAATTGATAATGTACCTATTTATATTTTGTTGGAAAATTATTAAGCCGACAAGTGCGGGCAAAACACCTAGTTTCTTGTAATTTAGAATTTTTTTTTGTTAAATTTGTAAGAGGATTAAAATTGGACAACTGCCCCCGTTCTTTTCAAAATTCTATGTAAAACATACGATAATTCAGTTATATCTATCCGCTTCAAAAAAATCCACACTTTTTAATAAAATATATTAAAACTTAGTTTAAAATGTATATTTTGTAATTTTATATTTCCTATATTTGTAATGGAATTAATGTTTTTGAACTCCACAATTTTTCATTATTCATTGACAAAAACTTCATTGAAAATATAAAAACTCTATTTTTATAAAAACACAATTTTTCATTATGCATATGCATAATATGAATATGCATCTTTGTTTATAATAAATTTACATCTAAATTTTAAATAATTTTATTTATGTTCTCTAGAAAATATTTTTCTATATCTGTTCCTGGTTCTAAGAATTGTTTACTTTTGTAAGACCTAAATTTACCTAGTTTTAAAACAAATATATATTTCCTGATTTTTTTGTTGTCAACTATCTTTCGTGTATATCAAGTTGTTAACACACGTGCTCCGTCAGTGCAATAAATAGATTTTTGCCACTAATTACGGATGCCACTAATTAGGCATGGGCATCCGAGGTCCCAATCGGGTTTCGGTTTTATCCAATCGGGTTTCGGTTATTCGGGTTTATCAAAATCAGCCTCATTCGGATTATATAAAAATTTGGTTCGGGACCGGTTCGGGTTCTATCGGGTTCGGGTCGGAGTTAGTAAATCTTCCAAGAACCGGTACAACCCAATGTACTTTCGGGTTTGGGTTCCAATCGGATCTTTGGTTTAAAAATATCTAATTTTTACCTACTTTGTAACCAAAACATAAGAAAATTCGGTTATTCGGGTTTCAAATACCTAATTTGTAACTTTTTGTAACCAAAATATAAGTAAAATCGATTTAAAAATAAGAAATGAACATCAACCGTGATCATTCAAAATCAAACAAAAAGGAAACATATTTATTGATAAAAAGAAAACCAAATAAACGAAAGCATAAAACGAAAACCACGTTCTCATGAAATGAGAAATATTGTTTAGTGAAAACAAAATCTAAATCTAAATATTTCAAGATTCAATAACCACATTTAACCATCAATCTTCATGTAATAGTACCACCAACCTTCATGTAATAGATAAGTATTTTAAATATTCAATATATATTAATGTATTTTGAATACATATTAGGAATTGAGATCATATTTGGTACAAGATCTTTGTGGGGTTTTGAATGTTTCGGGTTCTATCGGATATCCATTTAGATTCGGGTTCGGTTCGGATAATACCCATAACCCGTAATACCATAAAACAAGATCTATTCGGTTTTTATGTCGGGTTCGGATCGGTCCGGATTCATTTTTATCGGATCGGATTTGGTTCGGATTTTCGGGTTCGGTTTATTTGCCCAGCCCTACCACTAATTATTGCCACATGCAAAATGATCGGTCAAAGTCATCAATGTTATGTACTAGATTGTGATCGACATAACCAGACCGACTAGGACCATACCGACTGCAGGAGATAATGCTTATCGACTGTTATACTTATCCACTTAGGATAAACACGACCTGATGTATATATATATGTAAGACTCCTGGTCAAGATTAATAATAAGAAACACGTTTCCCCAGTTAGTTTCATAACACGTTATCAGCACGAGACTCTGAAATTCCGAACTACCTCAAAAACTCTAATTGACGGCGCCACTTCAAACAGCTCGTTCTCTCAAACCGTAATTAAAGCTTTTGACGAGACGAATCCAACACCGTCGGCCTCACTTCTATCTGACTCCGGACGCGCCCTCACGCTCTATTCTAGGACGCACCGTCAAGTGACCTAAAACCCTGAAATTCTAAAACTCATCCGACGACTTCAAACCGTTCGTTCTCTCAAACCGTAAGGATCCAGACGACGAGTAATATATCAAATTAAAGATCTTGACGAGACGATGCCTTTGGTAGAGATGCTAGAGACAATGCGCCGACAAGCAATGCTCCGTATAGATCTTATAAAGAAGAAAACCGAAAGGCATAAAGGGAAGTTCAGTGAGAAGGTTAGTAAGATGATTACATCAGAGACAAGATTTAGAAACTATTGTCAATCTCTTCCTTCGTCTGGTGGTGAGTTTGAAGTCTCTGAGGGTGGCATTACTTATGCTGTTAATATGAGAGCATGGACATGTAGTTGCAGAAGGTGGGATTTGACTGGAATTCCGTGTAGGCATGCTCTGCGAGTGGTGTTGGACCAGAAGAAGACATATAAAATAGATAATTTAGTGTCTCATTGGTATTTAACTTCAAAGTGGCAGAAGCAGTACGCATATTCTATCAAACCAGTGAGAGGAATCAAGTTTGGAAACCTTCTGGTGAAGCAACCATCAATGCTCCAGCAAGACTTGTATCAAAAGGCCGAAAAAGAAGCCTGAAAAACGAATAAAGGGAGTAAATGATTCTCCGACGAAGGGGAAAAAGGTAACGCAACACAACCGTGGTATGCCTGCTCATAACGCTACTAAATGTCCTAACTCTGGAGTTCCGATCAAGCCTCGGCCACCGAAGAAGCAGAAGCCTACACCGATGCAAACTCAACCATCTCAGACTTGATTAGTACTAATGTATTGGTTTTGTGTTATTTCCTTGTTTCTTAAAACATCTATGCTTTGCTGCTGAAGTAGTTATGTTTTTTCCTTTACTTACTCTCATTGGTGTTCTTTGGTACTCTTAATATATTATCTGAAACTGTTTTGGTTATTCCTACTTTTATGTGATTTTTATGCTTTTAAACTTATCAAAAGGATTTTTTATTACTCGACAAAGAAGAAAATTACAGAGAAAAGGAGAATTGCAGAAAAAGAAGAGAATTGCAGAGACAAAGAAAATTACAGAGAAAAAAAGAAGGGCCTTGCAGAGAGAAAAGAGAACTGTAGAGAGAAAAAAAGAACGACATCGGTTTGTTTTTTTTTTAATACGACTCCGTTTCTATTTTTGGACGGCACGGTGATGACTCAGCAGCTGACTCAGATCCGTTAAGGGGATTTAGACACTGTTTAGGTCAAAGCATGAATTAGCCATTGACATTGTTCTTCAGGTATGTATTTCAAATTCTTTAGGAGTGTAGGCTTGTTTTAGCACGATGATAAAGTACAGGTATGGATCTTCCAAGAGTTATTGGTGCAGGCATGGATTAGCCATTTTCCCATCTGCCAGTCCCTACACTCTTTTTTTTTTTTTTGCTAAAGCCCCTACACTCTTGTTTCGGGTCTTTGGTTTTTGTCCATCCTTGGCGATGGTTTTTCATGTTTCTTTCTGGTAGCTTTTGTACTCTTTTTCTAGAGTTTTGGAATTCTCCCAGTCCCATACATTTTGAAGGAAGTATTGTTGACCAAGATTTACCTCAGAAGTCTAAGAAGACCGTTGGAGTAAAGTTTTACCTGATTCAAGTTTAAAATGGAAGAACTCACATGATCTACTTAAGGAGATAGCTGTTCATGTGATATCGCTTTCAGTCGACCAGAACCTCCTTATAATATGATTTTCACTTTTTTTATTCCTAATGTCTCTATCTCATATTTCTATAAGTATGTGAGCAAGTCACGACTAATGAATTACGGAAAGAATCCTTCTAAGTTCAGAATACTTTCTCTCTCTCTCTCTCTCTCTCTGACGGATTCAGGTCTCCATTTTTCACTTGTTCTTGGTGTTCTTCACTTCCACTCTCACAAATCTACTTATTCTTACACAAGTAGCCAATGGAGAAAATGAGCTATGATCAATCGCTCACCAAAGACAGTAGGTCTATGTCAACCCTGACTCTTAACATCTATGTCAACCTTGTCAATCCACTTACAATTGGAAACAATCCACCAATACATTGTATGATTATTCACACCAAAAAGGAGACAAATCCAAGGGAAAATCTATGACTCTCTGCAGGAATAGACTAGCATAGTATGCAACAAAAACATGCCAAAACTCCTGCATGAAAATCTCAAACGCTCACCCTTATGCATGCAGCATAGTACCAAACATGTCAACTCATACGTAAAAAGTTCAAAAGCAAACTCTTACATAGAAATCATAGTACCAAACACGTAGATTCCTGCATAAAGCTCTAAAGGAAACTCTTACACAGGAAACCTAGTACCAAACATGTCATTCTGTCGTAAAAGTCTAAAAAATCAGCTCTTATACAGTAAGCATAGTACAAGATGTGCCAAAATCCTATCCAGGAACCACCCAAAACAAATGCTTACCCAGCCGTAGGAAGCCGCAAAACTGGCCATTGAATCACCTCATCCGGTAGATTCACAGAAGAAGAGGAAAATGTACGGTGAAATATTTGTTAGAGAATGTGAACCTTTGCTTAAAAAGGCGTTGGTGCAAGGCCAGTTATGAAATTTCGTAGCTTGGTGGGGCCGAGGAGCGGGGCTAGCTCAGGCGACGGAGATACCACATTTGTGCACTTTGAAGAGAAGCGAGGGGCACAAAAAGCGTAAGAGGTCATAAGCCTTTTCAATTCTCAACAAAACCATGTTTTTAAGTATGTTGGATAAGTTTCAAAAAGTTACTTAGTAAGCAAGTTATTCATAAAGGAAATTTGAATAACTAATAGATTTAGGATAAAGATAAGTTCCTAGATCATTGTGTAATAGGATAATTTAAATTTTCTATTACCTATATAAGAGATCTAAAGTGTAAGATGTTCTAATAAGAAAAGATAAAAAAAGTTAAGAAAGCTTTTAATAAAACGAAGAACAGTTTTATATTGGTTTCTTGGCTATTTTACTCTCTGCAACTACAAGACAAGAGAGAGAGAGGATCTTGTCTTTGTTTTGGTATTATATATACAAATCAGAGATGATAGAGAAACGCTCCGTCGAGGAAGGAGGAAGATTCGGCCGTACGATTCTCGTCGGTGTGAAGCTAGACGCACCGAGCCGAGAGTTGCTTACTTGGACTCTTGCTAAAGTTGCCGAGCCTGGTGATACTGTTATAGCTCTTTACATAGTTGGCAACGGTACACACTCTTTGTGTTCTGTTTTTATAATAATGCTTTGATCTTTTTATGTTCTATAATAAAAAAAAAGTTTTGATCTTCTTTTTTTGTTTTGTGTGTGTGTGAGTAGAGATAGTTGATCGAGCAGGGAAGTCTTCGTCGCTGCTCTCCTTGGTGAAAATATTCGACTCTGTTCTCGACGTTTACGAAGGCTTCTGCAATCTAAAACAGGTTAACTTCTTCTTCGTCAATCAAAAAGTGTCTCAACCTTTCAATCTCGAAACTTCATAAGTTTTCTCTCTCTTTTATAGGTGGATCTGAAGCTGAAGCTATGTCATGGAAACTCAGCTCGAAAGATCATAGCTAAAGAAGCCATGTCGTTTGGTGCATCGAAAGTCTTAGTAGGAGTCTCTAAAACTCACCACGCGATTCGTTCATCGGCGTCTGTTGCTAAGTACTTGGCCAAGAAGCTACCAAAGGATTGTTGGGTTCATGCAGTCAACAACGGTAAAACCGTGTTCCAGAGAGAATGGTCTCATCTTTCTAAAGGTTTGACCTCTTTTTTTTTATTTTTTTTTCTTGATAAAGTTTCAGCACTTTCTTGTTTGTTGAGTGGTTTTAGTGGGTTTGGATTTGTGTCACAGGTAAGGAAGATGTAAGGAAGAACAATCTGTTGAATGTGCTTCAGAGATCTGTTACATTAAGTACCACCAAGAAGAAGTCTTCTCCTGACAATAGTCCAAGAAAGCCACACGAGGAACTAGAGGGACTCTCATCAGCTTGTCAGGTTTTCAAATACAAGGAACTTGTTTCAGCGACATCAAATTTCTCCGCTGGTTTGTTCTTCTCTCCTTTAAACCAAATGACAAATGTTTATAGTTTTTAAAGCTTTGCTATGTAACTAAGAACATCAATATGGTTTTTCAGATAATTGTATAGGCATAGGAGGCAGCAGCCGAGTTTTTAGAGGCTGTTTATCCAACGGAAGAGAGGTTGCTGTGAAGATCCTCAAGCAAACCGAAGATATCTTGAATGATTTCGTGGCTGAGATCGAGATCATCACAACGTTACACCATAAGAACGTTATCTCCCTTCTAGGCTTTTGCTTTGAAGACAATAACTTGTTACTTGTATACAATTATCTCTCAAGAGGAAGTCTAGAAGATAACTTACACGGTAAAGCCCTTAAGAGCAACTCAAAAACAGGCGACAAGAAAGATTCTCTTGCCTTTCTTTGGAGCGAGAGGTTTAAAGTAGCTGTGGGAGTAGCAGAGGCATTAGACTTTCTGCATAACAGTGCTCCACAACCTGTCATCCACGGAGATGTTAAGTCATCAAATATACTGTTATCTAATGATTTTGAGCCACAGGTAAACTACAAACTCTATTATTTTTTGTTCATATATTATTAAGAAATGCTAAGAAGATTAATGATTTTTTGTTACCAGCTTTCTGATTTTGGGCTGGCGAGGTGGGCGTCTATATCTACAACTCACATTGTCTGCTCAGATGTGGCTGGAACCTTTGGGTATGTTTGTTTTATGAAAATTCTTGAAAATGTTTTTGGTGCTTAATCTTGTTTTTATTGATGCAGCTACTTGGCTCCAGAGTACTTCATGTATGGTACGGTGAATGATAAGATAGATGTGTATGCATTTGGTGTTGTTCTACTTGAGCTTCTCTCTGGAAGAAAACCTATTAGCAGTGGATGTCCAAAGGGACAAGAGAGTCTTGTCATGTGGGTAAGTGTTTGCTTTTTAGACTCGTTTAAAACCAAACCTTTTCTCTCTCTGCTCTTATGTAATTAATGGTCATGAACAGGCTAAACCGATTCTAGACGGTGGAAAGTATTCTGAGTTATTAGACCCGAGTTTGAGGGATAACAACAATGGTGACCAGATGCAGAGGATGGCGTTAGCTGCTACTCTTTGTATTCGACGTAGTCCTCAAGCTAGACCAAAAATGAGCATTGTAAGTCATGTTTTCTTCTTCTTGTCATAGCTCTGTGCAGCTGTCTTAACGAGTATGGATTGATGCAGGTCGTAAAGCTACTCAAAGGCGATGAGTACACGCTCAAATGGGCAATGCAACAAGTGAGTAGTTCCTCAGATGAGTCAGAGATGCTCAAGGATGAGAAATGTCAAAGATCTAACATGCAGTCACACCTTAAAGTAGCGCTTCTTGATGTTGAAGATGACTCTCTCTCCATGGAAAGCTTTGACCAAGGCGTCTCTGTTGAGGAATATTATCTTAAAGGCAGAAACTCCCTTGACTGAAACTATTGTGTGTTTTATATATATATATATTGGTCGGTGGTGGTTCTTTCTAGCATTCATTCCTCCACGTTCCGGGTTGTAGTTGTAGATTTCAATTGTTGATGATGTGTGTTGTAAACCAAAATTTTGTATATAAACCATAGAATCCATTTATAGTTTATAGAGTATTTGCAGTGAATATACTAGATGATAATTTGTGTCCTTCGTGAAGTGAGTTTAAAAAAATATTTTACTTAAATATTATAAATAATATATATTTTGTTATCAATTGTATTTGATTAGAGGTTAGCACTCGAATACCATTTGATTTGATTCAGATTCTTACGGGTTTGGTTTGGGTTCGGGTTCAGATAACTTATTTATTTTTTTTTTCAAAAATTAAAATTCATATCTACTTAAAAATTTTCGAAATCTGAAAATAAAATAATAGATAACATATAATTTTTAATAATTAAAAAATGTTCTAGGCCTATTTAAAAATATAATGGGCTAAACTTTAAAAAACGTTACCATTTCAGATTGTCAATCCATGCTTCCAAATATTCTTTGTCAGTGTTGTGACGAATAGAAAAGGGGTTGGACTTTGGTTAGGAAAGCAAAATTGTTGTGTAATTCATGTTCTCGGTAGATGATTTCAATAACTTCTAAATAAATCTTAGTTTATCAATCTCTTGTAAGATTTTAAAATAATATTAATTAATAAAATCTTATATTTTTGTTAGAGTAATCAATTGTTTCCCAACTTATATATAGGAGATTAGAGTAATCACATAAATCAAAACAGTACCTCTTGTTTATTTACAATATATGTATGGTAAATAAATCAAAATAATCATTTTATTTATTTTATATAGTATTTAATTATATTTCAAAGATATTGACATAAATATATAGTATATTTTAATACAAATATTTATTATTGATACTTTCTACTCATATGGTTTTATTAACATTTTATATTTGACGTAACAAAAAATTTAAACCACAATCTCAAAATATTTTGATGTGATATTTTTTCGATGCAAATTTCAAAATTAAAATATTAAGGTCTCAATAATTTTTCAACCTAAATTTAAAAATTAACATATTAACATATTTTAATGTTACGTAGTTTAATTTAAGGGATATTAATATATATATATATTATTTAATATGAATATCTATTAAATAAAAATTCATATTAATACGATTTTTTGATAATTTGTATCTTGTCATACTAAAATAATAAAGTCATTAATCACAAAATTTTCAAAGGGATTTGTAACATTTTTTTGTAAATTAAAGTCATTTTTAAAAATTCAAAATATAACATATAAGAAATAAATCTAATTTTTTATTATACGGTTAATGTGATTGTTTTTTTTAATTTCAAAATTATCATATTTACGTATTTTAAATGTTACGTAGTTTAATATAAGTGATATTAATATATTATTTAATATGAATATGTATTAAATAAAATTCATATTAATACGATTTTATGATAATTTGTATCTTGTTATACCAAAAAAATAGTCATTATTCACAAAATTTTCAAAGGGATTTGTAACATTCTTTTGTAAATTAAAGTCATTTAAAAAAATTCAAAATATAACATATAAGAGATAAATCTAAATTTTTATATACGGTTAATGTGATTGTTTTTTTTTAATAATATAAAATTAAACAAAAATGAAGAAGGATGCAAAAATTGTTATCAAATGTTTATTATTCATAATCATTAATTTCCATATATATGTTAATCATATTAGGTAACTTCGTAGTTTTTATTTAAAGAAATAATACACGTTTCTTATATTTTGGATTGATATAAGTTTTCCTGACAGTTGGAATCTGGACCAATATTTTTTTCCGATTGATTCTTATGGCGCTAAGTAAACCAAATTGACATCATAATTAAATGACATCTAAGTAAGACTCTTTTTTTAATTAATACAAACTTAAGGTTACAACTTTTTAAATGTTTCTGTATTAATATATAGGGGATAACTATATTTGCAAGAATGAAATTTCCCTATTCATTTTTCATAATACCACCGCTGCCCCTATTTCTCTATTACACAAACCTATTAACTTATATCTAATAATTTATTTTTTTCGTTTTTCTTTTTCAGTTATTCTCTCTCTCTCTCTCTCTCTCTCTCTCTCTCTCTCTCTCTCTCTCTCTCTCTCTCTCTCTCTCTCTCTCTCTCTCTCTCTCTCTCTCTCTCTCTCTCTCTCTCTCTCTCTCTCTCTCTCTCTCTCTCTCTCTCTCTCTCTCTCTCTCTCTCTCTCTCTCTCTCTCTCTCTCTCTCTCTCTCTCTCTCTCTCTCTCTCTCTCTCTCTCTCTCGTAAAATACAAATTTATCATATTCCTAAAGATATTTATTTGACCCAATTAATATTAAGGTAATTTTATATATTTATAGTGAGATAATCCTATAAAATTTTAACCCAGGCAGAAACTAAAGTTAATATTTTCAACTAGAAAGACAGCCAATATTTTTAAGTGTTTATTAAAATTTAAGATGTAATTTCTTGTAGTTTAGATTTTTTTTGTTAAATATGTAAAAGGACGAAAATTGGACAACTGCCACCCGTTCTTTTCAAAATTCTATGTAAAACATACGATAATTCAGTTATATCTTTTCGTTTCAAAATAATAAATGTTTTAAAAAAATCCACACTTTTTAATAAAACATATTAAAACTTAGTTTAAAGTGTATATTTTGTAATTTTATATTTCCTATATTTTTAATGCAATTAATGTTTTTGAACTCAACAATTTTTATTATTAATTGACAAAAACTTCACTGAAAATATAAAAACTCTATTTTTATAAAAACACAATTTTTTTCTAGAATATGCATATTTTTTGAAACGAAAGGAGTATCTCTTTGTTTATAATATTTTTTATATCTGTTCTTGGTTCTAAGAATTGTTTACTTTTGTGTCCAGAACATCATGACCCAATGGTAAGGACGGGCTCCTTCCTGCATCCAGGTTGTGAGTTCGAACCCTGCTGGAGGGAACTAAGTCATGATTTCTGGACACCAACACGGATATGGGCCTATGCTTTAGGGCCCATTTGCATACCCGGAGAGAGGGTCTATCCGTGGGATGCACCTCCCCTTGGGGATTAGTCTGGGCCCTTCCATAGGCCCGAGATACCCCCAGGTTAATCAAAAAAAAGAAAAATTGTTTACTTTTGTAAGACCTAAATTTACCTAGTTTTAAAACAAATATATATATCCTGTATTTTTTGTTGTCAACTATCTTTCGTGTATATCAAGTTGTTAACACACGTGCTCCGTCAGTACAATAAATAGATTTTTGCCACTAATTACGGATGCCACTAATTATTGCCACATGCAAAATGATCGGTCAAAGTCATCAAATGATTTTTTTTCCTAAAAGAATTCATTGATTCATAAAAATATAAATAAGAAATATAATGATTGGTCAAAGTCATCAAATGACTTTTTCCCTAGAGAATTGATTGATTCATAAAGACATAAACAAATAAATATACATGGATGAAATTTACTCTATAGGACTAAAATGGATCTTTAAGATCAAGATAAACTCAGATGGAAGCAATAACAAATACAAGTCCAGGCTAGTAGCTAAAGGGTACATTCAAAGATATGACATAGACTTTGAAGAAGTTTTTGCCCCTGTAGCGAGAATTGAGACTATACGGTTCATAATCCCGATTGCAGCTTTGAATGGATGGGAGGTTCATCCTCTCGACTTCAAAACTGCGTTTTTTCATGGCGACCTCAAGGAAACTGTGTATGTAGGCCAACCAGATGGATTTAAAGTCAAGGAAGTAAAGGTAAAGTTTACAAGTTAAAAAAAAAGTCTTATATGGTTTACGTCAAGCCCCATGAACATGGAATGAGAAATTTTATAAAGTACTTCGAGCAACTCAAGTTCGAGAGATGTTCTGAGGAGCCTTCCTTGTACCGAAAAATCAAACCAGCATCTTCTCTTGGTTGCTATATACATTGATGATCTCCTTGTATGTGGATCAAGCGTGGAGATGATCTGTGATTTTAAGAGGGAGATGTCAGCCAATTTCGAGATGAGTGATCTCGGGTTACTAACCTACTATCTCGGTATTGAAGTGACACAGCATAGTGAAATAATTGCCTTGAAGAAAGAAAGATATGCAAGAAATATATTGAACGAAACCGGCATGGAAGAGTGTAATGCGGTGCACACACCAATGGACTTCGGTTTGATGCTATCAAAGTCTTCTCAAGAAGAAGGTGCAGACTAAACGGATTATAGGAAAAAAATTGGATGTCTGCATTACTTGCTGCACACTCGGCCAGACCTCACATACTGTGTTGGGATACTTAGCCGATACATGCACGAACCAAAGACGTCTCACACTGCTGTCCTAAAACAGGTACTACGATACTTGAAAGGTACTCTTTCACTTGGCCTTGTAATTAATAGAGTGGACAGAGTAGACAAGTCAGAACTAGTTGGCTATAGTGACTCGAGCCACAACATTGATGAAGAAAACATAAGGAGTACTATGGGTCACATGTTTTACTTCAATGATTGTCCAATATCTTGTTGCTCTCAAGAACAAGAAACAATGGCTCTTTATTCATGTGAGGCAGAGTGTATGGCTGCTACTGAGGTTGCCAAGCAAGATATATGGCTTCAGGAATTGCTTGAAAAGGTTGCCAAGAAGACAAGTCGAAAGGTGGCAATCCGGATAGATAATATATCAGCAATTGCTTTGACTAAGAATCATGTGTTTTAGGAGTAAACATATACATTTTAAACTAAGTTTTTGAGAGAGTTATCGTAAGCTAATAAGAGTTACTTGTGCTTATTGTTTTTGTTGAATTCATACGTTAAAGGTTAAAACAATACAATTATACAAAATAGGAAGAAAGAATAATGAAAAGAGTCTTGTCATCTAATATTTTCTTTGTAACAGATCATTTTTTTTCTGAATAAAAACGCAACAATATAGAAAATGCAAAGAGAAAACGAATTTGGATTAATAAGAAATAGATAAAAGAAAGAATATCCAATTAGATCTAAACTTGACTACGCAAATTGAATTGACACTTCTGACTGCCCTTTATTAACATTGCTTCTCTCACTCCTATCACAGTAGACCAACATGAAATATTGCTCCTTCAGTCTCTTCATATTTTGCGCCCTTATCTTTCTCTCCTTTGTACGTTCGAATAGAGCTGCCTCATGTCATCCTGATGATGAGGCTGGTCTTCTAGCTTTCAAATCGGGTATAACCCAAGACCCTACGAGTATTCTCAGCTCCTGGAAGAAAGGTACCAACTGCTGCTCCTGGAAAGGTGTCACCTGCATCGCCGGCGACCGCGTCACCTTACTGGAAGTATATGGGCGTTCCGATGCTGGTGAAGCCTTTCTCGACGGCAGTATCTCACCATCTTTGGCCAAACTCAAACACCTCAACGAGGTTCACATGACAGATCTCGGAAATATCAGTGGATCTTTCCCCCAGTTCTTGCTCCAATTACCAAAGCTAAAGTACATTTATATTCAGAACACCCGTCTATCTGGTCCCCTTCCGACCAACATCGGTTGTGCTAAGCCATGTTGGAACACCTCGATCTTGAAGGAAACCGGTTCACCGGTTCGATCCCAAGTTCTATAATCCAATCTTACTCGGTTATCTCGACTTAACCTTGGCGGCAACCTGCTTCTATGGCACCATCCCAGATATTTTCAAACCTTATGATGGATCTACAATATCTTAATCTCTCCCGCAACAGATTCTTCGGAAACTTCCTCCGTCGATTGCATCGCTCGCACCAACTCTCTGGGCCCTAGTAGTGGGCCAGAATAGGCTATCGGGAACGATCCCGGACTATTTATCAAGTTTCGAGCATCTGTCCTTGTTGGATCTCTCCTAGGAACCGGTTCTCAGGTGTTGTACCAAAGAGTTTCGCCAATCTAACCAGATTATATGATCTTAATCTTTCCCACAATCTTCTGACCGGTCCTTTCCCTACCATGAACGTGAGAGGCATGGAATCTCTAGATCTTTCATACAACAAGTTTCACATGAAGACGATTCCAAAATGGGTGACACTGTTGCCGATCATATACTCGTTGAAACTAGCAAAATGTGGGATCAGAATGAGCTTAGACGATTGGAAGCCAGTGGCACCCTTAAGCTACGATTCAATTGATCTGTCCGAGAACGAGATCTCAGGGAGTCCGGAATGGTTACTAAACCAGACGATGTATATGCGGGAGTTCTGGGCATCGGGGAACAAACTACGATTTGACTTGGGGAAGTTAACGTTCTCAAAGAGGATGATAACGCTGGATCTGTCAAGGAACTTAATATTTGGGAAGGTACCGGCCATTGTGGCTGGGCTGCAGAAACTGAACTTGAGTCAAAACCATCTTTGCGGAAAGCTTCCGTCTACTCATTTTCAGGCGAACGCGTTCGCTGGCAATAACTGTCTATGCGGTGCCCCACTTTCTCCTTGTAAAATTTAGCGGCAAAATCCTATGTTTACTTGTTACACAAATAAGATCTGTATTTACAAATTAAAATTTTAAGTTATAAACAAGTTTCATTATGATACCATCAAACTTTAACTCAAACCTATATCATTCATGTACAAATCAATCTACAATAGTATACAAAAAAAAGAGTTAGACAAAAGTATTTATAAAACAAAGGGATAGATCCACAAAGATCAATTAGTTACAAGATATGGATGTACAATAAAGTGTTGGAATCATTTAAAAAAAAATAACTGGCTGAGTAAAAACTAAAAAGGATATACGCGAACAAATGTTTTTATAACTTTATTCTACTAAATAAAAATTTAATTTACTGTGAATTACATATTGAATTTTAATTAGAGAATTAGATTTTTATCCGTATTTTGAAATAATAGATTATTTTTGAAGTTAAATAAAGTGTTTTATATGAACTTCTATATAAAATAGTGCATAGTAAATTTACCCGAAACCGAGATATTGAAGTTGAACCATACTAAATCATAAAACAAAACCAAAACTAACAAATTTCATAAATAACCGAGTGGATCATATATCTCCGAAAGAAGAAAAATGGAATCGAACCGAGAACTAAATGGATACCCAAAATTTTAAAGTACAAATTACCCGAAACGTCCCAGGAACATAATCAAACCGACCAAATTGGATCCATTTTATAGATATTAGCTGGTTTCCAACTTTGCGACATGAACGAATAAAAAAAAAACCTAACTGAAACTAAACCAAACGAATATACCGAAAAAATACCCAAACTGGAAACAAATGTTGAGGACTAGAGCATATATACTAAAATGTTGCGAAGAAAGCATTCTATTTTTTTAAAAAAAATATTTATCTCTTTTAGTGGGATATATGTAGTTTATAGATGAATTAAGATATAATAAGTGTTTTCATACTCGATCTAGACACGCATTCGAACCAGTTAAATCGGTGGCCATATATAATACGGTTTCAACATGATAAAAGACTTATTAATTAAAAATCTAATTAAGCCTAAAAATGAGCTTCTTTATCCTTGATTTTTCTAAATCTAATAAGAAAATTTTGAAATTGTACAATTTTCATCTTCTACAATTTTAATATCTATATGTGGAGCTTCTCTTCAAACTTCAATTGGTGCATCGAGTTTATCCTCATCCTCAATTATCATGTTATGTAAAATTATATATGTAGTCATGTTGAACCACATGATCAGTAAGGTCTTCCCCAATCTATTCCGTTTGGACAATACTTCACTGATCTTGGCAGTTTTGGAAGAGATTTACCGGATTATTAAATCATTTATTTTATGTTATATTTATTTTATAATATTTATGTTTATTTTTGGTGATTTTTAATTACTTTAAGCATTTTGTATGTAAAATTATTAAATATTTTCTTATGGAATATCATTTTTTTATGTTATTGTATCACTTTAAAATATTATTTAGGTTTGAAATAAAAATATTCGAAATTTAGAGAATTTTTCATAAATAAAAAAAAGTTCAACTCCATGATGAAATATGATTAGAATAGATTTTATTCCAAAAAAAATATTTGAAATAAAAAATGAAGTATGGTTAGAGATATCCGTAGTTGAGTAGAAAATTCCGCCCCGAATTTTTTAAATAAAGTCGATTTACAAGAAGTAGTTGATATAAGTTATAACTATATATAAAAAACCTAAAATAAGAGAGAAGGGAGAGAGAGGAGAGAGAAAGTTCAGAGGGTGATAGTAGATCTGCTTGGATTCCGGCGTACGGCCGGCGCGTGAGCGCCCGTGCCGTCGCCGGAAACCTTTTTCTTCCGTATAAAAGTTTCAGTGCTCGCTCCTCCGCCGTACCCTTCTCGTTACTGCCTTGTCGGAGCTCTGGGTCAAGTTCATCTAGCGTCGGTTACTCGGGGAGTGCTCCGATAGCAGAGGCTTTTCATCTGGAGCAAAGACGCGGTCATGAGGAAGAGATGGCGTGGTGGAGTTTCTGTCGTCAGCCTTAGGTTTTCTGGGAGGCGGAGACTTCAACAGCTCTGTCGTCGCCGGCTTCTGTCACCGGGAGGAGGAAGCATCCGTCAGCTTCTCTGTCGCCGGTTCATGTCCACGGGGAGTAGAGGCTTCCAAAGTCTTGCGCCGCCGGGTTTCAGTTTGTCGATGCAAGTTATGTCGACGGTTAGAGTTTGTGGGTTGATTGTGGCTTGCGTTTTTTAGCTCTGTTGGTGGTTATTTGGTTCGCGATTGTGCGGCAATGGAGGAGCTCTCGAAGAGATCGAGGAGACTTCCTCTAGTAAAGAAAAAACAAGCGTGAAAGATAGGAGATGGCGGTGGTGGAGGTTCGCCGGATTGCGAGCTCCGACGCATCGACTGGTGAACCGGCGGCCTTTCCAAAGAAGGGTTAGGTCAAGTTGAGGCAGTTTGGACATATGGAGTCCTCTGATCGAAGACTGCTTTCGCGGTTGGGTCTCCTTGACCTTGGGCCTGTTGGAAGCTGCTGGGTTTGGTTTGGGTATGGGGCGTAGGCCTGTTAGTAAAGGGAGAATATGGCTGGTTTTCGGCTGGTTTGTGTAAACCGAAGTGGTTTCGGTTTTGGGTTGCTTTTTTTGGGTTTCATGTTGCTTGGACTTGGAAGTTTTTAGCCCTGAATATGTACCTGGGCTTGGCCCCATTTTATATATAAATATTTCAATTTGAGAAAAAAAAAAGTTATAACTATATGATACGTTGACAAAAAAAAGTTATAATTATAGGATACTCTATATCATATTACTTTGATACACATGATATGAAATACATTGGAGTGAATATACTAACAGCTCTAGATTATTGATTAAATTGCAAAGCTAAAAAAAACTTTGTGGTTTTTACTTCGTACTCAAATAGTAAAAAAAAACTCGGAAAGTGTACTTCCAATCTATTTGTCCAACTAAAAGAGTCAATAAGTCAAAGTTAAATTAATATGTTAGGATTCTGTGTAATATATGATCTGGTACTATATGCTTGACTTTTCATAAGATCTAGATTCATATAGATTTTAATTTTCAATTAGCTCAGTTTCATTTACAATATTACTCATATAGACATATATATATATATTTTTTTACTCTATAATTGACTTTTTTAGATCTAAATCCATATTGATTTTAATTTTCAAATTGCACTTCCTAGAGAAAACTTACGGTCGTTATACTACATATGCATCTCACATGCTGCGTTGCGTGCTTAATTAAATTAGTGTTCGCATTGATATATCTCATTGACTCTATTTCGACAACTTAACTGATCAGTCAAAAAATAAAAAAAACTTATCAGTCAAATTAGAACATGTGTTCGGCGTAAACAAAGTTCTCGCAACATATTATATACTAGGTTTAAGTTACGCACTTTTTTTTGCTAAACTATAAATTTCATATTAACGAAAGAAGAATTTTACATAGGAATCTTAAGTCAAAGAAATAGAATGACAATAACAAGTTATCTCAGGCGAAGTGACATGAGAGAGCTGAACTGTTTGCGCTTTAGCGAGCGAAAACCGATGCAGCAGGGATGGAAGTTTGGTTATGGACTAAAGTAATGCACTTTAGCGAGCATCGTGTATATAAACTATTTTTACGTACATTAATTTATTTTATGTTTAACTTTTTTTTTTTTTTTTTTTTTTTTTTTTTTTTTTTTTTTTTAACAGGGATGTTCCGCAACCCTTAGACCCGTAGACACTTCCGTAGTTTTCCGCAACCCATAGGCCCGTAGTCACTTCCGTAGCTTTCCGCAATCCTTAGGCCCGTAGTCACCCCTGGCCCGAAACCAGCCGTTGCTAATACCCATTACCCAAGGGCCCAGCACCAACGCCGCGCTTAAATTTAAACTTGGAGTGGGCGTAAAGCATTTCGTGGCCACAAGGGGTATTCGAACCTGGGTCCGTATCGGCGTTGGAACTGCCTCAAGACCACTAGCCCACCACCTTGTGGTTTTATTTTATGTTTAACACATTATGGAATAATAAAATAACAAATATAAATTGAATATTTTAGAAACCAGTAACTGTTATGTATATAAAAAAATTAGAACAAGCACATAAATCAAAACAACTACCCTTGTTTATTTACATTTTTATGGTAATCAATTATTTTTATTTATAATTAAATTAAAATGATCTATATTAATATAGGTATATAATATATTTTTGATAAGACTATCTATTAAATTATTTTTTTTCTCAAAATCCTCACCAAATACACAATAGTATAATTCTTATACATAGAATATAAATAAATATATATTTGATAAAACAAAAATTAATGGTTAGCTACTATTAATATTTAATGGTATGATGGAATATGTAACTATTAATATTTTTATGAGTATAGTTGTATGAGTTATTCCAAAAACATGTAAAATATTTATCAAATATAAAACTAATTGAAAAAAACATATAACACATTTTAAGTTAGGCTTAAGCATACCTGGTGGGATATGGGTTCGATATTTTGAATTATATTTCTAATTTATATCACATCCTAAGTTTTATTCTCGTAAATTTTAAGTATGAATTGGGGTCGAATATAACACATATGTTTTGGTTCAAATTTGTATCACATCCTAAAATCTATAAAATAACAATGTATCGTCCAAATTTGGTATATTGGTTTGATTCGATTCAGATATATCCGAAGTTAAATCCAAAATTTAAAAGCAATAAAAACACAAATAAATATTTATTTATATAGAATTAGATATTTAAGGTACTTATTTAAAATTTAAATACCTATTTTTAGATATCATTTCAAAATAAATATAAAATTAAATATTTGAAGTACATATTTATGTTAACTATATTTGTGATTAGTTTAGACATTAGAATCAATTTTTTGGATTTTAGTTTTTTTCGGGTTTTCAGGTTACCCGTTCAGATTCGACTAATAACACTCCGGATTCGGAATATTTTGTATCATTCTATAAAATCTATTCCGGTAGTTCTTATATTTAAGACTACTATGGATGTTTTTTTAGTTTGGGTTCAGACTTAGGGTTATAATTTTATATACATACCTACTCTAAAAAAAAGATAAAATGAGTTATGTAAAGTTTTCACCAAAATACTATTCCGCGTTTTGAAAACGCGTATCAAAATGTAGTAAACTATTAATACGATCTATAGTATTTTCCGTACTGTAAACTAAAAAAAAAGCTCTTGGATTAAATTAGTATAAAAATGTGAAAGAGAAAACGAAATGATCTATCTTATTAAAACAGAAACATTCTTTTGGACCTAACATTTATTTTGTAAGTTTTTAAATTAAATACACATTTATGCTTTAAAATTAAACTTACATTAAATCACTAATGCCCTTTCTTTATACTACTATCCATGTTTCCAAACAATATACTTATTTCTTTATACTACTATCAATGTTTCCAAACAATATATTTTTATACCACTATCAATATTTCCAAACAATACAATAATTAATCTTAGTTGTTTTATATCTATCATTTTCTGTTTAAATTTTTGTAGAAACGTCATAATTTCATAAATTACAAAATAATAAACTTTAAAATTTGGATTATAAGATTACAAATTATGAAACTATTACAATTTAAATCAAATTAGATTACATATCGGTCATCTATCAGTTCAATCAGTTAGTCTCGGGTTTTAGTGATTTTTTAATATGAATATTTTAAAAACCTAAATTGAATTGTCAGATCTCCGGATTAATCAGTATAATCACAGGGTTGAATTTAAAAACACTGATTTAAATGCAAAAATATTTTAAATACACTCTTTAAAAATTACCAAAATATTTATCAAGTTATTAGTGAAATTTTCATCGTAAAATATTCCGCGCTTCTAAAGCGCGGGTCAAGATCTAGCTTTATATTAAATCAGTAACTTAACATGAATTGCCGTCTATTACTTTTACCCTCTTATTCTTACCAACAAAATGAAATATGAAACATCTATCACAAAATTTTCATTTAAAAATCAATACTATTAAAACAGGAGCAATATTTATCGACTATGTTTTGAACTATAAAAAAAGTTATAACAGTCCAACTAAAATAAATAAATTAATTATTATCACATAATGTTTTTTAAATCTAACAAGTATTTATTAATAATGAGATATTATTTGATATGCAACCGATTCCTACATACGTGGAAAAGAAAACCGGTTTGATTAAATATTTATATAAGAAACGTTTTATGTTTTAAAAACATTTGAAAAAAATACTTAACTTTGTTTTTTTGTTTTTATTATCATTCCACATACAGAATATATTAAAAACAAGTTTTTAAAACAATTTTAAACAAGTTAAGAGTTATGATATAAAATAAAACATATCAAGACTTAAAATATATGTGTATTTAAATGTATAATGTGAATACTAAAGATAAAATTTATTCAAAATAAACCAAAGTAATATATAAATTGTAATAAATTATAACAAAATAAAACAATGTTAAATCACATCAACTAATTTTGTTAATATATTTATAATCCACATGATCATTTGATCTTTTTATTTTTGAAAAATAATTATTTGTAACTTTGAATTAATTATATTTAACTTAATTAATATTAAATATACATCATGCCTAAAACTAAGGAGCTAACTAACTAATTTATTATTTTTAAACTAATGAATATAATTTAATTAATACGAAATTTAATAATATATTAATTATATTTTAATTATTAATGTGATAAATAATGATATATATCTATTAATTTGTATATATACAGCTATATATTAATCCAAATGCAAAAAAAAAACAATTTCTTCAAAACCCTCACTAAATATATAAAAATATAATTCATATATTTAGAGTATTAAAATTAGATATACATATACATATATATATATAGTAATAGTTTGATACTATTAATATTTAGTATACGATGAAACATGTTATTATTGATATTTTTACGAACATAGTCTTACGGGTTATTCAAACACATGCAATATATTTATCAAATATTAACTAATTCAACAAATATATTAACACAATTATATCATAAAACACTACATTAAAACATAAATTGATGCAAGAGAGTATGTGTTAATAGTTTAATTAGTTGTAAAATATAATTATATATATAAGAAAAATATAAATAAAAATTAATATATAATACCAACATAAATCAAAATTAATGCGATTAATGAAATTAACTTTTAAATTTAACATAAGTCATAAACAAAACATCAAAAAAATCTAATAACATGTGACTAACAAAAGTAAACTTACTAAATAAATGAAAATTATATTTACAAACATAAATCAGTAAATTGTAATAGACGTATATAAATTGTTGATGCTCAAATATATCTCATTTTTAATATGCATTCTCTCAAATATTGATTCATTACGCTTACAACAAGATGAAAATTTAGTTTGACTAAAAATAGTATTAAAATTGGAACATCACTTTCATTATATATCCATCATTCATCTAAACATTCATGAATATATATTAGAATACTCTAACTATAATAATTTAAGTCAAACCAGATTGCATATTGGGTCATCTATTAGTTCAATCGATAGCCAGATCATGGGTATTAGCTGTTATTATGGGTTTTATATGAACTTTAAATATTTTTTTATTAAAAACTAAACCGGATTATATATGAGACCACAAAATTTGTCGATTTAACAGCGGGTCGGGACGGATTTTAAAATACTCAATACAATGTTTCATTTATAACATCCAAATGTAGATACAATATAAAATACAAATTTATATCAAATAAATTTAGTTTGGTTCGGAATATTATCCCGCGGTTTGAAACCGCGGATCAAAATCTAGTAGATTTTAAACTATATGACTCCGCAGTTCTCGAGTCATCTCTGTCGCCAAATTAATAGCTACGTACAAGTTGCTTTTGATAAAGATAACTTCTTTTTAGAAGAAATAAAAAATGATGTGCGATATTTAATTTTTGAACAAAACTTAGCTTCACCCCCTAAGGTGAATCTCTACATTCACCCACCAATAGGAATTAGTTTATTGAGATTTGATATATTTTAAAAAAGAAAACCAAATAATAAGAATTTAATGAAATAAAATTATGTTTTTAGATAAATAAAAAATAGTAGCAATTATAAAAAAAAATTATTTTAGTATTGATAAATCCGTCCAAAAATACTGAACCCTATACCCTAAATTCTAAATACTAAACCCTAAACCCTTGGGGAAAGCATGAACCCTTGGGCAAATCTTATACCCTAAATCGTTAATTTTAAACCCTAAACCCTACCCTTAATCATAAACCATAATATTAAACCATAAATTCTAAACACGAAACCTTAAACCCTAAACTCTTTGACAAATATTAAATCATAAACTTTTAATCCTAAACCATGACTATTTTGGAATTTAGAATTTATGGTTTAGTATTAGGGGTTATGATTTATGGTTTAGGGATTAGGATTTAGTTTATGATTTAAGGTTTGGTTTAAATTTAAGGGTTTAGTGTATAGGATTTGCCCAAAGGTTCATGCTTTTCCCAAGGGTTTAGGGTTTAGTATTTAGAATTTAAGGTTTAGGATTTAGAATTTAGGGTTTAGGGTTTAGTATTTTTGATGGATTTATCAATACTAAAAAGAATAATTTTTTTTGATAATTGCTACTATTTTTTATTTATCTGAAAACATAATTTTATTTCATTAAATTCTTATTAATTGGTTTCCTTTTTTAAGAAATATCAAATCACAATTAACTAATTCCTATTGGTGAGTAAATGTAGAGATTCACCTTAGGGGGTGAAGGTAAGTTTTGTTCTTAACTTTTCTCTATTAATAGGCTACGTACGAGGTTCTTCTCTGTGTCTCACCACAAAACACCACAATGAACTCTTGCTCGTTCACTATCTTCTTCATCTTTGCCGCTATTATCTCTCTCGGCTGTTTAAGTTCGACAGGAGCTTCCACATGTCATCCCAAATGATGAGTCGGGGCTTTTAGCATTCAAAGAAGGCATAACCCGAGATCCTTTGGGTATTCTCAGCGATTGGAAGAAAGGAACTGACTGCTGCTACTGGATGGGTGTCTCCTGCGGCTTCACCGGCTACCGCGTCACCGAGCTATTAATAACCGGAAATGGTGTTCTTGGCCGAGGCTTTCTCTCCGGAACTATTTCACCGTCTCTTGCCAACCTTGACCACCTCGAGAGGGTCTCCTTCACCCAGTCTTCGAAAGATCACTGGACCTTTTCCCCAGTTCCTTTTCCGACTGCCAAAGCTGAAGTACGTAACCATCAATGATAATCATCTCTCAGGTCCCCTTCCAGCCAACATCGGCGCTCTTACTGAGTTGGAAGAACTCACTCTCGAGGGAAACTGGTTGACCGGTCCGATCCCCGAGTTCGATATCCAATTTGACTCGGTTAACTTGGCTCAACCTTGGTAGGAACCGCTTCTCGGGCCCTGTCCCAGATGTTTTCAAATACATGACAGAGCTCCGACTTCTCGATCTCTCTCACAATGGATTCTCTGGGAAACTTCCTCAGTCCTTTACATCGCTTGCACCGGCTCTCACCTACCTTGATCTAAGCTATAACAATCTCTCAGGAACGATCCCTAGTTATTTATCAAGATTCAAGGGGCTTTCCTTATTGGATCTCTCGAGAAATCGATATTCTGGTGCCGTGCCAATGAGTTTCACCAACTTGACGAGTATTTTCCATCTTAGATTATCCCACAATCTCCTAACCGATCCATTACCTGATCTGAAGTTTGTTGATGGCATCGGCTCTCTAGATCTGTCCTACAATCAGTTTCATCTGAAAACGATTCCGAAATGGGTCACTTCGTCCCCTGTCATTTACAATTTGAAACTGGCTAAATGCGGGATCAAGATGACCTTAGACATTTGGAAGCCAGTGACACTAAAATCTTTTTATTACATCGATCTGTCAGAAAACGAGATCTCAGGGAGTCCATCAAGCTTCCTGAACCAGGCGGAGGTTCTGCTGGAATTCCTAGCCTCAGGAAACAAACTTCGATTCGACTTGGGGAAGCTGAATTTCACCAAGTCACTGAGAATCTTGGATTTGTCAAGGAACTTGGTATATGGTAAGGTGCCGGCATCTGTGGCTGGACTGAAACAATTATACTTGACTCAAAACCATCTTTGTGGAAAGCTTCCTGTAACAAAGTTCCCGGCCAGTGTGTTTGCCAGGCAACGACTGTCTCTGCGGCTTCCCACTTTCTCCTTGTAACTCTTAGCGGCAAGAAAACTACAATTTTGTATTTGGATTTACCATGATATGTAAGTTCAAATCAGATGTGTACTAATAAAAATCCTTATATTAATTGAGAAACATTGGCAAAATAATAATCTTAGTTTTGTAGTTATTTACGTAGTTTTTGTTGATCGTCTTTGTCTTATGCATTCTTGGCCCAAAACAGAAATACCCTTAAATTATTAGACTAATTAAAGGGACTACCACTGATCAAATATTTTTTTACTCCACGAAATACATTATTAAGGCATAGTAATTTAACCATTTCAACAAAACATACTTTTCTTTTATTGCTACTACGTAGGTGTCCGCGGTGCGTGCAGATTACATATTATAAATTTATTTATTATTTTTTGTTAAAATAAAAAGAATTAGCATTGATAGAGAAAATATTGAGTTTTTTGTATAACATGCCTAAAATAGATAAACTTGGAATAAATATTTTCAGCTAAATAGTTTTTTATGACATAATTTATTGAGATCTCTTCATTGCCTCATGTACCTGAATTTCTTTCAATCATGTTTAATGTCTCTTCTAGAGATCATTCAAAAACTATATTGCCTCGCTTTGACCATTATCAATATATGCTCCTTTTAATTTACGAGGATTCTTATCTTTGGAACCAACATGTTTACAACGCTGCAGACGTGACTAGTAGCTTGATATTGTTCTTCTAGAACATCAATTCATATTGGAACATTTACATCTGGTATCTTATTCTATTTATCTGGGTCAGCAAATTTGTCTAGCCACTGTTTTCCTAAGTTCTATAATTGAATTATCTTTTGTTCTATTTGACATTCTCCTTAGTCTCAAGACCAGTGTTTTTAAACCCGGACCGAACCGGTGGTCGGACCGGGTTCAACCGCGAATCGGATACCAAGCCGGGTTGGGTTAATGTCAAAACCCAATCAAAGTTGAACCGGTTAAAAATCCATATTGAACCGTTAAAAACCCGGGAACCGGTGATCCAACGAACCGGTTAAACACTGGTTCGTATAAAAAACAAAAATTTTGTTACTAAAATAATTAGTTTTTTTCAAAATAAAAAAATAGGATTTGTGACAAATTACAATTCAAGGTATTTCTGTCTTTGACATCTTTCTTCTTTTTAAGTTTGTGATGTTTCACAAAGTATTTTATACTTCTCAAGGAATTGTTTTTCTGGGTGAAACTAATAATTGAAAACTTACGTTTATGTCTTTGATGTTCTCTGCAAAACTTTTGCAGTGTACTAAGAAATAGAAGAGAATGATCAAAAAATTCCACTTCCATCAAATTCAAACTTAGAAAATCAACAACCGTCACAATGTGTATATAATTTTTTTAAAAGATAATAAAGATTTATAGAGATAAAAACCTGGAAAATAAACTTTAAATGTATTTTTTTATTGATATAGATTTCAACGATTAGATTGTTTTATTATTTTATTACTTTTATTATATTTCAGTTTGCTATATTCTAATTTTTATTTGTTAAAATATGCATATTATATACAAAATATTATTAAATTTAGTTTAGTACATCAAACCTGGTCGAACCCAATCGAACCAGGTCGAACCATATTGACCCATGACCCAAAATATTTCCGGTTCGCTCGCCGGTCCGGTTTTAAAAACACTGCTCAAGACCAATGATAATTCATATCAACTTATTTTATTTTCCAGCTGTTTATTTTCTTTCCCTTATGTTGGAAATACTAATTCACTTTTAGCATTCATATAGAGCCTTACTTATATCCTTCGGGATGGCTCTGGATTCTTAAGTAGCAATGGAGATTAATATCCACATATATTTCCAACCTCATATGAAAACACATCTTAACTAAAGCTCTGTGGTCGAACAACTGGAACATATATTACACATCCAAATTTCTTAGATAGAAAATGATTGGTTTATGACCCGATACCAATGGCGGGGGAACTATTTATAAATTATTGGCTTGATGCGAATTATGTTACTCATGCGATAATTATCAAATACTTAAAACGTAAATTCACCAAAATTATATAGATGAATAGTGGGTGATCAGTCCACCAACATCTCATTTATTCATACCAATCTTTTTCGTTGTTATGATGTTCCATATTCAAATAGCGGAGATTCACGAAGAAGTATTGCGCTATTAACTTCCTTTGGCTGGTGAAAACCGTATTATCATTTTATCTTATGAACAAGCAATATATGTCAAATCATTCAGAAGAATCTTCTGGTTCTTCAATGATTATTCACATAAAATTTAAGTATTTTTTCGGAACCAAAACTGTCTAACTAATTCATGCAAAATATTTTGTAAACTTCATGTTTACTATATATCTATCTTCATTGCTTTAATCTTTGTGTAGTACAATTTATAAGAGGATGTATGTACTTTTTCTAAAATACTTTTAAAGTCTTGAGAAATACTTTTGATTTGAAATGAATTTAACATTTCCTTCACTTAGTATCTCAACATAACTTGCCTCAAAATTTCATATATTTACTTTAAGAATGATTTGTCAACAAATTTGAGTGCAAACATAATCTTCTAGATGTTTCACTTATTATAAAATATGAGATTCTTTAAGTCGTCCCCTCGAAATGATAATACTACATGTTTATCTCGAAATGATAATGCTACATGTTTATCAATCTCGAATTGAATCTCATTTTCGAATCAACAACATAATATATTCGGGTCATATATTATTTCATAGATTCTTTTTATTTTGAGACTTATAAGAATATAATAAAATAAGAATTTAAAATTACATTCTTATGTGCAGTAATATTATATACTCTTCAGGAGAAGTCATATATATCATCTTCATAAACATTCTATAAGCTTTATGCTATCTTGTATTGTACTCACAATAATTTTCTCTCATCTTGAGATGATTGAATCATATCTCTTCTTTGTTATCATCTTTTTTTTTATCAATTTCAAGTGAGAATATGAGTTTTAAAAGGAAACTCTTTGGATATTGACCTTATTTAAGTTCACTTTCTTGACCAATATTATTTATGTGAATTTTTAATATAAAATGTCACATTCTCTTCAAAAGAATGGATCATAATCAACTAGACATAATTTTTATCATTTTATATCAATAATTCATTGTTTTTCTTAGTCTCAGTGAGAAGATATAATTCATAAAACTTCTTTGATCTCCTTTTACGGTATTGTGTCTACTGCAAAATATTACTTGTCTAGTATCTTTGCATCAATGATATTCTTTTTATGATAATACTAAGGCCAGCCCGCCCTACGGACGGGATGAAAATTAAAAAATAGTTTAATAGTTAGAACAAAAATTTAATATAAATTTTTATTATTTAAAAATATAGATATTAATTAAAAATTTTACATGGTATTATTTCTAAAGACTAAATAAACTACGCTTTCTGGAGAATTAGTTATATTTTTCCCTTGTAAAAGGTTTAAGGTGATTCTCTTTTATTAAGTAACTATGCTCTAATTATACATTAATGATCGGATGTGGCGTTACAACATTTATTGTAATTTTATGGAGTTGTATGAATATAAAAAAACTTAGTGAGGAATGAAACAAACTTGTAAACATTATTTTTTTCTACTTTCATATCTTCATGACCTAATCATAATAGCCTATGCTTTTTTTGTATCATGGATCTTATGGTCCAACCAAAATTATTAGCCTGAAACACTCTAATATACACTTAATAATATAAGCCTACCAGATTTTAGAATAAATAAAGTGTTGTGTTTTGTGTAGATGGGCGTGCGTCGAAACCAAAGCACTCGGTTTAATGACATGGCGCTGACACGTCTTCGCAGGAAAGAAGAAAACACTTCTTTATATTTTGTCAAATATATTTTTTAAAGTTTGTTTCTAAATATAATTTCATGATTGTTTAATTGTTTTGCTAAGATGACTTAGTTATAATGGCTAAGTGTTCCTATGCTTTGAATTAAGATATGAAGTATTTTTCGTATCATTTTAGAAACATAAGTATAATAAATATGAAGATATATTAATATTTTTATGAAAAATATACTAACATTTTATATTTAAATGTTTTGTAATCTGTTTGTGCACGAACATGGAAGAATCAAAATATTTCATAATTTTTTTATATTAATCTTTAGTGTTTCATAAGATTTTCCAATAATTAAATATTATGTTTTACATTATGGAAATAGATACATATGAACATTGGATACTAATATCATCAAAGTCTATTAGTCTATTTTAAACAATTAGAAGGTCTTGCTTTCATAGACTAATATCATCAAAGTGATGCTATATAATGGAGCACAAAAAATAAGCTTACTTTGCTTGTACAATTTGAAATCACATAGTTTTACAAAGACATATTTTAATCTTATTTGTATATGTATATACACCAATTGTATTTCACATATGCACCAAAAAAAAACTTGTACACAATCATTAATTATTTAACTTAAGTGATATTTGAAAAATCGAAATCTCCTTAGTATTAAAATGGAAGCAAAAAAAGAGAATAACCTTTAAAGAGTAATATATTTTCGAGATTGCCATTTTGACGACGTGTCGGCACGAGGTTCCTTCTCAGACCCTTTATGAAAGAAAGCTTACTCACCTTAGGATATTACGGCTATTGCCGTTGGATAGACATGCATATTCGTATGAAAATGATACATAGTTTCATGTCCGCATATGTATAAAAGGAAAGAAGTCAATTTCGTGATTCGAGTCTATTGTCCACGTGATTTTTGCATTATTCCCACTTTCTATATTTGTAATGATCTTTAAGAAGATGAAATAATTTTCTTTTGCATATGGAAACCGAATTATGATGCATATTAAATAAAGAGTGGGAAGAGCTTTTTTTTGGCAATGAAAATCGAATTATTACTCATATGGAAATCAAATTATGACTCATATTAAATAGAGAGTGAATTATGATCTTTTTATTTCGAAATCGAATTTTGATTAATCGATTTCCTTTCCACTTTCCATTTTTTGAAATTATCTTTACGAAGATTTTGCAAATTTGTTTTGCATATGGAAACTAAACCAAGTCAAATATTAAATAGTGAGTGAATTAGGAACTAAGATGATTTGTTTTTCAATGATTTGCATACGAAATTTACTGCATTATTTTCACTTTCTATATATTTTGTTACAAGATCAGTCATCGATATGACATATTTTGCCTATCATAATCTAATATTTACTTGCTATTACCACGGTAAATACACATTAACTATTATATGTATGTTCTATTCACTATATAAACAAGTTTATATTAGCATTTTATAAAACATGCTCAGTTTTTACATTTTTACTGGAACTCAACCAATGCCCCTGTTGTCCTATGTGTGTTACAGTTCTGGCAAATTGTTTTGGGTGTTGGTAACTTATATTCTAATCCTATCAACCCTGAATTTGTTTAATATCTTAAACGTTTATTATGATGTTCACTTTTTTGATCATGATCAGGTGGGCTCAACCAAGTGAGAACAATTGATGGATTTTCGAGAATTTTATTCGAGCCTGACGATATTCCAGAGATCCAGTCTTTCAGAAAGAGGTAATACCATTTGATAGTGAGATAGACATTACATAATATATTAACTTAAATTATATTGTTTTTAATAGGATTCCCTTCTATAACTACTAAGTAATTTGGCATGGATGTTCTGCTTACGATCTTAGATTTTATTCTATCTCATTAAATCTGTTTTGTTGTTTCTCATTATGAGTTCACACTTTCTTATTTTGGTGTTTTTCATTCTGTTATCTTTTAATTTTAAACTTTAATTTATAATATCTTTTTCCCCATAATTACTTTTTAAATCAAATAAACCTGAAATTATATATATATATATATATATATATATATATATTTCAATAACATTTATAATTGACCGAACGAGTATAACATTCATAATCATAAAAACAGTGGAAGTATACCGTGCTATATTAGAGGCCATTATCCAATTAAGTGTAAAATGATTTTTTTTTACATTGAAAAAAAATATTTATTCATAATTTTAGACATTTGTGAATTAAGTCACAACAAAACATAATTATTATATAGACCAATATCTTCTAAATATAAACCAATATATACAAGAATGATAATAATGGCAACAAGGCCAAATATATCATGTATATAGATTATATTCCATTTTCTAAAAATATGTATTTTGAAATTCTTAGATAATTCCCTATAATATATTCAGAACAGGAAAATAACATTTTATATTTCCAAAAAATAAATCCAATATCTTATGTACTGCCCGTTTATATTACATTTATTAGACTTTAATACTTCTACAATGTATTCTTTTAATTTTATAAAATACATAATGTTGGAAAATAAAATTTCAAACTTTAATTTTTTTTTAAAAATGCTTATCTCACCCCGCGCAGGACGCGGATCTCACCCTAGTATACTTTATTTTGGTAGTTTTAGCAGAAAGAATAGTTGTTTTTTTTTACCTGATTATAAAATAATTATATAAATAATTCATGTTAATATATATTCCTTCTATTTCAAATATAAGTAACTTTACCTAGAAGAACTAATATTAAGAAAATTATTATCTTAAAAATGTATTATTTAATCAATAAATTCAACTGATGACAAAAAAAATCAATAAATTCAACCAATTATAAAAAGATGGATTTATTTAAGTGGTCAAACAATATAAATTTAAAAAATACTTTGAAATACGAAAACTACTTATATTGTGAAACAAACATTTTACATTGAGATACCTGATAAAAGTAAAAACTACATTGAAATATATGAACTATTTATTTTTAAATCTTGGTTTAATTTTATTTTATTATATTTAGAAAATTATAACTTTGATTCAGATATACACAGAACTACTTTCGTAAGTCTCACATAACGTCATAATACACTTGAATTTCAATTAAATTATGTTTTTACTTTGTGAATCTTTTGATGTTCTCAAATGAACTCACTGCATGCGAAGCTGATGTTGCACTACTATGTGTACACAAACCAGAAGCACACCAAACTAAGTAATAAAAACGAACCAAAATCGAAATATACTTATTTCCGTTGTCAAAAAATCGTTGTTGCTCTCCGAAACTGATTTTTTGGATTTTTTTATCAGCGTTGAATCCATAATCCTAACAACCCATTTTTTCTCTAACAACACATTCTATTGTTTTTGGACTATGCTTACCTTTCTCCATTGTTGTTACATGACGGTTCAACCAAAACATCTTCAGGGACTAACACACCTTGACTAAATTCATAGTAATCAATGATACTGTGTAGTTCCAGAAACCATTTGAGAGACCATTCCAAACGCTCGTTTACAAAAATATAAAGCTCCTCACAGCTAAAGAGCATCCCAAATCTGCCATTGGAACAATCTCATGAACTGGTTCCTTCTTAGCAAGGATCCTGATGCCGGAAAATTCTAAGGAAGTGCTTCTTATTTTACCTCTACCATAAGCAAAACAACTGTCAACAGAGTTCTCATAAGCAATCGCAGGAGCTGGTACATTAATCAGGATCTACTGAAACAGATTGATTCTTGACTCGGTGCATACCAGGAAAGGAATCCGACCTTGATTCCAAAAAATTGTAATTCCCGAGTCCGATTCCACTTTTTTTCCAAATGAGAGCATCAGTTTCCACGCCCAACAATACCAATGTAATTTTGTCCTCTTAGGTGGATTAAGCAATTCAAAATTGCCTTATACACTTGAGAGCCACCCGTACGAATGAACTCTTTCAAATTCAGGCACCTCTACTTATCATTGGAAATCCATCCATGAGAAACCTATCATGACCACAATCGTTTAACAGAAACCAACACCTTCATTGTCATATCCAGAGAAATCCAATGAGAATTTTCATCTAACCTTCGAATCGATCATCCAAGTACCTGGCTGATTTTGTATCACCATATTTTGACTATTGCCCTGTTTCCCTGTGGAGATATCAAACACAGACACACACTTTAACACTTGCATTTTAGAAAGTTCAATTATATTAAGACAAAAACAAAATTTACTTAAATTTCTGTCGAGTCAGAAATTGATCGATCTCATCTCTTTGTAAAGTTTTTCTTTACACGTTGCCAAAACTTTGAGATCTTTGGCTCATATTTCAACAGCTTTTGCTCTGTCATTTCTTAAATAAACATACAAACAGTATCATTAATTCAAAGAAGAAAAAGCCAAATCATATATTCAAGAAAAAATAAAAGAATAAATAATTCCGATCTAGAGCTTCAAGATACATTGGCTTCCTAATCTCAAAGAAAATTTCCATTATCATCGACCTTATCGACCCTGGGAGATAGATCACAACTTCGTCCCACCCACAGCAATACTTTTCATGCGAAATACTTAGTATCAGAAAAGAACCAGAATCCTGCTCCAGTGTAACACCACCACAACAAAATTATAAAATTTTCCAAACAAAGATACTAAAACAAACGCAAAAGCGAACGCCAGAAGTCACTTAAACTACAATTTTGCTACCGTGAAATTTTTTTAAAAGGCTATAATTGAGAGGATTAACCGGATGATTTTCACAGAAAAGGATGTACCTTTTTATAGTTGAAGATTGAAAGAAAGGGAGTAAAGAGGGGATGCATTCATTGATGATTGCATTAAATAGGACGCTTGGATTCAGCATGATTCTGTAACGTTTTGCAGATTTTTTTGTCGTCAGAGAGATGAACCGAAAAAAAAGAGAGATGAAACGAAGAAGAGCGTAGGCGGCAAATCAAATGAAACGATGAGTTTTATCTGCACGAGACACGTGTCGTAACGCCAGAGCTCGAATTTCCTAGGTGGAATCCTAGGTGGCGCAAGGAAGAGAGATACAACTCTGTTTTATATAAATAGAAAAAATAAAAGAATAAATAATTCCGATCTAGAGCTTCAAGATACCTTGGCTTCCTAATCTCAAAGAAAATTTCCATTATCATCGATCTTATCGACCCTGGGAGATAGGGGTGGGCGTTCGGGTACCCGTTCGGGTTCGGGTCGGGTATTTCGGATTTTCGGGTATTTCGGTATAGGAGTATAATACCCGTTCGGGTATTTCCGAACTTCGGATCGGGTTCGGGTATTTTTAGTTCGGGTTCGGTTATTTCAGATCGGGTTCGGATATTTAGATTTTAAAAGAAATAAAAATAAAATTTTATTTTTTAAAGTTTTTTATATTTAAAAATATAGATTTTACTTAACTGATATTTTTTTCTTTTTATAGATTGAATGATTAATAGATTTGGAGATAACATTTCCAAAATAAAAATATTAATTTGGCTATTGTTTTTAAACTTTGGATGTAACTTTGGTTAATACATGAAATAAAAAGTTTAACATGCATTTTAAATGAATATCAAATTATTTTCTCCATAATTATATATATAGTATATGATTTTAAAATATGTCTAACATCAATATAAATATTTTAAATAAAATGAGAGATGTAAACTAGAAATATAAGAGTAAGTATACACATGTTCGGTTATTTTCGGATATCCATTCGGGTTCGGGTATTACCCGTTCGGGTTCGGATATCCAATCTCTCCTAACTTAATACCCGTTCGGGTATTTTACTACTTCGGTTCGGATTTCGGTTCGGGTTTTTCGGGTCGGGTTCAGGTGCCACTTCGGATATCGGATAAAGTGCCCACCCCTACTGGGAGATAGATCACAACTTCGTCCCACCCACAGCAATACTTTTCATGCGAAATACTTAGTATCAGAAAATAACCAGAATCCTGCTCCAGTGTAACACCACCACAACAAAATTATAAAATTGTCCAAACAAAGATACTAAAACAAACGCAAAAGCGAACGCCAGAAGTCACTTAAACTACAATTTTGCTACCGTAAATTTTTTTTAAAAGGCTATAATTGAGAGGATTAACCGGATGATTTTCACAGAAAAGGATGTACCTTTTTATAGTTGAAGATTGAAAGAAAAGAAGTAAAGAGGGGATGCATTCATTGATGATTGCATTAAATAGGACGCTTGGATTCAGCATGACTCTGTAACGTTTTGCAGATTTTTTTGTCGTCAGAGAGATGAACCGAAAAAAAGAGAGATGAAACGAAGAAGAGCGTAGACGGCAAATCAAATGAAACGATGAGTTTTATCTGCACGAGACACGTGTCGTAACGCCAGAGCTCGAATTTCCTAGGTGGAATCCTAGGTGGCGCAAGGAAGAGAGATACAACTGTCTTTTATATACTAGGAGCTCGATTGTTGGGTCTCATCTCTATCTCTATCTCACTGTCTCATCCTATTTGTTTAACCATACTAGGGTAAACCCGTCCTACGGGCGGGCGAATAAACAAATTAACAAACAAATTTTTTTAAATGTTTAATTTACTTTTAACTAAACATAACATTAATTTCGCTAAGCGAATTGAAACCCAAGAGGTTAATGAAATCAAAATTTATGTTTCAATTATACAGTTTAGCATTTGTATTTGTTTTCATTTGTCTTGTGTTGCTGTAAAGTTTTTTTAGCTGAATAGTTGATGTAATTATTAATTTACTAATTTTGCATGGACATTTAGTGTGTCTCTTTAGATTGGTGATTTGTATTTCTTCTTTTTAATTATTGATTGCTGGTATTTATTTTGACGTTTCAATATGTTTTTTTGATGTAACGTTTCAGTATGTTTATTTTAATTTTTTAGTATTTGTGATGTTATATGTTTAGGATGTTAACTTTTTTTTGAGGTCACGATTGTAGTTGGGTTTCATCAGGAGTTTAATTGTTCGCGTGGTTATAGCTGCCATTTTACTGCAATAATGTAAGTTTACCATGTTAGTTCCATATGTAATTCTATGTTCACTTATTTTTTAAAAAGAGTTTTAATAATGATGGTGGTCATATAATAACATGACAGTTTAAGTTACGACAGTCTTTTAATTCACAGAGTTAGTTTTATTATTTAAATGTGATCATTGTTGAATCTGCATTATGTTCTTTGTGTCTTTGTGTAGATATGCTTCTTTGGCTTCCATCTCAACTTATATGTTTTTTTTGGGTATCGCATGAATTATTGATCCCTTGTGATTGGTGATTGTCGTATTTCATCCCTTATCTCATTGTGGACACTATTTCTAATTCAAAGTTTTTCATGGTGTGAGTATAAATAATTTATATTTTGTCGATATTGGGTATGTTTTATGTGTACCGTGTCCGTAGTTGTACATTTTTAGATATGAAGAAATTTTATATATTTCTTTGTCATGTTTGTGTGAGGTATATTGTAGAACATTTTCTATGTACTCCAGGCTTCGATTCCAAACTTCTTACGAAAATCTTAAGAAGATTCAAAGTCTCGACCGTTATCATTTCTCGAGGTCACAATTTGTGAATATTAAATATATATGTGAAGAATTTAAGGAAAATATCCAAACAGGTTTGTATTTTCTTAGAGGATCATGAGGTTGATAGGATTGATTCCATAAATCTGTTTGGGTGGAAAAAACGTTGAATTAAATGAAGTTGCAGAAATCTAAATATATAAATAGTTCTGTTTGTTTCCAAACACTTACAGTCGGTTACAAATTGAATGTTTTATGTACAGAAGTTCAATAATATCTACACTATAGAGAGACCTGATTTTTACCCTAAAGAAAAGAAAAAAAAGAGGTCTGATATAAGGGATTCAAAAATAAAAGGTATATGGGATTCATCTCTATGTCTGACTCCCTTCTAAAATTATTATTACTGAAACCATCTGAGTACATAGCCTTGGTTCATCTTTCTTGCTTTCACAACACGTTTACACGATTCAAGCAGTTTGGCTTTTTGGAGTTCCTTTTTAAGTATTTCCACCTTAGCCACTTCAGCCCTACAGATGTGAAACATGAGAAGTCATTATCCACAGATCAACCACAACAAAATCTCTTTTTAGAATCAACAAAGTTTGGATGCATTAGCAAAATCCCCTTTTTATATCGTCCATCTATTTTCTCATTTATTTCAACTTATACGGTTTAGCCCTATATTTCTGAAACATGAGAGGACATAACAGGTTACCTTAATAGCTATATGTTTTAAAATCAAACAAACTCAGATGCATAACACCATTTTTGCTTACCTTTTAAAAAGACTTATGGCTTTAGCCAACGACTGTAACTTGAGAAGGACAAATCAGATGGAGAGACAGACAAAAGAAACAAACTACAACCACATAAGCGAGCGGAATTCAAAACCAAATTTTTTGCTGATCCCTTAAAGTTTATCCACAATATATATCTAAGTTCATGGTACCAAGCAAAAAAAAGATGAATACATGAACAAAAGAAGTTGGAGAGTGTCACCTTTAAGAGAAAGAGAAAAGAAGCCATACGATGTTATTGACCCTCAGAAACAAAAACAGATTCACCACCAATACATCATAAGCAAGAGAAAACACAACTTTCGCATGGAGTACAGGCTTGTTAGGAAAAAAGTAGGAGTCTTTAAGAATTTAGCCACCTTATGGATCTAAATGGAACGACCCCGATACAAACACCAAAAACAAAATCGAATACAAACCATAAGAACAGAACCGAACTACATAAACCCTAAGAGCAAAATCAAACAACAAAAACCCTGAAAACAATAAAATCTGGACGGAATCAAAAACGGTGCCATCGCTAAAAAGAAAGGGAGGTAGTCATACATATGATTTTTTTCGGGAATGAGACTAACCTATTTATAGTTGAAAGTTCACACAATGGCAGTAATGGAGATACATTGAATGACAAATCGTGGGAGGAATGGGAAAAGGTTGTTAATGAATGCATTAAAGACGACGACTAAATGCATCCGACTTCTGTAACGTTTCGCCGGTGAGTAGAAAACCATTTGATAAGATACCGGGTGCGTGCTCTAAAAGAACATGTCGGGAACGATGGTTGAAAGATTTTACGGAGGAGGTTCAGCACTTCGGCCGGCGACCTTGGATATTATTCCGGAGCGATAAAAACGAAGACCAAATGTCATGGATTTTAGATTTAGATTTAAAGCCCACACCCAAAATATAGCCCATATCTCTTTTACAATTCCTTCAATGAAACTGTGCGTTTTGGCTAAGAGGGACACATGTCAACTTGTGAAGATTTGAATTAGTGACATGGCATCCCATGTGGACACCTTAGGAGAGATTCAAACTCTATTTTATATAAATAGATATGTTTGTAGCATAAAATTACTTACAATGAAATTCTAACTTTTAACCAGGACTTGTGGTCTGGTGGTGATTAACTTGAGGGAAAAAACCTAATATGGTCAAGCCACCAGGGTTCGAATCCCGGCCACTAGAGAATTAACATTTCGGCATCGCCAGAGATAGATGACCGACATGTGGCAACACGTGACTAGTCTGGATCACTTATGTGGGATCATGATACCTCTGTATAATTCAAAAAAAAAAAAAAAAATTCTAACTTTAAAATAATACTCAACATATCGTATATTTATTTATAGACTTCGGGTCATATAATCTTTATATACAAAGATTCAAAATGAGCTTTTGATAATGTCACATTCCGGTGATCATACTTTTCCCTTCCTCCAAAGATTTTATGGACCATTATGGTCAAATACTTGAACTTAATATTCTCATATTTAAAATGGTAATAAAGTATCATTTCAAATTATAGAGATATGTATTATCATAAATATCTTATTTAGATTAACAAATAAATAATACTTATACAAATTATGTCATTCACTAACTTTTTACTATCATACCATTAATCATCTTTAGATTGTTTTTTCTGAATAACTTGGTGTATCCTGGTTCCCACCAAGATGGGTCAAGACTAGCGCCGAGTGTCCGTAGCATTCTACGTTATCGGCCAGAGAACGTCTCGGTCACCGGACGTTGGGGAACCCGTATGTTAAATTTTACCTCTAGTGCCCAACGAGATTCGAACCCAAATCTGTATTGGGGCCGAAACTCTATGAAGACCACTGGGCCGTCTTTGCTTGGTTAGTCATCTTTATACTGACAAGCAGCAAATGTCCGTAGCAGCCAACGTCATTAGCCATAGAATGCCTCGGTCGTCGGACGCTGAATCCTGAATATTAAATTTTACCTCCAGTGGTCAACGAGATTCGAACCCAGATCTGATTGGGGCCGAAACTCTCTCAAGATCATTAGACCGTCCTTGCTTGGTTAATCATCTATATAGTAGATAGAGACCCACGCCTTGCGTGGAGTGAGAGTGTTGATTTGAAATTATAATGTATACTCTGCATAAATTTATAAAATTTAAACATGTGTAATAGGTTGTGTAGAATAGACATATAGTTCCTAACAGTGAAAAAAAAAACTTTGACTAAATTCTTTTTATAAAAAACTTTGATTAAATCATTTTTATATTAAATACATACAATTGTCAACTGTCATAAATATAAATTGATAAATGTTATATACGAATAAAATGAATAATTGGCAAATTACATTGAAGAATTTTAAATCGTCTGATTTGATTCTGGAAATTATTAAAATCTTAATATAAGACATATTGTTAACAATATTCAAATTGCAAATCTATGATTCTATTTATAGAATTGGATTCAAAGTATTATAATTAATATTAATTTTAATCAAGTCGGATCGCTGACTACTGCTAATTAAGCAAATCAACTCAAACAATAATATGAGACTACTGATTGTCTTTCCACAATTGTCTTAATCTAATTGACTACAAAATATTTAAGGTCATAAATTTAAAATCACAGAGTACATTCTCAGCGATAATTAATCTAATTTCCCGTAATAAGGTGTCACGTAATATTGCATCTAAATCTTCCCTGAATTTCTTGATAAAATTAGGAAACGAAAAAGAGACTCAACGTGTTCTCACAAATCGAAAACAAGCCTCTTCCACTTGGTCCAGCGAACTTTATAATTCACATGTTACAAACTTATATATATATATATATACAGGCCCGGCTCAAACCTTTTGAAGACCCGGTGCAAAAAGAAAAAAAGTTTCAGTAATTTATCTTTATAGCTAGAATTTTATAAATTTGGACCCTTTTTAAACATTTTTTTTCTGAAATTAGGACCCTAAAATCCCTTGATTTTTTTGAAAAAAAGTGTTGGACCCAGTGCTCTTGCTCCATCAGCACTACCCTAGAGCCGGGCCTGTATATATATATAACTATTATATTCATATAAAGGTTTATAAACAAATCCAAGTAGTTTGAGGAATATTTACAGTAAACTATTCTTTAAAATGTATGAAAATTTATATTTTGTGAATGACAAATACAATTATATTTTTTAATTTATTTGGGTATGCATTTACAATCTATAAAATGTTTTATACATAAAATTTGTATTATACGTATAAATAAAGTATTATATGTATAAAAATACAAAAAATTCATTCACGCGTATTTTCTAATTTTTTTATTTTTCTAATAAATCGCTAGACATGGATGTACTGCATGCGTAGCACCTAAGGAGTTTCCGAACAAGGTTATATACCACTGTCGTGATAATATTTTACTAGGTGGTTGTCCGTAAATTTGCGGGTACAAATTTTGATATAATAAAATATTTGTGTTTTTGACCTGCGATAATATATTTTAATATTTTAAAATCGAAAGTGAATTTTTGGTAGCTAACTTTAAACATATTTTATTTTTAATACTTTTAAAATTTTTAAATAGGATTTATGTAGTATTTAGTTAAATGTTTTCACATCTTTTACAAATCAGTATTTCATTAAATTGTTTTATAACATTGTTGTTAGAACATATATATATATAATTTAATTGGTTTGTAGATCAAATTTCCGTCCATAAGAATTATTAAAATCCAAAACATCAACCAATGTGACAAATATAATTTTCATATTTGATACCATTTGATATTATAAATGATTATGCATAAAACTATGTAAATAGTTTGGCAACTAACATTAATTGATTCAATGATTTTTTATAGATTTGATTAAAATAAATAAAAATTAAAAATCTTCGACCAATGAAATTATAAAAAATTTTCTTAGAATACATGTATGAGTGACACGTCAGCAAAAGTCAATAAATTGACTTCTCATTTAATATACATGAGGATACCTAATTAACAAAGGTGATAATATTTTATAACTGATTAGCCGTGGAGATCACCTAAGAGATATTATCAAGATTTAGCACATATATCAATACTATTAAAACTGGATTATGACATGTTGATAAAAAGTTATGTCCACTTTAATTTATAAGTTTATCTAAATTAATATTTAAATATATCATGTAACCACTTTTAATTATATACAAATATGATTACAAAGAAAAACACAAATATAATTTCAAAGAAAAATACAAATATAAAAATTATTTTTTCAAAAAAAAATTAAAATAAAAAATATACCCGCTCTTTGAAATGGCGGATCAACAGTCTAGTAGGTTATTAAACGATAATCAGTTTTGTTATTTGTTATTATGTATTTCAGATATATACTCTAATCAAAATACTCACAAACTCTTATCTATCCTTAGCTATATGTCGTACCGTTGTTAAACAATCATCGCTACAATCAAAACCATCTCTAAGAAAATGAAAGCAATGCAGAAAATATTGTACCTTTCGGAGCTAAAACGTTACAGATTCAACGGGTTCATTCAAGTGTAGGTAATCCACACCCGGAAGCAATTCAATGCGAAATTAGGTAATCTCTTGAAATATTTTCTATATAGTCAAATATATAGTCTACACTACATCTGTCTACATGGCAAACCTATTTGATTATTTTAGGGAGTGAATGACGTGTTGGTGAGTGGAAGAATATTGAAAGCATTACTGTGAGTGAAGTTATCCACCCACCAACCATTTTTGTGGTTTTGTTAGTAAAGTTTTTTTTTTTTTTTTTTTTTTTTTTGTTTAACCTGGAGGGACTTCCACCCCCAGGGGCCAACCCCTCGGCGCGAGGCGGACCATTTGGTACTATGAGGAATTAGATACCCCAATTGCCTGGTCAGCGGTTCGAACCCGGGTGCGTATTGGGGCCGAAGCTCCCTCAACACCACCAGGCCAACCCCGCTGGTTAAGTTTTAACTCGGATTACATCTTCAGTTATTGCTCTTCTCAATTAGTTTTAGTCACTCGGATTACATCTTTAGTTATTGCTCTTCTCAATTAGTTTTAGTCTTTTAGTCATGGGTAAATTAATCTCAATTTAAAGTAGACAAATCATATCATTTATACATTTCAATTATTACTCTTCTCGCCCAATTTCAATATTTGTAGTACGTAGCATTAGAGATAAACTTTAAAATAAATAATCTCGCTTTTTCAGAGCGAAGATCAATATCTAGTGCTATCTTTAAAATACCAACCAAAACCACTTGTTTGCCCATATCAATATAAGAAGCATCAATTTGAAGAAAAAAAGAGTTGTGTATAAACCAAGATACTGAGAAAAAAAAAAAAAGATACTGAGAATTCGAGACTCATTCTGTACGTTGTTTAACTTAACTCATCACTGTCTCCTAGTTTGAAATCTTGCCTTCTTCTAATAATAATTGTTTAATCGATCGTCTTTATTTCTGCTTTATATGTTAGTTATTATGGATAGTTATGCATTTTCCTCGTGCAGAAATGGAACGTCAAATCAGTTACTCTAGTCTCTTCTTTTCAAACCTCACTGTACAGTACAGTTTACTAGAAAGCAACCTATAGGTCATATGACGAGAATGATCATACTGTGACGGGAGGAAAAGCCAAGAAATATATATAGAGAAATACTTGGGTTCACTCCTAGAGTGAACCTTTAGATTCACCCAACCAATAGGATTTCGTTATTTTATATTCGGTATCTTTTAAAAAAAAGAAACAAAATATTGTCAAATTTTATTATGTTTTTAAAATAAAAATAAATAGAAAATAATAGTAGTTGCAAAAAAAAAATTATATTTAAAATACAGTCAACAAAACAATAAACCCTAAATTCTAAATCATAAACTCTAAATCCATGTTAAAATTTTGGATAAATCCTAAATTTTTAGATTTTTTTTTTTAAATATATTTTTAACACAGTCACCAAAACACTAAACCCTAAACTCTAAATACTAAACCCTAAACCCTTGGGTAAACCCTAAACCCTTGGATAAACCCTAAACCCTTGGATAAATCTTAAACTCTAGAATTTAGAATTTATCCAAGTGTTTTGGATTTACCAAGGGTTTAGGGTTTACCCAAGGGTTTAGGGTTTATGATTTAGAGTTTAGGGTTTAGTATTTGGTTGACGGTATTAAAAATATATATTTTTAAACATGTTTTTGTTTACAATTAATATTATTTTTTATTTTTAATCTAAAAATATAATATAACTTGACAATATTTTATTTCTTTTTTTTAAAGATACCGAATATGAAATAACGAAATCCTATTGGTTGGGTGAACCTATTGGTTCACTCTAGGGGTGAACCCAAGAATTTCTCATATATTATTATTTTTTTGGAACAAAACTTAGTTTCACCCCCTAAGGTGAATCTCTACATTCACCCACCAATTGGAATTAGTTAATTGAAATTTGATATCTCTTTAAAAAAGGAAACCAAGTAATAAGAATTTAATGAAATAAAATTATGTTTTTAGATAAATAAAAAATATTAGCAATTATCAAAAAAAAAAATATTCTTTTTAATATTGATAATTCCGTCAGAAAATACTAAACCCTAAACCCTAAATTCTAAACCGTAAACCTTAAATTCTAAATACTAAACCCTAAACCCTTGAAAAAGCCTGAACCCTTGGGCAAATCCTATACCCTAAACCCTTAAATTTAAACCAAATCTTAAATCATAAACTAAATCCTAATCCCTAAACCCTAAATCATAACCTCTAATACTAAATCCTAAATCCTAAATTCCAAAATGGTTTATGGTTTAGGATTAAGAGTTTATGATTTAATATTTGTCAAAGAGTTTAGGGTTTAGGGTTTCGTGTTTAGAATTTAGGGTTTAATATTATAGTTTATGATTAAGGGTTTAGGGTTTAAGATTAACGATTTAAGGTATAGGATTTGTCCAAGGATTCAGGTTTTTTCCAAGGATTTAGGGTTTAGTATTTAGAGCTTAGGGTTTAGGGTTTAGTATTTTTGACGGATTTATCAATACAAAAAAAAATATTTTTTTATAATTGCTACTATTTTTTATTTATCTAAAAACATAATTTTATTTCATTAAATTCTTATTACTTGGTTTCTTTTTTTAAGAGATATCAAATCTCAATTAACAAATTCCTATTGGTGGGTGAATATAGAGATTCACCTTAGGGGGTGAAGCTAAGTTATGTTTTTTTTGGTGCACAAGCCAAGAAATATTTAAAGTTGATAAATCTAAGGTTTTCTTAGAAAAAAAAAGAAGATGGGAGATTTTTTTAGTGTCTCGGGGTTTTAAATTGAACCGCAGAAACTTACTATAAATACTGAAACAATGTGGTTGCTCTCTACAACTCAACTCAGCCAAACATTAAAACACACCATGAAAATGAAGAAACCTTCAGTAATCGTTTTTTTCATCAGTCTCCTATTGGCTGCAGCTATCTGTGCTACCAATGGGGAATTGGTGAAAGATTCCGACGGAAATCCAGTTCAAGTCGCTAGACCATACTTCATCCTACCGGTTAAGACGGAGGATAATAGTGGTGGTGGCCTTGTCCCAGCCCCCAATACAATATTTCCTTTTTGTCCGCTTGGCATATCTCAGATACCAATTGCGGACCAACTGGGCCTTTCTGTTAGCGTCACATATACAACCATTCTCCCAGCACTCATTATGACATCTTGGTTTGTAAACATCGAGTTCAGGTCCAACATATGGCCGGTTTGCAACGAGTTTTCCAAGTATTGGGAAGTCGATGATTCCTCAAATGCTAGCAAGGAACCAGCGATTCTCATCGGTGGTAATCCCACGAGCCCAAATAGTTGGTTTAAGATAGAGAAAGCTGGTGAAGAAGCCGGAGAAAACACTTACAAATTGACCACCTTAAACGGAACCGTTGGAGCCATCCAAGGGGCATGCTTCCGTGCACCACAATTAGTTCTGACCAATGATGATGCTAAGATCTTACTCGTCAAGTTCAAGAAAGTTAATGATGATACTACGGCTATTCCTTCTACTTCCACGGTAGATAGTTTACGTCAAAGGAATGTTCCCATTCTACTAGTCAAAATATCATTATGTAATGTTAAACACGAGACTCTCGTCGTCCATGACAAAATAATGGGTTGAGATAATACCTGCAAGCATGACGCATGTACGTGAACTTGTCTTTACTTATAAAATAAATAAATAAATGAAATAAAGTTTTTTTTTTCTTTCCCAACAACAGCTATATTATACTAACCAGATGGTTTATTTTTTAAAAAAATTTTTTTGTAGAAGGGCGTTTGAGCTGATGGCTCTGATTTTGTGCCATGCGAGTAAATAACAAATCTTAAAAAATATTTATTTTAAATTTATATTTTATGACATTTAGTTTTAATTTTATTAATTAATAATTAAAAGTATAAAGTAATTATTTATAAATTTTTATTTGTTTTAATTTTCTAATTTGATTATAGTTAAATTAGTTTAGTTTAATAGATTAATTTTCATTTTTTAAAATTATAATTTTATACTATTTTATTTCTTTTTAAGAATAAAATTAATAATTTTTGTTGGTTTTAATTAAAAAGATTTAACTTGTAACAGATATATATTAAAACTAATAATTTGAATGCTAATCAGTAAATTAAATTATTTTGTCGCAACTTAAATGTTAAACACAATTCAATCAATTCAGAGCTTGATTAGATTTATCTTTACACTGAGTAATAAACTTAAATATAGGTTTATCTATATTAACTATCCACGAAAATTATAAATTTTTATATAATTTTTTATCTTTGATATGATATAAAGATTATTAAAATGTCTAAAAATCTTGTTAAATGTAAATATCTATAATAATTTGATCATGTTATAATAATCTTAACATCATGTAATAATCTTATATCATTCTTGCCTGATTTTGTTCTGGTAAAATTAGAATGAGAAAAATTCACTAATAAACTAGAAAAGACAACAATAATTAAAGATAGTTAAATTTATTACTTCAATGACATTCTAATGTAAATAAATAGTAAATTTAAGGAGAGTATTTATATCTTGTACTTCTATTTTAATAATATAGAAGTCATCATTTATTTGTTAGAATGATTGTTGCAGACAAAACTTAGCAAACCACTTCTTCACAATAATGTTTAGATGTTTTAAATTATAACCCGATTCATAAAGCCAAATCCTAAAATGTCGTTAAAACACTATAGGTCATTAGCTCAACTGTAAATGATCCTAGCCATTGCATCAGAGATTCCAGTTCGGGTGATCGCTGAAAGAAACTTATATTACATGTTGTAGTTTCGGGTTTGGGGGATTATGGACTTCGTCCCCAAACCTGCTGGTATTCAAAAAATAAAATAAAATATTGATGAAATAGAAATTCGAACACCTTGTGCAATTTTATTTAACACTATACTATTTGCTTTTTGTATGTTTGATTGCAAAAGTAAAGAAAATTTACAACCTACACTAGGTGATTTTTCCGTGCTCATGCACGAATATAAATATTTATAAAATAAATATAATATAATAGTTGATTGCTATATATTTTAATTTTAAATTTAATTTATAATTTACGCATAATTTATATTAATAATATTGAATTACTTTAATTCGACATATGATTTTACATATGTTATATCTAGTGGATTTAGTTATCATTTAGGTATATTGGACTGCATTCAACTATAATATTTTTTATTCTAAATATATTAAAAATTTGATTAATTTTCTTATTTTCATTTAGGTTTGTTGTTGTCTTCTTTAATTTTAATATAATCTATTATTTTAGATATACGGTTGATTAGTTTATGTTACTTAATTATTTTATGTAATCATCTAATAAATTAGATAGATATATCAAAATATTTATATTACTTTGAAAATATATATATTTTTATTGTTTAAAATTCGTGAATCGGTGACGGCCAGAAAAAAAGTTATGACTTTTCCTCAAATATAAACCCAAGATATTTTTAAGATTTGGGCGGTCTATATCCATTTGGTTTTGCCCATATGGGCTATTGGCGTATTTGGGTGTCGCTTTATTTGGACCCAAAAAAATTCGGACGGATTCAGACTGTCGATATTAGTCCATATCAATTTGGACATGGATTGTCCATAGACAACTTGCCATTTGACATCCCTAACCACTGATTTTCTTTACGGAATCCTTTTCTATGACATTTTCGGCCTATTTGTTCGAACGAGGCATGTCTATATGTCACCTGTTAGCGACTAAATACGAGTGATAACGTCATCTTCTCTGTCTTTTTCCCAAACTTTAAAGCCCATTAAGTTGCTCCACCGAAAATGATCGAGTTATACGGCAGCGAAAGCAGCTTCTCCGCGAACCTTGGAACCGAAAGGTCCGGTCCTCCGGTTGCAAACAAAAAGTTTCAATCTAAACTATTAAAACTAGAGTACAAAAATGAAATAGCAGCTACATGCGCAACGGGCGTTGCAACGAAGCGCTTCGTGTCTTCGAGCGGATGCCCAGATGGAGCTTCGTGTCTTACAACGCAATGATCTCTAGCTACTTAAGAAACGGAGAATTTGAAACCGCCAGGGAGATGTTTGACGAAATGCCATGATCAAAGAGTATGTGCGGAACAGGAACCTCCGGAAAGTGAGGGAAATGTTTAAGAAGATGTCGGAGAGATATTTGCTTGTGGAACACGAAGATTGTCTGGATATGCTCAGAACGGGTGTGTTGATGGGTCGAGGAGGATCTTTGATCGGATGCCTGAGAAGAATGAAGTGTCTTGGAACGCTTTGCTCTCCGTATGTTCAGAACGGGAGGATGGAGGAAGCTTGTGTGTTGTTTGAGTCAAGGGAGAATTGGGCTTTGGTTTCTTGGAACTGCTTGCTTGGTGGGTTTGTTAATAAGAAGAAGATTGGCGAGGCAAGACGGTTTTTTGATGGTATGAATGTGAGAGATGTGGTTTCATGGAACACGATCGTTACTGGTTATGCACAGAACGAGAAGATTGATAAGGCGAGGAAGCTGTTCGACGAGTCTCTTGTTCAGGATGTTTTTACGTGGACAGTAATGCTTTCAGGATATGTACAAAACAAGATGGTGGAAGAAGCGAGGGAGTTATTTGACAAGATGCCTGAGAGGAACGAAGTGTCATGGAACGCTATGCTTGCAGGATATGTGCAGGGAGAGAGGATGGAGATGGCTAAGGAACTATTCAATGTTATGCCTTATCGAAATGTTAGCACATGGAACACGAAGATAACTGGATATGCTCAGTCCGGCCATGTTTCTGAAGCCAATAACCTTTTTGACAAAATGCCTAAGATAGATCCGGTCTCTTGGGCTGCTATGATTGCAGGGTACTCGCAAAGCGGACATGAATATGAAGCTTTGCGACTGTTTGTACAAATGGAGAGAGAAGGCGGGAGGTTGAATCGGTCTTCGTTCTCATCTGCTCTAAGCACATGTGCAGACATTGTTGCTCTTGAGCTCGGGAAGCAACTGCACAGGAGATTGGGTAAAGGTGGATATGAGAGTGGGTGCTTTGTTGGAAACGCGCTTTTGTTGATGTATTGCAAGTGTGGAAGCATAGAAGACGCCAATGACTTGTTTGAGGAGATGACTGGGAGGGACATCGTCTCTTGAGGTTCTTTGAGTCTATGAAGAGAGGACTGAAGCCAGATGGTGCTACTTTGGTAAAACAAAGAAACACCTTAACATATACTCCCTCCGTTTCATATTACTTGTTGTTTTAACCTTATGCACACAGATTAAGAAAACATTTAATTTTACATATTTCCAAAATAAAAACACAATTACCAATACACATAACCATATATCAATCAATAGAAAAATAGAATAGAGAATATTGTCAATAAATTTTGCATTGAAAACCGAAAACGACACTTATTTTGAAACAAAAAATTTCCTCTAGAACGACATATAATTCGAAACGGAGGGAGTATCTATTTGCATAGACACTCTGTTAACATGCCAGCTGTTGTTCTTGTTACGGGTTGCGGTATTATCTGCGTGCAGTCACACAGGACTTGTGGACAAAGGCAGACAATACTTCTACACGATGACTCAAGAGTATGGTGTAACACCTAACTCACAGCACTACGCTTGTATGGTAATGCAGGAGATTTAGTTAAATACTAGGATAAGACATGCGCTTTGCGTAGGGTGAAATTATATAATAAAAATTAAAAATATTTAGTATTAACAAATTAAATATGTATATGTGTTTGAATTTTTTTATATGCATACATTTATGTTTTCTTCGTATAATCATCTATATGTTGGACTGAACATTTGTAATTGTAATTGTGGACCGAAATTATTTTAAATTTATGATGAACCTGATCGATTTGAGTTTAAATTTTTTATCACCTTGTTTATATCTATAAAAACCGTAATATAGTCATCAAGTGAATTTTTATTATAGAAACAGGTTTCACAATTTGTTTTAAATATTTTACTTTAATGTCATTGAAAACCATTTCAATGGTTTTAAACCAACAATTTTAGTATTGTTGCTAAAATTGAATTACTTTGATTTTAGTTTTCCACATAGTTTTGAAGGATTTCAACTGGACGACTAAATTGATGCAACCCAGAATCGAATTTACCATTGTAGTTTTGAATATTTATTAAATAAAAATTCATATTAATAGAATTTTATGATCATTTGTATCTGGTTATAACAAAACAAATTAAGTAATTGATTACAAAATTTTCAAAGTGGGATTTTAAAATTTCTAATAATTTATAGTGGTATAAAAAAAATTAAAATATAATATATAAGAAAAAAATAAAAAATTATATGGTTAATGTGATTGCTTAATATCTTTTAATAATGTAAAATTGAATAAAAAACTAAGATAATAAAATTATTATCAAATATTTATTATTAATAATCATTGATTATCGTATATACGTTAATCATATTAGATAATTCCGTAGCTCTTATTTAAGGAAATTGAGAGAATATTCTTTTATACACTATTTATCAATTTGATAGTTAATTCATTAAAAGTATAATATAAGTTAAGATGAACCAATCTATTTTTCTAAAAATTTTGTATTTCATTTTCATGGTGACACGTGGCTACAAAACAATGTTGTAATATTTTTTAATTAATATATAAGGGATGTTAAACATTGATCATCAATTTTTAACATAATAATTTTAACAGTTTTAGTAATTTATTGTGTTTTTTTTTTAAATTTGAAATATAACATATATATACGAAAAATCTAAACTTTAATTTTACAGCTAATTTGATTGTTTAATTTATTTTAATAATATGAAATTAAACAAAAAAATGATGGAGAAGATATAAATTGTCATCAAATTTTTATTATTAGAATCATTAATTGTCATTATTATATTAGACATATTTGATAATTCTGTAGTATTTACTTAAGAAATGAAAATAAAATAGTAATTGTATATTTTAGTTAATTTTATTATTAGTTTAAAGAAAATTATAATATATACTTAATTAGACCAACATATTTTCTAAGAATTCTGAATTTCATCCTGGTGATGAAATGTGGCTACACTTAGAAGTTGTAATGTTTCTCAGTTAATATTTAAGTGGTTTTGATTTAATATTCTACGTGCGAACATCGTTTGAAAGAAACTAAAATTATGCCATGTCGGCAACTTGATATCTTACTTCTCTACAATCATGCAAGGACGATCATACGTTGTAGTATCATCGAAGCACAAAATTATAAGAAATTTTATTCATTTTGTTTTAAGTAATCGAGTATGCATTAAAATTTTGAACATAAGAATGGTTAATCTATCACGGCTTAGTAGCTCTCTTTGTATCCACAATGTAATGGACCACCTTGTTAAATATTATAAGCAATCCCCTTGATCTTTCGAACGAATGAATGTGGTACATTATATGAGCTCTTTCATCGATAATAATGTTTACCAGACTTACTTGCTTGATTGAAATCATTGCCAATCCTCTACATGAAAAGAGAGAAAGATCATTATGCAACTCCATGATATGTCTCCTCGTGTAGCTTTCTTATTGGGAGTTGAAGGGAGCTCCGAGAGCAAGACAGATATGCAGTTCGAGCTTGCAACGTCTCGACGTACCGAAACACTCTATTCTGGAACAAACAAAGACATAGAGAACCGTGTGGATGAGAACTGGTGGATGAGTGTTACTGGTAAGATTCTCTACGTCAAAGTCGACTTTTGATACTTACAAAACATAAGAGTCAACGGTATACACGATGCAACAACGAACCGCCTTCAAACCAAGCTCCTTAATATAATGACAATATGACATAACATCTATCCAACAGAGATATAATTGGACTTCGCAGCGTCTCGAATGAGTCATATATACAATAACAGTCTTCCCTGCTTCTCTCCTCAATAAAATCGTGGACATACTGTGAGTCTCATCCCTGAAAAGATAGGAAGTTGCTTTCTTATTGGGAGTTGAGGGTCTTGCTTTCTTATTAAAAGCTGATGGGAGCTCCGTCAATAAGGTGGAGAAGAAGACAGATATGCAGATGGAGCTCGCAACATGTCGACGATCTAAAACGAAATAACAATATACTATCCCGTATGGGTAGATAAAAGTTTCCGATGTAAATTTTTTTTTAATGTTTCTCATTTGATCTATCTTCTAACTAAATTAGGAAACAAAATAATGAGGAGCTCTATCTAAACGACACGTCAGCATTCGTGTTTGCAAATGAATATGACAACGCCACGTGTCAAAGACAATGTGAAAGCATTTAATGACAATGCATCATTTTTAATATATATGAGACTCGTACAATACTAATAATGCTCAACATATGAATATCAATTTGCTTAGATAACATTTTTGTAATTAGTTAGTTTAAATTTATTTTAAATATAGTGCCAGAATCTGTAATAAAAAAAATACAAAAATACTTAATTTATTATAAGTGCAAAGGCTAAATGTGTAAATAAAAAAAATTACTAAAAATACTGATATCTATGTTTTCGAATAATCTATACTATTAAAGCAGGATCCTATTGGTTTTTTTACTAAACCTACCCTTCTGTTATAAAGAAGTTGCAGGTTTCATTAAGGGTATTTCTGTTATTTTGTATCATTTTCAATTAATGGGTCTTTTAATTATAGGCCCAAACTTTTTTTGTTCCTTTAATTTCATGGTTTTGGGCTATTTGGGCCGATTTTACTATTTATCTAAGTTCACATTTTTCATTTGGCCAAGTTCTAATATTGATATTAACAAATATTTACACATAATTATTTTTTTTTTTCAATATAATTAAAACTTTCTGAAAATATTTTAATATTGATAATGAAAGACTTAAATTATTAAAAGAATATAATATTAATTTATTCACAAGTTAAATCTGTTAAAAATTATATCTTTCAAAAATTCAGTACATAAAAGTGAAAATTGATTGAAAAAATTTAAAATACCACTTCAAATTTTTTTAAAAAAATCAAGTTCAATTTTAAACATAAATACCCATTTATAAAATAAAAATAACAATAAAAATAAAACAATACAATAAAAATAAATGAAAATATTTCATTTCACAAACTTATTCAAAATTTATAACAAAAAAAAAGAAAAATAAACCCGCGCTTTTAAAGCGCGGATCAAATCCTAATTTTCATTTAAATATAGATGATAAATCCTCGTATGAAAGATTCTTTTTAACACAAACTTTCACCATTTTTGTAAATCAAGGTGGATTTTCTGTTCAAATAATTCTCTGAGATCCTAGATCATTTGACACTAATACAAAAAACATAGTGTAAACTATATTTTCCAACGGAAATCAAACTAGTAATACAATCTAACTTATTCTAAACACTAAACCATTAACCCAATGCATACTTAGTAAATTTTCACATTATTAGATATGAAAATTAGCTACTTAATGGTGACTATTGCAGCCATAGAAATTCAATAATATTAAAAGTAAACATAAGATTTTTTTTTAAAAGTAGGTAACTAATATATAAGTTCTTGAAACTGAGCTACACAAAAAGCTGATGAGAAACCCAAGCTGTCTGTGAGGGGCAACAAAATAGATTTTTTTTATGAGCCTACGCTGATGGTTTTTGGAGCATCGGTGTTGTGGTTTCTATTCTAGTCACTACAAGAAAACATCGGTATTCTGATGGACATACCGAGGGAAAATGAGTTTCTCGGAATTTTCTGACGAAAAATCGAGGAAATACCGAGGAAACCAAGAAATGTGGTTTCCTCGGTATTTCCTCGAAATTTTTCGAGGAAATTGCGAGGAAGACACATTTCCTCGAAAAATTTCGAGGAAATTGCGAGGAAGACACATTTCCTCGGTATTTTTTGAGGGAATACCGAGGGACAATAGGGTTTCCTCGAAATTTCCTCGGAATGTCCCTTCACGGTTGAGGGGTTTGATTTAAAACCCCTTGTTCGTCGAAATACCCTCGAAATATTTCGAGGAAATTTCGACGAAACAAATGATTTTCGGTATTTCCTCGAAATTCCCTCACAATATTCCGAGGGAATTTCGAGGAATAAGGGGTTTTAAACCGAAAACAACGTTTTGCGGATTGAATAACACGTATATAACCTTCATTAAGTGTCTTAGGCAGATTATGAAGAAAAAAAATCGATGTTTTCAAAACCCCAAACCCTGTTTATTGTGAGGAAATTTCGAGGAAACAGGGTTTGGGATTTTGAAAACATCGATTTTTTTTCTTCTATGTCATTTCTTATACAAATGTAATTCATACTAATGAGGTTTTTTTGTATAGATGATCATAAACAATGAAATAATACAATTACAAAAATAATTGTAAGTATTCCCTTTAACGTTTATTAAAATGTATAAGTGTTTCTCTTATGTTGTGTGGTTTCCGTTCAATCCGTAAAACATTATTTTCGGTTTAAAACCCTAAAGTTTGACGTCATTTTTGTAATTGTGTTATTTCATTATTTTCATTTTTGTGGGAATACTTACAATTATTTTGTAATTGTGTTATTTCATTGTTTATGATCATCTATACAAAGAAACCTCATTAGTATGAATTACATTTGTATAAGAAATGACATAGAGGAAAAAAATCGATGTCTTCAAAACCCCAAACCCTGTTTCCTCGAAATTTCCTCACAATATTGTGAGGAAATTTCGAGGAACCTGCTTTCAAACCCTGTTTCCTCGAAATTTCCTCACAATATTGTGAGGAAATTTCGAGGAACCTGCTTTCCTCGGAATATTTTTCATTAACCCGGCAACCCTAGCCGCCAAACGTTTCACGAAAATTAGATTAGAAGATTTCGAGGAAATTTCGAGGAACCTTATTAAATTTTGTGAGGAAATTCCGACGGACAGTGTCCGTCGGACGTCTCATAAATTAGGTTTTACGTTCTTCTCTTCCCCATTTCTCTCTGCCTCTCCTCTCTTCCTCTCCTCTCTTGCGCGGCCTCCTTCCTCTCCTCTCTTCCTCTGCGCGGCAAATCCCCTCTCTTCCTCTCCTCTCTTCCTCTCCTCTCTTCCTATCATGTAAGTTCATCTCTCTTCTCTTCCTCTCTTCATAAATCGATTCTTTGGATGTTAGATCTCGAAATTTAGGTTGTTAGGAAGGAAATTCTAGGATTGAATGGATAGCTTAGGATTTTCAAGTTTGGATTGTTGTTTGGATTGTTGTTATATATTTTTTTTAGTTCTTTTGTGTTTTGGGTAAAATTCAAAACGTTTTTCATGTTTTAAAACGTTTTTTTTTATTTTTAAAAATGTGTATATGATTTTTAAATTGTTTTTGAATTTTTAAAACGTTTTTTGATTTTTTTAAACTATTTTTTATGTATTAAAACTATTTTTGTACTTATTAAACTATTTTTTATATATTAAAACTATTTTTGTAATTATTAAACTATTTAATATATATTAAAACTTTTTTGTAATTATTAAGTTGTTGTTTTATTTTTTTTTCGATTTATTTTGTGTTTTGGTTAAAATTCAAAACGTTTTTTGTGTTTTAAACCGTTTTTTGATTTTTTAAAACGTTTTTTGATTTTTAAAAATGTGTATATGATTTTTTAAAACGTTTTTTGTAATTACTAAACTATTTTTTATATATTTAAACTCTTTTTTATATATTTAAATTATTTTTGTAATTATTAAACTATTTTTATATATATTAAAACGTTTTTTAAAGTTTACAGTAATAATAAAACGTTTTTTATAAATTTTAAAAATATTTAGAAACCTTTTTCTATATTTATAAACGATTTGTAATTTTTTATAAATATAAATATATATATATATATGTATAAATCATGTATACTAAAAACTATATATAGTAATTATGAAACTATTTTTTATATATTTATATTTTTGTGATTAAAAACTATTTTGGATTTTTAAAAATTTTATTTATTAAAACTAATTTTTAATATATTTTATTTTGTACAATTTTGAATAATATTATCTAATATATTTTCAATTTCAATTTTTATTTTATATTTTATATTTTCGAATTTCATTAAAAAATTAATATTTTTTTTTTATTTTTTTTTTTGAAAATTCCGTGGAAAGGGTTCCCTCAGAATATTTCGACGACCACGTACGTAGAAAAATTTTGAGGACTTTTGTGACGAACCCTCGTCCTCACAGTTTTCTCGGAATTACTGTTTCTCGAAATTCCGTCAGAAAATTTTGAGGAAATTTCGAAGGAAAATGAAATTTCGAGGAGTTTTTTTCGAGGACATTTTTCTTCGGTATGTCGTCGGAATACAGTTATTCCGACGACATACTGAAGAAAAAGTCCCTTAGTATCTACGTGTTTTTTTGTAGTGAGTAGCCTTTTTAGTAGTTTCATAATGGTTTTTTTCTCTAAGTTCCCAAGATATTTTATTTTCCATTGACTTTTGTAATTGGCGAAATATTCGTCTCTCTCTGAGTTTTGTTGTAGTGACTATCGCAGATTTTTCGATAGGTTATAGAGTAAAATTTTGGAAAAATTTATCGCCGGAATAAATTTAACAAAAGAAAATAATCTATCAAACTTTTATCGTGTAATGCAATGAAGATGATTGCAGTTCGTTGTGATGAAGGAAACCACTTCAGTTGTTAAAAAGTGTGAAACAAGATCATTCTGATATAAGTAAATTGTCATCATCCAATCAAATTTAAGTCTAGGTTCATCATTGATTTTTCTTATAGTTGTATTTTTCAAGTTATATATTTTATCGGTTAGGTTGTTTTTAAAGAACTCGTTTTTGTGCAATGTATCATATCAACAGTTATGTTTTTTCTTAAATCAATAAAATAATTTTAGACGAAAAATAATAAAATAAAGTTCTTAATCAAAGAAACATATATGAGAATAGGGGTGGGCATGGATTGAATAGTACCATATTTTTCAGTATTTGTGGAAAGTAATTCATGGATATTTAATTTTCCGATTTTTTTGCTTTGAAAAATACGAATAGTTTTCCGGATAGCCGAAAATTATATAAATATTTGCAAATATTTACGGATACTTTATCAACTTTGTTCAATACAAGTAAATCTACAAAAAACTATTCAAATTTTTTTTTTCTTAAAATTTATTTTACATAATATAAACGATAAACCAAAAACTAAAAACTAAAGAAACTATATGTTTTGTGAACTTTTAAAATAATAAATTTTAGAAAAATTGTAGTTTTCTATAAAGAAATTTATACTTTTTCTTAATTTTATATTTTATAAACAAAATTAATAAAACTATATGCTAAAATAATAATTAAATAATATTATACATTTAAAAATCTATATTTAGTCATAGATATACATCTATATGTATATAAATCAGAGCGGATCGAATATTCGCCTCTAAATTTTTTAGTATTTGTGATTTGCTTCGCTTTTAACGGATATTAATTTTTAATATGTGCTTTGTTTTGGAGACTTATGGATATCCAGATTTTTCAGATCGAATTGAAACGAATAACGAACCTATTTAACGGATAAAAAGCGCAACCCTACAAGAGAGTTCAAAAGAATACTGATTTAATCGAAAGAAAAGGAGTAGACTGAAAAGTAATGTCGTTATGATTCATATGTAGGGTCCCTCGAGAATATGGACGGTGAGACTGACACGGAAACCTTTTTGACCACCGGTTTGTCCAGGTCTGTACGGATTGCGATACGGTGTGGTAGTTAGTGGCGGTGGTAGTGACTAACAGTGGAAAACTCGACACACGGGGTTTTACTATAATGCAATTAATTATTTGGATGACAGTCTGGCTTCAGTATTGTATATCTATTAAATCGTGTTTTGGTTAACGTTGATAGATTTCTCTTTTGCCGCACCTTCGTAATGAACTCTAAACTAATATTTGGTCAATTTTGTAGTCTATGGTACAAAACATATTTCGTATTCTTTTAATGTCATCATCAGATTCATCACACTTCTGTCAGGTCTCGACCTCCTTTTTTCTACATCTCTGACTCTTGGACTTATGTTCAAAGTCGTGTTATGCTAGTTTTAAGGGATGATCTAGATTTGAGAGACTACGAATTAAACCGATTAATTAACACGTGCTTGAAAGTTCAAACCAACACATAGAAAAGTAGAAAATAATTACTGTAATCAACATTTCAAATAGCAAATGATTAAATTTACTAAAACCATTTACTTGGTGATCAAATGTTGAATTTAAAATAGGACAGCTTTGTGACAAAAAAAAACATAGGACAGCTAATCGAAGAAGGTCCTTCTTCTTTTGGTTTTGCCCGACGATGTCGTCGTGGTATCTCTCAGGGCTTACGTTTGTCCCTTCGTAAGCGATTGTAGCATGACTTCGTATTTGTGACCAAATCCTAGAAGATCTGATATCAAATTTAGAATGTAGAGAATATGTAATCACGGTTTAAAGAATAAATTTTCTTTATTGTTTTAGAAAATTACTCAAAAGTTGCCCCAAAAAAAAATTACTCAAAACTAAAGTTTTCAATCTTTCAATCTATAAACTTATACTTTTTTTTGACAAAATATAAACTTATAAATTATGTCATACACTGATATCTTTTTATTATATAGAGAAATAGATAACTTCTAATCTTAATAGAAATAATATATACTACTAGATTTTGATCCGCGCTTAAAAGCGCGGATTTTGTTTTTTTTTATTAAATATAACTAAAAAGATATATACAGACTGATGATGCATTGATATTGGTTCGGATTCGTGCCAAAGACAAAGTATCTATTAAGTATTTTCTTAAACCAACGGTCTATGATATTCTAGATATTACTCGAGATCTGATAGAGTACTCAAATTACCTGAAACTTTTGTGTATATTAGATATATTTTGATATTTTGAATATGATGTCATACTACTAATATTTTTTTAAGTTTTGGGTTTTTGTTTTCGGTTATAGTTTCACGCTTCAGGTAAAATTTCAAATTTAGAAATATATTTTGGGTATTTTGATGAAATTTTAGATACTTTTTGGTTTATCGGGTCAGATTTCATGTCAAATTCAGATCATTTTGAGTATTTGAATTTTTTTGGGTATTTTTTTGTGTTTCATGTATTTTAAATATTTTTTGGTATCTAGTTTAATTTCTGTGTATATTAGGTTTTCTGGGATCTCAAATATGTTTTCGGGATTACAAATACTTTTTTAAGTTTTGAGTTTTTGTTTTCGATTATATTTTTTGGTATCGGATAAAATTTCAATTTAAGAAAAAACATTTCAGGTATTCCGAAAAAAAGAACTTTTTGGTTCTTCATGTCAGATTCATGTAAAATTTTGGGTGTTTTGGGTACTGAAGAATTTTTAGATATTTATTTGGGTTTTCAGATTGTGTTCCAGTATTTTGTTTTTTTGAGATTTTCGGGTATTTAAATTATTTTCCGGGTTCTGAACACCCAAAATCAATCTGGATTTTTTATGTATTCTTATAGGTATTTTCAATTATGGACCGAGACCGACATGAATCTCAGAAAGACAGACCTGAACACGAACCAAAATATTTGAAATACCTAGTTATGTCCAAAAATTAGAATTCAAAGAACAAAGACCTGAAAGGAATCGATTTGTATCCGCCCCAAAAACTTGAATTTCCAAACCTTCTCTCTCATTGATTTTTTGACCCGCGCTATGGATTATATTTTTTGAAATAAAATCATATATTTTAATTATTATATATTATTATGTTAAAAAAATATTATGGCGAAGAAGAAATTTTCAAAATTATTTAGTTTATGAATTAGTTTATTTGAGATTTTGTATATATATTTTTATGTAATTCTCTTTTAGGCTTGAGTTTTTACTCAGACCCAAAAAATGAACTGAAACCTACTCAAAAGATACAGATTTGGGTTTGGTCCAAGTTAAGAACAAAAGTATTGTTGGATATCTATTTTGGATCCGCAAGTCTTTGTTGAGTCCATGTCTTATACGAAATCCCATAGTGTATCCAAGATTACCCAAAATATTTTGTGTACATTAGCTAGTGTATCCAAAAAAAAATCCAAATTATTTTGTGTAAATTAGCTATATTTGAGCATTTTAAATATGTTTACAGTATAACGAATAATTTTAATTTTAATTATAGTTTCTGGTTTCAGGTACAATTTCAAAATTTTAAAATATAAATTGGGTATTTTTTGGTTCCTCGGATCAAATTTAAAGTTAAATTTTGGATTTTTTTGGATATACGAATATTTTGGGTATTTATTTGAGTTTTCTGGTATGTTTTTGTGTTTGTGATTTTCTTTTTTTTTGGTTTTTGAGTATTTTTGAGATTTTAGATATTTTAAGTTTTTTTCATGGTATTAAAAATTCGAACCGATCTAGACATGTTATATACTCAGAAAATACATGTGTTTTACATGTATTCATTGAATTATTGATATGTACCCGAAATGAATCAATCTGAATCCGGACCACAAATTTTCAAATACATTATTAGGTCTAAGCATATATTATTATATGAATGTCTCGATATAATTTCGGTTTTGTGATGTATTAGCCGTCGTCTAACATTATAATTGGACATTACAATTCATGTGAATATTAATGTATGATATGGTAACCATATTATTTAATAAAATAAAGGTAATAGTACTAAATAAGAACAATATTCTAAGGATATTATTGTAGACGTATATAGATAATATTCTGATGATATTAATGATACTCTAAATCAGAACCTTATATATAGGATTTAATATAATTAGAAGATATTTAGAAAGATTATTTAGTTGGTCTAAGTAGATTAATGAAAAGATCCAAAACAACTTGTATAAGTCGACTTTTCAAGACTGCTTCTCTTTTAATAGTATAGATTTAGATAACTCTTAATCTTTTTAATAAACCATAACTTGGTAGAATGAAAAAACTTGCACCTCAAATTTCCCAACTTACTTCAACACAAAATACTAAAAAAAAAATTATTGGACGACAGATTTATAGAAACTCAAAAAAATTTAAGGCTATCTAAATATAAGTACCTACTTTTTTCATACCAAAACCATTTTAATACTCTGTATGATTAGAGCACTTCTGATTCCATCCCACCGGTTTGGTTTTTTGAACCGGTAAAACAATTATTTTAGTTTAATTTCTGTTGTAAAGGAAAAAAAGTACTTTCAATTGGCGAGGGGCTTACCAAAAGGATCTAAAAGATTAAACATTTATTCTTTAATATATATAACTAAAAAAAATTAAATACAAAAATGAAAGGGACAAATAAAAATGTGTCACGTAAGACTAAAGTTCCTAAACTTTTTTTGTTCGGGATGGTGGTAGAGAACTCAGTTTGTTTCTCTCTCCAACTTTTACATTTTTTATATTTTACTAAGGAACATTTTTTATATTTTACTAATGACAGAACTTGGTTTAGAAACCACCAATAAGGTTGCCCTAACATATCTATCTACCATACCCCAATAATGATGCTCTAAGAACATCTCCCAACCTATTGATATTTCCATCTCTAAATACTATAAAAGAGAAAAAAGTGATACAACTCATCTATATTTCTATCTCTAAAATAGTAATTATTATTTTTTCCTCTAAATATTGAGGTAACAATAGTATTCCACTATTAAATAGTCATATTTTTTTATTTACAAAATCATTCTTTAATTTTTAAACTCTTATAATTATAAACAAAAGAACTCTTTTTTATAGAAAATACAGTTTTTACAAACATGGAATCATAATTTTTTTTTGTCATCAAGCTAAACAGTCATCACACTATTTATTTATATAATAGTCTTTCAAAACAATTTGCTTTAAACAACATAATAAAAATATTGTATAAATTAAAAGTGCATTGGGTTAATTATCAAATTTCATAAATAAAAACTAGTTATTGAAATTTTAAATAACATTTTGAAAATATTCTTTTTGAGAAAAAATAGATGGGGTTTCCAAAATTATTTTTGAACCCAATGATGTTCCAAAAATCGATGCTTTCAGAAAGAGGTATATTATTTTGTTCGATGAATTTGGTAAATAAGTGTGTTTACTTTAATAAGCTGATAATTTGTTATGGCAATTTCTAGGATTGCAAACAAGAAGTTCTGAATACACTTTTCACAGCAGTTGTGAAAGAAATCATTTTGTTTTGTTTTTTTTATAATTTGTTTTTCGTATTTTATTATTCTAGTGCTTATGTTTCGTTTGGTATTACATTCATAATTTATATCATGAAATCAATAAGTCTATTGCCTATGTTTTTTTTATTCAAATAAATTTATATAAGTCTTTGTTTACTCTTACAGATTTTTTTCCATGAGTCAATTCTAAATTATTATTTTGATTTGAAATATGTATATCAAGTAACATAAGCCCATTAATTTTTAATATAATGTAATGGACTTCCAATTTTTTTAACAGCGTAAGTCAATTACTTGTTTATTCTAATATACTGCAATTCATGTTTTGAAACATCTTTAATTTTTTTTTACTACTATGCATGTTTCCAAACAAATCCTAAAGATACTTCTACTTTAATAAGATAGTTATTTTCTAGTTTGAACTTTGATTTATAATTGTCTCGGTTTGTTGGTAACTTTTATTATTGCAAAATATACTCTCAGTTTTTGTTTTGCAGTAATAACTACAAGCTCTTTTCAATGAATATTAAAAGATGAACCGAATATTTTTCTAAAGTAAGGCATTAAAGATTCTGAAAGCTCAAAAACATGTTTATATAAGTAAGTGTTTGTATAAGCTCAAAAACCATGTTTGTCATTGAAATTTGTAAAATTTTACTATATTTCTATTATTATATTATTTAATGTCATATTTGAGTAAATTTACTTAATTGATGGTGTATAGTTTTCTACTATATTCTAATTTTTTACCAAAAATATTAATAAACGTTAAATGTAATAATCCATCTCACATTTAGTCATAAACCATGTCATTATTTCTAATATGCCATATCATATTTATTTAGTGAAAATGATTGTACACAAGACATGTGTTAAAATCTCTTTGCAAGTGGATATTTGATTTCCTCGTTTGATTAGATTTTAAATGGAAACAAATCTGATTTTATTTATAAGTTATCTTTTAGTTTTAACATTTATTGGTAACTATTCCAGTTGTGTTTTGCATTAATAGCTACTAGATTTTGACCCACTCAACCGAGCGGGATTCTAATTTTATAATATATATATATATATATATATTTGTTTACATTATTATGGATATATATTTTTAATATTAATCATATATTTAAATATTTATTTATTATTATTTTGTTTTGTCAACCAAATATTTATTTATTTACGCTTATTAATTTTAGATAATATATTTTTGTATATATATAAATTTAAAATATGTTAATTTGTATAAATGTATTATATAGTATGTTAGCCCATTTAAGAACATATTATATTATTTTAATATAAATATTTCTATTTATGAAAAAACTATATTAATATATCATTTTAATTTAGTTTTATCATATTTAGTTTAATATAATAATTATGTTAATTTGATAAATTATGATTATAAAATAAATAAAGTATGATAAATTTTTATGTTTCATTTTAAACAATAACTAAACATATATTGAAGCATAATAATATTATTAAATGTTAAAATGTTGTAGATTACATAATAAAACTTATCAATAAGTTAATAAAATTAGATGTTATATATTATCTAATTTTATAATAATGTTTTGTGTGATTTATAAATTGGTATTTTTTAGTTTACTTTTTTAATTTATAAATTTGAAATATATGTGAAAATTGAATTAAGTTGGACCTACATAATAGAGAAAACAAAATTTTGGATACTGATAAAAGTATTTTATAGAATTTTGAATTTTTGTTTATAGATTAAAAATGAATTAGATTTTTAATTATATTCGATGATAACTAAAATTTCAAATAAATTTTCGAAATATATTTTAAGAAGATTTTAAGTGATTTCAAAAAGATTTTGTTAGAATTTTCTTTCAAATATTTATTTACATTTCTAATAAAAATAAGATATTAAAAAGATATCATAACATATGCAAAAATTAATAAATTCTATAAAGGTTATCCAAATTAAAAAAAAATATCACACATAAAGTGAAATGGCGACTTATGTTTTAATATATAAGATAGGCTATTTTTAATGAATATCATTAGATGAATCCAATATTTGTGAAAGAAAGCATTAAAAATTCTGCATGCGCAAAAACATATTCATATAAGTATGTATAAGATAAATCCCGTGTTTTTAAAACCGGACTGATCTGGTTATTGGACTATGCTCGACCGTACAACGGTCATGTATTTAGATTGGGTCTGATAACTTGTTCAGCCATAAATCGATAACATAATCAGATTGGACCTCAAAATTACAAAACTTAATAAAAAAAATTAATTGTCAAAAATCTATAAACAAACCATGAACAAAAAATAATTTATATTTATATTTAATATGATTTGTATGTAGTTTTTATTTATATTTTAGTTATGTATTACATTTATTAACTTTATTTTTAAATTTCTATATCAAAAAAATACTAAACCAGATTATTGAATCGTGTTTGACCCGGTCGAACCATATTAAAACGATCCAAATAAAGATCTGGTTAAACTTCAGGTCCGGTTTTAAAATCATTGGATACATCCCATTTTCATGCAAACAGTTTTAAGTATTAAGAATTTTTCTAAATAAAGATAAAGAGAAATAACAATTATTATGAGTTGTGTTTGTCCCAAGATTGAAGGGTTCTCCTGATTTTACTCTCATGCAAACCATATCTTGCCATCATTTGTTTTCCATCTCTCTATTGACAATCTTTCTTTTCCTTATTTTCCCCGGATTTTCCGTTTTGTTGAACCGCTGCCGCAACTATGATTCTCAACATTTGTTTCCTCTTGAACCAGTAAAACCTTCTTGCCGTTTCGTTCAATAGAATTTGCCAACTTCTTCAGCAAATTCACAATCATTTTGGGTTTAGAAGAAACCCTTTCGGTTTCTTGTTGCAAAAACTTAGATTTGCATTGCATCTTGATTAATCTCTCCAGGTGATAGATCTTTGATGCTTAGAGATCTTGGTGCAAGGTCATGTTTTAAAATCATTGTAGAGTAGGATATTGTGTAAACCAAGGCAGAGTTTATTATTATTATGGGCTGCATTTGCTCGAAAGGAGCAGCAGAGGAAGCAGAAGATCTTTCATCTCATCGTCAGAAAGGAAAAGAGTATTGGAACAAATCTTCGTCAGTGCAATTGATTGCTCCTCTGCCTTCAAATAAAGATGATTTCTCGCACAAAGCCGTAGATGGAAGCTCTGGTGGTGGAAGAAGAGCGAGCGGTTTGATTGTTCCCATAGATGATAGTCATGATGGTAAAACAACCATCATAGAGAGACCTTCGAGGTCTCATCGAGGAAGAAGAGTTTCAGATAATGGTAAAGGAGGAGGGCTGATTATTTCTAATGTACCTCGTAGCGCAGACGCAGAGCTTATTGCTGCTGGATGGCCTTATTGGTTAACCTCTGTTGCAGGGGAAGCCATAAAAGGTTGGGTTCCTCGCCGTGCAGATTCCTTTGAGAAGCTTGACAAAGTTAGTCTCTCTCAACTTTTCATTTGTCTGAACATACAAATGTATTGGTTTTTTTTTTTTACATCAAACGGCTATTTTATTACTCAAACTTGAGGTGGTCTGGGTAGCCAGACACGAATAGAACAATCAAATGTATTGGTTTTAAGTGTTTTGTAATGATTTGTGCATTTTATGCAGATAGGACAAGGGACTTATAGTATTGTGTATAAGGCTCGGGATCTTGAGACGGGCCAAATAGTGGCCATGAAGAAGGTGAGGTTTGCTAATATGGATCCGGAAAGTGTGAGGTTTATGGCTAGAGAAATCAACATTTTGCGCAAACTCGACCATCCAAATATTATGAAGCTTCAGTGTCTTGTCACTTCAAAGCTATCAGGTAGCTTGCATCTTGTTTTTGAGTACATGGAGCATGATCTTTCAGGTCTCGCTCTTAGGCCTGGTGTCAAATTCACTGAGGCACAGGTACTTTAATAAATCCTCCCTTCAACTACTCACCCGTGTTGTTGTTCTCTAACAAATCAAATTCACTATTCTCTGTGATTAGATCAAATGTTTTATGAAACAACTTCTCTGTGGACTTGAGCATTGTCATAGCCGAGGAATCCTTCACCGTGACATCAAGGGTTCAAACCTTTTGGTGAACAATGATGGAGTTCTCAAGATTGGAGATTTTGGTCTAGCCAGGCTTTATAATCCGGATCATGACCAGCCGCTCACTAGCCGTGTAGTCACATTGTGGTATAGAGCACCTGAGCTTCTACTGGGATCTACAGATTATGGACCAGGCATTGATCTCTGGAGCGTTGGTTGCATTTTAGCAGAACTCTTTGTAGGTAAACCAATCATGCCAGGAAGAACTGAGGTGAGTCTTTAGATTCAGTTTATTTGTATATGAGTCCGTCCGTACTGTTTCTTTAAACTCTATAACCATTGATTTTAAACTGATTTGCATTTTCAAGGTGGAGCAAATGCATAAGATCTTTAAGCTGTGCGGTTCAGCATCCGAAGACTTTTGGGAAACAACAAAGTTCCCACAGGCGACAAGTTACAGACCGCAACATCCTTATAAGCGTGTCCTACTAGAGACGTTCAAGAACTTACCATCTTCTTCTCTAGCTCTCCTTGATAAACTTCTATCTGTAGAACCAGAGAAAAGATGCTCAGCTTCTTCTACTCTATTGAGTGAGGTAAATGATCACTATTCTTCTTTGTGTAACTTTCTTGATTCGCCTCCTGAATTTTAAATTACTGCTAACCAATGATTATCTTATTCATCTCTTTAGTTTTTTACAACGGAGCCACTCCCTTGTCACATATCAAGTTTGCCTAAGTATCCGCCAAGCAAGGAACTTGATGCAAAGAAGCGCAACGAAGAAGCAAAAAGGTAAGTATTGCACTGAGCGTGCATGATCAGAGAGATCCTAAACAAACTTTTCATAATTGCAAAATTTCAGGAAGAAAGCAGAAGCTGTGAAGTGGCGTGGACACGAATCTGCGAGAAGAGGTGGAAGAGACTCCAAGGTAACACCGGAGTTCATGGCTTCGGGGCACTCGAACGTCTCAATCAACACCCCATATGGGTTCAAGAAAGAGAGCGGAAGAGGAAAGCTCTTTTCTTCTTCGAGTTCAGTGATCCATCCAAGCTTAACCGCGACTTTGAATAAGAATAAAAGCTCTAGGAGCAATGTAGGAGATTTGAGAGCTAACAGTTCCAACAATGTGCCTGTTACAATGGGGGGCTACTCATCTAGCTCTTCACAAAAGGAAAATGCACCTTCACGAGCAGAACCCACAACGGTAATAACTGAGTTCTTTTCCTTCCCTTTTAAATAATGGACGCTGAGATGTTTCTTAACATATTTGTTTCTTCAGAGATATATGCGCAAGAAGAACAGAATGCACTGTTCAGGTCCGTTGATGCCTCCTGGTGGGAACATTGAAGAGATGATGAAAGATCACGAGAGACGAATCCAAGAAGCTGTACGCAAGTCCCGCCTTGAGAAATCTGTAACAAAGAAGAACAAAGATATCTCTGTCAAAGCATGTGCTTAGATGATTTCATTAAAAGTCACAGAGTTCTAATTATTATGTGGTTTTTGCACATGGCATTATGGCAAACCTCTGTTTCATGCTCTGCTCTCTTTTTCTCAGACATTTCTTTTGGTTAGGGGAAGCGAACAAATTTGCATATTTAGAACTACTCCTTTCGAAGTACAAGTCAATTTATAGATAGAAGTTATAAATAGTTATTATTAACTTCAGAACACCTAGGAGTTTTCAGATGGCATCGAAGTGCTATATTCTCAAATATAAGCCAATAAAGTAAACTATACATATAGCTTAATAGAGAACCTATATATATCTCTTAGTCACTAGCATCAATTTCAAAACATAAACGTCTACATACCCTAAGCTCTGAGTATTGTCCGCCCATTTACTGCAAAATCTCTTGCCACAAGATCCACATACTAAATCAGAGCTGAAAGCGGCGACATGCCAGTAATCTGATTCGAGCTTCTCTGAGCTGGTCTAGCTGCCAACCGGCATAACCAACAAAGAATCTAAATTCATGTGGCTTAAGAATTCCCTTCTTTACAAGTACTACAGCTTCACCCAAGTTGTTCCGAGCACCAAAGTTGAGTCCCGGCATGACTTCTTCAAGACCATGTTTCTTGGTTTTATCGTCAGTTTTCAAGATGAACATGCTGGCTTCAAGAAACCCACCAAAGTACAAGGAACGTTCTGAAAAAAGTGGTAGCGAGCTCGGTTTTAGTTGATTTTCATGTGTTTGATGTTTTAGTGAAAGGGACGGTTAATGACAACTCAAAATGGCCCTTCGAGTTGGTGGTTTGTAACGTTTCCCGCAAATGTTCTATTACTGTAGCTTCTCAGTGGCAACAAGAAAACAGCCAGTCTCAGGAAAGGAATCGGGTATGCCCATTTCAGGCCTCTTGGTTCATATTCCTGAGATGATTTTTGACCCTCAGAGGATGTTTAATGGGATGTTTAGGATGAGGTTCTTAGCGGAATATAAAAAACCGTTTCTTTAACTTTTAAATGAAAAAACTAAAAATCGGTTCTTAAATAAGATATTTAAGAGATGGTTTCTTATATTCCGCTAATAACCTAAGAGCATCTCCATCAGTGAGATTTAGGTGGTTCGAATTCCAAGACAAAAAAAATATATTTTTTAACTTTTTTTTTCGGTTTTTGGTTTAAAAAAAAAAATATATATATATAACCGATCAATTGCGGGCCGCCACGTCACGTGGGGCCCGCCAAAAAGTTAAGAGACAGGTTCATACAGAAGAGGTTTCGCGAGACTGGTTTTAATTTTAAGTGGGACCCACAATTATTTTAATTTTTTTTTTTTTGTGAAAAGCTAAGAGTTGGGCCTTTGGGCCCCTAATGGAGATGGCCTAATCCTAAGAACCCCCATCAAACATGCTCTCAGCTTTTGTCCTTTCTTCCTATGACATCACTAAAAGCGTAAAGTAAAACCTATTGAATAATATAATTCCCCAAAAATATGTGAAGCTTAGATATAAACAACTATCGGAAATATAAAGGATATTACATGTTCCTTCCTAAACAAGTTCGCTCAGAACTCTCTCCAATCCATACTAAGACCAAAAGACTTTGGGGCCGCGGAATCACTTGATTTGTTTCCATTAGAAGGCTTGTTTCTTTGAGAAGCACCTCCTTCCACATCATTGGGAAGCAGGCAATATAACCCTCAGATGTCATCCCACAAAAAAAAGATTGACTAACTAGTATCTACTACCAGAGCCAACACTCTAGTAATCTGTTAAGATTTAGATAGTGAATTTCTGTAAAACTTGAATTCAATAACAAATTACTCTAGTTACAACCTTATAATAGCACTCAAGAACAATCAATATCAACACGATATCGATTACATCTCTTACAAACGAGAAATACCTCAAGACCTCAGTCCCCAATTCTAATCTCAGATCACAATTCAGGTGATGAAAAACAATAATCCAATACTATTTTCATATAAGAGTCTAGTAGACTGTAATGACAAAGACTCTAACTGAACCAGAGTTTCTTCCCCCTTCTTTATTGACTTCTATCCATTGGAAGTTCCCTCTTATGATTCCACAACTCTCTTCCCTTGTTTCTTCTTCAAATAATACACTTGTATAGGTGTATCATAATCTCTCCATGTTCATCAAAGCTTCAAACTTGGCCATGAACAGAACGGGGCATGAGTCCTTGCCTACTTCATGGGCTGCTAATGTTGGGCATTTAGTGCTCTCACGTACTCTTTGATTTCATTAAGTCAACATTCTTTCTTTTTCGAATACCAGGAGATTCGGGGCCAAATCCTATAATCTCCGAGGCCCGAAACCATATTATTTAATATTAGTTTCGTCCCAGCGTTCATTTGAACTGGGGATTCTGAAACAATGGTCATGTTTGTTCCTGGTTGAACTAGTGACCTCTGGTGTTAAACATAGTTTCATATATAAGTATCTAAATCTATCCTTCTCCTTCAGGTTCCACCGGAAATTGAACCCTTAAACTCAGGACAAATGAATCACACACTTTACCAATTGATCTTTATAGAAAATAACCAAATTCGAGTTTCCTAGCTTTTAGGTTTTCATAACTGTTTTCGCAGAAAAGTTTTCAACTAAATTAGAACAAAAGGAAAGCAGCATAATTTGGTACTCTTTTTAAAGTAAAATGAAAGAGGATTGATAGAAAACAGTGGAAACTAATTTTAGAAACGTAGAATATCTAAGAAATTGTAGAATTTTTATTTCCGGTTTTCAAGAATTATGTAGTAGTGGTAATAATTTTTTTTCTACCAAATAGTAGATCAATAGATAATCCGTGTAAGATTTAGCATTCAATAACATTTGATTAGAATTATATCAACTGAAATTTTTAAAATGGGGTATGACACACATATAGAAGATCAAAAAAAAAATTAATGCATCGATAAAGCATACAAGTGTAACATTATACAACCAAAAACATGTGAAAATATTTCGAAACGTCACTAGAAGTTGTCGAATTTTAACTTTGACACATTTTTAGTTATCAGAATGATGTATATGGTGTTACCAATATAATACATAATAGTTCAAAGAAGTTGTCATGTCAGTTCATGTTGTTTACGATACATTAACTTAGTCTAGAGTGTAGCTATGTAGTGGTATATTGTTCGTATAGTTGGTAATCATTTTTCTATGATTAAATGAAAGATTATTTTATTGAAAATTGTGAAATGTTTTCTGCTTAAAATGAAACCACATAAGAGGATGAACTCTGAAAACAAAAACTAAAAGATGAATTGTGTTGTTTCCACTCCAATGCCAGTGAAACTGCTACTGCCGGTGAATAATATAATTCCCCAAAAATATGTGAAGCTTAGATATAAACAACTATCGGAAATATAAAGGATATTACATGTTCCTTCCTAAACAAGTTCACTCAGAACTCTCTCCAATCCATATTAAGACCAAAAGACTTTGGGGCCGCGGAATCACTTGATTTGTTTCCATTAGAAGGTTGTTTTCTTGAGAAGCACCTCCTTCCACATCATTGGGAAGCAGGCAATATAACCCTCAGATGTCATCCCACAAAAAAAAGATTGACTAACTAGTATCTACTACCAGAGCCAACACTCTAGTAATCTGTTAAGATTTAGATAGTGAATTTCTGTAAATCTCAACTTGAATTCAATAATAAATTACCCGAGTTACAACCTTATAATAGCACTCAAGAACAATCAATATCAACAGGATATCAATTACATCTCTTACAAATCTCTGCGCGAGAAACACCTCAAGACCTCAGTCCCCAATTCTAATCTCAGATCACAATTCAGGTGATGAAAAACAATAATCCAATACAATTTTCATATAAGAGTCTAGTAGACTGTAATGGCAAAGACTCTAACTGAACCAGAGTTTCTTCCCCCTTCTTTATGACTTCTATCCATTGGAAGTTCCCTCTTATGATTCCACAACTCTCTTCCCTTGTTTCTTCTTTGAATAATACACTTGTATAGGTGTATCATAATCTCTCCATGTTCATCAAAGCTTCAAACTTGGCCATGAACAGAACGGGGCATGAGTCCTTGCCTACTTCATGGGCTGCTAATGTTGGGCATTTAGTACTCTCACGTACTCTTTGATTTCATTAATTCAACATCCTTTCTTTTTTCGAATACCAGGAGATTCGGGGCCAAAGCCTATAATCTCCAGGTCCGAAACCATATTATTTAATATTAGTTTCGTCCCAGCGTTCATTTGAACTGGGAATTTCTGAAACAATGGTCATGATTTTTTCTGGTTGAGCTAGTGACCTCTGGTGTTAAACATAGTTTCATATATAAGTATCTAACCATATATCATTCTCCTTCAGGTTCCACCGGAAATTGAACCCTTAAACTCAGGACAAATGAATCACACACTTTACCAATTGATCTGTATAGAAAATAACCAAATTTCTTAACCGAGTTTCCTAGCTTTTAGGTTTTCATAACTGTTTTCGCAGAAAAGTTTTCAACTAATTTAGAACAAAAGGAAAGCGGCATAATTTGGTACTCTTCTTAAAGTAAAATGAAAGAAGATTGATAGAAAACAGTGGAAACTAAATTTAGAAACATGTGTAGAATAACTAAGAAATTGTAGAATTTGTATTCTCGGTTTTCAAGAATTATGTAGAAGTGGTAATAAATTTTTTTCTACCAAATAGTAGATCAATAGATAAGTCGTGTAAAATTTAGCATTCAACAACATCTGATTAGAATTATATCAACTGAAATTTTAAAAATGGGCTATGACACACATATAGAAGATAAAAAAAAAATTAATACATCGATAAAGCATACAACTGCAACATTATACAACCAATAACATGTGAAAATATTTCAAAACGTCACTGGAAGTTGTCGAATTTGAATTTTGACACATTTTTAGCTAATGATGTATATGGTGTTACCAGTATGATACATAATAGTTCAAAGATGTTGTCATGTACTTCATGTGGTTTACGATACATTAACTTAGTCTAGAGTGTAGCTATGTAGTGGTATATTGTTCGTGTAGTTGGTAATCATTTTTCCATGATTAAGTGAAAGATTATTTTTAATGAAAATTGTGAAATGTTTTCCGCTTAAAATGAAACCACATAAGAGGATGGACTCTGAAAACAAAAACTAATAGATGAATTGTGTTGCTTCTAAAGAAGTGACAAGAACAGAGTAACCTTTACTGAAATAAGAAATTTTTCTCATTACTTGAAATGAACGATTACATCATCTATTTATATTGACAAGGAGAACCAAGACTGACAGCTAGCCATGACTCACGCCTCCTCTCCAACGGATAAGAGAATATCAAATTGGTTGCCAAGCTCTACCGTACTGTTTTGTCTCTGCAACTTTTGTGTAAAGCCTGATGACTGTTGTTGACTCTACTTTGCAGATTTTGAAGCTTCCTGGACTTGGGCCTGAGACATTGGGAGGCCCACTTCAGCTGGATCACTAACATTCCCCTCAAACTTGGGGTAGGGGGAACTCCAACACCAAATTTGGACCTCAAGGCACTGAACTCACACTTGGGAAGAGACTTAGTAAAGATGTCAGCTAGCTGTTGAGTCGAGGGAATATGTCATGTTTCGATCAAGCCAAGCGCAACCTGTTCCCGTATGTAATGAAAGTCGGTATCGAAGTGTTTGGAACGGTTGTGCAAAGTCGGATTAGTGCTGAGATAGACTGCAGATAAATTATCATAGCGAAGAACATTTGATGTAGGTTGTGACACACCAATATCACGCAGCAGAAAAGAAATCCAGGTCGTCTCCTGAGCAGTAGAACAGAGAGCTCTATACTCTGCTTCAGTAGACGAGCGAGACACGGTTGCTTGACGTTTTGCAGTACCAAGAAATCAAGTTAGGACCCAACAAAGTGCAGAATCCAGTCGTTGATCTTCTTGTCTCTCGACAACCTGCCCAGTCACTATCGCAATATGCAGATAACACGAGACCAGTATCTTTCTTGATGTGAAGACCAAGATGCAGTGTGCCTTTAATATACCGCAGAATCCTTTTCAAGAGACCGCAGTCAGCAAGAGTAGGTGCATGCATTCTCTGACATACAAGATTCACAGCGTATTGAATATCAGGTCTCGAGATTGTGAGATACTGCAGTTTTCCAGCCAGGCTTCTGTAGTATGTTGGCTCGGTGAATAACTGAGGATTAGAATCATCTGTCTTTGATGGCAAAGGCGTAGGCATAGGATTACAAACAGACATTGCAGCTTGATGCAAGATGTCCTTTGCATATGCATGTTGATGAAGAAAAATTCATGAATACTGCTCTATCTCCACACCAAGGAAGTACTTAGGAGGGCCAAGATCTTTCATCGAAAATCTTGTGTTCAGAGCATACAACAACTCAGCTAACAGCTTCTCATCGCTTCCAGTCAAGAGGATATCATCGACGTAGAGTAAGAGCACCAAAGACTTATGATCATGGTGGTAATTGAACAGAGAAGGATCTGACCGACAGCAGACAAAGCCAAATTCCAGAAGGAAGGTGCTAAAGGTATCAAACCAGGCACGTGGTGCCTGTTTGAGACCATATAGCGCCTTGGTGAGACAGCACACGTGATCAGGCCTATTTGGATCCACAAAACCATCTGGTTGGAACATGTAAACTGGTTCAGATAACTCCCCATGAAGAAAGGCGCTTGACACATCCAACTGCTTAATAGGCCAATCTCTTGCTGTAGCAACATTCAACACAACTCTGATGGTAGCTGTCCGGACTACAGGGCTAATGTCTCAAGATAATCGATTCCCTCTTCTTGTTGATTACCACGAGCAACCAGACGAGACTTCAGCTGCTTCACCATACCATCTGGATTCAGCTTAACCGTATGAACCTAACCACTAGTCAGAACATTCATATCTGGAGTTCTAGGAACTAAAGTCCAAGTATTGAGGATATGAACTTTAGTAATCTCCTCTGTAACCGCATTGTGCCAGCCTAGATGTGCCATAGCTTCTTTGATGTTCTTAGGCACAGCAGAAACAAAAGTTGTAGAGACAAAACAGTACGGTAGAGCTTGGCAACCGTTGTTGACTCTGTTTTGCAGATTTTGAAGCTTCCTGAACTTGGGCCTGAGACATTGGGAGGCCCACTTCAGCTGGATCACTAACAGCTTCCACTCCAACGCCAGTGAACTTCTTCAGGTCAACCACCACGACTCTTATATCTTGTACTCCTTTATGATTCTTTTGCGGTTTTTAGCTGGAGTCGACAGTGAGAGCTTGAATAATCACCAGAATTTGAAGCCCCGCCGGATTTAGAGAGCAAAGAATTTGTTGAGACGCTTTGAGCAGGCCCTAACTCTGCTTTTCCCGTTCTACAAAACCCATCAGACAATCCAATCTTCTTATTCTTTGATCTTTAGAGAAACTTTCACTCATCTAACCCGAGATCTAATCAGTTAAGTGAAGATTGACTTTTTTAATACGAAAACTAAGCATAACCAGTGAAGATTGTGTTTTTTTTATTCTCACTAGATTCTTTTTCCGCGCTACGCGCGGATTATCTCTTCTAAATTTTCACAATTATTTTGCATAGACCTATTACTGGGGATTTTTAAAAGATAAAACTTTCTTTGTTTTGATAGATATTGTTATAGCTTTTTCAAAAGAAAAAGAAATTATAGCAATATCTTTAAGATCAAGTAACTGGTATTTATCGTATCTATACATTTATAAGTGAGTAAAAACACTTGAAATCATAGTGACTTTCTGTTGGAATAAAACTCTATACTATAATTGGAGTTTTCATGAGATTGTTTTTATTAGGTTTGATTAATTATTTAAGTATGTATATATGTATATAGGCTGGTATGATTAGTTTCTCTAAAACAAAAATAGACTCTAGAGAAATGAAAACCTATCTTATATTTTTAACGGTAGTGTTTTTGTGCATTATACGGATTTCTCATTTTTAGGGTAAAAGTGGCTTATTCTTTCATTTATATTTGATTTAGTCATTTGAGATAAAAATTTATTTCTTATTGTGTTTAGAATAACTAAGGACTTTTCTGGAAAAAAATCGAATTGTTTTGTGTGATCTTGATTTTAGGTAATCATATATTTTATATTTTAGTATGTGTTACGTGTATATTTAAACTACCAACAATTGGGTTATAATTCAATTACAATATTTGTGATATGATAAGTTTATCAAACAGAAATTTGATAAATTATACTTTTAGTTATAAGAACATAATTTCAAATAAATTTAATAAAATTAAACATACTTTGATAACATTTGTAAGACCTCTAAACTTCGTACATAATTGAATTATATATAGTAAAATGAGTGAGTTTTAGATAGATGTGTCTTTCATTACAAATCGACACACGTTTTCTTTATCATCACTTGTGAAAAATGAATTGTATAAAGATTTAGGAAAATATGTCTACAAAATTCTCAAGTTTTATACCATTTAAATTACAAAAATATATTCATCCTTCAAATTCAGCATCGGTTAGGAAAACAAAAACATCATCTTTCTACGTCTACTTTAGATGAATAAATGGCACAACTATTAGATGTTTGTAATGACAAACTATTGTCAAGTTTATTTCAATGTTTCTATGGATTATAAATTACAGTCAATTTAGTTTAGTGGATTTATAAATAATAAGTAAAGTAAAATTATTTGCTATCTCGTTTATATGTTTGTTTCATGAAATAAACTATTTTTAGTCTAAAGGAGATTTTTAGAAATAATAATGCTTTACACAATTCAAAAGAAATAACATAATCTTTAAAACTACAAATATTTTCATGTTTATTTGTAAAGAGGTTAATTTTCAGTTTCATGTTTAATTTTTATTTTATAATACACAAAAATAATTAAGTTAATATTATATGTTTGTATCTGTTCTCGAAATTGGAATTACAGTTCTTTATAATAAATAATAATAATGAAATGGGAAAAAGAGATTGTGGCATATGAATGCACAGCTGTGACCTCTGATCCCTTTACAATCACTAAATAATTTTTTTTTATTTTTTTGTTTATATCTTTTAAATCAACTCTGATAATAGATTCTTAATGGAGTTCCTACAATTAAAAGTAAAACAAAAATAATTAAATGAAGAAAGAAAAAGATTAAAAAAAAAACTCAATCTTTTAGAATCCATTAACAACCTTAAATAATACATGTGACTTAACTAACATTTCACATATTTAAGAAAAATCAAAATAAAAATCTAAAATTATAGAATTATTTTTTTTTTGTTTTAGATATTTTTATGATATTTAACCATTGAGGTTGTTCTCTACTCTCTTCTCTCCTTATGTTACTTTATGTTAGGAATTGAAAAGAATAATAAAAAATGTAAAAGTGAATGAATAAAACTGGAAAAATTGCGGTTAAGAAGGAGAAAGATTTTTTTCTCTAAGACCATCTCCAATGTATTTTGCTATTTTCACTTCTAAAATAAGGAAACTCTATAATAGAGATGAGATATGCTCTAAAGTATTCCCCTAAAATAGCAATCTCTAAAATATAGAGTAAAAAATAGAGGAATGCTATTTCTTCCTCTATAAATAGAGAAAAAAATAGAGATCTATTATAGAAGAAGAAATAGAGATGGGTTGGAGCAATTTCACCTCTAAATGCTATTATAGAAGTGAAATTAGCAATGAGTTGGAGATGCTCTAAACCACAATCCCATAACGGTGAACCTTTCTGTTGTTATAAATTTTATTTCCGCCTATGTTCGGACTTTGTTTGTTTCTTTGAAAGTTGTAATTGTTCTTTTTCCTCTTAGTTTTTAAAACTTTTCTTCTTTCACTTGTGCTCAATTTTTTTTCTTTCAACCAGGAATAATATCAAAAATTAAACTTTACATTCGGACATAACACACAACTGGGACAAATTTGTAATTTACATATGGTCAGAAGTGTATGACTGGCTAAAACAAACGGTGGTTCTTTTTCTCTCATTTTTAATTCTTTCTATTCTTGATAGTCTTCAAACACCGACTCTGGTATCACTATCAATCATCCGTAATACCTCATTAACCCCATTTGTGTGAAAAATCTTTGGCTTCGTCTCAGCCTCCGTTAAAACCTAATGGACTGACCATAGCTTTTTCTAACTTCTTGTGATGCACGCCAGAGAACAGTGACATGTCAGAGAAGTCTAAATAAACCTGCAGTCAGAGAAAGCTCAGTTTGTCTAACATAGCTGGCAGATCCAGTAGGCTGATTATATAAGTAAGCGTTGAAGCTGCATTGTTCTCTTTCTTAGGTTCAAGTCGTCACCGAGATGTCTCTAGTGGCGTTGGAAGAATGATTTCTGCTCGGATTCCTTCTATGCTTCCTGTGAAAGCAATGTGCCAAATTACAAATGACGAACCGGGGTTTTGAAGCATCAGTTTATTCCTATTTACAGCTTTGATACAATAAATATAGAGGAGGATAGCTTGCCGAAATACATACATGTTGGGTTGGTGACTTCGTAAGAGTTTAGGCTCTTTGATTGATTTCCGTATGCATGGATTCCATGCTATTTATTTTCTTCATACCAACTTTTCCCCTGCAAAACAAATATTAATCTCTCAATACATGTGATCAAATAGCAATCATTGTCAGTTTAAAATATATATACATGACTGTAGTATCATTCGATGAGAGTAGGAATTCCACTTCTTACTTTTTCATTTTAATAATTGATTACAGTTTAGGGTTCTAACTGTACCTTTCACATGAGAGCGATGGAGGCAGGTCCGCGTTTGTCTGGATTAGATGATAAATGTCCCCTGAAGATCAGCCCGCTTTATTCAGAAACTCCTGAAATCTTTACTCAGACAACCTTCATAATTGTATATCACACAATTCCCTTTCTTTATCCATCGTAGGCTATCACAAGGCGCCATTTAAATCCACCAGGATCACTGACCTTTACACAGCTGTTTAATTCAGTCTTCTGCAAAACACACAAATTCAGATTATATCACTAAAAAAATAAAGAAGTTTTTTGAGCATTTCCAAGCTAGCAGAGAAGTCTATTGAAAAAGAAGTTCGTGTTTTTGGGAGTTGTGAGGATGATGTTTACAGTATGAAAGCTTACCTTTTTTTTATAGCTGGAGATCCACCGCTTTGAAGAGAGCTAGATGCATTGAATGAATAACCGTGGTTGTAGTGGGTCATCAATGGTGTTGAATCAACTCTTCCCGTAACGGTTTGGTGGAGAAGATTCACAGATGAAAGGACACGAACCAAGTTCCACCTAGACGAAGATGTGTTTCCCACAACATTCTAGAACCTCCATTTTCGAATGACCTGATTGGAGCTCCACGAAAACGAAGAACCCTAGATACAGAGGTCGTCATACTTGAAGAAACCGAAGGCGACTACTTGTTTCGGCCTAGAACCGTTATTCAAAGAGATTTATAAATAGAGAAATAGAAAAGAAAGTGACAGGAATCCATTGAAAAGAGTCTAATAAATAGAAAAACAGAGAAGAAGCTGAAAGGAATCCATTGATTAGAGCAGTTAGTGGTAAAGTTATTCCTCGAAACGGATTTGGAGAGATGAGAAATGGAAGAGGTGGGTGTCGAAAGGTAAGCCGAAAAGTAAGCTATGAAGGAAATTAGGGTTACTACAAACACCGCGTGGAGACAGAAGATTCACGTGGGCTACTGAATAAAGATCAGAAAGGCCGAAAACAATAGAAGCCCTAACCATAGTAAATCGCAGATGACAAAATGACGTGGATGATTACTGCAATTCTATTGGACAAATTTCATGTCTGACGTGGATGCCTTAAGAAGGCTTTATTAGTCCCTTTTAGTATAGTCTTGATGTCTCTCTTTCCTACATTACATTTACATTAATTTTATTTTTTAAATACGCTAGATGTTCTATTAGAAACCACTAGAAGTGGTCTTTGTATCTTCGTGCTAAATAAACAATCAATGAGTTTGCAAAAAATAAAAGATTTTGCAAAAAATAAATAAATAAATAATCGGTGATGATAGTAGTTTGTTTGACAAATATTACGGTTCAACAAACAAAGAACCAAAGTTGTTAAAATCAACATGGGTTATCTAAAATACAAGGTATAACAAAGTTGTAACCACCATGTTGGTTCCTTTTCAATCCCTGTCTTGTTTTGGGTCATTATTACAACTGCCAGATTCTTCTCTTTCAAGCATCATTTTTAATACCAGAAAACTCCCCATCACGTTTCACATCTTCCAAATATATGAACATATAAATAAATATATACATTATAATCTGAAAAAATAAATTAGTTAGTATATTAATTCACCACCAACTTATGTTGTATTGGAAGAACAGCAACCTTAGTAGCTTTCATGTCTTCCTCAACTTCCTCAATCATTCACTTTCCTTTATGCTACAATATTATACAATAGCTCTTCTCTATAGTTATATAACTTCTCACCATTGTCAAAAACTTTCATTGTTGTATTCGTCGATCAAAACAAAGATCGAAAAATGAGGACCAAATCTCAGTCTTCTGTTAATCTGAAGGTCATATTCACATGCTGCTCAATCTTGATCTTTCTCATTATCTTCTTTGCAAGATCAAACATCTCTTCTTCCTCCTCAAGGCCCCTTTCCAAAACACATCTCTCTCAAGAAGAAGAAGAAAATCAGACGCATTGTCCATCAACAAAACAATGCACAAAGATGCCAATATCTTTATCCGACGCATTGGTTCACTACGTCACCAGTAACGTCACTCCACAACAGACATTCGACGAAGTCTCTGTGTCAAAGAGAGTCTTGGACAAGAAGTCTCCATGTAACTTCCTCGTCTTTGGTTTAGGTCATGACAGCTTGATGTGGGCATCTCTCAACCACGGTGGACGTACATGTAAGTGTTCTAATTTCCTCTTTTTCTTATATGACAACAACAGAGCTAACAAAGTTTCTTATTTCAGTATTCATCGAGGAAGACAAGGCTTGGATCGAGACTGTGACTAAAAAGTTCCCAAACTTGGAAGCTTACCACGTCGTTTACGACACCAAAGTGAAAAATTCAGACAAGCTGATGGAGCTAGGAAGATCAGAGGAGTGCAAATCCGTCTCCGACCCAAGAAACTCGAAATGTGATCTAGCGTTGAAAGATTTTCCGGCAGATTTTTACGAGACGAAATGGGATCTGATCATGGTAGATGCTCCAACTGGTTACCACGAGGAAGCTCCAGGGAGGATGAGCGCTATCTACACGGCGGGGCTTTTGGCTCGCAACCGTGAAGATGGAGAAACTGACGTTTTTGTTCACGACGTTAACCGTCCGGTGGAAGATGAGTTCTCGGCGACTTTCTTGTGTAAGGGATACATGAGGGAGCAAAATGGGAGGCTAAGGCATTTCACCATCCCTAGTCACAGGGCTCGAGCTGGAAGACCGTTTTGTCCTGTGGACGTTGATCGCCGCCGCCGTTGATTTACATAGTGGACCTAGAGTCACTTTGCTTAGCTGGCTTTCTGTGTGTGTTTTTTTGCTTTATCTTTGATGATTTTGGTTTACTTTTAAGGATTCAGTGCATTTACTGAAACGATGTATTAATGTAGTTTTCTTTTCTTCATATAATTCTTTGTCATATTAATGAACACAAATAAAAAATTATCAGATACGTTAATTGGTCACATCATAGAAGGTAATTTTTATTTTTGCTGATGTCTTTTAAATTACGTTACATTAAATGAAAGCATATGCTACGCATATTGTGTAGAGTCTGTAGACTATGATTTCTCCCATGTTTTAAATATCTGCCGCCTTAGATGATTTAGCGGCCGAGTAAATGTTCAAGTTCAACGGTGACCAAGCATGAAGGATTGAACCTATTTGGTCAGAAAAGTGGATCTGAAGTTTTTTTCTTTAAGTTTTTGATTATTTCAAGTTATAAAACGATTTATCTCTCTAATATCTATGGAGATTGTGCAAAAACAAAAGGTAAACCCAATGATAAAAGTTTATAGTACCGTAAATCTACACAGCCATCACGGCTTTAGTTGCAGAAAAAACAGAAACACCTAGGAAGCAAACGAATGCGTAAACAACACTTTTACTCTTCATTAAAGAAGAAATGTAAAAAAAGTCAAAATACACAACCTAATCGTTGAATCTGGGCTGTTTGGTCTATTAGAGGGATGCAGACTACAACTCCACAACTAATTTATAACATATTAGCTGAAATATATTATAGTTAACCAAAATAAATAGCCAACTAATCTACCACTTTATCTCCGATCTGTGATTCGAACCCCGCCCGATTGCATGCGTTATGCCTAGCAAGTTTTCGAACAGGGGATTTCACCATTACTTTCTTACTTTCAGAATCAGCAAAAATAATTGTCTTCCTCATTTTATAAAAGAAAAAAAAAAGATTGTATTAAGTACCACCAAAACAAACAAAACAACTCGCAGTTTAATTTCCTTCCAAACACTCACTGTTAACAAAATTTCTGGAGTCTAGTCAAACTAAATCATATAGTGAGGACATTCAAACAATGTTTTGTAAGAACACCCTTATCAAAAATGAATGACACTTCCCCAACAACCCAGAACAAACCTCTACAACAAAATCATTATCGATCATGTAAATTAACATGACACACCACAAAGATAATATCACGCAGGGGCCGACTACTAGTTATTAATAAATGTCAGTGGCAGGGCACGTCAAAATTAAAGACGGGTATTTTAGTTATTGATGGTGAATTGTGGCAGGAAAGACAAATCTATCAAATACAGATCACAAAATGCAGATCAAATTAATTATCCAGATAAATCAGATCAAATGTAGATAAAACCGATAATGCAGATCAAATACAGATCAATATGATTATACAAAATTAATGTTTTAAAAACTGAACCGGACATAGACTTGACATGGTGATTGAGTCAATTTTCGGACCGCTTTAGCGACTTCAACCGGTTTTTTTTTTTTAATTAATTAAAGTATAAATTTAATCATATAATTAGTTTATATACTTTTCATCAATATTATAAACATAAAATATTATAATTATGTAACTATCTTAAACTAATGTGAATTTTTCAAATTGTTGAATTTTTTTGTTTCAATTTTTGAATGAACAGGTTCACTATTGGCCTAGGACTTATTATCCAAATCCCGGATGAGATCCGATTCGGATCCACTCTGAAAATCTAGATTTCCAGAGGACGGATCTAGTTCCACATTAGTAAAATGTTGGAACCGTCATAACTGAATCCAGATATCTTGATTTTTAGTCCATATATCCGGATCTGTAACTTTTATTGCTAATTATTTCAAAAATAATATATATATATAACTAATTTTAATTATTATATTTTAATTTTTATAATAGTATATATATATATGTGTTGTAATATTGTACATAGAAATAATTGAAAACATTATATATTTTATTTTAAATTATTATTAATGTTTTTTTACATTTAAATATTTTATAAATTTTAATATTATTTTTTATTTATTTTGAGGTTCCAAATCCGGATCTCGATATCTGTCGGATATTACAATTTTTTAAAAGATATCTAATACTCAGATATCCGAGTACTCCGGATCCGTATAAGGATAATAAAATCTTGACTCCACTGGATAAGGATCCGGATCCAGATACCTTAAAATTCTGCGGATATCTAATCTGTCACACCCATAGTTCACCAGTTTATGAGTTTTATCGGCTTTACGAGTTTTGACGGTTTAGTTCAAATTATGTTTTTAGAGCAACCCGGAACAGTCAAGTGGAGGAGTCACGGTTTGACCGGCCGGTCCGATTTTCAAAACACTGCACAAGACAATGGTAGAGTTATTCATTAGAAAATTACTAAATTATCATAATTGATTAAATATTAGAAAATAATAATTAAAATTAAATATTTAAACCAAATAAAAAAATTCTTATTTATAAATAATGAAATTTAAATGACCAAACAGCATAGATATATTCATTATAGTAATTATACAAAATTTAGAAAAACAATTATTAACAGAGAGCCAGGAATAGTGTGCAATGATATGTTGTAACCTGACTCTAATCAAAGGCCATTATAATATTTTCTTATAAAATGAAGTGAAAAGTTGATAAAAAAAAATATATCACATTGTGATTTAGTTTAAACATTAAATTTAATATCATAGTTGGCACGGGGAGCTATTATCATAGTGGAGTCAGGTGACCCACCATACTTACAAAATTGTTTTGTATTTATTCAAATATCATGAATTGGCTCCACTAAATTTTATATTATGAATCCTTTTGATTTTTTGTTTAAGTCCCTAACCTTTTTATTTTCTTTTTTGTTCACGTTTATTTTTCAGTTTTCTAATACATATGACCCCTAAAAAGATAAAATTTCTGGCTCAGATTTGGCATTTTTCATTGGTGTCGATCGACGCCACGGGATAGCTATTGACCGATGGAGACAGATGAAGATAGACCACCACACGAAGTTAAGCATCGACCGATGGGTTCCACGGAGTTAGTTGGTTCATGCAACGCGTTCAGGATAATGACTCACGAAGAGATCGCATCTTGATACCCACACTCTAACGACCTTCAAAAACCAATATCGATCGACAACCTGAGTCAAGCATCGATCGACAGAGAAATACCACCGACGACTAAGATGGTAGGTTCTGCATCAGGATAGACTCCCTTGGGTTAGGATTTCTAGAAACAAGTGACAACTGATTTAGTTAAGACTAGTGAACTTATCGATCAACTCGCTAACGCCTGTCTAATAGACCAACAATTCACGCTAATCTCATAGCATTGATCGACGATCGATCCATATCAACAAGACTCGCATGTGGAAGCTGAATATCTTTACATTAGAATTCGAGTACCTGAATAGAAATCCTAGATCTAGCGCTTTATCATAACTCTTTACAAACCTCAATCAATCAACTGAACAACTACCTTGTTCACCTTGCTGCTATTTACTTTTCTTATTTATTACCTAGATTAATCACTGCTGATTAGGATCTATTGTGTGCCCTAACTACCGTGAATTCGATCTATAAGTACTACATCTGAAAATATTATTTGACGAGAGTATAAATCATTCATTATCGTAATTTGAGTGATATCAATGCGATAGAGGTAGCATTTCTTACATTTACTTCTTTTGAATGTAATGATGTATGATAACATTGATGTCCGTAGATGCTAGAGAGGAAGGTGGAAACATTAACAAAGGCAATGGAGGTTGAAGCGAAGAAGATGAGAAGGGAAGTAGCTGCCATGGAAAAAGAAACTGCTGCAATGCGTGTGGAGAAAGATCAGGATAACAGAGCCAAAAGGTTTTCAAATATCAAGAGCTCATCCAACACTGCTCAGATTCTTGCTGCCAGGTATATCTTATCTAGTACCACTATATATCCCAAATTCATTGCCAATCATTATCCGTTTATAGTTAAGAGTGATAGTTTGGTAGTGAAACTGAGTTTTGCGTCTGGATTTGTGCAGAGCTGCTGGACGAAGTAGCTTAACTAAGAGCACCCAGTGAGATGATTTTTCAGAAATACCAAGTAAAAAGAACCTTATAGGTTCTTGTTATTAAGTTGGTTATAAACCCTATACATCTTATTTAATTCACTTGCTTATACTTTATTTTATCACCATATAGCTTTACATAGCATGCTGATAATCCCATCCTCACACCTATAAAATTGAGTAAAGAGAGAAGAGTTTGGCTCACATTTTAAGTTAGTTTGTTTGGGTGTATAGGTTTTAAGAGTTGTGCATTGGTTTTGTGGAGAGTTAAAGTTTGTGTACCTCTGATTCCTTATTTGTTTTTACTCTACTTTCAGTTCGTGATTATTCGTTTCTTTGTTGAGTTTGCTAATAATATATGAGATATGATTAATATAAATGATTTAGTATAATCCAACTCATGTTAGCCGGGAACCCATCTTGGCCGGGAAAGAACACACAATGAGCAATAACACAGGACAAGAGAACATTAAAGATTATTACAAACTTAATTAAAAAAAACTAAGGACACTTAGGTACTTTGGTCTTTAATCACACAACGCGTCTGCAGAGAGTGACACCATCACCAATGGAGACTTGAGAGAGCTCTATGCGAGGATCGGAAGCGAGCTGCTTGTTCAACTCTATGAAGGTTTTTCTGCACACCCTCAAATGCTCTGGCACACTCTCCTCTTCCTCGGCCACATACCCAATCCACAATGTGTTGTCAAAAGCTATTATTCCCCCAACCTTCACTAGCTTCATTAGTCTCTCGTATGCGTCTGCATACTTTGTCTTATTCGCATCAACAAATGCGAAATCAAACTCCGGTTTTGGATTTTCCTGTGGTCCAACATCATGCATAAACCAATATCACCATATAATATGTCTATTTTGAAATCTTCATTATAAGAAATATAACAAAAGATTTTTGCTAATGCCTAATAGTTAGTAAGCTAGCTAATTTCTAGCAGTTCCAAAAGAAAAAAGGTCATAACAAAGCAAAAATACGAATGATAATTGCAAAACCATGTAGGACCGAGAAAATTATGATTGAAAAACACCAAACAAAAATAGTTGAAAACGATAAGCATATAACTAAAAGAAAAAAAAAATTGGTTCCAACATTACGTACACTCAACATCTTGTCTAAGGCCTGAAGACCATCGGATTGGATGAAATTGATTTTGTGATCAACACTTGCGTTCTTGATGAACTCTAGACCCAACTCGTAAGCTTCTTTATCAATGTCTATTGCAGTAATCTGTATATATCCAAACAGTTTATAGATGTTAGCAGTTGTTATCATTTTTTTTTCGAAATTAAAAATTAGTGTTGCATGCATATATACACGGCCATCTTCAGGCAATGCGAGAGCCGTCGTGAGTAAAGAATAGCCCGTGAAAACACCAAGTTCTAGCGTTTTCTTGGCATTCATCATTTTTATAAGCATCGATAAAAATTGGCCCTCATCAACTGGTATCTCCATCTCGCTTCTACACATATGAACGCATATACTTTTTGTTAGTTAGTATAATCCTTGCGTTTATTCAGTTAATATACTTCGGTCTAAGCAATATATGGTTGAATTAAGTCTTTATTGTTTGCTTGCGTTCACTTTTGTATTCATCTGAAACTACAACCTTATCAGTATTTCAAAGGGTTGACGATCTGAAGTATCGTATAACATCAAATACAACTCAAACTAAGATCCACGCTAAACTTTCCGGAAAAAGTTCGAAACCTATATCTTCCCTATTAGAACTTCGAAACTTGAGAACTCACAAAATCAACTGTATCGATTATTTTTTTTGTAAACCAAGGATATCTAGTTGTACACTTGGAAAAAACTTTACATTCTTTTAGTTAGCGTGAACGCAAATGTTAAAAATAGCTAGGTGTTTTTACACTTGAAATTATATTTTACAAAAAAAAAAAAAATTAAATGATTTATGTTTCAAAGTTTGAAGGTACAAGGAGCGAACATGTCTAGGATAAGGATCTTGACGTTATAAAACTTGCAATTGATAGAAAGAATAAAGGTACGATCATGTACACTCTCACAATATATTAGGTCAAAGTCAATGATGGTTCATTCAAACATGGACACAAGGGAGATTGTAGCCAGACTTACAATTTGCCATACTTGTGGACCGTAGCTTCACGTAGTTTCTTGAGCTCTACATGCTCTCTTGGGTATACCGTCGTTTCAAAGATGTACTGTCTCACATATTACAAGTTATAATTCACAACTACAGCTGTATCCCGTATTATACAACACCAACCTAAATCATCATTACTGACAAAAGCTTTTTCTCGTCCGACAAAAAAGTTTAGTTATGCAGATCAAGCAAGGATTTCAACTCGAACAACATTAGGTAAGCAAACACTAAAGGAATTAACGAAAATACGAAACCTTTTTGAGAGCCTCGGTCTTGAGAATTCCTTTGGTCGGAATCAAATTTTCCATAGCTCGTTGTATCTCGTGATGCCTTGTACTTCAAAAGCTTTTGCTGTGCTTATGAATGAATATATAGCTCTAGTACTTTCCTTTTCTTCTTTTTTTTTACAATCTCATTACAATAAAAGTCATTAATAATACTTTATGACAAAAAGTACAACTTTGTGACTTTAATTTAAAGAGAATCTCAAGCTGTATGTTGGGTTAGTGGCATAATTATATCAATAATCCCCCCCACCCTATGATTAGTATATGATGGATTTGATATTCAAAGAGATACTACTAAAATACACACGTTGGTGGATTTGGTGTTATTAAATAACATAATTTTCAATTTAAAACTAATAATTTTTAAATTGTTTTGTTATCTCTGTATATTTTTCAATCTTAGATGCAAAACATGTGTGTCATCTATCTATATATCTATAATTCATATATATATACACTTACATTTCCCCCTATTATTAGGTACTCTATATATTTGACACATTATCATTATTTTTCAAAATCAATAAATTGTTCTTAACTTGTCCTCTTATTTCTCTTAATATCAAATCTACTAAAATGTTTTTATCAATTTTAACAATCAATTTTATCAAAAATAATATTTACAATATAGAAGGAAATCTCCTATATTTTTTTTTCACCAAGTTCAAGTATATATAGATAAATTAACCCCCAAAATTGAAACCACAGAAATTTTTTAATATATAATGAAAATAATTCTTTTTAAAAATTCAGTTTGAAAACAATAAAATATAACAAATTAACCATAAAAGTTAGCAAAAATACTTAATAAAAATTATTTTGGTGGAAAAAATAGTCTCTAAATAATAGTTTAGTAAAGATATATAATATAATCCAAAATACAGCTTACAATAATAAGTACATAAAATTCATAAAATATGAAATACGTTTACGATGATACTTTTCACGTTTTATCAAATGTATATAAACAAAAAGTAAAAAATGAGTGAATACTTACAATTTTTCTATTTTTGGTCACCAAATTCAAATTTTAGAAAATTAACAACAGAAAATGATGAAAAAAAAAATGATTAGTACATAATTAAACTAGGATTTTAAAACCCTTTTGAGGAAAGTTGCAAAAGCTTATAAATAAAGCAATAAAATATCACAACAACACTGTCTTAAGCACCTTGAGAGACTCTCAAAATAGATACATGTGGAGATATCATTTCACACGTAATAATATTTTCTCAAACAAGAGTTTAACATAGAATCATGCCGGTTCTAAGCTTGTAGAAGAGGCTGCACAAGACCGTATAGAGTCTATAAAAATAACAACCTAAATCTCTTGATAGTTTATACATTAGCATTACGTAAAATTTACAATGACCTAATGATAGGATGTCTCTCGAGCATCAACTTAAAGACTCATTACATGTAATTATATTGATTTCTTATTTAAAGTTTTATTTGATTTAATAAATATCTTTTAAACAAAAAATTGGACACCTAAACAAGATTGAAGAATTATATAGATTGTAATATGAGTTCCTAACTTAGTTTTAATTAGAAATCTATAACTATATTTGTTTCTTAAATAAGTATGCCAATAAATATCATAAAAATATATTTGAATAGACTACATCAATCTTATTGTAAGTCTCATTATGATTGTTCTGTTTCCACTGATCCAATTACTGATTCAAATCAAATAAAAGAGTTTGATACAACCATATTACATAAATAATAAACAGATCCCAATTAATATCTAGCAATTATTACAATGCCAAACATTATATGGAACAATGAAGAAGTGAATTTCAGAAAGCCCTTTATCAAAAAAAAAGAAGTGAATTTCACACAGTGTTTTGGAAACTCAAGTGCTTCATCCTTTTCTAAAAGATGTATGTTTTAAGTTTTTCACACTTATTAAGAAAAACATAAAATTATAGTTACCAATACATTATTTTTCTCAATGGACTATTTTCCATAATTTTTAACCAATAAGATTTTAATAAATACAATTATATTTTTTGAAATGTACAATTTGTCATTAATCAATGTACTGAAAACACAAAAGATGTATCTTTTTAAAACGAAAGTTTTTTTTCCAGAACATAGATCTTTTAGAAACGGAGGGAGTACTTTAGAATATCTCTAACTCCGCTTCATAATTCATTCTAAAATAAAAAAATTGGAGTAAGAATTATTTCATCTTTCATTCCATAATAGAGTAAAAATCGTTTTGCCTCATAAATAGAGTTAATTATTTTATTTTTTATTCATCACTTTATTTTTCACTCTAAAATGAAGTAGAATTAAAGCAAACTCAATTTCAAAATGGATTTAGTTCATTTGTTTTTTAAAATGGAGTCATTTCATTTGTTTTTTATAATGGAGTTTTACATTGGACATGCTTGCCAGCATATTGTTACTATAATTATTTAGAAACATTGGCTTGTTTTATTTCAAAAGTCAAAAAGTTAAGAAAAACAAAAAAAAAATAACTCAAGGAAAAAAATCACAGACTGATATAGGTACACTCAATAACCAAATAATAAAATTTCATTATAGGCCAAAATGCCCCCAAAGATTAAGCTAGGTTTTACTCATAATTCTGCTTCCTGCATCCTAGGGGCATATAAATACCAGAGCGATCTCAACCTTCATCGTTCTATTCATATTCTTCATCTTTTGAACATATTGATGTCTTTCTATCATCAGTTATTTTTCTCGTTTTGATAAGTTTGATTTGGAATCCACTTTTCCTCTATTTTAGATGTTTTTAATAGCCTCCGATGATGATCAAAACATAATGTTTGTTCTTCCGAGATTCATCTTCCGGAAAATTAAAGACACCTGAACTGAGAATCTTTTAAACGTTTTTATTTATTTTATGTTTTTCTGAAAATCAGTTCATTTTTTGGGGTAGATTGTGTAGATATAGAAAGTAGATACTGGAAATATATTGGATTCAATGCTCTACACATATTGCTGTAATATATATATGTAACATTGTCACACTAATAATATTTCATTCAAGCCTATTACCTTACATGGTATCAGAGTTTAGGAAAACCCTATTCTTTTAAAATTTTTCCGGCCGCCATCTTCATCTTCTTCTCTGTCATCTTCTTCTTCTCCGATCCCCTCTCTTCTCTATCATCACCATGTCTGCTTCTCCGGCCACACAGAGTGAGACTATCAATGTCTCCGACCCAAACACTATCACTAATGTCAACATGACCAATGTTACCAAGTTGAACTCCACAAACTACATCATGTGGAGTCGACAGGTTCATGCTCTGTTCGACGGGTACGATCTGGCGGGTTATCTCGACGGATCCATGGTTACCCCTCCACCCACCGTTGACACTGAAGGCACGCTCTCTCCTAATCCGGCGTATCTCCTCTGGAAACGTCAGGATCGCCTGATTTACTCCGCGCTCATTGGTGCGATCTCAACATCACTCCAGCCTCTCCTCTCTGTTGCACAAACCGCGAGTGATATTTGGACTACTCTGTCCTCTACCTACGCGAAGCCCAGTCGTGCCCACTTCAAGCAGCTGCGCCAGCAACTTAAACACTGGAAGAAGGATGCTAAGTCCATCGATGACTATCTTCTTGGACTTACGACTCGTTTTGATCAGATTGCTTTGCTTGGTAAACCTCTGGATCTTGAAGATCAAATTGAGTTTGTGATTGACGGTCTTCCGGAGGAATACAAAGTGATCGTCGATCAGATTGAAGGTCGCGATGTGCCGCCCACTCTCACTGAAATCCATGAACGTCTCCTTAACCATGAGGTTAAACTCCAGACGGCTGTTGCGACATCGCCAGCTCCGGTGTCGGCGAATGCGGTCACCTACAACAACAACCGGTAGAGTAGTACTAACCGCAATCCGATGCGTGGAGGCTCCAACAGATACAACAACAATCGCAACATGAACTGGCAACAACAACAGCAGAGCTTCTCTCCACGACCAGACAACCGCCAGAACCGTGGCTACCACGGCAAGTGTCAGCTGTGTGGTGTGTTTGGCCACAGTGCGCAGAGGTGCTCCCAGCTCCAGAGTTATGGCTCTTCTCTTGGCCAGCCTTCTAATTCCAACTCATGGAATCCACGTGCGAACCTTGCGGCTTCATCTCAGTACAATCCCAACAGCTGGATTCTTGATAGTGGGGCGACTCATCACTTGACTACGGATCTCAACAATCTGTCTCTACACCAGCCCTACAATGGTGGAGAAGAAGTCACCATAGCAGACGGCTCCGGACTTTCGATCTCGCACACTGGTTCTGCCTTACTTCCTACCCCCTCTCATTCTCTTCCTTTACGTGATGTGCTTTATGTTCCCAACCTTCATAAAAACCTTGTTTCTGTTTATCGGTTATGTAATACTAACCAAGTATCGGTTGAATTCTTTCCGGCTCATTTTCAGGTGAAGGATCTCAGCACGGGGGCGCGATTGCTCCAAGGCAAAACTAAGAACGAGCTCTACGAGTGGCCACTTCCATCTACCAAAATCACTACCTACCTAGCCTCCCCTTCACCGAAAACATCTCTCTCTTCGTGGCACTCGAGACTTGGGCATCCATCTCTACCTATTTTAAAAACAGTTGTCTCTCAGTTTTCTTTACCAGTCTCTGATTCAATAAAACAATTTGCTTGTGTTGATTGCCTTACCAACAAATCTCACAAACTACCCTTCTCTACAAACACAATCCAATCTGATAAACCACTCCAATATCTTTATAGTGACGTCTGGACATCTCCAGTTCTGTCCACAGATCATTACAAATATTACCTGATCTTTGTTGATCATTTTACCCGATACACCTGGCTCTATCCCCTTAAACAAAAATCTCAAGTCCGAGAAACTTTTATTGCCTTCAAAGCCTTAGTTGAAAACCGATTCAAAGCCAAGATTATGACGCTTTACTCTGATAATGGCGGAGAATATATTGGTCTGCGGTCCTTCCTTGCTGAACATGGGATCTCACACCTAACCTCACCGCCACATACGCCTGAGCACAATGGCATCTCTGAGCGGAAGCATCATCATATTGTGGAAACTGGATTGACTCTTCTTGGCAAATCGGCAGTTCCTAAATCCTACTGGCCCTATGCGTTTGCTACTGCTGTGTATCTCATCAATAGGATGCCCTCTCCTGTCACGCAAGATGTCTCTCCTTATGCCAAGCTATTCGGTCAACAACCAAATTATACAAAGCTACGAGTCTTTGGCTCACTCTGCTTTCCTTGGTTACGACCGTATGCTAAGAACAAACTCGACGCCCGCTCAACTCCATGTGTGTTTCTTGGTTACTCCCTGACACAGAGCTCCTATCTTTGCTTGGATCGCAAGACACAGCGGCTTTACTCCTCTCGCCATGTTCAGTTCCTCGAAGATGTATATCCTTTTCGAACAGACATACCTACACCCAACCCAAAGCCAACCCCTGAACCAGAACATCCTTCCTACTCCCCATCGGAAACCATTGTGGTACCACTCGGTCAGACTCGTTCTAACGCGCCACCGAGCCAGGATCTTCACCAAAATGTGCAGTCGTTATTGTCACCGATGAACTCCTCTGCTTCATCTGACAATGCGAGTCCGTCTATCCCGAGCTCTGTTTCACCTCGTGGAGACCAGATGGACTCGGAAAGAGCAACAGGTATGTCTTCTAACCCTTTACCTCCGCCCCAAGCAATCACAACTCCGAACCCAACTACCATCTCTCAGCCTGCACCTATTCCCCGAACAGAAACCCAACACCAAAATATTCCACCTCCAGCTCCTCCTAACCAACACCAGAATATTCCTCCCCCAGCTCCTCCTAACCAACACTCTATGAGAACCCGTTCCAAAAACAACATAACCAAACCCATAAACAAATACTCACTAAATGTCCAAACCCGTCCCATTATCCCAACCACTGTTAACCAAGCTTTGCGAGATCGAAAGTGGCGCAACTCTATGTCTCTTGAGTTCGATGCTATTACTAGAAATCAGACTTATGATTTGGTGCCACCTGAACCACACCAAAATGTTATTGATACTAAGTGGATTTTTACTCTAAAGTATCTTCCAAATGGTGAAATTGACAGGTATAAATCTCGGATCGTGGCTCGTGGCTTTAATCAGCGATATGGCATCGACTTCGCCGAGACGTTTAGTCCGGTTATAAAATCCACCACAGTTCGCTTGGTACTGGAGCATGCTGTTCGCAATGATTGGACGATTCGCCAACTTGACGTGAATAATGCCTTCCTTCAGGGTACACTTCAAGATGAAGTCTATGTCTCTCAGCCACCTGGTTTTGTTGATAAGGACAGGCCTCATCATGTCTGTCGCCTTCGAAAAGCTCTCTACGGCCTCAAACAAGCACCCAGGGCGTGGTATGAAGAACTCAAGCGCACTCTGTTAGCTGCAGGCTTTCGCAACTCTGTCGCAGACACCTCACTCTTCACTTATTGTCATGGCACTCATATCGTCTACATACTAGTATATGTGGACGATATTGTGATCACTGGAAGCAGTCTACCTATGGTGAATCAGTTTATCAAGACGCTGGCCACAAGGTTCTCGATCAAGGATCTCGGACACATCTCTTATTTTCTGGGCATAGAGGCTACACGGACAGAGCAAGGGCTTCATCTGATGCAGAACAAATATATACAAGATTTACTCGCCAAGATGAATATGCAGAACGCGAAGCCGGTTTCAACGCCTCTTGCTACTCATCCGAAGCTGACTCTGCAATCTGGTAAGCCTCTTGCGAACCCCACAGACTACAGGCAAGTTGTGGGAAGTCTCCAATATTTAGCCTTTACAAGACCCGACATTGCTTATGCTGTGAACAAGCTGTCGCAGTTCATGCATCAACCTACAGAAGATCATTGGCAAGCAGCTAAACGGGTTCTTCGATACCTTGCCGGCACGCCTAAACATGGCATCTGGATTCGCCGTGACTCTCCTCCCACACTCCATGCTTACTCAGACGTGGACTGGGCAGGAGATCCAGATGATTACGTTTCTACTAACGCCTACATTGTGTACATGGGTACTACACCTATATCATGGTCAGCTAAGAAACAAACCGGTGTTGTGAGATCATCCACAGAGGCGGAGTATCGAGCAGTTGCAAATACAGCTTCTGAACTCAGATGGATATGCTCTCTCATGACAGAACTCGCCATCCCCTTCACCTCTACACCGGTGATCTACTGCGACAATGTCGGTGCTACATACTTGTGTGCTAATCCAGTGTTTCACAGTCGAATGAAACATGTTGCTTTGGATTACCACTTCATCCGTGACAATGTTCAATCCGGCGCTCTTCGTGTCTCTCATGTTTCAACGAAGGATCAGCTCGCCGACGCTCTTACCAAACCACTTGCTCGGGCACGTTTTCAAGAGCTCAGTTCCAAGATTGGCGTCCGTCAACTCCCTCCATCTTGCGGGGGCGTGTAGATATAGAAAGTAGATACTGGAAATATATTGGATTCAATGCTCTACACATATTGCTGTAATATATATATGTAACATTGTCACACTAATAATATTTCATTCAAGCCTATTACCTTACAGATTGAAAAGGGTATTTTCTTGGTTTGCTCTGATGATGTCAAAACTTTCGTTCTCTTGAAATTTTAATGTGCTAAAAAAAAACTGGAGACCTGAATTGAAGAGTTTCGAGAAAATCATTTGTTGTCTATATTAAATTTAAAAGTTTATAAATTTATCAAGGTATACAATTTGCGTTGCCAAACAAGTTTCTGACGCATCTTTCGGTATTTGGAACTCGTTTTCTGCAGGCATATGAATTTTAAGGCGAGAAATTGCCATTTCATTTAAACAATCGTAACGTTATCTGTTTGTAATGAAATATAAAGTTTTTGGACATATTAATTCAATAATAGGAATATTAAATAAACTCTGAAGAACATATATATATTCATATGCATCTAATGTAAAGCCATAGAATATTATGAGCCATAACAGAAAATAACAGTAATCCCATAACAGCACAAAACACCTACGGTGCAACTATTCATTTGAATGCTTATAAGTTATACACAAAGGAAAGAATCAGCTACAGACGAGCATGCATATGTTAAAACCGGGACTTTTGTTGAAACTTAAGGTACTATGGAGAAGGAAACAAATCAATCACGGACTGGTGATATGTTTAAACAAAAACTCAGCCAAAATTGTGATCTTACATAAAACCAATAGAAAGAAAAAGTTATTATATATGGCAAACCCGAGGATCTTATAATCATCAAAGTCTATTTCCCGATCTCTGCTTACGTTCTGCTCTCTTCCTCTTGTCCTCTTCCCACTCACAAATCAAGATCATATATACCAATTAATGTCACATAAATTCCTTTCTTCAATTTGGATTTAGTAAACTATGAAGATACACCATCAGTGATGTATTATATAAGGAATTGTTTCATGATGCGGACTCAAGTAGAGATTATATAAGAGTTTGTAACGAGTCATCTTCCTTGAAGCTTCTCTGCCTTGGTAGGATGATGGTCCAACACCGATTGATAAAGATGACTAATGGGGGGGGGGCATTGGAGAGTATTCCCCTAGCTCTGTAGATGTGACTTGTTGATCCCTCTTAACACTACAAGAAAACAGAAAGATACCAACGGCCAAAACCGTCAGTATCTCGTCGGAAAAAACATATTCCGACGAAACTATGACAAAAACGGTAGTCGATATCATTTGGTCGGAAAAAAGTTTCGTCAGAAAAAATTTCGTCAGAAATCCGTTAGAGATTCCGATGACATTCTGACGAATACCGAAAAACAGAATTCTGACAAACTTCTGACGATTATCCGATCACAGCTTTCATCGGAAATTCGTCAACGCGATTCTGAGAATGATTTTCATCGGAAACACTATTTTCCGGCAAATCAGTTATCATCGGAAATTTCCGACGAAATATGTTGTCGGAAAATTCCGACGACACTTAGTCGGTATATTCCAATGGTCAAACAATTTTTCGGAATTTCGTCGGTATATTCCGACGAACGTAACGATTATATAGTTTGTCGGGAAGTCTTTGGTATTTCGGCAAACATTTCCGACGAAGTGTTGTTTTTGGGTTTCGTCGGTCGGTATGTCGTCGGAAAGTGGTTAGTAACGTCCAACGACCTAAATGTCCGTCAGGGTCTTCGTCAGAATATGCATTGTTTCTTGTAGTGTAATCTTCTTGGATGTTTCAAAATCATCTTTCAAAGGATACTTCTTTCTCTTTCCCTTTCTCATCCCTCCATAGAGTTAACATTATTTTTATTCCTATGCTCAAACAGAGATATGGACAACACTCCATAGAAACGTGTATCAAACAAAAAATCAGAAAAATGAATTACCAAAACAAAAGCAGTAAGGAACCATGGTGATTCTTTTGTACCACAGTTGATATTCATATAACATGGGTAAAGAGAATCCAAGTTACCTTCACAAAAATGTTATCTGAGTGGGCGAGAAACTATGAACCGGCTCATGGGTTTACACTTTTGCTAGCGAGATAGTGATCTTTTGGGTTCACAATATCCACTCTTCTTGTTTTCAATAGATTTGTTTCCTTTCATTAAAAATACATTTAGATATTTTATGAAAATGAGAAACTATGTAAACTTTCCAGTTCCTGGATAATCAAAAAAGAACAAAACTTAGCTTCACCCCCTAAGGTGAATCTCTACATTCACCCACCAATAGGAATTAGTTAATTGAAATTTGATATCTCTTAAAAAAGGAAACCAAATAATAAGAATTTAATGAAATAAAATTATGTTTTTAGATAAATAAAAAATAGTAGCAATTATAAAAATATTTTTTTTTAATATTGATAAATCCATCAAAAATACTAAACCCTAAATTCTAAATACTAAACCCTAAACCCTTAGGGAAAGCCTGAACCCTTGGGCAAATCCTATACCCTAAATCGTTAATCTTAAACCCTAAACCCTTAATCATAAACCATAATATTAAACCCTAAATTCTAAACACGAAACCCTAAACCCTAAACCCTAAACTCTTTGACAAATATAAACCATATACTCTTAATCCTAAACCATAAACCATTTTGGAATTTAGGATTTAAGGTTTAGTATTAGAAGTTATGATTTAGGGTTTAGGGATTAAGATTTAGTTTATGATTTAAGGTTTGGTTTAAATTTAAGGGTTTAGGGTATAGGAGTTTCCCAAGGGTTCAGGCTTTCCCTAAGGTTTAGGGTTTAGTATTTAGAATTTAGGGTTTAGGGTTTATAATTTAAGGTTTAAGGTTTAGTATTTTCTGACGGATTTATCAATATTAAAAAGAATGTATTTTTTTGATGATTACTATTATTTTTTATTTATCTAAAAACATATTTTATTTCATTAAATCCTTATTACTTGGTTTCCTTTTTTAAGAGATATCAAATCTCAATTAACTAATTCCTATTGGTGGGTGAATGTAGAGGTTCACCTTAGGGGGTGAATCTATGTATCTTTAGCAACCTAATACAATATTCATTTCATATCCAAATTCTTAAAAAATTATATGTAGAAGTTTATGATTCCAAAATGAAAAGACCTAAATTTTATTTTATAATGTTTATAACTTCATAACTTACAGACCGGCTATGATGTGAAGTGTGTTCAGAGTTCTTATGGTCCTCTTTGAAAGAGATTTTTTTATCAAGATGTATATATAGCATTTCTAATGCAAAATCTTAACAAAACGTTGTGTGTTATTTACCAATTTTTTATCTTATAGAAAATATAATATTAAAATTTAATACAATTTATATTTATATTTATTTTAAATTTAATATTAATTACAATGTGTATTGATCTTATAAATATTTTTAATTATCTAAAATATTATTGGTTAAATATATGCATTTAATGAGAACAAAAATAAATTTTAATCAATTTTTAATTCATGTATTTAATGAGAACAAATATTTTTTAATCCATGTAAAAATTATAAAAATGACATTGATTGCGAAACAAGTTGTTTAAAGGGCCATACCACACAATCTTTGATAAGTAACTTCAAAAATGTCAAATGTTTTGAATATACATGATTTTGCCAATTTATTCACTTGTTCAGAAAAAGATATATATCACAGTTTTTAGAATATTAAACAAAATGATCTATTAGTTGCCAATGAAAACTGTCAATTAGCATTTTCGGTTGTTACAAGAATATTGGAATTATATATCCCTTATATATTATTTTAGGAGCACTAAATAAAAATAACATTGTCTTCATGTATGATTTATATGAGTGCCATTTACACTTTGCAACTCCACATGCACTCTCACCACTTAAATCTAAAGACTCTTTATTAACTAGAATAATTACAGGATTTGCCATCACCCGTCACATTATAACATTAACTATAATATATGATTCGTTGAGATTTTCTAACCAAACAAAAAAAACATTTATAGTCAATGCTATATGATTGTCGATATTTTATTGATGGCAATGATATATATATATATAATACGTGCATACATATATAGTTTTATATAACACATGTGACCACCGCTAATGTTATATATTTTTATAGTTCTATTTATTTTTTCCTCATACATTTACATTTACATATATATCATATATCATATTATAAAAGCTTTTTTAATAATAACAAAAAATATAATGCATTACTATGAAAATGATGAAACGATAATGCATTCTTTTTGTATGAATACATCTTTTTTGATCTGTGATTATAATGTTATCTCGAAATCAAGATTATGTTGATAATTCTATGATCTTCAAACTATGAAAGTATAAAAAAAATAATGCATTACAATGAACGTGTTAAAAAAATATATTGCATTCTTATTTATATGAGTCCAACTTTTTGATCTGTAAATATAATGTCGTCTCTATATCAGTTCAAAATATTTTTTTATTCTTTTTACTATGAAAGTGTTAAAATCTCTAATGGTTATAACAATTATAATGCATTCGTTTTGTATGAGTCCAACTTTTAAAAAAAAATTGCTGTAATGTCATCTCTATATAAATGTTATATACGTTCACACATTCATAGTTAATGTAGGCTCTAATTTCATTCGTATCTCAATCAAATCCCTTATTAAAGTTCTTTGTGTTAGTATTGACATTAAAAAACGTATCAATCAAGGTCATATGATATTGTGATTGATAAATCCTTAATGTTTACCGACTTTTATAGATTTTATTAAACACGATTTTAGTAACCAAAAGCAATCAACATTAATTTCCTGATGATATGCGGTTTGAACATTTGAATTAATTTAGGCATATTTGTACACGATTTTAGTAACCAAGGCAATCAACATTAATTGCCTAATGATATTAATTTATGCATATTTTCAATAAGACGATTATGGTTAGTAGTTTTTATCAAATATTGTGATTATTTCACGTAAGAAATTTTGATTTCATAATCAATATTTACGTATCATTTATTATCAATGTGTAGTCCATTTACAAAATAGAATTAAGAAAAAATTTAGGAAATTTCTATCAGAATATCGGGTTTAGGTAAGTCTTATGATACACATGTTTATATAAGCCCAATAATGTTCCAGAAATCGCTGCTCTCAGACTGAGGTAATACATTTTTCACATATTTTGTTAACTAATGTTTTAAATTTCGCAATGTGATAAGTGATATTTTATTTAATTCCTCATTATAAGATTGCTAACGAAGGCTTCAACTGGTGACACTATTCACGACACTATTCACGTCCTTTTCTAAGAACTTGCTGATCAGCATGATCATTTCTTATATTTTTATGCATGGTTTTATTTTTTTAATTCATATGTTTCTTTTTAACTTATATTTGTTTTTTAAATGAAAACAAATTGGACTTATATTATATTCACATCATAAGAAATTATATTAGTATTTTTTTATTTTTATTAATTCAATTATATGATATATGATCGAAATAAATAATTAAACGAAACCACAATGTACGTAAAAAAATTACGTGTAGTTTTAATTTTTATGCATTTTAAATCATATTTCTTTTAATCAAATATGATTATCTCTTAAAATAATCTCACCCTGCTCAGGGCGTGGGTCATCACCTAGTGTAGTATTAATAAGTGTATTCATAAATGGAAACGTGAACAACAATCACTTAAAGCCCTTATGTACAAGTTACACACTATGTTATCCTGAATATTACACAGTACATTTTGCAAAAAAAAAAAAAAAAATATATATATATATATATATATATATATATATATATATATATTACACAGTACAAGTATAAAGAGGCTGTTTATAAATACAGAAACATATCAATTCAAAATTGTACCACTCACTTTTATTTATTTCACATCCAAATGTATTTTTTCTTATGAATTCTACACTACATACTAAATAAATTTTATTGTTGATATTATACATAAGCCACAACCTTAATAGAACACATAAGTAATGTTAAAATATATGATATTTGTAGCTTAGTATAGCATTTTCACCTCATACAAGACACGGGTTTTTACCTAGTCTGATACTAATTTTTAAATAAAAAATTACTTGATATATTAGATTCGGGTTTACTATGTATTTCCAATTTAAAAATCAATTGTTGTTGACCAAAAAAAAATCAATTGGTGCTAAATGGATTGACATTAACTCTTTATATACTACTTTAATTAAGGTACTCTTATATTTTTGATGTGGGATATTTTATCCATAAGACTCCTCCACGAGATGATGTATCTTATGGCAAGAAATTTCAGAACATTTGAACATTATATAGGGTCGAGCGAGTTAAGTAAGTCAGTTATACCCGGTCGAGAAGAGGTTAGGTAGAGAAGTTATATTAATTAGAAGTTTAGGGGTTTTATGCAGGATTTATTCTCTAATACCATATTAGATTCGAATTTATTATGGACTTCCATTTGAAAATCAATGATAAGTGGATCGATCTTAACCATTTATATATTCCTAATTCCTGATGTAGGATACTTTATCCCTAGTATTAAATATCACTTTTCAATAATAAATTTTAATTAAAATAATCCCAAAATTGGAGTTTAGAGGTGGAGTTAGAAAAACATTTTCACTAAATAAGTTCTATTGAGATAATTTACTTTGCTTATTATTGAGATAATTTACTTTGCTTATTATTGAGATAATTTTTCTAGTAAAGAATTGACTTTACAGTTATATTGACTATATACATAGTTTTTCCCCCTTTAAGAAATAATTAAATAGTTTTCTGTTAGTACTGTTCCAATTGTCACAACTAACAAGTATGGAACTTTTTTTAACAAGTATGGACTTGTGACACAAACAACTGGAAAGTGACACGTTAGACTCTGAGACCTCACGGGATTGCATAAGATGCTTGTGAACATAGCCGTAGCTAAAAAAGTAAGTATGTTAAGAGACTAAGAGAGTGAGAAGAACTAAAAAAACAACTGTCACAACTCGTCCAGCACATGAAACCAATTATGACATACCGAACCAAACCAACTAACCACCCATTTCCTCAGTATATAACTGTGAACTCCACTCAAACCTTTTTCAAAGTCATTCTTCTTCAAACCTGTCAACAATTTAACTTAATGGCAATTCACCGTTTTGTATTGTTAGTTAGTTTGAGTCTGGTGTTGTTTGGTCTACAAACGGCCGTGTCACAGCGACAACAACAGTCACAAGTCCCATGTTTATACATCTTTGGTGACTCCTTGGTCGATAACGGAAACAATAACAGGTTTCGTTTTGCGTTTTATGTGTATTATTGTATATTTTTATCCATCTATATATGTGTGAGACAAATTCATAGTAAAATTGAATATATGTAGGCTGCTTTCTCTTGCGAGGGCTAATTACCGGCCTTATGGCATCGACTTCCCCCAAGGTGCAACCGGAAGATTCACCAATGGTCGCACCTACGTTGATGCTCTTGGTACTTTTGTGTGCATTTATGTTTTTTCCCCTAATGCTTATTTTAAAAAAAAAATCATATCTATTGATACTAATACTTTTATTACATTTCTCTTGTTTTGTAGCTCAAATTCTTGGATTTCGGACTTACATTCCACCGTACTCCAGGATTCGTGGCCAGGCTTTGCTAAGAGGTGCGAATTTCGCATCGGGTGCGGCCGGCATTAGAGATGAGACCGGTGACAACTTGGTACACAATTTATAAGTTCTTAATCCTATCATGAGAAGTTTTGAACCAACATCATTTCTATATTCTGTTGTAAACTAAATCAATCTATACATGGAAATGTTTGTAGGGTGCGCATACTTCTATGAACCAGCAGGTCAATTCTTACACAAACGCGGTTCAACAAATGCTTCAATACTTCAGAGGAGACACAAATGAGCTCCAAAGATACTTAAGCCGTTGCATTTTCTATTCGGGAATGGGTAGTAACGATTACCTCAACAATTACTTCATGCCTGACTTTTACTCAACCAGTACCGATTTCAATGACAAAACCTATGCCGAGTCCCTCATAAAAAACTACACCCAACAGCTCACTGTAAGGCTTCATCAATCATATACAGTATAATCATGAAATTAATAGTTTACTTGCATAGCTCACTCATATGATTATTTTGTTTGTTCTTAGAGGTTGTACCAATTTGGAGCCCGGAAAGTGATCGTTACCGCAGTGGGACAAATCGGGTGCATACCTTATGAGCTAGCCCGCTATAACAACCGCAACAACAGTACAGGAAGGTGCAATGACAAGATTAATAATGCAATTGCGTTGTTCAACTCTCAGCTCAAGAAACTAGTTGATCGTTTCAACAATGGTCAATTGCAAGGAGCCAAGTTTGTTTACCTTGATACCTACAAGAGCACTTCAGATCTTGCTGCCAATGGGGCCGCTTACGGTGAGCTATACAAAATATCACACACAAACCAATACGTTGAAACTAAGTCTACAAATTCTAATAATGACTGTTCTTTAATATTTTTATTCCAACAGGATTTGAGGTGGTGGACAAAGGTTGTTGTGGGGTGGGGAGGAACAATGGTCAGATAACGTGTTTACCCCTGCAGCAGCCGTGCAGTGACCGGACCAAGTACCTCTTTTGGGATGCGTTTCACCCGACAGAGACGGCTAACATATTGCTGGCCAAGTCTAATTTCAACTCTCGAGCTTACGCTTACCCCATTAACATTCAAGAACTAGCCAATCTTTGAATAGAGGAGATCTTGATATGAGCTTGCTTGTATGTGTGTTTCTTCACTTATATATTTCTTTGAAATAACTATGAATTTTCTTTGTTTTGTATTGTTCCTCTTGTTTTCAGCTATATGTATGACTCAAGCTAATTGCAAATTGTTAGCCACATGATGTATTAAAGTTGTCATATTATGTACATCTACAACTACAATTCTTTCTTATATTTTCATGACAATTTATTGTGTGCAAATCACTTTTTAATACTCCAATTCAAGTTATAAAATAAAATGTAATGCTCGATTTTGTACAACTTCCATGATTGGTTACATGATCAATGGTCAATACGTACCATTAGCATTACTTGACAGTAGCCGTAATACTTGACACTCAACACGTCTGTAAAAGGTCGGTTTTCTAGCTTTGTCCAGTCCAACCAAGCAGCAATCAACTAAACACACAAAATCGTCCAGCATCAAATTCAGAAGAGAGAAAAAATAATATTCACGTGCATCCGTCATTATTTAGACTTATAAAACACCTTTTTGTCTTTTGTTGATAATAAAACCACAATATATTTTGAATAAATGAAAGCCCTTATCAGAGACTTGAAAGAAGCTTGGATATAATCTCAATCAAAGATTGATGCACTTTCCCAGTTTCTTCTGGAGCTCCTTTGTCTCTTTCTCCGCCCTCTCCAGATTCTCTCTCAGCTTCTTAATCTCATCACTTGACCGTTTCTGAACTTCATTTGCCCTCTCTTCGGCTTCAAGTCTTGCCGCTTGCTCTTCACCTAGCTGCTTCTCTAGCCTCTTTGCCGTTTCTTTCAGCTTTGTCTCAACCTGGACAACAACAACAACGTAAAGCTGATTATGAAGTAACAAGCATAGCGTTTAGCTCTCTCAATACCATCATCAAGGACAATTTCCACAATAGTTTAAACTCTGATAAACAGAGTAAATTGATAGGTACATATTGTTAATTTTCTAAAATTCACTAGCATAAAAATCTTTTAGGAAGACCAGAAGTTAACAATGTAGTAAAGATATACCATCTCCGTGATACGGCTAAGCTGTCTGTCATAGGATATCTCTATCTGCTTCTTGAACTCAGATATCTCACTCTTTGAATAACCCTTGAGCGATTCAACCTCCTTTTTCTGATCACGTAGCTTGATAGCCTCCTCCTGAGAGAACACAAATCATTAATAATAATCATTCTCTGCCTCAAAAATCAAATCAAAGAAATAAACCGAGGCAAATTTCACCTGTAGTTCATGGAACAACTCATCTGTAAACGGTTTTCCATTGTTCTTTCTAGCAACCGAATCAACAAGTGAGAGAAGCTTCTGAACTTGCTCTGCTTTCTTCCGCTTATTGGTAGTCTTGTTATCAAACAGTACCATTCTATTGTCACATAGCTCAAGAATCTCCTACACAATTCAAAAAAAAAAAAAACATGCATAAGCAAAGCAAAGCTGGAACAAAACAAATTAACTTGTGTAAAAAAGATATTACTGACTTTCAGAAACTCAGGGCACTCCTGACCCAAGTAGTCCTCCAAGGTCTCATCGTTGTCTTCCAAATCATCCCCACCGGTAAAGACAATGATCATATAGTCAGAGATCTTACTGCCGAAAAGCGTCTGCAAGTGATAGAGAACTGACTGCTCCTCATCTGTAGGACGACCCCTCACAGTGAACACCAGCAGAACAGCATGGATTCCACCTTCAGCAAGAGTTACGCATCTCACTATCTCTTTCCCTATAAACTCTGCTGCCGTTGACAAATCAAACAGACCTGCAAGAAGATACGTGAGAATCGTTTCATGACTTACTTTTTTTTTTTTTTTTTTTTTTTTTTTTTCATGACTTACTTGTCAATGGAAAGACAAGAAGAGAGGTTTTTTACCAGGAGTGTCGATAACGTTGATGATCTGTCCATCTTCTTTGACAACTCTCTGTGACTCTGATGTGCTAGTCACTCCTCTAGAGCTTGCTTTGGACTTGAACGCTTTCTTGCCAAGGATGCTGTTGCCTGTTGCGCTCTTTCCGTTTCCTGTACGGCCGACAAGAACTAGGGTTCGGTTAGGGTTTGAGGATGAAGCAAACTCCCAATCATCTTCCATCATGTCTCCACCTATCTTCAACGACCTCATATGCTTTTTTTTTACTGTAGAAAACAATGAAAATTTCGTTGATCGCTTAAAGGGTTGAGAATCAAAGTTCTGACCCTTTGACAGAGTAATCAGACAATGAAAGTAACAGTGACGATCGCAAAGAACTTTACAAACCTAAACTCTCAAGTTTCCAATAGAATATATTACTTGCTTTGCAAAGAGGATTTACTCACCAAAGCAGTACAGAAACAGAACAGAACTACAGAGTCAACAACAGATCAAACGACAATAGATGGAGTAAGAAAGAGAAGATAGAAGATTACTTGCTTTTAAAAGAGGCGAGATGAAGCGACAGACAGATGTTTTAGGTAACACAAAAGCCACAAAACAAAAGCAGATATCTTTTATATGGACTCAGTAAACCCTTATTCGACTCTACTGGAACGTTACGTATCTAACAAATAAATTAAAAATCTTATTTTATCAGATAAATATCTTAACTATTAACCCCTCTTAAATAAAATAAAGTATTTTAAAATATTTTTTTGGAGAAGATTTTCTATTTTGAAATATGCATTTAATAAAATAATAATGTTTTGTTTGTGAGATTATTACATAAATAAAACTTTCCAATGTACTTTTTTTATATTAAAAAAAAAACTAAAGATAATTAGATGAAAAGTTTTCTCTTGTGATATATACAAATAAACACGGATCACCTAGTTTAGTAATTACATATTGCATGATGTAATTATCTTCATCCTGTGGCTAATATGAGACGACGTCATTCTATTAGTACTCAAACTAAGAGCATCTCCAACCCTATGCTATATTTACCTCTATACTCTGTAATAGAGTAAAATCTACTCCAACATATCTCTATTTTTTCCTCTAAAATAGAGATTTGCTATTTTTACCTCTATATTTAGGGAAAAAAATAGTATTCCTCTATAATAGAAGCATACTTTTTTATTTGTAAAATGGTCCTTTAACTTTTTGTGATTATAATTAAAATACATGTTTATGGACAAATATAATACTTTTTACATATAATATCACAGTTTTTGTTTACATAATAGTTTTAAATTTTCACAATTATAAATAACCATAAATAAAAAGACAATAAATTTATTCAAAAATTTAAAAAAATAAAAATTAACAAATGATATTTAATGTTTTATATTCAACTAAAACTAAAACTAAAATTTAACTATTAAAAATTTTACATAGCTTAACATATTAATAAAAATATTTAAGCTCAACCTAAATATTATTCAATACTTATTTCGCATTTCGAAGTGCATTAACAAATTATTTATGTTAAAATATAGTAATATTGATGGTTAGATAATGTCTATTTTATTTTATTTAATTATATATGATAGCTTTTTGTAATAAAATGTTTATTTTAAATAATATTGTAATTTTATGAAAAATAAAAAATTACAATGATTGGGTGAATTTTCAACATGTATAAGTAGAAGGTATTAGTTGTAAAATAATAAAAGAATCTTTTAAAAATATTCCTTTTTAGAAGAAGAAATAGATGAATACATTGGAAAAGAACTCATCTCTATTATAGAGGAAAAAATAGGGAAATACATTGGAGATGGTCTAAAGATCGCAAAATTTATTTTGCTTCTGATGACGATTTAATTTTCCCCTCGGAACTTTTGTTATAGAACCATTTCCACACAGACTTTACCAATCATCTGTTGATCCCCATCAAATAAAAGTTTGAAACCCAATTCCACTTAAATGTAAAAGTTTGAAACCTGTATCAACATACAAAAGAAATTGTCAGTTATTCTACTCAAACCAACGGTAGACCAACTTCTTATTTAACAAAACCATACTAAAAACCAAACCATAATTCCACTCCACATTCACCTTAAAGTTTTTCTAGGGCTTGTTTACTATCTAACCAAATTTAAAAATGAAATTAGGTAGACAACATTGATTTTGACATAATGAAAAATCTAACATTTATAGCAAAGTGAACCGATTATACTTTTCCTATTTGCACCACTTGAATCTCGCTGAAAAATCTATTAAGTTTAAAATCTTTAAAACCTTCTCAAACTCCAACTGCAATAAGTCTCCTAGTCAAACGTGTATCTTTATAAGATATGTAGAATTATCGATTATAAAATCATCCATAATATTTTTTATTGTTTGTAATAACATAATTATTCAACGTTAAAAACTAATCTGTGAGAAATAAACTTTTTAAACATAAATTAGTACTAAAGATTCCTTTTTTTTGTGCAAACCAGACTTTCTTTCATTTAAAACTAAAGTGGGTTCATGGCCCATAGGGCCTGTTTTGCAGATTCATCAGCCCAAACATTGGCTGATCTTAGAATGAAAGAAAAAGCGATAAAATTAAAAGCAGAGGATAGTTGGTAGATATCATTCAAAGCTCCCACGATCTCTAGATTCATCTCCTTCCTGTTGATAATGTTGATTAGCTTCTGAGAATCTGACAGTATGGAGACGTTGTCGAGGCCGATGGAGAGAGCAGAGGTTATGGCGGATCGAATCGCCAAGGTTTCCGCTATTAGAGGCGATGAGACTGAAGTCTCTGTCGCTGAATGGTGTGAGGGGGATACCGAATCATCAATGGCCCAACCAAGCCCTGCGTTTCCCGTCGAGGAGTTCCATGCGGCATCTGTGAAGATCTTGCATAGATGGGGTACTAAAGATTCTACTTTAAAATTTTTGATAAGGAATCTTTTCTTTGGATTCTATTTTGGTTAGTGTACTCTTATTAGATTTCATAAAGACAAGAATTTTAACCCAAGGTAGGCTCAAACATTGGCCCATATAGACTCGAAAGTCCACATAACCCCCAAACTCACCTATTCGGTTCGGTTTCTCTTCCGTGGGAATTTTCTTGTTTTATTTATTTATTTATTTATTTATTTAATTATAAGCTTTGTAGAGAAAGAGGAAACAAATTAGGGCAAAACTGCTTGCGATTCGATTGCTTCACTGCGTCTGATGTGTTTCACCCTTCTTCATCGTCTCTCTCTTTGATTTCAGAACGAATTAGGGTTTCTCTCATCTGATGAAGGACCCGTCAGCGAAGAGGAAGGTGGTTGTACGCCACTTGCCGCCTTCTCTCTCTCAGTCCGATCTCTTATCCCAAATCGACCCTCGTTTCGGTGATCGTTACAATTGGGTTTCCTTTCGCCCTGGAAAGTCCAGGTACGCTCTTATCTGAGTCATTGGTTTTTAACTAATTATAAAGATGATTGCTTTTAGGGTTATCGATTGTGTTCTGGGAAAAAATGATATTAATTGAGAAAGATTATCGATTCATAGTTTGTCTTTTTAGCATTTTATCACACAGAACTACACTCAGTATGAGTTTTGTGTCTTTCCTCAGCTATAAAACTCAGAAGAATGCACGGGCCTACTTTGGTTTCAAGGCACCTGAAGATGTTTACGACTTCGCTGCTTTTTTCAACGGCCATGTTTTTGTTAATGAAAAGGGTATTTAACCTTTTTAACTTTAATCTCTCTTACTGCATGTGTTTTTTTTAGTAAGTACATATGTATATGATTATGTGCTTCTTTCGTTTAGGTGCTCAGTTCAAGGCCATTGTTGAATACGCTCCTTCACAGCGTGTCCCCAAACCATCTGACAAGAGAGATCCTCGTGAAGGCTCTATTACCAAAGACCCTGATTATCTTGAATTCCTTAAGCTTCTTGCTCAGCCTGTTGAGAATCTCCCTAGTGCTGAAATCCAGTTGGAAAGAAGAGAAGCTGAGCACTCTGGTTTGTCTTTCCATTTCCACTTGCAATCATTCTTTCCACCAAATCGGTTATATTCTTTAATGAAGGAATGGAACTCACTAATAGAAATCACTTTTTAGGTTCTTCAAAACCGGCTCCTATTGTTACCCCTCTTATGGAATTCATTCGTCAAAAACGTGCTACTGTGATTGGATCCCATGTAATCATTCTTTCCTGAGACGACATTTTCCACTTGTAGTTTATCTGTTTCAAAATGGAGTATCTAGGTTGATCTCTGGTTTCTGTTGAATCAACAGGGTTTAGATGTTCGAAGAGGTGGCAGAAGAGCCAGGGCAGTCTCTGCAAACAAGCCAGCTTCAAGGCCCTCAAAGCGAAACTCTGAAAAGAAAAAGGTGCGTCTCTGACTTTGTATGAGTGAATCCATTGTACTCTGCCATTTGTGTCCATTTTTAATCTTTTACTTTTCTTAAAAGTATGTGGAAAAAGACAATTCAAAAAGCGTGTCCCGGAAGGCTACATCAGACGCCGGCAGTTCTAAGCAAGATTACAATCAGTCAAATCCAAGTGGAAAGGACATACCAGTTACTGAAACTGGTAATCAATCAAAAATATAGTTATTCCCAATTGGCTTATCGCAGATTTTCCCTACTCGTAGTAGTCTTTCGAATTTATTTTTATCATCTGCACAATTGCAGCCTCTGTCATGGATAGCTCTCTCCCAGGGATTGCATTGACTATGGATTCTGGGAAGAAAAAGATCTTGCTCCTGAAAAAGGACCGAGACAGTCCTGTTGTAAGTTTTTTCTCTTTAAGAACCTTGATTTCTTTTTTCATCCTGTGTTTTGATAGTTGTAGACAGGATCATGAGTTATGTACAGCTTCTCATTTGTCAATGTAACGGCTTTTCAGAACTCTAAACCACAACCAGAACAGCAGATGGAAACTAATCTTTCTGGAAGCTCCTTGACTTCAAGACAGGATCAGAAGATTGTTGTTGGTGGGAGGTTGATCAAGGGGATACTTCAGAGAAATGAGCCACGACCTAGTCAGTCCTCATCTTTTGTGCAGCCGGAGTCAAGAGTGGAACCCTTGGAAGCAGAAAACTCCAAGCGTTTTCCTCGGCCAGCAAACACTCGAGCAGGTTATAAAGGAGTAGAATTTTAGTCTAAATAGTAACTTCCCAAGTTATGCTGATAATTTAAAAGACAGTTGCTAAATATGCAGGGAAAGACTATCAGGTTTCTGGTACCAACAGTGAGAAGCAAGAGAGGCGTCCAAGAAACAAGGAGAGACCTGATCGTGTTGTGTGGACTCCTCGTCGCTCTGATGGGTCCAGTATCAGCGAGGATCAACTGTCATCTTCAATAGGTGCTGTTCCTTTTGTTGACCAATGCGTATTAGTTTACATTTTTGGTTTTACTCCATGACATATTAACTCATATTGTATATGAGCTTACAGCAAACAATGGAGAAGTGAAAGAAAGGATGTTGTTGCAAAGATCTGGAGAAGTGGTGAACTCCTCTGGTGGACATTCTCTTGAGAATGGTTAGTTCAGTTGAAGTTAGCGAATGCATAATGTGCCTTGTGTGTGTCATTATATGAATGAAAAGAGTGATGTTGGTTCTGTCAAAACTTCCGACTCTTTTCAGGTTCTACAAGACATTCTGGTCGCCGTGTTGGAGCTCGCAATAGAAAAGAAGAGGGCTTTGGGATGACTGGTGAGGTTAAATCATCCCGGAGAGGAGGTGGTGGTGGTGGTGGTGGTGGTCCCAATTCACATGAGGCAAGCCAAACCAAAACCTTATTATCATATACCCCTATATCCGTGTTTAAAAGACTCGTTTTAACTGTGTTGCAGAAGCAAATGTGGATCCAAAAATCATCATCTGGTACTTGATATATTCACTTAACATATGGTATGTAAAGCTACCCTCTACTACTTTTAGCGTTTAACATATTGTTCTCTTCATGATCTATTAGATGGCCTTGTCAACACAATGTTATGACTGTTATGACCTTTTCAGGCTTTATAAATCAGCCAATTCCAATGGATTTTGTTCTTGACGGGAATCTATAGATCTCAACCGAAATGGAGAGTAACACTATCAACACACTCTGGTTTTTGAGGACTTCTGGTCCAACGTCGTAAGTCGTAGTATTGCGCATAAAAGAGGCCCTTCTCACAGTAGGAATCAGCTCAAGATTTATGGGTTTTGAGATAAGAAAGACTCGGTTGCTACTGTCTTTGAAGGCTTTTAGCGATTCATGGTACCTACATCCCTTTTAGGCTTGTGCTGTGTGGATGAGAAGTGACAATTACAATGAAATAAATGTATAGGGAGCAGGAAACACTTTATCGGGTTTTATTTTGTGTTCCTGAATGTGATTTCCAGGATTTACCCTTTGAATAATTTGATTACTGTGAAGTAAATTGCTTGCTGTTTTCCTTGTGTGAGTGGATTTGTTTCACCTGATTGTTATATAATTTATTCCTCCAAAAATATTCTTCCATCTCTCCAAAAATATTCTTCCATCTCACCAAGATTTATGATGTTTTATTTTTTACTCAAACCCCTTATGCGATATTAACGTGCCAGAATTTACAAATTGAGTATGGTAGAACAAAAAATTAACAGATGCATCATTTCCATGACTTCACTCTAAAGGTTATGATAAAGCAGATATATATAAGATATCAATTGTTGGCTTTAGTACTTTTCTGAGCAGTGGGAAGGATATCAATCACACTGCCAGCCTAGTGTTTGGAAGCAAGCAAACCAGCCCTTTTTGTGATTCAGAAAATATTACACTTGCACTTCACTCATCCTTTTTAAATTTATGGATGACTTGCAGGATTCTTGCAATATATTAAATAAAACATAAACAGTTTTTAATACATTTTCTATTAATTTTTTTAGTATAAATAAATACATATTTTAAAATAAATTAAATTTTGATCAGTATATATTATGCTAATTGGTGCGTCTATTTCATACGTGTTGGAGCAGTTTCCAGAGAAAATCTCCAAAGCTATTCGATAACTTCTCTGAAGAGGTAATATAATAAGCATTCTTTTTTAGTTCATGCATTATAGAAAACACATTTGTGATAGGGACTGCTGCAGCTTGGTTCAAGAAAGAGTCGCAATTGATAATTGATTCCGGTTTATGGTTTGCAGGATATAGCACTGGCGATATCTCGATGCGAGCTGTACCCAATGGACCAATGATACGGGAATGGGAGAAGATTCTATGTTCAGAAACTAGACGACCGTACGCTCTCACCAGACGTTCAAGAGAAGCTACTGAGAGACAACAGCCCTGAAGAAGTTTACAAGATCAAATGAAGAGATCATTCTCCTTTCTTCTCTAAACCTCAGTCTCTCCACAAGATCCTTCTCGAGATTGCACAGACTTCTTCTGTATGCATGTTTAGAACTGATACATAGATGATATTATTATTATTACTAACCGAAGATAAGAGAGGTTGAATACACAAATGGTCCAATGTATTTAAGATATCTAGAAATAACATATTCAGGAAGGAAGAAAATGAGCGATTGAGAGACGAGAAGAAGAACAACACTCTTTTATTATTCCAAGTCTATAATGCCGAAATTGGAGAGAAGGATTTTAACTTGGTCGACAAGGTCTGAGCCTGTTGCATACTCTGTAAGCATCCCCACCGCAAAACCAAACATAGCCCACCTGCAAACAAATACACAGAGAGACATGATTTGCAAACTACTGATGATATGGTAAATTAAAGCTGATAGAGAACACTAGAAAGAGCCAGTATGATCAAACTCATCTCTCTATATCTAAATCTATTTGAGTCACTAGCAAATCCACAAAGCAAACAAATTCGACAACTGAGATCATAAAGGGAAAAGTAAAAGGAGGGAGGAAGTTACCTTCCATTGGAAATTTCGTTTTTGGGTTGGAAACCAAAGAAGGGACCTTGACCAGCAGCTTCAAGCTTCTTCTGCTTAAAGTATTCCTGAAGCTCTTTAGCCTTCTGCCTCTGAAACTCCACCGTAACTACACTCTTACCATCAACAGCCACCGTTTTCTGCAGCGGTGGAGAAGAAGAAGAAGAAGAGGAAGTAGGAGGAACAGGCTTTTGCGGAGGTGTAGGCTCCTTGAGAGTAGGAGGAGCAGATGGCCTTCTCAATGGACCTTCGGCCTGAGAACATCTGATGATGAAGACACATGGCTTACTCCTAGAGAATCTGAAAGACGATGAAGTTGTAGAAGAAGAAGAAGAATATGGATTAAGGATCCTAACACATTGAATCGGCGAAGCCACTGACATCTTTCGTTAATGGGGGTTTGCTAGTTGAATTGTCTGATGTTCGAAGCTGTTATTTTTTAGTGTCTTTTGGTATTACTACTCTTGTGTGGATGAGACATGGCCAAGTCTCAGCATTTTCATAAACGGCTTTTGGTAATAGCCTTTTGTCAAATGCTACTTTGCAAATCATCCCACGCGCCAGAACGCCGCGTTGACGTAACTAGACTACACACTAAACCTTCAGTTATAGGTACAAAGTTAGTACTTAGTAGTACTAGTTACGCTTAGAAACTGAAGAATTTTGAATTTTCAACTCCAAAAGTTGTGGTGTGGATTTTTTATCATTACAGGACATAGAGAGAGATGGTGTTGTTACATACTCTTGAATAATCTATGACACAGCACAAATTTGACAAATCATCAAGTGGCTACAAAAGGTACACATCCAAAAGTTCCTCTTCTTATCCAAAACTATACGCATCTCTTTCTCCATATATATTATATATATGTCAAAGGTGCAAAAGCCCTTGGCCAGAAAAAAGAGCGCATCTACCTCAACAATATGAGCTGCGCCAATGAAAGCCCTTTGTAGTCTGAAAACATGCCTTTAGCTTCTCCTTGATCGAAGATCTGATCACATGATTGTGCACATGCAGCTTTTTCTGTTTCCATGATGCAACTCATCATCCAGTTCATCCACTTCACTGCATATTCAATCAGAGCAATAAAGTTCTCAACATGTTCACCAAAATAGAATCTTAAGAGGAGCAACGTTGGTACTTGGTATGACAAGTGAAGAAACATAACAAAGAAAAATTGTGAATGATAACAAAAACACACAGATTCTTAAGAACAAAGATAACAAGTACAGTACAGCTACAAAGAAAACTATTGTATATAAACATCACTAGTCTACATAAGGAAAACTCTGAGTAAGTAGCCTGTATTCAAAGAATGAACAAGTTCAATATCTTTTTATTTTATTCTATTAAACTGCTGCTTATTCTTGATCTAGAGTGTTACTACTTATCAAATCTCAGGAAACGATGATTGTGTTAAATCAGGATAAAAGAATGTTTCAGCAACCATAAAGTCAGTTTGTTTTCATATGAGATGTATATGCATTTATAGAATACATATATAGTGAGCCACACACATACAAAGATTGGAGTGTAATATATCTCATAAGAGAAAGCAATACATACCTAGGCTCAAACTCTCTGACCTCAGCAATCTCAATACCACAAGTGTCAGGCCACTGGACTTTCCTTCGGTCAGCATGATTCAACACACCATTATCTCTACCCACATCATCATCATCATCATCTTCATCAGCAAGAACAGCATCGCTAAATGATCTTTTCTTGAGGCTGCTCTTAAGTGCAAACCTATTACTAACAACTTCACATTCGTATTCCACACTCTGTGGTGGTGGCGCCTCATCTTGTGGTTGAGAAGGATTTTCCTCCGGTCTATCAGATTTGCGACCGAAGCACGTGAGGGAATTGCAGGCACGTGAGAGCCATTTCTTAGAGGAATCTAACTGAAACTTGGTGTCAGTTTCTTCGACTACGAGATGATAATGTCTCCAAGGGGATACTCTAACGGGTTTTTTGGGGGGTTCATCCTTGTGGCCTAGTAGAAGAAGGGCTAAACCGTTGGTATAGCCAGAAGCTGATGAAGAGAAGAATCCTCCACCTTCTGCTGCAAACAACATCTGTGGATAATGCTCATTTACACATCCAAGACCAGTGTTTTTGTGTGTGCACCCTCTAATCCCTAAACATTGAGTCAATAATCAAATCACGCTTATGCATCATTAATAATATGCTAAACCGACATTTACAACCGGTTTAATTCAGATTTGGAAGGAAACAGTGAAAAAGAAACAAAAAGAAGAGCAAACAAAAGTGTAAAAGTATGTGAGAAATGGCGAAAAAGGGGAGAAGACTCACGAGTCACTTGACGGATCTGAGCGACGGAGAAGAGATGACCGGAGAATAAGCCGGCGAGTGAGAGAGAGAGAGAGAGATACGATTTTCTTTTTATTTTTGGTTTGGTGATGAAAAGGGGAAAGGAGAGTCATAAGTAAAAGAAGCGGCGCGTGAGTGGGACCCGGTTTGATATACAATCATGTTAGAAACCGACCAGACATCGTTCTGTTTGCAATTTTCGATGATTGATAACTAAATCTTGCTCTATTATCATCATGATTCTTCCGAATCAATTCAAAATTCACTTTGGAGATGTTGAAATGTCGGAACTTGCACTCTTTTTTGCTCCTATCTTAAACCATTTCGAGTAGGCCAATCAATCAATCGCCTACATGAACCGGATCAATGCTATTGGTTAAATGGTTATGGACTTATGGGACCGTTACTATTAGAAGAACTTTTTTTTTTTTTGTAAGTCTGGGTTTATTCATTAACTTTATGATCCTGTATTCACAAAACTGTTTGTTAGTTTATCCGTAATGCCCGTCAAATAAAAGATTTGGTCTACGGAGTCGGATCAACTCAGCGTTGTTCGGCATCATGAACTTGGCCGCCAAGCTCGGCTTGAAGTATGATTCAAAGTCTTGGTTTAGATGCTCGGCAGTGTTTTTAAAGTCCGGGTTCAACCATGAACGGATATAATTGGATTGGATTTAATAACTGATTTGACGATGAACCGATCATCACGTAACCAGATTGGATTTCAAAATTATTAAACTAGTAAAACCATCAAAAATCTACAAATCATCCATACAAACATAAAACTAATTTATATTTATAATGTTTTTTGTTTAAAAATTATTTATATTTTAATAATGCATTATATTTACTAACATTATTTTTAAATTTATATATAAAACATATTAAACCAGATTATTAAATGAGGTTTGACCCGATCGAACCATAATGAACTGTGATCCAAAAAAAATCGGTGCAGTTTCCGATCCAATTTCAAAAACACTGATGTTCGACCTTAGTTCATTAGGTTAAACCGACTTAAAGCAAAATGAAAAAGAAGTTTATCCATAAAAGAAAGACGAGAGACATAGGCGGCATTCAAACTTGAACATATAGACTGAGAGGTGAGAGCTAAAATTGGGATCTATAAGTTAACTATTTCTTGCTGACATATTTTTTAGCCACACTCGGCCGAGTGTCTGACTCATTTATCTTTTGCTCATACACATATTGTAACATTTTTCATCAAATCAATAAAAACGCTTTGAATCCACAATCAAATCTTGTTCTTTTTATTTAAATCTACATTTTCAATTTTCTATGTAAAATTTATTAAGAGTTAATGTTGTATGACCAATAATAACATATCATATATTTTTCATTAGTTGATTTGTGGTTAGGTAAATAATTAATGATTTTTTTGCTTATAAAATATAAAAATAAATGATTTTCTTAATCTATGCGAATAGTTTTAAAACGATTTATATTAAAATAGAGTATTCATATTTTATTTAATATTAGTAGAAAAATTGAAAATAAAAAGAGATTTATTTTTTTTATCAAATAAAAAAAGATTAAAACTTAAACGAAGGAAATAGCTGAGCTGACTGGGACACGAGCCTTTCGCTTCCCAACCAACCTCTTCCTTACATTTTGTTTTCCTTTAGCCCATCGCTGTGCCACTCCGTCGACGTCTCCGGTTCTCTACTCCGATCACCTCCGCCTCTTTCATATCCGATTGCTCTCCTGAAACTTCAGGTAACTGCTCTCCGTATTCTCTGATTCTTCTTCGCCTCGTCTCCTTTGATTTGATGATGAGGGAAAAGGAAGGATCGGTCCTTTCCAATTAAGGATTGACTCTCTCTCGAGAGAGAGAGAGATCAGATCTTACCGAGATCCGATCTGATGGAGATCGATCGAACTCTTTTGATTTCTGGTTTTGCTTCGTTCTGATTATTTGATTTCTATATGATCTTACTTAAAGCTTAGCGGAAAGTGACTCTCTGGAGGATGGGAGATTGAAGAGGAAGTAGAGATTTGCTGATTCTGAGGAAAGTTCTTAAAATGGCAGCTGTTAGTAAAGGAGATAAGAAGGCAGCAGTAGATGCTGCTGCGTGGATGTTCAATGTCGTCACTTCTGTTGGTATCATCATTGTCAATAAAGCTTTAATGGCCACTTATGGTTATAGCTTTGGTAACAAACCCCCTCTCTATCATCTTAAAGTGAATATTCCTCTGATATGTCTCAACTCTCTGCAGCTACAACCTTAACCGGTTTACATTTCGCTTTTACAACTCTGATGACCATTGTTCTAAGATGTCTTGGTTACATTCAGCCCTCTCATCTCCCCTTTACCGAGCTTCTGAGGTTTATTCTCTTCGCAAACTTCTCCATCGTTGGAATGAACGTCAGCCTTATGTGGAACTCTGTCGGTTTTTATCAGGTAATAGGAGCTCCTGTACTTGCGTTAAGGAAGGACATCTAATCTTTCATTTTTTTTTTAATGATGTTCTGTGTTGCTTGTCCAGATTGCAAAGCTCAGCATGATTCCTGTATCCTGCTTGTTGGAAATGGTGTTAGATAAGATCCGTTACTCCAGAGACACTAAGCTTAGCATAGGATTGGTTCTTGTGGGCGTTGGTGTTTGCACTGTCACTGATGTTAGTGTGAATAGCAAAGGCTGTATAGCCGCTTTTGTTGCTGTGTGGAGTACTTCTCTGCAACAATACGTAAGCCTTCTCGTTCTTGCTCTTTTTGCAAAGTAAAATATCGTTTCTTTATTTGACTCAAAAACTAAGATTGACATACGTGAATGCAGTATGTACATTACCTTCAGCGCAAGTACTCGCTTAGCTCATTCAACCTATTGGGACATACCGCTCCAGCCCAAGCTGCAACGTTACTGGTTGTTGGTCCGTTTCTTGATTATTGGCTCACAGAAAAAAGAGTAGACATGTACGACTACAACTTGGTCTCTGTGGTAAGCACCGTAAACCTCAATAAGTTTCATCCCTTAAGTCTCATTGGCATTGGATTCAACTTGTGTCTAGCATCAATATGTCAATACCAGTAAATATACGTCACTAACTTATGAATCTTCCTGTGGTAGTCTGATTATGATAGTCTTCCTGTTTAGCAGCTTCTGTACAAGTCTAGTTTATTACATGCAATTCAATGGCTGTTTCTTAGATAACTTAAAGAACCGTTTTTCTGTGCTCATAAGGCCAAATCATTCGACACCAATGTGGTTATAATAAACTCATTTGGAACCTAACAATTTTGTTGTGAACTGTGCAGCTGTTTATAACCCTCTCGTGCACAATAGCGATTGGGACGAACCTAAGTCAGTTCATCTGCATCGGGAGATTCACAGCGGTATCGTTCCAAGTCCTGGGACACATGAAGACGATCCTGGTGCTGGTAATGGGATTCTTCTTCTTTGGTAGAGAAGGTCTAAACTTGCACGTGGTTATTGGAATGATCATTGCAGTACTTGGTATGATCTGGTACGGCAATGCCTCTTCTAAGCCAGGTGGGAAAGAGAGACGAAGCTATTCTCTTCCAACGACTCGTCAGCAGAAACTTGGGGCTGTTTCTGATTCTGACGACAACGAAGACAAAGCTTAGTATTAGTATCTATGTAGTAAGTTCAGGACAATCACATAGTTTACAATTTTGTTTTTGAGTTCCGTTTTCTTGCTGGGGTCGACGAACAAACGATTTTTTATACAGATGATTGAGAATTTTTTTGCAATACTTAGCGGAATAAAGTTTATTTTTGATCAAATCTGGATACTGTTGTACTTATATAGAACAGAAACAAGTAAATGAATAGGCCACGACCAAAAATGAAACTAGATAATTGGAAAAGACCCAGTAACAAAATATTATCTTATAATGTAACAAAAAAACAGTGCAGGATAAACGACATAATAGGGTTTTGCAAAATTGTTCAAATTATCTTAAAAACGGTTCTTATTAAAGGTTCAATCCAGCTGCAGCAACGAACACTGGCTTAACGCTTCTTAGAGACACCAACAGTCTTTCCCCTGCGACCAGTTGTCTTGGTGTGTTGACCACGGACACGGAGACCCCAGTAGTGTCTCAGCCCACGGTGGTTCCTAAACACAAAGCCAACGTTACATACAAACTCATTCAATTTAAAACCCATAAAAGAAGACACAGTATTAACAAGTTATCTGGCTGGAATCAGTATGAGAAGCTTTTACCTGATTTTCTTGAGGCGTTCAAGATCATCCCTGAGCTTCATGTCAAGGGCATTGGAGACAACTTGAGAGTACTTTCCATCCTTGTAGTCTTTCTGTCTGTTCAAGAACCAGTCTGGGATCTTGTACTGTTTTGGGTTGGCAACAATAGTCATGAGGTTGTCGATCTCAGCTGCAGACAACTCACCAGCCCTGAAATCAGAGATCATAACAGGATGTGCACAAAACCATTAGAATACACTACGCAAGCTCTCGCTGAACATACAAATCCCTGAATATTCTACAGTTGTCATGTTACACAGACAAACAAACAATGGCCGCAATGTCAGAAGAAACATAAGAAAAGAAAATCTTCAGGCTAACAAGTATCATCTAGAGACAGTTAAAACAACAAAGTGTAAACATAATTCAAGTCATTGATAAGTGAAAAGCAGAAATGGCCTGGAACTTACAGAAAATGATTTCAAAACACATACACTAATCAGTTCGATGCGAAATGTACTAGAAGATTCAGAAGGATCGATATTAAGTCAGACAAGGGAGAGACAAAGCATATACCTCTTGTTCATGTCGACATCGGCTTTCTTGCAGACGATGTTGGCCAAACGCCTGCCAATACCCTTGATGGAGGTAAGGGCAAACATGATCTTTTGCTTCCCATCGACGTTAGTGTTGAGCACACGCAGAATGTGCTGGAACTCCTCGTTTGCAACCAGAGACTACACAATAAATACAAAACAAAGAAAAACATCAAAACTAGCCTCTCCACAGAAGATTGAATAATAGAAACATTTCAACGGCAAAACTAATACTATTCCATATCGATGGGAACTAACTGAAAAAGGGGAAAAGGAAAACGTAAGACTCTAAATACCATTGTTCGATCTCGAAGAGAAGAGCTGCCTGAGGGAGAGGACTGAGTACAGAATCTGCCGCCGTTTTACAGTAGGGTTTCTTCTCTTCTGTAGGTGGTGCTTTTATATGTTACCTCCTTTGATAAACTGGACGCTCTTTCCACATACCCATTATAAGTTAGGCCCAGTTTATTTATTTTTAAATGGGCCCAAAATCCATGAATATAGGGCTGTAGTTTCAAGTAGGGTCAACAAAGAAACACAGCATGTTTCACCTGGAAAACTATATAAACATCTTTTGATACTAGAAAAATAATGTGACAATTAAAACTCTAATACTGTACGTAGATATGTCACTGAGGTCAAACCGTCCATGTGTTTTTGGATCATCAGACCCAAAATATCACATGTTAACAGATTCATAGAAAGAATTGAACCCTATGAAACTAAAAACTCAAAATACAACCACATATTGTTGCATCACTTAGGAGAAAGTAGAGAACCTAGCAAATATGTTGTGCTCCCAATGAAGAAAAGCATTCAGTGATTATAGTTTACATCTATCTAAACCATGTAGAGGACATGAAGCAAGTCTTCTAACTAGCTCCTGTATTATGACACTGAGACTTCGTTTGGCCCTAATTTAGCTATTTTAGTAATAGACAACAGTTTACATTTGTGAGCAATATGTTACAAGCTCTACTCATGCTGTGGATTTTTCTTTTAGATTAAGCCCTATTGAAACCAAACTCTGAAATCCAAAATGCTGAATGTTTTCAAACTCCAACAATTATCCATACAACATGAACTCAAACTATTACATTTCTAAACATGTACAAGAAACCAAATCCCGCCAACATACTCTCAACCAGTTTGACCTAAATCAAAAAAAAAACAAGAACACAAAGCAAGTCACCTACAAAGAAGAAGAAGGCTTAATAAGAGGCTGAGATGTTTTCCCCCACTCCTCGGGACTACATTTAACCTCCGTCAACAAAGCCACAACTTCCTTCATCGTGGGTCTCTCCACCGGCGACGAGTTCACACAGAACATCGCAATCCCCAATGTCTGAAGCATTTCCTGAACAATCTGATCCGGTAACCCTTGCAGCTTCACGTCAAGTACAGTCAACGCCGGTTCGAAGCTTCCCATCTTCTTCTTAACCCATTCCACAATGTGAAGCCCATCGCCAATCTGCGGCTCCACTGCGCTCCGTCCACTCAAAATCTCAAGCAAAACGACGCCGTAGCTGTACACGTCACTCTTCTCAGTTATGTTCATCGTGTATCCATATTCTGCATAAATAAAAATATTACACCAAAACCCCTGAGTTTTAACAAAACTATCAAACAAACCCCATATCTTTCATAAATAGAGAGAGAACCCCCTTAATACCTGGAGCGATGTATCCATAAGAGCCAGCGACCTGAGACATGGCGGTGTGATAACTCGGCGAACTCATCACCTTCGCGAGTCCGAAATCGGCGAGGATCGCTTCGTACTTGGAATCGAGAAGGATGTTATTGCACTTGACGTCTCTGTGTAGAATCGCGGGAACGCAGTCGTGGTGAAGGTAAGCTAGACCCTGAGCGGTTCCGATCGCGATCTTGTAACGCGTTTCCCAGTCCAGGCTCCTGTTCCCTTGAAGCAGCTGGTGGAGGTTCCCGTTGGGGAAGTAGTTGTAGAGAAGCAGCTTCACCGATCTGTTCGAGCAATAGCCTAGAAGCTTCACGATGTTCCTGTGCCTTATGCTCCCGAGGATCTGTATCTCCGCCGCGAATGAATCGATCTTGGGTTGTTCGTTGTCGTCTTTGTCTTTAGTTCTTTGTCTCCAGAGCTTCTTCACCGCTATGATCTCTCCGTTGGGCATCTCCGCTCTGTAGACGATCCCCGAACAGCCTTTCCCGATCGCGTTCTCGTCGGTTAAGGAGGTTACGATGTTGTCGACGCTGATTCCGAGTTTCTGAAACGGGACTGAATGTCCATGGGTATGAGAAGTCCTCTCCTTGTTGATGCTGTGTACAAGACGACGTTGCTGTGTGCTTCTGCGATTTGTTGCGTAAGACGAGAAGCCACGTGGCGAGAAGGGCGATTGTTGTTGAAGCGAGGATCACTGCGGTTAAAGCTACCATCTTTGGGGATTTGCTTTTTCTCCTCCGCGTGACGAGCACGTGACTGTATCGCAGAGGTTGGTGTTTTGGAGGTAAGAGCTTGCGGAGATTGTTTTGAAGAAGGGTGTAGTAGCTGGGATTGGACCTGAGAAGTTGTTCGAGGAGATGTTGAGAGAAGCTAGGCTTGTTAGGGAGCCGAGGACTTTGATGTCTCCGTGAAGCATGTTGTGCGAGAGGTCGAGTGATTGCAACTGTGTGAGGCGCTGAGAAGGTTTCAGGGATGTCTCCGGTGAAGGCAGTTGTTGCTCAAGTCGAGGTTTATAGTCAAGGTTGTGACTTGGCCGAGTTCTTGCGGGATTACGCCTGATAAGCTGTTGAAGCTTAGATCGAGCAGTGTAAGCTTCTGTAGATTCTTGATGGATTTAGGGATTTGACCGGTGAGGAGATTGTTGTTGAGGATCAGCTTGTTTAGGTAACTCAAGTTTCCGAAACTTAGCGGTATGTTTCCGGTGAAGCTGTTTCTGCTCAGGTCAAGCTGCTCTAGATTCACAAGGTTTCCTAGCTGAGCAGGGATGTCTTCGCTGATGTAGTTGTTGTGCACATCCAAGAGCTCGAAGGACAGTGATGTTGGAGATCTCGCTAGGTAGCCCACCTGAGAAATGGTTCATGTAGAGATCAAGGAACACCAGGTTCTGTAACTCGCCTATCTCTTTAGGGACCTGGCCTGAGAGCTGGTTCTCTCCGAGTCTTAGCCTCACCAGCGACTGGCATTTTGCTACGCTCTTTGGTAATCCGCCGGACAAGGAGTTTCCTAGAAGGAGAAGCTTGCTGAGCCTCTTTAAACCGAAGAGCTCTTCTGGTATTCTTCCTGTTAGCTTGTTCCTGGAGAGGTCGAGGGCGACTAGGTCCGTACAGTTGCCGAAAGAAGACGGGATTGTTCCCGAGACAGAGTTCTCCCACAAGAAAAAGCTCTGAAGAGACTTCAGGTTTCCGATTTGGGAGGGTATAGAGCCTGATAACTTGTTCTTGTCCAGCTGAAGAGCAATGAGGCTAGAACAGTTGCTTATTTCCCAAGGAATCTGACCAGTGAACATATTATCAGACAACTGAAGCTGCTCCAACCAAAGGAGCTTCCCCAAATCTCCAGGAATCTCACCGGATAGATCGTTGGCAGAGACATCAAACACCACGAGGGAAGAAGAGTTGGAAATCTCAGGTGGGATGGCCCCAGAGAAAGAGTTACCCCATAGAAGCAAGCTAGTGATCTTCTGGAGCTTACCCAGCTCCTTTGGGATGGATCCGGTGAGCTTGTTCATGTGCAAATACAAGTTCCTGAGCTCTGAGCACAAACCAAGCTGAGGCTGGGATAGTACCAGAGACGTCAGTGTCATACAGAGCCAAAGTTTGCAAATTTACCAAGTTCCCAAATGTGGAAGGGATTGATCCTGACAAGCCACTGGCTGCAAACCCTAGAGTTGTCAAATTTGTCAGAAGACCTAGCTGGGCAGGGATAGGGCCTCCGAGATTAGGGTTACCACCAAGCCTGAACTCCTGAAGAGAAACCAAAGAACCCAAGCTTGAAGGAATCGAACCATTTAACAGATTATCCTGAAGACAAAGAACTTGCAAAGAAAAGAGATTTGAAATCTGTGAAGGTATTGAGCCAGAGAGCTTGTTGGCATTCAAGATAAGGAACTGGAGAGAAGAGAGGCGGACCAAGCTCTGATGGGATTGGACCAGAGAGAGCGTTTGAAGAAAGGTCAAGAAGCCTGAGTTGGGTGAGTTTTCCAAAAGAAGGAGGGATTAGGCCTGAGAGGTTTGTGGAGGAGAGGTTTAGGAACTGAAGAGAGGAGAGAGAAGAGAGGTCTGGGATTGAAGAAAAGTTAAGGAAAGTGTCGGGGATAGAGACAGAGATCACTCTGTTGTCTGCAGAGCATGTAATGCCATACCAGGAACATGGTGTTTTGTCTTGAGGGTCCCATGAAGAGAAGAGTGATGAAGAAGGAGAGGATAATGATTGTCTCTTCAAAGAGAGAAGAGCTTGGCCGTCTGATGAAAGAGAAAGAGTGGGTTGGGCCATGGAGACCCATGAACCAAAAAGGAACAAGATCAAGAAGAGAAGATTCAACTGTTTGCTGCTGAACATCGAAAAATGGCCGCTTTGTGATGTGAAAAATGGTTGAAAGGAAATAAACTGGTGAAATGGTTTGGTTCTTTCTCCATTGAATCTCTCTGGTAAAGGAATGATTGGAGAGTCAATTGGTTGGTTGTGGTGTAATGGAGGATGAGGAAGAAAAGCAAAGTTGTCTCTTATCTTTTTTGTTGAACCGTGAGGAGGAGACAAGAAGCATGTGTAAAGGCTTTGCTTTCTGATTGCTTAGGGTTTACACTAAACCACTGCAGAACAAGAACTCCAAGAGCAATAACTTGACACTCTCTCCCATGGAGAAACTTCTCTGTCCGGAGGGAAAAAGACTGAACTTTACCGGAGACGGTGGTGGTAGTAAGTTAGGCAGCTAGAGGTTGATGAAGGCAACGTTGGACTTTGAGTCTCACTTTTGTTCTCTCTGTCTCTTTCTTCTCGTTTGCTGTTGTCTTGGGAAGAAGACTAGTAATAAGATTAAATACTCAAAGCTTAATTATAGTATATTATAAGTTTCTAAAGTTTCATATTGCAGTGATTTGGGCGCCACCGGATTCTCTTCCGTTTTTTCGTGGATGTGTGTGCAATGTGTATATACATCTTGCATCACTATATTATTTCTGAAAATTTTCAAACTTTTAACATCGCTCTATATTTCTATGATAAACAAATAGTATTTCTCTGATAATTTTTCAAAACCCAAGGTATATAATTAAGTCTTTTTCAAAAATCAAGGTTATTTATTGTGTTTTGCTTTTCATAAAGTTATTATTCACGGACCAATGATTTTTTTTTGTATGTTTTTGTCATAGAACTGCTATTCGTTTTTTAAACCATTAAAAAGGATCGTAAATTTCTTTACGACAAGGATGGGTTTTCCAAGCAATAAAATATAGCATTGATTCAATATTTTTATATATAAGAAAAACACATTTTCATTAATGTGATTAGTATCAAAGATAATGTCCATATTACTCAAACGTTCGATCTCTTATAACATAAATATATGAATACAAAATTTTCAAAGCTAAAAGTGAAGAAACTTAGAACTTTTCATGCTTGAAGATTAAAAAAAAGGATTTTAGAAGAAACGATCTCAGTTGTAAGGTATAAGCAATCGAGTTGTTATTTATATTTGTATATAATGTTACGTCCATATCTTATAGAGGAATTTTTCAAAAAAAAAAAAAAAATATCTTATAGAGGAAACCACGAAGTAGTGTAGCTAACAAAGTAACAATGCATGTTATTTGCTCTTGTCTTCTTCTCCCATCTTCTTCTCCCTTTGTCGGCTGCTCCCCACCGTTGGATCTTCGTACTCGCTTTTGTTTATCTCTCTACGAAGTAGCTAAACTGATCTATGTTCACTGGGTGCAAATATTTGAGAACCATGGATGAAAATTCGATTAATTAGTATTGACATTTTTGGGTAAAAATAACAACACTAAATCTTGGTTTTTAGAAAATGTCCTGGTAAGGAAGCACGGGAGAGAATGATACAAAAACACCTTTGTAACATCAAATCAATCTGTTCATTTATTACTCAAATCTAAGATGAAAAGAAACTGAAATAAAACAATCAATGTAATCAAAAAATTATGCTAAATTTTTACTGTTTTAGCTAATTATTATTTTTTCTTTTTGGAACGAGAGAATGATCTAAACAACAGAGAAAGGTATTATTCAAATCGAATAATGGAGAAAATGTCTTGGCAATGATCCTAATCAATAAGGACTATATGAATAGGGAACACACTAAGTCTACGACGCAACATCGGAGACGGTGAAAATAAAAACTTAAAAGTGAGTTTGGAGGCAAGCTCCTTTTGTCCGTGTCGTGTTTCTTTGATTATGTAATGTTTTTCTTAAATGTCATAAGATAGGTTTAGTTGATTCAAGAAACTGCCGTAAACCTAAAAAAACTATATAATCTATTAAAACGATACGTAAGAAATCAAAATTACATTACCAAGACAGAAGAGGTGGGTGCGTTTTGGGAGGTGAGCAGCATCAAAAATTGTATATAGAAAACACTCACATGAAGGAGAGAGCTATAGATGCGTAAAATATATTTTAGATTTTGACCTCTTTTTACTCCCCATTTAAAGTTTTGCAACAGTTTGGTACCTTTACTTTAAATGTTTGCAATATATGGCGTCGGTAGTTCATTCAGATATACTTGCAAATCAGCTGAAACTGAAAGGAAGTTTTGTAGATCTAATTCTAGCATCTTTAACATGTTCTTTAACAATCTTTTCCAAATATTAGTATTATTAGTGAAAAAATATAAACAATATTTAAAGATTTGAGAGTGTAACCTTAGTTTACTATAGTAGATAACTGTTATTTGTAATAATAATAACATAAATTAAAAGTACAATACCAAAATAAAATGATAAAGAAGAACGATTGGAGATGATAAATCTTTTCCTTAAATTTTAAATGCGTTATAGTATCACGGTTTCATAATGCTCAAATTCTAAGATACAAACTGCATATGTTTCCAATTCTCATCACTAAAGAAAAAACCCTGTCAAACCTAATTTTTATCAAACTTAAATTTTATGTTGTAGAAAAAAAAATTAACATAACTATTTAAAACAGAAGAAGGTGATTTTGTTTTTCATATGAATCTTAATGTGTGTATCTTTTCACATTGCCACAAGGTTTTATATAGAAATGTGAGCACCACAAATCATTACATTTAGGTTTCTTCTTTTTAAAACCAAAAACATATATGCATTGTTATGGAGTATTAAGTGTCATCCATAACGAAAAATGATTCCTTTGACAACTGACTGTAAATTGCAAAGATAATATTAGTGGTTTTACCAAACAAAACTAGTAATTCATTCTGCCATGGATATACATTTTTATATTTAACCAACTATAAAAGATAACCATAAATAGGGTTTAAACAATAAGTTATTAGACATAATTATGTCTATGTAGCATATTTAATCCATTTTTTTACTTACACATTTTGTAATTTCTTTTCTCATTCAAACAAACTCCATTTTTCTTCGACATATGAATACACTTTTCATAAAACTCAAAAATAGTTTAAAGAAATGCTCAAATATTTTCCAACATATCAGACATGGGGACTCGACGTGAATACTCATTACTAAATATATACTACTTGTTCATTTTGTATCCATTCGATTTTTTTTTATGTTATCGTCCTTATTGAATTGGATATTAAATAGCAGATTTTGATATTTGTATGTATAAACCAAGTTTCAAATAAGAAAATTTTGTAATTAACTAACTTAATATTACTCATTACTTACTTCTCCTTTTGTTTTATTACAAATAAATAAAATTTTGATAAATTTTATTGTTTAGTTGTAACTAATAAAGACAACTATAGACACTAAGAAGAAAAAAATACTTTTAAGAAGCTCATGTATTTAGCTCATTTATATACTAGACACAAGTATTTGGTTTAGATAACTCTCGTGTTCTTTTTTATTTTTTAGTACAATAAAAAAAACTCTTATGTTAAAATATAAAAGATTACTCCCTCTGTTACATATAAAGATTTATGTTGTAGAAAAATATTGATTTCTAAAAGATAAATTTTCGATTTATTAAGTAATAATAGTAAATTGTAAACTTCAACAAATATAATTGTTTTTCTTGAATTTATATTGGTTAAAATCTATGAAAATAGTTGATCACAAAAATAATGTGTTTATAGCTAAAATTCAATATTCTCTCCGTTACAAAAAGGTCTATGTTTTAGAAATTTTTTTTTTTAAAAGATACATATTTTACAATTCAATGCATGAAATAATAAAATTGTGAATTTTCGAAAATATTAATTGTGTTTACTGAATTTTGATCTTTTAAAAATTATCGAAAATAGCTAATCACGAAAAATAAAATTATAATAAAAAATTTATGTGTTTTCTTAATATGTTAAACTTTAAAATATACATTATTTTGAAAAGAAAAAGTATATTTTATTATTACGTGTGAAAACTCTAAAACATATATCTTCTATGTTTCATTATAAGTGGTGTTTATATTTTTTTGGTTGCAAAATAAATGATGTTCTAATATTTTAGATAAATTTTAATGTTATTTTAAATTTAAGACCAAACGGAAAATAGTGTATTTTTAATCTGTTGAACTAATTTTATTTAATGAATGTTTTGTAACCAAAATAAATTGTATAAAATTTTGTATTTTTTTAATTACTGTACAAAAACCTTAAACACAAATTACATTGAAACAAAAAGAATATTTTTTTGAAACAGAAACTTTATTTAAAATAACTAATTTGTAATTATAAAAAAATAAGTATTCAAAACAACAAGTAACATGGTGAAACAAATAAGTACTCATTCTTGAGTAGATATTTCGTTTTTGATAATTCAAATTTAAATTCATATTTGTATTACCTGTATAAGGCAAACCAAATATTACATATTTTTTTGGTGTCCATCTCTCTCAGAAATTGAGATGGGACATAAACTAGTTAATACAGAATATTAATCAATATATCTATTGTCAATTTATATCTAATTGGAAATTCATGAAAATTACTAAGGTACTATGATTGAGTTCGAAACCATTTTGTAGGCGGCGATAAGAGACTTCAGTGAACATACTGAGGGCTACTAATAATTAAGTAAGCTTATGTTAAGTATAGTTAATTTGTCTTCAGGCACGCTCCAAAAGCAATTGCTTTAACCCGGCCGCTGATTAAATGGCTGCTCGAGCTAACCTACCTTTTTTGTTTGATAAAGAGCTAACCTACTTGTAAACTAAACCATCTATCTTTTCTCGGGTAAATATCCAGAAAATTGTTCGTTTCAAAGTTATAAAAGATTAAGATTTGTCTCCCTAGTTTGTTTATGAAATTATATATACCGCGGGAATAAAACACACAAATCGAAGAATTCACTGAGGTCCAAAGTTCTTGAAATCAAAAATAAGCAAAATTACAGTCGCGATGCTCCTTTGCCACCGAAATAGACAAGCACAATCTTTTTTCTCTATGTTAAAATTAAGTAATTGTTTCTACATGTTTAGAGTGGCCGGCCAATGGTAGTTTCTTACATTGATCTCTTTAGTATTGTAACCCGGCGCAGTATACATTGCTGCCTAAAGTAAAAAAAGATTTGGCGCCCTCCTAGAGTCTAAAACTGAACTATGTACATAAGGAAGAGGAGTGTAACCAGTAGAGTACTGACAACGTTTCGTAATTGTGATGCCTCTAAATTTTTATTGTATTTTGGCGTCTAAAGCTTTGGCATCACCAGCTTTAGGTTAGGGCCGGCACCGGAACTTGTAAGGAATAATTCTGAATACGTACATGTTTAAAGTGGTTGATGACAGTTTTCTGCATTGATCGATTGTGTGCTGTAGGAAATAATTCTGGATATTATTTATTATGACGTCTATAATTAACTTGTGAAATAACATCCGAGTCTTTCTCTTTGATGCAAATATGTGATTATGTATTTTATATCTGGATTATATTCATATAAATAAGTAATTTTTTTTTATGAACCCTATCAGCTGATCCAGTCGATCCTGAAAAGAACATATTGATCCAGTCGATCCTGAAAAGAGCGTATTTAGTGTTACGCAGTGGACTATCCAAAAATGTACTACACTGTCTGATCCGAGTTTAGGATACCTTTAGACTAATATCATGGATGAACCGATTATCTATTACGCTCCACCATGTAAACCAACTGGACCAAAACTCAAGTACAGACTGGCCAAGTAGTGATAATTTAGTTTCAAAAAAAATCAAATTCAGAACTGACGTGGGTACACACCAAGCTCCAACAGATTTCATTAGACTACCACAAAAAACTACATAAACCATATGCAAAAAAAAATTCTATATATTTTCTCTCTTCTATATATTATCTTTTTATATTTACAACCACTTTAATATTATACTTGATCCTATTATTTTTTATATGGTATCAGAACAACAAACTACATAAGCAATATACAAAAAAAAAACTATATATATTTTCTTTCTTCTATGTATTCTCTTTTAATATCTAAAACCACTCTTATATTATACTCTAAATCCTTCGGACTAATACCAGAGATGGACCAATCATCTGTTACGCTCCACCATGTAAACCAAGTAGACCGAAGCTCATGCCTAGACTGACCAAGTAGTAATAATTTAGTTTCTAAAGAAAATCAAATTCATAACTAATTTGGATACACACCAAACTCCAACAGATTACCACTAGAGTACCCCAAAAAAAATCTACATAAACCATATACAAAAAATTATATATATTCTCCTTTTATATCTACAACCACTTTTATATTATACTCTAAATCCTATTATTTCTATATGGTATCAGAACAATAAACTACATAAGCAATATACAAAAAAAATTACATATATATATATATATATATATATATTTTCTCCTATGTATTCTCTTTTTTATATCTAAAACCACTCTAATATTCTACTCTAAATCCTATTATTTTCTATATGATATCGGAACAACAAATTTTTAAAAAACCTATTTCCACAATTAGTTAAGTTTTTTTCTCAGGAATCCATATGAAAAACCAGAATAAATTGTTTTTGCATGTTGACTATTTTTTGTGTTCAAAGGCCACAAAATACAGTTCTTGGTAGCCATGTTATATTAGAGCACATTTACCTTTTTAAGTAATGTATAAGAGAGATGAGTCAATTCACTCATCTTTAATTAGTTTTAAGTTAGAAATCCATACAAAACTTTATAATGTGACTACAAACTTTAAATGTTATATATTCATGTATATTATTATTTCATTTCACATACAAAACATAAACTATAGATGTTTTATTAAAACATATAAGTGATTTTTCAAATATATGTTAAATAATGTGATGATTAATATAATACACATATATAATTGAATTATAAGAAAACAACAAGTAAGTTTCAATTTAATATTATTCAAAAATAACCATAGAAGTGAAATTTATTTGATATATGAAAAACTTACAGACATATTTATCTATCTTATTAAAAGAGAAAAACATTTAACTTTGGAAATATATTTATTAATATACATAAAGATAATTATTGGTATTTTAATTTATATATAGATACATCAAAATGGTTAATATAGTTAAAAATTATTAATTGAAAAATATGTTACATAATATATTATTTTGATTTATTTTGTATCCAAACGCAATATGAGAAATCAACAAATCATACACAACTAAAAATCGTTGTCTATCACAAAATATTATATATTACAAATCAAACAAACACCCATTTATATTGTGAAGAATTTATATATCTATTTTATTAAAATAAACATCCATGTGGATGCACGGATCAAACTCTAGTTCTTATTATATTTTTAATTATCAACGATCCTCTTCTGTAATATAGGAAGATATAAGTCTCCCCTAATAGAGGAGTCTTTATAAAAATTGTACATTCGTTAATTCAATCAACGAAATTAATCAGACTTTCGTCATTTTCACAAGCAAATAAGCAATAGACATATAAACATAAGGAAAGAGTAGAGAGTACCTGAAGATGGGTTTATTGCCAGAGATTCACTTGTTTGTAGAGAGAGAGAGAGATAAATTATTAATTGACAAATATGTTACATAATGTATTATTTTGATTTATTTTGTATCCAAACACAATATGAGAAATCAACAAATCATACACAACTAAAAATCGTTTGTCTATCACAAAATATTATATATTAATAATCGAACAAACACCCATTTGTATTGTGAAGAATTTATAATTATATTTTATTAAAACAAACATCAGTGTGGATGCACGGATCAAACTCTAGTTCTTATTATATTGTTAATTATCAAAGATTCTCTCCTGTAATATAGGAAGATATAAGCCGCCCCTAATAAAAGAGTCTTTATAACAACTGTACATTCGTTAATTCAATCAACGGAAATTAATCAGACTTTCGTCATTTTCACAAGCAAATAAGCAATAGACATATAAACATAAGGAAAGAGTAGAGAGTACCTGAAGATGGGTTTATTGCCAGATATTCACTTTTTTGTAGAGAGAGAGAGAGAGAGAGAGAGAGAGAGAGAGAGAGAGAGAGAGAGAGAGAGAGAGAGAGAGAGAGAGAGAGAGAGAGAGAGAGAGAGAGAGAGAGAGAGAGAGAGAGAGAGAGAGAGAGAGAGAGAGAGAGAGAGAGAGAGAGAGAGAGAGAGAGAGAGAGAGAGAGAGAGAGAGAGAGAGAGAGAGAGAGAGAGAGAGAGAGAGAGAGAGAGAGAGAGAGAGAGAGAGAGAGAGAGAGAGAGAGAGTTAGTTTATTACGAAAACGAAGATGACACATTTCAGACTAAAAATGGGATACAATATTGTTTGATTTTTTAATTAAATACGTGGGTACACCACTTTCCTAGTGAATTTATTGAACTGAATATGAATATGAATGAACAAACATTTGACCCAAATATATTTTGAAATTGGGCTGGCAAATAAATAGAATCCGAAAATTCGAATCGAATATGACCTGTTGAGTGCTGACAATACATCTGAACCGATCCGAGCTAAACATAAATACCAAATGAATCTTGTTTTAAAGGTATTTCGGGTTATGAGATTTATCTGAATCAAACCAAAACTCAAATGGGTATCTAAAAAGACCCAAAAAATCAAAATCTCAAAAATAATCTGTACCAAAACCCAATCTCAATCCCTAATATGTATTTAAAATACAGTAAGATAGTTATTGAGTACTTAGAATAATAATTTATCACATGGATAATTAACTGAAATGCTAATAAAATATTAACTTAAATACTTAGTTCAATATATATTTTTGGGGTTTGATCAATATTGATGTTTTTATGTTTTGACAAATGCATTTGTTGTTCAATTTATGATAAGTTTCCTTATGAAGTTTAAATAATGTTATTTTTTCATAACGTCACGTCGATGTATTCTTAAGTTTATAGAGTTTCTGGTTTTTAATTTTAATTTGTTTATGTTTCATTATTTATGATTTTTTCGTTAGTACAAAACTTTGTTTTGTCATGATATGTTTTACGTTGTCACAAATTGACAACTAGTTCAAGAAAAAGTCTTGTATGGTTGATAGAAGGACCTCCAAAATTATTATAGAGGACAATAATATGGTTTAAGGATAAGGAAACCATGTAAACAAATTTATTGAAAAGATTGAAAATATATTGAGTTTAGCCAAATACGAATCAATATTTATAGAAATGATAAACCGGTTAATATCAAAAACCGAAACTATTTTAGGTTCAATTGGATCTTCGACATGTAAATAAATCTAATCCAAACTTTTATAATATTCAATGGGGTTAAAATTCATGATCCCAAAGACCTAAAACCCTGAACTGAAATCTAATTGGACCCCGATTGCCTAGCCCTGTTTTGAAAGGTAAACCCAGCTTATTTTCTTTGGGTTTGGGCAACTTTTACCCATATTGACATACCCACCCATAAACACAATGTCGGTAATAACAAAACCAGTCAAACATTAACCGATCTTTTCCGAACCAATTGTAAACCGGAGTATAATCAGTTTCGCCGGTTCTAACAAAAGATAACAAAATATCAATACATATTAATCTGACTCCCACCAAAGGTCGTTAAGTCGGGTCTAACTGGTAACCATCTCGGGAATAGTAGGAACAAATAGGAAAGGAATAGATAGGAATAAAATTATGGGAATAGTGAGGAATGGTTATTCCATATCAAATTTAGTGAGGAACAAATTTGTTCTTTAATTCTCTACGATAAAAGGAATGAGAAGGAATGAAAAGGAATGATTATTCCTTGTGAATGGTAAAATTTGTTAGGAACATTAAGGAATGCACTATTCCTCTTCATTCCTTGGTCACCAGTTAGACCCTTTGTTCTTCTTCCGGCAACCTCTTCTTCTTCTTCTCTGTCATTTGAGTTTTTGATTATACAGACAAGACCAGAATATATGGCGGTAGTAGAATCACGCTCGCGGCGAACGGAGGTATGCTGATCTCATCCTTTCTTTCGTGTTTTGTCGTTTCGTTAGGGGAAGTTTCTATTTTCCGATCTTTAAAAAAAAATTGCAGATGAATTGGGGTACGATATGCTGCTCAGCCTTCTCCTGTCTCCAGCTCTACTGGACACGTCTTGTCATTCGCAAATGGTTCAATGTTTCTTCCTTTGATTCCGATTATAGTGCCGATACTGATGACGATAGACCCTCCCTTTCCCGCAGCCAAGGTCACACCTATTTATTCTTTTTATTTTAATTTCATGTGACTGAAACTGAACCTGGTGTAACAGATTTTGAACCTGGTGTCACCAAAGATGATGATGATACTGATGGTAATGTGTTTCAGTAACTCTCTCCAATAGTTGTATATTCAGATTTTTTCTTTAGCTTATAGACGTGAAACTTGATCTCAGATTGTCCTAAGCTTAGAAGACGCAATTCAGAAACTTTCAGGGCTCAGTATATTGAGACACAAGCAGTCAGGTCTTTTTCATTTCTCTGCAAAAGTAAAATAAAACAGCTTCTTTTGTTGCTTAGTGAGTGAGTCCCTGGTTTTGATGTAGCTAGAATCTGTGCTGGGACATGGAATGTTGGAGGCAGAGTTCCACAGGCTGACTTGGATATCGATGGTTGGCTCGACACTCTTGAACCTGCCGACATTTATGTTCTTGGGTATTCTTTTTTATTTTTTTCTCTCAATCTTTCGCTTTAATTTCTTAATCGTTGGTCAGTTTTGTGTTAAGTTTCATTTTCAGTCTTCAGGAAATCGTTCCTTTAAATGCGGTAAACATTTTTGGTATTGAGGATGACCAGCCTGCTTCTGTATGGGAGAACATCATACGCGATGCTTTAAACCGAGTTCGTCCTAGAAAGGGGAAGATTTTAAGTCACAGTGATCCTCCCTCTCCGTCAGTGTTTAAGCCATACAAAGAGGTCTCTCACGATATGTTTCTTGAAACAACACATGTTCCTTGTGATACATTTTCATCTGGTGAAAGACCAATCCTAAGTGAAGAAGATTCACTTACTAACATAGAAGCTTTGGATTCCACCAATGACAACGCATCACCAAGTACGCCAGACCGCTCTCTCTCGATGCAAATTAATAGTGATTGCCAGAGGGAAGAAGAAAGGCTTAGTTACAATGGCCTGAGCTGGCCAGGAGCCTCCACTAAAGCTCCTCAATCAATATGTTTTGGAGAGACGTGGTGCCTTCAAGTCACTGAATCTGAGTATCATGAATCTGAGAAAACCAGCGTTATGTAAGGATCGTGAGCAAACAGATGGTTGGAGTGTTTCTCACCGTCTGGGTTCGGAGGAGCTTGCGCAAGCACATAAGCAACCTTAGTGTCTCCACCTGTTGGTGTTGGTATTATGGGATACATTGGTAACAAGGTCTTGATTTCTCTTTAATAACTACTTGCTCTTAATCATTTATATTCCCTAGGATAGCAATAACTTAAACGGTTTACTTGTGGTGTTACTTTACAGGGATCTGTATCTGTGAGCATGTCAATCTATCAAACACCGTTTTGTTTCCTGTGCACACATCTGTCATCAGGGGAAAAGGATACAGATCACCAGAAAAGAAACGATGATGTAATTGAAATTCAAAGAAGGACGCTGTTTCATCCCCATTCTTCAGATGCCAATGTGCTTCCAAGAAGCATCCGTGATCATGAGTACGCTTTATTTCTCACTTGACTACGATACAATCTCTCTTAGTTTATGAAAGTAACAAGATGAAGCTTTTTGTAGAAGAATAATCTGGATGGGAGATCTGAACTATCGGATTAACTTGTCGTATGAGAAGACACACGAGCTTATTGCAAGAAACGAATGGCAGAGGTTGCTTGAGAATGACCAGGTACGTTTATTGCATTCTTTTTATGGTTAAAATTTAGTTTACATCACAAACTCTTAAAAGCTATAGGATGTCTTATTATGTGACTAGCTTTCAATCGAAATGAGAAAAGGCAACGTATTAGAGGGATGGTCAGAGGGGGCTTTATGTTTTCCACCGACATACAAATATGAAATCAACTCAGAAAATTATATAGGAGACGACCCGGAATCAGGAAAACGTAAACCGGCCTGGTACTGTTTCTACACACATTATGATACAGCATATTTTTGTTTTTAAAAGGTTAAAAGAGAACAGTTAAGATTTAAAGTGAATGTGTTTGATCAGGTGTGACCGCGTCATTTGGAAAGGGAAGGGGATTAAGCTTCTTAGTTACAGAAGGAATGAGATTAAGCTAGTCGGATCACCGGCCAGTCACATGCGACGTTCTTGGCAGAGGTTGAGGTTTTGTCTCCATGGAAACTTCAGCGTGCGCTTGCAATCACTTATGCCGAGATCCAAAGCCAATAAGCTTGTAAGGTCGCCCTAAAACCCCTCTTAGGTCAGATCAAATATGTACAAACTCCGTCTTGTGTAAGAAGAGGATACCACATTATTATTATTTGCAATTTGTGTAATTATGATTAGAGAAATGTATAATAGTGTGCTGGCGAGAAATACAAATAATATTTGCGCATTTCATGTGTCATATATTTTATTTTGCTTCACCTTCATGATGAACGAAAAGTTATTATTATTAGGATCTATTGTTAATCCGTTGAATACTTGAATGGTAGGCATGTAATTCTGAAACAGAGAGGAACAACCAGTTAGTAGAAAAAATATCAAACCAGTGGTTTCATATCCTCACTTTATCTCTGGCCAACCAAAAACGTGCGTGAAGAAAATGCAAGAAACGAAAAAAAAACTGCCACCTCTGGTTGGGTGTGTCACTCGTATTGGTCTCCTGCCAATCCGAATAAGAGTTCAAGTCAGACAAGGAGTATGATAGTGACTGGGGGATAGTGGCAGGCAGGTTAAATACAGGATTAAGGCAATCGGGACTCTTGGTTCTGTCATTAGTGGTGGTTACTGGTGATGGTATCCTAATCCGTTGCAAGTCATTAAAGACTAATCATATTGCACCGAATTCGAATTCAAAGAGTAACTGTTTTTTTTTCTCTTTAATGTGTGGGACAAAAATGTTAACAAGACATAATACATGTCTTCTCATTGACAAAGATAAAAAGACATATTTAGGGGTTAGTTGGTTTACCATCCGCAAACACATCCGTTCATAGCATTTTGAAACAATCATATAAACTGTTTTGTAGCGTTTCAAACTGTTTTGTACCGTTCAAAATCAAAAACCTCTTACCACAAGCGTTTGCGGTCGAAAAAATATTATTTTAACTTAGATTTAGATTTTTTATATCTTAACTTAATCCTAATTAACTAATCTGTACATTGCACTCCATGCTCAAACGTTTTGCTGCGATCATGGAAGATCCAAATGGTATTCTTGAATGGATTGATTCATACTAAAGCTTTAAAATAACATTTTAATTTTTTTTATATTTTCTAAAATAATATATACAAATTTTAAGAAAATATAGTTAAACTAAGATAACAAATTGAACTAAAGGTAATTAACAAACTTAATTTTATTTTACCTAAAAAGTTATACTTCAACTCAGAAGAATAACAAAATCTAATATATAACTAGTGAATTGGTCCAATTTTTATATATAAAATTTTCTATATAGTTAAGAGTGTTGTAAATGATAAATGATAAATTTATATCTTTTCGAATGATAAATTTATAAATAAATAAAAGTAAAATATTAAGAAATAGTATCAAATAGCCACCAAACATTTGTTTGTTTCCTAACTATTCCACAAGAATCAAAGTGACCAAATTATATTTTATTAAAAGGGTAACTGATAATTATATTTTCATTTAGGAATCTTCTTAATTATTTATTACATATATAAAATATATTTTTCAAAAAAAATTAGAAGATAATAAAATCAAAAGAAATTTTCTAGGATGACACCTAAGATCAAATATTAACCAAAATAAACCCTATCTGATCGTAATGAACATTGTGTCTTAATATAAACTTAGACACTTCACCTTATGGTCACATAAAGAATGGAGCCTCAGCCCATTTGAAATTCGAAGAAAGAGTATCCGCTGAATTGTAACTTTTTCTTGAGGATTAGTCCGTGTTTAAGGTTGGGGATACCCCATGTTCAGGGCCGGCCCTGGGGTAAAGCAGGTAAGGCAGTGGCTTTAGGCGCCACAGCTTTATATAATTTATAGGCGCCAAGTAAACGAATTGTGACTTCAGCTCAGCGGTTTGGTTTCTGCAGCAAATGCACTCTGGTGAGTAGTTCGACGCTTGTTCCCACCATATTAATTTTTTCTTTTTATTTCATCTCATTTTGGATAACTGTATATTAATTAATGACGATTTGACATGACATATTAATTAATTAATTAGTTGTAGTTCTAACAACTAGTTTCTTTTATTACAACTTAGTTTTTTTTTCTAGCAAAACCATGTTTTCTATATGTCTTTTTTTTATATTTATATTTAATGAAAATTTCTAAAATATAAGAATACAAAATATCCTAAATTGAGTACTAATATTCTGTGAGATATTTCTCAAAATGAAATTATTGTTAATGTTAACCTTTTATCATGTATTGCTTTTTATACATTTTATTATCTTCTTCTTATTTAATTTCTATAAGAACTTAAAATAGAATTAAGAATCAATCAAATAAATTGTCAATGGAATACAGACCATCTAAAATGTGGTTATTCAAAGTTAATCAAGGGTTCTGCTAGAAAAAATATTTGTCTTACATTTTATTTTTTGGAAACAGATGAAGTTTATTAACATATATTTTGATACCATATTAAAAGTGTAATACAAATTTAGTTATATTTATGGGGCATTATTTTTGAATTTGCTTTAGGCGCCACGTTAGTCCGGACCGGCACTGCGGCCATGTTAATAAAAAAAGTATTTATCCTAGTCAGTTTTGGTAGAGTTTAACTTTAAAACATAGTTGAAAAATAGTGAGTATGATTTAACCTTTTTTTTTTTTACTTTTATACCACAAGTGGTAGAATATTCTAGTATTTATGAGGAGATGCGGGCCCCTCGGTCGTAATCGAAGCCCAGCAGCACGTAGGGTGGTGGAAACTTCGTATTCTCTAAAAAGCTGACCGAAAACCCTAGAATATTAGTAATTATTATCGTCTCTTTGACCGAACCAAACAAATTATTTCCCTCGCCGATCAAAAACCCTAGAAGTTTAATTCTCGCCTCTTGTTTTTCTTAAGATCGTGCCCTGTGTTATGTAGGTTTGATTGGCTCTCTCCACTTAATCTTGAGAGAGAGGAGAAGAGAAGAAGGGGATCACGATTCGTTCTGTTCTTCTGTAAAAGGGTTTTTCTTTCGTTGACCCGTTTGGTTATTTTTGTTTGGTCTGAAAGACAAGATTCTCTCTGTCGGAGATGGCGAATTCGTGTTTGAAAGGAGGTAAGATTCAGCGCACCAGGGTTTCCGGTTTCATCCCTACGGATGAGGAGCTGGTGGTGTATTATCTGAAGAGGAAGATCTGTGGGAGAAAGCTTAGAATCAATGCTATCGGTGTCGTTGATGTCTACAAAGTGGATCCTACCGAGTTGCCTGGTAATTTCCATATTCTTTTTTCTTTACTTGATTCTCACGCTACTCTTTAGATCTCCTTCACATGTGGTTCTCTGTTTGCTTTCTTAGGGTTTGCTTTTGTGATCGTTACCCAATAGCTATTTAGTTTTAGGATTTTGTAGTTTCCTGGTTAATCAGTTTGCTCGCTAGCTTGTTTGAAAAGTAAACGATCGTATCACAATTCGTATGTACAAGATTTGATCTTTTACTTATGTTTCAAATGATTTCGTTTTGTTGACTTTATTTATTATCCACAAAGTTTAGGTTTTATTTTCTAACAGTAAGTGAACAATCTGTGTGAGGCAGGTCTGTCGGTATTGAAGTCTGGAGATCGGCAGTGGTTCTACTTCACGCCAAGGAACAGGAAGTATCCAAACGCAGCTAGGTCAAGTAGAGGCACTGCAACTGGTTATTGGAAGGCAACAGGGAAGGATAGAGTCATAGTGTACAACTCAAGATCGGTGGGACTCAAAAAGACTCTTGTTTTCTATAGAGGTCGTGCACCTAATGGTGAGCGTACTGACTGGGTGATGCACGAGTACACCATGGATGAAGAAGAACTCGGCAGATGCAAGAACGCCAAGGTAAACTATTTTTTTATTTTTTTAGTAATTCAAGCTTATAGTCAACATCATAAGTTGGCACGCGGTGCGAGATGTTCCCCTTCTACTATGTTTTATGTCGATTCTAGATCTCCGGTTTGGTTCTCTGAACCGAAAGAGCATAGATCATAGTTTCTTCTTTTGTTGTCAAAAAAAAAAGTCAACATCATAAGTTGGTCCCCTCCGTTTATATTAACTAATCTACCTTTTTGGATTTTCAGGAGTACTTATGCCCTTTATAAGCTGTACAAGAAAAGTGGGGCTGGTCCCAAGAACGGTGAAGAGTATGGTGCTCCGTTCCAAGAAGAAGAATGGGTCGACTGATGATGATGATGACGGAGAAGAGGCAGATGATGTTGCTGTACCGGATGATCATGTGGTCCGTTACGAGAATAACCCTCGTGTGGATAATGGTTTATTTTGCAATCCTGTCAATGTTCGGTCTGATGATTTCAACAAGCTTCTCAACGAAATCCCATATGCACCGGGGCTTGCTCCAAGACATATGAATGAGGTTTCTGGTGTTATGCAGGTCAGTTTCTTCGCTCTTTTAATATGGTTCTGTAGTGCTTCCCTCACTAAACAGATATATACTTGTACCTTGCAGGTCAATAGCCAAGAAGAGGTGCAGAGCACGTTGCTGAATAATTCTACTGGTGAGTTTCTTGCCCCCTGGGAAGTCGGAATGTTCCTGCCAAGTTGTCAGCCAAACAGCATTCACTCGAGCTATCAGTCCCATGTGAGGTCAGCAGACTCATTTGATTGCAGTGAGGTCAAGTCAGCTTTCAAGACCTCTGGTGTTGCACCTTTCGTGTTTGAGAAGGAGGATTACATTGAAATGGATGATCTTCTCACCCCTGACCAAGGAGCTGCTGCTTCAGTTGAGAAGCCTGGACAGTTCTTGAACCCACCCCACCCTGGTGAAGAATATGAACACTTTAATGACTATGACCAATTGTTCCATGACGTTTCCATGTCTTTCGATTTAGAACCTGTGTTTCAGGAAACTTACTCAGATCTGTCTTCTGTGAGTAATTTTGCTAACGAAGGAAGGCAGCCTTTCCTTTATCAACAACAGTTTCAGGACCAGACCCTTGAGACTCAGGTCAACAGCTTCATGGATCCTAACCCAAATGCCAATCAATTCGTTGACGATGTGTGGTTTAAAGATGCTCAGGCTGCTCTCTATGATCAACCACAATCTTCTTCTTTAGCATTTGCTTCACCTTCATCAGGTACTTAAACTCTCTTTTCGTCTCCAGCAAGTTATGAATCCCACTAAGCCACTAATGCTTTTTTCTGCATTAGTCTTTCACCTGAACCAAGACATGTATTTATATATGATATACCCTGTTTATCAAAGCTTCTTGTATAAATCTCTTTATATGTAATAACCTTTAAGACATTCCGCTGATACTTGGTGAATAATACCAAATTGTTTAGGTGTGATGCCTGAATCCAAGAACCAGGAATGCCAAAACTGGTGGTGAAACAAGGAGCCAGTTCTCATCAGCTATGTGGGCATTGCTGGACTCAGTACCTTCAACACCAGCCTCTGCATGTGAGGGTCCACTTAATAGGACCTTTGTGCGTATGTCTAGCTTGAGCCGCATCAGGTTCAACGGGACGTCAGTGACTACTAGCAAAGTCACCGTAGCAAAGAAGAGGTATGGGAAACAAAGGTTTTCTTCTCTTATCAGTTATGGGTGCTATATGTGCCTTCTTCTGGGTGTTGATCATTGCTACAGTTGGAGTCCAGGGGAGACATCGTTACCTAAACATGAGTTAGAAGAAAGCATGATCCACATTTAGTGATCTATGGAATTGACCTATGATGAGTCTTTGATTATGTATAGAGTTTGAAAGAGTTTCGACAAATAATTCTTAACTAAGGGTTTCTCTTCTTCCTTATATTTATAGTTGATTCACAAACAAATCATAATGTTTCCCTATAGCCACCCGAAGTAAGTTTAAAGGGAGAGTTTTATTAGATTGCAGTGTATTTGTTATGTGATGAGAAGGAAGAGAAATGTGTTAGTGCAAAAAAGGTAGGTTTCAAATGCAAAGATAGAATGGAAAAAATGTTAATTGTTTAAGGGAAAGAAAAATGTCCAATAACTAAAGAATCTGGAGTTTTTTTCTTTTTTGAACAAAAGAAGAATCTGGAGCTAATATGAGAAAAATAACCATCTAAACTCCTCTCTCTAGACTTTCCATCTTCTCTCTAAAAGACTCGAAATAAGAAAACCGTTTTCGGTGGCCGGTGGATTACCACCGGTTACCATCATGTTTTTTTGTCTTTTGATGTAAAATAGCTTCAGTCGATCTTCGATCGATTTTATAGTTTTGCTTGGCGAATTTACTCTTCGCGTTGGCGACTTTTTTAAAGTGAAAAGCTCAATCAAATCAGAACCGTTCATCAATCTTATCTTTTTCTGATATGAATTGAGCATAACTATAGTTATGTCCCTGTTTTTTTCCTTCTGTGTATAATCTTATTCTATCTGGTCGAGATGGTTTTGTTTTCCTCTTTGTTAGATAAGCTTAGTCCTTGACTCGGAGGTGGTATAAAGCTTCGTTTCGTGTTTGTGCGAAGTCCCCACAAAGAACAAGGCCTGAGATTTGGACCATGCTTTTGAGTTTCAAGTCAGAATCCAGATGATTCGGAGCTACCATAAGGGTCAGTGTTCCGACAAGATTCCAAGCTTGGCTCTTCTAAAGCCGTTCCCGGTGCTTAATTCTAACAATTGGAGAAAAGACCACGAGATCGACAGTGATTAAAGGTTGAAGAACATGCAAGCAGCCTCAAGTATGTCGGAGATGGAGATGATTGGCGTTCTGGCGAGTTGGTTCCGGCACTGTTCTTTCCTTCCTCGACTAAGTTATGGAAGCCACGTAGTGAGACCACGTGTCACTCATGCGATTGTAATTATCTGTAAAATATAGGCTTCATGTTCGGCTTAACTTGTAATGAGACTGTTTGTATCCTTGCCCTTTGGGCTGTCCTTTTAATAAAACGAACCGTTGACAAAAGAAAAAGAAAAAGAAAAAGAAAAAGGAACTAATATGAGAAAAATAATGGGGTGATTGGTTCGGTCCTAGATACATACTTGAGCTTTAACTTTATCTATAACCTTTAAAATTACCAATCATATTTAAGTCGATTTTGAAAATTATAGCAAATAAAAAATGGTTGTAAACCTTTTGTTTGCTAAAACAATATTTTGTGATGTATGAAAAATATATGGATATAGAAGTATATTCCTAACATCTTTACTTTTTATATTTAGTTTTTACAGTTACAGTCGATATATATAGCATGATAATTCTACGGAATAAATTTTACAATACATCTTTTTTAGCTATAACCCAACAAATCACTTTCGATGTGTACTAATCATCTTGTGTGTCATGCAAAGCTTTTGAGTCCCTAAATCGCAACAGGATATGTGGAACTGAAACATGAAAGCGAGATTTTAAAATACTTAGGAATTGGGTACTTGTTAAAAGTGTGTACATGTAGGGGTTATTGGAAGAAAAAAATGTGTAGAGTTTGTGAATTTTAAAGTTGATGAAAATTTTAAGTTATATGGATTAAGAAAAAAATATATATGTTAACTTAAAATTTTGATCATTACTTTTTGTTAATTCATAAATTTGTGTTATTTGTTTTCCATCATTCATTTTGTAAATTTATGGTTAAAACATTATTAAACTTAAGATAAATAAATAAATACTTAAAATCTACAAACAAAAATTTAAAATTAAAAAGAATTTTAAATTTTTGATTTTTTTTTTGTAAAAATTGAAAACAAAATTGTACTAAATGAAACGAAAAATAAAAAAAATTCAAAATAATATAAAAAGTTTGAATTCAAAAACGTATAATTTAAAAATATAAAATTTTTATTTTTATTTAATGATAAAAAAATAAAAATATAACTATACATTCAAAAAAGTAATTATATATAATGAGGTTTAATTTGGGTTAGTACAAAAGATATTTGGCAAGAATGATTATTTTTTTTAGATACACATGATATTTTAAAAGTCATATAAGTAAAAATAGACATCATTCATGTCCCAATAACAATAGACTTATTTAGAGTTACAGAATCAACAATAACTAAACTTTTTAAATAACACAAGAGATTTTAATAGATTTTAATAGGTTTTGAAAATTCTCAAACCAATAACAAAGAGTTTTACAAAAATTGTTAAAATCAATAAATTAATAATAATAGAATCTCAAAAATTTTAAAGTTGATGAGAATTCATTTGCCAATAACCCTCATATACTATTGGACTTCAAAATAAAATCATACTAAAAATAAATGTTTTAAATAACAAAACCCAGTATACAATTTACATATGGTAATTTAAATAAAAAACAAGTATATATAATTACAAAGGAAAAATAAAAAATAGTATTTAACTGTCATATGTACATACATTTATATTGCTTTCAGAGTGAAAAAAATCACCACTTGATTCGAACCAAAGCAAAGAAACAATGTCGTTTAATTAAGAAAAACTCCCGACTTGATTTAAACCCAAGTAAAAAAACCTGGTCAAATATATTAAAGGAAAAATGATTGGATTACACATGGTATCAGATATCAAATAGTTAACCATGTAGATTAAACTAATGTATACCTAACTACAAGAATTATAATATTCTTCAACTTAATGATGTAATATAGTTAACATCACTAGTTTAATTTCATTCATCAAAAACTATCAGAGACTGTTTATATCTCTCGTTTTATCAATCAAAATATGAAATACCTACCAGTAATTTAACTAAAAATAGATTTTGATCCATATTTTAAATCTAATTTACAAAACCAATATGTTTTATAAAATTTTGATAGGTAGTGATGCTTTAACATTTTTATTTTAGTGTATTTAAAAATTATTTAATTATATTATTTTATTTATATTAAATATGAAAGTTATATAAGATATTATTTAATTTTGTTTTTAATTATTTTAATATGTTTTGTTATTAACTTTTAATAAAATTTCTGTGATTTGTCTGATTAATTATGTAGTATATACTTATTTGATCAATTTTTTATTATAAAATTTATTTGATGTCAATTTATTGACTCTAAAATTTTATTTTTTTTTAATATAAAATTAATCAAATTATAAATTATTTTATTTATATTTTCATAAACAAAATTGCATTTATTTAAACATAGTAGAACTTTAGTATTAGATTTTTATTTTTAGATTATTTTTATTCTTAAAAGTATATAATTAGTAATTTTATACACGAAATTATGTTTGGTTTAAGTTGACATCAAAAAAGTTTGAAACAAATAAAATGTTAGAATCAAGTAATATAATTAAAATTTATTAAATAAGTATATATTACACAATTAATCAAACGAATTAAGAAATTTATTAAAAGTTCATAAGAAAACAAATTAAATAATTTAAAAACAAAGTTACATGATATCTATCTTATATAACTTTCACATTAGTATATACAAAAATAATATAATTAAATAGTCTTCAAATACACTAAAATAAAAATGTTAAAAAACTACTTATAGAAAAATGTTAAAACATATTGATTTGTAGATTAGATTTATTGGTTTGAAGATATGGTTTTATTGGTTTCAAAGCAAAATAATTGTAATGACATGTACAATTTCAACAAAGAATGTTATCTCATGCGATGGGAGTGTGTGACAAATTGTGATGTAAAAAAATAAACTACATCCAATAATTTTTTTAGAAAAAAAAGATATTTACTCAAAAGAATTCATAGCCACAATTTTTTTAATAGACCAGTGAAATGGAAAAAAACTAGCGAATCAGTTTGTCCTACGAATGCGTTAGAAATCATTGTATTATTACTGTCTCCATTAAATGTTCTTTTTATTGTTAAATGTTCTTTTTAAGAACATGCATGTTGCAATTTATGTGTAAATAATAAACTGGAATTAACTATGGTTTGCGTGGATTTTAGTTTTGAGTGTGATATAAGTTTTTTAACTTAGGAAAATATAAACATCTCTTTTTTGTCAACTGAGGTTGAAAACATTATGTGGATTTGAGGGTTTGTATATCATATTCCAAAAAAGGAAATAAATCATCGTCCTATCAATGATATAACGTTGACAAAAAAAAGCATCGTCCAAAAAAAATTAAATTTCAACTAGATTTTGACCCAAAGGACGGGTATATTTTTTGTTTTAATCTTTTTTTTTAAAAAATATTTGTTTGTATTTGATTTATTTTATAATTATATTTGTGTTTGTTACTAATTTAATTTGATATAATAGTCTTTTAAATAAATGAAATATATAGATGGATCCAATATGTCACATTTATTGGGTTTTTAACCAAAGATTTAAACATAAGTAATTTTATGTTAAATTTAGATACTTGTTCATGTATTACAAAATTTATATGTGATTTGTTCTTTTTTTATTTTTAATTTGAAATTTATATATTTTAGTTTATAGAATTTTATATGATTTAAACGGATAGTCAAACCCAAACTAAACCCATAAAATATGAATTGAAACAAAAATTTGAATTCTGAATAGACTTAAACCAAAATCTCATCATATAATTAAACTTCTTAATTTATTAATAATAAATATTACAATATCAACAACTTAAAATATTTGTGTTCAAATATTAATAACATAAACAATTTTTCGACCCACACTTGAAAGCACCATATATTTTATGATGTAAAATTTCATTAATAATTTTACAAAAATTATGTAAATTCGTAAAGATTTTGTCTATTTTGAAACAAGAAAATTCGGATATGTTTTCAAATCTATAAATCTAGTGATTCAATATGTAATCCGGTTTGGATTTCAAGAGATATTCATCAACTAAAATTTTGATAAAACCCACAAAAACCGTTAAAACCAGAGGGTGCATGTTGAACCTATAGGTGATTGATATAATTCAATTTTATTTAAATTGTTATTTTTTTATAAATTTAAAATTTAATTTCAATGTTTTAATTAGATATTTAGATAATTATTAATTGATAAAAGTCATGTCCAACATAAGTATTTTTATCTCCTATTGGTATATGTGAACATATGAACATGACCTATTGACCTATACCAAACATAACAAAACTTATACCCGCGGATCTTAAAACATGAACATGACCTATTGATATAGGTGTGGTCCAACTATTTAATAAAATAGATTAAAAACTATTAACTATTTAGAAGAAATATTATACAAAAAAACACAGATACGATTAAAACACACAAATATAATTTTTTTTTTATAAATATAAAACAAAAAATATACCCGCCCTTTTAAGAGCGGATCAGAATCTAGTTGTATTTGAATTATATAGCGTAACTCTAATTTGTTGTAGAAAAATGTTTAAATTATATTTTATGTGAAATGAAATATAAATAATTTAAATTTTAAAAAAATTCTAAATTTTTAAAAATTACTTTTAATGCTGATATATTTATAAACTATATTATTAAATTAGAAAATGACCTATTAATAGTCCAGCTATTTTATAAAATTATTAAAACTTTTTACTAATCAGTTAAGAAAAATATTCTACACAAATATGATTAAAAAGATACAAATATAAAAATTGAATTTCTAGAAAATGTAAAACAAAAAATATACTCACTCTTTGAAATGTTGATCAGAATCTAAATTGTATTATATTATCTTAATTAAACCACATTTCATTTCCATTAATTTTTATAGTGAACATAATATTTATTAATGTAAAGTATCAATATTATTGTTTCCAAATGATATAATTTTTATTTATTGAACTACGTAAGGTTGTCCACAGTTTGTAATAAGTAGTGAACCACTAATATTTTGGAATTAAAGGGTGACTTTACAAAATATGCATACATCTTAGAAGCATTACAAAATTATTTTATGAAAAATAATAATTACTGGAACTGAATTTATTCTGATGGATCCCAAAAGAAAAAAATAACCGCATATTACGTAATATATAGGTGGAAGTTACAGATTTAGGAAACCAACGTGGAAGTTATAATTTTTTTAATAAAGATAATTATATAATATATCTAGATAATTATTTAGATGCATTATATTTTATGTTGGACATAACCTTTAATCAATTGGACATGTTGAAGAATTAATAGAATAGATAAGAGTTATTCTTAGGGGTGAGGGTGAACCTTTAGGTTCACCAACCGATAGAAACTTGTCATTTTAGATTTAGTATCTTTTAATTAAGGAAACAAATAATTTGTCAAATTATATTATTTTTTCAAAATAAAATTTAAAAATAAATAAAAATAGTATATAAAAACGAATTAAAAAAATTAATGTTGTCAACAAAACACTAAACCCTAAACTCTAATACTAAACCCTAAACTCTAATCCTAAACCCTAAACCCTTGGGTAAACCATAAACCTTGGAAAAATACTAAACATGTTGTCAACAAAACACTAAACCCTAAACTCTAATCCTAAACCCTAAACCCTTGGGTAAACCCTAAACCCTTGGGTAAACCCTAACCCTTGGAAAAACACTAAACATTTGGATAAATTCTAAACTATAAATCTTAAACACTAAACTTCAAATCTTATAAATAAATATTTTTTAAAATAATCTTTATTGAGAACTATTGTTATTTTTATTTATTTAATCTTTTTTATTTATTTTAAAAGCATAATATAATTTGGCAACTTATTTTTGTTTCCTTAATTAAAAGATACTAGATTTAAAATAACAATTTTCTATTGGTTGGTGAACTTAAAGGTTCACCCTAGGGATTGAACCTAAGAAAAAGTCAATTGATAAAGAGCCCATCGATTTAACGGAGTGGAAGAAGAGCGATAATTGAGGCCCATACAGTTCTGGCTAATAAGTCCAAATAATCGGAACGGTTAGCGAAGTAGCAGAGAGAGAAGCTGAGAGACGACATCAAACTCTATAATAAGTGTTTCAATCCCAAAAGGTTTCGTTTCTCTCAGTATCATGTAGGGATTGTTTTCGAGTTCTGCTCCTCGCTCTGACCCAAATCAGCTCTCTTTATCTACCAAGAGATTCGAATTGTTGTATATTGTCACGTAACGTAGATGGCGGATCCTAGTCCAAATTCATGTTTCAAAGAGGGTAAATTCACGGCGCCAGGGTTTCGATTCCACCCGACAGACGAGGAGCTTGTCATGTATTATCTCAAGAGGAAGATCTACAGAAAGAGGCTTACTGTCAATGCCATCGGCGTCGTCGATGTTTACAAGATCGAACCCGACGACTTGCCTGGTAATAATAAATTACATACCTTTTCATGGTTTCTCAGTGTTTTTGATGTTTGCCTGGTAATAAATTACATACAGGTCAGTCGGTGTTGAAGACAGGAGAGCGACAGTGGTTCTACTTCACACCAAGGAGCAGGAAGTATCCAAACGCAGCTAGGTCGGGTAGAGGCACTCCAACTGGGTATTGGAAGGCTACAGGGAAGGATCGAGTCATTGTCTACAACTCCAGATCGGTTGGACTTAAGAAGACTCTTGTTTTCTATAGAGGTAAGGCACCTACTGGTGAGCGTACTGACTGGGTTATGCATGAGTACACTATGAATGAAGAAGAACTCGACCGATGTAATAACGCCAAGGTATTTATTATTATTTATTACCATCATCTCTTTAGTTTGTTCTCTATTAGTTTGATCTGATTTTAGTTTTAGGATTACTATGCTCTGTATAAGCTGTTCAAGAAAAGTGGGTCTGGTCCCAAGAACGGTGAGGATTATGGTGCTCCTTTCCAAGAAGAAGAATGGCTTGATGATGATGATGATAGTGAAGATGGTGATGATATTGCTGTGCCTGAGGAACCTCTGGTTCGTCATGAGGATACTCCTTGTGTGGATAACGGTAGACTTTTCGAGCCTGTTAATGTTCAGTTAGCTGATTTCGAGGCGATTCTCAATGGGTTCCCACGTGCACCTTTGGTTCCTCAGAGCTGTATTGATGGCCTTGCTTCTAGTGTTCCCCTGGTCAGTTCCTTCTCTCTCTTAATAAGGAAGAGGAAGATGGTTTTTGCTACCAATCTATAGGATGAATCCTTATTTTTCATGTTTATTTGGTTCTGCTTTGTTTACTCACCGCGTAGATAACTTTACTCGCAGGTTAACGGGGAACAAGAGCTGCAGAGCACGTTGGTAAATAATTCTTCTGGGGAGTTTCTTAAGCCCCAGCAGACGGGAGGGTTCTTGCCGAACGGCGAGCCATACATCAGGCACTCGAGCTCTGGTGTGGAGCCTTTTGTGTTTGAGAAGGAGGATTACATTGAAATGGGTGATCTTCTGGCCCCTGATGTCGGAGCTTCTTCAGTTGAGAGGCCTGCACAGTTCTTGAACCCTGGTGAATTTGGAGACTTTAATGAGTTTGACCAATTGTTCCATGACGTTTCCATGTCTTTGGATATGGAACCTATTGCTCAGGAAACTTCTGTACACCCGTCTTCTCCGTGTAAATTTGCCGACAACACATCCGACGAGAAACAGCATTTCCTTAATCAGCAGTTCCATGACCAGATCCCTGAGAACAAGGTGAGCAACAACAATCTCGATGAGTTCACTGACGATATGTGGTTTCAAGATGAGGATGATGATCAGGCTGTTCTCTTTGATCAACCACAATCTATTACTTCTGGAGCATTCGCGCCTCTGCCCTCATCAGGTACTTAAAAACTCATGCTCATCTCAAAGCATTCACCATATGATGTCAGCTAAGTTATAACTCCCACTAAATACGGATGTATATGATACTCTACCCTTTGATGCATATCAAACGTTGATACTCTGTGAACACTATTTGCATAGGTGTGATGCCCGGTTCCACAAATCTTACTGCAAACGTAAATGCGCAAGACCAGGAAGGTGAGAATGGTGGTGGAACAAGCCCGTTCACATCGGCTCTGTGGGCATTCATGGATTCAATACCTTCAACGCCAGCCTCTGCGTGCGAGGGTCCTATAAACCGGACCTTTGTGCGTATGTCTAGCTTTAGCCGTATCAGGTTCAGTGGAAAGGCTAATGGAACGCCGCCAGTGACTAGTACCGTAGTAGCAAAGAAGCGTAGGAGAAACAGAGGGTTTCTTCTCTTATCAATTGTGGGTGCCTTGTGTGCCATTTTCTGGGTGTTCATAGCCACGGTTGGAGCCTCCGGGAGACCAGTCTTCGCATGAAAGGTGGTTTTGTTGAACCATGATTACATGTAAGACTTGTAAGTTAGAAAAAACCATGATTCATGTTACTAATCATGGAATAATTATTGAGCTATTCTAGTATATAAGTCTTTGAATGTGTATGTAGTTTGAAAGAGTAAAGAATGTTAAAGTGCTGATAAAAGAGTTATGTTTCTTCTTGATTGTTCAATGCTTTTTGTTTGCATATATTCTGGGTTCTCGGTATTCACAAAGCCGCACAAGATAAGTTTCCAGAATCAACAGTCATTATAAGCTAAGGTTAGGTGTACGGACTGTTTTGTTTGGTTTGATTACAAAGCATTATCATGAAAAGGTATGCTGAATCATCTTTGTCGTGTGGATGATGATGATTGGGACCTGGAAACGTCACTGAGCAAATAGAGTAGGATCCATAGGAATGTGCATTCATGTTAGTAAATTATGCTGAATCATCTTTGTCGTAAATGATATTGTAAGCGATTATAAATATTTATTTTGAATAATTTCAATTTCAATTTTTATTAGTGTTTTATAGAGCATGTGTGGTTATAAGATGAAATAGTTATTTTATAAATATATATGTGTATAATTAATAATGTAAAACATAAAGATATTATATTATTTTAATATAATCGTTCATATATTTTATAGGTTATAAATACTAAAATAATTGATCAAAATATATAGTAGTCCATCAGCTATGCCATTCTAGGATAAGAGAAAAAAAGAAAGAAAATTAATCACAAAAAATTGGTCAAACAATTATTCAAATGAATTCAGATAATCTACATGTATCTTCTCCTTAGACGTCTCATCTGAATTTAGTAACTTTTTGCCTTTGAAAGTGGTAACAGAGTGAATGAAGACGAGTTTCCAGTGCCTCTTGAAGTGATGTGTTTAAACTCTTCTTGATTTAATGAAATGCTGCATTTATATCTTAGGATTCAAGTGGAGAAGTGGTGAACAAGAAATCTCCATCTTTGATCTTGATAAGGGGCCATTCTTGTATGAATTCGCTTGGACAGTCTTTCATAACATAAGCTTATTTAATTGATCATTGGCGCTTGTTGGACTCCTCTTTGGTTTAAATGAGTCCTCGGTCTTGAGGTTCCTTTGAAATGGTGAGTAATGAATTTGTTAAGTAGATTGGTGATGTCCACAAGTTCCTATATATATCTTCATTGTTGCATTCCTCCTGAGAATTGGTTCTAACCTCAAAACATGTCATCTATTAAATGGAGCAAAGTCAATAGACACTGAAAGTATGAGAAATGTAGAACTCACCTGGTAACCAGTACCGGTCCTGAGTTTTTCATTGGTCCTATACAAAGCTGAAAATAATAATTTTAATATCAATAAAATATACTAAACAATTTATGAAAAACAATATTTATTTTACATTTATATAACAAATAACTAACTGAAACATTTTTTTAAAAATATTTACATATTACATAGTTTAAGTAGCTTATTCATATGAAGTTTTTGTTTAGTTTTATGTATTTATAATTTTATGTTTAATAAATATGCAAAACAAATTATTTTAAAAAGATTTTTTATATTGTGGGTCACAATCTAAAAACAAGTTTGCTTTTTTTTTTTTCCCAAAATGATATTAAAGAAAAGCCCAAAGACAATAACAAGGCCGAAGCCCAAAGCATACAAAAACCAACTGAAAGCCCAAAACACACTTGGGCCACAAACAAAAGAAAATGAAGCCCACGGCCCATTTAAAAAAAAACTGGATCCACCGACAGTCTGAGACGCCGCCGCCGGAAAAGTTTCCGCCGAGGAAGACGCCACCGTTGCAGAACCCGCATCTCACTGGTCGCACCACGCGCGTACACCTACGCCGTTAACCACTTCATCACCCTAGCTTTTTCTTCTTCTCGGAGAGAGCATCGATCGATCGAAGGAGATCGATATCTCTTCCCACATCTTTGAAACCCCGAAGCTATTCACCATAAAACCATCTACGATCTGTCGGAGAGCAACCTCGAACACATCGAGAGCTCCTCCAACCCTGCCTCCATCTCACGGAAACCCTAGAACCATCGTCTCCAACACACGGAGCCTCCGAACCGACAAAACCCGACTTCCCCCGAGCCAAGAGAAACACCATACGTCTTCAATAACAAAGACCACATACACGGCGAGACGGAGCTAAGCGAGTCTCCATCCCCCGGGAACAAGAACCGGCGGCGGCGGAGCTTTCTAAGCCTCCCCCTCCCGGAGAAGATACTACCACGACAACAGCTAACCCTTTCTTTCTTGTAGACCAGGAACACGATTGAACTAAGTTCGACTATAAGAACCGGACCGGCGGTGGCTATGAGAGCCTCTCCGCCGGCCGGAACATCTCTTTTTATTTTTACAACAAGTTTTAAACACACTTTTTTTGTTTCTTTTATTGCTCAATTTTCTTTTAAATATATATTTTTAATTGTTCTTTGACCTTTTGATACGCATCTTTGCCACCAACTCAGATTTTGGCTCACTTGTTGTCTTTGAGGCAGTGGTGATTGTTAACCAAATAATAATCAGTTTAATTGTAATATACACCAATGTATAAGGCTTAGTTTTCACAGTTAAACGTTCACGCATAGGAATGTCAAACAGGTTGTCCCGTCCCGTCCCGGGCCACAGCGGGCTTGTCGATTTGCGGTTCAATGCGGTCCAGTCCCGCGCGGGCTGCGGTACTCCAAAGCCCCGACCCAATCCCGCCCCGCCTAAAGTCCTGTTACATACGGGCCGACCCGCGAGATAACTTCAATCTGCAAGCATACTGTATGCTTGGCGACGATCCAGCTTTGTTCACGATCAAGACTCGTCCATCTGCATGAAAAAGAAACTCTGCATGACATTGGTATATCTATGTATATTCATCAACCTGTGTAGCAAAAATCTGCATGATATTGATATATCTATGTATATTTAGGAATGTGATTAAAACATATTTTTTGATATACACGATCAAGAGTTCAAGATACAATATTTTTTTCTGAATCAAAATATAACTCATAATTTCATAAAAACCAAATGCTATAGTTTTCTGAATTTAAAAAATTAAAATCAAACACCAATTCAGAGCTGCTAGTACTAAAAATAATGTCATTAAAAACAAGCATACGTTGAACACAAAACAAGCATAAGTTACTACTTGTTCACCATCGTATATTCTTTTCACCTACAAAAACAAAACCCTAATCAGATACTGAACACAAAACAAGCATAAGTTGAATCTCGCCGTCACAGAGACATAACCAAAACACATTAGGACACTGGTTTTAACTAAACTAACCGACACATAGACAAAACAAGTTACTAAAGAGTACAAATGGAAAAGAACATGAACATGTATGCAGCGAAGGAGAAGCTTAGGTGGTGGATCTTACAACAAATAAAGCTAAGGCGTTGGATCTATAAGAAGAAATGAAGCTCCAGTGATGGATCGAAGCAGAGAACACACCTGAAAAGTGAAAATAAGTAAAACTGTTAGATTACAAAAAGAAAAAAATACAGTAACTACATAGATTTTTCATTACCTGTGACATGCATGCGGTCACCGTCGCAAAAGAGGCCTTTGTCGGAGATGGATCTTAGTTTACGGTGGAAACGGAGTTCTTTGACAGTTTCAAAAAAGAAGTTCTCTCCGGAACATGCAAGCTTAATCTGTGAAGTTTACAACCCGAGATAAGAGTACCGGAGCTCCATTTCACTCGGTGGCGACTCGTCTCTCTCTCTCTCACTCATGCTATCTCTCTCTTTTCTTTTTCAGGCGGCAGCGAAATGAGGAAAGAAGAAGCTGCGGGACACTAGGTTAATCCGCGGTCTCCTTGGGCCCATCCCGCAAAAGGCCCATCCCGCACAGGTCTTTTACCGCGAGGCCCGCCACTCTGCGGGTCGACAAAATCACGTCCCAAACCCGCTCTGCCACAGGTTCTTTTGGGCTCGGTCCGCGGTCCACAGGTTCTCACGCATATCATTATTGTAAAAATGTAAAAATACGAGGGTATTCTACAAAGAAGGCGTTTATAATACATTTTGTTGCGCAAGCTAAAAAACTCGTTGGACAGAAGAAGGATTTTTGAGAACCAAAAAAAAAATCGAAGGAGGAAAAGGGGATTTGGTTTTATTGGAGAGTGTGAATTGTTGTTTAGTAGCGCCGAGATTACAAATTGGAGGGTGAATTTGAGGAGAGAATGGAAGAAATAAGATCAGCGATGGAACAGCAGATGAATCTGATGGCGGATCTGGTCCACAAACTCTCCGGAGAGCTCCGTACCGGATTGCAACCTGCCTACGAGAATTTCATTGGTTTCTTCCACGCCATTGATTGGAAGGTGATGATCACTCTTTTTTCCCTTTTATTGATCCATTTATAATCAAGTAGAGTTGCCTTGTCACGTATTGTAGGGTTGCCTTGTTTCATTCTGTAACATTGTTTTCGTCCAGGAACCTTGGATTATGGGATTAATGGCGTTTCATGCTCTGCTGCTAATTGTGACTCTTGTTTCGAGAAGGCATCTCAACTTCCATATGTTCTTGTTCTTATTGGCTTGTAAGCTCCCTTTCTCTTCTCTTTTAAGCATGCGTGTGTTGTCATTGCATGACATGTGTGAATGATAATGATCAGCATGTGACCAAAACAATTGCAGTGGGTGGAGTCTACTTTGCAGAGAGTCTCAACCGAGTCTTGAGAAAGAACTGGAAGAGCTTCTCTACTCAGAATTACTTTGACCCCCACGGAGCCTTCCTATCTGTTCTCTGGTCAGGACCACTTTTGGTCATTGCAATTATAATCCTGGTTTGTTTTTTTCAGTCTTTCTTAGTCTTTTCTCTTTATTCTCTGCGTTAATACACAAAAAAATCTGACTTGTTTCATGAACCATATTTTTATTAGAAGTGCATAGATTACTAGCATGAGTTAGAACCATGACTAAGAAAGTGAGGATTTTAAGATTTGTTTCGTGTTTGGCTTGAGAACCAGTGAAATGTGGTGTTATTTAAGCATGCTTATAATCTTATGGAAGTGTTCTTTTTGCTTTTTACAGATAAACACACTGTTCTCGCTTTGCTACCTTATTGTAAAATGGAAAAGAGCTGAGCTCAGGCATCGTGCAAGGCTTGCTCGTCCCAAGCATGAATAATAGATCCCAACTCTCTCTCTCTCTCTCTTTTTCTTTCTCGTATCACATCCTTTTTGTCACATATATGTATACTCTCCTCCCTCATTTTGCAATGCAAACTGTTAGTTTTCTTTTCTTTTTTCTTTTTCTTTTTTCTTGTTAACAGCAAACAGTTAGTTTTCTATTTTATGTATTTCGTTTTGAAATGATTCTACTAACCAAACAAAACATAACCAAGCCACAAGCGGATACTGTGTCAGGTGACGATGGAGATGGACATCTGGATGTGTGACGTTTGAAGGAAGTGGTTCATCAGTCCTTAGTGAGTATTAGGATAAGGAAATCAGATACACATTCATGGCTATATTGGCTCTTGGTTGCCATATTGACTTATGGAAAAGGATGATTCTATTCATTGAGCCAAGCTCTTGCTTTATACAACATACATAGTAGATATTTACGGAAGCATATATACGATAGTTATGGTGATTGACTAAGAGAATATATTCTCATGAAAAATTTAACTGGATGCAAAAATATTATTATTACATTAAATTTCTTAAAATTTTATTTACATAAAACCTATATAATTTTTAAACCAAAAATACAGTTAAAATTTAATAATCATGTGTATATATATATGTAATTAAAAACTTAGTTATTTATCAAATATTTTGCATTCTATATTTCTAATCAATATATGTTTTTATCAAATGTTTTGCATTCTCTATTTCTAATCAATATATGTTCTTTTAAAAAAATAGATTGATCAATAAATTGTAGCTAGGTGCAATTGCATACTTACATAAGGTAGATCCGCTCATGACTTTATATTTTTTTCTAACGCTGATTTATTATGATATTACAGTTATTAGGAAGATTACATAGACGATTCGACAACCGACAATACTACCTGTCTTATGAAGATCTACACTTAACTGCATCATCTGAGCCGTCCTATGAAGATCCACGTCTGGCCGGATTTACTTGCACCATGTTGAAGATCCCTTGTAATCCTTCCTTGCATAATCTGCATAGTTGCATGTAATCATTCATTCCATAATCTGCGTAGTTGCCTAATAAATCGCGCTCTCTCCAGGACTTAAAACCAGAATTTGAGATAATCTGCAATAAATTGCATAGTGTGGAGTCGAACTCCAGACGTGGATGTAAAAACCTTTAGACCTTAATCATTAGGCTACGGTGCTTACACACTTTATATATTCATGTTTTCAGGTTAGATGTGGGTCAACAGATTATTGGGATTAGTTCTTAAATTCTTATTGAATCTGGTTTTGTTTGGATTAGTTTTAGATCTATTTTTTCTTAGTTGAAAGGTTTGAACCTATAAATGTGATCTGTAAATTTTTAATTTATTTTTTTGTTAGAGTTTCTTACAAACTTATCTCAACATTTTTACTTGGCAGCGCAATCACAAATATTTTTATAGCTTACCATATATTACAAGATTTCTAACCAACATTTTTGACGTAGTATCTATTTTGCAAATGTAAAACAAGCAAAAAATATCAAAGATTTTCTTTTATAGATAAGATCTTTAGCAATGCACATCCACTAGAACAAGAATTACATAATTATGGGAAAATATCTTTATATATGTTAATGTAAAATCTATAAAGTGATATTTATCGTTTTGATTAGGTATTAGCTTTAACTTTTGTTTCAGAATACATTGTACTATTGACCCTACAAAATTCCTAATAGAATCAACAACTAGATGGGCTCATCAAAGACTTCCTATAAATACCACTACAACTAGTATTCGTAGAATACACTTTGAACTTAAAAAAGTATAGTAAAAATGAAGAAATGGAAAGTTTATGTGGTGTTCATATTCCTATTCGTCCATTTGGCGGCATCGGCATCACGGGTGGAAAGTATTTTTGGGAGGAGAACAGTGAAGATTACCAATAAGCTTGGTGATGGCTTAAAACTAATACTCCATTGTAAGTCTAAGGATGACGATCTCGGTGTCCAAACTCTCGCACCGGATAGTAGTTGGTCATTCAAGTTTAAACCAGCTTTTTTCAGCAGCACACTCTTTTTTTGTAAGTTTACGTGGGCTGGAGAATCCCATTGGTTTGATATCTATGTTGATAACAGAGATCGTAGTGATAATCCATGCTACTTATGTTCGTGGAATATAAACCGTAGTGATGCATGCAAATTTGACGAGAATACCCACAGATTTGACCAATGTTATGATTGGAATAAGTAATTTACAAATATTTTTTCCTTATTTTATTACATTTCAGAAACCTGTTTTTTTTTCCGAAAATTGATGGTATTTTTGATTAAACTCTGAACTGTAATCATATAGAATTATCCATATTTAGTGATAATTTACTTTGGATGATTTTTCAGAAAAAAAAATCCAAACAAAGTGAACCAAAATAAGACTGAAATCCATATTGCAAACCTTATATAAAGCTAATCCAACTTTAAATAAACAATGCATAAATATTGATATTTAACCATGAAGCATTAATATACTTTTGTTTCAATACAATGTAGTGAACCAATTACATATTTATATAAAAGAACAAATTATATTAGCAATCGTCTAGGTGGTGGCTTAACGTTAATCCTCTATTGTAAGTCTAAGAATAACGATTTCGGTGTCAGAACTCTAGCACCGGATAGTTCTTGGTCATTTGATGTTAGACCAAAAATTTTGGAACAACCCTCTTTTATTGTCGTTTAATGTGGGTTTGAGAAGCACATTCGTTTGATATTTACAATGATTACAGAGATGGTGTTCACAAGAGTAACCCATGCGTTCATTGTACGTGAAATACAGAATGGAATAGGCCGTGCAGATTTAAAGAAAATACCAAATGTATATGAACTAGATATGTCTACTTTTTCATTATTTTAGATTTGATTAAACTCTAAACCGAGATCATACAAAATTTACCATATTCATATTTTACATTGTATAGTATTTATTCATAAACATAATTTTTAGAAATATGGGAACACATTGAACCAAAATTAGTTTAAAATCCATATTGCAACCCTTATAATATAAGACTAATCCAACTTTGAATGGACAATGGTAAATATTGATTTTAATTTTTCAACCAGAACCATAATATTACTTTGTTTCCATGAATGTACTAGGTGACCGGTCCGCACCCTGTGCAGACAATGTACAGTTTCAAATTACGGTCAAAATAGTGCTCAGGTTTGGAAGTAACGGATTTTATATCATAAGACCACCGTCTTTGGGATAAATCATCAGACACAGTAAATATGATGGTAGTCAATATTTTAAAAGGAGTAGATGGAACAAAGTAACTTCGGTATGAAGAGGTAGTTATTGTGTGTATGTATAATTACAATGTCCGAAAAAAATTATGTGTTTAAGAAGATTTTTTTTCTAAATCTATAATTAATAGTGTATAGTTAGAGACGTAACATATTTTATATTATCACTAATTAGAATTGGATGTTATATATGTTGTAATTATTTATTTTAGGTGAAATTATTTTATACATAAATTTGACTCGTAAATTTTATGTAGACACATTAAAAGAAAATATAATAAAATTGAAAATATTATCCATAAATTCTATAAAGTATGAAGTATAATTCTCGATAAAGAAAATAATCTCAATGAGAGACCTGATAAAAAATCAGTTTCATTATGTAAGAAATTGGACGGGTTAACATAATTTCAAAGATTTACAAATTTTGTAAATTTAATTAAAAAGAAAACAATATTAAATTGACATACCATGATCATGCCTTCAGAAAACGTTTTTCCGAAAATGAAATAGTATCGATCTTCATACTCATCACCACCCATCTACCAAATACAAAAAATAAATAATTGTAACAATTTATATATTTTTAAAAATATATTGAAAAAAATAGATAACAATTACGTACCCCGTCTACGGAATATTTGAAAAACTTGTTTGTAGACAACATTCAATGTTTTTTTGTCTCCGGTTTTCTTTCTTTACCAGTTATTAGGATTTTTAATCCAGATCTCGACTTAACTCTTGAAAATGCAACGTAGAGCTGACCATGAGAGAATACTGGCCTAGGCAGAAACAAACCAACGCTTTCTAGTGTTTGACCTTGACTTTTGTTGATGGTCATCGCGAAAGCCAATGTAACGGGAAACTGTCTTCGACGCATTCTGAAGGGAAACTTTGTGTCAGATGGACTAACATACATTCTAGGAATCCAAACTTTGTCTCCAGCAATACTGTTTCCGGTTATAATTTTACCTTCTATCAAATGGGGGAGTAACTGAGTAACAATTAGTCATAGTACCATTGCATAAGCCATCTGCCAAATCCAACTATGGAGGCTGATGAATTTGATGTCAGAGGAGATATGGAGATCTGCTTCTGGATTTGATGTCAGAGATACTAAGTTTAACCACCAAGCAAGTAATGGAAATATCTGCTGAATCACTAGCTGAGTTTGAAAATCAAAGTCTCGTAAACAATAGAGAAACTGAGGTACCTCCCAGTTCCTGTCCTCTAGTTGACCGTGTGATAGAAGTTTCAACTGAAGTTGCCTGAGACCTCCTAGGTTCTGGATACAAGAGTGAAGTTTCCATAGAGACTGATAGTGAGAACCTACAGGAAATAGGGCAGAGATCAGAATAAAAAACAGGGGAGCAGAGAAACTAAAAATCTATTTGATGATGGGAGGGAGCAGATAGTGTCATTCGGAGGACCTTGAACAGAGTGATACACAAATTTTCTTGTCATTAACAAATCTGAAACCAAAAACAGAATCGTCATTTTTCTCTGAGCGTTCTGAAGCCTGGAAATACTGATAAGGAGTTCTTATTTTCTTTAAAACCGATTGAAGAACTGCCTTCTTATTATACTGAGAGTCAAGAAAACCAGACCACGCAACCACATGGTAAAAGAGATCAAGAACTGTCTCAGATGAATAGTTCCAGGAGCGGTAAAAGCTGCTTTTGTTCCATTACTTGAAGCCTCAGGTTGTTTTGCATTTGAACTAACGGCCGAGTTTGAGATTATGAGTCCTCGTCAAGAAGTCAGCGAAAAGATAGGGTTTGTAACAGAGAAAATACAGGAAGCATCTGCCGAACCACTATCTAAAGCTGACGTTCAGAGTCACGAAGAGAATGAAATTACTGAGGTCTTTAGGCCAGTCAAGTATTTTCCTCTCCTCAAATTGAGCCAAAGTTAATAGGAGATGCCCGAGGCCACTTAGACTCTGAAGTAGCCATAGAGACCAATAGTCAGAACCTACATAAAGAAAGCAACAGAGAAACCAGGATCAATCCAAACGAAGTCAGTATAGTAGTATTTGATTGTTAGTTCGCTGGAATATATCCAAAGTCTATCTGAAGAATCTTGCAGGAGATCAGAAGAAAATATCAGCAATGAGCAGAGAGCCTGAACAAATATTTGATGATGGGAGAAGCTTGTGCCATTCGGAGGAGCAAAAACAGAGTGGTACACAAAGTTTCTTGTTAACACCAAATCAGGAATCCAAAAGAAATATTTCATTTGGCTCTGGGACATCTGAAAGAATCTTACTACCTAATCGAAGTAGAGGGAGAAGGAAGCACTGATAAGGAGGTTTCATTTCCTTCTACATTGGCTGCAGAAACATTTGAGGATACAAAACCAACAGAAAAACTGCCATCTGATTATACTGGGAGTCAACAAAACCAGACCCCCTCAAACACTGACTGTTAGAGATGATGTACTCTATGAGATGGATAGCTCAAGAAGCTCCTCGAGATGATTGAGCACAAGCAACATTTGGTCTAGGAGGGGAAAAGCTGATTCTGTTCTTCAGGTTCGTACCAACAAGAGTGAAGGAAAGCAAAAACAGAATGGGAAACCAAAAGCCCTGTTGCAGAGAAAACATGCTCTAATTGATAAACCTATTTATCTGAAACTAAAACAGAGATCTTTATCTAAAACGCTCTGCGAGAAGTTGGTGAAATTAAGGATACTAAAGGATCCTCCTCTAAAGCAAATGAGTAAAAGAAAAAACGTGAACGAGCGCCTTTTCAACATCTGCTTGAAAAATCTTACCCCAAACTCCTATTATGTGATCTACATGTGGAAGAAAACATGATGGTCGAACAGGAGCAATATGTTCACTGCATGAGCAGCAACTCAAAGATAGCGAATGAGCCTGTGGCACAGAAGAAGAAAGCTGAACGAGCTCCTTTTCAACATCTGCTTGAAAAATCTTCGTCCCAGAGCCAGTCATTACATTGAGGCTGCTTCTATTGCAGCAGCACGAAACAACATTTCTGGAGCATTCGGTCATCTTCTGTAAGTCACTATCAATTTGATCGTTGTCGTAACCATAAGTTCTCTGTGTTTTTAAAACCTTTCTGATGGTAAGAACAAGATGAGCTGGACCACTGTGTTGGACATTTCTTCCCTCCTCAACAAAGAATCTAGGAAGCTATTGCACCTACTACAAGGTCTCAAGGGGACACAAATGGCCGTACCAAGAACAGGTAAAAACCGTAAATCCTCTGCCTTTGTTTATTCTATCATACACTGATAATAATTTTTGTCTTCCCTTAGCGCCTAAATACAAACCATAGAACCATATACATTGCTCAACGGAAAGGCTGCAAATGCGTATGGCAGATGACCGAGTATACAGATTTGGAGGAATTGTCTCTGTGAAAACATAAGTTCCAGTGGTCTTTTAGGATAAAAACCAACATGCCTCTGACTCTGAATTTTCTTTGATCATTCAGATTTATGTTTCTCATATGAATCAATGACTTCTTGACATATTTGCATTTCATTAGATTATTTGATAAATTTTGAAGTGATGAAAATCCATATCGTAGAATATATATGCGACCCAGTTAGGTATTAAAATCAAAGAGAACGTAAAATTTAATAGATAGAAAGTTATATAGAGGAAAAACAATTTTAATCATAGTCATCATCTTTGAACATGGTGGTGATAGTTTTTCTGAATATGGTTTTGGTGATTGGAGAAAAAGATTTTTGTTACTAAGCCTTTCAAAAAATTGTAACCGAGAATTCAATTTGTAAAACATATTCTGTGTCATGATTTAATTGATAAAATAACTGGTGCTTTGATATATAAAAGATAGAAAAGTTCCACTAACATAGAAAATATAATAGGTATTCATGTTTTCAATAGGATTTGGTACAACTACATAAAGAAAGTGCTAGGTATTCATGTTTTCAATAGGATTTGGATTGGTTTCATCTGATAAATCTTTTTACATAAATATTCATAGAGTATTTCGGGTTAGGTTTCAATTCAATTTTCTCTGATTTTTTTTTCCATAACTACACAAAACCTTATCACAACCATACTTCCATTGTAACGGTTACCCAGGCAGAAGAATCAACGGTTACCCAGGTAGAAGAATGAATAGATTCGGAACAAAAAGAAACTGACACGTGTCAATCAACCCTTGACAACTGTATACTCTCGGTGACTCCAAAATTTGATTCGCTGTGTTGCTCTCTTCGTCACTCTCTTATAACTTTTCTTGTTGCTCCTTCCCCTTTTTGTCTTTTTATTTCAAACGCCCGAACCCAATTTCCCACCCAAAGCTCACCTATCCGATCAAGCCCTTATTATCCCCGACGTCATGTCACCCTCTCGCCACACGGCGAACGGTTCTCACTGCTCATGCGTCATCGATGGAACCGCCGGCGATGATTCCGGGGAACCGTTTGACCTTACATGCAATCACTGCAATTCGATAAAACCCGATCTCTCCTCCTCCTCTTGCTCTCCGTCTGGATCAAAATCGGAGAAGCTGCGTAGAATCATCGTAGCTTCCATCAAAGCCTTCTCCATAGGTACTGGGATTAAAGGTGGATTAGCTGTTTTCTCAATCTTTGCTCGTCTGGCTCGACGTAGATCTTCTTCTTCTCTATCCAGGTATATTCTGAAAGAAAATAATAAACCGGAATTCGAATTTCTTTTCTTTTTTTTTTGATTGATTTGATCTTGGGTTATATCGGTTTAGGAGAACCGGTGATTTCACGAATAGTGAAGCTATTGCAATGGGGATTAAGGAAACTCTAAGATACGGTCTGTTTTTGGGAACCTTTGCTGGTACTTTTGTCTCTGTAGATGAAGCTATTTGTTCTTTGGCAGGAGACCAAAGGCATGTCCCACTTTCTTGATCTTTTTTTTTTTTGAGTAGCCAAAAGTAGTTTCAAGTGTTTGATCAGTGTCAAGTGTTTTGTCTGAATTTCCCAGAACTGCAAAATGGAGGGCCCTTTTTGCTGGTTTAGTGGCTGGGCCATCTATGCTTCTCACGGGACCAAACACACAGCACACGAGTTTAGCTGTTTACATTTTTATGCGTGCGGCGGTTCTTGCGTCACGGTGCGGCATTAAGAGCAAACGGTTTGGTTCAGTTTGCAAGCCGCTTACATGGAAACATGGGGACTTGTTTCTCATGTGTCTCTCTTCTTCACAGATTTTGTATGTTATCTTTCTCCCTACAAATGATATTTAGGGGTTTGAATTTCATTCTCTTATTAGTTGATTATTGTGTGTTTTTTTTTCAGGTCTTCGTACATTTTAAAGCAAGAAAGTCTTCCTTCATCGTACAAATCTTTCCTTAACAAACAAGGTGGGAAGGACCTTTCTATCATACAAGGCGTTAAAGATATCGCAAGCGCCAAACCATTCACCAATTTAAGGGCAATTGAGAAATATTACAAGTCTGTTGGAGTTGATATCAAACTTGATCCTAACATGAAAGTCCCCTGTTCGGTTAGTTTAGTATTGTATTCTTTTGTTCTATCAATAGATGCTATTAATCTTGTGGAAATTTTTTTTACTAAAAACTTATGTTGTTTCTTGTAGATAATTCATGGAAAAGAGTCATGTACTAAGCATGCTCTCACATTTTTCCTTCAAGCTTACAAGAGGGCTTTACCTGTCTATGTCCCTGTCTACTTGATCCCAGCGCTTATAGTCCATCGTCAAGACCTGCTAAAAAAGTAATAGTTTTGTTTCGCCTAGAATCCATTGCTTGTTAAACGTTTTTTGTGTTATCTCAGATTTTTTCATCACATCAATAGAGTCTTTCATACTCATATCTTACAGGCAATACTCAATACTCGGTAAGGGTCTTCTTGGCACGGCGAGATCAAGTTTGTTTCTCTCTACTTACTGCACTTCTTCCTGGTTAGTTAGAATCAAATCTTTTAAAGCTCTTCATATCACCATAACCTAAAAGATAATGTCAGCCTGTCATTTTTTTGTGTGTTGTTTCACTTAATGCGTAAACGTATACCGTCTCCTATAATTGTCTTAACCAGGGCTTGGACTTGCCTGCTTTTCCGGACATTCGAGACATGCAGCATACCGATTGTGGCCATAGCAACGGTACAAACCAAATCTATTCACAACAACATACACGTATGTAGCAATTTAACATTATAACTAAACCGTGAATTTTCGTTGCAGTTCCCAACAGGTCTGGCTTTAGCAATTGAAAAGAAAAGCAGAAGGATAGAGATTTCACTCTACTGCTTAGCGAGGGCAATAGAGAGCTTCTTCACATGCATGACAGATGCAGGATACATTCGACCGCCCAAGATTCTAAGAAGAGCAGATGTGGTCGTGTTCAGCGTTTCGACTGCCATTATAATGCACTGCTACGCGCAGGAAAGAGAAGTGTTTCGATCAAAATATTTGAACGTCCTAGATTGGGTTTGCGGTGTTCCTCCTCCTCCTCCTCCTTGTGAAAAAGCATAGAGACATTTACTTTCCTATTATCGACTTCACAAGGTAATAACATAAGTTACTTGTGTCCTTTAACTTTTAACGAAAAGTAGAGTTTGGTGGTAGAATGTTCATTTGATAGTCTGTAGGAGTTTTCGTTTCGGGTTTTGGGATATTCAATGAAGCTTTTTAAGCTATAGGCCAGTTCTTTTTGTTCATCTCTAATATACACCATAATCTTCATCGATCGCTCGACGCTTATTGCAACACCAAGGAATCATGTGTAGACGGACCTCCGTGTGTGCCTAACCATATGCATATTTAAATGTCATGTTTGTGTCCCCATATATTCATCATGTTTAAGCTTGTTTGTTCATGTCTATCTCAATACTCGACTCAACTGCATCACAACTTCCAACATTACTCCGACATATGCTCCGTCAAGTGCTTCAATAAATTCACTAAAAAGGCCAATTATTTGAATCTCTCGTAACCGACATGGATTACGCTGGAATGACTCCATTGTTGGGGTTTTTAAGTATTCACAAGCAAGCCTCCGATGCGTCTAATACTACAGAGAACTTTCGATAGATATGGAAAAAGGCTTATTTCGATCTTTTTCAGATCCAAACAAAGAGTAAAATGGGATAATAATTTTAATTAATTTTAAAATAGTATTTTCCTATTTTAAGTTGCTTCCTACAGATTTTCATTTTTATTAAACTAATTTTTATTATTTCATTTATTGTATTTTCTAATTAATTCAACATCATTTATTACAAAGTATAAAACAAAACTTATGTATCAAACTAAAATACAAGATGATACATATCGTATTTTCATTCATTTTTAACTAATTTTAACCATTGCATTTATTGTTTTTCTAATTACTTCAATATCATTTATTACAAAGTATAAACATAATTTAAATTTATTATATCTTTTTTCAGTCTTTCTAAATACTTCATTAATTGAATCTATTCTATCAAAATATAAGCATAACCTATTGATAAATGTTATGTCCAACTATTTATTTCCTTTATTTAAAAAGCTCTTATTACTTTTTTATATAATTATATCTAATTTTATTTACTCTAAATACCACATTTTTTATAAAAACTGGCTACATACTACTTAATATTAATATATATTTTTGTAACCTTTACTTTAACTCCAAAAACTTCCGGAACCCACCTCTGCGTTCACAAAAAGTGTATATAAGTGGAAAAATAAATACTGGTCGACCAATAACGTATAACATACTGTTATAATTCAAGTATTGTAGATGTCCATAACCAGGCCCAATATTTAGATCATTGGCCGATACACGGTTTTCCATATTAGTTTTGGACTAGTTTTCCTTTTACTTATTTACTTAGGATTTGTACTCTTTCCTTTTCTATATGACAGTCTATGTAATCCCCTATATAAGGGCACTTATGATATGAAATAAAGTAATCATTTTCCCCATATTTTACAACATGTTATCAGTAAGAATTGCTCTGATAAACCCTAAGCTAAAATCGCATACACAAACCATCCGATCTCTCTCTCATTCGATAAACCCTAAAACCCTAATCACCCTTCTTCTTCACGTTAAACCGACCACCATCAAACCTCCATCCCGATCTTGATCTAAGCTCCCTAAGCAAACGATCCCGATCCATCCGAGACCCACGATCACGACTTCAGCTCGTTCCGCTCAGCTCATCCCGATCCGACCTCAGCTCGCGACCTGATAGCTGCTCATTCCGTGTCACCTTGAACTCGATCACCACCCGTGTTCAACCGGTGATCTCAGCTCGTTAGCAACCCGATAAGAAGCTCGTTCCCTTCTCGTCTTCAACTCGCTTCACGACCCGACGTTCTCAGCAACAAGACGCAATCTGTTCCAGCTCGTCCCGGTTCAACCTCAGCTCGCGACTCGACGATCCCAAACCAGCACGCGGCTCTTGGTGGTCCGTTCTACACGTCTTGAGGTTTAGGTAAAACTCTAAACCTTAAAAGAACCCATAAATCGAATTTGTTGTTTGCTAAAGGATAAAACCCTAAAATATGAAATCCCTAAATTAAAACCCTAGGACAATAGATCCAAAAACCCTTATTGAGTAAATCGAAGCTCTCAAGTTCGATAGAGATTGTTTTAAACAATTAAAATGAAAACCCTAAGAAGTTTTGAATCTCAAAATCCCATGATCATCCTAAATCTAATGATCATATCGTGTCCCTAAATTCCCCTTGACCTATTGATCAAATCAAACCCTAAAAATATAAAACCCTACACCGCATGTATGCAAATTGCATATAATGCATGAAACCGATTCAAAAACCTAAAATAATTTTTGTATTGAATTCGTTTTGATTGTTCTGATTTGATTAACATTGAAAAGCTAAGATTGCTAGATTGATTGCTTAAACATCTAGAAACCGATTTGATTAGGATTGTTAAAATCTCATATCCGATTGAATGTTTTTAGAATTTAAATCATATGCTAGGTTGATTATCATCATACTGTTTTATAAAATTGATAAGCCTGTTAAAACTTTGAAACATTGATAAATCTCATTGATAAGTTGATAGATTTATAAACTTGATTAAAGTTTAATTAGGTTAAATCGATTAAGTTTCTATCATGATTTGATTCGCTAAGTTGCTAGAATAAATTGATAATGCTTGATTGTTTAATCATGTTTTTCAAAATCAACTTAGAAACCATCTTGCTAAGGTGTAAAACGATTGCATTATAAACTCTCATGAACCGTTTAGGTTGATAGGATAAATCTCATGATGCTTGATTGATTAAACCGTGTAGCTTGCATATTGCTAATGTTAATAAAACATGATCAGTTAGGTTGCTAGAATAATTGCGGTTACATAAAATTCTTAGCATTCATTAAGATTGCATCATATCTGAATCGGCCGCATGGCAAGCATCATATCATAACTGGTCGTATGAATCATGTAGTAATCACTTGTTAGAAAATTTGTAATCTGATTGCATTATTCTCTTACTGGCGGAATGGCATGCATCTTGATTGAAATTGCCGAATGCATAATTGATTAGAACATCTTGTTTAAAATTCTAAATTATAATGTATATATTTTAGATGTCGAAAATCAATAATTTAAATTTTGCTGTCCTAAATCTCTCTGGAGATAATTATTTACAATTGGCACTTGACACCAAGATCATCTTAAAATCAAAAGGCCTCGGTGAATGCATTACTGAGAATAACGATGCAACTGAGAAAGATATATATCAGGCAATTCTAATAATTCGCCATCATCTTATTGAGAGTCCCAAAGATCAGTATCTGACTATTGAGAATCCTCTAGACCTTTGGAACAAATTGAAACAAAGATATGATCACCAAAGAACGTTGTTATTACCAAAGGTTAGATATGATTGGAGGAATCTCATAATCCAGGATTTTAAGTCCGTGGATGAATATAAATCAGCAATGTTCAAAATAGTCTCTAAATTGAAACTGTGTGGTGAGGATATCACGAATGAGGATATGCTTGAAAAGACATTTTCCACCTTCCACACAAGTAATATGTTGTTACAACAATAATACCGTGAAAAGGACTTCAAGACTTATGCAAATGTAATTTCATGTTTATTGCTTGATGAGAAAAATAATGAATTACTGATGAGAAACAGTGAGATGAGACCTCCAGGATCCACACCAGTACCTGAAGCTCACACGGCTACAGAGGACGAGAAAGAAATGAATCACGTCCAATCCGGCAGTGGTCGAGGAAATAAGCGTGGCCGTGGTCGAGAATCATTTGGTCACGGGCGAGGACACTCGTCTGGACGAGGGTCGTTTGGGAAAGGTCATGGTCGAGGCCGCAGATCTTCATTCAAACCGTCTCACTCGACCAACCCGACCAACTCGACCAAATCACTATGCCATAGGTGTGGAATGAGTAATTATTGGGCTAAGACATGTAGGACTCCCAAGCATCTAGTTGATCTCTACCAAGAGAGTTTGAAAGGGAAGAATCATGAAGCCCACTTGATCTATAAAGATGGTGAAAATACTTTTGATCATGAAAAAGATGATCTTATGGAATATGAGACATCTGATTGTCTAAAAGAATCCAGTTGATTTTGATGTTTTGTTTTATATTTTGATTTTATTTGTGGATTTATTATTATATGAATAAAAGTTTTATTTTTAATTTCTGTTTCTGAAATTTTTTTCAGAAATTAATATATATATATAAAATCCGAAATTAAAATATATATCTATAATAATAATAAAATAGAAATCATATAAATTTCATTCATTCTTGTTTTTTTTTTTGAGAATGAAAGATGATATGGATGTTCTGGTCGTGGACAATGGATCCAGCCACACAATTCTAAGAGACAAGAGATATTTCATTAAATCAATGATTATTTCATAGCAGGTATAGCCGGCTTGATAGAAGGCTACAGCCAGGCTAATATTTTATTGCCTAAGGGTATGAATCTAGAAATCAGTGATGCCTTATATTCACCCAGCTCTAAGAGCAAGAGCAGCCTGTTGAGTTTTAAAGATATAAGAATGAATGGTTTCCATATTGAAACAATGGGCAAAGGAAACAAAGAGTTCCTTCAGATATATGTATAAAAATCGCCCAAGGCAATAATAAGTCCTAAAGACTACATGCATTTTCTACTGACCTAGACTATGCAAAGATCAATATGATAGAGGCAAAAGCCATGGTAACCAGTATGATTTACCCACGGAATTATACACTTTATGGCATGACCGGATTGGCCATCCTGGTTCCAAAACATGATGCGAAATTGATATTGGAAAGGGCACAAAGAGTTATCCCATATAATCTCACGTGTGTAGCATGTACACAAGGAAAACTTATTAGACCATAATGCTCCAAGCATCTAAAGATTATAGTATGTTCATGAGAAGGAGTGAGGACAACTCATTGTACTCTTTCCTTTTTTATATGACGGTATATGTAATCCCCTATATAAAGGCACTTATGATATGAAATAAAATAATCCTTTTCCTCATATTTTACAACACATACTAAATAATCATAGTAACCCACACAAATATAGTTTTCTTATTAATTCTTCTACGAATACATTTACCACTCACATATAGATCTTTTATCAACACGTTAGACGTAAGGTAATTATCCTTTCCTGAACATTACAACCTATTCTTCTAGCTGTTATTTAGTTCTTTGGTTTCATGTCTTGGAGTTTATATTAACTGATAGATATTAAAAATTAATTTTTTGAACATTTTCAAAAAAGTTGTTCGGTTTTCAGTGCGTATTGGATTTGATATTGGTTTTCGGATATAACACTTTAAGAACCATTCAAGTATATAGGCCATGTCTAACAGAGTATGAGACTTTAATTTTCGGCTCGATTCCGAGTCGGGTTTTTTTAGGTACGAATATTCTTGACTAATTATACTATGTAACAGTTAAGAAAATATACTATGTCGGAAATTTTAGGAATAAAATTTAAAAATAATTTCTGAAATGCATATGGCACAAGTGTATAGTTATTCAATTTGATATATTTAATATAGTGACCAAAATTATATCAAATTAAATTAATATTAATTACAAATATAATTACAAACAACACAAATATAAAAATTACATTCTCAAAAGAAAATTTTAAAAATATACATGTCTTTGAAAGGACGGGTCATAATCTAGTTTACTATAGTAATTCGACATCATTTATTTAACATATTAACCATAATAATTTCACAGGTTTGAATGAAATTGCTTCTTTCGTGAAAAGAGTTCTTCAACTGGTTTAAATTTTTTATTTGTTTACAAAATTTGTTAGACATGGAAATTCAGGTATCCATTCGAATAAAAAACAGTTCTTTTGGATATCGAATTTTTGGATCTTAAAATTAAAGTTCATGTAGATATTATAATATTTCGGACGGATCGAGTCGACCTTTTCGATCTGAGTAGACTTATAGAAATTTAAAAATATCCAAATAATCTATGCGTTTAACAATGTCATTAAATAATTTATTAAAAAAGTAAAAATCGAAATTCACATGGCCGCGGAAGTCAAACTCTGGTTTAAAACTAAAACACAAATATCTATTTTGGTTAATAAGACATTTGTTGGGTAATTCATCTTTTATGTGACAAATGATGTGTATAAAACGACACCGTTAATATAATTAATCAAAATAACTTCATTTTAATTACTAAAAATAAAAAAAATTTGTCACCTAAATGTATCTGACCTATACCAAGATAATAATGGAGGAAATATAACCACTTTGATAATCACAAGTAATGGAATGACTTTTCATTGTCAAACAAAAAAAAATAAAACACAAGTTCTTGTAATAACATAAATTTATGTTGAAACTTGGGATGATAAAAGCAGTAGATTATGTAAATTATGTGGATCAAGTGGAATATATATTGATAAGACGAGATCATGTGGGACATATGAAGATTAATTTTTTTTTCATTTGTTGTATTTTACAATAGAAATTGAGAAATTACGACAAGAGAGTCTAATGATTTTTTCCGAGTACATCTGTAACACGATTCAAGGTATTCAATAGAGCGAATGGAGTGACAAAAGATAAGCTAATAGAATGCTCTCAAAGGTGGTAACATAATCCAAAAAAAATCTTGGAACTAATGTAAGTCAAACAGAAGAATAGGTTTTCTCAGAAAAGATTCCTTCAACCATTCAGGAGCGCCTGCTCCAACATATGATTGAAGGAAACCATATTCAGATTATGTAAATTATACAGATCAAGTGAAATAAATATTGATAAAACGAGATCATGTGGTACATATTAAGATTTTAAGCAATTTTTTATCATTTTTTGTATTTTACAATCGAAATTGAGAAGTTACAACAATAGAGTTTAATGATTTATTTCAAAGTACATCCATAACAAGATTCAAGGTAATCAGTAGAGCAAATGGAGAAAAAAGATAAGCTAATAGAATACTCCCACGTGTGGTAACATAATCCAAAAAGATTTCCGGAACTAATGTAAGTCAAATAGAAGGATAGGTTTTCTCAGAAAATATGATGTGTGTGATTGGAGTGATGACCTGAGTGAAAGTTCTGACGAGGAGTGAATTTTATTATTTATGACATATTGTTTAATTATATAATACTCTATAATCGTATTGTTCAACTTTTTTGTTTTCATTATATTTCTATAATAATGTAACAAATATGTTACAGATAAAATTTCATGTCAAAAAAATAAATTAGATGTTCTATTAAAACTTTTGAAGTTAAAGAAGTATATATATATATAACTAATGAAATCAGGGTATAGGGGTTTGGGTATTGATTTTATGGTATAACTCCTATTCGTCGTAATTGATTTGCTAAAAATACAAGGATCGTTCAAAAACGTGATTGGTTCCTAATTCGTCGTAACATTACTGCAAATTAGGGATGGATTAAAAATCCCTATATAGTGTCGAACCCATCAAACCTATTGCAGTTGCTCTTAGGACTCTAAAATCCTCTGCATTCTCTCTCTAAGGTATGATTTTTTTGTCTAGTTTAGTTTTGTAGGTTTTTAGTTTAGGATGGAAATAGTTTAGGAATGAAATTAGATTAGATCATGAAATTAGTTTAACAATGAAATTATATTAGATATATTAAAAATAAAATATTCCACATCACTAATTTGAATTTGTTTGTTTTTTAACAGATGGCCGGAGATATGATTTGTTGGTGCCACCGGATGCTCCATGTTCTAGGTACATTGTCGAATACCTCATCCGATAGCGTGGCCGAGAAGGCTTATGCATCATCGACCCCGATCTGCAGTTTAACAAACCTGGTGCTTGCACAGCAATGGTAGAATGTACCTCCAACCATTAACCCCGACTACACTCCAGAAGATCGGGTGAAGAACGATCTTAACCTTTAGGATTTTTGTTCGGTTTGTATTTTTGGATATTATAATATTTTATATATTAAATTTCATTTAAGTTTTCTAAATTTTAAAAAATTTCAATTTAAATTTTAAATATTTTTTCCTAAATTACGGGAAACGATGTTAAAATGTCATAAATATTTACGACGATTTAATGTCTACGGTCGATGTAAATTTATCGTAATATAACAACCAATTAACATAGTTTCTCCAACTACGGTTTACAACCGATGTAGGACCGTGATAAAAGAGGCCTTCTGATATATGACAAATACGAATAAGACGAATTCGGTTAGTCGTAACAGTTATGACGAATTTACGATGATTTATCAGTTATGACGAGTTATAAAGATGAATCATGTTTCATCGTTAGTTCGTCGTAATTGGTAAATAACGACGAATTAACTACCAACCGTGTGATCGTTATGGACATGTTTTCTTGTAGTATATTCTATATTATATTAAAGATCATTACAAAATAAATAAATAAATAAATGGATAACACTGTATATATAAATACATATAGAACTTAGATTTACTAAAAAGCAATATTTTTTTTTTAAATATCAAAATACTAACACTAATATCCTCCCTCCCCCCCCCCCCACACTCACAGATAAATGGAAACATTAGAAATTTTGATTTACTAAAACCGCGATAATAGATTTTTTAAAAATCAAAACACTGATCTATCAAATTTCCTCCTAATCAAAACAGTAATCAATCAAATCCCCCCCCCCTCGTTATGGACATGTTTTCTTGTAGTATATTCTATATTATATTAAAGATCATTACAAAATAAATAAATAAATAAATGGATAACACTGTATATATAAATACATATAGAACTTAGATTTACTAAAAAGCAATATTTTTTTTTTAAATATCAAAATACTAACACTAATATCCTCCCCCCCCCCACACTCACAGATAAATGGAAACATTATAAATTTTGATTTACTAAAACCGCGATAATAGATTTTTTAAAATATCAAAACACTGATCTATCAAATTTCCTCCTAATCAAAACAGTAATCAATCAAATCCCCCCCCCCTCTCCCCCCCACCCCCACCCTGCACACACACTAATCAATGGAAACAATATATTACTAAAGATATGTTGTACTGATATTATCATATTATTATATATTAAAAAGGTTATCTGAGATATCTTTTTGTTTCAAAAAATAGTAAAAATGACATTTTTCTTAAATGACTTGATATGTTATAGATGATATAGGATAAAAATAGCAAAATAAGGTAAGGTGGAAAACTGTAAATCTTCTATTTGACCAAAATTTTGGGTCATTTTTTCTTTGTCACCCTGCATTAATAACAATATAAACCAAACTAATAACAATATATTCATTTCCTAACCAGAATAGAATATAATGACAATATTCTGTGAAAGACTTAGAATGAGATATTGTAAAATCAAATAGATATATATCAATTCATAATCTAATACATAAATATGGATAACATATATGTGATATATATATATATATATATATAAACACTTCACCTATTGGGAACTCATATTAACAAATAAACGTCTCAATAATGGTTTCTCTTGGCTTGATCCTCTACCTTTCATGGGTTCTTCTCATGAGCCTTTGTCAGCTTCCTACAGCTACTGAGAACGATAGAATGGCAAGTAATTGCTGTTATATATGTCTCGTTACCTTCTGTGACAAAATTGTCTCACTACCATATTTAAATATCTATGTTTGTCTTTGTTTTAGCCTATTCATCGTCATAGCAATTTGTTTGACGCATATGCAGGTATATATTGCTTACATGGGAGCTCTTCCTGCAAAAGCTTCTTACTCTCCTATGTCTCACCATCAGAATATCCTTCAAGAAGTTATCGGATCTAGGTTTTAAGACATGACTCAAAACTATCTCAGCTTTGTTTCGTGTTATTTACTTTTCGTCTCTCACTGGTCTTTTATTTTGTTCCGATCGAAGTTCCGTAGAGGATTATTTGGTCAGAAGCTATGGAAGAAGCTTCAACGGTTTTGCAGCCAGACTCACTGAATCTGAAAGACACAAGCTTGCTGGTGAGATATTATATGTTTGTATAAAAAAGATTAGCTAGGTAACTCACTATTATGGCCATGTCGATGTTGATGATTTAATGTGTAATGTGAAGGCATCGAAGGTGTGGTATCGGTTTTCCCAGACACCGTTTATAAGCTTCTTACGACAAGATCTTACGAGTTCATGGGACTTGGTGACAAGAGCAAGCGGGTCCCTAAAATCGAGACCGATATAATAGTTGGTGTAATTGACGGCGGAATCTGGCCTGAATCCAAGAGCTTTTCAGACGAAGGCATTGGCCCAATACCAAAAAAATGGAAAGGAATTTGCGCTGGAGGAACTAATTTCACATGCAATAAGTAAACAACTTTACAATTTTATTCTCCATGTTCTTTAGCGACAAGAAAACATTAACCTAACATAAATTGTACAGGAAATTGATTGGAGCACGACATTATGTGCAAGACTCAGCACGGGACAACGATTCACACGGGTCACACACGGCGTCAACAGCCGCCGGAAACATAGTAAAAGGAGTGAGTGTGAACGGCGTGGCCAAAGGAGTTGCCAGAGGCGGTGTCCCTTTAGGTAGAATTGCTATTTACCGAATCTGTGAGCCAGAAGGTTGCAATGCGGCATCAATGTTAGCTGCATTTGATGATGCTATTGCCGATGGGGTTGATGTTATAACCATTTCCATTGGAGGTGGTGTTGTTAAAGTCGATGTTGATCCTATCGCTATTGGATCATTTCATGCGATGACCAAAGGGATTGTTACCACAGCTGCTTCTGGGAACGATGGCTCTAAACTTGGAAATGCAAAAAACCTTGCACCCTGGATCATATCAGTGGCTGCCAGTTCAACTGATCGAAAATTTGTTACTACTGTTGTTAATGGAGATGCCACAGCCTTACCTGTAAGAAGTTTTAAAACTTGTTTTAGACGTCAATCTGTGATCAAGAGTATGATTGTTTTCATCAGACTGGTCTGATGATTTAAGTAATTAACCATACAGGGAAAATCAATCAATGACTTTGACTTAAAGCGACAAATGTATCCTTTGGCGTACGGGAAAACTGCTTCAAATAACTGTACAGAGGAGCAAGCAAGGTAATTTGTGATCCAAGGCTTGAGCCTTAACTTGTCGCTCAAGAATATTTCTAGTGACCTAGCTTGTGGTATAAGAAACAGGTGAAACGTCAAGCTATGGATATAACTTGATCTTCTTGTTATTGTATCTCTAGGGTATGCGCTAGTGGTTGCCTGAACACGGTGCAGGGAAAAATCGTTGTATGCGATGGTTCGAACAATGTTATGGAATCTAAAGAAGCGGGTGCAGTTGGAACCGTCCTTCACATACCTTATGTTGAGATTCCTGATCCTGGTCCAATTCCGGTCGCAATCTTAGATGATACCAATTACGAAGCATTAAGATCTTACTTGCTCACCTCACCGTAAGGAACTCTTCCATAATTAAACATTCTTCGGTTATATTCGTTAACCACATTCTTCTATATATGTGAAACAGAAACCCTCAAGGAACTATATTGAGGAGTGAGACAGTTAAGGACAACGATGCTCCGATCGTTGCTTCCTTCTCTTCTCGTGGTCCAAACATTCTCTTTAACGATATCATGAAGGTAGGTACCACTCCTAATTAACAATATTCACATAATGGGGAGAATTAATGATCAAAGTTTTCACATTAGATTGTTTATGTAACATACACGCAGCCTGATATTACGGCTCCAGGGGTGAATATACTGGCAGCATATTCACCGATGAGTCCAACAGTAGTTCCTGGACAAAGCATGGATTACTATTTCATGTCCGGAACATCGATGGCTTGCCCTCATGTCGGAGGTGTAGCTGCTTACATCAAAACATTCCATCCTGATTGGTCTGCTTCTGCTGTCAAATCTGCTATCATGACTACTGGTAATTAATTATCAATATCAAACTACAGTGAAACCTCTATAAATTAATAATGTTGGGACTACACCAAAATTATAATTTTAATTTATTGAGATTATTAATTTATCGAGATACTAACTGAACCAAAAATTAATTTAGGACTATGAAATTATATTAATTTATAGAGATATTAATTTATAGATTATTAATTTATAGAGGTTATACTGTAATATATTTATTTCCTTCAACAAAGAAAGAATGTATAGTGATGTGAGCCTTTTTTTTTGTTTTGTTGCAGCCTGGGCAATGAACGCATCGAAAAATGCAGAAGCTGAGTTTGCGTACGGATCTGGACATGTTAACCCTACTGTAGCAGTTGATCCAGGGCTTGTTTACGAAATAGCCAAAGAGGATTACTTAAACATGCTATGTTCTTTGGACTACTCAGCCAATGGCATTAGTACTCTCGCCGGTGGAGCCTTTACTTGTTCCAAGGAATCAAAGTTCAGCGTGAGAGATCTGAACTACCCTTCAATGACAGCCAAAGTTTCAGCTTCTTCATCTTCAGATATCACGTTTTCAAGAACGGTCACAAATGTTGGGAAAGACGGATCTACTTACAAGGCAAAATTGGCTGGGGATCCTAAACTCAACATCAATGTTGATCCTGAAACACTCTCTTTTAAATCATCAGGGGAGAAGAAATCTTTCACGGTTACAGTCTCTGGCAAGAGTCTTGCGGGTATTTCTGGTATTGTGTCTGCCTCTTTGGTTTGGTCGGACGGATCACACAATGTGAGAAGTCCTATCGTAGTGTATACTTAATTAGACTTTGATCCAAAAACCAGCACATTATAAAAGCATGGGTTATATTGTGTTTCAATTAAACATATGTTATATTGTGTTCCGATAAAAGCATATGTGTGTTCATTTTAAGTCGATGCTAGAACTCACAATTAAAACTCAAGTTCTTTCAGTAATCAAGAATGGATTTTGTATGTGTATGGAATCCATGTGATGGAAACCCAAATTATCCTTTCTTTGAACTATCACCAGTTAACTTCCTAACTTCTCTAACTTATAACTCCTTACTTCAACTTTCCATTTTTATTACCATTATAAAACACACTATTCACAAGAAAATTATTGGGATGCAGCTTTTCGCGTTGTGCGCTACCGTAAAAACAGTCCTGGTCAAGGCAACACGGAGTTAACACTTTCAGCTTGTTGTGATGCAGGCTAGACAATAGTATGCTAGCTCTATATACTGCTTTTGAGCAATCTTCTCAACAAATAATGAAAAATTATTTCAGTGGATGTAATCGGTCTCCAACTTGGAGGATGATTACTTAAATGAAGATAATGAAAAATTATTTCAGTTTTTAGTTGAAATTTAAGCGGTTCCATGAAAAAATAGCGAACAATAATATCTATAGTCGATACTAAGAGAAATATATAAAATAAAGCTTCCATAAATTTGATCATGGTTTACAATTATAGCTTTCATACATGTTTTATTTGACGAGGAGTATCCCTCCTGATAAAGAACAAAAAAGTCAAATAAATGGCAGCTAGAACCAATCTTATTAAGCTTCTTCATAGAATCAAAAACTTTCAAGTTTCTACCTAATTCATAAAAGCTTCCACCATCTTCTCTTGGCCCAGCCCCACTAGTTGTACATCCAAACGTCCAGCTTCCAAAGCCTTCTTTTTCACAGCTTCCATCCCTGGAATCAACATAAAGCCTTCCGGATCATCACCTCGTCTCCTTCTAACACAGCAGCTATCAATGCTTCCTTCCCTTAATTCCAGCCAAATATCTCGTTAGCCACCTAAACTGATCTTATCACAAACATCTTCATCGATGCAATACAGTGATTCCAGCGCAGTTTAGGAGAGGGTTTGTGCTGAGCTTAGTCGTGGATTCGGTGATCTCGGAGATTAAGATCTTGACTGATTAGCTATTGTTGCTGGAGCAAAAGTCTTGAAAACCAGCTCTCGTTCGACGGCGATGATAGTTTGTATGAAAGCCCTGAGAGATGGAGACTTTGGAGAATACCTACGGTAATGGTTTCGATTTGGTTAGAAATAGGAAAAATGTATATTAGACAAATCACTCTCTAAAAGTGATCCACAAATCGAATATAACTTTATTTGTGATTGGAAAGAGAAATTGTGGCTCTGAGTGTAAATTCTTCTAGCAGTCACATTTCGAGTTTCTAACATCACGGAAAAAAATTTCTGAGTAATAGTTGTAGCAGCTACCAATGCTTCACTCCATTTTTTTCTATTCTGTAACTTCCACCTTTTCATTCACAACATTATTTTTTAATTCCCTTCATTCTAAGTATTCATAAATTGTGCTACCAGTTACAGCCGAAGGTAATGTATTGCAATCCACGCGATTCATGAATTGACCAATAGAAAAAAATTATTTTTATTTTTACTTTTTCTTTGACAACTTTTTATTTTTCTTTGATATACATTCTTGTGTTTTTTTGTTTAAGGTTTGTGTATAATAACTATAGAGTAATTTAAAAGGTTGGAGTTTGATATACGATTTGGAGTTTAAATTAAATTTTAATGTGTATAATATAAAGTTTGTAGTATCGGGTTTTGGGGTTTATAGTTTATGGTATGATTTAAGTTTAAATTATGAAAATATTTGATTTGGTGCTTAGATCTGTGGTTTATATTTTCTACTAGTGTATAAAGTTTGATTGAAGATATAAGGTTTGTGTGTTGATACAATCAGGTTTTAACCACTGAAAGTATACTGCAAGTGCACAGTGAACCGCATAAATATTTCAGGGATTGTATCTACAAGGACAAAGGTTACACAACGACTCAAATTAGGTTACTCAACGAATCTATGAGAGTAGAGTTAAGATAAGATAAAATAGGTTGTTTGTAGTTTCCTGTTGCAAGAATGTAAAAGACGAGTTAAGATAAGATAAAATAGGTTGTTTGTAGTTTCCTGTTGCAAGAATGTAAAAGCAGAAAGCAAGGAACAGTGTAAACTTATGAATTAAAAGCGTGACTGTTTAACAGGGAATTTACTAAGAACCATTCTATAACTCATATCCCTTACTTAGATTAGTATACATCTGCAGTACTAAACCCTATGTAATAGAATCCTATAGACTAACTTCCATTGAATTTTGGATTCTAAACATGCAATAAGAACAAGTTTGATAAGTTCACAAAACTTACTAACAAGAAATTTCTTGGTTAAGAATATTCACTCATCTAGATTCATTCAGCCATTTAATCGAACACTTCGGTGCATTAAAAAACCTATGAGTCAGGAACTAGGTGATCAATTCAGTTCAAGTACTAAGAACAACCTAGATGAAGAAACCGATAGATTGTTCCCTATTTCAGCAAATCATAATCATCATCAATCCATGAATCCCATTGAAACCCTAAACCAAACTAATGAATCACTCAGACATAGCAGAAGAAACACATAGAGATGATAAATGATGCATAGTGGAATTAGAAATCAAAATCAAGGTTCAGAAATCTTCTCCCAAAAAGTATAGATTCATCTCTCCAAATCTCTAAAACCAACAAGTCTGATAAAAAGAAAGCTTAGCCGTAAAAACCTCTGAAAATAGCAGATAAAGGTCTGATGCACCTTCAAAGTTCTTCATTTTTATTTGTTCTTTTGCATCCAGTTCAACACCTTCTGCTTCAAATCAACCTAATACCTGAAAAGACTCGAAAACATATACTATGACTCAAAACAAAGGTTAGAAACTGACAAAAACATTGTTTATCATGTGTATATTTTATGGATTTATATTTCTAAAGTTAAATGATATATAACTTTAACAAAGTGACTAGATTTCACTTTTAGTGGAAATTTTATAAAAAAGCATTTTGATGCATTATTATTTTTTAAAAATTTGATTTAGAATTTAGATTTAAATTGTTGAGTTTAGAATAAAGATATGAATATAGGGTTTTAGGGTTAAAGTTTTTTGTTTAGAGTTTAGGGTTTCGAAACTTGTTTAGAATTTAGGGATTCAAAACTTAAAATTTGATATTAAAATAAGAAAATATTTGAGTTTTAAGGGTTTTGTTTAAAGTTTAGATTTTAGGGTTTACGGTCTAAGGTATGGGGTTTTGGAAGAAAATGAAATGGAGTGAGAGGGAAAGTGAAATAAGGATGAGAGAGAAAATCAATTATATTCCCGTTTTAATTATGCATAGCATTGTCACTAAGGGAAGTGAACAGAGTTTATGTTTCAAAGATAATCTGGAGAATGTTGACTGGTGACTCTTTGTGGGGGCGTTGGATAAAAAATAATTTGCTAAAGAAGAAATGTTTTTGGGAAGTGCAGGAAGATACTCAGGCTGGCTCTTGGATGTGGAGAAAAATTATCAAAATAAGAGATATTGCCAAAAGTTTCTACAAGAAGGAAGTGGGGAATGGGTGTAATACTTCTTTTTGGTATGACAACTGGTCTTCTGAAGGTGTTCTGTTTGATACTTTAGGTTCTAGTGGACCTATTGTTTTGGGGATAAGCAATGAAGCTACTGTGGCAGATGCTGCGATTAGTGTGCGTAGAAGAAGAAGGCATCGTACTGAATTGCTAAACAATATAGTGTTGGAGTTGGAAACTGTAAAAGAGAAGGTGAGGGGAGATGCGGAGGATCTCAGTCTTTGGAAAGGTAGCTCAGGATTTAAAAGCGTATTCTCTTCTCAAGAGACCTGGCTCTTGACTCGGTCTACTTATGCACAAACAGATTGGGCCAAATCTGTTTGGTTCTCGCAGACCACTCCTAAGTATGCTTTCATTTTGTGGTTGGCTATGCTGGATAGGCTAGCTACTATGGATAGGATTGTGGGATGGAGTAGTGGTGTGGATGATACTTGCGTTTTGTGTAAAAATGCTTCAGAGTCCAGAAGTCATCTCTTCTTTGAGTGTGCTTATTCTTCTCAGCTTTGGGAGCATCTTGTTCTTGGCGTTGTGGGGGATTTGTATACAACAGTCTGGACCTCTGTTTTGGATCAAGAGGCCTGAGAGAGATAAGAGGAGGTTATTTTGTTTGAGATACGTCTTTCAAGTTGCTATCTATGTGATATGGCATGAGAGGAACAAAATCAAGCATGGAGAAAAGCCTTTACCTGTGATTGTAGTGAAGAAGCTTGTTGATAAGGAGGTCAGAAATAAGCTAAGTCTTATGAAATCGAAGGGTTGTAAGGGAATGGAGCTTGCTCTTCAATACTGGTTCAGCACAGGAGTTTGAGGGTTTATCTTATTTGTTTGAAGTTGGATGAGGAGTTGTTGACTTATCCCCTAGCTAAGGGATTTTTACTCTTTTTCCCCACTAGAGTTTTGTCCCATTTGGGTTTTCTCTAATGTGGGTTTTAATGAGGTGAATCTCTTAGCACTTCCAAATTTGACTTGTATCAAATTTGAGGGGGATTTGGAAGCTTGGAGAAGAGTAAAAAAATATGTTTTTTCATATTTTGAGTTGTTTGTTTCTTTTTCGCTTGTTGCACAAGTAATCAGTAAGCACTAGTTTATACAAAGGTTTTTTGATGAATAAAATTTAACATTCATTCAAAAAAAAAAAAAATTATGCATAGCATTTCAAAACTCAAAGTGATATGTACAATACATTTTCAAAAAGAGTTTGCAGAATTAAGATCACACCAACCAAACATAGTGTTTGTATCAGTGTTTTTAAAACCAGACATATATGATGGTTGGAAATTCGACCATGAACCGGTCATCTATCCTGGTTGGGTCTAACTGGTTTGACCATGGAACAGTCACATAACTGGATTGGGTCCCAAAGCAATTGAACTGAATAAAAACTATTAAATAATCAAAAATTCATAAACCAACTATATAAACAAAAGATTAGTTTATATTTACAATTTTTTATATTTTATAGTTATTTATATTTTAATTATGTATTATTTACTAACATTACTTCAAATTTATATAGTATTAAAATATATTGAACCAAATTATTAAATATGGTTTGACCCGGTCGAACTGTTTTGAACCATGACTCAAATATTTTTTTGTTCAGCTTCCGATCCGTGTTTAAAAATACTGGTTTACGTTTTTACAAATGCTATGTAAAACTAAGGGGTATATCAACCATAACAGAAATCTAAAATATGGTATCATGTACTGCTATTAAAACTCTTATTTTTTGTAGTTCAGGGATTTGATTATCATAATCAAAAAGCTTAAAATATATATGGCAAAACTTTTCAAGAGAGCTAAAAGAGATAGAGGTGGTGCAATGAGATTCCACAACTTTAGGATTTTAAGCATTCCTAGAAGACAAAACGTTGTTGATGTTATAAAATGATGATTAATCATCTTTACAAGGACATGTGTCCTTCTCTATGTTATCCTTCTCATCATCACGTGTCTCTCTCTTGTGAAGAGAAGATGACTAAGCTTTGTACTTGTTTTACTATAACTAGGTCTTCTCTCTTTGTAATAACAATACATATGAACAAAAAGCTTTATCTCTCTCTCGTTACTTTTCAACACACACATATAATCATCCCTCTCTCCCTCTCTCACGTCCTATCCTTCTTCCTCTTTTTATTTATTTAATCTTTCTGTATATAATAACATATTTATACTTCACCTCCTATAATTCATAATACGTTATCAGCATGACGAGCTCTCTTATACCGACCGTTTTTAAAACCAAGCAAGCGAGATAAGTTTATAAATTTATGTCTTTCAATAATTTTAATTATTTAAATTATTTTTATTATTCTGGAATGAGAGACTTGGCCTTCTCCGTTGATTTTCCGGGATGATAGGCGTTGCCTTCCCCGACTGATCGTTAAGATAGGCTAGGCCTTCACGATCAGAGAAACATGTGGTAGATTTTACCTCCGTGAATAAAAGGTCAAAAATGGAAGGCTAAGCCTCCTCGGACCTTGATTAAAAGAAAAAGGTTAATATGGCCGACTATATCGCCTCAAACCTTTGAAAATGATCAATATGGAAGTCTAAGACTCCTGGATCATATGGTGGACTGGGCCCCCAATTTTATTTATGCTATTTAAATTTCTGCAATTTAAATTTACGCAATTTATTTTTTGCTTTTATTTTATTGCTTTTACTTTACGTCTTTAAATTATGCATTTAAATTCTCGTCTATATTAAATTATTATTCTATGAATTCAGTATTCATGTCGAATTTAACAAAGTTCGAAATTAATGCCCTAGATATTACGAAAAATAACTATATGATCTGGGCACTGGGTGTAAATATACGCCTGGAAGAAAATGAGCTTTGAGAAATCATCGATAAGTTAATCAGATGAGAAAAAAAAAAAGCCATGATATCTTACACCAATTTAAAGATGGTTTATAAGATGAGGTGTATCATGAGAAAAGATCTACAAGATCTTTGAGTAACTAAATCCTCGAAAGAAAGGATTTACTAAATAGTTTGAGTTGATGTAAATCCTCCATGAAAACTGAAAAGTTGGAAATCATGATACTAAACCATCAAGTGGGTCCTACTAGAAAAGGACGAGGGTGTAGATGTGGTCGTGGAAGAGGACGAGGAAGAATATACCGTCCCTATGAAATAATAAGAACTTCCACGTAAATGAAAATGGTCGGGTGATAAAAGGAAAACAGAAAATGTTTGATACAGATATGGCAAGAAAAGAAACGTTTGGTACGTATTTGTCGTACGCCAAAATATTAGCCTATCTGTATTGATAAGAAAAGAGAAAGGAAGTGAAATAGACTTCATCTCTTATGAACCTGGACCATCTTTCATGGATTTAATACTCATCTTGATGTTTTAAGATTTTCTAGGTAATTCAGAAAATAAATGAAAATATCGATGTGACATGAAAATATTTTTCTAAACAATATTTTGAGATTCAGGATGGAGATAGATATACTTGACAGATATTGGGTCATCATACATGGCTATTAAAGGTAACAAATATCTATCCTCTCTCGAAATAAATAAGTATAGTATCTAGTAATATATATAAAAATTACTATTGGTTCTATAAGAGCTTATGATGAAAAGACATGCATAAGAGAATGATGGAAAAAATTATAAATGAGTAGTAAACCTGAAGTTTACTGATATATAGCCATCCCCAATAATGTTATCGACATTGTTGTGAAATGTTGAAAAACTAAAAGTTTTTCACATATAGCATGTCTTAAGGAAACAAAGAAACCATCATGGGTGTTGAATCATTAAACAAGTTCAATAGATGTGATTTCTTTAAACAGTCCCAAATCAGGATCTCACTCTAAAGGATTTGAAACATAATTCATCCCAAATGGGAAATCTGAATATGTTATTGGTTCTAGAGTGGGATTCAGTACGAGATTTTAGACATGGAGTGTCATCATCTCGTGGGGGAGAATTAAAGAATCCTAGTGAGTGGAACAATGAGAATATTATGTTCACTCGAAAAAGAACTTGATAAAGTAGATTCAAATAAGATGATCCCCATGATTAGGTGTAAACATGCAGTTATGCATGTAATAGAGTCATATACAATCCAAAAGGGATGAAGTATATGGACTAATCAGAAATATGCTCGCAAGGTTGCTGGAAGCATATAAGCAGCTGATGGAATGAGATATGAGAAATGGATTATCATGAAAGTTATATAAGACAATCCATTCATAAAATGCCTGCCAGACATTTTGATAAAATAATGATCTCATATTCCAGCTGAAAAGGCTCCAATAAGAAAATGTGTCCTAAAAGGACGATATATGAGTCTATGACACGCTAGAGACGTGATAGACCACTTTGGTTCCAAAGAGTCCTCAAAATGGAGCAAATATATGAATAGAGGACGAATCTCTTAAAGAGACCGTTAATATGGGTTAATGTGAAGTCAGGTACCTGGATAAATCATCGATGATGATAAAGAGATCTCGATTAATCATATCAGTACGAGTAAAAAGATGGAACCAAAGAGAAAATAGATTGTCGACAATAAATAAATGAAAAAGCGCTATATAAATGATGATCATGATCATAAATCTACCTCTATGTATGAGGTTAGAGTGAATTGATTAGCCAAAGATTAAATGAGGCAATCAATTCGATATAAAGCTCGTTAGAAAAACGAGAAGGCTTTGGACTAAAAGTCGAAGCATATTTCTCCAGAGAATGAAAAGAAAAATGACCTTGTAGAATGAAAAAGGGTTTGTTCCAAGGTCACTGGAGAAAATTTAAAATAGATGCAGTATATTGATATGTCTGGCAGGATATAAATGACTTGAGTTGCATCTTGATATTTAGTATTCCTTGGAAAATTAAAGATATTCTCGGGAACGATTAAACTCTGAAAGAGTTAGAACAAGCTGTAATGAGATATCTGGAACCAGTAACTGGTGATATGTTTACGGCACGGTTTGCCGATTGCCATTTTAATAAGAATGAATTCCAGCGTTAGGGAGAGGAATTAGAGGAATTCCTAAAAGAGATTACATGGTGTACACAGTTGTTGTTACACCTTGATCCCCCTACAAATAAAAGAGAATTGGAAGTTCAGAAAATTGTGTATTTTCATAATTTGGCAAACCAGTTACTCGATGTGTTCACAGATACGAGAAGGGTGATGAAATCATATATACCCTTTGAAAATGTTCCATCAAGAGTGGTTGTTCCTGGGGAACAAACTGATGGAAACAAAACGAATGAACCTAGGGTTCAGTTAAAGAGGGGGAGACCAGCTGGCTCTAAAGATAAAAATCCCTAAAAATGTCTGAAAGAAGACATAAGTAGAAAGGGTCCAGAAGAACTTGTATTGAAAGAGATACTGTTTAAAAGATCCTGATAAGATCTTATATAAATAAGTACTTTGGAGATGCTAATGGTAATAAAGCATATGTGAGCTTATATATCTTGCGAATTGTATTTGATTAGATATACTTTTAGACACTAATGTCTATGCAAGATATAGCTCGTTTTCTATTAAAACGGCGTCGAGAACGAATATGTTCTCTCCAAGGTACGTATTGATTTAGGGTTGATTTATTTTAGAAAACCCGAGTTTGGTATGGTTGGTTTTGCAGATGCAGAATATTTATCAGATCCTCATAAGGCTCGATCTCAAACCGGCTATGTATTTACAATTGGTGGAACTGCGATCTCTTGGCGGTCCCAAAAATAAACTCTGGTTGCAACTTCATCAAACCATGCAGAGACTATTGCGCTTCACGAAGCATGTCGAGAATGTGTGTGATTGAAGTCAATGAGTCACCACATACAAAATCCAATCGGAATGGTGAACAAGAAAGAGCCGACAAAAGTTTTTGAAGATAACTCGGCTTGCGTCGCTCAACTCAAAGAAGGTTACATCAAGAACGATAGAACAAAGCACATCTCTCCAAGATTTTTCTCGTACATTCGGGAAATCGAGAAAAATAAGGAAGTGGACATCGAATATGTACGGTCATGCGACAATCCGGCTGACTTGTTCACCAAATCTCTTCCGACTACAACATTCCGAAAACACGTCTACGGTATCGGAATGCGACATTTGCGTGACCTGTGAAGAGAAAGCTATGTCCATTATTTTCAGGGGGAGATTACGTCAGTGTACTCTTTTTCCTTTGTCATAGTTTTTATCCCACTGGATTTTTCTATGACTAGGTTTTTAACGAGGCACTACGTAATACAAGATGAATAATCAAAGGGGAGTGTTATAAAATGATAATTAATCATCGTTACAAGGACATGTGTCCTTCTCTATGTTATCCTTCTCATCATCACGTGTCTCTCTCTTGTGAAGAGAAGATGACTAAGCTTTGTACTTGTTTTACTATAAATAGGTCTTCCCTCTTTGTAATAACAATACATATGAACAAAAAGCTTTATCTCTCTCTCTCTCGTTACTTTTCAACACACACATATAATCATCTCTCTCTCCCTCTCTCACGTCCTATCCTTCTTCCTCTTTTTATTTATTTAATCTTTCTGTATATAATAACATATTTATACTTCACCTCCTATAATTCATAACAGTTGATGATTTTTTAGTTACGACTACAAGGATTTCTCAGATAGTTCTTTATTTTGTTGGTTGATATGTTCTAGTGTTTTTTATACTCCGATGTGAGTTCAAATGACAGTGTGATATTAAAAAAATTGTTGTTGGAAAAAAATGGGATGTCTGTGTAGTGTATTGTTTTTTAAATAAAAAAATTGGATTTTATAAAAGTCAATTTTTTAAGAAAAAACTAAAGTAAAATTAAAATTATCGAAAAACGTATTGTACTTTTTAGAAACAACTACATTCCAAGTCACTTTTCATCTTTATAATATCATAAAGAGTCACTTGTTGCTACCGGGACACTTTGTCCAAACCTTCCTTTGTTATCAAAAAAAAAACATGAAATCTCTATTCTATCCTTTTTCTTTTTTTTCCTCCTCCCACCACTGAATTCTTCGTCGCTCTCTCCCTCTCTCCTCTTCCCAATTTCTTCAAGTTCTCAAACTCTCTCAAGAGCTCAAGAACATAACTTCCTCAATTCTCAACGAAATTTTGTGATTCTTGTTGCTGAGAACTCGAAATCCCTATCTCTTTCTCCTTATAATCTCAGTTTTTCTCAAAGCAAACTAAGGTACTGAGATTTCGAGTTGATTTTTCTTGGTTGAAAAAGTTCAAATTTTTAAAAGTGGGATTTGCTCGATTTCTTGTTCTAAAATCGTTATTTATGCTTCAATTAACTCGATTGATGAGTTGGGTTGATGAAAAACGAGTTTAATTGTCTTGAATTGAAATTTCAAAAGTTAGGGTTCTTGAGAATTGAGATTTTCGAATTTTTTGGGGAAAATCGTTATTTATGCTTCCATTAGCTTGATTGATGACTCTTGCTAGGCGATTGGTGTTTACTGATCTATGCTTGATAAATTGGTTTATGTGTGATGAAAAATCCTCATGAGACTCACACACTTTCCAGGTCTTTGTTTTGTAGGGCACGATGGGGAGAGCCCGTGGAAGAGTGACCAAGGAAGACAAAGGAAAGGGACTTGCATCTACTTCCCAAGACCAAGTTGTCACAGCAGATGTCAAAAGTATTAACTTACAAAAAAGTTTCAATTTTTCTTTGAAATGTTATTAACTTGTTACAAAGTTTCAATTTTTTTGCACTGGTTATTTGTGGCATGTACATGTGGATACGAGACATAGCATATACATAGTTTTCTCGATGTACATGTGGATAACGTGAATATGTGTACATATAAGGCACTCTCTTCTACCTGCAATGACTACTCATATTCTCAAAATTGTGATTTCACCAAAACCAATTTCCTACATCTGTTTTTAATGACACTTGAAAGTAATCCAAATTGGCAAGATGATACAACTGAAACCATACTAATCTTTCGTTATCCTAACTAAGTGAACATGTGTACATATATATGTGTGTACACATGTACACTATACATATAAGATGTACATTCAACGGTTTTTTATACATGTACACTTCAGAAACCAATGATAATGTTTATATTGCATCCACGCATTCTATAGAAAATTTCTTGCAATTTTGATGTTTGGTTTTTAGAAAATTTAAGTAACACATATATATATATGTACACATGTACATTATACATGTAATATGCACATGTATAGAGATAATGTACACATGTACACTAAACGGGTTTGTACACATGTACATTTCATTTATGTTTAATTTTAATATTTTTTAAAGAGAATGGCAATTTTGTAATAAACTTGTCTTCTTCAAATTAGGGTTTCCTACGATTTCTGCAACTCATCTATGAGCCGCAATTGATTTTCTTCATGAAATTTTTATTTTTTTGATGGTTTTACATCTAGAACTTACAAATGTTTATTAGATTAATCGATAGTCAGAAACAAACAAACACACAATTTTTCTCATAAATTCTGAATCTTAACTGATTATAACCAAAACGCCATGGCCATTTTCAAACATCCCCTCCAAACGCCAGTGACTTGTATAACTCAAAATTTAAATCTTGCTTCGTCACTCTCTGATAACAATGTTTTATTATTGAATCCTATGTGAATTTGAAATGTTTTCTACAGATAATTGAGAGAGATTGAGAAAAGAGCATACAAAAAGAAAAAGGAGAAAAAAAAATAACTGAAAAAACAAAGAGAGAACGTGAAAGAGAGAGAGAGGATTATCAAAGGAGGGCAGTGTGGTATTTAGCCACTCAAAAAGTGTCTGAGTATACAAAAGTGACTTATGCTATCATTAAAAGTCAAAAAATGACTCAAGTTGTTAATTTCTCTACTTTTTATCACAATTTGGTTAACGTGAAATATGATATACTAAGGACCCGCTGGTTCAAACGCGATAGTTACGGGTGTAGAAGTTTGCGGATGCGGATGATTATAGTTTCAAGCGTTATTTAGCGTTTTGTATGACTGACACAATGTTTAAAAACTGTTGCGTTTGTGAAATATTTGTGAGTGGTTGATTATGAGATCTTGCACCGGTTTAATAATAAATTACCAATATAAAAATATGAGAAAATGACTCAAATGACACTAAACCAAATTTTTCTTCCAAAAATAGCACTCAAGATTCAAAATCACAAAAATAGATTTTATTAATAAGTTCATTTACCCTTTTGTCCCTTCCCTTCTCTAATTATATTTTCTTCTACTGAAAATTGAAATCACTAATTCTCGACTTCGACATGCGTCTACGGAATTCAATAAGGCCATAAATCCGAGAGCTCCAACGTATTCGACGGCGTTTACTTCGGCTGCGGCGAGAACAACCAAGGACTCTTCACCGGCGTCGCCGGACTTCTGCCCGACAAGCTCTCTTTCCCGTCGCAGACGGTGACGACCTACAACAAGATCTTCTCCTACTGCCTCCCTTCCTCGGCTAGCTACACCGGACATCTCACCTTCGGAACCGCCGGAATCTCCAGATCCGTCAAGTTCACCCCGATCTCCACGATCACCGACGCCACATCCTTCTACGGCCTCGACATCGTCGCAATCACCGTCGGCGGTCAGAAAATAGCGATTCCTTCAACCGTGTTCTCTACTCCGGGAGCTCTGATCGACTCCGATTCCTTCCAGAATTACACAAGAAACACACCTGGAATTGCCAAAGCTCGAGCTGCAGCTTTATTGGCTCGTCTTTACCAATGGTCAAAGTTTCTGATCCAGACTCGTTTAGTTCCGTTATTTTGTCCTTATCAAGAAGAAGAATCTGGTCGGCGGTGACCAGTAACTATAGCGAGAAATGTATAAACAATATCATGGATTTCGTCTCTGGATCTGCTAGCCAGAACACTGGCCTGCTTCAAGAGTTTTACCAGACCACTTTGAAAGCCCCTTGAAGAGACTAAGAATGAGGTGCCCAAACTACTTTTCCTTTTGCACCGTTTCTTGTTCTTAATTATTTGACGATGTGACATGGTGCTTTATTTTTTCGCAGAGACTCTGGTTCAAGACGAATCTAACCTCTGCAACATCTGGTTTGACATTGGTGAATACAGACGAATGACTAAGGTATAAGCTGTTGTTTAGTTTCGTTATGCTTAATGTGTACAACAACATGTACTTTATTGTTTGACAAATCCTGAAGGAACTTCATAAATCTTGTCAAAAGGAAGATGGAACTGATGATCAGAAGCAGGGAAGTCAGCTGCTTGAGGTGTATGCTATTGAAATTCAGATCTAAACTGAAACAAAGGACAACAAAAAGCTTAAGGTTTCGATTTCTTTTACCTTTACTTTTCCGATTCTGCTGTTTTACTGTTGCATGCTCTCCTGTCTTCTGTGGCTAAGACGCAAGCTAACACATTTTGAATGAATGCAGCAACTGTACCAGAAAGCACTTGCTATCAAATCTGCTATACCTCATCCTAGGATCATGGGCATAATCCGCGAGTGTGGTGGCAAAATGCACATGGCAGAACGTCAGTGTGCAGAAGTGGCCACAGCCTTCTTTGAGGCTTTCAAAAATTATGATGAAGCTGGCAACCAAAGGCTTATTCAGTGCTTAAAGTATGTCTCATGTTACCTTCTAGTCTCTTTATCCTTTCCCATCTGATATTATGTGATGAGCAAAGCAGAACAAATATTGTTTCGAGTTATTGAATTTTTTTAAAATGTTTGATTGGCATTGCAAAGGTATCTTGTTCTTGCAAATATGCTGATGGAATCAGAAGTGAATCCATTTGACGGTCAAGAGGCAAAGCCGTAAGTCAATTTCCCGAACGTATGGCTGTATTCTACAGGTACAAAAACGAATCTGATAGCAGCATATCAACGAAACGAAATTATAGAGTTTGAGAAAATACTAAAGGTAAGTACACTATCATTCTTTGATTTATACATAGAAGTGATCGTTACTCATGGAATGGTTTTGGAAACGCAGAATAACCGGAGGACGATAATGGATGATCCAGTCATCAGAAACTACATGGAAGATCTGCTGAAGAAGGTGAGGACACAGGTTTTACTGAAGCTGATAAAGCCGTACACAAAGAAAGTATGATTCTTTTCTCTGTTAAAGATAATACTAAAAGTGAATTTTCGAGTTATATCTTCTTCTTTTTGTTCTTGCAGATTTGGGAAGGTCTTGGAAGGAGAAGTGGAGATGTGTCGGAAGATTGCACAAGAGATGGGTGTTTTAGTGGATCCAATGTATACTTTAGCTGCATGGGAGAGAGCAACAGAGCTTGTGCATGAGAACGGTAATTCGAGTATTGTAGTGATGCGTCACATCGGAGCACTCTTGGGATGTATGGTCTTGCTCAAAGCTACAAATCTTTCTTCGCCAACTAGAATGATTAGGATTTTTTGTAGCATACCATTGACTTGAATAGACATCAATCTAAATATTTGGTGAATCTTTCACTTAGATTTACGCGTTATGCTGTATTTGACTTTTTGCTTTGCCGATTTTGGAAGATTTTGTTCGAGTTTAGGATAGCTATCCTGAACAAAAATTATCTTAAGATTGATTTACTCGCCTTTTTTCAAAATGTTTTAGAAGACTTTGTCAAATTTAAGATAGCCATCATGAACAAAAATTGCCTTAAGATCCTTGTAAATTATTTTTGAATTGTTTTGTAAGACTTTTTTCAAATTTAGGATAGTAATCCAGAACAAGAATTGTTTTAAGATTTCATTGTCGCCTTTTTGAATTGTTTTGTTCAAATTTAGTATAGCCATCCAGAAAAAATATTGTCCTAACATTTTTCGTTTTTCAATACTAATTTTTTCAGGAAACCATTCTTAAATATTTTACTTGTTATCCTAACAATTTTTTTCTTTTAAATTAAATATTAAATTTTCAGGAAGCACTTCCTAAATATTTTACTTACTATTCTGACATTTTATTTTTAATTAAATACTAAATTTTTTTAGAAAATCCTTCCTAAATATTTTATTTGTTATCCTAACATTTTACTTTTAATTAAATATTACATTTTTAGGAAGGTCTTCCTAATATGGTGTATATTGGCTAAACACATGACATATATAATTGAAACTTTGCTCAAATCCTCTCAAAATATGTTCAGGAAACTCATCCTAAATATGTTACATGCTATCTTAAATATGATATATCCTAAAAAAATTGATTAACTTTATTTTTCAATGGGCCGCGAGTACCGTGGCTGGAAAAAGAGCAATTGTGGATGCTAATGAGACTGCTTTCAAATTCATGATACAAGAACACATAGACTCTTCGGTGTATGTCACTCTTTGAATTGCCTTTGATACATCTCCTTTGCCATTTCCAAGTTTCCAGTGGAATTCCAGAACTCACCATACGAAAGAGCAATGTTACTTTTGCAGATCTCATGGTTCTCAAGTCCTCAAAAACAAGATTCTGCTGCACGCAAACAGACACAAAATTTTTTTCCAATTAGGCTATACATATAATTAAAAAGTACTGAATCACCCATCTTGTTTCTATCATGCGTAAACAAGAGAAAAAAATTCAAAACTTGTTATCATTAGATTTTCTGGAAGACTTTCCTGAAACTACACAAATCCTTCCTGAAACTACACAAATCCTACCTGAAATTTTTCTAAACACTAGACAATTTCTCAAACACAAGCAACAAGGACTCATAAGCAAATTCAAGAGCCTACCAAAGATATTAACATGCCTAAGCAGAACAAGACACCAAGCAAAAAAGTTTCAAAATTTGTTACCATCCGATTTTCTGGAAGGCTTTCCTGAAACTACACAAATCCTTCCTGAAAATATTCTAAACACTATACAATTTCACAAACACAAGAAATAAGAGACTCATAAGAAAATTCAAAAGCCTACCAAAGATATCAACATGTCTAAGCAGAATAAGACACCAAGCAAAAAAAAAATCGAGCATTTTTGTCACCATTCGATTTTCTGGAAAACTTTCCTGAAACTACACAAAAGGTTCCTGAAATATTTTTAAACACTAGACAGTTTCACAAGCACAAGCAACAATATACTAATAATGTCATAAGCATATTCAAGAGCCTACCAAATATATCAACATGCCGAAGCAGAACATGACACCAGGCAAAAAAAATCAAAATTTGTTACCATCCGATTTTCTAGAAGGCTTTTCTGAAATTACACAAATGGTTCCTGAAGATTTTCTAAACACTTGACAGTTTCACAAGCACAAGCTACACAAATGGGTCTTCAGGAAGCCCTTCCTATTTAGTTTACTCGGTATCCTAACATTTTGATTTTTAATTAAATATCAAAATTTCAGGAAACTTTTCTTAAATATTTTACTTGGTATCTAAACTATTTTCAAGAATCTCACATTGTGTTTATACACTATTCTTATTCTACTTAACCGTATATCCTCCTGTGTTTGATTTCACTCGGAATCCAGACATTTTTAATTAGATATATAAAGATTGCATATATAATTTTAAATAGTAAGTTCAACAAATATATACATTTTACTAGATATTCTAACATTTAATTTTCCTTTTTTTTTAATATTAAGTTCCATACTAGGATAACCATCCTAAACAAGGATTGTCTAACATTTCTTACACGCTTTTGATTCTCTTCAAAAACAGTCTTATGCAAGAAAACACACTCATTTTATTTTCTTGGAAACTCATCCTGAAAGTGCCAAAAGCTATCCTATATAACATATGTGTTTTATAATGATACCACATTTAACACTTTCTTGATAGAATTATTGAAAATGCTTTAAGCTATCCTATTTTAAGGTTCTCTGCTTGATATGTATTCTCTATTTTGTAGACAATGAACTCTATTTGGTGATTTATATAGTCAATGAATTTTCTTATAGATTTTGATTATGTTTTATTAGTTTTCGTTTGGAAGATTAAATTCCAATTTAGGATAGCCATCTTGAACAAGGATTGTCTAACATTTCTTACACGCTTTTGATTCTCTTCGAAAACAGACTCATGCAAAGAAACACTCTTATTTTATTTTCTTGGAAACTCATCCTGAAAGTGCCAAAAGCTATCCTAGGTAACATGTGTGTTTTGTAATGATACCACATCTAACACTTTCTTAATAAAATTACTGAAGATGCTTCAAGCTATCCTATTTCTCTTAATTTAAAATTTCCAAAATATGAATGATATCAATCCTAGCGGCTAAACCACTACTCATACTAAACTTGAAAATCTCATGCCCCCATGTTCGATTCCCAAAGGAATCCGGACGTTTAATGTTTTCTCTCTTTTATATGTGTTCTCTATTTTGTAAACAATGAATTAAATGATTCAATTAAAACATTTTGTAAATATGCTAATATGAAATGTTCTGGAAAACTTTCCTGAAACTACACAAATCATTCCTGAAATTAACAAAACCACACAGTTTCACAAGAACAAGTGACTAGAAATGTCATAAGCAAATTCATGAGCCTACCAAAGGTATCAATATGATTCAAGACTTTCAAGAATTTCTTTAATAACAACATAAATGAAACAAACGTCGTCATCATTTATTATAAACTTCTTACTTGTCCAAGGCAACATAAAAGGATAAAAACTCGATAGAATTATTGAAAATGCTTCAAGCTATCCTATTTTAATGTTCTCTGTTTGATATGTGTTCTCTATTTTGTAGACAATGAACTCTATTTGGTGAATCCTATAGCCAATGAATTCTTTTACAGATTTTGATTATGTTTTTTTTTTAAGATTAAATTCCAATTTAGAATAGTCATCATGAAAAAGGATTGTCTAACATTTCTTACACGTTTTTGATTCTCTTCGAAAACAGACTTATGTAAGAAAACACTCATTTTTTTTTTTTTGAAATCCATCCTTAAAAGATTCAGAGCAATCTGAGGCGATTTGTATAATTATTTTGAAACGTTGTTAACCGCTACCAATCCCAAAAGTTGTATTTATGTATGGTATCGGAAAAACAAGTTAGGCCCCAAAAACATGAAATTCTTACACGCACGTATTTGTGTTATTGTTATTATGCCAATACTGAAACTCAAATTCCTAAAACATGACGAGTATTAACGAAAGAAAAAAACAAAATATGTTAATCAACATATATGCAATGGTGGATCTATTTCTTGCGTCAGACAATTCTTTTTTCTAGCTCAAAGTATTTCTGACAAACAAAACTTAAACGTATCATAGTTTATCGTTAATTTATTTTCGTCCCATATTTTTCTGTACAACTTTAAAAAAAAAAACAAAAAAACTTCCAATATACATTTTACGGTTTTTGTACTATCTTTAACAGACACCATTGTGCGATGGTGGATCTCTTTCCTTTTTTTTGGTTTCAGTAGGTCTGACATATTATTCAGATTTCAAAATTTTATTTAAAGAAACACCGCTAACATAATATGTTAATCAACGCTAAACACACAGAAAGATGGAACAAAATGGCTTCATTTCGTCACGAACATCCACCACCTATACACTGCATATCCGTACACCGTTACGTATACGACCATCCGCATAGGGTACACTCTAAACCTGCTTCAAAATTTATAGATAATATCATATATAACAAATTAGACTAATAACTATAAATATCACATGAATATATTGAACTTAATAAATGCAGAAATATGAATTGCTCATAGACCTAATTCATAGTACACACATTACAAATGGAACCTAACCTTGTATGTTATTGGTATATGTTTACATAGATTTATATCCTTATGGGGGCGGGGGAGGTTCTGAGGAAAAATATAAACAGAAACTTGGATCTAGAAAATATATCTTTTTGTCAACAGTATACATTAGACGGATTTGAATTTGGATGGTACACACAAACAACACAAACACAACCTTTTTTGGTTATCTGGATCTAACAACTTTAACATATATACGCAACAACTAGTGTAAATATTCTAATAAGATTATAAGTAAACCTTGAAGATTGTGATTTGCGGGAGAGAGCAGCTGCTCTTTCCTCGGCCGTAACAGGGTAGGTCCACCGGGAGAAACTCCGATCAAAGAAGTCCCAGTCAGGTAAGACTATGCCAGCGATCAGAGAAACACCGATTGCATAGGTAACAACCGTCTTCTTTAAAGACTGTGTCCATAACCATACCAACACCATCACCAATGCAAGACCTACCATTGACGATCTCAAAGCTGCTTCGTTTGTCATGTTAAAGAAAACTTAAAAGAAAATTATCTTATTATAGGTTCTTTATTAGAAGCGAAAGAAAAGGATGGTAACAGAGAAACATGGAAAGAAGGTTCACAGATTATGTAGGAGTCGTTTATATGTTTATGTGTTAGATTAAATGTATGTATTTTATATCGGGAAAATGCGTCGCAATCAATTCAATTGAATGCAGCCATAAATGTTGTAAATTCCCAACTGTATTTTTGGATCCAATTTGTGTTGAGAATCAATTTGATATTTTTTTTATTGTATCACTGGAAAAAGAAAAGTGTGTATAATGAAGTATTATGTTATTTCACAGATATATACTCCATCAGTCTATTTGTTCTTAAAATATTGATATTTTTAGCTTCCTCATGAAAAATGATTGCCTAGATATTTTCTGCATTTTATAAAAATTAATATTAATAAATTATAAATTTCAGAAGCATTGATTGAAGATTACTGAATTGATTGAATTTTTAGTTCATGGATATCGAAAATTGTTTGGTGGAGGACAATAATGCAAATCTAGTCTTCCGTTTCAGTTTAATTGTCGTTGAAGAGTAAAATTTTCATTTGAAAATAATTGTCTTTTTACAATTTCAATCTAAAATATATTAACTATATTCTTCAATTTATTTTTTAATGGTTTAAAATAGGAATAAATGTATCGATAATGATATTTTTATTATGCAAAATTAAATATTTTTCAATCTGTGTACATAAACCTAAAATGATAAATAAAATAAAATGGAAGGGAGTATTAGTTGTTTGTTAATTTGTGACAAATTTTAAAAAATTGTATTATAAAAATAAAATGAATTCTTTTAGTTAAAAATGCAAATTTTTAAAATTGCATAATTTATAGTTTTTTTTTTTGCCGATTACACGCTTGATAATAAAGTGGTTGGAGACTCAGCATACCGAGTTGGTTGGTTATGGGTGATATATTGCATGTAGACAATGGCGGATCCTAGATTCATTTTAACATGCGTCAAACATCTAATAAAAAAAAATTAAATAATGTTCGGTATTAGAGGGGATCAAGTTTTAGAGGAAGGAAGGGGGATGAGTGTAACTTCCGGCCACTAGGAAGTTAATATTTTGGCATCGCGAAGATAGGAGATCGACAAGTGGCAACATGTGACTAATCTGGACCATTTATGTGGGACAAGAATATCTCTGTATAATTAAAAAAATAAAGATTCTAATGTTATTGGTTTAGAGATTCTTAAAGTCTTAGTCAAATCTTTTCCTATTGGTGTGATGATTTTATAATCAATACAATTAAAACAGCAGCATTTTCTTTGACATCCCCTTAGTTTTTTGAAATATTCACAGAAGTGCCACTGACATTTAATTTTAATTAAAATTTGTGGAAATTAATTATAACAACCTAATAATTAACTGATAAAAAATAGGAAAATTATGGAACCTACCTTATTTACCATCGAAAATATATGGTAAGCAAAACATATCAAATTCAACGTTTTGTAATATGTTAAATTTTGTGTTTAATGTCCACCTCACAATACATTATATCAAATATTCTCGATATGTAATCCTAATTACATGAATAATTGAATACATATTTCTATGAATATAATAATATTTCTATTATTGTAGACTTATTTGATATAATATTTACCAAACATTTAAAATGATTTTAATTTATTATTATGTTCTAAGTAATAATATTTTCCAAATAAAAAAACAAAATCAACACCAAATTAATATTTATAAATATCTGAAGAGTTCCTATATATTGGGGACAGAAAAAAAACTAAAATCAAATCAGAGCGAAATTAGAAACCGAATTCCAAATATTCAAAATACAGTTTATATACTTTAAATATTAATTATTTTAATTTTAAAATAATCAAGTATTTTAAAACTACTACCTATAAACCGAACTATCCAAAAATGGATTATCCTACTATTTGTATCCAAAATATTTAAAATTATTTTAATTTTATGCTATAATAGAATCACCTGAATTATCTGTTATTTTATCTAAAAATTCAAAAATATCATTTAACCCCAATTACTCTAAATTTTCTTTAAAAAAAAAAATTGGACCATGGTTGAATTGAACTCGAAATTTTAACGGGTTCCTAACATTGTTATCCAAACCAAACCAGAAATCAAATCCAAATTCATAAGTAATCGAACGGTTCCCGAAAAATGAAAACCATATTTTTATGTTTTGGTAACAATTATATTTTTCTAAAGATATTTTTCTGCAATAATTTTTAAAAGGAATATTAGATATAGAAATTTTGTATCAAAAAGATTTTACTAATTTATCACATAAACGAATAAAAATATATCCACTTTATATGTTTAGAAATTTTTTATGGACAATATAATTGGTAAATCTAAGTAACAAAAAACATATTCGTGTAATTGAACTTGATCACGTGACAGTTTATATAATCAAAATAAAAGATATACCAATCTATTTATAGAAAAAACAACAACAAAAAATCTATCCGCGTTTTTAAACGCGGGTCAAAAATCTAGTTCTCCTTAAATCCTTAGTTATTGGTGTAGTGATTTTGTAATCCATAGAAAAAAATTTAGTTATTTAAAAATGAGTATTTCTAAACTTTCCAATTATACTAAACTCTTGTGTTATTGAAACAATGATTCATTACATTTTAACTCATCAATCATTACTTTCTAGATACTAGAATTATAGAAAATATTCTCAAAAGTTTGGATAAAAAATTATTAAAAAAAAGAATACTCGCTATTTTTCAAATAAATAAGTCTCACTGATATTTTCAGTTTCTTCTAAAACAAGAAAAGTGTTATGCTATTAACATATATCTATTATGTCAATAAAAATATATAAAATCAAAAATTTATAAGAAACAAATTGATGATGACACTATAACAGATCTAAAATGAAAAAGCCTGGATTTTTTCATATACATATAGTTTGTCTTTCAAAAAGTTAAACTATATCATTTTTATTGATATATCTCAATAAGTTAGAATATACCTTCGAATACATGATTCACATACTAATTATATGGAAATTTTCTAGAAAGAATGTTCTTACATAATTATGGTACACAAAAAATAATAAAAATTTGATATGACTATGAAAATCTTTGACAATCTACAAAAGTTGTATAGATTCTATAAATATAGATTGCATATATATATTTGTTAAAGTCGTTGTAGGCAGTCAGAAAAATGATATTAGTGAAGTTTTTGTTGTCCACTAGTATCATCTTTACCAACCAATTTGATAAAGTGCGAGACACAACCATGACGTTATGGTGAGGAGTCGTGACTTTGCCACGCTCCTTTGCTGTGAAGCATATTTCGTCGGTTCTGAGGAACATGAATTTTGGGTTCCCTGTTTCATGGACATACTTGGTATTTTTGGTGCTTTTATTGGCATATGCATGCATGATGTCGATTATTTCAGAGCAACAAATATTAGGTTGATTACTATATCGTGTCGAGGTGATGAGGCATGAATAGTTCTTACGTCGATTATTTCAGAGCAACAAATATTAGGTTGATTACTATATCGTGTCGAGGTGATGAGGCATGAATAGTTCTTACCTGTTGGTTTTTCTCCTCCTTGTTGTTACGGAGAATATTGACTTTGTTGGAAATCAATTTCCGGAATTATCATTTCTTTAGTAACTCGTTGACTTTTATCTGCATTGTGATGTAATCTTTTGTTTTGTGGATGTGGTCATTGTGAAATTTGCACCACAAGCTCAGGTTCCAGAACATTTATGGTGCTTTCATCTTTTAAGGTCATTTCATATGTAGGTCCATCAGGCTCAGAACGTTGTTTAGTTCCAGGTTCAAAATGAAAAGATTAAAAATGTCTGGGCATGTTGATACTGTCAGTCCTTCGGCTTTCTCTATAGGCTGATTGTTGTATCTACCATGCATAGCAGCTTTACAATCGCAATATTGACACACTTACTGCATACATGGGCGTGGATTGGACTTGGGCTGGCTGTCCAAATACTCGAAGATCTACATCAAGGTTTGGAATTTTTCTGGGTTCAACTTTAGTGTATTGGTCTTCAAAAAGACAACCAAAGGTTTCATGATCGAGCTATAAAGCCGGGTACAAAGGAGCCATCAACACAGCTTCAGAACTCAGTTGGATAAGAAACTTAATGCTAGAGCTTCATTTCAAGATCACCAAAACCTAAATTGTTTACTGCGATAACATTGTATCAGTGTACCTATCGTAAAACCCAGTCAAACATCAGAGGACTTAGCATATGGAGCTTGACATACACTTTGTCACAGAGAACGTAGCTATTGGTGAACTAAAGGTGTTACACATTCCGACATCCTTCCAATATTCAAACATATTCAAAAAAAAGCCTACCAATGACACTCTTTGAAGAATCTCAAATCAGTCTCAACATCTTACCCTATGACGCTTCAATTGTGGGAGGGTGAAAAACTATAGAAGAATATTCCTAATTCTGTTGTATTTGATTTGTTTAGATCACAACTGTATATTCAAGATATCTGTAACTGACATGGCTTTATATAGCCTCACTAATACAACGATTCCTTGAAGGAAAATTCATCTCATAACATTCTCCACAAGCTCCAATCAATAAAGCATCTAAGTGAATCCAAACTCTCCCAATTTCATGGTTCTCTATGCTCTTGCTTTTGATACTGAATCCATTTTTCCTAGAGCCTTACATGACCTCTGCTCTTATTCTCATTAGGATTAGATATGCTTAATTTCTCTGGACCCTTACTCGTTGTACATATGGAAGTTGGAGTCGAGGACTGCCAGCATATCGAGTTTGAATATGGATCTTGAGATCAGAATCTTGTTCTTGTGGAAGAAGAGGATCACCGTTATTTCAACCAGAAAGAAATCACAGAATCAAGGAGAAGACATCTTGATGTTTAGAATAGAGACATGAGAGTTTTAAGAAATTTGTAAAAGCCTTTTTCTTAAACTTTTTTGTATGACATTGGTTGGAGACTGGGAGTGATGGAGTTAAATAATGTAAGTTTGTTATGTACTGTTGTTTGGTTTGTTTGGATCCATAATTCATGTGACTGCTATTCTCTTCTTCGTTCATGTGTTTCCTGTACTTGTAGTAGTGGAAACTGTGTTAAAAGATATATGTTTAGATACAAAACATAACCAAAGTTACTACACTAATCTGCTATTAAGCGCAAACCTTGGGTCTAGAAAACATGACAAAATGAATAATGACACCTAGCAGTTGGATATTCTGCAATAGGACAATTTTCACGAGAACTTCCGAACCAATCAAGCCTAATGTTACTACTTTGCAATGCAAGAAACAAAAGCACATACATGAATCCAATTTTCGCATAGATCCCTTCAGAGAGTGAGACATAACATAGTTGTATCTCTGCAACCTTTCTCTTTTGTACATAAACACGAAGTCTCCAAACACAAACAAATGGGTAGATGAAGAACAAGAAATTAATTTCATTTTTAAAAAAGAATTGCAAAGAAAATTGCATAACACGTTTTAGAAAAGTAAAAGAATTCCATATATTTTTAGAATATTTTGTTTTGTAACTGAACTTGTCATATTTTTGTAAATATGATTATTCTTATCCATAGAATCTAGCTACTATACATACATGTAATCCATAGGCAGATTCAACAATATGTAAACTTTTGAGCTGTCATTAGATTTTCGTATTCGTAGAATTTTCATTACAAGAAACATTATGAGAGGGTAAGGACGGGCTCATTCCTGCACCTAGGTTGTGAGTTCGAACCCTGCTGGAGGGAACTAAGTCATGATTTCTGGACACCAACACGGATATGGGCCTATGCTTTAGGGCCCATTTGCATACCCGGAGAGAGGGTCTATCCGTGGGCTGCACCTCCCCTTGGGGATTAGTCTGGGCCCTTCTATAGGCCCGGGATACCCCCAGGTTAATCAAAAAAAAAAAAAGAAACATTATGAGGAAATAGCTGACTAGCAAATTTACATCTGTTATACATGCACTTTACGAGGAATATAGAATTTCATGGAGTTTAGTCGTAAACTAACGAAAAAATACTTTGATCGTAAAACTGAAGTTAATTTACGAGGAATTAATTTTAATTGCAAAGTAGTAGTAAAATTAGCTTCTATTTTACAACTTAATGTTTTACGTCTCTATAATAATGAACTTCGAGGGTTATTGAAGCTGGAATGCGTCTTTTTAAAATGTGAATAGTTCGACTCCGTCGTCAACATAGGTGTTCGATTTAACAAATTCGGTGTTGTTGATGTCAATTTTGGACGAAGATACAACAAATTTGAGTCTTTCATATTAGCTTCGCAAGCAGACCAAATTAGTTTCATTCCATACACTCAGTTAAAAGACTCTGGAATAAATTGGCTATTAGTTATAAAAATTACACCTCGTGGACGAATAATCGATGGAGAAGAACCACCTTTGCAAAAAGAACACATCAATGAAATCGAGGAACTTGAACAACAAACTGATGACATCCTTCTCATTGATTGCATAATTGTGAATACGAAGATCTTCCTGATGATACTACGGACGAAGTTGTTGAAGACGAGTTTGAGGAATGTGATGATGTTTGTAGTGATGACTTGAATGTCAATGTTGTATCTGAATAATGATGTATTTTTCCATATATAAATAAAATGATGAATTTCAAACTTAAATCATGTGTTCAATTTGTTTAATTATGAAAATTCATAAACTGATTTTGTGGTTCGGCGAAATATTAAGGGGTTTATGTATTGAGTGTTTAGAGAGTATAGAGTTTATAAGTTAAAGGAACTTGGGGTTTAGGCTTTAGTCGTCATTTATTCGTTGTAAGAGAGAAACACGGGATGTGGTTGATTACTCGTAACTAATTTCGTCACAAACAACTCGTAATATATAAAGGTTCCATCGTAAAGTCCTCGTAAAAGGAAAACGTGGGATCTGGTTTCTTCCACGTGATAAATTTCATCGTAAATCCCTCATTAAAAACTTGGGATCTGGTTTATTCTACGTAACACATTTCGTCGTAAAATCCTCGTACAGAGAAAACGCGGGAACTGGTTTATTCCTCGTACAATGAAAATGTGGTACCTGGTTTACTACTTGTAACTTAACGACGAAATCTGAAATGAAAACACAAGATCTGGTTGATTACTCGTAACTTTACGAGGAAATCTAATTCCCTATATATACACGAACCAACTCGCTGTTCATTTCGTAGTGTCTGCCTCTCATTCTCCAAGAAAGGTACTCCTCTCTACTTCCTCTTTTTGTAGTCTAGGTGGTTAGTTTATGGTAACTAGGGTTTGATTAGATGGTTAGTTTAGGGAATTTGTAGATAAGTTTATGGAATTAGTAGATTTTAGGATGCGGAATTTAAAATGATACTTGATTTATCTAATTCTTTTTCAGATGGTTAGGAAAACAAGCTTACACCTCATTATATAGACCTGTTTGGTGTGCTTGGTTGTCATGCAGGCAAATCATCTTCCTTAGCCCCCGGTTCTTCAGTTCCGGATACAGTCCCCGACCCTCAGTCTTATCAGAGGATGTTGTTGGAGATACGGGCGGGACTGGGATTCCACAGCCACGCTCCGCAAAGGAAGAGGAGGAGGAGATGAAGAGAAGGAGTAGTCGGGAGTACTTCCCGGAGTACAATAATCCTAGCTAGTTTAATTTCTTTTAATTGTATTATAAATTTGAAACTTAAATATTTATCAAACATTTTCTGATTTTTTTTATTATTTAGATCTTTTATAATTTTTTGTTCATTAATTTAATTTTATTTTTTTAATATAGAAAAAATATTAATCAAAGTATATTCGTAGCTGATTTAAGACAATTTAACGAGTAAAGACTTGTTACATAGACATAAATTTACGTGGAAAACACGTAAATACCACATAAAACTTGACTTTGAATTTACCAGTAAAGCCACGCAAATTCGTCATAAAGTTTTATGACGAAATATTAGACGTCTTTTTACGACGAAAATCTTTCGTCGTAACTTTACGATGATTTAGCGTGGAAATATGCTTTACGACGGACGGTTAACGATAAATAATTTTTGGGATTATTTCGCCGTAAAGGTCTTTTTACGACGAATTAACTACGATTTTGGTCGTTGTTAAGTATATGTTTTCTTGTAATGTTTAAAATTAAATATAAAAGTAGAAAATGCATTCAGAAGAAATGTGACTACTTTTAATATGCGTAGGACTAGGGGTGTCAAAATGGGTCAAATAGGTCAACCCAACCCATAACCCAAATGGATTAATTATTAATGGGTCATGGATCAACCCAACCTATTTATTAAATGGGTTGAGTTGATCCATGACCCATTAAATTAAATGGATCAGATGGATTAATGGTTGACACATGAACCCAACATCTTTATAATGAACCATTTTTAAGTTAAGACCAAATAGATCGAATTGAGACATAAGTTAAGTTTAAGACCAAGTTAATCAAATTAAAATTTTATTTTTCCGGTTTTTGTGGAAAATTGCGTTTTTCAGGTTTCGGCAGAAAATTACGTTTTTCGATTTTGGCAAAAAATTAGGTTTTCCAGTTTTGGCGGGAAATTGCATTTTTCGGTTTTTGCAGAAAATTACGTTTTCCCGGTTTTGCAAGAAATTGCATTTTTGGGTCTTCGCGGTAAATTGCGTTTTCCGGTTTTGGCGGGAAATTACGTTTTTTCGGTTTTGACAGGAAAATTCCGTTTTGCCGATTTTGACGGGAAATTGTGTTTTCCGGTTTTGGCGGGAAGTTGCGTTTTTTCCGGTTTTGGCGGGAAATTGCGTTTTTCCGGTTTTGACGGGAAATTGCGTTTTTCCGATTTTGGCGGGAAATTCCATTTTCCGGTATTGGCGGGAAATTGTGTTTTTCCGGTTTTGGCGGAAATTGCATTTGCCGGTTTAGACGAGAAATTGCGTTTTCCGGTTTTGGCGGGAAATTGCGTTTTTCCGGTTTTGACGGGAAATTGCGTTTTCCGGTTTTGACGGGAAATTGTGTTTTCCGGTTTTGACGGGAAATTGCGTTTCCGGCGAAAATTTTGTTTTTTCTAATTTTTGCGGAAAATTGCGTTTTCCGGCTTTGGCGGGAAATTGTTTTTTTTTACGATTTTGGTGGGAAATTGCATTTTCGGTTTTGGCGGGAAATTATATTTTCCGTTTTTTTTTTGGAAAATGTGTTTTTGTGATTTTGACCTTTTTTTAATTAAATACCAAATGGGTCAGAGTTGACCCAACCCAATAGACCCATTTAACTTGTTAACCCATTAACTTGTTAACCCATTAACCTGCTAACCCATTAACTTGTTAACCCATCAACCCATTGAATCAAAAATAATCAATTTATTTGGGTTAATGGGTCAATTTGGATTGGGTCAACCCATGGGTCATGACCCATTTTGACACCCCTACGTAGGACTCACATTCTTCGTATTTAGATTTTCAATTTAAAATTAGATTATTGATTTTAGCGAAAGTATAATAACTTGTTTAACCTGAAATTCAATTTCCAAAATATCATTTTTGTTGAAGATGACATCTTTTTGTAGAACATAATTAGAAATTTTAATTTAACAAGTTTTTATTATCCGAAAAAATTACAATTATGAGTATTTCATTAATTGTTTCTATTTTATAAATTTTTATTCACAAAACTATTTATTTCATTAAATTTGATAAATGGAATGAACCATTAAACCAAAAATAGGACAAAACAGTTTTATATCGAAGAGACAAAATGTATGTGTTTTTCTTTTATTTTGGCAAATTTCTCACAAAAAAATTTGGTTAACCATAATTTTGTTAAAAAAAAATTATGAACAAATTTATTTTAGATCTTGGATCTTTGAGGGTTTGCATAATTGAGCAATAAAATGATGAAAAGTGCAATCATTGAAAAATATGAGAAAAGCTGGTTTTAAGCAAAAAAAAAAGAAAGATAGAAAAGTTCAAAGGGTTAAAAAAGCAAATCTAAGGGCATCATTAACGGGGAGCTTAGAGGGGTATGCTTAAAAAACTATTAAACAAATGAGTGGATCCTAGGATAAAATTAAGCAACACACGATTTGCTGCTTGTTTAAGCGTCTCTGTTTGGTTTTTTGCGGATCTCACTGACACGTGGCGGTCCGAGATTGGTTTTTTTTATTTTTTAAGGATGCTCTAAGCTACCAAGTTTTATTGTATTTTCTATGTAAATGTAATACTCCCTCTGTTTCATTTTACTTGTCGTTTTACGTTCGTGCACACAGATTAAGAAAACATTTAATTTTGAACATTTTCAAAATAAAAACATCATTACCCATACACCTATCCATATTTTAACCAATAGAAAAATAAATAGAAGAATCTTATTAATAAATTTTGCATTGAAATCATAAAACGACACTTATTTTGAAATGAAATGTTTTTCCTACAACGACAACTAATCTGAAACAGAGAGAGTATTTATATATATATATATAAGAATAAATTCAAAATTAATTTAAAGTTAGTTTCCGATTTTTATTAACTTTTTAGACTCAGTCCAATTATCTGACTAACGCCTAGTTTTTAATATGGACATAGAGACTAAGGGTATGACTGGTGTAACAGCAGCAATTGTGGGTACATGCGCGAGAGTTTGCGGATGTGGGTGGTTGTGGTTTTAAGCGTTTTCTAGAGATTTGTATGACTGGTACATCAGTTAGAAATTGGAGCGTTTGCAGAACTCTTATGACTGGTATACATTTTACAATTTATATTATTTCAACTTAAAAATTTTATGTATCAATTTTCCGGCGTTCTCAATTGTTTACATTCCTCGTTCTGAAAATGTATCGTCTGATTCTTTAGCTAAGATAGCAAGATCCTTTCATTGGGATATGTATTACATTGGTTGTTCTATTCCTGTCTGGTTTCTCAGACCACCTCAAGCTTGAGTAATATATCAGTCGTCTGATGTCAAAAAAAAAAACTTAAAATTTTATTTTAATATTTTAAATTTATTTATTTTTATTCTTTTCAAAAAAAATTACCCTCCTACAGACGCTAGATGGAATCAGCTTTTGATTTTAAGAAGTTCGGAGTGGTTTAATGCGATTTGTAGCATTTCTATTATTGTTTTAAAACGCCAACAACCGCTACAAACCACAAAAACCTTATTTGTGGGTGGTAACGGAAAAACTAGTCATGCCATAAAGGGTGACTGGTATAAAGTGTCGTTCTCTTTAATTTTTATGTATAACCATAAATTAAATTCATATGTTAGACGCATTCAGCGGGCAGCTGACGCATCTATACCATCATCAAGCAACAGCAGATCCTCGAAGAATTCAGTCCAGCGCATAAAGGATCTCCACAAGCTGCATTCCCCTGATGTGATGTTTCTGATGGAGACCAAAAACTTGGATAGCTTTGTGCTAAGTGAACTCCAAGATCTGTGCTACGATTCTTGTTACTTAGTATCCCCTCATAGACATGGGGAGGTGGTTTAGTTCTTCTCTGGAACAACAACATGACATTCAAATCATCTCTGCTTGTCACAATTACATTGACACGGTTGATATAGTTAAAGGACAATCATTCAACTGTACCTTTACTTATGGTGCACCGGATGTAAGCCTACGCCAAAATGTCTGGAATGCTTTGACAACAATTACCTCTGCAAGACCCGGCCCCTGTTTCCTGACAGGAGACTTAAATGAAATCACTGAGAATTCAGAGAAACTAAGAGGACCTGAGAGATCTGAAAGCAGCTGCGTACCTTTCAGAAGCTTCCTATCGCAATGTGACCTATTTGATATTCAACATTCAGGTAACTTCCTGTCTTGGAGAGGCAAGCAGAAAAAGTACCTAGTGCATTGCAGACTGGACAGGACGATCACCAATAGTGTGTGGTCTGATTTTTTCCCTCGTAGCAGATGCCATTATCTGAGATTCGAGATCTCAGACCATAGACTGCTACTCACCATTTTTCTATCCTACAAATAAGAAACCAAGGAAGATGTTCAGATATGATAGACGCCTCCGTATAAACCAAGAAATAAAAGATATTGTAGAGGCTGCTTGGAACCAATACCCGGGATCTCAGGTAACATTTAGAATATCACAGTGTCGAAAAGCTATCTCGGTTTGGAGCAGATCTCGGTTTCTATAAACAGCAGAAAGAAATTGAGCATCTTCAGGAATCCCTTGATAAGGCTCTCTCTGCTGCTATCGCCGACGATGCCAACATATCGATGCTGAACCTCTCACTGTTACAAGCGTACAGGTCAGAGGAAGAGTATTGGAAACAGAGAAGCAGACAGTTGTGGCTCTCTCTCTCTAGGGGATAAGAACACCGGATACTTCCATGCTGCGACAAATGGAAGGAAGGCACACAACAGATTATCAATGATAGAAGACTCCAATGTGAAGGTCACTATGAAGAAGAGCAGATTGTCAATACTATATCTCAGTACTTCAATGGAATTTTTACCTCAGCAAACATAGACAAGCCCTGCAACCAAAAGTTACAGAAGCGATGAATGAACAACTGATCAAACTCCCTAATGCAGCAGAGATAAAATTAGGCATGTTTTCAATCCATCCAGACAAAGCCCCCGTGCCTGATGGGTATTCCGCCAGCTTCTTCCAGTCGAACTGGGACTCTGTGGGACCTGCAATAATAAAAGAAATTCAACATTTCTTCACCACGGGGAAACTACCATCAACTATCAACTCAACCCAGATTAGGCTGATTCCTTAGATCAAGAGCCCTAAACTAGTGTCAGACTTCTGATGCAATGTATACTACAATGTGATTTCTAAGATCCTCTCCCTGATGTTAAAACCTGTCCTCCAATCAGTGATTTCAGAAAACCAATAAGCTTTTATACCTGGACGAGCGATCTAGGGATAACGTCTTAATCATGCACGAAACCCTTCATTACCTCAATATTTCAGCTGTTATGGAACATTTCTCCATGGTGGTTAAAATCGACATGAGCAAAGCATATGGCAGATTATAATGGAGATTTGTTAGGGAAGTGTTAACAAGATTAGGATTTCACACCAAGTGTATTACCTGGGTGATGGAGTGCATTTCAACGGTATCTTACTCATTCCTAATAAATGATGCGGTTCTCGGAAGAGTTTCTCCTCAGCGTGGCATTCGCCAGGGAGACCCTTTATCCCCATATATATTCATCATCTGCAGTGAAGTGCTATAAGGACTATGCGCAAAGGCACAACGTGATGGTCTCCTAGCAGGGATTAAAGTTGCAATGAAATGCCCAAGTATAAACCACTTACTCTTTGCTGACGACACCACGTTCTTTACAAGATTAGACGAAAGAAGTTGTTCCAACTTGCTGCAAGTTTTACACCTCTATGAAGCAGCCAGTGGTCAAAAGATCAATACAGATAAATCTTCCATCGCCTTTTCTGCAAAAATGCCTCAAAGAATCAGGGCCAGATCAAAAAAAATTCTAGAGATTAGTAAAGAAGGTGGAGTTGGTAAATACCTGGGATTACCAGAGCATTTTGGCGGCGTAAGAAGGATCTTTTTGCATCTATTGTGGTTAAGATTCAGAAACGGGCTCTCTCCTGGAATACCAGACAATTATCTACTGCAGGCAAGCTAACTCTGCTCCAATCAGTTCTCTCGGCAATCCCAACATTCCCTATGACCTGCTTCCAATTACCAGTCAGCTTGTGCAAAAAGATACAGTCTGTTCTAACTCGTTTCTGATGGGACTCAAATGATGAGAAAAAGAAGATGTGTTGTGTTTTTGGAAAGAGTTAACTAAACCTAAAAGTGGAGGAGGACTGGGGTTTAAATATATTCAACGTTTCAATTAGGCCTGGCAAAAAAATCAGAACCGAGCCAAAATATCTGAACCGGAACTGAACTGAGGACCTTCAAATACCCGCATAATTCCTATATTTACATATCCGAAATAACCGAACCGAACCGAGAACCGAATGGGTACCCGAATATATAAAATATTAATTTTATATATATATATATATAACATAACTAAATATATATTTATAACTAAAAATTTTCTTAAAAGAATCCAAAAGTATTTGAAGATAACTACATTATTATAAAATATTTGAACTACCCAAACTATCCAAAAGTATCCGAATAATTTTATCCGAAATATCCAAAGTAATGCAAAAAATTCAAACTTTTTATCTAAATCATTATAATTATTTAATATTTTATCCTAAATAACCAATATTTTATCTGAACTATCCGAATTATCCGAACTTAAACCCGAATCAAATGAGAATCGAAATTATTTCGGGTATCATCCGGTTCCTAGTTTTATTATCCGAACCAAACCGAACCCGAAACTATTCGAACCAAACCGAAAATAACTCAAGTACTCAGTGGATCCTCTAACCCCTTATCCAAACTACCCGAAACCCAAAATACCCGAACCGAACCGAACCGATACCTCAAATGCCCAGGCCTAGTTTCAATACTGCTCTACTAGCTAAGATACCATGGAGGATGTTAACTAACCCTGATTGCTTTCTGTCGAGAGTAATGATAGGGAAGTATTGCCAAAACGATAAGCTCCTTCGAGTGAAACCGTCATCATCAATATCTCACGGCTGAGAGGCATCCTTGCAGAAAGAGACATGCTTCTGGCATTTTGGGAAGGTGATTGGAGATGGAATGACTACCAAAGTGTGGGGTGACTCGTCACCTGAATCTGTATTGATCCTTAGGGGACTTGCTAAAGCGGATGAATGACTACCAGACCTCATCTCTCGCGGTACATGGAACTGGAACATGACAAAGAAACAAGAAATATTACCTGAGCTAGCAGGAGAAATTCTTGCACTTAGACCAATTCTAACTGGTGCAAGTGACTCTTACATTTGGTATCATGTCGCGTCTGGAGCTTACTCGGCGAAATCGGGATACGCTGCAGACTTTGCATCTGCCATAGAAAACTCTCCTCAATCTAAGCATGTGATAACCACCGGCTGGCAAAAATCTGTGTGGAATGTGAAGTGTCTTCCAAAGATAAAACTACTTATCTGGAAAATTCTACATGAGGCTATCCCAACTGGTTCCAACTTAGAAAGAAGAGGGGGTACTAAAAAATACCGCTTGTGTTCATTGTTGAGAGACAGAGACAACAAATCATTTGTTTCTATACTGCACTTTTGCGACTGAGGTTTGGAATCTTGTTCCGTTGAAGACACCTTTCTGCTCTACTAATTGCACATCATTTACTTATGCCCTCGAGGCATCTGAGCAATGGATCTGCCTCCCACCAACTGGAGTTTCGGGAAACATCTTCTTCTGGGTTGTCTGGAACCTCTAGAAAACACGTAACCAACTCCTGTTCAAATCACGACAGACATCAGCCTCTTGTGTTGTTACGAAAGCCATCACAAAGCACAAGAGTGGACGCTAGCCCAATTAAGCTTGGAACCAGCGAGCAACAATAAAAAGGATCAAGCTTTACTGTTAACTCCCTCAATCCCCATGGAGGCGAGACCCTCTGTAATACGGATGCAGCATGGAACGCGGTCTCCAAATCGGTAGGTTTTGGATGGATCTTCTCTGGACATGATGCTTCAAATACGTTCGATAGGGTTGGATCTCAACATCAAACGCATATGAATTCGGCCTTTGTAGCGATCCGCGCAGCTCTCACACACGCCATTCATTTTGGCATCACTAAAATCTGGTTTCGATCAGACTTATTTGGCCTCATCAATGCCATTGTTTCGATAAAAAACAAAGAATTTCTATGGAATTATCTTGGATATCGAAACCTAATTGTCTTCTTTAAATTTCTGTGTTTTTTCTTTTATCCCCAAAGAACAAAATGGGTATACTGATTGTTTGGCTAAAGCTTCATTGTGTAATGTGCACATTTTCTGAGCCAGACCTAATTTTCAATTTTAATGAGTTATGTTGTTAAAAAAAACCATAAATTTACCAATTATGATTTAATTAGTTTTTAAATCTAGAGTAAAACAAAAAAAATGGGTATATCAATTTTGTTTTCTAAAGCATTATTTTGTAAACTGTAGAGAAAAATATTGTTGTACGAATATATTTTCTTTTTTATTTTTCTCATTTAATTTGTTAATAATACATTAGATATAGTCAAATCAAAAAAATTAAATACAAAATTAGCACAATAAAAATTTTACAATTACAACTCAATCAATCATCCGTTAAGTTTGCGGTTTCCATCATGTGTGCTTGTATGGGTTGGGTATAGAGAAGTGCTTTGGGCCCTCAATGTTGTAGGCTAGAGAATTTGGTCTACCAAATCTTAACTTTTTAGGATGACAAAAAAAAAAAATCTTAACTTTTTAGTTGGCGTGTCCCTCCCTCATACATATATAAACAGAATTTAGTCTCACATTATGATATATGTAGACTTTTAACATCAGTAACTAATGCCACTGTTATTAGTCACCTTCCGTGGTAAGAATTTGGGGAACAGTTTGTGATACTTTTGACTTGGTGCATCTACAAGCTTTCCAGTTTCCCATTGCTACTAAACTAGTCTTATGTGTATGATTATGATATCGATAGATGTTTGGAAATTTCTCTCCACGTAATTTTTGTTTTCATTTACAAATTAGAAAATGAAAAGGTCTACTTTTCAATTACATTATTCAATTTAGGCTATGAAGTTTCTGTGGTTGATAAAAATGTATTCCACTGCAATTTTATATGACCCACAGATGTAAAACCAACGCAGTTGTTTTATTGTTTAGAAGAAAAATACACATATTTATAAATTTATGGACTTTTAACGATAAATATTTCATTATATAACTTTTTGTTGCTGGCCGGGCAAAGACAAAATCAGAATAGAAGAACAATGTACAACTGTTGTTCAAAAAAAAAAATATAATAATAATGTACAACTTAACTTTTATTTCCACACCAAAAAATACAGAAGAAAAAGCCAGAGAGACTACTTTTAAGACACGGCGAGAAAGTCAACGAGGGAAGCCCAAATACAAGGAAAGGGATGATTTTTCATTTATTAAATAAAAAGACAAGAAAGGAAGAAAATCAGACAGGCAAAACATTTAAGTCTACTTGGTCGTCGTCTTCCACTAATTATCTGGTTTTTATCGAAGACTTTTAGAGAAGTACATTTGCAGTCTGTCAATAACCCTTTCGTCACGGAATTACTCCAAGCCGCGTAGTGGTCGACTCCAAAATCATCCTCTCTTTATGGCTCTCCGATTTTGAGGTAATCCTCTCTACTGGGTTCCCTCTGATTTATCTATTTTATTACGAGTCGATCTTTTTTGTGGGTTTAGGGTTTCTCGATTTATGTAAAGTTTTCAGGGTCTTGAAATCTTGGACAAGTGTTTGCGGAATCAATTTCTCATGGCGAGTTTCTGTTGCTTCGGTTCTTCAGACTACGATGTATGCAGACTCATATCTCATATCTGGTTTTTGTCTTTCCTTTATATCTTTTTCTTTTTTTTTTGTAGAATTGACTTGTTAAATTGATTCTTGCAAGTCTAATTTTAGACTGTAATCGAATCAATGTTTTGGGTCAACGTGCTGGAAGACTTTGGTCCTATTGTGTAGTTTTTACACCGATCTGGGTTTAATGCCTTAGCAATTTGTGAAACCTTCTCATAGAGTTATATATTTTCTTCTCTGAGTCTCGTAACAATTGTTTTTTTATAGCTCGTGACTGGGAGGGCGTCATCTAGTTCTGGGAAAGGAAAAAACAGCGATGGTGAGATTAAATTTGGTTACAGCTTGGTGAAAGGGAAAGCTAATCATCCGATGGAAGATTATTATGTCTCCAAATTCACGAAAATTGACGGCAAGGAGCTCGGTTTGTTTGCTATCTACGATGGTCATTTGGGCGAACGTGTTCCTGCTTATCTTCAGAAGCATTTGTTCTCCAACATTCTCAAAGAGGTCCTACAATTTTTTTTTTTTTACTCACAGCTTCTATCTCGTGCTTGTTCCTCATTTTTAACCTTTGTATGTGTATTCAGGAGCATTTTTGGTATGATACTCAGAGAGCACTAATTGCTGCCTATGAGAAGACAGACCAAACCATTCTGTCACATTCTGACCTAGGCCGTGGTGGCTCAACCGCTGTAACCGCTATTCTGCTGGATGGACGACGTTTGTGGGTGGCAAATGTGGGTGATTCCCGGGCTGTTTTGTCACGAGGTGGTCAGGCAATACAGATGACTGTTGATCACGAGCCCCACACTGAAAGGTTAAGCATTGAGGATAAAGGAGGCTTCGTATCAAACATGCCAGGTTATTTACTCTTATCTTATTAGATTGTCGTACTAAACACATCACTAAGTTATGCAAGCATCAGATCCCTAAACATGTTTTGTCTTTGTGTTTTTTTTTTCAGGAGATGTGCCTCGTGTTAACGGGCAGCTAGCAGTTTCCCGTGCTTTTGGGGACAAAAGCCTCAAAACACATCTGCGGTCAGATCCAGACGTTAAAGATTCATCGATAGATGCTCACACAGATGTTCTAGTTCTTGCTAGTGACGGTCTATGGAAGGTAAAACAATATGGTGTATTCTGTTTTGAATAAGCGGTTTTGGTTCTGATGTGTAAATGGTATAGGTGATGGCTAACCAAGAGGCGATTGATATCGCCAGAAGAATCAAAGATCCAGTGAAAGCAGCAAAAGAACTAACGACCGAAGCACTAAGAAGAGACAGCAAAGATGATATATCTTGCATCGTCGTCAGATTGAGGTGATGGAATTTTATTCTACAAAACCACCAGAAAACAAAAGGATGAAACTTATTAGAAATGGAAGAAACCAAATAAATAAAGTTTGATTATCAAGAATAGAAGACGATGTAAAATGTATTTTTAATATATTTTTGTTTCCTCCGGTGTAAAATGGTTGATCGGTTTTCCGGATGTTTGGTAATTTGATTGGTTTGATTTGTGTAAGTGAGTGAGAATCATATTATTTGGTGTATAAACACAACTTTTCTTCTGCTTTGATCTGAGAAGATTACTACAAGGCATGTGTGTTGTGTATATCTGTTCTTCAGTACTCTTCATGTCCTCTGAAACTTTAGTTAGAAATAGGGTTTCATTTTTTTACTATGAGCCCCAAAACTTAACAAATGGTTCTGAAATTTGATCTTCTTGTAGCAGTAACTAGTTTCAGAGGAATGAGTAACACAATTTTGGTGTACAATGAATACCGGATTACAAAATTTTATTTATTATTATCTAGTTTAAATGATATTATTCACATCTGATAACAAAAACATACACAATATTATATAACATTTTCGTTATATAAAAGAATTACACATTATATAAGATCTTTGTTACATATATACATACATATCCCTGGTAGGTTTTCATTTGATATAAAGTAGTATCAACAGTTTTGAGAACTTTAGTGTTCAATTAATTTATCAGGAAAAGAAATGCAAATGGCTGTACAACTAGAGGAATATAATTGGGGTGAATGAATCATTTATTTTGTGAAACTGCTTGAGAAAACAAGTTAGACTGATGTCTCAGTTGTAAAGCTTGATTAATTGAAGATTGACTAACCAAATAGATTTGGTGCAAGAATCAGATTCATGTATTTTGTGAAACTGTTCGAGGAAACAAGTTAGAAGCAACAATCAATTATGATATAATATTGACAGAAATATCATGAACTGACTTTAATAATATTGCCATCGATACACTTTTGGTACAAAATGTTCAGCTATGAATTATACAGGAAAGAGGCAAAACTGTATCCCAGAAAAAGGTGCAACATATGGCTGATACAGCCAAGTATTTTAGCTGACCACATTTGCTATCTTTTTTAGAATGTTGAAGTCACTGAGAAGATGAACTTCCTCTGTTTGATGAGCTTGAATCCCCAACTGAGACAGCGGCCAAAGACTTAGGAGGCCCATGTTCTAGCGTTCATCGCTCTATAAGATGCATGCATAATTGTACAGCCCGGCTCAGAAACCCGACGGTGTGTTCTTGCAGGCTTTCCCGTCTCGTGTTATGAGCAATCCGTCTCCAAGTGTACTTCATCAACACAACGAGCGCAGGATAAACCAAATAGAGCAATCTCAACAGAACGAATACGACGGCAAGAGCCAAACAGGTCTCTTGGCGAATCATGTTCTCGGGTGATCTCGCCCATGTGAAAGGGCAGTTCTCTGGCTCAGTGTTGCTTTCGTCCCCCTTAAGGTGAGGAACCGGTACGCTTTTCTCGATGGAAGTCTTATCCAGCGTCTCAATGCCTACAGTGACATGTGGCATATGCTTATAATCTGAATCCTGAACATCTGCAAAAAGAGCAAAACACCTTACCGGTAACATCGCTGTAGAATGCAACAAGAGAATCAAGAAGTCTAGTTCCTCGGTATCGTGCCATCATCGTTGAATTCACAAGCAAGAGAGTAGGAAAGCCATGAACTCCATACTTAGAGAGGGTGCTGCACCACAACAACAACAAGTAATCAAAAATGATGATCATCACTACACTGAGAGGGGGATTGTGTTAACAACCCACACCCACCTTGGCTTAACGGATGAGTCTTTAATTGCAAAGTGAGGAATTGAGGAGTAGAGAGAAGAGATGACATGGAAGGTTGGTCTAAAGGAGGTTGAGAAAGGACACCATGATGCATAGAAGAGCAAAGCCACATAGTTACACTTGTTCTCATGAATCATATCCAAAGCTGTTTGCAACCAACGATCATCGCCCTAAACTCAATGAAAACAAAACAAAGATTCAATCAATAGGCGTAAATGTTGTGGGAAACTTTATTGCGAAAGGCGGTACCTCCGTGACGTCAAGAAAATGAAGAGGCTCATCAGAAAGTGGACAGGTCGGATCGGGTAACTCAAGAAAGGTGTGATCTTTAACAGACCTCGGAGCACAAATCGGAACCCTAACGCAGAAGGCAATGAACGTTTGATTCCCGAACACAATCACCAACAGCAACAAAAAGATCCGTTTCTCCATCCTAGTTGATACCCCTACAAAGCTCTCTTCTTCTTTCCCCCCACAGAATTCAAGAAACCAAACCAGAAAAGCTGAGAAGTTGATATCTCTTCCAACGAAATCAATAGCGGTAAGGAGGTGTTGGAAGATAAAAACGGGGAAAATGAGAGGAAGAAGAAGCGGTTGTGGTTGCTGGGCGAGAGAACTCGGATTTGCTCGTAGGAACAAAGCAAAGCTTGAATGTAATTATTAAAGTAAATCATATAAACCGAATTCTTTTAGAATAAAGGGCTACTCTGAGAAATTGCCAAATATACCATTTTCATGATACCACTTTTCATTTTTACACTAACCAACTTTACCATTAAAATTTTAATAACCAAAATACTATTATATCCCTGATTAAATAAATCTACAATTGTCATCTTCCCAAATATCTCCGGCAGTGATGAGTCCCGAAGCTGGAGCTCGCGCTCAACGAATCCGGTGTCGAACTCGGGCTAATCGAACGCGTTCTGAACCGTTGCAAAGATGCTGGGAACCTAGGTTACAGATTCTTCGTCTGGGCAGCAAAGCGACCCCGAGTATTATTGCCACAACCACCAAGTCTACATATCGATGACAAAAATCATAAGCAAGATGCAGCGGTTCGGATCCGTTTGGAGTCTAATCGAGGAGATGAGGAAGGAGAATCCTCACCTGATCGAGCCGGAGCTGTTCGTTGTTCTCGAGAGGTGATTAGAGGGTTCGGATATTGTGAAAAAGTCGTCGAGGTGCTCGACAAAATGCCTGAACCGGATGTGTATGTGTTCGTGTGTTTGCTCGATGCTTTGTGTAAGAACGGTTGCGTTAAGGATGCTGCAAATCTTTTCGAGGATATGAGGTTACAGTTTTTTTCAACGGATCGTAGGTATTTTGCTTTGCCGTTGTATGGTTGGTGTAGAGAAGGGAAGATGATGGAAGCTAAGCATGTTTTGGTTCAGATGAATGAAGCTGGGTTTGAGCCTGACGTTGTTGTTTACACTAACTTGCTGAGTGGTTATGCTCACGCTGGTAAAATGGATGATGCCTATGATGTGTTGAAAGATATGAGGAGGTGAGGGTTTGAGACGAGTGAGAATTGTTACACTGTTTTGATCCAGGCGTTGTGTAAGGTAGATAGAATGGGTGAGGCGATGAGTGTGTTTGCTGAGATCGATGGAGAGTATGGATGTGAGGCTGATACTGTGACTTACACTGAATTGGTAAGTGGGTTTTGTAAATCAGGGAAGATTGTTAAGTGTTAAAGTTTGTTAGATGATATGTTAAAGAAAAGGGCTTGTGTCGTCCTAAGTTATGTATATGCATATAATGGCGGCTCATGAGAAGAGAGACAATCTTGACGAGTGTTTGGAGTTGCTGGAGAAGATGAAGCAGACAGGGTATCATCTCTATCATGATGTTTACAGTGTCGTTATCAGTTTGGCGTGTGAGTTGGGGAGAAGTAAAGGAAGCTGTTCTGTTATGGAACAAGATGGAAGCGAACGGTTTGCGTTCTGAATTGGACACGTTTATTAATCATACTAGTGTCACGTTTAATAAAATATTTTTTTTAACATTTATAGTTTATAAGGGTTTATAAAAAAACTGGAACAAATTTGACTTTTAGTAAATAATTCTTTGATTAATAAGGCTTTTGCATGTGTTGTCATCTCTATAGATAACTTGCAAATGAATGCTTTTGAGTTTTGAATGTGTTGTCATTTTAAGTTGGTACTATATTTCGAGAATTCTAAATAAAATTTGATTGTCAACAAACAAAACATTCTTCTTGTCTATTTATTTTATACATTTTATTCATTTTATAAACTCTTATAAATGATTTTATAAACCTTTATAAATAATTCATAAACATTGTAACCTCTTATAAATTGGTGTATAAAATTTATAAATTATTTTTATAAACTTTATGAATGTTTTATAAAGGTTTATAAGTTATTTTTTAATAACTTAGAAATGTTTTAATCAGCTCCTTTAAATAATTATCTATAGGATTTAATATAAAATATTTCTGTGAGACATATAAGAGAAACATGACACATGTATTTCTGTAAGCTATACATATCTCTAACACGTGTTTTTATAAGTGACTAAAAGCTGTAAACCATTTGTAATTACATTTACTCTAATTATTTTTAAAAAAAATTAGTAACGAGCATCTTCATGTATTTATATTACCGATTTTACTTTTTCTTTGTTTAATAAACATTTTATCACGACTTTCAAAATGATTTCTATAATCTTATTATAAGATTTATAAGGGATTATAAGTTATATAATACTTTATAAACTAGTATATCTGAGTTTTGTAAAGGTTTATAAGCGATTTTATGAATCCTTGCTTAGAAATGTTTTAATCAGCTCTAGCAAATAATTATTTTACAATACTTTATAATAGGTTATAAGTTATATAATACTTTATAAACTAGTATATATGCGATACATGGGCCATAAACATTTATAAGTTACTATTTATCAGTCTTTTTATCTCTGAGTTTATATAATACTTTATAAACTAGTATTTTCTGAGTTTTATAATACTTTATAAAGGGTTATAAGTTATATAATTTCTTCATGAAACTAGTATATCTGAGATACATGGGCCAGCTATAAACATTTATAAGTTATTATTTATCAGCCTTTTCATTTCTGAGTTTATATAATACTTTATAAACTAGTATTTTCTGAGTTTTATAAAGGTTTATAAGTGATTTTTAATAAGTTATAAGATATTTAATAAGAGGTTATAAGTTATATAATCTCTTCATGAAACTAGTATATCTGAGTTTTATAAAGGTTTATAAGTGAGTTTTTAATAAGTTATAAGATACTTTATAAGGGGTTATAAGTTATATAATCACTTCATGAAACTAGTATATCTGAGATACATGAGCCAGCTATAAACATTTATAAGTTATTATTTATCAGCCTTTTCATCTCTGAAATTATATAATATTTGTAAACTAGTATATCTGAGTTTTATATAGGTTTATAAGGGGTTATAAGTTATATAATCTCTTCATGAAACTACTATATCTGAATTTTATAAGGTTTATAAGTGAGTTCTTAATAAGTTATAATATATTTTATAGGGATTATTTACAAAATATATTAAAATTAATCCAAAATTAAAACTAAAATTGAATTTTATTTATTAATTAAAAATTTTACAAATGAAATTAATTTTACAAAACTAAGCCAGCATTTAAAAAAATTAAGTAAACTAAACCAGAACCCATTAACCAAAATCTAATTGACCTTAAACCAAATCTAAACATAATTAACCTTAAACCTAATCTCTCTACTGCCGCCTCCTTCCTGCTTTGCCTCTTTCTTCTCGACGTCTTCCTCTACTCCGTCTCCATCTCTATCTCTACCACCATCTGCTGTCCTCCTAACCACAGCCTGCCTTCTAACCACACCAGCTGATCCAATCCTGGTAGCATCTTCACGCGGACCACTGCATCACCAACATACACACACATGTTGGCGAGAACTTGATGGACTCGGTGCTGCAACGCTTGGAACTTCTTTGTTGCCTTGAGGTTTCCTGAAATTACAATCAAATCATAAACACAAGTGTGGAACTTTGAAAGAGAAAGCAGTAAAGGTTGGGACTTTTACCATGAATATAGCATTCTTTGAGAAGGTATAAGAAGACAAGCGGAGAAACATGGGTTAAATCTGAAAATGCATGTAAACACAGAGTTCTAGGTGGTGATTCAGCTTCTTTGTGATCCAGACCCATCCAAGATTAGTGTATGAGTGTGGAGGAAGAATCAATCAAGCAGTTAAATGTAAAATATGTGTGAAGAAAAAAAACGAAATGATGGTGTTCCAATGAGCTAATGAAAATCTCATTTTTTTAGCCACAAAGCAGTAACTAAAAGCTTGAATAATAGAATTCAAAATTTAAAAAAGCATCAAACTTTGCGGGCAATTCCAATCGGTTTCTCACCGGAAGATGTTTGATAACTGGAGATACTAAACCGGTGAAGGAAGGGCGGAGAACTGTCGAAGTGGTGGTGGTGACGAGCGCATCGACGGGTAATCGTCGGGCAATTCCAAAGACCTTGAGAGATTCGTCGACGGACTCCAGATCTCAAGTCTTCTCTTTGTTTCCTAACGGAGTGGTGGTGGTGACGAGCGCCTCGGTGGTGGTGGTGGTGGTGACGACGCCTCGGTGGTGGTGGTGGTGACGACGGCTCGGTGGTGGTGGTGAAGAGTGCGACGAATCGAAGGGAGGAGTGGTGGTGTCGATAGGAGAAACCTTTCCGATAATGGAGAAGAGAGTTACAGAGATTAGGGAACAAGATAGAAAAAAAGAAAGAAAATGAAAAAAGGAAAGGAAAAAACATAGAGTCTGTTGGATTAAGTTGATCTAACGGTGTAGGATCAAATAAATGCTGATCCACGCCATAAGCAAAATAGACCAATAAAAGAGAAGTGTGAGAATTGGTAGAGGAGTGATTCTGGACCTTTGATCTAAATCAATCAATGGCTCTAAAAAACAATACAAATTATCTTTCTATTTACTTATAGTTATTATAAAAAATATCTAAACCTTAAATAATCTGATCTCATAATTTAAAAATATAAATATAAATTTGGTATTTGTTTTTTTTTGGTTGTATGATTGACTAAAATATTAAAATAATAAAGAGAATGAGAATATTTCTTTTACTTTGTATGTTTGTTGTTTATTATTTGGTGGTTTAATTTTATTTTTTAAATGTATCATTTGAAATGTTATATATTGTTTGGAGTAGTATATTTATCTTATATGGATTATAATTTGTTCAAATTTTTAAGATTTGATGTTTTATGATATATGTTATATGTTAATATGAAGTATGTGGTTTAGGGTTTAGGATGTAGATTTGAGCTTTGATGTTTGAGGTTTAGAATTTAAATTAAAGATATTTTTTTATTATTAAAGTTTGAGTTTAAGTTTTCTTGTATAAAGTTAAAAAAAAATTGGTTTTAGTTTTTATTAAGTGGAGATATGGTTTATGTTTAGAGTTAGGGTTTAGGGTATAGAATTTAATTGAAGATTTAAGGTTTATGTTTTCTAAGTTATAACTTAAGATTAAAATGATAAAAATTTGAGATTTAAAAGAATATATTATATAGTTATAAAGTTATAAAATTAAAAAGTACGAAAATTACAAATGTTCATTTTGAAATTTTGTTATGTGTTGGATGTTGAAGTTTAGGGAATGTTTAGGGTTTAGATCTTGAGGTAAATTTTTTTTTTCTAATTTACTATCAGTATCAGATTTTATTTTTATCATATTATTTGTTTTTTATATCTAGATTCTATGATGAAATATTCAAAATTTAGGTTTTAGAGTATGTAATGATACTTTTATATTCCATAAATTATCCAAAAATACATAATTTTTTATAGCATAACTTTTCAAGAATACAGACAACCACTCAAAAACAAATCCACGAGGAGCATGTATTGTTAACAACCAAATAAGAGGCAATCTTCCCAGTTTTCCAAGCTAAAAAAAAAGACCTTGACGAAGAAGCTTAAGTCCACAGTCTCCAACATTGCCTATTTTCAGAACACAAACTTCCTCAAGCATGGCTACTATACAGCTTCACCAACAACCCCCACAAGCGATCAAAACATGGTTAACCAACCTTAGAAGAGGAAGGGTCAATATCTTGTTTGAGTTTCATCAAAGCACTGCATAGTGCATAGTGCACTGCAGTTTCAATGACTCCCATCACATCACTCGGATAAACACATGATCTATCTGTAATAATTAAGATAACCATCAAACTTCAAACTCATCACAACACAAATATAGAGAAACAGAGGAGTCTAGTGATACATACCTCTCATAGTTTAATCTTATGTTTTGTACAGCAACGTTGCAAGCCCTGCATTATACAAAAAAATTGATAAGTATGTTGACTTTTTCTTGGAGACAAAACAAGATCATCCCCACTTGGACTATCATCTAACACTTGAACTGGAGAAGCTTATGGACTCAACGGAAACTCTGACCAGACATCAAAGAACTCAGAAAAAGAAACAATGACAAGATTCTACACTGTGTATACCTACATGGAGTGGTGCTAAGCTCAGCCACATCAAAGAAGCAGCTAGCGATTTTAAGAGCTTAAGAGCTGTTAACACTGCTAGCTAAGGCATAATAGGTTGCATCTCGACTAGAACTCATCTCGATGTTATTCCCTTCTATCAACCAAACTACGAAGGTAGGTGATACCCTCTGTGTAGTTAGCGTAGAGGGAGACAGATACAGCGACAAACGCATTCATGTAGCGGGATCATTTGGCTCACTCGGTGTTGTTGGAGCAGACGGATGCCATGAGAATGAAGTGTGATGAAGTCGAATCCAGTGGAAAATCTATAAACTGTAAACACAGACAAAGGAAACCAAATCAACTTACAAAAAGGTTAAAACTTTTTTCAAGTAGTCTTGAACCATTACAATGTTAATCACGAATCAAACGCTTGATTCAAAATCTCACATTGTTGCAGAACTCTTGCTGACAGAGAGTCCTGACTTATATGAATTGACCGAAGGGGTTGGAGTTCGGATGGAGCACAGCGGCAGAGGAAATTAACGCGAGTGGATTTGGATAGAGTCGGGTGAGAGAGACGAAGCGAAGAGCTTGCCTGATGAATCGTGGAGGAGTTAATCTCAAACCTGTCTCCGCCGACGCCAAACTCCGGTTAGACCCAGACCGTGAACCCACACAGATCTACTGTCTCCACCGAACCAGCCACCTCATCTCCGCGGCTGAGATCGGAATCGCTGTCCCACTCAATTGGATTTTGTAACCAAGAAAGGGGAAGGGTTCGAAACTGAAGACAAATCAAGAAATCATTGAAACCCAAAACCTCCATCGAAATCGAGAAGAAGAAAACAGCTTTAGTTTTGATCCAGAGCAATAGAAAGAGATCGAAGAAGAATTTTTTTCTCATGGTATGTGTTGAAAAAAAAACTTCGCGGGTAACATAAAAATCGCTAAGTATTTTTTGCCTCTAAAAGTACTTTCCAGCTATTATACTCATTTTTAAGTTCCCGCTTAGTGAAATATTTGCGTAGCACTAATTTAACGCTACAAAAGAATTAGAATAAAATTTTGACATTTTTAGTAGCAGTTCGTGAATTCGTGCTATCGCGTATTGCTACCAATACTCATATTTCTTGTAGTGCAAGAAACTTGGCTACAAAGGTGAGATCATAAACCATTTTGATGACTTTAAAATTGTGAGGAAATCCTCAGCCACAAAGGGGTGTGGAGTTGCAAGAACATTATAAGCAACAGAAGAGAGCACACTGACAACAATTCTCTAGGCAAGTGTTATCCATTGGAATATGATTAGCAACTATGTAAAGATACCACTCAAACAAAACCAATGATGTTCTTTGATGTACTTTTATCCCGCCGGAACAACCCTCAAGTCCATCCCCATCGTAACCTAAATCAAATCAGGGCCATACATAGAAGATGAAACATCATACTCAAAGGAGACTGTCACAAGATTTGATTCCACCATGACAGATCCCAAATCTGGCGGAGATCTGGTGGCTCGAGAGGGTCAAGAGACATCAACCCAAGAGCAATACCACGTGCAACTGAGGGATTCTTCAAACTTATGTGAACGCCATGGTTGAGCTAGGTTGTCTGAGTCGTCGGTGCAGAGGAAGAAAGCAGGAAGGACACCATCGGGATTTGCTGAAGACGCGTCATCGGAGGGAGCTAGAAAGAGGATTCACTGGAACTGTTCATGAGGAAGGAGAAGCAACGTCGCCGATAGAACACCAGAAGGATGCACTCATTTCTTAACTACGGCGACGGCGAGGTAAGCTTGACGAAGAAGACGATAACAGACTTAAGATGAAGAACAAAATTAGGTTAGGGTAATTTAGTCTTTTATCCTTTAATAAAAAATGTATTTTTGAAAATGTCTTCATGTTGATGGTAAACATGAAAAGTGGTATCACCAAAGTGGTATAAGTGAAATTTTCTCTAGAATAAATTGGCCAATTAGGCTTATCCTTTTGTACTTTTGACTTTATTGTTTCGTCTCATTATATATTTTAATTTTTTTTAATACGAAATTAATCGTATAGCCCTCTAATTTAATTTATTAATTACAGTTTTTATTTAATTGTTAAACATTTATGTAGTTTATGTTTTATTTATTTATTAAACTAATTTATGTAATTTTTACAATATTTAAAATATATTCATCCAAATATAAATCAATTTTGTAATTTTATTTATTTTATACAATATTTAATATATGTATACTATATAATCAGTTATATATTTATTAAAAGAGTAAAAAGTTACACATATATCCATCAAAATATAATTTGATTTCATATTTAAGTTTTATAAGCAAATCATGATAAATATAAAACATATAAACTGATGAAATTAATAAAAGTAAATATAAAAACTAGGAAAAACTTATTTATATTGTATATAACATTAAACCTTTGAAATATATATATATATATATATATATATATATATATATATATCGATATTGTTCTTACAAATTTGAAAATATAGGTTCCAGGATCTTTTGAGCTAGTGACCGACAAATTTTTTTATTATATATTAGTAAATATAAAATTTATTACTCAACCAAAAAAAAAAAATTTAACAAGTGGGAAGTAAGAGGAAGACAGTTGAGAGAACCTAGCAGGAAAGAGATGTGGAAACAAAAACTTTTATATGTCCAGCCGGGACAGGGAGAAATGAATAAGCTGTTTTGGCCAATTGTATGGTTGTTGGTAGTGTTCTTTATAACCCCTTTACAAATATTAGGTAGATAGTCGTTCTAAACTTCTAATGTTAAACCAATTTGAAGAGTCTGATACAATTCATCACATTTCCAAAGTGATATGTGTCAAAGACCTCACAAGTATGATCCTAAGTTTTAGCGCTGGCATCTCTCTCTCTCTCTCTCTCTCTCTCTCTCAATTATTTGAAGTTTCATCGTCTGATGATGAGTGTTCTGAACCCACTAGCTAGAGCCACAAAATCCAGTACTATGCCTTGATCCTCTCAGTCACCTTCAGATTCAGTACCACTAAAATAAAGTAATGATTTTTTTCCTTTCGCAAGTTTGGGCATTTAAGTCTTAAATGCCCAAAACTTTTACATTTTGTTCATTTCAGCTCTCTTCTTTTAAACATTGGAGAGTTTGACTTAAATTTCCATATCCCTAATATTCATGGCAATACATGATTTTTTCCAGTCACTTCTTCGATCTTCATTGTATTTAGCATTTTGATTCTAACCACTTGTGTTGAGTCTTCCATTTCTTGGACAGTCCTTTGTTAAATATTTTCACTATATTGTTGAAGTTCTTTCCAATCAGGCTCACATGTTCTTCTAGTTTTGACCTTCTTATCCTCATGATTTGCGGCAAACACAATTTTTTTACCAGAATTACATAGTCTTCTGCCCATTCCTACTCAGATGACATGAGGAGTCCAACGAGTTTGTCAAACTGAATCTCATTATAATTTATTGTGGCTTTTATCACTGTCTTGTAGGTTTCAAACCTGATAGGGAGACACCTGATGAGTTTCTTAACCAGCTTCTTCTCATTGTGTTTCTTCTCTAAGACAGCTGATTTTATTGGCTATGGTGTTAATTTCTGAGGCAAAGCTTCATAACGACTCATCTTCACGCATTATTAGGTTCTTGAACATAGTAGCAAGATGATTCAGACACGTTCATTTAATGCTTGCATCTCCTTTAAAATAGTTGACCAAGGTATCTTAAGCAGCTTTGGCAGATTTTCATCCTTAAATGATTTTGAACTAATTAATATCCACTATAGATAAGATGGTGAATATGACCTTAGAGTTGAACTTAGATGCATTCTTTTATTCTTTTCTTCAGTTGTCCATTGATTTAGCAGCTTAGTGACCTCCTTCTTTTTCTAGAACGTGGATATACGAAATATTTTTGAATGAAAGATTCATTCTCTGTAAATACCTTTATTAAAGATCACTTAAACAAACTTCACTGTCTTATTTAATTAAATTTATGTAACTAAACACAACTTGCATATCACGACTGACCAATTTCTAACTATTCAAAGTATCCTAAAGCAATAACAATTTAGTCTCTTCCACAAATCTCACTCATTAAGAACCCTAACCCGATAATCCTTTTGATTGAGTGTCTTTCGCTCTAAAAACGGCTTACCTAATCACATTTTGGTCTCTTTCTCTTTATAGTCGAGCATCTCTAAATCTCGAATATACTCATTCCATCTCAGCCACATCATCATTTCATGATCACAATCTTCTTGATCATAGGGCCCAAACCGACTTCTTAGTCCACTCAACATTTCTTGAGCTTACAACAATGTGAGACTCCACACTTATTGTATGTTGCGGTAGAGTTAAAGCCAATGTATGGAAGTAAATCTCTACACTATTTTTCTTGCTAAATTTCTAAATATCATATTAAGGATGAATCTCTAAACTTGTAAATACCACATTACAAAATGACCCGTTATTTTATATATTCTAATTTTCACCACAGTAAAATTATATAATATAATTTTACACATTTAAATAATATGTTTAGTACATCGTTTTTTGTAATTATATGTTGTAATAAATTTTTAATTTAAAATAATCATTTAGTTGCATAAATAATGCAACTGTAATAGTATATATTATAAAATAAAATAAATGAGTGAAATTTTAGTATAATTTAAATGACTGTATGATAAATTAATAAATAAATAGAAAAAATATATTTGGAATATTCTCTTTTTAGAATAAGAAATAGAAGTAACTATTGGAATAAAACACTTCTCTATTTTAGAGTACTCTATTCAGAGTTTTAAAAGAGTAACCATTGAAGATGGTCTAAGATTGAATGGCTAAATTGGTAGGGATCGATACTATAATTTGCATAAAGGATTGGATATTGACTCGACATCGGACTGGTCCAACCAGTTCAACTAGGTTTAAAATTTATCTAATTTTAAATTAAGTAACTATATATATGTGTATAACTATAAAATTATTACAAAGTTAAGTTATAATTTATATTTTTTATTTTCTTAACTTGAATTTGAGAAAATTGAGTTTTAATATCACGGGACTTAGCGAATTTGATTGCTTTTTGTCTGGATTTTTTTGGTTTAACTCAAATATGTTTTCTAGCACAGCCCATAACCGGTCAGAAGAATGAGCCACAATAGTCGATTTGGTCCAGTTTTCAAAACACTGGATAAATGCAAATCATATAATATGCAGATTTTACTGGGTGTACTACGCTAGGTAGCCATGGGTGTTTATGTACTTACTAGTGGTGTGTCCGCGCTTCGCGCGGAGCTATACCTTTGTTTTTGTTTCATTTTATGTATTAGACACTCTCTCTAATGTTTCAGCGAGATACTCTATTTTGCTCAGCCTCCGCTGTGAATGATTAGAGTAACTTAATCAGATTGTCGTAGTAAAATATCTTTATCGATCATGGTTGTTTGAGATCTCGTACCTAAATTTGTTGCCTTATATTTTTCACTAAGAACGCATCCTAAAGTATATTGTGAGAATTTTGGTGACCAATAATTTGGAAAATATAATTTAGCTTAGTTGATAGTGGAACAACGTGTCCAGGTGTTGGATGCAGTTGAAGGCATACATTTACCCAAGTATTTGAAACATGGTTTATAACCTGCAGCTCAGCCAAATGTTTGTATTGTTGGCACACAGTTGGCTATATATTTCTTATGGAACAATGGACTATGCAGAGATATTCGAAACTTTTTTGCAACAACATAATATCGTCAAGAAAAAAAATACTAACATGGACGGAGGCAATAAAGGAGGAGTGGAGTGAGTTGACCCTACTACTTTTTAAAAGATATTTGTATTTCTTTTAAGTAAAAATGCATTGATCCCAAAAAAAAAATTGACTAAAACATTAAAATTTAAAAACAAAATTATATAACTAATACATTTATATCATTTATTTGTTAAAATTTGGATTTGTATTAATTTTATCTCAATTTCAACTATTGCAAAACAAACTTTGGAATCAATAATACATATTTATTCTAAACTTAGTTACATATTAGATTTAATCTCAAATAATATTAGGCCCAAATAGTATTTTAATTTATTATCAGGAACATTAAAAATAAATTAATAAAAAAAACTCCTTTTCTTTGACAAACGCGAGAGTTCGTGTTCTAGAAGCATGGTTTGGATGAATTTGAAATTGGTTTCTTTTTTAGTTTATACTTTGGTGTTTTGATTATTTATTTATCAAACCAAAGATGATTATGATTCGTTGAAAATATTATTTTGACTAAAGAAATTCAACAAAAATATTTAGGGTTGATGTTTATAATCTGAATATTTTTAACAGCTAGTTTCATATTCAGAAATAGCCTAATTTTTTATTAAATAGATAAATAATAGACCAATTTATCTAAATGATCCTGGTGAAAACAAAAATTTTAATATCATCATAATCAAAGAGATAAGGTAAAACACAAATATTTAACTTGGGAACTTTATCAACTTTATGGTCATTATTTTAAAGCAAGACTCATAAAAATACATCAAAGTAGTTTTATCATTCTTAGTCTGATCAATATGGTAATTGGTTAGAATAAGATTTTTCAGTCGAAACAAATATTTAAAGATGTTGTGAATGAAACTGTTATAAAAAGTTTCAAAGTAGGAAGGTAATATAATTATTATTTTTGATCATGGTCCAAAAACCTTCTGGCTCCTCCATTGAATATTAACTAAATTGTTTATGTAGTTGTTGAACTAATATGTATTCAATACCGCCTACATTCTTGTGAAAGCGTAAAGGCCCAACGTTTTAAGACTTTGCTTCTGCTTCTGCTAACATGGTCAATGCGACTAAAGATCGCAAAAGGAGTGGCACATGGGCTAGCATGAATGCAGCCCAAGAAAGTTGGTACATCAAGCCTTCTACTTCCTTCTCGACTCTTTCTTGACTCCTTGCATCTCCAATTTCGGTCTCACGCGTCTCATCACCATCAGCGCCACTGAGGCTCGTCTTCCTGGAAGCAAGCCTACGCAAAAATGAGATGTGTATTCTTTTGTTGTCGGGCTTATGGAGCTTCTTACGGGGAAGTCTCAGGATTCGTTGCGGCTAAGCTCATTCTCGATGTCAATGGTGGTTTCTGAGGTGCCAGATTTGGTTGATCTAATGTTATCGGGTTTATGGAGCTTCTTATGAATAAGTCTCGGGATTCGTCGCGGCTAAGCTCATCCTTGTCGTCAATGGTGGTTTCTGAGGAGCCGAAATTGGTTGATCCAGTGTTGCTCCAACATCGACAAAATATTCAGTAATTACCATATTCTTGGTTTGTTGTTCGGGTCCATTTTCTTTTCTAGAGATGACTTGTTAATTTGTTTGTTTCATTGAATAATTATTTTTTGAAATGAATATTCAATCGAATTGGTTATCTATAATAATAAATCAAAATGCATCAAAATGTTCATAAACAACACACATACATATATTAAAATTAAAATGCTTCAAATAAATGAGAAATAGTGGGAGGAGAGGTGGGTGAGATTTAATGATTGAATTAAAGAAGAAGTTTAAGAAAGAAAGAAACATTACAGAAAATCTCGTCGGAAAAGAAGGTGAACGATGAGTTACGGTGGCACACAGGAGAATAGCTCACACCTAATCTTAAACATAGGCGGGCCAGACATATGAAAGTATTAAGGTCCAATGAATTAGAAAAACCCATCGACCCATCTCTATTGCATCTAGATTAAACGCGTGAAACACATAATAAGAAGTTCTCCCATTGCTTGCCACGTGTCGCAATTTGCAATAGGATGTGCTGAGGTGGCTTCATGAGGAGAGTTTCAAGTCAACTTTATTATTATAGATTTGGATTTTGATCGGATATTTTGGGGTTTTTAGTATTTCAATATCGGAGTCTAGAACCCGTTCGGGTATTTTATATATCAGATATTACCAGTTCGTGTTCAGTTATTTTGTATCAGGTTCAGATATTTAGATGTTGAAAAAATCAAATTCTTCATTGCTCAAATTTTTTGTACTTAAAAACTTACCATTAACTTAACTGAATTTCTAATTTTTAATTGGTTGGACGGTTAATATATTTGGAGGTAAAACTTTGAAAATAGAAAGACGCTAATCTGGTTGTTATTTTGAGATTTTAGATGCAATTTTTGTTAATGCTGGAAACAATAAGGATGACATCTTATATATTAAAACAGAAGTCACAACTTTGATTCATGTGTGATTTTCTTAAAAATGGACCCTAACTAAAAATCTCATATCATTCATTAATTACTAAACATATACTTAATAATATGTCATGCCTAAATATCTTTTTGAACTTCTTTAACAATAATGTCTTTTGATATCTTTTCATTTACATATATTAAAAATTTCGAAAATATGTTTAAAAGTATTTTAGCAAGATCTAAATTTTCAAAAATTAAAGTTAAATATTTTCACTAACTTCGTAATTAATTTTGAAGTATAATTATACATTAATATATTCAATTACCGTTTATGAAATGAAAAAGTAATTCTTCTATCCTAATTTTATATATATATATATATATATATTAAAGTATCACAATAAAAAGTTTTAAAAATATTATGTTGATCTAAATATTTTAACAATATTTTAATTTTTTCAAAAAATTTATGTAAATATTTTCACTAATTTCTTAATTAGCAATGAACTATTATTATGCATTAATATATATTCAGTTAGTGTTTATATAATAAAAATAAATCCTAGTTTTATTTATTTTATATTTATTCTATTAAAATATAAGTCAAAACCTCATTTAATGCGTAATTTTTAAGTTTGACCAGCTTTTATCGTTTAAGAAATGAAAAAAATAAATATTATTTTATAAATGTGAGGACGCCCTCGTCAATGTAAAATAATATCTCACTACGCTCAAGAAGGCATGTAATTGTCATAAAGCCGTGAAATGAACCTGCTCAAGGCTACCATTCTTCTTTTCAACTTACTAGATCCGATGTCTGCGCTACGCGCGGAAAATGGTTGATGTTCAATTGACACTATTGAATTTTATTTTATTATATATGAATATTGTGTATTAAACAATGGGATCATTTAGGTTCAAATACTTTTCAAAACAATCTAACAATGTAGTTTTTTGAAATCTAAATAAATCTAAGTACGAAGTTCTGTGGGAATGAAAAACTAAAGGAGAAAGAGACCAAGTATCAGAAGAACATTAACCTAAGGAGTCATAAATGATGCAAGAAAGAGACCAAGTATCTGAAGAACAGAAGCTGTAGTGTTTCATATACGTAATTGTGGCAAATTTCCTAAATTGTAAATTTCTGTATATCTTTATAATTTTGGTAATTAGTTTCAGATAATGATGTGTTCTGAGTTTTTTTTTTTAAAAAATGTTCGTTTTTGCTTACTTATTACTAAGTATTCTGTAATATATATCTTAAAAGGTACATATATGTATTGATAATTTTTATCAAAAAAAATATGTATTGATAATTACTTTTTTATCAAGTAATTTTGAAAGTATATATTTTCTACATCATAAATGTATTTAATGTCAAAGTCGATAAAACTTAATGTCAAAGTCGATAAAACAAACGTGACTGGCAATGGTGGAAAGAAACATTTTTAATTAAGGAGTTATGATAACATAATATGGTTTATGTTAAGGAGTAAAACTTTTTTTTTTGAAAGTATATATTTTCTAGATCATAAATGTATTAAATCTAGAATTCGATAAATCAAACGTAACTGGCAATGGTAGAAAGAAACATTTTTTTATCTAAGGATGAATGATAACATAATCCGGATAATGTTAAAGAGAAAAACTTCAGCTTAGAAATCTGTGTCACGGCATGTGGGACAACTTAGGTTAGGTAAAACCACTCGACGATGCATATACGATGATATATGTGGTTGCATCTCAGTGAGTTTACAATCCCGTCCCATTGAATCTGCCATGGCAGGTGGAGCACACTTTCTCAGCATCCTCCATAATGGGTTCTCTCACTGATGCTCGTAGGTTGATCAAAGCTTCGTCGAGGTCTTTCCTGTTGGTTTCTCTAGGATTAAAATCTCTTATAGATAGAACAGTGTGGACATGTGTGCTTAGATATAGAAATCAAACATAAGAAGCCGATAACAATAATTCGTATAGAAATAAAAACCACATTATCTGAAAAATTAGTTATGAGTTTACGAAATAAATACTACTTGTTATTTATTAAAATATGATTTTCTTTTTTTCTTGTTAAAAGCTTAACTGATTTTCTTTTATTAACTAATTTATCCTTTATATATTAAAATTGGATGTGTCACTAAATCATTTCTTGTGATTTTCTGGAGTTGGATGACCGACCATAAGAAACCTGTGAGATTATTTTTTTTCTTTTTCATTTTTGTTAGTAGAAAAAAAACTTGTAAAATAATTCAATATTTTTGTTCAATTTTAATATGTTTTAGTGGATTATTTTATGTTTTTACTAAATTTAGTTTTACAGTAGATTATTGTAAATTTTTTGTTTGAGTTAAAATGTATAATTAATTATAATATTATTTATGTAATATTAGATAATTAATTAATATATTTGACCAAGATAATAAAATATACATGTTTGATATAACTTTTTATATTTATTATATTTGAAAATAAAGTAAACCATGTTTTTATATAAAGGATTTTTATTTTTGAAATAAATGTCACTGATTAGTTGGCAAAAAATGTTACTGATTAATTTTCGTAATATAACTTTTAAATTTTATTTTCTTAAAATTCATTGTTTTGATTATCAATTTACTAAATTTTACGATAGAATATTGTTAAAATTTATTTGAGTTAAATGTATTATTAATTATAGTATTATTTATGTAATATTAGATATTTTATTAATATATTTCACAAAAATAATAAAATTAATATTCATGTGTTGCTTGAATTTTTTGTATTTATTATAATGGAAAAGCACATAAACTATGTTATCTGAGTAAAGAACTTTGATTTTCAAAATAAATTTTATTGATTCATTTTCCTAATAATTTTTTTCTAATTTTTTTGAAAATCACTGTTTTGATTATAAGTTAATTTGTGGATGCTCTTTTCTATCATTTTGTTAAATTTTATGGTAAATTTCCTAATTTTGTTTGCTTGATCGTTTAGTTATGGTACATGAAAAAATAAAAATGTACATTACTTTTGTTCTTATTTTTTTGTGAAAATTTTATTTTCTTCTCTAACTACATAATATTGTGAATTATATTATGTGTTTTAGTTAAGTTATTTTTGCAAATACACTTACTATCAATTTTATTTAGTTGACTTCGTGCAATAATTATGAAATTAATATTTTTGTGCAATAAGGTACTTCCATGTGAATCCATCTTCAAGCATTCACGTTGCAGGATTGTATCTGTTCTTGATCTTTAGAATCCCTTCAACAGCCTGTAGAGTAAGGCGTTTAGTTTGATTCCTCCGAAGTATCCAGTGGATATAACCAAGAGAATGACAAAGACAAATGCTTCACCTCAAAGTATTCAAGTTTTTGGGAGTGATGTCCTAGGCTTGTACGACGTAGAACTTGGCTTCTATTTGTTCATTACAAAAAAAATCAGGAGGTTATACCTGATTTTGACAGGAGGTAAAACTGATTTTTCTACGACTTCTCAAAATCCAATTTCTTCGTGCTGAACTGCTGATCGAGGACAATCACTCTGGTCCCAAGATGATTACTAATTTCTTTTAGTTATAGATAATATTATTATTTTAATTAGAAAAACACATCAATAGTGAACCAGAGGTTAGTGGTGGCCATTGCTTCGTGTCCATGTATGTGATGATAATTCTGTTGTATGATTACTATAATGCGACATTCTTGCTTTATGAAATGTATTATGCTGATCATCTGGTTTAGAGAGAATCAAGATCATAACTTCAGTTTCAATTTTCTTTCTACCTCAAAACATAATCATCTTAAAAAAGAAAAAGAGTTTTTAAACCTTTTATTATTATGTACACCTATTTCCTGAACGGTAACAGTTTCAATTTCTTTCACTGTTTTCTCTCGAGAATCCACAACTCTACTCAGCAAAAGAGTGTTCATTCAATTAATCTGTTGGAAGCGGCTCAACTTTTTTCAGCCTTACCATCTCTCTTAGGGATTATCAGACCGTACCCTCCTTCTCTTCTCTTGTACTATGTTTATCTCACCTGCCAGACCAAAAAAAAAAGGTAAATGTTCCTTGCATTTCATGCACTCAAGCATATGTATGCATACCGGTTTCTTCATTCTGGAAGCCGTAGAAATCGTGAGCTACTAACTCCAGCTGCTCCACTGCCTCGGAGACGGTCAATGGTGGCATTTCAAAGTACTTGGTACGCACAATCTGTCGGAAAAAAACCATGAGAAACAAATTATCAAAGAATCTAAAAATTTATAAAAACGCACTATGAAGTAAGCTTCTTAACAACAACTTTGCATATCAAGAACATAGAGACCAAGAGAATGCTGGAGATTCAGAAGTTTCGCCGCATCTTCACATTAAGTGAGACTTCTCTGTATGATTGAACTTTCTCTGCTGCATGTCTCGATGGTCTTCTTCCCACAGATGTTCTTGGCTTGTTCTTTGATTCTCTTTCATGGTCCCCCTGAGACACCGTTGATGGTAACAGATCACACTCTGTCACTATATCTTTATTTATTGACTCCATTGGTGTCTGAAGCTGTCTGGCATTTACCCTTTGTTGATTGCATTCTAGTCGACACTCTGGCGAGAACACCACAAAGATAACACTCACATTACATCACTGAGACTCTAAAACTTGTAGGAAGTTCAACTGCTACTAACAAACCTGCGTTTCCCGTTTGTATTAGATGTGTCATGTCTGCTTTCAGATGGTTCTAAAGCTTCAGATCTTGATCCTTCGCTTACTAAGCTTCTCAAATATTATCCTTTGCATTATTTTTAGTGATATTCATACAGGTTATTATTTGTAAATAGGAAGTTAAGCTAACAAACCTTCTCCTCTTGGTCGTCTCCCTGACTTCGCCTCTCTCATGAAAGCTTTTACATGGTTCAGCTTCTTCGGGCCTTAACCAAGCAGACCGTCTTCTCAAAGAGAGCCTGCTCGAAACGGAGAGTGTCAGTCTGATACGCTATTATCCATTCAGAGTTTATAAAAAAACTCTAAATAACCTTGCTATTTCTTTAGTTACTTTAGTTTCCGTTTGTTGAGTTTCTTGAACAGCAAACCTGGTAGATTTCCTTTGTACGGATAGCCTGTCAGAAAACAACCAGACAAAGGAATTAAAACCCAAATAAGATATTCTTGTTGCCATTGTTTTGGAAGATTTTAAAAATGTAATTCCCGGGACTGAATATAAGAACCTCTTGCTATGCAGACTGTCTTTTACGGGGTTAGCTGCAACAAACTTCTTGTTGATAATATTGTCAACAGTTTGGTTTTCCCCTTGAGAGACAACCCCCTTTTCAACGTCATCTTCAGTCTGACAGGTCACTTCGGGGATAACAGTAGTATCTATGACTCTAGAAACTTTCCTACAAACGAAACAATACCAATTCACGATTTACTTGACTGCCAAAAGTTTTCACAGAAAGCACATATTAAACATGAAGCAGACCTGGAACTTCTGCTGTTTGCGCTCTCTTTAACCTGTATTGGCTTAACGATAGAGCTTTCTAAAGCTAAAAATGAAACGATATGGGTAAGTACACAAAAAGGGTTTCTGAAGCTGAAAAAGAAAAAAACAGTTTACATTTTATCCTTGACGCTTGCTTTCTCTTAAAACACAAAGCTTAAACTCAATAATCTGGTGCGATGAATCCTTGAATCGCCGTACCCTGATCAGGACGAAAGCAAAGACTGTTAGTATTATCATCGAGAAAAAAAAATTATAACGGATTTAAAATCAAGAACAAACATAGCTGAATATACCTGCTCATCAATCATAAGCATTTCAAGACCAATAAGGTTCTTCGTGAGGACGTTACGCGCTTCCCAAAAATGAATCAATCGAAACCTTAGCTGGGTTTCCTGTGGACCGAACTTGACATCTCTAAAGAACACCAGTTGAGCATTTTTGCGGAGGGGACACCGGTTCCACTCCTACCTTTGATTGGCACATCGGAACACACAACGGACTTGCCGTTTCGTTTCTCGGTAACAGGAGAGACAGAGACAGAGTTGGCTGAAGAGACACCAGATTCAACAGTAGGTTTGATCGGGCCGGCGGAAGCTGCTTTCTTCGACATATGGTCGCCGGAAACAGGGCTTTTGTTGTCGGGATTCATGATCTGAGTTCCTTTTTTCGAGGATGGAAAAGGAGATTAAGAAGTTGTGAAAAATCAGAGTGGTATAAATAAGCTTTGAGGGAGAAAGGTAAAAAGAATCCATAGATTAAAGCTCCGAAGGATTGATTGCCAAGGATTGATTGCAAAGGATTGACTGCAGAGTGATGGCGTCGTGTGTCGTTTGATCATCTCTCGTTAACAAAAGCGTAAACGACGAAGAAGGTGAGTTGATCTGACATGGCAAAAAATCAGCTTCCTATTGGTCTGAATTAATCTGCTTACGTGGACGCCTTCTCCTTTGATTATATTACCCTTTTAGTATAGTATAGATATACTTATTTAGGGCTTCAAGGTGAAGGGATTGCATAGATTGCCTTTATTTGTTTTGGGTTAGCCTTGATATTGTGATGCGTTACTATGTATCCCAAAAAATTCCTAAAGCTCAGCATTTGGAGGGATTGAGTTTCTTGTTGTTATTTCATGCCAAATTGTTAGTGTAAAATAAAGCAAATTTGGTTGTAATAGTGCACAAACATGAATCTTCATAATACATAAACATGAAGCAGTGCAGTAAAACAAGAAGAATAAGTAAAAAAATTGTTTTATTAATCAATAGAACAAAAGTACAATGTATTGGTTCTTGAATCTTAGTTTTAGATGCATCCTTCTATAGTTGGAATCAATAATAGTTTATTATTTGTTTTGAGGTCTATGAATCTTTTTTATAGATTTTAGTACTCGAAATCTATGCTAGATCATTATATACCTTAAAATATAGAAATATATTCTTTGAATATAAGTTTTCCATATTATATGGAGGCACGGAAAATATAATTCTAGAACCAAAAAACATTTAAACAGGAGAAGAAAATCGATATTATACTCTGAATATGAGTTTTTTAAAAAATTAATTATCCTCAGCATTTGCCTTGCCTTATCTTCACTCGCATAGTATAGTACATGTTTTTTTTGACATACCACATATTATTCTAGTATTCAAGTTCAAACATGTTTTTATGAAGGTTTAGACAAATGAAATAAAAGATAAATATGTATTTGTTGAAAAGACAAATGAGAATTATATAACTAAATCAACTTTTATATTATACACATCATTTTGAGTTAGTTAATTCGCTAAAAATGACAATAATGATAAAATAAAAACAACAAAAGTCATTTATTCTATTAAAGTACGAACATGATCTATTGATAAATTTTATGTATTTTATTTATTTAAGAGATTGTTCTATCAAATTAAATTAATATTAAAATTACAAAAAGAAATAAATTTAAAATTTTTAAATTTTCAGAAAAAAAAATTAAAATAAAAATATACTTCCCCTTTAAAAATTTAGAATACTATAAAAGAGCGGATTATAATCTAGTTTTTTAATAAAATGTCAGCATGGGACCAAAGGCATATATATAGAATTTTTATGGAAGGTAACAGTCTCAAGAAAAAAAATGAAAGGTAACAGTTTGTTTGAACAAGAAAAATATAAAACTGCCCCTGGAGGCCTAGAAAAGGCAGAGCCAGGAGGCCAGGAGTTGGTTTGATGAAGTGGAAATTCCCGTGTGCATTACCCCACATACAGCTTTCGCCCTCTCACGTTCAATCCTACGGTTCTCCTTCAATCTCCCTTCGCAATCGTCGCTCCCCACTAACAGAAAAAGCAAAAAAAGATACTACTAAAAAAAACAAAACAAAAATATTTCTTAGAATTAAAATTGGAAAACAAGACTCTCCGTCTCTCTCCAGATCTGAATCCTCCCTCCCCCTCGAAGCATATCGTTTTCCGATCTAACAAAAAGATGGCGGCAGCACCAGCATCATCCTCGGCCAGGGAAGAGTTCGTCTACCTAGCGAAGCTCGCGGAGCAAGCGGAGCGATACGAAGAGATGGTCGAGTTCATGGAGAAAGTCGCCGAGGCCGTCGACAAAAACGAGCTCACCGTGGAGGAGCGAAACCTCCTCTCCGTCGCTTACAAAAACGTGATCGGCGCTCGCCGCGCCTCGTGGCGCATCATCTCCTCGATCGAGCAGAAGGAGGAGAGCCGCGGCAACGACGACCACGTCGCCACGATCCGCGACTACCGAGGCAAGATCGAGTCCGAGCTCTCGAAGATCTGCGACGGCATCCTCAAGCTCCTCGACGAGAGGCTCGTCCCGGCCTCCGCGAACGGAGATTCCAAGGTTTTCTACCTGAAGATGAAGGGGGATTACCATAGGTACTTGGCTGAGTTTAAGACGGGCCAGGAGAGGAAAGACGCCGCAGAGCATACCCTAACCGCTTACAAAGCCGCTCAGGTACTTGGAATCTGATCAATTCAAGTTTCTTTTCTAGGTCAAAATCGTGAATCTGTTTTTTTTTTTTTTTTTTTTTTGTAGGACATTGCTAACGCTGAATTGGCTCCAACGCACCCGATCCGTCTTGGTCTGGCTTTGAACTTCTCCGTCTTTTACTATGAGATTCTCAACTCTCCAGACCGTGCTTGCAGTCTCGCTAAGCAGGTGATGATGACAATTTTCTATCTCTCTCTCTTGATTATGTTGTTGGTTCCTTTCCTTCCTATGTGTGATTAACGAGGAGTTTTGACAGGCATTTGATGATGCAATCGCTGAGTTGGATACTCTAGGCGAGGAGTCATACAAGGACAGTACTTTGATCATGCAGCTTCTCCGTGACAACCTTACTCTTTGGACTTCTGACATGCAGGTAACAACTAGTCAAACTTTAATCCTTTCTTTCTTTGTTTCTACTTTTATGTCTTTCATTGTTAACTGTGAACTGCTGAAAATGGGTAATGATTTTGGTGCTTTTTTCTGTAAATTATTTCGAAATATTATCAAAAAAAGTTGCATGAGTTATCCAATGTTCACTCACATTGTTCATATGTTCTGAAATTAAATGGTAACAACTAATCTTCTGTCCTTAAAAGTTGAAACCTTTCTTCGTTTCAACTTCTATGTGTTTTAATCAAATCTGGGAAAACTGCTTAAAATGGGTATGCTAAGTAGCTTATCGTTTTCTGCTTTGTTTCCTGTAACAACTCTCAAAAGATAATAAAAGGAACAATATGTTTCATTGAAAACTTGAAACTGATGAAAATGGTTTTCGATGGCTAGCTTATGATTGGATTGCGTTGTTTCTAAATTCATTCTCAAATAATAATAAAAGATCCTAAAATTCTTAAAAGTCCTCCACCCTCATCGATCATAGGTTCTGAATGGTTAACTTTGCATTTCCATACCCTTATCTTCTTCTTTATTTTTTATCCTGACATGATCGTGTGTTAAAGCTTTCGATCCACATAGTTCATAGGTTTTGGAAATCACTTGGTTACGTTTTTGCATGATGGTAATGTATATCCTCATGTTTTCCCTGTCCTGATATGATTATGTTGTGTTGGTTTGAATGATATTTAACCAGGACGAAGGTACAGAGGAGATCAAAGAAGCGGCAGCAGCAAAGCCTGCCGAAGAGGAGAAGGAGACTTAAGTCTGTTATTCAGAATTCTAAACTCATCCAACTATTATGTTATTTCGCTTGTGTTTGTTTTTCTAATCTCTTCCGTTTGCCATCCCCGAAGCTTCTAAGGCCGTCTATTCTTGTCCTTTGTTTGCTCTTCCTAATCGTGGATGCTGCTGGGTTTATTATCTTGTTTCTTTTTCTTCTTATTTGATTGAATGTTGTCGGGCTTTGTGCCTTGTACTGAAACTAAGATTGCTTTCTTATTAATGCCATTTATCAGGTGATGTTTTTTCCGTGCACATTTTTAGTTTTGTTCCCAGTTTGCTTAGGTTTATACAGCTTAGAGATGGGCGTTTGACGATGCTAGAATGTAGAAAGGTAGATGGGCGTCATTCATTACCGACCTACAATTCTGCAAAATAGAAGTGTGTTGGCTGGCGTTGTATTATATCAAACTGGATTTGCTTTAGTTCATTTCGATCTCCATGTTCCCAAGGTTGAACCAAAAGGCCAATTCTAATACTTCCTCCGTTTCTGAAATTAAGATTTTTTAGAGTTTTCATGTTTATTAAGATTATAATAAATACTTATAATTTTAGTTTATTATTTATTTTTTTATATAATTTCCAATAACTATCTACCAATAAAATTTATTCATTTCAAATATTCACAATTAATGATCTTCAAAAGTATACAAAAATACTTTAAAAATATAAAAATCTATCTTTGTTGAATAAAAATAAAATCTAGAAACTCCTACTCTCAGGAACGGAGAGAGTAGTTTTTAACATCAGAACTATGTATGTCCTAAAAACGTTACGGCCGTCTGCGTCCCGAGGTACCAGATGAAAATGATCCGGTTGATTTTATTGTAAGCAATGACATGTCACCACAAGTAGAGCTGTCTTATCTTGAAACTTAGACCATCATTATTGGTGGGCAGAGAGGGAGGAGACCGATGCAAATAATGGGGAGGGGGGGGGGGGAAGCCCTTAGATAAGGGCTGCCCTTATGTGCCCTTAAGTTTTCACGACCAAAAAAAAGTTAAGGATTTTTGTCTCTGCCCACCAATAATGATGCTTTTACCGTCCAAAGAACAGAACCACTACGGTTTCCCATTAGGGGATTTTTAGTATTGGTTCAGTATCAAATTAGATTATTTTACTTTTCGTTTTACTCATTGTAAACCACATTCCTCTTTGTGACCCACACCCCCAAATTGTATCGTTTCTCAAGATGAATAACAAAGATTTTTCTATGGATGTAACATACTACCTTTGATCTCGTAGTTCATCTAGGAGTTCCAAACATATTGTACAAAGCGAGAGTGTCATAGACAGGTTCGATTAGTGCAAACTCTTGTGTATGTATGAGTTTTTATTGGCATACATTGCGTGGTTCAAAATGGTCGAAAGATTGAAACAGATATCAAAAGTTTTTTTTTTTAATTTACTTATTTTCCTTTATTGTTGGTATACATCAATTTTTGGTCAACTAACCTTTTTCGTTGTGTAAAGGGTCACCTAACTTTTCGCTTTGTTAAGTAATTGTTGGTCGTGGAAGCCCTAATCGGGTGATTTGATTAATGATTCATTAATGTTTTCACACCAGAAAGTATAAGATTCAATTTCCAGAAAATTCAGAGGAGAAAAAATGTTACAAAAGGTTTTCGGCATGGTGCATTGTGTTCGATATAGTGGTAAAATTTTCGGATGTAAAATCGTTTATGTAATATTTTTCGGCATTTTAATAACATAACTAATGAACAGTTAAAAAAGTAACTGTTGGCTCACATTCAATGCATTCTTGCCGTGTGCTGTGATCTTTTTTTTTTTGGTCAACCCATGTGGTGTGATCATTTCCAAATATATCCGTGAAAAATAAATGTAGATCCACCTTAGAAAAATAGACCTCTATACCCTCAACGAGACCACCACTCTTTCCCTCCCTACCCTTCCGACTTGTTTTAGATGTCTGCACGGTCGAGCCCCAATAGGTACCTGAGTCATTTCTATATCCTTAAGGCGCACTATGTCTTCGTTACATAGACCTTCAATCAGGCCTATGACCATATTAGATAGATAAAAAGATCTTATTCTTCCATCCAATAGATCTACTTTAACAATTATCCTATTTCTTTTTGGATTTAGGGTATTAGATCATCAGTCTCAATAATATACACGAGAACCTGAAAACCACGTCTTCCATTCGACGAACGTGGATTCTCGAGATTTCTTCCCATTATATGCGCTAGTTTTATTTATTTGTTGGATCTTTCTGTATGCTTTTTTTTATTTGTGAGTTTGACAAAAAATTGATATCGTCAGCATTTATTTCATACTATATGTCAACGAAGATTATATATGTTGAAACTTACAAAAAGTACTGAGTGATCCTTAATCAAAAGATTCCTGATAAATTTGACATAAATTACGGGAAAAGTGTCCACTATGTCACTGCTTTTGGAGTCATAAAGAAGATGACTTAAGTGTAAAGTCAATCCATTCTTGAGTTCCTTTCGCGTTGACCATGTCTAATGAATTGTCATGTACTCCTGTTTAATGTTATCTCGATTAGAATCCTACTCTAGTGATTGATTATACATTTATTTGGGATTATTAAATGCTAGTATGTTATAAATGTTTACGAATTTTGTGTGATATAGCAATTTCTGAGTGAAGAACAAGAGATATCACATACCATAGAAGTGTACAACACATGGATTGCTTACTTAGAGCATCTCCCAAAACACACTCTTTTTTGGAGTTTGCAAAACTCTAAATTTGAAGTTTCGAGGTGTTCTTCTCCAAAAGAAAAACTTCAAACTTAACTTCAAAAATTCTTTATATTTTGCATTATGGTCCCTATATTTGTTATAATTAATATAAATCCATAAAGCTTTTATAAATCTTGTACATATATAAAATTTAAAAATATTGAAGTAATATTAATTAATAAAATCTTACATTAAATATATAAAATAATAAATAGAAATACATGATTAAATATTAAAATACAAGAAAAATACCATATTATTCCATAAAATTATTTATGTAATGTTCTATCTTCAGCTACACAAAAATATTTTTGGTAGTATTCTCCAGAAATCAAAATTTCAAACTTAACTTCATAAATATTTATATTTTATAATAAAGTCCTTGTGTTTATCATACTTAATTTGAATTCATACAACTCAAAAATAAATATCACTTATGTAAAAATATTATGGAAATATTAATTCATAAAATGTTACACAATATAAAATTTTACATAGAATACAAAATTAAATATCAAATTACAAGTAAAATACCACATTATCCTAAAACTATTTTCTGTAATATTTTTATATATGATTAATAGGTGCATTCGTTAAGTTTTTTTGTAATATTGTTCTTTTGTAAATCTAGTTTTAAATTATAAGTCTTTATTTTAAAGTTTTTATTTTAATTTATGTGTAAAATTTAAATTGTAAAGGAAAATTTGAAATATTTATGAGTTATAAATTTTTTAAGGATTAAAAAGATTTAATTGTCAAAATATTTAAAAATCATAAATGTAATATGTAATTGTAAGGAGTGAAATGCAAACGAAAATATGAAATTTCAAATTTGAAGTTTTGAGTAGTGACATTCTATATTTGAAGTTTCACTACCAAAAATTTCAAATTTCAAATTTGAAGTTTTGAAGTTTCTTTTTGGAGAACAAAAAACTTCATATTTAAAGTTATGGAGTGTTTTTTGGAGATGTTCTTAGAGTTTAGTTAAAAAAAGGCATTAAAAAGGAAAAGTGTTAATCATCAAACTGACGATCTTGAGAGACAAAAAGAATTAAGGCAAACGTTAATAAAACAGAAGAAAATATAAAGGCAAAAGGGCTATGATATTTGTAAGAAAAATGAGAGAAAAGTTTTGAAGACTACGTGGGTGGGTGATTGGTTACGTTGTATCTCTCTATTTTAGCTTTATTTATTTTTAAAGCATTATATTTTACTAATCATATTATAGCTTTATTTCTGAAAGTTAAAACCTACAACAAATTTTTATTAATTTTTACCAATCATGCTTTAGATTTACTTTTAAAACTACAACAGAAAAACTAAATCAAATTTGTTTCTTATATATTTTAAACAAAAACCTACCTCTTTATTTTATATGCTGTAGAATCTTTATTTTATATGCTGTAGAAACTATAAAATAAAAAAAATTATATAATATCAAATAAATTAGATAATCATAGTAAAATCATCTATAAATATTTTAATTTAATTTTTTGTGTTTTGAAAATTATTGAAATATTTTAAATAACATAAATATTATTTAGATATCACATCTTAAATAACTGTAAACTTTGATAATTAAAAAAAAATCATTAATATAAGTTATTTTAGGTGATCAAAAATTATTATTTTATATATAAATCACATATTTTATTTTGAAATATCTACAGCATATAACTTACAGCTACAACAAATTTAACTACAATAAAAATCTCTGCAGAAACATCTACAGTAACAACTCTACAGCTACAATTAACTTACCTACAGCTAAAGTTTTACAGCCACAGTCGAACCAATCATCACATATATTGTCTTGAAAAGCTATGAGATACTAGATTTTGTTTTTCAAAAATTATTTTAATTTTTGTTTAAGTTTCTTACCTAGTTGAAATTTCAAAAAAAAAATCTTACTATATGTTTATCACACACATAATTCTCTATAGTTCTTAAATTTTCATTTTGAATTCAAAATAAACTGGCAAGAAATTGATTTTTATAAGTTCTATTTATTTATTAGTTGGTGCTAGGACTTTTCAAGGGTCCCTAACCAAATGTTGTAGTGTAAAAGATTGTCGAACCAATCCTAAGTGATTCTAAAGCAAAGGGAATGCAAGACCATGCTTAATCTAAGTGCAATCAATAAGTGGAGTGAAGTGAACTAAGAACTAGAGTAGAAATGCAATAAAGAAATGATCTCTGTTTCTCAATATGAAGCAAGAGGACTCATGGGATTAGAGAATTGACATTGGGTGATCAAGTTTCAATCTAAAGGTGGCAGCTTTTCAATCAATCTATCAACCTTAAGCCTAGACACAATCCTAAACAAACTCTATCTCTAGATGAATGTTCATTTGCTAAGGTAACTCAAGCATCAAATCTCTTTGGTTGAATGTTACAAAGCAATCATGGAGAACAAGTCTACTAGCCATCTTAACACCTTTAACAACAAATCTCTTTGGCAAAGTATGTTAAAAGCTTAGGAGAGTTGGTTCAGGCATTTCATCAAACACCTTGTGGGTGGGAAATGCCTAAAGCTCAACTTTTGAGAAGCCAACTCAAAAGATGCATTGAGAACACTCTAAAAGCAAGGAACAACAGAGATCTATACTAAAACACCTTAGATCTAGCTTAATCACCCTTAGTCTCCCTAATCCATGAATCCAAAAGGAGTCTACTCACTAATCTTCATGATTAACCTTAAACCCATGGTTGATTTAAGAGAAATCATGTTGAGAAGCAAGTTTAATCCAACAATCACAAAGAAATAAAAAGAAAAGAGACTAAAGATTCAATCTTTCTTCAAGGTTTCAATGTGTTCTTAAGAGAAAACAAGATAATCCCATCATTAGGGTCTAAAGAGTATTTATAGTAGCCTAAAAACGAGCTGGGTCGACCCAACAAACCTGGGTTGACCCAAGATAATTTGGGTAAAAGTTGGTAAAAACAGATTGTGAATATTTTTTCTAAGTGTCACAGCTGGTTTTTGACGTGTCCAATAAGCCGCTGGAGGTGCAAAAAGCCGATGTGACATCACAGCTGGTTTTTGACGCGTCGTCACTTGGCCACTGCGAGAAGTCGAAGTTGGGCAGGGAGGTGTGTTTTTCTCCAGCGGTTTGGTGAAACCGCTGCACCAAAAGCCGCTCCAACACTTAGAATTTTCAGCAGAACTTCTGCACCGGCTTCTCGTCATGACGCCAGGCCGCTGGGTGACGCTAGGCCGCTGGGTGATGTGCATCGGCTTCCTGCAAGGTCAAAATGCCGCTGCCTGTCACATGAAGCCGCTGGGACACTTAGTCATCACGCCATGAACTCGAAAAACACCAATCTTGCCTCCAATCCACCTCCAATTGCTCCAAAGTCACCATTTGGCATCTCCATCACCTGATAAGAACAAATGCAATGCAATGCAAACTAAACAAGTCTAAATGCTATCCTAGATGATCAAAATGCATGATAAATGAATGGTAAAATCTATTAAAAACACAAGATATCAACTCCCCCAAACTTGCCCTTTACTTGTCCACAAGTAAACTTTCAAGAACTTATTTGGAAAAGAGGTTTGAAGGTGGGAGTTCATAGCCAAAAGAAACACCAAAAACACTCAACATGACATCCTAAAGAAACATAGCAAATAGCATGAGCAACTCTCTTATTACACTCTAGCTTCTCTAGGCATTATCAAGATACTCTTATGCCTTTACACAAGATGCAATACTCATCAACCAACAAGTCTTCCTACCAGCTCTCACATTGATTCACAGACATAAACACAAGGTGGATTCTCACAAATGGGCACATGATCTCAATCATTTGGCTAGGTAAACAAATGGTCTAAAGTGAATGAAGAGAAGGGTTCAAATGCATCATTCTAAAGTGGTTATCACTCAAGAACAAGGAGCCTGATCATTATGCAAAATTTATCTAAGATTAGAAGCAACTCATGCATACATGGATCCATTCTCATCATTCTACCATTTTCCTAAGTGATTACAAGTTCTACCCCCATTCACTTCATTCCACAACCCAAATAGCAACTCATTTTCATGTCTAACCCAATGAACAAATTTCTCTTTTTCTTTTCTTTTTACTTAGCCAACAAGGGACAATCTTTGCTCAATGCTTAGCTCTTACTTCTCTTTTCCCTTCCCCACTATCTTATTGATTCTTCTTATCATTTTTTTTTCTTTTCTTTTCTTTTCTTTTTTTTTTCTTTTTAGGGGGAAGGAGTCAAAGACCACAATCTAGAGCTTTCTTTTCTTTTTATTCTAAGGTCCCTAAGGCTTTTCTTATCAATCTACACTCTTTTGTTCATCTTTCTCAACTTTCTCACTATCCAAACCCAAGATACAAGCTTATAAAGAACATAAACCCAACCATCATCCTAGAAGCTAGCTCAAATCATGATCCTATGCTAGCAAGAGATGAGAACAAATCCATGTCGCCTCCAATACTCTCAAGATTTTGCACATGACAAGCTATCAGAAAAGGCCTCACTCATGCAAATCAATGTTGGCTTCAAAGAAAGGTAAGGGTTCAAGGGTGAGGGAGTACCATTTGGGTTAACAAAGAGTGGTACAATGGAAAAAGATAACCCAAATGTGTATGAGAACCATGATCAAGTATGCAAATGCCCATAAGTGAGAGAAATTAAGTTCATTTAAGCCTAAGTTCAGTTCGGAGCTGGTTTTCAGAACAATGTCAATGGCAAGCAAGCATACAAGTTTCAAGAAGAGTTTTCAAGGCTCGAAGCGTGCAAGGTTTTAAAGAGATGCTTAGGCTACTTGATATGCTTAACTAGAGTGTCAAATTCAGTGCAAACAAGTGTTCTTTACAAGGTATCAATAGCTTCTCCATATGCAAGTGAATGCAACCTATATGATCTAGACTCAATCCTAAAAATGCAAGTGATGCAACTACATGAGTTTATATGCACTTTTCAAAAAATTTAATTTTTATGGTTTTTCTATGCATATATGAATGTACAATGCAATGCATGAGACTCACAATCAACAAAGCAAACATGATCAAATACTTGATACCTCCCCCAAACTTAAATCACACAGTCTCTGTGTGAGTAAGAGAGAAGGAGATACCGAAAATATGATAAAGGCAATGGTATGTAGAAAGGAGGGTTGGAGTGATACCTCAAGTGGAGAGTGAAGTGTGGTAATGGGTGTCTAGAGCTAGAGCTTTGAGCTGGCCTTAAACTTCTGCCACACTTATTGAAAACATAAAGAAATGAAATTGCAAATTTATATACAAGGATAACCATGGGAATTCCTCCCAAGTGAGCTTGTTTTGAGTCACTAGCTTGACTACCTTTTCTCTTGTACTAGTGAGAAGGAGGATCCTTTCCACCTTCAAGAGTGATGGTAAGGACCTGAGAGAGGAGCTCTTGGAGCTTGATGGGGTCGTTTTGAAGCTGAGGAGTGATGAATGCCCTTGCACTTGAGAATGGCTTGGACCTGCCTTTGCACTTGATCTTGTACTCAATGGCTCCATCCTTGAGCTTCATTGGGTGGAGAGTGAGAGTGTGAGAAGTCTTATCAAGAGGTGGAGAATGAGTTTCTTTCACTATCTTCTTCATGTCATGAGCAGCCTTTGTGGCTCTACTCACCTCCTCCTTTTTAGCACTTTCCAAGTGCTCAACACATAGCTCTCGAGAAGACTCTCCAATAAGACCTTCTTCCTTACAAACAGCCACTCCAGCTTGGGTATTCTCAATGGATGGTTCTTCACAAGTGATTGTTCCACAATACCCAACATCCATTGAAGACTGAATTGGGTAGGAGACAGCTTTGTTAACATTGAGGAGTGTGACCTTCTTGTTTGGGAAGTCAATGCAAGCTCCAACTGTTGTGAGAAATGGAGTGCCAAGGATCAAAGGAACTCTCTTCTCAGTTGCCATCTTCAGAACAGTAAGGTCTATAGGAATTGTGCATGCTCCAATCTTCAAAGGGAAATCCTTGATGAGGCCAATGGGGGTTGTAGAAGATGAATCCCCAAACATGAGCGAAGATGTGTTTGGCTCCATGCTCTCAATACCAAGACTTTTCACCATTTCCAATGAGATCACATTCACACTTGCACCAGAATCAACCAAAGCATCATTCATAGTGATCTTACCAAGGGAGCAAGACAATGTGAACTTCCCTTGAGACTCTAGCTTAGGGAGGGACTGTGGAGGGACTGGTGGATCAATCTTCAAAATAGAGATGTCCAAAAGCTCAGCCACTTCTGCGTGGTGGTGTAGAATGTCCTTGATGAGCATCATTTGGACATGAGCTTCACGCATACCGGAGATTTCTGGGAGCCTGACCCCAACATCACTAAGATCTTTTCTGAACTTGGAGATAACCTTCTTCTGAGCTTTGGTGAGGACCCTTTGTGGAAATGGGAGTGGGACCTCATATGGTGGTAGCTCAACCTCAGGAGCTTCTTCCAGCTTGGTCTCTTTCAGCTTGTGGTCAGCTCTCCTTTCTACCGGTTTCTCAGCCTTAGGCTCAGCTCTCTGCAAATTCGTTGCTTTAACCTTCCTTTCAGCTTGTACCTGAACCCTTTCCATAACTTTATCCACCATCTGTGCTTCAGCAGTTGCTACAACCAATTTTTCAACTTTCCCAAACACTAGCTTCTCAATCTCATCTACCTCTTTCTCATAATCACTCAGCTCAATCTCTGAAGAAGTAGTAGAGATGATAACATTGCAAGACTCCTTGGGATTCTTTTCTGGTTTTCCTGGTAGAGATCCCATTGAGCTCTTGGAAGATGATGGCATAGAGGCGACCTGACTCTCCAAAGTGTTAAAGCGAGATGCAAGTTGTAAGAACTTGTTGTTGAGGTCAGAGTAGTTCTCATCAATCTTTGTGTGGATGTTCTTGAACTCATAAACCATTGTCTTCTCATTTCTGGCTTGAAATTCCAAGAGTTTCTTGAACATAGAATCCACACTTGAATCTGAAGCTGGAGCTTGAGAAGAACTGCCTTGAGCTTGAGTAGACTGATTATTTTGGTTGCTGAAACCAGGAGGGTAGCTTTGCGTGGCCTGGTATCCTCCTTGCTGATTGTTGTAGTGAGGTCTTTGCTGGTAGTTGTTTTGCTGAAAGTTGGGCTCCTTTCTGTACCATGTACCATTGTTGTTGATGAAGCAAAGCTCTTCTTGCCCTTCCAAACCATCAACTTCATTCACCTTAGGAGGAAACTCTTGACTAGGATCACCAACAAAGCTAACCTGCTCCTTCTTGGATTGGTTGGAAAGAACCAAGTCCAACTTGTCTTGCAAAGACTTGATATCTTTCCTTGTCTGCTGGTCATCCACTCTGTTAGCTCTATCATACTCTTCATTGTAGACTGAGTCACTCTTTGCCATGTTCTCCACCAGCTCCTCTGCATCCTGCTCAGTTCTGCCCAAGAAGAATCCATTGCTGGCTGTATCAAGTCTGTTTCTGCACTGTGGTATAGCCCCCCTGATCAAGACCATGCTTAATCTAAGTGCAATCAATTGGTGGAGTGAAGTGAACTAAGAACTAGAGTAGAAATGCAATAAAGAAATGATCTCTGTTTCTCAATATGAAGCAAGAGGACTCATGGGATTAGAGAATTGACATTGGGTGATCAAGTTTCAATCTAAAGGTGGCAGCTTTTCAATCAATCTATCAACCTTAAGCCTAGACACAATCCTAAACAAACTCTATCTCTAGATGAATGTTCATTTGCTAAGGTAACTCAAGCATCAAATCTCTTTGGTTGAATGTTACAAAGCAATCATGGAGAACAAGTCTACTAGCCATCTTAACACCTTTAACAACAAATCTCTTTGGCAAAGTATGTTAAAAGCTTAGGAGAGTTGGTTCAGGCATTTCATCAAACACCTTGTGGGTGGGAAATGCCTAAAGCTCAACTTTTGAGAAGCCAACTCAAAAGATGCATTGAGAACACTCTACAAGCAAGGAACAACAGAGATCTATACTAAAACACCTTAGATCTAGCTTAATCACCCTTAGTCTCCCTAATCCATGAATCCAAAAGGAGTCTACTCACTAATCTTCATGATTAACCTTAAACCCATGGTTGATTTAAGAGAAATCATGTTGAGAAGCAAGTTTAATCCAACAATCACAAAGAAATAAAAAGAAAAGAGACTAAAGATTCAATCTTTCTTCAAGGTTTCAATGTGTTCTTAAGAGAAAACAAGATAATCCCATCATTAGGGTCTAAAGAGTATTTATAGTAGCCTAAAAACGAGCTGGGTCGACCCAACAAACCTGGGTTGACCCAAGATAATTTGGGTAAAAGTTGGTAAAAACAGATTGTGAATATTTTTTCTAAGTGTCACAGCTGGTTTTTGACGTGTCCAATAAGCCGCTGGAGGTGCAAAAAGCCGATGTGACATCACAGCTGGTTTTTGACGCGTCGTCACTTGGCCACTGCGAGAAGTCGAAGTTGGGCGGGGAGGTGTGTTTTTCTCCAGCGGTTTGGTGAAACCGCTGCACCAAAAGCCGCTCCAACACTTAGAATTTTCAGCAGAACTTCTGCACCGGCTTCTCGTCATGACGCCAGGCCGCTGGGTGACGCTAGGCCGCTGGGTGATGTGCATCGGCTTCCTGCAAGGTCAAAATGCCGCTGCCTGTCACATGAAGCCGCTGGGACACTTAGTCATCACGCCATGAACTCGAAAAACACCAATCTTGCCTCCAATCCACCTCCAATTGCTCCAAAGTCACCATTTGGCATCTCCATCACCTGATAAGAACAAATGCAATGCAATGCAAACTAAACAAGTCTAAATGCTATCCTAGATGATCAAAATGCATGATAAATGAATGGTAAAATCTATTAAAAACACAAGATATCATTAGTTTAATCCACTTTTGAATTCCACACATTTTCATGTAAAATATAAAAAATCAATTATTCTTAAAATGAAAAAAACATATCAGAATTCACCAATATTATAATCGATAAAATAATAAACTAACTTCAACTAATCTGATTTTGTATTGAGCGTTGATCTTTTTACAATTTTGTATCTCATCATTTTGAGTATTTTGTAAAACCAGAAAGCGCTCACGAGTTGTAATCCCAACGCCATTGCCTAAAAAAATAAGAAAATAAATAATCAGATAATTTTATGTTTCAATTGAAAATTGTGATCTATGATGAGATTAATCAGCATAATGCGGATAGTTTCTTAACAATATCTTAATTTCAATAAGAATATAGTGGCGTTCAAATTTGTTTTTATATATTAATAGAAACTATCATACGGAGAATGTATGAAGCAATAAAAAGTCAAAACCCAAAAGAAAATCGTGATGCATGATCATAGAGCATATTAACTTACCTTGATGAGGATGGGATTATCAGCAGTTATCGTGACGTAAACAAGGTAAGGTCCACCGACCATTCTCGCGAGTGAGAAGATTGTTGCAAAACACACCTACATACCATTTATTACTAGTTAGTTGACTTTCCTCATATACACATCTCATTGAGAACAATATAAATTCTTTTATTAAAGCTAACAAGATTTGACAAATGAACTATGTTTAGGTGTTGGTTTTTAATTTTTATAGTTATATTTCTAAAACGATATTTTAATCTGATCAACCTTATAATAGATTAGAAACATGGAACGTCTAACATGGAACCTACAAAAGAATTCAAATCCCTGGTTTCTAACTCATCTAAAACGATAGTTAAAACCATTTTTACCACATACTGAATCATGACAATAGTAATTCTAATTCATTAGATTTATTATATATGCTAATACTCACATCGGCGGCAAGATTGAGATCGGTGTCTCTGTAACCAATCTCTTTAAGAATCTCCCTGAGGTGAAGGAATGGACTTGAGATCTCTGTAATCCAAATTGCTGCAACCATCTCAGATGCGCACTTAATTCCACCAAAAATTCACAACAAGAAAAATACAAAAAAAAATCAGTCTTTCTTTAAAACTCAACTTGACCTAAGAATTAAATTGTATATATATATTACCTTTCGGTAGCAAAGTCCAGCTACAAAACCAAGAATGCAGACAGAATGATGAACGGCATTATCGATGCTTAGGACTTGATCAAAGTGACTACAAATGAGATCGTAGATCATGTAAGACAAAGAAAACGCAATCGTTTCCATCTGCCGGAGAGATGACGTGGAAGCGATGGGATAAACTGGACAAGACCAATCTTGAATCGTAAGAGTTGCTAAAACGACCGCGACTGTGGCGTGAAGGGTCGAGACAATACGAGTGCTGAAGTCGAAGGAGTAGTTTGAGAAGATTCGTCGCACGAAGATGAAAATCAAACCCCATGAGATAACTCCAATCACTGTTATGTTAATCACTCTTATGTATTCTTCCTCCATTGATCTCTTTTCTTGTAATTTCCTTCTTTTTTTTGTTTCCCAGACAAGAAGCGTGTTTTTCTAAGAACTTTTTATTGTCGTTTTTTTTGGTTTGAACTTTTGGGTTATTAATAGACCGATGTTATAGTTTGGTGTATGTTAGTTGGATTATTCAATGAAGTGGGTCCAATACATTTATCTTTTTTCTTGTTTCTTCAAGTAAAATTAATTGTTCCGATAAAATTCGACCCAAAGAGTTAGGAAGGTAGTCCGTTAGCTCCCAACCAGCTGAGTTATTGGATCAACATTTATTCATGTACGTCCTCACCATGATAATAGCACTTAACTGTTCTCGAGAAATGTACCAAAAACTTGACAACTATGACAAATTCCACGTTTTATTGGTATACACATATTTAACTGTTTTGACGAGAGATAATTACATTTGCAAGGAAATTAGCGTTTAATTGCTAGTATATAAAGCAAGATTATGAAAACAAAAAGATTAAAAATCTTATATAAAATAACACAGTTTAGACGAGAGTCTGACATATAACCATCTTCTTTAGCTTTTTTTTCGGTAAACTCATCTTCTTCTTCTTCTTTTGCCTTGATTCAATATTATGAGGAATGTGAGAAAATAATATGAAATACATTCTTTATATACTAAAATACAAATCGACCAATAAAATTTATGCTTCAAAATTAATTAGAGAAAAAATAAATGCATCACTAATACAGTTTTTTTTCTAAATTGCACACGATATTCTCCATTTTCACTTCAATATAAAACCACGATATCCACCAATTCGATATAAACTGTTTTTTCAGTTATAGCATAAATTCAATTCATAAACAAATTTTTAAACGAAACTAAAATTTTCAGTTATAACATAAAGTTAAGACATCTCTTTTACAATCTCCAGTTGTTCAAAGAAACTGAACAAGTGATCCTTCATCTCTCATAAATTTTCAATTTTGATTTTGATAGGTTTCTTCATATCTTTTTTTAATCAAATCGAAAATTTGGTGGTTTATTTTCTAGTTTAATATAAGTTTTTTCTTATTCTATGATATGATGTTGATAAGAGAAAATATAAATCAACTTAGAGCAAAGTTTAAACTATAGTAAAAGAGGTCCAAGTTATAGCTATTGTATTTCTAATATAATTGTATATATACAATCGGTCTATTTTAAATTTTAATAGAAAATAATTTGTTTGATTAACATATAATAGAGTAGATTGTTGGTTTAATTTAAGTTGTCCGGTTTTCATTTAATTTTTCGTGTAATATAATTAGTTGTAACACTCTAACAAACTTAAAACAGTTCAAAAGTTAAATGATAACTTCAATGGTAGATAAATTTAGGACTCTATTTTAATAGAGTAGATTATATTTTCCTATTTATTAAACTATTTCCTAAATCATATTTAGCTTAATTTTGTGTTTAATATATTTCCTAAAACAAATTAGCTAATTTTTAGGAATACTCAAATTTAAAATCGATTTAAACAATATTAAACTTGGATAATGTTACCATTAATTATTTTGAACAAAATTCAAATTTAAATTTGATATTAAAAATATTTTAATATTCCTAAAAATATATGCTAAACTCACCATTAATTATTTTGAACAATAAAATATATATATGCTAAGATTTAAATATCTTTAAACTACTTATAGAACAATTTGAAATATTTGTAACTGAATATTATTTTTAATATAATTAAATTTCACCTAAGATTATATATATTTTTAAAATTTCTAAAATATATGTTTAACCATTTCGGTTACAATTAATTATTTTCAACAAAAAAATAATACTGAAATTTAAATATCTTTGAATAATTTGTAAATGTTTAATGTTTATAACCAAATAATCATTTTTAACGTATCTAAATCTCACCATATGTTTCATATCTGATCAAAATATTTAAATTCTTATTACATTTGGAAAAAAATTCATGTTAAAAGAAATATTACTCAAATATATCAATAGGTCAATATTAATTTGTTAAAAGTTTAGTAGTGGGCACAGATCACTATTTTTTACAACAAATAAACTATTTGAGTGTTTTGTTTATAGAAATTTTAAAATATGATAAATATCTAAAATATAAACCAATAAACATATAAATAATATTTATTTATATATAAAATAAAAATTAGTATCCGATCGGGTGCACGGATCAAGATCTAGTTATTATTATTTTCCGATAAAAATCTACCTTTTTTTTGACAAAATATTACAAAAAAATATAACAATGAGAAATAGATCTAAGAGAATATTATGTTTTTAGTTTGAACAGTGGCACTGTTGTAATATTATTCAAAAACTAAGAGAATCTCAAAAAGTGAATTGTGTTTTAATAGTATAGGAGATGCTTACTGAATTGAGAATTTGAAAGAATTTCATTTTTTTATTGAAATCCCACGTTATTGAATTTAGTATTTATAAAAACACCACTAAGTCCAAGGTTATTGGATTGGTTATTCATACAAATTCCGTAAAATCCTCCTTTATTGGAAAATAAGGATTTCATAAATGGATTTTATCAAAAGTTCTTCGAGATGGTTTGAGAAGTAATTTGTAGTGAAAATTCAACCGTGAAAAATATCACATAATGAGATGGTTTTTGAAAAAACAGAATGTTCCGTTAAACAAAGTCAACAAAAATGAGTTAGTTTGAAAATAGTTTCTAAAAAGTTATAAATACAGTATAACCTCTTTAAATTAATAATCTATAAATTAATATATACTAAAAATCTCTATAAAATAATATTATTTTCTAATCCTAAATTGAATTTTTTGTTCAATTAGTATATCAATAAATTAATAATCTCTATAAATTAAAAAAAATTATAATTTTGGTGTAGTTCTAACATTATTAATTTATAGAGGTTTTTAGAAACAAAAATAAAAATGACTAAAGATTTGTATTCATGATATATATATATATATATGAGATCTAGATTATTGTATCCAAATAAATGTGTGAAATTAGAAGAAAACACGAGATGAATTCCAAAAAATCATCAAAACTCAATAATATGAGAATAAGATTTATAGATTTACACAATCTAAGGAAAAGACAATATAAAACAACATAAGAATGAAAACATAGCTGTCAAGCCTTGGTCTGTCGTTGCCACTCCTCCTTTTTGCCATCTCCGTGGCCATGACCAGATCCAGGTCATGAGTCATTTATTCTTCGTTGTTTTTTCTTCTCGTTCTTCAGATCTCTTCTCTTCTCTTCATCTCTTTTAAATTTATAACTCGTTCATCTCCAATTCTTATAATGCAGTTCAGTTCTCTTCTCTTGATTCTATATTACTTTTTGTTGGAGTAGGATTGATTAGCTTCCTTAATCTTTGTTAAGTTGGGTCCCAACTGTTGGGACATATGAAAAACATTGTGAAATGCTTTCATGTTTTCCAACAAGTCTAACTTGTATGCTACTGCCTTAACCTTAGAAACAATTTGTAACGGCCCAATATAATTCGGATAAAATTTCCCTCTTTTTGAAGTCCTTGGCCTATCCCTAAAAGTTATGGTATTGTAACGGCCCAATCTGCTCTCTAGTCTTCTTTTAATATTGCTGGCCCTAAAAGGTTACCTTCTCCTACTTGAGTCCAACAAAGAGGCATTCAACATGGTCGACCATAAAGTGGCTCATTTTGTGACGTATCAATACTAGTCTGAAAACTGTCGTATGCAAAATCTACCAAAGGTGTAGAGAAGGTGTAGAAAAGAAAGATACAATTATCAAAGGAAGATACAATTATCAGGTGTAGAAAAAGAAGTCGGTCAAGAATCACCCCAATCTATGATACAATTATCAAAGGTGTAGAAAAGGAAGTCGGTAAAGAGAAAAGGAAAGACCTAGCTGATTGCCTTTTTATACAAAGGGAAGTCAGTTTGCTGAAAACTACAAAAGCGTTCAGAAGAATCACCCCACGGACCTACAAAAGCGAATCACCCAATCTAAGATATATATTCAACCTAATCTTTCTTTTCCAAGTATAATCATCCTAAAAGATACCCGTAACAGAAATATATGAATTCTACAAACCAAAAATTTCCCAGTCTGTCCATCTGCCAGTATCATGATTTAAGAACGAGTACGCTGATGTGTCACGTGCAGAGAGCTTTTCAGCAAAACTCTACATAAATATGTTTACACTATACTATTTTACGTTTTTCAATATAAAACGTACATGCACGGTTCAACGGGTTATATAAAATTCTATATAGAAAGTCAATTTACAAAAAAAATCACTATTGTCTAGGTTTATTTTATTTTTACTTAATTTATTTTAATAGAATATCATCTTTCATGCGTTATTTTAAATAAAATGTCTTTTAATGTTAATTACGGTATCTTTATATATTTATCAACCACATTTATATATTTTTATATACACATACATGTAAGAGTGGCCACAAATCGGATACCCGAGATTTTGGAGGTATTCGTGATCCAATCTGTTTCGTTCGAATAGTCAGTTATCAAATTCGATTTTATTCGTAGCCATCTGAATATTCGGTGTCCCGGATATCCGAAAAAATTAGATTTTTAACCGGTTTCGATCCGTAAAAATAAATAAAATCTAAAATAATTAAATTTTATTACAAAACTAAAAAAACTTATTTACTTTTTTGAATACTAATAACTAATTTAATAAATTTGTAAATAAAAATGTTGTAAAACTTATATAGAATATATTACTTATATAACTTATATATATAATTCACTAAATATATGTATATATATAAGCATATAACAGATCGGATCGAATATCCGTTTTTTTTAATATTAGTATTTGTGATTTGCTTATTTTTTAATGACTATTGCATATTAGTATTTGTTTTTCTTCGTAGAATTACAATATCCAGATTTTTTGTTCAAATTAAAAAAGTATAACGAATCAAATCAAAATTTACATATATTTTTCACAGCCCTACATACATGCAGGGGCAAAGTGAAAAAGAATTTTCAATGGGTGCATATCTGATACAAAATAAAATATTATGCCTACAGGACCTTCGAACTTGCAATGTCGTGGGTGCACAAGGGTGTAGTAACCATCTTTCCTAGCTAGTTTTGATAGTATTTCACATACTAAATACATAATATCAAGAAATTTATGGGTGTACGTGCACCCTCTCTTCATGCTCTGGCTTCGCCACTACATACATGTGAACATTGACGTGAACACCTATATAACTAAATATTCAATACAAGCGAGATTCTAATTCTATTGGAAACTGAAATATTCTTTTTTTTTAATGTTTTCATTCACCATTGACCAAATTGTAGTGAAATGATTTGTCTTAATAAAGTTTTTTCTTTTTCTTCAATTATTATCTAAATTTGATTTGATTTTCCATGCATTTAGAATTTATAATATGAAATCATTGGTTTGACACCAGAAATGTCTAAAATTCATATAACATGAAACCAAACAAATAATAATAATTTTTTTGTGGTTAGAGAAAAAGATCAGAATAGCACCAAACCAAGTTTTTGTCAGAAAAATAGCATCACAAGGAAGAAAATGACCAAAACGTTTTATTGAAGGGTAAATATGTATTTATAACCATTGGATTAATTAATCTAAGACTTAGGGTTTAGGGTTAAGGGGTGGGGTTTTAGAAATGTGTTCAAATTTATAAAAATAAAAAATAAATATTAAAATTTTCAAAACAAAAAAGTGATGTTTTGGTCATTTTATTTTTTGAGTGCTATTTTGTGATAAAAACTTAAAAAGTGCTATTCGAGAGAATTTCTCTTTTGGTTACCATTGAAAAAATCTAAAAATCATAAACATTTTAACCAAATAAAGAGAATAAATATTGATTTAAAATGGTTGTTATATTTTAAAAACCAAAAAAAAAAATCTAAAACCAAAACGATATCCATATTAAACAAACCTAATATCCTCTTATTTTAAAAAATAATGAAATTAATAATCTCATTCGTGGAAGGCGCATGTTATAACCTAATATCATGTAATTGTAATGTATTTCTGAAACTATAATAATCCCACTCAACTACATATTGAATTATTTTTGTTCCACAAAATGCATCTGTGGTAGATCCAAAATTAATTGAAATAGTTGAATATGACTGTTTATATGATGATGATTTGCAAGTAAGAACATGAATCCAAATAAATAAAATGAACTAAAGATAAGAGTTTTCATAGCTTCTTATGCTTTTTTTTTTTTGTCGACATAACTTCTTAGGCTTTTATTAAACTCCCGGCCACTAGAAATCTAAGTTTATTGTTCTTCTTCTGCAGAATATTAGGTTTACAAAGTCATTTCTCGAGAAAATATGCCAGTCGAGAAGAGTTGGTCTCTTAGATTTTTTTTTTTTTTTGGTATGGTCTCTTAGATTTTTCTGACAATAATTGCAAGGTGTCATACCATCATGTTCGGATAACACGTCTTTTGGTGCATGCAGATACAATGATCTTGACCATTTTTTGAGAAAAATATATGGTCATTTTCCGCAAATTTTTACTCAATACAGGCTCTATTCTTACAAAATTGGAGTTATAGATCAACATCTAATCTTGATGTTGATCTTGAGAAGGATTCTAAAATAATAGCAGGAACCAAAGTGAATGTTTAATAAAAAGAAGATATGAAACATATCAAGGTCGTATTGTCAGTTTAATGCCTGGTCTGGATTTGTTAAGTAACAAATTATTAGGTAAAATCCAGTTGCGATTGAAAATATTCATAAAATAAGATCCTTGAACTTGTCAAATAACCTTCTCATAAGTTCCATACCAGATAGTGTTTCAAACCTTAAAGAGTTAGAGAGCCTTGACCTATCAGACAATAATCTATGTTGGAGTTAAAATCGGTGATGGCAAAATCAACGGCTAAAAAATTTCCGAAAAATTGTGTCATAAGCAAATATGAGCTGAAAATGTTAAAGAAAATATACGGCATAAGCCAAACAAATTTGCATAAGGATACAAAAACAGACTTTGTATATTTCATCTCGGACAAGGAATAAAATGAATTTCTATCTAAGTATAAAAAGATCGGAAAAAGTTCTTATGGAAGGTTTTGTGATAAATGACGAGTTTTACGAAATAATTTTTCATAAAACAAAATTCGAAAAGTTACCGTGAAAAAAAATCACAGTATAATCAATGAGATAATTCCGTAAAACAACTTTTGGAAAATATTTATGGAAAAGCTCTCGTAAAACAAACGAGATGGTTCCCAAAATTACAAGAAGCAATCAAGAAAGGGAACAGCGGCTGCACCTCGTCCATTTCCGCCCTAAGGCGGCCACACGGCCTCTCCCAGTTCTCTCTCCCCGCCTTAGGGTGGGCACGGCCTTGCCCAGCTCTCTCTTCCTTCCTTAGGGCGGGCACGGCCTCGCCCAGCTCTCTATCCCCGCCTTATGGTAGGCACGACCTCGCCTAGCTCTCTCTCCCCGCCCTAGGGTGGGCACGACCTTGCCCAGCTCTCTCTACCCGACTTAGGGCGGGCAAGGACTCACCCATATATCTCTCCTCGCCTTAGGGCGGGCACAAACTCACCCAGCTCCTCTCCCTGTCTTAGGGCGGGAACGACCTCTCTCTCTCTCTCTCTCTCTCTCTCTCTCTCTCTCTCTCTCTCTCTCTCTCTCTCTCTCTCTCTCTCTCTCTCTCTCTCTCTCTCTCTCTCTCTCTCTCTCTCTCTCTCTCTCTCTCTCTCTCTCTCTCTCTCTCTCTCTCTCTCTCTCTCTCTCTCTCTCTCTCTCTCTCTCTCTCTCTCTCTCTCTCTCTCCGCCTTAGGGCTCGCACACACGTCCTCCTGGCCGCCATTAGGCGACACCATTATGTTCTCCTTCAAATCTTGATCGAAATGCCTTTCATTTCGTCCCAATCTTGATCGAAATGCCTTTCATTTCGACTAAGTGAACTGATCTGGTTCAGTTTGTAAGACCAACGACATAGAAAATGTACATCATACAAATCGACGATTTCTCCGAGAATAATCGTAAACACGCATAAGTCATAAAACGGTCTGAAATGGCCTAAAAGGTGACAAAAGCCCACTTATGGTTTAAAATGAGAACATGCCCGAATTTAATGACGGTTTAACTCTACTTGAATAAAGATAATGGAAAAGAGGATAAATGTGAAGTTTCTAAGATAAACATGAATCTTGAGAAGATAAGGAAAACTTCGCAAAGAGATCAACTCGAATAGAAAGGGAAAGACGGCCTACCTTGGAGGCATATATAAGGTGAGCCAAGACAAGTAGCACGAGAAGAATTTTTGAGACTCTTAGAACTCTCTGCACTTAGAAAATTTAGGCATGATTCTCAACATGTATTGTGTCTATGACTTGTGCTCATACTAGACAAACTCGCACATGCAGTATGACCTCTTGTTCCAATCTTTTTAATTGAACTACGTTCGGCTTGATCCTCAAAAGGGGTATGTAGGCAGCCTTACAGAAGGTTTAGTCCGAAATATTTAAAATCTTTTCATCCTTTTCTTCTATGCTAAGTGAGTTGCAGCTCACATAGGTTTTTCTCGACATAAGTGGTTATGCTAGCAAACTTAGTTAGGTTTTACTGCTTGTGTTACTCGATTTCCTTTGTAATCCCGTTTTCAGATAATTTTTTTTTGTCTATGGAACGCTCATACACAAATTCAAAATAAAGATCTATTTTTCCTATGAATTCGTTTTGTTGTCTTTTCATATTTTCTGCGTTTATTCGATTAATTGACGTTGGCCCTCGTAGAAAATCCTGACCTCAAAGAAAGTAGGGGTTTCTTTGCTTGCGTTCACCAAAATTGACGGTGCGAATTTTGGTTTCCACAATCTAAATGAAAACATACTCCTTTGCAAGTTTTACTAAACAGTTTAGGATGTTTCAATATATCATTCAATAACCAGATGTTTTTAAGAAGTTTCTAAATATTTTGGGATTTCAAATACTTGCAATATATCGTTTTCTCTTTTTATTTTTAGAGACGTCTCAGTTTTTACATTAGTTTTACACATACTTGAGAAAGAGACTAGCGATTTTTAAGATTAAAATAGAGAGGGATTTCGATACTCTTGACAAAATTCAGAACCCTCTTGTTATTACTTTCCAATAAATCACCATGTTCTCTTCATCATATGTTTATATGTTTTCTCTTTTCATGATTGAGTAGTCGATTTATTAAGTATAGGGCATTAGGATATCAAGATTTATGAGCTAAATACAAATACGATTTAGTTTTGATGTTTTCCATTCGTTGTTGCACTTAAGGCTTGCATTAAAGAGAAATTATTGGGTTCACCCCTAGAGTGAACATTTAGGTTCATCCAACCAATAGGATTTCGTTATTTCATATTCGGTATCTTTAAAAAAAGGAAATAAAACATTGTCTAAGTTATATTATATTTTTTGGTTTAAAAATAAAAATTAATATTAATTGTAAACAAAAACATGTTTAAAAAAATATATTTTTAATACCGTCAACCAAACACTAAACCCTAAATCCTAAACCCTAAACCGTTGGATAAACCCTAAACCCTTGGGTAAACCCTAAACCCTTGGGTAAACCCTAAACCCTTGGGTAAACCCTAAACCCTTGGTAAATCCAAAGCACTTGGATAAATTCTAAATCCTAGAGTTTAGGATTTATCCAAGGGTTTAAGGTTTAGTATTAAGAGTTTAGGGTTTAGTGTTTTGCTGACCGTGTTAAAAAATATATATTTAAAAAAATAGATTTAAGATTTATGATTTATAGTTTAAGGTTTATTGTTTTGCTGACGGTATTTTAAATATAAATTTTTTTTGGCGACTACTATTATTTTTTATTTATTTTTTATTTTAAAAACATAATAAAACTTGACAATATTTTGTTTCTTTTTTTAAAAGATACCGAATATAAAATAACGAAATCCTATTGGTTGGGTGAACCTAAAGATTCACTCTAGGGGCGAACCCAAGAATTTCTCTGCATTAAATTGATCAGTTAGTGCTTGATTCTATGGTTAATATATCCACCATAAGTGTTTAGGCTGTTAAAATTAACATGAATGAAAAACTTGTCTCTAACCAACCAAAGTAGATGTTAAGGCGTGCTGTGAAATAATCAAATCTGGTTATTAATGTTTATCATTATTCTCTTATTCAGAAAAAAATTTAGATTTTAGGATTACTTGATAAAAGGGGAGATTCAACAAAAGTGGATCGATCTTGTCATGTTATTCGTGTTCTCGACATGTTTGATTCTAACTTTATTCAAGTGTTTCAATATCATTTTGGTTTTGATAATTTGGTAACAGTAAATCTAAATGGTGCCAGCAGAGGATTAATTTTATACTATAATAATGATTATTAGATCAATATTATTTTGTTCAAAAATAAAAAAGATCAATATTATATCTCTACCTTATTTTATCTCTCTAAAATACACTATGAAAGTACTCCTCTGAGATTTGAGGCTTCTCTCAAAGGTTTAGATTAGAAGTTCCTGCTGTGAACTCTCTTGCTTTGTATGTCAGCAATTAATTTAATGGATTTCGTTGATTAGATTCATAGATTATCTGGACATCAAATCAGTTCAATTGTTCAATATGACCGATGGACTTGATCGAACCACAGAGTACCAAATATGGGTATATAGATTATCTGCACATCAAATGAGTTCAGCTGGTTAATATGACCGATGGAACTTGATCAAACCACAGAGTACCAAATATGGGTATCCCCAATATATTAGTGGACCGACAAGATTTTACTATTTTTCTGTGCCACCAAAAAATAACAATAAAAATATAAGTGGACCTGAAGAGGGGCAAAAGCAGGTAGAAGATCATTATTACCAAATTCCCTGACCGTGAATTGCTTAATATTGTCGTGGCGGCTGTGCCTATAAAAACTAAAGGTGGCAAGAATAAAAACGGACAACGCCATTTCTCCTTCGTCTTCTGAATAGAGAGAGAGAGAGAGAGATAGAGATGGAGAATCACACGAAAGAGAGGCTGCAAGACCCAACCATGCAAGTTCCGTCTCTTAATTGCATCGATCTCGCCGACCATGATCTTCATCGTTCTGTTGTTTCCCTCAAACAGGTCCCCTCTCCTTTTTTATTTAATTAATCTCAAAAATTCGAATAATTTACATATAAATTTAAATTAAGAGTGGGAATTGTTGTTTCAGGCATGTTTGGATAGTGGATTTTTCTATGTGATCAATCACGGTATAAACGAGGAGTTCATGGAGGATGTTTTCGAGCAGAGCAAGAAGTTTTTCGCTCTTCCTTTGGAGGAGAAGATGAAAGTTCTGAGAAACGAAAAGCACAGAGGCTATACACCTGTTCTTGACGAAATCTTAGATCCTGAGAATCAAGTTAACGGTTCGTTCGTGCATGTGTTTTCAGTTTAAAACCAAAAAGGTGTTTTGTTGATTGATTGATTGATTGATCAAATCTCTTTGACTTTTTTTTTCAGGAGATCATAAAGAGGGTTATTACATTGGAATTGAAGTTCCAAAAGATGATCCTGATTATGATAAACCATTCTATGGCCCTAACCCTTGGCCTGATTCTGGTTAGTGTTTTTCTCCTTTTGTCTTTGTTAATTTCATTTTCTTTGAGTAAACTTTTCGATGGTTCTTTGCTTAGATGTATTGCCTCAGTGGCGAGAGACCATGGAGAAATATCACCAAGAAGCATTGTAAGTCCTCGTCTGTGGTTTAGAATTTCTGATTAGTTTATGTATGTTAACAGTCTGAAGACAAGAAATCATGTCACCAAAAAGTTTGGTCTTGTATAAAATATCAGGAGGGTTTCTAAGGATATTGGAAGATTATTGGCGTTAGCACTTGATCTGGATGCGAATTACTTTGATACCCCGGAGATGCTTGGAAAGCCTATTGCAACTATGCGATTGCTTCATTATCAAGGTCATTTATTTCATTATTATGAACAGTACAGAGGATTGGGATTTCTTAAGTCACTAACCTTTTTGCTCCCTTTGTTATCTTTAGGGGTTTCTGACCCTTCGCAAGGAATATATGCTTGTGGAGCACATTCTGATTACGGAATGATGACTCTGTTAGCTACTGATGGTGTCATGGGTCTCCAGGTACTAAAAGCATCTCAATTTTTTTTTTTTCCTGTTCTTATACCTTTTGACAAGACTGTGTTTTTATAGTTACGAGATATTTGCTAATTTTGATGACAGATATGCAAAGATAAGAACGCCAAGCCTCAGAAGTGGGAATATGTGCCGGCGATTAAAGGGTAACGAAGAACTCTGTTTATATTCTTCATTGGGTCAATTATCCATTAACCTTAAATTAAATATTTACTAGCTTAAGATTGTTTGGTTAAAGTACATGTGTTCTTATCTGAGCATGCGATCAGTATTAGTATTTGTCAGTTTGGTGGATCTCTTTATTTTCTTTGTCTACAGAGCATATATTGTGAATCTTGGAGATATGCTGGAACGTTGGAGCAATGGCTATTTCAAGTAATACTTCTAATCAACAATTGATTATGTAATTTGTGAGCCGTATTCTCTAATTGGTTCTTTTCTCACATGCATTTCTTACTTTACAGATCCACGTTACATCGGGTTCTTGGGAACGGTCAGGAACGATATTCTGTAAGGCTCTTACTATTCCACCTGTGTCTGATCTCTTTACAATATTTTTCGACGTGTTGGCTATTGGGCGTTATGTTCAAAGTTTTGCTTATGAATTCTCAACAGTGTTACTTTTGTGTTTGACATATTCATCCTATGTTTTCTGAATGCAGATTCCATTTTTTGTTGAACCAAATCATGAATGTCTTGTGGAGTGTCTCCCAACGTGCAAGTCCGAAAGCAACGTTCCCAAGTAAGACTTTTATCTTTGTGTTACTGAGACCTTTGAGTGGTAAACAAATGTTTATAAATGATTTTGATGCTTGTATAGATATCCAGCGATCAAATGTTCGGCATACCTCACCCAACGTTACAAGGAAACACATGCAGAGTTGAGCATTTACAATCAAGAAATATGAATGCTCATGTCGATCAACACTACAACGGAAAGTAAACTGATAGTATGTCTTTAGATAAAAGCTCAAAACGAAGCCTTATTACATGTTGTAACATAAGTTTGAGTTTTTCTTACGGGCACAACTGCCCGCATTACACCCGCTTATGTCTTGTGTCAACCTTTTTATCCGTATCAAAGGAGAATAATAATTTACTGTCTATGTCTACTTGTAACCGAATATCTATCTATCTATCTATATGAATAAAGTAGCAGTGTTCTCACTTCTTGCGTCTCCATAAGACCATAAGGATTCTTCTGCCATGTGTCGCACTCTCGTTAGCTGAATACTGTATCTTTTTTTTCAAATTGGGTTTGGGTTTGAAGGCAAATTCGTGATCTAATTATAGAATAGCTTTAGTTGTTTTATTTGTGGCCCAGCAGCTTCCATTGTAACTTTTTCGATAGGAATTTACAGCATATACTAAGACTCTATCTATCGAGTTAAAGCCACTCCAACTAAATCACAACTATTTTACTATAAAATTTCTGAAGACATTCTCGACAAACCTAAGTAAAAGATCAAAACCTTTCGCTTCTTCCTCACGTGGTCTTCCTCTTTTTAATCCTCATCAACTGAGATAAAAGAAAAAGCAATTAAGCTTTAATATGCTTTGAGATTTAGATCATTCAGCCTCATGTCATGTTCATATACCTGATGTCTTTGCTTACAAAACACTTCAAAACCGACTTATTCTCAAAACCAACGTATATGTTAAATTGTAGATTTCACGACATCTTCTTGCACCTCAACTTGAACTGAGATAAAGAAAACAATTAAGCCTTAATATGCTTTGACTTTTAGATCTTTCAGCCTCATGTCATGTTCATATCTCTGATGTCTTTGTTTTCAAATATTAATGTTTTCAAACTCATGGGTTTGTGACTGAGATGTGAATTACTGAATGCAATTTTTTATAAACAGGAAGTGGAAGACCCAAGTAGTATTTTGATAAACCAATGACACATACAATAAAGTCAAAAGACACAAACAAATAAAGTCACGTGCCACCTCTTCTTCTGATTTTTTGTTGTATTATCAAAAACTTTTAACGTCAATCTCAGTAATATATACAAACAAATAATGTTTATTATTGTATGTGTTACAAACAAGAGAAAAAGATAAATAAAAATATTAGTATAAGAATTCAGACCATTTTCTTATGGAATGTTAAAAATGACATATTTGTTAGTACATGATAGGTGTTAATATGTGAGATTAAGAGATGGGGTAAGTCTTGCTCCCCTTTCTTGAATACATAATATAACTCAGTTTTATTACATTACATTTGATTTTCAGTTGATTTAGTTTGACGGCGAGTGTATTAACTTATTATCATGAGAAAATTAGTTATTGTAGTAATATTAAAATCTGATACTCTTCCAAAAAAGTATTTTCTTATTTTAGATTTTCTTCAACTTTATGAATAGAAAAATATAAATCATTACCTTTTGCTTAATTTCTAATTTAATAATTTTGTGTTTTCTAGAAAATAAATGTTAGTGATATTTTCAACTAAAACCAACAAAATTTAATAAAATTCACCATATGACTTCGAATAAAAGTAGATTATGTTGATTATTTTAAAATAAAGTAAATTTCAAAATTTATATAAAATTGAAAAAAAATTAATATAAAATAGTTTTAGTCACCCGTCCGGCGAGTTAACTCTAGTTTTGTTAAAAACACACACACAACACGTAAGGGATCGAAAGCAAAAGAAAAATAGACAATTCGCAAGAAAATGTGTGAGCTGGTTGAGTTGAATTTGTATACCACCATTGCCCATTTGTTGACTATTTCTCACGTAGCAAATGCACACGGGTTAGAAAGTTAGTACGTCGGGGTTTTTGGTAACAGGCCGTGTTACATAAACTTGTATGTGATTGTTTGTACATCGTTAGTAAATTCCTTAGATGTTACACAAGTGATAACATGCATTACGTTTGTATCAAGTGAAAGTTTTATTTGAACAAAAATTCTCTGAGAAAACAACCCAGCCTTTGGATAATCACTATATAATTTGTTGTTATTTTTGGTAGAAGACAACCACTTTAGAGGGTTACAAACACCCTCTTCGTTTTAGCAAACTGAAAATCTCCGCTAGAGAGAGATTGTTATAATTTGAACGTAACTCTTAAAATCACGTGCAATTTTACTTATATTGCAAAATAAACATTGAATTTAATTTTAGTTATATACATATACATGTCTGTGTAGTAAATTCTGTAAAATCGAAGATCGAAATGTATTTTCCTGTGTTCACAAAGAAAATGACATATGTTCTGTATGTTCTCTTTTCCCTATAACTCAATCACGTTTTTTACTAGTAAGAGATTATTAAATTCATGCCGTGTCTGGTGTCGACTAACCTTTTATAATGTCCCAATCTAAAATTATCTCTTTGTACAAATTTTGTCAAAACCATACAACAATTAAAAATAATTTAAATTTTCATTAAAAAAAATCAAAGTCCTTAATTTGTATATAAAAAATAGTAATATTAAGAACACTTATTGTTGAAATATAGATATTTTTTATATTTTTCTTACAAAATCATCTATTAGACTTATATAGTCAAGTCTTTCAACCATTTCTGTTTCAATTGATAACATAATCAACACATTTAATCTTTCTTCTAACATGATACACCACAAATATTTGTTTACCAACTTCAACTTCGAATACTTTATTCAGCTGTGGTGATCATCACTAGAATGTTCAACAATATGCGTTAAGAAATTTCTATGTTTTGATAACAATCTTCCATTTTTTTTCAAAAAATCGAACACATAGGTTTTCGAACTTTTTTGAGTGTTGATTTTAGAATAATCTTTACTTCCATAAAAAACCATCAATAGTTATGTCTAAATGCGTACCATTCCTTAAAGAAAGTTTCAAATTCAAACATGATGCCCTCAATGTATCCTCACTTGCATTTGTTACCTTTTTAAAAGCAAACAAAAATCTAAAAAGAAACACATCTTTAAAATTGTTCAAATCTGGATTCAAGAGAAACTAAAACTTGATTCATGACTAGTTGAGGTAATCAATCTTAAAATCTACCTACAAAAATTTATTCGTTTATATAGATACCAATAAATAAAAAAATTCAAAAAATATGCTTCATTAGTTTGGATGTCCTAATCTACGGTTTGGATGACTTACCCTCTGGGCCGCCTACTTATCTAATATTGTTCCATTTTCATTTCCCCATGTTTGTAACACTCTGACTTGCACATACTGAATACAAAAATCTCAAAACGCTAAATTTTATCGGATGTCGCCTATGATACAAAACTAAGCTCTAGTATTCTTTACGTACCAATTATAATGAATGAAATAATTAATCAGGAACACATGACAAACTTAAAAACGGAAAAATCAATAACCATCAGATCTAATTATCTACAACACTCTCTTGTTCTTTCTTTTTGAATCCACCAAACCGAAAAAAGAAACCACCTCTCGTCGCCTTCTTCTTTCTTTTCTCATCATCCGCTTTATATGCCACTGATCGGCTTTTTGTCATCCATAAACTCCCTTTTTCTCGGCCGCTGCCTCCGGCGATTAAGTAGCATCGGCGATCCACAAGAGGAGAAGGACAAGAAGAGACAGATGATGAGGAGGAGAGAGAAGTCGTTGAGGAAGAGTATACGATGTGACGGGCTTTTTGTAAACGTAAAGAAGAATAAGAAGAAGATGAAGTTGCTTTGATGAAGATAGAGAGCCTCTCGTTGAGACAGAGAGAGCATACACCAGGTGATTGCCTGTGCTTTGGGTGCTTCTTGCACAGCACTGTGTTTTTCGTCTTCTCTTGTGCCTTGGACATTCGTCTTATCCCGAGCAAACTCGTGCTCAAGCTCGCCATTTCTTCATCTACTTGGGTTGGTAGATGAAACATTAAGTGTTTATATAAATTAATTTGGAGAAAATGATTTGGTCTGAGATTCAACGATGGTTCGTTGGAGGTTTCTAGGGATTTTCCGGGAAAGTTTGAAGATGGGCCTTTTGTACATTTTTGTTGACAGGTCGCATGGGTCAGGGTAAAGAAGAATCGACGGTTGAGATGAGTGGAGAAGATCGAGTGACGGCTGAGATGGGGTTTAACAGGTCTGTTGAACTGACTAGAAAATTCCAATTCTGGTGGGCGCGCGCAGAAAGTCCGAAATATTGTGTAATTCATTTGCGCACTTAATAAATATATATTAAAATTAATTTTAATTCTTCTTATTTGTTCGTGCATACAAATATAATTATTTTATTTTGACGTACATTTAAAGAAAAAGCGATACTATTCTTTTGGTTCATTTGGTTAGAGTTTTCAATCACAACGACATGTTATATCGATCCAAAGAACAAAAAAAATGTATTTGATACAGTACATATGAGGCCTGCGAAATAAGTTGTGTTCATTTAGAGTTTTCAATCACAACGACATGGTATATCGATCCAAAGAACAAAAAAAAATGTATTTGATACAGTACATATGAGGCATGCGAAATAAGTTGTGTTCATTTTTTAAAAATAAATTGTTTTCTATCACAACCGCTTTGAATATGTCTGCATATTCGTAAGCGTGATTTTAATTGAGAGCATTACGCTTAGTAGACTTTTATACTTTTTGTTTTCATTCAATCCCATTTTCATTATGGGAAATTAATTAGGCTTGATAAAAAAAACATACAAATTCACAAACTACTCAAAATCACTTTCTCTCCTACTTTTTCTTTCTATCTCTCTGCAAATTTAATTTTCATTTTTGGTTATTTGGCAAACAAACCTCTTTAATATTTGATGCATTTTATGCTTTTTCTTTAATGATGATAATATCGTTTTGTTTTGTTCTTATTAAAATAAACTACGTAAACCAACTACAAAATGCTTTTTATTCCCTTCTTCTCATCTCTTCATTCAAATTTTGTCACCACCGCCACAAACTATTTTTCGCTATAGGAAAAGAGAAGTACTAAGAGACCTACACCATCTCAACCATGTCATCAAGAAGATGCAATAATATAGCTTGAGAACACTCTCATCTGTTTCTTTAGAACTCTGTTTCTCCGTGGTTTCTCTGATATTTTCTCAGTGATGTCTTCCTAATTTCTGCTCTAGAGTATTTCTACATGTATCTCTTGGCGAGTGAGAATCGATTTAGGGCCTGACTGGTGTAACCGCAGCGGTTGCGGTTGCGGTTGCGGGAGTTTGCGGGTGCGGGTAGTTGCGGTTTTAAGCGTTTTCTAGAGATTTGTACGCTGTTAGAAATTGTTGCGTTTGCGGGATTCTTATGACTGGTAAACTACCAAACGCAACATCTGTTAAATAATAATTTAACAATATTTACATTTTAGGTAATTATAAAAATATTAAAAATCATAATAATATGATAAATATAAAATTTATATTTATAAAATCATATTATTCAATTTTAAAAATTTATAGAAAATATTTTAGTTTTGAATTTTTATAATATAAATTGAAATATAATATGAATATATTTTACAATTTCTATTATTTCAATTGAAAATTTTTGTTGGATATTTTTAGTATTATTTTATTTATTCTGTTTTTAAAGAAAAAAAAATTACCCTCCCGCAACCGCCCGCAACCGCAAACGCTAGCTGGAACCAGCTTTTGATTTTAAGAGGTTCGGAGCGGTTTGAAACGATTTGTAGCGTTTTCTGTGATTGTTTCGAAACGCCAACAACCGCTATGAACCGCAAAAGCTGCGTTTGCGGGTGGTAGCGGGAAAACCAGTCAGGCCCTTAGTGTTTTATGAACGTGAATCTGAAAGAATATGTCAAATATTATGATTATGTTTTAGATATACTTGCCTGTAATATAGGAGTATCTCACTTACCTGTAACAGAGTAGTCCATATATACCGATGTATCAATGTTGAATTATTCAGTTTGCAAAGTATCAGAGTTAGCTTTAGTCTGATTGTTCTTCGTATGGTAACCTTTGGTTGCTTAAAGCTCTTACATTTTTTACAAACTAAAACTCTCAAATTTCTCTTAAGTTTTCTAGAATTTGAAAACACCAAATTTTATATCAATTTATCATTTTCTGTCTCATGTCTTTCTCACTAATTCATTTTGTTTTGCAAATTTTTTATTACATGGTTCTCATCTTCTACTCTTTTAAAAAGATATCTAAATTTTTTGGATATTTATTTTTGTGTTATTTAAAGGTATACTTATCTCATCTTCCACTCGTTTTTTTTTGTTGTGAAACCATTTGAACATTTTTGGGTTTAAAGGTTTTTCAGATCTGAGTCAAATTTTGGACGACTTTTGGGAAGTTTTCTAACTTTTAATGCGCTAGAAAACTTCCTGAAAGTTTTCTGACGATTCTTCTCCTATGTCAAGTGAAGTCTAAGATTGTTTTTGTGGATAAATGATCTATAATAATTTTGCTTATGATCCGTTCTCTTAATGGGAAGCCTCCTCGGAAGACTTCTCAGAAAACTTAAATTTAAAGCAAAAACTGTAAACCGGATAACTAAAATATAAGCGAGAAATTTAAGCGGAAATTTTAAATTTAAGCAGAAAACTGAAATTTTAAGTGAAAATTTAAATTTTAAATTTCATGAAAGTTAAAAAGTATATATTATGATCTAAGAATACACACTAAACCATATGATTTGATATTCTTGAAGTTACTTAGAATTTATTAAAGTAAAAGAACATATCATAAAGTTACTTAACAACTTGACAAAAACTAATGTAGAAGGCTTTCACGAAAGTCTTCTCAGTTCAAATATAACCATTAATAAACATGAATTTTGGTAGCTTCATAAATAAAAAAATTAAGTTATGTATTTTGTTCAGGAGCCCCAATATCGACTAATATATATGAATTAACAAGAAAATGTTAAAAACTTTTTATAGTTTTAGAGAAAATAATTTTTATTAAACTTTGACGTAGAAAACTTACATAGAAGTCCTCCAGAACACTTCTAAGAAGTCTTTCATTTAAGTCAATTTTGTAATTGAAAATTTACAAAAAAAAAGACTTCTAGAGAAGTCTACTCTACAGCAGACTTCCATTTGTAAATATTGGCTTACTTTTTTGAAAAAAAAAATTGAAAATACCAGAGAAGATTTCCCGGTAAATCTTCTAGGATAAACATGTTAGTTTTACAATTTACCGAATTATGTGAGAATTTTGACTTTCTACAAGACTTACATGGAAGTCTTCCACCAGAAAAACAAAACTTAAATATTACATTCAATTAGACGAATTCCATGTAAGTCGTCTCATGTTATTTTTCCAAACAAAAAATAAAACTTAAACATTTAATTTAAATGAGACAACTTCCATATAATTTTTCCGGCAATCGACTTACAGGAAAGTCTTCTGTGATAACCAAGGTTTGACAAGAATCTCGAAATAAAATTCTGGAAGACTTCAATGTAAGTCTTTTACATGCAAATCGTTTAGTTAAAATTAAGTATTTAATTTTTATTTTTCAATGACAAAAGTAAGCTAAGACGGCTTTCACCGACAGTGAGAAGACTTCCACCGAGAGTTCGGAAGACTTACAGGGAAGCTTTCTAGCGGAAGACTTTCGTGTAAGTCGTCTAGAGAAAGTCAAATTTCTGACTCAATCCAGTCAATTGCAAAACTAACATATTTATCATAGAAGACTTACATGGAAGTATTCTCTGGTATTTTTGAGACTTTTTTATTAACAAATAAAAGTTGAAAGACTTTAAGAGAAGTAGTCTCTAGAAAGCACACATAAAGTCAATTGCAAAAGTAACCCCTGCATTGACCAGAAGAAATTTGTATAAGTTTTCTACGACCAAAAGACATATCTGTAAAAAACAAAAATCAATTTCATACTTTCAACCAATGAAATAACTTGATTAGCTTCTCCTAACACACAGAATATCATCACAAAATAGTTTCACTTGTTAATAACCAAGAATCATGAGTTTGAACCTTACAAGGTTTAGAATTAAAATATTTGGATTTTTAGATGAATATAGAGAGAAAGTGAAAGAGATGTAGTTTTTAAGCATAAGAAATGAGTTATGAGGATTGAAAATCAAATTTTAGGGGCATTAAGAACTTTAAGGTGATGATTGTTTTGTAGTTTTTACTTTTAGTTTTTGATTTTTAGATTTTAGTTTTTAGATTTTGTTTTTTGGTTTTTGATCTTTCTGGTTTTTGTTTTTGATTTTCAGCTTTTGGTTTTGGTTTTTGGTTTTCAGTTTTGCTCTAATTTCAGTTTTTCAAAAAAAAAAATACATTATTTTAAAATAATACAACAAAAAACAATAAAATATTTAGAAGTCACGATTAAAATTTATCATAATATTAGGATTATTATTTAATAATAAAATACATTCAAAAAAAATTAGTCGTTATATTTTTATAAAAAACTTATCCCAATATGTGTACATATTACAATGCCTTGCATAGCACATAAGAGTATACTAATATTATACTAAAATACCAATCATAATATATATATAAATTAAGAATTACAATTTAAAAAAAAAAATTGAAATTATTTAGAAAATTTCATATATAAATTATTTTTTAGTTTTTAAAACTTTTTTAGAAACGTGAATGGCATTTTTTTTCTTTTTTTCAAAACAAATATATATTGTATTAATAAAATTTTTATTTTACTATATTATGGTTATTGTCTAATGTGTCTAGTAGTTAGTTAAACTATTCAACAATTTTATTTATAAATTTAACAACTAATTGTTTCCAATTAATTAATATTATATATAAATATCTTATGTACGAAAACATGTATGGAATTTTATCTTTATGACAATAGTATTTAAAATGTAACATTTTCTACAAAAATGAAAAAAAAAAATCGTTTCTATAATAAAAACTTATAAATGTTGGTTTTTGGTTTTTCCTCATAAATTGGTTAAATTTTTCAAAAGTTAACTTCCCTAAAATTTAGAAAATCTATTTATTGAAAATCTTGATGGTAAATCAAATAGTTTGTACAGAAACAAAACCAAAAACCAAAAAGTAGATTGGATGAAAAATGGTTTTTGAAAAAACAAAAACCAAAAACTAAATCAAAAACCACAAACAATCATCATTTAAATTGATTGTTCATGGTGGTTGCTGTTTTAGTGGCAATGATAATATCATAAATACTTGACGAAGATTAGGATGATTGACTAAAATATTCATTTAAAAAAATGTCATTTTTACGAATAATCCAAACTTTCAGAGTGAATAAGACAAATGAAAATTCCAAAAAATTATGGTTTTATGTTTGACATTGAATTTTGAGTCATATTTGAAAAAGCTGTTATAAAAGTTTAATATATAGGAAAATCTCCCAAATGGCCATAGTGAATTTATGTTTAACTGTAGTTTTGTTGACAACTTGACCGGTTTTTATTAGAGAGACTGGGAGAAGATTACTTGTTTTGGTCGACAAAATATTCCTGGACAAAACATATATTGGTCGACCAACTAACGGCAATTTAATATATGTTTTTATTTTTGTTGCTGATGTAGCTGTATGAGAGCTTGTTTTGTTGTTATACATATATATTATGATTGAAACGTTTTCCAAAAACCGAACAAAAAGTTTTCAACTAATCATAATGTTTCAAGCTACAGGCACGGCGGCTGTGGCTATGCCTTTGATGTTTCCCTGTTCGTTGAGGCCACCGCTTGTCCAGCCTCTCCGGAGCGCAAAGACCTTTAAGCCTCTCTCATGTCTCAATCTGAAAGGAGAAAGGTACATCGTAGACCCGTATTTCTTTAATTTTATTTTTGCTTCTCTTGTGAAACTGGCTACGTAATTATGAGTTTCATATCTGGTTAAATAAAGCTGAAACCTAGAATAATCCAAGATGCATGTAGCCAGTGCCGTGCGAGGGTTTTTGGAGACCTAAGGCGAGTTTTAAAACAGAGGCCCTTTGATTTAATTATTAATACGTACAAAATAGAGTTTTAAAACAATATTAAACTGAAAACAAAAGCATATAATAAAAATTATATACCATTAGCATCATCGAAAGATAAGAAAGAAATATCATTGTGTAAGAAAACCAAACAACGAACGACGATATGGTCACTGGAAGATCGAAGAAAATAATTCAATGAAAGCATACTTAAATCTAGCTAAGATTTTTTTTTTTAGAGAATCTGCCCAGAAAATTTATTTATAAATCCAAAAACGTGAACTGATTCCTTTTTGATTCTGATTCAAATCTACTTTTCCGTTTGTGATTTCATCTTTTTTGGTTTGAGTATCGATTGCCTTTCCGTAAAAAAGTTAAAAACTTACATTCAAAATAAAAATAAAAAAAGACATAAGTAAGAAAGAAAGGATTCGAACATGGGACACTAAAATGGGTTACGGAACTTAACAACGAAGTTACAAAACCAATAAGATACATCACAGTTTTACCAGATTGGGGGCCTTTAAAGTCTTAATATATTTGGGGGCCTGTGGCAGATGCCTTTTAAAATATATAGCAGGCACGGCTCTGCATGTAGCGGGCCAAGTATTCTTGCTGCTTAAAAGTGTTTTTTTACAACAAATATTCAACACTTAAAGCGTATGTGGTGTCCAATATCTAATATTACGATTTTATTGAAATTTCCATATGGCAGAAAGAGTGGGTTCCATGAGATTGAACTTAAAGTTCGCGATTATGAGTTGGATCAGTTTGGTGTTGTGAACAATGCTGTTTACGCAAACTACTGCCAACACGGTTAGTTTAATTCGGTGGCAAGCGTTGCTGCTTCAGATTCTTATATCCTATTCTAACCATTAGTTGTTTGTTAAAAACGTTTTCATAATAAGGTCGACACGAGACTCTTGAGAGTATCGGTGTCAGCTGTGAAGAAGTATCCCGTTCTGGTGAAGCCTTGGCAATTTCCCAGTTCACAATAAAGTTCATTGCACCATTACGTGTAATCATTGGTCACATTTTATAGTACTTTCATCAACTTGTTATATATTTATTTGATTTCTTTGAGCAGAGTGGATGCAAGTTTGTGGTAAAAACAAAGATACTTGGGACAACTGGGGCACGGATTTACTTTGAACAGTACATCTTTAAACTTCCAAATGAAGAGGTTAATTTTGTTGATCTAAAGGACATTGTGTGTTGGTTTAATTTATTTGTGTTCTGATTCGGGTTAATGTATAACAAATCAGCTTATTTTGGAGGCAAAAGGAACGGCTGTGTGGCTTGACAACAAATACCGTCCTACTCGTATCCCATCTCATGTACGCGTGAAACTCGCTCAGTTCCAATGCCAAAACGTCGGCTTTTGACTCTTTCCAGCGTTCTTTGTAAAATTGTTGCTACGCAAGAATGCGTACATCTTACACAATAATTTTTTTCTTCATCATACAAAATATTTGTTTATTGCATGTTCTAAAGCGCGTGTATCATATTATATCTCTATATTATGATATAAAGCTTGATGTTTAGTAATTAAAATAATTGTGATATAACATTAAATCTACCAGCAAGTTTTAATAATAATAATATTAAGGAAGTAAAAGAATAGCTTAATTATCTTTTTACAAGGATATACTTCGGTTAAAAAATTATATATTTTATAAAAATGCTAAAAACAATAAGATTTTATGATAATACTATATTAAGAAATATAAACAAGAAATTCACCCTTTGTCGATGACTTAAAAAACCGTTTTTTTTATAACAAATCCTTTATGAAAGCCAAGTTACAAAAAAAAATATAAACAAGAATTATTAATATAAAAAATTAGCATCATTGTCAAAATGTTAGTTAAACAACCATTTAATACATGTAAAAAGTATGAATTTTAAGCAAAAAAAAAATATGAATTAAATTATACACCAAATTATTATAGATGCAATTTATACACCAAATTTTAGAAGTTCTAAAATATCAAAAAGTTATATATAAAAAACTAGTGATTGTTCACATTTAGCAGAAACATAATGTATTATGAAGTGCAAATTGATCAACCCAATTTGACGCAACTCATCTGCTAACTAGACGATTATTAAAATCTTGAGGCTGTCACACGAGTTACGTCCTATACGTACCTTTCACAGAAACAGCTACAAAAGAATATATCCATCTTAGGTTGTCACACGAGTTACGTCCTATACGTACCTTTCAAACAGCTACACAAAGAATGTATACATCTTATGAAAGTCTCGTTTACTGCATGTTTTGAAGCGCGTCTGCCTGTCGCGATGGCACCTAAAGCACAATAAAAATTTGATGCCCCTAACTATAAAAACGAATATTATAAAATTTAATAAATAAACAAAAAGTACAAGATGTTATTAATTTTTTTTCAAAGAAACATACATATATAAACTTTATTAACAAGTTTTATTATCAATTTCTTTTAGATATAACGATTTCATCAATTTGAGGAGGCAAAACTGATTGGTTTGGATCGTGCTGCCGTCAAGCCCACTTCTCAGGCTCCTACTCAGGCTCCCTCCACTTCAGAGACTTATTTATACTTCTGGTTCCGCTATTTTGACGTATGATTGCTTCCCCACCTCCGGCCTTACACCCTGATCTCTGTTCTGCTTGCTTCACAAGAGTTTTTTTTTATATTATCAGCTGTTATCCAATTATACTGTCTTTAAGTTCTTTCAAATCTTTGTATTCGAAAACAGTATCTCATTTGGAGAAGAAGAAGATGAATAAAGGAAGTACTTGCATTAAAAAGAAAAAAAAATTCACTAAATAGTCTTGTTTTTCTTCTTTCTACTTTAATTTCCACTAGTTTGACTGATTATTTATTTTGGGTAGCATTTTCTATAATCCATTAATTTTTTAAAAAATTAAAAAAAATATATAAAAACTCAATATTCACAATGACAACATGAGTTACAATGCAAAATGTCAAGTCTGGAAGAGCATTTGGACCCAATAAGTTTCATGTTGGTACACAGATTTTCAATGAAATACAAAAAAAATTACTAAAAGAGAAGTGGAGGGAATAACATAAGAGAGAGGAAGAAAAACTACATAGATCAATAATGGATGTGATGATTCCACTACAAATGGTGAGGAGTTCTCCTTGTTTCCTGATCAAAGGCTGCAAAATATAAGAGCACTGCAGGGATACTGGAGAACGAGTCTTGTACTAATGGACGTTGATGGTGGCAAAGGTCTTGTAAAGATCAAATCTCGGCCGAACATTGTATACACATCTAGTTTTATATGAGTATGTACTCAAGCAGGGGAAATGTGATGCAATTATACATAAGAATGCGATGTAGTTAGAGATGTCAAACAGGTTGATCCGTCCCGTCCCGTCCCGTACCGCAGCGGGCTCATCTCTTTGCGGGTCACGGCGGGTCAGGCCCGCACGGGCTGCGGTCTCCAAAAGGTCGTCCCAAGCCCGTACCGCAAATTGCACACTCCTTTACGGGCTGTCCCGCGGGACATACGTTAATGTAATGTATCCGATCATGCTTGACACTGCAGGCCGCTCCAGAACACTTCCTGATGCTGCATGCTGCTCTAAGATGCCTCAGGCTGCTCCCCTACATAACCAAGTTCACATAATTAATATACATGAAATGTCTACAATGCAAATTCTTCAAAATTTGTTATATATTATGCATATTTTATCTATTAAAAGTGCATATAGAACATGAGATGATTATATATATATATATATATATGAAGTCATAACCAAACAAAAAGTGCATGTAAAAATGAGATGTTAATGTATATTCTATTCTATTGATGTAACAAGATAATAATGATAAGTAACGAGAGAACATGAAGAATAAAATACATATCGAAGAAGGCTCTAATCAGTAACAAGACTAACTCTTTCAGCTGAACGACATCATTGTTATAGAATTAAATAGCTTAGTCGATCAAGGCTCTAACCATAGCTTATTCTCGTTACCGCTTTGATCAGAGCTTAGTCTTGTTCAATAAAATAGTTATAGTTAATTTTGTCACACTCAAACATATTTACATACCAATTAAAGATAATTTCAGAATATGTTTTTCATTAGCTTATAACTCCTAAGTTCATAACCAATTTTTTAGTTTTAATGAATAAAAACTAAATATAATCAAACACCAAATCTAAGCTGTTAATCCCAAAATTAATTAAAAAACACCAAACTAAAACACTAATGGAGCTCAAAACATCATCGTCGGAGCTCGAATCATCATTGCTGAAGCTTTTTTCTTTTTTCGGAGGAAAGTCATATAAATTACCTTTTTCACTCTTTTTATTTTTTTGAGGTAAAACAAGAATTGAAAAGGAAAAAAATGCGGGTCTTTGTAATCCCGCAGACCCGCATCGTCCCGTCCTGCAAAAGACCCAGTCCCGCAAAGACCCGTCCCGCAAAGCCCGCTAATTTGCGGGTCTGTAAAATCTCGGCCCAATTCCGTCCCGCGACAGTTCTTTACGGGCCAGACCCGCGGTCTAAGTCCATGATTGACATCTCTAGATGTAGTGATGCCCGATGTAGCGATGCAATAATGTGATGCATTTATAATCCAAGATGCCTATGCGTGCGATTGTTGCTGGCATGGGCGGATCTACGTAGGATAGAAAGGTGGCAGCTGCCCCCACAAAAATTTACAAAGAAATGTTTATGCCTTAAAAATCATGTGTATTTGTAGCTTAGTTGGCCAAATCCATCTTTTGCTCCCACTAAACTCGGGTTCAAAACCTACATGCCTCATTAAAATGGTATGTTTCCCTTCTCCACTTTTCTGATTTTTGTTTTTCTATTTTTTCATGTCGTACATTTTTTTTCTTTCTCACGTTCTTTTCTTTGTATATTACTCCCTCTGTTTCAATATACTTGAAGTTTTAGGATATGCATAGATTTTAAGAAACTTGTTTATTGTTTTAAAAAGTATGGCTAAAATATAAATTTAAAATTATTTAACCAATTACAAAAAACATTATAGAATATCATTGGTCACACAGTTTTTGATAAAGTAAAAAGTCACATTGAAAAATGAAAACATCATCTATTTTGAAACATCAAAACTTCTTAAAACTTCATCTATTATGAAACGGAGGGAGTATCTGATTTCATTCAGATAAATTTTGCTTTTCACAAATAGTTCTAGCTTTTTTCATTTTTGTTTGGTAGTGGGTTCATTCTTTTTTCAGTTTTAAAAAATATTTCAGCTGTATTATTTAATATATTTTAAATGTAAATGTTATCTTTATTAAAGGATATAAAAAAATTATTTAAAATATCAAATCATTTATTTTTGATTCCACTCAAAATATTTTCTGGATCTGCCGTTGACTGCTGGATGGACTTGAATGCACACACTCAAACAAAAAGGGAGAGAACGAAGAACATATGTTTGATATAAGTTGGTGGACGAGGTGTCATGGAGGCGAAGTATAAGTTGGTGGTGAGACGTGGTGTCATGGATGCGAAGTAGCATTTGTTTGATAACAAAGTGCTGACGAGGCTTAGGAGTCTTACTAATAGAAAAGAGTTATGTGGACTTTGTTTCTAAAGTAAACCCAACTAATAAGAATATTAGTGGGCTAAGACCTTACGATGAGTTTAAATAGAATGAGGTAGTGACATGAAGCGATCACCAGAATTTATTGGAAAGATGTACATAGATGTGTGTAATATTGCTCCATCATACCAATATTAAGATATCTGGTGGTTTATTTGTAGAAAACTATAATCGTCGAAAAAGACAATAAATTGTGACTGCTCTAATCATTGTAATTCTAGATAAGATTGGTGAGCCTTGTTAGATACCATATATCAATTATATGTTGCAGTCTTTTGTAGTAAATGAATTATAGACATGGTTTCCGGGATGTAGAAATTCGTTGATATATATATATTTTTTTTTTGACGGCATTCGTTGATATATATCTATGTGTTCTCTATTTTATACATTTACATACCCTACACGAAATACTTGCATTAAAACATATAGAGTAGCAACGAATCCAAACTTACAACAATCTGCAACTTTTTCTTAGGCGATAATAAATGAAATGATCAAAAATAAGTAGTACTCCATAAATATTCCCTGAAGCAGATTTCACACTTAGCAAGTGTATTGAAGAAACACAATGCAAACACTTCTGGAACAGTGAATCAGATGTTTTTTGCACACGATACGTGACCAGGTGCAAAAGAAAAAAAGATTGCGAAGTTACAATCTCCGTGTCAAATTCTACGACGCTGTAAATCTGAGTAAGAAAGCAAACTCTCCCACTGACCTGAAGTGTAAGGTGAATATTTGGCGAACTCTCTTGTTACATCTGAGAACACAGGCACTAGATTGTCATGGAATCAAAAGAGGTCGTGCAAAGGAAACATAATTTAAATGTTTCTTAAGTGTCAGAACTCAATCTCTTTCCGGGGTGAAAAGATTTTTGTGAAAAAAAGAAACCCTCTTCTAACATATAAACGAGAAACCTTACAAGACCCCTGTCTAGTCCATGAACTATTTTCGTCAATACCTTACCTCTCAACAACTCCATGTATTTTTCGGAATGCTCCAAAAGGTACATTATCAACAGTTTCAACAAGGCTTCTTATCTTTATCAAATCCATTTATCACAATTCCCTTATGATCTTCATGACCTTCGACACCATGACAATATTTAGTTCCATCATCCTTGCTCTGCTTTTGCTCTGGTCTTAATAACTCTCCATCACCAAGCTTAGACTTTGCTTCTTGTTCACCCGGAATGAGGAAGTCCTGTTCATAAATAGAAATCGTCTGGTTACTGATCTCACACAATTGTAGTTTCGTGACACTGAACTCTTGCCACCACACTTTCTCCCCATCCCACGGCAACTTCACATTAGCCACGCGCGACCCGAGATATATAGCAGCCGCAGCAATCTGACCCGGCTTGAACTGCAAACAGAGCGACGACCTTAAACTATCGTTAACGAAATTAAACGCACCCTGAGACAATCTTTTAGCATCACTCTCCACCTTAACCCATCTCTTAACCCAATCCGACACCGTTTTATAAGGGTGTTCGATTTCCAGATCAAACCCTAACGTAGAGAGCACAAACTTCTCCCCGGTTAGGACAGTTTTCTTCAGTCTCTCGTACACTTCTCTCGACGGTTCCTTGTCGTGTAAAACTCTGTAGGCAACTACGATGACGTCTCCCACTGGTCTCGGAGACCCTTCGACTTTTCCAGCGATGAACATGCATACGATGCTCATCGTTTTGGGGTCGTTCTTCGCGAGTGACTGGCGTGTGAAGAATCTTTGACAGAGGACTATCGATGTCGCTATGGATCTCTGAGGATTGTTGAGTCTCTGGCCAAGCTCTTGGAGGAATGTAGTGTAAGACCAACGTTGGAAAGTCTCTTGCTTTGAGTCGATGCCGTCGATTCTCGATGGCGATGTTTTTTCTATCTCTTCTCTCGTATAATACCAACTCGTTTCTGACATTGTTAAAAGCTCTCTGTCTTTCTATCGAACCCAAAACCTCCCAAACGATCTGCTTTTCAAAAAGAAATTTTGTTTTGATATAATTAATAACTGCTGTGAACGAGATTTACGGAGGATTTTAACAAACCCCCTAACCCTAGTTAGAGTCTTTAAGACTACAAGGAACCTATGAAAGATAAGCGAACCGGTAGAACTTTAATACCCCTCGAATTGTTTTTCCATTTTTTTAAAACGTCATATCATCGGTATCAAAATATAATTACAAATCTTTTTTTTTTTAATTACAAATCTTACAAAAAACTTGAAAGCAAATTATTAAATTGTGGGAACCAAAACTCACACAATTTATAGGGAAAAAATATTATTAGGGAATCATTTTTCTGCTAAACACGAAAGATATTATTGAATATGTATAATATCTTTTAAATGTTTTAGCAAGACCTTACTAAATTTGATATCTAAATTTAATAAAATTATTATACATATAAGTCAAACTGAGAACATGTCATACACTGATTTTGGGAAAACAAAATCTACAAATTCAAGATGTCACATATGTTTATGAAGGCATCCCTAAATTTGGAAAAAAAAATCTAGAGATTAAAGAGAATATTATACACATTTAAGAAGGTATTCCTAAACTATTTAAGAAATATGTAAAATTTGGAAAATATATTTAAAAAAAAATAAAAAGAAATTGAATAAAAAGTTTCTTTTGTATTTTTTTGTAAAATTAAATTTTGATTATATTATTTTATCTATTTTTAATATTTATTCATTTTATATATTTAATAAATAATTAAATAAAATTATAAATGAGAATATAATTGTCATTTACCATTTTAATGAAACCTAATTTGCTCACTTTGAACTTTTGAGGTATTTATAGAACAAAAACTAAAGAGAGGTTAATTAGGAGATTTATCTGCTATAAAATGTATGTTTGCGTTTTAGCAAATATAAATAATATTTGCCACAAACTATTAAGAATTGGTGAAATGATGTAGGAACCACTAGAATGACTTATTTTCAAATGTTTTTTTTTCTAAGTTTTGTGTATTATAATTAAAAGGGGCAAGAGTTTACATGTACAATGCATTCTCTAATTGGAATCCTTAGTGGGTAGAATTGACACACGTATAACGGTAGAAGCATAAATGCTTATCTACAACTAGCACGAATGATTTTTGTAGATTTAAAATTCTGGAGTTTGTTATTTGAATTGTTTTAAGTTTGTTTTCATAATTTTCTACATAAGAAAAAAAACAAAGATTCCGCAGCCTATATTAAATAGAATGGAAAGGAGATAAGCAGCAGCGAAATCTTATAGAACACGATTTATTTAAGGAAGCGGAGAAAACTTGAGCATCTTCTACATTGATGGATGATACATGTTACAAGCATATATCCAAATATATATATATATATTAAAAATATAAAATAATTTATAAAATTATTAAAATATATCACAAAACATATCACTAAAATTATATGATTCAAATAAAAAAACAAAATCACTTATTCACTTTTATTAATTTATATCGATTCGGCTGTCTTCATATTATAATTGTGAAAATACTAAAAAATAAGTTTATAATAACATATTATGCAATTAATCAAATAAATTACTTTTAATACCTCACAAATAACCGACACACTATATTTGAAAATATCCAAGATTTCTTAAAAGTTATTGTGCATAGAAATAATTTATAGTATTAGTTTTAGTATTTAAACTTCGCTTTCTATTTTAATGCTATTAATTTTAGATTTTATATAAAATGGAAACATATTTTTGTATTTTTTTATGATATTGGGTCTTTTGAAACGGAAACTTGATTCAAAAATGGAAATAATTTTTCGACATGTGTTTTTTTTTTGTAAAAGAAGTTTTCAGCATGTTTTAAAAGAATTATTAAGTTTTGATTCTAGTTTCGGTTCAGAAATGGAAATCAAATGTGTGAGGACTGAGGAAGCTTCAGTGCCACCTAGTCAGAACTAAAAACCTGCTGCAATTGGAACTTGCAAGTGGGCGAATAGTGAACAACAATTATATCCACTGAAAGAAGTGAAGGAAAAAAAAAGGGAAAAACAAAACAGAACAGGGACGTAAAAGCTGTAATTCAATGTGAGTCACCAGACTCACCACCGTACATGACCTCTCATTTGCTGTAGAACGAAGTCAAAGTCAAGAGAATCTCCGAATCTAAACGAAGTGTATCCGTAAAAAATAAGCGCACAGTTAGTTTTTTTTTCCTGGTCAAGCGCACAGTAAGTTTTTTTTCTTATTTTTTCGAGAAAAACAAAACCTTAAGTGAAAGACAATTGAAGATTAATCTGGTCTGCTTCTAAATTTTATATAAAAAAATATATAAAAAGGAAAGAGAAACAGAGAGAAAGAAAATGCAAAAAAAGAGGAAACCTTTGTGGCTTTGTCTCCACTGAAAAGAAAAGCGCGATAAAAAGCGAGTCACCGACTAAGCAAGTCGCCGGTAAAAAATCCGATGCAATCCACTGACGACGGCGGCGGCGGTAAAGGAGGAGGAGGTGATGAGGTGAGTCGAAGTGGGTTGTCTCGGATCCGTTCAGCTCCGGCAACTTGGATTGAAACCCTACTCCAGGATGAAGAAGAAGAAGACGATTTGAAACCTGACCTCTGTTTAACTGAGCTTCTCACCGGAAACTCGTCCGGGATTGAGTTCCCGAGTGCTGCTGTAGAGCAGGGATTGTACAATCACCAAGTTGGGTTTCACCGACAGAACAGCTCTCCTGCGGATTTCCTCAGTGGCTCTGCTGCTTCTGGGAGTGATGGGTTTTTCTCGAGTTTTGGGATTCCGGCCAACTACGAGTACGTGCCGCCCAACGTTGACATTTCTCCGGCGAGTAAACGGTCGAGGGAGTTCTCTTCTCACTTTGTAAGCTTCTGTTCTAATTTTCTTATTCATGTCATGAAACTATTAGTCAAAATGCTCTGACTTGAGATAAGTACACTCGTCACTTTTTAACAACTTGTATTTATTTGAAACAATACCCAGCAAGCAAGTTGCATTTTTTTCTTTTCCTTTTTCTTTTTTCTTAAAGCCTATGTTGTATAAAGCTTTTATTTATAGATGACAAAATAAAAATACAGGGAACATTGTTAATCTTTGTTTTATATAATCAACTACTCGTGTTAGTTAGTTCTTGTAACTTTGGTAGTTTCTCAAGGAGTGCTGTTCATATGTCATCATGTGAGATGAGAAACGTTCATATGGACACTTGGATTTTTGATAATTAAACTCATCACGTTTGTTCCGATTTGTAGAAAGAAGAGCAAATGAGTGGTGGTATGATGGAGGATAATAAGCTTATTGAGGACTCGGTTCCTTTTAGGGTTCGTGCTAAACGCGGCTGTGCAACTCATCCTCGTAGCATTGCTGAGCGGGTATTTTAACTTTAAAATTTCCATGCTTTTCTGTCATCGATTGTGCTCTTCTTGTTTTGTTGGTACCTATTTCTATTCTTGGTTTTTTTTTCAGGTGAGGAGAACGCGGATAAGTGACCGGATCAGGAGGCTGCAAGAACTTGTTCCTAACATGGATAAGGTAGTCTTTTTTCTTCCTACTAAGCTTAGCCATCCATTTTTTCCGCATATTCTTTCTTTTTATGATATCTTATAATTAGTTGCCTCGTTATACATTATGAAATCAAACATTTGAGGGATGGTTTCTGAAATGCTGAGAACGGCTAGATTCAGATTTGGTTCTCTTTCTCGTGTGCAGCAAACCAACACTGCAGACATGTTAGACGAAGCTTTGCAGTATGTGAAAGCTCTTCAAAGTCAGATCCAGGTATAACTATATATATATATATAGGCATATATTTAGCATATGAAATGAGGGAAATGTTTCGAGAACAAATAAGTGGAACAATGATAAGTAACAGAAAACTATTAATTTTATATTGTTTTGTAATGGATTCAGGAGTTGACAGAGCAGCAGAAGAGGTGCAGATGCAAACCTAAGGAAGAAAAATAAAGTTTTCCTTTAGGATTGATATAATATATAATGTATTTTTTTCTATGGTTTATTCTATGAATGGTGATGATCTGTTCAAAAAAAATTAGATTATTTGATGTATGTACTTTAGCTGTAAATTTTTTTGTACAATAAGGTGAAACTTTTTAAAGAGTCAATAAAAAATGTGTATTCGTTATCGAAATGGGAAAAATAAAGTATTTAGTGTTTGCAGTTTTATCCCAAGGAGGAGGTTTGTGTAAATGTAACTTTGTTGCATCTCTTCTGTTTATAACATTTTGGTTTAAGTGTTAAAAGTTCCTGAAAGATGTGTGCCCTTTTTGGAATCATTTCTCAAGTTAAGGTTTTAACAATTTCTTCTATTAGTGAAATATAGAATCACAAACACAAGCAGAAGCTCACATTGCTGACGCTTTGGATTGCAAGATTTATTCGGTTTAAACTTTCTCTTCACAGAATAGGAAAGTTATGCATAATATCACATGTATGAACAAGAGCCACGTAAGGATGAAAACAACCAAACAAACAAAGTAGCAGAGTTTTCAAAAGAACAATACGCGGCTAAATCCGATTTCATCTTCTCGTACTGTTGTTGTTAAGAACATGGTGAAGCCGGAACGTTTCGCCTTGGTCTCCATTCATTGACCGCCTTTCCAAACAGCAAACTGTTAGCTGTCTCAGCAGTAACTCCAGACGGGAATGCAAGTGACACACATCTTTCTTGTTTGACAAAACCGCTGCATTCACTGCATCAGCAACTAGTTCCCTCTGCGAGTCTTCTAAGAAGTACCCCACCGGTGATTCCTCGGGCTTTGGATAAACAAGCAAAGCAAAGCAGTCCTGAATAACCCCAACATGGAAATTGAGTTCGTAAAAGACCAGCAACACAGAAACTCGATCTTGCTTGAAAGAGGCGAAAGGAATAAAAGTTGAAGGAGTCATCTGTACCTCGATTATGTCTTGAAACTTTGTTAACCCAACAAATTTAGCTAACTCGAGTCTGCCATACTTCACACCTTCTGCAAGTTTTCCTACCTGCTTATTCCATGTTTTCCAGAACCACAACTTAGACAAGTAGTCCCAACCACATGTGAAATTGAACGACGAAATAATAACCGAGGGAACAAACTCGATGTTTTGCATCAAACTTATTCCATTTCTTGAACTACTTTTACTTAAATGGTTTAACACCAGCGTTCAAGCAACTAATTTTCTATGGTAAGAACAAATCCAACAAGCTTCCTTCGTTACAAAATTTTTGTTCTTATAAGAAGCAAAGAGAAAACTTATGGTGACAAGTCATAAAAATGTGAAAACTAGATGTATAAGGGAATCAAAAGTCAGCATACCCGTACGAGCTCAATGAACTTTTGGCAGTGAAGGAGGAAACAAACTACAGATTTATCGTCCTGCAGTAAGTACAGCTAGGTTAGAGTTGATATCTCAATCCTGCAAAGTGATTATCTCAGCAATACAAAATAAACTAACTGACAGAACATCTCAGTTCACCTGTACAATTTGGGGATACCAAGCTTGGAGATTAGCCAGAGCAGCATCAATGTCACCATTCCTGACAAGCTATACCAAATAAATTATGGATCAGTCAAAACCATCCAAACAAAGCAGTATTTCTTAAATTTAGCAGATCTTTTTTTTTTTGTTGAACTGTAACCAGTAAACTTTTAGGCATAGTTAAACCCGTTCAGTACCTTTCTAAGAGTTTTCCTCTGATGCAAATCATATGATGAATCATCCTCGTCCATAGCATTGTCTTGAGCTATAACGATTGGAGGGACTGTAGTTTTAGTAGCAAGGTTGAAAGCATCAAGTGTCTCCTCATACCCATAGTGTAACAAGTAGGTCTTTACAAGCCTAACCAAAAAAAAAAGAAAATAAAACTTAAGAAAATAAAGCAGAAAGCTCGTCACCAATTTACTGTACAGTAAGAGGAACAGGAATTGCAACTTAGTTAACAAAGTTGAGAAGGAGTATAGTCTCTCACCCATAACCGATATTTGGAGGTATGGATATATTTTCGATAGCCATTTGTTGCTTATTCCTCACTGATGTTTCATATCCCTGATAATACATAAAGAAGGTAACCCTTCGTCAAAACTTTATTCCGAACATATACGTAATGCAGAGAGCGAAAGGGGAAAGATTTATAACATATAGACTTCCATGTTCTATTCAGTATATCTATATATATGTGTAATTCGAGGGTACAAGAGGTTTGATCACACTGGAAAAGCAGCAGATGCATGAAAATAACAAAAATGAGAGCAAGTTGTACCAAGAGAACCACTGGAGTAGATTTTTAACTTGAGTAGTTTTACTCTTGATTATAAAAGCTAGAGACTCTACTAATAAGTTTCAATAGGACTTTTCTCTTTACCTGAACATCGAAAACAAACTTCTTCTTCCCAAAATTGACAGAAACCCTGCAAAAGAAACGCATTGCGTAAGTACTTGTACAGAACCTGTTAACAGAAACGCAGCCAACAGAGGAGAAACTGAGAACATACTCCTCATTTTGGCTATGTACACCCACAGTAGGGAATAGATGACCCTTTATGTCCTTGGGGATTTTGCCCACAAAAGCTCCGTTTTTACTGGCATAACAATGACCAAAATAATAAGATAGATATATCAAATGGCAACAAAAAAAAAGGGAACTTAGTTAATAGTTCTTACGTAAAAAAGAACTCCTGAGAAGCGTAGTCTATACCAGCACCAACAGTATCACCGGTGGTATAAGTAGGACCAAAGGCTTCACCAGTCCCCTTACCTCGGTATATATGTCCATTATCCCCATGATACCCACAGCTATTCACTTCCCATCTAAACCATTGCATTCCCACACAACAAAATCAATCAAACAAATCATCCAAGAAACCTAAATCTTTTAAATGATAAAAAATCTTTGTTTGGTTTACCCAGGTTGTCTCCGCATAATAAAGCCCTCCTTAGTGAAACCAATAGCGACGTTCCCTTTAACACCAGCGTCCTTCACAAATATCTCGAAGTAGTAAGTAAGCCCCTTGAAGGGAGCTGGTCTGTTCGCTTGAGCGACGCCGACGTCGTAGCCGTGCAGATTCGTGTTCGTGTACTTGACTGAGAGCTTATCGGGAGAGACGATCAGAAACCCGCCCGCGCTGTTGATTGTGTTGAGCTCCGTCGGCGATTCTTCGTTATCCTCCTCCATCATCGTATTCGTATTCCTAGTAGCGGCGGAAGAAGAAGAGAGGCGAATCTTGTCTAGGAATTGCGAGATCGGATCTCCACGATTAACGGCGGCGGCGCTGGAGGAAGTCTCCGTCATCCCCTATTTTCAATACCCTAGCTATTATCGATTTTGATCAGATTTCTTCTTCTTCTCTCTCTCTCTTGCTTCATAACTAAACTTCCTCGCTAATCTTAAGGTATTTGTTAGACTTTTGAGTTTTTTTAATAAAACTTTTAAATATCTTATTCTGATTATAAAATATCAGATTTAAATAATTTAAAACAAATTAAATCATTAACTCATTTCATATGAAACATTATTTCAAATCAAAATGAGTTAGATATTTATAATAATTACTTTTCAAATTTAAATATTTTTATAATTTATATTAATGATATTCTGTTTTTTGATATTCTGTTTTTAATTTAGATATATGATTTTGTAAATCGTCGTTCACATATATGCAGAGTTCCCAGTTTGGTCCGCATAATCTATATGAGTCTGTGTGTTTGATGATAAAAAAAAATATGATTTTGTAAATATAATATCTAGTCAGCTTAGTTATCATATATTAAATTGTATATATTTCCTTAAATTTTAATTATAATGATAAGGGACGAAGCAAGATTGTGGACTGAGCTCAATGATAGTCAAGTGAATGAAGAGACTGTGAATGGTTTACTGGAGGAAGGTAAGAAGTGGGAACCCCCGATTCCTGGCTTTGTGAAATGTAATATCCATGCGAATTGGAGAAACGCAAAGCTACATAGTGGGGGGGGGGCGTTTATCATTAGAGATCTATCTGGTAATGTGCTCCACCATACGAGGGATGCTTTCACGTTCTCACTAAATAGACTTACGGCTGAACTCAGATGTTTGAAATGGGCGTTGAGGAGTTTGAGAGATCTTGGTTATCAGGAAGTGATTATCGCTACTGATTTTCATGATTTATTTGCAGCAATAGGGAAGGCAATAGACTGGCCCAGATACTGTATCATCCTCAGTCGGATTCAAGGGTTGTGTGCACAGTTTTCTGCAGTTGCGTTTGAATTGGAATCTCCGATATCAAACAGAATAGCTAGAGAAATTGCGAAGAGTGTGCTCAGGGATGGAAGATTTCAATCTTACTTAGCCTTGGGAGGACCTGCGTGGCTCCATCATGTAATCAACAGAGAAGCTGCTTTCTTACGCTCGTAGATCTTTATTATTAAGGTTGAGCGATTTAACTCTTCTTTGTTGTATGGTCCTATTTGTTTTGTATGACCTATTTCATTTTCTGATCAATAATATGCAGATGTTTAAAAAAAATAGATTTTTTTTTTTGACGGCAGTTCTAAATAGATTAAAAATTTGTTTAATTTTGTTATATGAATTTAGATTGATTTTTACTATATATATATTAGTAAGATTAGGTGTAATATATTTTCAGAATCAAATAAGCAAAATAAACTTAAGTATTAACCGATCAAAAATTATATAAAAGAACATAAAAATAATTTTTGAAATTTCATGCATATATATTTTACAAAAGAAATACTCAGTTGACAAAAAAATCAATTATAAAAATTAGTTACTGTTTTATTTTTATTTATTCATATGTTTTGAGGTATTCTGTAATTTATGTTGGCTTTAAACAGAAGATGTACAGATAAAATACGTAATCCCGGTAAGGTTAGACAGCCGACATATTTCTTTGTTTAATTTTAACAAATTTCCCAGAAAATGATATATAGATTTTATGGGGTATAGTGGATTTCGGCTTTTCTAGAGGAGGGACGTTTTAAGAGTATGTCTCAGCATTGATGAATTTATGACACAAACTTAATACACAAAACATATATCCAAAATGTCAACCTATACACCTTAACTTAATAGGAGAATAATCACCACAAACCAAGATCAAAAGATGGCCCATCATCATCAGTCCTCTGATTGCCCATATGAGGTTTCACCGGTGCATCTTCTTTTGTTTTCGTTTCTGACCTCTGTTTCGATAACAGCAATGCCGCCTGCGCTTCCATTGCATCAAAGTCTAGTGTCGCGTAGAATGCATCATCATCATCATCGTCATCCTCATCTTTGTACTGTGATGCACCTGCATTGCTTCTCAGACCTTCATGGCTTTCCTTCTCCGTGGCTTGTGCATGAGCTTCAAACTTGTTTTCTAAGTTAATCACTGGGACATTCGCCGAGTTGCATAAGCTGAACTTCCTTTTTCGGCTGTCTGTTGAGATTTGTGCTACCGAAAAGTCTCCTGTGGCGGCCATTGTATCCTTGTTTGACTCATTGTTTGTTGTTTGTGGGGTTCTAAGAGAAGACAATGATTTATCTGAGTCGCTTCTGCTCTCATTTATTGTCTTCAACAGACCAGAAGAGTAAGGACTCGGACTTGATGCTGCTACATCACGAAATCTTGTCGGTAATGGTGATTGGCTGAAAAGAGAACGTCTGTGGAAACCATAGCTTATAATTTTTAGTAAGTTTCAATGACCATTTTACTCGCAATAGAAGAAAGACTTGTTTAATTTTATAAATACCTGTAAACGGCCATCATGTCAACTTTAGCACACTCGGCTTGAGTATTTGCTGTAGGCATTGTACCGTCATCGATGAAACTATCTTCAAATGAATCGCCGGTCAAAACTTCGTTCTCATCAACAGACATTTCTGATTCGGAAGACACCCTAATCAATAAGACAGGTTTAAACAAGTAAATGTCAAACTCTGTATTAAGGAAAACTACAATTGATTTGTGAAAGTGAGAAAGACAATCAGATGGTTGTTTTCAGATTAGATGATAACTTACTCAGCTTCCGCATCAATGAAGATTCTAGCACTATTATCCGCGCGTATCTTCTTCTTGCCTTAAACACAGAGCAACCAATTAGCAAACACTAGAACAGGTCACTGTAACAAGTGTTTCATTTTACATTTAATTTAATAAAAGACTTTTACTGTCGCTAATGCAAAAAAGTGTAAAATTCGACTTAAATCTTCCGCATTAATGAAGATTCTGGTGATGTCAAGTTATTTGAATGTTGTACAAGGAAATACAGAATCGTTTTACCTCTTATGTTCCTTTCACCGAGAGAACGAGATCTGACATGGTCTGTCTTTGCAATACCAGGACTATTCTCCTTCACAGCACTCGAGCAATCTCCAAGTCTACGTAGCCTCTTCAACTTGCGAGGCTGTCGAAGAGTTTCTGACTTTTCCCCCGAACTCAAGCGCCAATCTTTGCTAGCGCTGCTGCTTGCGTTCGTGATATTGGCCAAGGGAGTTCTCCACTCCTCAGGCATTGGAGAAACTGCGAAGCATTCTGTTCCGTTGGCTAAATCTTTTTCCTTCTGAGGAGTTCTGAATTCACTGGCCGTACAAGTAATGTGAATCTTTTTCTCAGGGGTAGATGGCTCTTCTGCCAATTCATTACTGAGCCTGGTGGGTGGAAGATCAAGGTCTTCTTCTATGTTTGCTTCGTTTGCAACTCCTGCAGCGTTAGAGATGTTATCAGAACATAATAAGTTCCAAGTCTTTGTTTGCACAAATGGTAGATTTTAAAGTATAATCAGTACTACTAAGACGAAAGGAATAGAAAAGCTTTATAGATGTGTCAAAGTAAACATGTTTCTGAGTTTTTTTCTAATACGGGCTCAAATTCCAGATGTTTTAATTGTTTTCCGAGTCATCTTCTTGTTGAAGCTTAACTACAACAGATAATCATATTTTTCTTTTACATATGAATAATGTATATATAGAACTTATCTAATACCAAATTTATGTGGTTGCAGTCAGTTGCAAGTTGCAACCGCAACCCAGAAACACTATGATTGATGCGTTCCGTCTGTGTGAATCAATGGCAGGTGCAAATACATTCAAGCAGATATGCTAGGCATTTATTACTATCTAGTTATATTTCTCATTCTAACCCATAGTAATGTTCAGGATATAACACTAACCTTGGTCATAGACTGGTGAATCTGGAACAACGCCACTCTTGATGAAGTTAGTGAGCCTTGGACTAAGCTCCAAATCCTCATCGTCTTCATCCGATGATATCATAATTTCTCCAGCACAATTCTCTATATCTCCTTTACCTACATCGGTGGAGTGCCTTTTCAAAAGGCTTTGGGACTCCAAAGTCTCGTTGGCAAAATCTGGCAAGAGTCCTTCCTTTAACTTGCATGAAACATTATCTTGCCGATGTTTTGAGGAACTATCTATCTGAACAACGTCAATCTGGGATTTATTCGGGGAAGAAAGTTCTTTTTCTCTTCCCACATAGTCTGACCCTGGTACATTAGAAGAGAATGAAAGAGGGACCGGCAATACAAAGACCTTCCCAAGAGTATCAACGGATGCACATTCTGAACTGAAAAGATAACAGTGTCTGGGTGAAGATGCTTCGAAATCGTTCTCTGTAGCCTCTAATGTGCTTGTGGGAGATTCAACAACTTGTTTTGCCTTTCTCTGTGATGTGTTGACATCCAAATCATTGAAAGAGGGTAAATCTGCACATTAATACAATTGAACGGTTGTGTTTCAACACTATAAGGAAAGGCCTGATTTTAAGATGTGTGAGATGCAGAAGATACATGACAATAGCAATTTGTGTTCTTTGATGCATTGAACTGTAGCATTACGTAAGATAGAAAAACATCTAAGATTGACGCGTAAGATTGCTTTTATTAATCCCACATAAACAAGACCATAAACTAATTGAATAGAGTCTATAAACATCTACATCCTATAATTTAGTGAAAATTTATTTGGGTTTGTGAGAAGTGACATGGATCTATAGAGAATATGCGTGTCCAATAACCAAGGCTATCTAGAAAAGCACTACCTGAACAGAGCAGAGAGCACATCCCTAAATAGACTCTTTCGACCATGTAGTCTACAGACCTCCTACTAGCTATGAGAATTATATCCATGAGACTGTTAGAATAAGATGAATGGGACAAAATTTACCTTTTGGATCAGCACCAACCCTCAGACCTGTGTCAAGCTCATCTCTTTCAGCCAAAGGAGTTCCATACTATCAGAGCAAGTGATTCCACGTAAGTAAAACTGAACAAACCGAGAGCAAGGAAAAGACCAAATTTATCTACCAGGATTACGATCCACACCTTCATGAAGAAACTTTTACTTTGCTCTGTCAAAGTTGTATCTTGCAGATGCTGCATAGCATCAATTAATATGCTTGTTTGACGTGAATGCATTACTTTGTGCACTTTGGATGGCAATGTTTGGAAGTGAGGGAAAGCAATCAAGGAAACTCTCCACTTTTCCTCCCCGGGTTTGAAATACTTGGCGAGCATATCCATCTCTTCCGGTGTAAGCTTTTTCTTGAAAGCTGGAGGCTCAGTGGCAGGCTCATCTTGTAGCTTCTTTCCGCGTGGAATGAATTGCTCGATCGAAAACTTAACATGCTGAACTTCTGGTTTATAAACATGGGGAATCTATAATAACACATGATAAGAGTGTATGAAGTTGAACACTGAAGCAAAAAAAAAAAGTAAGGGAAACAAATTTGAATGAAGCTTTTAACAGCTCTTACCATCCTTGGACTAGGATGAAAATTAAAACTATTCATTCCTCCATTCCGCATGTGTTTTTTAATGGCTTGACCATTTGCTTGCTTTCGCATATAGCTATTCTTTTCAGATCCTTCACAAGCCAGAACTAGTAAAGGCTAGTCAAGGAATGGCATAATCTGATAAAAAGTGGCACTGTAATGAAAGGGTCAATCAAAATCAAGCTAAAGGATATCAACTCGGCCATTACTTTTCCTTCCAGTTCTTCCCATGCGTTGGATCATCCTCAGAGGGGATACATTAGCATCAAAACATATAACTAAGTCGACTTCCATGATATCCAAGCCTTCTTCGCCGATAGATGTTGCAACAATAACATTAAACCCACCAGATCTAAATTTCTGTATAGCACGCAAGGGATGGTTCAAAAATAAATCAAAGTTGAAACTTTTTCACTAAATCAGATCAAGGGGAACATGAATACCTCCAGAACAGCCTGCTGAACTTTTTGCGACTGTCCTTTCAGTGTCTTACCTGCAAGGAAACATTCACTGTAACTAAATAATAGTACTTCTGAGTAACCGAAGATGTATTGTAAGTAACAAACCTGAACTTTGACCAATAAACTCAGTTGCTTTGACAACATCTCTAATACTACTTAACGCGTCCATTATGTCTCTGAAATGAATGAAGTTACGTAAATGCAAAAGAAGGAACGTGGTGATAGTAAACAAGGGAACAAAAACAACGATTATACAGACCTTACGCTTCCTCTGAAATTCGAGAAAATAATGACCCGTGATGTCCTCGGATCTTTTATTTCTGCAACCATAGAATAAAATCATATCAATATTCGATTAGCTGAGAACTAACAACAGCCCCTGGTCAAGATCTAAAAAGAAAACATACTGTAATGATCAACTAGAATCTCTAACATCTTGGACAATTTCGGGCTTGGTGCTCCGTTCGACAGCCTTTGCTGCATCAAAAGCTTCGTCATCCTAATATCTTCGTTCTTACTCATCAACCTGGCAAATGGCCTGCGGGGAGTGATAGTCTTAGTCTTAGAGCAACTTCTTAGTTGACAATGCACTTGAAATTGAAAGTAAAAGCATACCCTTCCTGCAGTTTTTCTTCAAGCATCTCATACGCTGGCCTTATTCCATGACTGGAAAGAAGCTTGCGAATGTGATAAAGAGTGATAAGAGCAGCAAAGCAAGATTCTACATCTCCATGACTTATATGGGGAATGCCTGGTACAGGTGCTTCACGAAACTTATCCCTTGCCATAAGTAACTCGTGTGGACTCAACTGTCAAAACCTGAGATGACATGAGCATTGACGCTAGTGGTGAAAAGACAGAAATAAGGATTTAGTCGAGGCACTTACAGTCTGATAATCCCTGCTTAGAAGGACCCCAAAGTTTTTAAGCCGGACTGCATATGGACGTATAACATCTAACAGGCGCTTAGATACCTCATCTGCATCTTTACCCAATGGAACCTGCTCTGCCACAAAGACGGCTACAATTATTAGAGATGAATTTGGAACACATTTTGAGAAAACGCGGAAACGAGCTTGAACCTGGATTAGTTCTACTTTTCTGTCGTGGACATAAGGGCAGACATCATGGTCACTCTCGTTTCGATACTCAAGTGTTGATATCTGCAAATTATCAATGATACCCTGTATGGCCTGTGTCTTTGCTGAAAATGACATCCAACAAGTTAAATGAGTGAGGAGATATAATAAACGAAAAACGAAAAAGAATCAATCAATCACTTACATCCAGGAGTTGCAGTAAGAGCCAATATTCTCAACTGCACTGGTACTGCCATCAACTAAAAATTAAAATAGGGAATTAATTCGGTACCCTTTATCTTGATCAACGTGAAGAAGAAAGAAACACATAGAGAGGTTGTACAAGATATAAGAGGTAGGCAAACAAACCTCACGAACTACAACACAATAAGAATAATTCCCTAAAGCTCGATGGGCCTCGTCGATCACCAAACAAACCAAGCAGTTGGTAAGACACGTTCCTGAAAGTATATGAACACATTATGAGCTCGGATGTTTGGATAGAAGAATAATCAGAGAATCACCTGACTGTATATCCTTCTCAAGAACTTGTGGAGTGACGAAGAAAACCCGTTTGCTTTTCCACAAGGAAGCTCTCTTGGAAGGGCATGTCTGACCCGTCAAGTCAATCGTCCATTCCTGCAGTCAATTAAACCGAGATGAAGTAAAACCAGATATCATCGTTTTGTGGGAAGAGAATCAAATGACATACTTGTGGTATCCCAACGATATTATGGCATGCCTCGATCTGCTGCATGACAAGAGGCCTAGAAGGTGCGGCAAAGACAATTTTACCTGGTGCAAAGAAAAAGATAATTAAGGAGGAAGGGTTCTAACAGAGATGGATGGATGGAGAGAAAAGTGGGGATTGATTGATTAACCTTGTGGAAACCATCTGAAGTAATTATACATAACGACAGCAGCAATGAGGGTTTTACCAAGTCCAGTTGGTAAAGCAACTAATGTGTTTGAAAACAAAGCAGTCTTTGTTATAGCAAACTGGTAATCTCTCAGCGGAACGTTTACTGCAAAAAAAAAAATACAAACCATAATAAGTTAATATGTCCATTTTAAAAAGAAAGAAATAAAGTCTTTCAAACCTGGATAAATCCAAGTGTTAGCTGTCTCAGGATCAATCCCGACGCAGGGACTGTTGTCGTGATCGAAACTCGGGTCGGAGAAAACTGGGGGATCCGGAGGAGGAGGAGGGTTGTGGTCGGGTCTTGCGATGAATCGATCGAAAGTAGATTGTCTTTTAGCAGGTTTGGTGACATTGTCGTCCTTGGTGGAAGAAGAAGAGGAAGAAGGGTTTAACGATTTGAGGCAAGCCAAGTCGATTTCTCTGACTGCTGCTTCCCAATCGAACTGTCAAAAACAAATAAATTAAAAATAAGGAAATCTGAATTGGCAGAGAAAGAGTGGGTAACTTACTCCATCTTCTTCGACGAGTTCAATCGGAACCTCGGGTCCCATTTCACTTGATGCTCTGTTTGTTAGATTAGGGTGGATCTACTACGCCTTCTTTTTTTCTTCACGATTTAGGATATGACAGGAATTAGATTTTAGGTTGAGTGGGGGTTTTGTGGAAGAAACCCTCGCCGAACGAAGCCGCATAGAGATGAGAATGGCGGGCAAAACCAATTTTTTGGAGAAGGGAACAAAAAAACGAGATTTACACTATACTAATGTTAGTCCGAATTCTCTTAAAAAATCAATATGTAAATGAGATTTACGATTTTGTAAACCCATATTTTTGGTACTTTTCTAAGTAAAGCCTTAAGGCCCTTAACTGGGAAAGCTATATTTTCTAAGTAAAGCCTCAAGGCCCTTAACTGGGAAAGCTATATCTTGTTTGTAAATAAATTCTAGTTTCTTGAGAATTGTCTAAAATGTTTGGGAAAGCTATATCTTCTTTTTTGCCATGAGAGCCAGGCATGACAAAAGACTCATTTGAATAGGATCCAGAAAACAATTTTTTTTTGTTAGAATTTAGAACATTTATTTAAAATTTTAGTTAAGACTTCTTTTTTTTGCAAAATTGTCTTAGTTGTAGTAAGAATTTTTTGTGTGTAAGTTCTACTAAAACAACAAGACATGCATGTATGAGACAAGAGCCTTATACTTTCCTAAAATTGAAATGTTTTGACTTGTTTGCAATTTGGCCAAAAGATAATCGACAAATTTAGCATAACTCGCCGGCTATTCAAGTAGCGGTCACGCTTCCCTCTCCTTCATATCACTTTCTAATCTATTTTTTTTTGGTATTTGACTGAGAATTTGGTTTCCCTCCCATCTCTTGTCAAGTTGAACGATGAAGAAGCTTTTGTCAAAACTTCACCCACATCTCCTAATCCTTTGAATTGAGCAAGACACTCAAATCCAAAAGTGATCGGTGATGTAGTTAATAGCTTAGCGACTAAAATCTCACATATCTTAGTGATGATAACGGTTGATGGAGAGGACTCAATAATAGATGCTGTCCAATCTACTAATGTGGAAAAAGTTGGGATAAAGGCTAGCGAGGCAATAGTATTCTCCGGCTGAAAGGTAGATTGCAGAGTTGGAATGGTTTCAAGTTCAGATAGGAGACCTTTTATCTCTTTTGTATTTTTCCGAGGCTCAAGGGCATCACCATCTAATGCTGGGGGAGGGGAGTTTGTTTCATTGACGTGTAGATCCTCTTCATGGATAGTAGGTGGAGAAAAACCAACATTATCCTTTTGCTGCGGAATGGTATCAATATCCACTACAGGGACAACAGAGCCAGTGTCTATAGAAAGTGATATGAAGGCATGAACATGAGCAGTGGATGAAAGTAAAAAGACATCTCTTCGCTTTATTTCCTAGATTACCACACCTTTCACACATTTATAGAATCCGTGTGTATTCAACTTTAACAAGAAAATGTTACATTGTTTATCATCCAAAGAAATAATATTCAGAAAGTTTTTATCCAACTACATCTCAACTAATTAAAACTTTTGCTTCTCCCAAACTGGTAGGATCAAGTCGGGGTTTGTGCATAAGAATGGGTTCCCCAAGTCCTGAAGCGACATAACTTATTCTTAATTTTGTGTAGCAACAATTAGGGATGCTCTTCAAAGTGGCACAGACTGGAGCGTGGAGATTTCAGGGACTTTGAAAGAACCTTCTGGAGTCCATCGTAATACAAAAAGTAAGAAATCATCAGTGTGCCATTCACCTCGCTGAATAACCCAATGACGAGTAGGTTGGTGTGGGATATGAAACGTGAAAGATGAATCATCAAGCTTCTTACAATTGATCTTACAACTTCTTCCCTAAATTTTATTTACCACAGCATGTACTAAACCACCTGGCGGTAGAGAACATTTATAAAAACTTTCCAATCATATGCATCAGTTCAAATATTAACCATATGAAGAAAAAAGTTCACTCTTTTATTTCTTATAAGAGGAGAATCACTCTCTTATGGAAGAAGGATCAAGCAACCAGACATATCGGCTCTATCTTTCGGAATTGAAGTTTTTTCATGCTAAGAAAAAGAGAGAGAATAAAAGCTAAGAAATTCAGAATGAAAGAGAATTTGATAAACGTAAAATATTGTGTTTAGTTACAGTAACCATAATCGAAAACAAAATGTTAATTTGTTCATAACGTGGGAGATATGAGTAAAACTCCTTAAGTTTTTTTATTTATCTTTTCTTAAAACCACAATCTGATATGTTCGGCTATTTTACTTGAAAATATGAACAACTAGTTCCAATTAAAGGCGGGAATTTGTGTGTCTAAAATTTTGTTAAGATATTTTACATCTTAATTTGCTTAGAGAGATTTTGGTATATCGAAAAAAATATCTAATTTCCATAAAATCCTTAGATATTATTTTAGAATTGATTTGACATGTCTTATCATCACATTAATTTTGAAAGAAAAATGATAACATAGTATACTAACAATAATGACATGACTTGAAGTTAACTGTGACATGAACATTTACATTTACTGTTGAATTATATTTTTGGTAAGTTGTTTAAATATGGTAATAACTTATAGATCATGATTTATATAAATATAAATAATATAATAGTATAAATAGAAATATAATGATGATATTTTAATATTTTTGAATTATTATTTAATTTTTTTCTAATTATTTAATTTTTATTACGGAATTTTTTTCAAAATTTGGTGTAGTTTTTTTTTTAAAATTGTAATTGTCTAATCACAATACTATTAGTTTATTATTAATATCTAAAAATTTTAAATATATTTTAAATTTTAAATTTTGATAATTATATATAACAAAATCTTCTCTTAGTTTTATTGAATTTGATTTAATATATTTTAGCCAAAAGAATTAGATTAAAAAATTCCAAGATTAGAAGTAAATGTGTGTATATAGTGTTGGATATAAATTTAAATAAAACTTATTTATTATATATTAATTTTTACATATAATTAAATTAAAATTTAAAATTAAATATTGTAAGCAAACAATAAAATCTAAAAACTATTTCTTTAACAAATATTAAATTTTATTCAGAAAAAAACTTTTGTACAATAGTTGTAACCTCTGAGCTTAAGTGTTTAATAAAAAAAGGTATTTAAACTTCTATCCTGGTATCCTCGTCCTTGAACCAAACCAAATGGACAGGCGGTCATCCTACTTCCTATCTTCTTGTTTTCTAATAGTAGAAAGTATGTTCTTTTAGAGTAGTGGTTGTAAAGTTCATATGGCTTGCTGTATCTTCAGAGTAGCTAAAGATATAAAATTATGTCTTTCAAATCATAACCATGATTTTAGTGAAGAAATCTATGAGGCATTTTTTGAAGGAAATCGAGTAGTTATTGTCTCTCAAAAACAATATGCAAAAGCAATTGTTGACATGATGAGCAGAGAAGTTGGATGAGAGAAAATCTGGGGGTTTTGGAGAAAACTATCGCAATTACATACACCGTGAACGTATGGAAGCAATGGTAAAATGAGATGCTGGAGCAGTTTTCGAATACTTACAGAAAAAAGAAGATAATTTATCATTTTCTATTCAATGCAACTTGATGAAGACGATATGGGGGAAAATGACCATTTAATTCCCCAAATATTTGAAATTGACAGATTAATTCCTCAACTATTGCATACGCAAATAAATTCTCCAATTCATAGTGGACTTCATAAAATTAAACTCATAAAAGGTCAACGTCGAGCACTAAACGGAAAACGTTAGTATATTTCTCTGGTCTTCTTTTAATCTTCATCTTCCTCCATTTTCTTTCTAGTGGCCAGTGAACCTAAATCTATTGGACAGTGGCAGAAGAGGAGATTTCTGACGAATTCTTCTATGAAAACAAATTTTCCAGCCATCTGAACATGAAGAGCCTCATGAAGAATAAAAAAACATTGCCTAAATAAAGATCCAATTTCATATATGTCTTTATACTCTGCAACTGATTCTTGCTCTGTTTTAATAACTCTGTTTTGTAAATAAATATGTGTAACTGGTGGATAGTGAAATCGTTTTGGAGCATAGGAAGAGAACAAGTATTGATATCTAACTTGAGACTTGGTCATGTTGTGTGTCATTGGTTTTGGGTTGTTCAAGTTCAAAAGCGAATCAAAAGGTAGAGAGGTCACTGTAATGGGTGTTGGTGATAGCTTCCTCTGTTCTCTGGTGCTTACGACTCTCCAAACAGATCACGAGGCGGTAGAATGTATAAAAGGACGTCAGTTGCGTTCCTTGAATGTATTTCTCGTGCTGATGTTGCTAGAAATATTGGTTGTGGTGGTTTTAGTGATGAACGCCAAGACTGTTAGAATCAGTGACCTATTAAAGGAAAATGCAGAGTAGTGTGGAAAAGATGCAGAGAAGAATCAAACAAGACAACTTCTCAAATATTAGAGATTACTGAAGTAAAGATAAATGCAGGGAACAAGGAATTGTTGAGTCATGGGTCATACTATCCAAGAAGAAAAAGCAATTCAAGTATAAACTCAAGGTTAGTAGAAGAAAGAAGGAAGAGCTGCAGCAAGTAATCTCTGTCATTTGTTCTAAAGTGGATTGCTGGTTAAACTGTTGCAATATTGGAGCCTCAGTGCATGGCCTGGATTGCTTTACTTAATAAGTTGGGAGAATCAAAAGCCAAAACAAAAAAATGACAGAATTTTTCCAGGAGGAGAAAGAGTTTACAGCAATTATCCACTGCTAAGTTCATGGCAGATGAGAGTTGGTTTGACGTTTTACCAATGTGATTTTAAGTTACTGTTTATCTTTTTCATTACCGTTTTATTTTTTTCTGCATTACAGGGCTCTTTGGTTTACATGCTTTTCACCGGTTGCTTGCGTCTTATGAGGTGGAGTCCTTCAAATTGGAAGCTTTGGTCTCTTCACTGAGATTCGCAGGAAATTTCCTCCCCAATTATCATTCAAATTGATTTAGGGTTTATGTTCTTCTATTTGGAAAAAAATAGAAGACATAATTATCTACTAGGTGATGACATGCGCCTTGCGCAAAGTGAATGTACTAAAAAAGATTATAAATTTTAATCTATAAATATCGAAAAGGTAAAAGAAAAATGGCATATTATACATAGTTTAGGTTAGTAGAAATAATGTTTGATATACATATTAATGCAAAGAAAAATAATTTGGGATTGTATTTTTACTGAAGTTTTCAATAATTTTTTTATTGGAATATTCGAGTAACGATAATATTATTATAATTGACAAAAAATAATTATATTATTATCGAAGTTGTATCGTTATATTTTATTAAAATTATACAGGCTCCGGAATATATAAAAATAGTAAAAGAACAAAAATGAATTGAAGTAAATAATATTAGGTTGGAAATATAAAAAAAAAAGAAATAATAATATGAATTTTGAAATTTAGTGGGTTGAGTAGACTCATATTTGTAAAAGAGACTCATTACTGAATATTAATATCTATTATGACTTAAACTGCATATGATTTTTTTTTTAATTTATCTTTTATTTTTAAAAGTAAGTTTTTACTAAAAAGTGTAGAGAAAACACGATATAAGGGGTTACATTTCGGTATTAAAATGATATTCTCCTTAAACTTTATCAGAAAAAAATATGTTGATTTCCATGTTTTTTAATGTCTATCATCATTTATGTTAATTTCGTAATAAAAAAGTTACATGACAAAAATTAAGGGTTTGCAAGTAGAAGTAAAATAGTAGAAATGTAACTAAATTATTTTTTAAACTGCTTCTCTTTTAATTTTTTTTTTGTCATCCTTCTCTTTTAATAATAAGAGGATAATAAGAAGTAACAACTGTGCCGAACTTGTAAAGGTAAACAATTTCACTTCCATGTCTTAAGGTAGATTTCCATATGCAGCACACTTAATTTCTAAGAACCTGTTATTATTTGAATATAGTCAAGTATTTAGTATGTTACTTTATAACTTTACAAAGTTAACAAAAAATGAGAACATATCATATAATGATTTAAGAAAACTCCATTCTCTGTTGTTCAATTAGTTCAATATCTCTAACACCTACCAAAACCCCGTAGAGGTCTTACCACAATTTACAAACATTGTAACATCAGTTTAAAATAAAAAAATATAAACAAAAGTCTAGTGAGCAGACTTAGTTATTCGAATTATGTATAGTAATAGAGAAGACTGACTTAACATACTGATAGATAACTTAGGAGGAACTAAACCACGTAGGATGTCAGGAAAGTTTGAAAAAACAACAAAAGGCAACATCAAACGGCAATATATGCTACGTTCAAACAACAGTCCACGTAGAATGTTAGGAAAGTAGCCGCCGCCTTTTGGGTCTTTTTTTTAGGTTGCAACGTTTATAGGTTTCTGGTAGTTTATGCTTCTTATTGGCTGAGATCAAAGTGTTTATATAGTACTTCTAAGCCGTGATGCAAAAGCTAAATATAAAAATGAGAAAATTTCGGCTTAAATGATTCATTATTCACTCTTGCATTATAGGAAATTTTCATTTAGTCAATAATAATATCTATTGAGGATGCAATTAGATCGTTACGATACATCCCACATTTACTTTAGCTCATGAATAAAAATGAACAAAACTTAGGTTCACCCCCTAGGGTGAACCTCTACATTCATTCATCAATAAGATTTAGTTATTTAAGATTTGATATCTTTCAAAAAAGGAAACTAAATAATAAGAATTTAGTGAAATAAAATTATGTTTTTAGATAAATAAAAAATAGTAGTAATTATAGAAAAAAGTTTTTTTGTTTAATATTAATAAATTTGTCGATAAATACTAAACCCTAAACCCTAAACCCTAAATTTTAAATACTAAACCCTAGACCCTCGGGGAAAGCCTGAACCCTTGGAGAAAGTCTGAACCCTTGGAGAAAGCCTAAACCCTTGGGAAAAGCCTGAACCCTTGGACAAATCCTATACCCTAAACCCATAAATTTAAACCAAACCCTAAATCATAAACTAAATCCTAAACCTTAAAACCCTAAATCATGACCTCTAATAGTAAACTCGAAATCCTAAATTTCAAAATGATTTATAGTTTAGGATTAAGGATTTAAGATTTAATATTAGTCCAGGAGTTTAGGGTTTAGGGTTTCATGTTTAGAATTTAGGGTTTAATATTATGGTTTAGGATTTAGGGTTTAGGATTTAGTTTATGATTTAGGGTTTGGTTTAAATTTAAGGGTTTAGGATATAAGATTTGCCCAAGGGTTGAGGCTTTTCCCAAGGGGTTAGGGTTTAGTATTTATAATTTAGTGTTTAAGGTTTAGTATTTGTCGACAGATTTATCAATATTAAATAAAAAAATCTTTTTTTTGATAATTAATACGATTTTTTATTTATCTAAAAACATAATTTTATTTCATTAAATTCTTATTATTTAGTTTCTTTTTTTTAAAGATATCAAATCTTAAATAACTAAATCCTATTGGTGGGTAAATGTAGAGATTCACCCTAGGGGGTGAACCTAAGTTTTGTTGAATAAAAATAGATGAAATGGTAACCAAGTTTTGTCCTTATTGTTGGCTTTCCTTTTACTGTGAAACTAACGAATCCCCTATAATGCATGATCATTATTGTTCCTTTTGCATTCCTTTTATTTAAATTTTTGAATATTTCAAATTAAGTTTACATATCGGGTCAAGTATGTAACCAATTCTTTTACATTTATACATGTTCCCTTTTTTTCCCTTTCATATACGAATCATATATATATCATATCCCATAAATCATGGATGACTATCCTCCGATCCATATTAATTTAGTGGGGATCTCAATACGTTATACCATATCAATTATCTAAAGTTACGGAAATTGAATGATTGAACTAAATATTCCTCGCTTATATTCGAAATCCAAAAATATGTGGTGTATTGGTTATACACCAGCTCTCCGAATCAACCATAGTTAATTTCAAATCATCTTTCGGTAGCCTGCATTAGTTACTAAAAATGCTCAGAGTTCTCAAACTTCATAAAAAAACACAATCAAATCGGATTTTGGTAACTTACAGATGAAAAATCAACCATAGTTAATTGCAAGATCCTTAGTCTTTCGTTGGTCTTGGATTCTTAGTCTTTCGCCGAAAACCTGTTATTTAGAAAGGTGAACCTCAAAGTAATATACTTAAAAGTTAAAAAAAAACGATACTAATAATATAACTTAATAATATAAAAACATAAGTTATATATTATGGCATCAGTGTTGCATGCTTTTGTTATAAATCAGAAAGTAATGATTTTTAAGTATTGTTTTTTATTAATAGAAAATAGACGCTTTGATATAAAAATAGCAAATAGACGCAGCTATTCAAAATTGTTTTGTTAATAAAAAACAAAACAATATTGATCGGTTCTCAGACCTTCCTCGCCTACATAAATTTATATAAAGAGTAATAAATAAATTAAGTTGTTTTGTTATTACCAAACAAACTTATATATCATATATTTTTATTTGCAACACAATTCATTAGAACTTAAACTTTGAAATTTATATTGAAATTAAGAAAAAGCTTTCGCACCTGTCTAATTGTTTTTCTTACTCTAGGAAAACATTAATAATGAACTTTCGTAATAATTAATGATATACTAAGTTTTTTCTTGCACCATGTGCATTAAATTATTTTTAAGTTTAAATTATATTTTAAAATGAAAATTTATTAATATTATAGATTTTATTATTTTGTTATCAATATTTAATATAAATTTGATTTAATTAAACATAAAATTATTATAAAATAATTTTGTTTATTTAAAGTAATGTTTAAATATATATATATTTAAAATAATAATCTTAGATAGATTTTTCTATCTTTTTATTTTGGTTAAATATATTAAATCAATCAGTATACAATCAATGAAAAATTGATATAAAATTGTATAACTATCAAACATTAAAAGTAAACAATGTTTAGATATTTAAGAAACTATTGGTTTAAGAAATAAAATTATATTTTTAACAAAATTGAGGAATTTTTGAAAATTTTAGTAATAAAAATTTATAATTATAAAAAAACAATTGATGTCGCTTAAATGTTCTTTTTTATTTCAATTGAGCTGAAGTATGATCAATTGTAAACTGCCGGTATTATTCGTCAGAAAAAAAATCCTAAAATTTGAACCAACTTTTCGTGATATACAATTTTAGAATCAAGCTCTCTTTTGGTAAGTTTAAATTTTTATACCAGACTGTTTAAATAAATAAATAAACTTTTCCACCAAGTTAATGATATCACCGAAATTTTAAACTTAGTACAAAATATTGAAGAAGTTCTATATGGTAAATTTAATTTAAAATAATAATATAATTTGTCACCAAGTTTATAATTTCGACCATTGAAAACGACTTACCAAATATATTTGTAATAGTTATTGAAAATTTACATAAATATTGGTTCAATTTATCACACTAAAATACAGTTTCCAGATAATTAATGCTAATTATTTTAATTTTTCAAACAATACGAAAACCTACATTTGGCTACTATATATATACGGTTGAGTTTTCCCTTAAACTACCATCAAATTTTTTCACAACTCTTAATTTATGATTATAGGAGTATTAATGATATCACATTTTAATTGTTTGAACTGGGCTTCTATACTTTTTCTGTGAACCAAATACTTATAATTTGTTAGTTATTATATATTGAGAAATACCAAATATATTATGGAAAATTGTCAAAACATAACAAAAATTCAGCATAGTTGTCTCTTTGGTATAAAACCATTTTGTCTATTTTGTCTCACTTTTACCATTTCTATTTCTGAAACTTAATTAAATATATATTTTTATGAATCAAAAAATTATTAAAAAAATAAACAATAAATAAAACATCCATATACACAAACTGATATATTTTTTTGTTGAAAAACTTGATAAATATTATTTAATATCAAAACATAAGATTTTTAATAAATATTTCACCCTGCGCAAGGCGCAGGTCTTATTCGGTAGCCTGCATTAGTTACTAAAAATGCTCAGAGTTCTCAAACTTCATAAAAAATCACAATCAAATCGGATTTTGGTAACTTACAGATGAAAAATCAACCATAGTTAATTGCAAGATCCTTAGTCTTTCGTTGATCTTGGATTCTTAGTCTTTCGCCGAAAACCTGTTATTTAGAAAGGTGAAGCTCAAAGTAATATACTTAAAAGTTTAAAAAAAAACTGTGAATTAAAAAAACCTGTGAATTCGAAAGATAAAGCTCCACTACGATTCATGTCTCTCGCTTGAAAATGTTACGGTTAAAACCCTGGAAACCATTAGACGGATATGTTTCAGACAATAAAAAAGAGCAACATGTAAACGAATTATAAGGCAATAAAAGTAATGGAAACCTTATATAATCACACTTACATTTGCTCTACACGACTTGTTTTGTTCGGAATGACCACTATCATTATATATAGGTTTATATCTTGGGCACAAAGTTTTTTTTTCCGATGCAGTTAATACCCGATATTTTTTGACTCATAATTGCCAATCCTAGAATGACAGCATAATTACCTATTTTGAAAATGAATGAATGATAAAAGGAATGATTGTTTAATTATTATGGACGGATCATAAATGACAATCATAGTAGTTACCAAAATCGACATCAAATTAAAGTCGCTCAAGAAAGATTGATATATATGTACACACGAAACTAAACACAATAAATTAAAAGCATTTAATTAATACACGAAATTAAATGCAGTAAATTAAGGTTACTATAAACGGATGCATCAGAAATTGAATGCGAATAAATCGGTTATGTTCGACGATGAGAGTATATAATATAAGTCGATTATTCACATGTATCACAATGGCATTCATATGTAATTATTCTAGTGAATTGAGGGTGAGTATATAAATGAGCTGAGAATAAATATGGTGCCGACACGTCAGCATGGCACACCCGTAAATAACTTACAAACCAAAGGTTACTCTTTAAAAATGCTTCTTGATTAATAAGAAGGGGATACTAATAAAGTTGACTTAAAACTCTTCACATGATGCCACCTCAGCACACCCTATTCCTAATCGTGACATGTGTCCCTATTTTAACGTAGCTTCCGTTTGTTAGCGATTCTCATCATCGATTTTGTTTCGTGATTTTGTTTCGTGTGTTTGTGTTAGAGTCGTGGGCTTGTGTGTGTTTATCTACTACATATGTTTATGGGCTCTGGGTTTTGGGCACATTTTTTTAGGATTTCTACATTTCTCATTCGGTGTTCTTCTTCTCCTCCATCTTCATGAATCCGAGATCCATCTACGTCTACCGTTTCTTTCTTTATTCCCAGCATTTACTCCACACCCACTACTCATCCCACTCGCTACGAATTAAACATCATCATTATCATCGACGGTAACTGCTTCAGGCTCTGCACTATAAATACGTTCTTTTGCTGCCATGAAGAGCCACTGTTCCCTAGCAGTCGTGGTTTCAGCTTTCCGTTGCACACGGTTACCACTTCTTAACCAGTCTCAGGTCTATTTCTCTCCTCAGTGAATCTGTCTACTTTATCTTCTCTTGATGGCTTAGATACCAAAATTTGCAAAAGCCATTGTTCTATGTTTTTGCAGCTCCAGGAAGGAGAGGAAGTTCTAAGAAGATGATCGAAGGAAGAAAATCACAGGATTTAGTCAGCTAGGCGCAACCCAAGATCTTTTTACTTCTCAATCTGACTATATACTGTTTTGATAAATGAATCGTTGCTAAGTGGGTTTGGTTATCCTAATATTTTAGGTGAGCTTTGCTTGAAACCACGTTAACCTTTTCGAATACAGTTTATTGATACATGTATCTTCTCACATGGCTTTTCAAACTCTGTTTATCTTTAATATATGTAGAGAGCTCAAAGAAATATTGAGGCTGGTCAAGAGAAACAGATAATCCAGTGGATTATGGCGAACATACGGATGGATTGACCGGTATGTTTAATCATATATATCTTCAAAACTCTGATCTTTATAGGTTACTCTAATGTTATTTATATTAAGTTTCTAATTCCTTACATTCACCACACTGCAGTAGACCAACAGTTTGCGTCGGTATGTTTGATGGTCTCGCCACCCTCATACATAAAATTTGGTTATTGCAAGGGTTGAGCCTAAGGTCGTCGCAGCGTCCAACGTGAATCCTAAGCTGGTAAAGGAGGTACTGGTCGTCGCAGCGTCCAGCGTCTCAAAGAAACAAGGTTCTGTTATTCAAATCTGCTTTTTGATATCTCAGAGTCAGTTCTTTTTCACTTAACCAGACGTCTCTTCCTAAAAGCAACGTCAGGAACACATTCTTCTTTGACAAAGAATCTGCCATAGACCCAGGTGTCGAGGACACCGACGAAAGATCTCCCCCACAGTGCATAGAATACGTTCTGTGTTAATTCTTTCTGGTATTTAGACTATTATTTTGTTTATTCGCAGAGGGGAGATAACAACCCCGAAGATGATGTGTCTGGAGCTAAAGCAGTTATTACCTATGGTGCGGTGATACACAACGAACTACAGTTTCTAACAGCGTCGTCTCTCATGAATGTGTTGCTGGTGAAGACACTGATGAAGATGCACAACTCCAGGATGATAGGCGCACCGGGAAAAAGGCACACAGTTCTTCGCTTCGCTTGGGGAGTGACCAAGTCCATAGGATTTTCTCTTCTTTAACGCTTGGAATAATTGTTTAGAATTTTTACCTTTGGTTGAATTATTTCGCTGGTTTGCAAACTTGACGTGGTCGTGATTTATGTAGTATTAACGAAATTTAAACCACCAAACACCGGTACTGTTAAAATAATTAATATCTTACATTATTTAGAAAATGTAAGCAATAGTTTGTTTCGTATGATCTAGAACTTATTTTATCTAAAAGTTTAATTAGAATATTACGTTTCAAATTGTTGTAACTATAGAAATGTAGCGAAAGAAATAAAAAGTGCAAAATTAATGTTGAATAAAAACTTAGAGCATTTCCAACCCTCCCTTATTTTCACCTCTATAATAGTATTTAAAGGCAAAATCACTTCAACACACCTCTATTTCTACCTTTATAATAGAGATTGCTATATCTCCTCTATTTATAGAGAAATAAATAGCATTACTCTATATTTTACTCTATATTTGGAGATCTCTATTTTAAAGAAATACATCGGAGCAAAACACATCTCTATTATAGAGTTCATTTATTTTAGAGATAAAAATAGAGAAATACATTGGAGATGATCTAACAAACAACAATATTTATACCCATATATATAAAAATTAACTGAAAAATTAAAATATATGCAATTTGGTAGAGTTTATGGTGTGTCTTATATATTGAAAAAATATTATGTTGTGTCTTATATATGTTGTTCCGTATCCGTGTTAAAATTTGGTAGGTAACAAAGTAGTATATGTTTATGATCGGGTTTGAAAGCGTAATGTTGTATCTTGGTTCTAGAGGTTTTTATAGTTTTTGTCTCTGATCCTATTTTCAGCCTCTTGCCAACATATGATTTTTAGAAAAGTTGTAGCATTTGTGTTTCAAAAAAAAAAAAAATTGTAGCATTTACTTAAACCAGTTTCTTCTCTTGATTGAATAGTGATCTGTTTTCATATTTGGGTCTACTAATTTAACATTTTTATCTACTGATTGGGCTGTCAAACCAGTGCTTCCTTCTAATGCCTCTATCTAGGCATATTCAATCTGATTTTGGTTTATTATTTTCATATTTTGATTTATAAAAATTAACTATCATATTAGATCCATATCTAATTTGGTTTGGTTTATATACCATTAATTTTCGGTTTATTTGGTTTTATACAAAAACAATATAACTATATTTATCCTAGATAAAAAATAGTTTATACGATTAAAAATCCGATCTATTTAACACATAAATATATATATTCCTTACACTAACTTAAAAATATAATATTTTCTGCTTTATATTTGTATCATAATATTATTATATAAATGTATTTCTAGAACAAATATTTACCAATAATGTTTTATTTAGTTTGATGAAAATGAGAAAAACAAACAGCTTTTTAAATTAGAACAAAATAACAAATTAGTAGAATGGCTAAGACGATTGAGAAAAATAGAAAACATAGTTATGCAACAATGGATCCAGATAATCAGCTAAAGACTTGTATGTATATATTCCCTCTCTCTACATATAGATATGAATTGTCAAAAACTAACCTCAACTTTAAAATTGTCCTTACTTTATTTTCAGCAAGAACTGATGTAATGCCATCCCAAGGAAAAAGGAAAACCTAACTAATTATCAAAATAGCATAGTTTATTTAGACTTAAAAAAGTACAGAATTTAACTAATATTTATCATTTTAAGTAAATCTTCTTCTACACTTCTTTTTTCTCATTTTTCAACTGGTGTCAGTTTCTGTGGTCGAAGTTGTATAATGACCGTGAAAGCAAGTGATATGTTTGTGTCGTTATTGCTGCAGGATGGTCCAGCTTATGTTCAGCTGTTTGTTACCATCTTACGTGATATATTCAAGGAAGACACTGTGGAATATGTTTTGTCTTTGGTTTATGAAATGCTCTCAGGTAAATAAATACAACATGGAGATATTTGCATTCACCTTCTCATCATTTTAGATGCCGAATAATATTTGATTCATAAACCTGTTTGCCAGCAAACCCGACACGAGCTCGGTTATTCCATGATCAATCTTTGGCACATGAGGATACTTAAGAGCCTTTCTTGAGGTTATCACTAACAAGCTAACTTGGAGGAGAAGAAGGAGGAAAATATCAAAATATCTTCTTATTTGATAAAATGAACATTTACATGTATATATAGTGATCTGTATGGCGCTCCAAAATGAGGATTCAGTTGCGACACAATCACCATCTATCAGGTCAACACCTACTGCTCACAAGTTGTTTGGTCAAAAGCTTGTTAGGGGACACAACTTACAACATAAGAGGAAGCAAAGGAAATCTCCAAAGTCTTGGTGTTTTTAAATATAAATATGAGAAGGGGATGAGGAGACCAAAGTTTCAGCTTTGGTGTTTAACAATGGTACATGCACTAAAGACTGATGGGTTACACAAAAGAATGAGGCACTGGTTGCTCAAGCAAAATTACAGCATCGCTCTGCTTGTAAAGTTCAATACAAAGAAAAAGAATGCCCAAAGGCAAGCTGTTTCCAAGCTCCACAGTAAACAAGACGAGCTTGGTTCTGCGGCAGTTTAAAAATGGGAAACAGTTGTTGAGGGATTCAGCAGAAGATGTGGAGAGGGCCTTGTGAAGTACATGAGATTTATGGAAATGATTTTCATGTGTGGCACAATTGGAAGCGACGGTTCCTATACGTTTACGAACTTGAGCATTTACAAGAACTGTGTCATGATCAAGAGGAGAGGCAGAACATCTTAGAGTGTCTAGCTACTTCTTCTGATTTTCATGATAGAAGAGAGGTCATATGCGCTCGCATTGATTGATAGAAATAATAATCTGAGTTGGTTGAAGCCTGAAGGTAAATGGAGTGATATGCTTGCGGACGGTGCAGTATTAAAACCGAGGCACAGAAGAATAGGAATCAGGATCAACGAGATATTATGGGTTAAGAGAAATACGGAGACGTATATGCTGTGTTACGGAGTTTTATTGGAAACACAAATGGAAATCCAAGTTACTACACGAGGCGTTGGTTTATATCAGACATGAGGCCCCTCTTGTTTTGCAACACCGTCCAATCTCAGTGATGCTGGGCATGAGTATATATTTGTGTGGCTGATTGATATGCTGCCAAAAGCGTGGAAGAAAACTTTCAGCACTTGGTCTCACTTTTGCAGCTGCGCAACTCTGTTAGTTAGTGTCCAATATCAATAGACTGGTGCTGTAGTTTTAGACAGTGGAAGAGTTCTCACGACAGATATCATAACTCGAGCTTGGGGACAAGCTTGTCTAAAAGGGGACGGTATTGATACGCTTGGTCAAAGTGGAGGGTCTACTGTTAGAGTTAGCACAAGCTTTAAATAAGATCGGCGTGTGAAATTTAGAAGTTATCAGGTTAGATCTTTTGAGTGTAGCAAGTGAGACGAGAGCCTTGAGGCGTTTCTCTGTTTAGAGATTCGGTGAGCTCCTGTGTGAGCGATCCATAATACTTGCGTGCTTGATTTGAAGCTGTAATCTGTTCTTGGATACTTGTGATTGAAGTAATCGAAGTTAAGGTTGAGTTACAAGAGTTAGAGGCATCAATCTTAACACATCCTCATGTGATACGGCAACCTGCATAATTTAGAATCTGAACACAATATCTTATCCTAAAGGAAGAAGATGATGACATGCCTTGCAAATCATTCACGTGAGTAACTTTCGTAAATGCATGGCCTTCTCAATTCACTTATAACATTTGACTATTTTGGTTGATAAGTTATGATTTGAAGAATGCCAAAAGGGCAACTCCTGCTCGCTACATTGCTATAAACCTCTCATGAACTCTGAAAATCAAAGCTGAAGTAATTTTTGATCTTCAAAATCTAAGCTTATTTTCTGGTCGTTTCTTCAAATTCTGTGATATAACAATAACATTGGCACACTTTCTCCATGTTATTAGCACTGAGTTTTGTGAGTTGTATCCTTAGTTTTGTGATTTATGTATTTTGTGTATTCTACTCAATTTTAGCAAATCAAAATCTCGTTTTTCTTCTATCCGTAAAGGGCTAGATTTGGTGATGTCAATCAAGTTTTCCTTAACTTTTTTAATTTGAATAGGAGAGCAAAAAACTTATGATGACTAAAGTTTAGTCAATTCCTTTAATAGTGTGTATTTTTCAAAGAATATGAATGAAAGTGAAATTTTCAAAATAAAATCTCATTGTATAGTATTTAGCCAAAATTTTCCAAAGACAATGAGAAACCATACATATTAGAATCAAAGACGAAAAGGTAAATAACAAAAAGAAAATCTAAGGCATAGGCATGATCCTTAGGGTATATTTCTTTGGTCGGGGATTATGGATATCATTGCGACAAGTTGGACATGAAGGCTTGCGTCGCAGCCAATGGAGAATACAATCTCTATGAAAACAGTGGTCACAGCAACGCAACTTCATGATGACCGTCCCCTTCTGACCAAACTCTTGTAGACAGATTGAACAATCGAGTTCTGTTGGTATTCTTTGACCTTGAGAGTCGTAATCATTCAAATCAAAAAAGTTATCCAACAATCTTTCTTTGACAGATTCAACTTCTGCTTCAACTAAGAAGCCACCTCTTTTCTGATTGCTCATGGCGTCTTTGCAGATTTTAGGAAGGATGAGCCGTTGAATCCATCTGTCTATGGATGTCTTAGACAAGGCTTCAGACACATATCCACTGCAAATTTCTTCCCCGACAAGAAAACAAGGTGGTATCTCAAATACAACCGCAGGTGATGAAGCAAGGGTTCTTTGTTTTGCTAGATTTTCACGACGATCGATGCTACTCCGCACAATAGTACGCTCAACTTCTCGGATCCGTATGGAGAAGTATCCTGAAATCTGGGAATCGACGGCATGAGTTTTGGAGTCGTAGTTTAGAATCCTCGTTATTGTGTCGCTTCCGGCCATCCTTCACCAATAACACTCTTTTTGTGCTTTTTTGTGTTCTCTAATGATCGACTTGTCTAATATTTATAGACAAGCTAGGTCAGAAAAAAAAGGAAAACAAGGTTGCGTTAACGCTAATACACGCCGCCTCATACTATGATCAATCATCAGCTGCAAAATGACGTCGTGTCACGCACGTGTAAACAGTAAAAGGAAATTACACATTTTAATTTACAAAAAATACACATTTTACAATAAGGAAAAAAAGGAAAAACACTTTGATGGTGTGAAACATATATGGTAGCATGGGATGTATCAAAATCATACCATATGATATATACTACGGTAAGCCCGCGCTACACATTTTACATGTGATGTATCAAAATTTCAAGCATCTTCGGACCAGTCACTCTTCTATACAAACCTTCTGACATAGCAACCCAACTTTACAACAGGTGGATATATATCGTAAACCAGTGACAGTTCAACAAGCTTAATCAGAAGGATACTCGGTTATGGCATCGTTATGAAATACGATCGGCAAAATTTGTTGTTAAATGAGCCAAGAAAGTAACTAGGGGCCCAAGTAACCACTATTTCACGGCTTTAATCAAACTCCAGAGCCGATCGAGCTTTGTGAACAAACGAATAAATGCACAGTTTATTTTCTGATGAACTTCATAACTATCTTAGCTGGCGAAAAATTAAGGGAATTCAATTCATTAGTTTATTATGCAGTGTCAAAGTTTAACAATACTGAAAAATGTAATTAATGTAGATTTATAGCTCCAAAATTAAACTTAAGTTATTTCATCAACCCAATTACAGCAACATCACCCAATATCTCAGTAAGATTATACAACTTCAACAAAAATAAGAGTAAAATAGATTTGGTGATAATTGAACTTGATTAGGCTAAACAAATTTCCATAATAAACAATATTCAGTCAACCGGACCGAGTGTCCAAAAGTAATGCTCTATTTCTGCTATGCTCCTTTCAAATCTGTTAGACATGGCTTGGTTCCGGTATACTCTACAAGGTTGGCTTCTTTGAAAGTTCCACTATGGTTTCTCCTCTCGACGTTCTGCCGGCTGACCTTAACCATTTTTCACATATCACATTTGGTCCAAACAATTAGATTATGTAGTAATGTTTCCTACTTCCTAACCCTCCACAATAATGGGAAATTCAGCCAAAAGAGAGCATCAAGCATTACATTTAATCTAATTATATATTCAAAACATAATAAATTGTATGTTACAAAAAAAACATACTACATTGTATATTGCTGTGTGGTTATTTCAGCATTTCAAGTTTTCAAAAAAAAAAAAAAATATATATATATATATATATATATATATATATTCAAAACATTGATCAGAAAAAAGCATGATGAAGATATAACAAACAACACTTCAACCAAAGTGAGTTATCAAAATAAATGAAATATACAAATGTATAACTGTAATATTGAAATTTTAAATACCGTATAATTGTAATTTTTGGTATTATAGTTTAATGATTACTTGCAATTTAGCTAAATTAAACATTTTGAGATATTCAATAATTTTTTTGATATATTATACTTTTTCAGTTACTAATCCGTCCGTAGAGCGGGCCAAACCCTAGTATCTAAAATAGAAGACATAATTATATCTATGCTGATTAACAGAAATTCATTAACGTTTTCTGTTTACTGCTCGACGTTGACTTTTTGCGGGTTTAATTTTGTTAAGTCAAATATGAATTGAGGAATTTATTTGCTTAGGTAATAGTTGAGGAATTTATTTATTAATTTTAAATACTTGGGGAATTAAATAGTCATTTTCCCGATGATATGGTCCTAATATTTTTTTTTTACGGATGATCGGTCTATAAACGATAAAAATCTCTTCGGTGATGTTGTTTGCTTTACACACAACTTATAAGACAAATAATTATGATAGACCGTTTGCTTCATTTGTTAGAGTTAAACATCATAAGCAAATTGTTGTGTTCTTAAATGCTCTCTCATATGATAAAACCACAGTCTTTTAAATGGCTTTTTGAAACTTTTCGTAGAGCAATCAATGTCTGGAAAACAACCAAAAACAATTCTTACGTACCAATTTACAGCAAAGGAGGATAGTCAATTAGGGCTCGGAGTTCTTACTACATTGCAGAATGCAAGACCGATTCAAAACTCCAAACCCTTGAAAACATTAAGAAATAGTCTCACAGGCATCTCGCGCAAGTAGCATTTTGCACTAACGTTTAACAACGTAACCAGCATAAAAGCTACACTATGACAAACTGTCGATTGCAAACAGCAGCAAATAAAAAGTATAACGTTAGATATGAAAAAAACGGCAAACGATCTTTTCCCATTTCTTTTCTCCTTACTTGCAAGGCAAGAAAGAAGCAATCAATAAAGTCTATGACCCCATCTTCCGCAGAAGTTATTAATATCGTTATCATACAAACAGCCAAACAAAACAAAAACAAAAACAAAAACAAAAAATTATAAAGTGACAAGTACTGAACAGACCGGAAACAGAGATCTGTTTTTCAAAGTTGCGGCCAAGACGCAGATCGCTTGATAACTGGTTTCATAAGTTTGTCTTCATCGAGGGATATCATACCGATGTGTGAAGGATCTTCTAGCAACATTTTCGCCACTAAGTAACCTGCTATCGACCAGGTCTGGTACTTCCTAGCCTGTTTCCCCACGTACCGTCCAAGCTTACCGTCGTAATACTCTGGCCAGCAGTCTCTGTGAAGACGCGATTCTATGAGGTCAACCGCACGTCTTGCGATCTGCGGTCTTCCTGTTTTGATGCACGCCGCCGTTAGCTGCCACAGCAAAACTGCACATTCCAAAAGAAACAAAAAAAATAAATAAAAAAAGAAGTCGGAATTAAATCGATTGTTTGATTAATATGCATTGACAAATTTATCAGTAAACATAACTCTTTGTGATATTCATTATTCAGACCAACTAAATTTTCAATTTAGAACATATACGAAAATCTTAGTGACGCTAGCTAGCTAGATAAGAAATGTTCTATGCAATCAATTTAAAGGGAACGAAAACAGACCTGGCCAAGAACCTCCGTTGTGGTAGCTCCACCGTGTGTTCTTGGGGTCACAGCCAGTGATGATGCGCCACTCGTGGCCCTCGAGGCAAGGATAACAAATCTTGAGGGGCATCTCGCCTACAAGCTCAGCCCACCTGTGCTCAAGAAGGTCCATAATGGCCATGGACTGATCTGGAGTGGCCAAGGACGAGAGTATGGAGACGCAGTTGCCGAGTGCAAACCACCGGAAGTCCATATGGGCAGGTCCTACATTACCCACAAAGTAGCCTCCCCTAAGAGGCATGAATTCAAAAACCCACTCTGGTATTGAGTCTGGCATCACATTGAACTTGTTCACCGCCGTGTGTGAGTATTCCTCAGTCTTGAACCTTCAGATAAAAGAAGTATTTGAGTTTTTTTTTAAGTGTTTTTTTGTTTTGTTTATCATGTCACGCAAAAACAGTATAATTAAATACCTGTAAATGTCATTGAGTTGCTGGTAATCAAGCCAGAAGTAGTTACGCATATGGAAGCTCAAGGCGTGAAGTCGCTTAGTGATCTTCTCAATGACCTCTCTACCATCTCCGTCAGGCTTTAGCATCGACAAGGCACATCTCAGAGCCATGTAGAACAACGCTTGGATCTCAATTGGATACCCATAAACACCCTTCACCATTCAAGAAACAAATAATTAGTTTTTTTTACAGCCAAGGAAGGATGTCATGTTCCTTAATTAATTTACTTACCATTCTACGATCAATCATGGAACATCCATCAGCACAAAGCAGCGTGGGGAAGGTATCGAACCCTTCAGCTAAGCACAAAGAGAGGATGAGTTTCATTCCCTTTTGACACTCTGGTGTCTCCGAGAGAGTCAAATCTCCGGTAGACTTGGTGTAAGCACGGAGAAGGATGATCCACCAGAACCCTGAATCCACAGGTGCCACTCTTCCAATTGCGGTTTCACCAAAATCTGCAACGAGGTGGTCTGTCTCCCGGATGGGATCGTGACTCACCTTGAAGCTTGCAGGCATCACACCTTTGCCAAGGTTGAAACAGTCAACACGCTTCTCGGAGTCTTGAAGCTGAAGTGTCTTGAGCAGAAACTGTTTCACTATGTCCGATTCACCGTTCATCAGAAACGCCAGTGCACTGGGTACAAAATCACGCACAAACACCTACAGAAACAGATCATAACATAACATTTATTAATACTCCTTCCGTTTCCTTATGAAGTTTTAGCTCTTTTCACACACATATTAAAAATTTTACTTTTCCTACAAATAATTATTGAAACTAGAAACTAAATACTAATTTATTTAATTATAAATAAAAATGTTAATAATATAATTGGCTACACAATTTTTAATAAAGTTAAAAAAACATCATCTATTTTGAAATAAAAACAATCTCCTAAAACATCATCTATATTGAAACGGAGGAAGTATGATCTAGAGCTATATATAATCCACTGATAATATGTTGTTGTTTGTTACCTGGTCGTAATTTAAGACCTCGTCGGTAGTATTATCGACAGCAGCGAGAGTACCAACAGGAAGGCCACGGAAGAAGACCATAGACCTCCGAAGAGCCTCCCAGGCCTCAGCCATCATAGGATGAGGCTCAAAGGAGTTTCTAGCAGAAGAGAGAGGGGTGTCGAGAACCGACCTGCCTCTTGGAGAATCGTGCCTAGACAGTTCACTCATTGACCTCTCGTCGAAAGATCTCTTCCGTTCGATCTTCAACCTCGGTCTGTCTAATGCTCGGCTCAGATCAAGATCGTCCATCTCCGACAGAGAAGTGTGTGAACCTACAGCTCTTAGTCCATGTGGTTCCATCTCGCTTTACCAAGATCTGAATCAAGAACAAGGACGTTATTACAATTATTATAACATCCGTTGACTCGAACACCTAATGTAACACGCGAGATTAGTTTTATCCACTTTGTCAAATCATTTTTAAAACATCATATTTTTGATATGCGAGAAACTGAACTCTCATTGCTCCATGAAATGAAACAAAGACAGATCAAGATCCAACACAGAGTCAATGATATAAACCAGATCTAAGAATCTACAGAATCAAACTGGGATACAAGCAAGCAGGGTGAGTTTGTTCCCAAGGGAGAAAGTAAATCGAACCTCCGGCTGAAAAGACGGGAGAAACGGAGATGATAAACGGAATAACTCGTCTAAGTTGATGGTTCTCCCGAGAAATGTGAGAAGAGGAGGAGGAGACAAAGGGGAGATTTATAGGGGAGACTAAGAAAGAGGGAAGAGGAAGAAAAAAAGAGAGGATTGAGTGAAGAAGCTTCTTATTTATATTTGACGGACTAACGGAACGAGACGGACTTTAGACGGAGTTTTTTCCACGAATTTAAGTTTACCGGTTAAAATCGGTCAATTGTAGGAGAAGTCTACTCTACGTGGACTAAACGACGCCGTTCGTACCTTCTTTGTCTGATTTGGCATTTGTATTTTTCTTATGGAATACTTGGTTTATCGGTTCCCGTCTTCTTCTTTTTTTTTTCTTTGACTGATACACCACCAAATTAAAGTTAGGTGGACGGTACATTTACTAGGCATTAGGTTTTTTTATTTTGACAGCCTCTAAATATTTTTGTCTTTCCGACTTGTTAGGGTTATTCGAGGTGTCCCAAGTTCCAATGTCTAGCTCGATGCTAGATCAGGCCCGGGTTTTATAGCGCGGCCGTGGTGAGTGATTGATTACACAGAATAACACTGGCATTTTCACTATACTCAGGTTAATAAGTCGCTTTATAAAAATAACTCATTTTCTGGATATTTAGTGATTAAAATCGAATATTGGAGAATAAACCTACCTATTTGATGAAGAAACAATAATAAAAAGGAAAAATTACAGTTACAGATGGTTAATATTGGGTAACAGCTATGGAATAGAATTGTAGAGAACTTAAAACTTGTTTCAAATAATAAGACAATTTAGTTTCAAAAAAAAAGAATAAGACAATTTAATTATGATTGTGTTATTAATGAAACAAACATTAAATATAATAATAAAATGCGTTTTTTTTAGACTCAGACATGGGATATGTTGACTCGTAAAATTGCAGAGAAAATATTAGAAAACTTAAAAATTATTTCGATTGTATCATTAATAAAAATATTTAAAATAATAGTAATATGTGTTTCTCAAGACCTGAACATGGGACATGTTGACTCGTTGTCAGTATTATATTTTTTTTTGTAAATTTATGAATTTGATTTCTCTATTTTCTAAATTTATATTATTAATTTTAGTTTTACAGTCACCCCTAACTTGAAACTATATTCTGCAAAAAAACAAATAATAGTAGTTTGGAAACAAAATTAGTGATTATAAATAATTGGATAACTTAATACTTATTTTTAATTTTTTGGATTCAATATAAGAATAACGATCACTTCCTAGTTGATATTAAATTTCTCATTTATTATTAACAGTTGACTTTTAAACAGAATTTATATAGTCAACAGTAACTTAAAATATTATTCTGCTTAAAAAATAGTGAGAGTATACACTTGCTGATTGCAAACAGTTAAAGTTAAATATATGTTTTCGTTATATACATGGTTACAGTAAATAGCCAAATTACGGAAACCAGTTTCCAGTTTCATCTGTAAAATAGTTTGAATTGAGCGGAGTTTCTTCGTATCTATTAAAATAAAAAATGCAAGCGCCACAAAATCTTTTATATTAGCTGAAAAACATAGCAATGTTTGAGGTAGTCATGTGTTATCATTAGGATGATTCTTAAAAAATTTAGAAAAATATGTTGATTAATTTAAACATATATAACAATCAAATTGATTAGTAGTGTAGAAAATAATACTATTCATTTTTTCATAAAATAAAAACAACGAAATTACTTAATATGATTGAATATATATGACAATCAATGATTTTGAATAATAAAGATTTGATAACAATTTTATATCTTCCATCATTTTTTTGATTTTTATATTATTAAAATAAATTAAACAATAACATTAAACATATAATAATTTTTTTTATTTTTTATTTCTTATAAATTTTTGAAATGACTATAAATTACTAAATTACTAAATTACTAAAAATTCAACATTGAATTTTTGTGAGCAGTGAGATTAATTATATGTGTAGATACATATATATCTATTTTTATATCATTTAAATTAAAGTATATTCCATATAAAATACATAAATATGTTAATTTAAAAAATTTCATTTAAAAAGTATTGAGACCTAAATATTTTAATTTCAAAATTTGTACTAAGTTTTTAAAAACGATTATAAATTACTAATATTATTGAAAATCTCACTTTGAATTTTTTTGTGATAAATAGTTTAAATTTTTTGTTATATCAAAGATACAAATGTTAATAAAATCATAGGAGTAAGAAACTCCCATTAGTAAACATTCATACTAAAATATACTATATATAATATTATATAAATTTTATTATATACCATATAAAATAAATAAAATGACTATTTTGATTTATTTACCAATAAAATTATAATAAATAAAAATGATTGTTTTGATTTATTTACTTATTCTAATTTAGTTATATACATAATAGTTATTTGATTCTCAATTATTAAATACATTTATTATTTTATAATATGTAAATGAACAAAAATAAATAATATATGTAAAAATAATTTGTATATAATATTTATTTGGGCGAGTCTTAACTTAATGCTTTATTATTTACCTAACCTTAGCAGCACAATTTTAATTTTGACTCTACACAAGAATATGTGGGTTGAATAGACAAAAAATATGTGGATTGAGTAAAGTGTTTTAGTTAAGGTGTATTGGAAATGCTGATCAACGGCTTAAATTTAATAAAATAAATGCAAAGAATTGTGGATCAAGTAGGTATTTTAGGGTCCGACTGGTTTAAACGCAGCAGTTCCGGTTGTGGGTATGGGTGTGAAAGTTTGCGGATGCAGGTGATTGCGGTTTCAAGAGTTATTAAGCGTTTTGTATGACTGGTATAACTTTTAAAAATTGTTGCGTTTGTGAAATATTTGTGACTGGTTGACTATGAGATATTACATCGGTTTAATAATAATTACTAATATTAACTTATTATAACATAATAAAATATATAAACATACTATTGTAATCAAATATAACAATTTTTAATATGATATGAGTAATAATAATATTATGTGTATTTATTTAATTTTATATTTATTTATGTATTTGTAACCGCCTCAAACCACAAACACTAGCTGAAAACATCTTTTGATTTTTAGAGGTTCGGAACAGTTTGAAAATGATTCTTAACGGTTTATATAATTGTTTTTGAAACACTGCCTACCGATACTAACCGTAAAAACTGTATTTGTAGGTGGTAGCGGAAAAACGAGTCATGACTTTAGTTACCCGGTGATTGAACTTAGTGAGTTGAAGATCTTACTGGTGACAATGATATGTGAAGTTGTATAGTTTACAAAAAGAAAAGTGATATGTGAAGTTGTATCTAGTATGTGTGATGTTACTTTACAAAATATTATATTAGTCGGATAAAGGATTAGTTAGCGTATAATTTGGTTTTGTATCTATATTTCGATGTTGTTATACATTGTGGTCCAAGAATGGATTTCAAAGCATTTGTATGCATGTTAACTATGCTACAATTCTGAATAACGCTAACAATGATAATAGACGATATTACAGTCGACAATACTCCGGGAATTGAAACCCAGATCTCCTCCTGTAGAAATTGCGTTGTCTGGAATTCGAACCCCAGATCTGGATGTAGAAGCCTTTAAACTTTGACCACTAGACCACGGTGCTTCCACGCCCATTATAGTTTACATATATATTTTATATCTATATTGTTCACAGGTAAAATTTTGAAATTATACAGTTATTTATTCTGTTATCCTCAAATTTGTTAGACAATATTTTAAAAACTAGATTTTGAAGATTCTGTTGATATGTGATCAAAGCTTTAGTATTCCAGGGTTAGTTATTAGGTTGTTACTCGGGTAACTAGGTTGTTGGTTAAGTCGATTAAGTATTAAATCAGTTTAGTCATTTAATTTTGGTAAGGTCTTGTAAATCCAACTAGATCTTCACCCGTGCGACCGCACGAGTATTTATTTTCTATTTTTAATTTTTTTTATTAAATGATGTATTTGTAATATTTGATAATAAATTTATGTCGAAAACTAATTTTTGCAGTTATAACAAAAATTAAAATTTCAATAAAATATTCTTATATAGATTCAGTTATCCTAATTAAAATAGTATAGGTGTGGGTCATAATGCTTTCGAATTCCAAATATTTGGAATTTATATTAATATAAATTTGTTAAAAAATAATCACACTCGGTATTTAATTTTAAATCTTAATTTGGGTGTACTAAATGTTATATTTGTAAATGTAATCATATTAAATTAAGTAATTTTATATTTTTGCATTTAACGTAAAATGTATCACCAACACTGGAGATCACCTAAACAAATATAACATTTATATGATTAGATGTATGTGTAAAATATATAACAAACAAAGTTTTTAAATGATAAGTATGAAAATACACAATATGGTTAGTATGCTATTAAACATGATACGTTACTTATAAAATTTGTAACAATAAATAATTATTAGACTTTTAACAAATTTGTGACATAAAAATTAAGATTATAATTTGTAAAAAAAAATGAAATGTAATATAAATATATTTGATCTAACTGCTAATTCGTTATAAATGGGCTTACGTGTTCAATAATTTTCAGATTAGATTTTGACAATTAGTTTTCATAATTATTGTAGACTAATGAGAAAATCAATGGAAAATAATTTTTTGAAAATAAATAAAGTGATTCAGTTTCTATATCTTGTAGTAGAGATGGGCGTTCGGATATTCATTCGGATTTGATTCAGGTCTCTTTGGGTTTTAGATTTTTGGGGTGAAAGGTTTTAGCCTCATTCGGTATTTATAATTTCGGTTCATGCTCTGGTTCGGATAACTCATTTGAATTGTTTAAAAAAAATTAAAATTCTTAAAATATAAAAGTAAAAATTTATATAACAAATAAATTTGAATAACATATGGCAAAAACTTAAACTTAACATAAAAATTGTTTTGGTTCGAATATTAAAAGATAGTGATCTCATACCATATCATATGCGATTTTTATTATCATTAAATGTAGTAAATTTAGAATTAGGAAATGTATTTATTAAACTGAAAAGACAACATTAATAAAATTTTAAATAATTTTGAAATTGATTTAATAGAAAAAAAAAATTAAATTTTATATTAGGATAACACATTAACTCAACTGAAAAAGACAACATTAAAATAGGTAACTTAATTTATATTAGGACAACACATTAACTCAACAGGAAAAGACAAGCATTAAATTAGGTAGTTTAATTTAATTCTCAATGGCATTTAGGCGTAAATATTGTGCAACTTGTAGGGTTAATCCATATGTGTACTTCTGTTTTAATAAAGTAGATATATACGAGAGAGACAGAGTGATGCAGCAACATCTACACCAATAGCGCCAACATAACGTCCAAATTCAAATAAATTCCTTTTTAGCTTATAGTTTTGTCTTCAACGATATTTCTTTTTCTTTAAGTTTTATGACAGTTTATAAGAACTTTTCTCTAATGAGAGTTGTCCAAACGGAGGAATATATAAACAGAGCTTTTTCTTCTTTGTTTGATACACTTTGAATCATAAACTTTAGAGCTTTTGATTTTTAAATACCTTGTGAAATTTGATTAAATTGATCAAATAAGAAGTTGGTCTCAAGAAGCTATCAAAAGAAATTTTTGATTGATCCAAGAACAAGTCTCTAAGAACCATAAAAGTTCTTCGATTGCCGTAGTTGGTATCAGACCTCGTCTATGCTCTGAAACTCGCTAAGGCCATCGACAATGGTTCGCAAAATATGTTCCCAGAACTACGGCACGTCTGGTTCTCAACAACCAGTCGATGACGACATACCCACATCACAGCAATCTCTCAATGAACTGCAGGACCAGGTCGCAGCTCTCATTAGCGCAGTTGCTGCTTTATCTACGCAAAACACCACTCCCGCCTTACGCCCTAGACACCCTGTCCATACCAATGACAATGATGAGTCAGAGGATGAATCAAACCTGTTTGCTCCACTCCACAATCAACCTATCCGCCATCGCAATAATAACGACAATTCCGACTCAGATAACGACAATGACAACATCTATACAGCATGGAAATGTAGCTTCAAAATAAAATTTCCCAAGTTTCATGGCTCCACAGATGCTGAAGAACTTTTGGATTGGTTTGTAACCATCGAATAAATCCTCGAGTTCAAACAAATTCCAGAAGATCAATGTGTTCATCTCATCACCATTCGATTTTGAGAGAAAGCAGCCGCTTAGTGGTCACAAGTCAAGACAACAAGATCTCGGTTGGGTAAAAAAAATCATCTCGTGGGATAAACTGAAATGAGAGATGCAAAAAAGATATCTCCCTACAACTATGATCAAATCATGTTCCAAATATTCCAGAATCTGCGACAAGAAAAAAAAAACCGTTGATGAATATGAAACATAATCCTTTAGGATGATCAATCGTGTCTAAGTTCGCAATACAGAGCAACAACTAACAACTCGTTTGATCGGAGGTCTTCGTCAACAAATTCAATTCACTCTTAACTTATTCCGTCCGCAAACAATATCGGCAGCTCATCAATAGGCCATGAATGTCGAAGCTCATACTCGATGGCTTCCAAGCATGGGGTTCCACTCGAAAAAACCGACAAAACCCAACTCCTTCCACAACAACAAGCAACGATACAGCCACTACAAAGTCAGAATAAACAATTTTCCCAGCCAATTCTAGTCAGCAACCTCGTATAGGACGCAGACGCTGTTATTCTTGCGGAGAAGCCGGCCATCGACAATCCGCATGTCTTTCTCGTAATAGACGCGGGTTACTTATTGAAAGAAGCACCACAAGAGTCTGTTCCTGTATTTGACAAGGAAAAAGAGGATGAAGAAGAAGAGGTCTATCCCGATACAAGACACCTTCTCGTAATTTGTCGCTTATGTCTTGCCCCGAAGTCCACAGATCAGTTCCTTCAGCGCAACAAACTTTTCCAGTCCCGATGCACTATTAACGGAAATTTTTGTACATTCCTCATCGATTTCGGTAGCTGCGGAAACGTGATATTTGCAGATGCCGTCAGAAGACTCGAGTTGAAAGAAGAACCGCATCCCTCACCCTACAAACTCGCTTGGTTACACCAGGATCGCGACGCACTCTCGTCTCTTTTTCTATTGGCCCATCCTACAAAGATCAAGCATATTGTGACATAATTCCAATGGACGCGTGTCACTTACTGCTCGGTCGACCTTGGGAGTTTGACAGAAAATTTCTACACGACGGTTTCCTCAATACGTATAGCTTCACTTTCGCCAACAAAAAGTTTGTTTTCAAACCTTCACCACCAGAATAGAACATTGCAGCCCCGAGCCCTGTTTTATTCCTACGCTATACTCCTTTTATCACCGCAATGCGAGACGATGGAATGGTCTTAGCCCTTCTCACCAAACCAACAACAATTTCACAGTTACAAAATATCCATGCTCTGTTATCTAAGGTGCTCGCGGAATTTGACGACGTCTTTCCCACAGACCTACCTAATGGCTTACCTCTTTATGTGATATCCAGCACTGTATTGATCTTCTTCCAGACACTGCCCTTCCAAACCGATCTCACTACCGTATAAGTCCAAGCGAACAAAAAGAACTACACCGCCAGGTGGAAGAGCTCATTGCAAAAGGTTTCCTGCGTGAAAGCTTGTCTCCTTGCACAGTCCCTGCCTTACTCATTCCAAAATACGGTTCATGGAGAATGTTCGTAGATAGTCGTGCCATCAACAAAATTACAATCTGCTATCGCTTCCCGATTCCTCGTATGGACGATTTACTTGATCAAATTGGTACTGCAACGATCATTTCCAAACTTGATCTTAAAAATGGTTATCTTCAGATACGAATCAAACCGAGCGATGAGTGGAAAACAGCTTTTAAGACGCTAGAAGGACCTTTTGAATGGATGGTTATGCCGTTTGGGCTCTCAAACGCACCAAGTACTTTCATGCGGATGATGAACCAAGCTTTACAACCATTCATTGGAAAGTTTGTGGTGGTTTATGTTGATGATATCCTCATCCTCAGCTCGTCCATTGATGAACATGTCCGCCATCTCACCGAAGTTCTAACTGTCCTATGCCACAATAAGTTCTTCGCTACCCTAAAGAAGTGCGATTTTGGATCACCCACCGTACACTTTCTTGGTTATGTTGTGTATGCCCAGGGACTTGCCATCGACTTAAATAAGATCTCTACCATCCAATCTTGGCCGAATCCCACTAAAATTACTGAGGTGAACAGTTTTCATGGCTTGGCTTCGTTTTATCTCCTCTTCGTTTCTCAATTCAGTAGCTTGATGGCACCAATTACTGACTGTATTAGGGATGGTCAGTTCGCATGGACACATAAAGCAGCGCAGGCGTTCTCCACTATCAAAGGCAAACTTTGTTCAGCTCCGGTCCTAAGCTTTACCTGAATTCACCCTTGTCTTTGAGTTACATTCTGATGCACCGAAAACAGGAATATGCGCGGTGCTTAACCAAAAAGGACGTCCAATTGCGTTCTTTAGTGAGAAATTGGCCGGTGCACGTTTCCGTTATAGTACTTATGACGTGGGAATTTATGCAATTGATCAGTGCTATAAAACATTGGAGGCATTACTTGTTCCACAAAGAATTTGTTATTTATACCGATCTTGATACTCTTAAACATCTCAGTAGTTAAGGTAAAGTGTCTTCCCAACACGCGTCTTGGATAGCTTATCTTCAGCATTCCACGTTCGTTATTAAACACACTTTCAGCGTTTCTAACCGAGTTGCCAATGCTCTTAATCGTTGTCGCTCTCTCTTGGCCGTCCTTCATACTTCAGTTCCGGGGTTCAGCAATTTGTCTGATCTATATCCGTCTGACCCATATTTTGGGAAGATGTATGAAGCCGTGTCGCAAGGAGTCGCACCATCTGATTATACTATGCATGATGGGTTTCTTTTCCATGGAACCATATCGTGTATACCAGACTGCAGTTTTCGTCTACGAATTCTCTCAGAGTTACACAAGAAAGGACATGTGGGACGAGATCGTACACTTCAACTAGTGTCGTCTTCTTAATTTTGGCCTTCTCTTCGTCGTGACGTCGAGCGATTCGTAGAACGATGTGTCATATGTCAGCAATCAAAGGGTACAACTTCAAATGCAGGTATTTGTATGCCACTACCTATTCCATCGCAGCCGTGGACAGATATTAGCATATGTATTTCATTGTCAGCCTTCCCCATACACAAAAGGGTTTTTATTTCATCTTTGTTGTGGTTGACCGGTTTTCAAAAATGGCACACTTTATTTCTTGCAGGAAGACCATTGACGTCGTCCAAGTTGATGTCATGTTCTTTTGCGAAATTTATAAGCTCCATGACATTCCCATGTCCATTGTGTCTGATCGAGATTGTCAGTTTCTTGGGCACTTTTGGCATTCTTTGTGGAAGCTTTTAGGTACTACACTTGAGATGAGTTCTGCTTATCATCCTTCGTCTAATGGTCAGATGGAGGTTGTTAATCGCTCTCTTCATAATATTCTGAGATTTCTCGTGGGTGATGCGATTAACTCTTGGGATTCCAAGTTGCTGCAGGCCGAGTTCGCACATAATCAAGCTACAAATCGCAGTACAGGTTTCTGTCCGTTTCAGGTGATTTATGGCACTATTCCTCATGGTCCTATTTCCCTTTCAGCCTTACCTGATATCACTCAATCACATGGACATGCCGCAACGTTCGTTGAGTCACTTGCCAAGATACATACTATCCCACTCGTTAATTTGAAAGCAGCTACTACGAAGTATAAAGACGCAGCAGACAAGCATCGTCGGCATGTCGTTTTTGACATTGGCAACCTGGTGTGGGTTTATTTCATGCGAGATAGACTTCCAGCACATGCCTATAACAAACTTAAGTCCAAAAGAGTCGGCCCTGTCGAGGTCCTTGAGCGGATAAATGACAATGCTTATCGCCTACGTCTCCCAGCCATAACAATACTTCAGATGTCTTCAATGTCAAGTATCTCTCTCGTTATGTTTCCGACGCCACACCTTCTGATTCGTGGTTGAATCTTTCTTACCCGGGGAGTCCTGATGCAGCAGCATCTACATCATTGGCGCCAACATAACTTCAAATTCAAATAGTTTCCTTTTTAGCTTATAGTTTTGTTTTCAATGATGTTTCTTTTTCGTTAAGTTTTATGACAGTTTATAAGATACTTTTCCTAATGGATCGTTGTACTAATTTCTCTTGTCTTTGATCTTGAGTGATTCTCATGAGTGAAGTGAGGTATTAACCGAGTGTTAGATTCAACAATAGTAGCTTTGATTCATCTTGAATTAGAGGTTTCCGCACAACAAATTCTTATGCATGTTATGTTACAATTGTAAATGATAGTAAACAATGAAAATACCAGCCAAAAGTTTTTTAACCATTATAATATATATATATATATATATATATATATATATATATATATATATATATTTATCATGTTAACCGGTAACATTAAAAGTCATGTGAATATTTATTGTGTTATCCGGTAAGGTGATAACACGATAACTTATACAGACAATACACACAACATCATCATATACATATATGTCCTTAGAGAATCCAAGTGATGTCTTATATTCAAGCTTCAAATCTGAATCACCCGCAAGCGCGACCGGACATTCCTGTGGAAGATGTAGTTTACCGGGACCTAAGAGTGCATCACCTGATCATCCCCAAGAAAAATTGCTGGAACAAACCGCTGATTAGAGAACTGGTGGTGGCTGAAGATAAACAAAAGTTTTAGCGATTCAGCCGACTTTCTTAGCGAGCTAGGAGTATCAAAGATTGTTTGGAATCGTTCCCTTGGTTGCTAAGGTACATATGGAAGGGACAAAACAATAAAATCGTCAACAGTGAAGACACTTCTCCTCTGGATATGATACAACTCATAGTTTATGAGGCAAAGAGCTGGAAAATGGCACAGATCGTTCCTAGGCTAGAAGATGGAGCCGGAGCAGAAGGTCAAGGTGAGAACATGGTTACAGAGGTCCGCTTGGAAGATATATAGGGTTTAGCCTTAATCCTAATCCCTAAAAAAATTTAGGATTAAGGATTTATATTTTAAAAATTTACTATTTAGTGTTTTAATTTAGGATTTATCCAAGAGTTTAGGATTTAGAATTTAGAGTTTAGTGTTTTTATGACGGCGTTAAAATTTATTTTTATTTTTTTCGCTTATATTACTATTTCTTAACCTTTTTTATTTTGAAAATATAATGTAACTTGACAATATTTTGTTTCATTTTTAAAAAAAATCTTGATTGTAAAATAACTGATTCCTATTGATGGGTGAACATAGATGTTTATTCTAGGAGGTAAACCCAATAATAAGTCTAGTTATTTACATAATTACGGAAAACTTACACCCAGTTACGTGAGTGCCATCTTTTTATGTGTATTCACCTAAATTACTCTAAAATTAATATTGATGCCTGTGAGCCGAAATCATAATTAATTTATCTAAAATCTATCTGGCCTAGTTTAGTGTCGGGTGAGTCCAAAATAATAAATTAATCGCATATTTTACGAGCAAATTGGAAGTTGTTTTCGTATTTTTCAAGTCAATGCACAAAACAGAGTTGTTGTGTTTTTATTTGACATTAAAACAGAGTTGTTGTATTTTCGACTCGATATCAAAACAGAGCTGTTGTCAAATGAATAGGTTTGATTTGTTTTAAAAAACTAAATCATCACTACTAAGTTATCCAGATGGTTTATAAGGTTTATAAGGTGGAACATTATAGATGATAAGTGCGCTTTCTGGTATTAGTTAAAGGATATTCTAAACTCTAGTCAAACAATATGATATATTTTCGAATTAATCTTTTCTATAATAGTAAATGTGTGTTTTTCGGGATTGACCCGATGAACCGATGTAACTTATCTATAGAAAGGTGCAACATTAGTTGTTTTGTATGGAAACGTGGAATTCATGTTTTCTTCACGATTGAAGAACGTGCAGGTGTAAGTTTCAAAAAAAAAAGAACGTGCAGGTGTATAAAATTCCACGCGTTGGACCTACATACTCAAGTCGGATTTACAGACCAGATAAAAAGTCAATATATACTAGCAACTAATATGATTGTGTGTTTTAGCAAAAAAAAGAAAGAAAAAAACTAATATGATTGTCACAAAACTTTTTGTTCTAAATTGTTACATGACAAGAAATCGGAGGAAATGGATTTATTATATATTATTTTGCATATAGTCTAATTTTTCTTTTCTTTTTTTTCTTAAAATGTTTTTTCTTTTATTCTTTCATATGTTCTGATATCTGATCCATGGCTTTTAAAAGATTTTTCGTTGAAGAAATATCTCTGATCCAATAGCTTGATTAAGAATTCATTAATGATTTTATATCAAGAAATATGAATTTGGAGTACTAGAGAAGATGTAATTATGCATTTTAGTGAAAAAAAATTTACAAGAGATCTACAACATGGAGTACTGTCAAACGTGGATCCGATTAGGTTGTTTAGGTGATGCAGTAAAGACGTAAATCTTTATAAGGCATGTAAAATTGTCGGCAGTAGAATTGTCTATAATATTTCTCATAGTTTGTAATAGCATAATTGACCGGTGTTTTTAATTTAAACTTTATGACCTAGAAGTCATGGATTCATTATCTCCCACTCTGCCTTCGATCTAACTAGTAATCAACTGATTTACATGATACTTTTACAATGGATTAGTGATACATTCATTTTGAGGAATTTGAAAACTATGATATCTTGATATTGCTCAAATTAACTTCAAACAATTGCCTCAGATAAAAGTGTCGTCGTATTACTTAAGGATCAAATCCACATAGACTGAATCACACAATAGACTTATTGTTTCAAGCTAAGCTAAGTCATAATGTAGAAATCAAATAAAACAAAACAATAAACAGATAGGTTGTGAAGCTGATAGATAAAGCGTTAGATCTAAAGACTACAATCAAGAGATTCAAAACACAAATCAATGATGCCAAGGGTTTTATAGGTTCAAATTCTAGAACTCGAATTTTATAATAATTTATTCAACTATCGCTATGATAAAATATTCAGATGCCTAACTCTAATCAAGTTCCAACTCTCGATGCGAACTCTATGAATTAAACCACTGGTAGACAAAATTCGATAATGTTCAATTAAATCCTAGACCCACTTTTGCTGGGAATAGGTATTCTAATCTAGAAGGTTCGAGTTCCATTAATCGATTGCAACCTCGTGTCTCACAATTTTCCTGTGATCCTAGGTTCTAGTTAGCCATTCTAGATCTTAGTATTACAAGCCTCCCAAGTGTATAAATCAGTAAATAACCCTAGCAATCAATAATTATCAATTTGACACTGAGCACTAGAAATCCCTAAATCTAGCAAGATGATACTCATCCAAGATCAATGAAAATATAATCAAAGACTGAATATGAATTATAAATAAATCCATAAGAGTTATGATAATAATCAAAGACTGAATATGAATTATAAATAAATCCATAAGAGTTATGAGAAGACTCCCAAAGGAATTTTTCTCTTCTCTCCTTCTCTCAAATCAAGCTTAACCTAAACAATGCCTGGAAAATAAATATATCTACATATATAGGTTATGTCATGTCATGAGTTCTTTTGTAAATAAGAAAAACATGAATATGAATTATAAATAAATCCATAAGAATTATGAGAAGACTCCCAAAGGAATTTTTCTCTTCTCTCCTTCTCTCAAATCAAGCTTAACCTAAACAATGCCTGGAAAATAAATATATCTACATATATAGGTTATGTCATGTCATGAGTTCTTTTGTAAATAAGAAAAACATCCGGACCAAACTCCAATTATTGGAAGCTGATAAAAACTCAGATGGGTTCTTCCGGCCTGTATAGGGATCCGGTGTGCGTTTGTGGAGATGTGGCTGCCTTTAGCCAGTTTTGTATAGGTATTTGGCGTGTAGCTGTTTGGTGGCTGCTCATCAGACTAATGTTTGGTCTTGTTAGTGCGGGTCTGTTTGGCCTTTGGCTGGCTGTCTTCGTGTTGGGGGATGTTCAGAAAGTCTACCACGAGCGGTTCTTGGTCGAGCCAAATCTTTAAGAGCGAATCATTTACCAAGTTTTGTTTTTTCATTTTAATCGTGGCTCTGTTTTTGTGTGGCAAGCGGTAAGTGTGAATTGGTTGAATCCACTGGCTAACAGTTCCGTTGGTTGTGTTTATCCCTTCCTAAATTAGAACGAGTTTTTGTTTAGATTTTATTTTTTTATTTCCTCTATTTTTTATTGCCATTATACTTCTATCAAAAGTCTTAAAATTGGTTAAATATCTTTATATATTTACCTAAAGAATAGTCTTTTAAACTTGTTTTCCATATTATTCACTTAGGTATGTATAATGGTTAATTTATGTAAATTTATTTGTACACAAAACTTTACAAAAAAACTTAGCAAGTAATTTTGGTATATTCCTGCTTATACATGTAAGAAAACTTTATCCTGATCTGAACTTGTGGACATACATAAAAATAGAATAAAGGGAAATTAGGCCCATCATACAAAAAAACACAAATTCCCTAACTAACCAAAATCATCTTCTCTCTCTTTATTTCTTTTCCTATCTCTCTCTACTATGGGTGGGTAAAAAAACCGAACCAAACCGAGTCAAACCGAACTAACCGAACTTAACCGAGTCAAAACCGAATCAAAATAGTTATGGTTTACTTCGGTTGGACAAATTCTAGAACCGAATTAACCAAACCGAACCGACCGAAACTGAATCCATAAAATAACCGAAGTGCCACTCCTACTGTCTATAATATTTATACTAGGTTCAAAGATAATAATCTAAAATAAGTAGATTACATTTTCAATGTTTGGTTTTATGTTTGGTTTTACGTTTAAACACAAAGAAATTATTGATTTAATTATATATTAGATTTAGTTCACATAATTTATTTTGTATTGATACCAACATGATGATTTCATGACCATGTGTTGATGTTTCAAAACATGATTTCTCTTATAAAACGTAACTAAGAAAGTCTGATTAAACCAAACCGAAACACAAACCGAACCGAATACAAACCGAACCAAAACTGATCCAAACCAAACTAACTATGGTTTACTTCAACTTGGAAAATTCTAGAACCGCATTAACCAAACTGAACCGAACCTGAACCGAACTGATAAAATAACCGAAGTGCCCACCCCTACCTTCTTACTAAAAATCTAATTTCCCATTTTTTTTTGTTATTTTACAAATAACCCCTAGAATAAATAAAGAGATTGAGCAAAATAAAAAAGAAGATAGTTCTCCTGAAATTCATCAACTTGCAGCTGGATGGTCGAGCATATATGCATAGGAGCAAAAGGCTTTCCGCCAAAAAAAGAGGAAAAACAATCTTAGAGGAATTTCAGTTCTCAAGCAGCAAGCTTCACGATTTTGATTTATTATATTCATACTTTTTCGATGGGGACAGACAGTTTCGCGGAAAGATGTATGAATTCTAGTCAAAATTTTTTTAATTAAATCTAACCAAACTCTTGGCCAAATCTCTCATGGAAAAAATGTTATTTAAATCATCAACATTCAAATTTAATTAAAATAAAATATCAATTTTTCGGTAAGCTAGAAAAATACTTAATTTTTATTAACAAGCAATTTTAATCATAAACTTTCGTTGACTTGACCATATTATTTTAGGCATATCGTTAGTCAACTGTTATAATTGACTAACAGTATGCCTAAAATAATTTTTAAAGTTGATGTTTTTTTGCTGAAAAAAAAGTTAATGCCTTTCTTGGCACAAAAATAAATCAACAATTTCCATCAAATCCGTAAATTTTAAATATTGAAAATATATATTTAATAACTATAACACTGATAATAAAATAAGAAATAATTCAAGCCAATTTTTTCTTTCATTTTATCAAAGTAAAAGTTTATATATTTTCATTTATATTTGGAAATAATTATTTAACTTATGATTAATTAATAATTTAGTTTTAAAATAATTATCAAAAACTTTTATAATTATCTACGATCAATTTTCGTAACTGTTTATATAATCTTATTGGGATTATATTTTAAAATATTGACGTCAATTTTTTTGAGTGAAGTGCTAGTTCAACTTTTTATTCTCAAATGAAAATAATTATCCAAATTTTTTTTTATATAATTCCTATAAATGTGGTACAAGATTACTTCTGCATTTTAATTATAAATAAATTTCACCAAAAAGTGTTAAGATCCAAAATACAGCTACATGATTAGAATACCATTAATTTTTTTATTATTGTGAGAACAAAAAATATATTAATATTTTACAGACAATAAAAAATTATGAATCATAATCCAATTAAGACTATATGAATAGTTACAAAAGTGATATAAATATAATAAATTGATTATAGTTCGCTGAGATAATTCTTCTTTATAGGATTTCTCGGTGCTGGTGGTGAGCATGCATTGCAGTTTGGCCATATATTCACGAGTTTACATCATCGGTAAGAGGCAGTTGGCTTCAGAGTGTGAGTCTAAATTCCCGGTGACGTTCGGGGTATAGATTGTGAAGGATGATTCTATTGATATGATAAAGTACATCTTTATACAGAGTTTTCAAGAGAGATTATAGGAGATAATCAATGTGATTGATACACTAGTAATGACGAGAATATACTGAACTTATGATAGTATCAACTTTCCTTAATATGCCCCCTCAAGATGGAAGTGCTTGAGCAACTCCAATCTTGGATGAAAGTTGCTGGAATGGAGCTCTCGTAAGTGGCTTAGTTAATGCATCTGCAAGCTGATTTTTCGAAGAAACATGGACCACTCGTAGTATACCTGATGCAACCTGGTTTCTGATGAAGTGATAGTCGAGGGCAAAATGCTTCATTCTAGAGTGAAAAACAGGGTTAGCACATAAGTATGTAGCACCCATATTGTCACAATATATCACTGGAAGTCCGTTGATGAAAATGCCAAGTTCAACCAGGAGTGAACATATCCATCGTAACTCTGCAGAGGTATTTGCAACAGAACGATATTCAGCCTCCGTAGATGATCTTGCTACACCCTTCTGCTTCCTAGAATACCAAGAAATCGGATGCTTCCCTAGATAAACAATGAAAGCATTCGTGGAGAGAAAATTGTCGGTGTCACCGGCCCAATCAGCATCCGAATAAGCATGTAAAGACATGAGATTGTTGCAGCTGAAGAATAAGCCATGCGATGCTGTTCCAGCTAGGTACCTCATGACTCGTTTTGCAGCTTGCCAATGATCAGAAGTAGGAGCATGCATATACTGAGACAATCTGTTAACAGCAAACGAAATGTCCGGCCTTGTGAAAACTAAATACTGTAAGCTCCCTACAGCAGAGCGATACTCTGTTGGATCAGTGTGACGTGTTCCAGATTTCAGAGTGAGCTTCGGATGAGACGCCATTGGCGTAGTAACTGGGTGAGCATTCGTGAGCTTGAAACGTTCGAGCAAATCGATAATATATCTTCTCTGCGTTAGGTGTAGACCTTTGGACGTGCGGAGAGCCTCAATGCCAAGAAAATAATCTAAGTCTTCTGGTTCTTTAACAGAGAAGCGTGTTGCCAAAGAATCAAGAACACGAGCGAGGAGAGCCTGATCATTCCCTGTAACTATGATATCGTCAACATAGATAAGCATGTAGAGCAAGCTTGATCCTTGTCGGAGAATAAACAGTGACGTATCAGCTAAGGAATTGACAAAACCAGACTGAGAGGAAGTTACTAAGCTCACGGTACCACGCCCTTGGAGCTTGTTTGAGGCCATAAAGAGCTTTATGAAGGCGGCAAACATGATGAGGATGTTCCGGACGAAACCAGGCGGTTGGACAGTGTAGACTTCCTCCTCAAGCGTTCCTTGGAGGAAAGCGTTGTTAACATCCAATTGTTTGATTGGCCAAGAACGACTGATCGCTACATCCAGGACAGTACGAATCGTAGTGGACTTGATCACCGGACTAAAGGTCTCAGTGTAGTCGATTCCCGGAAGTTGCGTGTATGCTCGTGCAACTAAGCGTGCCTTGTACCTGCGAACAGAGCCATCAGGATTATAGTATCAACTTTCCTTAATACGGGGATTGTTGATTCTGGGAGGCTCGAAGGCGTTGATTCTCGTTGTGGCAAGCTTGATATGTTAGCTGTTGCGAATTTGTTTTTCAGTGCATGTGGACAAGGTTTTTACTTTGCATCTCGTGTAAGATTTGGGAGATCAATGTCGTTGGTTCGTGATAATGATTATGAATATTAAAATCAGATTCTTTCGAATGATGTTTCTATTTATATTCCCAACAGACAGCGCCAAAATGTGGATCATAAAACCCACACTAGGAATTTCGTAGTGATTGTTTGTGAAAAAATATTGAAGAACTTGTGGGGAACGATCTCCTTAGGACACAGCGAAGTTATGAGACTAAAGTTGACAAAAATTGATTTTTATATTGATATTTTAAGGGTTTACAAATTATGAAATTGACAATTGAAACATGAATAGACTTAGATCAAAGTGGATGAAAAAGTCAAAGTATGAGAGCTCGAGGTCGATCGTATGAGTGTGTGTGTATGAAAGCATCCATATCCTCCTTGCCCTTGTTGTTGGACATGGGTTTTACCCCCAACAAGGCCTATAAGATAATGGCCTCAGCCCACTTAAAAGGAGGTGACTAGAAAAACCCTAGACCTCATCCTTCTATAAATAAGGAGGCATCCCTTCCTTGAGAAGAATCCTCTTTTTGATCTCTTGCCTCACTTCTCATTTTCTAGAGAGAAACACCAAATCACATGCTTTCTTCTAAGCACTTGTGACCTTTCGTTGTAGAACTATGATTGGCTTGATCCCCTTTCGGGGTACGTAGCCAACCTTTCACCGGGTCCAGCTATAACATTTTACACCTCTTTTACTCTCCAACCATCCAGTTCAAGCTCAGTATGAAGACTTCTCCTAATCCCACCATTGAAATCAGTCAACCCCCTGTACAGCACCGATTTCGGTTCAAACAGTTGGTGCCCACATAATGGCCTCAGCCCATTTAAAAGGAGGTGACTAGAAAAACCCTAGACCTCATCCTTCTATAAATAAGGAGGCATCCCTTCCTTGAGAAGGATCCTCTTTTTGATCTCTTGCCTCACTTCTCATTTTCTAGAGAATAACACCAAATCACATGCTTTCTTCTAAGCACTTGTGACCTTTCGTTGTAGAACTACGATTGGCTTGATCCCCTTTCGGGGTACGTAGGCAACCCTTCACCGGATCCAGCTATAACATTTTACACCTCTTTTACTCTCCAACCATCCAGTTTAAGCTCAGTATGAAGACTTCTCCTAATCCCACCATCGAAATCAGTCTACCCCCTGTACAGCACCGATTTCGGTTCAAACACTTGTCTCCCTTTTATACAAGTTCTACCTGCTAGCCTCCTCTGATATCCTCTCCTTCTTTGTTTATTCGATTCCCACCATCCTGAAACTGCTTATATTCTTTGTCTAAATTGAAGTGTGGACAGTCACCAACGGAATTTCCATTTCTGGAGATGGTTGGTCCCTCGGTTGCGTTCCCTTATGTTGTGGCTTCTACTCGCCTCCGTGAAGGTTGAAGATGTGCATCTTTGGTCGGACTTGCGAGATGGAGACGATACGAGGTGACTTCTATGGTTAGGGTTTCATGTGTTGGATTTTTCTGATTCTAGCTCTGATGGCTGCGAGACTACTCTGATGGTGAGTGTTGACGAGGCATGGACCGGTTTGGACACCTGATTTCTGCAATGTCGTCAATGTTTTTAGACTCTTTGCTGGTGTTCATTGTAGCAGAAGCATTTCTTCTCGATGTCTTCTTTCCATGATTACATCTCTTAATTAATTTTATATGTTATTTTGTTGTTTGTCGCTCAGTAATCATAACATATTGGCATTGTTCCTATTTTTGGTTGGTAATGAATTTAATTTTGCTTCTTTCTAATATCTTTTGTCTCTCTATCTCTTTTTATTATATTTTTCTCAACGTATTCTATACTATTAAAAGGGAAACAGTATTGAAAAATCGACTTATCTAAGTTGTTTTAGACCCTTTCATTTTTTTAAATCCAACCTATTACATATAACAAGATCTTATAACTAACCTATTTTATAGCAACTTAATAAGATTCTCCTTCATTTAAATAAAGCCTATTACTGTTATTGACTTTAAATGTTACTATAATCTAAACCGTTGACTTCTAACATTTTAAATATGTGCGTAAGAAAGATTTGTATAAACCTAATGTTTATATAATTTTTTGTTATCGAATGATGGTGTGGAATTAATTTAAAACAATATTGTACCTCATCTATACTATTAAAAGGAAATCACTAACAAAAAATTTACTTAAAAAAATTGTTCAGTCCTTTCACTAACTAATTATTTTCCGTCCAACTATTTGAAAAATTAATTTGCGGATGCGGGTTATGAGTTTTTTATGCAGGCTTAGTATGAGTTGGTGGATTTTGGATCGCAGCTACCCGTCGACCCGCAAATTATTTTAAAAAAATAAAAATTAAAAAATTAAATACTTTTTTAAATACAAGAATTTAAAAATAATAATTTAAAATTTAAGTCATGTATAATTTTTTTATTATAAATATACTTTTATAGTAATTAAATTAAATAATGATTTTTAAAATATGTATATAACCCACGGATAACCACAAAATTAAGCGGAACAGATGCATGTACAATATTATTTGTTTGCAGGTTGTGCGGATTATATTTTTAACCAAAACAAAGTTGAAAATCCACGGGTTGGCGGGTCAGCGGGGCGAGTTCGACCCGCAACTCAGCCTTAACCGTGCGTATACCGGATCAATTTTTAAATTACAATAGATTTTGATCTAAATTTATACACAAATATGATTACAAAAATATAAATATAATAAAAAAAAAATATAAAAAATTAAATTTGAAATAAAAGAATATACCCGCCCTTTTAAAGGCGTGTCAAAATCTAGTGTGTTCTTATAACACCAGCTTGTTAAATCCAGTCAATAATCTCAGAATAATTGTGCTATTAAATGGACATTTTTACGACCAAAGTTATGCTTGAAAGTGCGATTTTGTTGACCACCTTGATTGGTAAAGCAATTAGCATTAGAGTTATACTCTATATTATCCAATCAGCATTTGTTATTAAATCATTTAGAAAAGCATTTACTAAATGTTAATGCTATCCAAATGATCTCGGACAAATGCTCTCATATGAAGTTTTTGGAAAAACATTTGTATTTATAATTTATGAATTTAAGAAAAATATATAATTAGTTCATTTATTTTATTAAATAATATCATAAAATTATTTTTATATCTCAAAAATGAAATTTTGATTTCTAAAATAAATTTACAATATAAATATTTTTTGGAAAAATAATATTTTCACATTTAAAATATAATTTATTTATTTTAATTATAGTATATTTTAAATGTAAAATATTATTTTAAAGTAGACATTTTAATTGTAGAATTTATTTTTAAAATAATATTTTTCGATATAAACATAATTTTGAAATTAGTAAACAAAATAAATTAATTATAGATCTTTTGTTTATATATATATATTCATTATAAGCAAATATATTATATATTATATATTAACTTTTATAATAATTTTAAATAGCATGTTCATACTATTTTACCAATCAACTATTAAATAGTTTAACAAAAGCATACAATTTCTACAGCATATTGTTTTTATAGACATACTATTACTATTTATCATCTGCTTTGCCAATCAGACTCTTGTCGTGTGGATAAAGACCTAACCTTTTTCTAAGGATTTTGAATCTCCTGACGTTTACAAAAAATTATAAAACGCTGATGGTCCTATGAAATAACACGTGTTTCTTTTCTTGTGGTAAGGACCAAGTATGTTGGGTTGTTGCCCTACGCATAGTGAGTAGATATGATATAGTTTAAATTTTTTTTTTTTGGTCAAAATGATATAGTTTAAATGTATTTAAAATATACATATAAAAATGCAATATGTAATAGTCTATATCCAGTTAAATAATTAATAAACTTATAATAATATAATGCTGTAGAAGTTTGAACCCACCATCTGAGCATTTATAATATCATGTTTGCCATTGGTCCTATCTCTAGTATTTTATCGACCAACTTTGTTTTCTTCCGAACAAACCAACTAACTGATTAAAAGCCTCTGTGTGACACAACTAAACTGTACAAGACTTCTATAGAGTTTATTTTATGCTAGTTATTTTCAATCTAAATTTTCAGATCACCTCTATTTTAAATGATAGAATAGTATTTTGTTGTATAAAAAATTGTATGCACCTATCTTTTTCTCTCTTAATAGTTTTCACCTATATTTCACTGAAAACGAAGATTTTGTGACTAGTGACCTAATCGACGTTTATATCGGTTTCCCTCATTTTCAACTTTGACATATGTTCCGCATTACTTAGAAATACATATTCACACCATTTGCGAAATTGGTTCGGTCTCTGGATGGAGGAACACTACGAAATGTTTGATTTCTGGTGACTCGCTGAAAATACATCAAAGATTTTTGTTTAAAGTAATAAAACTGCTGTTGAAAATCACTAATTAGTCTATTACGGACAAACGTTCTACATCGGAAGTTTGGAAGAGATTTTAAGTAATTTATAAAATAGATGTGTCAATCCATTACACCAATTGATTTTAAGTCGAAAACTCATCTAACTTAACATGATATCAGAGTCCGATCCGAACAATACAATCTGATTCATTATCGATGCAACCTAAAGTATGTTCATCGTCATTATCCAAATATTTCGAGATTAAAGCTCAAAGAACTATTATCTCAATAAGATATATTAGAGACAAAAATCTCACATCGAAAGTTGGATACACTAGTTTTGAAATCCCGAAATCAGAACGTTAGCTACCGGTGTTCACTGATCGGGAAAGCCCGCTTCCTGGTCTTTTTTTCCCATGACCTTCTCTTTTTATTGCTCAAATACGTTTAATTCCTTGCCAAATCGTCTGTAACCTACAAGATGATGTTTATCTGGTTAGCCCGTCCCATGTTTCTATTTCGACGCCCACTTAAAAGTTCAATTAATGTATTATTTTAATTTTTTTAAAAACACAAGCCAACTAAATGTCACGACATTTTACTTAATACAGTATATCTTATGTATTTGATTATATAATGCTAATCATTCGTTTACATCTCCTACATGGTTGTTATAATAATAAACTAGTGGTTTTCCGGCGCGTAACTGTATGTTTTATTCTTACATGAATTTATAATTTATTATATGATCTTAGTAAAGAGAATATGTTAAAATATGAAAATGAAAATATGTTAAAAGAAAATGATATTTTTTTCTAATATTTTTGATAGTGGTTAACGAACGTAGTATATTACTTTGTTTGAAATTGTTTAGTTCAAAGAGAAATAACATAAATGGCTGTTATTAATTGATTTAATAAAAATAGAATAAAAAGCTGATGGTTGTAACAAAGTTAATTTAGTTAGAAATAAAGCAAAGTTGATTGTTTATATTTTATTTAGAGAACATACTTATATTATTAATTATTAGAATACTTATGAACTACTCCCTCCGTTTCATATTACTTGTCGTTCTAAGTCTTTGCACACAGATTAAAAATATATTTAATTTTGCATATTTCCAAAATAAAAATACTATTACCAATACACATCAACCAATATAAAAATAGAATAGAGAATATTTTAAATAAATTTTGCATTGAAAACCGAAAATGACACTTATTTTGAAACAAAATTTTTACTCTAGAACGACAAATAATTTGAAACGGAGGGAGTATTAAACTTGTACTAATATATGTAGTTCAAAGAATAGAAAGATAGAATAAGTTTCATATTTTATAAATTTTATAAAAAAATAAGGGTGAAGTATCAATTTTTGGTAATCTAATTGATGAGTATTAATATATATTTTTCAGATTACCATGTTTATTTTTTAAATATGGAGGTGTGAGTTGTATGTGTTAGTTTAGTTTGAAGGCTTCTAAAAATATGTATTTTAAAATAAAAAACATAAATTTATTTTCTATATTAGTTTTGTTATAATGGAAGATTATATCCGTCTGTTAACGAAATTCTTGTTTGTTTACCCTTATTTGCAAATATCAACGAATCTTGATATATTTAAATATATTTTTAGCTAAAAATATAAATGTTTGGTAAACTCCTCTATTTAGTGGACAAATCCTATTTTAACCGGAGTGGAACATTTCACCAAATCTTCCTACCTTCCCATCAATCAACAACATATCAACCCCAACAGCTTGTCCCTTTTTCTTAACATTTCAGGCTTGCTAAATTGTTGTATCCTAGTCTTAACAACATCTCTATACCGGCTTGTCTTTAATTCCGAGCAATGAAAACTGGGACTTCGACATGATCTGAAATGGGAAAAGTAAAGGGATTCCCACCCGAACTCTCACACCGTCTATACATACGCAATGAAGCTGAGGAAGCATGAAATAAATAAGTATTCAATATGAGAGAGTGGGGAAGTGGGATTTCTGGATTCATGAATGGTTACGTCGATTGTGTTAAAGAAAGAGAATCGTAGAGGTCCTATTCTCCATCGTCAACATCAAATTCTAAGAAACCCTGTGAAGCAATGTTTTGAAATTTGATTCGGATACTGAACCAGACGATTTACCGGGTCGTTGGATCAAATGATCAACCGGTGATTAATATGAATTAAATTTATTATATAATAATATATTAGCAATGAAAATAAATATATAAAAACTAAAGTTAATATTTTAAAATGTTTTTAAACATCAAAATTATAGTTTTATAAAATACTACAATTCCATCAAATATTTTTCTTTGGTTCTTAAATTTTGGATTTTTTACAAAACCTAAATCCGATTAATATGAATTAAATTTTGCTGCAAAAAAAAATCCGATTTACATTGGGTCACCAAATCTCCCGGTTCAACCTCGGATCCGGATCGGATTGAAAACACTGTTATAAACTTGTGGACATTTATGAAAGAAAGTTTAAAAATTCAATGCCTTTTACAATTAACACCAATTAAAACCCATTAAATATAAGTTGAGAAAATATTTTAATGGTTAAAAAGAGAATGTCACATGACATTTTTTCTCCATAGAAAGAGAAAGTCTACTTTATTATATAACTAGTGATTTTCCGGCGCTACGCGCCGGGTTCGTATGTTATACTTTTACATAAATTATTATATGGTCTTAACAAATAAAATATGTTAAATATGAAAATAAAATATATTAAAAATGATATTTTCTAATTTTTATAGTGGTTAGTGACCGTAGTGCATTATTTTGTTTGAAGTTGTTTGGTTCAAAGTGCAATAGCATAAATGGTTGTTACTAATCGATTTAATAAAAATAGAATAAAAAGCCAATAGTCATAAAAAATTAATTTAGTTGGAATTTAAACATAAAACAAAGTTGAAGTTTTATATAGAGAACGTACTTATATTATTATTTATTAAAATAATTATATATGAACTATAAAACTTTTACTAATATATTTAGTTCAAATAATAGAAAGAAGGAATACATTTCAAATTTTATAAAAAAATAAGGGTGAAGTGTCAATTTTTGGTAAAATAATTGTGAGTATCTAATATATATATTTAAAATTACCATGTTGACTTTTAAAATATAGAGGTGTGTGTTGTATGTGTTACTTTGGTTTCAAGGTATCTCAAAAAGATGTATCTTAAAATAAAAAACATAAAATTATTTTCTATATTAGTTTTGTTATAATGGAAGATTTTATGTGTGTTCATAACAAAATTCTTGTTTGTCCATCCTTATTTAGAATATCAACGAATCTTAATATGAATCTAAATATGTTTTTTTATCTAAAAACTATAAATGGTTCCTAAACTCCTCTATTTAATGAAAACTTCTATTTTAACCGGAATGGAACAATTTCACTAAATCTTCCTAGTAAAAAGTCAATTTGTTAATTAGTAAATGAAATGTTAGCATCTATAACGATCATGAGAAAGACAATTTCTAACTATCTGTGATATTCAGGCTTGCTGGCTTGTTGATTTAGTAATGGTTTTGACAATAAATGATTAGTGTGGTGCAAAAGATTAATGGTGAGGGTGGTGTGTGGTTTACATCAATTTTAAATAACTTTAGCAACTTTTTTAAATTTCTCTCAGATGGAAGTAATGATTCTTTTTTTAGTTAAGTTTTAAGATTATATTAATCATGTTTACGGTTTTTAAAATGTAAACACGGATAGCATGGATCAGAGAAGTTATTGGTTTCATTGTATAGTGTAACATGGGAAGATACCATAGAGTTTATGTGTCAATATCAATAGACCAAATGCTAGTCTTTTGGACTTGAATTGCCATCAATTACTAAACATCATTAGAGTGGGATGAGTGGAATTTCTAGATTGATTATATGACGGTTACGTCGATTGCGTTAAAGAAGGAGAATCGTAGAGGATCCATTCTCTATCGTCAACATCAAATACAAAGAAACCTTATAAACCAGTGTTTTGACACCCGACCCGGACATTAAACCGGACGATTTACCGGATCTCTGGATTATTGCATCAACCGTGGGTGAACCGCAGTTTAGTAAATGAATTAGTTTTATTATATAATAATATATTAGCTATGAAAATAAATATATAAAAACTAAAGTTAATATTTTAAATGTTTTCAGACATAAAGTAATAGTTTAGATATGTATCTATTTTATGTTTATTTTTTTTTCAAATACTTAACTTTAGTTTCTATTTTTGTATTTTTATTTGACATACAAAATATTAAGAAATAGTTTAAAGTATTTTTAAAAAATATGTAACATAAGAGTTATGAAATCTTAAAAAAATCAAGACATAAAATTCATAATAAATTAAACTTTCAATTCAAAATTAAAACATCATTACAATAAATTGTCAATATCAAAAATAAACTAACACCTAATCACAACTAACACCAAAACACATTAAATGGAGTTGAGAAAAAAAAATAATTATTAAAAGGAGAATGCCACGTGGCATTTTTCCTCCCAAGAAGATAAAAAATTCAACTTTATTAGTATAGATTTTGGTAGAAACTAAGTTTTATTTATTTATTTACTTTTATTTTTTAAAAAGGCTTTGATAAAAACTAAGTTGGCACATGGGAAACGTCTATCTGCCTATTATATGAAGACATGATTTGCTGTAAATATTATCACATTTTTTCATCTCAGAAAATAAAAAGATAATTATTTCAAGCTGCAGCGCACTGTATTCGACGTGGGAGGAACAATAGACATTATAACGAACATGCGATGCTCCTAAAAACACAAATCTCACTGATACGATTGTCCGGAACCGAATGATTTCCATAAAGGAAATGGGAAAGAAAGATTTAGGTGCGAGAATCCATCTTAACTCAACATGATTTAAGATGGATCCATTTTTTTCTCCAATTTGTTACATTAGGATTTTAGTTAGATTGTTTAGGAAAATAGGATTTTGAAACCTTGTAAATATCCTAATGCCCTTTAGTTATTGATTAAGTAGATTTATAATATATTATTAAGATTTTTGTAATTAATTTAATAAATGGGAAAAGTAAAATTGGAAAAGTAAAAAAAAGACTAAAAAAGTTAAAAAGTAAAATAAAATTGGGAAATCCCTAATCTCTCTTTTTTCACGATCTTCTTTTTCCTTCTCCTTCTCCGCCGTAAGCTTTTCTCCTCCTTCCATGGCGATTTAGAAATCGACAGAGAGAAGCCTTGTTCATCGTCAGAGATTCATCTAGAAGTCTCTATTCTCGTTTCGTCATCTTCCTCTTACGATCTCATAGCCTTCTCGTCGTCGTTGAGCTTTCTCTCTGTTCTTCCTCTCCGTCGTATGGGTGAAATCGAAGGCTTTTTTCATTAATACCGACGAGACAGTCACATCTCTTCACACAAGGTAATCAATTTCTTCTGTATTCTCTCATCTAACATGAAATCGATGTGTTGTTCCATTTAACCTAGTTTTTGTGTAAACCGATTTGTAATGTTTCTTAAGGCAAATTTGTTTTGTGGGTTGGTTAATCATCTTACAAACCACGATTAAGTACACATCATGTAGATAATTTTGATTTGCTTTTTTTTGTTATCGTTTAAGGTTATAGAAAGGGAGAACATTTGGTCCGATTGAAACATTGGTGTCCGATTGGATGTAGAGTAGTTGAAAAAATTGGTCTTCAAATGTAGAGTAGTTGTTCCTTCTATTGTGTTTGCATTCCTAGTTAGTTCTTGTCCGATTGAAACAATGGTTGTAGAATATGTTCTTCCTTTGTTTATGCTCTCATAGCCCACAATTTTCTCTTTCAATCTAGACATGCTTGTTGTTAATATTCAAGATCGATTTTTCTCTTATTAAATTGTTGGTTCTTTTAAAATTTTAAACTATTGGAATACATATTCTAGGATCGGGACAATATGAAAGTAAAAATAGCTTTAGTTTGTGTCATTATTTTGTGAATGGTATTGATATTTAACAAATTGAACTAACGATGATCTCATGGCTTGTAGATATGTCGGGGGAGTTACCAAAGAGGCTTTTTAAGGAGGGCGAGGAGCCTCAGGTGTCTCAAATCAATAACAACTGCAGGATCGACTACATAATTAAGATGTTCAAAGCGTGGATGCCAAAGGAGCTGGATGTTGTGAAGAAAGATCCGGTGTTTGCTCAGATTTTTAAGCTTCATGAAAACGGTCTCGGGTACTCGGCGAGAGTGGTACACAGCTTCTTGTGCAGGGAGCTGGTGACTTACAAGCTTCACGAGCTTTGGTTTGTCTTCGCGAGGAGACCACTTCGATTCTCACTTTAAGAGTACCACGCAGTAACCGGGTTTGAGTGCAACACGAGTATCTCCCTTTCGGAGTTTGAAGAGTGGAAATTTGATGGTGGTTTCTGGAGCAGGGTTTTGAGGAGGAAAGACGAGACAGTTACACTCTTCGACCTGTGGAATAAGGACAAGGATCTGTCATGAAGTGGAAGAATGCAGATCGCATACGGCTGATCTACCTTGCCTTCATTCTTTGTGTCGTTTTAGCAAGAGATGAGAAGCATAATATCCCTCTCAAATACATCAAGGTGGTCATGGATCTTGAGAAGGTTAGAAAGTATCCTTGGGGAGTTGCTTCTTATGATCTTCTCTGCGAGTCAATAGCCAAGAACCGCTACAAACTGAAGGAGAAGACAAGTAGTTATGTCTTAGATGGATTCTCCTACGCCTTGCAGATTTGGGCAATGGAAGTTGTACCAAAGATTGGAAAGCTTTGTGGTAAAAAACTGTACAAAGCTTTTGCGGATGGTCCTAGATGCATCAACTGGATGGGAGCTGGAAAGGTGTCATATCAAGAGATCAATCGGTTGGAGGAGATTTTTACAGCCGAGGTAAGTATCGCTTGTTTTTATGAATCCATCTGGTTTGAAATAAATTTGTAGGATCTAACTTTCATTATTTTTCTTGAGTAGGATGACATGTATCCATTCATCTCATGGACAGGGAATATGGATATTATCCAGAGTGTTGATTTCCGCAGAGATGATGTGGAGGATGAAAGAATCAAGGGTCTGATGGAGCTGATTTCCGCAAAGAATGACTTCACTCAGCATGTTTGGGATTTCGAAGAAGCTGTAGAGGAATCTCTAGATCAGCCTGATGAAGCAAATGTGAATGGTGAAGAGGGAGTGAATGATGAAGCAGCTGAGACAGATGAGAGTGATGAAACTTTTCAGACTCCAAGAGGATCAACGAACCTAGGCGATACATCAAAGAAGAGTAAGAAAAGGCTTCCAGATCGTGGTATGGAAAGAAGGAAGCATAAGGTTCTCAATGGTGGATCGAAGCAACCATCTTTTAATGAAGACATGAAGGCTTTTATGGCGCAGTTATTTGAGCAGAGTATCTCTGCAATGGAGCAAAGGATGGAGAAGAAGATGGATGAGAAATTATAGCAATTGGAACATCGGCTAAAAGCTTCAACTAAGGAACCCCACGTTGAAGTTGAGGATGGAGAGACGCCTTCTCCGAGCAAGACAACGACGACCCAACAGCCATTGTTGAGGAGGTCCACACGCGGGGTAAAGAAAAACTAGTCTTCATCACTCCTTTAAATGTTATTTTCTCTTCTTTGTTTGTGTCTGCACTTGTTAGTCATCGCTAAGGTCTCGGTTTGGTTTAGTGTCTTGTTTGTCTTATGGTTTTGTTATGTATTTTGTTATGTGTAATATTGGAACTATGTATTTCATCAGTCCTTTATGTATTTTGTTATGTGTAATATTGGAACTATGTAATGGTTGTCTTATGGTTTTGTAATGGAATGGTTGTGAAACTTTTTTTAAAATATGCTACTTGGTTATGAGCTTGGTATGTATAATAATTGTGTAAATTTTGGTTTAAATTTTTGTATTTTCACAGAGTCCAGTGGATCTTAATTTCACTCAAGAAGAGGCTAGCTTTCGTGGAATCAGTATACAAGGCGTCGAAGGGCTTTCTCAGGCATCTCATGTAACTGACTTTGATCCATCTCAGACAGCCAAGGCAGATGACTGGTGGACTCCAATGACTTCAGTTCGAGGTTCGAGCAAGGCTAAAGCTCGTAAAGACAATACAGTTCAACCCTCACAGTGGAAGAAGTGGTCTAGACTTGAGCTTACCGATGAAGATTTGCAACAAGATGGTTCTCCGCAGTCATCGCTGTATTATTTCTCTGAAGAATCATGGCAAGGATTCCTCGAATGGTCTATGAAGCCCATACCTTTACAAATAGGTCCTTTGTGTTTCAATATGACTGTCGCACAAAGGATAGTATGCGCAGGAAAATGGCTTGGAAATGAGGTAATCATTTGTTTCAAAATCTTCAATGCACATCTTCTTTGCTACTTCTTATATTCTTTTGTGAATATTCAGGAAATGGATGACTTTATGTTTATATGGCGAGTCAAGACAACGTTGAAGCGTTGGGCGCCAACCCGTATTGCTTTTATGACCGCTTTGTTCTGCCTCTAACTTGAAGCTGCATACAACGTTTTCCGTCCCCACAAAAAGTCCTATAAACTGCCGGAATTCCTTCTATCATACGGGAGAGGAGAGATTCCATCTCATGGGCGGACTAATGAAGTTTGGGGCGTCGATGTTGATCGTCTCTACTGTCCTTTGTTTGTAAATGGTAATCATCCTCTCCTCTAGACGTTTTCTATTTTAAATTTCCTTCTCTGATCTAAGTTTTATACTGTCCAACGCAGGTAACCACTGGATTGCTGTCTGCGTCGACATCATTGAAAGAAAAGTGTTCGCCTTTGATTGCGGTGGAAATAGGAATAGGCAATACGTTGAGAAGTTTGCTGCTATGATTCCTAGGATAGTGAAGGCCGTTGCACCACCTGGATCGAGGAAGCTACACCTGTCACCATACACTATCGTCGATGTGCCTGTGCAAAAGAGATTGAACAAGTCTTGTTGTGATTGCGGTGCGTACGCACTCAAATACTTGGAATACCATCTGCTTGGTCTCGACATCAACTTAGTGAATGACGAAATAATTCAAGGTTGCAGACAGAAGATTAGCGTGAAATTATGGGAGGCTACACACGATCCTGTTTATGCTGAGGTTATGAAAACCTATGTGCCTTCACCATGGGAGAGGTCTCAGGTCTTCGATCTGGAAGAAGACTAATAGTGTCTAACTAGTGCTTTGTTTTTTTTTTTTGAATTATGAGGCAAAACTCTAGGTTTTTATGCTTTTATAAAACATTTGATAACTCTAACTTTGCTTTTCTATGAAGTATTTTTTTTAGAAAAAATATGGTAGCCCTTAAAATACCCTAAACAAACCCCTAAAGTTATTTGGAAACTTGTACCCTAAACATACCCTAAATTTAGTAACCCTTATAATACCCTAAACATACCCTAAAGTTATTTGGAAACCATTATCCCTAAACACACCCTAAATTTAGTAACCCTTATAATACCCTAAACATACCCTAAAGTTATTTGGAAACCATTATCCCTAAACAGACCCTTAAGTGTTTTGAAAACATTACCCCTAAACACCAAACAAAAGCCAAAATAAAACCTAAACATACCCTGATCTATTCACTTATTATGTAGATTGATCACTTAAATAATTAATTATATAAAATTATCAATAATTTTCGAAAATTATCTTCTTCTTTGATCCATGTTTTAACACTTGTTTAGAGGATTCAAAGTTAAACTACAAACGATCTGGAAGTGTGATATACTCGAAAATTTTGTTTTTTCTGATATACCTTAGGTATAGTACACGTTATAGGTGTATGAAACGGCGCCGTTTTGTCTAATTTTTTTACCTACTCTTTTTTCTTCCTCATTCTTCTTCGACAGAGAAATATACAGCGGCGACAAATATGGAAAACGACTCAATCATGAGTTCGATCAATTCTTCTTCCAATTCAACAGCTCGAGTAGCCAAAGACCGCGGAATTCCCACACGATGCAAGTGCGGTGAGGCAATGTCGTGTTACACCTCGAGAACCGTTAGAAATCCGGGAAGATTATTCCATTGTTGTCCGATGGGATCTGAGAAGGTTAGTGCTATAATCATATACCTTTTTCCTCGTTTCAATCTAACAGTTTGTTCGATGTTTTTGATGAAGGACAAAACCCACTTGTTCAAATGGACTGATAAGTCAGTTGTTGAGGAGATTGAAGACTTCTAAGACCTGTTTGACGTCCTCCTCGTTGACAATTTCGAATTTCAGAGATCAATGAGAGCTTGTGAGGCAATGCTGAAACGCCATGAGAGTAAAATTGATGAGATGGAATATGATGTTGCACGTAGCGAAGAGAAGACCATCAAATGCATTACCGAGTTAAAGATGACAAAAGCTTTGTTTCCGTATTGTTTGGTGATGGTCCTCATGTACATTACCTATGCATGATGGTCATATGCTGCCTCAATTTGTTCTGTTTTCTCTTTCAAATAATTTTTAGACTATGGTTCTTGTTCTTTCTTTCTTGGGGATAATCATCTAGTAAAACCAATAATGTCTCAAGAGTGTTGCAAATACGAAATTGTCAAACAAGGACGTAGTCAAGAGTAAAACAAAACAAAAAAAGCAGATAAATAAGGAGATCTCTAAGAAGAAACGTAAATGATAAATGGGTAAATCGCAAGTTCTTCTCTTGTGTCATTCGTTACCACAACGGTTGCACTTATGCTTTTTACCCTTGCTTGATCCTTGAGAAGATTTGATTTTGTCTTCTACTGTTTCATACCTTCTCTTTACTGGTGGACCAGCATTCTTTCTTGACTCTGGTGGTAAAACTTTTGCAAGGTCAACCTCAGCTGGGACATTCCACTCAGACTGTGGGACTGCTATTGGATTAATGGACTCCGAATAGGCTGTTCTCCAAGTTGCAGTTGTGTATAAAATGTCAGTGAAACTGTGTACTTCTCTACCTGTGTCAACAAAAATTTGGGCTTCAGTAGAGTCTATATGCTGAAAAATAACAAAATAGGTCATATACTCATGTGTTTAAACTTCCATACCTCGTGAATAAATGGCAGGAATGGCGTGTCGGCAAGGTATTTTTCCTATATCGTACTTCCCACATGTGCATGTTCTATTCTCCAAATCAACATGACATTCATATATGTCTCCTTTGACAAGCGATCTGAAGTTGTCAATCTTGTAAACCTGAAATCCTTTTGCCTTGACAATTCTCCTATCAATCTTTTTCTCGACCTTGACGGTTAAAGGATCAAGATGCTTCGAGCTTAACAGGTGAAGCTCGTAGAACCATCGAGTCATAAATTCCCTTATACTATCCAGCAACGGAATAACCGGATATTCTCTAGGTATTCTCAAAAGAGAATTTATCGACTCTGCGGGGTTTGTGGTCCTAATGTCATACCTGGAACCAGGGAAGAGAGAACGACTCCATTTTCGCACATCAGCCTCCTGTAGATATCTCCCGAGCTCTGGACTCATATCAAAAATTTCGGTCATACGTTCCTGAAATTCAGAGTACCTATATGCCTTTGAAGCCTGTTCGACCAACGCTGTCCAACCCTTTCCCTTAAACGATTTAACCACATTGGTCAGCAAGTGATGAATGCAAATTACATGTGTTGATCGAGGGTAGACAGTCCCAATCGCTTTAGCGATCAATGCATTTCTATCAGAAATAAAGCCAAGTCCTTGGAGTCAGCTACAACCACGCTCAACTGTCTAAAGAACCACCCCCATGAATCGTCATTCTCAGAATCAACAACCCCAAATGCAATCGGATACAAATTAGAGTTACCATCAACAGCAGTAGCAACAAGGAGAACTCCTTTGTATTTATTTTTCAGAAAAGTTCCATCGACAACAATCACCCTACGCATTGCATTGTAGAACCCTCTAACTGATTGCCCAAACGAGATAAATAAATAGAGAAATCTCCCCTTCTCTATAGTTTCATATTGAGTATGTGTACCAGGATTAGCTTCTTTGATCATATGCAAATATTTTGGTATTTTTGCATAGCTCTCATCTGGTATACCTCTAGCAGCTGCAATTGCAAACTCACGAGCTTTCCATGCGTGCCAATAAGTGATCTCACAACTATGCTCCATTCTAATGAATTTAATGATCTCGTTTGCTTTGGGTCCATCATTTGCATCATCAAATCGATGTTGTATCAGTCTCCCAATTGTTCTTGCCGATGCGGTCTTTCCGAATTTGCTTTTCTTTGAAGGAGCACATGAATGTCTTGCCTCACACTTGTTGATCATGAAATATGTAGATCCATCCAGACATTTCGCACGCACAGTCCAGTTGCACAATGCATCCTTACATCGAATATACCACCATTTTTTTGTAGACTTCTTAATAGTGAAATCGAAATTATGCTTCATCGCCCAAATCTCCAGTGTTGCCTTCAAAACCTTTTTATTTCTGAAAATTTGATTCTTCTTCACGAAATCTCCGCTCCAAGTTCGATCATCCTTTTCACTATCTCCATTATTTTCACTCTTTAAACCGGCATCACCGCTAGCATCCGCAGTGACATGATCCTTCCTTCTATCGCAAGACTCCTTTGAAGTTTTGACAAACTCTGCTCGATTTATGTCAGGATCTTCCTCATCATCAACATTACTTGAATCACACGGCTCATTATTCAAATCGATATTGACGCGTTCCTTTTGATTTACACCACTACTAGAGAACGTGACACACAAGGTTGTTGACGAACCCTTCTTCGCATAGGCCACAAAGTTAGATACTTGTCGATCATTGCTGATTATTATGGGAGGATTCCCTCTTTGATCCACCATCTCATAGCTGAACTCTGCATTAACGGAATCAGGTTCCACGCCATAATCCTCACACACCATGATCTTGAGGTGCTCCAACAAAGTAGTAGTCTCTAATGGTATCATTCGACCACGCCTTTCTTTGTCTACCATGAAACTCCACTGGTCGCTGCAACTACACATCCATTCACCAGATTTAACATAGATTAGAACCATGTTGTAATGATGGAGAGAAGAGAGAAGAAAATGGAATAGGGAGGAAGTAGAATAGAAGATGGGATAGTCAATGAAGAGATCGTGGGAGGAGGAGAATATCGTGGAGAAAATATTCTCCAAGATATTTGGGGATAGATTTAGGAAACATCTATAACCGAATATGGAAGTTTCCATATTTTTCGAATTTGCCTAGAAAACGTATCATACCTAAGCCTTAACACTGTACAGTACGTGGGAGACCTATTCTATCTAAGACGTCACATAAGTTAAAAGGTACATGACCTTAATTTCACAAAAAGTACGTAAGGTATATCATAGAGTTGTGGTTATTTATCGTTATATAACCTTAGGTATGGTGAAGAGATCTTGCTAGATTAAAACGTCACAAAATGTACCTAAGATATATATGACAAAGAAACCTACATAACGTTTTATACCAAGGATATATCGATGTATAAAACTTATATTTCGATTTCTAGGTAAAATAGATCACCAGAATGTGTATTCTAACCTGGGTTAGAAAGTAAAATAAAATATGATTCTAATTTTTTTTTAAACTTTAAATATATAAATTGTCATACTTATGTTTCCAATAGTTTTCATATTTTTGTATATTTTTTTATTTAAGTTTACTATTTTTCTCATCAACCAAGGGTAAAATAAGTCCAAAATTACCAAAAGTATGAAAAGTCTTAAAGTGACAAACAAAAAAGTAATATGTCTATTTTTTCCAATTCTCCCTTTAGTTAACTCGTATCTTTAATTTATTCGTTCTTTTAAAAATTCAAAAGTATATTTTTGTATATTATTTTTGATTGAACGAAATTTTATATTTATTTAAAATATTCAGTTGTTATTTTTTATTGTCCGCAACAAAAAAAACAAACTCATGTAAATTATGTAAATCAAATCGGTAGTTCTGTATTCATATGAACGACAAACGACCATTGCTTTTTTGCACTGCATACGAAACTGTTCGTCTTTGTATTATGCATCTGTGGTATATGAATGAGTTATTAACTGATGAAACTTCTCTTCACAAAACTTTATGTCTTTCAAATTATTTGCAAAAGCTGGTAATTCTTCTAATTTTGAAACCATTTTCACTAGCTGAAAACAATCTTTTGCAAATGTAACAGAAAATTGGCTTATATTCCTCATACATTCAATTGCTAAATGGGAGTCTATATCTCCGAATGAAGTGGTGACTGATTCGTTCTTGTATTTCTCGCTTTCATTAAACCATCAAAACCCTCGAATGTGCTATAAAATGGCCCGAATAGTCTTTCTGATTTTTCAAGATCCATCTGTAAAACACCATCTACCTGGGATAAACGGTGCTATCTCTGCTGCTAGTAATCGAGTATTATCTATTCTCTGAGTGATAGAAATTTGTGCTTCGACCCAGAGTAACGACATTGTTTCCGTCAATTTGAGATTATTTCTCGGATCAATATCCAAATTACTAGATATTTTGTTGTTTCTTCTTATTCAAATATATCATAAAATCTATGTAAACTGATGATTTTTTATTTCTGGAGAGCTCCTCTAAAATAAATGATCCATATTTGCAAAAAGTGATTGACTAGAAAATATGTATAGGTTCGAATGAATTCGTTAAAGTGCCCAAACCTGAATCGCTGAATGACATTCATAAAAACACATGATTAATGAATTTCTCGAGTGTTCTATATCGTGTGCACGTTGTATCCTTTTATATTCTCCTTGTCTTTAAATTTTTCATCATGACAATTGTCATAGAAAATACTTCGTTTTAGGTGAACAACATATTTTTCAGTAAAAAACTTTGGCGAAGAGACTGAAGACTATACTCTGATGATATTGAGTTATCATATAATATTCATAATGAATATTGAGTTATCATATATGTTATTTTAAATTATATTGATCACAAAACAAACAAAAGAAAACCCTAGCCGTCAAGAGAGAAAAAGAGAGATTTTTTATAGTTCAAGCCGATGATCCGAGGCTTCTTCAGCTCCGACATCGGCTTGTTTAATTCGTTTTGCATTTCTTTTTTGGATTTGTTTTGTTTTCAGTCGCTGTTTTATTGCCAATTTATTTTAAATCTGGCGAGGTTTTTTATTGTTCTTTCATATGCTTCTTCCAATTGGTTTGGAAAGACAAAACTTTCGGTTCAGTTGAACTGTTTAGAAAAGTTAATTGACAGATCTACTGCGGATGGTGGCGACGGGTCTTACCGGCTTCAATCGTTGATGGTTCTTCATTCGATGGTGATGGAGTTTTTGCTGCAAACTATGGTTACTTCGAAAGGCAGCATGTTCTATGGAACGGTAATCTCTTTGACTCTGATAATAGAGCAAAATAGAGAGTTGTCTTATTTCGGTGACTCCTACTGGAGTAATAAAAAGAGAATGAAAATCGTTTTCAACTCATTCTGAAGCGTGGTGCTTTTGGATTAATATGAAGGTTATCTCCTTTGAGGTTCGTCTATTCCAAAAGCAAATATGAAGCTTTTATATGAAAAATCTTTAGTCATCCATACGCAAAATAGATGTGTTAGTTTATTTTGGATCCCTACTGATGTATCCCTTTTCTATGTTGTTTTACTGGTTCTCATTGTTTACAACTTTTTGCCATAAAGGCTAATAATACAATTCAGTGACAAAAAAAAATTATATTGATCACATAATTATCATATAGCTCAATTTCACTTAGTTTTCTGCGCATGTTTTCTATTTTAAACTTATTTAATAAATGAGTTTAGTAATTGAGTTTGATTTAGATCGTGGATTATATGAATGAAATTTAATGAACACAAATTAGTTTTAACTCTTTTGTTCAATAATTTAACTTCAAAAGATAAATCAATGAATATATAAATTATATTTTAATGAAAATAACCTAAAACCTCTTACAAATAAAAAATAAACATTATCTTAAGTAGACATTATCTCTAATTTTTATTTGTACAAACATAAATTAAATCATCCTCTGCCTCATAAATTTATTAATCTCAAACTAGATATTTGTTTTTCATATTTTGGAATTATTTTAGCATTTAAAATTTAAATTATGTTTGAATATTTAAAAATATATATTTAAATTCTATTGTATTATTTTATAATAGATTGAAAGTTCACTTATTTACTAGATGCTGACCCGTCCTTAGAAGGACGGGTATATTTTTTGTTTTACCTTTTTAAAAAAATTTAACTTTTATATTTGTGTTATTTTTTGTATTCATATTTGTATTTAATATTAATTTAATATAATTTTTGGTTACTATATTAAATATATCAAGTTGTATAACTATACATTTGTACTGTATGCATATAAGAGATTATGTTTAACTTTTATTCCTAAAGTTTGCAATATATTCAGTTACCTAAAATAATTAGCCAACCCAAAAAACCCGACTCAAAATCGACTTGAAAACCAAAGTCTCATATTCTCACCCGCCCTTTCAAAGGGCGGGTATATTTAAGAAAACCCGCAAAATCACTAAAATCCAAATCCCGTTTACCGGTTGAAACACTGGTTGAATCGATATATAAATATTTATGAATTTTAAAGTCTTGATATTTTTCTTAGATGTCATAAATTTTAACTTGTTAAAAATAAATAAATAATCTAAACTATATTTGTTATTTTGTATATCAAATGAAAATAATAATATTAAAACTAAAATTAAGTATTTTGTAAATGTTTTTTAAACATAAAATATTTACATATCTAAATTATTATTTGATGTTTTATAAAAAATTAGATAATATCTAACTTTGGTTTCTATATATTTATTTTCATAGTTAATATATTATTATATAGTAAAATTTATTTATTTATTAATCTGCGGTTCACCTGTTATCGATCCGAGTCTAGTAAGCCATAAAGTCTATCTGGTACATATTATGTAGATATGATTTATATACTCGAACGGTTTTTCTAATGTTATATCTGAATACCAATATTAAATCCAACCAGCACTTAAAACGCGAACAAATATTTTGAAAAATATACTTACAAAATAATACAATAAATTAACTGTTAAACTTACTAAACGCACCCGTTATGTCAACTGTGTATTATTAAAAAGTTAGATCGTAATGCTGTAGTAAAATATTATTAGGTGAAAAATAAAACATAGGTTTTATAAACGAATTAGTATCTTAGTCACAAAAAAAAGTAATCTGACATAAACCGTGAACTAATATATGTTTTTATTTGCTTTATGTTATTATCAAGTGTTTATCAAAACACAATCAGAAAATAATTAATCAAGATAAGTGTTTTTCTAGAATCAAAGAATTATCATGGAACTGTCCACTAATAGTTACTGAGAGAAATGAGTCTAGAAAATCATGGAACTAAGTTGGAGGTTAATTTTAGTAAAATAATAAGAAAACATTTAAATAAAGGTAAGCCCAAGATAATAATAGTTGGACATACACTTCTGCCAACGAAAGGGTGTAGTAAAGGTGTACTGGGATTTAGTATCAAAAATAAATTCATATGGCCACGTGGACAGCAGATACATGATTAATGGCCCTTAAGAAACTAATAATTATGTTGATGCAGTAATGGGCCCATTTTAGCAGCCGATCTTTGCAGTTATTTTAACTTAAAAAGTATGTATTAAAAGTGTATTTCATGGCAGTTATAAAATTAAAAAAGTGGACACAACTAATATTAATTGGACATGTTGAAGAATTAATAGAATAGATTTGGGCTATTTGCCAAATAACCAAAAATGAGTATTTAAATTTTAGTGAGAACTGAGAAGCTAGAAAGAAAAAAAATCAATAGAAATGGATGTTTTTGGTTAGATAGTGATATGAGGAGGTTTATGTATATAAATCTCTTCATATTGACTAATTTCCACGTCGATACTGATTTTAGGAAATTAATCCCCGTATACGGACTAATTTCCTTATTTGATTCGTGCTCTAAAAAGAGTCTGAATCAAATATAAATGTTGAACCATATAATAATGAGCTGAATTGGGATCATGAATTAAACGAGATAACTCACTCTAGCCTTATACCCATGACACGCATTATCGACGTGGCATGCATACCCCAGACTAGATTTTGTAATTGGCGTGTGAAATTTTTATATTTTTAATATAATATGGATGATTTGTATACTCATTTTTATAATGGATTGACAATAAAAAAATGTGTATGCAGTAGCGTGAAGCGAGCGTTCAGATTTTATAATAATAATCACGTGCACCTAATCCACCCGGTCCTTAAAATATTATAGATAATCCAATCAGTCTATCATATAAATTGGTGATTCTGAGTAGCCATTCTTCGAAAATGACCCCAAAACGAGTTTTATTATACTTTTTTCTTGTCCAATATGAAATATAATCTAACGTGTGTCGATTTATCTTCACGTTTTCAATCAATATCTGAAAGATACTTACATAGTGACCGGAGACCATTTTTTCGCGTTGGTCTTTATTTATTATGCATAGGCATAAGTCACATGTTTAAACGTTACAAAAGATTTGGCGTATCTTATAAAAGATAAAATTACTAAACACAAAACTGGCCATTTGCGAGCGTGGATAAGAATCTGACGCGGAATCAGAAATACTAGAAGTTTTTGATTGAATATTTTCAATTGTTTTTCACCGTAACTTCATGATATAGACAAACACTACATTTTTTTGTGTGAACAAAAAAAAAAGAAAAGACAAACACTACATTTTCAAGTTGATGTCCATCTATCTCTTCCACTCTAAGTGTTCTAATAAGATAACATATGGTTTTTGCGGAGTGTTGTCGTTTCGAGTCAACAGTCTAATCTTTGATATTGGGCTTTGGGTCTTAGTGAAACAAAGCTTTGATATTGGGCTTTAGGTCTAACTGAAACAATTCAAGATTAACAAATGGGCTCGAGTTAAGAGCTAAAGAGAGTTTCGGGTTTTACCCGACCAGAGAGAGAGAGAGAGAGACAGAAATGGTTTCATGTTATCATGGACTTATTGGTCTACTCATGAATGACAATATGGTGTTTGAATATAGAACAACAGAAGATTGTGACAAACAACTAGATTTGGTGGTTGTGTGAGTCTGGCCGGAAAACATACATAAAATTACTGTTATAAAGATACCCTAGGATGTAAAAAAGCAACAGGACCTAGTGATGTTCTTGTCTAAAACAATAATAAAGCTGTGTTGCTTATCTTCTTCTCTTTTTTCATTCTGTGACAGCAAATGACATTGATGAGAGCGCAAGCCGGGGTGAAGACGTGAAGGACAAGATAAGGAAACTGAACTTGAGCATCATACAGAGCGGCAACAACCACATCATGCATACATGTGGTTCTATTTGCGCTTTTCTGCTTCTTTATTCTCTACACGTGGTCCAAGATGTTAAAAAGATGAAAGACCCATGAGGGCATTTGGTGTTAGATAAAATGTTGGAAAGTTGTAGAAATATCTTGTTAATTATAAAATTGTTGTGTGGTTCTTCTCTTCCAATTTATATAATAAAATTGCCAAAACAGAACAAAAATTAGGCATGGTTGTTCTCTTGGTATAAAATCATTTTCATACCTTGACAAAAAAGTATAATGTTTTCATAATCCCAAAACTAACATTTCATTAACCAAATTAAACATATTAAACATAATTAGAAAATTTAATAGTTGAATTAAAATTAAAATGTTTAGTAAAAAGGAAAAATATTTAAACAAAAAGGGAAATGTAACCCTAATTATCTAGTCTAATCACTCATGTTTATCTTTCTTTATTTTAACTTATACCTCTATGTGAGGGAATTCATTATAAAACTTAGTTTAAGTCACAGTAAAACGTAACTATATTATTAAAAAACTAAAATACCTATGCAAATTGTTTGGAAACATGATTAGCAGTATAAAAAGAAAAATAATATTGTTCGTAAACATGGATAACAATATATTAATAAAAATAATAAGATTATGTTATTAACAAAAATTGGAAGTACATTAAACTGTGAGAAATTATTTATCTAAGCCATCTTTAAAATATACAAAATAGTCCAATTTAATTACTTAAAACATATTTTTTCTAAAATAATCAGAAAAAATTATTTAAACTTTATATACATATTTCAAATCAAAATAATAATTTAAAATTAATTTATATCAAAAATGTATTTTAAAATATACATATATTCAAAAAATAATTTTTACCAAAATATTTTCTAATAACCATTATAAGAATGTTTTCAATATATATAAGAAAATACAATACAGAGCCCAATGTTAAACACCATCTTAAATTATGGTTTTTATATTTCACACTAAATTTTAAAAATATAATATATGTGGTTACTTATATGATGTGATACATATAAAATATAATTAATTATATGATAACACATATATGATATATAATACTCGCATGAAAATAAATAGCAACATATTTTTAAAAAAATATATCTGCGCAGGTGCATGAATCAAAGTTTAATATTTTTTAGATCACATCCAACGTAAGCATTAACATCAGTAGTCTCAAATTAATCGAAGTATTAATATTTATTTTTAATTTAGTTTTTTTGTTTTTTTAAAGTCATCTACTAATAAATTGTTGACATGTATGCAGTGAGTCTCTCATGAAATTTGGTGGTCCCTTTCATGAAAACATTTCTTTCTTTCTCTCCTATTTTAAATTGTTTTCTGTTAATTTTTAATATTAAGAAAAATTCTAAGAACACTTTGTTGTAGATGTTTTAAAGTTGAGGAATAGTTTCTTACTCATTAAAATAACTATAAAACAAAAAAAGGTGTGAGGGAAGAGATAATATCTAATAATAGACTATCTAAGAAACTGTCTTGATTTTGCTTAGCCATTTGTGTTTTAGTTATTGATCAATTTTATTAAAGTTATATTATTTAATCTAACTACATTTAAAATATCTATATTAAATTGTTGAAGACCTCAAGATGAGTTTCAACCGTTGAGATTGCACTAGGGATCTCTTTATAGTTTTAAAGAAAATAAACATAAATTAATTTTGATATTCATAGACTTGTGAGGAACTTTGAATTATCGGAATAAAAATTCATATATCGAAAGGTGTATTCAAATAGGAAATTGAGATATTTTGTATTAATATGACAAATTTATTGCTACTTAAAAAGATTTTTTTTTAAATGATAAAAATTCAATGTTATTGAATATGTTATTTCATAAAATACTCTAAAATAATTGTTATTGAACAAAAATTTAATGCTTTTAGAATGATTTTTCTAGAATGTTTAAGAAATTTTATTTAATACAAAAATAAAATTTCTAGTATAGCACTAAAACTTTTTTATCCCACATATATCACATAATGATCAAATGACCAAAGTATCAATGCAATTAAAACATCAGCATTTTTTGGACATCCCTTTAGTTTCTAAAATATTTTTGTAAGAGTGCCATTATTTATTAATTTTAAATAACAAATTATTGAAATTAATTGTATCAACTAATCGAATATCCTTTTTTATTAAATGATGTTCGACCAATACATATTACAATATCTATTGCGACCCAAAACATATACTATATGTCGCATAAATTTCTGAATATGTATAAATCATTATTTCAAAAACTTTTTTCATTTATATGGTAACCAATATACAAAAATATAGATATCTATTAATTATGCATAGAGATAAACTCGGGATTGTCTAAAAATATATATTTCATATCAATACTATTTAAACGAGAACTTTTTGTATTTACGGTTCAAGCCAGTTAGTTTTTTTTGGATTTCAGAATTAGTTTCAAGAAATTTAAATTTCGTTAAGAACTAGATACATTATTTTGGGATCGGATCAGTTCAGGTAATGTTGAGTTCTTGTCATGTCTTATTTTTTAATAAACACCAAACGTAACTGAATTAGAATTGATTCGGATTTAATTTAGATTTAAATTCAAATAATCAAAAAAATTGAAAACCCGAGTTCGACCTAGAAAACCAAAAATATTTGGATAATTAGGGTTTCATATAATTTTTTAATTTATAAATTATTATTTATATATAATTTAAAATAATTAATATTTTATTATATTTGAATTATCCAGATAGATACCATTTGGTTCTCAATTCGGTTCCGGTTCAGAAATGATTTTTTGGATTTAGAAAAATAAAAACCATTTGATTTTTATAAATTTTGGTTAGGTTTTAGTTTAGAATTATTGGTTTGGCCTTTGGGTTTCGGATAATTCGCCCATGCTAATTATGCTTCTTCACAAATCACAACATCGTATACCAACTTATTTTTAAATTGAATTTACAAAATAAACAATTATGCGCTGATCAAAATCAAAAGTTTCTTTAAAAAGGAAAACACACTTATATCTGTAGAATTAACTAATGAGAAAATACTTAAACTACCACATTCATAATAACATTTTTCATGTTAACATTAGCCTTATTTACCCTTAGTTTTAAAGTAGTAAATAGACAAATAACTCTATGATTAACTAATTTATAGTTAGAGTTTAAATTTGAAAGATGTAGTTTAGTATTTTAATAAATATATAAATAAGTACTTGGAATTTACAATAAAAAAATAGTTTCAAAAAATTGAATTTCAAAAAGAAAATTTTAAATAAAAAAAACCAAAAAGAAGCTCCAAAAAGAAGCTCCATATTTATATGTCTAAAGAAACTAGTACAAACATGAGATATGGTACAAAACATGAGATAAATTGGAAATTCTCTATTAATTAATCTATATTTAGTGTTAGATTTGAAAGATATGGTTTAGGGGATGGTTTTAGAATTTTAAAAATAATTAATATTTAAAATAGTTTTAAAACAAATTTTGGTTTTCAAAATAATATTTAAAAAATTCAGAGAAAATTTGAAGAAAAATTTTCAAACTGAAAAGAAAATTCCTGGAAAATAAATTATGGTTCTATATCTTTGTTATTATTTTAAAAATATTTATATACCTACAAGTAAAGATATAAAAACATGTTATATATTTAATAAAACTTCCTTGGATCATTTTCTTACTTGTATGTTTTTTGGTCAAAATTTTAGTTTTAGGATCATTTGAGAAATTTGCCAAAATAAAATTTCAAATCTCATAATTTTATATAAAATTTAGAGTAATTTAACATAAACTCCAAATCTCTAAAATGAGTTTCTTTGTTAAAAATCACATACACAAAAATGACCAAAATTTTTCATTAAGTAATAGACTTTTCCAATTTTACTTTATATATATATATATATATTAGTATTAAATATAATAATTTTTTTCTTTTGCAAATTATTTTTCAATTCAAACGTTTTGATATTTTAAACTAAAAATTTCAAAAAAATTATTTCGAAATTCAAAAATTCTCTTTGAAATTATTTTTAGAATTTAAAATCTTTTCTTTTTAAATGTAAAACCTTAACTCACTCCCCCTCTCCAAAACTCCACCAATCATAATATATCTATGATAAAAAGAATTAGTGTTATTGTAAAGAATTACTATTAACAAAAAATTACCCAAAATTCACAAATTTTACCTAAAAAAAACTAATGAAAACCTCTCTAAATATTAAATCATTTCAAGTTTATTGAATTTGGTAGATCGTCTTCGTCCACAGGATCGAGATGCGTTCGTCAGGGTTGATGTTTTGGCGGATCTCGTTTCTTCTGGCGTTATCAATCTCACTCTCAGCTTCATCGGATGATCAGTTCACAATCGACGGAACAGTACTCGAACTCACCGACTCCAACTTCGAATCCGCGATTTCCACTTTCGATTGCGTCTTCGTCGATTTCTACGCTCCTTGGTGTGGTCACTGCAAGCGTCTTAACCCTGAGGTCTTTTCTTCTTCTCGATCGATCTACCTTCTTAGATTGCTTATCGGATTTCGAAATCGTATAGCTTTAGCTTCGTTATTGATCCTTCTTCTTCTTTCTCGATCTGGTGCAGTTAGATGCAGCTGCTCCTATTCTTGCTAAATTGAAGCAGCCTATCGTCATTGCAAAGCTTAACGCTGACAAATACTCTCGTCTCGCACGCAAGCTTGAGATCGAGTATGCCCTTCTAGAAAAGTTTCAATCTTTTAGCTTAAAGCTTAGCTAAAGCGTTTATCAAAGTAATAGTAGTTTATCAAAGTGTTTATCAAAGATCGAGTATGTCTTCTAGAGCTCTGTATTCTGAAAAGTTTCAAGCTTTAGCTTTTTAAAGCTTGGCTCAGCGTTTATCAAAGTTATAGTTTTTTTTAAAGCTGATCTGCTCTTCTTTAACAACGCAGTGCATTCCCCACCCTCATGCTCTATAACCATGGAGTGCCGATGGAGTATTACGGACCCAGGAAGGCTGAGTTACTCGTCCGTTACTTGAAGAAGTTTGTTGCTCCAGATGTTGCCGTTCTTGAATCAGACTCACACGTCAAGGAATTCGTCGAAGACGCCGGGACTGCCTTCCCTGTGTTCATCGGCTTCGGGTTGAACGAGTCTTTGGTATCTGGACTAGGTAGAAAGTACAAGAAAAAGGCGTGGTTTGCTGTCGCAAAGGATGCCTCAGAGGATGTAATGGTTGCCTATGATTTCGATAGGGCTCCTGCGTTAGTTGCTCAACATCCTGCGTACAATGAGCATAGTGTCTTCTACGGTCCTTTTGAAGGTCAGTTGATTATTTTCTTTTGATATCTTTTTATCTGTTCAATAGTGCTGAGAGAGTGTGAATTTTTGTTTTGCAGATGGTTTCTTGGAAGAGTTTGTGAAACAAAATTTCATTCCTTTGATTCTGCCAATTAACCATAACACCCTGAAGCTGCTGAAAGACGATGAGAGAAAGATGGTGTTGACAATTGTGGAAGATGAGACTCATGAAAGCATGGGAAAACTGGTCAAGGCACTGAGAGCAGCTGCTCATGCCAACCGCGACCTTGTTTTCGGTTACGTCGGTGTGGAGCAGTTTGAAGAGTTTGCAGACTCGTTTCATGCAGACAAGAAGGCAGAGCTGCCTAAGATTGTTGTGTGGGACGGAGATGAGGAGTATGAGCAGGTAAACAACTGGTTAAAGCTGTAGATTGATAACTAGATTAGAATGATAAATCGCATCAACATCTCTAATATTGACATACAATATGCAGGTGAACGTCGTAGAGACGATTAGCCACGAGGAAGATCATTTGACTCAAGTCTCCCGGTTTCTGGAGGGATACAGAGAAGGAAAAACAGAGAAGAAGAGAATCAAAGGACCATCTTTGATGGGATTTATTAACTCGATGATCGGGGTTAGGTCCGTGTACATCATTGTGTTCTTGGTTGCTGTAATTATGATGCTACGGAGCCTCGGTCAAGTTGAGGAGCCTGCTCGGGTCAGGACCGCTGCATCCGATGGTCAGGCCACTGGTGTCCTTGAAGGTGAAACCAGTGAGCATAAGCCCAGAGACAAAGAAGACTAGTTTTTGGTAGACTTCAGTGTGTTATATGTTTTTCCTTTTTATTAAGGCTCTTCAGCCAGAAGCCAACTTAACAGTTATTTATCTTCGTCTTTATTTTATATGGAGCATTTTGATTTTTCACACAATCTAAACTCATTTTCACACTATGAATTCTATTTATACTCGTCTTTATTTTAGTTCTAGGTGCCGTTTAAAAATCAAGAAGCATATACTCGATCAACAAATTAACTCGATGCTTAATTGATTCACAAAATGCACTAAAGATTCCCACTTTCCCAACTCACTCTTCTCACACATAAATCTGGCATCTACCATTTAGTTGTACTAATGATGACAATGTCTTTATAATATATGCAGATCCATGGATTTGTGAAGACAATTGAAGAACCTCCGTCCTGTGGGCCGACCCGCTAATGCCCATACATTTTGCGTGACGGGTTTCGTCAGCCATTTCAGAGACTGTGCACAGACTCAACGAGATACTCGCAGCGGGGTGGTACTGGGACATGACGAGATGGGACGGAAAGGCTAATTACCAGGCAAAGGTGAAACCCGTGGCTGAGAATGGGCATGGGAGTCCACGCAATTTGTGACTCGGGCGTGATTTGTAGGAATCAAAGAGTCTATTACTTAATGAAAATTTTTGGTCATTTTTGTATGTTTTCTTTTAGTAAAGAAACTAATTTTAGAGTCATTTTAAAGACTTGGTGTTTGTATTAAACTACTCTAAAATTTATATAAAATTATGAGATTTGAAATTTTATTTGTGCAAATTTCTCAAATGATCCTAAAATTACAAGCCGTCCACTGAGTACTCTAAACGTCATTTTTTCTCATCCATTCCAAATGCCGTTTTTCTCATCCGTCCATTTCTTCATCCGCTTACGAGATTTTTCTAAATATATTCCGGATTTGACCAGCATGTTCCTTCCACTGTTTGACTATGATAAACGTCTCTGGATTTTTCTCTTCAGTCCTTGGCGTAGCCAAAGTATGTGGAGTTAGTGGAAAATAGATATAGCCAATGCATATAATGATATAAACCTCTCAGACTGTAGTATGGAATTGGAACATACAATCGGAAGCGACCTTCCTAGCAGTAACCTCATCCTTTAGAGAAGGTCAAGATTTTATTTCTTTCTTATAGTTTACACTTCACAAATTGTGTTCGGGCAATTATGCTAATCTCTCGGTTTCAGCCTGTTCCTAATTTCTGTAATGATATTCCTTTTTTTCGCCAACCTGTACTAATATTCCTTTCTTGTTAAAATTCAAAGAACGTATCAGACGGTTTATTCTTTTTCTCTGTAATAATTTATTGGGCCACTATATAAATTAGACAGAAATTATACAACTGGATTCAGTAACACAACTCTACATAATGAATGCAAATAAGAAGGAGACGTGCAAGATAAAGTGGGTCCAAGTCATGTAGACGTGTTCTCCATTATCCGCCAATCTACTCTTTCTGCGACCCAACCCCACTAGCCAATCAAATAAAGTATTTGTCAGACGACCTTTTTTGTTTTTGTCGACTTTGTCAGACGAGCTTATGACAGCGGCCAGTTGAGTTTATTTTATTTTATTCCAAGGTTATTTTCTTGGTTCTAAATTATTTTGTGTTGTTCTTACGTACGAACATGTTGCTAAGATATTTTAATTTGGTGACATATACTTTTATTAGTTAGCGAAAAGAAAAACATATACTTTTATTTTACTTATGCGTTGGGCCGCCTCAAGCTGAATTTGATGGGACAAGCCAAAGCCATGAATAATAAAAAAACATATTGGCTTTTGATCGGTAACCTCGCAGCCTAGAAGAATGGCATTCTAAATGCAATTTCGAAATATTTTGACAATTAACAAAAGTTACAGAATTAAAAAAAAATGTATGTTATAATGAAGAAATATATAAAGGAAATTACCATTAAATAAAAAGAGTTTTATTAGATTATTTACAAAACAATATTTTCATATTAGTAAATTATATGATAATACCATTCTAAATTTTTCAATAAAATATATATTTTTGTATATAGTACTACTATAAGATACCAATTTATTATTTAAAACATATTGAAAATAAGCTAATAAGAAGTAAAATATTATTAGTAAAATTTAGTTATTTTCACATTTGTAATAGTTAGTTTAGTTATTAATATTTGTTTTTAATAATAAAGGAAGTATCATATAAAATATTTTAATCAATTACTATGTATTCCACAATTCTGCAAGTTTTAAAATTTTTGCAACTTAATTAATTTTTTACAGTTTTAACTATTTTTGGTCATTCCGCCATTAAACATTGTTTACTAATCGAAGCCACTATTTGTTTTAATATTACAACAATTATTTTTTCTTACCAGAGATTATATATATGCTACGAATACATCATAGAACCCCTCCCCCCCCGCCCCAAAAAAAAACAAATACGATAAATCTCATTCTATCTTTTTCAACTAGTTAACATTCACATTTTGCCATTCAGACTTTAAAGCGTTCACATTTGTTGGAACGACACTATTCACAACTATGTTTGTTTTTCGTTTCTAGAGCTTTGTAATAAGGTGGTGATTGTTTTTTTTAGTTTTTACATTTTAGTTTTAGAGTTTTGGTTTTTAGATTTTAGTTTCTAGATTTTTCAGTAGGTTTTGATTTTTCGAGAAACATGAATGGTTTTTTAGGTTTTGGTTTTTGCTTTTCAAATTAATAAAATGAAAATATTAACAATAGTATTTTTTATTTTCAAAATAATAAAATATTAAAAATATCATCAAAACACATATAAAATTATTTTTAATATAATGTTGTAAACATCTAATCTATTAAAAGGGAAGTACAAATGGTATTTACCCCTGAATTTTCCTCAATAATTATCATCATATGCCACTCCTTAAACCAATTTTAATTACTTAAAATTAACCATTTTATATGGGCTTTGAATTATATGGCCTTCAAATTTTTTTCTGCAGGCATGGGCTTCATATATTGTTCAATGGGTTTCAAATAAAATTGCCAAAATCTTAATAATATAAGTGCATGTGTTTTCGATTAACTTTTCATTATTTTCATGTTCATGACTATATAATGTATTTGTTTTTTTAAATCTATAGAACCATAATTAAAATATAGTTTTAAGTTTTAACCATAATATCTATATTATATTATAATTTTATAAAACACATACAGTTATACTTAATGGTCTATCTTTTATACTTTAATACTTTTACCAGTAAAATGAATAAAAAAACAATGAAAAAGAATACAACCGGTTAATCAGTATTGTGAATGTTTTTAAATTCAAGTGAAAATCACAAATACTTATGAAGAACATACACCCGCACGGGCGTGCGGGTCAAAAACTAGTATATTTTAATACAATAGTACATATACAAAATAAAACTAACAAAATCTCATATTAATGCAGAAAATTGATAATATAGATTTTGTAATAGTTAACTAATATGATTTAATTGTATGTGTAAAATTTTACTATATATGCATTAGTTTCATACAAAATTTAGAATAGAATAATAGTAGCAAAAAGTTAACAATATTTATAGAGTTGCACATTAAAAAATCTACACATATGGTATAGTAAATAAATAATATATATTTTTTCAAAACTAAAAGATTAATTAATAATTATTATTTTTTCAAAATTAATAATCTAAATCTACACATATGGTATGGAAAATAAATAATATTTTTTTTCAAAACTAAAAGATTGATTATATTTTAAAAACAATGGCAAAAGAATAAAATTTATATTATTCAACTATTGTATATAGAATTTTTTTTGTATATACAGTTAATAAATTTTAAAATACAAAACTAAATAAAAGAGTACCAAATTTACTATAAAATTTATTTTACAAAATATTGATTCAATCATAATTAATTAATTCACCTTAAAAACTTCAATTGCTTATAAAAGTAGTACAAGTATACTTCAAATGATTAAAAAGTAGTCTTGTTGGAGGTTTTTTTTATTAAACTTTTGAAGGCCTATGTGTATTTTGTGTGTTTCTGTAGAATATTTCCCTTATATATTAAAAGGGGAGCATTTTTAATAAGTTACCTCTAATTTGTAAATTATTCACAAGATTGTCGTTATATTTATGTGTCACCACAAGAGAGTTTCTCACATTCCCCATTTAAAAACCCTTCTCTTACTAGAATATTTACATAATATGCCATTAGACATCATTTATATCATATCCCTTTTATTATTAGCATCTTATCATATAATCATATAGCTTATAACATTATGTTAAACACGTTACTAAAAAAATATATTGGTGACTCACCTAAATTAAATTACCATAATTGTAACTGAACATTTTAACAATCAGTCACCTTTGACCAAATACTTCGTTATTCTGGGATACTTGGTTCCCTTGAGCTCAACCTCACTAATACAAAACAGAGTCATTAAAACAGGACATGCTAGTCACGAACTAAAATCATCATGAGAAACTACTATTAATTGAAGACCTCGATTTTTTGTTTAATTTTTTGTTCTTTGTTTCTGTGTAATCAGTCACCATTGTCTGTTTTCCTAAGTTCCCTATAAACAAAAGCACCATTGTCATGTACCCTAAGTTCCGTACATGTTTAATAACCTTTTACCCTCCCTAAGTTCTCTACTATGCAATAAAACGACCATTATAGAATTGAAGTAGGAAACTAATCTTTTAGCCTTTGTGCCAGGAGGAAAGGACTATAAGTTCGCGAGATTTTACGGACTTCAAATCTGACATATCGACTGAGAAAAAAAAGCATAATTGAGTATTAAATCAATGTGTTTATCATAGTAAGTTACTGACTTTTTGAAAACATAGAATCAAAGTACAGTGAATCATGTAACAAATTCCAGGTCGGGTATTTACTGTACCATCTATTATACTATTGCCAGAATTTCTTAAAACACAACCTTATAAGCCATTTTAATTGAATCCCTCGATTTTTATCGTTCTTATTTGTTCTTGGTTTCTGAGTGAATCTATCACCATTTTGTATTGTTCTAATTTCCCTACAAACGCAGAAATCATTTTACGGTTGATAACATATAAACAAAAGCACCACTGTCATTTACACTAAGCTCCTTAAGAATTGGTTAATCTTTGCTTTTACCCTAAGTGCCCTACAATTTATAGAACAATCTTCTCCTATATGCATAGCTGGCACTAAACAATCTCTTTCATTAAAAACAAATTGGTTGAAATCCCAGAATTTCCAAAAAGTGTGTCTTCTCTGTTATTGAGCTCCTTGCTGAGCTTCCACATATCAGTATATCACTATGGAAGCTTGCTACCATTCCCATTATGAGACAGTAGAATATAAAGTAAATCTTATTTTTTAGAGACTCTGGTCTCATGTAAGGCACGGATATTCACCTATTGTTTAATATAGTACACTATATAACTAAAGTTATCTATTCTATTAATTCTGCAGTATGACCTATTGATATATGTTAGATCCAATTAATTATTTTATAAAAAATTTAGAAAAAAATCAGCTTTTACGTAATTATATCTTTCTGTTTAATAAAACCCCACGATCTTATAAAAGAATTCTAAGCAGTTACCTTCTGCTCAATAGAAAAACAGTTCAAATTACGTATTTGTCTTTTTCGTGTATCAAGGTATCGTGTTTGACTTATTCTCAACTAATACTATGAAACCCAGATTATGAAAACAATCTCTGCAGTTGAACAAAAAAAAACAATCTCTGCAACCATTGCACTACATCAGAAGCAAATACATAATAATAATTGGACTGTCACGTATGCATAAAAGCATAGGAGTGTGTATTGTATTTGTATTTGTTAACCGTGGCCGTTTCTCATAACCGAACACTAAAACGGAAGCATCATTTTTAAAGTTCTTTTTGGGTTCTAGAGTTTGAAACTCAGTATTATGTGTCAAATCTGTAAGATTTAATCAATAATCGATGGATTCTATAAGAAAAGCAATGGCAGCTATAAAACTCTGTTCTGTTAACCTAATTAGACGGGTGAAGAAGATAAGAAAATTTACATTTATGCCATTAATAAAAAAAAAACGTTAAAAGCTAATCGAACACGGGTTACTACAGCAGGAACGTCCATTGTTTATAAAGTCATATACATATCAAATGTGAGATCTTTTATAAATAAAATCAAACATGATTCAAAAACATTTAATTAACCAAACAAATATGCTTTGTTTTCAACATATAGTTCAAAATTTTAATTAAAAACCACCAATTTTATAACTACATTCATGTATTTTATTTAATCAAACCAAAATCTATTCTATTAAATTATGAACATTACTTATATATAGGTTTACTCCAACTATTATGTTTCTTTATTTAAAGATCAAATTAAGGGTCTTAAAATTAATTAGAATAGATTTTGATTAATATTTATACATAAATATTATTACAAAGAAAAACACAAATATAGTTACAAAAAGACGAAAATAAAAATTAAATTTCTAAAGCATATAAAACAAAAAATATACCCGTCCTTTGAGGATGGGTCAGAATCTAGTTAATCTTTTAAAACAAGAAGAACATCAATTTTTTTAGACGTGGCTTGTTGTAGATAAAATCAAGAGAACTTAGATTTTAATTTTTAGGAAGGAAATAGTGAAAAAAGACAAAATCTAGTTTCCCCAAAAAAATAGAAAATCAATTTAATCAAAATCATGATTGGACAAAAAACAATTTTTGTAAAATCAAAAACCAAAAACCAATTTAAAAATTACAAACAATCATCCACTAAAACACATAATTTACAATTATAGAGTAGAATAAAAAATAAAAAGTTACATTTTTATTTGTTTAACGTCAATTACAATAACATAAAGTTGTGATTTGAAATTATTTAAATATTCATATAACAAACTGTGGAACGTTACTTTTAAAAATAAATATTTGAAATTTGATTTCACGTGGTTTGCTAATTTAGTCAAAAAATTAAATATATTAAATTTAAATAGTTTGACGAACTGTCTGAATATTTTCCCTACAAAGTTAACGATAAAATACTAATGATCATTCTTACAAAAATTATTGCATTTCAAATGATAAATATGCCAACATTTAAAAAAAAAGTATAAACGACCTGGTTTATGTATCTAAAATTATGCCACCAAACATTTAAAAAAATTTAAATAATACTAGAAAATGTCAAAATAAACATATGTGATGAAAATGATATAAAAAGAGTGAGTCAAAATATGGAGAAGAGGGAAGAACGCAAAGAAACAAACTCCGTTTATAATCAAATCTTACATCGCCTCTCTCTCTCTCTCTCTACAGAGAGAAATCGAGATCGCAAGAAAAAACAATGGAGAAAGCAAACCCTAGACGCCCTTCAAACACTGTTCTCCCATACCAAACACCTCGATTAAGAGACCACTACCTCCTGGGGAAGAAGCTAGGCCAAGGCCAATTCGGCACCACCTATCTCTGCACCGAGAAATCCACCTCCGCCAACTACGCCTGCAAATCCATCCCCAAGCGGAAGCTCGTGTGCCGCGAGGACTACGAGGACGTGTGGCGCGAGATTCAGATCATGCACCACCTCTCGGAGCACCCGAACGTGGTCCGGATCAAGGGCACGTACGAGGACTCCGTCTTCGTGCACATCGTGATGGAGGTCTGCGAAGGAGGCGAGCTTTTCGATCGGATCGTGTCCAAAGGACATTTCAGCGAGCGGGAGGCGGTGAAGCTTATAAAGACGATTCTCGGGGTGGTGGAAGGATGTCATTCGCTGGGGGTTATGCATAGAGATCTCAAGCCTGAGAATTTCTTGTTTGATAGCCCTAAGGATGATGCCATGCTTAAGGCTACCGATTTTGGCTTGTCTGTCTTCTACAAACCAGGTTCTTCTACATTGTCCACTTCTTGTTCTTTTTGGAGTTCGTTTTGTTTTGTTTGTTGGTAATCTTTAAATCGTTGTTTCGTGGTTGATCAGGTCGTTTGTTTTGTGTTTCTATGTTTTTGATTGGATCATCGGATAATTGGTCTTTTTTTGTTTTGTTTGCGTGGTCAGGACAATATCTATATGACGTAGTTGGAAGTCCGTACTATGTTGCACCGGAGGTTTTAAAGAAATGTTATGGACCTGAGATAGATGTGTGGAGTGCGGGTGTGATCCTCTACATTTTACTAAGCGGTGTCCCTCCTTTCTGGGCAGGTTATTAGTCTACAAAAGTGATTAAAGCCTTTTTATTGTTTATAAATGTATTGTTTGAATGATGGGATGCATCTCTCTCTCTGTCTCTCTTGGTGGGGCTTGCAGAAACCGAGTCTGGAATATTTAGACAGATATTGCAAGGGAAGTTAGATTTCAAATCTGACCCGTGGCCTACTATCTCAGAAGCTGCTAAAGATCTCATCTACAAGATGCTTGAAAGGAGCCCCAAGAAACGAATTTCTGCACATGAGGCCTTGTGTTAAGTCTTGTTCTTTTTTTTAATCAACTCTTGTTTTTTTTTTGGTGTGTCTTTGTGAATAATATGAGTATTGAGTTTACTTTGTTGAATGTATTAGGTCACCCATGGATTGTCGATGAAGAGGCAGCACCAGACAAGCCTCTTGATCCAGCAGTCCTATCACGACTAAAGCAGTTCTCACAAATGAACAAGATTAAGAAAATGGCCTTGCGGGTACTAATGAACAACTGTCTTTTGTTTTTTTTGTTTTTCTCTTTATCTGATTTCTCTCAACACTCAACAGGTTATCGCTGAGAGGCTTTCAGAGGAAGAAATTGGAGGTCTAAAGGAATTATTCAAAATGATAGACACAGACAACAGCGGAACGATTACATTTGAAGAGCTCAAAGCGGGTTTGAAGAGAGTCGGATCCGAGCTGATGGAATCAGAGATCAAGTCTCTTATGGATGCGGTATCACACTAACAATAATACCAAGACCAAATAAACTCTCTTTTATCTTTTGTCAAACATTGGACTTTGTTTGTTTTGGGTACAGGCGGATATTGATAACAGTGGTACAATAGACTACGGAGAGTTTCTAGCAGCGACACTACACATGAACAAGATGGAGAGAGAAGAGAATCTGGTGGCAGCATTTTCGTATTTTGACAAGGACGGGAGCGGATATATCACCATTGATGAGCTGCAGTCAGCATGCACAGAGTTTGGTCTATGTGATACACCTCTTGATGACATGATCAAGGAGATTGATCTTGACAATGTATGTGTTAACCAAACCACACTTGTTCTCCTCTAATGTTGATGTATGACTTACTGAGGTAGTTGGAAATGAATGTAGGACGGGAAGATTGATTTCTCGGAGTTTACGGCAATGATGAAGAAAGGAGATGGAGTTGGGCGAAGCAGAACCATGATGAAAAACTTGAACTTCAACATTGCTGACGCTTTTGGAGTTGATGAACAAAGCGCTCAAAAATCTGATGATTGAGAACTCCCACCCCGCCATCAATCCATCAACAATTTCATTTTTAGCAAAGCTAAATCAATTTTAGTTTCTTACATATCTGGAACTGAAAATAATGAAATGTTTTGTTGTTTTAATTTTCTTCTTTTCTTTATTTTTTTTATGTAGATGAGCAACTTTCATAATTTTTGTCATTTTGCTTAACAATAAATGTTTATATTCCAAAGAAACGAATGTAGAGGTGCAGTCCCAGCCTCAGAAAAATAAAACTAAGAGGTACTAAAAATAATGAAAGCCCATCAGTAAATAACTGTGGCGACTGTTTTTACTGTTACGGCAACACTTTTCATCTCGTTATCATTGTTCGCGTCGTTTTACACACGCAGTCACTGTGAATATTTGAAGCCGCTGACGCTAGATTCCGCGTGTACCAAAAGAACAGAGCTTATGTAGGCCTGAAGAAATATTATACTTCTTACCTTGTTTAGCTTTCTTTACATGTGTGATTTGTTAGGTTTTATGAGGTGATTTTAACTTTAATTTTTACCTACTAACTTTTAAAATCACCAATCATGTTTTTATATTAGTTTTTAAAGCTACATCTTATTATATAAAGCTTGGTTCTTCAAAGTTACTAATTAACATGATCGCGACATGTGTCAATAAATTTAATAAGATTACAACATGTGTTAATCTATATTATAATTAAAAATATATATTAAGATAATAATAAAAACAAAATTTGTTAAAAAGTAATTGTAAGTATTTCTAATAGTAATTTTCTATTTTAAAATCCTAAACAAAACATAGTTGCAAATGATTATTTGATAGTAAATTTTCTAAACATATAATTAATAAAATTGCGACATGTGTTAATCTATATTATAATTAAAAATATATATTAAAATAATATTAAAAAAAAATTTGTTAAAAAGTAATTGTAAGTATATTTAATAGTAATTTTTCATTTTAAAATCCTAAACAAAACATAGTTGCAAATAATTATTTGATAGTAATTTTCCTTTTAATATTTTTAAAGAGGTTAAAATTTATAATGATATAAAATATATATACTAAGATGACAAAAAACGAATTTTGAAAGAAATTAATTTTAAAATTGATTTAATAGTAAAAAGGAAAATTTTTAAAATACTTAATAATATTCTAAAATTACTTAATAGGAAACTTGGTTCTTCAAAGTTGTTAATTAATATGATTGTGACACATGGCAATTATATATTTAAAATTGTCATATGTATTAAACTACTTCATAATTTAAAATAAATATATAAGATAATAAAAACAATTTTTGGTGAAATTAATTATATAATAAATTTCCATTTTAAAAATCTTAAAACCAAATATTATTTAATAGTAATTTCCCTTTTTAATAATGCGACATGTTTTAGAATATATCATGATTAAAACAATATATACTAAGAAAATAAAAACAAAAACAAATTTTGAAATTATTTAATAGTTAAAAAGAAAATTTAAAAATTACTTAATAATATTTTTTTAGAAATATTATTTGATTGTAATTTTTCTTTTAATATTTTGAAGTTGTGTTAGAATATCTCATGATTAAAAATATATATACTAATAAAATTAAAAGAAATTGAAGAAATAATTTTCGTAAATTTAATAGTAAAATTTAATTTTAAAAAATATTTAATTGTAAAATTTAATTTTAAAAATTATTTAATAGTAATATTTAGAAAATTTCTTTTTTACAAATCTTAAAGAAGAGAAGTTTGTAAAATAACTTATTTAATACTAATTTTCCTTTTCCAAAATCCAAAAAAAGATAATTGTAAAATATAACTTGATATTAATTTTCCTTATAAAATTTTGACATTTGTTAAACTATCTTATGATTAATAAAATATATATAGGAAGATGATAAAAACAATTTGTGTTTTAAAAAGTAATTTTTTTGCAGTATTGAGTAATAAAAATATCTGGTGAGTTTTCTTGCATGTTCTTTCACATCTAAGCGTGTTATCTTTGTTTTGGTGTCACATGAGGAAATAACTAGATATCCTGATCTTCACATTAGACTGATGTTGAACTTTTTCTAAAAAAAATATAATTGTCATGCTGTTATACATTAGTTATTGTTACAATTATACTTAGCCGTTTGTACATATAGATGTATTGGTGAACATGAATCGGATATCCGGATTTTTGGAGATATTCTGATCCGATCCATTTTGTTATAATAATCAATTATTTGATCCAATTCGATCTGTAGCCACACGGATATTCGGTTCTCCGGAAATTCAGATAATTTTAGATTTTCGACCGGATATCTGATTCGATCCGTAAAAATAAATTAAAATTAGTAAATAAATCATAAATTCCAAAAATAAGATAAAATAATAATAACATTTTATTACAAAAATAAAAATTTATTACTTTTAAAATTCTAATAAATAACTTAATAAATTTATTAAAAATTTACTATAAAACTTATATACAATATAATATATATATATATATATATATATATATATATATATATATATATATATATATATATATATATATATATATATATATATATATACGTCTTTACATACATGTATATGTATTCATATAACGGATCAGATCAGATATTCATTCTTAATAATATTAGTATTTTGTGATTTGCTTCGTTTCTTACAGATATTGCATATAATTATTTTTTTTGCTTCGTAGAGTTACATATATTTGGAATTTCGGTTCAAATCGAAACAGATAAAATCAAAACTTACGGATATTTTGTCCAGATGTTATGCTATTGTGACTAAGTTAATGTGACTATTATGCTTATATGTGATTATGATTATGTGTGTTTATTCTTATCAACATATAAAAATTGGTTATGTTGTTGTAGATCATGCTACTATGAAATTTAAATCAAAGAGAACGACTTTCCAATGGATTGTTGTAGGTCATGCTATTAAGGAATTTAAATATAAAAGGAAGACTTTCCAATAGAATAATGTTATGAATAACTAGCCTATACAACATGAATATTGAAGCCGAAATCCTAACCGGAAGTTATGTGGAAAAACAGATTTGTATTCCTAGAATAAGTCTCATACCGACATATGTAAGACATTTTTTTGAAAACCGGATCGGACCGGCCGGTCGAACCGGTCCGACCGTGACTCGCTGAAGAAGCCGAGTCCGGTTCGGTTTAAAACCCGGATTTGATAAACCAGTAAAACCGGCTGAAATCCGGTTTAATTTTAAAACCCGGTTCTTAAAAATTAACATATAATTAAATGTTTTTAATTATTACTAGCACTGGCTAAAGTTTAATATTTTATAATTAGTGTTCAACTATCACTATTTAATTGATTTTTTATTTTTCTAAAAAAAAATGTGAAAATATATATTTTGACTCTCATATACTATTTTTATTTTACCATATTCTTAAAATTTGAAATGTTCGTTGTAAAAATAAATAAATATGATTGTTTAGCTGTAAATCATTTGTTTTTTTTTAATTTTTAGTTTACATAGTAATCAGATTTATGTTTGTTGTTTATTTTGAGGTAATAAGAAAAGAATAGAGAAAGTATTATATGTAGAAGTAAAGTTTATATAGTATAAATATATAATTATATATATTTTTATATAAATAAAAAACTCGGTTCGACCGGTTGAACCGGTCTAACCAGTCAACCAGTAGCTTCACCGAGTCGGTGTCCGGTCCGGTTTTCAAAACATTGATGCAAGATGACCTTTCAAAATGAAAAGACTTAAATTTTCCATAAGAGTGTTCTATGAAATGACTATCAACCAGAGTTAAGGTCAAAACTTAAAAAGTTGGTCTATTTGTTAAGTCTAGTCTTACAATTATATGTCGCACTATCAAGAGTCACTACAACCAAGAACTTCAAATTTTTAAAACATAGCGACAATAGTGTTTTACAAAATATTGTATATAGAAAAAGATGTTAAAGTCACACCATGAATGTTAAAGTAAATAAATTTGACGTTTTATCTAGAAATATATTTGATATTTAGCTGACTATCGATAAAACATATTGACTGGTGTTATGTAATATTAATATTTTTAATTGTGTCGTTTTTAGTTTGTCTTATACAATATAAACAATACAGAGAGTTCACAGTTCTATATATTTTAATTAACTATAGCTAATATTATTTTGAAAAATAGTAAAAAGTGAAGTATTTATTAAAAAAATAAAAATATCAATATACTATTTTAAACACCATTATTATTAAAATAGAATATCAATCAAAAATAATGTAAGAAAACATATTATTGTTATTAAAATGTCACCAATATATACTGAAAATTCAAGAACTAACGTGAGAAAAAAATTTCCAATCTTTTTATGTGTTCGTGAATTAAAACATCAAATAAAACTCGTGCAACGCACGGGTCCATATCTAGTAAAAAAATAAAAAGTAGTTGTAGAAACTTTATTTTCTAAAATTTTATCTTTTTTGTTGTAGAAAATATATTGCTTGTAGTAAATATATTGTTGTATCAATAAATTTTAAAGCTACATCACTTAAATCTAAATCAAAAAAATTCTACAACCTAAATCCTATTGTAAATTTTCTACAATTACAGCTGAACCAATCACGCCATTGTCGGCGGATTATGATCCCCTGAGGTCCGAAAACTGCCGAACACCCCGAGCAATTAGCCAACACATGGAAAACGTAACCAGCCTTAAACATACCATAACTAAACCGAGAACCATTACAATTGGTGAGGCCTCCCTAAACATACATGACCTTCCTGGATTAGCAGAACAAGGATGGATGTTCACTGCTTTGTCTTTAACCTCATCCTCCCACGCCAATTCGTTTAGATAGTATGCAGAATGCTGGCAACTGATCAGTATGGTAACAAACTATATGCGTTGGGTTAACGTAAACTAATAACAACTCGTCTGGTTAAACATACAGTATTAACAACTAGTGATTATCTTAGAATCTAAGTTTTAGATATGCATTTACTTGCAAATGTACTCTCCAACTTATTGGTATGAAGCTAGTGATTATCTTAGGATAAGGTCATTGCTCTTAATTGTTGATGATTACCGTAGCTGTTAAGTTGTAAGATAGGCGATTTTGTACACAGGTAAAGTCTACCACCTATCATTGTTGTGTCTTCGGAATTGTGATTAATAACTACAACAATAATTTACATAGATGTAATGGTTGCAAGCGAGCCCTTCATATGAAAGTGTACGCTCCACCATACATGCATTGCAGATAAATAAAATATTATTTCGAGGACACCATACTAACCTTGCATTCTTCATCTTGCATTCTTCATCTAACTCTTTGGCTTGTGCTACTTTGGGTGGATGTGATGGGACGTTCCGCTCTACTTCTTCTTCTTTCTACTGTCGGGTTTTCTTAGAAATGATAAGGATCAATAACATATTGGCATTTTCGTAGCTCTGTATAGAGAAAAAGTAGACATCAGTGAGTTCACTGTCTTATGTGCAATCTCTCAAGATTTTGCAGCAAAGGGAAGCAATTTCATACCATGGTCGTGATCATCCGATGCGATCTTGTGGTTATAGGGACTTCACTTATTAGTTATCACTCTAGGTTTTCGGGTTGACGGGTGAAGCCATCAAGGCTTATATCAGTTTTTATGTTCATGTCCATAGAGACTTTGCGTGATTCTTCAGGAGTTCAGATTTCATAGATTTCTCTGTGTATTGTTGTTCATTCCAACATACCCTTTTGGTAAGTGATATATCTCTATTAGAAGAATATTCAGTTGAGTTAGTGAAACAACAATAGAGAAAGATATGTGGCAAAGAGAACAAACGAGGTTTTTTTCTTTTTTTTTGATAAAAAAAAACGAGTTTTAAACTTGTTCTGCTGACACTCAAGTTTGATGGGTTTTTTTTTTTCTGAATGATTTTTTTTTTTGAATTATACAGGGGTATTCTGGTTCCACAGAAATGGTCTAGACTACCACGTATCGGTCCTTTGGCGATGTCGACATGTTAGTTTTCCATTGGTGAACCTGCTGGCTTCACCTTATTATTGGACTTTTGCCCTCAAAATTAATCACCAACAGACCATAAGCTCGGGTTCGTTTGATGGGTTTCTTCTTATTGCTTAAGAAATATGGCATTGTGGCAGATGCTTTGATGTTGGTCAATGAGGTCTGATACAAACCATGTTCAAGGCTATAGAGACAGACGCTGCTGTTTTCAATGTTGGTGGAGCTCTTGGTCATGGGTTCTAAGCAGACTTCACTATGGCGACAAAAATAACAATATCAAGGACTTTACCTTGGGTTGGGTGTGGAGCATTGTGCGTAAGTACATCAAATACAATGCTTGTCCGTCTCTTGAGCCCTGAATGCGAATCGCAAAACATTGTTGCGTATGAACAGCCCAAAAAATCTGAAGCTTCACTCCCTTAAACTATCGGTTGTTATCATGAACAGAGCATTACCTATGCTTCATCGGTATTTTGAGAAAGGCTGGTGATACAGGGAAGATATGGAAATTAGTCGAGAGAATTATGGTTAGCAATAACCAAAACATTCCTGGTGCTATATGAGTGGTAGTGCTTCAAAGAACAGAGTCTCTGCACCAATGTCCCAAACTACAGATTTGGCGGCTTAGCTTGGCTCTTCTTATGTGTGGCCAACATGAACATCCTTCTCTATGATGATGAGTTCATGAAGTACTCAAAAAACTATCAAGAGAACTTTAGGTTCGAGATAATGTAGCTTATATTTACTTGTGTGGGTTTAAAAGGATGATGCCTTGGATTACGATACGCTTAAGAGAGTCGCATAAAAGATACGCGAGAGGTGGGACTTGAAGCTTTCTTAGCTTAATTGCACTTTTCTTTCACTTTTACAGTTTTGATTTGATTTAAGCTTCTTAATAAATAATTGAATTGATGTGGTTTGAGTTTTCAAACGTGTTTGGTAAGTGTTGGTTCGTGAAAAAAAAAACTATTGATTATTTTACAGAAAAAATTATTGATCAATCAAATATGTAATGACATGAGACAAAAAAAAGTAAAAAACTATGTGAGCTTCCACGCGAAACCACCCCGCCAAACTCTTATAGAGTACTATAGAGAGAGATATTCAAATCGTTCTAACCAAAATAGTGTATGTAATTTTTGTATAATCTTTTCTTTTTTGGGTTTACATAATTTATGTTCAGTTTAGATGGTCATGTTACAAATCTCTTTTTACATGATTATGGTTAAAATTATATTTTGGATTTAAATGGGTTGTTACAGTTTTGTATAACCATTCAAATTTGGCTAAATATAGTAAATTTGTGATAAAAGAATAAATAAATCTATTGAATCTAAAAAAAAAATCTATTGAATCTAAATAAAATTTGTCAAAATTAAGTTAATCTATGATCAATGGAAAAATAAATCTCCCAGATCGTAATCTTCTAATCTATTAAAACAATAGTACAAATAAACAAGCTCTAGTAGCTCAGTGGTTAGAGCGTGTGGCTGTTAACCACAAGGTCGGAGGTTCGATACCTCCCTGGAGCGTTTTATATCTTTCTTCCCAAATTTCATTATATTTAAGCAAAAAAAAAAAAAAACAAGAGTACAAATAGGATATATCCCTGAGTTTTTCTCAAAAATTACAATCTCATGCCATTAGTCAAAACATTGTCGTTTTATACATTCTCATATCATAAAAATTAGCTAACCCATTCGGTTGATATCACCGTAAAGTCATGGGTTTGATTTTGCAGTATCATATTTTTCTGGGCTTATTATACGTGGCCCATATCATAATAAATATCACTATTTGTATTATTTAAAAACCAAAACGAGAAAAACTATGACCAGCTTTTTTTATAAATTAGCTAACCTATTATAAACTAAACTAGATTTTGATCTGTGCTTCAAAAGCGCAGATTTTGTATTGGATTATAGACAAAATTTTACATGAATTAGTACTTTGTGATTATTGTACATTGTTATGTTACAAAATTGTATTATATTGAAGAAGAGAATTTTTTTTTAAAAATTATATAATTTATAAATTTTTTTTTTTTTAAATTTAGTATATATATTTTTATATAATTCCCTCTTAAACCTAGTCATTTACTCGAATCTGAAAAAAAAGATTGTGTCAGAGTCCAGGGAAATATACATTTTGGGTATTCTATTGGACCAGAAGATCTTGGTTCGGACGGATCTTACTCAAAAACCGGTCGAATACCTAAAGTACATGAAATATTTTGTATATATTAGGTATATTTAAATATTTGGATATGCTTCATTATTACCAATATTATTTTTTGGGTTAAGGTTTCAGTTATAATTTAAAGTTTCATGTAAAATTTCAAAATTTTAGAATATATTTTTGGAATTCTTGGTTTTTTGGGTTATATTTTAGGAAGCATTTCAGATATTTTCCAGTATTTGAATATATTTTGGGTATTTATTGGCTTTTTAATTATTTTCGAGTTTTGAAGTTCTTCTTATCATTTCAAATATTAATACCTGAATCAACCTAGACCTGCTACGTACCAAAATATTAGATGTATGTTACATGTATTTGAATTATTATTCCTGAACCGATCCGGACATGGAACGACCTAAGCACTAATTTAAAAAGAAAAATCAAATATTTATTGGGCCAAATGTTTAGGACCGAAATAATCCAAATAAAATGGACTTGACCTAGATATCTGAATACTCAGACCTCTCTCACTATATTTTGTGTATCTTATTAAAGTTACATTTGTTAAATTGATATTGATTAAGTTTTACTTGGTAGATTTTTTAGCTAATTCAATAGAATATATTTCTATGTTTTTAATAGTTTTTAAATTCTCTTAATAATTTTTTTATTATAATACTTTTTATAAAAGTTAAGTTGATGTAATATATATAATTTTGTTTTAACATATTTTTTAAATATTTGAAACTATATAATGTAAAATGATATAGTACAATATGTTAATGATACAATATATATAAATATTGTAGATCATAAAGCTAATTTATAGAAAAATTGTATCAAAAAAATGAAGAGTAATAATAATATATACCATGTTTTTAGTTGGATGATTGTAGATGTCTATCATGGAAAGATTATATATTGTACTAAATTAAATATATAGTTCACTTTAATCAATAAGTATAAGAGTATAAACAATAGACAATCAAAAAGCATATATGGACAGGCTGCGATGACAAAAAAAAAATGGACAGGCTGCATGTGGGAATGCACAATAGGTGCAACAAACTAACGATACTAATTTGATTCATTTTAAACGTTTAGGAAAATCGCTATAAATTTGATTCCCTCTAATTTCGGTAACAAACTAATGATATATTAACTAATAATATCACGTATATTGTTAGAGGAAAGACTAAAAATGGGGTAAATATATGGTATTCCCTTACTATTATTTGAGGAGACCACTTTATAATTAACCTTTTGCTCATGTGTTTATTACATGTGTGTCATTTCCTATGTGGCAACTCCACATTTCACCTCACACTATTTTTTCAAAAGCCCATCCTTGTCTAGAATATTTACCTCTCATGCCATTTTAAATGGACATATGTTATATTGAAAAGGAAATAAATGTTATTAATATGTTGGCCAATTTAATCGTAGACAAATCAATCAAGTTTTTCTCTCCTTTCTATATTCAGTTCTTCTGCTTGACAACCACAATCAAGATTTCAATCACGTGATGTGCTTTACAGAAGTTATAATTAATGCTCGCATGAAATGGCACAATAACATAATGTATACTTTTTTTATATTTTGGTGATGTATTCTTTCTGAACTTAAGTTATAATGCTTGCTCATACTAACATAAAATATATATTATTTTTTTTTGTTGCAAGAACATATATATTTATATATTTATTGTTAATACAATGCTCATACTTATAATAGTGGTAGTTGTCATATTTATATATTTATTGTTAATACAATGCTCATACTTTATTTATATTTTATGTTTATCGTAATTTTTATATTTTCTACTTTAGCTATATTTTATGTTTATCGTAATTTTTATATTTTCTACTTTATTTATATTTTATGTTTATCGTAATATATCTACTAAAGGTTTATTTTAAAAATACAGTTTTTTTACTTTTATGATACAATCATAATCATATCCCAAAAAATACCATTATTGAATATGAAATCTCGCAAATCATTAATTACGATAAAATCTCCTAATTTGGTATTCGAGTCAAAGAATATGAAATCTCGCAAAGCATGATTGATTTAGGATTCAGTCCCTAATCAGATCGCAATCTTTCCGTATTAACTCAATCACCACCTAATTGTTAGGCTTAATTGATATGATTAGCGATATTTCTTACACTTTTTCATATTTGATGCATATTATTAGTTTTTTGTTACCATAATTATAAAAACTATCTGTCACATTTGTTATAAAATGATCGCCAGGTGAGTAACGAACCACCCGTGGATTTTCATTTCGTTCAGTCCCAACACAAATGTCTGTCTTTTGTTTTGTGCCTTTCAAAAATATCCTCGATGGATCGCTTAACCCTCATATTCTGATTGGTAATTCTAATATTTTTTGTTTATGAAGTATCAAATATAGTTTAGTAGCAGCGTATTGTTATATAGTTTTTTTACTAATCCATTTCGGTTAACATAGATGTCATCGGACATGTTGTGCAAGTGGGTCGCATTCAGATGTTTTCAGTTAATGGAAAAGAGATCCCGAAAATTTCATTGCTGATACGTGATGCAGAGTAAGTTCTGTTCAAAAATCATATTCAAATTTTCGTCACTTAGTTGTTATTTTAGAAAAATACTTTTGATACACTTTTTCTATTACAGATTATTAATTTTTGGATTTTCAATGGTCTCTCAGTGATGTCCGTCTTCCAGTTCTGTTGTGGGGAAATGTCGCCATTGATCTTAACAGTGCTATCCAGCTACGTATTGGTCATCCTATTATCTTGGTCATGAAGTCAATCCCTTTCTTATTATTTGAGGAGACCATTTGATAACTAACCTTTAGTTCATGTGTTATTTTCAATTGTGCCATTTCCTATGTGTCAATCTCACAAGCTCTCTCACACCATATATCAAAAGACCCTTTGTTAACTAGACAAATTACAAAATTTGCCATTGATCATTATAATATAACTTAACTAATATATTATAATATTTTTCACTATTGACAAACAACAATTAAAACGTCTACAATTAATGATATATTCTGACTATTTTCGGAAATATATTTATTACTTAGTCTACTATATGGTTTTAGACATAATAAATTATTGAGGCATATTATACTTTCAGAATATATTGTAGGACTATATAGAAATCGAATATGACCATAAGTTTTCACATGACGATGTATTAAAATGTAACCATTATTATTTTTATAGAGAAACCTAATTTATTTCTTTGAAAACTGTTTTTATATAGAAACCATATTTTATTTCTTTGTCAATGTTTGAGTCATTGTGGCTTATTGAGATGCAACATAGTATATATATACAAGGGGTTTATAATATGGTTTTAAATTATATTATTTTCCTATTGATGATACCTTTGTACTTTTGAATCACTGTTTTAAATTGCCATAAAACGATCCAGTATTATTTTTTAAATAATGATTGCTTCTCCTTTGCAATAATTGTTTTTATAGAAAAACCAAATTTTATTTCTTCACAGAAATGTTTGAATCATTGTGGCTTATTGAGTTGCATAATAGTATTTGATTCAAGGGGTTTATAATACGATCTTATATTATATTATTTCCTTATCAATGGTACCTTTGTACTTTTGAATCATTGTTTAAAATTTCCATAAGCCGATCCAATATTATTTTTAAATATCAATTGCTTCTCCTTTGCAATCAATAACTATGTTTTGTCAATGCCATATTTCTTAATGCAATATACTATTTGATTGTTAATTGGCAAATGGAAATATGAATTGTCTTTACAAGGTTAATGCAATAGCGGAAAATATATTCCAACGTTAATTAGGTCATTGATTCGCTTAATTTAGGTGTTTAAAGATCAAATATGAATTGTCAATCACATTTTTAAAAGAAAAAAGAAATATCAATCAATGCATGATCTTAATAATATATATATGTTAATTATGGTATTGTTTCAAAAGTTAATACATGTCAAAGACCAAATTTGAATTGTCAATCACGTCAAATTAAGAATTAAATGTGATCGTCACCGATTGATTTTTAAATTTAATAATATTGACCAAATCCTCAGTTTGTTTCCTATTGTACAACAATATTGCATAGTATTTAACTGTAAGTTTTTTAAAATATAGTATATTATGTAAAATTTTATTCTTTACAAAAGTCATTAGTTACAATTTTTCTTTTTTAAATATTATAAAATTTGTATATCAATCTATATGTTATAATAAAAACTTCGTATATAATACATGATCTACGTGTTTTTTACTCCATCTCAATCTCTTTCAAACTAAATTTGGTATGCAATTCAATATGTTTGACTGAAACAAAAACGGTAATTGTTTCCTATCTAAAATATATATTCAATTCATTGATTATTTTTACAAACGTATCAATCAGATCTAAAATTTTGGAGTCAAGTTTGGAATCACTTCATAATCTTCACTAATTGGTTTTTTTAAAACAATCAACTGATTTTCCTCAATTAATAGTCGTTGAGAAACAAATTTCCATATACACTTCGAGATTCGAATTTTGCGTAATTTGAGAGCTGCATTTTTTATTACAACATGCGTTAAGGCAAGTTTTCAAGTATTTTGTTAATATTTTAATACTTCAAAGATCATAATCAAATTATGCATAAATCATCTTTTACGATGTGATACGAAAAACTAATGAAAGAGGTATGTACCTACTACAAAATACTATATTGGAATGATTTAATTTTTGGATTCGACCAATCATAAAACTATGCAATATTTGAAACTACATATATGTTCAAAATTATTAGTCTCAGTTAGAATAAAAATTAAAATTGACAGTTATTTAGGAAAATACATTAAATTTCCGTAAACATTGCATAATCTTTGATTATGTTTTTTTCACGCAAATTATGTATTCAATTCATTGATTGGTTTTACAAACATATCAATCAGATCTAAAATTTTGAAGTCAAGTTTGGAATCAATTCATAATTTTCGTTAATTAATTTTTTAAAACCAACATGTAATTTTCCTCAATTATAGTCGCTGAGAAACACATTTCCATATACAATTCGAGATCCAAATTTTGCGTAATTTGAGAGCTGCATTTTTTATTACAACATGTGTTAAGGCATGTTTTAAAGTAAATTGTACCGCAAGTGTGAGAATATTAATTAGTAAATATTTACTATGATTTTGGCGATTTGTTTTCATCATTAAAACCTTAAACATACAGCAGTTTCAACACATTTTCTCACCCACATCACTTTTTCGAATCATTATTAACAAAACTAGAAGTACACTAGGAAACCACCAATGGCAGATTTCATTAATTTTATATAAGTTTTTGGTTACTCTTATAGATCTACTTCCACGAACTATACTTCAACCACACAAAACAATAACACAAGATTTAAAAACTCTGAAGCTTACTTTATTTACATATCCACAATTTCGTTGAATCTCTTAACATGAAATAATATGTAATATTTGTGCTTATGACTTTTACCTTTTTAATAGTTATATATTTAAAATTATAATTTCTTTAAGTTCTTTCGTCCTGCGCAAGGCGCATGTTATCACCTAGTTGACTAATATATTGTTACAAATATATAAAGTAAGACCAATAAAAATTAACTCTAGTGAATAGGTCCAAATAATTTGTATAAGTCGACTTTTCAAGTCTACTTTCCTTTTAATAATATTGATGATTGATGATAAGTTTTTATACCAAAACAATCATCTAATACATAAAGGTCGGATAATATAGTCAATTAACATTTTTTTTTCAGTTTTGGTTATGCGAACGTAGTGTATACTAATCTTTTTTTGAACGAAATGTATACTAATCTAAGATACAATAATAGCGATTTTATGGTTTAGCGGGTATTTTATTAAAGTTCTAATTTTAAATATTACAAATAAATCATTTAATATAAACAAAAAATTAAAAAACATAAAGGCGGGTCAAAAGTCTAGTTTAATTTATTAGAATGAAGTAAACTTTTGGCTAAAATAAAAATAAATCTATCAAGTTTTAATTAAATCTGTCAACATGAAGAAAATACGTGTCTAGTGTCCAATAGATTATTAACTCTATTGAATGTAAATTAAATTTATCAAATTGAAGTAAATTTATGATCAAAGAAAATAAACGTATTAATGATGTATAAATCTGTCAAAATTAGATAAATTTGTAGTCAAAATATTAAATCTGTTGAATCATCAGTAGATCTATATAATAGTTAAATAATTTTGTCGTCAGAACGTGAGAAATTTGTTAAGATAAAGCAGTTAAATTTAAGTAAATCTATGAATAAATAGAAATAAATCTACCAAACATAAGTTTGTGACTACAAAAAAAAATAAGTTTGTTCAATGGCAAAATCTTTATGTAATAAAAGAAGTAAAGGCAAAATAGGTATCAGAAATAAACTAGTAACTAAAACAAAATTAGAGCTAATCTAGTAATAAATTGATATGTATAAGGATTAAACTAACTAAATTACTCAGATTAACTCTTACTTTTATGTAATTACTATACTAATTTATTAATTAATAGTGATGATATCAACATGCTTTAAGTTGGCATGGGATTTCTAAATTATGAAGACATTTATTAGGTCGATTTTCTGAAAGTGAAAGCTATAAAACCCGAGGCTCCATCATTTGATTCCAACACAATTCATACTGACATCTTCCAAGTAAGTAATTGGTCAGTGACAAAAAAAAAGCAACTGCTATCAATCCATTTTTTGTTCAAATTTTGTCAAATATCTTTAGAACATTGTCGTTCATATATATTACAACACAAATGTACAATAGTGCTAACAACAATTATCTTTGTTTTTTCATTTGAGAAAAAAAGGAAATACATTTGTGATTTATCGTAAAGATGTCGATAGAGAAAAAGGCAATGCAGCGGATCGAGAAAGAGTTCAAAGATATGACTTCGAAAGACTCCTTGTACAGCATCGGTTAGTATTTTTTCATAACAATTCACAAAGGTTACATATCAGCGAAAGTAAATAGATAATAAAAATTCAAACTGCATAAATCATGTGAAGTAGTTTGTGATCGGATTATAATATCATGATATTTGCATAATATACGCGTGAAGTTAACATATTAGGTCAGCACAATTGTATTTTGTTTTCTTGCAAATAAATATGCATAATTTGTCTTGGTAGTGCATATACCATCATTAAAATGTATTATTTATATTAAGACCACAATAATTACAATTTTATGTTTATCCCCTCTTTTGAGCAACATGTTTATCCCCTATAATAGTGCTATTTATTGATACATATTTAGGTAGAGACTCGAACGATTTCTTCAAATGGAACGCGATGATTCCTGGTCCAGATGGTACTCCATACGCCGGAGGCATGTTTAGCATCGACATTAAATTTCCTAAAAATTATCCTTTTACAGCACCCAAGGTTATATCTAAAATAAAAATAAATTGAAATTTAAAAGGTTGTATCTGTAATGTGTTAAGTACTAAAACAAATATGTTTTATGTGTTTCATTTTTGATATTTTTCAGTTTACGTTCAAAACTCTGGTTTATCATCCAAATATCAATTCTCAAGGATCGATATGCCTTGACATTCTTAAAGACAAGTGGAGTCCCCCTCTCACGGTTGAAAAGGTTTTTTTTTTCTTTTTTTTGTAACACCATTTGAAAAGGTTTAAAATTTGATTTATAAATTAAATAATTTATCACGTCTATTTAAGTACTACCTTAGTTATTTAGAGTTAACAAATGAATAAACAGGTGCTTTTGTCCATCACTTCATTATTGGCGGACCCAAACCCAGATGATCCTCTTGTGGCAGAGATTGGAGAGCTCTTCAAAAATAACAAGTTTCAATTTAACCAGAGAGCTCGAGAATGGACTGAACGACATGCTTAAAATTAATAGCTGTTTTAAGAAACATAGCAGATATTTATGAATAAAAAATAAGAAGACTAATATAATAATTGTTTTCTATTTTCAAATTAATCATACAAATAATTACCAACTGCTTTGAATAATAGTTTATTGTGGATTTATGATATATTATATAAAAGTTATAAATATTTTGGACTTTTTATTATGCTCAAAATGCAAATTATAAATTTTAACAAAAACAATAAATTTTGAACCGAGTTTTCAAAATGTATGATTATTTTTAGTTGTGTAGAAACTTTAGAGTTCGATCTAGTGTATTTGTTCCCTGACACGATTTTCGAGACAATAGTGTCACTTATCTTTCTTGATGCTGGCAGCATTTCCGCTCGCCGGTGTTGCCCTGATCCGTCGCTCTCATGGTCCGCATCTTCCGCTCCGGTTCCCTGTCTCGTTTTTTTGGTATCAACTTGTTTTCTGTCAATATCGCTATCTCACTTCCAATGTTACTCTCGACGTCTCCGTCTCTATTGCTCTTCCTCCCGTCAACACCGTCTCTCTTGTTCATCTCCTTGTGTTCGCTGTCTTTTCCATTCATCTCCTCTTCGTCTCTCTCCCGCTCATATATAGGTAGTGAACGCACCAAATCTACTCAATCTGAGGGTGGGCTTGCCGGATTAGCTCATCTCATCGCCTCAATTGCGTCTCCACCAAACCACACTTAGTAGAGCCAACTCTTCTTTCACCCCATTATGTAACTCCCCCGCCTATTCGCAAACCTCCTCTCCTCCACTCCGTCACAGCCTCTCAAGTCTCCTCTCTCCTTGGCCGCTGCTTGAAAGCTCAGCGGTTTTCCTCTGGAGGCACTATGCGCTGGAATCTTGTCTCAGGCCCTCCGCTTGCGCATCCCTCCTCTCTGCACCGTCGCTCCCCATCCTATTGGCCTCTGCAATTCCTCCATTGGCGATATACCCCTTCAGTAGAGAGTCACAATCTGCCATCCTGACACATCTCTACTATTTTCTTTCGTACGGATGGTGGTTGGACCTTACTTTTTATTGTGTCTCTAAAGACCAACCATCAAAGCTTGCACACACATCGGGCCCATAATGATCAATAATATTCTGAAAGAGCCATATCTGTGTCTACCCTCCTCTGATCCTCTCCCGGCTCTGCCCACTCCAAACCCTACAGTTTCACCGTCTTCTTCGCAGCAGCACATTAAGACTTAGGCCTGAAACTGTCACGATGAGGCTCCTTATTATCCTGGACTTGACATCTTTTGTCTTCCTAACAAGCTCTCTAGAACCAGATTTCTTGATTTTACTTTTATATGCCACAGTATGCAACCATCTCCTTCTTCATCGCTTTATATTATCGAACCTAGAACTGTTATGATGAGACTCTTAGAGTTGGATATGTCATCACTTGCCTTTCTCGCTGAGTTTTCAAGAACTGGAGTTCAAGGTCCATCTCTTCTTTTCCAAGGAAATTTTCATGGAGAATCATACATCAGGAGATATATCTAACTATCTATGAAATTTCTTTTCATCATACCATGGACCAGCAAGCGTAGGATCAGGAGGATCTATTCTTGGCCATTCTTGCCTTAGTTGGAGTCTCAAGCATTCAAACTCCAACAGCTCTTTTCCCATTCTTTTCTGGACGTGATCAGCACATTCCAAACAGTAAAGAAGATTCTAAGAAAGCTCAGATAAGAAATCTCAGATATCCCTTAAAACGTCCAGATTCAAGATTATTCAAGCTCTCCAGACAAAATTCCAACAATCTCTATAACGGCTAATTTTTGTTTTCTTTTTTAGTTTTGATTTTTTTCCTTTCTCTTCTTTTCAGAACGTTTAGAATCTTGTTTTTGAGCATTATATAAGCTCATGGTCGACAATTGTAAACTACGATCACTTTTAATCAATAAAATAGTATGCAAAGCATTTTATTTTCAAAGATTTTTTTAGTATTCTTTAGATTCTAATTAGTTGTAAGAAGCATTAGAAGTCTACTGAGTTCGTGGTTCATAGGTTCATTGTGTGATTTTTGAGTCTTGAGATACAGATTTAGAGATTCATCAATATCCACGGATTGAGAGAGTCAATTAACATCTATCCAACATTATCTATCCATCATCCATCATCAAACTTCTATCCATCAACCATTTCACCCATTTTATCTTTTTAATCTTTGTTTTTATTTTCATTATTCATAAACTCAAATTTTCCATTTTTATCCGCATGTATCAATATGTTTCTTATTCTATCTTTGAATGCCCACCATCTTTGCAATCATAGATCTTGCCGTCTACGCCTTCCAGCTCGAACATTTTCCCGTTTCGAATATTTACACAAATCTGGATTATCTCTTATGGTGGAACGATAAAAAATTCATAGGAAACAACATGGATCCATTAGAGCTGATAAGACATGCATAATGAGAATGTCAAGCCTGGTATGCAGAAATGCAACAACCATTATTGAGCTGCAACCACCACAACCAACAGTTCCACAAGCCGTATGCTTAATATTGTGTGGTGGATGACTCTTGGACTGATATATCACAATATAGTGGATGTGGATGGGAGTGGAAATATATGTCGGTCCAAATTCAGCTTATGGGTACAAAGAACCAAAGTAGAAAGTGTTATCTCTACATTCTGAGTTGAAAGCAGTAAAAATATGATATGTCACTCAACCTGTTAGCATTTTGGATCAGATTACAAGGACATGACCTTGATGATTGAGGAACCTCAAGCTCCACCAACCTTCTCATCATAGCTGAAGGAGTTTGCATCGCTTATAAGGAAATTTTAATCCTTCAAAATTTTTACATTTCCAAGATCCAAACACACAATTGTCGATTCATAGCTAGAACTGCATATCGTTTCATCTTAATATGTTTATTTTAATTATTTTTTTTATTTGTCTTCCCATTCCACATCTATATAAATTATATCTATATCCTACAATGATCAGAAATTGATAACATATTTTTTCTTAATAAATTGCTAAGGATGATATGAATTTTCAGTTGCATTTTCTAATAACCACGTAGAACTAAGGTTATGCGTTTAATAATGCTTATATTTTAATAGTATAGGCTATATTTTGATTTTTGTTTCCAAAGCACAGAATTACTTTTTTACAAAATATAGTTGCATCCATAGGCATTTTAAGTTTTATATAATCTTATTTATATCTGTGTATATCATTTATTTTAATTAGTTTTTAAGTTAAGTTTTGAATTTTTTAAAAAATTATAATCATATTCTATATAAATTTTCTTATTATAAATATTTAAAATATTATTTTAATGAAAATATCATTTTTTTTACAAGTATGTAAGTTTATATTTCAGTTTTAAATTTTTGAAATAAAATGAAGCGTTAATTTTTGTGAAGATTAATTCTTAATACAAATTGCAAAAAAGAAAAATATATAGTTACTCTATTAACGAATTTATACTACAATTCAATATCATAATTTTTAAAATAAAATAAGCATTTTAGGTTTAATAATTATTTAGTTGATTTATAATATTTTGTTTTCGGAATAACATATGGTCATATAAATTTCCGGACTTTTTTCTAAAGTGATCTAAAATATGAACTCAAATACAAAACTAGCTTTTTTTGTCTACTATAGTTTTTTTTCAATATAATTCTGAACTTTTACAAACATTTTTTAAAATATCAGCATCGATTATTATTTTTAATTTCAAAAATTACATAAAACAATTAATACCCTGAACATTTTTATTTATTTATAATAATGTCATTATCATCATTTTGTTGTCGCAACAACAGACTTCTAGCCAAGTTTCCATTGTGATTCTTATCCGAATAGCTATAAAAATGATAAAAGAAAAAAGATCTGAGCTTCATACTTTAAGGGCATGACTGGTTAAAACCAACGGTTTCTGGTGATGTTCTAGGAGTTTTCGGATATAGATGATTATAGTTTCTAGCACTATTAAGCGATTTATATGACTGATACAATGGTTAGAAATTTGTGTGTTTAAAATTTAACAACAAATTACCAATATTAATATATTATAACATTATAAAAATATGAAAACATACTATTATGATAAAATATAATACTCATTACTACAATATAATTAGTAGTAATGTTATGATTATTTATTTAATTTTTTAATTTAGATGAAAGTTATAATTCAGAAGATTTATATTATTATTTTTTTAATTATTTGTTTCGTTTATATATGTTTATATATTAATGTTCAAAAATTATAATTAATATTCTTAGTTTAAAGTTTTTATAAAATAAATTATGATCTCGATTATGAATTTAAATTAAGATATAAAATGTATCTTTTTATATAATATTCCATTTTAAAATTTCTACTAACTTTTTGTTTCTAAAAAAAATGTTGTGAAAAACTATATTTATTTATCTAACCACAAACACTAACGAAATACAGCTTTTGATTATAAACAATTCTGAACGGTTTAAAATGATTTAAAATGTTTTTTGTAATTATTACAAAATGCCAATAAACGCAAAAACAACGTTTGCAAGTGGTAGCAGAGAAACCAATCACACTCAAAATCTATATTCAATTTACTCTCGATTTCACTTATATTTACATACCATGTGTTTATCATCATTATATCAATTTCGAATATCAATAATAAAAACTTTAACACTTTTACTTCCTTTACGAAAGTCATTTTATTTGATACGTTAGATTAAAGTATATTTCTACTTTATAAAGGAATCATGTTAATCGTTATTTTATGTTCTCTTTTTTTTTTTGCTAAAATATTTTCGAAATAAAATCCTAACACCTTCGCTACTGTATTTTCCTCGCAATTCTACACCAAATCCATTGTTGATATCGATAATTTATTGTTAAATAAATTTAAATATTTTGTTTCAGAAAAAATAAATGTGATATTCTTATGAATATTATTTATAAATAAATTGATATTGATAATATTTAATTTTAAATAATAACCCAATTACTTTTGATGTTGTTTTGTTGTCAAATATAAACTTAACATACTTTCAGTTTATGATAAATAAACATACTTTCAAGTTAAGTTACAAAAAAAAAACTTTCAAGTTGATTAAAAAAAAACTGGAAAGATTATTACCATTGTATACATAATTGAACTTATTAAACCCAAAAAACTGAAGATTGCACTGCACATAAGAAGAAAACTATGAAAATCATGTTACATGGATACGGAAACGGGTACGTGGAAACGAGATTTTTTAAAAGATTAGGAAGCGGGTACGGGTTGGAAGCTTATATCCATATAATATATATATATATATGTGTGTGTGTATATATATTAAAATATAAGAAAATTTTATAAAAACCAGAACTAAAAACTATATGATTTAAATTAAAAAATCATTTATTCATTTATCATAATTTTGAAATAATTTCATATTAAAACTGTGAAAATGCACATAAAATAAGTTTAAAATAAATTATTATATTAATTATTTTTAGTAATTCATAAATAATTGACACAATATATTTGAATATATGCTATATCTTTAATAAATATCTTAATAGATAAAGATAATTTATAGTATTAGTTTTAATATTTTTATATTTTTATCCTCTCTGTTTTATTATTATTATTATATTTTGTAAAAATTAAAAACTGTGATTTTATATCTTTTATTAACTTATAACATTATGTCTTAAAAAACGAAAGCATGATTTTAAAAAAAATCGTAAGCTTTCAACATGTTTTTAAAAACATTTTAGAAGCAAAATTTCGTAAGTTTTCACAAGATTTTGATTCCGATTCCAGTTCCGAAATGGAAATCGGATGAAACTTCTATGCAACCTAACCAAAAGGTTTCACTCAAACAAAATGGAAAAAAATTTGGAATCCGACTAGAAAGACACCGGGACACAAGGCAAGAAAATGGAGAAGAAAACAAAGCTCATTTCGTCGTTGGTGAACTAAAATCAAATCCAAGTCGTCACGAATTCATTATCTTCCACAAACAATGAACTGCATTTACTCAATGGAATATTCAACGAAACAACCCATAAAATATTTTCTGGCTGATTTTTCTCGAATTAAAAGATAATAGTTACATGAACCCTTTGACGGGTTAGACCTTCATTATCAAGGAGACGACCTCAAGTCAATCACTGTGAAATTAACGATCATAAAAGAGCCAGGACTGGTATAACCTTATCTCGCATCAACAAAGATTAAAGAGAGATTGAGTGTGAAAATGAGCTTTGCAGCGAAGAATGCTTACGATCATCATTTTATTTTCATCATAACCATAATTTTGGGCAGTTCTATTGCAGTTTCTGCAACTCTCTCCGAAGCAAACGCTCTACTCAAATGGAAATCGACTTTTACGAACCAAACAAGCTCATCAAAGCTGTCTTCGTGGGTCAACAACACAAACATGAATACAAGCTTCTGCACCAGATGGTATGGCGTTTCTTGCGACCAACATGGGAGTATCATTAGGTTAAACCTGACTGACACTTCCATCGAAGGTACTTTCCAAGATTTCCCCTTTTCTTCTCTCCCAAACCTAGCTTACGTTGATCTTAGTATGAACCGTTTCTCTGGAACCATCCCTCCCCAATTCGGAAACCTCACAAAACTCATATACTTTGATCTCTCCATAAACCAGTTAACTGGAGAAATCCCACCTGAGCTTGGCAAGTTACGAAACCTTGAAACTCTCCATCTTGTCGAAAACCAGTTAAACGGGTCGATTCCATCTGAGATCGGTCTCTTAACTTCGGTTCGAGAAATTGCCTTGTATGACAATCTCTTGTCCGGACCAATACCCTCTTCCCTTGGAAACCTATCAAACTTGGTTAACCTGTATCTTTTCATCAACTCTCTCTCTGGTCCACTTCCTTCCGAGATTGGAAACTTAGCCAATCTTGTTGAGCTGTGCCTTGATAGAAACAGCATGACCGGTCATATTCCTTCCAGTTTAGGAAAGTTGAAGAACTTAACTCTTCTCAACTTGTTTGAAAACAAACTTTCGGGTGAAATACCCCCTGAGATCGGTGATATGACCAGTCTAGATTCCCTTGCCCTTCATACAAATAACCTTACCGGTTCAATTCCTCCTTCCCTAGGAAATCTCAAGAACTTAACTGTTCTTCATCTTTACCTAAATCATCTAACTGGTGTCATCCCCCCGGAACTAGGCAACATTGAATCCATGAACGATTTAGAGTTAAGCCAGAACAAACTTACAGGTCCTGTTCCTGATTCCTTCGGAAACTTTACCAAGCTGCAGTTTTTGTACCTCCGTGAAAATATGCTCTCTGGTCCGATCCCTTCAAGGGTTGCAAACTCTTCAGAGCTACTTGTCTTGCAGCTCGACACAAACAAGTTAACCGGATTCTTGCCAGACACCATTTGCAAAGGTGGCAAGCTTCAGAACCTCACATTAGATGATAACCACCTCGAAGGTCCTATCCCGAAAAGCGTGAGAGACTGCAAAAGCTTGCTGAGAGCAAGATTCAAGGGGAACGGATTCACCGGAGATATATCTGAGGCATTCGGGGTTTACCCGCATCTTGATTTCATTGATCTCAGCCACAACAACTTCCACGGCCAGATTTCAGGCAACTGGGAGAAGAGTCGAAAGCTACTCCACTTGATCATGTCAGACAACAACATAACGGGTCCTATCCCACCGGAGGTTTGGAGGATGACGCAACTTGGTGAGCTGGACCTATCTACCAACAACCTCACTGGCGAACTTCCAGAAGCAATCGGAAACCTAACGGCTTTGACGAGGCTAAAACTGAATGGGAATCAGTTATCTGGAAGAATCCCACAAGGAATAAGCTCCTTAACCATGCTTGAGTCTCTTGACTTGTCTTCAAACAGATTCGGCTCCAACATCCCACAAACCTTGAACTCCTTGCCAAATCTTCATTACATGAACCTGAGCAGAAACGAGTTGGAGGAACGCATTCCCATGGGACTTACAAAGCTGACTCAGTTATCTAATCTTGATCTCAGCCACAACCACCTCAACGGAGAAATCCCACCACTGAGCTCCCTGGAAAGCCTTGAGAAGCTGGACCTCTCAAACAACCATCTCTCTGGTCAAATTCTACCGAGTTTCAAGGACATGAGATCCCTGACATACATCGATATATCAAACAATAACCTCGAGGGTCCACTCCCTGACATCCCTGCGTTTGGAAACGCAACCGCAGAAGCATTGAAAGGAAACAGAGGCTTATGCAGTAATGCAAGTAAACAGGAGTTGAAACCATGCCCAATCACTTCAGCTGCGATCAAGAAATCGAAAAAGAAGGACGACGACCTTGTTGTGTGGATATTAGTACCGATCCTAGGGGCGCTCGTGATTCTCAGTGTATGCGCAGGGACGTTTACTTACTACCTCAAGAAACGTAAACCAAGAACTGAAAACAAATCAGATTCTGAAAACGGAGAGAGTTTGTCAATCTTCAGCACTGGTGGTGGCAAAGTCAAATACCAAGAGATCATCAAATCAACCAAAGATTTCGATCCAAGATACCTAATCGGAGCGGGAGGATACGGCAAAGTCTACAAAGCAAAGCTCTCGTTAACCACAACCGTAGCCGTGAAAAAGCTACACGAAAACGAAGAAGAAGGAGGGATATCATCGAAACGAGACTTCTTAAACGAGGTAAGAGCGTTAACGGAGATCCGTCACCGGAACGTGGTGAAGCTACTCGGCTTCTGCTCCTTCCGCCGCCACACGTTCCTCATCTACGAGTACATGGAGAAAGGAAGTTTAAGGAAGGCGTTGTCCAGCGACGACGAGGCGAAACGGCTCGATTGGGTTAAGCGAATCAACGTTTTGAAAGGCGTGGCGTACGCGCTGTCGTATATGCATCACGACCGATCGTCTCCGATCGTGCACCGTGATATCAGCAGCGGAAACATCCTTCTAGGCAGCGATTACGAAGCTAAGATCTCAGATTTTGGAACTGCGAAGCTTCTCAAGATGGATTCGTCCAATTGGTCAGCCGTTCCTGGCACCTACGGCTACGTCGCTCCAGGTATAATTAAAAATAAAATAAAAAAACCTAAAATTCCCGAAATTGAATTTTGATTGTTTTTTTTTTGGTAATTGCAGAATTAGCTTACGCAATGAGAGTGACGGAGAAAAGTGATGTGTATAGCTTTGGGGTTTTGATGCTTGAAGTAATAAAGGGGAAACATCCGGGGGATTTGGTTTCGACTTTGTCTTCTTCTCCCGGGACGACTCTGTCACTGAGAAGTATTTCCGATGAACGTCTGCGTCTGCCAGAGGCGGAGGTTAGAGATGAGCTCTTGAAGATGGTTAAAGTGGCGGTGCTGTGCTTGCAACCGAATCCGCAGTCCCGGCCAACGATGATGACAATCGCCGCTGAATTCTCATAGAAACTCAAGTCATCACTCTTCGTATTTACATTTCAGACAAGGTTCTGGTAAACCCAAAAGAGCGAGGAACTTTAATAAGTCACATTTTGAGTTTCCAACTACTGTATAAATATATTTGATATTGTTACAAATATTTTAAATATATAATTTCCATTTTAGTAGTATATACATGTAATTCGATAATATTATTGTTTATATATTTTTATTCGGCATTATTAGTATATACTAATTTTTCTAATATATTTTACTTTGTTACTAATATTTATTACTTACCAATATGATTTCGAGTTTAGATAAACTCTTTCAAAATATGTTTTTCTTTAATTTATAGATTTTGTTAAAATACAATTTTAAAATTTATTTATTTATATTATAGAAAAAATATGATTAAGATAATTTATATTTACATATTGCGTTTAAAAAATATACTTTAACATATATTATTTTAGTATTTCACGGGATTTGTAAGTAAACATTTTTTTGCTTAAATAATATAGACCTATTATTTTAGTAAATTTTATACATAGTAACATCCATCATATTATTTTAGTAAATTTTATTGATATAGGATATTTTCAATTATATTAAGTTTTATTTTTATTTTTAGTTAAAATGTCAAATATTAGATTACTTTAAATTTTATAGCATATACAGTTTGTTTTTTCCTGGTCCATTTCAAAAAGTTATTGTTTATTATTTATGATTTTATCTTTTGAAAAATTTGAAATATTATCATTTTTGAGTTTGAATATTTATTTTCAAAATTTTATTTTTGTCAAGAAAAACTTGAAAAATTACACTACTATTTTTGAGTTTGGAAGATATTACATAAATTTTGAATTTGTTTTTTACTACATTAATAAATTATTTTATAAAATATTGGATTTTGGTAAAATTTTCTATATTTTTCAACAGCCTTGGTTATAATTATAATATATATATATATATATATATATAATTAAAAATTTGATTTGTCATTAATATTTTAAATGAATTACCGAAATTTCATAGTTTTCTAATAACATATGCAACAGCCCAAGGTTATTATATACTATAATATTTTATATATAAACATTTTAAACAATATATTCTTGAGTTTCAAAACATAATGTATAGTTGTAGATATAAAAGTTAACCTATGTTAATAATTTTTTTGTAGAAAAATATTATATTGTTTACTAATTTTAACCTACTTTAATGATGAGTGATAGTTTATTTAAATGAAATAATTTTAAAAATAAAATTTGTTAATTTACTTATTTAATATAATTTTGTCATATTTAATTCATATAACACTTCTATTTTTATATAATAATAAATTTGTAAAAAACATAGTATACAATTTTTATTTTCTTTTTATAATAAAATTTTAGTTAACATTTATTTCTAACAATTTTATATTATTAATTACAAAATTAATTAATATATTATTATAAAAATATTTAAGTTTTTAAGTAAGATTTTGTTAAATTCATTCTCAATAGATTTGTTATAATTAAAAAACAAAATTCAAATGTATAGTTAGTTTATTATTAATGTAAATAATCAAATATGTCATATCAACTAATTCTTTAAGTGGTCCTACTATGAATTGTTAATAGTAGGTAAAAATTAGGACCCTGAAATTAATAGATTAGATTCTACATGTGATACCATTTTTCCGTGTGAATTGTCTACCATGCTCCTATTATCCTTATATATTAATTGAGAAACATTACAATATTGTTTTGTAGCTACGTGTCATCATGAGAATGAAATTCAAAGTTTTTAGAAAAATAGGTTGATCAATCTTAATTTATATTATATTTTTTATTAAACTAACTATCAAATTGATAAATAGTGTACAAAATAATATTCTCACACTTTCCTTAAATAAAATCTACGAAATTACCTAATATAATTAACGTATATATGACAATTAATGATTATGAATAACAATTATTTGATAACATTTTTTGTATCTTAGCTCTTTTTTATTTGATTTTATATTATTAAAAGATATTAAACAATGGATTAATTTGTTTTGTTATAACAAGACACAAATGATCGTAAACTTCTATTAATTCTATCAATATAATTTTTAACATGAAAAGACACATCCATATACATATTAACAATCTCTTAAGAACTAATGCAATATTTAAGATGAAAACACATCCTTTCACTTTTTAAAACTCTAAATATTTTTTAAAAGGAAAATACATATCTTTTTACATTTTTGGATTCTTATTTAAAAAACACACACATTCTTAGAATGATAAGAAACATCTTTATACATTTTTACAATCTCTTTAAAACCACTTCAATTTTTAGCATGAAAAGATAAATTCTTATGATGATAAGACATATATTTACACATTCTGTTAAGATATTATAAACCATTGCATTTTAGGATGAAAATATATTTTTATGATAAAAATACATATCACTACAAAAAGATACATTCCTGGAATTTTAAAAAGTTATAAATTTAAAAAATGAAAAAATACAACCTTTCACATTCATTAAAATTCTTGTTATTAATAGATGGTTTTACAATTAGTTACGTTTCTCATTCAACATTCAACATTCAACATCTAAACTATTAAGACTGAAGTACACTAGTTATATCCCCTTAGTTTTGCACAAAAATTACAATACTATGCCATTGGTTTTATAAACTGTCCTTTTAGAATATTACTAAACTACCTAAATAAATTCACGACACTAGCATTAAATATATTAATCGAATGAACAAGAATTAACGTCATTCTCCCCACCATTCTTTGGTTTATCTCGGTCTGCATAATCAAAAGCAACTATATAAATACTTAACCCCATAATTGTATGAATATTTAACCACATAAACTGATCCAATATTATATAATCGTCTAATAGACATTGTTGTGCTATAAGTCAACTTTTACGTATCTAAACTATTAATTTCATGTATAGTTTGTGTTTAGTGGTTTTTTTAATGATCAACCGTATGATTTGTAACAGCATATATATTATGATTTGGCAAACATGTAGAAATGTTATTATATTTTTAAAATATGTATTTAGGGCCTGACTGGTTTAACCGCAGCGGTTGCGGTTGCGGTTGCGGGAGTTTACGGGTGCGGGTGGTTGCGGTTTCAAGCGTTTTTGAGAGATTTGTACGACTGGTACATCGGTTAGAAATTGTTGCGTTTGCGGGACTCTTATGACTGGTAAACTACCAATCGCACCATCTGTTAAATAATAAATTAACAATATTTACATTTTATATAATTATAAAAGTATTAAAAATTATAATAATTTAATAGATATAAAATTTATATTTATAAAATCATATTATTAAATTATAAAAATTTATAGAAAATATTTTGGTTTTAAATTTTTATGATATAAATTAAAATATAATATGTATATATTTTATAATTTCTATTATTTCAATTTTAAAAATTTATTGGATATTTTTAGTATTATTTTTATTTATTTTGATTTTAAAAAAAAAAAATTTATCTTCCCGCAACCGCCCGCAACCGCAAACGCTAGCTGGAACCAGCTTTTGATTTTAAGAGGTTCAGAGCGGTTTGAAACGGTTTGTAGCATCTTCTATGATTGTTTCGAAATGCCAACAACCGCTGCGAACCGCAAAAGCTGCGTTTGCGGGTGGTAGCGGGAAAACCAGTCATGCCCTTAGGTCACAGAATAACATCTATCTTATTAAAGTAGAAGTACTTTAAGCTTTTGTTTGGTAATAGTGATAGGAGTCTTTAAAAAAATTAAATTTTGTTTGGTAAGAAAGATAGTAGAGAATTTTGAAATTTTCTTATTTAAATGATAGATTTAAGTATTTAATGTATTTTTCTAATTTAAATAATAGATTTCTTTAATAGAATGAATCTTAACCAAAATAAATTTCTTTATAGATTTTTTGTTAACATTAAATATTTTCAATATTTATTAATAAAAATAATAAAATAAAAATCACACATCAAAATCAATTTATATATCATATAAATAAAATATAAAATAATTTATTTATAAATTGTTAGTATAACACTTTTATAATATAAGTCCAATTATTTATAAATATTAGATTTTTATATGATACAGTGTGATATAATAGACGATTAAAATCACATATCAATACTATTAAAACATGAGCGATATTTATTGACTACTTTTTGGACTATCAAAAAAGTCTATGTTGGTCATTTCTCTAATAATCTAATTAACTTAACATATTACATATATTCATATATTTATATAACTAATTTAATTGTAATTAAATATACATAATTCCTTAAATAGAGGAACTAACTAACTAAGATATTATTTTTATAAACTAATGAATTTAATTGATATAAATACGAAATTTCTTTAAAAATAAATTAAATTTTATTTATTAATGTAATAAATAATTATATATGTCTATTAATTCGTATATATACAACTATATATTAATCCTAATGAAAAACATACATGAAAACTTTTTATCTACTTACAAGTAGTCTAGATTAGACAATTTCATTGATTTATATTCTATTTTTTCTGTTACAACTAACTTAATTACTATTAAATATATACTATATTCAATCTATTATTTTAATATTTTCAAAATAAGATATCTAAGAAGATATTGTCAAGTATCATTTTCCAAGATTTTATTTTACTAATATCTTTTAATATCTTTATATTTAATATGTAAACATAAAATTCTTTTAAATAATTAGTTTTAGATAATAAAATTCGTATTAATATAAATAAAATTATTTAGAAATATTAATTCTTTCATTATAGAACAAGAAATAATACCCATAATATTTATATTCATAATTAAATTAATACATCAACTAAATATAAAGTGACTTAATTCATTTATTAAATATTTTGCAAATCATAAAAATAAAGACTAACATACATTCATGAATTTTACCACATATACTTCAACGTATTAAAAAAGGTAAATTAAGATATATAAAATAATAAATAATTACATAGTTAAATTAAAATATTAAACATAATTCAATATAGTCTGATATGGGTTGAATGAAATATAGTTAATTTATATAATATTAAAGTAAGCTTTGACCAAGATAAAGATAAAAAATAAATTTTTACTGTAATTTACAGTTTTAAAATATAAGTAAATTAATAAGGACGGGTTATATAAATGAATTATCTTAGTTTCATAAAAAAAAATTTTAATTTTAATTTAATCTATAAATAAAAAATAATAAAAACACATGTATAAAATTTCTACTTTCAGTAAATAAAGATTCCGTATATCCGGGTCAGGAAAATATAAATATATTATCTTATTTCAAAAATAACAGAACGGTTTATATATTTCTTGAAAAAAAGGAAAAATCATAATTGAACTGAAACAGAAATCCAAAACGAAAAACAACTTAAAACCAAAACCAAAACCGAAAACCGAACATCATATTTAAACATATTGGTGAACAAAAAGACGGGTTAAATAAATCTGTCAACAAAATATATATATAAATATCTTATGTCCCAACGAGAATCATCAAAATGCAAACTTTTAAGATTGATAATAATCTCAGACATTTAACAAACCCGAAAGATCAATGCATAAGATGATGACAAAAAAATTTTTTTTGCCCGCGCTTTAAAAGGGCGGGTCAAACTCTAGTAAGATATTATAGTTGATATCATTAGATATTATCGGTTCACAAAATCAAAATTTATAATTTATTATTGGCCTAAAATAATATTTCAAAAAGGTTTCCTACTTTCAAGCAATCTTCATCAATAAAATCATATCAAACAATACGATTAACAAGATATCTTAATTCAAACTTGCAAATCACGTATAGCTAATCTTTAAAACTAATAAATTTGATTATTCCTAAACTTAATAGCATTCCAGTTTTTTCCTATTTTAACGCAGTCATCATAACAAAAAAGGAAATCATTAACTAACAAAATCTGCATTTTATGGTATCAAAACTTGCAAATCACGTTTAGCTAACTTTAAGAACAAATATTCCATTTTTTAATGATAATTTAAATAAAAAAAGAAATCTTTAGTTAATTATTCAGAACTGTATATTCTCTTTTCAATTATTTCGAGTTACAACTAACAACTTTTTTTTTTTGAAACACTCAAAATATTTTCTTAAATTCTACAATTTAACCTACTTTTACGGAAGCAACTATATACAGTATATACCTTACTCTATTGCGTCAAAAGAAAAACATTGAACCATCCTCAACCTAAAAATGTCTTTAGCGACCAATTTTTCTCTTCTCACAAAATTAGGATCTTATAAAAATAACTGGCTGAGTTCAAGTTAAATGCTAACATTCGTGGAAGCAAAACACATTGGATGAGATAGATGGTTTTAGCCTACCAAATGGTAACTTTTTTTTTCTAAATGTTTTGTTAATTTCTATTGGAAATTTCTTATACTATTATCTAACAAAGTTCATTTTCTTTGTAGGTTAACAAGATCCATGTATCTTGCAAAAGGACTCACATGTATAGAGTTCAACGTGGACTATCTACAAGAGTATGATTCGGATGTTAAGTGAAACCAGAGAACCCTAATAAACAGTTTATCTTTTGTCGGTTGGTATTAACGAATTGTGGGTATGAGTAATATTGAAAATATTTCAACGTGAATTATAAGCCCAAGTTACACTAACTGGGTTATCTTATCATTTTGTATAACTGTTTTTAGACCCCAGTTGTATTAGATTAGTCTATAAATATAAAAATGGAACTTCTATTTTTGACAAACAAAATAGAACTTCTTTGTTCTATTTCACGACATCTTATGCGCCAGTTCTTATGCCTATAATTCACATGTATTAACCACATGTATCAATGAAACATATATCCATAGCTCTTCTATAATTCACAAAATGCTCTTAAAAAATATTGCTTATTTTCTATCATTTTTGATTTTAATATCAAAGATCAAAACAAAATTTATACAAGATGAATTTATTATTGTGTGATCCATCCTCCTTGGTACTCGATCCTCAAGTACTTCTATGATCCTATTAATTGAAAAAGTGGCTTGAGATTAATTTGAAGATAGCAACTTGTAAAATCACCGAAGATCACTAAGAGCATCTCCAACCCTTTGTTATTTTCACCTTTATAATAGTATTTGGAAGTGAAATTACTCCAACTCACCTCTATTTCTTCCTCTATAATAGATATCTCTATTTTTTCCTCTATTTATAGAGGAAGAAATAACATTCCTCTATTTTTTACTCTATAAAATAGAGATTGCTATTTTAAAGAAATACATTGGAGCATATTCTACTTCTATTATAGAGTTCCTCTATCTTAGAGGTGAAAATAGCAAAATATATTGCAGATGGTCTAAAAGACACCAAAAATACCAAAACACATAGTAAAACAAGTCAATCTTGATCTAAAACAAAGTAAAATGGATAAAACACAAAACATCACTCGTACATACCAAGAAGATACATGTTCATGGAAAGAATCACCAGAACGAGAATGCATCACTCATACAAACTCATGATCCTGGTGTTCTCAGGCAATTCAGATCTATTCATGATCCTGGCTTTCTCAGGCAATTCAGATCCACTAATATTTTGATCCGCGTAACCACGCGGATGTTTATTTTCACTAAAATATAAAATAAATAAATAATATATATATATATATATATTAGTGGTGTACATTTTTATATTAATTATAAATCTAAATATTCATATAACTATTTCAAATACAACAATTTTATAGTTTACATGTTATAATTAATCAATTGTTTAAACTGTCACATGTATTTGTCGCTTCTTATTATATACTTATCGATTGTATTTACATTTATTTATAGAAAAAACTAATATATGCATTAAAAACCATATTCAAAATTATTTTGTATTAATTTTATGCTCATTTTGACCTGCTGACTTTAAAACTAAATTTTTATCAGTAATATTTTTTACGTTTATTCATTTTAAATAATATATTATTATATATACAAAAGTATAAGATATGTTAAGTTTTTATACATGTATTATATAGTTTTGCGAATGTTAAGTCTTTATGTCATCGTATTATATTTTAAGCATACATATTCATATTTACGAAAATAAAATTTATAAATTTATCAACTTAATACAAATTTATCATATTTTGTTCAATATAATAATTTTATTTTAACATAAACTATTACTATAAAATAGACAGAATAACATAAATTTTTTATTCTTTCATTTTATAAATGATAACTGAATATATATTAATGTATAATAATATGTCATTGATAATTACGAAATTAGTTGAAATATTTACATAAACTCTAAAAAATCATGATATTGTTAAAATATTTTTCAACAAATTTGTTAAAATAAATATCTATATGAAAATGAAAAGATATCATGATTTAAATATCATATTATTAGATTTAATGAAATACATGTTAGTTTTTATACATGTACTATATATTTTGCTAATGTTAATATGTTTTACCAACATATTATATTTTGAACATAATACTTAAGAAAATAAAATATAAAAATTGAACAATTTAATATAAGTTATCACATTTAGCTCGATATAATAATTTTCTCTTATAATGATTGATTATGATTATACAATAGATAAAATAGGATAAAATTTATATTTTTAATATTATAAATATAGTAATGTATAATAATATTTCATAACTAATTTCGAAACTAGTGAAAATATTTACATATAATGTTTGAAAATTAATATCTTGTTAAAAATTTTAAAAAGATTTGTTAGATTTTTTAAAATAATTTTTTTATTAAAAAGAAGGATATTATGACTAAAAGTAGTTAAAAGCAGTGCCGGCTCTTGTCATGTGCACAAGGCACATTTGCACAGGATCCACCAAAAAACTAACAAAATTTGGTTAGAATTCAAGGTCCATTTTTATAGAATTAGGGTCCTAGTTTTGCAGATTAGTTTTTATTACTCTTGGAAATTTAGAATTTGCACAAGGTCCACCAAAAACTTGAGCCGGACCTGGTTAAAAGGTTATATATAGTATTAGTCTTAATAAATATATTTCATAAAAAATTAATGGATGGTCTAAATTAACACATAAAAGAAATCATGATTTTTATTTTAATATATAAGACGAAGATGTTGCAAAAAAAAGTAATTGTAAATAAACCCCCACATGAGCAAAGTGAATCCCGAGTGCTTGCCGACTACTTTATAACGTCTCGAATTATACAAAATGCAAAGCGCGTTTTATATATTTGATTGGGATTGGTGACAACCAATCAAATCTTCGAAGTCAGATTACGATAGAGGTTTTGGTGGAATGATTTGCGAAAAGAAAAAGAAATTAAATAAGAATGGGAAGAAATCAAATAATTCAGCAGAAGTAAGTAAGGCAGGCACACGTGGCAGAAAGAGTATTATCCTATAGGGGGGAGGAGTATATTTCATCAGTATATACGGACAGGCCACGTCGTGTCATAAAGCCTTTTCCCTCTATAAAATCAATCATCTATCTGCTTCTACTCTCAACATACATACACTTCACCAGCGAGACAGTTAAAGATCTAAGAACCTGCAAAGCAGAAAAAATGGCGACCCTTAAGGTTCCATCTCATGTTCCTTCCCCATCTGAAGATGCTGAGCAACTGAAAAGCGCCTTTGAGGGTACTATGTTTTGCTGCTTTTATGTTTTGTTTATCTACGTTCATTTTGTGTCCCCCGATCATTTCTCCTTCAGTTAAATATGTTTTTGATTTAACCATTTATTTGGTGGTTTTGAAGTGAATCGAGTTTGTTTTTCTCAGACGACCAGATCGTTGTCGGTAGTGTATTATGATCATGTTCATGATAGTGTTGTTGTAGATCGAGCTTGTTCTTTCACTGATCTGATTGTTGCTGTGTTGGATCTAAAAGATTTGTCTGCTCTTGTAGGGATGTCATCCTTTTTTCCTCGCCGATCATGTATTGTGCTTTTTGATTATCGTTTGATCATGTTGATATTCATTACATAGGATCTTCTTTGATTACTTAGTTTTTCACAGCCAGATCCGTGATAACCATTGTCATGGATCTGTAAATGTAGTAATGATTGTGGATGATCTGTTTTGTAACCCAACAATACTTTGAGATGAATCACTTTGATTGCTTTTTTTTGATCTTTTGGATCTGAACTCTGTGAGTTCCTTTAGATCTGACGTTTGACTTTTGTTTTGTGAAGGATGGGGTACCAACGAGGACTTGATCATATCAATTTTGGCTCACAGAAGCGCTGAACAGAGGAAGCTGATCAGGCAGACATACCATGAAGCCTGTGGAGAAGACCTTCTCAAGACTCTTGACAAGGAACTCACTAGCGACTTCGAGAGAGCCATCTTGCTCTGGACCCTTGAACCTGGTGAGCGTGATGCCTTGTTGGCCAATGAAGCTACCAAAAGATGGACTTCAAGCAACCAAGTGCTCATGGAAGTAGCCTGCACGAGGACCTCAACGCAGCTGCTTCACGCTAGGCAAGCTTACCATGCTCGTTACAAGAAGTCTATTGAAGAGGATGTCGCTCACCACACCACCGGTGACTTCAGAAAGGTAAATAAAATAATATTAATTAATAAATTATTTTGAATGTTACAATAATACAGGTATTGAAATCGTATGTATATATTTTGCAGCTTTTGGTGTCTCTTGTTACCTCATACAGGTACGAAGGAGACGAGGTGAACATGACATTGGCGAAGCAAGAAGCAAAGCTGATCCATGAGAAAATCAAGGACAAGCACTACAGCGATGAGGATGTCATTAGGATTTTGTCCACAAGGAGCAGAGCTCAGATCAATGCTACTTTCAATCGCTACCAAGATGAGCACGGCGAGGAAATCCTCAAGGTGACTGTTCATTATTCAAGTTAAATTTAAAGCTTCTTGGATTTTTTTATTATTTATTAGTAATGCTAAACTCTTGGTTGTTTTTCATGTTACAGAGTCTTGAGGAAGGAGATGAGGACGACAAGTTCCTCGGACTGTTGAGGTCAACCATTCAATGCTTGACAAGACCAGAGCTCTACTTTGTGGATGTTCTTCGTTCTGCTATCAACAAAACCGGAACAGACGAAGGAGCTCTCACTAGAATTGTGACTACAAGAGCTGAGATTGACTTGAAGGTGATCGGAGAAGAGTATCAGAGGAGGAACAGCATTCCACTGGAGAAGGCAATTACCAAAGACACTCGCGGAGATTACGAGAAGATGCTCGTCGCACTTCTCGGTGAAGATGATGCTTAAATCCTCTAGAGGAGAAACAAAAGCTTCGCTGGCTTCTGTTTTCTCTCATCTCCGTCTCTCTTTCTCGTCTTGAAATCGTTTGATTCTGTTCTTTGAAAACTTGTCTGTTGTTTCTGTTGTGTGTTTTGAGTTTCCAAATAATGCGCGAGAGAGAAAGAGAGTCTTTCTGTTAAGTTATTATAAACTAATAAAAGTAATGCCTTCAATATTTGTTGTCACCACAAAACAAAAAGAAACCAACAATAAAAAAAACAGTTTGGTGTTAGCTCTTTTTAAAATCTGCTAGGTGGTCTGATGTGGAGGAAAACGGCCATTTCATATCCAACAAATCGTGATATGTTCAATTTATATCCGACTTATATGGTTATGCCAAAACATATATGAAGTTATATGATCGTGCCAAAACATACCCAACTTATAATTTTTTTGCAAAATCATACACCATTCGCCACATCAGCTGACATGTCATCTACTTTTGTTCGTGTGGATGCAACGGCAACTAATTTTGCTGACGAAGATGCCATGTGTATAATTTTTTTTCAAACTAAATAATTTTGTTATAAAAATAAACTTTTAGAAAATGTAAAATTTTATATTTTTTTATTATTTAGTAAAATTAACAAAAATTAATTAATTAATTAAATTTTAATCTTATATAAGAGATTTCGATCATATAAAAATCTTATATAAGTTATATATGTACAATACATAATGTATTGTAATGATTCAAATCCAATGCTAGTATTGCAAACGTGTTACTCTTGATTAATCATGATTGTGTTAATCTACATTTTTTAAATGTAAATAACATACCCATGATTAATAAAGCGTACATGATTTATTTTTACGCTTGATTAATAAAGCGTAACATAATTTATTTTTACGGTTTTTAATCATGGGTATGTTATTTACAGTTAAAAAATTAGATTAAATATAAATAACATACCCATGATTAATAAAGCGTAACATGATTCTTTTTTACGCTTTATTAATCATGGATATATGATTTACATTAAAAAATTAGATTATACAACTATGATTAATCAAGAATAACACGTCTGCAACACTTGCATTGGATTTAAATCATTAAAATACATATATAACTCTTATAAGGACGATTTTTGATATGATCGAAATCTCTTATATAAGATTAGAATTTAATTAATTAATTATTTTTGTTAATTTTACTAAATAATAAAAAAATAAAAAATTATATTTTCTAAAAGTTTATTTTCATAACAAAATTATTTAGTTTAAAAAAAAAATTATATACATGGCATATTTGTTAGCAAAATTAGCTGATGTTGCATCCACGCGAGCAAAAATAGATAACATGGCAGCTGATGTGTCGACTGGTGTATGATTTTGCCAAAAAAAATATAAGTTGGGTATGTTTTGGCACAGCCATATAAGTTCAGGTATGTTTTGGCACGACCATATAAGTCGGGTATGAATTGAACATATCGCGATATGTTGGATATGAAATGGCCGTTTTCCCTCTGATGTGGCTACTGTGTGGATGTTAACCGTGCTTTTGGTGTTAGCTTTGTTTTAGTTTGTCTGTTTTATGTTTGTCCTAAAGTCATCCGATGTGGATTTTAGTCGTCTCCGAAGTGGGTTTTAGTCATCCACAGTGTGAGTTCTAGCTGCCCCTTTTTTTGGGCTCTTGTTTATGGGGCTATTTCGGTTTGCCGCCAACTTGTGTATAGTGTTGGTACTTTGCATATCAATGAATTTCAGTTTGAAAAAAAAAAACAGTTTATCTTTTGGTACTTCCCGAATACATATATACTTGTGTGTTTTCTTGCACAATATGCAATAATGAATTTTTTAAAAAATTTAAAGTATATTTTTAAAAAATTGTAAATATTTTAATTTATTAGTTTTTACCAGTATTTTAATAAAAAAAATTATTTAACAAAACATAATATGAAGATAAAATAAATAATTTTGTTTATTTTAAAATAGATATGTATATATTTTAAAATTATAATCTTAGTAAGTTTTTTTATCTATTTCTGGTTAAAAATATTAAATCAACTTGTGAAAATTAAGAAACAAGTTTTGACATAAAAATTATATAGTTATCAAAAATATAACTAAAAATATTTCTAAAATTTGTAGATGTCAAAAGGAAACAAATGGTATTACAAAAAAAATATAATTTAAAAAATGTATAAAATTTTGAAGATAAAATAGTTGTAAAATTTTATAATTATAAAAACAGAATTAAATAATATTTTAAAATTTATGAAATATTGTTATATTTTTATTATTATATCAATTAATGTCATATTAAAATGTATTTACATTAATTATGTTGTATGAGTTATTATCATATTCTACAAATTTCACCAAAAATATAAATCAACATTTAAATGTAATTGTACATAACATCATTTTTAGTATAATGTGTCATATTTTTTTTTGTGAAAATGATTATAGAGCTGATACATAAATAAAATGTGTGAAATCATTTTACAAATAATGTATATGGAATACCAAACATTAACTTTCTGTTTTGGAAAAGAAAAAATGTGGTTTCACTAAAGCGACAATTAAGAATGAAATTTTTTTAATTTGAAAATCATGTTATCCGATTGATATTCTCCAATTAGCTTCCTTTAAGACAGAAAATTAGAAAAAAAAACTAATCAAAAGAAAGAGGAAGTGGACGAAGATCACAACAATCCTCATACTACAGTTACTGAGATAGTATTCCTTTAGATATCTCGAATCTTAACTTGCTAAATTGGTATTTCATAGATCAGTAATGGTAATGTTAGTGGTTTAGAGTGAAGTCTTGAAGATCACATGGATATTAAATCATTCGGATTACGTGCGTACAACAAAAATTTCTGACTTTACATGCTGAAATGGTAAGATTATTTTTGGTAGATTTATGTATGAGAAACATGAAGATCTCATTCATCCGCTTCGAGAAAGACTGCTCAAATCTAGTAGATATGACTACAATTCGATGGACTGGCCAGTTTTTACTTCAGAGATTGATAATTTTCAGAATCTACAGGTTAACTTTGCGTGGGTGGACCTGTGTCATATTCTTTGTGTTGAATCCAAAATCTAGTAATGGAGTTTAGAATATAGTAATTGGATGTTTCAATGGGATTAAAGGGGCTAAATGTTTCATTTATTGAAGTGTAAACAAAAGACCGAAAGGAGATAATATAAATAAAGAACTCGTCATTTATAACTAAAAATATTTCTAAAATTTGTAGATGTCAAAAGGAAACAAATGGTATTACAAAAAAAAATATAATTTAAAAAATGTATAAAATTTTGAAGATAAAATAGTTGTAAAATTTTATAATTATAAAAACAGAATTAAATAATATTTCAAAATTTATGAAATATTGTTATATTTTTATTATTATATCAATTAATGTCATATTAAAATGTATTTACATTAATTATGTTGTATGAGTTATTATCATATTCTACAAATTTCACCAAAAATATAAATCAACATTTAAATGTAATTGTACATAACATCATTTTTAGTATAATGTGTCATATTTTTTTTGTGAAAATGATTATAGAGCTGATACATAAATAAAATGTGTGAAATCATTTTACAAATAATGTATATGGAATACCAAACATTAACTTTCTGTTTTGGAAAAGAAAAAATGTGGTTTCACTAAAGCGACAATTAAGAATGAAATTTTTTTAATTTGAAAATCATGTTATCCGATTGATATTCTCCAATTAGCTTCCTTTAAGACAGAAAATTAGAAAAAAAAAACTAATCAAAAGAAAGAGGAAGTGGACGAAGATCACAACAATCCTCATACTACAGTTACTGAGATAGTATTCCTTTAGATATCTCGAATCTTAACTTGCGAAATTGGTATTTCATAGATCAGTAATGGTAATGTTAGTGGTTTAGAGTGAAGTCTTGAAGATCACATGGATATTAAATCATTCGGATTACGTGCGTACAACAAAAATTTCTGACTTTACATGCTGAAATGATAAGATTATTTTTGGTAGATTTATGTATGAGAAACATGAAGATCTCATTCATCCGCTTCGAGAAAGACTGCTCAAATCTAGTAGATATGACTACAATTCGATGGACTGGCCAGTTTTTACTTCAGAGATTGATAATTTTCAGAATCTACAGGTTAACTTTGCGTGGGTGGACCTGCGTCATATTCTTTGTGTTGAATCCAAAATCTAGTAATGGAGTTTAGAATATAGTAATTGGATGTTTCAATGGGATTAAAGGGGCTAAATGTTTCATTTATTGAAGTGTAAACAAAAGACCGAAAGGAGATAATATAAAGAAAGAACTCGTCGTCGTAAACACTGACTCATTGTAGAAACTATTTCTCTCTCTAGTTTTCCCGATATTTCTCTGCCCCCCTTTCTTATTGAATTATTTTCTATTTATACTCTTCTTGATCCATTCTTCCTTCTTCATAGTTGTTATTGTGTCAGAGAGTTAGTTCGACGATCATCATTGTACTTTTGCTTGTGCAGGTTTAGGCATATGATAGGCGATCGGAGCAGTCTATACCTCTAGGCATATGTTCCTTGCATGTGTAGTTAGGTTATTGATTGGTTGGATCGGTGTTTTGTCGTAGGTTTTTTTCATGGTGATCTTATGTCCAGCCCGCGAATAGGCCGAAGACCCAATTGGACGGACCAACTAGCGAAAGAGACTAAGACCAGGAGTTTTAGTTTCTCAAATATATATTAGACACAATCAAATAAAAATGCTCTTTGAAAGATCCCTTCATCTGACTAAAATGTAGTCTAACCAAATAGATAGCCAATATTAAACCAGTGTATTTGTTTAAATCTTATCCGATCTTAAACACCCAAAATAACAATACTTTCGTGTGTGATGATGAACCGCCACTAGTTTTTTTTAAGTTATGAAATTTAAGAGAGGAAGCTTGATTGATACATACATAAAACTATTTTGTAGTGAGATTTAAGTTGCAAATAACAAATTTTGTTTTGACAAATAATCTCTTCAAAATTTCTGTATTTCATCTATTTTATAGAGAATCAATGCTTTTAATATTTGGAAACATATTGAGTAAATTTAAGAAATGCTTGAACTTATTTTTTATAACTAACATGGTCAATGTATGCTGCATTTTCCAACTTATGCTGTTCGTTAGTAGAACTTTTCATTAGGTTGCTAACGCTATGGTTTTTTGAAATTTCAAAACTATATAGTTTTTCTTAGTAGGGGTGGACTTTCGGATATCCGTTCGGGTTTGGATCGGATATTTTGGATTTTCAGGTATTTCAGTATATAAGTATCGAACCTGTTCGAGTATTTCTGTACTTCGCGTCGAGTTCGAGTATTTTTAGTTCGGATTCGATTATTTCGGATCGGGTTCAGATATTTAGATTTTAACAGAAAAAAGGAAACTTTTCATAATTTTTTTATTTTTTAATAGATTCAATGATTAATTGATTTGGAGGTAATATTTCAAAAATAAAAAGACATTAATTTGGCTATTGTTTTTTCAAAATTTGGATGTCACTTTTGTTAATACATGAAATAAAAAATTTGATATTCATTTTAATTGAGTATCAAATCATTTTCTCCGTAATAATATATATATATTATATGATCATAAAGTATTTGTAACATCAATATAAATATTTTAAGTAAAATAAAAGATATAAACTAGAAATATAAGAGTAAGTATAAATATGTTCGGTTATCTTTGGATATTCATTCGGGTTTGGATATTACCCGTTCGGATTCGGATATCCAATATCTCCTAAATTAATATCCGTTTGGTATTTTACTATTTTGGTTTGGATCGGATTCGGATACAGGTTCAGGCATCGGTAAAATGCCCACCCTTATGTCCTAGCATGATGCACTTAATTTTTGGACCCAAACTGCTTCTTTGACGAATGTCTCTCCCAGCGCTATTTATTCAGTTTCCACAGTATACATTGCAACAATATACTCTCTTTGCATATCTCAAAGATAATATCCTCCTGGAACAGAAAAAACATACATTGTAGTAAACTTCCTGTTGTTTAGATCTGCACAATCTGAATCATCAAATCCCAAAATTGAACCACACTTTATACATCCAATCATAAGCTAATAATCACTTATACCTATCAAGTATGTTAAAATCCATTTTACAGCATCCCAATGGCCTTTTCCATGATTCGACATGTACTTTTTACTTAACTAGTTACTTGTGATAGATCATGTCTATTCGCACACTTAACATAAATCAAACATCTAGCTGCACTTGAATAATGAACTTGTGCCATATTTCTGATCTCCTTATCAGTTTAAGGACACTAGTACAATAAAAGGACAATTGTTTCATTCAAGGTTTAGAAACCGGTTTTGCACTCGACATGTCAAAATGTTTTAAAAATTTCTCTATGTAACGCCTCTCCAATAGCCAAAATCTCACAAGATCTTTTATCTATGTGAAATTCAATCCCAAAATCATCTTTGCTGCACCAAAATCCTTTTCAAACTAATTTCCAAATAATTGTTTTAATTGAACAATATCTTCCATTGTTCCCGGTGATGATCATATCATCAACATAAAATAAAAAGAATATGAGAGAATTGTCAAAGAACTTCATATAAAGAGAACTATCATACTCCAGCATGTAAGAGTCAAATAATCTGTACCACTATCTAGAAGCATGCTTCAATATGTAGAGATATAGGTTCTTTATTTTGCACACAATCTTCTCCTCCCCTATCCTAACAAGCCTTTCAGGTTGCTCCACTATATATATTCTTTCAAATCTCCATGAAGAAAAGTGGTCTTTACAGGAATGTTTGAAATTGTGTAAATAATTTAAATGGATATCCAAACTCGAAATGTACCCGCAAAACTCCAAACTGAAGCAAAATGAAATGATCAGGTATAGTAATTTGCCAATCAATATATGGAGTGGCAGATTCTAGAGGCGTCCATATGGATCCATAGTTTATAACAAGACGACCATCATCTTCCGACAAGCTCTTTCACAAACAGTTTTTAGACCAAAAAGGAAACGCATACGACATAATTCTTTCATTTTGTACTCAGAAGAATTTGATCAAAAAACAAAAAAACTCTCAGAAGAAAAGAAAAGGCTTTGAAAATGCCAAATCAGAAGTAGATATTCAGCAACGTACAACACATGCATTGCAATAGTATAGTAGGTTGTCATAGATTGAGTGAAACCATCAGCTGACAACATACATCATTTAAAAGTATGAAAACAAATACAGAGGTGAAATTCTTGATCCATTGTCTAGAAGCTTATTGTACATCATATATGATCAATTACGGAAACAACACACATCATTTGAAAGTAGGGAATCAGGGGTATTTGAAGTGATGCGGAAGCAGCAGAGGCTGGAAGCCGTGGCTGAGACAAGCTTCCCATACTTGGTCCAAATCTGAGAGAAGAATGGATGTGCCGCACTCATGCATTTCCCATCCTTCTAAGGCGTGCAATATGCCAGCCACTCTAGTTGCACTCATCGCCTTTCTCGGTAACCAGTTCTGAATATGTGTTTTATTTAGTTAGTTAGGATATCTACAAAAAAAAAAAAAAATAACTGGATTGGATAGCTTTGTATACTTACCTCACAGGAGTGGATATTCACTAGAGATTTTGGAATTATTAAAGCCGGTGGTGTATGATAGGTACAATCTCTACGAAACTGCTTGAGGGGGAACTGTGAGATTGGGATAAATAACGTTCCTTTTGTGGCCTTTTCCTGCTCCTCTCTAGTTGTTCCTTCTCCCATCAGCCATACCTTCAACCAAAATTCCATTAGTTTAATATGCTCTTCGATTGTTATGCAACTTTAATTGTTTAATGGTATACTTAGCTACCTTGTTTGATGCGAGTGCTTCAGAGGTTAAGAGGACCAAACGGTCTCTGCATTCTTGTGGAACAAATGATCTCAGGTTCTCATACTTTTCTGGTAATAGAGTCGAGACCTGCAGATAACATTTGCAAGAAAATGTAATGAATTATGATACAACTTAAAAAAGCTTGGTTAGGAATTCAAACCCACTTGTTTTTTACTTTAGGCAATGGCAAGCAAAAAAAAAAAAAAAAACGAAGGAGAAAAACACAACCTGAACACCTCTCTGGCAAAGAGCAGAGGCGATGGTGTAGGCCACCTTTGTGAGATTGCCTGTCATCACTACTTTTGTCGTTGATTTGGGTAGACTATTGATCACGACGGCTGCTGACAATCTACTGCCATCCACCAATCTTACTTTCATTTCTGGATGCTTGTCAATATACACCTCTCCATTCCTGTTTAGCTCCTCCCCCTGTTCCAGCCCACCACAGTTTTAATATCATGACATGACATTTCACCAATGTAAAACCAAAACAGTGGAAGATTGTTTCTGTACTTGGTTCATGAGACCCAGGCTAAGCACCTTCACTCCTTTTTTATTTGCCTCTAGTATTGCTTTCTCAATCATGTTGTTGATCGCGTCTTTCCTCCATTTTAACAAGTACTGCATGCATCAGGTTTCAGTGCATCAGTAAACCAACTTATACCAATAAAAGCTAATAAATTCGCAAAAGAGTCAAAAAAATTAAGCTGAAGATGAGGAAGGACCTGCAGATTATATCTGGGTATGATCCAAGACTGCAAGTTGAGCTTCTCAAAAGAGTTTCTCTCAGCGACAAAGGGGCTGCTGGCGTAGAAGAGAGTGAAGAGCATGGAGAGAGATGTGAAAGGCCACAAAAGGCGCATGAACCATCTGTAAGAGAAGGGATAGGAGGCAAATGAAGCCAAGCCAATCCGCAAATGGTATATGGACTCGGGCGTCGTCAGGTGAGTTAAGTGCACGACGTCCACTCTATCTTCTCCTCTTTCTAGAGATTTCTCATACAATGTATCCGAGGATTTATCCATTGTGCCGTAGATGTAGTCATACAAGGGCATGAAGAGGGAGTAATTGGTCCGGAATTGGGTGTGGTGCAGCGAGTGGAATCTGCAACTCTCATCATGATAATTTTATAATCCAAAAGAATGATATTATGACAATAAGAGTGTTTTATCACATTGCACTCGCTACCAATACGTAGGAAAACAAAAGAATTTGTCAATAACTGGCGGTGACACTTCGGTTATTTTCTCAGTTCGGTTTGGATTCGATTCAATTTGGTTATTTGGTTGATTCGGTTCTAGAATTTTTTCAACTGAAATAAATCATATTTAGTTTAGCTTAGATCGGTTTCGGTTTGCTTTGTGTTCGGTCGATTTTTGTTTCGTTTCGGTTTAATTGGATTACCTTAGTTTAGTTCTTTTAAAAGAAATTAAGTTTTAAACATAAAAATATGGTCATGAAATCATCATGTTGGTAATTATAGAAAAAGTTATGTAAACTGAAATAAAAACCTTTAAAGGAATATATTTTTTATAAGAAACAAAGCATGTAAATTTAATATAATATAAAACAAAAACAAAAATCTTAAAAACCACAAAAAATTATAAAAACACAATCAAATCAAAGTTAATTAAAGTAAATAGAAAATTAAAAAAAATCTAACATTGTTAAATAAAGTTAATAGTGACTTTAATTTTAAGATTTTAGTATATTGTATATTACTAGTATATGTTTAGTTCAAATAATAAATAAAAACATTGGTTTATCGGTTCAAATTAACTTGGTTCAGTTTGGATCGACTTTGGTTCGATTTGTTCGGGTTGAAAAAATCTTAAACTAAACTATTTGATAATAAACTTTAGTTTAATTTTAATTGGTTTCAGTTTGATTGGTTGGGTTTGTTTTTTTTGTCCACCACTATTAATAACTCTAGACTTTAGAGCGGCCACATACCCTAATGAATTTGATATTTTACTTTTCAAATGCTGTTTCGTTAAATAGGCTCTAAATACATAAATTGTGAGTGCTGAAATTATGTGCCGATAAGTTGAGAGATATAAGATTAAATTGTCTTTTTATGTGGTCCACGGATTCGGTAGTTAGCAACCAAATAACGGGTACAAGTATATCACGCCACCTCTTTTATAGATGAAAGAAGAATTTTTACATGCAAATGCACGTGATATATATGCATGTATTATTATTTTATTTTTATAATCGTAGTCTAGTGTGATTTCAAAGAATTTTTAGGTTCAATAACTAATCATTAGTACGTTAATTCTATTTAATACATGGTTAGATGGCCAGTCCAAATCAAATCCGGATGACAGTAGTTCCAATGGAACTCTTTGACCACTCGGACCAATGCATCCTAATTATTACTCCAAAAAACAAAAAAAAAAACAATGATTTTACTTCAAATTATTAATTTTATTTATGCGCATCAGAATTTTTTTTCTTTTTTTGATAAAGGCTTTCAATTTGAAAACATAAATATTACAAAAATAAGACCTCGGATCTTAGAGTGGAATAAAGTTTGCAAAAAACAGATTTCGTGTAATATTTAGACCCTATCTAAACAAAAGTAGAGACTAGTAATGACCATTAGACGGCGATAGAAACAGTAACTAGCGAAACAAACCACAGCCATTGCATCAGAAAATTTAAGCAAATAAAAGATACTGATATTTTTATATACATGTACATCAATATCTTTTATTTGCTTAAACTTTCTGATGCGTATAAATAAAAATTAATAATTGGAAATAAAATCGTTGTTTTTATTTTTTTATATAATGTGTAGGTTCGTTTCAAAATTGTTTAAGAGTAGATTGGTACTAAATTTGATATTTCCCTCTATATATAGTCGACAGTAATAAATGTATTTTTTTATCAAAAATAAATGTATATAAATATATATATATATATAGAAATTAACAGAAAGTGCAACGACTTACGAGGGAGTGTAGCAGAGGAACTTGAGGGGAGGAAAGAGGTGGAAAAGGCGCTTAGGGACGAGCTCGAAGTTGCAGTGCCCCATGTTGTTCATGAAGTCTATGTAGATTACATATCCGGCGAACGACGCTATGGATGCCGTTTTCGTTAACAACGTTGTCATCAATGGTATGGCGAAAAGAATGAAGTATGCTATATGCTCCGCAAATGGATGTATCACCGCTGCATATAATGATTAAAATATATATTACTAGTTAGGACGTGAAAAAGTATATTTTTTACGTATGTTTGATGAAAATTATAAAAGATAAGAAATAAGAGTTACAAGTGATGGGCTCAGTGACGATAGAGGAGTGGTGGTGGGAATGGTAGCGGGAGTAAAGAAAGTGGTGGTGAAGAGCTTTGTGGAGCCAATAATAGAGGAACTCCACCGGCCCGGCGTGAAGTATCGCCGCCATCAACACTCCGTCTGTCCTCCACAAGGGAAGTTGCTTCGCCTGCGGCAGCAGCTGGATCCCTATATAGAACAGCAATCCGTTGAATAATATTTGGTCATCCCTGCGCGTGTAAATATCAAGAGTTAGAGCATCTCCAATGTATTACTCCAAATTTTACTCCAAAATGGTGCAACTCCAAAATGGAGTGATGTTTTACTCCAATGTATTACTCCATTTTTTACTCCAAAAATAGTTAATAATTTTTAATAGTATCTTATACTTATAAAAGTTTACTAACTAACCCCAACTATTTTATGTTTGCAAAAATACTTAAAAATATAATTTATTTAAATTAAATATTTATTATTAAAAAGTACAAAAATCATAAAAATAGAATAAAATATAATGTATAAGTTGGTTCAATAATAAGCATTAGAATATTTCCCTACAAATGATCGATTAATGCATTTCGTAATGAAAAATGAGTTTCTTTATCTTTGATATTCTTATATCGAGTAATTTTTTTTTTGAAATAGGATATTTAAATCATTTATTTTATATTATTTTTATTTTATATTATTTTTGTTATTTAATTATGTTATGTATTTTGTGTCAAATTATTAAATAATGAAATAACTTATGTTGTTGTATCATTTTAAAATATTATTTAAATAAAAAATAAGAACATTAAATATTTAAAGGATTATTTTATAAATAAAAAAAGTTCAACTCCAAAATGGAGTAATGTATAAGATTACTCCATAAATGGAGTAATCCTAGCTATTACTCCATTTTAGAGTTGGAAATGGAGTGGAGTTGGAGAGAATTTTATTCCAAAATGATGTTTGGAGTAGAAAATGGAGTAGGGTTGGAGATGCCCTTAATACATACTTGGCTCGCATAAATCACAAGCGACGCAATTATATATAAATAACAAACAAAATGGAAAACGTACCAGTCAGTCTCCCTGTCGACCTGATTGAAGTCGATACCTTTGTCGAGGATGCGCCTCTTTCCGTTGGTTGTATAGTAACGGGAAAGAGAGATCCAAACCTGGTTGTGAAGAATTCTGAAGAGCAAGAAGGGTAATACGAGGGAGTACCCGAGATCCACCGGATCATCAGTCACAAACTTGTATGTGCTATGGACCGCCCATGGTGCAATTACTATGTACTATTGTATTAATTGTTTCCACGTCCCATATCATGCATCAAAAACGGGATTCAATAATAAGCACGAATTATATATACACACTTATAATAGTGTGAGAGAGAGAGAAAAGAGTGCACCTTGAAATTCCCAAGGGGTGTCCAAGGCCAATCGGTGAGGATGCCTGGTTTCGTAGCCATTATACCGTAGAATGTAGTAAGGAATATGTGTGCGTTTCTCCAATTCTTTGTCACGACCGATGAGTACATTATATAGAAAGGTACACTAATAAACTCTTTGGTAGATGTAGAATGACGAAGCCAACCCCTATCTTCCCACCAGCCCACTTCCCTGTGAGGGCCCTACCTGGACCAGTACTGCTCCATTCGAAACTTCCCACATGGATCCCCATTTATGACACTCAGCTAATCTCCCCCGACACCTATCGAATATCGATTGCCGATTATATCATATCCTCGACGTAAGCAGAAATATGCATCAGTAACGTAGATATGGCTTTCTAAATCCGGTGGTTTTTAGTTTGTATAATGAAAGACTGTTAATGTCCCATCTATATGGTAAATACTGATGAAACAAGTTAGGCAACATTAGGTGATGGATGCTTCAGCTAGTAGCCAATCAAAGATCATTCACGTCAGAGCGCCAGCTAGTGTCTGTTGCTCCAACATTAAATGAATGAAAAGTTAAAACAGGGCACGCCTTCTTAAGTGAGCATTAAATACTTCTACATTTTCGTTAGTTACTCTATCTCTCCCACCAGAGCCGGTCCTACAAATTTAAAGGCCACAAGCCAAAACAAAAAATGTGGCCGGTTTGCAGAAGGTGAGAGGTTTGAACCGGCGCCTGGGATGAGAAACAATAGCCATGAAACCACTAGAACAACATAGACCTTTGTACTATATGTGGCCGATATTTTAGTTATTCAGAGTGGGCCGGAAGCTCATGCTTCATTTGCTTTGTGCCAGGGCCGCCTCTGCTCCCACCGCCACAAATAATATACTACGAATACCCTACTCACTCCTTGATTAGGTATACCATGAGTATAAGGCCCATTTGAAGTATACCTCGTAAAGTTGTAACTATTGATCTGATGATGGAGTTATTCTTGGGTTCACCCCCTAGGGTGAACCTTTAGATTCACCAACCAATAGGATTCAAGTATTTTATATTTAATATCTTTTAAAAAGTAAATAAAATATTGTTAAATTATATTATGTTTTCAAATAAATAGCTAAAAATAAATAAAAATAGTTGTAGTTGCAAATTTTTTTTTTAATAAAAACTCTAAACCCAAAATACTAAACCCTAAACCCTAAATACTAAACCCTAAACCCTTGGGAAACCCTAAACCCTTGGGAAAACACTAAACCGTTGGATGAATCATAGTTTTAAAAATTGAAAAAGTCTTTTTTTTTTCAATTATTACTGTTTTTGTTTATTGTTAACTATTTATTTTTAAAACATAATATAATTTAACAAGATTTAGTTTTTTTTAAAAGATATTAAATAAGAAATACTTGAATCCTATTGGTTGGTGAACCTTATTGGTTGGTGAACCTAAAGGTTCACCCTAGGGGGTGAACCCAAGAATAAGTCCTGATGATGCACCTAGATATTTATTTATTTTGTTAAAATAGTTATGAGCTAGCATTTCCTAAGTATTTTGTCATTTATGTTTTTCATTTGTTAGCAGTAAAGGTTATTCTATAAAGAGGATTGTTTCAATAAGCATATCGATGGATCTTTTTTTCGCTAATATTTCTGATTTTATTTTTTTAATGGGCCTAATTGTTTGCCTTCTAACACATATGCAGTGCACCATGTTGCAGCAAACGTAACAAAGCCAGGGGCGAAGCCACCTTACACGTAATAATATTTGGTAGATCACTGGTAAACTTAGGGTGTGCACCCACACTGACTTAGATTAGAGTATAACTCATATATATTATCTTTTATATAAGTAAGTTAAGTCATATATATTATCGATTGAAACATACTCCCTCTGTTTCTGAATAAGTGTCATTTTAGAGTTGGGCACACGGATTAAGAAATCATTAAATTTTGCATATTTTCCATACAAAAACATCATTACCCATACATCTCAACCAATAGAAAAATAAAATGCATAATAAAATTCATAAATTTTGCATTGAAAACCTAAAACGACACTTATTTTGCAACAAAAAAAATTCCCTACAACGACATTTATTATGAAACGGAGGGAGTAATAAACTGCAAAAAACTGGAAGGGAAGGGAAGCAGATAAGGTGGTGGAAGCTGGAGAGGTTGGAAATCATGACAGAGAGCAGCCTCCCCGATGGCGTGGAGACCAAAGAAGTTGTGTGTTAATGCCCCTTACATCAAGCGCAGTATTTCCATCCCAACATCAAGCGCATGCATAATTAATGCCCCCTACTTTCCATGCACTCATCACCCTTCTCCCCCGCCAATTATATAGATATGAAAATATATAATTAATCTCTATTCATATATATATATATATGTATATCAGCTTATAAATATTTGTAAAGCAACAGATATATCTATTTTTCTCTGGAAAAAGAAAGACAGCGTTTATATACAATTAACATATGTATGTATTCAAAGTTATATACCCCATAGGAGTCGATGTTTTGGACAGACTTTGGAGTTAGTCGGGCAGGAAGTGAGAAATATGAATAAAGAGTGTTCCTTCTTTTGCGTACATCTGCACTTCTTTCCCTATTCCTTCACCCACCAACCACACTACTGGCGAGTCATAATTCGTAGATAGACAGTACCAGATTTTTTGACAGTCCTAGATTTGACGAGTTTGCTATGTTCCTCCGTGCGTAATACCACCACCTATACGGCTATATATATATATATATTCATGTTATCTATTTAAGTTCGGTTTTGAAAAGCTGATTGGATTCCATTTTCATATATCACATACCTTGACGCCTCTTCTGGCATGGAGCAAGGACCAGGAGCAGACGTACTTGGAGAAGAATGAGGTCTTGACACCAAAAAAATATGATAAAATGTTGTTTAAATTTGTATAGAAAATTGTTAAAGAATCGGTAGCTGAATTGGTATAGTTGTGTGACTTCTAGCGACACATTTAACTTTTTATCCCAGTCAAATTTACTATTGGGTCCACATTTGGCAAGGACAACACCCAAAGCAACCTTTGTAGGACTGCCTCTAAAACCATCTATAATGGCATTGTATTTTCATCTTTATAACTTAAAATAGAGTAATTTTATTATAAAATAACACTATTGAAAGCAAAAGTTACTTTATAATAAAATTATTCTATTAAAAAAATATTGAAGAAAAAATAGAATGTCAGCTCTAAATACAACATATTTGGTTCTCTCTCTATAGGATGGATAAAAATAATATTGAAATATGCATATTGTTCATTAGGTCAAAGCCCGTTGCTCTCACACCCTTTTCATCCGCTTCCAGAACAGTTGCCTAAATGATATTGTTGCTCTCACGATGGTGCTGAGATTTTTACTGCCGCCGCATGGTCTATGTACCAAAATTAGTAGGAAACTTCGACACAATTTCAGTTCAATCATTTATATTTCAGTTGATAACATAATCGACTCATTTAACCTTTCTTGTGACATTATATACCGTAAATAATTGTTTACCAACTCCAACTTCGAAATATTTTATTCAGCTGTGGTGATTGTCACTAGAATGGTCAACAATATGGGTAAAACAATTTCAATGTTTTGATAACAATTTTCCATTTTTTTAAAAAAATCTAACACTTCAATAGATTTTCGAACTTTTTTGGATATTGATTTTCGAAAAATCTTTACTTCCATAAAATAAACAATTATCAGCTATGTTTGAATGCGTATGATTCATTAAAAAGATTTCAAATTCATGTATGATGCCCTTAATGTATCCTCACTTGTATTTGTTACTTTCTTAAAAGCAAACAAATATCCAATAGTTTTTTATATCTTTAGAATTAGCAAACAAATATCCAAAAGTTTTTTTCACATCTTCAGAATTGTTAAAATCTGGATTCAAGAGAAACTAGAACTTGAACCATGAGTGTATTGAAGTAATCAATCTAAAAGATCTTCCTACAAAAATTTATACATTTATAGATACAAATAAGATATTTTCAAAAATATATACCCCATTAATTTGGATGCCCTAATTTACGGCTTGGGTGACTTGCCCTCTAGGCCGACCCTGCGCAAGTTCCAAAAGGTGTAGCCACAAGGAAACATAATTATTTTTTTATTTTGGTTGATTCTTTTTAATTCCTACTACCTTTTTATTCTTTTATCATATGTATTGTATTGTTGTGTTTTCTAATTTATAATTTTAAAATGTTTATCTACACATGAACGATCATATGGTAGTAAGAATACTTATTATTTATTAGTAGATATGAGCTCGTGCGTTGCAACAGGTTTTATTTGATGTTTTAATTTAGAAAACGAAAAAAAATTAGTATGAAACAAATTATTTGAGAAAAATGTTAAAAATATATTTTTTAAAAGTAGAGAAAATACTATTAAATAATTATAAAACTAATTTTATTTTATAAAAAATGTTTTTGTCATCTTGTTATATATTATTAATCATGAGATATTTCAACACATGTCAAAATTTTGAAAAGTAAAATTACTATCAAATAATATTTTACGGTTATCTTTTCTTTAGAATTTTAGAAAATAAAAATTAGTATTAAAGTTTTATTACTAATATTTTTCTTTATAACTTCTAAAAAGGAAATGTTCTAACAAAGTACTATCAAATAATTTTTAAACTTAAATTTTTACAATTAACTAATTTTAAAAAAGAAAATGTTCTAAAACTACTATTAAATAATTTTTAAAATGAATCTTTACTACTAAATAATTTTGATTTTTTTTTCAGAATTCGTTTTTATATTTTCTTAGTATATATATTTTAATCATGAGATATTCTAACATATGTCACAATATTAAAAGGAAAGCTACTATCAAATAATAGTTTGCAATTATTTTTTCTTTTTGATTTTAGAAAAGGAAGTTAGTACTAAATAAATTATTTTATTAATATTTTTCATTTAGAATTTTTTTAAAAGGAAGTGTTCTAACAAATCACTATTAAATAATTTTAAAAATTAAATTTTACTATTAAATAATTTTGAAAATTATTTTTTTTAGAAATTTGTTTCTCTATTTTCTTAGTATATATATATATATATACATATATTTTAATCATGAGATATTCTAACACGTGTCACAATATTAAAAATAAAATTACTATGAAATAATCGTTTTGCAAATATATTTTACTTCAGATTTTAAAAATCAAAAATTACTATTAAACAATATATATAATTAATATTAAACAAAAATAATTTTTATTATCTTAGTATATTTATTAGGTTAACATATATCACAATTTTAAATATATAAATGACATGTGCCACAATCATTTTAGTTAGCAACTTTGGAAAACCAAGCTCAATATAACCTTTTACAAAAAAAATTCAAATCTTTTCCTGTTTAGGATTTTTAAAAATAACATTTTCTAAAAAATACTAATAAATGATTTTTAAATTTACCTTTTAACTATTATATAAATTTAAAAAATATTTTTTTTTAAAAAAACCATCTTTACTATCCTATTATATATATATTTTAATCATTATATATTTTAACACATGTCACAATATTAAAATGAAAACTACTATCAGATAATAGTTTGCAATTATTTTTTGTTTATTATTTAAAAAAAGGAAAAAATACTATCAGATAATAATTATAATTATTTTTAACAAACTTTTTTATTATTATCTTAGTATATATATTTTTAATTATGAGATGGATTCACAAAAATGGAAAATTACTATTAGATAATAATTATAATGAATTTTTTTAACAAAATTTGTTTTTGTTATTATTATTTTTTTTTAATTGTGAGATGGATTTACACATGTCACAATCTTAAATATATATAATTGTCTTGTGTCGCGATCATATTAGTTAGTAATTTTGAAAAACCAAGCTTTATATAATAATCTTTTTAATATATATTTTTTTAATTATGAGATGGATTCACAAAAAATGGAAAATTGCTATTAGATAATAATTAGAATGACTTTTTTAACAAAATTCGTTTTTGTTATTATCTTAATATATATATATTTTATTATGAGATGAATTTACACCTCTCAGAATCTTAAATATATATAATTGTCATGTGTCGTGATCATGTTAATTAGTAAATTTGAAGAACCAAGTTATATAATAAGATTCAAAGTCGATATAATTTCACAAAAGAAAAAAAATCAAAGGATTATCATTTAGGAATAAAATGTATTATTTTTTGTTTCTTTAAGAATAACTAAATTTTAATAATATTTGTATCTTTATATTACATATGTAAAATATCGCAAAGTTAGTTATAGTTTAGGGGCAACATTTCTATTTTGCTTAAGCGCCATATATATCAGTACAAGAAAACACGTCTATTGCAAGGGTAATTTGCGAAAGAAGATTTTCAATGCAAATTTGCGACTGATTTGCAACAGAATTGCAAGAAAAAATATGACCCTCGCAATTCTCTCGCAAATTCGCAAGAAAAGATATTTCCTCGCAAATTTTTGAGCGATTTGCAAGGAAAACCATATTCTGACAAATTTGCAAGCGATCTGCGAGGGAATTTACAGTGTGTTTGCAAATTCGTTGCAAATTTGCGAAAAAAACATTTCTCATAAATTTGCAAGAGATTTGCAAGAACTTTGTCCGTCTATTTTGTTTCCTCCCAATTTCCTCGCAAACTTGCAATGGATATGTAAAGAACATGCATGATATGTGCATTTTATCACATTTCTCTCACAAAATCAAATAAAGTTAAGGAGAAAATTGTTAATTAAAATATTTAGTGTTTAACAAGTATCACATTGTTAGGCTTAGTTAAACCGGTTGAATTAATTAAATCAGTTTATTATTTCTTTTTTCTTAAGGATTTTTGATATATTAATGTATTTAAATATGTATCTGTATGTATGTATACATACCGGTTTCAATATATATTTTATATATTTATTTGTGTTTCTGATTTCGTATTTCTTAATTTTTTTAAATATCTTTAAAACAATTTGCAAAGGGATTGTTTTCTTACAAATCTCTCACAAATTTGCAAGAAATCACTTTTTGTCGCAAATTTGCAAGGAACCACTTTCCATCGCAAATTTGTAAGGAACCACTTTCCGTCATAATTTTTGCGAGCAACTATTTTCCGTCGCAAATTTACAAGGAAATTGCGAGCCTTTTTAATTTGCGAGAAAAGATTTGCGAAGAAATTGTTTATCTGGCAATTCCTTTATAAATTGCGATTTGCAAGGGAATTTGAGGGTTTCTTTCCTTGCAACTGATGTGTTTTCTTGTGGTGTATCCGGACCTGCACTGCCGATAGAGTAGTAGTGGTGAGAATGGTAGCGAGAGAAGAGGAAGTGGTGGTGGAGTCGTGGAGAGCTCACTTGAACCAGTAGAAGAGTAAATCGACGGGACCAGCGTGAAACAAAGCCATGACGCTGGCTCCTTCTGGTCTCCATATATAGGGGTAGGTGAGATGAGTCTGGGAGCTTCATGTTGGCGAGGTACATAAGGAGAGTTTTTAAGCTGATTTTGTCGTCCCAGGTGCGTCTCGGTCTACTTGCTCAGACTCAACGAGATTGTCCACGAGTTTTTTCCTCCCCATGGCCCATGGGCATCCTTTGACGAGACACACTGATCCAAGATATCAGGCTGTGAACTATTCTCCACAGCATGCATCAGCGTCACTATCATCGGTCTCCCAAGGTCTTTCTCCTCATCTTCAACCATCACGTACGAGTGCATGCATGCTCACTATCACGGTATCACCAGCGGGAAACCAAGAGGTATTTAAAGCTACCAAGGGATCTCTATTGTAACACCCATCTCCTCCTCTCTTGAGACCGACGTGCTACTTACCGAAAATACCAAATTAAGCCGAATTATTCAAATCCGAATAAATTGTTAAACACATTTAATAAAATAAATCCGAAATATATATATTTAATTAAAGTATAATAGTATGTCAAATAAATCGATTGAAAATAAAATACAATAAAAATACAATTATCCCAAAAGACACCAAACCGTCGTGATACCCGACTACTCAACAAGCTCACCTGCAAGGGAAAAAGAGGGGTGAGCAACAGGGGAGTCACTCAGTGAGGTATGTGATGCTACCCCGAAATCCATAGATCCAAACATAACACTTTGAATCTAACATGAACAACCACGGCGCCTAAAGTGCCCAATGAACAAACAAGGATCCTATGCGAGGTGCACCTCGCTCACCGCCCACTCCCGGGCTAACAACTCTGGGATAAGTGCCCAAGTACACCGCCACTAGGACGATTTATCGACCTCACAGGGCTACGGCTCAACAGGTCGACTAAGCTGGCCGCAACCCTCCACACAACACAATCCGGCCTACAGATACACACCTCTCTGCACCCGGCTAAAACATCAAACTCATCCCCTAGTCCAACTATAAATACAAATCAGTTTAAATCACACAAACAAGAAATGTTGAATCATCTGACATCCTATTTCTGATTTAAACAAGGAATCCTAAAACTAAACAAGTAATGACAGACTCGATTTCACACAAATGAAACATATTAAAAATAAATTATACTTATTCAAAATCCTAAGCCGTGTACGAGAAGTTCGGGAATAGACCCTCACCTTAGCCAGATCGGAGAACTAGAAGCGGATCTGACAGTAAATGAGATGACACGATCAACAAAGAAACTAGGTTTCGCCATGAATCTTGAATTATGAAAATGCACCAGATCAAAAAAAACAATGTCAAACAAGAGACATCATTAAATAAGAATAAATAGATTTAAGACAACATGTTACTTGCTTCAAAAGTAACATGGAAAATGGCACTTAACCTGACGGTTATAACATTACGGATGCGACGAACGATGGCAGATGGGAGTCACATCCAAGATGCACAAGCATATACAAAAGGTTCCATAAGAAAAGAAACCATTAGATATAGGACTCAGATAAAAGGTTGCTTGAAGTATAAGAAACAAGGAAAAGAGGAACTTGAATCATACGACATGGATTACGGAAATGACGTTGGCTCCGGATTCTCTTATCCCGATCATGTTACACCACGACAACTGGTTTCACCGGTTATGGACGGCAGCTCCGACTTCATAAGAAGTTGCAGTTGATGATTGAGGCAAGCGGTGGTGATGATGGCAACACTCATCATAGGAAAAATCAAGGAAGAAGGTGATGGGAATGGCTGCAAAAGCATACGGCTAGGTTTTTTTTATTAGGGAGAAGAAAACATACGATTATATAAGGCTTGGTTTAGGAAATGGCTGGGTTGAGTCAAAATTAATTAATGAGAAAATCCAACCAACCGGTTAAGAAAACCGGGTCGTTACATCTATGGCCACTCCGTCAGAGCTCTAGGCCTCTACGCCATCTAAAGGTACACTTTGCGTAGCTAGTATATGTAATGTCCAAAAAGATATTAGAGATGGTGAAGCTCAAAGCAAGGCTCGAGCTCAACGAAGATGGTGATGAAAGATAGTGAGAGCAAAAATTTGTTAATTTGTAACATTATGTATTCAATCTCGTAACCGTATCAATATATTGTACACCTATATATATACAATGCTAATACCAGTTTAATCATACATTCACAATCCGGTTTAATAACTACAGCAAAGGACGTGCATTGGGTACAATACGTGACATGATATCACCATGTGCGCGAACAAGAAGAAACACATGGTAACTACTACAACTTTAATTAATTACGCGAAGAAAAAAAGAGAAAAGAAACCTCAAACTTCAAATATGGTAGGAGAGGAACCAAAGGACATATTGAACGTGATGATGCCCTGCCAAAAATCGGCTTTACACTCAATGTACAATTGTCCCACCTCCACCGGCCAACAACGCCATCCATTTAATGAAGTAATTAAATATTTTGTACTCTCCTTCATTCTTCATTCATCTGTTGGCTTATGCGGTTAAATCTGTTGAACCGCAAGCTTTACTTCCTAGTGCCGTATACACATACAGTTTAAATGTTTCACCTTGCATCACTCCAGTGTTTAATATAATCCCCTTTGAAGATTAAAAACAATGTAAATTTACATTAGTAAGGACCATAATCTCAATCAGAGTTATGTTTTTTTGTATCTCTTTTACATGGGATATTAGCCGACGGATTCAGCGTTTACATCAGATAATTTACACACAACACTAAGCTGTGCTACATCGACCGGCAAGTGGAAATGGTGAGCGTCTCGAACCAAAATAAAAAAGTCAACTCAGAAAGCTGTGATACATCGACCAAAACAATAAATCAGAACAGCGACAAATATATGGAAGGAAGTATACTAATATCTGGACATCGTTACATCTTCTCCTCTCTCTCTCAGGATAACAAAGCTGTACTACATCGACCAAAAACAATGAATCTAACATCCTGGCCATTTCTTATGCAACTGGTCATCCGTCTTCATATCCCTGTGCACGTATACTTTGGCTCTTTTCACCTGCAACTCAACATTTTAAACTCAACACTGCATTCCAACGCACCACCTATTCTGATGAAATATTCCCCCAAAGCTAACAAATTTACCAGAACAATGGGAGGGAAACCTCGCCGCAGTTTGATTCTGTCGAAGCCTTCTTCAGAAAACAAGCACTTGTATCCATCCACAGACGGGTGCTCGCTGCTCAAAAAAAACATTACAACTTTATTAAATGGCATCTTCTTTGACTAAGAATTTGCTTTCTATTCTATGATGAATATACTCACTTCACAAGGTACGTGAAATTTCGGTTTCGTAACTCCTCCACCACAATTTCTTCCTCTTTTGAGTATCTGCGTTGCGCACACAAAAAAGATTATATATATATCTCCTCCTAAACAGCTAAACAGATACACCCTGTTCTAAATATTCAAAGGCCGTGGAGCAACATATGATATTTTCTCAGTGTGTGGTAATCGTCTCCAAGAAAATGAATATGGCAAACAAACAGATGCATCTCTCTAGCACAATTCGATCCTTTACAAGTGGCAAGTTGTTACCTTGATGTCTCCTTTACTTCTACCAACACTAAAACGGGGTAGGAGAGCTAATAGAAAGAATAATCAACCTCACTCACCTCCACGGAGAAGCACTTTCACAAAAGCGAGATATTCCATTCATAGCACTAAAAGTGTCTATGTGAACCCACTCTTCTCCCATTACATTTGCAGTATGGCCTGAAAACATGGAAGGCACCCCGTCAAATTAATCATATCGTAGGAAAGTTATCAACCCTATGTAAAATATAAACCACAAAATAAAGATGATTATGTATATAATACGTGGCATGTGAGACGAACAAAGACTGGCTATATTTTCTTGTTCGGTTCCAAAGCAAACGCTGCTGCAATAACAAGATATACCCCGAAAAGAACAAGTCACTTACTTATCTTATGCAAGCGCTTAAGAGCATAGCCGCTTGGATAGTTGTTGTAAGATGCCATGAATGTGAAAACCGTGCACCCTGCACTATATGATAATGATAGGGTTAAGTAGACTAGCAAATACCTTCCCTTCTCTTGCATATATCAAAGATAATTGCCTACTATTTATACCTGATTGCAAATAATGCTAGCATAACCATGTTTGCCAGTTTCCAAATAGTTTTCTTCCTGTTCTTGTAGCTGTACAGGGAAACCGGATTATAGTACGAGACTCGTTGGTAGTAAGTTTAAGTGTATCAAAATAACTCTCGAGAGACTGAATAAGAAAAAACTTTTTAACTATGATTGAAAGCTTAGCTAGCAAACATCTGATAGGACTCATACATTCTGCTAGCAGCAACAGCAGCAGATAAGTTGATCATTGGCACTGAACTAATAATAAAGCGGAGTTCCTACATATAGCAAGAAAGATAGGAAAGCCTTTATCAGCAAATGATTAAGAAACTATAATGGCTACTGAGATAAGTAATCACTCTGAATACCTTGTGTGGAAGCTTAGAGTAGAGCATAACAAATGATATAACTGGAACAATAAAGAATGGAACCCTCCTGTCAAGTAAAATACCAAACTGCATAATCCAAAAAGAAAACAGATGAGAAAAATAATAGAGAAACAATCAGATCTGCTAACTCAAAGGGAATAAGGTAATATGACAGACGTTAGGAGGTCAGGTAATTACCAGGGAAAGAGGATAAGCTACAAGTAAAGACCGTGGGAGTGCTGAGGTGAAGTACCAATGAATGGAATGTGTCTGGTTTAGCAACTAATTTTCAAGGAACAACACAGAATTTAATAAAAATACAAGCGCCACAATATTTTCAAAATATGCTCTGCGGTGGCGATGACACTGAAGTATGTAAATCTATAACGGTTATCATTGTAAAGAATAACAAATGCTCTAACCAGGCAGTGTAACAGATGCTAAAAGGTTATCTATCATATAAAAATAAATAGAGATAACAAATTTTGAAGGATACACCCCAGTCAGAACTTCGATTCAGAACGGAGTTAAACCAGAAAACTTCAAATTCTGGCCAAACAAACTTCTTCCACATGATAGAGTCAACGGAAATGGTAAGACCTGTGGTAAGGAATATTCCATGATCACAAGAGCCTGACTCGGAAACTAGCATCCCAAGGGAAAAACAAAAATATATCACAGAATGAAAGAAGGGGGAGCTTTAACTAACCTACAGCCACCAGAGCGGTTCCAACACAATACTTAAGCGTTTTCCAGAAGGAGATCGATCTGGTCTGTAATTAATAAAATGTAAAGCATCCTCATGCAACAAATTACACATACATAATATTCAGAAACCAAACTGTTCATCACAAACTCACCAATAAAAACTCGAGAGCGATAGGCCCGAGCAGTAATATCACATCGCATCTGAAGATCACAGTGGCAAAAATCTGATTATCAGATGAAAGGCATGTCAGAAAATCCACAGTTCCGGAAGGCCATGAATGATGGTAGTTATAACCGGTAGCACGAAAAGCACACATACCAGGAAGTTCAAAGCTGAATAGAAGTTTCCCTTCAACCAATTACCATATGCCAGATTAACTGCGCAAACAAGATTTCACAACATGAGCAGGCCTACGCTAGATAGGCCATGTGGAAGATTGCTAGGAGAATACAAAGATGAAGAGAAAAGAATCACCTAATCCCAAAGCTAGAATATTAGGCAGAGGACGAGTGGAGTAGAAAAGCAAATGAAACTGGTGACTGGTGAGAAGTACGAAGAAAGACTCCACTTCATGTCCAAACTTGTTCCTTATCTGTTAAAAGAGGTAGCTTTCGCTCAGTGTGGAGAAGAAGACGCAGATAGAGAAGTGTGGGAAAAGAGACAAGCAGAACTAGGAAATAAACATCACACCTGAATCCGGAAAAATCTAAGTGTGGATAGTATGAGACATCCCAACACTAAACGAGCTACATAAGTCAAATGAACTGGTTTAGTCCGTGTCTAGAAAATCAAGAAAACAGTGGTTGGTTGGTTGGTTGGAGATTTCATTATAAGGGGAAATCGAACCTGCAACAAGACTATAAATTTTGGGGAAGCCAAGGAAGCTGATGATGAATACAACGGGTGATGCAAAGAAAGAGACTATAAAGGCTCCTGCAAGAACAAACCCCAGAGTAGTTTGATATTTATAGTCCATAGAAAGAGAAATGACTAGCCAACAGCCAAGAGCTCCTTACCAATAAAAGTTCGAGGGACAACACCAGGGAACTCCAAATGATCATACTGACACAAAATAAAATAAAAACACATGTTGAAGTTTTTTGTAGAATTCAAACATGCTTTATTAAGAAGAGGTCACTCACAGAGTCCAGACGATGGCGATGGTAAAGAATGTCGTGCATTGACTGGTCAACATGCAAATTCAGACGAGAGAGCATTCAGTAAACAAAGAAAAAGGAGAGTAGAGCTTGGCAAGTGAAAAGAAGGAGGTACGGTACCTGTACGTTAAAGCTCTCTTCCACTTTAGTGTATGGTGCCATGAGCACATAAATTGCAGCTATAGCTCCCAGGATCAGATCATATCCTGCTCCCACATCAGAATCTCAATTTACAAAAAAGTAAAAAAAATGAAAGAGAATGCACAATAATCAATTTACCATAGGATTGAAGAAACTTGGCCATTTTCGAATCCGTCCGCATCGTCTCTGCAACTTCCTTCTCGATATCAATCGTCCGCACCGTCATTTTCAATAGGCAGACGCTTTCGATGGGGGACAGATATTTTAAAATTGGGCCTGGGCTCATGTTTATTTAAATGGGCCGATATCTAACCCCATTAATATGAGTTAGAGATGATGCGTCCTTTGCGAGTGTTTTCTTTTTCTTTTGGGGGCTATTAAGAAAAAAAAGGGCAGAAGAGAAATCGGGAGAGAACGGAGAAGGAAGGAAGGCGATGGCGGCGGAAGAAGAAAACGAGTTCTACCTGAGGTACTATGTGGGACACAAGGGGAAATTCGGACACGAGTTCCTGGAGTTCGAGTTTAGACCGGACGGTAAGCTCCGTTACGCAAATAACTCGAACTACAAGAACGATACGATGATCCGGAAGGAGGTGTTTCTCACCCCCGCCGTTCTCAACGAGTGCAAGCGTATCGTCTCCGAGAGCGAGGTTCTTTCTTCTTCTTTTTCTTAACTCCTCAGATTTGGTTCTAATTTTTTTCTAATTCCTCTCAGCTCGATTAGGGTTTTGTTTTGGAGTTTGATTTATCTGTTACTATTAATGTATTTTTAGAACCGTTTTAATTCCTCTCTTGGGCTTAGTTAGTGTTCTTAGGGTATGATGGATGAACTATCGCTTTCGGTATATTGTGTACCTGCTGACTCGTGCTGCTTTTGTTTGTTTTGTATGCATAGATAATGAAAGAAGATGATTTTAAGTGGCCGGAACCTGACCGTGTTGGAAGGCAAGAGCTTGAGATCGTGATGGGAAATGAGCATATCTCCTTCGCTACATCTAAGATTGGTTCTCTCGTTGATGTCCAGAGCAGTGATGATCCTGAAGGTCTTCGCATCTTTTACTATCTTGTTCAGGTCACCTCTCTCTCTCTCTCTTTTTCCTTGTTGAATTTTTTATACCAACATAGCAAATTCATGCTTTAGGATATTCCTCTAAACTCTTTATCATCAATCTTGGGCGGATTCGTACCTGGGGGGTCGTATGTTGGGGAGGCATATTCTGGTTTTGTTCTCTGTCAGCTGATTGACTTATGTTTCTCTAGTAACTCTGTTTGCATTAGCATACATCTGTTACTTATTCTTTGCTCTTGACATATTCATTGTGGGTGCAGGACTTGAAATGTCTTGTTTTTTCGCTCATCTCGCTGCACTTCAAGATCAAGCCTATTTAGAGAAGGAACCAGTTGAGCTACTGGGAGCATGGACCTGAAGTTTGGTTGCTTTTATGTTTCTGGCTCATGCTTGTTTCTTGTGCTGTTAACTTGAAAACCCTGAGTGTTTCACTCGTATGCTGTTTTTTTTCTTCTTGTTGTTGTTGCAATGAATCTTGAATGAGCGTTGGTATTGGAAATGGACACAACGGTTTGGCACTTGTAAGCAGTGGGCTTTGCCCAGGTGCTGTTATTTTCGAGACTAAACTGAGGACAGGCGTAATCAGTTGCCAAGCTTATCTTTCAGCTAGCTATATATTTGCTTAAAGCTCCGGTCCATTGTGTTCAAGAACACTTTTGGTAAATAAACTCGGTAATGAATTTCGATGAGTTTCACATTTAAAACCAGTCAGTCTCTCCTAAGATACCTAGTTTGCTACTATATTGGATTGTTTAAGTACCTAGTAGCACTGCAACCTCAAGATGAGCTGGTAAAGTAGTGCTGTAGTGGGAAGGAAGAGGGAAGAAAGGGCAACCAATATGTGGGTGTGATGGACACATGATTATCATGATTATGTAGTTGAGGTGTGTTGTTTCACGAGGGAGCCCGAAAAGCAGATAATTACGTGTGGAAGCAGGTCCATCTTTGTTTCTTTTGGGCCTTATTTAAATGAATATAGGATTCTCTTCCAAGGCCCAGTTGTTGGCCTCTTTCTAAATCTCCTCATCATCTCCTTTCTTTAACAGATCTCTGCTCCTCCCCCTAGATTTTGCTCTTGTTCGCATCCATCCAAAGTCGAAACAACCATGAATCCCGAGTAGTAAGTTCCCTTCACTCTTTCTTCAGTTGGTATAGATCCCAGGATTTTGTAGGCTTCGAGATCTTTGTGTGTTGATCCTTTTAATCTGTGTAGCGACTACCTCTTCAAGCTCCTGCTCATCGGGGATTCTGGCGTGGGGAAGTCTTGTCTACTGTTGAGATTCTCTGTAAGCTTGTAACTAATCGAGCACTGTTGCTTTCGTTCTTGTTCATGTGAAAAATAATGACTCTGCCTTGTGTATGCAGGATGACTCGTATGTAGAAAGTTACATAAGCACTATTGGAGTCGATTTTGTAAGTTTGTTTCACTGTTATTTTTTTCTGGAGGCCTATGTTGTTGTTAAGCTCACTTTCTATAATTTTTCTTTCTATAGAAAATTCGGACTGTGGAACAAGACGGGAAGACGATTAAGCTCCAAATTGTATGCAACCCTACTTTCCTCTTTGTATTTTATGCCCAAACAGTAGTTAACCAATGACAAGTTTGAGTTCTTAACTCTGCATATGATTCTCTTTTTTTCCTCATGTCTTCTTGCTTTTCATTAACTAGTCTCAATACTGTATACTTTTCAGTGGGACACTGCTGGTCAAGAGCGGTTCAGGACAATTACTAGTAGTTATTACCGCGGCGCACATGGAATCATTGTAACCTACTTACTCTCTTTCTTGCCCCGTTGTCTTTTTTTTCCTGTGCTAACTTAGTTCGTGGTGGCCTCTCCCTGGTAGATTGTCTACGACGTCACAGATCAAGAAAGCTTTAACAATGTGAAGCAATGGTTGAGTGAAATTGATCGTTATGCCAGTGACAATGTGAACAAACTCCTGGTTGGAAACAAGTGTGATCTTACTGAAAACAGAGCCGTTCCATATGAAACGGCAAAGGTACCGTACAGGACTCTCTCTTTCGAGTTTTGTGGTGATCTATTATTATTTTTGTATGGCTAATTGCTTTCCTGATTAAATTTTGGGTACATTCCAAGGCTTTTGCCGATGAAATTGGAATTCCTTTCATGGAGACTAGTGCAAAAGATGCTACAAACGTGGAACAGGCTTTCATGGCCATGTCCGCATCCATCAAAGAGAGGTTAGTTACTATTGGCAGCTAATTAATGCTCTCTTAAGATTCAGCAGACACCAACTTTGAACTCCAGAAAGTGGTCATTGCTATATGTTATAATAGGAAAGGGAAATAAAAAGAACTTTGAACTTAGAACTCATGTAGTTTGGGTGTAGCCAATCAGTATGTATAAAGAACTAACCAGTTAATGTCTATGGTGCTAAGGAAAGTAATTGATTTGTGGTTTGGATGCAGTATGGCAAGCCAACCAGCTGGGAGCAATGCCAGACCGCCGACGGTGCAGATCAGAGGACAGCCTGTTGTCCAAAAGAATGGCTGTTGCTCAACTTGATTGTCTAGCAATATCCTTTTCTTCGAGTCCAAAATTGTTCTCTCTTCAGTTCACTTGTACTTTGTATGTAATATCTGGTCTGTAATTAAGCTCACCTGTCCTTTGGTGGTTGTTTTTCTCTTTGCGTATCAACATTTTCGTACCAACACATTTCTATGGCTGCCTTCAGTGTATTTATATCGATACTGTCGTTTTGCTTAACAATGTTTATTAGAAAACCCACTGATTTCTTACAAAACATCAAATGTAACAATTAACAAAATATCAAAAGCGATCATTAAGGTAAGTTTTTATCGTGTCTTTTCATGTTGTTTTAATATTCACATATGACAAGTTACCTTATTCAAATTCTTACATCAGAACTCTTTTGCAATCTAGATTGGTATCACGAAAATTAGACGTCTCATAACTTGGAAGCAACTTTTAGATTGGTATCACGAAAAAAAAATTGACGATTCACTGGTCATTAATTATGCTGTCAGCTGTTTGTTTGGAAATTTATTAGTAAGTAAGAAAATAAATCCCTATTTTCTCTGTCATTTAAATTTTTTAAGAGAGACGTTTAAACAGACAATGAAGATTTGCATAGAAAATAAATCCCTATTTTCTGTCATTTAAATTTTTTAAGAGAGACGTTTAAACAGACAATGAAGGCATTTGCATCGTCGTTCATTGGTATGACAAACAAGAATAGAGAATACAGCAAAAGAAAGAAGAAACTGAATTATTGGCCTCCAGAAAGACGCGACGACGGGCCCACATATCTCGAAGAGATACAGTCGGTAGCATTCATTCATCTTAATCTCAAAAGCTTGTTTACTGCAAAGACAAGAAAATGCTTTCAACTTCCAATCCGCAAACAAAGTGTTAAACATATTAACCCACCAGGGTTTTAGTTTCTCCAATAAATGTAGAAAGAAAGAAACACTGACTTACCGTTTTCAAAACAAAAATACTACTCCCTTTCCATTTTCAAGGTGACATTGCAGATGAGATGTTCATGCTTTCACCGCTTCCTCTTGTGAAACCGAAATCCCCATATATCCCCTGTCAAAACAGAACGCTCTTTACTAAAACACTTTTCCCCCAAACCTCATCATAACTAGAACTAAAAAATCATATTTTTGAGTTATAACTACTTGAGCGCATGTCTCATTTACGTACCATTGCGTCGTTGACAGCATATGTGACGCAGTAGTGTTCCTGTTCAAAAACAAAACCATAATCAATTATTTACCCACATTTATATCAACAGTGACGAATCATCCAGAACTAACATATATACTTGGAGAGATCCTTGCTATTCAATACCCCTCATACATAAAATGGGTGGAAAACTAAGTTAACAAAGTGGAGATGGACTTGCCTGCATCATGTGCCACTCTTCAAATTCATCAAACAGCTCCAATCGCTCGATCCTGAAACACACAACTATCTTATTTTAATATGTAGGAGAAAAGCAAGGGATTCCGAAGAAACGTCATGGATTGGAGCTATAAGAGAGCCAAAAGAGAATCCAAAAATAAAACACAGGATACAACAAGAGCTTAAAAACAAGGGTCAGCTTAGAACTCAACAACATTTACTAGGCATTTCTTGTATCTGAAAGAACTCAGGCCAGATAATCGATATGAAAATTATAACGCAGTTACATAATTTTTAAGGGTAACTACAGCGCTGACCTGCGTTTTTCTTGAGCATCAACAAAACTTCCATACACTTTTAGCATATCCCAGGCTACAGCTCTCTAATATGCCAGAACAAAGAGTAGAGCAATATATGAGAAGACCATAGATTATAGATTATAATTGAAAGTTAGCCCTGCGTCCATCAGACAGTGCAACATTATCTAGCTACAACCACAGCCATCACAAGCAGAACGAAAGACTGGAAACTGCATTTGGTCCTTCGAACAGATACGGTTTGATGAAAATCCAATATTCAATAACATAGCATACAATTTTGACAACGCACATTTTCGTTAGTTGAATTTGAACTCAAACCCTAGCACATTTGCATTTAAAATTTAAAGCCGTATCTCAAATTGTTTAGCAACTCGATGCAGGATTGGAGGCATTAATACATATACCAGTCTGCATTTAATCATATTGATATCTAACTGCAAAGCGCACCTGCCATCCATTGTCGAGAAACAACCTCTCCTTTGCAAGTAAAGTCGGTGTTGCATCAATGCTTAAGAGTGCACAACCCCGACTCTGAAGCACAGAAACACACGGGTAAATAAATCAGAACGAGCTTCAGTGAAGGCTAAACAAAATGTACCCAAGAGGCAAAATCATGACATTTAAATGCTTTTTAGATTCCCCATAGCTCAGCAAAATTAAGCTTTGCTCATGGAGATGTCGCTGCAACTAAAGTAGACATTCTTACCTCCAAGTTTATAATCATCTGATGTCCAAATGCATCATCTGGACGGATCTGCAAACCGAAACCCAACGAGTTAGACAAATCAGCAGTAAGATAATATCTACAATATTAAAAAAAAAACACAGTTGAGAACTACATAGATACAAAATGCCAGAAAGACCTGCTCATATAAGAAAAAAACTGCAGTTGAAAACGTCTCTGACGCCCAATTGACGATGGCACGGCTTGAATCTGGATCCAGATATATCAGAACACATTCTGCAATAATAAATGTCGGCAGACTGTAATGATATTAGGGATCAAGTAGGTTTATCATCAGTCAGCATCTCTGTAACCCCAGTAGAAGACGAAGGCTGAGGGTTCAGAAAAAACGTCATAACAGTGCGTAACAATAAAGGGAAACTGTTCATGCATACCTAGGATCCATACCAGCAAACGATATAACATCTCTTAGTTTTGGTATATCACGCAGGTCAACCGGAAGTAACTTGTAATGATCAGTGAGAACTTGGCCTTCCTCTGCAGAGTTAAACAGCAACTCAACATATAATAAATTAAGAGTGTAACTAACTAAACTACAAGATAACTGTAAAAAAAAGAATCATTCTACAATTCTCACCAATTGAAATAGATGAATTAGCTCCTAGTTTGTCCCTCAGCTGGCTGGAGTTTTCTATAACAGCAGCCTTCTTACTTGTGACCTAACGTAAGAAGCAAACCCCATTTACGCAACAGACTCAGTGTACCTGATGAATAATTTGTTCAGAATTACAAGAAGGGGTACCTCCTTAAAGTCCAGTTCCACGTACAAATAGGGCCCTTTCCCTTCATCCTACAAAAAAAAAATGGGAAAATGAGAAGAGACACTCCCAAAATGGAGAATTCAGGAGAAGAGAAAAAGAGAGGCACCAGTAGCTGAAAGTAAGTAGTATCGAAGCCAGCACCGAGTGAGAGTATCTGTTTCTTGGGTTGAGCAGGAGGCCCACTTTCCAGAAACTGAGCCAAAAGCTTTCGGAAGGCAGCCCAACGGGAAAAGTAACCTCGATTAATAATGGGGGATCTTCGAAGGGGTCTTTTGACAAAGAGATGAACATAATCGTCTTTCATGTAACCCTTTTTGACACAAGACCTTCAAAAAATCCAATAGCACAGTCACAAACTTATTCCCATCTACGATCTACTAATTTACGAGAAACAAAGAGGGTAGCGTACAGTTTACTGGCGGATGCATCGTCGTTTGTAGCCTGCACCGCCGCTCTGTTGCTGCGAGATTCTGCCATTTCTTCCTTCCGATCAATCAATCAATCCCTAGCAATTACCGATTGTTTCTCGAAGACGAACCCTCTGGCTCTGGTTTTGGGCCTAAAATATGAGATGATCATCAAACGCGGTATATGGTATTTAGTTTAGGCCTAGGCCCAGTAAGTTCGCACTGAGAAACAGGGAAACTAACAATTAAGTAAAAAGGACCAAAATAAGTTTAGTATTATAACGGGAAAATCCCATGTAAAACCTCCAAAGTGGCAAGCACTCCCATTTTAAACCTCCAACTATTATGTTTCCACAATAAACCTTGAAATTAAAATCATTTTTAATAATAACTCTAAGAGTGGCTCCCATGTTTTGTGTAGTATTAAGGTGTACAAAATTACAAATTTTGTTAACATCGTAGTTAATTCCGTTAGATTTAATAAAACATATGTCTTATTAAAATTATTTATATTTTAACAGTCTATATTTTTAGTTTAATCACAGGAATTAATTTAAATTATTAAAAATATTCTTAATCCATGTCGTCTGTCTCTAACATATCCCACGAAATTTTCTTTTTTCAATATTCGATATACTTTTCTGAGTTTTCTGTTCTTTGCTCTCACGAATTTTAACGACGGCTAAACCCTATAAACCAATTTAGGGATTTTAAATTAATTTCTGTAATTAAACTAAAAATATAGACTGTTAAAATATAAATAATTTTAATAAGGCACATGTTTTATTAAATATAACGGAACTAACTACGACGTTAACAAAATTTGTAATTTTGTACACTTTAATACTACACAAAACACGGGAGCCATTCTTAGAGTTATTATTAAGAATGATTTTAGTTTCAAGGTTTATTATAGAAACATAATAGTTGGAGGTTTAAAATGGAAGTGTTTGCCACTTTGGAGGTTATAATACTATTAACATACTATTAAATACTAGATATTTTTATGCGCTTCCCACGGATGATTGTGTATAGATAGTATATAGTTTTAGAAGTAACCGATTTTACATCGTAGAGCTCCCGTCTTTGGAAAAAAAGCATCAGTCATGGAGAATTGCTTACCGTCGCCTTTGACATAGACGAGAGAGAAAAAGGTAACTTCAGTATCAAAAAGCAGTTTTTATGTGTACGTATAAGTGCAACGTCCCATAATAATTTGTGTGTTTAAAAAGATACTTTCATTCAAAATATGGAATAAATAGTGTATAGTTTTAGAAGTAACAAATTTTATATTATCACTAATTAGAATTGTATTGTATATGTATTGTAATTCTGTATTTTAGGTGAATAATATATTTATGTATATATTTTTAGTTAAATTTATGTAGACATGTTTAAAGAAAATATAATAAAGGTCAAAGTATTATCCATAAATAATATAAATTAAGAAGTACAATTCTCGATAAAGAAAACAAAATCTATTAGAAACATGCAAAAAAATATTTCATAATAAATGACGTTTCTTTAATATTTTTCACAATAAATATTGAAATAAATTAAAGAAAGTTATTAACATTATATTGTCATAAGCTAGTTTGCATTTAATATATAAGAACTTCCGCAAGTAATTCATATTTAAAATAAAGTAAGTCACTAAAATGAATTAACAATTTAGAAACATTAAGGGGGTGTATTGGACTGAGTATTTTAAGGAGTTGTGGAGTGTTTTAATTTTGGTGGGATTTAGGTGAGTTTTGAAGTTATTTGATTGATTTTAGTTAGAGTTTAAAATTTTAAATAAAATTTATAGGTGATTTGGTAAACTATTTTCTAAAAGTTCAGAGTTATTTAGGTGATTTGCTTGCAAGTCTTTCTATCAATGCGTTTGGTAAACTCGGGTGCCACAATTCCTTATCAGAATCTCAACTATGATAGTTACCTAAATGCACATCTTTCATAAGTCAATCATCACCTTTTGAGGGAGGAGAAATAAACTAAAGTTAAATCCACTACTATCTTGTTAACTTTGATTTAAAGTGATGTCTTGAAACAGACGACCAGGAGAGACAAAAAAAAAAATTTCACAAGATCCAAAACAGCCTGGAGATGCGCATGAGCAACAACAGCCTGTATACTTACTTTTATAATCTCAATGGATTTGGTCTGAAGCAATGATAAAACAGAGGAAAGAAGCTCAGGTGACAACAATAAGAATATCTCAGTCTCTTTGTATATCAAGACAGATACCTGAAGACCTCAGTCATATGACAGATAACGAGAGAGGACTAAATTGATACTATCGTTCAAGGTCTCTTCATAGGATGGCTACATCCATGGTGACCTGTGCAGCGACTCATTAGACATGTAGTTTTAAAGAATAAGCTTTTCTTCTTCCACAACACATAAACCAAGAAGTGGCGCTAAGTTAGGTGACGCAGCTCCCATAACTGGTTCATCTCATACCAAAACTTATTCTCCCCTAGATTACATGTGTGCAAGTGCTTCACCGCAAGTGTCGAGCCATCAAGAAGAAGCGCCTTATACGTTTGCCATGTCCTAGTGTAAAAGATAACGTTCTCAGAACTGAAACCATTAGTTGCAGCCATCAAGTCCCCATGTTTAACCTTAACCAAAGGCTTCTGAGACAAAGAAACTTGAGCAAGCTTATGGCTACTAAGTCTCACCAAACTACTAACTCCTTAAGTTAATCTACTTCTCTTTTTCTTTGTCAATTATGTTCTCCTGATGGTTCCAACAAGACACGCTCACAAAATTGCAAAGGAACCCAAGAGTGGTGTTTGCAAAGTTCCATTATTTAAGAACTCCTTGAGGATCAGTGATAAAGTTCTGGGTCCCTCGTAAGCATCTTATGTCATCTTCATCAGGAGCCATCGCAGAAGAATTAATAGATGAAGAAGATGAACATAATAGTGATGAATAAATAATAAAGTAAGAAGCTTTATGGGGTTCGAGGCGATATCCATGGATGAATTGTTCAGAGGTTTGAATTTTTGTATCTGCCCATGGAGCAGAGAGACAAAGCTACAATTCATACGCATTGAACAATAGTCTCAAGGGTTAGATTTTTTTTTTTGTGGGATAGATAGATGCAATGTAGCCGTCAATTGTCGTCTGTATATTTTTTCTTTTTCATCGTTAGATGTTTTTATTTTTATTTTGAAGTCTCCCCAAATAACACATGGAGATGTAGGAGTTTTATAGCGACAATTTATAACTGGAATTAGTGCAAAGTATCCCAAAATCCAATTCATAGCTTTTTCTTTCAATATAACGTTTACCTTTTAATAACAGTGGATTTGATATAAATGTTGTGAATGACTAATTGAATAACAGGAGATTTGCAAGTGTTTCTAATGATTTTACATAAATTCCATGTTCAATAACAGGTGATTTGAAAATAATTTTTAAAATACTTAGTTGAATAACAGAGAATTTTAAAACAACTCTAAAACCTTTTAAAATCATAGTTTCAATACACCCTCCTTAAATTGCATTTAAAATGTAATAAATGTGATAGTAAATTTGCGCAAGAAATCTTTATTCAAAATAAGGTAACTTACATTTAAAAAATTCATAAGTTACTAATCATCTTGCGCAAGTAATAATCTTGAGACGATGATTACTTGGGCAGGCACAAACTCCATTAACCCAACCATTTTGCTAGCCATAGAGACAATAGAAACTCTTTCTTCATACACATCATAAAGAGGCAATTTTTAAACTACTTGCACAGAAACATGTAAGAACTTGCTTTTGTTAACTGCAGAGTTCACCTCCGCGCATTGAAATGCTAACGACGCTTATTTTGCAAAGAAAAAAAATTTCTACAATGACAATTTATATGAAACGGACCATGATATGAAATGTTAAAAGCTTTTGTAATATTTAGGTATTATTAAATCAAAAACAAACATACACGACTTTTTGGTATTGCTTTTATTATTTCTTTTTTTTTTGTATCCCTAATATTTGTTTTGCAAATATTACTCTATCCAACATGTAAGTATAGAACATTTGATGTTTCCTTTCGAATATGTAGTAATTTCAATAACTTTTTTCTTTGACAAAAAAAACAGTACAGTCTTTTTGTCAAAAAAAAAAAGACAAAAAAAACAGTAATTTCTACAACTTTGCAACATGAAAGACAATCTTTGACTTTAACTATCCTTGTTTCAAGTCCTTGCATTGATGACCAGATGAAGGGGACTGCAATACCAGAAGTTGTTGCTCTGCACGTCCAACTGGGCGGAGATTCTGATGATTCATCTCGAGTCATGCTTGGTGAAGAAAAGGGTTTCAATATGGATCTGTTTAGAGGTCAAAGAACAAACTTCGCCAAAGTTGCGCTAGCTATGCGGTTCAAGGAATTGAGACTGTGTTCAACGGTTATGGACTAAGAGATAGTAAATGGTCGCCATTCATGAAGGAATATTGGGATAACAACTTGGGAATATCAGCTGATCTGATCGCTGCTCAGGCTGTTCATCACTACATATAACTGTAAATACCGAGGGAAATGCCTTTCTGCTCAATGGAAGTTCCCTGGATGACAAATTCCATGATTCCAGATTTGATTGCTAAATTCAGCATTTTTTTATGTATAAGTAACAAATAATGTTGCTTATTCCTGTGTGAGAAAGCTGTATTTTTCCTTCTTCTAAATGCTACATGTTCAAATCTCTTTTTCATATTTGTTATTTTTAATACTTTTTGTATCACTCTTCTTCATATTTGTATTGCAGCTATTTTCTTAATGAACATTGAAAGAATGATGCTGAGACTTGCTTGGTTACTTGCCATTAACATGTTGAAGATATCCCTTAACAAAATCACAAAAGAGATCGGTTCCAATGGTGGGATACAAAATAATGGATACATATGAATAGCTTTTAGACTGGGTGGATATACAATCAACCAAGTGAATGCATTATGGTGGATTATGATTGCTACTGAGTACTGACACTAGAACCTTACAGACATGGTGTTGTTTCAATACGAGGAACTAGATAAGACACATAAACATCTACAAGCAAATAGTCATGACATGACTGAAGTATAAAACAAAGCAAACACAAACACATCAACCCAAAAATATAGGAGTATAAAAGAAAATCATGACTTCAGATATAACACATGCATATATTGTATCCTTTTTGCAGGATTAATGTCCACGGAAAAAATGAGGTAGCAAAGAAAAGAAACAAGATAGATATTGTTGAGTTTGAAAACAACGAAATTGTGCATGCGTGTTCAATAAATTTGATCTTTATCATACGGATTTCAGATAAACTTGAAACAACGAATTTACCTTTCAACTCTGAAGAGACTTAATTGTATTATAAGTTTATAACCAAAAAATAATACATACATCTCGGAGCTTCTAACGAACATCTGTTATCATGCCATCATTTTTAGAGGCATCAAGTCATATATATTAAGTAAGAACTTGATTGTTAATAAGAAAATTCAGTCACTCTAAATTAGAAACAAAGTTTGATCAGTTGTTTAACAATTCTTTCAATGAGAACCATAATATATAATATAAAATAATATTTGGATTTATGTCCACAATATATAGATATTAGATACAAGTATACTTTTCCCGCCTGGGAAAAGACCTAGTAGGTTTATAATAAAGAGTATTAAGTAGTGGATATTAAATGACTTTCTAATGTACATATGATATGTAAGACTCTACGATATTTTTGTTCTCGATTATTTTATTTATGCAGAGTTTAACTTCATTTTTAGAGTCCAATGGTTTGTGTGAGCCAAAGACGTATCTGAGTCATCACATGATCGCTGCAAATGACATAATCTAAAATCAGAAATATGTCAAAAGAAGAGAGAGAAGTAATCGATGTTTATACCCTCCACATTGTTTGAACATGGTTGGGAATAGATTTGTTCGAAGGGAATCCGCACATTTGTATCCAAACTCGGAGGGAACTACATCATCGGCTGTGACAAACAAACGAAACACAAGATGATCCCGCAGTTGATACTTAATTACTAAATCCGATGTGTCTAGAGTATAACTTATATAGCACATACAAGTTCCGTGTAAAAGTAAGATTCGTTGTGATTCAGCACGAATAAAAGTCCCAAAAGCATTATTCATATTGGTTTGTAAGCTCCTACATAATTGAGTTTCACTTTCCATTATTAGACGTATGTGCGTAACTTAAATTTTAGAAAATTTTGACTAAAGGGCTTATGGAGCCTACGTCAAGCCTGGAAGCCAACCGTTGATCCCTATAACAATTTGTGGGTTAATTATTTGGTTTTCAATCTGGACCTGGCCAAAGGCGCAGGAACTCGCAAAATAGAGAGCTGCTGCTGCTCCCAAGCCGACACCTCCTACACCTTTAATAACTACGTACCAAAAATCCATCGATGAAAATTCACATTCTTATTAAAAAATAATGATGATAATAATTATTATGAAATTAATAAACAGTACATATTTGATGTACTATATATTTTAAATGACTCATGGTAAGAGCCTTCTAATGGTAGGTGTTGACCAAATGAATAAAAAAGTAAAAGTGAAAACCGTTTATGAAATGAGAAGTTTTGAGAACCATATATATAATAAGATATATTTTCGCCATATTTCTTCTTATACATAATACTATAATAGTATTAGATTTGATGATAGATTTCAAGGAGAGTTGACAAGAAGGAAATTTTGTGAGTTCTAAAAAGAGTATTTTAAAACCATGGAGATGTTATAAGTGTATATATAATTCCGGATTTACCATTCGTTGGTTCGGTATATAAAAGTTCAGCAACACGTGAATTTACACTATTTAATGATTCGAAATCATGTTGCATGCTCTCTGAAACTTTTGTGATGTCGCACCCTGATTCATCATAGGTGATTATAAAAGCAATATTATTAGTCCAATTTTTCCATTAATATTTTATAGACATCAAATGTTAATTTAATAAAACGAAAACGAAAGACTAAAACCAATCTTACACGCAGTAGCGTTTTTTCCACCCAGGGAAGTAACAGGAAGTCTGGGAGCAGTCGGACAAATCCATTTTATCTATGACAAATCATATATTTGTAATAGAAAAAAAAATCAGTGTTCTATTTTGGCTACGTAAAATTAATTCACTGAAAAAAATGTATGTTAAGTGATCGATTCGTACATTTGGAAGATTCAAACCTTCTAGAGGCTTTATACAGCTGTAGATTTAACATTCGTAGATATGAGTAGAAGTACAAAAGAAGTACTAGTTAATGTATATACAACTTTAGTGAAACGAAATTAATATCTTATAAGAAAAGACAAGTTCAGAGGAAATGTATGCTTCTTTGCATTTCCACAAATCCACATATGAATAAATATTTAATGTTCAGAGAAAACTAGATTCACCACAGATGCCAAACTGATAAACTAGTATTTGCAAAATATGGAAAAATTCGTGTTTTAAAAAGTGTTTCAAAGAAAAGAAGAAAAAACAACTTTTCAATTTTAAAAAAACCGTTAATGACGTACTACCAGTGCATGCTGGTATAATTAACACGAGAATGAATTGCTTGATTTTTGTATACAAAAGAACACAAGATAAAGCATGATAGATTGCTACCCGTGTCCGATATGGTCGAGGTCATGCAGCCATACTATAGTTGCTTTATGGGTTCCTATGGGTTCAATAACATGAGTCGTTCCAAAATTTAAGCGTCGTACGGTTCTACTACCTGCAGAGAGTTATTATACGCAAGCAAATTCACTTATCAGCTCCACGCAGAAAATGTGAGAAAAAATAGTCAAGGATTTTGATAACTATTGAAGAAGCATAAGTAATTAGAACAAGAAAAAAAAACACAAACCAGAAGCCATGCTATGCTGAGAAGTACTGTTGTTTTTGAGGGTTTTTTTTCTTGAATTATTTCGGAAGTTTCTAACTTTCTTTAGGAAAATGATAAGCAAAGGCAGGGGAAGAGATTGTGTATTTATACAAGAAATGAGCGGTCAACTTTTTGTCAACGCATAAAATTAGAGCCTTATGAGTTATGAATTATGATAGTAATAAAGGTTGAAAATCTTACTATTAAATGTTGTATAGAAAACGAAGATCTTGCACTAAATTGGACAACACATATTTTTCAGATAAATCTTCATAATAAATTTCTACTGGAGCATGCATATTATTTAGTACAATTCATACGTGAATTCACTATTAAATGCTTTTCTATTTTATCATTTATCAAAAGCTAAAAGTTAAATCTTTTAATTCGAATCATTATCATTTAACTAATTATATCAATTTTTGGCTAAATGTCAAAGTAATTATATCAATTACTAAATAGGAATGTATATATATGTTATTAAAATTTATTAGTCCGAGTAAATATGATAAATAAGAGTTTTTAATTTTTGAAGTATATAATAGTTTTGTTTTAGCTATTATTATTATTATTATTATTATTATTATTATTATTATTATTATTATTATTATTATTATTATTATTATTATTATCATTATTATTATTATTATTATTATTATTATTATTATCACTAGGTTGTGTCGCTTAGCATGCAATTTATGTTGTTTGAATACTAAATATTATGGAATCAGTTTTAGCTGATACAAACTGTTTATGGTTTGTCATATTATAACATACACTGTGTTTAGCATCATTTATTTTGTATATCTGCCTTAATTATAAATGATGTAAAAAAAATTTGCATCACTTAGTTAAATGACTCTGAAAGTGGTGATGATGTATGTATTAATATCAATTTTTACAATTGATACATATTAACATCATTTACAATAACTAATGCAAATAATAGAAACTTTTGTATAATTAAGTTGTTAATTATTTGCATCATTTTATTAACAACTTATAGAAAAGTTTCTATTATTTCCATTAGTTATTGTAAATGATGTTAATATGTATCAATTGTAAAAATTGATATTAATACATACATCAACTTTTTTAAATGATGTTAATGTTAGTATGCAGTTAATAGAAATGATTTCAATTATTTATTTATATATAAATAAAATAAAAATGATTTCAGTTTTAAAAATAATTTAACAATTATGAAATTTAATTTAAAATATGATCGTCACTTTTAATTTACTAAGGCCAATTAACAATTTACTAAGGGTCCGACAGGTGACCAAGGAACAATGAGGAATAATGTATTTCCTAACATTCCTAAAAAATTTACCATTCACAAGGAATAGTTTTTCTTTCTCATTCTCCATCATTCCTTTTTTTTGTAGAGAAATAAAAAAGAAAATTATTCCTTGTCAAATTTAAGATGGAACAACAATTCTTTTTTATTCCTGCGAATTTGTTCCTCTACGTTCCTTTCCTATTTGTTTATTTTGATTCCACAATGGTCACCAGTCGGACCCTAAATATAACTATAAAGAAGAAGAAGTGTAGGATTCATCATCACGCATTTAGTGTAGAGGATATGTATATAGAGTATTTTAGTCTTTGTATTATATCTAGAATACTCCTTGTAATCAGTATAAATATTGTCTCATACGTATTAATAAAATCAGTTCAGCCAATACTCTTATATTTAGAAAGAATCAAGATTGTTTCAAGTACAAAAGTTTGTATTCAAGATCATAAAATTGAGGCTCTTGATGAAGAATTCCTCACACATTATCATCACAACTTTATTGTTCATCCATTTTATTCTGCTTCTTCGTTTCCAGCTCAGCCCGGATGGCTGCAGAAGTAGCAAGAGCTTTCTATAGACATCTTTTTCTTCTCCGCTTGTTTAACACGATCAGATTCATCTTTACCATGTTATCATCAACTAACAACACATAATTGAAATGAATACTCAACAAACCAGACTTATTTCAGCCTTGCTAGAGACAAGTATGAAAATTGAGAAGAATAAACAGAAAGTGACCAAATCAAACTTGTTAACAACATCGTACCTCAATGATTGCTTGTGCCCGTTGGCATTGCACGACCTTTGATCAACCCAAGAGCTGCCTTGGACAATACTCTTTAGATCCTCGTGATCCAAACCACATATCACTATATGTAACAAAAAATATCTTAGTGTTAAATCATATCAAATCGAATAAGATTAGAAAATCAATCCAACTAAAATAAGCTTACCAAGAGTCTTGAGGCAGAGATGGATTGAGAAAGTTCTCGGAAGAGGAAGACAATAACGGATATCAAACTCAATTTTCATCAAAAGCTCCATGAGAATTACACTGATAGGAATCATGAGAAGGGAATTTGGAGAAAACTGATTAGAACCTAAACAACCAAAACATATATTCAATGGAGGCTTACGGGTTTTATTGAAACTAAGTTTAGAGGTTGCTGTTTAGCGATTTATAGAGTAGGATCAAGTGAAAGGTGGAAAGAAACCATAAATAAAGAAGTAAATAGCATAATTGATTGATCAGGAGTGGGTGAAGCTAACGGTTTACAGAGAACGGAGACGTTGAAGACAAAGTGTTTTGGGAAGCTAGACTTGACCAGGCCATGATTTACTTTATGAAGATCACACGGAAGGCCCAGTTTCCTCTTCAGTCGACAAAGAAATTGTGACATGGCAGCATACTATTCTTTCATTGGTTGATTTTTTCATCCAACGTGGACGTGCTATCTATTGAGCTAGAAGAAAATCAAACCAAACTACCTTGACAATGATTGTCGAGTAAAAGAGTGAGCGTAAAGATAAATGTATGAAGAAGCATTAGGCAAGAGTTGCAAACTGATGAAGATATCTTCTTGGTGAATGAGAGCACCGTAAAAGAAAGCCATACATAATACAGTTTTAGGTGTGGGAATTGGAAGAGTTGATTAGCATTGTGTTAATGCAATAATGATTGCGTCTTAACGAGTGAGAGTGGTGAGAGTGAGACGTTACACAAGTGAATTGGTGAAAAAAGATAACGTAGTGATTTATATAAGTCCAAAGCCTGCAAATACTTCTGTTGAGGCTCAAGCGACAACGAAGGCCATCTCCACTTCTCTCAACGGTCACAAAGGATCAATTTCAGTGACGTCAAAAGGTGTTCTTCGTTCAGGTTATACAACCACATGAATATTAAACTCAGTGAATCTTGTAATTTATGATTTGTAGAGATTTTTAAAGGAAAAAACCAAAGATAATACTTTATTAATTTTTAATAAATCATATTTTTACTTTAAACATTAATTAAAAGAAGAAAAATTAATTGTTTCTCTAACAAAATCTTAATTTATATACGAACTGGGGTTTTGGTCCGTTCATTGGGTCTTTGGTTCCTAAATTTTTAATGGTTGATAGAGGTTTTTAACCGGTTCAACTTTAGTTGAGTTTTAGTATTAACCCAATTCGAATTATTTTCGGTTCATAATTTAATTCGGTCTGATCGCTGGTTCGGTCCAGGTTTAAAAACACTGAATAAAATATCAAGTAAACACGTCATCCCCATATTTTTGGTTGGAGTCGTCATTAATTAATCATTATATAAAAGAGAAAGGGAGAGGTATTGGGGATCTAAATCGGATCTGTGTTGGTGTGAAAAAAAACCCTAAAAAAGTGGAATGGATACGGAGCAGAAGCAGGCGGAGATCATCGACCAGCTCGTTCGCCGAGCTTCTACCTGCAACGGCGAGGCTCTGTTACCTATCATCATCGAAGCTACATCGCATCCTTCTCTTTTCGCCTTCTCCGAGATTTTGGCTCTTCCCAACGTTGCCCAGGTCTTTCTCTCTTCATCCTCGATTGCCACTAACTCATGCCTTGCTGTGACCTAATCTATTCATCTTGGTGTTGTTGCGGTTTTAAACAAATGGATTGCAGCTTGAAGGAAGCACACATTCAGTGTACCTTGATGTTCTGCGCTTGTTTGATCATGGCACCTGGGCTGACTACAAATGTAACTACGTATACCTCTTTTTAATTCTTTCAATACAATAGTCACTTTCTTATTTATTTTATTTTTATTTTTGTGTTGGTTAATTAGGCAATGCGAGCCGTATCCCTCAGTTGTCTCCTGACCAAATTCTGAAGCTAAAACAGCTCACTGTGCTTACCCTTGCCGAGTCAAACAAGGTTTGACTTCTCTCTTCTCTTCTCACTTCCCACTTGTGATCTCACTTGTGCTTGTTGTTATTCATAGGTTTTGCCTTATGACACGCTCATGGACGAGTTAGATGTCACCAATGTTCGTGAGCTCGAGGACTTTCTTATCAATGAATGTATGTATGCGGTGAGTGCCCTCCTTCTCTCTCTCTCTCTGTTTTTGTACACAAGCATGATGATACTGACTTTGCTTGATACTTGCAAATCTTTCAGGGTATAGTTAGAGGAAAACTGGATCAGTTGAAAAGATGCTTCGAGGTGTGTTGTTGTTGTTGTTTTCTCCTTCTCCTATATAATCATTTGTAAGCTTTTTTTGGCATCTGAGTCATATTTGCTTGGAAATATGCAGGTTCCATTTGCAGCTGGTAGAGATCTAAGGCCTGGACAACTTGGGAATATGTTACACACTTTGTCCAACTGGTACTTTGGCTTTCTTCTTCCCTTGTTTTTTTTCCTTTGCGCCTTTCTTACACCCGCACATGGTGTTAGAATATATGACTAATGATTTACCTCCACGACCTGCTATTGTGTTCTATTTGAAGTGTCTTTTTCTCATGAAAATAGTTTGTGCCTTGCTTAATTTTTGAGACTGCTTATGCGTAGGTTGAACACATCAGAAAATCTTCTCGGTTCAATTCAAGACAAGATAAAATGGGCGGACAATATGAGTGAGATTGACAGAAAACATCGCAAGGAAGCAGAAGAGAGAGTGGAAGAAGTGAAGAAGTCTCTGTCCATGAAGGTCAGTGGTAGTCTTGGAGGCCTAAGGGCTCACTATTCCCTACTAAATATATAATGTAACTAATTATGGTTTAGTATCCCTGAGTTAAAGAGTCTGGTCAAAATTTTCTGTCTTATTCATTCCGAGAACTGAAATGGGGTTTTATCAAGAGACGTCACTAATAAATCTTTCAAAGATCTTTCAACTTTGTAATTCTCAGTACTATCATAGATTGAAAAAGCTATTAAATTTTATTTTGTACATTGAGCGATTCAGCCAGTCGTCTGTGGGGAGTTCTTCTTACTTGTTATTTATTATGAAGTTTTACAACAAACAGAAAACAAAGTTATGCTACAAATAGGGGAAGTTAAGTGTTTGGACTTGGTACAGCTGTCCTCCTTATGTCTGGAGCGATTTAGTTGTATATGTTTTTTTTTGTGCTTTGGTATGAATAATGAAAATGTTGGTGGAAAGAAAACTTTTAGACTATTATGAAATGTGAATGGGAAGGGTGGTGGTCGATGTAGTCTTACTTACATTGTGGGCAGGGGGATATTGACAGCAGAGGGCATAAAGAGATGTTTGGGGAACCAAGTGGAGTGATGGACTATGAAGAAGATAGAATTCGACCAAAGAGGTAATTGTTTCCCTGGTATATGATGATACAAGTATTATATGATCTTAAGTACAAACTACAATAAAAAAATGACACGCGCTCACCTTTGGATCGCAGGAGAAGGCATCCGGTAACAAGGTAGAGAGAGGAGACAGAGTAAAAAAAGGGATTTGTAATGGTGTTTGATGGACTCGTTTCATTTACACGTTTGGTGGCGTTTTTTTTATTGTTAGCATTTTATTTCAACTTGTGTAATGAAGTATCTCGTCTCTAGTCTCTTTCTCAAGGCAAGAACAAATTCAGCGGTTATTTGACTTTAAAAAAAAATGATATGAATAGACAAGCAAAAGTTGGTTCCATTTGATTGATTCATAAAAGTTATCGAACCGATGTTGTAAGCTAGAACTCGGTAATTAACACTAGGTAGTAGAGTCAATATTGTAGAAATAACGAAAAGCAAGGCATGGAGCTCTAGCCGTTAGGTTTATAATGTCAGTGTTGCGTCTTCTAGCCACTGGTGAACATGAGACTGGTGAACTCAGGCGGCGCTTGGTGATACGTGACGGTTCAGGGCCATCAATGCCGATGAGGTGAGGGAAGTTGAGCTTAGCCTTGGCCCCTCGCAACTTGAAAGCGGCTCGGTCATAGGCCGCAGCTGCTTCCTCGGCCGTCTCGTAAGTGCCGAGCCATATCCTAGCTCCATGTTTGTTGGGGTCTCTGATCTCTGCAGCGTATTTCCCCCAAGGCCTTCTCCTCACTCCTTTGAAGTTGCCTCCTCTTCTACTGGTTGGTTCCAGATCTGTTGAGCTGGTGCTGGAGAAAGAAGAGAGACTCTCTGACTCATCCTCCAGCAGATGTCGGCGGATCGAATCCAGTACCGTGGAGCAGTCATAAGATGTGAGATCTTGTTGCATTCTTTCTTCTTCACTTGTGAGTCTTTGATTGCCAGATAGAGATTACTCGAGAGGTTTTTATGTGAGACTTTGAGATTATGTCTATGCATATATATATAGAGATAGAGAGAGGTTTACTAAACTATATTTGCACTTGCTTGGAAATGGTTATTTAGTCACGTTTTCCACTCACCTCTTTGCTTATTTTATTAATAAATTCAAAACAAATAAACTTGACGTACAAATATCTAGATTTTTAAATTTCAGATTCTTGTCCTGTTACATTTATCTATTTGGAACTTGGAATAAGCTATTTTCTCCTCCCGTAAGTAAATGGTTATAAAATTCTTTGCTGGGAGACTTGTGGGAGGAGAAATTAACTTCTGGGATAGGGTCCCAAAGCCAGAAAGAGAAAAAAAAAAAAAACACGAGTGATCAATAGAAGAAAACGATTATAAGAAGTGATGTAGGTTCTGGTGCTAATCCATCCTCCAACAGAGGAATGATAAAAAAAATTCAACAAAACAATTCAAGTGTAAAAATAATGACATTAACAGTAGCAAAATTATTTTGAGCACCATAGCGATTGCAACCCTGCAACAAAGCGTTAATTAAATATGAAAGGCATCTCTATTGATACAAGCACTGTCTTTCCTTTCCTCTATTCAGTCATATATATATATATAAGGCCAAATATGATCCTAGAATTTTGTTGTTGACCAAAAAAAAAAATTTGTTGTTGAATGAATAGAGGTAGGCAGAGGCATGTATACGGAAAGGAAGAGAGAGTTCGTAGAGGTGGTGGTCACTAATGAAAGAGTACTTTCCTCTCTAGTATTAATAGTCCACCACCGGGTCTGGGTCATGAGAAGTATGTGTGGTGAGATCTTACTCTGGCCTGGCGCTAGCATTGCCATTAATGGATATTCCCAATATTATTCTAGTTTTTGGTATTCCCCACGACTGTTTCTTTTTTCTAAATCCAAAGAAGACATTTTTAAAATACCTAATCCACAATCTGTTTCAAAAATATAAATGTTTGGTTTCCAAAAGTACCTTCTTTATATATTGAATCGTCCGCAAGATTTTGGATGTAATTGCACTCTCTTTTGCAGCTTTCATTTGCCTATAGTGTCTAAGCAAAACTCCAAGGAAAACGATAAGTGTATGTGACCATGAGTGACAAACTATCCACATCTTTCTTCGAAAAAATTTCGAATAAGGATGCGAATCATGCCTCATAAGCTTAATGTTTCTCTTGGGTGAACCTAGACATTATAAGCAATAAGGAAAATGATATGATGAACAAGAAAAAATAGTATATTGTTATCATTTGAGGGTGTTATGAATATCGGATTTAGAAGGGTTAATATGTACATGTGTTGGTTACTACACTTCTTAGAAAAAGGTTGGTGAACAACACTTGTTGAAACTGTGATCTTACTAATTTACAACATGTCATCTTTGTTTTTTCTTTTTTGTGATAAATTGATTTGCTCCCAATCTACCCCTCACTTATGGTTTTTTCCCTAGTAGAAATTCCTAGACTAAAAATTTATCGGTAATACTGGTAATTATAATTGGAAATGATTTAATTCATTAAATAAAGTTAATTTGGGAGTTTATTCATTAAATATTTAGTTTGAGGGGTTTTTACCAAAACAAATTTTATTGAGAGATTTTAAGATCCACATATAAACTATAAAGTATTATTCTACTGATCCTTAAATGTTTATCTTATGCACTTTACGTTACCTTACTAGCAAAACATGTTGGACACTCGATCTCCCTTTTCCACCCACCGAGGATAATTTGAAAACATGCATTTAACGCTTTGTAATTCTGAACAGTGTGTTTACAGTTGAATTATTTTTACCGTTCCTCTGTGGGAGGATGGAATACCACCGGAACCTACATCACTTATTTTCTCCGACTGATCACTGTTTTTTTTTCTCGATCCGGCTTTGGGACCTGTCCCCGACTCTTGTGTTTCCATTAATAAATGTTTTCGTTTAGTACTGTTTCTTTTTATGCAGAATGTTTCTTTTTTGAATTTTATGCAGAATATTTCTTTTTTGTACTGGATCTAACTCTTGGGACAAAACTTGTTTCTCATATTGAACACGTTTTTTTCTTGTTTTAAAACTTATAACAAGAAACAAACATGTGCCTACTGATCCCATTTCTATCTACCTAGCCGCACTAATATTATGGATCTATGAAATAAATTCTTTAAAAAAAATATGCAGACTTTAAATACTGAAATACCTACTGTGTCATATGTTAATCAATGCCAAATCTGGGGAGGATGGAAACATACAGTATTAGAAATTGAAAGAAGAGAAAAAAAGACAGAAGCTAGTGATTGTTGTCGGCGACCCAACCGGAGACCATTCCCTCGTCAACAGTCTTGAGACCACCACAGGATCTGGCGACCGATTCAAAGAGCTTCTCAATCTCAGGAGCACACCTAATGAAGGCATGTTTCCAGAAGCCATATCTTGGGTTCTTGATGAGCTCGATGAACGTTATTAGGAGTCCCCAAGGATGCGGCCTGTTCACAATTAGCCTTTCCAACAACACTCTTGTTATCTGTTCCTGTATGATGATCTCCTGTTTTTCACACAGAATTTAGATTCTCATATCTACAGAATAGACAGCTGAGAGAGGAGAGGTATAGCGATCCTCACCTGGTTAGACTCGAAGAAGAGATAGAGCATGATGAAGGAGAAATAATGAGTGTGGTTGTTGGGGTATCGAAGCTGATTGGCGATCGCGTTAAGGAACAAGTAGCGCCCTTCTGTATCTAGTTCCATACTTAAATACTTGAACATATGCAAGGCCACCACATTTTGAGCCTGCGTCTCACCCGCTTGAAGCTGCTGAATAGCCTGTCATCGAGCAATGTGTCAGGTAAGATATACATTTAGCTGACAGGATCAATTTAGTACACTAAGGCTTTACAAAAATATATATACAGCCCACGCTAATTTGTACCTGCATTCCAGTATATAGCACAAGCGAGTTGATCAATGGTACACTGTAACGGGTTCCAGCTAAGCTGGCCTCGCTGGGCGAGAGAAGCAGCTTCTGCTTCAACTCACTTAGGAAAGTTGAATTCTGTTGCCTCAACTGCAAGGAAAAAAGAATATATATATGAGTATTTCCTGGTATAATTTGAAGAAACTTCAAAAGGAGTGAAGAATCAGATGATCTATTACAGTGAGATACTCGTCCACGTCATTCTTCATTTGCTTCGCCTTTAGTACAGCATCAACTTCGGAAAGGATACAGGGAGCTTCTACTATCTCAGGCAGTAAATCAATCTGCAGTTCACAAGATTTAATCAGTAATATATATCTTTTCTTTAGAATTTGAAAAGGCTGCACTATCCACAATCATCTCAGAACCTTCAGATTTGGAGTAGAGGGATCGGGAAGCCTCATGTTCCGTGGAAAAGAACTGAGAATAATATTTCGCATTTGGATGCAACTTGAAGGAATCACATCACAGAAAGTAAAATGATAATCACAGAGGAACTCCGGGAAGTCATGAAGCAGCACCAGTAACACTCTCAATGTCCCTTTGTATAGGAAATTAACCTGCATAATTGATAAACACCACTTTAAAGTTACCATCAATTATATCCCTAATGTTCAGTGCAAAAATTACACGAGGGAAGAAGGTACAAACTGGTCCTCCGAGTTCAGCATTTCTCAAAAATGGCTCAAGAAACTGGAGCAAGTCTACCAGCAGGCGTTGAACATATGGCCAACCCTTCTGGCCATTTACTGTAAGCATCTTAGGCATGAAGCTTCTGTGGCTGACCAGCTCTAGCCATGCAAAGCTGGATATTTTATAGTGCAATTGTTCAATCAAAGAAAAGAAGAAACTTATGTCAACCACATGAATCATTCGAGGACATAGGTATGTATTCATTCGACTTCTCCCATAGTTCATGAAAAATTCTAGTTTGATTAAAAGCATTACGAGAAACAGCTTTCTGTCCTAACCTGAAAGCGGGAACCTTGAGAGGCTGCAACGCGTGGAATGCATTGGCAAAAGCTGTTAGAACCTGAAACAAACTGGATGTTAGTGATAGCGATAAATAGCAACTACTTCAAGGAAAACAAAAATGCACCTGAAAGTTTGCTCCATCAGTCCCAGGATCCAGGGAACATAAGTCCAGTAGCCAGTTGATGAACAATCTGAAATATGGTCTTGGATTGAGTGACGTCTTTTTATCTTCTGCGTCCTTCTGAATAGATCTCACAGTTACAGCCATGATCTACACCCAGTAATCATTATCAGACCCCCACGCACCTTTTACACCAATAATAGTAAAAGTTTTGAATTATTTTCAATAAGTAAAACGGTGTCCACTAACCTCCGAAAGAAGAAATAACTTGCTGCTAGACTCCTGTTCAGGGAAATTCTGAAAAGATCGTCATAAGAAACAAAAAAAAGGCTTAGCAGGCAATGGATTTTGGGCTTTAATTATCCCCGCTCCTAGCCATAAAAATTCATGAGAATATACCTTCAATACTGAAAAAACAAGCTTTGCATAAATATCGATAGCAAGGAATGATGGACTCTGAGCTTGCTGAGGAGATTGCACAGCTCCAGAACTGATTTCTTCAGAAGATATACAATGAGCAACAGAGAGTTCCTAAACATAACACCCAAGTTCAATCATAAGTCCTCTCAAGATTTTGAAAGTGCGGATGTTATGAAAACTTAAAACGTCAAAATCACCAGAAGAATTCTGAAAAAACTTTCTGTTGTATCATCTCCCTTAAGTAGTCCAGTCTGATGCAAATGTAAGACATATTGCGAACAAGCGGTTTCATTTGCACCGGAAACTTCGCAAATTTGATACCAATTTTCAAAAAGCGTGGACACCTGCGGAAGTATACGGACCATCAAAAGAAAAAGACGATAAACAACACGTACGAGAGATGTATATACCAACATAAAATTATACAGGTAACAGAGTATGTAAACACATATATGTACGTTTAATAGAAACATGAATATTTAATAATAACAGCTACACAAGTTTCTATTGAAATCGTTATTTGTAGCTTGCAACCCAAGTAAACAAGCTAGACACAAAAAGAAAAATTACCCGATTCCGGAAACCCGCAGGATCTGCTTCCACATATTCCCAGCTGGTATTCTCTTCTGTGTTAGCAGTTGTATTGCACACAACCTGAGAACAGAGTTGACATGTCAAAAGAATTAACAGCCTGATTACAAGCAACATTCGGTAATAAAAATCTCTGAAACCTTTTCATCCTTTGAGTGTCTATCATTGTTCTCGTTTCCGGATGCACTATCAGAGAGACCACTTGTATTAGTAACTGGATTTCGTATGATGTCAATTAGTTGTTGCAATGACTCAGGAGATCCGGATTTTGAGGAAAGCTACAACCGAACAAGGAAAAATTAACGTTACCAAATTATAATGTCAAATATATGATAACGTTACCAAATTATAATCTGAACCGAACAAGGAAAAATTAACGTTACCAAATTATAATCTGAACCTAGCCACGACATCTGTCAGTTGGCGTTCTAAATAAAAAAAATATCTAAACCTAATTCCTAGTTGTATGATTTCCGCACTTAATAATTGTCTTATATCAAAAGAGGTATTAGTAATAATAGAGCAAGTTAAGGCGGAAGAAAGTTATAATCTCTACCTTTGCCAGTGCATCAACAAGACTATGTAGCTCTGAAATGACACTCGACTCCTCAGTGACCAAGGATTGGAGTAGTGAAATAGCGAAGTCAGTGGCGCTCTCTGCAAAGCAAACAAGTAGTTAGCCACGTTCATTTACAATAAAAGAAAAATACAGAAATATTTGCTGTTCGGCATACTGTTTCTCCCTCCATCAAGATGCTTCGCCATGTGGACATTGTACTCCGCTAGGTTAAGCAACTCCCGTTGGATAAGACCGATAGTTATATCTTTGTTGAGCTTCCGCTCCTCCTCCGAATAAATCACCTATGCATGAAATTCCAAGAAAGTTAAATAAGTATAACTAGAGATCCAAGAAAAAAAAAACAAATCTCGTATCCATAACTAATTGAGGATGGTTCTTATCATATTTTATCAGGAACTCCAGCTACGGGAAAAAGGCTCAATCTAGTCCTTTTTATAACGAGTCAATCTAATACTTACTGATATGTGTCATGTCACCAAATAGAGGCTTATTTTAAGAGAAATATTAGAAGCAACTGAACTAAAGCACGTACGAGAGTGTGAATTACAGTAACAATATGAATACTTAGATCTTGAAAAGGTCGTTAACATACCCAACTAGTGAGCTCCTTCACAACACGCTTGCAAACATCACGAATAGCCTCAAGAATTGCTAGGTTGGTACTGACGTGAAGACTACTTGATGCATTCTCATAAAGAGCCTTGAAAGCTTTTTGAGCGACAGCCAAAGCTGCTTCATCTCTGCTGATACATCTGAGGATGATTTCAGGAACTTCAGAAACTACAACCTGAAAAATTTAATGAAATCTTTAGTGATTGAATCGATGTCAAAACAGATAGACATTAGATGGTCACAACAGATAGACATTAGATGGTCAAAACAGATAGACATTAGATGGTCAAAACCCACCAAACAATTTCCCGAAATTACGAAACATTTGAAAAATTAACTTCACAAATCCATTAATTCTAGGTGAACATAAAATGGAAAACAAAACTTCACTATAGCCACTTATGCACTACGAACTCAAGTACCTGAATTTCACCATCTCCTGCATTATTAGCCACTAAGTCCTCCATCTGAAACAGTTCCACGAAGTCAACCACAGGTAATATAGAGAAGCAAAAACTAATGTAGTAATTGTAAAAAAAAGCATAAATAGCCACTTTACTAACCTTCTGCATAACAATATGATACTTATCCAGTGCATCTCTCGTGGACAGAGAAGGCTGGGTGATATTACTTCCACCAAGACGCTCCATGGTAGCAGCTGGAGTCAATGTCTGCAATGATGTTCCAGTTTCCTAAGAAGCACAGCTCAGTGATTTAATATATAAACTAAGCGAGTCAAAACTTGAAAACAAACAGTAATCTCACTTTCATAGCGGCGTCGGAGGATTCAACCAGGCTCAACTCAGAAGTCGAAATGGAATTAGAAAACTGAAGACCGCCTTCACCAGCTGGATCAACTTGTGAGCTTTGAACAGATGCAAGTAAAATGTCAACATATTAGTCGTGAATCACGAAAGAAGAAATGTAAGCAGTTTTATCAATATGGGGCAGCAAGGCACCTTAAAAATGAAACTGGAGATTCAAAACCCTCCACAGAAAGATCTGATGCCCGGGTGACCATATCCATCCGAGCGTTTACAGCACCGGACAAAGAGTCCGAAGAACTTTTTCCTGATACTGGACCATAACCACTACCAAGCCCAACCTCACCAGATGAGCTTGAAGCAGTAGATAAACCGTGTGAAGTGTGGGTTGACTGCTTTTGCAAAGGAAGTTGAACAAAGTCCTGAAAAGTGCACACGTACCGCTTAGTTATACGAACACAAAAAATACCAATGGTGACTACCTGTCAAAAAACAGTACCTCATAAACTCGCTGTTGAGACAGGGACAGCTGTCCCGGTTTGGGGCGGAGAGACTCTGGTATAAAACTGACAGAATTATGCGATAGGGAGGATCCAGCACCATCTCTGGGCTTTCTCCGTAACAACAATTGCTGGGCAATGTCCACGTCGATAGTTTGTACTGCCTGCAGGGACATGGATATATTTATATCACTTAATCATACGTGAGGCTCAATCAAGCGAAGTGCTTGCAATCCACTCTAAATTTATTCTGGTTATTTTAAAATTTATTAACTTAAAAGCTGGAACATAGATGATATAAAATTTAACACACCTTCTCTGTAGCCGCCTGCTCAATGGCAGCACAACCCAGATCAAGGTTGTCATTGGTCACAAGTTGCACAATTTGTTCAAGAGCTTCATTTTTAATATTCATACCCTGAAGCGAACTCCGCAGATGACCTGATATTGCCGTGCGCAGGGGTTCCTACATATACCAGAGAATGCATAAAAAGAAAGAAAAGAAAAATAGAGCAGATTTGCGTAACAAGGCAGAATACAATAGCAATAATGTAAACGAAAATATTAAGAGGCCAAGCCTTGAGAAGGAAAAACCTTGCACGTCACATGAGCCAAGCTCCCAGCTAAACTCGCTACCATTAAGTGAGCTGCACTATATATACGTGTCTCATCTGGTTCCAAGGCATAATCCTGGAGTCAAAGACGAAACATGTATGTAAGATTGACATACAAGATCAAAACTTTATAGAATCTCTACTTAAATAAATAAAAGAGATGCAACAAAATATACATGGACTACTTCAGAACGGAACCAAAAGCTAGAAACTGACGCTTGTGATAAATGGGAATAATTTTATTTGTGCAAAAGAAAGCGATGGAAACGAATGTGAGATAAGCAAATCATTTGGGATATGAAACAAAGAAAAGGTAGAAAAGTTCAGATTGGCCAACCTTCAGCACAAGCTCTTTTGTTGTTTGGCAAGCAATGCAAACACTTCTCTGAACAATACCAGACACAATCTCTTTGATAGCTCTATCCATGGCAAGTGGTACCACTCTGACAATGGATAAAAGGTTAGAATGTCGAAGAAAATACCTTAAATGCGGTCGAGATATGAAGATTTCACCAGTGGGAGATTATTAGTTACAAACCTCTGAAATGGAAAGTGCATACTAAATCCGCTCAATTTCTGATTGATAACCACATGATTTCCAATGTTGGGAAGCGCTGGTGACAGCTGCTGACCATCATCATAACAGTGAAACGGTATGAACCAGACATATATATATAATAACTTTGATCGACATTCATATAATGATTATTGTACCTGGCTAATAGAAAACAGTGGGGACGGAGTTGACAGGAACAGTCCTTGAGGTGACGGGAGCTGATCAGGCAAGGCTAAAGTTGCCACTTTTTCGTCTTCCATCGAAGTATTAGTATGCACACGTTGAGGGGCTACATACTGAACAAAAAGCAAGCGGCTAAAACACTGTTGATAGCCAAAAGCTGACACTATATGTCAATAACAAAAAGTACACAAAATATAACCTGCGATAATAACTTCGAGGGAGTATCTGTATTTGCAACATCAATAGGTAGGTCTATTTGCTTAAGAGGAGAAGTTGTTTTAGGCTCCTGGATCATCGGTGGTTGAGATATATGTGTTACTCCAAGATCTTTGTTACTAAAATCAGGATTTCCATCTATTTCTCTCTTCCGATCTTTTAGAAGGGAAGTTGGCGCTACTTCCTTCAAATCAACACCAAGGTTCTTGAATAGAACCTGAAGAAAAAGACGAGATGAGGACAACAATGAAAACTCAAAGAGAAAAGATGTAAAACAACTCGTTGATCCCCAAGAAAGCAGTCATCTTTCTAAAGTCATTATTAAGAACAGATACCTCTATATCAAACTTCAGATTCATTTTTAGGTTTGGCATTGAATAGATCTCAGCGAGTAACCCGAGTATAGCCATCGTCCAAGGATTGGGAGGCTGATACGCAATACTCTTTTGGCAGGGCTCAAGAACCTGCAGTAGTCGAAAATTAGGACTCAAAGCATCAACCCTAGAACAGCTAGTAAAACTAATCAGGCATCACCAACCTTTGAAGTGAATGGAATTACTGCTATCATCAACCCTTTTTCGTATGCCTGCAGATGGAGAAGAATAACAAATTAACACAATTCTTGCCAAAAAAAGGAATAAAATTTGAGGAAATAGCAGAAAATACCTCCACAATCAAGGATTTTGGATCTATTTCCCGCGCCCTTAAAACATAATTCCTTCCAATGGTCAACTTTCCAAGCCAGCTGCCTAAATTTTTAAGCAGGGATCGCTCCTCCGAGCTTGACTTTATGAGATCTGAACCCAAGAGAACCTGCAAAACAAAAGAAATTTTGGAAGCGAAAAAAATGCTCAACATAAGGAACACCCACCACAATAAATCACTTGTATGAAGAAATATTTACCTTGCAATTTTCGTAAGTATTTTGAAGTATCTCCTTAAATAATAGCTTGGAATCAACTTTGTCCAAGAACTTTAAGTACAAATCATGAAAATTGGGCTCGATGCTTGCTCTATCAGGTATTTAACACCAGGAAAACAATCAGAGTAGACGGAAACGGCACATAAATTGCAAACATAAAACACACAATTATTCGTACCTTTTCATAACCATATACTGTGCGAACCAAGGATAGTACTGTTGAGGCAAAATCTCAGCAAACTCTTTCCCTTTAGATTCAATGTTGGCTAAAGATATATTATTGATTATGAAAGAAATTTTGTCCTGAACATCTGAAGGTGGAGCCTGGAAAAAAAAACTTATTCTTGTCACTCATACTAAATATTAGACAATTAGCGTGTTGACAATTCACTACGCAGTATGCAATGTAACCAAAAGCAAATAATTTCATATGTAAATGCAGTGCCAGCGGGTACCTCTATTGCGTTTTCCCTTCTCTCTGCTGCTGCAACCAGGGTTTCTATGTTCAAAGCAGAGCCAAACCCTGTGATAATCGACTATTAGTAACATTTCTTATCTTCGTAGGAAAGAACTAGACTTCCTATCTTATTCTAGAAAAATAGTTATAAAGTTAAGACGAGATGGAGATTACTCGTAGAAGTGGCTCCACGAGCTGGACGAACAAAACCCGCTGAGGTTGATGAAGAAGTCGAAATGCCAGGATTCTGCAAGGATAACTAGCGAGATTAGACACTCCTCCCACCCACAGCCATAAAATAAAAGAGAAGAGAAAGAGATCACCTTGGGAATGACAGAAACATCAGCGGAAGTGTTAGATGATGACGGCAGAAGCGGCTTAGCTTCGTTAGATTGAGCACTTGGTACTCTGGTGCGGTCATCGGTATGCACTTCATTTGTCTGTTGAGGTAGTACAGGAGAAGGAAGTTGCAACGCCGCTTGGCCAATTCCAGAACCACTAAACTGACAAAACAAAAAATGGAAACGATGTGTTAATTTACTTCTCTCCTTCAATTTTCGGGAAAGTTAATTTAGGGGCAAGGAAAATATAGCCCAGCCCACACTACGAGAAGTTTACAAATGTAAACATCACCGCTAAAGAGTTGCTAATGAAAGGCATTAGGCATGAGACTAGAAATAGAAAGGATTAACGTTCTTCTTTCCCCTTTTTAATAGATAACTCTAGCGAAGCTGATCTCATATTTGAGGCAGCCACAGAATTCACGTATAAGAAAATATAAAATACCTAAACATCGGCAACACAGTATTGACTACTGATAAAGAGATATAAAATAGACCGTTTGAATGGACACTATACCTCGCCATTTCCAGGGAAGGACTGTGAAAGACCAGGGTGCGAAACAGAGGCATCTGATTCTAAATTACCAGATGATATTCTTGAAAGTGCTTGTTCAATCACAGTGACTAACTCGGGATGAGTGCTACGCAGATGAGATATTTGCAAAATATGGTTGCAGTACTGAGGCAACTCAACCAGACGATTCACAAACTGTTCCAGAGCTTTGCTTCCAAACAGAAACATCTGCATGAATCAGGAAATTAAGAAAATGACAGATCTCTTACAGTAAAAAGACGGGAGACACAAATAAATGACAAAAGAATCCATACTTTTGAATCTGCAGGTTTACGCAAAGAATCCAAGACTAGACGGAGTGCCATGCCCAATGTGATTGAGCTTATAAGCTGGTGCTTGATAACAGAACCTGAGGTTTGTACAAGTCGCAAAGAGAATGTGAAGACAACAATACAAAATAGAAGAAAAGATGCTCAAACAACATGTCACTGATTCAAATTCGGGAAATTTCCTCAAACACCACCATCTTGCATGACAAAATTGCCACGAAGTTGCCCGGTTATAGTAAGCTAATAAATTCATGGTATCCTCCCTTTCCATAAAGTAAAACATCCTTTAGAAGACCCACTCACCAAAGAGAATGGAAGCTATTTTCAGCTGCCTCTCGGGATACTTGGGGAAAAAACGATATTCCTCAAACAGATTAGCAATCATGCAATCAAAAATTGATTTTTCCCTGTAAAAAAAAAAACAACCTCGTGATTTTGTTTATGCAATGAGGAGCGTGGCAAACTTGATAAGATATTTCTCAAATAGGTATAGTTTGCCATCATCAAACCTCTGGACCGAAGAGTCCTTGTATAGGGAAAGCATTTGAACCATAGCATCAACACTAAGCTGACCAGAAAACATTTGATGGAAATAAGCGTTTGCTTCTGCCTCAACATCTTCTCCATATGCATTGGCAGCTGATGAATCTTTGGCCTCGCCATTCTGCAGTTTCGAATTACAATCCAAGATTGCTGCATTGACTTTTTCTATCTCTTCTACCACTTGAGATGAAGCAATCACATTATCATGGGCTTTCAAAACCTGCAATACATGTCAAAATACTTAAACTCAATAGATATGAAGCAATAGACTAGCCAAATAAAGGATCATAACTAACTTTCAAAAGCAAAGCTGTTGCATCCAAATGAATATCTGATAAAGGATCAGACGGATGGAAATGTTTGGAAGTAAAATCCTCTGATTGGCTAAAATGCACATTCTTGACAAATTTGAGACACTCCTGAAACATGAAAAAGGTAGATTTTACGAGTCAGACACGATCTTCTTATCTCTAAAGAAATTACAATAATAAAACTTTGATTGTGAAAGAATATGTTACCACAGCAAAGGTGTCCTTATACACATATAGACAGTTTGGCAGCCAGTTCTCAATGTCCAACAATCCTCTCAGTGAGGCGAGGACTGCCAATCTTATGCTGAATGAGACTGGAACTGATTCTAAAACGACAGAGAGAATCTGAAATAAATCAAATAAAAAAAATTGCTTAGTTCATAGATGTTGAGAAGCTAGTGTCTGAAACAAATCATAGTAAGGAGATAAGTATTAAGTCAGCGTTACAACATATTCACCTTGAGCTCATGGCAGATTTCAATTATTCTGAGTAAGATGTCTGCTTTAAGATTTTGGGCATTTAAAATCCCCCACAGAACGAGCTCAGTATTTTGATGCCAGAGATGAAGGATAAACCCACTATCCTGGGAATTCGTTATTATCAGTGGGAAAATAACAGAAAGCACCTCTCGCTGGATGAGATTATAAGCAGTCTGCAACAACAGGATGAACATACTTAGCCAAACAAAAAAAGTCAAGGTTGAGAGAATATATCATCAAAGAGCACTCATGGTGAATTACTTTGATGTGTGCCATTCCAAGAAGTAGGGTTTTAGGACAATTTGTGAGTGGATAATGGAGCAGCGAACTAACTAAAACAGTATGACCTCTCTCGGCCAGCTGGCATAGCACATCTAAGAGATCGAGAGATAGCCATGCTTGATTGGAAAGTCCTAATTGTTGCTCATGGCTGTGCATGTTAGAATCAACATATACCTGGAAAACAGATGATCAAAAAATTAGCGGCAGAAACCAGGAAAAACAGATCTAAAGACAGACGTGTGGTATCTCACCAGCTTCCTAGGAGAATGCGCAAAGGTGAATACTTCTGGTGGGGCGGCTACTGCATGCTTAAGAAAGGATAATTGACCTTCCAAATTTTTCCAGACAGAAGCGCATACAGCATCAATAGGAAATGGGTCCTGCTCAAAGCAGTTTAACACTCTCAAACAACAGTGGAAGTGAAAACAACATATTGTGAACAGTCAAATTAGACAGTATGATGTGAACACACCTTGCAAGCAGTTCTATATAGCCGCATGAAAAACGAGAAAGACTCCATATTAGGGATGTCAAATCCACTATGGTCGAGATTCTCGATTACTTTCCTCCAGCTTGTGCCAGGAGCCTTGTTTAGCAAAAAAAAAAACATAAGAGCATAATCAAAATAAACAATTAGCAAATAAGCTACATGATTCATGGATTCCATTGATAAAAAAAGTTGATTATGCACAAAGAAGAAAAAGAGTAGTACAAAGACTAAAATGAAGTTTTGAAGGTAACAGTGATGTTGATTAGAGAAGTTAATTAAGATGTCTTACAAGCTGGTTGATAGCTTCAATTAAGACGTCAGCATTCCACGACCTTGGCGAGGGAAGTTCATTTGGAATGCAGCATCCAAGGGCGAGACTGAATGATGGAAAAGTGGTGTGATCATCTTCACGATCAGCACATGTACGAGCAACATTACCAAGAATTCTCGCGATAGTAGCCTCTCGTAACGGTGCGAAAGTAGACAAGATCTCTTTGCATTGCTGGGCATCAGCAGTGAAACCACAACCCAATTCCCCCATGAGATCTCCAACAGAAAGCTCCTTATCGATTTCATCTAAGATGGCATCGATCTCGTTGTCAGAGGAATCACTGCGAAAATCCATGCTCCTACAGGGTAAGATAAAAAAAGCGTTGAGAGTTCACAATAAGAACAGAGAAAGGAATAAGAGATGATGAAAGAGGGGCCACACCTGAAAACATAAGATTCGTGATCTTGTGGAGAAAGGAAAGGCGTGAGAGCAAAAGAGAAGTCATCTCTAGGTTGAGCAGAGGAGAGAACACGGAGGAAGGAATCCAAACGGCTGGAGAGGTCCTCTGATTGCTGGAGAAACAAGACAACATTCTGAATTTCCTCAGTTGACTCAATCTGGCCAGGAGTGGCACACAGTTTCTCAATCTCGGCCAATAATAAGTTTCGCCCTACAGAAAGCAAAAGACCAGAATGCTTACACATAAAAATAAAATAAAACCTAGGAGAAGAAGCAAATAAGAATAAAAACGTACCACTCGTCTTTGCATCGGATCTTTCGAAATCGGCCAGGACCAGAGCAAATCTGATTTTCTCAGGGATTGAAAAGCCCAACGAATTGGTCAAATCATCCACGAAATGGTCAGTGACGTCAGCATCTTGGAGTGCGTGAGAAATCAGGGTTTGGAGATTGGAGTTTTTCAAAACACGTTTGAAGACTAAGGATACAACTTTCTCAAGCTGCAGCGCATCAGGGTGGCTCGCCCGGACGGTGAAGCAATCTATGCACGTCTTGAGGACTGGAATGCTCGTCTCCACACCAATATCAACCAACTGCAATCAAGTGTTTTGCTCAGAACAAACTCAATTTATAATTCAGAGAGAGAGGGAGAGAGGTTTACCTGACAGATCTCTTGGGCGATTGAGTCGACATCGGAGCCATTAAAACTCTCGAGCAGGAACCGGGTATGGCCGGCGACCTTTGACGGTATCATCAGCATCGCGATCCGATTCCCAAAATGGTTGCTAGGGTTTTCGGAGAAGATCAAAGAGTAAGTTAGCAGCTCTCAGAACAAGATCCGCCGATTCTGATCGTTCCCAAAGTTTGCGATTTTTGCGTTTAGGTTTGGTGGTGATTTCCTGCGTATTATTGCTCACACATATACCGGCATTCCTAAGCCCATTCTTACTACGTTAAATGGGCCCTTTATTTTCTTTAAGGATTTACGGCCCACTTTTATATACCCACTCATAAATATTTATTCCCTTTCATACATCCACTCCAAAATTATTGTATTATCTTTCTCTCTCAATATTTAATTAGAACTGAAACTTGTGTTCAACATAAATTTATAAACCGCTGATTTTATAAAAAGATCTCATGTATATTTTTATGTTTTGTAATTTACATATAGAATAGAATATATTATTTTATAAAATAAATATTTGACAATAATTTTTTTTATTTGTACATAATAATATACTAAATACTTTACAATTTGATACAATTTAATGTAATTGAACTATTCATATATTAACATGTTAGTTTTTTGATAATTTATTTTAAAATGAAACGACATACTAAAAAATTATTTTTTCATTAATTTTCTATGAATCTATCTATATTATTAAAACTGAAGTACATTTTGGTACTTTCTTTTATTTACAGATTTATAATATCTTTTATTTACAAATTTCGCCACTCCATTTAAAATAAATTAAATACTTCATTTTATCCTTTCTTTTTTTTACTGATTCTATCATAACATTTAAAATTAACCTATATTATTAAAACTGAAGGTATTTTGGTAATTCTTTTTATTTACAAATTTAGAGTTCCTTTTATTTACAGATTTAGACTTCTTTTTATTTACATATTTAGCCACTTCATCTAGAATAAATTAAATACTTTATTTTTATACATTTTTTACAGATTTTGCCACAACATTTAAAATCAAATAAAATAATTAACTACAATTCCAAAGTTTATCAAACCAGATGGTTATTCATATATTGACCTTGAATCATTTTAATTAAACTGGTATTATGTTATTAGCGGCTATAACAAAATTATAGTTATTGTTTCTTTGTGGTTAAAAAACAAAACTGAAATATATAGTATATATTATATAAAACAATATTTATATATAGTACTACCTTATTTAGTTTATTTAAATATAAATATTTTGAGAGTACAATTTTCAAGAAAACAAAATATAATAAAATTAATAATAATTCATAGAAAACAAATGCAAAAAATTGAACTTTTATTTGTTGTTTCAATTTTAAATAAATAAAAAACAAGAAGTTAATATATGAATAGAACAATTGCATTAAGTTATAAAATTTTAAATATAATATTATGTACAAATAAAAAATTATTATCAAACATCTATATTATAAAATAATATATTTTACTCTAAATGTAATTTATAAAACATAAAAAATATACATGGGTATTTTATAAAATCAGTGATTGATGAATTTATGTTAACACAAGTTAAATCAATCACCTACGCGAGAGCGCGTATCAAGTTCTAGTTATTATTAATTTATGAAATTTTGTTTCCTTGAAAATTGAACTCTCTAATTTTTTATATTTGACTAAACTAAATAAGGTTAAAAATTGTTTTATATAATATATACTATATATTTCAGTTCGTGTTTTTATTTTCACCACAAAGAAACAACAACCAGTATAATTAAATAATTTAAATTATTCTAAATGCAGTGACAGAATCTATAAATAAAAAGAATTACTTAATTTATTGTAAATGCAATTGCTAAATGTGTAAATAAAATAAAGAATTTAATATGCTATACATGTTGCCAAAAAATTCTCATTTATATTGTTATTCATGTTACCCAAATAAAATAAAGTATTACCCAATTCTCATTTGACTTGCACTCCCGTGCAGGTGTTTGATTTAACTTTTATTCGACGTAAATTCATAAATCATTGGTTTTATAAACAAAATTCATAAATATTTTTATGTTTTTTAATTTATATATAGAGTAGAATATGTTATTTTATAATATAAATGTTTAATAATATTTTTTATCTGTACATAATTTATATTAAAAATTTATAACTTGATGCAGTTTGATATAATTATAATATTCATATATTAACCTATTTTGTTAATTTATTTTAAAATGAAACAACATAGTAAATTTTAAATTTTTTGCATTAGTTTTCTATGAATTATTATTAAGTTTATGATATTTCATTTTATTGAAAATTGAACTCTCCAAATTTTTATATTTGATTAAACTAAATAAGGTAATATTGTACTTAAAAGTTGTTCTATATAATATATACTATATATTTCAGTTTGTGTTTTTAATTTCATTACAAAGAAACAAAAATCATTGTAATTAATTAATTTAAATTTATTTTAAATGCAATGGTAGAATCTGTAAATAAAAAGAAATACAAAAAGAAGTACATAATTTGTTGTAAATGCAATGTCTAAATGTGTAAATAAAATAAAGTATTTAATCCACTATCCATGTTTTCAAACAATTTTTATTTATCTACTATCCATGTTTCCAAACATTAGCAAAAGGTACTTCACTTTTAATAATATAGATATATATTTAGAACTTTGGTTCATCCCCTGTAATGAATTCTCTAATTCACCCCAACTCTTATCACCAATCAAAGTGTCATGTAGGATTAATAAAAAAAAGACGTCACTGTTGTCATGTCCCTAGTTCTAACTAAGGCATCCGGACGGGCCATGGTGCGGGGAGATGAGCTGGCCAGGTTATAAAGATCTAAAGGCAAGCGTATCATGGTCCAAACTAAGGGTTAAGTGCATCAGGAAGCTGAGACTTGACCAGAATAAGAAGGAAAGAAGGGAAAGATAGCTGGATGAGTGATCCGGAAGCTGGATATGGTCCGGTGGCAGCTCAATCAGCTAGGTGGAGCTGGTAGGAAGCTCACACAGTCTTGGGCAGCTCACTGGGGCTGGAGGAGTAGCTCACTCAGCTCAGGCAACTAGTACTCAGCTCAACTCAGCTGAACTAAGTGATGGAGTCTTGGCCGGCCTTTGCGGACCATGAGTGGTGATCATGGACCAGATGATGGTCATGGACGTCCGGTGGGTCAAGGGAGCTTTGGCAAGTGAGCTAAGTGTTTGTGCAAGCATTTGGGCTTGAGATCGATCAGCCCAAACGAAGAGAGGAGCAGTTCACAAGCGGTTGGACGGTTTTGGAGCGGTTTGGGCGAAAAGGTGTCCGTTGGCCAAATGACCAATCACATCGTCCGGACGGTTGCCAAGCCCCTTCCCTATAAATAAACCTCTCCTCTGTCGACATAAATCATCAGAAACAGAAGGGGAAACTCTGCCCAAATCTCTACAGAATCAAAGAGAGAAAAGAGAAGTGTGACCGCAAAGGCAGTCCGTGTGAAGGCAAGGGGATTCCGGTGGGTTCTAAGCCGTGGGCAAGTGAAGACTTGATGGAAATGGAAACCAGAGGAAAGGAGAAGGCTGCAGAGAAGAGTGTGGGGGCTTCCGAACACACACCTAAGGTACTGGATGCAAACCAAGTACAAACCGCCATGAATCATCCATCCGGGTGATTTGGCCGTTTGATCCATGAGTGGATGGTTGCATCTATTGTTCTTTCTCTGTCAATATATCTCTTCTCCATTATATTCTGAAGTTATTTATGGGTTTAACTCATGCACACGCCTCCAAGGCTTGGCTAGATCAGTGTAATCTCTCCATGGCCTTGGTTGGGCATGTATGGTCTGATCTCATGCTTCCAGTGGGAGTTATTGGGATTTGGCGTTTGATATCTCTTAGTGGGGATTTATAATGAATTATCAAAGTGATAGAATAACTTTATATGATTGATTTCGAGATGGTACCATGAGACCGGTTAGGTTGTTCACGGCCAAGATCAATATGATCAAGGCCGGTTCTGGGTAATCCGCTTGGACCATTCTCTTAATCATGAATTATCATGATTTATCATGTGTTTTAATTTGTTTTTGGATGAGTAAATCAATGGGTCACAAATCGGCCAGAAATGGACTAAGTGTCCAAACCATGCTTAGGTTGTATATTGCTAGGATATCGGTCAGGATTCTTATGCATATGTGTTGTGGGTTTTGATTTCAGGTCCTGACAGGGATCGTGGTAAGGCTAAGGAGCCATGAAGACCTTGGCCGTGTGGGATGTGTGATGTAGTTCATGTTGTATACATTTGGATTCATCATAGCCTATTGTGCAACTGAATGATTTGAATACTTTGTATGGTTCACATTTGACATATATATAATATGATTGTTTGCCTTAAGCTTCCGCATTGTTTTTATTATTGCATGAACCTCAAATGTTTGAAAAATGACTAAGTAAGGATTTGACCTTAACCGGCTGAATTACACTTAGATGTTTAGGTAAGGCCGCAGACTGGTTGGATCATGGGATCCAGGTTTGGGTCTTACAAGTTGGTATCAGAGCATGCTTGATTCTAGGCTGTTGGGTTAGGGCAGGTCATCACACATCCGGCTGGGTCTCATGGCAGGTCTTGGTATTGGTTAACATTAGAATTGCTTGAGGTTTGCAACTAAAAGATGTTAATCTAACCCTTGCCTTGTGTTTGTCTTTGTTGACCTAAGGGAACAAGGAAGAAGTCTCGGAAGAACAAGGATGGGACAGGGGCGTCCGGAGCTGGAGATGCCTCAGAACCCAATCCACAAGTGTTGCTGTCAGTCCCACCTGCTGGACATACCAGTGAGGTCATTCTGACTGAAACCCAAGTTAATCAGGCTGAGTTTCAGTTGGGTGGAGAGGACAGACAGATGGACGAGACGGGACAACCAGTGAATGCAGCCAGAGGTCAACTGGGAGCAGCTGGTGGACAGCAGAGGAATGATGTGGAAGGTGAAGCTGAGTCCTCAGAGACGGGTCACCGAGTTGATCCAAACATCCAGAGGGATGGGAGGATTGGACCGGATGAACCAATGGCTGAACCAACCATGAAGGAGATACTCGATGCAATCAAGTTGATGGGGAGTCAGATGCTGGCGATGACCCAAGTGTTCACACCAGTGGTGAATTCATCTATGGGTCAGACTACTCAAGCACCAGTGATAGCTCCTGGAACTGGAGTGACTGGTGGATATGTGGCGCCTCTTGCTGAGGTGATTGAGTTGGATCCACCAGTGGGAACAACTAAGAAGGTTGATTACCTGAAGGTGCTTGAGCACATCTCTCGTTTGGGAACCAAACACTTTGCTGGAAGTGCTGATCCCATGGAGGCAGATGAGTGGAGGGACCGTCTGGTCAGAAACTTCAAATCCACAAGGTGCCCTGAGGAGTACCAAAGAGACATAGCAGTGCACTTCCTGGAGGGAGATGCACACAACTGGTGGCTGTCCCTGGACAAGCGTACCAATGGTTCCATTGTGAAGTTCTCTGACTTTGAGGTTGAGTTCAACCACAAATACTTTCCAGCTGAGGCATGGGATCGTTTGGAGGCAAAGTTCCTGGACTTAGTTCAGGGTAAACGGTCAGTAAGGGAGTATGAGGAAGAGTTCAACCGGCTCAGGAGGTATGTGGGGAAGGAACTTGAGGATGAGAAGGTTCAGGTCCGCAGGTTCATAAGGGGCTTAAGGCCTGAACTTAAGACTTATTGCTCAGTCCGCACCTTCAACACAGTCTCTGAGCTGGTGGAAAGGATGGCAATGCTGGAAACCAATCTGGCTGAGGAGAACAAGCACAAGCTGAAGAGTGTGGTGGTGTCCTCTGGTCAGGGTGGTGACAAGAAGAGAAAGAGGGATGCGGCTGAAGGGGGTAAAACCTCAAGTGGTAGGCCAGAGTGTCCCAAGTGTGGGAAACACCATGGTGGAGAGTGCTGGAAGGCAATGGGAGCTTGCACCCGTTGTGGCAAGATGGATCACTCAGCTCGGGATTGTCCAGGTCCGGATAGGAACCGTGGACAAGGCTCGACCAGTGAGGCCAGGACTTGTCATCAGTGTGGCAAGAAAGGGCATTTCCGTGTGGACTGTCCCCAGTTGCAAACTGGACAAGGTAAGGGTCGTGGTGAGCAGAACCGGCCAGACCCCAAACAAGGCCAAACTTCAGCACCTCGAGTCTATGAGCTTTCAAGGGATGTGGATGAGTCCGGACCCTTCAAGGCGATCACTGGTATAACTCTAAACCCATTCTGTTTAAATTTTTAAATTTATTAGAATGGCATGGTATGGAATCTAGGATGGACTAGATACTTAGATAAGGTCTTATGTAGGGACCTTATGTATTGGTGGTGTGGAAACACATGTATTATTTGATACTGGAGCTACACATAGTTTTGTGAGTCCAGATATGATTGGAAAAGGTATGTTCCAAATGGGAACTAGGGATGATCTTGGCTTGGTGAGTGCAGCCGGTGGGCAAATGATGCACCCACTAGGTCTAGTCAAAGACATTCCAGTAATGATCCATAGTAAGGCAATGCCGGTGGATCTGATTGTGGTCCGCCTTAAGAATCACGAGGTGATCCTAGGTATGGACTGGCTTGGCAAGAATCGGGCCACCTTAGACTGTCATCGAGGAAGGGTGCAGTTTGAGAGTGGGTGTGGACCCCCGATCAAGTACCAAGGTATTAATCCGGCCTCTGGATGCTTAGTGTTATCAGCAGTCCGAGCGGCAAGGATGCTGGAACAAGGTTGTGAGGCTTATATAGCCACAATCACCACTAAGGAGGTCGTAGGGGATGGTGGCCCGGACGGGATACCGCTGGTCAGTGAGTTTGATGATGTGTTTAGGTCACTACAGGGCATTCCCCCTGATAGGTCAGACCCATTCATAATAGAACTGGAACCAGGGACGGCCCCAATGTCAAAGAGCCCATACCGCATGGCTCCAGCTGAGATGGCTGAGCTAAAGAAACAACTTGAAGAGTTGCTAGAAAAAGGGTTCATACGCCCAAGTGTATCACCCTGGGGTGCACCAGTCCTCTTTGTCAAGAAAAAGAATGGTAGCTTCAGGTTGTGCATTGATTATAGAGGGTTGAATAGGGTGACTATAAAGAATAAGTACCCATTGCCCCGGATTGATGAGTTGCTAGATCAACTGAAAGGAGCCAAATGGTTCTCCAAGATTGATTTGGCATCTGGTTATCATCAAATCCCCATTGCATCAGGAGATGTAAAGAAGACAGCCTTCCGGACTAGGTATGGCCACTATGAGTTTGTGGTTATGCCATTCGGATTGACTAATGCACCAGCAGCCTTCATGAAGATGATGAATGGGATTTTCAGAGAGTACTTAGATGAATTTGTAATCATCTTCATTGATGATATACTAGTTTACTCTAAGACCCGGGAAGCCCATGAGAAGCATCTCAGGTTGGTGTTGGAAAGGCTGAGAGAGCAACAATTGTTTGCCAAGTTAAGCAAGTGTAGCTTTTGGCAGAAGAGCATTGGCTTCCTAGGACATGTGGTGTCTGAGGAAGGAGTGTCTGTTGATCCGGAGAAGATCAAGTGCATACAAGAGTGGCCAAGACCAAAGAATGCTACAGAAGTAAGAAGCTTCTTGGGTTTGGCCGGATACTACAGGAAGTATGTCAAAGGGTTTGCAAGTGTGGCACAACCTATGACACAACTTACTGGAAAGGATGTCAAATTCATCTGGTCAGAAGCTTGTGAAAAGAGCTTTGAAGCCTTGAAGAACATGCTGACCAGTGCACCAGTTTTGGTGTTACCTGAGGAAGACCAACCATATGTGGTGTACACGGATGCTTCCATCACTGGATTAGGCTGTGTGCTCACACAGAATGGGAAGGTCATAGCATATGCCTCAAGGCAACTCAGGAAGCATGAGGGCAACTACCCAACACACGACCTGGAGATGGCCGCAGTGGTATTTGCCTTAAAGATATGGAGATCATACTTGTATGGTGCCAAGGTTCAGATTCTCACTGACCACAAGAGCCTGAAGTACATTTTCACTCAACCTGAGTTGAACTTGAGACAAAGGCGGTGGATGGAGTTTGTGGCCGACTATGATTTAGACATTGCCTACCACCCAGGCAAGGCCAATCTAGTGGCAGATGCTTTAAGCAGGCGTAGGGCTGAGGTATCAGCTGAGAAAGAAGCAGAGATCCTGGAAGGGATGGTCCGGTCACTACATCTAGACACCATGGCAAGTGAGGATGAGCCTTTGGGTTTAGAGGCTGTGAACCAGGCTGATCTGCTTACCAGAATTCAACAAGCACAAGGCTTGGATGAGAATTTGCAAAAAGTTGCAAAGAATGACAAGACTGAGTATCAAGTCACAAGTAATGGTACCATTTTGGTACATGGGCGGGTTAGTGTTCCTGGTGACCGGGGACTAAAGGAAGAGATTATGAGTCAGGCTCATAAGTCTAAGTTCTCAGTGCACCCGGGCCTAAATAAGATGTACAAAGACATCAAAAGGTATTACCATTGGATCAGGATGAAGGCTGACATTGCTGAGTGGGTGGCCAAGTGTCCTACTTGTCAATTAGTCAAGGCTGAACATCAAGTTCCAAGTGGTGTACTACAAAACCTTCCCATACCAGAGTGGAAGTGGGATCACATCACAATGGACTTTGTGACTGGGTTTCCCACAACCAGAAACAAGAAGGATGGAGTATGGGTGATTGTTGATCGCCTGACCAAATCTGCACACTTCTTGCCCATAAAGAAAGGTGATGGAGTGGATGAGATTGTGAAGATTTATATGGATCAAATTGTGAAGCTGCATGGGGTGCCGGCCAGTATAGTCTCAGACAGAGACCCTAGATTCACTTCTTACTTCTGGAGGGCTTTTCAAAAGGCTCTAGGAACAAGAGTGAACATGAGCACATCCTATCATCCCCAAACGGATGGTCAGTCAGAAAGGACCATCCAGACATTGGAAGATATGCTAAGGGCATGTGTTCTAGATTGGGGTGACTCATGGGAGAAACATTTACCACTGGTGGAGTTTGCATACAACAACAGCTTTCACACCAGCATAGGTATGTCTCCTTATGAAGCATTGTATGGGCGGCCTTGCAGGACACCTTTATGCTGGACCCAAGTGGGGGAGCGCAGCATAATAGGTCCTGAGATTGTGGAGGAAACCACAGGAAAGATCAAACTAGTCAAGGAAAAGATGAAGGAAGCTCAAGACCGCCAAAAGAGCTATGCGGACAAGAGAAGGAAACATCTTGAGTTTGAGGTTGGTGATCTAATCTATCTCAAGATGATTACCTTCAAAGGTAGGGCAAGAGTTTCTGGAAGAAGGAAACTAGACCCAAGGTTCTTAGGTCCCTTCAGGATACTTGAAAGAGTTGGGGCAGTGGCTTACAAACTGGATTTGCCATCTGAAATGGATGCTTACCATAATGTATTTCATGTGTCTCAACTAAGGAAGTGCCTAACGGATCAAGACATTGTTTTGCCAGAAATTCCAAAAGATCTTGGTAAGAACCTCACCTTAGAAACAAGGCCGGTTCGAATCATTGATCGAATGGAAAAGGCAATGAGAAAGAAGACAGTTCCTATGCTAAAGATTGTATGGGAATTCAATGGTAAGGACATTATCACTTGGGAAACAGAAGCAAGAATGAAAGCTGAGTATCCTGAGTGGTATAGTCAATATGTGATTGGAGAATCATCCAGCATGAACTCGGGGACGAGTTCCTTCCAAGTGGGGGAGACTTGTCATGTCCCTAGTTCTAACTAAGGCATCCGGACGGGCCATGGTGCGGGGAGATGAGCTGGCCAGGTTATAAAGATCTAAAGGCAAGCGTATCATGGTCCAAACTAAGGGTTAAGTGCATCAGGAAGCTGAGACTTGACCAGAATAAGAAGGAAAGAAGGGAAAGATAGCTGGATGAGTGATCCGGAAGCTGGATATGGTCCGGTGGCAGCTCAATCAGCTAGGTGGAGCTGGTAGGAAGCTCACACAGTCTTGGGCAGCTCACTGGGGCTGGAGGAGTAGCTCACTCAGCTCAGGCAACTAGTACTCAGCTCAACTCAGCTGAACTAAGTGATGGAGTCTTGGCCGGCCTTTGCGGACCATGAGTGGTGATCATGGACCAGATGATGGTCATGGACGTCCGGTGGGTCAAGGGAGCTTTGGCAAGTGAGCTAAGTGTTTGTGCAAGCATTTGGGCTTGAGATCGATCAGCCCAAACGAAGAGAGGAGCAGTTCACAAGCGGTTGGACGGTTTTGGAGCGGTTTGGACGAAAAGGTGTCCGTTGGCCAAATGACCAATCACATCGTCCGGACGGTTGCCAAGCCCCTTCCCTATAAATAAACCTCTCCTCTGTCGACATAAATCATCAGAAACAGAAGGGGAAACTCTGCCCAAATCTCTACAGAATCAAAGAGAGAAAAGAGAAGTGTGACCGCAAAGGCAGTCCGTGTGAAGGCAAGGGGATTCCGGTGGGTTCTAAGCCGTGGACAAGTGAAGACTTGATGGAAATGGAAACCAGAGGAAAGGAGAAGGCTGCAGAGAAGAGTGTGGGGACTTCCAAACACACACCTAAGGTACTGGATGCAAACCAAGTACAAACCGCCATGAATCATCCATCCGGGTGATTTGGCCGTTTGATCCATGAGTGGATGGTTGCATCTATTGTTCTTTCTCTGTCAATATATCTCTTCTCCATTATATTCTGAAGTTATTTATGGGTTTAACTCATGCACACGCCTCCAAGGCTTGGCTAGATCAGTGTAATCTCTCCATGGCCTTGGTTGGGCATGTATGGTCTGATCTCATGCTTCCAGTGGGAGTTATTGGGATTTGGCGTTTGATATCTCTTAGTGGGGATTTATAATGAATTATCAAAGTGATAGAATAACTTTATATGATTGATTTCGAGATGGTACCATGAGACCGGTTAGGTTGTTCACGGCCAAGATCAATATGATCAAGGCCGGTTCTGGGTAATCCGCTTGGACCATTCTCTTAATCATGAATTATCATGATTTATCATGTGTTTTAATTTGTTTTTGGATGAGTAAATCAATGGGTCACAAATCGGCCAGAAATGGACTAAGTGTCCAAACCATGCTTAGGTTGTATATTGCTAGGATATCGGTCAGGATTCTTATGCATATGTGTTGTGGGTTTTGATTTCAGGTCCTGACAGGGATCGTGGTAAGGCTAAGGAGCCATGAAGACCTTGGCCGTGTGGGATGTGTGATGTAGTTCATGTTGTATACATTTGGATTCATCATAGCCTATTGTGCAACTGAATGATTTGAATACTTTGTATGGTTCACATTTGACATATATATAATATGATTGTTTGCCTTAAGCTTCCGCATTGTTTTTATTATTGCATGAACCTCAAATGTTTGAAAAATGACTAAGTAAGGATTTGACCTTAACCGGCTGAATTACACTTAGATGTTTAGGTAAGGCCGCAGACTGGTTGGATCATGGGATCCAGGTTTGGGTCTTACAACTGTTATCAAGGAAGATAACTTGTGTTTTGTTATGGCATCTTCAACAATACTCTATTTTCTACTCCAAATATCATTTTGGAGTAAAAAATTTTCAACTCCACTCCATTTCAACTCCAAAATGGAGTAATGACTATAGTTGCTCTATATATGAAGTAATCTTACATATTATTCTATTTGGAGTTTAACTTTTTTTATTTATGAAATAGTCCTTTAAATCTTCAATATTTTTATTGCTTACTTAAATAATACTTTTATGTTAAAATGATACACTAACATGAAAAACAAGATATTCCATTATTTAATAATTTTAGATAAAATGCATATCATAATTTAAAAAAAAACCATAAAAATATAAAATAAAGATAACATAAAACAAGTGATTTAATAATCCGGCAAATAGTTTCAGGATCCTCTAAGACCAGTGAAGTATTGTCCAAACGGAGAACATTGAGAAAGAATTTGTTGATCTTGTGAGTCAGCATTCCGCTATGATATTATTTGCACTTGCTGAACTTTGTTTTCTTCTTTCTTTGCATAGTTTTTTATTGAATCTCCATATGGTGCATCCTTTCTGCACTTGTCTTCTTTAACTGTTCCAATAGTTGTTTACTTCCTTCCTCTAAAGTTTTTATAACCGTTGATGTTTGATTATCAATTTTTCTTTTCATTTTTGACTTTTCAACCCCACTTGGACGTTGAGATGTTTGATTATCACTCCACCTCCAGTTATCGAAATTGGAGAAGATGAAAATGTCCTATTTTAAAAAAAGAAAATTGCTCGACTTAGGAATATCAAAGATAAAGAAACTTATTTTCCATTACGAAATGTATTAGTTGATTTATATGTGGGGAAAATATTCTAATGCTCATTATTGAACCAACTTATGTATTTTTTATTTTATGTTTTTGATTTCTGTATTTTTAATAATAAATGTTTAATTCCAATGAATTATATTTTAAGGAATTTGTATAAACATAAAATAGTTGGATTTAATTGGTAAAATGTTCTAAGTATAAGGTATTATTAATAATTATTGATAAAATAAAAATATAATAATTTAAAAATATTATTTTTGGAGTAAAACCCTACTTCATTTTAGTGTTGCACCATTTTAGAGTCAAATATAAAGTAATACATTGGATTTACTATTAACATATCATACATGGATTCTTCTTCTTCTTCTTCGTCACCCACAAAAAAGATACAAAGCTTTGTTTGTCAAGTTGGAGTCTCCAATTCTTTGCTTTCAAATCCAATTTCTAGTTAGTGTTTAGGATTAGGATCTAGAGTTTAAGATTTATGATTTTTTGTTTAGGGTTAACCTCGACATCGTTTCTTTAAAGTTTAAAGTTTGGATTAATTTAATGTCTAGAATTTGGGTTTAGGGTTTAGATTTCAGATCTAGGATTTAGGATTTAGGTTTCAGATCTAGAATTTAAAATTTAGAGTTTAGTATCAACGTCGAATTCAGGGTTTAGAGTTCAGATTTAGGGTCTAGAATTCAGGGTTTAGAGTTTAGATTTAGGGTCTAGAGTTCAGATTTTTAGGTTTAGATAACACACCCGAGAAGATAAGTGAAATGCTTAATTCTTTTTTTTACTTATCATCACTTTCACTCAACAAAAAGTATCTTTACTGATTTTTCTTCATCTTCATTATTGGCATCTTTCGAACATACGATCATCATCATTTTTATTCTGATTTTAAACCAGTACTGGCAGTACATAGAAAGCCATCGAGAGGTGGGGTTGTCCACTCTTGTCTCCAATGATTAGATTAATTATTTATCTGACCATCAAAATATATTACGCCTCTCTTATTCCAAACTGATTTTTATTATTTGTTTGACTGCTTCTTTTTTTTTGGTCGAATTTTTTTGTTTGACTGCTTATTACTAATTTTTTCTCAAAAAATAATATATACATGTTATAAACCATTTGTATCAGTTTTAAACCAATTTTGTGTGTTACAACTCTGTCATGAAAGTCAGTTGGTCTAGCTCTTGGTCCAACTTACGATTATATGATATAAATTTTAACCGGGAAAGAGGATAGAACTTTAGTGTAAAGACAAAATGATGAAGAAAAAGAGAAAAAAAAAAAAAAAGAGAAAATGGGAAATCTTGAGGCCACTGCAAGCAAGGATCACTTGGGCCCATAATTTGTTGTTGTTGTTAGTTCTCTCGCTGAGCACTAATTATTAGTTTATTAGGTGATTTTTTCGTGCTCATCCACGATATGAATATTTATAAACTAAATTTATTATAATAATTAATTGTTATTTATTTTTAATTTATAATCTGTATGCATAATTTATATTGATAATACTATATTGCTTTAATTATATATGTTATATCTTGTCGGTTTTGTTGTTTTACAATCGATTTAGTTATTATTTGGGTATATTGTGTTATATTTATTTATCTAAATTCAACTATAATATTTTTTATTTTAAATAGATTAAAATTGTGATTAATTCTTTTATTTTCATTTACGTTGGTTGTTGTCTTAGATATATATAAATATATTTGAGGAATATTATGTATAATTAAGATATATTATGCTTAGAATGAAATAAAAATAAACTAAAGTGTCTGATTCCAAATTACAGAAATTAATATAATGATAATACTCTACAATATCATGCATATATAAAAAAATTATAAAAGAACTAAATTGTAACAGTTGGTTAATATTTTCTTTTCATCTGTAAATATGTTTTGAGTCATCATATTATTTACATTTACAAAATAAACTATTATTATTATAAAATTATATCTTCTTATTGTAGTTAAATATATGAGTTTAGATATAAGTTGGATTAGTCGAATCACTCATGTTGTGAGTATATTGAGTTACATATATTCTTTCAAATTCATATTGAACTATAATTATTTTTATTATAATTAAGTGAAATCAAATTAATTTTATTTATCGTTTAAATGTGTATCTATTTTCGTAATATTTATCGCTGAATTAAAAAAAACTATTAGAAGATGAAGCGAAGAGCAATAGGAAGTTACATACATAAGTAACTAATACATTTTTGGAAGCTCACAAACACATATTAATATTTAAAATAATTAAAATATTTTGTAAATTTTAAATAATTTTATGCTTTTGATTTATTAAATGGTAAACTGAATTTAATTTTAGATAATATAAAAATGAAAATTTGGATTCTCTTTGGTATTTTGATTATGGTTATATTAAGTTCCACAAACATAAAAACATAAAATTTAAAAGCAAATTTAATATTAAAGACAAATAATTTTAATAATGATAAAATATAATATTATCTACCTAGTTAAAATATATAGTGTTATGTTAATGTTAAATGTTTTGTAATGATTTGATCAAAAGATGTTTATTGTTAATTTTTAAAATTTCTCTCAAAAATATGCAGTTTTCAAAAATTGTGTGATTGTATTTTAGAAATCATATTATATAAATAAATATAATTTACAAAAACAATTTTTCTGTCATTTAAGGATATTGTAGTCGAATAAATATATGAAAATAAATAAAAAATTCAATAATACTAGTTAATTATAAACTATTCTTAGTCAATCAAACATATCTCAGTTTGTGTTACTTAATTATTTTATGTAATAATCTAAGAAAATTGTTAGATATATAAAAAATATTTCAATTACTTTGAAAAATAGATATTTTGTATTGTTTAAAATTATGTTTTTAAAGAAATAATATTCTTTTTTCTAATATCAAAATTATATGTGTGAATTTTGTTTTGTGAAATCACGTTATATAAAAATATATATTTTTCATCTAAGAAAATATAGATGTAAAGAAATATTTTATTACTTCAGAAGTATATTTTGTGTTATTTAAAAATATTTTTAAATGGAAATTTTTTTATTTTGTTAACTTTCTTTTAATAAAATCATATTATATATACATATATTTCGTTTTTAAATTTGTTTCTTAAACTTTATAAACTTTTCCTTTTTTATTATATATGTTATTTGGAAATTTTTAAAAAGGAAATTAAATAAAAATTCAATAATAGTATTTAAATTTAATATTCTAATTTATTAAGGATGAGTGCGATACATAAGAAACTGATTTCTCAAATAATAATATTATAAAAATACTTATTTACAATTACAAGCTCTCATAAACTATATTGATTGGCTCGTCCGCATGGCGTAGAGAGGATTGATTACATGATGCTAGCGCCCATGAGCTTCCCCCAGAAACGAGACGCGACATGCACGCCTCTGGTCCTTCTTTTGCCTGCACTTATTTACGCCTTAAGAAATTCGTAACAAGCTACCAATATATACCGTGCATGGATGTCTGTCTATCTCTTTTATTCATACATACATACACTGGTAAAGGTTCCTCGTCGAAGATACATAGCAAACAAACACCAAAAATGTTATTTTCCATAACCAGTGTTGATATTTATATTATTGTTCTGCTCTTACAAGTTACAAATCGAGGAAGAGTAAATCTAGTGAGGATGAGAGAGGGATAGGGAGGGGCAATGTGTTTTAACATGGCCAACCAAACTCCTAAACTATCGCTTGAAAACTGCCACATGTACCACGTTTAGATTCAAATCTTAAAATGAAACCACTCATAACTTCAGATCGACGTTGATCTTGTCTCCTCCCCGCTTCTTCAGTCACATGATCGGTGCGTGTAATCAACGCATAACCAAAAATCTGTACACTGTGTCGCATCGAAGTTGCCTCATTATTTTATTCCCTTATAAAGATAGTAACTGACGGGTTTTTAAAGGGAAGAAAAAAGAAAAGAGAGGACAGTAACCGGTCTCTAGATAAAAACCTAAACATCAATAATTGAACAGCAAACAATAAATATGTACCCAGTAGCTGAATAGCATTAACTCTATCCTTTCTCATTGAATTCGTGTCAATCCATATGTTCAGCTAAATAAACATTTACCATGCAAAACTAAGATCAACAACGAAAAAAGAAGTAGTTGTTGTAAATCAGATGGTTTATGGACTGCTCATAATCAGATGGTCGAGGTTATACTTAACCGAGATTATATTAAACTGAGATTATATTAAACCAATCATATGTTAATAGATTGGACATTTAGTTTATTTATTTAATATGGGCCGACTTCTCTTAAGTGTTTTAAGAGAGTCCTACATTGCTTACGAGATTGTAAAAGTCGGCCACCTCCATGTATATAAGGAGACCACTTCTTTGATATTGAATAACCAACAAGTCATTCATCTCTAAGTCATACGTCTCTCTCTCTCTCTCTCTCTCTCTCTCTCTCTCTCTCTCTCTCTCTCTAGTTCGATCTGTTCTAAGACAAGAACACTAGGATTAGAACACGTTATCAGCACGATCCAGCTCCAAGATCAACCATCAAGAGTTTCTAAGAAAGGAACCAAAGAGAAGAATCGGCAAAGTTAAAAGTAAGATCTCAAGAACCTTAATATTTACTTGTGGTTCAAGCAATTCGGATTTCAAACTTCTCTTCATCTTAAATCCGATTTAAATGTTTTGCGATTTGATTTGGTTGATTTTAGTTCTTGTTTTATTTTAAAATCAAAATCCTAAACCCTTAATAGTTTTACATGACTTTAGTTTTGTATGGACAACAAGTGATACCCCTTTAAGGATGACACACTATATGTCCAAACAAAACTTAAGGTCAATGTTTAACCTAATCCTCATATCAGATTTGAATTTTAAACCCTAATCCTTAAAGTTTAAATCCGATTTTAAGAAACCCTAAACCCTAAAATATAAAGCATGTGATTACATGACTTTCGTTTTGTATGGACAACAAGTGATACCCATTTAAGGATGACACGCTATATGTCCAAACAAAACATAAGGTTAATGTTTTCCACATCTTTTGGTCGATGATGCACACCATAGTGTGGCTAGACCATGATTTTCTCTTAGGTCAATGATGCATACCAATAGGTATGACTAGACCATATGAAGTAAAGGTCCATGATACGTACTCTTAAATACGATTAGACCATAAAACAAAATCAATGGTCGATGATGTTCACCCTCAGGTGCAACTAGATTTTTAACCTGTGATTCATGGTGATCATCCACGATGATCCGTGTTGATCTATGATCCATGATGATCCTCGATGATCCGCGATGACCTACGATGATCAGTGATCCAAGGTGATCCACAGTGATCCTCGATGATCCGCGGTGATCCACAATCACCGGTGATGGATGATGCGCACCACAGTGCAGCTAAATCACGATCCGTTTTATTTGGTCGAGGAAGTGTACCGAATGGTACTACTAGACCATTAAATCGCATGGTCGATGTAGCATACCATATGGTATGGCTAGACCATGCACTCCTCCATCCCACTATTTTCAAGGGATTTATAAATCAAACAAGTTGATTAAGAGATGAATGAGTTATGAGAAAGTAAATTTCTAAAGAGAATGCAAACTGGCCGTGTGGCCCTCTTATTTGTTTGCTGGCCGTGTGATCTTAATTGTGTAATAGCCGAATGGCATTGGTCACACAAGCCATATGGCTTTATTGTGTACATACTGGCCAAGTGCCTTTTATTTCTTGTATAGCCGAATGGCATCAGAAATTGTATGTACTAACACTTAAATCATTTTGATATGATTTCAGATGTTGAGATTCCAACCCATGGACTATGATACCCTAGATATCTCTGGAGAGAACTATCTAAGATGGGCAATAAATATCTCGGTTATACTAACGATAGAAGGTCTTAGTGAATGTATCATCAAAGATGATCATGGAACCGAGAATGAGAAATATAAGGCATTAACAGTAATGCGCCATCATCTCAATGTGGAACTGAGAAATCAGTACCAAGATATACAAAGCTCTCGATGCCTTTGGACAGAGTTAAAGTCCAAATACACTAAGGTGATATTACCAAAGGCAAGGCATGAGTGGATGAGCCTCAGTTTCCGGGACTTTGGGTCCGTGGAAAAATACAATTATGCTCTATCCAAAGTAGCTCATACACTGATGTTTTGTGGTGAAAAGTTGACAGAGGAGGAATTACTTGAAAAAGTTTTCTCCACAGCAGATCCAAAAGATCTATTCCTACAACTAACCTATCGAGATAAAGGTTTCACCACATACAATGATATGTTCTTAAACTTATCTCAAAATAAATAGATGAATCAGATGAAAGATTATATGAGCAGCTATGAGGCAGATAGTGATGATGAAGAATCCATGGGAGCCACGTCCAAAGTGACAGATGGAGTGGCTGGCTAGACCATTGTCTAAAGCCTTTAGACATTCTGATTTCATACTTATGATTTGGTGTTTTGTCATTCAAAATTTCATAGCATTAATAAAAGTTTTTCTTTTATCTTCATTGATTGATTTGCTTGAAAAATATTTTTGATTGACAAATGAGAATGAAAACTCGAGAAGAGTATGTCTAGACCACCACACCTAAGGCATGGCTTTAAGAGGCACAAAATTTATCACCTAAGACCCATTGAGAGAGACCCAAAATCCCCACTGGCCGTGGACAAGGATACCACAATAATCGTGGTTGTAGATCCAATCATGGGCGAGGAGGGAGTAAAGGTCGAAATGGCATTACAAGCCACATCAAAATGGTTTCAATAATAAACCAATAGGCAAAGTAAAGAAAAAGAAAATGTTCCTTTAGCTTATGAAAATCTGCCAAAGGCATACATATAAAAGAGGTCGAGACTACATTCTCCCTACTGATCTAATACAATGCTAAGGATCAGTGTGATAAGGCATAAAAGCCTAGGTAACCAGTAAGGTTCACCAACGAATTTATACACTTTTGGCATGACCGGATTAGCCATCCTGGTCCGAACTTGATTACTAAGGTACAAAGAGTTATCCCATAAGATCTCACGTTGTGAAACATGTACACAAGGGAAACTCAGTAGGCTTCATTGTTCCAAGCAACACGAAAGTATAATCTGATCAGGAGGGTAGTGAGGACAAAACCCGTAATCATGACAAGACCACAAATTTGTGTATCATGGTCTAAAACCATACTGGCCGTCCAAGCATTACGTTTAAGTGAGGACAAACAAACATATTTTATAACATGTTCATAAGGGGGAGAATAAACACTCCGTGTGGTCCATGACCATACTATAAAACCCGAACATGATAAGTCTGGCCGAAGGCCATAAGGCATTATAGCGCTGCCGTATAAGGCATAACCTATAAGGTTGAGACTTCAAAAGTCTATAAGCTTGGGTACACCACAAGAATACATGTATGAAAGATAAGATACATCAGGCCATATAAAGTGAGCATATATATTCCCGTCCAAAGATGATAAAGGGTCATAATCCAGATATAGACCATCCTAAGATTTTATGAATAAACCACCACATACCTATGTGCCATCTAGGATGGAATACCTCATCTAAGGATGAGATGAAAATCGGGAATATATGTTGGATAAGAGAACATGATCTTTCTCCCACGAATTCAATAAGACCATGAGCCAAACAAAGGTGATCATACTGTGGCCAAGGTACACAGATTACATACAAGATGAATCCGACTATTCAACATCAAGGAGAAAGATATAAGCTGGTAAATAGAAAGTGAAAGTGGAATGGTTTTAACCATCCAAGTCTTGGCAAAGATCCTCGGACCAGATATATATGTACTGGATGTCCATAAACAAAGAAAGAATGATAGCCAGACAGACCCGAAAGAATGACTAAGTCATACCAGCTTAGCACCACTATATAAATGTCCTAGTAGAGACATAATCAAGTTGCTGTAGAAGTCTATACAAGATAGACCAGTATGTTCCATATACAAGGAACCTCAGATAGAAAGAGATAAGGTGCTCATAATGATAGATTCAGGTTCATGAAAGAGAAACCATACTAGACAATGAGATAAGACCGGCCGGTCCTAAGGTACAGGTATCATACAATGTAGCCTTGCAAACTACAAAGTATTCAATGATCCTGATAATAATAAAATCTCAATCGATTGTATCATGTCTAGAACACGATAGAACGCGATGGAACATTATATAAGGTGTCAACACATACACACACTCATAAGTGATAAAGAGAAAGCACTTGAGCATAAGAGATATGCGAGGATCACTAACCCACGTAAGAGTACTCATCATAGAGAAATGAATGGGACGTGGAGTTATAGTAAAGAATGTATATGATGGGCGTATTGGCCAAATACATAAGATAGACGCCATCTAACCAGTGAACAGATGAGTCTTGTGAGGAAAAGAAAATCGTGAGCTGTAGAACATGAAAGTACAGACAAGTGGTCGTACATGTTGCTACATAAAGCATTCAAAAGGAATGGCTTGATCACACAAGGATACTTACAGGGACTAAGGAACAAGGAAATGAATTCCTAGGTGTTGAATGCTACTACCCAATATCGAAATTAATAAAGATTTGGACATCTAAGGAATATGTAGTAGACATTGGATATATCACTGGATATAAAGGTAACATAAGATACCTTGAGAAATGAGAAAGAAGTTCTCATAGAACAACATCGTTCCTGCGTTGTTCATGGACTGAAATGCAGCTGCTTGCGTGTATGTACACACGATATGATAAGACTAAGTGATGCTTAGTAGAAAGTTCTATAAGAACGTTTCAGATCAGTCCATATAGTAGTCAATATATTCCTTGTGTTTATACTTAAAGAAAGGATGATTAAGATGATTGATTCTTGGAAAGGCTATGAATATACTACGATGATCTATAGTAGAGATCATTAGCCGTATATGAATGTTGGGATCTATGATCCAACGTACCAAGAATAGATTGATCAAATGGTCTGAGAATCCATCAGATTCACGACCAAAGGGAACCATACCGACTAGGATCATGTCCGACCTAGTTCGACCTTAATCATCATTGGTCCCGACCAATTCATCCCCTCCAGCTTGTTCCGACCAGTTCCTCTAGGTCTTAAATCCGACCTAAACCATCCAAGTGAGAGGAACGTCCTATTGACCAAAAGGTGGTTTAGTTTTGATTAAACTTCAAACTATAACACAATAGCCACTTCATGAACAGACCGTGGACATATACTAAAAGTTCATAAAGAGTTTTGGTCAAAGGATATGAATAAGATATATAGTGGACAAGAATATAATCCGGATGGATTATGGATGATGTCATGATCCGGACAGATTATAGACATACAAAGACATTCATGGTCGAATTTATCTAAGAGAGATAAACCATATGATCTGAATGGACCATGAATATCATGAAAGCATTTTGCTGATGCAGGTTACCAGTCCGATCCACACAGTGCTAAGTCCCAAACCGGCTATGTTTTCACATATGGAGGCACGGCCATTTCATGGAGATTAGTCAAGCAGACTATATCAGCCACATCATCCAATCACTCATAGATATTGGCAATCCATGAAGCAAGCAGAGAGTGTGTCTGGTTGAGACTCATGACACACCATATTCAGACAGCATGTGGAATCACGGATGGTAAAGACGAGCCGACCGTTCTTTACGAAGACAATGCGGCCTGCATAGCTCAACTCAAAGATGGTTACATCAAGGGTGAGAAGACTAAGCATGTTCTCCCCAAGTTCTTCTTCACCCACGATCTTCAGAAATAAGGAGAGGTCAAGGTACTCCAAGTCAGATCCAGCGAGAACTCAGCCGACCTCTTCACTAAGGCATTACCAACATGCACGCTCAGGAAGCTTATACAGCAGATTGGTATGCGATCACTGAGAGACCTTCAGTGATGTTCACTTCAGGGGGAGTAATGCGGCTGTACTCTTTTTCCTATCCATGGGTTCCCTTTTACCACATTGGATTTTGGGTTTACCATGAAAAGGTTTTAACGAGGCAGTATTCCAAAGGCATTACAAACTCTAGATGGTTATGGCATTTAGGGGGAGTGTTGTAAACCAGATGGTTTATGGACTGCTCATAACCAGATGGTCGAGGTTACACTTAACCGAGATTGTATTAAACCGAGATTGTATTAAACCAATCATATGTTAATGGATTGGGCCTTTGGTTTATTTATTTAATATGGGCCGACTTCTCTTATGTGTTTTAAGAGAGTCCCACATTGCTTACGAGATTGTAAAAGTCGGCCACCTTCATGTATATAAGAAGACCACTTCTTTGATATTGAATAACACAACAATTCATTCATCTCTCTCTCTCTCTCTCTAGTTCGATCTGTTCTAAGACAAGAACACTAAGATTAGAACAATAGCGTAAAATTTGTAACTTCCTTATTTGGTTAGGTTTTCTGCATAAAACATATTGTATAGTATTATGACTAAAAACAAGTGGACCCTCATCATTGTGTATTTGTGTGCATTGGCTTTGGCTGTAAGCCATCCAAAAGTTAAAAGTTAAGAATTAGATTGCCAAAATCAACATGTTGGGAATGCAAACAAAGTCCCACATTGGAAGTTTAGACAAATAATGTCTAGTGTATAAAAGGATGTCCAACTCTGATTAGTACGAGACCTTTTGGGAAGGAGTTCCAGAAACAAATCCATGCGGGCTTTGTCTTTGGGTCCAAAGTGGACAATATCGTACTAATCGGACAACGCATAGTTGGAGATGGACTTGAAGAAGCCCAACAATTGGTATCAGAGCCGGGATGACGAATATCTGTAAGAAGACCAAAATATCCTTCAAGTTCGAAGAGCCTCCACTTCGATGAGAAGGACATGGTGCATAAGAGAAGCCAGTTAAAAATCCTGGGAGTTTCGGTTGTGGGAGGAGAATCCTCAAGATGACTTCGCGATTAAGTGGTGCCAGAGACTTGTATCGAAAGTCTCTCCTTAATAACAATACAAAGATTAGGTGGATATTCCTAATGGTGCTGCAAAGATTATGTGGTGAATGTCCTAATGGTGCAGCAAAGGTTAGGTGGGTAAATCCTAATAGTGTAACAAGGTTAAGTGAAGAGTCTTGTTGGTGATTACGGCGGTACAAGATGCGTGCCAGATGTCGCTGGAGGTTGGAAACTAAGGGTTGATGTGGTACTTGGTTTGAGAGGAGGTTTGTTGGGAATGCAAACAAAGTCCCACATTGGAAGTTTAGACAAATAATGTCTAGTATATATAAATGGATGTCCAACTCTGATTAGTACGAAGCCTTTTGGGAAGGAGTCACAGAAACAAATTCATGCGGGTTTTGCCTTCGGACCCAAAGTGGATAATATCATACTAATCGGACAACGCAGAGTTGGACATGGGCTTGAAGAAGCCCAACACAACACATTAGATTACTGGTTAGACTGTAAATGTACTAACTGTATAATTTAGTCCATAGGATTTTTGATGTATTTGTATATAATGTATACTTAAAAATTAAATGAAAAAATAAATAAATAAATAAAAGAAATATATACATTCCAATAACAATATTTTTCCTTTAGAAAATATGTCTTCTATAATTTTTATTTCACTTTAATTTTTAAAACTAAATAAAGTATATTGGTAATTTTATAGTTGTAGCTAAAAGATAAAGCTAAAAATATTTGATACAGCCCAACCAATTATCTTCACCAGTTATTTTTAAAACTGTATAATATCGCAATTCATCTAATGAGCATAATAAGAGAACCTGCCATTCTAGTGGAAGTTTGTTGCTGGATCGAGGGTATGATTATCAAACTCTTTCTCGCTCCTTCAAGTACCATATCATTGTTTTATTTTATATTTATAACTTATACTATTAATTCCCCTTATTATTAATACAGAAGCAAATAACAAGAGTAACCTTAAAATAGTAAATTATTTACATGAATGTCATTTTGATGATGTGTCTTCTCATGTTTCCTTAGACATCAATTAGAATTACCTTTAATATACTAGATTAATTACTAAGAGCGTCATTAGTACTACTATTATGAATTCCATGGTATTATCTATATTATTAAAAGAGAAGTACTCTTTTAAAATACTCCAAAGTATTTAAAGTTATTTACAATGGCATGCCATTGAGAATTAAATTAAATTTCCTATTTATCTTTGTCTTTTTCAGTTAAATTAATATTGTTTTGTTTTTTTCCTATTTTAATGTTTGTCTTTTTCAGTTAAATTAATATGTTTTTTTATTTCCTATTTTAATGCTTATCTTTTTCAGTTAGATTAATGTATTTTTTTTTCAACAATTAATGCTATTTTAAAGTTGTCTTTTTTTTGTCAATATAAAATTGTCTAAACTATTTGAAAATATAAAAAATAGTCAAAATAAACATATGAAGTAGATAAACAATAATCAAAACACCAAAAATATTTAAAATATATATTTATTCTCCATTTAAATATTGAAATTCAACCAGTTTTTTATTTATTTTTAGTTTAAGTATTTTGGCTTGCATTACTCAAATTTATATGTTTTGAAAATTTTAAAGTATATATAAATTTTGAAAATTAAAAAAAAAAAAACGGGTTATCCGTATCTGAATCGAACCCGTAAAAACCCGAATCAAATTCGGAAATCTCAAATCCATATAGATTTTTAACCGAATCAGTGGGTATCTAAATACACATCCCTAACGTAGTTAATTTTAAATAATCAAATTACAAATACATCATTTAGTATAAATAAATAAAAAAATAAAACAGAAAATTAATATATGTGCGGTTGTACGGATCAAGATCTAGTATATCATTAAAACACGTGAGTAAAAATAGGAAACAATTACAATGCAGGTCATTTTCCATGTTATTTATTACAACATAGGTCACTTTGTACTACAGCCACACTTTCCCCTAACAACTTGTGTTGTAACGAAACTCCCTCCTTCCCCATTTCGTTACACTCCAACTTTAAGCTTCTTACCCAATTTCTTTTTGGCGGCCTTTGACCATAGCCCTCCATTTTTTTTGGTTTTTTAATGGCTGAGATTTAACAATATAGATCTGGAAAAGACACATATCTGCCATTTAACCCTAACCCTTAGATTTTCTTCCAAAATTCGACGGCCCAGATCCACTGCATCATTTCACCACTAACTTTCACCTCTTTCCTCCATCTTTCTTACGATTTCACTTTCACCATCTGTAAGAAAGATTATCCTCTATCTCCCAAAGTAAAATCTTCTAATCTGATCTTAACCGATGGTTCGTGTGCTAACCCTTGTTTCACAACTCACGGTAGTTATGTTTTTGTTTGTTTCTAATTTTCATAACTTTTCTTGTCATCTTTCCAGGCGGACCACTGTATGGTCATCGCCGGCGAATGGGAGACTTCCGACGACGGCAGCTGGAATTTCTCTGTCGACAAACAGAAAATGTCGAGGATCGTGGCACTTTCTCCTACTATCGCGTTGTTAGACGTCTTGAAGGAGTTCTTCTCCCCTACCGAAGCCCCTCACTCTGCTTCTTTGAGCTACTAGCCTCCTAATTCTAAAGAGCTCGCCACCGGAATCACCACCCCCCCGTTATGTTAACCCACGATGGGTCTGTCTCCTACTTTAACCATCATCTGCAAGCAAACAGGGGAATGAATCTGTTTGTCACCTTCACCCCAAAACCGGACAAAATTCATGCGAGCCAAGTCGGTGAGAACCTCTTTCAGTTCACCACCCCCAACCAGCCTATAACCAAACCTCCTTACCCTTTCAACCGTGTTTCTGGCCCCCGCCCCCCTCCTTACGGTGCTTCCCCACCTTCCACCGCCGCTTCTAAAATACCTGGGTTTTCTCTTTTTCCTGATGATGATTTTCTTCGAGATATCCCTCCTAGTGCTTCCACCACCAGCCCTCTGTCAGCTCCTTCCAAGATCCGCCGTTTCTCTCTTATTGACGAAACCATTTCATGTGGGGACGAAATGCTAGAAGAGATGTTTCTCGAGGACCCCAACAATATTCCGGACAGTTGGAAGGCTGATGCGGATGCGGTTGAGGAGAACGATGCATCACTTCCCACAGGTTTCGAAGATGTTCAACAACGTTCCTACGACCATGACTTCTGGGATCTTTTGCTTGAGAAACATCTTGGCGGTTCCGACGCTCTGGAAGTGATGGCTGGCATCAATGTACCCAAAACTGCTCCACACATCATTCATTGTACCACTGGTGATGCTTTCGATCACACTGTCTTAGTTGGGGGAGCACAACCAACCCAGTGGAAGCCTGACCCCGGCGACTCTAGTGTACACAACCACAGCTTCCCTCATGTTTATCCCAACCCTATGGACACACGCTCCTCTGTTCCTGCAAAACCCACTGCTGTACACCAAACAAAGCATCCAGCTGGACACCCATCTAAGTCATCACCAGCTGTACAGTCCCCTGGGCATCCAGATCTACCCTGGAATGTGTCCAGCTGTACACCTCCATCTATTTCACGCAAGTCCCAGTATACATCCCCACCTGGTTCCCGCCCCCACAGCTCGCCACCACCTCCCCCCCCCCCAATTCCACCCGTCCGCGAAACTAGGCCACTATCAGAGATCAGTGATGAAGAATTTGACGTACCTCCCATTTTTGATGATCTTGCCTATGAAGCTGAAGATGTGCCCGATTTGTTTTTCGATGCCAAAGACGAGGAACTTTTTGTGGGGAAACTATATGCGACCAAATAGGATTGTCAAACCAATAGTTAAAGGCTAATTACACAAACAACCCTATTTAGTTAAGGAATCAAGGGGCAAAAGTGTAGTCAACCACAATAAAGTGTTGCAGTAGCAACTTGTGACTATGAGTGTAATAAAAACACGTAAAGTGACTATAAGTGTTAAAAACTCTAAAAATAGTTACGTAGAAGTGATCCTGTTTTTGTTCTGTCCAATTTCCAAACAAAGTTGACCTTGCGTAAATTATACCACCGAGTTTGGTGATAACTTAAGGACCTGCAAAAATAAAAGCACGAACATGATAGACTAATTTAGTAAAAAGTTAATGAATTTTCTATGATATAACATTAATAGAAAAAACGAGTTCTATAGATCTCCAGTTTAAGAATATCATTATTTCACGTAACATAGTGCTTGCTAAGTATGTAGAGTAGTTTTTATTTATATGTTTTGGAAATTTGTATAAATAAAAAGACAAACATTCCAATTATAATATTTTATTTTTACGTCCTGTAAAAGCTAGGATCACTATAAGGATTTCTTAAGAAAAAATTAGTCTATATAACAGAGTGCTAATTAATATTTGTGAATTTGCTACCGAAATAAGGAGACGGGTCTCCCCAATATAAAATGTTATAAATATGTCCTATAACACAGTTTATTACATCCAGTCCTTATAAGAATTTGATGCTCTGACTAATTTGTTTTATTATTATTTTTGTTTATAATTCTTAAAGAGGTTCATTTTTCCTAATCTATAGGTAATAAATAGATAACATTTCAAAAAAAAAGTTTAGTGGTTGTCCATTCCATTTCAATGGAGATTATGACTAAATTTGGTATGCAATTCAAAGAGATTGACAAAAGTTAAAGAGGTGTATTAATGTGAAAAATGTAATTAAATGAGTTTTTCATTTTTCATTAAGAGAAATAGAAAATGTTATGGATTCCAAAATAATGCAAATACCATAAATCATGTTTTTATGATTGATTTCATCACGATACATACATATAAGAAACTTTCTTAGTTTCCTAATCTCCATTTTTGTATATTTATTTAGATATTCAATCGCAATTCTTGTGTGACAACTTCGAGCTTCAAATTAGTATCCAATTAGTCCATGACTGAATCAAATTTAAAATTTTGCGGGTCTATTGATCTATTTTGGTAAAGGATTAAACAAATTTCCACTATAATCTGATTTAAAACAATACTAGACCTTGATCCGTCCGACCGGACGGGTGTTTATTTTATATTTTTAGTTTTTTGTTTATATTAAATGATGAATTTACGATATTTTAAACATAAATTTTAGACTGAAAATAAATTTTGGTAGTAATAATAAAAAGTTAAAATTAAAAATTTAATTAAATATTCAGATATAAAATTTAAATTTTCTAACTAAAATAATATAAAAGCGGGTCATATTTTTTTTAATTCCAAAATCTTAGCATCTCTTATAAACAAATAAAATAAATTTATAAAATATAAAATATATAAACATATTTAGAACTATAATTTCTATTAAAATAAATTTATTAAAGAAAATAATCTTGCGTTGTTGTTATTTATTTATAGATTCGACCCGTAACTGTATAAATATTTTTTTCACTTTAATTTTTTTCTGTGTACTAATGATATAATATATATATATACATTAAACTCTATAACATTATTGTTAATATTACATTTTTTAAAATATTTTTTTATTTATTATGTTAAATAATTATATTTTATAATTTTAATTGTCTATTATATCACAGTATATCATATAAACAAATCCAATATTTATAACTAATTGAACTTATATTTTGAAACCATTATACTAATAATATATGAATAAATTATTTTATATTATATTTATATGTTATATAAATTGATTATGTTATGTGATTTTAATATTTAATAAGTTAATACAAAATATATAGAGAAATCGATTTTGGTTAATATATGAATAAGGAAATTTATTATTTAAATTAGAAAAATATTAAATGTTTAAATCTATTATTTAAATTCAAATTAGGAAAATGCATTTATTAATCAGAAAAGACAACAATAATTAAGGAACCTAAATCAGAAAAGACAACAATAATTTTGGAAAACACATTAAATAAACTAAAAAGACACGCATTAAAATATGAAACTTAGTTAATTCTCAGTGGCATGCCATTGTAAATAAAATTGAAAATTAAGAAATATTTTTATTGGGTACTTCTCTTTTAATAATATAAGATTTTTCTACACCTTCTGTTTATTACACTTACAATTATGTGAAAGGTACCGTTGTTGTTTTTTTCTTCGTCAAACGTGTTATATGTATACGATAAGTGTTTTGTCTTTTTGGCCACATGTGACTAGCCAAGTTAAAATGGACCTTAATGAAAATACATTTTTGCTGATTCCATTAATGTGAAAAAGCTCGGCTCCAATGCTTCACAAGTTTAAAAACTTTACTCAGATTTTGGGGGTGTTAAACTATAAATGGTAACCCAACTAATTTATCAAACACTATTACTGCCTGTTATCGTAAATTTACCCAAGATTATGACCTTTCTTATGCAATCTATGTGAATGAATAATTATCCAACAACAAAACTAACAGTTTTGGTTTGCTAAATTTCTGTACTAGTCTCACCCCATAAGGTGCGGATCCTATCCTAGTGGTATATATATTCGGTGGTCTTAGTTAACTCTTATCCATGCATATGATCTGAGTAATCCATATAATATGTAAGTGCTGGAGAAGAAGCACAAAATCCACGGTTTTTTATAGTTTTTATTGACCAGCCAGCAAATTAATTTATACAAAGTTACATGCGACTTAAATGTATTTTATATTCACATGAGATGCATGTTTCGGTTATACAACTTAACTCAGTGGATACAACAAATTAATCCGGTTTTCACTACGGAGCTTGTCTTTTTATCAACTACATCGTGGTTGAATTCACTTATTTAAGAAAAAAAAGAGAAAAAGCTCTCTTTGTCTGTGCGCTGCTGTCCCGGTGGCCAGATTTTTTTGCTAGTGTCAGAATTTCCGATTCTTCTCTCTTCCTCTGGCTTCCTTGCCTATGCGGTTCGATATGTTCAGTTTCTCTGTGTTGGTTTGCGTGTCCCTGCTTTTGACCTAGATTTCGGTGCCATAGACCTGAATCTGATGGTTCATGTTCTCTATTGGAGCGTCGGTGAATCTCATCAGTGGTCCTTGTGTGGTAGGACCGGCTATTAGGGATTACAATCGTGGTGAATTTTCAGATATGTTTTTGATCTCCTCCGCCTTTGAGACTAGCGCTTGGTTGGATTAGCGTTTCGACTCTCTCGGTTTCCTGAGGTTTCATGTGGGGTGGTGTCTCAATTCTCCTGTTTATTGGGCCGTGGTGAGTTGCAAATATCGTCTCCTCCCATTGGTGTCTTGGTGGGGTTTCTCTTCCTCTCTCCGGGTTAGGATATCCATCAATGTTTTCCTCTCCAGTGTGGTGTGCTGAGAGCATGTGGTCGCGTGTGTCTCTTCCTTCTCTCTAGTCTTTGCGCTTGTTGGTTCCAGTTATGGTTGGCTGAGGCATAATCTATGGCATAACAGTCCTTATCCTGGATGTTGATCATATTATTCTCGCTCTCTGGCTTTGGCAACTGATATGTTTCAGGTTGCACCTTCTTTCTGGTTTCGTTTTACTGCAAGTCTTCAGTGAATCTCGAGCGCCTGAAAGCTTCAGAACTGTCTATTCAGTTTTCAGATACAGCTGCAGCCAAGATTTTCATGAGCTTGTAGTGGTCAACATGTTCTTGATTTTCTTGTGAACCGCTACCGTTAGACTGCATCATCCCAGTGCCATTGTTTCGGTCACTTGCCCATGATATGGTAGCTTCAATCTTTTTCTTTTTGCTTGTAGGGTTGTTGACATGTCGGTAATTGTTGCGGCTATCTCTTGTCCCGTTGTTTTAGCTTCAGTTCTCTTGGTAGTGTCGAGTTAGTTTGCTCGTATACTGTTCGGATCATGGATATTGAATGTCTTAAGATCTTGATGGGTTTGTGTCATGAAACGTCGTAGGTCTCTGATGGGTTCGTGCTAAGGATATGTGTCATCAGTCTCTGATGGGTTAGTGTGGAGATTCTTTTCGGTCTCTAGATGCCGTTGAGAGCCATAACTTGAAGCGTCGTCGGGAGTCTAGGGTTTGTGTGAATTGGCATCGTTGGAGGTCTTACCCATTTTGGTGGTTGTCGATCAGATTTTAGCATTAAAATTGTTCCTGCAATTGTTAGTTCTACTGTATTGTTCTTAAAGTCTTCTCTACCTTTTTTAGACTTTAAAAACTTGTATGTTTTTCATTTCAATAATGAACATTTACCTTTTAGCAAAATAGACTATATCGTGGTTTAGACCCAAAAAAAAACTAGCTACATCGTGGTTTTGAGTTGTTCACATTCTTAGGATCTATAACGAGCGAGCATCTTTAGCTAAGGAAGCTAAATAATAAAGTATTTTTTCTCTCACATAAATCAGACAATATTGTTAGACATAGATGTTCTCATAAACATCATTAGCATAGACCATAACTTGATTTGATACAGTAGATTGTTGACAAAAAAACAAACACACACAATAGAATAGAAAGATATTCACAATTACATACTTTTCATTTAAGGTTTGTAATCTCTAGAAATTGGTAACAAAAACAATTCATAGATGGAGAGGTTTTATCACGTCAAGCAAATTAATCATGAAAATTCCATACACCTGATAAAGTAAGATATAAATAATACATAACATTTTATCTTTACTCGTAAAGAATAAGAATAAAAACAGTACTAAGAGCATGAGTATCGGTACGACAAAAGTGAAAATCCTTAAAAAAAAAAATTTGTTTTCTATTTTTTTTTTAAAGAGTGAACCATTGGCGGGCCACCACGTGTCATGGAGTCTGCACGCAGTGTAAAAGACTCCTTAAGGAAGTGTCTTATCTTAGGACATTTTACCTCTTGTCCTTCTTGGTTCTTGAAAATCTGTGGTCCCCCCCCCACCCTAAAGACCACATAACGACAGAGATGTTGTTGGTCTAAAGACATTTTCGTTGCTAATATCTAACTGATAGTTAATATCTGAAAACTATTTAAAATATTTTCATGAATTTCTTAAGGTTTGAGATATTTCATTCAGAGTATTCATAAATTATGATACCAATCGAATACAGCCTAAGATGAAATTTTTCTTAAATGGGATCAGTTTCCTTTATGTTTTCTTTCTGTGTATTAGTAACCATTTTTTTCATGAGAGGTGAATCATTTCAAGTAGTCAAGTCGGTTTTGTGTTCCTCCTTTATGGATCAAGTAATGTTAAGGCCAGCCTATAAGGCACTAGCATTAGACTTTAGAGCGTTTACGGACCGTTCGATGGTCATGAGTTGAAAAAAAAACTGATTTCAATTCTCTGCTCTCCTCCACTTAAATCTCAACTTATCGAAATCTCGAGGACTATATTTTTTGTTGTTGAAGAAATGGCAGTTGCTTGTGTTTTGTCTACAGCTTCAGATATTGGTTCAAGATCTCTGTACGTTCGACCTGGCCTCCCTATCTACCTCAAAGAAATTGACTGTTGTATAATTCCTCTAATTCTATTAAGTTGTTTTATCTTCTATGTAGTAGTGTTATTGTGGTTGTCTGAATTTTCTTATTGTCCAGTTTGGAACAATGTCTCTTCTATGGAGTGTAACTGCTGGAGAAAAGATCACATATCGAAAATATGAAAGGGTTTTAAGTAATATATAAGAGATTTGGACCATTTCACTTACGCCAATTGATTTTAAGTTAGAAGTCGAGGAAAGTTATCATGATATCAGAACAGATCCACATTCTGACTCGTTAATCCGGTCCGAACAGTGGTCCAATCATCCCATTAGTTGATGACCCATAGAAGATTCAGTTCCGTCGAAAGAGTATTGATAGATTTTATGAGATTAATTGTTATATGCACCATTGTCTCGAGAGAGTGTCTTGGAAAGAAGATCTCACATCGAAATGTGAAAGGGACTTAAGTAATATATAAAGGACTTGAGGTACTCCACTCCCCCGCAATCGTTTTTAAGTTAGAAGCAAATTTATAGGTAATCACTTTAAATTTTAATGGAAATATTATTGTCACAACAAAAAGTAACTCTACTTTTCCCATGTCTCGCTCACACACACACACTGAAGGGAGCGTTTCGTCACGGCAACAGTTACAAAACAAACAACGGAAGGCCAAAACTGTCAATGCGCAAACAAATCCCCAATTTAAGGTTGGCTCTCTTTAAAACTGAAAACGACTGCAAGCAAACCTCTTGTCTACCTGTACATTCACACACACACACGCCAAAAGTCTCATGTGTGAGTATATATATTCATAACATAGATGCTTGACTCGTGGGGAATAAGTAAATAATCTAACATCACCAATTCCATACATTAAAAACCTTCAAAACTCCATCTCCAGGGCAGAAACAAAACAATCAATACAGCTAATCAAGTTAAAAACATGGAGAAAGTGTGCTGCATGTGCGGCGACGTCGGCTTTCAGGACAAGCTATTCCGCTGCGGGCACTGCCACAACCGCTTTCAACACTTGTAAGCACCTTCTCCTAGGCTATATATAGTGATCATATATATACATATACATGGTCCTCTAATTACGGATTTCTTAATTTGGATATATATATATATATATATATATGTAGTTATTGTAGTAATTACTACAGTGAGTTTGCGGAGCCGACTGAGATTTGCGACTGGTGCCAGAGCGGCGACAAAAAGCTGAGCAGTGTTGCTAAACATGGCACATCGAAAAACAAAAAGGCTTCTTCCTCCGTAAATAACGAGAGCGGGGTCACAAACCGATCGGAGTATTCTTCCGGTGGCGGGACCAAGCAAGACAATAACCATCACGATCAAGTGCCCAAGAGCGTTGCCGGACCTGTAGGAGGCCGAGTGCCGTCGCCGAGGACGGCCACGCAAAGGTACAAGCTTCTCAAGGATGTCAGGTGTTAGATCAATTTCAGAAAGAAAGCTTATAATATAATATGCTAAAAATAATAATAATGAATGCTCCTTTTCAGATTGTGTAGTTATAGTGTTATCTATACTAGATTCAATCTCCGCGCTACGCGCGGATAAGCGGTTTGGAATTTGTTTTTGTTTTTTTTTAAAATGTGTACTGGTGTCTGGGTTTTGAGTGTTATTTTTTCATTGATTATTACCCAAACTAAAAGTTTAAATTATGCAGAGAATTAGTGGCGATAGATAGTGAAGGCACGTAACAAATAAGGAGCAAAGTAGGTTCTTTAGTTAACGTAAATAGCGAAAGGAGACTTCATATGTGCTGAAGAGTTTTTTTGAATGTGGTCCGTAATAGGACAACCTGAAATTTGGAAAAATCAGAACAGTTATTTTTATTTAACTGGGGAAGAAAATATTAGTTTGAAAGACTAATAATACATACTTGTTGTAGGTGGATAAAAAGACTTGGTATGTCTTCAAATGTTTGCTCCATCGCCCCTTAGTAATCTGCTTTTTTTTTTTAAATACGTAGGCGTTATGATATTATTGGAAGTAAAGCATTATTATTTAAAATTAATACCTGTGTGGGTTAGAAGCTCTTTGAAGATCTCTTTGTAGACAATGTTTTTCACCTTAAGCTGATGTGAATCTTTGCCTTTAATGATGTGTAGTCCCGCTTTGCTTGTGACACGGGAGAGAGCAACATAAAGTTGGCCGTGAGAGAACACGGGTTTGGGCAGATATAATGTGACCTCTTTTAGACTGTGGCCTTGGCTCTTGTTGATCGTCATTGCGTAACACAATCTGATAGGATATTGTCGCCGACGTAAAGTAAACGGCAGTTTTGTCTCTTCATGGAGGAGGACAATTCTTGGAATCAAGACCTCTTTTCCAATGTGCGATCCAGTGATGATTACTGCCTTCAGGAGGCGGTCGCCTACATAAGTTAGGATCATACGGGTACCATTGCATAATCCCTTTCTTTGATTTATGTTGCGTAGAAGCATAACTGGAGCACCAACTTTGAGCGTGAGCTTATGCGACGGCAACCCTAGATATTCCAACGAATTGAGGTACTCAACAGCATAAAGAGTATCATTCTGATCGGATCGAGTATCTGATATCTCGAAGCTGTCACAGCTAAAGTAGTCTCTTGAAACCCCATCAGTTTGTGAGATGGTGTAGGCATTGATCTCATCAACGGTTTCATTACGGGGGGTGAGTATAGCTTTATCGGTATATGAGGTCGGAGAGAGTGTCAGCTTGGTAACATCTCCGTACGCTGCTTCAACCACTTCTTTTAATGATCCAGCATCAAAGTCCTCGATTAACGATGTATCCACATCTATCATTTGTTCGTCATAGCTGTCGTGATCATCAAGAGAATCCAGTCGAGAACGGCCTTCTCCGACCTCTAGGAGCCAATTCGAGAACTCCTTCTCATCCTGATTGACTCGCATGTTTGTCTTCAAAGAGAACTTGTGGCAGCTATGCCATAGGTATGAGTGACTGATCGAAGCTGATACAGTATCAGCTCTACTTCCTTGTGGAATAACCGGTAGTATCTGCCTAAAATCCCCACCCAGCAGAACTGTCTTGCCACCAAAAGTTTGATCCTTTGCGTTTGGTTTTTTTTTAGACATTATATCCCTCAACGTTTTGTCAAGGGCCTCAAAAGCATGCTTATGTGTCATAGGCGCCTCGTCCCAAATAATTAGATCTGTTTTCTCGATCAGCTCAGCAAGCATCGTGCTTGGTTTGATGTTGCATAGTTTATCTTCAGAGAGTTTTAAAGGGATATTGAAGCGCGAGTGGGCTGTTCTACCGTTGGGCAGAAGCAAAGCAGCTATTCCTGAAGAGGCGACCGGTAGAACTATTTGTTTTCTAGAACGGATTCTTGATATAATGGTCTGGTATAGGAACGTTTTCCCGGTTCCACCTGGGCCATATACAAAGAATAACTTCCCATCCTTATTATCAACAGATTGTAAGACTGAATCGTAGATCTCACGCTGCTCCGGATTAAGCTGACTGAATTGATTCTCATGCCGTAGCGTCTCCTCAGCGATATCGTAGTCCATTTCTTGGTTCCACAAATTGTTTCCTAGTTCTTTGAGAAGAATCGGTTTGATCTTGGGCATACTTTTAATATCACCCAATGAACGGTCATGCATCCGCATCAACTTTTCCACTTCGATTAACGTGTATTGCTCAAGAGTTTCGTCTTCGAGTTCCAGATTCGCATGCCCCATAACTCGCTGTCTCTTGTAAAGTATGTCATCGCTCATTGATTTCCAAAAGTGTTCCCATAGACTTTTAGGGTTGGAAATAAAGCAATTGGTCAGAAACATGACAAACATATCGCGGAGTTGATATGGAGTGGCCGTTCTAACACCTTCGGCCATAGTCTCATGCCATTCGGTATCGTCGTCCAAATATCCGCGAGCATAACAAACTGATTTAAAGTCAGGGTATTTGATATCGTTGAATGTTTTAAGCTCATCATAACTTCTAGGCCCCTTAATCTTATTTATGAGAATCCTCAGAAAATAACGATCTCCTGATGATGGATGAACAGCAACAATCCGACCAATAGCTTTGCCTTTTTTGCGCTCCATCCACATTTTGGTGCTGCTGTGCCACACAAAATATTCTGGTATTTGTACATACGTTAACGTCCTCGCAAATGCTGACCGTCTGCACAACACCATCCACTCAGTGAACATGGTCTTCTCTATGCCTGGCTTGCGGATCACACGACCGAGGTTATCAGTTTCTTTGACCGTAATATTATGCTCGCCTTCCAAGTGAATAATAAGCTTCTCAACCGAGGGTTTTCGTTTGTGTATGTGGAATGCAAATGTCCTCCACATAGCTTCGCAAGCTGATAAATACCGAGCCTCGATAAATTCCTGGATCTCATCCCGTTGTTTGACCACTTTCCCACTTGATGGTCCAGGGTCTGAAGAATCAGACGATGCTGCCGTATATCCTTTTTCAATAACAGCGGATGCTCTATCAACACCCTTGGTTATGTATTTGAATAAGTACTTCACCGCACTTGAACGATTACACCACTCCACATTAATATGAGCTTCATACTTCTTTAGAAGTTCAACGTTATGAGGAACAACAAATGTGTTGTCCAGGATTACCCCATCTTTAACCACATAAGCATTATCGTTTCTGCGCCGACGATATAACACATACCCTGATTTGTCAATCGAGGTGTTCTCATTAAACGGCCGAGGATACTTCTTCGTGCACACATTCTTGTCCATGCACGGGGACTTTGGATTAATAGAACCACATGGCCCATGTATCATGTGTTTCGTGACCAAATTGTAAGCACACGGATCCGTTTCTTTATTTGGGAGCTCGGCTGAAATTATCTCATCCACCTCCTCTGCGCTTGGTGTTCGAGAATCGTTTCCCAACCACAATAGTATATGGGCATGCGGTAGACCTCTTTTTTGGAACTCTATTCTGTGGAGAGCTGCTGTATATGGTTTGAAGAAAGTTCCTTTTTTGAAGTCCTTGAGCAGCTGTTCCAACTTCATTTTAAATACTCGACACTCGATGTCTGGCCTATCATTGGGAGAATCTCCACCATATTTTGCGAGATGATCTTTGATCTCTCTCCAATTAGGGTTAGCGGTGATTGTGATAAACAGGTCCGGGTTGCCAAATTCTCTACAGATAGCCATCGCATCATGGTATTTCTCAACTAAGTACCGGGGTCCACCGGTAAAACTCGGCGGCAGAATAAACCTTTGACCGATAATCTTAGCATCTGTGTCACCCCTGCTTACGGCATCTAGGACGTTACTGTATAGTTCAGCTCTCAGAACATCCTGATTATTCCTCGCCCACCTTAGTCGATCCTCCTCAATTGCAGTGTATATATCCACCATAAATTGATGGAGAAGACGACCTCCTCTAACCAACGTCATTCCTTGGTTAAGCCGGGTCTGTAGTAACGAAGCATAATACTGACGGATAGTCAGGTATTGTCTTGTTCTCGATGTGCCTGTCTCAAGGTGGAGGGGGATCTCTGGATGATAGCCATACTCTCCATATGGAAACAAAAGAGGATATTGCAGAGCCATGTATAGAGGGTGATCATCACGTATATGCTGCAAAGTGTCAGACTGAAACTGGACAACAATATCCCGCTCCCCTACTGGTGATGACATATCTCCGACGATGAGGCCTGCTACCTCATCCGTGCTCGGAAGATCATATTCTTTCCCCTTTCCTTTATCTTGGAGTAGCGTAATCCTACACTCTGTCCCGATGTTTTCGTAGTGATCCCGGGCTTGACGGAAAATCTTAGCCAAACAATTATGCTCGTCCACCATCTCGATGAGAAGCTTGAGAGTAGTCTCATTGAGGTTACCTTCTGCTGATCCTTGCCCCATTGCGTTTAGCCGGTTCCTAACTTCGTTGCGGGTATCAAATATATAAAGCTGGAGATATGCTGGGAGGCGGCCTTCCCGCGGAATCAGTGAGCCTATTCTGTGGTGGGTCTGCCCTTGTATCCGTACAGTGTAAGGACCAGGCGCATGGACCACGCTATTATCCATTTTCATCCCAATTGAGGTGAAGGCTAGTACAGAATTATAGACTCGAATATTATCTCGAAACGACCTGGACTGTAGAAGTTCTTGTAACAGGGCCGGGGGTTGTTTGATCGGCGGAAGCCTTATTTGCCCATGGTTACAGCAGATTAGGAACGTTGGTTCGCCTGTGCGGGAGTCCTTCCCCGTGCTTTCCGAAAGCCACATTAACGCCCCACATTTTGAGCATGCCACGATTGGATTTTCTTCGTATTGGGATGTCGAACCTTTATCTGAATAATTTTTTGGTAAGAGTTATTAGATCTTTGTTGATTTATTATTTCAATACGTAAGGACGTTTAAAATTTTGTGTAATTTAGTGGATTCATTAAATTATGTTACTTTAGTAGATAGTACTATGAAATAGGAAACTGGGTTTTCATTATTTATTACACCATACTTTTGAATATTACTACTGCGCTGTTTATAATTTCAAAATAATATGACTTCATATTATAATATTGTTTTCTTAGGTGACGGGAAAATATAATTTTTTCACGCGGGGTGTAGAATTATTTAACAGAAATAATCTCTGTATTTTACTGAAAGTATATATAATTCTAGTGGTCTACCTATAATATTATTTGTAAAGTGATTTTCCTTTAGGAGTCAATGTCTCCGTATTTCAAGGTTGTTTTTATTGTTCTCTTTTACATTTTGTATATAGGTTTTAGTTAAGGCATTATATGATTAGTTGTTTCTGGCTAACTCTCTGATTTTTTAACTAAAATTACAATGCATGAATCATTAAGTCATTAATTGTGCTTGGGAAGAGAATTTCTTTATGTGGCATGGTCTCCATGATTTCAGATATTTGACTTATTATATAATGTAATCAAATTTTCTGGTATTAATATGAGGTTAAATTTTTAATTAACTAATTGTTTAAAAATTAGTATGATTAGTCATCATAACTATATCTAGAAAAGATAATTCTTATTAATATTTATGTTATATTATAATTAGTACTTTTTATTATAAAAGACTAATAGATAGAAAACTTAACAATTAAATATTGTGTTTTTGTTTATATATCCTGTTTTTCTGTTTTTAAAAAGATTTATTATTATATTATTTTAAATAAGTTTATTTTAATAATAGTTAGTATGAAGAATATTAGCTAATTGATTATAAACGAATGTGATAAATCGTCAAAAAATGGAAACATGTTTCAAATATACTAACGTAGTTATATACACAATATGACATATGTTAATGAATTTGCAATATATATTCACTCAAAATACTGTATTTGTTCATATGCATGTTTTCTATAAGTGTTAGATCTGCATATATTTTTACTCAAAATACTGTGTTACTTCCTATAATTTTTCACTCTAATACTGTGTAGAGTTTTTTTTAGCGGGTTTACATCATGAGTGAATTATACGATAGACCTAATGAATTCTTTGGGTATATATATATATATTGTTGCTGTTGTTCAGAAATAAATGTTTAGTATAAAAGATTAATGTTTAGAACAATTATTATAAGGTATTAAGCAGTCAAAAAATATTAGTGTAAATTTCTTTCGAACAATGTGTCACATTTTTTTTAAGGGAAAGTTTATCAGACTAATAAACCTATATATTTTGTTGAGCTTTTATCACATATGTGATGTTGATTTAAACTTTATGTTACAACGTTGCCAAATATTGATTATATTAATTTTTAGCTTGTAAATTATATAGTTATTCGTAAGTAGGTTACGCACACATGTTTGGACAAAACCTCTATTTGTATATATGTAAGCAGATTACTTATATACCATTGCCATCGATTTATATTGAATTACAGGGGGTTAAATCTTATCATGTGACTAATTTATTATGTTTTTTTTTTATTTCTAAACTAAGCTTAAACCGTGGAAATATGATAATTTATGTAAGCTATGTAATTGTTTACAACTACTTTATACACGTTTCCATGCAGACAATATTCTGGGATGATAGAGTTTTAAAGGGTGTGTACCTTTCCTCTTTGCCCGGGTGCGACGAAGCCCAAGTGGCTGGGTTGAAGGAGCTGTATCAAAAAAGTAGCTAATATATATTATATTTTAGACTTTATAAGTTAAGTGGATTATGATAGCGCTGATGCGGACCGTGTGATGTGGACGAAGCTCGTTTTGATAGTAATATGGCCTTCCTCATGTTACGTGCATTTTTTTGCTTGACTATCAAGGTTAAGAGTTATTAGTGGTGAGGAGAAGTATGTATGATATACGTGTAATGTAATTGTAGCTTACTGTAAGTGTCGCAACCATCGCATCCGCCTGGTTGGTAAATTTTGAAATTGTCAAGTATATACTTATAATAACCTTTTGTTACCAATTAAAGGAAAAAAAAACGTACAGTCATAATATTTAGGCTTGAATGCTGGCGGGTCGTTTATTTGGCGAACTGAAAGTAACGACAGTTAGAATTGTGTCAATTATAACTGTATTTTTGGAATAATTTTGATCTCAAAAATAGAAATCCACCTTTGGGTTTTGAACGCGATCCAAAGGGCCGTCCCCTCTTTCTGCTAGGTGTATTTCCGGACGAAGTTCCTGTGTGTGAAAAGGATTAATGAGCAGTAAATTTGTGAAAGCACATAATATCATATATGATTTCAATTATTGAAGTCTTTCAATCAGTCGGTTTTCATATATAATTATATATTTATACTATATAAATTTTACTTCTACATATAATACTTTATCTATTCTTTTTTTATTAACTCAAAATAAACAACAAATATAAATCTGATTAGTATGTCAACTAAAAATTTTGTGTGTATGTAAACTGATCATTTATATTTATTTTTACAACTAACATTTCGAATTTTAAGAATATGGTGAAATAAAAATAGTATATGAGAATCAGAAAATATATTTTTAACATTTTTTTCTCGAACATGTAAATAGTGATAGTGAAACACGACATATAAAATATTAAATTTTATAAGGATCATATTATTAGCTACGTGGAGAAGAGTGAAGTTTTTTTTTTACCGCCAGGTTCCATCGGGGGAGGAGGAGGCGGGTTCAGCCTACTGTTGATCGGTGATCTGAAGAGGCACCAAACCGGTTGAAGGCCTCACAGCTTCTTCTTTGCGAAGAGGATGTGAATCAGATGTGACAGATATTGGGGGGGACGAAGGTCGCGAAGGCGAAGAGAAGGAAGAATGATTTAATTCTGCGGTTTGGTTTTTTTTTTAACACATTCTAGGTATTAAGAAACGTATCACGAATGACATTAATGCATAATAAGTGAGATTGATTTCTATATAGTTGATAGAAAATCTGTTCAAAACAAATCGTATTGTTATTAAGTGTAAGGCGATATAATAGCCGCCAGTCACGTCTGTTTAATGGCTCCGTAACCGATATGTCCCGAACGGTTTAAAACAGAGTAGATACACTCTGGCGGTAAATATGTGCTATGGCTAGTAAACAATAAACGAAGTGTTACTACAGCATAATGGTACATTGGCTCGCGTAGGTGTTCTTTGTGCTGGGTTCGATTACTCCCTCCATCATTTTTGCCTTTTTTTTTTGGTCTGTTGTTCTAAGCATAACCCATGCTTCGTTTTTTTTTATATTACATTCAATTTTTTTTCGCTTCCGTTTCTCGTCCTCTGCATCAATTGGTTTAAATTGGAGTAATATCTACGTTCTGCAATGCTGTACGTATCGCTTAAATTTTGTCGACACTTGTTTTTTTTTTAATATGATGTGTAGAAGGCAAATCTATTGGTACAGGTTTGAATTGATTAAAATGGGATGAAGATGATATAAACTCGTTCAAGTTCTTTAAGGTATGTTAGTCCTCGGTCTTACCCGGGCCCTTTTAATATGCATTATTTTTAATAAGGAACCGCAATGATAAAGTGTATTGAAATCTAAATAATAAAACATCAATTAGTGTAGCAATCATAAAAACGAATCGCATAATTGTCGGATATATTAGTTTCATTCGAGTTCTCTGAAACAGATTTGGATGAACTCGACTTATTTTCCACTTGATGGGTCTTACTCAATCTCTAGCTCGTCGTTTGAAATGCTTGATTTGCTTGATTGATTTATCGAAGTAAAATATCGTGGCCGGTGATGAATTGAGATGTAGTTTACCTGCAAAATACCGTATATCCTTGTTCTTTTGAGCAAAGTATCCTTTGAAATCATTACTTTGTCTCTTATATTATTTACCTTCAATAAGTTTAGGAATAAGGCTAGTGAAAATGACAACTTTAGAATTCCTATTCTTTTTGCTTTGTAATATGGCAAACTCTGTTGCCACCTTATCCCACAAAATTAGCTTAACCACTGTGGACCTGACATAGAATTATATGTCTTAATAAAAGGATATTTGGGTTTTTTCTTGTGCGTTAGAATTACCTGTTCAGCAGTAGACCAATTGTGAAATCTGTACTTCTCTCTGGGTGATAGGGATTTCTCTTTTGTATCATGAGTATTTGACCAACAACATCTGCTTTTATACATTAGATTAGCAAAACAGATTATGCTTATTTTAGCAAACTGTTGCCTCATAGCTAACCTGGTAAATAGGTGAGTGTAGTGACTAAACGCAGTAGAGTTTTGTAATTCTGAGTAGAAAAACTGTCATCTGGAAGCATTGCACTTACATCCGTAACTTTCGAGAGTTTTGATGATTGGTTAATACAAATGAAATACGGGTATTTGGTGAGCTTTCGCGGGCGTGGATTATGGCAGACAGAATACCATGAGAATTCATACATTTCTCCTTCAGTTAAATAATCTTGGTCATTTGGCGGAATCTCTCGAATGAGCCGACCTTCAAATAATTGTCCCTGAGTACATACATTTTATCCCCACAAACAATAAAGTCACTATGAACTACTTCAATCTGAATTAATTTGGGAAATTATCTACATATATATATGTATATAAGCTAATATGTAAAACTTACGTGGTGGTCGTAGCACATGAAGCCAATACAAATGTCAGATTTTTCAGTATAGCGACTTTTGATGTCCCAAATATTCCTTACGCACACCGATATTGGGCGCGTTGTAATCTTTTCACCATGTTCGTAGCTTTCTTGTAAAATCTGTTGTACGCGAGATGTAACTATAGAAACATCCATGTATATGTGTTAGATTTGTATGGAATAATTTTTTAAACTTGTCTAGAATTAAACCAGTTTTGTATTCATTAAAAACGTAAACCAAAATGTGAACTTAATTTGATTAATACATATTTATGCATTTAATATTATGGACTGTTCTTACACATATTGTTGACGTTTCTCTTATGGTAGAATCATTAGAAGTCAACAATGAAAACCACAGGCATAAATTCCATTCTAAACCAATATTCAAGGTGAACTATATATATATACTTTAAAATCGGAACTAATTTTTTATTTAAATATATAAATATATAAGACTTTCAGAGCATCACATTGATTACTATTTTTAAGGTTATTCTCGAACATAATAATGAAGCTAATATGAATTTGACGTCCATATACTATAGCCGCCTCGATGATTACAAAACCCCAAAATAGATATAAAAAATTATTTCTGGGTTAAAATATGAGAGTAATTTGGTGTAATTCTTATACGTACAATAAGATCATCCTTACATAAGGAAAAAAGGAATAAGAACATCAGCTGTTTTTTATATGTTTATAGTAACAGAAATCTGAAGCATTGTCACTAATAAAAGGGAAAGAAGCAGGATATTAACGTTTACATTGAGCACATCTAAATGCAATTTTTCCGAGTAAGAGATGAAGGATATTTACCTCCACTTTTTATGGATTTGTTGGTGAGCTGAGAGTCCATTATGGGTTTAAACTGATTCTGGCAGAACTCCTCATGCAAAGAACAACGAAATGAGGGTAGAGAGGTTTTTTTTTTTTTTTTTTTGGTAGAATCATAGTGTGGTTTTTTATGTATGATTTGAAGGGATAGTCAAAGATTAGTAAGGCTGATTTTGTGGTTCGCTAAATCTGCTATGTAAGGCAAGTCGTTATAAAAGGACATTTACTAATTGGTAGAATAATTGACGCAGGCAGAGCTAATGGAAAGCAGGGGTTACTAAAATCGTTTTTTTAAAAATGTGCTAACATGGGAGGATTTGATTTCGTTTATTTATTTAAGTAACAAAGTATGTCTTCGCCCTGACAGGTTAAGTATCCACTGAATATGGTAAAGGTCCAGGGTTCGATGCCTCCGAACAACACATTTGCCTGAATTTTTCCTTCATTTTGCTTTGTTATGAAAATTATTTGTAGTTTGGGCCTAAAGAACTTATTATAGTCGACGTAACCGCTAAAATTAGATCCCATATAGTGCTTATGAGGAACAATGTTTGATGAACACATTTGAAACTAACAATAGAACACCAGATTTGTTATAATTTTATTGTGTTTATTAATGGAAAGATTCGAGAGGATAACATGAAACAAATTATTTTAGAAAAGTAATTAAAACACATCGGATATTATGTTGACTAAGCAAGTCTTACTCTACAACATGGACATGTCAAGTTGTTTTGAACCCATTCCAACACGCAGTGATGATGTAAAGAATGTCCACAATCTAAGGTGTTAACCTCTCCACCAGTCCCGAACTCTTCAAAGCAAATAGAACATTCAGCATACTCTTCGCTGGGAATGGGTGCTCTTCGGTTTTCGCCAAGCTCGATCATGTACACGTCGAGATCAATTCTACGGAAAGCGTTTTCATTATAATCAGTTATCTTAACAATTATAGTAAGATCCGTTTCCGCGGGAATTGCCACTGGCGGAAGATTGGTGGCGACATGCTCGGAAGTGTTCTCGATAATCTCTATCGCTGAATCATAATCAATCTCATGGTACAAAAGCATGTATTCCATATTTTCATTTGTTTCATGGTCCAAGTGGCCATTACTCACCGTATTCATATCAACGGATATCACAATCTCGGTCTGATTTGTATTTCGTCTGTCTATCTTCATGGTGATCATCCTCTTCGGCAACGATAAGGTTGGTGCGATCACGTGATCAACATCCCAAGATGGCCTGTTCATATTTTGATTTTGGATGAGATGGTTTAAGTTATGACTGAATGCTATAATGGTATCAGGATGTTGGGTTTATATAGGTTTGAAATTATAAATTCTGTTTCTAAAATATCTAAAGTTAGACACTATCAAGTATATTAATTAGTGATAAGTTACGGAATCCACAACGAAAACTGATATTGACCATAATAAGTTATTCATAAGTGCAAAAGATATCCTGATATGAATACTTATATAATTATAGTGATAAATATTGGTAACCGAATGTTACAAAATATAATACTGTTTTAATAAGCCTAGCTTAGCTTGGGCCATTAAATATATATTAAATACTATAAGGTATGAATCTTTATTTAAAAACTGATATTGACTGTATTAAGTTGATCATAAATGTAAAGGATTGTTAAGTTTCTTAAGGTTTTGTGTTTTTGTCAGATTAGTAATATTTATAATTTTTTGGATATATATTTCGAATTGAGAGTCTGTTCGAGGAGTGAAAAGATTTTGTATATCCTCTCGAAGAAGGGTTCGTACCACGATGACAACATAATTTTTATCCTATCAGGGTAGTTGTATTGTTTTTAGTTTAGTTAGAATTATTCACTTATATATGAATTTCATTTTTCTATATATTTTACGATTAGACTATTAAATTGGGATAGATTTAGATTATTCTGTATTCACTCATTTTCTAAGAGATTTAAAATGATTTCACTCACAAACTATTGTTGTTTGTATATATCTTTCAGTTGAACTATGAAATTGGGATAAATTTAAATTAGTTTGTACTTACTTATTCCCTGAGAAATTTAAAATGATTTACCTCACAAACTATTTTTGTTATTACTGAAATTATATATAGAATGATAAGTAAGATGAGTAGAAGTTGACTAAATATAGTTAAGATTTCACATAACATGTGGGCCTGCGTTTGTTAATTACATAGTTTCTATGATTCTAAAGAAATATAAATTCCATCAAAGGAAACATGTATTGTACATGATGTTTTGTCAGTAATGTTAATCATAATTCTCAGCACGTATCCGAAGGAGGTTTATCTCAGTATATTCGTTTTTTACCATGTGTGCCTAATAAAACTCAAACACTGTACTTAGACAATCTAAAGGCGGAATAAAGTATATGTAAAACAGACAGACGTAGGACTTCCTACACAGTCGTTAACTATCTCCTAATAATTGACGCCAACCCAAATTTGGAAAGTGTATTTGATCTCACGATCATAACCAACCAACTATGTTACCCAACATATCACAGACAGAGTTATGGCATAATACTAACACTATAAGACAGAATATAAAACATAAAAGCAAAAGTTTTCATAGATAATTTAACCAAAAGAGATTATAACAAAGTTTGTTATAAAACTCCAAAGGACCATCCAAACAAAATTGAAAAACAAAAGGTAGTCTTAAGCAACCAGGAGGTTGCAAACTCCAAAATCCAACAAAAGAGAAATAAAACATAGTACTAAGTATAGCACTATGCAAAGTAAAACCACAATGGGACTTCCTTAGCCACTCTTGGAGCGCTTGGCACCGCTACACTCAATCACCTCAGCATCCCTTTTGCCCAACTCGCCTGCATGCTCTTCCTCCTCACCACCACGGTCATCCACATTGTCGACTCCTAGAGGGAGCACCTTCGTCACAGTCAGAGTCCTCGTCTTTCCCTCCAAGTTGTGACTTGAGACCTTCACAATAAACTTCCGAGTCTGACCAATGGTGTCAAGCATTGCTTGAGGCACCGGCACCATGGCATCAATCCCGACACTGTCATTCTCCTACAACACATTTGCATATCATCAGCCCTCATATTCTAGTTAATATGTCTGTAAATGTAGTAATCATAGAGGTCTAACTACCTGGTAGTAGCTCTCAACCAGCTCAGAAGCTTTCCTCCCAGTCAACTCCTCACCGGCAGCACCAAGGATTACAAACACTGCTTGCTCGCTCCTATCATAGACAGACAACTTGGACAGGTACCTGTGACAATTAGAGATCAATAACCATAGGAGCATAACAATATGTAAGGAAAATATGACCACTCACTTTGGCACACCATCGATCTCACTCTTACCACACTTCTTACACATAAGAGTGGTTGCTCCTTTAGTGGCCTTAGTATGGCAAACACCACATCCTATGTAATACCATGCAGATCCTTGCACAACATCATCAATGGTTGCTGTGCACTCAAACCAAGCAACCTGAAGACACTTGAAGACATCAGTAAAGACATATTTCGACTCATCCACTGCATACTAATATTGAGATTATATTACCTTAGCAGATGCCTCTCTCATGTAAGAGAAGAGTTCCTCCAAGGTTGCTGGCTCAGGCTTTATCACAGCCTCCGCATTTACTCGATTCGCAACATCCAAGTTGGAGTCCAACCTGAGATATTACTCAAACCAGAAACGTCAACAGTAGAAGCATGCAAACCATATCATTACACACTTAATCTGACACATACCAGGTGAGATAGTCTTCGGTTTCTTTGACGTCCCTGTCAAGGAAAACCCGCGAGGAGGCCATAGTCGACAGAGATACAACTACACAAAACGGTGGACAGGATTAGCATACATAACAATACAGCTGATACCTAATAAACTCGGTATAATTATAAAACAATCCGGATGCTAGTAAGTGAATGCTTAATTACTATTGAACTCTGACATCATTGCGAACACCACTTCTAACTATATAGTTTTATACAATCCGTATAACTCAGTATCTACACTCTTGTGACACACAGATATGTTCTCAGACTAATACAACATCTTAGCGAGCTAGAGGAGGGGGGGGGGGAGGGGAAATACAAACCTCCAAAACGTCTGGGGTTCAAGGTAGTGGCTAAGATGACACGGGCAGTCCCTCCAGACGCCTTGAACTTTGCACTAAAATCAAATGCTGCCTTGTCCCAGAGGCATAGCTTCAGCACGGGTTCACTGCGACATCAAAAACACTCATGATTAGATAAACGTATGATGATGTGGTAGAAGCAAGAGAGCAACTCACTCATGTTTCTGAACATGGAGTTCAACTCGGCGAGATGCAGTTAACTCTGCCTCATCAATCTGGAAAGTGTCATTCGGAACCGCTCCATTCACAAGCTTGATGTGCCCAAGAAAATCTGCATTTGAAATCATTGGAATACAAAGTTATATGCCATGAGTTTCCATATTTTAAAAACCAAAGCCTTATAGGGTCTAGCAAAGTTGAAACTTACCATACAGACCACCTCGCATGTCACATGCTGCATCAAACTCTTCGTACCCATGAATCCGGAACCGGTCCATAGGGAAACAGATGGAGCTATCCTCGTGAACAGAGAGGACAGAGTTCCATGAGAGACTTATAGTCACTTCGGAAGAAGCGACCCGGAAGGAAGGCTTGCTCCTTGACCCGAAGAACTTGTGGAGTCGATAGGTAGCTCCTGCTCTTATGTGACGCATAAAAGTCTCCATCCTCGAGTGAGGGATGAATCCTTGAAGCACATTTGCCTGTTGTCAAAAGAGAGACATTTAACATTAAGAAAATAAATAACTGAAGAATTACTCAATCCATGTGAACGGATACATAGATAGAAAGATAAAACCGTTACAAACGACATGAATTATTTCAAACACCGGTTCTTAATTTATTTTTTTTGGTTTCAAAACCCCTATGAGTAAACGATCTACTTAACCATTTTTGAAACAACATCAAATGCTCAAACGGTTCAGCTAAGGAAAAAAACTCATCTAATATATACATTTGATCTACCAATGCTCTTTATATGATTTTCAAACATAGAAGACGACAAATAATTAACTTTCAAATGCAAGAGTTCTCGGGTTATACCTCTTCGTCAATGAGAAGCATCTCGACACCGATCAGGACCTTCGTCTGAATATTCCAAGCCTCCCAGAAGTGGATCAGTCGGAACCGGACTTCGCCTTCGTGGGGTCCAAAGGTAACATCTCTGAAGGAGATCACCTCGCCCACATCGCCGGAGACGATTGATTTGCCCTTATCACCGACGGAGACAGATGATTTGTTCCTGACGCCGATTCTTACAGCCGAAGAAGCACCGGTCTTCACAACCTGTTTGCCTGGTCTGGTAGAGACAGGCGCACCTTTGGTTGGCTTCGCCGAATTCACATCGCCGGAATCGCCACCGGAGCCACCGGAGTTGACAGCTGGGGATACCGGAACGGCGGAGACAACCGTCGAGACCGCTGGCTGCACCGAGGGTACGACACCGGAATGAACACCGGATTGGTCACCGGTTTTGACCGGAGCAGAGAGGGCCGCCGCCTCGCATTTCGAATTCACAGGCTCGCTTGCACCGGTATTCTTCATCGCTATTGAGATTGGAGAGAGGAAAAGGAGCGATTGAGATTGGAGGGAGGAAAATGAAGTTTGGATGTAGATCCACTCTCGTCAAGTGCAGGTTTTATAGAAGACACGAAGAGGAAGCCAACGGACACCATTAATGGTGTTAATGGGGGATTGAAGAGTGCGAAGACGTGGGGAAAAATTTATTACACGGATCACTGTATTGCAGACGGAAGGAAGAGGAAGATGAACAGGATCGGTCACGACAATCCCAGTCGGCGATTAGGGTTCACGCAAGTAAACTGATGTGAGCAATACTGTGGGCTTACGGGCTGGACACCAAGATTTCGAAGCCCAGAGACAGAATTTGGTTCAAGCCCATCAGAGGCAAATAATTGGTGACATGGATGTATGCTTAGCTCCCATTGGTGGGAATTAAAAGAGTGACGTGGACACACTATCTATGAAGCTTATTTAGCTTTTAGTATAGTATTGATTTCTGTACAATTAATTAGCCTCCACCCAAGACAACAAGAACATGTCAAGTCAACGATAGAAGTCGTTTTTTATTATTCTCTTTTCATAAACATAGTGAATGTATATCTCCTTTTTTATTTTCGTAGTAATGTATGTTTGGCGTGAGCGTCCGTTTAAGTTATTAGCCAGCAAGTATAAGTTGCGTTTTTCCTCAAAAACCTTTCATAAAAAGTCTTTATTTTGATAAGACTCTTTAATAGATAAAGGTCGCATACTCATTACTGGTACTGATTTCTCAAAGTTTCTTTCTCACCATTTAATGCGAGTAAGAAAAGTCACCATTGTAAATTTGTAAATCCAAGTAGTCAAATCTGAAAACCCTGATTGTCAACAATTTTTGGGTGTACACACACGTGTGTACGTGTTTGTGTGTGTGCAGCCGGTACATGGTTGCACTTTGGTACGAGAATAAATGTGTCGAGAAATGGAACAATGTACATATAAATACGAATTTTGGGGAAGAAAACAGAATGGACGCAGGGGGATACTACAGTTATACCGACCGCCACGCTTAAGCACAAGACCCGAAAGGGATCAATAGCTATACCGACTGCCTCGCTTAAGTCGCCAAAATCAGGCTTGAACTCGAGCCACAAGCAGCCATGGAAAGTCTCTCATAATATGCACTATAACTAGCCAAATACACTACCAAATGGAGATCAAGTGACTCCAGACTATCACGGTAAGACCCGATCCCGGCCATTTAGACCGCGTTCGAATGCATACGTCGCTCGGTCCATACACTTTCCCATTTTTTTACCTTTAATTTGTAAATTCGCCTTTAAGCAAGAGTTATCTTAAACCTTAACTTATAACTACCTTAGTCAATTTTTAGCTTAGATCGTGTCAAATTATACACAGTAGAATATTATCTTTCAACCATTGTTTTAAAACCAATCTAACATTTGTCTGGCCGAATCATCTTAGTCTTGGTTAGTTTGTTCAACTACCAACAACTCAAAGGTCGATCCTAAATCCATACCAAGTTATACAAATCTGAGGTTCCATTCATTTAAACTATTTTATCTAGATCTATGCAAACATTGCTAGATGATATCTTTGCCACATCCATGGAGCTTGTTAGCTCATCGTCCCAGTTGACCCAGCTGAATTAGCTAGCTCATTCAGCTAGCCGAGCTAAACCATTTCACTTGAGCTTCCACCTACTCTCGTCTAACTGATCGAGCTACGAGTTAGCTTCGCCCAGCTCCCGGTCTACTCGTCCAGCCCTCTTACATATGCATAAACTCTTCCCTTTGGTACTTAGTCATTCAACTAACCATCCCCACAGACCAAGTAACCGTTGAGAAGTCTTCAATAGTAAATGATATGCATATAGCCCTTCTCGACTCATGTATCGTCCAACATCCTTATGCTTTGTAGGATATGATACCAAGTCCATCCCTTGGACTAATAATGCCCATCAGATCCCAAGTCAAACAACCAACCGCCCACATACTCAGAAATGATGAGTCTTAACTCTTACTTAACCGGCCATGGATCTATGTTCTAATCGAGCCGATCAGTCTTGCTCTTACAACTGATATCCTTTGATCAAGTTAGATCCGACACCTTGATCCATCATCTATGGATCATTTCATCCACACTCAACATGATTCGATAGCACACGGCCTTCCTTGAATAATCACACTTAGGCTCAACACTTATGGTCCACGCCACATAATACTAGCCATACTCTTTTTATGGCTCTTAGCCAATCCTTTACGCATAGCTTACCAACACCAAAGTTGATAACTAGCATTCCTTGTGGTCAATATATCATAGTGGAACGGCCTGGATCATATGACAGAAGAGACCATCGATCCGAATCACCCACGGATCATGGTTCCACCACCATTCCTTGTACGTCCTTTGCCTTATCTTGATTCATTTCATATTAATGCAAGTCGCCTTCTCCAAATCCAATCACGCCTCTTGGCTAGACACTCATGATACCATTCCTTTGAGTCAATTCGTGATCAACTCAAACCCATGAACCATGACTCCTCATTGAAGTCTAGCTGATGCATCACATTCGGCAATCACTTTGTATGAGCAATACATGTCTCCCCAATGCTTGCTTCTTATTCCAAACAAACTGGACCTTGCACTCCACATGGTTCCTCATATACTAGGACCCCCATATGGTTCATCCATGAGCCAGGTCAGTGATTCACTTCATGATCAAACCCAACACCAACACATGATCCTCCATGAATCACCATCCAATGTGTAGCATCTAACCATCATCCCACATAGATGAGTTAGATCAACTATGATCCGGTCCTTTCCTCAAGATCCTTATCCTTATAACACATCACAATATATTGTCTCCAAGGGGTTTTGTTAAGCTAGATAGGCTTCACACTTAAAACCAATTGGTTTTAGATTGGAAGCCCATCTAGCTTAACATGGTATCAGAGCCCGATCCACATCGATCTGGTCCAAATTTGGCCCATCGATCCTTGCCCGAACATTTCGAGATTGACGCTCAAAGAGACATCATCTCGAGGGGGCTATTAGACACAAAGTGTCCCACATCGGTAGTTGGAAGGGATCTTTAGTAATATATAAGATAGATGAGGCTCTCCACTAATCACCAATTGGTCTTAGATTGGAAGCCCATCTAGCTTAACAGGCGTAACATACTTGGCCTTGGTCACTCCAACAAGAGACAAAAATATAAACCGGGAAGTAATCATAAATCGGTTACCTTATATTTGATCTTCTGGATCTTGTCCTTCCCTTATCATCGACGGCCATGCTCATTCAAAGCACACCTTTATAAAAACTTGTCATATACCTACAGTATTGATAATATCCTTTCATGGATCGCACCAATATTATCTTCCATTGAACTCTCATGAAACCACTTCCACACTGCATCCGTCTTTAAGGCTCGGCCATTGAGAGTGAAGTACGGCATTTTCCCTTCTCTCCTGACCATTTATGTGTGTTATAAGGCTATAAAGGAAGCCTAGGGAGTATTCATAAATGATCAAAATCCATCAAAGGGTCGTGCATCACTTGCCTCTTGATTGCCCACAAAACTACCTCTTTGCTGCCTTCACACAACTCTCGGTCTTGGATTGCCCAATCCGACCATCTTTCCTTTTCTCTCTGTATTTCTTTGTGTAGAAGGGTGTAGAAGGAAACCATGGCATGCCTGCAAACCCACAGACTTGCCTTGCATTTATAGAAGAAGTGGTGGTTACTTCTCTAACCATTGCACCCATTCGGTATCAATTATGGCCATTCGATTTTCATCAATGGTCCATATCACATTCATTTGCCTTTGGCAGTTACCAGACGTCATGGACATGTCCAAACCAAGCCCAAACTGATTACCCAAGCCCCTGGGCCGATCCCAAGAGCCCACCGGTCCATCGCCACACATGGCCTGACCACAGTCCAGACCCGGCCCAACTGCCCAAGACCTGAACACTCAATCCAACTGAGTTGAGCTAATCCCCAGCTAACTCATCTGAGTGAGCTAGTCCATTCAGATCATAGAGCTGACACACTCTACTTGAGCTCCAACCGAGCTTCGTTCAGCTGGTTGAACTTCTTGCTCGCATCATCCAGATGTTATACACTTCGTGCAGTTTGATACTTCATCTTATTCACTATGTCTATGTATTTTGGTCCATTACTTGACCTAGACTAAGTTTTCTCATGATCTATTCCCATCATTCACTTCATTACACCTTGTTCACGATCTTTGCCATGATCTGAACCAAAACAATCTCGTTTCTATTGAAACATTTATGCCCTATGTTAAGTTCCAAGAACGGGGACATGACAATCACTAAGATATACATTTGGGCCAAACGAGACACCGCAAATGACAAAGAAATAGAGCCAAATACTATCACGACGTTTGTCGGCATGGAAAACTGAGGGACATTGGACTGTGACCTGAAGCAAAAACAGCCTCAGGTGTCTACGGAGAACTGACATGAAGAGCAAGAGACCAAAACTTCCAAACAATAACTATCCTTACTTGCCAAAAGGACGATAACTGTGACGAGACAAAGAAATCCAAAGAGAGTAGAAGCACCAAGCACCCATCTATCGGCCGTAGCCGACCACAAATCTAAAACTACGTGTCAAGTTTGACGAGCCATGAGAGAGAAAGCACCACTTCTACATGTTTGTCGTCGTCCTCGACTCGCCTCCGGTACGAACACCAGAACCCACTTGACCCCCAAGAAGAGGAGACTAAACCCTATAACGATGCGTAATTTTAAATCTTTAGAGCCTAACGCCGTCTCCGATAACAAGCTAATTAACGAATCTGCAAATTCATCAGAGAGACGCTCCATATTCATTCAGCTCGGGCTCAACACAACGTGGGAGGACTCTAAAGGGAAACATGACCACTCTCAAACCCATTAAAATCTGACTCCACCGTGAAACATTGCTCCAAATCACTGCGCCTAGATTCCAGAATAACAGATCCACCACATGCGGTTTATATCGCATTTATCTTCTTTGCAATATAAACCAGATTCAGGTATCATTTAGTTTGGTTTTAAAAAACAGTATTTCTTTCTGTGCAAGATGCAAATTATGACCTAGTGTTCTAATAATATATACACGAAAAACGAAATTTTTCAGTTTTGTCTGTATTTCTATGTGGATGTTATATTCAACCACTAAATCAAATCGTATGAGATAGTTTGCTGGTAATGGTGACGGATCTAGATGTAAATTGTACATTGAGCATAATTATTATCTTATATCTCTATAATATTATTTGAGAAATCAGTTTCATATGTCGCGTTCACGTTAATTTTTACAATGGTTGATTACACTGATACCCATAAGAATTAAAATATTACTTTTAAAATATTATTATCAATTTTTGTTTAGTTTTTCTTTTTTAAAACATTCCAGCTAACATATATAATAAAAAGGAAACATTTATAAAGTTTTTAAAATGGACCAAAAAAAGAAAATATATGCATATATGATATGATTTCATTAAAAATGAAAGTTCAGAAAATAGTAATATTCCGTTTAAAAATATTTTTAAATAACATAAATATACATTAAAATAATAAAATACTTTCTTTATATATATTTTTTCTTAGATGAAAAATATATATTTGTATATCATGTGGTTTCATAAATAAATCACATAGATATTCTTGATATTAGAAAAAAAAATATTATTTCTTTTAAAACATAATTTTCTAGCAATACAAAAATATAAATTTTTAAAGTAATAGAGTTTTTTTTATATATATATTTTCTTAGATGATTATATAGAATAATTAGGTAACATAAACTGATATGTGTTTAATCGACCAAAATAAATTATAATAAGTATTACTGAAATGTTTTATTTATTTTTCATATATTTAGATGACTATAATATCTTTCAATTCAGCAAACAAATATAAGTAAATTAAATTTTACTTATATGATATGATTTTTCAAATACAATCACAATTTGTAATGCTTATGTTAAGAGATATTAGGAAAACAAAACTAAAAATAAAATTTAACAATAAACATCTTTTGATCAAATAATTACAGAATATTTTAAAATAACATAACTCTGTATACTTTAACGAGATAGATATATTATATTTTATCATTATTAAAATTATTTTTTCCTTAATACAAAATTTGCTTTTAAAATTTATGTTTTTATGTTTGGAAAACTTAGTATAACCATAATCAAAATACCAAAGCAAATCTGAATTCTCATTTTTAAGGTTATTTTAAATGAATTTCAGTTTCCCATTCAATAATTCTAAGGCATAAAATCATTTATAATTTATAAAATATTTTTATTATTTTAAATATTGATATGTGTTCATGAGCTTCCAAAAATTTATCATTTACTTATTTTGTAACTTTCCGTTGATCGCTTTATTTTCTAATATTTTTTTAAAAACAACAACATATATTTTGATATATTATAAAAATACATGCACATTTAAACAATAAATAAAGTTATTATTTTTGACTGAATAATAGTAAAAATAAGTACAATTTAGTTTGTATTTGAAAGAATTGTAACTCAATATACTCACAACAGGAGTGACTCGATTAATCCAACTTATATCTAAAACCATAAATTTAACTATAACAAAAATATATAATTTTTTAATAATAATAATTTATTATCCAAATATAAATGATATAATGAGTCAAAACACATTAAAAATGAAAATAATATATTAACCAACTGTTACAGTTTAGTTATTTTGTAAAATTTATATATATACATCAGACTTCAAAATATTATCATTATATTAATTTATGTATTTGGAATCAGTGACTTTATTTTTTATTTAATTTCTAAGCATGATATATCTTAAGTTATATGTAATCTTTTTAAAATATATTTACATATCTAAGATAACAACCAACCTAATAAGAAAATTAATCAAAATTTTAATATAGTTAGAATAAAAAGTATTATAGTTGAATTAAAAAAATAGATGTAATCCAATATACTCAAATGATGACTAAACTGACTATAAAATAACAAAACCGACTAGATATAACATATCTAAAATCATATGCCTAATTAAAGTGAAATAATATTATTAATATAAATTATGCAAACAAATTATAAATTAATTTAAAACTAAATAAATAGCAATCATTTATTATAATATGTTTACTTTATAAATATTTATACTCGTGCATGAGTACGGGAAAACCGCCTAGTATCTTAATAAAATTGAATATCAACACTGGCATCATAAAAGTCGTGCAAAACTACACTAATTACAAAATTTATCCCTCTTATACCTAACCTAGATTTGCCTTTGACTAGTAAACATGGATAGCTGGATAAATAAATGAGAATTGTTTGGAAAATGAATAACATATTAGATACTTATTTTTATTTACATATTTAGTCAGTGTATTTACAATAAATTAAGTACTTTCTTTTGTATTTCTTTTTATTTAAAAATTCTGGCACTGCGTTTAAAATCAATTTAAATTAATTATTACAATGATTGTTGTTTATTTGTGGTGAAGGTAAAAACACAAACTGAAATATATAATATATATTATATAAAAAAAAAATATATAGTATTACCTTATTTAATATAGTCAAATAAAAAAATTTTGAGAGGCTAATTTTCATGAAAAAAATATCATAAAATTAATAATAATACATAGAAAACTAATACAAAAAAATAAAATTTTTAGTATGTTTTTTCATTTTAAAATAAATTAACAAAAAAACAATATGTTAATATATGAATAGTACAATTATATCAAATTGCATCAAACTATAAATTTTTAATATAATATTATTTACAAATAAAAAAATTATTATCAAACATCTATATTGTAAAATAATATATTTTATTCTATATATAAATTACAAAACACAAAAAATATACATGGATTTGATCAAAATATATGTATATATATGACATTTTTTTATAAAATCAGCAAATTTATGAGTTTATATTGAAAAAAATTAAATCAAACATTCGCGTGTGGGTGCTGACGAAATTCTAGTGTATATTTAAAATTATAGAGTATGTGAATGAGAATACATATAATACAGTAGGGTGGGTTTATAATGGGCTCAAACGATTCTTCGTGGGTTTGTAAAATCTCTGATACTAGCCCATAAATTGTACAATGCTCACAAAAGCACAATATCACTTTCTTGGATCAACTGAACTAAAAGCCCTGTAATGTTTGATAGTCCTTTCCATTTTAGCCCTTTTGTAGGTTGATTCCACCATATCTGAAACTTTAACGTACGCACATGACCATGTCTAAAGACATAACAAATATTGGGTGAGAAATCGATGATAAATTTGGAATTAGCTCTCCATCATGAGATGAATCATACAATGTTAAGTAGAAAAATGGAGTTAGGGAAGGAAACCATGAGGAGAAGCAATCTGAAACAGTTAGAACATCTCCGTTGAAATATGGTTTCATAAATGAGAAAAACTATTGTATGATTAGCTGAGAACGGGGGGACATAAAAGGAGTCCCCGCCACACTCTCAACCACAAATTTTGTTTTCCTGGAAAAGAGAACCACGTGGGCTTTATTGATCAGTCGCTTTTCTAAAATTTGGTTTGGTGTAGTTTTATAGGAAAAGTCCAGCAGCACCATCAGACAAAATGAACAGAGAGTCAATCAATCAATAATTCAGTTGCCTTAAATGATTAAACGATGAACGAACCACCCCATGCACCAGTACCTTCCCCTGTCTTTGCTTTTACGAGCAATTAATTCTATCATACATTACTCATATTCAATCAACTAGTAAAAATGCATGCATAATCACATTCATTCAAATAATTAAATTTTTAAAAAAAAAGTCTAATCGACCAATCGATTGAGCACGGTTAATTTAATATTTAAGTCAAACACACATTTAAAACAATTTAAAAGTAGGAAAGGAAACATGACCAAATAACTATCAATTTTATCGGTCTCCAACAACAACGACGGCCTTAAATATTATACGTAGGAGCTAAGCTACCCCATATCGCGGACGTGGAAGACGACGCTGTAGTTTGCCGGAAACATTCCAAAGAAATTGTTGTCGGCGCGTTGGATGGAGATGGAGACGCTGACGACGACTTCAGACCCGAATCGTTTGCTGACTCTGATGATACCAGAGCACCACCAAACAAATTTAATAAGAGAGAGAAAAATTAGTTAATGAAATTATTCAATCTGTAATTAATTAAATGGATATGAGAAGTAGGTGAAATCAAAGTACTTGAAGTGTTGATAATATCCGTAGTGTGTTTGCCGCTGGCGGAGGCTGCCTGGTGACATTTACGGCGGCGGCGGTTATGGTCGGCAAGTCGCTTACGGCAGCTCCGTTTCCCGTTGTCGAATTCCGACAGCAAATGGAACCTGTGAAAAAAAGTTAAGATATTAATATTTTTCTTCCAAAAATCACCACAGATAAGACGACTGAGTAATTAATTTAAGTACGAGAAAAGTTTAAATGATTTTTCGTTGGGTTGTGTAAATTTGAAAAGGAGGAGAGTATCCATTGCCATCGGGATCACCCACAGCCACAGAGAGTACGTACACACACACACTAGTCTCAATGATTGAGTGCGAAGGGAGAGAGAGAGAGAACTATTAAATTAACCGTTCTTTAATAACGCTAATTATACTTATTTTTTAAAAAAATCCTATCTTTAACTAAGAATTACTACTCCGTATGTACAACAATATAAGTGGAACGGAACATTAATATAATTAAGTATGTGTACGGACAATAACATGCTCCCCACACATGACACAGTCCCTGCGCCCATGGACCATGGATTTTACAAAGGTAAACAACATGTACGGACGGGGCAAGAGGCCTAATGATATGTGTATGTGTCAAAGGTGGGATCTTTAGGAGACAGAAAATAAAAATAAAAATAAAAAAATAAAAGTAAAAGATAGAACCTGCTGCATTGCTGGCAAAAGCGCTGGCTGAGCCCGGCGGCCACAACCGTGGAAGCTTTCGAGTGGAACTCGCAGACTTTGTGGCGACGGTGATAGTGTTTGGCGTGGCTCAGATCCGCGTTGCATCTCTCCGCTTGGCACCGCGGAGTAGCGGTAGTGCTCCCCATTCCGAGCTCCCCGGTTCGAGACCGCCTGTACAGCCTGCTCACGAAATCGTCGTCTCCGGCCGAGAAGTAAGTGCGTCCTCCCAGATTCAGGCCGATCCTGTTTGACGTGCAGAAATCGAGCGGCGAGCGAGAGACGACGTCCACTTCGGTCTTGGGTATGAGGAAGTTGTAAGAAGAAGAACCGGATCCTGCTGGCCCGGTTTGGTCGAATGATGAGAACAAGGCCGAAGCAGGAGAGTGAGCATGGTAGATGGAATCTGGTGAGGAGGCGTAAGGGTTAGCGTCGTAGAAGGAGTGATGGAACTGGTTGGTTGGGATGTGAGCGGTCTGATGATGATGACCATATAAGACGGTCAAGTGTTGTTGGTTGGACAAGGAAGAAAAAAGCGGTGGAGGAAAGTTGTTGTAAGAGGACTGATGATGATGATTAGTTTGGGTCGACTCAAAAATGGACAAGGCTCGGGTTGGGTCAAGGTCCTGATGATGATGGTGTCGTTGTTCTTCTCCGGATACCATAATGGCGGAGGGGTTGTCCCATTCGTAGTCCAACATTTTCCTGGAATACTATTGAGGAGATCCCGAGGAAGATCTCTCTCTCTTCTTTTCTTTTTTTTTTGTGTAATTTAATTAAAGAACAAAGTGAAAGAGAAGGATGAGAGGCTAATAAAGGAAGGGGGGAGGAGACATGTCGGTGCGTAATAGGTTATGGAGTGGTTTTAATTGTCTGAAAGCAAGCGACGTACTATACCTCTATTAGAATTAGAGTCTTTCCCCTCCTGCCAAATACCTCTCTCTCTTTGATGAGTGTGAGTGCGACTCTGCAGTTTAATTCGAAAGCCCTAACTTTCTATTTGAGGAAGGTTTCTCTAGAGATTTTCACTCGCTACATATCTCTTTTTCTTTTTTCACTGCGTACATCTCTAAAATGATTGTTTTTTTTTGATGAAAGTCTCTAAAATGATTGTTTACTTTATGTTTGTTTATCTAGTAAAAATGAGGTGGATTTACCTTAAAAAGATAGTGTGCCCTACTTAGGTATAATAAAGTGAAGATGGAGAAGAAAGGAACTAGTCACATGGGTAGTGAAGCTCTCTCTCATGTCCAGTGTGGGTGTTTGAATAATCTTAATGTACCAAACATCAATCGGTGATATGCACCATTACTAGTAATTTATTATTGTACCTTAATCTGAATCATTCCAAATGTATCTCCTCTACTAGTGCACGTATTGCTTTTGTTGAACCTCTCATTGATATTTGCTTTGACAAAGAGTAGCTACTTACTGAATTTTGAAGTAAAAAGTAAAAAAATATAAAAACTATAGAAAAAAGTAGGGAGAAGAAAGAGGACTTGTGAATTGTGTGGTCAAGGATGATTGGGTGTGTGTAAACGCGTTTGGTGTGATTGTGTGGTCTATCGTCTGCGCCTGGGCCACTCTGTTCCAACAAATCATCAAAATCGTCGTTTTTGAAAAAATATTAATAATAACTTATAGCAGTTTCGTTACATTATATTACTAGTAGTATTTTCTACGGAACTAATAATAATACAGATGTATTTCACGAGCAGATAAATATATTTTTTTTTCTGATCAAAAGCAGATAAATATCTAAATTTAAAATTTTAGGAGAGAACAGAAAAAAAGGAACAAGGAGGAAGACGCCAAGAAGGTACTGCGAAATGCTGTTGGGGTTTAGAAAGACAGTATGGCACTCCCGTAATTAGTAGGAAAATGAAGGTGGATCGTTTAAGGGAGGACAGAAAGAGTGACCGATCGTATCTGCATTCGCCTCTCTCTCCTCACGCGCTCACAGTACTACTGCATACTACCCGACGGTTCAGATTCAACCGTGACACGTGACGCTGTAGGGAAGAGAGTAGAGGGAGGCGCGAGAGTGAGATGGTAATGAGTCCAAAAATTGAGGAGAGTAGGCCCATTTAGGTGCCAAAAGGCTGCCATCGACGTTGACCCAATCGTACGGACTGTCTATTATCCTTCTCTCTCCTCTTCTGCTTTTATTCAAAAGAAATTCAAATATAAAAACTTTCAATTTTCGTAATCTATTATTGTTACCGATTTTTTTTCTTTTTTACCAATGTTATTGAAAATATAGAATACTGAACTTTACTATATACATATAGCGTATTATTGACTGCATGCTCTTAATTTAGCCGAGAAGATGATAGATATCCCACTAATATTTGCTTGTTTGGAACGGACTGAATTTAAGTTTCATATTGTTCACATAATTAGAAATAAGTACGAAGCTTAGTCTAGTTGATAAATCTAACAGTTTACCAATATGGTACAAACAGTTACGTTCTTTTTGAAAAGATTTGTGGCGTACGTGTGTGAGTATCCTAAATTGATAATCCACTCAAGATTAGCTTGATGCAAAATGTTAAGGCAAAATACATGATTTTATAAATCGATTACTATAATAGGTAAAACATGAGCTATATTAGAGTAAAACTTGAAATACGTTTTTTACCAATTTTTTTTTTTTTAAATTACCGAAATTAAGAAAGGATGCATAAGGATAGAAAAAATAAGAAGAAAAGGGGAGGATAATGTTGCACCAGACATGTTGCCTTGTCAACATCTCTTAATTGAGAAACCACTTATTGCACTTGCTCTCTCTTTCACTCATGACTCCTCCCCACTTTGCTCTTTTCTCTCTGTAATATGGCCCAGAAATTACCCTACAAGAATATTATATAGGTTATGTTTATACATGTGTTTGTGTGACATGTGTATTTTGAAAAAGAAAATATGTAATACACATGCAGTAATACATATGCATTTATTTTGTAAAAAGGATTAAGCGATTGTTTGAGGATGTTTATGTTTTGACATTGTATGGGCGGGCAATCCATATGTAAAAAGTGCAAAACTCTGTGGGGGTCCATCCTTTTTTGGGCCTTTTTGTTATATGATATTGTAAAAAAAACTATTATAAGCCCATATATTAATTCGCAGTTTTTTTTTATTTGATTATCAAGCAGCATGAAATGAGCATTGTTTAAAAAACTCACCTCTCTATAATAATAATATAGCATGTGAGTAGGAAGGAATGTTGGAAAAAGTCAAAAGCAACAGCACGTGTCACAAGCTCAAGGACTCATTCACTTGGAACCACACAAACAAAGAAGACACCAAACCCATTACTTCCACTGAAAACAAGGGCTTCCTCCTTTTTAACTCACTCACCAAACACTTACTTAGACACACCTCAAAAAGCCATGCAGAACTCATCATGCATTGATTTGATCATGTTCAGTAGTCAAGGACAACACGATGAAGGCAATATGTCACGTCCTCCATGGAAGAGGGAGAGATCGAATCATCATCTTAACTTGTATCCAAACGAAGACGAAGAGCTTGCCAACTGTCTTGTGTTGCTGTCCAATTCAGGGAATGCTTACAACAACAATAACAGGCATGGACACGGCAAGAGCAAAACCGTGAAAAAACAAAAAACTGCACATGTTTTCCAATGCAAAGCTTGCAAGAAGGTATTTGCGTCGCATCAGGCATTGGGTGGACACAGGGCAAGCCACAAGAAAGTGAAGGGTTGTTTTGCCTCTCAAGATAAAGAGGAAGAAGAAGAAGAGGAGGAATACAAAGAAGATGACGATGAAGAGGAAGAGGAAGACGATGAAGAAGAAGAGGAAGAAGACAAGCCAACGGCTGCGGCTCACATCATCGCCAGAAAGAGATCCAACGCTCACGAATGCACCGTCTGCCATCGCGTATTCTCATCGGGACAAGCCTTGGGAGGTCATAAGAGATGTCACTGGTTAACACCTTCCACTTATCTTCGTATGACGCCACTACATGATTCTTCTGCCGTGAGGTCTCAGGCGCTAGATCAGCCATCTCTAGATCTCAACTTAGCTTGCCAGGAGTATCCCGTTGATCCAACGGTCATGAGCGTGGGGAGAGATGGTGGTGGCAACAATCACAACGCTACTTCATCTAGTTCATGGTTAAAACTCGCTAGTGGTGATTGGTCTTGATGACTGACTTATTGATTAAGTTGCTGGTTATATATCCATTCGTTTATATATACTTCACATACAATTAAAGTGCATTACTTAATTTATAGAGTTGTATGGATTTATTATACTAATACTATACACTTCACGCCATAACTTGCTCTAGACCAATACTTCCATTTATATATAGTTTATTTAGAGTACTAGGATAAGACCTGCGCATTGCGTCACGTGAATTTTATGATAAATATTTAAAATATATAATATTGATAAATGATGTCAAATCAGTAATATTTCAGTTTTATTATAGAGTTGTATGGATTTATTATACTAATACTAAACTATATGTTTAGATTTTGTTAAAAAAAAACTACGGATTTAGATTCAATTTGGTTTATTAAAGTCTAAAAGACCCTTAACCAAAGTCAATTCAAATTAGGTGATGATTGTTTAAGTGGTTTTTGGCTTTTAGTTTTTTGTTTTTGGATTTTAGTTTTTAGTTTTTAGATTTTGGTTTTTAATTTTTGGTTTTTGTTTTTGCTGTAGATTTTGGGTTTTCAAAAATATTGAATGGTGATATTAGATTTTGTTTTTTGGTTTTCAAACTGAAAAATAAATTATTAAAATAAAATATTTCTTCTAAATACAATAAAATTCAAAATATTATTATTATCACTAACAATAAAATTAAATTTAAATTTATTTAAAATAATTATAAAATAAAAATTAATGGCTCTATTTAAAATAAATTTAATTTATATCTCCAAAAAAATACAAAATTAATAGTTAGGCTGTTATATATATTATAACAACAAACTTAAAATAATTATGTTTTTAAAAGATTGTAAAATACATAAAATTATGTAATTCAAATATTTTAACATCAAAACTAATAAGATGTTTTTTTAAATAAAACATAATTAAAATAAAATAAATCTATAATGATTGTAACAAAAATATTAACTGTATATAATTTTATTAAAAAACTTTATATAAATTTATAATATAGTATATAAATTAAATAATTAAAATTAATTTATTTAATCAAACTCCAATAACCTATGAAGATTTTTAATTTTTTGATGTTTATTCATGTGTTTTTTGTAATATAAATGTAGCTTCTATATAATAGATGTTTTCTAAAATTAATATTATTTTTTAAAATAAAAAGGAGTTAAATAGATAATGCTTGTCGTGAGAAAATACCAATAAATGTAGCTATTTAGTGATTTGGAATACTTATTATTTTATGGCTTTAATTTTTTTCTTATTAACTTTTATTATATTAATACCTAAATATATAAAAAGAAGTGAAAATAAAACAAAACCCACGTACACTGTTCAAAAACCAAGAAAATGTGGTTTTGGATTTTGTTTGAAGATAGGTAGTTACTTACAAAATCTAGTTTTCCTACATTTTAGGGAATCCATTTTCACAAAATCTTGATTGGAAAAAAGTTGGTTTTTACAGAAACAAAAACCAAAATCTGTTTGAAAAACCATAAACAATCAACCTCTTAGGACATGACTGCTTTCCCCGCTACCACCCGCAAACACAGCTTTTGCGGTTCGCAGCGGTTAGTGGCGTTTCGAAACAATCACAGAAAACGCTACAAATCGCTTCAAACCGCTTCGAATCTCTTAAAATCAAAAGTTGGTTCCAGCTAGCGTTTGCGGTTGCGGGCGGTTGCTGGAAAATAAATTATTTTTCTTTAAAAACAATTATTTTTCTTTAAAAACAAAATAAATAAAAATAACACTAAAAATATCCAATAAATTTTTTAAATTGAAAAAATAGAAATTATAAAATGTATACATATTATATTTTAATTTATATCATAAAAATTTAAAACCAAAATATTTTCTATAATGAACTTATTTGAAGTGGCTCATTTTGTACCTGAAAAGCCCATGTATGAACAAGGATTGATTAACTAGCTGACGTATAAAAAAATAGGATCCAAAAGCGAGAAAAATAATAAAATAATGAATTCCATTGGACCCAGAAATGATACATTCAATGTACTTGGGGAACCTGTTGATAATTTAGGTCCTGTCGAATACTGATGCAAGCTCTTCTCTTCTGAATCGGATAGATTCATATCTGAAATGTGGCTATTGGTCAAAAAGCTTTTCCATTAAGCAATTTATATGAATCATTAATTTTTCTTTCATGGGCTTTGATAGTGGATTTGTTTCTGTCTTTTGTTGAATCTTTACCGCGGCTGCTGGCACAGAGTTAGCCGATGCTTATTCCCCAGATACCGTCATTGCTTCTTCTCTGGGAAAAGAAGTTCAGGACCCGTAGGCCTTCTACCTCCAAAAATTTTTAAAATTTAATAATAGGATTTTATAAATATATATTTTATATTTATTATATTATTATAATTTAAAATAATTTTATAATTATATAAAATATAAATATTTTTAATTTATTATTTAACAAATGGTACGATTGGTAGTTTACCAGTCATAAGAATCCCGCAAACGCAATAATTTCTGACCGTTGTACCAGTCGTATAAATCTCTCGAAAACGCTTGAAACCGCAACCACCCGCACCCGTAAACTCCCGCAACCGCAAACGCAACCACCCGCACCCGTAAACCAGTCAGGCCCTTAGTTTGGTTTGATTTGTGTTCGGTTTTATTTCGATTTGGATTGTGCTTGATTCAATTTTAATTTAGTTTGGTTTGTGTTTGGTTCGTTTTATTTTGGTTTTGTTTGTATTTGTTTAATTCAATCGAATTGATTTTTCTAGTATTGTTTTAGTTACAAAAATATAATTTATAAGAACATAAACAAATCATCATTTGACACTAAGACATTATTTTCTTCATTAATAGTAGTATACATTTTTAGTGGAACCTTCGAATAATTCAGATATTGATAAATTAATTGCATGATTTCAAATTTTAATTATTTTATACTTTTTCGCTTATTCACCAATCTTTCTAATTAATACAAACATTTTTTTTACTGAAACTTATGAAAATTATATATTACATATATCAATTGCATGCATCATATTGTGCAATATTTTATATTTACTACTTATTTTCTGTTCGTTCTGCAAATTATGAAATTATAAAATAATAATTATATATATTAATAACTATGAAATCAATTATTATATGTAATAAATTGGTGTGCGCATATAAATCAAAGGATCACTCTTGTTTTTTGCAATCATTTTAGGGTAAATAAATCAAAAAAATTACTCTTATTTGTCGTATATAATATGTAATTAAATTTAAATGATATTAACATAGATACTATTTTTAATATTGATTTTATTAAATGAGGTTTCCACTCATATGGTTTATGATTATTTGCATATTTGTGAAACAAATTTTTACACCAACAATTTTTTTTTAATGTGGATGTTTAGTAATTTCAGTGATTTATAATCATTTAAAAAACAATGAAGATTTCAAAATTAAAATATTAAGTTTTCAATATATGTTCAATGCAAATATCAAAATATTAGTACGTATTTTCATACGATGTATAGTTTAATTTAAATGATATGAAATATATATATATATATATATATATAAACTTATTAAAATGAATTTATTTATTCATACGGTCTTATAATCATTGTATCCTAATATAAAAAAAAAATTAAACCTTGATCACAAAGGTTTATATAAGATTTTTAACAGTTTAAGTAATTTATACTCCTTTTGAAAAATTCAAAATACAACATATACAAAAAAATCTATTTTTTTTATTATATCACTAATGTAATTGTGTAATTTATTTTAATAATAAAGAATTAAACAAAAGTGATAGAAAGTATACAAATTATTATCAAATCTTTATTATTTAAGATTATTAATTGTCGTATATATATTTTAATCACATTAGGTAATTTCGTAGGTTTTATTGAAGGAAAAATATATGCGACCAATATAATTCTAGAGAGTATAATTTTTAGACTATAGTTTATATAAGGTGCTTTAGAATTTTTTGAAATAGGATTTGGAAATCATACACAAGTACCATATAGGATGGAGTCTTTTTTAATTCTTACAAAACTAAGGTTCATATTTTTTAAATGATTCCCAAATAATATATAGGGGATAGCGTAACACTAGAAAGACATTTTTTTTCAAAATAACACATGCAAGATATTATTCTATTAAAATAAATTAAGTAAAAATAAAATAAGCATAGACAATAATGATTTTTTGTAAATTATCTTTCTATGTAGAACTTTGTATAACCGGTAGAACCGTACATGTGCGTTTTATATTGAAACAAACGTAAAATACTATATAGTGTGAACGTATTTATGTAGAGTTTGGCCGATAACCCTTTGCATGTGACACGTAAGCGTATTTGTTCTCAAATTGATGTGAAGCTGCCACGTGACAAACGTAATGTAAACGCATTAAATGACAATGTATCTCCTTTAATATATAGAGAATAACATAACTTGACGTTGTTGGAAAAAAAATTAAGTACATACTAGGTTTTGACCCGCGCTTTAAAAGTGCGGGTTTATTTTTCTTTTTTTTTATAAATTTTGAATAAGTTTGTGAAATGAAATATTTTCATTTATTTTTATTGTATTGTTTTATTTTTATTTTTATTGTATAAATGGGTATTTCTGTTTAAAATTGAACTTGAATTTTTTTCAAAAATTTGAAGTGATATTTTAAATTTTTTCAATCAATTTTCACTTTTATGTACTGAATTTTTGAAAGATATAATTTTTAACAGATTTAACTTGTGAATAAATTAATATTATATTCTTTTAATAATTTTAAGTCTTTCATTATCAATATTAAAATATTTTCAGAAAGTTTTAATTATATTGAGAAAAATAAATAATAATAATTATGTGTAAATATTTGTTAATATCAATATTAGGACTTGGCCCAAATGGTCCAAATGAAAAATGTGAACTTAGATAAATATTAAAATCGGCTCAAATGGCTCAAAACCGTGAAACTAAAGGAACAAAAAAGATTTGGGTCTATAACTAAAAGACTCATTAATTAAAAATGATACAAAATAACAGAAATATCCTTAATGAAACTTGCGACTTCCTTATAATATAAGGGTAGGTTTAGATAAAAAATTCAAATAGGATCATGTTTTAATAGTATAGATTTAAAAGAAAACCAATGACGGCACTGAAGGTAAGCAATGCAACTTAACAACATACTAGCTGATACAAGAGAAAACCACGTATAGTTGTGTCGGTCGATAACTCTTTGATAACTTGTTTACCAATCATGAGCCAAAAACAGATACTGTATGAATATGTGTTGATAGAACTAATTTCACCAAGAACTCATTGACTAATTAACGAATAAAAATAAAGATCTCAGAAAGAAATAGAAAAACAAATGAACTAGGGATGGGTATTCGGAGTTTCAATCGGGTTTCGATTTTTCGGGTTTATCAAAATCAGCCTCATTCGGATTATATAAGTTTGGTTCGAGATCGGTTCGGGTTCTATCGGGTACGAATCGGGGTTAGTAAATTTTTAAAAAACCGATATAATCCGATGTATTTTCGAGTTCGGATCCCAAACGATTTTTTGGGTTTAAAAGCACATGATTTGTACCTACTTTGTAACTAAAATACAAGTAAAATCGTTTTTTTTTTGTTTTAAAATACATGATTTGTACCTATTTTGTAACTAAAACAGATCTAAATAAAATCGATTCAAAAATAAATAAGAAACATCAACCGTGATCATTCAAAATCAAACGAAAAGTAAACATATTTATTGATAGAATAAAACTAAATAAATGAAAGTATAAACAAAAACATTATTTAATGGAAACAAATCTAAAATAAAAAAAATTTCAAGGTTCAACAGGCACCTTCAACCATCAACCCTCATCAAATAGAACCACTAACTTTCATGTAACAGATAATTATTTTAGATGTTTAATATATCTTAATGTATTTTAGATAAGTATTAGGAATTAAGATCATATTAGTACAATATCTTTTTGGGTTTTGAATATTTCAGGTCCTATCGGATATCTATTTAAATTCGAGTTCGGTTCGGAAAATACCCACAACCCAAAATACTATAAAACAAGATCTATTCGGTATTTATATCGAATTCAGATCGGTTCAGATTTATATTTTGAATTGGGTTTGGTTCGGATTCAGTTTATTTTTCCAGTCCTAATATGAACTCCTAGGGTGATAAGTAACCAAAAAAATTGCAGTATTAATTAGTTACTAGTTATAACTTATAACCAAAAACGCTCGTAATTACCACATCACCAAAAACGCGTGAATAATATAGTCAACGAAATTGATAAATCTGGTGGGTCACAATTGAAGCACTGTCGCGAGGAAAAGGTCATAGCTTTTTCAGTTCGATTCTATATGTATTGCCGATACATGTATAATTTATGTTGGAAAAGTGGTTGCCATTACGAGCTTTAAACTTTTTGACTTTGGGAAGATGACCAAGATCCCAAGATCCCAAGATTCCCAACCATCGATCGTCAGTTGAAAATTCGGAATATCGGTGGTTGGTAGAAATAAGATTACGTCAACTGATTCCACATCTCTCTTGGAAATAAAACTTCTCAAGTACAGAACAGTGTATGATTGTTTGGACAATTAAAAAAAATCAGTTAACCTAGAGACATGGATGTATGCTTTTCTAATCAGCTGGTCGATACATGCATATATATAAGCTTTCTTTTCAATACAATGAAATTTTGCTAGTAGTACAGTGAGTTAGTTGGAAACTGTTCATATACTTTTTGATTAACCCAAGGGACTTATGTAAAGAGACTAATCCACGAGAAAAGGTTCAAGACTTTTTTTAATTTATTAAGTCACAAAGAGATTAAGAACATGATTAATCCGAAGTTTTTAAGGTGGAGATTCTTAGCGGAAGTTAATAAACAATTTCTTAACTTCCGTTAAGAACCACAGATTAATCATGGTCCAAGAGCATTACCAACGGAAAATATCTTCCCAAGAAGTTTTTAAAATATTAAGTAGGTTAATAATTAAATTTTGGACCAATAAAAATGCAACATATATAAAGAGAGAAAAAAAAACAAAAAAAAAACATATATAAAGAGAGTATGCTGTTTTCTTTGTTGAAGTTCTTAACTCACGACCCACAGCAACCCATCGGTTCTTTCTTTCTACTTTTGTCACTTTTTTTTCATTTTTTTCAATGGTAAGATGCTGTGCTCATATCCCCGTTGGGGTTGCCCTTATTATATAGAGTTAATTGTGACATGTAGAATAACGTCCATCAAATGAAAAGGAAAAATAAAAATAAGGAAAAGAAGCAAAAGGTAAAGAGTTGGAGAAGCAAGAACAAAATAACAAGTGGAATTTGTCCTAAAAGGTTTCAAGACTTGAGCTGCTGCGTCAAGTTCACCAGTATTGTGGTTTGAAGGGCTGAGCAGGAGCCCCTGCTATGTCTTTCTCCGACAGCAGTTTCAGCTTCTGCCAAAAAACATTTTATAAACAGTTAGAAGAATCCTCTTTATAAATCACTCACTCAGTCTTTGAGAGTTTTACCGTGATGTATTGTGGGGGATCGTCGAAACTAGTGGAGCCTAGTACCACTTCTCTCCTCAAACTGCTTGTCAACTTGTGGCAAACTCGGAGCTGTCAGTCAAACCAAAAAAAAGAAAGATTTTTAATAAAATGTAACAACAACAAGAATTCACTTAGGTCGGATTTGTTTGTTTATATATATACCTCGGATCGAGTTGCCCCACCAATAATGAACACAAAGATGCGTTGCCCCAGCCTCTTCAAGTCCAGTGAAGCACTTTTCAGCACTGAGTCACTGTGTGTGTGAAGAAAGAAAGGTATGCTTCTTAATTATTAGAACACCATGCTACTCGAATGTAAAATAGAATATGCTTAGAGAGTTGAATATTTGCCTGGAATATCCATCGTCAGAAGCATGAGGACGTGCCCAAGTTGCAGTCCGTCTTGATCTCATAGAATGAGGGGTGGCTTTACGCTCTGGAACCGCTGTAGGAGCTGCAGCGCTCTTCCTAACTGATCCTGTTCGGGTTTCACTCTCCTCCTCCTTATGACTCGATTGGTTCATGCATAAATAGTCGCTTTTGGACAGATCTCCTTTCACAAGTTTCTCAAGTAGCTCCTGTTAATTAAGAATCTCATCATCTCAGCCACCATGAATTACAAAATAATAATAATATATATGAGGTGGTGTACCTCGAGCATGGGATAAAACCGGAACAGTTGCCACGTTTCTTCTTCACCAGACCTATCTTTTCTGTTTGCTTGTTTCGTCTATTCACCAAAAAAGAGTATTCAAACAGGGGATTTTACGTTAACAATTTTTTTAAAAATCTGTTTCATTCATTCAGTCATTCTTTTTATGAAGTACCTTTCCGGTGTCAAATTTGAGGGAGAAACTACCAGACTTAGCCTTGTTTTCTGGAGATCCAGCTATCAATTGCATGTTGCTTATAACTTTCATATCCACGGGTGATAACTTAGCAAGCTGATCATATATAATTATTAGTATGAAAGCTACTCTCCAATATATATATGTGCATGAGGCTCTCTCTTTCTCTGTATCACACCAAAAGCTACCTTACCTGCATTAGCTTCACTCCCTTGTCACCTTCGAACTTCTCCGGGTACACCGTTGCATAAATCATCAATAGTCGTAACTTGTTCTCCGGGTTTGTGTCCTGCAATTTTAAAATATTATATACATATTGTTTTTTTTTCATCTTTCCTTTCGTTTCAAAACCATTTCATCACCTGATTTGTCCTGAGGAAATTGATAACGTCCTTGGCAGCTGCGTCTCCGAAAACAAGATCTTGTTCCAGCTGCCCTAGATCCCTAAGTCCCATGTCTCTGATTATTCTGTTAATTTTTCCAGCTATCTGAATTTTTTGATTACACACCAAAACAAATAAAACTCCTTTTTAAAACCCACATCTACTTACCCCTGTTTGAGATCTTTTTTTTTGTGGTTGAAAAAAAACAAACCTCTACATGAGTGGATAGTTTGTCAACTTGCTCTCCGTATTGTGGCAAAGCCTGTACTATTTTCTGCAGATCACGCGTAGACAACTCGCTACCCTCTCTGCGTCATGTTAGCCCAATGTTACACATCATGCAACGAGGAAAAAATATATGAATTTTGGGAAGATAGAGATAAAACACTTTGCACTGACTTTGATCTCATTTGTGCGGCTTTGTTCTTTGAGGCAAAGTTGGTCATTTTCTCATGCAAACGCTCGCTCGCCTATTTACAAAAGCAAATAAAAAAATGATGAGCCGAGGGAAAGATGGTTTGTAAGTAACAGTGTTATATATACATCTGCTATATGTGTGTGTCGAAGCTCAAGCCACACTGGATCATGATCTTCAAGCACTATCTCCTTTTTCTCCGGAGGCCCACCAGTTTTGCTGGGAACCTATATGTCATATATACACTTTATGACCAGGATAAATAGAGAAACAAGCAAAAGTGAGCCTACAAAGGACCCTAGAATGAAAGAAAAATGGAGTTACCTCAATAACATGTTTATTCCCCTCCATATCAAGCAAATCATGGCACATAGCATCATAGGTCCATTCATGTATGATAGGAGCAATCTACAGTTACATATGTCAGTCTCTATTGAGATAATAAAAAGTTTACCAGTATGAAGAGTATTTGAATCAGATGAGGGTTAAAAACCTGATCCACTGATCTATCCAAAATGAGCAGCTCACATGTTTCCGTCTGGGGGAAGTTGGGAATGGCTTTATATTTAGAGATACAGTCCCAAATAGCAGCAGCAAGCTTTGACGGAACCAAGTCACGTGGGGCCGTGGACTTTGCAGCTCGATACCGAACAAAGGGAAATTCCTAACAAGACAAAAATTAAGGCAATAAAGAAAGAGAGGCATGAGTTGCCTACAAACAAAGGCCCCTTGGTCATATAAAGAAGATAAAAATAGCAGCAAAATAAGACAAAAAAGGGGAGTAGGTCGTATTGTTTTTACCTTGAGTGAAGCAAACACGGTAGAGATTCTAGTAGCCATCATATTCAAACAAATATTAAAATGGCGAGAGTTCTCAGCATCTTCAGCATAGAGCGTTTGCAATGCTTCCTCGTGATCAGTTAGAAATCCCTGAGTAAAAGAAGTAAAGATCATCAGTGGAGAAAGAAAAAAGAATTACATAGGAGAACCCCATAACTATGACTTGCGATGGTTCAAAAATATAAAAACTAGAAGATAGTTCAGCTACATGCTTATGCCGTGCACAAAAGAGTAGCTACCTGATTGTCCATGGGGAAGTATTCCATGTTCATCTGCAGAAAAAAGTTAAGAGAGTAAAAAATAATAAAAAAATTCATATCAAAGAAAAAACAGCAAGGAAACTTGTTGTTAATTGGTTTTTACCTCTCTTAAGGCACCAATGCGTGGTAAGACGCTTGTATCACTTTTGATGTGATTCACCAGTTCTTTGGGGATAGTTGAACTGAAAAAAATATATGCCCTGAGAGAGAGAGAGAGAGAGAGAGAGAGCAAAAAGGTAAACAAGTAGTCAATCACATCAACTGAGAAACACAAGAATGGTTTGTTAAAAAGAATAGAAGTAGTTACTTTCTGTACAAGGGTTCCCTCCCAGACATGTCAGATAGAAACATAACAATGCTGCGACAGACAGAAAGAGAAACATAATAAATAAACAAAAAGGACACATTTGAGGAGGGAAGAAGAAGAGGAAGGAGAACTTACTTTTCTTTGGAAGGTTGGATAAAGTAGATAGCGTCCATGCCAGGCATTGGTTCCCTTCTCTTGAAAAGTTCTTCTACCACTGAGAGCAGTCAATATCCAAATATAGAGATTGTATCATCAACCTTGAGTGTCAAGTAAAAAAAAAAAATCATAATAATATTCTTACAGGAAATGCCTTGATCGGTGATATCAGCCATTTTACAGGACTTTGACATAACTTTAACCGTAACTCTGTCCATGATAAGTATCTGCCATTTTGCAACACCACACACATATATATATATATATATATATATATATATATATATTAAGATATTAGCAAGTCTCAAACATTTGAACAAGTGTGATGGAAAAATAATCCTTTGAAGAAGGAGAAAAGAACCTTCCAAGCTTTTGAATCCCCTGTTTTGGTAGATCCAAGCATCTCGTGTAGCAACCCTGAAAAAACGTCATTAGACTATCCAACCTTACAACAACAACAACAATGCAGTACAAAAAAGAGAATGAGAGAGATTACGGTCGCGGCTGATCTGGCGAAAGAACTTATGATCACCGCCATCGCGGGGATGAGAGGAGGATTCTGAATCGGAGAAGGACATATTGATGGAAGACGGTAAAGAGAGATGAGATGAGGATGTAGAAGAGAGACGAGTGATCTCATCATAGATAGAGTTAGAGGAAGAGACGGATAGAGAGAGAGAGAGAGAGAGAGAGGAATTGTTGGTATGCATGTATGGCTCAGCTTACAAATAGAGATCCCTATTAATAGCACCATTACCCCCCTTGCGTCTCTCTTCTTCTCTTTACCTCTTAATATTAACATGCATTGACTGAAAATCAAAAAAAAAAAAGATATCATTGATTGGTGTTTCGTGTGGGTCAAGGTAGCAGCATGAATGGTAGTAGGTACTCTGTTTACTAGTGCTCATCTCTTCAAAGGCAACCTCTACTGAATCCACCAACTACACGTTCCTCTTGTTAAACCGACACAGCAGATAACCAACACAGCAGATACTTCTTTCCCAACCATTATCGACTCATTCTCAAGCTCAAATACAACAACCCTAACGCGTCATTTAGCATTTCTTCCATTTTTCATATATGCAGACAGCACAAGAGCCACACCAAACGTGCACTTTTATGGCTCTGACTCGAGACACTGTATGCGTTTAATTATGAGCAGCTTTACATCATGAGTAATCCCGACAACTTGAACTGCATCACTTGGCTCCTGTCCATAGAGTAGGCTCTCAAAAAGGCCTTATAAACCTCTCTCTGCCCGTACAGATAGTCCATTATCTCTGAGTAAAAGCCTCTCCTTTCTCGGGAGTGCCAGCTCTAATCATGGAACCATATGATCGATAGTCAAGTGGTTCCCCCAAGCAAATGAAAGTTTCTTCAGCAAACCGGTGATAGTCTGCCTTGCTCTACGACTTAAGCATTGCAGTTAGGGAGGGTGACTTGATCAATGAGAAAGCCTCTGATTTTTTTCATCGAAAAAGAGTATACTCAGTGTCTTGAACTTTTTTTTTTTCAGCGTCTTGAACTTAGTTTAGCTTCCCATAGTAATGGATGACCGCGGGAGTTGTCCTCAAAGGAATCCTGGAGCAGAGAAAATTCACTTCCTTCTCTTTACTCGTTTCTCCAGCCACGTCAGCATTTTTCATTGACTTCTTCCTGAAGTAAGACCTTTGATGCACATTTAAAATGGATAGACATTAAGAAGAGAAAGCCAGTCAGCTCGTCCTCCTATCCTAACCCAAGCAGCATCGATAAGACATATCTTAGTAGGAATCCGAATGATTGCCTCGTCTTGTTCTTCTGTAAAATGACATCATCATCAACCCAATTGGATCTTGTCTACTACAACCATCGTCCCCCGCACTATGAGATGGGAAACTTCCCAAACTAGAAATTCTACTCTGAATTCGAAGAACTGGTAAACAAAGACTAGAAGATGATCATCAAGTAGAAAGATCAACTCGAAAGTCTGAGTTCTAAGCGTAGCTCTTGATTGAGCTCTTGCTAGGTAAGAGTGAGGAAAATAGTTTTATTGATTGATTGAGAATAAACGAACTACGAAAAGATAAATCCAAGAATAAGTATTATATGCGATTTATCCTGTCACACACTACATGTGAAACCAAAATGCCTACAACAATGGGGGTATAGCTTATGGGGTTCCAAGAATATAGGGACATTTTGAAGAAGCTGAAAGGTCAACACTGTGTTGCAGCTATAAAATCCCACCATTATTAAGACACCTAAGAGGAGAAAAATAAAGCTATTACTTTCACATGAAATGAAGGATCACATAAAAATACAGAATTGTGGGCTTCATTTAGAATGAGAGACAGGATAACATAGCTAAAGTTCATAGATTTGGAACTTGGTGGAGAAAAGAGAGAGAGATTGCTTTTGCCCTCTACTCCCCAACTCCACAAGTGGGCCGCTTATCCGTGGGCCGAGGGCTAATAACATGGGCTAGATTATGGCCCGTTTAAAGGAGAAATCAGTGATCAACAAAAACTAGTCTATTCATTTTACAGAATTACCCCTCGAACTAGCAGGAAATCAGTAGTATACTCATGGAAACGCACCAAAGGGTACTGAAATCATCTCATTTTAGAAAAAATTAGGAGAAGATCCAAATCCAAATCTCGTTCTCGTCACTGAAGAAGAAGAAGAAGGGAGCTCACTTTTTTTTTCTTCCGATCTTCGTAATTCACTGAATCTTATCCCTTCTCTGCTAAGATTTGTTTTGGTTGGATCTCGCACTCGCTACCTACCATAGCCTTATAGATCTGAGAATGGCTTCTACGGAAGCCGAAGATTCCCGCTTAGCACGAGTCGTGATCCCTTCTCTCGACAAGATCATTAAGAACGCCTCTTGGCGCAAACACTCCAAGCTCGCTCACGAGTGCAAATCCCTAATCCTCCGCCTCAGATCCCCCGACGCCGACTCCGATTCCGGATCCCCCTCCCTTCCCGGCCCCCTTCACGACGGTGCCTCCGCCGAGTACTCCCTCGCCGAGTCCGAGATTATCCTCAGCCCTCTCCTCAACGCCTCCTCCACCGGCGTCCTCAAGATCGTCGATCCCGCCCTCGACTGCATCCAGAAGCTCATCGCCCACGGCTACCTCCGCGGCGAGGCCGATCCCACCGGCGCTCCCGACGCCCTGCTCCTCTCCAAGCTCATCGAGACCGTCTGCAAGTGTCACGAGCTCGATGACGAGGCTCTCGAGCTCCTCCTCCTCAAGACGCTCTTAACCGCCGTCACTTCCATTTCCCTTAGGATCCATGGAGATTCTCTGCTTCAGATCGTCAGGACTTGTTACGGTATCTATTTGGGAAGCAGGAACGCAGTTAATCAGGCCACCGCTAAAGCCTCCCTAGTCCAGATGTCCGTCATCGTCTTCAGGAGAATGGAGGCTGATTCTTCCACTGTCCCCATTCAGCCCATCGTCGTGGCCGAGCTCATGGAGCCCACCGGCAGATCCTCTGAGTCTGACCCCTCCACCACTCAGTCCGTTCAAGGTTTCATCACCAAAATCATGCAGGATATTGATGGAGTCTTCAGCTCAGCTAACGCCAAGGGCACCTTTGGCGGCCACGACGGGGCCTTCGAGACTTCGTTGCCTGGCACTGCCAATCCTACTGATCTGTTGGACTCCACGGATAAGGATATGTTGGATGCCAAGTACTGGGAGATCAGTATGTATAAGTCCGCCCTCGAGGGAAGGAAAGGGGAGCTGGCCGATGGAGAAGTGGAGAAAGACGATGATTCTGAGGTCCAGATTGGGAATAAGCTGAGAAGAGACGCCTTCTTGGTTTTCAGGGCTCTTTGCAAGCTTTCCATGAAGACGCCTCCCAAGGAAGATCCAGAGTTGATGAGGGGGAAGATTGTGGCTCTCGAGTTATTGAAGATTCTGCTCGAGAATGCCGGTGCTGTCTTTAGAACCAGCGATAGGTTTGTTCTCCTTATCTTCTTCTTCCATTATTTAGCTAGTTCAGTTTGTTATGATAGTATCTTTGACCGGGATGTTACATAGTTATCCGTGCTTCTTCTGAAACTTGGCTTCATTTTGTGATGAAACAGGTTTCTAGGCGCCATCAAGCAGTATCTGTGTCTCTCCTTACTGAAAAATAGTGCCTCAAATCTTATGATCATTTTCCAGCTTTCCTGCTCGATTTTACTTAGTTTGGTTTCCAGATTTCGTGCTGGGCTGAAGGCAGAAATTGGGGTTTTCTTCCCTATGATTGTTCTAAGAGTGTTAGAGAATGTTGCTCAACCTGATTTTCAACAGAAGATGATAGTGCTTCGGTTCCTGGAAAAGCTCTGCGTTGATTCACAGATTTTAGTAGATATCTTCATCAACTACGATTGCGATGTCAATTCATCCAATATATTTGAGAGGTATGCATTGATATTACCTTATTCTATGTCACTAGATTAGAAAACCTCATTTGTAGCCCTGAATATGTTCTTTATTTGTGGTATAAAAGCTGAGATCAATAACTATTTGAAGTGACATTCATTTCCGTGTTTGTTTTCTGTACCTTGTTTTTAGGATGGTCAATGGTCTGCTTAAAACTGCTCAAGGAGTGCCTCCTGGTATGGTTACTACATTGTTGCCACCACAAGAAGCAGCCATGAAACTTGAAGCCATGAAGTGCTTAGTTGCTGTTTTAAGGTCCATGGGAGACTGGGTGAATAAACAGTTGCGTCTTCCAGATCCTTATTCAGCAAAAGTGCTAGAAATTGATGATAGAAGTCTTGAAGAAGGGAGCCATTCGGTGGAAAACGGTAAGGGTGATGGGGGCAATGGAGGGTTTGAAAGATCAGAGTCTCAGTCTGAATTGTCCAGTGGAACTTCTGATGCCTTAGCAATAGAGCAACGTCGAGCTTACAAGCTTGAACTCCAGGTAAAACTATACATTAAATTTAATTCGGTACTTATTTTCTTTTGTCTCAGTCTTTCATCTAAAAACTGATTTGGTTTTATTGATGGCATTGGCAGGAAGGTATCTCTATTTTCAATCAGAAACCTAAGAAAGGTATTGAGTTTCTAATCAAGGCAAACAAGGTGGGAAACTCACCAGAGGAAATAGCAGCTTTTTTGAAAGATGCATCGGGATTGAACAAGACTTTGGTAGGGGATTATCTCGGGGAAAGAGAAGACCTATCCCTTAAAGTGATGCATGCATATGTGGATTCATTTGATTTCCAAGACATGGAATTTGATGAGGCCATTCGAGCCTTTCTTCGGGGTTTTAGGCTGCCAGGAGAAGCACAGAAAATTGATCGTATCATGGAGAAGTTTGCGGAGCGTTACTGTAAATGTAACCCAAAGGCTTTTTCTAGCGCTGATACAGCATATGTCCTCGCTTACTCTGTCATTTTGCTCAACACAGATGCACATAACCCTATGGTGAAGAGCAAGGTACAGATTTGAGCTGATCGCTTAGAACCTTACTTAATTCCCTCTTTAGGAAGATCCTAGTATAATGTTATTTGAAGCTTGTGGCACAATTGCTTAACAAGGTAACTCATTTCTAGCGTTTTAAATCACAACGTGCAGATGACAGCTGATGGTTTTATTAGAAATAATCGTGGGATAGATGATGGGAAAGACTTGTCTGAGGAATATCTGCGTGCATTATATGAAAGGATATCTAGAAATGAGATAAAGATGAAGGACGATGGGTTGGGTCCGCAACAGAAGCAGCCGGCAAACGCAAGTCGATTACTTGGCTTGGATACTATCTTAAATATTGTTGTTCCTAGGCGTGGTGACGATATGTACATGGAGACCAGCGATGATCTTATCAGGCATATGCAAGAGAGGTTTAAAGAAAAGGCTCGCAAATCTGAGTAAGAGGCTTACTTTATTGCGTTTTTTAATTTGCACACTGATGTTCAGTGGTCTGTTTCATGCAAGTTGATTCTTTGTCAATTCTTGTCTCTTTTGGGCATCATTCATCTTATCTTTTGATAGTAGCTCTTCAGGAGTTGGTAGTTGGTCAGGTCAACTCTGTTCTTATTTACGTCTATTTTCGGTTTAGCTAGATATATACTTGGAATTCACCGAATAGTGTATCTCGGGTTTATGATTTTTCTTTTCCACTGTAGGTCAGTTTATTATGCAGCCTCGGATGTAGTTATACTCAGATTTATGGTTGAGGTGTGTTGGGCTCCTATGTTGGCTGCTTTCAGTGTTCCACTTGACCAGAGTGATGATGCAGTCATTACGTCATTATGTCTGGAGGGTTTCCACCATGCTATCCATGTCACTTCTGTAATGTCCTTAAAGACGCACAGAGATGCCTTTGTGACATCACTAGCAAAATTTACGTCTCTCCACTCTCCTGCTGATATCAAGCAGAAAAATATCGAGGCCATAAAGGTTTGTATCCTTTCTCTCAATATTTTTCCTTATTTTCTGGGTAGAAGAAGGGTTAGGGAAATCTCATTCAGTTTTAAGTTTTATTCTATATTGGATTAGCATTCACATTTTGTGTTTGAAAATCTTGGGAAAAACATGAGTTGTTTCTTTTCAAGCTTTTATAGGTGATGGTGATTGGCCTAGCTTTTTCCTTCTGTTTTGTTTGTGGATTGAGTTGGATACTTTGGATGATATGAAGCGGATTCTATGGATTAATTGTTTTTTTTTGTTCACTGACAGGCAATAGTCAAATTGGCAGAGGAAGAAGGCAACTATCTGCAAGATGCTTGGGAGCATATATTGACATGTGTTTCTCGGTTTGAACATCTTCATCTCTTGGGGGAAGGAGCACCTCCTGATGCTACCTTCTTTGCATTTTCTCAAACCGAGTCGGGAAACTCTCCCCTGGCTAAGTCAAATTCAGTACCTGCAAGTAAAGAAAGAGCATCTGGAAAACTTCAATATGCCGCTTCTGCTATGATAAGGGGTTCCTACGATGGTTCTGGTGTTGCTGGCAAGGCCTCTAATGCGGTGACATCTGAGCAGATGAACAACCTGATATCTAATCTGAACTTGCTAGAACAGGTTGGTGACATGAGTCGGATATTTACGCGTAGTCAAAGATTGAACAGTGAAGCGATAATAGACTTCGTTAAAGCACTCTGCAAAGTTTCCATGGATGAATTACGATCTCCATCTGATCCACGAGTCTTCAGCCTTACAAAGATTGTAGAAATAGCGTAAGGATCAATCTTTTGTCAACAATATCTTTTGTGTCTTGCTCAAATTCTCTCTTACTTGTATTATGTTGGTTACAATGGCAGGCACTATAACATGAATCGCATAAGGCTTGTCTGGTCGAGCATCTGGCATGTGCTCTCCGATTTCTTTGTGGCTATTGGCTGTTCTGATAATCTCTCCATTGCAATTTTTGCTATGGATTCCTTGCGCCAGCTGTCTATGAAGTTCTTAGAGCGGGAAGAGTTGGCGAATTATAACTTCCAAAATGAATTTATGAAACCTTTTGTTGTCGTCATGCGCAAAAGTGGTGCTGTCGAGATCAGGGAATTGATTATACGATGCGTCTCACAGATGGTTTTATCACGTGTTAACAGTGTCAAGTCCGGATGGAAGAGCATGTTCATGGTAGTTGATTTATCAAACTCCCTGCTGTTGCTATGATGTCTCTCAGTTTTGTGATGACAGATGTACTCACTGAAATATATTTGCGCTTGCAGATTTTCACGACAGCAGCTCACGATGCACATAAAAATATTGTTTTCTTGTCTTTTGAAATGGTTGAGAAGATTATCCGAGACTACTTCCCACACATCACAGAGACAGAGACAACCACCTTCACAGACTGTGTGAATTGCCTTGTTGCGTTTACCAATAGTAAATTTGAGAAAGATATCAGTCTCCAAGCCATTTCGTTCCTTCAATATTGCGCGAGAAAACTTGCTGAAGGCTATGTCGGTTCATCTTTGAAGAGGATCCCTCCATCTTCTCCGCAGGGAGGAAAAGGCGGGAATCATGATAGTGGGAAATTTCTAGAAAGCGATGAAGATTTATATTCTTGGTTTCCCTTGTTAGCTGGTAAGCCGTTACTTTGCAGTACTCATCTTTGCATTTTACTTCTCTGAATCTCAACAGCGGTGTTCCTTGCCGTGCAGGTTTATCTGAACTTAGTTTCGACCCAAGAGAAGAAATTAGGAAGGTTGCATTGAAGGTCCTGTTTGATACTCTGCGGAACCACGGTGACCATTTCAGTCTGTCCTTATGGGAACGGGTTTTCGAGTCTGTTTTATTTCGGATATTCGATTATGTTCGTCACGACGTTGACCCGCCTAGTGAGCATTCAGCTGATAATGAGGAAGTCGACCAAGAGTCTTGGCTCTACGAGACATGCTCGTTAGCTCTGCAGCTAGTTGTAGACCTCTTTGTGAATTTCTACAAGACAGTTAACCCTCTCCTCAAGAAGGTACTGATGCTATTCGTAAGCTTGATAAAACGCCCTCACCAAAGTCTTGCTGGTGCGGGCATTGCTTCGCTCGTACGTCTGATGAGAGACGTCGGTCATCAATTCTCAGACGAACAATGGGACGAGGTTGTGTCATGTATTAAAGAAGCAGCAGACGCGACATCCCCTGACTTCTCATTCGTTACCAGTGAAGATTTGACGCAAGACGTTGTAAGCAATGAGGATGAAACAAGTGATAATACCAACGACGCACTGAGAAGTAGTAGAAACAGGCAGCTTCATGCTGCCGTAGCAGATGCTAAATCCAAAGCTTCAATTCAGATTTTTGTGATCCAGGTTAGTCCATATCTTTCAGCCTCTTTGGTGATATATGTATATATAACCAACCTTATGAGAGTATATGTGTTCTTTTTATTTGCAGGCGGTAACAGATATCTACATTATGTACCGTACATCTCTCGCAGCCAAACACATGTTGATGCTCTATGACGCTATGCACGGTATCGCATCCAACGCTCACAAAATCAACTCCGACACAGTCTTACGTGCCAAGCTTCAAGAGCTTGGGTCGTCCCCTGAAGCCCAAGAAGCTCCTCTCCTTCGACTGGAGAACGAATCTTTCCAAACATGTATGACCTTCTTAGACAACCTCATAACAGACCGGCCTTTGGGTTACGAGGAGGGGGAGATAGAAAGCCACCTGATAAGCCTGTGCAGAGAGGTGTTGGAGTTTTACGTGGAAATTTCATGTTCGAAGGAGCAGTCGTCTAGATGGGCGGTTCCGTCGGGGTCAGGAAAACGCAAGGAGCTAACGGCGAGGGCTCCGCTAGTGGTGGCTGCGATTCAGACACTGGGAAACATGGGAGAGTCGCTGTTCAAGAAGAACTTGCCGGAGTTGTTTCCTCTGATAGCGACGTTGATAAGCTGTGAACATGGGTCAGGAGGAGAGGTACAAGTAGCTCTTAGTGATATGCTGCAGAGATCAATGGGACCTGTTCTCCTCCACTCTTGCTCCTGATAATTTATCTCTCTAAGGTTTGTATACTCTTCTTGTTTATTTTCTATTACCCATCCCCCTTCGGTTTTCGATTTGCTTCCCTCTCTTAATTTTTTTTCTATTACATCATCTGCTGCTTTTTTTTTTCTTTCTTTCAATGTTTGGTAGCAATGGGCAGAGATTAGCGTTCACGAGTTGTGGTCGGATATGTTGTTTTTCGTTTTATGTAAATTTGTAATTTTAGACAGCCTATGATTATGACACATCGCAAAATAAGTCTTAAAACAAATCTTCTTTACTTTATTTTTTGAGGTTTGAATGTATTACACAAACATGGTCTTACAACATAAAAGCGAATATTAAGCTAAATAGTGAGATGCAAAAGGTTAGTACAAAAATTGAATGAATAGAGAAGGTTGTTGACTTGTTGGTGATGGATAGTTTTATAAAAAAATACATATGATTACATACATAATTGGGAGAAATCAAAAGTGAATGCCTAAGCGGCGGATCTCAGAGCGGAAGACGGGACTGGAAGAGAGAGTACGATGAGCCAAACTCCGAATGTCTTCTCTTGAGCATTCCTTCGATATTCTCACCAGTTCCCACAACGCTCCTCCGCTTATCATCTCCTTCGCATTCACCTCTGCAGCACCACCACCATTTATTTATTTTTTTAACACCAAACATAGAAACTTAAGACAATGATGACGATCATCTACCATGTTGTCCACAAAATGAGAGATAAGGATGAGACTCACCGTGCTGGGCCAAATGGCATAAAGCGAGCTCTATGTGGCGCCTGATTGGTGCAGCTTCATCGTTAGCGTGCTGTACTATCCAGGGAAGAGCTCCATCTTCTATTAGCAGTGATCTCCCACTCTTCACACCTTCATACACTCTTTCTTCACATTAACCTCCCCAATAATATACATTTCTGAAAGAATACTGGTAAGAGCTATATTTACCTTGCGTGGTTGCTCTGGATTCACACTTTGCAAAGTTGGCAATTCCGCGAGCCACCTGAGCAAGAACATCCGGATGTCCACATCTAACCATTCCTAACAAGGCTTTTATTCCACCATCCGACCATAGTCTTGCTTGAAGTTTGTCTGCCAAACCCAAACATTATGTTTCAGATTTTTGGTCAGTTAGAAAAGAAAAAGGTTGTTGGGGTGTTGTTTTCTTACCGTTGCCACAGAGATTGGCAATAGCTCCAGCAACCATTCGTAAGGTCTGCGGATCCTCTGCATCTGCAGCTGTTAACGATAGCAAGCTGATTCCTCCTTGGTCCACAATCAGTTGTTGGCTCACTTCTGTTACCCCACACAAACAAACAAATAAAAACAAACACTATGAGCTTTGTATGGGATACACACAAAGAACTACCGTGTTTCTGCTCTGTCTTAACCACTGATCAGTAATGAGTTTACCGTTCATTGCGAGATTCGCAATTGCACCAGCCGCAACTCTTCGTACAGTTTCATCTTCGTAACTCCTGAGAAGCATCAGCAATGAGCCAAGACCTCCAGCTTCAACGATCTTTTCCTGATTTGCCTCTGCTTATCAAATAGGTCAACAACTATTGAGGACCTAAAGCAGAAATAAAAGATACTGAACCCTCAGAAATGATGCAAAACTTACCTTCAGCTGCTAGGTTGGCCACAACTTTCACAGCATGAATTCTGATGTTTGCATCATCTGACTCGAGCAATTGCAAGATCTTTTGTAGACCCACTGTTTCAAAGAATATGGAAAGTTATAAGAACCGCATAGACATTTTGTGCATACTCTAAGTTCATATATTTTAGATGAAAATCTCATTACCTTGTTCACATAGTGTAGCAAATGGTGCCTTCTGTCCGTTCACAGATTCTCTCGGTTGGGAATGACGTGATGGTAATGAGTCCGTGTCAGAGTATGAATTCCCCGGTGCACCTCTGTCCAAGCATCTTCTCATCTGTAAGAATCATAATCAACGGTCAAGCTGACAAATTCATAAAAGACTCAAATTCATAACATACAGTTGTTATCTAGTTACACAAGAAGCAGGCTAACAGGTAATATCAGTAAAATTTGCAAGATCAAAGATGGCAAATTGACTAATCCTTTTATCTGATGTATAGAGACAATTCCTTCACAGCAATTAAAGGAGAGACTCATTCAGATTCTAAAATTTGTACCTGGTCAGCTTCAAAAGTAAGCTGCACAAGCTGACTTCGCAAAATGGTGACCTCTTCTTCAAGTTTCTTTTTCTGAAGAGCCTCATCCTCCAGCAGCTTTTGTAATCTTGATATTCCAGCATCTTCGCCTTCCTAAAACGTCAGAGGGATTGGTTAAACAGTTGAGAGATATGTAGAGAGAAAGACAAAGTTGAAGAATGGTTACCCCTGATCTTGTCTTCAGTGTTGACTGGCTTTTTAGTTTGCTAACTTCCTCTTCAGCTGCCTTCCTTAACTTTATTTCTTCCTCAAGTGATTCTTTTAGCTTAGCGAGTTCACCAGTGGTAACAACCCCATTGACCTGCAATGCAAAGTAACAAATACTATTTAAAGATGCGCACCCAAATCACCTGAAAAACATAAAGTTACGTGGGTAAGTACCTCTCCATTGCGTCTACCATTCTCCCGCTGGTTCGAGATCAGTTTTTCTTCAAGCTTCTTAACTGACTCCATATATTCCATTTGACACTTTAGTTTTTCCTTCTGTAAACAGAATATTAGATTTCAGAAGGCATAGCGAAATGGCTAATTGGTTTTCGAATTAACCAACCTCCAAGGCCTCTGCAAAGCTCTTTTCGACCTCTAATATACGGTTCTGTGCTTGTTGATTTATTCTCTCCACATCATCATCAAATGCTTTCAGCTGCCTCTCATTTTCGGCAATCACCTTGTCAAGTTGGACCTCAAGCTTCTTGGACAAACTCTTGTAATCAAATTCTTCCTTTATCTTTAACATATTCTCTACCTTCATTGCCTGCCCAAGATTTAACATACTTTAGAGGTTTGAAATGTCTTAGTAGACTTGCTCATTACGGAAAGGGTAAAGTTAGTGAAAAACCCACCCTTTGACCAAATAATATAGTACTTGTTGTCTCTCCTCTATGACGCGGAGACGGACCAATTGTCACAATAAGGGATGTTCTTGCGGTGCCTGAAACGCAAGCAACCTAAATACGTGAAATGATGATACAGAAAAGTTGAAAAAAATAGCAGGAGGCCCGAAATCAAGACAACATGACATTAGCATATGACGAAATGTATATGATAACTAACCACCAAATGAATCTCTCAACAAGCGAGTAAGTTTAGAATCACGAAGGGGAACATGAGGGCTATTCTCAGCGATTGCATTAATGCATTTCCCTAAAGCACTAAGAGAGAGATTAATGGATTTAGCTTCCTCCAGCATGTGCCCTTCGCTGCCTGCATTGCGTAAGGAGGTGAAACATGAGCAAAATCCCATAAGAAAAGAGCTTTGTACTCATAATGATCACTGAGGAAGAATACGTTTATACCAGACTTGTGAACACGTTCAGAGCCAGCAAGATCTACAAGAACAAGCTTGCTTCTTCTGATAAGTGGCTTTGACGGTCTGACAAAGTGAGATGAGCTGTCGTTATCATTAGAGACGGAATCCTCGTGTTCCACCACCGACCTCTTGACATGAACCTGAACTAATTGATAAATGCATCATGGACTCAAAAACGGACATGGAAAGGGGAATGAGAATAAGGGTGGAGTATATATACCATGAGAATGGCATGACTTCGAGAAGATTCAGTATTCAATTTAGTGTTGGCAGCAACTCGATGGGTTTCCCCAAGATGAAGGAGCTCGAGGAAGTTTTGCTGGTTCCTGATCTCAACATGAGTGGCACCAGGGAGGGAGACATCTCCAGTTTTGGGGTCCTCGACAATAGCGATATTGTCGTTACTAGGGTCAAGGAGATCTTGGATGGTCTCCATGTAAAGCTGGCCAGGAGAAATATAAGTAAGAAACTAGAGAGGATGGAAGTAAAATGAGTTAGTTTGGGGGAATAGAGGGAAAAAGGGAACCTGGAGATAGGAGACAGAGATAGAATCAGTGTCAAGAGAGGTGCCAGAAATGATATCTTCCATAGAACGAACCATGATACCACGAGCAGCGGTATCTTCATCACCTAATCTACCAAGGGTGAAAGTCTTACCAGTACCAGTCTGACCATAAGCCATGACGGTTCCATTGTAACCCTCAAGAACACTCTAAAATAAAAAATATAATATGAGTAATCTAAGAAGCGACTTAGATTCGGGAAGGGGAAAGAGAGAAAAGGGACCCACCTCGACAACAGGCTTGGCAACGACTTGGTAGACGCGCTTCTGGGAAGCAGATTCGGTAAGGACCTCATCAAACTCGTAAGTCTCAGTATCCCAATTGTTTTTCCTCAGTTTCAACCTTTTAACCTCTGCTTGCAACTCCACGCAATCCGCAAAATCTGCATCTGCCACGCACTCATCTGCATTCCGTGGCCTTAATCTCACTGCCACTCGCACTCTCCCTGGCACTGTTCGTTCACATGAGAGACCAGAAAATACATTTCCACATAAATTTTTTTAGAGAGCAGATCTAATCTAATGGAGTAAACGTAACAAGTAATCAATCAATCAAGTAAACGGTTCAATAGTAGTAAGAGTAAAAAAAATTGCATCAGAGTAAAGTAAGCAAGGAGACCTCCGTTGTCTCCTGCTCCTCCTCCTCCACCGAGAGAAGCAGAAGAGCTGCGACGGGGAGCTGGAGCGGAAGAAGGAATCCTTGATTTGAATGAAGACGATCTCAGATTTGATGGATTAGCTCCCGAGTTTGTTGGTCTCATGGATCCTCCTCTCGTCCCACCATTTCTCGATGATGACGCCATTGCCATTTCCTTCTTATTGATTCACTAATCAGTCTCACACCTCCAGACTCCAGAGATTAGTCAGAGAAATAGGAGCTAATGAGGTCTAGCAGAGGCTCCCCCTTGGCACAACACAATCAATCGAGGGTTTTTTTTTTCCAATTTTGGGGATTTTTCTTTTAAAAAAACAGTGATGGTGGTGGAGGCGGAGGATGGCGGGGCCCACACTCGGTTTGTAATTTTGAATGAATACAGAGACAGTCGTTGAGTTAAAGTGGGTCCTACTGTGTCCAATAAAAGTAGTGTCTTTTACCTTTTTTTTACCCCTCAACTAGACTGGTTTCAGTCAGCTTTAATTGCGCCGAACAAGTTAGCTTTGAATTTCATTTACCCCTGGGCCCTGGCAGTGTTTTGGATCCGGGTCCGGTTTGCCTGAGCCCATTTACATCATTTTCTAGGCCTCGATGAATTTTGATAGCCCACGCCGAATTCCATTTTTTTAATCACACAATAATAGTTCTTTTAGTGGTCACGTTTCTAGAACTTTGGAACTCTCTCTCTCTCAGGACATGGTGGATTTCTAAACTCGATGATGACAGAGAGTGATAATAAAAAAACAAGAAAACACAGTACAAACTTTGTAATAGGTGAAAACGAATAGGGCTTGGTTCAGCTCTGCGGCAGCGGCATTCTGACTTATTAAGCAGCAAGTGGATTGGCGTGGATTGTCACACGGTTTAGCCTTATCTCAGCAAGCGGCCTATCTCCCGCACCTGTTTGAGTCTGCACAATCACACCACTCAAAATCATTAGATTAGATATTTTGTTAAAACAAACTCACATAAATCATGCTACAGGGAAAAAAACATTCTGTGACAGTAGGAAAGAGAACACAAGAAGTTGAGGAATAATGAGAGCAGAAAGAAGGTATACCTTTTCCATAATGTCAAGCACTTCGAAGCCATGGATGACTTTGCCAAAGATGGTGTATAATCCATTGAGATGAGGTTGTTTGGCATAGGTAAGGAAGAACTGGCTTCCATTTGTGTTTGGGCCACTGTTTGCCATCGACAGCATCCCTCTTGCATTGTGCTGCCACAATAATAATAATAACAGTATATGAGAATGTGCATCAGGATGCAAATCATATCAGTAACCAAATAGCTACAGCATGTGACAAGTTGGCCAAAACACATTGATGCTTCTATATGATATGAATTTTAAAGTATAAGTAGAGTTGTGGTAAGCTAAGAGAATCCTATATTTGTTGCTGCTAAGTAATAATCCTATATCATATGAATTTTCAACACTATATATGATCCCTCGCTTGGCAGAAATAATGATATGAATTAACAACCTTAAGGGAGTCACGAATCTCGTCATTGAATTTCTTTCCCCAGATGCTAGTTCCTCCTTTCCCTGTACCGGTTGGGTCTCCGCCTTGGATCATGAAGCCTTTGATGTTCCTGTGAAAGATAGTCCCATCGTAATAGCCACTTGCACATAGCGCCAGAAAGTTCTGCATCATCATAACAGGAATGTCAAGGGGTTTAGTTAGTAAAGCTTAATGGTACACAAGAGCTCAGAGAAGATATTGATTCAGAAACCACCTAATGAAAGGACCAAGACAAATTCAGCTGCTACATGAACATTATCCAAACAACCCTAAATTTTGAGATTATTATAATATAAAAATCTAGAGACTGAGACAATCCTCCAATCCTCCATAGAGGAGAGATTAAACAATGATTCAATGAATTTCACTTTTTAATTTTCAAAGATAAGTTCAGAAGGAAAAGCAAGTAACCTCGGCACTCTTTGGAACCTCGTCACAGAAGATCTCGCACTTTATATCCCCCAGATTCGTGTGCAATGTTATTGACTGCGCAGACCAAACCAAGACTATGAGGAAAGGAAACTCCCGAGTCTTCTTATTATTATTGTTATGTGTAAAATTACAAAGTCAAAAGTCTCACCATCGACGCTGTGATGCTTGGAAACTAGCGGAGCTGAGTTGATTTCCTACCTCTTCCTTCTCTCGCGTCTATGCTGCTTTGTTTTTGTTCCAGATTTTTCTACAGTGGTCTTTTGTCGCTCCGCCGTTGTTGTATTGGCATTGTATGGGCCACCTTTAAGGAAGAGTCGGTCCATTAATGGGCTGCCTCGATTCCTTGTAGTATTGGGCATTATACGGGCCCTTCAATGTTATTATAGGCCCATTAAGGAAATAACAATCAGCAGCATCGCTTTATGCTTTCACAGTAACCAACCCCAATTCAATTGTACGTGTATTGGAATCTCTAATTCACATGGCTACCACCGACCCGCCATCTTCCGCCGCCGTCGCCGCCGCCGCCAGTGACAACAAGCTCCCTCGATCGATTTATGACTTGAATGTCGATTTCTTTGACTCCTGTTACTTATTGAATCCTTCGGTCCGGTTTGGACCTGTGCTTTCACCCGCTTTCGATCCGGAGGCGGCGGCGGAGAAGAGCTTCAAGGACGGCGGCGGTAATTTGGACAGATGGACCTGTAACACTTGTAAAATCGAGTTCGCTTCCCTTCAGGATCAACGCTCCCACTTCAAGTCCGACATTCATCGCCTCAACGTAACCATCTCTCTCTCTCTCTCTCTCTGTCTCTTCTTATTTAAATTCGAATAATTACTAATTTAACCACTCGTTGTTTATTTAGATCAAGCTGAGTGTAGCTGGAAAGGCTGTTTTGAGAGAAGAAGATGTCGACGAGTTGACATCTGAGTCCGTCCAAGACTACGATGTTTCCAGTATCTCAGGATCAGAGGACGAAGCTGAGCCAAGACACTCCTCCTTGTTCCTCCATGCTCCTGTTGATAAAAAGAAGCTTTTTATCCGTCTTCGAAGCGGCGACAAGGTTTCCATCTGGAAAAGCTTGATCATGGACGAGGCTGAAAGGGTTTCTTACAGAGGAGGAGGAGGAGGAGTTTCTGTTGATGATGATTGTGTTGGGAGCTTGGCCGAGAGTGATGTCACCGAGAGGCTGAGGAGTTTTGTTAATACGGATGATGATAGGAGGAGAATGTGTGTCGTGTTGCTTGCAAGTGGTGGCCACTTTGCTGGTACTGTCTTTAATGGAAAGTCCGTTGTGGCTCATAAGACATTCCACAGGTACGGTCTTAAGCTTCTCTTTGAGTCTTGTCTTGTGCAAATAGAGGTCTTCCCTTTTTCCTTTAAATTCCATTTTTTTTTTCCACATGTAATTAGATACGTTGTAAGAGCCAAGGCTGGGAAAAAACAGTCTACAAAAGATGGGAGCGGGGGAAGTATCCACTCTGCCGGTGCCTCACTTCGTCGTTATAATGAACTTGCTCTGAAAAAGGTTCGTCCTCTCAACAAGTTTTGATACTGTTTCCTTCGTCTTTGATTTTTCGAAATTCATTTTGTTCCTGCTTTTATAATAGGAAAAAAAAAAGATTATTAGGGGACGATCTGTTTAGCTTAGCTGTCCAGGAACTTGCTTCTGTTATTGTTCTCTTGACATGGTTTCTCAGTTTATCATTTTCCTAAAAAACCCATATCGCAGGTTAGATGGATCTTTCATCTTAAGTGAGGAAAAATAGCTTAGAAGAATAGAAAGCCCCACCTATAATATCTGCGGCTCTGAACTTCTGAAGTATATAGATTAGAAAACATAACTTTGGTCTCTCAACCTGTGTTAGGATCATAGGAAGGAAAACACTAAAACTTTTGTTTCTATTCTCTTATCCTGGACAAAAATTATACATTTGGCTTAATGTGTGAATCTCTAATCATCATTTTTTCAACTTTTTTAGGATATACAAGAGCTACTTGCTAGCTGGAAGCCTTATTTTGATGGCGCTTCTTGTGTTTTTGTCCATGCTCCCTCAAGCAGTAGGCAACTACTTTTCAATGGAGGCAAACCCTACTTTAGCAGCCAAACTGTCCGAAACGTTCCATTTACTATCCGGCGGCCAACCTTTAAAGAATCACAGCGTATATATAATCAATTGACTCAGGTTGCATATGTAACTGAGGAGATTTTTGTAAATCCACCAGAAGAAGAAGCCAAAGCTAATATCGTGGAGCACACCCACACTGAGGATTCTGGTAAAATCTCAAGACAGGATGAGCCTGCTGAAACTTCTACTACCAGCATAATCTTAGAGGAACCAAATGTTATAGAAGAGGACCTCGGAGATGGAGTTACTGGTACCTCAACTTCATTACACGAAGCTGCTAAATCTGGTGATTGTGAGAGAGTTGGGAAGTTACTGGAGGAGGGTATGGATCCTTGTGCTAAGGATGAAAGAGGCAGAACGCCGTACATGCTTGCAAACGACAAGGAAGTGAGAAACATTTTCAGGCGGTTCATGGCGTCAAACCTTGAAAAATGGAATTGGCATGATGCTAAAGTACCCAGCCCGCTCACCAAGGAGATGGAGGAATCTCAAGCTGCTAAGCAGGTATTTTGCATTTTGTTGACTTCAGAAATTTGGCAAGGATTCCGCAACAGGCAAAAATAGGACTAGAAATAGCTCCTCTCTTTATGCACTGGTTTCTTAGGTTAAGCTCTATCCAGGGGTTTATGGGATATATGTGGTGGTTGTCTGTGAGGGTCCAAATAAATGGTGCTGTATGAAAGTTATGCATTCATGCTCCCATGATTTTTGTGTTGAGAGACATGGATTCATAAGTGATGCTGTCTGAATCCATCATGTGACTAACTTGATTTTGTGACGGTGATGATTTGGTACAGGCAGAGAAAGACGCCAAGAAGAAAGCAAGAGCAAAAGAAATGAAGAAACAACGAAAAGCCCGAGAGAAGAAGGCTCAAGTAACAACGTGTTGATCAGTGTGTTATACAAAAAAACAAACTGGGCAGTTAACTTGTTACCTAACGCTCCTCTTTGTGTTTACAGGCAGAAGCTGAGCAGGCTGAGAAGGACAAACCCATCTCTAAAGTGGTGAGCTTCACAAAACCCAAAATGTAATAAATATGATTGGAATGAGGAGAGAGACGTCAACATTTTGTTTTCTGTTATAATGTTATAGGAGGAAGTGAGAAGAGCAATGGCGGCCGAGAGGGAAAAGAGAGCAGCGGCTGCAGAAAGACGGATGGCATCACTTAAGATTCAAAGCAGTTCGACGACAACACCATCATCATGAGGGAGCGACTAGTATTCATTATATCCCAAAAAAAAAAATCCTATAGCTCTTGCCGAGATTATAAACATTTAATTCACATATTTTGGTCTCTTCTCTAATAATTTTTGATTCCTTTAGTTCATTATATCCCAAAAACAAACTTTGAATTCTGTTAAATAAGTTTTGTAGAAAATATGGGATCACCCTTTAAAAGCTACATTCCAGCCTTTTATTTAATCTTTAAGAAGAGAAATAATACTCAACAATGGTCAGAGGAGAGGGCTAAGTGAAGGGCGTGCTCTGCTTCTTTCAAAAAGAGTCTAGTGAGTTGTTTCTGGCCTCTACGGTATACCACACTTGACCACTTGTTTCTGCTCATCATCCTTCTCCCCTCCTTCAACTCCAACTCCCTATTATCATCACATTTTCAAACCAACGTATCAGTTGTGTACTTCTCTGATAAAGTTATATAAGATTTGTTTAGATTACGCAATGCCAACAACCCCCTCCTCTGATATTCTTACACTGTATAACTATCATCAACATTGTACCTGGGCTGTTCATGGCTCTCCAAGACGCATGCCTCATCAAGGAGCCCAGCATCTTGTTCTTCACTGCCGGAATTCTCTTCCAGCTTCATCATCCTGTCAACCATATAAAAAATGCATCACTTACTTGATATTGAAGAAACCTAGTCGTTAGCTCTTTGATATTACCATGTCACATGTAACGAATTTAATTTGCTTACTTTGCATTAAGGAGATCCACAAGCAACTGCAAAGCTCCAGAATCCCCGCATGCTTCCCATACCGCCATCCTCACCTCAGTTTCACTAGGTGGCTCGTCTGGTCTTGACTCTACAAGCTTTCACTCTTTGTCTCAATAAAAGCAATATCTAGTGATCAAGTGGAGGAGTACAAACTGTGAATATTATATTATTAGATGAGTGATGATACCTACCTCTTCAAGCATAGCTGAGACCTTGTAAAGCTCATCTTCTTGCATGGCAATGGTCCTCAAGCCAGTCATAAAATCTTCTGGGAAAACTAGTTTGTTCACATATGAGGGAATCTTACGCTGCCCCGACCAACTGAAATTACATGATCTAGCAGCTGTTCCCTTCTCATCGCTTTCTCTGACTTTTGATGTGGTTTGTGGGAAAAAACCATGATCCAGGAGAGATTTTGGCAGGAGACACCGGAGTTCAGCTTTCTGCAATGTGAAATTTTTAAAGTTAAACCTATTTGTATATTAAGTCAAAATCCAAAGTTTGATTAAGATAGTGCGACTGCTAACCTGAGCTTCAAGAAGCTGTCCCTTGGAATCAGAGAAAGGGATGCTCGGAATCGCCTCAATAGGATAATGTACCTAAATGTATCCAATGTTATTCCTAACAGCAGATGTGAAAAAAAACAAATTTGAAGAGCATCTTTTTGATCTTCAGACATACTTAAGAACCATATATAATTCTATACTTACCATGAGATAATCATCGGGATTGTTCTCTATCACAAATCCGTACAGGTAAAGAAGCTCCTGCATACAACAAGAAGACACCACCACTCAAATAAATAACTAGATGTGATAATTTACCAAACGCAAAGAACTATTTATCTAAGCAAACAAAACGACATATATTTGACTGAATAACAAACAGGGCCACACCATTTTCAGGTCATTGCATTTTTCAAGATGCCAGGAGCGAACTGTAAAATGTCTTACCTCATTTCCTTTGTTACCATAACTGATCGTTATCTCCTTGTTTGGAATAGGATTTTGTGCAACTGTTCAGTTTAGCGAATTGTGGCAGTTTAAGAAATGTTCAATATTTACTGAAAGTGAGAGGTAAAAGTAAAACAAAAAGAATATTGGCCAAACCGGAGAGAAGGTACATGGAGAAAGGAACTTTAGATACTGATCCGGTCCCATCAACTTCCCAAGTCGCCACAGGCTTCAAGTCTATACTGCCATAACCATAGTACATCATATCACATAACACCAGGAATATAACACAATGGGACAGAGAAACAAAGAACAAAATCTCGATTTCTGGTATTTGGCATATTACCATGGTTGCAAAAGTCAATGCCGGGAACAAGCCCTTCAACCCACACAGTATCTCCGGGTACTACAGATGCGGTGGCAGGGGCTTGATCATGAATCTCTACCAATCAGAAAATAAAGAAACTCATGAAGTTTTTTTTTAGTGACACAGGACAGTCGTATAAAGAAACAAAATACATGGATCAGACAATTAATGAATTGCCTTTTTGATGGGAATCCGTTGCAGGTGTTGATTGGCAACCCCCAACATCTTCTTGGTTTTGTGGAAAGACGAAAGAATGTGGAAGAGGAAGGTTTAATGCACGACTCCAGAACACAGAATTTGCCCTGGCGCAACAAAAAAAAGGGGTATCATAATCACTCGGGAGCCATTTTTGCAGCTCACTATAAACTATTGGTTCTACTAGAAAAGAAATAGCCAACAAACATACCAGAGGAAGTGTTCAAAGGAGACAATGCTGCAGGAAAAGACAAAAAACAAAAAGAAATATGATTGGCTGGCTGGCTGGCCTTCAAGAACAACAAAGTAGCGTAAAAAAATGTTTAAGCCTAGTCAACCTTTCAGAACAGCCATCCAAAAGAAGAAGCTTTTTGAGGAGGGACTCCACTTTGTCATGGTAAAGTGAGAGCAACTTTTTTTTCTGAAAAAGGTAAGGAAATGAATTTCATCTTCAGAATTATTATTATTATTATTATCATATGTAAAAGGAGAAAATGTAGACTTTGTGGAAAGATAGACCTGTAACAGGGTAGCGTCGTACAAGTTAGTGCCTTTGAGCTCAAGGAAGTCATCATCGGAAAACCAAAGAGGATTGCCAAATCGAGTGGGAAGCATGTCAAGATACCTACCACAACACACACACACACAGTGTTGAAAAAAAAAGAGATGAAAGTGAATAATATGTTGAAAGAAAGAGAGCAAAAGCTTACGGCTTCCAAGAAGAAAGAGGACGAAGACGCTCAAAAGTAAGGAACAAAATGATGAGAAAGCGGTCATCGACATGACCTTGCTCGAACATGGAGCGACACTCTGGACCGAGGAGAGGCTCCTGCAGGACTCTCATTGGTGTGATGGCCAATTCAAGCGGAACAACCACCAATACATCCTCTGAAAAATCTAATCATCAGTTTCTTTTCTTTTTTAAAGAGATAAAAAAACAAATAATCTAGCAGATGATGAAGATGATGATCCTTCTTTACCATCGGAAGAGCCTTCAGCGTCGGCGAAAATGCCGAATCCTTTTGGGGAAGAGTTGATGGTGCAGCCTCGTAACTCACTTCCATTCACCTCAAGCCAGTCTATGAACACTTGCACTTTCCCTCCTTCTTCCGATGTAACCGCCGCCGCCATCCTCCCTCTCTCTCTCTCTCTCTCTCTCTCTCTCTCTCTCTCTCTGTACACTGTATGTGTATAAGTTGACTGATCGGTTATAGACTGAACCAAAAGATAAACCGAATGAAAAGCAATCGATAATTAATGATTTTAGTCAAACCAAAGAAAGTGAACCAAACCAGAAAGAACCGGGAATCGTTAAACTCTCCCTTTCCATACGCCAGCCAAACTAAAAAGCTTTGATTAGCGAGACGATTTCTTTCTGGAAGAAGAGAGAGAGAAGCAAGCAGTGGAGAAGAATGGCGTCGTCGGATATGCCGGAGGCAACAGTGAAGAACATTCTGGATCAGGATTCTCTGAAATGGGTGTTCGTGGGTGGGAAAGGAGGCGTCGGGAAGACGACATGCAGTTCCATCCTCGCAATTTGTCTCGCTAGGGTTCGATCCTCCGTCCTCATCATCTCCACCGACCCCGCTCACAATCTCAGCGACGCCTTTCAACAGCGCTTCACTAAATCTCCCACTCTGGTTCAAGGCTTCTCCAATCTCTTCGCCATGGTATCCTCCTGATCTCCTCCTCTAGATCCCCTAACCGATTTGATCTCTCATCTCTCGATTCCAAATTTTCAAATCTCAATCTCGTATGATTTGCATCAGGGGATCCAACTAATTTGTATTCTTCGTATTTGGATGCTTTTTTTTTTTGACAGGAGGTGGATCCTACTGTTGAAACTGATGACTTAGCTGGTCCTGAAGGGATGGATAGTTTGTTCTCTGACTTGGCCAATGCCATTCCTGGTATCGATGAGGCCATGAGTTTTGCTGAGATGCTCAAGTATGCACAACCCTCTCCTTCTTCCCATTTAACTATTTTTGTGATATATCTTTCTTGTTTCCTTTGTAGGTTGGTCCAAACGATGGATTATGCAACTATTGTCTTTGACACCGCTCCTACTGGCCACACTCTCCGTCTCTTGCAGTTCCCTGCCACTCTTGAAAAGGGCCTTTCCAAATTGATGTCCTTGAAGAGTCGCTTTGGTGGCTTGATGAATCAGGCATCTCTTTTGTGCTTTTGTGGAAATACTCGAATATACTCTCTCTATGGCTGATTATTTGAATGAGCTGTTGTGTTTTTTTTGGGCCAGATGAGCCGTATGTTTGGCATGGAGGATGAGTTTGGGGAGGATGCTCTCTTGGGTAGACTTGAGGGCTTGAAGGATGTCATTGAACAAGTCAATCGCCAGTTTAAAGACCCGGTACCCTTTTCTTAGTTCCTTCCTTTGCTCTTTTTTTTTTGCTATTACTGTACAGTTCCTACTATACCTGTAACATTTCTAACTATCTATATATTTTGTGGGAGTCACTTTTCCTTATGAATTTTGTTACTTCTGCATTGGTGAAGATTCTGATTCTGCAATTTGATAAATGCGCAGGATTTGACAACGTTCGTCTGTGTCTGCATCCCTGAGTTCTTGTCTCTCTATGAAACGGAGAGATTAGTTCAGGAACTCGCAAAGTTTGAGATCGACACGCATAACATCATCATCAACCAAGTGCTATACGATGACGAAGGTGCTACTTTTTTGCAGATTTTTTTTTTCTTTCCTATTTGTGCCTATCTTCTTCCCGTATGAAATTTTGTTTTAAGTACACCAACTATTATCTAACTTGCTAATCTTGTCTAGATGTGGAATCCAAGTTGCTAAGAGCAAGGATGAGGATGCAGCAGAAGTACCTGGATCAGTTTTATATGCTATACGATGACTTCAATATCACAAAACTTCCTCTGCTTCCGGAAGAGGTAAGAGACTCTCAATAGAGGCGAGAAAGAGCATAAACCGAAACAAAAGACTCATAATCTGAAGATATATGTTTGAATGACAGGTGACAGGGGTGGAAGCCTTAAAGGCATTCTCGGATAAGTTCCTGACGCCGTACCATCCCACTACAAGCAGAAGCAACGTAGAAGAGCTGGAGAGGAAAGTGCACACACTGCGATTGCAGTTGAAAACAGCGGAAGAAGAACTGGAACGGATCAAGAGTTGAAGGATTTGTTCTATCCCAAAAGTTTCTTTCTCAACCATAAGAAGATACTCGGAACTCAATTGCTTCCTACATGGCAGACTTCTGGATCTGAGCGTTCTTGTTGTTTCTGTTTTTTTTTTAAAGAATTTATAGGTGGAAAACTATAAGGTTTTTTTTTTGGTGTACTCAAATGTCTCTCTCTCTCTTCTCTCTAGTTCTTCAAGTGGCAAAAAGAAAAACTCTTTACAGGGCAGGGGATCAAACACAGTAATCTTTGGAAACACTTTCTGCAGTCTTATGTTGCACATTTTTCTACACTATAAAGTCTCTCTTTGTTTAATTTCTACATTTTGACTCTCTTTGTGTTAATTTCTACAACTTTTATCTCTCTTATTTGATAATCTGAACTCGCTAATACAAAAAAAAAACTCTCAGTTAAGAAAATTTGGAAATATATTTTTAATGCACTTTGTTGATTGACAAAAAAAACACTTTGTTGATTGACAAAAAAACACTTTGTTGATAAGATTGATGAACTGTATAATGGGCTTGAGCCCACATAAGATGAGTCCAAAGTGATGGCGGGTGGATGAGGACATATAAAGGAAGAACTAGATTAGGTAGAATCCAGACTCCATAACGGTAAAAAGAATATCTTTTGCCCTTTTCTCTCTCTCTCCCTCTCCCTCTTTCTTCTCCTCGCTCTGTGCTGCGTGTGTGTGTGTTCTGCCGTTTTGGGAAATAGATTAGAGATGGGTGTGGGAGGAAAGTTCTGGGATTTGGTGAGACCATATGGTCGACAGGAAGGTAGTGATTATCTGAGAGAGAAACGGGTGGCGGTTGATCTTTCCTTCTGGATCATTCAGCATGAAACTGCCGTCAAGGGTTTTGCCCTTAAACCTCACCTCAGGCTCACCTTCTTCCGTACCATCAATCTCTTCTCCAAGGTTCTTTCTTCCTTTTTCTCTCATTGCATTGCTTCAATTGAATTTTCCCAATCTTTCTTCTTTAGGGTTGGTTTGATCGTAATGCGGTTTAGGGTTTGTGCAGTTTGGAGCGTACCCAGTGTTCGTGGTTGATGGAACACCTTCGCCCTTGAAATCCCATACCAGAATCTCTAGGTTTTACCGATCTTCCGGAATCGATACCTCGAGTCTCCAAGAGGGCCTAGTCTCCGTTGAGAGAAATAAGCAGTTTTGTGAATGGGTTACCGAATGTGTGGTAAAGTTTTGAGCCCCCTTTGATTTTATGATGCTTGCTACTTTTGGTTCTCCCCATTTATTATCACTTCTTTATTTGTGGTGTTGTTATGTTAGGAGCTACTTAAATTGCTAGGTATCCCTGTTCTGAAAGCAAATGGTGAAGCTGAAGCTCTCTGTGCTCAGCTCAATAGCCATGGTTTTGTTGATGCCTGCATTACTCCTGATAGTGATGCTTTCCTCTTTGGTGCTTCCTCCGTTATCAAATCCATCAAGCCTAACTCCACTGTAATTCTTCTACTTTGACTCGCTTAATGGTTTAGCTTTCCTCCTTTTACTGATGTGAACTATGTAGGAGCCATTCGAGTGCTACCACATGTCAGATATCGAAGCTGGTCTCGGTCTGAAGCGGAGACACTTGATAGCCATCTCTCTTTTGGTTGGTAACGACTTTGATTCAGGTGGTGTTTCTGGGATTGGTCTCGATAAGGCACTTCGCATTGTCCGTGCCTTCTCTGAAGACGACATTCTCCAAAGGTAATTAATTAATTAATTAATATTTTAATCCGTAAAAGCTTTATTGTGAACCATTTCTTGAACGTGTTCCGTATTATTAGACTAGAGGACATTGGAAAAGGGTTTAAACCTGCAGTGAGTGGTGGAATCAAATCAGTGGATGATGATGATGTTGATGATGGTGAAGAATCCAGCTCCCAGATGAAAAGAAGATTGCCTCACTGTTCTCGCTGTGGACACCCAGGCAGCAAGAGAAGTCATTTCAAGTCCTCTTGTGAGCACTGTAGCTCTGATTCCGGTTGCATTAAGAAACCATTGGAGTTTACATGTGAATGCTCCTTCTGCACCAAGGATCGGGAATTAAAGGAACAGAAGAAAACCGAGAATTGGTGGATCAAAGTCTGCGATAGAATTGCTCTAGGCCCAGATTTTCCCAACAGAAAGATTATCCAACTCTATCTATCCGACAGTTTCACAGGTATGAAAAATGATTTAATAACTGTTGTGCGCATTACATTACATGATTCCTGTTCTGAAACCTGATGTTTAAGTGGCAGAAGATGGGTCTTCAATGTCTTGGGGAACTCCAGATACGGAAATGCTAGTGGATTGCTTGGTTTTCAACCTTCACTGGGATCCTTCTTATGTTAGGAAAATGTTGCTTCCGATGTTGTCGACCATTTATCTAAGAGAAAAGGCAAGAAGCAGCAACATGGGGAATCTCTTGTTATGCGACCAGTACGAGTTCCATTCAATCAAGTGCATGAAAACTAGATATGGGCATAAGTCATTTGTGATCAGGTGGAGAAAACCCAGATCTACAAGTGGTTTGACTCCAGAGAAACCGATTGTTGTATGGGAAGAAGATGAAGAAGTGGTGGAAGAGGAGGGGGGTGTTGATCTCTTAGATGGGTTAAATGAACCACAAGTGCAAGATGATAACGGTGAATGCTTCTTGCTAACTGATGAATGCGTAGGACTTGTCCAGTCTGCTTTCCCGGAGGAGACAGAGCACTTCCTACAAGAAAAGGTAATGTGCATGGTTCTCTCTATCTATAGATAGTATAAAATCGGTTTTGTGTCCCCCTTTGGCTTATTATAGTCTTTTGGTTAAACTGACAGAAACTGCGAGAGTCGAAAAAGAAGAATGTTTGTGAAGGAGCAGCATCATCATCAATGGGTGCACAAAGAAGTATAACTGATTTCTACCGATCAACGAAAGCAGCAGCAGCAGCAGCAACACCAGCTCAAAGTATAGACACAGGGGAGAGCTCAATAGCTTCTGCTGCTGTTGAAAAGAAGAGACAAGCAACTAGTGGTAGCTTTTCAAAGTCTGTAAGGCGTCGTCTTTTGTTTGGATAGAAGTTAGAACATAACATATTCGTGTTTTTCTTCGTAAACCCAGTTTTTAGGTCTGTATAAAAAAGGAGTGTTTAACTTTGAATATTTTCTCTAATCTAGTAGATCATCTTGTTTTTAGTTTAATAGACTTGCACATTCATCTTTGTAGTAAATCTTCCCCCACTGAGTTTAAAAAACTTATATTTTTTGTTTTTTTTCTAATCCAAAATGTTACAAAATAATAAAAAAAAATGGTGCTGCCCAGGATCGAACTGGAGACCTTTTGCGTGTAAGGCAAACGTGATAACCACTACACCACAGCACCTTATGCCTTAAACGTATCTGCTGTGTTAATTAGAACGTAATCGTATTTGCGAAATGAATGGCGGATGATTAGAACAAAACAACAGAGAGAAGAGCAAAGGTTTGGTCTTTATCGGGGAGCAAAGAGAGAGAGAGGATGAGTGTAGTAGTAATAATAACATCAACCATCAATTCATCTCCGGTTCCGTCATGGATGAACAGCGGGGACAATAATTCTCCTTCACTGAGGGAAACCTCTGCCTATTTCTCAAGGAGGAGCTCGAATATATCTCTTCTGAGGAAGAAGAAGAAGGAGGTGTGTTGCGGCGGCAAGAGCACAGATGATGATTACCACGCAACCCTCAAATCTCTCAACTCTCGAGGCCGCTTTCCCAGAAAATCCCTTGGACAGGTTCAGTCTCCCCTTTGATCATCTCTGCTTTGTTGAGACAAATGGTCGAACACCATGTGTGTGCTCTCATCATGTTTTTAGCCCAGTATATAATATGATTGAAACCTTGTTGTTTTGTGTGTGGTGGCACAAGCATTATATGCTGAATTCGGACATCAACGATCAGTTAGCGGCTGCGGCAAATGTGAAAGAAGGAGACTTTGTGTTGGAGATAGGACCTGGGACTGGCTCTTTGACCAATGTTCTTCTCAACTTAGGTGCTTCTGTTCTTGCCATCGACAAGGTTTCCTACACTTCATTCTCAAATGTTTTGTTTGTTTGTTTGTTTACAAGCAGCAATTGTTGATTCTATTTTTGCAACCAATTCTAATAGGATCCTCATATGGTGGATTTGGTGCGAGAAAGATTCCAAGGTTCCCCCAAGTTCAAGGTACCACCAACAGCCCTTGTGATTTCTCCCTAATTGGATGCTTTGGGTTTCTCTAACAAGAGATGGGGGTACATACTTGTAGGTTTTGCATGAGGATTTTGTCAAGTCTCATATCCGTTCTCACATGCTGTCTTTTTTAGAGACTAGAAACTTATCTGATCCAGATTTAGCTCTTGCAAAGGTCTCACAAGTTTCTCTCTCTAACTCAGCAACCTCGTATATATTTTAGTATTGATCTTTTACACTTGTGTATATTATTATTATTGAATGCAGGTTGTGTCCAACTTACCTTTTAATATAAGTACTGATGTTGTCAAGCTTCTTCTTCCTATGGGTGACATCTTCTCTCACGTCGTTCTCTTACTCCAGGTTCCATCCTTTTCAATTTAGAGGATTTATCTAGATTTTTTTTTTTGCTTTTAATATATAATAACAATTTTAATATATAATAACAATTTGGTGTTGGGGTTAATCTTAGGATGAGGCAGCATTGCGATTGGTTGAGCCAGCTTTGCGAACATCTGAATACCGACCCATCAACATTTTGGTCAACTTCTATTCTGGTACTACTACTTGTTACTCTTCCTTCATGCAATTCTTGTGATCGTTCGTTTATAATGTGTTATAATAACCTTTTTTGTTTTTGGTTTCAAGAACCGGAATACAATTTCAGAGTTGCTAGGGAAAACTTCTTCCCTCAGCCCAAGGTATTATCTTTCTTTGTTTCAACCAAGTACATATAAGTTGGTTTTCATCTTATGCTCTCCTCCTTTTGCAAGGTTGACGCAGCTGTTGTAACATTCAAACTGAAGCATCCGAGGGACTATCCCAATGTTTCCTCCACCAAAAGTTTCTTCTCTTTGGTAACCCTAAAACTCTGTCTTCACTCTGCTTCTTAGTTTTTTGTAAGCTGAAACCAATCCCACAAAAAATAACAGGTGAACTCTGCATTCAATGGGAAGAGAAAAATGTTAAGAAAGTCACTCCAGCACCTATCGTCATCTCCTGAGATCGAAAAAGCTCTTGGAGTAGCAGGTCTTCCAGTCACTGTAAGTAATGAATGACTTGTCTGTGTCTTCTTCTTAGGGGAGCGGACCTTATTTCAGTAAACCACAAACAGTTGTCTCTCTAGGTTGGCAAAGCCTTGGACTCATCATCATATGTATTTTCTGGTGTTGTCGCAGTCGAGGCCAGAAGAACTTACCTTGGGTGACTTTGTCAAGTTGCATAATGTAATAGGCAGAGAATAGACGGTGGTTCATACTAATCGAAGTTTTCAGGAAGCCACCAGAGAACAAAGCAGCATGAGGAGAGGGAGGAGAAGGAGAAGGCCATTCAGATGCAGATGAATATGTCCATATACGCAGGAAGTAAGTAGAACGCGGATCCAGTCACATGTTCTTGTGTAACTCTCTCTCTCTGTATTTTAGTCAAACTTACCTGTATGGTGTAAAATTTTAATATCACAACTATTTCACTATTTTTTTTTTGTTTTTTTTTTGTTAGGTATCACAAATTTATCTTGATTATGATTGTATTTAGAATAAAATTCTTTAGAACCACAGTTGGTTACTTGGTTAGATTCTGTACACTAACAAAATATGGATTATTTTTTCATTTTTGTATGATTATTATTGGTATTTTTGAAAAAGAAAATAACAGTTTTTCTAAAAATAAATGATTCAAATGATACTGAGACCGACAAATAATGGGTTAGGTTACATGGAAGTTTCATCGGACGTCTGTTTTAAGTTTTCTACTTCGGAACTGGAATCGGATTTGAAATCTTGAGGAAGCTTATGGAATCTTGTTTACAAGACGCTTCTAAAATATCATATCTAAAAATACGTTGGAAGTTTACAATTCCGTTTTGGAATCACGCTTTCATTTTATAAATACAACATCATAAATAAAAAATTAAAATCATGTTTTTGTTTTGTATAAAATCTAAAATTTAATAGTAACTAAATAAAAATAAAAATATACAAATATTAAAGCAAATTATCTTTATGCATTGAGGTTTTTATTAGATATTTATCATATATATTCAAATATGGTGTCAATAATTTATGAAATATTAAAACTAATTAGTATAATTATTTCTTATAAACTTAATTTATATGGATTTTCACAATTTTAACATGAAATCATTTAAAATTATTATAAATGAATAAATGCTTTATTTTAAATTTGAATCATATAATTAGTCATAAATGTGTAATTATTATATTATATATGTATATATACACGTTTCTAACATGTACCTATTTCATAATTTTTTTAAAGATTTGTTTCTACGCTTCCATGTAATTCTGATTTCGTTTATCTATTTTCGTTTACATGTAACATAGATAAGATGTTGAATTCAATGCTTTAGATCTGTATAAAAGAACAAATAGATTGAATTAACTGAAAACTTTTAAAAATATAAGAAAATATAGGATTGGGTGTTGAATTCTATTAAACAAAACTATTATAGAATATAAAAACGAGTGGATATTAAATTGTTAGGTAGAAGAGATAAGATGATGTGGAATGTAAAAAATAAAATTTAGGGTGTTTAAATTTTTACATCAATGTACATAGTTTTAGAAGTTAGGCCATGTACATTGGTTACACTAATTCAACACCCTAAATTCCACTTTTTCAATTCCACATCATCTTTTCTCTCTTCCACCTAACAATTCAATACACACTCATTTTTATACTCTACAATGATTATGTTTAATAAAATTCAACACCCTATGCTATTACTTTTTATATTGTTAAAAGTTTTCAACTAGTTTAATTAAAAACATAAAAATTATGTTTTATTTTAATTACATCTTTACAAATAACAAAAATAGAAAACATGAACAGTAATTAAAAATCATATTATTAAAAAAGTTTACAGAAACTTAAAATGCATTACAACGCAATAATAAACACACAAAACAACTAATAAAACAAACATAACTTGATTAATACAATAGACACAACTTATACAAACAATAAAACTTTTAGATCACACATAGACACATCAAATCTCTTTATCATGGATTATTCGTGAATTTGGTTCATATATGTTTGACTAGATCTGTTTGTAAGAGATGAAGATGCTGGAGAACCTAGAACAGCTGAAATGCAACTTCGACAAGAAGCTCGAAAGAACCCGCACATGAAGAAGAATCACGGACGTATTCTTCGTTGCCGTGTTCTTGACTATAGCGACCAGCTCTGTTCTTACGTTCAACATCCATGGAGGATACTTTGTTACTTTAACTATTTTAACAGTAATTTACCATTTTATTTTGGCATAAATGTACTTTGCATTTATTATTCAAATTTAATACTTATTTTATTAGTTTAATTATATATGATATACTACTTTCATTTTTTATTCTTTTGAAAATGTAAAAAATTTTGAAAATAAGAAATTATAATAATACATTATCATATTTTGTTTGATTGTTTTAAATCTCATGTGAACATCCTCGATAAATTGTAGCATCAGATTTTACATATATATAAACTATTGGAAATTTTACATTTTAGAAAAAATAAACTCTTGCAAAAATTTGACATGTTTTGGTTGATGGTTTTAAATCGAATGTAGACAATCTAAATGGTTTATAAAATAAATTTCTATATATTATAAATTATTTAATGATATTAGAAATTTTGAAAATTACATATAGTCACACTAATAATTTATGTAGTTTAAATGATATTAGATTTTATTTTTGTTTTATACACTGCTAGTGTTTTTAGATGTTTTTGTTACTTCAACTATTTCAGAAAATTAAGTAACCTGCTGTTGGAGGTAGAAGCAACACCAAAGCAACTTAAAAAAGCAACTATTTTATTTTAGCATAAAATGTACTTTTGATTTATTGTACAAAATAGTCAACATCATATTTTTGTAGATATTTCTACTTTGCTTTTGATTTTCTATTTTATTTTAAAAGTTAACTTTTTTAAGTAACTTGCCAAATGTTAATATTTATTGTGTTAGTTTAAGTTATATATGTAATATCGATTTTTTGTAAATGATATTAGGAAATTTTTTGTTCTGTACATTTTAAATGTTTTTAAATATTTTTGTTACTTGAACTATTTTAATATTAATTTACCATTTTATTTTGGCATAAATGTACTTTGCATTATTATTAAAAATTGCTAACATAATACTTTTGTTAATATTACTATTTTACTTTTAATTTTCTCTTTATTATAAAAGTTAGTATTTTTAACTAACTTGTCAAATTTTAATATCTACTTTATTATTTTAATTATATATAATATACTAATTTCGTTTTTATTCTTTTGAAAATATAACATTTTTGAAAAATAATAAATTATAATAATGCATTATCATATTTTGTTTGATTGTTTTAAATATCATGTGAACATCCTCAATAGATTATAGCAACAGCTTTTATATATATATAGTTTAGTATTGGAAATTTTATATTTTAAAAATAAACTCTTGCCAAAAATTGCCATGTTTTGGTTGATGGTTTTAAATCGAATGTAGACAATCTAAATGGTTTATAAAATAATTTTTATATATTATAAATTCTTTAATGATATTAGAAATTTTGAAAATTACATATAGTCACGCTAATAATTTATGTAGTTTAAATGATATTAGATTGTTTTTTATTTTATACATTGCTAGTGTTTGTAGATTTTTTGTTACTTTAACTATTTCAGCAAACTAAGCAAACTGCTGCATGACGTAGAAGGAAACACCAAATCGACTTAGAAATGCAACTATTTTATTTTAGCATAAAATGTACTTTTGTTTTGTTGTACAAAATAGCCAACATCATATTTTTGTAGATATTTCTATTTTACTTTTGATTTTTTTTTTTAATAAAAATTAACATTTTTAAGTAACTTGTCAAATGTTAATATTTATTGTGTTAGTTTAATTTATAAATGTAATATCAATTCCGTTGTAAATGATATTAGGAAATTTCTTGTTCTTTACATTGTGAATGTTTTTAAATATTTTTGTTACTTTAACTATTTTTAACATAATTTGCCATTTTATTTTGGCATAAATGTACTCTGCATTTATTATTCAAAATTGCTAACATAATACTTTTGTTAATATTACTATTTTACTTTTAATTTTCTCTTTTATTATAAAAGTTAGTATTTTTAACTAACTTGTCAAATTTTAATATTTACATTATTAGTTTAATTATATATAATATAATAATTTCTTTTTTATTGTTTTGAAAGCATTTTTTAAAATTATAATAATGAATTATCATATTTTGATTTATTGTTTTAAATCTTATGTGAACAATCTCAATGGATTGTTTGCAATAGTTTGACATTTTCGATTGATGATTTTAAATCGAATGTAGATAATCTAAATGGTTTATAACATCAAATTTTATATATTAAAAATTATTTAATGATATCAAAATTTTTGACAATTACATATAGTCATACTGATAATTTATGTAGTTTAAATGATATTAGGATTTTTGTTTTTTTTGTTTTATACATTGTTAATGTTTTTGTTACTTTAACTATTTTCACATTGATTTCTTTTTTTATTTTAGCATAAAATGTACTTTCGATTTATTATACAAAATAGCTAACATAATATTTTTTGTTAAAATTGTTATTTTGCTAAAGACTATGAGGAGAGTTCTCAAGAGGTCACATCAGTAATGACAATTTTGATAATAATACATGAGACAAAGGTTTATTACATGGGATTAATATTGGGCTTTATTTATATCATTAGACCATGAATTTGAATATTGACTGTGTGCTAGATTTTCCATTCCCCTAAAAAGCCCATTGGGTAATTATGATAAATATTGGGCTTTATATTAAGCCCATCATTTTGAATATTCTTACAAAAAAGAGTCAACTATAGGCCTAATGATCTAATCCAACCACGAATATCTCGTTTGTAATCAATATTCTTACTCTCCTTTGTCATCATCAAATTAAAGTTGGTAGGGGCGGAGAATCTCACTCTCTTTGATTCAATCTCCTCGTCTGCACCAGAAGATCATTCTGTAAAGGTAAACACACTTCGGATCTCAAAATACAACTCTCGTCTTGTGAATCTGTGTGTTGTTGTAAGGTTAGAATAAACAAATTAGGGATTTGAGTTGACTTTGGGTGTACTCTTAATGAAGATGAGTAGTAGCGTGGTGGAGACGACGAGAGCAGAGCTGGGGCTGGTGGTAGTGTATTTGAACAAAGCGGAGGCGAGGGACAAGATATGCAGAGCTATACAGTACGGATCCAAGTTCTTGAGTGATGGACAGCCTGGCACTGCTCAGAACGTGGACAAGTCAACCAGCTTGGCCCGTAAAGTCTTCCGTCTCTTCAAGTTTGTGAATGACCTTCATGCCCTCATTAGTCCTCTTCCTAAAGGCACTCCACTCCCTCTTGCTCTCCTCGGAAAGGTATTTTTAATCTTTGCTTTGCTTTGCCCTTCATCATCAAATCTATTCGTCTCAATCTTCTGATTTTCTCGGCAGTCCAAGAACGCATTGCTCTCTACCTTCTTGTTCCTTGATCAAATTGTCTGGCTTGGCAGGACTGGCATTTACAAGGTAAGTGTCTCTGCATTTTTTAATAAATAAATTAATATATATATATATATATATATATATATATATATATAGTGTAAATCTTCAATTTTAAACTAAAGGTTTCTGTTTTTTTTTTTAATCTGCTTTGCTGATGCTTCAATAAGAACAAAGAACGAGCTGAGCTTCTTGGGCGTATATCACTCTTCTGTTGGATGGGGTCTTCGGCTTGCACATCCTTAGTCGAGGTTTCTTCTCTTTCCATTCAACTTTGTTGCTTTGCTTCCAACGCTAATACTAGTAATTGCTAGTAACTTGCATGGTTCTCTCTATCTATAGATAGTATAAAATCGGTTTTGTGTCCCCCTTTGGCTTATTATAGTCTTTTGGTTAAACTGACAGAAACTGCGAGAGTCGAAAAAGAAGAATGTTTGTGAAGGAGCAGCATCATCATCAATGGGTGCACAAAGAAGTATAACTGATTTCTACCGATCAACGAAAGCAGCAGCAGCAGCAGCAACACCAGCTCAAAGTATAGACACAGGGGAGAGCTCAATAGCTTCTGCTGCTGTTGAAAAGAAGAGACAAGCAACTAGTGGTAGCTTTTCAAAGTCTGTAAGGCGTCGTCTTTTGTTTGGATAGAAGTTAGAACATAACATATTCGTGTTTTTCTTCGTAAACCCAGTTTTTAGGTCTGTATAAAAAAGGAGTGTTTAACTTTGAATATTTTCTCTAATCTAGTAGATCATCTTGTTTTTAGTTTAATAGACTTGCACATTCATCTTTGTAGTAAATCTTCCCCCACTGAGTTTAAAAAACTTATATTTTTTGTTTTTTTTCTAATCCAAAATGTTACAAAATAATAAAAAAAAATGGTGCTGCCCAGGATCGAACTGGAGACCTTTTGCGTGTAAGGCAAACGTGATAACCACTACACCACAGCACCTTATGCCTTAAACGTATCTGCTGTGTTAATTAGAACGTAATCGTATTTGCGAAATGAATGGCGGATGATTAGAACAAAACAACAGAGAGAAGAGCAAAGGTTTGGTCTTTATCGGGGAGCAAAGAGAGAGAGAGGATGAGTGTAGTAGTAATAATAACATCAACCATCAATTCATCTCCGGTTCCGTCATGGATGAACAGCGGGGACAATAATTCTCCTTCACTGAGGGAAACCTCTGCCTATTTCTCAAGGAGGAGCTCGAATATATCTCTTCTGAGGAAGAAGAAGAAGGAGGTGTGTTGCGGCGGCAAGAGCACAGATGATGATTACCACGCAACCCTCAAATCTCTCAACTCTCGAGGCCGCTTTCCCAGAAAATCCCTTGGACAGGTTCAGTCTCCCCTTTGATCATCTCTGCTTTGTTGAGACAAATGGTCGAACACCATGTGTGTGCTCTCATCATGTTTTTAGCCCAGTATATAATATGATTGAAACCTTGTTGTTTTGTGTGTGGTGGCACAAGCATTATATGCTGAATTCGGACATCAACGATCAGTTAGCGGCTGCGGCAAATGTGAAAGAAGGAGACTTTGTGTTGGAGATAGGACCTGGGACTGGCTCTTTGACCAATGTTCTTCTCAACTTAGGTGCTTCTGTTCTTGCCATCGACAAGGTTTCCTACACTTCATTCTCAAATGTTTTGTTTGTTTGTTTGTTTACAAGCAGCAATTGTTGATTCTATTTTTGCAACCAATTCTAATAGGATCCTCATATGGTGGATTTGGTGCGAGAAAGATTCCAAGGTTCCCCCAAGTTCAAGGTACCACCAACAGCCCTTGTGATTTCTCCCTAATTGGATGCTTTGGGTTTCTCTAACAAGAGATGGGGGTACATACTTGTAGGTTTTGCATGAGGATTTTGTCAAGTCTCATATCCGTTCTCACATGCTGTCTTTTTTAGAGACTAGAAACTTATCTGATCCAGATTTAGCTCTTGCAAAGGTCTCACAAGTTTCTCTCTCTAACTCAGCAACCTCGTATATATTTTAGTATTGATCTTTTACACTTGTGTATATTATTATTATTGAATGCAGGTTGTGTCCAACTTACCTTTTAATATAAGTACTGATGTTGTCAAGCTTCTTCTTCCTATGGGTGACATCTTCTCTCACGTCGTTCTCTTACTCCAGGTTCCATCCTTTTCAATTTAGAGGATTTATCTAGATTTTTTTTTTTGCTTTTAATATATAATAACAATTTTAATATATAATAACAATTTGGTGTTGGGGTTAATCTTAGGATGAGGCAGCATTGCGATTGGTTGAGCCAGCTTTGCGAACATCTGAATACCGACCCATCAACATTTTGGTCAACTTCTATTCTGGTACTACTACTTGTTACTCTTCCTTCATGCAATTCTTGTGATCGTTCGTTTATAATGTGTTATAATAACCTTTTTTGTTTTTGGTTTCAAGAACCGGAATACAATTTCAGAGTTGCTAGGGAAAACTTCTTCCCTCAGCCCAAGGTATTATCTTTCTTTGTTTCAACCAAGTACATATAAGTTGGTTTTCATCTTATGCTCTCCTCCTTTTGCAAGGTTGACGCAGCTGTTGTAACATTCAAACTGAAGCATCCGAGGGACTATCCCAATGTTTCCTCCACCAAAAGTTTCTTCTCTTTGGTAACCCTAAAACTCTGTCTTCACTCTGCTTCTTAGTTTTTTGTAAGCTGAAACCAATCCCACAAAAAATAACAGGTGAACTCTGCATTCAATGGGAAGAGAAAAATGTTAAGAAAGTCACTCCAGCACCTATCGTCATCTCCTGAGATCGAAAAAGCTCTTGGAGTAGCAGGTCTTCCAGTCACTGTAAGTAATGAATGACTTGTCTGTGTCTTCTTCTTAGGGGAGCGGACCTTATTTCAGTAAACCACAAACAGTTGTCTCTCTAGGTTGGCAAAGCCTTGGACTCATCATCATATGTATTTTCTGGTGTTGTCGCAGTCGAGGCCAGAAGAACTTACCTTGGGTGACTTTGTCAAGTTGCATAATGTAATAGGCAGAGAATAGACGGTGGTTCATACTAATCGAAGTTTTCAGGAAGCCACCAGAGAACAAAGCAGCATGAGGAGAGGGAGGAGAAGGAGAAGGCCATTCAGATGCAGATGAATATGTCCATATACGCAGGAAGTAAGTAGAACGCGGATCCAGTCACATGTTCTTGTGTAACTCTCTCTCTCTGTATTTTAGTCAAACTTACCTGTATGGTGTAAAATTTTAATATCACAACTATTTCACTATTTTTTTTTTGTTTTTTTTTTGTTAGGTATCACAAATTTATCTTGATTATGATTGTATTTAGAATAAAATTCTTTAGAACCACAGTTGGTTACTTGGTTAGATTCTGTACACTAACAAAATATGGATTATTTTTTCATTTTTGTATGATTATTATTGGTATTTTTGAAAAAGAAAATAACAGTTTTTCTAAAAATAAATGATTCAAATGATACTGAGACCGACAAATAATGGGTTAGGTTACATGGAAGTTTCATCGGACGTCTGTTTTAAGTTTTCTACTTCGGAACTGGAATCGGATTTGAAATCTTGAGGAAGCTTATGGAATCTTGTTTACAAGACGCTTCTAAAATATCATATCTAAAAATACGTTGGAAGTTTACAATTCCGTTTTGGAATCACGCTTTCATTTTATAAATACAACATCATAAATAAAAAATTAAAATCATGTTTTTGTTTTGTATAAAATCTAAAATTTAATAGTAACTAAATAAAAATAAAAATATACAAATATTAAAGCAAATTATCTTTATGCATTGAGGTTTTTATTAGATATTTATCATATATATTCAAATATGGTGTCAATAATTTATGAAATATTAAAACTAATTAGTATAATTATTTCTTATAAACTTAATTTATATGGATTTTCACAATTTTAACATGAAATCATTTAAAATTATTATAAATGAATAAATGCTTTATTTTAAATTTGAATCATATAATTAGTCATAAATGTGTAATTATTATATTATATATGTATATATACACGTTTCTAACATGTACCTATTTCATAATTTTTTTAAAGATTTGTTTCTACGCTTCCATGTAATTCTGATTTCGTTTATCTATTTTCGTTTACATGTAACATAGATAAGATGTTGAATTCAATGCTTTAGATCTGTATAAAAGAACAAATAGATTGAATTAACTGAAAACTTTTAAAAATATAAGAAAATATAGGATTGGGTGTTGAATTCTATTAAACAAAACTATTATAGAATATAAAAACGAGTGGATATTAAATTGTTAGGTAGAAGAGATAAGATGATGTGGAATGTAAAAAATAAAATTTAGGGTGTTTAAATTTTTACATCAATGTACATAGTTTTAGAAGTTAGGCCATGTACATTGGTTACACTAATTCAACACCCTAAATTCCACTTTTTCAATTCCACATCATCTTTTCTCTCTTCCACCTAACAATTCAATACACACTCATTTTTATACTCTACAATGATTATGTTTAATAAAATTCAACACCCTATGCTATTACTTTTTATATTGTTAAAAGTTTTCAACTAGTTTAATTAAAAACATAAAAATTATGTTTTATTTTAATTACATCTTTACAAATAACAAAAATAGAAAACATGAACAGTAATTAAAAATCATATTATTAAAAAAGTTTACAGAAACTTAAAATGCATTACAACGCAATAATAAACACACAAAACAACTAATAAAACAAACATAACTTGATTAATACAATAGACACAACTTATACAAACAATAAAACTTTTAGATCACACATAGACACATCAAATCTCTTTATCATGGATTATTCGTGAATTTGGTTCATATATGTTTGACTAGATCTGTTTGTAAGAGATGAAGATGCTGGAGAACCTAGAACAGCTGAAATGCAACTTCGACAAGAAGCTCGAAAGAACCCGCACATGAAGAAGAATCACGGACGTATTCTTCGTTGCCGTGTTCTTGACTATAGCGACCAGCTCTGTTCTTACGTTCAACATCCATGGAGGATACTTTGTTACTTTAACTATTTTAACAGTAATTTACCATTTTATTTTGGCATAAATGTACTTTGCATTTATTATTCAAATTTAATACTTATTTTATTAGTTTAATTATATATGATATACTACTTTCATTTTTTATTCTTTTGAAAATGTAAAAAATTTTGAAAATAAGAAATTATAATAATACATTATCATATTTTGTTTGATTGTTTTAAATCTCATGTGAACATCCTCGATAAATTGTAGCATCAGATTTTACATATATATAAACTATTGGAAATTTTACATTTTAGAAAAAATAAACTCTTGCAAAAATTTGACATGTTTTGGTTGATGGTTTTAAATCGAATGTAGACAATCTAAATGGTTTATAAAATAAATTTCTATATATTATAAATTATTTAATGATATTAGAAATTTTGAAAATTACATATAGTCACACTAATAATTTATGTAGTTTAAATGATATTAGATTTTATTTTTGTTTTATACACTGCTAGTGTTTTTAGATGTTTTTGTTACTTCAACTATTTCAGAAAATTAAGTAACCTGCTGTTGGAGGTAGAAGCAACACCAAAGCAACTTAAAAAAGCAACTATTTTATTTTAGCATAAAATGTACTTTTGATTTATTGTACAAAATAGTCAACATCATATTTTTGTAGATATTTCTACTTTGCTTTTGATTTTCTATTTTATTTTAAAAGTTAACTTTTTTAAGTAACTTGCCAAATGTTAATATTTATTGTGTTAGTTTAAGTTATATATGTAATATCGATTTTTTGTAAATGATATTAGGAAATTTTTTGTTCTGTACATTTTAAATGTTTTTAAATATTTTTGTTACTTGAACTATTTTAATATTAATTTACCATTTTATTTTGGCATAAATGTACTTTGCATTATTATTAAAAATTGCTAACATAATACTTTTGTTAATATTACTATTTTACTTTTAATTTTCTCTTTATTATAAAAGTTAGTATTTTTAACTAACTTGTCAAATTTTAATATCTACTTTATTATTTTAATTATATATAATATACTAATTTCGTTTTTATTCTTTTGAAAATATAACATTTTTGAAAAATAATAAATTATAATAATGCATTATCATATTTTGTTTGATTGTTTTAAATATCATGTGAACATCCTCAATAGATTATAGCAACAGCTTTTATATATATATAGTTTAGTATTGGAAATTTTATATTTTAAAAATAAACTCTTGCCAAAAATTGCCATGTTTTGGTTGATGGTTTTAAATCGAATGTAGACAATCTAAATGGTTTATAAAATAATTTTTATATATTATAAATTCTTTAATGATATTAGAAATTTTGAAAATTACATATAGTCACGCTAATAATTTATGTAGTTTAAATGATATTAGATTGTTTTTTATTTTATACATTGCTAGTGTTTGTAGATTTTTTGTTACTTTAACTATTTCAGCAAACTAAGCAAACTGCTGCATGACGTAGAAGGAAACACCAAATCGACTTAGAAATGCAACTATTTTATTTTAGCATAAAATGTACTTTTGTTTTGTTGTACAAAATAGCCAACATCATATTTTTGTAGATATTTCTATTTTACTTTTGATTTTTTTTTTTAATAAAAATTAACATTTTTAAGTAACTTGTCAAATGTTAATATTTATTGTGTTAGTTTAATTTATAAATGTAATATCAATTCCGTTGTAAATGATATTAGGAAATTTCTTGTTCTTTACATTGTGAATGTTTTTAAATATTTTTGTTACTTTAACTATTTTTAACATAATTTGCCATTTTATTTTGGCATAAATGTACTCTGCATTTATTATTCAAAATTGCTAACATAATACTTTTGTTAATATTACTATTTTACTTTTAATTTTCTCTTTTATTATAAAAGTTAGTATTTTTAACTAACTTGTCAAATTTTAATATTTACATTATTAGTTTAATTATATATAATATAATAATTTCTTTTTTATTGTTTTGAAAGCATTTTTTAAAATTATAATAATGAATTATCATATTTTGATTTATTGTTTTAAATCTTATGTGAACAATCTCAATGGATTGTTTGCAATAGTTTGACATTTTCGATTGATGATTTTAAATCGAATGTAGATAATCTAAATGGTTTATAACATCAAATTTTATATATTAAAAATTATTTAATGATATCAAAATTTTTGACAATTACATATAGTCATACTGATAATTTATGTAGTTTAAATGATATTAGGATTTTTGTTTTTTTTGTTTTATACATTGTTAATGTTTTTGTTACTTTAACTATTTTCACATTGATTTCTTTTTTTATTTTAGCATAAAATGTACTTTCGATTTATTATACAAAATAGCTAACATAATATTTTTTGTTAAAATTGTTATTTTGCTAAAGACTATGAGGAGAGTTCTCAAGAGGTCACATCAGTAATGACAATTTTGATAATAATACATGAGACAAAGGTTTATTACATGGGATTAATATTGGGCTTTATTTATATCATTAGACCATGAATTTGAATATTGACTGTGTGCTAGATTTTCCATTCCCCTAAAAAGCCCATTGGGTAATTATGATAAATATTGGGCTTTATATTAAGCCCATCATTTTGAATATTCTTACAAAAAAGAGTCAACTATAGGCCTAATGATCTAATCCAACCACGAATATCTCGTTTGTAATCAATATTCTTACTCTCCTTTGTCATCATCAAATTAAAGTTGGTAGGGGCGGAGAATCTCACTCTCTTTGATTCAATCTCCTCGTCTGCACCAGAAGATCATTCTGTAAAGGTAAACACACTTCGGATCTCAAAATACAACTCTCGTCTTGTGAATCTGTGTGTTGTTGTAAGGTTAGAATAAACAAATTAGGGATTTGAGTTGACTTTGGGTGTACTCTTAATGAAGATGAGTAGTAGCGTGGTGGAGACGACGAGAGCAGAGCTGGGGCTGGTGGTAGTGTATTTGAACAAAGCGGAGGCGAGGGACAAGATATGCAGAGCTATACAGTACGGATCCAAGTTCTTGAGTGATGGACAGCCTGGCACTGCTCAGAACGTGGACAAGTCAACCAGCTTGGCCCGTAAAGTCTTCCGTCTCTTCAAGTTTGTGAATGACCTTCATGCCCTCATTAGTCCTCTTCCTAAAGGCACTCCACTCCCTCTTGCTCTCCTCGGAAAGGTATTTTTAATCTTTGCTTTGCTTTGCCCTTCATCATCAAATCTATTCGTCTCAATCTTCTGATTTTCTCGGCAGTCCAAGAACGCATTGCTCTCTACCTTCTTGTTCCTTGATCAAATTGTCTGGCTTGGCAGGACTGGCATTTACAAGGTAAGTGTCTCTGCATTTTTTAATAAATAAATTAATATATATATATATATATATATATATATATATATATATATATATAGTGTAAATCTTCAATTTTAAACTAAAGGTTTCTGTTTTTTTTTTTAATCTGCTTTGCTGATGCTTCAATAAGAACAAAGAACGAGCTGAGCTTCTTGGGCGTATATCACTCTTCTGTTGGATGGGGTCTTCGGCTTGCACATCCTTAGTCGAGGTTTCTTCTCTTTCCATTCAACTTTGTTGCTTTGCTTCCAACGCTAATACTAGTAATTGCTAGTAACTTTTCCAAATGTTTTTTTTTCTTTTTAATAGATTGGGGAGCTTGGTAGGCTCTCAGCTTCGATTAAGAAGCTCGAAAAAGAGATCGGCAACAAGGATAAACACCAAGTAAAGGCGCTGCGTCCTCCAAACCATTTATATTCTCCTAAGAAGAAACTCCGTATGCTGATTTAGATATTGACATTTTTGTTTTTGGGGCAGAATGAGCAATACCGCGCGAAACTGCAGAGATCAAACGAGAGGTCATTGGCTCTGATCAAAGCCGGAATGGATTTCGTTGTTGCTTTCGGTTTGCTTCAATTGGCTCCCAAGAAAGTCACTCCCCGTGTCACTGGCGCTTTTGGTTTCGCCTCCTCTCTTATCTCTTGTTATCAGGTTATTACTATTATTATTCCCTTTTTCCATGACAACACTTTACTTACTTATGTATGTGTTGTACTCTTGGGATATAGAAGTTCACTGACTAAAAGCCGCCACCAATCTCTCTTGCTTTTTGCAGTTACTGCCATCGCATCCCAAGTCCAAGACGGTTTAGGAAACAAGGAAAAGATGAAGTAGAGAGTCGTAGTTTCTTCATGTTCCATAGTGTTTTTCTGCATTAACTGCTGTTGTGTTTGATTTGTCTTTAACACTTGATTTTGTGCTAAAACGTTTCAGTCTGTTTGAGAATAAAATGAGAAAACGTTTCAGTATATCAATCAACACTAGAAAATGGGCAAAGAAGAGTAAAATACACACACACTTGAATGTTCGTAATGTTTTTGTATTTATTACCGAGACTGTGTCAAACAAAACAGTACAATTGTCCTACTAATATCCCCGATTAAAGGAGAACAATTATGAATTGAATAAAACTCCCGCTCCAAAAGGACCACATTATCAGCCAGATAGCTTACATAAATGTGACATGTGTGTAAAATGGCCATCACAAGAATGTTAAAAAGTTGTTCTTAAAAGAAAGGCCCGTCAGATAGCGAGTGAACCACTTCCTTCGATGATCGGGTTCTCCTCACTTGCATCCGACGTTTGAGTTTTAGGCTTAGTCGTCGTTGACGTCCTCGAAAAACCATACCCCAGAGAGCTTCCGCTTGCTTCACATAGCTGCCATTATCGTTATACACCCATTTCCCAAATACAAAATCAATCAAACACCAAACCAGATTCTTATTATCACAAAATAAAATTTAGAAAAGCCGTATGAACTTGATCGAAGATTGAAACGCACCTCCGTTAGTTCAGACAGGTGACGGGTTCTGAACTCGTTGATCGTATTTGCTATTTCTGATGTCGGTAATTTGACCTGACAATGTTTTAACAATGATCATACATTCTGTTTATTTTTAATTACTATTTCCACAGACGAGAGATCATCATTTATGTTTTATTACCTGAGCAAGAACAGCAGCTGCCAACTGTAGACTTGGCTCCAGCGTCTCCGGTACAACCTACCAAGTTTTTGTTTAATTGTGATCAAGATATTTAATGTAGGACTAAGACAGCTTATGAATGGGAAAGTGAATGAGTTTTTGTGAACATTACAGCAGTAGCACCAGCTTTTTCTAGATTAAGACCATGAACAACGTCGTGTGCACGGACAAAGGTCTTCACATTAGGGTAGTACTTGCTCAGAGCCCACACACATCTGTAATTTGCTCCTGGTGCGTCTAAAGCAACCACAGCAGCACATGCTCTCTCTGCTCCAATTTTGTGGAGGACCTGTATTGTTTTGCACAAGTAATTTATATATATAAAAGCTGGTCTAATCTGTAAATGTCTCGTGCAGTCTTTCTTTTTCTTTGCGTACCTCTTTACTACCAGCGTCTCCAAAATAAACAGGGAGGTCCAAGGAACGGGCGATAGTCACTCTATCACTGCAAATAATATATAATGATGTACTCAGGTAAGAAAAGAATGTTTAGATATGGAATTTTATATCAGAGAGGTTAAAATGTGCTCGAATGTGTGTGGAAGTTACAGATAGTGCCCACATTTTCGGCTTATCTAAAACCCACAAAATTGATCATAGAGCAAATAGGCGATGTTATCTTTACCTGCTGACATCGAGGGCAACGAAGGGGATAAGTCTTTCTGAGAGAAGCTGAGCAATTATCTGCACGTAACAAATATACAATGGCCAACAAGTTAGAAACTACCAGATGGTCTCGTCCAAAGAGCATCAGCTGAAGAACTTCAGATAATGTATTAACCTGCCCAACACGCCCAAATCCGCAAATAATTATGTGATCCTGTAAATCATCTGTCTGCAAAATAAAATCAGCCAAACACACAAAAGTGGGATTAAACATCAGTCAGACACGTAATGATTTCCTGAACCAAAGAATGTGTGAGCTTCAGAAACGACATTAAAGTCAAATGGTGCCATGATTAAAATAGAGCTGAAATTCTATACGAGTATCATCAAGATTCCTACCTCACTTTCAACCGGTAACAAACTTCTAACATCATGCAACTCAAACCGGGATGCAATTAACTGGCCACCAGCAGCTAACCAAGGTGTGATAGCCATTGAGATTCCCACCACAAGAAACAGCAATGAAGATAGCTGAGGAGACATTATACCCTGGAAGAACCGCCGATTAGGCCTCTAGGGAAAAGACAGTAGAATATATATACATGATGTCGATAACAAACCTGATTGACAGCTTCTCCAAAAGCAACAAATGCAAACTCTCCACCAGGGGCCAGAAGAAGACCGGCTCTAATTGCAGATATGACTGAAATTCCGAATAACTTGCCCATTAGAACGACTAATATAGTCTTGCCCAGTATCAAGAGTCCCAAAGTCCCAACTACGACAGGGAAGTTAGAGAGAAGAAGTTTCGGATCAATAGACATGCCAACCTGAAATGAGTAGAACTCCTTTTTAGTCTTATGCTTACATATGTCTACAGTAGAAAGAAACATCAGAAGTAATACTTTCTTTGACCATCAACAATTTTTCCTGCTTTTTCAGAAATGATAAATATATGGATGAAGTTATTTCGAAACTCATAAATTACCGTCATGAAGAAAAGACCCAGCAGAAGACCACGATAAGGAGCAATATCTGATTCTACTTGCAATGAAAACTCTGTCTCTGCAAGGAGTAGACCAGCCAAAAACGCTCCTAATGCCATGGAGAGTCCCGCCTGAGTTATAGAAAGGAACATTTAGCAGAAGAGAAAGAATGACATGGCGGAATAAATGTAAATGCCAAGTACCAACAAGATGAAGGTCATACCCTAGCTGTCAGTAAACTAGTCCCAAGGATAACAAGAAGTGTGTTGGCAGAGAATATCTCAGCGTTTCGATTTTCTGCAATCTGCTTGTAGATTGGTCGAAGAAGCTGTGGGCCACAAGAGTGTCAATGACTTAGATAATATCTCCATAAAAACATATGAATGAATACTAGAAACAGCAGTGATACCACAGTAAACTTTCAAGAGAAGTCAATCAAAACCTATTATGTAGCAAATCTAAAACATTTCACCTTACAACTTAAGTAATTAACTAAATTCTATCTGGCACCTCAAAAGTTAAAGTATTGGAGACTTACAAGACGGCCACCAGCAATTATGGCAGTAATGGCAACTGCTGCTTTGACCGCAGCAAGTCCAAGAGCTTCAGCAATGGCTTGAAACCCAATCTGAGAAGAACAATTAGACACTTAGCATTTTCTTACCATTAATACTTTCTAGATATCATTGAGTGTATACAAGTATCTGGCATTGAACAGCACATCTAACAGTACTCAATTATAAGAAGGAACCCTAGAGATGAGCTTACCCCTCCTTTCGATGAATTAGGTGAAATAAGTGGGATGAGAATCAGTAAAACAACTACAGCTAGATCCTGTGAAAAAAATAGCAAAATGATGAGAAACTCCCAGCATAGCCGTCAGAATGAACTCTGCTCTGAATCGACCTGAAAAAGCAAGACGGAGAATGTAGCTCGTCCATGTCTAGATGTACTCTCACTCCGTTCTTGTAGAACCTGATACCAAGTACAATGTTATCGTTCAACAAAATTCCTTTCAATAAGATAGCTATCTGAATGCAACCAAAGATGTCACCTGAAGGACAACAGCGGTGGAGGACAGTGCCAGGCCATTTCCGATAACTATTGCCGCTGGACCAGCCTGACCAGCAACGTAATGTGCAATCAATCCAACTACTGCCGCTGTCACCAGAACCTAGATTACAAAAACAGAAGTGTAGATTAAGAACCTTGGACACAGAACTTGGATATATTACGTAAAAAGAGATGTGGGAATATAAATCAAATCACCTGAGTGGAGCCTAATCCAAAAACATACTTCTTCATGGAACTCAGTCTTTCAACAGATAGCTTTCAAATCAAAAGAAAACAAACTATTGGATCTTCTAACAAACACATATCAAAAACAAAACCACAACCTACGTATATATCAAATAGTACCTCAAGGCCAATGTTGAAAAGCAAGAAAACAACTCCAAATTCGGCGATGGCCTTGGTTGCGTGCACATTACGGATTATCGAAAGACCATAAGGACCAATCAATATTCCAGCTGCCAAATACCCAAGAACAGGGCTGCCTATACATTGAAGCAGATGAAGCCATCAAGACAGCGCATAAATCTCTATGTAACATGATTGCGAGACTGAAAATGGTTTTGAGTAATGAGAGCATAGAAACTGTAGGAGTCTGAGGAAAGGGGATTCATTGGAGAAATAACAAAAAAAAGAAGACTTCTACTAACCTCCAGGAATTTTCTGAAACAGAGGCACAAATATGACGCTTGCCAGCAGTAACCATAAGAAATCAAGCAGGGAAGCTTCTTCCTCATTGACCTAATAATTGCAGAAGTTTCAGCCTGCAAACTACATTCCATACAATTTGCTTGGGATTTTGAAAAAGAACAAGAACGATCATTCATACCTCCTGGTGAGGGATCATCTCAAGCAGTTTCTTAATTCTCTTAGGAAGTTTCTGCACTTGCCGTATCAACGGCTTCTTATTGGAAGAGACATCTTCTGTACTAGTGCTGATAACATCTTGCTGTTGAAGCAGCTGATTGTTCACCCCTACTCCATTGGAGTATAATGTCAATCTGGAACATTTACGAAGCTCATAATCAACAAAAATACCAAGTTTCACGTACTAAGATAATCATTCAAAAATAATGAAAAAGAAGATCAGATTTTGAAACTGACCCTGCGCCGAGAAGTGCAAACCCAAAAACTAGCTTGGGCCATTGCTGTTTGACAGAATCAACCAGACTTGCAAAAACTGTTGTGGTCCCATCCGGGTTGGAAGAGAAGAAAGATGCAGAAAAGAAACGGGAGGATTTATTAAACGATGCCTTGGGAGCATTAAGAGAAGAGCCCTCTTTTGGGAGATCTTTCTGTGTTTCCTGTTTTTTCGTCTGACCAACAATCTTTGACTTTTCAGAATCTAATTCCACCACTTTAGAAGAATCTACACTTGGCTTTCCATTCTCAAGATCGCTTGAATCAGAAGGCTGCGTTAGTTTTAGAGCCTTCGGAGCAGTTTTATCAGGCAAATGAACAGCTGTGTTCTGTACCAATGATATATCTTCATGCGTTGGTGATTCCATTTCAAACTGGTTGCTAGCATCTTCAGCATTACTTAGGAGTACCACCTCATCTCCAAGAAGAGTTTCTTCATCGGAGAGCTGGCCCTGAGTTTCTTCTGGGGTCTGCGAGGCGGATAGAGACTTCTCAGCTATCTGCAAAGCAATCTGTGCATCATTAACGCGTTGAGTAGCCTCAAGCTCAAAAGCTACAGCTTGTTCAGCCAATTTCATGATATTTGCAACGTCCTCATCTGCTTTCAACGCATTGATCTGTATAGTCTCAGCAAGGTCATTCAACTTGTCCACTTGTTTCTGCAGCTCGTCTTTTTTGCTCTGCAAACTACTCAGCTGGGCCTCACAGTTCCCTAAATTCACTTGGCATTGTTTTATGTCCTCCTTGGCAGCTAAAAGCGCCGCCTCTTCTTCTTCTTCTTGATCTTCAAGATTGTCTCTCGTCCCAGTCTCTTGAGACGCTTCTTCTTGATCTTCAAGCGATTCCTCAACAATTTGAAGCCTAGCCTCAGCCAGAGATAAGGCCATGGTAGCGTTTTGAAGAGCTTCTTTAGCGACAGACTGCTCATCGACGTTATCACGAATGAGATCAAGCGTTTTGTTAACCTGAAGCCAGACACCAGCGGCTTCATCCTTGAGGGCGATGGCAGTTTCAGAGATCCTCTGAGCCTTTTCCTCGAACATGGTACTATTGAGCCTAGCGACTTCCAAATCTTCGATTGCCTTGTGCAGTAACTCCCTGAGCTCCTCCAAACCATCAGATTCGTTTTCCATTGTTTCTTCTTCACATTGATCATTAGTTTCTTCGAGTTCCACATTGCCACCAAGAGAATCATTACTCTGACAGCTTAACCTAAACCTATTAGCTTGGGAGGCTATTGATTTTGAAGAATGCAAACGAGCCGTCGAAGTCAAAGTACCAATCCGAGCTGAATTACTCCACAATCGATGACCAAAGTGCGATCTAGGATGATAAGTGTTTGGAACCCAGAATCTGGTGCTGATTACTCTGGGACTTAGCAGGCGACTAGAAACGCAGAAAGTGGGTGGACGCTGAATAATAGATGCAGATTCCATTTCGAATCGAATCTAAATTGGTCTTTTGCTTTTTTGTTCCTCCAATCTTTATATACAAACACTCACTCACTGTAAAGCAAATCCAAAGAAAAAGAAAAAGAAAAAGAAAAAGAAAAAAAAAATCAACGAAAATCAGAATCGGGAGAATGAGAAATGAAATCCAAAACTCTAACCGCCTATCGAAAACTCAAGCGAAGACAACCGCCGCAGGGAGAGAGGGAAGGAGACTAACCAATCAAGCGAAATGGTGGAGAGACTGAGAGTTTAGCGACAAAGTGGGGGGGAGTGGCTTCGTCAGAGACGACGTCGTCGTTTCAACAGATTTTCCCGACTTTTCAAAGTTTCACCGTCAAAGTTTGATTTCTCTCCTCCTTCTCCTCCTCCGTTTGAGTTTCTCGCCAACAACCACAACAGTCCACAGACATGGTCAGGTTTTATTTTTACTTTTTTTCCTTTTCCGTTTCCCATGACATTTACGAAAACACCCCTCCTCGTTCCGTAAACAAAAAAGAAATGGATAATTTGTATGATTCATATCATCCGATAACCACCACTTTGGTTTCATTCGGTATATTTACCCCCTTAACCGAACACATATTCCCTATGCAAAAGCATATACGGAGTAATCAGATATTTTGCTGACTAAGACTGATTTCAAATATGGATTTTATTCAGGGCTGCTCTTTGCTGTCTAGTTTCTTGACATTCTTAACTTAACAATAACTTAACTAGTCTGGACTACATAAGTGGGGCCAGGATACTCCTCGTAAATATCAAAAAAAAAAAAAAAAAAAATTTCTTCTGATCTCACAGTTCCTTTGTTCCTTGTAAAGCATTCTATTTGTGGTCACGCGCAATTGTGAAAGCGGCTTTTTTAAAGATTTTAACTAAAATTTTGTTTAAAAAGTCTATTCTTCAATTTTTTTGAGGGCCTAAAACCAGTGTCATATTAGGCTTTGACCATGACCAGCCCTGATTTTATTACATATGTATCAGTATATCATTGAAAACAAAAATAAAACATGATTCCTAAAGATAAAGATTACGGAATGACACTTTTTCCAAATGTTAGACCATCGATCAGCAAGTAAATAGCACCGTTCGTGGAAATCAAATTAATGTTGCTTTCTTTGCTGTGTAAATTATGTATAAATAACGAAAACAAAAGTATTAAATACTCTTCATGTGGAAACAATAACTCATTACAAATTAAATCAAATCTTTGGTCGCAACATTGAATTCAAATCACTCACAAACTGATCACCGGAAGATGTTTTTGTTTTTCAAGACTCTGAAACGTCGTTCTCTTCTTTGGCTTCGACGGCTACCTCTTCAGTGGTCTCCGGAGGAAGAGTGTTGCCTGAGGCCGTGCGACGGTGGTTGGCTGCTTGGAGAACGTGAGCGTAGTTGCCTTTCTCGAGGAAGAGTTGGTTAAAGTGATGCCGGCAATAGAGAACGCCATCCAGGGAAGCGTACGAGGAATGAGTCAGCGTGCAGCCACCGTGAGCGCACTTGAAACATGTCTTGTGGAAGCATTCTCCTTCCATTTGCACCTTTTATATATAGAGTCACGTTAATTAACCGAACATGTACATATGGACTTAAACCAAAAGTGTCACCAAACCAATTGAATTAATCCAACGCTTTCTTGGACCAAACGTTAACAATTGCAAAGCACACGAAACAAACCTTTTCAAGAGGGTAAACAGTTTTCTCACAAGCAGCACACTTGTCTTGTGTTCCACAGAAGATTGAAGATATCTTGCTTGGAGTCTTATTCTGTATTAATGTTTCATATCAATATACACATGCCCCATGTGGTCAAAATTATAAGAGTGAAAATGTTTATATAAACTGTTACGCAAAGTATATAAAGAAACGAGATCTGGAGAAAGAGAATTAATTAATGTACCTGCTCCGGCTTCTCAGTTTTTCCTGAGAAAAGAAAATGAACATGTGTTCAATCATGATGGTTCTATATATGCAAAAAGATGAGAGAAAAAAATATATAAAACAATATGAATTAATTAACCTGGTTGGAAATTTTTGCTGAAATTGCCAGATTCCTTGAAGAGTTGCTCAAAATGAGTCTTGCAGTACAAGACTCCGTCCATGGATGAATAGTTGCTCATCTGCCATATGCATCATCAACAGTTTCTCATCATACAATGATTATTATTGTTTCTACATGTGGAATAATTAATCGACCATGGCAGTATGGCAGCGCGGCATAGTCATATATAGAAAGATCTAACACACAAAACCTAAGCAAAAATAAAAATTGAAGCAAAGAATCTTGTAAGTGAATCATATGTATATACCACAAGGGTGCCTTTGCAATGGGTGCATTTGAAGCAAGACTTGTGGTAAGGCATTCCTTCAATGGACAACATGTCCATCACATAGACTGTCTTATCGCAAGCGTTGCATTTGTCAGTAGTTCCTGTGAAAGACATTCTTTTTTGTTTTCTCTCTCTCTTTCTTTTTTGGGTTTTTTTTTTGTTTGTTGTTTCCTCCTCTCCAGGATCCTAATAAATGAACCAGATCAAGAGCTCGTCCGAGGAAGCAATTAAAGAAGGAAACCCACAAAAGAAAAAAAAAGAAATTTGACAATGAGTTTTTTTTTCTGGTTACCTCAGACAAAGGAGGAAGCAGCGAAATTTATGTCTTCTTTTATACGAAACTTTGTTGCAATTGTGAGGCTGTAACGGAACAAACTTTCTTCTTCTTCTCTCTGTCTCTCTCTCTTTGTGTGTTTTGCAAAATGAATGAGATATAATTGGGATGGCAAAAGTGATTGGAGTTGAGCAAAAGAAGGGTTTGCGGTTTCTGACAATTTCAACCCATTGAGGATGTTACTTTAAGCTGGCCAACCTGTCTCTGAGTTGGTGCAACCCATGTCAGATTTTTTAAAAATAAAACCTACCAAAGGAATATTAACAACCCATTATACACACACCTTTAATATTTTCTTTGTCAATAAAATATGCTTTTAATACGGCTTTGTATGTGTATATATCAAGATATCCGGTTGTATATGGAATCACTTTTTTCATAATATATATAAAAACAGAAAGTGAAGCACCACTAAAGTCGATTTCTTGGATATAAAAACAGTGTAGTACAAGTCTCATTTGCACAATCATGATTACCACACAATTATTGATTTGAATAAAGTAAAAAAAAAAGAAAGTAGTGTCATAACACAACTTGTTGACACAAGATAAGATCTGAGATTGTCTTTCCATGTCTATCAATTCTCCTGGAACAGTTGACTCCCCCATCTAACACGTTCCGTACCACAACATTCAAAGCGTGAATGCCTTTCACATCATAGATCTCTACTGACACATTTTCATCGACTGGTTTTGCATCCATCTCTGTAAACGAAGAGGTTGATAACAGTACTGACATCACGTTTTTAACCCATTGATGAGTAATGATGAGTTTCAGACGCTCTATATCTGGTGGATAATGCGGGATTAGTGAGAAGTTTATGTCGTTTCCTTTATCACCTGCCCTGCTATGAGCAACAGAGTAGAGTGGGATCTTTTGGCCAGACGAAGCAGGAGAGCGATTCGTTCCAGATATTTTGATATTTTGATTATCGGTAGAGGTCTACAAGTAGAAACCAATACCAAGCCGTTAATTGATCATTATCTAACCGACTTGACCAACTACTTTCTCACTAACCTTTCCAATTTTCTCTCGAGCAACTGGAAAATGATTTTCAGGGGTCTCTGACTCTGACGTTTTGGTGTGCTTAATTCCAGTTTTCCACATCACAGATTCACGACTTACCTGGATAACCCACCAACCATATAACATCAGAAGTCGAGAAATTGTTTTATGCAAGGCTAATTTAGTTATATAATTATATGAGGGAGACGGCATACCAAACGCTTTTCAAGAACAATCTCCATCTTGTGTCCGGTACTGCATTTTATCACAAGCATCCAAGTCAAACCAAAAAAGAAAAGACAATCCAGAATCTCATATACATATATGCTCTCTTTTAACAAATAACTAATTTCAATACATTGAGATTGCCAAGATATTAGATTATCAGATACAAAGAAACACACGTTTGTCTAAGTCCCAAGTCAGTCATAAGATGTATCAAATCAACTGGCTCTGATATCGTCAAGCAACAAATAAGAACTAGATAGTGAAACGGCTGTAATGTTATAGCAAACGTGTATAAAGTTACCTAATTCCACCACCACCAGCTGGTCCGTTTGTATATAAAGCAGTAAACTCTTTCGTCAACTGGACCGCATGTTCCTTCAGTTCGAAAAGACCATCCATGCGTAATCTAATATCTCCACAGGAGTTCAAAGACGGTTCAGCGCCATTACTTGTCGCCTTCAAGCTATCATGCCCAATCACATAAGAAAGAATACATTTATCAACACCAGGAACAGTTTCTTCCATCCAAGATCGAACCTGAAAAAAAAATACAAGAAAAATACATGCACACTTGATAAGAAATGGAACTTCAATTACAAGCACTATAAGGAGTCATTTCAGGCGAAGCAGACTCTTATAGGGCCAAATAATGCCTACTGCATCATAGAAATTTTAACCATAGGCACACCAGAAGGTCTGAAGCTTTAGCACGTTGAATAGATCCATGTCCTCCATAAGATATTTCTCCCCATCCCTTCCAACCACACTCCTGCACAGAAATTACGAATTATAGAACCAAGCCTAGGTTGCTCTTCAGTATCAATCTAGTGTTACCATCATTTTCTATAGATAAAAAAAAAACCTTTGGAATCAACCGCAAGAGTTTCTCAGGCACAGAGTTATTAGCAGACGGTTTTGCTCCACTGCATTGTACTTTGCAGTCTGACAGGGGAAGGAAAGAAACGTCTTGAATATCAATTACCTGCAAATTATAAGCTTTTCAAATCAACTATTTCCGCTATAGTTTATTCTTCTACATTTTGTACCTCTTCAACTTACCACATCTGGTGTAATGTAGGCGCTAGGATCAGCAATTTCGTAAAGAAGTTGCTCGCCGCAAGTGCTGGTGTTTAATATGCCACCACTACCTTCAGCTTTTAATACACATACTTTTCCGTCATAGCTAATTTCTGCATAAGGAAGTGACAAGTCCTGGAGGAGAGGGAAAGCCAGGTCTCTATACTGGTCACCTAAATAACATTGAAGAATCAAATACCGGTAATGAAAAAAAGCAGCCCAGTAAAAATCCAGCAAAAGTGAAGCGCACCTGGATGCATGAAGTATCCACCAGTGAGCTGACAACCGCATTCCAAAAGATGGCCAGCAAGAGTTCCCTGAGCTAGAAGCTCCAAATCATTCCAATTCCAACCTAGTTCATAGACCTATCGATGCAACAAGGAGCTGATCAGATTATTAAAGCCAAAAAAAAGTAGCTCATGAGTTTAATCCAAGCCAAAGGAGATGAATGGTGGAGATATGATTAAAAATCTCTAAACTAGTACGAAATCCGAGCAGTTATCTGGTACAACAAGAAACCCGGACTGGCTATCAATGGTCCTCACCATAGGTGCCAAGAATAAGGCGGCATCAGCTACTCTTGAGGTGATGATAACGTCAGGTTGGTACTTCTCGAGGCATTCAACAATAGGAGCTGCTCCAATATAAGTGCTAGCACCCTTCAACAAGTCAGGAAAACCACATACATCACTAGGAGGAGAAATATAAACCACTGTTATCTGAAGTTGAACATATATATTCTCGTAAATATAACAGTAATACTCGTAACCATATATATATACGCCCATATACTACCAAAGTAATTGTATAAAAATCCCAATGAAGCATTCGATAAGGAGTGAGGAAAACAGGATCATACCCCCTCAGAGCAATACTGACTCCCAAAAGATGATCCAGAGCCTAAACAAAGATTCAGAGCCAAAGATTATAGACACATACACAAACACAGAGTGTAGCTTCAGAGAAGAAAGTATATACAACAAAACTCAATTAGTACCAGTTTCAAAATGCACCTCATGAGCCACAGCCACAGAGATCGTGAGCCCTAATTCAGTAGCTACCTCAAGAACTTTCTTCTGAGCCCCCACAGGATCAACTACAAGGACAGAGCAGTATAATATATATGAAACCAAAAAAAAAAAAGAAACAGAACAAGAGGGAGGAAGGAAAGAAGGGGATGAGATCATACTAGCACCCATGTTAGTGATAATACAAGTGCCTTTCTCTACAGCCAAAGGTAGTAACAAACGCATCCACTCCGAAACTGTAAAATAAAAGAAGCTTATTTTTTTGAAAGTTATAAAAAACATGAAATCTTGAACACATACCGCGAGGGTCGTAACCGTCACTACCAGAAGACATAGAGAGCCAGCGATCAGCCAGGGTTCGTTCGGCTAAGCACTCAAGGACAAGGTAGTTAATCTCTTCAACTCGCTGGAGGAGTTTTAGAGCCGCCAGTGGCCTGTCTCCTCCGAATCCAGCTCCACATCCGACGTACACCCTCTCCTTTCTCCTCTTCGGGTTCTCTCTCTTGGAAAAATTGAAATCCAATCAAATATCATATCGCCCAAACCAAAGAAAAAGAAAAAGAAATTGAGTTTTTTTTTTCCCTTACCAACTTAATCACACAGTCGCGGAGAATCTCTTTGTTCGCCATGGTTGCACAGTGGGCTGGAGATGACGTCATCTCCCAATAGATGATCGCCGATTGGTTAAGCTTAGGAATTGTTTGAATCTTGGAGAGAGAGACGTGACGGATTCGAGTTGCCGAGTGTGAGTGAGTGGTTATGCTTATCCTATTTGATTAAAGTTGTAATAATATTTAAAAGGTCCGAGTCTGATTCCTATTCGCGTTACAAGGTGACTATTTATTTCTCTCTCTCTTTAGGTACTCCTTGTGTTGGTAAGAGCCTTGTTATCCAAGCATCACCTCATGAGATATGTATGCATTTCCTCTATCAACCTACTTTCTTTTGCATCACTAGGGAATCAAAATAGTCAGCAAGTTGCTTAATTTTTGTTTTAGGGAAGCAAAAATAGTTATCTATTATTTTTATCATTGCCATTCCATAAAGAAAAGACAAAAAAAAAAAGTGGTGCGACCCTTGAATCAAAAATACAAAGAAGCAAGAAGTAAAACGGTAACAGCAAAAACACAAGAAAATGAAAGCACAAAATATTATGAATAAGACTGATCAAACGGCATTAAGATTGCATATTCAGAGATTAACTCGTCCTTTGATGATGTCGAGGCTCATCTCGCTAGGGTCTGTTGCTTGCAATTCAACTTGAATCCCATCCAGTTCCCTCTTGAATCTGTCCTTTGAGCTTGCGTACAACATCTTACTCCTCACTCTTGACGTATCTGGTGACCTGATGCCAGTTCCCGATGTGTTAAATTATGTAAGAAAACTTTGTAATCATCAGAAACAAATAATAATAATAATTTGTACCATGCGATGAAAAAGATCTTGCTCTTCTGGCAGTTCTCAGGAGTGGTGAAATCGAAGTCATAGACAGCATATCTGCACTCGTTCTCAGGCATACATTTGGTGAAACTGTCGTATGTTTCTTCTGGATTCCCAACCATATCTATCTTTACTTGCTGAGCCTTCTCATCAATTTTGAACACAATGAACCTATAATTCCTTTTAGCTTTCAACTCCAAGAACTTGAGCTTGCACTCATCGCTTACGTGCATCCCAGACGCTGAATTAGCCTGCACAGACACACACACACGCATATATAGTCAACATGATATGATCAACACAAAACAACACATTACATGATCGGTGAAAAAAATGAATTTGTAGGAGCTTACCATGTTCTCTGCTTGATGATGATCAGAAACTAGAGATGGTAGGGGTAAGAGGAGGAGGAAGAAGATAGAAATAGGTTGGGCTTGGGTCATTAGGCTGGTCACGTCTTATAAAACCAAACAAGACTTTGATGCTCTCACGTTGTGCCCAATATTAGATAATAATATCTATATTTTATTCACGCATACGCATGTATTCACCATCTATGTGTATGTGAAGTTTGTTCCGGACATGATTGAGAAGCATGATGTCCATGTTTTTTCTTTTGTTTACATTAAGAAATTTGACCTTTTTTCTTTCAATTTCCTCAATGGATTGGTCATATGCAAGCTAAAGGTAATATTTATTATTGTTTGTATTCAATTGGTAGCGTTGAGAACGGTTAAACATTGTAGTATTGTACTAATTAAACATTCATGGTAAGAGTAGAAGCTACTCCCATTGGTTTCCAGTTGATACAACATAATGGGACGTACGGACACCAACAGTGCATGTAAATATTTAAACAAACAACATTAACAGCAGGAAGGCTAAAAGAAGCCTTTATAATTAGGTGTTGTGGTGGTGTTGAGCCTCTACCTCCACGTCAGCTTGAATAATAGGGTGAGAGGTTCTGTATTCTTCCTTGGAGAGTCCACAGTAAACAGCATCAGTGCCACCATAGGTTACGAAGTTCCAACCAAAAGCAGACCCTCCAACGACCTTGTCGGCACCAACAACAGAGCTTGGCTCAGGTGTTTGATTGAGTGCCTTTCCGTTGGATAAGGACTCGGTTTTAATTGATTTCTCAAGTTTTGGTGTTTGTCCAATCATCTCTCGGTGCAGTTGAACCAAAAGCTTCATCTCTAGAATAATTTAATAATTAAAAAAAGAAAAAGAAAACAAGAGTGTTGTGTTTGTTGAGCAGAGTGTAATGAGAGAGAGAGAGAGAGACTCACTGTCTTGAATTTCGAATGCTGCCTTGCAGTTTCTGAAGTCGGGAGTTCGTAGTACCTATACCAGATCATATACAGTACTCCTTTTACATCTAATTAATTCAACAAACAGAGACAGAGAGAGACAGAGAGTTTGGGTGCATCTAAAATTTAGTACCTCGAGAAAGTGAGGGCGAAGATCTTTGACAAGGAGACGCATCTTGTAGTAGTTGGAGTTCTCCATCTTGAGACTCCCTTCCAGCCCCCTCTTTCTTCCCCTTGCCGACGGATCTGACGGAGCCACCTGCGCTCCTCCTACATGTGGCCGAGTCGGAACCGGCGGAGTATCCAAGTCCATCGCCGGCGAAGATCTCTGATCTGGTGCGGCTGTAGGAAGCGGAAGAGAAGAAGTAGCGGAAGGAGGAGGCGGAGGAGGAGTTGCGGTGGAGATCGATTTCTCCATTTTCAAAAAGGGATTTTCTCAACCGTACGCACAGCCGGGAATTTAAAACGACTAAGAATCTTCTGTTGGGTTAGGCCCTACTTGGGGGCCCATTATTTTTCTCTGTTCTGAATGGCCCGTGTTTATCTGATGACGATAAATATAATTCATCGTTTAAGTAACAACACTGCAACAGTCAAGGCCAAGGGACATGTAGCTTAACAGAGAACTGTACTTTCTCTAACCACTCTCCTGAGATATATGTTCGTAATAAAATAAGTCAAATTCTGCATAGCTCAAAGCTTGGATTTAATCATTAATAACTCTAAGAATTTTTTTTTCGATTTCACTTTTTACATAAATATAATCTTCATATGAGAGATTCGCCTAATGATTATACTCATCCCTCCAGTCCAAAGTGATTGCTTGTACAGAGTATTGACTTTGATTTGTGATCATAATCTTTTTATCTTGACAAGTCAAGCATGAGTTGTTCCAATAATTCATCTAGAATCAATTCACTAGTCTCAAAACCAATGAACTCAACCTCACATCTAACGTCTAACCACCAGTTTCCGCGCTTATCCATGTCTTCTCTAATGATTTGGTCCACCGAGTCAGCAAACTGCAACGGGAAGAGACGACAATAAACCTCTTTCTGAACCTCGTGAACGATGCCCTCATCACCACTGAATGACCAGACTTGGGTTCTTGGTTTAACAAAGGAAAGCCATTGAGGAAACCTGCAGAAGTCGAAGATGAGTTCGTTGATGGAGTCAAAGAGGAGCTCATGGTCATGCTTAGCAGCACAAAGCTGACTTGGATAGAATGGTATGTTGCTGAACAGAGCCGGGTTGAGAATCTGGTCGGAGAATTCTGTTTTCAGGTACATCTCTTCCCAGCTTGAGTCTATTGCATCCAACACCGCTTTAACGTACTTAAACACTGCTTCACCTGATTTTTTTTGTTGAATCAGCTCATAACTAACTGAAATTTTCTTAATCTTAAGTTCAACAGAAAGTATAGTTTTTTTGTTTACCTTTTGCTGGACTAATTTCATATCCAATGAACAGCGGATCAAGAACTAATTTGTATTCATCAGTTCTAGATATATAGTGAGATGGTGAGGCCGCAGAGAGAATAGACGGTTGTGGTAGGCTCTCTTCATGGAAGCTCTGTTAGAACCAAAAAAAAAGAAATAAACATATAATTCTTCTCTGTTTCTCCATGATGACAAAAGAATATGCATAGAAACACTAATTAAATTCAACTAAAATTTTGTAAACTAACCAACCTCATCTTCCTCCACATCAGAATTAGTTTCAAGTTCTGATATCTCAAAGGTGACGAAGTTGTGACTGCTATTAGACACGGAAAGGCTGCTACTATCTTGGCTTAACGAAGTACTTTCTATCTCTTTGAATAGTTTATGCAGAATATCAAAAGACAAATTAATATGTAAAAATAAATAAACATTTTAACATGTTTCTCAAATATAAAAACAAAAACTGCGTACCTGCCAATGTTTCAGATTTCATGAAAACGTCTGAAGCAGATCTGGAAAGCAGAGTTGGATTCTTCTGGTCCCATATTTTTCCAGGACTTCTAAAAGGAGACGAATACCCTGGGAGCAGGGATACCATATTTCTTTGAGCATATTCTTCACTCGTTGCCAAGTGTTGGTCGGAATCTCCATTCTCAGACGACAGATTATGTTTCTTCTCCTTGACGACAAACCTCTTCTGAGATGTTGAAGTCATCCGCTCGAGAAAGAAATGATCTTTTGTTGTTGTTGTTGATAAACTCTTTCCCTTATTCTTCTCCAGTACTAGTAACCGCTTATTGTCATGTTGCGGTTTCTCCTTGTTTATGAAAGAATGTTTCAGCCTCCTCATCATCTCAGACAGAGACATATGCACATTCTTATTATTAGTTTTGTCTCTTTTCATCATCAAACGCGAATCTTCATTTGGTGGTGATGATCTCTTCTTCTTCTTCCTGCTGAACATACCAGATAGCAATACCTTTACTGATCTCTCGCTTGTCTTTTCTTCTTTTGCAGCATGATGGTTTTCTTTTACTCGCATTTCTCTTTTAGATATGAGAACTGAACAAGGATTTGCAGTCTGCAATCTCTGATTTTCTTTTACAAACAGACAAGAGATTATTTAAAAGTCTAAAGTTCTTTGTTATAATTTTGTTGCTGACCAGTCAAAAATTCTTCAGCAAACAAATTAATTGGTGGTCATTGTTTTTGTTTATAGAAGAAAGATCTAAATAAAATCTACTGTTATTTAACATTTGTCTTTATTCATATTTAATGTTTTTATCTAAATAAAGTATTATATATTGGTTATCACATTTGGATGAAAATAGCTAGATGTTATATATTAACATTTTCATTTTTTCATTTTTTCATTTTTTGTCAGTAAGAAGTAACATATTCAAATACCAAATCACCAAAATATGTTTCCAAACAGAATTCAATGCTTTTGGTGCTTAGTTGGAAGAATGTGATAGGATTTGACTCCCCCTTAAAACTCTGAGATAATATGTATAATGTAATAAAAGGAAAAGAATATGCCAAGAGTTTCTTTGTAAGGATTAGACAGGGCTGGAAAAGAAAAGGCGAGATCAGTGTCAAATTAAAGAATAAGCAGTTGGTGAAATGAGTTTTTGTTAAGTTTAGTATACGGTTCACCAACTAATAGTGTTTTGGTATTTTATATTTGATATTTTCTAAAAAAAATATCTTTTACAACTACGAATATTTTTATTTTTAAAACATAATATAATTTGACAAATCCTTATTATTTTGTTTCATTTTTTAAAATATATCAAATATAAAATATCAAAATACTAATGTTTGGTGAATCTGTAGGTTTAAACCCAAGAAAAACTCGGGTGAAATATGTTGAAAATTTAAAGTGGGACATTTGAAAAAAAAAATCAAAGTCTTGACTAATTTATCGATTATATATAGTTTTTTGAGTATACATAGTTGCATGCAGCATGTGAGTATGTATATATATATCTTTATCGACATTACATAGTTGCATACAACATGGAGACTGGAGCCTCTGATGAGTACTATGAGCATAATGCTTTATATATTCAATCTCACATTCACAATGAATTTTACTAGTTGAATAATATTAAAGCTATGGTGAATTTTGAAAACGAATCTTCTATCTAGTTTGTGGTCTCTTGATTGACACGGTACCTTTGAGTTTGTGGTCTTGTTTTCTGTAGTTTCTTAGGTTGGATTGATCAAAAGATAACTGAAGAGGGTCACATATGAAAACTAAATCAGAAATGTCTGTTCTTGATTCGTGTTCAGTTTAATTTGTAACAAAGTAAGGTGTTATCTTATAGGGAACTGAAGTAATGCGTTAAGTTCCAAACAAAAATAATACTCCCTCCGTTTCAAATTATATGTCGTTTTGGAGCAAAGTTTTTTGTTTCAAAATAAATATCGTTTTATGATTTCAATGCAAAATTTATTAACTTTTTAATCTAATCTATTTTTCTATTGGTTGAAATCTAATTAGGTGTATTGATAATGATGTTTTTATCTAGTAAATATACAAAATTAAATGTTTTATTAATCTGTGTGCCGAAATCTAGAACGACAAATAAATTGAAACGGAAGGAGTAAACTAATGTATTTAGACCTTTTTTACATATTTAATATTTGCGAAAATTTACCTGTTTATGCATTTGTTCTTGTTATATGTTTATTTAAAGAAGTTATCTAATTTGTTTCATGCATTGACTTGTGTTTTGGTTAAAACGTTTGCTATATTTGCTGTGATGGAGTGGACTTCATAAAAATATAAACTGTTTGGTTCTCAGATTAAACAATAGTATGAAAGAAAACGGCTTAACCCATATACAAAATGCTTGCTGTTTTTCTCTGACTCGGAAAACTTGTCTTCCGTCAACCCTTTCGGCAAATAACCTGTAGTGTGTATGCGTTTCTGAAAATGACGCACGTCCCTTTCTATGGGCCAAGCTAGCCATCATTTTATTAAACATGGCCCAACAAGGGTTTTTGCACACGTGAGATTTAGATAAGTAACGAGACGCGTGTACAAACAGACAAATGGGCTTTTTTCAAACGTGGTATGTTCTTATTGGCAACTACACTGACTTAGTATGAGGTCGGCCACACACGATTTTCGAATTATAATTGTCTAATGGTTTACTGTAACATGCCGTCTTGTCGGTACGGTTCACACGGATTCAATTTAAAAATTAATTAACAGAAACTAAAACTTATTTGACCAAAAAAGAAAGAAAACTTATTGGCTAGCCGGTGATCGGTAGATTTGATGCACATATCGCATTCATGTTCCACGCACATGGAAGTTAGCTCAGATGCATAAAACCGGTATTTTTATTTTATTTAAAAATGTCACTTTTGTGTTGTTAATCGTATTTTACAAAACTGGAAGATTAGCATCATTTTGACTTGTCATGGTCAGTAAACACGTACAATGATATCCTCTTTATTAGATGATAAGTATATCTTGTATAATTTAGATATCATCAGATATTATTTCGTATATACTCTTCTAGAATCGTGATAATCCCTGATATCACTCTAACTATTTATATTAGAACAAAACTTAGGTTCAGCCCCTAAGGTGAACCTCTACATTCACCCACCAATAGGAATTAGTTAATTGAGATTTGATATCTCTTAAAAAAGGAAACCAAGTAATAATGATTTAATGAAATAAAATTATGTTTTTAGATAAATAAAAAATAGTAGTAATCATAAAAAAATACATTCTTTTTAATATTGATAAATCCGTCAAAAAATACTAAACCCTAAACCCTAAATTATAAACCCTAAACCCTAAATTCTAAATACTAAACCCTAAACCCTTAGGGAAAGCCTGAACCCTTGGACAAATCCTATACCCTAAACCCTTAAATTTAAACCAAACCTTAAATCATAAACTAAATCTTAATCCCTAAACCCTAAATCATAACTTCTAATACTAAACCTTAAATCCTAAATTCCAAAATGGTTTATGGTTTAGGATTAAGAGTATATGATTTAATATTTGTCAAAGAGTTTAGGGTTTAGGATTTAGGGTTTCATGTTTAGAATTTAGGGTTTAATATTATGGTTTATGATTAAGGGTTTAGGGTTTAAGATTAACGATTTAGGGTATAGGATTTGCCCAAGGGTTCAGGCTTTCCCTAAGGGTTTAGGGTTTATTATTTAGAATTTAGGGTTTAGTATTTAGAATTTAGAGTTTAGGGTTTAGTATTTTTGACGGATTTATCAATACTAAAAAAAAATATTTTTATAATTGCTACTATTTTTTATTTATCTAAAAACATAATTTTATTTCATTAAATTCTTATTATTTGGTTTCCTTTTTTTAAGAGATATCAAATCTCAATTAAGTAATTTCTATTGGTGGGTGAATGTAGAGATTCACTTTAGGGGGTGAATGTAAGTTTTGTTCTTTATATTATATATTGCGATGTCAATACAATAAAACTCTTCAAGAGAAATATCATTACTTACATGATATCAGAGAGTTTTAGTTCATAAATATATCGATACAATTTTCCACGTCTTTTTTTATCATCTCCTTTTTCAACCTCTCTCTTTTCTCATTTTCTTTTTTCGTTGCGTATCAATCAATGGCAGTTCAACAATCTCAAATTGAACGTGCTTACGGTGTCACCAACATCAAATCACATGTTCCATTCCTCTTGGTCGTTGATGATGGTAAGTACGATACGTGGAGAGAGTTGTTCCTAATAAATTGCCAAAGCTTCGATATGGCTAGACATCTCAATGGAATGCTCCAACCAACTAACGTCAACGATTAATCTTGGAAGAAACGTGATTGGTTATTAAAGTTGGCTTTGTGGAACTCTTTCCAGAGACCTTTTCAAAAGCACATTCAAGACAGAAGGAACTGGCTCAGACTTAATATTTTTTTCGCAACAACAAAAAAGCTCGTACGATTCAACTCGATCACAAGCTTCACACTCAGGAGATCGACGACCTATCCATCCATGCCTACTGCCAGGCACTAAAGTCCATAGCATACTTAATGGAGAGCGTTGGAACACCAGTGTCGGAGAGAACATTGGTCACATACCTTTTGAATGGCCTCAATGGGAAAAACGACAACATCATCAATGTCATAATGCATCGTCAACCATTTCCCACTTTCAAGGAGGCTCGTTCAATGTTGATCCTAGAGGAGGATCAATTAAGCAATGGAAAGAAACAATCTCTCACAAGGATGAGTCGTCCTCATCGCCTAAGGTTCTTGTTGTCACTACCTCCTCACTGGATCAATTTCCAAAACAGAGGATGCGGCCGCAACAGAGGAAGAGGGAGATAAAACGACTGTCACCAAAGGCCTCAGTACCAACAATGGAACGATCCTCACTAGAACAACGGATTTCCTATGTGGCCTCAACAGCAGTTCAATCCATGGATGCAACTCCCTCAACAACCCTATGCTCAACAAGGACTCTTCGGACCCTGACTGCAACAACAACAAATCGCTCAAGGTCCTCGTAACAACACTGAAAATCAACAGATACAACCGACCATGGACTTTGCCTATGCATTCAATACCATGACTCTTGTCGACTCCACTGACAAACAGTGGCACATGGATTCAGGCGCCACATGTCATCTCAGTAACATGGCAGATAATCTTAAGTGTGTTTTTAACAATGGCATAGGAAAAAATGTCATTATTGCAAACAGTGGTAAGACTCTGCTGAACTCTGTCAGATTTTTTTTTTCAAACACACACTGGCCCTCTTTCCTTAAATTCCGTTTTAGTCACTCCTTCTATAATTAAAAATCTGATTTTTGTTCATCGTTTTACTAAAGATAAATCTTGTTCTATGGAATTTGATTCTTTCGGTTTTTCTGTGAAGGATTCAAACGCGGAAAATGGCCCTCTGCAGTGATAGCACATGAGATCTTTATCCAATTCATTCTTTCAACAATAAAGCAACTCATCAACCATATGCTTTTCTTATTTTTTTCTTCAGATGTGTGGCATTGTAGATCACTAGATTGGCTTATCCCAGTGATCAGATTTTAAATTCTTTGATTTCTGCTTCTTTTTATCTTGTAATAAACCTGAAACTCTTCATTTGTGTTCAGCTTGTCAATTTAGAAAACATACAAATCTCCATTTCTCTTTATCAAATTCGACAGTCTCTCAACCATTTAAAATAGTTCACTCCGATCAATGGACTTCGCAATCCATAGCTTAAGTGGGATCAACTACTACGTTCTCTTTCTCGATCAGTTTTCCCACTTCCTTTGGGTATATCTCTTTCGGTACAAACATGAAACTTACTCTAATTTTTTCCATTTTTCAAAATATGTCAAAACACAATTCAAACAAATCATTAAGTCCTTGCAGTGTGACAATGGAAGTGAGTTTAACAACTCCGATTTTCATGATTTTTTCGCTAAAAATAAGATCACTTTCCATTTCTCCTGCCCACACACTTCGCAGCAGAACAAAAAGTCAGAGAGGATGATACGAACGATCAACAATGCAATTTACTTTCTCTTCTTTCAAGTGCAGCTACCATCCTTTTTCTGGGTAGAGGCGCTTCATACGGCATTCCATATTCTGAACATCCTACCATTAAAAACGCTCAAAAACAGAGCACCATTGTCGATACTATTCAAAAAGCCAGTATTTTACTCTCATTTAAAAGTCTTTGGATTTTTGTGATATCCTAATTTAAATCACTCTCATCTTCTTCTCGTTCTTCTAAATGTATTTTTCTTGGTTATCCTCAAAATCACAGAAGATATAGGTGCTTCAATATTTCTACAAAGAAGATCACCATTTCACGTAATGTCACATTTGATGAAAGTTGTTTACCATATGAGACTTCAAAACACAACTATGAATTTCACTATGACTTATTATTCTCACATATTGAGCTTTCTCGTATGTTCAAATCTCTGCTTGAATCCCGGGCTGCAGCTCCATCTCATCATGTTGCAAGCCATCCTAAGCCTGAGGAGCCAACTCTTATAACCCAAGTGGCGAGAGAGGTACCACGGAATTTCATGTCAACTCGTTCTAAACATGGAATTTCAAAGCCCAAACAGATTCTTTCTCTTCACACAGAAATATTCTCACCTCTTCCAAAAAGATATCGTTAAACTCTCGATGATCCTAATTGGAATCCACCAATAATAGTTAGTATGATGCTATTATTAAAATTGAGACTTATGATCTTGTCCTGCGGCCGGCTAACATTAATATTGTGCGCTCTATATTGTTACACAAACACAAGTTTGATGCAGATGAAAAATTCAAAAAGCACAAATCGAGGCTAGTCGCGAATGGAATATCATAGAAGCAAGGCGTTTATTTCGATGAGACTTTCAGTCCATTAGTGAGACATGCGACAATATGAATGGTGTTACATGTTTCTCTCGTAAATGGTTGGCAGGTAAACCAGCTTGACATACAAAACGCTTTTCTGCATGGCACTTTGGACGAAGACGTTTATATGTTCCAGCCTCCAGGTTTCATTTATACCACTAAGCCAAATCATGTATGTAAACTAAAGCGTTCAATCTGTGGATTGAAACAAGCTCCAAGAGCATGGAATGCGAGATTCATGAAGTTCATTACTAACAATGGTTTCATTCAAACGAAATAAGATGCAAGCTTATTTGTTTATAGGAAAAATGGATTGGTGGCTTATCTTATCCTCTACATCGATGACATCATTGTTACAGTTTCAATAGAGACTTTAAAGAATAAAATAATTCAGGTTCTAAAAGCTGAGTTTCCGAAGACGGACGACGGTCGCTAAGCTCATTCCTCGGTGTCTCTGTCAAATGCAATGACAAAAGGTCTCTTCTTGAACCAGTCTCATTACGCAGAAGATATAATCAATCGAGCAGGCATGTCAGCATGTAAGCCTTGTACGACACCAATGGACATGAAATCCAAACTCGCTAAAGACGAATGCAAACCGATTCTCAATCCCACGGAGTACGGAAGATTAGTAGAGGCCCTTCAGTATCTCACCTTCAAACTTCTGGACATCTCTTACGCAGTTCAGAAAATTTGTCTTTTAAGCATGATCCAAGAGAGAGTCACCTTCACGCGTTGAAGAGGGTTATCAGATACTTGCAAGGCACAAAAGATATGGAACAATAGCTTCTGAAGAATCAGAACATGTCCATGACAGCATACACAGACGCCGATTGGGTTGATTGCCTGATAACCAGGCGCTCAACAAGCGGGTTCTGCATCTACTTGGGAGATTACTTAATATCATGGTCAGGCAAACGTTAACCAACAGTCTTCTGGTCCAGCGCAGAAACAAAATATAAAGGTGTTGCCAATGTTGTTACTGAGTGTTGTAACCTTTGAAATCTTCTACTGGAAATGGGCCCTCCACTGTCGCAAGAAACTCTGGTTTACTGTGTTAATGTGAATACATTATTCATGTCCACAAACCCCATACAACATCAAAGAACTAAACAGATAGAGATCGACATATACTCGTTCGAGAAAAGATTCAAATGGATCAGGTATGAGTTCATTACATACCAGCAACTCTCCAGTACGCGGACATCTTCACAAAAGGGTTGCCGTCAACTCTGTTTACAGACTTTCAGTCAAGTCTTGGTGTGATAGAGTCCACGCTGCAACTGCGGGAGAATATTAGATGATAAGTATATCTCTTGTACTTATATCAGGGATCACCACGATTGTAGAAGGGTGTTAGATGATAAATATATCTCTTGTATAGTTTAGATATCATCAGATATTATTCTGTATGAGGGATCACCAGGATTCTGGGAGGGTATTAGATGATGAGTAGTCTCTTGTATAGTTTAGATATCATCGGATATTATTCTGTATATACTCTCCTAAAATCGTAATGATCCCTGATATCACTCACCTGTTTGTATTATATATTGAGATGCCAATACAATGAAACTCTTCAAGGGAAACATTGTTACTTACACTCTTCATTGTGGTGTATCGTGTATATACACATTAATTATAACTGCTAACGTTCCTATATAAATTATGTACGAACTTATCTTTTACATGATGATTGTTAAGATATTGTATAATCATATCATCTAATACCAAAATATTAGTTTATAGTTTTCACTTCATGTATATTAACCAATAAAGTATGTAGATGAGTTTTTTATAGAAATTATATAAATTAATAATCACATCAAACAACATTTAACAAACATATGATTGTAAATTCAAATCTAACAAACATTTTACTTTTGATATTCCAAAAAATTATCAGTGACGGATCCATGATTGAATTTAACATAGGTAAGACCATATACACAAAAATAGAAAGTCAAATAAAAAATATTACTATGAAAATTTGATATTTAGTTAATGGGGACAATAAAGTAACTTTACCAGAAGAACTATTAAATTTTCTTTGTTTCTATGAATAAAATAAATTTTATATAAATTTAAGGGGTGTTACTTGACACCCTATTAGACTACATATGTTTGTCACTGAATTTACACCATTTAAACAATATAGTCACTCATTCAAAAATATTTAAAAAGTTAGTTATAGAAACAAAAATAGTCAATCATTCAAAACATTATAAAATAAAAGTCAGCAAATTATATATTGTATGGATTATAACTTATAATTATTAATTTCTCAAAAAAAAACTTGTAATTATTAGGCTTAGCGTTCATTATGTTGTAATCATTTTGTACCATTCCCGTTCATTACTCCACATGTGTTTGTTCTGCAAAATTATTTGTGTTAATTTGGGCATAACCACATTGATATAAATCGAAAAGAAAAATGTCGTACGGACAAAAAATGAATTAAAATTGAATGTACGAACTCTAGTAATAGTATCGGTCTAAAAAAATCACGCGACCCACGCGCAAAAAGGGAGAGAGTGGTACCCAAAAAAGTCAAAAGGAACCACCGTTTCACTCCTGCTTATCTATCAAAACGACATTTCTTTTGTTGCTGCCTTTTCATCTCTCTCTCACACAAGATTTTTTTTCCCTCTCTCTCTCTCTGGTTCCTTGTACCTTCCTCTCCAAAATTTTCTCCATCTCTTTTATCTTGTACCTTGCCTTCTTCTTCTTCTCCTTGGTAGCCGTACGAATTGGTGGAGTCCAAAGTATGATCCCGCGGAGATCTTTCAGCTGTTTCTGGTTTGTTCTGGGATTGTTGCTGTACAGTGGTAGTTTGGTTTCTGGTGGAGACATAGTTCACCACGACGACTCCCTTCCACAGAGACCTGGTTGCAACAATAATTTCGTATTGGTGAGATTACTTCAAAATCTAATTTAGCTTTCGATTTTGTTTGTTTTAGTGCTGTTTTCTCATTGGTTTCAGTTGTTTTTTGTGTGTTAAAGAGTAAAGTTTCTGTTGGGTTTCTGGTGGAATTTTAGGGTTTCCGTAAATTCATCTGACATTTGATTTGTAGCTGTTGACCTATTTTATCTTCTTGCAGCAGATAGGACATTTGGTTTATAGACAGGATGTTTGATTTTTTGATCTTTTTTTTTAATTATTCAGATTTGTTTCGTTACTTTTTGTTCACAGCTAAAAGTTCTGCAAAAATAGCCATTGGGCTACCTATAAAAGATCGTTTGTATTCTCTTTTTGATGCAAAGAGGAAGTCATTGTTGTTGGAACTCTCTTTACTTTCTTCATATGTTGCCTTAGCTCTTTGTTAGAGCCATTTTTTTTGAAAAAAAAATCGGAATAACACTTCTTTTTCCAGCAAAAAAAACAATTAAGTTTCCCTGTCATATGTCTATGTTCTCAAAGGCAGCATATATCATCTTCCAATCATAATTCCATGGTGACAGGTGAAAGTCCCAACTCGAGTCGATGGGAAAGAAAAAGAGGAGTTTGTTGGTGTCGGTGCTAGGTTTGGCCCTACCTTGGAATCTAAGGAGAAGCATGCTACCCTCATCAAACTCGCCGTTGCAGACCCTCCTGATTGTTGCACTACTCCCAAAAACAAGGTTAATATCTTTTTTGCTCAATTTCTGGAGACTTATGTATGTGTATTTCCAGTTTTAATGCTTCTGGTTGTTCGTTTTCTTTTGGTAGCTTACTGGAGAGGTCATTCTTGTTCACCGCGGTAATTGTAGTTTTACCACAAAAACTAAAGTAGCTGAAGCAGCCGGTGCCTCTGCCATCCTCATCATAAACAACAGCACAGGTAAGCGACTCAAGTTTTTTTACCTATCCAAATACTTAGAGAATTCTCTAGCTATCCTCTTGAGCTTTTGCAAGGGTTTGAATGTTGCTTTTCTTTTTTGCAGATCTTTTTAAGATGGTATGTGAGAAGGGTGAAAACGTTTTAGATATCAACATCCCTGTTGTTATGCTACCTATTGATGCTGGTAGAAGCCTCGAGGAAACCGTTCACAGTAACTCTATAGGTATAACTATATCTTTACCTCAGCAGAGATTGGTCATCTTATTCTCTCTTTTTTTTGTCGTTGAGTGTATTTGTTCAGTTACTTTGCAGCTATATTCCCCAAAACGTCCAGCAGTTGATGTGGCTGAGGTCTTTCTCTGGCTTATGGCTGTTGGTACCATTTTATGTGCTTCTTATTGGTCTGCCTGGACCGCTAGAGAAGAAGCCATTGAGCAAGACAAGCTACTTAAGGTGCATATTACTTGAAAATTTTAACATTTTGTGGAAATCCACCGTGTGGTGGAGCTTTTGTCCCTTCTCTCTCAAGATTTTAATGTAAAATGTTTTTTTTTTAAATGCAGGACGGATCAGATGAACTTTTGCAGGTATCAACGACAAGCTCTAGAGGGGTTGTTGAGATCACCGTGATATCAGCAATTTTGTTTGTAGTGGTTGCTTCTTGTTTCCTCATCATGCTCTACAAGCTTATGTCATTCTGGTTTATAGAAGTGTTGGTAGTACTCTTTTGCATCGGTGGCGTAGAGGTAACCGTGCTTTTCTATCATCACCACCAATTGAATTTATAGCACTACACTAGTTAGTGAGATTAAAAGTTTTGTTGGTGCTGTCAGGGGCTGCAAACCTGTTTGGTCGCTTTCCTCTCATGGTATGTATTGTATTTTTCTTCTTCTTTTTGCAAAAAAACCGGGACTGACGTTGGAATTTTTATAATAGTTTCAGATGGTTCCGCAGAATTGGAGAATCATATGCCAAAGTTCCTTTACTGGGTGGAGTCTCGTACTTGACTCTGGCCGTTTGTCCCTTTTGCATAGTATCTGCTGTTATTTGGGCAGTATACCGCCAATACCCTTTTGCTTGGATAGGGCAAGATATCCTTGTAAGCACGTATCTCTGTCTTTCTCTTAACTGACTTCTGTTTGGGAGTCCCCTGCCTCTTGTCAAATTATAATATGTTTCATTATTTGCGTGCTGACAGGGAATCTCGCTGATAATCACAGTTCTTCAAATCGTCCGGGTACCAAATCTCAAGGTAATATCAACCCATCACTTTTCCGGTTGTGGCTTTAATTCCTAATACAAGCTTCCTGTTTGAAATATAATGTTTTTAACAGGTTGGAGTTGTTCTTCTCAGCTGTGGCTTCATGTATGACATCTTCTGGGTTTTTGTTTCTAAATGGTGGTTCCGTGAAAGCGTGATGATTGTCGTAAGTAAAACCGTTTTCATTCATGCCCATGATGTTCTCTCTCTCTCCTCCACACTGATGTTTTTTGAGAAGTCATCCTCCTTTATATCGGTGTTTCCTTCCCTCATACACAGGTAGCTCGTGGTGACAAAAGCGGAGAAGACGGCATCCCAATGCTACTAAAAATCCCACGTATGTTTGATCCTTGGGGTGGCTACAGTATCATCGGATTTGGCGATATCATCTTACCAGGACTTCTTGTAACTTTTGCACTGAGGTTTGCGCTACCTTACAATCCCCCTCACGCTGTTTTCCACCGTTTCACGTTTTAGTAGCAAACAAGAAACCTATTATTATGGTGCTGTGAGTCAGAAGAGCTTTTCCTGATCTTAGTGTTAAAATTTGCAGATACGACTGGCTGGCAAACAAGAGGCTCAAGTCAGGATACTTCCTTGGGACAATGTCTGCTTACGGTCTAGGTATGATCCCCCTCTCTCCCTCCCTCAACTCGGGAAGAAATTTCTAGAATCCAACTTATTAACGGTCACTTCTCTTTCTATATGATATCACAGGTCTTCTCATAACATACATTGCCCTAAATTTGATGGATGGACACGGGCAACCAGCTTTGCTTTACATCGTTCCATTCATACTTGGTAAGAGTCCTCAATTTTGGAAAGAAACAAAAAAAAAGCTAATCTATGAATCTAAGAATGGCTTTTTGTCTCAGGTACTTTGATAGTGTTAGGTCACAAGAGAGGTGACCTGAAGACCTTATGGACAACAGGGGAACCCGAGAGGCCATGTCCTCACGTTCGCCTTCAACCTCAATCTTAAAAGAAACCCCCCCATGAGATCAGATCAGATCAGATCATTCTCTAGTTTTATTGTTAATACGGACACACTTGGTAGGTTTTATATAAATGTATCTCTTCCCCACCCCTTACAGAAACAGAACCAAAGTAGACCCCCACACACACCCTCTTGTCTTTTACTCTGTATTTTAACCTCTTTTTCTTACTTAGAGCATCTCCAATAGTGTTACCTATCAGAGTCTTTAAAAATAATTTTTAAATTATTATTATTTTCTTTTTAGGTTAAAAAAATTAAAAAAATTAAAAAAAAAAAAAATATCAACCAAATCGCGAACCACCATGTATTAAGGATTGATCCTTAGTTAAAGATTTTTAGGCTTGTATCCTTAGCTTACATCTTTCTTCTATTCAACAAAGAAAAAAGTATAGAGTGAGTGAGATTTTTTTTTTTATTCTATATAGTAATCCAATAGTCTGAGTGAGATTTATTTTCAGAAAATAATAATAATAAATAATAATAACAATGGGAAAATGGGTTAGTATGGTTGTTTGGTGAGGTTGTAGCTAGAGTTCTCAATGCGAGATATGTCCTACCCACTTTAGGACAACCTTGCAATGGGTCTAAATGAATTTTGATCCACACGGATCGGTCCGAGGGTGGCAATTTTAAGAAACCCGAATATTCTATGAATTAAAAAAATAAATAATTAGTGAGACCAAAGCCAGAAACTAAATTGTGTAAGTAAGCATATCGATCACAGTTGCTGAAGTTGATTGGCTTCTTTTCAAGCATTAAGTTGGTATTGTTAATTAGAGTGGCAGGGAAGAACCAGTATAAATCCACTTCAAACAACATTCAAGCCATTGCTGATTATGTTGTACTAGTTTTTGCCAAACTAAATGGCTAAACCAGTAAATCACAAATAGATTTCAAATGGCAAGAAGCTTAAATTTTCAAATATTATAATTTTGACTTCTTGTTTTTTCACAATATAATATGTTGGCGATCGTCTTTTTAGTAGTTTATTCAGAACATAAATAATGGAAGAGTAATACTTTGGAGATAAGAGTTGGGGCTTGAGTAGTAAGTAACCCCATTCATCAATGGGAATCCTTTTATATATAAGATATCAATGGGAATCGTGAATAGGAGTAAGAGGCATTTTGCCACCGTAGATATCTGGAAGTTGAGTTTCGTCGATGTCTTCAAGCAGAGTGGGAGTGAGTTTCTTGTTCTCCACGAAAACGATCTGCCCAAAAAAAAAAATGACAATCGAAGTTTTCAAAACAACACAAAGAGTCTAAATAAATTATAAGAGATGGTGTTATGGGTGCCTGAACTAAATATATACCTTTTTCCTGGTCTTGGTGTCGACAAACGGGTAAATGACCTTCCATGCGGTCATGAAAATGTAAGGAGCACGAACAAAGTAGAGTTTATCTAGTCTCTCTGGATAGCAATCCTGATAAAGACAAAAACATGCTTTTTAACGTTCAATTATTGCCTATCCGTTTGTAGAGAAGGAAAAAGTTATTGCCAGGACCAAAAATTACAGAATCGATATTTAGGCTGTTCGGCGGTATTTGCTAGAAAGTACTATTACTTAGGGGGGGGTCTACGTCTTTATTGTTGTTGGTCCATGAGCCCCCTCCCCCCCCCAAGAATTCAGGATACAACAAACTCTATCTTAAAGTTAGAAAAAGACAATGTTTTGTGTTATAAATGCTAACGACTTTGTCAAGTGACTGAAGATTTATTTGGGTTTTTTTATTTCATTCACGCACAACCCCCTAATAGCATTATATTGTGTGTTTTGGTTAGAGGGGATTAGACAAGTGTAGGTACCTGCAAGGTGGAAAGAGCGGCTAGGTAGCCCCGGATGTCACAATTAGAATATCCCCACCCTTGCAGATCCACTATAGCTCTGAATTTTTCTTCACCTCTTGGCATTCTTAATTAGATACAAAATATATATATTGCATTAGAGGCATGGTTTAGCTTAACAATCATTTTTTTAAAAAAATGGACAGTTTGTAAATGGATATTAACCTTGCACATATCTTCTCCAGCGAGTAAACTACAAAACCTGCCCAAAAACATTGAAGAAGATTTTTTTAAAAAGAGTGAGGTTTGCACATGATGATACGTAAGAAGATAGATTTGGTGAGAGAAAGGGAGGAAAGTGGTGTGGGTCAGTGGGTGACTCACGCTTAAACTCCTCAGGGTTGCCTTTGGAAGGGTTGTGTCTGTTGCCAACGATAACAAGGATAGGTCGACCCTTCTTGTCATGTCCCTGCATGCACACTTTATTGTGCGACAGATCATTCGCAATCTCTGATTCTGGTATGTGTCCCTTTGGGAGAACGTTTTTTCTCCAAGCTAGGTACTTGAGGAATAGCGTTGAAGCCTTTTCAATGTCCATGTCCCGCGCCCGCAGAAACCGCCTGATCATCAGGTCATCCACTTCCTGCCTCAAAATTCGACAGCATTCAGTGTAAGGAGACAACAACACACACACGCAAAACAAAACAAGTCTTTAGGTAAAAATAAGTCAATTCAACGCTCTTGTCAACCTTAGTGGAGGGATCTTGTCGGTCGCAAAGAGCTCTCATAATGCCAGCTTTGCTCCTCTCCATCTCATCTTCGATCAACGGCTCATTCTCCTGCTGAGCTTCAGCTTCAACTTCAGCTGATGTTACTACACTCTCCACCACTTGTTGCTTGTTGTTCTCCTTTTCCATTCTGTTTCTCCTGGGACAAAACTCGAGATTGGGTGAGAGAGAGTGAGAGATTAGATCTTGATCATAAATAAATGCAACTGATGGAGGGATAAGTAGCATTCAATACGGTTGGGCTCCTCTCCCCGTCAACGTCGACACCCAACTTGCTTTTACTCATTTATTGACTTGTGTTCGTTCAACTAACACAAAAGAAGAAGACCATCTCAATCTCACAAACATTGGGTCTCACTTGGGCCTCTTAGGCTCACCTTCATTTATCTCTAGAAGAAGAAGACTATCTCGCGCTTTCTTTTGCTTGTTAGGCCCAATATGAGCCTGTTTTTAGCTCATGACATAATCAATTCAAAATTTCCAATACTTCAATATTTTAATTATCCGAGTTGCCAGTGGTTTTATAATAGAATCTTGAGCAACATGCGGATATGTCTAATCTGATGAGGTAGTATTCTATTATGTTCATAACTCAACGCTATAAATCAATTACAATTCACGATCGTTAAAACATGCCGTATAGTTGTAATATCTTCTAACATGTAAATGGATCTCCTCTTTGTTGCAGAATCCCCTTATTTTATTCACAGTAAACGGATCCGTTTCGCTGTCTTTTGTTGCATGTACCAACTCAAGTACAGCTACATAAAGTGTATTACTTATAATCAAAATTAGATATTGATCTGTGCGACCGCACGTATATTAATTTTCTATTTTAATTTTTATTTATTTATACTAAATAATGTATTTGTAATACTTGATCGTTTTACATTGACTACGTTAGAGATGTATATTTGGATACCCATTAATCCGGTTAAAATGTATTTGGGTTTGAGATTCCCGAGTTTAAAGATTTCATCAACATTCAAATATTTATAAATTTTGGTTTCGGTTTGATTCGGGTATTTGCGGATTCGGTTCGGATACGGATAACCCGTTTGAATTATTTCAAAATTTTCAAAATTTATATATACTTTAAATTACTTAAAACATATAAATTTGAGTAATGTAAGCCAAAATACCTAAAATTAAAAAAACAGGTTGAACTTCAATATTTGGATGGAGAATAAATATATATTTTAAATATTTTTGGTGTTTGATTATTATTTATCTACTTTATATGTTTACTTTTGACTATTTTTTATATTTTCAAATAGTTTAGATAACTTTAAGTTGACAAAAAAAAACAACTTTAAAATATCATTAATTGTTGAAGAATAAAAAAATAAAATACATTAATCTAACTAAAAACAAATATTGAAATATAAAAGAAAAAAACACATTAATCTAACTGAAAAGACGAGCATTAAAATATGAAAGAAAAAGAAACACATTAATATAACTGAGCATTAAAATAGGAAGTTCAATTTAATTCTCAGTGGCATGCAATTGTAAATAACACTGAAAACTAAGATGTATTCTATATGTGTACTTCTATTTTAATAAGATAGATTCATCAACCAATTATTTGATTAATTAGTAGTAGTAGTGACAAAATTTGGGTTTTAAAGTAACAGACGGTTGTGTTAAAAAAAAATAACAGACGGTTATAAAATAACATAAAATTCGACAAGTATTGTTTGTTTGGATAAATGGGTTGAATCTTTTTTTTTTAATTAGTGGGAGTAGAGAAATGAACATGTAATCACAGGAAAGCAAAATACATTCTGAGCTGTTCAGTCTTTTGTAGAAACTAGACTCCAAATTTTCTTTTTATATATATTTTCATTTGTATGCACTCCTCGACTGCAATGGATGAACTTTCAGTATATGCAAAAACCCTCAGATTTACAATTTTATATTTTTTGTCGTTGGTAAAGGTAATAAATATTAAATACTAGTAGTCCATACTACTACAAAATATCTTTTTAAAAAAAGTTATTCGAAGCCGGCACAATAGTCCAGACGATTATGCTTTTCATAAAGAACATCAGATTTACACTTCTTCTTAATTACTTCTCTCTGCAACGGTCGGAAGCAACATTTTATCGGAAAGCCATTTTCAAATTTTACAGCCTTTTCCTCTCCAACATAGGTCTATGAGAATGAACCGACTAAACTGTTTAGAAGAGATTGTGACCCACTTTTTAAAAAGTAATCACAATAATATTAGTTATTAGTTTCCCTCATCCACCACACTGGGGCGTTCCGTTAGATCGCTTAGCAATTCTTAACATATCAATTATCGTTGTTAATCTTTGATGGTAATCACAAAAAGATGATATTTCTTTGTCGCTTTGAATGCCTTTTCTTTCTATATCATCACTAGAGTAGAATAGCTGATTCTTGATGATCTCTTCAACACTTGTAATTTTCATTGACCAGTTTTCTTTGTTGGTAACTATTACCTCTATTTCATAATAGATGAAATTTGATTGTTGAACAAAAAAAATGAAATTTGATTCTTTATAGAGCAAATTGGGTAGAAAACAAAAGAAGATAGCAAATTAGGCAAATGCCAAAGACCAAGAAGTTAAGCCTACGTGTCCTGATAAATACAATCAGAATGACGAATGTAACCCTTTTGCTTGGCATCTATGCTTCCTTTAGCATTAGGTTCATAGGATCTTGTTTGACAAAAGAGATTTACTTAGATTTAGCAAATCTTATGAAGATATCAACTTCGATGAGAGAGAAAATACAATAATAATAAAAAATTACTATATTTCTTTTTAGATTTACAGATGTAAGAAAAATTATGTTTAGATATAACCGGTACCATAATTTGTTAGCTGAATATTTAGTCGAATATAAAACTAAACAGATTAATGATTTTAACTTAAAACCATAGTAACTACCCAAAACCCAAAAATACTAAACCCTAAACCCAATTGGAAGCCTGGAACCCAAACCCTAGTCATTAAAATCTAAACCCTAAACCCAATAGTAACCCTGAAATCCAAACCTAGTCACTAAACCCTAAACCCAATACTAAACCCTAAACGAAATAGGGACCCTGAACCCAAATCCTAATATCTAATCCCTAAACCATATTTTTTGGTTTGGTTGTTTCTAAACCCTTATACAAACACACTTATTCCCAACCCTACCCTACACATCCACGTAAGTGTAAACAAATTAGCCAGAAAACTGATTTTTTATACGGTTATTTATCTAGTTAACCGGATAACTTGTCATTGCACCCTAAACGATAATGTATTAAAGTTCATCTTAGCCGGATATTGTTAGAATTATCCGTCAGTTGTAAATATTGACTGGTTAAATATTTTGACTCCATATTGCAGGTAACTTTATAAATCTAGTTAACCAGATAACTTATCCTCGCACCCAAAACGATAATGTATTAAAGTTCATAAATCTAGTTAACCGGCTAATATAATATTTGATAGGGTATTGTGGAACTTACATCGTCTATTACTGAAGTTGTTTGGTTTGGGAGAATGATATCGTCGTGTAGATTGTGCGAGTATATTTCAACTTTTAGCTGCCTCGAGATGATGAATTGACCAAAACGTCCGGAGAAAGATGGTTTCTCGCTGATATCAACAAGCTTCCCGAACGGTGAGCTGAGTATTTGTCTCCTTCTATTTTGTGACTGGATTCACAGAAACATGGGTTTTTAGCTTTGGATTTTTATGATATTGAGAAGAAAGAGATATATGGTGAGAGTAAGAAAGTGAGTTTTCTCATGGAAAGTGAAGATATTTCTTGAGAATAAGAAGATTTGGAAAATCTTCTAAGATTGTTTTAGATTTTAGAACTGACGAAATCTCTAGTTAAGTACTTCATATCTTATCTCTCTATTTTGTATACTCACGCTGAATTAGACGATGTAGGGGTAGCAGAGTCTCAAAAATTATATACAGTGCCGTAAAAAGTGGCTTTTGGTAGATAGCTAATTATCGCATAAGTCTTTGGTATACATCCAAATTTCTCTTCTTTATACATATTAAGAAAATTATTCTTTCTAAAAAAAGTTTTTCAAAAATATAATTTAAAATTAATTTATTTAATTATAAATAAAAATAATAAAAACATAATTAATTATACAACTTTTTGATAAAATCAAAGTTATTTAGATACATGAAAATATCATCTATTATAAAACTAAAACAATCATCTACAACAATCACCTAAAGAAGTGAATGATATGTCAACTCACAAGACCATCAATCTTTTTTTTTTTTTTTTTGAGAAAAGGGCAAGACCATCAATTTTCATGATTAGAGAAAAACTGTTTCGGTTCATTATAAAGAAAATAATTATTATTGCCGTCATTACAAGTTATCAAAATTATAAAAATGGTAAATCAACTCACACATGCTATGCGTATCTGTTTAGAAAATAATTAGTAGTTTCAGAATATATCAGAATTATTAGCGTGGGGTTTGTTACATGATTTAAAATGAAACAATAATGTCACGACAACCAATAGCGTAAAATTTAAAAAATAATTTTAAGAAGGTCATCGTTATCCACGGATGATTCCCTCCTCTATTATCTATCTTATTAAAACAGAAACATTCTGTTGGACCTAACATTTATTTTGTAAGTTTTTAAATTAAATACACCTTCATACTTTATAATTAAACCTACATTAAATCACTAATGTTCCTTTCTTTATACTACTATCCATGTTTCCAAACAATATACTTATTTCTTTATACTACTATCAATGTTTCCAAACAATATATTTTTATACTACTATCAATATTTTCAAACAATACAATAATTAATCTTAGTTATTTTCCCTGTTCGAAACTACGCTAGGCGTAATGCGTGCGGCTGGGTAGGGCCTAGCGCCGAATCAATTAATCGGGGATTATACGTGGATTAATCGGCGATTTATTTTAGTTATATATCATACAGTTCTATAATTATCCAATGAAGACGGTGTGGCATAGTGGCTCGATATGTTCTCGGTTCAAACGGCAGCCCGGGTTCGAGTATCAAATAGGGCTCGTTTTAACAATATTTAAGTTTTTCATTTAAATGAGGGACATAGTCGTCATTTCAACTTCATCTTCCTCCCTAGGTTTTTCTATCCTGCAACTTTGTAACGCGATTTACGCGGCGGCTGTATGATTTCGACGATTTCTAAAACCTTTTTTCGTGTTTCTTATTGTTTTTGCGTAAACTTCATAGATCTTAAAGAGATGATTCGATTTACAAGATGAAATGAGCGAAATTTTTAGTTTTTTTTTTCAGATCCGAGTTTTTGAACGTATAGCTTCAGTTCGCCACGGTCACTCACCGTTGAGCGTTTTCTCGGCCGCTAAATGGGCTACGCGGCCGAGTTTTAGAACATGGGTTATTTTATATATATCATTTTCTCTTTAAAATTTTGTAAAAACGTTATAATTTCATAAATTGCAAAATAATGAACTTTAAAATTTGGATTATAAGATTACAAATTATAAAACTATTACAATTTAAATCTAATTAGATTACATATCGGTCATCCATCATTTCAATCGGTTAGTCTCGGGTTTTAGTGTTTTTTTAATATGTATATTTTAAAAACCTAAATTGAATTGTCAGATCTCCGGATTAACCGGTATAATCACAATCGGGTTGAATTTAAAAATACTGATTTAAATGCAAAAATATTTTAAATACACACTCTTTAAAAATTACCAAAATATTTGTTAAATTATTAGTGAAATTTTTCATCGTAAAATATTCCGCGCTTCCAAAGGACGGGTCAAAATCTAGTTTTTCATTTTAAAAACAAAAGCTAGACACGTTATCTCTCTCCTCTATAAGAGACCACTCACTGTCCATTGCAGAAGAAAAAGCTCAGAACTTTAACGTTTATAGAAAGAGAAAAGAAAAAGAAAAATGGAAGGGAAAGAAGAGGATGTGAGAGTTGGTGCGAACAAGTTCCCAGAGAGGCAGCCAATCGGGACATCGGCTCAGAGCGACAAGGACTACAAGGAGCCACCACCAGCTCCGCTGTTCGAGCCAGGTGAGCTGAGTTCGTGGTCGTTCTGGAGAGCCGGGATCGCAGAGTTCATAGCGACGTTCCTGTTTCTGTACATAACGGTGTTGACGGTGATGGGAGCGAAGAGAGCACCAAACATGTGTGCCTCTGTTGGAATCCAAGGCATTGCCTGGGCTTTTGGTGGCATGATCTTTGCCCTCGTCTACTGTACTGCTGGAATCTCTGGTAATAGAAGTTATTTGTTTTGTTGTTTTGCATTATTATTATTTTTCAGAAAATGGATAAAAGTTTTATTTGTATTGATGTGTGTGTAATGTGTGTTTTCAGGAGGACACATAAACCCAGCGGTGACTTTCGGTCTGTTCTTAGCTCGGAAACTTTCACTGACCAGAGCTGTTTTCTACATCGTGATGCAATGCCTCGGAGCCATCTGTGGCGCCGGTGTTGTCAAAGGCTTCCAGCCTACCCCTTACCAAACCCTCGGCGGGGGAGCCAACACCGTCGCTCCAGGCTACACCAAAGGATCCGGCCTCGGAGCTGAGATCATCGGAACCTTCGTCCTTGTCTACACCGTCTTCTCCGCCACAGACGCTAAGAGAAGCGCGCGTGACTCCCACGTTCCGGTAATTTTGAGACAGTCCTAGACACTTTGTTTGTTTGTGTCTTAATTTTGGTGTATTAAGTAACTCTTTAAGGGGCGGACTTTTGCAGATTTTGGCTCCACTCCCAATAGGATTCGCTGTGTTTTTGGTTCACTTGGCGACGATTCCGATCACCGGGACCGGAATTAACCCGGCTCGGAGTCTAGGAGCTGCAATCATCTACAACAAGGACCACGCTTGGGATGACCACGTGAGTCCCCCCATTATACATAAACATACAATTTGGATGGTTTTCTTCTTATTATTTGTTTTTATTGAGTTTTTGGGTGTTGCTTGCTCTGCTTGCAGTGGATATTCTGGGTGGGACCATTCATCGGAGCAGCTCTTGCGGCTCTCTACCACCAGCTTGTCATCAGAGCTCTTCCTTTCAAGACCAGAACCTGATTTCCTTTTGTCTCTTGTTTTATTTATTGATGTTCGTCTCTGTTCTTTGTTTGTATCGGAGCTTCAAAATATTTGACATGTGGTGATGTTTGTTTGTTTGTATGTCTAATGAATTTATTTGTTTAATGAATTTGTTTGAGGTTCCTCTATTTCTTCTTTCTGAGGATGATCCAGTTTATTTCATTTGTCATCAATCAGCCCTACTCATCATTAGTTTAGGTTTAATTTAGCCCACATACGGCAAAATCATTTAGATGTTATTGGACTTCTTTTTGGGCTCATTAATTTAACGTCGTATGGCCCTTTTCTTTATCTACTTGGGAATACAAAATACATTTGGACAAGAATACTACAAATTGTATTCTGATGGCCAACCAAAGCTCAGAGAAATCGTTTCAAATTGTATTTTCTTCTTCAAGAGTCATAGTAATCTCGTCGAATTAGATTACCCAATCCAAAGATTTTCAGTCTTTCACTTTATGAATTCTATTTTTTCCTCAGTAATATTTTTCAAGCACACACGCAAGTCTATTTTTCTTTTAGGTTCAGGTAGTGGGGATGATGGCTCAAAGGTGTTCCAACCGCCAACCATCTTACCATCAGTGCCGTGCCTAGTGTTTAAGAGGCCTAAGGCGATAAATTTTAATGTAGTTTTTCTGAATTTTTTTAAGGACAACTAATATTATAGTAAAAGTATATTTAATATTTCATTATATATAAATATATTTATGTATATATGAAAATATTTTTGAATAGAACTGTATATTACGTAAAATGACAAAGATCAATATTAAAACTTTATATGTAATATTGTGTGATCGATCTCATCAATGCTAATTTAGATATAAAACATATAACTAAAATGTATAAAATTATATAGCATACTCAGAATATCAAATGAGTTTAAAAAGTATTTAGCAACAAAAAGATGAAAAACAGTGGAAACAAAAAGGCTACAATGATAAATAATGCAAAGCCCGTAAAAATGAAAACATATTAGTCCGGTAAATATGTTAAAATGTTTACTACTAGTACAGTAGTATACTATTGACTAAAATATAAATTTTTTTAACCAAATAAACAAAAAACGGGGCCCTAAAGGTTACTATGTGAGGAGGGGGCCTGAGGCCATTGCCTCTTTCTCAACACTATAGGCACGGCTCTGCTTACCATATTACTACTAATATATCATTGACCATGTTACAAGAAAGTTCTTATTATTTATTGTGAAAAATAAGAAGAAGACTCAAAGCTCACTAAAAAAATAAAAATATGGTTAGTCGACATGCTCGATAAAATAGTAATATCTACTTGTTTAAAACTAAGTTTGCTATATAGCCCAAAACAAATTAAAGCATTTTAGATTTATCTGTATATCCAATTGGATGCGCAACTGTAAGCTAAAGCATCATTTAAAAACAGGTACACAGCAAACTACGATTTTAATATCTCACACAACTAATTATATGGCCTTCTATTTAGGTGAGCTACTGCTAACTTCTTTCGTGTCATTGTGTCAAATGTCAATCAACTAAATAAATAAGACCCTTCTTTTGGTCCCAAACCCCCTGACTTAAATATATTTACAAATTGGTCTATCACTAATAATATTCACCCCAATTTCACTATATTTAAATGCTAATGTCATAGCTTATACATTTAAACTAATTACATATTGAACTATAAAGAATATCAAAAAGGATGTTAATTTCTGTGTGGAGTTTTATATTTCATGGGGATAAATAAAATGAGAGCCAGGGTTATAATTGCAAAAGAAGGAGAGTTAAAGGATTAAATCGTAAAGAGGTCATATTGATTGGAGTGATAACTAATATGCTCAGCAATTAACCACTTGAATGAGCGCATTTAAAACAGAGACCCCTTCCCTCTCTTTCTTTCCCAAAATTAACAAAAAGACTCAAGAGACAGAGAGAGAAAAAAATGTCTCCGGCGAAGAAGAAGAACCGAAGCTTTCCTCCGATAAGTGAGTGTAAAAGCGGAGGAGAGTACGATTCGATCGCTGCAGATCTGGACGGGACTCTGCTCCTCTCGAGAAGCTCCTTCCCTTACTTCATGCTCGTCGCCATCGAAGCAGGTAGTCTCTTCCGTGGATTGATCCTCCTTCTATCTCTCCCCATCGTCATCATCGCTTACCTCTTCGTCTCCGAGGCTATCGGGATCCAAATCCTCATCTACATCTCCTTCGCCGGCATCAAAATCCGCGACATCGAACTCGTCTCTCGCGCCGTTCTTCCACGGTTATTACACAATCTTGATTGAGTTTCTGTTTTCTATATATTTTTGGAATCTCAACATTTTTTAAATAACAAAACAGGTTTTACGCGGGGGATGTGAGGAAGGACAGTTTCGAGGTGTTTGATAAATGCAAGAGGAAAGTGGTGGTCACCGCGAATCCCATAGTGATGGTTGAGCCTTTCGTGAAAGATTACTTGGGTGGAGACAAAGTTTTGGGAACTGAGATCGAAGTGAACCCCAAAACGATGAAAGCCACTGGGTTTGTGAAGAAGCCTGGTGTTCTTGTTGGAGACTTGAAGAGACTAGCCATCTTGAAGGAGTTTGGCGACGTATCACCAGATCTTGGCCTCGGTGACCGCACCTCCGATCACGATTTCATGTCCATCTGCAAGGTGCGTGTAGACTCTTCATATCATCTCCTTTTTTACGTTTCTTGAATCGTTAAAACACCCTATTTAGGTGGCTAATTAGTTTAAGTTGAGTGTCTGATACTTCAAAAACCTTTCGTAATCAAATAATTTTAGTAGTCCAAATAAATGCAGTAGGACCCTATTAATGCCGCGTTAAGGGTTCACATGATCTAGTTGGATTATAAAAATTAACGTTTCCATTCGCCTTTTTCTGGAATAACATTAACAGCCTTCACATTGATCTATTTACATCCAAATGTTTCCATCCTGCCTTTTTCTGAAATAACATTAACAGCCTTCACATTGATCTATTTACGTCCAAATGATTTATTTGCTTTAGATGTGTATGCCTAATAAACAAATGCATGGAAACAATCTAGATTAAGTATTCTTCTAATAGGTGTTTTTGAAAGAAAAAAAAAGATTTAGCATACAAAAAGAACTTGTATTATGCTTATATGCGAATTCATTAAATGAATGTAATAAGTTTCAACTTACAAAAAGTAGATGGATCTAAAAAAAAAAAAGTAGATGGATAGAATATAGTAATAGAAGTAGTAGTTTTCATAAATGCTTTTAAAGTTTAAACCTATCACCAACTACTATCCGTCCCAATAAGTTGGATGGTCTATTGAATGACCGATCCCATATGTCAACATATTTTTTTTCTCATATACCCTGAAACTTTCAGTTATTTACCATATTTCTTATTATAATAGTGAAACTTCGGATTCTTGTATGATCGATAACTTAAAGTCTTAAACAAAATATATAACAAGTTTTTCTTATAATTGAAAAAAAAAATCAGGAAGGTTACATGGTGCACGAGACCAAATCAGCAACAACAGTCCCCATAGAGCGTCTCAAGAACCGCATAATCTTCCACGACGGCCGTCTAGTCCAACGTCCGACGCCATTAAACGCCTTAATCATTTACCTTTGGCTACCTTTCGGCTTCATGCTCTCCATCTTCCGTGTCTACTTCAACCTCCCTTTACCCGAACGCTTCGTTCGTTACACCTACGAGATCCTCGGCATCCACCTCACTATCCGTGGCCACCGTCCCCCTCCTCCTTCCCCCGGCACACCTGGAAACCTCTACGTCCTTAACCATCGTACTGCTCTTGACCCCATTATCATCGCCATTGCTCTCGGCCGTAAGATCTCTTGCGTCACTTATAGTGTCTCTCGCCTCTCCCGGATGCTCTCACCCATCCCTGCCGTCGCTCTGACCCGAGATCGTGCCGCCGATGCTGCTCGCATGAGAAAACTCCTCGAGAAAGGTATTTTGTAACAGCAGTCGCTATTACTATAAGCAGAGTGCTCTGATTTTTTTTACTAGAAATTTGGTTTGAAAAAGATAATATAGTTATAACAACTACTTCATAAATATAAAGCATAAATGGAGTATCTCTCACTTTTTTTGTACGTGACTGGTCTCATTATCATCACAATGGGTCTAGTCTGATTTAATTGTGTTCTATGTATAGAACGTGATACCTTTCGTCTATATATATAAAAGTAGAAAACATAGCATCTCTTTAAGTATTTTACTATATTTGCGACAGGTGATTTGGTGATCTGTCCTGAAGGTACGACTTGTAGAGAACCGTATCTGCTGCGATTCAGTGCTCTATTTGCAGAGCTAAGCGACCGGATCGTACCTGTGGCCATGAACTGTAAGCAAGGGATGTTCAATGGAACAACAGTCAGAGGTGTAAAATTCTGGGATCCTTACTTCTTCTTCATGAACCCTAGACCTAGCTATGAGGCCACTTTCTTGGACCGTTTGCCTGAAGAAATGACGGTAAACGGCGGCGGTAAAACGCCAATAGAGGTGGCTAATTACGTTCAGAAGGTGATAGGTGGAGTATTGGGGTTCGAGTGCACTGAACTTACAAGGAAGGATAAGTATCTTTTGCTTGGAGGCAACGACGGGAAGGTTGAGTCTATCAAGAAGACAAAGGAATGATGTAATCTAGCTAGTTTCGGCTTTCTACTATTTTACATGGGAATGAAGTGAGGCCTCACTGGTTTTGGCGATTACATTTTAATGAATTGTTGGAGGAAAAACTTTAGTCGAACATGCATTGGATAATGAATTTCATTTAAATTTCATGTACATGCAATTTACTATTTTCCCCTCATCTTTTTAAATGATTAGTAGTATACCCTAAAATATATCCAGTTTCACATATGAAAGAAAACGAAGTCCAGTTATGTTTGTGGCTCAGTCGTTTCCCATTGTAGTTTGTTTACGATCAATTTTCTTTTTTAGATGTTTTTTTACCAATTTTTTTTTGTCTTGATGACTTTGAAACTTGGATAATATTAATATACAAGTAATTGGACGCAATAAAAGTTGCTCCTAATATGTATGCATGCAAACCCTATAAAAAGCAAAATCCGGAGAATTATTTTCGTTTCTTATGCATGAATACAGCAAATGAAGAAACAAGAAGAGCTAGCATCAAAGATTATAGAGATACTTTATCAACATAATTTATTTAATATTCAAACTAATAATATAAATAATTATGTATGTTTTATACCCTTTTGTACGATGGAAAATTTAGGAATGAGATTATCTTTCAGAATAAAAGTAAGCCCATACCATATGTCATTAGTAAGGCTTTGATAGATAAAAGAAAAATTTGAGTGGAAGAAACCTAGATAGTGAGCAGTTGGATAATTCGGGAAACCAATTTGTCAACGAGCTATGCAGAGCATAGAAACTTTTGAGGGTCTGTTGTCTCACGTTAAAAACTTTGCTGTGTAGTTGATGGCTCTTGGAACTCTCCTTTGCTTTATGCAAGAATCGGATGGACACTCTACAACTGTTGAAATAGAAGCAATAAAACGTGGTTACTCAAAAAAATAAGTTGGGTAATTAGAGAAAGAATTACAAGCCAAAGTAACCATGTCTCTAGCTGCAAAATTTATAACCAGTTGAAAATGCAATAAAACGTATTCCAGTGTTTTATTGGAAGTCACTAATTTTGCAGCTAGAGACATGGTTTTTTTTTTTTTTTTTTGAAAGAACTAGAGACATGGTTACTTTGGCTTGTAATTCTTTCTCCACTTCTTTGAATTCATCTCCGTACAAATTGGAATTAGGCTCTATTATGAGTCGCACTGATAATCCCTCTTGAGTGATCTTCATCTCTTCTCCAAACACCAACCCATCAGACTCATACAATGTTAAGATACTGATCTCTAATTCGATGCATCAAAAACAAAGTTTCTTTTGATATGCACAACCTTATATAAAAACCAAAATCCGGAAAATTATTTTATTTCTTATGCATGAATATAGTAAATCAAAAACAAGAAAAGCTGGTAAGAAAGATTATAGAGACAGATAATGCTATTTTAATGCACTTTTGATACATAATTAAATTTTAATTTTTATTGAAAAGTAAGCCAAAGACAAATTGACACAATAGTAAAAGAGGTTCTAGAGAATATTTTAATTTTTTCGGCATATTATAGAAACACCTCCATCAATAGGATGAATAATGTGTGTATCAAACAATTATTAAATTAGAAAAAAGAGGAAAGTGAAAAAGTGATACAATTTTGGCGCAGAGAGTTGATTGTAACTCTTGTGCATTCTTTTAGAGTATTTGCATTGCATATACATGGAAAAAAGTATAATTAGGTATATGGTATGTGTACTGTTTATTTTTCAAATATACCTCACATATCCTTATATCTACATATGCTGCCTATTCTAATTAGCTAACATAAATAATAATTACTAGATGATAATCCGCACCTTGCGCGGAGTAAGATTTTTTTTTAAATATGTTTTATCTAAATAGTTTAAATAATACATTTTTGTTATCAATAACTTTTTTTACATTTGATTAGGGATGACATGCGGGTCCCAATTGGTTCGGTTAGGTTCAGTTTGGATTTTTGCAGATTTGGTTCGAATCTTTGCATGTTCGGTTTGGATTTAAGTTCGGATAACCCATTTAATTTTTTTTCTAAATTAAATTTCATATATACTTTAAATTTTTCAAAATCTAAAAGTAAAAAAATATGTAACATATAAATACTTAAACTTAACATAAAATTGGTTTAGCTTAAATATATGGATAGAAAATGAACATATATTTTCAGTATTTTTGGTATTTTGAGTAACGTTTAGCTATTTTAAATATATAATTTTTACTATTTTTATATATTTCTAATTAGTTTGGACAATTTTAAAAATCTTATGTATTTTGTATATTTCTTTTAGATATTAAATTTAAAAATACTTAAAATATTTAATTATATAAATCTGGTTCCAGTATACTCGGATACCTGAAATATTTTGGTCAGGATCGGGTTCAGTTCCGGTTCTTTAGATACCAAAATTTTGAACCTATTCAGATATCTAGCCAATTTGATTAAAGTTTTGTACTACTTTTTGGATTTAGACGAAATAAAAAAACATTACTATTGATCACAAATTTTTTAATGTGAGACTTTTACCATTTTTAGTAATTTATAGTTGTTTTAAAAAAATCGAAATTGAAATATAAAAAAAAATCTATTTTTTTAATTTTATGCTTAATATGATTGTTTAATTTCTTTTAACAAATAAAATTAAACAAAAAGTATAGAGGATAAAAAAAATGTTATCAAATCTTTATTATTCATAATCATTAACTGTGATATATATGTCAACATATTAAGTAATTCTTTAGCTTTTATTTAAAGAAATAATAAAAAAATATTTTTTTGTACACTACTAATTAATTTAATAGTTATTTAATAAAAATTATAATATATGTGCATATGGACCAACCTATTTCAATAATAATTCTGAGAATAATTTTCATAATGACTCGTGGCTATTGTTTTCTCCAAGATTAATATATAAGGGATATATGGGATTTGGTAAGACAATATTCGCTCTTTAAATGTTTAAACGGGATTTCTTTGCATGTTAATTTTGCAGCTCAAGCAATATATATTTTAAATAATCTGTAATATTTCTTGCGTGGTAATAAAGAAATGTGATCAACACTTCAATTATATTTTGTTAGTTCTTTGGACAAAGCTTATTAAATGGAATACACGTCAATAGGCCTTATAAATAAAAGGGCTTATCGCACTTAAATATATGCGATTCTATACATACATAGTCAAGTATTAATTAAAATTAAACTAATGTTTTTTCATGTCATCCGTTTATTTCTCTAGGTGCGTTGGTCCACTTAAAAAAGACTCTGAAAAGAACTGTGGTGACGACACATCAGCACTAATCCCATAAATCACAACTTAAAAATGCTTTACAAATAATATATAGGGGATTTTTCTTTTCTCAGATATCAAGATATGTATTAATCCAACAGGTGTCCTTGTAAAAGATTATTTTGGTCTTCGTTGTCAAGAGGTCCAATTAAACAAAAAAACCACTTCCCTTTTTCCCAGATTTTTTTTTCTCTTGCAATCATTATTTTTCTTAATCTTTGATTTTACCAGAGTATCATTCTTCATGTTCTCTCTTTTTTCTCAGATAGTGTTCGCTGTTTAGAGACAGTAAGTTATATGCGCCAAGCATTTTCTCTACTAAACTTTGTCATCTTCGTGTTTGGGTGGAGACCTTCCAGCGCCGGTGACGGTTTGTGCGGTGATCTCTAACTCACCCATTTAATTTGGAATCTGAGCAGCATGATAGAACAGGTGCGGCTTAGTATTTTTGGTGGTGTTTCTCTCGATCTCCGTGTATCTGTGGGAATTCTGGTGTGGCCTTTCTCTATGAGAGCTCCGGCGCTCTAGTGATTTGTCGATTAGATTACGACGTTGGTTGTCACTGTAAGAAGACGACGAGATTAATGGCGATGAGTGAACCCGATTCGGGTTGCAGGATACCGAGCCAGTTCTCGGGGCAAGTGGAGGGGTTGGTGAGGCTGCTCGTAGCGGAGCATGAGATGCGTTGGTTGGAGGCCTCGTCACGGATACCTTTGCGGAACTCGAGTAGAGATCGGAGCTCATGCTTCGTTACGGTGTTGACGCCAGGAGGAGGAGGGAGATGAAAGAGAGAGGGAGAGTGTGAAGGAGAGGGTGAAAATGACAACAAAGTAACTTCGCTTCTTTCATCTGTTCATATAGCTAATTAATTTTTTTTATGCGTAGAAATCTAATTATCTTTATGTTCTTGTATTTTCACCCAAATAGCTCTTCTTTTTACAAGTGGCAATTATTATATATAAAAATAAAAATAAAATTTAGTTATTTACTAAAAATATACTCTCTCTGTTTTTAAAAGATTCATGTTTTAGAAAAAAAATTTGTTTCAAAAAGATACATTTTCTACATTTTCAAGACATTAATTAATGAAAAATTGTATATTTCTAAAAATATAATTGTATTTATTAAAATCTTATTGGTTCAAAATTTTGGGAAATTGTTAATTAATAAAAACAATGCATTGGTAACTAAAATTTTATGTTTTTCTTAATAAGTGTGAAAAATCTAAAACATGGATCTTATAAAAACAGAGGGACGAGAACATTTGTGTTATTCATAACCAATAAGGTTTGCTCTTACAAGATTAATTCTCACTTTTTTCAATTTTTCTTTAAACACTCTTATGAGATCTTTTACCTTTTCTTTAGCTTTTCAAAACAAAACAAAAAATTCTTATGAAATACTATTTATCATTTCGTACAGTTTCATATTGAACAAATGAAAAACCATTGGTCGTATTTTCTGTCCAACATGCTTTTTTTGGGAATAAAAAACGTATTTAAGATCAGAAAAGTTATCGGCTTTAAGCCATCGTAACTTCCATTGCTTCCATCAGCCATCAAACGGCCACACCGTCACATTCGCCGTTGACAACACCGTCACTCTTCGCCACCACTAGACTCTTGACGGTTCCTTCGAGATCCCTCTTATGCAGATTAACCATAAGCCCGTTCTTCATAAAAAGCGTCAACGACATCTTCTGCTCCACTCTGTGTCCCGGAACCACCGTGATCCGGTGACGCAGAAGCACCGCCGCCGCGATGGTCTTCATCTGAAGATACGCCAGATCCTTTCCCAGGCAGATCCTCGGCCCTGCGTTGAACGCCACGAATCGATACTGATCGTGGTTGATGAATTTGCCGTCGACCGGAGAGATCCATCTCTCCGGGATAAACTCCAGACAATCTTCTCCCCAAGTCGACTTCATCCTCCCCGCCGCGTAAATCGAGTAACTCACCGAAGATCCCGCCGGAACAAAAGTTCCGTCAGGTAAAACGTCGTCGTTCTCGGCGTGCTTCGAGTCTTCCGGCACCGACGGGTAGAGCCTGAGCGTCTCCGAAAGCGCCGCCTTCAGGTAAACCAGTCGGTCGATCTCGTCGAAACCTAACGGCTCCTCCGTCCACGACGCGGTGTTGTTCTCGGTGCCACGTGTCTCGATCAGAACGGAGCAGATCTCGCGGACGATTTTATCCTCGACGGTTGGGTGCATCGTGATGAGCCAGAAGAACCAGCTCAGCGCGACTGATGACGTGTCACGTCCAGCTAGGATGAAGTTAAGCACCACGTGTTGGAGGAAAGTGTCGCTGTATGCTAATTCTTTCTTCATCATGAAACGCGAGAGGAGATCGTCGTGTCCACTTTCTTGCTGCTGACTCATCAGTTCCTGCTTACGTGTATTAATGACTTTTGCTAAATATCCATTCATTTCTTTCAGGCTTCGGCTCAAACTGACTTCTAGGCCCAGTCCTAGCCATTTCTTCAGCTTCCATAGAAACTCCGGCAAGATAAACCTTTGAAGCGATGCTTCGGTGGCTCGGTCGAAAGCGGTCGCAAAACTGTTCTCGGGAAGCCCCGGCGCGCAGGTTTTTGTGTCTTTACCGAACGCTAATCCGCAAATGTTATCGAATGTGAGTCGGAGTATCAAGTCCTGCAGATCAACCGGCTCGGCTTTGGCTTGGGCCGATTCAAGTATTGGACAGAACCGGAGCTTAATTCCTCGGTTTACCCACCTACCCATGGCTTGCCGTAACGTTCTGCATGATAAATTTACATTACCAAACTGAGTATTATTACATTAGTTAACCAAAGATAACTAATTGATGATATTTTATGTTAAAACCGTGAAACTAAACCTGAGAGATAGGTTCAATTATTTATATTAATGCAAAACCAGATTAAACAGATGGGGTTGTTACCTTGTTTTTCCTGGTAGTGAACCGGAGAGAAAGATATCGCAAGAATTGACTATATATAAAGATAGTATTGTGCAATTTACTCGAGGGATATGATTTGCTCAAATATAAATGCATGATGGCTTTGAGAAAATCAGTATTAAACCGATCGGTTAATTTGGTATATTAACTAGGTACCTTGTTGTGAATTCGAGAGCAGCGGTTTTGCGTTGGAATAGCCAAGTGTCACCGTCGGAGTTGAAAATACCTTGACCGAGAAGGTCGTGGAAGACGGATTGCCACGTTGGACCTTTAGGGTAGTTATCGAACCGGGTCTTGAGCATGTGTTCAAGATTCCTCGGGTCACACGTGACAGTCACGAGACCTTGCTTCCTTGCCAAGAAAGGCACTGCACAGATACAAGTTTGGTAAGTACCTCCGCACGCACGGAGGTTCTCGGTGATCCACTCATGCATCCTGTCACGCTGCTCTATCAGACCAGGGAGACTGCCCAATACAGGCCACACACGTGGACCCTTTAGCCACCGTGATATCCTCTTGAACCATAGCCAATACGCTGCAATGATCGCTACAAGAAGCATCACATTGGATTTTTCCATATAGCTCTTTGATTAATATTTCCCCGGGGGAAATATGAATGTGGTGATCGAGAAGAGGAGTGAAAAGATGAAGATGGATGGGAATGAATGAACTTTCCGGGACAATTTATAGGGAGGAAAGGAGCTTCTCTCACTTATCTACACTCTTGTCAGTCGTAACTATCAGAATCAAGCACTCATTATGGTATCGCGGTTCTCGTTGAGTTATTTTAATTAATGTATATAACGAGAGAGGGTTTTCAGTTTTGGAGATCAAGAAGTGGCAAAGTGGTTTGTTTTATGCTTTCCTAGTACCTAATTTTTCAGCGAAAGGAATAGTTTCATTTAATGACCATTTATAGATTGTATGTCTTACGCAGCTGTGTGGTGAATTAAATGGGATTAGGTGAGAACATAAGGCACAAAAAGATGGTAGAGGTTGAAAATGATGTTCTATTTCTTCGAAAAAAAAGATGGTAGGGAAAAAGAATATAAAGGTCGTCTATTTTTTATAACAATTAGAAGTTTAGGGCTAAACGTTAACACATGTTTAGTTTGCTGGTGAGATAGGTTTTAAAATCTATATCTTTTATAGGTTCAGCTACAAATAGTATTTTCATTTTTGGTTTCGTTTATTTAGTTGTTTCAGTTTGAGAATATTTGGCTTGTTTTACCAAATTAAATGAATTTTAAACTGAAGAAATGCTAATATTAAAAAAAATGCTAATATTTAAATAAATTTATTCTGATTTAGTTAATTTTATTTTTCTAGCTGGACTTGGTCTACTGGGTTGACGGTTTTTATCGATTAACAAAGTATGTAGAGGGTTTCAGATCCTTTGTTCTAAGCCTAATCACCAAGACCCTTTCCTCCCGGTAAGCCCTTTATACCAAAGAAAAAATTATGTATATTTTAGTTCGTTTTAGTTTGTTTAAAAAAAAGTTTGGTATATTTTATATTATACTACATGATTAAAATATAATTTGTAAGTTGGCTAAGTGAGAACTCAACTCACATATACATTTGGTTCAGAAGAGCTTTTCTTTTAACAAAATTCCTCGTTTTGGGTTATCTGTTTGAGGATTTGGTAAGCAGCTCGAGACCTGGACTAGTATTTACTTTAGGAAAACACTTCCTTAATTTCTCTCCTCATTTGGCCAACTAGAAACACTTCTTGTGTCACTATTTTGACTTTTTGGTTTCTCCTTTTAATGCTTCTTTATCTTGGATTTTTGAAAATACTCGAATGTTAACCAAAGACTGAAAAATAAAATGGGAAATGGCAGAGGAATATTAAGTACTAAGAAACTTTATCAAAAAAATATTAAGTACTAAGAAAGATGTCATTAAATAGGATGAAAGTCAAAACTCAAAAGGGTTATGCTGACTTTTGCTACTCTCGAAGACTGTAACTGGTCGTACTGTTTCTTTTTCTGGTGTTAACATCATTTTACTGCCTCATATACTGATATATCATGTGTGTGTGTGTGTCATTTAACATAGTTTTGATGCTTTAGAGAAAAGGCCAAAAGGGTAATAAGATATACATATATATATATACATATATACGAAACATGCATAGAACATGCAATTTGGGTGTTAAGGATTTCTTAAGTTTTGATTAATTTTCCCTAAGCATATATATATACACATATATTCACAACAACTTTCCAATAAACATTATTGTAGAAGGATCGCAATAACTTTTCTTTAAGAACAGTGGTTTGTACTTTGTAGTAAATGGAACATAAAGGTTGGTGTTAATAGTGAACATTAGATATTTAGATGGCTTGCCGACCTAACACTAAATCATCTTCAATGGGGTTCATTTTCCACTTTTTGTTTGACTTTAAAGAAAATTTTGCTTCAGTTGTATTTCATTTCTTAATTCCAAATGAAATAATAAAAAATATTATTTTAAATTTTGATATCTTCATTTTTAAGATGATTTTTTAATTGTAAATTAGTCTTTAACTTTTACTTATTTTTATTTTCTGATAAAATATATTATATATGTTACTATCACCAACTAATTTTGAAGTTTCTATCATTATTATTTTCATCTAATTAGATATTGATACCAGCGAACATGAAAATATTTGCTTTGATAAAACTTTTAACTCATCTTAGAAGAATGTAAGATAAATAAATATGTTTTTTTTTTTGAATTCTGAAACACTTTGGTTGTTGATCACTTATAGGAAAAATATTAATTTGATGTTTTTGATAATTTAATGTTCTTTGTTTATTTATTTTTATGTTTGTGTACTAATTTCATTATATGATAATGTATAATTTATATTAAGTAATTGTTGTGTTGGATTATTATTAATAAAATAGTTGGATAAAAATAGTAAACTTGAAAAATCATAAGATGTTATTAATAATTAATGATAAAATAAAAATATAGTATATTTAAATGCTGATATAATATATTTGTAATATTTTTTTTAAGAAGGAAAATGAAACAAATAGGAAGAAATACTGCTTCATTTTAAGTCAGTGGACATGCTTTGAATGCAAACATATTCCGCGTTCGATCTTCCTGCTGCGGAAACTAAGTCATATTGTCTTACTCACCACGACTGTGGATATATACGTTCGTATGAAAACTTTAGAAATGGTCTGACGTGGATTGCACCTCCTACTCGAAAGTTAGGTATGTGTTTTTAATAGATTCAAATTTAATTTTTTTTTTAAATAAAATAAAAAAATGAATTCAACCATTGCTTGGATGCTCTTATCGAAAATCATTTGTCACTCATGGTTGACTCTTTATTTATTATTAATTCTAAATGACTAGATGAGAAAGAACATCTTAATTTGTTATTTTATATGGAATTGCAAAATTATTTACAAGGAACAAAAATGTCACCGATCAGCTCTTGCATATATTATATATGCTGAACTGAAATTTATTTCATCGACTTGCGGAGCTTACAGCATGATTGACATGTCAATAATATTTAGGTGGTCTCTAACTGCAAAGAGGCGGTTGAATCTTTAACTATGCCGTTTTTTGTCCATACTACTACTGGTTGATCAGAGATGAGTAGTTGACACTTCTTCCTCTTACATCTGGGCAGAATGATGTTGATAACGTATCGATCAATTTCTTTCAACCGGAGTACTTGAATGCTTGTTTGGTTCCTTCCAAAGAGAGTAGATTGTCGCTGGCTTTTGTCCTCATAATCTCATGAGTGAGGAGGCAAACTTTTGAGCCTCGGTTTTTGATAACTTTCATTATCTCATAATACTGGTTGAATCTTTCCCTTTAATGTACAGCCTTAACTCTCATAATACTGGGTAAGGAGGCAAACGTTTGAGCCTCAGCCTTTCATGTACTTTGGGATAACTTCTTCTGACTAATGAATTTTCAGGATGACCAAAAAGAAGAAGAAATTATTCCATTATAAATCAGTAAAACTGTAAATCCTCAGGTGTAAGTTGATGTGCATATCCTCAATAAGTATCTAGTGCTATCTAAACCCCTTTACTTATTTCTGCAAGCAAAACAACTGTTACATAATATCAATCTGAATTGAAATCATTCACCAGCTGAAGCTAATACATTCAAACTGAAGATTCTTAGGCGAACGAAAGGAGCATATCTTTGCAACCTCTTGTCTCATCTTCCTTGGACCACACACGAGAACTCCCACGCTCGAACCTCTTAAACCTACGAGAAGTTCTGGTTTCACACAATGAACAGAGTGACAACTTAGAAACACTGAAGATAAATGTATGAAAATGTTATATAATAAAAATCTTAAAATAGACAAATTACTGTTAAGATTAGGTCTTTCTCCGTAATGAATGCTGGTGGATTGCGACAGCAACTGTTGTGGCGAGCTTTCGGTCACCAACGGAGACAAACCTTCGACGGCTTGGTTATTTTTTGTATAATACTTCTTTTTGTTACACAACACAGCGATTGAAGACGTAGCCACCACGCTAACGGAGATTGCTAGAAGGTAAACGATAGATTTATAAGCCGATGTGTACTTATTCAAGCCTTGATCAATTGGGTAAATGTGATATCTCGTGATGATTCCAATGATGGTTAAAAAGATCACGAATGAAGAAGAGAGGATGGTGGCGAGACAGAGCCAGGAGTTTGGTCCAAGGATCGGTGAGATGGGTTGGTCTGAGACATAAGGTTTGAAACATAGAGGTTTGATGATGTTCCTGTTGTGAGTTAGTTCTGTCTCTCGGGTGACGAAGGCTTTGATCTGTATATCTAAAAATGAGGAGATCATTTCACCGGAGATGGGTAAGATTAGGTCGAGCATGGAGAGGTCAGCGGAGTTCTTAAACGCGCAGATTAGCGTCATTTTGGGGATTTGACAAGTGCTAGTTGAGCTTAAGTAGATTAGGTCTCGGATTATTGATATGAACGGTGTAATCCCACTACCTCCACTCACCATAACCAGAGAGTCATGTCTATAAGAAATTAAAAAACAGCATCGATGTTACTTGTCATGCAAGAAAAAAAACTAATGTTGAACTTCTCTGTCTGAGATTAGTATACCGTAAGAAATCAGTGGAACAAGGGCCGTATGGTCCTTCAATGGAAACAGTAAGGCGGTCGATCTGATCAGGAGAAGAAAGCATCTGGTAAAGCTTAGTGGACCATTTGCCTTGGCCCTTGATCATAACACTTAGCTTCTCCGGTTCAAGTTTACTACTAGAAGTTATCGTAAATGGATGCCACTGAAGCTTGGAAATACTCGGTATGTTCACGAACAATATACTCGTCGGGCTATACATCAGCACTATAATTAATATCGATAAGCATATGGTAGTTGAATGGATAATCAATTGAAGAAGAGATGATAAAACAGAGGGATGATTGTAACAACTCACTAGGGTTTTTGGAGAAACTGAGCTCGACGGTGTCACAAGGAAGGACACGAGCAGAGACTAGCTTGACATTGTTGCGGGACTGGAGAAATCTCAAGAAACGGTCGACCATGAAGATGTAGAAACCGGGTAAAGAGATCAACGAATGAGAGATGCCAACGTGGAAGACAAAGAAGAGCATGAAGACAATGTATAGGTAGTGAGTGTAAAAGAAGACTTCAAAGAATCTCCTTCTTATTGCCGGAAATGTGGTGGCCCACATTACAAGTCCGGCCACCAATGCTATCTCTCCGGCTATATTCGAGATAGCCGTCCTATCCCACTCCAACATCTATTCACACCAATAATTAGGGATAATCCACTAGGAATAAAGTAGTGAAAATGATATATAAACCTTTAAATCCCAAAACTTATATTTATATAGATATCAATACGCCATATCATAGACTAACCTGATAGACTTGATTTGTGGATATCCAATAGATAACGTAACAAAGGCCGTGGCATGTGAATAAGGTCATGACCAAGTGGCCGAGCCATATATGGTACTTGATACTTGACTCTGACGTTAGCCCAACTGCAGCCAGCAACGATGAGCCACGAGCCACCGGGTAGAACAAGAAGGCCAAGCATATGTCCCCGGCTAGACCTAGCCGTACTGCTATGGAATTCAGTCTTGCTTCCCATCTTTTCAGTTTTTGTCATAAGCAAACACATTGTGAATATAAAGTTTGTCAGATAGCTTGTGAGCAAATACCACACGTCAGTGTTGAATTTGTATCTCACAATAATGTTTATAAAAGGCCAAACTGTTGAAAGATATGATATGAGTGATTCAGAGAATTATGGGTCAGTCAATTATTTATTTATTTATTTGAACTTTTGACCAAAGGCACTCTAGTTTTAAGACCCACAATACAGTTCCTTTTGAAAACTTTTTAACTTATTTTTCTTCCCATCACAATATTATAAGAAAATCATACATTCATTCAATTAACTAAAGCAAAATTGTGGTGGCTTCTGCACAAGGCAGCCCTGAAATTTTGAAGGTGTAAACGAGTAAAGAATGAATTTAAAATTTTGAGGCTTAAAATATATTTTTCTACAAATTTAGGGGTTTACCACCATATAAATTTTTTAAAGAATTTTGGGGGTTCGAGGCAAATGTTTCGTTAGGATTAACCTAGGGCCGGCCTTGCTTCTACATGATCAATTATGAACTATATCGTGATGTTTTTAGCGATATATACAATATAAGTACGTTAATCGCCAAAAAAAACATTTATAAATCTTACATATTATCTCTGTGGACTGCTGCTGATTGAGGAGTGATCATTGTGACAAAAGTATAATAAAAGTAATTGGTTAAGCTCCAAAGAAGAAGAGTCATGAACATCGTAAGGAAGATAACCTCGGTCACTGTCACTATCCCTAATGGTCCCTTCACTAACATTGGTTTTCTCAATGCAACGAACTTGTCTCTCTTCTTCCTCTCCAGCCCACTTTTAATTTACAGAAGAGAACGAATATAATAACATGTGGTTAATTTAAAATAATCAGTTGATCGTTTTAGTGTTTAAAAATTACCTATGAAACTGGTCAACACTAGTTTGTTTCTTCAAGTGAAGGTAGATACATCCCAGAAAAGCCAGAAGAATCGTCGGGAACATGTAAACCAGAAGATTCACTCCTAATTAAAAGAAAGCCAAATTATATTATATATACACGTATTTGATATTCCTATAAACTAACTGTAAATTAGATTAGCAGATCTAACATGAGAAACCTGGTTTCCCGAAAGTAGTTGTTTTGCCGAGCTTGGCACGCATGGATGTTAACCAGATCTTCTTGTAAGTAGAAGTTGGCATCATGATCCAAATCACCATAGTCCCCCCAAGAATCGCTATCGTTAACAGCTTAATCATCTTCATAGTCACGTCCTTACTCATTTCTCCTAATCCCATATTACAAGAGACTAGATTCCAAAAGATAAGAAAGAATAAAAAAGCGATAGATCTATATATTGGAGTTTGCAATGGCCAATGGACGACTAAAACCATATCTATGCCTATATAAACGCAAATTAATTATTATTATTATAATTAATTTATATTTAAACTATAATTTCCTTTTATTACTGATTTATAATAAAAGCATTGCTAGACTCTAGCGTGTGGTAAACTAGTGGCAGGTCCCCTCCGGAAGGAGATAGTATGCACGCTAGTTCGGACTTTCAACTGGTGCGCGATCTGCTCATCAGCACTTGCTTGTCTTTGACTCCAAATTAGAGATTAGGGAATAAATCGAACTTCCTGGAAACTTTTTTTATGCCAACAAGAGAGACCGAGAGAGAAAAGAGAGCTGACTCTCGGAAAAATCCTAAATGTCAAGCACCATTTTTCCTGGTTTCATATTGGGAACGCTGGATTCTAACGTTTACTTCTTCTTTCTAAATAAGTTATACATTTCTGTTAAATTTAAATTATATATTAAAAATAATTGTGACCACATATTAAATTTATTTAAAGTTAATAATAATAACAAACCTCTATTAATTTATTAAAATAAGAATAAGTTCTATTAGATTTATTATTGTATTTCCTAGAAAAAATAATAATACTTTATATTAATTTTTTATTAAATTTTTGTTAGAGAGTTATGATTCAAGGAACAAAACATTGCTATTGATATGGATTGTAAACCGCAATAACCAATTACCCTCACATTTTTTCCCAGTGAGATTGCACTACATCCAACACATGCATAACTAAAATTTTATACATCGTAAATGTTGATTTGCCTTTGTTATACTTGAGATAACAAAAATAAAACAAAAGGACAATAAGTGCATAAATAATGGTTAGTAAAAAAAAGTGCAACAATCTAAATACTATGGGTTATTTAACAAATAATGGGAAGTTGACTCATTGAACTCCTCTGGAGTGTGACTTTCGCACGCGGATGCGTGTCAGTGTCTTTTGTACACGAATTTTTGCGTGTCGAACTAGTTCTTATTTTGTATAATACAAATATAGATCTTTTTTCTTATATCATACTATAATTCTACTCCTTTCTTTTGCCTTCGATTCTATTCCTTGTATAATTAGTCATTGAGAAAATCTCACATAATTAAATTTATGGATTGGAAAAATTAATAGAGATAACAGATTCTTGAAAGCTTTCCCATATCTGCAAATTAGGATGATATCTCTGATGCATTGATCGATCTGTTTGAATCTTTATGTGGAAAGAAGTAGTGTTGTTATGGACGCCATTGCCTTTTCATAGAGATTAGATTAAAAACTAGTAATAATGCGTTTTAAAATTTTTGGTTTGAAAGATAATGAGTAGAGATCATATGAATAGAGAGGAGGTTACTAAATTATAAAAGATTGTTAATTTTTTTTCACAATTCTGGCATTGAAACCAGGAATCTCCACATCTTTTTGTTTCGCTATAGGATTTGGATTGAACTAAGAAGTAGAGAGTAGAGACTGATGGGTAGAACCATATTCTATGACTCAAAAAAGGATTTTATTATTTTCCAGCATTTACAATTTACAAAAGCTATACATGCCTCGATCCGTGACCGAGTTTGTAACATATAGAAACGTACGTATGGATTACAAACCAAGGGTCTCGTACGTATCTTCGAGAGGGTTGGGATTTTCACACTAAAATATTCCTAAAGAAAGAAAAACATAAACCGGAAAAAGTAAAACGTAAGAGGCACAGAAAGATAGGTCAAATCACATGACCACCACCTTATTAACTTGCAACCCAAGCAACATCAACAACAGATGAATGTATCACCACTCACCAGCTGAAACTGATAGATTCAAAATGGAGATTATTAGCCAAACCAGAGGAAGAAATCTCCGCAACCTTTTGTCTCATTTTCTTCGGACCACACACCAGAACTCCCACACTCGAACCTTCCACATCAAGGAGAAGTTCTGTTCATATACACCAATCACGAACACCTAATTAGAATAAACAATACTCGTATACATAGAGATAGATATGGATAAGGTATATATGTATATATTACTCGCGAGATTAGGTCTTTCTCCGTAATGCAGGTTGGTGCACTGCACGAGCGATTCTTGTGGCGAACTTTCGATTTCTTTCAGGGAATTGTTACCACCTGAGGTTGGAGAAGACGTTGGAGATGGAACGTCGACGTTCTGAACCTGTTTATTGTCGACGTTACCGTACTTCTTCTTCTTGTTCCAAAACATAGCTGCACTTGAAGTCGCCATGATGCTCACACAGATGACTAAGATGTATATGATGGTCTTTGAAGTCAATGAGTAGATCTTGTTGGTGTTGTGGTCGACCGGGTAAATGTAATACCTAGTGATGATACCGATAATTATCAAGAAGATCAAGAACGAGGATGAGAGAATTCCGCCGAGCCATAGCCATGAGTTTGGTCCGAGGATTGATGAGATGGGTTGGTCTGAAAGACTTGACTTGAACCAGAGTGTTTTGATTTTCTCTGTTGTAGCTTCGCTTCTTGGTTCTTTCTCTCGGGTTATGAAGGCCTCGATTTTGATGTCTATGTCAGAGGGTAGTTCTGTTTGGAGACCCGATAATGGCAAGAGAAGGTCAAGCATGGAGATTTCTGAAGAGCTCTTAAAAGCGCAAATCAGTGTGATTTTGGGGATTTTGCATTTTTGGTTTTGCCTTGTTGCGATCATATCACGGATGACCGAGATAAATGGAGTTATCCCGCTTCCTCCGCTCACCATTACCAGAGCTTCATGCCTAGACGACCACAAGAAAACAAAAATAACATTATAAAAATCAAAGTTTCTTGAGAGACAAGAAATCAAACTATTGTTGTGTCTTTGAAAAAAAGTATATAAAAATACCTTAAGAAATCAGTAGAAGCAGGACCGTAAGGACCCTCGACAGAAACAGCGAGGTGGTCGATCTGATCAGAAGATGAAAGACTCTGGTAAAGCTTAGTTGACCATTTGCCTTCGCTCTTGATCACAACACTTAGCTTCTCTGGTTCGAGTTTGCTGCTTGAAGTAATCGTAAATGGATGCCATTGCAACTTCGAAATGCTCGGTATGTTCACAAACAATATGCTCGTCGGGCTATAAACCAAACCTGTTTTAACAAAAAAATATATTATAGCTTATTTATAAAATATTTGAATCACAATAAGAAGTTTTAAATTTTGAGAACTCACTAGGGTTTTTGGAGAAGGTAAGCTCGATGGAGTGTGAAGGGAGAATCCGAGCAGAGAGAACACGAATACTGTCACGTGACTGAAGAAATCTGAGGAAACGGTCGACCATGAAGATGTAGAAGCCAGGGAAAGCGATGAATGAGAATGTTATTCCGACGTGGAGGAGGAAGAAGAGCATGAAGACGATGTAGAGATAGTGAGTGTAGAAGAAGACTTCAAAGAATCTCCTCCTAATAGCCGGAAATGTGGTGGCCCACATCAGAAGTCCGGCCAATAGTGATATCTCTCCGGCTAAATTCGAGATATGTTTTGTATCCCACATGAGCATCTGCCCCATTAATTAATTCCATGGCAGTTTTATTAGTATTTAATACCAAGTATAAAGTGAAATGAAATACTTAAAAGGTTGACAAAAAAAATGACTGGATTTATCTTGGACTTCAATGAGATCGATATTCTAAAAATCGTTAGGCGGTGGTCAGGAGTCTAACCGAAAATTATTGTTTAGGTGGGTGTTTAGACTGATTTTTTGAACGTCTAGATCAATTTTAAAAAAAATCGGATTGAAAAAATCGTTTTGCTCATACTCGATTTGCCGACTAGGCAAACGTCTAGCCGTCACCTAGACTGATTTTTAGAACAAAAAATCGCTGAATGAGATTCTTTCGGTTTAAAAAGACACATGAAAATGACATTAAAATTATGATCACATTAGTCGGATCGTAAAAGTCGTATACGATTAGAATGAACACTTATCCTAAAGTTTCCACCTTAAAATGCGCGCTTCAATTAAATTTTTGTATTTAGATCAACAAATATTAACTGCTTCACATTCATCCCCTGTGAAGACCCAATATTAAATGTATTTGACCCTCATATAGTATTTCATATTTCTTAATAAATGTCATTATTTTTTTCTTACTTCAAAATAAGAATCATTCTATATTTTCAATACAAATTTTCATATATATTTTTTTTTGTCACAAACATATATAATCTTTTTCTTACTTTTTTAACTAACCAATAGATATTAAATTTAAATTATTTTTATTTAAATAATTATTCGTTTAGTGAGAGTATATTAGTATATTTTAATCTGTGTAAAATATGTCTAAATGACACCTATTATAAAACGGATAGAATACTACTCCCTCCGTTTCATTTTATTTGTCGTTATAAGTTTATGCACACGGATTAAGAAAACATATATGATTTTGTATATTTTCCAAATAAGAATATAATTATCTATATACCTAACCATATTTCAACCAATAAGAAAATAAAATTTGAAAATCGTTTTAATATATTTTACATTAAAACTGTAAAAAGATATTTATTTTGAAACGAAATTTTTTCCTACAACGATAATTAAATCGAAACGAAAGAAGTATTTGATTATGATTATAAAAAGACTTAGTAAGGAAGGTGCTCCATTCGAAGTGTCGTTGACAAGAATGGTGCATTAATTTAGACTTTGTTTTCGTATCTTGAGGCAGGACCCAATTACTGGAATATTAGAGCATTTTCAACGGGGTTTTTTCCCCATTGAAACTTTAAAAAATGTATTATGTATATACATACATAATATCTACATAATACATTTTTAAGAGCTAGAATGAAAAAAACTCCTATTGGAGGTGTTCATAGGCCGATCCAAATTCGAATATTAACCTGGTTTTGAAACAAAAACATTTGATATAAATAAACCAAAGAATTACCTGAGAGGTTTCATGCATAGAGACCCAATAGATGATATAACATAGACCATGAAGGGTGAAAATGGCCAGGACCATATGGCCGAGCCAAATATGGTATTTTATGCTTGACTCCGAGGTAAGTCCCACCGCCGGTAGCAAAGACGACCCACGTGCCACCGGTAAGAACAAAAATGCTAAACATATGTTTCCAATCAGCCCTATCCTTAGCGCCGCTGACTCCAGCTTGGCTTGCCACCTTTAAATCATCAAAATTTTCTTAACTTTTGAAAACATATACTAAACTGTCTATATACTTCTCTTCATCTATTAAAACTCTATCCGATAATGATTTAGTTGTTATTATGCAAAAATGATTTATTATGCAAATTATCATGTAATAAACCATGAATTAACCATGAAATAATAGTAGTTTAATCAATATAATTACGTTAATTTGTTTTGGTATAGCTTTTCTATTACAATAATATTTTCAGATATACATAAAATAAACGAATCTATAGTATTATATTTTGTACGGTTGATAGTGAAAGAAGAGAAAGAAATGCTTACAAAGATTCGCCATGTGCGGCGGCTGATCGAGGAGTGATAGTGGCAAAGCTATTGCGCAAGTAAGTGATAAAGCTCCAAAGAAGAAGAGCGACAAACATAGCCAAGAACATGATCTCGGTCACTGAGACTATCCCCAATGGTCCCTTCACTAACATTGGCTTTCTCAGTGCATTCCACACTACTACTCCATTCGCCTCCCTTTATTATACAGAGAAACAAATTGTCAAAAGGATGATGAAAGATTGAAAGGTATGCAATTATTCTGTCGACATGATACACCAGTTTACTCGACGAACTTTGTACCTATCGTTTTGGTCTGGACTCTTTCGTTTCTTGAAGTGTAGATAGACACATCCCAAACAAGCTACGACGATCATTGGTAACATATACATGAAAAGTGTCGTCCCTGTAGTGCAAAAAAAAATATTGATGTTTAAGAGTTATAAATGCAAACGCGAAATAAATGCTTGTTTTGTGTTTAGCGCTTGAGTTTTACATTTTTGATACGTAAAACTTGTTTGATAAACAAAACTTGTTTTAACCAATTAAAAAAGGAAAGAACCGCAACATAAAATTTGTGTTTATAAAAGTCAGAGATTCCTAAAGTTAATAAGGGCAAAATCTAGATGATTAATGGTTGGTGTAGTAAATCCATATACTATTCAAAAAAAAATCATATATTATTGATCTTACAAACCTGAGGAACCAAAATAAGTTGATGCTCCAAACTTTAAACGCATATAAGGAAGCCACTTGTTGCGATAGGTTAGTGTTGGCATCATGATCCAGAGCATGATAGTTCCAAGGAATACCACCATCATGAAGAACTTACTCACTTGCTTAATCATCTCCATCCTCTCTCCTTTCTTTTCTCTCCCTCTCTCCTTTCTTCTCTCTCTCTGTCCTATGATTTTAAGAGATACGATCGCTTTAATTAGTGAGAAGGATCAGTTAGCTTGTTTTGAGGGAAGAAGGGTAGAGTAAGTATATATATATAAAGAGAAACTTTTGAGTGGGAATTAGATGAAGTAAGCTAGTTGCATGCTCCATGCATGTGACTCTCCCCATGGATCTTGTTTTTTGTTTTCATTCATTATTTCCATCCATTTGTTCTTTTTAAGGTCGAGATGACGTAGAAAATGGTATGAAGAATAGAATCAATTATTTGATATTTGAATGTACGATATGTACACAAAATAAATAGAATATACGGTATGTGCAACGTACGATAAGTTGGATAGAAAGTTGTGACACGTAGATATTCTTGTAACAAAGTTTTTGAAACCAAATTAACATTTTGGTTTGTTGGATTAGAACTAGATTCAAATATGTATTGAACCAGTGTGGCTAAATTTCATTACCGGATAAAAAAATACTTCTCAAAATTCTATATGGTATGCAAGAACAATCAATATCTTAGTGTGTACATCCTCCCAGTCTCAAACAATTTAGTTCAGGAATAGGAATATGATTACGATTTATGTTGTTTCAATGGATCAGTACTAGGGATATAAGCCTACATGGATTATAAAAAAGTATAGTAGAAGACTCTAACTTGAGGAAGAAGAAGCCAAGGACCATGCTACCTTTATTGCTCATAGCCTATTGATAATTAACTATTCTAATTAAGGTGTTGAACCGTTAAAACATGTCCAAGTGCATCTCAATTATGACATGAGATGTTCGTTTTAAGTAAGATATAACAAGTAAATTAAACACTAAGCTATATGGGTCAAAAAGCCTCATAGTTAGTACCAAAAGCTCTATATATACACGATTATATCCGTAATTGTGACGCAATAATTACTAAAAGGTAACATAAAAGTTGCTTAAGAACTCAGAAGTGCTTGCTACTTGATAGGGATAAAAAGATATGATACCCCCAAATTGGATGGTTGTAAAGAAGCTGGTTCGTGTTCGGTTCTGGTAGGTTCACCGAGTTCGTGCCGGTACATACGTGCGGAATAGACACTAGTCATATGTCGACTTATGTGTGTCACTGTCTTTAACCGTCCACGAATCTCACGCGTGTCAAAAAAAGGAATGTGCATTTTAAAGCCAACGAGGAAAAGATGAAACAGGCCCATTCCCATTCCCATTCATATTCGTTGTTCTTCCTCATCATCATAACATCACTTTACTTTACATCAAGTTTTGACTTTTGTGTATAGACATTTTTTAATTCGAAATAGTTTTATATTGCTTCCTACCAGTATTTGTACATTTTAAAAATTTTGAGAATGGTGGGGTGGAAATTTTATTTTTTGGTGTACGACAGAAACTATAAAAAATATGAGACACGTGAGGTTCCGGTTTGAAGATAATCAGAAAACTAGACTAGACTTTACTCAGATGAGTTTTGTGAAGATAGAATAAAAAATATTGAAATAGCTTATTAAAGCTTTATTATGCAAAGAAACTAAAGGAAGAAAGAAGCTTATGCTTGTCACCAAGATAAGTAAGGTTGTAAATGATTCATAAATGTGAAAGGAGAAACTGCATTCAACGCAGCAAAAGTTACTCTATTCATCACATTACATTCACATTTATACTACTAGTCTACTTGCAAGAACAATTGTCTTAGGTTTGGACTTGAGCTTTAATACGGTTAACAGTTTAAATTCGATTCTGATTATTTTCATAAGTTTGTTTATTCACTTACAATTAAGTGCACTGGGATAATAAGATATGTTGGAACACAAGAGATCAAGAAAACTGATAGAGCCAAGAAACAAAACAATAAAAAGAGCATTAAAGAATTAACTAACACACATGGACAATCTCCAATATACGCACCGAAGGTATAATCACACATCGACAATCTATATATGGTTGACAGTAACACGTGTTTTATCACTTGTAAATGGCTCAACTGTTGTTGGGCAGCGTACTAGGATTAAATTACTCGAGAGCCCAAGAATGAAAGTATTATGTTATTGACATATTTGCAAAAGAAGAATCAATGCAAATAGAATGGTCGTGTCAGAAGCAAAATCACTTGTGTTACATCCGTGTGTCTTAAATTTCTGATGTACCAGTAAAATGCCCAGCACTCGTGGGTCGGACGTAGTCACCCGAGTGCGGGCAAAACTCGTTATCAAGGTTGACATCTCGGAGGTGCGGGGGATGCAGGTCCCCGCGGTACGGTATGCCTTTTCGGTTTAGGAAAATTACTATTTCTATTGGGAAAAGGAAATCGGGTTTTTTTGAGGCTGTATAAATATAGGATCTAAGGGTTTATAAATTATTATCACATCATTAATAAAAAACCCTAAACGGGTATTTGCCTCAATACATTTTCTTCTCTATTCTTCTTCTAACCTAAACGACGGCTGTTCACAACAACTTGAGTGACTCTTTTTTCATCTGAGCTTTTGCTGATGATGCCTTGAACCGCTCTCGCTACTTTCACTAGCCGCTGTCTCTTGCTTATCGCGGCTTTCATGATCTCTCGTTGTTGTTCGGCGTTCCTGCAAAAAAACATCGTTCCACCTTTAGACATTATTTTAACTCACAAAAAAAGTAAAAGACAAAAAAAAAAGCTTACATCGCGATAGAGTGAGTCTTCAGCTTCAAGCATATGAATGATATGTCCCATTTTAGGTCGCTTGTTTGCATCAGGATCTACACAACGCAAAGCAACGAGCAACACTCGTTTAAGAGCCTTTGATGATGGCGGTTCTGGTATTTTGGGATCAACTACTTCTTCTGATCGTCGGTTTCCTAGCATTGTTTTCAGCCAATCCACTAGATTCGTCTACAACCAAACACAACAAAGATAAACATGTATAAAAAAACATAGATGGAACCTAAACAAGGAAGGTCTAAAAAAATCCACTGAAGATACCTCGCCTTGAGGCCGACTATAATCAACAGGGTTTCTTCCAGTGATAGTCTCCATGATTAATATTCCAAAGCTGTAGATGTCACTCTTCTCGTTTAACATCCCGGTGCACGCATATTCCGGTGCTACATAACTGAACAAATACAAGTTATTTCCTAAAGGTTTCTACCGTGATCACAAGTGAGAGACATTTAAAATAAAAAAGGAGAATTTACCCGAAGGTTCCCATGACACGGGTTGTAACATAACTACTGTCGGAACCCAAGAGCTTAGCAAGTCCAAAATCCGAAACCTTAGCATTCCATTGGCGATCAAGCAATATATTGCTCGATTTGATATCCCGATGAACCACTTTTGGTTCAAGACCCTCGTGTAGGTACGCCAATCTACGTATATTACCAAAAGGTTTACATTGTTTACAAAGATAGACTAATAAAATAGTGGAATCTATTTTATTTACCCTTTAGCCATCCCAAGTATAATGTTGATCCGAATATCCCAAGAGGGCTAACATCGCCAACATCACCGTGTATCCATTGCTCCAAATTGCCATTATCCACAAATTCATACACCAGCATCCTGTAAGATAAAGAGAACTCACAAATTATTAGATCACAACATTTTTCCAAATTAAAAAAAAAAAGGAACAATGTACCTGTAAGCACCTTCAACGCAGTAACCTAAAAGCCTAACGAGATTCTTGTGTCGTACACGCCCAATCACTTCCACCTCTACTTTGAACTCCTTTTCCGCCTGACCCCTGTAAATTAAAAGACAAGTTAATATTACACTTGATAGAGATCAAATTCCTAAAGCATAGTCTATAAATATAATTCAACAATCCTAATCAAGTAATTATTGACCTGTTGTTAAGCAAGTTCTTGACGGCGACTTTAGTGCCATCGTTCAAAACCCCACGATACACAATCCCGTAACCACCTTCTCCGATCACATTCTCTTCACAGAGCCCGTTCGTGGCCACCTCAAGCTCTCTCAGAGTATACCACCGTCCCCACCCGAGATGCGAAACCTCAGGCCCAACGTTCCCGCTTCCTGAAAACGACGCCGTCTCGCTGGCAGCAGCGCTCGCTGTTGTTCCTCTGCTCTCTCCACTCGACGACACTCGACCTGAGAACACTACTCTGTGCTCCACCTTCCCTATATCCACCTGGATCTCCCCCGGAACGATCTCTTTTATCTCCTTGGATATCGGCGGCGTATCTACGGCGGCGGAGGAGGAGAAACCGGCTCTTCTCGGTTTTCGAGTTTTGCGGCGGGAGGTTAGGCAGAGGGAGAGAAGGAAGAGAGCGATGACGATGAGAGATCCGAGTAAGATTCCGATCACGACCCATAGGCGGAGGCCGAAGATCGACGTCGGTTTCGAGAGCTCTGTGTTGAGGAAAGCTGCATCGTACGTCGACATCTTCTTCTCTCTCTTTTCACTCGCATTTCTCGCCGGGAAACACGCAAACTTGCCCGGCGAATATAAGACCAAAACTCCGGCCAAAAAATCTATGCGCTTTGTCCAGTGTTGAATGAATCGTGTCGAGCAAAAAACCAACGAAAACTAGAGATGAATATTTTAAAATAAAATAACAAAGGGAATTTAAACAAAGGCCTACTTTCAAGTGATCTGTTTCTTTTGTGTACAGTGGAATGAGCTGTCTTTCGAGTTTCTGTCTGACTGTGTGGGAGATGGTTAAACGACGATTTTAACCTTCTTTCTCGTCTAAGTCAAAGATTGCATTTGTTGTTTTCCAGTGGTTTTCCGGTAATAAAATCAGTATGATGACATGACGGACTGAGGGATAGGTAGTGAGGATTTTACTTTCTAAACTCCTTTCATTTGTTGTTTTGACTAAATCTGGACCTTAACCTTTAATTATAAGAAGAAAAAGAATCTTTAGTGCGGCCTCGAATATCTTAGAGCATCTCCAATGTAAAACACCATTTTTCTTCTAAAATGGAGTAAAAGTGATTATGGAGTAAAAATGCTACAACCCCACTTCATTTCTCACTCCATAATGGAGTGATGAACAAAAAAAAATTAGATTACTCCATTTATGGAGTAAACTCCATTATGGAGTGAGAAATGAAGTGGGGTTGGAACATTTTCTACTCCAAATTCATTTTTACTTCATTTTAGAGGAAAAAATGGAGTTGGGTTGGAGATGCCCTTAGGTTCCTTTCCTAAGAGCATCTCCAATGTAAAACTTCATTTTTTTCCTTTAAAATGGAGTAAAAGTGAATATGGAATAAAAATGCTCCAACCCAACTCTATTCTTCACTCCATAATAGAGTCATGAACAAACAAAAAATAGATTATTCCATTTATGGAGTAAATTTTAAAATAGAGTGAGATATGGAGTTGGGTTGAAACATTTGTCACTCCATATTCACTTTTATTCCATTTTAAAGTAAAAAATGAAGTTGGGTTGGAGATGTCCTAAAAATGGTTTATGGAGTAAAGAATAGAGAGAAAATTCCATTATCGCTCTATCACATTCAATTATTCATATACCAACCAAGTATTGTAAGTAAATTAATATTCCAACAAGTCAACTACCCCTTCTCTTACTTTTTTTTGTCAACTCTTACTTTCTTTTATACTACAAAATCATCATATAATTAATTAATTATACATTGTCTTCTTAGAATTTATAAATTATCAGTAGTTTTCGATATTAAGGCCTATCCAATTGTTACTAAAAAACAAATATAATAGTACCCTTATTTTTTTCTTTAGGAAGATAATAGAACGATAAATTATCTAAATGTTAATCTATGTTTGATACTAAGAAAGAGATAAATATATCGAAGACTACTAAATTATAATTTATATCCGACTCATATAGCATTGGATAAGAAGTTTAATTAGTAAAAACGAGATTTTTTTGGTCGGCAAACAAGAACTTGAATTCAACAAAAACTATTATAACAGTGTAGAATAGATCCATTGCGTAATTCTTGTAGATAAAAATCAATTTCATCATTTTAAGATCATTTTCACCATGGTATCACACTTTTGAAGTTTGATTAACAATCAGGATTAAAAGTAGGCTCTGGAAAAGACACTGCAACAAACCAGTTAATGAAATCAGTTACTAAGACAAAGGGAGAGATGCCTCATGGATCAACAATGGCAGGGTTAGTGGCTTAGGCTGGTGTTTTAAGGATGGATTGGACAGAGAACATTTTGGGTTACGTGCTTGTCATAGGAGTCTTTCGGCTCTCCATGCGGAGATGGAAGGATTACTATGGGTGGCCACCTGCCTGCGAGACATGAGGATGAGATCCGTACGGTTTGAAACGGATTGTAGGGATCTCGTGGAGATGATGGCCAACCCGTCGGACTGGCCAGCCTTCGCGACTGACATAGAGGAATTCCAAAGGCTCTAGGGAGACTTTGAGGATGTGAGTATCTCTCATATTCCGAGAAGCCGGAACGAGCGAGCGGATGCCCTAGCCAAGAGTGCACGGTCCAGAGGATACCTCTTTTTCCACATAGATCAGACTCAGACAGATGAAGATACTCCTAGGAGGATCGGCTCGTCTGCTCTCCAATTGATCTAGGCCTAATTGGGTTGATGACAAAAAAAAAAACAAAGGGAGAGATGACCAACCACATAGAAGAGAAACCCATTAATATCGAGAAATTACACAAAGGAGACGGGGAAGGATTAGCTAACTTATATTTGTGATTTACAGATATAAATCAAATGAAAATGTAAGATAAAATAAAATATTTAGATTTGATGATATATAATTTAAAAGAATGAATAAAAATCTTCTACCAAAATTATGTTTAGCCTTAATATTATTATGATATAATAGTGATAAATTAACTTTACCATCGCCTGATATATTGAATCATTATCTAAATGACTAAACAGTTTATGCATAACTTATTAATAAATAGATTTAAGTTACATATGCTATTATGTATAGTTATCTTTATATTAAGCATGCTAATCTATTTGATTAAATTGCAAGTGTCGTATATTTTGTTGCACTTTACTCATAAAATGCCGGAAAACTCGGTGGATATTTCAGCAAACCGAATATTAAAACAAACAGAGGTTAGGAACAATACACATTCCAAATTAGACAACACGACACCGAAACAAAGCTACGGTGAATATCAAAAGCGAGGAGAGACTCTGTTTTCTTGTCTTTTCAATTGGTCCAGCGTGTAATGCCATCGTCTCCTACCATCGCCAAAATCTCCACATGCACCTCCAAAACCGCCTGCAACATTGTTTTGAACATTATCACACACCAATTTGACGAATTATTCATTTTCCAAGAACATCATGCATGGTGACTAGTGACAGAGAGACTTACAGAGGAATTCCTGCAGTTAACAAGCCTGCACTCGTCCAAAGAACCTTCTAGACTCCAACTCTCCCACACGTCAAAACTATGGCTTGCAAACACAAACTCCATTCTTCTATTTATCTGCATACATTACCAGTTTTACCTTTTCCTCAACGCATTCAAAACTTTTGAGCTATCAATTCATCAAACTGTTTAATGTAAGAGGTACCTGCAATAACTTCCCACCCGCAGCAAATGATCTCAGACCAACAGTGTCCTGGACAAGCAAACGAGTTCATACACCAGTACCCATTCATATATAATATACATAACTTTTCTAGTAAATGGGCTATCACTCATTCCTACTACACAACTATAAGGGCCAGATTCTCTAGTGATATTAGTACCTACAATTTTTAACTTTACTCGGGCATCGCAAGCAAAGTAAATGACAAGCACGAGAGACACAAAAAAGGTATACCTTGTTTCTACATGCGATAATGAATTGTGCAGCCGGATCCCGTTTGGATACGTTTGACAAGGTATCGAGGAACCAACCACCGTTTTTCGATCTTTGCCTTGAAACATGGAGACCCGATAGGTCTTTTGCATACAAAGCTATTACATATCCATCTTTCAGTACTTCACTTGACTTTCCTATGAGCTTCTTGCTTGACATTACAAGCTGATTTTGGGAAGACTGTTGCATTACTTCAAGTGGTGTTTTCCTGCTTCTTGAATCCACAGGGGAAGCACATCTAGAACTGGAACTTAATACTTCTTCCGTGTCACTCATAGCAGTATCATCTCTCCGTGAAGTACTACTTTCTTCATGTAATCCTGAGGAACCCTCTGCTTTTTGCTGTGAATGCCTCTTTTTAGCTTTCTTGCCGGATCTGCTGCATCTCACTTCTGGTTTCATGGCAGTATCTTGAGGAAGAACAGAAACGTGTTGCTGACCAGAGCTCAGAGAATCCTTAGGAACGATTTTGGTGCCGGTGAGAGCACTTTCTCCACGTTGGTTACTGGTGGATTCCACTAGTGCTAGTTTCTCATGCCTGATAGTGATAGGTGATCGTTCTTCTTCCTCTTCTTCACTTTCCTCATCAGAAACAGTGTTATTGGGTATTACACCATCTAAGAAGAATGAATGCAAGATAGAGATGGCCTTCTCTCTTATCTCCATCCATACTTCCTCGCTGTAATCTGCACTACGAGGTAGGATTAACACATTCGGCATCTCCTTCACCTGCAATTCAAAACAAGATATAATGAACTGTGGGATAAACAAGAGCAGAAAGAGAAGAGCGACAAAGCCATACATACCCATGCTTCCATCCATTGTGGACCTTCAGCACCGTCAAGGGCGCAGCCAGCTATAGTTCCATCAATCAGAAGCTGTTTCACAGCACAATCATCCAGCAGCTGGCAGCTTCCAGTATTCACAAGAAAGGCCCCTAACGTATAAAACCAACCCATCACTTCCACTCTACAACTTCAATAGAGAGTGAGACGAGACAAAGAGAGATGATACCAGGTTTGATATGCTGCAAACACTCTGCATTGAGTATCTGAACCGTGTCGTCTGTTAACGCACAGTGAAGCGAAACGACGTCACTCGCTGCTAGTAGATCATTCAATGTATCCATCCTCCGGGCAGCACGTGGGAAGTATCTCGATGGCCTGATTCGTTCTTCGTCTCCCTGTACAGACGAACTCGAATGAAATGTGCAGATTAGGCAATAAACATCACACAAAACGTACATACATACATTACCTCAGGGACATCAAAGTAGAGCACACTCATCTTGAAAGCCAAGCTCCTGCTAGCTAGACAACGAGCCGATACAGATCTACCGATTATCCCCAAAACCATACCACGGCACCGTCTCATCCCCCGGCAAAGCGGCTGGAGCGATCCGAGCCATCCGGAAGCCGATAGCGCGTCGTGGCGAGAGAGCAAGTGCGTCCGCCGGAGGAGTCCGAGGATGAGTGCCATCACGGTGTCGGCGATTTCCTCAGCTCGGGAAGTATCGACATGGACGAGTCGGAGACCTAGGTCGGCGGCGAGAGTCGAATCGACGGCGCGATCGGCGGAGCCGAGGCAGAGGATGAGCTGGTGAGGACGGAGACGGCGTTGAGCTGCACGCGGAAGGTAAGCGAGGGAATGGAGGAGAACTGCGGCGGCGGACTCGATCTTGCCGTCGGCGATGCGGCTTAGCGGGACGTATTCGACACCGGCAACGCCGGCGAGTGAGTCCTGCTCGAGAGCACAGTCCTCTACGCAGTTGAGTGTGACGACGAGAGGTGACGGCTTGTCACGATGTGACATTGTCGCAGACGAACGGATCTTGCTCATTTCCTTCTTCTTCTCTCGCTACTCTCCGGGAGTAGAGGACATAAGCTTTATGGTATGAATATAGTAAAATTGAAGGACTAAAATTAAATTTTTAGTAACTTAAAGGTCTAAAAACAATATTTTCTTTTTCCTGGTCCCCCGATGCTTATGTCTAGCATACGGCGCCGTTTACTAGCTACATAAAAACGACATCGTTCAAAAACTACTCGTTGAATAGTTAAGACTACGACATCGTTTGAATGCCAAAACCAATTTATACAAGAATAACATATACACTCCCTTTGCTTTAGGGGGAGGAACCAAACACACAAACTTCAGAATTTGCAAGCCACAAGAACAGGAAACTCTTTCTACACAAAAGTAACAACATAGAAAACAAAAGCATTTGACTCAACTCAAGAGTAAAGATAAGATGGAGAACTCTCTTTTGTGCAAACTATAGCCGACTATATATACTCACCAGAAGGACACAAAGCGATGAAAACGATAAGAGCTCTCTCTATACATCTATCGACCAAAATTCTATCCCCGTTCTTTTTTTTTCTATAACCCACTCGTTAATGGGGGGTTTTAGTTAATGGTAGGTGATGATCAGAGGAACCTCCTACGAAGGTTCCTAGTAGTAGCATGATAAGAACGCATGAGCAACCCAACACCAATGCCTACACCAAGACACATCCCAAGGCCAATCCCAACTCCAACTCTGACACCTGCATTGAACCAAGTGAGTTGACCATCCTCATCCACGTACATCCCTTCAGGGTAGTAGTAACTCTGTCCCATTTTCATTTCAGACTCATCGTCGTAGTCATCATCATCAACTTGTGATTCTTCCATGCTCTGCATTTTATACCAAACAAGATAATAATCAAAATCAAATCAATCAGAAAAGTGCTGAATCCGAAGCATACCTGTAGTTTCCGTTGCCGTGCGAATCCATCAGCAGTGGCGGCTACAACGTCTTGCTCATTATCAACTTCCTCGTCCTCAGGGATAGAGTCGAGAGTCACGTGCCTAGCCACCTTCCTCCTTGGACTCGCCTGAATCGTCTTGGTCAAGATCACGGGAACACCCCCGCAGCAACCAGCAATGTAAACCTCCACGGAAGGAGACGAAACGCCTAGCTCCGGCCTGAGAAACGCAGAGCAAGAAGAAGAAGAAGAAGAGGCGTTTCCCATCATAGCCATGTAACAGTCCATGCCCCACCCAGTCTTGGGATCGCTAACCGTTCCGTTATCCCACGCGCCTTCGATCCTATCCAGATTCCCGCACAGAACCATGTCCTCGCCGTCGTAGACCTCCAGATCGACGTTTCCGGCGACGCGCACGGTCTCCGTGCTGACGTAGGTCACCTCCGACGATTCGCGGTCGACTCTGTCGCGGCGGAGTCTAAGCGAGGCGGTCTGGGAGGAAGGAATGCGGACGCCGTTGACCTCGAGGGAGGCGCAGGTTTCGCGGCGGGGGTGGCGAAGGGTGAGAGAGTCGGGGACGCTGTCGACGACGCACGGGGCGATGCGGACGTAGAACAAGCGGACCTCCAGCCACGACGATTGGGACAGCGTGATTGATGCCGATGACGGCGCAACGGTGGTGGAGGAGGATTTCATGCGGTGTGAATTGGTTGTACCCAGAGGATCCTGATGATGATTATGATGGTGGTGATCCCTCGAAATCATCTAAGAACGATCAAATTCAAGAAAATCGAATTCGGAATCTGGATTTTGAATCAGTTGATGGGAAATTTTTAGGCGCAGATTGTGAGGATTCAATTCAAGCAAGGCTTGATGAACAGAGAATGAGAAATACTTTTTTTGTCGCTTTCGTTTTTTAGGTTAAAAGGTTTTTTTGTTGTTGGGGTTTGAGATATTTTGGTAAAAAGCAAAAGGTCAAAGTTAAATTTGTATTGGAGACGAGGTAAAAACGGAGGGGTCAAAGGAGAAACGGACAGGATAAATTACCCTCGCCACGTATGACAGTTTTTTTTTGGTATTTTTTTTTAATACTAAATAAATAGTATGGTAACTGGGCCACAAATTCTGCTGTCCTAATTTTGCGCTTAATAAGTTCTGATTTTGGGCCGCAACAAACCTCATTAGCTGCTATGATCCATGCGTCTTAAGAATCTGTAATGAAATGATGCCGAGGACAAAATATGAAAAAATGTGTGGAGTCAGGTTACTTTGTTTTGTAATGTAATTCGTGTAGTTAGGGACAGGGTTGTCGTATGTTTATAGATATACTATATTCACAAAGTATGAAATAATTCCTAATGAAAATGTATGGCCATTAGCATATCTATTTTACAAAAAAATAACTATAGTTTAAAATTTTGCCACAAATATATAATATGTACGTAGGTGTGTGTGGCCAACACCGTACAAGGTGTTTTCGAATAGCAAAAATTCTAATAAAATTTGCCGATATACAAATAGAGTATATAATATGCAGGTGTGTGTGGCCAACACCGTCTAGTTACAATACAAGCTGTTTTCGAATAGCTGAAATTCTAATAAAGTGGAAGTGGTGTATGTACTGCACCGAACATACTAACTACAGCTTAAATTATGTATGTGATAATTCATTTGCCAAAAGTTATGGAGATATAGTTTTGTATATCTTTCCAAAGCAGGTCACGTTTATATATTTGCAAACCTAATATAGTGATAGATAAAGCAATAAGTATCATTTTACTCATCTGGCTCATTGACCGTACCCCCAACTACTTTTAATCATAGCCATTATATTCTCCATATACATACTTTTCTATAATTAGAGAAAGAACATTTGTGAGCCATTGAAGCTCTACCATTGGAAGAATTAACACCGTTTGATCTAAGATCTTGTCGGATAAATCGGACCAGCTTTGGATAGGCCGGCTACAATGTTTTTTTTCCCTCCTCCTCTTTTTGTAACACCGAAAAGATTGGGGGCTTGTCATTTCACCATCCAATTAGGTATACAAACTTAATCATAATAAAGTAATATTGCGAAGATTAGTATGATATTAATTGAGTTTTAATTGAAAAGAGTTGCAGTTCATGTGGATGCCCGTAACTCAAGATCCGTGTCGGAACTTTACCTATAGTTGATTTTTACTTCACTGATTGCATCATGCAGTATGATTTTGACCGTATTTTAGATTCTCCTTGTTAGTCTCGGTTGAATTCAACTAATACATTTCGTAATTTTTAATCCACATTTAATTCGTAGTCATGTTTTACGCTGACGCTGGATTATAACAATACTTAGGCTAGGCCAATTCTAATGGAATACCAAAAATGACATCATCCTATCAAATTTGGTGTAACACTATTTATCACACTAAATATTTTATATACATATTTTATTATGTTTCACTGAATAGAATAACTCAATTATTGTTATTAATCAGTTTAAATTAGTTTCAATTATTAATACTAATTAGTTCAAATTTGTAACTTATAAATATACTGTATAATTTATTTTTAATTATTTTTACGTAAATAAAATATTTTTATTTTATTTTCAAGTAGGGAATTATTAAGTTATTATTACTATTTTATGTTATAAAAATAAAGTATCATTGCTTTTATATTTTATTTTATTTTATTTCGAAATAAGAAATAACTAAATGATTATATCATTTATTTTATTTTAAAATATTATTATAATTTTTTTTATGTTATATTTAATACTATTAAATTCACCAAACTTTAAAATAAATTTTTGTTTTATTTTATAATATAGTTAAACCTGTATTAATAAATAATACAAATTTTATTAAAATAATTATATTTTTGTTATGTTCTTTTCATTAGTTGATATAGTTTTTATATAAAATGAATACATGTGTAATATTGTTAAACCAAAAATATAAATATAAATAAATTTTATTAATATATAATTACGAAAAATTAATAAATATAATATAAAAGTATGATAAAACAATTATTTATCAGTTTCAAATAATAAAAATATAAAAATTATTAAACACAAAATATAAAATAATATATAATATTTAGTGTCATGGTTAAAAATGACAAAAAAAAATTGACATCAAAACACCAAATTTGGTATAATTTCAACACCAAATTTGGTGTTATAGTGGGAGATGCTCGTAGACAATGTTAATTAACTATTGATAGTATGATTTGTTTATGTTTTTTTTTTTTGCTAAGATGATTTGCTCGTGCTTATTTTCTATAGTCTACAACTATGTTCTCAAACTAACATCAGCACCAGTCTAAACATGGTTAAAAATTTGAATGACCATAAGCCAAAATGAAAAGAAGGATTATGTTCATATAGTGAAAATAACTATCTTTTAAATGTATAATGAAAAAAAGAAAATCTTACATCCGTGTGTCTTAATCGGTCAGTTATGTAATTTCCGCTACGGCGCTGATTAAAATCGTTGTTTATTTTTTTTATGTTTAGTAAATAATCCTATATTCTCCTTTATCTAAGGTGTCAAAAGGGATTTTGAAGGAGTAAACTAAAACTTAACCAAAGAGTTTTAACGTCGTGTACGTGATGTTGATGTCAAAAACAAGCAAACCCATTACAAGCGGCTGATAACTACACTATTCAAACCATTAAAACACCATATTAATCTGGTCAGCAAAGTGTTCTCTTTTTGTAGAACTATAGTTTTGTATAAAGTTTGCCATAAAATAATAACAATTGGCTAATGTGCGTCAAATTGTGTTTTAATACTTAATAGTCAAACTATTGTACCCGACGATCAACGGTCCAAATAAGAAGCCGAAGAAGGAAGAAGCGACGGGATGTTGAATTTAGAGTCACTTGAATTTAATAGAAGCCGCCTTTTTAAAGTACTCCTTCCGTTTCAATTTATTTGTCGTTCTAGACTTCGGCACACAAATTAATAAAACATTTAATTTTGTATATTTACTAGATAAAAACATCATTACCAATATACCTAATTAGATTTCAACCAGTAGAAAAATATATTAGATTAAAAAGTCAATAAATTTTGCATTGAAATCATAAAATGACACTTATTTTGAAACGAAAATTTTGCTCCAAAACGATATATAATTTGAAACGGAGGGAGTAATAAATAGACTTATGACAAAAAATGTCTAGAACATCAGAGTAGCAGGGCCCACATTCCACTCTATGTGGCCCAAACTACAAATCTCATCACGTCTCGTTCCTTTTTTTTTTTAACAATCATCCTGTCTCGTTCCTATGTTCGCAGTTACTGCGTGTGCTCACGCGCACCTATACTATTTTTTGTTAAGAGTTTTATAAAAACATAAAAACCTCTACCTGTACACATATATCTACGTGGCAAATACGTGGAATCTGAGCTGTTTTCCACTACACAGGTATCTTCTATATTATTTAATTTTATTATAATTATGGCTGTGGGAATGTTATTTGTCTTATGAAATAATATTCGTGTGGGTTGGGAAAGTGATGGTTGTATAGTGAAGACTCAATTATTATTAGATCACTACAAAATATATAAAACCTAAGAAAGAAATAATCAATCATAGAATTTTAGAATTGTATAAAACCTAAAAATAAACAAATAATCAATCATAGAATTGTAGTTCTATACATAAACTCAAAAGGAATTCTGACAATTTAAGTGAAATATATACATTGTTAATGGAGTTGTTTTCCTTCTTCTTCATTGCATTTTACCGAGAAACCCAAAATAAAGTTTAAAACCACCTGAGGAAACAAGCAATAACCTTATTAGAAAGAGGTGTTCTTTTTTTTTTTTGATCAAAGAAAGAGGTGTTCAAACTTGACTCTCGGTACCATTTTTATAAAAAGACAAACTTATTCTTTTTTTTTTTTTTTTTTTTTTCATTTTAAATCTTCTCCAAACCGGAGACCATTTACAAAACGTTCTGTCGAATAGACGAAAATAAAAATGATATAAGAGCTGATAGCCAAAATAAAGAAACCAGAGTGAAGCATGGTTAAATCGCTGAAATCTTCATAGTGTTATCCCGGTTGAATGAAGCGAAACCAGGTTCCAAGGAAGCTGATAGAAGTTTGAGTGATTAGTGTTGCTGATTGAGGTGTGTTTTTCCTGTCCAAAGCCGCTACTTTAGCCCTCATAAGTAATAAAATCTCGTTTACAATAAGGTCTGGTGTCTTCGATGGGCTCTGATGCAGTCTACCGTTCCTTTCCCTCCAAATAAAGTAGGTAACTGCCTGGAAAATAAGGTCTAAGATCGTCCTGAGTTTTTGATCTTGTGTTACATTGTGGATCCACTGCCTTACCGAAAGAAAATCAGGTGGTGGTGGTGGAGTTAAACCTGATTGAGATAGAATCCCCTGCCATAACTGAGTCGAGTAAGCACAAGAGAAGAAGAGGTGCGAACTCGTCTCATCATGCACAGCACATAATAAGCAAACCGATGAAACCGATAAGCCCCACGCAAGAAGCCTATCATTTGTGGGCAAACGATCATGATAAACCACCCACATATTAAAAGCATGCTTTGGAACCTTCTCTGGAAACCAAACTGATTTGTACCAGTCCACAGGGGGCGGTGCAGGGTTTAGTACTTTCCAAGTCTTTGAAGTAGAAAATCTTCCAGAGTTATCCAAAGGTGATGTCTTCCAAAAGAAGGTATCATCTCCTTCTTCCATGAAATCAGGGGGAGTTGGAGGAATGCACGCTTTCAAGAGCATAAGCGTAGGATGCCTGCTTCTTGATAGGTTCCACAGATTACCCACAGACTCGTCAGCCACCCGTGCGTCTATAGGTATACCAGAAACCAAGGGTCCATTGTCTCCAACCACCTCCAAAAGAGAACCAAACCCATTCCAATCGTCATGCCAAAAGAGAGCCGTTTTCCCTGTGACTATTGAGCACTTTATGAAAGGTCTCGCTATATGTCTCAGCTTCAAGAGCTCCTTCCAAACCCAACTGCCATTAGTTCCGAGATCATCCACCCAAAACAGCTTATCACCGATCAAATGTCTTTTGACCCAGGCGACCCAGAGAGATCCTTCTGCTGAGAATAGCAACCAGATTAACTTCAACCCAAAGACTTGATTAATTCCTAACAAACGCCTCAGGCCCAACCCTCCTGACTTTTTCGGGGTACACACTGTTCTCCAAGCAATCTTAGCTCCTCTAGCCGATGCCGAGTCTCCTGACCACAAGAAGGCATTACAAATCTGTTCTAACCGATCCAAACAACCTTTTGGCAGAGGAAATACGGAGGACCAAAAGTTAGTGATTCCATACACCACTGTCTGCAGCAATTGAAGCCTTCCCGCAAACGACAATCTCTTAACAGTCCAAGATTTAATTCTCGCAAGCACTTTGTCTATAAGAGGCTGATAATCATGCTTCTTTAACTTACTAGGCGACAACGGGACCCCCAAATAGCGAACTGGTAGAGATCCTTGTGTCAACCCATAAGCAGACGCAAGCGCTTCCGTAGGCTGAAGTTGATTCCCATCGAGGAAGAGTCTAGATTTCCCCAGATTTAATGCAAGACCAGATATCAATTCAAACTCCTTTAGTACCTCCAGAATGCCTCGTAAGGAAGATTCTGTGCCATCAAAGAAAATGAGCATGTCGTCCGCAAAGCTTAGATGTGTGATTAGAGGATCAGAGCATAAAGGATGCGGATTGAATCTACCATCCCTCACAGCCTCATCAAGCTTTTTGGACAGAATGTCCATAGCAATAATGAAAAGAGAGGAAGAAATAGAATCTCCTTGACGCAGACCTTTTTTCCCGGAAAAAACCCACATAGTTCTCCATTGATTGCTATAGAGTAGTGAGGCGAAGAGATGCACTTCTCAATCCAAGCAATCAAACGATGAGGAAGCTCAAAGGCATGAAGAGTGTTCAGTATATGCCTCCAATCCACATTGTCATATGCCTTTGATATATCGATCTGCAAACAGCCTCTTGTTACACTCCCCTCCCTGTTGAAATTCGCAACCAGTTCCGATGCCAACAAAACATTCTCGCAGAGTAGCCTTCCTTTAACAAACCCCACCTGATTCCCTTGAACCGCTGCAGGTGTTATTAGCTGAAGCTTGCGAGCCAGAATTCTGGAAATTACCTTGTAGATGGTGTTGCATAAGGAGATAGGTCGAAAATCTGTTAGGGAAGCCGCTCCGGGGACCTTGGGAATAAGAGCTACCACCGTTGCATTAACCTGTCTCGGGAGATTGAAGGACAGAAAGAAATCCTTCACTGCCGTAATAACATCAGATCCAACCAACTCCCAGGAAGATGTGTAAAACTCAGCAGTGAATCCGTCTGGCCCCGGTGCCTTATTTCTCGGCAGTCTGAAGACAGTGTCTCTGATGATTTCCTCACTTGGAATTTCAATCAGTTGAGTCTCTAGGTCGAGAGGGCATCTGTAGGGGTGGATGTCTCTAATCTGACTTATTGTGAGTGGAGCGACAAGACTATTAGAAGTTCCCAGAAGTAACGTATAGAAATCCAAAATCATGGCTTTTATTGCCATGATGTCCGAGACCCTGTTACCAGTCCCATCTAGTAAGTAGAAGATGATATTCCTGGAGAGATTAGCCAGAACCGATTTGTAGAAGAAAGCCGTGTTAGCATCTCCTTCTTCTAACCATCGAATGCGAGACTTCTGCCTGAAGAAGCATTCCTCTGCTGCAGCAAGAATTAGCCAGAGATCCCTGGCTCTCCTCTCACTTTCGAACAGCTCAGGAGTAGGTAAATTCATCATCTGTCTTTGAATAGATTCCAAGTCTTCAAAAGCTTCCTTCGTCCTCCTTTCAATGTCACTAAAGAACCCTTGATTGATGGACTTACAGCAGAATTTTGCCGCTTTAAGCTTTTGACAAAGAGAAATCATAGGATCTGAGGGAATCAAAACAGTTTCCCATGCCGTTTGTAGTCTCTGATGATACTCCGGATGGGTTGTGAAGAAGGTAAAGAAGTTGAATCTTGAGCGCCTTCGATCTTCTGCTTCTGATATAGTCACCAAACAAGGGGAATGATCCGAGCATCCTGGAACATCAAAATAAGCATTTGACTCCGTGAAGCGCTGCCTCCATTCTTCATTGACTAAGGCTCGATCCAACTTCCTGGATTTTGGGCTGATCGGTGATTTATTGGACCAAGTAAAGTGACATCCTCTACCGGCAAGATCAAATAATCCAGCTGCCGAGAGGCACTCTGAAAAATCTGATATTCCACGCAGAGATACAGGAGCTGGCACAAAGGAATAGACTTCTTCCATCGAGAGAACCTGATTAAAGTCGCCAACCACCAGCCATGGTGACTGATTGAGCGGAGAAGAAGCAGCCAGAGTCCGAACAATATTCCACAGACGTCTTCTTTCCACTATACAATTCCTGGCGTAAACAAAAGCTACTGTGAATGATTGATGAGTCACCGGATTAAAGACTCCACACACCACCAATTGATCCATCTTTGTGTAAGTTACCACTGATAGAATAGGGTTCCAAACCACCACCACTCTTCCATTCTCTGCTTCATTGGAATGGTTAGTATCAAATTTCCATCCTGGTAAAAGACTACCAATTGTTGCTGCAATAACCGGTTGCTTCACTCTAGTTTCCAAAAGACCTCCTATCATAGGACGGTTAGAATTTATCCATCTTCTTACTGCTATTTGTTTTGCCCTCTCGCAGAGGCCCCTGACGTTCCAAAAGAAGCACTTCATTTATATACACAAAAAGGGGGAGTGCTACCGCACTAGTTAACAGGGGTTGAATCAGGACCCAACGGTGCCTGATCCGCAGAAGAAGACCGAAGTTCCTTGTCGAAGGCAAGAGAAGAAAAGGAGTTCGCATCAAATGAGGGGTCCTCGGTGAGAGCACGAAGTCGACGTCTCTGCCTTCTTCTTGCATTCCTCTTTTCTGGTCCTAGAAGGGATGAGCTCGAGGCTTCATTTCGATCCGCCAGACGCTTCCGAAGAATATCCTGAGCTATCCTGACCAAATCATCTTCCTCTGCCAGCTGCCGTGAATTTAGAGGCTCCTGGGGAGGAGATGGGACAGCATCAGGAGGAGCTTTGTTAACCTTGGACTTGTAAACAACCGTAATCCAATCTCCTGTTGAGGCTTTAGAAGGAGACCGAGAAAGAGTAGAGGGTAGACTTGAAGCTCGAACTAGACTCTTCTTAGGTAGAGATCCACTTGAAGCCTTACTAGCAACCGAAGACTCCCCTTGCTTTGCCGGAGATTCCACGTGTACAGGAATAGGTAATGTCACCACAGCGCTAGGACATCGGAGTTGCAGATGACCAAACTCCAGGCAGCGATTGCAAAAAGGAGGCAGCTTTGGAAATGAGCAGGAAACCAAAACGGAGAACCCCTCCTTATCAGTTATTCTTACTGATGAAGGCCTGTTCTTTTCCAATTCAATGACGACTTTAAGCTTGATGATTCCATTAGTGTAAGGAGTTAGTTGAGGGAATTCCGAGTAGACTGGAATTCCAACCCCCGAAGCTATGGAGTTGAAACCTTCCAATGACCATAGTTCTTGCGGCACGTTCTTAAACAAGACCCACACCGGAGCATGTTCTAACTTCATGGGAGATGAGTTCATAGAAGGAGACCATGGGAGCACCGTGAAGGAGCAATTCCCAGAATGCCAAAAGCCAACATCCAGAGCCCATTTCCTTGTCTGTTCGCAAGGAATAAAAATCATACGAGATCGTGTCGAATGATATTTGACCGAGATCTTCCCCTTCTTACCCCAGATAGGGTTCAGATCATTGATAATTTTAGCCGTAGAGGGAGGAGTTCCATGAAAGAAAGCTACCAAATGGTCCTTCCAAATCTTTGAAGCGCTCAATCTAACAGAATCCGGGGCCCTAATCGTTGGAATGCCATCTTCAGAGTAAGTTGGTCCCGCTATCTTGGAGAGATTTAGGCCCGTAGTCTTAAAAAGACCGGTCCATTTTGAAGACGGTTCCTGAGCAAAGGGATGAGCCGATGGGAGGGGAGTGAGAGCCTTCGGCGGATGGGGAACAACCGCTGAAGAGTCTTGAAATCGAATTTGAGAAGGTCCTGCCGGAGAACTCGGAGGCGTAGCCAACAGAGCGGAGGGTAACGACGGTGCTAGGGCAGAACCAGAGTAAACAGAGTCTGACGGGAAGAGGAAAAGCAGGTCCGGAGGAACCGAAGGGTCAGGAGGAGCCATGGGTGAGCAGAGAGACGAAGAAGAGGGGGGGGGAGAGTTCTCGGCGGTGTGCGTGAGGCTACGCCGCCGGTGACAAAGGGAGGGGACGAATCGCCTTTTTGTCGCACTTTTTAGAGAGAGTCAGATTCACGCGCCTTGTTTCTTAGTGTTACACACCAAACTTATTCTCGTCTTAAAAGAAAACAAAAATCTTTTGAGATTATAGGGCTTTTTATTTTAGTAATTCCTGTTGTAATATTAAAATATTAATGGAAATTCTTTTTCAAAAAATAAAATAAATAATAGCATGCATATATTTCAAATTCGAGTTAGGAATCGGTATTTAAAGTAAAAATGACGTGGATAAGGTGAGAGATAGATTTCAAAGGGTCAGAAAAAAGGAAACAACACAGACCAAAGGACGGAAAGTAAGATGACGCTGGTTATCACTTGCAGACGTAATCACAACATGCGCCTTACCTTATCTCACGCGCATGGATGATAAAAACAAAGAAGGGGATCTATCAGTCCCTCCCTCTCGTACCATTCATTCATTCATTATAGTTGAGAGACTCTCGCATGCATCTTTCTTTCTCTCTTAATCTCCACTATTTGTCAGTATCCGAGCTTTAAAAAACGATCAGTGTCCAATCTCTTATCGTCTTCAAAAGCTTCTAATTATTTCATTCTCAGTTTTCTCTCTTAAATCTCATAGACAATCTTCTTTTGCATCTCTCCCGCTCTGTGCAATGAAGGTACATACATCCCTCTCTTTCTCTACACCTATGAGCAAGATTTGATTCACAGGATTCGAATTTTTATGAGAGAATAATGAGTTTAGATTCGTTGCTCATCTTGAAATCTTAAAGTAACAAAGCTTTTCTCTGTTTATTCGCTATTTACTGTATAAATAAATCTTATTCCTTTTTTTGCTTTACTTTTCCGCCTTCTCTCTCGCAGTATGTGTGTATCATTTTTACATGTGATCTGCTTCTTCTGGAGATTACAAAAGAACTACCTCCAAATTACCACCAATCTTTATTATTTTATCCTTGGTTGTCTAGTTTGCTAAGATGCTATTAGTTACAGACAAAAATAAAATAAAATGAAAATCCATAATAAATTGAATGATGAGCATGTCTCTGCTTTTGCAAAAGTCTCGTTTCTCGATTATGTTCACATACATACACATGCACGTCACTGTGTGTCTATGAAGACCACACATCTCTATTTTTTTTCAAAGAAAAAATGCTTTTTAGTCCCCTTAAGGCTTTAACTATTTAATTATCTCCCTGACTCCCATACAAATTGTTTTGTCTGTGTGATATATTACCAGAAAATTGTGTTAAAGTTGGATCTGCATGATGATAAGGCAAAACATAAGGCCCTTAAAACAGTTTCTACTCTCCCAGGTAATCATCTTCATCAGAGTTTTTCTCAAAAAAATTACAGTTTTTCTCGGTCACATTACAGTTTCTACTCTCCCACCAACCAACTATTTAACCATGAATTCTCGGTCTACGTGTTCCGGTTTGTTTCTGATTTGGTTGGTGGGGGTACACACGTAGATAAACAAGGGAAAATGTTTAAAAATTTATTTTCATCAATCACGAGCTGTTCTGACAGTGGTGTCTCTCTTTTGGAACAATGATGGTACGGTAAAAGGTTGCACCATATTTCAATTATTGTTTATTTGTGAAATTCATTGTTTTATTTATTTGGAATAAAATCACATTTAGGGCCACTATAGCTTCTTTGAAATACGTGCCCATCAAACAAGATTGAAAAGATAAAGTCAAAGATTTTTCTGTACGTTTAATCAACAGTGTTTAAATTTTCTTATTGCTATTGTTTCTAAAATGCTGTTACTTAGGCCATCTCCAACCACTACACTATTTTAGTGTTGAAACTACACCATTTTAGTGTAGTTTTAGCACCAAATTTCTTTTCATCTCCAACCACAACACCAAATATCACACTAAAAAGAATATTCTCTATTATTATATTATTAAAAAAAGATTCTCTTTAACTATTTAATATTTTAATACTCATTATTCTTATAACATATACAAGTAACTATTTTTAATAAGAACAAGATTAACAAATTTAAAACAATAATTATAATTATTGAATAATACTTTAGAAATACATATGAAATTAAAATAAAAAAAAACATACAAGCGAAATTAAAATAACTAAAAACATACAAATGAGAATACATATGAAATTAAAACAACTAAAACATACAAACGAAATTACATTGCATAAAAAAAATATGATACATCTTACAAATTATTAGAATTGCCATATTCACCCCACAAATGTTCGATTAGTGCATCTCGAAGTTCAAAATGAGCATCTCGGTCTTTGATTCTATAGTGCCGAGATAAGAATTCTTGAAATTGAGCATCATCACCACTTGTCATCTCAACTTCTGCATTTGGAACTTCACCTTGTTCTTCAATTGTTGCATTGATATCACGTTCATCCTCTATGATCATATTATGCATTATGATACAAGTTGTCATTATATCATGTAATACCTTTTTATTCCACATTCGTGATGGTCCTGCCACGATTGCAAATCTTGACTGCAATACTCCAAATGCACGTTCAACGTCTTTCCTACACGATTCTTGTTTCATTGCGAATAATTTTTTTTTAGGACCACGGGGATCGTGAATTGTTTGGACAAGAGTGGACCATTTTGGATATATACCATCAGCTAGATAATAACCCATGTTATAATGTTTTCCATTAATAACATAATTAGCCGGTGGAGCAGTTCCTTCTGCTAAATTAGCAAAAAGATGAGATGCCTCTAAAACATTGATATCGTTATTAGATCCCGGCAGACCAAAATATGCATGCCAAATCCAAAGATCATAATCAGCTACAGCCTCTAAAATGATGGTGGGAGAACCACTACGACCGGCATATTGTCCTCCCCAAGCTGTTGGGCAGTTTTTCCATTTCCAATGCATACAATCTAAACTACCCAACATACCTGGAAATCCTCGGTGTTCACCGATATGGAGTAGTCGTGCAACATCATTAGCGTCAGGTGATCGGAGATAGCGGCTTCCAAAAACCTCGACAACAGCACGACAAAAGCGCTTCAAACTTTCTAGGGCAGTTGACTCTCCGATTTTGATGTACTCATTAGTTGAATCCGCTGGTAGACCATACGCCAACATCCGAAATGCAGCAGTTATCTTTTGCAAACCAGACAACCCAAGTTTCCCGGCACCATCTCTCCTTTGGACAAAATATTTGTCATGTCTTTGTATCGCATCATAAATACGAAGAAACAAAGGACGCCCCATCCGAAATCGCCGCCGGAACATCGCCTCAGAGAATAAAGGATTCTCTGCAAAATAGTCGTTGAAAAGATTGCGAGAAGCATTCTCCCGATCACGATCAATAACTCTATGACCATGAATCGATCCACCATGGTGTCTCTCGTTAAGTAGGTGTTGAGTGATGAAAAAATTATTGTTTGCAGTAATTTGGCATGCTACTTGCTTTTCAATATCATCATAATACTCATTATCTGAAGAAGAAGAAGAAGAAGAAGATGATACATGAGATGAGCTACCAAAGTTATAATTCATCTTTGATAAAAAGAAATAGAAGATGATGGTCTTATTGTTCAAACATGATACACATTTTATAGGCAAATCATGCCATATTCCATTATCACATTATTAGAAAAAAACGAATCAATCTTAACCGTTCAATTTCTTTGACGATATCTAACCGTTGCTTTGATTAGTCATTTCATGTCATATTTCCACTATCACATTTTCAGAAAAATCAATCTTAACCATTCAATTTCTTTGACTAAAATCTATCCGTTGCTTTGATTAGTCATTTCATGTCATATTTCCACTATCACATTTTCAAAAAAAAACGAATCAATATAAACTCTTGCATTGATTAGTCACTTCTTGTCATATTCCATTATCACATACCAGAAAAAAATAAATCAATATAAACCGTTCGATTTATTTGACCAAGATCTAACCGTTGCATTGATTAGTCACTTCATGTCACATTCACATTATCATATTATCACAAAAATACGAATCACTTCTCTATATAAACATATACTTCTCTTTCAATGATCACACATCTCCAACTTATTTCTTACCACTACTATCTTTCTCAAAAATGACTTCAAGTCGTTCTTTATCATATTCCATTGATGAAGATATGCACTTATGTCATGTGTATCTTGATGTTTCTCAAAATCCAATCATAGGAATAAACCAGTCAAAAGATCAATTTTGGGCAAGAGTTGAAACTGAATACCAAAAGTCTGAGATTTCCAACCAGCAACCAAGACCAAGGAGATCTTTACAAACTCGAATGACTACAATTCTTTCAGCTGTCTCCAAGTTGAGGGGATGCGTTAATCAAATTGAAAACAAGAATCCTAGCGGTGCTTCTGAACAAGACATTGTGAGTATATGTGATTTTCTATTTACTATATTTCATAATTTTATTGTATATATTAACTTATTTAATCTTTGCTCATTATTTAATTAGTTGAACCAAGCAAAGATGTTATTAGCCCAAGATGTCAAATATAAAAGAGGCTTCAAATTCGACCACGTCTGGCCTATCCTCAAAGGCATGGAAAAATTTACAAATAACAACGGTAATGCACCTAGTGCATTCCACGAAGAAGGTCGTAATATTTCATCATCCCCATCATTTTCAGTTGATCCTGAGTCATCACCATCCCCCGGTATGAATTCATTTGATCTAAATATAAATTCTGACGAAGGCACTTCTAATTTATCTTCAAGACCTATGGGTGTGAAGAAAGCTAAGAGAAAATTACAATCTGAAGAACAATTTAAACAATTGATGGAGCAAAATGATAAACTTCTCAAAGCTATAACTAAAGGTAATTCGGAACGAAATGAAATTCAAAGGCAAAAGGTCGAGGTAGCAAAAATGAAAGAAGAGAATAAAATATTATTCGCAGATTTGAATTCTATAACTGATCCTGCATCTCGTGCTTATATCGAAAATCGAAAACAAGAAATTATAAGAAAACGAGCTCAAACCAGTCAATCTAACGAACAAGGAGAAGATGTCCAATACCAATATCATGGATCACAATATCGAACATCACAATATCAAGGAGATCAAGCTGAAGGACAACCATCTCATAGAGAACAAGTTCAAGGTGAAAACCAAATGTCACCAAATGATCAAGAAGATTATACCCCGTATTATAATTATCTTGATGGAGCTGATAATAATTTTCCGGGTTTTTAGATTATTATGTTAGTCAATCTAATGTTTTCCAGTTTTTTTTTTTGGCAAATTTATGTATTTTTTTTATTTCTGCAAATCTATTTTCTTGTATGCACTTTTTATGTTTGGTTGGTGTTTATTTGGGTAATTTTATGTATTTTAAATGATTTTTATGTATTTTAATCCCATTTTAAATGTTTTATTAATTAATAATTTATATTAACTAAAATTTAGAAATCACATTAAGATTTATTAAAAAATAAATTTAATATCACATTACATATTAATGAATTTTATTTGCTATTTTGTAAAAGTAAATATAATGAATTAAGTTATGTAAACAATAAAAGAAAATCAAAAAAAAAAAAAAAAAAAAACTTATCCCGTCGCTACAGTACCCACACTATATTTAGTGTGATACTGTATCAAAAATGACGAAGACACTATAATAGCGTTGCATATAGCGTCTTGTTGGAGATGAAAAGTGAAATTTTGACGGCAAAATGGCGTTATGCCGTCTACGTTGGAGTTGCCCTTATATCGATAGGGAAAAAACTTCAGCGTCTATAAGAGAAAAACGAATTACAACTTCGAATCTTGTTTCTATTTTTGTAGGAATCGATTCGATTACAATGGATATGAAGGAGAAGAAACTAACTGTGATCGGAAGCGTGGATCCGGTAAATGTAGTAAGTAAGCTAAGAAAGTATTGGCCGATGACAGATATCTTACTAGTTGGACCTGCAAAAGAGCCGGAAAAGGAGAAGAAGGAAGAGCCAAAGAAGGAAGGTGGTGGCGAGCCGCCGAAGAAAGAAGGGGAAGCTCCAAAGGAAGAAGGGAAAAAGGAAGGAGAAGCGCCAAAGAAGGAAGAGGAGAAGAAAGAAGGCGGCGATAAGAAGGAAGGAGAGAAGAAAGATCAACCACAACCACAACCGCAGCCTCAGCCACAGCCACAACCTCCACCACCAGATCATGTGTTGGAGCTTGTAAAGGCGTATAAAGCATACAATCCTCATCTAACAACGTATTACTACGCCCCAAGCATGGAAGAGAACCCTAACGCTTGCGTTATATGTTGAAAAAAAACATGTATGATATAATATAAGTGTAAAATTGCGAAAGAGATGGACAGATCTATAATGAGGAAGAAGAATAAGAACCAGAGCAGCATATATTTTAGTCGTCTAAGATATATCATTCGGATTGGATCGGATATGTTTCTTTTTCCTGATAATGAGGGGAAAGTTTATTTCCTTAAACCGATTTCGATGATATGTTTTGTGTCTATCGTCATCCAGATAATACTACGATTTCTATTTGTTTGTTTGAAAGTTGAAGGGAGCTTTTTGTACATAGGATGGTGTAAACTATATATGCGTTAGTAATTTTATTCTTCCTATAACTGTTTTGAAGTGTACTTAATTATTTTGTTGTTGTTTGTGAAACACGTTTCACAGTCCGCAATCATTTCGTATGGAATAACAATATTGCAAAAATTTGTATGAGTCTGCATTTTGATTGTTACCAAGAAAAAAACTTAGAATAGTAATTCTTTACTGTAGAACTGGTGTACGGTGTCAATATCAACCAAGAACCGGTCCAAAGCGCGCCATATCTACACCACTTTATTACCTAATAACTACTAAGACCATGTGCAACGGAGGTCCAAGACCAATCCTTAGCACATTTATTTAGGTAAAAAACATAAAATAATAATAAAAGAAATTGATAACCCAAAGATTGAATCCTTACTTAGACCATGTGCAACGGAGGTCCAAGACCAATCCTTAGCACATTTATTTAGGTAAAAAACATAAAATAATAATAAAAAAAATTGATAACCCAAGGATTGAATCCTTACTTAGGGTGTTTAAGGATCAGATCCTTAAAAACGTGGCAAGGCTCCAGTGGTCAATAACAGAACAGAACAATCCTCCTTCTTCTTCTACTACTCTTCGACTAATCCACAACCCCACTCGACTCGCGAACCTCTGCAACCTTTGATTTGATGATAACTTGTCTTTCATTTGATTTGATGATAACTTGACTCGCGAATCCCACTACTGAAACTTTTGATTTGATGATAACTTGTCTTTCATTAGGGAGAAGAAGTATGAGTTAGGTTTAAGGTTGCTTGTCGATGGAGAAACCACGGGTCGCCTTCGAGATGCGATCATAGAGAGAGACGAGGTACGTTAACTGTTTTAACCTTTTTTAATGCATACAAAGTGTTCGATGAAATGTATGTTAGCTCAATCTTTTTATTTTTTTTTCTTGTTTTGCACAGTCTCTGGCCAACTCAATGGAGAAACTTATTTGATACTTTTGTTTCTTGTTTCACCAAGCCTCATGAACACCAGCATTCCAACACTTCCAGGCACTTGGCTGAAGGAGCTTTTGTGCAAGGATTGTTTTCATCTTCCAGCCAAACTCAAAATTGATCTTTTACTTTCCTATGACCATTTTTCTAAAGACCTCTCTCTCATTCTATTGATGATGAAACTTGAATGAACAAACACATGTGATCCACAGGTTTCTGAAGCATCCCACGCTCGCCGCCGTGGGAAACGGCTCGTCAAGGAGATAGGGGATATCAAAGAGAAAGGTTGCCTAAGTAACGGTTGTAACCAACTTGGAGCCAAAGGGTGTGTCATGTATGCAGAGAGAGGAAGTGGTCAAGCTTGGATGCAACGCTTCTTAAGGTTTCAGCACTGGATGATCCGGTTCTAGCTACGGTTTGTGAGCCGGTAGAGAGAGCAAACTCAAACCACTTGTTCACTGCAGGACTTGCCGACAGCATGGGAGTTAGGTAACTTGTTTAATGACTCATTTGTTATAGGTGCTGTCTATGCTAGTTGGGAGTCTTCCAGCCTCTGAATAGCCTTTAGCCACAAGCTTCCTTTGCTGCAGCATCACTGACAGTGTAGTTAGCAATATTGTTGGGTGAACTTATTTTCTGATGAACTTAATATTGAATGCAGTTCTGGTTAGACTTCTCATGAGCTTAGTAGATCATTGTAACAAAAAAAAATTATTTTTTTCTCCTAAGGATCCTAAAAAGAATCCACCATTGGACTGTTTATTTTGCTAAGAGTCCTTAGCTATTCAATAAAAAAAAAATACTAAAATAGTTTCCAAGGACTCCACAATGGAATCCACCATTGTGGATGCTCTAAGAGCATCCACAATGGTGGATTTCATTAAGTACTCCTTAGCTATTATTTTACTATATTTTTTTTTAATTGAATAGTTAAAGACTTTAAATCAAAAAATGAGTCCAATAGTGGACTCCATTGAGGAGTCCTTATATTCACAAATAAATGAGATTCATGTTACAAACTTAGCTGCTGTTCTGTTTGGAAGAGAAGATGATGACCTTTACTTATACGGTTTTACCGAGAGCAAAATATTGTAATCTAACTAAATGTTCAAAAAAATCTTACCTAGCTAATAAAAAAAGAGTTATCTTCCAAGTCTCTGACCTCTCTCTAACGTAGGTGCAGAACAATGTATTGGTTCAAAGAGTCCAGGTCCCTGTAATAAACAGCACATGTCTTTGTTCAGACGTGATCATATTGTTCTTTGTGACAATGGTGTCAAACTGCATTTTAAGAAACGATCAAACCATTGTTAGGACCAACAAAGCTCCCACATCAAGGCGCTGAGCTAGCTTACTTGGCAAATATATAAGCGTACCTGTTTAGGGTCACGAACAAGCTGCATTGCAGCATTGTCAACATACATATGTGACAGCTCAAAATCAGGATATTCAGAGGCTAATGCTGTTACTCGTCTCCTCCATAAAATCGAGGCCTGCATAAGAGAAAATTGCATTAATATAGAAATAGGAGCGAGGATTTTTTCAAGGTCGAAGCATCCACTAACTGAAACGAAGAAAAAACATTTTGAGCTTCAAACAGGAAACGAAACTACAAGCTACCAAGAACTCGTGAGATTAAGAAGAAGATGGGTTACCTGTGGAAGAACATTAGCAGGTCTGAGATTAGCAAAGACTTTAAGAGCGGCCCGAAGTTGAAGTAACCCAGTCTCAGGCTTCAGATGTTTTTCATTCTTATCCCATTTATACCTGAAATCATTACCACAAAGTTTTACTTTTTTCCAGCACAGAAACAAGAAAAGAGTAGAGGCAGCGTTAGTGGGAAAAGAGACCCTCTGATGGCTCCAAGAAGCACAACATCTGAGTCTTTAGCAGCGGAGATGGTGTCCTCAGGCAAAGGCACTCCAACCAAATCCAAAGCAGCTCCTCAAAGGGTCAGACTTTCCTAACAACAAAGGGAACTCTTAACTTTCAATCAGAAATAAACAGAAACCCAATTCAACCCTAAAGACAGAAACTTTGAGCCTAAAAAATGAAAAAAATGAAACTGAAATTGAAGGGGATTTTGAATAATAACCAGATTGATACTTAGCAGCTGTCGTTGCTGAATCAAGTGTACTCAAAGGGTCAGACTCAACTTGGCTATGATCCTCGAGAAGGTTGTTGGCCTGAACAGCCGCCATTGAGAACTCACCGAGTAGGTGGTGGCCAGAGTCTTTGTACCAGAGGAGTCCATCTTGTTTTCCTGTTGAAGAATCAGAGGACTTGCCCGGGGAGGAGGAAGAAGAAGAAAGCCAGAGACAAGGACTCAAAAGAACTCGATCAGAAGCAGGAGAACTCAAAAGTCTGAAGCTTTTACAGGAACAAGAACACTACGGCAAAAGAGAGAGAAGAGACAAAGGGCTCTCAAGCTGCCAGCTGTCCTAAGGATCAAATCCTTAAATTCCTTAGTTACGGATTGATCCTTAAGTTATTTAGTTTAAATAATATTATTTTAATTAAATTTGCCTAGGTTAATATGCTAAGGATTTTCAACGGATTCCCGTTGCAGATGGTCTAAGTGTTACTAGCATACAAATAATCTGATATATATAGTGAGAAGTAATAGCTAAGAACATCAACAAGGCAAATTTATATTTTCTTATAAAATAATTTATTTTCATAAAGGTAATTTTTGCTCCAACAAAATTTCCTTCCTTACAAAGAAATATAAAGGAAGGAGAAGCGACAAAGAAAGAAGAAGGAAAGAAAGAATGTGGTTCTTATTTGATCCCTTGTAAACTTTCTTAATTTTATTAATTCATGGAAAACTCTTTAATCAAAGACAAAGCTGAAAGTATTTTCTTTGAATGTGTTAAATTTATTCAACTAACACGTTTTTCAAAAGATTCAACTTTGTTTAAGGTGAGATTTCTAACTTAGACTTGAAAAAAACTTCTAGATCATCTCATCTATTTGCAAACCAAATCCGCAAGGATTTGTCAATCTTCCATTTCCAGAGCCGCGAAGAGTTCCGAACCAGCTTGTCTATATAGTTGCTCAGACGGGCTTGATCTTGAGAGTGTTTTCCATGTTTTCACCACCCACCATATATTGGTTGGCCAAGGCAAGTTATATTTTAAAAGAATTCAGTTAACATACATAACTAGTTATATATTATATTATCCGTAATAGAATGTTCAACATTTAGTACATTAATGAGAAAAGATAGGCATGGTGGCATGCATGTGTGACGTATGGGGCGAACAACAAAATGGTTCTAGAAAAATCGAATAATTAATTAGCATAACTAATCCAGATGTTCAAAAAATTAAAGCTTAACTGATCCTCCATTACGTACATATCAAACTCCCACAACTAATACATATCCCAATTATAATACTCCTATAGATTTTTAATAGATAATATTTCATTTATTACATACATAAGTTAAAAACCTAACAACATAACAAATAGTACGCACCTGCACCACTAGGATACAGGATACTATACCATTTAATACTAGCAGAGGCAGAGCTATCTTGGGCAGGAAGGGGCAGCCACCCCAACTAATTAACTACTAAAATTGTTAGTTAATATTACTTCCTCTATTTCAAAATAATGTATATTTTACAGTTTTCACATTTATTAAGAAAACATATAAAATTTTGATAATAATACATTAATTTCTATGTTTAATTATTTCCTAGTATGATTTTAACCAATAAAAATTCAATGAACACAAAACAAAATTAATGTTTTTAAAATTTATAATTTGTCATTATTACATACATTGAGAAAGTGAAATATAGAACTTTTAGAAACAATTTTTTTTCTAAATATAGAAATATTAACCAATTAAGATTGTAAAACTAGAGTAACCGCTATACTGGATCAAAGATCAAATTAGACATAACAATCATAACTAGTATCCTAATTAAGAAGGCTATTTCACCCCATAAACAACATCTGATAATAAATTTTCTTAAAATGCAAAAGTTCAAAAATATTACAAACTGGTTAGATAATATAAAGTTTCTTAAGACCATAAATTAAGATATAAATTTTGATATAATGACTTCTGCGTCTTGTCCACATCAAACTCTTGTTATAGTGACTCATGCTTCAAACCACTCAAGCTCAGTAGTATATGGAGTTATAGAAATTGATAATTATACCAGCGCAATCGAGGGGACTCTATTGGTAAATTAATCAAAAGGCTAAAAGTTAAAGAAAACTAAAGAATAACTTCATGTTTTTACATTTACCGTGGATATTGGAATATTCCATAGTAGAATAAAGAAACTAACATTAATTAAACTAACAAGCCTATTCCCTCAGTCTATTTACATAGAAATATTAACCAACTAAGATTGTAAAATTAAAGTAACCGCTAAACTGGATCAAAAATCAAATTAGACATAACAATCATAACTAGTATCATAATTAAGAAGTCTATTTCACCACATAAACAACATCTGATAATAAATTGTCTTAAAATGCAAAAGTCCAAAATATTACAAACCAGATAATATAAAGTTTTTTAAGGACATAAATTAAGATAGAAATTTTGATATAATGACTTCTGCGTCTTGTCCACATCAAACTCTTGTTATAAAGACTCATACTTCAAACCACTCAAGCGCAGTAGTATATGGAGGTTATAGAAATTGATAATTATACCAGAGCGATCGAGTGAGCTCTTTCCAGATATGACCAATGGTTTGAAGCATACACTCCTTTAACTATGGGATAAACACAGTTGAAGAGTTTGACAGTTGAATAATGTGATGCAGCAGCAATTTCTTTCAGACTGTCTCAATACTATATTACCAACATCATGTTCAGTACTTCTCTCGCGGTCAAATCAGTCTCTGAAATGTCTAGAGATAGTTTGGCAGACTTTTCAAAAGTTATACCCACAACCATGGCTTTGCGTAGCCGTTATCTGAAATAGCTATGTTGAGACTCAACTTAACAGCTTTTGTAATGACATCTTCTGTGCTGAAAAGGGCATCCAAAGTGTCTTTTGAAATGTTTGTCCAACTCTTCTACAAATGTTTGTACAAATCATGTACTGAAAGATTTGAAATCTGAAATCTGATGCAGCAGCAGAGGTTTCCATTGTAGAGTGATATTAAATGGAGAACATGGTAGCTTTTTATAATAGTTATTAAGCAGCTGTGACGACATGATTGAAAAAGTTTCTGAAAACTTCTACTTTGATGAGCGAGCTTGCTTTCATGGCCTGAATTTTGATCTATTTATGAGCCTAACCCATATTAGTCAAATCTTTCTATACAGCTCTTCTATAATTTTATAATACTCCCTCTGTTTTAGATTGTAAGTAGTTTTGTTTAAAATAACAAATATCCAGAAAAATACATAGTTTTAACATTTGATTAAAGGAAGCAAAGAATCAATCACAAATAACACTCTTTTTCACACTGGAAACTTCATTAACTTAAAAGGAATACAGAGGTGGGATGCAGTTTTGAGATACATACATAGACACACAAAGCCAACATGAACATGAGTATCCTCTGGAGCCAAAAGCCATCTGAATTACAAGAATTCAATGGGGACAAGCATAAACTAAAACAACAAAGGACCAAGTATAATCTCGAATAACACTTTTAACATTATTTTTAAATATTTATTTAAATATTATTTTATTATATTATTTTTTAGATTGGACTTTGGAAACAACTTATATTATGAAACAAACTAAAAATCTCAAAACTACTTATATATAAAAACGGAGGGAGTAATAACCAGTCTAAGAAACTGTGTGGATTGCTTAGGATTCAAAAGGCTTTAAAAATGAATTTTAACAATAAAACCTGTAACTAATTTTATTTTGGATAAAAAATCTTAAATTAAGTATTTAACGTAAAAACTTAAATTAAGTATTTAACGTAAAATACCTTAAACCTAATCCATTTTATTTAAGGAATTAAACTCTCTAACTACAGTACTGGTAGAAAAATCTAGAGTTATTGGTAATCTACAGCTTAGAAATTTTTACCATAACCAAACTTAGCTCAGAGGTTTTTGCATTAAAATATTTTTTTTAAAAGGATAAAAAGAGAAATTTCATATAATAACTCAGATCATACATACAATTACTATACTAACTCATAAGCTTTTGTAATTACTTTTCTAAAACATTAGCCAAACGAAAATACAAAAATCTAGACCCTCTTTTATTAATAGGAAAATGTTAATTTCCTAAGGGCACCTTATAATTCAGTTTTTGCTATAACTATGTAAAATGCAAATTCAATGAGAAAACATTATAATAGTTTCTTTAAAATATGAACTATTATAGTAATAACACAATAAATATGTGACATTTTACTAAAATTCCTTAAAAGAATTATGAAAAAATCTTAATTTACAAAATTAGTACTTCAAATAAGCTATGCAAATAGATGATTTAGATTTGCTCAAAATTTCAACACTAAATGCAATACAATTTGATATTTTTTAAAAAATACATTCCTTTTAATCCAAATCGAACTGATCTCTTATTATAAATATATGAAGTGGTTTAAGCCTATACTCCCAAAATATAAGAAAAATAAATTAAAATGAAATGTCATAGTGAAAGACAAGGAACGAAAATGTCGGATATCGTCAGTGCATGTCATTCAAAATGCCACCAAGAAGACCATCAAAGGAAAAGAAGATAGCGATTAACCTACAGGTCGTTGTGTGTGGGCATGAATCCCTACTTCAATCTTCTATAGGTGTCGTATTTGTTATATATGAATGTTAAATTATATTTATTCAGTGTGTTAAGTCCTAGTTCATTGACTTGCGAGTTATCATCTCATATCTATTACCCACCCTTTTATTTATTTTCTTTTACAGGTTTGACCGAGAGAAATTTCACAATTTCGTCTTAAGAACTAATTTGTTTTGGATTTCGGGAGTATTTATTAATCTTTGCTTGCTTACTTATACTTACGACATTAGGTTTGATTCAGATCCAAAAATATAAAAATTATACATATGTAGTGTGTATTTGAAAGCAAATCTAACTCATTTATTAGTTTTGAAGTGCTAGTTTATAAACTTGAGTTATTAAACTTTTACATAATTTTTTAAATTGTGATTTTTAATGCAAAATCCCCTAAGATTAAGTTAAAAACTCCTAAATTAAAGATTTAACTAGATTTTGACCCGCACAACCGTGCGAATATTTATTTCCACTTGTATATATATATTCTTTTCATTTTATAAAATAGGATATAATTTTTTTTATCATTTTATAAAATATAACTAAATATTTATAGATATAGAAATGTAAAATGAAATTTCATTACTAATTACGAAATTAGTGAAATTATTTATATTCAATTTTTAAAAATTAAGATCTTATTATATCTTTTCAACAGATTTGTTAAAAAATTTAAATATATATTTAAATTAAAAGATATCAAAAGATACTATGATTAAATTAGTTAAAAAGGTTATATATTATTAGTATTAAGTATATACATTTAATAATTTTTTATAAGATAGTCCAAATAACAATATCACACATGAAAAAATTCATGACTTTTCTTTTAATATAATAGATGATAGCACCGGTTTATTTATTATGTACTGTAGATAGAGGGTCTAATTTTTTTAAATAAAATGAGTTTGAAGGTTTTACGTTAAATATTTAGAGTTTTTGTTCGAAATAAACTTAATTTGGGATATTTATTGTTAAAAATCCAAAAACAAATCTCAAAACCATGAGAACTACACGAGGGACGTTTGATTTATATCTAACTAGGTGACTCGCCCGCACCCTGTGCGGGCATAAAAATATAGTGTGGTATTGCCTTAGTTATAAACTGATCAAACAAAAACATGGATGAGATGAGTTTGTGTTAAGTTTTTAAAATAAACAAATCCACATTCATTTTTAAAATATTTAAATACATCATCGCAGGTCGCAAACAGAAAATATATATATTTCTAAAATATATAACAAATTTTAAAAATACTACATAAAGCTATTTAAGAATTGAAGGATTAATAAATTATATTTGTTTATTAAATCATCGAGAACACTTAGAAGGAAAGTAACAGTAAATACTTACCTTTGGTGTAAGTATAATTATTATTCGTAACGATCCTTTAAATTTGAAATATGCTAAAATATTTATTTTAAATATATTTTACACGAATTTTGCTTGTAAGTGATACTTTCTAAAAACTACATATGTGATATTTAATGACAAAATATATATGCCATTAAGATACTATTGAAAACGGCAAGTTCGTAAGTATGTGATGTTTTTACATCAAAATATATATGCCATTAAAATATATATGCCATTAAGATATATTCTCAAAACTACGTATGTGATGTTTTTACATTTAGATTGCTTGTCACGCAAATCAACATTTATAAATTTGAATGTAAATAATTAATGACAAAATATATATGCCATTAAAATATATACTATCAAAAACGGCAAGTTCCTAAGTGATACTTTCTCAAAACTGTGTAGGTGATATTTTTTATATTTAGATTGCTTGTCACGCAAATATATATATATATATATTTAAACTCATGACAAAATTAATTTTATTGTTGAGTATTAATATTGAAGTCATTAATGATTAACAATAAAAGGAATAAAATTATTATTGGATTTTGACTAAAAAATGAATGAAATTATTATTAAGAATATTTTATTTACAATGAAACACAACTCATGGAGTACATGTCACGCCCTGTTCAAAAACGCGGCCGCCTAGCCGCCTAGGCGGCCGCCTGGGCGCTACTCGGAGTTCAGCCGCGGCGAATACGTCCAAATCGGTCCACCCAGGCGCTATACCGCGTAAATCCGCCTAGACCGCGTAATACCGCGTTTGACCGCGTAATATATGGGTTTGACCGCCTAATATTAAAAATATAAATATTTCATTATTTTTGTTACTATAAGATTTTGTGTAATTGCCCATTACCAATTGGTAAAATTGAAAATTAAGCCCAACAAAATAGTTAAAGCCCAAAAAACAAATATAAACTACATTTGGGGATTTTTTTCATCGAACAAATCCTAATCTAAAATTCTAAATTATCGTGAAAGCAAAGGAGATTGAGATATGGAGATGTTAAGCTTAGACTGAGAGTAACAGAAAAGCAGAAACTGACCGAACCAAATTTCATTTGTTCACGAAATCAAGGTAATATCCTTGTTCCAGTGTTAGCAATTAAGTCACGAAGCTGTGATTTTTTTTTTGTTCACTGGTGTTTGTTTGACAACTAGTTATGTGTTCTGTCTTTTGATTAATTGTACTTCTCTGTTATGCTTCTTCTTTTGTTATTTTGTGTTTGTTGTTGTCGTGAGAAACGTAAAAGACGTTTATGTTTTGTAGTGCGTCACACTCGTGCTCACACTTCAGACATAATTTTTTTTAACTTTTTGACCTTCTAATGTGTATATAAATGATTTGTTCTTTTTTAAGGTTAAAAGATGGACAATCCACCAACAGATGCACCTCATCCTCTGAAGCGAAATTCAACTGATGTGGGATGGGAATTTGGAGTCTTATGCAATCCAAAGAATGTAGACAAGGTCAAATGCAAGTTGTGTGGAAAAGAATTCTCTGGTGGTATTTATAGAATGAAAGAACACATTGCTCATGTGAAAGGGAATGTCTCACCCTGTCTTGTATCATCTAAAGCTGATCAAGAGAAGTGTAAGAAGGCTATTCTTGATGCAAAAGAGAAGAAGAATTTGAAAAGGAAACATGATCAAGAATTAAGGGCAGAGGTGAACATAAACAGGGGCAGCAACACTGAGGAACTGGAAAACGAGTTTGGAACTCTTAAAAGTCCTCACTTCCAAGGTCCTATTGATCAGTATGCGACCTCCATCAACCCTGAAGCTTCTTTGGCTGCACAAACACGACAACAAAGCATCCATGATGCCATATCTAAGGATAAGACACATGCTGTCCGTCAATACTGTGCTAGATGGATGTATGAGGCAAATGTTCCCTTCAATGCCATTGACAATGACAGTTTCAAGATGTTTTGTGAAGCGTTGGGAAAGTTTGGACCTGGTTGGGTGCCTCCAAGTCAGTATCAGCTTAGAGAACCACTGTTAATTGAGGAACAGAAAAGGACCAAGGAGAAGTTGAAGAGTCTAGAAGAAGAATGGGAAAAAGAAGGTTGCTCAGTGATGACAGATGCATGGAGTGATATGAAAAGAAGAAGCATAATGAATTTGTGTGTCAACTCAAGGGGAGGTACATGTTTTCTTTCATCAAAAGACACCTCTAAAGATTCTCATACTGGTGAGTACATCTTCAACTACATTGACCAGTGGATTGAAGATATAGGAGCTGCAAAGGTAGTGCAAGTGGTCACTGATAATGCTACAAACAACGTGGCAGCTGCAAAGATGCTAAAACAAAAGAGACCAAATATATTTTGGACAGGTTGTGCTGCACACACTATAGATTTGATGCTCGAGGGAATTTCTAAGCTTCCGGGAATTGCAAAGATAATTGACCAAGCAAAAGCTGTTACGATCTTCATATATGCTCATCATAAAACACTGTCCATGATGAGAACGTCTACAAAGAACAGAGATATCGTAAGACCAGGAGCAACAAGGTTTGCAACTTGTTTCTTGACTATGCAAAGCCTATACGACAAGAAGGCACAACTGATGAGCATGTTTGGCAGTGATGAATGGCATAGTTGTAAGCATTCGAAGTGTCTGAAGGGCAAGACAACGTTTGACACGATTATGAGTCAAGGGTTTTGGACTAGTGTGAATGTTGTCTTGAAGATCTTCAACCCTCTGGTGAAGGTTCTAAGGCTGGCTGATGGGGAGAAAGTACCTTCTCTTGGATTCATTTATGGTGAGATTTTGGAAGCTAAGAATTCTATCAAAGAAGCTTCAAATCATTTGGAGAAAAACTACCAGCCTATTTTTCGAATCATTGATGAGAAAATGAAAGATAGGTTAGATACTCCTTTGCATGTGGCTGCCTACTTTCTCAATCCATATTATTTCTACAAAGATCCAGAAATTCAAAAAGACTATGAAGTCATGGAAGGGTTCATAGCTTGTGTAGAGACTTATTATCATGGTGACTTTGAGAAGCAAAATAGAGTTGTCAATCAGGAGCTTAGCCTTTATACAAGCAAAAGTGGCTCATTTGGTAGAAATTTAGCACTCAAAGGATGTGAGATTAAAGATGACAAGTTTGATCCAGGTTTGAATATTCACATTGCTTGTCTTTCATTAAATTTTGATCTTTATTTATCAGTATGATTTATTTTATTTCAGGGAACTGGTGGTCAACATATGGATGTGGTACACCAACTCTTCAAAAAATGGCTACAAGGATCCTTGCTTTGACGTCAAGCTCTTCAGGATGTGAAAGAAATTGGAGTTGCTTTGAAGGGGTTAGTTTCTTAGTTCTTAGTTCTCATCCTCTGGGAATCTGATCATTTCTGAAATTCACAACTTTTTTACTTGCAGATTCACACAAAAAAGAGAAACAGGCTAGATGTCAATCGCTTAAATAGCTTAGTCTATGTGCAATTCAATGCTAAGCTGTTTAAGAAGCAAAAAAAAATCAGAGAGCAAAATGCCGATGTGATATTTGACGATGGTAATGAAGATACAGTGGAAGAATGGCTTGTGGGCCATGTACCAGACATAGACCATGATCTTAATTTGATACTTGTAACCCAAGCTCCAAGGGTAAGAGATTTATATGATGATGACTTTGAGTCTGATGAAGATGAGGAATATGTTGTGGATATGGAGTTTGAACCAGATGGATCACAAAATATTTCTCTCTCTCGTGATTCACATTCTACTTAGTAAGGTTAGTAATTTTATCTTACATAGTAAGGTTAGCATGTTAAGTTACATGTCTCAGTAGTCTTTGTTTCTAACCATATTTATAATATGATATCTCCTTATAGATCTTCGTTGTTTTATATCTTTTTATTTGCAGGTGTATGTCTTTTGTTGCAGGTGTATGTTATAAGGTCTAACTCCTAACACATCTACCCAATTCATGGTGATTACTTGATCTGAAGACAAAAGGACGAAGACTTCAATCCTTTTTTGTATTTTGTATGTTCTCAAGATCAAGACAATCTATTTTGTGTATCTCATGAATTGGAAGTTTTTGTGCTTTTTAAATTTGATGTGTAAAGGAGAAAACTATGTTTATCTATAACAAGTTATATAATTGTGTCTAAAAACTGTATCATTATATTTAAATTATTTAAAATAGCTAAATATATTATAAATATATTAAATTATATTTAAAACTAGGCCCCGCGTATATCCCGCTTAATCTCCGATTTTTCGGTAATTCGCTAGGCCCGGAGTTGCCGCCCGACTAGCGCCTAGCGCAATTCCGAACAGAGATGTCACGTAAGTATATTTCTGTATTTAATACTCATAACAACCTTACGTAAACATCACGTGATTTTCTCAAACTCTGGTATATATAACGAAATTTGCTTACTCCATATTAAATATTTAGAGTTTTTGTTCGAAATAAACTTAATTTGGGATATTTATTGTTAAAAATCCAAAAACAAATCTCAAAACCATGAGAACTATACGAGGGACGTTTGATTTATATCTAATGTTCTAATTTAAGTAATCAGATACTTTTTTGTCAAAAATCAAATACTATTTATTCAGCTATATTTCTAGTTACAAATAAATAATCCTTTTTGTTATACACGCATACATGTGACCGTTAGTTGGTAGCCTGTGTAATGTTTTTGCCATTTAAAGAACCAAATCGTTTTTTTCCTTTTGTTTGGTTAAAGTTCTAAATTGGTCTTCAATGTGCTTCGTGTGGATGAAGATAAAGCTGTAATGCGCGTTTGTTAACAAACCGATTTAAGTAAATCAAACAAATAATAATTGCCAAAAATACATATAGTTATCATATTTTTTTCTTTTGTCAATCAACCAACTACAATAGTTTGTGTCTAAAATCTCAAAGAGGTTTTGTACTATATTTTTTATTCCATTGAAGGGATGCAAAATGGAACAACTTCGAGAGATTGGAGAGGTATTAGGAAGCATAAGAGCCTTAATGGTGTTCAAGGACAACATTCATATCAACCAGCGTCAATGCACTCTATTACTCGACCTCTTCACCGCCACGTACGATTCAGTTTCCGAATCCATGAGATCGAACCTACGTTTCGGAGAGAAGAACACGGCCAAGTGGAAGATTCTAGAGCAGCCCTTGAGGGAGCTTCTAAGTGTGGTACGAGAAGGGGAGGCTTACGTTAGATTCTCTCTAGAGCCTAAACTAGGGTTTTGGGCTAAAGCCGTTTTCTTACAACACAACAAAGATTGCACCGAGCTTCACGTTCATAACTTGCTATCATGCGTACCCATCGTCATCGAGGCTATAGAGATGGCGAGTGAGGTTTCAGGGTGGGACGAACAGGAGATGAACAAGAAGAGGTTGGTGCATTCGAACAAGTACATGAAGCAATGGAACGACTCTCAGATGTTTACATGGAAGTTCGGGAGAGAGTATTTGGTGACCGAGGACTTGTGCAGCCGGTACGAGAGTGCATGGAGAGAGGACATGTGGATTCTAACGAAGGAGCTTCAGGAGAAAAGGCGTTCCGGTTCAAGCAAACAAGACAGGAAGATAGCTGAGTTCCTTCTGAAGAATGATAACGAGAGTCCTGGCCTGTTTCCATCTTCTATTCTGGTCGGCTCGAAAGATTATCAAGTGAGAAAGAGATTAGGCAATGGAAGTCAGTACAAGGAGATTACATGGTTAGGTGAAACCTTTGCGCTTAGGCATTTCTTTGGGGACATCGATGCTTTGCTTCCTCAGGTCACTTCATTGCTATCTCTTTCACACCCAAACATTGTGTATTACCTTTGTGGATTCGCTGACGAGGAGAAGAAAGAGTGTTTCCTAGTTATGGAACTGATGAGTAAAAGCCTTGGGACGCACGTCAAAGAGGTGTGTGGTCCGAGGAAGAAGAACCCTCTCTCCCTACCTGTCGCGGTTGATCTGATGCTCCAGATAGCTCGTGGCATGGAATATCTTCACTCCAAGAGAGTGTACCACGGAGAGTTGAATCCATCTAACATTCTTGTCAAACCAAGAAGGAGTAACCAAACCGGAGATGGGTATTATCTACACGGCAAGATTTGTGGGTTTGGGTTGACTTCTGTCAAGGACAAGGGCTTCTTTAAAAGTGCTTCTTCGAATGATGAGAGTTTTCCATTCATATGGTATTCACCTGAAGTGCTAGAGGAGCAGGAACAGGGCGGAAGCAGCCTTAAGTACACTGAGAAATCTGATGTGTACAGCTTCGGAATGGTTTGCTTTGAGCTTCTAACGGGTAAAGTACCGTTTGAGGATAGCCACTTGCAAGGAGATAAAATGAGTAGAAACATTAGAGCCGGGGAGAGACCCCTTTTCCCGTTTCATTCACCTAAATTCATAACAAACCTGACGAAAAGATGCTGGCATGCTGATCCGAACCAGCGTCCATCTTTCTCGTCGATAAGTAGAGTTCTGAGATACATCAAAAGGTTTTTAGCTTTGAACCCGGAATGTCAACAAGACACGCTTGTCTCTCCTCCTGTGGATTACTGTGAGATAGAGACTAAGCTGATGAAGAAGCTCTCATGGGAAAAAACAAAAGAGTTAGTTCGAGTTGAACAGGTTCCTTTTCAGATGTTTGCATATAGGGTGGTGGAACATGCAAAGACTTGTAAGAAAAACAATCTCCGAGAGACATCGGAATCGGGTAGTGAATGGGCTTCGTGTAGTGAGGATGAGGGTGGGGGTGGATCAGACGAGCAGGTGTCATCTGACAAGGAAAGGAAGCTTTCATTCTCAAATGATATGGGTATGACCAAGAAGAAGCATGTTTCAAAGCTTATGAAGAGAGCTTCTGGCCTGAGACCAATTCAAAAGACAGGTGTGAGCAGTCAATATAATTATTATATATACATATATTTGAAATTCGTTACATAAAGAAATTTTGTGTCAACATTGCTTTTTCTTTGTTATTGTGTGTTTAGGAACTCCTAGAGTAAGATCAAGGCATCCCCCATTGAGCCCATGTGGGCAAAGTATGAGAACGCACTCTGAGAGTCAACTGATAGTGATGAGTCCAAAGATACGGCGATCAAGCTCCGGTCATGTCTCTGACTCTGAGCTTTCCTAGTCTTTGTGCGCACACACACACACAAGAAAAATATATTCATTAGCAAAGTTCAACATGCTGTATAAGAATACTAAGACTTGTGACATAAATACACACACAGTTCAGTAAATATAAATGCTTTGAAACAACAATCCTTTATCTGAAGTTCCTACAAATAGGCTCATATCAGTCAGTAACTTAATGATATTCAAAAAATGAAACTACTAAAACGTATTTGACCACTTCATATGTCATAAATGCAATCTCGCAACGGATGGGACAGAACAACCTGGCTGGAATGCCAATCACATACGTAGGCATGAGCATTCAGGGTCCCAATCGGATTTCGATTTTATCTAATCGAGTTTCGATTTTTCGAGTTTATCAAAATCAGCTCTATACGGATTATTTAGAGGTTTGGTTCGGAACCGATTCGGGTTCTATCGGATTCGGATCGGGTTAGTAAATCTTCAAAGAACCGGTATAATCAAATGTACTTTCGGGTTTGGATCCCATTCGGTTTTTCGGATTTAAAATATATGATTTGTACCTACTTTGTAACCAAAACATAAGTAAAATCGGTTCTTCGGTTTTAAAATACCTGCTTTGAATCTTTGTATAATCAAAACATAAGTAAAATTGATTCAAAAATAATAAGAAACATCAACCGTGGTCATTCAGAATCAAACGAAAGATAAACATATTTATTGATAAAAAAAACTAAATAAATGAAAGTATAAAACAAAAATTAAGTTCTCATGAAATAAGAAACACTAGATCATGACCCGCGCGCATGCGCGGGTTTATCTTTTGATTTACATATTTTATATACATGTTGTATATTATTTAAGATTTATAATATAAAAAAGTTAGAATGATCCGGAACCAACAAAATCGATCCGGACAAAAAAAATAAAATACATACTTAGATACAAATGTTGAGAACTCGAAGAACTCATACCTGAAATGAACAGATTTATACCCGACCGAGTGAGCTAAATTTTAAACATAATATCTTTTGTTATATTTTTAATTCATTTTTTTAGGTTGGTGAAATTTACTATTTATTCGGAAGATTTTTGGCTGACTTAATGGTATATATTCATAGGTTTCTTTTTTTCTGAACAGGAAAAAAAAAGATTTGGGTCTTGATTAAATTTATCTTATATAACAAATTGCTGTTATAAATAATTTTTATATAAACTAATTTGTTACAGTAATATCATTTTTGTTATAAATTAGTATATCATGGTTTATAGGTTCAAAGTATAGAATTAGTCGTCTTCATAGTATTGCTATTATTGATAGATGCAAGTTAATGACTACATATAATATATTGTATTATTAGTAATTTGTCGTATATTATTATATGTTAGTAGATGTATTATTAATAATTTATCTTATAGAATAATATGTCAGTGGATGTATCTAACTTATAGTAAAATATATGCAATATAAAGAAACATGCGTAGTTGATATAATAATAAGGTAAGAATTGAAAACTATAGTAATGGTTGATATTAATTATTAATTATTTATAAAAAGGCATGTCTAATAATAAATAGATTAATATAGCATTAATTACATAAAATCCAACTTTAAAATCTACCTAGAAAAAGTTGTAATGTTTATGTTTTAATAAGATAGATTGTTTAATGAAACCAAACTAAATCTAAATATTTCAAGATTCAATAGCCACCTTCAATCATCAACTTTCATGTAATAAAATCTCTAATCTTCATATAATAAATAATTATTTTAGAGGTTCAATTTAGCTTAATATATTTCGAATATATATTAGGAATTGAGATCATGTTTGTTACAAAAAAATTTAGGGAGTTTGAATGTTTCGGATTCTATCGGATATCCATTTAGATTCAGATTCGGTTCGGATAATACCATAACCCAAAATACCATAAAACAAGATCTATTTGGTATTTATGTCGGGATCGATTCAGATTCATTTATATCGGATCAGATTCGGTTTGGCTTTTCAGGTTCGATTTATTTGCCCAGCCCTGCACATACGCTCCATGGATGTAATATTTATGCTTTATCAAACAGAATCTATTCACGCTAATTAAATCCGGATGATTGATCTATAATGGAAGTCTTTATGATCTATCAAACAGAATCTATTCACACTAACCAATATATTAACATACAGTCCTCAATCTTAATTTCATTTCATTTTCTCTTTTTATGAGAAATATTTTTCTGTTTCTATATTTTCTCAATACAAATTGCACATAACTAATTCATTTCAGTGTCGTGACAAAAAAAAATTGTTGATGCCTTTTTTACCTTTAAAATTACCGGAAGTTTACTATGTTTAACAAAATATTACGTACGTGATTTTAATTAATTAAGACAACTTAGAAACATAAGTATTAAAAAGAAAAAGTATGAAATCCCGAGATACAACTCCAAATACAAGAACAAAACTGCAGAATTACCAACGATTAGAGGATACACGTATATATTTCCTTATTATAGAAAAATGATATAGAATTCTCAATCAACGTAATCAAGCTCTTCGATGATTCTTCATCACCCAAAACCTCTCGATCACTTGTGCTGTTCTTCCTGGAATCCTCCCAGCTATTAAATCCCACCTTCACAACCAACAACATCAACAAAAACTAATAGTTAATGATCCCCTGTTAACTTCGCATATTAAAAAAAAATGACCCAACAAAAAAGAAAGACTAATAAGCTAAGGAAGAAAGAATGAATGAAAAACCTTTCGCCGACAAGCTTATACATTCTGCAGATCAAATCCTCTTCTTCTTGTGTCATTGCTATTTCTTCCCACTCAAGACTGCTCACTTCTGTTTCATGTCATCAACCAAAACTTCCTAAAGTGAAATTTATAGGGCGATGTACATGTTTTACAGATGGCTAAGATACATGCACATATTTTAGCAAAAAAAAAAGATACATACACATACCTTCAGAAGAAGAGGTAACTATGGTGGCATAAGCATTGGTCTTGGGATGCTTCGACTTACGCTGCTTATCCATCTGAAACGACCACCGTTTGCGATCTTACCTTAAGGATTTTATATATCAATTCAAGTGGTACGGTTTAAGGTAGAGCAGAGAGTGGTGGAATTTTGAAGAGAAGAACACGGACCCTCTTCTCTATTTATAATGTCATTTTTTACCGACCGGTTTGGTCAGTTTCCACATTAAGTTATTATGTACTCCTATTGTATATTAATTTCCTTCAAAGTGTAAATATATAACAAACCAAAGAATATTAAATGTTGTTATCACTAATTAATTTTCAATTTATGGGTGCCAGCACTAGGCCAGTATGAATGTAATGCTTGATGGGGTTTCGTTGTGAACCAATCATATTAAACATGTTTCATTACATCAGTTGCTCCGTCGTGTGTGTAATTGCTTTATAGAATTAATAAGAGTTACTAGCTACTTGCCCTGAGTTGATGCTTCATACCGCAATAGCTACTATAAATATGCATGAAAATAATAAATCATATCAACTTAATGGTAACAAACTATTTTACTTCGTATGTTTTTCTTACACACATGAATACACTTCTATTACTTTCTAACCTCTATAGCTTAAAATGAAAAGGTTTTGAGGTAGCTAGGACTTAGCCATGGCCCATGGATAAAATGTTTCTTTAGTTGGATATATGATTTTGCAGTAATATTGTAGTATCAATCAATTAAAAAAATTGTTATGAATTTTGGGAATTTTAAATTTACGCACGGTGATGTCTGGAAAACAATACTCCAGTATCCATGAACATCATCATATATAAATCATTAGTGGTTGAGTACATGACAACACAATATTAGTGCATGGTAATTGAAAATAAAAAAGTTCAGCAAATAACAAATCCAATTCCAACCCTCCTTATCTGCTGGTATGCATTAGAAGAATCACTTGATATTGTAATTTATGAATTCCAGTCTATCGAATTAAATTCTGAATTTAATGAAAAGTGATGTTAGGAGAACTAGCAATTGGAGAGTTGAAAGTTAGTTAGATATAAATAGAAAATTAATTATAGCGTTGTGGATATTCCCATTATTTATATCGCGATGTTATTCCATGCTTCTTTGTATTTGGTTCGATTTATTCTTTATTTACATGACTTTAAAAAAGGGTTGAGCAAACTATGCAGTTGCAACTGAACATGACGCGTGGATTTTTTTGCTTTGTTTTGTTAATCTGTTGGGACCATGGCATGATTCATGACGCATCCGATTTTTTGAACAGAATTTTAATGAATGAACAGAGACAAATAACAATGGATGCTAAAATAAGTGCTTGACCAAGACTAGAAAAAGGAAGAGAAACAATAAAAGGATGGCAAAAGAAATTTTTTTAAAAAGAGTTGACTGAAATAAATGTAACTAAAAATTAGAAATTCTAACTTTTTAGTTACAATATTAGACAGTAGCAACATCGGACGGTGATGAATAACTTGTGTTTCATGACAACACTATGAAATCACAAATGTTCTATTCGAATAAAATCATTATATGAATGATAAAACTTGAAATGCTAAGTATATTTACAAACTTTATAATATGCCTTGAAACAAGTTGAAACTGGGAATCCATTAGCAAGGCAGCCTAGCAGATGAGTGTTTTTTTTATTAAGCCCTCTCTAAACACGTCTTTACAAATCTTCCTCATAATTTTTTTTTCTGTTAGTCATAGCAATTTCTAAGACGAAAGCACTTATTTGTTCAAGTGAAATTTAAATGGAAAACTATCAATTCCAAGGAAAATCAGATAAGATACTAACAAGGAGAGATACGTTTTACAACCTGAAATCAAACTCAAGGTTTGGCAGTTATGTTTCTAAAGGAAGTTTCGATCAGATCACACATAATAATGACTGAATAATGTCATACAACCTGCGAAACTTTGTTGGCTAATGTAATAGAAGTAGTAGAGGATGAGTTTGTATCAAAAGGGTCTGCCTTTTCCTCCAAGCCGGCGTGCAAGCTCAAAATCTTTTCTCACTGATATGAAAGAGAAGCAGATATGGATGAGCTATATATAAAGGGAGACAGAAAGTGGGTTCCTTTATGTTTGGGTGGGAGGGAGGGAGTACTTACTTAGAGTAACACGTTTTGCATGGATAGCGCAAAGCATTGCATCAGAAAACAAGCCAACTAAGAAATCTTCTGCCGCCTGCACCCCCCCCAGAAAAAAAAGGGAATTAATGATAAGTTTTAATTAGTGATCATCAAGTGGAAAGATAGGAAACAAAAGAAGTAGGGGGGAGTAACCTCTTGAAGAGCAATAAGAGCTTCAGCAGTCCAACGCGTGACATAGGCAGCGGCAAGGTTGTGGGTGATACTTCTCACCTGGGGTAGGTAGAGAACAACAATGTTGCAGTTAGTATTGAGCATTTGCTTATCATAATGGTTGGGATATAGGGTAACAGTATTAGTAAATTGAAGCTAAAGACATCATAATGGTTGCTCTGAATTCTATATCGGTATGGTTCACTTGCAGTCACTGTAATGAATAACTAGAGATCCCTAGGAGGTACTACTCTGTTGGCATATTCGTGTAATAATGAGGAAAAAAAGGAGAAAGTTACTTCTCGGATGAAAGGAGCAGAAGGGATAAGAAGTTTGGTGGACTTCTGGAAATGGCGAATCTCTCTAAGGGCAACAGTTCCAGGCTTGTAACGGAAAGTCTTCTTCTTGGAACCTACAAGGGGGAATAAAGAACCAAAATGCAATAAGAAAGGAGAGATAAATCCAAAATAGAGAGAATGATCGATCACTCACTTTTAGGCATAGCTTGTGTAGTTCGCTTAGTCCCTTTCTTCACAAAACCAAAAAAGATAAGAGCAGTTTAGGAAGTTGATAAAAGGAGCAAATAGTAGTGAATGGAAATATTTTACTTACTTTTCTACCGGAGGCGGTTGTTGCTGGTGAAGTTGTGGTAGTAGTAGGAGTTGCTGCAATTGTCACAAACACACGAGAGAGAGATGAAAAGGATATCAATCAAATCATTAGAGACATATTAGAAAATATACTCACTCTGTTGAGCTTCTTCACCTTGGCTGCTGCCTCTTCTCGTCGGTGTCTACAAATTTTTCAATTCGTCAAGAAAAACAGTAACGAGATTGCGTCGAAACCTAAAACGGAGAAAAAGATAACGTACCGCACTAGGACCTGCCGCCGCCGCCGCATCTACAATTTCAGATGTCAGATTTAGGGTTTCAACAGAAAAATAAAAAAAACTGGGTATATAAATCAAAGAAAAAAAAAAGGCAAGAGAGAGTAATACTAACTAGGTTGATTGCGATCTCGTGCTCTGGTTGCGAAATGCTTCGTTCTCGCCATTGATTACTGCCGCCGGATTAGGAATCGCTCCCGTAAGATATGAAAAAAAGTATCGAAACAGATGAATGAGAGATTACTAACGGATGGATGTGGGAAACAGCGGGAGTTAAATTTGTTTTCCCGCTTCACCTTAAATTTTTTGATTTTCAAATCCTTCTACTTTCCCACAACTCATAAGCCATGAATGGCTCACTTTTTAACACGCCCATCTCGCTCAGAAGGTTTTCTCAGCAGATAAAGGAAACTGATTCCACCGTAAAGTAAACCGAAGATATAACCGGATTGAGTTTTCTATAAATCCAAGGGAAATTAAGCTACCTTAAAACGCATTAAACCAGAAAAAAACCGGAAATGGGCAACCCCTGGCACTAACCTTGTTTCCAACCGGATTCAATTGTTAAATGTATCACTACGGCTCTAACTAGGGCTGGGCAAAAAATCCGAACCCGAGAAACCAAACCGAACCCGATCCGAAAAAGTAGCACTGAACCCGAACCAAAATTGATTAAATATCCGAACGGGTTCAAAATTTCGGTATTTAAAGAACCGAAACCGAACCCGATCCGAACCGAAATATTTTGGATACCCGAATGTATCCGAAATAAATTTATATACTTAAATATATACATTATTTATATATATAATGTATATTAAAAAAATTAAAAATATATAAGATATCTTTAAGTTTTCCAAAATACTCGGAAAATATATGCAAATAGTCAAAAGTAAATGTTTAAAATAACTAAAGTATACTGAAAACACCAAAATAGTTAAATATCTATTGATTCTTTATCCAAATATTCAAAGAAAACCAATTTATATATTAAATTAATGTATTTTAACATATATGTTATGAAAATTTATATGTAATATATTATCTTTCTTATAGATTTTGAAAACTTAAAGTATATAATGAATTTTGAAAATTTAAAAACATTTTAAATGGGTTATCCGAACCCGAACCGAAGCCGCAAAAATCCGAACCAAACCCGAACCAAAATTTAGAAATATACGAATGGGGCTAAAATCTTTGACCCCGAAAACCCAAAACCCGAATAGACTAAACCGAAGCCCGAATGGGTACCCGAACACCCAGCCCTAGCTCTAACTGGTGACCTCTTGAAACTTAAGGAACAAGAGAGAATGATACGTTCCTGTTAATTCCTTTTTTTTTTTACCATTCATTGGTAATTTTTGACATAAATGGAACACACATAGTTCCTCATTATTCCTTTTCGTATATGTAACGACAGAAGAAAATATTCCCTATCAATTTTGGCTAGGAACTAAGTAGAAAATAACAAAACTTGTTTAATATCTGTTAACATGAATTAGAAAAGAGCTATTTAGCTAGAAAACCATAAAAGAAAAGATAATTAGGCATCAATGCAAAAAACTTTTTATTTAGGTGATCGGTTAAGAGCACCAAAGAGAAATTACCTCCTTGTCCTCAAATTATGTCCGTGTAGAGTAGATAGGCCTTGCCTGAATTATGTCATGTCTGAAGAAAACAACGTTTTGTGTTTACACATATATCCACTTGTATCTTTTTTTTTCTTTTTTGATCAACATTTCCACTTGCAGTTCAGATTCAAAAATCACAGATAATCAAATAAAATGGCTGTAACAAATAATCTTGCCATTGGATCCCATAAACAAACCACAAACAGAGAGTAAAACATAGAAAGCAACCTACACAATCCCTAAAAAAACAAGTCGTTCTTTTTCTAGATCGATATAACAAACGCAGCATCCGCAACAGTTAAAGCATTTTTTTAAGCCTTCTTGGGAGATTTGGCAGCTTTAACTTTCTCAAGCTTCTCAGTTTGCGATGCAGCAGATCTCTTGGGAAGAAGCACCGGGTTGATGTTCGGAAGAACTACACCGCTCGCGATGGTGACTCCGTGGAGCAGCTTCCCCAATTCCTCGTCATTCCTTATCGCCAAGCAAAGATGCCTCGGGTTTATCCTGTTCTTCTTGTTGTCCCTCGCTGCGTTTCCCGACAGCTCCAGAACCTGCGAGAGATCAGATTCGTTAGATCTAATAAATTAAAATCACGATTTCAAACCCTAATTTCATTTTCCGAATAATGCACATCCGCGAAAGCTACATAATCGGAGATCTTGCTGTCGGAAAATTTCAGCCAATTTCTATGCATCCAATCTCAAAATATATTTTTGTGTGTAAAAATGGGTTTTAAATGTTCACTATATATTTGATTGGCATATCATCGCAGGCATACCGTTTAGGGATAATACTGTCATATATGGAATGTCGAACAGTTGCATCTCTAGACATCACCACTTGTGCAAATAATCTTCTAAACCTGTATATCGCATGCAATTGCTCATTAGAAAATTAACATTTTAATTTATTTAGTCCTCCACGTCCGTTGCTTCTATTATATATGTGAAAACTATTCTACTCATCTAACCTAAACAACCGTCATAGTTCTACCGCCAAGAGGTACGCACGTTTTCTTTGACAAACAAGAATTACATACTTTTTATTACAATTGTTAAACTAGTTCTATATCATAACAAGTAATTAAGCTGGAAAATAACATAATATGTTGTATGTGTTAGTTAGATATCATGTTCCTCCTGCACCTATTCCTTTTGTTGGTTACCATTTAGAGGGACAATGTATTTCATTCCCTCTCTGCATCTATTCCTTTTTATTTATTCATGTTCATTCCTTTTTGTTTATTGTTCCAATTGTTTCTTCTGTTCCCAGAATAGTTACCAGTTAGAGCCTACATTTTTTATCCGCTCAGCGGATGTTAATTTTTATTTTTATTTTATCTTTGTTTATAATAAATATTATACGTGATTTGCAATGTATGTACTATTATAACATTTTGAAAGATAACAATATGTTTAACTATATTGGATATTTTTTTGCGTTCTACAATAAATTATATGACCGATATTTATTATCATATAAACAAATCCAAAAATTGTATAATTAGATTTATATATAAAATATTTAGAAAACCAGTTTTCTGAATTAAACAGTAGGAATATAGACAAATAAAAGTTAGCATAGTATTAAAAATGATATATTAATTATAACATTTATAAAGAAATAAAAGATTGTAAGCAATTTATTCCATTTCTATAGTTTTATCTGGACGTATGTATACTATGAATCCAATATAAAGTCACAAATACAGTGATATTAAAATATTATTATCTTAAATCTATGTATCAATATTCATAATAGATCATTCGAATATTATTCATATTTTTAATACAAACCAAAATCCTATATCCTACAGCATATATCATATACATATTTGAATATCATTTTGTGTATAATATTATTTAATGATAGAAAATGAATATATACACAAAAGTTTTTAAAATATTATTTAATATATTATTTTTACGTAATATTGATATGCAATTGCAAGTATTTAACATTACTAAAAATTATCATAAATCTAAATTTTAAATATAAAATAAAAAGTATAAATTTAATATGTTATTGATAATGAAAATAAACTAGTGTTGTCATATCAATAAGTTCTTTTTATATTATTTTTTATTTAAATGACAAAATAATTTTCATCAAATTTTAGGGTCACAAGTTTATATAATATTAAATATGAGTAATTTAATCAAAAATATTATAAATAGTTTTAGATACTTTGTGTTTTTGTCGGATTAATGGTATCATATCACAGATTAAGAGCAAGTTTTTGTATTTTTACCGGGTTCTATCGAATTTTTAACTGACAAAATTTTCATTAAATTCAGACATGATCTATACTATTATCTGCGAAGTGATATTTCGCAACGGAACTCTCACGTTAAAAGTTGGAGTGGTTAATATCGATTGCGTCTTTAATGAATAAAAAGTATATATATTAGCTAAAAATAAAAACGAATTTAAATTAAATTATTTTTTATTTAACATCTATATTATAAGATTTTGGATAATTCTTACTATTATTAATTTTAAATTCTTTTTTATATATTGTGTTATAATCCGAAAAAACTTTTAATAAAAAACTCAAAATTAAAAAAGACACATATTATTCAAGTAAAATTCTTAATTTATATAATCAAAAAATATTAAGTGATTTTTAAGATTTATTTATTAATAATGAATATAATGAATGAAACATTTTTAAAATTATAATACGTAAGAATTTTTAAATGAAAAAAAAAAAATATGATTTGTAACTATAATATGTGATTTTTCGCAACAGAGCTCTCACGTTAAAAGTTGGAGTGGTTAATATCGATTGTGTCCTTAATGAATAAAAAGTATATATATTAGCTAAAAATAAAAACGAATTTAAATTAAATAATTTTTTATTTAACATCTATATTATAAGATTTTGGATAATTCTTACTATTTTTAATTTTAAATTCTTTTTTATATATTGTGTTATAATCCGAAAAAACTTTTAATAAAAAGCTCAAAATTAAAAAAAGACACATATTATTCAAGTAAAATTCTTAATTTATATAATCAAAAAATATTAAGTGATTTTTAAGATTTATTTATTAATAATGAATATAATGAATGAAACATTTTTAAAATTATAATACGTAAGAATTTTTAAATGAGAAAAAAATTATGATTTGTAACTATAATATTTTAATTAGTAATGCATATATTAATAAATAATTATAAAATGTTTTTGTCCTCATAGGCGGATGAAACACCTAGGAACCCCTCAGATAGAGAAATTAGGAGCTGACGACATCAGATAATGGTCTAACCTCATTTATATGTTTGGTTTTATAAAAAGTTAAATTTTAATGACAAATGTACGTGTATTAATTAACATGAATAGAGATAATATGATCATGTATATAATAAATAGTTATATATGATATGTACTATAATGAAAAAGTTATTTTAATAATTTTATGTTTATCTGTTAGATTAGATAATTGAACGTAAATTAATATAATACAACTTTTGGCCAAAAATAAATAAAACAGTTCTAATTTATATTATGTTGTTATCTGAAACTAATATTTTTAATCATAAAGATTAAAAACTTAATTTCAATCATAGTCATATATATATATATATATAAACTTATCATGATAATTATTGAAATAATAATATATATACAGTAGAACCTCTATAAATTAATAATGTTGGGACTTTAAAATTTTATTAATTTTTAGAGATATTAATTTAGAGAAGTTTCCTTTTATATATTTTTTTCTATTTTTCTATTTTTGTTTATAAAATAAGAAAACATTTGATTTTACCATATATAGATTTTAATTTTTTTATAAGAAATTTGACTTTAATATCGCTTTATTATCTTATTTGGTGTATATTTTTATGTTTCCTAAAATTGTTATGTGATTTTCGATATAATTTTACTAAATATTATCAAAATATATTGAAATATTAATAAAATAGATGTATTTTTATTGTAAATATAAAACTAACAATATAATGTTTAGTTTGTACTTATATAAAAATATATATCGATAGATTATTAATTTATGATTTTAATGGGACTATATATTTACATGGGAGTTTCAAAAATACTATTATCTTATTATTTTATCGATTTGTATCATATTTTACACCGGCCCAAGTTGGGACCAACAAAATTTATTAATTTATAGAGATTATTAATTTATCGAGTATTAATTTATAGAGGTTCTACTGTATCAGTAAATATTTATAAAATTATTAAGCCCGCATGAGCGGACCAACCATCTAATTATATACAAAATATTGTGTCTACCGATTCAATCGCGGACCTCAATATGAAAACACTTCTCAAAACTGAAACATTATTACAAATTCATGCAATTTTTTCAAAATGATTCAACAAAAAATATATGAACTTTCAAATATAGTAATTGTTTGTAAATCGAATAAAGATAAAATAATATAGTGTAGATTGATTGTTATAACTATGGTACAAATATATGACAAACCTCATTTTTAGTTTAAAATTAATAACTAATATCATAATTACATTTCATTAATGAGAAAAAATTGTTCTTTAACATAAAATATATGTACTATTAAATCACACATATAATATCTAATTTATTTTTAAAAATACCAGATTAAAAATAAAAGATGATAAAAATATTAAAAACTCAATTGTTATAATTTGAAACAAAGATAACGATAATTTTAAAATCAATTTTAAGTCAATAAATAAATAAAAAATCTGCACTTTTTAAAGGTGGATCACAATTAAATTAATTTTGTTCCATAAACTATTTTTATTTTTGTCTAACCGTAAACAATATATTTTAGATATATGGTATTCAATAAAATATACCGTAAAAACCCTATAAATTAATAATATTAGGACTATGATATTTTATTAATTGACAAAAAAATTAGACTTATCTATTTTAACATATATCTTTATCTAAAATAAGAAAATATTTTATTTTTAGTGTATATATATTAATTATATTTTCAAAATTTGACATTTATGTTGGTTTTACAATATTATTTAGTGTATATTAAATATATTTCATAGAATTTAAATATGGACTAAGATATAATTTACTAAATTTTATTAAAATATATTAAATGTTAAGAAAATATAAACAAATTTTATTGTGAATATAAAAATAATTATATAATGGTTGATTCATATAAACAAATTTTTCAAAAACGTGATTAACTCCTTATTAACCGTAAACCGTTTGATGGGCCACACAAGACCCGATGTGTAAAGAGCCATCACAACATATAGGCTATGAGCTACAAACAAAAAGCTTTCCTCAAGGCAAAGAGAATACAGATAATCAGACATAAAAGTTTTACAATCATTGAGCTTTACTCCGTTCTTCAGCCATTCTCTTCTTGATCTCATGTGCTGCATCGAAAATCCCCATAGTTGTTTGGTTACACACAAAGCACTTTTTGTTCTTCGTGTGATGCTGCATCATTAATATAACACAAAACTCTTTAGTTTCCACAAACCAAACACACAGAATCATGCATTAACTGGCACTTAAAATAAATTCACCATCATACCTTTAAAGCGCAATGCTCACAGAAGTAATGCTTGCATTTGGTGACTATTGGATCAACGAAAGCCTCTCTGCAAATGAAGCAAACAAAGGGCAATGCATCTTCATCTTCCTCACTGTTGTTGCCATCATCATCATCGTCATCTTCAACTCCCATAGCTTTGTTTCTCTTCCTAAGTTTCTCGGCTTCTTCCCACTCTTTCTCTATCTGCCAGCCCGGTTTGTAATCTCCACGGTCATGCAAGAACTTGCAAGAATCTCCATATCCACAGTATCCGGTTTCTTTGTAATCCTTGCAGATATCAGGCTGGTAATCGAACCTAGCTGATACTCTGATATGAGCAGAAGCTCTCAATGGCCCGTGTGAGCCTCCAGCTTTCTCGCTGGAGATGGTTTGCTCTCTTCTAAACCCAGCTTTGTGATCCTTATATCCATGGATTCCGGTATAGAGCTTCTCATCGGAAGCCTTGTTTCTATTCCCTTTCAATGCTTCATCTGCTCGTTTAAGGACTCTCTCACGAATGGCTCGAGCATCTTGCTTGAAGCAAGTCTCAGTTTCAAGAGTCGCAGTTGCTCTACTGTCGTTTTGAACCTGGATCTCCTTGGATGAATCGTAGTGGAGGACAGGTCTCTCAGGAGCTTCGCTCGTGGATGGTCCAGAGGAGAAGAACAACTTGCTTTCAGGTTTAGCAACCTTCTTAAGGTTGTTCAAGACAGAGCTTCCCCTTTTTGAATCGCCGTCTTCTTCTTCGTCTGCGTCAAGCCGTCTTTTCCTTATGTTTTTAGCCTTTGATGGCTTCTTGAAGAAAGTGCAAACTGAAAACATAGGAACAGTAGTAAATTAAAAAGTTTCTTTTGGCTAACAAGGAGGGGGAACTGGGAAGAAGAATACCAGCGAAGCAAAAGTCGAAAGGTATCATGCAATGCCGTGCTTAAGTATGTATATATAGGAAAAGTAAGGCTTACTAGAATAAAAGAAAAAGGAAATATTACCATAGAGTAACAAATAATATTCAAGAAAAAGGGAAAAGACATATTATGGTAATTACCAATACTGAAAATTAAGGGGCTCTTTAGAATTTCATATGTTGTGTGTGGCCTGTGGCCAATGCCTCTTTGCTAACACATAAGGCACATGTCTGGCCTTCTGGGTCTATGTAATATGATAGTAAAACTACGGAGACCTATAACAGAAAATACTCTTTGTGAAACAGAGACTTCTCTTCCTATATTCTCATGCAGGCGCGAACTGCCAAGTCAACCACTAAGCCCAGTACCTATCAGTCTAAAATCTCAAAGAGGCAACACAAAGTTTCTCAGCATAAGTAAGAGAAAAGGAAGGAGATGTACCTTGTTGAGATAGATATTCTTGTTGCTGAGATACTTCCACATAATCTGACATTGTTATATAAGATTATGTAAACACACAATCACACCCACTTGAGAGATTTCCCCTTATTGTTTGCCTGCATGCATAAGACCAGATTTTAGCTACTTGTTGTTACCGATCCAAACAACGTATCGACTGTTATTAACATCTTCGTCTATGGAGACTTTCAATTCCAAATTCGTATACCACCAAATAACAAGTGCTGATAAAACCTCCCCAGTTTCATTCACAGCATAAACGAAAAGCATGAAGAAACCTATAATCCAGATAGCAAAAACCAATTTCGAAAAATCCTTAAACTGAAAGTGGGATAAAAGCATCGACCAATGAACCACAGTAGAGAATATTATATTTAAAAAAAAACGGAAAGAAGGATAACCTATCAGTTTTCGCCGGTGAACAACGTCGGGAAGAATAAGAGAGAGGAGAAACAAAGAACCTGAGTGAGATGAGTCGGCTTCATTGAAGATGGGTCAGTGATCTAAATTGGCGGCCTTATATTCTTAATGGGCCTTTCTAGTTACCCAGTTGGCCATTTCCCCCTTTTGAACAATCAATCTTATTGTTATCCTTGCATGCATAGGCGTCTCCAAGAATAGGCCGTTTGAAGTTTATTTAGGACTAGATATTTGTCCGCGCATTAGCGCGGATTGGCTAGTTATTTTTTATGCATATTGCAAAACAAAATCAGATACTTTTTATTAGATAAATATCAATTACGTTTACAAACACAGTCAATACTGGAGTAAAAATGTACTAAAGTAGTTGTAGTTAAGCGTTACCTTTTGGAGTTAAATTGAGTAGATAAGAGACAACAAATAATTGTTTCAAATAAATTTGTAATCAACCCAATCAATTCAGATAATTGGAACGAAATAAATAATATTTGATCATCTAAATTATGAACAACGTATTGAAAAAAATATTGTTTACTATGGTCAAACATGAGAAAGAATTTTTATGTCTTCTTTGAATAGTTAAAAGGTTACCTAGTAATCAAAACATTAGCATGTATGTCTCCATTCTTCTTCAATCGCGATCGACTTTAATTTTGAACATGATTTTTCTTTGGTTTAAGTTGATGATTGCCTTGTACGTTGAAGGCTTCTCTTCTCAGATATCTTCTTCATCAATCTGTTTCAATTTTCTGATAATCATATATCATCATTTCACTTACTTTGGTTCCAATCTGAAACATAAAGGAAATGAAAAAATGTTTCCAGCTTTTTGACCTTCGATTTCAGTGGAGCTTTGGTTCCAGGAAGAAACTCATCACGTGAAGATGTGGTAACAGTGATTGTCGTCGATATCAAAATAAAAATTATGAGAGAGATGAAAACGTCGATTACTTAATGGGATAAACTAAACTGTTTGAAACCATTTTATAAACAAATTTGTTTTAGAACTGATATTAGTGTAGGATGAGAAGGTGAAGATCGTGGCAAACAGTTAAAAATTTTGTTTTCTTTCTTTTCGTGGAAAAATAGAATATGTAGAGAAAAATTCAATTGTTTGTTATTATTATTTTAAAAATATTTTTCACATGTCAATTGTTTTTAAAATTATTTTCGACATAGCAGTTTCTGATTCGTCGTGCGACTTGCTTTAGTATATAAAGGAGTGATCTTGTATGAAAAATAATAAACCAACAACAAACATATTTTTATATACTATAATCAATTAAAAAAATAACATATAAAAACATCAAACTAAACTAAAATTTATTTTTGATATAAATCGTTTCTTCTCTTTTTCTTTTAAAGTTAATTGTTTTATTTTTGAAAGTTAATCATTTATTCTTTCTTCTTCCCATGCACTTGTGCCATTGCCAACATTACTGGACGGGACGACAATACCTCGTGCGCTTTCTTAACAAGTGTGATAATTATCAGAACTTGTGTTTTGTTTGAACTACTAGCTCTCGTTATATATGCAATCATACAAAATAGCATGTCTAATTAATTAACAACCTATATTATAAGTATTGTTGATCAAGGCTAAACAAAGTTAAAACTAAAACCCTTTTGGATTTCTGATTGGAATATTTTTCGAATTAGTAGGGAGTTTGAAACATACATACTACTAACTTGATTCTAAGAATATCTGAATACGATAGAATATTTGCACTCGTTGCTGTTAATATAGATGATAAGCTGGCAAATTCAACTTTTTACAAAGACGGAAGGCGAGGCACCAAAGTATATGTAGCTTTAAACTCTCTCAAAACTGAAATGCTTCTTGATGTTTCTTACTTAGGGGACACTATAAAAACTAAAAAGTCTAGTTTCTTGATTGAATCTTTATACACTGTTACATACATATGTAGGGACTTGATGATGTCTTTGTTTTCAGGTAATTTCGTTGTCATTCACCGGAAGCTGGGGCTTGCGATAGTCTCAAAATGATTTGGACTCTAACAGAAGAGAGGTTTAAGAGGAAATAAAAGCCGAACTATTATTTTTAGAACCAGATGAAGGCGATGATATATTATTTTTCAGGAGTTTTTAGTTTCTAATATAGCCATAAAAAGTAGGAAATTAGGACATATTTATATAAAAACTGCTCTCTTCCCATTTGGTTTACTATAGTGGCTCAATATGAAATATGTAAATAATTTTGTTTATGGAATCAGGTTTTAGATGATAATTCTTCTGAATAAACTGAAAGTTAGTTTATTCGGAAAAAAAAATAAAAAGAATCAGAGCAAAAGAAAAATAAACAACTATTCTGCCACCACCATATCATCTCCTCCGCTTTTCAAGCCATCAAGTTAAAACCGATCAACGACCACCGCAGGTGGATCCTCCCGGATAAGACCAATCTGGTCTTCATAAACTCCAAACGGGTTCTCACCTTCGTAATTTCCCGGTGGGTTATAAACACAAATCGCATAAAGGCCACCGTCTGAACAATCCACACGTGCACACCCAACCTTGGTGCTATCTCTCCACACGATCTGCGTGTAGTGTCCACACATCTGCCCCGGCTCGCACGTGTTAGCCTTCACGTCGTAAAACTTGTTCTCATCGGCCCACACTTTAACGATGTTCATGGTCCTCCAGTGATTATGTCCCGCCCAAAATATGTTTTCTCCGTACGGACCGTTGGAGTGAACAAGCCTGCAGTCCCCAACGCGCTGTTTCGCCCACCCACGCGCGTACGCCGCTAGACGTCCGTCCCATTGTAACGGTGGTTCTCCCACGCGCGCTCGTATGAGGTTGTGTGCGTATAGAAACTGAACACTCGCTCTGTTTACTTTGTTACGATGTCGTCTTCTTCTCCACCAGAACCTGTACGAGGATCGTCTCCCGGTAAATGATAGTGATGATGACAGAAAACGAGTACTTGTCCCTGAGGAAGAGTTAACGGAGATCTGTTTAGAAGGCTCGCTGTTATTAATTTGGCCCGTCACGGTCCAAAACTGAAAGAGGAATAACACAATGGCGACGAGTATGATAAACGGAGCTCGTAATCCCCGCTTACGAAGCTCCATTTTTCAATAAAGAAAAATGGAACCTTTTTACCGGAGAGTTAATTTACTTAAGATGTAGGTGAAAGTATAATTAACTCTAGGGTAGAATTTGTGAGAGGGAACGAATTAATCGGTAACTGTTTCTATTTATGAACGTTAAATGTAAATTTATCTTTTGCAAGTCAATCTAAGTCGACGCACGGTCAATATTGAATATCGGAATGCCACTAGGAATAAAAACGGTAGTTAAAACCACATGTAGTCAAAATTTAAGATGAAGTGGTACAAATATAAATACACAAGACGTACTTGACCGGTTGGTTCATCAATCAAATCTTTTTAAGACAGGTTTTTTTGGTCTAGGCAAGGCTAACTATGGCTTTGTCTACGCGTAATCTGTGACTGAAGAATGACAAAAAAAAAATTACAACTAGAGATCATAAAAAAATGGAGAGAAGAACATAGTGTTAAAAGGATCAAGTGTAAAAGAGAGAAGAAACACTTCTTGCTTCATGGTACTTTATGCTAACTGCTCACTCATCATTACATGGTGGTGGCATGAAAAAAAATGCATACCGAAAGATTAAAAATGCAGATTCCCAGACGGTCTACTTGTTTAATGATTCCTATATTATGATGATGATCAGATATACAGATTATGATATCTTATCCACCTAAATGTCTTGTAATGATCTCACTATAACAAGTTCCATGAGAGGTTTTAATGTTCCCAAGATTAAAAAAAAAAAACTAACCTCCATAGCTACGGAGACAAGTGGGTTGGGCTGTTTTCACTCTCCTCTAGACCAATAGCCACTCTTTCCACCGGTTTTACGTTCAAGCCTGACATCTGTAATGCTGATATCTTTGGAAGCAGCCTTGCACATGTCGTAAACAGTCAAACCAGCAACTGATACAGCAGTCATAGCTTCCATCTCAACTCCTGTTTTTCCAGTGCAAGAAGCTTCTCCTTCGATGTCAACACTGAAATCCTCGGGGTTTAACCTCAAGTCAACACGAACATGCGTAAGAGCAATGTTATGACACAAAGGGATCAAACTGCTGGTTTGTTTCGCTCCGTTGATGCCAGCGATTTTGGCCACACCGAGAACATCTCCTTTCCCCATTTGATTGGCTAATACCAAATCAAAAACTCTTTTGCCTAGAATCACTTTGCAGCAAGCCAATGCGGTTCTCTTAGTATTGTCCTTTGAAGAAACATCCACCATCTGAGCTTCCCCGGAGACCCCAACATGAGTCAGCTTAGTGATATCATCGGTAACCACTTTTGCAGGTTGTTCATATTGCCTAGAAGTCTCAGTTTTTGTGGATCCAATACTGGAGTTCAACTCAGGGTAATCCATTGTGGCAGGAGGTTCAGCTCCAAAGATTGATTGCATTTCCTGAAACACGAAATGATCAGATCAAAACCAACGAAGATGTAGGAATCTGTGGAGAAAGAAACGAACTTTAAAGCAGTAGACAGGATCTACTTAGTTTTCTCTCGACACGATGAGTTGTAGTTAATTACAGAGAGGATAAGAAAACCTGATTGAGCTCATTCAATACTCGGAGATCGATTTCTTCGGAAATTTTACTGCTGAAAGCCCTTTTCTCCGGGGAGATCACAGCCGGAAATCGACGGAGATACATGGCGCGTCGGAGCGTCGAAAACATTTTATTTCACGACAAAAGACAGAACAGAGAGAGAGAGAGAGAGAGAGAGAGAGGGAGGCATAAAAGTAGGGTTCTCTTAAACCGGAAAGAAAAGATTAGCTAATGGTTCTCTTTAACCCGAAATAACCGAAATTCTAGCCTGGTACAATTTAAAAACAATATTGGTGATGATTGGTTTTGGTTGTATGTTTTTATCTTTAATTTTTTTAGAATCATTGATCCTCACCAATCATGATGATTGTAGTTTCAATTTTTAAAGTTAAAGCCTACAGCAGAGTTTTACAAACTTTTACCAATCAAGAAAATATAGACCTAATTGGTAATAGATATAGCTTTAAATTTTTATTGTAGAATTAAAACTGTAAATTTTTATTGTTTCCATAAAATTTATTGTTAAGATTATAGTTGTAGTTTTTAAAAAAAAAAAAAAACATATCCCCTATATATTAATAGAGGAACATTTGAAAAGATTAAGCCACATGTTTGTAAAAATTAAAAAAATGTCTCTCTTAGGTGTCAGTTAATTAGCATAGCAATTTGGTGATATGTCATCTCCATATTATAATTGAAAAAGTTGTTGGTCTAAAGGCAACCGAGACAAATTTGCTAGGATTGATTAAATGTTATATGCATATCTCGCTAACCTTATAGTTTCACAAGATTTAATACGAAATTTAATGGCCACTCTTCGATATTAATTTCAAAGTGGATTATTAAAAGAAACAACCGACGTTATGTTAAGTTAAAACAAAAAGATTAAATGCACAAAAGAATATTCCCGCACTTCCCTCAAATAAAAGCTACAAAATTTCATAAGATAATTAACATATATATGACAATTAAAGGGTTTGGATAATAAATATTTCCTCCGTATCAAAATAAGTGAATTTTAAGGGTTTTTATTTTGTTTCAAAATAAGTGATGCTCTCACTGATCTAGATAAAATTTAATGTCATTTCAAATCTGTGACCAATTAGAAAATAATGTATTTTTTAATTGGTTGAAATAATATTATTTAATGATATTTTTATACAACCAAGATAAATCACATAAAAGTTTGTATTTTCTTAATCCTTGTGAAAAAACCTTTAATCCCACTTAAAATGATATAGAGGGAGTATTTGATAATATTTTTTTGTATTTTAGCTCTTTTTGTTTGATTTTATATTATTAAAAGATATTAAACAATCAAATTAACCATATAATAAAATTAATTAAACTAGATAAAATTTAATAAACTTAATATATTTATTAAACATAATAAACTTAATAATTTATTAAACTTAATAAAAATTTAAAACTTAATTTCACAAACTTAATAATTTATTAAAATATATAAATTTATTGATTTTAATAATTAATTTTATTAATTTTTAAGTTCAATAATTTTAATAAAATTTTAAAATTAGTAATTTATTAAATTTAATAAACTTATTAAATTCAATAAATTATTGAGTTTATTATGTTTATTAAGTTTATTAATAAAGTCAACTAGGTTTATTAGTTTTAATAAATCAGATTTTTGAAAAAATCATTAAATTTATTAAGTTTATTAAATTACGGATTGACCCCATTAACTTAGATTTAAATCAATTAAACCCGGCTGTGATGTTGCCACCATATAATCATTTACTTTGTATATGTAGCATTTATTAACATAAACTTCGTGTAGTTATTGACACATTTTCATACATGAGATAGTTTTCACCATATTAGTGTAAACTTCATGTTGCTGGAATACTTTTTTCTTTCAAAATATCTATTCCTAATCTTTCTCAGAATTTTTATCCCACGTTTTGATCTACTTTTCCTTTATAAAACTGCTCTTTGTCAAACTGTTTTTCATATATAATTTGCAATCAACGTCAAGCTTCACCGTATTACTCTTCATTCTCATAGTTTCAAATAATGTGATTATCAGTATATTTTTGTTGCATTTCCTTTGTGTTCTCACAGCTTCACTTCACCATACTAGGGCTACACTGCAAGTCTCTGGTGCCCGAGCCGCAGTGGCGGATCTAGGATCCCAGTTGAGGGGTGTCAAAATTAATTGACTTTTAAACTCAAACTAGATTTTGACCGCCCTTCGAAGGGCGGGTATATGTTTTGTTTTATGTTTTTTCAAATAATTTAATTTAATTTTTGTGTTTTTCGTAATTATATTAGTGTTTAATATTAATTTAATTTAATATATTTTTGGTGACTATATTCAATATGTCAAGTTACATAACTATACACTTGTACCATATGTATTTCAGAAACATTTTAAAAATTTTAATTTTAGTTCTAAAGTTTGCAACATATTATATTTATTTAGCAGTTACCTAACATAATTTAGCCAAGAATATTTATATCCCAATCGGCCCAAAAATAAAAGTCTCGTACTCTATTAGACATGATCTATATACTCGAACGGATTTTAAAGTGTTATATTCGAAAACTAATATCAAACTCAACCCGCACCTAAAACCGAACAAATTTTTTGAATTTTTTTAAAGAAATAATTTTTAACATATTCTGTTAGATATAAAGTTGGGTTAATATGGTTTTACTAACTTTAAGTAAAATCACATTTAATAAATATTTTTTAATCGAATAACCTATTTAAAACCCGTTAAACTAAATGAGTTCATATGAATATTTATCTCTATTAAAAGTTCACTTAAACCCGTTAAACCCTATCAATCATAAAATTAAATTTTATTAATAACCGGCTTCCACCACTAATTAATATTAGTTAACTTTATTAGTTAACTTATTAAAGTTTCATTTTATAGTAAACAAACTTAAGAAATATATTTCCATCAGTTTATATATATTTCTGTTTTAATTTTAATATATATATATATATATATTCCGAAATATTTAATATTTTGTAAACAAAACATATTTTGTGTTGTACATTTTTTAGAAATTTAATTTTCATTTTATTTTTTTGTAATCATATTTGTGTTTGTTGTTTATAATCATATTTATGTAAAATCTTAATCAAAAAGATATTCTAATTAATTTTAGGGCCCTTAATTTATCTTTAAATAAAAGAAAATATTAGTTGGAGTAAATATATATCAATTGATTATGTTCCAAATTTAATATAATAGATTTTAGTTTGATTAAATAAGATATATTTATGCATTTACAAATTTGGTGCTTTTTAAAAAAGTTTTTGAACTATATACGTTGAAAACAGATTTTTTTGGTTAAATAAATGTTTTTGAATCATGTTTGAGTGGTGGGTCCCTAAAATTTAATCGAATAAGCTATTTAAACCCATTAAACTAAATGAGTTTATATATATATTTGATTCCTGAAATGTTCTTGTTTGTTATATAAATACTCAGAATTTAAATTAGATATGAGTCTTATTATTAGGTAACAAATAGGAGTAAAAGAAAATATATTAACCCTTTTGAATAAAGAAAAACATATACGTTATATTATTTTTGGGGGATAAACATTGAAGGTCCTACAATTATGGAGTAAAAAAATATACATCACGTTTATATTTAAATGCAATTTGATGATTTTACGTAGTATTTAAGAGGTGGTTACTTAGATGCAGTTAACAAATAATTGTTACACCACTAAACAATATTTATAAAGTGATTATGGTTATTTAGGTGCAGTTATAAAATAATTAGTTGGACTCAACTAATATCAATCAGACATGTTAAAGAATTAATAGAATAGATAAAAAAAAAAAGTAAAAAAGGGTGTCAGATCCTTTTGAACCCAGGTTTAGGGGTGTCATCTTCAGTAAAATGACCACCAGACCAGATGAAATACACTTGTTCATAGCTTAACAAACCACATATGTATTTTTTAACGTGTATCAGCTGACACCCTATCCGTATGAATAGATCCGCCTCTGGCCCGAGGTTACAAAATAATTGGAAAACAAAAAATTATCAGTGAAGAAGGTAACAAAGTATTTCAACTTATTTTCTCTGTAATTTTTTTTCATATATGTTTTTGTTACTTATCTGTAGAAAATTTCTGTTACTTATTTGTTACATATGGAAAAAAACGTAAACAAAATATTGTAGCTCGGTTCGTTCCCCACCGGGTGTGTGTTAAACATAATCTCTGTTTTTTTTAGTCAAAAAAAAAATATATATTGTAGCCATTAATAAAAAACAAAACAGAAATGAAATAAGAAGAAAAGATGTAGCCCTTAAAAGTACGAAAATATGTAAGGGTTTTTGAAGTTTAGAAGATAACGAAGCTGCTTCGAGAAAAGTGAAGAAAAATCTCAAATGTGTTTTCTGTAACATTAAAATATGGATTTTATTTTTCATAATTGTTTTTTTCTATTGGGTTTCAATTTAGGTCTCCAAATATCAACAAAAAGGTATAAAATTTTAATAATATTAATTTCATTATAATTTATAATTATTTTATTGTTTTATAGTAAAAGGTACAATTTTTGCTTTATATGGAATATTTATTAAGAAGACAAATACAAAAAATGGTTGCCAACATATATCTATAGATCTTTCTTTCAAATATACAAGAAATATTCTTTTAGCGTTTCAAATTTTTAGTTTGAATGCAACCACCTCACAAGCCATTCATATCTATATTTATATTGTATCTAATTAAAATAATAATTTATTTTGATTAATAATTATACAATTATAAATCTATTATAAAATAATTTTAATGTAGTAATTTTGATCCATATGTAGCATGGGATAACACTAGTAGAGAAATATAGCTCCTATGTATACAAATGAGCCGCCAATCGTGGTTTAGTTAACGCCCACAGTGGTTTAGCCATAGGCATAGTCATCCCGTAAACTTCTACCGTATCTATATTTTTCTAGGAAGTCCAGTCAAAGCAATGGAAGAGCCACGCCAAAGCCATTAGCACCATCGTCACACCTAACAGAGCTCCTGGACACTTCCTCTTCCCGCGCTAAACGGCAATATCTTATAATCAGGCCCGTGTCTTATCTCGACCCGTCCGCTACCATCAACCGGCCAATGTCGTTCGGTTCTGAACTCGTTAATGTCGTCCCATATCTTTGTATTCTGACCCAACCCATGTGTGTCGATGAAGACACGTGCCTTTGCCGGGATGTAATAGCCTTTGATTGTCGTTGGTCGAACGGATTTGTGAGGAATCAAGAACGGTCCGGCCGGATGCATTCTGAACGTCTCTCGTACCACGCAACATAGACAGTTTAAATGGACTAGATCAGATTCATCGACCATCCGATTTGATTCTACATTATTATCAAGTTCCTCTTGAATTTTACACATAACTCGCGGGTGCTTAATCACTTCAGCCATAGCCCATTCGTATGTGACCGCAGACGTGTCAGTTGCAGCCGTTATCATGTCCTACTCATTTTACAAATAGAAATTTGAACGCAAACAAATATTAGTATAACTGAAACATTACATTTTTTTTAAAAGACATCCAAATATTAACATAAACAAACTTAATGAACTTAGCCAAAATCAATAATATCTCTGAATCAGAGCTTTAATTTCAACGTCGTCCATGTGTTCTCTTTCCCATGTCTCTCTTACTAATTTTATCTTCCCTTTCCCGTTTTGCTCTTTTATGCTTGTTGATGATCCTTATGTAAAACTTGTCCACATGCTTCTCTATGTCTCTCATCTCTTTCTCACAGCCATACGGATCCACCCATCTCCAAACGGCAAGTTGTCACCTAAGTAAATATCACACAATAGCCTAAACAATTTATGAGTTATATGCATAAACTCTGAGCTTCTTTTGGACCTACTATGGACTCTGGCCCAAAGAATTGCTTCCCTAGTAGCATACGGGTCACATTGTTCATAGAGAAAACTCCCAATACTTCACTAATGTTTATAGGTTTTCCGCATTCTGTTCTTTTGTAGACATCGTCTATTAGATAACGGGACTCCTTAGCCCTCTGAGCTGTAAAAGATTCAAACCTTTTGGTTATAAGTAGGTGTTCCATGCATATCCTCCTCATTCTTTTTCAATGTGGGCCTATAAGTGCTAACGCCACATCCCCGCATATGTATGCAAATTGGACTGCGGCAAGTGTTTTAGGCTTCGATGAGAAAACATCGCCATGCCTAAAGAGAATCTCTCGGATGGTATCTGGATAATTCGTTGTGACGGCATATCCCGGTGAGGTAAAGGGCCCAATTGAAGAAGGTTTCCCAATAAGATCATCTAATCTTATATTTTGTATAAACTTTTCATTTGTTTCCATTGTCTTAAATTTTTGCTAGAACTACCATTCATCCAACTTCCCAATTTTTTTGATACAAACTGTATACCTCTTTCTTTGTGTGGTACTTTTACAAACTATGTGCTATGTTCATGTTTTTTAAATAGGTTTATTAGGACAGAATTAGCTCAGTGAAGAGAAATTGCATCTTCATAAAAAAACATGTAGAACTGACCGCAGACAGAAAATCAATATAGGCTGCAACTGGTAAATTAAAATAGAATTAATGGAATGAAAGGATTTGGAACGATATGAATGGAATACTGCAAAAAATGGAATGAAATTCATTCCATTCATTCATAAAAAAAATTGTTTTGAAATGATTTCCTTTGTATTTTTATCTAATTATTCTTGGAGTTGGTGGAATAACCATTTCATTCTATTCATAACAAATGGTAAAAAATATATGGAATTAATGGAATCAACCATTCCACATTATTTCATTCCAAAATATTGCAATCCAGTTACATCCGTAATGTCAGAAAGTAATAAAAAGGTTACTATTTTTAATCCTTGAGATTATCAAAATTGAAAGGGAATAAGAAAAAGACTACATTAATTTAGTAGGAACAGCTGAAGGCTAGTCAACAAATGGTTCCATGGTCTAGTGGTTAGGACATTGGACTCTGAATCCAGTAACCTGAGTTCAAGTCCAACACTTCTTTAACACATGCAAGCAAATCAGTAAACACTAAACATAACTACTGCAATTCAAATTTGGCAACGGGCCTATTATTTGAAAAACGAGTATATGCTAATGTATTGAAAATGCCAATAGAACTTCTTATAAAATCGTAGTCCGGAGGATACTTTACAGGTATATAACCAAAAACTAAGACGAAACTAGAAGAAACCCCATTCAAAATAGGTTCTTCATCACAAATTACTCACCTTCTTCTGTCTCTCCCAAAAGGCTATTTATTATTCTGATTTCTCTCGCACCACAATAATCGAAACACCGTATATGTCTGTTTTGCTAAACAACACTGTATATCCTTCATTATTAACATGCATAAAGAAAAACTAGGGGGATAAGCATAACGTTGTTCAAAAAAAAAAGGGATAAGAATAACAAGTTAGCATTTATTTCTAATAGTATACTAGAGCTTGATTCGTGCGTCCGCACGAGTATTTATTTTTGGTTCTTATATATTCTAATTTTTGATAATGTTGTCAATTTGATTCTTGTGTTCATGTTGTAGATTAATATCTTATTTTCTTTTGACATTTTTGTATCATGTTCAATGCACTTTGCTTTCAAATTATTAGAAATTTTGTTTTCACGTTCTGCAGACTTTAATTCAGTTATTTTGATATATTAAACAGCAAAAATGTAAATATTAGAGATTTAGATATACTTTTAAGTTTTATTAAATTACATTTCAAATATTTTGATTTAACTATATATATATATATATATATATATATATATATATAAAGTTCATATCTGATTTTTTGATTTTTTTAATAAATACATGTCTAAAGTTTGACATACACGCCCGACATGGCTATTTATTTTAATTTATAAAAATCATTGTTATCTTATAAACCATTGATAATTACTGGATTTTATTAATACAAACAAATGATTACTAATACATTCAAATATTTATTATTGTTTTTGGTTCTTCTAATTTTATATTATTTTCAAACCCTAATATTTAAAAGGGTAATTCTCTCAATATCATTTTTTAAATTTTTATCGCCAAAATATCTTCAAAGAAAAAAAAAAGATTAAAAGACGTTTCATAGAATATTGTTTAAAGGAGGTAAAAAAACTCTTCTATCCAGTGGTTTTTAATATATAAATCTAAATTAATATAGAAAATTTCTCTATTTTAAATGTTAAAATTAGTAATTATATCTATACTATAAAAGGAAAACTTATTTTTTGACAAAAGTATATGTTCAATATTTATTAAATAAAAGGAGTCATATTGATTTTATATATTAATATGTGTATGAAATGTTTTTTTATTTCGTATAGAACAGCTAGTAATACAAAATTTTATTTGAAATTTTTCGTTTATGTCTAATTTATGTTACTCATATACAAAATTATAATATTTTTTCTATTTAGTTATTGTGAGTAATCACATATAGGATCTATGTGATCTATATATTTGGATAATAATAATGGCAAAATAGTTTATTTTGATGAGAATAAATTATTAATCATGTTTTAGATTAACATGGCAATATAATTAATAAATATATTTTTGATTTATATGGCAATGTAGTTAATTAAAGCGAAATATATGTTAGAGAATCATGTTTTGGATTTGTATGGCAAGATAATAAATATTATTTGGATATGTGTTATATTTAGTTGGATAATCTTTAATTAAAAGGAGTGACATACCATTGTAATTTTTGTGCAATTTAAGGGGTAAGTACTATTTGTACTTCAGTTTTAATATATTAGACTAAGTGTTTTCCTGCACCATGTGCAGTAAAAGACTTTTAAAATATATTTTATAGATAAATATAAATTATATTTAATTTTTTTATTAATATTATAAATTTCTTTTTTTATCAATATTTTAATATAAATTGGATTTAACTGAATATTAAAATTAATATAAAAACAATTTTTTTATTTTGAATTATATTTAAGAATGCGCATGTATATATTTAAAATTATAATCTTAGGTAGATTTTTCTATCTATTTATTTTAATTAAATGTATTAAATAAATATGTAAAATTGCATAATTGTCAAAAATGAAAATTAAACAATATTTATAAAATCTGTAGATATATATAAGAAACTAATGATTTTACAATTTAATTTTATTTTATGATTTTTTTTTTATAATTTTCTAAAAATATGTATATATTTTTGAAATATTTTTAATTTAAAAGATATTTCGAAATTTGAAATGCCATAATTAAATATATTTATTTTAATGATGATTTATGAGTTATTACCATATTTTTACAAAATCCAAAAATATAAATTGACAATAAATGTAATATATGAGTTATTGCCATATTTTAAAAAGTTTACCAAAATATAAATTAACATTAAATATAATTGTCCATGTCATATTAATCTATAAGACATGTCATAAATTTTAGTAGCCATGTCATAATTATTAATTTAGGTGTTTTCCTACACCATGTGTAGTGATGAATTTTTTAAAAGTTAAATTTTATATTTTAAAATGTAATTTATTAGTATTATATATTTTATTATTTTGACCAATAATTAATATAAATATCACTAATTAAGCATAAAATTAAGAGAAAATATTTTTATTTTAAATTATATTTAAGAATATATATGTATATATATAAAGTTAAAATCTTAGATAAATAAATTATTTATTTCATTTGGTTAAATGTATTAAATCAACTTGTACAAAATTACTATCATATAAAATTGTATAGTTATCAAAAACTAAAACTAAATAATATTTATATAATTTTTAGATACCTAAAAGAAATTAATGATATGACGATTTAATTTTTTTCCTAAAATTCAGAAAATTTAGAAAATTTTAGATAATAAAAATTTTATAGTTATAAAAGTAAAATTATATAATATTTCGAAATTCAAAATGTCATATTTGAATATATTTATTTTAGTGATGATTTATGAGTTATTACCATATTTTACAAAGTTTACCAAAAATATAAATCAATATTAAATGTAATATATGAATTATTGTTATATTCTAAAAAGATTTCCAAAAATATATATCATCATTAAATATAATTGTCTATGCCATATTTAACCACATGACATGTCATCAATCTTAATAGCTATGTCACAATTTTTTTTGTGAAAATGATTGTAGAGAAGACATGTGGCAAATCACTTCTTAAATATAGACTAGGGGATATAGTCTAATTAAGAGTTAGAATGGGCCGGGCTGATGTACGGGTAATCGTAATTATATTTGTGTAAACCATAGACTATGTTCTTCATTGATAACAAAAAGTTTTTTGTTTTGTTTTCTTTTTAATTGAAAATTAAAAGTACCGTTTTCAATGGATGCCAATCATTTATATTAATCCCATATCGGCTTCTCCACAGTTAATAATTAAATCTGTATATGTTCATTTTGTCAAAACTGAACTCTGCATTCAATTTCTACAAAATCCATCATCGTCACCTTTTTGGTACCAACCAAAACATAATCATAAAAAACTTACTTTATATCTAGCAAAAACTCACGAAAGGTAAAGGCACCACCAAACTTGTTCATCGTATGAAAGAAAACAAAAGAATAACTTATAGCTCATCGGAAAAAAAGAACGTCGTACAGACACACGCACACAGCTGTATTTCAGTTACTTCCTGTTTAAAATACGAACAAGTGTTGAAATTGTTTCAAGAAAGCACCGGAAGACAAACTGACTTTTTTTGGGTCAAAGACAAACTGATTTTTTTGTTGTAAACTGAGACAAACTGATTTTGTATCTCTAATTGGTAGTGAAGCCAAAGCCGTAAATGATCTGATGAAAGAAGAACTGAAGAAAGAGTGTTTTGTAACTCCTCTTGCTCGCTATATCCCAAGTGAGAGTAGAAACTTTAATATTTTCTTGTTTATATGTGTGGAATATCTTTTTGTTTATTTATAGACGTGATTGGTTAAAAAGTGAAGCCATATACTTCAGGTGATATTTATCAAATTCCCTTTATGTCAATAAATCACCGCACGAAAACGTGGTTTTTCTTGTGATAGTCATATTATTCTTGAAATCCGTATATGTTTTATTTATTATAAATAGGTTCATGACATGAATTACTGATATAATAGCCGTGAATATCATGGTGTATTCGTTTGTACGTAACTTTAAAATTAATAGCAAGTAAAATCCTAAAATAAAACTTCTAACAGTTTCTGAGTGGTATAGAGTCTATAGACTAGAGTTTAGACTATGGTCCCCTTCCCTTCGAAAAGTCATCAATGCTATTATAAAAATAGCGACCTCTGTGGACATGCGCTGCTCTGATATATGAATGAACATAAAGTTAATAATAAGGGTTCTTTGTAGATATGTTTTCACGAAAATGGCATGCATGCACTAAACAATTACACCTAATAAAGCGATCTCAAGTAAAATAAGAAAAAATATAACACCTAATAAAGCGATCTCAAGTAAAATAAGAAAAAAATATAACATGAGGTTTTCCTGGATTTTTTTGGAGTAAATTATATAATATATACATGTTCACTAAAAGAAATTTAAGATGTTAATAGCAAGGTGTTTCATGGATCCTATGGAACATGAGTTCGGATCCGTTTACACTAAGATTACCTAGTTCATGGCTACTAGAATATTTTAATGATCTCCCAGTTTCTAAGGATTAAACCATGGATTATCAAAAAAATGTTGATGTTATGTGTATATGTCAATAGGTGATTAACATTTTTTTTTGAACGATGGTGATTAGCATGTTTTGGGTCTTGTTTTTCGTTTTTTTGGATAACAAGTTCTAGACTTAACTAGTTCATAATTTACCTGGACAGAAAATCAGAAGATATTAACTAGTTCATAATTTACCTGGACGGAAAATCAGAAGATATTTTCTTTTGTCAAAGAAAACAATAAGAATTTTTTCTGCGATCAATGTTTTAGCTTTCTAAAGCCTTTCTTCAAAATAAAATAAAAATAATATATTTTAGCTATTTACGTTGTCTAAAGTATAATATAGAGATGCATGTCGATTACGAAATCTGAGAAGATAGTGGTCTGTATTATTTATTCTCTAATCTTACTTAACTACAGACGTATATGATAGGACATCGCCAGTACCTTAAGCTATTGAAAACCTCTCCCCACCACTCCCGTATGATAGGAGACAGAGATCTGACATATACACTATTTTGGTTCAATTTGACATATAGAATTTATTACTGGGGACATTAATAAATCATGTTCAAAATGTTTGTTCTTATGCGATAGTATAATCACTTCCGCTATAAAACTATGTATTACTGGTTTGATTTGATTCCGATAATTGCTGTAACAATCCATAGGCAGACTACAATCCATATTGTATATGTGAACACAATATACCGTGGTCGCTGACTTCACAATTTTAACAATACACTCATTTTTCATCAGCTAAAGTAATCGGCCGTAGTCAGATAGTTCTGTGAAATTTTATAAAAAGAAAAAGAAGTTCGATGATTTAAAATTTACTATGTTGGAGGTCACTTATGTAAATTCGTATGGGACCCGTAACGCTTTTGGTTATTGGATGAGAGTATGAGACTATAAATGCTGACTACAGTGTGGTTAACCTCCCAAGCTCTTTTAATAAATGTTACAAAAAAGAATGAAACAATCACCACCACCAGTTACCGACAACGAACTAACAGCCGCGGCTACTACTGCAGTTAAATCTTGCAGCGGAGGAGGCGGTAGAGAAACCTTCTCGACGACGAGGCATCCAGTGTACCACGGAGTTCGCAAACGTCGATGGGGAAAATGGGTTTCCGAGATCAGAGAGCCCCGAAAGAAATCTCGGATTTGGCTCGGATCTTTTCCGGTGCCGGAGATGGCAGCTAAAGCTTACGACGTGGCGGCGTTTTGTTTGAAAGGAAGAAAAGCTCAGCTTAACTTCCCCGACGAAATCGACGATTTACCTCGCCCCTTGACGTGTACGGCCAGAGATATCCAAGTCGCGGCGGCCAAAGCGGCAAATGCCGTCAAGATCATTAAAACGGGAGATGACGTGGCGAATGTCGGCGACGGAGATGATTTTTGGGAAGGCATAGAGCTGCCGGAGCTTATGATAACCGGATGTGGGTGGTCGCCAGAGCCTTTTGTTGCTGGAGATGATGCCACGTGGCTGGTGGACGGAGAGTATCAGTTCATGGCGTGTCTGTAAGTGCATGTAGTTGTCGACTGTGTTGTGCGTATTCGCTATACGTGTGCGCTGTATCTGTTATTGTCTTGCCTAGATCGATTAAATGCATGCAATTATATTTTTTTGTGCATTTTATTATTTGAATCTAGTTTATTGTTTTACCTGATTAATATATTTATATATAGATACTATCAGGTTTGTACGATCTCTAAAACAAAACGTTCGTGTGTTCTCGGTACACTTTTTTTTAATATATTTCTTTGCGTAAGTAATAATGATATTAGCTTTATCTGATGTCTGTAATTTATTGTTGATGCTACTTCCTAAGTTTCTATCAACTTGATCAAAAAAAAAAAGTTTATATTAATAAAGGTATCTCCAACTCAACTCTATTTAAAATAGAGTAAAAATAAATATAGAGTAACAAATGCTCCAATCCAATTTCATATTTCATTTCATTTTGAAGTTTACTCCATAAATAGAATAATCTATTTTTTTTTCATGACTCTATTATAGAATGGAAAATAGAATAGAGTTGGAATATTTTTAGCCTATATTCATTTTTACTCTATTTTAGAGGAAAAAATGGAGTTTCCAATTTAAAGAAAAAAATAAAGTTTTACATTGTAGATGTTCCAACCATGTATTCAGTTTTCATGGACGCAGAACAAATAAGCATGGTTCAAATTTTCTTTGATCGAAATTATTCTTATTCTTATTCTTATTATTATTATTATTATTATTATTATTAGAACACGATCGAAATAATTATTTTAAAATCAAAGACTTTCTAAGTTTTCGTAAAGCATTTGTATTACGAACAAAGCTAAATACAGTTAGATGAATCAAAATCACCATCGAAAAAGAAGCACGAAAATTGTCATTAAACATTTTTCAGAATATAATTAACATCGATTTAGACATATACGTGCTAAGAAATAGACTTGTCCAGAAAGGATCATCCGTAAACGTATTAGACCCTTTGATATAAGCAGTCCGACCCTAAGCCAGTGGCGGACCTACTAAGGCTGTAGGGGGGTCAAATGACACCCCTAAAATGAGGAAGTAAACTAGTTTGCATGGAGTTTGTCTAAGATTCTCTAGTCAAACTGGTTGATCTCTTCACATTGACACCCCAAAAACCAAGGGTTCAAACCCCCTTGACACCCTTTCATTTTTATTTTTAAGAACTGTATGTATAAATGACCCCGGTTAAATGTTCGGCTGGGTCCGCCACTGCCCTAAGCTCAACATATCATAAAATATATTCTCTATGTTTTTAAACAAACGTCACATTGACATTTTTAACACATATTAAAAAGATAACCGACATAAATTGTTATTAATTACATATATCTACTTAATAAAATTTAAGATAAAGAAAATTATTTATAAGATTAATGCAGTTTGCAATTACTTTTAAATATAATTTGAATTAAAATTGTAAAATTATTTTTTTGTGTAACAAAAAAAGTTAAAATGATATTTATTATGAAATAGAAAGAGTATAAAGTAGTAATAATTTGACCTAAGGGCATCTCCAACCCAACTCCATTTTTTTCTATAAAATGGAGTAAAAAAGAATATGGAGTAAGAAATGCTCCAACCCAACTCCATATCCCACTCCATAATAAAATTTACTCCATAAATGGAGTAATCCATTTTTTGTTTGTTTATTACTCCATTATGGAGTGGAAAATAGAGTTGGGTTGGAGCATTTTTACTCTATATTCACTTTTAGTCAATTTTAGAGTAAAATATGAAGTTTTACATTGGAGATGCTCTAATACAAGTATTTAACATTTTGATATGTGCATATTAAGCTACAGTACTGTAATAGAATTATGTTCGTGTAGGACACCTACACGAAAAGACGAGAACGCGGAAAGTGTACCCGCATGGAACCAAGAGCTGTCTTGTTAGCGAACTTTGAAATTATTAGTATTTGTCCTTGCATCGTCGTGATACGATTTTGCACCACATATCAGGATATGTAATACATCACGTGTTGAATAATCAAGTCTAAAGCGACACTCGAATTTATTATTTGAGACAAGGATTTGTTGGACTTGATAACTACAACTACACTCCAGAGCTATCTATCTTTTAGAAATCCAATCCAAGAAAATCGAATATATATTGGTTTTATTATAAAATATGAAAATGTTGATTCATTGTGAACCGTTGTAGTACGCAGTTATCTATAAAATATCTCTATGCTGGAAATTTATCAAAGCATATTTTATACCATTTTTGTATCCTTGCAACTATATATACTATTAGAGCAACATAGTCGGCAGCATACTCCCTTAAGTATCTAGCTAATATAACACTGTTAAAATGATATAATTATTTCATAAAGTAAAACAGAAAAACAATAAAAGACGCAGATGGCATTAGAATATTTTAAAGGGTTCTTAAAAGTTCTTATAGAACTAACTTTTACTGTTTCACCCAATTTTCTTATTTTTAGAATAAAATAATAGTTGATCAATAAAAAAAGAATAAAATAATAAAAAACTTGAAAATTTTGTTTTTAGGCCAAAAATATCTATATTGTCCTTATGGGATAAACCTACATAAAATTGTTCCATTAGACTACTATTTACTAAACAAACTAGTCCTTCTAAAATATAATTGTAAATTCGAAAATACATTTGTAAATGAATTATATTTAGATATTATAATTTAAAAAACTAATTAACATTAAAATTTTCAAATAGTTTTTTTCCTAACTATCTTATTATCTCCGCATTTCTCTCTGAGAGACTACAAAGACAACATCTTTCAAAGTGAAGCGACGAAGGCGAGTTCTCAGTCTCTCTCTAATGTAAATGGTGTGTGCTCCGGATTTGATCTTTTGAGAATGCTGATCTTTTTTTCCTTTAATTCAGTTTTGAATGTTTTAAACTGCTTCTTTTATGGAAAATCAATACTATTAAAACTAGATCGTGACCAGTTTATAATAATTGAGTCCAACTTAAAAAGACAAGGAAGCTATATATAATTGTTTATATGTGTATATAAATATAACTGCTTAACTAATTATATAACTTTAATTAAGTATTTTAAGTAATTAAATTTACTACATTCCACCACCAAGGTAGTTACCACTAAACCCTTATTTTTAAGGATCGCGAAGATACCAGTAATATTCTTTTTTAGATCTAACCGTAATGTACTTCATACTATTTGTTATGTACCAGATTGTGATCGACATAACCGGACCGACCATGACCGTACCGACCGCAGGAGATAATGCTTATCGACTGTTGTACTTATCCACTTAGGATAAACACGACCTGATGTATATATATATGTAAGACCTCTGGTCGAGATTAATAATAAAAACAAGTTTCCCCACTTAGTTTTACAACACGTTATCAGCACGAGAGCTCTGAGAAAACTCTGAGTGAATTTCGAAACCTTTTTTTCCCAGCAACCACCATAAACCCTAGAAATCAGACGAAACTTCAAAACACCGTATCTCCTCAACCCGACGGATCCAGACGACGAGACACATATCAAATCGAAGCTCTCGACGAAACCAAACCAACGCCGTAAACCTCGTGTCAATCTGATCTCAGACGCTCCTTCACGCTCTGTTTCAATACGCGCCGTCAGTAACCCTAAAAACCCTAATTTCGGCACAACTTCAAATCGATCGATCTCTTCAACCATGCGGAACCAGACGACGAGTAATATATCAAATTAAAGCTCTTGACGAGAGGAATCTAACGCCGTCGTCCTCGTCTCTATCTAACTCCGGACGCTCCCGCACGCTCTATTCTAAGACGCGCCGTCAAGTGACCTAAAACCCTGAAATTCTAAAACTCATTCGACGACTTCAAACCGTTCGTTCTCTCAAACCGTAAGGATCCAGACGACGTGTAATATATCAAATTGAAGCTCTTGACGTGAAGAATCCATCGCCGCAAACCTCGTATCAATCCGATCTCAAACGCGCCCTCAAGCTCCGTTCCAACTCGCGCCGTCAACTACCCTAAAACCCTAATCAAAAGCCTAAACCGCAGCCTTTCTTTATACTTTGTTATTTTCTGCGATTTACTTCATCTATCTATACTAACTTGTTTCGATTCATTTTTGATTAAGGTTTCTAAAGATACAAGAGGTTTTTGCTCAACCTAAGACACGCGACCAGCTCCTGATCCGTTCCGGTCATGCAGTTCGCGATCCGACTTGTTCCAGCTCTCGGTGGTCCAAATCTACACTTCAAAGTTCTAAAGGTAAACTTTGAAACCTAAAAGAACTCATAATCGAACATGGTTGATTGATAAAGGAATAACCATTAAAATTTTGCAAAACCCCAAATCAAACCCTAGCAAAGATTAATAGGTCCAAACTCTTCCATGAGTAAATCGAAACTCTTAAACCAAAAGTTCGATATGAGATTGTTTTACAATTAAAATCAAAACCACAATGGTTTCTGAATCTCAAAACCTCTTTGATCTTAATGATCAAATCGATAAAACCTAGAAATCGATCAATCCCCTTTAAAATCTAAATCTGATCGATTTCATAAAAAAAAAAAAAAAAAAAAAAAAAAAAAAAAAAAAAAAAAAAAAACCCTATTTTTCTGATTAACTTGAAATTCGATTGTCTACTTGATTGTTTGATAGAAAATTTCGAAAATATAAAATTTCCATTTATAGAAAGTTTCGAAAATAGAAAGTTTCCATTTATAGTAAGTTTCGAAAATATAAAGTTTCCATTTTTAGAAAGTTTCCATTTTTAGAAAGTTTCATTTTATAGAAATTTCTTTTTCTGAAATTTCTTTTTATAGAATTTTATGGGAAACTTCTCTGATTCATTGATCATCTATAAATGTTTTCTAAGATTGCATCATAACTTCGATTATTTTGCTTGCATCAATACTTATTAAAAAAAAAAAAATTATTTCTTTGGTGCGTGTGATAAGAAGTATTGATATGAATAATAAAATTTTCTAAAAAAAAAAAAAAAAAAAATTACTTAACATAAATTAAGACTTGTTTTGGATAATGTGATTTCAGATGTCGAATTTCGAAACTTCAGATTATACTACCCTAAAATCTTTATGGAGATAATTGATTGAAAATGGCAAATGAACATTTCAGTAGTCCTGATGTCAAGAGGACTCGGACAGTGTATTAATCAAGGTAATTATGTAACTGAAAGTGAAAAAAAAAAATAAAGCCATAACAATTATGTGCTATCATCTCACTAAGGATCTGAGAGAGCAGTATGAAAATACTAGGGATCCTTATGACCTTTGGTCAAAACAAAACTTCAGATTCTCAATGGTATTATGGCAAAAGGCCATAGATGAATGAAAGATTCTCAGGTTCTAGGATTTTGAATCCGTGGACAAATATCATTCTGCTCAAATGAGAATCACCTATAGTTTTTAAACTATGTGCTGAAGTGGTAACAGAAGAGGACTTATTTTATATGAACTATTCCACATTTCATTCAAAGGATATGTTGTTATCACATAAGTCTAAAAGGTTTCACGACCTATAAAGACTTATTACCATGCCTATTGGCAGCTGAGCAAAGAAAGCAGAAAATTCGAGATACCATCAACTGATTGATAAAATTCAGTAAACATACATTGAGAAACAAGACAATGATATGAAACCTCCTGAAAACATTGAGGATGAAAATGATATATAAGAAAAATCTGAGGAAGCCGTATGAAAATATAAATTGTGAGGTTGGCTTACACATTGATTAAAGAATCAAAGATTCAGACATTCTGATTTCATGTTTTATGTTTTGATTTGATTTGCTTGTCATTTATAAAATTTATAGCAATAATAAAAGTTGATTCTGGTCTTATATTATCTTGCTTGATTTGCTTGATAATTCCTTGATTGATAAATGACAAATGAAAATTTAGAAAATGAGTATAGTAATTAAAAATCATCCGACCAAAGGCATTGCCTAAAAGGGACATGAATTATTCACCCAAATAAAAGTCCCATTTGAGTTATAAAATTTTGAAAAGTGAATGGTTTCCACATTGAACCAATGGGCAAAGGAAATATAAGTTTCTTAAGATTATAAAGAAAGTAAAAATTGCCCAAGGCATAAAAATGGTCGAGACTGTACTCCCAACTGATCTAAACTATGCTAAAATATCAGTATGATAAAGGCAAAAGGCCTAGGTAACCAGATAGGTTGACCACGAAATTTTATACACTTTATGGCATGACTGGACTAGCCATCCAGGTCTTTAAAATTGATGCAAAGATTGATATCGAGAAAAGGCACAAAAGAGTTATCCCATAGAATCTCACGTTGTGTAACATGTACACAAGGGAAACTCAATAGGCTATAATGTTCCAAGCATCTAAAAGATTTATAGCATGTTCATGAGGGGGAGAAATGACACTCCCGTGGTCCATGAACAACACTAAAAATCCGAGTGACATGGTCTATGATCATGATAGAACTTGGCCGAATTCTTTGTGATACAAAGATCACTAGCTAATGCTTGGGAACACATAAGATTTACATGTAATGATAATATGCATCAGGCCATATAAAGTGAGCATAGATATTCCCATCTAAAGATGATAAAGGGTCATGATCCAGACATAGACCATCCTAAGAGATTATGTTTAGACCACCACAATAATATGTGCCGTCTAGGATGGAACCTCATAAGAAGATGAGATAAGATTGGGAATATATGTTGGATATGAGAAAACTTTCTCCCACGATTTTATAAGAAACCTTGAGCCAAATATGGGTGATCAGATTAAGGCAAGGTTCACGGATTGTATGATTAAATCCGACTATCCAACATCAGGGGGAGAAAGAAATAAGCTGGTACAAGTATAAAGAAATGGAATGATATTAACCATCCTTGTCTTGGCAAGATCCTCGGACCAGAGAATATGATTTAAGACGTCCAAAGAAAGATCATACTAAGCTAGCTAAAAGAATGCCAGACAGATTAGACCCGAAAAGAAAAGAAAAAGAATGACTAAGTCATACCAGCTTAAGCACCACGAAATTAATGTCCTAGAAGAGACATAATCAAGTTGCTATAGAGTCTAAAGATAGACCAATATGTTCCATAAGATAAGGAACCTCAGAAATGAAAAGAAAGGTGCACAGAAATGACATATCTGAGGTCATAAGAGAAACCAGACCAGACATTGAGATAAGGCTGCGCAGCTAAACATCTAAGATACCAGACCATGTAGTTTGGGACGCCAAACTGCAAGGTAAATGAAGGTTCTTAGTAAGAATGAAATCTCTAATCGATTAGTTCATGTCTGGAACACAATGGAACACTATAAAAGAAGTGTCGACACATAAAAGATAAAGATGCATAAGGAAATAGCACTTGAGTTTAAAAGATATAAGCGAGGATCAGAACCCACGAGAATACAAGAATGCATTCATAGACTAAAGGAAACCATGGGGGTTCAAAGAAAGATTCAAAGAATCTATAAAAGAGATGGGTGTATTGGCCATATATAGAAACACCATCTGATAAGATAAAACCAGTGAAAAATAGGTCTTGTGTAGGAAAGGAAAAGAAATCGTGAGACATGGACTAAGGTGTTCATATTCCTATTTAAAGTATTCAAGGAATGGCTTGATTACACAAGGATACTCACAGAGACCAAAAGAACAGATTATAAGGAGATATACTCCTATGTGGTGGATGCTACTACAAATTCGAAAAGGTCTGGATATAAGTAGAAAGAAATGTAGTAAGTAGCATATTGATCACTGGATAAAGAAATGATAAAAGTATCAAAAAGATGAGAAGAAATCCTCATAGAATAGTTTTGTTCCTAAGCTATTCATGGACTGAAACAAGGCAGCTGCGAATGATAGACTAAGAAAATAATTAGTACAACCAGTCCATATATCCCTATAGAGGATATTATAATTCCTTGTGTTATGTTTATAACAAACCAACCTAAAGAGAGGTTCAATGATTTCAATGATACAAGTTATCAATTGATTAAACAGGCTATGTCTTACATATGGTAAAACTGCAGAAAAATCATAGCCGTGTGAGTGTGTGAATGATTAAGTCAGCACGCCTAAAGTGAGAACCATAATCTAAGATAGTGACCAGAAGCATACCTGGTCGTGGCTTAATAAATATAGTATTGCTAAAGGCAAGAAAAGATCGATAGCCATGTATAAAAGACATGAGTGCATTTGACTGCGAATTCATAGTTTGATGAGTTCCATTGCAGCAAATAATTATTTATGGTTTTACCTTAGACACTCATGGTAATGGACGTGTATAGACAAGGTCTATAACATAACATTGATCAACAAAAGGAAATAAAGAAAGACTGGCTACAATGGATAAAACAATTGGCACATACGAAGAGAAATAAGTCCAAATGGGCAAAAGATATAAAGAGAAGTGGTTCGTATGTGTTTGGGTCAGAAGACTCAATATATATTGAATGTCCACGTTTTGATAAAGCCATGTAACCAAAAGTTTCCCCACTTAGTTTTACAACACTATTAAAATTGAGTGGTATAATATTATTTATTAGTACAAAACTTATACGACTTCATGAAATATTTCTTTGATGATGATCAACTATTCCACATACAAATCATTAATAGAAATACCTATACAAACCCACTTATAATAATTTTGTTAGTTTTAGACAAAAATAAATAATTTTTTTTGTCAGCGTTAGCTTTATAATATATAATTATAAATATTTGTTATTGTCATGACATACAACTATCAACAGCCCATGAGTGAAAATCCTAGCAAATATATATAACTTAATAATATATAGTTTTCAAAACAGGTTAAACTTTAGACCAATATAATAAAAATTCATGAATCGATTAATATAAAAAATAAATATAAGTAGCTGTTTTATAAGAAAATTAAATTATTTAATCTATCTATTATATTAAACTATGAACATTATCAGTTGATATTATTTGGGAAGTATTATTTATAAAAATATATTCTACGGGTTTTAGTTTAACGGGTTTTAAAAGATTATTTGATTAAAAATATTTATTAAATGTGATTTTACTTAAAGTTAGTAAATACCATATTAACCCTTTTACACACACACACACACACATATATATATATATATATATATATATATATATAACAAAATATATAAAAATTATTATTTCAAACATTTTTCAAAAACTTTGTTCGATTTTCGGTGCAGATTGGATTTGATATTGGTTTTCGGATATAACATTTTAAAAACCGTTCGAACATATATGCCAGTTCTAAGACCATCTCCATCTCTACCCCATAATTTACTCTATTTGTAGAGTAAATTGAGTGGGAAATGGAGTAGTGAACAAAAAATAAAAACATTACTCTATAAATGGAGTAATACTTTTATTTTTTGTTCATTACTCAATTTCTCACTCCATTTACTCTATAAATAAAGTCTATTATGGAGTGGAGATGAAGATGCTCTAATATATTATGAGATTTTGATTTTCAGTTCGATTCTGAATTGGGTTTTTGGATAAAAATATTATTTTATAATTATGTTAGGTAACTATTAAAGAAATATAATATGTTGCAAACTTTACGAATAAAGTTTTAAAATAATTTTTAAAATTCATATAGCATAAGTGCATAGCTATGCAACTTGACTTATTTAATCTAGTTACCAAAATTATATTAAATTAAATTAATATTAAACATAAATATAATTACAAAACATAACACAAATATAAAATTAAAACAAAAATATACCCGCCCTTTGAAAGGGCGGATCAAAATCTAGTCAATATTATTAAATTTGGAACATAGTTGTTGATGGAGGTTCAGTCCAATTATTTTATCTCTGTTACTTTTGAAATATTAGTTTTGACCTACTTTAAAAATAGGAATATTTGCACTCTCTACGCACTAAACTTTACATATTTGCACTCCATACACTAAACCCCCCACAATTTTCTTTCCCCATTACTGCCATTCTCCCCTCTCCACCCCCCTCTATGGTATCTGCATTGTTTTAGGGTATTCAGCCAATTAACTCTTAAAAATATTAACTGCCATTAATTAAACCTATTAATATTGGTATATATTGTAACTTCCATTATGTTTCCTATATTCTCGGCACTCATATCTATTTTTTTTAACAAAAGGTTTCTTTAATCAACCGTTGCAAATGTGAAAAAGTTTAGGTTTTATTCTTGGTGCAGAGAGATATTGAGTGAGCGCCCGGGTACCTATTCGGGTTCCGTTCGGATCTATTCGGGTTTCGGGTTTTCGGGTCAAAGATTTCAGCCCTATTCGGATATTTCTAAATTTTGGTTCGGGTTCGGTTCGGATCTTTGCGGGTTCGGTTTGGATTCGGATAACATTTTTAAATTGTTTTTAGAATTTTAAAATTCATTATATACTTTAAGTTTTTCAAAATATATAACAAAAATATATATTACATATAAATTTGAAAAACAAAAGTCAAAATACCTAAACTTAACATATAAATTGATTTTCTTTGAATATTTGGATAGAAAATCAATAGATATTTAAATATTTTTGGTGTTTTAAGTATACTTTTGCTATTTTAGATATATTTTTCAAGTATTTTGGAAAACTTAAAAGTATCCTATATATTTTGGATGTTTTTACTATACATTATTTCAAAAAATAATTAATATATTTAGTTATATAAATCTATTTTGCATACATTCGGGTACCCGAAATACTTCGGATCGGGTTCGGTTTCGGTTTTTTAAATATCAAAATTTTAAACCCGTTCGGATATTTAGTCAATTTCGGTTCGGATTTGATGCTACTTTTTCGGATCGGGTTCGGTTCGATTTTTCGGATTCAGACTTTTTGCCCAGCCCTAAAATCTTCGACGCGAATATTGAATTTTCTTTTGTATAATGTTAGTTTGTGCAAATCCCATTTATTCTTAGCAACAATACAATTGAACACAGTTTTTCAAAATCATTATCACATTACAACAACATAACTTACATCTTAGTCCAAAAAATCATGATTTATTTAGCCAGACATTAATCTATTCAAATTTTATATATTCTTATATACATTAAGTTTATCAATTAGCAAAGCACATGACGTTAAAATTGGGTTTAATGGAGTTTAACTAAACTTTTAAAAGAAATAAATATTCATATAAACTCATTTAGTTTAGAAGGTTTTAAATAGATTATTCGATCAATTTTTTTATATCAAATGTGACTTTAATTAAAATTAGTGAATACCATATTAACCCATTTAATACTTTAAGAACCGTTTGAGTATATAGACCATGTCTAATAGAGTATGAAACTTTGATTTTTGCGGCGATTTTGTGTCATTATTTTGGATATGAATATTCTTGACTAATTATATTAGGTAACTATTAAGAAAATATAATCTGTTACAAACTTTACTAATAAAGTTTAAAATCAATTTCGTAAAGCATATAGCACAAATGCATAGTTATGCAACTTTACATATTTAATATAGTTATCAAAATTATATTAAATTAAATTAATATTTCATAAATATGATTACAAAAAACCACAAATATAAAAGTTTCTTAAAATAAATTAAAACAAAAAATATACCCATCCCTATGTATTAAAACACAATCACACAATAATTTGATGATTTACAAGAGAGTAGTTGATGGCCGTCAAAAAAGTAGTTTTGCAGAGTAGAAGCCCTGAAAAATCTGGGGAAGATGATGAAAAAATTATGATTATGTCATTCATTAAAAAAAATAAAATCCACGTTAGGCATTTAGAACCCAAACACTGGTAAATAAATCCAACATCTCTAACCACTAGGTCATTCAAATTTTATTGTTATATCTCCCGTAAACTAAACTATATTACCAAGACTGCACAGAAGTTTTTATTTTATTTTTTCGGGTAAAATTGTTTTTTTTCAAAAGAGTGTTTTGCAGAGTAGAAGCCCTGAAAAATCTGGGGAAGATGATGAAAAAATTATGATTATGTTATTCCTTAAAAAAAAAAAAATCCGCTTTAGGCGTTTAGAACCCAAACACTGGTAAATAAATCCAACATCTCTTACCACTAGGTCATTCAAATTTATTGTTATATCTCCCGTAAACTAAACTATATTACCAAGACTGCACAGAAGTTTTTATTTTATAGGGTAAAAATCGATTTTTTCAAATCTGGAAATTGAATATTTATAAATATATATTTTCTCCATATTTTCAGAAATTGATTATACTTATCCGTAGAATCTGCAATCCACTATATATAGAATACAATAAACATGTTAAAACTTAATTTCTACCGATTTGAAATTTATAATAATGTGTAATTCTACAGGTTTTAGACCATAGGTTAAACACGGAATGTATATCTCAAATATTTTAGATTACTATTATTTACGTAGATTGTGTATAATTAAAAACGTAGATTTCATTTTGCCATTTCGTAGAATGCCAATTCTAATATCCGTAAAAAAATCTGAAATTTTGATTTAAATTTTTTTATAACTCGAAAAGTACCTTTAATTTGATATAGGTATTTCAACGGTATTTCTTATTTCTCCAAAAATTTATTTGTAAAACTATTTATTTGATTTATTTTTATAAATATAGAAAGGTATCATAGGCAAAATGATACAAATTTGAAATTAACCTAATAGGACAAAATACATGTTTTTAGCCTAAAAAGCATTTTTCCCAAAACAAACACAGATATAACACTAATATGAAACTCAGATATTTAACAAACATAGATATGAAATTCAGATTTATATTCTTTTAATGTTTGTCTAAGGATAGAACAAATTTGTTCATCACCAAAATTGATAAGAAAAAATATTTCTTTTCATTTTTATAATTTTGTTCCTCTGCATTAAGAATGTTTTTATGATGGTCACTGAACCGATATTTGGATTCTGCAACCTTTTATATTTACAAAGAAATCCAAGTAATGAGTGAAAGCTTCCATGTTGAATTCAAAACTAACAACCTTACATTGCCTTAAAGGGTTGCATCTATGAATACTAAAAAACCATCATATGAAAATAAAGACCTAACGTGGCCAGCAAGGCACAAGATTGCTTTAGTTATAACCGCAAGGCTTCCAGGACATATGGGCTTTAGTTAGTAATTGGGTTAAATACGGTCTTAACTATAAACTGGGTCTCGAAAATGTTTTTAAAAAAATGAACATGAACGTTCTCAATCTTTTGATCTAAACTAATATCAAACTTAAATATAGGAAGCGAATATCACACACATATATATACACATGAAGACAACACACATACACACGATTCTAGAGGCAAAGTGAAAGTTATAAACCCTAACTTCCTGTAAAGATCAGTGAGTGATCAAACAAAAGACGTGTTTTTTCAAGACTCTAGAAGGGAAACAACCATCCAACAGTCCAACCTAAGAGCAGACCAGCACCAATGAGACTAAACCCCAACGCAAAAGCCATCATATATCTCCCAATCTCACCCATTTTCTTATTCTTCTTCTTCCCTCTTTGCTTCCTCTTCTTGAGATTCATTCCTTCCACCTGCCCTTGTTCTTCTTCCCTCTTCATCTGCAGATAAAGAGATTCCATTTCAAGAAGCTTTATCCATTGCTTGTAAGCTAAAATCTGACTCGCTTGCCTCATCAAGATAGTTATCAAACGGTCTTTCTCAGCGCAAGCTTCTTTAGCCGCTTTCTCTGCTTCTCTTGCTCTGGTTTGAGAATGTCTCAGTGCTTCTAAAAGCTGAGCTTTGCTTAGATCATCCCCCTTAGGAGAAGACTTCGGACTAGTGTTCTTGCTCTCTATGCTGTTATTGCTGCTGTAACTCGAAGATCTCTCAAACCGATCGCTCCAAGCACCTTTGTTCCATGGTGATTTAGTAACTGCTGTCTGAAACCCTTTTTCGCTACTAGTAGTAGTGCAGTGAATGCTCTTGTGGAGCTTCTGGGGCAGAGGAAGATCACAGTTTTGAATATGATGATCAACTGATCTAGTGGACACCAAGAGAGCTAATTCATCTTGATCCGTAGTGCTTCTCCACCATGGAGTTGTAGCTCTATCTTTCTTGCTAACAAAGCTATACTCTTCTTCTTCTTCTTTACTTATCCCGGTCAAGTCGACGAATTCATGGAATTTAGTATCTTGGAGGAAAGAGTTTGCAATCTCCTCATCAAAACCAGATGATCCTTTAAGCCACCATTTGGTATCAGAAGAGAAATCAAAGGAATCTCCAAAACTTGCAGAAGAAAAGCTGTTTTTGCCCGAAGAGGAAGAAGAAGAATGTTGTTGTTGTTGTTGTTGATGGTGGCAACAAGCTAACCTCGGAGGAGGTGTTGTAGCATCTTCATGAACAATAAAGCAACGGCTTGCTCTTCTTTGCCAGAGGGCTCTTACTTCAGCTGCTCCCATTATCACATCAATGTTAAGAAACCCTGAAAATTAAGAGAGAAAACAGGGGAATAAATGGCAAAATCAAAAGATAAAAATATTCAAGAAACAAAACTTGAAAGACGTAAAAGAGTTTATTTGCTACTTACGAGAGATTGCTTCTAAGCAAATGATTAATTCATATACAAGGGACTGCTTTAAATAATTTAATTAAACAACACATACACGCAAGTCTTTGCTACGATCATTCGAGCATCTTCACAAAAATATATTACAAGTACAATCTCCGCAAAAAAAAATTAATGAATTTCTGACAGATCCATGCAATGAGTCAAGAAAACAAACTCAACTTGTTCTGTAGAAAACGAATGAAATTTACCAAAAATCAAAAGCAGGCCAATTCAAACAAAACCATAAGATGAAGCCATCGCTGAGTTTCTCGAGAGGAAACAATCAGATCGAACTAACAATAAAGAAGTGAGACTTTTTTTTTAATGTATTCAGACACGACAATAGAAACAGAGTAAGAGATTTGTATAATAGAAGGTAGATCATCAAAAGAAAAAAAACTGAGTAAAGATACCATTTTAATTTAATTCGAAGATTCTATTGAATCTTTTTGCCTAAACAAATGAAGTGATCTTCCAACCGAAGCTTTTGGCTTTTCTGCTTTTCTATTTTCTTCCTTCGCACTCTGGCCCCATGGCCATGGATTCGAACCGAAATTTTACAGTTATATTTTTCTTTCCTGAAACTTCTTAGTTAAAACGACACAGTTTTTCAGTTACGTGTTGGCTTTGCAAGCCGCTGGATTTACTACACGTGTCGCTTAAAGGGAGAATCGACGGTTCATGTACTGTAGACCCCACTTTTATTTAAAGGATAAGACGTTTTATTTTTTCTTACATGGACCACAATGGGAAAAAACAAAAATATCTTTAGTCTTATTCTATCTTTGATTAATCATTCATTCCTTTCATTTTGTCGGCTTTAAAGTTTACACCTAATACCATTTTTTATCAAGTTAACAAATCTTGAATCATTGTAATTTGATTTCTTTTTCCTTTTCAAATCCCCTATTTTAAAAGATTAAACGAGTGGTTTACTGGGTTTTTTTTTTTTGATCAAAACGAGTGGTTTACTGGATAAAATGTAAAACCCAGGTGGACTTCAATTGGATACGTGTCATTAGACATCTTATAGTCAGTCCGACGCGTGTTTTCTAGATCCACCCGAATCATTACGCGCACTCAATCGTGTTCTAATGGATAACTCTTTTGAGTCCACGACATGCATACCTGTGCCAAACCTTGAACCTAACAATTGTTTAAGAAGGCCTCTATATTGTGTCCTAAGCCCAGTAAGTAAACCCAATCTATTTATGAATTTCTTTGTAAGAACATAAAGATGAACATTAGTTACAAATTTCCAACAAACATAACACTCACAATCAATAAACCAATTCCTTCATATGAACGTTTATGTATGCTTTTCTTCTTCTTCTTCTTCTTCATCTCTTGCCATAAGAGAGATGGATCTGCTGAGAAGAAGCTTTTAACTATTTGTCAGCATTGATGCCGAAGATGCGTACCTTGTGCATGTTAGGGAACTTGGCAACAACAAGAACCATCAGAGCGAGTGTGTTGAGCAACAGCCATGGATGTCTATAATCTGTTGTATGTGATGCTATCAAGTACCTACATTTTTTTAATGCATATCATCATCTATTTAATTAAGAAACCGAAAGAAAATAGTATCAAAATATGAGTGAAAACAGAAGATTAAAGAGTTCTCAATCTCAAAGCTGTAATTCCGAAATTAGTTTGAATAATGCAGAGAGTAAGGTGTTAGGTTACGGATGAGCGGGGGCTGAGATAGCGGGAGTCTGAACTCTGAAGGATAAATGCACTGAAAAGAGGTAAAGAGGAAGGACATACAGGACAATAGGAACGACGGTGAGGAACTTGCGGTTGCTGGTAAGTTGCTGACCATTATCCATCTGTTCCCACCAGGTGAGAGCATTGTAGATGCCTTGGTCCTCCCCAAAAGGAGTTCCTTTCATCCAGTGGAAGCTGTGATAAGTTACCTGTCAATGATCCACACATAAATAATAATAAATGCTCTCTACTCAAGTCAAAACTGGCCTTGATTAATTTGCATCTGTAATTAAAAGTCTCATAAAACTCCGACAACATCTGATATATCAATTCACACTAAACCCTATAATAATCAAACTAATAAATAACAAACTAAGAAACTCATAACCAGATTCGAATCCAGTAAACCCTATTGAAGAAGAGCATATCCTCAGAAGACTTACAAGGAAGTGAGAGAGATTAACAACAGTCCAAGCCATCCCAGGGGCACACCCAGAGACGGAGAGCACAGCTAGCCACCCGAAGAAGATTATCAGTATATAAGTGGTCCACACCCCTGGATACATGAACCACTCCGTGTTCCTGTTCATATCCGGCGGCGGTACCCCTTTCACATACACTTGAGCCATCTCTTTTTTTTTTCTTTTTTTTCCACCCGATTGATTTGATTGATTGATTCTCCGATCAAAAGGAAGCTTCTATGAAAACTCTCTCCCCCTCTCTCTCTTCGGTTTGGTTTAATTTAATTTTGTGAGAGACGACTGCCTTTTAGCATGAAACGGTAGCGTTTAGTTCCTACTTAGCATTTGACAACAAACTAAACAATTATTCGAGTGTTACAAGTTATTGAGTCTTTGCTAAAAGTCTTGACACTATTCCATCACAAAACACTCAATAACATGATTAACGACATTAACACTGACTCAAATGATCATATAGTCACCTAACCAAGTCAGTATCAGAATCTTCTTCCTCTTCGACTTGCTCAATGCTGCTCTTCACGTCAAGGTGGAGAGCCAGATCCTCTACGGAAACCTTCACCACATCTCTTCTAACACCTATATCAGTCGCATACCTACTCATACAATACATTCCAGCTGTTACCGTCGCCACACCGATGGGGTTCGGAATCAGCAGACTGAAAGGAGAAGACAGGACTGCCGCCAAAGGAGCACCCACAACTGACGAAGCTTGACCGCTTCTCCCAACACCCAGCTTATCCATTATGAGCAGCCCCGTCTTGCAATAGAGCGCGAAATCCTCGCAGTTGTTCTTGAAAACGTCGTAGTTGCCAAACCCGTTTTGGAGAAGGTACATTGCCCTGTGGATGACCGGATCGGTCGGGTCCGAGTGCGCGGTTGTGCAGGTGCCTCCTCGGACTTTGGTCAGGAAAACAGAGGGGCTGACTCCGTATTCGAAGCGGTAGAGTGAGCCGTTCTTGAGGAAGCAGTCCAAGCAAGAAAGGACCACTCCGCTGTTTGGTTGTCTGAAACCACAGTCTGGAAACGTCGGGCAGATGTCTTCAGAGGAAGAAGAAGCTGATGTGAATGAAGAAGGTGGATTCAGGTTGTTGTGCTCAGGTCTGAAGTGAACAACCTTGGATCCCCCGACAAAGATTCCTGTCCACAAATTAAATCAAAGCTCATCAGAGGTTCATGGTATGTCTAAAACAGTATCAAATCAAATCATCAACAGATAGAGCCAATGAGATTTCAACTAAGTACAACTAAACAAAGTAAAGACCTTAAAGTCAACAACTTTCTCTACAGTTTCAGAAACAGAGAATAAAAGAAACAAACTTTGGAGGAACGAATGAATCTATAAAGTTACCGTGGTGAGAATAAGCGAAAACTGCTCTGTAAGTGTAGATGTGATCTCCTGCCTTGAGCTCCTCTCTCTCCATCTTGTTCGTTAGCAAACCCATTCTTCCTTCTCTCTCTCTCTACACAAAGCTTTTCCCTTTTTTTTGCTTTTCTGGGGAAATGCAGGTAAAACGGAGTTACAAGTGTGAGCTCTGACGGTGGGATCTGACGTCAGCGAGATAGGTAAAAGTAACTGGAGCTGTTGAGCTAACCCGTTACGGAATCTTCTCACGGCGTTATCTCCAAATCCACACCAACGAGGTCCAAAGTCGCTGATTTTCCGGGGTCCCTTTTGACCTTGATTTCAGGCGAGGGTAATATAGTAAATTGCACATTGCATGGAGCTATCATAGCAACCGTAACAAAGCAAAGAAAAGAACGACTTGGTCGAGTAGGTCAAGCAAAGGATGTTTCTTTTACATTTCTTTTATTCTTTCCAAAGATTTTAGTAAAAAAAATAAAATTACAAAGGGCTTTCCGAAAAAAAAAGAAAAAACAAGACAAAAAGATCACATGCTATTAGAGACAGATACTCCAATTATAAACTTTGACATCAAACTCTGGATGCTCTTCCAATCTCTGCCTTAACTCCTTAGCCTTCTCTGTGTCCTTAGCCAGTATAAGCGAGAATCCACCACCACCTGCACCTACAAGCTTGAAACCTGAGCTATAAGGTTGCGAAAACGCGAAAAGCTTGTCCACAAACTCATTGCTGCAGTACGGATCAAGCTCTTGGTGCAATCTCCAAGCTTCCGACATTATCTCCCCAAGCTCGTCCACTTCACAGTTCATCAACGCTTCTCTCCCGGATTTCGCCAGCTCTGTCAAACGCTTTATGCTTGATATCAAGAGATTATCTCTTTGTAGATACCTTGTTACAACCTTGTGTAGGACTTGGTGAGCAAGCCTTACCTGTTTTTACAACAAAAAATACATCAATGAATAAGACAAAATAAAAAAACTCTTTCTTCTTGCTCTCAGTTGTTATTGTTACTTACTTGACCCGTGAAAACAACGAGGAGGCGTTGCTGCAACTCTGAGATCAGCTGTGGAGAGGCGAGTAACGGAACAACTTGAAGACGCAGAGGAACTCCTGGAAAACTTGAAGTGAATTTGATACCTGGGTATAATCCACCGATCTGATCTTGCCAGCCACCTCCAGTACCCATGAGCTGCTCCAAAACCAATACAAGCCTTGCAACATTCTCATTGCTTTCATCTCCATTAGATATCTGGAGAAGTCCTTTCACAACAGCCGCAGCTAGGATACTGGAGGTTCCTAGACCGCTACCACGAGGAACATTAGCCCATGTCTTTATTGCTAATCCCGTGGAGTGTTCTTGGACAATGCCGGTTACCAATAGCGCAGATTTAACAAGCCTGAACGGGTCATTAACTTCAAAGGGTGTCTTGATGGTTACTGGATCTTCGATGTGTAGCTCGTTTCCAGCGTCGTCTTGGATTGAGATTCCACTCTTGTCATTTGTTGTCTCGATGATTGTGCCTATAGGAAGTGAACCTTCTAGGGTTATTGCCATGTTCAGGACGCAACCCGCACGCTCTAAACTCCATGGAGGTGTGTCACTCCAACCTCCTACAAAGTCTACCCGAACTGGTAGTTCAACTTTCGTCCTTCTTGGTTGGAAAACTCGATCCCTCAGATGAGAAATATGAGGAGGCTTGCCGCTTGATTCCAAGAGATGTTCTGAAACACACAAACAAAAGAGTTATGGCACAGCTGAAGCCATATATATAAAACCAATACTGGTAGTTAGCTAGATTTTTTTACCTCTAAAACCATATCTCACAGCTGAAGCAGTTTCTTCTGCAACTGCTTCCCAGACTCTATGCTCCAAGTCTATCGCCTTGGCCTCATCCCCACATGCTCGTAGAAGATCAACTTCTACCTGATATGCCCGACTCTTTGGTAGAATTTTGGAGTTTTGTTCCTGAAATTTAGGACATTGATCCAGAAAATTCTTGCATATTTCCAATCCTAGTGTTTCTTTCTGTAAAATCTCATGGCAGAGCTGAGACAGATTTCTCCCAAGCATACCATAGTTCATACATGCCTTAGCGATTCCGGCCGCAAGATCAGCTTGATGATTGCTGGAACCGTTGCAAATCTCAGGAAAGTTAATTGATCCGTGCAACTCTTCTAAGCTTACACGTTTTGAGCTTCTCCACAAGGTTATCTTCTCCTTGTTTCTACTATCATCCAGACCCATCAACCACGACGCTAGCTTCAGCATTTCACTGTATGTGAGAATGGGGAACATTTTGGCGTTCCACAAACATCTGTCTTGTGTTGCGTTTAAGTTCCAGAGGTCACTTTCCTCAATGCCAAGATCACAAAGTACTTTCTCTAAAGGTTTACCGCAAAAAGTTCCATCTTTGTGAATTGAGTTCTTCGGATTATCATGGAGACCACAATACACGATGACTCTCTCCTTGTGTCCCAACAACGGGACCTCCCAAAGACAATGCCTATCCGGAAGCATGAACCTGAAACTCTCTGGAGCTCCGCTTGGGATGTGAATACCAACAACTACGGACTGGGAACCGATTTGTACAGCGCCAGAAACTGTTGAATCATATATAAGTGAATCTTCACCAATGGAGACACCAGGTGCTATTTCACTAGAGAGAATAACACAAGACGCTGCGATATCAGAAACCGTAGTTGCAGGGATGGAACATAAGTGCCTTCGACCTACGATTCCTGAAGCATCTCCGCTCAAGTGATCCAATACCTCACTTGATGTTCCAAAATGCAAAAACTGCAAATCATCTGAGCAGCACAAGATGATAGAAAGAGTTAAAAAAAGAGTGTAATCAAATGCATTATAGTTATGGCCAGTCTTGGGATCATCAGTACAAACATACAGGTGCAGTAGCTGTACATCTTTTGCCTCCCTAGACTGTTGACAAGGTGTTCCCCCAAAGGTCGGGTTCGCAGCCAATCATGCCTTGAAGGGACCCAAGCAGCCACCAAATCTTCATACAAACTCATCTGCAAGTCATAACAACACATATGTAAGAGGCCAATTGCTGTTGAACAAGTACAAGGAGAGGAACAAGCGTGAGAAAATGGACCTCTTTTTTACTTCCTAAAAGCTCTGAGATCATCGGTTGGCACGAGCATCCAAGAGCGACCAGATCTGACCATGCTCTGCCCCTGGCAGAAATGATCCCAGTGTCAAGGAGCGTCCGTCCATCATGTAAGATTGCATCTTTCTTGACAAGCTCCTCAACTGTAGGCTTCTGAAGAAGATCATTAACTAAACTAACAGTATAGCCTTGGGAAAGAGACTCAGATTTGGATGTGACGATAACACCGTGGTTGGAAGCAATATCAAGAGTGATAGGGACAGTAACAATGGATGCCGAATCTTCAGGGAGAGTCATTTTAAAAGCATCGAAACATGGAAGGACATCACCGGTCATAATGAATAATCCACCTTTGACAAGTTTAAAAAAAAAAAGTCAAATGGTGAAAACACAGTTTGAATATGGGCATCACTGGAGTACTACTACAAATAAGGGAAAAAAAAAAGAGACCTTGATCACGGAAAGCGTGTCTTGCAGAAGAAGCGAGAGCAAGAATATGATCAAAAAGGAGAGGAACAGGGCCATCAGGATCATCAGAAGCAAGAAAAGGAAGTGGGAGGAAGACTTTCCCCATGGGATTAGCCCAAGGTACTCTCTTGGAGTCACCTCCAGCATGAAGCATCAGCACATGCTTTTCAGACAGGAATCTAACCCAAGACTCAGCACAACTTCCATTTCCAACTTCCACCTGAACATAAACATAAACATCAAAATCAGATCTAGTGATCATTGCACAATGCCTAGATCCAGATTCAAGGATTACAAAACTGAGCTACTAATGATTTAATACAATTAAATTACCTGATCGATCCCTAATTTCTGATAATGGAGAGAGAGAGCATAGATGGCGTTAAGAGTGGCAGCGCCGGAGCCGATCCGCTTGCCATCTGGATCAGGAACGGCCAAAGTGACGGTGGAGTCAGCTATGCGTCCCAAACGCTTGGCGCGGCGGAGCTGCCAGTCGTAGAGCTCGGCTTGCTCAGGACTGGCGGCAGTGAGAAGGATGGCATCCCAAGTGGGGACTCTAGTGGGATGGCGCACGGAGAGACGCAAATGGTACCACGACTTGCGGAGGATCGTGGCGAGGTCTGCCTTCTTCCTCTGCTGCTGCTTGTTGTTGTTTCTCGAGGATCCTCCTGACATTTTTTTGGTTTCGCCCCGACGCCCCAGGAAAATCAAATCTGGAGGTTTAGTGGACGAGGGAAGTTTTTTTAACAGCTAATGGTCAAAGTCAATAAGTCAGGAGGAGCTCTGTACGTCGTCGTTTTTGTCCACAACGAGATTCAAAAGATTGGTTCAAAATCAAACACAAAATACCAAACCATTCAGATGAATACTCATGCGCCGAACATTGGAATCAAAATTGCGCTTAACAATAATCCCAAACAAAATTTGCTGACAGTGGTAGAACAAAAAAAAAGAAAAACTCAAAGACTTCGCGCCTAATCAAAGGAGGGCACTAATGTTTAGACCACGGGTGATCATTCCTCACGCCAAGTTTGCTCGCACTTGACGCATCGATAAAATCTTGATTCCGGCTCATCCGCTGAACGAATCTGCATTGTTTTGAAGTATGCCTTGTCGTGCCCGCATCTTGGGCATGGCGCTGATCAACAAAACATTCAAACCATAAAAAAAGAATGATATATATACATCACTAGGTTTGAAATACAAGTGGAAAAAAAATGAAGCAATGGGATCGACGATTCCTAACTAACTAGTTCTATAATAGTTCTAAAAATGCTTCCATGTACTTGTTACTCCCCTTACTCGCTAAAATCATGTGTTCTAGCAATTATTGATTTGCTCTTACTGATACTCGCAACTAATCATCGATACAATAAGAATACACATTAGATCAATCAAAATTAAAAACACAAGTTAGAATGAAAGTGAATATACCTTCAGTTTCAGGTCCTTGTGGAATGTCGTCTTTCTTGACAACAGGATCTATGGATTTCTTAACCAGCAATTGCTTCTTCTTTATCTCCACCTGTTCAGATCATATACCCAAGAGCTAAAGATATATATACCCAGAAGGGATATTCTTCTTTTTTTTTTCTGTTAGCGACTAAGAATTAAAGACGAAACCTGTCTTTCGATGCGGGCGATGTAAGGACATGTTGAGCAACAGAACTGTGATTGACCGTAACGCAGCAAGTTCCCACAAGTCGGACAGAACTCCATCTTCCACAACTTTCAATCTTCTCTGAAATATATATAAAAGGAAAAAAAAACTGCTTCTTCAATTCAAGTGGCAAACAATGAAGAAAAAATACGATATTCACAGATCGATAGGAAGACAAGGTTTTTAACATTGTTTCAATTCAATTGTTCTACGTTCCAGCCGTCGACGAGCCGCCGCTTTGGCTTTCGTTCTTTGGCCTCTTAATCAATGTGGACCTGAAGTTAGAGTCCACAAGCAAGTTGGTGTCAAACCGGTTTAACCGGACTTTAAATTTATTTTAAATTAAATAACTATATATATATATAAATAAAGTTATAAAGTTATTTGATACAGTTTGTATTATTATTAGAATCTAAAAATGATATGAATATGAGATGTAAAATTCAAAAATAATATAAAAATATGATGAAAAGTTGAAAACTAATTTATTTAAACAAATATTAAAAAAATATTATGAACTTTTATGAATTGTTTTTATATTTTGAAGTTTTTATATTTTTTAGTTTGAATTTAAAAAAAAAAAGATTTTTAATATCGAACTAAATTACCGATTTTTCGAATTTGACCAGTTTTAACCAAGTTTACCGGTTTAGCTCAAATCCGATTTTAATACAACTCAAAACTGGTTTGAAAAGTGAGTTACGGTCTGACTGGTTCGACCATCGGTTTGTTCCGGTTTTCAAAACCATGCTCTTAGACAAGGTTGAAACTTCGATTTCGTTTCTTTTTATTAGGAAACACTATAGTGGTCTTTGTAAGAGTCCTTTTATTTCTTTTACAGCTATTCTTTTATTGGACCTCTTAAGCCCAACTTCTTCCAATAAAAATGAACCCAATTCATATTACAGTGAAACCTCTATAAATTAATAATGTTGGAACTACACCAAAACTATATTTTTTTATTAATTTATAGAGATTATTAATTTATCGAGATACTAATTGAACCAAAAACTTAATTTTGGACTATGAAATTATATTAATTTATAGAGATATTAATTTATCGATTATTAATTTAAAGAGGTTATACTGTATGTTTATATAATGCTCATCCATATTCACTTACCCACGTCGATATAAGTTAGTGGAGTGTTTTATTTAAAATCACAGTAAAATTAGATATTCAGATATACAATATATCATATGTTTTACATACTATTTTCTGTGACATCAACTGTGAGCGTCACTTAGAATTTCGAATATAATCCAAATCCAACATAAGATATGATTCTATTGCATGCAAGTATGCAACCGGATTTAAAAAAAAAAAAGTATGCAACCGAATTAGTTTCGAAAAAAAGTATGCAAACGAATAATATGATGTGCTCCAACCACAAAACTCGATTTTCGCTTAAGACCTCAAATTTTCTAAAAATACTTGAACTAATTTTATTTTTCTATAATACTTACTACATAAACGATTTTATCTCTCCATTTAATACACAGCTTATTTTCAGATGCCCAACTAATACTGATAAGTTTCTTGGGCTTCCACTTAAAACCAATTGGTAATTAGTGGTGCGACCCAAATACCTTATATATTACTCATGTCTCATTCATATTTTCAATGTGGGATCTTTATCCCAACACCCTCCCTCGAGATAATGGTGCGTATAACCATTAATCTCGCGAATCCATCATACCCCTCCGAGACAATGATAAATTTCTTGGACTTCCACTTAAAACCAATTGGCAATTAGTGGTGTGACCCAAGTCCCTTATATATTACTTATGTCCCTCACATATATTCGATGTGGGATCTTCTCTCCAATACCCTCCCTCGAGATAATGGTGCGTATAACCATTAATCTCGCAGAATCCATCATACCCCTCCGAGATAATGCTCTTTTTTAGCTATCTCGAAGAACTGAGCCTTCTCTGGGCCATCAGCTAATGGGTTGATCGGGCCACTGTCCGGGCCGGATTAATGGGTCAAAGTGGGCCGGCTCTGATACCATGATAAGTTTCTTGGGCTTCCACTTAAAACCAATTGGCAATTAGTGGTGTGACCCAAGTCCCTTATATATTACTTATGTCCCTCACATATATTGGATGTAGGATCTTCTCTCCAATACCCTCCCTCAAGATAATGGTCCGTATAACCATTAATCTCGCAGAATCCATCATACCCCTCCGAGATAATGCTCTTTTTTTAGCTATCTCGAAGAACTGAGCCTTCTCTGGGCTATCAGCTAATGGGTTGATCGAGCCATTGTCCGGGCCGAATTAATGGGTCAAAGTAATTAGGCCGGCTCTGATACCATGATAAGTTTCTTGGGCTTCCACTTAAAACCAATTGGTAATTAGTGGTATGACCCAAATCCCTTATATATTACTCATGTCTCATTCATATTTCCAATGTGGGATCTTTATCCCAACAAATACATACACTTTTAAAAATCAAAAGTTTTACATTGTCAAACTGACGACTTCAACCAGTTTAATGGATTTGTTTAAACGTCATTAGTTGGTAGTGTAATACTATTGGCTTTTTCTAACTTTATGTATTAATTGGATATCGAAAAATATGTTGTGTATTAAATAGAGAGCCAAAGTTGTTTATTTATTATTATAACAAATAAAAACTCAAGTAGTTTTAGAGATTTTTTGTAGTTTTAAACCGTAAAATTAACAACATCAACACTTCATACAAAATTGATAAAACTTAATTGATTTTCTAAACATGTGAACTATAATTTGAGTGGAAAAACATAATTTACAAAACGATCAATAGGTGATTTACTCAATACGCAAGACAACTCAAAAGTATATGATGCGTTCGATATCTCGTTAACTAGATGATGATATTTCTTAAGTTTTTTAAACTATAGTTAGAGTAGAAAACAATGATTCATAAAAGGAGTATTACATCATTTATTGTTCCCTTATTGTTTTTAGGAGACTATAGGCGAAATAAGACCGAAACTTAATAAGTACATAATGAACTTGTTATTTCGTCATTTTAATGACGTTTTTAAGATTTTCTTTGTTGTGATTATGATTCAGAAAAAGAAACCCCATAAATTTTCAGCTTGTGTTTGCTATCTAATTTGGTTTAGTAAATACATAAAACGAAACTGTTTGAATGGAAATCTAATGCTCAATTTATTTTTTAGCTCATTTTGTTTGTTTTTCAACATACATTAGTTTTTTAATATGTATGCAATGTAAGGCACTTCTATGTTCATCTCTTTCTATTTGTTAATTTAATTCTGGGTGTAAGATTTTTTATTTTCAAAAGTTTAGGTATAAATTGAGTATCAAAAAATAGATTGAATATTTAACAGGAAAAAAATAGTTTATATATCTTTATAGCAAATGAAATTAGATCATGTATTTTTCAAAACTTTTTTAATTAAAATTAATGACGTTTTAACGAATTCGTTTATCGGGTTGACGTCGTTAGTTTGATGGTGTAAAACTTGCGATATTTAAAAGTTTTATGTATTAATTGAATATCAAAAATAAGTTGTATATTAATTGGAGAGTCAAAATAGTTTATGTATTATAGCAAATGAAAATGAGTTCATAAATTTTTAGGGAATTTTCTCTTACATAATCAAATATTAATACATCCATCGCACATTAACATAAACATTATATTCATCATGCACTTATGTTTAATCCGCCACCAACGTGCTTTGTTTGTAGGAATGGACACAAATCAAATATTCAAGTTTTTGGAAGTATTTGTGATTCTCCGATCTGTATCGTCAGAATAATCAATTATCCAATTCTATTCAATTTGTAGCCGTTTGAATATTCAGTAACCTATATATCCAAAAAAAAAATAGATTTTGATCCATAAAATTTTAGATGTTTGATCCAAAAAATTGTAGATTTTTGATTGGATATCCAATTTGATCCGTAAAATAAATACAAATTAGAAAAGAACAAAAATGTTTCGAAATAATATAAAATAATAATATTTTATTACAAGAAAATATTTAGTTTTTAAAATTCTAATAAATAATGTAATAAATTTAGTAAATAAAACTACTATAAAACTTTATATACAATATAATATTTGTATAACTTATATATAATTATTTAAATATACATATATATATGTATATAATGGATATCGGTTTGGATATCCATTTTAAAAAATATTAATATTTGTGACTTATTTCATTTCTTACGGATATTGCATATTAGTATTTGTTTTATTTCATAGAATTACAGACAACTAGGTTTTTCGGTTTGAATAATAACGAATAACAAATCAAATCAATATAATTACGGATATTTGCCGAGCCCTATTTGTCTGTGACCACTTAGTTTGTTTGTTGCTATTCTGATACCTTTGTAATATGTGTAAAGTTACTAATTAGTTTAATTTTTATAAGCGAAAGCAAAAGAAAGATTCTTGTAATAGAAATGTAAATTACTACTTCATCAAACCCATTAAAATTCGGAGTTGGCCTTGATATATAGTTGCTATGTTATGGTTTTAAGAAATAAAAAAATTATTCTAAATAGTATATTTACAATGTTGAAACAGAAAAGCATATCTGAGCTGTACTACTAGAAACTATACATAAAAGGAAAGGTCGCTGACTATAAAATGAAGTTCAGAGCCATTTGTATACGAAAAGTCGTACATTCCCCCAGCTTGTAAGGAGAAGTCTCATCAGAAATAGCATCTTTGAGAATAATAATAATTACGTATATATATTTTTCATTAATATCTATATTGTTGTTTGTTAATTGAGCACTACGTTAGATATGCAATTTACTTTATTAAGATGCATATATACTCACTTTCATTGCACATTACCAATATAAAGAATGATAGTATATTATATAATATATATAAATTGTCTACGTATGCGTTTCCTTACAAAATTATAGGATAACAGGATACTCATTTCTCAATACTAAAATAATTATAATACATTAAAAAGCGGACCATTAGACGATGGTACATTGGTATAAACAGGACAATTGTTTGAAAATTGTATAAACAGGACAGATGTAAGTATAATCGTCGATGGATAATAATATCTATTTAGATTAAAAATTTGCCGAGGGGTATAGTAATTTGAGTGCACTAAACATAACATGACATATGCAGATAGATCACCACAAGCGCATATTGGATTGCTAGCATATACGTTTGAGCACCAACAAATAACTTTGAAATAATAAATGTTAAATGGAAAAGAAACTGCGGACTGATAAATAGTTTTTAAGTTTAAAGTAGTCTCTTGATTTGCCATTGGCTAAGATCTTCACATTTCGCACGTCTATTTAAAGCTTCACAACGACCGAAACTTAAATCACAACCCCCAAAACGGAAAATATCACAAAACCAAAAGTTAACATTTTATCATAAATGTTTTCCCTGAAGATGGGAACCGAGATAGAAAATTTGCGGGTCTTTGCTCTTGCATCAAAGTTTAATCTTTTCACGCAAGAACATTTTTTTTCTTTTCTTGTCGCCATAGCCATCACATGGTTTACCTTGAGCATCGTATTTTGGTCTACTCCGGGTGGACCGGCTTGGGGAAGATACTTCTTCACTCGTCGATTTACTGCCTACTCTAACCGAAAAAACAAGAATGTTATTCCTGGTCCGAGAGGCTTTCCACTCGTGGGAAGCATGAGCCTAAGGTCAAGCCATGTGGCTCATCAGCGCATAGCGGCTGTGGCTGCGATGAGTAACGCCAAACGGCTCATGGCGTTTAGTCTCGGTGATACGAAGGTGATAGTGACTTGTCATCCTGAAGTGGCAAAGGAGATATTGAACAGTTCGGTTTTTGCAGACCGGCCTGTTGACGAGACCGCTTACGGTTTGATGTTTAACCGAGCCATGGGATTTGCTCCAAGTGGTACTTACTGGCGCATGCTACGTCGGTTAGGTTCCAACCATCTTTTCAACCCGAAGCAAATCAAACGCTCGGAGGAGCAGAGGCGAGTGATCGTGAGTCGGATGGTAAATGCGTTTACCTGTAACGCTGGAACAGTGTTTGGAGTGCGTAACTTGCTCAAAACGGCGTCGCTAAGCAACATGATGGGTTTAGTTTTCGGGAAAGAGTATGAAGTAGAGACTAAAAACAACACCGAATCGGAATACTTGAAGGGTTTGGTTGAAGAAGGGTACGATCTTCTCGGTACGCTGAATTGGACCGACCATCTTCCTTGGTTGGCTGGTCTAGATTTCCAACAAATCCGGTTTAGATGCTCTCTGCTCGTACCGAAAGTAAATCAGTTATTGAGCCGAATCATGCGTGAACACCGGACTGCTACGTGTAATTTTCTGGACGTGTTACATTCTCTTCAAGGTTCCGAAAAATTACCAGAATCCGATATGGTTGCTGTTCTTTGGGTAAGTATTAGTTTTAAAAAATATACAGAAAATCAACATTGATCAAACATTAATGTTTCAAATATATATTTGGTCCCGTTAGGAAATGATATTTAGGGGCACGGACACGGTGGCTGTTTTGATGGAGTGGGTGCTAGCGAGGATTGTGATGCATCCTAAAGTTCAATCAACGGTCCACGATGAGCTTGATCGAATCGTTGGGAGATCCAGAGCCGTTGACGAGTCTGACCTTCCATCCCTCACGTATCTAACAGCTATGATAAAAGAAGTCTTGAGGCTGCATCCACCAGGCCCACTACTCTCTTGGGCACGTCTCTCAATAACAGAGACCACCGTAGACGGATATCACGTGCCGGCTGGGACAACCGCGATGGTCAACATGTGGGCTATAGCACGTGACCCGCATGTGTGGGAGAATCCTTTGGAGTTTAAGCCTGAGAGGTTCGTGGCTAAAGATGTTGAAGCTGAGTTCTCTGTTTTCGGGTCGGATCTGAGGTTGGCACCTTTCGGGTCGGGTAAAAGAGTTTGTCCGGGAAAGAATTTAGGACTTGCGACAGTGACGTTTTGGGTTGCAACGCTCTTGCATGAGTTTGAGTTGCTTCCTAGTGTCAACGGTAACCCTCCTGATCTCTCAGAGGTTTTGAGGCTTTCGTGCGAGATGGCTTGTCCTCTCGTCGTTGACGTACGCCCGAGGCGTAAGCCAGCATAAGCTTTGGCTTGGTCAATGCTTCGGAAAATTATTGGCCACTAAAAAATCATGTTTATTAAATAAAACTTGGAAAAACAAAGATACATATTCAAAGAGCGAAGTATATAGATTCGCCCATATTTTATTACTTGAATAGGATAATATTCTGTACTTGTATTATATGAAAGTGAGATAAAATATCATGTGGTGCATGTGTATTTACGTAATAATGATGTTTATATAATGAAATCTTCAGCTCTACTTTAGCAAAAATAAATAAAAAAATCTTCAGCTCTACTTTATTTTCTATTCTAAACATCATCTTAGAGTAAAATTAGAATAGCGCCGATAAAGTTCCTTTATTTATGAATGTCAACATTATTACAGACATTTGTTTATGTGTTTGTAGAATTTAAATTTTGTTTTTAAAAAGTTATCTTGCGTTTATTAATAGTGTCTATTTTGTTAAAAATATCGATCTTTTTATATGTGAAATATATGTTTATATGAAACTGATTTTTAAATTTGTAATTTTCCTGTAGATATACATTTTAGATGTAAATAAATTTTTAAAAACTTATATTGATGATTATGACTAAAAGTCGACTGATTGACATACAAAACTTTTGATTTTATAAAACATATTGATGATTATGACTAAACGTCAACCGCAATTTGTTAGTAATATATTATTTATTTTCTATAAAAACTTTTAGATAAAAGTATGACTGGTTTTTCCGCTATCACCTGAAAACACAGCTTTTGTAGTTGATAGATGTTGTAGGCATTTTACAACAGTCACAGAAAACAATATAAAAATTTTAAACCGCTCTAAACTTCTTAGATTCAAAAGCTGATTCCAGTTATCATCTGTGGTTGCACGCAGTTGCAGGAAGATAATTTTTTTAAAATATATACATATAAAAATTAAAAATGTTTAATTGAAATAATAGAAATATTAATATATACAGTATTATTTTTAGGAAGAATTTTCAGTAAATGTTGGTTTATAAAATGTAATAATGCATATATCCTAACTATACTATGAAAATTATGAAAGTAGTCAACATACAATATCCTCATTTTAAACTATACTTTATATATTAGTGTATATTTTTCTAAATAAGTGTGTCGAATAGTAAACCACAATAAAATAATTGAAGTCTTAAACGGTTTATGATGACTATATTTTGTTTAACCACACGATAGACTGAAGTTATTTTGGTTTGGTACATAACGGTTAATATAAGTCAATTAGTGTATTAGAAAATAATATAATACCGACGGGATATATTGTGTAGTGAATTAGAAAATAATATAATACCGACGGGATATATTGCGTAACCCAATTATGGAGAATGTATATATGTAACCGAATTATAGGGGCTGTTATATTTATTTTTAATAAAATATGAATAAGTCCAAAACTTAAATGACAATCAAACAAGTATTAAAAGGCAAATATGCTGCATAGAGAGAGTGTCCACGTCGATTAATTAAATTAGCCAATCAAGAGCTTCGAAATCGCCATGTCATTTTATGTTTACTCGAAGCAGATTTTTTTCGTGGGCCAATTCACGGGAGCGTCTTATATTAAAAAGTTAGGGCCCATTTTAGCCAGACCAAGTCTCCTTACCAAACTGCAACTAAAAGTCGTCTTTTGCTCTACCCATGATTATCGTTTCTGATTTCTGCAATTCACAGTTTCTCTGTATTTATCACTCATCCATTCACATTCATTCAATTACGATATTGACTCCAATCTTCACAAGGATGCTATCCTTTCACCTCCCTTCGTTCTCCTCTTATATAAACCCTTCATCGAAGCTCACATTCAACCATATTCTACAACCTCTGTTCAACTATATTAATCCATGGCCATGAAATCGGTTCAGAACTCTGGCAAGTCTCGGTAAGACTGGATTTTCTTACACCCTTTACTTTGTCATCTTAGATAGATAATTTATTCTATGACCCTAAATTATCCAGAGTCGGAGCAAACGAAGCCCTGAACGAGATTAGGGAAAGAATATCAGACTATAAATGTGAGAATATGAAACATGACGAAAACATATTGAATGTATTTGTATTTTTTTTATTCTTGGATCTGATATGATTTATTGTGCCTCTTCATTAGCAGATATTTGGCAGATAACAAAGCCATCGAGCTGGATCCTACACATAGCCAAGGCCGTCTCTATATGGCGTTATGTTAACGGGTTTTCGCCTGTCTTCTGTTAAAACTTTTTCTGGGGAGATTGTTTGGGTACATGGATAGATTTTTTAATCCTTTCACTTATTTCCCCTTGCATTCTATGGCAGAAGCTCAAGTTTGATGAATAGTTCAAGCTGATGTCATGGCTGGACTTAAGGGCAAGTTGAAACGACTCTTATAGCTATTGGAGTAGGTGCTAGGGCGAACACTCCGCTAAGAGGAACCAAGAAGCTACTGTGTACCCCAAGGTTTTGCTCCTTTCTCTCTGGCACCAACTTTAGGTTTCAGATTAATTCGGAAGATTTTGAGTGTGTTTCTCAGTTTCTCTTCTCTGTTAATGATGTCTATCTGAAGAATTGCTTTGGAAATTAATAATACGTGCAGGTCATGCTGGTAAGTTGGTCGCTTTGGTTCATATGAATAATCTTCACTCAGTAATGTATATGTTCCCAAAGAGAGGGTGACAATCTTCATCAAAGTTATGGAATCATTTAGTTCCTTAGTGAGGAAGACGCTGACTATGTAAGTCTTTTTCTTTTCCAAGAGTTTTAACTTCTTTCTCTACACAATAGTAAATGTTTCTTTCCATGTGCAGACAATTAAGGTTCTTAACATGATTAAGCTCCATGGAAAGTCTATACGTGTTAACAAGGTATCATTTTTGTTTCTATAAGCATCCTCTGTTTTGTTTACCGAGAAATTTCCTAGACTTTTTATAAGTTCTGAATTTAGCCCATCGTAGGAGTTTGCTAACACTTTGTTTCCTGGTTGAAATTGTAGTAGGCGTCTCAAGATAAGAAGATCATCGATGTTGGTGCTAACCTTTGGAAACAGTTGAAACCATGGTTGATATTTACGCTTCTGCCAAATGATGTACATTAGAAGATCTTCATAAGAGAAATAGAACAAAATGGGTGTGGATTCTGAGCTCTACGAATCGGAATCGGGTTGTTCGTGATAAGTCTGAAATCAACAAGAAGCGTAGAGACAGCTGTCGGAGTTGGTCATGTTAATTTATTTTGATGCCAAGGCCAATAATTTCGTATTTTAACAGAGGTCAGCAAGTGATCACTCGACAGCAACTACTACGTTGAGAGAGTAGCACGAGGATGGTAGTAGCGAAAAGACAAGTTCTTTTGGTGTAAGAAAAGAGAAGTAGTATAAGCCAAGGTAGTAAAGAAAACAGTAAAAGCTGATGAAGAGACATCAGGAAAAAAATATCACAAGTTTATTAAACTAACCTCTCTCACTCTCGATACGCCAGAGGTAATAAAGCTATAAGTTCATGTCATTTTTTTTTGTTTATTTTCGGGTAGGGAGGTTCATGAAATAACACTACATTTTTCTGTACATCAGATACCAGCTGTGAACGAGTGTTTTGTGGAGATGTTAGCAGCAAGAGTCATCGTAGAATCTGTTATCAGCGGATGATAGCAAAACTTGGTCTGATTTCAAATAAGTTATATGAAAAAGGATCTATACCAAAGGTAAACTTTTACAAAACTCACACCCTTTTGTCTCCCAACTACCTTCACTTCCAATCATTGGCTTTAAAGCAAATATTTGGTTTCCGTCTGTTTTTAGTCGGATGAATGCTTTAATCTGACCAACGTTGATTCTCCACCCTACTATCTCTTGCTCATTAACTTTTCTTTGATTGGGTAGCTATGAAAGCTTAGTATAGATAAATATATAAAAAAGTGACACTGAGGAAATTATATAATTTTCTGGGAATAAATTATTGTCAAACTTATAAGATATTGTTAATATTATGTTGCAGAAAGTGTCACAGATGGCTTCGATTTGTTATGATGTGTTATTGTAAAAGTATCCAGCCAAAGTATCTGCTGCAACCATAAAAGCTGGATTTAGTCCACCGTTTGGTCTGGTTTTTTGCCTGCTTTGACCTTTGTAGATGCTGCTGCTGCAACTACTCCGGTGACGAACATGCCTGGTGCTGTCAGCAAAACTCTGAAACCATGTCCTATGCTGACCAAAAGTGTTCCAGTAAACACCACATGAGTTAGTGATTAGTGGCATTGTTGTTTCCTGTTTTTGGTTATCTTCACCACAGGAAAAAACTAAATTTTCTGCAAGTTGAATTTTTAATGTTTCTGATGAATCTCTTGCCTCTTCTTTGGTAAAAAATCTTTTGGCAATTGTTTTTAATTAATTAGTGCTACTTTTTGCTCTACATTGTTGGGATCTGGTGGTGTTTCAGTCAAGAAACCCACCCAACCTTTAGTCTTTTCTGTGACAAGCCAATGACTCCTGGAAAATGCTATATGGTTGCACAGAGGCTTGGTGACTACCTGATTGAATCAGGGCTCTGAAACTCAAGTTGCTGCTATGTTCATGACATCAATATTGTCTTCATATTGAGAGGAAAACTATTTATATTATGAAATGTGATTGATCATTTTAATATTCAAACTATGTCTTACCTTCTATCATGCTATGGATCTCGGGATTGTATGATTCTAAAGCAGACTGGTATTGTTTTCATTTGTGTTAAGTTGAAAATATTAATTCATAGCAGTGTCATACGATAGCTTTTATGGAATTTATGTTTAGTTCTGGAGATTTCTATGGTGTGGGGAAAAAATCTTTCTGTGAATCCCAATGTATAACTGATTCACATAGACACTAAGACACATCTAATTACATTACAACTAACAAGTACTCTCTATACATCAATTCCATTGAAGAAAGAAAAAAGAATCTTAATTGTACCAATTCTTAGACAAAACCATTGAAAAGATATCTTACATTTTTCCTACTATTGTTACATACTTATATTCATGCTGAAAATATGTCAAAATAAAAAAAAATGATATGCACTGAAATAAATTAGATAATTAAAATCAAAATGTTTAACTTAATAAAATTTTTAGAACATTAGTTAGAAATTTAGTCTACAAAATTTTCCAAATTGGTAAATTTAGATAATTTTTTTACCCAAGTAATTTATAATCAGAGAACCCTAAATTTCAAAACTACTAATTAAATTTTTATAAAAATTAAATTATAACTAAAATTAATAAGAAAAAAATTATAAGTCACAATCCGCGCGTAGCGCGGACAATAGATCTAGTATTTATAAATAGATAAAAAATAAGACTCTAAATTAATAGATTAGATATGTTTTGATCCCATTCCATTTTTAATTTTAAAAAGGAGTAATAGTTAGGATCTATTCTATTAATTCTTCAGCATGACCAGTTGATAAAAGTAGTGTCCAATAACTTCAAAATATAATTGCATTAACAATATAACTGTATAACATAATATGCAACTGCACTTAAAAAACGTAACCACCCATTTTAAAAAAAAACGTAACCACCCCTTTTAAACAAAAACGTAACCACCTTTCATAATTAATTGAACTCCTATTTTATGGGCTATGCTATACAAACAACAAATATAGAACTCATATTTGGTATCTAATTTATATGGCCAATATAATAACAGATACTAACAATGATTATATCCTTGAAAGACTATACTATGTAGTGCGTATATTATATGCATGCAAGCCCAAAAATATATATGTTAAAATAAGAAATTTGAAAAGCAAGCACAATCTATGAATACTATAACAAACAACAAAGTATATTTTTACAAATAAAACCATCTAAGTTGATATTATTATGGAAGTATCTATTCTATTAATTTTTCAGCATGACCAGTTGATAAAGGTTGTGTCCATATAATTTTTTTCTATCTATACTTTAAAAAAATACTAAATGATACGGTTCCACTTCCATACGGTTCCACTTCTACGTACATACTTCCCTTTTTTCGCTTCCATACGGTTCCACTTCTACGTACATACTTCCCTTTCCATGTAACATCATAAATTCAATAAAATTATCAAAACTTCTTACTGATAATTTTTTTGAAAAATATTATACACAAATATAATTATGAAGAAAAATACAAATATAAAAATATATATGAAAACTAATTTCTAACAAAATAAAATTTAAGCAAAAAGAGCGGGTCAAAATCTAGCTGATGTTAATATATTTTAGATAATTTAAAATTGGGTCATGGGCCACGATTTTTGTAAATAAAATTAACTTATTTGTTGCATTTGGTTAGTTTTGATTACTATGGCTCATATATATTAATATAATATTATTTATCACTGAAAAAATAATATAAAGGTACTTTTATTTACCAAATACAATTATTAAAACTTCTTATTAATCATTTAAAAGAAATTTTCTACTAAGAAAAATACAAATATGATTAGAAAACACAAATATAAAAATTAAATTTCTAAAACAAAAAATATGTCATGTTTCTGTTTTAATAGTATTGATTAAAACCTCCTTATTAAATATTTAAGAGAAATACTAAATATAGAAAACACAAATATAACTAAAAAGCACAAATAGAAAAATTAAACTACTAAAAAATGTAAAACAAAAATATATCTGCTCTTTAAGGCGGGTCATACTTTTTTATTATAAAAACTGAAAATCTAACTTCCTAACTATAATAAAAAAATTCTAATAATATAACTAAAATAAAATAAAAATATTAAAAGTCATATATTGATTCGACCAGTGGTTCAACTGGAAGCAAAATTTTAGGTTTTAGCGGATTTTCATGGGTTTTACCGGATTATTAAATAATGATTTTTTTGAAAATTCAAATAGAATACCGGGTTTACCGGTTAAACTGCGGGTCTGGATTGAGTTTCTAAACACTGGGTAAAAATCTATAGTTATGTAATATCATAAATTCAATTCATTTATCAAAACTTTTTACTAATAATTTTTCGAAAAGTGTATACACAAATACGATTACAAAAAAACACAAATATAAAAATTAAATTTCTAACAAAAAATTTAAAACAAAAAATATACCCGCCCTTTGAAGGGCGGGTCAAAATCTAGTTACTCTTTTAAAGATTAATCCTACCAATTATTCAATTTTTTTAATTGAACATTTTTTATTTATAGAATCTTTATAATATTATTCGAGAATTTAGTTTCATAAGTGGCGCGTTCACGTTAACTCTCACGATGGTTAGTTACATAGATACTTTTGATGAACTAAAATATTATACACGGTTGATATTAATAATGTATTTACTTTTTCATTATATGATTTTTGTTAAATTTTTAATTTAATTTTACATTTCCAAAACACACACAAATAAAAAGGGAATATTTATAAAATATAAACATATCAAGTTTTATATATAAACAAACTTTAACTTTTTTTTTAATTTTCCTAAAACAATATTTATAAAAGGGAAAATATACTACTTCTAATACATATATATATATATATATATATATATATATATATCCAATTTAGCTTCACAAAATAATTGTAAATATAATTTCTTTTAAAAATGTTCTTCTAAAAGATAATTATATTTTTACTTTGAATATATTAACTTTACTATATTTTATTGTTATTCCTTTTATCAAATATTTTAGTTAACTTTTTAGTTAAATTTTCCTTTTTGAAAAACGCATAAATAGAAAAGTAAATATATAAATTTTAAACACGAAAATTTTTATACATAATTTTTTGATTATATCTACTAGTTTTCTCACATAACCACAAATAAAAAGAGAAAATATATAAACTTTAACTATATATGAATATATAACATAGCTTCACAAAAAATTAAAAATATAAATTCGTTTAGAAATCTTCTTTTATTTTTTTTAAATCTGAATATAATCACTAATATATTTTATTGTTATTTCCCTTTTTTTGTCAGCATTGTTATTTCCCTTTTTATTAAGAATTTAATAAGTTTTTTAATTTAGATTTATTTTTAACAAAACACACATAAATAATAAAAAGGTAAATATAATAGAGATTATATAGATTCTATATATAAACGATTTTTTTATTCTTTGTATTTGTTAAAAACATAAACAAAAAAAGAAATATACATATAAAGCTTTTAGATATAATTTACAAAATAAATTAGATATCCTTATTCAAATATAATGATTTATTATAAATATATATTTTATCAATGATTAAAAATAATTTTAAATAACATAAACTGATTATTTCAAATCATTTTTCAAAAAACAAACAATTAGATTTTGTTACTATTATAAAACCAAATACATATTAAAAATGTGAGGCTAACAAAAAAGATAGAATAACTTTTTTTTACGATGAATATTAGTTTGACTAGATTATTATAATTTTTAGTAACAAAAAATTATCATATAATATTATCTTTTACTTTTAATTTTATAATTACTACTGAATAAACAATTCAAACAATGTTAGAATGAAAATTAAACTTATTAATATTGTTTAATCTGAACTGAATATAAGCAAATTGATGGGGAGAAAACTTTTGAGTTTTTGGTGTAACATCTTATGAATTTCTCAACACTTAAATATTTTAATTTTATCAAAAACAACATATATCAAATTATACACAAACTTACAAAATATATTATTCAATCTAAGAAAAATCTAAGTAAAAAGTTCATTATTATTTTAATCTAATTGTAATAAATTCTTTTGATTTATTTCAAAAAACAATAGATCCTAATATACCAAAATATGAATAACAGTACTAGTCAAAATCTGGAGAATCAAATCAACCAACTTTATGATTTAATTATTTTATATATTCATAAATGTGCATGAATTTTTAAAATATTACAAGTTATTCTTATTAATGCAACTTTGATTTAATACATTTTTCCTACTTTTCTGAAATAACATATATCAGATTTACAAAATATATGTAAAAATATAAGAGAATGAACTGAAATACTTGAAATTAAGAAAATAATAATTCAACTTTAACATAATTAAGAAAATAAACAAAAATCATTGCTTAATTTAAAAGAATAAAAGTAACTCAATATACCAAAAATTAATATTTGAACTAATATAATATATAATATTTTAAAATCACATATCTATTTTTTTGGTCAAACTAAAATCACATATCTATTTAAAATGGTAACATAATGATACTTAATATAATTTTTATTTACTTATCATACATATAAATTAAAAAATAGCCTAATATGTATAAACCAACAAAAAAAATATTTAATCACTCTTATAATTTAATTATTTCATCATATTTATATCCGTGCATGAACACGGGAAAATCATCTAGTGTTCCTTTAAAATAATACAGTAAATATGATATCCTATAAATATCATTAAATATTTTTACATAAAAATTCATAAACTAATAAAAATACCAAATTAAACTTATAAATATAAAATAAATATGACATAAAATACATGATTTAATAATCCAGTATATTGTTTATGGAATTACCATGATCAGTGAAGTATTGTCCAAAAAATGAAAATAACTGAACTTTTTAGATTACTCAATTTATAAAATTCATGGATATAAAGATAATTATACATTATGAAATGCATTAGTTGAGTGCTTGTGAGAAAATTTTCTAATACTTATTATTGAAATAAAATATACTATTTTCTATATATTTTATGATTTATTGTACTTTTCACAATAAATATTTAATTGAATTAAATTATATTTATATGGATGTTTTATAAAGATAAGATATTTGGGGTTAACTGGTGATTTTTATAAGTATAAGGTATTAGTAATAAATATTAATTAAATTAAATTAAATTATTTTAGAATATTTTTTAGAGTAAAAATAAAATAATACATTAGAATAAAATCTAACTTTATTTTAGCATTGCACCATTTTAGAATGAAAATTGAAGTAATACACTGGAAATGCATGCTATAATAGTAAACTGTTGTTAATTATTAATCCTATGACTTTGAATCATGTGTGTTTATCGATCGGGGATGAACTAGTAAGTTTTTTTTGTCTATCGTTGGTATTTAGTATTTACTAGTGGTTTATATATAATCATAATGCAAGTCTGCTATTCTTAAAATATCATCCTAGGTATCAATTCCACTTGACTAAAATAAATAATACTAGTACACTTTGCGTGTGGAACGATTTAGCTTATCATTTAACTTCTCCGTATTTAATTCAATCCTAATCCGAATTGTCTAGACATCTGAATTTGCTTGGAAATTTCTTCTCAGTCAAGAGACATAACGATTTTATTTAATGAAACAAGGCATCTTGTTGAGCTGTGCTCGTGAATTATACCCAATTATATAATAGGCGTCATCGTCGAGTGTTCAATTCAGTTAGTGTTTCTGACTGGTTTCTGACTGTTCGATAGAGTGATGTCATTAACTTGTGTGTTATGGGTTCATCACTTATGAACCTTAACCATTATTATTTAGTTGCTGACCGTTGCGTTAATTAGTATTCTTACATCAGTTTGTTTTACATATCTAACATTTTGGAAATTACATGTTTCTGGTCATATTTTTAGGAATGCAATTTCTTTGAAATTTCAACGTACTATTGTCTACTATTATTTGAAGACGTTAAAATTTCAGCCCAAGTAACGGGATGATCTTTTTTTTTTCTTTTTGTAACGGGATGAATTTGAACTTCAAATTGCTCGATATTTCGTTTGATTTAACGTGTTGTGTGATTCTAACCTATCGAGATATGTAAAAAAATTTATATCCAATTTATACGCCTGTACCCGAACATATTTGCACTTTCAAAAAATTTCAAATAATATATCTGATGTTTTTTAGTGAAATCATACATTAGTCGCCACATTACCTGCCATGCCATCTAATTTTGATAACGCTGATGCTACGTCAATTAATTTTGGTGATGAAAATGCTATGTATACACATTTCTTTTTTTAGAAAAATGTCGTTTTATAAAGTTAATTCTTTAGAAAATGTAAATTTTATAATTTTATTATTTAGTAATTTTAACATATATTAATTAAATGATTAAATTTTAATCCTATATATAAAGTATATTCATAAATGTTTCGTTCCTTCATAATACCGTCTTTATAAGAGTTATATATGTCTTATAATTATTCAAATTCAGTGATAGTGTTGCAGTCGCGTTACTTTTAATTAATCATGGATATGTTATTACATTTAAATAATTTAGACTGATATATCATAATTTTTAAATATGAATATATGGATGGAAATTTGAATCATTATCTGTGGGTTCCGTCTAGTTTGACCCGCCACAGGACATGTGCAGTCGAGTGATTTAAGAAAGGGATATCTAAATTTTTTAAATGTAAATAACATATCCATAATTAATTGAGAGTAACGCAACGACAACACTAGCATTTGATTTGAATCATTACAACATATATATATATATATATATATATAACTCTTATAAAAAATATTGTGATAGGATCGAAACATTTATAAAATATTACATTTTCTTAAGAATTTATAAAATGACTATTTTTTTTTTTTAAAAAAAGATACATGTGACATCTTCATCAGCAAAATTAGCTATTGTAGCATTCATGGCATCAAAATTAGATGATATGTTAGCTGATGTGACGATCTATATATGATTTCGGCAAAAAGATAAACATGAGGTATGCTATTTGAAAATTTTAAAAATATATGTATGTTATAGCACGTTCATATAAGTCGGATATGAACTGAACATATTATTAGTTTATTATGATTTTAGTTCATTAAAGATATTATTGTGATATATTAGATATAAAATGATTGTTTTCGTGATTCATTCTATTAAATGTTAATCCTTTCGTTTTAGAAATCGGAGAATTTATACTATTAAAGAAGATAACTATTTATGAATCTGTCCCTGAAATTTCTAAGTAATTACAAAAATTGCCTGTATTTTTTTTCTCAGCATTATTTGCAACCAATCAAAAATTATTATTTTGCAATTACATTAAAAATTATTTAATATAATTCAGTTCTTAGCCTTTTTGAAAATTTTCTTTCCAAAATGTGTGCACTATATCTTTCCAAAAAATCTTTCATGTTATTAATTATTTGAAAGCATTTATTAAATGAAATCTCAAAATAAAATCAAGTTGAAATAACAAATAATTAAATCAACAAAATCATAATACGGGTTTTAATTATTTCAACTCCTTAAAAAATAATTTCATTTAAAATAAAAACTAAATCACATAAACTAAATTTAACAAAATTATATAAAATGTTTTGAAATGCACAAATGAATTTTTCAATACAAGAGTGTTGAAGATATAAAATATTTTTCTTTTTTAAATCAGTGTAAAATAAGTTTAACTTCGGTTTAAATAAATAAAATCATATTACGGGTTAGAATTATTTAGAGTGTTCTAAAATTTAGTCATATTGAAAATAAAAAAATAAGTCATATGAGTAAACTTAAGATGAATTTCATAAAAAATAAAATATATAATTTATCAAAAACTATAAATTTTATTATGAAAAATAATTTTCTAACAAAAAAATATACCTGTCTTTTTTAAAGGCGGATCAAAGTCTAGTATATGTTATATCTTCTAATGCCAATCGTTTCTCTAGGGACTCTATGAATGTTTCGGTAACACCGATCTTGTCCCCTAACCATCACTCCATCAGTGGTTCATTTACGAGTAAGTAGTTGGTACGGTATTTCTAACCGAATTAGGTTGATCTGGTTTATTCCCAATTGAAATAGGATAAAGCCCACTTTCTTTTTCATATAATTTCCCTACACGTCCAATTAGAAATAATCTATGCTCTTTATTAAATTTGGGCTTCTTGCCTTTAGTGTTTTTTTGATAAAATGTGAGTTATACCAAAAAAGAACATGAGTGTTGTTACAAAAGCTTTGAAGCAAGGAGTTACATATAGCTCATAAAATAAAAAGTTAAGATGGGACTATCTCTATATAATAAACTAGGATAGGTCCGCCCTACGGGCGAGATATACTTTACTTGTAATCTACGTTTTTATATTTTATATGATTTTGTGATTTGTTTTTATATTTGCATTTACAAGAGATATGTATAATAATGATTTTTGTAGTTTAAAAATATTTAAGAGATGAGAGATATTATATTCATTTTACTTGGCGTTCGATGTTCATTTATTTTTCTAAATTATTTTTTATTTGTTGTCAAATATATTTTATGACGTTATACAATTTTTTGAATTAATTTTAAATTCATTCAAGAAAAAAAAACTTTTGTACAATAGATGCTACTTCAACTGAGGGTTTTTTATGAGATTGAAAATGAAACTAAGAAAAAGAAAACTCAGAGTTCATCGAAATGAGAACCATGTTTCCATAGCTTTTGTGTATTTGCACACACCCACAAAACGTAAGCTAGTGATTCGTTTTTATAACGCTATACTATTTTAATTATTATCTTTCTTTTTGCTATGTTTTTTTTTATAATGAAAACACATTTTTATATCATCTTCGCATATGTCTAATTAATTTTTTTTTTTCATGTCTTGTTAGATATTATAAGTTTTTATTTTCATGATAGTAATGGTATACATTTTCTTAAATGTTTGCTCAATTTTTTTATTGTTGTGGTTAGATTTAATACTCAAAACAGTAATTGTTTTATATTTTGTATATATTCAAAGTACTTGTAGTTTTATTTCTTTTACATATTTTATTTTAAATTAATAATTAAATAATTGAACATAAATATATGATAGGAAATTATTTGTATAAAAAGAATCAAAACATAATATTAATTATCAATATTTAAACAAATATATGAGAGAATAGTTTATATGTTATTATATTTTATGACCAAATAAAAATATTATCCCAATAACTTATTAGTTTTTATAAAATAAAATTCACCAGTTAAATTTTAGAATATTTTTAAAGCTTCCTTATATATAACTAATTTATTATATGTTTTGAGAAATTTATTATATTTTTATTAAACAATTTTGTCTGATTTATCAGAGTATCATTTATTGATAATAGAGATAAAAACTGCCCAACGAATGGTAAATTAATGTAATAATAAATTAAAATATAAATTTTAAATTCATTATCAACTAAAATTAATTTTCATATTTTTATCACGAAGAACTTGTCTATTTATTTGATAAATTATAAACTTAATTAATTACAAAAAATCATAAAATATAATTATTATTATTTTAATAGTTTGTTCTAATATAACTTCTAATGATATGTCCCTTCGACTGTTTAAAAAAATATGAAAATAGTCAAATTAAAAAAGTCAAATAAATATGAAAAACAGTAGCTCTCTAAGCTTCATCATTTAAAAAATGTAAATGTTCCTTCTTGATTAGATTCGACAAAGCTTTCAGTCAATTCGGTATTTATTAAATTTCTTTTATTTTATCTTCTTAGTATATTAATTTTTTTTTGCTTAAATCTTCTTAGTATATATGAAGTTGGTGTTTATCGAGCACTTACCCAAAGCCATTTGAGTTGTTTTTTATAAAAACAATTGGTGTTTATCGAACACTTATCCAAATCCTTTTTTTTTTTTTGCTAAAAAAAACCGTTCGAGTTGTTTCTGTCCTCTGTATATTTAAATGTTTTGATGTTTACAAATGTCTTCCATTAGAAACTGAGTAGATTAACTTTCCAGTCAGTTTCAGTTCAAATAAAAAAGAAGAGGTGTTTGGCAACTAACAAAAGAATCTGATAACACCAAAAGAGTAAAGATGCTACATTACTCTTCTTTTTTTGTAAACCAGATCTCTACATAACTCAAAATATCGTTGATGTGTTGGAGAGCATGCCTATAAGGTAATAGTCAAAACGAATACAAACAAAGAGACAGCAGAACAAATTGTGTAGCTGTAATAAACGATACAGCATGATGCCATCCCACTTCCAGGCAGATCATCTCCAAAAAAAAAAAAATCTAGAAGTCTCTTCCGTGTCTGAACCACAGACCACAACCGAGAAAAACAGTGGGAATTCTCAGAACTGGAGAAGCTTCTTGAAGAAATCAACAGTAAGGTAATTGTACTTCTCCATGTTCACCAGCTGCAATGTTGCTATCTTCGCTCCCCTTCTTTTTTCCAACGACACTATGGCCGCGTTTGTCATCTCAGTCTGTCTATAACAATGGACCCAAAGTAAATTAGTTGTTGGAGATTGCTAACAGAGACAGAGAGGGTACCACCGTATCAATAAGAGACTTGTGAACCCAATCCTTCAAGAAGATCGCATGAGCCTAGAAATATTTAACCACACAAAGGAAAAAAGGACACATGTTTTTGGATGGACACAATAGAATACTCAATGGACGATAGTAACCTTGCTCAGGAGCAATCAAGTGAGGATGGTAACCATTATCTCAGTGACCATCTAGGGGATACTCCTAAAATAAATTGGAACTACCGAAGATCTTAGCAGCACTGATTTATATAAGTTAAAGACAATATATATTTTAGAAACTGATTGGTTTACTGAATTATAAACATATATTTTGAAATTTAAAGCAATAAGGTGAGAAACCTTTTTTATCAACACCTCACCTTGTCAATCAAATCTGGATTTGTAACACCCCAACCTCTGTTTCTAAATGGGTCATGAACATCCTCACATGAATGGCAGCAGTCATGCTCTTCCTGCAAAGAAAAACAATATAGGTCACATGAAAGTATGAAAGCAAGATTGAAAACACACCATCAAGTATTCTGAAAGGATAAGTCATGTTTATGTTACGCAAGCAAGATCCATTATATTTTGCAGCTACCTATAGTTTCTCTCCTTGTTCAAGGCCAGGTCTGCATAAATCAAAGACATTCCATAGGGAATTACATGGTCTAAGGAATGGAATAAGTAAAAGACGCATCTGAGATTCAAGCAAAGAGTCTGTCCAACACATTGCACTGCAATAGAGGTATGAGATTTTCTTTAAAATGTAAATGGTGCACTGACATTTACCTTGTTCTCGTAGTCAATTAAACCCGGGACAGCAAGTGTTTCACATTCTTGCTAAGGTTCTTAATACTTCAGATAGCTGAGCAAATAACATTCAAATACAAAAATAAATAAGTCTCTGTTTTAAAATCTACCAAAAAGAAGACTCTGATGTAAAACCAACGAAAGAAACAAACTTGAAGAGAATCTTACATGGGTTTTCAAGCTCTAGTAGACGCATTTTGATTAACGCCACGCAAAAACTCTCTTTTCCTTTGTGGATGCTTCTCTGATATCAAACCTGTAATCTAATTTTATACATCGCCACTCGAATGAATTTGATCTTGTATTTGATAAAGAATCCATAGATTATGAGTTCTTACCTATTGACAAAATCATGGATGTCAATATCCCAAAGACATTGACATCCATGATAACTATTGAACAACTCTAATCTCAAGACAGAGAAGATGCGTGAAGACGCAAATCTGAAAATTTACTCAGACAGTAAAAACACACAACATAACAACAGCCACGTCTCAAAATAGTAATCGGTCGGGGTGGAATAAAAAATAGATTAATACAAACAGACACTGATAATTCTATCATGGATTCGAGACGGCTCATAGTGGTGGAACATTCAATCGGTTAAACTAAACAAAAAGGGGGGGTTTAATACAAAACCTGAGAATCAACCAAAAGCATGTCGACGTCCATGAGCTCTCCACCACGGCGGACGTTTTTCGCCTCCCAGAAGCGGAGCAAGCGCACTTCGACGGTGGAGGAGGATCGGCCGGACTGGAGATTGGAGAGGAGAACTAGAGCGTTAGCCATATCTTAGGTTTTTTTTTGTAAGAGTAACGAAAAGGATGAGAATAACCACGCTTACCTTCTTATACTCGTCTCCATCGCCAGACACAATTAAATCCCGCATTGATTCTACATCGTGGTTGATCGATTAATGAGATGATTAATTCTGATTGTTTGGTTTCTCTGATATCGGGAGAGGAAGGAGAACAGTGACGACAAAAGGTCTCCACTAAATTAATCTAAACGCAGCGCATGACGTAGCTGGTTATCAATTGAGGCCATGCGTCTTGATATTGTTATAACAGGCCCAGATACTTGTGTCTCGCAAGCCCAACTCGTATAGTAATAGATTTAAATGAAACTCAGAGTTTTGAGTAGATGGACACATGTTGCACTGTCCTTTAACGATTTTATGTGCTGGCAAGAGGAGAAGGGAGTCCCCTTTTCTTTATAATAATAGATTTGAAAAGTTAGTTTCTTACGTGTTGTACGCACATTATTTCTTATAATGGTTAATTATAATTCTATTCTTAATGAATTAAAATCTTATATATAATTCATTATTTAAAACCATTTAATTACTTTGCCAACTAAATTATTTTTTTAGTTTTCTTTTTTGTATATTCCAAATGATATATATAGATAGCAAAAAACAAATATTTAAATAATAAAAACGAAGATTGCATTTACAGAAAGGAAAGAAAATATACTTAATGAAAATAAATTTTATATTTAATGTGATTTCATAACAAGGAAAGTTCACAAAAAAACATATTTGACTCAAAATCTACATAAATTTGATTTAATATTCTTGAATTTGATTTTTTTATATATTTATACAACATAATAATATACCTATAATAAGAATACATAAACCAATATGAATTTTATGGTTAATATTATTTAGAAATTTTTATTTTTATTTTATACATCTAAAATATAAAATTATTTAAAAAAATTCCCAAAAACATTTTTTTGTAAATATTGATAGCTGTTATTTTACAAAACTTTGTACTTATCACATTTCAGTTTTTTCTACTATTTTTACTTATTCAAAAATATCGAAGTATGCAAAAGAATAGATGTACTTATAATATATTTATTTTCTGAATATTATATCCATGCATGATCACAGAAAAATCATCTAGTAATAAATTGTTTTAGAAGTCAGTTTTTTACATGTCGCGTTCACGTTAATTCGAACGATAGTTAACTACAGGGACACCCTTAATGAGTTAAAGTATTATATCTTATTTTTCATTATTTAAAACTACTTAAGGGTTTATGCCAATTAAACTAAATTTTAGTTTCCTTTTTTATATTTTCCAAATAACATATATCATAAAAGGAATTTTAATAAAATAAAAAAAAAATTATATTTACAAAAAAAGCAAAGAAAACATATTTTATGAAAAATATATTTTATATATAGTGTGACTTCATAAAAATGAAAGTTCACAAAAAAATGTTTTGATGTTCAAAAAATAATCATCTCTTAAAATAATATCAAAAACATAATATATATGCTAAAATATCATTGATAAACTAATTTTTTTTCCTACTATTGAGATAGTAAAATAATATTTTTGCAGATTACTTTTTTGTTAAATTTTTAATTTTGATTAAGTTTTCTATATAATTTCTATCAAAATACATAAATAAAAAAATCTATAAACTTTAATCAAACCTAATATCCACTAAAAGTTCTTTAAGGCTAATTTTTATTTTTATTATTCAACATGATATACTTATAATTAGAATAAATAAACCGGTATGAATTTTTATGGTTATTATTTAGAATTTTTAATTTATAATTTATATACGGAAATTGTAAAGTTACTTAGAATTTACAAAAATGTTTTTGTAAATATTGATATTTTATCGGTAATTTTTATAAAATTATTTACTTATAATCAATCCAATTTTATACTACTTTTACAATGCCACAATAATCAAATTATATAAAAGAAATTATGAAAGTATATATACATATTTAATATGAAGAACTGAACTAATGCAATAAATAAACTAATCAAAATTTAGTTTAACTAGAATCAAAAATAATTGTGCTTGATTTGAAGAAGTATGTATAACTCAGTATAACCCATAAATTGAAACAATCTAAACTTTTATGTCCAAAATCAAAAGTCTTAGTTCAAAAAACAAAACTAATCAAAGTTTTAATATATTTCAACAAAAAATACTATTGTTAAACTTGGAAAAGTAAATGCAATTTAATATACCCGATTAATTATCAAATCGATTAGATAATAATTAAAATAATATAATAATAATTAAAATAAATCATACATATAATTACAAAATAATTAAATTAAAATAGTAATAATTATATATATATATTTAAAATATTTATATCTGTGCATAAACACAGAAAAATCGCCTAGTGTTAACTATACATCAGTGATAAAGGCAGTTTTGGCTTACTTGAACCATTGAGAGAAGAGACTTTAGTACCGTTTGTGGGACAAACGAGCTAGGAGAGTCTCTTTGGGTCATATCCGACGAAATAGCACCTGTGGTGGGTCACATACGGAGACGAAGCTAGACTTTTTTTCAAACTAAGTGTACATTAATAGTTGATATATATAATGATAAAAGTTAAAATAAAGGTAACTGAATCCATGTTCTTGAGAAATTGTGGGTGCACCTTAACCAAATATGTCACTTAACACGTTCAATGTAAAAATTCCAGTTAGTAAATAATAATGGGTGCGCGTACACCTCTACCTTTCAACTTAACTTTATTTCTGGTCACATGGTTCATTGAGTATCCTATTATTCCTCTTTCTCCAAAGAGTGAAAATTACATTTTGAACTGAGAGTCTCTTAAGAGTAGATGTCAAACCAGAGAAAATAGCGAGGATCCACCAAATGAAGTCTGACCAGGTGGCGAAAGATAGTGCAGGATGTCCTAGCTAGAGAAAACCACTTCCCATAGTTCAACAGAGACAACACATTGAAGGAACACATGATCACATGTCTCAACCCACTACAACAAATATGGGTATTAATAGCAGACGATTAGCGCTATATTAGTGTTTTTATAGCGTTTTCATAAATGCTATTACAGCCTACGCTATAATAGGATGACGTGATATGATAGCATTTTTACCAAACGCTATAATAGGATAGCATATAATAGCGTATTGTTAATGCTATTTTATATTTATTAATAACACATGAACCGTGCTATATTAAACTATATAATAGTGGATATATGTTGTTATAAATAATTCATTTGTAGCTATATTTCGTTGCTATGATTAATGTTATTGTAGCTTATTGAATAAAAATAATAATTAAGAATAATTAAATTAAATTTGATTATTTCAACAATTAAAATTAAAATAAAATAAAATTATTTATAATTAAAAATTAAATTTATTTATCAATTTTAATTAGCATACAAAATAATTACAGAACACCTTAACCAAAAAACAAATTAAGGACACTAAACCAAAACCTAATTAACCTAGACCTAAACCACCACGCCCCGAGCCTCCCGCCGCCGGCTCATCCCTCTGTAACCCAAATCGAGCCTCTGTTAGTTCTCGTACTCCAGCCTCTGTTAGTTCTCGTACTCCAGCCTCTGTTCGTCCTCTTACTCCAGCCTCCAACCTGAACAACATTAAAAAAAACTGAACTTTAAAACACATCCAAAGATCACTGCTTCTCTACACAAGCTAAAGTCAGAAACATTGGATAAAATAGGGAACTTTACAATCTAGAACGAAGAGAGAGAGATGAAGCGACGAGCAACGCCCTCAGCCTTGCCCTCAGCCTTTACCCTTTTCGCAGATCTGGAAACAAACAAAAACAAATCTAAAAACAGATGAGTGGAAGAAAAGAAACAAAAGAACAGTAAATCAGAAGAAATAAATCGCAGAGATGAATGCTGAAGAGGAAAACAAGTTTTGATTTTGTTGATAGAGATTAAGAGATTGAGAGAAAATCTATGAAGAGATGAAGTTTCAGATGAATAAAAAAATAAAGGGAGAGAGATAGAGAGTTGGTCGACAGAGAGGGAGAGAGAGAGAGTTGGTTAGATTTGGTGCGTTGGATGACATTCAATCCAACGGTCCATGACAATTTTTATTTTTTTGTTGTTTTAACCTTTAGTAAATTTATATGGTAATTTCTTTTGGATAATACTAAATTATGATTTTATGTTTCTGTTTCATCATTAAAATTCAATTTTTAATTAAATATAATGGTTGTGATATAGCATTTGAAATATGTGATATGGTTTAATGTTTTGAGATGTAAAGTTATGATAATATATGTTAATATGTAATATGTAGTTTAGGGTTAAGAGTTAGAATAAAATATATTTTTAAGTTTGAAAAGATTGGATTATAACTTTATATGAAGATTTTATGTTTGGGGTATAGGGTGTAGATTTTGAAATTTGTTAAAATTTTAAAATTTAGATTGGAAGTTTGTTTTTAGTAGATGAATGATTTTGTTTGAAGTTGGGTTTAGGGTATGAAATTTGATGGAGAGTTTAAGGTTTACATTTAAGATTTAGAAGTTTAATGAAAATTAGATATAAAGTTTAAGTTTATATTTTGGGTTTAAAATCTGAAAATATTTTATTTAGTATTTAGAATACCATTTAAGTTTAAATTTTAGGGTATTAGATTTAGGGTTTAGGGTATTAGATTTAGTTTGAATATATATATATATATTTGTTAACAAAATTCTAATTGTCAATTTTTATCATTTAATTTTACACTCAAACATATAAACTAAATATAATTATTTTGCAATAAATGATATTTTTTATATCTAATTAATTGTATAAAAGATAATATTTTATAGCAAAGCTCCAATTATCATCTCATACACTACAATTGGATCTATAAATAAAATTTTATATTCATTAAATTTATAAAATATACATTATTTCATATATCATCCAAATACACATAAACCAAAACAACGATGAGAGATCGAGGCGGAGATGGTGGAGAGAGGTTGTGGAGAGGAAGGTTTGGTGAGCGACGGAGTCGGAGATGGAGGAGAGAGGATGTGGACAGGAAGGGAAGATTGAGAAAACGAGGCGGAGATGGTGGAGAGAGATGATGTGGAGAGGAAGGGATCGAGTCGGAGATGGTGGAGAGAGGATGTGGAGAGGAAGGGATCAAAGACGATGGAGTCGGAGATGGTGGAGAGGAAGGGTTTCACGGTGAAACGAGTGGGAGATGGTGGACAGAGCTTTGAGCTCGATGGAGGTAGAGAGAAAGGGTCGAAGACGGAGACAACGAGGAGAATTGAAACCCTTTTTTTTTTTAATGCTATGAAAAGTTTATGTTCTTAAAACATACCGCCTAAATCCTTTTTTCACTAAGTGTTGGCGCTAATTGAGTGATTAGTGAGTTTTTTTTTCTGTTTACTGATTTTTCGGCATAGCATAAGTTAAATGCTATAACTTTGCTACCCAGACTTCCAATTACCTTTCCATAGCAGTTAGGAAAATTGTGCTATTGTAATCTGCTATAAATACCTATATTTGTTGTAGTGACCCCTTGACCACAAAGAAAGCATGACGTTTGGGTTCCTAAACCCCATTGCACAAGTCTGCTTCTAACCGGAACATATCATAAATACCAAACATAATTACCATCATGTGAAATGGCAGAAACAATAAGCTTATTAGTTCACAAAAAAACAATATAATTTAGCCATTAATATTTTATACCGCGAATGCATCATATATATTAATAAAAGAGTACAAATTAGACTAATGAAAATAGTTTACATGTTAATTTGTGCATGCTAGTTAACATGCAAATTGCAATAGTCTATTGTTAATTAGACTAATTAATGCAATTTGAACCAGATTTGTCATTGAGTCATTGCAATATCCACATTTGTACTCTGCTTATCAAACTGAGATTGTTGAGCATGAAGAATACATGTAATAACTTCTTATCAAATTGACATTGTTGAGCATGAAGAATACATGTAATAACTTCTTTTTTACTTTCTCAAACAAAAAAACTTCTCCCAGTTCAGAAACAAAACAAAAAAGAACTTCCTTTTTATGCTTTCGAAAAAATCTGTATGCTACCACAACCACAAATTATATACGGAATTAAAAAATTTCGTGTGTTTACAACTGTTGGTCAAACGTGTTCAGTCAGATTTATTAAGAAGTGTCGAAAAGTCAAATCAGAATACAATTTCCCGTGACGTGAAATCTGAAATATACATAGCGAGTCTTTTTTTCAAACACCGGTGATTCGATTATGCATGAAACCGATTACAGAGGCCGGCAATGAACAGTCCCGGAATACAACGGCCAGCGGACAACACAGTCTCTGAAAACTTAAGCCCACATATGAGAAAAATCACAAGATATAAACAACATCCGTACAATCAAAAAACAGATCAAACGAAATCCATAAACTTCAAGGAACCAACATGCAAAAGAAATCAACAAAGAACCTTTAAACAAAGACAAATCGTAGAAGCAAACAATGAAGCTATTTATATTGTTCTTTTCTTTTCAAGCAGGATCATCCTTTTGCTCATATATATTCAGATTAAACAAAGAAGAAGAAACATATATACCATTAGAACCAAATGTTATTTGTTTATTACAAATTTTTCATTTTCATTTTTATTCAAAATATTTTTTCTCTGGATTTATACTTTTAAACCTCATATGGGTCGTTAGTTTTCTATGAGTGGCCAATCATTTGAAAGAATATAGAAGCAAATTAACTGTAGATTATATTTTAGCCAAAAATGCACAGTGAGGGTCTAATCTTTTATGTTTTCCTAAACATGAACTTTGTTTTGTTAACACAATGAACCGTAGTGCTTGCACTGGATAATATAAATGAATGCCATCATAGACTCATATAGCTGGTGAAGAGCTACGAGACAAACATGCCTCAAAATATGACTGCCCTTTATATTTATTACGTTCCTAATTACAATGCTACATAGATAAAGTCGTAGCCAGACCTGTATTCTCTGTTGAAATAAATACTAGTACTGCATATAATATGTCTCAGAACGTATGGCTTGAATAGCAATAAACTTCGAGTAAGGACTATATTTTTTTCTGTAGCAACAATAAAAAATCTGTACCAAGTACTGTTGATATATTTCATTGGATTTTTCTTGAACATGACCAATAAATTTTATTAATCAAGTATATGATATCTGTAAAACCAGAAACGGAAATTAATTAATAAATTTTTATCTAAATCATTCTAATTTAAATAATCATGTATTCAATAAAAATATATTAGTTTATTATATATATTTTAAAAAAATTCGTGAAAATGTTAAAATGATAACTATAATGAAATAGAGAGACTATATAATTACAATTGATTGTTTGATAGTTAATTTAATTCACTCTTCTCAAGATGGTTTAATGGCTTAATACCTAAATGATGTCTAGCACATGAATATATATATATATATATGGTTTAGATGGTACTGATAAACTAATCAAATTGGAGGATATAATAATATTTTTAGTGAAAAATACCCACGCCATATAGAAACAACAACATGTCTTCACGTAGTAAACACCTCCTCGAAAACGTCCAACTAGCTTAAACCTAATTCTACTTATTGTATATTACACATATAAACCTAGGTAAACCATACTTAATTAAAACAAATGGTTTTAAATTTTAAATTTTAAAAATGTTTACAATTAATGAAGTTGGTAGGGTACCTATAAACTGATGCAAAATTAAATTGTAAATATTTGGTTTCCTAACTGGTCGTCCTCAATAACCCAACCACTCTTCTGACTAACTTCCCTTGCCTTCTTTACTTCGCAATTAGTAATACAATATCACCTATATATAATATGCACGTATACAGTTATATTTCGCAATTCAATTCTTAAACTTTACTTAGATAGTGCCTCTTAATTAACTATGCGCATGTAAAACATTTGACACTATTTACACTAATCTAATGTTCTAGTTTAGAATATCGAATACATGATAAAACAGTACTATTTGAACAAAAAAAGACAGTTAGCACTTACCATAACACAAACACGCGCGCACACACACAAGCATATATATATATGGATTCATATTCTAAATTTCAGTTTAAGAAGGTACTGTTTATACTTTCACAAATTTATAAAAACTGGTCGAATTTAAGGAAACTAGAGATTAATCTAGGGAAAACAGTAAACTCAGACAAAATAAATAATTAAGAAAATAGTTAACTCAGCCATGAAATTTGTCGCTACAATGAATCTTGAATTTTGCAAACATATTATAAAAAATCATAATCAGGAATTATTATGCTAGTCCTTCAGTTAGTTATATTAATCAAATCGGTATACTGAATCAAAAACTTTTTTTTTGCCAAGTAAAACGTGTGTTTTCTCAAAAAAAAAGAGTAAACGTGTGTATATTCAAAAATATATGCATTAGTTGCTTTGATATTTAAAATATTTTCTTTTTGAAAACTAGGGTTTAGTAATGACGACCTGTTTCTGTTGTGTCTTGTTTAAAAGGCCGCCTCCTCCGCCACTCATCAGTCCCTCATCATAACACCATCATCACCATTCACCCACCTCTCTCTCTCCCTCCTCTTTTTTCTCTCTCTAGAACAAATTTGAGAATCTTCTAAATATTGTGACTGTTAATCATGAGAGTGAAGCTATTTCAGTTGAGGGGAATGTTGTCTGGACCGAGGATATTATAGACACACAAGTGATTGATCATATATATGTATAGAGTATTCTCGGACCAGGCTTCATCCCCCCTAACATGTTATTGCCTTGAATGATCATCAGATATTATTAACTCCTCTGCTAATTACTTGCAAAGTAACTATTAAGTTCAGTTATGTCATTGAGTCTTTTCGTGCATGGCTTCTTAAGAGTAGCTCGATTTACACATTTTCGATTCCCTTTTTCTTGGTTTTTGTTTCGTATCTTTGAATTTCTTTATCAGTATTATTATTTATGTATTTCGAAAAAAACAAAATTTACATAAGACATTATATATGCGTTATGTTAAGGATTGAAGCATACACTATAAAACTTTTTTTTTGTATGACTGTTAAATTATATCCACTATAAAAAAAAATTTGTATGACTGTTAAATAATTTTTACATAAGACATTATATATGCGTTATGTTAAGGATATTTGAAGCATACACTATAAAACTTTTTTTTGTATGACTGTTAAATTATATTCATAAAAAACAGTTTTGTACATCAAATGCATCAATATGCTAAGATTGTAATAGCAAACATAGATATTACAGCCTTGTGCCAAACCAAAATTGAGGAAGACCGGTTCTCAAAAGAGTCAGCCGGTTCCTTAAGTTCTTGTCAAGTAGTTTGTAGAGTAATTGAGCAGAGATGGGTGGCTCTCACCATGGAGCCTTCTGTTCGGCTCACTCCAGACCATGTGAATCACTATCAAACATCCCTGTTGTTATCCCTTTTTATTTGCCTCGTGTCCGGCTACTCTTGATCAGGGTTGAGCTAACAGGCCTCTTTATTATTCCCCCCTCCCACCTAAACTTCTACGAATAAAAATATGCAGTGACTCAGATGAAAGTCTAGAAGTTAAATGACCATATATGGTCAGACTTTTTGTCCGGCTCAACGTCCTGAGACTCTGATCTTCAACCACCTCACTCACTACCAGATGCTGATTTCTTCGTTTATATATGAGTTAAAATTTAAGAGTTTATTAAATTAATTTTTTTTTATAGTCACATGAACATCTGTGTCTTTTTCTTTTGTACATTTTCCATCCATGTCCGCATCTTTTACGTCCACACTTTTATCATTTATATCCACACATTTTTATATAAATATTAAAAATATATCGAAAGTGGATGTAGAAAAGAAAAAAAGCTTATAATTTAAAGTAATAAACAAGACATTTTTATCTATAAACCCACAAATTTAAATGGCTCAAATGATTGATAAAAAAATACCTCAAAGGAAACTCACTTGAAACACAACTGGTTCCCCACAACCACACATGACACATGAATCCTTCCCTTTTTCAATAAAGGTATAATTGTCCAAATTTTATTTTGGTAATACGAGAATATGTCTCACATGTAAGAAGTGTCTCTCATTGCAAAATAAAGAAAAAAACATCTTTTTATGTAATCAACTCATTTAGAAAATATAAATCTAAGATAAAAATGTCACAACGAAAAATTTCCTCTTAAAATACGAAAAGTTACTCCAAAAAACTTTCTCATTTTTCAATTACATCTAGAGATACAAATCACAATACATTTGAGACACACTTTTCTTTTGTTAAATGATCTTATCACGCCTGACCCAAAAGATACTTCAAGTTTTTTGTTACTCTTCTCCCCTAGCTCCCAAAAAATTCATCATCTCCCCTAACTCAATTATACTTTCCCAAATTATCAAAGCCTAAACAAAATCAAGAGAGGATCAATAGGTGCAATAAATATTTCAACATCCACTTTCTTTATATTCAACACATACTTCTGTAATAAATATTTCAATTTTTCTTTATGTTTCAACATCACTTTCGATATACTTTTAAATATTTATATAAACATGTGTGGACATGGATGGAAAATATACGAAATAAAAAGACTTGGACATGTTCGTATGACTATGTGGATGGATGTTTGTGGACGGCTACTTGTGAATGAGTAGGCAGAGAAATAGACGATAAAAGTGTGGACGTAAAAGATGTAAACATGGATGTAAAATGTGCAAAAAATACATAAACTTGTTCATGACTATCTGAGTCTTTGATATAAGACTAGTAGATAGTTGGTTTGTTTCCACTTCTAGTACATTGTATTATGCATGAGCTGAGTGTATGTCATGTACATAAACAACTAATCGTCAGAGAGCGAATGAATTATATAACTTTTGGAGATAGGATATATGATTTCTGGATTTGTGGACATCGCATGTGTGTATTTGATAAAATGAATATTACAATAAAAAAATAATTAACAACCAATAGAATTGCAGAACATTGAAACTTCTTGACGATTATCTCAAAAGCACATTAAAATATATATCAAATGTCAAACAAAGGCAACATACATTGTTACCTGAACATCATGAAGCTTTAAATTTACTTTAAATAATCAAGAGCTCTCTTATTGTAGTGTAAAGCGATTTCCCAAGCTAAATCAATAATATAAATGAAGCTTGGTGACTAGCAATCTATTCTATCAAAAGAAAAGTACAAAATATCACTTGCCTATTGCAGAACATTAATACTACTTGACGATTATCTCAAAACAAAACACACTGACATATTTATCAAATGTCAAACAAAAGTAACATACATCATTACCTAAACATCTGAAGCTTTTGAATAATTGAAAGCTCTCTCATTGTAGTGTAAGTGATTTCTCTAGTTAAATCAATAATATAAATGAAACTTGGTGACTAGCAGTTTAACCAATAAAGTTCCAGCGTTTTTTTCTGACAAACATGTAAATGATTTCAACAAAAGAAGAAACAGACAAGCGAGAACGAGGTTCACCTAAAAAAGAAACAAAGAATTACAACAAAAAAATGTAAGTATTTGATGGAAGATTATCAAAATAATTTTTTCTTTAATTCAAACTTGGAAATGAGTAGTAAGAAATCAGGAAACTCACATATCGTTTCGAATGCTAGATTGAAAAGAGCGTAAACCAACAGGATCTGGGCGCCTGCGATTCACTCACTACAAAAAAACACTAGTTTACATCATTTATTTTATATATTTGTTTTAGTTATAAATGATGTAAAAAGCTTTTACATCATTTAAATAAATGACTCTGAAAATGGTGATGCAAATAATTAACATCATTTTATCAAAAACTGATGCAATAAAATTATATATTTACATCAATTATTTTAAATGATTTCAAAACATATCATTTGTAAGAAAATGATGTTAACTTTGAAATCAATTATGTGAAATGATATTGGTATTAGTTTCAATTAGAAAAATTGATTTGAATTGTTGAATCATTTATTATAAACTGATGTAACAGTAATATCAATTCTCAGAAATGATTTTAGTAATCGTATCATTTATTACAAGAAATGTTAAATATTATATCATTTTAGACAATTGATATTAACTTTATATCAGTTTTTAAAAAGTGATTTTAATAATTATATCATTCAAAGCAAGTGATTTAAGTATTACTATCATTTTACACATTGATGTTAATTTTATATCAGTTTTAAAAAGTGATTTTAATAATTATATCATTTACAGTTTATTGATTTAAATTTTTATCATCATTTGTATATAATTGATTATAAATCTATATCAATTTTTATAAATGATTTTAATATATTTCACTTATACAATTGATACAAAATATTATTTTTATTTACATATTTATGATTTATATTAATATAAACGAATTTGTTTTTATTAAATTTTAAATGTATATAAAATGCAAGAAATTAACTAAAAGAATAAAAACCTGATTTAAATTAATAAATAAAGTATTAGCAATCAAATAACAACTAATCCCTCATGCAAATTCATAAAATAAAATAAACTGAAAGCTGCTGAAAATATTATTAAACTAATGTTGATGAAGATCACTGCGATTGCTTCCAACGTCTGAGTCTTAATCTCTAACAGCATCATCATTCCGTTCCTGGAATAGAATTATAGAACAAATTAGTTAATATTTTGAATAATCATTCATTATAGAACTAAACTTAATTAGAATTTACATGATTTGGATTTGATGGATTTGGTATGCTGGCAAAAGATGGATTTGGTATGTTAGCAAAAGCTACAGCAAAACTTGAAACCCATGCTTTTGCCTAAATAATTAGTTCGACATAGTAGTCTACATATCAAAAGTCTAAAAAAATACTATTAACTTATAAACTATATTATTACTATATTATTACCTGGTCACCAGTTGAAGTACCAATTACTTGTTGGATGATCGTAGTCATTCCCATAACTTGATCTGATAATTTTTTCACTTGTGATTTCAGGTCGACAACCATTTCTGAATTCCCTATCTCTTCTCTCGTAACAGTTGAATGGTTCACTAGTTTTGAAGGTGTAGGTCCACGACTAACACACCGTATTCGTCCAGGATGCTCTGGACCAAACACTTGTGCATATTCATCATCCAAACTAGCAGTGACATTGTTTGCCAATATGAGTTTTGGTCCAACAACGTCGTAAGTGCTTCCTAAAACACAGTAAAAAGAAAAATATCAAGTAAATTTAACTTATAAAAAATATGGTAATATCAAGTAAAACTAACCGCCCGTTTTTTTTTGCTTCTTCGCTTACAAAATTTCCATTAGGTTTCGTGCGAGTCTCAATGAAAAATTCTACTCGACATGGTCGTTTTCCAGTCTTGATTGTCTTTATAAAAGTACATGCAAAAAATATAAAATATTAGTATAGTAACATAGTTTATATCAATATAATAAATTAATTTTACATTACTTACAATATCATTTCCTTTCCTTGAAAAACTTATTCTTCCACATACGTGAGGCATGATGTTTTTCTTTTGGCTTTCTGTAATCATTTCTTGCATTTTCTGAAATTTCACATATAAAATATTACTTGCAGTTGATATACAACTATATATAAATATCTAACGAATAAACTGTACCTTCCACTTTTCAGTGACTCTTATGTGAACGAAATGACTCCACTGATTTTCAGAAACATTTTCTGGTCGATTGAGCAGTGTCTCACTTAGACTATTTCGCTTGTATTCTTTCCAAAGACGTAGTTTGACATCTTTGCATCTGCTACCTAATGAACTCATCACAAATAATTTTCACATAAGTGGATCACCAAACCAGAATTTGGACTGAAATAGCAAAAACATGTTATTTTCATCAGACGAATATATCATCTTATAGTATCTCAAAAATTAAAATTTATAAAGAGATCAAATGTTAGTATTACCTGTATTACTTCCCAAACTTTATTTTTTTTATGTGAGAATTAACTAGTCTCCAGTCACTGTAGTTAATGGGTAGCAAATTCACATCATTGCTTAGTTGACTTAACCATGATCTTAGTAAACCTCCGGAATCTCCAATTGGTTGGCCACTATCTTCATCAAGATGAACAATCACTCTGCTATTTTGAATTTTCCAAACATCTTTAGATGTTATTATTTTGCCTTCGATTTTCCCATCAGTGTCTTGCTAATTAAAAAAAGAGTATTATATAAAAGACTAAATTAGCATGTAGTATCTATTTTCGAACAGAGCATGTAGAAATAATTCTAGGTTTAAAAAAAAATATAGATTATTTAGACAAGACATTATGCAAATAAATTAATACATTAATACGTCATAGCAAAAATAAGCATTAGCTCTCTTGATAAACTAAGTTAATATGTTATACCAAATAAATTAACTATAACTGAATCTTCCTTGCACACATAAACGCTGGTGGCGTAATGACTATGTTTAATAATAATATGTTCTCAGAATTTGAATCTAACAGCTCTATACATTAAAAAGATGATAAATGATCCCTTCTCATTTATAGACACAACAAATTTTCCATCAAAATATACTAGATTCTGACGAAAGCCATGATCTATAGGAAGAAAACGACGATGACCAATAAAGCAATTTTTTTTTCATGTCGTAAACGTTGTCCGATTCCATCAAAGTTACAGGTTGGACAAGCTGATGCTGTATACGTATTCCAACCCGACATATTTCCTAAACCCGAAAAATCGCTTATTGTCCACATGATGGCTGCTCGCATGTCAAATGTTTATTTTGTTGAAGCATCTAGCATTTCAATACCATCACACCATAGCTCTTTCAGATCTTTGATAAGTGGCTGCAAGTAAACATCAATATCATTACCAGGCATGTGTTTTCCGGGGATAACCATCGAGAGAATCGTTGACGTCTGCTTCATAGACATCCACGGTGGAAAGTTATAAGGAAATAATATCACTGGCCAGATGCTATAACTACTACTCATTGTACCAAATGGATTAACAGATGCTATAACCATCAGTCGCCAACCCTAGTCTGACATTTCTTGGATCAGATGCAAAGTCAGGATATTTCTTATCAAATTCCTTCCAAGCCCTTCCGTCTCTTGGATGTCGTAGCTTACCATCATGTTAGTAGAAGATGCATGCCATCTCATGTGGGCAGCAGTTTTTGATGACATAAATAAACGTTGTAACCGTGGCTTCAGGGGAAAGTAACGCAAAAATTTTGTAGGAGATCTCTTTTTTTTTCTTTCCTGGTTCAGAAACTGTGTTCTTTGTATCTTTCCAACGAGAGGCCTCACAGAATTTGCAAACTTCCCTTTCTGCATCTGCTTTCCCGATATAACATGCAATCATTTGGACATGCATGAATTGACTCATAAGTCATTTCTAATTTACGAATAACCTTTTTCATGTCATTAAATGAATCTGGCAATTTGGTATGTGAAAATACTTCTTTCATCAAATCAAGCACCATGGATATCTCCTTGTCATTAATCCCACACATATATTTGATATGGTATAACTTCAATATAAAGGACAACTTCGTGAATTTATCGCATCTAGGATATAGCTCTTGATTGTAATCAGCAAACATCTCATAAAAACTTTCTCCTTTCTTGGAACTTTCACTTGAAGTGGATGGTCTATCAGTGTCCATAGGTGACCCAAACGATCCATGTTCATTTTCCTCATTCATATTTGCACTAATATCTGGAAAAATATCGTCCAAGAGGTTCAAAGTTGAATCTTTTTCAACATGAGCACTATCAGAAGGTACTCTTGCATTTCTAGTGACATGTATATCTTCTCTGTGTACTATCCAACTTGTGTAAGAACTTAAAAAGCCATAACATATCAGATCACCTTCGATATCTTCTCTTGTCTTAGATTTGGCTAGAGAACAACGAGTACATGAGAAAAAGATATACTGAGACACTTTTAAGTGTTAGGAGAAAGAAAAAAACAGGATTAGTTAGCATGTACAAGAAACTTAGTTTCTTTTGTTATTCAAACTTTTAATTTTTTTCTCAAAGCTAATGGAAGATGATGAAGCTGTGATCGTGAATGACTTTAACGTAACGACGTAGTTTTTTTCTGACTAGCTAGAAGAGAACGCCAAAGTTTATCTTTTTATTTTTTTTATAACCTATACTTTCTTAAAGATAAATAGCAACTTAAATCTCTTATTATCTCTCTACTACGAAATATTTATCAAAGTATATCTTTCTACATAATTATGTGATTAGAATTAGTTTGTTTAATATCAAATATTTTAACTGATACAAATTAGGATAAAATATTATCATTTATATTTAATTGATGGTAAAGAAAGAGATAGTTGCATTACTTTTTTATAATTGAAGTTAATACTACAATTTTTTTTCGAAATAGATATATATATATATATATATATATATATATATATATATATATATATAAATAATTAGAATCGCTTTTTAGTTGATGTAAAATTTGTAACGTTTGCATAAATGATTTTAATCCAGAATAAATTTACATCATTTATTTAAATGATATAACTTAATATAGTAGCATCGGTTTTATTAAAGTGAACCAAGATAAATTATATCAGTTAGTCAAAGTGATGTTAAAAAATTTGTTAATAATGACATCAGATTGTTATAACTGATGCTAAATTATTATATTTTGTACCATTTACAAATAAATGATTACAAATCATATCATTTAATTATGTGATATAATTTAAGTGATACATTTCACATCTTTTTTGTAGTGACTAGTCGCCATTTTCACCTTCGAATCCTCTTTCACCAGCAACCACACCTCACTTGCTGCCGCTACTTTCTTCTCGAAGTCTCTGCCTTCGTTTTTTCAAAAGAGAGTTGCCAATCTATCTCTAATGAATAAGCACTTAAGATCAAACACTTACTGTAAATACCAACGGCCACAATTCCTTTGATACAGAATCGTAAAGGAGATGAAATAGATCGGGAAATTATCATCCTTTGGAGTTGTCTCTTTCTCTGTTTTTGGGTTCTTTTGGATTTTTGTTCTCTTTTAATTTTAGGACTGGGGATGACTTCGAAGAAGGAGATGATGGAACAGCCATAACCACATGAACAAATCATTTCATTACAAGCTTTGGTCTCATCACACCCATCGATCTTCTTTTGATTTTGTTTAGGGTTTGATAATTTGGGAAAATATAATTGAGTTAGGAGAGAGGATAAATTTGTCGGGAGTCAAGGAAGAAGATGAATATAAAAATGAAGTATGTTCTAGTTCATGGATGATAAGATTATTCAACAACAAAAAAGTATGAGTTTAAGTGTATTGTATCTCCAGATGTAATTTGAATAAGAGTAAATCAAAGCTATAAAAAGGAAAATTTGAGACTTCTTTTAATTGAAACGAAACAGCTAATTTATCCGTTATTAATTTTTCCTTTCTAAATTTTCTAGCCGATGTTCGAATAAGAGCAAATAAAAATTATAGGAAGGAAAAGTTGAGACTTCATGATATTTTCTGCCGTTTTTGTAATTCATGATGTTTTCATTATAAAATATTTAATAAAATTTCGAGTTAAAAAAGAAAAGGAAAAGTTGAAACTTCTTTTAATTGAAACAAAACTACTAATTTATCCGTTATGTGCTGATACAATAATAACGCTACGATTCACAAATGAGGTAATAATAATGTGTGAACTCGAGCAAGATGAAAAGTTTATCTTTTTGTTTCTTTCAACTACAGTAGAACCTCTATAAATTAATAATGTTGGGACTTTGAAAATTTATTAATTTATAGAGATATTAATTTACAAAAGTTTCCTTATTTAGATTTTTTTCTATCTTTAAATATTTTTATTTATATAAAAAAAGAAAATATTTTATTTTACCGTATGTACATTATTTAAATTTTAGAAATTTAACTTTCATATTGTTTTATTATCTTATTTTGTGTATATTTTTATGTTTCATAGAATTGTTAAGTGGTTTTCGGTATAATTTTACCAAATATTATTAAAATATATTGAAATGTTAAGAAAAACAAAGAATTTTCATTGTGAATATAAAACCAACAATATAATATTTAACTTGTACTTATATAAAAATTATATATAGATAGATTATTAATTTATGATTTTAAGGGGACTATATATTTACATAGAAGTTTTAAAAATATTATTATCTTATTATTTTATCGATTTGTGTTATATTTAACACTAGCCCAATTTGGGACCGACAAAATTTATTAATTTATAGAGATTATTAATTTATAGAGTATTAATTTATAGAGGTTCTACTGTACTATCTTTTGACAAAAATAGTTTGGATGTTTCATGTGTCTTTTAAATTAAAGACTCAACTTGCAGTACAATATCAACGATTCTCCAAAGGAAAATATAATAGCATCTCGAAAAGAAAAATAGCAAACCAGTAACTTTTGAAGTGTTCCATTATCACGTAACATTAACATAAACTAGGTCAATACCCGCGCTACGCTGCGTAAAAAATAATACGAGATTATTTTATATGTATATTTATGTTATTTTATTTAAAATAATTTTATAAAATTTTATAAAATATAAAATATTCATAATTTTAGCTTGACACATAAATGGTATGAAATTAGTAAATTATGCGTATACAATACTTTTAACTTCAGTTTTTTTAAAAACTTTTGATATTGTTTTAGTTTTAGCCTATTTGTGATTTTTAAAATTATTACATGGTTTGTATTTTTTAAATATTTTGCAAAAATATCATAATAGTGATTAAAATGTATTGTTATGATATCCAACCATGACTCTGAAGATTAGAAAAACATTTCTTTGACCCCAACTTGTATAAAACGCCTAAATTTTTTCTCTAACTTCTTATATTTTTATTTTTATTTTCATTTTGGAGTATAAGTAAATAAATTGAATAATGAATAAATAAAATTAATGTATATTTAAAGTAGTCATATTTATTATTGCATGTTAGATTTAGAAATAACATGAAATTATTATAAAATTAAATTTTATATTGAATTACTCTATTTCAAACAAAATGTAAAAACCAATATCCACGCTAATATCAACTTCCGATCAATCATGTAATGTCATCATGATTTTATCCCCGTCATAGTGAGCATTTAAAGCAATATCAAGTATCTGCTGCAACGGGTACTTAAACACTTTTAATTTTTTCCTTTGATGTGCTTCAATCTTGTTATTTTCATCAGTTAGACATGGTTTACTTTACTTGCTTTAGCCCTAAGGTGCCATCGAACCATAATTCAGTTTTTAACTTCTCAGTTTTATGATACGTTCTATCTTTTAACAAAACCAGCCACCGAGTCACACTCTAATAGAGCTCAAGAGAACCATTGCAGGTCATAACTCATGCATCTAACTCTGCTGCAGACAATATCTATGTTTCTACCAGATAATGAGAGCTGTTGCCTATAGAACAAAATCACTTTCTTAATTCACTTTGGACCTATGAAGAGCAGTAACTAAGAACATCTTAAAATTGAAGCATAATATGCTTAAACCATGCTACACCGCGGATCCTTCGTATTTTCTGTATTATCATATAATTTTTTAAATCCTACCAAATAAATTAAATCACATTTCTATATTTATTATAAAGAACTGATGTATCTTAGCCAAGTTTATTATGTTATCGATGTTCTTGAATTTGTTACATTTATATTATTTTGCTCACTAATATTCTCCAAAACGGCATGAGTCCAGTGAAGAGTTTTTTTTTACTTCTTCTCACTACACCTTCACATGTCAGCTCTCTATTTTAGTCTCCATGATATCAACTTAGTTCAATGTCATTTCATCACCCGTATTATTGTTCTCATCTATACTGTTACACAATTTGTTTATCTAATATATCTAAAACATGACACAACTCTATTTTGATACATTCTAAGTGCTGAAATTAAATGTAAAATTAATCTTCAATTTTAAGAGTTCTAGTGTACAATTTGAAATATATTATATTTAGCTTAACGTTAGTGTAAATGAAAATATAGTATATTTCTTGTACGTTTTTAAGATTGTCATGTTTCACAAATTTTATTTTGATATTTTATTTAACTTATACTTACTATTATGCACAATATTAACAAGCATGATTTCACTTGCTTTAGTTCTATGTGATAATACTTTCTTCCCTTAACATTTATGGCCTTGAAATACCATTAGCTATTCACTGAAAATACCACTAACTAAAATACTTAAACAGTTGTAAATATGCACAGTCTAATGTCTTCCTTGAATGGTTCAATAACTATACTTAAACAGTTGTATATCGTAGCGTAGAGGAACCGAGAAACTTCCTTGATAGATTTAAGGAGACGACCTTCGGAAGACTCCTTTGTCATATTCAGTCATTTGGAAAACAAAAACTAACCCGAAACTGATCACTACAAGCACCACAATCATTGGATTCGTAGGAATATGATGAGACGAGCATAAAAAGAAAGGCTTAAACATTAAAGTAGAGCAACACATCTACTAAATCAAAGGTAAGCAATGAACCTTTTTATCATGGTCGTGGTCTTTAAACGATTCAGTCTCCCGGAGACTATGCCCTTACTTCAAAATCAACTTGCTGTAGCTTATAGCTAAATGAGACGCAGATTGTAACTGTTGATTTCCGTATAGTTCCCCTGTTTTTCAAGGAAAACAAAGAAGTGAAAGCAAAAGAAAGAGGGAGAAAGATATTTTGATTCTAAACTTAGTCCTTGGATACAAGAATATACGCAGATATGTTTTTAAACTACTACGAGACAAAACATGCAAATGAATAAAGTAGACCAAGCTATAAGTGCGAATAAAGTATCAGAGAAATTATCAGGGAGAAGAACACGCATTAAGAATGAATTGATTAACACAATATTGTTGGGGATGGATTGTCACCATCCACAAGGCCCAGCGAATAGGAGGCCCATTACCATCACTCAAGGATGATCGGCTCAAGGACGACTCCCGGCAAGCCGCGACTCGGCTTGTGACCTCTATGGCTGAAGGACGAGAAGCCGATGGAAACGATCAGGCGGCTCGGGCCGAGCAATCGTCTCGACTGGGCCTTTAAACAAAAAGGCCCATAACAGTCGGGACGAATTAGGTCAACACCAACCGACCTAGGAGACTATATAAAGAGTTGAGGACATGAAAGAAGGGTATCACCACTTAGACATACAGACTTGCGGCCAGATTAGGGTTTCTTTTACTCTCTTTGTATCTCGCCGTTTTCTCTTGTACTTCCGGCTAGGAGCTCACCGAGCATCGACTAGCCGGCTTTCTTACTCTTGTACCCTTGTGATTCCTACTCTAATAAAACGTCTCTGTTCATCCCACTCTTGAGTTCTTTTACTTTCATTCGACCAAACTCACCTCAAACAATTGGCGCCCACCGTGGGGCCGATCAGAGTAACGTTTCTTAGACCAGTATGACGATTGGTGACTCGAACCCTGGCACTTCCGGCGAAGTGCCCGAGCTTACGCCTCCGCCTAGGGATGGGCAAAAAAACCGAACCGAACCGATCAAACCGAACCAACCGAACCGAAATCGATTCGAACCGAACCAAAGTCTGTTATCAAACAGTTAGGTTTAACATTTTCCCAACCCGAACCAACCGAACCGAACCCGATCCGAACCGAACCACGTTGAACCGAACCGAACTGAACCGAACCAAACTAAACCGAACCCATAACCAATGTGCATATTAGCAATATACTAAAATTCTAAGACTAAAGTCATTGTTAACTTTATTAAGATTTTTTTTTAATTTTCTATTTACTTTAGTTAATTTTTATTTGATTGTGTTCTTATAAATTTTTTGTAGTTTGTTAAGGTTTTTGTTTCAGTTTTACATTATATTTAGTTTACATAGTTTATTTTGTAGAAGCATTATTAATGATGTTTTTTTAATTTTCTATTTATTATAGTTAACTTTGATTAGATTGTGCTCTTATAAATGTTTTGTGTTTTTAAAAGTTTTTTTCGGTTTTATATTGGATTTAGTCAACATAATTTAGTTTTTTACAGTTTTCAACACGATGATTTTATAACCATGCGTTTGTGTTTTAAAACCGAACCGAATTCAAACCGAACTGAGTTCAAACCGAACCGAAACCGATCCAAACCGAACTAATTATGGTTTACTTTGGTTGGATAAATCATTGAACCGAATTAACCAAACCAAACCGAACCCGAACCGAACCGATAAAATAACCGAAGTGCCCACCCCTACCTCCGCCTCCTCCTCCTTTTCTCTCGTCGGACTTCATGAGCTCCGTGATGGCTCGCCTCGCGCATCACGAGGAAGTCCAGAAAACGACGAACGAACAGCTCGCCGCTCTCGTAGCTGCCCTCACCGCTCCTGCTGGACCAACAAACCGTTCCCAGCCCGTCTGCCGGCATCTTTTCCCTCCAACGCCGGCGGAAGACCGCGCCGTGGACGAGTCTAACCCTAACGGCCCTCCTGCCGTATTTCCTACTCCGACGACAGCAGACCAAACGACTATTCGCGAAATCGCCGAGCTCAAACTCAGCCTTCAACAAATGAGCTCGCAGATCCACCAAGCGACGAGCGCAGCCCCCCAGATCGACAGCATCATCGCCTCCACTTCGCGTTCGCCCTTCGCCAGCGAGCTAACCAGGGTCCAGCTCCGCAAAATAGAAAAGCTCCGCCTCCCCGAGTACAAGCCCGGCGGCGACCCTGTCGAACATCTGACAGCCTTCAACATAGCTATGGCCAGAGCTCGCCTTTCCGACGAAGAGAAGGACGCAGGATACTGTCAGCTCTTCGTCGAAACACTCAACGAGCAAGCGCTAACCTGGTTCTCGCAGCTTGGCGAGAACTCGATTCGCAGTTTCCGGGACCTCTCAGCAGTATTCCTCAAGACCTACATCATGTTCGCCAAGCGAGCAGCGACCACTTCCAACCTTTGGAATATGGCACAAGAGAAAGACCAAAGCCTCAAGGACTACATGGAAAAGTTCAAGACGATCGTTTCCCGAGTCGACGTCCCTGATCACATCGCTATCGACGCTTTGATGAACACTCTCCTCGTCAACTCGAAGTTTCGTAAGGACCTGTATTCCAACCCTACGACTTCGCTCCCTGATGCTATCGCCCGATCTTACAACTTCATCCGAATGGAAGAAGATACCAAGGCAATAATTCGGAAGCAGAACGCCGCCAAGCCGGTTGCAGCCAAAAGTGCGGGTGCTCGGCCAGAGCCGCGCCAGCACGGACCAGCTGATAACAGCAGCAAAAAAGGAGGTCTCCTCTACGTCGTGGATGAGAACAACGCCCCTGTCTCAACCATGGTTATGCATGATAAAAAGTGGAATGTTTATCAGCGAGAGACCGACTCTCCAGATGAGTCTCCCAGTACCACGAGTGCTGGTGTCGTGGCTAAAGTCGATTCAGCTCCAGGACCGACCAGAACTCCCATCGATCTCACGAAGCATTGCAAGTATCACGACGTGAAGGGGCACGACACGACCGAGTGCAAATCTCTCTATGCCCAGTTCCTCTCCTCGATCGAAAGCGGAGACTACAAGATCCAGCCGCCAAAACCCAAACCAAAAGGGGAAAACAGCTGGAGCAGAAACAAAGATAAGAAGGCTCAGCGAAAATCGCAGGGCAAAAACCGTAAAAACGACAAACAGGCGAAGGATGCCGAGAAAGCCGCTCGCGAAACCGACGATGACGGCGACTCGGCGGACGACGATCAGCCTGCCAATCGCCAGCGCATTGAAGTAATCTGCGTCCAGCCTCAAGGAAAGAACGAACCGGGATCCTCGTCCGACGAGGACGACGACATGGAAACCCCAGACGGTACTACGGATCTTCGATCCTTCCTCGAGCAAAAGTCCCGACCTACTACCGAGGAAACGCCAGTCTCCACCGATCTTCGCCGAAAGATCGACTCGAGTCGAGCCGCGAAAGCTTCAGCACAAGAATTCCTCCAAAAGCAGTCCGCCGAAAAGCCGAACTGCGATCTGCGCGACAAACTCAACGCGAAGATCGGCGACCTGCGGACAACCCTTAACCGCAAGAAAAGGGATACTGCCGAAACGAGTAACGACCTTCGCGATGTGCTCCGCGCAAAGCGAGCACAAACTCGTCCACGGATAAACGTCATTATGGGTGGATCGCCTCCCTGCGGCGAACGGTAAGAGCAGTCAAAGACCACCGAAGGCAAGCCACCACTTCCCAACGGTGGCCCCAGAAGCAAGTAGACGATCACCCGATTACCTTTTTGTCTGACGATACACTCGGCGTGCACCTCCCTCATAACGATCCTTTGCTCGTCGTGCTCGGCGTCGACAAGTATGACGTCACGAAAGTACTTATCGATACCGGGAGTTCGGTCGATATCATCTTTCGCGAAACCCTCGTCAAGATGGGAATTGACCTCAATGACGTCAAGCCTTCTACTCGGACCCTGACGGGATTCAACGGTTCGTCAGAGGTAATCACGGGCACAATCCGCCTCTCGGTTCATGCATGCGGAGTCACGCGAACGGTCAAGTTCTCTGTGGTCGGCTCCAAAGCTCCTTACCACGTTATACTTGGCACCCCATGGTTGCATTCGATGCGAGCAATCGCATCAACGTACCACCAGTGTGTTAAATTCCCAGGGTCAGACGGATCAATCAAGACTCTGAAAGGCGATCAGCAGGCAGCGCGAGATCTCTTAATCGCCACGGTTAAAATTCAGCGCTCCCAATCACTCGTCAACTCAGTCTCTCCCCCCGCGAGCAAAGTTTGCCCGCAAAAGGAAGAGGTTATCGAAGTACCAGTTGACGACTCGGACCCGAGCAAAACAGTCCGAGTAGGCGCATTTTTACCCGACGAAATGCAGCAGACGATTCTCGAGTTCCTTAAGCAAAACCTATCCACGTTCGCCTGGGCAATGTCTGATATGAAGGGAATCGATCCAGCTATCACGACCCACGAGCTCAACGTTGATCCCAACTTCAAACCCATCCGGCAGAAGAGAAGAAAGTTGGGACCAGAGCGATCCAAAGCAGTCTACTCGGTGCCGGCTCAATCACTGAAGTTCGTTACCCGGAATGGCTAGCCAACCCGGTGGTCGTTAAGAAGAAGAACGGTAAATGGCGCATCTGCGTCGATTTTACCGACCTCAACAAAGCATGTCCTAAGGACAGCTACCCGTTGCCTAGCATCGATCGCCTAGTCGAATCGACGGCCGGCAACGAGATGCTGACGTTTATGGACGCCTTCTCGGGCTATAACCAGATTTTGATGCACCCGGACGACCAGGAGAAAACCGCCTTCATCACTGACCGAGGAACCTACTGTTATAAGGTGATGCCATTCGGGTTGAAAAACGCCGGGGCAACCTACCAGAGGCTTGTTAACAGGATGTTCGCCGACCAGTTAGGGAAAACAATGGAAGTTTATATCGACGATATGCTCGTCAAATCCCTCCGAGCCGACGACCATCTAGCACACTTGAAGGAATGCTTCGCGATCCTAAACAAGTACGGGATGAAGTTGAATCCCGCAAAGTGCACATTTGGAGTCTCCTCGGGCGAATTCCTTGGTTACATCGTCACGCAACGAGGAATAGAGGCTAACCCGAAACAGATCTCAGCAGTCCTGAATCTCCCCAGTCCGAGAAACTGCCGCGAAGTTCAGAGATTAACAGGACGCATCGCCGCCCTTAATCGCTTTATCTCCCGATCTACCGACAAGTGTCTTCCCTTCTATGATCTCCTCCGAGGGAACAAGAAGTTTATCTGGGATGATAAATGCGAGGACGCGTTCGTCCAACTCAAGCAATACCTGACGACTCCTCCCGTCTTGGCCAAGCCAGACGAAGGAGACGTTTTGTCTCTCTATATCGCTGTCTCCTCGGCAGCCGTCAGCAGTGTCTTAATCAAGGAGGATCGTGGCGAGCAGCGTCCGATTTTTTACACGAGCAGACGGATGACCGGTCCAGAGACCAGGTACCCAACCCTTGAGAAACTGGCTCTGGCCGTCGTCGACTCTGCGAGGAAACTACGACCCTACTTCCAGTCACACTCAATTGAAGTTCTGACCGACCAACCGCTCCGCACCGTGCTGCAAAACCCCAACAGAGCTGGCCGGTTGACCAAGTGGGCAATCGAACTGAGTGAGCTCGACATTACGTACAAATGCCGAAAAATCTCAAGTCCTCGCCGACTTCCTCGTCGAGCTCACACCAGATCTTGCACAAGACCTTGATGTTCCGAGCCCCAATTGGATTCTTCATGTCGACGGATCATCAACGAGTAAAGGATCTGGTGCTGGAGTTCAGCTTCAATCGCCAACAGGAGAACTCATCCGCCAGTCTTTCAGTTTCGGCTTCCCGGCCTCTAACAACGAGGCGGAGTATGAATCGTTGATCGCCGGTCTTCGTCTCGCCCGAGCTGTAAAAGCCAAACGCTTGAGTGCTTATTGCGACTCGCAGCTCGTCGCTAGCCAGTTTAGCGGCGACTACGATGCTCGCAATGATAGAATGGATGCGTATCTCCGAGTGGTTCAAGAGCTTGCTAGGGAATTCGATTTCTTCGAACTCACCAAGGTTCCTCGCGGAGAGAACGTTTGCGCTGATGCATTAGCCGCACTCGGGAGCAAACTCCACGATCAGGTCAAAAGGACGATACCCATACATCGGATTGACCGACCAAGCATCGATCCCTCCTCCGACGAAAGCTCTCCCATCGCTCCAATCTTCGCAACAACTCGACGATCCACCACCGATCAAACCGAAACTGCGACACCGGATCAAGCCGATACTGAGATGCTCGATCGTGACGACGCCCCAGTCGATTGGCGAGCCGAGTTCCTGGATTATCTCCTACGAGAAGAACTGCCAAAAGATAAGTGGGCAGCGAGACGCCTGAAGAGACGCAGCGTCCACTATGTCATCATGAACGACGAACTTCACCGAGTAACCGCGAACAAGGTTCTCTTAAAGTGCATCCAGGGCGATGAAGTGCGCCGAGTAATGGCTGAAACTCACGACGGAGCAGGAGAGAACCATTCAGGAGGCCGAGCACTCGCCCTTAAGATTCGAAGCTTGGGATTCTTTTGGCCGTCTTTGAACACTGACTGTGAAGCATACGCTCGTCGGTGCGACAAATGCCAGCGTCACGCTCCGAGCATCCACAGCCCAACCGAGCTGTTGCGGACATCTGCTGCCCCTTATCCGTTCATGAGGTGGGGGATGGACATCATCGGGCCAATGCCGAACTCACGACAACGTCGTTTCATCCTGGTCCTCACCGATTACTTCACTAAATGGATTGAAGCAGAAGCATTCTCTCAGGTAACGGACAAGGAAGTCCGCACCTTCGTCTGGAAAAACATCATTTGCCGTCATGGTTTGCCATACGAGATCATAACGGACAATGGCTCTCAGTTCATGTCCGGAAACTTCAAAGAGTTCTGCAGCAAGTGGAACATCCGCCTAAGCCCTTCGACTCCTCGCTACCCGCAAGGAAACGGACAGGCGGAATCCTCCAACAAGATTATCATCGATGGAATCAAGAACCGACTCGACCTCAAGAAAGGCCATTGGGCCGACGAGCTGGACGGCGTCCTCTGGTCGCACCGAACGACTCCCCGCGGTGCGACCAAATCCACCCCTTTCTCTCTTGCTTACGGGATGGAAGCAATGGCTCCCGCCGAAGTTAACGTGACAAGTCTTCGGCGCGCCAAAATGCCGCAGTTCGTCGAGCTTAATCAAGATATGCTCCTCGATGCCCTTGATGAACTCGAGGAAAAACGCGACCAGGCGCTTCTTCGCATCCAAAACTACCAGAACCAAATCGAGAGCTATTATAATAAGAAGGTGAAAGCGCGTCCTCTCGAGCTCGGCGACCTCATGCTCCGCAAAGTTTTCGACAACACGAAGGAGCTCAACGCTGGAAAGTTAGGGACCAACTGGGAAGGACCTTATAAGATCACTCGAGTCATTCGAACAGGTGTCTACCGACTCGAGACTTCCCGCGGAGAGGCAGTCCCACGAGCCTGGAACTCGATGCATCTTCGCCTCTTCTACCAATAGAAGCGCCTCATCTTTTTCTCCGAGCGAGCGACCAGCAGGTCACTGTTCGCTAAAAAAAAAAAAAAAAAAAAAAAAAAAAAAAAAAAAAAAACCGAATAGATGCACCTAACCGTCACTTCTACTCGTCCGAGTGAAAGTGGCTATAGTAGCGCATTCACTCGGTCAAACGAACTACGAAAGGCTTGATCCTCATCCGAGGTACGTAGGCATCCCTTCACAGGGTCCAGCCCCAACCAAAACAAAGTCCAAACTTTCTCCACTAGAGAATGACGAGCAGTCACCTTTCTCCGAACAAACGATGCCAGCCCCTTTTTAAAGCGGAGCACGAGCACTCGCCCAACGTGTTCGACTGAGTCTTGATCAGACATCAATCGAAGGGAATAACAGCCTCGCGTCACCTATGCACCACGCATTGACCGGCTACTTGATGGAAATTTCAGACCAAGTCTAACCGAAGAACGACGGTTTGGCCAACCAATGATTCTCTCGGTTACTGCAACGCGTCTCGAAACCTTTTCCTCGGTAATTCAATAGAACGATTAGAGACTCTTTGTAATCACTTAAACAACTACTTGTAAAAAGTTTCGTTGAATAAAGAAGATTCGAACGAGTAACCGCCTCTAATCTCCTGTTCTATCTGAAAAAACGGGAACTCGCTGGTAAACGCGAGTAACCGCCTGAATGAATCCTTTCTCGGTTAAAGACGAATGAAAAATGAGTTATATATTTCTAAATGAAGACGATTTACTGAAATATATAACGAAAACATTCAAAGTCTAAAATAGAAAGAAAACAAGGCGATAGTTCATACAACAAAAAGGCCTTAGCCGAGAAAAGGAGATAGTTCTTAAACCAACAAGGCCAAACGGCCAGAAAAACAAATACAACAAACATCAAAAGTTATCCCGAGACGGGAGGATCCTCCTCAAGACGCTCTTCGCTTGCACCAGAGTCCGTCACCTCGAGAGACGGCGAGTCGGAGATATCAACTGTCTTGATCGGCGTCTTGAGGATCGATTCATCGGGAGCTGGCTTGGTCGTCTCTTCGGCAGCTGCAGGAGGATCCTTCGGGACGGCCCCTTGGTCCGAAATCGGAGCATCGGGACGAGTCGACGGTAGGACAGTACCGAGAAGATCCTTTGAAGGGCCTTCAGATCGGTCTCCCGGTTCACGACGAGGAGTTCGGAGAGCCTTAGCAGCCTCAGAGTCAATCAGATCCATGTTAGATCCGAATTTGTCAACCTTATCCAGGATCTCCTGAATAGCAAATCTTGACTCGAGCACGAGAGGAGACAGAGAAAGGTCATCCTCCGGAAGCTCCCCCACGTCTAGACGTTTCACCTCGCCATCATAGTGCTTCTCCTGCACGGCATAGGTGTCAATAGACTCTTGGGGAATGTCCGTCCCCGTCGCTTTCATCCCCTCGAGACAACGGCGCATTCCATGCGCCTGACCGAGCATGCATCTCGCGTCTTCAAAGTTGTCGCGACGAGCCTCCCGGTCCCGAATCCTCTGAAAACGAACAGCCGCTTTCCCATGCATCGCGGCCATCACTCGGATCCGTTCGTGAGTGACCTCATAGCGCCGTGACTCGCGGAGGCGGTCCATCTCCCTTGAATGCTCCAAGTCGGCGGCGACCTTCTCCTTCTCGAGGATCTCCTTCTCGCGTGCCAACTTGGCTTTCTCCTTCTCGAGCTTCTTCACCAACTCCCGCGCCTTTTTTAGCTCCTTGTTCATCGCCGCCTCTTTCTGGGAGAGCTCATCCCTCATGGCCGCTTCTGCAAGAACCGCCTCATCCTTCTTCTTCAGCATGACCTCTAAGGCGACAGTCGCCTCTTTGGTGTTGCGCCGTTGCCTATTAACCACGCTATAGGTCCTCTTCAGCTCTTTGTCGTACTTACGGACGACCTCGTTCCAGTCACCTTGGCTCTGCAACATGTCAAAGGAAGAATTGAAGTAAGACAACCGAGTGAGAAGAAATACGAGAAACAGGCATAACACGAGTCCAGTCCTTACCCGAACCGAAGAGCCGGCTGCAATAGTATAATCATTTTGAAAGACGAGGTCTTTCACCGGCGGCAGCCTTTCGGAGCTTCCTCGGACTTGACGAACAAAACGAGCGCAGTCCCCGTTGTGGCAAACGAGAGGAGTGTCCCGTTTGTAGGTGAAGTCGACGTTGTCCGGGCAGAACACTTGAGGATTCTTCGGTGCAGCATCCTCCTGAAGAGCCTTTGGGGGAGAAGCAACAGGCGGAATCTCCGTGTTCACCTGTTCATCCGGCTCCATTTCTCGCTCAACGGGCTCGCCGGAGTTCTTCCCACTCTTCTTCGATTTCTTCTTCTTCCTCTTTGCTTTCGAGGAGGCCTCCTGGAGGTCGTCTACTCGATCACCCTCGAGAGACGGACTTGGAACGGCATCGTCTTTGGAGCCACCGCTCGGTTCCAACGCTTGGAGTTCGTCTTTCTCCACAGAGGAAGATCGAGCAGCCGCCTGATCTTCTCGTTTCCGTTTCTTCTCCGTCCCGGCGTCCTCGCCTGCCGGAACCTCCTCGGATTGCTCCTCCTCGACGGCTGCAGCCTCCGCTCTCTCTTTTCTTTTCTTACTCTTCTTAGTAAGCTGAGCCCCCGGATCCGACTCGATCGCTTCCACGTCTTCGGGGCCGTGTGAGTCTTCAGGGCCGTGTGAGTCCTCAGGGCCGTGTGAGTCTCCGGAACCAGCCTGATCCGATTCCGCGAACCCGAGTTGTTTTCCGACCACCAAACTCAAATCCGGCAATTCCCTCATGACTCTTGCTCGGTTGATTTCTTTTTGCTCGGCCTTGTTGAAAAGGTTGATCCTTTTAGATCTCTTGGTGATGATAGGAACAGTATCTGAACGCCAAACCTCTGCGAAACGAGGAAACGACTTAGGATCGCTTAGAATACCGAGTAAAAGGAAAGCAAGAGCGAGAGCGACTTACGTTGTCTAATCCAGTCGATCGATCTGCGGATCCTCCTGTAAGAGAAGTTCTCCCAAAGATCTTGCCTCTGGGATGCGACGATCCGAGCACTCTCCAAGAAATCTTCCTCGTATTCCGCAGTGTTCGAGTAAGGAACTGCCAAAATGAAAAAGCGGCAGTTAGGGACATGAAACAAACAAGGGTTAGAAAGCATTCTATACCAAATTCACTGTTCCAGAGAACACGATAACTGGTCTTCAGCGGCTCCTCGAACGCCGAACGATCAGACTTAACATAAAAGTACGATCGCTGCCAGTCATTCGTCTTGGTCGGATAGCCGGTTACCACGTTATAGTTGGGACGTATCTTCAGCGATATCAGGCCCCGATTCATCTTCACTGAGGTTAGCTCCTCGAATGCTCGGACATTGAGAGCAGCACCGGCCTCGGCCCCGATAACCATCAGCGCAACTGCGAGTCGCCAAGCGCCGTTCAGGAACTGACTCAGCGCAACTCCTCGGCGCATCGTGAACGCGGTGACGAGTCGAGGTATCGGGAACCACAGTTTCGTGTCGCCCTGGAAGTACGACTCGTACACACACTGATAACCCTTCGGAGGAGACCAAGGCCTCTGGTCCTCTCTCGGGATAATGAAAGTCACTCTAGTCGCCTTACGATTCATCAGCAGCCTGGACACCGAGTCGAAAGTCGATCGTGTCGGCAAAACGTTCTTCCAATTCTGTCCCGCGACTACCGAGTCGCGAGCTCGCGACGGATCAAGTCTACGTTGCTCCTCGCAAATACCATCCGGGTAAAGGCAGAAGAGAGTCATCCCATCGTCCTCGGAGCCGTTTCCACCATCTTCCCCCCGGGATTTAACCATCGCTTCCGAGACGAGCATACGCTGATCGTAAGTCATGTTCTCGGTATCCATCATTGCCTCGCGATGAGCCGCCTCCACGCTATCAACGGATCCGCGAACCTTCTCCAGATCGCTGTCAGAACCAGCAGTACTCGCCACCATCTTCCCTTTTTGTTCCCGAGAAAACCTCTCGTTTGTCGACATATCGAGTAGAGGAACTAAAACAGAGAGCAAAAGCTAGAGAGATAAGGAGTAGAGAGAGAAAGTACCTGGTAAACTGAGAGAAGAATGAGAGAGGTCTCGAGAGAGACCCTTTATTTATAGAGAGAGTGAAGGCGCCTCCCACGAGGTGCCATCATTAGCCCTAAGCGGGCCTAATTGGGCCTGTCGGCGGGCTCGCGCGTCACTCTCAGACGCGACTTATCGGATTCCCGACAAAAACCCTAGCGACGTTTCGGCTTCTCGATCGAAAACCGGTGACGGTTCGCTGTCACATCAAAAACCGGCACAGTCGATTCATCGGTTTAGAGAGATTCAACTGAGGCATTGAGCGTATGATAGGTCGGCTGTTCGTCTGGGAACATCTGGGACTCTTTCCGCCGGCGGTTCCTCGGTGGAATTAGAGGAACCGACTATCAAACCTCCTATTCTTCGAGCCCTAACTAACTAATTCGCTGCGACCAGCTGCTCGACAACGAACTAGGGGGGACTTACTGTTGGGGATGGATTGTCACCATCCACAAGGCCCAGCGAATAGGAGGCCCATTACCATCACTCAAGGATGATCGGCTCAAGGACGACTCCCGGCAAGCCGCGACTCGGCTTGTGACCTCTATGGCTGAAGGACGAGAAGCCGATGGAAACGATCAGGCGGCTCGGGCCGAGCAATCGTCTCGACTGGGCCTTTAAACAAAAAGGCCCATAACAGCCGGGACGAATTAGGTCAACACCAACCGACCTAGGAGACTATATAAAGAGTTGAGGACATGAAAGAAGGGTATCACCACTTAGACATACAGACTTGCGGCCAGATTAGGGTTTCTTTTACTCTCTTTGTATCTCGCCGTTTTCTCTTGTACTTCCGGCTAGGAGCTCACCGAGCATCGACTAGCCGGCTTTCTTACTCTTGTACCCTCGTGATTCCTACTCTAATAAAACGTCTCTTTTCATCCCACTCTTGAGTTCTTTTACTTTCATTCGACCAAACTCACCTCAAACAAATATTTCACTGAAGAAACATTTTCCACCAGAAGAAACAAAGACACCTGAAATTCATAAACACAAATAGTCCCTTCCAAAATTTTAAATACCTAAACTACTCCTTTACTCCAACTAATTCCACATCAGCAGGATGAAAGGAAATTTTCTTACATAATAAAAAACCTAGTCCTTAAGCATCTATGGTTTCAGTTGAATAAGCATAGGTTAGAACCAGCTCGGGGTTAGGTCTATAACACAGGATCCATCCAAAACATTGGGCTATCCAAAAACTTTGAGTGCGAAATGTGCCGCCTTCTGTCCTGATATCATCATAGCTCTGAAGTTGGTCACTGCATCATCAATTAATTCACTCAAACATGACCTAAAAGTTGTGGATACTGAATCATAGATTGGTCAAGGAAAGGGAAAAACTCACCATCCTTGGTGCGTTATAGATCTCTGCAACTTCCGTACCGGTCATGATCACAACAGGAACATGGTCGATCAACACAGTGCTCTAAAATCTTCACACACGTGGCCAAAGGGGCAGTCGTGTCCACAAGAGCTAGCAAAAATCTTGCTTCCATGGTCATTGTGATTCAGTTGCAGACCTAATTCATACATTTTGAAACTCTAGTATCATAAGAAATTAACTGATTTTACATGCAAATCAATATAATCTTCAAATTCGACATACCTAGCTGTTAACAGAGACAGAGAGAGAATGCTTATAATATTACCTTTGAAGAGAAAGTGATTCCAAGCAAAGCGCCGATAGATTATTCAATGACTGCGACCTGAATGTTAGGGTTCTTGCTGATCTCGTGAGCGCATGATAATCCGGCAGATCTTGCGACAACGTCTACGACTTCACCATTTGGAATATACGGTATTTAGTTGAAGTGTAATGTGAAAACTGACGTGTAACATTTAAATGTTTTGATTAGATGATTGAGTTTTTTCATTTATTAACATGTCACATTCACAATGATTTTCAAATCTGATGTGTCATCTTTTTAAGAACCACTTGTGTTATTATTGTGTTGATTTGGAGTTAATTTCACACTCATCATAACTTAGATACGATCTTAATATCTTTTAGAAACCTCTGGTGACTAAACTCATACTACTCCAGGAACCTCTGACAAAGAATGATGAAAGGCAACAGATGAGAAGTCCGAAGCTTGGCCAAGAACCGCTGGTGATCCGGCCTTAATGAATACGCATTGACCGTCAGGACTTCAACAAGATTAATAATGTTTGTTTTTCTAAACCAAAGCCGAACTTGTCTAGATAATACAAATACCACTACAACACGGTTTTGTGGAACCATTCCACAGTCTATCTTGTGTTGTAACTCAAGAAAACTAATGCAAAAGACATTTTTGAGTTCTCTCATAAGAAAGCACAAGTCCTCCTAGATATAAACAATACAACAAAGCATTCTTTGGATCTTTTCATTTGCCATCATCTTTTCCTTGTCCCTCTGCTCCATCTTGCTTTCCCCCTCTAATCCCCACTGTCACTCAAGAAAAAACGATTATGTAAGGAAACTACAAAATAACTTAGATAAGTTAGAAACAATTGCAAAGGGTTACCGTTAGCAGCGGTTCCTCCGAGAGAGGTTTCTGGTGGTTGTTGCATCTGATGCTGCATCCCGTTGTTGATACCCATTGGTCTCATCCCCATGTGTCCTTGCATAGCTTGTTGATGCATATGCTGCTGTTGTTGCGGATCCTGAAGCTGGTGTGGGCTACCAAACTGCAAAGGACCTCTTGGAGGGAAGATACCACCGGGTGGTGCTTGTTGACCCATCCCTGAAGCTTGTGGGTGCTGTTGCATAAAATAGCTCGGCGGTTGCATCGCAGGATGATGCGGTGGTGCCGCCATCTAACAGAAATCACACACAAATTAGTAAGGAAAATCAGATATTATTATTACAATGTTAAATGATGATTCCATCGTGAGAAAAAACCTGGGAAGCCATAGCTGGTGGTGGTGTAGCTCCAGCTGTAGACGGAGGAGGCTGAGCATCGGCAATAGCAGCGAGGTACATTAAATTCTTCTGGAGAAGAGCTTGGTACCTGAAAGTATTAATTATCAGATACCATTACTGTTGAAGAAGGGAAGAGAGAGAGACTTACTGTGCACACTCTGCAAGTTTTCCAAGATTCTGATTTTCCATGATTGCCATTATCAGCTTCTTATTCTCCTCAAGGTACTGAATTTAAATTTAAAAAAAAAAAACAAGCATCCAACGTCAATGTCCAAAATCTGATTATAAGTTCAATTAACAAGTCAAAGCAGGAAAAGCAACAAGAGCAGACCCAACTTTGTATCTAACCTAACCAGAGTAGATAACCCTTTTGAGATTCCTCCTATCTGAGTAATAATTTAACGAAGAAAGCTCCAAAGATGGACACTTCAAGACACAACTACTTAAGACTTAAATCACAAAAAAAGACAATTGATTAACTAACTCAATTAAAGACAGTAAACCCCTATTAAATCTGTGGACTTAAAGACTGTAATAAAAGGGAATTAACCCTTTGAGAAACACAGAGAGAAATGAAGAAAGAAGAAACCTTTTGGATCTGTTCGGTGGTGATGTTAGTTGGCGGCATCGAAGGAACCATCGGAAACATTTGCGGAGACTGCTGCTGCTGCATCTTCTTCCTTTACTTTGCCCAATAAAACCTAAGCCCTCGAGATTCTACCAAACCCACAACGATCAAGTCTCCAGCAAATATTATTATAAAGATTATCCCTTTCACTTGGATTCCTCTAGAGAGAGAAGGTCTCCTCCGATTTTATGACACCAAAAATGTCTCCACTTTCCTTTTAATAACGAACAGATTAATGAAACCCTCTAAGCCGTTCTAAAGGTTTTAGTCTTTAGTTCATTCTGGGCCTTGAGATTCAACCTCTACTACAATAATATAAGGCCCATCACCCTTTGACCCAGCTAGGTCCTTGATTTTTATTTTATATTTTTCATACAACAACTTATCGTCCAACGGCACAAGTATGAACTGGTTTGTCGACAGTGACAAAAAAAAAAAAAAAAGAACTGGTTTGTCGGAAAAAAGATGCTAATTTATCCTCTTAAACCTTAAAAAACATAAAGAAACATTCTACCTCCTACAAGGAGATTAATTGATAATATATAATTTAATTCCAAATTATTAACAACAGTTTAAAGAAAAAGTCAAACGTTTTAAGTTTTATGTCACGATCGTGATTTGATTTAGGTCATGATGATTCACGCCGTCGTCATCGCATAGATCGGAGACCAAAACGGAGATAGAGAGGAACGCAGGAGTGATGAGGAAGATGAGTCCCACAGGAACCATCCAAAGATTAGAATTCGTGGGATGGTATTTGTAAACCCAATATGATAGAAATAATCCTCCGAATGTAACCACGATCATCGAGTATAATAAGAACACCATTGACGACATACTCTTCTTCTCCTCCTTCCAAGTCTTCTCATCTGTCTTCTTCATATTCTTGTTCATGTTGCTTTTGTGTTTCATTTGCTTGGTGAAAGTGAAAGAAAAGAGGTGGTGGGGTGACGATAGCTATTAGCTTTTATATTTTTTAGAGTGATTGAGTATATATACAGTGAATCGTGTTTCAGTTCGTGTATGCTGGTTTAGAAAATTATAATTTCAAAATCAGACCCGATTTCATATGGTTTGCGTCGATTTTTCTTTGGCTCTGTTTTTTTATATCTTCTTTTCTTTGATTCAGTAAATGGTACCTAAAACTCTATTGGATATTTACACCTGTTTTTGAGGTAGGTACAACCAGGGGCGGACCGAGGTAACAGAGAGGTGTGGCAGGGTGGATCTCTCATATTTTACAAAGTTTATCTATGCAATTGGCTCTATTTTTTTATTTTTTTACTCTAGGCTTGCAATTGGTATTATCTTCAATAATATTTACACCTAATATCAAGGTAAAGCCCCGTTTTAGTTTGGTCAATGTATATTTCAATAAAATGCAATTCTAACACGTATTATGTTTAGTTTCTACAGAATACAGAAAACTAAGGATTTTGTACACATTTTTAAAAACTTAATACTATTTGAGGTATACTTATTATATGCCCCAAGTTATAATTTCTGTTACGAGGCGAAAAGAAACGTGAGAGAGGAATGGCGAGCACAGAGCCGTGTGGTGCAAGACTGCAAGTAGAGTTACGTATTTGTACATGCACAAATATAATTTGAAGGCATTATATGCGCTTTGTAAAATCTTATATTGACACGTTATGTCTTTTTTTTTCAAAATAAGAAACACAATCTGAGCCGGCTCTATTATTTATACGTATGAATATCTAACTTCGTTACTGAAAATGTAAGTAGTAAACTCGGAAAGCGAACTATGTGAGTAAACAGTTAGGTCCTTCGACCATTTGTATCATCTCTTTGTTTTGTCTGGTCTGACATTTTTTATTTAATATATATAGAAGAACACACTAAACATGCAAAACTTTCAATGGAAAAATTCAGAGAGTAGGATTCCACTAAGGATATCGAATTTTTCAATACATAATTTCATACAAACGACTTTTTAGCATCACCCACAGGCCACAGATAGTCAATAAAGTTTCTTTTCTAACTAGAAAATATAAAATCGAGTACAATAACGATTTCTATTCAATACACGCAAGTATAATTTTTTCCAATTCGGCCCTAAATTAGTATATTTCAACCTACAAAACTGTTAATGGCCTATTTACATGGGCCAAGAGTTAGAAAGGGTGAATATGAAGCAGTCCAACTTGATTACAAACTGAACAAAAACCAAATCAATACTATTAAAAGGGAAAAAATCACAAATAAAATAATTTATTCAATTTTAAGTACTATTAAAAATACGAAAAAATTGAATTAATATTTTTAAAAATATCATCAGATTTATATGATATTTTACTATCATATGGTGGGTTAATGATGAATTTTTACCAATTTTATCAGATTTTTACATATTGAGTTTTAACTTAATCCAGATCAGATTATGTACGGTCACGAGATTTATTAATTCGACTGCAGATTTTGATCAGGTACAAAAACATTTCTAAAACTATTAAAAACTTACAAATTCATACAATTAAAGAATCACAAATCAAATATTTTATTCAGTTGTAAGTACTATTAAAAAGTATTACAAAAGTTTGAATCAATGTTTTAAAAAAATATCATCAGATTTATATGAGATTTTATCGGGTCAAACAATATTAAGACGGGTTAATGATGAGTTTTTACCAATTTCTATCAAGTTTATACATATTGAATTTTAACTTAGCCCATATCAAATTATATACAGGTCACTGAATTTATTAATTCGACAGCGGGTTTGGATCAGATATTAAAACATTGCTAAAACTATTAAAAATATATAAATTCATACTATTAAATTATCCTAAAATCTGCAAATTAAGTATATATTTCATCAGCTCAACAAATATAACTCTTATAAAATGTACATATAATATAAAGATACTGTTATAACATAAGAGTGTACATAATAATATACATCAAAACCAAAACACTAATTCATATCAATTGTAGTCAACCTTAAACCTCATACTTCGACTAATTCATATCATTGTTGTTAACCGAAAAACCCCACGCTTTCGAATAGCAGATCAAAATCTAGTCTATTCTATTAAAACAAAAGTATGACAGGTTGATATATGTTGTGTCCAACTATTATTCCTATTATTCCATGATTTTTGCCACTAAATATACTTTTAAATATATAAACTACCATGTAATATATAACTACCAGTTAATAAAATAAATATTTGTAATCTCCATTGTGATTCCAAAATTTTCGGATCCACTTCTCTCATATATTATAGAGATTTACTAAATGAGTCACTTTCTGACTTTTAATATCATCATAAGTCGCTTTAGACTACTCAGACACTTTTTAAGTGGCTAAATACCACACTGTCCTTAGTTATCCACTCTCTCTCTCTCTTTCATGTTCTCTCGATCTTCATCTTCTGTCTCATTTTTTTCCTCTCTCTCTCTCTCTCTCTCTCTCTCTCTCTCTCTCTCTCTCTCTCTCTCTCTCTCTCTCTCTCTCTCTCTCTCTCTCTCTCTCTCTCTCTCTCTCTCTCTCTCTCTATTTTCCAGGAATTAAACTTTATCTCTGAAAAAAAAATGGCTAAGAGAAGAAACTGGTTTTTCATGGGCAAGCTTTGAATTTCTGGAAAATCTCTTAACAAAAAAAAATTAGATCTATGTTGTAGTTCTGCCAGATTTCTGCTTCATTCGTTTCCTTTACATCCTATCATCTCCATAGCCACCACGAGTTTGTAACCACTGATTTTAAATTGACCAATTTAGAAAACTTGTGTTTTGCTTGTCTTTTGATGATAAACGGTTAATCTATACAAAATTTGAAAGTTTTAGAGGTGAAATCGTCAAAAAATTAAAGATCTCATAAAGAAAATCAATGGCGGCTCCTATATGAGTTGCAGAAAAAAGTGGAAAGCCCTAATTTGAAGAAGACGAGTTTATTACAAAACTGTCATTCCGTAAAAAATATTATATGTACATTATCTTTCGGATGTACATGTGTATACATCCGCTTAGTATACATATGTACATTATACATGTGCATTTTATCTATGTAGTGTACATTTGTACACATGCATTTTATCTATGTAGTGTACATGTGTTCGCATATATATGAAGAGGAGAAAGTCTTTATGTACATTGTGTAAACACTGTCTGCAATGTGTTAACATTAGAATGAGTTTCAGACATTGTAAGGCTTGTTTTTTTCGATGAAAAAGACAAAAAACAAAAATATTTTTTGAAAAATGTGTGCACAAGTAATTTAGATGTACAATACAAATTAGGTGTACACACGTACTATCGGAATATAATGTACACATGGATAGTAAACATGGGTGACAATTTTAAAACCTGCCAATATCATATTGTACATGTAAAAAACCTTACAATTTCTGAAACCTGCCAAAATCTAGGTGACAATTTTTTTTAAAACCTAACAATTTTTTATCATTGTTTCTGAGAGATTCCAAAAACCTAACAACATTGCTCAGCTCTGATTCAAGAGAGAGGGATTACAAAACCTAAAAATCAAAATCAATATTTCAAAACCAAATCAAAAGCTTAATCGCCTCTTTCTCTTGTTCACCGCCGTGAATAAGAAATTCCGGATCAACAACCCTAATTTCCTCACTTCTCTTGGTCGTCTTGGTTGCCGCCTAAAAGATTCAGTGGTAGGTCTGAAATTGAAAGTAAATAGTTTCGAATAGAAGAAGTAATAGGTGGGGAGGAGAGGGCTGGAAGAAAGAGGAACAGAAAACGGAAGAGAAGATGTGAGATTAGTGGTTGGCGGCTGAAGAGAAAAAGATGATGAGGTAAGAGAAAGAACGTAAAAAAAATGTGTGATTTCTTTTTTTTTTTAATTGTTGAGAGACAGAAGGGCATAATTGGAATTTTGTGTCCTTTTTGCATTGAAAACGTGTCAAAAGTGTCTCAGTAGACAAATGTGACTTATTCTGATATTGTAAAGATGAAAAGTGACTTAGGGTGTAATTGTTTCTACATATTATAGTCAACGTACATAATGTATGTGAGTATAATATTTGTGAGTGTAGAAATAAATGCCTAATATTAGGTCGACTAATAAATATTTAATAATTAATGCTAAGTGATCTTATTTTTCACTGACTTATGCAGCAATATGATTGACACGGATTTCCTATCATCTAATATATTTTACCCATATAAAAAACTAAGAATATATTAAATCACAAGCAAAAATACAAAATTGCAAACTATATCAAATAAATTTGGTTTGTTTCTATTGAAAAATTGGTTTGTTGAAATAATAAAGTATTAAAATTCTTCTTATTTTGACAATTTTTACACGAGCCTAACAATGATAGTATATATAATATATATTAAAATATTTTAAAATGATTTTTATCTTATATTACTCTATACAAATCCATTCATGTCTAATGCAAATCTATTTACACGATAAAAAGCATGTCAACTTACATTTTGTAATCATATTTAACATATGTTTTTAGCAAGAATACAATTGAACACAAGTTTTTTCAAAAATCATTATCACACTATAAAAATATAGCTAAAATCTCAGTCCAATAAATTGAGATTTGTTCAACCAGACATTAATTTATTCAAATTGTAAATATTTTACACATACATTAATTTTATCAATTAACAAAGTACATGATGTTAAAATAGGTTTTAACGGTTTTAACAGGCTTTAAGTGGACTTTAATAGAATACATATTATTATAAACTCATTTAGTTAACGGGTTTTAAATAGGTTATTTGATTAAGAAATGTTTATGAAATGTAATTTTACTTAAAGTTAGTGAATACCATATTAACCCATTTACACACATATACACATTTTCAAAAAATTGTTCGGTCTTTGGTGCAGGTTGAATTTGATTTTGGTTTTCGGATGTAACACATTAAGAACCGTTCGAATATATAGGTCATGTTTAATAGAATATGAGACTTTGATTTTTGAGTTGATTCGGAGTCGAATTTTTTGGGAACGACTATTCTTGACTAATTATGTTAGGTAATTATTAATAAAATATAATATGCTGCAACTTTATTAATAAAATTTAAAAATAATTTCCAAAATACATATGGCACAAGCGTATAGTTACACAATTTTACATATTTAATATAGTTACCAAAATTATATTAAATTAAATTAATATCAAACACAAATATGATACAAAACACACAAATATAAAAATTAAGTTTCTAGAGAAATTAAAACAAAAATATATCCATCCTTTAAAGGATGGATCAAAATCTAGATCAAAATCTAGTATTATTTTTAAATTAATCTAAACTTGCATCAAAGAAATTCAAGTTGATAACCAAATGCAATAGCTTTCATGTGACGGTGACGTGACATTATTGTAGGGGTGGGCACTTTATCCGATATCCGAAGTGGCACCCGAATCCGATCCAAAAAACCCGAACCGAAATCCGAACTGAAATAGCAAAATACCCAAACGGATATTAAATAAGGAGATATTGGATATCCGAACCCGAATGGGTAATACCCGAACCCGAATGGATATCCGAAAATAACCGAACATATGTATACTTACCCTTATTTTTCTAGTTTACAACTCTTATTTTATTTAAAATATATATATTGATGTTTCACATACTTTAAGATCATATAGTATATATATAATTATGAAGAAAATAATTTGATATTCATTTAAAATGCATGTCAAACTTTTTGCTTCATGTATTAACAAAAGTTACATCCAAAGTTTTGAAACAATAGCCAAATTAATATTTTTATTTTTGAAATGTTATCTCGAAATCTATTAATCATTCAATCTATAAAAAATAGAAAAATCAGTTAAGTGAAATCTATATTTTTAAACATAAGAAATTTTAAAAATTGAAAATTTTATTTTTATTTCTTCTAAACTCTAAATATCCGAACCCGATCCGAAATAACTGAACCCGAACTAAAAATACTCAAACCCGACCCGAAGTACAGAAATACCCGAACGGATTCTATATCCCTATACCGAAATATCCGAAAATCCGAAATACCCGATCCGAACTCGAACGGGTATCCGAACGCCCACCCCTACATTATTGTACCAACTTAGAAGCAAAAAAACATCTATACTATTTTTTCATAGAATTCTCTTCTTAGTTTTTTCTAAAATTACATTGTCATACCACTGATATTTAATTTTAATGTATTCTTTGTTTAAATTAAACAACAGAATATTTCTTATATTGATAGTAACTAATACAATCTATATTTTATAAATAATGATTATTCTAATTTTTATTAAAATTATACTCTCCATTTAGTTTAAATGTCATTTTTCGTGCATACTTTTATCTAACAATCGAATATGAATATATATCTAAACATTTAGAAAAATATTATTTACTACGTTGTTTTCTACATAATATTTTTTTTACAACTTGTTTTCTACACAATATTAAAATGTCAATTTAGAATGTTCAAAAATATTATAAAATTTATCATAAAATTAAATTTTAGACCTAAAATAAATTAAAATACAAACTTATCATAAGTTATTAATAACAAAAAAAACTAATACTTTCATAAAAATAAATTTTACTTTTTTATGTTACCACTATTTCATTTTTCAAATGACATAACAAAAATCTCAGGTCTAAAAATTACAAGCTTTTTTAGTTTTATAAAATATTAAAACTATGAATTATTTAATCAAAATTTCAAAAGTATCATCATATTTTGGTTATTTAACGGATCATATATCTGAGTCGCATATGAAAACCTTGCTTAAAAATTAAACACTATAACATAACCATTTTTATTTGAAATGCAACTTTTAAATTATTTGTTCTTTAATAAATTATAAATTCAATCAAATCAAAATGGTAAAATATATTCGTGATTTAAAAGCAGGAATAAAATTTAGTAAGAACTTAAAATACTCAATTATTGGATGAGTGGTTTACTCTGTATTATCTCTTCTTCTTTAACTACTGTGTATTCTTTATCTTTTCTAATACGTAAAATATTTTAGAATCTGTTATATCAATATCATTAAAAGGAAATCATTCTCATTTTATGCTCTTAATGAATTATTTAAGTTTTTCAACATTGTCTTTAATTTTATGAACAAATTAAAATTTTAATTAATGACATTATTTTCTTTCGGTTTTTGAGTATATAATACAATTAAATAGATTATGTTTATATATAATTCATTTCATAATCCATAAACATTTTTGATGATAACAATAAATTAAAATTTGCAATAATTATAAAAAGTAATATCAGATATTGAAATTTTATAACTACTTATTTTACGACTTTATCACAAAACTAAAAATAAAACTGGGCCACTTTATATGTTTTGAAATATTTTATGGAAAATATAATTGTTAAATATAGAATCTTTCTCAAGTAAAAGTTTCAGGTACAACTATTGTTTAACTTATTTAGAAAAAACGATTATGTAAGACATTGTAAAATAAAATAAAAATTTCGTACTGTACACACTATAAAAATTCTTATTCTATATAATTTAATAATATGACTTATGTTTAACTTATATAAATAATTAACAATTCATATACTCGTACTTTTTATATAGTAATAAATAACAGATCAGTATGATTGAAACTTGATCATGTGACATTTTATATAGTTAAAACAAAAGATTTATCGATCCATTTGTAAATAAAACAATAAAAATTATATCTGCGATTTTTAAGCGCCGGTCAAAAATCTAATTTCTAATTAAAATTTCAAATGAATGTAGAAGATAAATAAAGATAAAAAGAAACTTTTTGAAAAATAAAAATAAGAGAAATAAAACATTATCTCATTCTGTGCAATCTGAATTTATAAGGGACACATTTATAAGTATGGATTTATGTGAACGTGGGGTTCACAGTTGCCTTCACACATGGAAAGATCAACATACTCAATCATCTATATATTTTTCTATTAACATTCTTTTATATTTAGTTTCAAAAAAGCATTCTTTTATAAGATAAACGTTTGGAAATTAGAAAGAAGTTACCAATCAAATTTGATCTAATATATAGAAATAATTGATAAAGATAAACTATCGTACAAAAGAACATTGAACTTTGAAATCCAGAATATGAAGCGAAAAAAAAAGAGAACATGGACTACATTCCTTTTAAATAAATCCGTATATCCACATGTACTAAAAAATAATATAACTTCCATATATAATCCAAAATTCAGAATATCTGAGCCTCACAAAACACACCCCCAAAAAAAAACAAAGAAGGAAGTTTCATAAGGATGAATGAGTGTCCATAGGTCCCATACACGGGAAGGACGCGGGACGGAGAATAATGTTTTGGATGTGGGACCTCGATACCGCTCGTGAATCCCACTCTCCCTATTACCCCGCTCGCTCGTCCGTTTATATTCTCACCATCCATCTATCCACTAGAAATAGAGAGGGAGAAAGAATCGTCCCGTTGAGATTGCTCTTGTTGGATAAATTGTGATTTTCTTAGCATAAGCAAGAAAAAAGAAAATGAGCGGGAGTAGAAAGAAGACAACGCCGGCGAGCCGGACGCGAGTGGGGAACTACGAGATGGGACGAACTCTAGGCGAAGGAAGCTTCGCTAAGGTCAAATACGCTAGGAACACCATCACCGGAGATCTAGCCGCTATCAAAATCCTCGACCGAGATAAGGTTCTCCGCCACAAAATGGTCGAACAGGTTTGTAAATATGTGTTAATTAGTAATACGAGAGCATGCACGGCTTCGGATTTGTTTTATAATCTATTTGAATGAATGGGTTTGAGTTCGTGATTAGGACCCACGTGTACGAGGTATGTGTTGGGTGGTCAAGGTTAATGATTATCTAAAGTTTAACTAATATTTTGAAACACTCCAGATAGATAAATACGGATTCGAATATATATGAATCTTCTTCTTCATTACGAGTTTGAAGATCTTTGAATCTATCGTAGTATGCAATGATCACAAAAGAGGTGCCATGGATATGGTTTCGAAGCAGAGTAGCTTCCTTTCTCTTAAAATCGGTTCTTAAATCTAAGGAAAATATAGTGTTATGAGCAAGATCTTGAAGATAGATATATAATGAGCATACGTCAATTTTTCTTGGTGCAGCTTAAACGAGAAATATCGACAATGAAACTGATTAAACATCCAAATGTGGTCGAAATAATCGAGGTAAGAAAAAGTTAATAAACTTTTAATCTTACTAGACCTCTCGATATGTTTTAATAATCTTACCGTCTGAGCCCTCTCTGTGTGGTGTTGGTGTGGGTAGGTTATGGCGAGCAAAACGAAGATCTATATCGTTCTCGAGCTGGTCAGCGGAGGTGAACTATTTGATAAAATCGTAAGACACCAGTCCATTACTCTTTCACCATGTTTGCTTTTTGCGGCTGCAAAATCTGACTCCTCGCGTTTTTGAATAAGTTTTTCATTTAATTTAAATCTTGGAGCATAATCGAGAGAGAGTGCTAGAATTAGTTGTCTCGAAAGATTAAAAATATAGAGTTCCAATCTGTAAGATGCTAAGATCACCTCCAGCGTTATGTAGTGAGATATCTAAGTTATTAAAAGGGTAAAAATAAATTGGAGAGAAATCAGAGAAATTCTTAAAACAGAATCTTCAAGAAACCCTTAAAAACTTGTAAACACATGTGTAATTTTTTCGTTGAGCAGTTTTTTTGGAAAAAACTAAAATTTAAATAGATAATAAAATAATTACAGAGATATTAATACTTTTAACATTTAGAACCTCAAATGGGAATTGAGGTTGCTCGTAACAGAAACCAGAAACAATAACTTAGAGTTTCTATCCTTCTTTTATTTTTCTCTCCACAAATGGTATCTGTTTTCCTCTGTTCTTATACTAATGCAATTCTTGGATTTGAACCATACAATAGGCCCAACAGGGGAAACTAAAGGAGGATGAAGCTCGGAGTTATTTTCATCAGCTCATAAATGCTGTGGATTACTGCCACAGTCGAGGGGTCTACCACAGAGATCTCAAGGTCTTTATTTGGTTATGCTCTTCTTTTATTTGATTTCATCATGTTCAAGTTTCTCAACCTATATATGTTGCTTGTTTCAGCCTGAAAATCTTATCCTTGATGCTAATGGGATTTTAAAAGTTTCTGATTTTGGGTTAAGCGCGTTTTCACTACAAGTTCGGGTAACTAATTTGATTTATCAGTTGGATACCATGGCCAGTTAATTAATTCCTGAAATGAACAACATATTATTTGTTTTTATAAGCAGCATTCTTTTGAATGCAGGGAGATGGTTTGCTTCACACTGCTTGTGGAACGCCGAACTATGTTGCTCCTGAGGTAGATACCTAAAACTTCGGTACTTAATAAGCAAAGCATACTAAGTGTTTTATATATAACGATCTACCAAAATAATTTACTAAGTATATTAGGACATATAATAAAGTTTCTATTGTGTTTTTTTTGGGGTTTGAGAGTAGGTTCTGTCGGACAAAGGCTATGACGGTGCAGCAGCAGACGTCTGGTCCTGTGGTATTATTCTATTTGTGCTCATGGCTGGTTACTTACCTTTTGATGAGCCAAATCTCATGACATTATACAAACGTGTACGTGAATTTTTTTGTATCTTCTCTCTGATTTTTACTATTTATAAGTACTTTTGTAATCTTATCTTTGGTGCTCAAAACACTTTAGATATGCAAGGCTGAGTTCAGCTGCCCATCATGGTTCTCGCCAGGTGCCAAGGGAGTCATTAAGCGTATTCTTGATCCCAGCCCTATAACCGTAAGAACCTAATACATTTTACTTAGTTGTTTTGCTGTAAACTAAAGATCAAATAGTCTAAATTGTTCAATATCTTAACTAATAAACACGGTTTTCTCGAAATGCAGAGAATAAGTATTGCAGAGTTGCTAGAAGATGAATGGTTCAAGCAAGGGTACAAGCCACCATCGTTTGGTCAAGATGATGAAGACATAAATATTGATGATGTCGATGCTGCTTTCAGTAACTCCAAGGTTACATATCCTATAGTGCGGTTAAGTTAAGCCAGTGTATTTTAGTCAACTAATAACTACTCTTTCGTGCTGCTTCTATAGGAGTCTCTTGTAACTGAGAAGAAGGAGAAACCGGAATCGATGAACGCTTTTGAACTTATCTCGAGCTCAAACAGTCTTGAAAACTTGTTCGAGAAGCAAGCCGTACGAACCTTTTTAATACATGCAATTGTTTGAATTATTTTGTACATGAATAGGTTTGTCTCTAATTGTTGTTTATATGGAATTTTCAGCAACTTGTGAAGAAAGAGACACGGTTTACTTCTCAACGACCTGCGAGCGAAATAATGTCCAAAATGGAAGAAACCGCAAAGCCATTAGGCTTCAATGTCCGTAAAGACAAGTACAAGGTTTGTTCGTATTCTTGATTTTGTATGTGTTATTGAATTATTTTATTTGTGGTTTTGTTGAAGTTTGTTAAATAAAATCGCAGATAAAAATGAAAGGAGACAAAAGTGGTCGTAAAGGCCAGCTCTCAGTTGCTACAGAGGTAAAACAAAAACATATAAAATAGAAATATTAACATTCCGGTTTCCATTTAGCAAAAAAAAAAAAAAAAACATTCCGGTTTCCATGTTTATTTTATCAGTAGCTGGTAATGATTTATTCGGTTTAACAGGTGTTTGAAGTTGCGCCATCGTTGCATGTAGTAGAGCTTAGGAAAACCGGCGGTGATACCCTCGAGTTTCACAAGGTATGTTTTTCAGTTTAATCTTCATCATCAGCCGGTTAGCATCTATAGTTATTTTTTAACTGGGTTTATGTAAAATCTGGTTTGCAGTTCTACAAAAACTTCTCATCTGGATTAAAGGATGTAGTCTGGAATTCTGATGGAGCAGCTCAAGAACATAAAGCTTAACAAGTTAATAGCAAGTTGTTCTATTCGAAACAAAATATATTAAATCATGAAAGATAGTTGAAATGGTTGAAAACTGTAACATGAAGCTTCAAAGATTGACAACCAAAAAATAAAGGAAAACCTAGTAGTGGGCTATAAACGTAGATATATATCCACATGCAATCTTCCTCAAAAGATGGCTTTGCTTACTATGAGTCAACTGAAAAGTGGTCAAAGTCCAAAAATTGAAGGTATTGTTTTCGTTGTCAAAACTCGGGAAATTCACTACTATTTGCTTACAGTTAAAACCACTTCATTGGCTACGCTTTAAAATGGCATGGTAGAGAAAATGATATATATATTTTTTTTGTAAGCTAAAAATGACATATTGTAAAACTGTTTATTCCACACTAAACTAAACGAAAATTTTAAAGTATTACATGAATTTTACGTATGCGTTTTTATTTTGTTTCTAAACATAATAATAATGCATATTTCATATTGAACTAAACAAAAATTCAAAAATGTTACATATAAACTCTCAAAATCGTGCTTATCAATAATAATTTTTAAAAAGTTATACAAATGATATCCTTTTGATAAACTAACGGATGATTAACATATTTAACGGTTAATACATAAGCACAATTTTGAAAGTTTATATAGTATTTTTGAATTTTGTTTAGTTCAATATGACATACACACTATTATAAAGTTCGGAAATGAAAACACGACGCATAAAATCCATACAATATTTCTGAATTTTTATTTATTTCAGTATGGAATATGAATTACTACAAAATTTATCTAGGAAAATGAATAATGCATAAAATTCAAGTTGAAATAAACTATTTTCCTCACACATTATCCATCGAAGTATATGGAAGAAATTAAAATAAGGTGATAGTGATAGAATTTTCTTTCTATAAAGAAATAATGATAGAAAAAGTTATAAATTTTCAAAATCAGAGGTTATTAGTTCAACTGGAAAGGATTTTGACCACTGTGTTATAGGTTCCCAGTTTGAATGACTGTTGGAACAAAATTAATTTAATATACTGTAATTTTAGATTTAGAGGGATTAGTGCCTAAAACTTAAGGGGATCATGGACTTCGGTCCCAAATCTACTAATATTCAAAAAAAAAATTATAGAAGTTACACTGCCAACATCAACCCTCAATTATATGGAGTACCTATCCATATACAAATCCAAATTAAATTATAGATAGCAGAAAGAAAAAAAAAACAATTGGTAACGTTTTATCGCGGTGCTTTTTTTTTGTCAGCTGTCCATCTAACCTACATCAAGTAGAAGCAAACGAGTCGATCCTCCGAAAAGCATTTCCGTACATCCGGATCTGATCTATATAGGAAAAATATAGCATCTGTTCCTTGTTTTTTTTACTAAAGCATTTGCCACGGTGCTTAAATGGGGTAAAAAAATTAACTTTATAACTTAATGAATCAATTGGTACTTCGAAGGTTGAATCAAGGGTACTACTTCTGATATGTCCAATGGTATTGCCAGCATCAAACCCTTTTCAGCTTGTTTTATGGATTCGATGTCGTTATTTATGTAGATACCATTTACGTTATTAGTCTTTTTCATACAATGTATAGTATGAGGATACTATATATATACATATATACTAGTACTGTTTATTTATACATTGATGACAGACTGGTTTCAAGTTTTTAGTTAGTTGGTATTAAGCCGCCCAACATTAACTGTTCGTCAATGTTCTACACATGGGCACTAGTCCACCATTTATTATCATCATTATTTCGTTTTAGTTTGCCAATTAAGTAGTTTGATCTTTTAAGATATTGCACTAGTAGGTCTAAATATATGTTTATAAAACATTTTGGCTCTTATTACGCTCATCAAGTTTGACCTCGATTACTAATTTTTTATAGAATACAGAATGACTCATATAGTGATAAACTATTTGAGGTTTTCATTGATCAATTGTCCATGATCACTATATTAATTATATATGTATAGACATAAACCTAAATTAATAGCATCTGGTGAAATGGATCATTCCAATGTTGAAGATAGAGAGTTTAAAAAAAAATCGATATATCCAAACGGTGTCGTTGGCTTTTGTCTTTAGTGTTTTTTTTTTCCTTTTCTGTTTGCTAATCTGTGAGAGTTATTACTGTCTTGTTTATTGTAATAATCGATATATAGGAACATTATTTGTTCTATTTTAATAGAATCCTATTTTTATACTATACAGTAAAAAAATTATCAGACTAATTTACTAGAAACTTAATATATATTACTTAGAATTTAAAGAAAAAATGAAAAAATATTATTCTCGTACATCAAAGATTTTTGTGATTGTGATCTTAACAATAGTTTAATAAATAATATATATTTAAATATTAAATACATTTATTTGAAAATATATATTTGGTTTACATAATCTCAGGTATATATATTATATTTATCGTAAACATATCTACACAAGTTTTCACATTTAAATATATACTAAATAATATTTTGAGATGCCGTATTTTATTTGAAATAGAAAATGTTATTATAAAAATAAGAATAATAGAACATATGAATTGTTTTAAAATAGACTAAAACTATATAGTGATGAAGGTTTAAATTATTGTAACAAAAGGTAAATTTTCCCCTATCTTTTTTTTTTTTGCTAAAAAATTTTCAAATTAAAAGCATGAGAATGCTAAAAGATTTTCACCTATCTTTTAGTTATATTATATAATATTTAAAATTTAATAATAAAATTGGTTACATGACTATTAATTTAAATTTTGTACCAAAAATGATAATATATCCGCGCATCCGTGCAGGTTATAATCTAGTTTTAAATAAAAGGGGTTTATGTTTCTTCGATTCTTTGAATAAGAGATTAGATAATTTAACATAAGTTTGTATTTTAACAAAAAAAAAACATAAGTTTGTATTTCTCACGTTAGTAAAATAGTGTAACTTAAGTCACATGCATGCAAAAGCAATTCTCTTTAAGTTACAAAAAAAAAAGCAATTCTTTGATTGTTACATTCGTAAATGGCTTATCTGGTTTATTACAGTTTTGTAATTACTTATCCCAATAAAAAGGTAAATAAAGAAAATATAGACAGGTTCCAGTCTGACCTACAACGACAAGACTACTCCTCTGTCTCAGAGGTTCATTTTCCCCATTTTCTCCTCCAGTGTCCTTTTTGGACACCTTGGCACAGTTAATTTATTAGATTTAAAGAAATATTTGAGAATCAGAAATACAGATAGAAAATGTTGATAGATATTGTTGGATTTCTAATCACGTTTTTTTTTGGTAAAAAATACAGATTTCTAATCTCGTTAATATCAAACAAACAAATTACCTGACTAAAAGATTTTAACTATAAAAATATTTTTATCAACAAATCAAGGTCTTAACGGAGATAGCCAATTTAAAAATGATAATTGACAACATAATAGAAACATTAAGTGTGGATGCGTATGTAACGGAGAAAAACGAAATGTGCTGATATTAAGAAGTAATATACCTCATTATCAATTTATCATGGTCTATAATGAGGAGTTTCCATCCATGTGAAATACACAATTACATAAAAATAGCGTATTTGAATAATTGGGGACACGCTTTCGTCTACTCTTGTAGTTGCAACTGGGACAGGGAACGCTTCTCATGAACGAAAGAAACGTTTGTCAAACAAATTTGCTTTAAAATTACAAGTTACCACAAAAATATTTACAATATCTAATGTTAATTTTCAAATACTCCTCAATCCATCTTGCTTAAACCATGTATTTGATAAATGGTTGTCTAGAACATTTTGATTAGTAAGAAAAATATATAGTAAGAAATTAAGAATGCATGCCATGTTTTGTTGTTGTGATCTAGTTAACAAACTAGGCTAAACAAAAGTAGAAAGTTAGTATGTTCGTCAAATTTATGTGAAAAGAGACCTAAATTTATGATCTAACCATATGTTTCCGATGGGTTCTGAAAGACTTTTATGAAAATGTACTGTTTCGCATTTACATTTCGTGTGAACAAAAGTGACAAATAATATGGCTAGTTAATTTAATACCAAGGTCCCATATATAAGTAGTTGAGCTAATAATAGTATCTCGGAACCAACCACCCACCATTAATTTCGAATATTATTCACATTTCTTTTCGTTATTGTTTAGTCTTGTTATCATCTCTCTTACTTGCACTTAATAGCAACTCTATATATTCATCTACCTCCACTTTCCATAATTTCACCAAAACCTTATTCCTCGTTTTCTATCTTTTTCTCTTTCAGCGTATTTTTGCCCAGATTTTTTATAATCGATATACACACTTTCCTATCCAGCTCGAATTATCTCGACCCAAAATTATATCTATGGAGAGAACTAACAGCATAGAGATGGATCAAGAGAGATTAACGGCGGAGATGGCGTTTAAAGATTCTTCATCGGCCGTTATACGAATTCGACGACGTTTACCGGATTTCTTAACGTCCGTTAAGCTCAAGTACGTGAAGCTTGGACTTCACAACTCTTGCAACTTCACCACCGCTCTCTTCTTCCTCGTCATTCTTCCCTTAACGGGAACCGTGCTGGTTCAGCTAACCGGTCTGACGTTCGAGACGTTCTCCGAGCTTTGGTATAACCAGGCGGTCCAACTCGACGGGGCGACAAGACTCGCTTGCTTGGTGTTCCTCTGCTTCGTATTGATCCTCTACGTGACTAACCGGTCTAAACCGGTTTACTTAGTGGATTTCTCCTGCTACAAACCGGAAGACGAGCGGAAAATGTCCGTGGACTCGTTCTTGAAGATGACGGAGGAAAACGGAGCATTCACCGATGACACCGTCCGGTTCCAGCAAAGAATCTCGAACCGGGCCGGTTTAGGAGACGAGACTTATCTGCCACGTGGCATAACGTCAACACCCCCGAAGCTAAACATGTCCGAGGCACGTGCCGAAGCTGAGGCCGTTATGTTCGGAGCCTTGGATTCACTGTTCGAGAAAACCGGAATTAAACCGGCTGAAGTCGGAATCTTGATCGTAAACTGCAGCTTATTCAATCCGACGCCGTCTCTATCGGCAATGATCGTGAACCATTACAATATGAGAGAAGACATCAAAAGCTACAACCTCGGAGGAATGGGCTGCTCCGCCGGATTAATCTCAATCGATCTCGCCAACAACCTCCTCAAAGCAAACCCTAATTCTTACGCTGTCGTGGTCAGCACGGAAAACATAACCCTAAACTGGTACTTCGGCAACGACCGGTCAATGCTCCTCTGCAACTGCATCTTCCGAATGGGCGGTGCAGCGATTCTCCTCTCTAACCGCCGGCAAGACCGGTCAAAGTCAAAGTACGAGTTAGTCAACGTCGTACGGACACATAAAGGATCAGACGACAAGAACTATAATTGCGTATACCAGAAGGAAGACGAGAGAGGGACGATCGGTGTCTCTTTAGCTCGGGAGCTGATGTCTGTGGCCGGAGACGCTCTGAAAACAAACATAACAACGTTAGGACCGATGGTTCTCCCACTGTCGGAACAACTAATGTTCTTGGTTTCACTGGTCAAAAGGAAGTTGTTAAAACTCAAAGTGAAGCCGTATATTCCGGATTTCAAGCTCGCTTTTGAGCATTTCTGTATACACGCAGGAGGTAGAGCGGTTCTCGACGAGGTGCAGAAGAATCTTGATCTTAAAGATTGGCATATGGAGCCTTCAAGAATGACTTTGCACCGGTTTGGTAACACTTCGAGTAGTTCGCTTTGGTATGAGATGGCTTATACCGAAGCCAAGGGTCGGGTTAAAGCAGGTGATAGGCTTTGGCAGATTGCGTTTGGATCTGGTTTCAAGTGTAATAGCGCGGTTTGGAAAGCGTTACGAGTTGTTTCGACTGAGGAGTTGACGGGTAACGCATGGGCTGGTTCGATTGCGGATTATCCGGTTAAGATTGTGCAATGATTGGTTGTACCGGATGTGTGGAGTGTAGTCATTGGTTTGTAATTGTGTACTTCTTGATATCAATTTTTTTTTTTTGTAAGTTGTCGATTGGATATTATAATTTAATTAATTTTATGAATGCAGTTTTGCTATAAGTTAGTTGGTTTTTTATACTTTGGTAAACCAGAAAGTCGGAATTTTGTCAAAAGACAAAACATAAGTCGTATCTTTGTAATCCACTATGCCCATGTTCATACCTATGCAGATAACTTGCTGAATTGAACAAATTATGGTGATTTTAATTGATCACATTTTTTTGGTTGGTGAAGTTGTGGGCTTTGGTTCATTCATTAGCTAATTGGCAAAGACATTATTTACTAACCCTTGTTAAGAAAGAAGAAGAAAATAATGTATATTCTCCTTGTGCTAGTTGTGTAAAAATAACGGATAATTAAGAAAATGTAAGAAAAACATATAAAAGCCAGATCAGTTACCAAATTATTTTGGTTCTTCAAAGTCTTGATTTATAATAATAGCTAAATTATGTCGGCACTTTTCGGATCGAACCGTTAGTCGGGTCAACAACTCTTCTAGATGGAGGTCGTTGAACCATCATCTGCAAATTGGATGCTGCCTACATTTACCAACAAAAAAGGCAAAAACTTATAATTTAAAGCAAAATACGTCAGATTTTTCAAGTCTTTGGGAAAATATACAATTACATTTGTTTGCTGAACTACAAGTTTAAAACATGATTTCAGTCAAAGAAGAAAAAGTTTAAAAAACATGAACACCATTGGGGATTAGGAATAGGGATCAATGGCATTGGTTAATCACGTGCCACTTTAATCCCAGCAGTTCAACGTTAGGCCATTAGTACAGACAGCTTAATCACAACGACCCAAATTCAACGGTCAATACGAAAAATACTTTTCTTCTTCTTCTTCACCATATAAATTAAATATGTTTATTTTCATGCAAGGATGACAAAAGATCGTGGCCGTTGAACTAGGATCACCGCCAATCATCTATGCCAATTCCTATAGTCACTAGTAGAAGCTGGAGAGATCTCAGCAGCAATTGAATCAGTGCAACACGAAGAGTAATTCGATTGCTGCTCCAGCAATCAACCTAAGCTTGTTTAGATATGAAAATCATATTATATGGTGTTTATTCAAAGATGCAATCTGAAGGATTATGTTACTACTGTAGTTGAAACTAACAGCCATCAAGTATTGCTTGACGAAAGTTCGTGTTGTCATGTGCATGGAGCTAGAGATCGAGACATCAGGTGCATGATGGACCACCGTGGTCTTTCCCTAAGAACCCCACTAACAAGCTCTTTGTTTTTTTACTCGACACACATCTGGTCATAGTCAAAATTTCTCTCACTGGGCTCTAAACTATAGAGTAAAGCGCATTAAGGCCCACTATAAAAAAGGTCGAATAAACTGAAACTGTATAATTTTGTAAAGGAGCGCTCCGTACATCTAACCGGCCCATATATGGGCAGGGTTACAAGCTTTATAATATGTGCGTCTCCCTTCTTGGTGGAAAACCCTAGCGTGTAATCTCTGAGCCGCTCTGCAAAAGCATAATCAAACCTAGTCAGAGGTACCTGATGTTTCTATGTAATTAATCCCATAAGATCTAACTGTTTGATTGTATATACGGCTATTTGGTATACACCTAGTTATTTTCTCAACAATCGTTCATTGATTTTTTCACTGTTTCTAGGAGCTGCTTTTCTTTTGTGATTTTATTTAACCGTATGAGATGTTTGGTTAGTTAGAATCTCAGATAGACTCCGGATTAATGGATTTCGAATATGTGATTAATCGGCTGTTATTGTTTTGACATGGTTTCAGATTAAAAAAAATGTCGACAGTGGGAGAGCTTGCTTGCAGCTACGCAGTTATGATCCTCGAGGACGAGGGTATTGCTATCACGGTTGGTTTTCTTTTATTTGTTATTTTTCAGGCTATCTAATTCTTTGATCAACGTTTTTAGGTAGTTATTCTCTATTTCTATCACGGTTTTGAATTGTGTTATTGACTGTACTCTTTAACTTGGTGTTGGTAGGCCGACAAGATCGCTACTTTGGTGAAAGCCGCCGGCGTTGAGATTGAGTCATACTGGCCAATGCTATTCGCCAAGATGGCTGAGAAACGTAACGTCACTGACCTCATCATGAACGTTGGTACTGGTGGCGGAGGTGGTGCCCCAGTTGCAGCTGCTGCTCCAGCTGCCGGTGGTGGTGGCGCTGCTGCTGCACCTGCCGCTGAGGAGAAGAAGAAGGTTAGGAGAAAAAATGTTTTAACAATTGCTCTTCTTAGCTCTCAACTTGTTTGTTAACATGCTTTGGTGAATTTTATTGTGGTTGTTGCAGGAAGAAGTGGCGGAAGAGAGTGATGGAGATTTGGGTTTCGGCTTGTTCGACTAAGCAAAGCACAATCAGTCGTTTGGTTTTCATCAATTTGAGACTAATATTTTGTTGCATCATTTGAGTTACACTAGTTTGTTTGCAAGTATTCTGCTGTATGAACTTAAGTCTACCGAGTTAATCAAATCAGCTCAATCTTTTGTTAGAATGTTGTTTCTTTCTTTCTTCTTTGACACTCGAGATGCATAGGTCTACTAGATTTGTAGAATTTCGAACCTTAATAATAACATATACGGTCAGAGAGAAAGCAGAACACAGGCTGTTGAAATGTAGAGGCAAACACAAATAATTAGTTGGGAAAATCGTAGTGAGGCTTGTATGGGGAAACTGGGCTTGAATATGAAAACTGGGCTTGAATATGAGTGTTTTCTATCGTTGAGGCAGTAGTAGGCCCATTCAATGTGTTAGATACGGACCAAACGAGGCGTGTGGATTGTTTTCATGTTGTTTACCTACTCTGTGGTTCTTTCTTCATTGCTGCAAGCTGTACGTCTATTTTTTGCCAATTGGATTTTGTAGATTGGATCTTGAAATTTTAAGAAAAAAAAAAAAACAGAAAAAGCAAAACATTGGTATTAACGAAAGAATCACTAGGTTGGTGGGTCCCAAAAACGAATACACATATTTTATTTTTTGAACAAATTAATTAACTAAAAAAATGAGGGAGACAAAATAGGTAGAAGGGGGGGTGTTGAGCCTCCGCCTCTTATTACAAACAACACTTCCAACTCATCATCCTTCCTCGGTCTCTCCGCAATTTCTCTCGTTCTCTTGGGAGCAATCTCACATTTGGTAATATCGAAATGGCGACGGCTTTCTCTGCCACCCTTCCTCTCCACGGATCTCAAGAGAATCGTCTCTTGCTTCCTCCCACCCGATTGGCTCCTCCTCCTCCTTCTTCTTCTTTCCTCGGATCCACCCGTTCTCTCCCCATTCGCAGACTCAATCACGCTCACGCCTCCCGTCGATCTCCCGTCGTCTCAGTCCAGGAAGTTGTCAAGGACAAGAAGAAACCCACCAATTCCCTCGTATATGCTCTCTCCTTAATTACCAATTCATTTTCAAATGCACTGATCCTAGGAGAGTAGTTTATTCATTTAAAAATCTTTTTTTTTTTACTATTGATTTTAATAACTTGTAAAATATTTGATTTTTGTTGTGAAATTAGTTGATAACCAAAGAGGAAGGATTAGTCTTGTACGAAGACATGATCCTCGGCCGTTCTTTCGAGGACATGTGCGCTCAAATGTACTACCGAGGCAAGATGTTCGGTTTCGTCCACTTGTACAACGGCCAAGAAGCCGTCTCCACCGGCTTCATCAAGCTCCTCACTCAGTCCGATTCCGTCGTCAGCACTTACCGCGACCACGTCCACGCCCTCAGCAAAGGCGTCTCCGCTCGCGCCGTCATGAGCGAGCTCTTCGGGAAAGTCACCGGTTGCTGCAGAGGCCAAGGTGGGTCCATGCACATGTTCTCTAAAGAACACAACGTGCTCGGTGGCTTTGCTTTTATAGGCGAAGGCATCCCTGTCGCCACCGGTGCTGCTTTCACTTCCAAGTACAAGAGGGAAGTCTTGAAACAGGGTTGCGAAGACGTCACTGTTGCGTTTTTTGGAGATGGGACTTGTAACAACGGGCAGTTCTACGAGTGTCTCAACATGGCTGCGCTTTATAAGTTGCCTATTATCTTCGTTGTTGAGAATAACTTGTGGGCGATTGGGATGTCTCATTTGAGGTCGACTTCTGATCCCGAGATATGGAAGAAAGGACCTGCGTTTGGGATGCCTGGTGTTCATGTCGACGGTATGGATGTGCTGAAGGTGAGGGAAGTGGCTAAAGAGGCAGTGGGAAGAGCTAGAAGAGGTGAAGGTCCAACCTTGGTGGAGTGTGAGACTTACAGGTTCAGAGGACACTCCTTGGCTGATCCTGATGAGCTCCGTGATGCTGGTATATCTCTCTTTCCTTCCTTCCTTTCTTTTTGAAGTGTTTTTTTTTATCTTTTGGATTGAAACTAAACCTTAGATTGTTGGCAGCTGAGAAAGCCAAGTACGCGGCTAGAGACCCGATCACAGCGCTGAAGAAGTATCTGGTAGAGAACAAGCTTGCTAATGAAGGGGAGCTTAAGTCGATAGAGAAGAAGATAGACGAGTTGGTTGAGGAAGCGGTTGAGTTTGCAGACGCGAGTCCACAGCCTGGTCGGAGTCAGTTGCTAGAGAATGTGTTTGCTGATCCCAAAGGGTTTGGAATTGGACCTGATGGACGTTACAGATGCGAGGATCCCAAGTTTACTGAAGGCACTGCTCAAGTCTGAGACAAGAGATAAAGAGAGAGAGAGTTAAATTATAACGTCTTTGGCTTCTGTTTGATGTTCTTACATATTATGAAGCTAAAATGCCACAGAGAAACAGTTTGTATCGTCTGAACTTTTTTTTTTCCTGGCTGGATGGTTTTATGATTTACAAATATGTTCTTTTAATGTTTGAACGGGTGGGTCAGTACCGGTTTGCATTTTGTTTAGTTAAGGTTCGAAAACCTGGGCTCTCGAGTCTTCGACTTAAGTCCTCACTGGTTTCCCTTTCCCCCTGCCACCCGAAAACACAATTTTTACGGTTGGTAACGGTTGACCGTGTTTCGAAATAATCATACAAATCATTTCAAATTGTTCCGAACCTTTTGAAATTAAAAGCTGATTCCAATTACCGTTTACAGTTGTGGGTGAATAAAAAATAAAAAATTATTTTTTCTAAATATTTTAAAACTTTAAATTTAAAACTAAAAATAGAAATATTATAAATAAAAATATATACACATTTTTTTTTTAAACACTGGCCTAGTTTCCAGAAGTACTCGTTACTTGCTGGCTTTGTATCTTACAACCGCATTCCACCTTGTATCTCGTCTTGTTAAATATACACATTTTATATATTACCTTAAATTTACAAACATTATCATAATTTATTTTATAAAAAATCAAACTACTATTCATTATAATTTTTTTTTAAATTAATATACATACATATATAAAGATATAAGCATGTGTAAAACGAAACAAAATATTATTTAAAAGTTTTAATATAAATCTTCAAAAAATATATTAAAATTACAACTTTCAACTCATTAAAAATTTTAAATAAATAAATATAATATTTTAATCATATTATATTAATAATTACTATTTTTGTCATAACTGTATTTTTTTATATTTTTATAATGTTATAATATATTTATATCAGTAATTTATTATTAACCGCTGTAATATCTTATAATCAACCAGTCACAAATATTTCATAACCGCAATAATTTTTAAAGTTATATCAGTCGTACAAAATGCTATATAATATTTGCAACCGCAATCATGTACATTCACAAACTCTCGCAACCATAACCGCTGCATTCGAACGAGACGCCATAACTAAGCCTAGGGGTGGGCGTTCGGGTACCCGTTCGGGTTCGGATCGGGTATTTCAGATTTTCGGGTATTTCGGTATAGGAGTGTAATACCCGTTCGGGTATTTCTTTACTTCGGGTCGGGTTCGGATATTTTTAGTTCGGGTTCGGGTATTTCGGGTCGGGTTTTCGGATATTTAGATTTTGGAAAAAAATATTAAATTTTTCATTTCTCACGTTTTATTGTATTTAAAAAATATAAATTTCACTTAACTGATTTTTTATTTTCTAATAATCGAATGATTAATAAATTTGAAGATAACATTTTACAAATAAGAGATAATAAATTGATTATTATTTTTAAATTTTGGATGTAACTTTTGTTAATGCATGAAATAAAAATCTTGACATGCATTTTAAGTGAGTAAAAATTCACCTTTTTTCCAATTATATGTAAATTATCTAATTTTGAACTATGTGCATAATAAAAATAAACATTTTGAATAAAATTAAAGAAGTAAACTAGGAATATAGACCTAAGTATACATATGTTCGGTTATCTTCGGATATCCATTCGGGTTCGGGTATTACCCGTTCGGGTTCGGATATCCAATCTCTCTTAGTTCAATACCCGTTCGGGTATTTTGCTACTTCGGTTCGGTTTCGGTTCGGTTTTTTTTCGGTCGGGTTCGGGTACGGGTTCGGGTATCGGATAAAATACCCACCCCTAACTAAGCCTGTGACAAAGAGGCAGAGATTGGCCACAAATTTTAGATGGACTTTATATTTGTTTAAGACCCATTAAGAGGGCCCATGTCAGACGATGGATAATGACGTGTGAAGTTGTAGTAGATTAGTAGTGGTAAATTATGATGGCTCAACAGTATAACCTCTTTAAATTAATAATCTATAAATTAATATCTTTATAAATTAATATAATTTTATAGTTTCAAATTGAATTTCTGGTTTAATTAGTATCTGGATAAATTATTAATCTTTATAACTTAATAAAAAATTATAGTTTTAGTATAGTCCCAACATTATTAATTTATAGAGGTTTCACTGTATATACTAAAATAAACCGAGCCAATGTGAACCATACATTTCCACATTAAGTAACTACCAAACCATGCCTAACTCAGCAGGCCCGACACTATTTTCATCGTTTATCTGAATAATTCGTTTGCCACTTACACAAAAATACTACAGTAAAACCTCTATAAATTAATAATGTTGGGACTTTAAAATTTTATTAATTTATAGAGATATTAAATTACAAAAGTTTCTTTTTTAGTTTTTTCTATTTTTTTATTTTTGTTTAAAGAAAATATTTGATTTTACGATATGTACATTAATTAAATTTTAGAAATTTGACCTTTATATTATTTTATTATCTTATTTGGTGTATATTTTTATGTTTCTTAGAATTATTATGTGATTTTTGATATAAATTTACTAAATATTATCAAAATATATTGAAATAATAAAAAAACATATGTATTTTCATTGTAAATATAAAACCAACAATATAATGTTTAGTTTGTATTTATATAAAAATATATATTGATAGATTATTAATTTATGATTTTAATGGAACTATATATTTACAAGGAAGTTTTGAAAATATTATTATCTTATTATTTTATCAATTTGTATCATATTTTACATCGGCTCAAATTGGGACCGGAAAATTTTATTAATTTATAGAAATTATTAATTTATCGAATATTAATTTATAGAAGTTCTACTGTATTTCTGTATTTCTGTTTATTCCCACCTTCTGGTTTAGCTTATACTCAAATCTATTGTAATGCTTATATTTTTTGATCATTGGTTCGAGACAGTTCGATGTCCTCCAATAAAATATAGTTAAATTCTAGTATGAAATTTTAAAACTAAAATGTATCACAAAATTCATACATATTTTAAAAGGAATTAACAAAAAGTGAGATAGTGCAAACCAGATGGATCCAATGAAAGCTAAAAGGAGGGTATAAAGGATCGAATTCAAAATGCGACCATTTAACATAGATAATTATCTCCCAAAACTGCAACTAGTTTATTTCGTTGGAAAAAAACATGTGAAGAACTTATGAAATAATCGCATTATAATGTCGTATGTCTAAATCTGAATTCAGTTAAAGAAAAACAAATTTGGGTGTAACGAACGGATAGTCAAGAAGGAAGAGGACGGTAATTATTTTTAGTCGATTGCCTTTTTGGATGGGAAGCTCTTCTCTGGAATTTTTTTGGGGAGTAAGTTTTTTTCTAAGAAATTTTTAGTTATTAGTTATGGAAATTGTTAATAATTTATAAATATTTTGGAATCACACACAATACTATATTATATTTTCATCATGGTGATAAGTGGCAATAAATTGCTAACTATGATTATAGGTTAGAACTTAGAAGTATAAACTTTAACTAAGTGAGGTACATGTCTTCCACTATATTTTTTTTTAAACTGGCTTCTCTCTCCCACTATATTCCAGACTTTTTTTTTGGTAAAAGTATATTCCATACTTTTAAAACAAATATCTTGTCTTGTTAATTCAGCTGATTTTCCTGCTCCCTTCAAATACTTTCAGACTGGGGTCCTCGTCGACAGATCATGCATTCAAACTCGGATAGCAATATACTACAAGAAAACAGTCTAATTCTGACAGAAGATCTTGTCAGATATTCGTTGGAATAAGCTATTTCCGATGATTTTTTTTACGAAAAAAGTTGTCGATTTCATTTCGTCAAAAAATAATTTGTCGGAGTTTCGTTGGACTGTCTTACAAATTTTCGACGAATGTTATCCGTTAGAAATTTTTGGCGAATGTTTTCGTCACAAATTTAAGACAAAAATGTCCGTCGAGAATTTATAACAAAACAAATCGTCAAAAATTTGACGAATATTATTTGTCGGAAATTTTGTTAATTAATTAAAAAAATATTTAAAAATATAATTGAAATTAATTATTTTTTATTTTGTAAAATAAAATTTATAATTGTTTATAATAAATATATTCCTTACATAAGATAATAAAATTAAAAATCTGAAAAAGTTTTTATAATATAATCATTTTAAAAATTTTAATAGATTTTTAAGAACATAAAAACGTTTTATGAATTATAACAAACCTAAACATTTTTATAAAAGTTAAAAATGTTTTATAAAAGCCTTAAAATGTTTTATAAAATCATAAAACGTTTTAAAACAAAAAAACTGAGAAAAATTTCCAAATTATATAAATATAGTTTAATACTTTTAAAAATTTATAAACACTCCAATTTTTTTAAAAATAGAAAAATGTTTCATAAAATAATAAAAAACTTTGAAAATATCACAAAACTATAAATTAAACAAACAACCTACAAAATCAGAATCAAAACCTAGCTAAACCACAACCTAACAACAAAATCTAAGATCTAATTCATAAAACTCTTTATACTAACAAAAACCTATCATTCAAAACCTAAAACCCAAAAATCTAATATCATAAAACTAAAATAACTCAATTAAGAAAAGAAAAGAGATGACTTACATGATTTCTGGAGGAATTTGAAGGTTTAGGGTGTTGAGTCGTCGGATTAGAGAGAGAGAGAGAGAGTTGGAGAGAATTGTTGAGATTTTAGAGAGAGAAGAGAAATGAGGAAGAAGAATCTGGCTTTTTTAAATTATTTTTTTTTGACGAAATCGGTTCATCGGAGTTCCGTCCGAATATTTTAGGTTTTCGCGTTTCATAAAAATTTTGGTAGTTCACGAAAATTTTGACGGTTCATTTTTTGGGGATTTAAAATTCCGATGAAATTTTGACGACCAAATACATTTCGTCAGAATTTTGTCAGCATTTTCTAACGAATTTCTGATAGACATAGCATATTCTCTACACATTTTCAATTGGTTGTGATTTATATTCGTCGTAATATTTTGACCAAATTCTGACAAAATCAGATTTAGAGTTTCAAAACATGGGAAATTTGATCCCTAATAATGTTTTAATATATTTTTGATGATTATATATAGTTATCTACATGTATTAGTTTTTAAGTGTTTATATGAAATGATCTTACACAAAATTGATTTGGAAAGTTAGATTATCGATATAAGTTTGCTTGAGTACATAACTCTTTATGTGAAAAATTATGTTTCGTTGATATAGTCGTAGATGATTTTATAAATTCAAAAAAAATTGAACGATTGTTGATTCACATCCTACTATACACATAATATATGTTTGTGTGAACATGTCGGTATCCGATTTTACATTTTTATTTGATTATTCCATATTGAAGTAAATTATTCGTCAGAAAATTTCGGCGGTATTTCGACGAAAATGCCAATTTCGTCGGAATTCTGTCCGAAAATTTCGAAAAAAATAAAATCCCAAACTGAAACCCCAATATAAAGGTGTTTTTGTCAGAATTTCATCGGAATTGCATTTAGAATATTCCGACGAAAGTTCGAGAAAATAAAACCCCAAACCAAAACTTCAATATAAAGATGTTTTCGTCAGAATCTTGTTGGAAATTTTTGAGGAAATTCTGATGATTAAATAAATTTGATTCAATTAAAACAGTCAATTAACGAATATAAGTATTTTCAGTAATTTATCCATATTTTAAAAAATATTTTTAAATATCACATTTCGTCGGTATTTCATCGGAAATTTCTGACGAAATATTTACGATTTTCCATTATTTAGTTTCTTCAATATTTTTTCTGAAATTCTATAGAATTTTTCGACGATATTTTCGTCTATCAAATTTTTTGTTAGAATCTGTTTGTAGTGAACTATTTTTTGTATTCACCGGCTTGTTTTTTTGTAGATAAGTTTTATTAAGGTCAGTTTTTATTTTTTTAAGGGTCAATCTTAGTAAAATAATAAAACTCATCCAGCAAAAACAAGCCGGTGAATACGGAAAAAAAAATCTTATCAATGAAAATAGTAATGGTACTTCTATTATTTTACAACGCACGTGTTCAAAACAAAGAATCATATTAAGAAATATATCGAGAGCCATCACTAGCAAAACCAACGTGATGGTTAAACTTTAAATAAGTGATTTTTCCTTTACTTGTAAATGAAGTAATATTATTAAAAATAGCGTTTCATTAGGTATATAATGTTGTTGACAACTCTAAGCAAAACAAATCGTTTCAAAAAATATATACGTATCTTGTAGTATGAATTGTTACATGCAGACTGGTTACATGTTTAAAAAATTTTATTACTGATTTCGCTTTGCTCCGTTAAAGTAAGTATAATAAGGAAATACTAGATCTTGACCCGCCCAACCGGGCGGGTATTTATTTTATGTTTTTTTATTTATAAATGATATATTTGTAATATTTAAACATAAATTTAGATTGAAAATTAACATTTGTAGTTATAATAAGAATTAAATGTTTAAAAAAATATTTTGATATAAATTTTAAATTCCTAATTAAAATAATATAGAGATGGGTCATAATTTTTTCCAATTCCAAAATCTTAGCATTCTTAATAACAAATAAAATAATTTTTAAATACATAAAATATATAAACATATTTGAAATTAAAATAAATTTGTTAAAAAAAATCTTACGCCATTGTTGTTTATTTCTATAGTTTGACCCGTGGCCGTATAAATATTTGCTTTCACTTCAATTTTTTTCTTTGTTCTAATGATAATATATATATATATATATATATATATGAGTGTAAATTAATATGTATTACATAATTGTTAGTATACATTTTAAAACAAAATTTTTATATATTATTTTAAATAATTATATTATGTGATTTTAATCGTCTATTATATCACAGTCTATCATATAAAAATCTGATATTTATAACTAATTGGACTTATATTATAAAAGTGTTATACTAACAATTTATAAATAAAATATTTTATATTTTATCTATATGATATATAAATTGATTTTGATGTGTGTTTTTTATTTTATTATTTTTATTGATAAATATTGAAAAATATTAAATGTTAACAAAAAATCTATTAGAAAATTTATTTTGGTTAAGATTCATTCTATTAAAGAAATCTATCATTTAAATTAGGAAAATATATTAAATACTTAAATCTATCATCTAAATAAGGAAAATACAAAATTCTCTACTATCTTTGTTACCAAACAAAATTAAATTTTTTTAAGACTCATATCCCTGTTACCAAACAAAAGTTTAAAGTACTTCTACTTTAATAAGATAGATATTATATCACAGTCTATCATATAAAAATCTGATATTTATAACTAATTGGACTTATATTATAAAAGTGTTATACTAACAATTTATAAATAAAATATTTTATATTTTATCTATATGATATATAAATTGATTTTGATGTGTGTTTTTTATTTTATTATTTTTATTGATAAATATTGAAAAATATTAAATGTTAACAAAAAATCTATTAGAAAATTTATTTTGGTTAAGATTCATTCTATTAAAGAAATCTATCATTTAAATTAGGAAAAGATATTAAATACTTAAATCTATCATCTAAATAAGGAAAATACAAAATTCTCTACTATCTTTGTTACCAAACAAAATTAAATTTTTTTAAGACTCATATCCCTGTTACCAAACAAAAGTTTAAAGTACTTCTACTTTAATAAGATAGATAGATATTATATCACAGTCTATCATATAAAAATCTGATATTTATAACTAATTGGACTTATATTATAAAAGTGTTATACTAACAATTTATAAATAAAATATTTTATATTTTATCTATATGATATATAAATTGATTTTGATGTGTGTTTTTTATTTTATTATTTTTATTGATAAATATTGAAAAATATTAAATGTTAACAAAAAATCTATTAGAAAATTTATTTTGGTTAAGATTCATTCTATTAAAGAAATCTATCATTTAAATTAGGAAAAGATATTAAATACTTAAATCTATCATCTAAATAAGGAAAATACAAAATTCTCTACTATTTTTGTTACCAAACAAAATTAAATTTTTTTAAGACTCATATCCCTGTTACCAAACAAAAGTTTAAAGTACTTCTACTTTAATAAGATAGATAGATAGATATTATATCACAGTCTATCATATAAAAATCTGATATTTATAACTAATTGGACTTATATTATAAAAGTGTTATACTAACAATTTATAAATAAAATATTTTATATTTTATCTATATGATATATAAATTGATTTTGATGTGTGTTTTTTATTTTATTATTTTTATTGATAAATATTGAAAAATATTAAATGTTAACAAAAAATCTATTAGAAAATTTATTTTGGTTAAGATTCATTCTATTAAAGAAATCTATCATTTAAATTAGGAAAAGATATTAAATACTTAAATCTATCATCTAAATAAGGAAAATACAAAATTCTCTACTATCTTTGTTACCAAACAAAATTAAATTTTTTTAAGACTCATATCCCTGTTACCAAACAAAAGTTTAAAGTACTTCTACTTTAATAAGATAGACTAGATCTTGACCCGCCCAACCGGGCGGGTATTTATTTTATGTTTTTATTTTTTATTTATAAATGATATATTTGTAATATTTAAACATAAATTTAGATTAAAAATTAATATTTGTACTTATAATAAAAATTAAAAGTTTAAAAAATATTTTGATATAAATTTTAAATTCTTAATTAAAATAATATGGAGATGGGTCATATTTTTTCCAATTCCAAAATCTTACCATTATTAATAAAAAATAAAATAATTTATAAATAAATAAAATATATAAACATATTTGAAATTAAAATAAATTTGTTAAAAAAAATCTTACGCCATTGTTGTTTATTTCTATTGTTTGACCCGTGGCTATATAAAATATTTTTTTTTGCTATATAAATATTTGCTTTCACTTTAATTTTTTTTCTTTGTTCTAATGATAATATCTATATATATATATATATATATATATATATATATATATGTGTGTGTGTGTGTGTAAATTAATATGTATTACGTAATTGTTAGTATAACATTTTAAAACAAAATTTTTATTTAGTACTTTAAATCATTATATTATGTGATTTTAATCGTCTATTATATCACAGTGTATCATATAAAAATCTAATATTTATAACTAATTGGACTTATATTATAAAAATGTTATACTAACAATTTATAAATAAAATATTTTATATTTTATTTATATGATATATAAATTGATTTTGATGTGTGATTTTTATTTTATTATTTTTATTAATAAATATTGAAAAATATTTAATGTTAACAAAAAATCTATAAAGAAATTTATTTTGGTTAAGATTCATTCTATTAAAGAAATCTATTATTTAAATTAAGAAAAGACATTAAATACTTAAATCTATCATTTAAATAAGGAAAAGACAAAATTCTCTACTATCTTTGTTACCAAACAAAATTTAATTTTTTAAAAAACTCCTATCTTTATTACCAAACAAAAGCTTAAAGTACTTCTACTTTAATAAGATAGAAGATAGATATTATATCACAGTCTATCATATAAAAATCTGATATTTATAACTAATTGGACTTATATTATAAAAGTGTTATACTAACAATTTATAAATAAAATATTTTATATTTTATCTATATGATATATAAATTGATTTTGATGTGTGTTTTTTATTTTATTATTTTTATTGATAAATATTGAAAAATATTAAATGTTAACAAAAAATCTATTAGAAAATTTATTTTGGTTAAGATTCATTCTATTAAAGAAATCTATCATTTAAATTAGGAAAAGATATTAAATACTTAAATCTATCATCTAAATAAGGAAAATACAAAATTCTCTACTATCTTTGTTACCAAACAAAATTAAATTTTTTTAAGACTCATATCCCTGTTACCAAACAAAAGTTTAAAGTACTTCTACTTTAATAAGATAGACTAGATCTTGACCCGCCCAACCGGGCGGGTATTTATTTTATGTTTTTATTTTTTATTTATAAATGATATATTTGTAATATTTAAACATAAATTTAGATTAAAAATTAATATTTGTACTTATAATAAAAATTAAAAGTTTAAAAAATATTTTGATATAAATTTTAAATTCTTAATTAAAATAATATGGAGATGGGTCATATTTTTTCCAATTCCAAAATCTTACCATTATTAATAAAAAATAAAATAATTTATAAATAAATAAAATATATAAACATATTTGAAATTAAAATAAATTTGTTAAAAAAAATCTTACGCCATTGTTGTTTATTTCTATTGTTTGACCCGTGGCTATATAAAATATTTTTTTTTGCTATATAAATATTTGCTTTCACTTTAATTTTTTTTCTTTGTTCTAATGATAATATCTATATATATATATATATATATATATATATATATGTGTGTGTGTGTGTGTAAATTAATATGTATTACGTAATTGTTAGTATAACATTTTAAAACAAAATTTTTATTTAGTACTTTAAATCATTATATTATGTGATTTTAATCGTCTATTATATCACAGTGTATCATATAAAAATCTAATATTTATAACTAATTGGACTTATATTATAAAAATGTTATACTAACAATTTATAAATAAAATATTTTATATTTTATTTATATGATATATAAATTGATTTTGATGTGTGATTTTTATTTTATTATTTTTATTAATAAATATTGAAAAATATTTAATGTTAACAAAAAATCTATAAAGAAATTTATTTTGGTTAAGATTCATTCTATTAAAGAAATCTATTATTTAAATTAAGAAAAGACATTAAATACTTAAATCTATCATTTAAATAAGGAAAAGACAAAATTCTCTACTATCTTTGTTACCAAACAAAATTTAATTTTTTAAAAAACTCCTATCTTTATTACCAAACAAAAGCTTAAAGTACTTCTACTTTAATAAGATAGATATACATGTGTCAAACTATCAACTATATATATGACTAATGACTTGCCGTGATAGATTAATTCACAACCTTTGATCATTTGATATCGTTTCTTTTTTCCATTTATGCAAAACACTACAAGAAAACACGACCTTAGCAACGAAAGTTAGCGACGAAATAATTTCCTCGTAAAATTACGTCGCCTTTACGAGGAAGTTACGTGAAAAGACATTAAACACATAATTTCGTCGTTAAATAACGACAAAACGTTTTCATCGTAAACCAAACGTAAAGAAACGTCGTTTTTACGAGAAAACTGCATTTCGTCGTAATGAACACGTAAAACTTAACGTGTAACTAACGAAGAATATATTTACGAGGTTTTTGCGAGTTCAACCTAATTTTAGGTGACACACGTTTTTTATCTTGTCTAACTACCCATATTTCATCGTTAATTCGTAATTTTTTTTATTTAAATATTTTTAAAATTATTAATAATTTTTTTTAATACTTTATCTTTTTTTTTTTCAGGTTTGGGGTCGACAATTCTGTCGCTACGAGCGTATCCGATATGATCAAAGGATACTTCTCCGAGCCTCACCCAAACTGGAAAAAGACGCCGCACCACGTTAGAAACACGTGGTTCAAGATGTTTGCTGTAAGTTTTTTAAATTAATTATTTTATGTTTAATTTTTATTATTAACTTTTATTTCATTAATATTTTTTAACTATTTATTAATCTTTTTGGGTTTAAAAATGCAGCAAAGATACCATTGGTCCATCAGGGTTCACGAGGACGTGAAACGGGAGTTCATCGCAAAGGCGAAGAAGCGGTTGTTGGACACCGTAGGCAACTGGAAGGAGGACTGGATCTACAAGGGTTACAAGGACGGGCAACCCGCTGAGCTGACCAAGGAAGTCTACGATGGCCTCATCCGTTACTGGTAGCTGCCATCATCCATTGCGATCTCCAACGCCTGCTCCGCCTCTCGTAACACCAAAGACGAGCACGGCAATGGCCCGATGCTTCACTGTACGGGTCAAAAACCCCATGCCCGTGTCCGCTTGGAAATGGTAATTAATTTCTAATTTTTTTTTCATATTAAATATTTTAATAATTAATTAATATGTTTATGTATATTGATTCTAACTATTTAAATTTTAAATATTTTCAGGCCAAAGAGACGGGAGCTTTACGAGAGAATCCACAAGACCAAGGCGGGGGTATTTGTGGATCCGAGGTCCGAGCAAATCTACAACGATGTCGTTGCTCGGATTGAAGACCGACAAACCCAACTGACCCAGCAATCTCCCGATGGAATACCGGTCGTATTATCCACTCAAGAAGTGGATCAGATTTACGAGGAGGTAAAAAATTTTATTTTAACTTTTAATCTACCTTTTTTAATTATTAACATTATACTTTATTTTTTCTTTATAGGTCGTCCCTAAGAAAAATGGACGTACGTTGGGAATCGGTTCCGTCAACGATGTCCCAAGAGCGACATCGTCTTATGGTCAGAGACGAGCCGACGAAGTTATTGAGCTGCGTTCGGAGTTAGACTCGACGCGGACTCAGTTGGCGTCGACGCAGTCGGAGTTGGAGTCCACGCGCCAATCATTCCAAGTTCGTATGGGTGGAGTGGAAGGGTTTCTGGAAGTTATATCTTCTGGAAATCCCCAATGGGAGGAGTTGTTGGCGGATATGCGACGACGGAACCCGGTTCCCGAGCCTTCTCGTACTCAGCAGCAAGAGGAGGAACTACAGAGGAGGAGTGAAGACCTCTACCGGGAAACGATCCACCGTCTCCGCCCGACTTAGTTTTTTTTTTGGTTGTGTAATATAAAAATTCCAAACTTTTATTTATATAATAATTTCGGTTTTTATTTATTCCAAATTTTTAATATTTCGCATTAATAATTATTTATATTTATAATATTTTTGAAATAATTATTTAAATCTATAATATTAAAAATTTAAATTTAAAAATAAATTCAGTTATACAAATCGAAGTAAATTCCTCGTTAACTCACGAGGATTTAACGAGTAAGCTTGACGTGTCCTTAACGACGAACCTTTACGACGAAAATATGTGTTGGGATTTACGTTTTCTTTACGACGATACTTTACGTCTGTTTTACGTGTATTTTACGAGTATCATTTACGTCTATCTTACGAGGATTCTTTACGTGTATTTACGAGGAAACCTTACGTGTTATTTACGTGGAAAGTTAGCGTCTACTTTACGTGGAAAGCTACGTCTCATTTACGACGAATATTTAACCTTCCTTTTACGACGAAATGGATCCCTCGTACTTTTACGACGAAATGACGATTAAATATCCGTTACGACCAAACTTTAACGACGATATGTGTTTACTCGCTAAATTGTCGTAAAGACGTATTTACGACGATTTAGCGAGGATATTGGTCGTCGTTAAAATCGTGTTTTTTTGTAGTGAAAGCTGAAGACTGCTACGATCATATATTAACGAGAGGTTTTCGTTTTTCCCTGCACGTGGATGTTTTCCGTATTCTTTTTATCATTTACATGATATATAATAAACAGAAGTAGTATTAAAATGGAGCATAAAAATCAAATAGAATAGTACTTCTAAAATAGTAATGTACTTTCCATTGCTGATTTTAGCTTTGGATAAGGCATTAGGGTGGTGTTTCAAAAGAAAAATTCAGATTGCTTTGCCAAAATTTAAGATTTTCTCCCTTTTTTTGGAAATCACCTACTATTGTGTTTAAATTGGGCTTTAGAAAATAAAGGGTACTAATTAGTTTAAGTGACTGGGACTGAATTACTTTTTATCCGAGAATTTTGGTTTAGCCACTTAAAGATTAAATATATATCACTAATTATCTTGTTAGTTTGCATGTGTTTAATCGTCTTCATATTTAAGCGAGTATAAATTTAAGTAGCCAACACTTTTGCTTTAGACTTTTTCTAATAGAAAGTTGTTAATTTAAATCTAGTATTTTTTAATTAAGAAAACAAAAATAACTTGCCAAATTACATTATGCTTTTAAAATAAATAAAAAGATTAAATAAATAAAAATAATAATAGTTCTCAATAAAGATTATTTTTAAAAATATTTATTTATAAGATTTGGAGTTTAGTGTTGAAAATTTATAGTTTAGAATTTATCCCAATGTTTAGTGTTTTTCTAAGGGTTAGGGTTTATCCAAGGGTTTAGGGTTTAGGATTAGAGTTTAGGGTTTAGTGTTTTGTTGACAACATGTTTAGTGTTTTTTCCAAAAGTTTATGGTTTACCCAAGGGTTTAGAGTTTATGATTAGAGTTTAGGGTTAGTATTAGAGTTTAGAGTTTAATATTAGAGTTTAGGGTTTAGTGTTTTGTTGACAACATTAATTTTTTTAATTCGTTTTTATATACTGTTTTTATTTATTTTTAAATTTTATTTTGAAAAAAAAATATAATTTGACAAATTATTTATTTCCTTAATTAAAAGATATTGAATCTAAAATGACAAGTTTCTATTGGTTGGTTTATCTTGTTAGTTTGCATGTGTTTAATCGTCTTCATATTTAACCGAGTATAAATTTAAGTAGCTAACACAAAAGTCTAAAGAACTTTTTCTTGGGTTCACTCCTAGGGTGAACCTAAAAATAACAATAGTTTTCAATAAAGATTATTTTTAAAAATATTTATTTATAAGATTTGGAGTTTAGTGTTTAAGATTTATAGTTTAGAATTTATCTAAATGTTTAGTGTTTTTCTAAGGGTTAGAGTTTACCCAAGGGTTTAGGATTTACCCAAGGGTTTAGGGTTTAGGATTAGAGTTTAGGGTTTAGTGTTTTGTTGACAACATGTTTAGTGTTTTTTTCAAGGGTTTATGGTTTATCCAAGGGTTTAGGGTTTATGATTAGAGTATAGGGTTTAATATTAGAGTTTAGGGTTTAGTATTAGAATTTAGGGTTTAGTGTTTTGTTGACAACATTAATTTTTTTTAATTCGTTTTTATATACTGTTTTTATTTATTTTTAAATTTTATTTTGAAAAATAATATAATTTGACAAATTATTATTTCTTTAATTAAAAGATACTGAATCTAAAATGACAAGTTTCTATTGGTTGGTGAATCTAAAGGTTGAACCCAAGAATAACTATTTGCTTTATTTGCATGACGTATTTTTTTTTTTTTTGACTAATCATGACGTATTTTTTTTCACTATTGTAAAACGCCCTCACGATTCATCACGAATGACGCTGTAGGGAAAAACGAATAGTTGTTGTAAATTAAAATATTTTTTCCCTGCACGTGGATGTTTTCGGGTATTAAACAAATTTTGATTTTGTTGACAAAAAAAACAAATTTTGATTTTGTTGACAAAAAAAAAACAAATTTTGATTTTAATAATAATAGGCAATGTAAAATATATGATATAGTTAGCTAATATAAAATATATATAGTACGTATAGTTGTAAATTAAAATATTTTTCTTGGTGTTATTTTTGTAATATTTTATTATTTATAAAATTTAAATAACAATGTCATTTGAAATAAAAATGTAACTAATATTTTTAGATATAAATTTTCCAACAAATCCGATTTTTATAAAAATATTATTGATTCTATTGAATCATGTTTGACTAGTGAAAATATATTATATTGTATATATAAAAATTAAATAAAAACTTTAACTTTAGTTTGTAATGTATATGTATGTGTCTTTAACCCAATCATAAAATACAACCTGTTAAATAATTTTGACATAATAACTGAATAAAATTATTTTATATATTTTTAAAATAGCATAAAACTATTGTTTAAGAAAAATAACAAGGATATAATTTTTTTTTTTGGTAAAATGTTAAGAACAAGGATATAATTATTATATGCCTTCCATACAAGCATGAAAAATTATATAACTACAAAAATATATATTTACTAATGTAATGCAACAATAGTAAAGTCAAAATATATGATTTACACGGGATAACAACGTGTAATAATAGTACTGTTTACTAGTTGCTAAAATATGTTTTCTTTTGAGCATTAATGGCTAAAATGATTTGTCATTGAGATACATATATATGGTATACGTGTCTTTGTGTTCGTTTAAAACTCCAAAATGTCTGATGGATTATTTTACCATCCATTTTGTTTTTATGGTTAAAATAAGTTATATAAATGTGTACGTCATTTAAGAAAACACACCAATTTGTATGTATGTGTAGTATTCAATTGCGTATTTCTTTTGTCGATCTCAATCTATATTATTAAAAGAGAAATACCATTTAAAAATTCCCCCTTAATTTTCACACTTATTTACATTATCATGTCACTAACATTAAATAATACTTTCTATTTTAATATTTTATTTTGTTTTTTCCACTTAGATTAATGTATTTTCAAAAATTAAATTTGAACTAAATACACAATTAAATAATATTTTCTATTTTAATGCTTTGTATTTTCTACTTAGATTAATATGTTTTACAAAATTAAATTTGAATTTAATACACTTTATTAACTTCTCCACTAAATCAATATCATTTTTTTTTAAAAAGTTTATTTAACAAAAAAGTTTATTTAACAAAAAATTCATGGAAATTATAATATCAACTCTTCATTTAACAAATCTGAACAAAAAAGTATTATCAAATTTGAACCGAAACTAGATAATATCCAAACAGATTTACCATTCTGGTATCTAGAGAACCATAACCAAACATTATCCGAACGAAATATTTCGGATATTTGAATGTATTTAATCATATTTATATACTTCAATATATTAGCTATTTAGAGTTAATATCCAAGATATAAGCTATTTTAAAGTTGTTTAAAATCTTTGAAATATAGAAAACAGTCAAAAGTAAACATCTAAAGTAGATAAATAATAATCAAAACACCAAAAGTACTTAAAATATATATTTATTATCCATCCAAATATTTAAGTTAAACCTATTTTTAATTTTTAATTTAGGTACTTTGGCTTACATTACTCAAATCTACATGTTATATTATTTTTATTATTATATTCAGGAAAATTTAAAGATATATAAATTTTGAAAATTTAAAAATAGTTTAAATGGGTTATCAAACCCGCAAAGATCCGAATCAAACCGGAACCAAAATTTATAAATACCCGAATAGAGCTAGACTCTTTAAACTCGAACATCTCAAACCCGAATAGATTTTAACTGAATTCGAGTGGGTACCCAAATATCCACCCCTAACTTAGTCAAATAAAACGATCAAATATTACAAATATACTATTTAGTATAAATAAATAAAAACTAAACCTGAAAATTAATATCCGTGCAGTCGCACGGATCAATCTAGTTACGTATTATTTCTTGTTAGCGCACCGTTTTATTGTTTCCATTCAAGCTCTTAAGCTAGTTATGTGAGTGGGAATAACCAGCGGGCTTGGGTTAGTGGCGATTGAGGAATAACCCTAATACGATGAACCTGAAGTTCGATTCCCGCTGATCACACATACTGTCTTAAATGATAAAAATACGTGGCTGGTGTGGATTTCGTTGGATTATTTGGTTGACCTCGGTTATAAAAAAATGTGAGTGGGAATTTTGATTATTGTTTTTAAGTTTTCAAAATTAAGTGTCTGCTTATTACCTGCAAAATCTATAGAATAAATTCCCTTGAAATCTTGCAGGACACTACGAGTTGATGATTCGTTAAAGAGCCTGGTGAAATACGAATAACGTATACATAAAACGAATAATGTAAAGTTGGTCGTCCAAAGTGAAAGCTTTACTGTTGTTTATTTGTATAGTATAGGGGAAAACAAAAAAAACTTTGCTTATAAATATGAGAAGCCTTGTGGTGAATTCAAAGTACATCGGGTCTTATCACTCTCTAACATACATACTTACATACACATACAAACAGAGAGAGAGAAAGCGATCAGAAAATGAATCTCGTTGAAGGAGAGAAATCATCAATAAAAGACAAATGGGCTCCGGCAATGGCAGTTGTGGTAGCAAACGTAGTGACGGGTTCAGTGAATGCCGTTGTGAAGAAGGCTCTTGATGGTGGTGTTAACCATATGGTCATTGGTGCTTATCGTCTGGCTATTTCTGCTTTCATTTTGGCTCCTCTCGCTTATTTCTTGGAAAGGTTCGATAATTGAGGAACCAATAACTTACTTATATGTGATTTAATTAATTTTTTTATTCTAAATCTTATGTTTTATTATTAAAAGGAAAACAAGACCGAAGATGACGTATAGGCTATTGATCGATCATTTCATCAGCGGTTTGACTGGGTTTGCCCCTCTTTTTTATTATTTGTTTGTATAGTATATGATTCTCATCGTCAAAGCATTCATAACTGTAGTCTTTTAAGGGTAAAACAATAATAAAAAGATTTGACCAGAAAACAATAATAAAAAGACAAAAATTAGATAAAAACAAAGAATTGTTCTTTATATAAATGATTATCACTTGACTAATATAAACATATCATTTTGTAAATAATTCACATGTTCTATTCATATTTGAGAGACTCGTTTGAGTTTTTTTTTGCCGTTGTTGATTGCTCTTAGATTTTCTTAGTATCTGTTTTGCAATTGCAACAAATTATATAGTTGAACTCTAATTTTTTTTCTTTTTTATATATTTTTGATAATCCACAGAGCGAGTTTGGTACAATTTTTCTTTATGCTTGGTCTGTCGTACACATCAGCAACTGCTTCGGGTGCTTTTCTGAGCATGATCCCTGCGATTACCTTTGTTTTATCCCTTATTTTAAGGTACTGATGAACCATCATTCATTCTAAGTCAGGTTATATAATAATAAAATATCATTAATAAAGTCCATAATAATATAATGTAATCGCGTAAATCAGATAAATGTTCATTTCATCGTACAAAATATTAAAATATCTTTATGCAGCATTTTAAAGATTGACATGATTTGACATAAACCATTTATATTCGATTTCTATATCAAAAAAGTTTTCTTACTATTATTTTATTTCATGAAATCGATTATTGGGAATAGTTTATCTAATTAGACAAGAAATAGACTTTAAATATATACATAAAGTTGATTTACCATACATTTTACAAAATTAACAATTGATTATTTAAATAGTTTTCCTTTTTTGTTGGCAAATTGTTTTTTTCATGATCGCGTAACACTAGACGAAATACATGATCTTTCTGAAACAAATAATATATGCAGTTAAATTTAATTAATAAAATTCATTATACATGAAATTATTTAATTTCATGAAAATTATGTGTAAGTGTTATATACAGTGGCCGATGTACGTATACCACCAAATGGCTGACACTTGCCCCATGATATCTAAATTTTAGCTATTTCTCCTACTAAAAAATATTTTTAAATTTTTTGTTTTAATATATTATATACGTTAGGCTCCTTTCAAAATTTTATACTACATCCACCACTGGTTATCTAATTAATTTTCTGAAAACAAACACCAAGAGAATGTTGTAATATCTAATGTTATATAAGAACAAGAAAACATCGCATGAATTTGAAGGATATTAAGAACCTAACGTATCAAAATGCATGGGGATATATCAAATAGGCAATTACAGTAAAATAGTTTGTTTAAAATTTTGTGTAAATTTCAGAATGGAAAGTGTAATTTTGTGTAATTTTGTTTTAATATATTAGATACGTTAGGCTCCTTTCAAAATTTTATACTACATCCACCACTGGTTATCTAATTAATTTTCTGAAAACAAACACCAAGAGAATGTTGTAATATCTAATGTTATATAAGAACAAGAAAACATCGCATGAATTTGAAGGATATTAAGAACCTAACGTATCAAAATGCATGGGGATATATCAAATAGGCAATTACAGTAAAATAGTTTGTTTAAAATTTTGTGTAAATTTCAGAATGGAAAGTGTAAGAGATCTAAAGAGCCAAACAGGAATGCTAAAAGTGATGGGAACATTGATATGCGTCAGTGGAGCGTTGTTGTTAACATTTTACCAAGGTCCTCAGATATCACACTTTCACCCTCACCCAGATGCTCTTCAGAACAACAACCATCAAACCAAGACAAATAATTGGCTTCTTGGATGTCTCTATGCTGTTATAGCAACCTTGTTTTTTTCTATGTGGATGCTTTTCCAAGGGACTTTAAACATTAAGTACCCTTGTAAATACACGAGCATTTGTCTCATGTCCGTTTTCGGCTCATTCCAATGTGCTCTCTTGAGTCTCTACAAAAGGAGAGATGTCAATGATTGGGTCATTGATGATGGATTCGTCATTTTCGTCATTATATACGCTGTAAGTCAGTTAATAGATACTACATTACTACACTAGATGGTTATTCTGTGCTCATGTACAAACATAAATACTTATGACAAATCAAATTTTAGTTAGTTAATATATCATGTGTTAACTTTTATGATAATTTTAAATAATATTACAATTTATATGTATGAAAAAATAGAAGACTGTGTTAGATTAAATTATATTGTTAGTTTAATTAAATATATGATTTCAAGTATAAACAGTTTTGATATACTTTTTTCCTGTGTATTGAGTTATATTTATTTTCAATTAAACTGCAATTTATTTTAATATATTATAAGTATAGTGAAACCAGATTATATTTAGTTGTCGTTTGATTCATCCGCTTAATTTGTAAATATATTTTATAACACTTGTATAATTTGATATATTTTACTTTTGAAAGAAGTAGAAAAAAACGTGTTAATCAAATTAGAATTGTATTAAAATATATAAAAATAATACTGTATAATCCAAGGAAATAAATAATTATAAATATCATAACCAATATAATAAAAAATTAAAAAGAATCATATAATCGTCTATGTACAATTGATTATGTAGATATTTAAAACTAAATTTGAGAAAAAGTAACTGAAACATGATTCAAAAAAGAAAACTCAAATAGTTATATATATATATATATATATATGTATTCCTTATAGTTATTATTTAGATAAAGTAAAAGTTATTAATGAAAAAACTAAAATAGAAATATTGATAATAACAGTTGTATATAAATTTAATTTATTAAAGATATTTTGTATTTCACCACTGTGAAAATCAACGTGAGTATCACACGTAAGAAACTGATATTTTCAAATAATATTATAGATATTTTTAATTGGGATTTAAACTTAATTTGAATAAACCTTTGGGTTAGTCTGCAAAAGCTATAAAATTATGGAAAAACAAATTTCCTTTTGTCTTCCAATATTATCTTCTACTATATAATCTCTTCCAATATTATCTTCTACTATATAATCCTCGAATTTTCTTAAATGGCGTGTATATTATTTCAATCCCAATTAGCTGGTGCACGTAATCCATTTCAAATTTATGTATGTACGATTTGCTTAGCCGCTCATAACAAGAAAAGTTTTCTTTCTAACAATACTTAGGTTCACCCCTGAGGTGAACTTATAAATTCACCTCTTTCCTTATTTCAATCATATTACCATAAATATTAATATTACATAAATAAATAAATTATAAATTACAAATAAAATAAACTTTAAATCATAAACTCTAAATTCGAACCCTAAAACCAAATCTTAGATCTTAAATTTTAAACCCTAAATCTTAAACCCAAACCTATACCCTAAACCCAAACTATATACCCTAAATCATAAATCTAAATTTAAATCCTAGACCTTAAACTCAAACCATAAACTCTAAACCCAAACTCCAAACTCTAAACCCTAAACCCAAACTCTAAACCCTAAATCCTAAACCTTCAACCCAAACTGTAAACCATAAACCCGAACTCTATACCCTAAAATGTATTTGAAAATACATTTGATAACCCAAAGGTATTTGAAAATTTTGGGTTTATAGTTTACAGTTTGGGTTTAAGGTTTAGGATTTAGGGTTTAGAGTTTGGGTTTAGGGTTTGGGTTTAGGGTTTAGAGTTTGGATTTAGAGTTTATGGTTTGAGTTTAGGATCTAGAATTTAAATTTAGATTTAAGATTTATGGTATATAGTTTGGGTTTAGGGTATAGGTTTGGGTTTAGGGTTTAGGGTTTAGGGTTTAGGGTTTGGTTTAAAATTTAAGATCTAAGATTTGGTTTTAGAGTTCGAATTTAGAATTTATGATTTAAAGTTTATTTCATTTATAATTTATTTATTTATGTGACATTAATATTTATGGTAATATGATTGAAATAAGGAAAGAGGTGAATTCATAAGTTCACCTCAGGGGTGAACCTAAGTATTGTTCTTTCTTAATTGAACGAGACAACTCTAAGTCAGTGATATCTAGTGTTTTCCCTAAAATTATAATTAACTAAGTGTCATTGTCTTCGATAAGATTCTCTACCTTACTATCCAGTCTATCCAGGTAGTAACTAATAAACTTAAGCAAAAAGTACTAATAATATATATTGGACTTTGTTTGTCTTTTCTTAAATTTTAGATTCTAAAAGATGAAAAAGTTCTGTTAAAATATTATGAGCTATGTGTTTTTTATTTTATTTTTTGGTATATATGCCAAAAGCTAAGCCAAGTCACTTAACATTATTGGTGAAATCCCTTTACAAGTATCTCAGGTTGTTTTATATTAATATTTACCTAAACTTTTTGTTTTACAATTATTTTTTAACAGAAAAAAGTAATCCTCTAAGAAATAGACTTATGGACTGAGACGCTTTCCATAACTTCTGCTTTTAGGTCTCGTGTCTTTCTCTTTTATCAGTATTTTCTTTTTCTTTTTCTAATTTTTTAATGCTTAGATATTGTCATCCATCCATCGATGGATGTTCTTAGCACTCGATATTTACAATTATGTTTTGAACCACTTTATTTTTTAATAAAAGCTTATGTTCCTTGGTTATCATTTAGCTTTGCTCGATTGGTTACTTCTTATGTTTGAATTATGATGAGAATAGTGTTAACATACATTTTTTTTGTCAACGTGTGTTAACATACATAAAAGAAGTAATGCCGCTCTATTTGAAACTTGTCTAAAATTTAGAGAGAAAAAACAGAAATGCATATTTACGAAAACGAAGGAATAAGGAATACTGATCTTTTTTTTTTTTTTGAAAATTGACTAGGATTTGGATTAAAATATATAGATACGGTCATGATTATTTAAAATGTATAAATATAGGGAATAGTGGGGCAAGCGATGTCGACAGTAGCAACAACATGGTCGATAAAGAAACTAGGAGCCGTTTTCGCGTCAACATTTAGTCCCATGATGCTCATCTCAGCTACTTTATTCGATTTCCTCATCTTACACACTCCTTTGTACCTCGGCAGGTAATTTCATTTTTACCTCGTTTTATATATGTGAATGTAGGTTCATGCTGATATATAACTCTAATAGTAACATTTTGCCTTTCTAACTTCGATTGCAGTATAATTGGATCCTTGGTGGTAATAACGGGTCTCTACGTCTACTTGTGGGGTAAGAACAAAGAAATGAAAGCAGCAGCAACGATGTGTCCTCCGATCCAAAACGAAGATAAAGACGATACTAGTAATGACTATAGCACTAATAATAACGGCTCTAGGTTATCCGTTTAATATGGTTTGAATGAAGAGTACTGAGATGTAATATAGTAGCTCCGTTTATTCTCGTTATACTATGTTTGTATTGTTTCAGATTAATGTGACAAAATTGTATTATACGCTATGAGCATCTCAATAGTTTTAAATTTTGTTCAGTGCAAATTGTTAATTTTGTATATCCACTAAATAAATATTTGGATTGTTGAAAGTTAGAGAGTGCATTGAATCTAAAGTCTGAGGTGATTTGATTTTTATTGAGATTTTAAGTGATTTTAATTAATTACAGAGTTTAAGATGATTTTTGTTAAACCATTATAAAATATTATCTAAAATCATAGGATTTAAGTTTTATGTTTTTTAAACTAAAAAACTCTACCCAAATACTCTAAAATCATTCGAAAACTTTAAAACTCCACAACTTAAAATATTTTCAATAATAGTAGATTTCAGAATATTTTATAAAATGTTAAATTAAATAACAGTAGATTGTAAATGAGTTCTTAAAGCTCATGTTTGAATAACAATTGATTTGCCATTTTAATACAAATCACCTAAAACTGTCAGGTGAATACATGTACACTCTCATTAATATATTTTTGATATTTGATTCTAATATATAATATTAAGTTTCATAAATCTCTAACTTAAAATCAATTAGCAATTACTGTATATTGATCCTTTTCTATATATTACTACATGCCACATTTTAATTTAGATATGAGATACTTAACATATTTACCAAACTGCACGTCCAATGGTAAATACATCGGTTATTTGTATATTGATTTTTCTCAGCGTCACTTTGAAATATTTTTTGTTGGGGCTATAACATAATTGTTAATTTAAATAATATTTATATGCTATTCTTTTATGTAAGTGAACTCGTGGGGAATATGGAAGAGCAAACCATATCTAATGGAGTCAAAGAGTGTCTTTCTCCAACTATTCCTCAAATCCAATATTATTTAAAAAGTCAGTTTTCTATGTGTCGTGTTCGTGTTAATTCTTACGGTGGTTAATTACAATAATAGCCTTAACAAATTAGATTAATTATTATAATTGTCATTATTAATATTTTTAAAAAGTTATTTTTGTAACCACATTATTATACAAAAGGAATCTTTTTGTCAACCCGCCCGTAGGCAAATTTACAAATTATTTAAAACGTTTAGTTCATTTTAGATAAAATTAATAAGTTTTATATTTTTAATAAATAAAAGTTGTCTATTTATTTTATAAATCATAAACTTAGATAACATAATCTAATTATTTTACAAATTAAATTAAAAATCATAAAATATTTTTTTTTAAGTTTGTTCTAATTTATCTTCTAACAACATGTCACTTTGATTATTTTTTAATAAAGAGACATCTAGCTAATAGTTGTAGCACTAATCTAAATCTAATGTTAATTTAAAATTGTCCTTCACTTTTATACACAGTCACACACAAAAAGTAAAAGAGTTTTATCGTAAATTAAGCTTGTCATCATCTGCCATGGAAACTCATCATCTACTGACTTGAAAAAACCATTTTTTCACTAAGAACAAATCATTTTCTCTTCTTTTATGTGTCTGCCTCTTGAAATTTTCTGCGCAAAATCTTCAGTTTCACACAATCAAATTTTGAATTGGACTGTGTCAAAAAGGGTATTGGGTACAAACTATAAAAATTGGATCTTTGCATTTTTAGTGATTTCTAAAGTATAAGTCTTTATCATCTTTCGACTCTATTCTTTTTTGCAGATTTATATTTACACTCTTGTGGTTGTTTCGTGCTATATTTCATTATCTGCTCTATCTATGACATATTTTGTGTTTATCACCTTTGCTCTTTGTTAGCATCATGTTGTTTTGTAATTTTTAGAGTTTTGGTTTGTGGCAATGGGCTCTTTTTCATTATGTGATGGCAACGCCACTGGTTGTTGTTTTTGAGAGCCTACTCTATGTACATCTTGATGATCAGTATGATATACTCTTTAACTTGTAATATTAATCGCGGTTTTGTTTATGGTTGGTGTGTTTGTTTATGATAGATCTAGACTTGGTTTCTTAGTTATTGGTCGATACTATTTATCATCATATGAGTGATGAACTCATATGGGAAATACTTCATGTAATCATGTAAGTTAGTTCTTCAATATCTGCATGTGAACTTATTCAAATATATTTTTCTTTATAAAAGAAGATTTCTTTCATCTCATTTCATCTTTGTATTCTGTTTTTTTCTCATTTTTCTTCGTTGGTGTCATTTCCTCATTTACCCCATCAAATTTAGGAACTTGTATAGTGCATAGACATGTATAATGTTTTTTTGTGTATATATATATAAATAGATTTATTTATGATTTGTGGACTTTACTACTGGGGATGCTATTGAAAATTTCTTTGTAGACAATGTTATTCACTCCAGTTGCTAAATCTTTTTCTTCGTGTAAAATGCTTAAACCTTCGGGTGATGTTACTTTTGAGAGAGCAATGTATAATTGGCCATGACTGAAAGCTGGTTTTGGCAAATATATAATAACTAATTTCAAGCTTTGTCCTTGATTTTTGTTTATGGTCATTGCATACCATAAAAATTGTCTTCTCTTAAGTATGAATGGATGGTCTCAGACTATTAGAGATAAAATGATTCTTTGGAATGAGACTCTTTTACCACTATGGGTACATGTGACTATTTCATCTTCGATAGTTTCTCTGTCATATGAGTGACATGGACATTTACAAAGATGTGGTTGAGTGTGAGATAAGCGGTCTCTTCACATAAAAATATTTGGAAATAATAAAAATGTAAAAACTATAAATTTTTCAAATAGATGTTTAATGTAGTATTCTCATTTTCTATATTGTATATTTACATAAAGACGTAAAACTATACACTTTCATATAGATGTTTAATATAGTATTTCAATTTCTTAAATTGGATATTTAGTTATTATTTATTTATTTTTATATAGTATATTTATTTATTCTATTTTTTTCTTTTATATCTAATGGTAATTTTTCGATAGATGTTTAATGTAATATATCTATTTCTTATGTTGTATATTTACTTATTATTTATTTTACTGTATATTTTTCAGATAAATGTTTAATGTAATTTTTCTATTCTTATTTTGTATATATACTTATTATTTTTTCTTTCTTATATTATATATTTACTTATCTAATATTATGATAGATGTTTAATGTAATATTTCTATTTCTTATATTATATATTTACTTATTATTTATTTTACTATACATTTTCAGAGAGATGTTTAATTTAATTTTTCCATTTTTATATTGTATATTTACTTATTGTTTATTTTTCTTATTTTTTATATTTACTTATTCTAAATTTTTTGCTTTTATATCAAGTGATAATATTACGATAGATCTTTAATGTAATATTTTTATATCTTATATATTATAATTACTTATTATTTATTTGTTCTTATATTGTATATTTATTTATTGTAATATTACAATAGATAATATTTCTATTTCTTAAATTGTATATTTACTTATTTTTTTTTTTTCTATATTGTATATTTACTTATAAATATTTAGAAATAATAAAAATGTAAAACTATACATTTTCATTTAAATGTTTAATGTATTTTTTTCATTTCTTATATTGAATATATACTTATTCTAGTATTTTTTTTGTTTTTATATCAAATGGTAATATTACGATAAATGTTTAATGTAATATTTCTATTTTTATATTGTATATTCACATATTATTTATTTTACTATATATTTTTCATTTAATGTAGTTTTTTATATTTTATATTTACTTCTTATTTATTTTTATCCTAATATTGTGATATATGTTTAATATAATATTTGTTTATTCTTATATTCTATATTTACTTATTTGTTTCAAAAAATATTTACTTATTATTTATTTTACTATTTATTTTTAGATTGATGTTAATTTATTTTTCATTTTAGTTGTATATTTTCTTATTGTTTATTTTTTTTTATTGTATATTTACTTATTATTATTTTTTTATTTTTTATCAAATAATAATATTATGATATATTTGAATGTAATATTTCTATTTATTATATTCTATGATTTTTTATTATATTGTCTATTAACATATAAAAATATTTAGAAATAATAAAAATGTAAACCTATATATCTTTTAGATAGATGTTTAAAGTTTTTTTTCCATTTCTTATATTGTATATTTTCAACAACATCTTATATTGTATATTTACTTATTATTTATTTTTCTTATATTGTATAATTACTTATTCTAAGTGTTTTGCTTTTATATAAAATTGTAATATTATGATAGATGTTTAATGTAATATTCATATTTCTAATATTCTATAGTTACTTATTATTTATTTTATTATACATTTTCAGATAAATATTTAGTTTAGTTTTTCTATTTTTATATTGTATATTTTTCTAATTTATTTTTCTTATTTTTTATATTTACTTATTCTAATATTATAATAGATATTTAATGTAATATTTTTATTTCTTATATTGTATATTTAATTATTATTTATTTTACCATACATTTTTTGGATAGATGTATAATTTAGTTTTTCTATTTCTTATATTATATACTTACTTATTTTAATTTTTTCTTATATCATATAATTACTTATTCTAATTGTTTTCTTTTATATCAAATTATAATACTACGATAAATGTTTAATGTATTTTTTCTATTTTTCTATTGTATATTTACTTATAATTTATTTTGTTATATATTTTCAGATATACATTTAACGTAATTTTTCTATTTCTTATATGATATATTTACTTATAATTTATTTTTATTTATATTGTATATTTAGTTATTTTTAGTTTTTATTTTTTTAGTAATAATGCCACATGACATCTTTCGGAAGAAGTTTGTTTCGCTGATGTGGACGCTCTCTGGAGCCTCAAAAGCCTACTTTTATTAGTATTGACTAGGACTAAATCCGTCATACGGGCGGGTAAACAAATGTACAAATTATTTAAATATATTTAAAATGTTTAATTCATTTTAGATAAAAATTAAATTAAGTTTTATATTTTTGTTATGTAAAATTTGTCTATTTATTTTATAAATCATAAACTTAGATAATATAATCTAATTATTTTACAATCAAATTACAAATCATAAAATAATTTTTATAAGTTTTTCTAATTTAGTTTCTAACAATATGTCACTTCGATTATTTTTAACAAAAAAAATCTACCTAATAGTTGTAGCATTAATCTAAATTTAATGTTAATTTTGAAATTGTCCTTCACTTGTACACACAGTCACACTAAAAAAGTAAAAGAGTTTTATCTTAAACTAAGCTTGCCATCATCTGTCATGGAATATGGAAACTCATCCTCTGCCAACTTAAAAAAAAAAAACGGTTTTTCTCTAAGAAAAAATCATTTTCTCTTCTTTTATGTGTTTGTCTCTTGAAATTTTCTGCGCAAAATCTACAATTTCATACAATCAAGTTTTGAATTGTGAGCTGTGTCAAAAAGGGTATTGGGTACAAAGTATTAAAATTTGGATTTTTGTGTGTTTAGTTATGTCTAAAGTATAAGCCTTTATCATTTTTTGACTCTGTTCTTTTTTGCAGATTTATGTTTACACCTTTGTGGTTGTTTCGTGCTATATGTTCTCGTGGTAGATTTCACTGCATGCTCCATCTATGACATATTTTGTGTTTATCACCTTTCCTCTTTGTTAGCATCATATTGTTTCGTAATTTTTAAAGTTCTTGTTTATGGCAGTGGATTCATTTTCATTATGTGATGGCAATGCCACTGCTTGTTGTTTTTAAGATCCTGCTTTATGCACATCTTGAAGATCAGTATGATATACTTTTTAACTTGTAATATTAATCGCAATTATGATTATGGTTGGTGTGTTTGTTTATGATAAATCTAGACTTGGTTTCTTAGTTATTGTTCAATACTATTTACCATCATCATATGAGTGATGAAGTCATATGAGAAATACTTCATGTAAGTTAGTTCATCACTATGTGCATGTGAACTTGTCCAATCATATTTTCTTATATAAAAGAGGTTTTCTTTCACCTTCTTTCATCTTTGCATTCTATCTTTTTCTCATTTCTCTTCGTTGGTGTCATTTTCCCCTTTACTCGTTAGATTTAGGAACCTGTATAGTGAATAGACAGGTATAATGTTTTTGTGTGTATATATAAATAGATTTGTTTATGATTTTGGGACCTTACTACTGGGATGCTATTGAAGATTTCTTTGTATACAATGTTATTCACTACAGTTGATGAGTCTTTTTCTTCTTGTAAAATGCTTAAACCTTCACGTGATGTTACTCTTGAGAGAGTAATCATAGCTAGATATGACTGAAAACTGGTTTAGACAATTATAGAATAACTAATTTCAACATTTGTCCTAGAATTTTTTTAATGGTCATTGCATAGCATATTCTTATTGGAAATACAGTCTTTTCTTAAGTATGAATGGATGGTCTGAGACTTTTAGAGATAAAATGATTATTCGAAGTGGGACTCTTTTACCAATATGTGTACCTCTGACTATTTCACCTTCGATAGCTCTTTTTGTCATATGAGTGTTAGAAACATTTATAACGATGTGGTTGAGAGAGAGAGCGGGATAAGCGCTCTCCTCACATAAAAATACTTGCAAATAATAAAAATGTAAAAAGTAAACATTTTTCAGATAGATGTTTAATGTAGTATTTATATTTCCTATATTGTATATTTACTTAAAAGTTTAAAACTATACATTTTTCACATAGTTGTTTAATATAGTATTTCAATTTCTTATATTGTATATTTAGTTATTATTTATTTATTCTTATATTGTATATTTCTTTATTCTAATTTTTTTACTTTTATATCAAGTGGTAATATTGTGATAGATGTTTAATGTAATATTTATATTTCTTATATAGTTTCTTTACTAATTATGTATTTTACTATATATTTTTCAGATAGATGTTTAATATTTTTTTTATATTCTTATATTGTATATATATTTATTATTATTTTTTCTTTCTTATATTTTATATTTACTTATCTAATATTATGATAGATGTTTAATGTAATATTTCTATTTCTTATATTATATATTTAATTATTATTTATTTTGCTATACATTTTCAAATAGATGTTTAATTTAGTTTTCCATTTTTATATTGTATATTTACTTATTTTTTATATTTAATTATTCTAATTTTTTTTTGCTTTTATATCAAATGATAATACTAGTATAGATTTTTAATGTAATATATTTATTTCTTATATATTATATTTACTTATTATTTATTTGTTCTTATACAGTACATTTATTTATACTAATATTACGATAGATAATATTTCTATTTCTTATATTGTAAATTTACTTATTATTTAATTTTTCTATATTGTATATTTACTTATAAAAGATTTAAAATAATAAAAATTTAAAACCATACATTTTTTAGATATATGTTCAATTTAGTTTTTTTTATTTCTTAAATTGAATATATACTTATTTTTTTTTTCTTTTATATAAAATGGTAATATTACAATAAATGCTTAATGTAATATTTCTATTTTTATATTGTGTATTCACTGATTATTTATTTTACTATATATTTTTCAGATAGATGTTTAATGTAGTTTTTCTATTTCTTATATTGTATATTTGCTTATTATTTATTTTATTCTAATATTACGATAGATGTTTAATGTAATATTTTTACTATTCTTATATTCTATGTTTACTTATTATTTATTTACTATTTATTTTTTAGATATATCTTTAACTTATTTTTTTTTTCATTTTTAACTGTATATTTACTTATTATTTATTTTTTCTTATATTGTATACATACTTATTATATTTTATTGTTTTTTATATCAAATAATAATATTGTGATATATGTTGAATGTTATATTTCTATTTCTTATATTTCTAATTTTTTTTTGCTTTTATATCAAAATATAATATTACGATAAATCTTTAATGTAATATTTCTATTTTTTATATTGTATATTTATTTATTATTTATTTTATTATAAATTTTTAGATAGATCTTTAATGTAATTTTACTATTTCTTATATTTTATACTTATTCTAATATTATAATAGATTTTTAATGTAATATTTTTATTTCTTATATTGTATATTTAATTATTATTATTTTACTATACATTTTTCAGATAGATGTATAATTTAATTTTCAATTTCTTATATTGTATATTTATTTATTTTTTATTTTTTCTTATGTCATATAATTAATTATTCTAATTTTTTTCGTTTATATCAAATTATAATATTACGATAATGTTTAAAGTATTTTTTTCTATTTTTATATTGTATATTTACTTATTATTTATTTTATTATAAAATTTTCAGATATATATTTAATGAAATATTTATATTTCTTATATGGTATATTTATTTTTTATTTATTTTTCTTTAGATCGTATATTTAATTTTTATTTATTTTATATTTTTTATTAATAATACCACGTGTCATCTTTGAGGAGAAGTTTTTTTCGCTGATGTGGACGCTCTATTGAACATTGAAAGGTCCATTTTATTAGTATAGACTAGGAATAAACCCGCCATACGGGCGGATAACAAATATACAAATTATTTAAATATATTTAATGTTTAATTTATTTTATATAAAAATTAAATTAATTTTTAAATTCATTAAAGTAGATTTATTTATTATTTATTTTATTATAAACTTTTAGACAGATATTTAATTTTGTTTTCTATTTTTATATTGTATATTTATTTATTGTTTCTTTTTCTTATTTTGTATATTTACTTTTTTTTTGCTTTTATATCAAATGATAATATTACGATAGATATTTAAGGTAATATTTTTATTTCTTATATAGTATATTTACTTATTATTTATTTGTTCTTATATTGTATTTTTATTTATTCTAATATTACTATAGAGAATATTTCTATTTCTTTATATTTTATATTTACTTACTATTTATGTTTTTCTATATTTTATATTTCGTATATTTCATTGTAGTTTTTTCATTTCTTATACTGAATATAAACTTAGTCTAATTGTTTTTCTTTTATATCAAATGGTAATATTACGATAAATATTTAATGTAATATTTCTATTTTTATATTGTATATTTACTTATTATTTATTTTACTTTATATTTTTCAAATAGATGTTTAATGTAGTTTTCTATTTCTTATACTGTATATTTACTTATTATTTATTTTTATTTTATTATTACGATATATGTTTAATGTAATATTTTTATTATTCTTATATTTTATATTTACTTATTATTTATTTTACTTATTTTTAGATACATTTTTATTTTATTTTTAGCTTTTAATTGTATATTTACTTATTACTTATTTTTTTGTTATATTGTATATATATTTAATTATTATATTTTTGTTGCTTTTATATCAAAGAATAACATTATGATATATGTTGAATGTAATATCTCTATTTGTTATATTCTATGCTTGTTTTCACTATATTGTTTATTTACATATAAAAATATTTATTAATAGTAGAAATGTAAATCTATATATTTTTCATATAGATTTTTAAATTTGTTTTTCCATTTCTTATATTGTATTTTTTCAACAGTATTTTATATTGTATGTTTACTTAATAATTATTTTATATTATATAATTACTATTCTAATTGTTTTACTTTTATATCAAATTTTAATATTACGACAAATGTTTAATGTAATATATATATTTCTAATATTCTATATTTACTTATTATTTATTTTATTATACTTCTTTCAGATAAAATTTTAATGTAGTTTTCCTATTTCTTATATTGTATATTTTTATTATTTATTTTTCTTATATTTTATATTTACTTATTATAATATTTTAATAATGTAACATTTATATTTATATTGCATATTTAATTATTTTTTATTTGACTATACATTTTTCAGATAAATGTATAATTTATTTTTTCTACTTTTTATATATTTACTTGTTTTTATTTTTTCTTATATCATATAACTACTTATTCTATTTTTTTGTTTTTATATCAAATTATAATATTACGATAAATGTTAAATATAATATTTATATTTCTTATATTGTATATATACTTATTATTTATTTTATTATAAATTTTCCAGATAGGTGTTTAATGTAATATTTCTATTTCTTATATTGTATATTTACTTATTATTTATTTTTCCTTATATTGTATATTTATTTTTTATTTATTTAATTTATTATAATGCCACATGACATCTTCCAGGAGAAGTTTTGTCGATGATGTGGACGCTCTATGGTGCCTCAAAAGACTACTTTATTAGTATATATATATAAGTTTTTTTATAAAAAAAAAGAATTTTATATAAAAGATAATTTCCCATGTTGGTTACATATGTGGGTCACCTTAATAAAACATCATGCAATTTCTTTACTTTATAATATTTCCAATTTTTCATTATTTACATTTTTTGTTTTTTTCATTCATAGATTATTTTTATATATTTTCCAAATAAAATATATAATAAAAACGAGATATTTATAAAAGGAAATAAACAAAAATATTTTACAAAAAGGAAAGAACAAAATTTAGGAAAATATATTATATATAGTAGTTTCTTAAAAGGAAAGTTCACAAAAAAAAATCTTGATATGAAAGAAAAATAAACATCTCTTTTACAATTAATAAATTATTTTATTTCTATCCATAAATTTTCTCAGATTGTTACAAAATTAATTCAAATAACATAAACTAAGATATCTTTAACTTTGATGAACTAAAATATTTTATAATTGCTATAATTGAGATGTTTATTGATTTTTGCATAATTGTTTTTGTTAATTTAATTTTTATTTGCATTTTATATAATTTTTTATCAATCTACATAAATAAATACAAATATACAAACTATAATCAAACCTAATAAATCCCTAAATATTATGAAAGGCTTAATATTTTATTTTTATTTGAAGTTTTTAATATATTTATACAAATAATATAATTTTAATAAGAATACATAAACCATTATGGTTACGATTATTTAGAAATTTTTTAATTTATCTTGTATACATCTAAATTATACATTTATTTAGAATTCACGAAAAGTAATTATTTTGTAAATATTGATAACTGTTCACGAAGTTTTGAATTTTTATTAAAGTACAATTACATATTTAAGATGAAGAGTTGAAATAATGTAATAAATAATATTAATCAATTTTTGTTTAACTAAAACTCTACTTCGATTTGAAGAAATATATGTAACTCAATATAACACACAAAGTAAGTAACTTAAACAATCCAAAATTTTATATCCAAAATTACAAACTGAAATGTAAATATAAAATTCGTAAAAATTTTAATCTATTTAGAACAATAAATAGTTGAATTACGTTATAATATATCCAAGTAATAATCAATTTCATTAGATAATATATTTTAAAATTACATATCTAACTAAAACAGCATAATATTATTAAAAATAAATCATACATATTAATACAAAATGATTCAAGTAAAAAATTAAAATATTAATAAATTTATAATATATTTATTTTGTAAATATTTATATATGTGCATGCACACTGGAAAATCACCTAGCCATATATTATATACAGAACAGTATACCAATTTTATTGGGATCACATGAGTCCATACTCCTTGAACCAGAACGTCACCAATTCTCCCCCTGCTTGATTGCATACTAAGTTAAAACTTGATGTTTAGATGTCAAGCTTTATAGATAAACTTGTCTGCTACTCCAAGCATAATCATAATCATGATACAGTCCCTAATGCAGCTGAATGGATTATAAATACTGCATCACGGTCTGGCGCATTTGTCGAGCAAACTCTCTTTTGCTTAATGGAAAACGTCCATTTGTCCTCACACATATATTTCTTTTCCTTTTTCAAGTTCAAACAATTAATACACGAACTCCAATATAACTTCAGCTTCATGCAACACGTTACATACTACCTCCTGTAGTACTCCGCAAACTACTACATCAACTATCTCCCTCTTTTTGACTATGTATGTGAGCTCATCATTTTGGCAGAAAATTGCTTCTTCAATCTCTCCCTATGAACCACATCATGGTCAAAAACTAATTTATAGTTCGCCACTCTCTAAAGTGAGGATGAGATCCAATTCCACTATCTTCATAGTGATTGAATCTCCTAGACAACATATTTCTGAGCCTTATCCCACCATGATTAGCTTTCTGAACCAACTTGGAACAATTACGTCGAACATGTCCTTGAACTCCACAAAAATAACATATAGGACCAGTGCTGGCTTTGTGGATGTGCACAAGGTGCAAATGCACCAGGTCCTCAATTTTTGTTAAAATTTCTTTAGTGTTTTAGGGTTTTAAAATTTATAATTCTTAAAATTAAAAAGTCCAATTTTTTAAAATCATATACAAAACTAACAGAAAATATGTTTTGTGGCACAGGGTCCCACCTACTTCTTGAGCCGGGCTTGTATAAGACCATGACACCTTATACCATAGACTTGCTTCATCTGATTTTTCTCCCTTAACAACTTGAAACATCTTGGCCTAATGTACCCAACCAAACCACAGTGATTGCAAACAGGCCGAAATTTTCGTTAGAAGGCAGTCTTCAAGTTAGAAACTTTACCCGAAGTAGTCGTTGTAGCAGTATACGTAGCAATACGCATAGCAGTCACATTCTTCACACCAGTTGCAGTCTTTACTGTAATTTTTCTATTGGATGTCTTCTTCGCAGACACCTTACTCTCTGGTCTTGTAGCAGACATAGCTACTCCTCAGCTTTTCTTGCAGATACAAAAACACCTTTAGCTTTAGAAGATTCCCCTTGGTATCCAAAGCCACATCGATCACTCTCTCTTTCTAATACTGAGAAGATGATCTAACTGTTTTGTCCCACTGTTTAGCAACCTCAAACTCTTCTGAGTCTATGCAAGTTGAGCACCAGCCTGACGTGCTTCTTATTCTTTCTCTGAAGCATAATTAAGTGCTCCAGCAACTTGAGCTTTTAGCTTGAACTTCTCCTTAGTCAACTCTGAATTCACCTCAACCTGTTTGAGCCAGTTCTCAGACAGCTTTTCATAATTACCAGCAAAATCAAGCTTCCATCATCATCATCAATACTTTCACATGAAGACCCTAACACAGATGATGACGCAGATCATGCCGTATATTTTGTCTTAGAACCAGAATCAAAAGTTGTGAATGCCATAAAGTCCTTAGCTGTTCACCATCATCTGAATCAGTATCAAACTCATTCTTGACGTCACTGTTCTTCTTTTGCTTCAGTAAATTTTCACATTTCTTCCTAGCATGCCCAAATTCATTTTCCTCAAAGCTTTTGAATCTTATTCTCTTGAAAGTTGGACACTCCCTTTTGAAGTGCCCATATCCTCTGCATTTATAACTCTGCACCTCTGTATTGACACATGGTTCACCAGCTTCCTGTCTTCGTTTTCTCAAACCAACTTTCTCATGTCCTTGCCACTTTATCACTTCTTGTAGTACTTGGTGAAACACGCAAATCTTCTTGATCACCTTATCTTCATTTTCTGATTTTTGACTTGTTGTTTTAGAAAATACCAAGTTCACTTCATTATGATTGCCCACACCATCAAGCTCCATCTCATGAGCTTTTACCATACCTATAACTTCGTAAAAGCTATATTCATCAATGTTAAGGGACACAAATATTGCTGCCTTATATGCTGTGAATATTTCTAGCAGACACTTTAAAAACTTCTTCACCAGTTTCTTGTCCTTGTATTCCATGTCCAGAACACGAGCCTCTTGTGCTAAAGTACTGAGTTGAGAACTAAAATCTTATACAGATTCATGTTCTTCCATCTTCAAGTTTTCAAATTTAAATTTGAAGAAATACATCCTTGAACTCTTAACCTTTTTAGTTCCTTCAAAGTATAATTGCAGAATATTCCATGCCTCTTTTGCATTCTTGCATCCTTGAATCAGATCGAGTTGCTTCTTCTTGACTGATGTAAAGATACAATATAAAACTTTTGCATTATACATTGACATCTCCTTCCATGCTTTGTCCATTTAGCCAATGGTTTGTTGACCAGAACACCATCTTCATCTATTGTCTTGAGACCTTCATAACCATCTTTTACTGATGCCCAAACATCCATATCAATACTTTGTAAACTTGCCTTCATCTTCAATCTCCAATGGCCATAATATTTAGGATCAAGCATAAGTACTATATCATTCATCTTGCCTTCGCTCTTCGGGATCTCCACCAATGACTTAGATGACCCGCTCTGATACCAATTGTTAGTGCAAAGATGACGCCACAATAGTACTGTAGAAAGTAAACCGAGAGACAAAACAATACAAGCAACCACAATGCTTTATTCGAATCTCCTTTAAACAATATATTACAGGATCTGCTTAATTCAGCTTTTACACGTCTAGTGTTAACACCCTAACACACGCTACTGAAAGATTCCTAAGCTACCCGCTTATGTTTCTCCTCCGTCAAGTACTTTAGCCACTGCTTCAGCAACACCCAGAGCTCTCTCTCTCTCTCTCTCTCTCTCTCTCTCTCTCTCTCTCTCTCTCTCTCTCTCTCTCTCTCTCTCTCTCTCTCTCTCTCTCTCTGTGTGTGTCTCTCTCTCTCTCTCTCTCTCTCTCTCTCTCTCTCTCTCTCTCTCTCTCTCTCTCTCTCTCTCTCTCTCTCTCTCTCTCTCTCTCTCTCTCTCTCTCTCTCTCTCTCTCTCTCTCTCTCTCTCTCTCTCTCTCTCTCTCTCTCTCTCTCTCTCTCTCTCTCTCTCTCTCTCTCTCTCTCTCTCTCTCTCTCTCTCTCTCTCTCTCTCTCTCTCTCTCTCTCTCTCTCTCTCTCTGTGTGTCTATATTTATAAGATCAGCCTCTGTGTCTATGTGTCAATACAGACGACCCCATATCTAACTTATATTATTCTCCACGTGTCTGAAACCTTAGTTTCTAAGGCAACATAGATATGAACATCTTCCATAACAATAAGCGCAATTTTCCTTTTCTTTGAATGCACTTATTTATCTTTGTTTAAGTCATAAACTTACTTGCCAAGTTTATTCTTCTTTTCTTATTTTCAAGATATTTCCTTGCTCTCCAAGTCTACACGATTCCAACTCAATATCTCGATTCTCACATAGTCTTCGCTATTCAACACGACATCTGTTTCAGCAATTACGTCAACGACTATTTTAAGGCAGACATCTTGCATCTTCGTGTACAACATGTGCAGTAGATGACACGAACAAGACGTGAAGAACCAAATTACATGTGTCTCTGATAACGAATATCATGAAAAGAAATTGTTCGCCAAATTAACGAATATTCATAAATCACATGCGTGGGCTTTTGCTAGCGTACCTATGCAAGTTCATTGAATAATATAGTAACAAGAGAATAAGCTTTCGAAATTCCGCAGGGAATACCGATAACGATATACACGTAACAAATTTAAGTTTTGGTTGAAGATAGTGTAACTAGTAACTACACATGCATGCTTAGATTGTTTTTCACTAAAGAAATGCTTTATAGATTTTAGATATGCTAGGAATTGCTTTTCTTTTCAAGTTAACGCCTGAATTAGTCCAATGTGGAAATTAACAACGAAAAAACATTTCCTTATAAAAAAACATTTCCTTATATATATGGGAAGGTTTGTGGTTACCAAACTCATCAAAACACATAGGGTCTTATCTCTCTCTAACACACACATATATATATAGCGATAGATATGGGTGAAGAGACGCAAGGTATGAAAGTAATGGGGGAATGGTCACCGGTTATAGTAATGGTGATAACTAACATAGCGATGGGTTCAGTGAATGCACTTGTGAAGAAAGCTCTTGATGTTGGTGTGAACCATATGGTCATTGGTGCTTATCGAATGGCTATTTCCGCTTTCATTCTAGCTCCATTCGCCTATATCTTGGACAGGTTCTATACTTGTATCAAACAACGCGATTTATGTATATGTGTTATTCTGTTCACACCCCTCCCCCTTCCCCCCCCCCCCCCCCTCCCAAATAAAAAAAGAGTTCTAAACGATATTAGCTCACTGAAACGACCTTTCTTTGTCAATAAAGATAATACAAGACATCTGTTAATTATGTTATGTACACTTCAATGAAGTTTTTTTCACTCTAAAAACTATGCTAAACAGGAAAACAAGACCGAAGCTAACGTTTAGGCTATTCATTGACCATTTCTTCAGTGGTCTACTCGGGTTTGTCCTCTCAAATCTATATTTCAATCAATTCTTATCATTCTTTGTTTTCCTTTCAAGTACGATACATTAATCATGCGCCCCAGTTCTTGTTATTTAAATTTTATTTTTGGGTTTATAAATTGCAGGGCAAGTTTGATGCAATTTTTCTTTTTGCTTGGTCTGTCGTATACATCAGCAACTGTTTCGTGTGCTTTGGTAAGCATGTTGCCTGCAGTCACCTTCGCTTTGGCCCTTATTTTCAGGTACTATGATGGAACCATCCGGCTTTCTTTATGTATTGACGTAACATATTTATTAAACTCTATACTGAAAAACATTATTTGAAAAATATTCTTCTAGCTAATTCTGTACCAATATTAAAAGTTCTATTAAATAATGTTGGGAATACAAACAAAGTCTCACATTGGAAGTTTAGACAAATAATGTCTAATATATAAAGGGATGTCCAACTCTGATTAGCATGAGGCCTTTTGGGAAGTTTTCCCAGAAACAAATCCATGCGGGCTTTGCCTTCGGGTCCAAAGTGGACAATATCGTACTAATCGGATAATAAAGAATTGGACATGGGCTTGGAAAAGCCCAACAAATTGGTATCAGAGCCGGGATGACGAACATCTGCAAGAAGACCAAAATACCCTTCAAGTTCGAAGAGCCTCCACTTCGATGGGAAGGACGGAGTGCGTAGCAGAGGCCAGTCAAAGATCCTGGAAACTTCGGTTGTGGGAGGAGAATCCTCAAGATGACTTCGCGAATAAATGGTGTCGGAGACTTGTATCGAAAGTCTCTCCCTAACGACGATACAAGATTAGGTGGATATTCTTAACGGTGCTGCAAGGATTAGGTGGTGAATGTCCTAATGGTGCAGTAAGGGGTTAGGAGGATAAATCGTAATGGTGTAACAAGGGTTAGGTGAAGAGTCCCGTTGGTGATTATGGCGGTACAAGATGCATACCAGATGTCGTTGGAGGTTGGAAACCAAGGGTTGATGTGGTACTTGGTTTGAGAGGAGGTTTGTTGGGAATGCAAACAAAGTCCCACATTGGAAGTTTAGACAAATAATGTCTAGTATATAAAGGGATGTCCAACTCTGATTAGCACGAGGCCTTTTGGGAAGTTTTCCCAGAAACAAATCCATGCGGGCTTTGACTTCGGGCCCAAAGTGGACAATATCATACTAATCGGATAATAGAGAATTGGACATGGGCTTGGAAAAGCCCAACAAATAAGTATTTCTTTTAAATTGATTTTTGTGCACTGTTATTATGATTTCCTTTATATGACCTAAACTTATACGTAACTACAACCATTTGAGCTCTTTATATAGCTTTTCCTGGTAAAAGGTCTTTTTAATTAGCTAGACGTCGCATTTTTCCATCTTTGCTAATGGGGATGCGGAGCCTCGTAATAACATGATTTATTGAATCAAATTGAATATATCTATCATTAGCGTTTAAAAGTAAATAGCCATTTTATATAACTTTTCTGTTGTCTACAAGGCACACGTACGTACACAACCGGATCCTTTTGTATTAGATTTATGTTCGTTCTTTTTGTAAATTTCTTTTTTTGAGATATGACTCATATTCGTAAAAGTTATCGGGCATTTATCATATTACTTACCTAGACACGTTTTTAGGACTGAAAACGTAAAGAATCTAAAGACCAAAGGAGGAATGTTGAAGGTGCTGGGAACTGTAATATGCATAAGTGGAGCTTTGTTCTTAGCATTCTACAAAGGCCCTCAAATATCAAACCCTCACTATCAGACAGACGCTCTTCACCACAACAACAAAGATCAAGACAAAGCCAAGAACTGGCTTCTTGGATGTCTTTACTTGACCATAGGAACCATGTTGATGTCTCTCTGGATGTTGTTTCAAGGCACTTTAAGCATCAAGTACCCTTGCAAATACTCGAGCACCTGTCTCATGTCGGTTTTTGCGGCGTTCCAATGTGCTCTATTGAGCCTTTACAACGGCAGAGACGTAAAAGATTGGGTTATCGATGATAGACTCGTGATTATTGTCATCGTTTACGCTGTAAGTTAATATACTATTTTCATAAATCTAAAATGGACTTAAAAATAAATTAATAAATTACTACAAGTTAACTATGCAAACGCATGGGAAATTTTGAGGTTTATCAAATATTACTTTACCATTTATATAAAACCATGATTTCTATAAATATTAGTTTAATTTAACCAGCCACCTACTATAAGTTGTTGCATTCTATGTTTATCCACTCATATTGGGTAAAATGTCACTTTCTAAAGATAATACCATCTGTTCGAATAAGTTAACAACAACTGATTTTACAAATATGATTTATAATGACTTGTTTGTCAATAAGTTTGAAAAGTTTAAAAAAAAAAAAAAAAAAAAAAAAAAAAAAAAAAAAAAAAAAAAAAAAAAAAAAAGTTTGAAAAGTTTGTCTAGAAACTTTCTTTTTCTTTGAGGTGTACGGATTCATTTTCCTTTTTCTCTTTGACAAATGCATGTACGTATTTTGGTTCATCTTCCTCTCTACTTCTACAACTCGTATCACATACATACGTACTAATTACAGGGAGTGGTAGGGCAAGCCATGTCGACCGTAGCGACAATATGGGGAATAAAGAAATTGGGAGCTGTTTTCGCATCAACGTTCACTCCAATCGGTCTTATCTCAGCTACTCTATTCGATTTCCTCATCTTACACACTCCATTATACCTCGGCAGGTACTTTCATTTGTGTTGTATTCATATATGTATAAAGTACAGTTACAATATATATATATATATATATATATATAAAGTAGGTACATGCTCATAACACTAACTAAAGCTTTTTACTTTTGTTATTACAGTGTAATTGGATCAGTAGTGGCTGTAATGGGTCTCTACGTGTTCTTGTGGGGTAAGAACAACGAAACGGAAACATCAACTACATTGCCTCCTCAGATGGATAACGAAGAACAAAATACTAATATTTCAAATAATAGTTCTAATGTTTAAGAGAGGATTGTCAAGAACATGCTAAAGGAGAGATTGTGAGAGAATAACCTTATCTAAAGCCTAAAACTCCCAGAGTATCAGCGTAAAGAGTTGTCAAATATATATTCATTATTATGGTGTTCAGAGTTTATGACAGTTTTCTTGTTTATTCATAACAATATCATGTGTCCCTTATCTAATTTTCTTCGTTATTAATTCTTTTTGGGGTAAAATTCTGATATCAGTCCAATATCGTTTAATATAATGTGGTATTTTGACAATCTAACATTGGTACATTTTAAGTGACACGATTACTTCATTTTTTAAAAGGTAGCTAATGTTTCTGCATAAATCCTCTGCTTACTTCATTTTTTAAGTGACACGATTACTTCATTTTAATGTTTCTGCATAAAAGGTAGCTAATGTTTCTGCATAAACCACGTGTTAGTGGTCCAGTGGTTAAATTCAATCTGAGAAGTTATGGATTCGAGTGTCACTGAAAGGTGATTATCTTGAGGGATCTTCGGACCCAATACAGAGAAGCCTGGTAACATGTGGCCACTGGTAGAATTTAAATGGGATGATCACCAGCTCTTTTGGATGCCTCGACGGGCTCTCCGGCTATGTTCCGGTAGACGGTCATTGGCGCTAATCGAATTATTTTGAGGCTCCGGATACCAGTATCATTAAAAAAAAATCCTCTGCTTACTAAATAGAATGAAAAAGTTTGTGCTTTACCATTGCATGAGCCGGTGGAATGCATTAATAGCAGGCACATCTTGTGTGAAACTCAAAAGGTATTGCTGCCCTAGAAGAAAAAAAGACTTCAAAAGTATCTCAGTAATAAATGGAACTATAAAATCGAAAATAGGGATATAAAATTATGTTGTTCAAAACCGATGGTGGTAGTTTAGTGGCGTTTAAGGGAATTAAGAAATCCAATACGGTGAACCCGGGTTTAAATCCCACCGGCCATACGGATATGAGTTATTGCTTTCGACTCATTTGAATGTCCAGGAGATGGTTTATCCGTGGACTATATCTCCATCCGGGGGTTAGGTCTGTGTCTTTAATAAATTCGGGTTTAACTCTTTTAAGTTAAAAAAAAATTTATGTTGTTCAAGAAAATGTTGTTGTTGTTAAAAAAGGAATATAAAATTATGGGGTTTACTTTTATATGATCCGAGGAACAAAGCTACCGACTTCTTATTGCCACATGAGTGGACCAGGACCTTATACTAATATTATAAAAGTACATTGCTTTCTAGTGTAGAATTATTCCCATTCTGCATGAGAATCAGAGCAAGTCCATCCATAAGAACTTCTAATGGGCTCTTATGATTAGTTTAGTAGTTAATAAGATGATTTGAGATGTTAAGAATCTTAGTTAGTGCAATTTATTTTTTCCTCCTCCAATGGAAGAATCTCGTAGGGATTCTTAATTTATTTTAAAGTAAAATGATCTAAAATAGAAGCATATATAATTTTATTAATTAAAATGACATAAAAGCATATTAAAAATACAAATACAAATCGTAAACGAGAAAAAGCCGATTAGTTGAAATCTTGATTTGTTCCAAACTTTTGCCATATATTCTCAACCAAATCAGTTTTCAATTGTTGATGTATTATTTTATCACGAACTCGATTCCGAATGCTCATCATATTGCCGAGATTTGAAGGCATATCCATAGAATACGGGAAATCCACTTGTGAACTTCGGTTTGATTCTGGTTGTGCGAAAATTGATACATCAAACTGAGTGTATCCATCTCGTTCATCTTCTACGATCATATTATGTAGAATGATACATGCTCTCATTACCTTTACAATTTTTTATTTTATCCCACAAAAGAGCTAGATTTTTGACTATGGTAAATCGAGCTTGCAAGACCCCAAAAGCACGCTCGACATCTTTACGTACAACTTCTTGATGTGTTGCGAATATGGATGCTTTCGGACCTTGTGGAAGTGGAATAGTTTGGACAAAAGTAGCCCATTTTGGATAAATACCATATGTGAGATAGTAAACCAAATAGTACTCGTGTCCGTTGAAAATGTAATTTACTTTTGGAGCTCGGCCTTGTAATATATCATCAAAAACTGGTGATCGATCAAGAATATTGATATCGTTTAATGTACCTGGAGGTCCGAAAAACGCATGCCATATCCAGAGATCTTGTGAAGCTACAGCCTCTAAAACAATTGTCGGCTTTTCTGATCCACATGTATATAGACCTTTCCATGCTGTCGGACAATTTTTCCTCCCAATGCATACAATCAATGCTTCCTATCATCCCGGAAAACCGCGTATCTCTCCAAAATCGAATAGTCGTTGAAGATCTTCTGGCGTGAGTCTTCTTAGATACTCATCTCCAAATAAATTAATGATTCTTTGAACAAAATATTTCAAGCATAAAAGCGCGGTAGTCTCACCAAGTCGGAGGTATTCGTCGACCGCATCATCTGGGTAACCATATGCCATCATACGAATTGCTGTCGTTGCCAACGGAGAGTGGCCGAACCTTCCAGTAGCATCTCTTCTTTGTTGAAAGTATGAGATTTCAGCGGAGAGTCGATCAACAATACGCATGAACAAGGGCTTGTTCATTCGAAAACGGCGTCGAAACATATGAGAAGGATATGTTGCATCTTCACTAAAAAATAATCGTTCCATAACTGCATGTGTCCTTGTTCTCGTTGTCTTTCAATGTAGGTTTGTTTCTTATTTGACCTTGGTGCTTCTTGGCGATCTTCATTATGAATGAGAAGATTTTCGAATTGTTGATCGAAAATTTGATCAAATTTTTCATCAAATATGTCTTCAAAATTATTAGAAAAAAAGCCATTAGAGAAAATTATAAATGGTACGGCAAAAGCAAGAGAATTGGTAAGACAAAAGCAAGAGAAATGGTAAGATAACGTTTATAAAGAAATGGCAAGGCAAAGTTTATAAAGAAAAATATAAAGACAACTTTTTGTTTTACAATAGGAAGAAGCATGAGATTAGAGAATGTTATAAGAAATGGCAAAAGCAAGAGAACAGATTGTTCTTCGACGACGATGACGAAGGGATTTCAATGACATCTAAGATGAGAGAGATATTGTTTTTTTATCAAAAAAAAAAAGATGAGAGAGACCTACCGACTACGAAAGAGAAAGACACGACTTTTTGACCCTCTCGTGTAAAAGGAACCACCTAATACGCTGCTGCCACGTATGGGGTTTTTACCAAATCTAAACTCTCCTAATTATTAACAACCGGTTCTGCCTAATAAACCCAGTTTTGATTTATTTTTTCCCTTTAATTCTTTAGAACCTCCTCCTGAACCGACCGATGGAGGTGGTCTCACGTAGCTCTTTTTTTTTTAACACTAAGAGTCGTCCATTTGTCCATCTCTCATCGTCCATTCAGATGATCCATTTAAATGATCAAGTTAAATGATTTATCTAGATGTCTGTCAGACTGTTCGTCTCTCTATTAAAATAGTTCATCTAGATGGATCATCTAAATGAACTTTTCGTTTGTTCATTTATATTTATATCTAGCTGAGTTTAGTAAGTAAATGACTTATATACCTTTGTTTTGATTTAGTCATGTTTTATTCTTTTAACTGTATTAATTTTTATTAATTAATAAAAATATAATTATTTTAAAAGATAGTTTTGGTGAAAATATATATTTTTTTGGTTCTAGAAAAAGGTAATTTGTGATTTTAGCGGGAAAATGTGTGTTTATGGTTCTCGCGAGAATATGATTTTGTGGTTTTGACGGAAATGTAATTTTGAAATTTTGGTGGGAATTTTTTTTTGCAGTCTCGGTGGGAAATGTACGTCTTACGGTTTTGGCAGAAAATTCATTTTATGGTTTTGGCGGAAAAATATATTTTGCGCGGGAAATGCGATTTACGGTTTTGGCGGAAAAATGCGTATTTACAGTTTTGGCAGGAAATGCGTTTTACGTTTTGGTTAGAAAATACGTTTTGACGGGAAAACACGTTTTTTGCGTTTTTGGCGGGAAAATACATATTTACGTTTTTGGCGGGAACATACGTTTTTGCATTTTTGGCGGGAAAATACGTTTTTGCGTTTTTGGCGGGAAAATGAGATTTGGCGATTTTGGCGGGAAAATGAGTTTTTTGCGGTTTTGGCGGGATACTGAGTTTTCTTATTTTTTTGGGGGAGGGGAAATGAGTTTTCGCGATTTTGGCAAAAAAATGTGTTTCGCGGTTTTTGCGGGAAAATTCGTTTTTACGATTTGGGCGAAAATACATTTTTGCGATTTTGGCAAGAAAATATTTTTTTTTGTTGTTTTGGCGGAAAATGCATTTTAGGCGGAAAACGTGTTGTTGTGGTTTCGGTGAAAATTGTGTTTTTACGATTTTGGCGGGAAAATACGTTTTGCTATTTTTCGCGGGAAAGTGTATGTTTTTTTTAATTTTGAAAAGAAACTGTATTTTTGTGTGTTTGGTAAAAAAGGTGTATAAACATGAATATAAATATTTATTGTAATATAAAGGTAAATTCATCATTTGTTATTTGGGTAGGTTCATTTTTATCCAGATGCACCAATTAAACTCATCTGAATGATTGATCTGGATGAGTCTCATTTTAGACTAAAATTTTAAAACTCATATGAATGGATCATTCAAATGATTTGTAATTTTATGTCTAAACGAACCATAATCTCATCTTTATCTAGATGATCCATTTGAAATGGTGAAACTGATAAACCTCAAATTAGGATCACTGGAACGGACTGATAAGGGGATATGATCTGAGACATATTGAATGAGAAATGATGGATTGAAGGGTATCACAACAGTTGCGGAAGGCTTTTGATATTCCCGAACTCTGATTATTGCTTGATATGACGCACAAGTCTAACAAGAAGGAGAAATAGATGGATCGAAGGGTCGCACAGAAGATGCAGAAGGCTGCTGATATTCCCGAAGCCAATTTGTTACCGGATGTGACGCACCGGTCCAACAAAAGGACAGCCTCGATCTGTTGTCGGATATGACACACCAGTCCAACGATAAAGAGAGAGTTACATGGAGCTAACCACACCAAGAGAAAGAGAGAGTTCCCTCTCAAGGTTTCAAAACTAATCACTCAAAACTTGTTTTATTTCATTGATCAAATGGTCTTTATATAATATGCAAAGCATACAAAAGATTTAATCAAAACCTAGAAACTTGAAAACTTATAAATATTATAGACGTGACTAAGACCAAAGACCAAGACTTTTGACCAAATTTGAGAATTTGTGATAGCAAAACTCTTCAGCTAATCGTGTCCTTTTGCATGGTCGACTGTCTCTGAATTGCCGTCAGATTGATATATTATTCTATCATGTCTTGCATTTTTTTGTTGGGCCCTTCTTTCTTTGGGCTGAAACATGTTCATAAATATAATTTCATTAATCATCAAGCCTATCTCGTTTAAAACTCAACCCCCTAAACCAAACCTTCTTGATTTGTTTCTGTTGCTGTTTCGGGGTGCATCATTCCCTCCTCCTCTAAAAAGATTTACCCTCAAATATATCTTTCTTTAGCTTCAGATGAGATGATCTCTTGGCTTTCCGTAGAGCTCTTTTTTTTCTTTTTTATTTTAAGAAAAGAAGATGAAAGGTAGAAGGTGGATGAAGAAGATGGAAATATGAGGAAAAATGAACAGACAAGTACCGGTTGAGTGGCTCTGATACCAAATGATAGACACAAGGAAATGCACTCTTCCGGTAAGGGGGGATATGAACTCAGATCCGGAAGGATTGAGAACTGATGGGATAAACAGTGACCCAAAGGGTTGCGGAAGGCCCGATGATACTACCAGACTTCGATTGTTGCCGGATGTGACGCATCGGTCCAACAAAGGAAGGATCGAAACGTGGAGATAACCTCACCAAGAAACTAAAAAATGTTCTAACAAAGAACAAAGAGTGAAAATTCATAAAAAGGAGAAAACAATCTGATTTATTTCGTGGCTTATAGGCCATATATATAAGAGTTGTAGTCAAAGACATTAAAAAGGAGATGCGGAAAACAAGACAGAGAAAATTACAATCTTTGATTAGAAAATTATTAATGAGTCAAAGTTGCTGATTTTGATGAAGGCTGGTCAAAGTGACTCTTCTCCTTCTGTTTAGTTTCATTCTGGTCGTGCTGGTACTTGGTGTAAGGATTAGGACGTGATCAGGCGATCCACAGGGTCTGTCGGGTGATTAACACGAACGGACTGAACTATCGGATGATCTGCTGGACCAAGTTGTGTACTGGTGTGAAACAAGTCCTTGGACAGCTCAAGTATCCATCTTTAGTGAATTATGAATGATAAAAATCCATCATAGGGTCGGACACTGAAGTAAGAACATCAGTACAGCCTTCGGGACGTGCAGGACGCACCAAAAGGGCCATAAGAGAGAATTTGTGACCAACTTTGGATTCTTCTCGTTCCAACTGGATTCCGGCTTGACTATCACTCTTAGAATATTGAAATGGTTGGGAAAGAAGTGATGTGGGTTGATCAATTCTATCTCTAGGTCGTGGTTCAAGACTGAGCTCCATTTCAGACGTCCGTGAGTCGAGACATCGTATAGTACGAGCGGTACAGTCGGGATGATCGGATGGGACGGTATAGATGGTCTGATCAGCACGATCCAATGGCAAATTATGATCAGCATGGACGGAATGATCATATGGACTATCACATGCAGCAAGACTGGCATGATCCGACATTAAAACCTCGGTTTGGTCGAGCTGGTAAACAAAAAGGCCACCTTGGACCGTGTCCATGAACCAAAAAGGACGGTGCTCGATTTTTGTTCTATCAGAAACGAACGGCCCTAAATATGATTGTATTAAACATCAAAACCATAGAAACAAGACGGTGATTACAAGCAATCCCGGAGTACAGAGCCGGCAGCTTAAACATACAAACCCCGGAGTCCTAATCCCACAAGAGGGAGAGAAAATGAAGACATGAAATATCCACTGATACATGAGACCTCCTATTGCGAATAGTTCAGACAATCGAGAAACAGAAACTGCAAGACCCGAGAGAATAGAGGAACAATGTATTTTCCAAAGTCTTCAAATCGGAGATGGGGATGTTGGAGGGATGGTGGTTTGATGGTTTATCAAAGATCATGTGGCAATGCTTCTTCTTGTTCAAGATTAGTCTTTTCCTTTTCCTAGTTTGCTCGTTGTTTAGATGTCAACGTTTCACACAAGAAAAAATTGGTGGACCCCGCTCAGGGGGCGGAGGCACATGAAAATGTATGGGGTCGAGTGACCCCACTAAAATTGGGAGAAATATTTGTTTAGTGTATTTTTTAAAAAAAATACTTTAATATTTAGTTAAAAATTGGTATTTGATCCTACTAATTTATGTAAAGTGTTTTATATGCCCCCATTAACTTATAGAAAAATATTTATGTTATAATAATATATAAATTTCTAATCTAAATATCTATATTATTAAAGTTGAAGTACACAATTGGATTGTTTGAAAACAAAGATAGTAGAATAAATGAGATACTAGGATAAGATCCGCGCATTGCGGGGGATGAAATTGTTATTTTTATTATATTTGGAGAATGAAACAACAGTTCGGTTTCATTTGGATTAGGGATATTCAATCCGGATATCGGGTTGGTTTCGGTGGGTTCGGTTTTTTCGATATTTCGATTAGTAAAAATATAACTACTATTCTAAATCCATATTTACTTCGGTTGGATTTGGTTTACATACCGTCGGTTTTAAGTTTATTCGGTTTTATACCAAAAAACATAATTATTTACTTTGAGATCATATTATAAACTATATGAATTTTAGAGTTATGTTGTCAAAAAGTCATTTATTAAAATATATTATATATTTAAATAAAAGAATAAAAACAAAAAATGCTTCTATCATTTAATAGAATAATCGAATCTAGAATTAATATCAAAGCTCTAAATTTTAAAAATAAAAATAAAAAACAAAACAAAGTATGAAATAAAAGCTTTTCTATTCTTCCATATTCAGTGTTCATCAAATTAATATGTCTTCGATTGAACACATCTCTATTTGTTTAAAGATAAAAAAGTTGTAAAGAATTTCAACTAATTGTTGTCCATCAAATTTATAATCTTTACTTCAATTTAGTTATTGTTAAAATAAAGCAAAAAGATCAAAAAAAAAAGACTAAAAAAATAAGAAATCACACTTGCAGTAAATTGTTACTTAATTATAATTCAAGTCATTCAAGTCATTTACAAATTATAATTATAGTTCAACTCATATAACAAATAGATATTCATGCGTCCTTATAAATATATACATATTTACATGTTTCAATTTAATTGGTTATAAATCAAACCATTTCTAAATCCTATGGTTTTTATAAAATCACATCAATTTGGTTACGATGGTGTATACAAAAAAAATTATTATCTATTTCTGTTCGGTTCGGTACTCTTTGGTTTTAGCATATTGAACAACCTTAATTTGGATATTAGTTGGTTTTAGATACTTCAACTTTGTGACATGGAATCTGATGTGGATAACCTACGAGACTATCTACAATGGTTGAATTCAACATCCTCCTTTTCCCCTCATAACATTGCACATCATCTTCTCTCTCTTCCAACTAATTATTCAACATCCACTTTATTTTCATCCTCTACAATAGTTTTGTCTAGTAAAATTCAATATTCTACCCCACTATTTTCATTCATTAAAAACTCTATTTTTCTTTTTTATAATCTAATAACTACATAATAATAATAGTTTTGATCGTAACTAACGTAAAAAAATGTAGATTTTTGAATTATAAAAAGATTATTAATTTGATTCATTTGACACAAAAAAAAAGAATAATAGTAATTTTATAGTTAAAAGGGATTTTTCTATGTCCAAATCAAATGAATCAAATCTCTATTTATAGAGTATAAAAAAATATGAATTTTGATATAATTTTTTGTTTAGAAAAAAAAATTGTATAAAATAATTTATTTTAAAACAGAAGACGAAATAAAAATCGATAAAATCTATAAACTAATTATGTGATGACACATGGGCCAATCCAATCTTTTTGTTTCTAAACAAAAAAAAAACATTTTCGTGACCTTTCACTAGTTTGTGTGGCTGGCAATTGTTCAAGAAGAACTGGTGGATCCTGATTTCTTCTCTTTCAACATGTTGAATTAATTCAACAGAGTTAGAAGCCACGTCCTTTTCTTTTATTTTTCAGCAACTCTATTGTACCAATTCAACAGTTGAAAATTTTATTTAACAACCTTATTGTAACTAGTCTGAGTGAAGGAAACTCTTATATGTATATATAAATTACTTGGAATAATGATTTAAAATTCAATACATAAAGAAGCCTATGCTGAAGTTATCATACATGCCCGATATCTGGCCGTACAAAACTGAATGGTGTATCCAAGTCAAAGTTCTTCACATCTGAAAACAGTATATTGAACAACTCGGTGTGACGATGGAAATCAATTTCGCTGACAAGAAGGTAAACGATTTTCATCTGCTTTATGTCTGTAATATACAATATTTCTGGCATTTAAAAAACTTTAAATTAAACATAATTTACTTATTATTTGTGTTTTTTTTTCATTATCGTAGGGAACAAAAATTCATGTATCATGCAAGAAGAACTACTTGCTTAGCAAGGGCAGTGAATGCCATGTGGGTGATTGAAAAGACATAGAAATTTTTCCTGTGAGTAAGGTGGTGGATAAAATGGGCTTCATAAAGTTCACCTCCATTGATTCATATGAATACAGTAGTAATGATTTTGTTTTGAACAAAACAGTAACAATGATATGTTTCTGGATTTAGTGGAGTCTCAAACTGTATTGAGTGGAAGTCTAAACACAAGTCTCTTGATTGGTAGGTTTACATATGCGTGTGTTTGTATTAAATTTTGTTTATTGAATTTTTATTAATACAATATTTTTTGTTGTATTTAGATGTTCTTTGGCAAGCCAAGATATAGGGGAAAAGTTAACTCCCCGATGTTGTGGCGCCAAAGAAAAAAAAAAGAAATTGAATTCACATTCAGAGACATAATTAAAGTAAGTTTGTTTAGTATTGATACAATTGATAATATCTCTATAATATTATTTGAGAAGTCAGTTTCATACGTGTCGCACTCACGTTAATTTTGAAGGTGGTTGATTACGATCACACCCTTAATGAATTAAAAATATTACATTTAAATAATATTATTGTTTTTTATTTAATTTCCTTTTTAAAAATTTCCATATAACATATATACTAAAAAAGGAAACAGTTATAAATTTTAAAAATCGAATTTAAAAAAGAAAATATATGTATAAATTTCATTAAAAAGGAAATTTCACAAGATAGTAATATTCTATTTTTAAAATATTTTTAAATAACATGCAATATACTTTTGTATTAATAAAATACTTTATTTTTATATATTGTTTCTTAGATGAAAATATATATATATTTGTATGTAATGTGATTTCATAAAAATAAATTTCAGAAAGATAATGGATATTAGAAAATAAATATTATTTATTTTAAAACATAATTTTAAACAATACAAATATATATTTTCAAAGTAAAAGAAATATTTTGATATATGATAAATCTATCTAATTTCTTAGATGATTACATAAAATAATTAAGTAACATAAACTGATATATATTTTAACAATAAACATCTTTTGATCAAATAATTATAAAATATTTTAAATAACATAAAACTATATACTTTAACGAGGTAGATATATTATATTTTCATTATTACAATTATATGGTTTGCTAATACTAAATTTGCTTTTAAATTTTATGTTTTTATGTTTGTGGAGTTTAATATAACCATAATTAAAATACCAAAGTAAATATGAATTCTTATTTTTAGATTATTTAAAATAAATTTTGGTTTACCTTTCAATAAATCTAAGACATAAAATACTTAGAAATTATAAAATATTTTAATTATTGTAAATATTGATATGTGTTCATGAGCTTCTAAAAATGTATCAGTTTCTTATGTTTGTAACTTTCTATTGTTCATATTTTCTTTTCTAATATATATATATATATATATATATTTAAAAAAGTGAACATATAATTTGATAGATATTATGATCATACATGCACATTTAAACGATAAATAAAATTAATTTGATTCAACTTAATTATATATATATATATATATATATATATATATTAATTATCAATTAGATTTTTGCTAAACGAAGTCTGGATACTTAGATTTAATAGTCCGACCATGTAAACTATAAAAAATAAAAACAATTATATTTCAGTTTGAATTTGAAAAATATATGTAATTCAATGAGTGTCTCGACTAATCAATTTTATATCTAAAATAATAGATTATATTAAAATTAAGGAAGACAACAAGCAACCCAAATGCAAATAAAAAATTAATCAAAACTATAATATATTTAGAATAAAAATATTAAAGTTGAATTCAGAGAAATAAATGCAATCCAATATACCTAAATGATAACTAAATCGACTAGATATAACATGTCTAATTAAAGTAATGGAATATTCTTAATATAAAATATGCATAAAAATTATAAATTAATTAAAGTATATAGCAATCAATTATTATAGTATATTTATTTTATAAATATTTATACCCGTGCATGAGCACGGGAAAATCACCTAGTTTGATATAAGAAAAAGTGTCACTTTTATATTTATCTACATAACACTTGCAATCTTTAACTTGTTTTTATTTGTAGTGATGATCATACCCTGTTGTCTTTGGGGAAATTTGCTGATATTTTGGAAACCTATAGAGAAGAATCACAATTAGGAATAGTTGTATATTTGATTCTATTTGCAAAAAAAAAATCAGATCAATTTAGAAGTAAATATCCTTTAATATTCTTACTTTGATACTTTTATCATTTTATAAAAAAAATATATACGACACATTATTATTGAAACACAACACATTTTTTAAACAAAAATCAAACTGAATCAAATATTTCTTACTGAAATATTCCTCGCTTTTAGTAAGTAGTGTATTTATGAAAGACGTTGTGAGTAGTTGAATGGACTCCTTTTGAAGATATGTGTCAACCATTCCTGTTTGGGAATAATAGTTAAAGGTCAGGATCAACGTAATAAACGAATTAAGGAGACACTAAAAAGAAAGATAAAAAGTACTTTAACCTTTGTGGATAAGCTAATCGAATCATGTTTCCGCCATGCGTTCAACAAACAGAATACCACTGTATTAAAATTTTCGAAAATTATCCTCACCACATGCAAATCTGATACCAAAAGAAACTGTTAATTCGATAAGAAAACTAATGAAATGTAAGTCTAGAACATATTGGTGCACACAAAAAAAAGTAAGTCTAGAACATATTATCCGAAACACTAAAATGAAACTGAAACCGAAAAAAAAGAGAAACTAAAACCATACAAAATATGCAAAAACTAGAATAGTTCCTATTTTTCTAAATCAAAAAAATCGAAACCAAACCAAAATAAAATTGAAGACCGAAAGTGTATCAAAAATATTAAATAAAAATATTTATTACTATCATAATATATAAAATAATTCATAAATTTAAATTACCAAAACCCTTACACAACTTTTTGGGTTTTCTGAGTTTAACTCGAGTTTTTGAGGTTTTTCGAGATTTTTGACGTTAAATATAAATTAGACTCAAACTATTTCTAATTCGGTTTCCCTTGAGTTTTACAGAAAATATAAATGTTACCCAAATTTTACATTACCCAAACTGATCTGTCCAAAAATATCTGGCTCTTAAACGGGTTCTAAACATTCCAAACCGAATAACTCAAAAAAAGAATAATCTGAAAAGATCCGAACTATAATCGGAATGTCTAACATTATAAGATGTCAAAATAAATCACATCCAATTATAGACATCAAAACTAAAAAGTTTGTAGTAATTTCTAAATTGAAAAACTTATTCCGCGCTTTCGAAACAGAGATCAAAATATAGTTTATTTTTTTTTTGGACAACAAGAATATAGTTTATTCTTAAAAGTGTAATCAGAGACCCAGAACCGAACATATCCTAACTGCAACCAACCCAAATACTGGAAGTCCCAGGCCTAATAGCAAAGAAACAAAATGACTAAATAGTTTAGTTGTTGTCTTTGTTTTCTTCAGATTCCTCACGGGAAGCTTGAAAACAATAATAATATAACTATTCTAGATATAAAATAAAAAAAAATAAACTACATATCTATCTTATTAAAACAGAAATATTATAACTTTTTCTAGGTGGATTTTTAAATTGTACATCACATTATTATTCTTAGTCTAACTTTTCATTTAAATATTTCCTTAAAGAGTTTAATATCAACTATCTATCAATTAACTCCACTATAAAATCTATTCTATGCATCTATTAAACAAAATATATGTTCTTTTCGTTAGAGTATACTCACATTATCATATTTATATTATATCATAGTAAAAATATAATAATCCCTCTCCTTTATTATAGTCAAATGAATACAATAAATATCTCCAATATAAATATAACACGAGTCTAAGTTCTTAAAAATAAAACTATAAATAGATAGAAACAAAAATAAATATTATACATGTTATTAAAAATATAAATATTACATGAGTAGGTTGACAAAAAAATACAAATATTACGCTAATCCTTTTTTTGTCATCAACTTATACAAACTTAAACTGAGTAGGTTGACAAAAAGATACAAATATTACATGAATCCTTTTTTTTACACGAATCCTTAGCCAGTCATTATACAATTTTGACTATTTTGGTCTGGTTATTTCCTAAACAATTGATTCAATTAACCAAATAACTTAAGAACATGTTTCCTCCCATCATTAAACTATAATTATCTTAAACACAAAACCCCTTTTAATTAAAAAAACAATTATTTGGAATCAAATACTGATGAATCTTAAAATTTTAAATAGCTTGATACAGAACTTTTGAAACTCAATAATAAAGATATCAGAATACATTTTCTTAGATGTTCAAACAATCGAGGTCTGCTTTGACTATACACTAAATAGAATATACTTGTTGTGAATGTGTGTGTCTTATTAATGTAGAATATGAACTCCTTATATAGGGAACTACAAGATGGGCCACTAATGGGCCAAAGCCTAGTAAGTATTTTTTGGATAAACATCCACCTGAACCAGTCGGTTCATAACACTTCCCCTGGATGTTGAATCCATCTTGAGTTCGCCAGATACCAAATCCTTTTTGGGCTCGTGATACACTTTACCAATTACTTGGTGTTGCCTCATTAAAACCTTACCAGGAAAACCCAGTGGGACAAAACCATGGTGAAAGAAAAAGAGTACAACATGTATCACTTCCCCTGATTTGTACCTCCGTATATGCTCTTGAGGTTGGCGCATGAATAGACTAGTGGTAACTTCATGGGCGCCAAGTCTCTGAGCTGGTCTTCTAATGTGCATGTCCTGGACTGATAGGAAGGTCTCATGGACGTGGTGCTGTTGTAGACATGGTGAAGAAGCCGGTTGACATGTCTTTGGTTGGACTCGTACTTCTTCATATTTGTTTTCCAACGTGTGCATACTGCTTGTTTGAGAACTATCCATGTATGGATCCAATGTTATAACCTGTATCATAATCAAAAACAAAACCAAGCAAACACATCTTTGGGTTTGGTTAGTATAAAATAATCTCAAACATAATAAAAGGATATTTCAATCCTGTCCCATTGCCTTTATATTTGGACATATCTTAAGCTTAGTTCAAAGCTCATGTTCGTATGTGTATAACAAACACATCAAGGCAAGGCGCCAATGGCACCTTTGGCAAGGGACATGTATGGTTTTATTTCCAATGCCTCATGGTTTGATCATTTAACAACATATATGATCATACTGCACTTTGAAATTATTTAGATGTATAGTATTAAGTTTAAACTTAACAATGGTTTCACTTGTGAATATTTACATCCGGATGTGCCTTGAGTCTTTTCTAGACCAAGGAAATATGTCTCTGTCCAGTCTAGGATCAAAGGATCCGTGACCTATCTTAGGTGGTCTCGTGACCATGTTCCTTCTTAGAACAAAGTGGGTCAGTACTTGGACCAAGTGAAAACATTCGACCATGAGTCTTGCATTGGATTGTATACGGACTAAGGCACAACTTTCTTGTCGTCCTTATGACCAAATGGGTCTATGTCCAGATATAGGGACTATGGGACTATGTTACCATACAGTGGGGCGAGTCATAGACTTTATAGTAAGCATTTAGGGTCAATGAACCTTATAGGCTTTACATAATGGTTCATGCCTATCGTTAATCTATGCCTTATTCATGCACAAGGATTTCATCTTTAAGTATATTTAAGATACTTACTTTGTAGTCCCAAACAATCTTTGTTTGTCCCAAAACTTAATCTTTCCCAAAACATTCATTTCAATGCTTTCTTTAGATAGTCTTTTGGGAAGTGTCTCCAGAGGTTCCTATGATATTTTCTTTAGATCAAAATATTCTTGTATACTCTAGTTCTCGAGAACTTTGTTGCTTTAGACAACTCTATATCCTCTGAGACATATATATTATCCAGTGGACTTATATAATTAGGCGTTTTACATCCTTGAACCGCAAGTATAAGTTTTTCTTTCTTATGTGCCAGACTTATCTAGGAATCTCAATATTTGTTGCATCCACCATAAGGAGCTTGTCTCCTTATAATTAATTCCTGGTCTCTGTGATAATCCTTGTGCACATGACCATGCTTAATATCATGCATATGGTCATGCCTTATATTAAGTATATCTCGCCATAAAAATTTCTTTCACAAAGACTCTTTTCTGTCCAACTGGTTTAGCATCTAGAGGTGTCCGTACTTATGGACCTATCCTCTCTTAACTCCACGTCTACTTTCTTATTTGATCTTAATCTCATATGTTTGAATGCATTCATATGGACGTGGGTTTATGATCCTCATTGATCTTATGATCTCAATTGCTACATTGCGCATAGTATATCATTTGTTTCGAGTACTCGTTTGTTCCTTTGTGTCCTAGACATGACATAACTTTATTGAGGTTTTATTATGACCTTTAATACCCTGAAGCTTGGCGTCCCAAGCATCATTAGGTACCTTAGATACAACCATATCTTATGGTTTCCTCATCCGTGGCCACGGCTTTTAGGTTTGTCCATCTTTGGATCGACTATGTCTAGGAGTCCCTCATCCACGGTTTCATTTGCACCTTTCTATATTTATCCGAGGGATCTTATCTTTAGAACTTATTGATCTAACTTGTTTAGATTCAGTAGCAACTTGATTGTGTTCTATTGAACATCAAATCTTATTTGGTGCATTCATAGCTGGTAGAAATGACTTAGTCATTATATTCGGGTCAGGAATCTGGCAATTGTATTAAGCTAGCTTTTGTATAAACTTTATGGACTTCTAGAACTCATTCTAGAGTCTGAGGATCTTGCCAATATAAGGATGTTTTGATTCCATATAATTTTCTATTATCCAGCTTTCCCTTAATGTTGGATGTTCAGATTCACTGAGGTGACTATCCGTGTACTTAGGCTTTAATCAACTTGTCCGTGGATAGCTCAAGGTATTTAGAAACGTGGGGAACTTATATAAAATGTATCCAACATCTATTCCCATCCTCTCATCTTATATTTCTGTGGTGGAGCGATAGAATTTATAAATGGCACTTCTTTATGTGCTAAGATGAGATGTGTCTGGCCTTTGACCCGGTTTAGTCAATGGGATGGGTATCAATGTTCACTTCTGTGCGTGTTTGTCCATGTAGAATAAAATGTGGGTTTTTATTCTTATCCTTCCCCCATGGACATATCATACATTCTTAAAATACTTTTAGAATGTGAATCATGTAAAGATATGTAGCCTTTTTAGGCGATTTTTTCTTTCTGTTCTTGTCCTTTCATTATGAATATTCGTGTCCACATTGAGTCATGAGATGTTTTCTACATTCTCCATGATCATATAATGTTTATCAAACCCTTTTGGGACGTGAGCACTTTAATCTATATTCACTTGGACGTTTTGAAGTAACATGTTTTCCTTTATCCTTAGTTTAGTCCGAATGGGATGAGACTATCTTTGTTCTTGTGAACTCTTTGATGTTTCAATATTGTGTATGTCCATGTTACATGGAGTGATTAACACTTACCCCCATGGACATATCATATTTGGATACTTTTAGATGTGAGTTCACTTAGCTTTTACCAAGACTTATAGTCTTTGCCATCATACAATCTTCTTTTGGGCGATTTCTCTTTAAGGAAACACTTTGTTTCTTTTGCCCATGGATTCATTATGAAACTATCCATTCATCAATTCTTAAGTCTTTCACTTATAAGAATGATTATTGTACACGTCCTCTCTTTGTGTACATAGCCTCAAATGTGAATACAATGCACACGACCTCTATATTGTACACGTCCTCTCTTTGTGTACCTTTGAGGCAATAGGATATTTGGTCGTGGATTTTGTGTCTTAAGATGTCTGTGGTTTGATCCACTGTACATCATAAGGGTATTCACATGAATGGACGTTTTGTTTATGATATAAAAGCTTTTATTTATTGATTCTTTCAAAGATAGCAACCAAAGGAAGTGAATAATGTTTAAAAGGAAAATAATAAGGTGTGAAATAACTAAGTAAGAACACTAAGGGCTTGATGTCGAGTCAACATGTCTTACTCCATATGGTGATCTATTCTCTTATGCTTTGTTGGATCATCCTTTCTTGTGATCCATACGATCACACTTGTCATGATCCATGAGAACATCTTTGACAATTTTCCTTCATCTTTCCGAACCATCTTAGCTTTTCTTTTAAAGCTTTGCTGATAAAGAGTAGCTAGATACTTAGGAGTTCTGCATCTCTTAGCCAAATGGTTGTCCATTCCACAATTATTGCACAACTTAGACCATCCCCCATGTCCATATCCTCTCTTGACACGGTTGGTTTCTAGATCAGCCCTTTCGGCTGGTAGTGCATAAGCTGGTGGTAATGGAGTTGGCCTCGTAAACTCTCTTTCACTACTGTTCATTAGCAATTCATGATTTTGCTCAGCTTACAACAATCTTGCTATTAGAGATGTATAGGTAGTGAAGCCCATTTCTCTATATTGTTGTAGTAACAACAAGTTGGTAGGGTGAAAGGTGGAGAATGTCTTTTCCAACATATCTTCATCAGTCACTTCCTCACCACATAGTTTCATTTCGAAAACTATTTTGAGTAGGGCGAAGTTATATTCTCCCACAGTTTTATAGTCTCGGAATCTGAGGTTGATCCATTCTCGTAAAGCTTTGGTATGTATAACCTCTTGGATACAATTTCTATTTTCTAGATATGTCCAAAGCTTTGAGGGATCATCGGTCAGATATAGACTTTTGAGTTTTTCACAAATATGATGGCGAGTGTTCAGGAGTTCTCTTGCAATGCTATCATCTGTGATGCATTCACTGAGTTCATCAGACTCAAGTGTGGTTTTAATATCTTGTGCTCATTGCATATATTGCAAGTAGTTTTCTCCTGAGATTATGATGGAGGAAATTCGACATCTAAAATATTTAGTGTTTCTCTAGTTAGATCTTAGTAATATGTTATGAGGAACTGATTTCAAAAGTTTTCCAGAAAATTCTATAAAAGGAAAATTTCTAAAAATGGAGACTTTCTAAAAAAACTTTCAAGAAATGGAAACTTTCTAAAAATGGAAACTTTCTAAAAAAGGAAACTTTCTATCTACCAAATTAGGGTTTATAATATCGATTGGTTTAGGGATTTATAAACTGATTTGGTTTAATGTTTTCACAATTCGGATTTGGTTTTTATAAGTTTCATAAACCGGTTTAGATTAGGGTTTAATAATCGGATATGGTTTAAAGTATTTCATAATCCGATTTGGTTAGGGTTTTATACAAAATTTTAATTTCATAAGTTTTATGGTTTGAATATTAATCGATTCATTTTATAAAATCTAGCAACCTAACGATTTGATTTAAATCAAGCAAGAACAATAGTTCAACCTAGTTCAAATCGCAAACCTCAAATTTCATTTTATAAAATTGGTTTCAAGTTTTCAAAATATTAACCAAGTTCTATCAAGTAATCAAAAGAAGTTTGGATTTTGATAACTTACCTTAAACTCGATCGATTTTGCTCATTGGCTTCTCTTTAACCTCAATGGGTCTGACTTTGTTTTCCTTAAACAAATTGATCAAAGAGAAGTTAGTAATATGAAAAACAATCAGCTATAAACAAACTAGAAAGAGAAGTTTGCAGCCTTAGGTTTAGTTTCTGATCTTGACGACACGGCTTGTAGCTGTCGTAGAGAACGCGTCTGATCACGGATTGAGGTGAGGTCTGCGGCTTTGGATTCTCCTCTTCAATAGCTTCAAATTGATATGTCGCGCGTCTTCTGGATCGTTACGGTTTGGGAGAACGATCGATTTGAAGTTAAGTCAAAATTAGGGTTTTTGTGCAATTGACGGCGCGCACTAAAATAGAGCTTGGCGGGGCGTCTGAAATCTGATCGACGCGAGGTTTCCGGCTATGGATTCTTCTCTTCAAGATCTTCAAGTTGGTATGTCGCACGTCGTTTGGATCGTTATGGTTTGAGAGAAAGATCGATTTGAAGTTGCGTCAAAATTAGGGTTATTGAGCAATTGACGGCGCGTACTAAAACAGAGCGTACCGGCGCGTCTGAGATCGGATCCTCAAGAGGTTAGCGGCGCTGGCTTCGTCTCGTCGAGATCTTCAGATTGATAGGTGGCTCGCCGTCTAAGTCGTTACGGTTAGGGAGATATGACTGTTTTAAGATGCGGCTAGTTTTTAAGGTTTGGGTGACCTACGAATTTTGCTAGGGTTTTGAGCTTAGCTCGTGCTGATAACGTGTTGTGAATGTGTGTGTCTTATTAATGTAGAATATGAACTCCTTATATAGGGAACTACAAGATGGACCACTAATGGGCCAAAGCCTATTAAATATCTTTTGGATAAACATCCACCTGAACCAGTCGGTTCATATCAATACTAACGTATATTCTTACTTAAATAACAGAAACATCAATTTATACTTAAAAAAAAACGATTAATGGAAAACCTCTTCACCAAGTTGAGTCTACTATGCCTAAAATCTTGGTTACAATCAAATATTCACAATCAAATTGTCAGATTTGAAAATCATGAATATGGAAAACCCTCTTCTCCAAGTTTATTCTACTATACATAAAATTTCGATGTCAAGAGATTTTGTATTTATTATATCTGACTTAATAGGTTAGAAAATATTCATTTTCTCCCACTAAAATGTGTGTACAAGTACTTGTCTTCGTATTCATCATTGGACATTCACAAAAATTTTAGAAAAAAATCCCAAAAAGCACAATGTCAAAACCAAATCGTATTGGTTGATATTATATTAGTATTTTCACTATACAGTTACAGTATAACATCTTTAAATTAATAATCTATAAATTAATATCTCTATAAATTAGTATAATTTCATAGTCTCAAATTGAGTTTTTGGTTCAATTAGTATCTCGATAAATTAATAATCTCTATAAATTAATAAAAAAATTATAGTTTAGGTATAATCCCAACATTATTAATTTATAGAGGTTTCACTGTATATCTCTAATACACCAATGAAAAATTATTAATAGAAAAAACAGTTTAAACATTGTTCTTAAACAATATGTTTTAGACAAACTCAAAATTATATAAAACCACATTATGTGAAAAGGACAAATTCCAAATTGTATCAACTATTATAGAATATATGTTATATGTTAAAGATAAAAAAAATAAAATCTGCGCGGTCGCGCGGGTCATGATCTAGTATGAGTATTATAGTCTCATCATAATGTGACTGGAAATTCTTATGTTTGTAGGGCATACAATTTCTTTTGTTAGTATAGATTCCATTGATTTAAAATTTAATGTGATAACATAACGGTGACATTAAATTACTAATACAAACCACTAGTCCAATATATATCTTTACATACTAAAGAAATGTAAAACACTAAAAAAGTTCAATCTCCAATTTTGGCGGGAAAACTCGGTTTTTCGACAGGAAAATTTTGGTTTCCGGTCTTAGCCGAAAAATTTGGTTTTCGGGTTTTGGCAGAAAAATTCGGTTTTTTCGGTTTTAGCAAGAAAACTTGCTTTTCCGGTTTTGGCGGGAAAATCCGGGTTTCCAGTTTTGGCAAGAGAATCCGGTATTTGGGTTTTGGCCGGAAAACCCGGTTTCCAGGCTTTGGCGCAAAAACTCAGTTTTTGGTTTTGGAAGGAAAACTCGATTTTCGGTTTTGGCGGGAAAATTCGGTTTTTGGGTTTTGGCCGGAAATCCAGATTTTCTGGCGGGAAAAACCTGGTTTCTGGGTTTTAGCCGAAAAACTCGGTTTTCCGGTTTTGGTGGAAAAAATCGATTTTCGGTTATGCGGAAAACCTGGTTGTTTTCGGGTTTTAGCGGGAAAACTCGGTTTTCTGGTTTTGGTGGGAAACTCGGTTTCGGTTTTGACGGGAAAACCTGGTTTTCGGGTTTTGGCGGGTGTGGGAAAATCCGGTTTTCTCGTTTTGGTGGGTTTTTTTTTGATGGGAAAACCCGATTTTCGGTTTTGACCAGAAAACTCGGTTTTTCAGTTTTGGTAGGAAAACTTGGTTTTCGTTTATGCGGGTTTTCGGGTTTTGGCGGGAAAACTCAATTTTTCAGTTTTGGTGGAAAAACTCGATTTTCGGTTTTGGCGGAAAAACTCGATTTTCCGGTTTTTGCCGGAAATCTTGGTTATTCGGTTTTGGCGGAAAAACTCGATTTTCGGATTTTGGCGGGAAAACTCGGTTTTCAGGTTTTGGTTGAAAAACATGTGTTTTTATTTTGTCGAAATTTTTTTTCGTTTTGACAGAATTTTTTTTTGCAAATTTTCTTATTTAATTAAAATAGTGGAAAATATAATTATATAATTTAAAACCATGGATATCCATTACCCTTTTATTTTAACCACTACTAGATTTTGATCCGCGCATCCGCGCAGATGTATTTTTCAAAAATATATCGCTATTTGTTTTCATGTCAATATTAGGGCTAGGTAAAAAAAACTCGAATCCAAAGAATCAAACCAAAACTGATCCGAAAAAGTAATACCAAACCCGAACCTAATAAGTATCAAATTATTCAAAATTTTTGTATTTAGAGAACCAGAACTGAATCTAATCTGAACCAGAGTATTTTAGATACCCGTATGTATCCGAAATAGATTTATATATATATTAATTATTTTCAGAGTTAATTTATATATAACATCCATAATATATATGATATTTTTAAGCTGGTTTAGATACTTGAAAGTATATACATATAGTCAAAATTAAGTATCCAAAATAGTCAAAGTATACTGAAAACACCAAAATACTTGAAAAAAATTATTGATTCTCTAATCTAATATTTAAACCAAACTAATTTATATGTTAAGTTTAAGTGAGGTAAAAAATGTTAAGTTTAAATATTCCGACATATGTTATTCAAATTTATATGTAATATATTGTTTTATTTATATTTTAGAAAAAATTAAAGTATATAATGAATTTTAAAATAATTTAAATGGATTATCCGACCCCGAGCGGAACCTGCAAAGATCCAAATCGAACCCGAACCAAAATTTAGAAATATTCGAATAAGACTGGAATTTTTGACTCTTGAAATCCGAAACCCAAACAGACCCAAATTGGTACCTGCAGGTCAATCCTTAGTCACTATTATATATCATATATGTGTCATCATATAATTAATAGTATTTTATACGTACCGTCATATAAGTAATCATATAATTAATAGTATTTTATATGTACCATCATATAAATAATCACATATATTATATTTTAAAATTTAATGTTAAATATTAAAATCCTAATTTAAGTTGGTATATTAAATTGGGCTTTGTATTGTATTTTTCTTATATATATTGAAAATATTTTTTAATAATGGTTATTAGAAAATATTTTAGTAAAAATCATATTTAATATATGTATATTATTGATTCAATTTTTGATATAAAAAACTTTAAATTATTATTTTGATTTGAAATATGTATAAAGTTTTAATCTTTATGATTATTTTAGGAAAAAATATTTTAAGCAATTAAATTGACTCATTTTCGTATATTTTTGTTTTAAAGTTAAATATAAAGTTCAAACATTTTATTGAGAGTTTTTTTAAAGAAATATATTATTTAGAGAAACCAAAAAAAAAAATGAAACCAAGTTACAAAAAAACATTCAGAAATAAGAAGACACTGAATGTAAAAAACAGACTTTTTAAATTTTAATTTAACAAACCTAATTTATGTCATTAAATTGAGCCATTTTTAGTTTGGATGTTGTTTTGTTTTGAAATAGACGAATAATTAGGTATGATTTTCTGTAAAATATTTAGTTTTGATTTTGTAGGCAAAAAAAATCTAATGATATCCTTATTATACTAACTAACATAAGTAAGTATGTTTAAAAGATCATAAATCGCTAAACCATAAATTTTCTAAACCATACATTAATTTGATCAATACATACAATGTTGGTCTGTAATCAAAGCCAATATAGAAAATGTTAATTTGACTATATTGACCGGCTTTTATGCTTTAGAAATCGCCTTTATGCGTATGATCAATTTTTTGGTTAATAATGGGTTAGCTATTTGGTTAATAATGGGTTATGCGTATGATCAAAGTAGATTCTCTTCATGGTCGGTAAAATCACTATCATACTCTGGTAGGCTTCTCCTTATAAAGATGGTTGTTGCTGGTATCACAATTTTCTGGTGCTCTTCATTTATCCTGCCAAAGGCATGTATAGACAAAATAAATTCGATGTGCAGTTTTTTTCTGTGGAAAGGAAATTTGGAAAGTCACCACTCAGCTAAAGTGGCGTGGAGCAAGGTTACATTAACTAAAATGCAGGGAGGACTGGGAATAAAAGATCTGGCTACCTGGAATAAGGCTTGTGCAATGCGCCTGATCTGGCTGGTGTTCTTTCGAGAAGACTCTGTCTGGGCTTCCTGGTTTAAGGAGGTGATACTCAAAGGCTCGCTGGATAACTACTGGACCATTAGGCCAAGCCAATCTCATTCTTGGCTCGTAAGAAAGTTGATCAAAGCACGCTCAGTTATCTTCCCTCTCATCAAGATGAATCTGGAGAATGGTTGTACTGCCTGTTTCTGGACCCATAACTAGGCGCCGGAGGGATGCATCACCGCACTACAAGCAGCTTCAAACTCGAGGTTTGGCATTCCCCTGAATGCAACGGTGGCCTCTCTCTATCGGAATGGAAGCTGGCGTCTGCCACCTGCTCGATCAGAGGCTATGTTACAGTTATATGCGCATATCACAACCATCGAACTAACTGAAAATCCTGACTACTACTCGTGGGAGATACTTGGAAGGGCTTCAAATACATTCAGCACTGGTGATGTTTACACATACCTGAGAGGAGAGATTGGGGATGAAGCTTGGACATCATCGGTTTGGTTCCCGCGAGCAATACCGAGGCACGCTTTCAACTCTTGGCTTCTGATCCTCAACCGTAGCCCTACTATATAAAAGCCCTACAAGGGCCGGCTCTGATCATCAAAAGAAAGGACATTACAATAATAATTAACGATTGTTGTAGATAAGAGTTTAGGCCATCTTCACGTGTAACTAGAGCCCTTAAATGTCACCAGTTCATTAGGTATCCTACCAAACAATAGATAGCTCACTAAAACTTTTCACATTAAAACTTTTAATAAATGTCACCAGTCACTGACAAGGGTTTTGATGTACAAGGCTGGAGCCTTCACAAACTTTGTGATCCTCGTAAAATTTTCCAGCTGCTTGTTGATCTTGTCAAAGTCTCTAGCACACTAACCCAATCATCGATCTTCATTGCATGCTTCTGCTCGGTGGTATGGACCATCTCTTCAAAACGTTTGTCTTTAGCTGGCTGAACAACACCTTTGCTGGAGATAAATGTCATGGTCACTATCACTGCCACCTGGAAGATAACGAAATGCATTAGCAGCAGAAGTATTGGTATCTTGAACTGCATCCAACTCTTCCTCGGTGTTACTCTCGTTGTCACTGTCATTTCCAGGCTGGTGAACAAGGTAACACAATGAGAAAGTGAATAAAACCAAGGGGGTGAGCCAATATAGACTAAGTTATCAAATTATTAGCCAAGGTTTTGAGGGAAACCTGAGCAAAGAACATCAGCATCTTTCTTAGCAGAAGAGGTAAGTGTTAGGCAGTGGAAGCAAGGAGAATCTGCATTCCACAAAAGACACCTAAAAGCAAGAATCACATATAAAAAAGGATCAATGAAAATGATAAAACTAACTACTAACACCTTTATTCATCACTCAATTTCCAAAATACAGATCAACTCATCAAACAACTTCAGATTTAGAACAACTCAGAATCCTTTCACTGAATCCAAGTTTCTAAACGTGACTCATACGGCGCAATTGGCTTGCATAATACTATTCGAACGAAGATGTCTCAATAACTAGGGAAAAAAATGGAAAGCATGATCGAGAGAAGATTATAGACATGAAACAAATTAACTCCAGCAAAAAAAAACATATATTTGTGTCATAAAACCGATGAACAATAGAAATTTTCTCAGATTTCATACAAACTCTTTGACATTAGCAAAAGATTGTTGAACCCATGAACAATAGAAATTTTCTCAGATTTCATACAAACTCTCAGACTTCAAGACAAAAATGGTGGCTTCCTGGTGAACGATGAACTAAAGTTGTTGCTGAAATAGAGGCTCGTGAAGTTTTTGGTACGTTAGATGAGTCAAAATATTTGCTGGAGAAGACTTGTCTACTCTCCCCCTCTGCTCATTGATCTGTTACAAGAACAAACTCAAAGAATTAAAAGACGTCCGAGAATCCTAACAAGAAGACCCACGATGTTTTGTTCTTACATTGAGACGTGTGGCCTGCTAGAAGACGCACAATGGCATCTCTGTCATTAGCTGAGGCGAGACTGCGCGATGATTTCTTGAATACATCTGCTATTTTGTCCAATTGACTCACACTCCTAGCTGCATTCTCCGGCTGGTCAAATGGATCTTCCACCTAAAAGACACAATGATGAGATTCAAGTTTCCACCTAAAAGACACAATGATGAGATTCAAGTGTTGTTTAGTAAGATAAGAGAGAGAGACTTACAAAGAGTTGGACTTTCCTAGGCAAAACCCATCTCATGTTGTCATTAATGTTCTCCCACTTTCCAGTCCACGTGCAAACACCGAGATTTGTGGCTTTCACAGTAATGTCTGAAAACTGAAACAGCCACAGCATCATTAGACAGAGATGGTAACAAAATGATCAGTAGACAGATGGTAGAAATAATCACCTTTTCGAAAAATGATAACAAAAGATCAGAGATGGAACTTGTATTCTTTGAGCCTGATCTAAGTCTAGCTATATTAGCATCAGCAATCTTCTGTATCTTTTTCTCTGCTTCGCTTCTTACACCTAGAAAACAGCACATTTTATCCCAAGAGTTCACAAAAGCACATTTATTCCAAGAGTTCAAAAATAACGTGAGTCCCACTCTAACACAGTACCTTTCAGATCGTCCGAAGCATTTCTAGGATATATTTGTTGCAGAGGCGGTAATATTGCAGGCCAGCATGTCTGCAACAACACAAAATTACTCAAACACATGTTTTAATACTCAAACACATACTCAGTGACTTATGTTTAAATTTTGCATGAGAACACAGTTTATCTTACCTGAAGATGGAAGATGACTAACAAACACAGAGAATAGGAGTTCAAAGTTCCATCTTTTGAGCTGTTGATATTATGAACTTGAGCCCATTTCTTCACCTATAAAAGATAGAACAAGATAGAACACGCGAAATCAATAAAGCATGTATTGAATAATAAAGCCTTTTGGAATGTTTAACTTACTATCAAAACCAAGGGGCGGAATCTGATATCAATCCTACTGATCCAGAGAAAGAACTTGCTCTTCAAGATCCCTTTCACGTTATTAACTGAAACGTCAAAAGAGGTATCCTGGTGGTGTTTGCACAATCCTTTCACAATGGGAACTCGCGCACCGCAAATAAGCTCTGTGCTGTACCAAAAACCTGATTGCCAAGATTGAACACCAATGTCACAAGCTTTGGAACAGATTACACAAGACATTATCAAGCCCTAATCTTTGCTAACTGAGGCCTAGCAATACTACCATAAACCAACATCAGATCATGCACTACCTTAAGCGATTTCAAGTTATGAAAGCTACCAGAATCAGATAAAGCAATCTATCATACTAGCACAAGCATTTTCATTAGAGCATAAGTTTTAAGAGTTTACCTGACTTATCCTTTCTCATTGCATCATATATCTGTCGAAGTACATGCTGTGTCTCGTCTATGTCGGTGGGATCGATTGTGAGAACAGAGATATCCATGTCGCTCCATTTTGTGTAGAGTTCGGAGACGAATGATCCATAAGGTTCTACGGAAAGAGATCTTAAGCCTTCTACAGATCTTAATAAGTCACGCAGTTGAATAATGATGGCCTTCCTCATGGCAGAATCACCTTCTATGGGGCTAATTAATACAAGAATTTCTTCAAGAATAGTATCCAAGAGCTACAATCAAATCAATTTATTGAGATTAAAGCCACGAAGAACACATATTCTGTAAAGAATCCAAGATAGAGTTTGTATTGATATAACCTTCCACTGTGTCACAGTTGGTCGTGCATTCAATGACTGAGACTTGAAATCAGGCGGTGGACGCGTTCGAACTGAGCTCTTGGCGGATTTGACTTTGGCAACAACGTCGTCGTCCACGTATTGCATTATTAACTTCCTAGCCATCTCTTTGGCGAGTGTGTTCACAGACTTCACAGTACCTTCCTCTTTGTTTCCATCTTTTTTGTTTCCATCCATTTTCCCCTCAACAAGGATCTCGAATCAGGCCTAGGAAACAACAGAGAACAAGCTAATAAGAGCACAGACAATACAGACAAGAAACTCATAAAAGAGACAGACAACAATAGACAACAAGCACAAGCGATTATCATACAACACATAAATTATCTTTGAGATCAGATTAGAGAAGGAAACGTCAAGCGTGTACACAAGCTCTGGTGTGAATTCTATTTCTTCCAGAATACAAAAGTATCTCAACATGAAATAATATAGTACTCAGGTTACTACATTGTGGAAACATAGTTACAAAAAAAAAAAGAGGCGAGCTAATGCAAGCTAATCCGTTCATCATCTCATAAAGAGAAGCAAAGGATTTGTGCCATGACAAAACCCAAAAAAGCTCGGACAGATTTAACAAGTATCCATAGACAAGAGGGCAAGAATAACAGTATCTAAGGTTACGTAAGAATAATGCTTATGCATATACGGCTCACAGTTCAACCTGATTCCTCAAGAATATATATACTACACCATCTTACAGCCTATTATAGATCACATCTTTCCAACAATGACACAAGAAGAAGCAAGATTAAAGCACATGAGAAACTATGACTTGTCATCCCAGCTTTAACAACACACAAATTATTAAAGCTATAAGAAGCAAACTATAATAAATCTATGAATTTCAAACACAAACAAGTAAATTCTTCAAAAACCTAAAAACATAACTTTCCTCTAATTCGAATTCTAAACTAAACCCAGATTGATTGTAAAGCCTAACCTCCAGATAAGTCGAGAGAGAGACTGGCGGAAGAGAGAGACAGGCGAGAGAGAAGAGATCGGAGCTCAAGAGATTGTCGTCGCAGCCTCGCAAAGTCGCAGATACTCCTTTTGCAAAAAAAAAAATTCATTAGAACATTTTTTTTTTAGCGGAAGAGGAACGACAACATTGTCTGTGAGAGATAGATTCTACTTCTGAGTTGTGAGCAATAAAACGAAGAAGAGGTGGGAGGATATATACTTACCTAAGGAAAGGAGGAAGAGGTGAATGAACTTTCTTCTTCTTCTTCTGCTCTTCTTGTCTGAAAGAGAGAAAGAAAGCTCTGAGCTTAATTTTTTTTTTTTTTAAATGTTTGAAACGGTGCGTATTAAAATTAGAATGCTTGACGGGATGGGTAGATTTTATGGGCTCCAGTTATTATCCTTATAAGACGCTCTCGTTAATTTGCGTTTTAATGGAACTAGCTTATGGCTGGGCACAATAATCTTATACTCGTTGAAATTTGCCCTGCTCTCATTTCAAAAGTTCAAGTAGTCATCATTGTATCAAGTAATCAAATTTAAAAATACAAATAACAAGTATGAAAAATTAATTACTCGGTTTGATATTACCCATTACTTATTCATAAACGATATTTTGCTATTGGGAAAAGTAAATAATGTTCTTATACCAAGAGAAATGTTTTTAATATGTACAAATATTATATTTAGAGTAACTCGTATGTTTTAGTAGAGATTACAAAATAAATTTTATGTCCCATTTCTAATGGAATATCATCTACCAAGAGAAATATTTTTAATATGACGTATCATTCATCTTGACAACCAAACCTTAAGAGTCATGTATTCTTGTCTCATTTATCTTGGATTTTGTGAGTTCTTCTTTATGGATATCAAGATTGATATCATGGAGTAGGAGGGTTCAAGTGTACCACTGCGTATCTATCTAAATTAGATTATTTTTGTATAGCTCTAATCGATCAGTGCCTATGGACAGGTATGTGAAAAGCCGAAGTGATTCAAATTAGCGCATGTAAGCCTGAGGATGATGCTGGTGGGCAGCCGACTGTTCCATGTGGTGTCATTGCTTGGAGTCTTTTTAATGATACCTACACTTTATCAAGAAATAACACACCCCTAGCTGTGAACAAAAAAGGCATTGCGTGGAAGAGCGACAAGGAACACAAGTTTTCTTCCCCAAGAATTTTCAAAAGGGGGATCTCACTGGTGGTGCCACTCTAAATCCAGATATACCGGTAAAACCTCCTTAATACTAGACATGAGTCCATTGAAATAAAGTTGTGATTTTATGTCTTGAAAGTTCTCCCAAAAACCAAAAAAAAAATTTATCCAATTATTATCAACATAAGAAAATACAAAAGACAATTGCTCCAAACAAAATACAAAAAGACAACACAGCAGACACCTCAGATAAGATTTAACAAACTGACAGAATGTGTTTACTCACTGAAGATGGATGAAACTGCACATCCGGAAACCCAACTCGCGCGTGAAGTTACTGCTTGGCAGTAGAGTTGGCCTGTGGCGCTGACGGAAACACAAAGACACTTGAAGCAACCGTAGATGGCTGAAACTCAGCAGAATATCGCACTGATGTCAAAGTTATTTTGGGGAGCTGCTGTTGACCGCAAGTCAAGGGTACTAGCTTATAACCTAAGACGTATTCTGACTTGGGAAGGACTGAAACCGTATTACTGTGAGACCCAGACAGGACAAAACTCTGTGCATCGGCTAGAGCAAAGTTTGCTTCTTGGAGCAACTGTGTCTGGTTGCAGATTGTAATGGCGTAAGTGAAGGATTCTCCAAGAATTGCATACGGAGGACAGTTCAAACTCATGACCAGTGGTGATGCATCCACATTTACTTCAGGGAGTTTGTGCTTTGTTGACACACATGCATCTTCTGTGTTACCTCCCTGCCTCCTCCATTTCAAATGTACTGAATTGTTGGTATGACTATGAAAACCTTTTTGAACTCTTCTCTTGGCCCAAGATTAGCAGAACCTGAGGTTTCCCCACCCCCCTGCTGAATCAAACATGAAGTTTTCCCTTGCTCATCATCCAATTCAATCGACATGCACATCAGTTTCAGTGCTATCTCTGTGCAATTTTTGGCACTGACAACTAACACGCTTTTTTCGTTCAGCGGCAAAGAATACATGTCTTCAGAATCAGGGGCCGGCTTGATCCTATTGAGCATTAGGTGATCCCTTCTATATGGCAACATAAACCGATTGGTAATTACAAGAGGCATCTTTCCTTCAATCTGCAAGCTCTTGTGTATGTGAACTTTCTGGGCATTTGCTTCATTGCCTTGTGGCAAATAACCCAAGCATAACAGGCTTGGCTCTATGCCACTTGATTTCTAGTTTACACGACCATGATTCCCCTTCCATCAGGTTTGGAACAGAAACCAGCCCAAAAGATTCATCGTTGACCTCTGCCCCATCAATACCACAGATTTCCACATGATGGCTTTCTAAAGAGTATGGTTCTGCTTCTCTTGGGCTAAACAAACCACCACCACCCACATCAACTAGATTGATCTTCAATTCACCACTGTATACGGCATGACCCTTTGAAGTTACCACAATAGGCATCGTAAAGTTTTCTCCAACTAGGGCAGGGCCAGAGGCACCTAGACTGACGTCCACCTGTGGTTCAGGTTCTTCAACCTGCGAGAATTGGGTCTTTTGTTGGGAAAGACTGCACACGATTCTCATGCTTCCAAGCAGGCGAATCCTCCATTGCAGCAGGACTCTCAGCTCTTGAACAGAAAGACACTCAAGCTTCCGCTTTGCTCTGCAGATATAAAAACAAATGTGAGAAACTAAGGCAATCAACATCCTAAAAGCAAAGGGAAAACTAAGTGTATACCAACCAGATTACCCCTTGATTCCATAATATATACGAATTCTCAACATTCACATTCAGTTCTGTTAATTATTGGTAACTATGATTTGAAAAGTCCATAAAAGGTTTGACTTCTAATGAATAGACTGTAATATGCACGCACCAGTGCGAGACAAAAAACAACACCCTTTTAATGAAATCACACTAACCAGGCTTGATTGCATATGTCAACCTTAACCAATTATTTGGCACAAGCACCAGCGATTGGCTCGTTCTCTACTTGGCTACCACTTTGGACAGTGCTAGACGGAGAAAGCCACTGGGAATTCCTGACAACAAAATTGCACGTAGATTGATTGAACTGAACTTCTAGATGATCTATTTCCATTGGAAGAGGTAGATGAGAAAGAAGTGACAACGTAATAGAGCACAAAGCATGAGGCTTGATCATTTGCTCATGAAAAGCAACCGAAGCTAGGAGAACAGGTCTTAGAGGACTGACGAGATCAATCTCAAGATGAAGAGGGCTATCAATGTCTAATTTAAACCCACTTTCCCCGGTAGATGATATCAGCTCAGTTTCGCGACACATAAGAGTAAACACTTCTCTATGTAAACTTTCTCTTCTTGAAACAGTTGCAGGACCCCCAGGACCATATGTTTTGCTTCTCAAGTTCCCAAAGTCGTCACAAGATGTACAGGCAGTGCAACCATTTCAAGGGACAACTCTACAAAATCTTTTAACGCACCAAGGTTTCTCGAACATTCTCTTAGATAACCCAGTACCTCCCAGAGCAAAGATACCCATCCTTCTTGTCTGTACAAGTTTGCAGTAATATCAAAAAAAGAATTTTGCGTTGCTGGGATCAGATAAACCGAAGTACTCCCGGGCTATTTATTTCAAATGCACAAAAAGCAGCCATCCTCCGGGATTTAAGGTTGGTAAAAGATTCATAAGATTTCTTCAGCCACGCGACAATTTCAAAGGAATCCTGAAATTGCTTAGCTTCTGAAATTGCATACCGTATGTACTCTTCATCCGTCCGTTATACTGCAAAAACATTAGTTAATCATACCTTAGCTTTGTTTAAGTTGTTTTTTTTACACATATGTGGGGTGAATATACTTACAACTGCAACGTTAACGCTTCTCCCTTCTCACGCAACTGAGAAAGTTAATTATCAAGAAGATAAGAACGCAATATACTTTCGGCATAGTGTACTGGGAACATAATGAGTCCAGAAAATTCTAAGAAGAACAAATGTAGTGGATGAAAAATCCAACATTTGCTTTGAGATACTAAATACAGCACCAAGTGTAGATAATGTTCTGAGTAGGAGTTACATAGTGAAAAATGGACTGACCTGATAATAATAGGCAGGATAAAATTCAAATTCAAATTCAGTCAAAGGTATCTCTGGAGTTCCTTGGTTTAAGGATGAAAAGCTCTGAACAGAGCTTGTCTCCAGCAACTCAGCAAAGACAAGAAACAGCCTACTCATCCATTCCCAGTGGAGAAAAATATATTCTGTGGATCCAACAACTTTCTCATATGATGATTTATGTTGATGAAACCATATGACCGCTTCAGTGAGCTTTCCACCGTGCAACAAAAGCGTAGATATCTAGAAATGCAATTGTTCTTGTTGTTGGGGGATCATCATCATCATGTCTACAACCCCCAACAGATACAACAAATAAGAATTAGCCAAATAGATCACAAGAGATAATAATCCAAACTACAAATAATTTTACGAGGACTTACACTTCATTCAGCTTCTTCTTATCAAACTCTGGTGCCATGACTCCTATAACAAACACAAGAAAAGACACCAGATAGCTTGAAAAGGAATAGCCAAACTTACAGAGAGCATTAAGAAAATATAATGTCAACAAGTGCGATACAAGTCTCTCTCCAATTAAAAAAAGAAAAAAAAGCATATAAGCGTTGAAAATCGAAATCAATGCACAGATCAAACTCAAAAACACTCGAATCGAATCGGAACCAAATCAGATAAGATCTAAATCCGAAACACAATACTCATGGGGGCTTAATAGTTCATTGACCTGGTTGCCTATATTAAGTTTATTACATCAATGATTAATCATTGCATATGAAAACCATAAATATTTTTCTTTAAAATTAGCAGCAAGACCTAATTCGGTTATATTTCTAGTCTTTGCCTCTTGTTTCTTTCTTGGGTCAAGAACATAAGATGAGGTGAAGCCGCATGCAAACTATTCAGGTCGCGGTGTATCCTACCTCCCTCCGAATCATCATGGGGTTGTGACCTGAAATTTGATTTCTTCAAACGAGTAGCGTTCGTGATAATGTATGTGGCCATGTCTACATCTCCTCGTCTCCCTTTGTAACCTTCCCACTCGAAAGTTTCAAAACTGTGCAACAAGCACTTGGGAACAGAACTTGGTCGCTTCCAGCTATCCGGAGTTTCTATACTAGTAAACTCATGAAGCAAATGTTCCTAGTGAAGACCAAACATTAACACACAGTTTAACATCAATCAAATGTGAAGGTGATAAAAAAAAATTAAAAGCATAAATTAATTAAAAGGGAACCGCTTGCTTACATCATGGAGTTTGAGAAATCTTAGATTAGGAGAATCTTCGAGCATACGAGTGACAAGATCCCACCAACCTTGAGCACATGTGTTCAGTTTCAGATCAACGAGATTGTAGAAGATCATGCCACCAGGAGATAGAACCTGTACACAACAACAACATAAGTGAAGAAAAACATTCCATTCCTTTTAACTTAATTCATGCATATGTGTATATATATATATATATATATATATATATGGTGGTAATTAACGTACGTACCTCTAAAAAGGATAAACATAGAGTAAGCGAGCGGGCACAAGTAAAAGCTTTCAGAAACTTGTGGTTACGTACTGCACAAGTTATGTCAACATGTGCATGTTCTAAGTTAGGCATATGCTCAATTCGATGGAAGTCGTAAAGGACATAATCTCGAATATATAGGGACACGAGAGACGGAGCATCTATCACAAACCCGCCACCCTTTTGGTATCTTCCCTTATTATACATTCTCAATCTCCGAAGAGAAGGCACCATGAGAGCCACGTCCAGGTTATCATGGACCAAAAGAAGAGAGTCAAGATTAGGACAACCGGATAAAAGCCTTGTAAGAGACGACACCTTGTTGTCTGCGTAATCCACGTCTGCAAGTTTCAAATTTTTCAGAGACGGGAGACGAACAGAAAAAGGAACATCCAAACGCAAGCGATTATTGAGGTCCAAGGTTTCTAGTGTTTGGCTTGTATACATGCTACTCGGCAAGCTGATCATGGTCCCTTTCTCATCAGAAGAACGGATATTAACCGAAATCACTTGCACGTGGTGACAAACAACTGCAGTTTCAATCCAATTTCCAACATCTATTGCTTGAGACTTGGGACCTAGACTGAGATACAAGGTCTCTAGAACCGGTGCCTTATTTGACATCAAAGACCTGTAAACAAACTGTGTGAAGTTCGCATAGTTTTCATCACGGAACCCGCAATCATCATAATAAAGTTTTGGAACTAAACTCCTTAGAAGCAGCCATCTTTTAGAAAAACAACATGTGGCCATGACATGTTTCGTCCAGAGACGTGACATTATTCGGATGATCAATTCATCTGACAACTGACTGATCATATCCATGTTTGTATACTTACGAATAGATATCACAATGCACGCATTCTCTATTTATACACATAGAAGTCGATACTTTTTTTTGTTTTCCTATTAAACAAAGGGGTTGATATTCCTTTTTTTTAGTGAATCACATACTTTGCATATATGTATTTGAGTAGTTTTCCTCTTCAATGATATAAATCTTATTTTCCTTTTTAACACGTTAACCTTCTTTTCCTTTTAATTTATTTTCATGTAATTAATCATGATTATTTTCCTAATCTATTGTTTTCTTGAAGTTTTCTTTTTACTTAATGTTTTCCTTTTTCTGTAAGGATTTACTAGCTTTTCCCTTTTTTTTATGTTTTAGGCTCTCTATACAAGAGGATTTTAGGTCTTCTGTTTGGCAAAATCTTAAGATTTAGGTCTTTTGTTTGGCAAAATCTTATTTTTTGTCAATAGTCTTTGCCTCTTTCTCATTATTTTGCAATAAATATATAACGAGAAAATATTGGTAAATATTGGTTGCTATCAAATTAAAGACAGCAACAATAAATTGGCCACCTAAGATTTGGTAGCCACTTTTTGTTCTTGTAGGTTTTTCTAAAACATGGCGGGCTGACAATTTGAACCTGTTTATCGTAATTGTTTCTTTCTATATTTGCAGATATATTACATATAATTCCCAATTTAATTATGTGTTTGTGTTCTCACTTTTCTCATGGACAAAGTAGAATTTTGATAAGTAGCCGTTTAGACATTAATTAGATTTTATAATTTAAGAAATATACAAATACTATATGTAGCCAGCCCACTGTTTTCTTTTGTGTGTTCAAAGTCAATTGTTTAAGTTATGACATTAATAAATCAACGAACTCTAAATAGTATATATAGAAAAAGTAATATGTAATCATTAAGTCATGAATTATGGGGCTTATCGCGGTTGTCTGTTGATTGCGAATGTTTTAATTACAAACACAAATCAAGTGGAACACGAAACACAACTTTACATGTGACTCGAAAAAAATTCCGATTAGGACCATTACGTGCTACGGTCAGCTTTATCATTTTAATGCTAAATGAACAAATTGGCGTAAGAGGAGAGTAGAACTCGCTCACGACTCGTTTCCAGCGACAAGATTGTCAAAAACTCCGACCTATGCTTCAAAGAGATAACGGTAACGTCCGGTTTATCCCGGTTAACCGACTAATCTGAAAAATGCATTGGTCAACAAGTGTCTGTATTTGCATCAGTCACATTACAACACAAGACACAAAGTGAAAAAGCTACTTCGTTTATTTGTGCTCTCATCCCAGTTTGTTTTCAACATGAGACCACGATCATTTTTGAATATATTGCTTCAAAGTTCACATTGATTCGAAAACATAAAATATAGAATGTATAAACCAAAATTCTAGTAAGTGGACAAGAACAAAAACAAACGTTGAGAGTAAGCAATACTCTAAAGTCTAAACACACACAAATAAAAGTTTACTGAAAATCTAGAAAACAAGCTCATGTGGCTTCATTCCTTGTTTCAGTGAAAACCTTGCGCCAAGGTAAGTCTTCAACTCAGGAACTGACTCAATGGCTTTGATCAATGCTCCGTCCACAGCTTTCTGGTCATCTTTCTTCCCTTGTGGGAACACCTTCTTCTCCTGCGAAAGGAAGAAGATACGTCATATTTTATATATTTAATCAAAGTAGTTGATATAGAGAGATATCACAAGTAAGATTATTGTACCTCTTTCTCTGCCTCGAAGAACTCTCCTTCTCCCTTCTTGTTCTTCTTCTCAGTAACCTTTCCAAAATACTTATCATCGAATTCTCGAGGCTAACACCAGAAATGTCAACCTTTGTGGATGTTCCAATCACGTAAGACTGGTTAACACGTCTCAAAGGCACACCATTGATCTTGAATGGTCCTGAAGGGTCAATAACAAACAGGAACAAGTTAGGTGACAAAAAGAAGCGACTCCATCCACACTTCCAACTCCACGCTTCCAAACCACCCTCTATTCCCCTGCTTATCATCTTCTAGGACCTCCCGCAGCCAATCTGGAGCTCCCTTAACAACATACGACTGGTATCTCATATCCACGGTTACACTTTTTGCCACCTTTCCAGCACTTCGATTTATCTAGCTGACACACTCTTCAAACTCCACTCTTCAAAGATTATTCGTTATAAATATAAGAAAAATTTTAAATATAAAATATAATTTTAAAATGTAAAATAGAAATAATTGAGAAAACTATTAATAATTATTATTAAATTAAAAAGATGACTAAATATATAATAAGTATATGCTACTTTCTTTTATTTATTTTATTTTAGTTGGAAAATAAGTCATTATATTCAACAGTTTTCTTATTTTAAAATATTAAGGAGTTTTAGTTGTAAATATATATGTGTGTATTTGTTGTGGAAGAAATTATATAATACACAGAGAAATTCTCTTAAATGTTCTGTTTTTATTAATTTTGAGATTTGGTTTGAGCTCTTTTGAAATCGGGATTACGACCCATGACATGGAAACATTTTGGGCTTAGAGTCTTGTACTTTTATCAGGAAAACTCAGATCATATAAAAACCATATATTTAGATGAGATTTATTTGGTAGCCCTGTATTTTAGTAAGTTACTAGACATTAACAAAGTAAATATATCATAATAATTAATTATTATTTCATTTTAGTTTTAAATTATTTTGAAATCTATATGCGTAATTTATTATATAATAATAATACTATGTTGTTTCAATTAAAAATATGAGTTTAGATATATAATGTCTAAGTGATTTGGTATTTATTCGGATATTATAATTTGTTATATATATTAAGTCTCATTCTTATTTTGGATTTGTAAATATATTTTAATAATTTTATATATAAGTTAAATATATTTTATTTTCAGAATCAATGTAAAAATTAACTAAAGAGCATGATCAATTAAAGGTACATAAGTAAATGTAATAATCGTTTGAAAACTCATGCATAAATAAAATTTACAACATAACTAATTGTAAAAATTGGTTGATATTTCTTTTAACATTACTGGATATATAGTAAATTTTACAGTACTTGATTTATAGTAAATTTATCGTTTAAATCGATACGTTAAATTAAACCATAAATCTAATCTTTTAGTGGATCTCGTGGTCCATTACAATATATTTAAAAATACTAAAGATGTCAAAGAAATGGTTGAATCATTCGAAGAATCTCCCGATAACATAACAATAATCACCTTGGTAGTCAATAAGAGCCCTTGGAAGCTTGCAAAGAAGAAACATCGCTGAATTGCTCATTCTCCTTCAAATAAACCAAAACATATCGTTTCCAGATCATAGTAGGTTGTTTATGTAGAAACGAGACACAAATCATCGTGTACTTCTTGGAATTGAACGGGAAGGTCCCACCTTACTAAGTCAAGGCATTAATGTGCAATGTTAATGAGGAGAAACTCATAGCTTTCCAATCTTGACTTGTTTTACATGGTCAAGATTGAGGAGAACTTTGAGAGTTTTGTTTTGCTTGATAAGTATGATGGAGTTAGCATGGGTTGAGAGGAGATTAGAGTTTAGACCTTCTATTTCTTTCTAGGATTGTTTTTTTGCCAGTTGTTTCAAAAATGATACACTTGATATAAAAAAGTTTTAATTGAATACAATTTTACATTCATTCAAAAAAAAAAGTGCAATGTTATAGATAAATGGCTGAATCATCCAGAGAAGCTCATAATAAACCTGTAGTTTTTGATGGAAGGGAATAATCAAGAACTTCATATTATTTTTATTACCATCTGATCAATCAAATGTTACATAAAATTAGTTTAAAGGTCAATAATTCCGGCAAAAGGACCAGACAGAGTTCCAACATAAATCCTTCCTTCGAATTCGTTAACTTCGCTGACCAAAGTATCTCCAAACTTATCCTTCACCGAAATTGTCTAAAGCACTCTACCATCAGAATTAATTTTAACCGCAGACGGGTTTGTTGGTCCAGTAGCTGTGTTCACGACCGAAGCAACCCAATAGTTTCCCGAAGAACCGATCCTCTTGATATTGTCAGGGTTCGAGACCGCATTAGTGAAGTCTTCAGAAGAACCAGCTTTAGGTCCTTTGATCCAATACCTCTTGATGTTACTCTTGGTGAACTGACTAACCAGCATGAAAGAACCATCGGAACTAACGGCACAACCGGCTGAGCCACTTAGACCTTCCAGCAATACACTCACGACCTTTTTTGATGGGTCGTATTTGAAGAGTTTTCCAGTAGCGTATTTTGATGCCACTGCTTTTAACACGTCGCTGCATGCATAACCCAGTAGTAAACATATTGATTAGATTTAGTAAAAAAAATTGATTAGATATTGATAAATGAATTTGAACTTATTTTAAGTTAATACTAAAAGACGAGCATGATTCAAACAAAATGTATAACGTCGATCAATTTAACATACCTTAAAAGTAACTTAGGTTTAATTATGTTTTAAGAATTTTAAAAGATAAATATAAATTTTTTTATGCAACGCTAAAAAAAATCGATTTGTTTAAAACTGCATAGAACAATTTTTATAACATTGGTTCTATCTATGTCATAACATATGTTTGATAAAACTATATGTTTTGACTTTTTGTTCCTAGAGAGGCCACAAATACTAGTTTTTTTCAAAAAGAAAAAATCTGTTTAGAGTATCTGGTAAGTTTACTATTTATTTAAATATAAGGAAAATGAAAGTTTACCCAGGACTAAATTTTGAGCTGAAAGAAGTGAAGTATACGACCCCGGTAGTGGGATCAACGTCGAGACCATCGAGAAACAAGAAGGGCTTGCCGTCAACACTGTTCGCGATCTTCTTGGCGTAGCCACCACCACGAGGGATGACATGGATAGGGATGTTAATTTGCAGGTTAGGGCTTAACCCAACCCTATTTCAACCCTGTTTTTTGTTAAGGGTTAGGGGTGGACCAGGGTTAACCCATTTATTTTTTTCTTGCAAATCAGTAACTTTTTTTTTTTTAAATCAGTAACTTCTTATATCAATTTTTGTAACTGTAAATGTTTATCCAAAGCTTACATATTTTTTTATTTATAGCTGTAAATGTTTATTATCATGAAATTAAAAACTCAAAGTGTACATATTTTTATTCATAATTGTATAATGTATCATAAAATTAAAACCCCAAAGTTGCACTCTTCCAAGATTCAAGTCTCCAGTGAACCAACGAAGTCCACTCTGCAACAACAAAATAAGAGAGCTTAAGACAACAAAACAAAGAACAGAAAGTATCAAAATAGATGCTTAAAACAAGACAGCACTAATCAACAAAACTAGCAAGCAATGAGTAACTCTAGAAGTTCTAGTCTAGAACAGACAACTAAAGCATGAATCAGACACTCACACAGTGACACAAACGATGTGATGTAATGAAAATATGAATCATGAAAGAAGCTTTGCAATACATAAGCACAAACGAGAACACAAGCTAGGCACACGCAAAACACAAGCTAGGCACATTTAACCATTTTAAAATGTGAAAAATTCATATTATTCATATGTAAAGCCTAAATACTGTAAACCTTTAGCAAAAGATGTGATGACTTACAAATACTGTAAATGTTCAAGCTTCCTATGCTCAGGTGCAAGATGTCCAAAAAGGTTTAAATTAACCAAATCCCTGGCCAAAGGAGATAAAGTACTAAAGACAATATGAACTAAGATACACTTGTAAAAAAAGTGTTAAGAACTCACGTTTCATATGGACTACGTGCTAATCCATATGAACTACATTTCTATAATTTCATAAGACTCATAACTTAATAAACTTACAAAGGCACAAACCTACGTGTCTTCTTTAAAACCCACATACCCACAAACCCACAAACGTTTACAAAGACACATTTCTACGCCTAACGTTTCTCTAATGTCATAAGACTCAATGAATCATAACCCCACAAAGGCACAAACCCACAAACCTGAGAGAAGAACACAAACCCACAAACCCTGGAAATAGATTCAACAAACCCAGAACAAAACTAGAAGAAGGTACCTCACAGAACAAACAAGTTGTCGATTACATCTTCTTCTTCAACGTAGAAGATGGAGACCCAACGGAGCATCGGCCACGTAGAGCTCTCCTGTTTTGTTATTGAATGCTATTCCGGCTGGCCGGCCGCATTTACTCATATAAGCTATTTCAAGTGCTCCATCGCACCATTGCGACTTCCTACAATAAACTATGTCAACTTTTATTTTGTTTTTGATAAAACTATGTCAATTTTATTTTATTTTTGATAAAACTATGTCAATTTTTAGAAAAATAAAAATAAAGCAAGACAGAATCAAAATTTGATGTTATAGCATGAAAATTAACATTACCAAAAAAAAGAAGAAGAAACAATGTCTATGGAATGTTAATTTGACTTCTTTACGTCGAGGCGTAAACGCGTACAATGAGAGAAGACTTAGGGGGTGTATTCAACTAAGAGTTTGAAGTGATTTGTATTAAAATTACAAATTCACTGTTATTCAAACGTGGATTTTAAAAACACTTTAAAATCCAGTGTTATTGAACTTGACATTTTATAAAACACTCTGAAATCTACTATTATTGAACAAAACTTAAGTTAAAGATTTTAGAGTGCTTTAAATGTTTCTAGAGTGTTTGAGGTGATTTTTTTAGTTATAAAAATAAAAATACAAATCTCACTGTTTTAGATGAGATTTCAAAGTGTTTTAACAAAAATCACACCAAATCCTTTAATTCTCCTACAATCATCTAAAAACTCATTAAAAATCAAATCACTTCAAATTTCAGATTCAATACACCAATTACCCACAGTCAGCAATCAAGAGGTAACGTGATTGCTAACATGGTCAACCGTCAACGTCATTAACTACATTTATGAAATGAAAATTAGCATTCTCTACCCCTTTTGTTTCGTAAAAGATTTGTTGATCACAAAGTCTTGATCCAAATCCGTACTAGTAATTTGAAACAAGAAAATACTAGTATATGACTGTGATTTGGTAAAATTAGGGGAAAAAACACAAAGGCAATGGAGTGATCCTGACCAAACGAGATCACTCCAGGCAATATCACAAAAAAAATATTTAAGGTTGATCATTTAAGAGTTTGAAGTATTCTCAACATTAAAACTCAAACACTAAACAAAACAAAACAATATGAAATACTACTTAACGATGCAAATGTTTAGAAATATTTGACCATTAGATTTGAGTCACTTGACCAAATCTGAATCCATTGATTATGCAGAAGGTTTGAAGTAAAAGGGAACACAAATGACGTTGACAAAAAAAAAAGGAACACAAATGATTTTCATTTGATGAATTTAAAAGTAGGTTGCTGCAGTTGCCGACCCCGGAGGAAAGTAGGTTACAGAATCATAACATGATACGACTATCAAGTCCATAGAGGTCGTATTTTCACAACGAAGTTTGTCAATGTCAACTATCTTGTTTGTTGGGATAAAAGATCCCACATCGAATATGTGAGTGAGACATTAGTAATATATAAGAAAATTAAGTAACACCAGTAGTTGCCAATTGATTTTAAGTGGAAAGCCATAACTAATTCATGTAATCTTACATAGTATCAGAGCTGATAATCTATAGAAGGCTTAGTGAGATATGATGGATTCTGCGAAATTAATGCTTATACGCACCATTATTTCGAGGGAGGGTATCAGAGAAAAGATCCCACATAGAATATATGTAAAAGATATAAGTAATATATAAGAAACTTGAATCACACCAATAATTGCCGATTGATTTTAAGTGGAAGTGCAAGAAACTTATCAAAAGATGATCCTAATCTTGGCCTTAAGTTTAACGCAACACTAGCCGCTCATATTCCCACCCTCTGTCATATTACGGCTCCTAACATCACCAAGTGTATTTGTAAGTTTCATTCTCTTCCTTGTTGGTTCTCTTTATCTAATTTTGGAGATCATACGTATACTAGCAGGTGATCAATAGTACAATGTACAGTCTTATTTCAGTTATTAATTCTTTGATATATTTTTCATTTTAGTTTAGTTGTTCTTTAAGTGGAATGTTCCTTGTTATATAAACTGGAAGTTTTTTTTTTACATTTATTATTCTTTTCCTTAATCTATATTATTAAAAGAGAAGTACTATTGTAAAACATCCTTTAGTTTTTAGTGTTATTTACAATGGCATACCATTGAGAATTAAATTGAATTTCCTATTTTAATGTTTATCTTTTCAGTTAGATTAATGTGTTTCTTTTTCCTTCCTATTTTAATGCTTGTCTTTTTCAGTTAAATTAATGTGTTTTTTTCTTTTCTATTTTAATGTTTATCTTTTTCGGTTAGATTAATGTATTTTATTTTTTTCTTCAACAATTAATGCTATTTTAAAGTTGTTTTTTTGTCAATTTTAAAGTTGTCTAAACTATTTGAAAATAAAAAATAGTCAAAATTAAACATATAAGGTAGATAAACAATAATCAAAACACCAAAAATATTTAAAATATATATTTATTCTCTATCTAAATAATGAAGTTCAACCTGTTTTTATTTTTTAATTTAGGAATTTTGACTTACATTACTCAAATTTATATATTTTGAGAATTTTAAAATATATATAAATTATGAAAATTTTAAAATAATTCAAACGGGTTATCCGTATCCGAATAGAACGCGTAAAGACCTGAATAAAACCGAAACCAAAATTGATAAATATTCAAATGTTGCTGAAATGTTTAAACTCGAGAATCTCAAACCCAAATAGATTTTAACAAATATTAAAAATACATAATTTATTTTATAAATAAATAAAAACTAAAACAAAAAATTAATACCCGTGCGAATTTAGTGTTATACCATATGGAGTTCTAGTATCTGCAGCCTCTATATATATACATATATATTATTCTGTTTAAATTACTAGTCTTTATTTTGGAGATCACATACAATTATTAATGTATGATTTTATGATATTTTAGATTGTTAAATAATAGTTCATCTGTTTCATAAAAAAGTGTCACTTTGACATTTTTCATATTAATAAAATGTCAAAAATGCATCTAAGTTTTCATTAATTAGTAATTACACATATTCAACCGATAGTATTTGAGATAACTGAAATTATTTATAAAATCATTGCATTTTTAATTAATATTAGACTTAAAGTTGTATTAGAATTCTAAAGTGATATTTTTTAATAACAAGAAAAATGTTAATATTTTTCTTGCTCATCATAGCTTCTTTAAACGACTTAGGCTAGTCGATTTCAATCTCTTCAGATGCGGCTAAAGCATAAGCCGCAAAATCAGTATCTTCAAACCTTGAAGGAGGTCTGATTTGTCTTCGTACTCTGTCCCGTGCAAGCATATATCCTTCGAGATCAAGTTCTCCTTCTGAGTTTTCATTTTCCTCTTCAGAACTTGTTTCTTCTGAATTTTCTGATTCTTCAGTTTCAGAAACTCCACCTTGAACAGGTGACCCCTCTACGTCAACCGTACTAGGCCCTTCGATTAGAGGATATTTGAAAGTAACTTTCATAGTTCTTTTCTTTCTCCCTTCTTTTCCAGAATCCGCAACCTCTTTACTAGTATCCTTGTGGTGAAGCAATGTGTGTCTGTACATTTCCTCCTCATTAAACACAACGTTTCTACTAGTGACGCATTTGCCTTCCTCGGATAACCAAACGCGGTATCCTTTAACTCCAAACGGGTATCCCATAAAAACCCCTTTTAAAGCTCTTGGACTCATTTTCTCTTGAATGGTGTGGACATACGCCGAGCAACCAAAACGCCTGAGATGGTTCAACTCGGGTTTCTTTCCGGTCCATATCTCTTCTGGAAGCTGGTAGGTTATGGCTGAGCTCGGAGATCGGTTTATGATGTAAACTGCTGTTGATGCTGCTTCAGCCCAGAAGTCTTGACCCAATCCTGATTCTGCGAGCATACATCTTACCTTTTCCATGATTGTCCTATTCATCCTTTCAGAAACACTGTTCTGTTGTGGCGTATACGGACAAGTCGTGTGTCTTTTGATGCCTGAGTCTTTGCAGAGTTTGTCAAACTGTTTATTGCAAAACTCTAACCCGTTATCCGTTCTAAGAGACTTGATCTTCTTCCCGATTTGAGTCTCCACAGATTCCTTCCACTCTTCAAACTTGCTGAACGCCTCATCTTTGGATTTTAGAAAATAAATCAAACCTTCCGAGAATAATCATCTATGAAGCTTATAAAATACTTGCACCCTCCTAGGCTTTCTGGAGTAGACGGTGCACCCCATAAATCTGAATGTATATACTCCAAAAACTCTTTCGAAGTGTGTTTGGCCGCATGGAAGCTTTGTTTATGAGACTTTCCCAGGACACAAGTCTCACAAAACTCCAATTTATCTACCTTTTTGTTTGATAAATATCCTTCCTTCACAAGCACGTTTAAGTTCTTTAAACTCATGTGCCCTAGCCGTGCGTGCCAAATCTTCGTCATGTCCACCTCTGCTCGTGTCACATTCGCTTCTCCTTTAGGAACCGTCCCTTGTAGATAATACAGGCCTTCATTGTACTTTCCAGATATTATCTCTTTTCCATCTTTGTAGAAACGAATCATGAAATCCTTCCCTTCGTATTTGCATCCTGCTCGCTCAAGCATTCCATACGAAATAAGATTTCTGCTCATGGTTGGCATATATCTTACATCAGTAAGTATCACAATAGAACCGTCAGGTCTCACGATTCTTATCTTGTCAATCCCTTTGACATTGCAGTGAGTGTTGTTTGCCATCAGAACTCTGCCTCCTTCGAATTCTTCTAGGTCAAACAGCACGTCTTTGTTTGGAGTTCTATGGAAAGAAAAACCAGAATCCATAACCCATTCTGAGCTGCTGTCGTGTGTACTAACTGTTTGTACCAGTGGCTGCTTAGGCTCTGCAACTACATTAGCAGCTTTTTGTGTGTTTCCTCTCTGGACATTCCCTTTTCCAATGTCCTTCTTTGCCGCATACGAAACACCCCTTGTTGTTCTTATCGTATCTGGGCCTTGATTTAGATCGTCCGTGCCTGCTCTTCGATCTGCCTTTCCCATTCCTGTTTCCTCCCTTGTTTGATGATCTTCCCCTATCTTCCACGTATAACCCTTCATCTTGTGACTTGGAAAGCTTTCCACTTTCAAGTAACTCTCGCTCTTTAGACCTAGCGGCTCCTGTCACTTCATTAATCTTAAGAGTGTCCCTGCCGTATTTGAGAGTCTCCTTAAGATGATCATACATACGAGGCATTGAGTTTAGTAGCAGGATAGCTTGAACTTCTTCTGAAACATCCACATTCAAGTTATTGAGGTCTGCTACTAACTTTAGAAAATCATCAACGTTTGCGTCTATGCTCTTGGAATCGTTCATCTTGAACGTGTAGAATTTATGTTGCAAGTAGATACGATTCGGTAAAGACGCCTCCGTATACAGCGTGTTTAAAGCGGTCCACATCGCAGTAGCTGTATCACAATGGCTGATCTTCCATAGAACTTGGTTACCTACGTTCAAGACGATTAAGTCTTTAGCTTTCTCCGATTTCTTGAGCTTTTCTGGATCAATCTTTGAACCCGTTGTTTCTTCTTCTGCGTTCTTCGTCTCCCCTTCTGATTCATCCTTGGTAGTTGGAGAAACCATCAGAAGTGTCTCATCAGTTAGGATGTCTTTTAGCCCTAGAACCCCAAAGTGAGCCATCATACGAACTTTCCACAGCAAGAAGTCTCCTGTTCCTTCGAACCGGTCCACCTCGATCCTCGTCTTAGTCATTATGTTTAAAGCACCCTTGCAATCAAACCTGGATTGCTCTGATACCACTTGTTAGGAATTGAATCCAACCTTGTGCTTTAGAACAATAATGAATCAAACGTATTTCTTATTAATATCTCAAAGAAAGTTTCACAATAACAATAATAGAGATCACAAGTGTGATAATCAAACTAAGAACTCTAAGAACTTATTTGCTATGCTCTTGGTCTCTCTCTAAGCCTTTGTTATTTTCTTTGTATCGGATGATTGTAACCTTCACCTATGGCCTTCTTCAGTGCCGTCCCGTTAATTTCGGTGGCCTAAAGCATATTTATATATAATAATATAGTTTATATAAATATATGTATGTTATATTTATATTTAAATATAAAACGATGTAATGGTTTTGTTATGTCAGATTAACATCAGATGTTTTAGTAAAACAAAAATTATTATTTTGTTTGAGCTATTATTATTTTATTTGTAATTATAAGCAACAGAGTAAGATACAAATGAAAATAAATTAATCAAACTAAAAGAGAAATACACATGTCAAAAAATGAAGGAAACATCACAAGTCCAAACGTTGAAGATATAAGGCTTAATTAGCTTAATATATAAAATATGAGTGGAAATTAGGACAGTAGGAAAACCAGCAATTAATTAGGTAAATAGACGTAGAGAATAGTGGAAAATGACAAATGAAACCTTCAAATCTGTAGAATAAAAATAAAAATAAAAAATAGAGAAATTAGGTGTGATGATAGCTATATCTAGGTATGTCAGCGAGCATTAAATGCTTAAGATATCATGTAGATTTTGTGCTATACAGATACAGGTGTAAGTATCTTTGGTTTTTTGCAGCGAAAAAGCTCTATAAATTTAGAGAATTTGCACACACTTTTCAGCATCACTTTAACACGACGAAGAAAAAGTGTTGGTTTGGAGTATTGAGACATAAAGACAGGTAAGAATCGTAACTCATTTTTGCATTGGACTTTACATAGAACTAATGTTTATTTTATTAGAGCTCTATTAAAGGCAAAAAAAAAATATTTTCTTTGCAGATGAGTCTACTGATCCGTGTATTACATGGAGTGTGGTCAAAATCTCCAATCGGTGAGTGGAGATTCGATGGAGATTCTAGCTACATGGGATTAGGAGTCTTTGTTCGAGAAAACGAAAGCTTTGAATCTTTGACGAGTTTAGTTCGTGAAAGATATGCGCTTGGTGACAAAACTCCCATAGCTTTGACATATCAACTACCAGAATGGATGATGGAGATCGACGGTCACAAAACACCACCACACAACATCATATCCTCAGCAGATGTAGACAAGATGATGAGTGCGAGGGTATGGAACCCCGAACTCACTTTGTATGTGACATCAGATCCACAACGAGCTGCTATGTATCAATCCATTTGCACATCTGATTTTCCTATAAATTTTGTGAACGATGATGGTACCGATGAAGTTGAGCGACCTCCGAATGAAGATGACGATATGGACATTATTGAGGAAACCGATATTCTGGGTAAGAAATTATGTTTATGGATATATAATCATTAACCAGTTATTTTAATAAGTTTCTATATATATAATAGTAAATAAAGATATTATAAAATTAACCGGATATATTGGTGTGAATATATATTTTTATGTTATTTAGTCCGAAGATGTTCCATTTACAATTTATTTGTCAACTGATTTCTGGATATTTCTAATATTATTTAGCTACTTTTTATATTATCTGACATATTATGGCTTATGCGTTTAACTTCGTACAATCCCGTTGTTCTAATCATCTCAAAATGGGTAAAAATGTAGGAGATGTATCGAATAAAGCCAATGACTTGTACATCGGAATGGTATTTAAGAACCGGACAGATTTTAAGCAACATATGGCCTTGCATGCAATCAACAATAAGTTCCGGTTTCGAACCAGCAAGTCTGCACCTGGCGGGATGGTTCTCAATTGCATCAGTACAACATGCAAGTGGAGAGTGTATGCTGTGCGTCTAAAGAACTCAGATATATTTGAAATAAGAACAGTGGAGCTTGTGCATACTTGTTCGGTAGATGATCGCTCGGGGTACCAAAGACAAGCAACACATGCAGTTATTGGTGAGATGATGAGAGCTAGATATGCTGGACCCGGAGGAGGCCCGCGACCAAATGAAATAATCCAGGTTATGCGAGGGGATCATGATGTCCATATCTCTTATTGGAAAGCTTGGCGAGCAAGAGAAGTGGCACTTGACTATGCGAAAGGAGCAGGGGCTTCTTACAATCTTTTACCTGACTATCTTAACAAGCTGGTGAGCGCCAACCCTGGTACTATTGCTGAAATTCATACAAATCACCATGAAAATTTGGGGAACCAATTCAAATACATGTTTTTGGCGATGGGGGCTTCCATCAAGGGTTATCAGTACATGCGGAAAGTGGTTGTCATTGACGGCACACATTTGAGAGGAAAATATGCTGGTAGCTTGTTGACAGCATCTGCACAGGATGGGAATTTTCGGGTGTTCCCACTGGCTTTTGGCGTTGTGGACGGAGAGAATGATAAGGCATGGGAATGGTTTTTCGAAAAGCTGAAGGCAATTGTACCAAATAACGAAGAAACTGTTTTTGTGTCGGACCGACATGCATCTATCTACTACGGCTTGGCTAAGGTATCATTTTTCGAATGAAAATTTTGTGAGCATAAAAGTACCATGTAGTTCTTATTGTACAAGTAACCGATAATTTAAATCAATACCATATGCATATATAAATCCGGCTATTAAAATGAGAAACCGAATATTTATATTAGCTCACCGGTTTCATAATATGTAATGTCGATAATTCTTCAAAAATCCAGATATAATTTTTATTAACTAATGTCACACTTTTCATAATGTAATAATGTTGCAGGTGTTTCCAAATGCTAAACATTGTGCTTGCATCTTGCATTTGAAGAGGAATATACGAACAAATTTCAAGGATAAACATCTAGGATACTTGGTGGGTAAAGCCGCAAGAGCGTTCAAAGTTTCAGAGTTCTACTCAGTGTTCAATCAGATTAAAAGGATAAATGCATCATGTGCAGAATATCTTATAGGAATTGGATTCGAACATTGGACAAGGTCTCATTTTCCAGGAAATCGCTACAATATTATGACTAGTAATGTGGCAGAAACCTTGAATTCAGTGCTGCGAGAGGCGAGGGAATATCCAATTCTGAAACTTGTGGAATACATACGGGCAAAACAAATGAGCTGGTTTGCAACTAGGCGGGCTGAGGGAACGAGTGGCCGGGAGGGTTTGACACCACGAGTTTTGGAGATACTATCTGTGAACTTTGAAAGTAGTGGAAGTTATGTTGTGAACCTGATCAATGCATCAGAGTACGACGTGCGTGACAAATCAGGGGGTTCCTACCATGTTGATCTTGCCAGGAAAATTTGTAGTTGCTTCATATTTCAAATGTTAAAAATTCCTTGCTCACATGCAATCGCTGCCGCAGCCCGTAGCAATGTGCGGGTTGATTCTTTGGTGGCTGTTGAGTATAGTGTAGCAAGTATGGTTGCTGCTTATGAGAACAATATTGCACCAGTAACGGTTGGAGAGAATATATCCGAACATATTGCGGACATGTCAAGCATGGACATGGTTCCACCATCAAGTAGACGTCCTCCGGGTAGGCCAAGAAAGAACCGGTACTTCTCAAGGGGTGAGATCAGGGTAAGTGATAGTTCATTAGAAAACACTTTGATAATGATTAAATATTTAATAACTTCTCTTTCGAATTTTTGATTCAAAGATGAAGACACCACGGAAGAGGACAATGTGCAGCCGCTGCAAAGGATGTGGTCACAATCGTGCAACATGTAAAATGGCTATCTAAGAAGATTAACATAGGAAAGGGATGTGTCGGTTGATGAAGGTGTAAGAAAAGAAGGTGGCAGCTGTTACTGGGCAGCAAAAATAAAAGAAAACTAATTATAATGTGTGATAATTTAGTTTAATGTACCAGTTGTGGTTTGAAGAGGATATGTATTGTAAACCGAGTATGAATAAATAATGAAATCCCTTTTCTATTAAATTGATGTCGAGTGAGGCTGAGTATCTCTTATTTAAACATTATTTTTGATAATTCACGTTTAGCTTGGTGTTACAATACTTGCAGTAATACTTGTGAATGCATAAAATAACCGGGTAGAAAATATATGATCCGTAATATGACTGTAATAGCTTTAAACTGTTTTTTCGCTACTATAATCTAAATGTTTATTATAGCCGGAGGGTTCACATTGAGTTTATATGAGAGATGAAATAATATGTACGTGAAGTCTTAACCGGATAATACAAAATTAATTCAGATACAACCTGTAAATGCTTGCAATATCATTTTGTAATTGATTTATATCAAGAAGTGTAAGAAGAACATTCACAGGAGATCAATATACTCCTAAAGAACCATCGATTAAAGAAGTTTCAACTTTGACTCAGAACCTTGATCGTCACCAAAGAATGGTCTCAACCTGAGATTTAAATATGAACTAGCAAAATCTAATTACTAATCTGAGTGTAATCGACCTTGGTTACTATATAAAGTTTCTCTGTAATTGCAGCACCGATTATGCCAATTTAAAGATGAATCTTTTGAGAAAAGCTTTAGTATCGTTCTTATCGGTGGGATTGATACAGTTCTTGATATGCTAATTCATACTCTTTTGGAAACTAATGTCGAGACCGAGATAGAAAGCTAAAGGATGAAAAAAAAATTGTATCTTGAGATGAAAATAATTTAAGAAATTAGAAAACATTTAAGAAAAAAAAAAGAAAAAAAATGAGAGAGAAAGACTTGGATTCGTAAGATCTTATCCTCTCAGACTTCTACATATTAGGAATACATATAGAGTGATAGGGGCAGTTTCACCATATTAATAAATCAAACAGAACCATTTCCATTCTCCTAAATACTTTCCATTTCGTATATATCCACCACAAATTCCCAAGATATAAAGTACTCCAACTCAAAACAAAACGTGGAAATAATATGTTAACCACTTAAACCCAATCATTTTTCAAAAATGTGGCCTCAAAAATTGTTTAGTAATTTTGTGGCCTGAAGCTCTTGCTTCACTAGCCTTAGAGCAGGGACGGCCCTGGCCTCCTTTTATACTAGATCACGTACTCCTTGTCCTCTGTAGTTTTGTATATTTTCCTTTTGTCTTTGAGAAAATATTGACCGACATTCTTTGAGAAACAAAAACTTAACGTTTCTTTTGTTTTATTCAGGTTCCTTGCTGGCTGGGAATGGGCTTAAAGATTTAAAGTTGTGGCCTACTTTTCATTGGGAGATATAACACTGTTTGCTATTGACAAAGAAATCAACAGCGTTATACTCCCTCTGTTTTTTTAAGTTACATATTTTAGATTTTTTTACATATTTTAATAAAACACATTAAATTTTCATAACTTTTGTGTTTATTTTTTTCCATAATTTTAAGCCAATAAAAATCTAATGAGTGCAATTAAGGTTTTTGAAATTTGCAATTAGATACTAAAACATACATTAAAAATGTAAAATTAGATCTTTTTGAAACAGTATTTTTTTCTAGAATATGTAACTTTAAAAAACGGAGAGAGTATTTCCTTAGTACTTTCATGCAATTACAAAAGTTATGTTCATGGTTATAACTTCTTCCCCACCACTTGTATATCAATGGAGCATTTTTTCATAAGTACTTCCACACATATTAAAACTGTTATAATATAAGAAACTACAAAAAAATTAGCATATAGCAAACTTTATGAATAAAGATTAAAAATAATTTCCGAAACACATGTGATATAAGTACTTATGAAAATTGATTTCTTTAATATAGTTACATAAAATTATCTATTATGTTAAATTCATATCATACAGAAATATGATTATACAAACACACAAACATAAAAATTATATTTCTTAAAAAAGATAAAAACAAAAATATATTCTGTCTTTTTAAAAAGATTTTGATTCCTGTTTAAAAGACCGTGCATATTTCTCTCATTGCAGCAGTTGTGATTCAAGTACATACTTATGAAACTTGATTTATTTAATATAGCTACATAAATATTATCTATTCTATTAAATTCATAGCATACAGAAATATGATTATACAAACACACAAATATAAAATTATATTTAAAAGAAACACAAAACATATACTTGCCTTTATATCCGTCCTCTCGAGGGCGGGTCAGTATCTATTTATTCTATTAAAACATGAACATGACCTATTAATTTAGGTATGATCCAACTATTTTAATATAATTATTAAAACTTTTTATTAATCATTTAAAAAAAGTATATATAAAAACACAAATATGACTAAAACAAAAATATAAAATTTAAATTCTAAAAATATATAAAACAAAAAGGCGGGTCAGAATCTAGTTTAAAAATATTAAGATGTATATAAATCTTAGCAAAACAGTAATCCATTTATACTATATATTCCATCTGTATATAAAATTTGAGGTTTTAACATCTTCAAACATATTAAAAATAAAAATAGTTTATTTTATTTATCATTTTTGGTTCTACACTTTAACCAATAATGTTCACCTTTCATATTTTTACATTTTATTTGATGTTTTAATTTTAAAAACAAGTGTATTAGTTAAAACATGAATAATTCGAAAATAACTAATTTCTATACATTTTTTTTTTCAAAATTAGAATATAATAAATAATTTCAAAATTTTAAATTTGATATTTTTCTAAATAAATAACATAAATCATATTTTTGTAGAAAGTACATAGTCCATTATAGTATATATATAATTTATTCAAAACCCAAAATACTAGGGTATAAGTATAACATAAAATAAAAAAAATAAAAAATAAATACCTATTGTGTTAATATCGCTTCTCTTTCCTAAAAAAATACATTCAATAAAAAACATTATTAATGCCTTAAAATAGTATATAGTAAGAAACAAAACAACATTTAAGACAATATGAGATAATATTTATTATTTAAGACAATAATTAAATTAGTCCGATCCAATCCACTATTAAATTATTGGGTTTAAAATACATATTAAACAAATATTTAATATTGGTAATTTTTTTTAAGAAACATACACAATATTAGAGCATATTAAAAAGAAATTAAAAAATATATAAACTAAACAGAAAATCCGTGCACGGTCAAAATCTAGTTCTAGACTATTATAAGATAACGAGAGTAACTAAATGACGAAGTTTGGTAGCTTAGATGTAATTATGACTGCTTTATTAGATGAATATTCTACGTTTTCGTCCGATCAGATGAGTAGAAATGCGAAACCATTTTAGTTAGCAAAATTTTCCAGAGTTTGTCAAACAAGTTTAATGCGGAGAAATTTTTTATAAAAAAAAAGTTAAAGGGTCAACATCAAAAAAGCTTAGTACATCCTCATAAACTGTCAAGAGGGAAACAAAAATGAAAAGAGAAAAAAAAGTACCATATCTTTCTATGCGCCATTTGTTCATCAGACTTGAAACCCAGCCTTGTATAGAAAAACAATTATACACATTTGGCATTGTTACAAACTCCAAACATCTTTTGATCCACAACTCTGCGAGAAAAAATCACTAAATCTCAAGTTTGATCCAGGTCTGCAATTCTGTCTTTTGTATAATTATCTCCCGGGTAGATTTGCCTCTTATTGATTAAAAAAAAAAAAGAGCTTCAGGTTGAGACCGAGAGGCTCTTGAATGCTTCAAGTTGTCCATCGTTCAGTTCAGTCTGACCCATTTGCTTGTTCATCAAATCAGTGAAAGAGATTCTTACAAAACATTATTTCTCTCTGCAAAATTCTTAGACCTCTTATCTTAGGTTCTACAACAGACAATACCATCTTCACATTTATATGCTCAAGAGTACCAAACAAGTTTTAGTCATTTACAAAGGACCTTTCAAGCTTTCCATCGAGTAGTAAAATCAAGATCCCAAACCTTTTCACCATGAGTCCTCAACATGCAAACCTAAGTGCAAACACAGCAAGTACAGTGGCAGCTCTGAAATAAACATCCTTGATGCTCCTTCTCCACATTGCTAATGATCTCATCACCCTTGAAAGTAAGTTGAACAGGGAAAATGCTCTGCGCATCGTGATTTCCATCCTGCAATTGTATCCAAAACCCTGCTTAATGCTTTTAAACCGTAAGGACCTTAATATCATGGAAGCGTGCTCCGTTCATAAGACCAATCCAAACGCAATAGATGAAAATGCAGCCGCAACCAGGGTCATAACGGTACTACTTAATGGGGACATCACATCGTAGTAAAGATATTTAATGCTTACTGGATGCAGCTTCTGAGTCAAGAAGAACTGTATCTAGAAGCTTATGAACTGCTGTACAGTCTTTGAGTTTCCACATTCTTGCTAGTCCTAGATCCCCGTTTCTGCACATGGACAACGATGTTAAACATACTAACAAAACAGAGAGAGAGAGAGAGCCAGGAACCATAAGGTCAAGGAGCATTACGGTTGAACCACTTTATTGGCTGAGTCTTCAATTATTTTGATAGACTCGGTTTTCTTGCTTGGATCTAAAAGGTACAACATTTCTGCGTATGCAGCTCTGGGCACCAAAGAATCTGCAAAATTGATATGCAGACGTAAACACCTTTTTGTTTTAATAATCAGATACTGTCATATAGAAGTGTACCATGTAATCAAATTTAAGACATACCTTCGTGTCTAGCAAGGAACTCTTTGTTTGCCTCCACTAGTGATTTATTTTGCAATCGACTACAACGCAAACAAATGAAAAATTTATCACACAGTTGATATCACATCATCAACAGTAAGATTAGATAATAGTCACCTGATTGATGGGCGCTCAGCCTCTAGGAGACTCCAACGAAGTTTCTCAGCTTCAGTCGTTGGAGGAGCACTTGTCGTGACCTGTCTTGAGGAAGAATTTCAATATATCAGGCTGGGTAAAAAAATACACAAAAGCATAAACCAAAATGAAAACATGACAGTTTTCATAAGCTTATTATCCGTTCTCTTCTTTGCATGATTCCATACCAGGGAACGATGTGAATCAGGGTTCTCCGCGTCCAGTTTAAGCAATTGCTTAACAGCCTGAAGAAAATGAGACGGTAACAGCCCTTAGGTTACTTGAACAAAGGATATTATAGAAACGTGAGCTTGAATATGGCCACCAGACGAGAAATTAGTTACCTGGAATGCAAGCAGAAATTTTTGTTTTCTCATATTAAGTACCCTCAAAAGAAAGTAGACGAGTCTCCAAAGAATTAGGTGAATGCTTCTGGAGAAGTCTCAAGTACTTTGAAGCCTCTGCCATTGGCTCTTCCACCTGTACAGATTAAGTTTTCTAGTAAGCCTCTGATAAAGTTGATACTCATAATATATAACTATGGTGAAGACACACAATACATGAAGCAAACAAAAACCCTGACTTAACTTTTCCCCTACGAGTATCTGGATCTACAGGTTTCACATTTCGTTTGCCAGACTTGGAGACGCCACCGGCAGTTGATTCTTCACTCTTACCCTCAGCTTCCTAAAACGAAGAAGGCCACCATTAAGCCACCCAAGTGTCAATTTACTGGTCAAACCACTGAAAGTACCTACTTTCTTGAGTTTCTTCTTCTGAGCAGGAGCCAACTTGGACATTTCATCTTATTCAGCAGTTGATTTGGGAGAATCATGCATTTTCAGATAGCACCTGTATATCAAGCCCAGAGGCAAATGTGACTACAGTTTAATGAAATCTATCATTCAGTAAATGCTGTAGATGGATTACATTTGTGAGTTTACCTAATAGCTTTGATTGCTGCTTTGTGGAAATATGGGAATGAGTGCAATCGGTCTTGGAGCTTAAGCATGTCAACATATGAACGCAAGAAGAATTCACAGAACGAAGAACTAGCGTTGAGGCCTAACTTCTACGAAATGTACCCAAAAAAAAATATAACATGAACAAAATCAAGATGTAAACCTGATCTGCTTGCAGCATACGCTTAACACATTCACTGTTTATATAGCGATCTGCTAATTCCATGCATCTAGCTAGCTTCATCAGCAAGTGCGGCAGCGGCAGTCAAATCTCCTGCATGCTTCATTATTCGGCTCTGTTGACAGAAACCAGTAAAATGGTTGAGAAGAAACAAAAAGATAATCTGATACAATGTGTGCACAAATCAACCAAATTATGTAAACACAGTCGCTATAACTAGAGAAGTTTAGACAAAGCTATCTTTTCAATGATGTTTTTTCCAAAATGTATCTCCATATATAGAGGAAGCAGAAACAGTGGTATATACAAAAAAAAAAAAAAAAAAAAAAAAAACTGATGGATCAGAACTTATGCTTTTTCGTTCAAGATAAACAAAGATACCTTAACGGAGTATAGGTCAATCACAGTCGGCGTATGAGCAATAGCCTCGTCAATTTTACCAAGAGCAACATCATACTGACCACGCTTGTCATAATGCTGCACTATGAAAAGTGGTATCATGATAAAATATACAAAAATACAACCGAAAGTTATTAATTATAGTGAGAAATTCAGACAGATAGCAACAGTAAACCTGAGCCTAAGAAAAACAATGTCCACAATAGAGTTGATGGGGGCTCTTTCACATCACTGCATCAACTAAGAATTAGTCAAACCTTTAATTTGATAAGGTTTCACTGTTAATTGAGTAGAAAATAAGACCATATATCATAGACGACGTTTACCAAGTGAATGCTTCAGTAATAATTCAGCTGTATACCTTCCTGGGTAACTTCCGGTAGTCCTAATCTAATTTTCCATTTGAATAAGTAGTTGCTCCAATATATCAGGCTGGGTAACAAAATACACACCAAAAAAAGAAAAAAAAAACAGTAAAACAAAGTGAAACCAAATACAATGAAATTTGCGACAGCGTTCTCAAGGACAGAGCAGGGAAACTAACCTTGCAATAGGGTGGTCATATAGAGAAGAGAGACGACCATCAAGATATCCATTAAGAAGCATGTTCTATTCTATTAGAGCATTGTGTAACAAAGAGACTCAACGGCATTAAAGGATACCTTTGTCAACAGAGGTTTAATGTACTTTCCTACAGCCTCCTTAAAACTTTCATCTTGCAGAAAATCTAATGGTATCCTCTGAAAATGGAAAGTAGAGAAAAACTTAATATCGCTGAGCATCCACAAAATATCAGAGAGAGCTAAATGGATAACTGGTAAAGGATATGTAAAAATGTACTTTACAACAGGTATTGATCCGTCTTTTCTCACCTTAAAAGCGGATGAGCGAGTGTACTGCTCACTTAGAGACTGGTACAAGGCATTTAACTTCTCAATTTGGTCAGACGAATCTTGACCATTTTCTAAATACAATTCAAGACATTTCTGGAGGCCTTCATAATACCTGAAAAGTCAAAAAAAGCAATATTTATTTGTTTACCAGAATTTTCAGTACTCAAAGAAAAACATAGAAGCGTGACATAGGAAACAATCGTCAACTTCTAAACAAAAAATAACGAAGCGGAGAATATAGGCGTGACAATAGAAGCAACAACTAATAGCTCAGAAATGACTTAGTGGAAAGGAAAAAGACCTATAACAGTCGGGGGTTCATGGAAAGCAACACCGTGTAGAGTTTCTTGGCTTCTTCTAGACGACCAAGCTTCGACAAGAGAGATACCTCTTCTTCTTTGTAGGACAACTTATCAACCTACATACATCCACACGAGGAATGTAAAATCCACTATATTCGTGTATCCCAAATATATTATACAATAAGCTTCAAGAATTTACTATTTTCGGCTCTTTTTTTGTGCAACTCATCAAGAGCTTTGGCAAAAACACTACTCTCCTCGAGTAATGAAACCTGGAAGACATAGAACCAGTTGAGATTTCTTGTAGGTACACATATCAAAACTGTGCTAATGCCAAATAACACCAGAAAAAGCTACATAGAAATGTTAATGGCAAGCATGGTTTTCCAGGGATAAAAGCCTATAGAGATATGAGTCCACGCATGACATTGGTATATTCTTTTTCTTTATACCTTGAATTGGATCATTTCGGTGTGTTCACATAGCTCGTTCTCAGGAGGATAATCATCTTCCAGGGTGCCTTCAAATCTTGGAGGTCAAGGTGAGCTCTTGTTAAATGAAAAAATAAAAATAACTACTGTTTAGCTGATTGGAAATGCATAAAACTCTACAGAATACTGTTCATTGGTATATTATTTCCTAAAAGTCTGATGTAACAAGATACATCCCAACAAAGGTGTACTCCTTAAAATGTCCAAGACTACATTTGCAAATCATATAAATACACAAGCGAACAGCCAAACAAGAAAAACTAGAATACCATTCAAATGAGTAAAGCAATGAGGACCATAACCTACTTTGAATTTAAATGCTGGGAGACTGAAAAGCCAATCCAGTTCATTCGATGATTAGGCTTTAAAGTCAAAAGCTGCTGCCTAGGCTCAACAAAACCAGATAAGTCCCGCATTTGTGCCTAGGAATATAAAAAAAAAAATTAAGATAAATTGCTGAAAGGAAGGAGATTACGCAAAGGAATAATAATAAAAGTACGAATTGCCATGTAAGAATTTCTGCTCAGTCCATTTTCGCATGGACTGAGCAGAAATTCTTACATGGCAATTCGTACTTTTATTATTATTCCTTTGCGTAATCTCCTTCCTTTCAGCAATTTATCTTAATTTTTTTTTTTATATTCCTAGGCACAAATGCGGGACTTATCTGGTTTTGTTGAGCCTAGGCAGCAGCTTTTGACTTTAAAGCCTAATCATCGAATGAACTGGATTGGCTTTTCAGTCTCCCAGCATTTAAATTCAAAGTAGGTTATGGTCCTCATTGCTTTACTCATTTGAATGGTATTCTAGTTTTTCTTGTTTGGCTGTTCGCTTGTGTATTTATATGATTTGCAAATGTAGTCTTGGACATTTTAAGGAGTACACCTTTGTTGGGATGTATCTTGTTACATCAGACTTTTAGGAAATAATATACCAATGAACAGTATTCTGTAGAGTTTTATGCATTTCCAATCAGCTAAACAGTAGTTATTTTTATTTTTTCATTTAACAAGAGCTCACCTTGACCTCCAAGATTTGAAGGCACCCTGGAAGATGATTATCCTCCTGAGAACGAGCTATGTGAACACACCGAAATGATCCAATTCAAGGTATAAAGAAAAAGAATATACCAATGTCATGCGTGGACTCATATCTCTATAGGCTTTTATCCCTGGAAAACCATGCTTGCCATTAACATTTCTATGTAGCTTTTTCTGGTGTTATTTGGCATTAGCACAGTTTTGATATGTGTACCTACAAGAAATCTCAACTGGTTCTATGTCTTCCAGGTTTCATTACTCGAGGAGAGTAGTGTTTTTGCCAAAGCTCTTGATGAGTTGCACAAAAAAGAGCCGAAAATAGTAAGTTCTTGAAGCTTATTGTATAATATATTTGGGATACACGAATATAGTGGATTTTACATTCCTCGTGTGGATGTATGTAGGTTGATAAGTTGTCCTACAAAGAAGAAGAGGTATCTCTCTTGTCGAAGCTTGGTCGTCTAGAAGAAGCCAAGAAACTCTACACGGTGTTGCTTTCCATGAACCCCCGACTGTTATAGGTCTTTTTCCTTTCCACTAAGTCATTTCTGAGCTATTAGTTGTTGCTTCTATTGTCACGCCTATATTCTCCGCTTCGTTATTTTTTGTTTAGAAGTTGACGATTGTTTCCTATGTCACGCTTCTATGTTTTTCTTTGAGTACTGAAAATTCTGGTAAACAAATAAATATTGCTTTTTTTGACTTTTCAGGTATTATGAAGGCCTCCAGAAATGTCTTGAATTGTATTTAGAAAATGGTCAAGATTCGTCTGACCAAATTGAGAAGTTAAATGCCTTGTACCAGTCTCTAAGTGAGCAGTACACTCGCTCATCCGCTTTTAAGGTGAGAAAAGACGGATCAATACCTGTTGTAAAGTACATTTTTACATATCCTTTACCAGTTATCCATTTAGCTCTCTCTGATATTTTGTGGATGCTCAGCGATATTAAGTTTTTCTCTACTTTCCATTTTCAGAGGATACCATTAGATTTTCTGCAAGATGAAAGTTTTAAGGAGGCTGTAGGAAAGTACATTAAACCTCTGTTGACAAAGGTATCCTTTAATGCCGTTGAGTCTCTTTGTTACACAATGCTCTAATAGAATAGAACATGCTTCTTAATGGATATCTTGATGGTCGTCTCTCTTCTCTATATGACCACCCTATTGCAAGGTTAGTTTCCCTGCTCTGTCCTTGAGAACGCTGTCGCAAATTTCATTGTATTTGGTTTCACTTTGTTTTACTGTTTTTTTTTTCTTTTTTTGGTGTGTATTTTGTTACCCAGCCTGATATATTGGAGCAACTACTTATTCAAATGGAAAATTAGATTAGGACTACCGGAAGTTACCCAGGAAGGTATACAGCTGAATTATTACTGAAGCATTCACTTGGTAAACGTCGTCTATGATATATGGTCTTATTTTCTACTCAATTAACAGTGAAACCTTATCAAATTAAAGGTTTGACTAATTCTTAGTTGATGCAGTGATGTGAAAGAGCCCCCATCAACTCTATTGTGGACATTGTTTTTCTTAGGCTCAGGTTTACTGTTGCTATCTGTCTGAATTTCTCACTATAATTAATAACTTTCGGTTGTATTTTTGTATATTTTATCATGATACCACTTTTCATAGTGCAGCATTATGACAAGCGTGGTCAGTATGATGTTGCTCTTGGTAAAATTGACGAGGCTATTGCTCATACGCCGACTGTGATTGACCTATACTCCGTTAAGGTATCTTTGTTTATCTTGAACGAAAAAGCATAAGTTCTGATCCATCAGTTTTTTTTTTTTTTTTTTTTTTTTTTGTATATACCACTGTTTCTGCTTCCTCTATATATGGAGATACATTTTGGAAAAAACATCATTGAAAAGATAGCTTTGTCTAAACTTCTCTAGTTATAGCGACTGTGTTTACATAATTTGGTTGATTTGTGCACACATTGTATCAGATTATCTTTTTGTTTCTTCTCAACCATTTTACTGGTTTCTGTCAACAGAGCCGAATAATGAAGCATGCAGGAGATTTGACTGCCGCTGCCGCACTTGCTGATGAAGCTAGCTAGATGCATGGAATTAGCAGATCGCTATATAAACAGTGAATGTGTTAAGCGTATGCTGCAAGCAGATCAGGTTTACATCTTGATTTTGTTCATGTTATATTTTTTTTTGGGTACATTTCGTAGAAGTTAGGCCTCAACGCTAGTTCTTCGTTCTGTGAATTCTTCTTGCGTTCATATGTTGACATGCTTAAGCTCCAAGACCGATTGCACTCATTCCCATATTTCCACAAAGCAGCAATCAAAGCTATTAGGTAAACTCACAAATGTAATCCATCTACAGCATTTACTGAATGATAGATTTCATTAAACTGTAGTCACATTTGCCTCTGGGCTTGATATACAGGTGCTATCTGAAAATGCATGATTCTCCCAAATCAACTGCTGAATAAGATGAAATGTCCAAGTTGGCTCCTGCTCAGAAGAAGAAACTCAAGAAAGTAGGTACTTTCAGTGGTTTGACCAGTAAATTGACACTTGGGTGGCTTAATGGTGGCCTTCTTCGTTTTAGGAAGCTGAGGGTAAGAGTGAAGAATCAACTGCCGGTGGCGTCTCCAAGTCTGGCAAACGAAATGTGAAACCTGTAGATCCAGATACTCGTAGGGGAAAAGTTAAGTCAGGGTTTTTGTTTGCTTCATGTATTGTGTGTCTTCACCATAGTTATATATTATGAGTATCAACTTTATCAGAGGCTTACTAGAAAACTTAATCTGTACAGGTGGAAGAGCCAATGGCAGAGGCTTCAAAGTACTTGAGACTTCTCCAGAAGCATTCACCTAATTCTTTGGAGACTCGTCTACTTTCTTTTGAGGGTACTTAATATGAGAAAACAAAAATTTCTGCTTGCATTCCAGGTAACTAATTTCTCGTCTGGTGGCCATATTCAAGCTCACGTTTCTATAATATCCTTTGTTCAAGTAACCTAAGGGCTGTTACCGTCTCATTTTCTTCAGGCTGTTAAGCAATTGCTTAAACTGGACGCGGAGAACCCTGATTCACATCGTTCCCTGGTATGGAATCATGCAAAGAAGAGAACGGATAATAAGCTTATGAAAACTGTCATGTTTTCATTTTGGTTTATGCTTTTGTGTATTTTTTTACCCAGCCTGATATATTGAAATTCTTCCTCAAGACAGGTCACGACAAGTGCTCCTCCAACGACTGAAGCTGAGAAACTTCGTTGGAGTCTCCTAGAGGCTGAGCGCCCATCAATCAGGTGACTATTATCTAATCTTACTGTTGATGATGTGATATCAACTGTGTGATAAATTTTTCATTTGTTTGCGTTGTAGTCGATTGCAAAATAAATCACTAGTGGAGGCAAACAAAGAGTTCCTTGCTAGACACGAAGGTATGTCTTAAATTTGATTACATGGTACACTTCTATATGACAGTATCTGATTATTAAAACAAAAAGGTGTTTACGTCTGCATATCAATTTTGCAGATTCTTTGGTGCCCAGAGCTGCATACGCAGAAATGTTGTACCTTTTAGATCCAAGCAAGAAAACCGAGTCTATCAAAATAATTGAAGACTCAGCCAATAAAGTGGTTCAACCGTAATGCTCCTTGACCTTATGGTTCCTGGCTCTCTCTCTCTCTCTGTTTTGTTAGTATGTTTAACATCGTTGTCCATGTGCAGAAACGGGGATCTAGGACTAGCAAGAATGTGGAAACTCAAAGACTGTACAGCAGTTCATAAGCTTCTAGATACAGTTCTTCTTGACTCAGAAGCTGCATCCAGTAAGCATTAAATATCTTTACTACGATGTGATGTCCCCATTAAGTAGTACCGTTATGACCCTGGTTGCGGCTGCATTTTCATCTATTGCGTTTGGATTGGTCTTATGAACGGAGCACGCTTCCATGATATTAAGGTCCTTACGGTTTAAAAGCATTAAGCAGGGTTTTGGATACAATTGCAGGATGGAAATCACGATGCGCAGAGCATTTTCCCTGTTCAACTTACTTTCAAGGGTGATGAGATCATTAGCAATGTGGAGAAGGAGCATCAAGGATGTTTATTTCAGAGCTGCCACTGTACTTGCTGTGTTTGCACTTAGGTTTGCATGTTGAGGACTCATGGTGAAAAGGTTTGGGATCTTGATTTTACTACTCGATGGAAAGCTTGAAAGGTCCTTTGTAAATGACTAAAACTTGTTTGGTACTCTTGAGCATATAAATGTGAAGATGGTATTGTCTGTTGTAGAACCTAAGATAAGAGGTCTAAGAATTTTGCAGAGAGAAATAATGTTTTGTAAGAATCTCTTTCACTGATTTGATGAACAAGCAAATGGGTCAGACTGAACTGAACGATGGACAACTTGAAGCATTCAAGAGCCTCTCGGTCTCAACCTGAAGCTCTTTTTTTTTTTTAATCAATAAGAGGCAAATCTACCCGGGAGATAATTATACAAAAGACAGAATTGCAGACCTGGATCAAACTTGAGATTTAGTGATTTTTTCTCGCAGAGTTGTGGATCAAAAGATGTTTGGAGTTTGTAACAATGCCAAATGTGTATAATTGTTTTTCTATACAAGGCTGGGTTTCAAGTCTGATGAACAAATGGCGCATAGAAAGATATGGTACTTTTTTTTCTCTTTTCATTTTTGTTTCCCTCTTGACACTTTATGAGGATCTACTAAGCTTTTTTTATGTTGACCCTTTAACTTTTTTTTTATAAAAAATTTCTCCGCATTAAGCTTGTTTGACAAACTCTGGAAAATTTTGCTAACTAAAATGGTTTCGCATTTCTACTCATCTGATCGGACTAAAACGTAGAATATTCATCTAATAAAGCAGTCATAATTACATCTAAGCTACCAAACTTCGTCATTTAGCTACTCTTGTTATTATCTTATAATAATAGTCTAAAACTAGATTTTCACCGTGCACGGATTTTCTGTTTAGTTTATATATTTTTTAATTTCTTTTTAATATGCTCTAATATTGTGTATGTTTCTTAAAAAAATTACCAATATTAAATATTTGTTTAATATGTATTTTAAACCAATAATTTAATAGTGGATTGAATCGAACTAATTTAATTATTGTCTTAAATAATAAATATTATCTCATATTGTCTTGAATGTTGTTTTCTTTCTTACTATATACTATTTTAAGGCATTAATAATGTTTTTATCGAATGTATTTATTTTAGGAAAGAGAAGCGATAGTAACACAATAGGTATTTATTTTCTATTTTTTTATTTTATGTTATACTTATACCCTAGTATTTTGGGTTTTGAAATAAATTATATATATACTATAATGGACTATGTACTTTCTATAAAAATATGATTTATGTTATTCATTTAGAAAAATATCAAATTTAAAATTTTGAAATTATTTATTATATTCTAATTTTGAAAAAAAATGTATAGAAATTAGTTATTTTCGAATTATTCATGTTTTAACTAATACACTTGTTTTTAAAATTAAAACATCAAATAAAATGTAAAAATATGAAAGGTGAACATTATTGGTAAAAGTGTAGAACCAAAAATGATAAATAAAATAAACTATTTTTATTTTTAATATGTTTGAAGATGTTAAAACCTCAAATTTTATATACAGATGGAATATATAGTATAAATGGATTACTGTTTTGCTAAGATTTATATACATCTTAATATTTTTAAAGTAGATTCTGACCCGCCCTTTTGTTTTATATATTTTTAGAATTTAAATTTTATATTTTTGTTTTAGTCATATTTATGTTTTTATATATACTTTTTTAAATGATTAATAAAAAGTTTTAATAATTATATTAAAATAGTTAGATCATACCTAAATTAATAGGTCATGTTCATGTTTTAATAGAATAAATAGATACTGACCCGCCCTCGAGAGGACGGATATAAAGGCAAGTATATGTTTAAACGTGACACCTCTGATTTGTTTTCAGGTACAACTTGAAACTACTTGTGCAAGATCTTACAGGTGAGTCCAATTTAATACTTCTAGACTCGGCCGCAAAGACTATTGTCAATTCCTGCTGCAAAACTCCTAAATGGTTCTTCTGATAAGATAACAACCTTATATAATTCTATGTTTTAACGAACCCTAATTATTATAAATGGATAAACATGAATAGGAGTATTATACTGTTTTTCAGGTCAATGATCCAGAAGTGCTACCAAGTGAGATGGTGCAAATTGTTGGAAAGACATTCGGTTTTGGAATATTCGGAGATGCAAATAACGATGTTTATGGATCGGAATGTTTCGAGGCCATTAAAGTGTGGAATCTTAATGACATACTATTGAAGAGAATCAAGGCAATGCATCAGTTATTTGTAGTGAAGTAGAAGGAATGCACAAATCACAAGGAAAATGGAAAAATGTCTTGCGATGAAGTCAAAGAGAAGAAAAGAGGCTGATGTCAAATGTTTAACAAAATAAACTGTCGGTTTTGGATTTTCGTTTTAGTTTTGCTTTAATTGAATTTTGTTGGTGTTTTTTCAGTTTTTTCTATTTCGGTACTTTGTTTGGCTTCTATGAAAAAATAAATTTAGTTTTTTTATTATTGATATCATAGTAGTTCGGTTTGTTAACACTTGCGATATAAAGATTATTAAATAAATTAATGATATAAAAAAATTACCAAAGAAGTTATAATACATCTAATTGTCTGAATTCATAATCTATCAATATACAATTATAAAACCTCAATCATGTTAGTGAATCAAACTGTCCAACTATATTTTTTTATTGATAACAAAATAATCAAATATATGTAGGGATTGGGTTCGCTATAAATGTGATTTTTAAAATAATATATCAAAAATGAAGATTTAGTAGTGGATAAGTGACAAATAGATGCACCTTATTTATAAGTCGCATTGATCAATCATAATATTTTAGTTTGTTGCAACCAATTTAACAATTGTAAGTATATTCTCTCAGGATATCTAAAATGTGATTGGTAAAACAATATATCAAAAATGAAGATTAAGTAGTGGATAATTGACAATTCGCTAACCTTATCTATAAGTCAGAATTATAAATCATTTTACTTTAGTTTGTTACGACCAATTTAACAACTATAAGTATCCGCGACTTATTTGAACAGATTACTTTAAACAGTTATAACAGATTATATTTTATTTATTGTTTGTTTGGTATATATCTAATTACAACAACTTAAAATATACGAAAACTGTTTGAAACCTGTTTTGAACAAAATATATTCTTCGAAGATGCTTCAGTTTATGCGATCAAAAATTAGATTTTATCATAAATATTATTCAGATCTATACATCTTTATAAATAGCGACTCTCAAACATCAAATCAAAACCACGATAAACATTAAAAGTCTACTTATCTCTTGAGTCATGGGTTCCATTGTCAAGATCATCAATTTATCCGATGTCAAGCCTTTCAAGTCTTCATGGAGAGTCCAAGTGAAAGTGCTTCATACCTGGAAGTCTTTCACTCCCCAATTTGGTGCTTCACTTGAGATGGTTTTATCCGATGAGAATGTTAGTTCTTGAATTCTATTTTGACTATCATATGTTTTTCATCGTTATATGTAAATAATTCATTCTGTTTATTTTTTTAGGGTGTCAAGATACACGCCAGTTGCAAGAAAACGTTCTTTGAACATCTTGAACGACATTGTCGTGTTGGAGAATGGAAGGTTATCACTAACTTCACATTAAGTCAGGCGTCGGGTCTTTACAGACTTACAAACCATGTTTACAAAATGTCATTCATGGGTCAAACCTCGATAAGTGATTCCCCGAAAGAATGCAGTGACATGTTCCTTGGGCTCCATGATTTTGACACGATTCTGAGTGGTTCACTCAACACGAGTTTCCTAATTGGTAAACATGTGTTTTTGTTTCCTAATTGGTAAAGATTAACTGAAAGGGGGAATTTCAAGGAGGAGGAAGGGTGGGGGGGGGGTTAAAAGAGGAGCTGACTTTGACAGACCTTGGGATGTGGACAGCTGGAAGGGCAAGAAGGTGGGAGATTTTTGAAGGGTGGTGGAAGGGAGTATCATGGTGAAACATGAGGAAAGAGGAGTCAGAGGAGGAAGGAGAGAGGGGGGAGGGGTCATCTAAATCACGGGAGGTCCTTGGCGAAAGGGGAGGGGAGATAATAGAGCCATCAGGTTCAAGAGTAACTGGGCTTGGAGATAGGCTTAGGAAAGTGGAGGTATCTTGAGTTTTTGCTAGGGCAGAGCCGGGAGCTACTGGAGAAACAGGCTCAGAAGTACCTTCCTCAGAGGATCGATCAGCGGAGGGACCCGAAGAATTCAAGTTTGGCGAAGGCACCGTTGATTTCTTTAAGGAGGGTTGCGGAGAGGAAGCACCCTTAGCAGGACTGCAATTTGGATTTTCAGTTTCATATCTTGTTTCTTTTTCAGGTCCTGTTTTTTCGTTGTCAGGAGGTTTACTTTTGGACTTCCATCCTGCGTCCGGGCAGTGAGAAAGGAGATGACCCAGTTGCCCACAGCAAGAGCATAGAGGAGGAACCCAAGGGTACTCGATAGTGACTTTGACAACTTCGCCATTGTCTCTTTCAATCTCTCCACATCTCGGAAGTGGCTTAGTGCAGTCAATGCGGCATTTTATATGGGCAACATTGATGTTCACCATTTTTCTTGTGAAGTCATCTACTTCCAAAGGGTGGCCTAGCAAGTCTCCAACTCTTCCTAGACCTTCTTGCGTGTAGAGGTCAAATGGTATCCCTTTGAAGTGGGCCCATAACGGCATGGATGTGAACACCGGAGGTTGCGTTGCGACAGCGTCTGACCACTGAGCAACATAGAACAGCATGTTTGCCAATGAGCCAAAACTCTTGGTCCACAATCTTCTTTCTGGTTGTAGAGTTGGGAATCCTAACTAGCATGGATCTAGTTTCAGGGCAGAGATGGATTTCTAACTTCATGACTTTACCCCAAATGTGGGTTAATACACTCTTTATGTGGGTGAAAGATGGGGCTTTCCCAAGAAAGACACCTAGTATGAAGTCCTGATGGAGATCTGCTCTTTTTTTGAAAACAGAGTCAGGTATCTTGATTCTTGGAATGCCTTCAGCAGTAAATGTGGGATTTGCTACTTTCTGAAGGGTTTTATCAGTAGATCTTTGGAGCTCTTTAGCCCAGTTTTCAGGAGGAGCAGCAAATGGGGGTTTTTGGGATGAGGATTTTTGGGTTGAAGGTTGTTGGCTTGATGGGTGATGGTTGACTTGAGAGGAATGGGTTAATGAGGCGAAAGCAGAAGGGTCAAGGGTAATTTGAGGGCTTTGAAGCGGAGCGTCCGACATGACAGAGTTCACTGGGCTAGGTCCTAGAAGAGTTGACGGAGCAGTAGTGTCACCACAAGGTTGCATTTCGGAAGTTCCGGTGGATTGAGAGGAAACTGACGGAGCAGTAGTGTTGGAAGGAATGTCTGCTAGAGCTGATGAAGCAAATGACCCAGACGGAAGGGAAGGAAGAGTCCAAGGGGAACTCATAGTAGAGAAGTTTAAGGGAGCAAGGGAAGAACGAGAGGAGAGAGGGAGAAGGGGAGGGAGATTTGATGGGTTTATGACGGGGGCGGAGGAGGGGAAGCCAAAGTCAGGCGGAATGGGGGGATGGGGCGGCAGCCGGAAGGGTTTTTCACCCATGGTTGGAGGTCGGGAACATGGGAGCAAGGATTTACACGGAAAACGAGATGCTAGAGAAAAAAGAGGGTTTTCTCTCCCCAAGATAATAATTTTTGTTAAAATTATAAATTCTTAATCTCTTATTCATGAATTTGAATCACTACAGCTTCTAATTGGTATTCAAGCCTTTACCGTGTCTTTCTAGTCTTTCTATTAGAAAACATTGTGTATACCACCTTCTTTTGTTGATTAATATAATTTATTTTCCAACAAAATAAAATGAAATAATAAAGCACTGAAAGCAGGCACATTTGTTTTAGAGTCACTGAAAATTTCAAAATTAAAACGAAAGCCCATAAAGTAAGGTCATCTCTAATGGTTTTCATCAATTTTCTCCTCAAAATGATGTAAATTCAAAATGAATTTGAATTTTACTCCAAGAATTGTTCTCATTTTTTTCCTGAAAATAGAATATTTCAAGCATATTCTCTTATTAATACTTATTATTAATTATAATAATGTTATTTATTTTATAAACTTGCAAATTTTATCAGACTATATAGTTTTATTTTAACTAAATCTTTATTTTATACATAAATTTAGTTTCTAAAAGTATAAAAATGATTTATATGAACTTATAATTGTATTAGTGAAAATATTATTAATTTTCATAAAGTATAAATAAAAATATTTATCTACTGGATTTAAAAGAAATATATATATAAAAATTTAAGATCAATTTATAAATAAAAATTTCAAAAGTAAAAATGAGGTTGCGACTAATTACCTCAAATTTGAGAAGATGCTGTAGAATTCAAAGACTCGAAATGAGAATATGCTCTCTTATTAACTTGAGAAACTTGCTTAAAACTCAAGCTCTAAAACTCTACACTCTTGAGTGATATCACATCTCAATATATCCTTATATAGAGTTTATATTTTCCTAATCCTAATAGATAAATACAACTTTAGATAACTCCTAAACTTCTCATATTTATCGCTCCATATCTTGGTAGGATTAGGACTTATTGCTTGCTTCTTAAGCTTCCTTGTTGTTCAAGCTTATCCCAACAATCCTCCCCTTAAGCTTGAACTCCATTTGACTCACATCTTGCATCCCAATGAGCTCTCTCATCTCTCTGAATTTGATCCTTCCGAGAGCCTTAGTTAGTATGTCTGCCTTTTGTTTGCTTCCTGGAACATGCTCAACTTCAAGCAAACCTTTCTCCACACATGCCCTGATAAAATGGTAGCAAGTGTGAATGTACTTTGATCGGCCATGAAACATCGGGTTTCTCGTGAGTGCAATGGCTGATCGATTGTCTATTCGTATGACTGTCTTCCTGCACAACGTCTCACTGATCTCTCCGAGTAAATCCTGCAACCAGATAGTCTGTCGAGCAGCTTCAGTGCCGGCTAGGCCTGGGCATTTAAACCTGGACCCGAAGAGCTGACCCGGAACCGACCCAAAAATATCCGAACCAGAACCGACCCGAAAGTTTAGAAGTACCTGTTGGGTTCAAAAAATTTCTACCCGACTAGACCCGGACCCGAATAGATCCGGAATCGAAAAGAACCGACCCGAATAGATCCGATCCGACAAGAACCGATTCATGCCCGACTTAAAAACATGAATATCCAAAACTATGTTTTGTTATGTTCTATTTTCTATATTTTATTTTATGATTTAGTTGAAATATATTTTTGTTAACAATCTTTGTTATTATTTTTGTAACATTTTCAAGTAATATGATTTTTAAATGTAAAATTCAATTTTTTCTATTAACTTTTAATAATTTTTTTAATTTATTTTGTAAGATTTTAGATATACATGATATATTTTGACTAAATTTGATAAAATTTTTGTATTTTGTGTGTTTTAGATCTTAAATACCCGAACCCGACCCGGATCCGATATGGACCCGAAAAATTATGGGTGTTTTATAAATATTAAAATTATAGACTCGAACAGACCCGGACCCGAGAAGAAACGACCCGAATCCGGACCGCAAATTTAGAAGTACATGTTGGGTCTAAATATTTAAGACCCAAAAGAACCTGGACCCGAAAGGAACCGACCCAAACCCGACCCAAAGACCCGAACGCCCAGGCCTAGTGCCGGCTATGAACTCCGCCTCGCAACTTGAAAACGCTACTGTGTCTTGCTTCTGCGAGCACCAGGTAATTGGACTGTCGCCTAAGTAGAACACATGACCTGTCGTACTCTTGCCATCGTCTTGATCGAATTATAGCTAGAGTCACTGTAACCAACAAGTTTTGTAGACTTGTTTCTGCCGAATGTCAAACTGTAGCCTGTAGTGCCCTTCAAGTAACGCAAGCATTGCTTCATAGCAGCTCCATGTGATTCTTTCGGATCTTGCATGTACCTGCTGAGCACACCAACACAATATGACAAGTCTGGACGCGTATGCAGTAAGTACCGCAAGCACCCTATGTTCCTTCTGTAGCTCGTTGCATCAATTGACTTCTCTTCTTCGGATTTAGAAAGCTTCAGTCCAGAGTCCATAGGCGTGTGAGAAGGATTGCAGTCCGCCATGCCAGCTTCTTCGAGTATTCTCTTCGCATAGTTCCTCTGACACAGCGTGATTCCTTCTTGATGTTGAGTAACTTCTATTCCAAGATAGTATGTCAATCTCCCAAGATCACTCATCTCAAACTCTCCTGAAATCTCTCTCTTGAACTCGTTGATATGTTGTATATTTCTTCCAGTGACGAACATATCATCAACGTAAACAGCTACGATAAGTAGATCTCCTTGCACAAGTTTTCGATATACCGATGGTTCTTTTGAGCACTTGACGAACTGAAGCTCTCTGAGACATGAGTTTAAATTGTGGTTCCAGGCTCGTGGAGCTTGACGAAGTCCATACAATGCTTTATGTAACTTGTATACTTTGTTCTCAGACCTTTTCACTTCGAACCCCTCCGGTTGTGTAACAAATACAGTCTCCTTCAAGTCTTTGTGTAGGAATGCCATTTTGACGTCAAGATGGTGTATCTCCCAGTCGTGTGCTGCAGCTATGTTTATGAGTAGTCTGATCGTCTCTATCCTTACCACTGGAGCATAAACCTTATCGAAATTGATGCCGTGTCTCTGCACATATCCCTTTGCTACTAGACGTGCCTTAAACTTGTTTATGCTTCCATCTGAGTTCTTCTTTAGCTTGAAAATCCACTTTAATCCAATGGGTTTAACTCCATCAGGAAGATCTACAAGCATCCAAGTTCCATTCTTTTCAATCGATCTCAACTCGTCAACACACGCTGCCTTCCATTCCTTAGAATCTCTTGCTTCAGCAAAATTTCTTGGCTCACTGTTGATAGTGTCAGCAGAGTTTCTCCTTCTTCCTCTGCTTCTGATAATAGCAGCACGTAGTCGTCCAAGTATGACGGCACCTTTGTCTGTCTCTGTGATCTTCTCAATATCGGTTATGTATCTTCTCCTCCCTCATCTTCTGACAACTCTGTCGCTACAACCTCTGTTTCATCATTCTCAGATTTCAGCTCCGAAAGTTCTTGGCTTGATCCTCCAATGGTTTCCTCTGAAATCCCGTGATTTCCATAACTTCCCAAGCCGATACTACACTCGCATGTCGTGCTCTGTTCTTTGTCCTCTTTGATCCAATTCCATCCTTTACTTTCGTCGAAGACTGCATCACGACTCACGACAATGTTTGGGTCTGCGGATCGAACATTCTGTACGCCTTCGATCCTGGCTCAGTCCCAAGATTTATAAGTACCCGAGACCGATCCTCTAGCTTCTTCAGATGCGGCTTCACCACCTTTGTATATCCAATGCATCTGAAGGTTCTTATGTGACTTAGGTTAGGCTTACATCCTCGAAGAGCCTCATAAGGGGTCACATGCTTTAGAACTCTAGTAGCCACGCGATTTAGAATGTATGTCGAGTGCCTCACTGCTTCCCCCCACATGTAATTTGGGAGTCTAAAATGCTTGAGAACTGATCGAGTCATCTCCATTAAGGTTCTGTTGCGTCTCTCAACAACTCCGTTTTTCTGCGGTGAGTATGGAGCTGTCAAGGGTCGTTTAACTCCTTCTCTCTTGCAGAAGTCATTGAACTCTCTAGAGGTAAACTCTCCTCCTCTATCAGTTTTAAAGGTCTGAACTTTCAGCTTTGTTTCTGCTTCTACCATCGTTTTGAACTTCTTGAACTTCTCAAATACTTCGCTTTTCTCTTTTAGCAATATGGTCCACATGTACCCTGTATGATCATCGATGAGTACGAACACATACTTGTTTCCATGACGAGTGCTTGGTGTTATAGGACCGCACAAGTCACCGTGAACAAGCTCTAGTGCTTTGCTAGCACGATACGATGTAGCTTGAGGGAAGTTCCTTCTTGTCTGCTTTCCAAGAAGGCACGAACTGCATACTCGTTTGTCGCTAGTAACTTGTGGTATTCCAATCACAAGTTTTCTCTGCACCATCGACTTTAGACTCTCAAAGTTGATGTGTCCCAATCTCTCATGCCACCTTACTGATTCGCTTACTTATGTAGTTAACAGGCACGTCTTGTCCTTTATTCCCATACGAACTTTATATAACCGATTCCTTGATCTTGTGGAGTTTACTAAGAGTTTTCCTTCTCGATCATGCATAGTCAAGCACTCCTTTTAGTCGTATATCACATCCTGATTCATCTTTTCCCTTCAAAATGATGTATTATCACTGTTGGAAATAGTATAAAGCACGAAAAACCATGGGACCACTGAGATGGGAAAACGACCATTTTATACCTAACATATCATGATTGCTCAATTCATATTCGACTTATATGACTTGCAAAAATTTACATGTACTTTAAAAAAAAATTTAAATAACATATTTTTCTAATTTTTGGCGAAAATATATACCAGTTACCAAATCAAGTACCACATCATCTAGTTTTGCTGATGTGGATCCTACGTCATCTAGTTAAACTGACAAAGATGCACATGTACAATAATTTTTAAAATAAAATAAATCAAAATATTTTTTTTTACAAAATAAATTTATGGAAAAAGTAAACATTTATAAACTTTATTATTTAATAAATTAATATAAATTAATTAAATAGTGAAATTTTAATCTTATATAAGAGATATATTTGTAATAATGTTTCGATCATATCAGTTACTCTTATGTTAATCTTGGTTATGTGTATATAGAAATTTTTTAGATTGGTTGTGTAATCATGCAAATTATTTGTTTTTAGAGATTGAAAATTTATGATATGTTGATCTAAATTTTTTAAATGTAAACGACATAACTAAGATTAATCGAGAGTAACACGACTGCAACACTAGCATTGAATTCGAATCATTGCAACACAAATGTAATATATCATAATTTCTTAATTTCTTATTCATGAATTTGAATAATTACAACTTGTATTATGTAGTACTGTAATTTTCATTAATCCGACATTAGACTATCTTCCATGACTATGTACATGTGTTAGCTAAAGACATCTTTTAAAATCCAAGTTAAGATTTGGTTTCTTTATTCATTTGATTTAGTGCGTAAACCTATGTTACATGAAAACGGAAGCGGGTACGTGGAAGATGAAGCGTATGGAAACATAGAAGCGAGAATTGAAAAAACAATTAGGAAGCGGATACGTAGTGGAAGCGTATATCCATATATATATATATATATATACATATCTATATATATAAAAGATAATTTTATAAAATTTAGGACTAAAAACTATATGATTTAAATTTTTAAACAAAAATTTATTCATTTATAATAATTTTGAAATGATTTCATGTCAAAGCTGTGAAAATACACATAAATTAAGTTTAAACAAATTATTATATTAATTGTTTTTATACTTCATAAATAATTTACACAATATATTTGAATATATGATATATATTTTGATAAAAAAATTAATGTATAGAGATATTTTATAGTATTAGTTTTAATATTTGTATATTTCTATTCTCTCTATTTTATTACTATTAAAATTTGGATTTTATATAAATTAAAACTATGAGTTTATATTTTTATTGATTTATGACATTGTGTTTTTTTAAAGAAACAGAAGCGTGATTTCATCATATTCATCATAAGTTTCCAACGTATTTTTTAAGAGAATATTTTAAAAATGTTTTGGAAGCGATATTCCATAAGTTTCCATGAGATTCCGATTCCGATTCCGAAGTATGAAGCGGACGTCCGATGAAGCTTCCATGTAACGTAGGCGTAAACAGACCCATTGAGATTAACTGACTTTAAAATGACCGAATTGTTGAATCTGAAATTGAATTAACAAACGTATTTTAACTGAATATACAATCTTATTTTAATGATTGGTAATGAATTTTTAGTTTTTACTTGTTTTTTTGTGAAATTAGCTATACTATAAAACTTTTAATGAGTATCAAAATTTAAAACGAAACAGAAGATCTCGAAGACATACTCGATGATAAAATAAAATTAGAAAGCTTTACAGTAAATCGAAAATAGAACCGGTGAATAATGCTAACAATATTAAAAACGATGGGAAAGCTCTTTCTTAATCCCTAAAGTGACAGTTCGAAAAAGTAAATGATTTTTTTTATAAAGGGCTTACATTTTTTTTTGGTGAAACCTTGATAGCTTCAAACATTAGATTCTATACAACAGAGAATAGATGACAATGATCGGCTCAACACGCCTAAGTTAATGGAGGATCCTTTTAAGAAAAAGTAAATGATAGTCCAATAAAATAACGTTGATGCATTCACACGAAGATGTTGGAAGTTTGACTGGCAATAACTTTTGGTAAAAACTTCAGAACGGTAGGTAACACTAGGAGTATGAAGTCCTAACTGATTTGATTTGACATTGAAACAAGCATGATTAGTTTGAAAACAAACAAAATTTACCGAATAAACTAGGTGAATATCAAACGCATCGGCGAACATAATGTTTGGTGAAGAGAATGGTAGGCATTTTAGTGTTAAATTTTGATTCGACTCATTATTCGTTCCAATTCATTCCGGAAAATCTAGATATCCATAGGATTTCGAAGTAAATCAAATATTAAAAATTAAAATCTGTTGAAAACGAAGTAATTCACACATACTAAATATTTCAGAGTCGAACTTTTATACAATATATGTATATGTAAAATTAAATATGAAAGTGTAAATGTATAATTTTATATAACTATTATTTAATATAGAAATTTATTAATTTTATTTATAAAATTACTTATATAAGTATTCAGTTAAGAAATAAATATAAAGTCTTTATAAAAACTATAGTCATTGTAAAATTTTATACTTTATAAAAAACATTTAATTATTTTTAAAAATTTTAAACTTTAAGTTTTATTAATCTTTATTTTATACTTTATATTATGTATAAGATAATTTTTGAAGACAAAATTGTATGTTTTAAAAAAAAACAAATTGTATTGAACAAAGTGGATAAAAGTAAAGCAAATCGAGAAATTAGATATCCGGAAAATATAAAGTAAATCTCAAATACTAAAAATTATGAAATATCAACAAGTGGTTCTGTTATTCAGGCTCTAAAAACTTGATCATCTTTTCATAAGAAATAAGTCTCTGACTGCTCTACGAGGATCCTCTATGACTTAGGCGCGTTGAGCCGATCATTGTCATCTATTCTCTGTTGTATAGACTCTAATGTTTGAAGCTATCAAGGTTTGACTAAAAAAGATGTGCAGAATTTACCGAATTTTTTTATTTATTGGTATTTGGACAATGATTGGACCACCGTCTATCTAATACACACATTCAAGAGAATAGTAAATATATAGGTATAACATGTATTTAAGAACTATATCGAAATGTATGTTATACATGCTGAAAGAAACTTTCAATAATTCCTAGAATCGTTCAACTCACATAATACAACAGTTACTAGTTCTTTTTGGCATTCTTGAAACAAAATAAAAGCTATAAACAATATTCATAAACGGAGAGACTATATACATCATAATTCTTTCTTTTTTTTTTTTACATCATAATTCTTGATGTGCAACAAGAACTGATTCACAATATGATAAGTTTCCACCCGACCTTATAGTATGATACATAAATGATGAACTATTTTATGGTAATACATTAAGTACATACATATCATATCATGACTCATTTAACAGAAAAAGGAGGAGTGCTATAAATAGAAACCACTTTAACTAATTATTCCCTTTTGTTTTATGGAAGATATTGAAGTTGTTGGACAAAGTGCGCTAGTTCAAATATTCTTCTTCTTTTCTTTTTGTAAAATGTTAAAATTTAGATTAAATTTTCCTATTTGCTACTTGGACTATAGTAAAAACAAGTTGTGGAACGAAGAAATTGAAACTAAACTACTAAATTTATGACGACAAAGACCTGAAACCGAAAGCGGAGAAAAAAACTAAACTTTAAAACGAGCGAAACAACGAGATCTATAAAGTAGTATTATGTAAAAATGAAAGAGTCGGGCATCACAAGCTACCAAGAAATATATTTTCAAATTTAGAAATAGCGGTTTTTGCAGATTCCAACATCCTAACCCCACGAAGAATCGCTAAAAGAATCAAAGCACAAAACTATAAAGAAACTTGACGAAGACAACCTCCGACAACACAAGGATAAGCCATCTAGTAATTGATATATGGTGATTTTCATAGTTTCAGGCTAGTCCATTTCTCTTGTTTTAGCTTCATCTTGCATACATTTAGGTGCATTTAGAGTCTTTGAATTAGGAAACCTTTAGAGTAGGCACTTAGGTAAATTAGAGTAATTGAAGAGATGATTTGAGCAAAATGAAGAGAATTGAAGTACTGATGATGATAAAGGATGATCACCAAAAGAAACTCTTCAGTAATGTTCTGCTAAATTGAAACGAATGATCGTTTAGACATAAAACAAATTGAACCACAAATAAGTTAAAGTCTCGAAAAGAAAGTTAAAAGTCTACTTATTTTAACAAAAAAAAAAGTTAAAGGTCTATGGATCAGTGACTATAAATCCATGACCAGTTAATATCAAGATATGACATTTTTTCTTTGATAATCCAGATGTATCCGGCAGACATAGTCCCAACCGACTGTCATATTTTGTTCTCTTTGAACATTATAGTATGTGGGTTTAAAATTTAGAATATACTCAGCAGATTGACAATGTATAATTTGTATTTCATGCTTTTTGCATAAAAGTCTGAGTAAAAATCATTATCTGCCTTAGTATGATAGAACTATATATACTACTGTAGAGATTCAGAGTAATGTACAACATGTGCAGTGGATGACACGAACAAGACGTGACAAACCAAATTACATGTGTCTCTGATAACGAATATCATGAAAACAAATTGTTCGCCAAATTAACGAATATTCATAAATCATATGCGTGGGCTTTTGCTAGCGTACCTATGCAAGTTCCTTGAATATATAATATATTAATCAATACTATTAATTTTCTAGCATGACCAATTGATAACTGTTTAGTCCATTTATTTATAATCATGTTTTCCTAATAATTAACTGCCAGTATTTAACATATAAATATCTGCAAAGACATATTAGATTGTAACTGCCACTACACCACTAGACGTTTTAAGATTATCACGAAAACAACTTCTGTTTTTGAATGTTTAAAAAAATCAAACACACGCACAAATATATTAGTATGCTATACAAATTCTTATATAAAATTATGGTTTTATGGTATGTGTTATACTTTAGCATAACTGTATGTGTATATATATATATATATATATATATATATATATATATTTATATGTATATTATTTATAGTTTGTATTGCAATATTTTTAATAAACTAAAAAATTAGTATATTTAAAATTTAAAATAAATCTTCAATTTGTATTCATAAATTTATGATTAGAAAGTTAATAATAAAATAGTAATAATTAATTTCAGACATATTTACAGAAAAAATACAAAACAACACTATATACGCGCTTCAAGTACAGATCAAGATCTAATATAGGTCTAACATTTTACCGGACCCGAAAAACCAAACTAGAACGGATCCGAAAATACAGGTTCAGATTCGAATTTATGCTAAAATATTTATTGGATCTTTTTTTATGGGGACCCACAAGTCTCGGTTTGGATCTACGTCCTACAAGAGACCCAATCAGGTATTCGAAATACTCAAAAATTATTATATATTAGGTAAATTTGGATGATTGTGTGTATTTTAGATATTTCAGATATTTTTTTAAAATTTCGGATTCAGGTTTTTAGGTATAATTTCAGGTTTCGGGTAAATTTTAGATTTCCAAAAATATAATTTGGGTGTTCGGGTAAAATTTGAGATACCTTTCGAGTTCTCGGATCTGATTTTGTGTAAGTTTCAGATATATTTTTCTCCAGGTATTTTTAGGATTTGCAGGTATTTTTTGAGTTTTCAAATTCAGTTTGGATATGTCAGGTTTTTTTCGGGTCCTATATACCCAAATCAACATGAATCCGAAATAAAACTGAAATTACGAGTGTTTTACGTATATTAGAATTATATATTTGAACCGACAAGAGTTCGACAAGATCCTGGCCGAGCAGACCTGAAAAACTATAGATATCTATATGGATCTAAATTTTCAGGAACCGAAAGATGCGGACCCAATAAGACCTGATCCGAGGACCGGATGCCTAGGCCTAATCTGAATAGATAAATATGATTACAAAAATGTATTTATAATTATAAAGAAACGAGTATATGCCGGCCAACTTTAAATTACTATTATTTCTACAGTAAATCAAATAGGTTTTGATTAAGATTTATACACATATATGACTACAAAAAAATATGATTAAGAAAAAAACACAAGTATTACAATTAAATATCTAGAAAAAGTTAAACAAAAAATATACATGTCCTTTTGAAAGGGCGGGTCAGAATCTAGATTCTGAAGACCTGAATGTTCTCAAATATTTAAAAAAATAGTTTCATTTAAAATAAAAAATCATATAAACTTTTTAAAAATACACAAAAACAGATTTTATCAATACATAACGGGTCTATGACAAAAAAAATAGTTTAAAAATATTTAACTTTTTCTTTAAATTAAAATACTAAAAATAAAATCACTGTGAAATAATTCACAAGTTTAACAGCAGGTTAATAAACAAAAATCATAAAATACGAATCAGAATTATTTGGAGTCTTCAAAATTTTGATCATATTTAAAATAACAAAAATTATTCATACAATAATTTTAGATAAAATTCATAAAATTCTTAACAAAATATAATTTATCAAGTATAAAAATATTCATGACATAAAATTAATATTTTCAACAAAAATATACCCGCCCTCTGAAGGACGGGTCAGAATCTAGTCAATATTATTAAAGTTGAAGCATGACATGTTGATAATAGTTGGATCCAATTAAAATATAACTGTATTTAAAATATAACTACCTAAAGTAAACTATTACTAGATATAACTGCTCCACATTCTATACCTCTCTGATTACGTTTGAAAATATAACCGCTAGGGTCAAAACATGGATTGGCTACTAAACATTGTTGTTTTTTTCTTTGTGAAACCGTGCATGATTCTTTAAAGCGTTCGAAATTCCGCAGGGAATACCGATAACGATATACACGTAACGAATTTAAGTTTTTGGTTGCAAGTGGATGAACATAGTGTAACTAGTAACTACACAAGCATGCTTAGATTGTTTTTCACTAAAAAAATGCTTTATAGATTTTAGATATGCTAGGAATTTTTTCTTTTCTTTTCAAGTTAACGCCTGAATAAGTCCAATGTGTAAATGAACACGCATAAACATTTCCTTGTATATATGGGAAGGTTTGTGATTACCAAACTCATCAAAACACATAGGGTCTTATCTCTCTCTAACACACACAAGCTCACAAATATATATAGAGAGAGATATGGGTGAAGAGACGCAAGGCATGAAAGTAATGGGGGAATGGTCACCGGTTATAGTAATGGTGATAACTAACATAGCGATGGGTTCAGTGAATGCACTTGTGAAGAAAGCTCTTGATGTTGGTGTGAACCATATGGTCATTGGTGCTTATCGAATGGCTATTTCCGCTTTCATTCTAGCTCCATTCGCCTATATCTTGGACAGGTTCTATACTTGTATCAAACAACGATTTATGTATATGTGTTATTCTGTTCATTCTAAAAATTATGCTAAACAGGAAAACAAGACCGAAGCTAACGTTTAGGCTATTCATTGACCATTTCTTCAGTGGTCTACTCGGGTTTGTCCTGACAAATCTATATTTCAATCAATTCTTATCATTCTTTGTTTTCCTTTCAAGTACGATATATTAATCATGCGCCCCAGTTCTTGCTATTTAAATTTTATTATTTTTGGGTTTATAAATTGCAGGGCAAGTTTGATGCAATTTTTCTTTTTGCTTGGTCTGTCGTATACATCAGCAACTGTTTCGTGTGCTTTGGTAAGCATGTTGCCTGCAGTCACCTTCGCTTTGGCCCTTATTTTCAGGTACTATGATGGAACCATCCGGCTTTCTTTATGCTTGACGTAACATATTTATTAAACTCTATACTAAAAAAACATTATTTGAAAAATATTCTTCTAGCTAATTCTGTACCAGTATTAATAAAGTCCTATTAAATAAATATTTCTTTTAAATTAATTTTTGTGCACTGTTATTAGAGTTGTTATGATTTCCTTTATTTGACCTAAACTTATACGTAACTACAACCATTTGAGCTCTTTATATAGCTTTTCCTGGTAAAAGGTCTTTTTAGCTAGACGTCGCATTTTCCCATCTTTGCTAATGGGGATGCGGAACCTCGTAATAACATGATTTACTGAAACAAAATGAATATAATATCTATCATTAGCGTTTAACATGATTTTATATAACTTTTCTGTTGTTGTCTACAAGGCACACGTACGTACACAACTGGATCCTTTTGTATTAGATTTATGTTCGTTCTTTTTGTAAAATAATTTTTTTTTGAGATATGACTCATATTCGTAATAAGTTATCTGGCATTTATCATATTAACTTACCTAGAAACGTTTTTAGGACTGAAAACGTAAAGAATCTAAAGACCAAAGGAGGAATGTTGAAGGTGCTGGGAACTCTAATATGCATAAGTGGAGCTTTGTTCTTAACATTCTACAAAGGCCCTCAAATATCAAACCCTCACTATCAGTCAGACGCTCTTCACCACAACAACAAAGATCAAGACAAAGCCAAGAACTGGCTTCTTGGATGTCTTTACTTAACTATAGGAACCATGTTGATGTCTCTCTGGATGTTGTTTCAAGGCACTTTAAGCATCAAGTACCCTTGCAAATACTCGAGCACCTGTCTCATGTCGATTTTTGCGGCGTTCCAATGTGCTCTATTGAGCCTTTACAACGGCAGAGACGTAAAAGATTGGGTTATCGATGATAGATTCGTGATTATTGTCGTCATATACGCTGTAAGTTAATATAATATTTTCAAAAATCTAAAATGGACTTAAAATTAAATTAATAAATTACTACAAGTTAACTATGCAAACGCATGGGAAATTTTGAGGTTTATCAAATATTACTTTACCATTTATATAAAACCATGATTTCTATAAATACTAGTTTAATTTAACCAGCCACCTACTATAAGTTGTTGCATTCTATGTTTATCCACTCATATTGGTTAAAATGTCATTTACTAAAGATAATACCATCTGTTCGAATAAGTTAGCAACAACTGATTTTACAAATATGATTTATAATGACTTGTTTGTCAATAAGTTTGAAAAGTTTGTCTAGAAAACTTTCTTTTTCTTTGAGGTGTAAGGATTCATCTTCCTTTTTCTCTTTGACAAATGCATGTACCGATGTAGTACGTATTTTGGTTCATCTTCCTCTCTACTTCTACAACTCGTATCACATACACACGTACTAATTACAGGGAGTGGTAGGGCAAGCCATGTCGACGGTAGCGACAATATGGGGAATAAAGAAATTGGGAGCTGTTTTCGCATCAACGTTCACTCCAATCGGTCTTATCTCAGCTACTCTATTCGATTTCCTCATCTTACAGACTCCATTATACCTCGGCAGGTACTTTCATTTGTTTTGTATTCATATACTAGATATGAGCCCGTTGCGTTGCAACGGATTTTGTTTGATGTTTAATTTAATAAAAACATAAAATAATAATTATTTTATTATAATTTTATGAATGATTTGCATATATTGTGTGAAATTTATTTTATAATAAAAAATTATTTTATGTTTTAATAATTATATATTTTTCTTATATGTACAAACATTATCATATTCACAAATACTCATGTACGACGACAACCTCATAATTAAAAAAAATTATGTTAGCATCATAAGATGTAACAATGATAATAAAAAAATTGAGTTGTATCAAGAAATTTAAATAAAATACTCATGTAATATTTTTCACATAAATACTATTGTTTTGTAAAACTAATATATGAAAACTTAAACCTAAATATAGTGTGAAATATTTGTAGCTTCTTTTTCATGATTGCTTAACATACAATTATATATTAAAAAGGAAAGTTAGTTAATTATAAGAAATTAATAAGAATACTTTTCCAATTTTCTTTTGTTTAGGTTTTGAAAAAGGAATATTATTTATTTAATAGTTAGTTTTTATTCATTATTTTTATTAAATAATTTATTGTACTTGTTGGATTTTATAATTCGTTTTTTTAAAATATTTTTTTCTTAAACATCATATTCTGTTAATGGCTTTTTATAATTTATGTTTTTTCTTAAACATCATATTTTTCATGTATATAACAAAAGAGAATTGTTCATTTTTTACACATGTCACATTTTTTTTAGAAAACAAATTAACAAAGAAATAATTACTTTAAAATAGGTTTTTACAATTATTTTCTTGTTTAGAATTAAAAAAAATGACAATTACTATCAAAAATTTTAACAATATATAGTGTAAAATACTAAAAATGGTAATGTTTTAATTTTCCTTTTCATAAAATACTAAATCCTAAAATATAAATTTTAAAGACTATTTCGTAATTAAAATTTTCATTTTCTTAATCTCTTTTAAATCCTAAAAAGGGAGAATTGTATTTTATTTTTAAAACATGTCGCAATAAAAAATTTCAAATTACTATCAAATATTTTTAACAATATATAATGTAAAATACTAAAAATTTTAATTTGTGATTTTTCTTTTCTAAACATATTAAATATAAATATTACTTTAAGAGTATTTTTGTAATGAGAATTTTTATTTTTATTAATCTATTTTAAATCTTAAAAAAGAGAATTGTATCATATTTTACATATATCACAATCTTAAAAATTTATGACACATGTCGCAAATCATGTTAATTATTATCTTTGAAGAACTAAGTTTTATATAAACAAAAATTATTATCTATAATAATATGTACATATTATTTGTGTTAAAACGAAATTAGTATTAAATAATTATTTGATAAACCTTTTTTCTTTAGGATTATTAAAAAGGGAAAATTTCTCAAAATTCCCTGTTAAATAATTTTAGAAATTAAATTTTACTGATAAATTAATTTTAAAATTATTTATTCGAATTCTTTTTCTATTTTCTTAGTATTTATATATTTTAATCTTGAAATATTCTAACACATGTCACAATATTAAAAAGAAAATTAATATTAAATAACCGTTTGTAATTATATTTTTAAGATTTAAAAAAGGAAAATTACTATTGAATAATATTTATAATTATTTTTGAAAATACAATATTAAAATTATTATAATTGTCCTAGTTTTCCATTTTAAAAATTCTAAACAAAAGATTATTTGATACTAATTTTCTTTTAAAATAATTATAATTATTGTCTAAAACCGAATTTTGAAAAATGTAAATTTAAAAATTTTAATAGTAAAAAGTAACTTTAAAAAGTTCTAATAGTAATTGGTTTAGAAATATTACTTTTTAAAAATCTTGAAAAAGGATTTGAAAAATAATTTGTAAAATATTTAAAAGATATTATTATATAAATTTGTTTCTTAATTAATTAGATTTTAGTATCATGTTTATCATCAAATTCTTAAAATAAATATTAAATAAAATTTTATTATTCTCTTTCATCAGAATTGTTTTTAAAAAGGAAAAAAAATCTATGTATGTTAGGATTTTAGAAAGTAAAAATAAAAATTAAAAACCTATTTTATTAATTAAGAAAAATAAAATCATTATCACATATCGCTTAAAAGTTTATAATTAACATGATCGTGACACATGACAATTTTATTATATATTTTAAGATTGTGAAATGTGCTTCTTTTTTTTTTAAATACTGAGGAAAAATTAATTTCATAGTAATTTTTTTTAAAAAGAGTATTTGATGATGAACCTGATACTAAATATTATTTAATTAACAAAAACGAATTGTAAAAGCAATAGTGATATGAACTTTAAAATAGTAACTATAAATATATTTAGGAGTAACTTGAAATAATTATTTGATATTAATATAATTTTCTTAAACTCTAAACAGAAAACTATTGTAACAGACTATATGATAATATTTGTATTTTTAAAAAATTCTAAATAAGAAAGATTTATAAAATATAATATTTTCCATTTTTAAATCTTAAAAAAAAAATTAGAAACTTATTAAAAGGAAAATTACCTTTTTCAAAATTAATTTTAGACAATAACTATAATTATTTTAAAGGAAAATTACTATCAAATAATTTTTTGCTTAGGATTGTGAAAATGGAGAACTACTATCAAATTATAATAATTTTAAAGGAAAATTACTATCAAATTACTTTTTTAAAAATCCATTTTTATCTTACTATATATATAATTTTCATCATCATATATTTTAACATATGTAACAATATTAAATGGAAAATTACTAGCAAATAATATTTTGTAATTTTTTTTGGTTAGGATTCAAAAAAGAAAAAAAATACTATTAGATAATAGTTATAATTATTTTTAACAAAAATTATTTTTGTTATTATCTTAGTATGTAACTTTTAATTATGAGCTAAATTCACACATGTCACAATCTTAAATTTATATTTGCCATGTGTCGCGAAACATATTAATGACAAATATTTGAAAAAATGAAAATTAGCATTAATGAGCCTTTTATATTTTTGGTTTAATAATAATTTTTTTTAAATCGTTTTTAAGTGACAATTTTTTTTGTTTATAACCTTTTAAATTATGATTTGAATAAAGGAAAATTAGCATTATTTAATATTTCTTTACAGTTGTTTTTTTATTTTTTCATAGTTATTTTTTACTTTTTATTTACTTTTACTTTTTTAAATCGTTTTTATATGTAAATAATTTTTTTGGTTTAATTTTTAAAAAAGATAAGATTGATTGTATTTACTTATATGTATTGTAATACATGTCATAATCTTAAAATTATAATTGCCATGTGTCGCGATCGTGTTAATTAGTAATTTTGAAGAACCAAGCTTTATATAATAAGATGTATAAAGTACAGTTACAATATATATATATATATATATATGTATATATAAAGTAGGTACATGCTCATAACACTAACTATAGCTTTTGGAGTTTGTTATTACAGTGTAATTGGATCAGTAGTGGCAGTAATGGGTCTCTACGTATTCTTGTGGGGTAAGAACAACGAAACGGATACATCAACTACATTGCCTCCTCAGATGGACAACGAACAAAATACTAATATTTCAAATAATAGTTCTAATGTTTAAGGAGAGGATTGTCAAAAACATGTTTAAGGAGAGACAGTGAGAGAATATCCTTATCTAAAGTCTAAAACTCCCAGAGTATCAACGTAAAGAGTTGTCAAATATATATATTCATTATTATGGTGTTTAGAGTTTATGACAGTTTTCTTGTTCATTCATGACTAGGATTAAATCCGCCCTACAAATGGATAAGTAAACGAAAAAGTAAGGAAATCTATTTAAAAATTTAATATACATTTTTGAATAATGTTTTTTTTATTTTTAGTTAAAACCAAATCAATAATTTGGTTTTGTTACTTTTAGAAGTCTTTTTCGTTTTATTATAATAATTTTTTATTTTTAGTTAAAACCAATTTTAATAAAGTTTTATATTTTCTTTGTAAATGATTGTGTATCATGGAGCTCATTCAAATTTTTAATTATTTGTTTTAGTTTTTTCTCAAGGAAAAAATATTTATTTGCTTTAACTCTTAGAAGCATTTTTCTTTTCAGAATTTGTCGATGCTCTATTAATTAGAATATGCATCATGTATGGTGTTTAATAATATCATTTATTAAATTTTGATACTTTAAAATATGTTTTGATTAATCATTGTTCCATCAGTTTTATGTTATTATTTTATAAGATTAAGCTTGGTAACCTCAAAATAAAAGGTATCCATAATATTTTTTTCGTTGGTTGGATTTGATAAACTTTTTTAAAAAATATTGTAAATAGATTATCTTGCTTTTTCATTCTTATGAATTTTATACTTTTTCTTGAAGTTTATGTATTTTTAGATTAGATCATGTATACATTGGAATTTTTTCAAAAAAAAAAAATGAATTGTTCTATTTGTTATATCTTAGCAACAAAATTAGAAGATGGCTGGCTTAGCAACAAAATGTATTCTAGTTTACTCATTAAGACGGCTTAGAAACAAAATTTATTTAATTTCCTTAATACATATGATGAACTCAGGTAAGCTCAGCTGATATAATGAAAAAGAAGATGACTAATACCTCTCAAAATCAAGGTTTCTGTAGATTCAAAGCTGAACTATTAGATACAATTTGTTTTGGTCATTAGGCAATACTTATTGCGTATGGTGGGAACAGAGAATCTCAAGGAGTTGTGACTCTTGGCGGCGCTCTCTTTGAAAACACTGGTCCCATAAGTGGAGGGGTAGGCAAGCCATGTATGTGATCTCCATCCAAGCCACCGGTGTGCCTAGCGAACTTGTTGTTAATGAAGAAAATGAGCTCTCCAAAATTGTTAGACATGTTAAGCAGTATCCATGAAAAGATTGGCAATGCGGTGAGGCAATACTGAGCTGCTGAAAACAACATCTCTCGCCTGGTTAAATATGATTAAATTTTCCTTTATTGCAATCAAATGTTGATTTCTTTCTTCTAATAGATCGAAAGTCTTAACAAAGAGAATACCTAAAAAATAAAAATAAATTGAACCTCAGATAGATTTAAAACTCCTAACTTTATTAGATTAATGATACGACGTGGAGTCCAAACTGCCACATCAACACCATAGGACAATGATTCCTAGCACAATGTTGCTTAACATTTTGCTACGATGAATTCCTGCAAACACATATTTTGTCATACAACTGAAAAGTTCTCTACTGATATGAATGGCAGATAATACTAAATAAACTTCAGTTTAAGATTAAATATGAGTGAAGAAAGTGAAGTAAAGCAATACCTTAGTGTTAGCATGAATAACTTTGAAGTTTAAATGGAACCGTGAATATTTCTCGTCAGGTTTAAGGTTCTGAAGTTTCTAATTCTTTACCCTCTGCAAACTCCATGTTCCCTAGATGAAGGAATGCAGCCACTACACAGAAGAGTGCATGCTGCAAAATTAGAATGTAAGTAGAATTGTTCTTTAGTCTAAGCACGTAAATAAACAATTAAAAGGAAAGTACTTGATCTTCAGAATCAGATCCCAACATCCATAGCTTTTCTTGTATTTATGTATTCCTTGGAATCATTAACCCATCCAACTATACATGACTCTAATTTTTTTAACCTATCACCACCATACACGAAATCAGGCTTACCATTTCTAGTGCAGCAAAAATCATGTAAAAGAAACAATATTTCTTCCAGGGTAGTAAACTTGACAAACCCGCAACCTCTCTAACAAATATATCCTGATAATATCACCTGAGATTCTCTCTCTTATCGTTGTTTTGACTCTCCGCCAAATTACCAAAACAACTGTAACGTAGGATATGTCTAAGTATTTTAAATTTTAGGTTCAAGAGAGTACTACAATTAAAATGGACAAATTACCAAACTTGAGACTCATTCGCTTCACCTTGAATTATTGTTTCTTGCGGTTTTTGCATTGCCAAAAGCTTCTACAACTGGATTTGACTGCAAAGCATGAGAGTAAGTCACCGAAAAGCAAAAATATTAGTGGAGGGAACTCATCAAGACTAAGGGTTGCCTGGTGTTTTAGAAAACTACATATCTCTCCAAAACTTGTTGCTCCACGGATCTTTCTTCACTATCATCACTTATAGTATACTAGGGTCGGCCCGTCCTACGGGCGGGATAAATTTATTTATAGTCTAGGTTATTTTTATGCATGACATGTGATTTTTGTTTTAAGTTTGTATTTCGAAGTGATGTGTATGATAATGATTTTTGTATTTTGAATGTTTTAGGTGAGAACGAATTATATGTGATAAGATGTATTTGGCTTATTTACAATAATTGTTTCTATATTAAAGAGCTGTGGCATTGATATGCTGTGGGGATTTCAAATGGCTTTCATGTAGTTTCTTTTTACAAAAAATTAATCTCATATTCGATACATTATTCGTGATTCGAAATATTTTGTGTTTCAAAAAATTGGGTTGTGAATATTTTTTTGTATATGTTATAAGAATAATTACTTTTTATATTGAAATCATAGTTTTGGAAGTGATGATTATTTGAAGTTACATTTATTATTAAAAGTAGATTGTTATATTGAATGCAAAGAAGAGGATAGTAAAGTAAAGTTAATCAAAATAAGAATACATTTAAAACTGAAAAAAATGTGAAAAATGGGTAGTGATCGATAAGTGTAGACATTTGTTAGTTTGACCAACTCCAAAAATTTCCTATTTATTTATAGTAATAACAATCACTACATTGATTTTCCAAATTATTGAGATAACACGTTTTGGTGGCATTTTAAAAATCATATTAATTCCATAATACTTCTTTTTCAATATAGAGACGTTACATAAGAAATATTTGATCTATCTCCAGCATTTTCAGCTTCAGACATGTCGGTTTACTGTTCATGACGATCCATAAATTTCATGTATTCCTCGTGTTTTCATGTGCATGGAAAAATTATGACATAGAGATAATTTCATGTGAATATGTTTTGTCCTTGCAGCGGTTTTGTTTCAGTGTTAAAATTGTTTTTCCTAATACTAATTCTTGTATAGATTAAATATAATATTTTTCAAAGAATCTTCATTTGTTTGGTTTATATGATAAGTTTGGTAATTATTTAATTAATTATTCCTGTTTTGTTAAGATTAGCGGAGAATGATATTGTTAAGGGATAATTATGTGGGTTGAGACTTGAGATTTCCTATTTTAGTTGCTTTTATGATATTTTTTTATTGAATGAGAATAAAGGATGTTTCTGTGCATACATTTTACAGTAACATTATCATAAAATTCAAATCTCAGTGCAGAAAAAATTAAACTAACATTAATCTCAATGTTTACTACTTATTATATATATATATATATTAGAAAGAAATTTATATTTTATATCATTAAAATACGTGAAAATTTATTTGTCACACTTTATTATAGAGATTTGTTAGATTTTGACTTTGATAGTATGTACATTGAATTTTAAAAGTATAGTTAATCGTGTTCAACATGGAAAGATGAATCATTCTTTTATATGTTTATTTCTTGAAATTTAGTATCACTTTTGCTTTTGTACATCTTCTTTGTTACTAATTTAAATGGTGAAAAAGTAATAGTTAATTAATTAAAATAAGAATAACTTATATTATGTAGGAAACACAAATGTAGGAAATATGAACAAACCTTCTTTCATCCCTCCATAATCACAAAACAGACGTTTCTGCATATGGCTCCGAGTGTTCTTTAATCATGGGCCGGTAATCTTTTCAGCATATTAAACCTTATTTCAAATAAAAGATCTTCTATTCTCGCTGGACCGTCATCTCTGTAACTTTATTTATTCTGGACCTAGTTATTATGAATTTTGTTCGTCTAGCCTCGTTTGCGTTTGGCCCAAGCTCATTTCACCTAACTATGTACATCGTTTTCGTCGTCCACTCGCGAACTCAAATTTGTTATCTTCTGCAGAACTACGATCTCTACAAAGAACTCTCTCTATAAACAAACCACCTGTGTTCAAAAGAAAAAAAACAAACCACCTTACTTTTTCTTTGGTTCAATAAACAAATCACGTTCCTTTATACCTCCATAATCACAAAACAATAATACCAATTTCGTTTCATAAAATAAAAGAATACTAATTTTCTTGATATATTATTAAATTGAATCATTAAACGTCGAAGGAGGTGGAATCATAGGGATTCACGGCGAGGGACGACGTAGAACAGCCGTCTACTCCGCCTTTGATGCAGAGGAACTGACCAAGTTTTCTTTAAACACAGCCTTTGTTGCGTGGTTCGCAGCCACTTTCTCTTATTGTCGTCACTTTTTTTACTGTCATGGCTTCCAGATTCAGTCAGATACTAAGGCTGGTGGCGACCACTGTGGAGGTGTCGGAATCCTCGGCATCTCATGGCTTTCGATGGGATGATCTTCATCCTTATACTGCATGCAGTTATCTCAGATATTATTGTAACGAACCGGTCTGATTAATATCTTTCTTAATGAAATCGTAGTAGAAAATAAGAAAGGTTTATTGTCAGATCTGATTTTACTCTGAGTCTAAAAACGCAAATGTCTGAACGCTTTAATAAGAAAGGTTTCCGGTCACCGGCATTACCTTCTCGTCGAAGAGGAGCATGTCGACAGCGGACTTTGACGTTGGTGTTACATTGAACTTCGACAGTGGAGTTACAACGTCATGTCTTCAAAGCCGAAAGCAGATCGGTAGAGGTTGCCATTCTGGATCAATGGGATTGTGAAGATTACAATGATTTAGAAGAAAGTGATGATCTTCACATCTCTAAAGTCGCTTATTTATAGGTTCAGATCGGCAAGCAATAAGTTGAAAGGTGTATTAATGAGACGTCATGGTTTAAGTTCTTTGATGAAGTCAATGACAACATTAATTTTGTTCATTGAATCAAATCAACAACCGTTACCGTCGTGGCTACAAAGTCACTGAACAGAACATCTAACGACATGAAGGTGGCTAGGTCATTTAACGGGGAGAAAGAAGAAGTGAGTTAATTCACAAACCAATATTGGACCTAATAAATAGAACTAAAAGGCTTAGTTTAATACATAAAATCTTATTGTTTTTGAAAAAGCCCGACCATAAACACAGCATCGAATTAAGCCCAAAATCACATTGAGTCGTGACTTAAATGAAACGCTGCGGATGGTGGAGCACGGACACGTGTCAGCGCCAGGAAGCTCGAGTTTATGACATGTAATCCTATGTGGCAGCAACATGAGGGAGGAAACTCTCTTTTATATAAATAGATTTTCGATGGTGTTCCGTTCTGTGGTGCGTGAGAAAAGTGGCAGTTACTGTAGACTTGAATTTTTTAGGGGGACTTTCCAGGTGAGAGAGACTGTGATGGTGCCCATTTTGACTTATGCAGAAGTGTTTTCTGAATTTATGATAATGTATGGTTTTATGAGAGTTGTGGTATTTATAGGTGAATGGTGAGTTGCTGTTAATGTGCAGATTTTTTAGCGCCGCTAGAGATCTCATCAACTCTTAATGTACAGTTTCATTACCGTCTTTCCGAGTAATTTTTTTTTTCTGTGTTTCTAGTGTTTTAAGGAGTTGTGAGGATGAGGTTTACGGGATGAAGGCTTACTTTTTATAGCAAGAGTTCCACCGCCTTGAAGAGAGATAAGAAGCATTGAATGAGTAATTGAAGTTGGATCGTGGCTAAGGAGTTAAGACGTTCTTCAGTGGCGTTGAATCAATGAATCCCGTAACGTACGGGGGAAAATAATCTGAGACAACGAACGTAGATAGCTATAAAGATTCGTCATGAAGTTCCTTCTCCCATAAGCTTCAAGAAACTTCATTTCAGTCCACCTAACTACAGAAAGAATAAGACAATGATATGAACCCTAAGAAATATGAAGATCACCATTGTTGAAGAATGAGCAAACGACAATCGGACCTAACTTTTGTTTCATGTTTCCAACTTAATTGCCTTAATTTTAAACTCAACAATCAAAACGCAAATAACCACTTAGAAGCCCAAAATGAAAACGTTAAGGACCAACATGAGATGCAAACATGGGACACGTATTGCTTCCACATGCTTCGACTTTGTGACATGGAATCTGATATAGATAACCTAGGAGCGAAGAAAACTCTTATATATATATATATATATATATATATATATATATATATATATATATATATATATGCTACTGTTGTTACTGTTATTATTATTTATTTTTTAAAACTTAAGTTAGTTAATTATTGAGCAATGGATTTGTCTTCACTCATTTTTTAAACTCAACACAGTTATCTATTTAACCATTTTTTGTTACACGGCAAGGTAAACACATAACCATAAAGAGGAATGTGAATGTCTTAAAGATTTTTGTAACATCCCAACCATATACAGTTAATTGGCCATCGACGCCTACTCACTAGGCCCGTGGGGCACATCCCACTCTGACTGTCGGTCTGTTAGTTTTTTCAAAGGTTCAAAATCATTTTTACTGACCCTGCAATCACCATATGACATTTTTCTGTACTTTGGTCTCACTTGTACGCTATCGCGAATCACTTCCCGATAGGTCACCTATCCTTCCACTACTCCACTTCAAGCGCGCTTAACTCTAGAGTTCTAAACGGATGTATGCCGGAAAAGGTAAGCGCACTTTGGTGAAATAGGTAGCCAAATCAATTCTCTTAAGCCTTTCAACATATCACAACTCGAGATGTTACGATTCATCCTCTCTCAAAGAACGCAATGTCCTCGTTACGCCCCACGACATGTCTCAAGACGCCTCTCGGATTAAAACTGAGATGTCTAATCAGCTCTAATACCACTTGTAACGTTCCGGCCGCCCATGGCTAATGGGCCATCCACGTCTGCTCACTCGTCCCGTGGATCCCATTCCATCCGACGGTTGGTCCGTTAGTTTTTCCAAATGCTCGAAATCATTATTTACTGATCCTGCAATCACCACATAATCTTTCCCTATGCTTCGGTCTCACTCGCACGCTATCGCGAATCACTTCTCGATAGGTCACCCATCATTTCACTACTTCAGCTCAAACACGCTTAATTCTGAAGTTCTAGACGGATGTATGACGGACAAGCTAAGTCAACATTGGTGACATAGGTGATACGCTCTAAATTTGTTGGATCACTTAGCTGGACTAAGATGGATAATCCTTGACTCCAATGGAACATGAAACTCCAAAGAAACAAGACGGTGGATTGAATGGTGACACAAGAGATGCGGAAAGATCCTGATTTACAGTGGATCGTTAGGTCGCACAGAGGATGTGGAAGGCCTCTGATATTCCAACTCAATGCCATATGATATGATGCACCTAGACGACATGAGGCTGACCCCCTGGATATAAAGCACCAGGATAGATCGGTTTGATCCCTTGGATATGACGCACCAAGACGGATCAAAAAGTTTCCGAGGGAACAAAAGTGAGAATAACTCTCAAGGTTCCAAAAATAGTCACTCAAAACTTATTTGATTTCATGAAAAATACAACATATTTATAGGATACTAAACTTACAAACAAATCTAAATAATTAATAGCATAGGAAATTCAAACTACATAAATATTGTCAACTTGACCAAAGATCAAGATTTTTGACCGAATTTGGGAATTTGTGGCCGCAAAACTCTTCGGCTGGTCGCATCCTTTTGCATGGTCGTCGGTTTCTGAATTGCCGTCAGATTGATATATCATACGACCATGACTTGTATTTTTCTTGTTGGGTCTTTCTTTCTTTGGGTTGAAACATATTCATAAACACATTTTCACTATATCTTCAAACCCATCTCATTTTATCTCAAACCCATAAGTCAAACCTTATTAGTTTGTTTATGCTGCTGATCCGGATCGCATCAATAGGTAGTCAAATCAATTATCTTAAACATTTTTATATATCACAACTCGGGATGTGATATGTTGAAAGAGTTATCTAAGATAACTAATTTGACTATTATTATTAGGGACGAAAGTCCCGCGGTCCATCTAACTTAACAATTATCTCACCAAAATGCGCGATTGTTACTCTTTTTTTTTTGAAACTTAATTTAGTTAATTGTTGAGCAATGAATTTGTCTCCACTTATTTTTTTTTTAACTCAACATAGTGATCCATTTAACCATTTTCGGTTAGAGGATGGTTTTATGAGTTCACGAACGCCTTTAACAAAGAAGGCGCTAGGTTTTTTTTCAAAGTATTCATATGGATTTACTAAAAGAAGGGTTGTTTTTGGTAACTGGTCACCCGAAATATACTCGATTTCGTAAAGGGAATTTATAGTGGAAGAGGAAGAAGAAGAGCGGCTTTTGCTTTTTGGAAGAAATGAGATTACGAACTGGGAATTGATTGAAGAAGGCTGTGAAGTAGACATTATTAAGAGGGTTGTTTTCCAGAACACTCAAAATATTCACTAATAAACAAAGATTCTATCATCCAAAATTTAAGATGAAGGTTCTGATACCAGAATAGTAGCTGTTCTAAACCGATCTCGTCGTGTTAACAAAGTCTTATTAATAAACCGATCTCGTCGTGTTGACAAAGTCTTATTGATCAGTCGAGTCGAGCTCGGTGATTTTCCAGGTATTGGGAGCGATTTAGGCTCTACCACAGCCCTTTCGATCAAGCTCAACCACTGTTAGGATAATCATCTCCTCTAAAAGTCGTGTTGACAGAGTCGTATCACAAAGAGGAATGTGAATGTCTTAAAAATTATTTTTTTGTAAAATATGAATGTCTTAAAGATGAGCCTATGAGTATGGACTAATGTGTTTTAAATAATTGTTTTTCATAATCTATACTATACTAAAAGGGAAATAATCTCAATGCTTAGCCTATCCACGTCACTTAATTAAATCATCCAATCAAAACATTTTAATCCGCCACATCACTACTGCTTTATGTCGAGTGAAGAGATTATCTAGGCTTTTTTTGGGTTGTCTTTACATTGGCCGAGTACAAGCCCATTATCCCCTAAACCTCAATTTCGGCGGAAGCGTAGAACTGATCTTTCCGACTCTTGCACTTCATCTTCACCAATTTCTCTGTACCTACGTTTTCCTTTGCACCTCCTCATCAATAAATGACCCTATTAAGCTCTTCTTAATGTTTCGTTTTACCTCCCTCTCTTTCTCCTTATATATATACTGCTACCATATCTTATTCGAGACTTACTTCAAAGCAAACCCAGAAACTATTGAAGAGTCTGAAGCTATGGCGATGAGGCTGAGGAATCTTATGAGGTAAGACTTTCGAAATACCCTTTTGTCTCTTTCTTTTTGTCACTGTTTCTTGAAGAAGTAATGTCTCTCTAAACAACTCGATTTTGTCACGATTGGGATCATGCTGATGCAACTAACACATTTGTGGAATGATGGGAACTACACGAAACATATTATCCATATTGAAGCTTTTAGTCTATACAGAAAAAAATAGGAAGGATACTTTGATGCTGACGGAAACTTAATAGTATTTGTTAGAGACAAAAATTCAAGGTGTGAACTGTGAAGTACACATCTTTCGTTGTAAAATTTATCCCCAGGGTGCTTTATGGGCTGTCTTACATTGTTTGTTTTGTTTTCAGGATGCATATCTGGACGGTATTGACGTTAAGCCAGTGTACATGGTACGTGTGCTGCAAATAATAGAGAGGGATGAAGATAGTGGGAAGGTAAAGCCATTGGACGAACTTTCTCCTGCAAGAAGATACTGAAGAAAGTAGTGATTTTGGGTTGTAACAAGTAATTGTTTCAAAACATGAAACACTGATTGGATTAGTTGGAAATATTAGTTTCAGATTAGCATTTGTTTATGCATACATCACAGGCTTAAGCTGACTCGGGTTCATTGTTACAGGTCCTTCAAGCTTTAAGGAGATTGAAAGGGAACTCGCTAGGAGAAGATGACATTTGAGACAAAGCGTACCATTAGTTTTGCTTATCCAGAATGGTGACTACAGTTAAGTCCCATATTAATTTTGTTTTATCAAAAGCTTTGCTAAATGAAAACGGTGTCCTGTCATAGATGAATATGCAGAGACTGACTTAAGAAAATACAAAATCTTATGATATGTTTGTTGATGACCAAAATACTACTGGATATGAAGCTGTGCAATCTGATTATGTATTTGAAAAACTTCAGGGTAAGTTTATATATCCCTCTCCCTATCTCGATTGCACTGAACTACAATTAACTACATTTGTCTGTCGATGCTCTCTTCCAGTTCCAGTTGAACTTAATTGTTTCAAAGAAAACTCTTCCACAGAGATTTACATTGCCCAACACAATATGCTACGTACCCTCACATGCTTCTGCGACAAACTTGAAGAAACAATCTCAGGTTCTTCTTCTCTTTTGTGTTTCTATATACACTATTGTCTTAAGCTGAGATAGTATCTCCACTTCATTACAGAGCACAATCAACAGGGATCGATTGGCATTAGCATATACACATACGGTGATGTCCCTTTAACTAAGGATAAGTCTCCTCTCTTAAAAAAAATCTCCATGATTTCAACATTGTTGAAACGGCTGTGGAACTGACCCGTAAGTTTTATGATTTCGTGAGATTAAAGCTAAAGATTCGGCTCACTGATTGCTTCAGTTTGCCTTGAAGTATTTGGAAATACAAAGTTCAACATTACATATGTGATCAATTAAAAGAGAGAGAGATACTGATGTTTGGTGATTTTTCTTATTTCAGTATGTAAATAAACCGTGGAGTCTGCAACAAGTACATCTGTATACCCAAAAAAACGGCAGTAACTCTCCTATATATATCGCAGAGAAAACGGCGGTACAATTTCTCTTTTTACTTCAGTTCGGTTCATGTATGTAGCTCTATCTCCGGTGAATGGTTCTTCTCTTCAGGTCAGACGACTCCTCAAAGCTCATCACTTGAGGACACAAAGAGAATTAAGTATCTGAGCTCAGACATTGAAGCAATGCTTCATTCCTCAAGTAACTTCCACACTAGCAAGGATTCTTAAGATTTACTATCCCACAGCAGGATAGGTTCGAACGTAAAAGGGTATTCTCTGTGGTAGTTGATGGATTTTGTGACAATATATTATATTATATATGTAGAAGTCAAGGATCCTTATCTTAAGAAGTAACCTAAACTCTCTTTTCGGGGGATACTTTACCATCGATCGCATGTTTCAGCTATCTGATTATTGACTGTCAACGACGGTTATATTGGTTGTTTAAAATAATCCTTGAGCTCCATTAGACATGTGTCTGGCGTCTGAAGCAACATTATGTCGCAAAACCTTAATGTGTCTTGAGCCAATATTTATGTAATTATGATTAGTTGATATTTTACATTAAAAATATTATGCCTTCAGCCACTACAAATTTCATTGATGGAGACGAATCCTTTAAACTAGCTATAGATACGGTTAGGTTTATTCAAAACAGAGAATTTGTGAAAAAAAAAATATATATATATCGTTTGTGAAGGCTTTTTCTGCGATTTATAACTGTTTCACCTATTCATTTTGCTCTCTCATGTTCCATTTTCTTCCAGTTCTGAAATGAGTTAAATGTCCGGAGAAGAATATTAGAAACAAATGATTTTCTGCAATGAATGTATTCAATTTGTGTGAAGGCTTTGATCTGCAATGTTTAAGGTTTGAGCCTACTGATAAGGGCTGCTACGAAAAACTGGTAAGTGACATCGATTAACATCATCTCGGTCTTCTTTAAACCAAATTGTTTTATATTGTCAAGCAAATATATAGTTTACATGTACTAAACTAATTTTCCGAATTTGCCAAAGAGCAAAAAGTCAAATTCAAGCTTATTTGTAAAAAATCAGGAAACGTCTTGAATGACACCTACCTTATCAAAGGCTACAGTTTGGTCAAATTTACAGAAGATATTTGAAGGCTAACTTATCAGATTATGCCAATTCATTTTTTCGTTTCCTACATAACACTATTTTTAAACACATGTTGGACATATTTATTTATTCAAAAACTCATATTTTACAACAAATGAGTGAAAACAATGAAAACTACGTAGATATGAATTACATTCGAGCAAACCATATTAAATACAAAACTGAACAAAACAAATAATATTACAAAGAAAATAAAATTACAGAAAATTTATAACAATACTCTGTTGGTGAAAGATTATAAAAATTCACAATTATAATATTTACTTCTATCATTATTAAAATTATATTCTGTTTTAATAATAGTATCTATATACGGGAAAAAATGAAAAGATACAAAATTGGAGAAAATTAATAATGTTTGTGAAAATAAAAGAATACATTAACCATAAATAAATGCAGTTAATATTTTTTATGGTGTAAAAAATCAAAATCATAATATTTAAATTTTGATATTATTGATACTATATTCAATTTTAATTATAGCATCTCATATGTTGGAAAGAATACAAAATTAGGGAAAATAATGTTTGTGAAAAAATAAACATATTTAATCATAATCAGTTCAGTTAATATTTGTTTTTACTATTCTGAATGTACAATTTGAAATTAGAAATGACTAATTTTCAAATAAAAACATTTTAAAATTGTTCTATAATTTATTTTAAACTTATATAGCCACATTATATATATATGTATAGATTCAACTATAAATAATACAATATTTAAACTACTAAATATTCTGTAAACTAAATTAAAATTCTGTGTAAATTAGTTTAGAGACAATCCCTACATAAACATAAAATAAAAATAAATTAGATACAAAATTGGAGAAAATTAATAATGTTTGTGAAAATAAAAGAATACATTAATCATAAATAAATGCAGTTAATATTTTTTATGGTGTAAAAAAACAAAATCATAATATTTAAATTTTGATATTATTAATACTATATTCAATTTTAATTATAGCATCTCATATGTTGGAAAGATCACAAAATTAGGGAAAATAATGTTTGTGAAAAAATAAACATATTTAATTATATTTGTTTTTACTATTCTGAATGTACAATTTGAAATTAGAAACGACTATTTTTCAAATAAAAACATTTTAAAATTGTTCTATAATTTATTTTAAACTTATATAGCCACATTATATATATATATATATATATGTATAGATTCAACTATAAATAATACAATATTTTAAACTACTAAATATTCTGTAAACTAAATTAAAATTCTGTGAAAATTAGTTTAGAGACAATCTCTACATAAACATAAAATAAAAATAAATTATTATACATTATCCGCGCGTAGCGCGGAAAAAGACCTAGTATGTTTAATAATGTCCCCTCTTCCATTAGTCGTGATTATTCGAGCAGAGCCATAAGTACACACGTTAGTAAATTCTCACATTATTGTTTCATGTCTACGCCAACGAACCCACGTCGTAAAAGTATAGGGGAGAGTATATATTATTCAGAGTGTTTCGATTAATTGAAAAGAAGTTTAGGTCCGTAAATAAATCTCTGCTGCGGCGCATATATAAATAAATAGACCTCAAACGCTGCTTTGCATTTTAGCACACACCAACGCGCTTCACTTGTATACTTTTATTTTCTCTCCCAAAGTTTCTCCCTTTTCGATTCCAAAAGGTATGTTTTTTTTTGTTGTTCTTAGATCTCAAAGTTGGATGCTTTTCGACGATTAATCATATGGGTTTTGCTTCAAATCTCAATCATCCATCGCGTTTATAGAGAAACCCAAACAGATTCGCCCCCCCCCCCCCCCCCCCAGATGTTTGTGGTGGTTTGATTCGCTTTTTTGGTCTCTTAGATTCAGTTTGATTCCATCTCTCTGTCTTAGTTAGGGTTGATGATGTATCACTGCGATCAATTTTTATTTAGAAATGTGATTTTTGACAGATGAGTGGAGAGGAAACGAAAGAGAACAACCAGAAGCTGCAGAGACCTGCTCCTCGTCTTAACGAGAGGATCCTCTCTTCCTTGTCCCGACGATCCGTTGCTGCTCATCCATGGCATGATCTTGAGATTGGTACATAGTTTACTCATTGTTTCAGTCTCTCATGTTCCTTTGGTTTTGTATTTTTGAACTATATTATGAAATCTTGGTACCTTCTTTGTAGGACCTGGAGCTCCACAGATATTCAATGTGGTTAGTTGACTACACTTTTCTTTTTGTAATTATTAACACAATATTATTTAATGATCATTTTATTAATCATTTTATCTTTGGATGAAAATTAATCAGGTCGTTGAGATCACAAAGGGGAGCAAGGTCAAATATGAACTTGACAAAAAGACTGGACTCATCAAGGTTATTATTATTTTATAAGATCTAAAGTTTTTTCATATAAATAAATGGTTAATCTAGTCTTTTTTTATGTTCTTCATGACAATTTTGATTTTGTCTTTTTTTATCTTAGGTTGATCGTATTCTGTACTCATCAGTTGTTTACCCTCACAACTATGGTTTCGTTCCTCGCACTTTATGTGAAGACAATGACCCTATTGATGTACTAGTCATCATGCAGGTATCAATCACTCTTTTTTTTTTTTTTCATATTTGTCACCAAATTGTTTTTACATCTCTCACTCAATTTTTAACAATATTTGTGTAGGAACCTGTCCTTCCTGGTTGTTTTCTGCGTGCTCGTGCTATTGGATTAATGCCTATGATTGATCAGGTTACTAAAAGGCTCTTTCTTTTTCTTTATTTCTTCTCAAACCATTGAGGTTTGCTTTATAAGTGATTCTTTGTTTTCTTTAATTTCAGGGTGAGAAAGATGACAAGATTATTGCAGTTTGTGTTGATGATCCTGAGTACAAGCATTACACTGACATCAAAGAACTCCCTCCTCACCGTCTCTCTGAGATCCGTCGTTTCTTTGAAGACTGTATCCTTTTTTTATTCTTAATTGTTCTTTCTTTTTTGCTTTCTCAGAAAGTATTAGGTTTTCCATTTAACGTATATATCTCTCTCATAGACAAGAAGAATGAGAACAAGGAAGTTGCAGTTAATGATTTTCTGCCATCTGAGAATGCTATCGAAGCTATCCAGTACTCAATGTAAGTCCCTGTTTCTCCCATCAATAACCTAACTTTCCTACAGCTTTTTTTTTCAAGTCGTAAACATTAAAGCAACAACTATTGGATTTTGATTTTCATTTACAGGGACCTTTATGCTGAGTACATTCTCCATACCCTAAGACGTTGAAGCTTCTCTTCGGGACTTTTCGTGCAACACCTTGGTTTCTGTTTCTTTAAGAAACACCTTTATCTTAATTCATACTTTCTCTGCTTTTTCTTTTAAGACGTGGGATCTATCATTTGTCCTTGTGAACTCATTTCGACTGAATCATTCACCAACACCCTCGTTAAGCATTTTCATCCATGGATGTATAGAAAATTATCATCCACTTTTCCATAAATTATCATCCACTTGTTATTTGGGTCTTTCATAAACGGTCCACCTTAATCTTAAACATAGCCCAATATTACCAAATCAGCAGTACATTATTGATCAAGCACCATTGATAATGGGCCTGATGCCTAAGTCATTGTTCATTCAATAGTCAATACTCTGGTGACATTACAATTTTTTTTTGATGATTATAGATTATTTTGATTGCGAGAATAGTTACTTGAAGGTTTATTGACCAATTATTTGTTTACATATAAAACAATATAAAATCTAGAAAAAGGGTAGTAAAAATAATTAAATAATAGTTAACATGAACAAGCACATACATGTGGACTTACATCAACATGAACTAGTTGTACATATATGATGTGGACTTACATCAACATGAACAAGCACATACATATGTGATGTGGACAACTCTTGCGAAGAAGTGAATATAAGTATTTTTGATTTGATATTAATCTTCTTCCCTTTTGTAGTATTGTATTGAGGGGGGGAGTGTTTAAAAAGCGGATGAGGTACTCAGTGTGGGAGGAACCACTTTTAATTCTCCATTCAACAAAAAAATATTATAACAATAAAAAGTGGAAAAAACACAATAAATAGTGCAATGATAGACAAGTGGTTTTAATTTCTTTGAAAATTTTGTGAATTTTTAACAACAGTCTTGGGCACAAGCGAGGTACATACTTGGTGTTTTTGCTTTACCCGTTACTTGACTTGTCTTGTGTAAATAATAGAGAATTTGTACTAGATAGCAAAGTTTCTACACAATATTAGGCAAGTGGTAAAGACATTGTAGCTTTTGTGGTAATCCCAAAACTGTCCCTGTTTTGAGTAAGAAATCGTAGCATAGGGCTGTCAAGTAGGTGACGTTACAACAGGTCGAAACGGTTGCACACACAAAGTTTAATTATTATGCAAAGAACACATACCGTTGATTATCTCTTTTGTTTAAAAGTGCAAAAACCCCTAGATTTTTTCTTTTAACTTTGGATCTCCAATGTATGTGTTTTTCGAAACAAAATCTCAGGTCTTATTAATCTCTACAAAATTTGTTTTCTCCAGTTATCGTTCTTATACGTTTCTGCAAAATCTGTTTTCTGTTACAACCGTCGGTTGACCACAAAAACTGGCAGTAATACCCTACAAAACCGGTTATTTTGAATCTCATTCAAAACAATTTCTTTTTTTGCACCTCCTTCACAGATCTTGATTCGAAAGTTTTAGCTTATAATCATGGAGATGGAGAAAGACGATACGGTGGTTGAATAACGCGCCGAGTCAGATACCGACGACGCTCCAGCGCCAAGCTCCGCCAATCCTTCGCAAGCTCACCGTGACTCCTCGAAAATAACCGGATATGAAAGCTTGTTTACTCTCATCAATGACGAAATAAAACCTGATAAAATGTCAGGTTTTTTAACTAACAATTCTATTTATAATTAATGACATTGATTGTTCGGCTAATTGTTCTTATTGGTCGGATTGTAAATATAATACAGGAAAAATTATCTTCGGAGAATAGGGAGTGTAAGGGATAAGGATTTAGTTTGTTACATTGTGGTTTGGGTTGATTGTTTTAGGAAGGGTTTAGGGTTTAGTGTTGAACACGGGGTTTGGGTTGATTATTTGACAATGGATTTAGGGTTTAGTGTTGACCACGGAGTTTGGGTTCATTGTTTGAGGAAGGGTTTAGGGTATAGTGTTGAACATGGGGTTTGGGTTGATTAATTTACAATGGGTTTATGGTTTAGTGATGACCACGGGGTTTGGGTTGATTATTTGTTCATGGGTTTAGGGTATAGTGTTGAATACGGGGTTTGGGTTGATTATTTGACAATGAGTTTAGGGTATAGTGTTGAATACGGGGTTAGGGTTGATAAATTTACAATGGATTAAGGGTATAGTGTTGAACACGGGGGTTATGGTTCTTTATTAGAAAATGTATGTAGGGTATAGTGTTGATTGTAAATCCATTGTAAAACTCATTAATTACGACTACACCCTAAACCCTATGTTCAACTCTATACCCAAAACTCATTGTAAAACAATGAACCCAAACGCTATGTATACGAATAATTACCCGTTATATTTATATTCTCAATCCCGGTGTCCAACTAATGTTAGCCAGATAACAATTTCGATAGTTCTGTAATTATTAGATTAACCGGTTAATAATTTGGTCCAGAAATAGAACAAAATCTAGGAAATTCCTTCTCATAAATATCTCATAACACCCGAAAATATCTTCTCTTATTCAAACATATTGTATTCTCATCAAAATATCTTCTTCTCTCTCTTCACTTGACATCACGAAAATAACCGGATATGAAAGCTTGTTTACTCTCATCAGCCTCCAAAAAAAACCTGATAAAATGTCAAACCTTCCGGTTCCCGGTTGCATAGAATTTTAGGTCACGTGTGATGTGAGGGACATAATGGTGAAGCCGTGCATAAACTGTCATGGTTCGCCAATTATTAATAAATTTGCACACTTCTGCAAATACATCTCGAAATTTTGATATTGAGCTAATTAGCTCTAAATAATAAATATTTTGATTTGTATTTGTACTTGATTTGATAAGTACTTGTTAATCAAGTACTCGGTTAAATTTTAAATATTTGCAAATTACTTGCTAATACTTGTTATTTGTTTATTTATTTTTAAAATTATAAAATTAAGTGTACCAAAAAATTTAAATAGAGCTAGAAATAAAATAAATACTTTTAATTTTCATTTTCTTTTACTTTGTAAGTAGTTAATTCAGAAAGTGTACATAACTTTTTATTAAACAAGTGCTTGTTACATCAAATACTCAAAAATTAGTATTTTATAGATTATTATTACAAAGCAAGAAATAAAACATGTTTTTAATGGACAACAACAAATAATACATAGTTTTAACTTTTACAACGAGTAAAATTAATAACAACTACAAGTAATAAAAACAAGTAAGTAACAAAACAAATAAAAAAATCAATGAATAGAAAAAATAATGATATTTAATTTATACTTGTAAATAATAAGATTTATATACTTGTTATTGACTTGATAACGCCAAATACTCGATTTAATGCAAGTAACGGGTAAACATCAAGCCCTGTTTCAAAACAAAAGAAAAAACGAGTAAACATCGTGTAGCAAGTAGTAATGCCCAACTTTTTTCTTGACACCCCATTAAAGAAGTGTTTCATCCACAAGTATAAAACTTTTATCAAATTTTAGTTTTAAATTTAAAATAAATTATTGTTAATCTTGTTTCTTTTTATTTTCTGTTTTCACAATTTAAAAATAAGTGTTTCTCTCATTTACTCATCTTATTTCATTTTTAATGGATTTTAATGTTTTAAAAGTTTCTTCTTAACTCTTTAGATATATGTGTATATATATATAATATAACAAAACTAGTACGTGTATAGCTTAGTATTATATTACATAATAGAAAATGTATAGTTTAGTTACAAAATATTATAATAACATTGTCAATTGAATGTCAAATATAAAATTTTGCCTATCAAAATTTTATTCTTTTCCTTTTTTATAAATATGTTATATTTCAGAAAATTCCAAAGTTTAGTCTTATTTGGATTTTATGTATATTTTTGAATTTTTGTGTATATTCATATCCATTATAAATTTATTTTGGAAAATAGTACATTTATATAAATGTATACAATGTTTTTATTGCATTTTATACATTCTCTGTATTCAAACATATAGTTTAAACTTTAAATTGCTATATTTGTTTGATCTATACTTGCACCGTTAGATCCACTCCGCTTGATTCATGTTTCCTATTCGAAACTTGAATTTACAAGTGTCTTATCGAACCAATTCTTATCACAGAACATCCTTTTCTTCTCATATATATCTTAGTACATGTAACGAAACAAGCCTAGACATAACTTATACAAAATAATGTTACTGAACATTGGTGAATTTTCTTAAATTAATCTATCCTGTAATACAAAAACAGCTCCCTTCTTATTGATAAAAGGACATAGTAAAATCATATTATCATCTCTACTATATATGACCAATGAAGACACTGGTATTTGACTTTGCATAGAAGAAGTCTTACTCTGTTCATCAGCATGATCATCATCGAGCAAGCTTTTCCAATCATAGCTTGGCAGAATGTCGAAAGCCATCTGAGTTTCAGCTTCAAACTGCATTGCTTGCTGATTATCAAAAACACCACTAAACTGACTTGAGTTCTGTAATCCCTTAAAAATAGGAAGAAGAAAACAAATGAGTGCCTATGAAATATGGTTTTGAAGATGTCAAAGAGAGATGGACCCACCTCAGATCCTCCAGGATAGTTCATAGGAGTGGGTAAAAGGGACTGTGCACAACATGGTCGACTCCGGAAGAAGAAGAGATCTCGCTCGCTTCACCCTTAAAACTGTACTTTGCAGATTGTATATGTCCCGCTCTGTCAACCCCAATTCAGCATAATCAATTGATTACTACTTAATTACACAAACAACAATCAAAGCAGAGCAGTAACGAAAACAGAGCAATAACAAACAAAAAAAGGAGTAGAACATGTACATCATTAGGAGAGAGGCAAGAAGCTTTCATTTTCTGTGGGTTTGGGGAGAACAGGAGGAGTAGATGTTGATTGCAACGTCAAATAGAGTTTTGACATTTTCTGTTTCCTCTATTAAATTGATAAAACTTTGTCTTCTGTAACCAATAATTATCACAAACTCTCGTTTTCTTTTCATATATCTTAGGAAATACATGTAACAAAACAGCTAGGCATACCTTATACAAATATGAAAACATACAAAATCATGTTTACTGAACGTTGGTGAATGTTCATAACTTAATCTTAACCTGTAATATAAAAACACCTCCCTTCTTCTTGATGAAGGGACATTGTAAAATCATGTTAATCACTAATCATCACACCACTATATATGACCAATGAAGACACTGGCCATTGACATTTGCATAGAAGCAGTCTAACTATGTTCATCACCATCATCATCAAGAAGCAAGCAAGCTTTCCAAATCATAGCTCAATAGATCGTCGAAATTCATCTGAGTTTCAGCTTCAAACTGCATTTCTTGCTGATGATCAAGAAAACCACTAAACTGACTTGAATTCTGTAATCCCTTAAAAAATAGGGAAGTAGAGGAAAAAAACAAATGAGTGTGTGTATGAAATATGGTTATGAAGATGTAAAAGAGAGATGGACCCACCTCAGATTCTCCAGGATTGTTCATAGGAGTGGCTAAAGAGTGACTATGCTCAACATTGTCGACACCTGAAGAAGAAGAGATCTCAGTTGCTTCACCCTTAAACTGTACTTTGCAGATTGTATATGTCCCGCTCTGTCAACCCCAATTCAGCATAATCGATTTATTAGTGATCAAAATAGAGCAATAACAGGAAAAAAGGATTAGAAAATGTACCTCATTAGGATAGAGGCAAGAAGTGTGATGATACTCGTGCATAACCCAGTTGGATTTGGAACCGCTCTTGTAAAACACCAAAACCCTTTTCTCACCGATCTTTTCGCGGTTACCTCTCTTTCGCTTGATAGGCAAGGTAACGCCCGTTTTCTTCCAAAAACCGGACCTGGTTTGCCTCTTCTGTCGCTCACCTTTCTTGTATTTGCTTTCCTTGCGTCCGAAGAAATACCAAACCTGATTACTCGACTCGATCCTCGACTTCGCTGTGAAGTAACAAAACGATATGCAAATGAGAAGTTAGTTAGGGACGATTCAAACGTGATAGAGACGGTGGAGGGGAGACGTACGAGGTAAATCCCAAGGATCGAAGTTACAAATATTGAGAGTGCTAATGACTTGATCGACATGGCTCGTGTTGGAACCACCATTATTTTTCAGACGGAGAGAATGGTCTACGATCTCCTCGTCCGTCGGAAGAAACCTGAGCCCCACCGTATTCTCCATTTTTGCTTCGGCGCCAAAACTTTTCAGATAAGAACAGAAAGAAACCGAATTGAGTAAGAGAGAGAGAGAGAGAGCTTTCAATGGTTGGAGAAGGAAAGAAGGTCAAGGCAGTATTTATAGGACAACGATGAAAGTCGGGTCCGGTCCCACGCGTGCCAATTCTTGCGGAGCAATATTAAAAAAAAATTTTAAAAAAAGAAGAGAGAGACAAAACACGGGTCGGCTGAGGTAAGGGTGAGTATTGGAAACGTACAGTAGTATTTGTTACATATTTTGATATGGGACTCCCAACTTAACTAGAACATTCTCACAAACTCAAACATATAGAAGAAGGGCAGTGTGGCCCCACAGTTGGCGATACTTGCGCGGAAATATCAAAAATTCAATAGAGTTGGTCCCACAATCAAAGAGATTTTAACGTTGACCTTTGATTCTCTGGATCATGTCACCGTGACACCATGGAAAGACGTTTGCATCAATCAAGTATCCCAATCGTAGACGGTAGACCAACCAAAAACAACAAAAAGGACCGACGTCATTGAGTTTTGGGAAAATAATATACGTTGCACACGTTTTATAAGACAAATCCGGTATTCTGCTTACCTCAAAAACATAAGATGTTATAGAAGCCGGAAATACGGAATCGAGACAAATGATATATCTATACTATACTAAAAGGGAAATACCCTCAAATTCTAAGATGTACACGTAGACATATTAAATCAACCAATCACAACTTCAAAATATGCCATGTCATCAATGCCAAAACCAATTACATGACGACCATTAACGTAACCTAAGGGCGACTTCATTCCTCCTTCTTCATCCGATTAATCCTTCAATTAATGCTCAAAATCTTACCAAGATAATATAACTTCAAGGGAAGTCAAATCGTTTCACGTTCCATAACATCCTCTAACCCAATTGAACCCATAAAACTCTCTATCTCCCCTCACCCATATCTTTTACGTAAGCTCCTTTCATGAATTTTTCATCTTCTGCTGAAAGCCTGAAACTTATGATAAGGATTCAATTCAAACTTTTTCAGGTAATCTTCCCTACCGATGTTTAATTTGCTCTGATTGCATTGTAAATGTTGATCAAAAAAGATCTGGCGATGTTGAACGGGCATAGTAAATTACTATGCAATCAGATCTTTTTGATCAACATTTTTGATTCAGCAGAATATTCTAAAATTTAGTTTTTTATGACATTGACAGTATGGTGCCAACAAATCACTCCATAGCTTTTGATGATTACCCTCCGGTCAGTCTTTGTCTTTGTAAGTGTTTTTGTTTTTGTTTTTTATTCAGCAGGATGTGTGACATGCTTTTCACAGCAACCTCTCACCCTCTTTCTGAATTTGATTTTATTTCTTGACAACCAGACAACAATTGAGTGACATGGAGAGAGTACACGTTAAGGTAAAGATCATGCATGAGCTTGCTTCCGCATCTTTCTCATCTCTCGCTCGCTCTATATCTTCGGTTTAGCTTATTGGTGGATTTTTAAGCTTTCTTGATTGGATCAGTTTCTGAGACGATGGCTAGCTTTGCATCAACAGCCTGGAGACCACAGAGGTGTACCTATAAAATCTGTGTCTATACTCCGCGCTTGGCCATTTGTACATTTCCTACATCCTCAAGTGTTCATTAAGTGACATCCTTCTTTTTTCTCTTTTTTTAATTTATAACCATTTCAAGCCTTTTGCAGATATCAAAAGGAATCAGACAAAATCATTGTTGCGAAGCAGACTTCCTCAGGGTCATTAAGATGCTTAACAGTTAACTAGACAACAGGGTGGTGCTCGAGTATATGAAAGATGGAAAGGTTGGTATTTCTTTGCTCTGTCTTTTTTTGTGTCTACAAAATATTTTTCATGGTAGTTCTGTTTCATACAGGAAAATGGAAAGACTCAAAGAAGAGAGGAAATGATCTTCTTGCTTCTGTGCGAGTGATTAGAATGTACATATAAACTGTCTTTGTTCTAAGAAATTGCCGTTCATTTTCTTTTCTTTTTTAAATGTCTTCTCATTTCCTGTCAAAAGAATTTACATTCTACATTGGTGAATTTTCTGCTTATGTGATTGTTATTTTCTGTTTTAGTAAGTTTTGAGTATTCCTTATGGAAGAACATTGATAGTCTCTCTCACATTAGCTCTCACTGAACATTGATAATCCAGGTTAGTTCGCTAAGGATGTTGTCCTTATTTCTTTTACTCTATTACAACGCTGTTGCCATAATGCCTCCGAGGACAACTTAGTCTGACTTTTTTTAACAGCCCTTTTGTGCCCACTTGCTTATTACAAGTTACAATATTTAACAGTCGTCAAAAAGTAGAGCTGAACATTTGTTCGAAGTGATCAACTCAAGGGATGATGTTCTTAGGAAGTTGATGAGACAGCATACGCATCTCAAGTATGTGGAAGCTAGATTAGCGGATATGGTTCTATATGCAGATGAGATATTGAAATGTGGGTTTTGCTTGAATGTGATTAAGACTTCTTTATGTCCTTTGGAAATTTTGGAGAATGCGCACGAGATTGGCTTAGTGTTTGGAGATTGAGTGTATATTCTCGCTACGTGTATTAATGTACATGTACATTCTGCAATATTTGTTTTTGTTTTTGTTTTCAAGCATTTATATGATATATTTAAATTGAATAAGTTCTCTGCAGAAGAAACAACAGAGGACTGTTTGAATCAAGAGAATGTTTGATTTTTGTTTTACTTTTGAGATATATTTTCATGATATACTGACTGCTACTAACTGTAATTGATTTTATTACCAGATTGTATGTGAGGATTCTCATGAGGATGAGCCCTCGGGTGAAAATGGCGCAGAAGATAGTAGCCTTCCTGGAGATAATGCTCCAGTTGAGACTGGGTATGTTAACAGCGGGGGACCAGACACGGAATCTGCTAAACTTAGTCCTGCCCAGGATGAGCCACTCGAAAGGCTTCCCAAAAAGCAAGACGATGAGATCTCTAGAAGCACGTATAGTGGCCAGAGTTTTCGTACATCATCTCCTGGTGGAGACAGAGGCACAAGGTCATCAAGTGTTGATCATGAAGATGTGGGAGGTGAAGCTGGCAAAGATACTGAGATGGAGGAGGGGCACAAAATGAGTTCTGCAGTTGAAGAAGATGATGGAGGGGAATCAAAGACGGAGAGAAGCAGTGGAAGTAGCAAAGCAAGATCTGGAAGTCACAGAGATCATCAGCAGTTGAAGGATAGTGCGGAAGAGGAAGTTATTCAAAATAAGAAGCATTTTACTCGACCATCTAGCACTAAGAAACATCATGTTAACGGTGCACCGCATCAGAGCAGAAAGAACCAAGACAGAGGGAAAGAAATGGAAAGAACTCGAACGGGGAGCAAAGGTGGTAGTGAGTACGCAAATCCTCATATTGAAGCTGATACTCGGTATATTTACTCAGTGGCAAGCGGCGAGGATTTTGATAGAAGGAGAGAGCGAGATGTTGATGGCGGAGTCTGGCGCAGGAAAGAGGATGACACATTCAGTAGAAGAGGTGGTGATGAATGGTCTAGAAAAAGGGCTCGTGGAGATGATCTGGGCTCTAGGCAGAGAGGTGACCAGTTCCTTTGAGAAATCGTGTGGATGATGGTGGTTTGAGAAATAACTACGAACTGTATGATCACATTGGCAAGAGGAGGAAGGATGAAGAATACTTAAGAAGAAACCGCTCTGAAAAGAATGAAAACTCATATGGTCAGAGAGAATCAATCAGCAGCCTGAAACGAGAACGTGGTGATAGGTTGGACCATCAAGAGAGAGACGTCCAACATAAAATCAGAGATGAAATCGACGACCACGCTTCTCTTAGGCACAGAGATGATTTATACATGCAGGGAGATGGTCATGAGAGGTTGAGAGCGCGTGAAGATTTGGATAAACTAAAACTAACTCACGAGGATGGTTTATCAGCACGAGGACGAGAGGGGCAGGTGGCTGCAAGGGGTCGTAGAGGTTCAGAAGACCGATCATCATCGAGGATGAAGGAAGAGTATAAAGCTTCTGACAAAGAGCATCTCACCAAGGATACAACAAGGCAGACTAAACAGACGAAGAGAAAGGAACATCCTGGTGAAGAAAGTTCTTCTTATCACAGAGGACACGAAGACTTCTCTGCACGTACAGACGACACTGTTAACAATGAGAAAAAACCAAGGCTGGAGAGGACAAGTGTTAGAAGTGACAAGATTGTGGACTCTTTAGATGGCCAGCGATTGCAAGATAGAAAACATAAAGACTCTAGACGAAAGGTTAAAGACAAAAGAAAAGGCACAGATTCATTGAAGAACAAGCAAGGAGAACAAAATGGCAATTCCAAAGTGACAGTATGCCCCATCAGCCTATGAAATAATTTTATTAAATCTCATCCAAGTTTTGCAAAACTTAACGTAGTTATTGTGAATGCAAATGTTATCTTGCAAACTTTTTTGTTCCGTTACCAAATCTTACCTATATAATACATGGTTTTGTCACTTTTAATATGCCTCATGGTTCAGTGTTGATGTTTCTTCCCATGCCTTTCAGGGCTTAAAGGGAACCAACGAAGCAAGAAATCACAGGAATGAGATCCCACAGCAGCACAACGCCACCAATAGACACAAGGAAAACGTTTCCTCTGGTGATGAGCTACAAGATTCAAAGAGAGGACGTACGAAATTTGAGCGTTGGGGAAGCCACAAAGAGAGAGATGATGCTGTCACTACCAAGGGATCTTTATCCACTTCTTCGAAAGTTCAAGAGAAGGGAAAAGGCATTAATGGTCGAGCTAGCGAACCAACTCTTGGCTCTATTGGCAAGAACAGGAATGTAACTGAAGAGAGAAGTGGCCATGACCTTGCGGAGACCAAAGATGGAAGCGAGAAGGGACCAGGAGACCGGCACTTGGACACGGTTGAGAAACTCAAGAAACGCAGTGAACGGTTTAAACTTCCAATGCCCACGGAGAAAGACAACAACGCAGGAGTAAAGAAAATGGAGTCTGAGACGCTGCCCTCTGCAGAAACTGAAGGCCCTGCGGATTCAGAGGTGAAAGCAGAGCGGCCGCCGAGGAAAAGAAGGTGGACAAGTAGCTGAGAGTCATAAACTGGAGTAGAAAAAAAAAAGGTGAGGAACTGGCTCTTTAGTTTTAAACGTATGACATGAGATTCTCTCATCCCACGGAGCAGTTGTGGCGTTTATCCAGATGGAAGATCAACTAGAAGAGTAGGAAGAATGTGTTTGGGAGGAGCTATGTTGCGTAAGAATGGGGTGGGAATACGCCTAAGGATTTACTCTGACAGATTATTTTGTAGTAGTTGATGTAACTTTTGTAAAAGATTATTGGTCTCTTTTAGTTTTGTTCTCATACCAAATGCCTCGAGAGAGAGCGAGTTATCACTGAGATCAAACATTCATATCATAACAAACAAAGTTTCTTTAGCGCTTTAATCTATAAACAAAAAATCACTGTGTGCTTAGCTTAATATGAGGAAAACATAAAATAGCTTGTGTCAGTTTTTTTTTTGATCAAAAAAAAGCTTGTGTCAGTTTTGGAAAATGCCGAGGACGAACGTGTTACAACCTATGAAGTTATACCGTGTGATCCAACCTATGCCTGTGTGCTTGATTTTGTTTTTCCGCATAGTTTTTTCTCTGAGAACAATTTTTACTTAAGTAAATGTATAAAATGTGTAAATGTAAAAAAACAATCAACTTAAGTATGTAATACATACATGTTAATAAGAAATTATTACTTATATCATCATCGGCCGCACAGTTTTTACTTTGACAAAAAATAAGCATCGTCAGACATTCAAAGGAATAATAAGAATCAAGTTCAATGCAAGAATTTACGGAAAAACTCTCAACAATAAAAAGAAGTTTAACATCAAGAAAACACAACTAATAAGAACTTCTCATCCTCTTCCAACTTATATATGTATATATTCTGATGTCAATCTTGCTATTTTTCCAAACTAATAAAACGAAATTATTACAAAACAACGAGAGCAGATAAAACTACATATAACATTCAAACAAGATTAGTCATAACATCTATCTCTTCTAATACTATTAGACACTCTAAACAATTTTTTTTGTCGTCGACTAACACTTTTAACAGTTTTATAAAATATAGATATTCTACAATATTTTATATTCACACAACAAATTTAATAGTAACACGTTAAATGCAATTTTCCGCGCGTAGCGCGGACAATAGATCTAGTATTTATAAAACGACGTTAAAGAAAGTAACGAATGAACATGGAGGCGAGATATGATCTCTTTCCTTAACTCTAAATATTCGCTCACTATGCCGACGAAATATTGAGTCCCAGGATACAATCATGGCACACGATTCACGCTTCAATCGTGAACGCCCTATCGAACTATAAGGTACGAAACATTCTCGAAAATAGACTTACGCTAAGGGAATTTCTTAGTTGGTTTTGCGAAAAGTAAAAGTAGTGAAAATGAATGAGGAGGAGAGACGATATTTAAAGAGAAGGAGACGAGCCACTTCCCGCAACAGCAGCTGCACGTGGACGGAAATCTCGCGGAGATCGAAAAAGTTGAATTGCGAACGTTGAATTTAACTTGGTCTAAAACAAATATTCTAATCGGGCCAGAAGCAGCAACTGCCACCACGCCGGCCGTGACGGCGCACGCATGGGGACTCATTTATTCCTCTGAGTCGTTTAAGTAATACTATATGTCTGAACATATATACACTCCTCTCTAATGCATTTGTTCCCCGATGTGGGACTTTGCATAGCCTCATCATTTAATTGACAAAATTTGGGCTGGACCCATGTCATTTTTATTCACGTTTTTTATAAAGCTAATGGACTTTATAATTTGATCCAACAGATGTGTACCCCAAAAGATATGCTTTAATCTCGTAAATGTAATCTGTTTTCTTTTTCTTGATTGTCCATATCTTGAATAAGTGAGCAATCACCTTTTAAGAAACTTAATAAAATTCCGTAAATATTAAAAATGGAATCTACAAAATGTGAGAAACTACCAAAAAAAGTGGTGAATCACATTTTAGTTTAATTATGGTCATAATCATCTGGTTATTAACAACATTTTCTAGTTATTTTTAATTTTAGAGCTAGTTATTTTTATTATGTTAATATCATACAATCAACTCGCTTTTATAAAGTTTTCGAAAAAAAAACTTGTGAATTTGATAAGAATATTAAAATTATTAGAAGCTCATTTTCAAAACGTAAAAAACAGAAAAAAAATACTCCTGTACCAATCATTCATCACTCATAATTGCAATAACTATTGTTTGATTTATTTTTAAAGATACAAATATGGATCCTATTTATAATTGAATTGCAAAAAGTGTAAAAAAAAAACATAAAGCATGTACAAAGTGAGTTACGGTTTAGTTGATAAGGAAGAGACCAATGGCCGTAACGATGAGCGTTGAAGGTAAACCAAACTTGATGTGTTTAGTGAAAGTGAGAGTGTATCCTTGGCTCACTGCTCTACGAGCTTGCTCACACACTATCAAGTTAGCCGCTGAACCAAGCAACGTCAAGTTTCCAGCCACCGTGCTCACCCACGCCAGCAACAACCACGCCTTCTTCTCCTCCTCCCCTGCCGCCGCTGATGCCGCTACTCTTGCTCCCAACAATAGCACTGCACACAATTTTTTAACAGCTAAATAAAAAATCTAGCTAGATATAATAAACACACAAAAAAACATGTTTGCTTTTGAACACACCGGTTGGTACATTGGAGGCTACATTGGAGAGGACAAGAATCACAACTGCTAGAACCACGGTTCCTTTAACTTCCCCTATGTTCGCATACGGCTCCATGAGATCCCACAGAGCCGTAGGGATACCAGTTTTGTTAAACCCATCCACGGTTATAAACATCCCGCAGAAGAAGATCAGAAGCGAATACGATACTTTCTCAAGAGACGGCCTTGCATCTTTAAAATCAAGAACAACAAGAGCTAAAGCCGCGGTGATCGCAGTCCACGACATGTTCAACCCCATAAGCAGAGATACAAGCATCCCTAACGTGATTAAATAAACACTCGATTTCCACAAAACTCTTCTCCATCTCTTGGTTCGAAAGATCAACACATCGTTGTTGGTGGTCGGAATAGGATAGCTCTCTCCTTGTGACTCAGCGTCAGCTTGGTGGTCTCTAGACGCAATGCTCTCACCAGAGGAAGCTCCTCTGTTCCTGAGCGTCTCGGGATCCGTTCTCACGCTAGTTTCTTCCGATCTGAAAGAGCTGAGATGAGGTAACGTAGCTGGAGAAAACCGATGGGACGTGACATCTTCTTCTTCAACAGCTTCAGAAACTTCATTCTCCTCCTCCTCTTCTTTATGATCAGACAACAACCGCCAGTACATAGCGAGAAGCATCACAGCGTTAACAGTAATCCCAACGATCATAGCGGGAAAGACACCAAGAAGAAACTCCCAGAACGAGATCTTGCTCTGAACAGCGATGACAAGATTCTGAGGGTTCCCTATAGGAGTCGAGGAAGAGCCAATATTAGCACTCGTGGCTAAAGCGAGCAAAAAAGGGTGAGGAGGGAGGTTCTTCTGCCTAGCGATCTTCAAAACGAACTCAGTCAAAACGACGCAGCAAGTGTCGTTGGTGAAAAGAGCGCTGGAGACGGCGGAGACGAGACAGACGCGGCAGAGCAAGTCTTTGGCTCCTCTGCTTTTCCAAGAGAGGAGTGTTCCCAAGTACTTGAACATGTCGGCTCTCTCGAGGTAGATGCTCACGACCATGGTTCCGAAGAGTAGGCCGAGGATGGGGAGGTCGATTGCTGCGTAGGCTTGGTCGGGGGTGATGACTTGGAAGATGACCATGAGCATGGCGCCGAAGAGGGAACCGGCTGTTCGACCGATTGGGAGGAAGGGGACTGATGGGAAGACAGCTAGTACCCAGAAGATTGCGAAGGCTATGGAGCCTAGGACCAGTTTCACTACTGGTGCAATTGCCATTGGATCTTGTTGCTAAAGAATTGGGATTAGGAATCAATTTACAAAGTTAAAAATTGATTTGGGATAATGAACAGACAAGTAGAAGCTTCGGAGAGATATTAAACAGAGCAGAAGAAGAGGAGTCACCTTTATAGTTATAGTTAAGCCATAAAGAAAGCACTTTTCAATTTACTTTTTGAAACCCAAAAGCTTTTTCTCTCTTTGTTGTTGTTGTTGGGATCGCTGTTTCAGATCTTCTTGCTCATCAGTTTTCAGTAAGTTAACAATGATTTGACTCGTCTTTGTAGGCCTGGGCATTTGGATTACCTGTTCCAATCCGAATCAGATTTTTCAGATTTCGGAATTAAAAATATATACCAATCGGAAATTTTAAAATTCCAATTCGGATACGGTATTCATTGGATCCGGTTACATAGTAACCGTAGAAAAGTCGGTTCCGATTCAAATTTAGCTGTATTTATCTAAACAGATCTGAAATAGGTATTTTTCCTGATTTATCCGAATAAGCAAATCAATTATATGAGATTAAAACCTATAAATACTAGAACTCCGAAAGTAGATTTAAACTAATTTACAAAAAATAAAAACAATTTTAAACAAACTAAAATTTACCTATGTTAAATGAATCGATGAACTAAGAATCGGATATTTTCGGATAATTATTCGGATCTCGGATAATATCCGGTATGACCCAGTATCCGTAACATAAATGAAAATATATTCAATCGGATATTTTGCCATATTCGGACCCTAAAAACCCCAATTTTTAGGATAGCTACCGGTTCGAATCTTCGGATCCGAAAAATATGACCAGCTTAAGTCTCTGCATTAATAAAGAGTTTTTTTAATTAATCTACATGATGACAGCCAAATTGTCGTGTTAACGAGTCAACAATCACGATACTGTCATTAAGTTGAAATATTTAAATGAATGTATCAATCCCCTATATAAAAGTTCTTTTTATAAAAAAAATTATTAATTTTTTGCACAATTTTTTTTTTATTAATTTAAGGGATAATTTAATTTTAAAGAGGTTTGTAAGCTAATTGGTGTAAATCTCAATCTCATTGCCTCTTTAACATTTTACAAGGGGGGAGGGAGCAGCCATACTAATAAACAAAACTTAAGTACAGAGCACTTTAACTCGTCTTTGCATTAATAGTGTTTTTAATCCAATCTACAATGTACATAACATGACAACCAAATCGTCGTGTTAACGAGTCAAGTATCATGATAACTGTAATTAATTGAATATATTTATAGGAACGTATCAAACCCCATCACAAACTTATTTTTTATTTCACTGGAGAGTCCATTCAATCTTTTTTTTTAACACAAAAGAGTCCATTCAATCAAAAAGCATATTATCATTTTCGTTTCAGAAAAACAGAGGGGTGCTATTACCAAAGTTCAAAATGAAGAAACTATACAAACTTTACAGAGGTTTGTACGCTTCTTGGTGAAAATCTCTCGTTGCTCCTTTTAAATTATACAAGAGGCCCACAATAATGAACAAAACTTTACTAGAGAGAACTTTTGACCGATGAGAACTGTACAGTGAGACAAGCATGGTCGGAGAGGCTGTAATCTTCCGGCCACAATCCTTTCTCTGTTTCCTGCGGAAACAAAACAGCTCTCTCCACTTTCAATCCGACCCCTTCTTCTTCTTTCTTACTCTCCATCACACTCTCTTTGCACTTTTCAGACTGATCCACCATCCTCATGTTCCAAATTTTCTGACATTACATAAACCACATATACATCAGTGCCGTTTTAAACGAACTAACATTTTATTGGTTTGTGATTTTTGTTTTACCTTGAGTTCGTCATAGTCGAAGACACCATTTCCATCAAGATGAGCTCGAGCCCATAGCTCTTTTGTCTCTTGGAAGCTGAGTCCATGTGGTATACCCGTTAGATTTACCTTTCGAAGCCCTTGGCAGAATCCAGAGTAAGTTAGTGAATCACTATGATTCTTTCCCCCAAGAAATGCAAATGCCTTGTCTTCAGCTACGGAAGCTTTCTGGAGTTGATACTAGAAACACCATCAAGAATTATTCAAAACAAAGGACGTGAAAAATGACTTAATATTAGGTAAATTGATTACAATTTTTTTTTTGTGAAGATTTGTAAATGTCACTCACCTTGATAATGCTGAAAACAGCTTCAACCCAACTTGTTCTCAATGGTTTTCTTGAATTGCTGCTAGTAGGATTACATAGCCATATGAAATCAACTCCGCATATGTTACCCCTGTGGTTTCTATGGCTAACCCACTGACAAAAAAAATAAAGATAGAAAGACGGTTAAGGATGAACAAGGCTTTAATAACAGTGAGAATGTTCATAAGAAATCTCTAACCCTATGAGCATCACTATCCGTGTACTGATGAGCAACATCGTATGATGATATGAACCCTTGAGATCTCAAGAATTTGTAGACATGCCCACGCTTGCTTCCATTCCAGTCACTAAAAGTTCAAATTCTCTGATCAGATTGTACTGGTGAGTAGTGGACACAGTTTCAATTACTCTTAGAAGACAAAGAAGCTCACCCGCAGAGAATAATGGGTATGTGGCTAAGCTTATTTTCCTTTTGGTAAGCTTCGAGATATTCGAGAATCTTGTAAACCTGTCAGGAGAAATCAAAGATGATCACACCAACAGAAAAGAAAGAAGCAAGACGATAAGAAGGATGGCAAACCTGATGCAGTCTTGCAATGGATAAACTAGAATCATGTGGGAACAAGAGATGAGTGTTGACTATAAGAACTTCTTGGTGTTTCCCATTAAGAGGGAAGGGAACAAGTGATTTGACATGTAAGAGCTGAGCAACACGGTCTCCAAAATCGTTAAAGAGCAGCTCCCGGTAATTTACAAGTTCAAAGTAGTCCTTATGTATGGCTGTTAAAAGACCTGTAATAAACAAATCCAACCTAGAACAATTCAGCAATAACCACTCCTAAGATTCTAATGCCTAGAAAAAGTGTTTTAAACAACAATGATAATGTGTTCAAAAAAAAAAAAAACAATGATAAATTTGAACCAAAAAAAAAACAATGATAAATTTGAACAAAAAAAAAACAATGAAAAATGGGAGAACCTTACTTACCATCACCACGACGGTTTGTTCTAGGCAACTGGAAAATAGTGTAGCCAGCAGAGCCAAGGCGATCATGGTACATGTTCACCAGTTCCTCATTCGCAACCCAAACTTCCTATCAATTCAACAGTCACAGTTCTCTTAAAACCACATACAAAAAGAGTCAAACGTTGACTTTTTAAAAAGATTTATTATTACCTGGAGACAGATCACTGAGGACCGTTGATGGAGTAATAGCAAATCTAAAATCTTTTGGTTCCGAGTAAACCAAAGGGCGCGAAAATGGCTCTCTCGAATGCTCTGATTCTGTGCACACAACAAAAAACCAATATTGTCGAGCAAGAAAACTTCGGAAAATCAAAAGAAGAAGAGAAGAAACAAACAAACAAACCAGTTGATCAACGCGTTTATAAATGGGAGCCAAGATATTGAAAGTGGTACATGAAATACTCGTTGAAGGAGCTAAGCTCGAGTTCAGTCTCTGCACCAATCACATCGGATCTGTTGTGAACAGCCGTCGTATAGGTTAGAAGAAGAATAGAGAAAACGTATTGAGGCAAATACCCGTTTAGGGTTTCTTATTAATGATGTGATTTAATTTACAAACCCTTAGACCCATATTTATACAGCCTCAAAAAAACCCGATTTTCTTTTCCCAATAGAAATAGTAATTTTCCTAAACCAAAAAGGCATACCGTACCGCGGGGGCCGCAGGCCCCCGCACCCCCTAGATGTCAACCTTGACTACGTCCGACCCATGAGTGCTGGGCATTTTACTGGTACATCAGAGATTTAAGACACACAGATGCAACAAACACCACCTTGACGAAAAATCTCTACAAAAACTCCTTATCCCGTCTATCTTCTGGGGGGAACCTCCATTGCTTCTTAGCATTGGCAAACACGGAGCAGATTCAAGCAATGCTTGAACTTCTCCGTTGTAACAGGCTTGGTCAACATGTCAGCTGGATTCTCCGACGTATGCACCTTCTCCAATAAGACTTCTCCAGAAGCTGCTAACTCCCTTATCTTGTGAAACCTTATACGTATGTGCTTCGTCCTTCCATGATACACTTGATTCTTAGCCAAGCATAACGCGCTTTGACTATCACAGTGTAGCTGAACACCTTCTTGATCAACACCCAACTCGGATACGAGTCCTTGTACCCATACTGCTTCCTTAGCTGCTTCTCCAAGTGCCATGTATTCAGCTTCAGTGGTTGACATCGCTACAATACCTTGTTGTACCGATCTCCAGCAAATAGGTGCTCCTGCAAGAGTAAATACATACCCCGTAGTTGACCTGCTATTATCAAGGTCTCCACCATAATCTGAATCCACGAACCCAATAACTGAATCCTGCACTTCTCCACCAAACATAAGCCCATAGTCACTTGTACCTCGCAAGTATCTTAGGATCCACTTCACAGCATCCCAATGTCTCCTCCCAGGATTCGACATGTACTTACTGACTTGACTAACTGCTTGTGCTAGATCCGGTCTTGTACACACCATTGCATACATCAAACAACCAACTGCGCTAGCATAAGGAACCTCCGCCATATCCTTGAGTTCTTCAGCAGACTTTGGACTTTGCTCTGCTGTAAGTATGAAGTGCTTCGCCAATGGTGTAGAGACTGGTTTTGAATTTGACATATCAAAACGTTCTAACACCTTCTCAATGTAGCTCTTCTGAGAAAGCCATAACCTCTTAGAGCTTCTATCCCTGCGAATCTCCATTCCAAGAATCTTCTTTGCAGCACCAAGATCCTTCATCTCAAACTCTCGTCCCAGTAACCCTTTCAAACGATTTATGTCATCCATATCGTTTGCAGCAATGAGCATATCATCAACATATAACAGCAGGAATATGGGAGAATGGTCAAGGGACTTGACATACACACAGCAATCGTACTCGCACCTTTGATAGCCTATCTTCATCATATATGAGTCAAACCGTTTGTACCATTGCCTTGGAGCCTGCTTCAAACCGTATAAAGACTTCTTCAATCTACACACCAGATGCTCTTCTCCAGGCTTAACCAAACCTTCAGGTTGCTCCATATATATTTCTTCCTCCAACTCTCCATGAAGGAAGGCCGTTTTCACGTCCATCTGCTCAAGATGCAGATCCCAGACAGCTACCAAACCCAACACAGCTCGTATGGAAGTGTGTCGTACTACCGGTGAGAATATCTCATCGTAGTCTATTCCTTTCTTCTGCGAGTAACCTTTTGCCACTACTCTGGACTTGAACTTCTTAGGTTCTTTCACAGACATCCCTTCCTTCTTCTTGTATATCCACTTGCAACCAATTGCTCTCTTCCCTTCAGGTAACTCCACAAGATCCCAAGTCTCGTTCTTATCCAGACTTACTGCCTCTTCCGTCATAGAACCAATCCATTCATCCCTCTCATCGCTATTAATGGCTTCATGATAGGTGGTAGGATCATCCATCTCGACCATAAGAGCATAGTTGACCATGTCTTCAAACCCGAACCTGACTGGAGCCTTTATTGCACGTTTTGGTCTTTTAGAAACCAAACTCTCCTCTGTACCACGTTGAACCTCTTTCTGTGCCACTTCCACAGACCGCTCATCACTAACTTCATCTGGTTTATCTGCACCAGACTCCTCCTGAGAAACTTCAGAATCCGTGATAGTCTCAATGGTCACAGGCACTCGGTCTGATATCGCCTGCTGCACCATATACTGCTCATCAAAGACCACATCTCGACTAAACACCCTTTTCCTTGCCTCAGGATCCCATAACTTGAATCCTTTAACACCTTTCTCAAAGCCTAGAAAAATGCACTTCTTGGATTTCGAATCCAACTTTGATCTTTCATCACCTGCAACTAGCATGTAAGCTGGACATCCAAATATCCTCAAGTTTGATAGATCAATATCTACCCCAGTCCATACCTCTTCTGCGACCTTCCCTTCTAAGGAACTTCTTGGCGATCTATTTATGAGATAGACTGCCATGTTTACTGCTTCCGCCCAGAACTGCTTTGCTAACCCTGCATTCAACCTCAAACACCTTGCTTTCTCTGCAATCGAACGATTCATTCTTTCAACGACACCGTTTTGCTGAGGTGTTTTACGCACTGTAAAGTGCCTCTGAATGCCATGCTCCGCACAAAACTTCTGGAACTTCCCGTCAGTATACTCTGTGCCATTATCCGATCTCAAGTACTTCACCTTTCTCTCCGTCTGATTTTCTACTTCAGCTTTCCAAACCTTGAAGTTTTCGAACACCTCAGATTTCTGCTTCATGAAGTACACCCAAACCTTCTTAGAGAAGTCATCGATGAATAAAACGAAGTATCTTGATCCTCCCATAGATTGCACCCGAGTTGGCCCCCACACATCAGAATGGACATAGTCAATAAGACCTTTTGTCGTGTGTTGGCCCGTCTTAAAAGATACCTTGGACTGTTTTCCCATCACACAGAACTTGCAAAACTCCATCTTGCAATCCTTCAACCCGTCCAGAAGACCCCTTCTCAAGAGCTCTTTCAAACCGTGTTCCCCAATGTGGCCCATACGCATATGCCACAAGGTTGTACACTCCGACTCAGAAACTGCAGCTGCAGCACCACCTACAACCACGTTCCCTATCAACCGATATACGCTTCCAGCTGTCATCTGTCCCTTCATCACCATCATAGAACCTTTGAAAACCTTCAATACTTCATCATCATCTGATTTGTACTTGAAGCCGTTTCTATGTAGCAACCCCAGAGATATCAGATTATTCTTCATGACTGGTATGTGTCTGACATCAGTTAATGTCCTGATAGTCCCATCATACATCCGAAACTTGACTTGTCCAATGCCCACAACACCACACGCCTTGTCATCCGCAAGTCGAACAGAGCCCATGTTTCCAGCCTTGTATGTTTCAAACCACTCCCTGTTAGGGGTCATGTGGAATGAAGCTCCCGTATCCATTATCCAGGTATCCGAGTGATCACCTGACGTAACAGCAAGCATATCTGAATCAGCTGATCCTTCCGAGTCTTCCACCTTTTGAACCATGTTTGCAGAGTTCGATGTTTCCTTCGAATTCTGCCCTTTGTCCGGACAGTCTCTTCTATAGTGGCCAGGCTTGCCACACCTATAGCAGACTACTTTCTTCCCGAACTTTGACTTTGACCTTTTCTTGCTAGTATCATCCTGCTGCTTCCCCCGCTGCCTTCCTCTATCCTGACTGACATACAGTCCGTCACCTTGAGAGTTGTCTCCCACGCCTGTATTCTGCCTTCTCTCATGGTGAGAGAGTAGTGCTGCAGAAACTGTCTCCAGCTTTATGGTCGTTTTATCGACTGTTAGAGCTGTTAACAACGTCTCATATTGAGGAGGCAGAGAACACAGCAAGATCATGGCTTGATCTTCGTCCTCAATCTTCACATCCACACGAACCAGATCCCCGATGATTTGATTGAAGTTGTTGACGTGTGCAACCAGATCCCCGCTCTCAGACATCTTCAAACCGAACAACCTCTGCTTGAGGTATAGTTTGCTAGATAACGATTTTGACATATACATCTTTTCCAACTTATCCCACATCTCCTTACAAGTTGTGAGGTCCATCACCTGATGTGTTATGTCATCCGACAAACAGAGTCGAATCGTTGAGACGGCCTTATCCTGCATCTCTTCCCAATCATCCTGATCCATCGCTTCCGGTTTCGTCTCCAACAGAGACTTCTTCATCCCTTGCTGCGTAAGCAAGTCCTTAACACGCCGTTGCCACAGACCGAAATTTCCCTTCCCATCGAATCTTGGAACATCGAACTTAAGAGAACTTCCTCCGGTCATCCTTTAGGGTTCGCAACCTAAAGCTCTGATACCACTTGTTGTGAACAGCCGTCGTATAGGTTAGAAGAAGAATAGAGAAGAAAACGTATTGAGGCAAATACCCGTTTAGGGTTTCTTATTAATGATGTGATTTAATTTACAAACCCTTAGACCCATATTTATACAGCCTCAAAAAAACCCGATTTCCTTTTCCCAATAGAAATAGTAATTTTCCTAAACCAAAAAGGCATACCGTACCGCGGGGGCCGCAGGCCCCCGCACCCCCTAGATGTCAACCTTGACTACGTCCGACCCATGAGTGCTGGGCATTTTACTGGTACATCAGAGATTTAAGACACACAGATGCAACAGGATCTCTCACAAGTCAGAACAATAGAAAAACTATCAAAATTACTTGAGTTGACGACGACTTACCATAACTGAAAGCGCACTTGTTGTGTCTGGCGGAAAAAAAATAGATGAGAGTCGATGAAGGGAGATGAATCGACGACGACTCTCCTGTGATGCCTTTCTTTTCGAATTTACAAGCGGATGGATGGTTTCAGATTTGTATATTTTTTCTTTTAGGCACGACTGATTTTTTTATCTAATTTATTTAAATTCATGCCTTTATGCGAACCGTTTATTTTTTATTTATTAAACACGTTATTAATCTATACCACATAAAACACGCATTTGTAAGGACGGACCATGAAGTTTCATTCACAATTGCTATTATATGTTCCATGTAATTTCGTTCACCAATTACTACTAAAATTTTCATGTAATTTCATTCACGACTGACAAAGCAAATTCTTCAAAATCGAGTGATAATAGCAATCTTCTATAACTCTGTGTCTTTTTTCTTTTGTCATCGATTTAAAACAGACTCATAATAATTCTATAAACTACACTGTAATTCTGTATTCATATAAACAATGAAAAACGGAGTTTTTACATGTCTATTGATGATTTATAAAAATATAGAATAACATGCTTATGATTTCTTTAGAATATTATTCTAAAAGTATTTTTGTTACGTGTTGCGTTCATCGACGATCTATTATATTATTAATTTTAATGAACTAGATTATAATATCTAACTAATATAATCAAAAATTTATTTACTAATTCATATCAATTCAATTTTAGTTTAGTTTTTTTAAAATAAAATATATATAATGAAAAGGATCATTTATTACAAATATTTTAAAAATATATTTTCAAAATAATAAAAATATTTTCTTTATATATATACATTTTCTTAAAAGAAGATTATTTCTTTCGGTTGAAATAAATTGATTTAGGAGTTTTTGTTCGAATCGACTTTGTAACCAGATCTTAATTCATGTTTAACGGATTGAATAATATTTGGTTAAAAAAAATTATTTCTTTCTTAATAAAGGTCATTTTGTGAATTCTCTTTTTATTTTAAATTAAATCACATTTAAATATATATTTTAATATTTAAATGTGATTTCATTAACAATAAAATTAAAAGAATTTGAAAAAGTAACCTTTATATTAAGAAATAAATAATCTTCCTTTTAAAACATTATCTTCAAAAACATTTTGTTAAATATTTTCAAAATAATAAAAATATTTTATTTATATATATATATACATTTTCAAACATCGGAAAAGTGCATCCGCGTGCATGCTTTTTTAAAAAACTTTTTTATAAATAAATATTTGTTTGTATATGTGATATTATATATTTTAAAATTTACCCGTTTAAATAGTTGGTTAATATACATATCTAAATACAATAACTTATAGTTTATATTGAGTAATTTTATTTTATCTTGTAAATCATCGGTTGTATCATCCATATTTTTAGAATATGACTATATATCTGCACAAATGGTCTTTTATATTCTTATAGATTAAAATTTTATGATAATGTATAGTAAAAATATTGTATATACTATTTAAAATACATGGAGCTATATATTTTATAATTTTCAACATTTGAAAATATATTTATATATTAATCTATATATTTTATAAATGATTCATTTTATATGAATTTTATTTTACCTTTTAAAGATAAATAATAAAAATATAATTATATAGAATTTAAAACAATATTGTTCATTAAATATTTAAATATAGGCTTATTAATTATTTCCAAACATACATATAATAAAATTGGAAAATACAAAGAATACCAAATCTAGGTTTATTAGTTATTGTTGCCATAATCTTTAGTTAGAATTTAATTTTGAAAATGTATTAATTAAACATGAAATGACAAAAAATCCTAAAAAGTAGGTTAATTAATAACTTCAAAGACATAACTTTGTAAGTAAATTGAAAAACAAATGGGTATTTTATTTTTGTATTTCTTTTTTAATAGATTAGATCATTCTTTGTCCAAATAGAATAGATGGACAAACGGGTTAATGGACATGAGTGAGTCCATTTTAACAGTTCTTTTTTTTTTGGTGAATTTTTTTTGGTGAATCCATTTTAACAGTTCTAAATACATAATTTTACTATCTAAGATAACAACTAATCTAATGCAAAAAAAAAAAAAATATACTCAACCTTTTATCTATTTAGAACCAAAAAATTATAGTTGACTTTTGAGAAGTTTATGTAATTTAATACACCCAAATAATAATTAAACTGACTACATATTATATATCTAAAATCACATATGTAATTAAATAACATAATATTATTTAAAATAAATATTTATAAATGATAAAAAATCTTTTGACAAAATGCTTTAAATGATAAAATTATTTTAAAATTGAAAATAGAAAATTAATAATTAATTTTGTGGAGTCTCGAAATGCATCATGCTTCTTGTCTCATGTCGGTGACCGTGACACGGTTCCTACCAAAGCAACTTTTTAACGTTTTTATTCATGAAACTAAATTGCCAGGGGTCAAAGTTGCTTAATCTGTTAACCACGTCGTAAAAAAAATAATGTATTTTTGTCAACGCATAAATAAATATTATCGTTGGGTTGAATTTGTCTTTGTCTAAAATCGTTGTTTCTGTCACACACGAATTAGTGTCGTTGATAATTAAACGGTATATTTTTGAAAAAATATAATAGTAAATCCCGTGATCAATCATAGTGCAAAACCCCAAGTAATAAGAATTAGTTAATGTAGAGACAACAAATAAACTTGACAATTTAAAGCAAAATATAAGGCAAAAACTCGGAGACAAAGACGATGTAAATGATTCGAACAAATCTCAAGATATTACAACAGCAACATAAAGCCGGAAACAAGAAAAAAAAAATCTTCTCACAATAAACAGAGCTCTTAAAGTGGCTTTCCACTTATCTTGACGTCATTTTTGATTGCTCCTTGGATCATCTTAACGACAAAGTACTACAAAAAAAAACGTTTGTTTAGCAAAGTTGAAAAAGACAGTAAAAATCGAATTTGTGTCTACAGTGTGATTTGTTTTACCTGAGCGGCAATGATAAGAGGGATGAGTTTCTTTCCTTTATCATCAGAGTAAGATCCATCCACCATCTTCTTGTCTACATGAATCGCTTTCTTCTGATTTGTTGCTACATCCGTTATCGCCTTAACCAGGTTCGGGATCCACGCTTCACCATTCGGTAATGCCTAAACCGAGAGAAAGAGAGCGATTTTTTAACAGTCTCCAAATCAGTTCAAGTCAGAGATTCAAACAAACCTTTTCTTCCTTGTCATTCTTGCTGCATCTTCCACTGTTCTCCGCATATACAACCTTAATTGCAGAATCCTACAGACCAGTAGAAGCATTATAACTGATTCTTTCCCAAACATGGTAATACTATTTGTAAAGCCATACCTCAAACTGTTGTTTTCCCATCTTGGCACCAGCGCGGATAGTTTTGAGCAGAGAATCTGATCTCTTTGAGGAAAAAGTTTCATGGGAAAGGTCATCGGGTGGGGAGAACTGAGCATGAGTCAAAACAAGCAAGGTTTTGCACCATATCTCGTTTCCAAAGGTTTGGGTGATAGCTTGAACAACTTGCATATCTAGCTCATCCACTCTATACACATCCAGACGATCAACATAGAGCAACACATCTATGGTTCTGTTCACAAGAAACCTGCCCCCAAAATCCGACATAGTAAGCCCCATAATTTACAAACACAGGGAACTTGTCATACATACGAGGAATACTAATGACTGACCCTTTGATTAACTCGAGGGCTTGGTGATTGACATAACCAGCTTCCACAAGACCAGGGGTGTCAATAATGTTAATAGTGAAGCCTCCCATTGTTCTTGAAACCATCACTGGCCTCAAACCTTCTGCCTTAAAAAATAAAAAAAAAACACCTATTACTATTATTATTACTGTACAAATGACTACACTTTCTCAATGCCAGATTCAAATGACAAATTCAACTAAACTAAAAGACACACCTGGAAAGGACTGACACGGACGACTTGTTCACCAATAAGAGAGTTGACAGTGGATGATTTTCCGACACCGCCTTTGCCCATAACAACAACTGTCAACGAGTTCATATCCTGCAAAAGTACACAACCCTCAGAGTATTACAAAGAGTGCAAAGAAACAGAAAATACAAATTTAAAAAAAAAAATAAGAAGAAACCTTTTGCTTCAATTTGGCGAAGAATTCAATTAACTTTTCCTGGGTAGCTGCTGGAAATTGCTAAACCCAACCCATTCACGAACAATGGACCCCATCACTCCAAAAACCCCTTCTCCACAACCAAAACAATTACACAATTTTTTAAGTTTGCAGTACAATTCTTTCGTATATTAACGCGAAAGCCTAGAAATGACGATGATAGAATTAACCTTTTAGATATTGAAAGGAACGTACCGTTGTGTGTGGGCTTTCTCAAGCGTTCTGGAGAGGAAAACAATGTCCATGTGACCTTATCGGAACTCTTTTTAATAGTTTTACTAATTTATTATTTCACTTTACTCCTCCATTCTTCAACTCTCTTTTTTACTGTCACGTAACTTTAGTTCAACCCCAAACCAAATCCATTTTACCATTTTTTTTTTCATTTTACCATTTAGCATTACACTGTTCATATTTTTCACCTTCTATCATAGGTAATTTACAGTTCGCTTCCTCAGTGACATAATCATCAGAGTCGTCATCGACTCATCGGAGTCCACCCCAACTGTTTGATATTTATTCATCTCTCCACCCTTAGTATTTGATACATCAATGGTATCACTTTCTCTTACAATTATGACAATGAAATCTATAAACACAACCACCACACCAAGAACCAGAATCAAGATACCCACATAAAAAAGGTTAAAGACGACTCATCAGCAATTTGCAATACTACAATGGACATCGAGAAGCAGCGATCAAATGAAATGAAGTGAAACAATAAACAAGCGATCTCGAATTCAAATAACACATCATGACAAGTACCTATCATCACCTATGGTCGTCAAAAATTCAAAGACCGAACAGCTACAAAAACACAAACCCCTGAAATTCTTTAACTCAAAATGTGGAAGATATTGCATAATTTTTGAATATATAATATAAGAATCAAAACTTATCGCCTCAATCACCAATTAAATAAGATCTCCAATGATTTTAAGAAAACATAAACAAGAATCTCATGACACAGAGTCCTACACTTATCGCCTCTAAGAAAAGAGGAAATGAGGAATTTAAGATTGAAGAAATCATCTCAGTTTGGCTGCAGATAAGAACTTCTTCGCCTCCGATTTCCAAAATATTCATTCGATTCAAACGCGTTTTGATGATCTTTGAACTCCACATCACAATAGAGAGGGAGACTAATAATGACTGTTATAAACTTTTTATTTTGTTGTTTGTAAATTCACATAGCCACCTAAAGTAACTCTTTAATCAATCGTCTTAGTTTTTATTAATTATTACTTTTTCATCAATGGTCTATATATTGGTATGTTGAAAATAACTCAATGGTCAGGATCTTTTCTTTTGAATGAATAACGAAATTAAATGATCGATATTCTCTATCTAAAGTCTTAAAGATAAAGTCTTTCATCTCTCTCGAACTTTCGAATGCTTAAAATCGACTGTAAATAGAGATCATTCTCATGCTTGGACGATCAAACACAATCTTATTCAACAATGGCTAATGTAAAGATAAAAAGGAAAAACAAAACAAAAAGTGAAGCGAATTCGAATTCATGTAAGAAATTCTTTAATTTTTTTTTTTTTGTTTTACGAAATTCTCTACATTTTTCTACTCTTTTTGCATGCAAGAAATTTCTTTGGAAAGCATGAATGACGCTTACTTTTACAAATGAGACAAGAAAGAAGAGCAATTAGCAAATGATGATGTTGAAAAACAATTTCATAGATATAAGGTTGTACATATGCAAAGTACAGATGTTGTACAATTGGAAAGTACAAAATCACATTACTATGAAGGGGATAGAGAATTGAATTTAGGTAGAGTTGGTTGGTTTTAAGAATCAAGAGATTTGTTAAATTTTGTAAAAGAGTTCTAAAGAGTTTTTAATATTTAAAAAAGTCTATGAAACTAGTTTTCTATATTTATTTTAAGAATATTGAATATATATGCAATATTTTTTGAAAGATTTTTTTGTGAGTTTTAAGTTGTAAAGAATTCAAGTTTCAATAACACTAGAATTTGAAAGAATTATAAAATCAATAAAACGAAAGTTTTTGAATAAAAATAAACTGTATATGTCATTAAACAATCATCAAACCAATAACATTTGATTTTATTAAGAAAGTTAGAATTCATAAATAAAAAATCACAGAATTTGAAAATGTTAGCAATCATTACAAATTTAAATTTCACTAACACTACTCCATGAACATTGGTGAATTTTCTTTAATTTAATAATCTATCATGCAAAACAAAAGCAGCTCCATATTCTTCTAGATTAAGGGATATTTCGTATCGCTTCCTACTAAATCTTAAAATCTACTACCTGAGAATGGAAAGACTGCAAAGCTAGTATTCATTGAATCACTTTCATGGACAAGTCATTGCTTGAGAAAAACAAATCAATTTAGTTATCTTTAGCAAACTATGAAATGTACATCAAAGTTAAGTAGGTAAAACTATAGTTTTCTAACATGTCTTTCACTACAAACAATTTCTATTTTAAACAACACGATATTTATTTACGTATATTTATCTTTTAATTAATATAAGTAGAAAAAATAATTATATATTTTCACATTTTAGAATAAATTCTATATCGGCATATTTTACAATCTCCGTTTTTTTTCCTAATCAACAACATTCTCATACAAACTTTTCTCTAACAGTTTACATATACTATAGTCTACCTCCCAACATAATAGAAGAAAAATTTAAAGAAACTTTGGACAAGGAACCAAACCACAAAGATACTGAGAAGAAGCTGGTGTCGTTAAGAGAGATTGATGAAATGAGTATGGGAATGAAAGATTAATAAACGGTGGAGACAGCCAAGACCACGGGAGTACTGGTGAAAGGGTCATCTGTTTGAATGGGTTTAGGCCGTGAGCAATACCCATAGCCGTCAAAAGGTGGTTATGCATTCCAAAGTTTAATATCGCCTGAGGAATATATGGATTCATTCCCATTATTGACATCACCTGCAATTACAACATTATTTTACGAGTTAGTTTCTGATGAGTATTTTTGGAATACTTATATTAGCATAAATGAGCAGCTTATATATTTAAAAAAGAAATGGGGAATAATATATAATTGTAATTATGATTAATTGTTGAATTCTTTGTTTTGTATTTTTACATAAGATTTTGTTCTTTTTTTTTAACTTCCCATAAGATTTTGTTGATATCAGAGAAATGCTCTCAAGTTAAATAAATAAAAACCTTTTATGTTAATTATACAGTCTTCAAAATTAATTCTCAGTTACTGTTGAATAATGAACATTAAATATGTTTTAACTTGAAAGCAAACATAATATATCTGATGCAAAAAAAACTACAACACGATTAATTTTAAATCGATTGCGTAGAACTCTAGATCAGTAAAACGACTTATAATCTAATCTACCATCTAAAATGTGTGATTAATAGACCGTCTGTATAGGTAATTAGGAGTTATCTTGCGCGATACACAAAAATATTAATTTTAAATATAATATTTTATTTAAAAAATAAATAAATATATATTTATATATACACACAGTTGGACATTATTATTTTCAAATTTTAACTTCGAAAATTTGGAAAAACAAATCATAAACACATTTTGTAGTTTTATTTCTTTTGATTTGGTTTAACTATTCTAATTTGATTTTATTTAAATAAAGTTAAAATTACATTTTAATTTTTGTATATTTATTTTGAATATAGCTCTTATCATCAAATTTTACATAAATAATATATATATAATGTATAAATTTTGAGTTTTTTATTTTAGTTAAAATATGTCAAATGGGAAAATTAATTTGTATATTAACCTGATGAAAGAATAAATTTAAATAAAATTTTAATCATTTAACTATCAGAAAAAAATATTTGATTAATGTTGCTTTAGTTTTGTATATTTTGATGCATACTTATAATTAAATTTGGTAAAATGTATATTAAATTTATTAAAATGTATAATTAAAATTTTGTAGCTATTTTTGTAGTTATATTTAGCTTATTTTTACTTGTGTGGTTTATTAGTGAAATATATATATATATATATATATATATTAGTTTTATAGTGATGTATGAGTTTTTTGGTATATTTTAATAGTCTTTTCAAAAACAAATATTTATATAGAAAAATTACAATAATGATGATATATGAGTTAATAGTTATTTTCATATTTAAAACATATTACCAAAAACGTATATTTTTTTATAAGAAAAAGTGTACATGCTATAATTAAATTAATGTAATGTTATATTTTTGTAAACTATGTCATATTTTCTAGTTGAGAATTAATGTGGTGATGACATATATCAAATCACTTTGTAAATAATGCCTAGGACACTACTGAAACAACATATTTTTAGTGATAATACATAAATATTAGATACATATGTTTCACCAATTAAAAACCACATGATAACAAATCAATTATTCTCATAAGTCGACAGGCTGAGATCAAAAGAACAATTACTATCAAACGAGCTTCAAACTCGCAGGCCTCATCAATCCTTTTTGACACCCAATTATGTTTAAAGAAACCAGAAACTATATGTAGAGATATAGGTATTATATATATAATCATACAAATAGTGAATAAAGTTAAAGATAGACCTGGAATTGAAGCTGAAGATTTTTCATATACTCAATGGTCTTATCCAGAAGCGAAACCATATCCGTCTGAAAATCGAGAAAAATACACAGCCGGCCATTAGAAACCGGAACTTTAATTTAAGGCAAGTTTGCTTAGTACATGGAACTATATATATGTATTACACTATGTATAAATATAGAGAGAGAAAGAGATAGTGAGAGAGTAATATATTAAAATATTACCAACCTTGTGACAATTAGGAACAAGCTTCTGTAGAGTACGCATCTTGTTACTCATCATCTCGTCTCTTCCTCTTTTCTTGGAACTTTTTCTTGTCACTAAAGGAGCCTTTCTAGTAAAATCCTCTGATTCATTCTACAACAAAAAATCGTAGAGGCAAATGAAGTGAAAACAAAATGCTCAAAATGAAGAATATACAAAACACCAAGGTCTCAGGTTACATATGTCAAATATATGTCGACTTACATCACTAAAGATCTGAACGCGACGCCGTTTCCGCTTCGCATGCATGTTTCTCAAATAAAGTCGATTATATGAACTATCTGAATAATCTTTGATATGAAGATGATGATCACCAGTTTCAGAATGTTCATCAGGAACAACAGACGTCATGTTTTTCTCCAAGTTGTCTTCTTCTTTACTAATATCTGGAACAATTTGAACATGAACATCTGCCTGATCACGATCAAAATAGTGGTAGCTCCATTTTAAGCCGTTGATCTGACGATCTTTACCACTTCTTGCTCTTACTGATATATCTTGATCTTTCACAGCAAGTGATTCGACATCGTTTCTCCATCCCAGTCCCATGAAGTCTTGATTATTCAACCTGAAAAATAAATAGTAAATTATTAGGGTTTACGAGATTAATGAAAATAAAAAAGGATCACTGAACCGTAGACAAGAAACCTAGACTATATGAACTCTGCCTTTTTAAGTATACGTACTTGTTAATGAACCAAAGAGATATCGGAGATAGAGAGGATTTGAGAAAATTATTCTTTGGGGGAGGGGGCTCAAGATTTGTCCGAGAAAATGGAATCCCATTTCATTTTATATAAGAAAAATCAGGCCGGGTGGTACAGTTGTCAGCCAATTTAGTGGCCCACTAGTATTACGCCACGTTTCGTACTATGAATGGTTCTTTTGGTTTTCTATAGAAAATGTTTTTTACGTACACCGACAATAATACAACAATCCGACGAGATTCTTTAATTAATACCTTTTTTTTTTTTGATCAACCTTTAATTAGTACCTAAGGACACAAGGTTAAAGTTATATCATTTAAATATAAGTTTTTTTTCTATGAAAGATTTTAAAACATATATCATGTCATTTAAAACATAAGTTATGTTATTTATTCTACCTTATATGAATTGCTTTACATTAAACTCGATCTCAAACGATGAATACTTCTGTATTGATATTATAGTGTTGATTAACTAATTTTATTTTAAAAAAAATCTAAAGGTCTACATGCACACAACTCAACCTCGTTGTATGCATACGATATACACCAAGAACTGTAATGCACAAACGGGTAGGACCATTTTATCCTCGTCGTTGATTTGTCGAACCAAAACTATATTCGTCACAAAAAATAACGAGACAATTAAATAACGAAATTATTTGTATAAATTAAAAAAAATAATAATAAAGTGAAGGATCCATATTATTTTATAAATTCCTTCCTGGTATAGTTTATGATATTTCAGTAATGAGAAATCTCTTAGGATAATTCAATATTATCGGGCATTGCAGAGTTATGATACTAGGGACGTTTATCCTCTCAAACACTAATGTTCGATTATTTCAGCTAATAATACATTTTTTTTGTTCAAACAGCTAATATAATACATTTCATAACTAGTATTACAGAGGAAAAGCAAAAATAAACAATAATTTAGGGTTTTATCCAGAAACCCACGTGGGTTGTGGCCCTAGATCTATATACTACTATAACGAATACGTTTTTTGTCTTCTGTAACCCCACGACACATTTATTGGAATTTTATTGTCACGTCACCATCACTCATACACCGAGCAGGTGCGATGGTCCACGTTATTATTGATCCCTTAGTAAAACATGTACTTGAAAACAATCGCGCTCTTATATATGGGATAAGTATTAGTGAAATTTGTTGTTAAAAACGATAAAAATTCCAGTAATTAGAAAATATGTTCTCCAACAAAAAAATCATAATATAATTACTCTTCCAAAGATCAACAAGATTTTGTTGTATGGGAGGTAAGTTAGTGAATGAATTATTGAAGCAAAATAATATTGTTATGTTGAAAGAAAGTTAGATAAGTTTTTATGTACCTCGCTTTGAATCAAATGGGCCTGAAAACCCTAAAAGAGAGGAAGAAAATGCGTGTCGTTCACGTGAAACCTCGTGATGGACATGCTTGTATGTCTGACACTCGGTGCTCTCGGTTTTGTTGGTGTCTTAGCGATCGACGAAGCAAAATCTCAGCCACTCCATCGTTTCCATCTCCTAAAAAAAGACAACGACCTTTCGGAGTATAAGTTCTAATCTACAGTACACAGTTCAAATAATTGAAAATCGGAAAAGGTTTACATTATCCTTATCAATATTCTAAAATATATTTTCTTCCGTCTTTTATCTTGGGACCGAAACAAGAAATTCTCTTACTGTAGTAGTTTTGTAATGTAATCGACCGAATGTTCGATATTTCAACATCCTTTTCTTTTTCAAAACACAATACCAAAGCTAAAAATCTAAGTCCCTATAACACAAAAACCAGATGAAGTCATTATATATACATGAATATGAAGACATGCATCGTGTAACTAATTCTTATCGTATTATTGTTTTCTTTGTTCATATGTGATTGTATATGCAGTATGTATATCAATGATTTTATATAATATTTTCGTAGAACTCTTTCAAAGTAAAAGTGTGGAACTTTAGCAAAAAGAGTAAATTGTGGGATATTTCCCGAAATTCGTACCTCAGAGACCCCAAAAGAGGTATCATGAAAAACACTTGGGCTTTTATTTTGGGCTACATAACGTATAAGATGCAACCATGAACCAACCCAAATAGCGACCATATGGATCCACTTGATGAAAATCGAAGCATCTTCCAAAGCCGAAAGGTTTCTAGCATTTAAAACTTTTTTTTTATCTTATATGTAAATCGTACAGGTATTTTGGTCTTTTTTCCTGTCAGAAGGTGATTTAGTGGAAGCAATGGATAGAAGAGACTAAGGAAGATGCAGATAGATCCAAGCTCGACGAATCCAATTGGTACTTGGAGTAAAGGTATGACCTCAAGCAATTCCTGATAGGTCACAATGATATGGTACAATTCATCGAAATCATCTCTCTAGTCATGAAGGCATATTCTTGGGTGGAAATTAGCTTTGGGTCGGTTGTGTAGAAAGTGCTTATAAAACTGCAGGTTAACAATTTCATTGTCGAAGTACGCTTACAAGTAATGTAAGCTAGCAACGGTTTGATACGAAGTGAAGTTGGACATTACAGTTTTGACTTAACCTCTGTCTGACCAAAAAAGAAAAGAAACCTCTGTTTTTAATTTATATATATACTACAACAAATTGTGGCCAATATAGCAGCAAAAATACAACACAAAAGCATGAAAGAGAGGGAGAGATGGTTGAATCTAGAACAAATCGATCATAACTCTTGAATCTTGAGGATCATCGTGAAGTGGTGAGATCTTGATCGTGTCGAGGGATGTTGGTCTTAGAGCTTCATGTTGCGGGTAACGGGGAGAAGATGACGATGATGATGTTGTGAGAAGCATGGAGGAGGAGGAGGAAGAAGGGAACTCGGGGTTTGTTGGGTGGAGGATCTGTGTGAGCAGAAGCACAATTGAAGCCATTGATGATGATGAACTCTGAAGAAGCTTATCTGTGTGTTTTAGGGTTTTTGGTATGTTATTTAATTTTCCCAAGTGATTTTGGTCTGTTATATATATAGAGAGAAACTGTGGGAGCCTCCTGTAATAAATCTAACGACCGTGGTTTTGTGTGTTTGAAATCTAACGGACGAGAGTATCCGGTAAAACTTTAGGTAGCAAGTGGTTTTTGGGCTTTGACTTTTAGCACCCATTTATTTCTCGCCCACATAAACTAGCTGTTCCACCTGACAAAATAGAAGCACATTAAATTACATCAAAAATTTCTTGAATGCTGAAAAAAGAATACATTATTAGGACGTTTCAGATAATTTTAGTTTTAGCTTAGCATCAAGAAAAGTAGAATACCATGGGAATAACTTCTTCCAAATAAATATTGTAGTAGGTATTTGTTGGGCAAACCAAAACTAGACCACATTAAGTTCAAAGACAACCCATACAAAAGAATACATTATTATTGAATCAAATCCCTCACATGTCTGAGGTCAATGCATACACATACGTTGACTTTTGCTTATTCAAAGTGAAAAAACTGGGTAACCAACTTACTCGTTTATTTAAAGGGCCTCGGCTTTTTACAGTCCATATAGGCCCAGTTGCTACCTTTAACAGCCCAGCATATCTCTTATGAAACCTATACGGATCCTAAATGACATCTTAGCTGATGTCTTAGGTAGGGCTAGGAAAAAATTGTAATCCGATCCGAGAATTCGATCCAAAAGTAGTATCAAAGTTGAATTAAAATTGATTAAATATCTTGAACAGTTTAAAATTTTGATATTTAAAAAATTGAAACCAAACATGATCTGAACCGAAGTATTTCGGGTATCCGAAATAGATTATATACATATATATTAATTATTTTTAGATTTAATGTATATTAAAAACATTCAAGATATATAAAACATTTTAAAATTATATAAAATACTTAAAAATATATACAAATAATCAAAAGTAAATGTCTAAAATAGTTAAAATATATTCAAAACACTAAAAATGCTTAAAATATCTATTGGTTCTCTATCCAAATATTTAAACCAAACAAATTCATATGTTAAATTTAGCTATTTTTACATATGTTATTTAAATTTATATGTAATATATTATTTTATAGATTCTGAGAATTTTAAAGTATATAATGAATTTTATAATTTTAAAAATAATTTAAATAGATTATTCGAACTTAAACCAAATTTGCAAAGATTCAAACTGAACTCACAAAGATCCAAACTGAACCGAATTAAAGTTTAAAAATACCCAAGTGAGATTAAAGCTTTTGACCCCAAAAATTGAATAGATCCGAACCGAACACGAATGGTATCCGAACGCTAGTCTTAGTTCTTTAAAACAACTTGCCATTTAAGCAAGCCTGAAGTCTTGTCCTTAAACCCTACGACCACATCATTCTTGATTTAAACGGTTTGTCCTTAACCCAATCTGCATTAATTTGGCTTAGACATATGTCTCTTTAATGAACTTACGCTTATTGGTTCTGCAAAGTTGAGAGTTAACATAAGAGAAGATCCCAAAAGTCCTTAAGTTAACCTGCATTATTTTGTAAATAATCGCTAAATGAACATTGTGTATTAGACTTGTGTCTCGTTTATGAGCTCAAGTTTATAATTTCAAGGTGGTAACTTGGCTCAAAAATTCAGCTTTTGACTTTTTTAAAAAGGATATTTCGAATGTCAACTAAAAATTGTTGTTTATCCAAATCCAATAACCGACTACTGCTAAAAAGAAAATAATACTTTTGTTAATTGTTGAACTGACATCAACCCCATGAACCATGATCCATGTTATATAGTTAGTGCCTCCAACAAAGTCAGTAAAATATATTTTTTAAGATTTATCTCATAAACAATTTTTTTTTTTTTGGATAAATCTCATAAACAATTTAAACAAAGAAAACTGTTAATTATCCACAAGAGATAACCTGTAAAAAAATATTAGAAGGAAAGGTTACAATTTGAGTATTTACAATTTTAGTAAATTTTTAGTTTCTTTTAAAACTGCATATTCGTTTGAAATCTATTATTATACAAACCAGATCACTAATATATGATTGAGAATCAGACAATATCCAAATGTGATTGGTGAAAAAGCCAAAAGACAATTTGAGCAAATCACTAAAAAAAACAAGAAATGAAAAAAAAAACCGCGTACAAGCTGGCACGTTCTGTATTTGGTCATAACAGTCACTTTTCAATTCGTTCGGCGACATAAACAATCCAAAACTTCAAAAGCCATACTTTATTAGTGGTTTTCTGTTTATATAAAGAGCAAAAGCAAACTGATATCTCTGGGAAATTTTATTCGGGATACGCAATCTATTCAAATTTCATCCACAAGAACCCTAGTTCAAGGTGGGTACTCTGTTTTTTCCCTGTATTTTGATTCAAAGTTTCGACCGTTTTGGTCTTCCTCGTCCTAAATATCTGTCAACGAAAACTTTGATTTTTGTTACTTCGTTTTTAGTTTCTGTTGTTTTTTATATTTGGTTTATCGTAGAGTTTACTCGCTAAAGTATGTATCCTTTGATTAGCTTCAAGCTTTAGCTTGGAGAATTTATAATTTGGTACTGCATTGTCTCTGAGTCTCCTTTGTAGTATATATTGATTGTTCATGAATGATTTCAAATGTACAAGCCACTCATTTGGTGGGTTAAGCAATGGTCTGAGTTAGAGTTTTAGGTAATCCAGAACTAGCATTGCTCTGTTTTTGTTTTGGGAATGATTAAGTTGCTAATAACCTCTCTTATGACTTGTTTTGTTTCTCAGGGGAAGTAAAAGGCTGAAACAGCTTTGCTTTTGTGGGCATTTCAGTATCGTTTTTAGAAGATAGTAGAATGGATCGACTGGTTTCAGGGGAACAAGATTTTGAAGTAGACATTGAAGCTGGTCTAGCTCATGTTACGCAAGAATCCACTTCAGACAATGTGTCTGAAAAGGTTGTTGATGATGTAAACTATCCATTACTGGGAGACGAGGAGAATCCAACAGAAACGAACAGCCAAAGTTTAGATGTTTCTGAGAGAAAACGCGATGTTGTAAAGTTCAAGAAACCAAGAAAGGCTTCAAAGCCACCTAGACATCCAAAACGCCCTTCTTTGACGGCAAATGACCACAAGGTGATGAGGGAAATAGCAGAGCTGGCTATGAGAAAGCGTGCAAGGATAGAAAGAATGAAAAGTTCCCTAAGAAGAATCAAAGCAGCCAAGTCAGCATCATCAACATCATCATTTTCATCCATTAGCATCTTCTCGATGATAGTAACGGTTCTATTCCTCGGCATTCTTGTCTTTCAAGGTACTAATCTTTTTAGTTGTTTTAGTGAAAGTTATAGCTTTTTTTTTTTTGCAAAATGTGTAACTTTTTATTACCATTTTGACTCGTAATAAATCTACTTTAATTTTCATTGCACATGGAGGACCAAAAAAATGTATTAAACACTACTCTGTTTTTTTCCTTGTTGCAGGATTCTTCACCGACAATTCGAATCTAAGTTCAGACAAATCACCTGCACCAGTTGTTTCACCTAACAATAAAATGGTTTCAGTTCAGTCCTACAATGACTTTGCTCCCATTAAGCAAACCGATCCCAGTCCGACCACCTCGTACAGGTGAGAAGCTTGAAGAATACATTTTTTTTCTTTACTTTTATAGCTGATTCCTATTGCCAACTGAAGAAGCATTTTTCTTCTAAAAACAAGTACTAATGTGAACATATTTTCTAACGTTTTTTCATTAATCTTGTGTAGTTTCAGATACACGAGGAAACGAATTTCGGGTGCAGAGGAAGAAGAATCCAGAGATGTTAGTGTTACTAGATGAGTTGATGTGTTTGGTCTTTGATATCAACTCAATATGTTAACTCTTTTTGGTTCAAGTTTTGTTCTCTGTCTTGTCTCCTTGTAGATTTCTGCTTTGCAACTGTCCTTGGCTATAATAACGGTCTTTGTCGAGGTGTAAACGAATTATTGATATGGCCGAAAACGACTGCATTTTAAATAATGATAAATTATCGATTTGAAGTTGAACCATGACTACCTGAGCCTGCTTTTGAATTATTTGGATTATACTATTAGTGATTGTGTGCTACGTGAAAATTACGTGATTGGGGGTATAGTTAACGAAAGAAAATTGATGGAAAACTTGTTTTCCACCTTATAAAATAAATACATTTTACATTTATTTTTAAATAGTTAATTACATTTTTGTATAATCTTTTATCTCTAATGATCAACTACTTAAAACATATTTTGATAAACAATTTCACGGACAACAATTCCACAATATAATGGTTTCTATAACACTAGAATAAACAGATGGTCACATATTTGTTAATCAAAAACATATTTTATAACATCACCACAACTGACAGTTTTGCCTTCAGCACTTTAATTTTTTTTGATAAGTTTTACTTCTATAATCGACAAAAATTGCACCATCTCATAAACCTAAACATAAACATAAGCATTGATTTTTTCCAAAAGAAAAGAGTAGGGGGCACATGCCCCCGTACCCCTAAACCTACATCCGCCCATGTTTGTAAGCATAATATTATCTAACTTAAGATTACAAAAGAAGATAGAAAGGTGAAGCAAGTATAAGATATAATCTAATTAGGAAATTATGATAATCTTTGTTTTCTTGAAGAATCAAAACTAATAACAACTGGATCCAGATCAAGAATTGATGGAGGAAATTTTTGGTTATGAGCGTGTTCTAGTCTTCTGAAAGGTCCCAGACCATAAGATTATTCATATAGTTTTTGTTACTAATCAAATTTTATAATCAAATCACCAATCCGAGTTTCTTGAAACTTGTGTGGTCAGTGTACTAGGCAAGTCCAAGTGTGTTTGTTATATTGTATCTAACTAGGCAAATCTTGAGATATAAAGTTAATTCAGGTGGGAAATAATTAACTTGGACCCTATAACAAGCAAAAGCAAAGTATGGACATAATATCTCAGATGATGGTGAATGGAGGCAGTGGGATTACACTGTTCATCTTTATAATCTGCGGCATCGTCTACATAAGCTTATAACTAATAAAACTTGTGGAATCCGAACCACTTTCTATTAGTTTGTTGTACTATATCATGAAAATATTAGTTGAGATCCTCCACAGATACCATATGCACTCCAATCATGTTAACTGTTATGGAGACTCTATATAAGTCGTTTGTGTGGCAGTAAAATTTCATTATCACACAGTGTAGAGTCTCCATAAGCAGTAAAATTTAATTGTCACACTCACACTACAGTTCAATATACTATTAACATTTGTATGCAAAGAACAACGATGAAAACATGATTGGATCCTAACTGTAAATTTAAATCAATTCAACCATCAATTATCCTGAGAGTAACTAAAGAGTTGACATAAGCAGCTAGCTATAAAATTCCCCTTACGTTAAACGAAACAAATATTCATTTGAAAATTGACTAAAGTTCGAAAATTAAATTAAATAAAAACAATATTCCAGAATCCTAGGAATCAAAGAACCATGAAACCGATAACTAGAAGCGCAATCAGCTTAACGGTGGTGAACATCTCTCCAGCAGCCGCTCCTCCGAAGTCATGGTCAACGGGGTACAAGTCTCCCGGTGGAGGAGACGCGTATACGTAAGTAGGGGGAGGTGGCGGCGGCGGCGAAAAGTAGACCTCCTGCTTTGGTGGCGGTGGGCAGTAGGACATTTTTGGAGGCGGTGGTGAAGAAGGAGGTGGCGGAGATGGTGGAGGCGGCGAGGGACAAGAAGGAGGAGGAGGAGGAGGAGGAGGAGAAGGTGGTGGCGGTGGATTTTGGATACAAGGTGTGCACTTAATGGGATCCTCGTTAAGCTTTTCGACTTGAGAACGCGCGGCGTTGATTATAACCGGAGATGTGAGAAACACGATGACCGTGAAGAATGTGGCCGTGAGATCCATGAAACGGCGATTTTTCTCCGGCATGTTGTAAGAATGGTTTTGGACTTGGACGTGTGAAATCAAATGATACAAATATATGGAATGTATTTATTAACCTTACGTGTGTATAAATACCATTAAGTTCTTACCATAACATAATACGAAAATTCTTAATATGGATCTAAACCAATAAATGAATATATTGTCCTAATGACGCTGGAGATCTTGAAAATATTTGTAATTCAATGACAGTTCACTACATGGGGTTACAATTAATTGCAATGACAGTTCATATTATATTGTCCTAAAATGCAAAATATGGGCCTTATTGGGTCAGTTCACACCATGGGCTTAGAATTAAATTTCGAAATGCATGTGAACAGAAAAAAGCGATTAAAGAGCCGACTAATCTTACCTGACAAAACAAGTTGTTTGACTTGTTCTGCCCTCTTTGGTATTCATTTCATGTGCCGTCTTTGATTTCTCTTACGCCGACGATACAACGACGCCGTTCCGTTACCGGTAAGTTTTCTCTCTCTTTTATTCGTGTTATGATGCGTTACATTGTTTATTCAATCGTGACTATCGTTACTGATCGTCTTGGTTCGTGTTTCTTGTGCAGATTAGTAGTTGTGTGTAGTGTTTCCTCACTGTCTCGATCGATTGAAATAATTAATCTTCGGCCATGTCGTGGTCGAAAGCATGTAGAGGGACTCGAATCTCTTCGTATTTAGAGAATCTTCATCGAACATCGAGGTAAAGTTGGATCCTTCCTCCCCTCCTGAGATGCAGATTAACTGTTCGTTAATATTCCTCAATGAAAGTTCTGCCCTAGCTAAAGATTCTGATTTTGAATTAAGAATTAAATCTTTCTTATTATTGTAGGACTGTGCCTCTTGTGCCTAGCTCTCGTTATTACACTCATGGAGCTTGTAATGGCAATCAGCATAATCTCCGAAACAAGAGAGGGCTTTTGGGAAGCTCATCTTCGTTTTTCACTTTGAATTCTCATTCTGCTGCTGCTGCTGCTGCTGCTAAATCGATGTTGCTTAGTACTGCTCATCGCCACTATTCTTCTACTCAGTCGATAACAGAAACCAAATCAAAGAAAATGCTCTATTACCTCACTGCTGTCGTCTTTGGCATGGTTGGGCTAACCTACGCCGCTGTGCCATTGTATAGAACCTTCTGCCAAGCTACTGGATATGGAGGTACTGTTCAACGCAAAGAGGTATATTACTTTCACTTATCACCTCTGAGGTTTCAATCATTCGTAGTCTGTTTACTAATCTTTGGGGCTTTTTTACTATTACAGACTGTTGAGGAGAAGATTGCTAGGCATTCAGAATCTGGCACCGTCACCGAAAGGTGTTTTATTCGTCTGTGTTAAGAATGTCATTAAAAAAATTGTTGATGATTAACTTACTAGTTTATTATACTCTTATCATGTTTTGGCTTGTAATCAGGGAGATTGTGGTGCAGTTTAATGCTGATGTTGCAGATGGGATGCAGTGGAAGTTCACTCCAACTCAAAGAGAGGTTTGTTTTTTGATTTTACAAGTCAGGAAGAGTGTTGTCACTTGTTAATGCGTGTGTTTTGAAGCCTTTTGGTTTTGGTATATTTTCTTTGAAGGTGAGAGTAAAGCCAGGAGAAAGCGCGCTCGCCTTTTACACTGCTGAAAACAAAAGTTCAGCTCCAATAACCGGAGTCTCCACTTACAATGTCACTCCCATGAAGGTATATATAATCACTATCAAGTTCCCTCTTAATACATATTTTCATTGATTCACCAACTATTGTTTGGTTTTTTCTAGGCGGGTGTTTATTTCAACAAGATACAATGTTTTTGCTTTGAGGAGCAGCGACTTCTTCCCGGAGAACAGATCGACATGCCGGTTAGTACTAACTATCCTTTTGTTCTTGGTTCTGTTTGATATTTCCTTAAACCAAAATCAAGAGCCCATTAAGAACTTTTTTTAAAACTTGATTTTGCAGGTGTTCTTCTACATTGATCCTGAGTTTGAGACTGATTCAAGAATGGACGGAATCAACAACCTGATATTGTCTTACACTTTCTTCAAAGTGTCCGAGGAAAATACTACAGATTCGGTCGACAAGAACAGCTCTGTGCCAGTTCAAGAAAGCAAGTAAAATGTGTCATTTTTTCTAAAGAGAAACTCTCTCTAATCTTTGTCGAATTTTATGAAGGCATCTTTGTTATGCAATTGTCTCTTAGTTATGTGCTTTATATCTAAGAAACCTAAAATTATTTGAGTCGAGTGCTGAGGTACTCTTAATGAGGCAAAAAGTGATCTACCATACTCTCATGTAATCTGCCATACTCTTATTTGTTTTCATACTCTTCAACCCGATGGTTAAAGTCGAAAGTGCCCCTCTCAACTTGACCAATGAAAACCCTCTCTACTTGACCAATAAAAACGCTCCTTTACTTGACCAATCAAAAAAAAGCGCGATTTATCTCTCTCTCTCCTGTCCAGGTGGATTTTCTCATTTTCCTAATTAGTTTTAATTTTTCTCTCTCCTCCCTAATTCGAGTCTCTCTCTCGACGGACGATTGACGAAGAAAGCGAATGAAAGCTAGAGCGATCATTGAGTGAGTTTCGATTGTAAAGGAGATTGCGGGTCGCTTGGGTGCTGAAATTGACACCCAACCCAGGTCAGATAAAGTTCAGGTAAAGCATTGTCTTTCTCTGTATCGAATGAATGAAGTCAATGCGGGTCGTTAGGTTGGGATTTTTAGACAGTAGATGGGTCTTTCTGTTGTCAATTGAGAGCTGTATGGTGTGTTTGTTATGGAATTGGATGATGAACAAGAAATGTCGCGAATCAAAACTGAAATCCGGAATGAAAAGGGTGAAACTAGTAGACTATAAAAGTGTAAATAGGTGAAACTTTACTGTTGAGAAAAAGTGTAAACAAGTATAAATTAGTAGGACTATAATAGCAAAACTGTATAAGTAAGATTAACTTCAATTGTATATTTTTTATTTGGTACAACAGATAATGGGTTATTCTTCTACAAACATACACTTTGACTATGAAGGACAATATGCGAAATCAGGAGACGATTATGAATGGATTCCAAGCGATGGTCGTTTGTATGGTATATCCTTTAAGACATCATCATTGGATGAGATCACTTATTCTTGTTTGAAGGAGAGGATATGCAAGAAGAAGAGGATAGATCCGTGTTTAAAGAGGATGAATCTGAGTTACATTCCACTGGTAGTAGAACCTAAGAGGCAATCATATATTTTGGATGATGAAGATGTGTATGTCTATCTGACATCAGTGGATAAAGAGGGAAGAAGAAGTATTTTGCATGTAGAGGTCATCGAAGAAATGGAGCAACAATCAGTAGTTGAGAAAGAAAGCTCATATGGTGGGAACTATAGTGAGCTTGCGAGTGGATTACCCGAAGTTGAAGGTAATCCGGGTGCACTCACTCTATTTCCTCGCATTGAAGAAGCAGAACTATATCTGCCGGGGGCTGAACGGGTGGAGAATGTTGTTATAAATGGAAAAGCCGAGGAAAGGGGCATTAATGTTGTTAATGGAGAAGCCGAGGAAAGGGGCATTAATGTTGTTAATGGAGAAGCCGAGGAAAGGGGCATTAATGTTGTTAATGGAGAAGCCGGGGAAGGGGGCGTGGACAGTGAGGGCGACGTGGATAACTCTATGGGTGTTCGTCCTAGTTCGTACTATGTTGAGCTCCCACGTGTTGCAAAAGAAAAACCAGTGGTTAAAGAGTGGGAAGATGGTTTGGGTCTTCAGTTGTTTCAAGAATTTGAGAGTAAAGACGCTGTGAAAGATATTATTGATAGAGCATCACAAGAGAACTGTTTCGGAATCAGTATTTGCAACTCGGACAAAGGTCGATATGTGGTAAAATGTCGGGGAGCAGATGAAGGTTGTAAATGGAGTGTGAGAGCAACAAAGATAGATAAATCTGAAGCGTGGTCGATTAGAACATACAGGAATATGCATTCATGCTCTCGCGTAACTTCAAGTACTGGAAAGAAAAGGAAAGTTACACCAAGATGTGTTGCAGCTATAGTGCACAAGGATTATCCGGGACTATATGAGACACCAACAGCGAAAGTCCTGCTCGGTCTGGTGCAAAGGAAACTGGGTGTGGAAGTGTCGTATACGACATGTTTGAGAGGAAAAAAACAAGCTGTTGCGGATATTCGTGGTGATCCGGAGCAGGGATATATAATATTGCCTGCTTATTTGTATATGTTAGAGAAGGTGAACCCGGATACAAAAACAAGTTTGGTAGTGGATAAAAACAACCGGTTCAGATACCTATTTGTTGCGTTGGGAGCCTCCATTGAAGGGTTTGAATACATGAGGAAAGTCATCACTGTGGATGCAACTTTCCTGAAGACTGTTGAAGGTGGTTGTTTAATTATTGCCACGGCTCAGGATCCAAACCTTCACCATTATCCAATAGCTTTTGCTGTGGTTGATGGGGAGAAAAACGAAAGCTGGAAGTGGTTTTTCACGCTGCTGAAAACTGTTATACCGGATTCGACGGAATTGGTGTTTGTTTCAGACAGAAATCCAAGTCTGATAAAAGCTGTTGGTGAAGTGTATCCGATGTCTAAACATGGGTATTGTATCTGGCATCTATCGCACAATGTGAAAGCTCATGTCAATCAAGGCAGGGACGAGGTTGCACTACAATTCCGAAAAGTTGCATGTCTTTATTCAGAGCATGAGTTTAAAAAGCAGTATGACGATTTTAGGGAGAGGTATCCATCGTGTGCTAGGTATCTTGATAAAAGTGTCGAAGTCAAACGGTGGGCGAAGTGTCATTTCCCCGGTGCTAGGTACAACATAGACACCTCTAATTGTGCGGAGTCTTTGAATGGGCTATTTGAAAAGGCGCGAAGGATGTCTTTATTGCCTATGCTTGATACAGTTATTGATAAAATGTCTGAGTGGTTCAACAGACATAGGAAGGATGCAGCAGAAGGACCGTCATCTCGAAAATTGGTTCCTTTGGTGGAGAACAAATTGCATAAGAGAACACCGAAAGGTTCAAAACTTTCAGTGACTGTATTGAACAGTTTTCAGCTTGAATACAGTGTTATTGGAGAAGACGGGAAGACTTATTCTGTGGATTTGCAACAGAAGACGTGCAGTTGCAGGAAGTTTGATATAGATAAATACCCATGTAGACATGCAATAAGAGCTATCATTAAGTGTTTGCAGCATGATAAACCATTACAGTTGAGTGACATGTACGATTTCATCTCGAATTATTACTTCATTACAACATGGGCGAAAGCGTATCGAAGGACTATATATCCAGTCCCTCATATAACTCATTGGCTGGTTCCAAAAGAAGTCGCGGCGGCGAAGTCTACTCTACCTCCAGACTACAAGAAAAAAAAAGGAAGACATCAGGAAAAAAGGCATCCTTCGGCGGGAGAAAGTCGGCCCCGTCCCCGTCCTAATAAGTATATCCCGAATAGGGGTCTGGCTAGCTATTTCAACTGCTCGCAGGGTCCTGAAGGAACTGAAGGAGCTGAAGGAGCTGAAGGAGCTGAAGGAGCTGAAGGAGCTGAAGGAACTGAAGGAGCTGAAGGAGCTGAGGGAGCTGAGGGAACTGAAGGAGCTGAAGGAGCTGAAGGAGCTGAGGGAACTGAAGGAACAGAAGGAACTTAAGTGTTATATGAATGTGAACCTTAGTGAAACCTGATTAAAGTGATTTCGTTTTATGATTGTAAAACTTGGTGAAACTTTCGTTATGTAACCTTTCGACTCTTCGTTAGTTGATGACTATGTTTTTAGCTATGTGTTTTAGCTATGTTGAGAAATCCGAATACATCAATGTTAGCTATGTTTTTAGCTATGTTAGCTAACAATGTCACGATTTTGATACTTTACGAAATGTTAACAATGTTCTGTCGAATGGGAAGAGAATACATCATTGTTAGCTATGTTTTTTGTAAACACTACCTCGTGGGATTAGAAAAGATACATATGTCACAAAATAAAATTTTATCATGCATGATCACATCTAAAACGTTGATAGAAAATATAATATTTCAGGTGTAACCATAAAATCAATCATCTAAGTACAGTAAAACCAACAAAATCGGAAAAATCAGAAAAGTAAAACTTTAAAGGTTTTTGTATAACTACAAACTAAGTGAAACTATAAGCTCGAAAATCCTACACGAAAAAATTCCCGCCCATTTTTTCGAATTTTGACTTTCCACAAAATCGATGCGGAGGCGACGTAGAGGTGTATTAAACCCATTATTTTTCATGTTTTCGCCATTTACCTCAGCCAATCTCTCTCTCTACTATTCAATCTCTCTCTAGATCTCATTCCTCTCTACAATCGGTCGCTCTTATTTCTAGATCTAGGTTACTCAAAATCATGACTCATCCAGACGAGGAGTATAGCCAGATGAAGGCTTTGAAGAGAGACATCAACATGCTTGGCTGCGTGGCGGATGCCGGGTGTGGGATTCCGACCAGATGCCCTTGTGGGGGGACAATCATCAACGAGGTGGCTCGGAACCTGAAGTATAAAACCGATTTTGATACTTTACCGGGGAGAAAATACTTCACTTGCAAAAATTATGAGGTAATTTAAAGAAAACGAAAACGCCCAGATTTATAGATAACGCCCAGATTTTTTATTGATACTTTCGGATTCTGATACATTCCCGTTTTACGTCTAGAATGATGGCTTCCATTTCCGTCAACCATGGGTCTTCGGAGTCCAGGAAGAGGTTGAAATGTTAAGGAAGCGCGTGGATGCGATGGCTGCAGAGATTGCTGAACTGAAGTATATTCTAACCCGTCAGAAACCCACCACTCCATGAGATGCGTCCGGTCCATGACATTAGTCTACTATCTGTTGTTGTTGTTTGCTTGAGATTATGTTCCCTTGTTGTTGTTTGCTTGAGATTATGTTCCCTTGTTGTTGTCTGATTTACCAAGACTCTTCGGATTTACTTAAGTTACACTAAGTTGCAAGTGAAACTTACTAAAGTTTCCCTATTCTCCCTCCTTCACGATTTACGAAATATCATAAATTCACGAAGTTACACTAAGTTGCAAGTGAAACTTACTAAAGTTTCCCTATTCTCCCTCCTTCACGATTTACGAAATATCATAAATTCACGAAGTTACACTAAGTTGCAAGTGAAACTTACTAAAGTTTCCCTATTCTCCCTCCTTCACGATTTACGAAATATCATAAATTCACGAAGTTACACTAAGTTGGAAGTGAAACTTACTAAAGTTTCCCTATTCTCCCTCTTTCACGATCTACGAAATATCATAAATTCACGAAGTTACACTAAGTTGGAAGTGAAACTTACTAAAGTTTCCCTGTTCTCCCTCCTTCACGATCTACGAAATATCATAAATTCACGAAGTTACACTAAGTTGTAAGTGAAACTTACTAAAGTTTCCCTATTCTCCCAATATATAACATAAGTCTTAAATACCAGTCTTCAACATCAAACAAGAAAGTCACGGGAATTTAAAGTCATACATACCGAATAATTCGAGTTCATCCACATTAAAACAACCACATACTGGGAATTCACTCCGTCTTCTTACCTACTTTTTTTTTGTCTTCGGCTTCTTCTTAGCCGCCGCCTTCTTCTTACCTGCTGCCTTCTTCTTACCTGCTGCCTTAGCTGCTGCCTTCTTCTTCTTAGCTGCTGCCTCCTTCTCAGCTTCTGCCTCCTTCGCTGCTGCCTTGCTTCTTAGCTGAATGGGACTCCTCACAGTTTCACCAACCAACTTAACCTTTTTCACAGGAACTGTTTCTTTCCCATCATCTTTTCTCGACCTCTTTTTTTTCGTGTTTACAGACATTAATTTTTTTTCGACCTCCGCAGCATGTGCATACATCTCCGCATCATCATCATCCAAGTCAACATCACCATATTCCCTCTGTACATCCTTTGAAATTTCGAGAATGACATTTTCAACATTATTGTCCTCTTCCTCCGGCTCGTTATTGTCACCACCATCCTCTTCCTCCGGCTCGTTATTGTCACCACCATCCTCTTCCTCCGGCTCGTTATTGTCACTACCATCCTCTTCTTCCGACTCACCATCACCATCACCTTGGACCGCCGGATTGTCACTTCCGGGAACACTCAACCTAAGACTTTTCACTTCCTCTTCTAGCAGACCTAGCTGCGTAGACAATAAAGTGACTTTTTCATTCACTCCCTTCATAGCATCTCGAACTGCATCTCTGACTGCATTCATAAGCCGACCTTCCATAGCTTTTAAAGCCTCAGCTCCAGGAGTAGTTCCACTAACCTCCACCGAATCAGCATTAGCCTGACCAGATTGTGCATTATTCGATGGTCCTCCGATAGGATTGGTGGGACCTTCAATCTGACCTGTGCGAGACTCTAAATCCATGCGGAACTGTTCTTCAAAGAAAACTTGTTTCTTCCCTTTCCGTATTATCTTCGTCCAACCATCAACTGCTGCATCATCGGCGTCATCGGCCCAACAACTCTCCTTGTCCATTCCTATGGTTTCCAGAAGTTCCTCCTCAGCTGCTGTTGCTACCAAGATACTCTCAATATCCTGTGGTAAAAACACAAAAATACTAATTAACTTAGTTTCACCAAGTTTTCATAAGTCTCATAAGTCCCTTCTCCTCAATTCGACTCCACATAAAACATCAATTACCTTTGTATTATTACCAAGTTTATCGTTCACAGCTTTCAGACTGAATTCCTTGGTTCCACTTTTCCGTTTGTACTGCATCTTGCACATCCGCGGGCAACTACTTTTTGCACCATTCACATCTTCTCGGAAATGGTTCCTCAAGCTTGGAATTGCCTCAAAGGCCAACAACTACCAACACACAACAAAAAGACATTAACATCAATTAAACAACTATGTTGAAGAGAGCTTGAGAATACCTCCAGAGGGATAGGAAAGCTTGTAAAAACCCAACTCGTCGGCGCAAGCCCGTCGCATTTTTCCAAAAAGGTAGAGACATCCTTCAAGTTATGTTCAAAGGCATACCGCCCCCAAGGGAACGTTACACACGCATCTAGGTCATCAACAACACTCATGAAGAAACTGTCCACAGGTGATGCTCCCTCACCACTCTTTCGGCCTCCGACAAGGATGCTGGCTAAGAAGAACAGAACGGTCATCTTCTTACGATCCTCAGATGGCTTTGATTTCATCGCCAACATCTGCTTCTCCAAGTCAGCGTATGTTACCCTTTTCCCTCCAAAATACTTGTTCATGAATGTTGTACCACCCAACCTCTCATGGTTGGGGGGATACTCATGGCAGTATAGTCCAGAAATGAGTCCTAATTCTCTAAGAGAATATCGGATTGCGACGCCATTAACGACAAACCATAACTCATGCTTCTTCGCAACACAAGCTGATCGTAAAACGAGAACCCACATTCCCATCCACTTCTGCTTTCGGTTTTTAATATGGAAGAAATGCTGGAATTGTGGGTGCTCTAAGAACCATTCCACCTCCTTCGCTTTCAGGATCGTTTGAATAGTTCTTATCGCCGAGTCAATGTAACATTTTCCTGAAAGCTTTAAAGACTTTTGATATTGGCTTGAAGGAAAGTGTAGTTTCGGTAGCATGCCCTTTTCTTCGTCATCTACAACCTGCACTCAAGTGAGAACCGGATCACGTACGACATCTTACAACCACCAACATATAGTTTCACAAACTTCGACTTAGTTCATCAATCACTAACTCTAAATTCCACTTAGTTTTCCACACTTATCTAATCTTTACTCCAAATCATCTATGTAAAAATTTTCAATTTCAATACTTACCGAATCATCTGCATGCGACTCAGTTTCATGATGTCGTCCAAATATAATTATCTCCCTTTCATCAGCTTCTTCGTCGTTTCTTCGGGGCTCTATTTCGTCTCCGGGTTCCTTCTCTTTTTCTCCTTCGTCTCCGACTTCCTTCTCTTCATCTCCTTCGTCCCCGGCTTCCTTCTCTTTTTCTCCTTCGTCTCCGACTTCCTTCTCTTTTTCTCCTTCGTCTACTTCTCTTGATTCTTCCCCTTCATTTTTCTTACTTGATTCTTCCTCTTCCCCTTTTCCATTTCCACTGGCATTGTCTTCGCTTTCATTTGCATCTCTGGGACTTTGGTCGGTTCCTGGGCCGACAGGTTTCTCGATAATCCTTGGGTTTGCTTCATCTCCTACTACACTACTCGAGCCGTCTTCTTTTGCCTTCGTAACGTCTGGATTCATCATGATTTGTGTTTTTGATTGTCGATTGAGGATTCGAATTGAGTAGGGTTTTCAGATAAGTCGAATTGAGTTATTTTTAGTGAGAGACGGTGTCTTTTCAATCAACCAATATGGGGAGAGAGGGGAAACGTATTAGGGAATTCAATTTCTGGAAGTGGATATCCGATTTGTTTGGGTCGGTTCTGGGCCCGGGTTTGGATAGTCCTAGGTAGAGTTGTAATTATAGAAGTTTCTCTTGGTTTCGTTGTCTTTTTATAAATTTTCGTGTAAAAATAAAGATAAATGAATTTCTAAATCCGGGCAGTTTCGGGCAGGAGTATCTCAGCTCTTTTTTTTTCGGGCAGGAGTACCTGAGCGTTTGATTCAAATTATTTATCAGCACAAAGAGCTTAATAACTTGAAACAGAAGATTTAGCATTAAATAAAAACCAGAACTTTGTTACATTCTTTCAGCATTTTTCAAGAGCCAGTCGAGTCCTTCATGTAAACCGTCACCACATAATGCACATGAGCTCTGGACATGCCTAGCAAGCGAATACCAAAACACACATCAATAGAATACTCAAATCTTATTTGGCAGGATTATAGGCTTTAAGAGTGTTGTATATATATATCTTCTTACCAATTTCTTTGCCAATTTCTCTGACGAAGAGAAGTGAGATCAAGTACATTACTGATCTCAGAAGCAGACATGGCACCAGGAACCTCATGCTTGTTTGCATAAACAAGAACGGCAACATTATCCGGTACATTCCCCTGTATCTAAATCTAGGGAATCACACGTTTGGCATTATATAAAACTTGCTAGATGTTTAAAAGAGGACAGGGCTTTTGTTACCTCATCCATCACCATGTGAAGGAAACTCTTTGCCTCTTCCATTCGCTCTCTGTCTGTGGTATCGACCACGTACACAAACCCTGATACTTGTTGAAAGTAATGTTTCCATAACGGTATCATCTGCACCAAAAGCCATCTTGAGGTGTGGTTTATATGCTTCTCTTTAAGCTGGTGCTAAATAAAACGGTTTCCATACCCTATACCGATATTGCCCGCCCATTTCAACGAAACAGAAGCTCGAGTTCTTGTATTTAAAGCTTTCCATGTCTAATCCTAGAAGCATTGATCCCTTCTTTGTTTGAATAGTTTATATGAAAACAATGATGTGAATAAGAAAACGTATGATGTGCTTTGCTTTTACTTACCAACGGTGGGCATGTCTGTGGAAAGCACTTCACCGGTTTTGAGTTTGTGGAGTATAGATGATTTTCCAGAACCGGGGAGGCCGAAAAACACTATTCTCGGTTCGGTTTCTTGGAATAGACCAGCAAATGGCTTCCCAAGTGTTGTCCCCATCTTCTTGAATCAGCAAAGATCAAATTCTTCAACGAAGTTGACTTTATAGACCTGGAAAACAACAAAAGGAGACGAATCTGAGGATTGGGCTCTAGAGAAAAAAAGCTTTTGAGATTGAGATAGAGAGAGAACCGACCTTGTTGTCTCTTCTTGAGTTTCAAAGTCAACTAGTTCAAAGCTTAGGCATTAAGATTTAGGAGTTGTGTGTTAAGTCCATCTCAGGATCTGAGAGATCACATTTAAAGTCAACCAGTTGACTTGGTGCAATCAGTTTCAAAGACTTTCTCCTTTGTTTATCAATAAATATGCAAATAGACAGAACGTGTGTTCATATTCAGGAGCCTATAGTTTCTAACAATGTTCTAAAAATAGGCATATGCAGCAAATTCGATATATATTAAACTATTTTTAATGATTTTTTAGAGGAAAAAAACTGTGTAAAAGTTCCAAAAATCAGTTTAGACAATCACCGATTCCTCATAAAGTAAATACCGTCTACGGATTTATTGAACTTTAGCAAATGTAAAAGAATGAGACCAATGTTCCATCGTACACACTTTCGAGTTAAACTGAAATATTTATAAGTCAAGTCCCAAATCGTAAATGAAAGTGAGAAATTAAAAGAAAAGAACAGAAAAAAATAGATTAATATCCTACAAAGCAAGATTAAGATCTAAACCCGTCTCTTCTTGTCCCTCCTTCTCTACTACTTCCTCCTCCTCTTCTTTCACCTTGGCATCATCTTCCTTGTGATCAGCAACAACCAACACTGGCTTTAAACCCATACGACACTCAGAGAAATCTTCCGGAAGAAACGCCGGGACCACAACGCAGGATCTCTCTCCCCCGTTCCATTTCTTCCTCGATTCACCGGAGTTCCCAGTTAACTCTTCTCGTCTTCGTTTTCGTGCTTCTTGATACGTTTTGATAAGCTTAAAGAACGTATCAATCTTCCTCTCTTCTTCCTCTTCCTCTTCTCTTTCTCTTTCTCTTTCTCTCTTGTCGACCATGTTGACCTCCTTGATCTCCACATTTTGGTCCTTCTCGTTCTTCATGGTCTTAAGGGCACTAGAGGGGCAATCGTGTAGATTAAGTTGTTTGGGATACATTTACAAAATAAAAATGAGTTTGGAGACTTGAGTGAGTGAGATAGGTTAATATTCCTATTTGTCTGTTTAAAGGAAGAATTAGACGTGACGAAACTTCTTGGCAAAATGACAAAAACAACCTGTCCTCAGCTCCTTTTTAGTCTTTCTTAACTTTTATTCTAGCTTTATTCTTTAACAATACTATTGTAAACAAGAAATACTCCAAAAACTAATTTGTATGAAATAAACTATTGACGTTGGTATTTTTAGTCAAAAGAAAGACTTTGATATTTGTATTTTTAATTCCTCAAAAGAAAAACATATCAAACACTTTGAAAACAATTTTGGAAGAAAAAATCGATACAGAGGGTACAAAGGTAAAAGAACGCGGAGATACCAACGTTTCGATTGCGTCAGATGATGATCTTTGTGGATAAAACGACATGAAGAAGTTTTGAGACTACGTCATCGTAGTGACGTACTCTTGACACATTATAATTGGTACTCATCACCAACACCTTGACTTGATGATGCGTTTACTTTACTCATGGTGGGTCGCGACAGAAAGAAAGATCCAGTGGATCGATTCTACATTATTCTCTTTTCTGAACCGTTAGATCAAACTCTCTTGGAAACTAGTTTTGAATATAGTGATAAAGTAAGTAGTATTTTATAATAAAAATGCATAACAAATACTCGTCATATTAACATCTATTCAAATGATGAGATTTTACAAAGATTTTTCGAATCAAATTATAAGTTGTCGGTCACTTGCATATAAACAAGTTATTAATCCATATAAATAAAAATAAATCTTCTCGTTTTGTTCTTTAATAATGAACCTAACTCTATATCTCTGTTTTTTCACAAAAATGTTTAATTGATTTTACTAACACGGAACTGTCCGAAGAAAGAAACAATGACAACAACTAACACATAATTTAAAATGGTTCAGTTGTTTGGTGGACGTATGTACTATAAAAAGACTCGATCGCACATTTATCAAAGGCGAGATTCGAGAAATACCTGGCCCAATGGGTTCGTTAAGATTGCTATCATAGAACATGGATCAGTAGTCTAATGGGCCTAAAGGTATGAAAACTTCACAAATTTGATTGTTGTAGGTTGGGATTTGTTAAACAATTTCTCACTATTGGGAGAAACAACATTCCTTTGCAAAAACATTGCCTGTGGCAAACTCACGACTATCATAACATTGGATTTAGAAAAGTTTCACTGGATATCAATATGTATAAATTTTTGGCACACGACGATCCACAAAGGCTCACTCATAAATCTCTGCATGTTAGATGGGAAAAGGAGAAAACGTAATCTATTAGTACTATGACATATTTAAATTAAACTTCTTAAAAGCTTCATCTTTGCGCCATATTCTCTTATTTTTCTTCTAAACATTTGATGTTATGCTAATATTCTAACATTTGACAAAAATAAATACTGATATTCTATCAAAACTCATCTCTCCCACTAGATTTGTCTTTTCAACCCCCCCAACCCCCCCCCCCCCCCATTAAACTTTTGATGTTACTATGACATATTTAAATTAAACTTCTTAAAAGCTTCATCTTTGCGCCATATTCTCTTATTTTTCTTCTAAACATTTGATGTTATGCTAATATTCTAACATTTGACAAAAATAAATACTGATATTCTATCAAAACTCATCTCTCCCACTAGATTTGTCTTTTCAACCCCCCCCCCCCCCCCCACCATTTTCCTGATTCGAATCCAGACACGTGCATGAGAAATTAATGTATTCATGAGGCTGTTAAGGCAACCTTTACTCTTTTTTTTTTTAAATCCTTTTTTTTTCTTTAACGTTTGAATCGATTATTATCAATTAATTATTCTTTCTTTCATACTCGTTTTTTGTCTGAAATTACATGTTGCATCCATTACAGCAAAGCCCGTAAGCCCATAAACCGAGCACAGCCCAAAAACTACCAAAACTCACTAACTAACACAGACATAACTCTATGTGTTTTCATCCTCTGCACCAGGGAGCCATGCGTCACGCCCACGACAAATCGACCGTCATCACTTTTTCATACTCATAAAAATAAACAACACGAGATATGTATTATATTATATACTACTCGAGGCATAACCATTAACATTGAATTTATTGAGGTTAGTAATTATTAAAGACACCTCCAATGGTACAACTAAATAAGGAAAAATGTCAAAAATGAAGAAAATCACTCTCCAATAATACATCATTTTGAGAGAAAAATGAGTTTATGAACAGTATTTCTATAAACTCATTTTGATGTTGGACTTCTTTATTTGGATAATAATCCTTCCATTTTTATAAACTATATTTTATGCATAAATAAAGTATTTACACAAAATATTATTTTAAAAACTTTTGTCTACTATATATACACACTGATTAAAAAAATTAACTAATAACTTAATATTATTATAATAAATCATCAACGGTAACATTAAAGTCTATCTAATACAAATATTTTTTAGAAAAAACCTAACACGACATAGAAAATGCTTTGATTTATTATTTGTGTGAAAGATATAGTAACTGTTTAAATAAAATTCTATTATTGCATGTATGTGATTATGTAATTTTATTAAATAATAATAGTTTATTTAAATAAAATTAGATTTTAGTTTAAAAATTAAAACTTTAAAAAAGTGATCATAATTTTAAGTTTAATCAAATAAAATGTGCTTTATGTAACATAGTAAAAAGTTGAGAAATAAATATATTAAGAACTTGAGAGAAAACAGAAAATCATAAGCTCATTTTGATTTTCCATCATTTTAAGAGAAAAAATGATGCAAACTATTGGAGATGGTCTTATGGTCTGAACAATAGTAGAAACTAAAAAATGCAACCATGTAATATGTGGTTTTATAATTATTCTATTGTTAATTATGATAGAATCGGAAATAATAATAGTAACATTATAATAATAATAATAATAATTACGGAATTTTGATGTAGTAAATAAAATAAGTTTTTTTAAATAACGCCTCAGATAAATAAATAATCTATCTAATCTATTAATTTAGGGTTCTATTTTTATCTACCATTGCAAGTTGTCATTTAAATTTGGACTTATTGAACTTATTTATAACAATCCCTTTAATATGCACCCTCGCACTCCTTTATACTTAATATAGACCAAAAATAATTAACTTAAACCGACTTTGATTAAATCGAACATCGGTTATCATTTTCATTTAGTTCTTTTTCTGTCATCTACTTCCTATAATTCCTATCACTCGCCTTAAACCACGTTTCATTAAAGTTATATAATATGGCATGTCAAGTTCAAACATAATGAATTCGGTTCAGTTTCAAAAAAAAAAACATAATGAATTCGGTTATGTAATACATAGAGTATGTTAAAGCGGATTTATGTTAACTGACCCTTTTCAAGAACTTGGTGCTGTATTTCGGACAAGGATAGGCGTTCAGATATCCGTTAAGGTTCGGATTAAAGATTTAGTATTTTCGGTTATTTTGGTATAGGAGTTCGTTCGAGTATTTCTGTATCTTGGATCGGTTCAGATATTTTTAATTCGTGTTCGATTATTTTGGGTCGGGTTCGGATATTTACATTTTGAAAAAAAAAAAATTTCTCAGTTTCTTATATGTAAAATATAACTTTCACTTAACTGATTTTTAATTTTTTTTTTAATAGATTGAATTCATGGATTTGGAGATAATCTTTTAAAACTAAAAAACATTAATTTTTTTATTGTTTTTAAATTTTGATGTAACTTTTGTTACGCATAAAACAAAAAGCTTGACACACATTTTAAGTGAGTAATAAATCACTTTGTCCGTAATTATATATATTCTATGATTTTAAAATCTTTTTAGCTTAAATATAAATATTTTAAATAAAATAAGAGATTTAAAATAGAAATATAAAGTTAAGTATATATATATGCTCGGTGATATTCAGATATCTATTCGGATTTGGGTATTACCATTCGGATTCGTATATCCAATCTCCGCTAATTCAATACCCGTTCGGATATTTTGCTATTTCAATTTAGATTTTGGTTCAGGTTTTTCGAATCAGGTTCGGATACGAGTTCGGATATCAAATATAGTTCCCAAGCCTAATTTCACACTTGCAGGTTCATGCAAATTATTTATATTATATTTACAACTATATTAAATTTATTAAAACTTATATAACTTCCTCATAACAACACTATTTTAAATCCATTTTCTCATAATTAATTCGAACAATTACCAATATATATCAACATTTACCAAAAGGATAGTTACCTAATTTCTATTTATACTAAAAATATTTACTATTTCAAAATGATATGTAATATATGCTGATCACAACTGTTGATTATATAGTTTATTTTTATTACACAAAAGTACAAAATTAGTTTATATTTTAATTTGGTATATAACTTTCAGATATACCGATTACCTAAAAATAATGAAAATATAAAAAATCTAAAAAAAGAAAACCAGAAAAATGTAACAAAAAATATAGCTATCTAAATCAGAATCAAAATCCAAAATTCCATATCCATATTCAGGTTCCTTTATTCAAATTAAACTCAAAATGTTATCAGATTTCTAACATTCTTATTTGAACTAAATCAAGAACCAAAATAACAAAATCCAAATTCATAAAATAACCAAACTATTACTATATTTCATGAACTGAAATCTAAAATCCACAATCGAACGGAAACCAAAAAAAAACAAAACACCATCTGTACACGAACTAAAATTTATAAATTATTATCAATTCATAAAAATTTAATGATAAAAATTAAACTATAAATATAAATAATTCCGCGCATCCGCGCGGGTCACAATCTAGTATTTTATTAAAATAGAAGTCACAACTTCTATTCATGTATTGTTTTTAAAAATGGATATTTCCTAAAAAAATATATTTCATTTATTTATACTTAATATGTTGGCGTCATTAAGATATCAAATATCATATAATTAACATATATAACAACTTTACCTATAAAACTGTTTTAATTTTATTTTTAATTATAAATTTTCAGCTAAAAAAATCAAAGAAAATCTTACAAAACCATTTAAATATTTTATATAATAATGCATTAACTAATTTCGTAATTAGTAGTATAATTTTATTCAAATAAATCAAAATATTATAATTTTATTCAAATAAATTAAAATTAAAATTTTATTATAAAAAATAAATATTTTCATAAATTTCTAATAGTATATATTATACTAAAATAAAAGTAAGATATGAATTAAATATTAAAATTATAGTAAATTATAAAGTAACTTATTTTATTTTTAAAAAATCCTTTCGTTTTAAATATGATACACCACTAAAAGGGGTTTAACGTAAACCATGTATAAATTTGCTAAAATAATAAGTCTAAATTATTTGAACATAACAATATATTTATTTATAAAATCCTGCTATATATAAAATTTATAGATGCTAAATTATATTTTTAAACACAACAAAAAATATAAATGATCCTAAACAAATTTATATTCTATAGTATAACCAAATAAGTTTAAAATATATTTAAAAATATGTTTTAAAAAGTTTATGCTAATGACAAAAAAAAAATTACGCAAACTGTAGAAATTAAAAATATATACTTTGATGGGTGTTATCTGTTTGATTATTTTAAATTATGAATTTGTTTTAGCGAATTTGAATTTATATTATTATGTAATAAAAATTTATAACAAATTATAATGTATAAAAAGTTTATATATTAAAAACGGAAAATAAAAACTTAAATAATAAAATTATAGAATCATATTATATATAACATTTAAAATGCAAATCATATATTTAAAATGTTTATGATTATATCAAAATTATACATTTATGACATAGACATAAAAAAATAATCGACAACAAAGAAAAGGTTAAAGTATTTGTAAGATTTGAGGACAACATAATTTCATTACTAATTAGTAATGATCCATTTGATATTGACATACTATATCGATCTATTTATAAGAGATATATTGTTTTAATAGATAAGAATATGTATATTATGTAAGTCTCATTTTAACTTTATATGTGTTTCAATTACATTACATAAAAACTTATGTTCTAATAATATACCTTCATATCTACATATTAAAAACAAAAATAAATATTTTAGTTAAAATTCAATTGTTTATTTTATCATTTCTATAAATATCTAATACTAAATGCTTAGAGATTAGTGTATGTGAATATTTTAAAATTGTCATAAAATTCAAAAACAATTACTAAATAATAGTTATTTTTCTTACTAATACATAAATTAGATTGAAATTAGATCCATTTATTAGTTTTAATAACATATAAAGAAATATAAAATAATTTTCAATTTTTTTGAACTTTGTATATATTAATTTGTCAAATGATTACACACAAATCCAACAAAACATACATATAATAAGAAGCAACAAATACATTTGAGTTTGATATAATTAATTGAATAAAAAATGAACTATAAAATTTAGGTATTTTAAAATAATATAAATAATCATATACATATTATATATATACATAAAAATAAAAATAAACATATGCACGGTCGTACAGATTAAGCTCTAGTTACAACATAAAGAAACAAATAAAAAATATGATAGAAAAAGTTTTGACATCATTTTTGATTGGCATGTTAATATGTGATAATACAATCTCTGCTGCAGTGACAAAAAATACTACAAACTCTTACTTTTAATCATTCAAAGATAAGAGTCTAGACTAGTAGCCTAGAAAGTGGGAAATACTCTAAATTTAGGAGTCAATTAGGCCAAAAACTTAAAAGAACTTACTATTTAGCAAAATACCTATGAAACAAATATTGTGGGGATTAAGATTTTTGCTGAAGAAGGTAAATGACGAAATGCCCCTTCTGGCTCTAAAAAAGTGTTGTGTATAATAGGTTGATTATAGGTTAGTAGCTAAAAGAGGGTTTTAATTTAATTGGGGGAGTTGGTAATGATTAACCTAGTTTTTATCCTCCCCAAATTTAAAAGATCTAACACAAGTGGCTGCATGGAGAGGAGAATCGTAGTAAAATATTTCAGTTAGTATGCAAAAGAAATTGTATGGGGAGAGGGAGGGGTAGTCCATGTCAGGGTTTGTGTTTGATTTCCCTTTTGGTTTGTTAACCTTTTTTGTAATCAGTAATTTAATATATTATCATGTAATGAAATTATTTTATTGTACTAGTTATTGTATATATCATTTAATTTTCGTAATATAATCATCCCCATATACAATTGCAATACGTAAATTTATATCAATTATACAATGCTTAGACACTAACAATAAAAATCAATCATGGTATTAATTTAATATTTAGCTGGTATATGATATAAAAAACCGGTTAATGAACAAGTTATAAATGAGGTCAAGAAATAACAAACTTAAATGATTTGAGAAATTTTGATAATATTATATATACGCTTTATCTAACAAAATCGAGAATTGTTATAAATATACTTAGCTTGTATTCGATTGAGATAGCCGGTTTAAATAGCATGTCTCAAGAAAATTGAGGGTTGTGTTCTGTTAAAGTAACACAAGTTATATGCAATGACATGTTTCTAAGGCCTACTTTGATCATTATTGTGTCCCTAGAAATAAATATTATCATGTGATGAAATATGGATGTGTTTCTTCGGTACGAAAAAGTTTAGCTTGGTTAAGTTTGTGTTTGGATTGGTAAACTTTCTTGTAACCGGTAGAGTTGGTTTTACAAAAATGTTTATAAGAAAGTTTAGCATGGTTTACTTTCTCTTTTGGTGTGCTAAACTTTCTTTTAACCAATAATATATTATGTTATCATGTAATGAAATTGTTTTATTGTAAAAGTTGCTGCATATACCATTTAACTTTCACTTTCGTAAGATAAGCATCCCTTTAACAAAAAAAAAAAATCAATCAATGATATTATTGTAATATTAGCTTATACTTAATATTGAGGGTTACAACAAAGTTTAGCCTGGTGGGGTAGATATACGTTTGATGTACAACAAATGATCAAAGAAAAAAAAAACAAGAAAAAAACAAATGATCATATACTATATGAACGCTATATTTTTCATGGCCAGCAACATAAAAAGCGTTCCCCATCTCTGAACATGCAACTACTTAATAAGCACTATGCAAAGACAGTGGCTTCAACTCTTCGGATTATGAAACGGAAATTCTGGAACCTGCATCAACAAGCATGAAAACCCAGAAATTCAATATCTCAATCAAGTCACCAGGGAGCCAAACATGATCAAATCCAATTCCAAGCAGCATAAAATACAATCATAGACCCGAAGAAAAATTGCTGAAAGCTAGCAGTGATCCATCAGATAACAAAACAATAATTCAAAGAGCATTAAAAAAAAAGAAAGATATATAGAAAAAGAACCACGTCGATCTATCCATTGCCCACAAGTTTCTGGGTCTCTGAACAGCCAAGATCGTTTTTGAAATTTTAATTAGATTTCTTTATTCATCTCGACTCTTATTGATAGTGGCAATTTGTTGTCTTTTAGATTATATGAATTATACTATGAAAGATGTTTTGAGAAAAAAAAAGAGAGAACCAAGGATTTTTTTTTTTGGGCAAACGAGAGAACATAGAATAAGAGGACTTATTCTTGGGTTCACCCCCAGGGTGAATCTTTAGGTTCACCAACCAATAGGATTTAAGTATTTCTTATTTAATATATTTTTAAAAAGAAACAAAATCTTCTTAAATTATATTATGTTTTTAAAATAAATACCTAAAAATAAAAAAAACAGTAATAATTGAAAAAAAAAGATTTTTAAAAATTTTAAAACTATGATTCATCAAACAGTTTAGTGTTTACCCAAGGGTTTAGGGTTTCCCAAGGGTTTAGGGTTTACTATTTAGGGTTTAGGGTTTAGTATTTTGGGTTTAGAGTTTTTATTTAAAAAAAATTTTGCAACTACAACTATTTTTATTTATTTTTAGCTATTTATTTGAAAACATAATATAATTTAACAATATTTTATTTACTTTTTAAAAAGATATTAAATATAAAATACTTGAATCCTATTGGTTGGTTAATCTAAAGGTTCACCCTAGGGGGTGAACCCAATAATAACTCGAATAAGAGTGAGGGACAGAGAGTTTCATATTTCTTCTTTTATCTTTTCTTTTAGTAAAATTGAGGTAGTAAAAGAGGTAACTGATGTCAGATGCATTTTATTTGATTTAAGCAATAGGGGCAACATGGTCATTAGAGCACCCACAACCACAGATCCTTGATAACAAATCCTTAACAATCACTTTTGGAATATTTTATTATTTTTCTATTTTTTCGTCAAAATAATTAAAAAGAAAATAGATTGGCCAATCGCGTAAGAGCACACAGCAGGGGAGCCCACGCACAGTGAAGGATTTAACTGAGGATCAATCCTTATATTAGAGGTTTTTGGATTCAATCCGGCACGTTCTCTAACAAAATTAATATTTAAATATTTTTTTTTCTAAGGATCATGTCTACGGATCTGCGTTGCAGCTGCTCTTACTACTAAAAAAAAATAGTGGGGAATAGTTGAAATGTGTATATAACTAAATATACTATAGTTTTTGTATATGGAGTGCAAATACTCTAAATTTAGGAGGATTCATTGACAAAAGACATTTTTGATACGCCTCGTCTTATTAGAATTGGGAATGGCGATGGCCTTTTATTATATGAACTTTCTTTTTGATTGAGCTTTTTGATACGCCTCGTCTTATTATAATGCAGAAAAGCGAGAAGAAGAATCTTTATCATTTATGAATTGAGTTAACAAAGAAAACTAGGTTATGATCGATGATTCCTTCATGATATCTCCACTCGTTTCTATTATTCCTCCATGATTAAACTTCTGATCGATGATTCATATAACCAACTCTTAAGGTTAATCTGATTTTGTAACTGCAAAGATATGCGTCGATACATATATATATATATATATATATATATGTATGTATAGCATATGAAAGAATAAACATTTATATATTAAAGAATAAACATTTTTAAAGACTAAAATTGCTTTCATATGTGATTAACAGAACTGTCGTTATTTACCTAGCGGGCTCACAGTCACTCTCAATCCTTTAGAAATAGACATAAATTATTAGGGTATGTATAATACTATGCTACTGAATATTAACAATATTGTCAGTCATTTATTGTTTGTTGTACAGTAAATAATACTGTCAGTCGTTGATTGTATAATAAATGATATCAAAAAAATTAACAACAAATATAATTATGTGAAGATCATACGTTTTATTTATTGGCAATATTACAACAAATATAAATTGTTAATATTCTTATATGTTCTTTTATATGACTTATATACATATCATTTATTTTACTTAAGATATTATTAATTTTATTTGATTTTATTAGATATGTCATAATCGTTGAAGACTAGATAATATAATTTGTTTCATGATAAATGTTGTATAAAGGGAATATAATCGTTTGGTTAGAATATGTTCCCACAAAATCGTGATTGATTCTCCAATTTCATTAAAAAGAAAGTTCATATAAAAGCTCAATCAATCTCTTAGTTTAAGCAATTTAATTTTGTAATTCAGAAATAATAATACATAGTGATAGAAAAATTATGAGTCAATTTTAAATTTAAAATGGGTAAGTTTATGGTCAAATATCATGATTAATAAACCAAGTAAAATGTGAAATTAGCAAAATGAATGAAGTAAATATAAGAAAATAATATCAAAAATCTAAAAAAAAATTTCTTATATTTACTTGATTTCTTTTGCTAATTTACGCTTTACCGTAATTTATGTAGTAGTAAAAAATAGGAAACTAATATATGTATTATGGTTTCAGTTAATATAAAAAAGTTACTACAAATTTATTTAAATTCTTATAGCCGGTAAGAAATTATATAGGAAACTGTAATGATTTTTTTGCCATTAATCTCTTTCGATGTAATATAATTGATTGACTCAATTACTGTGGCATAAATCATATTAGTTATTACTATATATATCATATAAGTAATTTATGTAATAGCCAAAAATAAGAAACTGATATACGCAATCTCCATAACACATTCTGGTTTTGATTAATATATGAAAATTATTACTAATTTATTTAAATTCTTATGGCCAATTAAAAATTATACAGAAAATTGTAGGATTTTTTGTCATTAATTTCGCGATGTAATATATTGATTGACTCAATTATTATGTCATAAACCCTAATAGTTATTACTATATATATCAGAGTAAATTTTTATATATCATATCACAACCTATAAACTTTAAAACACACACAGACTTTGAGTGATATGGATTTCATCTCTGACTCAAAGCCAAATTACATCTCTAGTACACAGTGCCGTCTTAATAACTTTAATGACCTTAGGCAAAATATAAAACAAACACCCTTTTAATAAAAAAATTTCTCAACTTTTATTTATTGCATGTTTTAAAATTAAAGCAAAAAATTGTAGTATCAAAAGAACTTTTTTTTTAAATGTTTTTTGTGTGTAAAGTAGGTTTTATTAGAAAAAATTGAAAATGGTACAAGATAATTTTTTATTCTTATTGTATTTAAAATAGGTTTGGTTAATCATGAATTTTTTTACTATAATTTCACCAACTAAATTTATATTTAACAAATAAAATAGACTTTTTTAATTAGTGAAATAACACTAAATTTTTTTTAAGACCTATGGATCCATGGCATTTGTCCATGTTGCCATGGGTCAAAGCCGGCACTGCTAGTAATACATAACCTTCAGTTATGACTTTTATCTTAATATCTATTAAATTAAATATTATAATTTTTTTTAATTTATTCATTCTGCACAAAACGCAGTACCACCTAGTTAGCATACTAATTAAGGATTAGTCTAACATTAACATGACTAATTTAGTCCAAACATTTTCAGTGAAAATATACCTCAGTTTCTTTTCCCCCATTTTTTGGGCAATCACTTTTTCCTTTACGTACGCTTTCAGGTTACCGGGTATCAGGTAAAATAGTATTACACATAGATGTACCTATTACTTTACCAAACATATAGTTATATTTAATGTTAATATATACGTTAAACTGTTATTACGTGGTCACACCGAAAAAGGGGAGAATCGGAGGTGGGGTGTGTCTAACATTCCAATTGCGACCCACCAAACTTCTCCATTTGTTATAAAACTATTAATCTTTAACGCAAGATAATATATTCATATTTTCAGAAACGAGAGTCGGACCTAGAATCTTCGGGTGGCCTTGTAAGCTTTTTCAGTTTTCTTTAACCTCAAAAAGAAAGTACTATATTTCTTCTGTTGTATAATTGCATATACACACATACGCGTGATTGATTCCATAATTAGAATTTACCTCTTTATGCAAAAGTAGCAAAGAACATACATACATGAGCTTAACATTTATACCAGTACAAGTGGATGTTCATTGTTGCGCAAGTTTTATAATAACCAATTTGTGAAAAGAGAATTGTTTTAAATGACTATTATTACTTTATGTTATACATATAGGTTAAAATATGTTTCAAAAAGGTTAAAATATTTCACCATTTCATAAAATATATTTTTCTTGCTAGCTTGTAAAAAGGGAATTTTATCTATTGCTAAGTAAAAGTCCTAAACAAAAGAATCGGTAGTAGAATGAAACATAAAAGTCCTAAACAAAAGAATCGGTAGTAGAATGAAAGTATAATTAAATCACACTGAATCTTATATATCACTCACAGAAAAAAACTGTTCGTGTCCATAGGGATGTATAACCTCGTAGATAAAACACAATCTTATTTTTATATAAATCATAGCATCCACCACTAGTTGAACACACATGACAAAAATCATCAAATGAAAACTAAATACGATTTAAAAATACTTGAGGCAAATAAAATGTGCCACTCCTCAACGAAGAATCAAGAAAATGATTCTCCCCACACTTATATACATTTCCCTCTAAAATCAAAATATAGCCTAACTGATCAATTATTGATCCGATTATGCAAATCACGGTGGACCACACTTGTCAACAAGAGCACCTTCTAAGGCCGTGGGAGGATCGGACATGAGACACCAAACCGGAGGAATCGAAAGCTCTTCCACAAATCCATAAGCATTCCAACAAAATGGATCCACAACAATTTCTCCTTTTGCTGGAAGCAACTCGATATCCGAAAGAGTTAGATTTGTGCATGGAAGTGCATCGCTGCATCCGAAATGCATTGGAGGACTTCGAATATCGTAAGTTCCTTTGATACCTTGGTATGCGATATCAGATACGAAAACGGCAGATGTTTTATTAGCACAATCTTTGGTCATGCAATAGTATTGGTCAATGATTATTGGGTTACGGACTGATTCCACGTGGATGTTGTTGAACGTCACGCCTGAGACCGAACCGAACCCACCTTGCCATGTTTTGATCCGAACTCCATTGTCGGAGTACTTTATGACCGAGTCTCTGACGGTTATGTTTGAGACGCATGCATGTGAGTTGTGATTGCCCAAACTTCCAATACTAAAAATTTAGTATATAACGACGTTTTAGTAAATAGTTATTGGTTGGGATCTATTATGCGATAACAAGTGTTTTTAATCAGATTAATCAAATTAAAGAGAGATAACAAACCTAATTCCATGGCCACCGGGTCCACAGGTAAGATTCCGTATATCAACATCGTAGGATCCCGAACCAATAGATACGCAATCATCTCCTGCAAATTGGAAGCATGACTTTAATTGTCCAGACAAGAATCATTTCGCTTTACTTTTGATGAAATCTATTTATTCTTCTTAACTTATTTTGTTGTATTACGTAAATTTTATATTTAACTTGAAAGGATTTGTCCAAACATATTGCACAGCCAATTTGATCCGTTAATCGACCAAATATTATATTGGCCGATTTTAAATACAATAAATTTTATTTATTCGACCAAACATTTTCGAACCTTTTTGGTTTGCTTTCTTTTTTAGTATTTTAAAGTTTCATTTATAAACCAATTATCGGTTTGGTTTTTAACTGAAGTTTTTTTTTGACAAAGTTTAAGTGTAATAATCTAAAACTGCCAAGCGTAAATCAATCTATATATAACATGTAAGTCTGTTTACCGTTTTTAGCAAACAAAAAAGAAGTCTGATTACCGTTGGAGATGACCGAGTTGTAGATGGTAACGGAGTTAGAGTTTTCGATGTGGATGCCGTCAGTGTTGGGACTTAACGGCGGAGCAGTGATGTGAAGGGACTCGACGTGAACTCCTTGACAACCGTCGAATCTGAAATGAAACTGCGGGCTGTTTTTTATCTGTAGACCTTCCACCGTTAGATTCGAGCTCATAAAGAACCTCAAAGCCTGCATGCATTTAATTCATTATTTACCAGAGCAATTAAAAAATCGGTCGTAAACTAGTACGTAAATTTTTATGTTAACTTACAATGGGGCTGTCGCAAGGGCCAGCAACAATTGCAGATTTGTTGACAGTCTGTAGAAGAATAACAAAATAATTAGTTATAAATATCGTATATATATGCCATTTCACTTGTAGAGTCGCTTTCCATTATTGTAGAGCTTTGCATTCATTCATAAATAAAATTAAAATAAACTGTAAATTGGTGTAAATGCTTGGAAAAGTTTTCTTAAACAGTCGGAATGAATATAGTACAATATTTTAGTTAATTACCCGGTGAGGTTTGCAGGGAAGATCCCACCATTTCTGTCCCCGGCCATCAATAACTCCAGCGCCTTTTAAAGCCATTCCGTTGACTCTATAGAAGACAAGCCATTGTCTTTTACTTATACTGCTCGGCCACGATTCTGGTCCATCTGGTGTTACAATAGTCCCGTCCACCTATATTATATCAATAAAAATAGTATAAAAACAAATCTCATTTAATTTGATTGTCTTTACAGTATGTCAAAAAGTTCAGATTTTTAATAGGAAGAGAAATAATACTTGGAATAATTGGTAAGAGTGGCAAGGACCGGTAAAAATAGTAGACTGGATCATAAATGTGTAGCCGTAAGGAACAAGCAAAACTGAAACGGTCTCGTTCCCGTTGCTACATGATGAGTCCCACGCCGTTTTGAATGCCTCCGTGTCGTCTGTGACACCATCTCCGACTGCACCGAATTTTCTCACGTTGTAGACTCCATTGTTGTCTTCTTCAGGCTCGTCGGAAGGCGACGGTGGTAGTGACGGTGAGACATCAGAGCCCGGAGAAGGAGTAGGAGGCTGAGAGATTGAGGAAGAAGGTGGTTCTGGTTTTGAAGAGTGATGGTTATGGCTATTGTGTTTGTGTTTCTCTTTATGGTGATGGTATCGAGATTCAGTTAAAGAGGTTAGTGTGATAATTAGTGCGATGAAACAAAGGATTTGGTTGCGAGTATAAGAAGAAATTAACATTTTCGTTAGATTGAAAATGTTTTTATTTTTGGTGATTTTGAGGTGAATGTTGGAGAAAAAGTGTGTAAGAAGAGAGTCGCGCACTCACTAAGTTTAGAATGCTTCTTGGAAATGTTAATGCAGCAAAAGCAGACAAGGGTGGTTCCTTTATTTATACTGCGACGTCGTGGGCTATAGGAAGTGGAAACCTAATGTTATTTTAATTTAAACAAGTGGAGTGTAGGTAAAGGTAATAAACATTTCCATAATGTTATTATCTAGTATGAGACTGATCGTGTGGTGTAATATTGGATTGAATTTAATCCTTTTTAGAATTAATATACTTTTACTTTTTTTTTTGCTAAAAAAAAAGTTAAACCCGGATCAATTAATGACATAGACCTAATTCCTGGATGGGAGGCGCAGCTAACAGATAAACCATTTTCCGGGTATTCAAATGGATCGTAAGCATGAATCCATATCTGCGTAGCCACGTGTGGAGTTAGTAATTTCGCATTAGAAGAAAATTGAACCCTGGCCTCGACCATCAAAACACTTCCTCTAGTGGAAACCACCACAACATGGTTTAATATGCTTTTACTTACCAATAAGTTTTAGTTTTTATTAGTTCTCTCTTTTATGTTCGTGTGAATATTTAAAAAATAAAATGAAAAATCATCTAATCAAATTAAGATTTGGTTCTCACATATATATATATATATATATATATTATTTCTTTTAAATCGATTCAGCTTTGATCAAACAGTACTTAGTTTTTTCCGAATCTTCTTGTGTTTGACTTCGACGTTATATATGTTCTTATTACCTTGGGCAAATTTATGGCCACGCATATATTCGGGAATGAATATTATTATGGATGGGGCTTGCATGGGAGTATCTACAATAATGCTAGTTTCTAAAATCAATTATAATAAGTGTCATTTTAAATTTATACACCGATTAAAAAATCATTTAATTTTATATATTTTATATATAAAACATCATTATCAATACAGCTATTCACATTTCAACCAATACAAAAATATACTAAAAAATAAATTAATAAATTATGCATTAAAATGTTAAAACGATATTTATTTTGCAATGAGTTTTTTCTCTACAAATATATTTAATATAAAATAGAGAGTAATAAATATCTCAACAAAATGATTGACTACATCAAATGTTCCAAATAAATTTAATCTTAATTTTTTTAAATAATATAGATAGTTCGTACGTATACTCGTGCTCATAGTCATATGTAACTAAGTAAGGACAGTTTAAGACAAGAGCTGTAACAGGTTTTTCCAATAAGGAGTACCATATAATAGGGATAATTATTTGTGGAATAGAAAAATGGAATGATGGATTGAACATAAAAATGATATTAGTAAATTATATACATTCTATTTATTCACGAAGATTCAAAATCCTGAGTAAATTAGGTTTATAATTAACAAAAGTTTTCTTTCTGTTTTATTCCAAAAATGGAACGTGTAGAATTGTTTTTAAAAATATTTTATTGTAATTGGTAAATATTTTATGGAATGTATTTTCAATAATTAATTTTATTCCACACAAAAAAGCATTTTAGTTGCAGCCAAGGTGAATGTGGGCATGTAAGCTTGCGGTTCTGAATCAAACCAACTGTCAAATTGGACTGAATCCAATTTTTTTGGTCTTAAATATATAGATTTGATTATAATTTTCGGAGTGTCTTATACCTTATGCAAAATTTCTCAAACATAAAAAAAAACTGGATGAAAAGCTCCCAATAATAAAGTTCTTATGCATCAAAGAGGAAACCACTACAAAAAAACACGCCGATTTCGAGGGACATTTTCCTCGGTATTTCGTCGGAATAACCGTATTCCGACGAAATACCGAGGAAAATGTCCCTCGAAAAAAACTCGTCGAAATTTCATTTTCCGTCGAAATTTCCTCGAAATTTTGTGACGGAATTTCGAGGAAAGATAATTCCGAGGAAATTTAGAGGACTGCACTTCGTCGAAGCGGTCGTCGGAATATATTGAGGAACAGTTCCCTCGGTATATACCGAGGATAATACCGAGAGAAAAGGCCTACGAAAATTTTCGAGGAACATGTCCTTCGGAAAATTTCGACGAACACGTTTCCTCAAAAATTTTCGAGGAACTTTGTTCGTCGAAATTTTCCGAGGGACATGTTCCTCGAAAATTTTCGAGGGCTGGTTTCCTCAAAAATTTTCGAGGGACATGTCCCTCGGAAAATTTCGACGAACCCTTCCCTCGAAATATTCCGAAAATTATTTTTTTAAAAAAAAATATTTTATTGAAAAAATTATTTTTAAAATTTAAATTCGAAAATATAAAATTAAAATTTAAATTGAAAACATATTATTTAAAATTCAAAGTCATACAAATGAAAAGAAAACATTTCGAGTTTTTGAAAGAAATTAAACTACGGGTTTTGGGCGTTCGGGTCTGGCATGGTCGGGAACTCCAAGTTCGGGTTCATGCTCCTCATCATCGCCATCATTTGCTCGTTGAGATTCCTTTGTGCCTCCCAGCCCGCCTCTTGACTCGCCACCATGGACTCCAACGCAGATATGCGAGCATCCTTGTCCCTCATCTGACTCAAAAACTTCTTGATCAACATAGGACGGTGGTGGTGCAGAAGCAGACGGAACCGAGCTGGACCGACGAGCCAAACCGAACAAACGGCCCTTCTTCTTTGGAACCGCCTGAAAAAGAAAGTGTCAAATTTAAATAATATAAAAAATGAATTGAACTTTAAAAAAAGAACTTACCGCTTCAACGATTTGGTTGATCCGAACCCGAGGCAAGCCGGTCGATCCCGTCGAATCGTCATCCTCGGTTTGAAGCTGAGACACTTCCTCTTCCATCTGACTGTCGATGAGGGAGACCACATCCCTCACAACACCATCATCAATCTCGCCGGTCTTCTTGTTGGTATACGCCGTCTTGATTAGGGTGTAATGATCAACCGGCTCCCCCTCATTTTCTTCTGCCTTGAAAAAAACATAAATTAAACAAACATTAGTAATTAAAAGAAATGCACAAAAAAAATATTAAAATCTTAAATAATATAATAAAAACCGCGAAGCTTACCAAGCGATCCCCCAGACTGGCTAAAGATTGAGCACCCAAGTTATGGATGTACATGCCCTTCCCCTTACGGTCGCTCTTCCGGTTGGTGGAGTTGGTGGAAAAAGTTGCTCTCACTTCGTTCTTACTCCAATGCACACACAACTCCCGCCAGACGTCGAGGTCCATCCCCTTTGGGATCTTTAAAAAAAAAAAAATTGTTAAATAAATAAAAAAATATTTTAATAAATTAAAAAATTGTTTCATAAAAAAAAACAAACCTTGTTTATTTCCCACTTCTTCTTCCACGTGTGCATCTGCTTCCCATAGTTTTCCATAACTTTATGGACGAAGTGGTGATAGATATACAACGTATCATCGGCATTCCAGTTGAATTCTTGCTGAAAATAAAACACAATTAGTAAAAAATTAATATTAAAGATTAAAAAAATAAGTTAAAATATAAAATACTTACCGCAAACTGTTGAAACCACATATGCTGCTTCTCGAGAGGGAAGTCGGTGAAAGTCGGATGTCCATTGTCGAGGGCCGAGTACATCATACGGTTGATCCATCCGCTGATCCCGTTCGAGGATCGGTCGAACCTAATAAAAAGAACTAATTATTTTAAATGAATCAAATTTTAATGAAAAAAAAATAGGTTTAATTACCATGTCTGACCCCGTCCACATGGATACCGAGTGAGATATGGAAGATGGTCACGACCCGGCTGTCGAACAAACTCCGCAACTCTCATAATTGCCGGATGAGCATGAGCAGGAACATGAGCAGGAGCAGGAGCAGGAGCAGGAGCAGGGGCAGGAGTGGGTGCCACACCGGGAGCGGGAGGAGAATGAGAGGGAAATGGAGAGGGAGATGTATGGTAGGAGCTATGGGGCGATGCGGAACCCGTAATGGAGCCGCTCCCCGAACCAACACGACCACGACGCTGTCGAGAGCGGGTCTGTTCCTCTTGAGACCTTTATATAAATAAATGTTTTTTAATATAAACAATTTTTTTTAATTTGTTAATATATTAAAATTGTTTAATAATAACAAAAATAGTTTTACTATATAATAAATAGTTTAATAATTAAAATAATAGTTTTAATATATAAAAAATAGTTTAATAATAACAAAAAATAGTTTTAATATATAAAAAATAGTTTTAATATATAAAAAATAGTTTAATAATTAAAATAATAGTTTTAATATATAAAAAATAGTTTTAAAAATCAAAAAACGTTTTAAAAATCAAAAAACGTTTTAAAAAATAAAAAAACGTTTTAAAAATTAAAAAAAACGTTTTAAAAAATCATATACACATTTTTAAAAATCAAAAAACGTTTTAAAAAATCAAAAAACGTTTGAAAACATGAAAAACGTTTTCAATTTTAACCAAAACACAAAATAAATCAAAAAAAAAATTATAACAACAATCTAAACAACAATCCAAACATGAAAATCCTAAGCTATCCAACCAATCCTAGAATTAACAATCTAACAACCTAAATTTCGAGATCTATGAAGAGAGGAAGAGAAGAGAGTGAACTTACATGGGAAGAGAGGAGAGGAAGAGAGGAGGAGAGGAAGGAGGCCGAGAGGAAGAGAGGAGAGGAGAGGAGAGGAGCCGCCGCAAGAGAGAGGAAGAGAGGAAGAGTGAGGCGCCGCGCAAGAGAGGAGAAGGAGAGGAAGAAAGGAGAGAAATGGGGAAGAGAAGAAGCAAAACCTAATTTATGAGGGGTCCGACGGATAGGGTCCGTCGAAATTTCCTCGCAATTATTAACGCGGGTCGTCGAAATTTCCTCGATATTATTAATGGGGTCGTCGAAATTTCCTCGAAATATTGTGATCTGATTTTCGCGAAACGTTTGGCGGCTAGGGTTACCGGGTAAATGAAAAACAGTCCGAGGAAAAAGCTCCTCGAAATTTCCTCACAATGTCTCCTCGAAATTTCCTCACAATATTGTGAGGAAATTTCGAGGAATGAGGGTTTGGGGTTTAGAAAACATCGATTTTTTCGACCTATGTCATTTCTTATACAAATGTAATTCATAATAATGAGGTTTCTTTGTATAGATGATTATAAACAATGAAATAACACAATTACAAAAATTATTGTAAGTATTTCATTTAACGTTTATTAAAATGTATAAGTGTTTATCTTATGTTGTGTGGTTTTCGTCTCAATCCGCAAAACATTGGTTTCGGTTTAAAATCCCTAGAGTTTGACTTCATAAGCTGGCTAAGACACTTAATGAAGGTTATATACGTGTTATTCAATCCGCAAAACGTTGTTTTCGGTTTAAAACCCCTTGTTCCTCGAAATTCCCTCGAAATATTGTGAGGGAATTTCGAGGACAAACAATTTTTTTTGTACTTCCTCGAAATTCCCTCACAATATTTCGAGGGAATTTCGAGGAAACTGAAAAACTATGGTTTTCCTCGAAATGTCCTCGAAATTTTTTGAGGAACTTTCGAGGAAACTTCTATTTTAAATCAAACCCCTAAACCGTCAAGGGTCATTCCGAGGAAATTTCGAGGAAACCATGTATCCCTCGATATGTCCTCGAAATTCATTAAAAAAAAAAAAAAAATCTACTCTGATTCCGAGTCATCATCACCAGATGAATCTGAATCTGGATCTTGGTGAAACTCTCCAATAACAGGTTCATCCTGTGCGTGAACGACGGCTTCCTCTGCGAAGTCGGTGAAATCTACTACAAGGCCAACTCCTGCTACATCTTCTGCTGCACATAAGTTACTGGATTCGATTGGTTGTAGTGGGTCTTCCAGCTCAGAACTCCCCTGAACTCGGCCTCTCGGGTTGAGTCTGGTAACAGTAACCCATGGATCATCTCTGTTCCTTACCCGGGGGTACTTGATATAACAAACCTGTAACATATTAAAAAAATTTAGTACAATTTTAAATTATTACACATGATGACCAATCATTCTGAATAATTAACATTTACTTACCTGATCGGCCTGAGAAGCAAGAATGAAAGGATCATAATATTGCAGCTTTCCTCTCGAATTTACTGATGTAACACCAAATGCATCTGTTCTCACACCTCGATCTGGAGTGATGTAGTGCCAATCACAATAGAAAACAGTACAGCGCAATCCAAGCATGCCCAAATACTTGATTTCCAAAATCTCATGTATGTGTCCGTAGTATACATCATCCCCCGATGCAGAACAAACGCCAGCATCATAGGTCGTACGCGAACGTTTCGTCTTTTCAGTTGTGAATGCATATCCTCGAGTACAAAATCTCGGATATGACTTCACAACATAGTTTGGTCCAACCACCATCTCGCGTATCCAATCGTCAAATGTTTCACCTCTGGCCAAACCAGCAGACACCTATTAATAGCAAGTATATATGAATTAGTATAAATATGTGATAAATAATTTTTTAATTAGTATAAATATGTGATAAATGATTTTTTAATTTGTTTAAGGCACTCACATAAGTAAACATCCATCCAGCAAATTCTCTTTGCTTCATTTCTTCTAGTTCTGCCTCTGTAGCGTATCTATATTCGAACCGCTTTTCTGCCATGAAAATCCTGTGATGACAAAAATGTAATTAATTCAGATATAAATGTTAATTTGTTAAGATAAAATTTTCTAAGATAATAAACTTACCTCTCATATTGAAGAACATCTTCGCAGTTGGTGAGCAAATATGTTTGCAAATGACTGCGCTCCTGCTCAGTAAGTCGACGGTCCTTTGATTTTCCGCTAAGTCGTCCAACATCTGTGAAAATGTCAGGAACCGTAACATGGTATGTTGCCCGTTCGCCTCTATCATCATGCCGAGCAGGTCTTCTGTTTTTGGTCTGAACTTCTGCTGGAAAGTAGTACTCAGCAAAGTTTGAAATTTCTTCATTGATCATCTGTGCGACTATAGAACCTTCCACCCTACTTAGATTTTTCACCATCTTCTTCAAATGGAACATATACCGCTCATACAGATACATCCATCTATACTGCACAGGACCACCAAGTTCCAATTCTCTTGCCAGGTGAATAACAAGATGCTCCATAACATCAAAAAATGAGGGAGGAAATATCTTCTCAAGGTTGCACTGAATCACGGCTATGTTAGTCTTCAGATTTTCAATACCTTCAAGAGTCACTGATCTGGCGCATAAATCGCGGAAGAAAGCAGTTATCCCTGCAATTGCTTCATGAACATTTCGTGGTAATAGTTCTTTGAAAGCAAACGGAAGTAAGCGCTGCATCAACACATGACAATCGTGACTTTTTAAGCCAATTAACTTTCCTTCCTTTCTGTCGATACAGTTACGCAAATTAGATGCGTAACCGTCTGGAAACTCCACATCGTTTGAAATCCAATCGAAGAACGCATTTTTTCCCTCTGCATCAAGTCGGTATATGGGAAAAGGAGCCCTACCATTCCCATCAACATGAAGTTCTGAACGATCACATATATCAACTAAATCCAGTCTTGCCTTCAAATTATCCTTTGTTTTACCTTGAACGTTAAGGATCGTGTTCATGAGGTTGTCAAAAAAGTTCTTCTCAATATGCATGACATCTAAATTATGCCTTAGCAAATGATCCTCCCAGTATGGCAGATCCCAGAATATACCTTTTTTGTGCCAGTTATGTAGGTTTCCAACAGCATCTACCGGAAAACACGCATGTCCACCGACGTCTGGCGTCCTTTCTGCACCAAAATCTCTTAGTTGTGTCTTCAAACCTTTCCCACTAATTTCTGCAGGTGGACTGTCAAACACCCTCTTGTTCTTCGTAAACAAATTCCTACTCCTACGATATGGATGATCAGGTGGTAGGAATCTCCTGTGACAGTCAAACCAACACGTTTTCCTTCCGTGTTTTAGTTGGAAAGCATCAGTGTTATCTTGACAATATGGACATGATAGCCTTCCATGCGTTGTCCATCCAGATAACATACCATATGCTGGAAAATCACTTATTGTCCACATTAGTACTGCCCGCATTTGAAAGTTTTCTTTACACGAAATATCGTATATTTCAGCATCTTGAGCCCATAGTTGTTGCAACTCATATATTAGTGGCTGAAGAAACACATCAAGTGATCTCTTAGGATGCTCTGGTCCGGGAACGAGAATGGAGAGAAACAAAAACTCTCGTCGCAAGCACAAGTTTGGGGGTAAGTTGTATGGTGTAACAATGACTGGCCACAGAGAATATTGTCTTCCACTCTTCCCATACGGGCTGAAACCATCAGTACATAATCCAAGGTAGACATTTCTTCTCTCATACGCAAAGTCGGGATACTTTGATTGGAAATGTTTCCACGCTTTTGCATCTGAAGGATGTCTAATCTCACCATCTGTTGAGTGCTCCGCATGCCATCTCATTCGTTGCGCTGTGCGTTCCGAAAGATACAACCTCTGCAATCTTTCCGTCAAAGGCAAATACCACATCCTTTTATATGGCACTGGAACTCTTCCACTCGTATCTTTATAACGAGGCTTCCCACAAAATTTGCATGTAGTCCGCTGGTCATCCACCCTCCAATAAATCATGCAGTTATCGCTGCATACATCTATTACCTGATAAGATAAACCAACACCAGCTACGAGTTTTTGAACCTCGTAGTATGAACCTGGAGCTACATTATCCTCAGGTAGAATACCTTTAACAAAATTAGCTATCGCATCCACACAGTCTTCAGCCAAGTTATAATCTGTTTTAATGCCCATCAGTCTCATAGCAGATGATAAAGCCGAATGACCATCTCTGCAACCTTCGTACAATGGTTGCTTTCCAGCATCCAACATTTCATAAAATCTCCTAGCTTCTGCATTGGGTAAATCTTCCCCTCTAAAATGATCATTTATCATCTGCTCAGTACCTACACCATAATCTACATCCGCTCTAATTGGTTCTTCTAATCTAACCGCCGGCTGAGGTTTGCTAGTACTACCAAGTTCATAATCAGTTTCCCCATGATGATACCAAATTTTGTAACTTCGTGTAAACCCATTCAATAATAGATGAGTCCAAACATCCTACTCTTTAATAACTTTTCTATTTTTACAATTAGAGCAAGGACATCTTAACTTACCTGTTTCTGCTTCCGGTTGTTGACGAGCTACCCTCATGAACTCGATTATACCTTGATTGTATTCTTTCGTAAGCAATCTCGTGTCCGGATCCAAATGAGGTCGATCCATCCAAGAACGAAAATAATTTGAAGAAGACATGTTTTTTTGGAATCAAATTCGTGACACTAGGAGAGAAGAAGAAAAGAAATGGAGTGAATGAAGAGGAAGAGGGGTGGCTGTATTTATAGATCAAATCCTCCCGGCATACTGAGGAAATTTCGAGGGAAACAGACATTTCCTCGAAATTTCCTCGAAATAGTTCAAATCCCCCAACGGCTCTCCCAACGGCTCTCTAACGGCTACAAGATGTCGTCGAAATATTAGAAATATCCGTCGGTTTTTTCCGACGACCCGGCTTTCCTCGGTATTCCCTCGAAAAATACCGAGGAAGTTGGTCTTCCTCGAAATTTCCTCACAAATTTTTGAGGAAATTTCGAGGAAACCCCATTTCTTGGTTTCCTCGGTATTTCCTCGATATTTTGTCACAAATTTTCGAGGAACTCATTTTCCCTCGGTATTTCCCTCAGAATCAGCGTATTTTCTTGTAGTGTAACCCTAGTTAGAAGAACAGCCGTCGGTCTTCTTTCTTTTGCTCCGGTGGTTGGTGGTTCTCATCACTATCGGGAGCGGATAAGATTCTGGGGAAAGAAGTTTTCAAAGTTCTTTACCGCCGGCTTTCTGTCTCCGGGAAAAGATGGTTCTTCTAACATCTCTATCGTCGGCTTTATGTCTCTAGGAAGGATGGTTTTTCTATCATCTCGATCACCGGAACTTATGTTCTTGTGTGGTAAATTAGTATTAGTTTGAAGTCGTGGGAATAGTGCTTTTGTTTGGTTCTTGTTGTTTCAGTCACTTCGTCGCATCCTAAGTTAGCTTTTTGGGTTCGTTTTTTGTGATTTATGTTCGCTGTGGAGGTATCTACTAGACCTTATCTTGGACCTTTGTGGTTTTGGGAGATGGTTTCTAAACGAAGCAGTTAACTTGACCTTCAGTTTTTCTCTTGCAAGGAGGTGGACAGTCTTTGTTCTGTAGGTCACTTGGCTGCCTTGGGAGTGTCTGCGTGTAAGAGCTGGTGGTCTTCTTTGACGTTTTTCCAAGTAGCGTTTCAAGATCTTTTGATCTTGTATCTTAGTTTTAGTGGTGTTTTCTGGTCATGCAAGTTTCACATGGATAGGAGCTGCTGGAGTTGGTGTAGATTTGACCTCTCGATTGGTTCTGATGTTGGTGGTTCTAGTATGGCTTGGTGATATTCCTTTCAGGGTTGGGACTGCTCAAGACATTTGTTCTTTAGGTCAGCTCCATTGATATCGAATTCTTCTGGAAAGGTGGAAGGAATAGATTTGTGGACATATATGGGTTTTAGGTTCAGTTTATGTCTTTCTTTTATTTTGTTTGGTTTATGTTCTTTGTCTTTGGTTTCCTATCGACAATATGTATCTCAAATTTCTTCAAGTTAAAAAAAAAATTAAGTTCTTATGCACACCTAAAGTTTTTCTTAAAATGGCATCTCTTAAATGGTTTTTCTTCACCCTAGGAGGTCTTACAATATTTCTTTTTTTTTTTGTAACTTATCTTACAATATTTCTCATCCTCTTTATTTTAGTTTATCCCCACTTTCAAAGACTTATCTGAATGATATGTATATAGATTATAGTTTGGGACAGTTTATTCAATACACGACGAAACATATAACATGTAAAAAGAATTATTCTCCACTGAAAATAATTGAGAAAAGGTTAAATACATTTCTTGTGATAAAATATAATTATATACATATAGTTTCAGTTTTTTCTTAAAGAGAAAACAAGAAGAGAATGGCATTTAACATTCATACCAAAAAAGAAGAGAATGGCCGCGAGTGGGTTATATCTAACCTCTTTCGGCTTCTTCAGTGGTCCAATTCTTTTCCATGTATATTATTGAAAAGGTGAGGTACAAATGATTCTTTTAATATGTGAATAATTTATTGAATTACCAAGAATATAAATATATATTTGTATGACCGACCCACCATCATTGATTGCATTCTCAGAAACAACATTGTTTGATCATATTTGAGAATTTCACCGCCCCTCTTTACACTTTTCGGTGGAACTCAATTATGTTTGGTCTCATCTCATCTTCTTCCACTTTTCTTAGAAACAAAATTCTAATATTTATGTTTTTAGCACATAATTATAGTATCACTGAATACAATGGATTATAGTAACACAGTCTGAATGCAATGGATTATAGTAATAATGCTATTATTTCTAATAACTTTTTATAAAACAAATTCTATAATTTTTATATTTTTTATATTTTTTCATTTTTTTGTAAATATATTTTCTCTACTCAAATATCCTTTTCTACTTGACTAATCTAATCACACTTTTTTACCAACAAAAAAAATTCTCATCACACTTGAGTTTTGCAATTAGTCCTTGATATTTCGGTTTTTGATCAAATAAATCATTTCACCTATTTGACCATGTTGTTGCCCTTACTTGTAAAACTACATCTTGTCAGTTTGCTAATTTTTAGTTAAAATTTGTATCATAGTATGCCAATTTTCTTGATTTAACTTTAGTTTATAATATTTTATAATGTTTTGTAATTTTTTTATAATTCTTTTTATAATTTTAAGATATTTTATAATTTTAAGATATTTTATAATTTTTTTTTGCCTAAAAAAACTTTTTCTACATGATTGATCTTATCACACTTTTTACCACCAAAAAGAAAAATCTTACACACTTGATTTTTGCAATTAGTCCTTGATATTTCGGTTTTTGATCAAATAACATTTCACCTATTTGAGCATGTTGTTTAACAGCCAGTTACTTGTAAAACTACATTTTGTCATTTTGCTAAATTTTAGTTTAAATATGTATCATGATATGCCAATTTATAAGTGGACTCCATCTTAAAGAACTCAACTCACTTATCTAAATCTTGGTTAAAACTTAACTAATAAAATCTAAAACGACAAGAAATTGAACAAGTAATATAATGGTTTTGGCCTTTTGGTGAAAAATCAACAACGGTTATAGATGCAGAATTTTGAAGACGCAGCATATTTCTCTTACACTATTTTCTTTTCTTTCACCAATTATATTATTTATCAAAAATATATTAGCCAATCTCATTTACCTATTTTTTCCTTTTTAGTACTTCGTTCCGTCACTTTAGAAATGTAATATAGTGCACAGTGCAAAATATTCTATAGTATTATGTTTCAAAAAAAAATAGAATTTGATTTGTCAACAACAGCATTATGAAATTATACATGCATCTTGTGACCTCATCCACCACGCAAAAATGGCGGCTATAATACGACATACTAAAGCTAATGAACTTGAAAAAACAATTGTGTAGGTTAAGTACGGATACTTTATACACATAAGGTTAAGCATCATAATTAAATTGTGTGAGTGTGTGTATGTTATATAATAATCAAACTGCATGTGTATACACTATAATATATATATCTCTCAAATGAAAAGAAGTTTAACACCAGAGCAAGCGGCGTACGGTTATTAGACACTAATCGGATGCTCTTTCGAATGTGTTTAGATACCAGAATCTTCAAAAAAATAAGTTTAACAAAAAATAGGTTATGTATACAAAAAAAAGAAGTTAGAAAACTGAATAATTTCTCCAATTATTAGTCATATTTATTTTTGTATATGTAATTTAAAGTTTCTCTAATATCTAAATAAGAAAATGTAAGATTATGTTTAGTTAATTTACTTATAAACTATATATAATTATGAGTATTTTTATAATAACAATAAATCAAACATGATAGGCTAATACCTTTTATTTTTATTTAGACTAGAGGTGATCCGAATTTTATAAAATACATTTACTTTCAACAAAATATTATATAGTTCAAAATTTCTGACCCTGTTAATAACGAGATTTAATTTTAGCTAAATGGGCATATACTTATGTTAATATATATTTGCGGAATATTGCCTTTTTTTCTTTTCTTTTTGTCATATTTGTGAAACAGCATGCTGAAAATGGAAGATAAAGGATGGGGACTGATATGAACAAGTTGGTCAATATAAGGCAAGAGGCTATGTTAGGTGCTTAAAAATAACTATAGGCAATGAGACATTAACATGTCCATATCTACTTTAAGAGTATGGAAGATGTTGCATGCTTCTTCACTTCATTACAAAGATACACAAATATGAATATCTAGAACATTGTGCGTGTGTAAAACAGAATAATATACAGATGCTAAAGTAATATTTACAAATATACAATATACACACGTGTGTATATAGTGTGATTGTGAATAGGAGACTGGCTCTTCAAACTTCTGCCCTCAATCTAGAGGATTTGGTAGATATACACTTTGCTTCATTTCCAGTGCACGTCTCCATAGTCCATACTTTGCTCCATCTTCTAATATTTATCCACTAATTTTCGTCTTGATAGCTAGGAATATGTTTCTAGAAAGAGAGCTAATAATACACGTAGGTATTTTGGTTGACCAATAATTTAAGAGTGTACAGTAAATCATGTATCCACATTATAAAATAGCAACTGTTCTTTGAAGCTAGTTAACACTTATCATCTACTTCAATGTTAATGAAATTAAATCGATTACTTTGAAGTTTTTTACCTTTCCCAATTTGTTTACGTGGCCGCAGAGCCGGTCCTGAAATTTGTAAAAAATTTGGGGTCCTATTTCAAAATAAAAAATAATAATAATTATTTTTATTTAAAATTGATAATACTTTTTATAGCAAAAAGTATGTTTGAATTATTATGTTTTATTTAAATAAAAAGTTATTAGTTTCAGTTACTATAGAAGTAATATCCCTTTATCAAAAAAATATAATTTTTTATTTAAGTTTTATTCACTTTAAATCATAATAACACAAAACTAAATATTTCTATTAAATTTACGCATAATAAAAATATATTTTACATTTTCATTATATAACTATATATATATATATATAGAAACCAATAATTTTTGTAAAAATAAAAAGCAAAAAAAAATTGTAAACTGGGAGCCCCACAAGATGGGGTCCAATCAATTGTTTCATAATATTCATTTGTTCAAGCCCGGATCTGCCTGGCCGATAACTTAATGGACAACTATTTCGATGACTTAATGGACAATTATTTCCATTTAGATATATATTCCATATGTTTCATATTAAGTATCATTTTAATATTTTTTATGTAACAAGAAATATCACTTTAGAGAATTTATTTACTTGTCACATTTTTTTCTTGTTACATAAAAGATATTACTTTAGAATTTCAATACAAATTTTATTTACTTTCAACTTAAATTAATTGCAAAGTATATTGATCTTATAGATAATTTTTCAAAGACTTTTAATTAATAAAAACTTAACTACATTTTATTCATTTTCTTAATTTGTGTGAAAAATGTCAAATAGATACTTATTTAAAAATATAAAGAGTATATAATATTTATATTTTTCTAATGCAGTGAGTCTTTTTGTTAATAAATGGAATGAGTTTTTTTTAAAGGGTTAAACCCGGGTCAATAATAACACAGACCTAACCTCCGGATGAAGGTACAACCCGCGGATAGACTCTCTCCTGAATCTTGCATCCAACAAAAGATACACAAAGAACTACCAACTTAATTAGTTAAACAAATAATTTGTCGTTTGACAAAAAAAAACAAATAATTTGTCAAAAAAAACTTAGTTAATTAAATAATATATCCATATGATACATTCCAACGGTATAAACGAACGGGCAAATATGTATACACAAGAGTGGAGATGCCGGCTAAATTCTAAATGATTAAAGGAGGCTTGTCCGCATGAGTTTACCTTCTTCCACTTCTCAGATGCTTCGAGAGTTGAAACTTTTCTTCTTCTATAAAGAACCATTCAGTTTTTTTTGTTGTTGTTTTGGATCGTCTTTAGCAAAAAGAAAAAGAAAGCAAAGGTGTGGTTGAATTTGAGCGGCATTCTATTGGGAATGATATGGGAACATGATAAAAAGTTAATAACAATGCATAGATATGGCTATCTTATTTACTTGTTCTAGAAAGAAAAACATATTACTTGAGAACAAACTGTGAGTTTAAAAAAGATTACTACATCTATTAAATTCACCATTTTTATTTTCTAAAATTACGAAACCAAATAGTCAAATTGTAAAGCAACGAAACATTGCTTTAAATAATAAATAGCTTTGTCACACAGGAAGCGTTATAAAAAAAGGGTTGACTTTTCTTTAGACAAGAATCTCGTTGGCCATGCACCGTATTTATCTAAATTAAGCAGCGGACTTAAATTCGGATCTCTTAGAGATCTATGGAACGTCTTATCTATCTTATCACAGACGTGTAGTTAAGAAGCGTTATAATCTTGAAAGAAACATGTCTTAATTACTTTAGACTTGTATTTACTTTTCGGTAAATTAACAAGCAACAACATTCCATATTTGGACATCTTAAGAAACAAAAAAAAATAACTGCATGAAGAATAATTTATTTGGAAGAAGGCAAATGAAGTATTCTTGATTTCTGCCTTAGGAGGTCTTCACGAAGGCAGCAAAACGTTCCAATCCTCCGCGAATAAGCTTATCCATAAACGTTTTCATTAACTGTAATTTTTGAAACATACATAAAAAGATAGTGAGAGAAACTGTTGACAAGAAATACACACGTAAATAAATACATGAACAATAATTTTAGTAAAGCCTTTTTCAAAAAAAAAATAAAAAATTTACGAAATAATTTATAATCATCCACTATATGGAGAATAGCCTTAGAAATGCAACTGGAGCTAAAGCAAACTTCGAATGGAAAATTAATCTGACAAAGAAAAGTAGTGAATAAATGAAACTAAAATTGATCACATATGTATTGAAAGTGAGAAAAATGGTGACAAGATACTTCTAACCTCTATTAAGAGCATACACAATGGTGATACTCAAGAGGAGTCCTAAGGAATAGTTATTTTTGAATTTTTAATTATTATTATTTTTACTCTTTTTCAGATTAAAATAAAAAAAAATTATATCAATCAATCGCAGACCGATACGTGTTAAGGATTCCCTAAGGATTGATCTTTATTTAAGGATTCTCTAAGAATTGATCATTATTTAAGGATTTTAAGGATCAAATCCTTAACTTTTGGTGGGATCTACCGATTATTTAATTATTTTGTCTATAAGAATTTCTCCTTAAAAATCTCCATTGCGGATGCTCTAAGGAAGGCTTCCAGGGGAAAATCGAACACTGCCTCTGTTTTATAAATATTAAACATACATTTATTTCCAAAATCAATAAGAGAAATTGAAAAGATGGTTATTTTTGTATAAACCAAATTTGAGTTCACCTATCTGCAAAGTGCACCTTTCTGTCTGGAATTGGCTGTTGAGAGAGATTGCAAGAATAAATAATATTTAGTTGGAATTTTTTTTTTTTTTGTCATCAAACATACAGACTCATATAGACTATACACACCAAACTGATAGTTCTGCATCCATGTGAATGATAAAAGATGATTGTTGTCTGCCACTGCGTGCTAAACGATCCGTCTTTGAATTTGCCGTCCGTGGATTTAGTTCGAATTTCTAATGAACAAAAAGAAGATAATCGGATTGGATTGGTTGACATTAATTAATTCTGATGCAAGACGTTACCTGCAATATTTTTTGCGAGAAAATGATATTCAACATTTTGTCCAAAAGAATCGAATTTGACCAAATAGCGAGATAAATCAGGACTACCCTCCACTGCCTAAGAGCATCTCGAAAAAACACTCTATAATTTTATATTTGAAGTTTTTTGTTTTCTAAAAGAAAACTTCAAAACTTCAAAACTTCAAAACTTCAAATTTGAAGTTTTTAATACTGAAACTTCAAATATAGAGTGTCACTACTCAAAACTTCAAATTTGAAGTTTCATTTTTTTTTGCATTTTGGTCCTTACAATCATATACTACATTTTATGATTTTATGATTCTTAGATATTTTGTTGTTTCTCATTTTAATCTTAAAAAAAATCATATCTCATAATATTTCATATTTGTTTTCATAAATTTAAATTTTACACATAAAGCTAAATAAAAACCTTAAAATAAGAAGTTTTAAGGTTTAAAAACATCTTTAGACTTCAAATATGAAGTTTAAAAAAAATCTTTGAACTTCAAATATGAAGTTTTGCAAGTTTCAAAATAGAGTATCTTTTTCTTGTAGTTTAATATTTAGTTATATATTTATATTTATAATTTATATATTTACTGTAAGATTTATTAATTAATATCAATGTGATATTTTTATATTTGTGCTAATTATTTATAAATTTTTACGAATTTATATTAATTATAACAAATATAGGAACTATAGTGTAAAATATAAATAATTTTGAAAATTAGATTTGAAGTTTTACTTTTGGAGAAGAACACTATGAAACTTCAAATTTAGAATTTTGAAAACTCTAAAATAGAGAGTCCTTTTGGAGATGCTTTAAGAGAAGCAAATAAAATATTAAGTCATGTTAGCAAGAATTAAAGCTTATAGACAAAAAGGGCATCCACTTAGGGAACAAGTCACGATATGAGTCTAACTTTTCTCATGCCCTTATTTCTCTACGGATAATTTCCTATAAATTCGCTTGTCTTCTATGCCTTTTTTTATAATTTTTTTTTTGATCAAAACCCAAACTTCCAAATCAAATATTCTCCTCTTTTCAAAACTAAACCCTAATTTCCTTATATGGATTAGTGAACTTATGGACAAATATTTAAGTTTTATATCTTTTAAATTTGAAAAAAAAATATTTTAAAATTGTTTTAATCATATTTTAATGATTTTCGGAAAATATGAAAAATAGTTTTTTCGATTTTTGAAATATTTTTATCAAATTCTATAAATTAAATAAAGATTTTCATGTTTCCAGTTTAATTTTATGGTTTTTTGTTTGACATATAAAATTAAAAGAAAAAATATGTTCTGTAGAGATTGACATAAGAGATATATGGGCAGATAAGGATTTGCCTCTCATGATATGCTTAAGTCACGGAAGCTTGTGCGTCCACTACCATCCGGACCAAATAACTTTTACATCCGAATCTCTCTAGACACTAAAGTATCAAGTTTTTGCTCCCTCAAGAAACTTACGTGACGTCTTGCCAGTGTACTTGGCGGAGTCTTTCTTTTTCAAGTCGATCAGCTTCTCTGCTGCGCATAACGGGTCTTAAGGGTTTAGGAGGTGATGAAGAAACTGAGGAACTATTGTTAGAGTTTATGAGTTTTGCATAAATAGGTGATAAGGAAGATGGCATGAACCAGGAAGAAGAAGATCGATGAAGCAAAAATGAAGAACTTGCAGACTTTCTGAAACATGCAACGGATTTGGTGGTTGGAACTGTACCAGAAGCTATTGATGACATCTTTGTTGATCTTAAGAGAGAAAGTAATTTGGAACCTTCATCAAATGGGTACTACAGGAACATCTACTTCCATCTTTACTCTGTATCTCCAAGTAAAACTTCAACAAAAAAATTCCAGGAGAAACAGAGAAAAGAGAGTTACTTAGCAGTCTTGCCACTACACGTAAACAGAGAGACGTTTGCGAGTGTTAAATTCGATTTGCGTTTGACGAAAGAAGAAGAGTGCGAGGAGAAGCCATGTAGGGTTCTTGTAACTTGTAAGCAACTGAGGATACGTATAGGTTTTACGAGGATAAGAGAAAGTGAATCTGCTATCCAAGCAGATGGGTAACTAGTGAACAGGGATTGGATCTTACAGTTGATTCATCGTGTTCATGTGACTTACTGTTACAGAAATTGCAATCTTTCTCAGTTTTGCCTCTTTTGTGTGTTTTAATTTATTGACCAAGGTGATGTTCACATAAGACCCATCCCTCGGAAACCTATTCCTTTTGGTGAGTCTCTTAACCTTTTTTTCTACATGGTAGCTTGAAACTGAGCTTTTATCTTATTCAATTTTTTTTGTTGAAAGCTAACAAACTAGTGATTGCCCTTGTGTAGCTATTTTCAGAAGTAGATGTGAAGCTGGTCTTCAAAGAGTATCGTCAAAGCTCCTGCGTAGGCGAATTGTTGAGGTATAACATCTGATTTCCTGGTACCTCTGTTAATTACGTCTATGTTGATAAGAGTCTTTTTCTTACTAGTACTGTACACTGAAGTAACGAATCTTTTTTTTTTTGGGAAACTTGTTTTATTGATTCCATTTAACATCTTCTCCATCCACAGGGAGGGAAAAGAAGTGATGGGATTCGGCCAGTTGACTCTAGATGTGGTCTGCTTCCAAGGGCACATGGCAACTCTCTTTTCACACGTTGTGTGAAACACAGGTAAAAGAGGAATGTTGTCTTTAGGGGAATTCCTGTGTGGCTATTTCATATTTTTATTTTATTTTTGTCTTATTGCCTACAATGAATTTCAAGGAAGTTGGTTATTCTCATGTTTTGTTGGGTAAGGAACATTTTGAATATGATTCTTTAAGGCACTGGCACTGGCACTCTTGGGGATAAACAAATGGCGCAAGAATTGACAACCTTGAGGGTTCTGATGAATACAAGAGGTTTTATCTTCAGGTCTCTCCAATATTGGATCTTCTTTATACTCTTGTTATTATTATTTACAGATTACTTTAAAGGTTTTTTTGACACAATTTATACTTCTCTAGCACAGAAATATTTTGGGAATTTTCAATGCTTTGTCTCTTCTTTCATTGTCTTGTTGAGCTTAAAGAGGCTTTGTAAGCTTTCCCCTTTGATGTCTCGGTACACAACCACACACACACACAAAATGGCCTCAGAGATTTTCTCTGTTTTGCATCAACATTACAAATTTGAACAAGCTATTAAGCCAATAATAGATTTGTTACCGATGTGTAATACAAAAGCGGGAATAGCTAAGATAGGAGAGCTTCAGACTGAATATTTGAATGTTGCATGTTCGATACACACTCAACGCATTTTCATTTTCATATAACTTTTCTATTCATCATAATTATTTTTTCACTCAAGAAGTCAAAAAGAATGTCATCACCATTTGCAACATTATTCCATATATTCTGTACCAAATTAAAAGTAAAAGAAAATCTCAAATCATTGACATTTGTATATCTATCTTACTTACTGAGCACTTAATAAGCAAGATAATCAAAATCCCAATATCTATTTTTAGAAGAACCGTGAAATTTAAGATAGTTCAGCAACATAAATCTAAGTCCCTAAAAGTATTTTCTTAAATGCAACTATTATTACAATTTTGAAATTTCATCAAAAAATTATTATTACAATTGGTTCAAGTTTATTGGTTGTAAATTGCCATTTAATTCATTTTAACACGTGAAAAACGAAAACACTCTAGCCATAAAAAGTTATTTTGTGTAGTTCTAAGAAGATGGTTAGAAGCTTCTATAACTCTGGCATTTTCGTTGATGATTTGTTTTATCTATGTTTCTTTGATTTGTTTGATTGTTCAATTTAATTTAAAATTACCAAAACAATAATTTTTTTATGTGTTTCTTTCAAAAGATTTGGCAAAACAAAAGTTTCAGATATAACTAAAAACTCAATTTTATTTTTATATATGAATTATGTATTAAACAGTATTTAAATCTAAAGTTCGCAAATAATTGATTGTAAAACTAATTTTTATTTTAGCACTGAATTTTTTAAAAAATATCAACTATTGAAATTGTAAGTTTGATAATCAAAAATTTTAGTATCTATTTTTAGAAGAGCTGTGAAATTTAAGATAGTTTACCAACATAAATATAAGTTACTAAAAATATTTTTATTAAATGCAAGTATTATTCCTATTGGTTCAAGTAATTGGTTGTAAATTGCCTTTTAGTTTATTTTATCACATGAAAACCGAAAAAATTTTAGCCACAAAAATGTATTTTGTGTAGTTCCAAGAAAATGGTTAGAGGCTTATATAGCTTTGGCATATTCGTGGATGATTTATTTTATTTATGTTCCTTTCATTTATTTGGTTGTTTTAAATTTATTTTAAACTTAACAAAAATAATAATTGTTTTATGTGTTTCTTTCAACACATCTGGCAAAACAAAAGTTTCGGACATGACTAAAACTCAATTTTATTTTTATATATGAATTAGATATTAAACAGTATTCTTAAATCACTTAAATAGTTATATGTAACAAAAAATCACTTAAATGATTTATATTTTAAGATATAAATAAATAGTGTGTTATAACTTTATATGATTTAGATGACTTAATTTTTAAGCATAATAACCATAACTCACTTAAATTACTTCTATTTTAATATATAAGATAATAATTGTGAAATAATTCTAAATGATTTATAAATCATTATAAATATACATTTATACAATTTATAATTAGATACAGAAGCATTTACCATTTTGCATCTAAACAAGATGTGCTCAAGATTTATATAAATAGATTTGATAAAAGTCTCATAAATGATTTAGAAACTTTAATAAAATGATTTTGTTGGCCAGAATTAAAAAATGTTTTAAAATAATTTTAAAATCTTTATAAATGATTTATAAATCTCGTGTGAGTTTTTAAAAACCTAAAATTTCTAATAATGCCTTTATACAAATTTAATTCTTTCAACCCGAAGCAAATCAAAACGCTTGGAAGAGCAGAAGCGAATGGTCGTCGTGACTCAGATGGTGAATGCGTTTATAGGTATTGCTGGAACAGTGGCATACCCAAACTTGATTTTAAGGGGTGTCACATTGAGCTTGAGCCCAACATAGTTCTTATAGAAATCAGAAATAAACAAAGAAGATGCATGAGGGCATAGTCGAACTTGGGAAATGTGTGTCAGTTGCTAAAGAATTAGACAAAATGAGCTAGATAGATTTTCGTCAAATACAATACAAACACAGGTATATAACATTTAACCTGTGGCAGATGACACCCCGTTCCATAACGTAGGTCCGCTCTGAGCGTGACTTACTGAAGGACGGTGTCAATGGGTTTAGTTATCGGGAAAGAATATGAGTTTGAGACTAATAACAAGGTGGAATCGGAGTACTCGAAGGGTATGACGCTGAATTGTACCGGTAATATTCATTGGTTAGCTGGTCTGATTTCCAGCAAATCCGGTTTAGAAATTCTCAACTCGTACCGAAACTAAATCAGTTATTGAGCCGGATCATCCATGAAAACCGGACTGCTACGTGTCAGAACTACATGCTCATGGTTGATGATTTAAAAGGTTCCTATCTAACTGTTAAATGACTAGATTCTTACAAATGTACCTTGTTATACGACATAAACTCTATAAACTAATACTAGCTAAATTAATAAACATGATAAATAAATAAATTTTGTAGGTCTCGAGTGACATATTTTTAAATTATAAGGTAAATTAATTAAATATTTGTTTTCTAAAAAATATATATCCCAAATAAATTATAAATTAATAATTTACATATTTTTATATATATATATATATTTTTAAAAACAAATAATATTTTTAATTAGCATAGACTTTATTTCTATTTTTTGTGAAGATTTCTTGATATTTTTATGATATTTAATAAAACTAAGTTTAAAACGAATGATGCATATTTCATATACATCAAAACTATAATAAAAACTATATGAAAGTCAAATTTATAAAATTTAATAAATATATAAACAATGAGATCTACTACTTTTTATTTTCAAAATATATATTCTAAAAAGAATTTTTTTTATAAATAAATAAAATATCCAATATTAATAATTTATAGAGTTTTGTTGTATTATTAACATGAAGTCTGCTTCTCTCCATGCATAACTCAAACTCATATTATTGATGATTTTTGAGAATTGCTAGTAAATAGTGCAGACATATTTATAGCTCATTGGAGGCCTTGTATGCAGATTTCAAAATATTAGTCTTAAAAGGCCTTGTATGCAGATTTCAAAATATTAGTCTTAAAAGATCTTAAGTAGGAAGTTGTAAATACACGTAGGGGTGGGCGTTCGAATGCCCATTCAAATTAAATTCGGGTGTATTTATGTTTTAATTTTTTGGGGTTAAATATTTTAGACCTATTGGGGTATTTATAAATTTTAATCCGGATCTTTGCGGGTTCAATTCGAATTTGTATAACCCATTTAAATTACTTTTAAAACTTTTTAGTTCATATATACTTTATTTTCTCAAGGTCTAAAAATAAAAACAATATATTGAATATAAATTTGAATAATGTGTGCCAAAATAGCTAAAACTTAACATATAAATTGGTTTGGCTTGAATATTTGGATAGAGCAGACGATTCAAATATTTTGGTGTTTTGAGTTGTTTAACTATTTTAAACATTTACTTTTGACTATTTGTATATGTTTTGATTTTTTTATATAAATCTGAAAATAGTTAATATATTGAAGTATTTAAATATATTTTAGATATATTCAGATACCCGAAATACATCGGTTCTAGTCGAGTTCGGTTTTGATTCTATAAATACCAAAATTTTGAATACATTTGGATATTTAACCAATTACGGTTTGGATTTGATACTAAATTTTGCCCAGTCCTAACAATATATATTTCACTCGTATGTTATTTTCTTTTCAACTGAAAACTTCGGGTCTGATTGCAATAAAACATACACTACAATATTAGTTTTTGTATTTTGAGAAAGAGAAACACGAGAGAAAGAACCTCTTTATAAAAGAATTTACTAAACCAAACGAAGAAACTTTAGCAGCAGATTTGATCCTCTCCGTGTCCAGTTCAACTTTCAGATCCGACAAAGTCAGTTCCATATTTTTGATCCTTCCCTCGAGTAGTTGGACCCGAGACCCACCAGACATTGTTTTTTTCCTCTCCAAGGAAACCTCCTCAAGCCATGAATTCAACCAGTCAAGACTGAAGCCTGCTTCCTTCAGCTCAGTCAACTCGCTTTGAGCATTGTTCAGTTCAGTGACAGAGAAGCTCTGTGGAGACTTTTCCAGCGTCCTAAGGAGGCCGAGGAGGAGATTCATGTGTGATATTTTCACCCCTTGGTTCTTTGGTATGACATCTACTGCAAAGTCTGGGTGATGTAGTGAGATATCTCCCACTGGACTAGCCTGCCAAAAGAATAAAGAACATTGTTACTATGCTAATCATGCTTGTGTTGTTTCTTAATGGAAATTTAAAGAAGAAAAGGAAATCAACGGCTCCCCCTTCAGCTTACTTGAGAAGAAATGATAGATCTGATCTTCTCCTTGTCCAGTTCGACTTTGAGATCTGACAAATTCAGTTCCACGTTCTTGACGTGTTCCTCGAGTTGTTTGACCCGAGGCCCATCAGAGAGTACTTTCTTCCTCTCCAAGGAAAGCTTCTCAATCTTTGAATTCAACCAGTCGAGCTTAAAGCCTGCTTCTGTCAGCTCAGTCAATTCGCTTTGAGCATTCCGTAGTTCAGCCACGGACAAGCTCTGTGGAGACTTTCTCAGCGTTTCCACAAGGCCGAGGAGGAGATTCATGTATGCTGTTCTCACTGCTTGGTTCTTTGGTATGACATCTAATGCAAAGTCTGGTTGATGTCCAAAGATATCTCCCACTGGATTAGCCTGCCAAAAGAAGTAAGAGTATTGGTACTATATATGTCAACCATTCTTGGTGTTTATTTAATGTAAAATTTAAGGATGAAAAAAGAAACAAGTGGCTCCTCAATCCAGCTTACTTGAGAAGCAAAAATATGGAAACCATTGTAATCTAAAACATCATTCTCAGTTGATTTTCCTTCATTAACAACTTCAAATACTTTCATGTAGACTTCAATGGTTAACTTGTTTTCCTCCAGAAACCCTTTTTCTTGGAGTTTCGTCAAAGGAAACGTCCTAGGTAAACCCCAGGTTGGGGTCTCAGCGCAGAACAATCTGCATCTGCCTTCGTCTGTAAAAAGATAAAACAAACAGATATATATATAAATTTCTCTTTATAATAAAATCAGATACACAAGTACAACAAATGCAACATAATCAAGCTCATTACCAGGTGATCTAAAAAGCTCTTTGCCAGATTGGTTCAACAAAACGAAGCAAAAGCTAACTCTCCTTTTCCATCCAGGTCTCAACTTATGAGTATCCAAAACTTTCAGGTACATAGACAAGTGATCACGAGCATAAACGCAAAGAAACCTAAGAGAAAACATCACGTTTTTAGTTCTAAAAATCAAATACAGACAACAACAACACGGAGGTTTTTCCATCTGATTTACCAATTGCAGTCGCCGCTTGAGAAGGAATCCGACTTCATCACAGCGGTCCTTTCAGAGAGGTTGCCTATCTCCCAACTTAAGGCCTTGTTCAATTCCATCCCCATTTTATTCCTTGCGCGAACAAAACAAATTGCTATAGCTCCTAAGGCCAAACCACGCGCGAAGAACCATAATACATGCAAAAGAAAACATAAACCTACGATTAATTAAGTTTGTACAAGAAAACAAAAATCTCACCAACATGATCTTGACCACGTTGTTATTACAAAACTCCATCCAACCAGAATATGACCTAATAACAGATCTAGTTTTTGGGTTACGGCTCGAAAGATTCAAATCGAACAGTACAATACTTCTCCTTATAAATAAAAAGAAAGGAAAAATATCACTTTTTTTTTCAAGCTGGAAAATTTGATTTGAGGGAGAGAGGAAAAAGAAGGAAAAATATCACTATATGTGTGTATTTTGTTCATACAACATAACAGACAAGAGCGGGATGACTTACCTACGATGAAGTTCGAAGCCTTGCTAACAGTTTACGATTAGAAAGTGAGCGGCGGCGATACAATTTAAAATACAACCAAATGACTTTTATCTGTGATCAATCTAGGCCGTCCGTTGTATTAAACCATATTATTTTAACCGGTTAAGATTTTCTTAAACTTTTTATCATATTATAAAACAAAATGCTGACGCAAACCCTACCTGGAAGTCTGAAACCATAGATAGGGATTAATATTTTTCACCGTCGGTTGGAATATAAGAAAGTACTCTTAACCCTTGGATTTAACATTTATTTTTGTTTCTACCAAAATTGATGATGACATCAGCAATCTTAAAACTTGGGGTTTATTGTTTAAGACTTAAAGCCCAGTAAAAAAAAAAGTTCGAAGGTTCAATACAACCAATCATAAGCCAGTTATAAAAAAAAAAATTACAAGACTAAGTAGACACGTGGAGTACAATTGGAATGGCTAATGAAAGGACATTTTCTATGAAGCTTTGACATGACTTAATCTGTTTCAAACCAACAAGAAGAATCCAACATGTTCGATTCTCAACCAAAAAGAGCTATACTTCCCAACTCATATCTTCAGGAAGAGACAGTCACTCTCGCGCCCGGCAGAGATCAAACAAACTCTACTCAAGTTCCGGGATTTATGGCTCCAACGAAGAAACCAAAGAAGAGCATAACAACTTTTTCAAATAGGCTCAAATGAGTAAAAGAAAGAGTGTCATCACCATTTACAACATGGTTTCTTCTGACTCAAGTAACTTTTTCATTCACAAGAATGTTTTTTTTCCCTGGAGTTCAGAAAGAGTGTCATCACCATTTACAACATGGTTTCTATACATTCTGTGTACCCAAAATCAAAAAGAAAAAAAAAAAGAGAGGAAAAGTCTCAAATCATTTACATGTATCTCATTTACTCAATACCCAAGAGCTAAGATGTTAACCTAGACGATGTGTTACTATCCAGATCTCTCGCACCCGCCTTATGTCTTCCTCGGTAATCTTCTCATCTTCTTTAAGCTTCGACAGAATGAACTCAGCTTCTTTAAGCTTTGATTCACTAAACAAAGAAAAGTGTCAGTACTAAAACAGTAACACAAAAAGAAAAAGAAATCAAAAGGGAGAATCCTATACCTCATGCTCTCCGGAAGTTGCATTATGGAACCCCCAATCCTCGTCTGAGCAAAGTAGTAGAAGAAGGTTGTGACAGCAAGACCAGATGTAACAACTCGATTCATCAGATACTCGAGAGAGAAGACTCCGATGCTTACCAAAACGATGTTCAAGATCTTCGTTTTGTTACTTGACGGGACAATGTCGCCGTAACCGACGGTGGACAAAGTGACGACGGCGAAGTAGAGCGCGTCGACGAATAGATTGGTCTTGGTTCCCGTGAACTCTTCTGGAAGTAACGTGTAGGTTGTAACCGCGAAGGCTAAGTAAACGCAGAGGAGTATCACCGCTACTGTGATGATGGGTTTATAGACGGTAGCGACGGCGGTGGGTGGAATCTCCGGTGACGTTGCGCGCTCGAGAGATGTTTCTTTAGGAACATCTTCTTCTTCTTCGGTGATATCTTCTTTCTTCGTTGCCACGTCGGCAGAAGGTGATTCTGTAGGAAGATGCTCTTCAGTGATACCATCTTGGTTAGTTACCGGAGATGACTCTGAGGGCACGCGAGAAGTAGTTGATGTTGGAGGGAGAAGGCGAGTCTCGAGGTCGGGCTCCATGGTGAAAAATCTCTCTTCTTCTTCTTCTTCTTCTTCTTCTTCTTTCTTTTGGTATCTTTAACGACAATCTCAAATTCTCTCGCTTTTCCTCTCTTTTGTTTTTATGGGTTGGGTTGGACCTGCATGCCAAGTACGAAAGCACGTGCGTATATTGTTAGATCTTTCACATAATTTTTTTTTTGTAACTATCTTTCACATAATTGATTTAAACGTAAGTAAATTGCGTGTTTACTTCTTCTTCTTGATTTCTTTAAGAACTCGAATTAAACCCTTTATTTTAAGATTTTTTTGTCACTAGTATATGCAAAATTTTGAAATTAGATCTAAATGTAAATATACATCTGAAAATATTAGTTATAGTTATGCTTATAATTATTTTAATAATTTAGATTTTTGATAATTTTAAGTATTTTGAATAAAATGTGATAGTTTGAATATAAACTATTTAAACAAAACCGTATTCAATGATTATTTTAGTTATCTTTGGGTATATTTACTGGCGCATGCTACATCGGGTAGGTTCGAACCATCTTTTCAACCTGAAGCAAATCAAAGGAGCAAATAGGTCTTGGCGTTTGGGTCTTTGAATAGGATTCAGATCGGTATCTTTCGAGTTGATCCTAAACACTTAGATCTAATAGTTATTTGTAAATTTTTGGTTCGGGTCGGTTTTTCTTGAATCCGAATCGATTCGGATCTATAATTAAAATACCTATAAAATATCCGTAATTTTCAGATCCATATCGGGTCAGTATCAGATTCAGATATTTAGAATCTGAAAAAGACATGATATACCCAAACTCTATCAAATTTTGTTGATATTTAATTTGTCATGTATATCTAAAATTTTACAGAGTAATGTAAATTAAAATAAAAAAATTTTAAAGTCTAACTTTTACATTTTAGAGCTTCATATTACTTGTAAATGTTAGAAAATAATATCAAATATTGTTAACAAAAGATATTTCAACTAAATCATAAAATAATATATATAAAATAGAAACAAAGAAACATAGTTTTGGATATACATATTTTTAAATCAGTACAAATCGGTTCCTATCGGATCGGATCTATTCAAGTCGTTATTTTCGGTATAGGTCTATTCGGGTCGGTTCCTCTCGGTTCTGGTTCTTTCGGGTAAAATAAATTTGGACCCATACGATACTTGTAAATTTTCGGTTCGATTTCGAGTCGAATATATCTAGTACGGTTCCAGTTCAGGTTTTCGGGTCCATATTAAAATCCCCAGGCCTAAGAGCAGAGACGAGTGATTGATATATATATACTGGATATGGATCCGTGCGTTGCATGTGTTTTATTTGATGTTTTAGTTTCATGAACACATGAAATTAATAAAATTCTTTTCACATTAGTTCTTGAATTTTTCAGTATATATTGGTGACTTATTCTAGTATTAGTAATATGTTTTCTTCCATATATTTTGATTAATATATTAGTATTTTTTTTGTTTTTTAACAAATTATTCACTTTTAGTTATTTTTCAAAATAATATTAGTTGTAGTTAATTGAAACATAAAGAACTGTAAACTTTCTATATTGTTTAAATAAAATTAAAAATAGCATAATTCACAATATTAAAATTACACAACACTAATCAATATGCAATATTCAGCTAAATATCAAATATATTACTAGATAAAACATCAAATTTGATTACTTTGGCATCCATGGTATGATTTTAACCTCTTTTCTATGTATCATAAATTGTTGAAAACTTCTTGATAAATAATATTTTACAGAACACTATTGTCATTTTATTTTAAAAAAAATCTGAAGATTTTTAGTTGTAGTGATTTTTGATTGTGTGGTGTATAGTTGTAAGATTGGATTTAGCAAATATAGACCATTTTTTAAGCTTTGATCTTAACTCTTGTTAATAGTCATGCATAGCAAAATTTATGTTAGAAAATTGACGTCTTTTCAGTTTGGGAAATTGACGTCTTTTCAGTTTGAAAGATCATCTTACATAGTATAAAACTTATTCTAGGAATAAATATCTGTTTTTCCACATAATTTTGAGTTAGGATTTTTGCTTCAGTATTCGTGTTGTCTACGCGAGTTATTAGTAAAATTATTCTATTATAATTTTTTTTCTCTTTGATTTAAATTCCATTGCAAAGTCCTTCTCTCTGACTTATATTTTTCAGTAACATGACCTAAAACAGCATAATCAATTTTATATGTTGATAAGAACAAACACACATAAACATAATCACACTAAGCATAATAGTCAAATTAATTTCCACCATTAACTTAGGCACAACAACATAACATCTATATGTACAACCGCTTAACTATAAATGTAACAATAACTAATATACAGCATCATGACAATTATATATATATACATATATTATAACATCCAGAGTTGTGATATGTGAAAAGGCTTAAGAGAATTGATTTGGCTACCTATGTCAACAAAGTTTACTTACCTTTTCCGTCACACATCCGTTTAGAACTCCAGAGCTAAGCGTGCTTGAGCTGGAGTAGTGAAATGATGGGTGACCTATCGGGAAGGAATTCACGATACCGTGTAAGTGAGGCCAAAGCACGGGGAAAGGTCGGATGGTGATTGTAGGGTCAGTAAACAATGATTTCGAGCTTTGAAAAATTAACGACCGACCATCGGATGGGATGAGGCCCACGGGCCAAGAGTGAGCGTGGGTGGCCCATAAGCAGTGGGCGGTCGGAGCGTTACAAGTGGTATCAGAGCTGGTTGGCCGTCTCAGTTCTAACCTGAGAGGTGTCTTGAGACCTTTCGTGGGGCGTAAAGAGGACGTTGCGTTCTTTGAGAGGGGGTGAATTGTAACATCCCGAGTTGTGATATGTGAAAAGGCTTAAGAGAATTGATTTGGCTACCTATGTCACCAAAGTTGACTTACCTTTTCCGTCACACATCCGCTTAGAACTCTAGAGTTAAGCTTGCTTGAGCTGGAATAGTGGAATGATGGGTGACCTATCGCGAAGTGATTTGCGATACAGTGTAAGTGAGGCCAAAGCACAGAGAAAAGTCGGGTGGTGATTGTAGGGTCAGTAAACAATGATTTCGAGCCTTGGAAAATTAACAACCGACCGTCGGATGTGATGGGATCCACAGACCGAGAAAGCAGGCATGGGTGGTCCATTAACCGTGGGCGGTCGGGACATTACATATATATATATATATATATAATAAATTAACATCAATTTAATGTGAAGATGAGGACATCTAGTTATTTCTTCAAGATGCGGCACCCCCAAAAAGTATAACACGCGAATATGTGAAAGAACATGCCAAAAACTCACCTAATATATTTCTTGTATTTCTTATTATTTTTGGTGTCAAAATATGAGAAGTGACAAATTAGAGAAATCTTAATCACATATATAGATATGAATAATTATAGTTCCTTTTGGCTTGTGATTTTTAAAAATAAATTTAACTATTTAAATAGGAAAATTGATTATTCATAAAATATTTGAAATAATTATTCTACAAATATTTTTTGATTAGGATTTGAAGAAATGATAATTATTATTAAAAACTCTTTAACCGTTTTATTATGTTTAAGACTTTACAAGAGGATAATCACTATAAAATATTTGTTACAATTACATTTTATTTGGAAATTTTTAAAACGATAATTAATATTAAATAAATTATTTGACACACATTTTTTCAAAAAAAAATTTAAAAAGAAAAAGTAGAGAAGATACTATTAAAAATAATTTTAAAATATATTTTTTAATAATTTTCTTTAATATCCTATTATATATTTATTAATCATGAGAAATTTTAACACATGTCAAATTTTTAAAGGAAAATCACTCTCAAATAATATTTAACAATAATCTTTTCTTTTGGATTTTAGAAAAGAAAAATTAGTATTAAATAAATGATTTTACAAATATATTTTATTTAGGACTATTAAAAAGGAAATATTATAGAAAAATTATCTATTAGATTAATTTTAAAATTAACGTTTTGAAAATTAATTTTTAAAATTTTCTTTTTCTATTTTCTTAGTATATATATTTTAATCATGATATATTCTAACACATGTCACAATATTAAAAAGAAAATTATAATCAAATATTCTTTTACAAATATTGTTTTTACGATTTTAAAAATGAAAAATTACTATATAGTTAATTTTTAACAAAAATAAATTTTATTATCTTAGTATATTTATTTTAAATTATGAGTTAGTTTAACACACATCACAATTTTAAATATATTATTACTATGTGTCACAATTATGTTAATTAGTAACTTTGAAGAAGCAAGCTTAATATAATCTTTAACAAATTATTTTTCAACTTTTTTTGTTTAGGATTTTTAGAAAACAAAATTTCTAAAAAAATTACTATTAAATTATTATTAAAATTACTTTTCGCTATTAAATAATTTTAAAAGTTGTTTCAAAGTTCGTTTTTCTTATCTTAGTATATATATTTTACATTATTATAGATTTTAATACATTTAACAAAATTAAAATAAGTTACTATCAAATAATACTTTGCAATTATCTGTTGTTTATAATTTTAAAAATGTGTACTATTAGATAATATTTATAATTAATTTTTGAACAAATTCAGATACAGAAGCATTTACCATTTTGCATCTAAACAAGATGTGCTCAAGATTTATATAAATAGATTTGATAAAAGTCTCATAAATGATTTAGAAACTCTAATAAAATGACTTTGTTGGCCAGAATTAAAGAAAATATTTTTAAATAATTTAAATTTTTTTATAAATGATTTATAAATCTCGTGTGAGTTTTTAAAAACCTAAATTTTCTAATATATAATGCCTTTATACAAATCTAATTCTTTCAACCCGAAGCAAATCAAAAACTCGGAGGAGCAGAGGCGAATGGTCGTTGTGACTCAGGTGGTGAATGCATTTATAGGTATTGCTGGAACAGTGGCATACCCAAACTTGATTTTAAGGGGTGTCACATTGGGCTTGAGCCCAACATAGTTCTCATAGAAATCAAAAATAAACAAAGAAGATGCATGAGGGCAGAGTCGAACTTGGGAAAAGTGTGTCAGTTGCTAAAGAATTAGACAAAATGAGCTAGATAGATTTTCGTCAAATACAATACAAACACAGGTATATAACATTTAATCTGTGGCAGATGACACCCCATTCCATAACGTAGGTCGGCTCTGTGTGTGAGTTACTGAAGGACGGTGTCGATGGTTTAGTTTTTGGGAAAGAATATGAGTTTGAGACTAATAACAAGGTGGAATCAGAGTACTCGAAGGGTACGACGCTGAATTGTACAGGTAATATTCATTGGTTAGCTGGTCTGATTTCCAGCAAATCCGGTTTAGGTGTTCTCAACTCGTACCGAAACTAAATCAGTTATTGAGCCGGATCATCCATGAAAACCGGACTGCTACGTGTCAGAACTACATGCTCATGGTTGATGATTTAAAAGGTTCCTATCTAACTGTTAAATGACTAGATTCTTACAAATGTACCTTGTTATACGATATAAACTCTATAAACTAATACTAGCTAAATTAATAAACACGATAAATAAATAAATTTTGTAGGTCTCGAGTGACATTTTTTTAAATTATAATGTAAATTAATAAAATAATATTTTTCTAAAAAATATATATCACAAATAAATTATAAATTAATAATTTACATATATATATATATATATACAAAACAAATAATATTTTTAATTAGCATAGACTTTATTTCTATTTTTGTGAAGATTTCTTGATATTTTTATGATATTTAATAAAACTAAGTTTAAAACGAATGATGCATATTTCATATACATCAAAACTATAATAAAAACTATATGATAGTCAAATTTATAAAATTTAATAAATATATAAACAATGAGATCAACTATTTTTTAATTTCAAGATATATATTCTAAAAAGAATTATTTTTTTTATAAATAAATAAAATATCCAATATTAATAATTTATAGAGTTTTGTTGTATTATTAACATGAAGTCTGCTTCTCTCCATGCATAACTCAAACTCATATTATTGATGATTTTTGAGAATTACTAGTAAATAGTGCAGACATATTTATAGCTCATTGGAGGCCTTGTATGCAGATTTCAAAATATTAGTCTTAAAAGATCTTAAGTAGGAAGTTATAAATACATATAGGGGTGGGCGTTCGAATGCCCATTCGAATTAAGTTCGGGTGTATTTATGTTTTAAATTTTTGAGGTTAAAGATTTTAGGCCTATTCGGGTATTTATAAATTTTGGTTCGGATCTTTGCGGGTTCAATTCGAATTTGTATAACCTATTTAAATTACTTTTAAAACTTTTTAGTTCATATATACTTTATTTTCTCAAGATCTAAAAATAAAAACAATATATTGAATATGAATTTGAATAATGTGTGCCAAAATAGCTAAAACTTAACATATAAATTGGTTTGGCCTGAATATTTGGATATAGCACACGATTCAAATATTTTGGTGTTTTAGACATTTACTTTTGACTATTTGTATATATGTATATGTTTTGATTTTTTTATATAAATCTGAAAATAGTTAATATATTAAAGTATATAAATCTATTTTGAATATATTCAGATACCCGAAATACATCGGTTCGGGTCGATTTCGGTTCTAGTTCTATAAATACCAAAATTTTGAATATATTTGGTGAGTCTCTTAACCTTTTTTTCTGCATGGTAGCTTGAAAGAAGTATCGTCAACCGGGGCTTCTAGCTCAGTTGGTAAAGGGTTCACAGTTGTGAGTTCCGCCACCTGAGTTCGAATCCCGGCCACTGGGGAATTAACATTTCGGCATCGCCAGGGACAGAGGACCGACATGTGGCAACACGTGACTAGTCTGGACCACTTCGGTGGGGCCAGGATACCTCTGTATAATTCAAAAAAAAAAAAGAAAGAAGTATCGTCAAAGCTCCTGCGTAGGCGAATTGTTGAGGTGTAACATCTGATTTCCTGGTACCTCTGCTAATTACGTCTATGTTGATAAGAGTTTTTTTCTTACTAGTACTGTATACTGAAGTAACTAATCATTTTTTGGGGGAAACGGGTTTTATTGATTCTATTTAACTTAGATATTCAGATATCCGAAATACATCGGTTCAGGTCGATTTCGATTCTGGTTCTATAAATATGTACCAAAATTTTGAATACATTCGGATATTTAACCAATTATGGTTTGGATTTGATACTAATTTTTGGGATCAGATCTTTAGGATGCGGGTTTTTTTCCCAGTCCTAACAATATATATTTCACTCGTATTTTATTTTCTTTTCAAGTGAAAACTTCGGGTCTGATTGTAATAAAACATACAGTACAATATTAGTTTTTGTATTTTGAAAAAGAGAGACACGAGAGAAAGAATCTCTTTATAAAAGAATTTACTAAACCAAACGAAGAAACTTTAGCAGCAGATTTGATCCTCTCCGTGTCCAGTTCAACTTTCAGATCCGACAAAGTCAGTTCCATATTTTTGATCCTTCCCTCGAGTAGTTGGACCCGAGACCCACCAGACATTGTTTTTTTCCTCTCCAAGGAAACCTCCTCAAGCCATGAATTTAACCAGTCAAGACTGAAGCCTGCTTCCTTCAGCTCAGTCAACTCGCTTTGAGCATTGTTCAGTTCAGTGACAGAGAAGCTCTGTGGAGACTTTTCCAGCGTCCCAAGGAGGCCGAGGAGGAGATTCATGTATGATGTTTTCGCCCCTTGGTTCTTTGGTATGACATCTACTGCAAAGTCAGGGTGAGGTAGTGAGATATCTCCCACTGGACTAGCCTGCCAAAAGAATAAAGAACATTGTTACTATGCTAATCATGCTTGTGTTGTTTCTTAATGGAAATTTAAAGAAGAAAAGGAAATCAACGGCTCCCCCTTCAGCTTACTTGAGAAGAAATGATAGATCTGATCTTCTCCTTGTCCAGTTCGACTTTGAGATCTGCCAAATTCAGTTCCACGTTCTTGACGTGTTCCTCGAGTTGTGTGACCCAAGGCCCATCAGAGAGTACTTTCTTCCTCTCCAAGGAAAGCTTCTCAATTTTTGAATTCAACCAGTCGAGCTTAAAGCCTGCTTCTGTCAGTTCAGTCAATTCGCTTTGAGCATTCCGTAGTTCAACCACGGACAAGCTCTGTGGAGACTTTCTCAGCGTTTCCACAAGGCCGAGGAGGAGATTCATGTATGCTGTTCTCACTGCTTGGTTCTTTGGTATGACATCTAATGCAAAGTCTGGTTGATGTCCAAAGATATCTCTCACTGGATTAGCCTGCCAAAAGAAGAAAGAGTATTGGTACTATATATATGTCAACCATTCTTGGTGTTTATTTAATGTAAAATTTAAGGATGAAAACAGAAACAGGAGGCTCCTCAATCCAGCTTACTTGAGAAGCAAAAATATGGAAACCATTGTAATCTAAAACATCATTCTCAGTTGATTTTCCTTCATTAACAACTTCAAATACTTTCATGTAGACTTCAATGGTTAACTTGTTTTCCTCCAGAAACTCTTTTTCTTGGAGTTTCGTCAAAGGAAACGTCCTAGGTAAACCCCAGGATGGGGTCTCAGCGCAGAACAATCTGCGTCTGCTTTCGTCTGTAAAAAGATAAAACAAACAGATATATATATATATATAAATTTTTCTTCATAATAAAATCAGATACACAAGTACAACAAATGCAACATAATCAAGCTCATTACCAGGTGATCTAAAAAGCTCTTTGCCAGATTGGTTCAACAAAACGAAGCAAAAGCTAACTCTCCTTTTCCATCCAGGTCTCAACTTATGAGTATCCAAAACTTTCAGGTACATAGACAAGTGATCACGAGCATAAACGCAAAGAAACCTAAGAGAAAACATCACGTTTTTAGTTCTAAAAATCAAATACAGACAACAACAACACGGAGGTTTTTCCATCTGATTTACCAATTGCAGTCGCCGCTTGAGAAGGAATCCGACTTCATCACAGCGGTCCTTTCAGAGAGGTTGCCTATCTCCCAACTTAAGGCCTTGTTCAATTCCATCCCCATTTTATTCCTTGCGCGAACAAAACAAATTGCTATAGCTCCTAAGGCCAAACCACGCGCGAAGAACCATAATACATGCAAAAGAAAAAAATAAACCTACGATTAATTAAGTTTGTACAAGAAAACAAAAATCTCACCAAGATGATCTTGACCACGTTGTTATTACAAAACTCCATCCAACCAGAATATGACCTAATAACAGATCTAGTTTTTGGGTTACGACTCGAAAGATTCAAATCGAACAGTACAATACTTCTCCTTATAAATAAAAAGAAAGGAAAAATATCACTATATGTGTGTATTTTGTTCATACAACATAACAGACAAGAGCGGGATGACTTACCTACGATGAAGTTCGAAGCCTTGCAAACAGTTTACGATTAGAAAGTGAGCGGCGGCGATACAATTTAAAATACAACCAAATGACTTTTATCTGTGATCAATCTAGGCCGTCCGTTGTATTAAACCATATTATTTTAACCGGTTGAGATTTTCTTAAACTTTTTATCATATTATAAAATAAAATGCTGACGCAAACCCTACCTGGAAGTCTGAAACCATAGATAAGGATTAAGATTTTTCACCGTCGGTTGGAATATAAGAAAGTACTCTTTAACCCTTGGATTTAACATTTATTTTTGTTTCTACCAAAATTGATGATGACATCAGCAATCTTAAAACTTGGGGTTTATTGTTTATTGTTTAAGACTTAAAGCCCAGTAGAAAAAAAAAGTTCCAAGGTTCAATACAACCAATCATGATCAGCAATCATAAGCCAGCTATATAAAAAATAATAATTACAAGACTAAGCAGACACGTGGAGTACAATTGGATTGGCTAATGAAAGGACATTTTCTATGAAGCTTTGACATGACTTAATCTGTTTCAAACCAACAAGAAGAATCCAACATGTTCGATTCTCAACCAAAAAGAGCTATACTTCCCAACTCATATCTTCAGGAAGAAACAGTCACTCTCGCGGCAGAGATCAAACAAACTCAAGTTCCAGGATTTATGGCTCCGACGAAGAAACCAAAGAAGAGCATAAAATCGATCGATCTCATTCTACTTTTTCAAATAGGCTCAAATGAGAAAAAGAAAGATATCTTCTGACTCAAGTAACTTTTTCATTCACAAGAATGTTTTTTTTCCCTGGAGTTCAGAAAGAGTGTCATCACCATTTACAACATGGTTTCTATACATTCTGTGAACCCAAAATCAAAAAAAAAAAAAAAGAGAGAGGAAAAGTCTCAAATCATTTACATGTATCTCATTTACTCAATACCCAAGAGCTAAGATGTTAACCTAGACGATGTGTTACTATCCAGATCTCTCGCACCCGCCTTATGTCTTCCTCGGTAATCTTCTCATCTTCTTTAAGCTTCGACAGAATGAACTCAGCTTCTTTAAGCTTTGATTCACTAAACAAAGAAAAGTGTCAGTACTAAAACAGTAACACAAAAAGAAAAAGAAATCACAAGGGAGAATCCTATACCTCATGCTCTCTGGAAGTTGCATTATGGAACCCCCAATCCTCGTCTGAGCAAAGTAGTAGAAGAAGGTTGTGACAGCAAGACCAGACATAAGAATCCATACCAGGGCAAAAACCCTACCATAAACCGTCTGAAATGCCTCATCTCCGTAACCAACCGTCCCAATAGAGATAACCGACAAGTAAACCGAATCTATCAAATCTAAGTTCTCGTGATAGTGAAGAAAAAGAGTCCCCACTCCGACGCACAAGACGACGGCGAGAATCGCTAAACACAACTTGAACTCTGTTCTTATCCTCCCCTTGACCTCGTCCACTATCGAAGAAGGCGTTTTGATACGTGCAAGAATTGCCTTTTCTTGAAGATGAAGCAAGTGTATAACAACTCGATTCATCAGATACTCGAGAGAGAAGACTCCGATGCTTACCAAAACGATGTTCAAGATCTTCGTTTTGTTACTTGACGGGACAATGTCGCCGTAACCGACGGTGGACAAAGTGACGACGGCGAAGTAGAGCGCGTCGACGAATAGATTGGTCTTGGTTCCCGTGAACTCTTCTGGAAGTAACGTGTAGGTTGTAACCGCGAAGGTTAGGTAAACGCAGAGGAGTATCACCGCTACTGTGATGATGGGTTTATAGACGGTAGCGACGGCGGTGGGTGGAATCTCCGGTGACGTTGCGCCCTCGCGAGATGTTTCTTCGGTGATATCTTCTTTCTTCGTTACCACGTCGGCAGAAGGTGATTCTTGGTTAGGGAGAAGGCGAGCCTGGAGGTCGGAATGATTGCCCATGGTGAAAAATCTCTCTTCTTCTTCTTTGTTTTGGTATCTTTAACAACAATCTCAAATTCCCTCGCTTTTGCTCTCTTTTGTTTTTATGGGTTGGACCTGCATGCCAAGTACGAAAGCACGTGTGTATATTGTTAGATCTTTACATAAGAATTTTTCTTAGGTTCACCCTCCAATTAAAAATGGCCAACACATATTTAATTTTTATAAAAAAATGAAAGTAAAAATAATTAAAAAACAGTTATCAACTTAAAAAAAAAAGAAAAAGACAGTTATTAAGAAGAAGAGTCACGTAGAAGAAACAAAAAAGAAGAAGAGCAAAGAAAAAATCGCAGAGAAGAAGATACAAATTTGTTACCATGATTGACCATATAATTGTTAGATTTTCAAAAACTAATGAATTTGGCAAAAACGTGTTTGTCACTGTCGCTACAGGTATCAACATGTTCTTCTCTGCAATTCTTTTTTGCTCCTCTTCTTCTTCTACATGTCTCTCCTTGATCACAAAACAAAGATTACGCCGTTTTAAGCCTTTTTGTTTCTTTTTTTTTTCGTTTTTTAAGGCTAATAACTGTATTTCTAATTATTTTTTATTTCTTTTTAAACAAAAATTAAATATGTGTTGGCAACTTTTAATTGGAGGGTTAACCTATGGGTTCACCCTAGGGGGTGAACCTAAGAAAAACTCTTTACATAATTGATTTAAACGTAACTAAATTGCGTGTTTATTTCTTCTTCTTGATTTCTTTAAGAACTCGAACTAAACCCTTTATTTTAAATTTTTTTTTGTCACTAGTATATCAAAATTTTGAAATTTGATCTAAATGTAAATCTACATCTAAAAATATTAGTTATAGTTATGCTTATAATTATTTTAATAATTTAGATTTTTGATACCTTTGAGTATTTTGAATAAAATGTGATAGTTTGAATAGAAAATATTTAAACAAAACCGTATTTAATGATTATTTTAGTTATCTTTGGGTATATTTACTGGCGCATACTACATCGGTCAGGTTCGAACCATCTTTTCAACCCGAAGCAAATCAAAGGTGCAAATAGGTCTCGGCATTTGGGTCTTTGAATCGGGTTTGATTCGGTTCCTTTCGAGTCCAGATCTTTCGAATCCTAAACATTTGGATCCAATAGTTATTTTAAATTTTTGGTTCGGTCAGTTTTTCTTGAGTCAAAATCGGATTCAGGTATTTAAGATCTGAAAAGGACATGATATACCCAAACTCTATCAAATTTTGTCGATATTTGTCATGTATATCTAAAATTTTACAAAGTAACTTAAATTAAGATATTAATAATTAACGTATAAAATTAAAGTCTAACTTTTACATTTTAGAGCTTCATATTACTTAAAACGTTACAAAATAATATCAAATATTGTTAACAAAAGATATTTCAACTAAATCATAAAATAATACGTATAAAATAGAATACAAAAAATATAGTTTTTGATATACATGTTTTTAAATCGGTACAAATCGATTCTTATCGAGTCGGGTCTATTTAAGTTGGTTCTTTTCGGTATACGTCTATTTGGTTCGGTTCCTTTCGGTTATGGTTCTTTCGGGTAAAACAAATTTGGACCCATAAGATACTTGTAAATTTTCAATTTGGTTTCGAGTCGAATATTGCCGGTACGGTTCCAGTTCAGGTTTTCGGATCCATATTAAAATGCTCAGGCCTAAGAGCAGATGCGAGTGATTGAGTATATATATATATATATATATATATATATATGGATCCATGCGTTGCACGTGTTTTATTTGATTTTTTAATTTCATGAACACATGAAAAGAATAAAATATTTTTCACATTAGTTCTTGGGTTTTGTGACTTATTTTTAGTAATAATAATCTGTTTTCTTCCATATGATTAGTATATTAGTTTTTTTTAGTTTTTTAACAAATACTTCACTTTTAGAAAATTTTCAAAATAATATTAATTGTAGTTAATTAAAACATATAGAACTGTGTACTTTCTATATTCTTTAAGACAAATTAAAAATAGCATAATTCACAATATTAATATTACAACACTAATCAATATGCATTATTGATGGTCAGCTACATATCAAATATATTGCTAGACAAAATTTCAAATTTGATTACTTTGGCATCATGGTGTAATTTTAACCTCTTTTCTATATATCATATATTATTGAAAACCTCTTGATAAAAAATATTTTACGGAACACTATTGTCATTTTATTTTAAAATTATGAAGCTTTTTAGTTGTAGTGATTTTAGATAGTGCGGCGTATAATTGTAAGATTGGATTTAACAAATATAGACTAATTTTTTAAGTTTTGATCTTAACTTTTGTTGATAGTCATTGCATAGCAAAATCATGTTAGGAAATTGACGTCTTTTCAGTTTGAAAAACCATCTTGTAAATTCCGGTTAGGATTTTTGCTTCAATATTCATGTTGCCTAAGCGAGTTATTAGTAAATTGTTTTATTATAAAGTCTTTTTCTTTGATTTAAATTTCTTAATAGTATGAAATACAATATTTCATTGCAAAGTCCTTCTCTTTGACTTAAATTCCTTAGTAACATGATCTAAAACATCATAATCAATTTTGTATGTCGATAAGAACAAACACACATAAGCATAATCACACTAAGCATAATAATCAAATTAACTTCCCCCGTTAACTTAGGAACAACAATATAACATCTATATGTACAACTGCTTAAGTATAAATGTAGCAATAACTAATATACATCATCATGACAATTATATATATATATATATATGTATATATATATATATATATATATATATATATATAATAATTCAACATCAATTTAACCTGAAGATCAGGACATCTAGTTATTTCTTCAAGATGTGATACCCCAAAAAATATAACCCGCGAATATGTGAAAAAACATGCCAAAAAAGTCACATAATATTTTCCTTGTATCTATATTATTAAAGTTGAAGTACAAATTGGAGATGTTTGGAAAGAAGGATAGTAGGATAAATGAGATATGTTTGGCAACATGGATAGTAGAGATGTGTAATTTCTTTTATTTACACATTTAGCCATTGTATTTTCAATAAATTAATAACAAATAAAAATTGCTTAGAAACATGAATAACATATTTAATACTTATTTTTATTTAAACATTTAGCCATTGTTTTTATAATAAATTAAACAACCTTTTTTATATATTTCTTTTTATTTACAATTCTGTCACTATATTTACAATTATTTATGGTAAAAATAAAAACACAAACTGAAATATAAATAGTATATTATATAAAAAAAATTAAAAACAGTATTATTACCTTATTTAGTTTAGTAAAATATAAGAATTTCAAGAGTTCAATTTTCAAAAAAATATCATAAAATTAATAATAATTCATAGAAAACTAATGCAAAAATTAAAATTTTGAAATATAAATAGTATATTATATAAAAAAAATTAAAAACAGTATTATTACCTTATTTAGTTTAGTCAAATATAAGAATTTCAAGAGTTCAATTTTCAAAAAAATATCATAAAATTAATAATAATTCATAGAAAACTAATGCAAAAATTAAAAACAGTATTATTACCTTATTTAGTTTAGTCAAATATAAGAATTTCAAGAGTTCAATTTTCAAAAAATATCATAAAATTAATAATAATTCATAGAAAACTAATGCAAAAATTAAAATTTTGAAACATGGATAAAAGTATGTCAAGAAGAAAAAAAATAATGGCTTATGTTATTAATAAAAATTGGAAATCCATTATATCATTTTAAAATATACAAAATGGACTAATCTAATTACCTAAAAACATTGTTTTGTCTAAAATAATCATAAAATGAATTTTAAATTTTATATATGTAATAAAATATGCATATATTAAAAAATTTATTTTTACTAAAATATTTTCCAATAACCGTTATTAAAAATATTTTCAATATATATAAGAAAAATACAACAAAAAGATTAATTTTATATACCAACTTAAATTAAGGTTTTTATATTTCACATTAAACTTTAAGAATATAATATATATGATTATTTATAAGATGGTACATATAAAATACTATTACTTATTTGATTATTTATATTGACACGAAAAATAAATAGCAATATATTTTTGAAATATACATCTGCACGGACATGCGGGTCAAAATTTATTTTAAATTACAATGTAAATATTTAATTAATATAAAAATATGTCACATTGTTTAGACAAAATGTTAATATAAAAGTATTGTACAGTTGCGTTCTAAAAATCATTTATTTTAACAACAAGTCAAATAAATATGTTGATTGGAGAGAGAATAAAACAAAGTCAGAGAAACACATAGTTTACCAGAGACATTCTAGAGTGTGTCGAATTTATTATAAAAAAAGTTTCACTAAGATAAATACATTCAATAGCTACAAACAAATAATATATTTCAGAAAAGTGAATAATAATACCCGCGCTTTCGAAGCGCGGGTCAAAATCTAGTTTCTTATTATGCTTGGTGTCAAAGTATGAGAAGTCACAAAATATGAGAGATTATAATCACATATATAGATGTGAATAATTATAGTTCCTTTTGGATTGTGATTTTTTTAAAAAAAATTAACTATTTAAATAGAAAAGTTGATTATTCATAAAAAATATTTAAAATAATTTATTCTACAAATATTTTTAATTAGGATTTGAAGAAATAATAATTATTATTAAACACTCTTTTAGCGTTTTATTATGTTTAAGACTTCACAAAAGGATAATCACTATCAAATATTTGTTACAATTACATTTTATTTAGAAATTTATAAAACGATAATTAATATTAAATAAATTATCTGACACATATTTTTTAAAAAATTAAAAAGAAAAAAATAGAGAAGATAATATTAAAAATAATATTAAAAATATTTTTTAAAATAGTTTTTATTATCCTATTATATATTTTATTAATCATGAGACATTTTAACACATGTCAAAATTTTAAAAGGAAAATTACTATCAAATAATATTTAACAATAATATTTTCTTTTGGAGTTTAGAAAAGGAAAATTAGTATTAAATAAATTATTTTACAAATCTCTTTTGTTTAGGACTATTAAAAAGGAAAACTTATAGAAATATTATCTTTTAAATTAATTTTATAATTTTTTTTTTGTAAAATTAGTTTTTGAAATTTCCTTTTTCCATTTTCTTAGTATATATATTTTAATCATGATATATTCTAACACATGTCACAATATTAAAAAGAAAATTACAATCAGATAATCTTTTGCAAATATTGTTTTAGCGATTTTAAAATGGAAACTACTGTATAATTAAATTTTAACTAAAATATTTTTTATTTTCTTATTATATTTATTTTAAATTATGGAGCTAGTTTAACACACATTACAATTTTAAATATATAATTATCATGTATCACAATTATATTGATTAGTAACTTTAAAGGTCGACGACCTATTTTCCCAAGATAACTACCATATAGCATTAGATCCGCACCAAACTATGACCTTGTGGTAGATCTCCAAAAATAAAAAAATTGTAGATGGATTTATCTCTGAATTGGTAGTTTGGGGAGAAATACGTCTACAATTTTTATTTCGTGAAGATCTAGCATGAGGTCATAGTTTGGTGGAGATTTGATGTTATATGATAGTTATCGTGGATAAATAGATCGTCGACCCAAACTTTGAAGAACCAAACTTAATATAATCTTTAACAAATTATTTTTCAATTTTTTTGTTTAGGATTTTTGGAAAAGAAAATTTCTAAAAAATTGACTATTAAATTATTATTAAAATTAATTTTTACTATTAAATAAATTTTAAAAGTTTTTTCAAAATTCATTTTTCTATCTTAGTATATATATTTTAAATTATTATATATTTTAATACATTTAACAAAATTAGAATAAATTACTATCAAATAATACTTTGCAATTATTTTTTGTTTAGAATTTTAAAAATGGAAAATTACTATTAGGTAATATTTATAATTAATTTTTGAACAAAATTCAGTTTAAAAATGCTATAATATTTTTTAAGAAAAAAAATCAACATCAGCTTAAGATGAAGATCATGTGACATCCTAAAAAACGCGAAGATGTGATAGAACATGCAAAAATACTCACCTAATATTTTCTGGTATCTCTTATTATGTTTTATATCAAAATATGAGAAGTGACAAAAACTGAGGTAGTTTATATATATAGATAGTGAATAGTGTTAGTTTCTTTTGGTTTATGATTAAGAAATTTAATTATTTAAATAGGAAAGTTGATTATTTATAAATATTATATTTTAAATAATTATTTTATAAGTATTTTTTGATTAGGATTTGAAGAAATGAAAAGTACTATTAAACATTCTTTTACAATTTTTTTTTTATGTTAAGATTATAGAAAATGACAATTACTATCAAAGAATTTTTACAACTATATTTTCTTTATAAATTTAGAAAAGGAAAATTAGTATTAATAAATTATTTTACAAATCTTCTTTTGTTTAAAATTTTTAAAATAAAAAGTAGAAAAATGCTATTAAATAATTTTAAAATTATTTTTTTTAAAATTTTTTTTTTTTATCTTATTATATATTTTATTGATCATGAGATATTTTAGTACGTACAAAAATTTTAAGAAGAAAATTACTACAAATAATATTTTACAATATCTTTTCTTTAGGATTTTAGAAAAGGAAAAATAATATTAAGTAAATTATTTTACAAATACGTTATGTTTCTCTTTAGGATTTTTTTTTAAATAAGAACTTTTCTTGAAAGATTACTATTAAATAATTTTTAAAACGTTTTACAATTAACTAATTTTGAAAATAGTTTTTCGTTTTTTTATTTTCAGTATATATATTTTTAATCATGAGATATTCTAACACATGTCACCATATTATAAGGAAAATTACTATCAAATAATATTTTGCAATTATATTACGATTTTAAAAATAGAAAATTACTATTAAATAATAATTTTAATTAATTTTATCCAAAATCATTTATTGTTATCGTAGTTGATATCACTAAAATTATCCAAATGAGTGATTTATACTCATTCAAATAAGAGGTTGAGTTGTAGTACTTAGGGATCAAATTCATGGGGAGTTAGGGCACACAATAAATCCTAACTAGCAGTAGTTAAGCTATGTAAGCAAGTAAATAATTAAATAGCAGTGTGAACAAGGTAGTTGTTCGGTTGTTTTGATAGAGGTTTGTAAAAAATAATGATAAAGCGTTAAGTCTAGGGTTTCTATTCAGGTAATCAAGATCATAATAATATAGAGACTAAATTGCATGTAGGATATTCGAGAACCCAAACTTAAACAATAATCTATCAAATTCCGTTTGTGTAGACTATCTATTGTCTAGATCTCAGATCTCAACTGCATGTGTCAATCTGGAGAAAGTGTTGATAGATACTATTGATTAAGTATCGATTCGATCGACGAATACACCTTTTGAATCGTCGATCGATCGATACACCTTTTGAATCGTCGATCGATCGATACACCTTTTGAATCGTCGATCGATGATCTTCTTGCAAGCTTTAGTGATCGGGTTGAATATGTTCACTAGGTTTCCTATATCAACTGTCGTTTGTTTCCAGAAATCCTAACTCAAGAAAATCAGTTCCAGTAAAAGACAAAGCTGTCGCATGCGCCTAATTATCCTAAGATCAATGTTCTAGTTAGCTACTCTAGAACACAAGCAATAAGAATAATTCTATTGATTGATATCTCTAACAACTTAGTAATTCTATATTTGGGGTTAATCATTCATAACATATTTGACCCATAAACCTAACAGATTAATTACTCAGACATAACTATGCAATTCATATCAATAAACATAAATAGCAATAGAATATAATAGAGTAAAAAAACTGGAGTTTCAATACAAATCTCTGAAGGAGTTATGGATTCTCTCAAAATCTATTAAAAACCCTAAATATGATTTGCAGTGAAAAGAAGAAAATAAAAAAGCGTGTGTTGCCTAAAACAATGACATAGCACTTAAATATTAGGTTAAAGTCGGCCATGGGCATTCTTATAATATGTGGAAGACTTGTGCTTTAAGTCGGCTGAGAATCAAGCTGGATTTTGCGCGCTTCGCCGTCGATCGATGGCACATATGTGCATCGATCGATTATTGACTCTGAATGTCGAGCTCCATACTGGTTCGATGGTTAGCTACGAGTTTCTTCAATTTTTATCTCCAAAAAGCTCCAAAATCACTATTTTATTCCAAATCACACATGAACCTGTAAATATGTTAAAAAGCCTCCAAAACATAATATATATATATATATATATATGCCATGGCTAAAAATGGATAAAATCCATGGTATATCTGTAGTATATATATATTTTTAATTATGAGATTGTATAACATATACCACAATTTTAAATATATAACTGTCACAATCATGTTAATTAGTAATTTTGAAGAACCAAGCTCAATATAATATTTTATAATTATATTTTCATTGAGATTTTTTTTTAAAGAAAATTATTATTAAATAAATCTCTTTTCATATCTTTTTTTGTTTAGGATTTTGAAAAAGGAAAATCTCTAAACAAGATTATTATCAAATAATTTTAGAAAATATTTTTTTTACAATTAAAAAAATTTAAAGCTAGTTTTAAATTCGTTTTTATTATCTAAGTATATATATTTACAATCATTATATATTTAAACAGGTGTAAAATTATTTGAAAGAAAATTAATATCAAGTAATCTTTTGTTTAGAATTTTGAAAATGGAAAGAACTATTCATTCTATTTATAGTTACTTTTTAACAAAATTCGTTTTTGTTATTATCTTAATATATATATTTTTAATTATGAGATAAATTAACACTTATCATAATTTTAAATATATAATGTTCATGTTAGCGATTATGTTAATTAACATTTTTGAAAAACCACATTTTATATAATAAAATACCGCTAGAGGTTGTTTATTTTATTATTCGAATGAAACTCAACCTTGGAGTCTGATTATAATAAAACATACACTTATAGTTTTAGTATTTTGAGATAGAGAAACAAGAGAGAAAAAATCTCTTTATTAAAAAATCTACAAAATCAAACGAAGAAACTTGAGCAGATTTGATCATCTCCTTGTCCAGCTCAACTTTCAGATCCGACAATGTCAGTTCCAAATTTTTGACGTGTTCCTCGAGCTGTTGGATCCGAGACCCATCGGAAAGTGTTTTCTTCCTCTCCAAGGAAAGCTCCTCAAGCCTTGAATTCAACGAGTCAAAATTGAAGCACGCTTCCTTCATGTATGATGTTTTCACCCCTTGGTTCTTTGGTATGACATCTACTGCAAAGTCTGGGAGATGTACTGAGATATCTCCCACTGGACTAGCCTGCCAAGAGAACAAAGAACATTGTTACTATGCTAATCATGTTGGTGTTGTTTATTAATGGAAATTTAAAGAAGAAAAGGAAATCAGCGGCTCCTCCTTCAGCTTACTTGAGAAGAAATGATAGATCTGACCTTCTCCTTGTTCAGTTCAACTTTGAGATCTGCCAAATTCAGTTCCATTATCTTGACATGTTCCTCGAGTTGTGTGACCCAAGGCCCATCAGAGAGTACTTTCTTCCTCTCCAAGGAAAGCTCCTGAATCTTTGAATTCAACCAGTCGAGCTTAAAGCCTGCTTCTGTCAGCTCAGTCAATTCGCTTTGAGCGTTTTGGATTTCAGTCACGGACAAGCTCTGTGGAGACTTTCTCAGCGTCTCCACAAGGCCGAGAAGGAGATTCATGTATACTGTTCTCACCGCTTGGTTCTTTGGTATGACATCTAATGCAAAGTCTGGATGATCTATAGAGATATCTCCCACTGGATTAGCCTGCCAAAAGAAGAAAGAACGCTGTAATCTAAAACATCATGAAAAAAGAAACAAGTGGCTCCTCAATTCAGCTTACTTGAGAAGCAAAAATATGGAAACCATTGTAATCTAAAACATCATTCTCAGTTGATTTTCCTTCTTGAACAACTTCAAATACTTTCATGTAGACTTCAATGGTTAGTTTGTTTTTCTCCAGAAACCCTTTTTCTCGGAGCTTCGTCAAAGGAAACGTCCTAGGTAAACCCCAGTCTGGGGCCTCAGCGCAAAACAATCTACATCTGCCTTCGTCTATAAAAAGATTAAACAAAACAGTTATATATCTTCTCTTTTTCATCAATCAGATACACAAGTACAACTAAAAAACAAATTAAATGCAACATATATAATATAATCAAGCTCATCGTTACCTGGTGACCTAAAAAGCTCTTTGCCGGATTGGTTCAACAAAACGAAGCAAAAGCTAACTCTCCTTTTCCATCCAGGTCTCAACTTATGAGTATCCACATCTTTCAGGTACATATACAGGTGATCACGAGCACAAACGCCAAGAAACCTAATTAAGAGAAAACATCAGAATTTTAAATTCTAAAAATATAGAGAACAGCAACACGGATCCCCCCCCCCCTAAAAATATAGAGAACAGCGACACGGATTCCCCCCCCCCCCCCCTCTCTAATTTACCAATTGCAGCCGCCACTTGAGAAGGTATCCGACTTCATCACATCGGTCCTTTCAGAGGGGTTGTCTATCTCCCAACTTAAGACCTTGTTCAATTCCGTCTCCATTTTAGGGCTTTTTTATTCCTTGCGCAACAAATACAAAACAAAATGTTACAGCTCCTAGCTAGGCCATACCGTATACGAGTGACAGGTAATTTAACAAATAATAGTTAACATCTCAAACATGAAGATTAGAACTACATCTTTTACAATTATCGCTGTAAACAACATCCAGATTTCTAATATCATGAAAGGAGGATATATATACATATATATGCCTACGTAGTCGTCCTATATACGATTAATTATTTTAAGAGAACTTAAAGCTCACCAACATGATCTTTACCACATTGTTATTACCAAACTCCATCCTACCAAAATATGACCTAACCGATCTATTTTTTTGGGTTACAATCTTATGATTAATTAAGTTCAAACGGGAATCAACAATATGTCGAAAGATCCAAATCAAACAACAATACTTTTCTTAAAAGAAGAGGAAAGCAAGCAAATTACTATGTGTATATTTTTATTCATACAATTTAACAGACAAGAGCGGGATGACTTACCTACGAGGCTACGATGAGGTTCACAGCCTTGGGAAGCAGTTTGAGAATTTCAGAGGGTTTTAGAAAGTTAGCGGCCATACAATTAAATACAACCAAATGACTTTTCTTTAACCGGTTGTGATTTTCTCAACTTTTTGTCATATAATAAAACAAAATGCTGACGCAAACCCTACCTGGAAGTCTGAAACCATAGATAGGGATTTAGATTTTTCTTTTTGCTTTGACAAAAGTAGTTTTCTTCCTGATTAATCTTCACCGTTGGTTGGAATATAAGAAAGTACTCTTTAACCCTTGGATTTAACATTTATTTTTGTTTCTACCAAAATTGATGATGACATCAGCACTCTTAAAACTTGGGATTTATTGTTTAAGACTTAAGCATCATTATAGCATCTAATATAGGATGTTTAATCAATTTTTAACAATAAAAAGATGTTAAACAATTTTTCTAAGCAACTTCTAATAAATCTCCTCCAATGCAAGTATCTTATGTAGGGGGTTTTAAAAAAAAAGCTAAGCTTTATCAATGGCGATGAAAGAAGAGTAACAATACCTGGAATCTAATCTTAATGACATCAAACGGAGAAGTAACGGTGCGGGAAACACCACCGGAGATAGCGCCGGCGGAAGCATCAATCAAGGCACGTTTAATCTGGTTGGGATCGTCGACCGCCTCCGTCCACGATCGTGTGCTCCTCCGTATCCCAAATTAAACGCACTTCCCAGACGGAGACAATTCCGATCCTCCACAAACGCCATCGTCGTCAAAGAACGAGAAAACAAAAGAGAACAAAAATATATTTGAAATTTGCCCATCATGCTGACACGTGTGCTCTTCTTTTGTCTAAGGATCAGTTACAAAAAATTACAGTTTTTACCAAATAATTTTTACTGCAAATTACATCGAATTATAATACATACTGCAAATCAACCTTAATACTATACTATTTTTTGATATGCGCTTCCGCACGGATGTTTGTTCTTCATGATTATTTTTTTTATTTATAAACTTATTCATTAATTGGTTATTGAGTTTTAGCATTTGTGTACTTTGTTTAAGTTGTTTAACCTCCATTTATAAACTATAAAGTTGTATTTTTATACTTTTATTCATTCTACTTGGTAAAAAAGTCATTAAAGTGTACAATATTAGACTATTAAGTATAATTGTATGTGTTTTATTAGATTATAATATAAATATTGAAATTGAAAGTATATTTTAGTTATGATGAAATTACGATTTTTATAAAAATAAAACATTATATAATTAGTAGCATGAGAAAATAATGAATAAAGTAAGGAAAACTACATGCACTTATATTATTAATATTTTGGCAATTTTATTAGAAGCCCGTTGAATAATAACTGAAGTCCATGCGAAAAAAGAATCTAAGCCCATAAGAAGAGTGGCAAGCGTTTAATGTCGATGATTTAGTATTGTTAATGTTTAGTAATTTATTGTTTTAGTAATTAACAGAAACAGCTGTGTTTTAAGAGAGTGGCAATCAATGGTAAATATTTAGAAAAATTCTGAGGTATTTCAAATATGTATTCCAATTTTAATAAGTTAGATGTCACCAATTAGAGTCTTAGTATCCCGTGTCTTGTTTTCGAGGTTACAAGAGCCTTTTTGGGACTATGGAGACACTGTCACCCTTACAAATCATTAGTTTTCTTTGGAAAACAAATCTAAATAACAAAAACAAAACAGAAGAAAAGTATTAATATTTTATTATTTAGATCTTCAGTTGGGTATTTCTACCGTTGAGGTTTCCTTTAGCGCCACGAAATTTTCTGATACTTTTTAATAACATTAAGAATCTATAAATATTTTTCCCATATGAATTTTCATCATAGCATCTTGTATAGTTATATAATTTTGATAACCGACTTTTAAAGATGTGTCTTTTCAACATAATTTTCATAAACTATAATAAAAATAAGTTATACTTTTCTTAGACATCATATTTTTAGTAATAGCATCTTATAAGAGAAATTACATCATAATTCTTTATGTTCTGTTTCAGTTATTTGAAAATGTTATAGAATTTTAAAAACAATTTAAAATTATTGAAAAGTATTACTCGCACTTTACTCGTGTTGCTAATGTGTAGCTTCAAAAAAACATACTTACTCGATGGTTGCAAATAAATAAATATATATAAGATAAATTCTGTTTTATGTTCAATTTTTAACAATTATGTTTGAAATTAGCATTTAATGTTTATCAAAAATTTAAATACATCATTTAAGTAATTTAAGCAGACCACTATACTTTTATATGAAAAATTTTAGTTGTTTAAATGTATCAATGCAATTGTTTAGATAAATATTTGAATTGTTTAAATATTAAATTTTTGTTAGATAATTAACCATTGCAACATATGATGATCAAACATTGTAACATTTGTGATCAACCACTACAATCCAATTAACCAGAGCAAAAAAATTTAAGTGTTACAATCTTTCATTTTCATATTTTTATATTAGAAATTGTGTGCATTGACAAATTCCAACATAAAAGAAATAAAAAACAACGAAAATTAAAAAATAAAGCAGAAAGCTATTCATCACTCTAAATTATTCGAAAATATATTTGGTGAAACAAGTAAAATTGAAGATTTTATATGCGTTTATTGTATATATGCCTTACTTTTAAACCTAAAACTTGATCAATGCTATAATACTTTTCAGAAAATGTGTTTATACACAATTCAGTCATTATCCATGTTCATACTTTATAACAATTTTGATTACTCATAAAATTAGCATGTTCACCCTTATGTTGGCATCTTATATAAACTTTGCATGTTAATTCATTTCTTAAAAAATAATCATGAAAATAATTTTATATTGGGAGAATTTGTGAGATGTACATAAGGGAAGAAAAACTCAAGAATATAACATTTCTACAGTTGCAACGGTGGATGGGACAATTAGCACACAATTGTGACCAAAATCTCCTTTTAGGCGCGTGACACAAGTATTCAATTGGTTCGCACTTGTTTAGTCTTGAATTGGGACCAAGACAACGTTTGTTGTTGACGTTTTAAAACTGAATTTGTAATAATATACTATATAACATATATTATAGTCCAAAGATTGTGACAATTAAAAATAAATCATTATACTTTAATTGCGTTGTACTATACATATACATAGAATAGTATTTCACTTATACATAAATGTTGTGAGGTGTATTAGTAAGCAATACTATTTTATAAAGGTTAAATTTATGACAATTACACAAATTTTAAATCCTAAACTCTAAACCCAAACTCTAAACTCTAAACCCAAACTCTAAACCCTAAATTCTAAACTCTAAATCCAAATCCAAACTCTAAATTCTAAACCCTAAATCCTAAACCCAAACTCTAAATCCAAACTCAAACTCTAAAACCCAAATTCTAAACCCAAATCCAAACCCAAACTCTAAACCCTAAACCCAAACCATATACCCTAAACCCAAACCATATACCCTAAACCCAAATTCCATATCCAAACCATATACTCTAAACCCAAACCATATACCCTAAACCCAAACCCTAAACCATATACCCAAACCATAAACCCTAAACCCTAGACCCAAACTCTAAACCCAAAACTATGAACCCTAAACCCAAACCATATACCCTAAAGCCAAACTCTAAACCCAGACCCTAAACCCAAACCATATACCCAAACCATATACTCTAAATCCAAATCCTAATCCTAAACCTTAAGTTCTAAACCCAAACTCTTATCCATTATGTGACTATACTATACATATTGTGGTATGGAATACTCGACACATCCACAAACTTTGTATATATGAAATTCTCTGAAATTTCCTTATATATATAGAGAGATGATGAGCAGCGACGGTGTTGGAGGACAAAACAATGTAACTGATGAAGTAATGAGTAAGGATCAGGAAATAGAGAATGTGATACAAATTGCAAAAGAAAAGAAAAAGAAATATATCATACTATACTATAATTTAAAATAGTACAACACAATGCGTACTGTTTATTTTCTCCAATAATTCTATAGATTCGCTGTTTTTTGGTCCACATATATTGGAAAGTAACAAAATAGTAAATCCATACAATTATATGAAGAAAAGATCAGACGATCATTTGTTGGATATGCTAATTATATGTCGTATAAAGTAAGTTTCATAAGAATTGTAAATATTCATTCAATTTAATATAATTGGAAAAAATAATTTTATAAGAATGAGAACAACAATAAAAGTGAAAGTGAGAATAAATAAAAAGTGAGAGTGAGAATGAACAGGAAGTGAGAGTGAGAATGAAGAAGAAGTGAGAGTGGGAATAAAGGGTAGTTTTTGTTATTATACATATGATACAAAGAATATCATAGCCATGAAGTTGATATGATTATAAAGTTGTTTTTTTGTTTTACTATGTTTATGCATTGCAATTCCCCTTTTATATTTGATGGTAAAATTCATAGTTCTTTTAGAGATAGTGTATATACATTTATTAGAAAGATAAAGAGTGGCACAAGGAAATTAAAAAAAAAACATTATTTTGAAATACACCAGATTAATTGTGTATTTTTTTTCTCTATGATATCAGCTCATCAAGAAGATACAGAACCACTAAAATTATGAATGTTATATCGAAAACATTACATATTATGTATTCTATGAATATATTAATCTTATCCTCAATTTCAAAGATATTATTAATTTAAAATTTTAATTTTATATATCATCATTTACATTCTAAATATTTATATATATAATTAGTATTTTTAAACTACATTCAAAATTAGTACGTTTTTTCCGAGAACCGCGGGGGTCGAAATCCGAGTATATATTAATATTATACTGCTGACTACGCTTCAGTGTAAATAGTCCAGTCCAGAATTAAAATATCTTTAAAAAAAGAGAGAAAGAAACAAATCAACAATAGTGGATCCTATTACCATCCAAACTGGAGTCTGCGCTCAGGTCAACAAGGATGAAGCTCTTCTCGGTGAGATCGAAACCGTGGCTCATGAGCACGAAGAAGGACCTACTTGTGGTGCTGCTATTGGCGGTGGCAGAACTGCTGTTACCGGCACGCTGGCGAGAAAGCTGCCGCTACCGGCGCTCAGGGTGTTTTCAGGATGTTCTTTACCTGGTTCGTGGGACTTTTCGCCGGTGACGCACTCTTGTGATCGAAGCTTTTCAAGTCCACTAAAACTAAGACTGGATGTCAACTAGTTGGGATTATTCTTGGAGTCGCAGCTTGCATTGAGGCTTTCCTTTTTGTAGGTAACGAAGCTCACATCAGTGTCACAATTTTCATGATGGTGATTTTGGTTGCCATCGCAATCGCTAAGTGTTGTGATTGATGATGATGAGTTTTATTTTTTGTTTTTCTTTTGATCAAGTGGATCGGATCTTTTTGGTGTCGTTTATGTCATGTATGGTAATCCGGTGACAAACTTCTTCTTTTTTCTTTATTTAAGTCAAAAACCAACTAATATATTTAGCCATTATGAAAAATCATCAGAAAAAACTGGGTTGTTAGCATATACTCGTTTGAGCACCAACCAAAACTTTGAAATACCAAATTTGTGGGTTTGCATCAAACTTCAATCTTTTCATGCAGGAACATTTTGTTTCTTTCCTTGTCCCCATATATAGCCATCACTTGGTTTTCCTTACATATGATACACATCGTCCCCGGACCGGCTTAGGGAAGATATTTCCACTCTTTGGTTTTCTCCCTACTTTAACCGAAAGACCAAGAATCTTATTCCCGGTTCTACGGGCAATATCAGATTAATAGATTTAGGGGCCAATAATTTCGAAAAAGACACCTATAGTTCAGTTGGCAACTGTCTTCAGGATCAAGTGTAAGGTTGAGGGTTTGAATTTTGGGTAAAGGTTTATGAATATTTTTCCAAAGATAATAACTAATGGGAAACGTATGATACATATTTTATATACATCGAAAACCATAATAATAACTATATGAAAGTCAAATTTACAAAATTTAATAAGTATATAAACAGTGAGATCAACTATTTTTTGTTTTACAAAATTTATATTCTAAAAAGAACAAAAAAATATTTTTATAAATTAATCAAATATCCAATATTAATAATTTACAGAGTTCTGTTGTATTATTAACATGAGGCCTGCTTCTCACTTTCATGCATAACTCAAGCCCATATACTATTGATGATGTTTGTGAGAATTCAAAGTAAGTAGTGCAGACACATATATAGCCAATTGGAGGATTGTATGCAGATTTCAAAGTATTAGTTTTGAAAGATCTTAAATAGGAAGTTATAAGATTTAAACAAAAATAAATAGGAATTATAAGTACATATATGTCACTCGGGTTTGCTTATATTATTTTTACGAAAGAAAACTTCGGGTCTGATTGCAGTAAATCATACAGTACATTATTCCTAGTTTTAGTACTTTGAGAAAGAGAAACACGAGAAAAAAAACCTCTTTATAAAAAAATCTACTAAACCAAACGAAGAAACTTTAGCAGCAGATTTGATCCTCTCCGTGTCCAGTTCAACTTTCAGATCCGACAAAGTCAGTTCCATATTTTTGATCCTTCCCTCGAGTTGTTGGACCAGAGACCCACCAGACATTGTTTTCTTCCTCTCCAAGGAAACTTCCTCAAGCCTTGAATTCAACCAGTCAAGATTGAAGCCTGATTCCTTCAGCACCATCAACTGGCTTTCAGCATTGTTCATTTCAGTCACAGAAAAGCTCTGTGGAGATTTTCTCAGCGTCCCCACGAGGCCGATGAGGAGATTCATGTATTCTGTCTTCACCCCTTGGTTCTTCGGTATGAAATCTACTTCACAGTCTGGCTGCTGGACAAAGATATCTCTTACTGGACAAGCCTGCCAAAAAAGGAAGAAAGAACATTATTACTATGCTAACCATGATGCTGGTGATTATTAATCGAAATTTAAAAGAAAAAAGGAAACTAATGGCAGCTTACTTGAGAATAAATGATAGATTTGAACGTATCCTTGTCCAGTTCAACTTTGAGATCCGACAAATTCAGTTCCACATATGTGACCTGTTCATCGAGTTGTTTGACACAAGGCCCACCAGAGAGTACTTTCTTCTTCTCCAAAGAAATCTCCTCAAGCCTTGAATCCAACCAGTCGAACTTGAAGCCTGCTTCCTTCAGCTCAGTGATTATCCGCAAAATTGCTGAGGAGATTCATGTATGCTGTTTTCATCCCTTGGCTCATCGGTTTGACATCTACCAATGATGAATTAACAAAAGAAAAAACATTATTACTATGCTAACCATGCTGGAACTGTTAAATTTAAATAAGAAAGAGAAAACCTCATTCAGCTTACTTGAGAAGGAATAATATTGAAGCCATTGTAATCTAAAACATCATTCTCAGTTGATTTTCCTTCTTGAACAACTTCAAATACTTTCATGTAGACTTCAATGGTTACTTTGTTTTCCTCCAGAAACCCTTTTTCTTGGAGCTTCGTCAAAGGCAACGTACTACGTACACCCCAGCTTGGGGTCTCAGCGCAGAACAATCTGCGTCTGCCTTCGTCTGTAACAAGATTAAAAAGAATCCTTTTCCATCCAGATCTCAATCTATGAGTATTCACATCTTGCAGGTACATAGACAAGTGATCACCAGAACAAACGCAAAGAATCCTAATTAAGTGAAGATAAAAGTCAAATGTAGACAACAAGGACAAGGATTTCGCCATTACCAGTTACAGCCGCCGCTTGAGAAGATAAGCGACTTCATCACATTTGTCCTTTCGGAGATGTTTTCTATCTCCAAACTTAAGGCCTTGTTCAATTCCGTCGCCATTTTAGAGTTCCGACTAAACCTACGATTAAGTTTGTAAAGGAAAACATAAATCTCAACGACATGATCACCAATATTGTTATTACCAAACTCCATCCAACCACAATAGAACCTAACAGATCTTAACTTTTTGGGGTTACAAATCTACTATAAAGTGCCGAACGGGAACCCCATGAGGCAGAGTGGATAATCAACAGTTCCAAATCAAACTACAAAACTTTTTTTACAGCAAAAAAGAATAACAAAAAGAAGAATGCAATAAAAATCAACTACGTGTGTATATTATTCATACGGCTTATCAGACAGGAACGGGTTGACTTTTACCTACGTTGAGGCACGAATCAACTGTTTAAGAACTTCAGAGGGTTAGGATGTGAACGGCGATACCAATTTAGGAAGAGAACCTTCTCCTCCTTAAATACAACCAAAGGAAGAAGGAAAAAGGATTTTTTTAAAAAAATTTGTCCTATAGTAAAAAACAAAAGGGAAATTGGGGCCTATAACCATGAAAAAGAACATAATTGGCAGACTATCCATTTTACCTAACAAATCTATACACTCCGTTACATATACATATTAATACTGTATTACCCTTTTTAGACCGGTGAAACCTGAAAATAAAAAATAATTATTATTATAATGTGATATAATTTGTGGCAATTCAACATCCACATATCTCTTCTTTGTAACTCTTTACAGATTAGATCGACATCATCATTACCATCTGAGTTCTGATAATATTTTTTGATCTGAAAACTTTTCCCAGAATTCCAACCTCTCTGCTTTTGAAACAGCGCTGCAGTTACCGTCGAGGCGGCGGAGATCATCACACGAGCCGATTCGCCTCCATATATATCACACGGGTGAGGAGAATCACCCTGTTCCATGCATCCATCTTCTCAATCCAAGATTTTTCATTGAGTGAAGACGAAACGTGAAAACCTGTAAGTTTCCGATTTTGGGTTCGAAGACGAGGCAGAAGATGAACAGTGAACATGTTTCTATACTATCTTATGAAATGGAACAGAATGTCTTTCTTTCAAATATGGCTATTTTATTATTTTAGTTTGATTCTTGAAAAGAAAGTTCAATCTTGTTTGTTGTTGTTTCATGTTCTATTGATATGAGTTTTGTATTAGTGTATATATGTTTTTATATTAGTGTGTATATGATTTTGTAAAGAGAAACAATATGTTGAACATAAATGGAATAGAATTTTTTACTATATCATTTGTCACCTATTCTATTCTATATGCTCATGTAAAATTTATATGCATCTTACTGATAATTTGAAATTTGAGTTTTTAATTTATAAAATATTGGGGTTGATATTGGATTAGGTTTATAATTCCATGTAGGGTGTAATGATTAGTAGCTAGGATTTAGTTTATGAAGATTTAGGTTAACCGTGGATTAGGGTTTATATTTCCGTGTAGGGTTTAGTGATAGTTAATAGGGTTTAGTTTATGTACGATTGGGGTTGACATTAGAGCAACCATTACCACCTTTCATGAAGGCATAACCATATCAATATTTGAGAAATATGTTAAGACTATATATAAAGTTCAACTACGTTTTCACATTTTCTATTCTATATGCCTTATGTAGAATGGTAATGCATCTTACTAATGTTATGGAAGATTAGGATTAATATTGGACTAGTGTTTATAATTCCGTGTAGGGTTTAATGTTTAGTTGATAGGGTTTAGTTTAAAATTCACTTTTCAAATGTTGGGATAGGGTTTAGTGATTAGTTGATATGAACTACATTTGTATTTATACTACATTTGTATCTTTCAATTGGAATTACATTTATATTTATACTATTCTATCTAATATACATAGTATGGAACTACAATCATGGTTTCTCCGTTTGTTTAACGCTGTTTTTTTACACTTACAATTGTTATCTACTCATCTTTCTGCATTTTTTCTTCCTTTGATTTTGAATAAAGTTTTGTGACGCACTTCCTAAATTATATCATTGTTATTATGAGATAGAAATTCACCACGTTTGTTTGCTTTATGTGTTGAAACCGGTAACCTTTTACTTAGAGGGATATAACCGGGTGAAAGAGAGTCAAAAAGATAGAGAATGAATTATGTCAAAATCATGTCTACTTCCCTAATTTATCACCAAAATATGGCTATTACGCCAATTAGCCCAAAAACAAAATGAATCCATTGATATTTAGTTTGAGATTATTTTTTTTTGTTCTTTTTCCTTTTTTTTATTTCTGAGCAAAAATGTCAAACGTAGCTTTCATCTTGATCAATCTTGACCATCCGTTTGAATTTTAATAAAGTACTTTTTTTGTCAGCTTAATAAAGTATTTTCAATCCTTAGATTTAACATTTCCTTTTTAATTGATTATTTTATAAAAACTTTCATATACTATTTTTTAAAAAAAATAATTGATTACTGATAAAAGCAATTTGTGAGCAATTTTTTTTCAATTCATGAGAAATATGAAAATTTTCAAAAAGTATTTTTCTTTTTGTGCACACAAAAAAGTTGTTCAATGCAAACAAGTTTTCGATAACAAAAGCGTTACGTAAATTAAAAGCTCGAAGCTAGAGATTACATCGAACAACCGCGGTAATCTACAAAACCCCAATTAAAACAAATTAGAAAAGAAAAATATTTCAAATTAAACAAAAAGAAATAACAATCCACGCGGAGCCACACCGTCTATCAACACCACCACAAAAACAAAAGAGATCTAGATATGAAGAAAAGAACAAGGAAGCAAAGGATCTAGAGGACTAGAGAACACAAATCGGCTCCAAGGGTTGGAGACTATTGTTTAGATTAGTCTAAACCGCACCACACAATCGAAACCCGCAATATTCTTATTCTTTAAATGTTCTCATACTCTACTTAGATATGGACTGTCTCAGAAAAAAATATCTTTCAAGACAATTTTACAATAGAATGGAACACAACCGTAAAAACCAAAAATGTAACATTTGATCACAAATGTAACATTTGGTCATTCTGAATGCGATTTTGGAGCGATTTTGGCGATTGTCGTTCCGGCAGCGGATGGTCTCGGCTGTGCCGCCGGAATCTCCTGGCCCTCCGCCGAGGGTTAGGGTGGAGAAGGAGGCTTGCGATGAGGGTTCTACAGTGGAAAAGTCAGATTTACTTGTTTTGAAGAAAGGGGTTCCGAGTTAGGTTCATGTTGCTCAGGATAAGAAAGTTTTGAAGAAGTATGATGTCGAGGTTTCCAACAAGGATGGGCTACACACGGTGATAATTCCAGAGGATGCTCTCGCGACTTCGACCCCTCTGTGGGAAGATTTTATTGTGGGAAAGTTTTTGGATGTCTCTCCTCATATTGCTAAGGTGCACATGGTTCTAAATAAGATTTGGAAGTACGGGGATGCTTCAATGAAGGTTGAGGTCTTTGAGGTCAATGCAACGACAATGCGGTTTCGAGTCACTAATCCGAAAGCTAGGGAGAAAATTCTAAAGAGAGGTATGTGGAATATCACTGGAGTCCAGATGGTAGTCATGAAATGGGCTCCGAGAACAGAGGAAGAGAAGCAGGAGGAAGAGGCAACTCCGATGTGGATTCATCTACACAGAGTTCCACTACACATGTATTATTGGGAATATCTCAGCTTTATAACAAGCGCAATTGGTTTTCCTGACAAACCGCACCCGAAGACTCTAACATGCTCCCACTTCGAAGTTGCAAAAGTCTTTGCTAGAGTTAATGTCTCAAAACCCCTACAAAAGGAGATTACTTTCTCCAAGAATGGCAAAGAGTTTACAGTTGGATTTCATTATTCATGGCTTCCCTCCAAGTGTAAGCTGTGTGATAAGTGGGTCATAGCGAAGGAGTTTGCGTGTTGAAGGAGAAAAGTACAGCAAATCTTCCTCTACCAGATGTTGATAAGGAGGTTGAAAAGATCCTAGATAAGGTGATTGAAGGGGTTCTAGATACACATCTTCAGGAATCCATGATTGAAGAGGACATAATTCAGAGGATGATTCCGTTAGAGACAACATGTGAAGCTCCACTTGAGGAAGTAGAGGTGCAACTGCAAGTTGAGAAAGTTGATAATGGGGTTATGAGGTCATGGGTGACTTTAACTGGTCTTTAGTCTCCCCAGCGAAGACAGGTAGATCTTCTCCGAGACTCAGAGGATCTCCACATATCTGCCTCGAAGTTTGCGGTACTAAGTGTAGAGGTAGAAGAAGAGGAGGGTGAAATTAGGGAGATCGGTCCATTAGTTCATGTTGTTGATTCTTCTTTTCCAAAAGTGGCAGTGGGGGAAGCCAATCCGGTGAAAGTTCTTTCTCCACCAATTGAAGGAAAAAAAGAGAAGGTGTTAGAAGCTAAAGGGGAACAGATCACGACAAAGGGGTCAAAAGAGAAGAAAGCCAAGTCACATGACACAAATCCTGTGGCAATGAGCACAAGGTCTTCTCGCAGCCATCATTAATATGTCGTGTTTCTTCTGGAATGTGCGCGGATTCAAAAAATCTTTGAACCATTCCGTGGAAAGTAAATGGTTAAGTAATAAAGATATGAAATTTGGGTGCATATTGGAGACAAGAGTCAAAGAAATGAATGGAGGGAAAATTTTGAACTCTGTGTTTAGGGATTGGTCTTATATGACAAATTACGAGCACAGTAAAGGAGGTAAGATATGGTTGCTATGGAGAGATACGGTTCAGTTAATCACATGTTCAGTTGCGTAGCAAGATGAAGTGGAATTTTTCTGCACATTTGTGTATGCCAAATGATCAGATTACAGAAAGAAATATCTTATGGGAAGACATGTGCCATTACCATAACTCCCCGCTGTTCTCAGGCAAAACGTGGATTGTTATGGGTGATTTTAATGATATACTTGCTAGTAGTGAACATTCTAAATTTGGCAGCTTGGCGACTCCTCCGAGTGGGATGAGTGATTTCCAGAGAACAGTCCTACATTGTCAGCTCTCTGATATGGGGTTTCAGGGTTCTTTGTTTAATTGGTGTAACAAGAGGGAGGAAGGTATAGTCTGTAAGAAGTTGGACATAATGCTCATCAATAACGTGGGGTTACATAGATTCACAAAAGCTTACGTTGATTTTGAGCCGGGAGCTTGCTCTGATCATATGAGAAGTAGGATTCAAATCATACAGGATGGAGAAAAGATCAAAAGGCCGTTCAAATATGTAAATGCCATTGGTAAACTGCTGGAGTTCCTGCCTATGGTCAAGAATTACTAGGAGTCAACTGAGAAACTGTTTCTGTCGACATGTCCAATATTCCGGTTCTCGAAAAAGCTCAAGAACCTTAAGCCACTGATCAGAGAGTTAGGCAGAGAAAAATTAGGGAATCTATCGCTTAGAGAAGCAAAAGCCTATAATACGTACCATTTGCGACAAGCAGAAGCTTACGCTGTCAAACCCTTCTAGTGAGGCAGTGTATGAGGAAAGTGAAGCAAATGATAAGTGGTTACATGTGGCAGAGCTCGAAGAAGACTGCCTCAAGCAGCGGTCTAAGCTTCACTGGTTGGATGTAGGAGACCAAAACAATAAGAATTTTCATAATTCCATCAAGATTAGGCAAGCGCAAAACACAATGAGGAAAATTCTTTGCCAGGATGGTAGTGTTGCAAAAAAGCATTCGGAGATCAAGTTGGAGGCTGAGAGCTTTTTCTTTGAGGTTCTCAATAAAGTTCCTATGGATTTTCAGGGAGCTTCAGTTCAGGAGTTGAGGGAGTTACTGGCCTTCAATTGCTCTTCTGAAGACTGCAGGTCTCTGGAAGCTGATATTTCTGCTGAAATGATCTGTAAGGTTTTTTTTTCCATGCCTTCAAATAAATCCCCGGGACCGGATGATTTGCCCTGTGAATTCTTCACAACAACTTGGCCATTTATAGCTCAAGACTTCACCATTGCGGTTCAGTCTGTCTTCAAGCTGGGCTTCTTACCGAAAGGTATAAACTCCATTATCTTAGCTTTGGTCCCTAAGAATTTAGTAGCTAAGGAGATGAAAGATTATAGACCCATAGCATGCTGTAATGTGCTCTACAAAGTGGTGTCTAAAATTCTCGCTAATCGGCTGAAAGTTATCCTAACAAGAATTATTTTGAAGAATCAGTCTGCTTTTGTGAAGGGTAGACTGCTGATGGAAAATGTCCTTCTGGCTTCCGAGTTCGTGAAGGACTATCACAAAGATTCGATCTCTCCCAGCTGCGCTATGAAAATTGACATATTTAAGGCATTTGACTCCGCTTAATGGCGTTTCCTTCTGAGTTGTCTAGAGGCTTTGGGGTTCCCGGAAAGGTTTCTTCATTGGATAAGACTTTGTACCACAACTTCTTTCTCAGTGTAAGTAAGTGGTGATCTCGTGGGCTACTTTCAAAGTTCAAGAGGCTTGAGGCAGGGCTGCTCGCTTTCTCCCTATCTCTTTGTCATTTGTATGAGCATCTTGTCTCATAAACTTCACAAAGTTGTTAGGGAGAAGAAAGTCAGACTCTATCCTCGCTGCCATTCTCTCTCTCTCTCACTCATCTGTGTTTTGCAGACGACCTAATGGTATTTGTGGAAGGTACTAAGGATTCTATTAAAGGAGCTATCTCAGTTTTCAATGAATTCAAATTCTGGTCGGGTCTCTCAATCAGCTTGGAAAAGTCTACTATATATATGGCAGGAATCTCAGAAGGTGAGAAGAGTAGAATCTTGGCAAACTTTCCCATCTCTCAAGGTGAACTCCATGTCCGTTATTTGGGTTTGCCCCTTATGACCAAAGCCATGGGAAGACAAGATTCCCTGCCTTTAATTGAAAGAATTAAAGGTCGCATTTGTACTTGGACAAGTCGGTTTCTCTCTTACGCTGGCAGATTGCTTCTGATCAAATCTGTCTTGATGAGCATAGTAAATTTCTGGGCTGGAGCTTTCAGACTTCCGAGTAAATACATCAAAGAGATATAACAGATCTGCTCTGCTTACTTATGGTCTGGTCCGGAGCTAAAACCCACAGGTGCCAAAGTGACTTGGCGGAACATATGTAAGCCAATCAATGAAGGGGGGTTAGGGATCAGAAAGAGGTAAATATGGTATATGGCCTTAAGCTTATCTAGAGAATGCTTGCTGTTGACTTGTTGTGGGGTAAATGGATCAAAGGTAATCTTCTTAAAAAGAAATGCTTTTGGGAAATCAGTGAAAACACTCAAGCAGGCTTATGGATTTGGAGGAAGTTGTTGAAGCTAAGAGAAGTAGCTAAAACTTTTTACATGAAAGCAGTTTGTAATAGGCGTCATACTTCATTTTGGTATGATAAATGGAGTGACTTAGGGGTGATATCTGAGCTGCTTGGTGAAAGAAGAGTTATCGATCTGGGTATTCAAAAAGGAGCCACGGTGGAAGAGGCTTTAAACAATAGCCGTAGAAGGAGGCGACATAGAGGAGTTCTCCTAAATGATGTTAGAAGGCGTTGGGTAATATTGCAGAGAAGCTGAGAGATACAGTGAGTGATACAGATTTGTGGCGTAGGTCCTCAGGGTTTAAGCCAAAGTTCTCTACGTCTGAAACCTGGCAGCTGACACGGGTCAGAGGTCCGCTTTGCCTCTGGAGCAAGAGTGTTTGGTTCGCTCACGCCACTCCGAAGTTTGTTTTCATAACCTGCCTTGCCTCTTAAGATAGGCTTGCTACTTTGAACAGGATTGCATCTTGGGGTCAAAATATAGACAGCACATGTGTTCTCTGCTATAATGCTATAGAAACAAGGAACCATCTTTTTTTTGAGTGTCCTTTCTCTTCAAGGATCTGGGCACAGCTCACAAAAGGGATTCTATTGAATGGTTACTCTCCTTCTTGGGTCGACATTGTCAGATTGATTTCATTCATGATCATCGAGAAAAAAAGAAGTGGTTCTGTCTTAGTTACGCCTTCCAAACTTCTATACACTTTTTATGGAGAGAACGGAATAAGCGTCGTCACGGAGAACAGCCTATGCCATGGAGAGTCGGGTATATCTCATATAAGCAAAATATAATCTCAACATTCGGGTATGTCTTCCAAACCACTATCTATCTATGCAATATGGATAGAACGATCTTGTAGAAGACATAGAATGCACCAATAATGCTGCTACAATTAAATCATCAAAATCATAGGCAAACCCGTAAGAAATAGAATCATGTCTATACCAACATTAAAACTTTGAGGACATTCTTAAATTCAGGTTTTTTTTTTACTTAAGACATTGAACTAGAAAAAATAAATGTAAATAAATATCCTGTTATACAAAATTAAGATATAGCAAACAGAAGATAATGCATTCAGAAGATAATGCATTCTTAAATTCGGGTTTAGTACAACAATGTCATGTAAAAGTGGAAGAGTCACTCTTTATTCATTAGTTCTTTAACCATTTGAAATAAACTGTTTGTTATAAATTTCACATTCATTTGGAAACATATTGAAATTAGTGAGTTTTAATATTAACGAGAATATATATTCCTCGTTGCTGATAAATGGGTGACTACGGATCGGTAGCCTGCAATATTGTTGTATAAGTTGTTTAATCGGACTGTGACAAAAAAAAAAGGTTGTTTAATCGGGAAACGTAATGGAGTTAGAAAATTTTCGTTTCCTGCATGCATTTTCATAAAATACAAATACATAATGAATCTGTGTTGACAAAAAAAAACATAATGAATCTGTAGATTCATGCATGAAAACAGTATTTACATAAACAATGATATATTCACAATTTCTTTTCTTTTTTATGGGTTCAAAAGATATGCTCTTAAATGATACAAAAGGAAACCCATATTTGGCTCGACTGAGCATTTTATTTGATAAATTGATTCGATTCATTTTTGTTTCGATTTGATCCCAAAAATCTAGATATTCATAAAATTTCAGAGCAAAATAGATATTAAAAATTAATATCCGTTCAAAATGAAGTAAATCACAAATACTAAAATTTTAAGAATATATAAATAAATAAATATATATATTGTGATTAAATCTAGATTTTTAAATGTATGATTTATATAATTATTATTTAACATATTGTTTGATAAACTCTATTCATATTATTACTTAAAAGTATTAAATAATTAAAAATTTATGATTTCTAGAACTTTTTTTTAAGTTTGTCTTTCTTATAACTAATTTTAAATTTACGGAGATATAGTTTCACTTCTCATTTTTTATTTTATATATCATGTAAAAATATTTTAAAGAACAAATTTATCTCGATTTTTTTTCTAAATTATTTGTATTAAGTAAAACAGAAGGATATATTCGTAAGTATTTTGTAAATATCCGCATACTCTTATTTTTCCGGAACAAAAGAAATAAAAATTTTGATATCCGTAATATACGAAACAAATCACTAATACCTCCAAAATTCCAGATATCTAATTCGTGCCCAGCTCCAATACTTAGTAAATTAATATGTTGACAGGCTCAGAATAGTTTACGCAGTCAAGCGTTTGGTCCTATCACATACAATTTTTTGAACTTGAAATGACTAGACCTTATTAATTTGAGAGTCAATTCAACACCCGTACATATATTAAGTATTATATATCTAAATAAAATTTTCTTAATATTTTAATATTTCCTTCCTTTTGATTCATTGACTTCCATATATCCATATAATATTTCTGTTAATTAGTTTTACTCTTTTTACTATTAAAATGAGATGTAATACCTTCCGACAACATATCACAAAAAAAATTGAAAACAAGCGGCGAGGGGATACTAATGGAGAGGGTAGATTTACTAGTTAAATGTTCTTTCTTTTCATTATCTAACATTTTGACCTGGAGTCAAATATCATTTGATAAGTCCATCTAAATAAGATTTTATTTTGATTTTTTATTCCGAAAGATTTTATATTGTTCGTCTCATCGATTTTATTTGGTCTGCGTGTTAATGATTTTTTTGTGGTTTTTTGCAGAAAAATCATGAAGGTGAGAATTTGCCTCCGGAACTGAATCAAATCAAAGAACAAATCGAAAGAGAAAAGTTTCTGCACATTCAGGTTAAAAAAACTTTTGTTTCTTCTACATTTTTTTCTACGTATCTTAATTACGTTGAAAAGCGAAGAGAGAATTAAGCAGAGACTTATAAAGGTTATGGTTATACGCTACGTATTGCCAATAGATGATAATCTGACAAACATTTCTAATGTATCAGAATCTTCTAAACCTCCAAAAACTGAATTTTGAAACCCTAAATTAAAGGAATTGGCGGAGAAAGACATGAAACTATAACTATATATCTCTCTTCTTAAACGCTAAACGATAATTATATCTAGATCTAGTAAATCTAAACAAAAATATATTGAATCCAAATAGCGTTATGGATATCCGTTCAGAGCCAGCAAAATTGGTCCACATCGAATAGGCACAAAATTCAATCAGGGCTTGATTATAGATTTTATAAAAGTTATTCAACTTACATATAATAAAAATCATTTTTATTTTGATATTTTTGGAAGATAAGTTACATTATTGAATTGACAGAAATCATTTGCGGATAGACCAAATGTGGATACTCATGCTGCATATTATCATTCTCTTGCCCCAACCCCGGGTGCTGGACTGAATAATGATGGAGGGGACAACAATATGCTTTCTTTGAGAATGGAAACACCACTCCATATTTTCAAATATAATCCTTCAGAAGAATTTACATCTCCAAATCCGAAGAAACAAGATATCAATCTTCCAATTGTTAAACAGCTACCTCGAGCCATTACATGGGTTCTCACGGATAGGTATGTTTGTTTTTGAACTTCATGTTGGTTTCAGTAATCAAACATATGCAATATATATTTATTTATTTTGTTACCATTGCAGTAATAAGCCAGTGGCTGAAAGTGATTTTGTGATCGGTAAGAAACAAATCATTTATGTCAATGGCCAGGCAGAGGAATTGAGCAGCGGCAACGAAGAAGATGAAGAAGAAATCGAGAAAGAAAAATTGGAATTTTCCAAAGATGCAGATCGGTTTATATGGTAAGTTTTGCTTTACATATGTTACTGATTACTAAGCGATCATTTATATGTGCATGCAAGAAGGGCCTGCATATACAACCTCAGATTCCAATTAATTTGTATATATATGAACATATGAATTGAGACCTCTACTATTCTTTAACAATAGTTCGTTAACAATAACTCTGTAGGGAGGTTGGGCAAAAAAATAATTTAGATGACCTGGTGGTGCAAAGTGCTCTCTCCAAGTTCTTCAAATTAGATGTTTCGAGTATCTTGGTAATAATGAAATTGATTCTTCACCAATAATTATTGTTTTTGTTTAACGATCAATGAATATATAAGCTTCATGTCTGTAGGAGAGATTCAATGAGCTCAAGAAACTTAAGGTCAATGAAGGAGATATTGGTGAAGCTTCTGAAATACGCATGTTTATTTCTTTTCCAGAGACTCCTGATAAGCATTTTTGCCGTCGTTGCTTGGTAAGTTCTTGAATCTTTTATTTTTTGTCACCCTCCCCAAAAAACATGATAAAATTGGTATTTTACAGAGATTTGATTGTCGTGAGCATGAAGAATATCAGCCTGAAATTTACACTGTAAGCATTAATTAATTTATCTAATAATTATTTTTATTGCATAAGCCTTGCAAGTTTAAGTGATTAACTTAAGTATGTGACTTCGGTTTGTCAGAAAGAAAACCAATCTAATTTATTTGAGAGGGAAGATGTTAGAAAACAATGCAGTAACCATTGCTATCTTAAGGTATTTTCTCCCTCTCTCTCCTACAGAATATTTGTTCATTTCTTAATTTTTTATTACTGGTTTAACAGCTAAAGGGTGTTATAGAAGCTGATCATATGATGGATAATGATAACTCTACAAACAAGAAAGGGAAGAATATGGTCTCAGGTACAAACACAGAAACTGGACATTGTGTATTAACTGACACTAATCAAGTAATAAATGAAATTACAGAGATGTCTCAAGCATACAATGAGTGGACGCCTGTAGAGATGGATCTTTACCTCAAAGGAGCTAAACTCTTTGGGAGAAACAGGTATAGAAATGTTAACCAAAGAAATGGTATTAATATACGAATAATCTAAATGAGAAATCACTGTAAACGCTATCAAAATTATCATTAAAAAAATTGGAAAAAAAATTGAATGAATGTTAAAATTATTCATCCAACTTTTTTTTACAATTAATACCTATAGAATATGAAGGAATTTAGAATACAGATGAAATTACAAAACTGATCTAACTCAAAAGAGATGTAAAGAATTAGAGGACAACTTAATCATCGAGTTCCAAACCACACTCTCAATCAGAGGATAGCTTAATCTTTATCAAAACTAAAACATTTGGTCACACATACATCCGGTTTATCACGTAACTAGCTAATTCAAGTATCTTAGGTGTTACTTTCGCAATATATATATACAATTAAAACTCTGTTCAAAAAAATAATTTATATACACTTACAACTTGATTGGGTTCCTTGCTCTGGTCACAGTTGTCTTATTGCAAGAAACGTACTTACCGGACTTAAGACGTGTTTAGACGTTTACAATTACATGCATAAGCAAGATCAATGTAATATGTTACTTGAATATCAAGAAACTTCAGAAACAGACAATCAGGTAAAATTAAAATATTCAATCTTCGTGAAATTTATGTATTTTCCCTTTTCATATAGATGATTTTTGTTGCAGATTAATAAAGATACATCGCAAAAAAAACGTAGGTTGGGCCGGAAAAAAGTCCAACTCCAAAAGCATATTTGTTATCCGGCTGCTATAAAAAATACAATGAACAAAATAGAGAAGTCGTATAAGCAGTACACACCATGCACGTGCGAACCGGTATGTGGAGATCAATGCCCTTGTTTTCGTAATGGAAATTGCTGTGAGATATATTGCGGGTATGTGACATTAACTCTTCATATTCGCAATCTAAAACATTCTTGAAGTCGGTTGTTCAAAAAGAAAACATTTTTGAAGTCTGATCTTAACTCATTAAGTTATTTCGGCAAAAAAAGGCAAAAGTTTATATTTTTGGTTTCAAGGTGTCCGAAGACATGCAACAATCGTTTTGGAGGCTGTAACTGTAAAAAGGGTCAATGTATAAACGGAAAATGTCCTTGCTTTTCTAATTCACGAGAATGCAATCCAGATCTTTGTCGGAGTTGTTCGCTTAGGTAACTTTTTCATCTCAATATAAAAATCGGTGATTAAATTTCAAAACAAAATAAAAATCTAACAAAACTTTGTTTTATATATAGTTGTGGAGATGGCTCTCTTGGTGAGACATCCAAGACAAGCAAATGCAAGAACATGCAATTCCTCCTTAAGAAACATAAGAAGGTTACCATCAACGTCAAATCTGCATCAAATTTTTATATCGTTTATACAAAATCATTAAATCTTCTTTTTGGGTCAAAATTATTAAATATTTTTTTACTATTATTCACTAGATTCTCCTTGGAATATCTGGTGTTCATGGATGGGGTGCATTTACACGGGTAAGAAATCATAATATATATTGGAAAATACATAGTTGTGTTTAGATTCAAGTCAGCTTAGTTAGATCACCATCCCCCTGTATATGTGAACATGTTTTCCAGTGCGGGCTCAAACATTTTAAAGGCTCCTGGCCCAAAATAATTTTTTTTTGTTGAAAAATTTAATGATTTCTTAGATTTTTTATTTAAAAATCTTATTTTGAACTATTTTATATGAAAATTTGAGAAAACTAATAATAAAATATATATAACAAATCTTGAGTTGGTAATATATATATATATATATATATTTCCTTTTGGAGCAGATCTCACAGAACTCGATATGAGAATTTTTTTTTCTTTTTTTTGAAGTTGGTAATGTATATATATATATATATCTGAATGAGTTGTTTATTAAATCAATTTTTATTAAAAAAATCTAAAATGTGCTATTTTATAAAATTAAACTAGTTGTATTAGTTCAAAAAAAACTAGTTGTAAAGTTTGGGCTTTTTTAACTCGCGGGCCCTCGGGTGGTGCACTTTTTACCCCCTTTTGTGAGCTGGCCCTGATGTTTTCCTTCGCTTTGATTTAAAAAACTTTAGACTACTAATGATATAATCTGAGTTGATCTATCAGCACTCTCTTAAACAAAATGAGTATCTCGGAGAATATACTGGAGAATTGGTCTCCATCGATGAAGCAGAGGAACGTCAGAGGGCAGATGACAAGCTTGGTTATTCCTACCTCTTTAACTTGAATGATAAGGTAATTTTGATCTCATATGTTCTCTTCTTCAGATACGTTCTTAATTACATGCTTATTAAAAATTTGTTCTTATAAGTTGAAATAATATATTACAGTTCGTCATTGATTCTCGCCGTCAAGGAAATAAGTTTAGATTTCTCAATAACTCATCACATCCTAACTGCTACGCCAAGGTACCCAGTCATAGTACTTTTTACTCGAAAATGTATCAACGCTAAAACAATATTGATTGATCTAGAAAAGGTTACCTCTGTCAGATTTCATAATTGACTAGATAATTAAAATCATGCTTGTATCAACTTAGTCGTTTCTGATTAGTTCTAATGTATAATTAATTATATATCTTCAAAACATTTCAAGAAACTCAAACGAATTAAATGATGTATCTTTTACTTATCTTACATTTATTATTTTGTGCAGTTGATGACTGTTAAAGGAGATCAGAAGATTGGATTATTTGCAGGTAAAGCTATCAGAGAAGGCGAAGAACTGTTTTTCAAGTATAAACCAGGATAAGCGGATAGGTCTCCTAACAAATCTAGCAACACTGGTGGCTCAAAGTCAGAGAATATCAATTCATCTACTTAGACTTGAATCTGAGGACGATAGACACAAAGCAGTCGCTTTTGGATTATAATGCTATTTTGCTAAGTAAACCAAATTTTGAAGTATTATGTTTTAATTGTTTTAAGGTTTTGTTTGTCTCATGTCTTAACTCTTGAAGTTTTCTTTTGAATATTTCTCAATAAAACAAAATTGTCTTTTTGCTCCTTAATTTCCTATATATAATTTGAAAAATGCTATGCAGAAATTTACATTTAGTGGTTTTTTTTAAAGCTACATTTTGTGATCTTTTTAAATCTACATTTAGTTATGTATGAAATATTGTCAGAAAATGCATATATTGTCAAAATCAAAACAAGTATGCATGGTAGTATGAAATATTGTCAGAAAATTAATGAATTTATAATTCAATACAGTTAGTTATGTGTGGCTGACGTTATTCAGCTCTTTTAATATAATCATAATTCATGTCTTAGCTTGTTGAGTTCTTGTCGTCGATGATAAAAAATTACCACGTTTCTTTGAAATTATGTCTGTGATTAGAATTGGTGAAGTACTAACACAATTTTTCTTCTCATTTTATACGAATGTCGTTTTGCATTGGGGAGGAAGAACAAATACATTTGCATGAGGAAATAGTATTACCTGTCCGATTGTTTAGATTATTAACACTATAGTGAATATTGTCAACAAAGTGTCTGTAGTTTAGTGGTAAGAATTATAAGTTGTGGCCGTGGAGGCCTGGGCTCGAATTCCAGCGGTCATAATTTAAACTTTTGTCCTTCGAACGAGGTTTTTACTCTCTGTATCACAGAATCACATTAGAGCTCTACCGTCCATCTCTCCATCTGTCAGCTATTTTTTGTGCTGTATCAAATTTTATTAGTGATGGATCTAACTCACACTCAAAAGTTAGCTCATGAGTAGAGGATTATTCATATCTTTATATATAAAGTAGGCTTTTTTATCTCCTTGGGGGGGGGGGGAAAAAATGCCATGTGGCATTCTCTTTTTAGCCATTAAAATATTTTTCAACTTATATTTAATAGGTTTTAATTGGTGTTAATTGTGAAAGGCATTGAATTTTTAAACTTTCTTTCATAAATGTCCACGAGTTTATAACAGTGTTTTGAATCCGATCCGGATCCGCGGTTGAACCGGTAGATTTGGTGACCCAATGTAAATCGGATTTTTTTTTGACAGCAAAATTTAATTCATATTAATCGGATTTAGGTTTTGTAAAAAATCCAAAATTTAAGAACCAAAGAAAAAATATTTGATGGAATTGTAGTATTTTATAAAACTATTATTTTGATATTTAAAAAACATTTTAAAATATTAACTTTAGTTTTTATATATTTATTTTCATTGCTAATATATTATTATATAATAAATTTAATTCATATTAATCAGCGGTTGATCATTTGATCCAACGACCCGGTAAATCGTCTGGTTCAGTATCCGAATCAAATTTCAAAACATTGCTTCATAGGGTTTCTTAGAATTTGATGTTGACGATGGAGAATAGGACCTCTACGATTCTCCTTCTTTAACAATCGACGTAACCGTTCATAAATCCAGAAATCCCACTCATCCTACTCTCTCATATTGAATACTTATTTAATTCATGCTTCTTCAGCTTCATTGCATATGTATAGACGGTGTGAGAGCTCGGGTGGGAATCCCTTTACTTTTCCCATTTCAGATCATGTCGAAGTCCCGGTTTCATTGCTCAGAGTTAAAGACAAGCCAGTATAGAGATGTTGTTAAGATTAGGATACAACAATTTTGGCAAATCTGAAATGTTAAGAAAGAGGCAAGCTGTTGAGGTTGATATGCTGTTGATTGATGGAAAGGTAAGAAGATTTGGTGAAATGTTCCACTCCGGTTAAAATAGAATTTGTCCATTAAATAAAAGAGTTTACCAAACATTTATATTTTTTAGGTAAAAAAATATATTTAAATTTATCAAGATTATTTGATATTTGCAAATAAGGGTAGACAAACAAGAATTTCGTTAACAGACGGATATAATCTTTCATTATAACAAAACTAATATAGAAAATAAATTTATGTTTCTTATTTTAAAATACATATTTTTAGAGGCCTTCAAACTAAACTAACACATACAACTCGCACCTCCATATTTAAAAAATAAACGTGGTAATCTGAAAAATATATATTAATACTCATCAATTACTTTACCAAAAATTGATACTTCACCCTTATTTTTTTATAAAACTTATAAAATATGAAACTTATTCTATCTTTCTATTCTTTGAACTACATATATTAGTACAAGTTTAATAGTTCATAAGTATTCTAATAATTAATAATATAAGTATGTTCTCTAAATAAAATATCAACTTTTCTTTATTTCTAACTAAATTAACTTTGTTACGACTATCAGCTTTTTATTCTATTTTTATTAAATCAATTAGTAACGGCCATTTATGTTATTTCTCTTTGAACTAAAGAATTTCAAACAAAGTAATATACTACGTTCGTTAATCACTATCAAAAATATTAGAAAAATATCATTTTCTTTTAACATATTTTCATTTTCACATTTTTAACATATTCTCTTTACTAAGATCATATAATAAATTATAAATTCATGTAAGAATAAAACATCAGACCCGGCGCGTAGCGCCGGAAAACCACTAGTACTTATATATTGTCCAAAGATCACTATTATTAGCGATGTGGGACATTTAATAGCCTCTCTCGAGATGTGGGTGGGAAACGGTCTAACGGAAACAGCTCAAGCCCAACATCTCGGACATACCACAGCTAGATGGACCGTTTTTATAGGATATATAGGTAGACAACTATTTATATGAGAAATCATCTGCTGGGCTTTAACCTGACTTTGATATCATATTAGTGATGAACCTAACTCACACCCAAAAACTAACTCATGAGTGAATAATTACCCGTACACTTATATATTGCCCAAAGATCACTATTATTAGCGATGTGGGACATTTAATAGATTTGTACTTGAAATGTTAAAACGTAAATAATCTCCAAGCTCTCTTCTTGCTATACTTCTCCAAGTTCTTCTTGATCTCATACTGGAAATGAGACTGAGATCGGAGTTGCTTTTTTCTTTTGTATATGGCAATACAAGTACAATTGTCATGGATCCTACTAAGTGGCCCATCTTTTTTTTTTTTGAAAGACTAAAAGTGACCCATCTTTCTCGTATAACTTTTCACTGCATTGACATTCACAAGCCTCTGTCTCTCTTTGCTCGTCGCCACCTTCTCCAGTCAACACCACCGACTCAGCCATCGACTTCAATGTTTCACCACTGAGATGTTGGATGAAGGTGAGAGAGTTGTTTTTTTTTTTGTAAAAGAAGGGGAGAGAGAGTTGTTTATCATCTATATATGCATATCTTTGGGTTTTTCATTGAATCTCTTATGATTCTTGACATAATTTACATTTGCAGTAATCACATATTGTTATATATGTTGTGTGTTAATTAATTAGCATGATGCTTTCATAAAAAACAACAAAAAATCTAGCCAAATGTTGCAGTTGCTCTTTTTTTTGGTAAAAATGTTGCAGTTGCTCTTCCTCCTCCAAGCTATTATCTTCTTATTATTCAGATCCCTATTAAAATCTCGAAGTATGTACCAACAATTAGAAAAAGCTATATGTAAAAGATCAAAGCCAAATCAATACAACCATTGTCAGACGACTCAGACCATAGCGAGTTGATGAATAACTCACTAACAATCCGGATTATAAAAGATAAACATATAATCAAACTAGACTTTTTGTCACGTGCAGTTCCATTAAGATCTTTAAGTATAATGTACAAAATAAGCGATTGAATTCACGAGTGAGAGCACTGATAACACTCTCCAGCTAGATCTTTATGGTCGTATAATTACACTAATTACACTGCGTGAGTGTGATTAGTCGTTGGTGGCAACGTGCATTGTCGTTGGACTGGATAAACATCAACTCCTTTGGGGCCACTTTCTCGACCACTCGCCCAACTTGTTTTTCTTTTTATCGGTATAACATCACTAGAAGTAACAAAATCATAGAAACATAATAAAGTAGGATGCGACTAATCCAAATTCGATGATCTGCTAAGACAAAAAAAAACAATAATTTGATATACAAGTCATGTCACAGTTTCACAAATATCTTCCCATTTTCAAAATAATTGAAGCTGGATGATTTGTGATTTTGTGGATGTCATGCTTTCGCTATCTCAATAAAGATTAGTGGTAGACTTAAAAAGGAACCTTTAAGTATGACGGTGCACATGATTGACTGCTGATCAATCTAAAGTTCAAAACTATATCAACAATCTAAATTTCTAAAATAATCAAATTGGTTTTGCCCACTTGATACACACTTTAAAAATATATATACGCAAATATTTGAAAATATATTGGTCCCTTTTCCACAATCTTTATGCATAAGCCAATGAATCTAACAAGAAAAAGCCTTTCCAATGGGACCCCCCAACAAACAAACAAAATACACATGAATAAAGAATGATCTAAACCTGGTCATTACCAGAACCCGGTCTAAACCGGTATAAGCCGATAACGACTTTAACCCGCCAAAAACAAAACAAAACATTTTCAACGGAAATTAAAGACGTTGAAAGCTCCAAGGAACATCAACTTAACCGGAAACAACAGAACAACAATCAAAGGCATATGCTGAGACGCCACAAGGCGGCTAAACCTCTGCAACGACTTTCTCCCTGTCTTCATCATCCCCGAGAAATCCTGACCACCGTTGATTTGTCTCCCCGAGCTCCCGCTCTCTCTAGCCACCACAATAGGCCACCAGAGACTCCGGCGATGCTCCCTCTTGGCTCTCCTTATCTGACTCACTTCTTTTCTTATCACACTCCTAACCGCTTTCAGATAAGAGTTCATGTCATGGTCCCTTTGAATGGTCCCGCTCGACCCGTAAGCCGACCTGTCGCCAAGAATGTCGAGAGGGTGCGGCGTGTTCAAGAAAACCGTCTGCGCTGCTCTCAACCTCTCTTCCTCCTCCTCCGTATCTTCAAGAAGATATAAACCGTTTCCCGGAGGAAGCAGATCGTGTCCGGGAGAGAATGACTCATCAGGCTGAAGGATCAGAAGCTCTCCCATGGGAGAATACAACATGCTCTGCTTGTTGAGACAAGGATGGCTACGGAAGTTGCCGTTAACAGCTTTGAGAAGCTCTGCCACATGGTAAGGGTAGATACAAGAGAAGGCTCTCGGGACGATGTCACGGTGCATTGTGATGGCTTGGACATGGCTTTTAGGCAAGCCTAGCTTTTTAAGAAGACCGTCGCCTCCGCATAGCACAAAAGGCGCACCGAACGTTATAACCGGGAGTAGAGAAGAAGCAGGTACTTCGCCACGAACCAGTAACATTAGGTTTAGTAATAGAGACAGGCTTCCGCCTAGTGAATGCCCGGTGAAACGGAACTTAGCTCTGTTTCCGTGGGCTTTGACGTGGGCCTTGACTTCAGGTAGCATTTGCTCGTACATTCCTTTAGCAGCTTCGTATATTCCTCTGTGAACGATCGCACCTAGTTCCTCGAATTCGATTGGTTCGAAGAGTAGGTTTGCTTGCCAAGAAGCTAAAGACTCAGATCCCTACAAAGCAAAAGTTCATAACATTAAGAGAATGAAATTTTGAAAAAAACAAAATTTTCGTTTTTTTATTACCTGAATGACAACAAATCTGGTGAGAGTTTGATCATCATCGCAGATAAACCAATCGCAAGGAGAGGAGATGGTGGATTTAAGATCGTCAGCAACAGCTTGTTTGACATCTTCCTCGGCAGCAACAACAGAAGTAACAGATTCGGTTAAACAAGAAGCAACCTCCTCTGATGATGATGATGAATTCTCATCGCTGCTGCTTTTGTCTGAATTTTCGTTTTTGGATGAGGAAGTGAAAGGAAGAATGTTGTTGGTGCGAGAGTGGAGATAAGAAGCAGCTGATGCAACCATCTCATATGCAGCGGAAGCACTGATCTTGCGACCTTTGTTCGTCGTCGTCTCCTCTTTGCCCTCAACATCTTCTTTTTCCTCCTCCACCTTTGGTTTGGTCTCATCTGAAACTTCATCCTTTAAAGCTAATTCTGTTTTCTCAGCTGATGAAGTAACGAACCTAAGACCGTAATACTTTGAGAGATTCGCAGGCTGAAGAAAGAGAAATATCAATACAAAAAAAAAACAATGTAGAAGCATAATAACCAAAACGAAACAGAAACAGTTAAAAAGTCGGAACCTTTATTTTGGAAATGGAATAAGCCAAGTTTCCCAAATAAGACATTCGGGCATAGAGTTTTGATTCGGGCAACGAAACCCTCTTCAGCAATTTAGAGAAGGAGTCTCTGTCCAGCTTAAATTTGTCATCTTCCAAAATCGAAGATACATCGCATCCACCATCATCATCTTCAGGTGATAATAATACGTCGTCGTTTGGTTCCTCCTCCTCATCTTCTTCCTCTTCATCATCTTCTTCTTCTATTACCTCTCCGTCTCTCCACAAAGACTGCACATCCAATATCTTCAAAACCCAGCTCCCATTTCGCCTCTCTGTCTCCTCCTCCGCGATTGGCGTTCTCGAATCGCCGGAATCCACCAGAACGGCGTCGTCTAAAGCCAAGCCGCTACTTCGTCTCCTCGACGCGATTCCACCACCGCGAGACCAAAACGGCGTCAATGGGAGCTTGAAAGAGAACCCAAAAGATCCTCTTTTTCGCGATGGCGCCGCTGCGTTTGCCCTCACTTCAACAACTCCTCCACAACCGCTTATGCCGCCGCTTCCAACCGCTTTGATCGCTGGAATTACACCGTGTAAGCTTGTATTCAAACACAAACTATCCATCTTTGTTTCTTTTCTCCTCGATAAAAAGAAAAGAAAGGTTTTTTATTTATTTTTCTGTTCCTTTGGGAGCGATTCTTATTCACAGTTTGATAATTATTAACAATCTTTAAAAATAAAAATTGGAATGTAGATTCTATTCCACAGAAAGATTTAGAAATGAGAAAATTTAGAAGGGAAGAAAGAAAAGTTTGTTTATCAGCCGATCAGATCTACCAAGAGAGGAAACTTCTGTCTCATAGATCTTTCTCATTCTATATATTTTCGCTTCTCTTTAAAATAGAAAAAGACGACTTTTTTTTCTTTTCTTTTTGAGATTTTTTTTTTTTTTTTTGGCGATATTTTAATATGAAGGAAAAAAGAAAATATTATTAAAAATGAAGAGTTTCGCAGAGAATTGTTAAACGGTGTCGTTTAGCTTAAACATTCAGACGTGTAATACGCGTGAGTTATCTATCTTCCCAACACGTTTTACCCCACATACGGGCCCATCAAGCGAAGGGGTAGTCGAGTTGGGTCAGACTGTTTTGCCGACTTGAGAAAAGGAAATTCAAAAATAATTATTATCATAAAGGAAATATTTATAGTTTCTCATTCATATTTAATCTTTATTTGCTTGGAAATACTGTAGTTTGATTAGTTTCAACACCTTCGCAAATACAAAATTTATTATATTATTTGTATTTGATAGAATTTAATTTTATATATTACAATTGATAGAAAAATATTTCAAAATAATAAAATTTTAAAATGGAAGTTTCCTAGAATAATATCCAGGGACCACCGTGACAAAGTAGAAGACTGCCACGCTAGAGTCAGAGAGTGTGTAAATGGATATAGGTGGACAAACAATGTGACGTGTTCCAAGATTTTGGGTTCTATCCAATTGCATACGTGGCGTGATCAGAATGCCCATGCGATTTGTCTTTTACTCTTGTGTGTTTGCATGACATAGTCATGTTGCTTCTTCGTGAGGTTAATGTCTAAAATGAAATCCAAACTACTTGCACGAAATGAAACTATTAGTCTTCTTTTCTTGTTTCTTTTGTTCCCCCCTTCAGATTATCATGATACATTTCAAATGTGTATATATGTCGAGAATATATACTATATAGCTTTGTGGGGATCTATCTTTTCTATCTAGAACATCATAACACAGTTAACTGTGATTGATAAGTAGTCAATTTTGTTTTACCTGAGCGCATTAGTGAACATTTATATAATTTCGACTTGATCGTTGATGATAACTAGTCTAACCGCCCGGTGAACACTTGAATCATGAGATATTTCTATGTTTAAGTTCCCGTGTTCAACCACTATATTGTGTAGGGGAATGGTATCCTAAGCTGAACGGCTCATTTTCAATAAACTATACTGTGGAATGGTCTATATGATTATATATTGGAATGGCTTTCAACTCGCAAATACATAGATTTTCGTTACGGTTAAAGACACTAAGGCTTAAGAGATTGGCTCAAGGCGAGGAAGCATACTAGTTGATCACTTCTTGTATTTAATCCGTAAAATAAATTACTCAAATGAAACCGACTATGGTCTTTGTGTTCTTTGATTTGGTTTATGAAGGATTTGCCAAATTTTAACAGGTATAGGGAACTGTTGGCAACGCAAGAAGAGCTGAAGCAAGCTCGTACAGTTTTTGATATTATCAAAGAGTGATAACTTCACTCGATTGATCCTAATTCTTTCATCAGTAAGCTTTTGCTTTTTATTGGGTTAGACCTTCCGAAGCTAGTCAGTGTTTGTAGGCTTGTAGCTTCAGGACTGTAGAAAAAAAAAGATTTTCACCAAATGGAAATGGAATTGAAATTTACTTCTTCATTTTACCCAACGAATGAATGTTCTCAGGACAACGAATAAATATCTCTTGCTATGAATAACAACCAAAAGTTATTTTGTGTATATAGGCCCAAAATATGTATGGATTGATAGAAACTGTAGTTTTCATATTGATATGAACATGAATTAACAATCATTGAAATTGTAATTACCGTTTTTTATCTTGCATGTAATACATTTCACCAAAACTGAAAAGAAAACAAAATTAAGGAGACTTAGGAAATTGGAAACCCTTTTGTTAATCATCATCATACGACGTCGTTGTGATCTTTGTATTTCAAATAAGAGATTTGCCTCTGCAACTTCATCTGTTCATAGAAATTAGCAATAAACTCATCTGCTCTCGCATCTACCCCTTTCTCTTCTTCTTCTTCCTCATGATCATCCTCAGACCCACGATCACATTTCTCATTGCACGAACCATTGTAGTAGCCGTAGGATCTAACATATTCGGTATCGTCTTGACCGTCCAATTCGAAGTCGTAATCAAATTCAACGGGAGGAGCAATGCAAGGCAAGAGGAACCTCATGGAAGCAGGACGGTGCATCTTAACGTTAAAGATCGGGGTCTCGTCGAAAGATAGCTGTTTCTCACCGAGATAACGGCCGTTATCAAAGCTTTTAGAATGATGAGCTAGGGCTTTGAGATGCTTGGAGAACAAGTTACGTAGCTCGAACATGTGCCATTTCTTGAAGATGCCACCTTTTCTTCCCCATAGAAGAGCCATTCTTACAAGACTCCAAGCTCTTTGTGTTGTGATTGATATGCTTTTCTTCTTAGATTCCCCCATGAATTACTTCTTACTTTTTGTGGATTTGTTATGAGATCTGGGATGGAAGCTGTAAGCCCTTTTGTGTTGCTGCTTTGGTTCTTCAGGTGATTGTTGTGTTGATGGGGGAAGCTGTGAACACTTAGATGTGTATTTATACAACGGAAAGCAGCTTTTTGCAGTTGTCGACGCGGAAAGAGAGAGATTTGCGTAGAAATATTCAATAAAATAAAGTTGTTTATGGACAACAGAAACTTATTTCGTAAGAATGGGTTTCAAGTGGGACCTCTCGGGGCTGTACGCGGGAAGATCTGAGCTGTTTAGCCGTTTTGTTTGTTTCTTAATTGTCTTAAGTATATTTTCTTTGTTTGATTTAAAAATTGAAGACTATAAAATCGTTGTATGACAAAAGAAAAGAAAAAAGAAGACTGTAAAATCATTTTGTATGGGGCTATTTTGACTATTTACTAAGCTTTCTTATCCATCTATCATTCATCTTGTCTTCCACTAAACGATTAAAACGTTTTTCTTTTGTGTTTTATTTTGTTCAGAACTTGTTATTGTGGTTTTCCGATTGACTTTTACTAATTGGCAAGTGTTATTCACTAGCTTTGTTATCCATCTAAAGCTATTATATAGTATTCTTAGTTGTGTCTTCAATGAACAATTAAAATGTTTTTTTCTTGTCATTATGATTGTGTTCTTTGTTCACCATTGTGTGTTTAACGCTTGACTTTTACTAATTGGGTAGACACATATAACTCGGCACAATTACACATATTGTACTATTATAGTATGTTTCCAGACCACGTGATTTTTGTTCCCAAATATTATTCTATAATACAGGACTATATCACCGTTTTCAAATCAGTCAAAAGTTACAATTTAGTTTATTGAAGATTATAAAGTGGGAGATTTACTAAAGCAATTAACCTCGTGAAAAAACAAGTATAGTAAAGAAGAATCGTGGTCGGTCCTTCTAAAGTTATTTTGTGAGTAAATGTGATAGTGATACAACAAAGAAAGCTTCGTGCAACTCCAACCATGGAGATTTTCAATTGAGGTTGTTAGTAATAAAAATATTAATATTATGATAATTAATTTGTTTTTATTTATTTTCGTATTTTGTATAAAAAATTATTCAATTGAAAAGTGACATATGAACTTGAAGATTTAAAACCGATTATTTAAAGTTGCACTGCAAAAAACTTTCTGACACATTATTTTATATACAGAATTTTACTGGTTCTATTGTATGAACGTAAATCTTACTGGTTGAACCCAAAAATAATTCCTTAATTATTAAGTTCGAGCATTAATTAACAATCAATTTTTAATGATTGGGCTTGCCTAATAATCGTACAAGTATAATATAGATTTACGTTCATACAATAGAACCCTCGTTGTAATCAAATAATTAATTGTAGATTTAATCAAGAGAGTTGTATAACTATATAAGCATAAAACTTACGAGAGAAGATGTGATTGGTTTAGTTGCGTTGTCGTTGAACAATGTCTTACGGCTGTCTCAATTGTTTTACTTTCCACACAACCGTGTCCTCTCATAGATTTTGTTATGTGTTTTTCATTCATAAAGGAAAGCTTATTTCTTAAATATACACTAGGATTAAACCCGCCATACGGGCGGGACAATAATATACAAATAATTTAAATATATTTAAACTATTTTCATTTCTATCTAAAAAAAGTTAATTTTTACTAAGTCAAATTTGTCTATTTATTTTACAAATTATAAACTTATATAAACCGAATCTAATCATTTTATAGATCAAATTACAAATTATAAAATATAAATTTTCAAAGTTTATTCTAATTTATAAGACACATCTAACTAATAACCGTTACTTACGTTGGGGTAGCGATTTTAGGACTTGACTTGATTTCTTAGTTATTGTTCATTACTCCTTCCCATTATTCTAGAAAGTTGTAACTCGATATGTTTTCTTTTCTTTTTGTTCTTAGGAAATAATGATTCTTACTCATTTTTGTGATAAGCTGAAATGACTAAAAACAATCATGTGCATGGTAATATTCTCATATTTTTTTCTAGCCAATCTCTTCATCTTAATGGTGGAAAACATATATTTTTATCTAAAATGCAGTCTTTGTTCTATATTTCCGTCGCACTTGCAAACGCTATAACCGTAGGATTGAATAATGGTTTTTTTCTTTTTGCATTTTTATGTTTCTTTTGTTTATGATTATTGTATTTCATACTCTTATTAGAAATCATCTTCTATTAAGTATGAATTAGTGGTATGGGACTATTGGAGATAAAATTAATTTTGGGAATGATATTCTTTCACCAACATGTGTACATGTGACTATTTCACCTTCGATAGCTCGTTTTGTCATATGAGTCAGGATAAGTCTTGTTTCATTGCAAAAACATTTATAACGATGTGCTTGAGAGCGAGATAAACAGTTTTTCATCTAAAATATTTGAAAATAATAAAAATGTAAAACTATACATTTTTCAGATAAATGTTTAATTTAGTATTTTTATTTCTTATATTGTATAGTTACTTAAAAATGTAAACCTATACATTTTTATAGAGATGTTTAATGTACTATTTCATTTTTTTGTATTTATTATTTATTATTTATTTTTTCTTATATTGTATATTTAATTATTCTTTTTTTTTGCTTTTGTATCGAATGTATTATAATAGATATTTAATGTAATATTTATGTTTCTTATATTGCATATTTACCTATTATTATTTTATAATATAAGCCATGTGGCTTTTACGGAATTGGGATTTGTATTCAGACATGGACACTATTTGATGATTTCTTCTATTTATATTTTATGAGTTTTGATTTTCAAATGTTAACTATATATCTATTATTTTTCACATTGTATTTTTGAATGTTGTATGAATACATGAGTGGTTTGTATTTATGGTTTGCATAATAGAGAGTTTTCATTTTTTTACGTTAAAATTATTGTACATATAATTAATATTTATTTTTAATAGAAATAGAAAACAATATCACAAGGAGTAACATATAGAAAAACGTATTTAACTATACATATTGTATATTTACACATATTTCCTTTGAAAAAAAAACTATACATTTTTAGATAGATGTTTAATATAGTTTCTCATTTCTAATTTTCTTGATTTTATATCAAATATAATATTACGATAGATGTTTAGTGTCATATTTCAGTTTCTTATATTGTATATTTATTTCACTATAATTTTTTCAAATATACGTTTAATATAGTTTTATCTTTCTTTTTTTGTACATATAACTAATATATAGTTTATTTACGTATCTAATATAACAATAGATGTTTAATGTATTATCTATATTTTTATATTGTATATTTACTTATTATTTATTTTACTATAATTTTTTCCGACAAATATTGAGTTTAGTTTTTCAATTTTTATATTGTAAATTTATTTATTATTTATTTTTTCTTATTTTGTATATTTACTTATTCTAAATTTATTGCTTTTATATCAAATGATAATATTATGATATATGTTTAATGTAATATTTTTATTTTTTAAATAGCATATTTACTTATTATTAATATTTTCTTATATTGTATATTTACTTATTTTAATTTTACCGATAGATGTTTAATGTATGTAATATTTTTATTTCTTGTATTGTATATTTACGTTTTCCTATATTGTAATTTACTCATAAAATATTTGAAAATAATAAAATGCAAAACTATATATTTTCAGATAGATTTTTAATATAATTTTCCATTTCTTATATTGTATATTTACTTATTATTTATTTTTTCTTATATTGTATGTTTATTTATTCTAATTTTTTTGTTTTATATCAAACGGTAATATCACAATAGATGTTTAATGTAATATTTCCATTTATTTTATTGTATATTTACTTAGTATTTATTTTAATATACATTTTTCCTATAGATGTTTAATGTAGTTTTCTATTTATTATATTGTATATTTATTTATTATTTGTTTTTATTCTTATAATATGATAGATGTTTAAATTTTTTTATTTCTTATATTATATATTTAATTATTATTTATTTAACTGTATATTTTCATATAGATATTTAATTTATATTTACTTATTTTAATTTATTTTGCTTTTATATCAAATCATAATATTACGTTTAATGCAATTTTTTTATTTCTTATGTTATAGATTTTTAACTTATTCTAATATTACAATAGATTCTAATATTACAATAAATGTTTAATATAATATTTTTATTTCTCATATTGTATATTTTTATTGTTTATTTTACTTTACATTTTTATATAGATGTTTAATTTAGTTTTTTTCATTTTTAATTTCATATTTACTTATTTTTATTCTTATATAGTGTATATTTACTTATTTTAATTTTCTTGCTTTTATATTAACTGATAATATTACAATAGATGTTAATGTTATATTTCTATTTCATTTATTGTATATGTATTTTTTTAATGCCACTTGGCATCTTTTGGAAAAAAAATTTTTGATGATGTAGACACCATATAGAGCTCCAACATGAGATTAAGAGAAACTCGAGGAATCTTTTTAGAGAGGTTTCCCATAAGAATATAATATGTAAATATATAACATTAGAAATGGAAATACTACATTAAACATATGTAAGATTACCAAATATATAATTTCGAAAATAATAAATAATATGTATATAATAAATAAAATAATAAATAATATGTAAAAACACAAAATTATAAATGGAAATACTAAAGGATTTCTTTTCTCCTGAAGGAGCATGGAAGGCCTAATAATACAGGCTGTCACCCACGGTCGCCGGGGAGACTAGAATAGATTACCATGATATATATAATTTTGAAAATAATAAATAATATGTAAATATATAACATTATAAATGAAAAATTAAACATATGTAAGATTACCCCATATATATATAATATCGAAAATAATAAATAATATGTAAATATACAAAATTATAATTGGAAATACTATATAAACATATGTAAGATTACCATGATATATTTAATTTTGAAAATAATAAATAATATGTAAATATACAACATTAGAAATGGAAATACTACATTAAACATATGCAAGATTACCATATATATAATTTCGAAAATAATAAATTATATGTATATAATAAATATATATTAAAATGTAAAACTATACATTATATCAATATTTCAATATTTACTTATTATTTATTTTATTATACATTTTTAGATAGATATTTAATGTAATACTTCTATTTCTTATTTGGTATATTCACTTATTATATATTTTTGCTTCTATTATATATTTACTTTTTTTTTAATTAATAATGACACGTGTCATCTTCCGGGAAAATAAGTTTACGCTGATGTGGACGCTCCCTAGTGCCTCAAAACTGTACTTTTAATAGTATAGATTGGCCACGTTATATATACATATATAAAAACTTATCAAACCACATACATATGGTCAATGTACAGTGCATCTTATAGGGTACAATGCTTGAGACAATGAACAAATTGGAATGGAACGTAATGCAAGTTGCCAAGTTCCATGGAACCATGTTTTGAGGCAGATTATTCGTGCACGTAACTTATAGGGTCAATCATTTTAGAAACTTTAATTATTAGATCAATTTTTGAAAATGAGTAACCTCGATCATTTGATACGACTTTTTAAACAACAAAGTTAAGATATCGACTTATACCAAAAGTTGAAATAAACTCACAACGCATTATGAATAAATAGAATATAGTATACAATAGTTCAAAAAAAAAAATATAGTATACAGCATTGTTTTTTGGATAAAATTAGTATTTACAGAGAAAACAAATAGCTAAATGCAAAAACTGAAATTAAACAACGATAATCTACTACGACGACTAAGGTCATCTCTAATAGAACTCCAAAACAACATTTTAGGCTCCAATTGGTGACCATCTTTTATGAAAAAAATTATGATGAATTTGTTGTTCCTCAAAATTAATACCAGTTATGTTGATTTTTTAGTCAAATTATTATGTATGGACCCCACCAAATTTCTCTATGTTCCTCATAAAAAGAGGAATTAATGAAGAAGTATTTTCCTCTTCCAAAATCGATAAGGAACGTTTGTTCCTCAATATTCAACTTTTTTTTTCCAATTCAATTCCTTAAATGAAATTTTGTTCAACTTTTTCTGTTCATTTTTTTCATTTTCATGGTTACCAATTAAAGCTTTAGTGTAGATTTTACACTAAAACCATCTCCAACTCAACTCCACAAATCACACTATTTTGGTGCAACACTATAATTTTACACCAAATTTGGTGTAATACTATTCATCACACTAAATCAATATTCACTCCACTAAAATACTATTCATTTATTTTATTAATAAACACATACAACTAAATAAATGAACAACAAAAGATAAATACATATAATATTATAAAATAATATTTAGTGTGAATTTTGGTGTTGTGGTTGAAGAATAATTTATTTTTAGTGCTAAAACTACACTAAAATAGTGAGAGAATGACCTAGTCTCTGTTTTTTTGGTAAAAGTGTCACGATAACAAATATGAAAAAGTGGCAATCACTGTAAAAATATGTATTTTCTTTTGAATCAAATCTACCATTTTATTCACTAAAAAGAAGAGAATGACCTAAACTCAAAACCAGCTAAAAAGTGAAAAAAAAAATATAAGAGAATGTCCTAACCTATAATGCCAAAATGTCAAAAAAAAAAAGAAGAGTTGGTCACTATGCGCTACCGAGAAATAGGTGTCATCAACCCTGTAAACAACAGCTCATGCAGTTTCCAATATCACAATCCGACAATGAACTGCTAAAGAATCGAAGCACATAATTACAAAGAAACTTGACGGAGACAACTTCCGACGGTACTAGGGTGAGTCCTTCCACGAGATGTTGTTTTGGTTTGTCTATGGAATAGCATAATCGTGACAAAAAGTTAAATAAATAAACAAACTAGGAATTCTATAAGACGACTATAACTTAAACTTGCAGTTGTAGATTCGACCGAGGCAAGATTATTATAAATGGTCTCCGTAGTAAAGACAAGATCTAATCTCTCAGTGGCAGGCAGTGCTTTCTAGTTCTCCTCTGGGCTTTGGCATTCATGAGTTCCTTGATTATATAAGTTGCTAATGACAAATGTTTTTTACTAAACTTGCAAAGTTGAGGAAACTCTGAGTACAGATTGATCTCTTGCAAACTTGCAAAAAGGGATAAATCATCAGCTTCACCAATCTAACTTAGACTTTTGATTGGGCTGGTTTTTACACTAGGCATCGTAAAAACATGTTTAATCATAAAGTTAAATATAGGTAGGTCGGTAGTTAAACAATATATTAATAAAGTTCGCGCCATTCCTTTTGTAGACGTGGAGATACAATTATAAAAGCTTGTGGCAATTTCGTAACGATGATTATAACTACGTACATCACAGATGATACGACGCTGAAGGTTTGGAGAAGATCGAGAATCTTCATAGTCGCGATAATATTGAGATTTACGAGAAAGCTGTTAAAATCCTCGAGTCGCGCTGGGCGGAAGAAGAGGGCGTTGAAATATAGTTCTATAGATTACTTGTTTGTCAAGCTACATAATTCTAAGTCTAGCTAAGCTTGGCAAGAAATAGTATCGCAAACGTGACATTATTTTAAGATTCTATTTGGTCAGTCCAATTTACTACTCATTAGGCGGGAGCTCATTTCCAAGGTTTAGCAATTTGAATTGATACCAACGTTGTCATTATTTAAACCTTTCAACGTCACTATATTTAAACCTTCAACGTCATTATATGTTAATCTCAGTTCCCAACACCAGTGACCTACATCTCTATTATTCAAAATCTTTTTAGAGTGCAATACCAACAAAGTCAATTAAATACAAACACAGTTCCATAGTTAAAGATACAAAGGATAATATCATATTATTATGACTTTTATTAACATTATACAGAGAAATCGAATGTAAAAGTCATCTTTTTTTTTTTTTTTTTTTTTTTTGAAAAAGGCTTTTAAAAGTCATCTTCCTCTAGTCTTCTCTTGAAAACATGCAAGAACAGTTCACTTGTCCACTTTTACTAGAAACTTAATTTCATAAGCCCACTTGTTAATACTGCATTAAATAACCCACATTAAATATTTTAATCACTGTTTCACGATCATAAATTAAAACATTGGCTTTCACTTCTTTTTATATATTTCTTTAGATTTTATAGTACAAGAACTTAAAAAGTAAATCTCTTCACTTTGTCACACCACTATAATTAAAATAACGAAAAACCATTTATGATATTCTGATAAATATAACATATAATCATTTTTCAGTCACCAAAATTAGAATACATCACTATCTCTCTTAGATTTCATATGACAAAGCTATTTTTTAGTGTAACAAATCAAAATATTATAATTAAATGTTAACTTGAGACATAAATAGAAGAATTGATAAGTCCATAAATAAAAAAACATCATTATGAAATGGTTAATGAAATATGTATATAAAGAACAATTAACTATAGTCTATAGCATTGTCTTCTTCCTTCATTTAGACATAGAGCTTGAGCTACATACATTTTTAAGTGTTTTCCGATGCTTTGGATTACAGAGTTCTCCGGCTTCTTCTCCGCTGCTTTGGCGGTGATCCTCCTCTCTCCATCACTCCAGTCTTTTTCTCCGGCGGCCGCAATCAGATCTTCCCATCTCGACGCCTACTTCAGACCGTCACCCTCCTCCGACAGCTCCCTCCGCCGCAACTTCTCGTACAGAGAATCTCCAAAACTCCGCAATGCCTATGCAGATTCTCCGGCGGTGATCACCGCGTCTGCAACCCTTCTTACGTCCACGTGGCCATAACTCTCGACCTCGTTTACCTTCGCGGCTCAGTCGCCGCCGTCAACTCCATCCTCCAACACTCTGCTTGTCCTGAGAGCTTCTTCTTCCACTTCCTCGACTCCGAGACAAAAACCTTGAATCCGTTATCCGATCAACGTTCCCGAGACTGAACCTCAAGATTTACTATTTTGCCCCTGAGAGAGTCCAGTCTTTGATCTCTTCCTCCGTCAGACAAGCCTTAGAGCAGCCGCTAAACTACGCGAGGAACTACCTCGCGGAGCTGCTAGAGCCATGTGTCAACCGGGTCATATACTTGGACTCGGATATAGTCGTTATAGACGATATCGTGAAGCTCTGGGAAACGGGTCTAGGTCCGAGCACGATCGGAGCTCCGGAGTATTGCCACGCGAATTTCACTAGCTACTTCAACGGAGCGTTCTGGTTGGATAAACGGTACAACGAGACGTTCAAAGGGAGGAGGAGGAGGAAGCCTTGTTACTTCAACACGGGAGTGATGGTGATTGATTTGAAGAAATGGAGACGGTTCGGGTACACTAGGACGATCGAGAGATGGATGGAGATTCAGAAGGTGGAGAGGATTTACGAGCTGGGTTCACTTCCCGCGTATCTTCTTGTGTTCGCCGGTCACGTTGCTCCCGTTTCGCATCGGTGGAATCAGCATGGACTCGGTGGGGATAAGGTTAAAGGTAGTTGCCGTGATATTCATGATGGTCCGGTGAGTTTGCTTCATTGGTCGGGGAGTGGTAAGCCGTGGTCTAGGCTTGATTCTAAGCTTCCTTGTCCTTTAGACTCGTTGTGGGAACCTTATGACTTGTATGAACATTCCCATTGACGACGGCGATGCTTGACCTATTCGCGCGGTAAACTCTGTTCAATTGCACTGCCTTTTGTCCCATTGACGTTGGTTTTTAGTGTACTGGCGACTATATATATTTTCATATTTAGAGTAATAAATAAATAAATATTTCGAATTGTTTAAAAAATAGTTGGCTATGTTTTCTTTATTGCTCCGAATCGGGACGAGCGGTTTAACCGTAATGCTGTAACCGTTATAAAAATGTATAGATATATGGTATATGTAAAGATTTTTGTTACGGTTAACTGTGGTACGGAGCAGAACACCGTTTACCGAAGCTTTAATAATTTAATTGTTTTTTTTCTTCTCTTATTATGTACCCTGCTTCGACGCACAGATAACTTCCATGTTTTTTTTTCCAAATGATTTCATTAGCAATATTTAAAATATGCATGGACATTTTAACTTAGATCCGAAAATCCGAATCGGAATTGACCTCAAATCAAACCGAAAATTTATAAGTATCTTTTGGTTCTTTAATCCGAAAGGACCGGAACCAAAAAGAATCGAGACGAATAAATCTGGACCCGAAAAAAGCAGAGCCGGCCTGAAAATAACCAATTTGTACTCGACTTAAAAATATGTATATCCAAAATTATGCAATTTTATCTATATATAATTTTATGATTTAGTTGAGATATCTTTTGTTAACAATATTTGCTATTATTTTATAGTATTTTTAAGTATCATGATGTTGTAAATTTAGAGTTTAAAAATGTTGCATTTTAATTATAAATAGTTTAGTTTAAGTTGTTTTGTGAAATTTTAAATATATATATGATAAATATTGACTAAATATAGTATGTCATATCTTTTTTAGATCCTAAATATCTGAATCCAATCTGGATCCGATATAACCCGATCCGGAACCGATCCAGAAAATTATAGATATCTATATGGATCCAAATATCCAGAACCCGAAAAATTCAAATTCGACAGGCCCGACCCGAACCCGACTCAAAGACCGGAATGCCCAGGCCTGATTAAAAATATCCCAACTCGAGATAGAACAAAACTTGCCTTCACTCCCTAAGGTGAATGGTATAATTCACCTCACTTCTCTAAACCAATTAAACTGCCACATAGGATTAGTTAAAAAATGTTTTATAATTAAAGAAAAAAAAGGAAAATACCTTGACAAAAAAAAAAGAATTAACGTGAGACACGGCGCCGTTAACTTCTTCTTCATCATCGATCTGTTTTTTTTTCTTCTTCATCCCATAGACTCCTAAATAATTCTTCTTGTAACTTACAGGTTCAAGTTAAGTCATCATTCAATTAACATAATTAACCTCGTGATGATTCCTGAATGATATTCAGATTTGTGAACGTTTCAATTGTTCCTTTACTTGGGCTTTAGCTCTGGCTGCTCTTCTTCTCTTCTTAAACCTTGTAACGCAAGTCTCTGTCTGCTTCCTCGAGAGATCAGGCTGACCTCTCAGTAAAATAGCTTTTGTTTTTGTTTGGAGACAACAATGACCTCTCCACTCTCGGGCTGACCTCTCGGGCTGTTTTGGGTTTGAACTTGTGACAGGTTTTGTCTAGTGAACGTGATGATGATGCGTATATGGCACTGCAGATGGCACTCGGCTGGGATATATGACGTGAAGACGAAGATGGGAGGAACGTTTGGGACGACAAGGCTTCCACAAGAGCTAGTTCATGATGCTAACAATGGTCTTGATATTGCTGTCAGGCTTCTTGAGCCTATCAATCTCTTTTTCCCCATCTTGTCTTACACTGATTTTTACCAGATAACTTTCAAGTATTTGCTCTGTTTATTTTTTTTTAGCTGTAATAGTATCGCCTTCGCTTACTGAAGCATCACCATCGCTGACTGGAGCATCTTTTTCCTCGGCTAAAAACTCATCTGAATTTTGACTTAACAAACTGGTTCCACCTGAGACTTGCAAACTAGATTCATCATGACTAGCAGGAACATTTTCTTCACCACTTAAATGAGGACTCTCCATTGCAACTATATAGAAAAATACAAACAATAGTTAAAAATAATGTTGTCTAACTCTGTCCTCTTATACATGACAAAAGTTCATCAAAATTTGAAAATTAAGTAATGAAATAAAGGAATAGATGACGTAGATGCATGTAGAAATTGATGAAAAATAATTTAAGATGTTTTCCATGATAAGTTAAGCCATAGAATATCCCCATTATAACTTTGATTCATTCATTGGTCATCGATTCTTTTCTCACCATCAAAATAAAGGAACAAAACCAAAAGTAACCTAATTGACTCAATTTCTTTATTGCTTCCTTCACTAAACGTGAAAGTCAGAAACCAAATATGATCATACATAGACATGATTACAGAAGATCCAATAACCCTAAGTTTATAACTATACGATCAACAGAGATATATATATATATATATATATAACAAACAAAATTAAATTTGATGCTAATTATGTTAGTTGAGTGATTTGAACCTGTAAGTTAAGGGCAGAATTATTTGGGAGTCTCTGGGAAGAAGAAAAAAAGTCTGATGGATGAAGAAGGAGAAGTTAACGATGGCGTCTCACGTTAATTCTTTTTTTTTGTCAAGGTATTTTCCTTTTTTTTCTTTAATTATAAAACATTTTTTAACTAATCCTATGTGGCAGTTTAATTGGTATAGAGAAGTGAGGTGAATTATACCATTCACTTTAGGGGATGAAGGCAAGTTTTGTTCCTCGAGATACACTCCTCATACAACTACGACTACTACACTTGATCCAACATCCAATCAGAGTGTACCAAAGAACATAACTCCAAAAAAAACACAAAGGAATGTTGGAGGAATCGGCTTCAGATAACTTCCATGTCTAAATACATGTTTTAATAATCATCAATTTGTAAATAAAAATCATGCAAGAGAAAGAATGATATTTGTCCCATAAAGCAATTAAGAAACTGGGCCTAGTAATATAGGAAACTGCTATTCATAACATCTGTTTACAACAAACATGAAAACCGAGAAAGACCTTTCATGCCAAACAGCAGGGCGAATGCAGTAGACGATAATTCACGATGTTAATCGTTTTCATAATACAGAGGGAATCTATACTTAGAAACTTAAACAACCTCTCTCGTTACATTACATACTAAACAACAGAGATAAATGATCACTGCATATATTACTTGGTACAATGACACCCATTTAGATACGAAATCCTTAATTTTCTTGCGTCTCCATTTCTTCAACCGCTTTGTATGTTGATACAAAGAACGAACTCTGGTTATTCCTCAAGAACCTACGATCATTGGTTTTTTAAAATAAATTTTTTTAAGAAATTATTTTTAATACTTTGTAATGTGCAGAACTGAGCAAAATCTAAACTAAAAAAAAGAGGAAACAAACCTTAGAATATCAACAAACTCGTCCTGCAATTCCTTCAATGTCTCTTCTGCCATTTTCACATGGATCAGCAACTCCGGCAATTTCACTGCAGAACTCAAATCATCATTAGAGATTTTGATATTGAAGACAATAAGGTCTTATCTCTGCTGGGTTTCATGAGAACTTAACAACACATAAAAGGCAACATTCAGCATATTGATTACAAAGAAAATGGCATTTACCAAAGAGTCGTAACAAATGTTCAGCTCCGTAGACAGAAGAGGGAGATACACCCCCACATACGGTTTCCTCGTACTGCTTCCGTTCATTGTTGTATAGTAACATCACCGGCAAAGCATTGTCAAAGTAGCAACGCAAACCTTTCAGAATTTCCTCAACTGAATTGCTTAACCTATAATAATAGGCTCCCCCAAAAGAAAGTGTAAATATTATATCACAACCCTCTTGGGAGTGGACACAACAACAACATAGCGCTTACCTGCCATGTTTATCCATTTTGCTGTCGGTGTACTTCTTCAAGATGTCATCCACACAAGGAGAGCGAGGAAGTTCCACAAGCTGCTCACACAATGTCCACAAAAAATGTCACCGATCAATTCCTTTAAGATATGGACATAGTGAAATCAAGACTTACCTTTTGCATCTGAGTAACAAATTTACAATCGTCAGTTAGCTGCTTCCTCAGCGCTGGCGGGATATTGAAAGTTAAAAGGTTATCTGAAGGAACCAAATTCTCCTCCTGCATTCACCAAACAAGAAAAAAAAAAGAATCAGATAAAAAAAAATAAACATTGGAATATAGGAGGAAAATGAAGGAAAATCCACCATTGGAGAGACTACATTATCAACAGAATCTTGCTTCCGCTTTCTGCCTCTAGCAACTGCAAAACATATTAATTAAGAACATTATCAACACCAAATGATGATACAATATAACCAGAAAACAGAGTGTCTAACGCAGACCGAGAAGAGACTGACCATTAGGGCATCTAGGTTTCATCTTGGAAACTCTCCAAGCCATAGCACTCTTAACTCCTTGCTTCACACCCTGTTTCTCAAGATTCTCCTCGTTGTGTTTCAACACACAATCATGACCTATCCATTCGTCCCAACTGTCACAAACAAATAACTAATCATTACAAAGAAGATAATCAGACCCTGAAATTATCAACGCCTTAGACTAAAAAAAAGTTTGTAATCTTGGCAAACGTTTGATTTAGCAACAGAATGATTTTCAGACAGACGATGATTTTTCAGACAGATGATGCAATAAAAAAGCCTGAAGATTTACTAACCTTTTGTTCCAACCCTGCAGAAACCAAAGGAAAAGGAAAAACAAAAGATTATAAAATTGAAAACGGCAAAAAATAGAGTAACGGCAGCATTATCAATAAATATGTTTATTTGTTTGTGCTTTAAAGGGATTGGTGGTGTTAATATGCAAACAAATAAAAAATCTTACTTACAATGTAATGCACATAATAGTTCCATTCATTGTCTTTAAATGTAACTTCAAGAACCTGAAAATACAAACAAAGATGAAAGTAGAGAACAACAACAACAACTTCAATTAATACAAATTAACATTACCTTGGCTTCGTAGAAGCGACCTTTGTGGTTGGCTAAAACTTTCTCTCCTTCTTCGAATTGACTCACCTCCGCAAGAGGAGGAGGAGGAGGAGGCAAGGCGTCTCCGTCACAATCGGTGTTGGACTCTGTAACAGAGAGAGAACCCCGTCGTGTTGTAGTCTCCGTCTCGGTGGCGGATTCATCTTTCTCGGCGTTGCTGTGGCTTCCCATCACAAAGAAAGATGTGGAGAATGAAGAGTGAAGAAGAGGGAGACAAACAGAGAAAAATAGGACAAAACACAGATCGTCGAATCTTCGACGGGGCACCAAATGTGTTCCGGGAAAATTGGGATTTTTCCAAATCGACGCGACGGGAAAGAATAATCGAATTACATCTGATTACTGGGCCTTTATATTTAGGCTTTTACAAAAGCCCATTTGAAAGTTTTATCAAAGTAGCCCATTATTTTATAATAACTGTATTTTAACATTAAAAAGACACAAATACCCCTTGTCCACCAATGAGATTGAAAAGTCTACAGAAAGGGGGGGTCGGTTGTTGAGCGTTGTGCTCTTCTTCCATGTAAGGGTACTTTAGTAATGTCGTAAATCCGCGTATTCTTGGCCACTAAGGCTCGCTCCGTTTATAAAAAATAAAAATGTCTCTCCTTTGGGATTATACAAGTGTGTCTGAAGCAGACATGTGCTAGTTAACCACACGACGACGACGAGGAACTCTAAAGTAAACCCTAATTTTCAAAGTTTCGCCCTTAACATTGTTTTCAAAGCGGTTCTGCTGGGAGATTCTCAGAATCGAAGATGGAAGACGATACGTGGGCTGTTTCCTCTTCTGGTTCTTCCAGAAGCTATCGATCATCAGCAACTACAGCTGCTAAGTATCAATCTGGTTATTATCCAAAATCCCCTTTCAATTTCAATTTCAATTTTTTTTCATTTTTTAGGCTCAAAGTTTCTGTCTTTATGGTTGAATTGGGTTTATGTTTATATCTGATTGAAAGTTAAGAGTTCCCCTTTGTTGTTAAGAAAGATTGTAGCTTTACGTTTACTTTAGATGACAAAAGACTTTTTCTTTTTTTCTTTCTCAAATTTCAGGTTCGTATCTAGATTCGGGAGACTTTGAAGAAGAAGAAGAAGAAGATGATGATGATGATGTTGAAGAGGATTACCCATGTCCGTTTTGCTCCGACGATTATGATTTAGTCGAGTTGTGTCACCATATCGACGAAGAGCATCAGCTTGAAGCTACCTATGGGGTATGTCATCCTCTTTCATTTACTATTAGACATTTAAGTTTAGATATGGATTAAAAGGTTCATATACTTTTGCTTTAGGATTCTGAGAAAATGACCCCTCTGGCCTAATTGAGTAGCAGTATTTAGATTGATGCCTTGGAATCAAATTGAAAATGGGGAAATGATTTCAAATGAGAAAAATAGCACTTGATCTTCAGCTACTCTTTGAGTTGACAAAACTCACCACCATTAGAAGCTTTTGATCAGGTTTAAGGATCTCAAGAAATGAATATTTTACATGATGGAACATTTTTTTTGGCTTTACATGCTTACTTTAGAGGTGAATGGTTTTTTAGTTGTGTGGTCTGTGAATTGTCTTGTGTGGTAACCCCTTTAGTTGTTTGTTATTTGTAGCTATGCCCGGTTTGTAACAAAATGGTGAAGATGGACATGGTGGATCATATAACCTCTTATCATAGAGATGTCTTGAAGATATCCTTTTTTTCTTTCTCATTTCAAAAACGTCACTTTTAGCCAATTTTCTTGAGTCTATAATGAAATGAATGCAATTTTATTGGAGTTTCCTTGACAGAAACTTTACAGTGTGCAGAAGCAGACATCTTCTTACATGGACGATCCATACTCATCATCAGATAAACATCTTCAATCATTTCACGATGACTTTCCACCATCTAGGCATACTTCTAAACCCGTTGTTGCGGACCACTTTTTATCTTTCCTCAACAGTCCTCCATTGCCAAAGCAGACAAAGCCTGTGCAGGTTGATTCAAGTGTAGAAGACAAGAATTTGATTGAGGATTCCTCTACAGTAAAAGACAGGACATCTTCAACACCTTTATCGGATACTGAACAACTGGAGAAGGCAAATAAGTGTGAGTTTGTACAGGGACTGTTGTCGTCAGCCATGTTTGATGATGGATGCGACTTCTTTTGAGATAAAAAAAAAGAAGCACAATAAAGATGTGAAGCCTGTAATGGCAAAGGCATGTTATTGGCATTGTTGTAATTTTGTTCAGTTCTGTTTTATCTGTTTCTGAGACATTAAAGTAGGTTTAGCTTCGTAATATATAGCCTATGCGTTTGAGGTTTTCTGCGCAAGAATCTTAATTGAACAGCTCTGCCATTTCAAAGCACTAGTCTTTACACTTGGGAGCTAAGCTTAACAATGCTTTCAAGCGTGAAATTAGGAACACGTGTTATACTGTCTGTCATCAAGCCCGTCTAGCTCAGTTGGTAGAGCGCAAGGCTCTTAACCTTGTGGTCGTGGGTTCGAGCCCCACGGTGGGCGCTTAATATTTTTTATGGAACCTGTAAAACTGATTTTCCCTGCAGCTAAACCCAGATTCTGTTAAATCTTTAGTCTTCTTTTGTTAAAGGGATTTTCTGTAACGTCAAAAACGTATGCTTGTTCCATATGTGGCGCTCACTACCAGTGAGAATCATGGCCGAGCGAAACAAAGATTAGTACGTGATTCAAAGTCCTTTGTGAAATTTTGCAAATAAGGGGTTTCTGAAAGATGCTCTGAAAGGGGTTTCTATAACGTCCGAAAATGGCACTCACTATAACGTCGAAAATGGCACTCACTCACTTACTAGTGTTATAGGTTTGGAGGTTTCTATAACGTCAAAAACGTATGCTGGTGTAATATGGCCACTCGCTAGTGAGAATGAGATTACTACGTTATTCAGAGTCCTTTTGTGAAATTTTGAAACTAAATTTAAGTACTTCAGTCATCTGTAAAGGTATAAATTTCATAAAATTTGATGCAACTAAGGGTTGGAAACATAAGAATTAAGTGACACTGAGAAGATTAAAATGTGAAAGCATAACACCAAATAACTGACATAACTTGTGTTTTTATCGGGAAAAGAAAGTATTTCAACAAAACCAACATCATAAAACATTCAAAAACTCAAGTCAAGTGAAATGATTTATATAGATTGATGATCACTATATCCTCTTCACTTCTTGGACTTCTTCTTTGGTACCCTACACAAGCAAAGAACCGTAAATGAATTAGTAGATGCAAAACAAATAATCAAACTGATATCACCACAGAGATCAGACTTACTCTGCAGTTTGAGCAGTAGTAGTAGCAGCAGCAGCAGCTGGAGGTGCAGTTGTAGGTGCAACATCTCCTCCAGGACCCTACACCAACAAACCAACCAATATTTAAGGATCTGTAATCCACAAACTCATAAATATCTACTTAATAAAAATATCAAGTTTAGCTATACCTTAGCTAGACGCTCTTCTCTCCTAGCATGTTTCCTTTCACGGCTAGCCTTGTTCTTAGCCCTCTTAGCCTCAAACTGATCAGACAAAGTCTTCTCTCTGGCCTTCTCGGCCTTGGACTTGTGGATGCTCTCCATCAAGACACGCTTGTTCTTGAAGACGTTACCCTTAACACGCATGTACATGTCGTGGTACATGTGCTTGTCAATCTTCTTAGACTCTCTGTACTTCTTCAGAAGACGCCTTAGAACACGCATCCTACGCATCCACAGCACCTTGGTCGGCAACCTAGCTTCACGGGTACCTTTCCTCTTACCGTATCCAGAGTGACGTCCCTTCATCTTGGCGATCTTCATGCGACGCGCTCTGGAGCGAGAGTGGATCTTTGTTGGTTTCTTGATGATGAAACCATCGTTCACAAGCTTCCTGATGTTTTGCCCTACAGTTTTTTCATTACCAAACACTCTCTTAGTTAATCTATGTAGCAGTACATAAACTACTATCACCAGCTCTACAAACTTAGAAAAGAATCAAAGCAACATGAGACCACTAATAGATTTACATTTCTAAGATTCAACAAAGCCTAAATTGAATACAAGAGAGATAAGGAAGAAACATACGGGAGTTGGCCATGGAGATATCGGCGGTTTCATTCGGATCGAGCCAAACTTTGCCCTTCCCGCACTTCATCACGGACGCGGCCAGCCGCTTCTGGGGCTTCAGAGACACCATTTTTTTCTTTTTTACCTTTTGGTGTGGCGGAGGAGGACTGCTTCTCGGAGCAGACGAAAGAGTTTATGTAGTATATCTTTACTTGTCTAGGGTTTCTCTACTCTCCAATCTATCTATTGGGCTTTAAATTTTAAATTAGACATAAAAGGCTTTCTGAAAAGCCCATTCGAAACCTCGTAACATTAATTACTCTTCTTCGTATTTGCGTTGGTGTTCGTTCTTCTTTTACCCTGGTGAAAAAATCACACGTATCTATTTTTTTGTCTTTTTTCTATCTATTCTTTTTTTTTTCTTTTTTGAGAAATTCAAGATTCATAAGACACAGAACCGGTCTTGATACCACGCCAATCAAGCATTCGCTTCCGGCCACCAATTTTATCATAAATATTTCGGCCACAGAATAAATAATGTTCCTATGGGCAAGGTACCTTATGTTATTCTTTGAATCTACTAGGTTCGAAGCTTCAAAATTTATCTTACAAAGTTCTTTTTTAAAACATATGCAAACCAGTCCCAAAAAAAATATCTAGCCTTAGAATAGTGAGGACCGGCTCTAGACAGAGACTAACTAACAATGAATTAGGTGTCTATTCTTACTTAACAGAACACGAACACTATAAAGAAACTGTAGAATTTTAGGTTCCCAGATTTTTAGGATATATAACTTTTCTCATGAAAATATGTTTGTAAATATGAAAGTGTCACTGTTACAAAAAAAAATATATATGGAAAGTGTCGCTCTTTTGAAGTGTAAACTCCTTTTCAATTTTAATCCATTGTTTGTGTTACTGACAAAAACGATCCGCAATTGAAACATTTTGATAAGAGTAACCCCAACAACAAACGTTCTTACAAGCATTCAATACATACATCCCATAATTACATCACACTGATCACAAAAGATATTCACCACCGCCTTTCCGAGAATAAAGAGTTAAAGACAATAGAAAGATCAAAAAAAAAAAAAAAATCAAAAAAGATGATCACCTTTTCTCATTAGTAAATTATCCACTGAGGGAAACCCCTAGCAACATAAAATTGCCTTTACTGAGGCAAAGTAGCACTCGTAGCAATGAAAAAAAGCACATCTATTTGTGATTCGCCTTGATTTTCCACCTAGTGAATTTTCTCAGAATATTTATGTAAACTTTGTGGTTCATGTTTAAAAGAAGAGAAATATCCTACGACAACCCTAAAAAAGTTTGTGTCACAAATATAGCCACTAAAAATCAAAATAATCAAAATATTTCATTAAAGAAGTAAATATACACTTATACATTTAGGATTAACTATTCTAATTTTAGGATTTAGAGTTAAGGGATGCGATTTGAGATTAAGTTTAAAATTTTATAAAATAAAAATAAATATTTAAAATTTAAATAAATTTATTTCAATTTTCAAAAAGTATTTTTGAATTTTAATCTGAAACTATTAAAAAAAATTCTGAATTTTTTTAAAAAATATTATTTATTTTATTTGTATTTTTATATATAGGGTATAAGAATTTTTTACTTGCTAAATGAAATATTTTAGTCATTTTCCTTCTTAAGGTTTCTTTTTATGACGAAAACTTAAAAAATAATTTATTTAGAAGAATCTCCAATATATTAATTTTTAAACATCTGAACATTTTTTGTAGTCACGTGTCATCACAAGGATAATTCTTAGAGTCTTTAGAAAAATATGTTGGTCCATCATAATTATATTTTTTATTAAACTAACTATAAAATTGATTATTAGTGTATAAAATAATATTCTTTATTCTTTCTTTAAATAAAAACTACAGAATTATTCAATGTGATTAACATATACTGAATGTTGGGACTTTAAAATTTTATTAATGTATAGGGATATTAATTTACAAAAATTCATTTTTAAATTTTTTTCTATTTTTGTTTATAAAATAATAAAATATTTGATTTTACCATATGTACATTATTTAAAATTTAGAAAGTTGACTTTCATATTATTTTATTATCTTATTTCGTGTATATTTTTATGTTTCATAGAATTGTTACGTGATTTTCGATATAATTTTACTAAATATTATCAAAATATATTGAAATATTAAGAAAAATATATGTTTTTTCATTGTAGATATAAAACCAACAATATAATGTTTATTTTGTATGTATATAAAAAATATAAATTGATAGATTATTAATTTATGATTTTAATTAGACTATATATTTATATGACAGTTTTTTAAAATATTATTATCTTATTATTTTATCGATCTATATCATATTTTGCACCGACTAAGTTGCGACCGGCGAAATTTATTAATTTAGAGAGATTATTAATTGCTGACAAAAAAAAGATTATTAATATATCGAGTGTTAATTTATAGAAGTTTTACTGTATATGACAATTAATGATTATGAATAATAAATATTTGATAACAATTTTTGTATCCTCTATTTTTTGTTTAATTTTATATTATTAAAAGAAATTAAACAATCACATCAAATATATAATAAATTTTTATATTTTTCTTATATATTATATTTTGAATTTATTTTAAATGAATATAAACTACTAAAAATGTTAAAAATAAAACTTTGAAAATTTTGTGATCAACAAATGAATTTTGTTTTTGTTATAACAAGATACAAATGATCATAAAATTGTATGAAAATATGAATTCTCATTTAAATATATTGATATATTAATATCGTCTAAATTAAAATATGTACAATATAAAAATACATAAATATGTTTGAAATTTGCATTGTAAAACTATCACATCAAAAAGTTTGGGATTAATGAATTATTTTTTTTGTTACATCAAATATACAAATGTTAATAGAACCATATGATAATAAATATTTATATTGAAATATATTATATATCTATCTCAATATCATTCAAATTTAATTATATACCATATAAAATAAATAAAATAATTATTTTGATTTACTTACCATAAACATATTTTAAATAAACAAGAGATATTGTTTTGATTTATTTTATTATTCTAATACCACATATATTAATTAAGAAACAATTGATTACTTTAACAAGTGTAAAATTTTATTAATTAATATTTTTCAAAAATCTCTATAATATTATTTGAGAAGTCAGTTTTTTATGTGTCGCTCTCACGTTAACTCTCACGATGGTTGATTACATTGATACCCTTAATAAATTTAAAATATTACATTTAAATACTATTATTTTTTATTTAGTTTCCTTTTTAAAAAATTTCCATAAAACATATATATTAAAAAGGAAACATTTATAAATTTTTAAAATCGAATTTAAAAACGAAAATATATATGTATATATAATATGAGTTCATTAAAAAGGAAATTTCACAACATAGTAATATTCTATTAAAATACTATTTTAGATAACATAAAATATACTTTTGAAATAATAAAATACTTACTTTATATCTATTGTTTCTCATATGAAAAATATTTATTTGTATATAATGTGATTTTATAAAAACAAATTTCAGAAAGATAATCTTGATATTAGAAAAAGAAATATTATTTATTTTAAAACATAATTTTAAACAATACAAAATAATAAAAATATTTTGATATATCTATCTAATGTCTTAAATCATTACATAAAATAATTAAGTAACATAAACTGGTATATGTTTAATTGACTAAAAATAGTTTATAATTAGTATTATTGAAATTTTTTGTTAATTTTTAATATATTTAGTTGATTATAATATCATTCAATTCCAGAAAAATATCTATAAATTATATTTTACTTATATAATATGATTTATCAAATACAATCACAATTGTTTTACTGTTTATTTTAAGAGAGAATAAAAACTATCATTTTAACAATTAAATAATTATAAAATATTTTAAATAACACAACAATATATACTTTAACTATGTAGATATATTAGATTTTATTATTACAATTATATGTTTTCCTAATATTAAATTTGCTTTTAAATTTTATGTTTTTATGTTTGTGGAGTTTAATATAAACATAATCCAAATACCAAAGTAAATATGAATTCTTATGTTTAGATTATATAAATTAAATTTTAGTTTATATCTCAATAAATCTAAGACATATAATTATTTAGATTTTATAAGATATTTTAATTATTGTAAATATTGATACGTGTTAATGAGCTTCCAAAATGTATCAGTTACTTATGTATGTAACTCAATATATGAAATATTTTAATTATTGTATATTATATATTAATATCAATTGGATTTTTTCTAAACGGAGTCTGGATACTTACTTTTATTAGTCCGACCACGTAAACTATTAAAAATAATTATATTTCAGTTTGAATTTGAAAGAATATATGTGACTCAACATACTCATATTACTAGTTACTCGACTAAATAATCTTATATCCAAAATAATATATTATATTAAAATAAAGAAATACAACAAACAACCTAAATGCATATAATAAAATTAATCAAAATTTTAATATATTTAGAATAAAAAGAACTACAGTTGAATGCAGAGAAATAAATGTAATCAAATATACCTAAATGATAACTAAATCGACTAGATATAACATATCTAAAATCATATGTCTAATTGAAGTATTGTAATATTATTAATATAAATTATGCATAAAAATTATAAATTAATTTAAAATTAAAGTATATAGCGACCAATTAGTATAGTATATTTATTTTATAAATATTTATACCCGTGCATGAGCACGGAAAAATCACATAGTCTTATAGTAGATTAATACATCAAAGATTTATTTAGAAGTTATTAAAATCACCTAGCGAGAATATGGATTGCACAATAAATTTGCCTTCCTAACCCTATCCAATTTTTCTTGGTCACAATACTGGCAAAGAATAATTTGGAATTTGACAATCTGAAATAATAACATTTTTTAGTCAAGTCAATTGTATTCTTTAAATGGACCTATAATATTTTTAATGATTAACTAAATGGATCACGTACATAGTAGAATGTAGTTTTGGTTTAAATTTGTTGCACACCCAAAAAAATATGAATCATCATCATTTTCGTTTAAAATTTTGTTACAATGAAAAATTATACAGTTGGAAAAAATCTGAATATAGAAAACCGAACCAAATCTAATATTAACTTTAACCAAAATTGTTTAGATATCTGAACGGATTCAAGATTTTGATATTTAGAGAACTGGAAGCGAATCCGATCCAAACCGAAATATTTTGGGTGTCCAAATATATTTGAACGAGATTTGTATAGTTATATATATTAATTATTTTTAAATTGAATATCAAAAAAAATATACAAAATATATAAGATGTTTTCAAGTTGTCCAAAATACTTGGAAATATATACTAATAAAATACATGTTTAAATAGCTAAAGGATACTCAAAATACCAAAAATACTTAAATTTTTTTATTGATTTCTCTCTAAATATTTAAGTTAAACTAATGTTTATGTTAAATTTAAGTATTTTGACATACATTATTAAAATTTATATGTTATGTATTATTTTTAATTTTAGATTTTTAGAAATTAAAATTATATATTAACTTTAATTTTAAAGTAAAAAATAAATGGGTTATCAGAACTCAAACCAAACCCGAAAAGTTATGAACCGAATCTAACCGAACTCACAAAATCCAAACTGAATATAACAAAACGAACCAAATGATACCCGAATACTCATCTTTAATTAAATATAAAAAGTTATCAATAACAAAATGAGTAGTATTTATAATATTTAAATACATTATAGTTATAGAAAAAACTTATTCCGCGCAAAGCACAGATTGTCGTCTAGTTACCCTTAAAAAAGTCAGAACTAATTCCGTACATTATACTATAGAATTGAGTTGAATAATCGTTTGTTATTTTGTATCCCCCAAAATGTTTTTGTATTTTGTTATATTGAATCCGCATTTACATATGTACTAGGTGATTTTCCCGTGCTCATGCACGGGTACAAATATTTATAAATTAAATATGTTACAATAGTTGATTGTTATTTAATTTTAATTTTGAATTAATTTATAATTTGTATGCATAATTTATACTAATAATATTATATTATTTTAATCATACATATGATTTTAAATAAGTTATCATTTGGGTATATTGGATTGCATCAATCAATTTCTCTAAATTCAATTAATATTTTTTATTTTAAATATATGAAAATTATGATTATTTGCTTTTACTTTGGTTGTTATCTTAGATATGTAAATATATTTGAGGAAGATTATGTATAACTTAAGATATATTGTGCTTAGAATGAAGTAAAAATAAACTAAATATTTGATTCCAAATTATAAAAATTAAACGATATGTTGATTTTTAAAATAAAATATTAGAAAGTAAAACGATAATCAATTGGAAGTTACTTACATAAGTAACTAATACTTTTTGGAAACTCATGAACACATATCAATATTTACAATAACTAAAATATTTAAATAATTTTATGTCTTATATGTATTAAATGGTAAACTGAAATTTATGCAAATAATCCTAAAAATGAGAATTCAGATTTGCGTTGGTATTTTGATTATGGTTATATTAACTGTGACAAACCTAAAACATAAAATTTAATATTAAAAAACATTTTTAATAATGATAATATATAATATATCTACCTTGTTAAATTATATAGTGTTATGTTAATTTAAAATATTTTAATTAGTTGATCAAAAGTTAATTTTAATTTATTTTTAATATCTCTTTAAAATAAACAGTTTAATTTTTTGTGATTGTATTTTAGAAATCATATTATATAAGTAAAATATAATTTATAGATTACGAAATCACATTATATACAAATATATATTTTCATCTAAGAAAATATAGATATAAATAAATATTTTATTACTTCAAAAGTATATTTTATGTTATTTAAAATAGTCTTAAATGGAATATTTCTATTTTGTGAAATTTCTTTTTTTTAATGAAATCATATTATATAAATATATATTTTCGTTTTTAATTTTTTAAAAAAACTTTATAAATGTTTCTTTTTTATTATATATGTTATTTGGAAAAATTTAAAAAGAAACTAAATAAAAAATTTAATAATAGTATCTAAATGTAATTTTTTTTAATTTATTAAGGGTATCAGCGTAATCAACCATCGTGAGAGTTAACGTGAGCGCGACACATAGGAAACTGACTTCTCAAATAATATTATAGAAATTTTTTATTTTGAAACAGCTAGTTAACATATTTATATTATATATGACAAAAAGGATTTTCTGGCTTCAGATAATCAAAATTATCGGGACAGTACTGGGAAAATTAACATAAATCTAAAACATTCACAACTTGTCAAATAAATTTAAGAGGGTGGGGAATTTATATATATATTTTTTTCACTGGTAAATGATGGGTTGCTTCTTTTTTTTTGTATATATATACTCAGCCTTCCCAAATAATATGATTGGTGTAAAATTAAAATAATTGAAACTGAATTAATTGGAGAAGTTCTTGAGATGGAAATATCGATATCTCAGCTCGCCTACGCATGACCTTTCTATATACTTGTGCTGAGATTTGGTTAAGAAAAATAAGCTTGAATTATCTGATGTTTTTTTAGTTTCATTCAGTTAGTACCTTTAAATAGAGTAATTCTGTTTGTAAATAAAATGTGTGTATCACAGACCAAATTTCTAACCAGGATAATCAGCTTAAGGATCCCTCTATTATACATTACCTCTAAAAGTAAAAATAAAAATATAAAAGATAGGAGAAAACATTATCAAAAGCCAGATATGATTGGTGTAAAATTAAAATAATTGAAACTGAATTAATTGGAGAAGTTCTTGAGATGGAAATATCGATATCTCAGCTCGCCTACGCATGACCTTCCTATATACTTGTGCTGAGATTTGGTTAAGAAAAATAAGCTTGAATTATCTGATGTTTTTTTAGTTTCATTCAGTTAGTACCTTTAAATAGAGTAATTCTGTTTGTAAATAAAATGTGTGTATCACAGACCAAATTTCTAACCAGGATAATCAGCTTAAGGATCCCTCTATTATACATTACCTCTAAAAGTGAAAATAAAAATATAAAAGATAGGAGAAAACATTATCAAAAGCCAGATATTCTAATGCTTTTTTTGCTGATAAATTTCCAAACGAAACAAACGTTTGTGAAATTTTGTTTTTTCATCATTAAATTATTATACCAAAACAAATCATTTGGTACACGTTTGGAAGCTATGTTTTCCACCAAAGACAACCTTAGCGTTGTCACAAACAGATCCAACTAAACCTCCTGACGCTTCGAATTTTTTCCCTTTCTTGCCTACGTAGTTCAAGTTCACGTCAACGACGTTGACTCCTACGCACGGTACCGATTTGCTGCAATTAAGCTGAACAACATTTTGTGTAATTGTTGTTCCTCTTATGTTCGAGAACAACACATCGCTTACGGAAACTTGTGAATCCTACAAACACATACACACACAATACATAAAATATAGAATTCGGTAAGTTATTGAATATAAGAGATTAATTTGACTTTGTGGCTTCAGATTTTTCTCGGTTGTAACTTATATACTTACTCCGCCTCTTGAACCGTAGTTTTGGTCAATGATGATTGGGTTCTTGACACTTTGCATTTGAATGTTTTCAAATTTAATGTCTGCAGCCTTGCTTGGACCTGAGCCACCCCAAGTCTTGATTCTAAGACCATTGTCGGTCTCTATCATCGTGCAGTTGCTAACGTGAATGCCGCTAACGTCCTCCTCGTTCTTGTACTTACCAAGACTACCAATACTTATGCCGTGTCCTGGACCACAGATAATACCTTGGATGGTTACATTGTTGGAACCACGACCAATTGAAACACAATCATCTCCTGTCGCCATTTTACTGTTCGTGATGCTAACGTGGTCCGCATTGCTCAAATGGATACCATCGGTATTAGGACTTTCAGCAGGCGCCAGAAGCTTAATGTTGTGGATGTTGACAAACTCGGTTTTCACCAAGAACATGTGGAAGGCTTTTGAGTTGACCGATGTGATGCCGTTGACTTCAAGATTTTTCATGTTTCTGAATTTTAGAGACTGCATGTGTACGTAGGTACGAGTGATTGGTAGAAAATATTTTATTATTCAGTGATATTATATTATATATGTAGAGAGATATTAACTTATTCTTACCGTTGGAGGAAGATTGCAATTGGTCTTTTTGCCACAACCTTCTTTCCATATGTCTTCACCTTTGCCGTTGAATGTGCCGGTTCCGGTGAGAAGGAAATCATTGACACGCTCGAATAAGAACCATTCGGGGGTCGCATATCCACTCGTTGTAGCGATGATCGTGCCTTGAACTTCGACGGTCACTCTGCTCTTGCATGGACCAGCAAAAATAACTGGACCAGCCAAGTATTGTCCTGTAGGGACTAGCAGCGTTGCCGGTACAGGACTGTCACACACTTGGATCCATGCTTTCAAAAACGCCTGCATATTATTGCATGTCACAATGTCAGAATTAATACTATATTATTGGATCAATGCTCTTTGTCACATGTGATTTACTAATTACCAAAAGATTGTAAGGCGAAACTCAAGCTAATCAAAAAAAGAAAAAAACTCAAGCTAATCCCTAAATTTTAAGAAATCTTACCTTGAAAGTATTGGTCGCACCATCTCCCACGGCTCCAAACTTAGTAATATCAAAGACCGCGCCGGAATTACCGGAAAGGCCACGGCGGCCGCCGAGATTTTCACCATTAGCCACGCAAGAACCAAACACTACGGCCATTAGAATTAACGAACCTACTTTACTATCATTTGCCTTAGCGAGCAATCTTCTTCCGTTAGCCATGGCTATAATTAATTAATATCTTTATTTCTTTTCCTTTTCTTCTTCTCTTAAGTGTACACAAATATATATTGATTTGATTATTGGAGGATTCATGATGTGTTTTATAGGGTTAGTTTGTATGCTATTTATGGATTTAAATATGTTTTAAAGTAATGGTTTTAGAGAAATATCAGTGTGTGATTGCATCTTCTTTTGCGGATAGCTAACCACCCAATGTTAAGTAATAACGTTCTGATTTCACGGTCATTTTTATATATCACAAAACAAATGTATTGATTAACCGGTTGAGAATGATCAGCACTACTAGGTTAATTAACAATCTATAACTGCAAGCAATTGATACCACTTGTTTGTGATTTTGGTTTCTTCCTCAACGAATTCTGTGTAAAAACAAAGTGTTGTATTTTTGTAACTATAAACTGTTAATATTGAAATTCAGGCAATTCCCTAAAATAATAAAAATTCAGATATTCATATCACTTAAAGTCGTGATAAAATTATGTATATATGTTATAATATAAGTTTGACGTTTGATTTTGTAGCATCTGGAACTACTGTGTGCACGTCCTCATTTAAAGTTTAAACACAAAGCCATGGTTGGCATTAATAAAACCATGGACTTTGAAAACATTAGTTCTTTTATCCACAAAACATAAAATTGCGTAAATCTGGAATTGAGTCTGTCATAACTCATAACATAACAGAGATAACGAGAGCTTTACTCGACTCATCTCTCTCTTTATTCAACTCGAAAATGGAAATTCAGGTTTGGTTACAAGATCAATTAAAACAAAATTAGATTCGGATACGTTTTGGGGCAGATATATTTTTGTTTTAGTTTTTCTATATTAATTTTTATATTTGATTTTTTATAATTATTTTTTGTTTAATATTGATTTAATTTAATATAATATTTTTTATAAATAAAATACATAATTAGACATAACATTTATCAATAGGTTATATTCTTGTTTTAGTAGAATAGATAGCTTAAGTCAAAATATTACAATCTAATTTCGCCTGTCCACTAATTCTGCACATTCCACTAGTTTGTTTTTAAAATCATTAGGAACAGTGGCCCTTTTCAACCATTGACGATCGTAATTTTCCTCGTTTCATCGGATGTCGGAAGTTCCTGTGTCATCTCTTGAATTGTTAGTTACCGATAAACGTCTCAAAACTTGTAACCGTCACTAACTATGAAGTGATAGACTAACTTAAAGAGGGAGGCCACTCTTATCAATAGAGGCCTGAGAAACTGAGGTGTACACACTCCAAAACTGTCTTGAACCATGCAGAAAACGAGATGATTCACCGCCGTAACCTGTCCAAACGTCTGCAAAAAAACTATGCATAAAAAAGTCTAAGTACACCACTGCAGAGATCAATTGGGTCGTTGGAACACCCATGATGTGGATGATAAATAGTTGATATGGAAATGGTCCCCCAAGAACCACCTTCACTACTGAAACCTTCGAGAACTGAAGGCCAATTTCTATGTTGATAAGCCACTAATCCGGTGTCAGCGGAAAGGAACGAACAAAATTAACCAATATTGAACCAGAATAGAAAACCACTACTTTAATTCTGGAAAGATTAGAAAGTTTAGAAGCAAGGACGGATCCAAGGGAGAAGGGGATGTGACATACTGTAGATCCCACGCTTTTTTATCTTTCTTTAATAATTAATCTAAATTTATTTTCATACCCTAATATATATATAAGTTATATAATGAGTCACATCTATTCTATTAATTCATCAACATGTCCAATTGATATTAGTTGTGTCCAATATACAATTTCAACAAAACATATTTTTTTAATATAACTGCAATGAAACTAGCATAACCACCACATTAATCCGTCTAATATAGGGTAACCGCCTCATAAACCAGCATGACCACTTATCCATGCAGTTATTCATTACAAACAGCAATTGAAAAATATGTGAATATGTAGGGGATAGATAAAATATATTACGTCAGTTTTTTCTATTTTTTTCTAATAATTGGACCAAATCTATTTTTCTGAGTATATATCTAAAAAATAAGAACATTTCAGGAATCAAATCTATTATTCTAAAGTCAATTTTGATGCATTTTGTTGCATTGCGTATTTGTATGGGCTTTTAAAATTTCTACTGTTTGAAAATTATTTTGTCTAATTGAGCTTAATTAGATATTAATAATCTACATTATTATCAAACAATTTCTATAATTTGTTATTATCTTTTAATAAAATACCTACTTAAGTTTGGAAATAAAATGTGGGAAATTAAAACTGTTATCATATATGAAACTACAAAAAAATATAACATATTGCAAATTTTATGAATAAAGATTAAAAATAATTTCCCAAACGTATATGGCACAAGTACATATATATGAAACTTGATATATTTAATATACTTACAAGAATTATCTATTCTATTAAATTCATATTATACAAAAATATGATTATAAATTAAAGGGCGATATATTTTTGGCATAGCAATTTTGTAAGTTTTTGAATAGGATTAAGTAGATTTTTTTACTCGAAGGGAGGGTATATTTTTACTTATATCATGCAAAGAATACATTTTCTTAATAACTAAACAAGAATTTGGCATAATAATTAAATTAAATTTATAAAAAAAAATTTAGAAATATAAATTTTAAAAATGAAATTAGTATACTTAAACTAAAAGTATAAAGTTAATATTTTTTTCAGAATTTAAAAATTTTTGGTCAGTCTTCGGGGCGGGTTGGATTTGATATTGATTTTCAGATATAACACTTTAAGAACCGTTTGAGTATATATACTAGGTCTAATAAAGTATGAGACTTTATTTTCGAGTCGATTCCAAATCGGTTTTCTTTTTTATACGAATATTTTTGACTAATTATGTTAGCTAATTACAAGGAAAATATAATATGTTGCAAAAACTAGGACTAAAGTTTAAAAATAATTTTTGAAATGCATATAGCATAAGTGTATAATTATGCAATTTAAACTATTTAATATAGTTACCAAAAATTATATTAAATTTAATTTATATTAAATGCAAATATGATTATAAAAAACACAAATATATTACAAAAAACAAATATGACTAAGAAAACAAAAATATAAAAATTAAATATTTCAAAAAAATAAAAATAAAAAACATATGACCCGCCCTTTAAAAATTTATATTATGAAACGATAATTTGGGCTTCGAATATTGTTAACCGTTCGTAACTTCCCTATATTCCTGTTTTTATGTTCAAATAAAAAAACAAATAATTTGGACTGAATATTGACAAAAAGACGAAGCCTTATCATATGATACATGTACATACTTACAAAACTTATCTATTCTATTAAATTCATATCATACAGAATATGATTATACAAACACACAAACATAAAAATTATGTTTCTTTAAAAAATAAAATTAAAACTAAAACTAAACAACTAAAATTAAAATTAAAAATTATTATCATGATCCGATATTCTACAGATTTTAGTTTAACGGGTTTTAAATAGATTTCTACATTTGGACCCGCCTTTTTATATTTTTTAGTTTTATATTCTTTTAGAAATTTAATTTTTATATTTATATGTTTTAGTCATATTTGTGTTTTTCATTGTATAACATTTCTCTTAAATAATTAATAGGAGGTTTTAATCATTGTATTAAAATAGTTTTACCATACATATATCAATATGTTATATTTCTATTTTAACAGTATTGACTAGATTCGGATTCGCCTTTAAAAGAGCTGGTATATTTTTTTGTTTTACATATTTTAGAAATTTAATTTTTATATTTATGTTTTTAATCATATTTATATTTTTCTTTGTATAATATTTCTTTTAAATAATTAATAAGAGGTTTTAATAATTATCGTAAAATAATTTGACCACACATATATCAATAGGTCATATTCCTGTTTTAGTATATTGATATTATATAATGAAAAAAACGTAAATAAAAACATAAATATAAAAATTAAATTTATAAAAAAATGTAAAACAAAAAAATATACCCGCCCTTCTAAGGGTGGGTCAAAATCTAGTACTTATTAAAATTCTCAGTTTGCCCGGGTGCGATGTCACGAAGATTGAAAATGCTGTAGTAAAACTTGAGGCCACCAAATATCATAGACTACCTTCAAAGATCCACTGGAAACCAGAAGCCACGAAACGTCATATAGACGACATTCGTTATATTTTTACATTCATGTGAAAGATTACATAGACGATTATACAGCCGACAATTTTATATCTATGTCCGATGATACGACATGCACTATGTAGAAGATCTTTTGTAACCATTTTTTTCCATAATATACATGCGTTTTTTAAGGTTTGACCCACAAACTTCATGGTGTTAAATATTAATGGATCCTTAATCAAATTGCTGAGTTAAGGAGGTTTCCACGTTATTTGCTATTCTGTTAAAAGTAAACTAGTTGTTTTCCTGCAGTAAAATTTTTTTTAAATCTAACTTATATTTAAAAATATATTTTATTAAATATTACAGATTTTACTATTTTCTTACTAATATTTAATATATACAAATATATATTAAATCAATTTGTATAAAACTAATAAAAATGATATAAAATTGTATAATTATAAAAAATTAGCCTAAACAATATTTATAAATTTTGTTGATATATAAGAAATTAATAATTTTACGATTATATATTTAATTTTTAAAAAAATGTAGAAAATTTTGAAAGTTTTAGTAATTCAGATTGTATAATTATACCAAAATAATAATATTTCAAAATTTGAAATGTTATATATAAATATATTTATTTTATAGATGATGTATGAGTTATTACCATATTTTAAAAAAAAATTACCAAAAAAATATATATTAAATGTAATATATGAATTATTACCATATTTTAATAAGTTTGCCAAAAATATAAATCAACATTAAATGAAATTATCCATGTCATATTTTTCGGAAGCCATGTCATCAATTTTAATAACTACGTCATATTTGTTTTGTAAAATTGATTGTAGAGAGGACATGTGGAAAAATCACTTTGCAAATATAGTCTAGGAAATGAATTATTACCATATTTTAATAAGTTTGCCAAAAATATAAATCAACATTAAATGAAATTATCTATGTCATATTTTCTCGAAAACTATGTCATCAATTTTAATAACTACGTCATATTTATTTTGTAAAATTGATTGTAGAGATGACATGTGGCAAAATCATTTCGCAAATATAGTCTAGGGAATATATTATTTGTGTAGATATAATTTGCTCTGAAAATTATTATTTTATTTACTATTTCACGAACGTTACTTTTTAATTAAAAAATATATGAACCTACCACAATACTTATGTTCATATAGTCCTTTCAAACATTGTGTTCATGTATTAGTTTCGCATGAGCTTCGTACGTATAAGTTGTTTTCAATTTGCATGGGTTCTTCCCAAACAAAATTTAGAGAAGGCGACGGATAGTAAAGCGTAATATATAATTATAATATTAAGACCAATTAGTACCTCATCGTCTAAAACACATCAGTCGGATCATACCATCTTTTTCTGAAACTAGATGGTACCATCTTGGCTACTAATTTAGATAACATCCTTAATTCTAAAGGTAAATAAAAACAACGGTTAATTGATTAGGATGAAGCTTAACTAGACTTGGCCAAAGGAGCGAGCGAGATATGCCAAAGCTCCAACAAGTGGAGCATTAATGTAAGTGGCTGGCTCGGACCGCTGGTAGTCGGAGCGTTCATCAGGGAACTGGTCGTTCTGGTTCGGACCACCGACGACTGCACCGGTTAGATCGTTGGGATTAGGAGCTTGAGAGTTAAACATGGAAAAGCCATCGTGGCATTGGATCTTGGTCGGGTGGGCTGCAACGGAGGGGAGGGATGAGCCACGGTGGTGTATCCGACGTGGATATTTCGGACCATAACCAACCATGTATGACATTTTCAGTGGATTGTCCCCAAGTAAATAGTCAACCTGCCATATATAATCATATACATAAAATTATATTTTTGTATAATAAATAAATACTATAGAATCTTTTTTTCAATTTTGTTTTCGGTTTGAGTTTGATTAGAATGTGCAAATGCAGCTATATCATAAAAAGGCATGTAGTGTGCACAATATTAATTTTTAAGATGAACCTGATTCTTGGCGATGGTGCGGAGGCCGGCGGGGGTGACGACGGAGCCACCACAGTAAGCGACGGTGCGAGCAGATGTCAAGTATTTGGCGTAGGTCAAGAGCAAGAACGATGTTGACGTCACGTATTGCATGTTGCTCTCACCCATCTTGAACAGCAGCCCACCTATACATTCAAGCAAATACAATACACTCTTCAATTAATTTTCCTAGTGAACCCAAATACTACTAGGCATTATTTCAAAACAAACAATTTACATTCTTAGTTGTTGAGTCACCATAGTTAATGAAATGAAAACAAATACACATTACCCATTAATTATGGCCTTGACTCTTGAGGGGGTAAGAGTAATAAACAAGAACATTATAGGCAAATATATAAATAAATGAGAAAATGAAGAGTTGAATTTTTAATATACCTGGGGTGTATTGGGAAGATGAAAATGGAGCTCCAGGTATAACAGAACAAATGAAACTATCAGCATGCTCTTTGTACTCTTCAAGTGCTTCCACTTTCTGAATCAGAAACTCCTAGGGAAAATCAAGAATCAAATGGTTAATATTATGAATTTTTTTTTTGAACACATGTTAATATATATTATGAATCATAAATCTTTTTAATAAACAATTAAGTGTTTCTTTCTATTATAACCTTGGAGAGAAGAATTCTGGCACCAACATGCTTATTATCCCAGCTAAACATGTTATCAAACTCATCAGCTCCAAGGTTTCTCCCATTTTTTTGGACGTAGCTGAGATATGTTGGGTTACATGTTGCTTTGTGTAACCAAGCAGCTCCCCATAACAACTCATCCTGACCAAAAAAAAAAATCAAATGGATTACAGATTTCTTTAGATTAACGTTATAGGCTATTTAGAAAGACCCAATATAAGTAACTTTAAAACCTGATATCCAGAGTAAGAACAATAGAATGGACAGACTTCTGGCTTTAGACCTGCACTGTAGGGTCCTCTGTACTTGTCCGCAAATGCAAAAACCTTAAAACCCCATAAACACAATGTAGTTAATGCTCAGATTTATGACATTTTGAATGGAAATTTTTTTTTAGTGCCACATGGTTATTAAATGTAAGAGTAATTACAAAACGGTTGGTTTTTTTGTTCAACTTTGAAAGTATGTATTTTATTTTCTTTTTTTTGATAAAATACGAGTATATATTTTCCTTTCGTTGTTTACCGTAATGGCTCGTTGGAGGAGGAGATTGGAATAAGAAGGATCACATTTCCGGAAAACAATCGAAGCAGCGGCAAGAGCGCCAGCTATTTCACCGGCGATGTCAGAACCAGGATTGTTCTTGTCTACTTTAAACACACTTCTTGGTGTATCCATGTCTTCTGGTCTCTCCCAACAAGCATGGTCCATGTTAGGATCACCAACCTATATAAAACGCTAACGTTAACTACTTCTTCCTCTGTTTCCCATAGTTTAAATTTTTTCAAAGAGTGGATATAAACTAAGCAACCTGAACATAAATGGTGTCAGGGTGTGAAGTGGCTTTGAGGAGAAAGTCAGTGCCCCAACGAACTGCGTCTTTAGCGTTTGGTAACTCAGAGTTCATAAGATCACCAAACTCAATTAAACTCCATGAGAGCATTGTCGTAGTGAATGCCATTGGAAAGCCAAACTTCATGTTGTCTCCTGCATCATAATATCCTCCCACCAAGTCCACCTACAAAATTAATCCGTATTAACCAAAATTAATAGGTTCAAATCATCAACCTTTTTTCCCTCTGTTTTATACATCTAACCGAAAAAAGGTTTGAACCTTTTGATGAAGAATTTTTTTTCAAGATCATGAAAAGCTCCAAAGAATATATTTTTTTTTCTTTTTTGTTCTTTTTATATTTTTTTTGATGATTTCTAATATGTTTATAACGTAGGTTGGTCAAATGTAATACCAACAATCATGAATAAAGAAAACAAACCCACGTCACATTTTCCAAAAAAAAAAGTAATAAAACGAAAGAAAGTAGTGTGATTTACGTTGAGGGCAGAGCCATCAGAGAGGCCAGAGTTACTCCTCCAAGTCATCCTCTGGTTTGGAGGAAGCTTTCCGGATCTCTGACCTTCGAAGAAGAGAATGGACTTGGTAAGAGCGTCTTTGTAGTTGTGGTTGTCGAGGTGGTGACGCTGGTGGAGGCTACGAAGAGAAGAAGACGACGACGGGGAGGAGAAGCCATTGGAAAGAAGGAAAAGGAGAACCAGAAATGTGGCGAGGACGCGAGAAGAAGAGAGAGGAAGAGACATTTCTCTTGTGTTACCGAATAGAGAGAGAGAGAGGCCTTAGGTGAGCCAATGAATGAATAGTATGAAGAACCTTGCTGCTATAGATTGAACAGAGAGGAAGTAAAAGCTCTGTTTATATAGAAAAAGATTGGTTGTTTCCCCACTCCTCACTTTCCATCTTCTCTCTAAGCTAAACCGGGTTGGTTAATTATACTACTCCCTCTGTTTCATAATAAGTGTCACTCTGAGTTCATTTTCTTGTTACACAAAGAGTGTCACTTTACAATTCCAATGCAAATTATACTAACTTTCAGCTGAAAATTAATTGCAAACTGCATTGATTTTATAAATAATTTTATTTATCTAAAATACTATTGGTCAAAGAGGTATAATTAATTACAACTTACATATATTTCAACAACTTTTTTAATCTGTGTGAAAAATGTCACAACGATATTTTTTAAGAAACGGAGGGAGTATGAACTGAACAAATTTCTTTGTTTTCTCAAAACCTAAAATTTTGGAAATTTCAATGAAATCACTCAATAATGTAAAAATAAATTAGCTTGCTCGTCGTCGTTAACACAATCTCGAAATTTTAAAAGTTTTTGTAACCATTCACCCATACCGAATTTCAGTCAAAACATTTAATTGTTATCATTATGGTAAAATGGAAAAAAAAAGTGAATTCGAATCGACCAGTCAATTTTACGTGGTAAGACCAATAGAACAGTAATGAGATATGCATATGCTTTTGTCAGAAACCCAAAAGGACGAGAGAACGAGTGTGAAATTGTATTACATACGATTCGACTCGGAACAAACATTGGCGGATAACGTGAAAACATACAAATACGGAAGAGCAACATTATCGCTCGTATTTAAGAGCATCCTTAAGTATAAAGTGGCGAAAAGAAAATAAAAAATAAGGCGATATATTTTGGGACGTCCCTTAGCTAAGAGACAAATGTGGTTGTCCTTAACTAGCACGTGTCGTATTTTTAGTGGGCGATGGTAATTAGGTTTGAAAACGACGCATTTCATCGGTTTCGATCAGAACTTCATTTTTCCTTTTTTTTCGAAACCTTTTCTTAGAAAAGGTGATTGGGAAGGCGATTGGTTCGGTTTTGACGGTGGTTCATTCTCGACGGTTCTCCTCGGCAGTTCGGTGTGGACGGTTCTCCTTGGTTTATGTCTCGATGGCAGTTCTCTTTCTCGACAGTTCTCCTCGGCGGTTGGGTCTCGACGGTTCTCTTTCTCGACGGTTCTCTTTCTCGACGGTTCTCCTCGACGTTTGACTTATCACTAATAATTCAAACTTATTTTTGTATATCACTAATTATAAAATAAAAATACAAATTTAAAAACCACTACAAGTCCTAGCAATAATCGAAAATTAAAAGACCGTCCTTAACAATTGTCCTTAACACCAAAATATTATTAAAAAAACCTAAGGATCAACAATTTGGGACTAGCAATAATGTTGCTCTATACTTAGAGAAATGTCATAGTCCGTACGCTCGGCTCGGCTCGGCTCATTGGGAGAAGTGGGCTAAATGATGAGGGGCCAAACTTGCAAAGTGGATAAGCAATTGCTTCTTCTTTTTTCCGACAAAGTAAATAATATAAAAGAAAGGCCAGAAGCCCAATACAAATTACAAAAGCCCATATATAAACCGGGCCACAAACTCATCTCTCAATTGGGCCTAAAGCCCAAATTGAAAAAACCCTAGCTTCACAAGCTAACCATACGGAAAGAGTTAACGCAATTGCTTCACTTATTCATTTCTAGTAAAAAAATTTTTTTTCTTCCTTTAAACATCAATAATACTTTGACAAAAAAAACATTAATAAAGCATTGCATGTAGTACAGGGCTGTTATAGATCGGATATCCGAGATATTTTAATGTATTCAGATCCGAACTTTTATCCGGTGGATCCATATTTTTACTATTCTTGTCCGGATCCGGGGTTTCGATAAATCCATGTGGGATATTCTTCTAAAAATTGTAATATCCGGATCCGGATTTGGATCCTTAAAATAAATAAAAGTAAAATTAAAAAATATTAACAATACTTTAAGAATAAAAGTACATATAATATTTAAGTTATATCTATGTGTACTATTACAAAATTTATATAAATTTATATATGTATTAGTATAGAAATAAAAATATAACTAATAAAATTATTTTTTTAATATATATTCCTATTTTGGAAATAATTATCAATAAAAATTACGGATTCAGATATCTGGACTAAAAATTAAGATATTCGGATTCAGATTCGGTTTGGACGGATCCAACATTTTACTGTTCGGATTCGAATCACTACAAGAAAACAGGTCTTTAACGACTACGGGTTTAGTTGTACCTTGGTCGTAAAATGGGTATTACGACCAATGAACAACTAAAAACGATTGGTCGTAATCTGCTGGTCGTAATCACTAATTGGTTGGGAATTGGTCGTAAAGTTACGACTAAAAGTATTAGTCGTAAAGGAGTCGTACCATTACGATTAAAGATATTGGTCGTAAATCAGATGTAATAAATGTAGTCGTACACGGGTCGTAAAGCATTAGTCGTAAAGTAGATGTAATAAATGTAGTCGTAAGTGGGTCATAAAATTTAGTCGTAAAATAGATGTTATATATTAGTTGTACAGTAGTCGTAAATTCTTTTTCAAATAGAAGTAAATTAGTCGTAATATAACGACTAACTTACATCGAATCTGTAATTTTAATAATTCGATTTTAAATACTAAAATTTATTTTAATAATTCAATTTTACAAAAAAAAAGATTGTTTTAAAAAAATAAAATATTTTACGAATTTCATTTAAATTCATAAAAACATAATAATATAACATTCATAAATTCAAAGTTTTCAAAATACAAAATAACTAAAACCGAAAACTAAGCATTAAGATCATAAAAGAGCTCAGAACTCCTCTCCTCGGCACGCCGAGTCAAATCGTCCTGCTCTTCCGGAGTCGGGTTGGGGACGAAGGTCGGACGCAGGTTCTTCCACGATGCTGTAACCGACGGGTCGACGTTTGGAGTTGTCTCTAGAAGCATATCGAACATGTTTGCCATCGACTTAAACATCCCGTTGTGGTCGGCTAACTTCTGGTTCGCAGTTTCCAACTCCCTCCGGACCGAGGAGTCTTCTTCCCTTTGAGCAGCGTGTTCAGCTCTCGCCATGGGAACATCATTCACACTCCCGATCCCAATTATACGTCCCCTTCTCTTCGGAGCAACCTATATATAATTTATAAATAGATATTATTAGTACATATGTAAAATAAATATATATGCATGTATATATAACTTAAAAAGGTCGAATATTTTACCTGCTCGAAAATCCGGTCTTGTTCGATGGCCGAAAGCTGGACCGGTGGACCATCCGGGTTTTGTTGCGTCCGCTGAGTCTGGACCTCCTCAATCCGAGCTTCTACATCGTTGTAGATCTGCTCTGCTCGTGGATGTACGAATTGGCCATCGGCATGGGAGTGGGTCTCCTTGTAGAGTCGGCTGAGAGTCGGCGGCGCTCCTTCTTTGGCAGCCTATATTTTAAAACAACAATAATATATTATATATATATATATATATATATATATATAATATATATGTAATGAAAATTAAGAAAAAATCTAAAACTTACAATTTGCAATGCCCTTTTGGCATATGGAGTCTGTCCGGAAGTATGAGGTATTGGCAGGTTACCTTGAGCATCACGGGTTAGCCGGGCGGCCGAGCACTTAAGAGACTTTTGGACTGACTTAGGCAAAAGCCAATAAGCCTTCAAGCCAGTCCAAACGTCATTGCTGAGGTACGTTTGTTTTGCATCATCCCCGATATACTTCCACTTCTCCTTCCAGTCGCCAACAATGTTTTTGAGACGGTGCATTACCTTGTTGTTGAACTCTTTCTTCACCGTCTCATTGATCCCAGTGGACCAATGCCATTTTTGCTACAAAAAATAATAACAAATATTAATTAGCCAAATTATTTAAAATTTTAAACATAAATAAATAAATTTAATTTCAAACTAACCGCGAAGCACTTGAACCAAGTAATGCGAACGTGGTTCGGTGTAAGAGTCCAATTAGGATGGGCAATCCGAAAGTTTCCTCTGATGATGTCCCCAACGCTCTGGCCCACATCATTGTCCGCTTTAAACCTACAAAAATTTAAAGAATTTATATATATAATTATAAATATTAAATGTAAATTTTAAAATAATTTAAAATTAATTACCAAGTCGTGCCGGATCGTAGATATGGATCGAGGACGGGTAAACCTTCTCGTCCTGGCATCCTGAGAATGTCTTCCACAGAATATCTTGCATAAGGTGCATCCGGTGGCACCATCAAATCTGGATGAAGACCAGGAACTGCAGGAGCCTCCTCTGGAGGCTCGTATGGAACTTGCTTTGGAGCCGGCTGTGGAGGTTGTTGTGGATGTTGTGGCTGCTGATCATGAGGCTGCTGATGATCACGACCCTCCTCAAAAGTAAAGTATGTAGTTGGGTCGACGTAAGGCTGCGGATAGTATGCATGTGGATCCGCCTGCGGCACATACGGGACGCTAGGAATTTGGCTTTCGGGGACAGTTTCGGGGGTGCGGGAGGTAGAAGCTGATGGATCCGTCTGGCCGAGAAAGGTACTCCCATAAGAAGTCCTCCCGCCACGGTTCCTAAGTCTCTTTCTACCGGTAGTAGCCATATAAGATCGTCAATCTGAAAAAAAAATAAAAATTAAAAATTAAAAACAATTCAAATAATTAATTAAAAAAATTATAAACACATTTTAATATCATCCTAACTAATTCCAAACTTAATCTAATAACCTAACTAAATTCCAAACCTAATCTAATTAACCACCTATAACTAAAACAAAAAAAAAATTACCTAGAGAGGGAGAAGCTCGAGGTTGTAAGAGAGAGGGGAGTGATAATGGGATGAGCAACGAAATGGCTTCGCGGTGAGAAGTTTATATAGAGATTTGGTGGTGGTCGTACATTGGTCGTACAATTACGACTAAAGAGGGACGAATAGTAGTACATTAGTCGTAATTTTACGACTAATTAAGGACTAAATATACTTTAGTCGTACACTGGTCGTACGTTTACGACCAACTTAATACGCAATAGTCGTACATTGGATGTAAATCTACAACCCCTTTACCACGAATGCTGCTTACGACCACATTGGGACCAACATTTATTAGAAAAAAAATTCGAAGAGATTTATCAAAAATTATGATAAACCTCTATTACCAATTTTACATAAATTATGAAAAAAAAAAGAGAAGAAGGATACTGGAATCACAAGTAGAAATGACGAAACATAAAGAATTGTCTGTTTCTACTTATGTTTCCATATCTTTATCCTCTTTTTTTTTCTAAAATTTGTATATATGGATTAATTTTCATGTGAACAAATTTTTAAAGTCTACAAAAAACAAGGAAGGGAAAAGAGATGGAATCACAAGAGAAAATAGAATCAACATAACAAATAAATAACCGAATTCTATTTCCACTTGTGATCCCAAATCTCTTTTCACTTCTTTTTTTTTTAAGATTTGTAAATTTTGTTTATAATTCGAGATGGTAAGAAGGGAGTATATATAGGGGCACATTTGACATGCGAGTCGTACGTTGGTCGTAATTGTACGACCAATAAGGGACTAATGGTGGACTTAGTCGTACATGAGTCGTACATATACGACTACTTTAGGACTACAAGGTAATGTAGTCGTACATGAGTCGTACTTACGACTAATTAGCTTCGTTATACCCTAAACCCGAAACCCCAAACCCTCAAACATCATAGTGTCGTAAAGTGGTCGTACTTAAGCCCTAAACCCTAAACCCTAAACCCTAAACCCTAAACCCTAAACTCAAAATCCCAAACCCCAAACATCATAGATAAACATCATAAGTTTAATACTCTTTCATACTCCAAAAATCATATATATATAATTATCATAACATTACAATATAAAGTTAAACACAAACGTTCTAACATAATGGAACTTGACACTCGTCATCAGAAACATCATCCGCTTCATCATTTTCTTCAAATTCATCTTCATTTGCTTCATTCGTTGCATCGTCTGGAAGTTCTTCGTATCCCGGATTATGCGGATCAATAAGTAAGATATCATCTTCTACTTGTTCGGGTACTTCAACTTCATTTACTGCATCTTCTTGTAATGGCGGTGGGTCATCATTCACAACTCTGCCCCGAGGTGTAACTTTTATAGCGGCTAACCAAGATATTCCAGATTGTCTGATCTTCGGGTATGGAACAAAACAAACCTGATCTGCTTGAGAAGCCAATATGTAGGGTTCAAATTTGTTGTACCTCCGTGAAGCATTTATATCAACAACACCAAACTTGCTATATCGAACACCTCTATTGACTGTGGGGTCAAACCAATCACATTTGAAGAGCACGCATTTCAGCTTCACTACACCGGGGAACTCCACTTCGATGATCTCTTTTAAGATTCCATAGAAATCTGTTTCACCTTTCACACATACTCCATAGTTCATTGTTGCTCGTCGACTTCCATATTCGTAAGTGTGAAAAGTGTATCCTCTTGTGAAATACATAGATGCAATGGTGACCTTACCGACCGGACCTTGTATCAATTCGTGAAACCATTGAGGATAAAATTGATCATCATAATCAACCTGGAACATCAACATTTATTTGTATAAAGACTTAACCAATCATATAATTAATTTTCATGTTAATTAATTAGATACACGACGTACCTGCGTTTTTAACCATTTCACAAAGTGTTGGTCTTTCCTTTTGTTGAGATCAGCAGTTGATATTCCTGGTATAGCTTCTTCGACTTGGGCAACAAAATCGCTGTTTTAAAAGAAAATTATCATTAAGTGTTATATATGTGTGGTAAAATTTAACAGAAATAATAATTTCAATTACCTTTCAAATGATTCAATCTCCTCGCAGTTAAGAAGTATATATGTGTGGGCACTATGTGCGTCTTCAGAACTTGACCACCAAACTTCTTTTAGTTTTCTACCAAGCCGTCCAATCTGAGTAAATATGTCTGGAACATCTTCAACAATATATGTCGGCATAACACCACCATCATCATATCTGCTCGTATTCTTTTTTTTGGTCCGGACTTGTGACGCAAAGTAGTAGGACGTAAAGTGAGATGTTTCCTCATTCAAACTCCCAGCAACTATTGAACCTTCCACCCTTGCCAGATTTTTTGCTTTGCCTTTCAAATATTTCATAGCTCGTTCGTAAGGATACATCCATCCATTATGAACAGGTCCACGTAGTATTGCCTCATACGGAAGGTGGATAACCAGATGTTCCATGACGTCAAAAAAGGACGGAGGAAAAATTTTCTCCAAATTACACATCAAGATCCGGATATTCGCATCAAGTTGTGTGATGACGTCTACAGTTAAGGTGCGTGCACTAAGATCTCTGAAAAAAGCTCCGATGCCTACACATAATTTACAATCATAAGTTTTTTCCAACAAGAAGAAATAATAACTTTAATTATTTGTTACCTGCAAGTGCTTCGTGAACCTCTTTTGGAACCAACTCCGCAAGTGCAAATGGCAGAAGTCGTTGCATAAAAACATGACAGTCATGACTCTTCATTCCTGAAAACTTTTGTCCCTGATGATCAACACATCTTGATAGATTTGAAACATATCCATCAGAAAACTTCACATCTGACGCCACCCACTTGAACAACGCAGCTTTTGCTTGTGCTGACAATCTGAAAATGGGAACTGGAATTCTCCCATCGTTCATAATATGCAGTTCAATCCGAGAACATAATGCAGGTAAATCCAACCTTGAGTTCTTGTTATCTTTTGTCTTCCCAGGGACGTTCAACAACGTATTCATGATGTTGTCAAAGAAGTTCTTCTCTATATGCATCACGTCCAGATTGTGGCGCAGCAGCAGATCTTTCCAATATGGAAGTTCCCAAAATATACTCTTCTTGTGCCAATTATGCTGAGTCCCGTAACCATTAGGCATATTCGGAGGATTATGCCAATTACCGCCTTTGACAACTGTGCTTTGTCCACCATAGTAATCAATATCCTTCTCGATTTCCTCTCCAGATAAATATGGTGGAGCGGTGTCCCTTACTATCCTTTTTGACCGAAAGTGTTTCTTGTTCCTTCGGTACGGATGGTTAATGGGAAGAAATCTCCGATGACAATCAAACCAGGACGTCTTCCTACCATGCTTCAACTGAAATGCGTCTGTGCTTCCCATACAATATGGACAAGATAGCCTCCCATGCGTCGTCCAGCCCGACAACATCCCATATGCAGGAAAATCACTAATAGTCCACAGTAGAACTACTCGCATTGTAAAGTTTGTTCTCGTTGAACAATCATATGTCTGCACGCCTGTTGACCACAATTCCTTCAATTCTTCAATCAAAGGTTGTAGAAAAACATCAAGGGATCTTTTGGGATGTTTGGGTCCAGGTATCAATATACTCATGAAAAGCAATTCCTTTTCCATACACATCTCTGGTGGAAGGTTGTATGGCGTCAAGAAGACTGGCCAGAGAGAGTATTGTCTTCCAGACATTCCAAATGGACTAAAGCCATCTGTGCAGAGCCCAAGATAAACGTTGCGGGGGTTGCTTGCAAAATCAGGATAGACATTATTCAAATGTTTCCACGCTTTGGCATCAGAGGGATGATTGATCTCTCCTTCCTTCTGATCATGTTCTGCATGCCATCTCATCGACGCTGCCGTCTTTTCAGATTGATATAATCTCTTGAGTCTATCCTTGATTGGTAAGTACCACATCCGCTGGTACGGCACCCTATTTCGTCCACGTCCTTGAGGTTTATATCTTGGCTTCTTGCAAAATTTACACTCTAACAATTCTGCATCTTTTCCCTAGTATATCATACAGTTGTCTATACACACATCAATCATCTCCGAAGGTAAGCCAAGACTATGAACAAGTTTCTGAATCTCATAATAAGATTCAGCACACAAGTTATCTTCAGGCAAATACTCTTTAAACAACTCAGCCCATGCATCCATACAAACTTCAGGTAAGTTATGATCAGTTTTGATATTCATCATCCTAGCTGCCAAAGATAATTTAGAAAGACCTTCTCTACAACCTTCGTAGATTGGCTCATTTGCTGCTGCTAGCATTTCATAAAATCTTTTTGCATCTAAATTAGGCCCTTCTACATTTTCAACCTCCTCTATTACTGATGTTGTTTCACGAAATGCATCAGTAACCATATCATGCATTCTATCATGATCTAACATATGATTTTCTTGAATAACACTTTCAGAAGGCAAATGTTATTCATCTCTGTTACGAACATTTTCAACATGATTACTACCACTAGCTTCATTCCTATTATCACCCTCTCCATGGTTAAACCAAATATAGTAATGTGGAGTAAATCCTCTATTTACTATATGTTTCCAAACGGTTTCACTAGCAGCAAACTTCGTATTTTTGCATTTACGACATGGACAGAACATTTTACCCGTTTCCTTTGTGATAGGCGTCTGTCCGGCCTGGTACATGAATATCTGTGCTCCGTTCAGAAATTCGTCTGTTACTTTTCCTGTTGAATCTTTATGCGCATACATCCAACTCCGAAGCGCATAAATATTTTATGACATTTTTTTAACTATTTCCCGTTTTTTTTTTCTCTTTTGGTTTTTTTTTTTGTGCATCTTAAGAATGAGGGAGAAGATCATATTTATAGAGAAATTTCGATTTTGGTACGTACAATGTTACAACTAATTTACGTTTAAATTATAACTTAACTACCAAAGTGCAACTTTGTTCTCGTAAATCAGTTGTTCATTAGATGTAAACAACTTTTGATGTACCTAAGTCGTAATATTACAACTAATTTATAACTCCTTTAGTCGTTAATTAGATGTAAAACATTTAGTTGTAAGTTAATCGTAAAGGTACATCTAATTTACGACTACAAAAAGTTTTAGTCGTAAATTAGATGTAACTTTACGACTAAAGTACGACTCGGACATTTAGTTGTAACTTTACGTCGACATTACGACTAATATTTACTTCGTCGTAACTTAATCGTAAAGCGGTCCGGAATTTACGACCACCTTTTTGTAGTCGTAATGTTTGGTCGTTAGGCATGCGTTTTCTTGTAGTGAATCTGGTTCCTCAGGACATCCAAATTTTCGGAACGGATTCGGATCGGATCTCAGATCGAACCCAAATCTCGGATAATAAGTCTCATGCGTAATGTAGTGTGTTAACGTCAAATATATAAACATTTTAGCTATCATTCTCAACGTTCAATGATAAAATATACAAAAATCAGAGTATGGATAATAGTGTGTTAACGTCAAAAATGTTGCTAGGAAACCCAAATGTCATATTATATGTAATGTACAACGACCTTTTTGGTGTCGATAAGAATGTGGGTTCCCATAACCATAAGTACATATATACTCACACTTATGACCACTGCTTAATTGCTTATGACTTATCAGAAAGAAGTAAAGAAGGGATTAATAACGGAGACGTAGTACATGCTGCGTGCATGCGGTGATCCTCATCCTACCTAATATAATAATGTCACACGTAACCTTAGAATAAATGGAACGATGGTGACCTAAACCGGTGTTTTAAAATCCGACTCGCATCCGCGGTTAAACCGATAAACCCGGTGATTCAAGATAAATTTGGTTTAGATTTTAAAAAAAATAATATTTAAAAATCTAATAAAACCCGTAAACCCACTAAAACCCGGAATCCATTTATCGATTGAATCAATGACTGAACTAATAAATAACTTTTACTTATTATTTTATAGTGTTTATTTAAAAAAATAAAGTGAACGATGATAGAGAAAACCAAAATTACTTGATTTAATTTTATGTTAGTTTATTTTTGTTATCGATAATTTTTAATGGTAATTTTATTATTCACATTAAATATTTAAATATTTATTAAATTCTTAAGTTTTGATATTTTTTGTTAGATTTCGAAACGTTTAACTTGTTATAAAAAAAATTAGATAGTCTAAACTATTTATTTGATATTTTATATGTTAAATAAAGATAAAATATAAAAATAAAGACTAAAGTTAAATATTTTCTAAATATTTAACTATTATTTTATGTTTTATAAAAACATAAACTTGATTTAGTTTCTATATATTTATTTTCATAGTTAATATATTATTATATAATAAAACTAATTTATATATTAACTCGTGGTTTATCTGTGGTTAATCTAATCATCTGGTGACCCCAAAGTCCCAAACGTCATCCAGTTTAGGCTCCGGTCAGGTTTAAAAACATGGCCTAAAACGCTAGTACAGTATAAGACCATCTCATAGTGGTGGTTGTGGGTTTTATTGTCGTGGACTCGTTTTTTTCTCTAAAAGCCCATGGACCTCCATGTTGCAATCCCAATAACAATCCAAAAAGGACACCTCATGTACTTTTCCTATGACACGTCTTTAGCTGTTTGGTAAGAAAGGCGCCGTTTATTGGTCAATGAGATTATCTTTAAGATGGTCACGCCTTTCCCCTTCAAAAGGTCTCTCGACTGTTGCTCAAAAAAAAAAAGGTCTCTCGACTCTCTCGCTTTTATCGCCGACCAGATTGAAAAGACCCATGTCTCCGTGTCCGATGTTAACCGCCTCGTTTCTCTTCCTCTTCTGCATCACTCCGCCGTTCATCACCGCCGCAACAGACGTCGACGATCTCCCGACGGCGTATTCTCTCCTCCAGAGCTACAACTTCCCCGTAGGAATCCTCCCGAAAGGAGTCGCATCATATGATCTGGACAAATCCACGGGGAAGTTCCACGCGTACTTCAACAAGTCGTGTAGCTTCGCTCTCCAAGGCTCTTACCAATTGGATTACAGTTCGACGATCTCTGGCGTCATATCGGAGAACAAGCTCACGAAGCTTACCGGCGTGAAGGTGAAGGTTCTCTTCTTGTGGCTCAACATCGTGGAGGTTATCAGGAACGGAGACCAGCTCGAGTTCTCCGTCGGGATCACATCGGCGAATTTCGCCATCGGAGAGTTTTACGAGTCGCCGCAGTGCGGTTGCGGGTTTGATTGCAATGGATTGAAGTTGAAAACTGAGAGTTTGGGAAGAAAAACAAACCTTTTTGTCTCTTCGGTTTGAAAGAGGAGATGAGACTTCTTACAGAAAGTCAAAGTCAACTCTTTTGTATGCTTTTGTTCCTTTTACAACAATTATGTTTTTCTGTTTTTTTTCTTCCAAGGATCCTTCTTTCAAGTAAACCAATTGTTAAGAGAAATGTTGAGATCTTTTGCTTGTTTTTAAATTGTTATTACTATTATTATTATTATTTTTATTTTATTTTTTAAATATTGATGAAATGGGATCATTCAAATTGCCAACAAAGAGCAGGAAAAATGTCAACTGTATAATAGCAAACGAAATGGAATAAGAGAGAGTGCCTTTAATCTTATTCCTCACCAGCTGCATCGTCTTCGATGTTGAAGTATCTTAGCTCATACACGTTTCTGTCTTTGTTCGACGCAATCACTCGGAGCCAATCACGGATGCTGTACTTCTTCAAATACTTCTTGGTCAGATACTTCAAGTACCTAATTTTTTAACATCCCAAAAAGAAACACATATCAAACGGTCATCCAAGGGATTCAATAGATAAGTAGTGTCTTCAACTCTATATAAATATATATGCCTATGCTTGAAGAGCAAGTTAGGGTTTATGACTGAATTGTACAAAATATCCAACTACTAGAAGTGTAATATAACTTAGCAAACTCAAAATTCTAAATGTACCGTTTGGAGAAATTGGAATCGGCGGTGACGGTGATCTTTCCTTTATCCTTTGTAATGGAAACGGAGTCACCAAGAGCTCCCGGTTTGCCTCCGACCTTGATTCGTTCCTGAAGAAACTTCTCAAGCGTCGCTATCTCCATAATCTCGTCATCCACTGGTTTAGAGCAGTCAATCACGAACGTCACTCCTTTCTTCTTTGCATTTGACTTCGCTGCCACTCCCCGAGCCATCTCTCTCTACACCGACAAAGTGTAACTCTTAGCTTAATCGCAGAGAACTTGGCCAAGACGGTAAAGGGTTGATATAAACGAAATCCCCAGGGTTTTCATTTATAATCCAATGGGTTTTTGTCCCCAATTGTTGGGCTAATATTTTCTGGGACCAACTGTTGGGCTTAGGACACAAACTATATTTTCACAGAGGCAGAGTTGCTAGGGTCCTTTAATGTTGTATTTTCTTTTGCACGTAGATAAGCCTTTTCATTGTTGTTGGTGTTTTCTTCCGTTACGACGCATGTAATAGTTATCGATTTTTTTTCCTTTTTGATGAAAATAAATAATTGTGAAGTTGTGTAGTTCTTCAAGAATAATTCTGTTGTCTTTATTAATTTATATAAGCTACTCGACATTCCGGATCAACATTGGAACTGGATTTAGCGTGTTTGACCTAGCTAGTTTTTACAATATTGCGTATCATGTAAGAAACTATACGTTTTTGTATAAAAGCCATACTTACTTACGTTATTCCTAAGTGTCTTTTGCATTTCATTCACGCAAGGGTCAATGTTTTCTCGCCGAATCCTAAATTCATCAGAGTACTTTATTACACATCGTTCATTGTTGTATATTTCTTTAAACATTATAAAACTATCTTATGCTAAATTACCAACCTTAACTTAAGAAAATATTTGACTAGCTTATATATATTTTTTAATTTTGAAAACGTCATTCCAATTGACCACTGGGCCTAAAAATGTCTACAACCAGTCGAATTGAATAAAATAAAGATCATTTTGCACGGTAAATGTGTAATGGTGTTCCTCACTTGTCGACATTTTTGAACTTTTTGAAAACAGTATCATTTCTATGTAACTGGACATGTGTCGATTAGATTTTACGATAGTCACTATTTACAAATTCGATACGAATACTCTCTTAATAAGTAACTTCAAATTTCGTATAGAATATGAAAACAAATGATTTAAGTAATCTTAGATACAAGAATAGACGATAAGGTATTTGCTGGATCAAGAAACGTTCAAACCAAGAGAACCAAATGAAAAATCACGATACTATGTCTTCACACTACCTCATTAATGTGGACATGTAATAAGAAATATGATTCATATAGCTTTCTAGTAAACATTTCAGATTGCACACCACTCAGATAAAATAAAGAAGAAAATGCAAGTTGTCTTTCCCACTTGAGCATCTTCCTTAATTGAAACTTTTAAAAAGCAAAAGAGCATATCCCGCTAACTTTATTTGTAAGATTGAAAGGAACACATTCTTTGAGGAGAACAGAAATATGTAGAGTAAGAAAAAATGTCAATAATAAAAACCATATACTAATACAAGGGGCCATAAAGTTAGCAGAAAAAACTGCACGGCTTGAAAAATGATAAAAGCAAAGTTTTGGTGGCGAAATCCAAACCAATCTAAACTTCCAAGAACTTGTATTATATCCTTATTATTATCAAAAAAGTTTCTAATTTGACCCCACCGAGAAGAAAAAAACATTCAAAGCGTATGTGATGCAGCGTAGTCCATCTTTTCCTTTTCCGTTTTGATATTGGTTTTCTGTTATTCATATTTATCTTTTGTTTTCTATTTCTTTTAGATAAGTGTTGAGCTTTATGATAAGTGTTATGTCATAAGGGTTTAGGATTTCATACTTATATAAATAGTGATCTCTTGGCTTTGTAAGGGACACAATATTATCAATTTATAAAACTGAAGCTTTACTTTCAAAACTCTTGTTTACAGCTAGATCATAGGTGATCTCAACGGAAACGAGTTCGTAGATTCTTTTGGGCATTCTCAGACTAAACAACTGAAGCTACATCTATCGGTTACTATCGCGCACTCTATCAGTTGGTATCAGAGCCTGGTTGTAGACCGGTTTTCCAAGATGGCACATTTTATTCCGTGTAAAAAGACGACTGATGCGGTGCAGGTGGCTGGTCTCTTCTTCCGGGAAATTTATCGCATTCATGGTTTACCATTGTCTATTGTTTCTGACCGTGACCCACGATTTTTGAGTCACTTTTGGCGATCTCTTTGGCGGTTACTTCGCACCAGTCTTGACATGAGTTCCGCTTACCATCCGCAATCAGATGGTCAAACAGAGGTCACTAACCGAACTTTGGGTGACATGTTGCGATGTTTAGTCATTGATAACATTAAGTCATGGGATTCAGTTCTGTGCAAGGTGGAGTTTGCTCATAATAGAGCTATCAATCGTAGTACCCGTTTCAGTCCGTTCCGGATTGTTTATGGTCTTTTGCCCCGTGGTCCTACTGATCTGAGTGTTCACCCTGATATTACTAGAGATCATGGACATGCAATGGACTTTGTTGCTAATGTCTCTTCTGTTCACGAGCAGGTTCATAGCAATTTACAGCTTTCGACTGCCAAATATAAAGTTGATGCAGATCGACATAAGCGTGATACTCAGTTCAAGGCAGGCGACTATGTTTGGGCAGTACTCACACGGGAACGGTTTCCTCCAGGCGAATATAACAAGCTCAAGTCTCGCAAGTTAGGACCTTTGGAAGTGCTAGAAAAGATTAATGCAAATGCTTATCGTTTGTCATTACCTCCGGAGGTTCGTTTCTCAGATGTCTTCAACGTCAAACACCTCATTCCATATGTGGCTCAAGACGACATTGCCGATCCGAGGGCGGATCTTTCTCTCCCCGGGTGACCTGATGCAGCGTAGTCCATCTTTTCCTTTTCCGTTTTGATATTGGTTTTCTGTTATTCATATTTATCTTTTGTTTTCTATTTCTTTTAGATAAGTGTTGAGCTTTATGATAAGTGTTATGTCATAAGGGTTTAGGATTTCATACTTATATAAATAGTGATCTCTTGGCTTTGTAAGGGACACAATATTATCAATTTATAAAACTGAAGCTTTGCTTTCAAAACTCTTGTTTACGGCTAGATCATAGGTGATCTCAACGGAAACGAGTTCGTAGATTCTTTTGGGCATTCTCAGACTAAACAACTGAAGCTACATCTATCGGTTACTATCGCGCACTCTATCAGTATGCCCTTTGTCTTTGTGGTGGCATCTTTATCCTATGTTATCAGTGGATATTAAACTACTAATATAGAGATATCTTAGATCATGGAAGTTTTGTGTCAACTTATTTATTCATGGAATTAAATTTCACAGATTCATCACTTCTATAAACAATTTCAGTTAGTTTTTTTCAGTTTTATTGTAGTAGATAACCAATATAATATACATTCAAGAAGACACCCATTTTAGATGTAAAAATGATAATTATATAAATGTAACTAAAAGGGAAAAAAAATACTAAAACAATATTTAAAAATTAAAAATTGCTATTTTTTTTCTTATGTTACTAGACTAATGCTGTTTTTTTTTTTTGAAAATTATTAAACTCCATTATTTTTAGTAGTTAAGCCAGTAACATTTTCAAAGAATAATAATAATGAAAGTAAATTTTTATAGATATAAAATCTACTTTCTTTTGAGATCTAGTAATTTGAAAATTTGCATCTCTAATAAAAAGTGAATTTTAATGTTGGTTTCCAAAAATAAAGAAGAGTAAATTAACTCCCATACTATTGCTTCAAGTAAAATATACCAAAATTATTTCTAATCTGCTGTTTAAATTTTACAAAACAGATATAGTAGAAATTCTATAAATTAAAATTCGATAAATTAATAAAAGTTATAGATTAATAAAATTTTATAGTTTCTAATTAGACTGATTTAAAATACGATATAAATCGATAAAATAATAAGAAAATAACTTTTAAAAAATTCTATGTATGTAAATATAGTTTCATTAAAATTATAAATTAATAATATATGTATGCATATTTTATATAAGTATGAATACGCTGTTATATCGTTTGTTTTATATTTTTTTATATTTTCTTAAAATTTAATATATTCTGATGAGATATAGTAAAATTTATATCTAAAATATATTTAAATTCTATGGAAATTGAAACATATTTTATTTATACCAAAGTACAATAAACTAATATAAGTATCAAATTTTAAAATAATAGTAAATATATATACACTAAAAGTCAAATATTTTCTTATTTTAGATAAAAATATATCTTAAATTTAAAAATAATATTTTTATAAATTAATAAATTTATAAATTAATAAATACTATAATTCCAACAAAATTCTAGAGTTTTCAGGTACATGACTAACAACTTCAACGTTGATAAAAAAAAAGTTGATAAAAACAAAAAAAGACTAACAACTTCAACAAAGCAAAGAGTCCTAAACTTCAGAAACCAGACATTCGCTCCCACGCGGCATTAAAATTAGGTCGCATGTGATTTGTATTCAATGTGGTCATCACTACATAAACTTCTTTAATTTATCATAACGAATCTATCAATACATTAATGTTTAGTAAATGAAAATTGAAATAAACCAATAGTCAATCTTTCTGTTAAATACAATAATCTCCGTTACGCCCTTCAATATATACACAAATAACACCTTTTAACAAGATATATCTTCCCCAGCAACAAAAAAAAAAAACATTTGACTTTTGCTTTCTCTTTAGATTTTTTATAACAAAAGTTGTTTTCCGCCGACCTCACAACCTTCTTACTCTGTTTATAAATACGTCTCTGTTTTTTTTCTTCATAATAAAGCCAACACGAGACGCAAGAGAGATAGAGAGCCAGAGAGGAGAAAGAGAGAGAGAAAGAGGGAAGAAAAAAAATCATCAGGGTTGTAGTTTTCTTGATCAGATCCTGTTTGTTCAGGGCTGAGTTTGTTGATGGTCATCTAAATCTATAAGCTTTCTGTGTGTGTTCTGTTGATTATATTTTTGACCCATATCCATTTGGGAGAGATTGTGAAAAATGAAATTCTGTAAGAAGTATGAGGAGTACATGCAAGAACAGAAGGAGAAGAAGAATCTACCTGGTGTCGGCTTCAAGAAGCTAAAGAAGATTCTCAAGAAATGCAGAAGAAGTGATCATCTTCCTTCTCGTATTGCTTCGATCAGTCAGCAACATGGCAACAACTGTCCTCGTGAATGCACAGGTACAGTTTCTGTCATCATTCTCATGAGACTCAAATCATGTCAAAAAGATTCAAAACACCAGATAATATTATCTTTTTAAACTCTTTGTGCAGTTTGTGATGGAACCTTTTTCCCGGAGCTTCAGAAGGAAATGGAGGATATAGTAGGATGGTTTAACGAGAATGCTCAGAAGCTTCTTGAGTTACATTTAGCTTCTAGTTTCAAAAAGTGTCTTACTTGGTTCACAGGCAATACCCGCAAAACGAGCCATCTTGGTTTGATCCAAGAAGGCAAAGACTTGGTTAACTACGCCCTCATCAACGCCGTAGCCATTAGGAAAATCCTCAAGAAATACGACAAGGTTAATTTACCTATGAAATATTCTACAAGATGATCTTTAAACACTTTTTTATTTTGTTCTGTCTGACTTTCCAAACCACCTCCATCCTGATGTTTGAGTAATAGAATGATTTTTTAATGTAAAAATAAAATAAAAACTTCTTTATGTATTCAATTTTTTTTTGTGCAAAAACTTCTTATGTATTCAATATGTATTAATATTTGTATCCTTTGCCGTGCAGATTCATGAGTCAAGCCAAGGACAAGCGTTTAAGACGCAGGTTCAGAAAAGGCGAATAGAAATCCTCCAATCACCATGGCTATGCGAGCTTATGGCGTTTCACATCAATCTAAAAGAATCTCAGAAAGAGTCTGGAGCTGTTTTGGCTTCTGCTCCATCACTCCTTGGTGGTTGCTCTTTTATCTTTGATGATGGGAAGCCTTTTCTTTCCTGCGAGCTCTCTGATTCTGTTAAAGTTGACATCGACTTGACTTGTTCAATATGCCTGGTAAGCAATCTTAACATGACTTCAAAGGAATCTCAATGTAGTTGACCTCATAATAATCTAAAAATAAAAAGATAGTACCAGCCTATAATGATAAAAGTCTTAGCGTTGTTGTGTCAAAGTGCTGTTCCACTCTTCTATTTATTATTATGATAAAGTCTTTTTAGTATCTGGTTTGAAAGAATCTTTGTCCAAAAATGATATATATAACTTCTTAAAAAAAATTAAAATGTTATGAACAGGACACGGTGTTTGATCCGATATCATTAACCTGCGGTCACATATATTGCTACATGTGTGCATGTTCTGCTGCGTCAGTAAACGTAGTTGATGGCTTGAAAGCCGCAGACCCATCTGAAAAATGCCCGCTTTGCCGTGAGGTTAGTTAAGACACATTCTTTCTTTCACCAACTTCAATACATTAATCTTTCTTGCATGTTTCATGATTTTAATGCATTTCTCTCATGAGATGTCAGGTTTGCGTTTATAAAGGTGCTGTTCACTTGGACGAGCTCAGTATCTTACTTAAGAGAAGGTAAAGTAATATACGACCAATCTCCTATATTATATATACAGTTATAAATCTGTCTTTTAGGGTTACAAAACATGAAACATGATGTAAATGCATGCATGCAGCTGCCGAGAGTATTGGGAAGAAAGGCGTAAAACAGAGAGAGCAGAGAGGTTGCAGCAAGCCAAAGAGTATTGGGACTATCAATGTCGAAGCTTCACTGGAGTATAACCAACTTTATTTGTGTGGCATCTCAAGTTTGACACCAATACTTAAAAGATCCTTGGTTTTGATTGATTGTCATCTAATAAAGAAAAGCTCAAACCTTACAATTATGATTTGTTTCCTCTGCGAGTGTGTTTTGCATACACAGAGTGACCATTTGTTTGTGAAACTCTTAAGCGTCCTATGCTATCTATAAGTTTGCATATGTTAATTAAATAACAAGATTGTTATAACACAGAATGAGCAGAAGACAATGATGTCATACACAATTCATAGCTTCTGTCGCGTTGCCACTACCCATAAAATTAAATAAAATTAGCAGTAAGATACCTAATCCCTCTGTACATGGAGTACATAAGAGCATCTACAAATAGATTGTACATCAATTACTCTGAGGATTTGGAGAAATAAAAATAAATGACTCTTCTCTCTCTGTACATAAAACTTATATAAATTAAAGCTTCGAAGATAAATTTTTCTATATTGACCAAGGAAAACAAAAGAAAAAACACAACCTCTTTTTTTTTTTTTTTGTTCAACAGGATACTTCGATTAATTAAAAGAGAGTTTGGGCAAGCCCATTCTTAGGTTACAGGGATAGATAGGTGGGCCTTAGCGAGAAGATCTGCAGGCCCATTGTTTGAACAAGAAATGAAATCAAAGCAAACAAAGGAGAAAGGGGAAGATGGAGAGAAAGCGAGAGAGTCGATATCTGCGAGGATCCCGTAGAGCTCGACGGTCCAGCTCCTCTGGTTGATGGCTTTAACAAGCCCTTGAGAATCTGAGCGAAGACAGATGTTGGGTAGGTGTAGCGACGCAGCGTTGAGGAGTGCTCCTCTGATTGCTAGGGCTTCCGCCATGCAAGGTGAGGAGACGTGGTCCAAAGAGATAGCGTGCTGGTGTAGAATCGTTGAGGAGGAGTCTGTGAAGATCCAGGCCAGGCCCGCTGAGTTCGATTTCCAGGCAGCGTCGGTATTGCAGAATACAATCGAGTCTGGTAGAGCTCTAGGGCGAGGAGGAAAAGGCGATCTGGTGGCAGCAGGAGGATTCACTTGTTGCGCCTGTTCCCATTCTCTCAGTGATCTAATTGCTTGGTTGATGATGTCTCCAGGCTCTGAGCGACGGTTCTCGAAGACGAGTTTGTTCCTAGCAATCCAGAGGTTCCATACGATCCAAGGGAAGAGGTTGCCTTTGCATCCTAGGGGCGGCAGGTTCTTCCAGTTCGTTGAGGTTTGAAGAGATGTCGGGAAGGTGGAGTGCACATCGATCGTTACAGACTCTGACCAGAGTTCAAACTTCCATACCTCAGAGGCGAATCTGCAGTGGAAGAAGATGTGATCCAGAGACTCTGTATCCCCGCAACGAGGACATTGTGTATTAGCTAGTAAGCCACGTCTCTGTAGGTTGTCGCCTGAAGGAAGTGCGTTCTGCAGTACTTTCCAAAGAAAATATTTTAGCTTTGGGAGCAGCCGTGGGTTCCACACTTCTTTGTTCCAGTTGAAGTCCTCTGGTAGCCACGGGTGATTAGGAACATTAGGGAGAGCTACTTGTAGAGAAAAGTACCCAGATTTCACAGAGTATTTTCCCGACTTCTGGAGCGGCCAAATGTACGAGTCTTGTGATTCCAAAACACTCGGTTTAATGGAGAAGATTAGAGACGCTAGCTCCGGTAGGAGAATGTTAATGCGCTCTCTGTTCCATTCTCTAGTTTCCCTTGTGAGGATATCAGCAACAACAAGGTCTCCATCTTGCTCAAACACAACCTCTCTGTTTCTCTTTTACATGAAGTAGCTCAGTGATGTCTTCTTCCTTGACCCTCCTTCTCCATATAGCTCGTTCCATTACTGCAGCTCGTTCATGTTCGATGAATCAGTCGACACACTAGCACATACCTACAACACAAAACATCCCCATTAAATCCCAATTCTAAGACCATATGTGAAACTATATAATTGCGGGCCAGGTCTCTCAAACCTGTTCATGTGCGGTCTTGAAATCATTCATGTTCAAGGGTCTAATGTCTGTACTACTATATAATTGCGGCATTGGTCGGTTTTCGGCTTGAGCCACACTTCTCTCCTGCGAGTCAAACAAAAAGCATTGAGTTGTTGTTTAAAGAAGGAAACCCACATAGCCCACTGTTGATGTTAGAAAATTAAGAGCCAAACCTTCTTTTCTTTTTCCAGTATCTCTAGTATAGGAAGATGCGCTGCGGTCACGCAAAGATTCTGCAAATTGAGTTTGTTTTCCCTTTTGTTTAACATGCAGTTCTTAAGAAATAAGCTTTCAGTATACAAGATGGAGGAAATTTACAGACCTTTAAGTCACTCCCTGAGTACCCATCTGTCATATTTGCTATAGCTTCTAAATCTATGTCCTCTGCCATCTCCTCTTTCGCCAAGATTACGCTCAAGATCTTTGATCTCTTTGCTGAATCCGGCAGATTAACCATCAACCTGCACAGAAGATCTACTATGAGCTATGTTTCAAAGATGATGATAAAAATACATGAAACAGAGAACTATTGACAGTTTATTACCTTCGGGGAAGCCTTCTAATTACTGCTTCGTCAAGGTCGAATGGCCTGTTTGTAGCAGCTAGCACTAACAAGTCTTTCTTTATCCTTTGTGCGTAAGCCGTCCCAGTTTATCATGAACTCGTTCTTCATCTTACGCATAGCTTCATTTCCCCTGGATTCTCCCGTCTTCCCAACATGCTATCAACCTAGATTATTTCGTTTTCATTCAAACCATATTCAGAAAGCATTATTAGAAACTGAATTGAGATGTGAAACAAACTAAAGGTATAGTTACATAAGAATGGGAAAAGAAACGGAAAGCAGAGGAGATCTGTTTTTCAACGTCTTGCAACATACCTCAATCAACAAAAAATAACGCTTGGAGCTATCTTACTTGCTAAAGAGAAAACAGCTTTTACATATTTCGCTCCCTCACCAAACCACTGCAAGACAAACCTTAAAATGTCAAATTCAATCTCATAGGAAACATAATTGAGTCAGTTTTTAAAGAACTAATACCTTGGAAGTAATGCTAGACATGGAAATATTGATGAAGTTTGCACCAGCCTCTGTTGCCACTGCCTTTGCCAGCATTGTCTTCCCTGTACCAGGCGGTCCAAACAACAGTATACCCTTTGTAGGCTGCATGAAACAACAGTTACATTTCAGTTTCCAAGCAAGAGGGAGCGAAACAGGACATTTGAAAGTGAATCCCATCCAACACCTGCAGGCCAAATGTGATGCTGCAACACATGGGAAAAGGTCACTTTCAGAATAGATCACAAGTAAAAATTCAGATTATAATGCAGGAGGGTCTATAATTCAGAACTCTTGTTCAAAAAAGGGTGTCCTTTAGGCTAGTAGAGAGAGCACTTGACGAATAATAGACAAATCGCATCATCCTCTTCGTCCAACAGTAAACACAGAGCCTCTCACGATGAGGGTTGTGAAAACGCAAGTAATTATTCAGCAGGAGGGTTAGAAACAAGACAAGTAATCGTTGAAACAATCCCCACTTAGATCAACAAACGTACATTGTCAGCTAAATCCCCACTCGACTCAATTAACTGATCACCAACATGCAAATAACGTATGAAACCAGACACACACTCACACACCTGCGGGAGTAGGCGTCACTACTAATCTTGGGATCAGAAGCTCTCAGCTCCGGCTCTCCGGACTTGGGAACCGGAATTTGATTTACAATCAGAAGCTCTCAGCTCCGGCTCTCACCCCGCCGGTTTAGCCTTCTAAGGTTTCATTCCATCAAAAAAAAAAAAAAACTCAGATAAGAAGAGAAACTCTAAGCTCGGCTCCTCAGGAACCGAAATTCCTTGGATCGTTTGGTAGGCCGTGATGGTGAAGTTTCTGGAGGAGGAGAATAAGAAGAAGAAGAGAGCCGCTTTGACGCCCAAGAGCTACGCCTCCTCTCCACCAATGTCTAAAAACGAATCTCTCGCTTCTTCTTCTTCTTCCGCCGAAGTAGATTCTCTCTTAACTATAGATTTTGATGTTTCCGTTTATTAATTCAAAATTGATTTACAAATTACCGCTATTTTTGTGTCAGATCGTAACAATTGAATTTTTTTATATTTTTATTATTTTATCTCTCTTCAAAATAAAGAAAAATAGAAAAGATATTGAGAAAAAGACAAAAATAACACCAAATCAAATTTTGTCACAAAAATAGCATCACAAAGAAGAAAATGACCAAAAGAAATTTTATTCAAGGATTAATATGCATTTATAACCATTAGGTTACTTAATTTAAGACTTAGGGTTTAGAGTTAAGAGGTGGGATTTCAGTAATGTATTCAAATTTTTAAAAATAAAAATTTTCAAAACAAAAAGGTGTTATTTTGGTCATTTTATTTTTTGAGTGCTATTTTTGTGATAAAAACTTAAAAAAATGCTATTTTAGAGATTTGCCCTAAAATATTTGGTCAATAGTGATTTACATGAATTTATAACTTTTTATTAGAGAATATATTTTTCTTTTTATGAAAATAATGTTTTGAGTCTTAACTAGTGTTATATCCGACTCAGATCTGCTGAACTTGTAGACTCGTATCTTGTATATAATCCAATTCAGATTTAATGAATTTTTTTTAAAAAAAATCCGATATAATCTGGTAAAAATCCAGACACTCGTTATTAACCTGTGATCTGATACCAATGATCCAATAAAACATAAAATATCTGATTGTATTTTTATTTTTTATTAAATTAAGGGAAAATTCCATAAAAATATCCAAACTAAATTTTGTTAAGCTTTTTAATACCCAAACTTTTTCACTACCCAGTTTAATACCCCAACTAATTATTTTGCTCATTTTAATACCCAAACTTTTAATATTGTACCCACTTTAATACCCAAACTTTATTTATTTAAATAAAAATACTAATAAGTTTCAAATAAAACTTAATAAAATCTCAAAAATCTAAGAAAAAATATTAAAAATTCTAATTTTATTTTAAGATTTAGAAAAGAAGGTAGATAAACCATGGAAATTTTATTTTTTCAAAAAATAAATGAATTTGAATGATAAAAATAAATTTTGTTTTTTATTTCAGAAAACAAACTAAATACAATATTTAAAACTTAGATATTTTATTACAAAATTTAATATTTTACACTATTTAGTTATTTTTATTTCTCAAACAACAAAAAAAATTAGAATTTTCTGAGTTTGTTTTGTAAATTTTAGAGATTTTTTAAAATTTTATTTGAAACTTATTAGTATTTTTATTAAAATAAATAAAGTTCGGGTATTAAAGTGGGCACAATTTTAAAAGTTTGGGTATTAAAATGAGCAAAATAATTAGTTGGGGTATTAAACTGGGTAGTAAAAAAGTTTGGGTATTAAAAAGCTTAACAAAATTTAGTTCGGGTATTTTTATGGAATTTTCCCTTAAATTAATCATATATTTTTAGGTTTACATAAACTTATGGTCTTTAAACTTTGATGATTTTGTTATAATAACCTATTATAAGATTGTATTTTTCTATTTTTATTTTAGATTTAAAATTAATTTTATGATACATAGATTTAAGAAAAAAAATTATGAAGTCATTATGTTTTTTTTTGATTAATTTAGTTCAAGACTATATATGTCTAATATTTGAATTTAAAATATTTATATTAAATAAAAATAGCATATTTTATAAGTATGTGTAAACCCATTATTTATGATCTATTTAAGTATATATATGCAGAATCAAAACTAAAAGACTCAATTGTTCTTAATGAATTTTATTAATCATTTGTAAAAATAAAGGTATTTTTGAAAAAAATGAAAATTTTCGTTAAGGATGGAATGATCCGATTTTAATGGTATAGATTATTGACAAGTAGATATTCTTTCTTTCTTACTTTTTCCTTCACCCCTATATACCAAAGAACAAAACAGAATCTCATGGGTGATTCCTATCGGTTTCATACTTTCATTGGTGTGAATGGTTGGAGGTTCTTACCAGTAGGCATGATAACATGCTTTTTTTTTATAGGAAGCAGCTCGTGACTCAATAGGATTAGGATCTAAAATTAAATGATGTTTCAAACTGAACAAGGGCATCCAATAAAAAACAAATCAACTGAATCTGGATTAAGATCAAAACTTCTTACAAAGGCTGCATAAGTCATCATCTTATTACAATCGAGAAATCAGTAACCATTCGGACAAAAGCTCATTTTGTCGGAGATGATTTAATCTAACAGAATCACTGACCTTTGAGTTAGAAGCTTATACAGAAATCGACTGAACTAGAATGACGCAAAGCAAGGTAGAACTCACCCGTCAGATCGAGGTCAGTATTGACGCAAAACTAATATATCAATTACATATATTAGTTTTTATGGTTTGAATAATTTTCAAATACATATATGGTTGTTAATTAGAGGTAAATGTTTGTATTTTTAAGTTTCAATGGTTTTCTTATTAAAATAAAGATTTAAGAGGTGGTAATTGGTGAATGAATACATTGTAGTTTTGAAGTACTGCAGTTTAATAGAAAAATTACAAATCATATTGTTAAGTATTCTCTCTGAATAGTTTAAATTACTGGTTATTATTATTCCCTTTATTCACATATACACCAGACATACATAAACCAAACACAAATGAATCTTATAAGATTCACCACACAACAAACAACACAAGCTTACAAACAAAGGCCAAAATACAACACACAATCACAATCCCACACAGTTTTCTTTTGCTTCCAATTATTTCATTTGCTTACCAAACCAATACTTTTCATGATCACAAGCCATTTTCCAAGCCTCTCTACCCGTAATCTCACCCACCCACTTACGCACTTTAGGTCGATCTTCGAACAATCTCTTTGTCGGTGTTCCCAAAAGGTATTGTATATTGGGCAAGTGATGAAGATCAGCCAAAGTAAAGGTATTGCAAGCCAAGAATTTATATTTCCCGAGTCGTTTCTCGTAGACATCTAAAACCTTCTCTAGATTAGCCTCGTTTTCTTTGACGACCTCTTGGTCAGTCTCTAGACCGTAAATAGGCTTAATGGCTTGCTCCCAAGTGAGTTTCGACGCAAATGGATCGAACTGGTGAGCTTCGATTTCCATCCACACTGTTAGTATTGCCATTGTCTCGTGGCTTTGAAGGTACAGAAGTTGTGTGCCTCTTGCGCTATGAACATATGCGATGTATTGTGTTATGGCTCGAGACTCTAGAGGAAAAATAATAATAATATGAGATTGAAATGATTCTGAAAAATCGATTAATTTATAAATAAATATTTATCATGAAGTTATTAATCAAAACTAACTCACCATGCAGCTTAATGTTTCCATCTACAAAAACTGGGATTTGACCAAAAGGCTGCATCAATAACAAACACATTACAAGTGACTAATCACTAGGTGAGGTGAGTATCAATTATTCTGATCCTATACATGTAACAAATTAATGTTTTATGTAAATGATCCGCCATACGATCGTTCTATATACCTGATTAATAGTAACTAGGTTTAAAAAAAAAAAGAAAAGAAAAAACTAGGTTGAAACTTAGAACATGAGAGTTTAGCATATACAGATATACTACATCAAGTTAACACAGATGAGAACTTAAACTAGACCTAGCATGCTTTGAACGAAAAGTACTTGAAGTAGCATATACATCATGAAGGCTGAAGCTACTAAGTACGTACGTACTCAGAAAAAAAAAAACTAATCTTCCGATTTTTTGGCGATAACATTGCTTACATTGAGAGAGAGGAAAGACTCCGTCTTGTGTTCACCGGATTTTAAATCCACGGTAATGGATTCGTAAGAGAGCCCTTTCTCAAGGAGAACAGCAAGAACACGCCTCGTGCTGGTGGAGAAAGGATTGCCATAGACCTTGTAACCTGTAAATTTTAATAAATTCCCTATTAATTCTTAAACATTATTGTGTTTTATTCTTGTTTGAATTCATTCTAGGGAGAGTTACAAAAATCTGTTGGGATAAAGATCCCACATTGGAAATATGAAAGAGACATTAGTAATATATAAGGGACTTGGATCACACCACTAATTGCCAATTGGTTTTTAAGTGGAAGCCCAAGAAACTTGTCATGGTATCAGAGCGGGCCCACACCCTGACCCTTTAATCCGGCCCGGACAGTGGCCCGATCAACCCATTAGCTGATGGCCCAGAGAAGGCTCAGTTCTCCGAAATTGCTAGAGAATAAAAGCATTGTCTCGGAAGGGTATGATGGATTCGCGAGATTAATGGTTATACGCACCATTATCTCGAGGGAGGGTGTTGGGATAAAGATCCCACATTAAAAATATAAATGGGACATGAGTAATATATAAGGGACTTGGGTCATACCATTAATTGCCAATTGGTTTTAAGTGGAAGCCCAAGAAACTTATCATGGTATCAGAGCCGGCCAATACCCTGACCCTTTAATCCGGCCCGGACAGTGGCCCGATCAACCCATTAGCTGATGGCCCAGAGAAGGCTCAGTTCTTCGAGATAGTTAGAAAAGAGCATTATCTCGGAGGGGTATGATGGATTCTGCGAGATTAATGGTTATACGCACCATTATCTCGAGGGAGGGTATTGGAGAGAAGATCCCACATCAAATATATGTGAGGGACATAAGTAATATATAAGAGACTTGGGTCACACCACTAATTGCCAATTGGTTTTAAGTGGAAGCCCAAGAAACTTGTCAAAATCAAAATTAATACCTGTTTTTTTCTTTCGATAAACCTATGTAAAATATATCTTACCGAGATTTCTTAGTTCTGCCTCACGCTTCCAATTTATCATAAGCCTGGACACCTTCTTAGTCCAGTCCATCGAGAGACGACTTGTATATCTCATCTATTAGTCATACGTCTATATATACACTTACGTTAAAAGTTATATATGTCATTCTTTTGCAATACAAAAGCGAGGAACATTTTGCTTTTACCTGACATCCACTTAAAGAGTCCCACCTTTCTTGTGTATCAAGGGATGAGTTGTTCCAATGATATTATATAACTATTACTTTTATCTTGAGATTAACCAAAGCTCGAGAAAAGAATCAAACCAACAAAGAGTTCACCCATTACTAAAACTAGTTGAATATTTGGTACAAAGCATATCGAAATCAATATATATTTCGTTCGAGGGAACAAAAAACTTTGTACGAAGTCTCTAATTATTGATGAATGATGGTATAGTTCACCAGATTAATATCTGTGACTTGTAATACCTCCGCTGCTGATACAAAGAAGTCAACTATATAACTCTGAACAATCAAAACTGAGTAATCTTATCTATTGTTTTTGTATATCCACAGTATCTCCCAAAGATTCTGAGAGATCCTTCTTCAAGCTAAGCACTTTTGTACTTGGCTTCTTACTTATGCATGGTACCAACTTTTTTTAAAAATATTATATTGTTTAAAACCCGATGAACGGGAATACAATGTTGATTACAGACTCGATTTCGCCAAAAGCTTATCCAGTATCAAATATCATAAAACTATCTTCGCATCAACCACCTAAATCGACGCTTTCCGCTAGCCAATTCTAAAATCATAAGATAACCATCAACTTGAATAAATAAAACACTTGTACAAATGGGTACTTGTTATTTAAAACACTTGTCCAAAAATATGTTACTTGTAATTTACTTGTTTTATTCAGTTACTTACTATTTAAAAGTATTTATGAATTATTTGGATATATTTCCAAGTTCTTAATAATTACTTGATAGATAATACACTATCAGAGAAAGTTATGAAAATCATTTTTTGTTTATTTGGTACACTACAACAAATATGGCCATTGATAGCAGACGATTAGTGCTATGTTATTATTATTATAGCATTTTCATAAATGCTATTATAGCCAACGCTATAATAGGATGGTAGGATATGATAGCGTTTTTACCAGGCGCTATAACAAGGTAACATATAATAGCGTATTATTAATGCTATTTTATATTTATTAATAACACATGAACCGTGTTATATTAAACTATATAATAGTAGATATACGTTGCTATAAATAATTCATTTGTAGCTATATTTTTTTGATATGATTCATGTTATACTAGCTTATTCTTGGTGTCATTATTTTATATTTAGTAGCACTGATATTGAGCTGTGTATATCTGAGTTGTAGTTTATTTATATAAAAATATTAATTAAATTATTAATTAGTATATTTTAATCCAAATTAAAATTAAAATTAAAATTGATTTTTTATATAATTGATAACTGGTTTTAAAATGTTAATATATTATTTAAAAACTTGTTTACAAATATCGGTTTAATAATTAAACCCGGTTTCAGACAAATCCGGTTTAGAAATCTAAATCTACACCGTTCACAAAAAAAATCTAAATCTAAACATAATTAACTCTAACTAAACCTAATTAACTTCTTCAGTCTCCGCCGCTGCTTGCATCTCCACTCACGACCATGCTGCTCGCATCGCCACCGCACGACCACCACCGGCTTGCACCACCGCTGCACCACGCTTGACCGGAGACGAGTCTGCCGCGCCTCACACCAATGCCTCTCTTTCCCTGCTCCTTAATAAATCTGTATACAAAACAAAAATCAATTAATCATAATTTTATTAGAAGATGACGAGAAGAAGAGATCATACATAAATAATATTATAATTACATAAAGAAACTAGAGATTACGAATCAAAGATCCGTAACATCTACATCTGGACTAAACCCTAATTGGAGCCTTTGTGAGGAACTTACTCGGCTTAGTCGATATCAGATTTGGTTTCGATTGGAGATTCTCTTGGGCTCGAGACGTGAACCAACGAGGTGAGAAGTGGGGTCGACGGTTAGTCAAAGATGGAGAAGTTTCTGGGTTTCTTAGGGTTTATTCACGATTGAGAGAAAAGGAAAAGATGGAGCTTTTTTTTTCAGGTTTACGGCTGTAAAAGAGGAGAGGAGCAGAGATGGAGAAAGAGAAACCATTTAAAAAAGCAAAATATTTATGTCTCTTGCCATGTCTTCTTCGACACATCTCTACCATCCCCAACTCCATCTCTTCTCTCTCTCTGTCTCTTTAGCTTCTTTGGCTCTCTTTCTCTCGTTCTCTCTTCTTAAAGGCGAGATCTCAGAAAAATAATTAAAAAAACAAATGAATAAGTGCAATTAATCTCAAACGTTGATTCAGTATTATCCAAGGGTGGAAATTGTCATCCATGCCAAACCAATAGAAAAAAGGGTGAGGATAGCTAAGAGAATGATTTTGCACCTTTGATCTTTATCAATCAATGGCTAAAAAACAATACAAATTCTCTTTTCATTTACTTATAGTTATTATTAAATTATCAAAACGTTAATTAATTTAATATCATAATTTAAAATTTGAAATCTATATTTTTATTTGAGTTTTGATGTTGTTGATTGACTAAATTTGAAAATATTAGAATTATGTCTTCTATGTAAGGTTTAATTTTTGGATTAAAAGATTAGATTTAGGGGTGTAGATTTCTGATTTAGTGTTTGAAGTTTAGGATTTAAATTTTACATTGTATATATTCTGGAGTAGTATATTTAATTTATAAAATTTATAACTTATTTTAGAGTCCATATTTAATATTCTATGATATAAGTTAATGTGAGTGAAGTATGTGGTTTAGGGTTTAGGGTTCAACTTTAAGATTAAGTATATGGTTTAGAGTTTTAGTTATACTTAGAGGTTAAATTTGAAATGTATATCAAAAGTTTGAAAAGATAAGATTTATGACTTCCTATATAAGGTTTAAGTATAGGGTTTAGGGTGTAGATTTAAAATTCAGTGTTTGAGGTTTAGAATTTAAATTTGAAATTATATTAATAAATGATTAATTATATAGATAAATTTTAAGATTGAGGTTATATAATGAAAAGATTGAAGTTTAAAATTTTATTGTTTAGGGGTTTAAACCCTATAATTAAATATGCAGTATGTTTATGTTGATTTGATTTTTTTTTTTCTGAAATTTTGATTGGTTTCAAGTGTGATCCAAATCTAAATATTATTTAAAGTGTGTATTTTTAAGTTAGAGATAAAAAAAATAAAATATGAACTGGTTGTCTTTACAATTCTGACTAGTCTTAATATTCACTATTACCTTCACAAATAACACAAGTTCAGTATACAAAAAAAAAACATACACATATATCATCCAAAATATACATACACCAAAGCAGTTCCCAAGATTGTTAAGTCTAGAGACTTCATCGGTAAAGAAATAAAGCTCTTTAAATAGTTTATGAGCTTCAATATATGGCCATTCCTATTGTTGATGGGAGATGAGCTCTTCTGTTGTGGAAATACAGAGTACAGTGACGTCTCAAGAGCAGCCATTCTCTTAGCCAAAGGGATAGAGAAACTGAGCGAGAGGATCATTGTTACTTTCCAACACAAACGTGTTGTCTTCTTCAACCACTGGTAGAAACTGCAACTCTTATTCTTCTTTTTCCTAGTTTAAGGATCTGCAACTCTCATGTTAAATAGCTCACACTTAACATATCTGGCACTCGCAACCCTTGAAGCTTCTTCAATCATCAGGCTCTACACCATTCCTACTGAATCAATACCTAGCAACCTTTAAGGTAGGTTCAGTCATCTGCAACAGATTTGAAAAGAGTGAAACTTAAACTCAGTAATCAGAGAAAGACCAAATGAGATCTCACCACAAGCTATCAAACTGCAGTTTCAATACAGTCACAAGGCGATTCAGCACAAGACAAGCTCAGTTCTTAACTAAACGAGCATCATCCACTTGCAATTTTAACACACCTTTCTCGGCTGCTTTCACTTGCAGTGCTTTTCCAGGTCTAAAATCAAGCACACAAAACACCCACAAATCAAATCATCAGCCATCAAGCATCCAAGAGCAATTCAAATCAAATCGACTTCTTCTAGATTCGTTTGTACCTTTCACGGCGTTGATTTGTTTCTACCGTCACTGGGACGAGTCCCTGGAAGTCAGGATTCTACACTCACAAACACATAGCAACGCGGATCTAACATCTTTCATAAATAAAAAATCTAGGGAAAAATTAACATAGGAATCAGACCTTAGCAATGGAGGAGGATTGCGAAGAACAAGCTTGAGTAATGCTCCATCTTTCTCACCTTTAATTTTGAATTTGGGATTGAAATCGGAGGTGAGGAGGGCTGAATCGAATTGGATGAGAAGAGAAATCCAGATTACGAGTGGTGAGCGAAGAGAAATCGAGTCGGAGAGGGTGGAGAGAGCAGAGCTCGTCGGCTCGATATGGAGACGAAGAAGAAGGGGAAATGTTTTTTCTCTTTTTTGTTGGCGCTAAGTCTAAATAATTGGCTGATTAGTGAGTTTTTAATCAAGTAATTACGGATTTTTGGGCATAGCATTAGTATAATGCTATAACTTTGTTATCTAGAATTCCAACTATCTTTCCATAGCAGTATAGTAAATTGTGCTATTATAATCTGCTATGAAAAGCCATATTTGTTGTAGTGGTAAAAGCACAAGAATTACTTTAAATAAAATATTTGCACCTAATATAAAAAAGAAGAAGGAACAAAATACAAATATTTTATATGAAAATATTGCTCACTTCTATAAAAAAAAATATCTGTTTAGGACTTTGATTTTTATGAATTAGTTATTATTTTTCAGTCTATAAAACAAATAACGAGTAATATCAAGGTAAATCGTTATTTTTGTAATACTTGTTATTTGTACTTGCAAGTAGTAAAATTCAACGAATTGATATTTGACTTAACAACAATGAGTAATTAAAAAATCGAGGCGAGTATGAATCAAGTAACATGTATAAGATAAGTAACGAGTATTTGTGTCCAGTCTTACACTGAATTATTCTAAGAGCTTTTTTCTCAGTTATCATTCCAGTTTTTCACATAGAATTTTTTTTGTTCTTCTTCCTATTAGATTAAAGGGAAAATTTTCCAAATGACCAATTTTTCAATATATATTAAGAATATAGCATCATTTTTGGATAACTAAGTGCATGACAATTATGCACAGATTCTTCGATTATTACCCTTTATAGTTGTAAGTTGCCGGTCAAGAAAAAAAAGAGAGAAGAAACTACGTCGATGAAAAATATATATGGATGAGAAAAAGATGATGTCATTGATGAAGTGTAGTAGTGGATCATTGATTATGTGATTTTATAGTAGTTATAGTGGTCTTTTTGATAATACATCTTATGAAAAAATAAGATGCAATTGTAGCTTCATAAAACATGAGAAAAAACGATGCAAATGGTATCAATGATACTTTTTGATAATACATCTTATGAAAAAATAAGATGCAATTGTAGCTTCATAAAACATGAGAAAAAACGATGCAAATGGTATCAATGATACTTTTCAATTACAAAATAGTAGACTCTTTTTAAATAGTACAACATTATTAGTTATTTTTTTAATTTAAATTTTAAACCTAAACCCTATTTCCTACCCATCGCTTATACCCATATACAATAAACTTTAAACCCTAATCAATAAATCCTATACCCATATACAATATAATATGTATTTATAATATGAAGAATACGTGGACATAAAAAATACAAACTATTATATTTTATACAGATGGTATAGAAATACTAGAGAGTTTAGACTGTATTAGTTTGGTAATCCAGCGTGTGAAACATGTGGCTAAAAAAAATCATAAATGTATAATAAATGTTTTATAGATACTATATATGCTACAAGCGTTTGAAATTAAAAGAAAATAATCTGTTAAAAAGAAAAATATAACTAATAGTTAATAGTACAAATGTTATAACTTTCGTTATCAAAGATTACTAGTGCTCTCAAACATAAAATAATGGCTATAACGTAATAAATTACAAACTATATTTTCAAATAAAATAGAATATTTTTTGCTAATCATCAAATGGAATGGAATATGATAAATAGTATAGTAATATAATATACCAAGTTTTCTTTTAAAAAAAAAATAATAATATACCAAGTTACATAATAGAAATGGAAAAATCAAAATGAACAAATATAATACATCTTGCGTTATAATTTATTACTATAACTTGTTCCGCATCCCCGTGCGGATGTTTGCTTTACTTTATGTTTAACGTAAATTCTTAAACCGTTGGTTTTATTAAAAAATCCCATATATGTTTTTTATGTTTTGTAATTTGACGATTTAATTAATCCTATAAAAAATGTTATCTCCTTTTAATACATGCGATTTAGTTAATATTCGTACAATATTGATAATGGTCAATATATAAATATCGATTTAACCAATTTGGTTAGATAAACTTTAGAAATGTAATTAATTAATTTAAATTGATTATAAATACAGTTGTAGAATCTGTAAATAAAAATAAATATAAAAGGAAAGTACATAATTTATTGTAAATGTAATAATAAAATGTGTAAATAAAATAAATTATCAAAAATACTGCTAAGTTACCAAACAATCTTCATTTAAATTAATATCCATGTTTCCAAACAGTATTAAAAGGTACTTCAATTTTAATAATATAGATATTTATATATTGTAGATTAAAACAAAATAAACAAAAAATATTTATATTCTCCTACCAATGTTTAGTAACTAGCAAAAAATGAGGAAAGTCGGAGAAGTTGCATGTGACTCCATAGAGAATGAAATTCTATTGTTGGTACAATAGCTGAAAAGAGAAAAAGGCGATGAAAGGAGTTATGGATATGAAGGAAGGTGACGGTGGCGGAAGCGAACACTATGGCTACAATTGAGCAATCGATGGTGATGATGGGGTGCCGATTATACATGTGAAATTGATTGACTTTGAGTGATTCAAAGTTAAGGTGTCATATCAATTGATATGAAAAAAAAAGGAGATTGAAAAGAAGAGAAAGAGGAAGATAAAGAGAAAAAAAAACAGAGACGGTTGTATCAAAAGTATTTCAAAGGGTAGTTTGACAAATAATACATAAAATATGAATATTGTAGTCAACTTCTTTTTTAATTAGATACTGAATTATAGTTTGTTTAATTGTCAGCAATTCCCCTAGATTAAACCTTCCTATAAGAAATGAATCACAAGTTTCAACATGGCTTTTTAGTAGCTCTTCTGGATTGTCGACTGTGATGCTTATCTGTTAAAAACTGTTTCAGTAGCATTTTTTTTTTTGGAACACTGGTAGCATTTCTATATTCTAAATGTTGGAAGATGTGGTGTCAACCGATAATAATAAGAGTAGGTGTAAAAAAGAAAACATCATATAAGCCGTGTACTTATTCTTATGATAGTTAGTTAGTTACAGATCTAATATCCCGTAGCCGTAATGAGGAGAAAGTAATTAGTAGTAGATTGATTTTTAAGTTTGTTGACCAAAGGAAATGCAAATCTTATTTAATTAAAGAAAACATCATAATTAATTTATTTTCTATAAGAAAAAAGGTGCACTATTCTAAAGTGTCAGAGTGTCAGCACCGTGGCCCAAGTGATGGCTTATATTAAGAGAGCCCAAAGCTTACATGACACGCTCCATGCCCACCTAACATCTGACATGAAAACTACAACCCGGGAGAACGGACGGTCAAAAATCGATAGTAGAAGATGTACACCATACTCCTTGCTGCAATTGATTAGCTCCAAACCAAAGCTCGCGACTCGCGAGAGAGCGCGCAATTATTTAAAATTAAAATTAAAATTATAAATATTTCCAATTACCTGCACTTCCTTCCACAAAAGCAATTAAAATTAAATTAAAATCGTCATGTTCGAGAAGAAAGGAAGAAGAGTGTTGGCGAAGAGGAAAACCCAATGCACGATCGATACGAAGAAGAGTGGTGAGATGGAAGGGACGTTAGAGCGACACTCTCTGCTTCAATTCGGTCAACTCTCGAATCCCGCCGAGTCGTCGTCGTCGGAGCTCCGGAATGAGTTGGGTTCCGTCGACGGAGGTGGCGATTGCGGAGAGAAGTCATTCATTCTCAGCCAAGACTTCTTCTGGTAAAATCTTAGCTGTGTATATATATAGAGGCTGTTGAGATCTGAATACGATTGGATATTCATGAATCGATTCTTAGGCTTATTTTAATCTGTCAAAAATCTATACTTGTTTCTCTTGTTCTGAGCTTATTTTGTTTTTCCTTTGTCTGATTGAATATTTGCAGCACACCTGACTATATAACTCCGGACAATCAGAACTTGATGAGCGGTTTAGACAACAGCAAGGTCTGAATTTTTAGCTGTTAAATCTTATCCCATTGGTTTTAGTTTCTTTCTCTAATAGTACCTTCGCTTTTTTTTTTTGCAGGATCAGTCTCCTTGTCCTAGGTCTCCTGTTAAACTTAATACTGTCAAAAGCAAAAGGTGCCGGCAGGGTAAGCTTTTTGTTTCACTCAAAGATTTTGTGCTTTGGAGCTTTGACTGTTTTCTAGTACTATTGGTGTGTTTGATTCACTTGTTTTTATCTAATTTTCTAACTTTTTTTGTATTTGTTGATTTAAGTTTCACTCAAGTATTTGACAATGTGTGAATGAGAGATTTTTTTTTTCAAAAAAAATGTTTTATGCAGACAGTTTCACAGCGAGAACTTCAAATTCTACTTGGTTTTCAAATCATAGAGTAGATGAACAAGAGAATGACACAGATGAGATAATGGTGGATAAGATCCAAGCCAATCAAACGGAGAGGACTGGATACGTTTCACACACTGCGGTTGCTCTGAGGTCTCGGGTTATGCCACCTCCTTGCCTCAGAAATCCATATGTGATGAATGACTCCGAGGCAGCTACTGACCCTTTCGGTTATAGAAGGTCTAAATGTGCTAGTGAGTTATTTCTACCCTCTCGGTTTGCTGCTTTTTTAATTTCCTGTCAAAGCTTAAGAATTATAACCGTTAATGCAGGTTTTCTCCCTGCAAGTATTGGTGGGGATGGCTTGTCAAGATATCTCACAGACTTTCATGAAATTCAGGTAAGCCAAAGAAGGTCTTTTAAATCTCAACCTTACAAAAGGGATGGAACTATGTTGCTGCTTCTTTCTGATTCTAACATAACTTGGTCTTGTTTCTCCAGCAAATAGGTGCTGGGAATTTCAGCCGTGTATTTAAAGTTTTGAAGAGAATTGATGGTTGCTTGTATGCTGTCAAATACAGCACAAGGAAGCTGTATCTAGATTCAGAGAGGTTAGAGATTTCTCCTACCTTTTTTTTTCTTTCTTTCTTTGTGCTGTATTAGAAATAGTTCAACTTGTTTGGATCAATTTAATCATAACCGAGTTTATGACAGGCGTAAAGCTATGATGGAAGTTCAAGCTCTTGCTGCTCTAGGTCAGTACAGTCCCTTGTTTTGCCTTCTCGTCCTTAAAACCTTTTTTCAGCGGTTCGCTCTTTGCAACCTTATTGTCAGCGTGACCTTAAACAGTCTCTATATTTTTGTTTGTTTGTAGGTTTCCATGAAAATGTTGTAGGATACTACCACTCGTGGTTTGAAAACGAGCAGTTATACATTCAACTGGAACTCTGCGATCACAGCTTGTCCAAGAAATCTTCTTCGCTTAAAATCTCAGAGAGAGAGATTTTGGTGATTATGCATCAGGTACACACTTCCATAAGAAAAAAGAGTATAGAGAGTTTCTTGATTCATGAGAATTCTTATTTAACAGTACCACCAACCATTCTCTATTACAGATAGCTAAGGCGTTGCAGTTTGTGCATGAGAAAGGAGTAGCTCATCTAGATGTAAAGCCCGACAACATATACATCAAGAACGGTGTCTGCAAGCTCGGCGACTTTGGTTGTGCAACGCGGCTGGACAAAAGCTTGCCAGTAGAGGAAGGGGATGCACGTTACATGCCACAAGAAATACTAAACGAGAACTACGAGCACCTTGATAAAGTGGATATCTTCTCCTTAGGTGTGACGGTTTACGAGCTGATTAGAGGATCGCCTCTTACGGAATCAAGAAACCAATCCCTCAATATCAAAGAAGGCAAACTTCCTCTTCTTCCCGGCCATTCGTTACAGTTACAGCAACTGCTAAAGGTATATACGTTATTTGCAATTTTTTTTTTACCTCTGTGGGTTTCATGAAACATACACAATTTCTAACGTTTCTTTATTTTTTTTAAAATAAAAAAATAGACAATGATGGATCGTGATCCAACGCGCCGTCCTTCTGCTAGAGAAGTAATGGAGCATCCCATGTTCGATAGGATTCGAGGTTGAGATTCATAAATCTCTCACATGTTGAGAAACTAAAAGTTTGTAAATTATGGTGCTAATGATCATAGTGTACTGGCGTAGCACCTGTAGTTCTGCATCGGGACCCATTGTTTAGTAGAAAAGTGCCATTTAAACTCTCAACTTTCAGATCAAAACCAAAAAACTTCCAATTGTTATTTACACCATTTTATAATAGGCCTTAGAATTATTATCCGAGATTTGTATTCGATTCGAGATCTGATTCATTCCGGAAATTCAGATATCCGGAGGAACGTATTCGGATGATAAAATATTGGATCTGTACAATCCAAATCTGAATCCGGATATTTTAATTTTTTAGTCCGGATGTAATTTTTATTGATAATTACTTTTAAATTAGTAATTTTTATTTATTATATTTTATTTTTATAGTAAAACATATATAAATTTATATAAATTTTGTAATAGTAAACATAGATACAACTAAAATATTATATATATTTTTATTTTTAATAATTATTAATATTTTATATATTTTAATATTATTTTTATTCATTTAAGGATCTAGATCTGGATGCAGATATTACAATTTTTAGAAGGATATTCGACACACGGATATCTGAGAACCTCAAATCCGGATAAGGATAGTAAAAAGATTGATCCGCCAGATAAGGATCCAGATCCGGATACCTTAAAATACTCTGGATATCCGATTTGTCTTAGCCCTATTTTATGCCACAGCTTTCAAATAATATATTTGCATAAAAACTTGAAAGTGGCACTTGCTTAATAACATTTTATATCTTGAGTTTTTTATATTAGCATTTTTAACTTTTAAATTGACATTTGCATCACAAAAACTTTCAATCGGATTTATTTTCTCATCAAATAAAAAAATATAAGTAACACTGCTGATGTATCAGTTTTTTCCAAAAATAAATTACTTAACAAAATAAATAAAAATGAAAAATAAAATAGAAATCAGAAATTAAATACTTTTAAAAATTAAATAAAAATTCAGAGTTCACAAAAAAATAGAAAATTAAAATTTAAAATAGTTTTTAAAAACTACAATTTTTTTTAAAACACTAACATATTATCATTGACAATAACAATTTCAAACGGATCTTTCTTGACGATATCTACCATTTTTAAAAGATGGTTGTCGAAAACATTGGCTTTGACACATATGTACCGTCTTTTTCAACAATGATGTCGGAAATTATCATTGGAGATATGTAAAAAACATTATTATTAATGGTTACTAGATTTTGATCGGCGCCTCGAAAATACGGGTATTATTTTCACTTTTATGAAATATATTATTTGTTTGTAATTATTGAATGTATTTATCTTAGTAAAACTTTCTTTATAATAAATTTGATACATAGAGTGTCTTTGGTAAACAACGTGTTTCTCTAACTTTGTTTTATTCACTCTCCAATCAATATATTTATTTAACTTGTTGTTAAAATAAATGATTTTAGAATGCAAATGTACAATACTTTTACATTGATATTTTGTTTAAACAATATTACATATTTCTATATTAATTAAATGTTTACATTGTAATTTAAATTTGTATACAAATCAATATGTTTGTGTAGTTTGTTGTTAAAAGCTGGGTTGCACGGAAGCTTCATCGAACGTCCGCTTCCTGCTTCGGAATCGGAATCGGAATCTCGCGGAAGCTTATGGAATCTCGCTTCCAAAACGCTTCTAAAATAGTTTTTTAAATAACACGTTGGAAGCTTACGGTTCCATTTTGGAATCACGCTTCCGTTTCTTAAAAAGACCACAATGTCATAAATCAATAAAAATATAAAATCATAGTTTTAATTTATATAAAATCAAAATTTTAATAGTAAAAAAATGAGTGAATAGAAATATACAAATATTAAAACTAATACTATAAATTTTCTTTATGCATTGAAGTTTTTATTAAAAGGTATATCTTATATTCAAATATATTGTGTAAATTATTTATGAAGTATAAAAAATAATTAATATAATAATTTGTTTTAAACTTAATTTATGAAATGAAATATTTCAATAAATGAATAAATGCTTTATTTTAAATCTAAATTATATAACTTTTAGTCCTAAAATTTATAGGATTATCTTATATTTTAATATATATACTTATTTATAGATATACGCTTCCAACACGTACCCGCTTCCTAATTTTTCAAAAATTCTCACTTCTACGTTTCCATACGCTTCCGCTTCCACGTACCCCCTTCCGGTTCCATGTAACGTAGGTTAAAAGAAATGATTTCAAATCCAAATGTACAGTATTTTTATATTGATTTTTTTTTTCAGTTCATATAAATTTTTTTAAATATATTTATATCAACGGAACCAACTAATATTTTGTTAAATTGGCCCCTGAAATATATTTTATACATCGATATCTATTTTTCTTAATTAGTGTTATATATTTTAGATGAAGTATAATATAACTAACTATATTCAAAAGACCTTGACCGAATCAGGTTATATGGCTATTTTTGTTACAAATATCCGAACCCGTTTTGGATACATTAGTTATTTAGATATTTTTAGGTTCTTATACATTAAAACCGAATTCATCGAGATCCAGAATGACCCAATTCAAAATCCACACATAAGTTTATAGTATTCAAGCAGGACTTGGTTTCAAAACAAAAAAAAATGATACCATAAAGGAACAACATGTACCTAAATGGAAAAATAATGTTTATGTCTAACTGATTTTATAAATTAATAAAAATTCTTTCTATGTATCTGACTAAATTAAGTGAAATATAAAGAATTATTTTATCAAGTAAAATAATTATATGGAGTGAAAAATTAAGTGGCAATAAATGTAACACATTTTAATTATTTTGATTTAAGTTATTATTTTATTCGTAAAAACATATCTTTGAACTATTTGGGTACATAATTTTCCACAGATTGAAACTAAAATAAAAATATTTTAGTAAAATAAACTAAACCAAACGTTTAATCATATGTAAAACCTAATTATTTAACATTTTTTATTTTATAATTGGCACAAAGATAATATTGATTAACTAATAAATAAAATATGCACTATTATTATTATGGTAATATAATTAATGATGTAAATTATTATTAAGATAACATAATTAATTAAATTGTTAAACTAAGTGAAATATGGAAACACAATTAATATATACTACTATTCATATATCCAAACAAATTTTATTAAAACTACTATTCAAGTTTCCAAACACTCCAAATTGTTTTAATCCTCCTATTCCAGTCTTCAAACACTCCGATTTTGTACTTCAGTTTTAATAATATAGATGTAAGACACCATCATTATCATCAATGATATGTTTTAAAATTGTTAATGTCAACGATGATGTCAATTTTTTTCTTGAACTTGTAATTTAAAAAAAAACAATTTTAAATTTTCCATTTTGTGAAAGCTGTGAATTTTAATTTATTTTCTGATTTTAATTTAATTTAATTTTTTGAATTATATTTAATTTTCTTATTTTTATTTAATTTTCTGATTTTTCTTTATTTTGATTAATTATTTTTTTTTAAAAAAAATCAACACTTCATCGTTTTTAATTATTTAACTGGTAATTTTTTACTTGATAAATAAACAAATTAGATTGAAAATATTTTATAATACAAATGTCATTTTAAAGGTTAAACGTACTAGTCAAAAAAATTTAGGGTTTAAATGTTAATAGATGCCCTTTCATTCTTATAGAGTTTCCCTTAATTATTTTAAATGCCAATATTTATTGATTAACCATTTTTGATCTACGAATACTGTTAACTCGATTTAGCATTTGTTTTTTGTGTATCTAAAACGAATCAGCAAAATATAGAAATCAAAATGGACAATTTTGAAAATTGAAAATTAAAATGGCGTAACTGAAACTTCAAAGTTTTTGTTTTAAAGGTTTAGGATGTTTCTATGGTTCTTTTATTTACTTAGTGTCATTTTTAAAATAAGATTTTTTTTTCTAATATCAAAATTTCTAACATAGTCTTAAATATCAAAATTTTAATCATTTGCATAAGAAAACCAATATCATCATTTCTGACAGTCATAGTCTTTAATATTGTTTGATATAGCTCGTGTTCTATCTAATTTTAGTATGTTGGATCAAAATTGTGTAGTTTTTAGATCAACATAGATCAAAATTGTATAAGCTTTCAATACGAAGTTGATTATAGACTGACAAGGCAAGAAAAATCCATTTAAAATGGTTTTGTATGGATATCAATCACTTACAGTTTTAACCGACTCTGTTTTAAAATTAGATATCAATCACAATGAATTATTAAAATGAGTCGAAAGTAATATATCTTCTTTTTGTAAAATATCTGACCTCTTTATTTAGGTGTAAACTTAATCTTCTGACCCAGTAAATATATATAATGTTTTTTTTGGTCCAATGGACAATGAAATTCACATGATAGATTAATTTAACAAAGGGAATTCGGCCAAAAAAAGTCCCGAACTTTTCAGGAATTGCCAAAAAAACATGTACACTAACCTAACCAAAAAAAATTCTTTACTTTTGTTGACTTTTTAAGTTTATTAAACAACTTATGATTGACTGACCATATTGACACGCCGTTAACCGACAGTTAAGACAATGTTAACTCGACGTTAACTATTGGCATTAAATGAAACGACGTCGTTTTCAAATAAGACGAAACGACGTCGTTTTCAAATAAAACGAAACGACGTCGTTTTACATGACGTGCAAATAAAAACAAGTAGACACCTGATTTTTTAATCACTTACAGTCTTCCAAAATTTTTCATTTTAAAAAAATCAAAAAAAGAAAATTTTCATTTTTTGGATTATAAAAAGAAAATTTTCATTTTTCGGATTATAAAAAGAAAATTTGAAAAAAAAAATTAGAAAAAAAAATTTCCAAAAAATGTTATAAAAAATTTCGAATCTGAAAACATATAATCAGAAACTTTTTTATAGTTTATAGTTTCTGATTATATGTTTTCAGATTCGAAATTTTTTTAACATTTTTCTGGAATTTTTTTTCTAAATTTTTTTATTTTTTTCAAATTTTCTTTTTATAATCCGAAAAATGAAAATTTTCTTTTTTTGGTATTATTTTTTCAAATTTTGGAATTTTAAAGATTTTTTAAAGTTTTTAGATAATTTATTATTATATTCAATCAGTACCAAATAAAATTAAATGTTTTAGTAACTCCTTTGAATGAGCCACTAGCCAAGTGGTAAAGTACCTTACATTTGATCCACACAATGTGGGTTCAAAATCCAGTGTCTACTTATTTTTATTTTCAAATCATGTAAAACGACGTTGTTTCATCTCATTTGAAAACGACGTTGTTTCACTTAACACCAACATTTAGTGACGTCAAGTTTTTCTGTTTAATTTGCTAACGGCGTACTAAATTGACAAGTCAACGAAAACATTGTTAATTAATTCTAAAGTCAATGAAAGTTTTGTGTTTTTTTTTGTCAGTCCTAAAGTTCATGTTTCTTTTGGTAATTCCTGAAAAGTTCAGAATTTTTTTGGTTGAATTCTCATTTAACAAATAAAAATGTTTTGTGGTTGAAGCATAGTGTCTGAAGTTAATATTAGATCTATAAAGATAGTGACTGAAATTATTGCCAAATATGACCTTAAATTTAAGACTTAGTCTTGGGTTCACCCCTAGAGTGAACCTAGAGGTTCACCCAACCAATAGAAATCACTCATTTCACAATTGATATCTTTTAAAAAAAGAAACAAAATATTATCAAGTTATATTATATTTTAAAATAAAAATGTTAAAATAAATAAAAATAGTAATATATGCAAAAAAGTTCAAAATATTTTAACTATGTCATCAAAACACTAAACCCTAAACTCTAAACTCTAAACTAAAAACATTAAACACTAAATCTTAAAAATACCAAATCCTTAATCCTAAAAAGAGTTTAGGGATTAAGATTAAGGGTTTAGTATTTTTAAGATTTATTGTTTTAGTGCTTAGTATTTTTGATTTAAAGTTTAGGATTATCCAAGTGTTTATGATTTACCCAAGGGTTTAGAGTTTAGGATTTAGGGTTTAATATTTTGATGATGGCTTTAAAATATCTATTTTTTTTTTTTGCATATACTAGAGTTTAGGGTTTATAGTTTAAGATTATCCAAGGGTTTAGCTTATACCCAAGGGTTTAGAGTATATTCAAGGGTTTATTATGATTTCGGGTTTAGGGTTTATTATTATTATGTTGTTATTTTAAAAACATAATATAATTTGATAATATTTTGTTTCCTTTTTTAAAAGATATCAATTGTGAAATGAGTGATTCCTATTGGTTGGGTGAACCTCTAAGTTCACTCTAGGGGTGAACCCAAGAATAAGTCCAACTTAAATCAAGTGCAAAGTTAATCCAAAAGACTAGTGAAATTATAAGTAGTTCTTTATGACCAAACAAAAATTCAAAAATCATTTTACGAATATAACTCCGTAAAATCTTCTGAAGTTTTGTAAGTATTTTGAGGTTCCGTAAGTTTTCTGAAAGACTTCCATGAAGTCTTCTCATGTAATAGATTTTAAAAATATTTTATAAATTTAATGGAAAAGTATTTTACTGAAGGAAAAATTGATATCATATAATTATAAATATTTGGAAATGATGTAAATTAAGATATAGTTAAATTGAACTGTTCTCAGCATAGATGAAAGAATGTAATGAGTCATAGTATTCTTTGGTTTAGAGTTTGGTAGCGTATGTTGTAATATTATATGTTTTCTTAAAGTTAATTTATTTTTTAAACAATATATTTACATTTTAAATTATACATTTAAATTCTATCCGTTACATGTAAAAAATATTCAAATTATATATTGTATTCAAAAGGTCAATTTGATTTTTTTGGTGAAACAAATATAATTGTAACAAGTCAAAATATATAATCGCGCAGAGCAAAACTCTAATAATAATAAATTTTCCAAATTTTTAATATTTTTAATTTCAACTGATAAATGGTTAATATCCTTTTATTTCTAAAAATATAAATAATTGACAATTTTAGTTGTTCATTACTCTTACCCTAGACTAGAATATTACTTTTTATTCATTCACCCATTCACTCACTTCCCAATTCTCATAACTCTCTTAAGTATTATTTAATATATCTAATTTTAGTTTTTTTATCCGAATTTTTTTATTTTTAGATCAATATGGATCAAATCTGTATATTAATATGAGTTTGCTTATAGGCTGATAAGTCAAGAAATGTCCATTTAAAACGTCTTGTAAGGATATCAATCATTTGGGATTCATCATGTTGAATTACTGAGAACATCACTAATATTTAATATAATAGCTGTTCTAAGATTTTACCTTATAGAAATAATTTAATAGAAAAACAATTATCAAGAAAATCATCAAAAACTTTCAAAACTAAATATTTAAGACTAGGATTTTGTCTAAGTCCTTTGGGAATGATTTTGATAAAACAATGACCATTTACGGCTGAACAAGTCATGGTGATGAGATCATTCATATTTGCTAAAGTAACTTATCTTAAAGATACAATTTAGTAAAATTAAAGAAAACCGTTAATAATCATAAACATAAAATAAAACCAAAATACTTTTGGACTTTCATTTAAGACATCTTATTTTAAACCAATACTACATCTCATCGAATAAATATGAATTGTGTTTAGATTTAACTTCTATTAAAATCAATACTATTAAAATAGAAACATAACATATAGACCTAATTTGATCCTAGGTAGAATATTCTTTTAAAACTATATATAAGAATTACTCAACTGATAATATTTCTTAAATTATTATTTTTTTTTGAAAAAACTATACTATATATATTTTTGACTAACTTATATTATTACTAACTACATATCTTTAAATAAAGACAAACTATCATTAAATGTAGTTTAATTATGGAAGTAGTTTAAACTAACGAATCTCCATAAATATATCTTAAATTAATTTTTTTTTTTGAAAAAACTATACTATATATATTTTTTTGACTAACTTATATTATTACTAACTACGTATCTTTAAATAAAGACAAACTATCATTAAATGTAGTTTAATTATGGAAATAGTTTAAACTAACGAATCTCCATAAATATATCTTTCCTAAAAACATGGTTCCTACAGATAAATATTTAATATTTCAAAATTAAGAAGATACTCCATTTTAGACAAAAAAAATTCGTTAAACTTCCAAAAAATAAAGCCAACGTCAACGAGCACAAACTACACATTTTATATATGTTTGCCATGAAGATTTGTCAAAAAAGGTTTACGTGAAATTATCATATACCGTAAGAGTTTTAAACCTTAAACCCTAAATACTATACCCTAAACCCATTGATAAATCTTAAACCCTTTGATAAATCATAAACTCTAGAATTCAAAATTTATCTAAGGGTTTAAGATTTACCCAAAGATTTAGGATATAGCATTTAGGATATAGGGTTTAGTATTTAGGGTTTAATGTTTTGTCGATGACATTAAAATTATTTTTTAAAAGTTTTTTTTGTTTCTAACTAATATTATTTTTTTATTTATTCTTATTTTTTAATTTTAAAATATGACAATATTTTGTTTCCTTTTTTAAAAGATATTGAATACAAAATGGTGAATTTCTAGGGAGTGAACCTAAGAATTACTCAACTGATAATATTTTTTGAAGAATAAAATTAAAGATGTAAAAAATATTTGAAAAATATAATTTATTATAGATTTATTAAATGAAATATGATATGGAAGATCTTAATTAATACATAATCGACTGAGATATTTGTTTAGATTTAATTATTTAAATCTTACCATATTTAAGCTATATTTAAGGATATATAGTTAGTAATATATAGTTAGTAATATTTTAGGTTAGGCAAAATTGTATAAGGCATAGTTTTAAAAAAAAATCTACCTACGATCAAGTTAGGTCTATATGTTCTGCTTATGTTTTAATAGGATTGAATACATTTTGATCCGTGCTTTCAAAACGCTAAATTATTTAACAAATTTATTAACCCGTCAATTTGTTCACTAATTTGTTTAGCCATTAATATTCAGTTTCCAGTTAGATTCCAATTTTTTCTGTTTCAATTTGGTTTTGGTTTTCGTTTTTTTTGTTTAAAAAAAAATAGAAACCGTTTGATTATTTATGAATCTGGAATTTGGTTTTGGTTTGACCTGGATAACAATGTTAGAACCCGATAAAATTTTTGAGTCTAATTTGGTTTTGTTCTCTATTTTAAGATGATTTTAAATAACTAAATTTAAAATCACATTTTTTCTCTTTTTAAAAGAAAAATCAATATTTTAAAAATATACGGTGATTGAGTTCTATCAAAAAAATTAGCTTAACCCTTTTCTCACATATAATACTTTTTATCTTTTATAAACCTACTTATACTGAAGTTGATTTTAATAATGAAAATAAATTACATAAATAACTCTTACGATATATGCTGAAAACAGTTCAATTTTATTATAATTTTTATCAAAAAAAAAACTCTTACGGTATATAATAATTTCACGTAAACCTTTTTTGACAAATCTTCATGGCAAACATATATAAAACTAGGTGATTTTTCCGTGCTCATGCACGGATATAAACATTTATAAAATAAATGTACTACAATAATTGTTGCTATATACTTTAATTTTAAATTAATTTATAATTTTATGAATAATTTATATTAATAATATTACATTACTTTAATTAGACACTATATTTTGATCCGCACAACCGTGCGGGTGATTATTTTTATTTTTTTATACATGTAACTATCTAGTTTACAATAGTAATATATAATTTTAATATTTACCAAATTATTAATATTTTTACAGAATTTTCAAATATAAGAATTTTATAGCTTGCATGCAGTAATTTTTTTTTTTTTTTCAAATTATTAGTGATATCTCTCTTATTAAAACATGAACACTAATTAAAATATTACATTCTTTGATATTTACCATAAAATTCATTCAAATTAATATTAACTTATATATTAATTTCCTAAAAAGTATACTTGTATCTTAGGTTTTGATCATACATATATGTTAATCGAATTATTTGTATGATTTAAATATTTGACTGAATAAATGTAATTTATGCTAATGACAAAAATTGTTATAATACCTATTGCATTTTCAAAATTGCATAAGATCAAAGATACGAAACAATCACATTAATGAATAGTATATGAATATGGTTTATATAAAAATAGACTTGATTATATTTTTGTAAACGAAATAGGCATATACTTATATTATCAACCTATTGTAGAAACTAAATGCACTTTTAAAATAGCATTTGCAGACCTATTGTTCATATTGATGACATATTTTTCTATCATGAGATACAAATATTAACAAATCTTAATTGTTAGAGTTCAAAGATTTAATTGAAAAATATTATATAAATTTATATCACAAACTAATACAAAATTGTATATGGGTTTAATATAATTACAAATTAATTAGATACTTAAAATGTTTATTTTAATAAAAATAAAATATACATCTAGTCTATTATTAATTACGAAATTAATTAAATACATAAAAGTTTTGTAAAGTGAAAAACGAATTATAACAATAATAATTTAAATAAATACGAATATATATTTTTATAGTAAATAAATAGATCTGAAAATATTTTATTTGGATCTAATTAAGAGAAAATCCAGGAATATCAATTTATAATTTATTAAGGAAACAAAATTGTCTATGTATATCATTAATGAATGAATGAATGAATTGTAATAAGGGTCCATTTTATTAAATATCACACATGGATGAGAAGTCATGACTTCTCTTTTAATATAATAGATTAGATACTTAAAATATTTATTTTAGTAAAAATAAAAATATATGTATATTATAAAGTTATATGTTATTTAAATTTTTTTATAATTATTTGAAAGATGTTTATTGTTAAAATGATAGTTTTAATATCTCTTAAAAATAATTAGTAAAAATTGTAATTATATTTGAGAAATCATATTATATAAGTAAAATATGTTTTATAGATATTTTTGCTGTAATTGAAAGGTATTAAAGTCAACTAAATACATGAAAAATAACTAAAACATTTCGATAAAACTAATCATGAACTATTTTTTAGTCAAGTAAACATATATCAGTTTATGTTACTTATTTATTTTATGTAATCATCTAAGAAATTAGATTGATATATCAAAATATTTTTATTATTTTGAAAATATGTATTTTTATTGTTTAAATTATGTTTTAAAATAAATAATATTTCTTTTTCTAATATCAAAATTATCTTTCTGAAACTTATTTTTATGCGATCACATTATACAAAAATATTTTTTTTTTCATGTAAGAAACAATAGATATAAAGTAAGTATTTTATTACTTCAAAAGTACATTTTATGTTATTTAAAATACTTTTAAAATAGAATATTACTATCTTGTAAAATTTCCTTTTTAATTAAATCATATCATATATACATATATTTTCAATTTTAAATTCAATTTTTAAGATTTATAAATGTTTCCTTTTTAATATATATGTTATATGGAAAATTCTAAAAAGGAAACTAATTAAAAAGTATTTAAATATAATATTTTTAATTCATTAAGGGTATCAATGTAATCAACCATCGTGAAAATTAACGTGAACGCGACACATAGGAAACTGACTTCTCAAATAATATTATAGAGATGTGTAGTTTGTGCTCGTTGACGTTGGCTTTATTTTTTGAAAGTTTACCGGATTTTTTTTTGTCTAAAATGGAGTATCTTCTTAGTTTTGAAATATTAAATATTTATCTGTAGGAACCACGTTTTTAGGAAATATATATTTATGGAAATTCGTTAGTTTAAACTATTTCCATGATTAAACTACATTTAATGATAGTTTGTCTTTATTTAAAGATATGTAGTTAGTAATAATATAAGTTAGTCAAAAATATATATATATAGTATAGTTTTCTCAAAAAAAAATTTAATTTAAGAAATATTATCAGTTGAGTAATTTTTGGGTTCACTGTTCACCATTTTGTATTCAATATATTTTAAAAAAGGAAACAAAATATTGTCATATTTTAAAATTAAAAGATAAGAATAAATATTGACAATAGTTTATTTCCTTTTTTTTAAAAGATATTAAATATAAAATTGGGAACTTCTATTGGTGGGTGAACCTTAACCCAATAATTACTCTTATCGGTTTTCTCTCGAGTTTAATAGATCAATCATTATTATATCACAATTTCATGATATTTTTTTAGATTTGCAGGTTTATCAGATTTTTACTAACAAAATTTTAATTAATTTAAATCGGATTATATAATATTCACTGAATTTACCAGTTCAACCATGGATCCCGATCGAATATAAAAAATATTGAATATTTATTTTTAACATAAATATGTAGATTAAAATTCAAAAATAATATTTAACACCCACTAACATTTTTATCCAAAAAAATCATAACTAAAACAATTAAAATTTACAACTACATAAAACCTTCTTTTTAAGTAATTATCACAAGAAAAAAATAAACTAAACTTGTATATATCTCCAAATCATTAACGAAAAAAAGAAAGATCTCGAAATATTGACTTATTTATATATATGATAATAATAAAGTTTCCAGATTTACTTCCTTTAGAATCTCGATTTTTAAGATTTCTTTTTAATAAAAATAAGTAAAATAATTGATAACTATTAGCCACCACCGCCTTATACTAGTTTCGTTGACTATAAATAAGTACCTCTGCAAAGCTTTTCTTAATACATTCAATCTCAATTCTCATAACTCTCTCTCTCAGAAACCTAATTAAATACTTGTGCGGTAAGTAAACATCTTAATTAGGGTTTACTATTTTATTATATAAGATTAGGTTTTTGATTCTCGTTTTCGATTACTTTGATTGTATATGTTTTTGATTCTCGTTTTACTTTGGTTGTAGAATTTGATTCAGAATGGGATCTAGACAAAATCCTGAGATTATTACCTTTGAAAAAGGATCTGAACTCATTGATGCCTATGTAACCAAGCTCAAAAGGATTCTTGAAGGAAAGCCTGAACCAGCCTTTGTGTCTCACGAATATATTGGAAACTACACAACTGTTTACAATATGTGCATCCAGAAACCACCTAACGATTGCTCTGAAAAGCTTTATGAAAAGTATGGTGACATCTTTAAAGATTATGACACTCATACGGTGAGTATCGACCCACTTTTTTTTCAATTTACTTTCTTATAAATAGTTTTAACACATATTTGTGTGTGTGTGTGTTAGGTGTTGCCCTCTATCATGGAGAAGCATGATGAATACATGCTGAGAGAGCTTTCTCAGAGGTGGGATATTAATAAGAGTATGGTTAAGTGGTTAACTCGCTTCTTCTACTATCTTGACCGTTACTACACTGCACGGAGAAGCCTTCCAGGCCTACCAGAAGTTGGCATGATCTGTTTCCGCGAGCATGTTTACAATAAAGTTCACTTCAATGTCAAACAAGTTGTACTTGCAATGGTAAGTACATGTATACGCACGACTCTTGATGATGTATAGACAGAACTTTATCTAAAACGGTTTTGTATTATCCAGATCCATAAAGAGCGAGAGGGCCAACAGATTGATAGGGCACTACTGAAGAACGTGTTAGATCTCTTTGTTCAGAATGGGATGGGAACTACGGACAGGTATAAAGAGGATTTTGAGGACTTCTTCTTGGTAGAAACAAAGTCTTACTATTCCCGCAAGGCCTCAAGTTGGATCCAAGAGGATTCTTGCCCTGAGTACATGATCAAGTCTGAGGAGTCTTTAAAGAAGGAGAAGGAGAGAGTCGCTCACTACCTTCATTCAGACACCGGGCCTAAACTAGTTGACGTTTTGCAAAGCCATTTGTTGGTTTCGGTTGCAAAACAGCTTCTAGAAAAGGAGAACTCAGGTTGCAGCGCATTGCTGAGAGATGATAAGACGGATGATCTCTCGAGGATGTACAGGCTTTACCACGCAATCCCCGAAGGTTTGGCACCTGTTACGGAAGCCTTTAGGCTTCATGTTACTTCAGAAGGTAACGCTCTTATCAAACAAGCCGAAGACGCAGCTACTAGTGGTAGCGTGGAGGAACAGGTTCTTGTCGGGAAGATAATGGACTTGCACGATAAGTACATGGCCTATGTCACGGAATGTTTTCAGAACCACACACTCTTCCATAAGGCATTGAAAGAAGCTTTTGAAATCTTTTGTAACAAGAAAGTGGCTGGAAGCTCAAGTGCAGAGTTACTCGCAACGTTTTGTGACAATCTTTTCAGGAAGGCAGCGAATGACAAATCCAATGATGACTCTACTATTGATTCCACCGTTGACAATGTAAGAATTCTCTTCTTTTATTCTTCATATGTTCAATGTCATTGACACTTTGTTTTGATGCTAATATAGTCTTTTGTTTTAATGATTACAGGTTGTTAAGTTGCTTGACTACATTAGTGACAAGGATCTTTTCGCCGAGTTCTATAGGTACACTCCTTTTAAATCTTATTGCTTAGGCTAATTCATTTATACACTCCTCTTTAAATCTTATTGCTTAGGCTAATTCATTTATTCAAATAGTATTTAGAATGACTTCTTTTATGCTATTTTATTACAGTGTTAAATATACTATGAATATTTTATTTAGAATGGCTTCTTGTATGCACGCAGGAAGAAGCAAGCACGTAGGCTATTATTTGGAAAGTTTAATGACGATCATGAAAGAAGTATACTTACAAAGCTCAAAGGACAGTTCGGTGGGCAGTTTACTTCAAAGATGGAGGGAATGGTGACCGATATGCAATTGGCAAAAGACCAGCAGACTGACTTCGACGAGTATATGAAAAATAAACCAAAAGGTGTTGATTTCACGGTCACTGTTCTGACCACTGGTTTTTGGCCCAGTTACAAGACTTCAGACCTCAATCTACCACTCGAAATGGTCAACTGTATTGAGAGTTTCAAGGCTTATTATGAAACCAAAACCGGTCACCGAAGACTTATGTGGATTTACTCTCTGGGAAATTGTCATCTTAATGCAAGATTTGACTCTAAACCTATCGAGTTGATAGTTTCTACCTACCAGGTATGTCCATATATTTTTTCTTTTGTTAGTTAAGTTTTTATTTCAACGTTATATTTCCATATATTTTTTCTTTTCTTAGTTATGTTTTTTATTTCAACGTTATATTTTTATATTTTTTTTTGGTTTTCAGGCTGCTGTGCTTTGTGCTTTTAACAACTCAGAAAGATTAACCTACCAGGAGCTCATTGAACAACTAAACCTTAGCCATGAAGATCTTGTAAGGGTGCTTCATTCACTCTCATGCGCGAAGTACAAGTTTCTTAATAAGGAACCAGCCTCAAAGATCGTCTCTAAAACCGATTCTTTCGAATTCAACTCCAAGTTCACTGATAAAATGCGGAGAATCAGGGTATGTATGCATAAGATCATTGTGTTGGTTCAGACGAATAAACAAAGGCTAGCTACTAATGATTTTTAATTTTGTTGAAACAGGTCCCTCTTCCTCCTGTGGATGACCGCAAGAAAGTAGTTGAAGATGTTGATAAAGATAGACGTTATGCTATTGATGCTTCTCTTGTGCGGATCATGAAGAGCAGAAAAGTGTTGCCACATCAACAGTTAGTCTCTGAATGTGTTGAGCAGCTTAGCCGAATGTTCAAGGTAATTGTAAAAAACCAAAAAGAGCAAGTCACACGCATTGGTTTCATCATGAATGTTTTTTAATGGTTTTTGTTTAATTTTTGCAGCCTGATATAAAGATGATCAAGAAACGGATTGAGGATTTGATAACCAGAGATTACTTGGAGAGGGATTCTGAAAATCCCAACACCTTCAAATACGTTGCTTAGTCAAAGACATACTGAGAGCAAAGAAAAATGTTGTTTAGGTTTTGTCTTTAATACATTCTTCTTGTCTTTCGTTTTTTTCTCTGAAATATTTGAGACACTTTTCTGATTTAAAATATGTGTTTTTTTACCTTGGTTCTCTACAAAATTTTGATATATAAAATATGGATCAAACGAATAGAAAGAAACAATTGCTACAAAGGTTGAGTAATTTTAGTTCCAGTCCTTGTTAACCCCTCTTCCTAAAATTCTCTTGTACTATATGGTTATATATATGAACAACACATGATGATAACTTTGAATCTTCTTCAAGTCACTCACAAATAATATCCTAACACTATACACATAACGCAGTGAAACAAGTTTATATAATCTTCAAGCAAAAACTCAAAGGTCGTTTTCCCTTTTCTTCTTTTCGCCGCTGAGTATGGCCCCTATGGTATTAAACTTACTTGTACAAAGGTGAGATCATAATCCATAATAATCACCGGTTTATGGATTCCATTGCAAGCCTCACCGCATGTACCAGCTTCTCCATATCCTGAAAACTGAAATCAAGAGCCCTTTTGATGGATGTTATGCCATTACTACTGTATCTGGTGTCAGACGATTTTCCTTTAGCAACTGCAAACGCGGTCTGTGCTTTTCTTGATGCATCCATTGCAAGGCTTACGTTTTGCGACTGCAAGACATAAATATATGCATCCAAGGAACACATCCATTAGCATGACTGAGATATGCTGCAATACTCTCACTCAAACATCTGATGATGTTTACACACACAACACTATTTTTAATGATGATGGTAATGAATATATGTTGCTATATTGAAGATAATTCCAATTAAATGTTGCTCAAGTCTCAACCAAGAAATTATTACAACTACGTACTAAAATCCTGTTGATATTTCCAGCCTAACTAGAGCAGCTAAATGACTCTGTAAACCTAAACTAAATTATATATATATATATATATATATATATATATATATATATATATATATATATATATATATATATATATATATATATATCAAGGCACCAGATCACAGAAGCAAAGTAACTGAACTTACAAAAGTCAAAAGCTGTGAAAGAGAGGAATTGTTTCCTGAAGAGAGAACATGGTTTCCAGTTACTTTAGGGGATGACCTCACAGGGGTGGACAAGGCAACCTTCTCAGCTGCCAGTGTCTTGTTTGGGTTTTCACCATCAGAAGCAAAGGAAGGAGATTCACCTGTCCCAACAAGATGGAAAGTAATTCATCAGCCCAAACATTTTAAGATATAGTTTCTTTCTTTTTTTCTAAATAACCTGAAGGAATCACTTGCAGAGATGCTTCTAACTCAGATTTATATCTGTTTATGTTTCCATGGGAGGAATACGTTATCCTTAGATAAGCCACTTCCATACATTTATAAGCCAAAGCAGCAGCCCCCATATCTTTATCTTTCTCATATTCATGTGCACAGAACCTGTTACATAAACAGTATTAGATTTCATAACATGAGTCGGTTCAATACAACATTTGGACATACTAGAAACTCAGCGAACATGAGAGGCCAACATGAACAAGTACCATCACAGTGAAGTCAGATCTTGCTGAATGCCAAACTTACTTGCAAAGTTTTGCTGTGCTGCCATATATATGCTTGGATGTGACAATGCTCTTATGTGTGGCATTCTCAGTGCCAGAGGACTCCAAAAGGGAGGCACCATGAAGAAACTTAAGCGCTGCCTGAAAGTAAAAACCAATGCTCTCGTGGTTGTTCCCAGCATTCTGCAAAAGGACAATTGTCTATGTTAAGCCAGGGGGAGAGAAAGCAGACAACATTTTGCCATAAATAAGCCCAAACCTTAAGACGATCAGCTATGTGTTTCAAGTCTGTAGCCTCTTTGATTGAGTTGGATGCAGCCTGACTCGTAATTTCCTTTTTCAAAGGGCTTGAGCCAACATGATCATTATGTGCACTTCCGTTTTGCTTTTGGTTTCTTGAACCAACATCATGGTTATCATTTCTCATTACCTTTGTCTTTGCAGTTGATATCTCCCTGCCGTGGTTCAAGACTTCAACTTGGTCTGTACTATTTGTATCTAGCTTATTAATAGGATCTTGATGTCCCCTTGAGTCCTCTTTATTACTCTCCATAGACACTTTTCTAGCAGGTCTTCTCTTGTTTCTGCTTTCTTTTGTTTTTACTTCAACACCAGCGCCAAGATCTTGCACTTCATTCGCTGTACCCCTGTGATTCTCTTTCAACGGTGCAGATGACCTCCCTTCTCTATTCTTTTCTTGAGGTTCACTCTCTGTGCAATAACCTTCTTTGCTGTCCCTGAAACTTACTGCAGCCTTCTTTGTTGTCCCTGGTTTATCCATAGTGATATAACCTTCACCATCTCTGCATCTTTTTCGCCTATCACCAGCAGTATCATTGGGTTCATCCTGCTCTGAGATTCTTTCTGATTTAAGCTCACGTGGGTCTAAGGCTGAAGGAGCTAATGAGTCAACTAGCGAACCTTTGGCTTCTTGGACACTATCTCTATCATTTTCCTGAGTAACTACTCTGTCCCTATCACAACTTTCAGGCAACTCCTTTACATCACAACTTGAACCCTTAAGCCTCTTTTGCTTTCTAACTTTCTCTCCACTTGACTCCATTACTGTGGCTTCTCTCATACAATCTACACTTTCTTTGTTTTCCTTTCGTTTCCTCTTTCTGTCTTCATGAGGGGAAGCCTTACCAATATCCTTTATAGCTTTGTTGGATCCAGGTTGGTCTACAGCAGAAAATCTTGATTTTCCAGTCTTTGGTTTTTTACAAAGTTCTCTTTCAGGTTCCATTCCCACATTCTTCATTCCTCCTACACACGCATTCATCAAGCACATCAGACGGTTTGAATACAAAGGAAACACAATAGAGAAATTCCAGAAATAAAATACCTTCAACAGAATGCTTATTTTTCACTTCTGATCTAACACTCTGCTTAGTGTTGTGTAGATCTTTATTTAAGTCACTTGAGTTGATATGATGCTTCGAATCTGGTTCACACTTCCATGCCTCTTCAACATTTCTAACACTGTTGAAACTCTCCTTCAATGCACTTTCTTCTGAGAGCTTTTCTTTCTTAGCTTTAGAAACCAGACTACTCTGTTCTTGTTCTTGTAATCCTCCACTATCTTCTTGCAATTTATCTGGAACATTCGTGTTAGTTATATTCACAGCAGCATCCTTGCCTCTCAAACTATTCCTGCTTTGCGACTTGTGTGCTTTAGGAAGTTTTGACTTCAAACTTTGCTCTTCACTCCTTGTCTCACTCTTACCAACCTTTACCACAGATGAGTAATCTACATGTTCAATACCTGAAGCGTTCTCTCGCTTTACTGCTTCACCTTCTTCCACGTCTATTCTTGTGTTACCACTTTCAGTTCCCTCAACACCATCTTTCAGTTCAGGCTTTGAACCCATCGAAGCTACATCTAGGTCAGTGTTGTTCCTTCCTCTTAATCTACCCTCCACATAAGAATCTGATATCTTATCAATCTCTTTTTCCCGGTGGACAGATGACGACGGTGATAGACAGGACAAAAGAGGAAGCTTCATAGTCTTAGAAACAAGCTCCTCGCATGACTCTTTATCAGCCTCTTTTTCAGTATCGGATCCAATATGGCTTCCATCAAGCCTGTTTGACGGTGGCACATACTTTAACTTTTCCTTCTTCACACATTTTTGTGCATCTTTGTTGATGTTTCCTTTCTTTCCCAACTGAATAAGATCGTCAGAGAGAGGTGACAAAAGCTGATCTTTATGCAAAGGGAACGACACCATAGCCTACAGAAAGAAATGCATCAAGACCAAACTCACATTCATCATCACTGAGAGAACAAAAGAAACAAAAAAGGGTACAAAAATATTAACCATAAGAATTTTAGTCGGCGAGTCATGAATCCCTCCTTCAACTTCTGATGGTGGCATATTGAGGCCTTGTTTACTATCATAGGTTGAAACGTTTTTCAATGAGAGATCACTTGAACCAACTTTGATACGGAGTTTGAATGTCTTATGATTCGATGGAGGAGCAGCAGAAGAAGAAGAAGGAGAAGGAGACGTTTTGGTGACAGGTTTTTGTTTGCTATCACTACTTGATTTGACCAAGTTTTTCATCTTGGCCAAAACATCGGAGGCAGGAGGAGGAGGAGGTTTTGAAGTGGAACCAGATACAGCCGATGAAGCTGAGCACTTAGATTGACCCACCTATTAAAAATGAAAAAAAAGGTTGACTGTAAGATTAGAGAGACACTCACCCCTCTATAAACGCTTGAGAGTGTTGAGGGTCTTACCACTTGGTTTTGAACTTGTGGTGGTGGACTCTTACAAACAGGAGACCTTTGATACATAGACAAAAACGAACCATAGCCACCATACTTTGCACCTAAGACATATATATATATATATACGAGAGAGATTGGTGTTAAAAAAAGGGAATAACCCTGAAAGGTAAGTTAGTAGCGAATAAGAAAGGAACAATTACCCAAATTTTCAGCAGAAACACCACCTTCAAAATCCTTCTGAAAATGTCCTAACACGTTCTCCAGCTTCTCATCCTTTTTTTCAAATAATTCAAAAAAAAATGGGTTATTTATTTTTGTTTCTAAGTAGTTGAAATCAAGAGAGAGTTGAGAATATATCTAAAAGAGGGAGGTTATTACAATATAAGAGAGAGCAACGTCAGGGTCAACGCAAGAGACATAAGAATGTGTGCTTTCTTCCTCATCTTCTTCCATCTCCATGTCTACTTCCTCAATTCCACCAAACCCTAACCCTATTTCGTTTCTAGCATCGCTGCTGCTCACCGAAATCATCTAAAAATTAAAAAAAAAAGACCCAACCTTTATTTCTATAATTCGAACCAATTCTCAAAAAAAAAAAAAAAACAGATCGAGATGGGGGAAAACAAGAAAAAATCTCAACTTAGCTAAGGAACAACGTTGGAAGTGAATAGCGAGCTCACCTCAAGATTTTGAAGAACTTGCAAAGATCGAAGCTTTTGGGAAATTCAAATATCCATTTTCTGATTCCTTCTCATTCTCTCTCTCTCTTCTCGTTGGTCGCTATTTTGTCGAACAAACAAAAAAAAAAGAAAAGGGAAAACTCTAACTGGATTTTTCGGACAAGCTCGCACAAACAAAGCAATGTTCCACGTGACAAATGATGATGTCAGCATCTCAAGTGGTCGGTCAAAGTCTCAAAGCTTTTGTACATTCCTTGTGTGTTGACAACGTGTCAATAATAACTCTCAGATTTGTATTACTACTAATTGGATTCTTTACCATTTGGATTCTCACCCCCAAATTTAATTAATCACATGGATTGAACCACTTGTCCTCACTATGGAAACAAATCAACCGAACTTAGTGTATAAGAGAGAGACATCAAACAGATTTGTAAACGAACTTCAATTTCTATAACAGACCTGATTATATATTCATAAGGAATTTGAGCATGTTGACATATAAGAGACCTTTTGATGGGTTTATTATCATTAAAGAAAAAAAGCTTCAGCTCTGTAATTTGTATGCTGAGGAGTTTTTAGCTGGAACGGCCTTCGAACTGGTCTCGAAGTGCCTCATACTTCTTCAGTTCAGTTATGGAGAGTGATGGTGAAAGCTGATCCATTGCCTACAATCACAATAAGCAGAGGTTTCTCAAGTTGCAGCAAAAAAAAAAACAGATCTTTGTCTGCTGCAAAAAATAAAGGTTGTACCTTTATAAAATCCACAAACTCTACAACAACAGAGTCTGGATCGTCTTCTGGAATAGAATCATCCCCTGAATCCGAATTTAACACCTGCATTTGCCATAGATCATCATATAATAGAGGTAGATGAAGATTATAGTCTTTTAAAGAGTGTGTTAAAACCTTTCTCTTTCTCACCTTTCGCTTAGCTGCTTGAAACCAAGCATCGGCACACAATGCATACATATCAGCGCCAGTGAACGTAGACGGACACTTCTTTGCTACTGAATAAAGCGATACATCTTCGCTTAACTTAAATTTCCTAGTAAGTGCTTTTAGTACCCTGCAAAAACAACAAGGTTTAAGACAACGTGTAAGTAAATGTGTTTTGATTTGTTTTAAAATTTAGTGAAACCTTTCTCTGTAAGACGCATCAGCGTTGACTCCAACATAAAGAAGTTTGTCGAATCTTCCAGGTCGTAGAAGAGCTGGATCAATCAGGTCAGGTCTGTTGCTTGCTCCTATAATGAACAGATCCTGTGAAGAATCGCTGAGTCCATCAATCTCTGCAAGCATCTGTGAGACCACTCGATCCATCACTCCTCCTGAATCACCAGAAGCACCTCGTGCTGGAGCAAGTGAATCCAGCTCATCAAAGAAGATCACACACGGCCGTGCTGATCTCGCCTGCACAAATTCATTTCAATCAGCTTAATAACCGGGACCACATATTCGATAAGCTAAGAGGAAAAGTATTAAATACCTTTTCGAAAATATCTCGAACATTTTTCTCTGACTCGCCAATATACATGTTGATCAACTCTGGACCTTTTACACTGAGGAAGTTTAACGAACACTCTGTCGCCACAGCTTTTGCTAGTAAAGTCTACAGATTTAAATAAAGAAGGTTTCAAAGATAACTGCCAGAAACACATACTAACAGTGGCTAAGGCAAAAGCAGCTTTACTCACTTTCCCTGTTCCTGGAGGGCCATAGAGAAGCACACCAGAACGTTTACGTAGTCCAGATGAAAATAAATCTTTATGCAGGAGAGGTAACTGAACTGTGTCCAATATCGAACTCTTCACATCCTCAAGCCCACCAACATCATCCCATTTCACATTCGGAACCTAATAATGCAATTAAACATTTTTAAGAATGCACACCAGTCTCGTAAGAGAAACACACAGTGGTAATGTTACCTTAGGAGCACCAAGGGCTGATGCATTTCTCTTCTTTGATCGGTCCAAAGCTTTAGTGAAGTCATCCTTAGATGTTTGTGTCTCAGTGCTACTGTTACCTAATTGACTTGACTGGTCTACATCAGCTCCAAGAGGATCACCCGACAGAGAATTAATCTTCTCAGTCTCGGACTCTTTACTGATGAATAAATTGGCACCAGCATCAGCAACAAGAGCACGCAAGTCCCGAGGGAGGAAACCAGAAGTCTGTCCAACCAATCCTTTCACAAATTCATCTGAGCTGGTCTACAAAAAAAATAGACAGTATCTGTGCATCAAGCTTTAAGACTATAGCTTGATGATAGATGAATAAACTGATGATTTCTTGTTTGATTGGTATGTACTCACATACATTAAGGAGTTGAGAAACATCTTGGAAGGACCGAGACAGCATCTCAGATCTCTGCTCGTCGTTTAGAGAACCCATCCGTATCTCATGGCTAAAGCAACGCCTGATTGTCGGAGAGAGACCTTCAGTGCTTTCAGCAGATGCGATTAACAGCACCTGGTGTCCCCTAAACTTCCCAACTTCATCTACAGACTGCATTAACAGATGTATTCATATAAGGCATCATGAGAGGATGTATTTTTCAAATCAAGAATTTCTTCTTTAATTGTTACGCCAATTTATTTAAAGATGTCTTAGGATAAGAATTTTCTAAAAATATTATGTGAAGGAAATGGAAATCTTACGGAATTGCTATTCGACTCCTCTTCCATGGAACTGTATTCACCATTAGAAACTGGCTCAGTGAGTTCCCTAATAACCGATGCAATCTCAGAGGCCACGCCAACTCGATCACCCTGTGAGCCGTCCTGAGATCCCAGATTTTTGAAAACTTCGAAATGGCGGAGCAGAAGTATCGTTGGTGCGTACCTGTGACAATGAAAACAAAGGCATTTCGCCACGTTCAAGAAAGAAGTGTTTAGTGATTACCAATATTTTACGGAATGCAGAAAATATAGCATGCTGATCTACATAGTTCAAGTAATGGATATCTGAAAGAAATAGATTAAAAAAAAAGACTAATGAATTTACCTTCGTGCCATATTAAAAGTCTGAGCCAAAGCAGTGGATGTTTTCCTTTCAGAGGATGCTAATAAACTGTGGCAGCTATATTCAACTACATGCATGCCCAACCTCTTAGCTACATAGTTAACAACAGTTCTCTTCCCGCACCCTTGAAACAAGTAATTAGTGATAAAAAAAGGAAAAAAAAAACTATTAGCATGCGATCATTTGTATGCACATAAATGGATGAATATTGGCTTCTAGTACCTGGCAGACCATTGAGTAAAACAGCAACCCTGAGTTTTGATGAGAGTGCTGATGGGCAGAGAGGTGGGGAAAGCACCGAGGCCAACGTATTTACTGTGTCCTCCTGCAAAGGCATAGGAACCTTTGAACAAGAAACAAGCAAATCTGGTGGAAGACCAGAAGAGACCGTTCCTCCAAGTACAAGAGCGGTTTGGAAGTGATTGACTCGAAGAAACCTCTCATTAGAAGGTTCCATCGCAATGACCTGAGCACAGGAAACTATAATTCAGTAGCTTTCTTTTCCTGGCGAAAAAAAGAAAACAAGATTATACCTTAAAATAGATAAAACCCTCGCCTTTGGAGCCTAACCCTTGAGTACACGGAACACAAATGCTAGAACCACAGTTCCATTCAATGAAAACTCGAAACACATCGCCTCTTGACAGCTGTCTATCAATTCCAAAATACTTATGCAATGCGGAATCTATCAACCCCTGTCGCTCTTCATCTTCAAGTGAAGAATTGACCACCAGTGACTGAATGGTACCACACTCTGGGATCTTAACGAAAGAAACCCTCAGATGTGATGCATAGCCTGGAACTTGGGACACAGGTTCCAAATGCAAACCAATCTTTGTTTCACCCAGCTCCTCATCGAGTTTAGCAACAAAGTACTTCTCCAAGACCTCGTTCCCTCGATGGACTAGGGACTTCAGGCAAGACATATGCAAGCTCAGATTAAAAGCTAGCATGGGAGACAAGTAAGCCACCTCTTGGTCTGGTAACTGTTGACTTGTCATCAAATCAAAAGTGGGAAAGATAAGCATCGTCTGAAGAGAGCGTATGTCGATGTTGGGAGATGCATCTTCTTCAAGAAGCGTCGTCGTCTTGGGAGGATCAAGTACAACAACTTGTGCAATCCGTTGAATGCCTATGTCAGTGTTGCTGATAACAACCTTGTAATTATCAATACTCAAATGTTAACATCAAAACTCACAATAAAGCATCCATTTTTTACAATAAAGTATCCTTTTTTTTAAGTTGTAAGAAGATAAAAGGACTTACGAAAGAGCCAGAGTTGATGGAAAGTCTCTTGAGCAGCTGAGTGGAGAGTCCTACCAATGAGGAGTCATCTAAAGAATCATTTACTCCATCTCCTTGCAACCTGAGAATGCCAGCTGGCAACGTAAGGTTCCGCCGTATCGAATCGGGTCTTCCTGGAGTCTCGGCGGGTTGAAGCGAATTGAGGACTGAACGGAGTGTAGCTCTGGTGGATGATAGAACCAGAGGACTCCTCCGTCTCTCCACCATCGCCACGGAATCGAAAGGAGAGGTAAACTCAGCTTGAGAAGCTCAAACTAAAGAGAAAAAAGAAATGAAACGCGAACCGAGGAAGGAAGAAGAGGATCAGATGATGCTCGGAGCCTGACGCGCCGTCTAACAACCTTTATATTTGCATTTGAGTTCACATCTTTTGTAAAACTACATTTTCAATAAGACTATTATACATTGGGGTAGAACCAACCTCTTCTTTGATGTCCCATATATTTATATTTTATATCATTTAAATTTATTGGATTTACTGCTAAAAATCGACTCAATTGAAAATAATTCTTTACTAATTTATTAAATATATTATTTTTAATATTAATTTTTTTAAAGAAAGTATTTTATTTTTTTAATTGTTCATGTTTTCATGATTAAAACAATTCAGAAACAAAATATCTAAAATCTTAGTCAGTTGATAAACTGTTATTTATAATACCATTAATCAATTGGTCAACCTTACACAATCAAACTCACAAAAGCTTAACATTTGTACTGTGACTAATCCAACGTAGATTAATTTGCCATAATTTACCATAAAATCATATACTATTATGTTTCGAGGGGCTCGAGATTAATATATCGATCGATCGGCCTAGCATCATTACATTAACAGCCTTAAAGCTAAGTATAAATCTCAATCGGTGTAATCACTAGGAATCACTACCGCTTTTCTATTTCATTTTTTTTTCTTTAATTTTCATAACCAAAGCAAATAACATTTTTCTGGACCACACATAAATAATACATATTCAGAATAAAGCATGGAGTGAGCTTAAAGCTTGGTCTCACCAAATAATTCACATGACACAATACTCTCTTATAAATAAAACTTTGCATTACAAAAAAATCCACCACTGGATACTATCATATTAGTTGATAAACACTATGCAGCAATTTTTTTTTTCTGTTAAAAGTCGTTTTAATATGGCTACTGATTGTAAATAGGCTTAAAAAAGCTTATTGGTGACTTTTTAGCAGAGAATATAAAATGAACTTTTGATTTCGGTTAATATTGAAGGTAAACATGAGTGCACATAATCATGAAATTAGAAGGCATCATTACGATTACCATACAATCAACAAGAGCAAAAAAAAAAAAAAAGAGCAAAAATAGATACCTTAGACCATAATAATGAGATTGAAATGCATCAAAGGACACCACTACTAGCAATTTATGTATGTACATTCATTTATTTTCCTAACTTAATTTCATCTGTGATAATAATGACCTCAGCTTTACACGTAATTAACAGATTAATTAACCTAAGATATCAAAACTCTTTTGTGTACCTTTTTGCATCATTAACTACGTACATTCCCTGCAATTTACAACCGCAATTCTTCTTCTTCTTCTTCTTCTTCTTCTTCTTCTTCTTCTTCTTCTTCTTCTTCTGTAAAGACAGAGAGAGACAGAGATGGGACTTCCTACAGTTGGAGAACTAAAACCAACTTTCACAGGAAAGCGAGGGTTTCGTCTGAACTCAAGCATCAGGCATGCCTCTGAATGGTAATATATAGTATTGTAATTATAATTATCATTTTTAGTTTTGTCTGCATTCACTAGGAACACGTCAGGAAAAACGAATAAGAGATTTGTTCTTTCTCATGAAATTTTAGCTAAAAGATCAAAATCTTTGTATGTCATGTGAATCTTTGTAGCCACAAATCATTTATTGTCAAAGTCTCTTACTGTTCATTAACACCAATAATTTCATATTTTTTTTGTATCTATGTGGAACATGTCCGTACATTAACAATTCATCTGGTTCTGTCTTCATTTGACAAGTTTGATGCTGACATAACCTTTTACATGTCTCGCCTGTGAATCTAGAAATGGCCTTCAGAACCAGGAAAAACACTCACTATTTTAGATGATAGAGTTACTGTTTCCTTATCCTAGAATCTTAGCGTTGGAGTCATGGAAGACACAAGCAGTTCTTACATGATCATCAAGTTCAAGTCCACACAGATCTTGTGCTTCAATAAATTACAAATCATTATTGTAAAATCTCAGAAACTTAATGGGTTTTGTTTATCCGTTCTTGCAGGCCAATATCTGAAGTCTCTAGTGATCTTACAGTTCAAGTTGGATCTTCAAGTTTCTGTCTTCATAAGGTAAAAAAAAAAGCAAACACAAATCTAAAAACAGAGCATCTATGCCAAAACAGAGGATCCTCTGTTCTTGAGTTATATAGTTTTGAAATTTTTTGCTTGTTGGTTTGGTGTTCTTAGTTTCCTCTTGTGTCTCGGAGTGGAAAGATCAGGAAGCTTCTTACGGATTCGAAAACATTTAACATATGTCTCTCGAGTATTCCAGGAGGATCTGAGGCTTTTGAGCTAGCAGCTAAGTTCTGCTATGGAATCAACATTGATATCAACCTCCTTAACGTAGCTAAGCTTCGTTGTGCATCTCATTACCTAGAGATGACTGAGGACTTCTCAGAGGACAATCTCGCTCTCAAAACAGAACATTTCTTCAGAGAAACGGTCCTCCCAAGTATCTCAAACTCCATCCTCGTTCTACACCACTGTGAAGACCTTATCCCAGTCTCTGAAGATCTCAACTTGGTGAATCGTTTAGTCATAGCTATCGCCAACAACGCCTGCAAAGAGCAGCTCACCTCGGGTCTACTAAAGCTCGATTATACGTTTTCGGGTACGAATATGGAACCAGAGACTCCGTTAGACTGGTGGGGGAAGTCAGTAGCTGTTTTGAATCTTGATTTCTTCCAGAGAGTTGTCTCTGCGGTTAGGTCTAAAGGTCTGAGACAAGACGTGATCAGCAAGATTCTTATCAGTTACACGAATAAGTCTCTTCAAGGGCTAATAGTTAGGGACACAAAGCTGGAGAAAGAAAGGGTTGTTGATTTTGAATCAAAGAAGAAACAGAGATTGATTGTAGAAACAATCGTTAGGTTACTTCCTACACAAGGAAGAAAAAGCTCTGTTCCAATGGCGTTCCTTTCAAGTCTTCTCAAAATGGAAATGGCTACGTCATCATCCTCTGCTTCTTCAGGATCATGTAGATCAGACTTAGAGAGAAGGATCGGTCTTCAGCTAGACCAAGCCATACTCGAAGATGTCTTGATTCCGACAAACCCTAACGGAGTCAACAACACGATGTATGACATTGATTCTATCTTGAGAATCTTTTCTATATTCTTAAACCTAGAAGAAGACGACGATGAAGAAGAAGATCGACATCATCGTAATCGGTTTGGTGATGAAACAGAGATGATTTTTGATTTCGACAGTCCTGGTTCTCCAAAACAGAGCTCCATCTTGAAAGTATCGAAGCTGATGGATAACTATCTAGCAGAGATAGCTTTGGATACGAATCTAACAACGTCGAAGTTCATAGCTTTAGCAGAGCTCTTACCAGATCATGCTCGTATCATCAGTGATGGTCTTTATCGAGCCGTTGACATTTACCTCAAAGTAAACACTCTCTGAATCTTTCTTTGATTCTTTCACTTTCAACCCTCTCAAACGCATGTAAGTTCATTTCTTTTTATGACAGGTTCATCCGAATATAAAGGAGTCAGAGCGTTATCGTCTATGTAAGACGATAGATTCACAGAAACTATCACAAGAAGCTTGTAGCCATGCAGCGCAAAACGAGAGGCTACCGGTACAAATGGCGGTACAAGTATTATACTTTGAGCAGATCAGACTCAGAAACGCAATGAGCAGTAGCATTAGTCCTACTCAGTTTCTGTTCAGTGGTAACTATCATCAGTTTCCTCAACGGGCAGGGAGTGGAGCAGGTAATGCTATTTATAACCCCTCTGAAATGTATAATATATAGTATACTATATAATCTTAACTGTTTTATATATAATATGATTTAGCATTTAGACGTTTGACCTAATTTATGGTTGTTTGTTTGGTTGGCTTGAATCACAAGGAAGTGGAGCGATATCACCAAGAGATAACTATGCGTCGGTGAGGAGAGAAAACAGAGAGCTAAAGCTTGAAGTTGCAAGGATGAGGATGAGATTAACGGATCTAGAGAAAGATCATATCTCTATTAGACAAGAACTCGTTAAAACCAATCCAGGGGCTAAGCTTTTCAAATCATTTGCTAAAAAGATAAGCAAACTCAATTCTCTTTTCAGCTTCAGTAGTCTTAAACCTTCCTTGAAGGGAAAGGCAAGTACTGACAGCCGTTTCTTGTTTCAGAGAAAAAGACGACACTCGGTTTCTTGATTTAAGAAACAAGTCTTCAAAATTCAATATTTTGATTCACTTTGTATAGTGAATGATTATATACTTTGTCGTTGGAGGGTTTGATTTGTGGTTTCAGTGTGTATGTATAGCTTGATATAATTGTGTTTTGTGAAATGTGAGCGATGGGTTTTGTCTAGTATTTGCCATTGACTTGTACCAAATCTGCATGTTGCAACTTACAAGAACATACATTACATTTATTATGACGCCTGATGACTCAAATCCCCTAGTCTATATTTGAGAAGTGATTTGCCACATGTATTCTCTATAATCGTTTTCACAAAAAATTGTGACATGGCTATTAAAATTGATGACATGTCATATGGTTAAATATGACATGAACAATTATATTTAATGCTGATATATATTTTTGGAAATCTTTTTAAAATATGGCAGTAACTCATATATTACATTTAAAATTGATTTATATTTTTGGTAAACTTTGTAGAATATAGTAATAACTCATAAATCATCACTAAAATAAATATATTCAAATATGACATTTTGAATTTCGAAATATTATATAATTTTACCTTTATAATTATAAATTTTTTATTATCTAAAATTTTCTGAATTTTTTTAAAAAAATTCGTAATATCATTACTTTCTTTTAGATATCTACAAATTATATAAATATTATTTAGTTTTAATTCTTGATAACTATACAATTTTATATGATTTTTAGTAATTTTGTACAAGTTGATTTAATATATTTAACCAAATGAAATAAATAATTTTTATCTAAGGTTTTAACTTTATATATATACATATATATTCTTAAATATAATTTCAAAAAAAAAAATTTTCTCTTAATTTTATGCTTCATTAATGATATTTATATTAATTATTGGTAAAAATAATAAAATATATAATATTAATAAATTACATTTTAAAATATAAATTTTTTTAAAAAAATTCATCACTACACATGGTGTACGAAAACACCTTGATTAATAATTGTGACATGGATAATAAAATTGATGACATGTCTTATAGATTAATATGACATGAAAATTTATATTTAATTTTAATTTATATTGTTGGTAAACTTTTTAAAATATGGTAATAACTCATATATTACATTTATTGTCGATTTATATTTTTAGACTTTTTAAAAATATGGTAATAACTCATAAATCATCATTAAAATAAATATATTCAATTATGGCATTTTAAATTTCGAAATATCATTTAAATTAAAAATATTTCAAAATATATACATATTTTTAGAAAATTATAAAAATTAAATCATAAAATCAAATTAAGTCGTAAAATCATTAGTTTCTTATATATATCTACAGATTTTATAAATATTGTTTAATTTTAATTTTTGACAATTATGCAATTTTACATATTTATTTAATATATTTAATTAAAATAAATAGATATAAAAATCTACCTAAGATTATAATTTTAAATATATACATGCACATTCTTAAATATAATTTAAGATAAACAAAATTGTTTTTATCTTAATTTTAATGTTCAGTTAAATCAAATTTATATTAAAATATTGATAATAAAAAAGAAAATTTATAATATTAATAAAAAATTAAATATAATTTATGTTTATCTATTAAAAATATTTTAAAATTCTTTTACTGCACATGGTGCATGTGCAGGAAAACACCTAGTAATACATAAAAATATGGAAATTGTAAACTCAACTGTTTTAATAATTTCTCTATATTTATAAATTATTTGTTTTGTTATTACTATTATTATTATTATTATTATTATTATTATTTTGGTAATCTAAATAGGGCGAAGACCCAAACTAATCACAGAAATTTCGAATTTGGAGTACTTAACACATTTTTAAATCTATAATAACTTATCTGAATTTGCAGGTTTCTAGTCCGAGTTACTTAGCACATTTTCTAATCCATCGTACTATCCGACAACACATATGTTTGATTCATTATCTCATATATAAAACACTCTTTTCTTGAATAATAGGTGAATGTGTAATGTTAGTAAATTCTAAATTTCTCTAACCCGATAAGTGTGTAATTAACATAGTCAAATTTAACAATTTTTCACACAAATACGCAAGGCATTATAAATTTATAATCACAACAAAGCTATATAAAATATGATACCAATTAATAATATGTTTTCGGGTAAACATTTAAAATTACTTATTAATAAATTTATTACTAATTAAAATACTATAATAATAAATTATTGTTTATGTTTTCATTTGAATTTTTTTATGTATTATGATTTTTTAAAAAAATCTTATGTATATACATTCATTATTAATAAATAAATATTAGAAATCACTCAATATTAACTTTCAATTATATAAAATTAATGATTTTACTTGATTAATATTTAGTTCTGTGTTTTCTGTTTTTTAAGTTTTTAACTTTTTATTAAAAGATATTTTTTTGGATATCAAGACAATATATATAAGAATTATTATTTTTATTTAAAATATAATTTTTAGATTTTGGACAATTCTTTGTTTTATTAATTACTAATTTTAATCACTAATACTATAATAATAAATAATTTTGTTTTCATTTGAAATATTTTATGTATTATGAATTTTTAAAAAAATCTTATGTATATATATTCATTATTAATAAATAAATCTTAGCAATCATTCAATATTATCTTTTCAATTATATAAAATTGATGATCTTACTTGATTAATATTTACTTATGTGTTTTTTTTTCTAAATTTATTAAAATATAGTTTTGGATAATAACACAATATATATAATTATATTTTTATTTAATTTTTTTTTTGATTTTGGATAATTATTAGTATTATTAATTATTAATTTTAATCATTTATCTAATCAAAATCATTTAAATTCGTTTTTTTGGAGCTAATTTATATATTTTATCCATTAAAGATATAAACAATAACAACTAAACTACAAAAATTAAATTTAATAAAATTATAGAAAATATTTTGAATCGCACAAATGAAATTTTTCAATACAAGAGTGCTGAAGATATAAAATATTTTATTTAAATTAAAGAAAAACAGTGTAAAATAAATTTAACTTCGGTTTAAATAAATAAAATCATATTACGGGTTAGAATTATTTAGAGTCTTCTAAAATTTAGTCATATAAGTAAATTTAAGATAAATTTCATAAAAAGTTAAAATATATAATTTATAAAAAATCATAAATTTTATTACGTAAAATAATTTCTTACAAAAAATATACCCGCCCTTTTTAAGGGTGTATCAAAATCTAATTTATACTATTAAAGCAGATGACTGTTTATGAATCTACTCATAAAATTTCTAAGTAATTACAAAAATTTCTTGTACTTTTTTCCCAGCATTATTTGAAATTAATCAAAAGTCATTATTTTGTAATTATATTAAAGAATATTTAATATAATTCAGTTCTTAGCCTTTTTGAAAATTTTGTTTCTTGAATATTTGAATCATATCTTTCCAAAAAATATTTCACATTATTAATTATTTGAAAGCATTTATTAAATAAAACCTCAAATAAAATCAATTTGAAATAACAAATGATTAAATTAACAAAATCATAATACGGGTCTGAATTATTTCAACTCCTTAAACAATAGTTTTATTTGAAATAAAAACTAAATCACATAAAATAAATTTAATAAAATTATTGAGAATATTTTGAAACGCACAAATGAATTTTTCAATACAAAAGTATTGAAGATAAGTTTAAATATTTAAATATTTAAACATTTAAATATTTAAATATTTAAATATTTTATTTAAATTAAAAAAGTCAGTGTAAAATAAGTTTAACTTCGCTTTAAATAAATCTATTACATGTAAAATTATATAGAGTCTTCTAAAATTTAGTCATATTGAAAATAACAAAAATAAGTCATATAAGTAAATTTAAAATAAATTTCATAAAAAGTTAAAATATATAAGTTATCAAAAATATAATTTTTATTACGTAAAATAATTTTCCAATAAAAAATATATCCACCCTTTTTAAGGGCGGGTCAAAATCTAGTTAATATTATTATAAAAGATACAATCTTGTTTCTTAACAATTGCTATTGCATTACACAAGCGAATTGAATATAATTATTTTTTAATGTATTTTTAAAGAAAAAGTGACATTAATCTTTTTCTTGTAACACTAGATATATTATGCTTCAAACACTGATCATACTCTATACTAGAAATATATAAGTAAAAAACATTAAGAGCTTTATTGCGATTTTTTTAACTTTCTTTATTGCGATTAAGGCCTCTTAAATCCATATGGCTCCAGCTCTTCTGAGCAACGAACCTAATTGATTCCTGACTTGAAGAGACATAAGCTGATGTGCACCACCTATGAGTTGTTGCCCTATAAAGACAGCAGGCACGGTCGGGTTGCATCCAAGCTCGGCCAGTGCTCGTTCGACCTCCGATCCATTAGACATCTCATCTAGTTCGTATACCGTTGGATTCGCACCGTAGCCAGATATAAGCGACTTGATCGTATGGCTCATACAACATGAAGTCGTGCTGAATATCACCACTGGCTTGTCTTCTAGCAATTTTGATATCTTCTCCATTGATATATTGATGTGCGTGTAAGTGTTTTGGTGCAAGTAATGGTGATATTTGGTTAATTTGATTCTGGTCCAAGGGCGAAGTCATTAGTATATATAGAGGATTTTTGTTTCCGGAATTAAACTGGGAGTCCCTTATACTATACATGATTGAAATGACATAACGAGAGAAAAGGTTGAAGAAAGAGCCACAATCAACAAATATTCTATCTCGTTTTCGATTCTCAAGAAGTTTATACTAATTAATTATTGGAAGAAAGAATCTAAATACATTGTAAATGGAATTATGCTATCAAGACCGCGAAAGAGCCATATTTTCGTTTAAATAGTACAAGCGGGAGAAGATGCTGCCTCTCTACGTTCGGATTATTCGACCGAAAAGAAAAGAGAGAACTAATCAAATATACTATCCAGAGTCCAGACAATCGCATAATAATATATGATTACTTGATACTTAATCATGGACGTTCATGTCAATATATGTGCTTATTAGTCTAATGTTTTCAGGCATAAATGATAAGAATGATTCGAATAATGAACATTTAATTTATCGATAGCTATGCCAAAAAAGAAACTGAAAGCATTCAGACCTAAGACATAGACTATCATTAGATAATACAAACAACAGAGATAGAAGGCGTATGTTGCCAAGAACATATTCGATAAGAAGAAGTGATTAGACATTGACCCAACTTGCTTTTCTTTGTCTCTTAGATTTCCTGAATTGTAATTCTATTTATACTTTTTTCCAATACTAAAATAATTTATGAAATAATATCCAAGGAAATAATGAGTATATGCGGAGAAATGAAAAGGTACTTGAAAGCTGTTTAATATTCCACGAAGGCAAGAACAAGATAAGCCACGTTTCACACACACACACATTGAAAGAATTTACACGTTTATTCTTCTTTGAACGCTTTTGCATGCATGAAAAAAAGTTGTTTTCCTTGTTCATGATCGTATATATATTTCAAGATCCTTGCGGTATATAAATTAAATTGGCTCCATAGAACTTTGAAGGGCTGCTTGTTTTTATGTGAGGCCGGGTCACACATAAATGTTAATATAGCCAATCATGTTTTGTTGGGGGCAGTTCAAAAAAAAAAAGGTTTTGTTGGGGGTAAATGAGTTTTATCGTTGAAGCTCTATCGTAGATTCTTAATATATAAATTTATCCAGAAAACTATAGGATATACTATTATTTGTGGGCGATTGAATATAGATTAGCAAGTTCAGATGTTGCTTGAAATATATTGCAGAACAAATATCACACTGACTAAACCGCAGTTTTATATAAAACATTTTGATAACAATTTTAATTAGCTTGCTGATCGATATTTATTCATATATATATGAGCTATAGTACTCATATACTGTATTTAAAGCCTCATCAAGGTATATGGCATATGCTATTACAAATTCTAATTATAAATTATATAACCTCATCTACCAAAGACTATCGAAATAGTGTGTACCATGGCTAAAAAAACGAAGATCACAGGAACGAGAATGACTCCTTAATCAGTATCTCCTCCTTCCCATAATTAATGGTAAAGACGAGCTAAATTTCAGTTTACCAATTAAAAAGGTCACGTGGCGTTACTAAACACCGGCCAAAATCTCCGACAACTTCGGCGACTTGCATGGTAAAAATCAACGAACACCAAAGAAACTACATTGACAAAAACAAAACAACATACACAAAGAAGAATACAAACAAACAAAAAGAACACAAAGGAGAAGAGAGGAAACGAGAACAAAAAATAAAGCAATCCTCTCGTTCTTCCCTTTTCTCTCTTCATCTCTTTGTTTTTTTTTCTTTATTAATTGAAATAAATTTTAATAAATCACAAAAAAAATATGAGTTCGAGTAAACTTAAACGAGCCATAGGAGCCGTGAAGGACCAAACCAGCGTCGGTCTAGCCAAAGTCAACGGAAGAAGCGCTTCATTATCAGAGCTTGACGTAGCCATCGTCAAAGCCACTCGTCACGAAGAGTATCCAGCAGAAGAAAAATACATAAGAGAGATTCTTAGCCTAACTTCTTACTCACGCAACTACATAAACGCATGCGTCAACACCCTTTCTAGACGCCTTAACAAAACCAAATGCTGGACCGTTGCTCTCAAAACCTTGATTCTGATCCAGCGTCTCCTAGGAGAAGGAGATCGAGCCTATGAGCAAGAGATCTTCTTCGCTACTCGCCGTGGGACCAGACTTCTCAACATGTCTGATTTTAGAGATGTTTCTAGGTCAAACTCCTGGGACTACTCTGCTTTTGTGAGGACTTACGCGTTGTATCTAGACGAAAGGCTTGATTTGAGGATGCAAGCAAGACATGGGAAACGTGGAGTTTACTGCGTTGGAGGAGATACCGTGGAAGACAAGAAAGACAACTCCGAGCCTGATCTCTCCACGGCTATAGTGGTCAGGTCACAACCTACCGCGGAGATGAAAACAGAGGAGATTTTCACCAGAGTACAGCACTTGCAGCAACTTCTTGACCGTTTCTTGGCTTGTCGTCCAGCAGGTAAATATAAAATCAATGTTCTTGAAATTGGTGTAGGCGCCAACCAAGCTGAAACAATTTTTTAAAAATCCGATATATGCGATTCAAATCCGTTTAAACTGTTCTAAATCGTTTAGTTATTAGTTCAAGTCAAATAAAATTAATCTAAATTTGTTTAATCAAGTAACAATGTTAGTGTAAATTCATAAATTTGTCTAATTTCTTTTTTTGTATATCTAATTTTTATAAATCAACAAATGATGTATAGTTAGACATAAAAACTAAATTATAGTGTATATATATCAATATTAGTCAACAACTAAGCCTCACATAAAGATTTTGACCATTGTACAAAATATACAACTTACACCGCATCCACTTGTTTTCTTGTTCTTTGCTTTGTTTCTTGTGTAACAAGTTATGTGCATAACAGGAGGCGCGAGGAACAATAGAGTTGTGATTGTGGCTCTGTATCCGATAGTGAAGGAGAGTTTTCAGATATATTATGATGTAACAGAGATAATGGGGGTTTTGATCGAGCGGTTCATGGAGTTAGACATTCCTGATTCGATCAAGATCTATGACATTTTCTGTCGTGTCTCAAAACAGTTTGAAGAGCTAGATCAGTTCTATTCTTGGTGTAAGAACATGGGGATCGCTAGGTCTTCCGAGTATCCAGAGATAGAGAAAATAACACAGAAGAAGCTTGCTCTCATGGATGAGTTTATAAGAGACAAAACCGCTTTAGAACAGAACGATAACTCAAAATCTGTTGAAGAGGAGGATGAGGCAAGAGCAGAGGAAGTAAACGAGGAGGAAGAAGATATGAATGCGATCAAGGCCTTACCTGCACCTCCACCAAAAGAAGAGGAAGAAGAAAAAACAGAGGAAGAAGCAGAGGAACCAGTGATAATAGAGGAGAAGAAAGAAGAAGTTGGTGATTTGCTGGATCTTGTGGATATAAGCAGCGGTGAAGCTGCAGAAGCTGGAGATAGCTTAGCATTGGCTTTATTCGATGGCCCATACGCGAGCGGTACAGGTTCGGAGTCTGGTCCTGGATGGGAAGCGTTTAAGGATGATGGAGCAGATTGGGAGACAGCTTTGGTGCAATCAGCTACAAACTTATCAGGACAAAAGACTGAACTCGGAGGAGGCTTTGATATGTTGCTTCTTAACGGAATGTATCAGCATGGCACTGTGAACGCTTCTGTGCAAAACTCCACGGCTTATGGAGCCAGCGGAAGTGCAAGCAGTATGGCATTTGGTTCTGCAGGAAGACCAGCAGGTTTCAAAAGAAACATTTCTTTGCTCTGTTTACTCTGTTTTCATTTGCATTCTACTAATCTGACATGAATTTAATATCAACTACAGCAACGATGTTGGCACTACCTGCACCAGCAACGGCCAATGGAAACAGCAATGGAGCGGTACCGATGGATCCATTTGCAGCTTCATTGGTGGTTGCGCCGCCACCATTTGTGCAGATGAATGAGATGGAGAAGAAACAGAGAATGTTGATGGAAGAACAGATGATGTGGGAGCAATTCTCAAGAGAAGGAAGACAAGGACACATGAATATAAGACAAAACCAAAACCAACCTAATTACTCTTACACACCTCAATATTGATTCTGCAGCTCTTCTTGAGTTGTGCAGCTTTTTTTTTGTCTACAACTTATCTTGGTCTTATAGATTTGCTAATTGTCTTATTCTTTTTTGCAAACTCAAACAATTTTGATGTTCTTGGGTCAATATCATAGGGCATATGTGAGGTTTGCTTCTATAAGTAATTGTAATCTCCGATTTATCTTCACAAGATAAACTTAAATACTATACTTTTTTGATATCACAATCATATTTAATGTCCCTTGTACAAGCTCTAGTGTTTCAGACCATAGCTTCTGTTTGATTTGCCTGCAAAAATCAGAGAATTGTCATTGATAAAGATACTCAAATGCCTTGCTTAAGAAGCTATCTTGTTGGCCAAAAGGTTTTGATTCTTACAGAATTGAAAGCATGGTTGTTTCATTACGGGATCATCTTTGATCTCTGGAGGCTCCTGACCAAACATCATCTTACAGCTAAGATCATTAAAATCTGTGGAAAAGCACTCAAGACAAATGTCTATTAGTGTTGTGATAATTACAAAAGGGAATGATTGCTTGTGTCTTAAGTCAAATCATTGACTTCTTAGAAAGCATAATTAATCACCCATCATTATACATCTTGAAAACTTAATGGGTCTACTTATAGTTAATTGTGTCCTTAGTGGTGACTCAATGGGACCCTCAAGATAATATTTATAAGCTTCCACAAGTGAGAAGTGCAGACTACTATTTTCACCATATACTAAGTTTGATTTCAGCTGTTTTATTTAAAGCCTAAATCTTCTTGTTTTAGTAATTGCAACTATATAGTAAACTCGAGTGAGATTTTTAGTACCGGGCATCATGTAGATAGGCATTCCAAGTGAGTTTTTGATGAAGATTTGTGATGGGATTTTACAAAGGTGTGTGCACATACCAACACAATTAGTCTGCTCAAGAAACCTGAAGAGTTTAAAAGACATGATCAAGTGACAAAACTCAGTAGTGAAATTAGTGTTGTTACTGGTGGTTTATGTAATGTAATGATTGTTTATGGAAGAATGATTTTGATTTTTTTGTCTCACATTAAGTGATCAGATGGGACCAAATAGAGAGATTACACCTAACCTGCACTTCTCTATGAACACCATACTCTTCTCTTTTCTTCCATTGACCTCAGTCTCCCTCACCTTTTCAATAATGTTCCCGAATTAAAATACTTCCGTTAGTTACAACTTATAAACAAAGGCGAAGTTTAGGATATAGAGTTAATGCAACAGTCTATATATATTACCTCTGAAGGTCCGACAAGCCAAGCGAAAAATACTGTGGTGAATAGAGCGAACAGCTCTCTTGATAGTTTTGAAGGTGGTAAAATCATTTTGATCTGTAATTTTAGCAAGAAAATGTTATTGTTTATCAAATTTTCATACTATTTGATCTCATAAATCCATGAGAACTTACCAAGGAGAGTATCACTGTTGGAAGTGCTCTGTCCAATGCGACAAGAACAAGCTCATGCTGTTGCTTGATGTTTAAGTTACCCGCAACTCTAGTAGCCGTGTCCACTAAGCTATCATAACCATTACTCTTGCTGCTGCTACTACCCATCCCTGAAGAAAAATATCACATGCTTGTTCCTCTCTATATCTTAAATAAGCAAAGATGCAAAGAATAGATGGGAGATACGAACCAGCGGTGTCTTGGAGAGTCTTTGACAGATAATTAATTGCCATTTTCGACAATAAGTTGTCTTCGTTACTTGCATTCTTCTTGTTGGATGGCTCCGTTCTTGTTGTCTCTTTTGCAACCTTGAGTTCTCCAGAGTAGGCTGGCTTTGAGCTGAGAGTTGCGGAAATGCTTGAACGTCCACAGCGAGTGCGTGTATCGTTGAGCCGGATTGTGAAACCAATGATCTTGGGCTGAGAAAGTGATAACTTAGTGTTCATCATTTGGTCTTATTGTGGAAAAATGAAGAACATAGGAGAGAACTCAGTTGCAGGTTCTTGTTATTTTTCTGAGGCCAATAATCGACGGTTCGCAAGTCTATATATACTAGATAGGAAACCTGAATGACAGATTTGTCCTCAGGCATGTGGTGCATGAGTGTCTGGACAGTCTCCAGACAATTAACACACACACGCGAGATGTACAACACAGTGTGTGTGGCCTAAAATTCACGATGGGCCTCACTGTTTCACAAGCCCATATTAATAAAACCATGGTTTTCTCTCAATAATCAAGAACAAACTATTAAGAACAAAAAACAAATACACTGACATTGAGGCAAAAGATGAAGAATACAGAGGTTACAAACTATTAAAACAATACAAGAATTGAATCTGATAAAAATACAGTTGGGGCTGTCAATACCTAATATGCCCAGCTTCTGCTATATGTTTTCACGAAAAAGAAAATAATACAAAGTGAAAAAACAAAAAGCCGCAAAAATACAATACTGTACACAGTACACACACTCACTCCCCTGTAAAGCTTGTAAACTTCCCATCTATTTACACACATTCTTAAACCAAACCTTTTCTCCTTCCCAATCTCGAAAACTCCTTAAGCGAGAACTGCTCGCCTCGCTCTCTTCTTCTTAACCTGCAAACCAGTGATGTAAGAGATTAAACAGAGCAAACACCTTTGCTCAGACTTTGGTCTGCTTCCTACTATGTGGTCCTGTCTTCAAGTCCCTTGCCCGGTTCTAGCAAAAGAAACCCAAAGCGGAATGACTGCTCTCTGCTTTACATCCTAAACCTATGAAGCCTGTTTCAGTGAAGCTTGTTTAAATGATGCCTGTTTCATTGAAGCTCTTAACGTCTCATCTGGTAATGTCCATGAAAGCAACTGTCCAGCTGAATCGCCGCTCAGTAACTGCTTAAGGTCGCTCGTGAGATGGAGAGCGGTGACCGGTTGTTTATGGAATTTCAACACCTTGTGTAGGATCAACTTGTACTCTGGCACCTGATCACCCAAATTCAGCCCTCCTGTTCTGTTGCTACTACTTGTTTTGCTCTCGGCACTCAACGGATCTGTACAATGTATCATCCGCCATATTTTGACTGCTCCACTCTGATGACCAGTTACATACCAGGCTGTTTCAAGCCAGTCAGAAGATGTCGATCCTGTTACAGATAATACCGAATCAGATGGTAACTGCGATGTATTAGCCACAGCAAGGCAATCGCCATTGATGCTCCAAACCGCAAGGACAGTTCCAGCAGCAGTAACAATCTCCCCGGTAAGGTCATTTATGTAGATTGCTGTAATGGGAACTGGGAAGTTAGGAAGCTGTCTCACAAAACTCAAGGAACTGAGATCCCAAATAATAACTGTGCAGTCATCAGACCCACTTGCAATCATCATGTACGGTTGGCTTACACGTAGACACGTGACTGTAGCTGTGTGTGCACATAGGGCTTTCTCTAACCGTAATCGTCGTGAACCACGGGGCCCATCCTTGCTCACTCTCCACACGCAAACTAGACCATCTTCTGCTCCAGTGACCACAATGCGTCCATCGTGACTAACACCAGCACACTGGATCTGGTTGCTTTCATGGAGATTTTCATGAGTTGATAGCAGTTTGTCCTGATCATAGCTCATAAATCTCAAGCTCCTGTCTGGGAAACCCCATGTTATGTATTTGGTATAGCCACTGGGTTTCAGGAAGCAGTTAGCCCCGGCAACGAGCACCTTGTCGTGGAAAGTAATGATCTGGGTTATAGAAGATGAACATTTACGTGTCTCGTGAGGAACTAGATGCGTCGAATGTTTCAGAGGGTGAAGAGGGATTTTTCGGTCTGTTCTCCTTTTGACATGAGCTTTCTGGAATAGTTGCTTCGGAGTTTGCCCAAAATGATTAATTTGCGCTAGTATGGAAGCTTTCATTGCGGGATCGGTAACTGCATCAATATCAACATTTCCCTCATATGTGTAATGATAGAAAACATTTACAGCTTCTTCTGCAGCCTGAGAATAAACATTCCAATAAAGGAGGATTAAATAACATGACAATACTTTGATTTCTGCATTCTACTTGGCTAGAAGCAAGAGAAAAAATATTGTGTAGTGTACCTTTCCTCTCTGTTTGTACCCAAAGATGAGATCTATCCAATGATGCAGATTCTCTGAGACATAGTCTGACTCCAACGCTTCTCTGTGCTTGAGGATGAACTCACGAACGCTACCTCTAGCCCACGGAGGCAGAAAGACTTCACCAACCTGAAATTATGCAGAAGAACTATCCATATCAACATTACATGAAAGGAAAATAGTATATTCAAACACCATTAAAAGAACTGGAATTGGCACGAACCCTCTCTCCTGACTGTTTTTCACCCAAATCAAGGCTGAACCTGTTTTCCAAAAACTCGGGCATGTAGAAGAATTCAGGAATGAGTTCTTTTACATCTGAAGTATTTCCTTTTCCAGATGCACTTAGCCAAGTTTCTTTTATACTATTGAAGAGTCTATCAGCATGATCAAATTGACCGCCCTGCAGCTTCTGATTTTCAGAACTGAACGGTGGGAGGCGTATAAGGTAAAACAGGACAATTCCAGCACTTGAATAGTGAGAACCATAATGAAATTTTGGAACCTCAGGATCATCCCAGCTCTCATATCTGAAATCGAGGAGGTAAAAGGGATTGCACGATAAGCAAAAGTTGGATAGAATTATGTTATCGTGAAACCTTGACTACTTATCATGAAAAATTTAGATGTATGACGAAGAACACTAGGGAACATGCACTATTGAAAGTTAAAGATGCATAGCACTAACCGTTTCCTAAATTCCTCTTCTCCTTCGGGTGTCTGGCAACCCATTGGTTTATGAAGCTTGCGGAATGTTTTCGGATCTGACAAATCAAGACTCTCACTATCATAATCTGCAAGAACCCAAGGAAATACCGGATACTGCGTGAGATCACTGTATCCACGCCCTGCTAGGGTATTGAGATGCATTAGGTAATGAAAATTGCTGATTTCCCCATTTTGCCATCTTTTCGAGAATGAATTCGCCATTAATCTGAAAAGGCGGCTTCCCTCATTACTTTCCTGTTTTGCTGATCCTGAAATGGTTGTGTCGAGCCTGGGAAAATAAACAAGAATAAATAACACTTTCGCAGATCAATGTAGACAGATTCTATTCCTTTCCCATGCTTACTCATGAGCATACAGATATACAATTAAAAAAAGTGAACAGCTATTATGTAAAAGAAACATATGCATTATCAGTAGCGAGGAACAAAAAGAAACGAGATGAAAAGAATGATGATAACGTACATGCTGTTCCTTGGAAGATTCATGGCAACCAGATTTCTGAAAACTTCTTCCCTCTCTTTCTTGTGAAACACGAGAAGATCATTACATCCATCCATACTAAATATCTCAATGGCAACCGGACGCAGCTGGTACTCACGTTTTAAAATTTCATGAACATTATTAAGCTTCCACATACGCCAAGGATGCGGCAAGTTACCAGTCGTGCCCATTTTTTCTTTTCCCCAAGCACCACCGCCATATGCCCATGCTCTTCCCCCTACAGCTCCCGTTTTCACTGCTGTCGTCCATGATGTGCTAGACTTAGACTGGAAATCCAGGCTTCCAGAGACATCTTTTTTCACACCCAACGCTTGATCAATAACAGATAACTCATCTTCGCATTCCTTCTCACAAATACACCCATCATCGTCAATATAAAAGTTTTCTATCACATACAGACAGAACTCCCCTATTAAAAAGATCCCATCATGCTTGTCGAGATCAACAACTCTCTCGCAGTTGTATCTGAACCTAATCTTTTCAAGATGCTCCAGATATGGTCTGATCAAATACTCACCATCATCATTCAGTTCCTTCTCTGATTTTTCCTCCGAGGCTTCATCCATTTTAGCAGAAGATGAATGTCTTGGAGAGCCAGTCTCAGATTTTGCATGCGTGTTGTCTGTTATTGGCACAGATGCCGTACTAGATTTGCCACCAAAGTCAAGAGCAGAATGAAGACTTGCTTCGTTTGTACTGCTAGCTCTATCATCATTCCATCCATTTCTGGCAGAACTGACATCTTTAAAATCATCTGACTCTTTCAAAAACGACTCGTCATAAAGTTCACTGAGCAGGAAAGCTGGATCAGAATCCGTGTCAGAAATAACTGGCCCATCTTCATTTTTGGCTTTGGGAAGCTCAATTTCTCCAAGTTCCAACTTTCCATCAAGAACATTATGCATGCTATCAATTTTTAGCTTACATCGTTCAAGCTTTTTGCGCATTCTGTACGGACCTTCAATTGGACAGAGCTGCCATTCGGGATCTTCAGAACCATTGGATTTACGCATTGGGAATATTCCACGCTCATGCACAAGCTGCTGGAGATGAGTTTGCCATTCGCTCTCAGCATGAAGTATCCAACCATATTTGTTTTGTCGAACAACTCTAAGCTCAGTAGACATGGCATCACGCAATACTTCTAGCGCATATCTCCGCTCATTCAACTGATCCCAGTGTTTGAGGTCCAACTTCGACATATCTCGTGATTTTCTCCCCATCTCTCTCTTCCGGCGACTGTCCATCCCTTTTATCCTGACACCAGGAAATTTCGCCGAGCCAGCTATGTACTGTACCCACATTATTGCAGCACACTGCTCCAATACTTTGTTGATAATCTTCTCCGAGCTTTCAAGCCACTTAAAGAATTCTGGTAGATTCCCAGTCAACAACTTATCAAAACCACCATGTAGAACATCAAAGTTTTGTCCTTGGTTTGGTTTACTGACGAGCAAATCCTCGAGGGCAGATCGTCGGTGTACCAGTAAATACTTGACAATATCAAGCGACATGTTTTGCACACTCTTTCTCTGGTCGAGGATCAGGGAGATTAAATTCACACACAGACAGCAGTTCAAATCAGTATCAAGATTGCTTGGGCAGAATATGATTCTCCTGTTTGCGACCAACAATTGCAGAACTGTTGAAATGTCAATCCCAGATTCATCGACAGCTGGATTCGGAGATGGCCTCTTCTTAGATTCAACAAGTAAACCCAGTTGTGATAACAGTTCCTCCTCTCCAATAGTTATCAAGAACGATGGGAGGAAACAATATAGTACCATTCTATTTGTGTTCTTCAGGATTGAGTGTACATAAGCATCAAGCTGCCGTGTTGCTCTTCCAAGGGATAACAAACCTTTCCCTGTGGGAATGACTTCTTCAACCCTACCATCTTTGTTAGCTAATTGCAACATCGACAACAAAAACTCAAGAGCTTTAAGAACACCAGTAGGGTGAGGAAAAGCACCCATATAAACACGGTCCACTACCATCCAGCAAAATGTATCCAAGTTCGCAGACCATTTGGTCTTGTCCAATTTCTTCTCGTCCTCTTCATCATCACGCAAGAGACGCCTTTCAAGATAGTTCATGACTCTGCTAAGGCACAAGCCTTGAAAAATCAGCACACTTTCAGGATCAACATAGGAAGGAACCATTTCCAGTATGCTTTCCAGAACCGGTACAGCTTTAATCTGTTCAGTCATTAAGTCAGCAAGTACCTCTGCCATAAAATCTAACACGGCACTCGCTCCGGCAGAACAAGGCCCGCCACCATAGCCAGTTTCATCTGTTTCGAGGAGAAGTTTTGGGCTAACTGTGAAGAAGGTATTGACAGAAGAAGACCCGTGGGAGCCTGACTTTCGTTCTGAAGATGCATCAACTTCATTAACAGATACATACGATTCAAGAGATGAAGAAACCACTGTAGAACTTTTAGATTCATTATAGTTAGAGCCTAGCCAGGATGCAACTGCAACAACCGGAGATGGTGATGGAGTGAATGAGACTTTGAGGCCTGATTTTTCAGATAAAAGGGGAGACTCGATCATAGGGAAAGATGCAGAACTCTGAGAATCTGTTGCCTGAACTTGACTTGCATTCCCTTTGCGATCTTGAAAATCCTTTTCACTTGAAGTTGATGCATGGCCGACATGATTATCTTCTTGTTTCTTAACATCTTCAACACCTTGAAATAATTTACTTGAGTCCTGTGGTGGTGTAAGAATGTTCTCCATCTTATCACTAACCACATAATTTGCCGATAAAGGCATTTCTTCAGAGCTAAGACTGACCTGCCCTTGAGCGAAACTTCCAGCACTGATGGAGGTTTTAGCGGACTTATCCTGGTTATGAGGCAAGCTAAAAAGAGTTCCTTGTGAGCCATTATCGTCATCATTTGTGTGCTTCTCTTCTTCCTTCACAGAGAGCTGTTTCGCCATCTTCACAGCATAGGCAGCCCTACAGACGAAAAAGCTTTTAGGCGCAAATTATGCAAATAAAATCTAGCAGGTTACGCTATCCAACATCATGAAAATATCCTAGTCTTATCTTAGACCCTCTGAAATTGAGCAAGAGATGACACGTGAAACTAATTACAGTCCACATTTAGTATATTCAGCGACTATTATATCGATGCAGGAAAATAATTTATTTTCAAAAAGCCCAAAAGAAAATCATCAATATTTAGTAGGTGGTGAAAATTATATCAATAGGTCTGAGATGCCAACCTGACACAGGAAAAGTAAAGGTCAGCACAATTTTCAACGAAGTCTGCACGCCTGCAAGCAGCAGAGAATTGAGGGCACAACTTGGCAAGGTCAACCATGAACCGGAGAACAGACGTCGCAGCAGCAGGAGCTGATGCTTCGCCACCCATCAAACGTGCCGCATACGTTTTGTGTATCAAAGCTTCCCCTTGAAGCTCCCCAGTCATTTCTGCCCCCTCTACAAGCTCTGCTACAAGACTGGCACTGACCTGAGAGAGATTTCCAGACTGGTGGGCGAGCATTGATTGCATGATCAACCTGTCATAAGTAGATCTAGCCATTCCTACCACCGAGTCCAACAGATCTATAAATTTTAACTCAACATGGCTTCCATCATTCGGGACTAGGGCATGGAAGTCTAACATCCGAACCTCCGGTAGTCTTGGATGAACAGGTTTCCCAAAGATCAAGCAGAACAGTATGTAATATATGTCTGGGGAATCATAAAAGTTCTCAAGTACTCGCATCAGCGCCTGATAACCTCCACTTGTCCGAAATTTAAGGGAAAAGTTAGGAGAAGAAGCAAGAGAAACACCAAGAAGGGTCATGATCCACCTCATACTAGTAGGATGCACAGCTTCATCGAGGAAGTATGTTACTAATTTTGACGACACTATCTTATGCCACAACTCCAGAAGTTCCTCTGCTTTTATTGTCACCTGGAGATCAATGAGCATTTCCAAAAGCATGTTTCTCACAATTACATGTTTTCCCATTGACTCGCGTAAGAATGAGCTTCGTGACTTCACTTCAGGTGGATTAAATGTCATAATCACAAACCTAACCACATTTTCAAGCTCAGCAGTCAGGAATCCATCTTCTAAGATGCATCCAAGCAAAACAACTAATTTTTCCAGCACCGGAACTTCCACATCACCTCTCTGAAGTGTCACTAACACATGTTCCACCAGATTCATTCTTCGCAGAATTGTAAGATTGTGGTTCCTGTACCAATGCATTGAAACCAGATTTTCCAGAAAACCAAGTAACGCAATCTGGATGGAAATAGGGGATGTTACCCAAAGGGTCCAGTCCAGGAGGACATGTTCAATCATATCTGCGTTGGATAAGACAATGCAGTTTGATGTTTCAACAGGGATACCGGTTTCAAACTCAGAAAGATGACTAATAGAATCCTTGGGAACAGAAAAGTCATCCATATCCCCATGAGACCCAACTGAGGAACTTTCGTAGCGGAATCTTGAAAGACCAAGATCCTCATAGCTGTTTTCGAATATAGCCTCCGCATGTGTCATATTAATATTACTCTGCCCACTCTCCAGTTTCTTTGGCTCCGAAAACAAAGCCTCGCATGCGGCAATCTGGAAAAATATCTCCAAAGATGGCATATCAAATAGGGTCATTTTGGGACGCAAAAATAATGCTAGTAAATGATATCCTCTGATGGTTTGCATATCTTTGACATTCTGAGGGTTTTGATGAAGCGCACAAGCAAGTAATGAAAGAGCCATATGTAGCATATCTCTAGATTCGGCAGCCTCAACAAGCGCGAGTACAACAGCCATTCCTCCCACGGGGCGGATAGTATCGCCAATCACATTCTGTCTGCAGATACATACATTTCCCACCAGACGTCCAAAACGTGGTATTCCTAAACCATTTGAAAAAGCAGAATCAGTCAAACAACGTAACTAGATCGGATTAGAATGTACAAAAAGGAACTAGAGTATTAATGGTCCCCATATACCTCCAATTGGAGAAGCAGCAGCGGACAATGGGTCAACCAGATTAAGGAGGGAAAAACTTCCAGACGCACGGATGAATTCAGAGCATGTCCCATCAAATGCAAAAATAAGTTTCTTGCCAGGTAACTGAAAGGAAAGATTCCCCAACCTCTCAAGATCCCAGACAATTCCACTACCATCTGCGTTAGTGTCGCCTTGTCTATTGCTTCCATCAACCTTTTGCCCATTGGGCAATGAAGTCAAGTCACTGTCTAATGAGTCCAGGATAGCCATGCTCCCCCCACCACAAGCCTGATTTGGCACAAAGCGCAAGAGATCCGCATCCTGGAAAAGACCTTTGTACCCTCTACCAAGAATGTACATGAAACCAATGCAACCTGATGTGAGCACCTCCTCGAAAAGATAACATGAGCGTGTTCTCCATGTTAGATCACTAACTCTGGCACAAGTAGCTGGAGTTCCAACTACTACTTGCAGAGATTTTCCAACAGGCGACGGAGAGTACCCCAATTTACCCGTATGCCTTAGTTTCCCATCAAGATAGACATTTGCAACACTAGCCTGGAAGAGTCCAGCGAGCGCATTCGGTTTACTATGAACAACAGCAAGGTGATGCCACCTGCCCTCTTCAATCTCTAATCCAGAAAACGACAAAGAACTTGAATTGCTAGTGGCAAGGGTCAAAGTACCATCCTCCTGGAAGTAAAGTTCTGCATAGAATGGACTTTCATTGCTTACAGCACTAACAGAAAACATCCGAAAAATGTTGTGTTTCTGTGCAGTCGAGATGCGCGTCTTTGATGAAGTGCCAAATTTGGATGCTTCTGGTTCTTTTTCTTGAGTTGTTAAAAAATTACGAAACTGGAACCAACATACAAATGAATAACCAGCAGCAGGAGGCCAAGATCTTTCTCCCAGAGACACCTGAATAGAAGCATGCCCAGTTTTGCTCATGTCCATCTCTACAAAAGGAGCCAGGGATAGATGTTCCAAGGCTGTGTCTTCCATGATAATTAGCTTTTCCATCATACCAACTATTGCATGACCTGAATTCATAATCCTCATTTGCAAAACATATCTAAACAGCATTCGGAGTTCAGACGGGGACAATCTACACAAAGAAAACTACGTACTAAAAATACAGACAGAAAGAACAAATGTAGCAACCTTCGAAATGCATTCTGAATATACTAAATATGCAGTAACTCGTACCTGTATGCTCCAAGAATTTTCACAATCTTCAAAGCATAAGAAAGAAATGGAGATGAACCCAGAAGAAAGGGATAAATTATCTCCAATAGAAGTTCCACGCAGCCTGTTTAATTACAATTCATGAAAGAGAGAGAAAGAGGTGAGAGAATAGAGGGAAAAACAACAACGATAGGGATCTGAAAATTGATTGAAGAATACCCCAAGAGGCGTGGTTCTTACCAACTGATGTGAGGTTTTCCTGATTGAAAGGACTGGCACGCGCAAGACATTCCAGAAGATTTAAAAATTCTAGCTGCATTTTCGGACTAAAGAGTAACAATGAACGGATAAGAACTCTGACGGCACCTGCATTGTAGATTCTCTCCTTATCAGGATTGAATTGGCCTGATGGAGTTGTTACAATAAAGGTAGTCTTTTCACTATCCGTTGTAGCAGTAGATTCTGATGTCAAAAATGGTGGAACTACCACTTCAAGTGCAAGTTCTAACAACAGTTGTACAACCTGCCTTTCCAACTCAACACACAGTAATCCAGACTCCACCAAGAGCTCATAAAATGTCTGAGACGTTATAACAGCGTGCAGTTTCATCCTATTAACAGCATTTTCACAGACTGCAGCTGTCATAAGGCGAAATAGGTATTTAAACAATTTGATGTAAACCATCAAATCAGACTCATCCATGTTCTCTTTGTTCCCCTGGAAAGTATGAAGGGTCGTCAATAAAAGAGAGAAACCAGTGGCTTCGCCAAAGACTCTTTGGGCAGAACCATTGACACCAACAATTCGCCACAGAGCACCCATTGTATCACATTTGGCATCATCATGAAGCTTGTATTGATGGCCAGAAATACTAGTGACCATTCCACTCTTCAACAAATCAACAACAGCTCCTAATTCTTCATGATGGACCTGGTTAGAGAGACAATTAAAGAGAAGTAAGGATTTTGACAATAATGCAAAATATACAATAGTGGCATCAGTTTAATCTAATTCATCAACTTTGCAATATAGTTTACTTTACTGTGGTGTAACTGATCCAAGAAAAGGAGGGGAACAAATCTGTGTACGTAAAACAAAGCTAAGTCTTGTTCGGAATTTAGTTTACCTGTTTAGTGTCCTCCGTTATTAGACAAGATAAGACCCTCAAGACACCAGTTCGATGGGCATCCGATACTAAGAAAGGAAGAATAATCGTCACACCATTAGCCGCACGAAAAGATGCCTGATTAGCCTCAGCTTTCTTCAACAAAGAGATCAGACAATCCCAACCAACAGTAATAGTGTTGTCAACTTCAAAGACTGGTAACTTTGCTGACCCAGATTCCATCAACTTTGGTGATGAAATGATGGCATCTTTAGTATCTAAGTGCTTTTTAAAGCTACCTGAGCTAGGCTTCCGATCTGAATTTTTGGAGACTCCACTATACTGATCTGGACCCATAAGAAGCTTGTGCTGCTTCAAATCATCCTGTAAGACTTCCAAAACACCAACTTCACGTAGGACTTTCTTATATTGTTGATCAAACGATATGAGCTTCACAAAGAAAGAAAGTATGGTCTGCTTCAACTGAGATGTGATTGGCTGTTGCAATAAGCAACAAAGTGACAACAATTCTTGCTCTGGAACACAATTCACAACTGTCACAGCATATTCAAGAATTTTGAGAATTATGTCTTGCAGCGAGGAAGGAAAACCAGCCATGTTGAGGACAAGTAATGGAACGGTCCTTAGTTCCTGACACAATCTATAGTTTTCCACGTGGCTCGAGAATATCTTGAACATTCTGTTCAATACTTCTTCCTGAAGATCCTTATTCTCTGCCTTCAGGAAGATATCTTGCAGCATTTGGACAGCTTCCAGGTCTTTAACTATACTATTTCCATTTTCCCATGTTTCATCATATATACTATCAACAGATGGAGTTGGACTTCTGCTATGCCCAGTTGGCTTCGTTTGGGATGAACGTGATGCCTTACCTACAGATGGCTCAGCTGGACCAGTCTGAGCCAGGGTGACAAGGACATCAAGCAACCTCGACAATGATGGAGAAAATTTTTGTGACGAAGAATCAGCATTTTCCCTACTGTTTGTATTTCCTCCATCGGGAAACACTTCAGAAACATCTGAACCACTATATTGATCGATAGATGTACTACTGGACCCAAAAGTCTGATTTGGCGAGGAAGATAGAACCAGGGCAAACTGAACAAGAAAGTGGTAACCGTGTGCATTACGTATGTCCTCCCTGAGCCTAACACCACCAGCCTCTACAAAGTCAAAACTGAAAACGATTAGTAGCCATAGTTAGAACAGCTTACATGTCCAAATATATTAATGTGACAACTGAATGTTCTACTCTCTCGTTGCATTTTCCATATGGAGAACATATTTACAAATATATTTAGAGCCCTTATATTGGTGTAGACCATATTTACCAGGTCTGTATGACAATTCCACGCACTCAAGTAACAAGTCCACAATGCCCATTGTGTAAGCTGAGTCACCACAATCTGGATCAAAATCTTTGACAGCCATCAAAAGAACCTTTACCTGCAGGAGAACTCAGGAAGTTATTTAGTTTGTAACTTTGGAAGACTACTATAAGCAATTCATAGTAGAGAATGAAAACCTTTTCGAATAGCTTATTGGACTTATCACTTCGTAATACTAAGCTTCTAAAGAAACTAAAATATACGCATACAACATTTAAATATCATTTGCCTTTATCCTAAATTCAATCAGCAAGAAAGAATTAACCTATACCCACGTTGAAAGCTTATTAAGTATGCAGACGAATCAATAAACAACACTTAGGCAGTCTGCATAATTCACTGTCATACCAGATGGTGCTTGCGTATATATCTTGATGTGCTCCCATTGTCATTGACTAGAAGAAGTCCAAGGATCTGGAAGAGACACGAAAGGGTGTTAAATGAAACTATAAGCATCAAGTTTCAACCATCAAGCTAAAAAAGCCGTTCACGGAACTTTATCGGTTCACAACACAATACTCTAAAATAGTTGCAAAAAAATACCTGCATTGCATGTCTGTGAAGCTGAATGCTATGGAGAGGGACTAGACCTTCTTTATACTGAGAGAAGGCCGTTACGGAGCCATTGGCAACCATATTGAAAAGCGATTCAAGAGAGTCATCTTCAATCAAACTCTGAGCCGCAGAAGGATTGCTTGCTAATGCTTTCATAATGTGTACAACACTACCCTCCACCTACAAAAATGAGGAGCACAAAGTATTTATTGAACTGTGAATAATAGGTGCAGTTTAAACTTTAGTTGTCAATATCCAGCTCAAAACAAAGTATTCGTTTAGTCGAATTAAAATTTGGAACAAAATTATGGAAACAGAACCTCAAGTCGTCTAGTTTGAGGTACTTTATATCCAGCATCTTTGTCCGCTGATTTCTCTTCCAAATCAGTTGTTTTACTTTTCCTTAGTTCATCATATGCTAGAAGCGCACCGAAAACGTGTATTAGACAGCAGAATATCCCAGAATCCAGTAGAGATTGTTTGTCGATTGGCTGAAAAGAACACATACAAGGCGTTTAGTAGGTAACACATAATATCTAAAAAGGCATAAAAGATCCAGCATAGTAAGATAAATTGAGCTTTGTAAGCTTTTATGGAATGGGTAAACTAGAAAAGGTAAAAAAAAAACTACCCCAGATACAAGTACTTCAACAGCAGTCAAAAGGTTTGCACCAGGACTAAATCCCTCCTGCAGGAAGAAATCATGTATTGAAAACAGAGCAGAGAGGTTGGCATGTCAAGATGCACGATATTTAGAAAAAGGCAAACCTTGGTGACATCTGAAAAGAACCTTAATATTCTCTCTACATCCAATGACCTTGTCTTGCTGCCGATCTTCAACTTTTCAATATCTGTCACAAATGCTCTCCCGATGACAAAAGAGAATATATGAGTTTCTACTAACCTGCAATCAAAATAAATTACTCAATATAGGTGATATTACCATACGGTCATAGAATATGAAGTGCAGAAGAGGACTGCTGGACAGGGGAGTAACACGCAGATTGAGAAACGTATTTTCACCATAATAATTCAATGATGCGAAGACTCAAAGACACTTAAATTTGGTGCAAATGCATTTTTTTTCCTCTCGAAACAACAAACCAACCAATTTTAACGTATATCCAACCAGAATGGGAGAAAGAGTTTGGAACAGCTTACATTGTAACTAATTGATCAATATTAGCATTCCGCTTCACTAATCTACAAAACGTATCGACGGTGAGATTCAAGGCGGCTTCCTTCTCCTGTGTGACATATTAACGATCAGCACTAGTTAGTCTTTTGTACGCAGAGCATATATAGAAAAAGAAGAAAAAACTGTTCCAAGATTACAAGGTAAGACATTCCGTAAAAAGAAAAACAAGTATAGCAAAAAAACATCGGTATGGATTTATCAAAGTAAGAACCTTTTCAGAGCTTGATGAACGGAACTCTTCCCACGACCTCTTAAAGTCCAGTTCCAACTCATGGTGTTCTCTGCTTTTCAAGAAGTAAAAAAAAAGGATTATCAATAGAATTTACAGAGTCCTCCAATTCAACAGTATTACAGCTGATAGCTTGTAAGTAGCAAGCAGCCTCTGACTCTTATTTATCAAAATCTTATATCACAAAATCTATCACCACAAGTGTCGCAATAAAGCAAATCTAGAAGAGACTATCCACTTAGTTGATTTTGATCATTTATAAAGCAATCTAAAAAGAGACTATCCACTTAGTTGATGCTTGATCACTTGATAAAAGCAAATCTAAACTAGTAACAGTGCACAACATCGGAGACCACAACCAGATCAAGCAGGATCCAGAAGAGTACCTTGAAGGAGAAGAGTTGAAGTCATAGCGAGAAGAGTCGCCGGCGTAAGTAGTAGATGGAGAGGAGGAGGAGGGAGCAGTTAGGTCAACGGGAAACGCATCGGCGGTTGCGGAGTCAGAAGAGGATTGAGCTAAACCGACTTTCTCCTTGATGTCCTTAAGCAATGTTGACCATTTCATGGTTCATCCGACGACGAGAGCAGACCCGAACTCCCAAGATCCGAGTCGAGTCGAGTCGTCGATCAGAAACTAAATCAACTCAAAACTCTCATCGCTTATCCTAAAGTGACGCCAAAGGAATTTAAATTAAAGAGACTCTTTAAGATCAAATTGAGCTAAAGTACAATGTGTTGTTTAAAATTAGGGTTTCGTGGCAAGCAGAAAGATCTAAGATCCAAATCACTTTGATTAATCTCTTTCCCTTTTCCACGTTAATGAGAGCAAACCTATTTTGACAAAACAGGAAGAAAAGAAGCTTAGCAGAGAAAAAAATTCCTTTTTTTTTGTTATAATTAGTTTAATGATTTGTTGTTCAATTTCTTCCTGCTTTCGTCGTGTTTTTTTTTTCTGTTCTTGAGCTGTTTTTTTTTTTATTTGTTGACGGCGTCTCTCCCCCGCCTTGTTCCTGTCTCGTTGTAATTTTCAGTTTTGTTAGTTTATTAGCTAGCCCTCTTGCTTTTGTTTTCTACTATTATGTACCCGCTGTAATTTATATTTCTATTTTGACCCTATTGAGACTTGAATTGCAACCCAACGACTACGAATTTTATTTAGAGATGGCGCAGACAATGAGCCAAGTCAAGGTCTAAGAACGTATAAGCACACTTTGAGATCTAATACGTGAAAGTAGCAAAGGTTGACTTGTTGTTCTCATAGTTGTATGCGTATTCAAATTGTCAAGTAGGCATGTTTAGTAATGATTCACATTGACATATTTGTGTCTAGTTTCAATCAAATAACTTTATATTTTACTAAAACACACAAAGTATATTACTGTTCATGGATTCTTAAACTGATTCTTAGCTCATTATTCTTTATTTTGGGTGCAACTAGTCATATCTCCTACCTAATACTACAAAAAAAACTTGTAACCAAAACTTTTTTTTCCTCTAAGAAAAAGGTGTATGTCATGTGTTTGCAAAATATAATACTAGATAGATGTTAATTCCATAACAATTACATAATCGTTGTTTGGTCGTGTAGAACAATGATTTGAATGGACAATTATCCAGTTTGGAAATTTTCAATATAAATTTTAAAAGTCGAGTTCTATTTTTCAATGATTAATTTTCTCTATATACAGTAATGTGTATTATGGGCTATTATATTATTTTATAAATAAATGAAACGTAGGACCATTTTGTTTTCTTAAAACTGTAGCTTATATATGTCACTGTGAGCAGATTGTGGCTTTAGGTATTTTAAAATAAAATGTTGATGTCACCTATATTGGTAAATAGTCATCGAATAAAGATAATATTAATTGGGCGAAAAGGAAAGTATATATTTGTATAAGTAAAAGGTAAAACCTGGTAGTTGTTCAAAAAAAAAAAAGGTAAAACCTGGTCAATAAATGTAAATATACTTTTTCCTACTAATTATATTCAACAAATACTATTTGTAATTCATTTATCCAATTCAATGATTCATGCAACTAGGTATTTTATCCGTAAATGCATGCATAATTATATAAGTATCATCGATAAGTTATTATTTATGTTTTCAAAAAGTTTAAACCAAAAAAAGTATATCTCTTTTCTTGCATTAACATTTTTGGAAACTTTCACATATTATAAATATTTTTTTTTATTTTGTATACTGTATTTGTCGATAATAAATAAATATGATAAATAAAATTTTAAAAGCACTGAATATTTCCTTTTCGATTATGCAACATTCAATCTTTATTTAACTAATATTTAATTGTGTATTTCTGTTTCTTAATTTTTTTAAAAAATTACTATCAAAATATATTATCAAAATATATTTTTGGATAATAATACAGATTATTATGATTTTAAAATTTATTTTAAAATATATTTTATGCTTCTAGAAAATGAATTCTAAATATACTTTTACCAAAAAAGTTCTATATATATTTTTAAAATATATTAAAAGTGGCGTCAAGTTGGCATACCTCTGAATCCTGATCTCTTACTATTAAGAAAATTACTTTCAGAAAATATTGAATCTAAGATCCAATTAACTGAATCTTACTATAGTGAAATCCCAAAACCAAAGTTAATACTAAAAAAAGTTCTGTGAAGTAGATAGATAGCCTGATTTGTTGCATGGCTTCTTAAACCCATGAGAAAATTACGGATGCACAATCTTTATGTTTTCATGTAACTATACACAATAAAAAATGTTGGACTCTTTAACTTCAAAAGACTCACAAATTTAATATGGACGAGATTGTTTCTAAACACTCAATCATCAAAATTGTTACAAGATGAGATTTTAAGGCGTATAATAAGAAACTTAGGACTCAGAGCATAATGATAATTATTAAAATCACTCATAATATAATATTAATCACTAAAATCATAACTAAATGTAAGATAAATATAATTATGATATTATCGGATTGATATTGTTAAACTAATGATTTATCGTAAAATCACGGAGAGAATAACAAGTAAACAAATTCACTTAATAATATTAACTAAACTAATGATGTATCCTAAAATAATGGAAAAGATGATGACACTAAATTCAATTTTCAAATAACAGTATAGATAGTTAATATTTATTTATTAATTAAATGTCCTAAATATCATGATAAATATGTATATTAAATAATAATTTAAATAGTAATATTAATTAAAATAATGACTTATCTTAAAATCATTGAAAAAATGAAAAGTAAACAAATTATTTAAAATAATAATATTAATTAAACGAATGAATTCTCCTAAAATTATGGAGAAGATGGAAGTAAGCAAATTCACTTAATAATATTTACTAAACTAATAATTTATCCTAAAATCATGGAGAAGATGACAAGTAAGTAAATTCACTTTTCAAATAATAATACATATATATAATAATCGCAAAAGTTATAAAAAGCCTTATAGTTGGATAAAGCATTAAACCATTAGAACATACATTTTTGTGATGATTGTTTATTATCAATTATTTTTGGTTTTTTATTATCTATTACTGTTTATTATCTATTATTTTTTATGTAGTTTTTATCTATTATTTTTTTGGTTTTTAGTTTTGGATTTTCATTTTGTTGTAGTTTTTAGTTTTCTAAAAATCTTGAATGATGATTTTAAATTTTGGATTTTTTCCTAAACTAATCAAATAAAATATTATTAATAATTAAATATTATTTAAAAAATTAAAATACAATAATAATATCATCAAAATACACACAAGCATGTTTTATAAAAAATATAGCAATAGCAATATTTGCAAAATACAAACAATAAATTATACACTATAAATGTGTAATTTAGAAAGTATTTAAATCAAGTTATTTGATAATCACTAAACACATATAGGTCAATTTTTTTAAAAAAAAACAAAAAAAATCAAATAACCCTAAAAATACTAACAACACTATATCATATGTTACCAAATCCTAAATCAAAGACTATCATGACTCAATCTACATTCACTCATCTATATTAAAAATAATTAAATTTTAGTAAAACTAAATTTACAACATTTAAAAATGTTTATTAATAAATGATTTCTATTTTTCTCTATCAAAATATTTTTATAAAATTATTTTAAAAATCTACTGAACGAGAAGACTTCCTTATAATTTTTTTCAGGCGGAGAGTTATAATCGTAAAACTCAATAAAATGTTTTGTTTGGTCATAAGGGGGTTTTTTATAATTTCATTAGCCTTTTGAATTATTATTTTTTTTATTTAATTAAATTTGAGGTATACCATTGTATTCAAAATCAAGTTTTGAGTTATTATTAGTAAATTCCCTTTTTATATTAAGTATTATGTAGTTTACTATATTAAAGCGAAAAATAAATATGAAACCAAAATCATTTAGTTTACCTAAGTCTTGTTTAAGTAATCTCTTATAATTACCCATATAAGCCCAATTTATTTATTTAGACCATATACAGTGGTTTGCGGCATTTATTCTTCAAAGTTATGCAAATTTAAAATGTATGTGATTTTATCAAATAGTTTCCCTCATTTTGTTAATTGTTAATATATTCATGTTTCAATTTTTGTATATTATTAATAACATATTTTATTTGATATAATTTAAAATTAAGTTCACTTATTATTTTAAACTGAAATTGTTTTTTATAAATTATTATTGAAATAGCAAAATTATATAACCAGATATAATACAATAATAGAATTTTATATAAACAGTATTATTAATAGTTTTCCACAAATAACCAATCAAACATATTCTATATTGTGTTTATGTTTGTATGTTTTTTTGTTAATTTTTTGTTTTAATTATGTAATTTTAATGTTACTGTTAATTATTTATTTTATCATCTACATTATTAAAACAGAAGACCTTTTTTAGAAATCTTCTTCTCTTTTGCAAGCATTTACAGTCATGTTATCTTATTTAATTTAAAATTGTATTGGTTAATTATTTAAACTAAATAACAAAGTTTTCTAAAACTACTCAATGAAATCAATTAAGATATATCACCACTTAAGAAACCAACAATACTAATTATAAATCACATATTTAAGTTGCATCACATGTTTATACTTAAGTGGCATCTACTTTTTTTTTAAATGACAATGTCATTACGAAATCTTTACGCATTTATATTTAAATGTACCAGGAAAATGTTCTCAAGTTTGTAATCAAACATTAAAGAAAAGTTTATTACTAATACACATAGTTATGTTATATATTAATAATATAGATATATTAACGTATATTTATGTAATCACTAGAGTTGTATAGTAAAAGGTCTATGTAAATGTACTCATTATAATTTTTATTAAAATTTTAATATAGATGACACAAATATATTAACTTATTTTTCAAGTTTATAATTAAATTCAATGCAAAATTTTCAAAAATACTAATAAACAAAATGAAATATATTAAAATATCCCTCAAAATTTAATAAGTTTCAGGAATATTTTAAAGAAATTTCTAATTTAAAAAAAAAATAAACTTATGAGAGAATATACTTCTATTTATTAACACAAATTATTAATATCCCTCAAAAAAATTCCCGCTTAAAATAATAGGTAGTAAATGTATTTTAACCATATTATAATTTTGCTGTTTTTACTATAGATTCCCATATTTAACTTAATATATTTATAGAAGTTATTTTATCTTAATATAATCAATTTCTTTAATATTTTTATAAAATTGAATCCCATATAAATAATAATCTTAAATTAATGAAATCTATAAAATTTCCTTAGTTTATGTAACAATATAAGATATATGATTCACTAAAAAAATTTCAATCATTATATTAGTTATGTAATTAATAATTAAGATTTGTAACCGAGATATATGATAGAGTAGAGTTATGAAACGATTTCCTTATTAACTGATATTCCTGTGAATCTAATATATTATAACATAAATATTGTATGCTAATATTTGGAATTAACAATATAGTAGACTCATCCCTATTCATCTCTAACTTATTTTGTATCACGCTTTAGAAAGAAAAAACACATGACTTCTACTGTGTAAACTAAAAAAAAACTTGAAAACTGTGAAATCATTAAAAACATGACGGCTTTGAATATACTGCAATTTTTGGTTAACAATATTGCTACTATATTAAATATGTGCTTAAATTTGATTATACAAGTTTAAAATTAGAGTAAACATGATTTGATTTTTTTGGGGATCAGTCAAAAAAAGGACGAGTTTAAATAGATAAATGGTTTTAAAATCAGATCGATAACTGAACCGAAAATATTTTGTTCTTAAATCAATATGCTTTGATCGGTTCAATTGAGATCAACCGAATTTAATTCAGGACAATCACTGAATAATAATAAAATTTAAACTAAATGTTCTTTTAGTTCCATGAATTGGACAAGCATAACTAAGTTTAGTAATTAGAGTTTTCAGTAGAGATAATTATGAAAGAAAATTTAAACACAAAACAAATGATATCAAATAGAAATTAATATTTTGGTTTCACATATAAAATTAATATTTTGATTTTAAGTACTTATCAGCGTGAATTGTAACAAAACTTTAAATAAATATAACAACAATAAAATTATTTTTGTGATTTAAAAGACAAAAACAATTAGTATTCTGATTTTTTATGTTAATTTATTTATCCAACTCAGATATGTTTCCGGTTTATGGTTTAGTCTGGTCAGCATATCGGTTTGGTCTGGATTGAAGAACGAACGTTTTATAGGACAATATTACCTGTTTTAACAACACAACAAAGTATATGATATATTTTTATTAGATTCTTACAGTGTAAAATATCCGGCGCTCGTAGTTATTAAACTATAAGTTATAAAAAGTTTAATCGGACGCTAAACTGAGTTATTTACACTGCGGTGCTGCGTCTGCGTTTGAAACGCTAAGACGCATAATCTTTTGAGTCATTGACTCTTCCTTCTAAGTTCAAAACTACAATATGAACTTGAGCCATATGCAATATACAAACTTCGTTTAGAATCTTCCAAACGCAAAACATATATTAACTATTAAGAAACGTGTTTGTCATTCATATATTAAACTCAAACTCACTTTTCATTCACATGAATACTATTATTATGCTTTTAACAAGTTTCAAAACGATCAAGGCGATGGAGGTGGTTGCTGCACACACCCACAAAACGCAAACCGCTTTTTAATCCTCTTCCGTCGCTCACCTCTCACTCCACCATAGATATAGTCCTTAAGAAGAGTCCTCGTTTTACTATCCGACACCTTAGCTTTCGCTCGATCCTCTCTTTCTCCTTCCAGCTTCAGCAACAAAAACTGTAACCTCTGTATCTCCAGCTGCAACCTCCCAATCTTCTCTGATCCTCTTCTCGCTTGTTCTGATATTCGCCTCCTTCTGCTGTTCTCATCCTCATCAAGATCCACTGATGACTTGCTTCCATCTGATATCTCAAATCCCCTCACCACTTTTGTCACCAGTTTCCTGTTGATGCTTAGAAGTTTCTCTAACGCTTCTTCTGCTTCATTGATCTGTCCCTTCACTGTTTCGTACTCGTCTTCCTTTCCTTTCTCGCTTCTCTCCTCTCTCTCCACTTTGCTTTTCAAATCTTCTACGGCTATATGAAGATTCGAGAGCTTCTGTAAATCCGAATCAAGTCTCTCGAGAACTTTCCTCTTGTTTACTTCTTTGTTTGGATCCGTGAACCTGTCGGAGACCTCTAGTTTGTCCACGACCAGTGACTCTTCAGACATGGATTTACCTTTCTGAGGGTGTTGTGGCTTTACCTCAGGACTGTGATCATCTTCTATCTTCAGAATGTCTCTCTTACTAATTCCATATGACGAGCAATCAGAAACCTGGTCGAGTAAGATATCTTTCGTGATCATTTCGTTTTCCTCTGCATAGATTTCATGGTTCTGTTTCTGCAGACTTCCACTTCTTCGGGCAGCTGTTTTTAGTTCTTGCACTGCAAGCTTTTCGGTTACAGCCTCTTCAATAGCTTTGATTCTCAAACATATTTCTTGAAGCTCTAAGAAACCCTCGTTGTTATCCACCATTGAAGCAGTGTCCTGAAATGAAATACCCACAAAAGATTACTCCTCCCACAAGAAAATTTCTTAATTAACAGAAAAAAATAACAAATGCAGCATCAGTTCAATGGCATGATGACTTAGGCCAACAATAAAGCTATCTAAACGCTTCAATATGATCAATACAAGTGTTCGGTTAATAAACGCAGAGTTTGCGAACTTACCTTGGCTGGTTCATCCTTGAATGCGTGAGGCATGTCAATATGTTTTTCCAGAGATTCTATGCTCTCCTCCAACAATATAATGGCTTGGACGTATTTTCTAATAAGATCGTTTTGTCCTTTGTTCGCATCCTCTAAGTTGCTCACTCTTCCTTTAAGCTGGTCAACCTCCACGTCTTTTAATGTGCTTATTTTTTCAAGGTTCTTGTAGGCTTCCGCTAGCTCATGGATCAACCCTTCAAGCAATGTTTCGCGAACAACTGAAATCTGCAAATCTCCAAACAATGTTGAAGCTCGAGACTCCCATAGTTCAACATCATTCTTCTCTTTGGAAAGCTCCTGGTTCAGCTTTTCCTTCCCCACTTTCATTCCTTCGAGTTCAGCTTCCAGTTTCAGATTAGCTTCGTTGGCATGACCGCTCTTCTTAACCTGCTCATCGTAATCTCCTCGGAGTTTCAGAACCTGCTTATCTTTATCTTCTTCTATTGCTTTAGTTTCCTTGTATTTACATTCTAAATCCTCCACTGCCTTGGATAATCCAGATTTTTCATTTTGCACTATGGAGATCATCAGCATAGCTTCTAGAAGTTCTTTCTCCTTCTGAACCAGTTGATTCTTCACATCAGAAATTGCCTGTTCCAACTGATCATTGGCTGATCTAGCAGAGAGCAGCTCGGTGTCTGTTTTCTCTAGCAAACCTTTAAGCTGCAAGTTCTCAGTTTCTGCAGATTTTAACTTATCACCAACCTCCCTTACCTCTTCCTCGAGCTTACTCTTAACAAAACTGAGTCTGTCCAAATCCTCGTTTAGTTTCACCGCCTCTGAAAGTTTTTCCAAAACGACATCCTCCAAAAGAAGAATGAGATTGCTTTGGTATATAGTCTCGGAAAGAAGCAAAGAGATATCCTCTTCTAATTCACGTTTCTCCTCCTCTAACCGCAGTGTAGACTTTGTCAAGTACATTTTCTCTTCCAAAGTTTTGTAATTCTCTCCCTGCAAAATTGTGTAGTCACTTCCAAGTTGCAAGACTTGCCTTTGCAAATCCTCAACTTCCACCTTCAAGACTTCTTCTCTGTTGACTCCTTGATAAACTTTTGTGGTCAATTCCCCATTCATGGAGCTAAGTTTCTGGATCTCATCCTGCGAAAGGGAGAGCTGGTAACGCTGAGATTCAAGTTCTTTCTCAAGGAGTTTCTTCCCTGCTGCAATGCCAACAGCTTCTGATTTCAGTTGCCGAAGAAATTCAACTAGGACGAGGTTCTCAATAGCGGACTGCTGGTTTTCATTCTGAACCTTCAAAAGCATAGTTTGCATCTCATCAAGTCTACTCAATATGTCACGCATGTTTTTCTGGTCTTGCGAGTTCTCATCACCGGAATCTATACATGGGATAACTTCAAGCTTCATCAATACCTGGAAGATCCACGCTCTCAGTATTTTAATGCAGTTAATGGAGGACTCAATCTGCACTTGTTTCCCAATATTTCCCTGTTCTAGTTCAGAGACTAGCTTTTCCAACAGTTGAGAAGCCTCTTTGACCTTCTGATTCTCAGCAACGAGAGAGGAACTCTTCTCAAGCCAGTCCTGCAAACATTTCTGCAGAACAATAATCTCAACGTGGGCATCATGAGCTCGATCCAGTTCTACTTGATACTCTCTCTCCTGGCGTTGATTTTCATCTTGAAGATGATGGATCTTTGATTTCATGCCATTCATCTGACTCTCAGACAGCTGCACAAAACTAGCGTGGTCACGGTCTTTGGCATCTAGAGACACTCCCAGCTCTTCAATTTTCTGAAGAGAACATTCCCTCTCGGTTGCTAATTCCAAAAGTTTCACTTTTAACTCTGCTTGTTCTTTCTCCAGATCTTCAATGCTTTTTCTCATTATATCCATATGAGAGAGTAAGCTTTCTCTTTCATTAACTAAACTGGACTTGTCATCATTCAGCAAGTGGCATGAGTCTTCTAGGCTTTTTAAATTTGACTTGAGTTCTTCAAGCTCTGCATTGGCATCAGAAAGAGAATTCTCCAGTAACCTGTTTTCCTCAGAGAGTTTCTTGCTGTTTTCTGTAGCACTCTGCAAACGGGAAACCAACATATCCTTCTCAGAATGAAGACCCGATTTTTCTTCTGCAAGTGACACACAAGCTTCCTCCACTGTCTTCAGCTTTCCTCTGATTGTTTCCAGCTCAGAATTAAAATTTGCTATGGAGTTCTCCAGAACAAGATTTTTCTGAACAAGATTTTCCATCAACTCTAACTTCTCAAGCAGTGCAGCCTTTTCTATGCTTTCTCGTTCCTTTGTTTCCTTTAGCTTTGAGTTCTCCTCCTGTAACTCCTTGACAGAAGATCCAAAGCCTTCTGGATGCAAACCAACCAACTCCACCTGTTCCACCATGGACTGGTGTTTCTTTCCTATCTGGCTTAATTCCTCTTTAAGACAGTATATTTCTTGCTGCAAAGCATTTCTCTGGTCCACTCTCAGTTCAACTTCTGCTTCAAGTTCTTGTATTTTCTCCCGTAATCTTGAAACCTCCTCCTGCAAAATTTTGATGGATGCAGCCGAAGAGAGATTGAGCTCACTGAGGCATTTGTTCTCATCTTTTGCTTCCTGGACTTCCTCCTGTAAACCAATGTTACGGGCCTCCATATCTTGAAGGATCTGAGACCTGTTTTGCAGTTCCAATGCCAAACTGCTTAGCTCCTCCTGAGACTGAGAGTGCAGTTGCTGCAGGGTTTGAAAGGCGGTCTCAGCCTCCATGAAACGCAAGTGTTCTTCTTGCACAGTAGTCCACAATCTTCCCATCTCTTCCTGTTTCTCCGTGAGTTCATGACTTTGATTACCCAGTTTCTCCAATAAACCATCCAGCTCAGAGTGCAGATTTTGGTTTGATCTCTCAAGCACTACACATTTTTCCTCCGCAACTTTTAACTTGGCAACCCCATCCTCTATTTCACGGCTAAGCCTTTGGGTTTCTTCTTGAGCATGAAACAGCTTGAGCTTTAGATCCGCAATTGTCTCCAGGCACTGTTGGTATTGGAGTTCATAAGCTTCGTTTTCTTCAGTCAATTTGGAGACCTTTTGCTTCAAGCTTTCGACTTCACCATCAGCATTTTCTGCCCTTTGATTGATTAACCTGGCATCTTCCTCAGCCTTCCGCAACCTCTCTTCCAGATTAGATATAGTTTCCAAGCATTGCCGGTACTGAACAAGAGCAGCTTCCTTGTCAGTTTCTGATCGAACAAGGCTTTGCTTCAAGGATACAACTTCGGCTTCAGCTTGGCTGGCTCGCTCTTCTACTTCTCCTGCCTCCTTCTGGGCTAGAGAAATGCGATCCTCCAAATCAGCTATGTTTTGTAGACATTGCTGGTACTGAAGAAAGCTGGCTCCCTTTTCAACCTCTACTTTGCTGAGCGTTTCTCTGAGTGTTTCAACCTCAGCTTCGGCTCTTGTGGCTCGTTCGTTAAAACCCCTTGAGTCCTCTTGTGCACGAGATACCTCAGACTGCAGATTAGCCAGTCTCTCCAAATTCTGATCAAACTGAGCCAAGTTAGCCTCCTTTTCAGCCTGCACTTTCGAAAGAGCCTCTTTTAGCGCCACTATCTCAGCTTCAGCTTTGCTAGCGCGTTCAGACTCTGAAAGAACCTTGGCGTTTCTTCCGTTTCCATCGACATCACTGAAATCCAGTCCTTTTCTTGCCTTTCCAATTTTCAAACCTTTCCCGTTATACACAGACTGAGGATCTTCCATGAAGGCTATATTCCGCTTTACGGTACTCAAATGAGAGGAAGAGATCCCCATAGCATCTTTGTGCAAGTCGCTGGGGTACACCGGAGCTCGGATAGGAGGATAACTCTCAGGCGTTTGTGGATCAAACTCCTCTGTGGAAGAAACAGCAAGTGAGTCCTCACCAAACATCATGGTGTGGTCTTGGTTAGGGAACGCTTCTGCCATAGTCTGCTGAGCATGACGAAGAACACCGGTCGCCTGATCGTATCTTTCAGCTAAAGCACGGTAAGCTCGATAAAACTCTTCAACCAGTTTCATAAGCTCAGGACGCTTTTTGTAATACATCTCTGCTCGCCTAGCAAAGGAATCTGCGTCTTCTTCAATAACCTTGATCATTTGCTTCACTTTACTATCCATATCTGTCAAATACAAAAAAAAAAACATGTTATTAAATCGCATACAAAGTTCAACCCATGATACAAAACAAAAACTAAAGTCAAAAGACATTTGTGGACTCTGCATCATATGATGAAAACAATCAAGGCGCGTTTATTAAAAAAAAAGTCAATTTTTACGAAACATTTTAAGTAAGATGAAGTAGTAGTAGCCTCTCTGAGGAGTAACATACCTGTAAGATTATCCTGAAGCCATTTAGAGTTCTTGGGGATATTGTGACTATCCCACCACCAAGAATAGCGTTTAGTGTTAAAATTCGCAACAGCAGCCATTTTTTTTCACAAGCAAAATTACACGCACACCACCACCACCACCAGACTATGACGATGATATTAAATCACTCCTGAACCAGAATGTGCAAAAATCTACTCCAAATTCCTCCGAAAGAATCCTAAAAACTAAAGAAGCGAAAGAAGAGGTTAAGCTTCCATAAGAATTAATCAATCATATATATAGACAACAACAAGAAAAAAGAGAGAGAGAGAGGGAGAGAAATAGAAACGAATATTACCAAGTCAACGGAGGCCAAATCGAGACAAAAAAAAAATATTTCAGTGTCCGAAGCAATCGGGAGTAACCTGGTCAGAAACATATCAAACCTGATCATCAGCAAAAAAAAAGAAAAAGAGAAAGAGAGAGATCTGCTCTAATAAGATGATCACACACCAAAATCCACAAAGAGAAACCACAAGACCGTAGTATAGTACTAATTAAACCAAACAGAAACTAACCAAAGCTGTTGATCTAACCCAACAGTACTGAAAACAGGTCTGAAAGCAGAGATCGCGACAATTACCGGAAAGAATCGTGTTTTTTAAAAGGTTCTTCGGATCAGCCTCCGCTTTCTTCTTCTCCTCGTGTCTCAGCTCAACTTCCTCCTCCGCTGAATATCTCTCCTTCTCTCTCTCTCTCTACAGGCGTTTCCGCTCTGTTCCTAACTTTTGACGTAATGAAGAATCTTTGGTTAGGTACGGTGGACTTACGGAGAAGCTTCGAAATGACGCTACCACCCTCCTCCTCTACTGTTTCCAAAAATGTTTTTTCCTTTTTTTTGTTAATTTCAAACTCTATTATTCGAAGTTGCGTGACTTTGCAACCTTTGGGATCATCACCTTCGCTGCCAAGCGATTGGCATCTAACTTTTTAAAAATCTTTATGGGTCTTATGTCCGGAAACTGATTATTTAATCCATCCATGATCTGGCGTGTATTTTGGAAAAAAAAAAATAGATTTTTTTCCATTTCCTCATGCAAAACATATTTTATCACTTGATATTTTCCTATATCTAATTATTCTTTTAATAATGCATCTCCTTGTTTTAAAATACTATATATCTGAATAATAATAGATAGACGTTTTAAGTAGTTGTTAGAACCAATATATCTTTGATATAATATGTTGTGAAAAATAAAATTTAAAATAGTATTGCCATTTTTATTCTTTTTGTTATACCAAGATAAATAGTTAAATACCCCCACCAATTGTTTACAGCTTGTAAATTGAGGCATAATTGTTGATAAAGCATATGTAGGGAGGCGGAGTGATAAGTGACAAGGACAGGGAGGTCTTGGACGGTGTGCTTTCGGTCCACTTCCGTGTCACCCTCTGCCATTTCTCCACGTTGGATATTAGTTCCTTTCGATCTTATTCTATTGGGATCTTTTTTTTTTTTTTTTTTTTCTATTGGGATCTTGCGTGTCAAACTTTTCCAATCATTTCATGTGAGCAACTAAAGTTGGCGTTCGATTTCTCCAAAAAAAAAAAAAAAATGATGATGCGGTTGGTGGGTTTGAAAATAACGGTAAGAAGTATATGATGACATTACAGTTCAGATTAAAATTACGATTGTAACTGAGAATACTTATGTGTTAAAGATGGAATACTTATTTGTTGACAAAGAAGATGGATTACTTCTTTGACGCAACTTATACCATCTCTTTCTGTACCAACCAAACCAACGAAGACTGGCTGTCTATTCTATTTATATTCAAGACATGATTCATCATCAGTTGGAAATAATTTGACTTCTAAGCATCATAAAAGGTTATACATATTTACATGGCGTTTCGAGATAGTTAAGATTACTTTATTTTGTAAACCAAACTGAAAACGTGACTCTGTATCAACCGTTTTTCTAACATATTCTATGCATGTAATATTGAATTAATTGGAAGGTCTGTTTGTTCTTCATTTTGTTTTTGTCGGTTGTACGCAGACTATGCTAAAGAAACACAAAAAAAAAATGAATAGAAAAATCAACAACAGCCATCCATACCAACCATTTTAATAGTTCTTTATTTGACATTTTAATATTTCCACCACGGTTTCATGCTCCTAAACTTATCATCTGTATTATCATTTCCAGAATTTTTTTTTAATAAATTATCCCTCCATAGTCCATGTGCCTGATATTCAAAGTTGATCCTATATGAAACTATAAACTAATATTAACTAGTCAGACTAAGTGAAATTTTAAAATGGATAATAACATCATTGCTATTTACATTGAAAAGTTTACAACATTTCAAAATTGTAATGCAATGTAATAACCGACCCATTATGAAATATAATAACCGGCCCATTATGAAATATAGAAGCCCATAGTAACATACGGATAAAGTTGGGTCGAGAGGGTAGAGACGCAACGCAAGCGCAACATCAGACGCATATCCCATTCCACGACCAATCCCATTAAAAACCGCGCCACGTCATTATTTTCAATAGATCAATCTCACGAAAATGACTAAAAGACCCCTCGCCTTTCTTCGTTTTATCTACTACACAGTTGATGAGTCACACTTGTCTTCCACTAGGAAAACTCGAAATCGAGATCAATGTCGATGACGGCATGGGCACTACTTCGCCGGGATTCTCGCCGGAAAAGTTACTCGATCTTTATTAGATACATCTCCGGCTCCGCATCTGGCGGAAGAGCTACGGTTAAGCCGCCTAACGAGCGGTGTATAGAGAAGGTTCTGGTGGCGAACAGAGGCGAGATCGCTTGCCGGATCATGAGAACGGCGAAGCGTCTTGGCATCCAGACCGTCGCGGTTTACAGCGACGCCGATAGAGACTCTCTCCATGTGAAATCCGCCGACGAAGCAGTACGAATTGGGCCTCCTCCGGCTAGGCTCAGTTACCTCAGGGGCGCAGCTATCATGGAGGCAGCTGCTCGGACCGGCGCACAGGTGTGAGTTTTTGATTTAGCAGTGTAATAAAAGAGATGAACTTTATTGGAACTTGAACTCGATTGATTATTACTATGTTTAGTTGCTGTTTCGTTGAAGTTAACGTCTTTAATGAGTTTATGTAGCTGATGTCTTGTTTAAATTGTGACTAGGCAATACACCCTGGCTATGGGTTCTTGTCGGAAAGTTCCGACTTTGCGCAACTATGTGAAGATTCGGGTCTAACATTCATTGGACCTCCAGCATCTGCAATCAGAGACATGGGTGATAAAAGGTTATTTCCGTACTTCTTTTTGCACAAAGCTGGCTTTTAATGATCATTGCTCTAATAGCTTCTGAAGACGTGTCCTTCACCTGTATTTGCTTAGTGCGTCCAAGAGAATAATGGGGGCTGCTGGAGTTCCTCTCGTGCCTGGATATCATGGCCATGAGCAAGATATCGATCATATGAAGTCAGAAGCGGGGAAGATTGGGTACCCTTTAATAATCAAACCAACACACGGAGGTGGGGGAAAGGTATGTCATGATTTTTTCATAGCTTGTTGTAGTATTGCCAAATTGTTCACCTTCAATACTAGCTCAGGAAACATGGTTTTAGAAAAAAAAAGATTTCAGTAGTAGAAATACAGATTGTTGTCCAATTATCAATAAGTTGGATACTCTTTTAATATTTTATTGGTTCTGAATCAAAATAAGCTTTTGTTTTTAGGGAATGAGGATAGTGGAAAGTGAGAAGGAATTTGCTGACTCGTTTTTGGGGGCTCAACGTGAGGCTGCTGCTTCTTTTGGCGTTAACACCATTCTTCTTGAGAAATACATCACTCGACCAAGGCATATAGAAGTCCAGGTAGTGGTTTTGAAATTTCATATTCTGTTTCTTGTATGGTTATGGTGCCTTTAAACCCAATTATTATGTATAGAAGGAAACATATATTATTGTTCTGTAGTGCTATGTTCTGTTTATTCATAGAAAAACCGTTTCTGATCTTCAATCTCTCTTATCATTTTAACAAATTTCCCTTCTGTGTTTCCAATGCTTTCAGGTATTTGGTGACAAACATGGAAATGTTATTCATCTTTACGAAAGAGATTGCAGTGTGCAAAGAAGACACCAAAAGATTATTGAAGAAGCTCCTGCGGTAATAATTACTGTGTTGTATTCTTTCTGTTTTTGGTTCATATCTTCTCTAGCATAATAACTGGATGTGGTTCTGATTGAAACTCTGCTGGTGCAGCCTAATATATCTGAAAAGTTCCGCACTAACCTAGGCCAAGCTGCTGTCTCTGCGGCAAAGGTATCACCTTAAATCCCCTTTTGTTCTTTTACAGAGCTGTAGTGATTTTTGGTGAAAAATCTTAGTCGAAATTGTAATATTACCATCTTCTATATATTGCATCTATTTATAGTAGACTGTATCTCCCTTGCGTGATATTTGATTATGAGTCATTTGATCGAAGTTTACCATTGTTGATATTGATATATGTTCCAATGATGTATAGTCTTCTGACACCTGTTCTTGCTATGCTATCTTTCACTTCAACTTCCACAAGAAGCTCTTATATTCTGTTACCTTGTAATATTTAAAGGCAGTTGGATATTACAATGCTGGGACAGTGGAGTTCATAGTTGACACCGAGTCTGATCAATTTTATTTTATGGAGATGAACACCCGTCTCCAGGTGATTCTTTCAATTTATGTGTTTAACCAAAGTTGCCTCAATAAACATTTGATTATCCTTCTTAGGTTGAGCATCCTGTAACTGAGATGATTGTTGGTCAAGATCTTGTGGAATGGCAGATTCGAGTTGCCAATGGGGAACCTCTCCCCATAAGCCAAGCCCAAGTGCCATTGTTAGGTATCGCTCTTCCTCCTCGCCATAAATTAAAAACAGATAAAAGAAAACTGAACTTTCTTGGTGTGAGGAATTATCTGTTAATTCATTATTGTGATCTGCATATGTATCTCTTGGCAGGTCATGCCTTTGAGGCCAGGATATATGCTGAAAATGTTCCAAAGGGCTTTCTTCCTGCAACTGGAGTCCTCAATCATTACCGCCCTGTTGCAGTCTCATCATCAGGTACTGTTGGTTGTATATAAAAGAGACCTGTTTTTATCCCTGTTGAGAATCTCTTTCATGTTTGACTTTTTTTCCTCTAGCAGTTCGGGTTGAAACCGGAGTTGAGCAAGGGGACACTGTGAGCATGCACTATGATCCTATGATTGCAAAGCTTGTTGTCTCTGGAGGCAACCGCGGCGAAGCTTTAGTGAAACTGAAGGACTGCTTGTCTAACTTTCAGGTATATCCCCAAGACCCCCAATTAACTACATTTTGCAGCTCTCTGCGGCGGCAGTTATACCTCACACATACCTTCTTAGTTACCGCAATAGTTCAGTAGTTACATGATATCTTTTGTTGACAGGTAGCAGGTGTACCTACAAACATAAATTTCCTTCAAAAACTCGCTAGTCATAAGGAGTTTGCAGTGGGCAACGTAGAAACTCATTTTATTGAGCACCATAAAACTGATCTATTTGCTGATGAGAGCAATCCAGCTGCAGCAGATATGGCATACAAGGCAGCTAAGCATAGTGCAGCTTTAGTAGCTGCTTGTGTGTCTGCAATCGAGCATTCTGATTGGAACGAAAGTAATCACGGTCAGTTCACATGAGTCTAGTCTCTTCTTTACGAGTTACATGATTCTCAAGCATGCCTTGATTTTATTCTGTGTAAACTCATCCAGGAAAGCTTCCATCAATATGGTATGCTCATCCTCCTTTTAGGGTCCATCACGAAGCCAAGCAAACGATTGAGCTTGAGTGGGATAATGAATGCGTGGGAGCTGGCTCGAACCTTATATCACTCGGTGTAGTATATCAACCAGATGGAAGCTATCTCATACAGGAAGGCAATGACTCACCAAGTTTAGAAGTCAGAGTAACTCGAGCAGGAAACTGCGAGTTTAGAGTTGAAGCGGCTGGGTTGAGCATGAATGTTACTATAGCCGCGTACTTGAAGGTAAAACCATCAGCTTCCTATGGTCAAGCTGCGTGTCTCTCTTGAAACTAGGGGTGGGCGTTCGGGTTCGGGTCGGATATTTCGGATTTTCGGGTATTTCGGTATAGGAGTATAATACCCGTTCGGGTATTTCTGAACTTCGGATCGAGTTCGGGTATTTTTAGTTCGGGTTCGGTTATTTCGGATCGGGTTCGGATATTTAGATTTTTAAAAAAATAAAAATAAAATTTTCTTTTTTAAAGTTTTTTTATATTTAAAAATATAGATTTTACTTAACTGATTTTTTTTTCTTTTTATAGATTGAATGATTAATAGATTTGAAGATAACATTTCTAAAAAAAAAATATTAATTTGTCTATTGTTTTTAAACTTTGGACGTAACTTTGGTTAATACATGAAATAAAAAGTTTAACATGCATTTTAAATGAATATCAAATTATTTTCTCCATAATTATATATATACTATATAATTTTAAAGTATGTCTAACATCAATATAAATATTTTAAATAAAATAAGAGATGTAAACTAGAAATATAAAGGTAAGCATACACATGTTCGGTTATTTTCGGATATCCATTCGGGTTCGGGTATTACCCGTTCGGGTTCGGATATCCAATCTCTCCTAACTTAATACCCGTTCGGGTATTTTACTACTTCGGTTCGGATTTCGGTTCGGGTTTTTCGGGTCGGGTTCGGGTGCCACTTCGGATATCGGGTAAAGTGCCCACCCCTACTTGAAACTGCTGCTTATGATGTGTTTTTTTTTTTGGTAACAGGATGGTTATAAACATATCCATATATGGCACGGTGCAGAGCACCATGAGTTCAAGCAGAAGGTGGGAATTGAATTCTCTGAAGATGAAGGAGGTGTCCAACACAGAACCAGCTCAGAGACATCATCACACCCTCCAGGAACCATCGTGGCCCCCATGGCTGGTTTGGTAGTCAAAGTCCTTGTCGAAAACGAAGCCAGAGTAGATCAAGGTCAACCTGTATTAGTCATGGAGGCAATGAAGATGGAGGTTAGTATACAAATAATCTCTTCTTAAACAATTAAACTATTTGTCGTTTAATTTTTTCTTTGCCGTGGATTTGTAGCATGTTGTGAAAGCACCGTCTTCTGGAAGCATACAGGACCTCAAAGTTAAAGCAGGCCAACAGGTTTCAGACGGTAGTGCTCTATTCAGGATCAAAGGTTAGTGTAATTTTAGTATTAAACCTTTTTCTCCTTTATAAATTCATATAATCCTTTCAGACTTTTCAATTAACTCCACCCATTTCACAATCTTTGCAGGGTAAATAAACACGATATTGATCCAACCCATCATCCGCTAGTTTACACGAAGCTTGAACTTATCAGCAATTTGGTTTTGTATATAAACTGTAATCCTACAAATAAATAAAAACTAATTTCAAGCTTTATCAATGTTTATACTGCAATGGGGATAACAAAAAAAATAATAATCAAGATAGACCGAACCATATCTTGATTGTTAAACCAGATTCCCTCTTTTTAGCTGAGACTCGCTCTGAACTTTTCTGAGTTTTGCCTTTATAAGCTGTCTTGTGATACAGCAAGAAGATCAAAAAACATACGCTTTCTCGCTCATTTCCACAACTTGATTGAGTTTAGCTGGATCTCTGGCTTGAAGCAATATACTATCGAAAAAGCTTCTGTTCTATAGACAGACCATACGTCGAACATTGTACTAGTACGAAGCTTAGTTAATAATAACACACTGTGGCTTCTTGCACTAGACCACCAAACACTTTGACCTTTCAAAACATGTAGTAAAGAAGCTTGAGATTGAGTACACGTAACTCCAGTGGTGTCGACGTGGACTTCACAAAACAAAACACTGGAACGTCACTTGTCCACTGAAACAGCTTGAAGCTTTGTTTTCATTCGTCAGACCCCTACCTCAGACATTTTATCGAACAGAAACGTGAATATATAGGCCTATACGCGTGGCCCATTAGTTGTATCTTATCACCGCGTGGCCCGCCCAACAAATTACTCTTTTTAATAAATAAAACTAGATTTTTGACCCGTGCGCCCGCACGGATGTATATTTTTAATTTGTTCAATAAATAAATATATATATATATATATATATATATTTGTTTACATGAATATTGTGGCCAAATGTATGGTCAGTTTGTACATAATAATATTTATGGTTCAAATTGGTACCGTTCTGCAAATGTTTGTACATGATTTGTTTTCTCTTGGGAAATAGACATAGATATTGATTTGGATGTCTTTTCTGAACTCTAGGCCCTTGAAGCAAGAAAGCATATGGCTTTGGCCCAGTGGTAACATTATGTGCTGTTACGTCTATAAATATTACATGGAACATATGTTCATCTGGTTCTATTGTGGTAGAAATCAAATTAGTTGTATGTTATTTTTGGACTATTGTTGCAATAATCTTCCTATCTTTTATAGAAAAAATGCATTCTTCGTATAGGCAAGATCCTCTTTACAGTACCATACTCCTCCAATATATATATATATTTTTCTAGTTTCCCCACATTACATTGCGTTTAAAAAGATCTTTTCGGTCGTCTTCTAACTCGCAAAATTCAGCATAACCGCAATGTTCATCACAACACAAACATCAAGAACAAACACACTAAGACTTTGACTGTAGTCCTGAAACAACTGTCCACATGCAATCAGATGAAAATTATATTATAGAAACAAATAGTTACAGATTAACAAAATCCAACCTTATTAGTATCAAAACGACATGGAAATTATAAATAGAAAATATTCTTTTTGTCAACTTGATTTTTTTAAGCCTCTTTGGCTAAGAAACAGAAGCACAAAGTACAAACATTAAGCCAAATGATACACATGTTACAATCTAAAGAAAAGTAAAACAAATCAGAGAAAACATATGTTAGTCATTCATAAAAACTTCTTGAACAATGCATTAGCAGTGGTTGCGTTGCGTGACGTCTTCATCTCATCTCCACCACCACTTGTAGAAAGCCGCCGGTAAAGCTTTTGAAACCACTGTGAAGCTTCTTTAGTTTGATGTTTTACTTGCTGTGCAGGGATGCCTTTCACTATCGCCGAGACTTCTTGAACGAAGCATCTATATTTCATTATAAATTACAACCCGAGATAATTGAGTCAAGTTGAAGAACAACTCTTTGTCGGACCGGTTTTGATTAATCGCCAACTCTTCTGAATCATTTCAAAATAACTCTAGAAATCCATCAAACCTTACCATCTTTTGTCAGAGATACTTTACCTAAAACGCCATGATAGTGTCTCATAAAGAGAGGTAAAGATTGACTCTCCTAAAAAGATATTCAGATAATATGGTGAAATAAGTTTCGGGTCAATAATCAATCGGGGCTGGTGATGAAATACAACAAAAACTCGCATATGGTATCAAGACCACGACTTATTATCTTTAATCAAACTGAAAGAAAGAGATCGAATATATCTTACAAAAATTTTAATCGATCAGTTGATCGAATATATCTTACAAAAAAAAGACTCTCAATCCAAAACTGATGTTAAGAGGGAAGTTGAGAACTTTTTCTCTGTTCATCTGCAATAATACATTCAAGAGTTTCTCCTCCAAAACTGATGTTTGAATTCTATGAGTTAAGACACTTCACATGTGATCCAACTTGTCTTGTAGGGTTTCACCTCCTTAAGAAAAACAAAAATTTGCTTGTTTGCCATTTTGTTCTTTAAGTTTTTTTGAATATGCAGAAAGCGATGAAAAGAAATGAGGATATATAGGGAGTTAATGCACCGTAAAGAATACTAATGATTTTGAATTTAATAGCTTAGATTTTATGGAGTCAATCACGCCAAAAATCTTAAATTATAGGCATAAATAAATAAATACATATTAGAATATTCCTTCTTGATAAGTATAGTTATTACGATGATAATATATGTGAGATACGTTTGTTAATGCAATATCCATTGTTTGGTAAGATACGTTTAATATGATTTACTTTAATTAAAAATGAAAAATATCAACTTAGTGGCATGAGATTGTAATTCTTTAGGAAAAGTCAGGGTTATTTCAAGTTTGTACTTCTGTTTTAATAGTTTAGATATAAAAAATCTTATTACAAAAACAAATTCTAAAATCTGACCCTCCATTTTTTTTTTTCACGAACTGCTTAAACCCTAAATCTACTGTTCTTCGGTCCTTCCGACCGTCCGTCTGCCTGAGTAACAATGGAAGAATCGCACATCGAAGAAGGAGAAAGACAGAACAAACTACTCGATGTTGCTCCTGCATTGATATCAGTTCATCCATCTCAGAAATCTGTCGCTGTCGCTGTCGGGTCGGATCTTCGTGTATTCAATCTTATGTAAGCTCATTGCCTCATGTTTCTCTTCTTCTTCGCTTCACAGCTTGCAGAGATTGAATTTGAATATCACTGATAATTGTTAATTGATCGAATGTTTTATCCACAGAGATAATTCTCCAGTTACATTGGCGGATGAAGCTAACGAATCTTTCCACAAAGATTCCATCAGAGCTATTCGCTATAGTGAAAGCGGAAAGCTTTTTGTGTCTACAGGAGATGACAAGCTCGTTAAGATCTGGTCTGCTGAGTCTTGGCGCTGTCTCAACACCATGTAAGTTAGTAAAACTATCTTTTTTTTCACTACTGATTCCATGAATGTTGCTTGATCTTTGCGTGATAACAATGGAAGATGCTCTGAGAAAAGAGTTACCGCGGTTGCTGTAAGCCACGATGATTCGTATGTATGCTATGCGGACAAGTTTGGTGTTGTTTGGGTGGTCGAGCTTGATGGGATCAATGAGGGTCAAATTTTGCCTAGTAAGAAGGGTGTGCCGCTGTTTTCGCATTATTGTAGTATTATTACTAGCTTGGTAAGTAAGATCAAGATTCCTTCTCTTTTACTTTATTTGTGTATCTTAGTCTGATCTGATCTTGTTCATAGGAGTTTTCCCCTGATGGTCGATATATTCTAAGTGCTGATCGAGACTTTAAGATAAGGGTAAGCTAGTCTAATCCACTAAATGTACAATCTCATGCCTTTTTTTGTTTGGATTGGTCTGATGTTGCCATCACCAGGTCACTGTTTTTCCCGAGGAGCCTCTACAAGGGGCTCATGAAATACAGAGCTTTTGTCTTGGACATACAGAGTAAGTTCGAGTTTAAAGCAAAATGTCATCTCATCCATAAGACCGATCACTTAACAGCTCATTTAACGTTTTTTGTTTTAAAACCCTGGTTAGGTTCGTCACCTGCATTGCTTTTGTCTCCAATCCAGAGCTTGCTCAAAGCTACCTAATGTCTGGAAGTGGAGATTCAACTGTAATGATCTTAAATCTTTAATTCATGTATTTTGAGACAAGGGACTAATGCTTTAACGTTCCTTGCTACTGATGCTGTTTTTTTCAGGTTCGACTCTGGGATATAACATCCGGGTCTCTTATGGACACATGTGAAGTTAGTACAGTGGTAAATGTTTCAGTCCTTACATTCTTCTGTCAATTTGTCACATGGAACTTTTGGTTATGTCATTTCAGTTGGACACTCGTTATAGAAGTAATTTATTTGTTCTTCTTTTATTGCCGTTTGCTTATTGAAGGCTAGACATTTAGAGACTAATGAAAGTGAACCGACGCAAGTCACAGTTACTGATATATGCGCTATCCCAGATTCTTCTCTTGCAGCAGTTGCTATTCAAAGGCAAAGTCTAGTTACTTTTCCGGCATATGTTTCTTTGAGATATCAAATGTTTGATTATTTTTAACAATGCTAAATGCAGTTTCCAAGGAATATTATTGCTAAGCTCTGATTTGTCAGCCCATACTCTCTCTATCACAAAGGTACGATGAGCCTTATTATCAAATCACGTACAGACACCATAACCATAACTTAACTGGGTGTTTATCTTTTAGGTGATTAAAATCCCTGGAGAAAGTTTCATCCCCACAAGTATCTCTTTAAGCACATCTACACTATGGATGGTATCTGGAGCCTCAAATGGTTCGAGCCAGCCTGGTTATTCAAGGGTTCGTGTCATCTCGTGCATTGAGTCTGAAAAATCTGCAATCCTTGAAGATGATCAGATTCCTGGAGGGACAAAACTGTTGGAAAAATTGCAAGGTAAAATTTCAATAGAAGAGAGTGTGATGATTGCTGCAGCAGAAGCTGTGAGAGCAGCAATGTCCAGCCTTTTGATGAAGAAGCAATACTCTGAAGAGAAGAGAGAATTCAGGAAAAGAAGCAGAAATGACAAGAAAACCACCAACTGATTTCAATTTGCTGAACTTGTTTTAGGATAATCATTGTGTTTCCGTGACTTTCATCAGTGTACTGTTACAATATGATAACGTTGTAGTTTGCAGCAGTGGCAATTCAGAGGCTAATGTGAACCCTTTGTTTGTTTTCAATACTATATGATTACAACAATAGTCGAGCTTTCATAATAATCTAAGAAAAGGTTCAAGACATTACAAACACTGCAAAGATGCAAAACATTAGTTGTCCTTCTGAGAAGGCATAAGGCATAGTCTCTCTTCCGAGACTTGTCCACGATCACCACCAAAGTACCTCTCTTCAGCTAGCAACGACTGTAAATCACTTCCATTGGCTAAGCTATTGAACTCAACCGCTTTAGAAGGCATAGTTGGATAACGTCGTTGGCAGAACGTCATCAATCTTTTAACTGACTGAAGATACTTGCGAGTGGTCTCGTCGTTCATGATGTGAGCAACACTGTTGGTGTGAATCTTCTCTCGCGCAGAACGCTCGTGGATACCAACCATAGTCACACCGATGGGCCATGGTGCGTTTCCTATGGCTAGTTTGATGTAGTGATCCATCGCAGCGAGGTAATCTCGCTTTATGCAGTGCTTAACCATCACCATTGAAGCTTGACGAATATCAGATGGCAAACCCTGCAATTTGCTAACATATAAGTCCAAGAGAGCTCATAAAACTTCAATGTAAAGAGTATATTAACGTTAATAAGACAGAAAGGGAGAAACTTGCTTTGCACCAAAAGTAAGTTACTAAATGGGAGATAACACAGACCCCAGTACCCAGCTCAAGGTGAATATAAAACTACTAAAGAAACGGAATGCTACTTGCTATTCTACGTCTTAAGTGTTTATGTAGCAACATAACTACTGAAATGTCTATTCTTGTCACCATATCTGAAACCAAAAGTACTCAAGCTAATGAAACCTAGTCGCTGTGCATCTGTGTTCATACCCGAACTAAGTTTAACCAACATAGTTGTGTAGCCAATTAGATTAAAACATAGATAAGCTACATAACAAGTTGCTACATTATATAAGTTGACACAACAAGTCTACGAGTTATCTTATCAGCAAGCAAAAGGATTGTGATTTATACCTTCTTCCTGCATAAGTTGAAGAGAGGAGTAAGATACCTAGCACACTGCTTAAAAGTGGCAACATTCTTCTTCCCTTTAGCAGTTCTCCTCTCAGTGTTCTCCACAGCATCAAGCTCCTGTTTCCACTCAATCAACAGCTTCTTGTAAAACACAAGAATCTTATCCTCATCACAAAGAACCTCGAAATTAGATTTCAAACGCTTCAAATCCTTATCAGCATCAACATCACTAGACTCACCACCACCACCACTAAGCTCATCATCATCATCATCCCTCCTCTCACCTTCCTCTCTCCCTCTCTCATCTCTACTCTTCTTCCTCTTCCTATCTCCCATGATCCCACTCTTCTGCCTCTTCTTCATCTCAGAGATGTCACGCAAGAAATCGTTCGTCTGCCCGTCGGTCACATCGCTATCGACCTCGAACAGTCCTTCCTTCAACACGTACTTGAGTCGATCGAGACGAGCCTGATCGTCTTCCCCGAAGAGAGTCGTCGGCTGCTTGAGGATCCTCAATCGTCGAATCACTTCTTGCTTAGGGAGAGCTAGGGTTTCGATGTTCCTCTCGTCCGCTAGGGATTTGGAAGAATCGGCGGTGATCGCAGCTGCTGCTGCCTCCGATGTTAAAGAGCCAGGAGCAGATGAATCGGTTGATGACTTACCACCGGTGCTAGATGCTTCGGCGGCGGAGGCGGAGGCTCTACGCTGGGCCTTGAGCTCGTGTTCGCGTCGCTCTTCCTCGCGAAGCTTCTGGAGTTTCTTCTGCTCGATCTCGGATCGTTTGTAGAACTTCATGCCACCAGCTTCCTCGGAGAGAGACTGTCTTTTCTTCAGAATTTCTTGCCTGAGCAAATCCATCGGAACAAGGTTTCTTCAATCGAATCGCCGCCGAGGACTCGGTTCCATTTGATATAAGAGATGATCTTGGATCGCATTATGTTGATAAGTCGCTAAGTGCCGCAATTTTTTTAAAATTAAACACTTAGATACTAAAACTTAGGTCTAGAGGTTCTTAATGAAACATAACTAGAATGTTCACATGCATGTAGTAGTGTCAAATGGTCGGGCCGACCATGGGCCAACCGTGTCCAAATTGTTGTGGGCGGTCCATGGTCACGACCAAACATCACGTGGTTCAATTGGGCCTAGAACCGATATTAATTATGGGCGTCTGGTCTAAGACCAATTGGACATTGGGCAAACCGAAACTCTTAAAATTCTAAGTTTTCTAATTTGGGGGAAATTGAAAAATCAGAGATCATCGACTCGGAGTCTCCGATTCTCTCCTCTTTTCGTCTCTGAGATCGTATTCTTCTTCCTTCTCCTCCGTAGGGTCATGGGTTGATCTCTGCCTCTATTCCTATAGGTAAGGTCTGATAACTCTCAGTTCATAAACGACATGACCCATTGATTCATTGATAACGATTCATCTCTAATCCTGGATTTCTCTTAGTTACGAAAGTAGAAAGGTGAAGCTCTCTTACGCTCTGTCTCTCTCTCCCTCCCGGCGATCTCCCTCTCTCTCAATTAAAAATCAACCGGCTTAGTGTATTAGTTCTGGGTATTTCAATTTGGCAAAAAAAATGATTATTACAGATTTTATAAAATGTAAATAAGTACAAATGAATAATTACAGATTTTCTAAAAAATTTATATGTAAAAATAAATAAATTACAGATTTTATAAAAATCATTATGAATTGTATAAATATGAAACATATAAATTAAATAAAATACAAACAAAATCTATTGGTTGCCCATGGACTTCACCATTTGGCCATGGTTCTTATTGGTCTTAGGTATTTTTTGGATCATTGTCCATATTAGACCATCTAATATGGCCCATATGTCAAATGGTCCATTTGGTCAGGCCCAAATGGGCACTGGACAGCCCATTTGACAGTGTTACATGCATGATGCATCAATATATAAACAAAAGATTTAGTTCTGCTCTCAGTTTTTTCAATGAATTCACTAGGCCTATGAGGTTTCTATCTGAACTATAAAATGGAAGCAAAACATGTAAAAATATATGGAATGAGCCGTTATCTCTCGAATATTAACATTGGTGACTTCTCTTTAACGATCCGTTGTCTCTCTAGTATCCACAATTAATGTGTTTGATGATACAAGACTTATACTATGGAGGTAAAGATGTTATATGAAGGTTGTTCTATTTGATCAAAAAAAAAAAGTTGTTCTATGTATGAGACATTTTTTGAAGACTACAATTCTTTTTTTTGTTTGTTGTCCATTTAAACTATATCAAGTGTTGATCAGACGAAACGATTCGAAGACTACAATTCAAAATGTTTATGGTTCTTCAGTAAAGATGCAAATTCTTTGTTATATGGCGAAGTTATAGAATTTTGAAAATTGACAATTCCATATACAATTTCTTTTGGAAGAATCATTGAATTGAATTCTTCTTATTGAAGACTATTTATAGATCTTAATTAGAATATGACCAGTTTCATACATTAAAGATAACTGAAAAAAAGTTTTGAGTTTCATCAAAAAGATGATGACCAAATGTATATGTAGCATTATGAGAAACATAACTTTTTTTTAATCTTGTATCAAGATAGATGGTTCAAACAAGAGTATTTTCAACTTTTAATCTTCGTGTTGTAGTGTTTATATTATTTACCATTTTGAATAATAAAGATGTGTTAGATAAAACATAAATCAGAAATAATTTTCTCGATTCAATAAAAATGTGTGTACTGAAAATGCTCTTGGCATGAACCACCATGACATACAAATAAGAATTTGGCTTTTTTCATAAAATGATAAGAAATTGGCTTTCTTTCCTTTTCTTCTCAATAGTAAATGAAAGAATATACGCAGTATTCTTATTATATTCTTTAGTTGTAACTACTCTAAGAATTTGGCTTTTTCATCAAAATGATGTAGTTATTTACTAGTTTCATTGTTATTTGTTAATATTTGCTTTGAGTATACTAGTTTCATTGTTATTTCTATGCTAGACAGTTAATGGTGATAGATTGATGGACAAGAAGGAATATCTCACCTCAGCATCAAGTCAATATCGTAAATTGCTTTATTTTACGGTTATTAGGTGTCTAAGCTGTGAATAGAGAAATCCATATCCATGTGCCCAAAAAGTTGGGAAACTGAAAAAAAGAAAATCAAACAGATAACAAAAATATGTTTATAAATGTCGGATAAGTTTGTTATAATTAAAATATATTTTTTCACTAGCTTTTTATTTTCAGACATGGATCATGTCTATAAATTAAATCATATTTTATGATAATAGGGTTAGACCGATAATATTTATCGATTTGAAAGTGATAAAAAGACCCAACTTAAAGAGTTATTCACAACTTGTCGCTTTATCCAGAAGTTTTAAATCCACTACTATTAGGTTTTTGACGTCAATTCCTCATGCCAACTGCATGTATCTGACTCGTTATTTTCTGTGACCCGCTTCTATATAAGCTAGTAGTAGGTAATCTTCGTTGTGATATCAGACTAGACTCTAGGGTTTTTTGATCCAATTGTTTCATCTTTATTCCTAACGATCCAGGAACCCACCAGTTACAGATCCATCCTATTAAAGTCGTTTGTGAATCCATCATCCACGACTTACCTTAAATGCAGCGTTTGCTCTTGGAAGGCGGTGGAACTTCGAGTATAAAAAGGTTAGGATCCATACTCTCTAAATCATCCTATCAATCTATTGAAACAACGAAATTCACTTAAGAAATAGCTACCTCTCTGATGAGGTCTCCAGAACCGTAGCTAGACCAGACCTTCAACAAGTTGCACAAAACGTTCACAAAGGAGCCAGCAGAGACATAGGTTCAGTCAAAAGGGAATATCTCAACAACCATGATGATTTAAACCGTGAAACCAATTGCTATAGATTCTCAATTCAACCCAAGAAAGCGGAGAATTGTTTTCACACCAAAAGGATTAATGGTTTAGAAGATATGCAATTTCCAAGTCAGGCAACCTCCACTGCATCCGAATTGGCATTTCTTGAGGAACAAGGTATCTATCAGCCCAACAGGAGGAATATTTGTGTAAACCAAGCTGGGCCTTAAAGGAGTACCTCTTAGAAGTCCAGAACAAGAAGATTCAAGGCCAGAGTCCAACACAAGTTGAAGATGCATCTTATTAACTGAGATATGCCAAATTGGTTCTATATAAGGAAAGTTGGAGCTCTAATTGGTTTGCACATTACCAAACCAAGATTTGGCGACCAGATCTGATTTATTACAAGCCAATACAGCCAAGAGACATTAGAAGGCCAATAGATATTCACGTTATCACTTGGAGATCAATATGGACTGAGAGCATCATTATCCTAGAGACTGATTAAGTGTCTCTTAAAAAATTTTAATAGTATTTAAGGAGTAAAGTTGGATAAGAGACTTAATTAAGAACCTTGACACTTTTTTTTGTCTCCATTGCAAGTTTCTTATTTATAGCAAATACATGAAACAGAAGATCATTCATCAAAGGTATGTAATATGTATGTATCAAGCGTCTGTAATGTAACGCCACCACAACTGAGACTAATTCCCACCGTAAGAATGAGAGACTTGTGGATGTGTGGGATCACACCACCTCCGGCAATGGTTCCTTTGATGAGCGTGTGAAGCTCCTCATCTCCTCTGATCGCCAACTGCAATTTTTTTGGAGTTATCCTCTTCACTTTCAGGTGCTTACTTGCATTTCCAGCTAACTCAAGAACTTCTGAAACAAGAAAAGAAACAGCATCTAAGTGAGACATTAAACCAATTAAATACAGAGAGCCTTCAACATTATAAGACCAGGGCACTTCCATGAATTCAACAATATTAAGCAACATCCATTTCCAGGAAAAATATCAAATGAAAAGCTTTAGAGTTTAGAAATAGTGTTCTTTGACAGCACACACCAAGCGGTTTCATTACAATTGTATAACCTTCAGATCTAATCACAAACGAAACTTACAGAAAGTAAACTTGAAAGCATACTGCAATATATATACACACAACCAGCAACCACAAAAGCCACAACATGAAACTATCAATAAGATTTGCAGAAGATCTCTTTACTAACTAAGTTAAAGCATCAGAAACACATCTAATGTTTTCCATCTCCTTCTGATTGCTGCAAGGTCTCTTCTTTCTTTATCACCACCACCATAATAACATCCCGAGAAGGCAAGCATATAGGATCAGTGAACTTGAGAGCATGGTAATTTACTCTACATCTTAGCTAAAGAAGAGATTTGAGATTGAAAAAGGAGGAACCTTTGAAGATGAGTTTCTGACCACGAGGAAGAACGTTGGTGATTGGTTGAAGAAGAGATTTGAGATCTTTGGTTGTATCATCAGGTGATACCGAAAGTGATATTAATCTTCCTCCCAATTTGATTGTGAGCTTAACGGTGGCTTCCGCCATTGTTGGAACTTCGACCTCTATTGCAATTTTACTTCCTCTTGTTCTTTGCTTCAGATTCAATTGCTGCATCCGTAAAAGAACTCAGCCTTTCGTGAACGCCAAACATCACGATCTGATCTCTCTGCAAAAAACACACAGACATCCATTGATGGAGAGATCCACAAAGTAGAAAGCTTTGAACTTTTGATGATGAAGAGCATTCCGTTGAGAGAGAGAAATAGATGATAGCCATTTGGTCAACACGTGTCTCAAAAGACCGTCTCTTCTAGGGCCGAATTAACAGACGTTCCTTCCCATTAATCATAACTAGGGGCATAGCCCCCGCGCAAGCGCGGGGCTAGATGCTTTGTTAATGCTTATGTAAACCTGAACCAAAAAGAACAATCCATAATTCAAAAAGTTGGGGCAAGCAAAATGTAGACGGCATCATATTTTGAAGAACAATGATGATTGTTTCATGCGTTTAAATAAAAAAATGTAAAGAATTTTATTTCCAACCATAAATCTAATGGCTTCCCATCTGATCAGGTAGGCCTGGGCATATTATCCATAATCCGGAACCGAACCCGAACCCGATCCGAAAAACCCGAACCTGACCGGTTATGGATCCATCAAAATACCCGATCGGTTTAGATATGCTGATACTTTGGTTATCGGGTACGGTTCGGTTTAATCCGAAATCCGAATTAAAATCCGAAATAACCGAAATATATGTATTATGTAGATAATTATATATATATATATATATATATATATATATATATATATATATATATATATATATATATATTGTATAATGTAAAGACAATTTCCAAGACAGAAAGTTAAACCACGCTTTGTTATTATTATGAAGGCAATCTCCAAGACACAAAGTGAAACCACGCTTTGTTATTTCCCTGTGTGCTTTCACGAGACTCGTAGGGTCGATTCTTCTTCTTCCTATTTTCCAAAACCTAATCTCTATTACTATCTGTTATCTGTTTTTCTCTGTTTGAAAACATTGAAACTTTCATGTTTTTCAGTTTGTTTTTCATTTTAAAACTCTGTGTTGCTATTCGGCAGTATTGATTATCGATATTGGTGTGTTGTTCAAACATTTTTACTAAATTTGAGTGTGTGTGTGTTAGTTTTTAAGTTGATCAATTTACTTTGTATTGCTAATATTGTCTAGTAGGTATAATGTCCAAACGTAATCAGTTTACGGTAACATGTGAGTTTCATGTTTCACTTGTCAATTTAATATGTACTAACTACCAAGTTTAAGGTACAAGTGTTTTATGTTTATTTTTTTTAATTTACTTCAGTTAAATCCGAAACCAATACAGAAAAACCCGAACCCAATTGATATATGGTTACTTCAGTATAAACCGAACCCAAACCGAAACCAATGTGTTATATCCGATCCCGATCCGAATTTAAAAATTTCTTAAAATGGGACCTAGGAGGTATTACAAAAAAGAACCGATATCCGATATATCCGATCCGAATCCGAACGGGTACCCGAACGCCCAGACCTATGATCAGGGGTGGGTTTTTGTAAAAAAAATCGTACAGACAACAGAACAGAGGTGGTGGATGTATGTGTAACTGAGGCATTTGGGGGTTATTTGTTTTATCTTAATAGTCGGTCTCAATCACTCTAATATATGACGAAACCATCTTCTATGTATACGAAGTGCAATATTATTAAGTTTAAAACGGGAATATCATGGTGTATCAGTCAATTCAATGTTTAGTGTACAATCATCTGCGTACGTATTATTTTAATGAGTATTGCATGCTCTGTTCTGTCTTATATTAACAACAATCTTGGAATCGCAACAAAACAGAACAGGCATCCGCTCGGTAAAACATCTGCTCTGCAGCAAACCATTGATAAGTACACAGTCACATTCCCGTCGTGGAAACAATAAGCAGAGACTTTCAAATAACCATAGAAGCAAAACCCAACAATGAACAAATCTTATATGAAGCAGTAGAGTGGACTATTGCCTCAGGCAGCTAATCTAAACGATACAGTATAAAGATCTACCAAGAAGCTGCACAACATGAGACCCAAACGACAGATTGAATGGTTTAACAGTTACGCACTGTTCATTTAAGAGGCGGACCACAACTCTGGTGGTTGCTGCAGTGTTCTTCAGATCGGAACCCTGCATGGAGCGTATTTCACCAACAACATCTGCCAAACAGAAACTACCTTAGCGACGTTGGTGTGAAAAGGTTTCAAATAAATTTGTGTTGATACGGAACACATACATGGGAGCTCTAGGTTAGTGTTCGCAAGAACTTGAAGATGATCATAACGTCGGACCATGAATCTGTCGAACTTGATCACAGGAGCGTCCGTCTGAGCCTCACCCATACGTGTTGAAGGGATGAAACGAAGCACGAACTGATGCTCAGTAACCTTGTACATGTGAGACACACACGCAACTTCAAAGCGGTCCAATCTTACAATAGAACCGACTTTCAGATCGTTCCGGTAGTGGCTGGCCCGGTTAGCGGGAATGAACCCGTGAATCACAGAGTCCTGCATAAAAGTTAAAAATTAAAGATCATGTATTCAGAAGTTCTCATATACGATAAAAGGTGAAGCTTCGATCTTCAGTAAAAGGCAAATAAATAGAATCGAAACAGTCATCAAACGGAAAAGCTTTGTTCTTCGGTAATTAAGCGAAACAATAAAATCGTAAAAATCCTCACCAATTCATCAAGGAGGAGAATCGTTATCCCAAAAATCTCATTGTTTTTGGTGATGTTCCTGGAATCCCAGAAACGGATGAGCCTACAAACAACGGTCTGAGCAGCTCGGCCGAGGCGAAGGGAGTTGAAAGTGGAGTAGGCGGCGGCGTTAGCGACGGGGGCGTTAAGGACGGCGGTGGTAGCGACGGGAGAACCTGATGAACCAAGGACGAAAAATGGAGTAGAAATTTTTTGAGCAAATGAAACCCCACCAGACAAGACCTCGATATATAGGAATATTTAAAATCTGTTACAGGAAGATGATTCGCGACGTTGAAAGAGATCATGCTAAGGTTCATAATGATCGAGTTAAAGAAATGGGCGCTGGAAGAGGAAGAGCCCCGCAAGCGAAGGATCGCGAAGGAGAGGCAACCCTGATCAGACGTAGGGGACACATAGGAGGATGGCTACCGGGCCGGAGAAGCCCAAAATAAAATGGAAAAGCCCACGCGCTAAAAACGCTGACGTGTCCTTCCAGGAGAGACTCAAGTGTCCTATTATATTATAGATTTTCTTTTTTTTTAATTGCTAAAAATACTAAGAGACCCAGCTAAACTACCCCGATAAAGATGCTCTGACCTTCCTTACTTGGATTCATGCACATTTTCTGGTCAACCTCGCCAACTGCCATTTCCTCTCATCCCTGGAGTTGTGAAGGCATTCTGCACGAATCTGGACATCCCAAGACTTCATTGCTTCCTGCCTCAACTTTCCAGATTCAAGCAAAGTCAAAGAATCCCATTCATTCAGCCATTATCTCCAACGGCTAGTGGCACATATGGTAAGAAGCATTTTAAATTACTTGATATCATGACTAACCAAATTTGTCTTGCAGGTTCTAAGTCTTCTATTTATTTTATTTCAAGTATTTTAAGGCATTGTTTAGCCATAATTTCGTCCTAGATAGTAGCTTAGTCATTTAGGTAATTTGTTTCAAGTCCCCGGGAAAAGCTGCATTGGACACTATATAAGTTTCTTATAAACAGTTGTGCATTTTTGAACCTTTATGAAATATATGAGTTAGTTTGCCCCTAGTAAATACCTAAGTCTTTCTTATGTGTTGGGAGAAGCAGCCTTGAGAGCAATTGTGTTTTATCAAATTCCTTTCCATAGAACTTGTGGTTGCACCTCGATCCATCTGATTGTGCGATTCAATCAACAACTCTATTCATTTTCATCCACTGTTCTTGCTGAGTTGTTTATACGAACAAGCAGCTTGAATCCATCCTTGACCTTCACGCCACACTCCACCCATTTGAGATAGCAAGTTGGTTATACGACCATTTGTTGTTTCCCACCTCCATCGGTTCTCATTCAGGCCAGATTGAGTTAGGTGCATTTTGTGTCTGTATCATTTTGGTATCAGAGCTTAAAACTCCTGAATCAGGTTCTATCTATCCCTTTATCTTTTTTTTTTCATTTGTTTCATTTTCTTTTTTAAAAAAATTATAAAAAGTCATTTTGTTTTATTTCTGTTCTTGTTATTTGATTTCCAGAAACTTGAAAAAACCATAAAATTTGTGTTTCTAGTATTGCTTTTGTTGATTTGATTCTCATAAAAAAAGAAAACCCATAAAAAGTTTGATATCTGTTTATTTCTGTTTACTGCATTGTTTTATCGGTTTTGTGTTCTTAGTTCATCTAAACTGAAAAACCAAAAAAAAAAAAAGAGGTAGAAGAAAGTTTCATTTCGTGATAGATCATATAGGATTCAAAATATAGCTCATTTTTCTAGTTTGCATTCATTTTCTCAAGCTCCCCTTACCATTTTTGGAGTGATTGCATTCCCATTTCCATAACAAGAAAAGTTTTTTTAAAAAGGAATTTCATTAGCATTCATATATTGCCATATTTGTTTCTTTGCATTTGATATATTTCTTGCATAATTGCATTCATTTCCTTCATCTGTTTTCAAAAAAAAGTAGTTAAAAAAGAATCTCTTGCATTTAGATATCCATAGCATTTAAAAAATATATATAAAAAATCATGTCATAAGTATTTCGATTTAGACTTGCCATATCTTGCATTATAGTTTATACTTTCATCCATATCATTTGCATATTAAATAGTTTTCATTTAGTCCTTGTTCTGATTTATTTTGCATACGATTTATTGCATTAAAAAATCATATTTATTTCATATCCATTTCATGCATATCATATTGGTCTTTCCTTCATTTTGATTTATTCTGTCTTATTTTAGTGCATACCATATCACATAATCTTGTAGCATATCATATCATTTTAGTAATTGCATTTTATATCATAGCTACTAGTTGCATATCATATAATCTTCCATTATTTCATTGTTCTGATTTATTGCATAACATATAGCTTCATTTCTGTTCTGAATTAATTCATCAGACCATTTCCCATATTTCACTTGATCTTAAAAGGTTATTTACAGGGAAGCAGATGACAAAAGAAGCTCACAATTCTAGCAGCATGAAGAATCAGCTTATGCAAGCCATACAGACCATGAGTGAATGGATGACCCAGCTGGAACAGTCTGGTCTTGCACGACCAGAAGGAAGACATGGACTTGGAGATACACCAAGAGCTGGATATGTGGAACCAAAGCCACCAGACCCTTCACTGATCATCCCACATCAAGCCTCTAAAATTCAAAGCCATATTGTTCATTCTTATTCTGATTATAGAACTGCTAAGAAAACTAAACTTTATACATTTTCAGGAAGAAGAAACGACCTAGAGTGGGACTAGCTGGTGTGCAAGACATGGTTTCTTAGTAAACCGGCTGGTGTGCAAGACTTAAGACTCGCTTGCATAGTGCCATATTTTGATTTAGGCTGTATTTTTCACAATAAATTTAAACAATAGTACTCACCATAGTTTATAACTTTATATAATCCATTTTATTCTATTCTCGAACTTCTTGTTGATTTGTAAAAAAACGAACCAACACAAAATCACAGGAAAACAACAACATTCCATTATTTGAATCAAGTTTGAAAAATTGCAACGAAATCATTCAACAGCGTCTTACAAAACATATCGAGCAGTGGAAGTGGTGGAAGTGGAAGTGAAATTGAAGTTGGCACAACTAGTTTGAAGGCCCAATAAGGTGTTACTAAAGCCCAATCTGTTACTGGCCAGATCAAATTCGACCAAGTTATCTTCCAGCTGAAGCCCTCCGATCACCACAGAGGTTCTGGCGTTGACTCCTCCATCAACAAAACCCAAAACATATGACGTCAGGGCTAACGGTCACCATCGAATTAGCTCCCAATATCCTCCAGACGACGTCGTTGTTCTGAAGCACGAGCTGGATATCCGGCACGCTGTAACCAACGCGCGTTTTGTAAACGTTCCGCGAGCTGAAACACGCGCCGAGTGGCTTCACCGACGATACTCGAGTGATGTTCCTCAAGGCAGCTGCTCCGACGAAGGCCAACGTGAGCGCGTTGAAGATGGACGTCTCCATCACGGTGTAGGGATCCACCGTGCTGATCTTGGTTCCTCCGACTCCGGTGGTGGCGTCGATCTTGAGAAGCGTTTTGTTGAACGAAACTGATTTCTCGAGGACTTTGATGTCAGTTACGCCAATGAAATACTCGGTGGATTTCTCTCCTTCTGAGTAGGCAGAAGCGGTGCTCACGGGGTTGATGAGAAGCGGCGTCGTTTTGAGCCTTGAGATCAGGATTCCGGGGAGGAGAATGTAAGGTACGTCACCGAAGAAGGCGACACCTCTTCCTGAAGTGAGACACACTGCGAATTTGCGTGTGAAGCTAAACGCGGCGGCGAACTGCGACGGTAATCCGATGTTGTGGCGTCCCATCCCCGCCATGCCGACGGTTCCGGCAGCGAGTCCCTTAAGCAGAAACGTTGATCCGCATCCGAATACCAAATTGGGGATTTTAACGTCCCGACCCGGGTTCCGGCCGTCCGTTGATTGAATCGACACAACGTCTGTAGCAACCTTGTTGGGAAAACTCACCACACAAACTCGTTGAAGCACTCTCTGATGCACTTGTCGTAGTACGTTAGAAAGTATGAGTTTGTAGATCTATGGAGAACAGAAGAAGAACACGGAAATATAGAAGATAGACACAAGAAATTGATATCCCAGGGTTCACCTAAACGTGGTTACGTCCCTGGGGCCTGGCAATGAGGCAATTCACTATAATCTCAAGTACAAAGACATAGCACCTCTCTCTCTCTCTCTCACACAAGCCACAAGCCGGTTTGCTTGGTCACGTCTGGACCTTTTGGACCTTGCCAAAGTTCTAAGAAAAGAGTGCACACGAGCTCCTCTTATATAGTAGGAGTTTATTACATTAACCTAGTTGGATTAGGGCATTCGCCCCTTTCCATAAACCTATTAGGAAATATTCCAAAATACTTGCAACTTCCATAACTCCATGAGAAGTAATATTTCCAGGAACCTATCACCTTCAATAAAGTGATATTTCCTTTTCCTAATATGACGTCCTTGTCTTGGTTTAAGTTATGCGATCTTGTTTGATTTCCATCACCAAATCCTGACGAAGCCCCTGAAGTATTCGCTGACGTAGTTCTTGAGGTAGTCTCTGAAGTAGTCTCGAATCCCAACAAACTCCACCTTGATGACATCAAACATGATCCACTACTTAGGTTAAGCAAACTCGTGCTTTACCAGATGAAGTCGATGCTCTCGACCATCCCAAGAAATTTAACAGCTTCCTCAAACTCAGGAACCACCTTGGTTACAATATCAGCAGGATCTCTTGAAGTATTTAACTTCCACACACTTGCATCACCTTGAGCGATATCCTTGATGAAGTACACCTTTCTGCTGACGTGCTTAGCCTTCTCACGATCCCCATTGTTCTTTACTGGAAACAATGAACGTTGAGAGTCACACGATATCACCACCGTGTCTTGCTTGAATCCAAGCTCTTACACTAAGCCACTTTTAACCACATTCCTTCTATGACACCTCCTACCAGCGCCACTTCTATGACACCTCCAACCAGCGCCATACACTCTGCTTTAGTCATTGACAGAGTCACTACAGTATGTAGTCTTGATCTCCAGCTGATTGTATCACCACCAGCCATGTAAACATAATCCGAGATCAACAATCTTTTGTCGAAAAAACAGGAGCAAAAGATCCGAATCACAAAATCCTTCAACTATAAACACTTCATTCTTCTCTGAAGCATAGTCTGATCTTGTGTTCCCGTGAGGTATCTCAACTCCCACGCAGTCCAATGAACCATCCCAGGCTTACTCATAAACCTGCTAACCAACCCATACAACAGATCACACCTCGTACATGGAATATCATCCATTCATCTCTGCTTCATCATCTACTACAGCAGACGCTCTGAAGTGTACACCAACAAGTGTTACAACACTCCTCTTATAAAGTAGACACACGTGATCTTCTCTTTCATCAAACTGAAATCCTTCTGGTTGCTTCATGTAAATCCATTCTTCAAATACTCCATGAAGAAAGGCCGGTTTACACCAAGTTGCTCAAAGTCAAAGTTCTCTGTAGCAGAAAACCTCACAGATACATGTCTCACGATGGGTGATAACACATCTTGATAATCAATTCTCTTTCTCTGAGAATATCCCTTTGCAACTTAACCAAGCCTCGAATCCAGGCTTCTCAACACCAGTTGTACCAGATTTCAGTTTAACACATCCACTTGCAGCCAATCGCTTCACGCTTCTCAGGCCTTCACACAAGCTTCCAGGTTTGGTTCTTATCCAGTGAAGTCATCTCTTCACCCCCATGATTCATCCCATTGACCAATTTATTTTGCTGCTCATCGCTCCATGATTGTCTCGAGGTTCTTCAGCACATACCTCATCAGCTACATATAGCATAAAACCTGCTACATCCTTGGACACAGAGTACCGTGCAGGTGGCACTAATCTTCTTCATACTCTGTCCATTCCTAGCCGACATCCTTCAAGACTTTCACCTTGTTCAACATCTGCATCAACAGCTATGTCAGCTGTTTCGTCAACAGCTCTACCTGAAGTCTCAACTTCCGGTCTGATGCAGTGTCACCTTGTTCAACATCTACGTCAGCAACTATATCAGCCGTTTCGTCAACAGCTCCACCTGAAGTCTCAACTTCTGGTCTGACGTAGTGTCCTCATCAATAATATAAAACTGTGGATTACAGTATTATAACCACCCTCCTAAAATAAGAACCACCTAAACCAGTGATTCTTCAACCTTTCAGCAAAAATATTCAATACCCATCTTGCACCGCCGTCTGTACCAACGGAACACGCCGCTTAACTCCCTTGGTTAAGAAGACTTTCGACAACAAGATCACGTGGTACCATTCGCAAGGTCACCTTGAGGATAACATCCACACCAGACTTGAAGTTACATTTGGAGATCCACACACAAAACCGCATGTACATACCTGAGAGCTTTACATGTATCATGTTTCTCAAAACTCTCACAGAACTCCAAAACTCCAATCGTCCTCCTTATCGATCACCCCCTTCCGGGGCAAGAATCTGTAGATTCTTCATACTCATGTGCTCAAGACGTCTATGCCACAAGACTGTCTCATCCATAGATGGTTTCTTTCTGCCACTGCTATATATTCCACCTGATGCAGTTTCTCCATCTAACAGGTACAATGACTGAGACACAGTTCCTTGAAGAGCTAGCTTACCATGCTTGTAAAACTTAGTCTTCCCACGTTTGCCACTATGCTCAAAGCCTAATACAACCAAGGTTCCAGAAGATACCAGGTTCCTTCTTAATTCCGGAATATACCTAACATCTATGAGTGTCTTGACCGAACCTTCATAAGCTTTGTTGATTGTACCAATCCATTGCACTCTAACCGCGCAATTATTACCAAGAAGTACTTTCCCTGAAGTCAGCTCTTGAACCATGTGAAAACAATCCCTCCTACACGTCCTGTAGTAAGAACATCCAGAACCAATCACCCACTTATCATGACGCTGCGTATCTGTTACCGATAGTGCATCACCCTCTGGACCAGGATCTATCACACCCACTACTTCAGCTTCTTTGCCATACTTCTTCTTTGTAACATAACAGTTATTCCTGGTGTTCCCCTGCTTCTCGCAGAACCAGCAGGTAATTCTAGACCCTGAGCTTGATCTAGAACCGACCATACCCTTCCTCACAAGATCCTTTTTCTCAGACTCGCCTCTAGCATAATATCCTTCACCATCATCATGTGAAACCCTAGAGGTTTAAAGATCTTGATCTTTAGACCTTGCAGCACCGTCACCTCTTACAGCGACAAAACATCCTTGCCGTACTTAAGCGTTTCCTTGAGAGAGCCGAACTGTGAAGGTAGCAGATTCAAACAACATAATCGTCCTTGCACCTCCTCTGACACAGTTACATTCACGCTTGACAGGTGAGACACCATCTTCCAGAAGCCATTGATCTTCTCATACTCCGAGTACCAACCATCTTGAAGATATAGAATATGTGATGCAAGTGAATTATATCCAGTAGAGTCTTTGAAAGAAATAACATCTCCAGCATAGACCATGAAGAAGCCGTTGAAGTACACAACTCGTTCTTCCTTAACACATGACCTCCCACACTGAGACTGATCAGATTCATCACCGTCTCTGATCTTCCAAGCCTTCCAGCTTCCTCTTTCACCAACCGCTCCCTGTAAACATCCTCGTCTTCATCCTTCTTCCTAGCTGAGACAGAAGGTGACTCGGACTCTTCTAATACATCCTTTAGACCAAGGACAGACAGATGCGCAAGCATCCTCTTCTTCCACAACGAGAAGTCTCCCTTCCCATCGAACCGCTCCACCTCAATACTTACTTTAGGTATTGAGATTAACACCACCTAAGGCTCTGATACCACTTTGTTGGGAAAACTCACCACACAAACTCGTTGAAGCACTCTCTGATGCACTTGTCGTAGTACGTTAGAAAGTATGAGTTTGTAGATCTATGGAGAACAGAAGAAGAACACGGAAATATAGAAGATAGACACAAGAAATTGATATCCCAGGGTTCACCTAAACGTGGTTACGTCCCTGGGGCCTGGCAATGAGGCAATTCACTATAATCTCAAGTACAAAGACATAGCACCTCTCTCTCTCTCTCACACAAGCCACAAGCCGGCTTGCTTGGTCACGTCTGGACCTTTTGGACCTTGCCAAAGTTCTAAGAAAAGAGTGCACACGAGCTCCTCTTATATAGTAGGAGTTTATTACATTAACCTAGTTGGATTAGGGCATTCGCCCCTTTCCATAAACCTATTAGGAAATATTCCAAAATACTTGCAACTTCCATAACTCCATGAGAAGTAATATTTCCAGGAACCTATCACCTTCAATAAAGTGATATTTCCTTTTCCTAATATGACGTCCTTGTCTTGGTTTAAGTTATGCGATCTTGTTTGATTTCCATCACCAAATCCTGACGAAGCCCCTGAAGTATTCGCTGACGTAGTTCTTGAGGTAGTCTCTGAAGTAGTCTCGAATCCCAACAAACCTCGCCGGAGGTGGCGGTTCCGGTGACGGTGTTATCTGGGATTAAGCTGCAGGTGTTGTTGCTACAGCCAGGACTAGGAGGAGAGAAGCAAGTGCCGCAGGCGGTGGAGCCGGTTCGTGAGCACACGGCGGAGTTGCAGCGAGGGGAGCGGTAGGTGGTGGAGACGTAACCTTTGTCGCAGTCGACCCAGAGGTTTCGGCCACCGAGGTCGAAGACGACGGAGGCGGCCACAAGAGGAGTGCGTTGGTTGATAAAGGTTGTGTATTGGAGGGTGGATTTGTCTTTGGTGACAGGGAGAAGGAGAGCTTTTGGTCGGAATGATGATTGAGCAAATGTGATTGAGAAGAAGAAAAGGAAAAGGACAGAGAATATGATCGAAGAAGAAGCCATTATCAGAGATGAATGTGAAGTACTGATGATAGAGCAGTGGTCTCAGTGTGTGCATTTATAACAATATTTTGGTCTTTTTTTAATGCGGCGGCTAATTCGAATATATTTTTACAATATGTTATGAACTTTTGTGTTTATAGCAACATTTTGGTCTTTTTTTAATGCGGCGGCTAATTCGAATATATATATATGTTATTAAACTTTTGAGATGTCACATGTGATGTTGTATAATCATATAACGGTGTGACGCTAAGTGAGTTTGCTGCTCTTTTTTGTGAAAGTGACACAATTCATATCCACTTTCTTCATTTGTTTTATGGTTGGGTTTAGACGAATAATAACAATGGTTGGTTTATTCCTAGGTTTAATGAGATAGTAGATCTTCTAGTTTATAAACAAGTAGATAGCTCACACATTCAAATTAGTATTTATTAAATACTTGTATTACCTTTTCTGTAACATAAAAAAATACAATTGTATTCTCAGCAAACAATAGAGTTGAGATTTATTATTCGGGTCGGATATGTTCCAAAAATAGAATACCAAGGATGTCTCGATCCAGACAGTAAAATGCCAGATCCGATGAATCCGCATTCAGATATCTTAATTTTTTAATTTGGATTTGAATCTGATTTTTCTAAAAAATATATTAAATTTATAATTGTATTAATAATTATAGTTGATATACTAATATTTATACATAAAATTAGTCTTATAATATTATATTTTAATTTTTATAATCTTATTATATACATTTTTATAAATATTATTTTTAAAAATATTTTTTCCAGAATTTATTTAAAATATTTTTTTATGTATCCGAATACTAAAATCATGAAATCAATGAATCCAAATACCCTAAATTTTGGATATTTAAATCCGTTCCACTACTAACAAGCACTTTATAAGAGCATAAACATATAAAAATTAGTTTCCATCTATTATATTAAAATATAATCATGTCCAATTGATAAATATTTGGTCAATAATGTTTTACATTTATTTAAAAAATTATTATATCAAACTAAATTAATATTAAACACATATATGATTACACAAAATATAAATATAAAAATTAAAATTTTCAAAAAAAAATAAACAAAAGTTATACCCTGGGTCACATTTGATTTTAATCCACCTTCTGAATTTGATCCTAGATTTGACAGAGATTTTCGAACGTCGGTTTATGTGTCCTATTCCATTTGTTTCATAATAAGTGTCACTGTAACATTTTTTCTTATTACACAAAAAATGTTATTTTACCATTCCAAAGCAAATTATGCTTCATTTCAACTAAAAATTAATTGTAAATTGCATTGATTTTATAAATAATTTTATTTATCTCAATTACTATTGGTTAATGAGGTGTAATTAATAACAATTCACATATATTTTCATCATTATTTTAATCTATGTAAAAAGTATCAAACTGATACTTATTTAGAAATGTAGGAGTACAAAATTATTGAATATAGGTTAATTAACAATAAGCATGTTGTATTATTTGGCGATTAAATAATTCCTACTTGATAAATAAAAAGGAAATAAATAATATGGGAAAGGGAGACGAAGGTGGTACTCACATGCTGAACCAAAACAACACCTCTCTCTTAAACTTCTCCGCCTTCTCTCTATAGCCCTATCAGTCTGAATCGTGTTTCCGGCCAACGGTTTTGGCTTTCTCAGCCACTGTTGGTCGTGTTTATACCTTGCATGTCTTTTTGTCTTTGATCAAAGCTATCCTGTTGGTTTTTTCTAGATCTAGATCCAAAATTTTGTTGAAGAAATTAGAGTTTTGTCGGTGTGGGTTTCTTTGGTTCTGATTCTTCAGTTCTGATTCAGTCTTCTTTTCCCGATCTATGCTTTGTCGCTTCGTTTCTCGCGGATGAACTTTGGGATCTTGATCTAAGGATTCTCTGTTCTTGGTCTGCATGTGTGTTTATGGTCACATCTTCTAGTGATTTTAGCATGGTATTGAAGTATGTGCTTATCCTTGTTCTCGATTGCAACGGGTCGGATTCTGGTGATGGTTAGAATTTCCGTCTTGTCTTCAAGGATTTGGAGCTTCGGCTCATTCTGCACCTTGACGTGGAGGTTGAATGGTAAAATTTGGTCTTCTTCTTCTTGGGTTATGTCTTTGCAAGTTCTTGTGGCTCGTCAGATGTTCGTCATCGGAGCAATATACAGAGATGCAGACTCTCCCTGAATAAAGTTCATCATTGGGTGTGCGCTTATGTCTTCCTTCTGCCTTGCTATTATCTCTTGTTTGAATGTGTTTTTCAGATTCGATCTAGACTAATCTATCAGTTTATGCTTTGATCCTTGTTCATAATGGTTTGTCTTAGTTTCCGTAGAATTTGTTCAATTCTGCCGGCTTAAGTTTCCAAAGGAAGGCTTTGTTTCCTGTTGGTTTTAGTTTCTAGGGGTTGCACGTAACTCGCTAGCTCTGTTCTTGTCTGTGTATTACTCTCTCATGTTCAATGAAATCCTTCAGTGTGAAAAAAAGGGAAAGGGAGACGAAACAGCGAGGATGGTCCAAGCCAGTCAGGTGGGTACTATTTTTCCTTTTTTTGGTTAACAGCAGATGAGTACTATACGAGGTAAAATAGTACTATATCGAATATATTTTAACTATTTGGTACTGTGTTCAAAAAATAAAAAGAATATTTGGCACATGCAAGGCTGCAAACCTAACGTGAGTTTTTCAGTATGTAGTTTAAATGTAACTATATAGTTGACAAAAAGATGTAAGTATATATTTTGAAGGTGTTTATTTCCAAAAGTAAAACATTATATTAAGTCTTGAAAATTTTATATTTTACATAATTGTTTTTATGTTTGACAAACTTAACTAAAATAATAACTTTTTACTATAGTTATAAGATATCCAATAAATTAATAAAAATATATTATAGTAAACATTGCATATAAAACATAAAAAATTATAAAAATTAAATAATTTATATAACTAATTCGTTATAATTATCTTCATAATTATTTTGTATATGATCAATTAAGGGATTTTGAAGTGATAAAAGAGCTTTTTATTTTATTTTTGAAAATTACGAACTAATTTGTTTTTGGAAAACTAACACTTTTTCTTATTGATATTTCTGTTTCTTGTATTTGTTTGTTGTAATATTATTTTGTATAACATTTTTTGTAATGTTAATTAAAATATTATTATATATTAAAAAGAGTTAAATGATTAAACACGAAAATTATTAACTTTATTTGAAAATTAGACAAATACAAGAACAAAAAAGTAAATAATTTTAAATATAAGGTTTTGTACAGTAAAACTTTATATTTGAAATTTTATTGTACAAAACTTTAAAGTTTAAGATTTTAAATTTATTTTTGGAGCTCATACAAGCTTACATTTAAAGGTATAAGAGGGTTTTTAGAGATGTTTTTATCAAAAAAATGAAAAAAAGTTGATGTTGAGTAGTAATTCTTTGGACATGCTCATGTTGGTGCTGTTAGAAATACTGATGTTGATGTTTAAACTCGCAGATATAGTCGTCATGACAAGCGGTCCAAGTTACCTGGTTGGATACTTTCAAATGTGCGTGATGCACTGACATGGCTATCCACATTGTCCGAGAGGTGAACCTATAAAAATCATTACTTCTTTTTTCTTCTTAATATATAAAGAAACAAGTAGTTAAACAAATTTTAATTTTCTACCTTTTCTAAGGGATCTGGCTGACTGGCTCAACAATACAATAAGGCGGGTACTTTGGGCAGGAAAACTCTGTTAACACAAGAAGATTTGGAGAAGATGTCTGAAACTGGTGTCCATGACATTGTTTAGTAGTAAACCGGTTTGATTTTGTTGGTCTGGGCATAGCCATACTATGATTTGGCGGTACATATTTAAAACAATAGTGTTTCACCTTACTTTAGATAGTTAACTTTTATTCTCTTTTCGAATTTTTAACTGATTTGTAGAAAAAAAATTACAGAAAAACAATAACAAAATCATGGTCATTCATTCCATTATTCGAATCAAGGTATTAAAATCATTCATCGGCCCCTTGCAAAACAAATCAAGCAGTGGAAGTGAAATTGAAATTGGCACAATTAGTGCGAAGACCCAATAAAGTGGAACTAAAGCTCAATCTATTACTAGCTAGATCAAACTCTATCAAGTTATCTTCCAGCTGAAACCCTCCGATCACTACGGAAGTTCTCGCGTTGACTCCTCCGTCAACGAAACCCAAACAGATGACTTCACGGCTAACGCTCACCATCGAGTTAGCTCCGAAGATCCTCCAAACGACCTCGTTACTCTGAAACACAAGCTGGATATCCGGCACAGCGTATCCAACGCGCGTTCCGAACACGTTCTCCGTGCTGAAACACGCGCCGAACGGCTTCACCGACGGTACTCGAGTAATATTCCTCGCGGCGGCTGCTTTGACGAACGCCGACGTGAACGCGTTGAAGATCGACGTCTCCAACACGGTGTACGGATCCACCGTGCTGATCTTGGTTCCTCCGACGCCGGTAGTTCCGTCGATCTTGAGAAGCGTTTTGTTGATCGGAACCGATTTATCAGCGATTCTGATGTCAGTGACGCCGACGAAATACTCGGTGGATTTCTCTCCTTGCGAATACGCAGAAGCAGTGCTCACGGGATTGATGAGAAGCGGCGTCGTTTGGAGCCTTGAGATCTGGATCCCGGGGAGGAACACGTAAGGTCCGTTGCCGAAGAAGGCGACGCCTCTTCCCGAAGTGAGACACACTGCGAATTTGCGTTTGAAGCTAAACGCGGCGGCGAACTGAGACGGGAGTCCGATGTTGTGGCGTCCCATCCCAGCCATGCCGACGGTTCCGGCGGCGAGTCCTTTAAGGAGAAACGTTGCCCCGCATCCGAATATCAGATTGGGGATTTTAGCGACCCGACCCGGGTTCCGGCCGTCGGTTGATTGAATCGACACGACGTCTATAGCGACTTCGCCGGAGGTGGCGGTTCCGGTGACGGTGTTATCTGGGATTAAGCTGCAAGTGTTGTTGCTGCAGCCGGGTCTAGGAGGAGAGAAGCACGTGCCGCAGGCGGTGGAGCCGGTTCGTGAGCACACGGCGGAGTTGCAGCGAGGGGAGCGGTAGGTGGTGGAGACGTAATCTTTGTCGCAGTCGACCCAGAGGTTTCGGCCACCGAGGTCGAAGACGACGGAGGCGGCGACGAGTGGTGTGCGTTGGTTGATGACGGTTGTGTATTGGTTGGTGGATTTGTCCTTTGTGACAGGGAGAAGGAGAGCTTTTGGTCGGAATGATGGTTGAGCAGATGAGAATGAGAAGATGAAAAGGAAAAGGACGGAGAAAATTGTCGGAGAAGAAGCCATTATTAGAGATGAATGTGAAGTACTGTCCTGATGATAAGTACTGGTCTTACTGTGTGTATTTACAACATTTTGGTTATTTTTTTAATGTGGCGGCTAATTTGAATAATTGGATAACGGTGTGCCGCTTTGACTTTCTTGATAGTTACTTTCCAGATATAACATATGTGAAAGTGATGCAATTTTTTTTTTTTTTTGTCGACGAAATGACACAAATCAAATCTAGTTTCTTCTTTGACCAAAAAAAATAAATAAATCAAATCTAGTTTCTTCGTTTTGGTGGGTTTAGATAATTACTTTAGATTGAATTCCAATATCTTTTGCTAACTTTTTGTTAAGTTCCTATTAAATATTGATATTATTTGTCTCTTAAACCTATTTTTACAAACTATAAACATAAACTAAAAATAATGGTCTTATTTGAGTTTTCTCCAACTGTTGAATTTTATTCCTCGATTTTACAGGGTTTTCGATGTTTAGTTTTTATATCGTATGAGATTACCGAATCCCCTATATATTATTTCAGGAGCACTATTAGTATTTAACCTTTATGTCATGTGTTATTATCAAAAATGCCATTTCCAATGTGGCAACACCACAATCACTCTCACACCCTATATTTAAAAACCCTCTTTTTATTAGCTTAATTACATAGACTGCCATTGTTCATTTAATTTGACAAAAGTATTGTTGTCATGTGATATACTATAATGTCCGGTTGATATTCTAATCAACTGATTCGATTTGGGATACAACCATTAACATTAGGCGCGTATCATTCAACACTTACGACCAGTTTTAGTTTCACTTACGAGTACTTATTTTAACAGACAAAATCGTATATGCATATACTGAGAAAATACGTAAGTGGCATTTGAAAATCTGAAACACGTGTCATATAATATCAATTAACTAATTTTTATTATAGTATTTTCACTATAATAACCAACTTGAATCGACCACCTACACTAAAAGAAATATGAAACATGTATTGTATAATATAGTGATATTACCAACTTGATAGGTACATGTTAATTTTGGTTGTTGTTGACAATACCGGAGTTTCCAAGTTTCTTCTAACTAGCATGTTCTCAGGTCTATGATATACTATATTTTATTTTGTCACCATAGTTTGGTCTATGATCATTTTTACATAAAATCAAGAAAGCATAATATAATGGTGTGATGCTGATAATTTGTATTCATATAATTAAATAGTTTGAAATTAATAGTTCTATTTATAAACATTATCAAATTTTATACAAGGCATTTAACCAGTGATTATTCCCTCATTATTTGTTATATAATGTAAGTGTAACAAAATACATGACGTAAATTACAGTTTTTACTATCATGTATACAAATCAGTAAAATCAAAATGACAGTATTTTATTATCATCGGTTTCTAATTCGTTATATATAACAATTTTTACTATAATTATATTGGGGTTTATGCAAGTCATTTAATAGAGGATCTTCATTATTGGTTGTAAATTTTATTCCTTTTTTACATAAGTGTACAGTTGCTACGACAACTATATATTCATAAATTTTAGGAGTATGATTTCTAATTTACTTAATTGAGCAATTCTATTCCTTTAATATGGCAATTTGATGAATTTGCTCAGTTAATTTTTGTCAATCAAGATTAATTTGAATACATTTAAATACATGTAATGAAATTAAATTCCGGCAATAATTAATGTAATATTTTTTTTCATATACACAATTGTTATTGATTTCGAGTATTATGGCAAGTTTACATTTGTAGTGGAGCGCAAGTTACGTCAAATTACATTGTCATTATGGCCGGAATATTATAGATTTGCTTGACCAATACAATAGTTGTTGATTTCGTAGATTACGGCAAGTTTACATTTATAGTGGAGCGCAAGTTATGTCAAATTAATTTGAGAATATTACAGTCATTATGGCGATTTGGTTCTTTTTTCTTAACTCTAGACGAATATCATCGACTATATAACCAGGATTACTGACCTCTCATCACCTCACAACATTCATATTCACTCTTAAATCATCCCTTCTCAAACCATTATCGCAATAATCTCACTCATGGCTGCCTTCAATATAATTTTTCTAAATTCCTTCTACATTTTTATTACCATTTATTCTATAAAAATTCAAAAATAGTGATTAGGTTTTTTATAGTATATATTACACATATGCACATCACCTCGACAATACAATTTCACGTATATTTACTTCCACAAAATATATTTCGGTTACACTTAACTAACTACACAAGTTTCTTTTTTTTTCAATGAAGCTTATTTTATAAATATATTAAAATTCATTTAATATTTCATTTTGTAACATATAGTATATGTGATTATGACTTTTATTTTTCTAATAACTATAGATTAAAAGATAATTTATTTTAATCAATTCACCCTGCGCAGGGCGCAGGTTACCACCTAGTGTATGTTAATTAACAATAATACTGTTGTGTTACTTGCTGATTAAATAATTCCTGCTTGACCAATAATAGAGGAAATAAATATATTAGAAAGAGTCAGGAAACACCGTGGATGGTCAGGGGTAATGCAGGCCAGGTGACTAGGTGGGTGCCTTTCTTGATAGATTCGATGGTAATAGACTTAACGTTTTTGAAGAGAATAGACTTAACGTACTTGACCAGTATAATAAAACTGGCACGCACATCGATTACGGATCACATCAGTTTAAGGATATTATACTATTATTTATGAAGTGATTTTGCTGATTTGTTATATTTTCCATAATTTTAGGTGATTTTGCTTATTTATCATATTTTTATTAGGTTTTAGCAAAATCATTGATTTACTATTTATTTTTAACTAAATCACTAATTTATTAATTTTAAAATACTCTTAATAAATTTTATAAATATTAAAAACGAATTTAGTTTTAACAATATTAAAGTATATGTGATTTTGTTGATTTGTCATATTCTCCCTAATTTTAGGTGATTTTGCTTATTTGTCATGTTTTTATTAAGTTTTAGCAAAATCATTGATTTACTATTTATTTTTAGCTAAATCACTAATTTATTAATTTTAAAATACCTTTGATAAATTTTATAAATATCAAAAACGAATTTATTTTTAATAATATTAAATTACATGTTATATTAAAATTTATTTAATTTTCTTTATTTTCATATTTTTAAGATTTGACTTTTAGCTAGGTTATTGATTTATTATTAGTTTCTATCTGATTCGCTAATTTTTAATTTAAAAACAATACCTGTAATGAATTATATATATAATTAAAAACAAATTTTATTTTAACATATAAAATTATATGTGATATTAAATATTAAATAATTGATTCTAAAATAATAAAAGAAAATTATCAAAAAAATAAAATAAGATAATTCTTATATATATTGTGTTGCTATCTCAAAACAATTTTTTATTATAAAGATTAAAAAATTAAGATGCAAAAATATTATAATTAAATTTTAGTCAAGAAAATACGTGTATATAAAGATATTTTCTAAACTATTTCTAAGATATGAATGTTTTAAAAAATAACACAATAATAAGTATATATTTTTATAAAAAATATTTGACATATATAAATACTTTGATGTTCGATTTAATCATTTTAAAATAGAAAGAATAACTTATTATGCTGGTTTTTAGATTAATAAGACATACATTAATAAGTATTGATAAGAAGATTATGTCTGCATGGGTGGGTAAAACACATTCCTAACTAAAATAAATCAAAATTTCATTTATAATTGCCGAACATTAAATTATTTTTTGATCTTGAAAATCACAAAACATTATCACAACAATGTACTAAAACCAAAATATTAAATCTTATACAAATAATCTATAAAAGAAATAGGAAACTTAGTAAAAATATAAAGATACATAAAACAAGAATTAAATATTGAATAGTATAAAATAATTTAAGTATAATCTAAACAATAAAAAGGTATGTTCTATAAGTTATTGGTTTCTTTTGTCTATCACAGTTTCTTAAATCTAATTTGTTAATAATATATATAAGCTTATTAGTCATTGTTATTTTTATTTATGTTTTTTTAGTCGTGATTGTTTCTAATATTTTATTGCTGGTGAAATTTTTTTAATTTACAAATACAGTGTTTAATTTCAAATTCAAGTTTCCTAATCATAAATTAGTTGTTTGTAGTGATAAATTTTGTATCCAAAATATACACTTATAAATGTAAAGGTGAAAAATGAGTAGAATTTAATGCATAATGATCAATACAAATACTGAAATTAAATAATTTACTCAAAATTTGTATCAAAATTAATAATTTACATTTAAATTACAAAATAACACTAAAATTAAATTAATCTGCACAAGGTGCGGCTAATCATCTAGTGTTAAACAATATAAACACACGTTTGTAGCTTACGTGCAATCACATAGTCAATCAAATATTTATTAAATTTAGTTTGTCTTCTGTCAACAGTAAATAAATTGACATCTGGTCCTTTCAGGCAAAACCACATATATACCCACTGAATTTTTAATTTTTTTTCCTTTTGAGGAAATGATCAAATATATTAATCATTCAGTGGAATTGAAATTAAAGTTGGCACAGGTAGCGCAAAGACCCAATAATGTGGAACAAACACTAATCTATTACTGGTCCAATCAAATTCTACCAAATTAGCTTTGGATAAATTAATAGCAACTTTATTGGTTGAGTTCTTAGTTGAATAGCTAAACGTTAAGATTGAAGGTGAGAGACTTAACGTTAATGGTGCTCTTAGTTTCGGGTAAACTATTAACTGCTCTCTTTTTTTACATGGATCAGTAAAAGCTCAAGTAAATAGAAATAACCAATTGAGAAAAGGAACGACTTAAACGTGAATTTTATGTATTATTATGGGCTATACAGAACGTTATCTAATAATATTCTCCCTCAGTAAAACAAAAATCTTTGAAAAATTTACAAACTCAAGAGGTTTGGTTTCTTTTGTTTGTTCTTTTCTTATGGGTCGATTCTGATGTCGAGAGGCTCGTGTAGACGATCCGGTGGTGGTGGTGGTTCTGCTATGGGTAGCATGGATGTGTCATCATTCTTCTTCCCATCTAATATATCTGCTGCATTCTCAGCCAATGCTTTCTCCAATGATGACTTCGCCACTCTTGTTATGCATACTATCAGAATTACTGTACCATTACAAACAAAACTTTGATCAGATCAGAATCTATAAAATCTTTTATTACCAGTCTACAAGACCAGGTCACAATGGCTGGTCAAAACAAATACCACCCGGTTTGCTTCTGCTATATATATATATGATTACAGAAGGGACTCACCAGCTAGAGCAATGCCAACCATCATTAGTACCTGCATTCACATTTTCCAATGAGGAAGAAAGAAAAAGATTTCAGATTTGAATAATTGCACTAGTACACATCAGACTTGGTTAGGAAGAACTCATTATTACCCTCAGGATATTCAAGAAAAACTTTCAATATTTCAGATCCCAGAGATACAAGTCGCATGATGGAAACTAAGCAACTCATAAGTGCATGTTACACCATGGAAAAATAGCAACTCTAGTTATATTGTGGGCTAGACACCATAAGAATCTCAATTAACCCCATAAAACAGTTGTTGATTTGAAGTTCAGATTGGGACAAGTTGTTATTTTTCTTAATTCTTATACTACAACCTTCTAACTCTACGTAAATTGCCCCCTTCTAAATGTAGATGATAGGTGATGTGCAAATTATGCATTACAGTAGAAACACAGAAGTATCTTCAGTCCAATTGATCTGTGATCATAACCAATCAAGCAGTCAAGTAGAAGTAAATGAACAAAATCTTACCCAACGAAAAACTGACACCTCATGCCATCCATGTGTAATATCAGACAGATCTTTCAGTGTTGTTCCAACATAAACTAGCGCAAACGTAATGGGCTGTTACATTAAAAACATTTCAGATGATTAGTCATGATTATGTATGATATAAGTAATCAACACTTTCACATGCATGCTATCCATGAATAGGGTACATATAACGCATGTCCATTTGGGTCAAGCTACCACTACTAATCTCCAAGGATAGAGCAATTCTTGGTTGTAAAAAATATCAAGTACGACTACTAACCATTTCACAACTATCAAAGTATAAATGGACAGCGTGCAAGAGAATACTGAATAAATGTCAGTACCATCATTCCCAACCAAGTGGCCAGCATGTATTCCCCTAACCGAACAGGGGTGACAGATAGCAGGTAATTCAACATATTGAAGGGCAGAAGGGGAACAACACGTAGGAGCAAAACTATCTGTACAGGAAGAAAATATTAACATGTAATTAGCAGTCAATCAATTACATTTAGCCAGAAACTTAAGACACTTTGCCATACTGTTGGTCCCAGGTATAGTTGTATGAATAAAAACGAACTAGTATCAATTAACTGAGAGAAAGCTACTTTCATACCTTGAAGCCAGATCTTTGAATTGCAACGGAAACAGCTTGAAACTTTGGGTAATGCTTTATTTTTGAGGTGACATAAGATTTACCAATCTGCATGATAACAGAAAGACAAAAGAAACATTAGCAACAATGAGATATTAAGATAGGAAAGATGCTACACTTAGTTTGATTGCCTAGTTGTGAAGACGCAAAAAAAAAAAATCAAGTATCAGTTACATCTCTGGTTCGCCATTACAAGCGCAATATAAAATTAAAGCAACATATACTGTCTTATCTAAGACACATACCGTTCTACCAAGTAGAAATGCTGCTGTTGCACCTAATGTAGCTCCAAGAGAGTCGGCTACAAATCCTACAGGCAGGCCAAAAAGATAACCACCCCCTAGCTGCAGAAACCAAATCATAACTATCAGAACAGAGATAAAAATCCCGAGTATCCTATTATCTTGTAACAAAAAATAATTGTGTAAAAACACACATCTTAGAAGCGCATCCTAGATTTCACTACACAGTTATGAATTGACAAAGAGATAACCACCCCCTAGCTGCAGAAACCAAATCATCATAATCATAACAAAGATAAAAAAAAGCCTGAGCTGACAAAAAAGATAAAAAGCCTGAGTATCCCATCTTGCAACTAAAAATATCATGTAGAAACAAACATCATAGACCTCACTACACAGTTATGAATTGACACCTACCGTAAGTACAGAAGCCGGAACCGCCACAACTGTGAGGGGAATATAAGCCAAAGCCCTGCAAATTTCAATGAGAAGCGGTATATCACAAGATTATTATTTAAGGCAGACAGATAACAATGACGGCAAAAAACAATGTATTAGTGGTGGGACACTAACTTCGAAAGAGATAACCAGAAAAGTAGCGAGCATGAGAAAAAAACTCACAGTGCAATTGGCCCAAAGGGTCCAAGATCTTCCTTAATCCATAACAAGAAGTCCTTCAATTTCTGCAGACAGTAAACAAAAAAATGATTCCTAACTCATATGTATCACCATTAACCTGATCTATTCACTGAGTATTCTTCTCTACTATCTCCAACCTACAGATGCTGGCAAAATTGTAGATTCTATGAAGAGTAAGAGTGTGTTAACAATCTAGCGACCGAGTAACACTCCTATATCAAAACAACGAACATAGCGATCTAGCGAGTTCCAGCATCAATACTCCATTCACCGACGAGATTATCGATTCACTAAAAGCTGCAAATATCGAGACTAGAGAAATCACCTGTTCAACGGGGAGAAAAATGAGAGCAGTGCCGATAGCGACAAGGAGGAGGAGCGAGATTGCTATTCGGAAAGTGGAGGGAGTGAAGGAACTCGCCGCCATATACAAGGATCTGAGGCGTCGGCGCCACCAAGGCCTCGAATGGTCATCCTCGTCTCCGTCGTAGTCATATTGATCTCCATTTGCGTAAGATCCTGGCTTCAGCCACGGCCTCGCCCTTAACCCCTCCACTTTCGCCAGATTTGTACGCCTCTTCCCCTGATTCTGGAGTTATGATTCAGACGCCTCGCCTCTACCTCCCGCTGAATTGACACTGGGATGAATCTGTGAGTGAGATTGCAGAAATCGATAGAGAGAAAGAGAGGCAACTCTTCGAATTTTTTCACTGTTGTTCTTCGATCTCCGATCTTTGTTTCCGGTTCACTGTAGCAACTTTTTCCGCGAACATTTTCTTTTGATATTAATGGCCCATAAATATTTGGGCTCGTAGATGAGCCAAAAGCCCAAATAATATTTATTATTGTGTATTTGTGATTCTACTTACAAATTGATCTTTTTTTTTTTGAAACTGTACAAATTGATCTTTTCTTTTGAGTAATTAAACAATTTAATTATTCATCTGAGTTAGTTTTTTTTTTGTTAAATGAAAATTTTAATGTTACAAGATTCGCTTTCAACTCCATGCAACAAAGCTGAAATTTTTCATGCCATCGACATTTGTCTGAACTGTTGTACAGTTTGATATTAGAAAAAAGCGTTAACAACTTGATTCTAAAAGGGCTTATTTGCCAGATAGCTTATTGTGAGAGCGTAATTAAGAATCTAACTATGATTTTGACATAATCAATTATATGACTCTTTGTCCATAATTAACCGATTATACCCTCAGTTCTAACAAGTCACCGGTTTCCATTCTTAAACTAAACGTAGTGGATTGTTTTCGTCTGCATATTAAGCATCACATAATTTACTCTGCACGTGGTATATATTCAACACATATAATGTAAGTGTATGCATCGAGAAGAGTGGTTAACAGTTGTAAGATTACCAGAAATAATGTTAACGTAACGGCGAAACAAAGATACTCAATGTATATGATTATATACTACGTGTGTAGATAAAATAGTATTATTTAAATATAGTCTGGAATAAAAACATCTCATGATTCCATACTCAATGTATATGTTACCGGTTTCCAATCTTAAATGGCTATATCTGATTTGTCTTTTTTTCATGGCATTCTTAGCAGAAGATGACATGTGCATCATGCAAGGCAATCCATGCCAACACCTACATTCTACCATGGCAGTATTCAAGGTACTAATCCTCAAAGTGTATCGAAGCTATGGAATATGCCTCAACTGGTGGAAAATTAAGTAGTTTATTGTTGATTTAATATAGTCGTTATATTTTACTACATGTGAATGGTATGACAGGGTGTTTCAAATGATATTGAAACTAACTTTGTGGAACTACCTTGCAGAATTCTGGAAATGTATCATCAATTCAGCCATGCCGACAGTGTAGTCGCTATGGGAACAACAAGGCGGCTTGCCGCAACTCAATGTAATAACTAAGCAATCGAAAATGACGTCATGAAATGGAACACCCAGATACATTATATTTTGGATAAATGAAATGATGTCATGTTAACTTAATGATAGTAATATATGTTATTACTATTCCATGAAAAATATTATGTTATTTACCACTATTTGCATAGTACAATTAGTATTGAATTACATAAAATAGAAAGCTAATGGGGATTGGTGAGAGAACACTATAACTAAACACTAAACCCTAGTTAGGGAAGTATAAACCCTCATCCATTGCAACCCCAAGAGTTTCATAATCATGTATAGTACATTAATATCTCGTTAAATGAAGATCTCGCAGTCAGAATTGTGCGTGCGAAGTTGAAAATACTATTCTATGTATAAAATATAGTATGAAAGTCATGCAAACTTTAACAAGTATCAGCCATGTAGTGATAGAGTAAATTAGTCAAGCATAGCATAATCAAGTATAGTACATGACATACCGAACCCAATTATCAAAACTAAACCCTAAGTGAGATATGTCAACCCAAATCCCAAAGATCAACATTATAATAGATGGTTAGGTTCGGTGATTTTTAATACTATACCCAAATCTGGAAATGTTAACCCAAATCCAAAAATAAAATGGGGTAATATGTTATTAAATTGGGTGTATTAAATATAACTCCAAACACTTACGAAAATTTCTCATAATAAAGCATACATAATCATTCAATCATACATAATAAAGTATATTACATGACATACCCGACCCAAATTAGCAAAACTAAACCATAAGGGGATATGTCAACCCAAATCTCTGGCACTGTTTAATTCTATAGGAATTGTACTATTTTAAACGATACGATGGCATAATAAAGCCATGATTGACATACACGAACTACAAACAGAATGGAGATACCTAAGAGAACATTTGACAACAAACTAAACACAAGTTAGTAAATTATATACCCTAATCCAGTTGCTAAGAGTACCAAAAACTTCCATAACCCAAATCAAAATACAACATACGAGATGTGCAAAAAAAACAATTTCCATTTCATATATATTAAATGGTATAGAAATGTATATACAAGACATCTCCATAATTCTCGCTTGAATGAAATGAAAATTATTAGGTGATTGAGTAACCTTGTGTCTACATACATAATCATTGGAAATTGTTGGGTGACTGAGTAAACAATTTCATTGTCAGTGGATGTATCCTAAACCCTTTTCTTGCCAGTCGGTTCATATCTTGTATCAAACAATCTACTTGGAAGCTCTAACTCTTCCATACCAAACCTGGAGAATGAAAAGATAGACAAAGAGTGAGGATGGTTCACAGTGCCATATGCAATATATAAATGAATAATGAGTTAATCAGAGGAAGAACCGGCAAACGAATGGATCATCATATTGTGCGATCGTACTATTCCGTGCGAAATGGAATACTACTAAATTCATACTATTCCACTTGTTAACAACATCCACATACTATTCCACATGTTTATAATATGAACATCATAACATAGATTAAGAAACTACTAATTAAACCACATCCAAACACCAATTGCACCAAATCAAACATAATAAAAACTGATATTATACTACATACAATGGTTGAGTGGGTTATGAATACTATTACATTTGAAATGGAAACTAGATCTGAAATTTCATACCATGTGTACTGACCGGCCAATTCTAAGGAATGATATTCTACACATCTTCGTATGAATTACTACACCACATATTGTACATCATCAACATTAGTATGCAAGTGGAAAATGGTAAAGAACATCAAAAAAAAGGAAGTAACCACACAAGTGAAGAAGGTGGACATGAGGGAAGGAAAACACCGCGAATTTACCGTAGGTAAGAAGATCTGAGTAGATTTGACTTGAAGAACTTGGAGAGAGAGCGGATTTCACTTTAACGCCTCTGAAACCGTAACACCCTCCGATGTTTGATGATGGCGCAGTAGGAAAAACGTAAATGAATGGAATGGGAGTACAACAGAGATGAAAAGCTATCGAAATCTGGGGAAGAATACGTCATGGAAGAGAAAGATGCCGTGGAGGAGATCGGTGAGCAGAGACCTTTCATCTTTGAGAGAGTTACCAAATGAAGTAAAAAAGAGAAGATGTGAAGATGGTTAAGCCACAAGTTAATTTTGTTAGGTTAATAATTATTATTTTTTTATTTTTGTTTGAGCAGGTTGTGCCGGTTGGTAAGCGGGGCATTACGGTATTATTATGTATAATTAACAGAGTGTATATGACTGTTAGGTAAAATAGCTAGTTCGCCAATTACGCTTTTTTTCATGGTCATATGACCCAATTTCCCATTCTAAAAATACTTTTTTACTCAGAAGAAGGCAATGATATTTTGGAATAACTCGAGAGTTGTGTGATGGGGGCAAGAGGCAGGCAAGTGTAGTGTGCATATCCTTCTCGGGGCGTTAAAACCGGCGAAGGTGTTAATACTTAAATACAAATGATATAAGCCTTATGAAAGCTAAGTAATTAATACTCCCTCCGTTTCATATTATATGTCGTTCTAAGTCTTTGCACACAGATTAAGAAAACATTTAATTTTACATATTTCCAAAATAAAAATACTATTACCAATACACATCAACCAATATAAAAATAGAATAGAGAATATTTTCAATAAATTTTGCATTGAAAACCGAAAACGACACTTATTTTGAAACAAAAATTTTGCTCTAGAACGACATATAATTTGAAACGGAGGGAGTAGTTATCACGTTGTCCTCTCCACATAAAATACTATACGAGTAGTCTGTAGTCATCAAATCAATTAAAAATGAAAAAAACGCACGAGAGAAAAAACGCATGTTGAATGCTGACGTGTCGGTAGGTCCATGTATCCAACGTATCACTGTCTTCCTTGTAACCAAAAACCATTTCACATCAATAGAGGTCTCTCTCTCTCTCTCTCTCTCTCTAGCTCCGTCGCTGTTTGTTTGTCGACCAAATCGAAGCCTAGAAAGACGACAAAAATGGGTGTTCTGAGCATGGTTGTATTGGTAAAAGCAGCTTATTCGTTGAACAGCTTCGTCTTCGAGGCGGAAGACATCCGATTCGGTTGCCCGTGGTGGTTCGTCGTCGTCGGTGTGGCGTGTCTCCTCGTTCTCTTCGCCGGGATAATGTCGGGACTAACGCTCGGATTAATGTCCCTTGGCCTTGTCGAGCTAGAGATTCTCCAGCAGAGTGGTTCCTCCTCCGAGAGAAAACAAGCCGGTACGGTTTTGTCTTCTTTCTTTTATTTTATTTTTCGTTACTTACTCTACGGGTTAAAAAAAAAACATCGATGCTTTGATTGAAATTACATACCGGACTTGATCGATTCGTAACGGCAATAGAATTAATAGTAAGAAATTATTTTTCTATTTAATTATTTTTTTTTGTAAATTTAGCTGTAATACCTTTGTGGTGGAGTCTCTATTCTTACACTTGAGTCTTGTTTTTGGGTGTGTGGATATTGTAGCTGCTATCTTACCAGTGGTTAAGAAGCAGCATCAACTTCTTGTGACTCTGCTTCTATGCAATGCAGCTGCCATGGAGGTAAATACTACTAATTGTGTGCACCTCATCATTAGGATAAATACATAATTGCAGATATCATTTGAACTATATGCTTCTATGAAAGCTTTTGTTTTTATTCCTTTTTTTTTTTCAGGCACTTCCTATATGCCTGGATAAGATATTCCACCCCTTTGTGGCTGTTTTGCTCTCTGTTACTTTTGTTCTTGCTTTTGGGGAGGTAACTTTTTGTTTTGTTTTTGTCTTGGTCCTGGTTTGTCTTTTATTCAGAAGCTGATACAAAGCTATTTTACAAGCAGATAATTCCACAAGCTATATGCTCGAGGTATGGGCTTGCTGTTGGCGCTAATTTTTTGTGGCTGGTTCGCATTTTGATGATACTCTGCTATCCTATCGCTTACCCTATTGGCAAGGTGATGTTATTGTTGTCGTTGTACTAAACCGTCTTTGTCAGAGCACTAAATGTCATTAAACCACAAAATACAGGAAATTTGTTGAATCTTGCATTTACTTTTAGCATTTTGTTATTAAGAAGTGGTACTTGTTGAAGCTAATTGCATTGATTATATCACCTAAGACCAGTGGATGCATTTATAGATGCCAGATTATAATGTAGCTGTGATTGTTTTTCTTATACCAATTTTTTTTTAATATGCCTTAGGTTCTTGATGCTGTAATTGGGCATAATGACACACTGTTTAGGCGTGCTCAGCTGAAAGCACTTGTCTCAATGCACAGCCAGGAGGTAGTATCCCTTTTATGATCCAAACAAGCAGACAAATCCAGGATAGGGGAAAAGACAGATTTGTCTTGTACCTCCTGTCTGATTTGTCAAGTAATTTATTATCAAAGAGTAACTTTTTATTTCCCAGCTTTCCATTCATATGCTGTTTCTCTCCAACATAGGCTGGTAAGGGAGGTGAACTGACACACGAGGAAACAATGATTATAAGCGGAGCCCTTGATTTGAGTGAGAAGGTAAGGCTTTATATTAGCCAATACATGTCTTCGAATCTGAATAAGTTATGTTTAAAATGAAATGGTTGCATGAGTCTGGGTATGGATGATGACTTACTTTGAATTCTTTCGTCTTCCAATTTAAAAACTAGTTTAAATATTTTTCTTACTGCTTCAAGATTAGTTGCACTGATCTAATTCACACGCTTTCATTTCCTGGAAGCTCAGAAGGCTGAGGAAGCTATGACGCCAATTGAATCAACGTTTTCCTTGGATGTGACTACAAAGTTAAACTGGTGAGTAAGCTTAAAGCTGGTCTTTGTCTAGATGATTTTCTTCTCTATATCTGTCAAATCTTCCAAAGAAAAAAAAATGGGTTTTGAGAAACTCCATTTAGCTGATTAGTTGAAAATTTATACTGTAACTAACATGAGAGCATGAATATTCACATTGTAAATATTGGCAGGGAAACAATTGGAAAAATACTTTCCAGAGGTCATAGCCGGATCCCTGTCTACTTAGGGAAACCGAAAAATCTCATTGGGCTTCTATTGGTAGGTACTCACTCTCCTGTCAAACATTTGCATTGCTTCATTTCACTGAGAGCTCTATTAGATTTACTTATTTCTGTGTATACTGGCGTTACTTAGGTTAAGAGTCTTCTAACTGTAAGAGCAGAAGCAGAGACATTAGTAAGTTCTGTTTCCATCAGGAAGATCCCAAGGTTTTTCTTACTTCCTTAAGCTGTAGGTAGCCATAATAAGTGTCTTTTGCACATGAAATAAGTTCCTGTACGTTTGCCTGGATCCAGGGTTCCATCAGATATGCCATTGTATGATATCCTCAACGAGTTTCAAAAGGGAAACAGTCACATGGCTGCGGTAGTCAAAGTCAAAGATAAAGATAAAAAGAAGAACATGAGTAGTAATGGGGAACCACCCAAGGAATATATGAACTCATACTCGAGTCCTCTTCTAACAGCTCCCCTGCTTAAGCAAGTCGATGAAAGGCATGACGATGTTGTGCTTGATATTGATAAAGTACCAACAACAATTGCGGAAACTAGGGGAAGAAATTTTCAACAGAACGGTGTTGTGACAAGGGAGGACTTGCCGCGTTTGTTAGAAGATAACGAGGATGGAGAAGTTATAGGCATCATCACATTAGAAGATGTCTTCGAAGAACTTCTACAAGTATGATCTTATGCCTCTTATTTTTCCCTCTATTCCAAAAGTCTATACTCTATGCTATGTATTGATCCCACTTGCTTTGGTGATTCTCTGAAAATGCAGGCAGAGATCGTGGATGAAACCGACGTATACATTGATGTACATAAAAGGTATTGACTTTGTTCTGAGTAAGTCACTTACTCTCTAGATTATTTCACCAAAAAAGATTCACTGAAAAGGTAAAACTATTGTGACATCATTTTAGGGTACGCGTGGCAGCAGCAGCAGCAGCGGCTGTATCATCCATAACACGTGCTTCGCCAGTGGTAAGCATCAAACCCTTGATACATATCCTTCTGAATCAAACTTGAACCTACTTTTGTGGAGGATTAATGACTGTGTGTGTGTGTGTTTGTTACGTAGGAGTATCAAAGCAAAGTAGGACTAACGGTGAAGAAGCTTGTGGGTAAAGAAGCACGAAGTACCAAGAAATCAAAAACCACGGAGCCTCTTTTAGCAGAATCAGATAGATAATATAATACTATACAGTATTTTTGTTTACCTTGTGTTAGTTTAATCTTCAGTGTCCTATCTTTATTGTGTCACGTCTCTTTAACACTTTCTTTGTTGTATGTTGTGTCTAATGCAAGTTGAAACAATGGAAAGAAAAGGAAGAGTGTAATTTTTGTTTTGTTGTAATCGTTTATTTGCATTTGTGCAATAGCATTTATGATTTTGATGGTAGTCTGTTAATCTCATCACCTTAATACACACAACAACGAGAAACTTGCAGAAGTAAAGAACAAAAGATTTGACTTCCAAAGAGTCACGAGCTCTCTCTGGGAGTAGAATCTGTCTTTGGGAGAACCCATTTGCCTACTACTACTCTCCCTAAAAGCCCTTCAAGCTTCTACAACTCGAATGGCCTCCACATCTGTTGCTTCCTCTGAGAAACATTATTTTCCTTGTTATGCTTTGCAACAACAGAAGAAACACATCTCTTGAGCTCTGAGTTTCTCTTATCTGAGCATGTCTCGCTAAACTCATCTGCCTTATTAGCTTCTCTCTTCTCTTCATATTTCTCTCTCACCATTTCACTGTAAAATTTATTCTCCTCTCTCAGCCTCTCCATCTCTTCCTTCATCATCTCACAATCCCCATTAGCTTCACCATAATCGACTGAGGATGATTCATCGACCCATTTGTTTTCGCAGTCATCGAACTTCAGACTCTGGGTACTCGTCATGAGTCTCACAAGCTTTGGAGCAAGAAGACTCATCATCCCAAGTTGATGATTTCTCATGCATGATTCTCTGAGCCATGTTTGTAGACAGAAGAAGAGGGTCTCAACAAGTCGTATCTCTCGGCTAAGGAGCGATGTGAAGGGTAGAAATCTTAGACCATAGCTATAAGCTCAGGCCTTCTCTTATAATACATCTCAGCTCGTGCGGCGAAAGAATCCGCATCCTCATCGATCACTCTCACCATTTCCTTTGTCTTTTCATCCAACTCTGCAATTGTAAAACTAATAAAAAGAAAAAGACATCATGTCAAAAAAATCTCAATGAAGTCAAACACTTTTGGTCACTGCTAGTCAAATGTTCTCCGAAAAACATAACTAATAATCTCTCTAAAGCTGCTCAAAACTAAAAACAAGAAACAAACTCACTCAAGCCTCACACACAGAGGCTATATCCACTCCTTGGGGTTGATACAAGCATCCAATAGCTTCCACTCCTCTGTGCCCATGTTCCGGTTTCTACACCCAACAAAACACCGTTACTAACAATTGTACTAGCCAAAACGAGTTAGAACTTAGTTGTCTTTCACAAATGGCAAAAGGAACTTACATGGTCATATTCCCATCTTGCTGACAGCGGAAGAGAGACATGAATACTCTCTATATTCTCCCTCCTGTCTTCACACCGAACGTCGTTCCACGATTTCAAATCAATGCAAACACACATTATACAAGCACAAGAGGTCATCCTAACAAAGTATCAAGGCAGCTCATACCGAGTTGAATTCAACATATCTTCCTCTTCGCAACTGTTGCCATGCCCTGTGCTGCTCTGTAAATTCCATGTCTTTCCTTTTCTCTACTATATAAGAGAGAGTGTGAGAGAGAGAGAGAGATGGTGTTACAGAGCTGACGCCGGCGGCGAAGAAAGGAACCGGACCTGGTTTCTGATCAGAGGCAGAGCCTTTAGCGGCTCGGTAAGCTTCATGAGGTATAACACCATAAACAACAGAGAGAGACAATTCACACCAGCCAAGTCAATGATGAAAAGAACGTCGTCGGCCACTGATTTTGACCGCTTCTCCCACTGTTAAAATAACAGTCCCTTGCTTTTATATTTCTCCTCCTGAATTTCAAAACCATTGTCCAAGTCAACTAATCCATTTATTTATTATAACCAGACCAGAAACGCATTTGAGTTGCGGTTTAACTTGGTTTAATCAATCCGCTTATCTAATCTGATCCACAGTCAAATATTAATTTGGTTTTCTAGCCCAAAACGTGACCTTTTTTCGGGTGTGCGTTAACAACGTCTGGTCTGGTTTATTAATAACTGAGTTAAGGTTGATTAAGCCCTTTGTAATATCATAAACAACAAAGTCGTTGTAGTATAGTGGTAAGTATTCCCGCCTGTCACGCGGGTGACCCGGGTTCGATCCCCGGCAACGGCGATTTTTTTTAATTTCGTTAAGGTGTTCGTTGAGATGGTGAGTTTTGGTTCGGAGCCCGGGAGCGTATCCGCTGTCTTCTGCGGTTAAGGCTTGCTCCGAGATCGGAGAAGGTGGACTAGGGAGGTGCCTTTCACACACTGTGTTGTTATCAACAACCGGTGGTTGATGCATGCCGGGTGTTCGACGAAATCCCTCAACCAGATATTTTTTGGTTGGACAGCTGTACTCTCTTCGTACTCGAAGAAGGACTTGTGCGAGGAAGCTTTTTGGACTTTTTTTTTTCACGTGATTAGTCTACATTTGGAACGGTTTTTACGGCAAGGGAAAGAGATTCATGGGAAGCTTATTACGAATGGGATAAGTAGCCATATGTGGTTGTCGAGAGTAGTCTTTTTGGATATGTATTGTATATGCGGATCGATAAGGGAAGCTAGGCAAGTGTTCAATGGGATGTCCAAGAAGAACACCGTATCTGTTAGAACGGACAGCACGAGAAAACTTTTGAGATGTTCAGGGAAATGGAAGAGAAAGATCTCTACTGTTTGGCAGCGGTCAGACTTGGGAAAGAGGTTCACGGCCAGTACGTGATAATGTGATTGTGGAATCGGCTTTAGTTCACCTGTATGGAAAAATCTGGTTGTATAGTATTATGGAAAGCTTATTATTCATTATACACAATGATTTACAATATATAGAGAGTACATGTGAGGGTTTATAGAATCAGTAATTACACTTAAGTCCCTTAATACATTCTATCCTTATACCCTCCCTCAAGATGGAGGCAGTTCCTTGACACCAATCTTGCTTCTGAGTTCAGTGAAGAGCGGACGAGGCAATGGTTTAGTCAGCGAGTCAGCTAGTTGATCTCTGGTGTGTACATGTTGCACACGCAAGACCCCAGCCTGAATGTTGCCACGCACGAAGTGATAGTCAAGAGCAACATGTTTCATCCTAGAAAGAAATATTGGGTTCGCGCAAAGATATGTGGCGCCGACATTATCACAGTAAATGACCGGGGATGCAGGAAGTCTGATACCGAGTTCAGACAGGAGTGAGCAGATCCACCGTAATTCTGAAGCAGTATTGGCTACAGCTCGATACTCAGCCTCCGTTGACGAGCGCGCAACACTTCGTTGTTTCTGCGACGACCACGAGATAGGACTACCACCAATGTAGACGACATAAGCATTTGTAGATATGTAATCATCAACATCCCCTGCCCAGTCCGCATCGGAGAATGCATGAACCGTAAGAGGTGTAGTAGCACTCAGGAAAATTCCATGAGATGTTGTGCCTGCAAGGTATCTCAAGACCCGTTTCACAGCTTGCCAATGAAGGTCTGTAGGTCTATGCATGTATTGAGAGAGCCGGTTGACGGCGAACGCGATGTCTGGTCTTGTCAGAGACAAGTACTGAAGACTCCCAAGAACCATACGATACTCTTTAGGATCCTGCAGTGCTGTACCCGAGAGAAGAGATAGCTTGGGCAGAGGCTGCATCGGAGTATTGACAGGTTTAGCGTCGGACATGTTAAGCTTGTGTAGCAGATCAGTAATGTACTTCTTTTGCATGAGATGAAGTCCTCTTGGTGAGCGGATAGCTTCAATTCCCAAAAAATAACTTAGAGCACCAAGGTCTTTTAGTGAGAATCGCGAGCTGAGAGAAGCAAGGATAGCTTGTACAGTCGATTTGTCTCCTGCAAGTATCATGTCATCTACGTAGACGAGTATATAGACGCAGCTGTTGTCTTTGTTGTAGATGAACAGAGAAGTATCTGCAAGAGAGTTAGTGAAACCCGACTGCAAGAGAAAAGTGCGGAGCTCATTATACCACGCACGTGGCGCTTGTTTGAGACCGTAGAGCGCCTTCTTCAAGCGGCATACATGGTGAGGCCGATCACGATCAACAAACCCAGGCGGCTGAGAGATATAAACTTCCTCCGTGAGGGTGCCTTGTAGAAAGGCGTTATTTATATCAAGCTGATGAATGCTCCAGTTCTTTTTCACTGCAACATCAAGCACCGTACGGACTGTAGTTGGTTTAATAACCGGACTGAAAGTCTCCGAGTAGTCCAGCCCATATTGTTGATCAAATCCTCTCGCCACAAGCCGCGCTTTGTACCTTTCAATAGAACCATCAGCACGATATTTAAGTGTAAAAATCCACTTACAAGAGATTATATTCTACCGTGTTGTAGGTTCCGTTAAATCCCAAGTGCGATGCTTCATCTGTGCATTATATTCTTCACACATAGCATTGCGCCAGTTAGGATCTCTTAGAGCCTCTGCCACAGTTGTAGGTATTTTTGGGTGTGGTTTTTGTGTAGTGGCAGTAAGGGTGAGTTTCGAGTTGGGTTTGGTGATACGGTTTTTGGCGCGAGTGCGCATAGGGTGGATATTTTGTGGTTCATTTGGTTGAGTGTTTGGGTTTGTTTCTGTGGAAGAAGATGATGGTTGTGTAGAGCCAGGTGGATGTGTTTGAGGATTGGGGATCGGAACAGTAGGTACCGTGGGTAGGTTTGCAGGTTGTGGTTCTTCTTGCAACTGTGACAGAGGCGGTATCAATGGCACCTCTGGCGCTAGGATAGGAGAAGAGGACGCTGGAGCAGGAGCAGTGAGTGGCGGAGCCGGTGCAGGAGGAGCCGACTCTGGAGTTGTTGCCGCAGTAGGTGAAGGAGTCTCGTTACACGGGGGCATAGGCGAAGGAGCTCGTGTAGGCAGCACTGTTAAGACCGGTCCTGCACTCTGATTGACATCCATCTCAGTCTCTGTCTCAGTTTCCATACCAGTTTTCGAAGAACTCTTATCAGCATAAGGGAATGTAGTCTCAACAAACTGCACGTGACGCGACGTATAGATGCGTCCTGAATCCTTTTCCAGACACAGATACGCACTCTGCGTTAGAGAATATCCCAGAAATACACACTTCGCAGAGCGTTCGTCCAACTTATGCGCTGTGTACGGACGAAGCCAAGGAAAGCACAAGCATCCAAAAACTCGTAGCTTCTTGTAATTGGGAGCCTGATCAAAGAGCTTTGCATATGGAGACAGACCAGACAAGACCTCAGTCGGCATTCTGTTGATCAAGTAGACTGCAGTGGTAAAAGCATAGAGCCAATATGTCTTCGGAACAGAGGATTGACTGAGAAGCACAAGTCCAGTCTCTACTATGTGCCGGTGCTTTCTTTCTGAGATACCGTTATGCTCCAGAGTATGTGGAGGCGTCGTGAGATGCGTGATGCCTTTGTTAGAGAGGTAAGCGCGCAAAGCAATATACTCTCCCCCATTATCTGAATATAAAGTCTGCACTCTTCGTTGAAAGCGGTTCTCGACGAGGGAGACAAACGCCATGAAAACCTCTTTGACTTGTGATTTTCTTTGTAGTGGATACATCCATGTATATCTGGTAAAATGATCCACAATCACCAGATAATACTTAGCATTGTCATTTGAGATTATCGGAGATGACCAGACATCGCTATACAAATACTCAAGAGCATGATGAGAAGAAATCGTGTTTGACTGAAAAGGCAACTTGGTACTTTTATTGATGTAACAATCAGAACACGAGAACTGTTTTTGAAGAGAATGCGAGACAGGTAATGAAAACTTTGAGACAACATTATGCAGAACTGAAAGAGATGGATGTCCGAGACGTGCATGCCAAGAAAAGAGATCAGTCTTAGGAGAAGGAGAGGCCGCGAGAACAGTGATGCCACTTTTGTTAACCGGCCACTCGTAAAGCTCATTTTTAGTTCGTCCTTGGAGTAACTTGGCCCCCGTGTTGAGATCCTTCACCTGAAAATGTGCAGGAAAGAATTCCACGGAAACTCGATTAGTGTTGCACAATCGATATACAGATATTAAATTTTTTTTAATATCAGGAACAAATAAAACTTCTTTCAGTTGAAGAGAACGAGATGGTGTAGGAAGTAAACCAGAACCAGTATGAGTGATCTGGAGACCCGTCCCATCAGCAACTTGCACCTCTTCTCCTCCTGAGTACAATTGATGCATTGACAGATTGGCAAGGTCTGTGGTCAAGTGATGAGTTGCCCCACTGTCGAGAATCCAGTTAGCAGCATTGTACTGCGGAACTTGAGCCATATTCGCCTGTGGCTGCCAAGGTGTGTTTGAGCCACTCGACGGTATCTGCGGACAACGACGAGCTGAGTGACCATACACACCACAGAACTGGCATTTTCCCTGATAGCCACGACCAGCACCTTGGTTTGGAGTGTTCCGGGGCTGGTTGTTTTGATTCTGCTGCCACGTCTGATTGGTCTTTGGCGGGAATCGAGTTTGACTTCGATTGTTGGTGTTGCGACTGTAAGCCGCGTTCGCCGTAATAGGTACCACAGTTGCTGGAGGTTGAACTTGGAGTTTGAGTTCATAGTTGATCAGTTTCTCGTGAATCTCAGTGATGGAGGGAGGAGCGTCTCGTGCCTCTATCTGATCGGCAAGATGTTTGTACTCTTCCGGAAGACCACCGATGATGAAGTCGATCTGGTCTTCATGTTCAATGGGCTTGCCCAACAAGGCAAGGCGATCAAAGCGGGTTGTAAACCCTTGAACATACTCGTCAATAGGTTTTGCTCCCTTCTTCCATTGTTCGAGTTGTTGCTTGAGTTGCTTCACGTGTGCACGGCTCGGCTTAGCGTACGTGGAGGCCAGTGTACTCCAAATCTCAGCCGAGGTGTTAGTGGTGGAGGGAATAGGTTGAACTCCAATAGAGATCGCACCCAAGAGAGCGCTGTAGATAAGCCTATCTTGGCGCTTCCATGCCGTATAGGCGGGATTTGTAGCGGTGTCTCCATCGGCGGTGATCGTTGGTGATGGTGCTACGTTGGAACCATCAAGATAACCGGACAAATCATAACCATCCATGAGTGCAAGAACTTGGCGATTCCACATCAAATAGTTGGTTGCCGTTAACTTTGTCACATTTGACATGTTAACGTTGTGGATGGAGACAGAGTCTGAGAGTTGAATAGTGTGTGTAGAGTTAGAAGAACTCGACATGGCCGGTAAGAGAGAAGAAGAAGAACAGGGAAAAAGAGATGAGAAGGGAGGCGGCCAAGGAAAAAAAAAAAAAAAAAAAAATTTAGGTTTGAAAGAATCGTAGCTCTGATACCATATTATGGAAAGCTTATTATTCATTATACACAATGATTTACAATATATAGAGAGTACATGTGAGGGTTTATAGAATCAGTAATTACACTTAAGTCCCTTAATACATTCTATCCTTATATATAGACTTTGGTACTCGTGTGTACTCCAAGATGGCGGTTAGGAACATGATAACGTGGAACGCAATCAATGCTATCTGCACTGGTTCAGAACGGAAGAGGGGAAGAAGCTGTAAGTTTCTTCAATTGTATGGTCAGAAAGGAGATAAAGCCTGACTACATCAGTTTGATCGCTGTTCTTACTGCATGTAGAGTTACAGTTGGCATGATTGACCTTCTAGGCCATGCAGGTTTGTTTTAAAGAAGCAGAGAATATGTTGGAGAGAGCAAAGACACTATTGGACAGAGCTGGATTGATGCTCATTATAAAGCTATAAAGGTTCTCTCGTTCATACATGGGGTCTTGCTTTAGCATTCATGAAGAAAGTTTCTACAATTGAACAACACAGTTTTGGCTTGAGGTCTCCATGTACTTGATTTAGTCTTTTACAAAGTAATTCCAACAACAACAACAAAATTGTCAGCCTAGACCTCAAGCCCACACCATTGATACCATTTTTTTTCAAAGTGAAGAGTGTTTGCTTTTCATAGTGCACGCATCAAGGTCGATGTTGCAGCTTCGCGTTTCATCTGTGCAGCTTTGCCACTCCCTCTGAAGTATGCATATACTTGCTGAATCACCCAGATATTGAGAATTGTTTCGATGCAGAAGAACCCCGCCCCAATGAAATACAATATCTGCGAGGGAGAAAACGGATTGGTAATGGGGCTGTGGCAAGCCGAAGTTTAAGCACTTGTAAATGAGCAGAAGTAAATTACTTACTCCGACCGCAGCATTAGTAGTTATAAGCTCAAGTGCTGGCAGGAAACCTCTGTCCATTAAACCAACATTACATATGGAATCAGATGGGACTTCCTCAGAGAGGTTGTAAGACAATTGAGTAAAAAGAGGTTGATTCAGATGGTTTCATAAATAAGAAGAAAACTCTTACGTGAGAGACTTCCCTTGAAAGATGACTGGTGGAGCAACTGTAGCAAAGCCGCAGAATGCAATGTGAAACTGAAAAGTTCAAGACACTGTTAAACATCGAAACAACTCTGATTGCAGAGGGAAATCTAGCAAATGGGGATATATACGGTTTATCTTACCACGTAAAACACGAAGAATGTTCCAAACTTCAGGGCACTATCAGTTCTGCATAGGTACACGTGTACACAATTGTATTTTTATTATTAACTCATTTAATAATCTTAAGAGATATTTTCCCCTTGTTCCTGAGCATGTACTTGTAGAGCTGATTTTACCTGGAAGCTCGGTAAAGAGGACGATACCATAAGACGTAAGCACCAGGGACCCCAGAAATGAAGTAGATGATTGACATAAGCCATATAGTGGGACCTGATAACCATCAGAATCAGCTGAGTGAACATGATCAGTGGAAATAACTATTAAAAATATGATCATTTTGGGTAAAAACAGTAGTAAGTAACCTCCTCCTTTGATCCAAGCTACAGTTACTGCCACAATATTCCACAAGAGACATCCTACTAATCCTGCATAGTTAGTTACAATAGTTTTAGTCTGTTTTTAAAAACTTTTTTGACTGAACTCTCCAGGATTTGTGTGCAACGGTCTAAGGGTGGCCTTTTGCGTTACCTAACAAGGTGGTGAATGCGACGTATTGGATCTTCTGTAAGTGAATCGGAATCTCGTTAGGGATGTCATGATGAATTAGAGGGAAAAACTCTGGCCAGTTCTTCTCCTCAATGACAACTCCAGCTGCCAACAAAAAAAAAAAACAATCGTATCAGGAGGTTAGCTACAAACAAAAGAAGTCAATGAAAGATTTGTCTACTTTTCGCTATTGCATCTTCTCTTCTTTTAAGCTCCTGCTCTTTCCGGTTCAATTCGTTCTCCTTAGCCTGAAGCTCCTTCTCTTTAGCTCGAAGATCCTTCAAACAGAAACAGCAAATTAAAATGAGATCATGAGGCAAAAAAAATGGAGAAGGGATTGAAGATAGGGTACCTTTTCGGAATCCAAAGGGATATCGATGGTAGCACCACCACGATCATGAGGTTCAGGTGGGAGAGGCTGGAGATAGGAGGAGTTGCTTGCAGGAGTAGCACTTGTATTATCCTATTAGATCAAAGGGTAAAAGAATTACAGAAAGGTCAGTGATTGGATTCTTAATTCAAGAAACATATGAATACCGCAAAAGGATTGGTTTCTTCATCAGCAAATGGATTAGAATCTTGCCGTGCCATTTCTGAGATTGTTTGTTTTTTGTAAGATCAAGAAACTTTTATTTCAAGAAAGAGTTTTGGAGATTAAGGGGAGAATGGTTTCAACGAATGTGTCCTTTGTAAGTCAGAGAGAGAAAAGAAAAAGGTAATGATGAGGCACTTGTGCGCGCCAGAGAAATTCAAGGCATTTTAAGTGGTGCTCGCTTCCTTTTGTGTTCAGCGCATTTTCAACACATTCAACAGGAATGTTTCTAAATTTGGTCCGGTTTACTAAAATTATCCGGTTAAGCATTTTAAACAAAGCAAGCACACACACCAAAAGACTGAACTGTATGGAGCTATAACTCATCTGTCCCTACTTTTTCAGACAAACAAAGTCCAGTAGATTAAAGCCCTGAAACAAGCTCCGGTTGGTGTAATACTCTGTTTTTCTCAATCAAGAGATTCAAGTCCATGGAATCTTAACCATCTAAAAGATTGAGAATTTGAGTAACCCATGGAGATTACGAGTCGACTTAACCAGACCGGAGACAGCCATCGTTAAAGGGTTTTATCCATTCCGGAGGAGGAAGTGAACTGCTACTGAACAGACACCTAACACTCGTCTCCGAACTTGGTAAAGGGTAAGCACTTTGAATCATCCCCCGACAAAAGAAAAGCTGCCATTTTTATACAGACAGAAGTTTTGTGAAGACTTTTACGTCAACAATTCAGAACATTAAGACAAAAAGGGCCTCCGGGAAAGTCTTCGCATTGGTAGTTTCCTCAGGCTCAACGACACTCGTCATATAGTACTCGAACATTGTGTTTCGGTGGTAAAATTGTATGGAGCAATTTTTACTGAATGGTCCCATGGTCTAGCGGTTAGGACACTAGACTCTGAATCTAGTAACCCGAGTTCAAGTCTCGGTGGGACCTTTTTATTTTCAAAAACCCATAAAAATATGAGTCTAAAGGTTGTAATAGACAGTGCATTTAAATATTTTCTAAGTTTTACAATTTTTATATTAAAAGATTGATTTTAGCTCTAATTTTAAATTTAATGCTATTGGCTTTTGTATTTATAATCTTTTCACTAAAAGAATTTTAAATTCATTGTTATTCAATTAAATCTTTGAAAATGTTATATTATTCATGTTTGATGGAAATTTATAATCTATTTGACGTATAAATATTTTAATTTTATGTCTACATAGTTCGATCATAATCTGACATTTCATCAAAGATTTTATAAACTCAAAATCATCTAGTGAGAATGATTAAATTTAGCTAAGCAAACCTATCTAATGAAAAAAATAAAAATAAAATATTACAAATTAGTAATCATGACCCGAAGATAGTCATATCGACATCTAAACACAAAAAAATCTTATTAAAATATTTGTTCTACCAACGAACCTAGATTTCTCTGATCAAATTCATATTTTTTTGTATCAAACTGTTTGAATTCAAAAAAAAATTAAACGAAATATCTTCTTGAATTAGATATTTGATTTATCTCTTATTGATTCACATGCAATAACATCATCTATTTTTCATATAAAAAATATAAAATACTACTTCCATCATGATTAGTGACATTTGTGATGATATAGTTTTAATGTGTGTTTAGCTATTTTAATTTCAGTCTATATTCTTATATTTATTTTCTTAAAATTTGAAATTAAATTTGAATTAGAATCTTCTACAGTTCAATTCTGCTACAGAAATCAAATGATATCATACTGATCTTATAAATACTTTGAAAAAGATTTTAAAAGTTTAGATAAATCATGTATTTTAAAATTGTAAACTGAATCAAAACTTTTAAATTTCATCTACTTTAAGACTAATAGAATTGATTTCAAATAACAAAAAGAATTGATTTCAACTTACACAACCAATAACACCCTCTAACCATTTACACTTTTCGAACTAATAAGCTCTATAAACCACATAATGTAAGTGCCACAATAGTTATTATTGTGTAAATACATGAAATAAGATCAATGTACACTCATTGTTCATCATTATGTATTAGTCAAACCCCAAAGTTGTAGTGTTATTATGCAAATTATTTTAGACGACGAATCTTTTTTAAGGACAGTTGAATTTTCTTTTTACTTGATTTATTTTTATTTGTGATTAATGATTATTGAATGTTTTTTTATTTTTTAATTTACTAGTTTTTTATTCATGTATTTCCATGTTGCAGGAAAGTAAATGTCAATACCAAATTTTAGAAAACGTATGTTTCATCTATAGGTTTTTCATTATTTTCGTTAGAAACTAATATGATACTTAATGAAAATTTATTTGCATGCCTATGAAATAACTAAAATTCTCCTTTATTTTTGTTTTTATTTTTATTTTCTCTTTGAAATTGTTTATCAAAAAGATAATTTGGTTTTGGTTTCATTATTTTCATTAGAAACTAATGTAATAGTTAATGAAAATTATTTGATTGTCTACAAAAATAACTAAATTTCTCCTTTATTTTTGCTTTTTTTTTACTTTGACATTGTTTACCAAATAACTAATTTGGTTTTGGTAGTGCTAAACCAATTGTTTTATCATAACAGTGGTGTATTTGGTTACCAATCCATTCAACTTTCAATACTCCATCAAGAAATCATCAAACTCTACATTTTATAATCTATTTTCCGGCCATCTACATAGAGAATAAATTAGAAATTAATCTATTATAATATTATGTGATTTGGAATGTCATAATTTTGGATAGCAATAACAGAATCCAATCCTTAATATATTAAAATGATTTAGTTTAATTATCACAATTAATGTAATTGTTTGAAAATTCCAATTAAAAGTTTAGTATGCTAATTTTGAAAATTTCTCCTAATTAAAAAATTATATTTAATCGATAATTCAGTTTAGTTTTCCACATAACTATATAACAAGTTCTTTAATCATGCCTTCTAATTGCCCCTTTGCTATTAGAATTTTAAAAAAAATAAAAATGGATGATAATGGCCAATAAGTATATTCCTATAGAGAAGATATTTTAATATTTTGTAAATACAAATGTTCGGTAAGTGATCAAATATGATTCAAAATTTTAAACCGTTATTACTATATTGGTATGGATGATTTAATAATGAAACCAAAACTCCACAAGTAATTGCTATTTAAGGAATTATCTTTGTGAAATGAAAAAAAAAAGTAGATTATATATTTTTATCATTCTCTATCACCTACCTACAGTACTTCAATGTAAACATCGTCGTCTAATAGTGAAGACTCACTCTACACGCCGTCTTCCCCCCCCCCCTTCTGACTTTCTAACAAATTTTGAAACATATCTAAGTTTTTTCCTTAAGTTGTAAAGCTTATTATTTATCTGGATATCACTAGCTTTACAATCTGGCATCTTTTTTTCTCAAATATCTACAAAATGATGCTTTATCAATACAAGCATCTTTTTGTACTCTTTAGAAAATCCAAGAATTCCTTTATATATAGATTCCTCCTCTTCTTGGGTGAAAACACGAGTATAATCAGGCTTCTGCTGTTTTTTCCTCTTACCCTTGTTAAAATCCATTTTCTAACCTTTCAAATTCAAAGGAAACAGATTAGTAACAAACCAAATTCAAAACTAAGAGAAAAAATAAATTTAATAAATAGCTATGAACAAGCCCTGTTGTGGAAAAATCAAACATCCTAACTACACAAAAAAAAAGTTTAATTTTTTAACCACTCTGAAAATGAGAAAGAAATTGGACTGACTAAGTGAAAATAAAATCAAGAATGCACAATTGCACCGACCAAGGAGTAATCTTAAAAACAGAAAACTGGAAATTATTTGATTCAAAAAAGAACCAATACACAGTTTAAGACAAAGAGAGAAAGAGAAAGAAACCGCAGAAACAAAGCAAATATTAGAGTATCCATATTTAAAAAAAAAAATCTTGTGAAAGTTTTAATTTCAAAGGATAGCAACAACTTACAATTCCTCAAGGTTTACTAGTCTAGCTAGAGTGATAGGCAAGCTTCCTGTAAATCGATTTGATTCAAGATGCCTGCAAAACCAGTTTCAGAGCACGAAGGAGTTTTAACTGTGAACAAACCTGTATATATAACCCTAACTTAAGGGAAAAAAAAAGAGTGCATACTCCATTCAAATAGGCAAAGCCTCCGAGCTTAATCTCAAACTAGTAGTATATATGATGAGTTTCTTAAATCAAAACACCATCCAGAAAAGAGTGCATACTCCATTCAAATAGGAAAAGCCTCCGAGCTACGTCTAGTCTAAACAAATTGTTTTTATCATAATGTTCGTTTCGTTGTTTACCAAATAGCTAATTTGGTTTTGGTGGTGCTACACCAATTGTTTTTATCATAATGTTCGTTTCGTTTGTTGAGAATGCTTGTGTCTTTGGTTACCACTCCATTCAACTTTCAATACTCCATCAAGAATAATCATCAAACTCTACATTTTCTAATCTATTTGTTTTGGTAATCCACATAGAAAATAAAGTAGAAATTAATCTATTAAGATATAATATGATTTGGAATGTAAAAATTTGGAATAGCAATAACAGAATCCAGTCCTTAATATATTAAAATTATTTAGTTTAATTATCGTAATTTATGTAATTGTTTGGAGATTCCAATTAAGAGTTTAGTATGCTACTTTTTAAAATTGCTCCTAGATAAAAAGTGTATTCAATCGATAATTCAGTTTAGTTCTCCACATAACTATATAACAAGTTCTTGAATCATGCATTCTAATTGCCCCCTTTGCTATTTGAAATTCTTTTTAAATAAAATTTGATGATAATGGCCAATAAGTATGTTCCTATAGATCTTCCTAAATTACATACTCGCTTTTTATATACAAATTCAAAAAATTACCATATTCAACCAAAACCAATTCTTGAGAATAACCGAAAACAATCAAAAATCATATCTTATGTCTTTGGTTGTTCTCCGGAATATCTTAGAAATTGAACAAGTGAATTCCTTTTAGTAACGGCTTCTAGTCCTGATAATTTATGATCTCCTTCCCTGCATCATTAGTCTCTGCATTCACATTATTACAATAGCTTTTGTTTCTTGATCAGCTGATGATGACGACCTAACTGTAATGTTTCTTGGAAATCACCGGATTTCGTCAGCTTTTACTACATTTGTGGTTGACGAGAATCTTTGTTCTTCGTAGAGGAATCAGAGTCCATTTTCCCGTCCAAAACTAACACAACGGCGTTGTATTGATGTTAGCCTAAAATGTTTCAAAAACATTGCGGTGAGCGTGGATCAAACATGCAACCTTCAGTGTGTTAATCAAATAGTATAATATAAAACCTAAGCTACTGAGAAGCTATTTTCATAATGTTCAACAACCTATAGTCTCGCACAATGCCCATATCATGTGAATTACAAGAAACTTTTAGTGATCGCCAAAAGTCTATTATGTATTGTAAAACAGAAAATAATTAGTAAAGTATACTGATGTGGAGAGTAATTAATGAGTGTGTACAAGGCTATTGATTCACTATCCAACAATGCTTCACCATGGCTTTGATAACCCCCAATAAATCTTTTTTTTTAGCTAAATGGATTCATCAAAATCAAGGTACATTCTGTAAGCATCTCTATCTGCAGAGTAGTAGCTTTTCACCAGACAGTCTACTTGGAACCCATGTTTTTTGTACAGATTCACAGCAGCAATCCTGGTGGGGTCGACATGAAGTGAGACCCGCTGTATCTTTCTGCTTCTGCACTTTTCAATCGCTGCTCTTAGCAATGCTTCTCCATGTCCTTGTCTCCTGCAACTCTCCTTCACTGCATAATCCAACAAAATACACAAGAAAATACTCTTAAAATACATTCTTTCTGATTTTAATAGCTCTTGATAAGAAGCATTCCACATGTGTATATATATATATATATCTACCAGTTAATTTATCAAACAGTTTAAAATATATGTCACTAGAATTTTGGCAAGTTAAAAACTACTTGTTCTTTTCACGAGTTTGTCATCACTGCGTAATTTCATCGAACAGTTGGTAGACATGTGTTTATACCTGCGAGCTTGGTGATGGAAGCGGAGAGAGAAGAGGGCCAAGAATACATGACATAGCCCAAAGTTTCTCCGTCGGCTTCCACGTATAGCAACCCGGCGTTTCTCTTGCGCAGCTCACCGTCGAATGTTTGAGCGAGAGATTCGTGTTTAGGGAATGTTTTCTTCTCCAGCTTCACGATCTCTTCCACCACTTTAGACCAATTAGCAGACCCTCTAGTTAGTTCTACCGGAACTACTTTCTCCATTGTAGAAAGATTCGATCTTTCGGTGTTGAACGATGTTTGATCCTCTCGTATACAGTGGACGCATGAAGGTGATGATTGTATTTTGTTTTGCGACGGAGACGACTTTGACTTTAGAAACTATTCAAAATTGTGAAATCGCCCACCAAATTTAATTTAATAACAATTTAGTCCTCATTGGAACATGACTATCCCTTTATTCATATAATTAGAGAAGCAATTACAAATCAGAAAACAATTATCTAAACAAATGTGGACTGACAATAGATTGTGGTAATGATCTTTAATTATGGAAACTGTTTACAAAACAAAGCAGTTATGTAGTAAACATAGAAGAAGGAATGCCATAGATGAATGATCAACACAAGTCAAACTCCGACCCTAGAAGCAACCAACAAAGACACAAATGTAACTGTGACAAATGCTAAGGCTTTTATGTGCTTAGATTCAACTCTCAAAACAAGATCATCCGGATGTTCTGGCCAGATAAAATAAATTGTTTTTTCAAAACAAAAAAACAGTAGAACGGTGTTGCTCAACATACAAACCAAGAACACTGCTGTTTTGACAAAACCTGTGATGCTTAAATCTGGAGCAGACCTGATGTAAAGCTTTGTACATATGTAATATATAACAATTGTCAAAGTTGCTACAATTGTTGCAGTCCACTTGAGAGTTTTGATACCACCCACCAAGGCCATATCCAAGTTTAATTAAATATCTGTAAGAAATCAAGAGACATGATGATAAGATTTGACAAAAGCACATGTTTCTAGAAAACCCGATTCGAAAAGTTAGATCATAGACGTTGACAAATACAAAAGATGATGCTGAAGATTACCTCAGACGTTTTTAAAATCTAGTAGATGAAAGAGGAAGGAGATGATGATGCGCACGTTTTGAAATTTGCCAAGCAAATGACTTGCTCAAATAAGAAAGAAAAAACTCTGAATGTGCGTACCAATCACCAGCGATGCTTTACCTTGCTAAGCAAGGATGTTAAATAATAGGATTAGTTCGTTGACTCGACCAAGCAATGTTAAGTTTATGGACTTTTGTATTTTAGCTGATACATTTGATATATTGCTTGAAGACTTGAGTATCTTAATTGAGAAATACGCGCAGCAAGCAATTTGATTTATTTTACTTTTTTGCGACGGAGACGACTTTGCCTTTAGAAACTATTCGAAATTATGAAATGACCTACCAAATTTAAGTTGATGACAATTTGGTCCTCAATAGAACATGGCTATCCCTTCTGGCTTCTTCATTGGAGTACATATGCTCTAGTGCTAGATCAAATTGTTGCTTACATGCAAGATTAGTTAGAGAAACAATTACAAACCGGAAACAATTACCTAGACAAATGTGGATTGGCAATTAATAGATTATGTGAATGTGTGTAATCATGGAAACTGTTTACAAAACCAATCACTTATGTGCTAAACAAGGAAGAAATAATGCCATATACGAAGGATCACCACAAGAAAAACTCCGACCATAAAAGCAACCAACATAGAGCCAAAACTAATTGTGACAAGTGCTACAGCTTGTAGGGAAGGTTCGAGTCTGAAACAAAGATCACTCGGATGGTCTGGCCAGATAAGTTCAGCAGTAGCTTCAGCAGAAGCAATCATTGGAACGGTGTTGCACAACATAAAAACCGTGAACACTGCTGTTTTGACAAAACCTGTGATGCTTAAATCTGGAGCAGAACTGATGTAAATCTTTGTACATGTAAAATATATAACAAATGTTAAAGTTACCACAATTGTTACAGTCCACCTGAGAGTTTTGATACCATCCTTTGAAGTTTCTGTGTTTTGTCTGTTAAAACTTCTGTAACTTTCTAAACTTCTGTGTGGTGGTGAAGCACTCAAAAGAATTGGTTGTGAACCATTTGGTGAAACAGCAGATCCCAAGGCCATATCCAAGTAAGATTTGATCTCTGTAAGAAATCAAGAGACATGATGATAAGATTTGACAAAGGACATGTTTCTATAAACCAGATTCAGAAATTAGATCATAGACGTTGACAAATACTACCATAAGCTTTTAAACATGATAATAAATAAACTCCCAAAGACTACCTTAAACGTTTTGGATTTGTTGATGAGAGAGGAAGAAAGAGATGATCCTGAAGTTTTGAGATTTGTCAAGAAAATTGGGGTAGCAACCATACTATTTGATCCCAACAAGAAAATGACTTCGCTTGCCAAGCAAGGAAATTAAATAATAGGATTAGTTTGTTGATTGACTCCGACAATAAATCAAATAGACAAGTCATCATCATAAACTCGTTTCTGAGAAAACAACATTATATTTATTATCATCATTATACATGTCTAGATGATGAACAGTGAAGAGTATACGTTAAGTCCAAATACATATAGAGAAATAAAAGAGAGAGATCCACATCACATGCTTCACTGCAAGAATTTATCAAAGCTTGTTGCTAATGTGGTTTTAGACACTGCGCCGATGATTGTATCCTTCTTCTCGCCCTTAACAAAGATCATGATGGTTGGTATGCTTCTAACACCGTACTTTCCCGGGGTTGCAGGAGACTCGTCCGTGTTTAGCTTGAAGAACTTCATCTTCCCTGTGTACTGCTGTGCTAGTTCATTGACGATGGGGTCGATCATTTTGCAGGGTCCACACCATGGTGCCCAAAAGTCAACAACAACAGGCTCATCTGCCTTGAGTACAAGAGACTCCCATGTTGAATCGTTCACCAATGGAACTGCATAAAAAGAGAATAGCAAAAACCAACATCAAATGGTTATTATGGGTTCATATCTAACTTCGAATGAAGGGAGAAGGAAACAATGTTTGCATAATGCTCAAGAACGAGCACACAAGTGGTTTTGCTTTCCATATAGTTCCCATTTTCTATCTAAACCAAACAATCCAATCTACTCTATTCCTTGAATCAAACGAATCACAAGGTTTAATAGATCCACACGAATCTTCAACCAAAAATAAACGCATTATCCAGCAAAAGAGTGATAACAAACATACTCCCTGTAGTAGCTTCCTGAGCTTCACAGATGATGATCCCTCCTCGTTGTCGTAATCTAGAATTCTTGGAGACCGATGATGATAATGAGACGCGAGTCCTCAGCCCTCCCGATTCCGGTAACACAGAGAACATATGTCGAGTAGAGAGTGAAGCCTTCTTAGAGGATGCGATCCTCATCTCTGACCGGAGACAAATCGGCGAACAAGAAGTACAGGTGAAAGAAGCCATTGTGGAGAGAAAAACAAGAACCACACGATTTGTTCTGTTGCTGAGATTCTTCTGAGACCTCAAAATGTAAATGATATCCAGGAAAAAAAAACAATATAAGAAAAGATAACAAACGAAAAAATATTGATCTGAAAATACGGTTAACAGCTACGTATTAAATAAATGGCGCTATAAGCCCATTGGACCTTCGTTCGTTCATCCATATGTCCTTTTAAATGACCCTTTTAACTTGCAAAATAACAGATGTCTATGTTTGTGCACAAAGTTTTCCCCCCTTTTTGATAAACTTTTCGATTTTCAAATATTCTTTTACAAAAACTTGATTTTTTATTCAACATAAAAATGTTTAGGAGATGGCACTGAATTGGAAGTTTGGCTGAATTTGAAAGAATAAAAAAGTAACGGAACGTTGCCCAAAAAAAAAAAAGAAGTAACGGAAATATACGTAAGTTATTATGAATTACATTTTTTGACAATAATATTTGAGATAATAATTTATAAAATCAATGCAGTTTACAATTAATTTGCAGGTGAAAATAAGTATATTTTACATGAGAATTATAAAGTGTTATTTTTGTGTTTTCTTGTTAAAATAACATTTATTATGAAACAAAGGGAGTATATTTTATCAATTCTTTTAAACGTAAAAAACAAGATTTTTTTCATTTATTGGTCCAAAACTAATTTATAAAAAATATATAAAAAGGAAACCTAAATAACATTAAATAAATAATAAAAATAGCAATTATATATATTTAATTCATTAAAGATACAATTGTAAATAATCATCATATGAATTAACGAGAACGTGACATGTAAGAAATTGATTTTTAAATAATATTAGATCTTGACCCGCACAATCGTGCGGGTGAGTATTTTATTTTTACACACATAGTTATTTGTTTTACATGATTAATTGTACTGTATTACTAATTGTTTAATATAACATTTTAAAACACAATAACTTTATAGTTCATATGCAATAATTTGTTAATTTGTTAGTTTGTTTTAAGTTTTAAGTAATAACATATTTTAAATCACGTGATACAAAATTCTAAATTTAAAATCTTACTGATTAAGGGTCAAAATTTTATGGAAAATATTATATTAAATTAATATCGCAAATCAATACAAAATTGTACATGAGTCTAGTTATAGTTACAAAATTAATTAGATATTTAAAAAGGTTTGTTTTATATTAAATGAAATATAAATTTAATTTTAAAATAAACACGATATTAAGTAAAAATTTAAAAGTTTTTAAGTGAAAAATGAAATATTCATTTATTTTAAGTAAATACGAAATTACTTAAATATTTAAAAGTTTTATTTTATGAATAAAATGATATATATATATTTATATTATAAATAAAAATATATGAAAAAAAATATTTGGATATAATTTCAGAGTAAATAGAAACATCTATTTGATTTGCTTGTTTTAGAATAATGTAAATAATTTAAATACTTATATAAAAATTAAATGAAACAAATTTTTAAGAGGTGTTCCAAAACTAAAAAATAGATTATAGAGAGAATATTATGCATATTTTATTTGTAAGTAAAATAACTCTGTCAGTATTAAATAAATAAAACTACTGTATGACATTTTTCTATAAAGGATACTAAATCATAAAGAGCCCATTGGGCCTTTATGAAAGCCTATATCCACTTTTAAAATAGTGAAATATTATTCCTCGATAAACCCAAAATGAACACGATGCGTTGTTTCGCCGGAGCTTCTTCTGCACTTGATTTCTCTCCGTCTCTAATCTTTAGCTTCCGCATCCGCCGCCGTCAACTCGGAGGCATTGGCCGGAGACTAGTTATGAATTCCGTTAGCTCGCAAGTTCGGTCAAGGGAATCGGATGAGGGAGGAGTGATAACGGAAGAGGAGTGGCGGAGATGGGGAGCGGTTTCTCCGTTACCAGCGGCGGTCAAACAGATTGTGGATGATCTGAAGGTCCTTGAGCTTAAGGTGGATGCGCAGATCGAGTTTGGTGGGAATGGTGGCAAGTTACAGGTTGTTACTTAGCCATGATGAAATGAAACTCTGTTGTTTCCTTTCAGATCGTTTTTTTTTTTTTGCGTGTTTAAATTAGTAAGTTAAAGGTGTGGAGGTGATCCAAAAGCCGTTGAGTAATGCCATCTGGTTAATGATTGAGTTGATATGTTGTGCTGTCTAAAAATTGTTTAGATGGGGTTAACTATTCTATTCTCAGGGGGCGTTTGGTGCATATGAAGATAAGAAGCATAGGGCTACATATGAAGCCTTGGATGACCCTGAGAAGAAGTTTCGTTTTTTCTCTGCTCGACAAGTTGCTTGTAGGCTGCTTGGGAGCAGAGGTTACTTATGCCAGAAGGTTTTTTTTTTTTTTAACTCTTGTTCAATTGCCATGGCTCCATGAATAATAATAATAAGAAGAAGAAGGAACTCAATTTACTGATTTTGTGTGTTTGCAGTGCTGGCTTGCTATGGAGGATTGCATGTGCTCAAACGTCAAGCCCTGTGGTTTGTGGAAAAGGATACGTTTTTGGCTCTATATGCATCCTAGGGTTAGTATTGGTTCATGGTTGTCCCCTATTCGGTTTGAGGTGGTTCTGCCCTATGTAATTGACTTGCTGTTTGGCTCTTGACAGGATTTTCTGCGCCAGAACAACACAGGGAAGTTGTTGTGGCAAGTATTTGGTGTACACTCTGCTTCACTCTGCATCTTTGGAATAGCTGAAGACGAAGAGATCATGTGGAATGAGTTTAAGCTTGCAGGTAGGTGTTTGATTCTACTAGTCTTTTACATCCCTGCTAGGTCAGATCAGATGCATTTGTTTATTTGCTAAAAGCCTTGTTCTTTTTTGTTGTGATGGATGATGTTCAGGAAAAAGCCATGTCTGTTGCCTCTATCCCAACCAGAACTCGGAACTCACGTTGACGGTTGAAAACGCTTTTCGTAATTCGACTTCAGAGAATCCTGGGTCATCTATGGTAATGAATGCAACATCATCATTGCTTATATATAGGTTCTCTGTTCTTTAGTCTTATACGCTTATGCTTTTGTTCAACATAAAAGTTCGACAAGGATATAAAATGAAAATTTATTCTTTGATCGCTACACTTTTCTATTTCCCAGGCAGATGAGGATAAAACTTTGCATTTCATTTTGCTTGATGGCACCTGGAACAATTCAGCTGCAATGCTCAAGCGTTTAAAGGTATAATAACCTTTGCAATTGACTAATAAGCTCATCTTTGTTCTTTTGCTAATACACTAAGAGAGACCTATCTGTGTAGGATCATGCAAAGACAGTATGGGGAGATGAAGATCTTCCTTGCATATCTCTTGCAACTGGTGCATCAGCAATGCACAAACTCAGGTAACAACATTCTCAACTCTCTATATTATTACTCATTGCTCCAAAACTCTCTCTGTTTTACAATTTCTACATTTGGTCTTTTGATCTACAGACCACAACCATCATGGGACCGGACTTGCACCGCAGCAGCAGCAATTGGACTCCTATCCGAGCTGAGTCTTCTCCCACAGTTAAGCAGCTATGGTTTAGACAAACAAGCCGATTCAGTAGAGGATTCCTTGGTCGTATTACTGGACTCATTAACAGGACGACGCTTAAGAATGGGCAGATCCATAACTCGTAAGGTGAGAAACACCATCAACATTTGCTAATCTTTTTTTTTTTACAAAAATGGAATTTCGTTTCTTAAATGTTAAATTATAAACACATTACAACTAGATAATCAAATTAATTTCTTTTTCTTTGCCTCGGTTCGATTTGGTTTGTTGGTGGCACAAGGAGAGTTTAACCGTGAACCTTTACCCAACAATGCAAAGCCAACATGTTTGCTTAACAATTACTTCAAAATTTTAACAAACTTCACACGATTCCAATAAATTAAAATTTCATGAAAATCTCAGTTATATGATCATTAAAAAATGTACATATACATTGCTAGTTGCTACATTAACAAAACGTTAAAAACAAGAAACAGAAAGAGACCAAAGTTTCTTCATAAAAACCGTCAGATTCCAAGATCAAAACCTTTAAACCGAATCAAAATCCTTTCTAATAAGAAGAAAGTAACCCAAAATAGCACAAACCGCAGCAACAGCATTGCCTTCTTTCAAAAGAACCTTAAACACAAATCCAAACACTTCTCTCGTAATCTTCCGAGCTTCAACAACTAAATCTCTTCTCGACTTGCCAAAGAAAGCAAGCAACACAACCACCGATATCCATATCACCATAACCGCCGGAACAGCAACCGCCGCCGCCGCAACCATGGACATCGCTCCGAACACTGCTCCCAGCACCACGGAAGCGTAAACCGCCGGTATTCGAGACGGCGACGGAGATGACGTGTACTGGAGCTTGTACCAGCTAAGCACAGATCTCAACAAGTTCCATGAGGAAGACAGGAGAATGGCGTAGACAGCGACGAAGAGACAGACCCATGTCCTTCTCTTGCTCATGATTCGCATAAAGATGAGGTACGATCTTGGAGGAGATGAACTCGATGCTCTTGGAGAATCCACCATCTGGAGATCTGAGTGTGGTTTTTTTTTTTCTTGAGAGGGGGACTTTGTACTATGGTCTGAAATTGAAATCTCCGTGATTTGGGATTTGTCTGAAGCTGAAGAGAGAAAAAGAAGAAAAAGAAGAAAGAAAGAAAGATTTTGAGAAAAGTCTTCTGATTTGTAAGAAATAGATTAGTAGTACTCGTGAGTCCCACTCTCACATCAAAGAGCGTGCTTTACACTCGTCGCTTTGGAGGTTTGTAATGGAGAACACGCGCTTACAGTTTTCCTTATTATTTGTTTATCTAAAGTTTCCCGATTTTCCGATAATCCAGATATGGAAACTGGCAACAAACAAATGCATATTGCATGAACTTATAGAGGCGTAGATTATGTATTTATATCTAATTTCCATTAATATCACAAATTAAATAAGTATAAATAACTGTTTGACAAATATAAAAATGTAATAAATTAACTTTTTTTCTTCGTTCTTTGTTTATTTTTCCACTCCGGAGTATATGACGAAAGACAATTCCTGTGTGCGATAATTTTCCAATAAATATGTTTAAAGACGACGTAAGTAGATTCTTTTGGTTTATATTAGTCGTATATGAAGTTAGGAATAAACAAGCAAACAAATGCGTTTTGTCTTTCTTTTTTAAAAAATGTGGTTTGTCTTTGATTAATAGGGCCTCTTAGCTTATGTTAGCCGACAAGAACAATAAAAAAGGGACCAATCATCTAATCTTTAATGATAATTAAGTAATTTAAGACTTAGTGAAGTCGTTTCTTTTTATGTTTATCTAATTTCTTTTGAATTCTTAGAAGATGAGGAAGAACATGGCGAAACTTCTTGACGCTTACCGCTCAAGATATATTTTTAATTCTTGTAACTAGCCAAGAAAATGAAAATATATATCAGCATATAATCAAACACTCATACAAGTTGAGAATCTGTAATTGTGTAATTCAATATGGAAACCATAATATATTATTATTATCCATAATGCACTTGACACAAAGGAGAAGAATACGACATGGTTTTGTGGATATCAATGTGCCTTCAGTTTCTCTCGTGCATTACTTTTTTAACTGTACAATATATAGGTTAGAGAGGAAGAAGCACATTAACTAAGCTTAATTGGGGTTTAAATTATTTGTCAAAATGGCCCAGAGAGGAACCTACTCAATGGTGATGCATTCCCTAGTCGTAACTACAATTGCCATGCTGATTTTTCAGAGATTACTATAGAGACGGCTTCAGCTTCTCTTGCTTCACAAATCAAATTTGTCTCTTAACCGAGCCATATATAGACTCCAGTGGGGGGTACCTATAAAAGTGCTTCAACTAGACAAATATGTAACTATGATAGCTGGGCAAGTGTAACATGTACAGATTAGTTTTCTCTAAAGCAAGTGTTTGTTGTCAAAAAAAAATGAGTTGGTCATTCTCTAAAGACATCGTGCTGTCGTGTGAGCTAGTTGATTAAAATTTACCTAGATATTGTAAGACTATGTATATAGTTATATACACAAACAAACAAGCGTGTACATATTTGCATTTGGCAACTTGATATTTTATAAGTCTCAGTCAAACAATATCTTCCAAAATCAAATTCAAATTCTGACTTCTTTTATATTCGTATTTAGTTTCTTATTAATTATCCTTCTGGTTCTTGATATTCATTTCATTATTCTCTATGTTTAGGTATAATTCCAATAACTTCATTAAAAATAAGAACGGACTAACTTGTGAATTTAATATTTTGGTATGAGTCTATGTGGTTAAACAAACGACTTGGTTGGAGTAAATTAAACAACAGAACTTGGTCAAAACAAGTAGTCTTGTAAGCGGGGATCAAGACTTGAGAGGTGTTATCTAGGATCTACGTTGACCAAAACAATTTTAACATGCTAGCAAACCTTTTCCAAAAACAATTTTGAGTATTACTTAACTTTTTTTTTGGTAACATGTTAAGATAGTATTACTTACTTTACAACCATATAAAACCGAAATTTCTTAAAAGACAAAGAGTTACAGGAGTGAGGAGAGACAGATAATGTGGAGAAAAATCGATCTCGTTGACCAAGGGCGGCTGAGTTAGTTATTGACATTCATCCTATATTACATTTATTATATACCGACCGATGATGTGACTGACTGACTCTACGTATGCGTTTAATCAGTCAAACATGTAACAACAACAATAAAGATCTATCCTTATGCATAGATTTCTTCTCTTCGTTCCCTCTTTGAACGTTCAAGCTTCCAGGTAATGTCTCTATTTCTTAATCTTCTGTTTTGAATTTTCGGGTTTTAAATCCCTCTGATCTCTGTTTATCTCTTCAGGGTATCTTTGCCATGGGTTGCGTAAGTTCCAAACAAAGGCTTTTCAGAAAAAAGTCGACACTGAAAGATTCATCAGATAAACGTTCTTCGAGTATTGATTCTTTGAGGGTAGATGATTGGATCCAACCGGGAGGTGGGCTTGATAGATCGAGTAGCAGGGGAGAGACCAAAGATAAGTTGGTTGACTCCGAAACGTTTAGTTCCACTAGGTTTAATGATCATCAGATTGGTAAAAAGACACTGGAGCACCCTGAGAAGATAGTTGATCATATAGTTCAAGCTGTTCATGATCAGGACTTGACAAGGGTCTCGAGTGATGTTGTAAAACATGATTTGGAGATCCATCCTAATGTTATAAAACCGAAGCTAGATCAGTGGAATAGCATAGATTCCAAAGTTTGGTTGATTGAGAAGGAACCAGAGATTCTTGGGGTTCAAGCGGTTCCTTGGGAAATGAGCAAGAACCAGTGTGTTGTTGTTCCAAACGACATAGAGTTAAGGCAATTATCCTCAGAATGGCCTACTTGGCTAGTCTCTGTTGCTGGTGAAGCATTAGTGGACTGGGCTCCACGTCGAGCAAGCACCTTCGAGAAACTTGAGAAAGTAAGCTTCTTTTATTACAAAACTCTCTTTAATCCAGACTCATGTTTAGGTGAAACAGAACCTGTCTTTTCTTGTGAATACAGATTGGTCAAGGAACATATAGCAGCGTCTACAGGGCACGTGACCTAATCCATAAAAAGATTGTTGCGCTTAAAAAAGTCCGGTTTGATCTTAAAGACATAGAAAGTGTCAAGTTCATGGCGAGAGAGATCATAGTAATGCGACGTCTTGATCATCCTAACGTCCTGAAACTAGAAGCATTGATCACTGCCCATGTTTCATCATCACTCTACTTAGTATTCGAGTACATGGATCATGATCTCTTAGGACTTTCTTCACTACCCGGTGTTAAGTTCTCAGAGCCTCAGGTACGATATACTGCACGTAAATGCTTTGCTACTCCAACATGTAGATTTCTTTTAGGTTTTGGGCGAATCTCCAAAATAGCACATTTTCAAAGTTTTTTAAAATAGCACCCAATGATCAAATTTTCAAAATAGCATAATTTAACATGAAAGATATCAAATTTTCCCTGCTCAACATAATTTGGTGCTATTTGAGGGTATAACTCTTATGTTTCTGTTGTCTAGGTTAAATGTTACATGCAACAACTTCTAAGTGGGCTTGAACATTGTCACAGCCGCGGTGTTCTTCATCGCGATATCAAAGCATCAAATCTTCTCATCGACCGTAATGGAGTCTTGAAGATAGCAGACTTCGGGTTAGCAACTTTCTTTGACCCTGCCAAAACTATACCGTTGACTAGCCATGTTGTCACTCTTTGGTACCGACCACCAGAGCTTTTGCTTGGAGCTTCTCATTACGGTGTTGGAGTTGATCTTTGGAGCACAGGTTGCATCTTAGGTGAATTATACGCTGGTAAACCGATCCTACCAGGAAAAACCGAGGTGAATATTTTCCATTTTCCTACTACACATTGGGTGTTGCATCATGCATGTTTTTTTTGGAATTACTCACTTGTTGTTTACAGGTAGAACAGTTGCATAAAATCTTTAAGCTATGTGGTTCACCAACAGAAAGTTACTGGAGAAAACATAACTTACCGTCTTCAGCTGGATTCAGAAGTAGGGTTCCTTATAGACGTAGACTATCAGAGATGTTTAAGGACTTTCCCACGAGCGTTCTTTTGCTTTTAGAGACTTTACTCTCTATAGACCCTGATCACCGGAACTCTGCAGATAGTGCCCTTGAGAGTGAGGTAACTTGTGCCTGACGTTTTACTCTCTTCTTGGTAAATTGGTCTAAATTAATCGAAATTAGTGTAAATTAGTTAAATCAAATAACAAGGTTAATGAAAGTCCATAAGTTATGTCTGATTTTTTTTAAAATAACAATTTGTTAAAATATATTATAGTTAAAGCTCAAAAAAATAAAATATCGGATATAAACACAAAATATATAATAAGTAGACTAATAATTCTTTAACGCCTAGACATCCAGGCTCCGAATATTCCATTTAGTCGATAGATCTAGTTACCTGCTGAGTGATTCTTTGAACATTGGTTTACAACTGTGTTTTCTTTTCAGTACTTCAAAACCAAGCCGTTTGCTTGTGATCCATCTTGTCTACCAAAATATCCTCCGAGCAAAGAGATTGATGCTAATGAGCGCGATGAAGCGAAAAGGCAACTAGTCATGGTGGAGAAACAAGAACGGCAAGAGTCTCAGGCGATATCACACGAGAAAAAATATGTCCCACCTATCAAAGCCAATCATCTATCAGTGACCATAGAGGTAAGTAGTAACTGTGAAATGGTTCTAACTAACTTTCTAGGCCACAATGACTAGCAATTCACTCTTTGCGGCAAAATGCAGAAACAATACTTGGATTTGAAGAGCAGAAACGATAGTTTCAAGTCGTTTAAGGAGGAGAGGACTTCTCATGGCCAAGATCCTGGTTATCAAAATATGCATACAAAAAACAATCAAGGCGGTGAGAGAGGTTCACATTCAGGTCCATTCATGAGCAAACGGAATATGGCCAAGTCAACAATTCATGTGAAGGAGAATGCACCTGCTCCTAGATACCCTCCATCTAGAGTAAACCCGAAGATATTATCAGTCTCGGTCTCCTCCAAAGCATTGTTAGACCAACCAGTCATGGATCAAAGAAGAAGAGATCGACGAGTGTATAATAGAGCTGACATTATGGATAGTAGACATGTGACAACACCAGTCGACTCAGCTTGGGTTAGTTAATTGTTGTGATATTTTGATTCTATCTTTTTGAAGCTTTTGTGATATTTTTACTTACATTGTTGTGTTTATATGTGTACAGTATAATCCTAGTGATAGCAGTATTTACACGTCAAGCCCATTGTTGGCTCAGCCAAGCAGAGTGGATCAGATGCTTGATGAACATGACATACAGCTTCAGGAATGTAATAGTCAAGCACACAACTCGCGAGAAGGCAAAACTGATGTCAGCAAATCATGAAACTAAACTTTGAGCTTTGTTTTCCAACTTCGAAATCAGAGTGAAGTAGATGAGTTGCTGAAAGGGAGAAGCATTTGTCGTAAGAGTTCGGTGGTTAATATATTTGGTTATACGAAATGTTAATGGTCCTAAAGGACCAAGTCGCGATTGTTTGATTAGATTATTGTATATACAAGGTGTCATTATAGAGTTTGATCTTCTGTGTACATAAATGTAAATAATCTGTCCTCTACATATATATACAGATTTGAATATTTGATTTTTATTGTGGTTATGGTACAGGTCATAAATGTTGTGGTAATGGTATATTGGTGATATTAACATTGCCAAGGAATCACAATCTAATTGCGGCTTTAGAAAATTTCAAGATACTCTGTCAATTAAGAACTCAGTCATTAAATTCTACAAGAATTTAAGAATGAATTTCAAACTATTTGACAAAATGATTGTTTTAACTAATATGCAAACAATAAAAATGTTCTGAGGTGAAAACGAAGGAAAAAGAAAAGTAACTGAAGATCAGAACTAGACGTCATTCTCATACACACAGGTGTGTCAGAAGGTGTCCTAAGATTTATCTGATTTCTCATCATTTCTCCAGCATACCTTTTTGTTTTCGAAAAACAATCATTAGAATAAAACTTGGGTTCAGGACAGAAAATACATAGAGCGCTCCAGCATACCAAGTTCCAAATGTATCAAAATCCAATTGAACTGAGTCAAAATCGTAGAGCTTTTTTTCATGAGAGCGATAAAATTTCTACAAAATCGTGAAGCAGGAGAGCGATAAAAAATCTGAAGAAAAAAAAATAGGAAACTGGTAAGAATCAGAAAGAACGTAGCGAGTTGAAATTTTTATCGATCATGGAAAAGATAATCACCTATCTACAACTTTCATCACTTTCTTCACAAAACGTTTTGAAAACAAACTATAGAACAATAAGAAAGCGAATCAATAGTGAAAAAATAAATTCAATGGTGATTAGAAGAAGATTGGCGTCTTATCTCGGAGATATTAATTAGAGATTAGTATATATATACAGAAGAGGGACAGACAAGAAACCCTAAACCTAAAACCATGTAAGGACAAAAGTACAACCTTGGGCTTTTCCTTGGATTGGAGGTGAACAATAAACTCTAAAGCATGTTAGGAGAAAAGTATGAATGGGCTTTGCGTGGTCGGCCAATTAATCGGAACCGTTGCCGATTTTAGTTAGTACGTGTTAATTTCCCTTTAACCCTCTTATTTTCTGATAACTCGAATAAAAGCAAGTAAGTTTTAAATTTTCGAAAAAAGTCTTTCAACTTCTCGAAGAAAGCACACGACTTTTCTCTCTCTCTTTCGCAACGCGATTGATTAGCGATGTCGTTGTTACACACTTTCAAACAGACTTTGAAGCCATGTAGTAGTACCTTCCCGTCATCATCATCATCATCATCATCATCATCATCATCGTCGTCGTCGCAAATCTCATCGACACAAGAGTTGGAACCGACGAGAAAACCTCCCAAATCGTCTCTCTCGCAACAGCTACTCCGTCTCGATGATTCATACTTCTTACCCTCGAAACACGAATCTAAAATCTCAAAACCCCAGGTCGAAGAACTCGATCTTCCCGAAGAAACCCACAAAAGAAGTATCAAATTTGATGAAGAAGAAGAAGAGCAATCGATTGAATTCGGGAGAACCGGGTTAAACCGGGCCGAATTTGACTACTCCGGTCCTTACGAGCCACTTGTGCTATCATCAATTGGTGAAATTCCGATCATACAGGTTATTTCTCTATCGAAAGTCCTAGCCTTTGCTCACGTCTTTAAGGAATTCAAGTTCTTCTTGAGATTTTGCATTGAAGATTGCTTGTGATTTGGTGTAGGTACCTGCTTCGATCAACTGTAGGTTGCTTGAACACCAACGAGAAGGAGTCAAGTTTCTGTATAATCTCTATAGAAACAACCATGGAGGCATTCTTGGCGATGACATGTGAGTTCGTTCTTCTTTGCTGTGTGTTTGAAAATGTTACAGTTTTATGCTTATAGATTCAGAGGAAAGGGTTGGACTTTTGTGTAAAGGGCTCTGGTTTTAGTCTTCTTGAGAATGTTCTTGTGTAGTTTTAAACCATAGCTGTGACACAGGGGCTTGGGGAAGACCATTCAGACAATTGCATTTCTTGCTGCGGTTTATGGAAAAGACAGCGATGCTGGTGATACGTCTGTTGTTCCGGAGTGTCAAAAGGGTCCTGTGCTAATCATCTGTCCATCTTCGGTTATCCACAACTGGGAGAGTGAGTTTTCACGATGGGCCAGCTTCTTCAAGGTCTCTGTGTATCACGGAGCCAACCGAGATATGATTCTTGAGAAACTCAACGCCCGTGGTGTCGAGGTACTTGTGACTAGTTTTGATACGTTTAGAATCCAAGGCCCTGTTTTGTCAGAGATTAACTGGGAGATTGTGATTGCTGATGAAGCACACCGTTTAAAGAACGAGAAGTCGAAGCTCTACGAGGCGTGTCTTAAGATCAAGACCAAGAAAAGACTCGGTCTTACGGGTACAGTGATGCAGAACAAGATCACTGAGCTGTTCAACCTTTTTGAGTGGGTAGCGCCAGGATCGCTGGGGACTCGTGAGCATTTCAGAGAGTACTATGATGAACCGCTAAAGCAAGGGCAGAGAGCAACGGCTCCGGAGAGATTTGTCCACATAGCAGATAAGAGGAAACAGCATTTGGTCAGTGTTCTCCGTAAGTACATGTTGAGGAGGACGAAGGAGGAAACCATTGGGCATCTGATGATGGGGAAGGAAGACAACGTAGTCTTCTGTCAGATGAGCGAGTTGCAGAAACGTGTCTACCAAAGAATGTTGCAACTCCCAGAGATTCAATGCCTTGTGAATAAGGACGTTCCATGCGCTTGTGGAAGCCCCCTTAAGCAATCAGAGTGCTGCAGAAGGATTGTTCCTGATGGACCCATCTGGAGTTACATACACAGAGACAGTCCAGACGGTTGTGATTCATGTCCTTTCTGCTTGGTGCTTCCATGCCTTGTGAAACTCCAGCAGGTGAGCAATCATCTGGAGCTTGTCAAACCGAACCCTAGAGATGAGGAGGAGAAGCAGAAGAAGGACGCAGACTTTGTATCTGCGGTGTTTGGGACTGATGTTGATCTAGCAGGAGGTGTTTCCGCAAGCGAGAGCTTCATGGACCTTAGTGATGTGAAACACTGTGGGAAAATGAGAGCTTTGGAGAAGTTGATGGCTTCTTGGATCTCAAAGGGGGATAAGATACTTCTCTTCAGTTACTCTGTCAGGATGCTGGACATACTGGAGAAGTTTCTGATCAGAAAAGGTTATAGTTTTGCAAGACTTGATGGTTCTACTCCGACTAATCTGAGACAGTCTCTTGTAGATGATTTCAATGCGAGTCCTAGTAAACAGGTCTTTCTGATATCAACTAGAGCTGGTGGGTTGGGACTAAACCTTGTGAGCGCCAACCGTGTGGTTATATTTGATCCAAATTGGAACCCGTCTCATGACTTGCAAGCGCAGGATAGGTCGTTTCGGTATGGACAGAAACGTCATGTGGTGGTTTTTCGTTTGTTGGCTGCTGGTTCCCTTGAGGAACTAGTTTACACAAGACAAGTATACAAACAGCAGCTTTCCAACATTGCAGTTGCAGGGAAGATGGAGACTAGGTACTTTGAAGGAGTCCAGGTAACATATAAATATATTAATTTTAAATCGGTTTAGTTTCATTAATGAGATTGTTTTCTTTTCTAATGTTGTGGTTCGTCTTGTGAACAGGACTGTAAAGAGTTTCAAGGGGAGCTGTTTGGGATTTCAAATCTTTTCCGTGATCTCTCTGATAAGCTCTTCACTAGCGAGATCGTTGAATTGCACAGGGATAGTAAGATAGGTGTTTCAGATGATGATGAAGAAGAGATCTTGTACTCTTCAGAACAGGAAACACAGGAACCTATACTTGGAGACTTGGGTAAGAATGAGACTGATGTGTACTTTTTTCTCTGCTTGAATATATTTTATGATTTACTCTTTGTAAATCCTTGCTCTGGCTTGTTTGAATAGGCATTGTGTATGCACATCGAAATGAAGATATCATCAACGGTGGAAGGACAACAACATCAACATCATCTCAGAGGTTCAATGGAGAGTGTAACAGCAATGAGAACTTGGATCAAAAGAAGAAGAGGAAGATGAAGATGAAAGGTGGTAGTGAAGAGGAAGGTATGTATTTTTCAAACAGGGAACGAAAAAGAGAGAAGTACAAGATGTTAGCTGAGTTTAAAGGTATGGAGATAATGGAGTTTAGTAGATGGGTATTGTCAGCTTCTCCATTTGTTAGAGAGAAGCTACTTCAAGAATTTTCAAACAGAGTCGAAAGTATCAGATTTCCTGATGTAGAATTTTGCTAATTCACTGTATATAAAACAAAAACCTTTTAGATATTTCCCCTTGGTTTTACAAGTTAATACCGTTCATATATACTGTATATATACATATATGGTAAAAATCTCTGACTATTTATTAGTTTAAATGTTTTGTTTGTGGTGAATATTGATTATAATCTTTTAGAACTGAATGTGATTGTAGTATATAATAAATTCAAATTCAAACAGATAATATTATGATTCGTAACTCAAGAAACTTACAACGAATATTTTATTAAAACTAAAATATAATAATATGTAACGGGAAGTGAACAACAGAGCAAGGCAGATAATGACAAAAAGAAAAGAATAACAAGTCAAACTTGCTTGATAGTTGATACGAACGGAAACAAAGAATCGTCCTTGAAAGTTGATGGGATCACAACACATTATGTTTTTGGATGGAAAACCCACAAAGGTCCGAGGATTAAAACATAGATGAGCTATTATTTTGAGAATGAGAAGCAAGAGAGAAAGAACCTTTTTATGATAATATCTAGAAATTGAAACGAAGAAACTTTAGCAGCAGCGGCGGCTGCAGCGGCGCCAGCAGCGGCTGCGGCGGCAGAAGCAGCAGCAGATTTAATCTTCTCCTTGTCCAGTTCAGCTTTGAGATCCCACAGAGTCAATTCCACATTGCTGACCCTATCGTCGAGTTCTCCGACCCTAGATCCATCAGAAAGTGTTGCTTTCTTGCACTCCACGGAAAGTTGCTCAATTTTAGAATTGAACCATTCGAGCTTGAAGCCTGTTGCTTCCTCCAGCACATTCAGCTCGCTTTGAGCTTTGCCTAGTTCAGCCAAAGACAAGCTCTGGGGAGGCTTGCTCAGTGTTTTTAAGATGCGAAGGACAGTCCTGTACTTTGTTTTGAGCACTTGCTTCTCTGTTTCGAAATCTATTGCAGAGTCTGGCTTTCTTAGGACAGTCTCTTTCAATAGTGTATACTGCCAAAACAGAGAGAGAGAGAGAGAGAGAGAGAGAGGATGTTGTCATGCTAATCATATTAACAAATGGGATTTATTAAAGATTAGGGTTAACTTACTTGAGGAATAGGGATCTGAAAACCACAGAAATCTAACATCTCATTCTCAGTTGACTTTCCTTGATGAACAACTTCAAAGACTTTGATGTAGATTTTCATGATTAGTGTGTCCTTCTCCAGAAACCCTTTTTCTTGGAGCTTGGAAAGAGGCAGCACCTCAGTGCAACCCCAGGATTTGTGTTCATTGCAGAACACTATGCATGTTTTTTCCTCTGCAAGATTTCATCTCTTCTTTAGTAATCAGATAAATCACTAAATAACATGTTTTGATAAATTTACCAAGTGATCTGAATAGCTCTTTTCCGGATTGTTTCAACAAAACAAAGCTATAACTAGCTCTCCTTTTCCATCCAAGCATCAATGAATCACAATTCGCAACGTGCAGGAACAGACTCAAGTGATCAGAGCCAGACTGTCCCTTGGGATACACACAAACAAGCCTACGAGAAAACCCTTTTTACATTGTAAAAAAGATAATAATAATAATAATAATAATAATAAAACTCAACATAAAAAAAGAATGTGATTTTTTTTCCTATATATTTACCATTCACAGCCGCCGCTTGAGAAGTCATCAGTTCTTATCCCATCAATCCTCTCGGAGAAGTTGTCTATCTCCCAAGTCAAGGTATCCTCCATCTGTAGATCTCTCCTTCAAAAAATTGATCCGCTAGTTTTGATTTCTTATATTCAATTCATGCATCATATATATATATATATATATTTTTTTTTTTTTCGACTAGAATTGCTTTATTGATATCCCCTAGATTTCTTATATTCAATTCATGCATCATATATATATATATATTTTTTTTTTTCCGACTAGAATTGCTTTATTGATATCCCCTAGACTATATTTGAGAAGTGATTTTGCCACATGTCTTCTTTATAATCATTCTCGCAAAAATAATATGACATGGCTACTAAAATTGATGACATGGCTTCCGAAAAAATATGACATAGACAATTATATTTAATATTAATTTATATTTTTGATAAATTTTTTAAAATATGGTAATAACTCATATATTACATTTAATATTAATATTTTTTTGTAAGTTTTTTTAAAATATGGTAATAGCTCATATATAATCTATAAAATAAATATATTCATATATAATATTTCAAATTTCAAAATATTATTATTTTGTATAATTATACAATTTGTATTACTAAAACTTTCAAAAATTTCTACAATTTAAAAAAAATATATATAATCGTAAGATCATTAATTTCTTATGTATCTACAAATTTTATAAATAGTGTTTAGGCTAAATTTTTGATAATTATACAATTTTATATTATTTTTGTTAGTTTTATACAAATTAATTTAATATATATCAAATCTATATTAAATCCCCTAGACTATATTTGAGAAGTGATTTTGCCACATGTCTTCTTTATAATCATTCTAACAAAAATAATATGACATGACTACTAAAATTGATGACATGGCTTCCGAAAAAATATGACATAGACAATTATATTTAATATTAATTTATATTTTTGATAAATTTTTTAAAATATGGTAATAACTCATATATTACATTTAATATTAATATTTTTTGTAAGTTTTTTTAAAATATGGTAATAGCTCATACATCATCTATAAAAAAAATATATTCATATATAATATTTCAAATTTCAAAATATTATTATTTTGTATAATTATACAATTTGTATTACTAAAACTTTCAAAAATTTCTACAATTTAAAAAAAATATATATAATCGTAAGATCATTAATTTCTTATGTATCTACAAATTTTATAAATAGTGTTTAGGCTAAATTTTTGATAATTATACAATTTTATATTATTTTTGTTAGTTTTATACAAATTAATTTAATATATATCAAATCTATATTAAATATTAGTAAGAAAATAGTAAAATCTATAATATTTAATAAAAATAAAAAATATAAATTATTATATACTTATACAATTTGTATTACTAAAGCTTTCAAAAAATTTTATAATTTAAAAAAAAAAATTAAATATCTAATCGAAAGATCATTAATTTCTTATATATCTACAAATTTTATAAATAGTGTTTAATCTAAATTTTTGATAATTATACAATTTTTATTATTTTTATATAAATTGATTTAATATATATCAAATATATATTAAATATTAATAAGAAAATAGTAAAATATATAATATTTAGTAAATAAAAATAAAAATTAAAAATTCCTTACTGCACAGTACAGGAAAACACCTAATATATATATATATATACACATTTATTTATATGAAAAAGCTAAATTTCCATATATATAATATATCAAAATTTTCCTCTTTCTCACCTATCTCAAAAGCGTGTATACTGTATATTGAAATATTTTAATATGTCCATATTGTATGATGTTTGCAGTTAATAAAAAGTTTAAAAATATAAATATGAAGGAAATTAACAAATCATAAAATATTACTATATGAACTAATTGTCAAGAAAAAGAGAGTGAATATTAATTAATAGAACATTTTAAAATACCAAATATCCATTCTATAAAAACTGATGTACTATGAATCAAACGTGTCTGTTTGTGCATGTAATATTTCATAGATTAACACTTATCAATATACACTAGTGTTAAAGATAAGACAAGGCCATCAGAAATCATTAAAAAAAAAAAGAGAATCTGAAAGGTAGACATTCATACAGGAAAAAAGGAGATAGAGAGAGGATGAGTTACCTGATCGAAGCGGTGAGAGAGAGAGAGAGAGAGAGAGAGAGAGAGTCTTCGCTAGGTCTCTGATTAGGAAGAGATTCCGGTTCGTAGTTTTAGAAAGGGAAAAGGGAACGGCTTTACAATCTAGGTCGAGAGCAATGATAATACTCCCTCACCAATCTCAACCATCCGTTTGAGTTTACAAAATAGTATCAACCGTTGAATTTATGTTTAGTAAAGGCCCAAACTGATACTAAGAAAAAGGCCCATATCAGTTCGAAACTGATGATGTACTTCTCGTTTTTATTCTTGAATGTTAGTATCGGATTACAAGAAAAAGAAAATTGCATCACTCTCAGACTCTAATGGGATAGTGGTACCCAAACCCCTAGAATGTTATAATCAGGTCTAGCGGCTCCTGGTACGTACAAAGCATCGCCTTATCCTCTGTACAGCTTTCTTTGTAAAAGTTTTCTTGCGAATTTGAACAAGTGTTCTTGGGAGTTTGTATGTATGTGATTTCTTTATGTTTGATCTTTTTATGACATTGTGAGCTTTTTAGGAACGAGGAGCAAGCGGTTGAGAGAATTGAGGAGTTCAAGCTCTATCGATGGTCAAGCTTACGTTAGGATTCTCCAGCTTACGGTTAAAGTTTGCCACTTTTTCACTTCCGCTGTTTCAGATCGTTGGTTTGGTTTTTGAAAGCTCCTGATCTGATCTGGTGTTTAGGTTGTTGGAGGTGTAAAAAGAGGAGATGAAGCTTTACAGGAGAGGATTTCACCTTCTGGTTTGTCAGGTTTTCTATTTCTCAATCTCTGTTTTGATTATAAAACAATCCAAACCAATTTCAGTTTGTTTGCTTTGTTTTTTTTCTTCTAATGAAAGCTGTGGTCTTTTGTAGAGTTTGTCATATCTTCAAAGTTTTGGGTCTCTAATTCCAAAATTTGCATTTACACAATTATTGATGGCATAGTGACAGACACATGGATATCTTTGCCATCGTTAGCAGCTTCCATCATTGGGAGCTCTCCACGTTTGGATCTGTATCTTGGCCAGTGACCACTACGAAAGCTTTGGTATGACCATTTTACATTGCAGAACCAACATGATGAAACTGAAGCAAAGTTCTTGATGAGGGGGCATCTATAGAAACTAGGCATCAAAAGTTATAGCAGTCTTTCTATACCAAGGAATAGAAAGCATATTTGATTCTGTGAACTTATACAAGTCATATTTGTTGCTACTTACTTAGATCAATAGTGTTGTGTGTTTTCACTTCATTTTGTATCGTCCGTGACTATAACTGATATTGATAAAACTTAAGAATAGTTCAATAAGACCTCTCTCTGTTCTATGATTGTAACTGAAATTGATGATTTCTACTTTTCTAATGTGTCACCAACGAGAAGGAGTAAAGTTTCTTTATAATCTCTACAAAAACAACCATGGAGGCATTCTTGGCGATGACATGTGAGTTCGTTCTTCTTTGCTGTGTGTTTTGAATATGTTACAGTTTTATGTATTTTTATGCTTAATAGATTCAGTTGAAAAGGATGATTTTTTTTTTGTGTGTGTCACCATTGTAAATGGCTCTGGTTTTAGTCTTCTTGAGAATGTTCTTGTGTAGTTTTAAACTATAGCTGTGATACAGGGGCTTGGGCAAGACCATCCAGACAATTGCATTTCTTGCTGGAGTTTATGGAAAAGACAGTGACGCTGGTGATGGTGATACGTCTGTTGTTCCGGAGTGTCAAAAGGGTCCTGTGCTAATCATCTGTCCTTCTTCGGTTATCCACAACTGGGAGAGTGAGTTTTCACGATGGGCCAGCTTCTTCAAGGTCTCTGTGTACCACGGAGCAAACAGAGATATGATTCTTGAGAAACTTAACGCCCGTGGCGTTGAAGTGCTTGTGACTAGCTTTGATACGTTTAGAATCCAAGGCCCTGTTTTGTCAGAGATCAACTGGGAGATTGTTATTGCTGATGAGGCACACCGTTTAAAGAACGAGAAGTCGAAGCTTTACGAGGCGTGTCTTAAGATCAAGACGAAGAAAAGACTCGGTCTTACGGGTACAGTGATGCAGAACAAGATCACTGAGCTGTTCAACCTTTTTGAGTGGGTAGCGCCAGGATCGCTGGGGACTCGTGAGCATTTCCGAGAGTACTATGATGAACCGCTAAAGCAAGGGCAGAGAGCAACTGCTCCGGAGAGATTTGTGCACATAGCGGATAAGAGGAAACAGCATTTGGTCAGTGTTCTGCGTAAGTACATGTTGAGAAGGACGAAGGAGGAAACCATTGGCCATTTGATGATGGGGAAGGAAGACAACGTAGTCTTCTGTCACATGAGCGAGTTGCAGAAACGTGTGTACCAAAGAATGTTGCAACTCCCAGAGATTCAGTGCCTTGTGAATAAAGACGATCCATGCGCCTGTGGAAGCCCCCTTAAGCAATCAGAGTGCTGCAAAAGGATTGTTCCTGATGGACCCATCTGGAGTTACATTCACAGAGACAGTCCAGACGGTTGTGATTCATGTCCTTTCTGCTTGGTGCTTCCATGCCTTGTGAAACTCCAGCAGGTAAGCAATCATCTGGAGCTTGTCAAACCGAACCCTAGAGATGAGGCGGAGAAGCAGAAGAAGGACGCAGACTTTGTATCTGCGGTGTTTGGGACTGATGTTGATCTAGCGGGAGGTGTTTCCGCAAGCGAGAGCTTCATGGACCTTAGTGATGTTAAACACTGTGGGAAAATGAGAGCTTTGGAGAAGTTGATGGCTTCTTGGATCTCAAAGGGGGATAAGATACTTCTCTTCAGTTACTCTGTCAGGATGCTGGACATACTGGAGAAGTTTCTAATTAGGAAAGGTTATAGTTTTGCAAGACTTGATGGTTCTACTCCGACTAATCTAAGACAATCTCTTGTAGATTATTTCAATGCGAGTCCTAGCAAACAGGTTTCTATCAACCAAACCCTATTCAAAAGATAATATCCTCTTTCTCCTTTACCACTCCTGACCTTATGACTTTCATTGTGTGTGTTTACAGGTTTTTCTGATATCAACTAGAGCTGGTGGGTTGGGACTAAACCTTGTGAGCGCCAACCGTGTGGTTATATTTGATCCAAATTGGAACCCTTCTCATGACTTGCAAGCGCAAGACAGGTCGTTTCGGTATGGACAGAAACGTCATGTGGTGGTTTTTCGTTTGTTGGCTGCTGGCTCCCTTGAGGAACTAGTTTACACAAGACAAGTATACAAACAGCAGCTTTCAAACATTGCAGTTGCAGGGAAGATGGAGACTAGGTACTTTGAAGGAATCCAGGTAACATATAAATATATATACAAATTTTAAATCGGTTTAGTTTTCATTAATGAGATGGTTTTCTCTTTTCTAATGATCTGGTTCGTCTTGTGAACAGGACTGTAAAGAGTTTCAAGGGGAGCTATTTGGGATTTCAAATCTTTTCCGTGATCTCTCTGATAAGCTCTTCACTAGCGAGATCGTTGACTTGCACAAGGATAGTAAGAAAGGTGTTTCAGATGATGAAGAAGAAGAGATCTTGTGCTCTTCTAAACAGGAACCTATACTTGGAGACTTGGGTAAAGAATAAGACTGATGTGTACTTTTCTCTGTTTGAATATATTTTATGATTTTAGTCTTTTATAAATCCTTGCTCTGGCTTGTGTGACTATTTGAATAGGCATTGTGTATGCACATCGAAATGAAGATATCATCAACGGTGGAAGGACAACATCATCTCAGAGGTTCAGTGGTGAGTGTAACAGCAATGAGAACTTACAGTGTGCGGATCAAAAGAAGAAGAAGATGAAAGGTGGTAGTGAAAAGGAAGGCATGTCTTTTTCAAAAAGGGAACGGAAAAGAGAGAAGTACAAGAGGTTAGCTGAGTTTAAAGGCATGGATATAATGGAGTTTAGTAGATGGGTATTGTCAGCTTCTCCATTTGTTAGAGAGAAGCTACTTCAAGAATTTTCAGACAGAGTCAAGTATCAGAGTTCCTGATGTAGATTTTGCTAATTAACTGTATACTAGATTTTATTTTTTGTTTTACATTTTTTTATAAATTTAATTTTTATATTTATGTTTTTATTTACGTTTTTTTCATTATACAATATCAATATACTAAAACAGGAATATGACCTATTGATATATGTGTGGTCAAATTATTTTACGATAATTATTAAAACTTCTTATTAATTATTTAAAAGAAATATTATACAAAGAAAAATATAAATATGATTAAAAACATAAATATAAAAATTAAATTTCTAAAATATGTAAAAAAAAAATATACCAGCTTTTTTAAAGGCGAATCCGAATCTAGTCAATACTATTAAAATAGAAACATAACATATTGATATATGTATGGTCAAACTATTTTAATACAATGATTAAAACTTCCTATTAATTATTTAAGAAAAATGTTATACAATGAAAAACACAAATATGACTAAAACATATAAATATAAAAATTAAATTTCTAAAATAATATAAAACTAAAAAATATAAAAGGGCGGGTCCAAATGTAGAAATCTATTTAAAACCCGTTAAACTAAAATCTGTAGAATATCAGATCATGATCATAATTTTTAATTTTAATTTTAGTTGTTTAGTTTTAATTTTATTTTTTAAAGAAACATAATTTTTATGTTTGTGTGTTTGTATAATCATATTCTGTATGATATGAATTTAATAGAATAGATAAATTTTGTAAGTATGTACATGTATCATATGGTAAGGCTTGGTCCTTTTGTCAATATTCAGTCCAAATTATTTGTTTTTTTTATTTGAACATAAAAACAGGAACATAGAGAAGTTATGAACCGTTAACAATATTCGAAGCCCAAATTATCGTTTCATATGCCGAGGGAAGTTACGAACGGTTAACAATGCTCTAGATATAATTATATTATATTTTATGCAGTTATTTTTTTAAATTGGACATAACCTTTATCAACTGGTCATACATGAGAATTAATAGAATAGATAAAAAAAAAACCTTTTGATAAAAAAAAGGTAAAAACCAAAAAACAAAATACCTTTTTGATATTTACCCTTGGTTTTACAAGTTATACCGTTCATATATTTATGGTTAGTAACTTTGATTATTCATTAATTTAAATGTTTACCATGTTTTGTTTGTGTATAATGGAGATTTAATCTTTTAGAACTGAATGTGATTGTAATATAATAAATTCAGTGTGATTGTATATAATAAATTCAAATTCAAACGTGATAGATTCATATAATATTGTTAATAACTTTGATTATTTATTAATTTAAATGTTTACTATATTTTGTTTGTGGAGAATGAAAATTATGATTTTTTAGAACTGAATGTAATTGTAATATAATAAATTCAAATTCAAACGTGATTGATTCATAAAATATGGTTAATAGTTTTGAATATTTATTAATTTAAATGTTTGCCATATTTGTTTGAAGAAGCATCAGACGCCGCAACGAGCTTGGTGGGTAGAAAATGGAAGACGGTGGATATGATCCAATTGATGGAATCTCTTGCCGCGGTTATGAAATCTTTGTAGCCCTCATAATCTGGAGCTTTGGTGGAGATAAAGGTATTCACTTTTGAGAAGAATATTGAGGAGAGTATCATCACTACCTTCGCCGAGGCGCAACAAGCTACGAAAGGTCTTCCACAAGGTCTTCTTCGGAGGACGGGAGGCATTCTCCATGAAGAGGAGGAGAAAAAGATACAATCGGAAGCAACAGAGTTCTCTCTTGATCCAATCATTATTCATATATATATATATATAGTCATGACATTTATCTATGTATCTACTCTATTAAAATAGAATCATTATTTTATCTACTATAAAGAAGTCTATATGTTAGACCATTAACGAAAAATATATAAATGTCCTAAATTTTTGCATATATAATATTTTCCTAATAAAAAGCAATATAAATCTAAACAATAACTTTTCCGTGAAGTTTAATTCATTTCTATTATGCAATTATTGTGCATTATTTACCATATTTTAATCTAGGCCAGACTTTATGTATTTTTGGGTAATTAATTTTGAAATTAAATAGTATAGCCCAATTCTTTTAAAAATGATCATATTAAGGTTTTATATATAATAAATATATAATAATTTATCGGTTGTATCATTTTTAAGTTTGATTTATATAGTAAAACAAAAACACAAAACTAAAATATAATACATTAAATATATTTTCAAAATATAATATTAGCTAATATAATATTAATGCAGAATGGAGATTTTATCTTTTAGAACTGAATGTGATTGTAATATAATAAATTAAAACTACACTAGATCATGACCCGCTCGACCGAGCGGGAACAATTTTTTTTTTATCTTTGTTTGTACTAAATGTTACACATTTTGTAATGTGTATTAATATAAAATTTTGATAAATAACAATGTGTACTATTGTGTTTAAATAAGCAATGTGTTTAATTACTAAATTTGATTTTTAAATTTTATGATAACTTAAAGTTGATTTTTTATATATTATTTAAAATATATAGTGCTATATATTTTGTATTTTCAACATTTATCATACAAAACTTACATTGGGATATTATTTACATGAAAATATGTGTAACATAATATATTTATATATTATATAAACATCTCTACGATTTTCGCAAAGGCCATGTGCACCCGCACGGGTTTTATTTTTAAAATGTATTCTATATTGTTTAGTTTTATGTAGTATCGAGTTTGTATAATTCAATTTTGTGTTTAAAGAACAATATCAAAACTGTCTTTCGTATGTAAAAATAACATTTTGCAAGCGCGAGTTGTGTCTTTTTATTGTAACACAAAATTTGATATATAACTTATGTATTTTTGTACATTATGAAGTTTAATTTTTTAAAATAATTATTACATAATTTCAAAGTGAATTTTATCTGAGGTCTAATATGTTTTGTGCGTAATGGTTCAAAATATTTTCGATATATATTATATTTCAGTTTGGTTTGTTTTAAGTATTATTGTATAAGTATAATACTATACAATATTACTATATTCTATACAATATATAAAGCTATGTGTTATTTGTTTTAGAAAGTAGATTAGGCCAAACGTAGTTAATGAATAGTCATATCTTTATGTATGTTTATATGATTTATCTACTTAATGTTATTCGTACTAATAAAATCAATATGGCCAATGAAAAATATATAAATGTCCTAAATTTTTGCATATATAATATTTTCCTAATAAAAAGCAATATAAATCTAAACAATAACTTTTCCGTGAAGTTTAATTCATTTCTATTATGCAATTATTGTGCATTATTTACCATATTTTAATCTAGGCCAGACTTTATGTATTTTTGGGTAATTAATTTTGAAATTAAATAGTATAGCCCAATTCTTTTAAAAATGATCATATTAAGGTTTTATATATAATAAATATATAATAATTTATCGGTTGTATCATTTTTAAGTTTGATTTATATAGTAAAACAAAAACACAAAACTAAAATATAATACATTAAATATATTTTCAAAATATAATATTAGCTAATATAATATTAATGCAGAATGGAGATTTTATCTTTTAGAACTGAATGTGATTGTAATATAATAAATTAAAACTACATTATGGGTCACTTTTCTAATTTCATATTACTCGATAGGTCACTTTGTTCTCCAAGGACACTTTTTTCTAACTGGTCCACTTGTATTCACTAACTTGGTTTGTTCCTAGTTGATTTTGGGCGAGATGTTACCACAACCATTGATCTCTATTATTGTGATCCAATGGTTCAGACTCAACAGACTTTTTTTAATAGATTTCTTTTCTTTTTAAAAATATTCATCAGATCTTCTTTGGTCTTCGGCCTTTTTTGTGCCAAAACCCCTTCTTCTACTTCTCTCCTCTCATATCTTACATTCAAGATATCAAATTGAGAAGGTTTTAATTGGTGTGTGAGAGAGCTTAAGTGCACATAAGAATTTTGAATTGCAGAGAATAATTTCGAGCTCGCATAAACACAAAATCGGAAACGAAGTAGCTGTTAACTGGGGAATCTCGTCGTCTCCGGTGAAAACCATTCCCCATGCGTCTCTAACAGATCCGAGGAAAAGATGAAGGTGAGAGTAATCTCGCCCATGCGGCTAACAAGACAGCACCATCAGATTCACCGTCTTGGTTCGGTTCACTCCCAGTTCATTCCCGTACGAGCTGAGACGGCAAAGCTCAGAGAAAGCATATGATGGAGAATGTTGGTGAGGAACCTGTATGAGAAATTTGTTCACGACTCTCATTCCAATGTGTGTTAGGATTCATTGTTGAGATTTGATTGAATCTTCTCTCCTTGTGTTCTCACAAAAGAGTACTAAAGCAGCAACAAGTCTTTTTTCTCGGTAATTTTCAAGAACAACACTTTGGCTATGTTAAAAAAATGTGACTTGTTAGATGTGTGTGTGGTTCTGAAACTTAAACGATATAAATTTGGTGAGAATTTAGTTACGGGACTACATCTATTGTTATTGTAGCTGATGAGTTGCTAAAATTTGTATTTGGTTTATTTTTTCTAGAATTGTTAAGATTTTGTCACTTGGTAACTGCTTGATGATTAATGGCCTTATTCATGTGTTTGCAGAGAAATTTGGTCCAGAACAAAATACATCTCCACTTACCATCTTGGGATTTGTTTGGCTCTCCCTCGTGTCCTGACTATTCATGGTATCGTTTTTGAGCTAGAAGGAAGCTGTGTGATGGCTCCTCTTCCTCTAACAACTCCCACGACAGGAAGAACATTGTGTCTAGCATGTTACCTCTATAAGCTAAGAGAGATACATAAACTGGACATTGGTGCTTTACTTGAGATGAATTTCTCTTCTCCTGCAGCTCAAGAATAGTGGGTTTTACTGTTAATTATTGTACATGTATACTGCAGCTCAACTTTATCGTGTAAACAATACAATAAAGACGTCGTCAGATTTTATAATTTCCTGTTTCTGTAGAATTTGTCCTAACTTCTAAAAACTCTCCATCTGGACATTACAAAGGTGTACAGAACAAGGGTATCCAGAAGGACACTCATATTGTGTATCATTATGAACACTATTTTTTTAGCAACCATTATGGGCCCTAAAAAGTAGAAAATTTTAACTATCCATGTGACATTACAAAAGGTGTATAAGAACCAAGTTATATCCACATAGACGCTTATATTGTGTACACCAACTATATTTAAACATGAAAGAACCAATTCACTTAGAACAGCCACGCACTCACGTTATTAGATATTTGAATGGTGTACATATGGACATCATATAAAATTGGCGTACACATGGATTTCATATAAATAATGTACACAACTAGATTTTGACCCGCCCTTAAAAAGGCGGATATATTTTTTGTTAAAAAATTATTTTACGTAATAAAAATTATGATTTCTGATAAATTATATATTTTAACTTTTAATGAAATTTATTTTAAATTTACTTATATGACTTGTTTTTGTTATTTTAAATATAGCTAAATTTTAGAAGACTCTAAATAATTATAACCCGTAATATGATTTTATTTATTTAAACCGAAGTTAAACTTATTTTACACTGTTTTTTAATTTAAATAAAATATTTTATATCTTCAACACTCTTGTATTGAAAAATTCATTTGTGCGTTTCAAAGTATTTTCTATAATTTTATTAAATTTAGTTTATGTGACTTAGTTTTTATTTTAAATGAAACTATTTTTAAGGAGTTGAGATAATTCATATCCGTATTATGATTTTGTTGATTTAATCATTTGTTATTTCAACTTGATTTTATTTTGAGGTTTCATTTAATAAATGCTTTCAAATAGTTAATAATGCGAAATATTTTTTGGAAAGATATGGAGAAAACATTTAGGAAACAAAATTTTCAAAAAGGTTAAGAATTGAATTATATTAAATATTCTTTAATGTAATTGCAAAATAATGACTTTTGATTGGTTGCAAATAATGCTGGAAAAAAATACAGGCAACTTTTGTAATTAATTAAAAATTTTAGGGGCAGATTCATAAACATGCATCTGCTTTAATAGTATAGATATATATGTACAACATAGCCATCACAAAAGTGGTGGACACATGAATATCAAATAAAGTTGATGTACCCATAAATATTATATAAACTAGGTTGAGACATGCGCCTTGCGCAGGATGAACATAATATTTGCAGATTAACCGAATCCGGAAATTCAAAACAAACCCGATCCAATGAACATGATATTAGGGCAGTGGAATTATTTGTAATTTTTTAAGTAATTAAAAAAGTAACTTTAAAAATATTTGTACAACTGGGATGAAAATGCTTTGACATTAGACACCTAGACTTAATTTGATTGTAACTAACTCATAAAACCAGATTTTTCCAATTGTGTGCTATTTTTTATAATTTATTATATGTAAAGTATTTATATTGTACCCAGTTATATATTCAATACAACCAAAATTTTGAAATAGAATTTTTATATATTTCACACACTTTTCATAATTTTATAATTTAACATAGAATGAAAAATGAAATATATAACGTACAAAGAAGTTGGATTTGGCTTTTAATTTAGACAATACTTTTTACTATGGTTCTTTTATTTTGTCGGGTTTATTATGCTATTAGAAACAAAGATAAACATTACATAGACGATATTACAGCTGACCATTCTACATGCCTTATAAGAATTTATGTCTGACTGTATCATCCTGAGCCGTCCTATGAGATTCATTCTTGACGGTATTCCTTGCGACATGCTGAAGATCCCTTTTAAGACTTGTCTCCAATATTCTGCATAATTCACTTTCTCTGGGAATTAAAACCCAGACCTCCTGGTGTAGAAATTGTGTCGCCTAGGATTCGAACCCCAGATTTGGGTGTAGAAGCCTTTAAACCTTGACCACTAGGCCACGGTGCTTCCACTTTTATTATGGTTCTATATGGTATTTATTAGGGTCATACAAAAATTGATCAAGCCGGAATAAAAGGTACTTATTATACAGTAAATGTAATGAAAAAACTTAGGAAATTTTTGCATTGCCCAGCAAGTTTTACTAATTTTAAATAAAGACCTAGAACTCATATTCTTAAGAAACATAATATTAGTATCACTAGATTCTTTCTCCGCGCTACGCGCGGAAAAGTGTGTTGATAATTTATTTTCCGATCATATATTTCAATGTTTGTGTTTGGAATGAGAGTGTTATATTTCTCAAAACAATGAGAAAGCCAGTGAATTATTTAAGGATGCTCAATCCAGTAAAAACAAACTAATTATAATCGAACCTAGCCGAGATTAAAAAGTGGTTTTAATTTGGTAATCCATAATATACCGAATAGATGTGATTTTTAAGAAATCGCGCTATCCATAATATTCTGAATGAAAGTGGTTTACTCAGTTTTTTTTAATGATTATTTAAATATTTTGTTCTCCCAAAGCCTGAGTCATCTGCATTTATTAAATGGAACACACTTATTTACATAGTTAGATGTTTATATACTTTGGTCGAAAATATTTTCAAACCCTAAATTTAGAATCATTGAGTTATACTACCAAATCTAACAGTTTTAATAATAGAAACAAAATTGAATCAAAAATCCAAACGTAAAAATAATACAAAAAATAATAATATTCTCCAAACCAATTCATGAAAATACATTATCAACAAAAAATAAAACAGCCCAAATTAACCAGACTAAAACATACTTTTAAAACAAACCATCACCGGGACTTGATATTAAAATCATATAAACAAACGTTGCTAAGAAAATCATATTAACGAAAAATGACTCGAATCCCTTTTTTAAAAAAAAAACCCAACAATGGCTCTCCAAAAGTAGGATTTCCGGCTTCGTCTTAAAAGACTTTTTTTTAAAGACCTTCTAGTCTTTATTTTTATGTTGGTTTGTAGCTTTGATACTCTTTGTCATAATAACCCTTATCTATCTATATCTTATTAAAACAAAAGTACATATATAAAATACCACTTAATTTTCAGTGTTATTTACAATTGCATGCCATTGAGAATTAAATTGAATTTCTTATTTTAATGCTTGTCTTTTTCAGTTATATTAATGTGTTTTTTTTCTTTCCTATTTTAATGCTTGTCTTTTTCAGTTAGATTAATGTGTTTTTTTTCTTATTTTAATGTTTATCTTTTTAGTTAGATTAATATATTTTGTTTTTTATTCTTTAACAATTAATAATATTTTAAAGTTGTCTTTTTGTCAACTTAAAGTTGTCTAAACTATTTGAAAATATAAAAATAGTCAAAAGTAAACATATAAAGTAGATAAACAATAAACAAACACCAAAAATATTTAAAATATATATTTATTCTCCATCCAAATATTGAAGTTCAACCTGTTTTTTAATTTTTAATTTAGGTATTTTGGCTTACATTACTCAAATTTATATGTTTTGAGAAATTTAAAGTATATATAAATTTTGAAAATTTTAAAATAATTCAAACGGGTTATCCATATCTGAACCGAACCCGCAAATACCTGAATCAAACCGAAACCAAAATTTATAGATATTTGAATGTTGTTGAAATCTTTAAACTCGAGAATCTCAAACCCAAATAGTTTTTAACCGAATCAGTGGATATCCAAATACACATCCCTAACATAGTCAATATAAAACGATCAAGTATTACAGATACATCATTTAATATAAATAAATAAAAACTAAAAGAGAAAATTAATATCCGTGCGATCGCACGGATCAAGATCTAGTGATTGAATTAATATGTTATTTTGGAGCTGAATGGGATAAGATCTGAGGACGTTGCATGCAAAAAACATAATTGAGACATATCCAGATACCCTTCCACATGCTCTTTAGTTTTTTTCAAACAGTGTTCTCATTGCAACTTCCTTGCAGACTCATAATACTGAGAACACCTATTTTCACGTTACAAACCCAAAATCAATTATGATGAGTAGACAATACAAATAAATATCCTCAGACAACATATAAGTAAATAGGTTTCAATGAATGCACGTTCAAAAAGAAAAGTCATGAAACCAAAAACAGCATATAAAAGCATATTAGGGAGATCAAATTTAATCTTTTACCTAAGAAAACAAAATAATAAAAACTAGATTTTGACCCGCGCTTCGAAAGCGCGGATATTATTTTTCATTTTTATAAAATATATTATTTGTTTGTAATTATTGAATTTATTTATTTTAATATTTTTTTTTAATAAATTCGACACATAGAGGGTCTCTGATAAACTATGTATTTCTCTAGTTTTGTTTTATTCGTTCTTCAATCAACATATTTATTTGGCTTATTGTTAAAATAAATGATTATAGACTTTGATCTCTGCACCTCCGCGGATGTATATTTTTAAAAATATGATGATATTTGTTTTTCATGTAATTATTAGGGTTCGGCAAAATGAATCTGAGGAACAGAACTGATACCAATCTGTAAATATAGTACCAAACCTGAACATAAATTGATTAAATATTCGAATTATTCAAAATTTTGTTAGTTAGAGAACCGAATCGGATCCGAACCAAAATATTCGTGTACCTGAATTTATCTAAAAATAGATTTATATACTTATATATTAATTGTTTTTATATTTAACGTATATAAAACATCAAGAATGATAATTTTAAATTGGTTTAAAATACTTGAAAATATATATAGATAGTCAAAAACAAATATCTGAAATAGTTAAAGTATACTCAAATCACCAAAAATACTTAAAATAATTATTGATTCCGTATCCAAAATTTTAAATCAACCCAATTGATATGTTAAGCTTAGGTATTCTGACATATGTTATTTAAATTTATATGTAATATATTATTTTATTTATAGATTTTGAGAAATTTAAAATATATAGTGATTTAAAACTTTAAAAATAATTTAAATAGGTTATCCAAACCCAAACTAAACCCGCAAAGATCCGAATCAAACTCAAACAAAAATTTAGAAACATCCTAATAGGACTGAAATCTTTGACCTCGAAAACCCGAAATGCAAACCAATCAGAACCAAACCCGTATGGATGTCTGAAAACCCATCCTTAGTCATTATTATATATCATATAATTTCATCATATAACTAATCGTATTTTGTATGTACCATCATATAAGTAATCATATAATTAATAGTATTTAATATGTATCATCATATAAATAATTACATATATTATATTTTAAAAACTTAATATGAAATATAAAAACCATAATTTGAGTTGGTATTTCAAATTGGGCTTTGTATTGTATTTTTCTTATATATATTGACAATATTCTTTTATAATGGACTTAATGACTTAAGCCCATTAATTTTTCTGTTTAATACTACTATCTTTGTTTCCAAACAAAATTATTATTTTTAAAGACTACAATCCATGTTTCCAAACACACCAATTTTTTTTAAAACTCTTATCCAAGTATCCAAACACACCGAAATTGTACTTCAGCTTTAATAAGATAGATGTTATTATAGGCTTTTACAAAAAAAGAAGTTATTATAGGTAGCTGGGTGGAGAGAAAAATGCAAGATGATTATAAGTAACCACTATTTCCTTGTGTTTTGCAAACTGAAGGTCATTTGTCATTCTCTTGATTCAAACGATCCTCTGTTGTTTCTTCTGCAGAGAACTTATTCAATTTATCATATAGATGCTTGAAAACAAAATATTGCCGAATGTACGTGATTCCCGTAGAGCTGCTTCCTCCTCTTCCGCTCCAACAACCTCACTGATTCTAAGTTTTACAGCTTCCCCTAGAGCTGCTTCAAATGTTTGTGTTTTATAAGAAGCTGGAATGAGGGAAAAGATCCAGGTGAGAGCTGAGACTTCGTTTCTAACACTGTAAACTCCTCCTGGAGTGCAAGCATCATCGCCAAAGTAAACTTCCACTTGTATTTCACTCAATCTATCATCTAAAGCAACTTAACAGTGACTCATTTTGAACCAAGTACTGCAGATCACTCGTAAGCTAGAGTTGATGATAGCCATAGATGCGAGATGGAAAACATATTAGTAGAATGGGGTCAGAGAAATGGAGTGAAAACCAAACTGCAGATCACTCGTAAGCTTTATATGTTGCAATGTATTAATACATGTAGCGAGAATATACACTCAAATCTCCAAACACTAAGCCAAAACACGGACATGCTAATAGCAGGCTTAGGCTTATCTATCACAATATGTCCAACGAATCTGGAAAAGCTATGATGTTTGGGCTTATCTATCACAACAACAACACAATACTCGAAAATGATTTAACTGAAACACATACTGAATACACAATTTTGGAACACAATACTAACAAATCTGGATTCTAGCATACTGAATAGAACAGAGAATTTGATTCAGAGCTCCTTCAAGATGCTGGGTTTAATTAAGTTGCAAGCCTGCAATCAAAGAAATGAGGATATAGCTCTTAGTACTTCCATGTCAAATATCAAAAGATGGTGAAGATATTAAAAAAGCATCAAAGACTCAAATCTTCCAGAAATTAAAAATAAAAGTATAAAACTTTAGTCATTCTCATGCTTTAAAAGAAAAAAACAGCAATTACACATCATCTGCTTGAGCAATATTCCATTGGCTGAGACATCAATTACAGTAGTAGGATTTTGATTTTAGAATATAATCAATTTGGGAAACACTGAATAAGATGGAGACTGAATAAGAGGGTTTTCAAAACTAAATTTTACCTTTGTGTTCGTCTGTATGATGAGAACAATCGACGTGGAGCTCAATCGCGTTCATCTGTAGAGGGATCAGAGCCGGTGGGTGGCACCTGCCGTGCACGTGAGGCTGGTAGCTCGGTAAGTCCGGGTTATCTACGATTCCCGGGTCGGGTATAACTGCGTAAACCATCGGCACCGAAGGAAGGTAAACTTGCACCGTGGATGATCTCTCCATCGGCGCCATTAGCCTCGGCGCAGCGACTGCTCGGTCTTGTCCGAAGTATATCCGTTTGGCTAGTTTAAGCCCGTGGTCCACCACCCTTGCGAAATACTCCGCCATCTCTAATACACAGACAGGCGTAGAATCATTTAACTGTATAGATTCAGTTCCTTTTTTCAGACAGCGAGATTACTTCGGAGTTGTGTCTTTTTTTCCATTGGACATGAGATTTGAGGAAGGTGTTTATATAAGAGGATAAACCAACGAAGGTGAAATGATATAATCTAGTCAATAAATGAGTAAAGAACAGTATTGAATGAAAAGAGAGAAACGGCGAAGTTGCAGAATTTGGAACGATGAGGGTGAAGTGGAGAAGTCGTGACGGTTGTGATTTGTGAGGAGAAATGTGTAAAGATGATTTGACGTGGCAATTAGAAGCTATGTGATTGGCTGATTTATTGATCTGACGTAGATAGCTTAGAATTGGAGAGTATTCTCCTTTTAGTATATGTAGATGTAGATTTAGATATCGAAAGTACTTGTTCTATTAGATTATCAATGCCAATGTATTTATACAACAAGAGAGTCGGCTATTGAGCCTTATCATCAACGACCACTTCCTTAACAATAGGAGTGTCAAACATATCTCTAAGACTTATCACAATCTCTCGATCATTATCTCTAATATAATGTATCCACGCCAATACTCCCCCTCAAGTTGGAGAGTGAGGATTCACGATGCCCAACTTGGACACTAAATTCTGAAATATAGCTCGTCCTAGCGCCTTAGTAAGAATGTCAGCAATCTGAAACTCTGTTCTGATGTGCTGAGTAACGATAGTGCCATCCTTAACTGCATCACGTACTGAATGACAATCGGACTCTATGTGCTTTGTTCGTTCATGGAAAACAGGATTCGATGCTATATGTAAGGCTGCCTTACTATCACAGAAAAAACGTGTTGGTTCTGTCTGTTCTGCGCCAAGGTCTTTAAGAAGACGTCGGACCCATTTGATCTCACGGAGTGCTGCAGCCATTGATCTATATTCCGCTTCTGCAGACGAATGGGAAACCGTCTTCTGCTTCTTTGTTTTCCAGGAAATAGGAGAGCCACCAAGCATGACAACAAAGGCACTGAGTGAACGTCGAGACAAGGGACAAGCTCCTCAATCTGCATCACAATAAATTGTCAAAAGTATGTCGGGGTCAGCTTTAAGAATAATCCCTTGAGCAGGTGTCCCTTTCAAGTAACGAACTACACGAAGAGCTGCCTGCCAGTGATCTTCCCGTGGAGCTTTCATAAACTGAGAGAGAATGTGAATGGAATAACAGAGATCAGGACGTGTGTTGAGAAGATAAATGAGCCGTCCCATGAGCCTACGATACTTCTTTGGATCGGCCAGCAGTGGTCCTTTTGACTCAGCCAACTTATGATTCTGCTCAAGAGGTGTCAAGGCAGGTTTGGAGCCAAGATTGCCCGTATCAGTAATGATGTCAAGACTTTACTTTCTTTGTGAAATAAAAATCCCTTCTGGCCCTCGACTTATTTCAATGCCAAGGAAATATTTAAGCTTCCCCAAGTCTTTCATCGCAAAACATCTGCACAAATACTCCTTAAAACGCCGAAGCATGTGAGCATCGTTTCCACAAATCACCATATCATCAACGTACACAAGAACGCGAAGCTCAATGCCTTTGCGGGAAAGCGAGAACAAGGAATGATCCTCCCGAGACTGAACGAAACCGAACTTAAGTATGGCATCAGAAAGCTTCTTGAACCAACATCTTGGAGCCTGTTTCAATCCATAGAGTGACTTGTGGAGCTTACAAACTTTGTTGGGATGAGTGTGACGAAAACCGGGTGGTAACTTCATGTACACTTCTTCTTCAAGATCACCATGTAGAAAAGCATTACTTACATCCATTTGATACACCTCCCACTGGTTAGCAGCTACCAAACACAACAAGGATCGAACCGTAGTCATTTTAACTACTGGAGCAAAGGTCTCCTTGTAATCTTCTCCTTCCACTTGACTCTTGCCATTGACCACAAGACGTGACTTGTATCGTTCGATTGTCCCGTATGCATTAAACTTGATTTTAAACACCCAAAGACATCATATGGCTTCTTTTCCAGGTGGCAAGTCAGTAATATCCCAAGTATGACTATCTTCCAACGCAACAATCTCTTTGCGCACTGAGTCTCTCCATACTTTCAACTGCATTGCTTCTTTAAAGTTTTTCGGCTCTGTTTCGCTAGTAATAGAAACCAAGAAAGCACGATGCCCAGAAGAAAATTGATCATCATTGATGTAATCGGACAAGGGGTAAAGAGAAGTACCTGAACCGTCAGAGGAAGTTGTAGTCGGCAGAGGCGTGAAGTGTGTATTACCATCTGGTGCGACGGTGACTTTGTAGAGGTGATAATCTTGTAAAGCAACAGTCTTAGTCTTTTCACGCAAGCCTCTACCAAGAGGTTCTGGTGCGGCTTGTTCTACTGGTAAAGTAGTCGTAGCAGGAGGTGGTTCTGACTGAGCTAGTACTGATGGTGGAATGGTAGTCGTAGGAGGTTCACTTGTATCAGTAGACTGTTCTGTTTCAGAAGTTGTTACATGTGCAGACTCAGTTGTTTCTGTTGCAGGAACAGTAGGAGTAAGAGACTTAGTAGCATCTGGCGGAGTGACTGGAGAGATAACACTGCTACTCCCCCTGTCGTCAGACGGCACCAGCACCCAATCATCATCAGTGGGAACTAGATTTGGTCATAGAGATGGAGTCATCTTAGGCTCAGCGTAAGGAAAATATCCTCTCTAAATATGACGTCTCGAGAGACAACAAACTCATCACGATCGATATCATAAACCTTCCAACCTTTCTTTCCAAAATGATACCCCACGAACACACAGAGGCGACTACGGTGACCAAATTTATCTTTGTCTCGAGCCCTCCTATGCGTGTAACAAGCAGAGCCAAATACGCGCAAAGTGTTATAGTCTGGCTTCACACCATGAAGTACTTCATACGGAGAACGCCCATGATGAATAGCAGTGGGTGTTCGATTGATTACATGAGCCGCTGTTAGCACCGCCTCTCCCCAGAACTTAATGGGAAGGCTTGCTTGGAACATAAGAGACCGAGCAACATTTAGGATGTGTCTATGTTTTCTTTCGACGCGTCCATTTTGCTGCCGTGTTCCAACGCAAGAAGTCTGATGAACTATGCCATTATCTTTGAAGTAAGAAGATAGAACCATGAACTCAGTCCCATTGTCACTACGGACCATACGAACTGGCTTTTTGAACTGCTTGTCTGCGTATTGTATGAATCTTTTAAGAGTGGTTTTGACTTCTGATTTTTCTAACAGAAGAAACGTCCAGACTGCTCGTGAGAAATCGTCCACAATTGTCAAGAAATAAACAGCACCACATGACGAAGGGATTCTGTACGGACCCCAGACGTCTACATGAATGAGAGAAAAACAATCTGTTGTTTTATTTATACTATCATAAAAAATCTCACGAGTTTGCTTGGCTCTAAAACAAGTGTCACAATGACTGGAGCCAGCTGATTTGGAAGAAACAAAAGACAAATCTGAAAGCACAGTAAAAGAAGGATGTCCCAATCGCCGATGCCACAGAACTTGATCTGAACTGAGAGAAGCTCGATGACTCTTTGCTGAAACAACCTCCGTCAAGTAATACACACCGTCACGCTCCTTACCGGCTCCAATCAAAATCCTCGAAAAACGTTCATGTATTACACAAATAGAGTCAGTAAACAAGGCCAAGCAATTTGCTTGCTTTAAAAGTTTTGCAACTGAGATAAGAGTGCATTTCAAGTCAGGTACGTATAAGACTTGATGTAAAACAAGCTTCTCAGATAACCGTAAAGAACCCATCTTTACAGCAAGTCTTCTGTTGCCATCTGCAAACGCTACAGAACATGGTGGTATGATCTCGACTTCAGTCAAAAGAGACTGATCTCCAGTCATGTGGTGCGACGCACCTGTGTCGAGAATCACTTCACCAAAATGTTTCTTACCAGAGAGTTTATCAGACGAAGGAGCAGGAGTACTCGCGGCATTGGCCTTTGTCTGAAGCATCTGACTGAGTGCTCGAAGCTGATCAGGTGTGAATTCTGCAAACGAAGAGGTGTTGGAGCTGGTTGCGTGAGCGTTGCTTACTTGTCCACGACCACGACCGCCAGAACCTCTGCCTCCTCTGCCTCTGGAACCACTACTCTGTCCTCGTCCAGCATTGCGCTCAGTGTACCATTCCGGGTATCCCACTAACTGCCAACAATCTCGTTTCTCGTGTCCTGTTCTGCCGCAATGAGAGCACAACATCCGAGATCTGAGAATGGTATTCTCTGGTTTGCTGGACGCATCGCTTGAAGGTGTTGAGGTGTTTTGTCGAGCCACAAAGCCAACCGCTTCTTGCTGCTGATCACGAGCACGTGTTGCTGCAAGTCTCTGCTCTTCTCGGATAATCTTGTTGTAAATCTCACCAAGAGATGGAAGAGGATCAAGACCTATTATGTTTGTGCACATGCTACCAAACCGTGAGTCATCTAGCCCCATCACGAACTGATGAATCCTTTCCTGATCTCTTTCTTTGGCCATCGCTGCAGCTGCTCCACGGGAGCATACATGAACTGGTTGATAAACCTGCAACTCCTCCCAAAGTGCAGATAATTTACCAAAGTAGTCTAGCACAGACTGTCCTTCTTGCCGACACGAGGCAAGCTTTGCCTTCAACTGATGAACACGAACAGTGTTCCCAACGGAGAAACGCTGCTTGAGATCTTCCCAAAGCTGATGTGCGTCGGTGATATAAGTAACAGTTGATCGCACCTTTGGCTCTATGGAGGTACGGATCCACCCCACAATCATAGAATTAACTGTCAACCAGTTCTCCAAATCAACGCTTTCTGCGTCTGGTTTCTTCAAGGTTCCGGTGATGAAATCTAATTTTCTTTTAGCCTGGAGAGCGTTCAACATCTCTGAAGACCATTCATTGTAATTCTCTCCATTCAACAGAACGGAAGTAATCGCGGCGCCAGGATTGTCAGAGCCGTACAACGTATAAGGTGAGACACGCTCATCCTTCTTCACAACTTGCTGCAAGCCTGCCATAACGTGTTTCACACGGAACACACGAGAATTTTATTTTGAGTCGGAGTTTTAAGGATCTCTGCTCTGATACCATGTAGATTTAGATATCGAAAGTACTTGTTCTATTAGATTATCAATGACAATGTATTTATACAACAAGAGAGTCGGCTATTGAGCCTTATCATCAACGACCACTTCCTTAACAATAGGAGTGTCAAACATATCTCTAAGACTTATCACAATCTCTCGATCATTATCTCTAATATAGTGTATCCACGCCAATAGTATAGTATAGATTATCGAGATATGCATTTATATCGTCAACTAAATGACTTACAACACTTATTAAGTGTCTTGCAAGTTGCAAGTCATGCTGCCTGATTAACTCAATTAAGTTGCAATCCCCTTATTATTACCATATTTAACCAAACTGCGTAGTCAACTTTCCAAATATATGTTTGGGAATTTTTGTTTCTGGGAATTCGGTAATATAGCAATATGTCAACACACTAATAGGAATATTTTTCACCGTTAAAGTAGCAATAAGTCGATATGATACTAAGCAAGTTACCGCATATCAACCTTATTCTAATTCTAGATTATATATAAATTTTATTGAGTATACGTAACCAGTAATTCAGTTTAAAAATGAAGAAAAATCAAAACTATATATAATTTATATCGCAGAACAAAGATTTTTAAGAAAGCATAGTACGATGTTTAACTGACATATAATAAAGAAATTATGTTGACAATGTCAGAGAATTAAAATTCTAATAGTATTCTTGCATTTGTAAACATCTTTAATAAAATCATAATGCTTCACCATGATCATGAATTATGAAAGAGATATTAACACATATAAGGAGTCTCTTGATTTTTTAAAAATATTTAGATCTTGCTAGCTGTGGTCTTGTATTTGTGCACGGTTATTATCAAAATCTTAAGTATTTTATCATGATCATGCATTATAAAAAAATATAATACCTTTAACTTGTACGTAAAATACAAATAACATCTTGTTATCAGTGTAGATTATATAATGATAATTATATATATAATTTACCAAACGTGAGTGATGATTGTGTATTAGCAAATGCTGATGAAAAAACCATTGATTTTGCAGACACAATAATTTAGATTATATTATGATCACTTATATATATATATATATATATATCTTTACCAAATGCTGATAAAAAAATTGGAGGTTATACACGATCGAATTATGTGATCTAGTGTGGTCTCAACCACGTAGTAAAGTACGACACACACAATTTTTAGTTTAGGTAACAAATATAACATACACGAATCATGTTCTAAAAAAGGGATTGTACATGTTCTAAAAGTCTTACAATGTATAATGTAAACTAAGATAAACCCATAATATATATTGAGAATCTGTTGACAAAAAAAAACATATTGAGCATCTGATCATAGGTGGAAAAACTCCACAGAGACATGTCCTTTTTGTCACAAACAACAGAGAAATATCCATTCAACAACGACGGTGGGAAGTGGTGCGACACTTCAAGCTCATCCTCAACCCAAATTCTGAAAATCTTCTGTTTATAAATCACAACCAACGGATCTGATTACATAAATTATCAGACCCAAATCTACTTGTAAAACTACAGAACTTCTTCTAGGATTAACAAAAGGAGACCTAAAACTATATGAAATCACACAGATTGTGACATAAACATATAAAGGTACAAAAAAATTCAAGTCTTTCTTCACATCAATCTTCCTCTCATATACGACTGAGAAAAGAAGCTTCTGTGACCGATTTCCAGTGAGTTTCTCAGGAGAAGAAGAGTCGTTTCGGCAGTCAGAGCTCAAATCGCGCTGACGACATGAACGGATTGCAGAGCACATAATCGCGTCAGATATGGAAGAGCTGCGGCGGAGAAGGAAGAAACGATGCTAGAGAAGCTTGAATCTGGGTTGCTTGTGTTCAGATGACGCCGCCGCGAGATACTCATCGTTAAAAGAAATAAAAAACAATTGATTTTCGAGATCTGATTTTGAACCCTAAAGACCAAAGCAAACTAAAACACACTTAGTTAGCCTTTTGAGGGCATATCCGTATTTAGCTACAGAAAAAGTGTTTAGTATATTAAAGTGGTGTTCAAAGTCAATAAGTGACCTATTATGTAAATCTCTCTAAATTCAATGTGATTGTATATAATAAATTCAAATTCAAACGTGATAGATTCATATAATGATTCTTTCAGTGACGCTCCAACATATCATGAAAATCAATTCCGACGACGATTTAAAATGAACAAATCATTGTTCATGCGTATTGTTGACTTCCTCTCCAATGAAGTACAATTTTTTCGTCAAACGTTATCGGAAGGCTTGGTCTCTCTACACTTCAAAAGTGTACAGAAGCTATTCGTGTCTTGGCATATGGTTCTACGCTTGATTCGGTTGACGAATACCTCAGGCTCGGTGCAACCAAGGCTCGGTTATGTGTGGAAAATTTTGTGGAAGATATACTAGATTTGTTCGGCGATGAATACCTAAGAATACCAACGCCGTATGATCTTCAAAGTCTACTTCATGTTGGAGAGGTTCGTGGATTTTATGGGATGATAGGAATCATTGATTGTATGCATTGGGAGTGGAAAAATTGTCCCACCTCTTGGAAAGGGAAATATTATCGTGGTTTGGGAAAACCCACAATTGTTTTAGAGGCGGTTGCTTCATATGATCTCTGGATATGACATACATTTTTGGAGCTCCAGGTACCTTAAATGATATCAATGTTCTTGATCGCTCACATGTTTTTGATGACATCATAAATGGTCAAGCTCCTCAAGTGAATTTCTCGGTCAACAGAAGAGCGTATAATTTGGCTTACTATCTCACCGATGGTATTTATCCGAATTGGGCAACTTTTATCCAATCTATAACACTTCCACAAGGGCCGAAATCAGTTTTATTTGCTCAAAGTCAAGAAGCTGTCCGAAAAGATGTCGAGCGTGCTTTCGGAGTCTTGCAAGAACGATTTGCCATTGTAAAAAATTCAGCACTTTATTGGGATAAAGTCAAGATTGAGAAGATTATGAGAACATGTATCATACTCCATAATATGATAGTAGAAAACGAACGAGGTTATTGCACCCAATACGATGTTTCTGATTTCCGACAACGAGAAGTCAGCAGAAGTTCAGATGTCGATTTCACCTATTCTATAGATATCCCTATAAATATCGCCAATTAGATGGGTGTTCGAACAAAAATTTGTGATAAACAAATGCATTAACGACTTTTCTGATTTCCGACAGCGAGAAGGCAGCAGAAGTTCAGATGTCGACTTCACCTATTCTATAGATACCCCTACAAATATCGCCAATTAGATGGGTGTTCGAACAAGAATTCGTGATAAACAAACACATCTACGACTGAAAGGTGATTTGGTTGAATATATATGGCGTAAATTTGGAACTGATAAGACAACAACTAAACTTGGATGCCGCTTTCAAATTATTATCGTTTGTTTTAGTAATCTTTGTTTTCATGTTTTTATGTTTTTATTTTAAAATCTATGTTTAACATGTTATGTTTGACTTTATTTTATTTAATAAATAAATTTTATCTTTAAAAAAATTGTTTAAATTTAAATTATTATTTTTTATTGTTAAGAACCTTAATTAAGAAACTACCGATAATTAGATGTATCTTAACAATGTCTCTTAGCTTAATGATAATCATTAAAATTTCATTAAGGCCCACTTAAAAATTACTTAAAGGGTTTTGCCTATAAACATGCTCTAAAGAAGAGGATAATGCAACTGAGAGTAAAGACCGCATCATCATCAACAGAGAATCTGCAAATGTCTTAAACATGACTAAACCTTGGCAAACGTCAAAGTTGACTGCAGTTTAAGCCATGAGTATTTTGTACTGTCACTATTACTAAAGTCTATAAACTCCTATAATCTAAATCTCGAAATCCCATCTCTCACCGTGATCTCTCCCCTTGTTCAATTTCTTTAAGATGGTAGTGTACAGAAGCAAATCAGATAGAACCAATACAAGTTGGAGCAAGTGATTCCATCAAAATGTATATAAGGATGAATTAAGCTGATATGCTCTAAGATTTAGCATTAGCTTAGAACCAATACAAGTTGGAGCAAGTGATCCCATCAAAATGTATATAGGAGTGAATTAAGCTGATATGCTCTAAGATTTAGTATTTGGCTATTTTATGTTGGTGTCAAGGATGAGGAGAGCTTTATATCATTAAGATAAATCTTTTTTCAAGTTAAATATTTTTGAATGAGGATACATAAAAGGAAGTACTTCTACAGAGAAAGTACTTAGAACAGGTTACAAAGGAAAAATTAGTACTGGACAGATTAAATTTACAAAGGGAAAGTAGGTTCAAGCATTCATGAACATTTTGTCATCTACAAACTATCTCATCTGACCAGCTGAAGCACTGGTGGTAGCTGCAGACACTGGTCTAGCTATCATCTTTCTTATCTCGGTTCTCTTGATCACTCTAAGCTTGGGGGATTTTGGTTTGGTTGTCTCCTTGTTTGACCTGTGAGTTACTGACATATGGAAGTTCTTAATCAATAGGTTACTAAGAAACAAGAGAAGTGCTGTGAAGAAACTTACTTTTGAGGTAAGAAGGGTTTGTTGAAGTTAGGCACAGGTCTTGCATGAGGAACCATTGTCTTTCTCATTTGCTTCATATACCTTTCTTCCTCCACCTGATATATGTTTTCAAGTATTATTACACTTCAGCGAAGTTTAGTGAGATGTATAGTAGTAACAAGTTAAGTGTGCGGCATACCATTTTTGCAGCTTCACTCTCTTCACGGTATCTCTTGTACTGATTCTCCTTCTCTTTGATCTGGTGTGTTCCAAATAGAATGAAAATCTGTCAGTTCATATAGGCTATGGAGTAAGCATGTTCTTCTTTATAGCTGAAAGCCTTACTTTCTGATTAAAGTCTGCTCTCTCAACAGCTCGATGCTCTGCATGGAGGTCGAACGCCTGAATTTTCGTGAGTGGCTTTCGCACTTTCTCTGGAACCGGGATTGGATCCCTGTTTTCAAGCAAGCTATAGTTAGTTTTTTCTGGAGATCATAAGAAAATAGCAAAAGAAGCAGCAGGTGCTCTTACTCTTTAATGACTGGTTGTGCTTTGAAGAGCCTCTTCTGTGCTTCTTCTCTCTCCATTCTCATCCTCTCTTCCATTTCTCTTCTCATTTCATCTTCGTGTATCACTAAACTCTCTAAATGGAACGGTTCTGGCTTTGTGCATTGCTTAGGTTCTGGTTTTGGTGGTACCTGAGAGTTGGAAGATTTTTAAACACCATCCATCTCTTTCACAACTCAAATAAAACAAAGCAAGGAAGGAAGGTAAAGCATACATACCAAGGGAAAGTCCGTTGTGTAAGGATATGGTTTTGCTTTTGGAACTCTTGCCCTTTCATCTCCTATCAGTTTCTGTGTGACTTCCATTACAAACTTCTTCTCCTTTTCAGCGCCTCGTTCCTGGAATGCCACAAAAGTAATTGAAAGAACGTTGTCAGTAAACATTGGTGGTTGGTTAGTCTCTCTTGACTACAAAGAAGTTGTTAATGAGTAATAATACATACTTCAGTCCTTAGATTGAAGGGGTTTGGAGCAGTGTTCCTTGGTAGAGGCTTTTCATGGCAAGATTCAGAGGCCAATGAGAGCTGACGGACAAGAAGAAGTTGTGGTGTCAAACATGGAACATACCACTTGCATTATCAAACAGACAGTTTCTGTTAGTTTGAAATATATACCTTGTCAAATGCATCTAAGACAGAGTTGGGTTTGGATATCCTCTCATGTGTAGCAAAGTGGAACTCTTGAGGTATGGTTATGTGCTTCTTGGTGTTACAAAAGATTCCCATCTCTCCTTTGCTTTCAAATATCTTTTTGTTCAATGGTTTTGCTTTGAACTTTGGTTCCTTGTCGAGTTCCTCTTGCTCTAGTTCCGCAGTAGTTTTTGCTTTAGTAGGATGAGCTCTAAGCATTGTCTGGAGAACAGGGACCTTTAGTGCAGTAAGGTGAGGCTTCCAATAATTATTATGCTGGGTGCAAGGTATACAAAGGCATATCAGATGGGCATAAAACAAAGTAAGTAACCAGGCTTAGACAACATTTCAGTGGGCAAAGAAAGAAGAAGTTCCTTGTACCTGCTTAGACACTTGTTGTGTTGAAGCTATTGAAGATGTCTCTGCATGTTGGTTCGCCCTAGCCATTGTTTCAAGATGAAACTCCTGCAGTGGTAAGATAGATCAAATATCAGTTTCACTTACTAAAATGATTAAAAGTGTTTGTCTCTCTACCTGAAACTCTGGTAGATGTGGTGTGCTTCTTTGTGGTGCATGCAAAGCTGGAGCTCTCAAAATCTGTATCAAATAAGAGAATGCATAGTTTCTTATGTTTTAGATTTCTCTTTATACCACAGTGAAAAAGGTAATACATTACCTTCTTGTTGACAAGACGAGCTTTAAACTTGGGAATCCTTGCCAACATCTCTTTCTCGAGCTCTGCACTGCTCTTCACTTTTAAAGGACGAGCTCTTTGGGATGTCACAAACTCTGGCTCCTTAGGTCTTGTCAGTGTCAACTTAGTTCGGTTATGCACCAAAGAAACCAACACACCATCCTCCAAGTTAATTAAAAAGGAATCAGAGAAACGAACTATCAAGAAGAGTCTCTTTTGTTTATTTACCACCTGTGGAAGAGAAGCGTTGGCCTGAGCCAATGACAACTCTCGTGTGCTTGTTTGGAACTTCTTCATCAGTTCAGCAGTTGAAATGAAAGGTTTAATTTGCTCACGGACATAAACCTTTTATAAAGTGAACACAAAAGGTTAGGATCTGCCCGAAAATTTTATACAAAAGGAGGATCCATGAAGTCTCAGAACGCACCTTTCTGTTCTCCTTATGAGTTTTCTTAGTGGCTTCAGAGCATACGTTGAAACCAGTGTTAACGAGACCTTGTCTTGTCTTATGAAGTAGAGTTGTTGGTTTTGGATTCCGAATCTAACAATGATGAAGAGTAAGCCGTTTCAGTAATGCAGTGAGATATGGAGTTTAAGCTTGATGATATTGAAATTAACAAAAAAAATAGGGATTCTCACCTGTCTTGATCTTCCATCATCAAGTTTTTTCCTTTTGATGGCTTGATTGTCCTGAATCAGATTGGTAGTGGCACAGCAGCTATGTTGTTCTTAACACTTATTTCCCTGCAGTGAGGCATCATCTTCAACACACTTTTCTGATGACTTCCTTTGGGCCTAAGTGCAGAGGGATTCTTCAGCAGGCTAGCTATCTTTCTAGCAGTTTGCTGCTTCTTAAGGGCAACTGAGTCTCCTCCTCCTCGTGGTTGTGGCGTACATGCCTCTGCTTTAGGAGGAGGAATGTTCTCATTGCCGCTGTTGAATGAAACAATAAGAAGGAGTATTAAAACAGCTTCCCATCTCACTCAAACATCATTACACAAACTCATAATAAAAGATAAATAAGTAGTAACCTTGCATCATCTGAGTCCTTGGAGTTGCTGCTTCTGTGAGATGGCTTAATTGGACTTACATCTTCCTTTTTTGGCCTCAGAGATAGTCTCTTCTTCTTCATCTGCATCATTGAAGTTGCACATTGCCTCCACCTTGAATGATCTCTCCTTGCTTTGATTCTAGGAACCGATGCTGCAAATTTAAAAAAAAATTAGGCTACACAAAAGAACATAAACCCTAACGCAATTGAGACTAAATCAGAACCAAACTACAACAGATCTGCTGACAATTGAAACTTACGAGAAGGAGCACAGCTTAAAGCCGATTGAAACCAGAGCTCTGCTCGGCGAGCCTCATCATCCGTCTCTCCATTAACGAAATCAAACCATCTCGGCGCACAGAACTCATACTTCTGATCAATCGTCGTTGTTCTTTCTTGGTTCATTCTTTTTCAGAGGGAAGGTCTGTATAATAATAATCAGAACAAGTCTTATCACAACGGTCAAAAAACTTTTGAATATGGGAGAGTGTGTGTTTGTGTTGTTAACTTACTTTCACTCCAACGGCTTTATTTTTCTTCTTTTTTTAATGCATCCGTTTCCTGATCTCTAACGGCTCTATTCTTCCAGCTAATCTTCTTATTCATCCTTGAAACTGTGTCGTTTCGAAGCTTCTTGTTTACACTGGCGTTGTTTTGTCTTTTTAAAAATTTAATTATTTTAATTTCTCTCTCTTTTTAAAAAAATTATTGTAAAGCTTCTCTATTTAATTATCTTGGATTTATTAACATCTTCTAAGGCAAAACATGATATTTTGTCATTTCAAAAAGCAAAGTATTGTAAAGCTTTTGTATTCAAATATCCTTTTTTTTTTTGAAAAAAGTATTCTTGAAACATGATATCTTGTCATTTCATACAAAATAATGTATAATCCTCTAAGAAAACATGATATTTTGATGTGCACACACACACACACAAATAATTTTATTTGTCATTCCCAGTAGAAAATATATCTTTCCTTTAACAAAAAAAAACTTCCTTGCCAAAAACAAATAATACAGAAATTATTTCTTTTGTATTCGGTATTTAAGTTCATATTCATTATTTCAATTTATGGTAGAAAATACATCTTTGTTTCAACAAAAAAAAACAATAAGATATATTTCCAGTTTTACACTTTCTTATACATATATGTGCGGATAAATTGTAAAACAAAATCCAAGAAGGAATATTGTCATGGCGTATTCAAATAGAAGCAACAAAGAAGATGGAAGAGATGATGGTAGTGGAATAACCTCATACAAGCAAGTGATCAATTTTGGAAAATCGGCTTATTCCAACTTCAACTTTCTTTTGATCTTACAGTGGCTATATTCTGGAAACTGCCTGCCAAATATGTAGTAAAGATTTTCTGTGTGTCAAATATTTGGCCATCCGTCATCACAACTCCAAATTTCATCAATCATCAGTCTAATCGACTATTTTCTTGGTATTTGTTAGAAAAAGGATGATTCCTTCATCATTGCTTTGTCACAGGACCATAATCCTCTAAAAAAGAGTTTCAAATTTTAACATATGATAATTCCTTTAGGGGGTGTATTCAACTAACGGTTTGAAGTTATTTGTATTAAAATGACAAATCTACTGTTATTCAAACGTGGATTTTAAAAAACACTTTAAAATTCAGTGTTATTGAACTTGACATTTTATAAAACACTCTGAAATCAACTGTTATTGAACAAAATTTAAGTTAGAGATTTTAGAGTTACTTAAGTGGGGGTTATTGGTTCTAGTATTTGAATGGATTTACAAATATTTTTAGATTTTAGAAATCTTTGATAAATCCATGATTTTTAAATCAAACAAATGGATTTAAGAATAATTCATATGAATTTCAAAATCAAACAGGTGAATTGTTATAAATCAATCAAATAGATTTACCATTATGATGGAAAATGTTTGGGTCTGGAGAAATTGTTCAGAACAAGTTTTCGTTAGTTAGTGTGGTAAGGTGACACTTACGTATAAGAGGGTAAATGCTCAAAGCTTTGAAATATGCAGTAAAACAGACAATTCAATCAAAAGTTTCAAAATTATACAGAAAAAAATCAATTACCATTACATAATGTCTGACAAGTAAGCATAAGTAACCATACAAAAAATGTTAATATGAGAAGAACGATCTAAGCCCTAACAACCAATTAAAAAGAATGAAAGGTACGAATCATGTCTGGGGATTGAAAAGGTACTCATGAGTCATGACCAATCGCTGGTGACTGCAAAACAAAGTAGGTGAAGATGTGTTTGGTATCCAGAGAAAAAAATAATGATGAACAAGATACGAGATATTGACCAAACATACAAGATACAAAAACTTGTCCAAACGTTATAATCCAAGTCAAAATAATATGTACGAACTCAATATTTGCTTCTTTGTATTTTTACCCTTAAAACATTTATAAATCCACTCAAATCCAATTATTAATCAAATCCTTAAATAAATCTATACTATTGAATAACACTTGATTTAAAATCTATTTTAAAATCAATGAACCAATAACAGTAGATTTGAATATAAATTTTAAAATCATAGAACCAATAACAGTAAATTTGGTTTGGATTTTCAAATCCACTAAAATATATAAACCAATAACACCCCCTAAGTGTTTCTAGAGTGTTTGAGGGGAATTTCTTAGTTATAAAAATAAAAATATAAATCCCATTATTTTAGATGAGATTCTAAAGTGTTTTAACAAAAATCACAACAAATTCTCTAATTCTTCTGCATTAATCATCTAAAAACTCGTTAAAAATCAAATCACTTCAATTTTAAGATTCAATACCTCCCCCTTATAGATATCACATTTATTTTTGTCCAAAAAAAGATACCGTATTTATTCAAGGTCCACGGTTTGGTATGCTTGAAAGTTTTTTTCTTTTGGTAAAATGCTTGAAAGATTTGTTATTGAAACTTTCATTGTTGTCATCAATCTTGAACCAATCTCCATGAAGAGCTTTTATGTAGCAAACATAATGACCTGAAAATGAAGTTGGCATCTAAATGGACCACCACTGCATAGAAACTATACATGGGATGATGATCACCCATGATTAGGAAGTCTTGCATGGCTTAGTTGCGGACCTTGAGGTCTATCATCACCTATGAAATAATGAATTTTAGAGGTGGACAACAAAAATGGTCTTATACAGTTCCAAAAAAAAGTCTTATAGGCTATATATATAGCGCCCCTTTTTTACATTTTCCCCTAGGAGATCCAACTTGGCAATATCATGACTTGGGTTTTAAATATGTCGTCGATACTATTGGTGAGCTTATCGTATTGCAAATGCAAATAGAAGGTTTAGTGCATTTTATGTTTTGTATTATGATCCTAAATTAAAGCAACGATGTGTGGTGAAATGTCAGTATTTGCTTCTGTTTGTTTCATTTTCCTGAGTTTCACCAGAACTTGATACTATTTTGTATGAATTCGTTAAGTTTCATGTTTTTGGAGTTATTTGTTTGTTTTGAATTACATCAGTTACGGTTAATCTTTTACTTTTATCATTCATCGCCATTTTATAGTGCCGACTACTTACTGAATTTACGTTCTTCCTTACCTACAAAATAACAAAAGAGTTTCTGATAAAGGTAGAACATGAAAACATTCTTCTGTTTATTGCGAGAACTCGATCAATGCACGGTTAGAACAAGCGCATGGTTTAATTCAGAGAAGGAAACCTTTGCCAAAAGAAAATCATCGAGACTGATTGTTCCAAATAGTTTTTACAAGAGGCATGTGTATATGATTGACAGATGTACACATTGAGATAGTTTTTCATCTCTAGCTAGCAAAATAGCTAGATTTAAAAATAATATTGAAAACATTATGTATGTCTATTTATCTTTTCTATCTCTCTTTATTTTTATTTTCTTATTATTATCTTCCACTATAAATTGCCCTGCAAGCTAAGCTAGAATTATTGAGCACAAAAAGCCTTCATCTTTCCTTTTGTCCCCACCACTGCTCAATGCACTCTTTGTATTATGTATATACAAAATACAATGCGTGCATACCCTTTTATTTTTTTAAGTAGTTATTTGTGAAAGCAAATCGAAGACCTTTCGGACCTAATCACTTTGAGCATGCATGAATCTTAGTTTTTTTAACGATAAATCCCTACACTGTAATTAACAATGCTTGTCTTTAGGTAGTGTAGTCTCTTTTCTGATGTGTGAATGTAGACTCTGTTTTAAGACATGATCATATTGAATGATGGTTCGCGATGTAGAATAAAATGTCTTGCATAAAAGTAAAAAGATTTTAACCCCAAAACTGGTTGAATTATTTGGTCAAATTATTTTGTTAACTTAATCAGGAATATGTATTGAATTTAGTCACTGGGTATTTCACACACTATACCAAGAATGTTCTTAAAATTAAGTTTAAATTGTTGTTCTAGAGATATAATCAATTAAAGTACATTACTAATTATCTAAAATCTTTAAATCAGTCAAAGACAACCTATGAATTTTCTTTATCATTAGACAATAAACAAACCAATAACACTTAGAATTTAGCAAGAATGTTAAAACTCATTAACCAATAACAACAGAATTTGAAATTTTTTACAAAATCATTAGAAATTCTACTTTTACTTGCACTCCCTAAACAAATCAGAAACAGCTTTGACAAGTTCTTATAAATAAGGTAGAAAAATCCATTACAAGTTCTTCAACTTTTAAATCCATCCGTTGATAGAAGAAGAACGACATATTGTTTGTACACCAACTCCAAGGAAGTCTCGAGTTTGCCCTCCTCCATTCTCAACTCTTCTACGCTTCAAAGGGTAATTTTGTAATTCATCTATCCCCGAAACGACCGTAACACTATTTCTAGGGTTCACGGTCTCGTGACCAAGACCATTGTTACTCATCAAACCAACACTGTTCGATCCAAACAAAGCGCAGAACTTGTCACTGCCACCATCTTCTACAATCCGAGTCTGGTCCGAGATTTTCGACGTAAAATTCTGAAGAAACGCTGACTGGTCGTTGGTGATCGTCGGAGTAGAAGAAGTCGTCGCGCCCATTTGAGCCGCTTTTTGAAGTAACGCAGTTGCTGACATATTTGCAACCGCCGCAACAGCTGCGTTAGCGTCTTGTCTGATCTGGTCGACGTTGCTAAAAAGAGAAGGCACGGAAAGAGAAGTAACCGCGTTTGTGTTTTCATTATGGGAAACGATATTGATATTTTCATGTGTGATGAGTGAATCGCTTAACTCGCCGCTATTATTTGCGTTTCCAAAAACCCAATTATAATCCTCCTGCGGTGATTGCGGCTGCCTACAGTCCTCGTTGGTCACTTGATGATGATTGACATTTCCTCCCATCCATAGGGAGAGCGAAGAAACAGGTTTCATGGCCTCTTGATGATGAAGCTGATCGAAGGTGGTGGTTGTTGTGATGGGGAAATGGTGGTGGTGATGTTGCGGTACTCCAAATGGAAACGACGGTGGTGGTGATTGTGGTGATTGTGGTGATGGGATGAGTGTGCCCATAAGATAATGGTAATTAAGATTATTACCGGTGAGGCTTTTGAGATGAGAAGCTGCGTTTAGCCTAGCGGTTTCTTCTGCTAAGGCGTCACAAAATGCTCTATGTGTAATGAAACTGTCTCTCCTGTTTTGAAAAAAATAATTAACAAGACAGCAATTAATCGAATATTGTAATCCAAGAAACTGTCTTATTCAAGAAAACATTCAGAAACTCTTCGAGTTATTTAGTTACAGACCCTACGAGTGCTACTACCAACAAGTCAAACAACAACAAAATAATCTTATCTTAGTTTTTTTTTTAACTGATTTTTAATAATCTTATCTTAGTTATATACAAACAACATAATAAAACAAATTTAATTTGTCTGCATACATAGTCTAAAAATATTATAGAACATATATAGTTGAAGTAAAAGATTGTTTCGGTTTTGTTACCATTTATCAGAGTATCTACCGGGTATATGTTTAGTTTGACTTCGTTATAAGAAAAGAAAAATGCTAACTCAAACATGATCAATTAAATATACTAATTACACAGTTAATCAAATGTTTGAACGAAAATTTATCATGTTATCCCCTTAATACCAAGTTATAATACTGAAATGAGCTATGTAATATTCAATACCTGGAGAAAATAGTACCACAGTCACATCTATACTCTCTAGTCCCACAAGTCTTTGAATGAGCCTTCCAATCTGATTGGACTGCATATCTCTTGGAGCATTTCCCACACTTCCACTTCTTCTCGCCATGTTTACGACAAAAGTGTTTCTTGATTCCGGTAAGGTCCCCGAGTGCTCTTGTTGGATTGTGATGGACGCAGCTCCTCTCAGGACACACATACACTCGTTTCCTTATTTCTTTGCTTGTCCTCTGCTTTAGCTTCCATGGGAGGTTGTGTCCTCTACGGTGAAGCTGTAGATTCTGGTCTCTCTGAAAACCTTTTCCACATATCTCGCAGAGGAAACGGTTTGTGGCCATAAGTGTCTTTGGAGATAGAGCTATGACTTCAGCTTCTGGATCTGTAGAGATCGAATTAATTAATCAATATTTGTGATCTTGATAATAGATTATACGAAAGAATGCATGAAATTTTGTAGTTCAAGATGGAAGAAGAAAATAGATCAAGAAGATGACTTTTCTTTCTTTTTTTCTTAATTAGGGTTTTAGGTAGTGATCTATATATTAAACTTAGTTATTTAATTATTACCAGGGTTTCCAGGGAGGTTTCTCTTCTTTTTAGCAAGAGGAGGATTAAAGGGTTCAGGTTCATGACGATGATCGACATGATTAGTTGCTGATAAGCTTTGGACATATCCTCCACTACTAGAGATTGTCTGTTCTTTAGCTGTCATGACTTCCTCTGGGCGAAAGTTTTGTTGAGAAATACAAAAGAGAAGGTTGAGACTAGAAATGAGATATAAAGGAAAATTAAGAGAGAACAAAAGGACCAGAAGCACTTAGACTCTTGTGTAATTAGAATGAGAGGATAATACAAAAGAGAGAAGTTATATTGGTTGTTTACTTATATAGGCACACACCCACCCTACATATAGTTAAGCAAATATGTGTAATAAAAATAATATTCATCTTTCATTTTTTATATATAAGCACCTTGATCAAACTGTCGCAGCCATTTTCATTTATAATTAAACATATATTTCCCCATTTTTATCTGTTTATTAGTTAAAAGTTAATGGCGGTGGAACTTAACTTTATAAAATTTACCTGACTACTATTATTTTCAATATTTGATAGTTTTTTTCAGTGGCAGTGGCAGTGGCAGTGCGTCATGACACACAGAAAGTTACTATGTCTGCCTTTTCTATTTGGTATGATGATCTCATTATTTGTTTAGCCTTAATTATTTTCTCGTATATATTTGCTTTTTCATATTCCTGTAGGTTTTCTCATTATAGTTTCTCTTAGTGTTATATTTTTCATTACAAACATATTTTCATATCAATTAGGTTTGGTTGAAGTTTTTGTAAGGACCGGATCAAAAGCATCAATAATTATGTGATAAGTAAAAGACTTGTGCCCTTTATTTTGGTTACAACAACTACGTGGTATGTTGTTATATGTAGAATCATAGTGCAATCTAGAAGTTGAATAATGGATTAAATTTTGAAAAAGCAAATTAAATAGTTGAATGTCTTTTACTTTAATGTTTAAACGATTAAAATGATTGTTACAAGTTTATATGATAGCCAACGCTTTATTGATCCTTTCATAACTGACTGATTGAGATTTACATTTCCGTAAATTAAGGGTAGTCAAAGAAGCAAACAGAACCAACGGCGATGGTTACATCTTCGTTTGCTGAGAACTAAACCTGCAATGCACATGTATCCATGCACGTGCTGATGAGGTAAATCCAACAACATACGACAAATCATTCAAGAACCTAAATAGGCAAAAGAGAATAATCGTCTGGTGGACAGTGAAAACAAAACCCATGGACATTATAAACTCTTCCTTTCAGTACCCCCACGTTAAAATTCGTTTTTCTTTTTATAGTTTCCCTTTTAATTGATAAAAGTATTTTAAGTTGAAAAAAGTATTTTAAATTGAATTCAAACAATTATTCTTGCCACTTAAAACATTTATATTTGACCAAATGGGATCAATCACGGTTAAAGAAGTATTGTGATTTTTCTTACATCATTTTCTTATTTCTGTGAGGAAAAAACATTTACAACTAAAAATGCGAATGCTCTCTAGAATTGAGAATAAAGTTAGTAGATACGAGTATCTTTTTCATGCTTTTGTATAAGGATCTTTTTGCAATGTTCCTTTTTTCTTTTTCTTTACCAAAGTTTTTTTCTCCCAATATGTCAAAGTGTTCTTTCCTTTCATATTTTATAAACTTAGTTTATATTATGTGAGGACTATAAGTCATAATAAAAAAATCATAATATTTTAAAAAGTTCTATTTAACTATTTACATTAGATAAATGTCTTGTTGAATGAATTCATACTTGGTAGTAGAATTTTTATACCTGTTACAAGTAGATCATACTTAACACTTCTAAAATCTAATTTTTGATGATATATAAAAGTCTGGATCATAGCGTTTTTCAAACAAAAGTAAGTTAGTTAACTATATGTGCTTTTGTAACTCCTAGCTGAAAAGTAAAATAATTACAATGGGTTAATTAATTAAAAGAAACTAAGAGACAGATAACTGACAAAATGCAGGTGAATTTTTGGAAGGGCGAGAGGTCGTCAGGATGTGGGCTGACTTGTTACTATTTCTTTATATGTAATTTCCACTTTAATCATACTGTAATCATGTTTTAAGATTCCTATAAAATACTATTATTTATATTTATTTAATGTTTTAGTTTTTGGATTTTTCTTCTTGAACTTTGGCGGCACTAGAATATTCCCCTAATTTTCCGAGACTTCATTATACTTTAATGGGTTCCCTTTATCAAATAAAAAATAGATCTTGATCCGACCGACCGTGCAGATTTTATATTACTAAAATATTTTAGGTAATGCAATAAAATATATCAATAAATTAATACAATTCGAGTATTATCTAATTTTATAATGATATTATGTGGCTTATAATATTATTCCTAGAAAATTTATAAATTTTGTATTTTATAACAAAACTTATTTTGAAAGCATTATTATGTAACAATATTAATTTACATAATTTTGTTTTATTTCTAAATTTGAAAAATATGTGAAAATTAAATAAAGCTGAACTTACATAATAGAGAATTTGGTCTATAGTAATTAATTAAACCAATTTAGTATATATTTTTAAATAATAAACCTAATTGTTTTTTTTGTAACAAAAATTATTTTGAAAACATTATTATGTAACAATACTGACTTACATAATTTTTTTATTAATTTAAAATAAATGTGAAAATTAAATTAAGTTGAATCTACATAATATATAATTTGATATGTAGGGATTAACTAAACCAATTTAATATAGATATTTAAACAAAATTAATGTTTAACTCAGGAAAATACACATATGTTAATAACACTAGACTAAAGTCTTATTTATACAATATGAATAAAGATCAAATGTTTCATCCATGAACGGAGATGTAAATTAATTGTATTACTTGATAAAAGCATTTAAAGATAAGACTTCTAAGTGGTCTAACTTTTAAAAAAAAAAATCACATGAAAAGATCACAATTTCTGTGCTAAATAGATAATATATTTTATTTTTAAAGTAGAAATAGAAATGAATATTTCTTTTTTTTAAACATCTTTAAAAATATTTCTTAGTTTAGTTTTGAAAATAAAATCAATTTAAAATTGTTGTTATCATTAAAATGTTATTAAAATTATTTTATATAGTTATTAATTTTGTTTACAATCAAAAATCAACTAAATTTTAGTTTCTAATTATACTTTGTGATAATTAATATATATATGCGTTTTAACTATATTAAACGCGTTTCTTTATTGTTTAAATCTCGTTTGTTTATGTGCATATATATATGTGTGCATGTGAATCTATACTATTAAAATAGAAATCATGATTTCTTTCATGTGTGATTTTTTTATTTAGACCATTTATAGAAAATTTATTAAATTTTACGTAACTTAATTATAATATCTTTTAATATTTTTATTATTATTTGAAATACTAATAAATATCTTAAATAAATGTCTAACAAAATCTTTCAAATATCTTTTAGAATCTTTTTAAAATATACTTCGAAATTAGTTAATTTTAATTTTAATGTATCCAGAGGATGATAAAATAACATATGTATTTTTTTATCAAAATAACATATGTATTTCTCTATGTATTTGATACATTTAGACCAACAAAGAACATATTTATTTAATCAGCATATTTAGCTCCGAAATGACCGAAACTATATTCATTCGAATTCGAGCAACGGCGCTTATACATAGTCAATATAATAGACCTAGTCTTAGTCTTGTATCTAACAAATTAATAACAAATCTTGCTGTATATATATAGACAGCTCATACCGTTTAAGTATCAAAAGTATTAATTTTAATTTGTACAGTCAATATTGTGATTTAGTTATAGTTACAGACATGCTTTAATTCACAAAAGGTGCAATAGTTATATCTTCCATAAACTCACCGAAAGTGTACGAAACACACACACACATATATATATATATATATGTTTTAATGGAAAACGCTCTAAATAATAGGAACGAATTAGTCTGCTGCATTGATTAATAATTTTATGGGAAAATACTTAAAATAATAGAATATGAACTTTCATAGTCACCTAGCTTTTTTCTTTATAAATAGTGCCAATTAAGGCACCATTGTTTCAAAATGTCTGATCTTTATATAAAATTAACAAATGAGTTGTTTAAGAAAACTTTCTAAAAGTCGTTATATTAAGGTGTGGTTGCTCAACTTAGTTTTTTTTTTTTTTGTAAACTAAGTTTTTTTTTTTTGGTAAAATGATAAATTTTTGTAAACTAAGTTGCTCAACTTAGTTGTTTTGAATAAATCTCATAGTATAATGGTTTTTGCTAACAAGTAGATATGCACATGTTTATATGTAAATGTAGAAGGTGAACGTGTAGATATATGCACATGTTTATATGTAAATGTAGAGTAATATTAGCATAGACTAGACCAAAAAAGTCGTAACATGGATTTACATAACACAACAGTAGCTAGAATCCGTACTTATTCTTGGGAGGGCACTAGAAAAATCACGATCTAGGAGATGTCTAAGCCACAGATACATGTGCATTCAATTTTATATACCTGTATTAAACGTATGTGTAGATAGACATAATGCAATAAACGACGTTTCAAAGAAGACAAAGTAAAGATCCATAGCATAGAAACTTGGCGATATATGAAATAAAAACAAAGACATAATGGAGATATGATTAGACTTAAAGTATACATATGTCACTTAGTGGATGATAATGGCCTTCTTGTTTTTACTCGGACGACCAATCCAATACATTTTCCGTCAAATTTGATATTGACACTCTACAAATCAAAATTGCCTATTTCTTTTATCGCTTTTTTTTTTCAACCACGTTAACCTTAATCTTTTTATTTGAAACTTTAACCTTACTCTTTTCCGTTATACATTTCTAAACTGTTAGAGTTTATTGTTGCTTAATACAACGAAAGCAAAAACAACAAGAAAAAAGAATGAATGAATGCATTGTTACGTTGCTGGATAACGCAAAATGCCAAATATATTTTTTTTTGGTCAACCAAATATATATATTTAAAAGGACATATTTGTAAGGAATTATCTCTATCGCTATTATTATTGTAATTAATTGATGTTTAATACCAGAATTAATTTACAAAGAAAATTACATTTTTATTTAGAAAATATAACATATGTGATTTATGATATATTTTTCTCAATATATTTATCATTATATGTATGGTCCCCATTTACAAAGAATATGCCTACACTTTTATAAATTACGTGAAATTATATGGAGACCCCGAAGTTATTTATTTAAATGTTTATATACACACATTTATAGAAACTCATGTTATGGTACCCGGAACACCCTGTTCGAGAGTGTGGAAAGAGATTTAGCAACCGGTCATTGTCCACGGTTCAAAGAAATTATGGTATTCAAGTCTTGAATTAAAAAAAAAGACACATGTTATGATAAATTTATTAGATAAAACTGGTTACGTTCTATACATGAATTACATGTGAAAATTGAAAAATGAGATCTACAAGATTCTTTTTTCATGGGTCATTAAAAAAAAAGATTATTTTTTCATGGGTCATAAAAGTAATTAAAAGCTAAAGTCGCTTTCCAACTATTTTCCACAGAGTTGATTGAAACTGTCCATAGTGTAAAGCGAGAAAAAGAGAGTACTAATACCTAAAAATAGGACCAAGTGGTTGTTTACTGGAGTTTTTACGGGCAGTTTACGAGTTTTATTTACATACTAAGACACTTTATACTACTGAAGCAGTTTTTTGCAACTAGAAACCAAACTATTATAACTAAAGTCATCTATCTAACTAAAGTGGTCCTACCATCTTTTTAATTTTTTTTTTTTGAAACAGACGAACATAAATTAAAAATTAAAAAACTTCTTCTTCCCATTTTATTTTTGGATATCATATCATCTATGTTGCAGTTTCTCTTCATGGTACTTTCTGGTCTTCCTTCGTCATCGTTGACAAACTCGAGCGGAAGCCGCCATGGTTTTGTCTTCTCCTTTGCAGCGAAACCATTAGAACATCTTCCTCCCCCACGTTGTTCTCTGCAACAATTGTCAAATCTAAAAAAACTCACTATTTTTGAAATTTGAAGTTGAAAAACTTTTTATAAATGACAAAACTACGATCTTGAAGTGTAATCCGCAATTAAAGTGTAAAATCATGGAAAATTGTGAAAAAGAAATCAATGGCTGCCGCAAAAATTATTGCAGAAAACCCTAAAAAATCTGGGAAAGACGAAGAGATATTTACCAAAATGCCACTTATTAAAAAATTGAAAATAAACAAGACATGTACACGTTCATGGATGTACACATGGATAATAACGTGTATGTACACTATTATATATAGTATTGTCCAGCTAGTAGTGATGGAAACACGCTCTCATATTTAACAGAAAACAATAATTTTCATACATCATTTGAGCAATTTCTCTATGGTTCCTTTATTTGTTTGTTTCATTATCTTTGTACATAGTGAGATAACACTTGTGTAAGTATTCTACGAAAACAACTGAAAAGTAACATTGGACCAAGATATCTTTGATGCAAGAGATAAAGGTCACATTACAAACCAGCAATACGCACAACTAAGCATTTGATTGGATCAAGATGGGAGCAAAATATTAGAACTGCAAACACCGCCAACGTGTACACATGTATTTCACTGTCTACATATACAATTATTTTACATACAATTTCGTTACAAATATTATGTACTTGTATTCAAACATTAAAAATAAACCAAATACAAAAATAAACACAGTTTTACATGTGTACACATGATAAAAAAAACTCAACAATCTCTTTTAATATGAAAGCATGTTTTAAACTTCTAATTTGTTCAAGTTTCTACACGTGTACACGTCACAAAATGTACACACATGTCGTTTGTTATTATTGCTCAAAAACAAAAAATGGTGTTACATATGAGTGTCTATGCATCAGTGTACACGTGGACACAATTATTCAAGTGAATCATTGTACATGATAGTAATATTTGTATGTACACATGAACATCATTTGGTTGTACATCATTTGGTTGTACACATGAACATCATTTGGTTGTACACATTTTGATGATGTACACATATACACACTGATGGATACATTAAGTAAGGTGGACAATCGTAGTCGTGTACACATGTGTAGATTTGTGGTTATATATATGTGTACAACTGTGGTTATGTACAAGATTATATATTATTTATGTACACATATGTTCGAAACATGATTATTGCACATGTGTACATTTTTTATCCAAATGTACATGAATGTTCAATATTTCGCATCTATACCATTTTATTTGTACATGATACACAAATTGAATGATATTTCATGATTTTAATGTCATTGTACATGTGGATGATAAAAAAATCATCAGATATCATTGTAGAGTGTGTACATGTGATTTTATTATCCACATGTACAATGACATTAAAATCATGAAATATCACTCAATTTGTGTATCATGTACAAGTAAACATATCTACATGTACATTATACTATGATGCAACATTCAATTAGATATTTTACGAATAGAACCAAAATAATGAAAGTAAAAAATAGACACTGAAGCTGGTGTACATAAAAGTTAAAGGTTAACACTGAAACTGGTGTACATTATACTATTACTCTGTTTTTTCTCTGTTTGTAATGTTGATATTCTTAACCTAACAAAACAAAAGTTTGGAAGTTTGAGAGGAAAATATAACAAAATTCTTCACAAATAAAAATATTGAATCAAAAATAAATAATACAAAAGATGAGGGATCGGATTTTCAAAAATGCCAAAGTTGGCCATTGTTGCTATCGAGCTTTTCACTGGTGGTGGCTGTGACAAAAAAAACAGGGCACGGCGACGACAATTCGGGAGATTCAGAACCAGTGCCACAGTTTTGATCAATCTCGTTTTAGTGTTTGAGTCGGAGATATATCCATTGAAAGAGAGCTTTTATACATCATGATTATACCACCATCAGAAGTATAACTTCACATATCTCAAAAGATAGATTAGATAATAAAGATACTGATTATAAACATATTTTCTCGAAAAAATATTCTGAAAAAACAACCTTCATTTTACAAAAAAAGAAATAAACTCAAGAAGAAGAAACGAAAAAGAAATGAAGAAGAAGAAGAACATGGGACTCACATTGTCTTCTCTCATAATTAAAAACTAGATTTTGACCCGCCCTTAAAAAGGGCGGATATATTTTTTGTTGGAAAAATTATTTATGTAATAAAAACTATGATTTTTGATAAATTATATATTTAAAAAGTTTATGACTTATTTTTGTTATTTTAACTAAATATTTGAAGACTCTAGATAATTATAATCCGTAATATGATTTTATTTATTGAACCCGAAGTTCAACTTATTTTACACTGATTTTTTTTTTAATTTAAATAAAATATTTTATATCTTCCACCCTCTCTGTACTGAAAAATTTATTTGTGCATTTCAAAATATTTTCTTTAATTTTATTAAATTTAGTTTATATGATTTAGTTTTTATTTTCAATGAAACTATTTTTTAAAAAGTTGAGATAATTCAGACCCATATTATGATTTTGTTGATTTAATCATCTGTTATTTCAATTTGATTTTATTTTGAGGTTTCATTTATTAAATGCTTTCAAATAATTAATAACGTGAAAGATTTTTTAGAAAAATATGGCGTAAATATTTAAGAAACAAAAATTTTAAAAATGGTAAGAACTGAATTATTAAATACTATTTAATATAATTGCAAAATAATGACTTTTTATTGGTTGCAAATACTGACGGCAAAAAAAGTACATACAATATTTGTAATTAATTGGAAAAGTTAGGACCATATTCATAAGAAGTATTATGCTTTAATAGTATAGATGCTCATGCCTAACTGATTTTATAAATTGATAAAAAGACTGTTTATTTTGTAAAATAATTATATTAAATAAAAAATTAAGTGACAATAAATGTAACGCATTTCTATTTTTATTTAAGTTATTATTTTATTCATAAAAACATGGCTTTGAATAATTTTTTGATTACGTTATTTTCCACCGGTTGAAACTAAAATAATTTTATTTATTGAACCCGAAGTTAAACTTATTTTACACTGAATTTTTTAATTTAAATAAAATATTTTATATCTTCAACACTCTCTGTATTGAAAAAATTATTTGTGCGTTTTAAAATATTTTCTATAATTTTATTAAATTTAGTTTATGTGTTTTAGTTATTATTACAAATTTAACTATTTTTAAGAAGTTGAGATAATCTAGACCTGTATTATGATTTTGTTAATTTAATCATTTGTTATTTCAACTTGATTTTATTTTAAAGTTTCATTTAATAAATGTTTCAAATAATTAATAACATGAAAGATTTTTGGAAAGCTATGGCGTAAATATTTAAGAAACAATTTTTTTAAAAAATGGTAAGAACTGAATTACTAAATACTCTTTAATGTAATTGCAAAATAATGATTTTTTATTGGTTACAAATACTGCAGGCGAAAAATTACATACAATATTGGTAATTAATTGGAAAAGTGAGGACCATATTCATAAGAAGTATTATGCTTTAATAGTATAGATGCTCATGCCTAACTGATTTTATAAACTGATAAAAGACTGTTTATTTAGTAAAATAATTATATTAAATGAAAAATTAAGTGACAATAAATGTAACATATTTTTTTTTATTTAAGTTATTATTTTATTCATAAAATATGGCTTTGAATAATGTTTTTGATTACGTTATTTTCCACCGTTGAAACTAAAATAATTTTTTTACTAAATCAAACATTTAACCATATATAAAACTTAGTTATTTACATTTTTGATTTTATAATTGGCACAAAATCTATATTGATTAACTAATAAATAAAAATCTGCACTATTATTATTATGGTAATATAATTAATGATGTGTATTAACGTTAAGGTAATATAATTAATAAAATTATTAAGCTAATGAAATATGGAAATACAATTAATGTAATACTACTATTCATGTTTCCAAACAACTTTCATTTAGAATACTATACTTTTTTCCAAACATCTCCAAAATGTACTTCAACTTTAATAATATAGACTAGATTATGACCCGCCCTTAAAAGGGGGGGGTATATTTTTTGTTTTACATTTATTTAGAAATTTTATTTTTATATTTGTGTATTTTACTCATATTTATGTTTTTATTTGTATAATATTTTTTAAATGATTAATAAGTGATTTCAATCTATTCTATGAAAATAATTGTATTAAAATAATTGGACTATACCTATATCAATATGTTATGATATTGTTTTAATATAATATATTTTTTTCTGTTTGTGAAAAATGTTATAATTGTAAATTTAGTTGTATTATATAATTTTTATATTTTAGATTACATCGAGTAATTTTATTTGTTTGTTTTTTTTGTATACTGTATCATCGATATTGAATATCATATAAAGAAATTCAACATTTATATATTTAGACTTATATATGTGTCAGATATATAAATAACAACTGTTTTGAATTAAAAGTACGAAAAATAGATAACTATGAGTTAGTATGCTATTAAAATATGATACATAAGTTATAACTATGTAACAAAATAAAATGATTGTTCAACTTCTATCTAATTTGTAATATATAACAAACTAAGAATAAAATTTGTAAGAAAATAAAATGAAAATACAAATTTAATTTAACTGATAACAAATTACTAATGAGCTTAATTTTGTGTAAATTTCAATTACTAATTTGGTAATATTAAATTGTTAAAGGTCCACTATCCGAATAGCTGAATAATGTTTTTTGTAAACCGTATATAGATATGAAAAATTAGAATGGAAAATATACCTTAACCCACTTTGCAAGGGAATCACGTGAATTTAAGTTCACAAGATATTATATGTGTAAAATATATTGGTTAGCACAAATTTAGGCAATAGTTTTGGTGCTAATTAGTGACAATATTCGATATAGAGATTTGAGGAACTAATTTATCGACATATAGAAGGTCTCGAGACTTTGGATAGTTTCTATACATTAAATTTTCAAATTAAAATTGATTCATCTGCAAGTCAAGGGAAAAGAACGAATGAATGATTTTGGAAACAAATAATTTGATTTAGTAATGGCTAGGTAATAAAAAAGGAAATACCCATGTGCATTTTAGTTTCTCAATCTTATAATTATAATAATAAAGATTCGTCGTTGATTATAGCATGGAGGGACTAAGTAATTAGATTTGTATAGTTGGTTTGAATTTAATACAAAATAAATATATATGTATGAATATATTGATTGGGTTACAAAAATAACTTAGTCCATTGATCCCTCCATTGATATGTTTCATGACTCGATTGGAGAACAAAAATAACTAAATTAAACCTTCCATTAATCTATATAGAAGTGCCATCTGTTATAAGTGAGGAAGAGAAGAAAATAAAAATTTCTGGTTCATATTAAAAGAAAGTTTGCTTGTTACATTTATTTATATCAATGAGAGCATAAAGTTATGTATATCCCATGAGAGAAAAAAATTAATGTAAATCAATGAGTAGACTAAACATTTGAAAGTGACGAACATTTATGGATATCATTGATACCGACTGTATGAGAGTAATGTCACACTGATTTTCTGAAGTAAATATAGCCGAATTTTTAGTTAAAATACGAATTAGGAGAATTCATTAATTAAACAGGAAAAACAGAAAGTAATTTAACAAAAAAAAAATTCATTATTAATTATTTCAATGGCATTCCATTGTAAATATTGTGCAAATCTAAGGGGTATTTCTTATTTGTACTTCAGTTTTAATAGTTTAATGTATATTATACTTGGTTAGTGTAATGAATATTTATTTAGTTAGACTTTAGCCGAAAAAATAGATTTGGTTAAGAAAAACTATATTAATAGTGCAAACTATCTTTTTTTGTTAATAAAAACTTAAAACTGTCATTGGATGTAATATTTTCTTGTTTACGCCCTTAACTACACATGCAACACGAACTTAAATAGTTCACAATATGCCTACAATAATATATATAACTTTTTTGAGCGATCAAATTCTCATTACCGACTATATATACATGTGACATGTATTTACAACTATTGGGTAAACTTATTTTTTCTGTTTGAACAAATATTGGTTGAACTTAAAAGTTCAGAAGTAAAGATTAAAAAACTTCTTTCATTTCTTTTTCCTTTTAACATTGTCATGTGTATAACCATGGTTAAATCTGTCTTTCAGTTGAGACTGGCCAAAGGTATGATTCTCATGAATCATCAAGTCAAAATTAATAAGAATATTTTTGTGACTACACAATTAATATGTTTTGCGATGCAGTCAGTAGCATATACATGGTGAGCTAAACTATAAGCTTTACCATTATATTTTGATAGTATATCCATAAATCTTTATGCAAATCACCATGAATTATTCTCAAAAAAAAAAAAAAAAAAAAAATCACCATGAATTTAGCTAAGCAAGTCATACCAAAAGAAGATAACCTTCTCCATGATTTGTTTGACTTATCTTACAACAAATCATTGAGTGATGAGGAGATATTGCATTTTCATGCTACATATATTGATATATTTTTTTGGCAAACATGGCATATATATATAAAGAATAATAATTGGAAAACCCTATTTGGAATATCTAACAATGCTACCAAACGGTCAAATTTGCCCCACCTCCATCCATAATGGTTCGTTGATGCATTTGAGCTTGTAAAGTCATATTAAAAAGTTGTTGATCATTACTTAAAAAGTGGTCTTTTGTAATATATTATAAATTTATTAAGTCACTAAAATGTTATTGCGTTCATGATTAAAAGTAGGCCACATCAAATATAGTTTCTTTTTTGGTAAAAAACCACATCAAGTATAGTTAAAATCAGATGTGTCACGCATTTGTATAGACATAGTTTCTTGAGACTTTTTTCTTTTTTGCCATCTAAAAAAATTATTATAAAAGGCTATAGCCCAAAAGTACAGGGCCCAAACTTTTTACAACACAAAAAATATGGTCTAGCCGAAAACAAAACAGCAGAAACTAAAACATAAAGGCAAAGTCCAATGAAATGTCTAACAAAGATGCCCATATATACGCGTCCATCAAATAACCAAGAAAGAAACACGTATTTCAATCTCAACCAAGGAGAAAAAACACGCGTTACAGAACCATCACCGCCTTGACTACTTAAAGATTCAACACCGCAACTGAGTGGCGTTATGCCGAAGGTATACCGGAACCAGGAAACCACCACAGACATCTTCTTCGCTTTATCCTTTTCCAATGGAGAAATTCATCGATCTATTCGAGATCTCATCCAGAGCCATCAAGCTACTAATCCCGATCTTTAACATACGGAAGCCCAACGCAAATCATTTCCTCGCTAAGCTCCGTCCTCGGAGAGCATCAAACCTACCGAGTCGAGGTCTCATCCAAGGACTAAAACCATCCAACTGAAAACGAGAGAGACCAAACTCTTCCTCTGAAAAGGTCAACTTCGGAACCAGAATCCCATCACACGACGGGGCTTTAAATGGAAGCCGGCGATGCGAAGCTTTGAAAGCCTCCATCCCCCGGAGTCTTTGGCCGGCGACGACAAAACTGTAGAAGTCTTCTCATCCCGGTAAGGGGAACAACAATTCTCCTTTCTCTCACAAGACATGCACAAAAGAAAAGAAAAAAAAAGAAAGAAAAAAAAATACAAACCAAGCCGATAGTGGCCGTGGAAATGGAAGCCCACTCCGTCGGTCGGAGCTACTGTTCACGGTGAAATTACTCTAGAGAGAAGGCAGAGAGATATCTAGAGAGATAGTCTATTTGTATTTGTGTTACCATCTACATGGTTTCTTGAGACTTAATTTCTCTAAACACCATCTATCTTATTAAAACAGAAACATTCCCTTGGACCTAACTATTGTTTTGTAAGATTTTAAATTAAATATACTCCTTTCTTATAAAGTTATACCCACATTAATCCATTATTAGACCCTCCCTTATATTTCTATTGGTTTTGGAAATAACTGGTCCAATGTTATGACTTTATAACTCCTCTCTTATCGTGTACTATAACTTCGTAACATTTATAAATGCTATACATGTTATTCAATCTTTTTTTTTGGTAAGATCATATTAGTGTGAGTTGATAGATTGTAACATAAAGGTACTTATTTGTTATCATACGCTCATATTTACAAGTTGATCTATCATATACAAATTAGTTCGTATTGTGGTATGAAAAATATAATAGAATTGAAGTATTTTTTACTTCATACGTGTTTTACTCTATTTTCAAGTAAAAAATTGAAATGAAGTTAGAAATACCCAAATCTTCCTAAAGAAACCCAAAATTCTAAATGAATATGGGATTATGAATATTCGTATAATGGAAACTTATTATGGTAAGGTGTAAGACATCACAACTAAATAATAAGTTTTAGGATTGAGAGAAATGCTCAACTCATAAGAGATTTGACAAGTGAAGAAAAAATATAGTAGGTTAGGACATCAGTAACATAATTTTATCGCCCTCAGCAGTATACTATTTGATCAAGATTCAATATGTATGTTGCTGATGTCCTAACCTACGTATAAAAATAACATATTGAATCTTGATCAAATAGTATACTGCTGAGGGCGATAAAATTACTGAAGTAAAAGCCTAGCTAACCTACCGAGCTTGCCAAATATTCAAACGGTAGACATTGTTCAAGTAAATTCAAAAAATCAAATTTTTGATGAATTTAGACATATCAAAACGGCTATCAAAGTTTTTAATATTTCAAATAAGATGTGAATCAATACTATTAAATCAGGAACCATTTTTTGTATTTACCCCTACTTTTACAGGGTATATTACTTTTTGTGCCATTGATTTTGCCTTCAATTTAAAAACTCATTAAGGGTGTACTAAGAAATGAAAAAATAGACCACTTGAACTACCTAATATTTCGCATATCTCATTTCAGTATACTTCCCCGACTTCTAATAAGAAACAATAAAGCAAATATTAGTCTCACCCTACTTCTCGGTGGTCTAATAAAGCATTAACCTTCCCCTACTTTTTTTTTTTTACTTTAACCTTCTCTTGCTTCCTTAATACTTTGATAGATTATTTTAAATGTTCAAAACAGTAAAATACGTCAACCAAATATATAAGTAATATAAGAAACTAAATATACGACTACATCTGTATAGGCACATAAGCACTAGCCACATAATATACTATAAACATATAATATTCAAACTTTTATTTGAATTTCTAATTTTCTCCTCCATGGAAAAAAAAGGAAAAATTTAACTAATTTTTAATACCAAATTAAAACATTGGCTAAAAAATAAGATACTATACAACTAAATACTTTTTACCGAATCAGCCGGTCCGGTTAATAGCATGTTTTTGCAATTCTCCAGATTTTTAACTTAAGAAATTTACATAAAATTCGAAATGGATTGTAGATGGGTTACTGGGTTTATCGGTTCATCTACGGGTTCAGATCGAATATGAAAACATTTTTATATTTTAATTCGTCTATAAGTCATATATGTATCCCACTAAAATTAGTTAAATAATAGGTACAAATAAAACGCTTTTCAGCACCATTTAAATGTAGATAAAGTATTAGGTGAATATATTTGACTTCTAATTTTTTGTCATTTTTATTCATAAAATTTAACATCTAAAACTTAAAACTCTGATGCTGTAATAAAATCTGAAACACTTATAATTGATTATATTTCATCTAAATTTTTTAAAAAAAAATTAAAACTATGAATATAGCGGGTATATATAATTTAAAAAAATAAATTTTATTCAAAATTACTTTTTCATTATATATAAAGCCACTTATTTTTCCTGATCCACCATAATTTTTTATTTTTTATTTTATTTTTCTTTTAGAGTATAATTTTTATATTTGTGTTTTTTGTAATCTTATTTATGTTTTTATTTGTAAGATTAAAAAAATAAAAAATATAAAAATTAAATTTTTAACAAAGAAAAGTAAAAACAAAAATATACCCGCCCTTTACAAGGGCGGATCAAAATCTAGTAACTATTATTATCTAAAAAACAAATTACGACCAAGAAAACGTACATATGCACATGCACTAAATTTATGATGAGACAGGATCTTCACATGTGTCAAGAAAGTTTTTATTTTCTTTTTGCTAAAAGTGTGTCAAGTAAGTTCTTTTTTTTTTTTCCATCTGAAATTTTATTAATGGGTATAAACCCACAACGCAAAAGCCCACATTTTACAAACACAAAAAGCCCAATACAAAGGACACAAAGAAACCCAACTTTTGACTTTTAAATCCACTAAACCACAAAGCCAGAAACCCTAGAGGAAAGGGGACGCCGCCGTCAACCACTTGTTCTTCCCTTCCACGAGTCAGTACACCGGAATCTCGCCGGAACCATGACTTCCGTTTCATCCTACTTCATCTTGTTCCTTCTCCCGGAGAACTTTCATCGAGAACCTCAAGATCTCATCCGAAACACGGAGCCACCACGTACACAATCTAGCCATCCAAAACCCTAAACAAACTCCATCGGATCTACGCTCCGTACAAGAACACAAATCGACTTCAATCAATCCCTCGACTTTCGTGTTTCAGAATATGAGGGACAGAGAGTCAATCGGACAGAGGAGCGCCAAGAAGCGTAGATCGAACACACCAAACAGATCCATAATTAAAGCTGTCGTCAACACATAGTAAAGGTGTGACTCGGAACCACAGTTGGCCACTCTTTGCCGGAGATGAAAGCAAGAACACCAAAAAAAAAAAAAAAAACCAAAAGCCGGACGACCACCGTAGGGAGGCGCGACGCCGGAGACCTAAGCCGAACGACCACCGTAGAGAGGCGCGACGCCGGAGACACAAGCCGAACGACCACCATAGAGAGGCGCGACGCCGGAGACAGAACCAATCGGGTAACACTAAATCTCGAGACAGATAACCGCAAGAAAACAGTCAATACCAACACCCGACCGACATCGAGGCTAAGAGAGCCCTCCGACGCCGGCCAGATCTACCGACTCACTCTGTCTTTTTCTCTCTCACTTATGTCTTGAACGTTTTTTGTTTCTGTTATTAGATATGGTGTACGATCAAGTAAGTTCCTTTTTGTAACTTAAAAACTTCAAGACTATTTTTGTGTCAAGAAAGTTCTTAACGTACGTTTCTTCATTTTTTACATAGAAATTGAATTATTCGTCAAAAACAGACATATCCAATAGACCAATAGACGATCAGTCTGCAATGGATTGTTACACAAATCAATCGGCTTAGCTTATAGGGTCACATGTTAATCCATTAAGTTGTCAAAGAATGGGCTGTGGAGGCCTAATTTTTATGTGTAACTTTTGTCAAGAATATTGCTGTCCCAACGAGGCTGTTTCAACAGAAAAGAAAGTATCAATTGGTGAGGCTTTAACTAAGGTCAAAGAGCAAATTATTGAAATCATTGTTCTCAAGCCTTCGCTCAACTCAGCAAAAAACATCTTATAAAAACCTTCACCAGATGGAATACGATTGATGATCATTTGCTCGAATCTTGGTGAAACGAAAGCTAAAAGCCGCATATTTAATATGGAAAGCCAAATATTATGATGAGTTTTGACTTTCAATTTTGGAAAGAGTTGACTGTTGATATTACTATACACAAATAGTCAAATACATATTCCAAGAGTTGTTAATTACAAGAAAATATATTTCTGTTCTTTATATATATATTTCTTGTTGTTTTGTTTATGATCAAACCAATCACATAACAATCACAAATTCACATAGGTTAAGAAAATTGCATACAATATCAACAAGTAAATGCAACAAATAGAAAAAAAAATCAAAAGACAATTAAATAAACGATATATGAGAATTGCAATGATGAATCAAAGCCATAAAGCACCAGCTTGTCTGAGAGTAGGCCCTAAATCACCATTAATATGAGTAGCCATTAGATTCTCTAATCCTCCAAACAACTTCCCTCCTATGAACATGACTGGTAGTTTCTCTTTACTAATCACGTTATTACCCAGCTCACTTATGATGATGTTGTCGTCGTTGTTGTCTCCTTCATCAATCTCAACTACCAATGGGTTCGCTCCATGTGTCAGTAACAACCGTTTGGCTACATGTCCCATACAACAACCTTTCCTGGCAAACACCACCGCAGCATTCTCCATCACCAATACGTTGTTAGGTTTCTTGGTGCTTAAAGATGATGGTTTTTGTGGTGATGATGTTAACCATGATAATGATGATGATGGGCATGGTTTGTCTTCATTCTTTGGACGGAAAATGTTATTGCCCGGTATGGTCTTCGTCCATGATGACTCGTATGGTCTTACTGCTTTTTGCATAATTGTTGTATGAGAGAGAGGAGAGAGGAGAGAGGAGAGAGGAGAGGGGAGAGAGAGATAGAGTCTTGTTTAGTATGGTTGGGTTGGATAGGTAATAGATTGGATTAGAGAATTTATATAGAGAATTTTGAAGGGCATTTCGTTTTGGGGTCAACTTAACGTTAGCATGTATAAATCGTATTCTCATCATATCCGAAGCAATGTCACCGTATCGATAATACATATCTATGACTATACTTAATCATTTCATTAAGGTTGAGTGTAAATCATCCAATTTTTTTTTTTGGAACATTGTGTTTATTAAAAGAAAAAAATTGAAGTCATTGTCGGAACTAGAGTGCGACAGATCAATTTTAAGTATAATTGTTCTTTTAACGCTGGATAATTATACTATTATAACTATGAGAAATATTACAGACGATTTCACGGCCGACAGTTTTACCTATCGTATGAGGATTCACGCTGACTGCATCACATGAGTCATCTTATAGGATCTACGCATGGTACTCCTTCTGCTATGCTGCTAATCTTTTGTAAACATTTTTTCTCTTAATTCGTATAATTCTGTTTCTCCAGAAATTGAAACTCAGACTTCTTGATGTAGAAACATTAATGAACCATTAGTAAAACCAATGAACAATGTTATTATCTTTTTTTTTTTGGGGTAAAATGTGCTATTATCTTCTTCTTTTTGTTTAAATGTTAAATGTTAAATTTTTATTATCTTAAGGTAATGTCATGTTTAACCATTGTAATATAGATAAATCAATGACTTGCACGATGTAGTATTTTCTAATATCGGTTGATGACGACGTCATACTAAATGGCTTACGACAAGGCTGATGTCAGGAGATTTCTTTATTAGTTTTAGACTTAGGTCATAATCTAAATTGTTTTCATTTTGTTACGCGTATGGATAAATGCAAATCAATTGTGTGGACTATTAGATTTTAAGATCATTTTTATTACGTCATGACCATGACTTGTTTTCTCTAACATTAAGAAATAAAGAGATCGTATATTGTAGTTGAAACTTGGAAGAGATCTGCAAAAAAAAATACATTGCATAAACGTCACGAGCACCATAAAAGCAAAGTTGATGACATCGCGATTTTGTGGAAAAATCTTACAAGTACGTACAACCCGTTTCGTCAAAAGGAAACAGCTGACGTCGTGACTATTGTGATAGAGGTCCCTAGTTTGAGTGACCGCTGTGACAAAATTAATTTAACATGCTTTGATTTCGATATTAGAAATACAGATTTTGGCCCTGAACCTTCTTATATGGCGTTTCCCTTTAACTTTACGAAACAAGCATGTCGTTTATCCTTGTTTTAGTTACAACGCATTTAGTTTGAATCATATCTTACTCCAAATATTTTATTAATACGGCCATCGCTCGTTTCCAACTATTTTTTTTGGTAGAAAGAGTTTCCAGCTATTTTTTTTGGTAGAAAGAGTTTTAGACTATGGTGGCGCCGGCATAGCGTCATTAAAATTAAAGGGCACATGTTGCTATGCTCATACAAATTTCATACGTATGCACTTATATTATATTCTCTCCCATACAAATCTTTTCTGATAGGTGGATAATGTTGGCAACTAGTGGAAGAAAAGAAAAAAGATGTATAGGAAGGAAGTTAATAAACAACAAAGAACAAAAACGGAAAATACTTTTATTTTATAATCTTAAGCAGAGGGATTGCATGGACCAAATATTCGGAAAACCAGCACATTCTTATCCAATAACCATGATGTATCATACTATATATCTCTTACTCTAGCTATTCAATTTGTATATTTTGTACTCAATTAATAAATGAGAGGAATTTGATTAGAGAATCTATGCAAGGCTAATCATAAGATTTATGAAGTTGAAACCGATTATAATTTAAAGATTACATCATTTAGACATATGGTATAAACTTTATAAATTAATACTCGATAAATTAATAAACATGGTAAATTAATAAAATTTTCTGATCTTAAGTTGGATCGATATAAAATATGACATAATTCGATAAAATAATAAGATAATAACATTTAGAAAACTCTTGGCAAAATATATGCTCTCATTGAAATAAAAATTAATAATTATGATATATATAAATTTATATACATAAATATATAATTTTATTGTTTATTAATCTTCAAAATGAATTGTATCTCTATTTTTTATTTTTATTTTAATATTTTGGTGTTGTTTTATCTAATTACATTTAAAAACTCATTTGTATACTCACCAATGTATTCAACTTACAAAAAATGTATTAAATAATCTCATAAAATAGATTAAATTCATCTCTATAAAGGTTTAACTAATATTCAATCCGTTTCTGAATAAGTGTCACCTTGACATTTTTTTACACATATTAAAAAAATGACGGAAATATATATAAGTTGTTATTAATTATACTTCTTTGACCAATAATATTTGAGATAAATAAAATTATTTATAAAATCAATACAGTTTACAATTAATTTTCAGCTGAAAGTAATTATAATTTGTATTAGAATTATAAAGTGATACTTTTTGTGTAACAAGAAAAAATGTCAGAATGACACTTATTATGAAATAGAGAAAATATTATAACGCAATAAAATATTCTTCATTTCCTTTAGATAGAATATATATTTTTAAAATAAATCTAAAGATATAATTTTTAAAAATTAATAACTCTTTAGATTAATAAATTACCATAGTCTTGATATTATTAATTTATAGAATTTTTACGGTATATTAGACAGCTTGACGACCAAATAGTCGATACATATAACTAATTTCTTAAATTTTGTGGGGTATACATTGTTTCCCAATCTCAAGGTAAAGAAAATCGAAACAAATATGATTATCAATGCTATTAATTTAAGGTCCTATTTTTATCTACTGATAGGAGTTGTCACTTAAATTTTGGGCCATATCATAAATGCTTAGATAATATAACATGCTGCTTAAAATAAAACCTACCTACTTAAATTAAACCAACTTCAGCTAATAAAATCAAACCAAAGTCTTATGAACCTGCTTTGGTTATCTATTGGTACAATAATTAATGCAAAATTAATTACTCAGCCCACAAAATGTTGTTACATACCTTTCACTATAAATATGGAATATGTTCGTACTGATTACAATATGTACAAACATAATTGTTGCAAACTGGACGTAAAAAAAAATTGTTGCAAACTAAACTGAATTTATTAAAATTCAAAATCATCAACTGCAAAACAATTAAATAGGAAAGACATAGTATCTAATATTAGCACATTGAGCTGTTCAGATATGAAATATTTATTCAGTATGTTAACTATAATTTGTGTATTCTAATTTCTAAAGCTAAAACTTTGAAAACTTAACAAACAATTTAGGGTTGACATGATATATCTCCATATATTCAATATTTACTAACTACTTTCCAATATATAGATCAATAATAATAAATCTATCAAAATACACATATCAATTACTTCGGAAGTTTTAGGAATCTTCTACTGTAATAGGTTGATATTTGTTGTCTTTTAATATGAGAACAATCAAAATATTAGGCAATCAAAATATTTATAATAAAGTTTAAAATTTAATATCAGAATACACTTATATACATATATCAACCGACTAAAATGTATCATTATTAACATATTAAAATTTGATAAGATGTGCACCAAAAATATTCCAAATTTATGAATTTAATACGACTGCGATCTATAAATATATCTGGTTGAATTTTAAAATAAAGGTTATACTCTATCAGATAAGAAATCTAATTAACAAGGCAGTGAGGAATATAATATGCTCTCTCAAGTACAAGCCACAACACAAATTAGGAGGATTAATGAAGAAATAGTTCCAAGTTACAATTTAGAAAAAAATACAGTTTTTTCATCTTCCAGAATTTTGTCCATAGCAAGTGATTGATTTGTACATAGTATTTTTTCAGTTCAATAAATTTGAAATTTCATTAAAAACTAAAAATGTGACCGAAAATATAAATACCTAAATCAGATCAAGATTGAAAATTTAATATCTCTAATACTACCCACAAGTTCGAATTGCACTCAAAATTTGATAGAAATATTAACATTGTTATTTAAACAAAACCAAAAAACCAAAATAAAAAACACCAACCCCAAATTCATAAGAACTGAACTATTACTATATTTCTATTTTCTAAACCGAAAACTAAAATCCACAATTTATAAAATATCATAAAAGATATAATTTTATTTAAAACATAAATTGTAAATATAAATTATTCTGCGCAAATGCACGGGTCAGAATCTAGTTATCATTATATGTAATCTAAATTCATCATATTTCCCGAAAACACACCAGAAAATGTCAACAATCAGTTCGACTGAAAATGGTGAACTACTACCGACCAAGGCCAAACAGAGTCTCTCAATGTGTCCACTTGCAAGGACCTAGCACCGACCAAACTAGTGGAACTTGCTATTTCCTTCTTTTACTTCTTAGGGCTAGACTCCAAGTTTGAATTATTTATTTGATTTTTAGATAGTCATATGATATAAACACGTTTTCTGAAAATATGATATTATAGGATCAGTTTATACTGTAATTTTTTTTTGATTTTTTTTTATTTTTAAACATTAGAAAAATATATTGCTAATAAAAGTAATCTTATATTTTTAAGAGCTAAATTATCTTATTTGTTAAATTTGTTAACTGAAGTTTTGTTTTATATATGTGTATATATAAATATATTTTCTTTTTTTTGCTACAAGTATATATATAGATCTATATAAATTTAATTATAGGTATCTCTCTTCTTATTTATGTTTTTGAGATAAATATAAGGAAAACAAAGTAAAATTAATTTGTCATATATATTTTCATATTTCATACTCCCTCCGTTTCAAAATGATCTATGTTTTAGAAAAAATTGGTTTTAAAAATATATATATTTTACATTTTCAATACATATAATAATGATATATTGTAAACTTCAAAGACATTAATTGTATTTACTGAATTTTGATTGGTTAAAAATTGTGGAAAATAGTAACAACGGTATAATCAAGAGTTTACGTGTATTTTTAATATATGTGAAACTCTAAAACATACATTATTTTCAAATGGAGGGAGTAATATTTATTTTTCTTATCTATGTTGCTTTATAAAAAGAAAACTAAAACTAAAAGCTAATAAATATTATTCATAAAAAGGAAATAAATAGTTATTGGTAATGATAACTAGATATAGTTTTAGTTTTAAAAAAAAAATTTGTAGTTGACATATAAAAATATTGGCGTGAACACAATACAAACTCTCAGCTATACTTATTACTTATCATATGTTGGACCAAATGATTGATACATATTACTACTGCTTAATTTTTAGGGCCATAACGAATGTTCTGTTCCATTCTCAGAGCCAAAACGGATCAAATCATATGAATAAGATTATTATTAATTTTAAATCCAGATTCATCGAATTTTCTGGAAAACATAAGAAAATATATATCAACAAATTGTTCGCTAAACATGATGAACAACTACTGACCAAAGCCAATCCGAGTCTTAATATGTCCACTTGAATATTTCCAGAACATAACACAATAATATGGACGAAACAGCCATTTAGAACATCTTCAAAAGATATTCTATTATATAAGTTTTAATTTTCTGGAAAACATAAAAAAGTATTAACAAATTGTTCCACTGAACACGATAACAACTACCGACCAAAGCCAATCTGAGTCTCAATGTGTCCACTTGAGTATTTCCGGGACATAGCACGGCAAAATGGGTTAAACAACCATTTAGAACATCTTCAAAAGATTAAGTTCAAATATAAAGTTTTTTTTTTGTTTTTCCAAATGAAACTTCAAATTTTAAGTTTTATATTTATATTTACATTTTGATTCTTATAATTATACATCACATTTATAATTTTTAAATATTTTGTTGTGTATCGTTTATCGTTTTAAACTTTATTTTTTTATATTTCATAAATATTTCAAAGTTGTTTTTATACATTTAATTTTTATATTTAAAATTAAATACAACTATAAAGTAAAATTTAAAATATTTTAAAACTAGATTTAGACAATATAAATATCACACAAGGAACTTAACAAAAAATATTTGAAAAGTATATGAATACATAATTATTACAAAAAATTAAATACACAAAAACTAATAATAAAGTAAATTTGATACAAAACCTTCAAAATCTCCAAAATATTACCTAAACAAATTTTGTGCATCCGAAGATGGTTGTTGTTGTTTCTTTTGATGTATGTTTCGTCAATAAATAACCGAGATCAATGATAGAAGTAACAGTTGAAATGATGGGAAATGAAGATATCCGATTTCAATAAATTTTTAGTTCGTAACCTACTAATTAAAAAATGTTTTATTTTTTATTTTTTGAAATACACTAGTTGATTATATATAGAAGCATCACAAAAACAAGTTTATGGAATAAGGTGGTATTTTGCTTATAATTTAATATTTAATTATATTAAAAATTATTTGACTGTAACATTTTATTATTTAATATTGTTGTAATATTTTTATATGTGTACTAGTTATTTATAGAAATTTTCTGAATTTAAATTAATTATGATAAATATAAAGATCATAATATATAAAATACAAATATTTTCAAGTTTTGCTTTTGGAAAAAAATATCTTTAAATTTTTAATAAAAAAACTTTCCAAACTTCAAAATATAATGTCTTTTTGGAGATGGTCTTAGAAAATCTCCAAAAAACATTCGATATATGATCAAATACGAATTTTTTTATTTCCAAAATATAAATTTTTAAATTTAAAGTTTTAAATAACAAATTTCATATTTGATGTGTTAAAACTTCAAATTTGAAGTTTTATGATTTTATTTAAATTTTAGTTTTTATAATTATACATCATATTTATGATTATTAAATATTTTATTGTTTATTGTTTTATACCTTAAAAATTTTATATCTCAGAAATATTTTAAATTTTCTTTTATTATTTTTATACATAAAACTTTAAAATAAATTTAAAATATTTTAAAAATGCCCCTATTTTAAAACTCGATTTAAAAATACATTAGTTAACCATATATAAAAGTAGTTTTATGATATAGATATGATATTTTGTTTGTATTTAATATTTAGTTATGTATTTTTATATAAAATTTTATATTTAGTGTGACATTTTGTTAATTAATATTGTTATAATATTTCAATATACGTAGTAGGTATTTATTAAAATTTATAAATTTAAATTAATTTGACAAATATTAGGAACATGGTATAAAATACAAATATTTTGAAGTTAATTTTGAAACTTTGTTTTTGTAGAACTTTTTTTCTTTTTTTTTTGTAACACTTGTAGAAAATCTTTAAGCTTCAGATATAAACTAGTTAATTTTGAAACTTTGTTTTTGTAGAACTTTTTTTCTTTTTTTTTTGGTAACACTTGTAGAAAATCTTTAAGCTTCAGAGATATAAACTAGTGGAAATTCGTGTACGTCTTTGTCTTTTTGGAGATGCTCCAGATTAATACACCGACCAATCAAATGGAAATGTCTCCAAGTTTTATTACATCTTAGGGCTAGGCTCCAAGTTCATCTCTTGAAGGTTAAGCAAGAGATCGTTGGAGCTCAGGTAAACCTTGTTAGCCGATTGTGCAATGGTCTGGGCAATCTCTCTCGCAGCTTCAATCTTTCTCAGAGTTATGAATGCCTGATTGTTTGCAATTGCTTGTCCAATAAGTTGAGCACTCTTAGCTTCTCCCTGCACAATGAATCAATCAATCAATCACACCTAATGCTTTTAGCAGAGAAACCTATATCTGTCATTAGATTTTTCTATTAAAGATCAACAATCATTTATTTACCTGTGCACGGATAACCGCACTTCTCTTGTCTTGCTCTGCTTTCTCCACAATGAACTTAGCACGCTCAGCTTCCTGCGCAGCCACTTGTTTAGCTTCGATTGCAGCGGTGAACTCTTTGCCAAATGTGAGAGTCGTGATGGAGACATCGTCGAGAGCAATGTCGAAGTTGGAAGCTCTCTCAGTCAAAATCTTGCGTATCTCTCTGCTCACAGCCTAGAGGATAGTATAAAAACAGTCAGTCAAACCATTACGAACCGAGAGTAGAAAAAAGATTGTAAAAGAAGAATGTCGAGATATGTACTTCTCTCTGAGTGATGAGCTGGCTTGCATTGTACTGAGCAACAATAGCTTTTAGAGTTTCATGGATGATGGAAGGAAGAACCCTTTCACTGTAATTCTCGCCTAGGGTGCGGTAAATATGAGGCAAACGGTCACCCATGGGACGTGTCAGAACCCTAAGTCCAATTTTCACCTGTGCAACAACAAATAAACACATCAGACACCAGTGACACTATGTTATTTTCAGTTCCAGCTTTAATGTAATCTCTTCCTAAAGAAAGTATGATATGATTTGTCGTCTAATAGCCACAAACTCCGATAGAAACAAAAGGAGAGCGAAAAGATGTATAATCAGATTTCCCCCCCCCCCCTATCCATACACTAACACAGATCATATAAGGGAATACACTAATCATATAATATGCCAACAGGACAATAGAAATATAAACTACAGCTCCATAGCTCTAAACCTTATATCAAAAACTTGAAAACACGATGTTCATGCTGCAATTTAGGGATCTCAGCAAAAGCAGAAAAGAAGAAAAATATCTATAGCATGATCACATTGATTCATATTCAGCAATAGCATCAGACACCGAAGCATGGCATGAATAATAATACAGTAAAAGCAACAAGAAAGACAAAACGCAATACCATCTGAAGGTCATGACTACCGGTGGTGCTCTCCACAAGATAGGGTCGTGCACGGACGTCATAGATGATTGGCCTTTCAAACCATGGCAACATGAAATGCGTGCCTTCCGGGTACACCTGAAAAAAGAAAAAAAAAACAATCCAAGAGTGAAACTCAAACTTGTATACAAAAAAATAAACAATTGTGTTAATTGGGGGAGGAATACAAAACCTTTTCCTTGATACCAGTTAAGCGGTTGAACATGACAGCACGGTGTCCGCCCTCGACATTGTAGAGGCTATTACTAATAGCGTAGACACCGAGCCCACCAATGACGCTGACCTTAAGAAGCGCAGAGAGAGCTGGTGATCCAGGGACGTTGGGCACTTTGTTGAAACTCATTTCTGTAAGATCTGACATTAAAAAAAAAACACAGAATCGCTGTGTTCAGCAGATAATAATACAAAGATTCAAAAGAGTTAACACAGTAACAGAAACATGGATTTCGAAAAATATCTCATAGAAGCTGAAATCGATCGAGCCTTTAACCATTATCAAACTAAACAACAGTCAAAACAATCGGAGATACAAATGGGGATCTAAAGAGAGAGAGAGAGAGGCACCTTAGCTCAGGCTCTTAATCACCGGCGATGTTAGGGGATCACGATCAGAGGCAGTCGGCAAAGCTTAGGGTTTTAGAACTGAGAATTGACTTCTGATATATCGCAAATTATCTTCCTAAGGTTTAAATTATTAGGCCCATTAATAAAAATATGATTCGTTAGACCCATTATATCCTCTTTTCTTCTTGTCACGTGTGTACGTGTGTCACCGTGTGTAGAAGGGTCTAAACCACCAACATTATCGCCGTCCTTATGGACATATCTTAGCATAATGAATATTTAATTTAAATCAATAATAAAGAAAAAAGAGAAGGACGTATCTTAGTTAAGAAGTTTTTTGGGTCGTCTTTAGTGGACACGTGTCTTCTTGTGATAAACCTCCCTCTTTTCTTCTTCTCTCTCTCCTTTCTTTTGGCAATTCTTCGTTCTTCTCTGTTTTGAGATTTTCATATTTTGAGTCTTTTTTTTTGTTGGTTTGTGTTTCTGATTCATGGTTTGATTGATTCACTCGGAGAATTTTGTGGGATGAGCAGTATCAGGAGCCGTGTGCGCATCGACTCTGGCCAGGAATGGAATGTTTTCCCTTTTTAAATTGAAATTGAAATCGAAAATTTGCAGGGAGGTTGGAGAAGATGGGAAGGAGTTGACGTTCGACCATGGAGCTCCGTTTTTCTCTGTGACCAACCTAATGCTATCTCCCTTGTTCACGAGTGGGAGTCTATAGGTTTTGTTTCTCAATGGAAACAAGTTTTCGGCTCTTTCGATTCTGCCTCCAACATGTTTCTTGGCTTCCAACAGGTTTTCTTATCAATCTATGATTCATCATCGATCTTAGATACCAACTCAAATGTATGTGTTGTTTTACGGTCTAGGAAGGGGATCACACCAACAACAACAAGTATGTGGGTGTTCCAGGCATGAACTCTATATCAAAGACCTTGTGCAACCACTCCGGTACGTTTCCTTGTTTTTGTTGTTATGTTTGGTCTCTGTTGGTGTAAATGTGATTAGTTTTATTGATAACGACAATGATCTCTTTATTGCAAAATCCATGCTTTTAGATATTTATTACATCCACTCAACTTCATCTTGTTTGTCTTCATATGATTTTGATTTCACAAAAGTAACGTTTTCTCAAACTCATGTCTTCTCTCAGACTTGTCTCATGTGTTTGCCTCGGTGAACAGAAGCATCAACTTCATTGATCATACTAGTGATCTTTCTTGGAAAGAGTAAGTACCGATTTGTAGATCACTGTCTCAGTTTCTTGCAATGTTAACACTCATGAATAGTTTTATTTATTGTTCTATAGATCTCAGAGAATCAAACCTATTGTTGTTGATCCAGCACGATACTTGGCAAGAAGAACACAACCGAAGATGCAATACTCCAAGAAAGATCTGCTTAGTACGTGATCAACAACAATAGGGACAATCTACCAAGAATCCCCCTCATGTATTTCAACAACGTGATCCTCTCTGAAGAATGCTACTTCCACACCGTGATATGCAACTCCCCCGAGTTCAGTAACACGAAGTTACTCTTTCAAGTTTGTAATTTATGTTTTCAATTTTACTAAGAAGCTATAAAAATCCTACCAATAATCTATTTTTATATGATTGTCCTTAGCAAAATCTCTTAAAGACAAAGAAATAATTAAATATGTTAAGGACTCAAATTTATGTCCTACCAATAATGTTGCTCTCAGTTGTACTCATTTTCTCACTTTTTTAACATATGTATTCTTTTACTGAAAGGGATTTTTTTTTCACATATGTTATTTCTTACTTTTATTTCATATGCATTGAACGTGCGTGGGGACACTTGGCATGTATGACAATATGATGTGTTAGAATGATAACTATGACATTGCCATGCAATGTGACTCCTGTGGCTATACATGCCACAATGTGTCACTCTTTGAGTACCTATATGTTAACCTTACATTATTGATTAATTTACATCCTACCATAATTTTTTACTAAAAAATACAAAATTAAATTTACTTTGAGATTTAAATTTATGTACTAGTTAAATCTTGTCATAGTCTCAGTTCAAAAATATATACGAGTAGACTACAATTTTAGATTTTTATAGCAAAATCAATAATTATATATTGTTGGTATGAATACAAATGCAATGCAACCGCATAGTAAAACATCGACACCTCCTTTAAATACCATCTTCCTATCCAAGTCTCTAAATAACTCCTTATTAGAAAAAGAAAAAAATGCATAAGCTTTTGTTTTCTCTTCTCTCCGCTGCCTCGTTCTCACTTCTCCTCTTCTTCCACGGCAGCGAGGCACGCCAGCGAGAGCTGCCGTTGCCCAACGCATGCCATTTCAGCCAGATCGACAGCCTCGGCCCGGCTCATGCGACTAAGTTCGAAGCCGGGCAGATGGAAGTATGGGATCACACAAGCAGCGAGCTCCAGTGCGCTGGTGTGACCGTAGCTCGCATTACTCTTCAAGCCAATTCCATTTTCTTGCCCTCTTTCTTCAGCCCACCTGCCCTCGCTTACGTTGTCCAAGGTATTTCTTCTAGTATAAAATATTCTTGTGACGGAAATTAATAGAGTTATTTTTTAATTATTGTGTACAGGAGAAGGAGTGATGGGGACAATTGCTTCTGGTTGTCCTGAGACTTATGAAGAAGTTGGAGGAGGAGGAGACATGCATCGACGTTTTGAGGACATGCACCAGAAGCTGGAGGATTTCCGGCGAGGAGATGTGTTTGCTTCGCTTGCAGGAGTTTCACAGTGGTGGTACAACCGCGGCAATTCCGACGTCGTTATCGTGATCGTTCTTGATGTTACCAACAGAGAAAACCAGCTTGACCAAGTCCCTAGGGTAATTATTCAAGAAACTCCAAATTGTTATTGCATGCTATCAATATGGTTACTAGAATAATAGATCATATGAACCACACATTTGTAGATGTTCCAAATAGCAGGGAGCAAGACGCAAGAACAACAACAACAACAACCATTGACTTGGCCTTCAGGCAAAAACGCTTTCAGCGGTTTCGACCCCAACATAATCGCAGAAGCATTCAAGATCGACATCGAGACAGCAAAGAAACTACAGAACCAGAAAGACAACAGAGGAAACATAGTCCGAGCAAACGGTCCGCTACATTTCATCAGCTCCCCGTCACGTCAATGGCAACAAGATAGCACTGGTAATGGCATCGAAGAGACGTATTGCACAGAGAGGCTACACGAGAATATAGACGATCCAGAACGTAGCGACTTTTTCAGCACACGAGCTGGCAGAATCAGCACTCTTAACAGCTTCAATCTCCCTGTTCTAAGTTTAGTTAGGCTTAACGCCATTAGAGGCGTTCTCTACAGCGTAAGTGTTGTTTAGGTCCATTAATTCTTGAGTGTTAGTATACAATTTCCTTTAAAGATTTGTTGAATCATGATGTGTTAATTGTAATGATATTTCTTGTATTAGTATTCAGGTTACTCATTAGTATGCAAATAATACAATTAAGTTTTTTGGTTTTTTTGTATAGTTCTGTTGAACCATAATATGTGTTAATGTAGTGATTTTTTTTTTTTGTGGAGACAGGGAGGAATGATGTTGCCGCATTGGACCGCAAACGCACAAACCGTGCTATACGTTACAGGCGGTCAAGCGAAGATACAAGTAGTGGACGACAACGGTCAGTCCGTGTTCAATGCACAAGTGCAACAAGGAGAGCTTCTTGTGGTTCCACAAGGCTTTGCGGTTGCCAAAACCGCTGGGGAAACGGGGTTCGAGTGGATAGCGTTCAAGACGAACGACAACACTTACATGAACACACTCAGCGGTGGAACATCGTACTTGAGAGCGGTTCCCGTGGATGTGATCAAAGCTGCGTATGGAGTCACCGAGGAAGAAGCGAAGCGGGTCAAGTTTAGTCAGCAAGAGACAATGTTGGCTATGACATCAAGCTCTTAAAGCTTTTGTCTTTGTTTCTACGATGTTTTTAGATTTTCGAGTTAATGATGTAATAAGAGGGGACTTTCACAAAAGTTTCAGTGACAAGTATTTTAGTTTATTATTTACAAAAAAAAAAAAAAAGTATTTTAGTTTATTACTACAAGTGTTGCGAGTAACAGTGCCGGTCCGGATCCCAATGGCGCCTAAAGCGAACAAAAAATATATGCCCCGTATAATTTTTTTTGCATATTCAGTACAGTATCAAAATCATGCAAGCTATCATTTTTATTAAGTTCATATTCTTTTGATATCATTAACAACTCATTTTGTTATGTATGAGTATGATACATACTTCATACTTGAACATAGTTATTATTATGAGATTCGCAAGCAGTAATTAACTAAAGTTGGGACTACTATATATTTGAATAACAATCATTTATTCAACTTGAAAATTTTCATTGATTTGTTTAGAAAAAAAATTCAGAAAGCTGAACCTAATTCATAATAGTTTAATGTTTGTTTAGATTTACGAATTTTTTATGGTCAAATATTTTAAATTTTAAAAAAAACAAATTATAACAATCGCACAAAATTAAAGAAGATAAAATTTATAAGATAGAACAATAACAACCAATAAAAGATGAATGCACAAAATATTTTATAAATAAATAGAAACAACAATAGTTAAAAACTATAAAGGAGAAACAACAATAGTTAAAAACTAAAAAGGAATAAACTAAGATCATTTGATCAAAATGACCGTATTGGATGAAAAAAGAATAATACTAAATTGTTGTTATCATTATCAAAAGACAAGGAAGAAAAAGAAAAAAAAAAGGAAAAAAGAAAAGGAAAAAAGTCAAAACACAGAAGTGAGTCTTGAACTTATCACATGTACGCAAAAAGGCAGCTCCTCAGACCACTACACTAGAGAGAACTGTCTATATTTTGGCGCCCCTCAAATTTATATAACCATTGGCGCCTAAAGCCCTAGCTTTACGGGCTTTAGGTCAGGGCCGGCCCTGGCGAGTAAACAGACCCAACATCATTACATGTATTAAGAAGGACATGGATCCAAAAATGCACAACATAAGCCGCTCATGTGCGCTATAAGAAGGCAACTCGAAAAGAAAACATTAGAGGCAGTTACACCAGATATCAATGACAATATGAGTTGTATTATATATGTGATGTATGTTACTTGTAAATTATGTGTGGGATTCTTTGTAACCCCAACACTCTGTACTAATCTTTGTTAGTGTTACATCTGCTGGTTCACGAGATTTTTTTAAATATATTCACAAGTGAGGAGAGTTTTATACTATCATGTTCGGAGATAGAGGAGGCTAGCAGAGAGACTAAATTCCCACCAAATTTTTAAAACTACAATTGTGATCCGTTTTCAAGTGGTATATTTTTAGTTTTAGTTTTAGAAAATAATTTTTTTAGAAAATGATTGTTTAAAAGTAGTTATAAAATAATTAATTGGACTAAACATATATCAATCGGTCGTATGTCTAATTTAACGGAATAGATAAAGGATCCGGTAAAACTGGTACGTACTGAGACGGCCGAGTTATCCTTAACCGGGGGTAGGAGATAATAACCGACATACGAATGACGAAAGTACCCCCACATATCTAACAAGAAAGAAAACAATATCTAAACCCTATATACATTGTAGCAACGTCGCATCGATGCGGGGGAGGAGAAGTCTCCACCGTCGCCACTGAATTCAGATCCAACCAACTAGGTATGCTCTTTATTACCTCTTCTCTCTCTCTCTCTCTCTCTCTCTCTCTCTCTCTCTTACACGCTTTTGCTTATGCTTAGATTCCCTTACTGCTGGCGGGTGGAGCCTCGTCTTTTCGTTCCTTGAAATCGTTTTAAGCCAAACAAATCGTGTGGTCTTGGATTAGGTTTTCTGAGTGTTTCTGCTCTCGTTGGTTTTTTTTCTCATTATATTATTATGCATCAATCAACTGTCTATCTTTTCGATTTCAATTGTTATCATCGAATTGGTTAATTTAGCTTCGTTTTGTTTTTAATGGGAGAATTGTTTGTTTTAGGGTTTAAGACGTTCCTCTCGAGGGGACTCTCTTTTGAATATTGCAATGTTGAATATTGCAATGTTAAAAGGTATTCATTTTTTTATTTTTTGACAGCGTGGTTACTTTTCAAAGTATGGGATCGAATGGGAGAGATAGACACAAGAAGAAGAAGAAACGGAGAGATGAATCCGAGTCTGACTCTTCTGACTCTTCTGATTTGTCTCCTCCCAGGAGAAGGAAAGGAAGCAGCAGCAGCAGCAGTCGTCGACGCGCTCGTTCGAGTGATGATTCCTCTGATAGCGATGGACGGAAGAGTAAGAAGAGAAGTTCGTCTAAGAAGCCCTCTGAGGAAGAAATAAAGGAGTATATGGCTAAAAAGGCTCAGAAGAAGGCATTACGTGCAGCAAAGAAGCTCAAGACTCACTCCGTCTCTGGCTACTCCAACGATTCAAACCCATTTGGGGATTCCAACCTCACCGAGACCTTTGTGTGGCGGAAGAAAATCGAGAAAGATGTTCACCATGGAGTGCCCTTGGACGAGTTCTCCGTCAAAGCTGAGAAGAGAAGACGCGGGGAGAGGATGACGGAGGTTGAAAAGGTTAAGAAGAGGAGAGAAGAGAGAGCCGTGGAGAAGGCTCGTCACGAGGAAGAAATGGCATTGTTGGCTAGAGAACGTGCTCGGGCTGAGTTTCAAGATTGGGAGAAGAAGGAGGATGAGTTCCATTTCGATCAGAGCAAGGTCAGATCAGAGATCAGATTGCGTGAAGGACGGCTGAAGCCAATCGACGTCCTCTGCAAGCACTTGGATGGTTCTGATGATATGGATATCGAGCTCAGTGAACCTTACATGGTTTTCAAGGTATTTACAGAGGCTTATGCTCCATATTGTGATTTAAGCATTTTCAGTTAGGTCTTTACTTTCGTGTTCCTTGTTCAGTTCCATGACATTTTCAGTCTTTGGAACTAGTTGGGTTGTGGGGGAGATTAGATAAGTTACTGTGCAAGTCTAAGCCATTAGTAATTTAGATGTTGAGATAGCTCCTATGTTGGTGTCTCTTATATATGTTAGTATGTTCCCAACCTATGCATAAGCTAACTACCCCAAAAAACCTTTATATAGATTTTGCCTGAATTATAAGCACTCAGCATAGACAACCTCTGTAGTGTTCGCTGTTTTTTTTCTTACAGATTGTTATGATACTTTTTAGTAAAGTAGACGTACTCATAAGATGTATGATGCAGGGACTCACTGTTAAAGATATGGAAGAGCTTCGCGATGATATCAAAATGTATTTGGATTCAGATCGGGCAACTCCAACACGCGTACAGTATTGGGAGGTATTTTTCTTCAACGAGTCTATGATGTGATTGTGCATGTATGGAATTTTGATATCCTCTACGGACCCTTATACTGTCTCTTTTTGATGGTTGATTATAATTCTTTGTTCTTTGTTTCATGCTGTTACATGTATGCTTAATACCATTGGACTTTTCCAGGCACTTATTGTGGTTTGCGATTGGGAGTTAGCTGAAGCTCGTAAAAGGGATGCCTTGGGTCGAGCTAGAGTTAGAGGGGAGGAGCCTCCTGCTGAATTGCTAGCTCAAGAGAGGGGACTACACGCTGGTGTTGAAGCTGACGTGAGAAAGCTTCTTGATGGGAAGACTCACTCGGAGCTTCTAGAACTGCAGTTGGACATTGAGTCCCAGCTGCGTTCTGGGTCAGCTAAAGTAGTAGAGTATTGGGAAGCGGTTCTAAAACGCCTCGATATATACAAGGCAAAGGTATTTGCTTATGGATGATCTTATGGTGTTAGATTTTGAAAACAAGATGATTTGTTTTTTTTTTCTTTCCGCATAGTCACTGACTATCTTGATGTTTAATAGGCTTGCTTGAAGGAAATACACGCTGAGATGCTGAGGAGACATCTACATCGCCTCGAGCAACTTTCAGAGGGTGAAGAAGATGTAGAAGTTAATCATCGGTTAGCACCTGTGATGGAAGAAACCGAGGAGGAGATGAACGATAGAAATCTTTCAGATGCTGAAGAAGCATTCTCTCCGGAGCCTATTATGGAAGAGGAGGAGGAAGAAGAAGCTGATGTGGAAGCAGAAGCGGCTGGTTCGTTTTCGCCAGAGCTCATGCACGGTGATGATCGTGAAGAAGCAATCGACCCCGAGGAAGACAAGAAGCTACTGGTACACTTTAACTTATTCCTACAATCATCTTTTACCCTTGAATTATTGTCATCGATGCTTTTTCTGACCTAAAATATGATTCATGGCTATAACAGGAAATGAAGCGGATGGTTGTGATGGAGAAACAGAAGAAGCGGATCAAAGAAGCTATGGACTCTAAACCAGCACCTGCGGAAGATAACTTTAAGGTTAAAGCAATGAAAGCAATGGGAGCAATGGAGGAAGGTGATGCTGTGTTTGGCTCTAATGCTGAAGTGAACCTTGATTCTGAGGTAGCTCTTTTTCCTATTTAATCTTTCTATCCATTTCTTCTCAGAGTGAGGAAGTACTGAAAAAAACTACTTCATCTCTTAATAGGTATACTGGTGGCATGACAAGTACCGGCCAAGAAAACCGAAGTATTTCAACAGAGTTCACACGGGTTACGAGTGGAACAAGTATAACCAAACGCACTATGATCACGACAACCCGCCTCCAAAGATCGTTCAAGGGTACAAGTTTAACATCTTCTACCCGGATTTGGTGGATAAGATCAAGGCTCCCACTTACACTATAGAAAAAGATGGGACTAGCGCTGAAACTTGTATGATCCGGTTCCATGCTGGTCCTCCTTATGAAGACATTGTAAGTACTCAGAACTATCACCCCTGGTTTTATTTCATCATCATTGTGTTATCGTGGTGTGATCAAAATATGTTGATGTTTTGCAGGCGTTCCGTATTGTGAATAAAGAATGGGAGTATTCTCACAAGAAGGGGTTCAAATGCACGTTTGAGCGTGGGATTCTGCACCTGTACATCAACTTTAAACGACATCGTTACAGGCGATAAACTCATCGGAGTTTGGACGGAGACTACTACGAAGTTGGCAGTTGTAATACTTTGGCAGGTGTTTTGTTTGTAACAAAAGGGCGATACATAGTATTATGTTGGACTGTTTTTCATTAAATTTATTATCAAACATAACAGAGTAGACCATCAGTTTTGCCAATGTGACGAGTTCAAAAACTTAAATGCTTCTGATGAAAATGTGATGTTGATCATTTGCTAACAACATCTGGAGTTGGTGAAATATCAGTTTACGTGGAGAAATTGGTGTTTGACATATGAATGTGAGTTGTCTCGTGAAATTGTTTAGGTTGAGATTTCAACATCATGTTATGCTTATAAAAAAGATTATGTTGGTATCAGACTCGAGTAGTGGAGTAGAAGATATTATACAATCTTTTCATCTCTTTTATGTCTTTTTTCTCCAAGCTCAAGAGAGCAAATCAGGGTCATTAACCAGAGTTTCTCGATACGAGTAAATTATAAAACTGGAACTAGTGAAGAATTTTTTTGGGGCTCCAACATCAGATTTCATTATCCAACGAAGAGTGACACTATTATTAGACCTCAAAAGATTTAAGAGCTAGTTGATTAAGATCAATATATGATTTTTTTAAAAATCATATATTTCTGATAAAAGATAAATAATGAATGATAAAAAATCATATATTTCTGATAAAAGATAAATAAATTAATGATAGTTGTTCCAAATCGTAGTTGACGTGTCGACAATTACATGTCAATGTCGTATATCTCTATTTTCCTCTTTATATAATCTGCCGACAAATAAAAAAGTAATGAAAATTGTCTGTTTTTTGACCAAAAAAAAATTGTCTGTTTTTTCTTTCTTGAGTCTTTCTGTTTTGTAAAAAAAAAATAGCATGGTCCTAATAATGTCAGTGAGAAACAGAAAGCCAACGAAAAAAAACCACAAACGTGAAATGTCACAAAAAAAAAACCTCTCTCTTAGGGGTGGGCACTTTATCCGATATCCGAAGTGGCATTCGAACCCGATCCGAAAAACCCGAACCGAAATCCGAACCGAAGTAATAAAATACCTGAACGGATATTAAGTTAGGAGAAATTGGATATCCGAATCCGAACGGATAATACCCGAACCCGAATGGATATCTAAAAATAACCGAACATGTGTATACTTACCCTTATATTTCTAGTTTACATCTCTTATTTTATTTAAAATATTTATATTGATGTTAGTCATACTTTAAAATCATATAATATATATATATATATATATATATATATATAATTATGGAGAAAATAATTTGATATTCATTTAAAATACATGTTAAACTTTTTATTTCATGTATTAACCAAAGTTACATCCAAAGTTTAAAAACAATAGCCAAATTAATATTTTTATTTTGGAAATGTTATCTCCAAATCTATTAATCATTCAATCTATAAAAAGAAAAAAAAATCAGTTAAGTAAAATCTATATTTTTAAATATAAAAAACTTTAAAAAAGAAAATTTTATTTTTATTTCTTTTAAAATCTAAATATCTGAACCCGATCCGAAATAACCGAACCCGAACTAAAAATACCCGAATCCGATCCGAAGTTCAGAAATACCCGAACGGGTATTATACTTCTATACCGAAATACCCGAAAATCCGAAATACCCGACCCGAACCCGAACGGGTACCCGAACAGGTACCCGAACACCCACCCCTACTCTCTCTTTTCCCTTTCATCTTTAATTATCCCAAGCTTATTTGTATTAATAATAAAAATAATTATTACAGAACTTTTTTTTTTTTAAAGTTGGAGCGAAACACTGACGTGTTGCCAACTTTGCCGGGTCAAATCCAGCTAAAAGTTTACGATTTTAGGTTTGATGAATGAGGTTAGTTTGAATCCTGATCAAACCAGAGTTTTCAAATGGCTAACCGATTTGCGTTACATTGAGAGACAATCGAAGCGTGCGGGGCCCTCTAATGATTTTTTTTTGAAAAAAATAAATCGTTTTCACAGTGGATTCTAATCGATTCGAGATTTCGACCCACGAGGGTTTGTCGTCGTTGATGGCGGAGTTAAGTAACGCCCCCTCCTCCCTGTATAAAACAAACAAGAAAGCAGTTGAAAGTTGTCTTCTGAATTTTAGAAAAGTGTGAAACTTTTTTGCTTTGTCTGAGAGAAATAAATCAATGGATCTTGTAATTGGTGGGAAATTCAAACTTGGTAGAAAAATTGGCAGTGGTTCCTTTGGAGAGCTCTATCTTGGTAACAATAAAAAAAAACCATAATCTTCTTTTTTTTTCATCTCACTGGCTGCTGGAATCTTCAGGTTTTTTATCCTTGTTGCAGGTGTAAATGTCCAAACCGGAGAAGAAGTTGCTGTTAAGCTGGTAATCAAGCTCTTTTTAATGTCAGAGACTGTTTGATGCTGATGATGACCTTTGTTATAACTAACATTAATTGCAAAACTGAGTTTGATTCACATTCAAAGAAGATGACGTTGACGTCTCTCTTGTTTTGCTTGCTTTGAATCAGCCTTCTTTTGTTTTTTTGCTTCTTTCTCAGGAATCTGTCAAGACCAAGCATCCTCAGCTTCACTATGAGTCCAAGTTGTATATGTTGCTTCAAGGAGGAAGTATAGTCTCTTTCTTTCTCTAAAATCTTTTCAAATTTCACTTTATTGACGTTACTTTTATCCATTCTAACATTTGTTCGTTGAAGGTGGTATTCCTAACATCAAGTGGTACGGAGTTGATGGAGAATACAATGTAATGGTCATTGACCTTTTAGGTCCAAGTCTTGAAGACTTGTTTAACTACTGCAACCGAAAACTCTCTTTGAAAACCGTTCTCATGCTTGCCGATCAACTCGTGAGTAACATTCCCACCTCATCTTGTCTTTGAACGAGTATTCTTTCCCCCTAAACCCAAAAAAAAAACAATCTTCTTAATGCCATCTCAGATTAACAGAGTCGAGTATATGCACACCAGAGGTTTCCTTCACCGTGATATTAAGCCTGACAACTTCTTGATGGGCCTCGGACGCAAATCAAACCAGGTATCATCATCATCTCTGAGATATTGTGCTGACTAATCTTCAGTGTGAACTACTTAGCAGGAAAAATCATAATGGTCCTGATACTACTTACTATAGGTTTATATAATTGATTTTGGATTGGGGAAGAAATATAGAGACCTTCAGACTCACAGGCACATTCCTTACAGGTACAGAGTTTATTTCATACACCCATGCATGCATCTCTTATTATTCTAGTGTGTAGCTTAAGAGTAAACTTTTATGTGTGGGGGCAGAGAAAACAAAAACCTCACTGGAACAGCTCGGTATGCAAGTGTCAACACACACCTTGGAGTAGGTAACTACTCTTTCTTCTTCTTGAATCTTATATTAGCAAAACCCATTATGTATTCAGGTCTGATACTGGCATTTGTCTTGTCAAAAAGAACAAAGCCGAAGAGACGATTTGGAAGCAGTCGGTTATGTGCTTATGTACTTCCTCAAAGGAAGGTAAGAAGACTCTTACTCCTTCCATACCAAATCTTTTGTAACAACAAACGTTGAAGAATCCTTTTTGATGTATTTGTATTTGTTTCAGCTTACCATGGCAGGGATTGAAAGCTGGGACAAGGAAGCAGAAGTATGACAGAATAAGCGAGAAGAAAGCCTCAACTCCTATAGAGGTATATGTGATAATGCTGATGTTTTTCTTTCTTTTTCTCTAAGCTTTGTAATGACACTTAGAAGAACAGGTTCTGTGTAGAAACCAACCGTCTGAGTTTGTTTCTTACTTCCGTTACTGCCGGTCTCTACGGTTTGATGACAAACCTGATTACTCTTACCTTAAGAGGCTATTCCGAGACTTGTTTATTAGAGAAGGTGGTTCTTACCCACACACACACATTCCTTATTATAGTACTCGTTGAGTCTCTTCAGTTTCTTAATGCTCTTCTTTTGTTCTTTCATGATGGCACAGGTTATCAGTTTGATTATGTGTTTGACTGGACAATCTTGAAGCATCCACAAACTGGTTCTACCTCCAGTTCTATTAGTTCAAGAACACGGGTATCCTTTTTTCTCTTTTGGTCTTTTTCTCTCTTTTTTTTTTCTTTTATAAAGTTTTGGTTTGGTTTAGCCGGGACGGTTCAGGGAAAAATAAATTTGAAATTATTAATTCGTGGAAAAACAAAATTAATAATTTAATTTTGCACAAAGTTATAGTTCATGGGGGATTTGATGCTATATGATAGTTTTCGTGGGATGATAAAATACAATTGTGTTTCCAGGATCATACAACTGCAAAACCGGAATTAACCGCAGGAAAACCGGAGAGAACGGGTGGCAATAGGTTATCAGGAGCGGTTGAAGCTTTCACAAGAAGACATGTAACACCGCGTGATCGTTCTGCATCAAGAAACTCAGATGATGTGCAGCATCCTCAGGTGGGTGGTGGTGGTGAGTCAGAAAGAAGAGGCAGTAAATCTGGATATGGAAGCTCTTCTTCAAGGAGAGCAATTGCTTCAAGCTCACGTCCAAGTTCTGCTGGAGGAGGAGGACCTAGTGATAGCAGCAGATCTTCTAGCCGTTTGGTGGTGACTTCAAGCGGAGGTGGAATGGGATCAACGAGCCAGAGAATGCATCCAGGAGGAGGATTTGAATCCAAGAAGAGTTCGACTCTTTCCCGTGGTGCTAGAAACACAACGGAAGATCCCTTAAGGAGGAGCTTCGAGCTTCTCTCTCTTCGAAAATCATGAGATTTTTTTAAATAGAGTATTCAAACAAAATCAAGTAAAACACAAAACAAATGTAAGAGAAGATATGTTTAAGATATACAGTACAAACGATTCATATACTTTTAAACCAGTTGTTGTTGGTTATATATGATGTAAAAACACTTTTGGCACAGAGCTTTAGGGGCTATATGTATAGGATGAAAATTTATGATTCAAGGAAGTACAAGTGTTCTTTATTACAAACAAAAACTACCCAAGAGGACAACAAGACGAATTCTGAGGTGTTGGGGTTTTCTAGGCCGGATAGAGTAAGTGAAGTGGCAGTGATATTGGGTTCGAAGAACATGCACAAGCAACAAGCCCAGTTAGATTTTATAACAAAAAGAAAAAATTAAGCGCCGTTGCCGGGGATCGAACCCGGGTCACCCGCGTGACAGGCGGGAATACTTACCACTATACTACAACGACTTTGTTGTTAGGGGTCGTTCTGTATACAAATATAAATGAACCATTGTTTCTACGGTCTTAGAACAAAAGGCATTCTTTGGAATGGTAAAAGAACAGTTATTTAAGTCTTGGATTGTAGTGGTAAAACAATGATGTCTGGACTTGATTAATATGTATTGTAAATGATATATAAAGCAATGTGATGGTGATATAGTTAGTACATAGCTTTTGCCAGATTCAAATACATCTTGCATGAGACCGTAAGAAGGATATATTATTATTATTTTTTGCTAAATTTGATGGTAATATATTGTGCCGTATAAATTAGACATTCAATGGTTGCTTAAGGTTTTGTTGGTTGTTGAGAAAAAAAGATGAGAGTGATTAGTGTCAGGCAGGAGCAGAGAGGTCTTCGTCTTCTTTATTCTCCTGGCATCTTTTTAGCAGCTGAAGTTGGCGTCGTAGATGCAACACCTGTCAACCAACACCAATATAAAACGAAAGCCTCATGAGATCTTAAAAGCCTTTTAACTACACATAAACAAGAATTTAAAGTTGCCTTTAAGTTATTTGTTACCTCCTGTTGAAGCAGAGTTGGGAAGCTAACCATGGAAATGAGCTGTTTCATCTCTTGCAAAAGTGATTGGTCTTTGATACCTGACCATGTCTGTGGAGGTAAAGCCAACAGAAGAGCAGTGAACACATCATTCCCGGATGGGTAAGCCTTCACTTTATCCTCACCAACACCTTTGATAGGGAAATAATAAAACAAAAGCATAAGAATTACAAACAACCTTTTTCTTGAAAATGAAGGGCGTTGTATACTAATCAGAACTCAATTCATGGAGACATCATCAGTCACTACTGGACATGTTCGTCTGTACCACCAATCAGTGAATATTAGGCAAGATAACCCCCAAGTTCAAGAAGAACAAGCATACCTTTGATGCATTTCACACAAGTTGCCGAACAACAAGACTCATCTGATTCGGTTTCAGATCCTTGAGAACCAGTCTTGGCAAGAACATATGACTGATTGTCTTTGTAGCCCACAGAGAATAGAAACTTATCCACGTGCTTGAACAGTTCAGTGTCCTGCACTTGTTTCAGCAACTCTTGCTACAGTGTAACGAACCATTAAAACAGTGATGAATTAATTGGTGGAAAACTGAGTTGAGGAGAAAATCAACAAGAGAATAATACCTTTAGGTCGAGCCTTGATTCCTCTTCTGAGCTGAGATTTTGGTTTATATCCTCTGTTCTTCTTATCTCAGCCATCCATCTGATAAATTGGTTGAAGTTTGAGGGAAGTGACTTGAATACAACATCTAAGATTCTTTCGATAGAATCAACATGTTGCGAGCCTACAAGAAGAGGAACATCTTCCTTCAAATACTTTGCTATGCTGGTCCAGCTCTCATCTTTACAACTCTGAAATATATATAATCAGGAATCAAAACTTGAAAGAAATGCTCTCTTAAAAGTTCACATTCACATCTAATAAACGTAACGTCGATTGATTCCATTCGTGACAGTAATGTGAAAATCGTTTATTAGGATAAGAACACTAACAACAGCCAATAGAATGTGAAAGGATATAAGACAAACTAACAGTAACTAAAAATAGCACCATGACAATGGGACTTACCAGAGTATAGAGTAATCCTGGTTCTCTGTGGGGTCTAGATATAAGCATGAACCTGGAAGCAAAGGAGAACATCAGAAAAGCCAATTCGGAAAGAAAGAAGAGGTATTACATTCTTGAATCATAGAAGAAAAGCCTTTAAGAAAAGATGGTGTTACCCTCTATGTCTCCCAGTTGACTCATCAATACTGTCCATGGCATCCCAAAGAAGTTTAAGAGGAATCCAGTGAGGAGGATACTTGAAACGAGCGACATCAAGAATCAAAGCCATATCTCTTTCAGCATTATAGCCACCAATAGGTGAAAAATGGCCTGTTCCAGTCTGCAATCAGAGAAATTAAAATCTCAATCGCAAAACTTTGTAAAAAAAACATCCAGGTACACAGTCCAGGCCAAAAAGAAAAAAAAAGAGAGGTGTACCTGCTTGAAAACTCCTCGATGATAGGTAGAGATCATATGACAATTATCAGAAGTGGAACATTTCAAAACGTATCTGCGGAAATCATCAATAGTGCTCTGAGTAGTACGGAAAGCTTGGACCTTAGCACCAGAGCTATGAGCCAAACAGACAACTTTACCAAACGTAATGCCCTTATCCTTGACTATCTCAAGCGGCTCGCAACATTCCAGCATTGATTCATCAAACCACCTCCAAGGCCCTATACGAGAGAAATAAAATAAATAAAAAATGACCACAAAATAAAAAAGTGTGTCTGTGTATATATATAATACCTTTCCATTTTCTGCCGGGGTCAATAGAAAGAGAATTCAAGACCATAGAAAGACTAGCTAATCCACAGTAGGCAGGCTCGGATTGGGTCTGAAAATACGAAATCAGCCTGAAAAATCCTTCCATTGTTCCTTTCTGAAGCGCTTCATTGAAGATTTTCTGCATCACAGATTGCGGATTATTTTCAAACTCTTTAGTTAGGTTAACAAACAAAAAAACTTACACTGACACAGAGAGGCTCGGTTTTTGAGTTTGGTCCTAATATTGACTGTTGATTGTCAAAATAAACTATCTTTTTAAAAAAATTTGCAACAAAACAATCTTGTGATGTTTGCTAATTCACATACTCAGTCAGATCTCTCTAACCACTAGCAGATGAACCTAAACCCCCTAATTGGCTAATTTTGAAACAATCTTTGATGTTTTACTAATTCACATACTCAGATCTAATCTATAAGACAATCAACCAACAGCAATGCTTGTCTGTAACCACAAGACAGTATAGATAGCAGATAACACAACTAAAACTCCCAAACCAAAAACCCCTGATTTCAATTTCGAAATATTCATATGATATTTACACCGCACCTTGCCTTCAACAGATGCGAATTCAATCGCCGGAGGAGAGGGAAGGAACCTCCGATACAAACTCGCCGTAGACATTATCACCACCACAAGGAGGTTTCGTGGTGGAAGAACAAAGTAGAGGGAGGGAGGAGAGCTCAGTGAGAACAATGGCGAGAGGAACTCAGAGATTGTTTAACGTTAAACGCTTTCCGTATGCACGTAACGTTTTCTAATAAGAGTCGTCGTTATTATTCGAAGAAGACTGACTCTATTGGAATTCAAATCCCCGGATTTAATGGATTCTCCGTGGAGAAGACTCATTATGTGTTTGTTAACCGCGGCATTCCATCCGGTTTAGTTCGGTTTGGTAATATTCTTGATTTTAAAATTGTTGACCTTGTGACCAATACAAATGGCTTAAATGCTAGATTATACACAACTCTTGTTAGAAAAAGACCAAACCTCCTATGTCAAGAAATAATTAAAAGACCTAATTTTCTAATGCAACTGGACGATCGTGTACACATGCATCAGATGAAAGGCAGGTTATAGAATAATCTATCTTATTAAAACAGAAACATTCTGTTGGACCTAACATTTATTTTGTAAGTTTTTAAATTAAATACACATTTATACTATATAGTTAAATCTACATTAAATCACAAATGTTCCTTTCTTTATACTACTATCTATGTTTCCAAACAATATACTTATTTCTTTATACTATTATCAATGTTTCGAAACAAAATATTTTTATACTACTATCAATTTTTCCAAACAATACAATAATTAATCTTATTATTTTATATCTATCATTTTCTCTTTAAAATTTTGTAGAAACGTCATATTTTCATAAATTGCAAAATAATGAACTTTAAAATTTGGATTATAAGATTACAAATTATGAAACTATTACAATTTAAATCTAATTAGATTACATATCGGTCATCCATCAGTTCAATCGGTTAGTCTCGGGTTTTAGTGATTTTTTTAATATGAATATTTTAAAAACCAAAATTGAATTGTCAGATCTCCGGATTAACGGGTATAGTCACAATAGGGTTGAATTTAAAAACACAGATTTAAATGCAAAAGTATTTTAAATACACACTCTTTTAAAAATTACCAAAATATTTGTTAAGTTATTAGTGAAATTTTTATCGTAAAATATTCCGCGCTTCCAAAGCGCGGATCAAAATCTAGTGTTCCATTAAAAAGGAAAAAATTATGTACCAGAAAGTATTAGTAAATTTTCCATAGGGAACTACCAGACATTTTAATTCATTTATTTTATGGATTTCTTTGATTTTTGAACAATTTAAATTAAAAAAATTCTTTACATTTCGCGTGGACGATTTGTTTTTCCAAGATAACTATTATATAGCACTAGATCTCGTGCCAGATGCCCACGTACTCGTAAACTTAGGAAAGGTTATTGGATCAGATAAATTTGTGTAGAGTTTATAAATTTTAAAAGTTATGTGGATTAAGAAAATATATATATTATCTTATAAAATTTGATCATAATTTTTCTAAATTTCTACTTATGTTATTTATTTTCTATCATTCATTTTGTAAATTAAATATATTGTTGACAAGTTTAAAATATGTTGTTTAGGAATTTAATAATAAATAAATACTTAAATTGAAAATATTTTTTTTAAAAATACTTTAAAAAGAATGTCAAATTTCAAATAAGTTTTTTTTTTTTAAATTTGAAAATTTCACAAATGTTCGAAAAAAGAAATTTTGTTTTTTATAAAAAGTTTGTATTCAAAATGTATAATTCGAAAACTATATAATTTTTTTATTTTTATTTAATGAGAAAAAATAAAATATAATTATAAAACCAAAACCAATATATAATTTACTCGATTTCGACCTGAACCTATATTTTCATGTTGATTTCGGTTCAGTTTTTTGGATACAAGAAAAATGCATATGCCTAAGTGAAAACTACATAAGAGTGTACATACAAAATTCAAATAAAATAATTCATATATTATATTATTTTAAACAAATTTCCTTATTCGATTTAATATGATTTTATAACATAATAATATATAAAATTCTAGAATATTAATTCATATCAAACTTTGTTTATAACCAAACGAAACCTGCGTTTTCAAAGCGCGAATCAAAACGTAGTATAAGTTTAATATGTAATTCATTTATTTCTTCTTTTTTAATATAGTATAGACTATACTTATAAAAGTTATAAAATTAGTATATAATTTAATTATTTTGTGTATAGTAAAAATTTAATTAAAATTGATTTATAATAATATCATACTACTAATTGCAAAATTAATTAGTGCATTAATTAAAAAATATTTATTTATAAAAATATTTTTTTAGATTTTTTCTCAACAGATTTTATTATTACTAAAACTAAAATTTAAATTTACAGTTAAAATAGATTTGTTATTAATATCCTTAAAATTATTTAGAAATGTTCTACATTAAATAAACTAATGTAATAAAAATATAACTGAATATATGGATCTACTATGATTATTTTGTAATAGATAAAAATGGTACTTTTTTTTAATAGAGAAAATTCGATATATTAGGAATCGTCATTGATGCTTGCATAATGAGATTAACGCGGTTGGAACAAATTCTACTGATGAAGGTAACGGACCCAGAAAAAAATACACAAGAAAAAGTCTTGGGAGAAAATCTAAGTAACATTATTGGAGAGAAGATCCCACATCGGAAATATGAAAAGGACTTGAATAATATATAAGGGACTTGCCACTCCACTAATTACCAATCTCTATAATATTATTTGAGAAGTCAGTTTACTATGTGTCGCGCTCACGTTAACTCTCACAATGGTTGATTACATTGATATCCTTAATGAATTAAAAGTATTACATTTATTACCTATTATTTTTTTAAGTTTCCTTTTTGAAATTTTCCATATAACATATATATTAAAAAGGAAAATTTATAAATTTTAAAAATTGAATTTAAAAACGAAAATATATGTATATATAATATGATTCATTAAAAAGGAAATTTCACAAGATAGTAGTATTCTATTTTAAAAATATTTTTAAATAACATAAATTATAATTTTGAAGTCATAAATACTTACTTTATATCTATTGCTTCTTAGATGAAAATATATATTTGTATATAATGTGATTTCATAAAAATAAATTTCAGAAAGATAATCTTGATATTAAAAAAGAAATATTATTAAAACATAATTTTAAACAATACAAAATATATATCTATCTATAATATAATTTGAGAAGTTAGTTTCTTATGTGTCGCACTCACATTATGCATTCTAATATACCCAAATGATAACTAAATCAATAGTAAAAATAACAAAATCGAGTAGATTTAACATAATACATGCAACTTAATATATTCACAACATGAGTAACTCGACTAATCCAACTTATATCTAATATCATAGATTAAACTACAATAACAATATAGAGATGATTTAAAGACATTTCATTTGAGAGGAAAAATAATGGATAGAGAGAGAGAGAGAGAGAGAGAGAGAGAGGTTCTCGTTTTAGAGCTGTCTTGCTTGCCAAAAGACAGACCAATGATCCGTCTACACGTGTACAGATCACAGGTTGAGAAATCGGGCAAGCTGGGCAGGATTGACGATGCCGGGCAGGTGGGCCCCGTCTGACCGTAGAAGATTAGCAACCTCCACATACCTCTTCCGTTTCGGCTCCATTTCCTCAGCAATATGGCTCCGCTTCAACTTCTTCGACTCGGACGGACCGGCTTGGGCTCGAGCCGGATCCCATTGCTCCCCGAAGAGTGTGCCGTTGGTGAGAAACTCGTGACTCAAGTAGCCCGCTAAAACTAGCTGGTTCGAGCCGACCGGCTCGGCTGCGATTAGAGATTTACTAGTGATGGAATTAACCGGCGGACGATTAAGATTCGGCGGCGGAGGAAGCTTCTTCACGGTGGTTTCCGGCGGTGTTTGGACGACGGAGGAGATAACGCCGTCTCTTTCTTTGCGCTTGTCTGGCGTTAGAACGCGACGTGGCGGAAGACGCATAGTTTTGGTGTTCATGGTGCTTTTTTATTGGTTGCATGCCACGTCAGCACTCACCACAATAAAAATAAAATATTAACTGCAGTAAAACAGTACAATCAAAATCTTCGGGTGAAAAAGAAAGAGAAAAAAAAATAATTTATTTATTTCTGGAGAGAAAAAACAATCGTAGCGTCTAGAGAGAGATAGATAAGGAGATAGAGAGAACGAGAAGGGATAAAAGAAAGTTCACGGGAATGGGTATGTTGTGACAATTTATAGAGGCTGGGAGGCTTGGATTCCCCTTGACGTTCTACGAAATTACCAAAGTGCCACTCAATATGAAATGACCAAATTACTCTTCATTTTGCTTTACCGTTTCTTCGATTTTGTGTCACCATAGAAAATAAATTAATCGAATTGTCCTTTTGTTAGTCTCGTATTAACTGAAATCTGGCTTCTTTGGCATAAATAAATAAAAAACAAAATTTTTGACTAAAGGCATAATAAATATAAAAGTTTATTAGAACAAGTGATAAATATCGAAACTACATTGAATAGCAGAATCTAATTTGTAAAATCATACATGGAAAAAGCTTCTTTTTTTCTAAATACCGAAAACATTCAAATTGTTATCTTTTTTTTTTTTTTTTTGCTAAATTCAAATTGTTATCTTTCTAGTAAGAATGAAGTTCTCCTTTCTTTATTGATTTTGTTACTGGGTAAATGTGGCTTCATCAAAGCACGAACTCAGTTCGTAAAATATATATTTTGATCATATTAAATTTTATTTAATCAATCCTTGCAACCTTTATAACACAAAATTTCGAAATTATTTCTTTCTATTTGTGGCTATATGCAAATGAAGAGACGCGTTAACACGCTAATTACAAGGGAGAAAGAAAATTGATTAATGCTAGACTTTTTCCTCGTTTACTTTTCATTTATTTATTAGCACCTAAACTTTGTATATTTTCAACGATGGAGAGAAACCGAATTCAAGAAATGACCAAATTAGTAAAAACTTTACTATTCTGAATTTCTGATAAACCTTTTTATGGGTTTCACACTTTAATGACTGTAGCTTTAGAATTCCTTATATATTTTCTAGCTAGTTCGTCTTTTTACACTATAATCTGTCCTGTTATATGAAAACCGACTTACTATTGTGACAATAATAAAACACAATACCTTAAACAATAATAACAGTAAGGCGCAGCCTCAATCAATTGATAAGTAGGATGTACTAATCATACATATAATATAGCTAATATAGTGCAAACGTATATTAAATTCCCTAATTAACACATCACACAGGAAATATGTTTTAATTTTTATCTTATTTAGATCTATAAGAAAAAGAAGTTAATTCTATTTAACTGTCAGCATAATGATGAAAACCGAAAAATGGCATGGAGATTTACAAGTCGCTCAGATTCAATACAACTGTCACCTTTATTCTTGCATAGCTAACAAAGAGCGATTAAACAACAACAAAGGAACTATAAGAGAGATTATTTTGGTAGAGTTGAGGTTATGCAATTTGTTGGGTGTTGGATAGTTTGGCATTAAGTTTGCCACCTTTCATCCATCTAAACGAAAGAAGAATGCCATACTTAAGCCCTTTTTTCAAAAAAAAAAAAAAGAATGCCATACTTACACCATAAACAAAATCGAAAAAAAAATAACAATGCATGTCTATAATTTAAAGGGTGCCAAATTTGGGGGGAAATAAAATAAAAATAGATAAAGGACCCCAGTTTGAGAGGGACCATAAAATTGACTAAAACATTTAATTTCGATATATAAAGTATAGACTCGTATAAAAAGTTCAAAACTCATGTTCAACCAAACCATCAAACCACTGAGAACTTTAGTTCCCCCACCTAATTACGCTTTTTCCCATTCCTAATTTCTTATCAAAACCGTAAATCCCATAATTAGTAAAATTTTCACCCTTGCTCTTGTTTATATGATTTATATACAATTACTTTAACCTGTTTTAGTTCAACTTTTATATAAATAAATTTTGGTTATATAACATAAATAAGGATATAAGAACAATGCAAAATGTAACGTGTTTATCCATTGAGTGCCAACTCAAATGCTTGCACTTGAAACAATCAAGCACTTGAGAACTCAAACGCAACCGGAAACGTGAACGGTTTTGTAAACACGAAAAGCTGATGTAGTTAACAAATATGCTTTTTTTTTATTACGGATTTAACTACCTTAGCCATAAATTTCAAAGTAGTTCGCACTCTAGCTGTAACCAAAATAGCATATGGCTCACAAGAGAAAGAATTTTTTTTGAACAACAAAGAGTAGAAAATATAATCACAAAAAGAATACCTTTGCGTGAGAAAACAAATGTGTAGCAAAATAGAGAGCACTAAGAATTGAATGATTTGAAGAAGAGAGTAAGGAATGGTCCTTTGCTGTAACAAATTTAAGAAGAGAAAAAAAAATCAGTTGAACATAAAGTTTTGGTATAAAATCTGAAAGAGACTTGAATGTTAGAAACAAAAGGGAACTATGATGACCTGAAGGAGATAATCTATATGTACTGGAGCAGCATATTCGCAGATGTGTTCCTCAATCTACAACTTTGTCCTAAGTGAACATCCCCAAAACTGTATCTGCATCAGGTTTCACGAATATTTACAACCAAATCAGTACTGTTAGGGGATTTCAAAATAGAAGATATGAAACTTTCGATGAAAGAGGGAGAGAGGAAACCTGTATTCACAGTATTCTTGCCAAGCACAACAGGCTTTCCCATAATCCCAGTAGCAATCCGCATCTCTAAGTGGCCCGCGCTTGGCTGTGAAACAAGGTATTTATATTCAAACCCAAAGGCAATAGAATAATAGGCAATTATATTTGTGTTACCTTTGGTGACAAACTTGGACTTCGCACCAGGCTGAATGTCATGCCACATCTGAAGCCATAACTCCCGCATTAGAACTGGAGATCTAACAATGTTCCTGTGATTTGCTGCACACAAATGATTAGTCAGAAACCAATGCATGATACTTTTTTTTGGGTCTAAATGTAAAGATTTATACCACTTTTTTAGAGTACATTGTTGTGGAGCCACAACTTATTAAAAAGAAAGTAGAAGGGAGCCAAAGAAAAGAGAGAGAGAGTAGGAGAGTAGCATTAACTAAAAGGGGATAGAAACCAAAAATACAACTCAAGTAAAGATGGCGAAGGAGAGCAGTCACAGAAGGCCGAGACAAAGACAACAGCCTCCCCTACTCTCTCTCTTTTCTTTTGCTCCCTCTTCTACTTTCTTTGTAATAAGTTGTGGCTCCACAACAATGTAAACTCTAAAAAAGTGGTATGATACTTTGACAAGTCGAAAGTGATATGTTTGTTACTCACTTTTATCAAGCTCCCAGACTGCAGTTCTCTTTCCTGTAATGCTTTCAGAGTCTTCATAGAAGGTTATGTACTTAACCCTTGGTGCTTTTGTCATGTTCGCTATGATGTCTGACCCATGCTCATGTTCAACATTTAATTCCACATGCACATCACTTCCATCGTGTTCTGGCTGTTGTTTTTCAATGAAAAATTTCTGTTAGCTATAGATATGTTATTTTACGAAAAGGAAAAACTGTTGGCGACTGAAATGAATTTTGTAGATTATCTATACAATTCGGTATATAGCAACTTTTAAGTGGTATCTCCGGAACTTTTTTGTGTTCAAACAAAAAAAAAAGTAACTTTTAAGTGGAAGATAGAAAAATTTACAACCCACACTGAGTTTTGAGGTGGGGAACTGAAAAAGAGTACCTGGGGAGCCATTGTTATGTTGACTTTAGGTCCGAGCCAGTTCTTGCACCAAGAGAGTGAATGATAAGGTACCTATAACAGATAAATTGATTATCAATACAAAAATATGGAGACGCAGTATAATACATAACATGCAGTCATCCAGAAGCAATATTATATTGGTCTTCAGTAGCTTTCCTACAATGTTATTTAAAAACAACTTCTGAGATTACCGTCTCATCCCCAGTTATAGGTCCAGCATTCCCATCAACAACAGTTCCTGACCTGCAGGTATAGCAGGGTGAAGATGTGAGTTAGTCTATGGTTTCTAAAGAAAAAAATATGAAAAAGGAAGACTACTCCTAGTTAAAAACTGGAGTTAATATTTGATGTTAGTGCCATTTTTCATGCAAGTATGTCACATCTCTTCCCTCTCGTACCCACTGATCATGGACTGTGTAAATGAGTAAGACTACTAAAATTTTAATAATGTGACAACTTTCTGATGCAAATGAAATAATACGCCACTAGAGTCATACAAAAGCCTTGCATCTATTTTACTTGCTGCCATTGCGAGAAATTACCTTGATACGAGGTTACCTTCAGTTTCGTAAATGATATCCGTTATGATCCAATTATCAGGGTAAGGTTTGCCACTTGGGGCAAAGTAATAACCAACCTAATACATCTTCATACATTTAGTTTCTTTAACGTTTAAAAGCACAAGATGCAAGGAAGAGGATAAGGCGCAAACAAAAAAAATTACAGAACAAAGCAGGGAATATAGTAACAGAACAGACAGGATATGTAGTCATACCTCTGTCTTTAAATGAGAACCATATATGCAAAACACATTTTTTATAGGTGGTCTCTCCCAGGGAGTCAGAGGGTTCATCACAGGGTCATCATGATATAACCTATAAAAACATAGTTCGCATGTTATGTATATTTTTCTTTGATGATTGACAAAGATTTGAAAATAAATTTCACATGTTATTCAATGCCAGAGTCTAAATAACTACACAAAGAATAAATGTTCAATGTGAAAATCATTCTGAAATACATACTTTTTTAATCGTAACTGCAAGCAACATAGATATTCCATAACGTTAATGAGAGAGCACCATTGAATATCAAAATCAAGAATTTTGATCACAGTTTTCTCTTATATTAAGAAGGATAAAGCATATGTACAGTTGATATACATATCTAAACAAAAACAAACTTGAAGTTCAAGGAGCCAACATGTGATGACTAATGAGAAATATTTGCCATCATAGAGAAAGGTACTTACTTCTTTAACTGGTGTAACATCCTCTTGCTATCAGGGTCATAGTCTTTAATTGCTTTGAAAAGAGACCCATCTGCCAATTCACGTGCAGTGAAAGACAATAGAGTGGGGAGACCACATTCCAAGTTCGTCATGTTGGCTTGAACTGCTTCTGCAACTGACGCATACGCATCACGGCCTAAAAATTGAGTTGTGTTGAACAAATCAACCAAGATATCAGAATGAACAAAATGCATATACCAAGTCTTACTGTTAGTGGAAGGGATTTCAATGTTGATGATATTCGTCGGCCAGCCAGAATATTTTGATTCATATTCCTCGTCAGTACAGTGGTATACACGCTTATCTTTCTTTGCAGCACCCCCAGAAAAATGCGTCCAGAAGGTGTTATCACCCTTGCAGTTCTTTGAAAATGGCATAAGCCACAACGAAGAAGGGAAAGAATTGGACAACAGTCGAGCAGTTCCCTGAAGCCTTGCCAACATAAGAGGCGCATGTCAATATCTCACATAGTTTCCATAAAACAAACCCCAGAATACTGAGTTTAAAGATCTCAGTAAAAAAAAAAGATCTCAGTAAAAGCTTCTTCTCAACTAGGAATCTACCATAGTAATATGGAAACTAAATCTGTGTACATCAGTTCAATTGTATTAGGACAAACATATTACCCACATATGTTGGCTGATAACTAGCCAATTCAAAACCTACATATACCATATCAAGTACAGTTGCTCGATCAGCAAAAACAATACTTTTGAAGTGTATTACAAGACCTGGTGGATACTAACTCCCTGATACTAAAAGGAAGTCAGAGGTAACCTCAGAAATAGGAAGGCCAAATGTTACACCAGATAGAGTAGATTTGATTGCCTCAACTGAACCAAGAAGAGGAGCTCCTACATGAAGAAGATATTAGGTAATGACTGAGACTCTCTAGCTTAGAGGGCAAGCAAAATGGTAGCTTAAAATAATTGGCCAGTACCAACAGCGAAATAAGCATGGATATGCTGATCAAGCCACTCCAAGTAATGTTTTGGTGCAATTTCTAGCCTCAGCCATTCCAGAAAGTATCTGAAGACATTATTACCCATAGAATGAGCAAAAACTATTGAAGGACCACCACGGAGCTTTAAAGCAGTTTCAAAGGTCAACCTGCAAAAAAAAAAGAAGACCAGAGTTCTTTGCTTATCTTACAGTAAATAAATAAAAGAGAAAAAAAAAAACATAAGCCTGGTGAGGACTAACTTGAGCTTGTGAAAGTAAAGATCACGCTCTTCCAATTTGGTTGGCGACAATCTCCAATCGTAGGGAACAGCAACTATTGCATTAGCCTCTATGCCAAACTCAACACACCACTTAAGCCACTCTTTCCAGACAGTAGAAAGAGGACCTGAAGATCAACCCAAGGCTAATTTACTTAACCGTACTATCACAACAAAACGAGTTTGAATTCTAAGAAACTTCAAAGAAAGATAAAAAAATGAAAAATTACCTGTTATGTAACCTGGATCCAATTCCGTGATCGCTGAAAGACCACTGTCAGGGCGTGACTTACACTCGGGATGATCCGTTTGATTATAAGGATCTAGCACCATACACTTAAACCAGCAGTTGACAGCAGAGAGAAGCTGCAAAAGGAATCCAAGAAATCCATCAGTGATAAAAACTACTAAACGAATCGCAATGCATAGGAAGAACATTTCGAAGATTCCACGAGTGGTAACTCCAACAACAGTTATAATGACCTAACATTTTGATTTAAGAATACGCAAACAGTCACATTCCGTCGAACGCATTCAGTGAGCCAAACGCGAAGGGAAAAGAACACGCAGATTCATCAATAAAGGAACTCGAATCGAAAAACAAAGAGGTGAAACGAAGATCACGTACCTTAGTGGTGTCTAGCCAAACGAGGTCGAGAGGATTGAAGTCCAGCGGAGTGTACGGACAGTCGAGCATCGACCACGCTCGCAGCTGCGTCGACGCGAATCCCGGAATGATTATACCTGACAGCTTCGAGTAGTCGCCGTGAAACTCGGTCTCATCCTCCATCGCCGCTCCGCCACCGAAAAACAAGATAACGACGGCGAGTACGGTGCAAAAGGCCGTTACAGATTTCGAATCCGCTGCCATCGGTCGCTGTCGTATCTAACAACGTCTCATTCCATCGCCAGAGTTTTGGAGGAAAGAGGAGAGAGAGAGTGCGTGTGGAGAGTTGAATAGTTTTTGGAAGCGTCCTAACTTTCCAATTATGCCCCTACGTGGTGGCTATGATGCAAGGCGATAACCTTCGGGCTATCTAGAGGGTTATGTGCTAGCGAACTATTGGGATTTACTGGGCCTTTTACTCAGAAAATTCAAAATATTTCAAATTTTCGTAGCAAAAAGTGGGCTTTATTTAAATCACATTTTCCCGCTTAATTAAATCAGCATCTTCCCGTCCTTTTTTCCGCCATTATATATCGACCGTACATATGTCCTTCACTCTCTAAGTAAATACCCATCGAACGAGACGAAACGTATTCATCTCCTCACTTCGGCTTCAAGAGGTTTCTGTCACCTAGATTCGTTCCGTACAGTAATGGCGAATTTCACCAGTATGCTGATGAATCCATGGGTTCTTCATCTCCAGAAGCTCGGTCTGGAGCTCAAGTGCCATATATGGTTAGTCTATAGCTTCCTAAATGTTTTTAATTAATTACTCTCATGTTGTTCTTGGGATCGTAACAACTGATTTGCTTAATCAACCAGTGTTGCTTTCTTGTGATCACGTCTTCTGCGAATGAATCCAACTATTATATGTTACTTTTTACAGATTCGCTTAAGTATTTGATTTCAAATCGATTCTTATATCTCCAGAAATAATTTTGCAGTTCATGTATCCATGAATCGTCACATGTTGAATCATGATGTCCTGTTTGCAAATCCAAACACCCCAAGAAGGGTAAATTCAATTAAATATTTATATAATCAAATGATAGCCGATTTGTATCTTTCTTGGAATTATTTATGTTGAAAGAGTATGCAATTATTCATGTGCAGCTTGGAAGAATCTGCATTTCATGGAGAGTGTTATAAGCATATACAAAAGCTTGAACGCAGCTATTGGTCTTCATCTCCCACAGTTACAGATCCGGAACAGTTCCAACAGCCCACAAGACGGTGGATCTGAAGATTCTGAGATGGTTGACAAGGATGTGATCAAGGGCAATGGTGGTGGTAGTGACTCATCTAGTCTTGATGGCTCTCCCCTTCCAGCCTCTGAAGAAAGCAATCCGAGACCTAATCATCGAGATTGGAATGAACATCAGACGTTAGGCTTTGAATCAGATAACAACGCTGGCAACAACGTAAGAGGCTCCTCTGATCGGTTTGATATTATCTTATACATTCATTTAAAAAGATGTGTATTGATTTTATTTTCTTGCTGCAGACACCTGTTTGAGGTGAGTTTGGTCGAATGAAAGTAAAAGAACTCAAGAGTGGGATGAACAGAGACGTTTTATTAGAGTAGGAATCACGAGGGTACAAGAGTAAGAAAGCCGGCTAGTCGATGCTCGGTGAGCTCCTAGCCGGAAGTACAAGAGAAAGCGGCGAGATACAAAGAGAGTAAAGGAAACCCTAATTCTTGCCGCAAGTCTAAGTGTCTAAGTGGTGATGCCCTTCTTTCCTGTCCTCAACTCTTTATATAGTCTCCTGGGTCGGTTGGTGCTGACCTAATTCATCCCTGCTGTTATGGGCCTTTCGGCTTACAGGCCCAATCGAGACGACTGCTCGGCCCGAGCCGCCTGGTCGCTTCCAATGGCTTCTCGTCCTTCGGCTGTAGAGGTCACAAGCCGAGTCGCGGCTCGTCGGGAGCCGTCCTCGAGCCGATCGTCCTCGACTGGTGGTAATGGGCCTCCTATTCGCTGGGCCTTGTGGATGGTGCTAATCCATCCCCAACAGTAAGTCCCCCCCTAGTTCGTTGTCGAGCAGCTGGTCGCAGCGAATTAGTTAGTTAGGGCTCGAAGAATAGGAGGTTTGATGGTTGGTTCCTTTGATTCCGCCGAGGAACCGCCGGCGGAAAGAGTTCCCGATGTTCTCAGACGAACAGCCGACCTATCATGCGCTCAATACCTCGGATAAATCCCACTAAACCGACGAATCGACTGTGCCGGTTTTTGATGTGACAGCGAACCGTCGCCGGTTTTCGATCGAGAAGCCGAAACGTCACTAGGGTTTTTGTCGGGAATCCGATAGGTCGCGTTTGAAGGTGACGCGCGAGCCCGCCGACAGGCCCAATTAGGCCCGCTTAGGGCTAATGATGGCGCCTCGTGGGAGGCACCTCCACTCTCTATAAATAAGGAGTCTCTCTCGAGACCTCTCTCATTCTTCTCTCAGTTTACCAGGTACTTTCTCTCTCTACTCCTTATCTCTCTAGCTTTTGCTCTCTGTTTTAGTTCCTTTACTCGGTATGTCGACAAGCGAGAGGTTTTCTCGGGAACAGAAAGGAAAGATGGTGGCGAGTACTGCTGGTTCTGACAGCGATCTAGAGAGGGTCCGCGGATCCGATGATAGCGCAGAGGCGGCTCATCGCGAGGCGATGATGGACACCGAGAACATGACTTTCGATCAGCGTATGCTCGTCTCGGAGGCGATGGTCAAATCCCGGGGGGAAGATGGGGGCAACGGCGACGAGGACGATGGGATGACTCCCTTCTGTCTTTACCCGGATGGCATTTGCGAGGAGCAACGTAGACTCGATTCGTCGCGAGCTCGCGACTCGGTAGTCGCGGGACAGAATTGGAAGAACGTTTTGCCAACGCGATCGACTTTCGACTCGGTGTCGGGGCTGCTGATGAATCGTAAGGCGACCGGAGTGACTTTCATTATCCCGAGAGAGGACCAGAGGCCTTGGTCTCCCCCGAAGGGTTACCAGTGTGTGTACGAGTCGTATTTCCAGGGCGACACGAAACTGTGGTTCCCGATACCTCGACTCGTCACCGCGTTCACGATGCGCCGAGGAGTTGCGCTAAGCCAATTTCTGAACGGCGCTTGGCGACTTGCAGTCGCGCTGATGGTTATCGGGGCTGAGGCCGGTGCTGCTCTCAATGTCCGAGCATTCGAAGAGCTAACCTCAGTGAAGATGAATCAGGGCCTGATATCGCTGAAGATACGTCCCAACTACAACGTGGTAACCGGCTATCCGACCAAGACGAATGACTGGCAGCGATCGTACTTTTATGTTAAGTCTGATCGCTCGGCGTTCGAGGAGCCGCTGAAGACCGGTTATCGTGTTCTCTGGAACAGTGAATTTGGTATAGAATGCTTCCTAACTCTTTGCTGTTTCATGTTCCTAACTGTCGCTCTTTCATTTTGGCAGTTCCTTACTCGAATACTGCAGAATACGAGGAAGATTTCCTGGAGAGTGCTCGGATCGTCGCGTCCCAGAGACAAGATCTTTGGGAGAACTTTACTTACAGGAGGATCCGCAGATCGGCTGACTGGATTAGACAACGTAAGTCGCTCTCGCTCTTGCTTTTCTTTCACTCGGTAATCTGGGCGATCCTGAGTCGTTTCCTCGTTTTGCAGAGGTTTGGCGCTCAGATACTGTTCCTATTATCACCAAGAAATCTAAAAGGATCAACCTTTTCAACAAGGCCGAGCAAAAGGAAATCAACCGAGCAAGAGTCATGAGGGAATTGCCGGATTTGAGTTTGGTGGTCGGAAAGCAACTCGGGTTCGCGGAATCGGATCAGGCCGGTTCCGGCGACTCACACGGCCCCGAGGACTCACACGGCCCTGAAAACGTGGAAGCGATCGAGTCGGATCCGGGGGCTCAGCTTACTAAGAAGAGTAAAAAAAGGAAAGAGCGAGCTGATGCTGCAGCCGTCGAGGAGGAGCGTCCCGAGGAGGTTCTGGCGAGCGAAGACGCCGGGACGGAGAAGAGACGGAAGCGAGAAGAGCAGGCGGCTGCTCGATCTTCCTCTGTGGAGAAAGATGAACTCCAAGCGTTGGAACCGAGCGGTGGATCCAAAAATGATGCCGCTCCGAGTCCTTCTCTCGAGGGTGATCGAGTAAACGACCCCCAGGAGGCCTCCTCGAAAACAAAGAGGAAGAAGAAGAAATCGAAGAAGAGCGGGAAGAACTCCGGCGAGCCCGTTGAGCGAGAAGTGGAGCCGGACGAACAGGTGAACACGGAGATTCCGTCTGTTGCTTCTCCCCCAAAAGCTCTTCAGGAGGGTGCTGCGCCGAAGAATCCCCAAGTGTTCTGCCCGGACATCGTCGATTTCACCTACAAACGGGACATTCCTCTCGTTTGCCATAACGGGGATTGCGCTCGTTTCGTTCGTCAAGTCCGAGGAAGCTCTGAAAGGCTGCCGCCGGTGAAAGATCTCGTCTTTCAAAAAGATTATACTATTGCAGCCGGCTCTTCGGTTCGGGTAAGGACTGGACTCGTGTTATGTCTGTTCCTCGTTTTTCTTCTTACTTGGTTGCCTTGTTTTGACTCTTTCTTTGACATGTTGCAGAGCCAAGGTGACTGGAATGAGCTCGTCCGTAAGTACGACGAAGAGCTGAAGAGGACCTATAGCGTGGTTGATAGGCAACGGCGCAACACCAAGGAGGCGACTGTCGCCTTAGAGGTCATGCTGAAAAAGAAGGACGAGGCGGTCATTGCAGAAGCGGCCATGAGGGATGAACTCTCCCAGAAAGAGGCAGCGATGAACAAGGAGCTGAAGAAGGCGCGGGAGTTGGTGAAGAAGCTCGAGAAGGAGAAAGCCAAGTTAGCACGCGAGAAGGAGATCCTCGAGAAGGAGAAGGTCGCTGCCGACTTGGAGCATTCAAGGGAGATGGATCGCCTCCGCGAGTCGCGGCGCTATGAGGTCACTCATGAACGGATCCGAGTGATGGCCGCGATGCATGGGAAAGCGGCCGTTCGTTTTCAGAGGATTCGGGATCGGGAGGCTCGTCGCGACAACTTTGAAGACGCGAGATGTATGCTCGGTCAGGCGCGTGGAATGCGCCGTTGCCTCGAAGGGATGAAAGCGACGGGGACGGACATTCCCCAAGAGTCTATTGACACCTATGCCGTGCAAGAGAAGCACTATGATGGCGAGGTGAAACGCCTAGACGTGGGGGAGATTCCGGAGGATGACCTTTCTCTGTCTCCTCTCGTGCTCGAGTCGAGGTTTGCTATCCAGGAGATCCTTGATAAGGTTGACAAATTCGGATCTAACATGGATCTGATTGACTCCGAGGCTGCTAAGGCTCTCCGAACTCCTCGTCGTGAACCGGGAGACCGATCTGAAGGCCCTTCAAAGGATCTTCTCGGTACTGTCCTACCGTCGACTCGTCCCGACGCTCCGATTTCGGACCAAGGGGCCGTCCCGAAGGATCCTCCCGCAGCTGCAGAAGAGATGACCAAGCCAGCTCCCGATGAATCGATCCTCAAGACGCCGATCAAGACAGTTGATATCTCCGATTCGACGTCTCTCGAGGTGACGGACTCTGGTGCAAGCGTAGAGCGTCTCGAGGAGGATCCTCTCGTCTCGGGATAATCTTTTATGTTTGTTGTATCTGTTTTTCTGGCCGTTTGGCCTTGTTGGTTTAAGAACTATCCCCTTTTCTCGGCTAAGGCCTTTTGTTGTATGAACTATTGCCTTGTTTTCTTTTATTTTAGACTTTGAATGTTTTCGTTATTATATATTTCAGTAAGTCGTTTCCACTTAGAAATATATAAATCGTTTTCGTCTTTAACCGAGAAAGGGTTCGTTCAATCGGTTACTCGCGTTCGCCAGCGAGTTCCCAATTTTTCAGATAGAACAGGAAATTAGAGGTGGTTACTCGTTTGAATCCTCTTTGTTCAACGAAACTTTTACAAGTGGTTGATTAAGCGATTACAAAGAGTCTCTAATCGTTCTATTGAATTACCGAGGAAAAGGTTCCGAGACGCATTGCAGTAACCGAGAGAACTAGTGGTCGGCCAAACCGTCGTTCTTCGGTTAGACTTGGTCTAGAATTTCCATCGAGTAGCCGGTCAATGCGTGACGCACAGGTGACGCGAGGCTGTTATTCCCTTCGACCGACGTCTGATCAAGACCCGATCGATTGATTTGGGCGAGTGCTCGTACTCCGCTTGAGAAAGGGGTTGGCATCGTTTACTAGAAAGCGACTGTTCGTCATTCTTTTGCGAAAAAAGTTTTGGACTTTGTTTTGGTTGGGGCTGGACCCTGTGAAGGGATGCCTACGTACCTCGGATGAGGATCAAGCCTTTCGTAGTTCGTTTGACCGAGTGAAAGTGGCTATGGTAGCGCATTCACTCGGACGAGTAGAAGTGACGGTTAGGTGCATCTACTCGGTTTTTTTTTTTTTTTTTTTTTTTTTTTTTTTTTTTTTTTTTTTTTTTTGGTGAACAGTGACCTGCTGGTCGTTCACTCGGAGAAAGGGATGAGGCGTTTCTATTGGTAGAAGAGGCGAAGATGCATCGAGTTCCAGGCTCGTGGGACTGCCTCTCCTCGGGAAGTCTCGAGTCGGTAGACGCCTGGTCGAACGACTCGAGTGATCCTATAAGGTCCTTCCCAGTTGGTCCCTAACTTCCCAGCGTTGAGCTCCTTCGTGTTGTCGAAAACTTTGCGCAGGACGAGGTCGCCGAGTTCGAGAGGGCGTGCCTTTACCTTCTTGTTATAATAGCTCTCGATTTGATTCTGGTAGTTTTGGATCCGAAGAAGCGCCTGGTCGCGTTTTTCCTCGAGTTCGTCAAGGGCATCGAGGAGCATATCTTGATTAAGCTCGACGAACTGTGGCATCTTAGCGCGCCGAAGACTTGTCACGTTAACTTCGGCGGGGGCCATTGCTTCCATCCCGTAAGCAAGAGAGAAAGGGGTGGATTTGGTCGCACCGCGGGGAGTCGTTCGGTGCGACCAGAGGACGCCGTCCAGCTCGTCGGCCCAATGACCTTTCTTGAGGTCGAGTCGCTTCTTGATTCCATCGATGATAATCTTGTTGGAGGATTCCGCCTGTCCGTTTCCTTGCGGGTAGCGAGGAGTCGAAGGGCTCAGGCGGATGTTCCACTTGCTGCAGAACTCTTTGAAGTTTCCGGACATGAACTGAGAGCCATTATCCGTTATGATCTCGTATGGCAAGCCATGACGGCAAATGATGTTTTTCCAGACGAAGGTGCGGACTTCCTTGTCCGTTACCTGAGAGAATGCTTCTGCTTCGATCCATTTAGTGAAGTAATCGGTGAGGACCAGAATGAAACGACGTTGTCGTGAGTTTGGCATTGGCCCGATGATGTCCATCCCCCACCTCATGAACGGATAAGGGGAAGCAGATGTTCGCAACAGCTCGGTTGGGCTGTGGATACTCGGAGCGTGACGCTGGCATTTGTCGCACCGACGAGCGTATGCTTCGCAGTCAGTGTTCAGAGATGGCCAAAAGAATCCCAAGCTCCGAATCTTGAGGGCGAGTGCTCGGCCTCCCGAGTGGTTCCCTCCTGCTCCGTCGTGAGTTTCAGCCATTACTCGGCGCACTTCATCGCCCTGGATGCACTTTAAGAGGACCTTGTTCGCGGTTACTCGGTGAAGCTCGTCGTTCATGATGACATAGTGGGCGCTGCGTCTCTTCAGGCGTCTCGCTGCCCACTTGTCTTTTGGCAGTTCTTCTCGTAGGAGATAATCCAGGAACTCGTCTCGCCAATCGACTGGGGTGTCGTCATGATCGAGCATCTCAGTGTCGGCTTGATCCGGTGTCGCGATTTTGGTTTGATCGGCGGTGGATCGTCGGGTTGTTGCAAAGATTGGAGCGGTGGGAGAGCTTTCGTCGGAGGAGAGATTGATGCTTGGTCGGTCAATCCGATGTATTGGTATCGTCCTTTTGACCTGATCGCGGAGTTTGCTCCCGAGTGCGGCTAAGGCATCAGCGCAAACGTTCTCTCCGCGAGGAACCTTGGTGAGTTCGAAGAACTCGAATTCCCTAGCAAGCTCTTGAACCACTCGGAGATACGCATCCATTCGATCATTGCGAGCGTCGTAGTCGCCGCTAAACTGGCTAGCGACGAGCTGTGAGTCGCAATAAGCACTCAAGCGTTTGGCTTTGACAGCTCGGGCGAGACGAAGACCGGCGATCAACGATTCATACTCCGCCTCGTTGTTTGAGGCCGGGAAGCCGAAACTGAAAGACTGGCGGATGAGTTCTCCTGTTGGCGATTGAAGCTGGACTCCAGCACCGGATCCTTTACTCGTTGATGATCCGTCGACATGAAGAATCCAATTGGGGCTCGGAACATCAAGGTCTTGTGCAAGATCTGGTGTGAGTTCGACGAGGAAGTCGGCGAGGACTTGAGATTTGGCGGCTGTTCGGCATTTGTACGTAATGTCGAGCTCACTCAGTTCGATTGCCCACTTGGTCAACCGGCCAGCTCTGTTGGGATTTTGCAGCACGGTGCGGAGCGGTTGGTCGGTCAGAACTTCAATTGAGTGTGACTGGAAGTAGGGTCGTAGTTTCCTCGCAGAGTCGACGACGGCCAAAGCCAGTTTCTCAAGGGTTGGGTACCTGGTCTCCGGACCGGTCATCCGTCTGCTCGTGTAAAAAATCGGACGCTGCTCGCCACGATCCTCCTTGATTAAGACACTGCTGACGGCTGCCGAGGAGACAGCGATATAGAGAGACAAAACGTCTCCTTCGTCTGGCTTGGCCAAGACGGGAGGAGTCGTCAGGTATTGCTTGAGTTGGACGAACGCGTCTTCGCATTTATCATCCCAGATGAACTTCTTGTTCCCTCGGAGGAGATCATAGAAGGGGAGACACTTGTCGGTAGATCGGGAGATAAAGCGATTAAGGGCGGCGATGCGTCCTGTTAGTCTCTGAACTTCGCGGCAGTTTCTCGGACTGGGGAGATTCAGGACTGCTGAGATCTGTTTCGGGTTAGCCTCTATTCCTCGTTGCGTCACGATGTAACCAAGGAATTCGCCCGAGGAGACTCCAAATGTGCACTTTGCGGGATTCAACTTCATCCCGTACTTGTTTAGGATCGCGAAGCATTCCTTCAAGTGTGCTAGATGGTCGTCGGCTCGGAGGGATTTGACGAGCATATCGTCGATATAAACTTCCATTGTTTTTCCTAACTGGTCGGCGAACATCCTGTTAACAAGCCTCTGGTAGGTTGCCCCGGCGTTTTTCAACCCGAATGGCATCACCTTATAACAGTAGGTTCCTCGGTCAGTGATGAAGGCGGTTTTCTCCTGGTCGTCCGGGTGCATCAAAATTTGGTTATAGCCTGAGAAGGCATCCATAAACGTCAGCATCTCGTTGCCGGCCGTCGATTCGACTAGGCGATCGATGCTAGGCAACGGGTAGCTGTCCTTAGGACAAGCTTTGTTGAGGTCGGTAAAATCGACGCAGATGCGCCATTTACCGTTCTTCTTCTTAACGACTACCGGGTTGGCTAGCCATTCCGGGTAACGAACTTCAGTGATCGAGCCAGCACCGAGTAGACGCTCGACTTCTTCAGCGACTGCTTTGGATCGTTCTGGTCCCAACTTTCTTCTCTTCTGTCGGATGGGTTTGAAGTTGGGATCAACGTTGAGTTCGTGGGTCGTGATAGCTGGATCGATTCCCTTCATATCAGACATTGTCCAGGCGAACGTGGATAGGTTTTGCTTAAGGAACTCGAGAATCTTCTGCTGCATTTCGTCGGGTAAAAATGCGCCTACTCGGACTGTTTTGCTTGGGTCCGAGTCATCAACTGGTACTTCGAGAACTTCTTCCTTTTGCGGGCAAACTTTGCTCGCGGGGGGAGAGACCGAGTTGACGAGTGATTGAGAGCGCTGAATTTTAACCGTGGCGATTAAGAGATCTCGCGCTGCCTGCTGATCGCCTTTCAGAGTTTTGATTGATCCGTCTGACCCTGGGAATTTAACACACTGGTGGTACGTTGATGCGATTGCTCGCATCGAGTGCAACCATGGGGTGCCAAGTATAACGTGGTAAGGAGCCTTAGAGCCGACCACAGAGAACTTGACCGTTCGCGTGACTCCGCATGCATGAACCGAGAGGCGGATTGTGCCCGCGATTACCTCTGACGAACCGTTGAATCCCGTCAGGGTCCGAGTAGAAGGCTTGACGTCATTGAGGTCAATTCCCATCTTGATGAGAGTTTCGCGAAAGATGATATCGACCGAGCTCCCGGTATCGATAAGTACTTTCGTGACGTCGTACTTGTCGACGCCGAGCACGACGAGCAAAGGGTCGTTATGAGGGAGGTGCACGCCGAGTGTATCGTCGGACGAGAAGGTGATCGGCTGATCGTCTACTTGCTTCTGGGGCCACCGTTGGGAAGTGGTGGCTTGCCTTCGGTGGTCTTTGACTGCTCTTACCGAATCACCGCAGGGAGGTGATCCACCCATAATGACGTTTATCCGGGGACGAGCTTTTGCTTGCTTGGCGCGGAGCACATCACGAAGGTCGTTACTCGTTTCGGCAGCATCCCTTTTCTTGCGGTTAAGGGTTATCCGCAGGTCACCGATCTTCGCGTTGAGTTTGTCGCGCAGATCACAGTTCGGCTTTTCGGCGGACTGCTTTAGGGAGGATTCTCCCGCACTCGGGAGCAAACGTTACTCGGCCAGAGCCACGCCAGCACGGACCAGCTGATAACAGCAGCAAAAAAGGAGGTCTCCTCTACGTCGTGGATGAGAACAACGCCCCTGTCTCAACCATGGTTATGCATGATAAAAAGTGGAATGTTTATCAGCGAGAGACCGACTCTCCAGATGAGTCTCCCAGTACCCCGAGTGCTGGTGTCGTGGCTAAAGTCGATTCAGCTCCAGGACCGACCAGAACTCCCATCGATCTCACGAAGCATTGCAAGTATCATGACGTGAAGGGGCACGACACGACCGAGTGCAAATCTCTCTATGCCCAGTTCCTCTCCTCGATCGAAAGCGGAGACTACAAGATCCAGCCGCCAAAACCCAAACCAAAAGGGGAAAACAGCTGGAGCAGAAACAAAGATAAGAAGGCTCAGCGAAAATCGCAAGGCAAAAACCGTAAAAACGACAAACAGGCGAAGGATGCCGAGAAGGCTGCTCGCGAAACCGACGATGACGACGACTCGGCGGACGACGATCAGCCCGCCAATCGCCAGCGCATTGAAGTAATCCGCGTCCAGCCTCAAAGAAGGAGCGAACCGGGATCCTCGTCCGACGAGGACAATGACATGGAAACCCCAGACGGTACAACGGATCTCCGATCCTTCCTCGAGCAAAAGTCCCGACCTACTATCGAGGAAACGCCAGTCTCCACCGATCTTCGCCGAAAGATCGACTCGAATCGAGCCGCGAAAGCTTCAGCACAAGAATCCTCCCTAAAGCAGTCCGCCGAAAAGCCGAACTGTGATCTGCGCGACAAACTCAACGCGAAGATCGGTGACCTGCGGATAACCCTTAACCGCAAGAAAAGGGATGCTGCCGAAACGAGTAACGACCTTCGTGATGTGCTCCGCGCCAAGCAAGCAAAAGCTCGTCCCCGGATAAACGTCATTATGGGTGGATCACCTCCCTGCGGTGATTCGGTAAGAGCAGTCAAAGACCACCGAAGGCAAGCCACCACTTCCCAACGGTGGCCCCAGAAGCAAGTAGACGATCAGCCGATCACCTTCTCGTCCGACGATACACTCGGCGTGCACCTCCCTCATAACGACCCTTTGCTCGTCGTGCTCGGCGTCGACAAGTACGACGTCACGAAAGTACTTATCGATACCGGGAGCTCGGTCGATATCATCTTTCGCGAAACTCTCATCAAGATGGGAATTGATCTCAATGACGTCAAGCCTTCTACTCGGACCCTGACGGGATTCAACGGTTCGTCAGAGGTAATCGCGGGCACAATCCGCCTCTCGGTTCATGCATGCGGAGTCACGCGAACGGTCAAGTTCTCTGTGGTCGGCTCTAAGGCTCCTTACCACGTTATACTTGGCACCCCATGGTTGCACTCGATGCGAGCAATCGCATCAACGTACCACCAGTGTGTTAAATTCCCAGGGTCAGACGGATCAATCAAAACTCTGAAAGGCGATCAGCAGGCAGCGCGAGATCTCTTAATCGCCACGGTTAAAATTCAGCGCTCTCAATCACTCGTCAACTCGGTCTCTCCCCCCGCGAGCAAAGTTTGCCCGCAAAAGGAAGAAGTTCTCGAAGTACCAGTTGATGACTCGGACCCAAGCAAAACAGTCCGAGTAGGCGCATTTTTACCCGACGAAATGCAGCAGAAGATTCTCGAGTTCCTTAAGCAAAACCTATCCACGTTCGCCTGGACAATGTCTGATATGAAGGGAATCGATCCAGCTATCACGACCCACGAACTCAACGTTGATCCCAACTTCAAACCCATCCGACAGAAGAGAAGAAAGTTGGGACCAGAACGATCCAAAGCAGTCGCTGAAGAAGTCGAGCGTCTACTCGGTGCTGGCTCGATCACTGAAGTTCGTTACCCGGAATGGCTAGCCAACCCGGTAGTCGTTAAGAAGAAGAACGGTAAATGGCGCATCTGCGTCGATTTTACCGACCTCAACAAAGCTTGTCCTAAGGACAGCTACCCGTTGCCTAGCATCGATCGCCTAGTCGAATCGACGGCCGGCAACGAGATGCTGACGTTTATGGATGCCTTCTCAGGCTATAACCAAATTTTGATGCACCCGGACGACCAGGAGAAAACCGCCTTCATCACTGACCGAGGAACCTACTGTTATAAGGTGATGCCATTCGGGTTGAAAAACGCCGGGGCAACCTACCAGAGGCTTGTTAACAGGATGTTCGCCGACCAGTTAGGAAAAACAATGGAAGTTTATATCGACGATATGCTCGTCAAATCCCTCCGAGCCGACGACCATCTAGCACACTTGAAGGAATGCTTCGCGATCCTAAACAAGTACGGGATGAAGTTGAATCCCGCAAAGTGCACATTTGGAGTCTCCTCGGGCGAATTCCTTGGTTACATCGTGACGCAACGAGGAATAGAGGCTAACCCGAAACAGATCTCAGCAGTCCTGAATCTCCCCAGTCCGAGAAACTGCCGCGAAGTTCAGAGACTAACAGGACGCATCGCCGCCCTTAATCGCTTTATCTCCCGATCTACCGACAAGTGTCTCCCCTTCTATGATCTCCTCCGAGGGAACAAGAAGTTCATCTGGGATGATAAATGCGAAGACGCGTTCGTCCAACTCAAGCAATACCTGACGACTCCTCCCGTCTTGGCCAAGCCAGACGAAGGAGACGTTTTGTCTCTCTATATCGCTGTCTCCTCGGCAGCCGTCAGCAGTGTCTTAATCAAGGAGGATCGTGGCGAGCAGCGTCCGATTTTTTACACGAGCAGACGGATGACCGGTCCGGAGACCAGGTACCCAACCCTTGAGAAACTGGCTTTGGCCGTCGTCGACTCTGCGAGGAAACTACGACCCTACTTCCAGTCACACTCAATTGAAGTTCTGACCGACCAACCGCTCCGCACCGTGCTGCAAAATCCCAACAGAGCTGGCCGGTTGACCAAGTGGGCAATCGAACTGAGTGAGCTCGACATTACGTACAAATGCCGAACAGCCGCCAAATCTCAAGTCCTCGCCGACTTCCTCGTCGAACTCACACCAGATCTTGCACAAGACCTTGATGTTCCGAGCCCCAATTGGATTCTTCATGTCGACGGATCATCAACGAGTAAAGGATCCGGTGCTGGAGTCCAGCTTCAATCGCCAACAGGAGAACTCATCCGCCAGTCTTTCAGTTTCGGCTTCCCGGCCTCAAACAACGAGGCGGAGTATGAATCGTTGATCGCCGGTCTTCGTCTCGCCCGAGCTGTCAAAGCCAAACGCTTGAGTGCTTATTGCGACTCACAGCTCGTCGCTAGCCAGTTTAGCGGCGACTACGACGCTCGCAATGATCGAATGGATGCGTATCTCCGAGTGGTTCAAGAGCTTGCTAGGGAATTCGAGTTCTTCGAACTCACCAAGGTTCCTCGCGGAGAGAACGTTTGCGCTGATGCCTTAGCCGCACTCGGGAGCAAACTCCGCGATCAGGTCAAAAGGACGATACCAATACATCGGATTGACCGACCAAGCATCAATCTCTCCTCCGACGAAAGCTCTCCCACCGCTCCAATCTTTGCAACAACCCGACGATCCACCGCCGATCAAACCAAAATCGCGACACCGGATCAAGCCGACACTGAGATGCTCGATCATGACGACACCCCAGTCGATTGGCGAGACGAGTTCCTGGATTATCTCCTACGAGAAGAACTGCCAAAAGACAAGTGGGCAGCGAGACGCCTGAAGAGACGCAGCGCCCACTATGTCATCATGAACGACGAGCTTCACCGAGTAACCGCGAACAAGGTCCTCTTAAAGTGCATCCAGGGCGATGAAGTGCGCCGAGTAATGGCTGAAACTCACGACGGAGCAGGAGGGAACCACTCGGGAGGCCGAGCACTCGCCCTCAAGATTCGGAGCTTGGGATTCTTTTGGCCATCTCTGAACACTGACTGCGAAGCATACGCTCGTCGGTGCGACAAATGCCAGCGTCACGCTCCGAGTATCCACAGCCCAACCGAGCTGTTGCGAACATCTGCTTCCCCTTATCCGTTCATGAGGTGGGGGATGGACATCATCGGGCCAATGCCAAACTCACGACAACGTCGTTTCATTCTGGTCCTCACCGATTACTTCACTAAATGGATCGAAGCAGAAGCATTCTCTCAGGTAACGGACAAGGAAGTCCGCACCTTCGTCTGGAAAAACATCATTTGCCGTCATGGCTTGCCATACGAGATCATAACGGATAATGGCTCTCAGTTCATGTCCGGAAACTTCAAAGAGTTCTGCAGCAAGTGGAACATCCGCCTGAGCCCTTCGACTCCTCGCTACCCGCAAGGAAACGGACAGGCGGAATCCTCCAACAAGATTATCATCGATGGAATCAAGAAGCGACTCGACCTCAAGAAAGGTCATTGGGCCGACGAGCTGGACGGCGTCCTCTGGTCGCACCGAACGACTCCCCGCGGTGCGACCAAATCCACCCCTTTCTCTCTTGCTTACGGGATGGAAGCAATGGCCCCCGCCGAAGTTAACGTGACAAGTCTTCGGCGCGCTAAGATGCCACAGTTCGTCGAGCTTAATCAAGATATGCTCCTCGATGCCCTTGACGAACTCGAGGAAAAACGCGACCAGGCGCTTCTTCGGATCCAAAACTACCAGAATCAAATCGAGAGCTATTATAACAAGAAGGTAAAGGCACGCCCTCTCGAACTCGGCGACCTCGTCCTGCGCAAAGTTTTCGACAACACGAAGGAGCTCAACGCTGGGAAGTTAGGGACCAACTGGGAAGGACCTTATAGGATCACTCGAGTCGTTCGACCAGGCGTCTACCGACTCGAGACTTCCCGAGGAGAGGCAGTCCCACGAGCCTGGAACTCGATGCATCTTCGCCTCTTCTACCAATAGAAACGCCTCATCCCTTTCTCCGAGTGAACGACCAGCAGGTCACTGTTCACCAAAAAAAAAAAAAAAAAAAAAAAAAAAAAAAAAAAAAAAAAAAAAAAACCGAGTAGATGCACCTAACCGTCACTTCTACTCGTCCGAGTGAATGCGCTACCATAGCCACTTTCACTCGGTCAAACGAACTACGAAAGGCTTGATCCTCATCCGAGGTACGTAGGCATCCCTTCACAGGGTCCAGCCCCAACCAAAACAAAGTCCAAAACTTTTTTCGCAAAAGAATGACGAACAGTCGCTTTCTAGTAAACGATGCCAACCCCTTTCTCAAGCGGAGTACGAGCACTCGCCCAAATCAATCGATCGGGTCTTGATCAGACGTCGGTCGAAGGGAATAACAGCCTCGCGTCACCTGTGCGTCACGCATTGACCGGCTACTCGATGGAAATTCTAGACCAAGTCTAACCGAAGAACGACGGTTTGGCCGACCACTAGTTCTCTCGGTTACTGCAATGCGTCTCGGAACCTTTTCCTCGGTAATTCAATAGAACGATTAGAGACTCTTTGTAATCGCTTAATCAACCACTTGTAAAAGTTTCGTTGAACAAAGAGGATTCAAACGAGTAACCACCTCTAATTTCCTGTTCTATCTGAAAAATTGGGAACTCGCTGGCGAACGCGAGTAACCGATTGAACGAACCCTTTCTCGGTTAAAGACGAAAACGATTTATATATTTCTAAGTGGAAACGACTTACTGAAATATATAATAACGAAAACATTCAAAGTCTAAAATAAAAGAAAACAAGGCAATAGTTCATACAACAAAAGGCCTTAGCCGAGAAAAGGGGATAGTTCTTAAACCAACAAGGCCAAACGGCCAGAAAAACAGATACAACAAACATAAAAGATTATCCCGAGACGAGAGGATCCTCCTCGAGACGCTCTACGCTTGCACCAGAGTCCGTCACCTCGAGAGACGTCGAATCGGAGATATCAACTGTCTTGATCGGCGTCTTGAGGATCGATTCATCGGGAGCTGGCTTGGTCATCTCTTCTGCAGCTGCGGGAGGATCCTTCGGGACGGCCCCTTGGTCCGAAATCGGAGCGTCGGGACGAGTCGACGGTAGGACAGTACCGAGAAGATCCTTTGAAGGGCCTTCAGATCGGTCTCCCGGTTCACGACGAGGAGTTCGGAGAGCCTTAGCAGCCTCGGAGTCAATCAGATCCATGTTAGATCCGAATTTGTCAACCTTATCAAGGATCTCCTGGATAGCAAACCTCGACTCGAGCACGAGAGGAGACAGAGAAAGGTCATCCTCCGGAATCTCCCCCACGTCTAGGCGTTTCACCTCGCCATCATAGTGCTTCTCTTGCACGGCATAGGTGTCAATAGACTCTTGGGGAATGTCCGTCCCCGTCGCTTTCATCCCTTCGAGGCAACGGCGCATTCCACGCGCCTGACCGAGCATACATCTCGCGTCTTCAAAGTTGTCGCGACGAGCCTCCCGATCCCGAATCCTCTGAAAACGAACGGCCGCTTTCCCATGCATCGCGGCCATCACTCGGATCCGTTCATGAGTGACCTCATAGCGCCGCGACTCGCGGAGGCGATCCATCTCCCTTGAATGCTCCAAGTCGGCAGCGACCTTCTCCTTCTCGAGGATCTCCTTCTCGCGTGCTAACTTGGCTTTCTCCTTCTCGAGCTTCTTCACCAACTCCCGCGCCTTCTTCAGCTCCTTGTTCATCGCTGCCTCTTTCTGGGAGAGTTCATCCCTCATGGCCGCTTCTGCAATGACCGCCTCGTCCTTCTTTTTCAGCATGACCTCTAAGGCGACAGTCGCCTCCTTGGTGTTGCGCCGTTGCCTATCAACCACGCTATAGGTCCTCTTCAGCTCTTCGTCGTACTTACGGACGAGCTCATTCCAGTCACCTTGGCTCTGCAACATGTCAAAGAAAGAGTCAAAACAAGGCAACCAAGTAAGAAGAAAAACGAGGAACAGACATAACACGAGTCCAGTCCTTACCCGAACCGAAGAGCCGGCTGCAATAGTATAATCTTTTTGAAAGACGAGATCTTTCACCGGCGGCAGCCTTTCAGAGCTTCCTCGGACTTGACGAACGAAACGAGCGCAATCCCCGTTATGGCAAACGAGAGGAATGTCCCGTTTGTAGGTGAAATCGACGATGTCCGGGCAGAACACTTGGGGATTCTTCGGCGCAGCACCCTCCTGAAGAGCTTTTGGGGGAGAAGCAACAGACGGAATCTCCGTGTTCACCTGTTCGTCCGGCTCCACTTCTCGCTCAACGGGCTCGCCGGAGTTCTTCCCGCTCTTCTTCGATTTCTTCTTCTTCCTCTTTGTTTTCGAGGAGGCCTCCTGGGGGTCGTTTACTCGATCACCCTCGAGAGAAGGACTCGGAGCGGCATCATTTTTGGATCCACCGCTCGGTTCCAACGCTTGGAGTTCATCTTTCTCCACAGAGGAAGATCGAGCAGCCGCCTGCTCTTCTCGCTTCCGTCTCTTCTCCGTCCCGGCGTCTTCGCTCGCCAGAACCTCCTCGGGACGCTCCTCCTCGACGGCTGCAGCATCAGCTCGCTCTTTCCTTTTTTTACTCTTCTTAGTAAGCTGAGCCCCCGGATCCGACTCGATCGCTTCCACGTTTTCAGGGCCGTGTGAGTCCTCGGGGCCGTGTGAGTCGCCGGAACCGGCCTGATCCGATTCCGCGAACCCGAGTTGCTTTCCGACCACCAAACTCAAATCCGGCAATTCCCTCATGACTCTTGCTCGGTTGATTTCCTTTTGCTCGGCCTTGTTGAAAAGGTTGATCCTTTTAGATTTCTTGGTGATAATAGGAACAGTATCTGAGCGCCAAACCTCTGCAAAACGAGGAAACGACTCAGGATCGCCCAGATTACCGAGTGAAAGAAAAGCAAGAGCGAGAGCGACTTACGTTGTCTAATCCAGTCAGCCGATCTGCGGATCCTCCTGTAAGTAAAGTTCTCCCAAAGATCTTGTCTCTGGGACGCGACGATCCGAGCACTCTCCAGGAAATCTTCCTCGTATTCTGCAGTATTCGAGTAAGGAACTGCCAAAATGAAAGAGCGACAGTTAGGAACATGAAACAGCAAAGAGTTAGGAAGCATTCTATACCAAATTCACTGTTCCAGAGAACACGATAACCGGTCTTCAGCGGCTCCTCGAACGCCGAGCGATCAGACTTAACATAAAAGTACGATCGCTGCCAGTCATTCGTCTTGGTCGGATAGCCGGTTACCACGTTGTAGTTGGGACGTATCTTCAGCGATATCAGGCCCTGATTCATCTTCACTGAGGTTAGCTCTTCGAATGCTCGGACATTGAGAGCAGCACCGGCCTCAGCCCCGATAACCATCAGCGCGACTGCAAGTCGCCAAGCGCCGTTCAGAAATTGGCTTAGCGCAACTCCTCGGCGCATCGTGAACGCGGTGACGAGTCGAGGTATCGGGAACCACAGTTTCGTGTCGCCCTGGAAATACGACTCGTACACACACTGGTAACCCTTCGGGGGAGACCAAGGCCTCTGGTCCTCTCTCGGGATAATGAAAGTCACTCCGGTCGCCTTACGATTCATCAGCAGCCCCGACACCGAGTCGAAAGTCGATCGCGTTGGCAAAACGTTCTTCCAATTCTGTCCCGCGACTACCGAGTCGCGAGCTCGCGACGAATCGAGTCTACGTTGCTCCTCGCAAATGCCATCCGGGTAAAGACAGAAGGGAGTCATCCCATCGTCCTCGTCGCCGTTGCCCCCATCTTCCCCCCGGGATTTGACCATCGCCTCCGAGACGAGCATACGCTGATCGAAAGTCATGTTCTCGGTGTCCATCATCGCCTCGCGATGAGCCGCCTCTGCGCTATCATCGGATCCGCGGACCCTCTCTAGATCGCTGTCAGAACCAGCAGTACTCGCCACCATCTTTCCTTTCTGTTCCCGAGAAAACCTCTCGCTTGTCGACATACCGAGTAAAGGAACTAAAACAGAGAGCAAAAGCTAGAGAGATAAGGAGTAGAGAGAGAAAGTACCTGGTAAACTGAGAGAAGAATGAGAGAGGTCTCGAGAGAGACTCCTTATTTATAGAGAGTGGAGGTGCCTCCCACGAGGCGCCATCATTAGCCCTAAGCGGGCCTAATTGGGCCTGTCGGCGGGCTCGCGCGTCACCTTCAAACGCGACCTATCGGATTCCCGACAAAAACCCTAGTGACGTTTCGGCTTCTCGATCGAAAACCGGCGACGGTTCGCTGTCACATCAAAAACCGGCACAGTCGATTCGTCGGTTTAGTGGGATTTATCCGAGGTATTGAGCGCATGATAGGTCGGCTGTTCGTCTGAGAACATCGGGAACTCTTTCCGCCGGCGGTTCCTCGGCGGAATCAAAGGAACCAACCATCAAACCTCCTATTCTTCGAGCCCTAACTAACTAATTCGCTGCGACCAGCTGCTCGACAACGAACTAGGGGGGGACTTACTGTTGGGGATGGATTAGCACCATCCACAAGGCCCAGCGAATAGGAGGCCCATTACCACCAGTCGAGGACGATCGGCTCGAGGACGGCTCCCGACGAGCCGCGACTCGGCTTGTGACCTCTACAGCCGAAGGACGAGAAGCCATTGGAAGCGACCAGGCGGCTCGGGCCGAGCAGTCGTCTCGATTGGGCCTGTAAGCCGAAAGGCCCATAACAGCAGGGATGAATTAGGTCAGCACCAACCGACCCAGGAGACTATATAAAGAGTTGAGGACAGGAAAGAAGGGCATCACCACTTAGACACTTAGACTTGCGGCAAGAATTAGGGTTTCCTTTACTCTCTTTGTATCTCGCCGCTTTCTCTTGTACTTCCGGCTAGGAGCTCACCGAGCATCGACTAGCCGGCTTTCTTACTCTTGTACCCTCGTGATTCCTACTCTAATAAAACGTCTCTGTTCATCCCACTCTTGAGTTCTTTTACTTTCATTCGACCAAACTCACCTCAAACAATTAATTGTTTGAGGTGAGTTTGGTCGAATGAAAGTAAAAGAACTCAAGAGTGGGATGAACAGAGACGTTTTATTAGAGTAGGAATCACGAGGGTACAAGAGTAAGAAAGCCGGCTAGTCGATGCTCGGTGAGCTCCTAGCCGGAAGTACAAGAGAAAGCGGCGAGATACAAAGAGAGTAAAGGAAACCCTAATTCTTGCCGCAAGTCTAAGTGTCTAAGTGGTGATGCCCTTCTTTCCTGTCCTCAACTCTTTATATAGTCTCCTGGGTCGGTTGGTGCTGACCTAATTCATCCCTGCTGTTATGGGCCTTTCGGCTTACAGGCCCAATCGAGACGACTGCTCGGCCCGAGCCGCCTGGTCGCTTCCAATGGCTTCTCGTCCTTCGGCTGTAGAGGTCACAAGCCGAGTCGCGGCTCGTCGGGAGCCGTCCTCGAGCCGATCGTCCTCGACTGGTGGTAATGGGCCTCCTATTCGCTGGGCCTTGTGGATGGTGCTAATCCATCCCCAACAGTAAGTCCCCCCCTAGTTCGTTGTCGAGCAGCTGGTCGCAGCGAATTAGTTAGTTAGGGCTCGAAGAATAGGAGGTTTGATGGTTGGTTCCTTTGATTCCGCCGAGGAACCGCCGGCGGAAAGAGTTCCCGATGTTCTCAGACGAACAGCCGACCTATCATGCGCTCAATACCTCGGATAAATCCCACTAAACCGACGAATCGACTGTGCCGGTTTTTGATGTGACAGCGAACCGTCGCCGGTTTTCGATCGAGAAGCCGAAACGTCACTAGGGTTTTTGTCGGGAATCCGATAGGTCGCGTTTGAAGGTGACGCGCGAGCCCGCCGACAGGCCCAATTAGGCCCGCTTAGGGCTAATGATGGCGCCTCGTGGGAGGCACCTCCACTCTCTATAAATAAGGAGTCTCTCTCGAGACCTCTCTCATTCTTCTCTCAGTTTACCAGGTACTTTCTCTCTCTACTCCTTATCTCTCTAGCTTTTGCTCTCTGTTTTAGTTCCTTTACTCGGTATGTCGACAAGCGAGAGGTTTTCTCGGGAACAGAAAGGAAAGATGGTGGCGAGTACTGCTGGTTCTGACAGCGATCTAGAGAGGGTCCGCGGATCCGATGATAGCGCAGAGGCGGCTCATCGCGAGGCGATGATGGACACCGAGAACATGACTTTCGATCAGCGTATGCTCGTCTCGGAGGCGATGGTCAAATCCCGGGGGGAAGATGGGGGCAACGGCGACGAGGACGATGGGATGACTCCCTTCTGTCTTTACCCGGATGGCATTTGCGAGGAGCAACGTAGACTCGATTCGTCGCGAGCTCGCGACTCGGTAGTCGCGGGACAGAATTGGAAGAACGTTTTGCCAACGCGATCGACTTTCGACTCGGTGTCGGGGCTGCTGATGAATCGTAAGGCGACCGGAGTGACTTTCATTATCCCGAGAGAGGACCAGAGGCCTTGGTCTCCCCCGAAGGGTTACCAGTGTGTGTACGAGTCGTATTTCCAGGGCGACACGAAACTGTGGTTCCCGATACCTCGACTCGTCACCGCGTTCACGATGCGCCGAGGAGTTGCGCTAAGCCAATTTCTGAACGGCGCTTGGCGACTTGCAGTCGCGCTGATGGTTATCGGGGCTGAGGCCGGTGCTGCTCTCAATGTCCGAGCATTCGAAGAGCTAACCTCAGTGAAGATGAATCAGGGCCTGATATCGCTGAAGATACGTCCCAACTACAACGTGGTAACCGGCTATCCGACCAAGACGAATGACTGGCAGCGATCGTACTTTTATGTTAAGTCTGATCGCTCGGCGTTCGAGGAGCCGCTGAAGACCGGTTATCGTGTTCTCTGGAACAGTGAATTTGGTATAGAATGCTTCCTAACTCTTTGCTGTTTCATGTTCCTAACTGTCGCTCTTTCATTTTGGCAGTTCCTTACTCGAATACTGCAGAATACGAGGAAGATTTCCTGGAGAGTGCTCGGATCGTCGCGTCCCAGAGACAAGATCTTTGGGAGAACTTTACTTACAGGAGGATCCGCAGATCGGCTGACTGGATTAGACAACGTAAGTCGCTCTCGCTCTTGCTTTTCTTTCACTCGGTAATCTGGGCGATCCTGAGTCGTTTCCTCGTTTTGCAGAGGTTTGGCGCTCAGATACTGTTCCTATTATCACCAAGAAATCTAAAAGGATCAACCTTTTCAACAAGGCCGAGCAAAAGGAAATCAACCGAGCAAGAGTCATGAGGGAATTGCCGGATTTGAGTTTGGTGGTCGGAAAGCAACTCGGGTTCGCGGAATCGGATCAGGCCGGTTCCGGCGACTCACACGGCCCCGAGGACTCACACGGCCCTGAAAACGTGGAAGCGATCGAGTCGGATCCGGGGGCTCAGCTTACTAAGAAGAGTAAAAAAAGGAAAGAGCGAGCTGATGCTGCAGCCGTCGAGGAGGAGCGTCCCGAGGAGGTTCTGGCGAGCGAAGACGCCGGGACGGAGAAGAGACGGAAGCGAGAAGAGCAGGCGGCTGCTCGATCTTCCTCTGTGGAGAAAGATGAACTCCAAGCGTTGGAACCGAGCGGTGGATCCAAAAATGATGCCGCTCCGAGTCCTTCTCTCGAGGGTGATCGAGTAAACGACCCCCAGGAGGCCTCCTCGAAAACAAAGAGGAAGAAGAAGAAATCGAAGAAGAGCGGGAAGAACTCCGGCGAGCCCGTTGAGCGAGAAGTGGAGCCGGACAAACAGGTGAACACGGAGATTCCGTCTGTTGCTTCTCCCCCAAAAGCTCTTCAGGAGGGTGCTGCGCCGAAGAATCCCCAAGTGTTCTGCCCGGACATCGTCGATTTCACCTACAAACGGGACATTCCTCTCGTTTGCCATAACGGGGATTGCGCTCGTTTCGTTCGTCAAGTCCGAGGAAGCTCTGAAAGGCTGCCGCCGGTGAAAGATCTCGTCTTTCAAAAAGATTATACTATTGCAGCCGGCTCTTCGGTTCGGGTAAGGACTGGACTCGTGTTATGTCTGTTCCTCGTTTTTCTTCTTACTTGGTTGCCTTGTTTTGACTCTTTCTTTGACATGTTGCAGAGCCAAGGTGACTGGAATGAGCTCGTCCGTAAGTACGACGAAGAGCTGAAGAGGACCTATAGCGTGGTTGATAGGCAACGGCGCAACACCAAGGAGGCGACTGTCGCCTTAGAGGTCATGCTGAAAAAGAAGGACGAGGCGGTCATTGCAGAAGCGGCCATGAGGGATGAACTCTCCCAGAAAGAGGCAGCGATGAACAAGGAGCTGAAGAAGGCGCGGGAGTTGGTGAAGAAGCTCGAGAAGGAGAAAGCCAAGTTAGCACGCGAGAAGGAGATCCTCGAGAAGGAGAAGGTCGCTGCCGACTTGGAGCATTCAAGGGAGATGGATCGCCTCCGCGAGTCGCGGCGCTATGAGGTCACTCATGAACGGATCCGAGTGATGGCCGCGATGCATGGGAAAGCGGCCGTTCGTTTTCAGAGGATTCGGGATCGGGAGGCTCGTCGCGACAACTTTGAAGACGCGAGATGTATGCTCGGTCAGGCGCGTGGAATGCGCCGTTGCCTCGAAGGGATGAAAGCGACGGGGACGGACATTCCCCAAGAGTCTATTGACACCTATGCCGTGCAAGAGAAGCACTATGATGGCGAGGTGAAACGCCTAGACGTGGGGGAGATTCCGGAGGATGACCTTTCTCTGTCTCCTCTCGTGCTCGAGTCGAGGTTTGCTATCCAGGAGATCCTTGATAAGGTTGACAAATTCGGATCTAACATGGATCTGATTGACTCCGAGGCTGCTAAGGCTCTCCGAACTCCTCGTCGTGAACCGGGAGACCGATCTGAAGGCCCTTCAAAGGATCTTCTCGGTACTGTCCTACCGTCGACTCGTCCCGACGCTCCGATTTCGGACCAAGGGGCCGTCCCGAAGGATCCTCCCGCAGCTGCAGAAGAGATGACCAAGCCAGCTCCCGATGAATCGATCCTCAAGACGCCGATCAAGACAGTTGATATCTCCGATTCGACGTCTCTCGAGGTGACGGACTCTGGTGCAAGCGTAGAGCGTCTCGAGGAGGATCCTCTCGTCTCGGGATAATCTTTTATGTTTGTTGTATCTGTTTTTCTGGCCGTTTGGCCTTGTTGGTTTAAGAACTATCCCCTTTTCTCGGCTAAGGCCTTTTGTTGTATGAACTATTGCCTTGTTTTCTTTTATTTTAGACTTTGAATGTTTTCGTTATTATATATTTCAGTAAGTCGTTTCCACTTAGAAATATATAAATCGTTTTCGTCTTTAACCGAGAAAGGGTTCGTTCAATCGGTTACTCGCGTTCGCCAGCGAGTTCCCAATTTTTCAGATAGAACAGGAAATTAGAGGTGGTTACTCGTTTGAATCCTCTTTGTTCAACGAAACTTTTACAAGTGGTTGATTAAGCGATTACAAAGAGTCTCTAATCGTTCTATTGAATTACCGAGGAAAAGGTTCCGAGACGCATTGCAGTAACCGAGAGAACTAGTGGTCGGCCAAACCGTCGTTCTTCGGTTAGACTTGGTCTAGAATTTCCATCGAGTAGCCGGTCAATGCGTGACGCACAGGTGACGCGAGGCTGTTATTCCCTTCGACCGACGTCTGATCAAGACCCGATCGATTGATTTGGGCGAGTGCTCGTACTCCGCTTGAGAAAGGGGTTGGCATCGTTTACTAGAAAGCGACTGTTCGTCATTCTTTTGCGAAAAAAGTTTTGGACTTTGTTTTGGTTGGGGCTGGACCCTGTGAAGGGTTAAGTCTGATCGCTCGGCGTTCGAGGAGCCGCTGAAGACCGGTTATCGTGTTCTCTGGAACAGTGAATTTGGTATAGAATGCTTCCTAACTCTTTGCTGTTTCATGTTCCTAACTGTCGCTCTTTCATTTTGGCAGTTCCTTACTCGAATACTGCAGAATACGAGGAAGATTTCCTGGAGAGTGCTCGGATCGTCGCGTCCCAGAGACAAGATCTTTGGGAGAACTTTACTTACAGGAGGATCCGCAGATCGGCTGACTGGATTAGACAACGTAAGTCGCTCTCGCTCTTGCTTTTCTTTCACTCGGTAATCTGGGCGATCCTGAGTCGTTTCCTCGTTTTGCAGAGGTTTGGCGCTCAGATACTGTTCCTATTATCACCAAGAAATCTAAAAGGATCAACCTTTTCAACAAGGCCGAGCAAAAGGAAATCAACCGAGCAAGAGTCATGAGGGAATTGCCGGATTTGAGTTTGGTGGTCGGAAAGCAACTCGGGTTCGCGGAATCGGATCAGGCCGGTTCCGGCGACTCACACGGCCCCGAGGACTCACACGGCCCTGAAAACGTGGAAGCGATCGAGTCGGATCCGGGGGCTCAGCTTACTAAGAAGAGTAAAAAAAGGAAAGAGCGAGCTGATGCTGCAGCCGTCGAGGAGGAGCGTCCCGAGGAGGTTCTGGCGAGCGAAGACGCCGGGACGGAGAAGAGACGGAAGCGAGAAGAGCAGGCGGCTGCTCGATCTTCCTCTGTGGAGAAAGATGAACTCCAAGCGTTGGAACCGAGCGGTGGATCCAAAAATGATGCCGCTCCGAGTCCTTCTCTCGAGGGTGATCGAGTAAACGACCCCCAGGAGGCCTCCTCGAAAACAAAGAGGAAGAAGAAGAAATCGAAGAAGAGCGGGAAGAACTCCGGCGAGCCCGTTGAGCGAGAAGTGGAGCCGGACGAACAGGTGAACACGGAGATTCCGTCTGTTGCTTCTCCCCCAAAAGCTCTTCAGGAGGGTGCTGCGCCGAAGAATCCCCAAGTGTTCTGCCCGGACATCGTCGATTTCACCTACAAACGGGACATTCCTCTCGTTTGCCATAACGGGGATTGCGCTCGTTTCGTTCGTCAAGTCCGAGGAAGCTCTGAAAGGCTGCCGCCGGTGAAAGATCTCGTCTTTCAAAAAGATTATACTATTGCAGCCGGCTCTTCGGTTCGGGTAAGGACTGGACTCGTGTTATGTCTGTTCCTCGTTTTTCTTCTTACTTGGTTGCCTTGTTTTGACTCTTTCTTTGACATGTTGCAGAGCCAAGGTGACTGGAATGAGCTCGTCCGTAAGTACGACGAAGAGCTGAAGAGGACCTATAGCGTGGTTGATAGGCAACGGCGCAACACCAAGGAGGCGACTGTCGCCTTAGAGGTCATGCTGAAAAAGAAGGACGAGGCGGTCATTGCAGAAGCGGCCATGAGGGATGAACTCTCCCAGAAAGAGGCAGCGATGAACAAGGAGCTGAAGAAGGCGCGGGAGTTGGTGAAGAAGCTCGAGAAGGAGAAAGCCAAGTTAGCACGCGAGAAGGAGATCCTCGAGAAGGAGAAGGTCGCTGCCGACTTGGAGCATTCAAGGGAGATGGATCGCCTCCGCGAGTCGCGGCGCTATGAGGTCACTCATGAACGGATCCGAGTGATGGCCGCGATGCATGGGAAAGCGGCCGTTCGTTTTCAGAGGATTCGGGATCGGGAGGCTCGTCGCGACAACTTTGAAGACGCGAGATGTATGCTCGGTCAGGCGCGTGGAATGCGCCGTTGCCTCGAAGGGATGAAAGCGACGGGGACGGACATTCCCCAAGAGTCTATTGACACCTATGCCGTGCAAGAGAAGCACTATGATGGCGAGGTGAAACGCCTAGACGTGGGGGAGATTCCGGAGGATGACCTTTCTCTGTCTCCTCTCGTGCTCGAGTCGAGGTTTGCTATCCAGGAGATCCTTGATAAGGTTGACAAATTCGGATCTAACATGGATCTGATTGACTCCGAGGCTGCTAAGGCTCTCCGAACTCCTCGTCGTGAACCGGGAGACCGATCTGAAGGCCCTTCAAAGGATCTTCTCGGTACTGTCCTACCGTCGACTCGTCCCGACGCTCCGATTTCGGACCAAGGGGCCGTCCCGAAGGATCCTCCCGCAGCTGCAGAAGAGATGACCAAGCCAGCTCCCGATGAATCGATCCTCAAGACGCCGATCAAGACAGTTGATATCTCCGATTCGACGTCTCTCGAGGTGACGGACTCTGGTGCAAGCGTAGAGCGTCTCGAGGAGGATCCTCTCGTCTCGGGATAATCTTTTATGTTTGTTGTATCTGTTTTTCTGGCCGTTTGGCCTTGTTGGTTTAAGAACTATCCCCTTTTCTCGGCTAAGGCCTTTTGTTGTATGAACTATTGCCTTGTTTTCTTTTATTTTAGACTTTGAATGTTTTCGTTATTATATATTTCAGTAAGTCGTTTCCACTTAGAAATATATAAATCGTTTTCGTCTTTAACCGAGAAAGGGTTCGTTCAATCGGTTACTCGCGTTCGCCAGCGAGTTCCCAATTTTTCAGATAGAACAGGAAATTAGAGGTGGTTACTCGTTTGAATCCTCTTTGTTCAACGAAACTTTTACAAGTGGTTGATTAAGCGATTACAAAGAGTCTCTAATCGTTCTATTGAATTACCGAGGAAAAGGTTCCGAGACGCATTGCAGTAACCGAGAGAACTAGTGGTCGGCCAAACCGTCGTTCTTCGGTTAGACTTGGTCTAGAATTTCCATCGAGTAGCCGGTCAATGCGTGACGCACAGGTGACGCGAGGCTGTTATTCCCTTCGACCGACGTCTGATCAAGACCCGATCGATTGATTTGGGCGAGTGCTCGTACTCCGCTTGAGAAAGGGGTTGGCATCGTTTACTAGAAAGCGACTGTTCGTCATTCTTTTGCGAAAAAAGTTTTGGACTTTGTTTTGGTTGGGGCTGGACCCTGTGAAGGGATGCCTACGTACCTCGGATGAGGATCAAGCCTTTCGTAGTTCGTTTGACCGAGTGAAAGTGGCTATGGTAGCGCATTCACTCGGACGAGTAGAAGTGACGGTTAGGTGCATCTACTCGGTTTTTTTTTTTTTTTTTTTTTTTTTTTTTTTTTTTTTTTTTTTTTTTTTGGTGAACAGTGACCTGCTGGTCGTTCACTCGGAGAAAGGGATGAGGCGTTTCTATTGGTAGAAGAGGCGAAGATGCATCGAGTTCCAGGCTCGTGGGACTGCCTCTCCTCGGGAAGTCTCGAGTCGGTAGACGCCTGGTCGAACGACTCGAGTGATCCTATAAGGTCCTTCCCAGTTGGTCCCTAACTTCCCAGCGTTGAGCTCCTTCGTGTTGTCGAAAACTTTGCGCAGGACGAGGTCGCCGAGTTCGAGAGGGCGTGCCTTTACCTTCTTGTTATAATAGCTCTCGATTTGATTCTGGTAGTTTTGGATCCGAAGAAGCGCCTGGTCGCGTTTTTCCTCGAGTTCGTCAAGGGCATCGAGGAGCATATCTTGATTAAGCTCGACGAACTGTGGCATCTTAGCGCGCCGAAGACTTGTCACGTTAACTTCGGCGGGGGCCATTGCTTCCATCCCGTAAGCAAGAGAGAAAGGGGTGGATTTGGTCGCACCGCGGGGAGTCGTTCGGTGCGACCAGAGGACGCCGTCCAGCTCGTCGGCCCAATGACCTTTCTTGAGGTCGAGTCGCTTCTTGATTCCATCGATGATAATCTTGTTGGAGGATTCCGCCTGTCCGTTTCCTTGCGGGTAGCGAGGAGTCGAAGGGCTCAGGCGGATGTTCCACTTGCTGCAGAACTCTTTGAAGTTTCCGGACATGAACTGAGAGCCATTATCCGTTATGATCTCGTATGGCAAGCCATGACGGCAAATGATGTTTTTCCAGACGAAGGTGCGGACTTCCTTGTCCGTTACCTGAGAGAATGCTTCTGCTTCGATCCATTTAGTGAAGTAATCGGTGAGGACCAGAATGAAACGACGTTGTCGTGAGTTTGGCATTGGCCCGATGATGTCCATCCCCCACCTCATGAACGGATAAGGGGAAGCAGATGTTCGCAACAGCTCGGTTGGGCTGTGGATACTCGGAGCGTGACGCTGGCATTTGTCGCACCGACGAGCGTATGCTTCGCAGTCAGTGTTCAGAGATGGCCAAAAGAATCCCAAGCTCCGAATCTTGAGGGCGAGTGCTCGGCCTCCCGAGTGGTTCCCTCCTGCTCCGTCGTGAGTTTCAGCCATTACTCGGCGCACTTCATCGCCCTGGATGCACTTTAAGAGGACCTTGTTCGCGGTTACTCGGTGAAGCTCGTCGTTCATGATGACATAGTGGGCGCTGCGTCTCTTCAGGCGTCTCGCTGCCCACTTGTCTTTTGGCAGTTCTTCTCGTAGGAGATAATCCAGGAACTCGTCTCGCCAATCGACTGGGGTGTCGTCATGATCGAGCATCTCAGTGTCGGCTTGATCCGGTGTCGCGATTTTGGTTTGATCGGCGGTGGATCGTCGGGTTGTTGCAAAGATTGGAGCGGTGGGAGAGCTTTCGTCGGAGGAGAGATTGATGCTTGGTCGGTCAATCCGATGTATTGGTATCGTCCTTTTGACCTGATCGCGGAGTTTGCTCCCGAGTGCGGCTAAGGCATCAGCGCAAACGTTCTCTCCGCGAGGAACCTTGGTGAGTTCGAAGAACTCGAATTCCCTAGCAAGCTCTTGAACCACTCGGAGATACGCATCCATTCGATCATTGCGAGCGTCGTAGTCGCCGCTAAACTGGCTAGCGACGAGCTGTGAGTCGCAATAAGCACTCAAGCGTTTGGCTTTGACAGCTCGGGCGAGACGAAGACCGGCGATCAACGATTCATACTCCGCCTCGTTGTTTGAGGCCGGGAAGCCGAAACTGAAAGACTGGCGGATGAGTTCTCCTGTTGGCGATTGAAGCTGGACTCCAGCACCGGATCCTTTACTCGTTGATGATCCGTCGACATGAAGAATCCAATTGGGGCTCGGAACATCAAGGTCTTGTGCAAGATCTGGTGTGAGTTCGACGAGGAAGTCGGCGAGGACTTGAGATTTGGCGGCTGTTCGGCATTTGTACGTAATGTCGAGCTCACTCAGTTCGATTGCCCACTTGGTCAACCGGCCAGCTCTGTTGGGATTTTGCAGCACGGTGCGGAGCGGTTGGTCGGTCAGAACTTCAATTGAGTGTGACTGGAAGTAGGGTCGTAGTTTCCTCGCAGAGTCGACGACGGCCAAAGCCAGTTTCTCAAGGGTTGGGTACCTGGTCTCCGGACCGGTCATCCGTCTGCTCGTGTAAAAAATCGGACGCTGCTCGCCACGATCCTCCTTGATTAAGACACTGCTGACGGCTGCCGAGGAGACAGCGATATAGAGAGACAAAACGTCTCCTTCGTCTGGCTTGGCCAAGACGGGAGGAGTCGTCAGGTATTGCTTGAGTTGGACGAACGCGTCTTCGCATTTATCATCCCAGATGAACTTCTTGTTCCCTCGGAGGAGATCATAGAAGGGGAGACACTTGTCGGTAGATCGGGAGATAAAGCGATTAAGGGCGGCGATGCGTCCTGTTAGTCTCTGAACTTCGCGGCAGTTTCTCGGACTGGGGAGATTCAGGACTGCTGAGATCTGTTTCGGGTTAGCCTCTATTCCTCGTTGCGTCACGATGTAACCAAGGAATTCGCCCGAGGAGACTCCAAATGTGCACTTTGCGGGATTCAACTTCATCCCGTACTTGTTTAGGATCGCGAAGCATTCCTTCAAGTGTGCTAGATGGTCGTCGGCTCGGAGGGATTTGACGAGCATATCGTCGATATAAACTTCCATTGTTTTTCCTAACTGGTCGGCGAACATCCTGTTAACAAGCCTCTGGTAGGTTGCCCCGGCGTTTTTCAACCCGAATGGCATCACCTTATAACAGTAGGTTCCTCGGTCAGTGATGAAGGCGGTTTTCTCCTGGTCGTCCGGGTGCATCAAAATTTGGTTATAGCCTGAGAAGGCATCCATAAACGTCAGCATCTCGTTGCCGGCCGTCGATTCGACTAGGCGATCGATGCTAGGCAACGGGTAGCTGTCCTTAGGACAAGCTTTGTTGAGGTCGGTAAAATCGACGCAGATGCGCCATTTACCGTTCTTCTTCTTAACGACTACCGGGTTGGCTAGCCATTCCGGGTAACGAACTTCAGTGATCGAGCCAGCACCGAGTAGACGCTCGACTTCTTCAGCGACTGCTTTGGATCGTTCTGGTCCCAACTTTCTTCTCTTCTGTCGGATGGGTTTGAAGTTGGGATCAACGTTGAGTTCGTGGGTCGTGATAGCTGGATCGATTCCCTTCATATCAGACATTGTCCAGGCGAACGTGGATAGGTTTTGCTTAAGGAACTCGAGAATCTTCTGCTGCATTTCGTCGGGTAAAAATGCGCCTACTCGGACTGTTTTGCTTGGGTCCGAGTCATCAACTGGTACTTCGAGAACTTCTTCCTTTTGCGGGCAAACTTTGCTCGCGGGGGGAGAGACCGAGTTGACGAGTGATTGAGAGCGCTGAATTTTAACCGTGGCGATTAAGAGATCTCGCGCTGCCTGCTGATCGCCTTTCAGAGTTTTGATTGATCCGTCTGATCCTGGGAATTTAACACACTGGTGGTACGTTGATGCGATTGCTCGCATCGAGTGCAACCATGGGGTGCCAAGTATAACGTGGTAAGGAGCCTTAGAGCCGACCACAGAGAACTTGACCGTTCGCGTGACTCCGCATGCATGAACCGAGAGGCGGATTGTGCCCGCGATTACCTCTGACGAACCGTTGAATCCCGTCAGGGTCCGAGTAGAAGGCTTGACGTCATTGAGGTCAATTCCCATCTTGATGAGAGTTTCGCGAAAGATGATATCGACCGAGCTCCCGGTATCGATAAGTACTTTCGTGACGTCGTACTTGTCGACGCCGAGCACGACGAGCAAAGGGTCGTTATGAGGGAGGTGCACGCCGAGTGTATCGTCGGACGAGAAGGTGATCGGCTGATCGTCTACTTGCTTCTGGGGCCACCGTTGGGAAGTGGTGGCTTGCCTTCGGTGGTCTTTGACTGCTCTTACCGAATCACCGCAGGGAGGTGATCCACCCATAATGACGTTTATCCGGGGACGAGCTTTTGCTTGCTTGGCGCGGAGCACATCACGAAGGTCGTTACTCGTTTCGGCAGCATCCCTTTTCTTGCGGTTAAGGGTTATCCGCAGGTCACCGATCTTCGCGTTGAGTTTGTCGCGCAGATCACAGTTCGGCTTTTCGGCGGACTGCTTTAGGGAGGATTCTTGTGCTGAAGCTTTCGCGGCTCGATTCGAGTCGATCTTTCGGCGAAGATCGGTGGAGACTGGCGTTTCCTCGATAGTAGGTCGGGACTTTTGCTCGAGGAAGGATCGGAGATCCGTTGTACCGTCTGGGGTTTCCATGTCATTGTCCTCGTCGGACGAGGATCCCGGTTCGCTCCTTCTTTGAGGCTGGACGCGGATTACTTCAATGCGCTGGCGATTGGCGGGCTGATCGTCGTCCGCCGAGTCGTCGTCATCGTCGGTTTCGCGAGCAGCCTTCTCGGCATCCTTCGCCTGTTTGTCGTTTTTACGGTTTTTGCCTTGCGATTTTCGCTGAGCCTTCTTATCTTTGTTTCTGCTCCAGCTGTTTTCCCCTTTTGGTTTGGGTTTTGGCGGCTGGATCTTGTAGTCTCCGCTTTCGATCGAGGAGAGGAACTGGGCATAGAGAGATTTGCACTCGGTCGTGTCGTGCCCCTTCACGTCATGATACTTGCAATGCTTCGTGAGATCGATGGGAGTTCTGGTCGGTCCTGGAGCTGAATCGACTTTAGCCACGACACCAGCACTCGGGGTACTGGGAGACTCATCTGGAGAGTCGGTCTCTCGCTGATAAACATTCCACTTTTTATCATGCATAACCATGGTTGAGACAGGGGCGTTGTTCTCATCCACGACGTAGAGGAGACCTCCTTTTTTGCTGCTGTTATCAGCTGGTCCGTGCTGGCGTGGCTCTGGCCGAGTACCCGCACTTTTGGCTGCAACCGGCTTGGCGGCGTTCTGCTTCCGAATTATTGCCTTGGTATCTTCTTCCATTCGGATGAAGTTGTAAGATCGGGCGATAGCATCAGGGAGCGAAGTCGTAGGGTTGGAATACAGGTCCTTACGAAACTTCGAGTTGACGAGGAGAGTGTTCATCAAAGCGTCGATAGCGATGTGATCAGGGACGTCGACTCGGGAAACGATCGTCTTGAACTTTTCCATGTAGTCCTTGAGGCTTTGGTCTTTCGCTTGTGCCATATTCCAAAGGCTGGAAGTGGTCGCTGCTCGCTTGGCGAACATGATGTAGGTCTTGAGGAATACTGCTGAGAGATCCCGGAAACTGCGAATCGAGTTCTCGCCGAGCTGCGAGAACCAGGTTAGCGCTTGCTCGTTGAGTGTCTCGACGAAGAGCTGACAGTATCCTGCGTCCTTCTCTTCGTCGGAAAGGCGAGCTCTGGCCATAGCTATGTTGAAGGCTGTCAGATGTTCAACTGGGTCGCCGCCGGGCTTGTACTCGGGGAGGCGGAGCTTTTCTATTTTGCGGAGCTGGACCCTGGTTAGCTCGCTGGCGAAGGGCGAACGCGAAGTGGAGGCGATGACGCTGTCGATCTGGGGGGCTGCGCTCGTCGCTTGGTGGATCTGCGAGCTCATTTGTTGAAGGCTGAGTTTGAGCTCGGCGATTTCGCGAATCGTCGTTTGGTCTGCTGTCATCGGAGTAGGGAGTACGGCAGGAGGGCCGTTAGGGTTAGATTCGTCCACGGCGCGGTCTTCCGCCGGAGTTGGAGGGAAAAGATGCCGGCAGACGGGCTGAGAACGGTTTGTCGGTCCAGCGGGAGCAGTGAGGGCAGCCACGAGAGCAGCGAGCTGCTCATTCGTCGTTTTCTGGACTTCTTCTTGATGCGCGAGGCGAGCCATCACGGAGCTCATGAAGTCCGACGAGAGAAGAGGAGGAGGAGGCGGAGGCGTAAGCTCGGTCGCTTCGCCGGAAGAGCCGGGGTTCGAGTCACCAATCGTCATACTAGGCTAAGAAACGTTACTCTGATCGGCCCCACGGTGGGCGCCAGAAGAATCCGAGTCCTTCTCTCGAGGGACTGATCTGATCGCGGAGTTTGCTCCCGAGTGCGGCTAAGGCATCAGCGCAAACGTTCTCTCCGCGAGGAACCTTGGTGAGTTCGAAGAACTCGAATTCCCTAGCAAGCTCTTGAACCACTCGGAGATACGCATCCATTCGATCATTGCGAGCGTCGTAGTCGCCGCTAAACTGGCTAGCGACGAGCTGTGAGTCGCAATAAGCACTCAAGCGTTTGGCTTTGACAGCTCGGGCGAGACGAAGACCGGCGATCAACGATTCATACTCCGCCTCGTTGTTTGAGGCCGGGAAGCCGAAACTGAAAGACTGGCGGATGAGTTCTTGGATTATCTCCTACGAGAAGAACTGCCAAAAGACAAGTGGGCAGCGAGACGCCTGAAGAGACGCAGCGCCCACTATGTCATCATGAACGACGAGCTTCACCGAGTAACCGCGAACAAGGTCCTCTTAAAGTGCATCCAGGGCGATGAAGTGCGCCGAGTAATGGCTGAAACTCACGACGGAGCAGGAGGGAACCACTCGGGAGGCCGAGCACTCGCCCTCAAGATTCGGAGCTTGGGATTCTTTTGGCCATCTCTGAACACTGACTGCGAAGCATACGCTCGTCGGTGCGACAAATGCCAGCGTCACGCTCCGAGTATCCACAGCCCAACCGAGCTGTTGCGAACATCTGCTTCCCCTTATCCGTTCATGAGGTGGGGGATGGACATCATCGGGCCAATGCCAAACTCACGACAACGTCGTTTCATTCTGGTCCTCACCGATTACTTCACTAAATGGATCGAAGCAGAAGCATTCTCTCAGGTAACGGACAAGGAAGTCCGCACCTTCGTCTGGAAAAACATCATTTGCCGTCATGGCTTGCCATACGAGATCATAACGGATAATGGCTCTCAGTTCATGTCCGGAAACTTCAAAGAGTTCTGCAGCAAGTGGAACATCCGCCTGAGCCCTTCGACTCCTCGCTACCCGCAAGGAAACGGACAGGCGGAATCCTCCAACAAGATTATCATCGATGGAATCAAGAAGCGACTCGACCTCAAGAAAGGTCATTGGGCCGACGAGCTGGACGGCGTCCTCTGGTCGCACCGAACGACTCCCCGCGGTGCGACCAAATCCACCCCTTTCTCTCTTGCTTACGGGATGGAAGCAATGGCCCCCGCCGAAGTTAACGTGACAAGTCTTCGGCGCGCTAAGATGCCACAGTTCGTCGAGCTTAATCAAGATATGCTCCTCGATGCCCTTGACGAACTCGAGGAAAAACGCGACCAGGCGCTTCTTCGGATCCAAAACTACCAGAATCAAATCGAGAGCTATTATAACAAGAAGGTAAAGGCACGCCCTCTCGAACTCGGCGACCTCGTCCTGCGCAAAGTTTTCGACAACACGAAGGAGCTCAACGCTGGGAAGTTAGGGACCAACTGGGAAGGACCTTATAGGATCACTCGAGTCGTTCGACCAGGCGTCTACCGACTCGAGACTTCCCGAGGAGAGGCAGTCCCACGAGCCTGGAACTCGATGCATCTTCGCCTCTTCTACCAATAGAAACGCCTCATCCCTTTCTCCGAGTGAACGACCAGCAGGTCACTGTTCACCAAAAAAAAAAAAAAAAAAAACCGAGTAGATGCACCTAACCGTCACTTCTACTCGTCCGAGTGAATGCGCTACCATAGCCACTTTCACTCGGTCAAACGAACTACGAAAGGCTTGATCCTCATCCGAGGTACGTAGGCATCCCTTCACAGGGTCCAGCCCCAACCAAAACAAAGTCCAAAACTTTTTTCGCAAAAGAATGACGAACAGTCGCTTTCTAGTAAACGATGCCAACCCCTTTCTCAAGCGGAGTACGAGCACTCGCCCAAATCAATCGATCGGGTCTTGATCAGACGTCGGTCGAAGGGAATAACAGCCTCGCGTCACCTGTGCGTCACGCATTGACCGGCTACTCGATGGAAATTCTAGACCAAGTCTAACCGAAGAACGACGGTTTGGCCGACCACTAGTTCTCTCGGTTACTGCAATGCGTCTCGGAACCTTTTCCTCGGTAATTCAATAGAACGATTAGAGACTCTTTGTAATCGCTTAATCAACCACTTGTAAAAGTTTCGTTGAACAAAGAGGATTCAAACGAGTAACCACCTCTAATTTCCTGTTCTATCTGAAAAATTGGGAACTCGCTGGCGAACGCGAGTAACCGATTGAACGAACCCTTTCTCGGTTAAAGACGAAAACGATTTATATATTTCTAAGTGGAAACGACTTACTGAAATATATAATAACGAAAACATTCAAAGTCTAAAATAAAAGAAAACAAGGCAATAGTTCATACAACAAAAGGCCTTAGCCGAGAAAAGGGGATAGTTCTTAAACCAACAAGGCCAAACGGCCAGAAAAACAGATACAACAAACATAAAAGATTATCCCGAGACGAGAGGATCCTCCTCGAGACGCTCTACGCTTGCACCAGAGTCCGTCACCTCGAGAGACGTCGAATCGGAGATATCAACTGTCTTGATCGGCGTCTTGAGGATCGATTCATCGGGAGCTGGCTTGGTCATCTCTTCTGCAGCTGCGGGAGGATCCTTCGGGACGGCCCCTTGGTCCGAAATCGGAGCGTCGGGACGAGTCGACGGTAGGACAGTACCGAGAAGATCCTTTGAAGGGCCTTCAGATCGGTCTCCCGGTTCACGACGAGGAGTTCGGAGAGCCTTAGCAGCCTCGGAGTCAATCAGATCCATGTTAGATCCGAATTTGTCAACCTTATCAAGGATCTCCTGGATAGCAAACCTCGACTCGAGCACGAGAGGAGACAGAGAAAGGTCATCCTCCGGAATCTCCCCCACGTCTAGGCGTTTCACCTCGCCATCATAGTGCTTCTCTTGCACGGCATAGGTGTCAATAGACTCTTGGGGAATGTCCGTCCCCGTCGCTTTCATCCCTTCGAGGCAACGGCGCATTCCACGCGCCTGACCGAGCATACATCTCGCGTCTTCAAAGTTGTCGCGACGAGCCTCCCGATCCCGAATCCTCTGAAAACGAACGGCCGCTTTCCCATGCATCGCGGCCATCACTCGGATCCGTTCATGAGTGACCTCATAGCGCCGCGACTCGCGGAGGCGATCCATCTCCCTTGAATGCTCCAAGTCGGCAGCGACCTTCTCCTTCTCGAGGATCTCCTTCTCGCGTGCTAACTTGGCTTTCTCCTTCTCGAGCTTCTTCACCAACTCCCGCGCCTTCTTCAGCTCCTTGTTCATCGCTGCCTCTTTCTGGGAGAGTTCATCCCTCATGGCCGCTTCTGCAATGACCGCCTCGTCCTTCTTTTTCAGCATGACCTCTAAGGCGACAGTCGCCTCCTTGGTGTTGCGCCGTTGCCTATCAACCACGCTATAGGTCCTCTTCAGCTCTTCGTCGTACTTACGGACGAGCTCATTCCAGTCACCTTGGCTCTGCAACATGTCAAAGAAAGAGTCAAAACAAGGCAACCAAGTAAGAAGAAAAACGAGGAACAGACATAACACGAGTCCAGTCCTTACCCGAACCGAAGAGCCGGCTGCAATAGTATAATCTTTTTGAAAGACGAGATCTTTCACCGGCGGCAGCCTTTCAGAGCTTCCTCGGACTTGACGAACGAAACGAGCGCAATCCCCGTTATGGCAAACGAGAGGAATGTCCCGTTTGTAGGTGAAATCGACGATGTCCGGGCAGAACACTTGGGGATTCTTCGGCGCAGCACCCTCCTGAAGAGCTTTTGGGGGAGAAGCAACAGACGGAATCTCCGTGTTCACCTGTTCGTCCGGCTCCACTTCTCGCTCAACGGGCTCGCCGGAGTTCTTCCCGCTCTTCTTCGATTTCTTCTTCTTCCTCTTTGTTTTCGAGGAGGCCTCCTGGGGGTCGTTTACTCGATCACCCTCGAGAGAAGGACTCGGAGCGGCATCATTTTTGGATCCACCGCTCGGTTCCAACGCTTGGAGTTCATCTTTCTCCACAGAGGAAGATCGAGCAGCCGCCTGCTCTTCTCGCTTCCGTCTCTTCTCCGTCCCGGCGTCTTCGCTCGCCAGAACCTCCTCGGGACGCTCCTCCTCGACGGCTGCAGCATCAGCTCGCTCTTTCCTTTTTTTACTCTTCTTAGTAAGCTGAGCCCCCGGATCCGACTCGATCGCTTCCACGTTTTCAGGGCCGTGTGAGTCCTCGGGGCCGTGTGAGTCGCCGGAACCGGCCTGATCCGATTCCGCGAACCCGAGTTGCTTTCCGACCACCAAACTCAAATCCGGCAATTCCCTCATGACTCTTGCTCGGTTGATTTCCTTTTGCTCGGCCTTGTTGAAAAGGTTGATCCTTTTAGATTTCTTGGTGATAATAGGAACAGTATCTGAGCGCCAAACCTCTGCAAAACGAGGAAACGACTCAGGATCGCCCAGATTACCGAGTGAAAGAAAAGCAAGAGCGAGAGCGACTTACGTTGTCTAATCCAGTCAGCCGATCTGCGGATCCTCCTGTAAGTAAAGTTCTCCCAAAGATCTTGTCTCTGGGACGCGACGATCCGAGCACTCTCCAGGAAATCTTCCTCGTATTCTGCAGTATTCGAGTAAGGAACTGCCAAAATGAAAGAGCGACAGTTAGGAACATGAAACAGCAAAGAGTTAGGAAGCATTCTATACCAAATTCACTGTTCCAGAGAACACGATAACCGGTCTTCAGCGGCTCCTCGAACGCCGAGCGATCAGACTTAACATAAAAGTACGATCGCTGCCAGTCATTCGTCTTGGTCGGATAGCCGGTTACCACGTTGTAGTTGGGACGTATCTTCAGCGATATCAGGCCCTGATTCATCTTCACTGAGGTTAGCTCTTCGAATGCTCGGACATTGAGAGCAGCACCGGCCTCAGCCCCGATAACCATCAGCGCGACTGCAAGTCGCCAAGCGCCGTTCAGAAATTGGCTTAGCGCAACTCCTCGGCGCATCGTGAACGCGGTGACGAGTCGAGGTATCGGGAACCACAGTTTCGTGTCGCCCTGGAAATACGACTCGTACACACACTGGTAACCCTTCGGGGGAGACCAAGGCCTCTGGTCCTCTCTCGGGATAATGAAAGTCACTCCGGTCGCCTTACGATTCATCAGCAGCCCCGACACCGAGTCGAAAGTCGATCGCGTTGGCAAAACGTTCTTCCAATTCTGTCCCGCGACTACCGAGTCGCGAGCTCGCGACGAATCGAGTCTACGTTGCTCCTCGCAAATGCCATCCGGGTAAAGACAGAAGGGAGTCATCCCATCGTCCTCGTCGCCGTTGCCCCCATCTTCCCCCCGGGATTTGACCATCGCCTCCGAGACGAGCATACGCTGATCGAAAGTCATGTTCTCGGTGTCCATCATCGCCTCGCGATGAGCCGCCTCTGCGCTATCATCGGATCCGCGGACCCTCTCTAGATCGCTGTCAGAACCAGCAGTACTCGCCACCATCTTTCCTTTCTGTTCCCGAGAAAACCTCTCGCTTGTCGACATACCGAGTAAAGGAACTAAAACAGAGAGCAAAAGCTAGAGAGATAAGGAGTAGAGAGAGAAAGTACCTGGTAAACTGAGAGAAGAATGAGAGAGGTCTCGAGAGAGACTCCTTATTTATAGAGAGTGGAGGTGCCTCCCACGAGGCGCCATCATTAGCCCTAAGCGGGCCTAATTGGGCCTGTCGGCGGGCTCGCGCGTCACCTTCAAACGCGACCTATCGGATTCCCGACAAAAACCCTAGTGACGTTTCGGCTTCTCGATCGAAAACCGGCGACGGTTCGCTGTCACATCAAAAACCGGCACAGTCGATTCGTCGGTTTAGTGGGATTTATCCGAGGTATTGAGCGCATGATAGGTCGGCTGTTCGTCTGAGAACATCGGGAACTCTTTCCGCCGGCGGTTCCTCGGCGGAATCAAAGGAACCAACCATCAAACCTCCTATTCTTCGAGCCCTAACTAACTAATTCGCTGCGACCAGCTGCTCGACAACGAACTAGGGGGGGACTTACTGTTGGGGATGGATTAGCACCATCCACAAGGCCCAGCGAATAGGAGGCCCATTACCACCAGTCGAGGACGATCGGCTCGAGGACGGCTCCCGACGAGCCGCGACTCGGCTTGTGACCTCTACAGCCGAAGGACGAGAAGCCATTGGAAGCGACCAGGCGGCTCGGGCCGAGCAGTCGTCTCGATTGGGCCTGTAAGCCGAAAGGCCCATAACAGCAGGGATGAATTAGGTCAGCACCAACCGACCCAGGAGACTATATAAAGAGTTGAGGACAGGAAAGAAGGGCATCACCACTTAGACACTTAGACTTGCGGCAAGAATTAGGGTTTCCTTTACTCTCTTTGTATCTCGCCGCTTTCTCTTGTACTTCCGGCTAGGAGCTCACCGAGCATCGACTAGCCGGCTTTCTTACTCTTGTACCCTCGTGATTCCTACTCTAATAAAACGTCTCTGTTCATCCCACTCTTGAGTTCTTTTACTTTCATTCGACCAAACTCACCTCAAACAATTAATTGTTTGAGGTGAGTTTGGTCGAATGAAAGTAAAAGAACTCAAGAGTGGGATGAACAGAGACGTTTTATTAGAGTAGGAATCACGAGGGTACAAGAGTAAGAAAGCCGGCTAGTCGATGCTCGGTGAGCTCCTAGCCGGAAGTACAAGAGAAAGCGGCGAGATACAAAGAGAGTAAAGGAAACCCTAATTCTTGCCGCAAGTCTAAGTGTCTAAGTGGTGATGCCCTTCTTTCCTGTCCTCAACTCTTTATATAGTCTCCTGGGTCGGTTGGTGCTGACCTAATTCATCCCTGCTGTTATGGGCCTTTCGGCTTACAGGCCCAATCGAGACGACTGCTCGGCCCGAGCCGCCTGGTCGCTTCCAATGGCTTCTCGTCCTTCGGCTGTAGAGGTCACAAGCCGAGTCGCGGCTCGTCGGGAGCCGTCCTCGAGCCGATCGTCCTCGACTGGTGGTAATGGGCCTCCTATTCGCTGGGCCTTGTGGATGGTGCTAATCCATCCCCAACAGTAAGTCCCCCCCTAGTTCGTTGTCGAGCAGCTGGTCGCAGCGAATTAGTTAGTTAGGGCTCGAAGAATAGGAGGTTTGATGGTTGGTTCCTTTGATTCCGCCGAGGAACCGCCGGCGGAAAGAGTTCCCGATGTTCTCAGACGAACAGCCGACCTATCATGCGCTCAATACCTCGGATAAATCCCACTAAACCGACGAATCGACTGTGCCGGTTTTTGATGTGACAGCGAACCGTCGCCGGTTTTCGATCGAGAAGCCGAAACGTCACTAGGGTTTTTGTCGGGAATCCGATAGGTCGCGTTTGAAGGTGACGCGCGAGCCCGCCGACAGGCCCAATTAGGCCCGCTTAGGGCTAATGATGGCGCCTCGTGGGAGGCACCTCCACTCTCTATAAATAAGGAGTCTCTCTCGAGACCTCTCTCATTCTTCTCTCAGTTTACCAGGTACTTTCTCTCTCTACTCCTTATCTCTCTAGCTTTTGCTCTCTGTTTTAGTTCCTTTACTCGGTATGTCGACAAGCGAGAGGTTTTCTCGGGAACAGAAAGGAAAGATGGTGGCGAGTACTGCTGGTTCTGACAGCGATCTAGAGAGGGTCCGCGGATCCGATGATAGCGCAGAGGCGGCTCATCGCGAGGCGATGATGGACACCGAGAACATGACTTTCGATCAGCGTATGCTCGTCTCGGAGGCGATGGTCAAATCCCGGGGGGAAGATGGGGGCAACGGCGACGAGGACGATGGGATGACTCCCTTCTGTCTTTACCCGGATGGCATTTGCGAGGAGCAACGTAGACTCGATTCGTCGCGAGCTCGCGACTCGGTAGTCGCGGGACAGAATTGGAAGAACGTTTTGCCAACGCGATCGACTTTCGACTCGGTGTCGGGGCTGCTGATGAATCGTAAGGCGACCGGAGTGACTTTCATTATCCCGAGAGAGGACCAGAGGCCTTGGTCTCCCCCGAAGGGTTACCAGTGTGTGTACGAGTCGTATTTCCAGGGCGACACGAAACTGTGGTTCCCGATACCTCGACTCGTCACCGCGTTCACGATGCGCCGAGGAGTTGCGCTAAGCCAATTTCTGAACGGCGCTTGGCGACTTGCAGTCGCGCTGATGGTTATCGGGGCTGAGGCCGGTGCTGCTCTCAATGTCCGAGCATTCGAAGAGCTAACCTCAGTGAAGATGAATCAGGGCCTGATATCGCTGAAGATACGTCCCAACTACAACGTGGTAACCGGCTATCCGACCAAGACGAATGACTGGCAGCGATCGTACTTTTATGTTAAGTCTGATCGCTCGGCGTTCGAGGAGCCGCTGAAGACCGGTTATCGTGTTCTCTGGAACAGTGAATTTGGTATAGAATGCTTCCTAACTCTTTGCTGTTTCATGTTCCTAACTGTCGCTCTTTCATTTTGGCAGTTCCTTACTCGAATACTGCAGAATACGAGGAAGATTTCCTGGAGAGTGCTCGGATCGTCGCGTCCCAGAGACAAGATCTTTGGGAGAACTTTACTTACAGGAGGATCCGCAGATCGGCTGACTGGATTAGACAACGTAAGTCGCTCTCGCTCTTGCTTTTCTTTCACTCGGTAATCTGGGCGATCCTGAGTCGTTTCCTCGTTTTGCAGAGGTTTGGCGCTCAGATACTGTTCCTATTATCACCAAGAAATCTAAAAGGATCAACCTTTTCAACAAGGCCGAGCAAAAGGAAATCAACCGAGCAAGAGTCATGAGGGAATTGCCGGATTTGAGTTTGGTGGTCGGAAAGCAACTCGGGTTCGCGGAATCGGATCAGGCCGGTTCCGGCGACTCACACGGCCCCGAGGACTCACACGGCCCTGAAAACGTGGAAGCGATCGAGTCGGATCCGGGGGCTCAGCTTACTAAGAAGAGTAAAAAAAGGAAAGAGCGAGCTGATGCTGCAGCCGTCGAGGAGGAGCGTCCCGAGGAGGTTCTGGCGAGCGAAGACGCCGGGACGGAGAAGAGACGGAAGCGAGAAGAGCAGGCGGCTGCTCGATCTTCCTCTGTGGAGAAAGATGAACTCCAAGCGTTGGAACCGAGCGGTGGATCCAAAAATGATGCCGCTCCGAGTCCTTCTCTCGAGGGTGATCGAGTAAACGACCCCCAGGAGGCCTCCTCGAAAACAAAGAGGAAGAAGAAGAAATCGAAGAAGAGCGGGAAGAACTCCGGCGAGCCCGTTGAGCGAGAAGTGGAGCCGGACGAACAGGTGAACACGGAGATTCCGTCTGTTGCTTCTCCCCCAAAAGCTCTTCAGGAGGGTGCTGCGCCGAAGAATCCCCAAGTGTTCTGCCCGGACATCGTCGATTTCACCTACAAACGGGACATTCCTCTCGTTTGCCATAACGGGGATTGCGCTCGTTTCGTTCGTCAAGTCCGAGGAAGCTCTGAAAGGCTGCCGCCGGTGAAAGATCTCGTCTTTCAAAAAGATTATACTATTGCAGCCGGCTCTTCGGTTCGGGTAAGGACTGGACTCGTGTTATGTCTGTTCCTCGTTTTTCTTCTTACTTGGTTGCCTTGTTTTGACTCTTTCTTTGACATGTTGCAGAGCCAAGGTGACTGGAATGAGCTCGTCCGTAAGTACGACGAAGAGCTGAAGAGGACCTATAGCGTGGTTGATAGGCAACGGCGCAACACCAAGGAGGCGACTGTCGCCTTAGAGGTCATGCTGAAAAAGAAGGACGAGGCGGTCATTGCAGAAGCGGCCATGAGGGATGAACTCTCCCAGAAAGAGGCAGCGATGAACAAGGAGCTGAAGAAGGCGCGGGAGTTGGTGAAGAAGCTCGAGAAGGAGAAAGCCAAGTTAGCACGCGAGAAGGAGATCCTCGAGAAGGAGAAGGTCGCTGCCGACTTGGAGCATTCAAGGGAGATGGATCGCCTCCGCGAGTCGCGGCGCTATGAGGTCACTCATGAACGGATCCGAGTGATGGCCGCGATGCATGGGAAAGCGGCCGTTCGTTTTCAGAGGATTCGGGATCGGGAGGCTCGTCGCGACAACTTTGAAGACGCGAGATGTATGCTCGGTCAGGCGCGTGGAATGCGCCGTTGCCTCGAAGGGATGAAAGCGACGGGGACGGACATTCCCCAAGAGTCTATTGACACCTATGCCGTGCAAGAGAAGCACTATGATGGCGAGGTGAAACGCCTAGACGTGGGGGAGATTCCGGAGGATGACCTTTCTCTGTCTCCTCTCGTGCTCGAGTCGAGGTTTGCTATCCAGGAGATCCTTGATAAGGTTGACAAATTCGGATCTAACATGGATCTGATTGACTCCGAGGCTGCTAAGGCTCTCCGAACTCCTCGTCGTGAACCGGGAGACCGATCTGAAGGCCCTTCAAAGGATCTTCTCGGTACTGTCCTACCGTCGACTCGTCCCGACGCTCCGATTTCGGACCAAGGGGCCGTCCCGAAGGATCCTCCCGCAGCTGCAGAAGAGATGACCAAGCCAGCTCCCGATGAATCGATCCTCAAGACGCCGATCAAGACAGTTGATATCTCCGATTCGACGTCTCTCGAGGTGACGGACTCTGGTGCAAGCGTAGAGCGTCTCGAGGAGGATCCTCTCGTCTCGGGATAATCTTTTATGTTTGTTGTATCTGTTTTTCTGGCCGTTTGGCCTTGTTGGTTTAAGAACTATCCCCTTTTCTCGGCTAAGGCCTTTTGTTGTATGAACTATTGCCTTGTTTTCTTTTATTTTAGACTTTGAATGTTTTCGTTATTATATATTTCAGTAAGTCGTTTCCACTTAGAAATATATAAATCGTTTTCGTCTTTAACCGAGAAAGGGTTCGTTCAATCGGTTACTCGCGTTCGCCAGCGAGTTCCCAATTTTTCAGATAGAACAGGAAATTAGAGGTGGTTACTCGTTTGAATCCTCTTTGTTCAACGAAACTTTTACAAGTGGTTGATTAAGCGATTACAAAGAGTCTCTAATCGTTCTATTGAATTACCGAGGAAAAGGTTCCGAGACGCATTGCAGTAACCGAGAGAACTAGTGGTCGGCCAAACCGTCGTTCTTCGGTTAGACTTGGTCTAGAATTTCCATCGAGTAGCCGGTCAATGCGTGACGCACAGGTGACGCGAGGCTGTTATTCCCTTCGACCGACGTCTGATCAAGACCCGATCGATTGATTTGGGCGAGTGCTCGTACTCCGCTTGAGAAAGGGGTTGGCATCGTTTACTAGAAAGCGACTGTTCGTCATTCTTTTGCGAAAAAAGTTTTGGACTTTGTTTTGGTTGGGGCTGGACCCTGTGAAGGGATGCCTACGTACCTCGGATGAGGATCAAGCCTTTCGTAGTTCGTTTGACCGAGTGAAAGTGGCTATGGTAGCGCATTCACTCGGACGAGTAGAAGTGACGGTTAGGTGCATCTACTCGGTTTTTTTTTTTTTTTTTTTTTTTTTTTTGGTGAACAGTGACCTGCTGGTCGTTCACTCGGAGAAAGGGATGAGGCGTTTCTATTGGTAGAAGAGGCGAAGATGCATCGAGTTCCAGGCTCGTGGGACTGCCTCTCCTCGGGAAGTCTCGAGTCGGTAGACGCCTGGTCGAACGACTCGAGTGATCCTATAAGGTCCTTCCCAGTTGGTCCCTAACTTCCCAGCGTTGAGCTCCTTCGTGTTGTCGAAAACTTTGCGCAGGACGAGGTCGCCGAGTTCGAGAGGGCGTGCCTTTACCTTCTTGTTATAATAGCTCTCGATTTGATTCTGGTAGTTTTGGATCCGAAGAAGCGCCTGGTCGCGTTTTTCCTCGAGTTCGTCAAGGGCATCGAGGAGCATATCTTGATTAAGCTCGACGAACTGTGGCATCTTAGCGCGCCGAAGACTTGTCACGTTAACTTCGGCGGGGGCCATTGCTTCCATCCCGTAAGCAAGAGAGAAAGGGGTGGATTTGGTCGCACCGCGGGGAGTCGTTCGGTGCGACCAGAGGACGCCGTCCAGCTCGTCGGCCCAATGACCTTTCTTGAGGTCGAGTCGCTTCTTGATTCCATCGATGATAATCTTGTTGGAGGATTCCGCCTGTCCGTTTCCTTGCGGGTAGCGAGGAGTCGAAGGGCTCAGGCGGATGTTCCACTTGCTGCAGAACTCTTTGAAGTTTCCGGACATGAACTGAGAGCCATTATCCGTTATGATCTCGTATGGCAAGCCATGACGGCAAATGATGTTTTTCCAGACGAAGGTGCGGACTTCCTTGTCCGTTACCTGAGAGAATGCTTCTGCTTCGATCCATTTAGTGAAGTAATCGGTGAGGACCAGAATGAAACGACGTTGTCGTGAGTTTGGCATTGGCCCGATGATGTCCATCCCCCACCTCATGAACGGATAAGGGGAAGCAGATGTTCGCAACAGCTCGGTTGGGCTGTGGATACTCGGAGCGTGACGCTGGCATTTGTCGCACCGACGAGCGTATGCTTCGCAGTCAGTGTTCAGAGATGGCCAAAAGAATCCCAAGCTCCGAATCTTGAGGGCGAGTGCTCGGCCTCCCGAGTGGTTCCCTCCTGCTCCGTCGTGAGTTTCAGCCATTACTCGGCGCACTTCATCGCCCTGGATGCACTTTAAGAGGACCTTGTTCGCGGTTACTCGGTGAAGCTCGTCGTTCATGATGACATAGTGGGCGCTGCGTCTCTTCAGGCGTCTCGCTGCCCACTTGTCTTTTGGCAGTTCTTCTCGTAGGAGATAATCCAGGAACTCGTCTCGCCAATCGACTGGGGTGTCGTCATGATCGAGCATCTCAGTGTCGGCTTGATCCGGTGTCGCGATTTTGGTTTGATCGGCGGTGGATCGTCGGGTTGTTGCAAAGATTGGAGCGGTGGGAGAGCTTTCGTCGGAGGAGAGATTGATGCTTGGTCGGTCAATCCGATGTATTGGTATCGTCCTTTTGACCTGATCGCGGAGTTTGCTCCCGAGTGCGGCTAAGGCATCAGCGCAAACGTTCTCTCCGCGAGGAACCTTGGTGAGTTCGAAGAACTCGAATTCCCTAGCAAGCTCTTGAACCACTCGGAGATACGCATCCATTCGATCATTGCGAGCGTCGTAGTCGCCGCTAAACTGGCTAGCGACGAGCTGTGAGTCGCAATAAGCACTCAAGCGTTTGGCTTTGACAGCTCGGGCGAGACGAAGACCGGCGATCAACGATTCATACTCCGCCTCGTTGTTTGAGGCCGGGAAGCCGAAACTGAAAGACTGGCGGATGAGTTCTCCTGTTGGCGATTGAAGCTGGACTCCAGCACCGGATCCTTTACTCGTTGATGATCCGTCGACATGAAGAATCCAATTGGGGCTCGGAACATCAAGGTCTTGTGCAAGATCTGGTGTGAGTTCGACGAGGAAGTCGGCGAGGACTTGAGATTTGGCGGCTGTTCGGCATTTGTACGTAATGTCGAGCTCACTCAGTTCGATTGCCCACTTGGTCAACCGGCCAGCTCTGTTGGGATTTTGCAGCACGGTGCGGAGCGGTTGGTCGGTCAGAACTTCAATTGAGTGTGACTGGAAGTAGGGTCGTAGTTTCCTCGCAGAGTCGACGACGGCCAAAGCCAGTTTCTCAAGGGTTGGGTACCTGGTCTCCGGACCGGTCATCCGTCTGCTCGTGTAAAAAATCGGACGCTGCTCGCCACGATCCTCCTTGATTAAGACACTGCTGACGGCTGCCGAGGAGACAGCGATATAGAGAGACAAAACGTCTCCTTCGTCTGGCTTGGCCAAGACGGGAGGAGTCGTCAGGTATTGCTTGAGTTGGACGAACGCGTCTTCGCATTTATCATCCCAGATGAACTTCTTGTTCCCTCGGAGGAGATCATAGAAGGGGAGACACTTGTCGGTAGATCGGGAGATAAAGCGATTAAGGGCGGCGATGCGTCCTGTTAGTCTCTGAACTTCGCGGCAGTTTCTCGGACTGGGGAGATTCAGGACTGCTGAGATCTGTTTCGGGTTAGCCTCTATTCCTCGTTGCGTCACGATGTAACCAAGGAATTCGCCCGAGGAGACTCCAAATGTGCACTTTGCGGGATTCAACTTCATCCCGTACTTGTTTAGGATCGCGAAGCATTCCTTCAAGTGTGCTAGATGGTCGTCGGCTCGGAGGGATTTGACGAGCATATCGTCGATATAAACTTCCATTGTTTTTCCTAACTGGTCGGCGAACATCCTGTTAACAAGCCTCTGGTAGGTTGCCCCGGCGTTTTTCAACCCGAATGGCATCACCTTATAACAGTAGGTTCCTCGGTCAGTGATGAAGGCGGTTTTCTCCTGGTCGTCCGGGTGCATCAAAATTTGGTTATAGCCTGAGAAGGCATCCATAAACGTCAGCATCTCGTTGCCGGCCGTCGATTCGACTAGGCGATCGATGCTAGGCAACGGGTAGCTGTCCTTAGGACAAGCTTTGTTGAGGTCGGTAAAATCGACGCAGATGCGCCATTTACCGTTCTTCTTCTTAACGACTACCGGGTTGGCTAGCCATTCCGGGTAACGAACTTCAGTGATCGAGCCAGCACCGAGTAGACGCTCGACTTCTTCAGGGACTGCTTTGGATCGTTCTGGTCCCAACTTTCTTCTCTTCTGTCGGATGGGTTTGAAGTTGGGATCAACGTTGAGTTCGTGGGTCGTGATAGCTGGATCGATTCCCTTCATATCAGACATTGTCCAGGCGAACGTGGATAGGTTTTGCTTAAGGAACTCGAGAATCTTCTGCTGCATTTCGTCGGGTAAAAATGCGCCTACTCGGACTGTTTTGCTTGGGTCCGAGTCATCAACTGGTACTTCGAGAACTTCTTCCTTTTGCGGGCAAACTTTGCTCGCGGGGGGAGAGACCGAGTTGACGAGTGATTGAGAGCGCTGAATTTTAACCGTGGCGATTAAGAGATCTCGCGCTGCCTGCTGATCGCCTTTCAGAGTTTTGATTGATCCGTCTGACCCTGGGAATTTAACACACTGGTGGTACGTTGATGCGATTGCTCGCATCGAGTGCAACCATGGGGTGCCAAGTATAACGTGGTAAGGAGCCTTAGAGCCGACCACAGAGAACTTGACCGTTCGCGTGACTCCGCATGCATGAACCGAGAGGCGGATTGTGCCCGCGATTACCTCTGACGAACCGTTGAATCCCGTCAGGGTCCGAGTAGAAGGCTTGACGTCATTGAGGTCAATTCCCATCTTGATGAGAGTTTCGCGAAAGATGATATCGACCGAGCTCCCGGTATCGATAAGTACTTTCGTGACGTCGTACTTGTCGACGCCGAGCACGACGAGCAAAGGGTCGTTATGAGGGAGGTGCACGCCGAGTGTATCGTCGGACGAGAAGGTGATCGGCTGATCGTCTACTTGCTTCTGGGGCCACCGTTGGGAAGTGGTGGCTTGCCTTCGGTGGTCTTTGACTGCTCTTACCGAATCACCGCAGGGAGGTGATCCACCCATAATGACGTTTATCCGGGGACGAGCTTTTGCTTGCTTGGCGCGGAGCACATCACGAAGGTCGTTACTCGTTTCGGCAGCATCCCTTTTCTTGCGGTTAAGGGTTATCCGCAGGTCACCGATCTTCGCGTTGAGTTTGTCGCGCAGATCACAGTTCGGCTTTTCGGCGGACTGCTTTAGGGAGGATTCTTGTGCTGAAGCTTTCGCGGCTCGATTCGAGTCGATCTTTCGGCGAAGATCGGTGGAGACTGGCGTTTCCTCGATAGTAGGTCGGGACTTTTGCTCGAGGAAGGATCGGAGATCCGTTGTACCGTCTGGGGTTTCCATGTCATTGTCCTCGTCGGACGAGGATCCCGGTTCGCTCCTTCTTTGAGGCTGGACGCGGATTACTTCAATGCGCTGGCGATTGGCGGGCTGATCGTCGTCCGCCGAGTCGTCGTCATCGTCGGTTTCGCGAGCAGCCTTCTCGGCATCCTTCGCCTGTTTGTCGTTTTTACGGTTTTTGCCTTGCGATTTTCGCTGAGCCTTCTTATCTTTGTTTCTGCTCCAGCTGTTTTCCCCTTTTGGTTTGGGTTTTGGCGGCTGGATCTTGTAGTCTCCGCTTTCGATCGAGGAGAGGAACTGGGCATAGAGAGATTTGCACTCGGTCGTGTCGTGCCCCTTCACGTCATGATACTTGCAATGCTTCGTGAGATCGATGGGAGTTCTGGTCGGTCCTGGAGCTGAATCGACTTTAGCCACGACACCAGCACTCGGGGTACTGGGAGACTCATCTGGAGAGTCGGTCTCTCGCTGATAAACATTCCACTTTTTATCATGCATAACCATGGTTGAGACAGGGGCGTTGTTCTCATCCACGACGTAGAGGAGACCTCCTTTTTTGCTGCTGTTATCAGCTGGTCCGTGCTGGCGTGGCTCTGGCCGAGTACCCGCACTTTTGGCTGCAACCGGCTTGGCGGCGTTCTGCTTCCGAATTATTGCCTTGGTATCTTCTTCCATTCGGATGAAGTTGTAAGATCGGGCGATAGCATCAGGGAGCGAAGTCGTAGGGTTGGAATACAGGTCCTTACGAAACTTCGAGTTGACGAGGAGAGTGTTCATCAAAGCGTCGATAGCGATGTGATCAGGGACGTCGACTCGGGAAACGATCGTCTTGAACTTTTCCATGTAGTCCTTGAGGCTTTGGTCTTTCGCTTGTGCCATATTCCAAAGGCTGGAAGTGGTCGCTGCTCGCTTGGCGAACATGATGTAGGTCTTGAGGAATACTGCTGAGAGATCCCGGAAACTGCGAATCGAGTTCTCGCCGAGCTGCGAGAACCAGGTTAGCGCTTGCTCGTTGAGTGTCTCGACGAAGAGCTGACAGTATCCTGCGTCCTTCTCTTCGTCGGAAAGGCGAGCTCTGGCCATAGCTATGTTGAAGGCTGTCAGATGTTCAACTGGGTCGCCGCCGGGCTTGTACTCGGGGAGGCGGAGCTTTTCTATTTTGCGGAGCTGGACCCTGGTTAGCTCGCTGGCGAAGGGCGAACGCGAAGTGGAGGCGATGACGCTGTCGATCTGGGGGGCTGCGCTCGTCGCTTGGTGGATCTGCGAGCTCATTTGTTGAAGGCTGAGTTTGAGCTCGGCGATTTCGCGAATCGTCGTTTGGTCTGCTGTCATCGGAGTAGGGAGTACGGCAGGAGGGCCGTTAGGGTTAGATTCGTCCACGGCGCGGTCTTCCGCCGGAGTTGGAGGGAAAAGATGCCGGCAGACGGGCTGAGAACGGTTTGTCGGTCCAGCGGGAGCAGTGAGGGCAGCCACGAGAGCAGCGAGCTGCTCATTCGTCGTTTTCTGGACTTCTTCTTGATGCGCGAGGCGAGCCATCACGGAGCTCATGAAGTCCGACGAGAGAAGAGGAGGAGGAGGCGGAGGCGTAAGCTCGGTCGCTTCGCCGGAAGAGCCGGGGTTCGAGTCACCAATCGTCATACTAGGCTAAGAAACGTTACTCTGATCGGCCCCACGGTGGGCGCCAATTGTTTGAGGTGAGTTTGGTCGAATGAAAGTAAAAGAACTCAAGAGTGGGATGAACAGAGACGTTTTATTAGAGTAGGAATCACGAGGGTACAAGAGTAAGAAAGCCGGCTAGTCGATGCTCGGTGAGCTCCTAGCCGGAAGTACAAGAGAAAGCGGCGAGATACAAAGAGAGTAAAGGAAACCCTAATTCTTGCCGCAAGTCTAAGTGTCTAAGTGGTGATGCCCTTCTTTCCTGTCCTCAACTCTTTATATAGTCTCCTGGGTCGGTTGGTGCTGACCTAATTCATCCCTGCTGTTATGGGCCTTTCGGCTTACAGGCCCAATCGAGACGACTGCTCGGCCCGAGCCGCCTGGTCGCTTCCAATGGCTTCTCGTCCTTCGGCTGTAGAGGTCACAAGCCGAGTCGCGGCTCGTCGGGAGCCGTCCTCGAGCCGATCGTCCTCGACTGGTGGTAATGGGCCTCCTATTCGCTGGGCCTTGTGGATGGTGCTAATCCATCCCCAACAACACCGGAAAGTCAGAAAGGACTAGCTGCGAAATGTCTGAGTGACATCACTGCTTCTGAGCAGTTCTGCAATGCTGCCAGGAAGAGAATTTGTGTGGATCCCTTTAGCCATGATGATTCTATGCTTCCAAAGTCAAAAGAAAGTACTCCAAATCCGTTAATGAAGGGCCTTCAGTCACACGATCACGGAAAAGCACATATACATCAGGTGCAGTCTCTGGCCATTTAGATTTGCTCTTGAATTAGGAAACATTCTTAATCACACATTGGCATGTTATTTTTTTTTAATGAAACTGGGTATGCTTCAGTTTTTGAATTATTATCTGAGTTTTTGTTTTGCCCTTGAGATATCACCACTTAAGATTTACATTATTTTTTTTGTTTTTTCTGTATTTTTTCAGCAGTTACTCGAAAAGAAAACATAACAAGTTGAAAAAGAGTGTCACATCACTGCTTCTGAAGCAATGTAAAATCGCCAAAAGGTCCCTAAGAGGCAGAAAAATCTGATGCAAAGAGATGCTGATGTTGACTTCAAGAACAACTACACTGCAAACTCTGATGATCAGCTGATCGAGAATACCTCAAAGTCATCAGATTTGGATCCATCTGTAATTTCTGATATACCATCATCCAACATAACCATATGTGGGTTCTGCCAATCTGCTAGAGCATCTGAGGTAAAAAAATCTTTCTTATGTCCTCTGATTTTAAAACTGAGTATACTATTGTTATAAGGTCTTAACTCAATTGGCTGGGATGTTTCGTTAGGCCACTGGAGAAATGCTGCATTACTCCAGAAGAAATCCGGTGGTTGGAGATGACATCTTCCGCTCCAATGTTATCCATGTCCATAGCGCATGTATTGAATGGTAAACAAACAGAACCCAAAAACTTTACAATCGTCTCTCGAAATTCATGTATAAAATTTAAGCAAGATTGTTGAATATTTCTGAGTGATAACATTAAAGCTGCTGCTAAATAAATGTTTCAGGACACCTCAAGTTTACTACGAAGATGACACAGTGAAGAACCTGAAAGCATAGCTGGCAAAGGGGATGAAAATCAAGTGCACCAAATGTAGTCTGAAAGTGGCAGCCTTAGGATGTTATGTGAAGTATTGCCGCAGGAGCTACCATGTCCCATGTGCAAGGGAGATGTTCAGATGCCGGTGGAATAATGTATATGCCGTCCAGATTACAGTTACCAATTATAAATCTTTTATCTTTACATGGATTCATCTGTGATTGTTTTCAGGGATGAAAGCAAGCCTTGAAGCCTCTCTACTTGTTGATGAAGAAACATATGAGATTCATATCGACACTCAAGGATGTCAAGATGGAGTAAAAACTGCAAGACTCAGAGCAGCATCTAATGTAAGTACATGATACAAAAGTAAACACAGATTTGGAAGTGTTTTGTTTGGATATCTCACTCGTTTTGTTCTTTGTCAAGCAGAAACCAAAGCTCTTTGATGGTTTGAAATTCTATTTCTACGGAGACTTCTTCAAAGGGTACAAAGAGGACCTTCAGGACCTAGTCAAAATCGCAGGTGGTACGATATTGAAAAAAGAGGATGAGTTTAGCGCAGAAGACAATGTGGATGACCAAAGATCATCAACAATTGTGGTGTACAACATTGATCCACCACTAGGATGTGCTTTAGGTGAAGAAGTGACAATTATAAGTATAGATAACATCAACAATTGTGGTGTACAACATTGATCCACCATCTATCTTATTAAAGTTGAAGTACCCATTGAAAGTGTTTGGAAACAAGGATATGAGAATTAATGAGATATGTGTTTGGAAACAAGGATAAGGGAATTAATGAAATATGTTTGGAAACATGGATAGTAGAGATATCTATCTTATTAAAGTTGAAGTACCCATTGAAAGTGTTTGGAAACAAGGATATGAGAATTAATGAGATATGTGTTTGGAAACAAGGATACGGGAATTAATGAAATATGTTTGGAAACATGGATAGTAGAGATATGTATTTTTTTTATTTACACATTTAGTCATTGTATTTCCAATAAATTAATAACAAATCTATCTTATTAAAGTTGAAGTACCCATTGAAAGTGTTTGGAAACAAGGATATGAGAATTAATGAGATATGTGTTTGGAAACAAGGATAAGGGAATTAATGAAATATGTTTGGAAACATGGATAGTAGAGATATGTATTTTTTTTTTATTTACACATTTAGTCATTGTATTTCCAATAAATTAATAACAAATAAGAATTGTTTAGCAACATGAATAACATATTTAATACTTCTTTTTAGGTAAACATTTAGCCACTGTTTTACAATAAATTAAACAACATTCTTACTATATTTTCTTTTATTTACAATTCTGTCACTATATTTACAATTCTTTTTATTTACAATTTTTTATGGTGAAAATAAAAACACAAACTGAAATATAAATAGTATATTATATAAAACAATTTTTAAACACACAATATTATTACCTTCTTTAGTTTAGTCAAATATAAAAATTTCAAGAGTTCAATTTTCAAAAAAATATATCATAAAATTAATAATAATTCATAAAAAACTAATGCAAAAAATTAAAAATTTAAAACATGGATAAAAGTATGTCAAGAAGAAAAAAGTAATTGCTTATATTATTAAAAAAATTGGAAATCCATTATATCAGTTTAAAAATATACAAAATGTACTAATCTAATTACCTAAAAACATTGTTTTTCTAAAATAATCATAAAATAAAATTTAATGGTATATATACATATTTAAAATCAAAATAATAATTTAAAATTGATTTATATCAAAAATTAATCTAAAATATGCATATATTCAAAAATTTATCTTTACTAAAATATTTTCCAATAACCATTATTAAAAAATATTTTCAATATATATAAGAAAAATACAACAAAAAGATTAATTTCATATACCAACTTAAATTATGGTTTTATATTTCACATTAAAATTTAAGAATATAATATATGTGATTATTTATAAGATGGTACATATAAAATACTATTAATTATATGACTATTTATATGATGGACCAATACAATTAGTTACATGATGACATATATATATATATATATATATATATATATAAAATACATAATAGTGACTAGAGCTGGGTGTTCAGGTATCCATTCCGGTTAGTTTCAGTTCTGTTTGGGTTTCGGGTTTCCGGGATCAAAGATTTCAGTCTCATTCATATATTTCTAAATTTCAAATCGAATTATGACTAGGCTGGGCGTTCAGGTATCCATTCGGGTTCGTTTCGGATCTGTTTGAGTTTTGGGTTTCAATGGTCAAAAATTTCAGCTCCATACAAATATTTCTAAATTCCAGTTCAAATTATATTCGGATCTTTGCGGGTTTAGTTCGGGTTCGGATAACCCATTTAAATTATTTTTTAAAATTCATTATATATTTAAAATTTCTTAAAATCTATAAATAAAATAATATATTGTATATAAATCTGAATAACATATGTGAGAATACCTAAACTTAACATATAAATTGGTTTGGTTTAAATTTTGGATCAAAAATCAATAATTATTTTAAATATTTTTGGTGTTTTGAGTGTACTTCTACTATGTTAGATATTTGTATTTGACTATTTATATATAATATTTATATATATATATATATTTATATATATATATATATATATTTCAAGTATTTAAACCAATCTAAAAGTATCATATATATTCTGAATTTTTATATACATTAAAAATAAAAATAATTAATATATAAGTATATAAATCTTTTTCAGGTACATTTTGATATCCAATTCGAATTGGTTATGGTTTCGGTTGTCTAAATATCAAAATTTGGAATAATTTGGATATTTAATCAACTTTGATTCGGGTTTGGTATTACTCTTTCGGATCGTGATCGGTTCGGTTCTTCAGATTTTAATTTTTTATCCAGCTTTGATATTGACATAAAAAATAAATAGCAATATATTTTTAAAATATATACCCGCACGGGCGTGCGGGTCAAAATCTAGTTGGTAGTTATAAGTTACATCCTATAATCAGCTAACTTAGATAAAGAAATGTTTCAGTTACATCACACCATATATTTAAGATTGTTATAACTTATAAGTTACATTCTATGATGATAGTTATTAAAAGAAGTAATGGAACAATTTTGTAACAAAAATAAAGATAGTTTCAACGTTATTGTTAGAGAGCCCTTTGATTGGTGGGTCAGCATTGTAACGGTCAGTTACTTTATCATCCCTAAAATACATTTATTTAGAAAATTAAAAAGTCGATATTAAAAAACCCTAAAAAAATCCCAATTCCAAAGTTGACGCTTATTTTGCATTCCCCCGCTCTTCTCAGTCCTAATCAGATCGTCGTCCCCACCACGCTCCCCCCCTTCCTTCCTCAATTTCGATGTTCGACTGCGACCCATTTATATCTTGATCAAAGACCTTGACGAAGGAGTTTATCGCTCGCTATTTCTCTCTAGGCCTTGAAAAATTCTCAAGAGTTATGGGTTGCTTTCTAGGTTGTTTCGGTGGCCGGAAGAATCGCCGGCGTCAGAAACGTAGAGAGTCCTCCGATCAGGCTAGAGCAAACGTAAGTCGCTCTCTCTCTCAGATGCTTCCTGAGAAAAACTTTCTTTTTTTTTTTGCATGAGCTTTTCTTTTGATTCCTATTCGAGAATCGAGATAGATAGATAGATGGGATCATCTTCGTATTTAGTTTGATTTTTGACCTGTAGAAACTCATTGCTTTTGTTGTTGCGTAGAATCTCTCTGTGGAATATGCAAAACCTGTTCATCTCAATGATAGAAGAGTCTCTACTACTGTTGAGGAGATCCCTAAAAGCTCTGTGATTCCAATCACTACTGATATTTGGTAAGTGTGTGTGATTGGTTTGATTTTTTTTGGGGTGCTGCTTGCTCTTATAGATTCAAGCTTTGAGCTTCTGTTAAAGCTTACACATATGCTGATTTTCTTTTGTTCAGTGACGAGGACGCTGAGGAGAAAAGTAGTCCAAGTCCTAATAGTAGGAAGAGAGTCACTTTTGACTCCAAAGTCAAAACTCATGAACACATTACTGAGTCACAAGAATCTGCTCAACTCTTGCAAGAGGAGAAAGAAGAAGTGATTCCAGACAAGGCGGCTGTTCAGTCTTCTTCTGAGAACAGTGTGGTTGCCTCGAACCCCTCAGGGGACAGATACAAGAACTGCAGAGAAAGCGATGATGAAATCGAGGAGGATGAGTTGTTGTACTGCGGTGGTGAAAGCGACCTTGATGATGAGTTTTATAGCGACGAAGCTTTTAGTGAGGAGCATAAGCTGCATACTCAAACCAAAGAAGATGCAAAGCTGAGTAGGTCTGATGAGAGTGTTCAAGGAGTGCTTAACCCCGTTGAGAATCTCACTCAGTGGAAATCCGCTAAATCCAGTGGGAAGACAGTACAGAAACCGTCTCAAAAGGAGAACTCTAATAACCTCATCTCGGATCAAGAAGACAAAAACGGTTCCTTTTCTTTCGGCGCAGACTTTCAGATTGATGATACAACGCTCAGTTTCAAGCAAGACTCCAAGAAGGCCGAAAACAAAGACGTAACTGTTGACGCTAGCCTTTCAACATGGTTGTCAGCCACATCTGAGACGGGTAGTGAATGCAACAGTGTCTCTAACACACCCGAGAAAAACAAGTCTACAAGCTACTCAAAACGGGTTATAAACAGCCATGACGATAGACCTGTACTATGTGCATTGACATCGGAGGATATCAAACAGTTTTCTGCTGCATCTACGCCAAGGAAGTCACCGAGAAAGAGTCCTGATGAAACACCTATTATAGGCACAGTCGGTGGTTACTGGGGTAATCACTCAAAGGCAGTAGATTGCGGCTCTGCTTCTTCATTCAAGGGGATACCAAACACCACCAGCAAGTACAGAGAGGTAGTACCGCTTAAACCAGTAACGATCAATCAAGTGTCCTTTTTATTCCTTTTAGAATGACATGTTTTGTGGAAATGCAGGACAAAAGCGTGAATTGGCATTCAACACCATTTGAGGCAAGGCTGGAGAAAGCTTTGAACAGAGATAAATAATGGTGCTGCACTCTTTCAACACTCACTTGATTGTGTCTGATTTTTATTTGATTTCATTTATCTCTCTATTATATTTGTTTGTGTGGTAGTATTACTGAAAAAGACATTTGTTATCCATATAAAATAACATGAAAAAGTAAAGACAAAAACAAGAATCAGAACCGAAACTGTTGTCTCTTATTTATGGATTCTTCTTCTTGTACAATGAAAGCTAAAACCAAAGTTTTTATTGGTGTTTTGATCAGGCGACATAGTAGATGGAGTTAGGGAGCTTGAAGGTTCTCTTGGGAAGAGGACAACCTGCGAAGCTGCTCCATTGGTCTGCCATCACTCCCCAAACTCTGTAACCAAGACTCGTTAGCCATGTCCTCTTCTCTGCCTTGTATTGTTTGACTTCTTTTTGTTCATCTTCTAGCCCCCTGCAGTGTTTTCTGCTTTTAGTACACATTGGTTTGTCTAATCTGGTCGGAGCAGACCAGAATAAATAACTAGAGGGATGTATAAATACGTGTTTAGCTAAACTGGAGTCAATATATTGGAACCTCAGTGAAGGTGTTAAGAATGGACAAGGTTAGCTTTTGGCTCAATTTCGTTTCCATTTGGTTTAGAGACTATGAACCATGTAGAGGTAGAGGTCGGTTTTAGTATCCGGTTTAAAATTTGATTTAAACACCTCTGAATCAATTTAAACTGTTTTAAATTGTTTAAAATTGGTTAAAATTGGTTTAAATTAGTTTAATTTGATTTAAATTGGTGTAAACCGGTTAAATCAATTAACAATGTCTGATTTATTTTATTTTTTTGTATATTTAGTCTTTATAGTTCATCACAATAGCTTTATAATTAATTCAAAATTTAAAATATCTAATATAAATATATATAAATAAATAAACAAATGATATGTTTAGTTTCCACATAGATTCCGAATAATATGCTTAGTTACCGCCTGCCGATTTATTGAACATTAGTATTGAGTGTGTAAATATGTCATTAGTCATAATGAAACTAGTCAATGCTTAGGTAATGTAAGAACCGAATAGAGTTTATTGTACCTGAGGATGAGGTTGGACCAGCCATAGTAACCGGCTTGGATCAGGTTGTCAACGGTGGCAGATCTGAGATATTCTTTCCGGGAAGAGATCAAGAAAATCTTGATGCCTCTTTCTCTGATCTCATGGTACAACTTTACCATGTGTGGCACTGATGGTGCTTTCCTCTTCCTTATCCAATCCTCAAACTTCGTAGAGTTCAGTTTCTCTCCTCTGTTTCCAATTCCACAATCAAGATTAATCGATGTGTTTAGTCTAAACTTAAACCGAAAATTAGAGAGCTAATAGTATTAGATTTACCCGAAGAAGCCATTGCTCTTGTGGTAAGGAATGGTAGAGAGAAGCGTGTCATCAATATCAAAGATCCAAGCGTCCATGCCATCACACTTACTCTTGCCACAACACATGCTCCCAAAATGCAGGATGACCTCATCAACGGCTCTCTCCACGTCATCCTCGTACTGCGATGACGTCATGTAATTCTGGACGTGAGACACGCACTCCTGAGGCACCACATCGAAGTTTCTGATGTTGTGTACTTCCACGTTGAACCTCCAGCTTTCGCAGTAACGTTTCAGGTTCGTCGAGAGCCCTGAAGAAACAAGACCGTGTTGGCTTGGTGAAGAGGAACCGAGTGATTTGAGATGGTTCAAGATGTTCCAGTCACGAGCTGAGACGACTCCGATTAAGAGTGAGGCTAGTGCTAGAGAAAGAAAGATGGATCGGTCCATGTTTTGAGAAGAAGTGCTTTGGATCTTTGAGAAAATCTGATTACAAGTGTGTATGTAAAGAGGATTTTATAGGCAGAGAAGAGCTGGAGTGGCCATAACAATAAAGAATAATAAAAACACAAATCTGAATCCAATTTTTTGGCGTTTCGTTAATTTTAAAATATTTTTGTTGTAACTTCATTATTCAGCCTTTATTTAGATCGTTGTTTACTATACTAGGGGAATTGTTTTTTCACTTAAATATTAGGGGAACACAATTATGAAAGTTTAGCTTAATATGCGGGAGAAACAAAAGGATGTGGATAATTAAAACTAATTGTAAGTAAGCATGATTGTGTATGAGCAATTGATCTCCTTGATTAGTGGCGTTATAGTTGTCAAAAAGCATTACACGACGAGAGTCACGAGACTACATTTTCATGAGTATTTGACTATTTGGCACAAATGGTATACACATTGTACTAATAGGAACTATTACTTATGCTCCAACGTAAATGGTTACATGGGTACATGACTCATGACTGTATTACTATTAAGTATTAACTAGGATCCAAACGATACCACCATAGACATTTATCGATCAATTCTCCATTGAAAGTAATTACATAACAAAATGCTTCATCGGTTTTTTTTGTCCATTTGAAATGGAAAAGACAAGAGAAATGTAGATCTAGAGGTACGTGGTCAGGTCAGGTTATGGTGACAAATTGATTGAGGAGTGGGAATGCAAGCACATGGAGTTTGTTTTTTTAATAAAATAAATAAATGCTAGTGAAAAACCAACTGAATTTGTGATTTGCTAGTATATATGAGGACAACATTTAAGTGATACAGTTTTATATACAACAAATCATATACGATATACATTGTGTAAGTGGCTAAGCATGACCTTCAATAACAGCTCATACTTGTTCCCACTTGTCAATTTATTTACATTTATCAATTATTTATGGAACTTTCATTTCCACATTTCATATGGAGCTTCAGGCCGTTTAATCACATGTTAATTGTTATAGTTGCAAACATAATAAATTAACTAGATCTTGACCCGCCCAACCGGGCGGGTATTTATTTTATGTTTTTAGTTTTTTATTTATAAATGATATATTTGTAATATTTAAACATAAATTTAGATTGAAAATTAACATCTGTAGTTATAATAAAAATTAAAAGTTTAAAAAAAATATTTTGATATAAATTTTAAATTCCTAATTAAAATAATATAGAGATGGGTCATAATTTTTTCCAATTCCAAAATCTTAGCATTATTAATAATAAATAAAATAATTTATAAATACATAAAATATATAAACATATTTGAAATTAAAATAAATTTGTTATAAAAAAAAAATCTTACGCCATTGTTATTTATTTCTATAGTTTGACCCGTGGCCGTATAAATATTTGCTTTCACTTCAATTTTTTTCTTTGTTCTAATGATAATATATATATATATATATGTGTGTATAAATTAATATGTATTACATAATTGTTAGTATAACATTTTAAAACAAAAATTTTATATATTACTTTAAATAATTATTTTTGTGATTTTAATCGTCTATTATATCACAGTGTATCATATCTAATATTTATAACTAATTGGACTTATATTATAAAAGTGTTATACTAACAATTTATAAATAAAATATTTTATATTTTATCTATATGATATATAAATTGATTTTGATGTGTGATTTTTATTTTATTATTTTTATTAATAAATATTGAAAATATTAAATGTTAACAAAAAATCTATTAGGAAATTTATTTTGATTAAGATTCATTCTATTAAAGAAATCTATTATTTAAATTAGGAAAAGACATTAAATACTTAAATCTATCATTTAAATAAGGAAAATACAAAATTCTCTACTATCTTTGTTACCAAACAAAATTTAATTTTTTTAAAGACTCATATCTCTGTTACCAAACAAAAGCTTAAAGTAATTCTACTTTAATAAGATAGATTTTACTGAGAAAGTGGTTCGGTTCAACGGCAATCTGAGCTGCCATCAGCTGTTCACATGAACAAACCATGTGAACATTTGACAAAATATTATCATTATTTCCATTTTCACAAACTGAGAGTGGTTCGTAACTAATGTTTATTTAGTAGAGTAAATGAATGGTTTAGCAAACACAAAACGACGTGGTTAGGTAGGTATTTTTGAATTTGTTATATTTAAGCTCAGACATTTTGGGTATCGGTTCGGTTCGGGTAGTTCGGATAGGGGGTTAGAAGATCTATTTACTACTTGACCTATTTTTAGTTTGGTTCGAATAATTTCGGGTTCAGTTCGGTTCGAATAGTAAAACTAAGAACCGAAAAATACCTAAAAGTTTTCAGTTTTTATTTAGTTATGGTTCGGATTCGGATAGTTAGGGTAGTTATGGATAAAATATTAGTTAATTAAAATAAAAAAATCAAATAATTAAGATGATTTAGATAAAAAAAAATTTTAGATATGATATTTTGGATTACTTTAGATATTTCAGATAAAATTATTCGGATAGTTCGAATATTTTATAATAATAGAGTTATTTTCAAATATTTTGGATTCTTTTAAAAAAGTTTTTAGTTATAAATATATATATTTAGTTATGTTAAACATATATAATATTTTTCTATATTCGAATACCCATTCGGTTATGATTCAGTTATTTTGGATATAGAAATATAGGAACAATATGGATATTTTAGGGTCTTCGATTCGGTTCTTTGGATTTAGTTTTTTTGCCCAATGCATAGTTGTACTGGTTACACAAGAAAATTTAAAGGAACTAAAGGGTACACATTAAGCATAGAAACTAAACGAAGAAAGAGTATACAGTAGAAACACATGTAGTTTCATGTATAAATTTTTTTTAAATGAAATACAGCCCGTGCTTAGAATAACTAAAAACAATCTTGTGAACCAATAGTGCAAAGGTTAGTGATGTAATCCACCGGTTCAATGTCGTAAACCAACCACGGGTTAATCGACTTACCGTAGCGTTCACGTAAGCCTTCAAAAGAACTGACTCTGAGTAACCTTTCTCTGATCTTCCATTGACTCCACAGTCACATATCACCATCTTGCCTTGGATCTTGTCTCTTGGAAGTGAGCCTCTCTAGCAAAGCTCACTTCCCTTGACGTAAACCACCACATGCTCTCTCTCTAATCCCTGGATACAATGACTATCCATAGAGAAGCCTCCTGTTAGCTAATCTAACCACAGCTGGAAACCTTCTATCAAGCGTGACTGAGCCAATGGTTGAGACCCAAGGAGCTGTGCTTGCAACCGAGCTGTGGACAGTACCGTTGTTACCAGCTGCACAGACAACAGAGATCCCCTGCTCCATGGCTCTGAAGGTACCAATGGAAAGCGACAGAACATCGACTTTATTTTGGTCATTCAAAATCGAACAACACAAAAACAGTTGAATGATGATGATAGATACTCAGACTTAAACCATATCTTCATCTTGATCCTCTGAATCAACGTTACTATAGTCACAGTGCTTGCATTTCATAGAAGTAGATGTTGGAGTTAGATGCAAAACATGATCAATCCTTTTCTCAATCCAAGCTAATCTTCTCTCAAAGCTCAACACACCTCTATGCATATTCCTAGCATCAATCTCAGCGACCCGAGCGCAAACACGCAGAAGAATGTAGTAATCAGCGTGAACCGCATATACTAACGCTCCATCATCTTTCTTCCTCACATACTGAATATACCCTTGTCTCTTTACCTTCACCCGTGGCGGTATGTATACGAAATAGTTCTCTCCCATGTCTGCTATTAGTCTGCTTATCGCTCTCTCCTTGGATCTACTATCTTCTTGATTATCATCATCTCGTGATGGAGAACATTCCAATGATGGCTCACGAGGAGTGTCTTCTCCACTCTTGGATGGAGTTTCAATCCCTTCAGATTCCTTCTGGTAACTGTTCCAGAGCTTGCCAACGGTTCTGTATGTGTCATCAGCTGATGCTGCTTCTAATCCAGCGAAGATCTCGTTTTTCCCGTGAGATAAATATGAACAAAGATCATTTTCAAAATCAGCGGTTGTCTCAGCCTCGAGCTCGTAATATTTCGTTTCAAGGGTCTTCATAAGCTCTTCAGTGTCAAACTCAGTTGCTACTTTCTTCACTTGTACCAACTCTCCATCATCACCAGACTCCTCAGAAGCAGCAGCATCATCATCATCCAAACTCTTTTCCCACATACCGAAACCATTGATGTCATAAAGCATCCGTATCGCTACAACAAGAATAGACATAACACAGACACGAGTGGGAAGCCTGTGCTGGCTTTTAGACAGGTAAATCTCAGAAGGCATCGCCCAGAGACGCACAAGATCGATAACCTTATCGACGGGAACAGACAAACGCTCCAGGTAGTTCAAAGCAATGCCGTGGAAATTCACAGGTGGCAAAACCAAACCGATAACATCAGCGATGGACGCCGCTTGCGCTTCTAAGTTCTGAGCAGAAACAATCTCATCGGGGCTGAACATGACTCTAGCTCCCACGGGACAAGCAGCTGTTCGCTCTCCCATCAGTTCTTGAATCTTGAGGAAACACGATTGGTAAGGGAGCTTACCTTCCCGCGCCCATCTCACTATATCAGTGGGTAGAACCGGTGCTCCCGCTTTGTGACAAGCGAGGAAAGATATAGCCAGAGAGCTGGACAGTGGCAGAGAGCTCTTAAGCTGACTTAGCCATATCATAACTGCTCTTTTACCATCAAAACTACGATGTTGTGAGTCACCTTTGTTACTACGCCGCTTCTTAACCTCTCTTACTTCTCCATTTGTCTCTGTTACTAGCAAAATGTACACTTTAGTAATTTGTTTGAGTTCAGTAGTAATCGAATCTATATTGAATTATATAAAATAATTTAATCATATTCAGCTACCTTGAGATTGAAGCTCGGAATCACGAATAGCATTATCAGCCCAATCTTGATCAAAGGCACCAGAGAGAGCCAAGAAACGTAAGCAGATGGGTCCCACGATACCGATAATCAACGGCGTCACATTAAATTTCTCAACCAACGCATCGCACTGATAAGTTATCATCATTATAAGACCACTCGCGTATCTCTCTCTCGTCTGTTGGTAACAATCCTCGTAGCTCAAAGCCGTTACAGCTTCTTCTCCTCCTTCTCCACCGAAATCCTCCGGATCCGTTGGCACTCCTAGGTCGCCGACGCCGGCGGATTTAGGTTGAGTGATCTTGCTTGCGGCGGATTTGAGCTGAGAGCGGAACTGGGAGTATTGATTCGTTTCCTCGGGGTGTGAAGGAGTGGCTGTTGGTTGCGTTGTTATACGGCGAGTGTTGAGCTGCGAATACGTCGCGCCGCCGCGAGCATCTCCGGCTAAGTCCTCGTCGTCGACGGCGGTTGCGATTATATCGTCCGCTCGAACGCCGCACTGGAGGCAGTAGAAGAAACCGTCCTCTTCTTCGAATGCGTCGTTGTCGCAGCCCGAGCAAATCATCTTACTACTCTCCATGATTGATTCAATCAATTAGAGAGAGAGAGAGAGAGAATGGAATAAACCCTAAATCAGGTTTATGAGAAACACGACGAAGAGGGTGAAGATACGGAATTTTTCCATCGGGTCCTGCCTCTTAGTACGACGTCGTATTAACTATTTATTGGGCTCTATATGATTCGTCAAAGCCCAATATAGAGACCCATCTACACTGACTGCCTTAGGCCCACTTTTAATTCCTTTAATGAATTGGACCAATTGGTTTACGGACGAACCGGGACACTGGGATTTAAACCGTTCTTCGGTTAAAATATAGTACTTTTCACCGGTTTGTCTCTTTGTCCCTCCAAAGAACTCGAAGCTTCTTCTTCTTCTACTGGTCCTGTCTTCATCTAGGTTAATCGAATCTTAAGTAGTATCTAGTCTTTTCTGCTGCGAATCAATGGCGTTATGGATGGAAGCTGGTTCGGAACCAATGACAGAGAACGAAAAGGCTGACCTCGAAGCCATCTCTGCTCTCAAAGAATCCGCCGCCATCGAATTCAAAGTAAGAGAGTCTCTCCACTCTCTCTTCTCTTCTCCTCTGAACCATCTTATCACTTCCTATATGCTCAAAACGTGTTTTTTGTTCGAACAACAACAGGAACAAGGAAACGAATGCGTGAGGAAAGGGAAGAAGCATTACTCGGAAGCAATAGAGAACTACACGAAAGCTATTGATCAAAGAGCTTTGAGTGACGCAGAGACTTCGATCCTGTTCTCGAATCGAGCTCATGTTAATCTTCTGTTAGGTAACTATCGTCGTGCTCTCACTGATGCTGAGGAAGCAATCAGGCTATGTCCTGATAACGTCAAGGTATTAAAAAAAGGCACTTCCTTTAAACTTCTGTTGTTGAGCGTTCTCGTGATGTATTTTTCAATGCTTTGAAAGGCGGTGTATCGAGCTGCAAAGGCGTCCTTGTCGTTGGACTTGCTGAATGAAGCAAAGGCTTATTGTGAGAAGGCAATCAAGAACGATCCGGGGAATGAGGATATGAAGAAGCTTCTAAAGGTGGTTACTTTGAAGAAGCGAGAGAAAGAGGAACATGAGGCTGAAGTCTCAAAGGCTGTAGTGGAAGCCAAGGTTTGGTTTAATGACATAAGAAGCCAATAGAAAGCTGTACTACTTGAGTTTATTATTTAGTTTAACATTGGGTTTTGCTGCAGGCTTGTCTCTCTGCTTTCGAAAACAGAGGAGTTAAGATTGGGAAAGCAATGTACCGGGAACTCACGGGTCTGAAGAAGCCAGTGTTGGATCGAAACAACATCTTGCATTGGCCTGTACTGCTTCTTTACGCAGAGGCCATGACAAGTGACTTCGTTGAGGACTTTTGTGAAACTGACATGTTTGCAGCCCATCTTGATATGATATCCTTTTTTTTAATAACTCTTTTCGATAACTTCCACTGATTAGCTTTGTTAAGATCAGTTTTGTGTCCCTCCTTAGCGCTCCAAACATGTTTTCAGATGATAGCCCACCTCTGCCATGGGATAAAAACAATGAGTACACGCGTGAAGCAATCGAGCTTTACTACGAGGTAACCAACTTCTCCTACGCCACCCAAAATTCAAAGTTAAGATGGCTTTAGATCCGTTGAAAAGTTACTGAAGACTTAACTGTGTTCTGATGCATTTCGTGCTAACACGTTGAACGTTCTCCTCACTTTGCTTCTTTTCTCTAGGCGAGTTCGGCAACTCCATTGCCTAGGAGTAGAGTTCTACAGTATCTTCTAGAAGGGACAAAAGGTTCCCAAGCCGAAACCACTGGAGATGAGGACACAACCTTAACTAAAACACCTTACAACGGTAAGAATCATAAACTCATGATAATATTTTGTCAATCACTCTAAATGCTCACATATTTTCTATGAATGATGGCAAAAGTGAAAGGAAGGGGTTTGTCTGGTATGGTTAAAGTGAACGAGCGAAGAACATTGCATGACGTGTTGAAAGAACCTAACTTTGTCATCCCTGAGATCCCAGGTTTGTTTCTGTATTATCATGTTGACCTCTGTTTTCTCAGCTTTGTTTGCGTGAACTTATCTTCCTCTCTTTTGTTGGTTTTGTTAGTTTTCTACATTGTATCGAAGAGGTCCAGGTTTTACAAGGACTTTGCCGCCGGAAAATGGAGTCCGCCAAGTTGAGCAGCGAGTTATACAGTTTGGATACCTTTTACTTTTGAGTTTTGAGTGAAACCCCGAACTTGTGTACGTGTAAGAGTGATGAAATTCTGTTGCAGCGATTTTGATACTTTGAGAAGATTATTGTTAACACTTTTCAGATTTAGAAAGTTTTACCTCTGTTCTCAGTCTCAGTGTTATGTATAAGATCAAACGTCTTGATAGAAATAACATTTTTTGGGTAAGAGGAGAAAGTCAAACAAGTAAAGATAAACTTACAAAGGAAGAAACGTGGTTACAAACTTAGTTTACAAACTTAGTTTACAAAGCTACAACAACAAACACAGCAATTTTTTTTTTTTGAACATTTTTCTGCAGTCTATTCAAATAACTGACTAAGAAACCTGCTTCAAACTTAGGTAGCAAACTGAGAAAGCCATTCAACGTTGCGACCTTCTACGGGGCTTTACTACGAAGTGCAAAGAGCTTTTCTTGCTTATAAAAAGATAACACCCACCTTGTAAATGGAAAAAGTTTCTCAGGTCTTTAGTTGCACACCGAGAAGAACTAAAAGGCAGAGCGAGCAGAGGAAGATGAATAAGCCCACGATATTAGATCCGTCTGTGTGTATATAAATAAACGGTTGACACCTGAATTCTTCTCTGCCTAGCATTCTAATGGATAAGTCTGCACCTGTTTGTTAATATTTTTTCAAGGATATGTTAGTTCAAAAGATTATTTCCCTTCAAACTCTTTTTAACTTTTCAAGAAGATCAACCTTCTCAGTAATTCTACCTCGGCCAGGTTCTTCTCAGGTGAGCTGTTGGGTGCAGTGAGGTTGGACGCAACAGCTGTGTTGTACCGGAAGATCCTTAGCTTCCCCTCCTGGGAAAGTATTTAGGAAGTTTTAGTAAATGTATAATTGAGGCCCCAAGAAGAGTGACACATTATTGGATCACTAACCTTTGTTCCATAAACAAGACCTCCTCCTGGTGAAGGATGAAAGCAAGCGACATTAACTTCATCCTCTGAGCTAGGTAGTACTCTCACCAGTTCCATATCTGAAACTCTGTAAATCTAATAGAAGAGGTAAAAAAGGCAAGTCAGTATAACAACTACAAAATAATTGAATTTCTGGACACAGAAGCATAATCGTTTACCTCCAACACTGTGAAAAAATGTGATGTTGTTTCTCCATCACTCACAATGCTCTTCAATAGAGAACCATGACGCCGCCCATATGCGAGCAATATGTGCTCGGAGTTGGGTGAGAACTGCACGGAAACTTTTAATTATATAAAGTATTTCATCACAATCATACTAATCAGTGAGCAACTTTACCCTACAAAATTATAAGAGTATTCCCTGAAGTTAGCTAACCTGGATAGAGGTCAAGCAATGTGCAGCCCTAATTGCCCTTGACACAAGTACTGAACCAAATCTGTAGACATATATGAGAAAACTCTCTCGTTGGTGATCTGTCATATGCAATTTTTGAAACTTGAGAAATGTAATAATTAGCACCACTTACGTTTCCTTTTCGAGAGAATACACACGAAGTTCATACATGACATGGTGTGCTGTTACAGGATGTCGAGTAGGGGAAGTTGCAAGCCCTGAATCTTGTTGGACCAGAGTCTGCAAACCAGGATCTGTCTCAGCATGAGGAATAACACACGCAACACAGGCTGCTAAATATCTCCCACATGGCGAGAAATGGGCTCCCATTTCACTGCAAAGATTAACACACAAATGTATCCCCCATCAACAAAAGTGTAAATATTATTTAGCATCACGATGTTAACATATTAAGGAGAAAAATTACCTGCAAAGAACAGCATGATGTATTGCCAATCGACATTTGTCGGACTTGAGTATTGCACATGGGTCTTTGATGTCATGTGACCACACTCTCAGTTTGACAGTACAAGGCAACTCTGCAGCAGCAATCGAAGAAGCCAGTTCAGACGGGATTCTGTTTACGACAGGTTGAGCATCAGTTCCTGCGTGTTGAGTGTTACGAGAGAAAATACCTTCTGCTAAACCAGACCCTGCAAAGCGGGACTGTGAACTTCGTTCCCGGGAGTCGCCTCTTGCAGTAGCCCCATATAAGTTAACGCCACCAGGAATTTCTAATGACGCTACTGCAGCCTCTAAACTGGCTGTGGATGAATGAGGTGCTGAAGAACCTGTATGAGGAGTTGAGCTGGCATGACCACTATTACCAGTAGAAAGAACCCCTGAGTTAGCACCAGCCTGGCTCTGAGCCATCAACCACCCTTGTAGAAAAGGTAACTCCCACGAAACTCTGTCTCTGAGGTGAACTAATTGCTGAAGTTGCCCAAACTCAAGTTGACTGGGAATTCTATTTCGTCCAGTAGGTTGAGCTTCATCTATATCCATGGCATCAACTGAAGTGGTCGAAGTTCTAGCTCCAGCTTGGGCAGCAAAAGTGCTGCTCGAAGAGTTTTCTGGGACATGAAAGGAACCCGCAAGATCCCCGGACATAGCCAAGGGAAGAGTGGGAGGAGACATTGTTCTGCTGGAACTTTGATTACTCTGAAACCTTGTTTGTGCATTCCTTGGACCAGTAGTAGCAGTTGATTGCTGGATTCTTGGATCATCAGCAGAATATGACGGCAAAACCAAGTAAGGTAGTGGCAACAGTGGCAGTTCAGCTGCCACACTAGTACGACTGCCACTCTGCGTGTTGGTGAAGAAAATAGCAGGGGGTGGATATCGCAGATAACCTGGAGATGTTGCTCTAGTCATTGCGGAGTCTGATGAATCAATGTCAGTAACCTGCCATTTGTAGTTGACAGAGTAAGCCCACAAAGTGGCCGAACTATAACCGAATCCTCAATATGTAGCTCACCTCTGCTGTTAAGAGAAGAGGGACCCCATGTGGATGAAAGTGTACAGCTCTCAGAGAACGCCTTGTCTTCAATACAATCGCTGGTGATGAGTCTTCCCCTCTCTTATTGTAATCCCATATGTGCAACTACAAAAGAAAAGTCTTATTCTGAGAGGGATAGGCCGGGCGGGCGCTTCATGAGATATTTAAAAGGCAATAAGATACCTTATGACCAGATGCAACAGCAAGTAAATCACCTTCAGCGTGGAAGGCTATAGAAGCAATAGGTTTATCTGGTTTCAGGAAAAGAAGAAGAGGACGAAAGTTAAATCATACGAGGGGAAAAAAAAGCAGAAGAGGAAAAAGAAGAAAATACAATAAATGCATTAGCACTTACAGAAATCATGAGATCTAATACACTCCGAGGTTTTTGCATTCCATAAGCGCACCTCATGATCTAAGCTTCCACTAGCAACTATTTCTGAATAGCGTGGGTGGAATCTGACCTGCAGGAAACTCAACGACATTAGACACCTAAGCAGTGAGCTAACGTTTAAAGCATTGTCTAACAAACAAAAAACATAACAAAGTTGGCACCTATCAACAATCCTAACATAACCAATGAAGCAGTGACAGCATAGCAACCAAAATTCCACTACATGAGATGAGGTTAGGTAGTCTAGAGATAATAATGGTCTAGCTAAGCTCTACCTAGTAGCCATGGGAAATCAAAAATGACGCAAAGAGAAAAAAGGGATAGCATTCTCTAACTCACCACCCAGGGTGTCCTCCGATGGCCGCTCAGAACTTTTAAGCATTTTCCAGTCTCACAATCAATAATCTTCACAGTGTGGTCACCACTACAAGATTAAAAAACACAAGTAAAATCTCATTAGCCATCTAAAAAAAAAGATATAGTACAAGAAATACGACTCATAACTACTTACTGAGTAGAAGCAAGAGTTCTTCCATCAGAACTAAAAGCTGCAGCAATAGTTGACCTTGGAGGAGGTACAAGAGGACAGTACTTAGCAGATAAATGCTGCAATGACTCTGCCTCGACCCTATATACAAGGAAAGTAATCTAAATTCAGAAGCCCCAAGGGGGGTAACAATCTTGAGGAAACATTGGAAGTAAAGGTACCATGAAATAAGATTAAGTCCCAGCTCGCTCACTGGTTGGCTACTGGTTCCACAGGAAGAATCAGCAGCACCGCATCGGTTAACTCCCCATCGTTTCCTTGGCACAGACCTTGTTCTAGGTGAAATCTCTCTCTGGACCAGTAACTTGAAGACGCTCCTACACCTGCTCAATCAAAACCATATCAGAAGCTGGAAGGATTATCTGAAACTAATCAAGATTCATCTATAGCCTCTCCAAAGTTGTCTTTTTTTTTAAACATAATTCGAATACAACGATCTTCTTACATAACATAACGCTCCTAGCTATGGCTGGATGGATCTCTATAACATGAACAGAGAAGTAGCTCCAAAGTTTCTATAATTGAGAAGCAGAAAAGCATCAGAAATGAGAAAGTTCTGACCTTTGGCGATGGGAATTAGCCACAGGTTCTGGTGATGGTATCGGACAAGGTTGATCGTCTGACCACATAGGTTCCGTCATCTCTACAGCACGAAATTCACAGCGAATCCATTAGATGCGAAGACGACGATCTCCGTGGAAAGCGAGCTCGATTCGTCGATCTAATCTTCCCTAATTTCCTCGCCCGCGGCTCCGAGCTCGTGATTGGTTGATTATTTGATGAAGAAACCTACCAAGGAGAAACACGATGCCATGCGGTCTGGTCGACATTATCAAAAGATCTGTTCTTGATTATCTAAAACACATTCTCTCCTATTTTTAATTATACCCTTATATTTTCTCATCTTTTGAAATTACACCTTAATTCTTATAACACACTTTATAATTCTGATAATTTACCATTATGCAAAATCTGAATATATTTCAATTTTCAATCAGTTTTTTTACCTCAAGACTAGTTTTTCTCCTTTTTGCATGATAGTTTAGAAATTTGAGGGTTAGTTCATATTTTTCAAAAAAAAAATGATATGTTCGAACTAGTACCTTAACAAAAGAAGTTAAAACAAGAACTAGAAACATTTTATTTATCTATGTAAAACATACACGATTTTAATAGTTATTTTGGGAATAATGCTATTGTCAAGAAAATTTAGTTTAAGAGTATAAGTAGTTAACAAAATATATTTCAACCACTAAAAAAAGTTATCATTTGGCTGACGAATGACCATTCAGATGAAGAAGTCATAAAATGTTAGCATATCCTTAAGAGGGTGATTTGCGCTATGCCTATTTCTTCATGTCACAGAGAGTAAGACAGAGTTATTCATGGGGACCATATAGAAAACCTACAAGCTGTTAGAAAACTTCTGCAATGAAACAACAAACCATCCTCCTAATCATTAACACAACTTGTTGGTACAGCACCTACACCGGTTAACTTAACCAAAACAAATCCATTGAACCAAGAAGCCTACCGAAAGCTAAAATCACTACTAGTAATAACTTAAAGTACGACACTTTTTAAAAACAAAGACCTAAAGCAAGCTATCCGCTCTAGACGGCAACCGCCTAAAGAAGCTAAGCCCACGCGACGGCAGCTTCCTCCTGAACCGAGGCGGTCTCAGATAATACAAGCCAGCAACAGCCACGGTTAACTTAACCGGCACGACGTAAAACCCAACCGCAGAGACTAAACAGAATATCAAGAAGATAAACGTCGCGCGAGGATCACGCCAGCTCAGCAACGCCTGTGCCCTCTCTCCCTGACTCGCCATGTCACCAACCACCGTCTGAATCCTCCCGGCGATGCTCCTGACACGATCGTACCTCATTCTCACAACTTCGAACCCTCTGCTTGTCGGAAACGTGTCGAACTCTTCGTCTAGCTCGTCGGGAAACACGGTTTCCGCGTGTGAGACACGCGCGTCCATGTGTGGCGGATGCCTAGGTCGTTTCCTGAAACGCCAAACGCCAACAGCAGCCGCGTAGAGAAACATAGACGGAAGTATAAGCTCCGGAAACAAAACCATAAACAAGAACACCGCAACGAAAACCGTCGAGCAAACCGGTTTGGTCCAACTTCTCATAGCTTCGACCAATCTCGCAACCCAGACCAAACTCGAAACAACGTTAACCAGACGGAAAAAATTAGCTTTGCTCCTTCTCATACTCCAAACGTGAAAATCGTGATCAAGCATGTACTCAACAACCTCACGTCCCAAAGGCGGCTCTGCTCTACTCAGCCTCGCCGCAACCGCGTTTAGCGTCTGGTAACGCAAACGCTCAATCATGTGAACGCCTAACGGCTGTGTATAATGCATCTTCGGAAGCAGCGGCAGTGTATACATCTGAAACATATTGACAGCGTTACCGCACGATAACCTAACCGCTAAATGAAGCTCACCGGTTTTCTTCACTCCAGTAGCGTGCAGCACAAGCAACGGATACGAATGCGTGTAAACACGTTCTGTCTCCAGCGTAGACAACCTAATCCTGACTTTCCCAATCCGCGCATCTCGCGTGTTGCTGTTACTCTTGTCAACTCGTGCGTTATCGAAAACACCGATGGTTACGACCGTGCATGGGTCGTTTACTTCCCAAGTATACTGCTCGTTCCACTTAGGACAAAGACTATCAACAACGGTTCTTGTTCTCACCCATTTAGGACCGTACTTAGCTACGCAGTACGAGTCCGCGGTCCCACCGCTTTTCCCGTCTCTAACCTTCATAGGCATTAGACCCGTCGCACCAAGAATCCCAATCTCTAAAAGCCCGACATGCGGTTTCCAAAGCTCTTTCGCCGTCGGTCTAACGTCGCTGGTATACATCGTAGCCTCGTCCAAAACATGGTAGCCACCGTCTAGCGACAGCCTCAGATGAATCCTCGAACCAAACTGGCTATTACTGTTGTTGTTGTTGTTGTTACCGTTATCTAATGTAAACCACCTCGAACCAACCGGTTTATCTCCGGTTCTTCTCTCAACAGCCGAAACCGGAATCTGAACCCTCCCGACACAAACATCGTTTTGCCCTCCCGACACGCGATCCTCCACGACAGCTGTAATGCAGTCCTCGAACGGCTCCGCAACCACAAACATCAAATCCTCGTTCCAATACGGATTCGTAAAGCTCCGGGTCGGGTTTGCGGTGGAGACTGTGGTCCGTAAGATCTGATTCCCGACGTGTAGCTTCGTTGAAAGCTCAGGGAACCTCATGAGACCTGAACCTTTGTTCATAACAGCAACGTCTTGAGCCTCGATGACCGAAACCCTAAGGTACCATAGCTTGGGAGACAAGTAAACCTTAGATTTGATCGAAGAGAGCTCCTCTATATGGACGTTACCAGCTTTTGAATGCCACGCTTCAGCAAAAGCCTCGTCTGCTTGAGTCCCGAACCACACTGAAACCATAAGCTCCCCGACGCCGTTTCTACTCTCTATTTTGTACCACTGCGGAGCTAACGGACTATCCGGAGGTACCCGGGTGGGGATTTCACTTAAATCAAACCAGACCCGACCGGAATATTCTTCTCGGTTGCTTTCTCTTAGGAAGATCTCAACTCCAGATGACTGAATGGTTTCTTTAGAAAATGCAAACACTTGATTCCACTCGAGGTTATTCGAATTCACCTTTTTAGTAACTCCCTTGTAATTACCTAGCTTCACTTCCGACACGACTTCACCGGATACGGACAAGCCTTTAGCTTTATTGACTCTTACGTAAAGGTACTGCATTCGCTCAACTAGATCGTATGTCGAGCTTGTCTTGTCCTTGTGACTGCTCAAACCACTAGCAACTCCTCCGAGACGAGGCTTTGTCTCCTTAAGCGAAAACTCACTCGACCCGTTTGAGTAAAGGACGGGTCCGGGTCCGGGTCTTGGACCCGGAAGAGCGGTTATCACAAGAGGTTTCATCTCTCCTTGGTGTGGATAAAAAGGTAGCATCCTCTGTCCTTGACCGTTTTGTTGATTCTGTTGCTGGTGATTGAGAAGAGCTATATGCTGTTGCTGCTTACCCACTGAAGAGCTCACTTTCTTGCTTTTCTTTGCACCACCCGACCCGTTAACCCGACCGAGATTCCCATCGTTATCAGTGGTGACGTAGTGTTTTACGCTGAGTTCTCCTCGCACGTGCGAGAAAAGGCTTCTCTTTTCGAGCGTGTACAGCTGAACCACTGATTCTCCCTCTCGTCCAACGCTAGACCCCGTGACTCTGACTTTACCCAAAAAGTTTCTGCTGTTCGAAGAACGCTTCTCGTTGAAAACGCTGATCTCTAGTGTCTTGTAACGCAGCTCGTTGACGTCGATGACGTGGAAGACGAGCTTCTCGTTCCATATCGGGTTTAGGTCTTTGCGTTTGACCTGAGTTCGCAGACGTTGGTCCTCGAACTCGACTTCCACGAAAGGTGACGAAGAACCTTCGCCGTCTTTTGGCATGAGGTTGTGGGCCCCTATAATTTCCACCACGAGCTTCTCGTTGCCGGTGCCGGTTTTGGCGTCCGGGACCGTCATGACTGACCGGAAAAGAGAACGCAAGAGATGGAGATAAGATCTTGAGAGGGAAAGAGAGATTGAAGGCACAAGGCAAGTGAAAGGACAGTTGAGTAGAGAGAGGGAAGTGTGTGTGCAGAAGATTAAAGAAGACAGAGCGTGCTCTGGGAGAGAATCTGGATTTTGTGTTTTTACTAGGAGTATTTTTAAACTCGTTTTTCAAATATTTTTCAGTTAAAATAAAGTTTCTGTCAAGGTATTGAATGTTTCGAATAAATATTTTTGATTTAAATAATAAAATTGAATATACCAAAGACAGCTTTTTGTATAGAGTAATTGAACAGAGAACAGAAGGAAGGGAACTTAAGGGAAAGGGACAGAACAGCCTCGAGTTTAACGCTCGGTGGTCGCGCGTGGTATTAACGACGTTTCTCACCAGTGACATTGCTCTGCTTCTGCCACTCTCTTACCGTATGCTTTTTGCTTTCCTCCTGATCCGCTGGGACCCGCTTTTCGCTTTCCTTCTTTTTTACTTTTACAGTTTTACTCGGCTCTTTTTGGTAAGTCGTGACTCGTGACATTTAAAGATGAGGGAGTTGTCACGCGCCGATGTTAGCGAGTGTGAAATGATGGAAATAGGAGAGGCTCGGTTAATCCTCGTGGGCAGGTCAAACCTCAAAGGTCTATGGAACAGCAATTTGTCTCAAAAGAGTAGTATTTTGTCAGGGGTTAATATCTTATTCATTTGTTCTTATGTTTCAACATTCTTCATGATTTTCTTGTTGAAACAAAAGCAAAGCCTAGAGCATATGGGAAATTTCTAATTTTGAATTTTGTTCTGTGTATAAATCATGATTAGTGAGTTCATGTTATTATACGTCGACTTTTAAATTGTGTAAAGTACTTTGAGAAACTAATGAAGTTGGTAAGAATTTGTATCTTTTTTTTTTTTTGCTTAAATTTGATAAGAATGAGTATCTTATAATTAGATATTATCCCTTTTGATTTACACGAGAAACGTTATTAAGTACTTGGTTTGCAGGTTTGACATTGTGTTGCTCAACGTTCTTCTTGTTTTTTTTAGAGTTCCCATATGATAAGTTATGAGTTCATAAATTATCGGCATGTGTTATTACCGTTATTTATTAAATTTTCACTTTTTATTTTTTCCGTTTAATTTTCTCTTCTTTATTTTTCTTTAAAAATACCTTTTTAGTTTCTTCCACATGTTTTGCTCTGTGCATGCATGAAGTTATTGAAAACAAATCAAAACATATTAGTGAATGCAACCTTGTTAATGTCTGGCTGCCACCCTTGTTAATGTCTGCCACGTGGCAGCCAGTTCATAGTTATTGGAAATGCTACTTGTTTTCTTTTGTCTATTTTGGACTCTTACCACAACTCAAACTTTTCAAAATACATATAAGTAATTTGCTTGTTAAACGAGTTTAATATTCTCTAATGTTTTTTTCTTAATATTCGTAAAATACTAACATGTTAATATATTCTGCCATTCGGTAAATTTTAAATTTTTGTGCAGTTTAATAATTTCTCTATAGCTTAATTATTATTTTCCTGATTAAACAAAGTTTACCAGTACGAAACGAACCACAGAAAGTTGAAAATAGCGGGCCAGTGATACTTACTATTTTAACATTAAAACCCAATGATACTACTTCATATAACGGGCTTTTTTATACTAAGCCCAGAAACTGTTGTCTACGAAAGATACCGTATATGCTTTTTAGTGCTTTTCATTACAATGGACGTTCTTGTAAGAAATGGGCAAAATTAGTTTTTTTTTTCGTGTCCGAAATACTAGCACGTAATATAAAGGCAGAGACGAGGGTTTTTTCGGGGATATATATAATGTCTTACTTAATTTAGCATATAGTTATGATGATGCTGGCATTTTTAATTAAAGTAAAAAAAAAAATCTCCGGACAAATCCCAGAAGAAGGAGAGGGAAGCACGAAAGAAAGAAAATCAAACGAGCGACGAACATACAAATAAAAAAGTTTCGACACTACAAAATCGTAAACGAGTTTCGCTTTTGATATCACTTTTTCTTTTCTGGGAATCGAATCAAATCTCGTAAATTATCGCAAGTATATTAGCATTCTCGGTGTTTCGAGGCTTTCGTTACGAGAAGCTCCAATGTTGATTTGATATTTGATCTCTAAATTAGATCCAGAGATAGCAAGAACGTTGCGTATCTAACAAAATGGTAATGCCTTTTTTATGTTTTGATTGCATTTTTATTTTGTATTTGTTGGTTTATTATGTTTTGGTGCAACTTTCTCTTGTGTTGTCGTTTGATTGAATCCGAGTTTTGAATTCGATGCAACGATGAACATTGTGTTTAGCGATTGTGATTTTTTTTCTCATAATGTTTGAAATGTTCTTCTGTGCGGTTTTAGAGCCATGCTCATCGGTTACGTTTCACAACAAAGTCAATGTATGTAACAGTAACACGATAGGGATTTTGACTTTCAATTTAGACATTTTTTAATCAAGAGTTTGGTGCTTAGTTCTTAACTTTGTGTCTGATTCTGCATTGGCTAGCTACTTGTTATGCAATTTTCTGTATGACTTTTTGGACGATAATTTGAAAGTTAGTTGATTTTATTTAGGCACAACTTCAATTAATATTCTTAATTTCGATGTGTATGCCTGGGAGAGAAAAGAAACAGAAAGCCTCTTTGGTACATTTATGGAGTTATTAATGTTGCATAGCTGATTTGGGAAAGGTGTGGATTTTGTTGGTAGTCATTATGAGATGCAATCCTCTCAATACGTCTTTGAAGCTTTGATTTTGTTGCAATACTAATTGAGAGACTTATATGCAGAGTGTGTCAACTTTGTAGTTTTAAGATCATGTTTACAGCGAAGGTCTCATTGGGATAAAAACAACTTGTTTGATTACTTTTCTTTTATGGATTTTAACTTTTTTTTTTGGCAGGTTGCTACCTTCAGTCCTGCAGTTGGGTCCCGTGTGTGGGTGGAGGACGCGGATGAAGCATGGCTAGATGGTGAAGTTGTAGAGATTAATGGAGAACAAATCAAAGTTCTCTGCACTTCAGGGAAACAGGTAGCGGTTACAAGATATTCATATGCATTCATTAGAAGCTTCAATGTAACTTTTCTTGTTTATTTGTTGGAAACACACAGGTCGCTGTTAACGCTTCAAATATATACCCGAAAGATGTGGAAGCTCCAGCATCTGGAGTGGAGGATATGACAAGGCTAGCTTACTTACATGAGCCTGGAGTCCTTCAGAATTTGCAATCAAGATATGATATAAATGAGATTTATGTGAGTATACTCACAAGTTATTTATTGTTTTTTTTTTCTTCTTCTGTTAGACTGAATCCTGTTTACTATCAGACATACACAGGAAGCATATTGATTGCTGTTAACCCGTTCAGAAGACTTCCACATCTGTATAGTAGCCATATGATGACTCAATATAAAGGTGCCTCCCTTGGTGAGCTGAGTCCACATCCTTTTGCTGTTGCAGATGCTGCTTATAGGTAATTTTAACACTTACCCAATTTTTTACTTTTTTTTTAATTGTTATTATGTAAATGGGATGTTTGCTTTGGTTTGTTGTATTGCAGACAGATGGTTAACGAAGGAGTAAGCCAATCTATCCTGGTTAGTGGTGAAAGTGGGGCTGGTAAAACTGAAAGCACAAAGTCGCTTATGCAATATCTTGCTTACATGGGAGGGAGAGCTGGTGCTTCTGAGGGAAGGAGTGTTGAGCAGAAAGTTTTGGAGGTGAAACGATACTTATAGATGTTTGTCTTTTTTTCCCGTATAATCAAAGCTTATTCTGCAAACTATTGTGGATAAATTACACCAAAACTTCATAAAAGTTATATTCTAGTAGGCTAGCTTGAAACATGTTCTGTTCCTTTTGTATTCATTGTATCTATCTTTCTTTTTTTATGTTTTAGTGCTTATTATTATTTTGGTTTAATGCAGTCGAATCCTGTTTTAGAGGCATTTGGAAATGCAAAGACTGTTAAGAACAATAACTCCAGGTAATAGAGGCTTCCTTATACTCACTCAAATCATGTTCTAAGTGTTCTTTCTGTGTGAAAGGTTTTAAAATCTTGATTTGGTTATCTTACAGTCGATTTGGTAAGTTCGTGGAGATTCAGTTTGACCAATCAGGGAGGATATCTGGAGCTGCTATAAGAACTTATTTGCTGGAAAGATCGCGTGTTTGCCAGCTGTCTGACCCTGAAAGAAACTATCATTGTTTCTACATGCTTTGTGCTGCACCTGAAGAAGTAAGTTTCATTTCATCATTGAAGTAACTGCCTGCCTGTTCATGACGTATTACTAATGTACATCTTTTTTCTTTAATCTACTCTCAGGATGTTAAGAAGTTCAAGCTTGGTGAGCCGAAGACATACCACTATCTCAATCAATCCAAGTGTCTTGCATTGGAGAGTATAAACGATGCGGAGGAATATCATGCAACAAGAAAGGCTATGGATGTCGTTGGGATCAATTCTGAAGAGCAGGTAAACTCATCATTTAAATTTAGCTTAAACTTGCAAGATTGTCTGTAGTCACTAACGTCTTATCTTTTCTGGTAATGTGTCCAGGATGCAATTTTCCGCGTTGTGGCTTCTATTTTGCATCTGGGGAATATTGAATTTGGTAAAGGAAAAGAGATTGATTCATCAGTCCCTAAAGATGAAAAGTCTTGGTTTCATCTGAAAACTGCCGCAGAGCTTCTCATGTAAATGGCTAGACTCATAAATTGATTTGGGCTGCTTTTGTGCATGTGTCTGAAGTGCATATAAACCTTCTTTTTTTTTCCTTTGCAGGTGTGATGCAAAGTCACTTGAGGATTCTCTATGCAAACGTATCATGGCAACCCGTGATGAAACCATCACAAAGGATCTCGATCCAGAAGCTGCTACTCTCAGCAGAGATGCTTTGGCTAAAGTCATGTACTCAAGACTGTTTGACTGGTGAGTTTCTCTCTCTTGTTATTTGACCAACATAACTGCTTTGTACTAATTGTTTTTTTTCCTGTGTCTATGCAGGCTCGTTGAGAAGATTAACAGTTCAATTGGTCAAGATCCTGAATCGAAGTACTTGATCGGTGTTCTTGATATTTATGGATTCGAGAGTTTCAAGACAAACAGGTGCTTTACCGGTATGCCTGTTGTTTTCAGTTTGAATTAGATAGGTTCTGTACAATAACAAGTCTACCATTAATAGTTTGATTTAACATACAGAATTTTCAACTTGCTTTTTACATAGTGTTTTTTTTGTATTGGTCTGCTCAATATCATATCTCACCAAGGCAGTGCTGTTTCTAACGTGAACGGTAGAAAATATACGATGTTTCCTATTGTTGTTTGAGCTTTGTGTGGTTACTAGTAATTTCACTGTCATTGTTCATTGGCCCAATGCTTACTGTTTCTAGCATTTTTTTTTTGCAGTTTTGAGCAATTTTGCATCAATTTGACTAATGAGAAACTTCAACAGCACTTTAATCAGGTTTTGATCTGACAGCTCTTTCAATTTAGACCTTGTACCTCTGCCATAGTTCTAACTTGCGCGTAACACCGCCACTATGCAGCATGTGTTTAAAATGGAGCAAGAGGAGTATAAGAAGGAAGCGATCGACTGGAGCTATATTGAGTTTGTGGACAATCAAGATATCTTGGACCTAATAGAAAAGGTTTAGTGTGTGATCCTTCAAATTTTAGTACCTTTCTTGGTTGTGTCGTTTCATAGTTGCTAACTGGTGGTGTTTGTTTGTTTATTTAAACCTTCAGAAACCTGGAGGTATTATTGCTCTTCTAGATGAAGCTTGGTGAGTTTGAAACCCAATCTTAGATGTTTACTCCCTTCTTTTATAAAAATAAATGTAGTTGTAAGTGATGCCTTTGGTTTGCAGCATGTTTCCTAGATCAACACACGAGACATTTGCTCAGAAGCTATACCAGACATACAAAAACCACAAACGCTTTACCAAGCCGAAACTGGCTCGCAGTGACTTCACAATCTGTCACTATGCTGGTGATGTGAGCCTCTTTTGCTTATCCGCTGCGTTCATTTGTTCACATGATTGTGAAAGTCAGTAAATGATCTGTAAATATCATTGTTGCAGGTCACTTATCAGACAGAACTTTTCCTAGACAAGAACAAGGATTACGTTATTGCTGAGCATCAAGCGCTGTTAAATGCTTCTACATGTTCCTTCGTTGCAAATCTGTTCCCACCAGCAACTGACGATTCCAAACAATCAAAATTCTCCTCTATCGGTACTCGTTTCAAGGTATGTCTGATTTATTTTTTGTTTTGTCTCCACTTGTGTCAGCTTTAACATGTACTAAACCCCATTGCTTCTTTGCAGCAACAACTGGTATCACTGCTTGAGATTCTCAATACAACGGAGCCACATTATATCAGATGTATAAAGCCTAATAATCTATTGAAGCCTGGAATCTTTGAGAACAAAAATGTTCTCCAGCAATTACGTTGTGGGGTGCGTATGACATCAAATAATCAAAAGCTTCTCGTTACAAGTTTTAGTTCAATAAGAATGATGATTTTTTCTTTTTTTGTGACCTCAGGGAGTCATGGAAGCTATTCGGATTAGTTGTGCTGGCTATCCTACTAGGAAGCACTTTGGCGAGTTCTTGAATAGATTTAGTATCATTTCTCCACAAGTGTTGGACAAGAAGTAAGATGTCTCTTCCTCTCTCCGGATATGTCTTCATGCGAAGTTAATGAATTACCTTACTGACTTCTTTTTATATTAGTTCTGATGAACCAGCTGGTTGCAAGAAACTTCTTGATAAGGCAGGAATTGAAGGATATCAAGTAATGTCTTTGATCATCAAAATATCATCTTCAGTCTTAGGCTGCTTCTGTGATGTGTTACCTGAGATTTGAAGTGTTTACTTTTGTAGATTGGTAAGACAAAGGTTTTCCTTAGGGCCGGACAAATGGCAGATTTGGATACTAAAAGAACTGAAATCCTGGGAAGATCAGCTAGTATTATCCAGAGAAAAGTACGATCATATCTTGCCAAAAAAGCTTTTATGCAGCTACGTAGTTCTGCTACTCAGATCCAGGCTGTTTGCAGAGGTACTTGTCTTTGTTTTTTTTTTTTTTTCTTTAATTTACTTTTGAAACTAACTTGCAAACAAATGCGTCACTATCTTTTTCAGGCTATATTGGTAGAGGTGTATATGAAAGCATGCGCAGGGAAGCTGCTGCTTTGAAAATCCAGAGAGACTTGCGCAAGTTTCTCGCTAGGAAAGCTTACACTGATATGTTCTCTGCAGCTGTTTCAATTCAAGCGGCTATGCGTGGTATGGTTTCGCGTAAGGAACTGTCTTTCAGAAGGCAGACTAAAGCTGCAACAATAATCCAGGTATGATTTGTTTCATGGAACAATACTATACACTAGACTGGATACTAACCCTTGAATTACAAGGAGAATAATGATTGTTTTCTGTGTGGCACTGCTAATCGTGACAACGCCAATTTGACCATTACAGAACCGGTGCCGTGTGTTCTTGGCTCGGCTGCATTACAGAAAACTGAGGAAAGCAGCCATCACAACACAGTGTGCGTGGAGAGGGAAGGTTGCGCGTAAAGAACTCAAAACTCTTAAGATGGTGAGTTGTGGTTTCTTTCTTTGTTTAGATTTGATTTGCCCAAAAAATCAATGTGATTTAGATATATAAATATTCATGCTACACACAGGCTGCTAAAGAAACAGGAGCCCTCCAAGAAGCTAAAAACAAGCTAGAGAAGCAAGTCGAGGAACTCACATGGAGATTGCAGTTAGAGAAACGAATGAGGGTGAGCGTTTTCTACTTTTTTTTCCACTCATCAAATCTCTGATTTTTCTTGCAGTTTCTAAGAGTGCACTCTCTCTTTGTATTTATTCAACGCTGCAGACTGACCTGGAAGAGGCCAAGAAACAAGAAAATGCAAAGTATGAGGCTTCTCTAGAGGAAATACAAAACAAGTTCAAAGAAACCGAGGCACTGCTTATTAAAGAGCGTGAAACTGCCAAGGAAGTTTCCGAGGTGCTCCCTATTATCAAGGAGGTTCCTGTAGTTGACCAGGAATTAATGGAGAAACTCACAAATGAAAATGAAACGCTGAAGGTAACACTGTCTATGAAGTATCCACCAAATGAAAATATTCTAGCAAAGATTGTTGATCTCCTATATATAATGATTTGTCTTATGCAGGGGATGGTGAGTTCGCTGGAAACAAAGATAGATGAAACAGCAAAAGAACTTCAGGAGACAAGCAGAATCAGCCAGGATAGACTAAAGCAAGCTTTGAAGGCAGAATCTAAAGTAGAGAAGTTGAAGACCGCAATGCAGAGGTACCATTTGCAAGAATCTAACAATTAGCACTAGCAGTATATTCTATTTTTTTAAAAAAATTTAGCTGATTTTATTTTTTCATTTGCAGGCTTGAAGAGAAGATTTCAGAAATGGAAGCTGAGAAACAAATCATGCGTCAGACAATATTAAACACTCCTGTGCAAACTGTATCAGGGCATCCTCCAACTGTAACTGTTAAAGTATAATGTTTTTCCGATAACTCTAATATATGCTTCTTGTTTGCTACCTTCTACTTGTGCTTATGAAAACTTTTTGCAGAACCTGGAAAATGGCCAGCGTACAAATGTGGAAACCCAGATCAATGTAGGGCTACATTGATCTCTTAGATACCTCATTTCTTTTTTTTCTTTACACATTATGTTGGTTCATTCAATCTGAGAATCTACTTTTCCAGGAAGCTGAAGTCGCTGGAAATGCTGGGAAATCTGCTGCAGAACGTCTACTTGTACTGGCCATTCACTTTGTAACTATATATGCACAGCTTTAGTGAGCAACTCTGATAATTTATTGATGCTGCTTCTGCAGGAGAATGTTGATACTCTCATTGACTGTGTCAAGGGAAAAGTCGAATTCAGTAATGGCAAACCTGTTGCTGCATTTACAATATACAAGTGTCTTCTTCACTGGAAATGCTTTGAATCTGAGAAGACTAATGCGTTTGATCGTCTTATTGAGATGATTGGTTCCGCTATTGAGGTGAGTTGAAATACATTTCTTGGCAGTATAAAGATATTGCTGTAGTCATCTGCTTGAGTCAGATTCCAACTAACCATTGCATTCTAATTTGACCAAAAAATGGAATGAAACGTTATTTTATTTTCAGATTGAAGATGACAATGCTCATTTGGCGTATTGGTTGACAAACACATCGTCACTACTATTTTTACTTCAGAAGAGTCTTAAAACTGGTGGCGCAGGAGCAGCGGCAAGCAAAAAGCCACCCATCACAACTTCCTTGTTTGGAAGAATGGCCTTGGTATTATAAACTTCTGTGCTAGTATAACTTTATGGTTCAGTGTCAAGACTACTAACTATCATTTTTTAACCAGAGCTTCCGCTCGTCACCAAACCTTGCTGCCGCGGCTGATGCTGCTGCTCTTGCGGTGATCCGTCCAGTGGAGGCAAAGTACCCGGCTCTACTTTTCAAGCAACAGCTTGCAGCTTATGTTGAGAAAATATTTGGGATGATTAGGGATAACTTGAAGAAAGAGCTCTCAGCTTTGATTTCTCTGTGCATTCAGGTCTCATTTTCTCTATACGTGTGTCCTAATGTTGTGACCACTTTGCACTTCAAATTTAACAAGTTTTGTTCTGTCCTAACAATGAAACTTCAGGCACCGAGAGTTTCAAAAGGAGGGATGCAAAGATCTGGAAGGACACCTGGTAAAGATTCTCCTGCTATTCACTGGCAGAGCATTATTGACGGTCTCAATTCGGTTCTTGCTATTTTGAAAGAAAACAATGTAAGGGAAATAGTATAAGCTTCCGTGACATCCATCTTTCTTTTTTCGAATTCTCATGTGTTTTTTTGATGGTTTATAGGTTCCTTTGGTACTCATCCAGAAGATACACACTCAAACTTTCTCGTTCATAAATGTGCAACTGTTTAACAGGTAACAACACTTGACCATTACATATAAATGATCTCTACGCATTTTATTTGATACTCATCAGTACAACTAAACCAAGTGGGCTGTTTTTATTGGAAGCTAGTTATCTTACTTGTTTTTTTTTTAACTTAACATCTTATACAGCCTTCTCCTGCGTAAAGAATGCTGTACATTCAGCAACGGAGAATTTGTAAAAGCTGGCCTTGCAGAGCTAGAGTTGTGGTGCGGCCAAGTCAATGAAGTAAAATATCTATCTTTGTGGTTTTATAACGAAATAAATATTTTCTTTTCAGTTCATTTTATCACTTACTTTCCTTCTTTTGAATTTGCAGTATGCTGGTCCATCTTGGGATGAACTAAAACACATCAGACAAGCTGTTGGTTTCTTGGTATGTTTTTTTTTTCAGTCTATATGAGTGATATAGCTTTTCTTTGTCCCATATGTTTCTCTTAAAACCATACTAATAAGCTATATCCCTTCTCCTCGTTACCCTGCAGGTTATCCACCAGAAGTACAGAGTATCATATGATGATATAGTACATGATCTTTGCCCGGTAAAGCTCCGTCTTAGTATTAGATAAACCCATTTTGAGAATATTGAAATTGCTTTCTTGATTCATTTTCTTTGTTTGGTCTCAGATCCTTAGTGTCCAGCAACTTTACCGGATATGTACATTATACTGGGACGACTGCTATAACACCCGGAGTGTGTCTCAAGAGGTACATAACTGAATAAAAAAACAATATCATGAAAACCCTTAATAGATCCTGAGCAGAGTGTGACACTTTCTCTAACAGGTGATATCGAGCATGCGTGCACTCATGACAGAGGAATCAAACGATGCAGACAGCAATTCCTTCTTGTTGGATGATAACTCCAGGTAAACTCTCTATTCAAGCAAGTGGACTCAATCATTTTTTTAAGAGTCATAAGCATATAACTGGTTTCTTGATATCTTCTCTGCAGCATTCCCTTCTCAGTGGACGAAATATCAAGTTCGATGCAAGAAAAGGACTTTGCGAGTGTGAAACCTGCAAAAGAGCTTCTGGACAATCCAGACTTTGTTTTCTTGCACTAAGTTTCTTCTTGGAACTTGAGAAGCGCTATCTGATTCTATAAACCTCTTCCTCTGTTGTTTTAGCCTGAGGTGGAAGAGAGGTGTCTTCTTGCACCAGTTCTTGGACCAGAAGATGGGAACAAAGTGTAGATTTTCCACTTGTTTGTGTGGGGGTTTGTTTCTTGCAAAAACCTCTTATTTACACCAATTCATTCATTTGTTATTTTGACCCCCCCACCATTTCAAAAGTTTTCTTGATTTTTATACCCAATGTTTACTGACCAGATTAACTCAAGTTTTAATAAGTTTTGAATGTAGTGACTACATAATGTTGTTTTTTTTTGCTGTTGTACAGAAGAATTTATATTTGTAAAATCTCTCTACTTGCTTTTCAGTAAGGGAGTAGTAGAAAATAGCATTTTCATCAAATACTGTATATATTTTGTGGTTTCACATGGTGGATATGATTGATAGAAACTAAAATAGCGTTCCAATTGGTGATTAATATTTCTGATCAGGGGCTATATAAGAAATATTAATATCTCTCGATTAATAAAAATAATAATAATAATATATTGGGAAAAAAGAAAATAGAAAAGCAACAACCCTAGTAGAAACCTTAACAGCACCACCATCTGTTATCTTCTTCGTCGTCTTCGTCTTCTTCATCCTCTACCTGCGCCGCTTTCTTACTCAAGGTTCGTCTCGATCTCCAATCTCAGCGATAAAATTCTAAGTCGCGAGATTCCTTCTCTCCATAGAAACTTCACCTAGATTAGTCTTAGATTTGGAATCGAATTGGTTTTTTGATGTTTATGTTACGGATTGATCTGGTAAAACCCTAATTTCTTCGTGGTGGGAGAGACTTGTTCGCGTGATTGATTTCGCTTCTGGTTGAATCTTGTATTGGAGCAGGAGAGAGTAAACGTTTTCAAGGCGTCTGAAAATGTCGAGGAGCAAGGGGTTGGCGGAGCAAGATCTAAGTAAATTGGATGTGACTGTGCTTCATCCGTTATCTCCTGAGGTCATCTCTCGCCAGGCTACTATCAACATTGGTAAGGCCTTTCAGTTTTTTTTTTTTGCGTCTATATTAGCTTGATGTCAAAGAAGATAACGATTGGACTGGCATAGTAGAAGCTAAAGCTATAGTGTTACATCTCAGGAACCATTGGGCATGTTGCTCACGGGAAGTCCACTGTTGTGAAAGCTATTTCTGGTGTCCAGGTAAAGTTTTGATTATCCACTTTTTTTTTTCACAACTTACTTGATCTGTTTTTGATGTTACTAGATCAATTGATACATATATCATTTGTATGGTTGTGTAGACTGTTCGTTTTAAGAATGAATTGGAGCGTAATATCACTATTAAGCTTGGGTATGCAAATGCCAAGATTTACAAATGCGAGGATGAGAAATGCCCTAGACCAATGTGCTACAAGTGAGTTCTTGCTTGCAAACCGTGTTTGTTTTGATCTTCTAGTGTATAAGGTTGTGTGTGTCGGATAATCTTAACAACATGTGTGTTATTCTAGGGCTTATGGAAGTGGAAAGGAAGACAGCCCGAACTGTGATGTCCCTGGGTTTGAGAACGCTAAGATGAAACTATTGAGGCATGTGTCATTCGTGGATTGCCCGGTATGATGATTTTTACGGCTCTATGTCTTCTTCTTTAAATGCTATTTCAAAGGGTGGTACTTGCCTATGTCAGTGATCAGTTCTTTTTATACGGATGTTGTTGTACTCAAGTCTGCGTACTTTAGGGTCGAGTATTTAAAGAGCGAGAGTTGATGGAGAAGTCTTAGATTCTTGGCTTTATTCTTGTTGATGATCTTGGTGTTCTATTATTCAGGGACACGATATTCTCATGGCGACTATGCTTAACGGAGCAGCCATCATGGATGGTGCACTGCTTCTTATCGCTGCAAATGAAACTTGTCCGCAACCACAGACATCCGAACATCTTGCTGCTGTCGAAATTATGCAACTCAAGCATATCATCATCCTTCAGAACAAGATTGATCTTATCCAAGAAAACGTTGCCATCAACCAACACGAGGCCATTCAGAAATTTATAATGGTTCGATTCTTTTTTATCTCTTATGGATCTCTTGGTTTAGCTATAAGGAATAGGGTTTGGGGAACTAGGTACTCATATTTTCATCACATCCTGTTTGTAGAACACTGTCGCAGATGGTGCCCCAATCGTCCCAGTGTCAGCTCAATTGAAATACAACATCGATGTTGTGTGCGAGTACATTGTCAAGAAGATCCCAATCCCTAAGAGGAACTTCGTATCCCCACCAAATATGATAGTGATTCGGTCTTTTGATGTCAACAAACCTGGGTTTGAGGTTGATGATATTAAAGGTGGAGTTGCAGGTGGAAGTATCCTCCGGGTATCTACCTCTCTCTCTTGAGCTCTCAAGTACAACTTACTTGTGTTTTTGTATATTATCTCTTTTATGGTACACATACTTCCACAAAGACAGATCACAGTATATGTCATCTGACTACATTTTTTATTTATTTGTAGGGTGTATTGAAAGTGAACCAATTGATTGAGATCCGACCTGGAATTGTTGTGAAAGACGAGCGTGGCAACCCAAAATGCACTCCAATTTACTCTCGCATCATTTCACTCTACGCGGAACAGAACGAGCTTCAGTTTGCTGTTCCTGGAGGTCTAATTGGAGTTGGAACAACAATGGACCCTACTCTTACTCGTGCTGATCGTTTGGTGGGTCAAGTCCTTGGTGAAATCGGTTCCCTTCCTGATGTCTTTGTCGAGCTCGAGGTATAAACAACAACTCATGATGGGGTCTCTTACTCTCTTGTGCTTTTTCTCTTTTGGTGGTAAGGTTAGTTAATTTGGTTTATGAAAAAAAAAAATCTTGTAGGTGAACTTCTTTCTTCTAAGGCGACTGTTGGGAGTGAGAACAAAGGGATCAGAGAAGCAAGGAAAAGTGTCAAAGCTAACAAAGGGAGAGATTCTGATGCTCAACATCGGTTCCATGTCCACTGGAGCCAAAGTTGTGGGAGTTAAGAACGATCTGGCTAAGCTGCAACTGACCGCACCGGTGTGCACGAGCAAAGGAGAGAAAGTGGCTCTGAGCAGGCGTGTGGAGAAGCATTGGCGTTTGATAGGTTGGGGTCAGATTCAAGCTGGAACCACCATTGAAGTTCCTCCTTCACCTTTCTGATGAGGTGGTGTTTGTCTTAATTTTCATGTTTGTGTTTTTTGGAGAGTACCTACCTACCCATTTGTTACTAGTTTACTCTTGTTTGTGTTTTTCCTTCTTAGATGTTTGTTACATTTTTTTTGTCTCATGTTTTAGTTAACTTCTCTGTTTAATTACATTGGGAATTTCAGAAACACTGGTGAAGTTTACAGAAATGATTTTGGAATATTTTTATGTTCTCTCAAAAAATCAGTGTCGATCTTATTATCTCGAAAAAGATAGCAGCGTGGCTCCTAATTATCCAAGAAAATATAATGCCACTGCCAACGAATGTGAAATGTTTATATCATTAACTTCCACTGGTCATTGGTGTGTCGGTCCAAACGGAGTTAGGAACCACGAGTTGGTATTTGCACCTAACCTTTTCACATCAAAAGGGAATATTTGTATTATTTTGTCACGAATTCACATGTTTTATTGGGGACCATGAGGACCAAATTACAACTGTTGTTTTTAACACACTGAAAGAGAAACTTCATCTAAATTTTTGATTATTCTTTGTCGAGTTGGCAAATTCAGATAGTTGCTTTCCTACCTATTGACATCCTGATCTTATACGATAATCATAATCCCAAAAAAAGAATGTCCTTACCATCTCAAACATTCCATAAGGTTGTATTATAGGTCACTTATCTCGAGTCTTTTTCTGCCTTGAATATGACGTTGACCCATTTCTACAACTTGTTTCGTTTTCAATATGATATTTCAAATGGCTTCAACTTTGTCTAAATGTTTCCGTACAATCTATGTATTTTTTACATACTCCTTATTAATTTTCATTTTACAAGTTAACAGCTTAAAGTTATAATATTGTTTGTTTGATTGCTAACCCAATAAGTTAACTTCAGAAAAAGTCCAGACGAACTTTTCAACTATGAAACTAGCATCCTTAGTTCCTTACTGCTTTCACATTGAAGATTATTAGATATCATTGATTCAGTTTGGAGTGGCGAATGTAAAAATATTTTTTATGGGGGTAAATTGCATATAAACCTAAAAATATGGCTAAGATATGATGTTTAGTAGGAGAAAATAAATAAAATTTAAGGTATATTATGCAAATTTTAAAATTTTTATGGTGGCACTTGCCACCCTCTTCTTTCACCTAGGTTCGCCAACTTTTGTAGTCTGTAGAAGATTAGGGTTAACAAATTAACCGATGCCATTGATATTTCTTGTTTTGTAAAGAAACAAGAAAAATAAATCTCTTTCAGTCTTCACTTTAGAAATGGGCACAGCCATGGATCACTTACCCAAATATTGGTCCAGTAATACATTTATGGGTATACAAACAAAAATAGATGTAAGTATGTAACTATAATGTCATTTACTTGTAAATGGGCCTAACTATTGACTTGTTCATTTATGGCCTGTGCTCAGCTGCGACTCTTGTGACCACCTCGTAGCACCAAAATTAGTTATATTTCATAAATAGTGGCATTTTAACACTTTTTATAAAATAACTGAAATACATTTATAGTTTTATTAGTTACACATATTTAATTAATAATATTCAGATTCAAAATTATTTATAAGATCAGTGAATTAAATAAGTAATATTAAATGTTTTGGATTTGAAGTCTACCATCTAGATATATCCATGGGTGTGATCTCGTGTATACATATTTTTTTTTTACGAGCAAATAGAAATATCTGACACCGATATATAAACTGTCAAAAAACTAATTAGTTAGATCTAAATTTCACGGATAACTCTGAATTATAAAATGTAAATAATAATGAGTAATTCTTTCAAATAATCATTTTAAAGTTTTTTATCACCAAAATAACTCTTTAGAAAATGACTAAAATAATTTTTTTATTTTAAAACTTTTAGTTTTAAATATTTATCTTTTTTTTTAATTTGAAACTCTATTCTCAAAACCTCATTCTTTAATTATAAGTCATAAGTTTAGATTAGTTAACCTTATGAATATAAGTTTATATGACTATTTATAGAATTTCTCAATAACAATTAATATTAGATAGAAAATAAATACAAATTATTTTGAAATTTTAAAGTAATATTATTTATTTAACAAAAAATATCAAAATAACGTTATTTATAAAATAGATAGAATACTAAAGTAAATTTGTGGCAATGCATCAATTATGTGTATGATAGGTCATATCATGTGATATGCTTGACGATTTTAAAAATACATGTGTGGCAATTTTGGGATTCTGGTAATACCGTTTCTTAATTTCTTGCATTAGTTATGTTATCTTTAAAATTAATTAGTCAGAGAACAATGTGTGTGATGTTATAATTTTGCGACTATCTGCTTTGACTGACCACTCAGTTTAATAATCCTAATTTTGACCATCTGGTTACAAGTTACAACGCTAACCATGCATAACGGGTCATTATTGTAACATATAGATATAGTAAGTATATTGTTATTCTCTTACCTTTTAAAAATCGTAATTTCATGTGGTCTCATGTGTTTTGTGCTTCTGTAATAATGTGGCTGGTTTATTTATTGATTGAATACTTAATTAATTAACAGTTGACAAACATGAACTAACTTACAAAGAATACAATTTAATGCAAGAAATTAAGAAACCAAATCAATTAATTCAAAATTAGTCTAGATAAGCACATTTAAGCAAATATTTTGTCATGTTCCAAAAGATTGAGCTCCATTTAAATGATTAACCGAAAGACTATGATTTAAATATATGTAATATATTTTCATTTTCTCACTCTATGTATATGAACTAAAGATGGAAATTATGTTCAGAAAAAAATAAAGATGGAAACTATCACTCATAGTACATAATTGTGTATTATATAATATTATATTATAGTAGAGTATACTAAAAAGATATACTCGAAATTTCCCATATATATAATTAGCAACTTATCTTAATAATATAAAATAAATTAATTAAAATAAAATTAATTCATATTATGAAATATTTAAAAGTATATAAGATTGTAACATCTTAACTTTATTAATTCTTTTAACTTTATTAATTTTAGATCAATGTAACATATTACATGAAACATAATATATAGATTACTAACTTGATCGAAAATACAACTAGCCCTTTTTCAAAAAAAAAATGCGACTACTACAAACAGTTAACTTAAACTACTCTGACACAATTAGGTGCATTATTTCTGAAGAAACAAATAGGTGTATTATATAACCGAAAATACATGATCTAGATGTATCGATTTGTAAAATACATGTATAAGAAACAAGTTTGACTTTGTAGTTGAGGAATCCGAGCAGTGGTTAAGGCAAAATTTATGATAGATCGATCACGTCACATGCAATCATGCATTACGCTAAACTTCCTACATTATTACTTAACGACTCCAACTTTAATTTCCATAATAATAATTTCTCAATTGTTTCCTAGTAAGAGTCATCTTCTCAACATTAGATTTGGAGAGGACTTTATAAAATGGATATTTAGTTGGATTTCAGTAACTTTATATTTTCATGTCTTTTTTTTTTTTTTTTTTTTTTTTTTTTTAAATATGGATATCATTTCTGAAAAATGTTTTACAGCCTTACGAAGATGGATAACACATTTTTAAAGTAGATAGCAAATAGAAGATGAAGCAAATGTGAAGCAAGCAATTTTGAGATAAGATTTTCCTCCTTTAGACTTGTACTCTGTCGAACCAGATGGAAAGATATGTTTGTTGTTGCTGTCGTGTTGATGAAGTTGCATTGGGGGGCCTGGAGAGTGGCCGAGTTTCCCTGTCCAGTGAGAAGAGCTTCGAGCGCATCTGTAACACAATGTCTTTTAAGATCTGCTGTGAGGGCCTTAAGACATTTGAATGCAGTCTGCTGTTTCTTTCTTTCCAAATGTGATATATAGATGCTTGAAAAATCAGGTGAATCATTGTTCTTAGCTTTCCTGTAATCCGAGGAGAAGAAAGCCAAGCAACAATATCCAGAAGTGAAGGAGGAGGGTTTAGTCCTGAGCGGACCAGTAAACCATTCCAAACACTGAGAGAATAATCACATTCAAAGAAAATATGGCATGTTGTTTCATTGCAACTGCCACACAACAGACATGCTGGAGGTACATCCATTCCCCAAGAGAGCAGCCTGTCACGAGTTACCATTCTTCCTCTCATGACTAGCCAAGTGATGAAAGCGTGCCTTGGAACTCTCTTCTTAAACCAAACCAAATTATGCCAGTGAACTGAAGGAGGGTTAGGTTTTAAGGTGCTGTAAAGCTTTGAGATTGAGAAATCTGCTGGTTGCTCGATCCGGGAGTTCCTCCACAGGAAGTAATCTCCATCAGCGGAATCAACGTCGGGTATCCGCTCAGGTAGCTCAGAGCGGATAAATCTCAGAATAGGATGTCTGCTCCTCGTTGATATGTTCCAGCGTCCATTTGTTACGACGGTCGAGACAGAGGCCTCAAAGGCAATGCCGGAAACCATAGGTCCGTTAGGTCCAACTGCTTGAAGAATTGGTCCGTTGGGAGTCCATGTATCATGCCAAAAGGATATGTTCCTGCCAGAAACAACATGACCAAGAATCAAGGGGCGTGCCAATTCCCGAAGAGTCATAATCCATCGCCATATCCAACTCCCAACAGTAGAGAAATCTGCCGTCCAAAAAAGATTTTGTGGAACGTTATGTCGCCTTACCCACGCGACCCATAAAGATCCAGAGCCAGCAAAAAGGTTCCAAAGGAGTTTGATTCCATAAGCAGAGTTAAGGTCTGAGATGCGACGAAGACCCAGCCCTCCACTCTCCTTGGAGGTACAAACTGATTCCCACGCCACTTTTGCTCCACGAGCCGAATCAGGAGCTCCAGACCAAAGGAAAGCACTCAACATTTTTTCCAGGGCATCTATACATCCCTTAGATAAAGGGAAAACAGATGCCCAAAAACTGATGATGCTATAGAGAACTGACTGTATCAATTGCAACCTTCCAGCAAAGGAGAGATGTCTAGCTTGCCAAGAGGTAACTTTAGCCCGAATTTTATCTAGTAATGGTTGATAATCCGTTCGTCGAGCTTTGTGAGGAAGCAGGGGCAGACCCAAATATCTCACCGGAAGAGATCCCCGTGATATACGAAACTCTGATGCCAAATTTGTCGCAGCCTCAGTATCATCCCCGTTAACAAAGACACAGGTTTTGCGGAGATTTAAAGCAAGGCCTGTGCTTTTCTGAAAATCTCTGAGCACCTGCATAATACCCCGAAGAGAGCCAGCAGTTCCATCGAAAAATATGAGCAAATCATCGGCAAAACTTAGATGTGTTACCAGTGGGTCTAGACAGCTTGGGTGAGCTCCAAATTTTCCTTCCCGTACAGCAATGTCTAACTCCTTGGAGAGTATATCCATGGCCATAACAAAAAGAGAAGAAGAAAGTGGATCGCCCTGTCTGAGGCCCTTTTTTCCAGGGAAGAAACCTGATAACTCTCCATTGAGAGAAATAGAGTAGTAAGGCGAGGTAATGCAGGTCTTGATCCAAACAATAAACTCTGGTGGAAGGTTGAAAGCGAGAAGGATATTGAGGATGAACTCCCACTCAATGCTATCAAAAGCCTTGGAGATATCCACCTGCAAACAACCTTTTGTGATGCTGCCCCTCTTATGAAAATCCGCAACAAGCTCAAATGCAAGAAGAACATTTTCTCCTAGCTGTCTACCCTTTACAAACCCCACCTGATTTCTTTGAACTGTCTCTTGAGTTATGGTCTTTAGCCGGGAAGAGAGAATCTTTGAAATTATTTTGTAGACCGTGTTGCATAAAGAAACTGGTCTGAAATCAGAGAGGGCTGAAGCTCCGGAAATCTTCGGGATCAAGGAAATCACGGTGGCATTTGTTTGTCTAGGCATGGAGGAAGTGAGGAAGAAACTCCGTACTGCACTGATCAGATCCCTTCCCACAATATCCCAAGATGAAGTGAAGAACTCTGATGAAAACCCATCTGGACCTGGTGCCTTGCACTTGGGCAGAGAAAAAACAATGCTTCTGATCTCCTCTTCTGATGGTATTGCCACTAAAAGATCAGTCCTGGAGGAGTCATGTCGATAAGGATGAATGTCCTGGATATATTCGATTGAGTAGGGAATAACTGCCGCATTTGATCTCCCTTGAAGATAAGTGTAGAACCGAATGACCATGTTCTTCAATTCCTGGCCATCAAACACTCTTGTATTATTCACATCAGTGAGAAAATGAATAACATTCCTTGACAGATTTGCCTTAACAGATTTATGGAAAAAAGCAGTATTAAGATCTCCCTTTGTCTCCCATCTAACCCTCGACTTTAACTTGAAGAAGTTTTGCTCTGCTGCTGATAGCAGAAGCCAAGAATTTTTTGCATTTGCTTCATCCTGGAACAGCTGCGGAGATGGAGCCGTCAATACCAGACTTTGAATATCCTGTAGTCGCTGGAAAGCTTCCTTGGATCTCTTCTCTATATCACTAAAGCCAGATCTGTTAATTTCCTTACAGCATAGTTTTGCTGCTCTCATCTTCTGATATAAGGAGACCAAGGGCGTAGAGGAGATGACCGGCGATGTCCAGGCAGCTTTCAACAGGTCAGCGTAGTCTGGGTGAGTTGTGAAAAAAGTGAAGAAAGTGAACCTGACATTCCTTCGTTGAGGCTCATTTCGAATTTGCACTATGCAAGGCGAGTGGTCAGAAGATCCAGGAGAATCAAATATTGCAAGGGAATTAGGAAATTTCTCCAGCCATGCTTCATTTATAAGCGCTCTGTCCAGCTTCCTAGTCCTAGGGCTAGTGGGACTATTATTCGACCAAGTAAAGAAACACCCTCTGAAAGCTAAGTCAAAAATCTCACTTTCCTGGAGACACTCTTGGAAGTCTGTCATACCGCCAATTGATAAGTCTGAAGGATGAAGTGAGTAAGCCTCTGATGTCGCCAATACCTGATTAAAATCGCCTAGCACCAGCAAAGGAGAGTTTCTGATGATAGATGATTGAGCAATCTGATTTATAGAATTCCAGAGAGGCATCCGGTCACTCCTCTCATTGAAAGCGTAGACAAAACAGACTGTGATGTACTCAAGAGTGGCCGGCTCAAAGAAACCACAAACCATGATCTGTGGCGAACGGAAGTAGACAGCAACAGACAAGGACGGATTCCATACCACAACAATTCTACCATTTTCTGCTTCGGGACTATGATTGGAGTCAAATTTCCAACCTGGGAGAGTAGTAGTAATCAGAGTCTCTAAAATATCCTGCTTCACATGTGTTTCCAAAAAAGCGCCAAACATAGGGCGATTTGTGTGCATCCATCTTCGAACATCCGATTTTCTGGTGTTGCCATTTAGGCCTCTTACATTCCAGCAAAAACACTTCATAAAGAAGACAAAAAGTTTTGAGCGAAGCACTTAGGCTTCCAAAATAGGAGACTCCCCACTAGGCGAAGCCTCACGCTGAGCTGTGTGAGAAGTATCCCGGGCTGTTTTTGAAGCAAAGAAAGTCGGTGAGGAAGCATCCAAACTATCACAGATCTTGAGTATAGCCTGTCGCTGTTGTCTCCTTATCCTCCTGCGATCCTTCTCTGTTGAAAAAGGTGGAAGCTCGGCTTCCGCGGCAGCGATACGCTTTCGCAGGATAGATTGAGCTGCACTTATGAGCTCCTCTTCCGAGTCAAATTGAGCAGAGGTTATAGGCCTGATTATTTCCGGTGGGGGACATTTCACTCGAGGTGGTGGGGTACGATGTACCACTGGTCTCCACTCAAGAGAGCCACCAGATAGGCGTACTGGGCTGGATGGCAAGCTTTTGGATCGCCTTAGCTTGTTTTCTCCTACCTGCAGATGAGACCCTGCATTTAATGGAGAGTTTGAGCGTTGAACAGAGTCTTTAACGAAGCCTTGAGGGGCTCGGAGTTGAGTGTTGACTTGGGCAAGACCAACAGAAACCAAAGCTTTTTCTGGAGGCAGTTGCGGATCCACATCTGTAGCAGTAGGAGAGTCAACAATAGCCGCAGGAGAATCAGCAATAGCAGCAGGAGGAGAGACTTTAGCTGCAGCATTTGAGATTTCCTGAGAGCGTCGGTCGGGGCAACGTTGCTCGGAATGTCCATATTCTGAACATATGCCACACTTGTGAGGGACTTTAATGTATTCCGCAGATATGAAGACAGAGCTTCCATGCTTGTCTACAACCTTCACTGACTTAGGTCTTTTTGCAGCCAATTTGATTATTACCCTGAGTTTTGCTACACCATTTGAATAAGAAGGAAGCTTGTGAAACTCAGATTGAACCGGAATTCCAACTCCCGTCGCAATAGTGCTGAAGCTTTCGAGAGACCATAGTTCCTGCGGAATGCCTCTGAATAGAACCCAGACGGGAGCGTACTCTAACCTCATTGGAGCCAAATTTATTTTTGGAGACCATTCATACACAGAGAAAGCACATTTGCCGGAGTGCCAAAACCCCACGTCTAGAACCCACGCTCTGGTGACTTCACAAGGAATGAAAATCAAGCAGACATTTTTTGAGTAATGTCTAACTCGAATCCTTCCATGCTTTCCCCATATGGGGTTTAAGTCAGCGAAAATCTTCGACGGAGAGGGAGCCGTGCCATGAAAGTGGGCAACAAGATAACCCGCCCAAGTATTGGACGGTTTTAGGACAACTGATTCTGGTGCTTTTACAACCGGAGTTCCGTCATCGGCGAATGTAGGCGAGGCCATTTTTTTGAGGTTGTGTGCCGAAGACTTCAGCTTCGAGACCCAGAGTGCCGGAGAAGGCGAAGAGACGGGTCTGTGAGCGGAATTCATTGGCGGAGATGAAGAGTGTGGAGGAGCCTGATTTGCCGGGGAGGGACCGACGGAAGTGGGGACCAACGGAGGTAGAGACTCAGGGGAGGATGGAGTCGATGGTAGAGTCGCAGGGGAGGATGGAGTCAGTGGTAGTGAAAGCGAGACCTCAGGGAGAGGAGTCACCGTCGCTGGCTGAGGAGAAGAGGGCTCCGTCGCCGGATTTGCCGGAGTGGGAGCAGCGGAGATGGCGACCGACGAAGGTGGAGACAAGGTGAAGGACGGAGGCGGAGAGAGGGGACGTGGAGTCGAGACCTCGGGATGAAGAGCCATCGACGAGACCAGATTTTTCGCAAGGATGAGGTGGGAGTCCCGAGAGACAGGACACAGATCTGGTGGCCATGGAGGCTCGGACGGCGCCGGAGAGGAGCCAGACAGGGAAGCCATGAAGACCGGGAGGGGGGGAAGAGTTCTCAGTGTCGGTAGTGGTACCGACGCCGGCGGCGGTAGGAGGAGGAGGACCCTATCGCCTTAGAATCGCCAGAGATGGCGCGTAGACAAGGCGCGTGTATATTCAATAAGGAAAGTCTTATTATATTTTCATGTCTCATTTCTTATACTGATATTCTTAATAACTAACAATATATATACACTGATGAGCAGCTTTTGGGTAGGAGCCATGTGAACATATTATCTTATATACTATATTCCTTGTTGCAAATTTTGATAAATCCACCTGATTATTTTTGTTAAAAGAAAATCCACCATGTTTGTGTATTATATAGGTTTTAAAATAAGAATGAAAGAAACTATAAATATTTTGCACAACGATCAATAATAGAGCCTTTTGGAGTATCTACGAGGGTCCCTTTATAGGGAAACGACGATCACTGAACCTAACCGAAAACTAAAGAACAATAATTTTATGTATTCAAACATTATTAATAGTTTAAGCAAAAAAAAACATTATTAATAGTACTCTTATGCTTTTCAAATCATTATACAACAATATTATGACATATATAATAATTATATGTATGTTCTAGATAAATTTGATCAAGATAATGTTCTGTTGTAAATTTGGTATATCTGATCATTCGCATTTAAAATGTTATGCCATGCCAAAGTGTAACGATGTATGTAAGAGATCATGTAGATGTATCTACTTCGTTTTCTGAAACAAAATCTAAAAAATGTATAGTTTTTTTTGTCTATATATATTTGATTATATAGAAACAATTGCCATAGATATAATTAGATAAAGCTATGTGACAATGACAAAAAAAGCTATGTGACAAATGTTTATATATTTAGTTAATTAAGTTCTCCACTAATTCGAGTTCACGTCTACCTTTTATTTGATATTCATAGTTTACGTCCACTTGATCCCATTCCCATATTCTCGAACCTCGCTAGCTTCCAAACAAATAAATTATGCTACTAATTTTCATAATTGATGACATTTTTTAAAACATACTCCCTCTGTTTCGTATTAAATCTAGTTTTAAATTTCTGCATACAGATTAATAAATCATTTAATTTGTATATTTCTAATATAAAACTATCACTACCCATATACATACTTATATTTCAACAAATAGAAAATAAACAGAAGAATAAAGTTAATAAATTTTACATTAAAATACTAAAACGATACTTATTTTACAGTAAAAAAATTTCTCTACAACACTTAATATGAAACAGAGGAAGTAGATAACAATAATACATGAAGTACAAAAATAAAATAGAAAAAGATACATGAATTATACATTAATTCATAATTTTAAGAAACTATATACAAGGACAAACGTAATAGATGATGGTCCGGACAATTGTCCGGATTAATTATCTAATAATTCAAAATTTAATATAATTTTAAATTTCAATATTATTTAAAAAGTTTTGAATATTAAATTAATTAGAAGATTAACTTTACTTTTTCATTACAACACAACATATATAATTGTTTGGTATTTGTAAAATCTTTTATTTATTCTATTACCAAATATCACATGAAAAAAGTATCTTCATCATAATAACTTAATAAAATTTTATTAATAATTAAAAATAACATAAATTATAAATCTACAAAATAAACCATAAGTACCAATTATCAGTGAAGCTTATGAAATCAAACCCGTTTCATCAAAGTATTAATTGTATTTTATATGAATTTTCTCTTCAACAGAATTTATATAATAACACAAAGTTATTTATTAAAACTAATGACTCAACTTAAATCATGTAATATGAAAAATAAGTTTCTAAAAATAATAAAATATGATAAATAAACCTAAAATCATGGAGAAAGTAAGCAAAAATAAAATTAACACCTAAAATATTTATAATATGAAAATAAATAAATCACAAACTAAAATTAATAACCTGAAAAAGAAATAAATAACCTAAATTATGGAGAATTTGAAAATAAGCAAAATTAAAATTATTAAAAATAAATAAATAAGCAAATTACCTAAGATTATTGAAAATATTTAAAATAATCAATAAACAATGACAATACCTAGGTGTTTTGTCCGCACATGCGAGAATAATCTTCTTATGAGTACTTATTAGTTTATGTCCTATTAATCTAAAACCAGCACAATAAGTTATTATTCATGTTTTCAAATAGTTAAATCAAACATCAAAGCATTATAAATATCAAATATTTTTATTAAAATATATACTTATTATTGTGTTAAATTGTTTAAAACACTCATATCTTAGAAATAGTTTAGAAAATATCTTTATAGAAATGTTTTTGCTTGCTAATATTTAATTGTATTTTTGTATCTTAATTGTTTTTAAATTTTATAGTAAAAATATTATTGTCAGATAGCAACACATCTTATTTATATATATATATATATATAATTTTATTCTAAATTATTTAATGTTTAATATAGCATATAAATTTATATAATTAAAATAAAATTCATTTTAATTAAATATAAAATTCATTAAGGGTATTGTTTAAATTAATAAAAGAGTAAATTTGCTCAAAATACTAAAAGAAGTTGAATATTAAGAATTTGTCTAACACAATAAAACTTTGAGGCAAATAATGATGATGAAGTGAACAAAATAAAAGAAAAAAACAGTGCCTAACCGTGTGTTTAGGTAGATCACAAAATATGGTAAATTTTTTGATAGGGAGTGCAAATACCTTTAATAAAATAGTGAATCAGTTAGAAACTAATAATAAATTAATAACCTAGCTACAAGTCTAAAACCTAAAAATGACAAATAAAAAAAACTAACTAAATTTTAATATAATATATCAATTTAGTATTATTAAAATAAAATTCGTTTATCATATATAAGATCTATTAAGGGTTTTATAAATTAATAAATTAATGACTTAGCTAAAAGTAAATAATGAATCAACGATTTTTCTAAAACTTAATAAAAATATGATAAATAATCAAAATTATCTAAAATCATTAAGAACATGATACATCAGTCAAATCACCTTATAAATAATAATATAGATAGATATACCCTAGCTAATAATACAGCCAAATCGTGAAAAGGTACAGCATTACTTTCTATCAGAAAACCTTTTGTGTTTATTCATAATTGGATGCTATCACTTTAGAATTAAAATCTATTTAATTGTGAATTTTTCTTTGTATAAGTATGTATACATGTTTTATACATTCTCATGGCATATCTCATACAATTTATTTATGAATTCAGCTATATAAAACAAAAATAGACTAGATACTTATTTCAAGAAATATGTATATTAACGAATTTTAAAGGTGGAAGTTTCATTAATGCTTCTACACTATGAGATCTGAATTTCAATTCTCAAAAAAGATGAAATTATGCAAATTATAATGGAGAAGCGGCTTACAAGAATTTGCAGCATGGCGCATGGAATATCGGTTAGCATGGATCCGATAGGACGGTTCAAAAATGATGCAGTTAGACGTAAATTCTCATAAAACATGTAGAATTGTCGGCTGTAAAATATATTTCTCATAACTTGTAATAGCATAATATTTCCAGCGTTAAAATAACGAATTTTAAAGAAGTTTATGACAAATTCGTGGGCAATAGAATGAAACTGTAGGACTAATGTAATTAAGGGTGTTTAAGTCATTGTCTAAGCCCTAGTATATACCTCTTGTACACAGTTTAAATGCTGTATTATACACTCTAATAAACTCATTTCAGCCCAATACTTCTATAGAAACCCCCATTACTAATCCATATAAATCGATTAGTGGATTTCGTAAACAAAAAGTCCTCGCTAAATAAAAAACAGACTCGAGAAAAAAAGTCAAAAGTAAAACATGGTTGGATTTAGTAAATACTTTGCCTCATATAACATTTTGATTTGTAAACAAAATTCATCACTAAGCAAAATAGTGACATGGTTTGGTTAGTATAATGTTTATGAATGCAACAAGAGAGATTCATATTTATATAGCGTGAAAATGTTGATCTAAATTATATAAAACCTAACAATCAGATGGAAAAAAAAAATATAAAACCGTAACAAAATCATAGCAAGATGCTTTTCTACATTCTTTTTTGTTGAGAAAAGATGATTTTCTACATTTATACCAAAAAGGTGTTTTTCTACAAACAAACAAAAACTTCTCGTTATATGAAAAATATGGAAACGTGTAAAAATGAATGAAACTCTAACTAAACCTTTTCTTGGTAAAAAAAAATCATTTTACTTCTTTACCGAAAATCCAAACTTTATAAATAATTCTTTCCAATGTGAATTGAACCCAAAGGGTAGAAATTACAACCGCAATTCTTTTATCGCTAAACCAACTCAATGTTGGTCTCTAACTAAACCTTACACCAAAAAAACTCTAACTAAACCTATTAATAACTTAGTAGCTAATGGGAAAACAGGTTCATGCACATCTATATTTCAATTTCCCATAAATATTTTCCATCTTATTCTCTAATTTGAAGTTAGTGGATTACATCCATGCATGCATATATACTTGTACTTCCCATAACATTATTATATGTATTGCAAAGTTTGGGAATTCAAAGAAAAAGTTATAACCTAGGTTCATAATGATATATTTAAGTATTTAACCTTAATATTATAGTATATGCGTATCTATTGTTTATGTGATATAATAAATAGTAAATTCGCATTTAGGGAACGAGTGCCAAATTTATTTTAGTTTTTCCAACGAAAGTCTTCGATCAATTTTATGTATTACATGGAAGTGGCATTTCTTTTATTATTAACATCCACTAAATCTTCACAAATTGAGAAAGGAAGCAATAAACTTCCAACTATTCCCTTTGGTAAACCTTTTGAAAAGAAACTATTCCCTTTAGAAATTAAAAATATATATATTCTGTGACGAGCTTAAAAGAAACTAATATGAAACTTGAAAGTACCAAAAGAGCAATAAAAAAACAGAAAAAAACAAAAGAGAAACTATAAAAAGAAAATCGCAATAATAAGAAAAGTACTCTCTCCGTTCTTGAAAATAAAATTTTCTAGACAATTCACCCATATTAAGAAAACAATCAATATTTTCAATTAAATTTTTTATTTATATTTATTATACACTTTCCAATAACTATGAACCACTAATATTTAGTCAATTCAATTGTTTTTAATTAATATGTTTTAGGGTCTGAATGTGATGCAGAAGAGATATGGAAGAGATGCAGGAGAACTAATCATGCAGTCTGATCTGCATTTGTTCTCCATTCATAATTAAATTGCAGAACAACAAATTAATAATAAAATATTTAATGAACTGCATGCAGTTCAATTTATGTTAAAAAAAAAACTGTTCTGCCAATAAGAGAAAAAGGAGTCTAGCCAAATGCTGAGGCCCAATGGGTGAATTTCATTTTTTTTTTACTGTTTTTACTTTTTTGTCAACTTTTACTGTTTTTACCTATAAAGAAAAAAACAACACTAAATAATTTTTATTCAATATTTATATAAATAAAAAGCATATATGTTATACTTGATTTTTTTATTGATGATGAGTAATATAAATTATAAACTAACTACAGTAGTGTATAAAATTTAAATATCGATGGACAACTTTATAAAAATTTTATTTTTATTTTTTATATCACAAGAATAGTTCTTAATGAGAAAAATTACTAGAAAAAGTTTCATTAAAACGATAAAATATTTTTATATCATTTGCTTTATAGATATGTAAATTAAAAAACTCGAATTATATATTTTCGAATTTTGAAGTATTTTCTTTTTCAACTTTTTTTCAATTTTTTCCATTTAAAATTCAAAAATGCTTTTGAAACTATTTTAAAAAAAATTCTTATTTAAAAAAGTTTTCTTATTTAAAAAGGTTTTCTTATTTAAAAAAAAAAAGAAATCACTGAAAGTATCTGAACGTACACAGATTGTTTTATACAAGATATCGAAAATAATCCGAAATATTTAAATTATTATCTAAATCATCCTAATTAATTGATATCTTACTCTAAATAATCAGTATTTTTGTAATTGTGATGAATTTTTAACATAATATTTGTTACTTATTTATAATAAGTTATATTTTGTTTGGATAAAATAATTTTTATTTTAAAATTTGATATTTATTTAAATATAATAATTTATTAATTAACTTGATTTGCATTTGTTCTATTTGATCTGTGTTTCTGTTTGATCTGCATTTTTTGATCTGCGTTTCCCATTTGAAGCCTTAAAAGTATCAAAAAATACTTTAAAAATATAGAAAGTCTATCATTGTGAAACAAAATTAAAATCTAAAAAAATTTATTTTCAGGAACGGATGTAGTATATATTAAGAAAGTTGCATTTTGATTTGATGTGATTAGTTAGTCGGCGGAGGAGTTTGGATTAGGCCAAAACTCTCCACGTGTTTGAGTATTTGTGAGCATGATGTGCCACGTGGATTCATATGACCAATGATTAACGTGAAATACATTAAATGCTTCTATTAGGTTAGTAATAATAATGAACCAGTGGGATTATTTATGTGGATATATATACATTGGTTGGCAAAAGAAAAACACAATTAGCTTACAGTAACAACTCAGAAAACTATTTTCTTCTTTTTGCAATTGCGAACTACTCCTTACGTTTCAGAATATTCATATTTTTAAAAAATTGTTTCTATAAGATCTATATTTTACATTTTTAATATATATAATAATAGTAAATTGTAAATTCCAAACACATTAATTATATTTATTGAATTTTGATTGGTTAAAAATCTTAAAAAATAACTAAACACATAAAATAATATATTTATTATCAAAATTTTCTATATTTTCTTAAAAAATATGAAAACTATAGAACATACATCTTTTCGAAACAAAGGAAATATTTTAATAGATCATAGATGTATGTTCTATGTAGTGGAAAACATAAAGATTTTGTTTTGGCATAATATAAAGAGTTTATAAAGAAATAGACAAAAGAAAATCAATGGAGCCATGAAAGACTCTTAATTATTATCTATATAATCCCTTTGAAGGGTTAGTTTAATTTCACTATAAGTTGATTAGTTCTTCGCATGTTTTTCGACGCATTGGATTGTATATACATTTCATAACCAGTAAATTTTAAACCAAATTTCTTCTGAAATACATGTATACCTCGGTTTTCAAACTCCGTTCCCATGATCCCATCAACATAACAAAACATCTAAATAACAAGCACGAGTGAAAAGTACTACTACGTTATATGAGTACCATTACCATATGTATTGTGCCATGCATATATATAAACGGATAAACCTATCGTACTTACTATTAAACTCGTCAATTTTATTTGCGGAAGAATAATCAGAGCAAAGCTCATGGACTGGACCAAACGATCAGCAGTTCAGTACACACATCTATCACTCATTTATCTTTTGGTCCAGTCTTCAATTTAATTATTACTCTTTCACATCACTAAATTTCAAGTAAATTTTAGAATAGAAATTGATGTGAATCATCACCAAGAACCAATAATCAGATCGCGAGGTGATCAATTAAATTATCAGCCGCAAATATAAACAAAGACGGGGAAAATTTGATTAATTTGGTGAGATACTATATTCTAAGTCACACATAATACAATAAGAGAATCGAATAATTTTATTGAAAAGGGTAATAAATAATGTCAGGTATTCGCATTTTAAGCAAAAGCATATGACAAAAGTTAGGTCTTGAATAAAATATCGCATACAAGTTATTCACTGATAAAAATAATCAGTCCTAAGAAGACGCAAACCACATGCATTCTCATCATAAATCGACTCCTATAAATACACACCTCTATCTCCCTCCAAATCCAAACCAATAGATCACATTTCATACAACAACAACAAAAACATTCAAACTTCACTACCTATACTTTCAAACCGATCAAAACACACACCAAACATACCTGCTCAAACTCACTTCAAAAAATGGAGAATATGTTTAGCCTAATGGCACGTGAAGAATATGTATCAGACCGTAGGTGTATATGGGTCAACGGTCCGGTTATCGTCGGAGCCGGTCCATCCGGATTAGCTACAGCAGCTTGTCTTCGTGATCAAGGAGTCCCATTCGTTGTGGTCGAAAGATCAGACTGCATAGCTTCACTGTGGCAAAAAAGAACATACGACAGACTCAAGCTTCACTTGCCCAAGAAGTTTTGTCAATTACCTAAAATGCCCTTCCCGGATCACTTCCCTGAATACCCAACAAAACGACAGTTCATCGAGTACCTTGAGTCCTACGCAAACCGATTCCATATTAAACCGGAGTTTAATAAATCCGTCGAGTCTGCTCGGTTTGATGAAACGAGCGGGTTGTGGCGGGTTAGGACGACTGCTGCTGGAGAGGAGATGGAGTATATTTGCAGGTGGTTGGTGGTGGCGACTGGAGAAAACGCCGAACGTGTTGTGCCGGAGATTAATGGGCTTAAGACGGAGTTCAACGGAGAAGTGATTCACGCTTGTGAGTATAAATCCGGTGAAAATTTTAGAGGGAAGAGAGTTCTTGTCGTGGGATGTGGAAACTCTGGCATGGAAGTGTCTCTTGATCTTGCTAATCACAATGCTATTACTTCCATGGTCGTTCGTAGCTCGGTAAGCAAAAACAATACAAAAAATATTTATTTATTTATTTATATTCTTACAAACTATATAATAACGTTTGAAACATTAAGCTAACCATGTTCTTGTGTTTCTTAACTCGACCAGGTTCATGTATTACCTAGAGAAGTTATGGGAAAGTCAACATTCGGAATCTCAGTGATGTTGATGAAGTGGCTGCCTCTATGGCTCGTAGACAAGCTTTTGCTGATCTTATCATGGCTGGTTCTAGGTAGCTTAACAAACTACGGGCTTAAAAGGCCCAGCGTAGGCCCAATGGAGCTTAAAAGCAAGACGGGAAAGACCCCGGTTCTCGACATCGGTGCTCTAGAGAAGATAAAGTCCGGCGACGTAGAAATCGTCCCTGCGATCAAACGGTTCTCACGAAGCCACGTGGAGCTCGTAGATGGACAGAAGCGAGACATTGATGCGGTGGTTCTGGCCACCGGTTACCGCAGCAACGTCCCTTCTTGGCTTCAGGAAAGTGAGTTCTTTTCGAAGGGTGGGTTCCCAAAATCGCCGTTTCCACAAGCTTGGAAAGGGAAGTCGGGTTTATATGCGGCCGGATTCACGAGGAAAGGGTTGGCCGGAGCATCTGCAGATGCTGTTAATATAGCTCAAGATATTGGTAGCGTGTGGAGAGAAGAGACTAAACGACAGAAGATGAGAAGAAATGTAGGGCACCGTAGATGCATCTCAGTTGCTTAAGTCTCACGTTAGGTGTATTTGTTCCAAATAATATGATTTACTTGTAAAAAATATAGTAAAATGTATAATAGAGTAAAGAGAGCCCTCTCCTGGAGTCCTCTGACAGTGTGTCTTGTAAGGACGTTTTGTATAGGATGACATGGCTTTTAAGCATATACTTCATTTTTGTAATAGGTTTCTTGGAATCAACTAAATATTGTTTTTGGTAAGAATCAACTAATATATTTTCGTATCAATATTGGATTTAGATCGATTTGAACCGGTTTGAAACATTTAAAACTGTTTTAAAATAGTTTAAATCAATTTGAATCGTATAGGTTGGATTTTATGAAAATTATTTCGATTAGAACCGATCTGCAGCAGGGCATAGATGCAGTACACCGATGATTTTTAGATCTATGATTATAATTGTTTGTTGAACTCGTGGTGAGACCCAATTTTTACTTTAATAGTTGACATTTGAGCCCATGCCTAGAGGCACAGAATCGTTTATAGCTAGCTGCAGTGGGGTTCCTAACCGTCCCCGTCTCGGTCCGTTTTAAGACTGATTTGACCAAAACAGGAACCGGTCTGTTCAATCGGTTAAAGAGTTAAACAAACCAGACCGGACCTGATTTACCGTAAAAAAACATTATCCAATCTCCGGACCAACCCATCTGGACCGGATTGGGACATTTAACGACTCTTTAACTTGTTTTCATCTGTCTTCTCCACTCTATAAACCCTAACAAGAAGAAAAAAGGTCACCAGATTTCTATTGGGATTCATGTTCTTTTAGCATTCTGACAAACCTGGAAAACAGTGATGAAGGCGGAGAGAGTAGTGGAATCAGGGACTAATGGTGGAGAAGCGGAGAAATCTCTAAAGGAAAAAGGGAATGAGTTCTTCAAAGCTGGGAACTACCTTAAAGCCGCAGCTCTCTATACTCAAGCCATCAAGCTCGATCCTTCTAACCCTACTCTCTACAGGCACGTTTCTCCAGATTTTAACTTTTCAATCAAGATATGTGAATCTAATTGTTTGATATTTAATTGCATTCAAGTACAACATTGATGTTAAAATATCTGATAAGATCAATTGTTATTTAGAATATTAAATTTGCTCAGAGCGGACCAGAGCAGATTTTAAAAGTTATCAATGTACGTTGCAGTAACCGAGCTGCTGCATTTTTGAGTCTAGTTAAGCTTAGCAAAGCCTTAGCTGATGCTGAGACTACCATCAAACTCAACCCTCAATGGGAGAAGGTAAACTCCAAACAAGACAATGTTTTGTTTCTGTCTTTTGGGCTCCTGTCTCTGCCACAGTAACAGATAATATCAATACATATACTTGTATTCATTTGTCACTTTTAGTCTTTGATTCATTGTGTCAAGTATGTTAGTCCCTGGTCTAGTTTGTATATAATAAACCCGGACTTGTACATTATGACTTGAGTATAATGAAAATGAGTTTGTTTTACTCATAATGTGTCCTATCTACCTTCTTCAGGGTTACTTCAGGAAAGGTTCTGTGCTTGAAGCCATGGAAAAATACCAAGATGTAATCCTTTTTTTTTTTCTTTTTCATTACCTTTTCAATTTTGATCATATGGTACTTAAGATTTTTTTTGATGATTGTGACAGGCCTTGGCTGCGTTTGAAACGGCTCTGAAGCACAACCCACAGAGCGCAGAAGTTTCAAGAAAGATCAAGAGGCTCGGTCTGTTGCAGAACGAGAAACAGAGAGCTCAAGAGGTGGAGAGTTTGAGATCTATTGTCAACATGGCCAAGCATCTCGAGAGCTTTAAATCTGAATTGGTTCGTTTACTGTTTACTAACCTTTCTCGCTGCTCTCAACTCAGATTCTTGAAAATTTTATTGTACTTGCAGTCTGCAAACTATGGAGCTGAAGAGTGTTGGAAATAGATGTTATCTTTTCTTGTTGAGACTATGGAAACAGCTGTGAAGTCTTGGCACGAGACATCTAGAGTCGATACTAGAGTCTATTTCCTTCTAGACAAAGAGAGTAAGTACGCACCAGTAGTCAACATCGATAAGGTACTGAGAAGGACATGAGCCAAACAAAAGAAAAACATCTTATTTTTTTCGTGTCTGCTATAACTATTTTGTTTTCTTTGACAGGCTTTTGAGTCACCAAACACACACAGTAACTGCTTTACATATCTGAGGCAATACGCAGAAGAGTCCTTCTCCAAAGCTGCTTGCTTAGTAACACCAAAGAGTAGTATATCTTATCCGCAGGTGTGGAAAGGTCAAGGCTCAAGGAAGTGGAAACTGGGACAAAACGATGGGATCTTTGTTCAGTTTGAGTCTCCTTGTATTCGAAGTGTTTGGTTCATTCCTAGCACCAAAGAAAAGGGGCAAACGTTATGCAGGTTCTTCCTTCTCTCAAACTTACCCTCTTCTTGGTTTTTGCAATGAGCTGTTGTATTGTGTAGTGTCCTTCTTGAATGTACATTTTGTGGGATTTTGGTTACAGGGAACCTCAAGCTCTAGATATAGGCGCACATGAGATTCTCCCTCGCATCTTCAAGGAAATATCGAAGAGCTCGTAGGAGGGCATTGTTGTGTTTTCAGCAGGAGTCCGTCTCTATATCTTTGATCAAGGCTGAAAAGAAGAGATAAAAGAGTTCTCCTGCGCAACTCAGAGAACCAGCTTGTTTCTTCTTACTTGAGAGCTTTTTCTTGTTCTGCATTAACATTATTCAGGATGTCTTCAAGTGTGCAGCAGCCTTTGTGTGCTTTTTAGATTGCTTCAACAAAAAAAGGCCACATTGTCTCACTTTTGCACTTCTCTTATAATTCAAACTGAAAAATCTGTACTTGCGCAAGCTAATTTGCATCTTCTCTCTCTCTTTCTTATCAACAACAGAGGAGTTACAGAGAAAGCCTCTCTTGAATCCTCCTAGGAGAAACAAGACAAGCCACAAATGGCACCAACCGACTCCCAAATACATGTATCATTCAAGTTGATAGGATTTATCTATAAACTTTTTTTTGAAGCCGTGGGTAACTGGTATAGCAGCATTTACACTTTGACAGAGACTTATTTTCATTACATCCAATAAGTCCAAAACCAACCCCTAGTCTTTGTCTGTTTTAAGATTCACAGTCTTTGTCTAATGATTTTGATAAAGCTGTGGGTAGTAGTAGGTTTGTCTAGATTCAGTTTTAGCCGTGGGTAGTAGTTTTGCCCAAAGTTGAGTCTTTGTCTAGAAGCCCTCCTTAAAGCCGTGCGTAGTGGTAATATTGTCAAGATTCAGTCTTTGTCTAAAGACTTTTGATAAAGTCGTGTGTAGTATTCTTGTTTTCTTACTCGTTTTAAACTCGGTCGTTGTTAGCAACTTTTCATAAGTCGTGTGTAGCAAGCAAGCAAGTCAAAAGTCTCTGTCTTAAAACTTCAAAAGTCTCTGTCTTAAAACTTTTCATAAGCCGTGGGTGGATCTTGTCTAAAGACTATAGACCGTTTCTGAATTATGGTCTTTATTTAAAAGCTTTATAAGCCGTGAGTAGTTCACAGTCTTTCTCTAAAGTATAATGTTTGTCGTTTTATACATCAATATATGCATAGCCTTTCTCTGTCTAAAGATGTTCTTGTAAGCCGTCTGGTTCTTTTATCAATCCAAAAATTCACAGTCTTTGTCTGTCTGGTAAGCTGTGGGTCGGTTGACCCATCCAAACGTTTCATAGCGAAGCCGTGGGTATAATCAGTCTCGGTCTGAAGACTTTTCTTCAGCCGTTTGTTGTTTTCTTAAGCCGTGGGTAACTAAAGTATTGTCATATGCTATGCATACATTCTATTCCCAAACATCCTTTGCTTAGACCATGCACTACTACCAACAAAGACAGGGGTAACTCACAATCATTGTTTAAAGACTTTACAAGCCGAGTGTAACTCAAAGTCATTACAAGCCAAGCCGAGTGTAACTCAAAGTCTTTGTCTAAGGACTTTACTGTATACCGTTTGTCAGTTTTATCCATCGATATATTCATTGTCTTTTGTCTGTTTAAAGACTTTCTTGTAAGCCGTGGGTCGTTTAATCCATCCAACCATTCATAGTCTCTGTCTGTCTATTAACTTTTTTTGGGCAAGCATGTGGGTCGTTTAATCCATCCCACGTTTCTTAGTCTTTGTCGAAAGACTTTATTTTGGCAACTCGTGGGTCGTTTTGATCATCCCACGTTTCTTAGTCTTTGTCTAAAGACTTTATTTTGGCAACTCGTGGGTCGTTTTGATCATCCCAACGTTTCTTAGTCTCTCTGTCGAAAGATTTTTATTTGGCAAGCCGTGGGTACAATCACAGTCTCTGTTGTTGTAAACAAAGAAAGTAAAACAAAAGGTAAGAATCAGCAGCAAGCTTTGAAAATCGTTATCAAAAGGTGAGTTTTGTTGTTGAATCAAGAAAACAATAAACCAAGAAGAAAAACGAAAAGACTGAACCAGTAAAAGAGAGCTTAACTGTTTTGTTGCTTGACTCACAGATTCAAATTTATCTCCAGTTGTTATGGCTTCTGAAAGAAAGAAACAAGTGAGAGACAATATTTACTTATACGGTGCAAACAACAAACTTAGAACTCGAATCTCACAAATAATCTTTAAAGTCACAATCAAACTTTACAAAGAGATCATATACCTCAACGACGGTTTCACCCGCTTCCTTGTAGATATCAACATCACTACAACAAATATAATAACGAACGATTAAGTAAAATTGAAACCCTAGATCGAAAATCGCAAAGAGGATGACGAAACCCAACCGATCGAATCGCAAACCCTTACCAAGATGAAGAACAAAATAGAAAAAAATTCACGATATACAGATCGAAATAAAAGAACTTACTAATCTAAGAATCTCACCAGTTCCCCCGCATGAACAAATCGTCGAAGAAGGGAGAGAGATCCTCTGCTTTTGTTTATGTATCCGTTGCATCTTTGTTAAGCAATAGTTTTCTAACGGATACATTTAACCAACATATATTACGATCAAACCCCCGAAACCGAACCGATTTTAGATCCGTTAGATTCTTTAATCCGGCGGTTGTCGATTCTCCACGTCTCGAGAGTTGTAGCGCCCGGTTTAACTTCACCCTCAACGGTCCAACATATTATATGGGCTTCAATAAATCTCATTTGTTCCAAATTTTCAAATGTTTAATTATTCAAGTTATTATTTAATGTTAAACTGTAAATTAAAAAAAATACTGTTATTTAAATTCTATCTCTTAAGTTATGAAAAATAATTAATTACAAAATAATGTATTAATAAATGAAATTCTAATATATTTTCTTAATTTTGTGAAAATTCTAAAAAATTTAAATCTTTTTGAAATAGAAGAATTATTAAAGAAATACTATTTACAAATTATTACTACTTTGTTTATAAAAATAAAAAAATACAGCAAAAAACTTAAATCAACGGCACCTTCCTTTTTTTTATCCGATTCAAAAAAGGAAACTTACTAATTTCAAAAAGTTTTCGAAGTGTTATCTTTTCCATGCCTTAAGCGCGTTACTGTCCGTAGTATCAACAAAATTTCATATCTCTGATTCGTCTTGTCGCGAAAGCTAGGGTTTCTCTCCTTCTATGGTTTCGATCGCCTCCCTTCTCTCTCCATCGCTTCTGGGCTCGATTCATCATCTATTCTTCACCCCCAATTAAACTTTTAAGTCTCCCACCTTACAGATCTGATAGTTTTTGCCGAGTTTAACCTAATTCTTCACTTCCTAGCCTTGATTCAATTTTCCGGCTTTAACGAGATCCAATGGAAGCCAAGAGCAACGAGCCTACTGATTTAATCGACGATGTGGACATTGATGGATGCAACGAGAGTGATTCTTCTTCTACCGTTACAAGTCTAGACGATGAGTCGGTGGTTGATGTCTCCGGCCAAAGTATGGAGCTTTCTCTTCTTCCGCGCAACAACACTGACGATTCGGTGGAAGGTCTCTACTTTTTCCGAAACGCCTTCAATCTGATTCCCAGATCGATCGGAGGGCTTGGGAGGTTGAAGAAGCTCAAGTTTTTCAGTAACGAGATCGACCTGTTTCCTCCAGAGCTAGGGAATCTGGTGGATTTGGAGTACCTTCAGGTGAAGATATCGTCCCCGGGCTTCGGCGACGGCTTGGCCTGGGACAAGCTTAAGGGTTTGAAGGAGCTTGAGCTCACTAAAGTCCCTAAACGCTCTTCTTCTGCTTTGACCCTCTTGAGTGAGATCTCTGGTCTCAGGTCCTTGACTAGGCTCTCTGTTTCTCACTTCTCCATTAGGTAAAGAAAAGCTTCGCCTTTTATATGCTTCTTATCTCCTGGGCTTCTCCAGCTTGCTCTGCTTCATTGCATTGATGGTTAAACATGCCTATAGGTTATTCTTTTAAGGTTTTTTGTTTGATTATGTGAAATTGGGTTCTGGATTTTTAACTTTTTGTCTCCTCCTCACTTGTTTGCAGGTATCTTCCCGCGGAGATTGGGTGTCTTAAAAGTCTGGAGTATCTAGATCTTTCTTTTAACAAGATCAAGAGTTTACCTGACGAGATAAGTTATCTGACTTCATTGATGTTCTTGAAGGTTTCTCACAACAGGCTGACTCAGCTACCATCGGTTTTAGCTTTACTACAAAACTTGGAAAGTCTGGACGTATCAAACAACCGGTTAAGAACTCTGGATCCTCTCGATCTAAGCGTAATGCCTAGTCTTCAGATTTTAAATTTACAGGTACTTCTTCTTCTCTCTCTGGTTCTGCACTACATTGCTTTATTATTAGGATATATACCTTACTTCATGAGTTCACCAGATTCTTTGTTCTGACAGAGCTTTCTTGGATTTTTTTTTGTTTGTTTGAAGTACAATAGGCTCCCGAGTAATTGCTGTATACCTGCATGGATAGAATGTAATTTGGGAGGGAATTATGAAGAGATGGGAGTTGATACTTGCAGCTCTATAGTTGAAATGGATATGTATGAAGACAACACCATACCTGTTACTATAAAGGTGAGAGTTTAATATTCATTTCCTTTATATCGAAACTTCTTTGCTTCTGAAGCTTATTTGTTATACTGAATTTGTGAATTCTCTGTTTCTTTGTTTGTACATAGGTGTATGTGGGGTTCCTTCCAATGGTAGATGCGTCTCAGCTCGAAAATTAGTTATGAGGTGGAAGCGGAAACATCATTACGTCCAAAGGGACCGCTTGAACACCAACAAGAAATGGAAAGGTGAAGTCCCTCCTGAGGGATTAAATCTGAAGAAGATGTACAAAGTCAAAGAAACTAGAAAACAGGAGATGAGTGTTTCCGAGAACACTGATAAAGGTTCAGTTGATATCATCTGCTTGGATGACAATGATAAACTGTTAGAAGACGCTGAAATAGAAGATTCTGTCACTACCTCTCAAGATGAAGAGAGCAGTTTGAAAGCTGATTTGGTTTCTGAAAATTCCCTATGCGTGGAAAACCAATCAACGAGTGAAAAAGATAACAAGGAGTGTTGTGAGGTTAAGGCTTCTTCTCCCTCTTCAAGAGATGCAGACTATAGTTCTTCTTCAGAGAGAAAGAAACCAAATCACAGTTCGAAGAGATGCTCTGACAAGTACCTGGATAACCCAAAAGGTTCTAAATGCCATAAGCCATCTTCAGACATTGCTAATGTGTCACACAAATACAGCAGCAATTCGTTTTGCAGCACAGAAGATTCTCTTCCTGACGGATTTTTCGATGCTGGACGAGATAGGCCCTTTATGCCTCTTAGTAAGTATGAGGAAGTCTTGCCCCTTGATTCACGTGAAGTCATACTCCTGGACATGTAATTATATCGACTAGAACCTTCATTTATACTTATCCAGATAATAGAAGCTAACTGTGCCTATTCTTTTTGTTATGTTAAGGGCAAAGGATGAAGTTTTGGATGCAATAACTCTCTCTGCTCGAGCCTTGGTAGCTAGAATGAAGATATTGAACTGTCCACCTGCAGATGTAGATCAAGTCTCCATTAACAACTTGCAGGTCGCATCATATCTTGCTCTTTTTGTGTCCGATCATTTTGGGGGAAGCGACATAACTGCTATTGTTGAAAGAACCCGGAAGGTTGCACTGTCTGGTACAAACTACCAGAAACCTTTTGTTTGCACCTGTGTGACTGGGAATCAAGAAGATTTGGCTGCTCTCAACAAACAAGTTTCTGCAACGACGACGGTCCAAGATGTCAATTTTTCTGATGTATGTGAAAAATCCTTGCGTTCTATTAAGTCCAAGCGAAACTCTATAGTGGTTCCTCTAGGAAAACTACAGTTTGGTATATGTAGACATAGGGCCTTGCTCATGAAGTTCCTTTGTGATCGTATGGAACCTCCAGTGCCTTGTGAGCTTGTTAGAGGTTATCTTGACTTCACGCCTCATGCCTGGAACATTGTTCCTGTAAAGCGAGGTGACTCATGGGTTCAGATGGTGGTCGATGCTTGCCGTCCTCATGACATCAAGGAAGATACATATCAAGAATATTTATGCCGGTAATAACTTCTTGACTCTCTTATTACCAATGTATGTTGTCTGCTAAGTTTTGTACTAATCCCTCTGTTGTATGTTCTGATTGGTTCAGGTACATTCCTCTTAATCGGCTTAACGAATCCATTTGCAAAAGAGCAAAACTGGAACCAGGATGCTCTTTTCCTTCCCTGTCAACAAGCGAAGGAGAAGAAAGAGCTAATAGTAGTCTCATACGATGCAAGCTAGGCTCCACTGAAGCAGCTGCGAAGGTTTGATTTTTTTAACCTTTCTAGTGTTTCTCCACTTAATGTTTGAGTAAACTTGCTGAATAGTTTGTTATTCTCTTTCTTCAGATGCGTACATTAGAGGTCTCTGGAGCTTCTGTAGATGACATTAGGACTTTTGAGTATACTTGCTTAGGAGAAGTGCAGATTTTAGGAGCACTGAAACGTGATTGTATCGTGGAGTTATACGGACATGAATTATCTTCCAAGTGGATAACTTCGGAAGATGGAAACGAACCTAGACGCATATTGCAATCTGCTATTCTGATGGAACATATAGGAGGAGGATCTCTAAAGGTAAGCATTCTTTATATCTTTTACCTTTTTGTTCATTCTATATTTAGAAAGCCTCTGTAACATCTAATGAGAATCTTCTTCTACAGGGTCACATTGAGAAGCTTTCTGAAGCTGGTAAGCATCATGTACCAATGGATCTAGCCTTGTCTATTGCAAGAGATATCTCAGGGGCTTTGATGGAGCTGCATTCGAAGGATATAATCCACCGTGACGTAAAAAGCGAAAACGTTTTGATCGACCTGGACATCCAAAAAGCAAAGGGAGAAGAATCTGTTGTGAAGCTGTGTGATTTCGACAGAGCTGTTCCGCTTAGGTCTCACTTGCACGGTTGCTGCATTGCTCATGTGGGAATACATCCTCCTAATATATGTGTTGGTACGCCACGTTGGATGGCCCCTGAGGTCTTCCGAGCAATGCACAAACAGAACTTCTACGGACTTGTAAGTTTCTCTACTATTCTTTTTGTTCTTCTCAATTTCTGTCTTTTCAGTTTATGAGTTTGGTCGTGTTTTTTCTTCTCAGGAAGTGGATATCTGGTCATTCGGGTGCCTAATCTTCGAGCTGTTGACACTACAGATCCCATATTTTGATTTATCCGAGCTTCAGATTCAAGAATCTCTACAGAAGGGCAAAAGGCCAAAACTACCAGAAGAGTTGGAGATGCTGGCCTCCGAAACTGAGGAAGAAGGATCAGCCACTAAACTACGTGAAGAGTATGACTTAACCGAATCTGACTTGGACACAATGAGATTTCTTATCGACGTGTTTCACTGCTGCACGATGGAGTCTCCTTCAGAACGTCTAAGCGCTGAAGACCTTCATGAAATGATTCTTTCACGGTCAAAGAGCAAATCCCCTACAGGTACTTCTACCTCTTCTCAAAGCTCAAGCCTTTGAAGCTTGAAAGAGAGAGAGATGATTTAAGAATGGTCTCAATCTTTTTAAGTTAACGATTCATTAGGTCTAAAGCTTATGGGAATCAGGAACTATAGATGGTATTATTATTTAGTGTAACTTGTTTGTTTCTTTATTTTGTAACGTTCAGTATATCATATCATTTGATCTTGCAGACACCATTGCCTCTTCTATATCTTTCATCAGATCTTGAGAACCAAAACAGTAAATTGGTATTGCTTGGAAATCTTTTTTGATCAATGATAACGCAAAACATGTTGTCACAAACATTAGATGAACTATTCAATCTCATAACAACTTTTAGTGTAATACAAAACCACAGACGAAGGACAACCTTTTGCCTTGTATCTGTAACAAAAAAAGTAATTAGGTTTCAGTTTCCAGATGCTGAAGACCATTATCTACATATGAGATTTACCCATGAGGTAAAAAAAATTTGGCCATGACTTTAATTCAATCTGATGAACCCTGAGAACCTGAGAAACTCTGTTCTCTTAGGTTCTTGCGTCTCTGTTAGGTTTCCTCAAGCTTTTGTCTCACACACCAGAGCCTAAGCCCTTGGCTTCTGAACCTTTCATGATCCTTAATCGCTTGCAATTACATTCAAACATCCTGCAACAGGAAACAAAAACGTATAAGAACACTTGATTTTTGTTTTGTGAAGTTCTTTTTGACAGATATACAAAGAAGACTTACTCCCATGGAACATCTCCAATGAGCATCCAATCACCATCTTTGTCTTCATAAGTAGGCACAAAGTCTGACCCTTTATATCCATCTCTCTCAAAATACTCTCCCACGGAGATCTTGAACATGGACTCTAAAGCCTTGAGCAAGTCTGAGTATCCTTTGTAACAGCTCAAATCTATTTTCCTCAGGTATGGTGCACCATCCATACTTACTTTCACATAGATTCCTTGACACTCACGATCAGATTCATTCTTCTTTGTCTGAATGTTGTTCTTCCTGTATGATCTAACTGGTGGCCATCCAACAATCTGAGCCCTGCCAAAAGGAAAAACATTGTCAATAAACCAAAATTTTGTTTCATTGCCAATCAGATTCAGAGATCTTTTGTGTGTGTTTTAAACTTACTTTCTAGGAGGGGATGTGTCTGTTTTCGTCGTTGACGACTCAATCTCATTCTCATCATCAGCTTGTAGTGCTCTCTTATTGCAAGTTACTCTTTCGCTTTGTTCACATACATTGTATGTTCCTGGTAATCCCAGCCTCAGCTCCGTTTCCTTTAGGTTAACAAACTCATCCATTGTCTCAACAAACTTCTCTGTAACTTCTGAGTTTTCCTTAAGAGTCAGAGGAGAATAAAAGAAAGCTTTTGGGTTGTTTGAGAGGATAGAGAAGTTTATAGTAAAGATGAAGATGAGGTTTCGTGGAAGCTGAATGTTATAAAGAAGTTAAAGAGGGAACTGTTTTTTTTTTCTTTTTTGAAATAAGGACAAAGGAAAAAACAGCAGAGTTTGTCGGTAGCAGTAACGGCAACTTTGAGGCAAAAGTATATCCCATCTACCTGGGGACATGTGTATGATAGACGGTCCAGATCAAATCTTTGAACCTCCACCTCATGTGGTCTGCCAATACTGACTTGTTTGTCACTTCTCTGTCTATCTCTGAAAGCTAAAAGTTTGGTCAGATTTCCTCATCTTCTTTACTTCAGTTCTGGTTATAGTCTTATAAATCATCTTAACGAACTCTTTCATTTTGAATTGTGTGTGATTTAGTGTTTAGATTTGATTAGTTTGTTTCAACCATACTTTTCTTTTTGTTAGCTATCAAAGGGATGGAATCCTTGTGTCTTTTCAATAGGACTTTAGATCAAAAGTTTTAACCTTTTTGTGCAAACTCTCGCCTCCAAAATTTGACAAGTACTTGGGCCCTTGAAAAGCTATAGAGCCAACAAGAGAAGTTCTCTCTTTGTCTTTCTTTACAGGGTTTTGTGAAAGCCCACAACTTTTGTCTGTATATAATATAACGATCATGACATGTCACAACCACACACGTAAAATAGTCCAGACAAGGCATCTTCCTTTTGGTTCTACAGCTCAAGGCTTAGTTAATTGTCAGCAACATCATAATGGGGGTTACAGCGTGTCATTTGGCTGTATAGGAGCGCTTCTATTTACGTCTTTGGCATGACATAATCGAAGTGAATCGGATCTAACATATGGTTTAATTTGAGTTTTCTTCCTGCTTGTAACTGAGGTTTTGCATGCATGGTTTCAGTCCTAACCGGTCTTATGAGTTATGAACAGTGATTAATAACTTTATATTCCGGTCTATGTAAATATCTAGTTATGTATTATCTTTTGTAAAAAAATTGATAAAAATATAAGATTTAGAGATTTTCTTTAGGAACATTACATTTAATGGACTATATATATTGTTTTCTCCGTTTTGAAAATGTCATTTCAATATTTTTGATACAAATCAAGAAAATAATTGAAATGAATTTATATTTTTAATAATTACAATTTTTTTTTAAAAAAAAAGTTAAATTCTAATCTATTAAAAACACATACCTAATTCACGGGTGGGAGGTGCAATCTATGCATGGATCCATATCCTCATGGTCACGTGTAGAGCTAACATCTCGCACTAGAGAAAAATTGAACCTTGGCATGGACCAACATGACATTCCTCTTCTAATGGAGACCACTAAACCACTGCAACATAGTTAATTACAACTATTTAACTGATCATAGTGTTCATAATAAATACAGTTATCTATAAATGAACAATGTACTTTTAAAAAAAATCCACTTGCTAAAATAACTAAAATAATATTCAAGGATCGCAAAATGAAAATCTGAAAAACAAAACGCTTAAAAATAACCATAGTCAGATCATCGGTATCGAATGAAGATGAGATGGATGTTATATTTTAATACTCCCTCTGTTTCAATTTGTAAGTAGTTTTAGATAAAAACACTAGTATCAATAAAACTATTATTTTTTTAAATATATCATTTAATATACAAATTAACCAATTAAATAAAAGCAAACATATTTTTATTGGTTACACAATATACAATCAATGCAAAAATTAAATTGAAATGTTAAAACTATTTAGATTTTGAAACAATTTTTTTTAGCTAAAACTACTTATAATATGAGACGGAGGGAATATCAAAACTCTAAAATAAAATAAAAACTCTAAAATGATATTTTTGTGTAGCAAAAAGTAAAATAAAATGATATCTTTTACTTGTTTACTTTTAATGATATAGAACAAGAGTATCCATTACCAAAAAAGATAGCTTCAAAACCTAATTTAGTTATGCTCATTATAGTCGGTAATGATGATTCGTTGTTAATCGTATTTGCCGACAAAATAATCAAGTTTCCTACATAACATGGCATGGAATATCGCCAACCATCATCGAGACCGTACACCTGTAATGAAATCATATAAGGAATAGAGATGTGGGTCCCATGTAACACGGAATCGTCGGTGATGACTTGCAATTGGATAATATTTTAAGATTAATTAAATGGGCTGGGCCGACGAAAATTGGACTCTTTTTACTTCGACGGCGTTCTGGACCACTTCTGTCTTCTCACTATACTCTCAATAACCTTTTCTATTTTCTTAATTACATAGCAAACTTTATAATTTTTTTATCCACAATTTTTTTTTGCCTATTTGATTTGACTCAAACTAGACTCGAATCCTGGGTTTCCTCATTGCTTTCAGGGATCTGTTTAAACCCTTTTCATTATTTAATTAATTTTAATTTTTGTTAGGACCTTTTCAGGGATATGCTATTTTGCCTTCTTTTCTATGGCCAAGGAAAATTTCTACTCTCTCTCCTTCGTGATAATTTATGTTTTAGAAAAAAAAACTATTTTTTAAAAATTCATATTTTACATCTTCAATATATATAATAATAGAAAATTGTAAATTTTAAAGATATTTATTGCGTTTGCTGAATTTTATTTGGTTAAAAGTTATAAGAAATAGTAAATCACAAAAAATAATGTATTTATAATTAAAATTTTACATGCTTTCTTAAAATATGCGAAAACTCTAAAATATATATTATTTTGGAACAAAGAAAATATTATTAATTAATTTGAATTAACAAAAAAATACTTCCTCTATTTCACAAAAAAATATTACTTGAAGGTTTTCACGCATATTAAAGAATCATTTGAAAATAATAGATATTCACATACTATATATTTTTACTCTATCTAATTAATACACTAATACAATGTGGTTGAAAATGAACATTTACTTAAAATTTTGCATTGAAAATACAAAACAACACTCTTTTTGAAAGAAGAATAAAACTCTAAAATGACACTTTTTAAAAAGTCATGGAGTAGTAGTTAATCTCCAATTCTCCCTCTATAAATATATATAAAAAAGATAAAAGCATAAAATGTAAAATTACATGTACCTGTATTTTTTTTTGTCATCACATGTACCTGATTAAAATAATACTTTTGTATTGTATATTTTTAGGCCATGCTATATAAAACAGAAATGGGAAAAGTAAAGTTAGTATATGAGTCTATATAATCAAGGATTCAAGCTACAAGTTTTGAAAACTAGAACATAATTTATACTTTTTTTTAGCAAACATAATGTATACTCTTTCATATCTTTTTGGTAATAAGTCATCCAAAGGAAAAAAAAAACTTTAGGGCTAGAAGAATATTGTATAGATATTGAAACTGTTTTCCCTATTAATCTTTGGAATTATTGGACAGGGAATAATGTTTACCGGTCAAATGTGATCAATAAAGCGATCCACCAAATCTCTTGTATGATAATTTCATCCCACTATTTACCGAACTTATGGATTTTGCAAATCGTCGTTGATCTCACCGTTAAAGTTTTTGGGATCATCCAACTATCAGATGTTTTTAGATCCCGATACATTTGATTACCCATTTAACGATGATTTTAAGGAATGGTTTAATAAGAGCAAACTATAGTTATATTTTTTTGTTCAAAGCAAACTATAGTTAATATTTTTGAACAAATAAATGTACTCAGTTGCATACCGATGACCTGATGGCCATGTATATACAACATTTGACGTACAACCATTGCAATAGCCGCGGAGTACTGAATAAGAAAATACTGCAAAATTATCTAATACTAATACAATTAGATCGATTTAAATCAGTCAATTAATTTAACTGCTTTTAGGAATTAAGTAATAGACATTCCAAGCAGTGGTTGATTGGTTCGAATGTGATTTTAAAAATTTAGTTGTAGTGAAATTAGCTGTGTAAAGTTATTATTTTAGATTTTTTTGCAGAGACTTTTGATCTAGTTAAATTTGTTGTAACTGTAAGTTATAAACTGTAAATGTTTTAAAATAAAATATGTGAAATATGTAATGTATATAAAAAATAATTATTTTATCAATTAAATAATTTATATTAATATTTTTTTATAAATTATCAAAGTTTACTGTTATTTAAAATGTGATATGTAAATAATAATGATGTTATTTAAAATATTTCAATAATTTTAAAAACACCAAAAACTAAATTAAATATTTAAAGATGTTTTAATTATGATTATCTAATTTATTTTATATTATAGATATTTATTTTATTTTACAGATTCTACAACCTATAAAAGAAAGTTTTAGGTTTTATACCTAAAATACTTAAGAAAAAAATTTGCTTTATTTTTTTTTTGCTGTAACTTTAAAAATAAAGCTAAAACAAGTTTTGTTAAAATTTATAGAAACTTGAAATAGGTTTTTAACTAATAAAAATAAAGCTACAACGTTATTGGTAAAGTTTAGTTATTTAAAAATAAATAAAATTAAAGTAAGGAGATAAAATCCAACCAATCACCTACACACTGATTATTCCCCACCATTAGGCTATATTGTTAAGAGTTTTGCCCATATATATTATATATAATATCATGAACTGAGTGATTTTCGAATATTTACTTTTTATGATATAATCAAGAAATCATTTTATCTAAATGATTTTTACAAAAGACTAATTATACATTGACTAGAACAATAGAATACATATAATTGATTCTCTACATTTGTATTGACCATGATATAATAATAATACTGATTTCTATTGATGTTGTTGTTATATCCTTTAAACTGGAATATATATATGATTTATCATCTAAATTATATGATGAATTTACCATGATATTATATAACCAATTGGTTTACATTAGTGTTGTAGCTGTATCATTGTCTAAATTCGAAGACTGAAATTTTATTATATATATCTTTGTTCTTTTTTTTCTATGCATTATCTATTGATAATAAATTTAATAACTAAGTGGATTTTCATGTATTCATTAAAAGTGTAAACACAGTAAAAATTAAGCACGGGCATTCGGAGTCACAATCGGGTTTCATTTTTTTTTATTTATCAAAATCAGCTCAATTCGGATTATTTGAAATTTTTGTCCGGGACCGGTTCAGGTTCTATCGGGTTCGGGTTGGGGTTAGTAAATCTTCAAAGAACCGGTACAACCCAATGTACTTTCGGGTTCGGATCCCAATAGGTTATTCGATTTAAAAATATCTGATTTGTATCTACTTTATAACCAAAACATAAGTAAAATTGGTTTGTTTTGGTTTCAAATACCTAATTTGTACCTTTTTATAACTAAAACATAAGTAAAATCGATTTAAAAATAAGAAATGAATATCAACCATGACCATTCAAAATCAAACAAAAGAAAACATATTTTTTATAAAAATAAAACCAAATAAATGAAATCATAAAACGAAAACCACGACCTCATGAAATGAGAAAATTGTTTAATGAAAACAAAATCTAAATCTAAATATTTTAAAATTCAACAACCACATTTAACCATCAACCTTCATGTACTAGAACCACCAACCTTTACGTAATAGATAAGTATTTTAGATGTTCAATATATATCAATGTATCTTGAATACATATTAGAAATTGATATCATGTTTGGTATACGATCTTTCTGAGGTTTTGAATGTTTCGGGTTCTATTGGATATCTATTTAGATTCGGATTCGGTTCGGATAATACCCATAACCCAAAATACCAAAAAACAAGATCCATTCGGTATTTATGTCGGATTCGGATCGATTCAGATTCATTTTTATCGGATCGGATGCAGTTCAAATTTTCGGGGTCGGTTTATTTTCCCAGCCCTAGTAGAAATTATGTTCAGGGGTGTTCTCAACAAATTATGTTTGTATTTACAATCTCAGAAGATTGTTTGGTTACAAAAAAATGTTGTGTTTTCTTTAAATGCAAACATAATAAATAATGATTAACTGACAAAACTCACTAGTTCTACAACCAATTGATTATCCTGGTACCCATATACACATATTTAAATTAATTAGCAAAAAAACACTAGTTTTACAACCAATTGATTAATTATTTTAACCGATATATGCATAAGACTCATGGTAAATGATTTATTGTGTCTTTAGAACACACACAAAAAAATTGCTGGTGTTGACTGTTGAGAAAAGTATTGACGTAAACTAAGTTGTTTGAGTCTCAGAAGTGTTGTAGTTTTCACAAGAAATAACAAAATACAGTTTAGTCAATGTGAGCTTATTGTTTGGTTTTGTCGTTTTAACTGCATGCATGCATGTCATTTGGCTGCACTCTTTAAATGTGAGATGTATATTCCAACAACCAATTTAAATGAGAAAACTTAATAAAAGGGGAAAGAAAAAATAAATGAAAATTATGAAAAATTGGTACCCGTAAATAAAATTGGCATTTCTACGATCATTTCTAATATATTTTACTATTTCCACCTCTAAAATAAATAGTCTCTATAATAAAATTGAAATATACTACAATGTATTTTTAATAGTATTCTCTATATATAGAATAAAAAATAGAGAAATGCTATTTTATTATATATAAAAGAAAAAATAGAGATATCTACTATAGTTATGGTTTTTTTAGAGCATCTCCAATCCCATTCTATTTTTTTTTTGTAAAAAACTCCACTCTATTTTTCACTCTAAAATAGAGTTTAGAGTAAAAAATACTCCAATGGTACTCTATTTCTCACTCTATAATAGAGTGAAAAATAGGTTTATTCCAAATATAGAGTAAATGGTTTTTTCTTTGTTCATCACTCTATTTTATACTCTAAAATAGAATACAATTGGAGCAAACTCCATCTTTATTATGAATCACTCTATTTTAGAGTAAAAAATAAAGTGAACCCTTGGAAATGTTCTTATATCCATACGAAAGTACACATGGTGCTCACACAATCGTATCGTGCAAGTTAACATGCAGCACACACACATATATATATATATATATATATATATACTTTTGATAGCAAGTCATTAATTTCTACATGAAGCTATAACATTCAAGCTTAATATTAATACTTAATGTATATTAATAGAAAAATGAAATAACCAACACAAGTTGGTCCAGTAGTGATTACTTGAGGGAGCTTCGGCCCCAATACGAGAAGCCATCTGGATTCGAATCGTGTTGGCCACCTACCTTGTGGAGTTACTGTCCGCAAGTATCCGGGTTGCAGACCTCCAGGGAATTAGTCGGTTGACAGTCGGAAAAGCATGTGCGGATTACGGGCCCTCGGGCAAACGGAAACCACGTGTCGGATTACGGGTTGCCGGATATCCCTGGTTTAAAAAAAATAATAGAAAAATGAAATGAAAACAAAATAGTTAATCTAGATTACACATCAAAGGTGGTCACCAACAATCTTGAACAAAAAGGGTGGTCTCGTATATTCTTGTGATTATTGATATAGAAATTTGGTTGCATGCACTGGTCCAATCTCATTAAAGTTTCGCATAGAGTCCAATTATATGTGCGGGCAATTTTTTAGTCTAGTCATGTACGTTCAGTCGAGAATTTATATTATTCACTACTGGTTTACGGTTATCAGGTGAATTCCATAATCCGTGTATATATTCCGATAAAGTAGATACACATTAATGAATAATCACGACAAAATGATGTGATATATAAGACAAACGTGACCCCAAAAAATATACAAAACATTGGGGGGGTTTCTTGATTTGAAAACTGAGGAGAGTTTTTTGGAATACAAAAAAAAAGGAGAGAAAGAGGTAAAAGAGAGGGATGTAGACAAATCAAGGAAACAGAAGTAGGGTTTAAGATGTTTTTGCCTCTGAATTTTGTTGGATGTAACTTGTCCCTCAGCATCTCCATGTTTTTCTGCTTCTCACTAATTTAAATTTTCGTTTTGGAATTTATGCAGATGTTATTGTACTGTCTACTCTTTTGGATTTCGATGTCGCTCATGTGCCCTCTCAATTCCCGTAGGGTGATTTTTCTTTTTCCGGTTCAAAACCCTTACGACTATATACGTTACGGCTAGTACGTGTCATCTGAAAGTGTACCGTATTCAAATTTACGTCCAACTGAAATATAGACGATATTATCGTAATTTTCTTTAATGAATTTAAATTTATTCAGCTAAAAAAACTTTTTACATCTAGTGCTTTCTGTTTTAAGAATTAAAGAATCAAAACTGAAAAACTTCTATCTATGGTGTGCAGTGTGCTTCGTGTACTATTAAATAACACCCAAAGTCCAACATCAAAGTTTAGATAGAAAACAATAGAGGTATACTATGCTTTTGGTTTTCTATGTATACAATTAAGGCTCAGCAAAAAAAATTGGATCTAAAGAAACGAATCAAATACGATTCAAAAAAGTTCAATCTCTCTTGAATCAAAACTGGTAAAAATATCCAAACGCATCCAGAATTTTAGTTTCTCAAAATTTGGATCTAAACTCGATCTGAAAGAAAATATTTCGGATACCTAAGATAATTGAATCACAATAATATATTTAAATATATTAATTATATTTAGATATATTTTTTAAAAAATAAAATATTCTGAATTATCCAAAATACATTTAAAAACAATAAAAGTAAACATAAAAAATACTCAAAACACTAGAAATACCTTAAATATCTACAGGTTCTCCATCCAAATATTTAAACTGAATTAACTTTCATGAAAGTTTTAGATGTTTAACATATATTGTTCAAATTTATATACTGTACACTATTTTTTTTTATTTTAGATTTAGGATACACTGAAATATTAATTTTATATAATATAAGTGGATATCCGAACTTGAACGGAAACTGCAAAAATCTAAATTAAATCTGAATCGAAATTTATAAATACTCAAATAGACTTAACTATATAACCATAAAAATTTGAAACTCGAATAGACCAAAACCATACATGTACTCAGATGCCCACCTCTATCATACATATATGTACATCACTTATAAGTAAAACAACCACTTATAAGTCTAAGGTCGATTATATATCACCTAATTTAATATCAATTATATGAGGTTAATGTTAAAAAGAAAAGTGATATGCTCCTTAAAATACTGGAGCTACATTGTTTTAAGAAAATGTATTTTTTGTTTTATTATATTCTCATGATAAAGCATTGATGTTATAAGTGAAGAAATAAACAATAACTTTCTGAAGGCCAGTTTCAAAAAAAGAAAACAATAACTTTTTTTGACAAAAAATAACTTTTTTGACAAAAATAACTTTTTTGACAAAAATAACTTTTTGGACAAAAAATAACTTTTTTGACAAAAAATAACTTTCTTCGTTTATACATTTAACATTTATATTCTTCATACTAAATGGATATGGTCAATAGCCATCACATCATCTTCATTATCGTGTATCAAATGATCACAAACATGCCTCTCAATATCTCATACTCTGCTTCTTTCATAAGAAAAAAAAGGATTTCGTCCACGAAAGATAGATGATGTATATCATCCATCATACCTTCAAGTGAATCAGACTATGATCGTAAATAAGAAAACGTGGCTTTCATATCAACTAATTGCGCCACACAAAATATTCTATATTCAAGTACAAATTATATATTATGTACGTATAATGTCTTTTAACAATCGATTTAATATGTAAAACTGGGACATATATAAAAAAATTTCGATAACCACCAGACTGTTGTTGTTCGCTACAAACTGAAAAGTGACTTTAGTTATATACATTATTATTCTAAAATTACCACGAGTAACGGAGCGTTTATATGTTCTAGATACACATTTCGTTCTATATATATGTGGTTTTTTTTTTGAGAAAATATATATATGTGGGTTTTAATAAATAAGTTAATGAGATGCATTGTATACTTTATTTTGTGTTGGTGGAATGAGAATATTTATATACAAGAGGGCTGCACTTTTATTGTGGGATGTATAATTGAATCATGTGGGTGTGATATGCATAATTGGAAGGTTCCGGCAAAGAATCTTACGGCGAAAATCAAACAAAAACTATATAGTTAAATATATTATAGTTGGAAGTCAAAAAGCATAATATATTTATATTAATTAAGAACACTCTGATATGTATATATCTCTAATTCTCTACTGATACACTCTGATATGAGATGTGTGCAACCTCGCCACCTAAATGGCTAACCCTTTTAGTCTTTTACTACACTCATATCGTTATAAAACGATCGACATATTGACCAAAAAAAGAACTACATTACAACTGGAACTATATGGAAATATATATATATATATATGATGTTATTTTGGAATATATATATATGATGTTGGAAGAATATAATGGGAATTTCCCCCACGTCGAACATAACAGATAGACAATTTTTCAATATTTATTGGTTTAAAGACCATATATTGTTTTTTTTTTGATAAAATATATTGTTTTTAGAACAAGACCAAACATATTGTTTTTAAGATCATATGTATATCTATGCAGGATTGTTATTTATGTTCGTGCGCAAGAAAAGCATTTGTGTTACTTCATCATAAAGTTACAACAAATTTGAAAAGTAACTTTGTGTGCATCAAATGAGTTTAGTTTTGACAAAAAAAAATGCGGGGAATTTAAAATTGCAGAAATGTTAAGAGCACCGTTAACGCGAGAAATCCATTAGGTTTCTTTAAAAAAAAATTGGGTTTAAAAAATTAAAAAATTAAAAAATGTACCAATTACGGATCGTCATGTGTCGGAGTCCGTGAAATAATGAAAGAAACGGAGAGAACAAGCTTCACTGTTCGCAATTTTCTTCTTTTTTCTTTTTTCTGGTGGACTATTCCTCTCTTAAAAACCCCTTTAGACCCTGCAATAAAGATGTTCTAAGAAGATACAATTCCATGACAGAATATCTTCAGACTTATTATCATCCCTTAAGATTTAAAATATATAAGAATTATCTGATAAATGTCATAAATTGGAATATAGGTTAATTTTTTAACATCATAACTTTATTTTATTTTAAGAAAGTAAGCCTAGAAAGAAAAATTAAAGCAATGCAATAATATACAACTACAAAATAAATCCCAAGAAAGATTCAACAACAGTAATTAAGTAATAGCTAGTAGCGATTAGTGTAAAATCGAATAAAATCACTCCATCGAAGGATTCACATTCATCCACGTGTCAAAGGCTCATTTATCCAAAGATCTCTTAAATACGACATACACATGCAGCTACCACCTAGAGAGATATAATAGAGACTCATCACATTTTGTATTATTTGTGAGTTTTTATAAAAATCAATTTTCCATCTTCCTCATCACCTTCCCAAGAAGAAGAACATTAAGAAGAAGAGAGGTTGACAATGATGGGCACTGTCGAGCTGAATCTGAGAGAGACTGAGCTGTGTCTTGGTCTTCCCGGCGGAGAAACGGTGGCTCCGGTGACTGGAACCAAGAGAGGGTTCTCGGAGACGGTTGATTTGAAGCTGAATCTGAACAATGAACCTGAAAGCAAGGAAGGATCTAAGACTCATGACGTCGCGACTTCTGTTTCCAAGGAAAAGAGTTCATCGCCCAAAGATCCCGCCAAGCCTCCTGCCAAGTAATTTGACTATGTTCCTCTTTTCTATTTATTTTCCGATCTTCCCTTAAGTTTATTTTCTTATCTCGTAGAGCACCCTGATGGGGGTTCTCTCCTAAATTTTCTTAATATACATATGTGTGTATGTTGTGTTTTGAAAAAAAAAAACATATGTGTGTATGTATACTAAGAAACTTTAGGAGGGACCGGAATCCCATTGGAGGTGTTCTTATGCGGAAAATTAAATTTGATGGACCTCCAAAATATTATTTCTAGCGATAACTATGCTTTGTATTGATCCTCACTAAGATGTATAAAAGTTTGAGCAAACAACATAAACTTCTTATTAAAATTGTAGCTAAACCAGTTTTTTAAAGAGACCCAAATTGTCTTTTTTTTTTGTCAACTCAAATTGTCTAATTAATATGTCTGTAAGGTTTCTTTTTCTTACACCGTTGAAAGTCCGCGGGAACAAAAAAAAAAATGATACAATTCTATCACCAGTTAAACCATATATAGTCTCATGCAAGTATGACATATTTGGAACATAACGTAAGAATTGATTTACTATTAGCTAGCTACACTTTTTATAGACATGTTCCCATACAAAGCTTGTATAGTATAACTGTTTTCCAATTTTCTATATATATAATTTTGTAGGGCACAAGTTGTGGGATGGCCACCTGTGAGGTCATACCGGAAGAACGTGTTGGGTTCGTGCCAAAAATCAAGCGGTGGCACGGAGACAGCTGCGTTTGTGAAGGTGTCGATGGACGGAGCACCGTACTTGAGGAAAGTCGACTTGAAGATGTATAAGAGCTACGAAGAACTCTCTAATGCTTTGTCCAACATGTTCAGCTCTTTTACCATGGGTACGTTGTATAGTTATAGTCTTACTAGATATACGATTCCATGCATATCTATCAATCGGGCTTTTGATACTTGTTAGTTGTACTTGTTAATTACAATATTAGTTAAAGGACAGGGATGTTTAGTTATTTATAATGTTCACGATATCTAAATCCAGCAGACAATTTTTTCAAATGTTACGTAATGGTTGGTAATAGTTTCGAAAATGTGTAAACTGTCTACCAAAAATCCATATGTTGTAAGTTAATTTCACACAAATATATATGGTTTTTATTCTTTTGATAAAAAGATATATTTTATATGTTGCATCATGATAAATGCCAAGTTAAAAGTTAGGAATACAAGTTCTTACCTAGGGTCCAAACAAATCAACTAATTAAAGGCTATAGACTTGTATACATATGTAGCTAAAATTTATGCATTATATTTTAATGTGAAGGTATAAATAATAATATTGTTGAGATAAAATGAAGGAAAATATGGAGGAGAAGAAGGAATGATAGACTTCATGAATGAGAGAAACATGGCTATAGTGAATACTTGGGACTATGTTCCCTCTTATGAAGACAAAGACGGTGACTGGATGCTCGTCGGCGACGTCCCTTGGCCGTACGTCTTCTTCTTCCTTTTTTTTTTTTTTTTGGTAAAATGTTAAATAGTCTTCTTCTTCCTTATTAATTATCATCTTAATTTAATTAGAGCTTAATTTATTAATGATCATTTCCTTTTCATAAACATGTTATTTTATTAGAATGTTCGTTGATACATGCAAGCGTTTACGTCTCATGAAAGGATCTGACGCCATTGGTCTCGGTAAGAATTTTATACCAATGATATTATTTTATATTTGCGCTTAGTATGTCATAGTAACTGTAAAACATGACATAACATAACCAATATGCAAATTTCTGGTTGCTTAATAACTGTAAAACATTTCAGCTCCGAGAGCAATGGAGAAGTGCAAGAGCAAAGCTTGAAGTTAAGAGACTTAAGTGGTAATGATCATATATTTTGTTAACACAATGATGAGTGTTAATTGTGTGTGTTTTTACAATGAAAAACATTATTCAATATCTACTCTTTTTAATTGTCTGTTTTGATCTGAATTATATGTGGTATATAGATACATTTTAAATGCTATTATGTGTAATGGACTTATTAAGTTAAATATGTGAGACGTTTGTAACTTCCTTTTTGTGTTTGCCTTTCTTTATGATTTTTGCTACAAATGTGTATATGAGTAGGACATTGCCCAATTTTCTTATGAAAATGACACATTTTTAATTGACTGAGTTGATTCTTCTATCGGTCGTACATCTTGAAGCTGAAAATCATATAGCCTGGAATAAAACTTATCCAAACATAGTTTCGAAGCTTAATATATCAGAATGACAACATACTAACATACATGTACATGTTATATTATATCGAATGTAATAATGAAATCGGAAATTATTCACTTTGTTAACTGGTATATTGATTTGTTGGCGGTACTCAAAGCTATGATTAGCTTTGGTTGGAGGAAATAAAAAAGATAAATAGGAGGACCCATGCGAAAGAGAGGGAGCAATGCCATGTGCATCTTCCTGGGTCTCTTTCTACATTTTATCATCTTTGTTTATCTAGCATTTAGTTTGTTTCTGAAAGTTACATAACAATGATATGTAACATGTACATAATTTTTATCTTTTAATGGTAACTTTCAGAAATTTAGTTTGTTTCTGAAAGTTATATTTTATAATCCCATTAAAAGATAAAAATTATGTACATGTAACTTTCAGAAACAAACTAAATGCTAAGATACAGTTATGTCGTATACATGATCCATGGTAGGTTTTCGATTTAAAAAATTAAAACATCCAAATAAAAGTAAATTTTGAAGTTGGTTACTATTATAATGGAGCTATCAAATGTCTCTCAAGTCTCAACACTGATTAGCTTTATTAATTTGATGTTCAACGTTTAAAACTACGAAGAATGTCATAATCACAATTATTATAATAAGAAAAATGAGAACCTAAATATTGATAATTGAGGAAGCACGTGAAGAAAATGTTGAATCCCAAACGAACAAATCAAAGTTTCATGAATGTATTGCTTCAACGTACATGCATGCATATATATATTTATATATATAGAAAATGTCTAACAATGTATGTGTAAACACAAACATTTGTACAACTAATTACGTTGAAATGTTTTGAAAATGAGTATTTAAATAATTATATCAACTTCTTGGATCAGGCAGTAGCATGTTCGATGTTCGATGGGGTCAATAATTAATTTGACAAGTTGATTCTCTAGAGGGTTCTTGAGCTAACTAATAGTATCGCTTATACATTATTTGAGGAAACCCAAACAGCTAATGAAAAAGAAAAAAAAAACATTGGCTAAGGAATTAAGTGGTTAAGTACTGTAAAATAACTCATTCTGAATTAGAGAACACGAGCTATTAAAGTTTTTCCAACACAATTTTGATTATAATTAGCTACTAGCCTACTACTGATATCTTAGATGGAAATTATATCCAATGTTCCCGAGACTAATATGGAATTTTGACTCGAGATTTACCCGGTTCTCACATAGTGTGAGTTGGACTTAATTATCATTATTAATTTAATAATAATAAATATTTACGTATATAAAGACAATAAAAAACATGTAAAGCTATTTATGATCATTAACCATTTAAAATTCATAGTTTCGTTTTTTTCCTTTGTAAAATAACTCAGTTTAATTATTCTATGTTTCAGAAAAGTTTCATTTTAACACTTTTTGTCGCATAAAATATTAATTTTCATTATAATTTAGACTACTTTACTTAATATCAATCACAAAATGCATTTATTTATCTTAACAATTATTAATTAAATATGTTTTAGTGAAAACATAAATGTGTTTTAATTATTTTAATCTGTATAAAAATATTAAAGTAATACTTTTTATGAAACAAATAGATAGAGTATAAAATTCAAATTAAATACTTTATATATTATTCTATTAAAACTAAAGTACAAAACAATACTTGTCTGTTTTAAATGATTTTTTATAGATTTTTATTCCATTTTTAATTAATTATAACTATTTCATTTATTATCTTTTGTAAATATATCGACATCACTTATTAGATATTTTTTTTGGACAACCACTTATTAGATAAGTAAAAAACCCAACTTACCTACTTTCAACTGTTCACTATATTTCTTACATTTATTTTTTCACTCTTTTTAACTACTTCATTAATTAGTTTTACTATAATATTTGGACAACATTTATTTTACATATTAACCATAATAATTTGATATATTTGAATGAAGTTGCTTTATTTGTGATAAAAATTCAAAATGGCTAACAAATATTTTTTTTATTTGTTTATATAGTTGTAGACATAGACATTCGGGTCAGTTACGAATTACTTTTTCAGATATCAGATTTTTTGGATTTGCCAGGTTTTGATAAATAGAAATCTAAAATATCAAAAATAGTATATCTGAAATATGTTCGCATATTTGTACCAAAAATAACCATATTAACCAATTCAGTTAGATTATTATGAATTCAAACTAAAAATAACTTAAGAATAACCAAAAATAACCATCTTGTCCGATTTGATTCGAGTTCGAGTATGATGTACAAGAACATAAAAAATTCCAATACTTTTTTTTAGCAAATAATTAATGATGATACATATAAAATATATAACACTAATCATACAAAAAATATATCAATTCTTAAGAAAGTGAAATTTTACACCTTGTGCGGATGTAGACTTTAAAATCACAATTACATACTCAGTTATGGGCCTTTACGACATAGTAATACTGTCATGGACATTTTATCCGTACAACAACAATGAATTTCTGGTTCCGCAACCGGCCGTGGAGACTCTAAAATTCAGGTGAAATCCATCGCCGGGCCGGTTAACTTTTGTTTCGCCTGTTTATTCTCGTCTTCAGATTGGGAAACGAAACAATTTCTCACAAAACCTCTTTTTCTGACTTAGTCACGCTGATCAATGGGTTAGTAGATGAATTTGAGGAAGATACTTGAGAATTTGATGAACCTTAGCTCATAAGAATTTGATCGATTCTTTATGCTCAGCCTTCCTTTGGAAAAATAGCACGACATCTGAGACTGGAGCCAGAGTTAGCTGGGATAAGATCTGTAAACCAAAGCAGGAGGGTGGCCTCGGTTTGAGGAGATTGGAGGAGTACCAGCTAGTCTTTGATCTGAAAAGAGTCTGGAACTATTTCTCCGGTTCAGGTTCTCTTTGGGTAGCCTGGCTGCATTCAAATGTTTTCAATAGAAAGAGTTATTGGACTACCCCTGATGCTCAGAGATTTTCTCCTACGGTGAGAAGTATGCTTAGGCAAAAAGAGCTGGTTGCGGTTTTCTTAAGATGTAATGTAGGCGATGGCAGGTCAGCAAGCTTTTGGCATGACTTCTGGAACGATATGGGTCCTCTGATCTCGGCGTTGGGAGAGACAGGACCAAGGGACCTTCGCTTGAGGCTAGAAGCTCGGGTTTGTGATGCAGTGGCCAATGGCTTCTGGGCTCTTCCTAATGCTCGATCGGACGAGGCGGTAATCTTGCAGATTGTTCTCACGACCATGTCTCCACCCTCCATAGAACGTGGTCCTGACACCTACTTATGGCGTAATGGAGTTGGGCACTTTGTGCCTAAGTTCTCTGTTAAATCAACTTGGGATTCGGTTAGGGAGTCGGCTCCAGTAGTGACTTGGCACTCTCTCATCTGGTTCAAGGAGGCTGTTCCTAGATGTTCCTTTGTCTCTTGGATGGCTTCTCTCGCAAGGTTGCCTACAAAAGATAGGCTTAACGAGTGGGGGATTCATGTTCCACTGCAGTGTGTTCTTTGTTCTTCAGGAATTGAGTCCCACCAGCATTTATTCTTCCAATGCTCCTTTGTTGAAGCTCTCTGGTTGCACTACTGTGGGAACTTTGGTCTATCTGTTCGGCTGTTCCTTCCTCCATCAATGAGGTGGCTTCTCTATTGTCACTTCCGCTTGTGGTTGCTACTCCAGGCCTTCGGGTTGTGCTGAAGTTACTCTTGCAGGCCGTTGTTTACTGCACTTGGAGGGAGCGGAACGTTCGCGTCTTCCAGCAAGTCTCCACCTCTGTAGCCGGCGTTAGAGCTCATATTCATCGCCTCCTTCGAGACCGTCTCATCTCTGCTCAACCTCCATCTCCAACCTCAACCCTACTGCAAGTGTATCTCTCTCTTCTTCCCTCTGGTCTGTAGCGTGTTTATTTTTGCTCTTTGTCCTGTTGTCCTTCTTTTCTCTTGTTCTGTTCTCTGTTTCTTCTGTAGTTCTTTCTTCTAATAAGTGGTTATCCACAACTCTTGTAAACTGAAAAGCTTGGTATGAATTTAACATGTTCACCAAAAAAAAAAAAAAAACTGACAAAAAACAAAAAAGGCTCATAAGAAATGTGTTAGAACCATACACACCAGTGCAATCATATTAGGATTGTGTAAACAAAGAAAGGGTTACGGTTTGATGCTAAAACACAATAGTACACCATAGCGATCATATTCTTTTTTTTTTTTTTTCAATAGTGATCATATTCATGAACATAATAATCGCATGTTGTTTTTTTGGTGTAATAATCGCATGTTGTTGTTACTTTTTAAAGTATAACTCAGTGTTATAACAATGTTTTAATGCACACAAAAACAATTGAGGATTTTACAAAATGCTAAGGAGCTGTGGGAAGCACTCACAACACTTACTAATCATCCCCCTTGTATAATTTTCTCGAGGTAATAATCTATCTAACATAGGGCCTTGGCTTACAGTGGCCTAACTATGATGATTTGATTTTCTCAATTTCATTACGTGCTCGTTACCAAATGTTCTCTTAACTACCATTATTATTAGTAATAAATAGAAAACATAATATTAAAGTATATGATTCAATAATAAAAACATGTATGTTCATTGTTAAAAGATTTCTTTTGTAAATAACTCCTTAATTAGCTAAGAATAATAAATACATGAATCAGTTTTTTAAATTATTTTAAGATCACATATATTTAGTTATTGGGCCTTTACCACATAATTTCTGTCATGGACATTTTGTCTGTACAACAATCAATTTCAGGTCCCGCGACGGCCCGTATAAACTCTAAAATTCAGGTGAAATCCATCGCCGGACCGGTCAATTTCTCTTTCGCCTTTGTCTTCCAATCTTCAAAATTGCGGAAACGAAGCCAATTTCTCCTAAACATCTCTTAAAACTCAAAAAGAATTGTATTAGAACCATACACACCATTACAATGATACACACTAGTAGTACACTGCTCAGAAAGATAACACAAAGAATAAGCCTTTTAATATGGTAGACTGAGGCTTAACTATGAGGCACCGTAGTGATTCATGAACACAATCGCACGTTGCTCTTAACATCAAGTATCCTCCTCACTGTGTTGAAACTTAAAACATTTTAGCTGCTAATGAATCAGATTAGGTAAAACACCTTAAGAAGCTTCGTTTGATTTCCTTTCAAGTACTGAACAATGTTTTAAGCTAAAACATAGAAAACAATTGAAAAAAAATTTTACAAAACCCTAAATTCCCAAATTCGAATTTTGCCGCTCAAATCCCACCGTCATTCCAGATGGTCCGCCACAAGATCATGCGTTCCTCTCCACAGCGCGTGTTGTAACACGACCACAATGCCTAACGGAACGGCTTGGAACCGCAACGCAATAGCAACAGAGAAGATAATAAAAACGGTTGTGAGCGGGTCCTCGCGAGCGAAGGAGAGGATGAAGAGCCAAGCCACAGCGAGGAAGAAGAGGACGGCGAGCGGGCGCGTGATCATGGTTAGAGCGAGGAGGACGGTGAGAAGGATGGCGTAGTTGCTGCGGAAGCGAGTGATGTTCTGAGCGAAGCGAGTCATGCCCTCGTCTTCGTGGGTGGACGGGGAGCTGAAAGCCGAGGGATCGAGGAACTCTCCCCAAGGACGAGCCGCGCCGTAGATCCATCGAGCTGTTTCCTTCATCTCCGAGAGAACTTGATTCGCCATTGTTTTGTTTGAAATCTCAGAAACTCTACTAACCCCCACACAAGCAAGAAAGACTTTAAAAGAGAGACAACCTGGCTGTTTAAAAAGGCCCAGGCCCAGGCCTCGGCCCAAGCACAATTCCTGTAAGCTCATTAAGCAAAAGCCTATCTTAATATTATTTTCTCGAGGTAATGATCTGCTAATACATTAAAAAATTTACAACAAGTGTGTCAGGTTTACAGTGGCGTAACTATGATGATTTAGTTATCTTAAGTTATTAAGTACTGGTTATGAGCAGATAATGTATAATTGATAATGTAATCTTGGAGAAATTAAAATAAAACTCAAAAGGATTTGATTTTTAAGATCCTGGTCACATAATAGTTGAGAGATAGTATCTAAAGAAGTTTTCATCATAAAGCAACAACAAAAAGGGTCAACAAACTTTGAGAAACCAAGGCAAGAGACCATGTAAAGAGATGGAACGCATTCCCGCAAGTACAACAAGATCTTCACTTGAGAGGAATGAATCTGGAGGAGTGGGTAGCACCAACACCAGGCCTACCGTGCTTAACCGGCTTGTATGAGATGGAGAACTCAGCCAGGTAGTGACCAATCATCTCGGGCTTGATCTCGACCTGGTTGAAGGTCTTTCCGTTGTAGACTCCAATGATGCTTCCGATCATCTCAGGGACGATGATCATGTTCCTCAAATGGGTTCTCACTGGCTCAGGCTTCTCACCTTGTGGTGCCTCCCTTTTCTAGTTAATCAACCAAAAATAAAAAAATAACACTTAGTTGCATATAACGAACATTAACCTTCTGATGTTCAGCGACTCAAACTAGGCTTACTCAATAATGGTACAGTAAATTAATCTTCTAACCGTTTGACACTAAGACAACGAGTGTAAACCATGCCTAAAACTAAGACAATGCAACAAACTATATAACAAACAGTCCATGTTTGTCAATTTTCTCAACAGAATCTCAAATCTGAATAGACTTTCCAGCTAAAAAGGTTAAATAATTAAGAAAGAGATTCAATTCGCTAAAACTATCACCATTAATCACTAATCATTCAATAATCACACATAAGAACAGGTCAAACATAACTGATCCAAGCCCATTAGACAAAAACAGTGATATAAAGGACGATACTGACTTTATATAGAGAAATGAAGTGCTTACCGCCTTACGGAGCTTCTTAATCAGAGCCATTGGCTTCCTGGTCAAACCCCTAGAGAACCTAAACCCAATTTTCAGACACAGAGCGAAATGTCAGGAACAAACATACAACATCCTCATTTCAAAAACAGTGTGAAGTCTTTTTTACCTTCTGCGAATACGAGAAGGGAAGAGTTTGACGAGATCGTCGGTAGACATGTCGAGAAGAGCATCGAGATCGACTCCTTTGAAGGCGAACTTCTTGAACGTCCTCTTCTTCGGGACTCCTGCAGCAGCAACCTCTGGTTCCACATCCGCCTACATATATAGAGCAAACCCAAACCCATCAGGATCAGAAAATGAAACTAGAGGATGAGGTTCAGAGATTGTGGAGAGTGAAAGGAACTCACCATGGTTAGATCTCAGCAAAAGGATGATACGGTTACAAGAAGATGGTCTGCGCTAAGTCTTTTTGGAGGCGATAAACAGGGAAGATGTTTTAATTCTGCTAACACTCTTATATATATACCTTACACACTTGGGAGCCCTAGTATAAGAATTCTTATTTATTATTTCGGGTCTCTGTATTCCTTTTATTTTAATATCACCCCCACACCTTCGTTTTATGAGTTATTTAAACCTTTTTGTAATCTAGATTCAATGTATTAACCACTAAATATCCAAAACATTGATTGAAAAAATTGGATAGCTTGAGATTCTAAAATTAATCAATATTCTTAAGAAATTTTAATTTTGAATTTTTGTGTATTATCAAGAACTCTTTGGTTACATATTGTAAAATACATTATGTAAAATTATGCTTTAGTTATGTTAGTAATCAACTTTTGAAAGTTCTGATTCATATATGCATTATAAGTAGTAGAGAAAGTGAAAAATCATTTTAATCGTTTTAGAAAAACTTATTCAGACTAATACAAAAAAAAAACATCAAAAGACATGGTGAAAACAAATCACAAATAGCAAAAGACAACATTTGTAGGGGCTTGTTGACAATATCATTAACTTTTCGCTTGGGCTTTTTCAATTTTCGTGATGGTATCGGCAAGTTCCTTCTGGACCTTGGGCCTCGATGGGACTAAAACAACATCATTCCAAACTGAACCAGGCTTGCTCAACAGGCTCGAATCCGAATAAAGATCGTAAATGGATTCAGCATCCAGGTTAAGACTGCTGACTCGTTTTAGACACTCAATATCCTCCGGATCCACCAGAAGGTTACTATTTCCGGCTTTCCACGCTATAAGCTGCATTAAAAAAACAACTCACATGTTAGTATCCGTCAATTAAAAAATCACGTTATATTGTAAAAAAACATTTACCTTTGGAGGACCACCAACAGCATTTGTGCAGTAAAGCCTAGCGTTATCAACAAGCTCACAATACTTTGGAAATGCATTAGCAAAACTCTTATGTGATTTGAGCTGAGATTTTACTCTTACAGCTCTCTTCACCATTAGAGCTCTCTTGTTTAATTAAAAGAACAAATAATTAATATGAATTTTCATTGGTAGAACTAGCTATTATAAAAAAAGAACTAGCTATATATCATATAATTGTGGATAAAAAATTCGAATAAAAAAATATGTACCGTATGCCTCGTGCTACGGCGAGATAAGCATCACAAACCACACCGACCAGTTCAATCCTATAAGGTTTCAAGTTTTGTTGTTTCCCATTTTGTTCAGTTTCTTCTTTTCTCCAGTACTCCTCTGTTGTTGTACCGTCCGCGGCCACTTTGTAGCCTACGCCCATTCTATATCTCTGTTTGTGGACGTCTTTTGCCATTGTGATCATTTGTTCCACGAACGGCTCCCATGATAAGGTTCCATCCATTATCACATCACGTCCGTCGTTTAATGCTGTTACTAGTAAGGACGATGCAGCATCGGTAGATGATTGGTGAACCTGTATATATTATGTTATATAAGATATTAAGATGCAACCAAATGTAACATTTTATATGTAGTCTATATAAAATGGTTAACGTACCAATTCAGCAGTTTGAAGCATATCGTCATGGTGACCTCTAGAACTAAGAGCTCTATAAATAACATCTGTCTCCTTAAACGCATCAGCTTCTATCACCACTGCGTCTTCCCCTGCCTCCGACCAAAACGGCCTACAATAATATTACGTGTTTTGGTAATTTAAATTGCTTATTATATAAACATACAAGAATGCACATATTGTATATGATGTTTATTAGAACATTACTCTTGGAGGATATCTTTGAGGACGGTGCTTTTTCCTGCGCCCATTCCACCACCCATGAGGAGGAGCACGGGACTTCGTTTGTTGTGAGCCACTGGAGACATTACTTCTGTACAGTGCACCTCGCCGCTGCTGCCAACTTTGATGGCTTTCATCTCTTCTACTAATGTTGAAAACACCCTTGTCACCTTTAGATCTTTTGTCACCCTCTCGAACCTCTGTTTCCTGAAAAATATTAAATACATAAAAAATAGTTGAATTTAAGATTTTTTTGAAATGGTCGTTCGACAATGTTTATTAATATAAACTAAAGTGATGATATCATGGTAATATATTTAAAATATATAAGCTGGAATCATAAACACATCAATGAAAGTGTACCTAAGCCTAACACTAGAAGGTAACGATGATTACCCAATACATGTATTTAAATATATGAATTTATTTGTTAACTTATATCAACTGATAGACGTGACTTGTGAGACTATATAAAATTATGGAATATGGAACGTTAATCTATCACCTTGTCGCTGCCATCACAAAATCCTTGAGCTTTGGTACTTTCTGATCTGACTCATCGCTTAGAACCTGAGGAAGTTATGCAACAAGAAATGAGATCATATAAGTATTTTATATATTCATACGCATTATTAGAGATTGGTAATGGTAATAATATCTAACCTACTCCAACCGAGGAAGGTTGAATATTAATATAGATATTTAAATAAGGCTTTGTCCGAATTGAAAGATTCAAAATACACACATTTATACTTGTCAACATGTAGTTAAAAATACGTGAAAAACATTGAATTTTTTTCTTTTAGAAGTAACATTAAGTACCTGAGAGATGAGGTTGGAAGATTGATTCCAGTTGAAAGCAAAATACGTGAGAATGCATCTTTCAAATTCCTCAAGGATATGAACATAGAGAGAATCAGCCTCAGCTTCGTTCACCAAATACTCATACACATTCTCATCATATCCCTTTGTTTTCATCAGATATGCATATGCCAATTTGGATAGTTGTGGGCATTGATTTGGATCCTCGAATCCTAGCTGTCTAGCTGCATTTTGACATATATGCAAATGCTCAATACTAATCAAATCACTGAATCAAGTATGTGCAATTATTATTAAGAAGCAGAAAAGCAGACGCATACATTAAAATAATTTAAGTTTACAAAAGCCTCATGTTACTTTTTTATGCAAAGTCTTTGTAGCATTAAGACCAGGGCTGTCTCAAATTATATCAAGGCCCTGTTCAAAAAATCTTAATTATAAAATTTAATATGTAATTAAATAGGTTTAAGAGTTAATAGTTTTATCTATATAGATTTCAGGTTTCCGTTCAAATCATAAACTATAAATTTAAGATTATATCTAAATTTTTGAAACTTTCAACTATATTTGCTTATTTATTTTTAAAAATTTCTTAATATTTTTTTATTTTTAGATCTGGAACTGTTCGACCGCTTTAATAGCACATGCTATGAGACGGTCCTGATTAAAACCCATGGCAAGTATGCTAAAGTTGCCACCATCGTATACATGTGTATATTAGTATATTACATCCTGTTCATGTACAAGCTATGCTAATATCGATAACCTCTATAGAACCATGTTTATTGCAGAATTTTTAAGGTGAAATTGTTAACATAATATAAAAACTGTCTATTAACTTTTAACTAAGAAAAACTAAGAACTGATTTTTTAAATATATTTAAAAGACGATTCTTAATTTTTTTAGTTAAAAATTAAGAAACGGTTCTTATATTAGGATAAGAACCACATCCTAAAAACCATGTAATAAACATGTCCCAAAGCCTTAATAAATTCGGTATGTGTTCATATCCTTAGCCCTCATAAAGTCTTTTTTAACTACTATAACCAATGTTTTGGTTATTATCTTCCTTTCTTCTTACTTGAAAGTACTAGCAATTTTTTGCTTTTGGGTTTAGTATTAGCTAAGATTATTATTTAAAATGAATCAAAGATGCAACAATATACGTACCAACATAGTTGGAAAATTTCTCGAAGTTTGATCGTCGACCTGAATCTTCCCTTTCAATCAAAGGGGCTATTTTCTGATCTTTGTTCCCCATGAAATCACTTTGATGGGCTTTCCTGCGGCCAAGGAATGATTCGCCGCTGCGGAAAGACCACCAGGAGAAGCGAGGAGGAGATGGGTGAGAGTAACAGATTTACATCTACCACTAGGGACATCTCGCGTTCCTTCTATAAAGAACAAACCAACAAAGAGAGAGAGAGAAATTAGAAGAACAATATTATATATTATTCAAAGTGTTTGTATATGTCTAGTGGTGAGCGGAGAGAGAGAGACATGACGAGCACTACCTGATGCCTGAAGGTTTAATCATTCTTGTAATTGAAAACTCTTAAAATGTGTATTTGGTGGGTCGAGGATTGAGTTGAGACTGTGATCGGAAGCACTAACTCAACACAGCATGACCTTTGCCTAATACTTATGGATTTTTTATCTCTGACTTCTCCTTGGGGGATTTCTCTTAATAATGCAGATTTTTGGAGTTTTCGATGGTCACTATTATATAGTACGTGTTGTAATTTATAAAAAGTAGGAAAATAACTTTTTTTTTAAAACTATAAGCTTATAATGTTATGGATGTTAACATATTTACATCACTATTAGTGACTCACCTGCCCTCTTAACTCAGCCGCCATGACAAGAAAGAAAAACCTCGTGCTACACGAGGTAACAACCATGAATAATTGAGGATACCTGATTATTGAGAAATGTCACCAGTAAGTTTAACCGATCGTCAATTGAAGATAAAAAAGTCACCAATAAAATTTTACAAAATTTTCGTTAATTATTTTCCTTTTTCCTTCTATTATTACTACCAAAAAAACTGGAATATGTATATTATTTATCTAGATTTGTAGGAAAATCCAGGAAAAAAGTTTGTATATATAAATATGAAAACGAGATCCATTTGAAAAGTAGAGGAAGACAAGAAAACACTCTTTTTTTTACAGGAAATGTATTTTTATGGTAACCTTTTTAATATATTAAAAACGTTACAAATCCCAAATTCCTGAAAAGCCCCTATAATCCCTCCCTCTCTTCATGATGCTGCCTGCCCTCAGTGACCATTGGAGGGCCTGAAGTCAGAGTAGCCATTAATCCCAGACGAAAAACTACTCGGATTCGAAGAGTCCAAACCAAAGTATGTGTTGTTACGGTATGGTGTTGTTGTATCTCCCAAGTTACTATTCCCCAAACCTAGTAAAGACAAGTCCATATTCGCCATTTGCCACTGCGTCGTCATCGTCGGTCTCAAACCATCTGCATATGGCCCTCCTGCTGCAGAGAGACCATTATGTGGCATGTAGTTGAATCCCTCTTCTCCAAAACTCCTGGACCTGCCACCAGACGATAACTCACCCGAGATGCCAAAATCAGCACCACTACCACCACCATGGTAAGAGTACTGCCTGTTCAACATCTGGGGTTGTGAACTGAACATGCTTCCATTAAACACCATGTTGCTGCAGTTCTCGTCTTCGAGCAGGTCGTTGATGATATCGAGGTGAGGGAACTCGTCGGTCATTAAGTTTTGTGCTTGTTGTCGCCCAATCTCAGTGTGGTTCAGAGAACTATTGCTAGTCACGGTGGGAGTGTAAGGGTTGTTCACGCCCATGTTTGTAGAATTTAAACTCCTTCCTCCCAGGAAGAGCCCATCTTGACTGAACGGGAAGCTCGACTGATAAGATGATGTCGCTGCTTGTGAGTAAGATGCTGATGGAAATGTGGTTGGGTGGTTGTTGAAACTAGATGATGAACCAGGAGAGTTGCCGACTATGGCGTGTTTATAGGAGTGAGGGGTGTAACTTTGCTGGTTGTGTAGTGAAGAGTCGGGACCTAGACGACCAGCTGAGCTAACCGACCGAGGAAAGGATGTTGTTGGTTGAACCGAGGAGACGACAATAGGGGCTGGTCGCATCGCAGGGATTACTGGAGCACTAGAAGGCCTTGTTATAGTTGTTGCAGGTTGTTGTTTTGGAGCAGAGATCTTTTGCATATCAGCTCTGAGACCAATATCTGATGAAGAAGGCGGCACTACTTGATTTGATGAAGGTGGTCCACTTGCTGGCATTACATTCTTGTTTGGAACAGCGTATGCGCTCTTTTTCTCCAGTTTTGTCTGAGTTAGTGGTGAAGGATTCTTGGCAGCAGTAAGTACAGCAGCGCTTTTCTCTTTAGGTCGATCCATGTCAACCGAGTTCACAATGATTTGAGCCACGTTGCGTTCCTGAAAAAAAAAGAAATTAATCACCATCACACTTGTGATCTTAATAATTTCTAAACACTGAAACCATGAGTAGTGTGACCAACCTTCCCAACGGGACTACGATGATTCTTAGAGCTCTCTGGCTCTTGGTTGTGGGAGACAACAACCCAGTCAGATTCAGAAGTAGAATTCTGACTCCTTGGTTGGTTCTTTCCTCTGCAAATCCACAAGGTATCTTACCATCAGGAATCAGAACAGGCACAAGGAGTAAGGGGAGGTCAAGAAGAAAAACTTACTTGTTTGGCGAATTCTGGTTTTGGACATTCCCTTTGTAGGACCCATTGGTAAACCCAGACCTGATAGAATCGTTAGAACAAGTCGAGGAACTATCTTCAACTGTGGACTGATTCTTTCTTTCTGCAATTTCATTGGCTGTTGTAGATATGGAAATGGCGTTTTCTCTGCTGCTTCCTCCTACTGATGGAGGATGATGAGTTTCCAATGCGTCAGTATCCCAATGAACAGAACTACTGTCCCCATCTTCTAAATCAGGGTGAAGAATGCCGGCGGCCGTATCATCCACAGAATCAGATATGTCGGATACATCCCCAAGAGTATCAGTCTTTTCAACTAGGGATTGTGCTTTCTCTGTGACCAAATCCTTTTCTTCCTCATCATGTGTTGCAAAAGTCACCTTTTCTTCTTTCCTTCTGTCCTTTCCTTTATTTCTGTTTCGTTTCTGTTTCGCCTAATGAATGTCCAACAACCAAAGAAACACTCATCAACATTCACTAAGCCGTATAGAACAAGCAAAATTAGTTTTGGAACTGCAGAAAGTATCATACCTGTTTCTTCTTCGATTTCTTCTCTCTCTCTGCTGCTCCTCTTTTCGCCCTCTGTTCGGTTTCTGCCAACCACTCTTCCTCTTCCTCACGAATTAGTTCTTCCTGCCTTTTTAGCGCAACAGCTTCACGATATGCAACCTCGATTTTGCTGCTGAGATATTGAAGTACAACACAATAAGCACGAGGACCACAATGGCATACCTTATAGAGACATATTGATGTATTGTTACTTGAAGATATGGGTAAGAACAAATATCTCCACAGTTCGTCGACCCAACTCAGTTAAACGTCTCTCATCACGCTCCACGGCTTCATTGTTGTTATCTTCGCCATCATTGACATCCTAGATTTGCATAGAAAAACAAAAAAAAATTCTCAATACAAGTAACTTTGTAGAGGACAATGCAACAAGTCCTCTGAAACAGAAAAATGGAACAAAACCAAAATGAATGCAGGTACAATCACAGACAATGGCATTTCTGCCAAATATAATATATATATACAGCCCATGAAACCCACCTTTGTACGGTTTCGGGGACCTTTATCCGAATTAGGAGGCAATGGTTCTAAGGCAGCTCTCTCTAGGAGAATCAGAACATCATCAGCTAATACGAACATATCTTTGTCCACACTAACAAGCGGAGCTGGCAATTCCTTGGGATCTGACGATCTTGGCCTAGACTTCTTGCTCTTAGTTTGACCTTCAAGAGCCTTCAATCCACTATACAAGAAATCCATCACCAAAGTGGATGTAACTTCCTTCTCTATGAAGAAGTGTTTTACCACTCCTTTTAGGATTATGTCCATTTTCTCTCTTGACATCCTACGTCTAGAGCTTTGGTCCATCCCTAACCAGAAAACACCGAAGCTGCAACCAAATGATGATAATCCATTCCTTTTTAGGCAAAATTGCTTAACTTGAGAGGCAAAGATAGTACATGAAACATAGAAGCATGTCAACAGTACTATACTAGATGGGTGTAAATCCTGGCCTTCAACAAGTGTGTGAACTAAGAAAAATTTTCCACATCCTCTTTAAATGATTATCCGTCCCAGCAACTCAAGTGGACCCACCAAATAAAAAGTTTAAATGTGAAACTAAAGCATATTTATATTGGACTCCAAACGCATGGTGGAACCAAAATAATTCTAAGCACAGCAAGGTTTCTTCAAAAGTAAAGGTAACTACAGCTACTTCCTGCTCATTTTTGGAATCGAAAGAGTTACAATGTGAAATACCTCGTCCATCTTGCCTTGTCCTCTATCAACCTCTCAAGCTTGCTTCTCTTCTCTTCCACAAAAAGTCGGCAATTTTGCACCACATTTGTCAAATACACCCTAACCAGCTCTCTCCTATAGCCACGATGAAGGCACCGAAAAGGTCGGTCCACCCTCTCCCTACGAGGACCAGTTACAGGGATATTAACCACAATACATAAATCACACCGGAAATAAATAAAACAATCCTATCATATTGTTAGAATTGAGAAAATTTGTGGAGATGTAAGTGAATGGTAGCATGGACAAATAGACGCGAGTTTACACAGAGGTGAGTCTCGCATTACCTGATGACCTGAACTTGGGCCTCAATTGTAAGAGTGTCAGAATCATCTACGAACCCTTCATTTAGTTTCGGTGACTCTATAAACTTTTTCCATCCCCAATCATGTTCCTTCTTCCAGAACCGGTGCAGCGTATCTGCAAGAGATGAGTTCAAATGTCTGCATATTTAAAAGGGGCAAGCAAATTAGAGTTCACAAACTCACCTGAAAACTTGGATTTCTTTGGATCTTTATTGGCCACAGTTATAGTAAACTGGGCAAAATGACCCCAGCCTGTCTCAAAGATAACAAAAGAACCTACATGAACATGCATCCATAGGGAGAAAGAGGACCACACAGGAAGAAAAAAAATACTAACCTGGAAGAAGCTTTTCATGATTTGCAACACACAGAAACAAGGAGAGGTGATGCCAAACATCACATCCTTGGGGATAAATTAAAATATACCTGACAAAATGGTAACAAATCAGAGACTTAAAAACCAGAACCTAAGTTTTAATTGTGATACAAAATTTTAAGGGATAAGAAAGATTAAAATATGCTATGGTACCATTTGTAGCCGCCAGCTTCAAAAACACTGCTACGGAGCTCCCTTTTCTTGATCTCTGAGTATTTCTCTATCTTCCATTTATGTTTCACAAATAACTGAGAAGGTTTAAGGCCTGGGACAAAAAAAAATTAAAAGAATTCATATAAAAGTATAATAAGGCAGAGACTTAAGTGATACATATAAGATAGGAAGTAGCCGGTTTTTAGATGTGATGCAAACTTTACAAAAAGAAGAATTTAGACCAACCAATCACATTGTACAAGATATGAAGAAATTAATTCTGAAGATAGCCACAACCAAGTCCTTAGAGAGTGGAACAGTAGACAAAAGAAACACGTACCATAGTCTTCATCATCATCATCATCAGTATCCCAGTAGGAGGGGGACGTGGATGGCGTACCATTCTCCACTTGAGTAGAAGACCTCCACTGAGAGAGTGCTTCTCCTGATAGACTGTATTGTCCATTTATACTCTCCTCTCCCACTCCACAATCCTCATCAACAGTCTCTGCCATTCCCCAGTATGATTTTTTTTTTGTCAAAGCTTTAAAAAAAAAAGCAAAAGAAAAAAAACTAATAAGACCAATTGTGAAAACAAATATGCCAAGGGCAAGTTTACAGTCTAATGAATCAGACTAGCTGAATCAACCAATTGATTTGATCACTTAAATACAGGTATAGTGATTAGACAGTTGCCTAGACCGAACACTGGATTAGTGATCATGCGACTCACTATTTGCCAAAACCTACAACTGGATCATATTGGGCCCTTAAAACCCACACCAGATAATCAGAGGAAGGGGGGGGCAATAAACCCTAAACTCAAATCAAGAAAATAAGATTTGAACAAGAAACAACAATAATCCAATTTTTGATTTATTTATCAACTACTACAATCTCCAGAGAAACCGCTCAATTTCATAAAGAAATCGGAAAACCTAAACCAAACCCCCAAGATGAAATCAACGATCGAAATCTTTTTTTTTTAATTTTATTTTATTACAGGAACCTCTAAGCCCTGGCGGAATCAGAAATGGATATCGAACGGGGGATTTAAGGAGGTGATCGTGTAGATCGAAGCGAACCTGTGATGGTGGAAGAGAGAGGCTTATTCGATGAATGGCAGCTCGAGAGAACAGAACAAAAAAAAAAGATGTCGACGGAAGAAAGAAAGAGAGATAAATAGTGAGAGAGAGAGAGAGAGAGAGAGAGGTCGCACGAAACAGCTCATGGACATAACACACAGAGGAAAATAACTTAAATATAAAAAAAAATCAATTAGTAACTTAATTATTTTGATTTACATTAAATAGTTTAGTTTAGTTTAGTTTAGTTTCCTACACAAAATAATCTATTTTGTTATAATTTTTAGTTGAGAATAAATAAATATATATGCCAGAAGAAATTTATGATATGAAATTGTACAGTTTTATGGTAAAAAAAAATATTTGACACGGTTAGATTTAACTGAGGAAACATTTACTTTGTTAAGAAACAGATCTTTTTGCAATATTAAATTTCTATTTTAAGACAAAATACTTATCTTAACTTGTCTATATGTGGATCTGAAAATCAGTAATAAGTTTTACACCTAGATAGACTCTAATTTACGCATTCTTTAACGTTTTTCAAAACTCCAGCGAGCTTACGCGGTCCAATTCAACCTCATATGATTTACCTGTTTGAAGATAGTTAATCTAAAATATCAAATATTTTACAAAGGAGCTAGTAAGTTGTAAATCTTTATTAGTTTTTCTTTTCCGGTGTAACCAGTTTTCTTCCTTTAAGCATCTAACGACACCGTTGAGACAATAACAGGAAGAAAAAGAAACATCCCCGACACATTCAACTTCTAATTCTGTTATCTAACATGTAACAAAAGTCTGAACCATTCCTTTTGCCTACCTGATAGGTTTAAACCTAAGTACTTAGCTTTTTTCACGTTTATACTATACAACCTACACGACACCACTCTCTCAAATTCTTAACCCCTTCTCATTTGTGAAAGTAAAAGAAATACCCTGCCAAAAACAGAAACAGATTGTTGGCAAAATCGATTTCTTCACCGATTATAGAAACTTCACCACGCTTGGCCTTTGCCGAGTGCTCCGCCTCGTAATCAATCTCCACACCTGCATTTTGGAATTGGTATTCTTAACAAAAGTGATAAGCAAAAAGAAAAAATGAAAATTGTCCCTTCGGGGACATCCGATAAAATTGGAACGATACAGAGAAGATTAGCATGGCCCATGTGCAATGATGACATGCATAAATCGAGAAATGGTCTAAATTTTTTTTTTGTTTTTAAAGAAAAAATGAAAACTGTTTTTGGTAGAAACAATTAGTTTGTGTTTAAATATAAATATATACAATTATATAATAAAATAATAATAGATAAATAAGTGGACCAAATATTTATCAATTGAATATTTTGCTGTTTAATAGTATTAATATATGATTTTGGAATAAATAAGTGACTTTCAAATCGAAGTATTGACATGTCATATTTTTGCTTTAGGAGAAAGACATGTGTTGGGAAGATTACATTTACATTTCCGTTATTAAAATAAAGATATAATGTATCAGGTCAACATAAGATATCAAAGAAGCATTTTGTCTTTAATAGACACAATTGAAGTTGAACAAGGCACTCTATGAGAGTATTATTTAAGTGAAGCAGAAGAAAAAAGCTCTAACCTCTCTCTAGAGAAAGCCGTCATGTTTCTTGTCACCGGTCGACAGCGTGGGTTTCCTTAGCCACCGTCGGTCCGGTTTTCTCGTGTTCTCCTTCCGATTAGCTTTTTCGGGGTTTTTTTTTCTTTCTTTACGTTTTTCTAGTTGGTGATTTTCTGGGCGGTGGAGGCTTCCGTAGATCCATCGACGCCGGCATGCATGCGGGGGGTGGAGGCTTCTCTAGATCCACTGTCGCCGCTCTAGCTTCCGGGAAGGGGAGGCTTCTTCGGCTCTTTCTTCGCCGGCTTTGGTTTGACGGAGGGAGGAGGCTCACATAGCTCCTCGATGTCGTTTTGGAACCCTATGTCTTGGGTGAGGTTTTGATTCTGAGGGTAGTCGATGTGATGGATGGGTTCGTGGGTCGGCCAGGGTGAGATCTCGGTTGAAGCCGAAGATCTATGGCGACGGTGACGAGGCTCAAGATGAAATAGCGGTGGTTCGCGGTTCCGCATGTCTAGGGTTTCCGGTGGTTCAGAGTCGGAGGAGGTTTCGCAAAGACGGTGAACCCTCCGGCGTGAAGACATAGCAGCGTAGAACAGTTATGGAGGCGCAAAGGCTCTATAGTTTCGGAGCTCCGGCGAGAAAAAAGTGTCGGCGGTGGTTGCGCGAATGGTGGTCGATCAAGTCGAGATGGAGGACGCGTGTCGAGCTGAATGCGGAGATCTTCACATGTGTCCAGGTCCATTTCCTTTCGGCGCCTAGGGCGAACTCCCTGATCTAGAGTGTTGGGCCGTGTGGGCCAGTTTCCCGGTTTTTGGACTTCGGCCTTTGTTGTAATGCCCAATTGTTGTGGACTGTTTGTTTAGAACTTTTGTAGTTGGGCTTCGGCCGTGGGCCTGGCCCGTTTTAATTAATAAAATCAACCTTGAGGGAAAAAGAAAAAAAGACACAATTGATCAGTGGAATGGATGGCACCAAAAACAATATAATTTTTGGGCTAATTGTTCGGCCCATGCAAGTAATCGTCGCCATATATTTGCCCTAATAAACGATTACTTTCTCTTCTCTGATAGCTCCAAATTTATTTATTTTTTCTTCTCTCTGGCATTCTAGATTCGATCATAAGCTAGGAGGTCTCTCACGCCGGCCGGGTTCGCAACGATGGAGGAGGAGCAAAGTGAATCGCGCATATTTGTGTGGTGGGATGTACAGAGTTGTGTCGTTCCAAGAGGTTACGACCCTCTCCGAATCTGTGGGGCCATAAAATCAGCGATGGAAAGTTTAGGGTTTTGGGGTTCTCTACAAGTTGCGGCAGTTGGAGACGGGAAAAGGATTACTAAGGACATGATCGAAAGGTTTATAGCTACTGGGATAGAGTTTGAATCTGTGGATATGGAAGTAGAGCACGGCGGCAACCAGTACAGGATCTTCAGCAGCATTGATAAATGGAAAAGGTTACAGTATCCTCGGGGTACTGTAGTTGTTGTAATCAGCAGTGACTCTGGTTACCGTCCGATTCTTCGCTCATTGAGAGAGTCCGGTTTTAGGACTCTTAACTTTTCTAAACCGGATTGGTACCACGTTCTCGGCTTGGGTCCTCGGTTGGATCCCAGACAATATGGTTTTGCTCCTATTCTGGAGGGGTAAGGAACATCATTATTTTTTGTTTGATTCTAAAGTAGTAGTATGTCTTTTTGTTTGACAAAGGTGTTTCATTGTCTTTAGCAGGAGAACGCTTTAACCAGGAAAAACGTTTCGTTCGAGGTGAATAGCGATCGTGCGCCATGATCTACTGCAGTGTTAAATCTTAAAATCTTGTTTGTTTTTGTTTGTTTTTGTTTGTTTTCATGTGTTTCTGTAAGATATTTGATCATGCTTATTATTTATCCTGTCTCAAAACGTAACAATTAATTATGAAAATCTGAGTAATTGCATCTAAGCTTTTACATAGAAGCTCTAAAACACTCTTCGATAGTAAGGTGGATGAACACAAATTCCATGATAGCTGATAGTTTAGGCTGGCCCAATAAAATAAAAATCACACAAATCTTATACCAGAACACCCTACGAAGACATTCATGTTGCAGCATATGCCAAAGGTAAAAGATATGTGTGCATACTAGTCAGTCATGTCTGTTATTTTCAGCTGGCGGTAAAAGATATGAGTGCATTCTGGTCAAATTGATTACTCACTTTTGATAATTAGATATTCTCCAATGTTTAATCCAATATGTTGCAGCAATGATCAAACAACCTCGTGTGCCTTCTTCTGGGTTGATGCCCTTTGCCAGTGATGTGTCCTAATTTTTTTGCCAAAGTGGTTTGATGTTTCCTTCTGTTTTCTGGAAATATGATTTCAACTGAGATTTTTCTTGATGTTTTGCTTAGACGTTCATCCCTGTATTCATTTCGTGCTACATATTATTAACCTTGAGAAGAAGATCATTGTATTTCTCACGTGTTCCTGGTAATAACAAGCATGGATATACCTGTGGAAATTACTATCAATTATCAAAGCACACTGGGAATAATGTGAGTGGAAAACATTTCTCTTCCAAGTTAAGAGCTTTGAATGGAGGAACTATTTTGGCTGATTATTTGTTATTTAGTTTGTGGAGACTGTTGCCAGCGTTATGAGAAGGCCATATTACAAGGATGCACCAACAGCTAAAGAATTTGGAGTCATTGACAGGGTGAGTTTAGGCCCGCTGTTAAGTGCTTTCTGTATCCATCTAGTGATATTGAGGTGACTCAATTGTTAAAATCCCTCTGGTTAAGTTCCCTTTCAGTGTCAGCATATCAAAATCCCACTTCCAAATCTTTGTTTCTTTACCAGTCCTGATCTTTTTCTTAGTTTAATGATGAATATATGTCTTCAGACATCTTCCAAGTTGTAGCCAATGTTTCATGGGAAAATTCAACCTTAAATGATAAATGTTTATGTTCTTGACACATATTCCTTCAATTCTTAAGACCTTTGTCTTTCTGAAATTACTTCATTTTCGTCCCATTAGAATTTAGTGTTCATCAATGACATGAGATCTCTTGCGTGATTATTATTTTTTAATCAACTTTCGAGTGGGATTCGAGAGTTAGTCATTTACGATTTTTTTTTTTCAGAACTTGGTCTCTGTTGTACTGACACAAAAGTTCATTACCTTTTTTAACCAGATTCTTTGGCCGTGGTCAAGATAAGATTATCGCGGACGTTGTCCCTTAAGAGGAGTTCGACAAATCGTTTATTCTTTTGGATTTTTAAAAAGGAAAACTTCTAAGAAATTACAATTAAATAATTTTGAAAATTAAATTTTACTATTCAATATTTTTATTAAATTAAATTTTACTATTGAATATTTTTATTAAATTAAATTTTGTTTTTTAGTATATATATTTTTAATCATGAGATATTCTAACCTATGTCATAATATTAAAAAGAAAATTAATATCAAATAATCTTTTGCAATTATATTTTGTTTAATATTTTAGAAATGGAAAATTACTATATAATTATTTTTTAAAGCAAAAACCATTGTTATTATCTTAGTATATTTATTTCAATTGTGATATAGTTTAACATATATCACAACTTTAAATATATAACTTCCACTACGTGTTTTCCTGCACCATGTGTAATAAGAAATATTTTAAATCTTACTTATATTTAAAAATAAAATTTATTAAATATTATATATTTTACTATTTTCTTACTAATATTTAATATATATTAAATCAATTTGTATAAAATTAATAAAATGATATAAAATTGTATAATTATAGAAAAATTTAGCGTAAACAATATTTATAAAATTTGTTGATATATAAGAAACTAATAATTTTATGATTAGATATTCAATTTTTAAAAAAAATTATAGAAATTTTGGAAAGTTTTAGTAATAAAAATTGTCTAATTATACAAAAATAATTTCGAAATTTGGAATGTTATATATGAATATATTTATTTTATAGATGATATATGAGTTATTACCATATTTTAAAAAGTTTACCAAAAAGAAATATCAACATTAAATATAATATATGAATTATTACCATATTATAATAAGTTTGCTAAAAATATAAATCAACATTAAATGAAATTATCCATGTCATATTTTTCCGGAAGCATGTCATCAATTTTAGTAGCGATGTCATATTTGTTTTGTGAAATTGAGTGTAGAGAGGATATATGGCAAAATCACTTCTCAAATATAGTATAGAGGATGCGTCACAATCATATTAATTAACAATTTTGAGAAACCAAGCTTAATATATTATTTTACAAATTATTTTTTGAAATTATGTTTAGGATTGTAAAGAAATTTTTTTTTTTAAAATATTAAATAATTTTTGAAGTTACTTTTTTACTACTAAATAAATTTTAAAATTATTTTATTTCATAATTCGCTTTTATTATCTTAGTTTATAGATTTTTAATCATCATATATATGTAAAACACATTTCACAATATTAGAAGGAAGATTAGTATCACATAATATTATGCAATTATCTTTTGTTTGAGATTTAAAAATGGAAAATTACTATTAGTGAATTTATAATTACTTTTTAACAAAATTCTTTCTTGTTATTATGTTATTATATATTTCAGTAATCATTATATACTTTAACACATGTGAAAACTTTAAGAGAAAAATTACCATCAATTATTCTTTCACAATATATTTGCTTTAGGATTGTATAAAAGGAAAATTAATCTTAAAGAAGTTATTTTACAAATATTTTTTCTTCTCTTCTAGCGTTTTAGATTCGATTAAAAGCGAGGTGGGTAGGTTATTTTCGATCATCTAGATTATAGTCCGATTCATTCTCCCAACTTTTGAATTTGATATATTTTTGGTTTTTATGCTTAAATCTCAAAGGAGGATGATGCTGAACTCAAAGGTGCCGACGGATGCTCAGGCTAAAGCTCCGACATGGGTCTTTTGGGACATCAACAGTTGTCCGGTTCCGGCTGACGTCGATGCTCGTATTATCGGTCCGTGTATAAAAAGCTTTGTGAATACTTTAGGCTACACCGGTCCTCTCACCATCACTGCCATTGGCATGCTAACAGACGTCCCTCTTGACGTCCTGCGAGCCATCTATTCCTCTGGAATCGCTCTCCGTCACGTTCCTATAGGTTAAAAATATCTCATCATTCGAATTTATATTCTCAGCTGTGTATTTAGTTTAGGGTTTAGATTCTCAACTGTTTAGTTTGTGAAACATAGATAGGAATAGGCACGCAGGCAGGCTGAGGAGGGTTTTTCTTATTGCAGTTCGATTTTGTAACACCTCATAGGTCACATAGTATTGATTGGGATCCGATATAATACATCCATCGGGCTATATCACATCATGGAAGCCATATTTATACTGTATATTATCAGTTTTCTTTCTTTTTTTTTTCAAATGTTTGTTTGGGTTTTTTTGGGGTTATGGGTTCCACTAATAACTAAGACCCATTCAGGTATTTTATACAGGGTACGGATCGGGTTTCTTGTCGACTGAAATATGGTGATCCGTTTTAATGGCACTTGAGTAATCCATCTCTCTAATCCTTTCTCTGAATATATTTTGAAACAGGTAATGGCGTTTACTTGGAACTGTTTTTGTGGGGCTGGAAAACTCTACCTCCAGCTAATGTCATGCTTGTATCTGATTCTGTACGCTTCGATCCACCTCTTGCGACTCTAAGAATGGGCGGCAGATACAATGTTATCCGGCCAAGTTTCTCTGCCTCCTCCTCTGCTCTTTACTCTACCTCAAACCATAGATTGCAAAGCTTACTAGCAATGCTACGGGCAGGTCCTCTCTTTTTTTCCTCTCAGTTTCCAAATATTTAAATTTGATTCAAGGTTGCTTGTACTAAGTGCACATTGTTCATCAATGAAATTCAAAATAAAATAAAAAATATATATATATATATATATATATATATATCCTAATTATTTATGTATATATTTTATACATATTTTGAATAATCATTTTCTCCACTAGGTGAACTTAAATTGGAGGAGGGAGATAAGTGCAGTGAAATCCCAGCCTTTGTTTGCTCAACATGCGATGGCTATTTTGACATCAAAGACTTTGAAAGTTTCATCACGCACCTCAGCAGTCCAGGGCATGAAGTAAGCACCTTACCCAATTAATACATTTGTCATTGTCTAACTATAGGGTCTATTTGATTTAACAATTTTAAATTACATATAGAACGAAATGCAGGGAGTACTAGTTTTGTTTTGCCAAATTGGACTTAAATGTTATCTTCTTCTTTGTTGTCAAGGTGGAGGAGGATCCATATTTCCCCGAGCCTCATTGCGATTATTATTATCAGAAGGAAGATGCTACTACTACTGCCCAGAAGATTATGATTTACCCCAAGGCGCCGACCGATACTGAGGCTCAGGCTCCAACATGGGTCTGGTGGGACCTTAACAGGTGTCCGGTTCCCGCTGACGTAGATGTTCGTATTATCGGTCCGTGTATAAAAAGTGCTGTGAATACTTTAGGCTACATGGGTCCTCTAACCATAATTGCCATTGGTATTCTAACAGACGTCCCTCTTGACGTCCTGCAAGCCATCTATTCCTCTGGAATCGCTCTCCATCACGTTCCTACAGGTTAATAACATCTCAACATCCTAATTTATTTATTTTATTTTAAAAAATAATAATAATAATAATTAGGCTTTTTAGGTTCTCTAAGTGTTTAGTGTTTCTTAAACAGAGATGAATGGAATTAAAGATAGTCTGTATTGGTGGAGCACCAAAAACCCATCTCCTACTAATTTCATGCTCTTATCCGGTGAACGAGTCTTCGGTGTAACTCTTGAGCGTCTAGAGTCGCAGGGATACAATATTATCCGGTCACTCTTTCCTTATGATGCTAGAAAAGTAGACTCTGCACTCAGCTTAAGCTTTACAAGTGAAGGGTGCTTCTTCCTTTGGCGTAGCTTACTGACAGTGTTACGTTCGGACGTTGATGAACTTGACAAGGACGAAAGGGGTGAATCTGCCTTGGTTTGCTCAACATGTGATCTCAAGGTTGATGCGAAAGACTTTGAACGTTTTATTACGCATCTCAACAGTAAAGAACATGGACTAAAGGTAAAAAAGACATTTAGCATTTTTCATTTTGTATAACTAGAGGGTCCTTTTTTGCTAGTTGTGTGTTTTGCCAAATTTTGACCTTTTCTTTCCGTGTTGTCAAGAGCAGGAGTTGCAATTTTACCCTCAGGATTGCAGTTCTTATGAGAAAGAGGACGCTACTACGATTAAACATGTTCTGACGTGTTTTAGAGCTGGTCTGAGGAGCTGCCAACGTAAAGCAGAAGAGGAACGTAAAGCCAAAGATAAAGAAATTGAACTTTTCAGCAGAACTTTCTCGTAAAGCAAAACTCGTAAGACGTCAAGAAAAAGATGAAAGAAGAAGAAAAGCTAAATACATTGGCACATGCTGTTCTCTATTATGGCATTTTGTGCTTCTCTAATTATGCAATGGTTTGTCAACTTTTAGGTGGAAACGTGTTTTCAACATATACCTATTATCATGCCTCAGTTTATTTATTTATTTATTTATTGTAAGTGAATTAAGAAGATATTCCATAACTAGTTGGTTACCTCCACAAGAACACCGAGTTCCTCTCCATAGCTCGGTTCAGAGACAGGCATGCCTACTGTATGTAGATAGATCTACAAAGTCAAACCGAATGTAAATGGAACCCGAGTCGCTAACAAGAAAATAAAAATTGTTCATACATTCTCTCCGGTCAGAGAAATGACTACAGACAAGACCCTATTAGCTATCAGCTGCCAGGAAATGTATTCTAACACAACTAAGCATTTCAAATACCATCCACTGAGCCAGCTTTGGTGAGCCTGAAAAGGTCAAACAGAGGCATGGTGCTGCTGCTTACAGACAGTCTTTCAAAGAGACTTGATCCTGAAAATAAAAAGGGAAATCATACAGAGACGCATGTTTCTCTTAATTGGTCTCATGCTATTGTTTAACATTGTCTTCTTTTACTCTTTAGTCGAACCATTATTCATCGGAGGAGCTTGGAATCGCATCCCAACTGGTTGTTGCATCCCCAAGACCTGGAACTGTGGTCCGTGGTGGGCTAACCGAGGGGCCACCACGGTTCATATCAGGTAAGCCCATTGCATAAGGCATTCCCATATCCATTGCCAATTGCAATTGCTGCCGCAGGGTAATGTCCCATGCATGTATAAACCAGAAGCCATTGACATGATCTTAAGTTGGAGATTATTAGTTAAGTGTGACTTTTTCTTTATCAGTTTTAGAGTGTAGCGAGAGTGTTACCTGTACTTGAAGTTGAAGTGACTTTTTCAAAATGGAACACCAAGCACAGGTTATTCCAATCAGTAATGGTGCGTCAATGTCTCCCGGTATTTGAAGATGGCCAAACTAACTTCCAGCCAAGTAACATGACCTGCACAATAAAGGAAAGACGTTAGCTAGTTTTCTTTTTTTCTCGTTAGAATGTCAGTTAATCCAAGTAACATGACCTGCACAAGCGCTTCGTGTGACATGCCTGAGCTAGGGGAACAAAATGGGTCTCTTGCTCCCGAGATCAAGATTGTAAGCGGTGCTTTGGCTGCAGATACATCTGAGATCAAAGATTGAAAGAACCGCTTAGGCTGTCCTAGCTCGCTATCTTTTAGTTTGTTCACTTCAGTCGAGTTGCTATTTATGTACTTAATTTAAATATGGAGTTTTATATTAGAGTTTTTTTTTTTTTTGCTTATTCACCTTATTACAAACTCAAACTTATATTTGGATTCCTTAATTACGAGTTTGCTTAAAGTTTATTTTTTGCCCTGTCCATTTTCTTCATCATTGTATTGATACCGTTGGGGGTCTCTTGTCTAAGAGGACATGATCTCAAATAAAAGAGGTTTTGAAAATTTACAAGCTTTGTGAGAATTCTTGGAATATACAGTATTAACATGGACAAGACTTGGGTTCACCCCCTATGGTGAACCTTTAAATTCACCACTTCCTTAATAACCAACCAAAGTGCCAACTAGATTAATGAAATATTAAATAATTTTTTCAAAAATCAAAATAATTAAAAAAATAAATAGTGTCAATTTTAATAATGCTAATATCATTATCTAATCAATAAACTCAAACTCTATACCCTAAATCCATATTCTAAACCCTAAATTCTAAATTATAAACCCAAATTCTATACCCTAAACCCAAATCTTAAACCCTAAACCCAAACCATAAATCATAAACCCAAAAACATGAACTCTAAACCCAAACCCAAACCTATACCGTAAACCCAAATCTTAGACTCTAAACCCAAAACGTAAATACAAAACCCAAACCCTATACCCTAAATATTTAGATTAATATTGGTGTTGTTCTTTTGAAATTTAAGGTTAAGAATTAAAATTGGATTTAGAGTTCATGGTTTGGGTTACGGTCTAGGGTTTGGGTTTAGGATCACGGTTTGGGTTTAGGGTTTATGATTTGGGTTTAGAGTATAAGATTTGGGTTTAGGGTCTAGGGTTTGAGTTTAGGGTATAGTTTTGGGTTTAGAGTTTAGATTTTTTGGTTTATGATTTATGGTTTGAGTTTAGAGTTTAAGATTTGGGTTTAGGGTATAGAGTTTGGGTTTATAAATTAAAATTTAGGATTTAGAATTTGAATTTAGGGTATAGAGTTTGAGTTTAGGGATTAAATAGTGACATTAGCATTATTAAATATGATATTATTTATTTATTAAATTATTTTATTATTAATCTAGTTGGCACTTGGTTATTAAGGAGGTGGTGAATTTAAAGGTTCACCATAGAGGATGAACCCAAGTCTTGTCCTATTAACATATGGCTAGCAAAGAATTCGACTCCTAGCCAAATTTCAGTCTGTTATCATAAAATTTGTTTTATTTTTCTGAATTTAAAAGATAAGAAAATCACCTATACAGTTGTGTGCCTTTTTTGATTCCTTAGCACATTTGATGCAAAGAGAATACTATTCACATCTTTTTTAAGTATAGATTACTATTCACTACTATTTTGAAACTATTCAACTAGTCATTATCTTCTTTGACTTATAAACAGTGAACATACATTTCTCTCCAACCTCACCCTCCAAAATAATTTTAAAAGATTCATCTCTAACTCTTTTAAAAAAAATCACAAATAATATAGAAAGTTTTAAAATAAAAATAAAGAAGAGGAAAGACAAGGTTCAACTAAACGGGCAATATTGAGGAACTTCTAGAACATCTGCTACTTCCAAAAGAGAAGAAACATCTCTTCATCACTCTGTTATTATCACCACCACTACTGCTACAATCTTCCGCACAACCTCCACCGTCTCCGGCCACCATCGCCGCCTTCCCTTTGTTCCGGCCAATCACCTCTTGAACAGCCAGGTAGAGCTTGCGATCCAGTGAAGAATCCATCGAGATCGACCTTCTTATGGGCTGGATTTCACTAAACTGACTATCTTTGCCACGAGTATTGATGCATTCATCTCCCATACTCGTCACTTTGTGAAACATCCTCTCTCTCTTATGCATTGCATGAAGATCAAACTTTCGACTTATCAACGCTTCGTCCGAGGTAGCTTGACCTGCAAGAAAGTCTCGGCTTCTCATGCTTTGTCTGTTATAACCATTACTGATCCCGAGCTCGATCACGAAGAACTCACTGTCGCCTCCTGAAACCGCGTCTGGTTCAAGATTCCTGTTCCTAGGTGGAGAACTCGGTGCAGAGATTAGGCCAAGAGAGTAACTTGCGTCCCAAGAAACGCTGGTTCTACACAAGGGACAATTCGCGTTGCCCTGAAGCCAAATATCAATGCAATCAATGTGAAACACGTGGCAACAATTAGGAATAATCCTCAGCTTCTCGTCTTCTTGAAACTCATTTAAACAAACAGAACATTCTTGGGAGCTCTTGTCCTGGTCTTCTTCTCCTTGAACAACGCCTCTCTTCTTGAACTTGAAGATTGGGATAGCTCTGATGGCGGACTCGTCGAGACCTCGGTTTAGCTCGTGAGGAGAGTATATCATTAGAGGGTTTTGGTCACTGCTTCGTCTTCGGCGGCGGAAGATGTCGATTTGGTGCCAGTTAAGACAGCATTTGATCACGAAGACGTAGTAGCTTACAAGCAAGAATGCAGTGGCTAAGATTCCTATCACTGCCACGGCGAGAATGGGAAAACTCGTGGCGGAAGAGCTTGATCTTGGGAAAAGAGGGCTTGTGAAGGTGGTGGATCGAGGCGGTGGCGGCGGTGGAATAGCTAGATTGTTGAAAGGGTTGCGACGGTCCGTTAGATCCATTGACTCTAAAAATCTATGAAAAGAAGGAACCTTTGGTAAAAAATGTTAAAGAAATGTAAAATCTACCCTGGTAAGATTATACTAAGTAGAAAAAAATATGAAGAAATCAAATAATTTTTCTATTGAATCTTTCTCTAAACAAGAACCTGATGTATTTGTGTATATATATATATATATATGCGAATATGCGTGTGACAAAGAAAGACCAGAGGAGAGGAGCAGAGTGTGGTAGAGAAGAAAAACATAAATGAAGTAAACGAAGCCGTGGAAAGAGAGAGTTGGTGAGATTTTTAGAGGCTCTTTTATATGATTAATGTTTTAATTTGTTCAAGTTGTCATCTTTGTTTTTTGTTTACAACGTTTAAGCTATCATCCTTCTGAATCTTTTATTATTTTGATTTTCTCGATCGATGTGACTCGTTTGCTGTAAGATTTCTTTTGTTTAGACAGTTTTTGTACTTTTAAAAGAGTAAACAATAAGGTAAAACTAATTACCTATTCCAAGTGGATTAACTTAATTAATCCGCATTTTGATTATAACTTATTTGGATCTTCTGATAGTGAAAGTTGTGTTTCTCCATGTAGCATACTTTATATTTATTCATATGTACTGATGATAAACTTGGATTCGCTTATCTATTCTGTAAACTCCAGCTAACCATGATTGTTAGTTGAATGCCAGTTCTCAAAAAAAAACATGACTGTTAGGTGCTAATTCGAACATTATTTCTTTCCAAATTATTATTGAGACTTTAAAATTTGATTTGTAAAATACATATCAATATTCACGTTTTTGTCTGTAAATTAAGAATTTTTTTTCAACTGTTAAATGAGAAATTTATTGAAGATTGCATAAATTTTTAACCCCCAAGATTATGGAAGATCTAAGCCGTGGCTCAACACGTTACAGAAAAAGACACAAAAAGTTAGCAGTAAGACTTATCGTCTCTTTGTTTTCGTTATACTTTTTCATTTCCTATTTTAGATTTATGGAATCCGCGAGTAAAAGATGACATTGGCAGACAGAATAAAAAAATAAAAATTAAGGACGCCACAATGTTTCCAGACTCTATCCGTCTATCGTGTGTGTTATGCTCTTCGAGTTTGGCTCACAGTGATAGTGACACTGACAGAACATGTTCGGTGAGAAATACAGTTTCATGGTATATTTAAGGCCCCTATATTTAGGGCTCGACATTTTATCCGTTTAATTTGATTCGATTCGTTATCCATTGCTATTCGATTCGAAAATTCTGGATATCCGTAAGCTTCTGAAGCAAAGCAAATACTAAAATTCAATATCCGTTAAAGTCAAAGCAAATCACAAATATTAAAACTTTGGAAAACGAATATTCGATCCGATCCGTCAATAGATAAATACATGTATATTTTGATTATATTTAAAGTTTTAAATGTATAAAATTTATAATTATTATTCTAACATATGCTTTGACAGATTCTATTCACATTATTACTTATATAAAAGTATTATATAAAAGGAAGAGAAAACATTTATGACAACTATAATTTTTTCTTAAGTTTTGTGTTATTATAATTGTTAATTAAGTTTAAAAATTTACAAAATATGTAGATTCACTATATCTTTTAATTTTTATCTTTTATATCATGCAAAAAAAAATATTTTACAAAACAAATTTGTATCGAATTTTTAAGATTATTTATATTAATCAAAACAAATAAGATATCCGTAAGTATCCGAAAATATCCGCAAATATCTATTTATTTTCCAGATATCCGTTTTTCCGAATATCCGTATTTTTCCGAAGCAAAGCAAATCGTAAAATTAGATATCCGTAACATTCGAAACAAATCACAAATACTTTCAAAAATCCGGATATCCGATCCGTGCCCAGGTCTACCTATATTTAAATTAAATGTTTCTTATCAATAATTTCCTATCTTCGGAAAATAGTATTAATAAAATTCATACCTCCACAACTAAAATATTCCAGTAATAACAGTTGTGTCTTCTGTAAGTCTGTGTATATAATTTATGTATTCGATTTTCATATAAGGTGCATATGTATACTCGACTTTTAAATTTGCATGGACATGAGTATTTTGAAAGAGATACTATACATTTATATTATTTCTCAGATTTTCAAACAGTACAAAAGGAAAACGCGGCCACGATATGGGACATAACATAGTGGAAACTAATTTTCAAATGCTGATTATTGTATCTCTGGTAAAAACTCGATCGTTCCAAAAAAAAATTACCATGCTTTTTTTTTTTTTTTTGATATCTCTGGTGTCTGGGCAGCCACTTTCCCAAATATCCCCCGAAGAGGTCCAGCGCCCCAGCAGTAAGGATGTTAAATCGCTGTGGCCGGGTTTCGAAGCTGGGTGGCGGGCATCTCAGCCGAGGTTCCATTACCATGCTTTTTATTTATAACTCCGGAGATTTCAAATCCAAACAAACTCAGACTAGTTTTCTAGAGCGCGCAACCCACATATAAATTTCGTGTACCAAACTTTCTAATGGACTGAAAGCAAAAGGTCCTAATTTAGTTTACATCACCCCTTCTCCCAACCCCGAAAACGGAGAAAATACAGTTCTCAGAAAAATAGTGGAAAATATGAAAAATCACAAATCGACAAAACAAGATTCAGATTTGCAGTTACATATTTACAAATAAATAAATACTACCCTAACAGAGCAGCAGAAGAATATATCATATGTAACTTAATTACGTTGTACTGACTTGACTTTTGAAACTTTTCTGAGACCGACATTTTAAACTATGCATTCCAGAAACTTGTGAAAAACTCAGTAGATTTCACATGGGAACAACTGTGAAATAGACATATTCGAGAAAACTTAAGTTTTATTTATGCCATAATTATAAGTTATGAACAATTTGTTAAGTTAGATGGATTTCACATTTAAAATTAATTGGTGATTAGTAGAGTAACTCATCTATCTTATATATTGCTTAAGATCTCTTCCAATATCCGATGTGGGACTTATGTCCTTAATACATTCCCTCGAGATGATGGCTCTTTAAGCGTCAATCTCGGAATGTTTGGGTAAAGATCGATGGACCGACTTTAGGCTGGATCGATAATGGATCGGATTGGACTGCGTGGATCGGGCTCTGATACCATGTTAAGCTAGATGGACTTCATACTTAAAACCAATTGGTGATTAGTGGAGTGGCTCATCTATTTTATATATTGCTTAAAATCTCTTGCAATACCCGATGTGGAACTTATGTCCCTAATACAATTTACCACAGGTATTTGGCCACTCATGTATATTTTTTTTTGCCATTACTCAAAGACTTGAATATCATATACTAATTGTAATTTCAACTCAAGGAAGGTTTTTTTATATTGAGTTGAACTATAGTGTATTCAGCTTATATATTTACCGTTTCCATTAATATAGTAAATATTTGATTGCTCAGCATAAAAAACTTAAGGACTCAATGTCCAATGGTTTCAAGATTCAACACTCTCCACTTTATCTTTTTATATTTCACATCATCTTCTCTTTCTTCCATCTCATCATTCAACACATTTAACTTTTACCCATTACAATGGTTTTATTTAATAAAATTCAATACCATATTTTACAAATTAATGATTATTTTTTAAAAATATCCAAATTAAATAAACTTAGTCTCTATTGATAGAAAATTTAAAATGATAAATTTTCATATCAAAAATAAAAATTAATTATCTAATTTATAATAAAATAATTGGTTTTGAAAAATAAAGAAAATATGAAAATGTTAAATAACTTTAGAAAAGTGATACGCGTTGTCAGTGGTTTCCACTTTCTTTTTATTCAAATAGTTAAATCTTTTCGACACAGTTTAATCCACATCATCGGATTTCATTTTTAACATCGGTTAATATTTCAATTTGGCATTGGTTAAAGACTATTTGACGAATGAGGTCCGGAGAATGCATAGTAATGCGCCACGTGGGCTACTAAGCTTAGACTTCAACAGTTAGGCGGATCAGGAGCACATGATGCTTGGTCGGTCACGTGAGTGCGTCAGACATTTGTAAACGTGGCTCAGCAAAGAATTCACGCTATGCTTCTGCAGTTATGCGTATACATTTTTCTTTTGGTTGAACATTTTTGATGTTCCGAAGAAAATATAGGACTATATTAGTTGCATTCAGAATCATATTACAGGGAAAGGCTCTTATATAAAACATATGTAGAAACTACGTATTAGTTATTCAAAAACTCTAAGCTGATCATTGATTAAGTATATAAAAGATATTTGGATCAATGATCTATTTTCCCGCGAAAATTATTATATTGCATCATATTTCTTTCAAACTATATTTTCGTTCTATATAAAAATTTCAGTTCTATTTCCTCAAAAATATTGGTTTTAACACGGTTTACTAAACCCAATTTCAAAACTTCAATTGGTGATAATAAAACCGAACAAACCGATATCTGACCAGACTAGAAACCCAAACAAATATAAAACCGACAAGACATAAAACCCGACCGGGCATCCCATCTCCTAACGACCTGACATCCCATCTCTAGAGTTCTTCAAATTTGGAACTTTTTTTCTGTTTAGGGTTTTAGAAGTAACAAAACTCTAATTTGGGGGATTTGAGTCGAGCCGGGTCGGGTTCTAAATCTAGGGACTTTGGTTTTTTATATTTAATTTTGGGTCTTAATAGAATTTTAATCTGGTTATTCATTGGTTTAAATGGTTTACGGTTTGTTTTAAAACAGTAAACCAATGAAAATGATTCTGTTGGGGTTTTTTATTTCAATAGCTGAAATTTTAATATAATGGAGAAATAGTGTTGAAACTTTATATTCTGATATAGAAGGAGAACATAGTTTAAGAAACATCTAGTGATTATATGATAGTTTTCGTGAGAAAATAGATCGTTGATCCAAGATATTTAACACAAACTATTCGATATCATGCTAGTAGAAGAATATAACCGCCATTCAAGAAAACGTAATTTCATTTATTTTTTAAAATTAAGTTGTACTCTTATTTGTAGTTGATGTTAAACAAAACATTTGACTGTTATTCAAGAAAGCTTAATAGCAGTTTCTTGGGTCAACGTTATTTGACCTTTTCATGCGTGAGTGAGCGAGCTAAAACATCATATTCCAGTGCTATCTATACTATTATTTATGAAGTGATTTAGCTGATGTGTCATATTCTTCATGATTTTAGGTAATTTTTCTTATTTATTATATTTTATTAGATTTTAGCTAAATCATTAATTCATTATTTTTTAACTAAGTCACTAATTTATTAATTTAAAAATAAGCTTAATGAATCTTATATATGATTAAAACGATTTTATTTTAATAATATTAAGTTTATATGTTCTATTAAAATTTAGTTACTTTTCTTATTTTTCATATTTAGGTTTTAGACTTTTAGTTAGGTTATTTATTTATTATTAATTTCTAACTGATTCACTAATTTATTAATTTAAACAATACCCTTAATGAATTTTATATTTAATTAAAAACGAATTTTATTTTAATAATATAAAATTTATATGCTATATTAAATATTAAATAATTGAGAGTAAAAGAATATCTATAAAATTATCAAGAATTAAAAATAAGATACAGAAAATATAATTAAATATTAGCAAGTAAAAAATTTATATAAAGATATTTTCTTAACTATTTATAAGATATGAGTGTTTTAAAAAAAATTAACACAATAATATGTAAATATTTTGATAAAAAAATATTTGACATATGTAAATACTTTGATGTTTGAATTAACTATTTGAAAACATAAATAATAACTTATTGTGTTGGTTTTAGATTAATAGGACATAAACTAATACGTAAGCATATAAATATTAAATAATTGAGAGTAAAAGAATATCTATAAAATTATCAAAAATTAAAAATAAGATACAGAAAAAATATAATTAAATATTAGCGAGTAAAAAATTTATATAAAGATATTTTCTAAACTATTTATAAGATATGAGTGTTTTAAAAAAATTAACACAATAATATGTATATATTTTGATAAAAAAATATTTGACATATGTAAATACTTTGATGTTTGAATTAACTATTTGAAAACATAAATAATAACTTATTGTGTTGGTTTTAGATTAATAGGACATAAACTAATAAGTATTCATAAGAAAATTATTCTCGCATGTGCGGACAAGAAAACCTAAGAATTGTCATTGTTTATTGCTTATTTTTAGTATTTACAATAATCTTAGGTAATTTACTTATTTGTCATATCCTCCATAATTTTAGTTATTTATTTATTTGTCATGTTCTTAATTTTAGTTTGCAATTTTTTTTATTTTTCATATATTAAATAATTTTAGGTGTTAACTTTAGTTTTGCTTACTTTCTCCATGAATCTAGTTTTTTTATTTATCATATTTTCATTATATTCAGAGATAATTATTGTTTACAAGTATTATCAAAGTTTAGCAATAATTTATAGTTTTTAAATCTTATGATTACTTTAAATTAATATTAAATTTTTTATTTATTTATTAATTAAAAAGAAGAAGTTTGCTTCTCTTTTATGTCACCGGATTATCTTATAATCAAAAACTATGAGTACAAATAATATAATCTCTCACCGATAAAAATAAAATAAAAATATGAGTCCATATTTTACTAGACATATATAATTTATTACTTTTGTTTGTATTTTCTAAAAATTGAAGTATTTTTTAATTATTGTAGATTTTATCAATATGTGTCACTATATAAACTTCGCTGAAGAGGAAATTCATATAAAATGCAATTAATACTTTGATGAAAAAGAGTTTGATTTCATAAGCTTCACTGATAATTGTTACTTATGGTTTATTTTGTAGATTTATAATTTATGTTACTTTAGAGTATTAATACAATTTATTAGGTTATTATGATGATGATAATTTTTACATGTGATATTTGGTAATAGAATAAATAAAAGATTTTACAAATGCCAAACTATTATCTATGTTGAGTTGTAATAAAAAGGCAAACTCTATCTTCTGATTAATTTAATATTCAAAACTAATTAAATAATATATATTGAAATTAAAATTTATGTTAAAATTTGAATTAATTGGATAATTAATCCGCACAAGTGTGCGGGCCATCATCTAGTTTCATATATTTGCGGATCATTAATGAGATAAAAAGATCTCGAGTTGACAAAAAATAAAAAGGTCTAGAAAGCGAATAATAATAATGACTCAGAAACTTCACTGGATCGGGACACTAGGTGATGATTGTTTGCATGATTTTTAGATTTTGGTTTTTAGTTTTTAGTTTTCGGTTTTTGGTTTTCAGATTATTATTTTTAGTTTTTGATTTTGCAATGATTTTAATTTTTTCAGATTATTAATTTTATGATAATATTATATATGATTTTTTACCAATAAATAAATAATGATAATTTATGTATAAATTATATATAAATTATTTATTTTATTTAATAATATCAAAAATTATTATAATATCCAAAAATAAATTTTATATTTAAACAAATTTTACACTTTTTAAATAATAATATTTCACAATTTTAGTTTTAATTTAATTTATAGAATTAAATAAGATTCGTTATTTTAATAACAAATATATTATTAACATATATTATAATTTAATATATATTATTTTAAAAATAATATATTATATATTAAATTTATTATAATTTTAAAATTGTATATTGTTACTTCTCTACCAAATATTTTATCAAAAAAATTTAATAAAAACATACATATTCCATTATTGTTACTGTATATTTTTATAAAAAAATGTATACTATTACTGTCTCTACAGCATATTGGTGCTGGTTTTTAATTAGTTGTACCAATCGAGGCCAGAATATACAAACCATAACATTTACATAGCTAGCAACCATTATTCTGAACTTAAGAAGCTTCATCTATTTGTTAGGGTTCATTTTCATTGGTTAATTATATACTTTTGCTTATTTGTATGAGTGTATCGTTTCGTCATGGAACATTGCCGATTATATGATAGATTCATCATACAATAAATTAATACTAATATGATATTCAGTTAGTTGGTTCATGCACGAAGACATAAGAAGACTTTGAGTCTAGCTATACGTTGTCCCCAACCTCGAGAGAGCCCTTGCACTAGTCGTAGTGGCGACAACAAAAGATATTCTGATTCTTCTTCAATCTTAACCACACAATAATTTTCAGGATTATTAATCTATAAAAAGAGTGAACGTTATTTTCAATTTGCTTATTATTCGTTTACAGGTGACTTAAAATAGAAGATCCATCTCGCTTTTAAATATTGTTGGATTTTTGGAAAAAGTTTGTTGATTTTTGTTATCAATATTTGATTTAAGCTCTAATTAATTATTTTAAACTCAAAATGTGGCTTCAATATGAAATGATCGATTTCTAACAATTAGTACAAAGCCATGCGTTTTGAAAATTGCAAGAAAAGTAGTATAGAATCTATAGATTTAGCAAATTATAACATGATATGTTAACAAAATCACATGCAACAAATTAATTTATTCATGTACGATTTTTCATCGGTTTAATCTTTGTATATAGATAATTAACCTGAAAAAAACATAACAATTTGCTGTAGTTACTCTAGCTAATGTATACATACAAATATAATTCAGTCTTTGCTGTGACCGGATTCAAAGTTAAAACTAAGTCAGATTTAAACTACTAAGCAGAATCGCAGTCATTCTTTTATAATGTGATGAAACGGAAAGGAACCCAGGTATAACATAAAAGAGATGGAAAGAGAAGAAAGAGAACTCCGTATAGCTGCTTTGTAGACTAAAAAAAGTTTTAAATATGTACGGGCACATAGATGATCGAATCCACGACCAGGAGCAGCCAAAAAAGGCTAACTAATATGTATTATTAAAAATAAACAAAAAGAAAATTAGCTAGCTGTAGATGTAGTAGTAGATCTACTTTGTGACTATGATCATGAATTAACCATCATCTAGATACATCGGACATGTCGTTTTCTATTTTTTTTACAACTGACTTAACGTTAATTGTAGATTTTTTTACCCTAAATCACAAGGATGCATGAATCATCAGGAAAACCCACGTGACAAATAGCTTAATAGGTTTACAAATCAATTTAAGTAATAGTGTCAGTAAAATAATTGAGTTAATTAACGGATGAAATATACTATGGAATGTTCACTCTTACGAAGTCCTCTCCAGAAGTTTCTTTTTGTTTTAATAAATAGTCGTAGAAGTTTCTTAATGATGATAGTGACACACTCTTGTTATTTTGATGGAACTTCAGCGAGGAGTTTTGTGGACCTAGTTAACTGAAACTTGTTCGCTCAAAGCTGATGTCCGTTTGTAGTTATAAGATTCTAGAGTATGTATACCATAGGTTGTAGATTTATGTTTTTAAAGGTAGGTTGAGTTGTTTTACGAAGACGTAAACAACTTTTAGGGCCGATCGATTCATCTCGTGAGTCTGTCTACAAATAATAAATTAAAGATGGTAAGAATAGTAGATCTGAAAAAGTTACTAAACCTAAAGTTTGATTTTTTTTTCTAGTATTGTGACTAGAATGTAAATTTTTGACAAAAAACCTGATAATTTTCCTTTACTTATGTTAAACTATAGTATTTATTTACACGTACGGTTAGACATATTTTGATTATAAGTTTGAATTTTGCTTTTATATACATATTTAACATTTGTATTGATATAAAATGAAACAATGATAAGTTAGTCTTTTAAAATAAAAACAATTTGTAAATGATACGCAAGTCTGAGATGCTTAATTAGTATAAAATCAAATTGCAATACCTTTTGTGTTGCATTCACAACTTAAAGATATAAAATATCATTTCTAAAATCTAATCTTTCTTTTATCAAATGTGAACATAATAATTTAGAAACTAAGCCATTCAGATACTTTGTTATATGAAATTGAGGTATCAATCTTAAAACTTAAAAGACTCTTTCTCAAAAAATAAAATCTTAAAAGACCAAGCAGACACTTAAGACTCCACGATTACTTGGTTTACAAGCTCGCCTTCAAGACACGTGGAAAAACTGTGTAAATAATTAAACATGGTCCAACGAAAACAATTCTGAGTCGGTTATGAGAGTCAACCCACGTGTGCACTATCGAAGTCCACCATATTCCAAGTTGACCCATCATCAACTATGGTGGTTCCCTCTTTTTTTGGTTGAACCTTATACTTTTTTGTTTTTTGTTAACAAAAATCTCAATACTGTTGCTGAAAATATCCTATGACATTGTTTACTATAATAACAAAATATTTTCTAATTTTATAAATAATTTCTTTGGAAGATTTCAGGTTTCAGTTATAAATAATTTCCTTGGAAATTTTCAAGTTTCCTATATTTATATAGCTTAAAGTTTGAGTATCGTCGTACATATATAAACATCTAAGCACAAAGCTAAAATCTAATTGATATGACCAAAAAAACTTTGGATATTGTTACACCTTATTTTGACCATGCAAGTTATTACAGATAGATATTCTGTACATTTTGGTACTATCAGTAGTTATTTTCAGACTCATAAATACAATGGTTAGTTCATTCTCTCTAAAATTTCCAGATAAATAAGAAAGTGGCAAAAGATGCCAAATATAGTGACTTCACAATACCAACATCTATGAGGATTTTTTTTTCTTTTTTCAAAAAAACATCTATGAGGAAATATATTAAATAAGGAACAAATATTTTGAAAAAGGTATAAAGAATCTATATAAGGTTTGATAAGTGGAGGCTTCGAAATCGAATATTAGGTTAATGGACCCACTTGTTTCCTTCCCTATATAAATCCCCCAAAATGAAATCTCATTCATCCCATGCAGATAAAACACAACGACAAATAAAAATCATACGCTCAAGCTTGTGTGCGTCCATCAAACATCTATTTCTTAATCTTAATACTCACTTCGCCTTTGTTTCTCTTCTCACACACACATATACACATATGGATCAAGGAAGTCGCAGTGGCGGAGGAGGAGCTGAGCAAGGGAAGTTCCGGGGAGTAAGGAGGCGGCCTTGGGGGAAATACGCAGCGGAAATAAGAGATTCGAAGAAGCACGGCGAACGTGTGTGGCTAGGGACGTTTGAAACTGCGGAAGACGCGGCTCGAGCCTATGACCGAGCAGCCTATTCTATGAGAGGCCAAGCCGCCATTCTCAACTTCCCTCACGAGTATAATATGGGAAGCGGATCTTCATCCAACTCCGCAGCTACTGCGGCAACCTCTTCCTCGTCGAGGCAAGTTTTTGAGTTTGAGTACTTGGACGACAGTGTTTTGGATGAACTTCTCGAATATGGAGAGAACTATAACAAGATTAACAATATTAACATGGGTAACAGGCAATAAAGGGAATACAGTCGTCTTAGACTGAGAGTCAAGTGATATATCATTCCCATTTATAACGAAAATAATCGCAAGTATTATAAAAACTGTATTGTTGGCAAATAAACTGTATTTGTCAATCTGTTTCTATACCGAATAAGCTTCTTTAAGCGCCAGTCATCTTAATTTCTAGAACTTCAAGGTTCAAATGCCGGGTCCTTGTGTAGTTAGTTTTGAGAATGTAATAGTCACCATTTGAAAATGATGGATAAATGAAACATCCTTTTATGTTATATAATGTGTAAGCTATATGTTATGAAATAATTGTAATTTCATGTTATATTTGCATCTAAATGGGCTGAAAAAGTCTTGAAACGTCAACTACTGAAAGAGAAAGCTAAAGCATTAATTTTGATATCTATATACTGTATAGTATAAATTTCATTTTTTCAGTGTATTCCTGTATTTGAGTGAAAAATGAGTAACTATTTCGTATAGTTTTTGGTTAGATGAGATTATTTATTAAAACCTGTTTTAACTTTAAATATATTGACAAACGAAATTTCGACCATACAGATTATGTGTAATTTTGCGTCCATCACAAACATACAAATCTGAGGCATATTGTATACTCACCTTCCAACACTTCAAAATATGCGTATATAATATGCTTTCAGATATTTTTTTTACTGTTTTTCTTTTTTACCTAATACATACATTTTGAACATTCTAATTTGCAAATGAGTTCAGTAACTCATTGTCGATATTTTGATTATCATATATAATTGTTAGAATTGTACATTTGAAACAACTATAAACCAAAAGTTTAAATTTAGAATCAAAGATAAATGGAAATCAAACTAAGAAAAATAGAAAAGATTTAATGTTTCTTAGTATTCATGTGCAGGGTTATTATTTAGTATTAATGTTCAGGGTCATCAGAATTGTTATAGAACATATATTTTATGTTACAAGAAAAGAACATATATTTTATTTGCTTTATAAAGGTCTTATTTCCGTCTGAAGGTAAAAAAAAAACCTTTAAATGTAGGTAAACCTTATTTTAACTAGTATTGATGATATTTTCAATTGATGTTATACTAAACCAAGATGATAAAATTTATTTTAATGCAATAACTGTAATTTAAAATATTAACATTATTAATTCCATATTAAAAAAGTGAAGAGGAAAGTTTATATATCGAATACGAAAGGAATAATATTTGATTAAAAAATGTGGGCTCGCCTTATAACTTTATAAGTAGCACAGGCAAACAAACCTTTTTGTCTACACCAATCTCTTGTTTCACTTTCATTGCTTCAATGGCGTCGTCGCTTCTGGACCCACCGGCGGCCGTTGACGAGCAACCACGGTCAGTCAAATCTGATTACCAGTTCACCAAAACCCCTTTTCCCGCCGCCGTTAGGCCATATTCTCGGAGATGTCGTAAGATTGGTGGTCTTGTCGCTAAGAACAAGGTTAGCTAGGTCTTTGCGGAAGTGAGAGATAGACAGGTAAAGTCTGATGTTTCTCTGATAAGTTACTGTTCAATCAAGTTTACTAATTTGTTCGTCGATACAGTTGAAAACCATTTGAATTAGCTGAATAGCGCTGAGCGTAGAAACAGTGTCTTGCTGTTGATTTTTTTTTGTAACAAAATATTCGAATTATAACAGAAGCGTCTGTAGTCCAACGGTTAGGATAATTGCCTTCCAAGCAATAGACCCGGGTTCGACTCCCGGCAGACGCATTATGTTTTTTCATTCTCAAACTCAGATCGCCTTTAGTAATGATTGTTGAAGTCATGGAGGGAGGCAAAGTAGTTTGAATCTTTAGATCCAAGCATACATTGTTTTCACAGAGATAACAGAGTGTAGCTTATCGCCCCTTATGAACTCTTGTTGTTCAGCATACATTGTTTGAGCACAGCGATAACAGAGAGTAGCTTTATCGCGCTTAAGAACTTGTTGTTCGTCATCATGTACACAAACCAAATAAAAGGTCAAAATTTAACTCAATGTATCTTTTCACCAAACCTTTGTTCTATGCTATCATTTCTCTTCTTATAGTTTAAGGTTAGAGATATATGTCTATCAATGAGTTCGTTCACCTGCAAGAAGGCGAGACATCAACCCAACAATCTTGATGAAGAACTTGAAGACCACCCATTTGATCTTGAAGAAGAATGGTGATAAAGGTGTTGTAGGTATGCTTTCTTGTGCCTGAAGTTAGGTCAGGTTGTGTGCAGGGAGGGTTATAATGACAGATCATTTTCAAATCCTTGGTGCAATCCATCCTCTTAAGGGTCACATAGCTCAAATTAAGAGCTTCTGTGATAAGTTCAGAAATCAAACCACCTAACCTCTTCATATGATCCGAGTAACCACCAACCATAGCATCACTAAGCCAATGATGTTGGAAGCAAGAGTATTTTATTTATGTCGAATGTCTTACAAATATTAGAAACTCTCTTATTTATACAAAAGCATACATAAAACAATACCATAAACATCTAACCTTCTGATGAAACCCACCAATTAATTACATAATCCATACTTAAGTATAAATACACCATTTATAAAATATTCAACCTGTTCTGAAGCAGTATAATTAAAAATGCAATCACAATTTTTATTTCTGTTTCCTCTTTAAACGAAGATGGGGTTAGTTCTAAGTTAATAATGGTATATAAAAAAGGATGCATAAACAGAAGATTCGATAGTACGAAGGCATTGCATTGGGAGGTTGTGACATCGGAGAATGTTAATACAAGTTCAGAACTTGACCAAAGAACAGTGAAGATGTCGAGAACAATGTCGTTTTTATTGTCCAGAAGAAACTATGGCTCACCAGTGAAAGCATTAGGGACACTGAGTAATCAAATGAAAGCAGAGAAGAAATAAATTGTTTTATTCCCACAAGTTTTTATATAGTTTCATTTTGCTTTTTGTAGCTAATTTGTACCACATAAACAATGTTATATAAATGCTAAAATTAATAGTTTTTTTTAGTTTGAACTTTCTTGTAACATTGTTTATTTTTCTCTTTCCATGTTTCTTATGATCTTATCTATAAGTCATTTACTATTTAGAATTATATCTTGTTTGTTTTGAAAAATTAGCTATTGGTATTGCATGTTTGACAGGGTTAGTGAAGAAAATGTAAACAAAAGACAAGATTAAAATTAACATATTTTTTTGGATGACACCATATTCAGTAGAAGATAACCTATTGACAAACTCAATGTACATAATTAACCGAAAATAACTCTAAACATTATAATACTGTCAAAATGAGAAAATTATAAAAATCTTTTAATGCATGACACTGGAAATTGGAAAATATACCTTGCTTATTAGAATTAATATTGCCGACATAAGTAAAAAAAAAACAAATTATTTTAAATTTTGATACAAAATGCACAAACGCATCCAATTCCAAAGCTAAATATGTAATTAATATTATAAATAATGGATAATGGTGACTCAAAAAGTTTCTATCAATAAAACCAAAAAAAAAAAAAGAGAAACATTTGATTACATTACCATGTGGAGAGAGAGAGAGAGGGAGTAAGTACAAATTAGCACGCAATTAAAGCAGAGTTATTGACTTTTCTGTCTATTCAAGATAAGGCAAACTAGTAGTAAAATCATAAGAAAATCTCTGAGGCTCTTGGTGATTTGATATTTCCAAAGAATAATATTATAAAAATTGAATCGAGCTCTCTATCTAATCCGTATAGCAGACAGACTAAGATCAATTCTTCGTCAAACAAAACGAATAACGTTTCTCTCCGCGTTTTTCTTCTTCTTCTCTTCTTTGTCCTAAAGTCTCAAGCTTTGGTCTCGAAAGATGTCGGTAACAGCTCGATGATGATGGTTTTGTAAATGGATGATGTTAGTTTGGTTGTAGCAGAATCTGAGTTTGTAAAGTATAATACTTTCAGGGTTTATTCCTCAAATTCGGTTTTTGGGTCTAAAACACTTTTTCATTATTATCCTGTGATCAAAGGTTCTTCATTGATTTGAATTGAATTGGGGTTGGATATAAAGCAGAGGAAGAAGAAGTTTAAAAAGGGTTACTTAGATTTTGTAAAAAAAAAAAAAGAATGGATCGAGTGGTAGGTGGCAAGTTCAAGCTTGGTCGGAAGCTTGGAAGTGGATCCTTTGGTGAAATTTTTCTAGGTATTGATTCTGTTTTTATTTTTGTTTTTTATGTTCTTGTTTGTCTTTACTTTCTTCTAAATTTTTTTATATGGTTTTGGGTTCAGGAGTGAATGTGCAGACGGGAGATGAAGTTGCTGTTAAACTAGTAAGTTGCTATTAGTTTTAGTGTTAAAAGTAAAGCTGATTGATTATATTAAATGTTTCTCACCTCTCTCGTGTGTTTGACAGGAACCTCTTCGATCTAGGCATCCTCAGCTTCATTACGAGTCTAAGCTTTATATGCTTCTCCAAGGAGGAAGTATTGCTTTTTTTACTCTTCACTCTTCGCTCTTGTTTCTTTATGTTTATATATAATAATATGTCTTTTTGTGACTTTATTGAAGCTGGTATTCCTCACCTTAAATGGTTTGGAGTTGAGAGTGAATACAACTGTATGGTGATCGACCTTCTTGGTCCAAGTCTGGAGGAATTTTTCAACTATTGCAGTCGATCTTTCTCTCTAAAGACTGTTCTCATGCTCGCTGATCAGATGGTAATATATAGATATATCAATTCTACTTCCTTTTTATTCTACTTGATTCCATGTGCTTAATTTACTGTTTCAATTTTGTTATTACTCTTAGTTAAACAGAGTCGAGTATATGCATGTGCGAGGGTTTCTTCATCGTGATATTAAGCCAGATAACTTTCTGATGGGTCTTGGCCGCAAAGCAAACCAGGTGAGTAATAAGTACTGTTTTGAGAGCTTGAGCATATATAATACATTTGGTTTTAATACCATCTTCGGTCTGTTCCTTAATGCAGGTCTACATCATTGACTATGGACTGGCGAAGAAGTATAGAGATCTTCAAACACATAAACATATTCCGTACAGGTAACATACTCTGTCTCATCAGGTAGAAAGTTGTTCCAAAGTTCGGTTAAACGTCCCTGTAAAGCGCCTAGTTACCGCTTTATAAAATTGGTAGAAACTATCAAGGTTGCATTTCAATAGTACATTCCAACTTGAATAGCTACCCAATGTTTTTAGTCGTTTTCTTTGTTGGCTTTCAACTTTGCTAATTTGAAAGTGATGTTACGTCTCAGAGAAAACAAGAATCTTACAGGAACAGCTCGATATGCAAGTGTTAACACCCATCTTGGAATTGGTTAAGTTTCTTGCTTCTCATCTTATTATCAACTTGCATCAATTTTCTCAATTAATAAAGCTAATATAGTGCATCTCGTACACAGAGCAAAGTAGGAGGGATGATCTGGAATCTCTGGGTTATATGCTTATGTACTTTCTCCGAGGAAGGTACATTGCTAATTTTTTTAATTCTTCACTGTCTATTATACCTTGTTTCTGATCATTCCACATTTGTTTTCAGCCTTCCATGGCAAGGACTTCGTGCAGGAACCAAAAAACAAAAGTATGACAAGATCAGTGAAAAGAAAAGACTTACGCCAGTGGATGTCCTCTGTAGAAACTTCCCACCTGAGTTCACATCCTATTTCCTCTACGTGCGTTCATTGCGGTTTGAAGACAAACCAGACTATTCATACTTAAAGAAGCTCTTCAGAGACCTATTCATCCGACAAGGTTATCAGTTTGACTATGTATTTGATTGGACAATACTGAGGTATCAGCACGGCTCCAGTTCCAGTTCCAATGCTACACCAAGAGTAAGTCCACCATTTTGAAAGTTATATGGTGCAAAATCAATTATCATATTAGTAGAGTAACAACCTTCTCATGATTTTCCTCTGTTCTAAAATAGCCAAGCCTAAGACCAGCTCTGAATATTCCAATACCATCTGCCGAGAAACCAGAAAAGCCTTCAAGTAAGCCTCAGATTTGTTCTTAGTAAAAGATATATAGTAATACCAATCCTAAAGCTTTATAGAGAAGAAGCTCTGATTCTAACAAATTGTTCTCTGGATAATAATAATTCAGCTGGGCAAGACAGATTCTCAGGTGTTTTCGAGGCATATAACAGAAGAACTGGCTCTGGGACTGGCCTTCAAGCTGATCGGTTTAGTAGACCAAGAACTTCAGAGAACGTTCTTACATCTAGAGACACGGTTAGTAAACCTGAAGCTGTTTTGTGTTCTTGTAAGTAAGCAGAGACCATAGTGTTGCTGAACCCTTTTTTTTTGGTTTTGTTGAATCAGCTTAACAAGGAGAGACCAATCACTATATCCAGGAACCATAGTTTTTCAAGAAAAGCAGTTACTGGATCTAGTGTTCGAGCCACTTCCTCAGCTGATTTCGTAGAGAACGGGTCGAGCAGAGTCGTCCTAAACAATGGCCGTCCCTCTACAACTCAGAGGACACAGTTCCCTCCTTCGTCCTCCTCTTTAGCTACAAAGGCTGCACCATCAAGACTTCCTCCTGACGTTACCCTTGAGTTCCTCACTATTGGGAACGGCAAGAGGAAGTGAGTCTCCATATTATCGGTCAAGAAACAAACAAACAAACAATGCCTGGTTTTAACTGTGTTCAGTGTTATAGTTACTATCACCAATTTATCCTCGTGGTTATTACACTGATAAAAAGTATGTATATAAATATGCATGAAAACTGAATAAACAATCAATTTATAGCTAGCTGTGTAATTTGATGTGCTTGTTCAGCTCTTTCTTTTTGTTTTATTTTACTATAGCACATATTGTCCACTTTTAACACCTCTTAAATGATTTAATTAGTAGCAAAGCAATCCCAGAAATAAATCTTTGTCTATATGGAATTGAATCCCATGTATCAGTGTTTTGAGATTGGATACGGATCCGCGATTGAACCGATAAATCCGGTTTGAATTTTATGAAAAACTAAAATTTAAAAATCTAATAAACTATATTAAAACCTAATTACTGGTTGAACCAATAGACAATTTTTTTTAGCTTTTAATTATGTTTTTAAAATCTATTTTGTATAATTTTTAATTAAGAAATTAGGTTTTCAGTTTTTATCGATAATTTATTAATGATATTTTACTTTTGGTATATTTTGGATTTGAAGTTAATTTTATTATTCACATTAGACATATAAATATTAATAAATTTTTAAGTCTTGATATTTTTTTAAAAATTCATAAATCGTAACTTGTTACAAATTTTTTCTAAATAATCTAAACTATTTTTGATATTTTGTATGGAGTTATTCTTGGGTTCAGGTTCACCAACCAATAGAAACTTGTTATCTTAGATTGAGTATCTTTTAAAAAAAGAAACAAAATAATTGTCAAATTGCATATATGTTTTTAAAATAAATGTAAAATAAATAAAAATAGTAATTAACAAAAAATGAATTTTTGAACAGCAAAAAAACTATACCCTAAACCCTAATCATAACCCCTAAACCCTTGGGTAACCCTAAACCCTTGGATAAATCATTAGCTCTAATTCATAAATATCAAACTAAATCATAAAAACACTGAATTATTAATTCTAAATCTTAAACCTTTAGATAAATTCTAAATCTTAGAATTTATATATAGTTTTTTTAAATACATTTATACAATTACTATTACTTTTATTTATTTTTATTTTTTATTTTAAAACATAATATAACTTGACTATTATTTTGTTTCCTTTTTCAAAAGATACTCAATCTAAAATAATTAATTCCTATTGGTTGGTGAACCTAAAGGTTCACCATAAGGGGTGAACCCAAGAAAAAGTCTTTTGTATGTTAGATAAAAATAAAAAGTAGAAACTAAAATTAAATATTTTCTAAATTTTTTTCAAACATAGAATATATACATATCCAAAATATTATTGTATGTCTTATAAAAATATTAGAAAATACTTAACTTTAGTTTCTGTATATTTATTTTCATAGTTAATATATTATTATATAATAAAATTAATTTATTTGTTAATCCACGGTTCATGAACCAGTGATCCAGTGATCCAGAAAGTCATCTGGTTCAGTATCCGGGTCGGGTGGAAAAATATTGCCATGTACATTTTACAATTTGAATATAAGAATTTTCTGTTTCCTTAACATATGTGCTTCTTATTAATTATGAATCTAATTTAACCAGTTAGATCACATCTTCAAGATTTATGACTTTGTATTTAGATTTGTTTTCCATACTAATACCATGAAAGTAGTATTTTACCCATTTGGTGGATGCACATAAGCGTAGTAATTAGTTTAGTTTTCCGTCTAAAGGTTCATCTTCATGGCGTATAAGTTTGGATAGTTTTTTTTTTTGAAACCTAATAAGTTTGGATAGTTTAATATCATAAATGGAATAATCGCATGGAAGACAAGGAACGGATCATTTACTTCTGTCACTGCGAGCGATTCTACCAAAAAAAAAATTATACTCCCTTTTTAAAAAACAAAGATGTATGTCTATGTATTTTACGCATATTAAAAAACATAATATACTATGTAGAAGCACCGTATTTTAGTAGTTAAAGTTTAAAGTCTTTAACATTTAGATTTGGACAGACGTACAAAAGATTTTCAACATGATATAAGTAAATTTGGTTAGAATTGAATTTTTATAGAACAGTTCAGATGATACAGTTAAACACAGATCTCATAAAGTTATTGGTTGTTGACTCGTCTATATAATCTTTAACTTAGTTGCAATTTCATAATAAATTAGAGTTAGAAAAAAACATAATATATTTTTATAAAAAATATTTATGTATTTACCAATTTACCATAATTCTAAACTAATAATATTCAAATATGATCATTTTTTGAAGTTTACAATTCATCATTACTGACTAATTAAAATTACATAAAAAAATAAAACATGTTTTCTAAATAAAATTTTATTTCAACATATTTATCTTTTAGTAACATAGGAAGTATAATACAGTAGAGCCTTTTCTCAAAAAAAAAAGTATAATACCCAACAACAGTAGAGAAATTAAGAAATGTATTCCCTGAAAGGAAAGAAAGAAAAATAAAATATACATTTTAAAATTTCCAAAAGTGATGGATTACTTGCCCACAAACAATTAACATACCAATATCCTTCCCAAAATGAAAAGAAAAAAATCATTATTCTCGAATTCCTATTAGCATTGAAAGCATCTCTCCTCTTAGATTTTTCGTAATATGTTATCACTTCTTTATATGATAAGTCATATGTACATACATACTTTATAGAAATATGTTTTTCCTAAATTATAAAATAAATTCATGCATGCTGACATTACATATGGCTATATTCATTTCATCATTATCACATTAGTTATGACAATATCAACAAACATGGAAAATATATTTTCAAGAATAGAAGGCTGGCATCAAGCATATCCTATCTCTTGCACACACAAAAACTTGTATATAAATAGTTCAATATATATGTCTTAGCTTCTCCATATCATATGTAGCTAGATATATCTCTCCCTCTAAATCTCAATCTCTTTGCAGAAAATGAATGGTGGATTTGGCATGAAAGAAGATCTCACGCATGTTTCAAACCACCAAGAATGCTCTCTTTGTAAGAGAATCTTCTTAACACTTCAAGACCTAATCTCACACATCAACACCTTTCACTCCAATCATCATCTCTCCACCTTCTCATCATCCGCCGCCGCCGCACCCACCGCCTTCCACCAATACCCGAACCTTAACCGTAGCCCTAATCCTGCTTTCCCGGCAAGGAATTGTTTTAACTCGAAGAATTACCGTAGTGATCATGCAGATGAACAAGGGAGGTTTCTCAAAGGATCTCCGGCGATAACTCCGGCTAGAAACACTAACGTTTTGTGTGGGCAGCAGGAGAAGCCGAAGCTGATGAATCTCTTTCCGACGACGCCATCGGAAGGCTTACATACGCTTCCGCTTCTTTGTCAGCTTGAGACACAGAGACCGCAGGATACTGCGACGGAGAAAGGCGGGGACATCTCGAGTTACATCGACTTGACGTTAAGGCTGTGAATCTTTGATATCAAACAAGCAAATATATGACTCTTGATAAGAGAAACTAGGGCTCTTGATTAAAAGCACTAATATATCTTATTGTAGTTGATGTTGTTGTTGCTGTTGGAATGATTATTGTAATATCTATTTTCTTTTGCTATAATTAAGGTGTTGTTCATTTTGCATTATATTTTTTTTTCATATATGAATGATTGTCAGACGAGAACTTGATGGTAGATTTGACAGAATATTTTCCATGCGCCGAAACAAAACATGTTTTGGTTTATGTTTTATTTAAACCAAAACATAGTTAACTTTTACTTTTCTCTTGCACCATGGTTTGTGGTTTATGTAAGTAGTATCATGTGTCTTGAGAAATCGAGTTAGAGAATTTTCTACCATTTTCTCTAAGAACATGTACATTGCTGGAGATACTCAAATAGTTTTTTCAAAAAAAAAAATTTAAAGAAAACATCAGTGATTCTATATAATTTAATTAATAACAAAATTATAAATCACAACAAATAAAATGAACCAATCATAAAATGCCATATCACTTTTTTGTAAATTTTTATTTTTTTTGCATTAACACCTTCATTAAGGTTTCAATATATTGACCCCAATTGAGCCTAAAACCCGTATTTGTACACCCTCTAGTTATTTATTCTGGTTTGCTCCAACCAGATTAGACAAACCAATGTACTAAAAGCAGAAAACAATGCAGGGGGCTAGAAGATGAATAAAAAGAAGTTAAACAATACAAGTCAGAGAAGAGGACATGGCTAACGACTCTTGGTTACAGGGTTTGGGGAGTGATGGCAGATTGCAGGTTGTCCTCTTCCCAAGAGAACCTTCAAGCTCCCTAACTCCATCTACTATGTCGCCTGATCAAAAAACAATAAAATGCCATATTGCTGAGATAAAGGCTTAGAGGTTATAGATAAGTCTCCCAATATGTTTGGAGATAATAACATATATATTTGAGTATATCTCGAGTCGATGTATGCAAAGAGGTTTCTCTATTGTGAATAATAGCATATTTCCCAAAGATCACTGTTACTTTACATGGTATCAGAGCGTATTTTTTTAGCCTTCAAGTAATCGATGGCAACAATACCGCGTTAGCTACCAATTGTACTCTCCATATAAGTTATCAGCGTCTGATAATACGGGTGTAGCAATATCTCCGGTACAACTCACTGTAACGTGTATATAAGGAGGTTTCTCCATTGTGAATAATAACATATTTCCCAAAGATTTCTGTTACTTTACACATATCACATAAGAATATAGTTCTAAAGTTTTTTTTCTTTTATTTTTTGTGCACCAAACTTTTAAATTAATAAAAAAGACCTCAGGCTCAAGTTTTTAAACTCATTAAATGTCTAATACAAATATTGAGAGAAGAGCAAGCTTTGCCAACGCATTAACTTCTCTGTTGAGGTCGCGATTGATGTGAGAGAAAGAGATACAGATGAAAGTAGAGGAGATGTGGTGGATATCAGCGATGATTCCATGGATTTCCCTAACCTGCAAGTCTTTGGAGATTACTCAAATGAGCGTTTGGTTGTCGGAGGACACTTCGAACCTTGGGATCTCAAGATTCGCTGCCTTGATGAGAGCTAATCGCACCGCAAGAGCTTCTGCTACTAGAGGAGAGTTCATGAAGGATTGGGTGCTGGATCCGGTAAGAGGGGATGACAGATCTTGGTCCGAGAAGATCCAAGCAAGCCCTGCCTGCTTCTTTTGTTTGTTCCAAACCGCATCGGTTCTGCATGTGATGATTGTCTGTGGGGTGCTGGAGTTCGATGGCTGGTTTCTGATCAACGGTGAGATTGGTGAGTTCTTTGCGCATTTTACTGTCGGTTCTTGTGCCAAGTTCCATTCCCTTGATAAATTCACTACAAGAAAACAAATCTATTGCAAGGGAAATTTGCAAGAGAAAAATTTCCTCGCAAATTTGCGACATATTTGCAACGAAACTGCAAGAAAAGTTATCACCCTCGCAAATCTCTTGCAAATTTGCAAGGAAAACATTTCTCTCACAATTTCCTCGCAAATTTGCAAGAAATTTGCGAGGAAAATGTCTCCCTCGCAAATTTTGCAAGAGATTTGCAAGGGTAATTACATCGTCCTCGCAAATCCCTTGCAAATTTGCAAGATTAAAATTCTCTCGCAAATTTGCAAGGGATTTGCAAGTACTTTATATGTCTATCTTGTTTTCTTATTATTCTTGAAACTTGAACTGATATTACTAAGTACTAAATATCAAAACTTTATAATTTATACAATAAACACACATCAACTAAATTTTCACAAAAAAAAAAAAAAAATTCACGTTAATTATTTTTTTCAAACAAAAAATACAAAATACATAGTAGTCCACCAAAAATATACCAAACCCCAAATGAAACCCTAAAATTATTGATTTATGAATTTGCAAGTAAGTTGCAAGGAATTTGCAAAAGATCCCTCGCAATTCCCTTGCTAATTTGCGAGAGAATCTAATTTTCCTTGCAAATTTGCAAGGGTTTTGCGAGAGACTCGTTGCAATTTCCTTGCAAATCCATGTTTCCAAATTCTAGTTTCCCTTTTTAAAAACCCTAAACCCTAAACGAATTTTAAACCCTAAACTCCAAACAAAAAATTTGAACTTCAATATTCTAACATTAAATATTAAATTTAACTTGACATGTTAAATATAAACTCAAAAATTATTTCTTTTTCAAAAATTAATCTCAAATCTCAATACCCTATACTCTAACCTCTATTCTCAATTCAAAACTTTAAATCTAAACTCTAAATAAAAACTTTTCAAACGTAAATATAATTATTAAAATAAATTCAGATTTGTTTTCAAATTTTAGCTTAAAATCTTATATCAATACCCTAAACCTTTAACCCTTAAACTCTATATATATCATACTCCAAATTAACCAATACCATAAACTCTAACTAAAATCTTAAAACTGATATTTTTAATTATCTAGCTTCAAATTTTGAATTGCTTACAAAGTAATTTTCAAAAAGTAAATATAAAAAAACATATTAGTGTATAGAAAACATAATAAAATCCTAAAACAATTTAACTATAAATTTCCAAGGAAATTGCAATGGTTCTCTCGCAAATCTATTGCAAATTTGCAAGGGAATAATTTCCGTCGCAATTTGCGAGGGACTTGCGATGGCTCCGTTGCAATTCCCTTGCAAATCCATGTTTCCAAACTCTAGTTTGTCTTTTTAAATCCCTAAACCCTAAACGAGTTTTTAAACTCTAAACTCCAAACAAAAAAATTAAACTTTAATATTCTAACATTAAATCTTAAATTTAACCTAACATATTAAATATAAAACCAAAAATTATTTCTTTTTCAAAAATTAATTTCAAATTTCAATACCCTATACTTAACCTCTATTCTAAATTCATAACTTTAAATCTAAACTCTAAATAAAAACTTTTCAAACGTAACTATAGTTCTTAAAATAAATTCAAATTTATTTTCAAATTTTAACTTAAAATCTTATATCAATATCCTAAACCTTTAAACCTTAAACCCTATATATCATACTCCAATTTCACCAATATCATAAACTCTAACTAAAATCTTAAAACTAATAATTTTTATTAATTAATTTCAAATTTTAAATTGTTTATAAAGTAAAATTTAAAAAGTAAATATAAAGAAACATATTAATGTACAGAAAACATAACAAAACCCTAAAACAGTTGAACTATAGATTTGCAAGGAAATTGCAATGGTTCCCTCGCAAATCTATTGCAAATTTGCAAGGGATTAAGTTCCGTCGCATTTTGCGAGGGATTTGCGAGGGATCCGTTGCAATTCCCTTGCAAATCTATTTTCCCCAAAATAAAAAAAAATAAAAAAAGAGGAGAAGAGTTTCCAGAACTAGGGTTCGTATATAATTACATAAACCTAATGCTCTTCATTTGTTCGAGCCGTCAAGAAAAAAACCAATTTTTTTTTAATCTTTTCTCTCCTCTCGCTGGACCCCTCTCTGGTCGCCTCCTCTCCTCAAACCGGATCTCTCTCGCTCTCCCGTGTTTGCTCTCTCATGCTTACCTCCATGGCTCCTCTCCGACCACACCGCCAGATCTCTACTCGCCGCCGGCTCTCCTCTCTTCTCACACCGCCGGATCTCCTCTTTCTCTCTCACGCCGGCTCACCTCTCTCTGTCTTTCACACCAATGAACGTTACTCCACAAAGCTCGTGCTCAGCGTCCCACCACCACCACCACGGTTCGAACTCTATCTCTCTATCTCTCTATCTCTCTCTCTCTCTCTGTCTCTCAGTTTTGAACTGTTTTTTTTCAGGAATGTAGAAGCAGTCACCAAACCACCACACCACGGTTAGATTTGATTTCTTTCATTTGGTAAAGGAAGTTGAAGGATGGAGAAGAAGCTTGATGGTTGAAGAGACAAGGGAAGCCGTGGTCGCAGGGGTGGTGGTGCGGCTGGTGGTGCGGCGAAGGAGGCGGCTCTTTCATTTTAGGGTTCGAGATTCTTTTAGAATTAGAATTGATTAAGTTTAGTTAGCTTTAATCCGGTTTAATCAACTAAACTGGTTTAATTAACTAAACCGGCTTGTTGTAAATTAACTTTTGTTTTAAGATTTTTATATATTCATGTATTTACATTTATCTAAATGTATCAGTTTAATATATATTATATAATTTATTTGTAATTTTATTTTTGTATTTTTTTTTAATATTTTTTTAAAAAATTGCGAGGGAACATTTTAAACGCAGAGCTCTTGCAAATTTGCAAGAGAATTAAATTTCTCGCAAATTTTGCGAGGGAAGATATTTCCGTTGCAAATTTGCGACGGAAATACGTTCGTTGCAAATTTGCAAGGAAAACTTGTTCGTCGCAGATTTGCGAGCGTTTTGCAAGTATTTTAAATTTGCGACTAAGGATTTGCGAGGGAATCATTTCGCTTGCAAATATCTTGCAATCGGCGATTTGCAACGGAATTGCAATGCATTTTTCCCTTGCAACAGACAAGTTTTCTTGTAGTGATTCAAGCCTCTTGTTGCAATATCCGCAAGAGTATAGGTTCGGTCCTCAAAGGTTTTAGCGTTTCAAGCTAACCAAATGGACTAACACACCCATGGAAGCACATTATTGGAAACTTCTGTTGGTGGAAGGCAGATTGCACCTCGGAATTTGACCATGATCTTTTTGAAATCGTGCTCTGTAGCTATGTGAACTACTCTTAACGGAAGGAGTTAAAACTAATCTCTTTTTGGGTTCGGACCAGTGGTTATTGTTATCTTATGAATATGGCATAAAGTTTTCTAAAAAAATATGGCTAAAGCATTTCCCTCATTCAGATTCGAATTAGAGACATAACAAACCAACAACTAGCGTTAAACCTCTAGTTGATGTACGAACCATTTTGCGATTACAATTCTTTCATTTTAGTAATTGTTTCTCCAAATTAATTCAAGTTGAGCCATCTCTGTTTTATCTCATTCCACTTCAAAATTGCTTATTCTGCTCGATTTGAAACAAGAATGTGCATGCATGTGTATTATTTCTTGTAACTATCAGTGTGTTAGGGGTCACATCTCCTTAGTCCTTCCTCTCTACCCGGGAAATACTCTCGTCGACTAGATTTTTATTACTTTATTTACCCATGGAGGATTGAGTAAACTGTCTTCATTAAACAAAATATTTGTTAAAAAACTTGAAAAGGTCTTTTTAACTTGAAAACTAAATATAGTGATGTCTCAACCAAGAATGTGTCCGAAACCTAATCTCTGATTCTCTCTCTCCCTCTTTCCAACTTTCGTTTCTCTCTCGTAACGAGAAAAATGAAAATCAATGCCATAAAGGTTTAAACTATATGATCTCGTTAGATTCTTTGATAAGTGGAACGTTTTTAAAAGAGTTTTTTTTGCAGAAACGCTAATTTGTTCTTTTGTTTGCTCTACAAGTTAGGGTATGGCGGATTCGCAGTGTTGCAGCATCTGAACTTCTAACAGAAAATCATGACGACCGTGAAAGGCCTTCTTAAAGGCCTTCGCTACATTACTCAGATTTTTGGAGAGTCTCGTCTCATCCATAATTCACAAATATTGACGTGTCTTGTGATACAAGTCAGATCTTTGTATGATATAAAATTCTCTGATTGCAGATGAAGATAAAGACCAGGATATCCAGATAGGGTTTCCCACCGATGTAAAGCATGTTGCTCACATAGGATCCGACGGTCCTGCAGCCAATGTGCCAAGCTGGGTACGATTGTACATTTCTACATTTTTTCTGCAACCGGATGAAAATATTTGATATGACTCCCAAATTTTAAAGAACTATTATATATATATAGTCATATAGCTTCCAAATTGTCCAAGAAAAAAAGTTTACTAAAATTAACATGAAAATGTTTATTCTCCTTTTAATTTCAGACCATGCTACATTAATAGGTATAGACAATACTCATCCTTGGTAATATAGTGCAGATGGGTGACTTCAAACCTCAAGAACATGAGAATGGTCAAGTAGTTTCCAGAGGAGATGTGAACAACAATCCAGTAGGGGAGGGGGTTGGATTACAAGAGTTGTTGCCTCCTCCCGAGAAACCGAAGCATAAGAAGACAAGGCGTAAATCCGAGACGACATCACAAAACAGTTCTCCTCCTAGGAGAAGCAGCAACGTTTCAACATCGGATATGCTACCAAAACATTCAAGACGTCACAGCAGGAGTAGGCACGGGTCGATGGACTCATCGAATGATCCATCAGTCAGGAGAAGGCGTGTTGTCTCGGTTAACGACACAGAAGGTTCTGACCTTCTTTCAGATAGTTCTGCTGCTCATAGAAAGTCTACATCACGTCACAGGAAGGTGAAAGGATCAGGAGGAGGAGGAGGAGAAGGAGGAGGAGGAGTAGAGGTCTCCATGAAGAAGACGAAAGCAAAACCCGAGAGTTCTATTGCTAATTCCGTCGATGTATGTAATGATGATAAAGACTGAAAATGATTATTGGAGTCTTGGAAATAAGTTTAGGAAGCAAGATGTGTATCATTCGGACCCGTAGTTACAAATCTTTAAACTTTGGTTATAACACAAACCGAAAATTATTATAATAAATTTTATTTTGATAAGATTAATTAATTTTGATATATAATAAATTAGATAAGTTATTTTAAAGTTTGAGATATGTTTTAAATATTGTGTGTACGTATATATAAAATACTATAAAACTTATTAATTAAGACAACTCAGTGATATTCTTATATTTTCTAGTTCTACAAAGATAAAAGTTAGGAAATGCAGTTCTGAATTTTCTTTATAATTGTTTGGCGATGTTAGAGAAGACTAATAAACATTACGGATAGCATATTCACCTATAGAGACCAAATAACATAAACATTTGAAACAGATGTCTTTTTTTTTCTATTTATATGAGAGACTATATATTATACAAGGCAACGAATATTTTATTGAAAGGGCTCATTAATCATAATCCTGAAACTCATACACACGACGGATTACATCTTATGGAGACAATCATCTTCGTTTACCTAGTTGGAACGACTTCTTCAAAAACTGATTAGCAACACGATCATCTCTATAGCAAAGAACTCGCAAGATCGTGTTCGGATCCGACCTGTTCCATCTTCCTGTCGTGGGAGGCATAGGAAGCTTTTGTCCCGTCCCGACCAAACCCATCCCACTTGACTCGCACGTCACGATGCTAAAATCTTCCATAAGCTGCTCCGTTGGTTGACTCATCAACTGTATAACTCCTTCCACCGTCTCCGCCTCCCTATCAACCACCTCTTCAGGGATCAACCCTTCACCACAAGTGCAATAAACCTTCTTCAAACTCTCGAAGTCCTCCTCTATCAGCTCGTGGTCGCTTCGATAGAAAACTCGCGAATGTCCTCCTGCTAGCAAAACAGTCAGCACCACTTCGAAAGAAGCCTTCATGACCTCTCTCATCGCTAATGCTTGCGCTCGGTCCGCGAGAATCGCTGTCATTAACGTTAGGTTCTGTTTCAAGATCCTCAAGGCAGGTTTGATCCTCGCGTTAGCCACGTCTCCCGTGTAGAGACTCTCGTAAAAGACGGCGTATGAATCTAGGAAGATTAGCCTGTAAGCTGCAACCTCGGAGACATGCTGGCACGCGGTTTCGATTCCCGCTTGCGTGGAGTCGAAGTAAGAGGACGAGTTTGTCCTTTCGCGGTAGCGTTTACGTGCCGCGGGGAGGACTTTAGGGTTTAGCGAGAGGGCTTTGTTGAGGGAGTGAAGTTGAGAGCTTAGGAAGTGTAAAGTGTTGAGACGAATGTAGAGTCGTTGTGTCCCGCGGCTCGTGGAGGGTCGCGGGTGGTTCCCATCGGAGATAACCGGGGCACCGCCACTGAGGTTGTTAAGATCTTCACCGGAGGCAGTACACGGTGTAGCTTTCTTCCAAAGCTTCACGAACTTGGAGTCTCTATTACATCTTGTAAGAGGAGGTAGTGTAGGAATGTAACTCTGTTTTGAACCTAACAAGATAAAAAAAAAAACCATCAACGGTCGGATGAACTAAAGGAGTTGTGTCTTTTTCTTACAACTTTTTTTTGTTTCTTTACTCACCACAAGATGCAACGAAGGCTGTATATTCTTGAAATAGTTGTTCCAACCCTTCAGCAAGATCATGAACAAGATCTTCTGTAATCCCAATAGGGATCTCGAAGAACTCATCGATCGCGTCCTTAGCTAGCTTCATCAGCTCTCCAGCAGATTGTGCATAGGGCTCTGATTTTGACTTAGGGTTCCATGTCTATATAATGAAAAAAAAAGATTAAATAAGGTTACTTGGGAGTCAAGGTAAAGATTTGAGAAACTTACCTCAGCTTCCTTTGCTCTACTCAAGCATTCGTGAACTGTTTTCAACTTCTCTTCAGTCCACTGCTTTAGAAGCCGTAATATAATCGAGTCAACTTCATAAGGAACCATCTCTCTAACAAGCCCTTTGCCTCCATCATCACACTCCTCTGATTCTTCAGCCACCATCTGCACAAGAACTTTCTCAAGCTTCCCCGCTGTTTGCAGAACTTCAACAGTCTCTCTAGTGATAGTAGACCGGCCAGCTAAGTACTGCATCAACATCGAGCCATAACACCGGTGTAGCGAAACCGAAGCCACACCAGCTGCAACTGAATACCATCTTTTAAGTATAGGGCTAAAACACTCTCGCTCTCGCAAAGCAAGCTCCTCTGTTTCCTTAGCTAGCTCAAGTAACATCTTTGCCGCTTCTTCTCCTTCCTCTGCTACTCCAGTTTTGGCCTTCATGTTCTCTATCACCTGAAAACGAATATGATCTCAAGAAACCATATGAAATAAATAAAAACAGAAGTGACTTGTACTCCAAGTTACCTTTGAGAAAGAGTTTTTAATAGAGGCTCTTATATAGTAATCGACGCGATCCCCTGAAGAATCTACCAACTTCACATCACCTTTCTCTTGACTATTCCCTTGAGAAATCGTCACGTCTTCCCCTACAATCTTAGACGAAGACAATGCTAGTGGCAGAAGATTCTCTATCAATCCAACGTTCCCTCTTTGAAAATAGTCATGATAGCTCAACAGCCTATAATCAAACCAATGTTCAAAAAATCATTAGGCCGTTAACTATGCATTTTGTAGGAACTAACGAATAAACAGATCATATCGAGTCTAAGAAGAGCCTAAGCATTAACGAATTATTAATATAATTTTTATAATCTTTACATTTATATTAAATATTTTTGTTATTTTGGTTTAATTACAAGGTTATTTTGATCAACTAGAAACTAGACAAATTTGTATATTTGCACTTACATTATTTTTTTATTTAACATAGTTAGATTAATTTAGATGAATATAATTTCTCGCCTAAGCCGATTTTAAAAACTTTCAATCAAACATTCAGAATCTGATTAGTTCTTGTGTGATCAAGTCCATTATAAGTTGAATGGATATTACCTTTTTTCAGTCCATCCTTGCATAGAAGCCAATGTTGAGGTCAAAAGCTTAACATAGAGAGCCTCACGATCAGACTTCTTGGCGTCATTGGCAACTTCAGCCAACATAGCATGAGAGGCACCAAGCAAGTCCGGCTCCATCTGAGAGGTCACAATGTACTGATGGAACAGAACCCAAGTGAAACACAAATTGTGCACAGGCCTTGTGATTCCAAGCATCGACCATGTCTTTTTCATCAGTTCTAAGAGCTCATCTATCTCATCAAGAACCAACGTCTCATCACGGATATCAAAAATAGACTGCAGTAGCGCCACGTAAAGATGAATGTTGAGAGGGTATCCATCAGACCAGTGGCATACGTCAGGGTTGGTATTGCGACATGCTAAGGAGACCACAGCGTTACAAAGCGTGGACATTGTCTCTGAGGATTTTCCGGTGTCGATGGGTTTTGTCTCGCTCTGTCTGATGATTTCTCGGAGACGCATGGCGAAGTTGTTGGTCTTGTCAAGAGGGATTGATGGGTGAAGGAGAAGACCAGCTTCAAGGACTTTAAGCTGACGTCTTTGCCAAATCTGGTACTCATGCGCATCACCAAACTCTGATGTTTTCACGTGGCGAAGAAGCTCCAAGGGAAGGATTATCGTCTCTGCTCCCCTACCAGTCTATAAAATACACATTAGTCTCTTTAAAATAATCTAGAAACAGAGTTTATTTCCTTTTAAGGAAAACAGAGGAACTTACTTGGCCAACAAGCGTCCTCGTTAGGGTTTTCCGGAGCCGGGTGTCACCTTGTTCCGTTACCCTCATTTGTTGCCTCATGATTTCTGCAGAGGTTAAAGGTCGTCTAGGTCGAGAAGGCGGGACGGTCAAGAACCCAGCCCCTTGGCTAATGTGTAAGGAAGAACCACCACCTCCTATGCTTCCAGTACCAGGAGAGGAAGGAGCTGACTTGGCTCCCAAGGCTGTTCCTATTGTCGTCGACATTCGCCTAGAGGGAGATCTTTTAAGCATTTTCAACCCTAAGGCTCTTTTAACTCGGCTTGTTGGCGTCGTCACAACTTCTTTCCTCCCTAATGATCCGAATCCAGACCCGGATCCTCCTCCTCCTCCTCCTCCTTCTCCTTGATTGTCACCACCATTGTGCTTTGAGTAGAACGTGAGAGCAGTTCTTCCTCCAAACCCTGGTGATGATCTACACGCGGCGAAAAAGATCTCGTACGCGGTCTCGCGAATCTCATCCCGATCAAGCCCATCAAGCTTCCCGAACGGCCAGAGAAGATCAGTGTCGGGACAAACAACAGAGCCAGCCATGTCGGAAAAGGACTCCCTCCGGGAATGATGAACCATCGCGGAGGGGAAGCAGGAAGGGACAAAAAAATAGAAGAGAAGATCAGACAGGATTCAGGTCTATCAAAATCAGAGAAAGTGAGGAGAGAGACGGAGTTTCTTGGTTTTTAATAAGGGAAAGAAAATGAGAGACAGAGAGAAAATGAAGAGGTGGAGACAACTTGGGAGAAGCTAAACGACAGATGTTTCTCTGTCATAAGGAAGAAGAGAGGATGTGAGAAAAGTTAGGAGGTACTCATGATATTAACTAGAATTAGCATATCTCCTATTCCAAGTAACTTTTGTCAAAGCCAACTCATTTTTTAATGTATTTTTTCCAATATAACATGACATTGCTAACAACAGAATCCAGCATAAAACATCAACTGCAATTTAGTTAGATGCTTATTTTCTCAACATACCTTTTCACCTTGCTGTTGTTGACTTGTTGATGTGTTAGGAAATATAAGATAAGATTTTGGTCGTTATTCAGTATCAATGCTGTATTTTTTTTTTTTGAACAACTCAATGCTGTCTTAAGGCAGTTTCCTCTTCCAGTTTTGAATAGAGGAAACATATGACCTCTTGACTTTTAGAAAGAATCTCATGATCTTGAAAATTTTGAGCACATAATATACACATGAAGAAGTATAAACAAGTTTTCATCTTGCAGAAAGATATACATAGATTCCTATATAAACCTGTTATATTGTTTTCGTTTTTCATACCCAACTACATAATGGTGCATATGCAAGAATATGTTTCCGTCTCATTCACTTCACTGCAAAACATCAGATGAACGCATATGGGTGAATAAAAACATAGTTATATGCATTTCATCAAGTAACAAACTAAACCCCAAGAACTAAAAGAAGGACAAGAACTCCCAACACATACTTTCAGCAAGTAGAATCTCAAATAAAAGGGTATTAACTTGATTGAGCTAAAAAAAAAATATTGAGCGGTCACTCAAATCAGTCTGCAGGCTATAAAAAGATACAGAACTGGCAGGATGACAAAAGTGTAGTATTAAGCTTAGCTATCAGGTTCTACTGACAAATTAAGATTTTGTAATCCAAAGAAAGCACCCTCAAAGAGACTACGCAATTTTTTTACCCTCCTCCAACACAGACCTTAAAGAAAATGATGGGTTCCACTGAGAACCGTAAAACAATTTGACTGACCGTTGATGGGTTCCACTGTTTAGTGGAAACCCTCCAAAAATAGGCGTATGCCACTTAAGCATGGAGAGCACACGGTATTCTTTAGTAAAAGGCGAAAGAATAGTTCGCTTTGTGCTCACCACATGGCTGCGTGGTTTTCAGTTGATTGAGTGAAACCTCTATTTATGATAAAACTTCCGCTGCTAGTCACTCCCAGTTTCCCGATGTGGGACAATGAAACAAAGAACCAAAGACGCTATTATTGTATTTAGAAACTCTTTGTGCGCTCTAATGGGCCTTAAATATTCTGAGAGTTGGGCTTTCAAACACACAAGTTATCATCTTCTTCCATCTAAAGCTGAGTGAAAAGCCCTAGCAGTATATGCGTCACTCTATTTAAAACCGGAAACCCTAATTCCCTTCTTTCAGATCTCTGCTCAAGCCGTCGAAAATGTCGAAGCGAGGTTCGTGCTCTCCTTACAAATCAAACAAATGTTATGATCATCACCTCACTGTAGTTGCTTATATACATTGCTCTAATGGTGATTGTTTGAACAGGACGTGGAGGAACATCGGGTAACAAGTTCAGGATGTCGCTGGGTCTTCCAGTGGCGGCGACGGTGAACTGCGCCGACAACACGGGTGCCAAGAACCTTTACATCATTTCGGTGAAAGGGATCAAAGGTCGTCTTAACCGATTGCCTTCTGCTTGCGTCGGAGACATGGTGATGGCCACCGTCAAGAAGGGAAAGCCTGATCTCCGTAAGAAGGTTATGCCAGCTGTCATCGTTAGGCAGAGGAAGCCGTGGCGCCGAAAGGATGGTGTCTTCATGTACTTCGAAGGTAAATTTTAATACTTAGGGTTATGTCTGATCGTTAGCTTTTGTAATGTCTTTTAAGTTATGTTAGATTTAATTTCCAGACTTGGTGTCATATTCACCGACACGTTTTAGAGGGTGTTATTATGCAAAACAGTTCTGGTAGACTTAAAATGTGTTCCATCGTTACAGATGCTATGATGCTTAAACGCTTGTATCTGCTCCATTAGAACTCGAAATTTTGTATTCTTTAAGGAAATGTTAGTTGGATTAGTGGATATTCTATGACATTGTGTCTCAGGCTTAAGTCAAGTATCCACCGACACGTTTAGAGGGTGTTGATACGGTTACAAGTCTGGGAAACTTAATTGTGTCCTTCGTTACAGATGCTTTATTTGCTTGAACGCTTGCTTCTGCTCCATATGGACTCTACATATCTAAAACTTGATTTTTTTTTTTTGTTTCTTTGTAGCTGTGTATGTAAATAAATGCTAACTTGGTGACCTGTTTTGTACATTGGACAGATAATGCTGGAGTCATCGTCAACCCCAAGGGAGAAATGAAAGGTTCTGCTATCACTGGTCCCATTGGTAAAGAGTGCGCTGATCTCTGGCCGAGGATTGCTAGTGCTGCCAATGCCATTGTCTAATGATCAGTGCAATTACTAGTCTGTCTTTTCTGGTTTTTGATTATCATTCTAAACTTTGTTGGTGTTTTAAATTATATCAAAACAAATCTGAGAATTTTGGTAAAAGGTATTTTGATATCCTGTCGATATGACATTCAATTATCTTTGGTTATTTTTGATCCATTTTTGGAGTTTTGTAGTTCTGTTATCTAAACCTGGTCACGATCAAAAGTTTTGTTCTTGCAACTGCTTATCGCAAGAACTTCTTCGCCTTGAGATACTTTTATTGTTCTTCGTTACAGTAACTGCTTTCTTAGACAATTTTCTTCCCAAAGTTATCTGCCAATGCTCACCATTCTTGCTGAACAGAACAAAACTTTTTTCTATGTATCTCATTCAAAGGAAATGAATGGTTCCATGGTTTTGCTTGGTAAAGAGATTACTTTTTGATGAATCTTTTCAGAAGTATAAGTTTATTCTAATTTTCCTATAAAAAACATAGCAGCTTGTCTTTACAAATTTTTTTTTTGAGATGAATAAATTTATTTAAGAATAATGGTTAGAATTAAGGGGTGAATTTTATGAATGTGATCAAATATTTAAAAACAAAAAATAAATATTAAAATTTTCAAAACAAAAAAATAATATTTTGGTCATTTTATTTTTTTGAGTGTTATTTTTGCGACAAAAACTCAAAAATATTATATGAGATAATTGCCATATAAAAAGGGAGAAAATTTTCAAAGACCAAATTGTAATACACCATAATGAGTTTTGATCATGTCAGAAATAAGTCATCCTACTATAGTGTCCTAAATTGGGTTACGCGGCTAAATTAATGGGCTAATCAAAGAAACAATTCCTTTTGTCGGCAATATAGAAAAGGTTGATCAAAAATCAACATACATCAAGATTTTTTTTTTTGATCAAATCAACATACATCAAGATTAATGAGCACGAATTAGTAAAATATTGTGTATATAAAGAATTTACATGTACCAAGATTATAGGGAATATTTATTCAAATTCCATATGTAAACTTATTTGAATACATTCCTTTAATCATACTTTTTTCATTTCAAATTAATCTGTGTTTTAGATTTTTTACGCTTATTAATAAAACACATAAAAATTAGTATTAAATGTATAGTTTTGTGTGATTAACTTTTTCTCGTAAGTTTCAACCAATCAAAATTTAGTAATACAATTAATCTTTTTTGAAATTTACAATTTATCATTAATATCTATTAAAAATTGTATTTCTGAAAATATAATACATAAACGGGAATGAGTGGAGCTGCACAAACCTGAGACGTTTTCCTCATCTGGAGATATCTTCATCTTCTTGATAATCATTCTTCTGTTTCCCATAGGAACCTAGCGTACTCTCCAAGTATAATGCTGGCCAGACGCAGAAGAAGATAATGGTCGCTTTCAAATGCTGAAAACACAAGGATTTTGCTTAAGAGATGTCATTTGTAACTGTACCTGTCATTTGGAGAAGCTTCAACGGCCTTCTCGAAATAGAACAAGGCCTTGTCATGGTCACCTTTAATACTCCAAAACGCTTTCGCATATCTGCATAGCTTTTCTCCATCCCCTGTTTCAGACAGCCTTGAACCGTGTTCTCCCGCTGTCTCGGACTTACTTTCCTGGACAAAAAGAAAACCTGACATTAGAAACTTTCTTCTTTTAGCTAAAATGTCTACAAATGTCACAAACCTCAGAGTCTTCTGTTCCTGGCCTGGTTGAGCCTTCAAAAGAGTCACCATCTTCATCATCATCTTCAGCATCTATCTCCCAGAGGAAACTAGCATATGCTGCAAGCACATTGCTGAAAAGAAAGAAAAAAACATACATTTAGAATAATTATTTGTCACATGGTGTGACCAAGATGAATATATTAACAGACCTATCGTCAGGAGAGGCTTGAACTGCTCGTTCAAAGTAGCTTGAGGCTTTAGCTTTATCCTGGTGAAGCTTCATCACTAATCTACCATAGTTTGCTAAAGCTACTCCATCGCTAGGCTCAACTACAGTACATTTATGATAATACTCTTCTGCGCCATTAAGATCTCCTTTGTACTGTTTTTAGGATTACAAAAAAACTTGCCATTTATAGAAACTACTTCAAAACAGAGTCATTATGGTTGGAGTAAATCAAGATACCTCCAAGAAACTGGCATAATTTTTGAGAAGCAGAGGATGTGATGGATACTCATCGAGCATTCTCTTATAATATTCACCACAACTCTCATCATCAAAACTAGGTAAATCGAATTTGATCTCTTTACCATACAAATCGAAGTTATCAATCCCACGCCGCCCTGCAGATGAATGCATGGGAGGACTTGGTGGTCGTTCATCATGTATCTTCTTAATAACCACCTCTTCCTTGATCAAGAAGACATCGGTGGTGTGCCTGGCAAAGCTGAAGCCGGCGTCAACCGAATCAACAACAGTTCTCTCCTCGATTCCACTAGCCGGATCTTCGGGTTTGAGCCCATCTCCAGATTCGCAGTAACTAGAAAGAGATGCTTCGCTCTTGAGCATCTTTATCTCTCTTAAATGCGTTCAAAGTCGTCAGCTTTGATTCAGTTCAATCCTTTTAGACCAGATGGTGGGTCGTGGACTCGTGGATTTAGAACGAGTCGTGTTATTTGTGGACATTGGTATCGAGACAACGACCGAACGAAGGCAGTTTAAGTGACTCTCAGTCAAGACATGTGGATAAGATTTTCCCGGGAAAACGGCAAAGTACCAACCACCACTTAACTAGTTTTTTTTTTTTCAAATTTCTCTCTCAAGTTTACTTTCTTTCTATTTAACCCATTCATCACTCCATAAGCTTACTGTAGTTAGTTTTTCTCTTTTATCTATTGTAGAAGTTTTACATGATCACTCCTTTTTGGACTTGGGGTTGATGATTTGTTTAAAACAAATTATGTGATCTATTTTTGGCCATTGTATAATTTCGCATACAAGCAATCTTTACTCCTCTGTCATCATCTGAGGCTGTTTTCACACTATTCACAGCAATTCTTATTCTTGTTTGAGCTATGCAGCAAAAAACACGTAAACGTTGGTGCCAACTTGATTCTTACGAGTCATCTCCTAATAAAAGCAAACGTCAGCTAAAGACACACCACACTTCTCCTCCTAATAGACTCATTCGTTGTCTTTCTCACAAATACAAACCTAAAATTAAACCAAAAAAAACAAAAGAATGGCTATTATTACCTTGCTCCCTAAGCTTTCGGATATGACCACCATTGACCAAACAACCTACCTCTTCTTCATTCATCATCCCGACTTCTCAGAACCAAGAATCAAGAATTGCGAGAGAGAGAAACATCTAATTGTTCCTCTCGCAATTCCCCTCCTCTTCCCAAAGAAAAAAAAATGCATCCAGAAAAAAAACATTGAATTGAAAATACAAAATCTTTGATCACGATGTCGATGATGTTTCCATCGTTTCAGCTCCTAGAGCTGAACATAATCTCAGCTCAAGACTTAGCTCCCGTCGCCCGCAAGATGAAGACTTACGCCGTGGCATGGGTCCACTCCGAACGTAAACTCACCACACGCGTTGACTACAACGGCGGAGCAAACCCAACATGGAACGACAAATTCGTATTCAGAGTCAACGAAGAGTTCCTCTACGCCGACACATCCGCCGTGGTCATCGAAATCTACGCCTTGCATTGGTTCAGAGACGTCCACGTAGGCACGGTCCGTGTCCTCATCAGCAACCTCATCCCACCCAACCGTCGTCCAGGATACAGAACCAGCAACAACGAGTACCGTCGCACGCCACCCACCCAGGGGATGAGGTTCGTGGCGCTTCAAGTTCGTCGCACCTCGGGCCGCCCTCAGGGGATATTGAATATCGGTGTCGGAGTGCTCGATGGTTCCATGAGAAGCATGCCGCTTTACACGCATATGGACTCGTCTGCGGTGGGGTATAGAGACTTGCTTGGTGAAGAGGATCGTCACCTACAGCATTTGCATCTGAACAGCAACAAAGGGAGCTCTAAGAATCCACAGTCTCCCACGAACACGTCGAGGCAGTTCCAGTCTGTTGTCTCGAGGCCGGAGCTACGTCGTACGAAGAGCGATACGAGCTCGATGGTTGTTTCTGATCTTTTAAGCAGAGCTGAAAGGAGCCGTTTGGCTACAAGAAAGCCAGCGAGTGCAGTTGCGAGCAGTGAATCTGATGAAGCTGTTCCAACCACGACGGACTCTGACGACGCTTACACACCTCCAAGCGACACACATAACGTTCCGAGGCAGAGATACGACTCGTCAGATCTCACAGAACCATCAACGAGGGTGAAACCAAACTTGGTAGCGAGTCAAGAACCTCCTACGACTTACGGTTCGTATCATCAGTCACGCAAAACGCCGAGAAAGACACCAATGCACGAGAAACAGAGACAGGTTAATAAAGACTATAACCGAGGCAGAGCTTCACCGTACTTATCAAGACACGGAACACCGTTGAGATCAAACATCGTATCATCGACTCCCATGCAACAACCTAATAACGGAGGTATTAGATCAACTCCAATGAGATCAAACATCGTCGGAATGTCACCGATGCGTCCCAATATGGTCGAACTAACTCCCATGCAGACTCCGAGACGGTCCAACATGTACGGTACAACTCCAAGGAGGTCCAACATCGTTGGCTCCACTCCGATACGTTCGAACTACAAGGCTACACCGATGAAGTCTCATCACGATTACGGTACACCGATGAGGTCAAACCTAGCCGGGAGGAGGATCATGACAGACTCGGAAGCGAAAGATAAATCTCACGAGACGGAGAGCTCGATACTCAGTGACTGGAGCGTGGACGACTCCAGCATCGAAGGAGCGCGTTCGAAGCTTGAGATGTGGAGGACGGAGCTACCGCCGCTGTACGACATAGGATCAAGCCAAGTAAGCAGCACCGATTACGACGGTTCGGTTGTTTATGCCGCCGGTGGTGGTGGTGCCAACGGAGGAAGAAGTTCTAGACGGAAAACTCCAGGGGGAAAAAACGTTAACCGCCGTCATAGTTCCGAAGGTAACGGTCTTTTCTCGTGTTTCAGTAAAATTTGCGGTGTGGAATGCAGTTTCGTATGTGGTGGCGGTGGTGGTGGTGCTGCTGATGAGTCGAAGAAAGGTGGGGGTGGTGGTCGCATGCACCGCACATACTCTGCTGATGATTTGAGCTCTTTATGATTTTATTTATGTTCAATGTTTTTTTGGACCGATTGATGTTATTATTTATTTTTCTTTTGGGGGATGAGAAGGTGAAAAAGAGCGGGAGTGAATTATGCGACAGTGTTTCTAGTAAAAGAATTATTAATCTTAATACTGTTGATGAATGATTTCATATGGATTTATTCTTGTTTTACATTACTAAAAAATGCTTGCAAACTAGGGAAAACTGTGATTGTATTAGAGTAGATATTATACACGAATGAATGGAACATAAAACTACTATCACCATTCATAACTTCATATACTGAATTTATTTGAATATTGAAATCTTAGCATTTTCAGGTTATATGTTAGTATAATTTAGAGCATGATTGTTTGTAGTTTTTGCTTTAGTTTTGGTTTTTGTTTCTTCAAAAACCAATATTCATCCAATCAAGTTTTAGTTTTTAGTTTTAGTTTTTGTAAAAACTACTTGATTCGTCAATCAAGATTTTTAACAAATAGATTCCCTAAAATTTAGGGAAACTAGTTTTTGAAAAGTTTAACCAATTTATGAAGAGAAATCAAAACCCAACTTTTGTGAGATTTTATTTTAAAAAAATGAAATTTGTTTTTTGATAGAAACTACTACATTTTAATTAATTAATAATTAATAATAAAAATTTCATAAAGATAAAAATCTCATACAAGATTTTGTACATTACATATCATTTAAAAAATAATATGAAATATTTGACTTGTGTTTTCATATCTATAAAGTAAAATTTTATATGTTACAAATAATATTATTTAATTGTAAAAAGTTTGTTTATAATTTATATGAATAAAAATATTGAATAATTTGAATAATTATTAGACACATTCAAATAACTAAAAATTATATTAAAAAGATGTTTTATTAATACAATATAGTGTATTAATCTTGGAAAACAACAAGAAGAAAAACGGCCATTCAACTTTAAAAAATAAATAAGTTATATAAGAAATTTTATAATTAATTTCAAAATTTTAGATGTTTTTTATTTTGTATAATTTATATATTATATGATTATATATAAGAGGAGCATGTAGCTTCTTTTATATATTTCATAGCTTTGTAATAATATTAAAATAATGTATCAACATTGATTAAATGTATTCTTATTTTATAAATATTTTGAATTATTCATAAATAAATTTATATTTATATTTTTAAGAATATATTATTTGTCAAAATATGATAATTTTTAAAATTAATTGTAAATAATTTATATAGTAAAATTTTGTAAATATTTTCAAAATTTTAAATATTTTTTTATATCTGTGTAATATATATATTACTATAATATATTTTACTATAATATAAGCTTTTTTTATAAAATATAATAATTGAAAACATGTTACTGTATTTTATTTTAATATAATAATCATAATATTTTGATAAACATTAATGGTAATTCTAAATATTTTATGTTTATTTTGTTGCATTATTTTAAAGTAATGCATTAATTATTTTTTGGAAAACTAAAAATACTGCAAAACTAAAAACCAAAATCTGAACCTAAAAACCAAAAACAAACACCAAAAGCTGAAACCAAAATCTAAAAACAAAAGAACTAAAATTTAAAAACCAAAAACTAAAACTAAATACTAGTAAAACAATCGTGATAAGTTTATGCTAAATCTCAAGTCATGGCGGTTTGGTTCGAATCTAGAGAATAGACAAAAGCGCTGTTTTTTGTTTCAAAAACTTCCACAAACTAGATCTTAGTTGCATTAGTTTGTGCAAAAATCTTTTCATCTAAATAATTTTTAAAAAATTAAATTCTTTTTTTTTGCTAAATATGTCTGTAACTAATCCACTATAATATGTCAAAGACGCTTTTTTGTAATTAATCAGACTTTTCGGTAATTAAAAAAGACCAAAGTCTCTGGGCTAAAGATACAGAGATGGATCAATATATTTGAAAAACATAAAAATCAAGCCATAAGGCCCATAACTAAACATATTTGGTTCATAAATGATACAATCATATAGCCCCACTCAGTAATGATTTTAATCTCCACCAGATCGATCGGTCGATCAGAGCATGGGATTAATGTACTCCCTTGATAATGATTTTGATTAAAAGTGTTACTTCCACAAAGGCAATTGCATCTGCAAAAAGTTTTCAAAGGATCATCAAACATCATGATGATGAATATCTAATCACCACGATTTTATAATAATGATGTCCTTAAAACAATGACTTCGCATCCGAAAGCATTATTACTCTACAATATATAGCAGCATTTTTACATGAAAAACAAATACAAGTGGGAACCAAATAAAAACGTTAGCCAATATTATAACAATTTGTTTATTGCACACAACTGTAAACAAGGTTCTTGGGACTCTCTTTCTCTAGCGCTGCTTGAACCAGCAATAACGCAACGAGAGCACGACAGGTTTGATGATGTCGGGGAAGTAAAGTATGAGAAATTAATATTTAAACAAAACACAAGACTTTGGTTAGAGAAAATAGGCATTATGGTAATGGTCATTACAAGACAGATGGGTCCCAAACTCTCTCCGATACTCTGCTTTCATCATCTCTTGTGTCTCTCTCTCAAATAAAAGACAGAAGAAAACCCTAAATACACACACGCGCTCTTCTTTTGTCATCATCTGTGTCCTCAAGCCTCTTCTCTTGGACGGTTCTTTGAAAGACCTCTCCCTTTAACATCTTTTTGGATTCTCAATTAACATGCGTGGTGGTGGTTCAGAACTGGAGCTAGGGAAGAGTAATCTTCTCCCGGCTGAGAATGAGCTGGAGCTGGAGCTGGGACTGGGACTAGGGCTCAGCCTCGGCAGCGGCGCGTGGAGAGAGCATGGGAGGATTCTGACGGCTAAGGATTTTCCTTCTGTTGGGTCTAAACGAGCTGCTGACTCTTCCTCTCACCAGGGAGCATCTCCTCCTCGTCCAAGGTTCTTCCTTTTTTTTTCTTTAATTAATAAAGCTCATAACTTTTTGGTTTGTTATAGCATTCCTTGAATCAGACTTAAGTATTCGAAATGTTGCAAAATTAATGTGACAAATTCTAGTCTATGATAAAAAGTAAGTTAAGTTTTATTGATGAAGAAGCTTGGTTTATATACCAAGAGAAGTAAAACTACAATAGGAAATCATAAAATCAAACTAGAATAGGAAATCTATAGATAAACTCTAATTTATATAATTCCTAAGGTATCTAGGAATTATACTCCAATACCCCCCCTCAAGTTGGAGCATGAATATTGTTGATGCCCAACTTGAGAAGAAATGCATCAAATTCCTTACGTCCCAATGCTTTAGTAAAGATGTCTGCCAATTGATTCTGAGAAGTAACAAACTGAGTCCGAATAACCCCTTTCACGATCTCATCTCGAACAAATGAACAAATAATACCCATATGCTTAGTTTGCTCGTGTAGTACTGGATTCGCACTGATATGGAGAGCCGATTTGTTATCACAGCAAACTAACATTGGAGCCTGATGATCGATGTTGAGTTCGAGGAGAAGTTCTTTGATCCATATAAGTTCTTTAGTAATAGCTTTCATTGCACGGAACTCAGCCTCAGTTGATGATAGCGAAACAGCATCTTGTTTCTTGGTTTTCCAAGTGATGGGAGATGAACCTAACTGTATTATCCAGCCAGTTAAGGAGCGACGAGACAGAGGACATGCACCCCAGTCAGCATCACACCAACCTGTTACTGTAAAGGTAGGATCAGATCGAAGTAGGATTCCTTGACCTACTGTTCCTTTTAGATAACGAACAACTTTTAAGGCAGCGCACCAATGTTCTTCACGTGGTTTTTGCATGAACTGGGACAGAATATGAACGGAGTACGCAAGGTCTGGACGAGTCGCCAGAAGATATATAAGGCGACCTACAAGACGTCGGAAACGTTCTGGATCCGGAAGGAGATCACCCTGAGCTTTGCTGAGCTTATGATTTTGATCCATGGGAGAGCCGGCTGGTTTACATCCAAGGAGACCACACTCGGTTATAATGTCTAGTGTATATTTTCTTTGACATAGATAAATACCACTAGGACTCCGAGCTACTTCCAATCCCAAGAAATACTTAAGAATCCCTAAGTCTTTCATGTGGAAGCATGTTGATAAATAGGCTTTAAAAGAATGAATCGCATGTCTTGAGTTACCCGAGATGATTAGATCATCGACATAAACAAGTATGCGGAGATAGATGTTGTTTTTGGAGTAGACGAACAAGGAAGAATCAGAATGTGTTTGTGAGAATCCGTACTTCACAAGTGCCTCAACCAGTTTAGCAAACCAGCATCTTGGTGCTTGTTTCAAGCCATATAGTGATTTCCTTAGTCGACAAACTCGTGTATCACCTGGTTTAGAAAATCCGAGAGGCAGCTTAATGTATACTTCATCATGAAGATCGCCATGGAGAAACGCATTATGTACGTCCATCTGATGGATTTCATGATTTAATTTTGCAGCAACATCTAAAAATACTCGGACGGTAGTCATTTTGGCCACTGGAGAGAATGTTTCTGTGTAATCCAACCCTTCTTTTTGATTATTACCCAGAACCACAAGACGAGATTTATGACGTTCGATTGTTCCATCTGCCCGGAATTTGATCGTATAGACCCACTTGGTTCCTAGAGCCTTCTTGTTTGGTGGTAGCTCTTGCAAATCCCAAGTATGTTGCCTCTCAAGAGCTTCAATTTCTAATCGCATAGAATCTCGCCATACTTTATATTTCATTGCTTCTCGGAAGTGCTTTGGCTCAATATTAGATGCCAAGGCAATAAGATAGCTGCAATGTTTGGTTGAAATTCGATGATAGGATATATAGTCTGATATAGGAAATAACGAACCTGAGGATGGGAGCGGAGTTGAAGACGGGAGAGAGGGAGAGATAAGGGGGATTACCGTTGCTGAGTGAATTACAAAATCTCGATAGCGAGAGGACGGAGTCTTTGTTCTATGGCCCCGACCCATGTTTTCTTGAGTTGTTTCAGTCTCTGTGTGCTCTGTTTCTGGTTCTGGTTCTATATGCTCTGTTTCGGTCTCTGTATTTTCTGTTTCTGTTACAGGTGCTGTCGGAGCGTTTTCAACAGGTGACGTTTGTGCTAGAGTATCTTCATTGTCGGACACATGAGTTATCATCGGAGGAGCCTGTGGTGGAGATAACTCCGAGTTCTTATCAAAATAAGGGAATACATCTTCCTGGAATGTAACGTCTCTTGAGATGAAGACGACTTCTTGGTCTAAGTCAAACAATTTCCATCCTTTAGTGCCAGATGGATACCCGAGCAGAATACACTTTCGACTTCGCGATGCAAACTTATCTCCTTTCGTATTTTTATTATGAGCATACGCTAAGCATCCTAGAACTCGAAGATGAGAGATCGATGGTGGCTCTCCATGAAGAATCTCAAACGGAGTTCTATTCTTAAGAAGTGGAGTCGGCGTACGGTTGATTAAGTGTGCTGCTGTCAGGACACACTCGCCCCAAAACTCTATAGGGAGATTAGCTTGGAATCGTAGAGCTCGAGAGATATTGAGTATATGACGATGCTTTCGTTCAGCGCGTCCGTTCTGTTGTGGTGTATGAACACAAGAAGTCTCGTGAAGGATGCCATGTTCTCGGAAGTAAGGTGCAAGACATGTGAACTCGGTTCCATTGTCACTCCGAAGTACCTTGATCTTTTTGGAAAACTGTCTTTCAATTAATGCCATGAACTCTTTTAGCTGTTGAGAAACCATTGTTTTGTCGGGTAATAGATATAGCCATACTGCCCTGGAATGATCATCGATGATTGTTAGGAAGTAACGAGATCCACAGAATGTAGTGGTTCTATAAGGTCCCCATAAGTCACAATGAATTAAATCAAAAATCTCTTTTGCATTATGAAAACTATCTGGAAAACTTTGTCGAGTTTGTTTAGCCCGAAAACAAATATCACAAGATTTGAGAAGTTGTTCATCGTGTGGAGCTGATGAACTATCTAAAGCTGAAACTATTCCCGTAATGCGAGAAGATGGATGTCCAAATCTGCGGTGCCAAAGACTAGAATTCCCGTGAACCATAGACTGAAGCGAAGACAAAGACTCGATCTCTCGAAAACGGTATAATCCCTCTCCCTCTCTTTCACCCGCTCCAATCAGCATCCTCGAGGTACGGTCCTGTAATATCATAAGTTTATCAGTGACTTGACCAACTAAAAAATTATCCGTAACTAGTTGGCCGAAAGATATAAGATTTGTGTGGAATCCCGCAACGTAATACACATTGCGAATGTGTAGTGATGTTGTGAGTTTAACGGTTCCTTGCTTGGTAGCCATAGCTTCAGACCCGGCGGGTAATATGACTGGTATTGGTATGATATCTCGTACGTCTTCCATGATCTCCAAACAACCCGTCATGTGATGAGTTGCTCCGGTATCTAAAATCCATACACACTTATCATTCTTACCCTTTAGATGCTCATTAGTTGTGGTGCCTTTGTTAATTAACTTCTGAACAATATTCCATTGTTCATCAGTAATACCCGTAAGCCCCAATCTATCTGCTTCCGTAATAGTGACATTAGCTCTGACGTTTGATGTCTCAGTTTTATTGACAGTTGCCGTATTAGCTCGAGGTTGAATGGTCTTTGCTTGATCATTAGTTTTATTTGAAGAATTGCGATTTGGAGGTCTGTTCCTTGGACGGTCTTCCCACCATTCAGGATAGCCGATGATAGTAAAACATCCTGCTGCTTCATGTCCCGTTCGTCCACAAGCAGTGCACTGGCGAGAAGGATCTTTGTTTCCTGGTCGCGATGAGTTGTTCTGTTTTGAGAAGTTGTTCGAAGATTGTGATGTTGGTCGAGATTGAGTTGAGAAGCCCATGACAGGAGTATCAGGAGTTGTAGATGAGCGGATGATCTCGTTTTGTGAGACCGTTTGGTAAACACTATCAAGGTCTGGTAGTGGAGAGATTGCGCAGATTTGAGAACGTATTACTCCGTGAGTTGCATCATCAAGACCTGATAAGAAATCATGAACTCGTAGTGTCTCTATCTCCTGCTCCCTCGCGGAATTTAAATCACATTCACACTTTCCGCAACTGCATTGTTTTGAGTTCATACAATCGGCAATTCCATCCCAGATTTTTGTTAATCTACCGAAGTAATCATCAATTGATGAACCGTTTTGTTTGCAGTTGGCAAGAGAGTTTCGTAATTGCTGTAGTCGTGCGCCACTTTTGAGAGAGTATCGTTTCTTGATCATATCCCATAGGTCCTTCGCGTTTTCTCGAGTTGAAATAGCTGATCGAATTTTTGGTTCGATCGTTTGTTTTATCCATCCTACCAGAAGATGATTATTTGCAGTCCAATCTTCTAGATGGGTGGAATCGGCTGCCGGTTTTGGAAGACTGCCGTCGAGAAATCCAAATTTCTTTCGTGAGCTTATGGCCATACGAAAGTTAATTGCCCATTCATCGTAATTCAAACCATTAAGCAGTGGTTGTGAAATCACAGCTCCTGGATTATCATTAGATGATAGGTCATAAGGAGAAATAGTTTTGTATTTTCGATCACTTGCTGGAGTAATCGACATTCTTTATGTCGTGAATAAGAACTTCTTTTCCAAAGTCGTGGATTAAGAAGTTAAGAATAGGAATGAGAATCTTCTTTTCCAAGTTGTGGAAGAAGAAGTGAAAATAAGAATAAGATGATTGCCTGCAATTTTGCAAAGATCAATCACGAAAAATAGAAGTTTTGATGTGTTTATATTTGTTCTTGCTCTGATACCATGACAAATTCTAGTCTATGATAAAAATTAAGTTAAGTTTTATTGATGAAGAAGCTTGGTTTATATACCAAGAGAAGTAAAACTACAATAGGAAATCATAAAATCAAACTAGAATAGGAAATCTATAGATAAACTCTAATTTATATAATTCCTAAGGTATCTAGGAATTATACTCCAATATAATGATTATGCTAAAGATTTGCTTCATAGTATTAATATGATTGGGGGAGTAAAGGAGTGAACTTTGTTGTTAGCAGTCAGGTTGTGGGATGGCCACCAGTTGGGTCACACAGGATGAACAGTTTGGTTAACCACCAAGCTGTGAAGGCTGCCAAAGCGGAAGGAGAAGAGGTGAAGAAGAAGAAGAATGATGAGCCTAAAGATGTCTCAGTTCAGGGTTCAGGGTTTGTGAAAGTGAACAAGGATGGAGTTGGTATAGGAAGGAAAGTGGATATGAGAGCTCATTCGTCTTATGAAAACTTGGCTCAGACGCTTGAGGAAATGTTCTTCGGAATGACAGGTCAGTACTGCTTATACTTATAATCTTTTCGACAATGGAGTTGGGAGATTGACATTTTATATTTTGAAAATGGTCAGGTACTACTTGTGGGGAAAAGGTGAGACCTTTAAGACTTTTAGACGGATCATCAGAGTTTGTACTCACTTACGAAGATAAGGAAGGTGATTGGATGCTTGTGGGTGATGTTCCATGGAGGTAATGAATCGAGAAAAAATGGCTTGGTGTTAGAACCCATCAGTGTCTATGAAGATCTAAATCATTTCACCTACTTTTTTGTTATTTTAGAATGTTTATCACTTCGGTGAAAAGGCTTCGGATCATGGGAACCTCGGAAGCTAGTGGACTTGGTATGTTTTTAAAGATCATCATCTTCTTCTTTCTTTATTTCTCTTGTCGACTTATAAAAAAATCTGCATTGAAACATTCTTAATGCAGCAGCTCCAAGACATCAAGAACAGAAGGATAGACAAAGAAACAACCTTGTTTAGCTTCTCTTCAAAAGCTAGCATTGACATGGTTTTTTGGTTTGGCAAGTTGCTCAATAAGTATACATAAAAGTCGAAGCTTAGATTTGATAATGTTAATCCTAGATTTCGGATGTGGTTTTTTCTTTAGGTCAGTTCAGATCTTGGTCTTTTTCTTCCAGTTGTTTCTCGGCGAGAATAGTCTTTTTATATGTAAATAGTTGAAGCTATCTAATGTGATGAGAGTTCTGTTTCCTTGTGGTGGCTCTTCTTGATTCCTGAGGAATTAAGCTCACTTTCCTTACCATGATTTTCCATGTTTCTACTGTCTTTTGGTGTTTCGATCGACCGAAGTCACGATCGACCGAAGTCAGAATCGTTTTGCAACAAACAGAGTAAAATGTTTAAGATCATCACAATTACCAACAAAATGTTTGCAACAAAGAAATGATCTAATAAATATTCAAAGCATAATGTAGATTTTCCTTCAAGAACGCCACAGCGTGATCTTGAGAAAACCGGTGGAGTTTCATCTTCTAAAACATCATAAAAAACCATTACTCCTCAAAAAGATATTTAGATTATCATAACTACTGCTATTTAAGATCATTTAACATTACAAGTCTCAGAAGATACTCATCATGATAGTGTCATAGACAGACAAAATGTCCGAAATGTAAAAGAAGTAGAAAGGAGAAAGATCTGAAATGTTAGCAATGTTAACCCTCACAAACTTGTTTACACATAAACATACTCAGTTATCGTTATATGAAGACATCTGTTTTTCCTAAAAGAAAATACCAAAAATTCCGGACCAACATTTGTAATTCTCTCCGGTCCGTAATATTAACACAATTGTCAGAGGTATTTCTAGTTGCATTAACGCCCTGACCTTGGATGTGATACATGCATTTTGGTCCAGTTGATCCATTAACCTTACCTATTATATACGGTCTGAAGCTAAGGTTGCCTAATATGCAGCTCCAGTTTATCAACCATTGTGGCCAGTACTAATTATATAACTTCGATTGCAAGTTAGCTTCTTTTTTTTAGTAACTTAACAAAGAATAAGAAGCCACGTTGTAGATAGTCGGTTGCTTTAAATAATTGCTGACAAATTATACTTACTTACCAATATATGGTAGCCTCCTTCATTTAATAAGAATAAAAGCGTAAGGGGATAACATAAAATAAGGTAAAGCACTTGAAGATTCGAGCTCGATGACAACACTGGCTATATCCAAGTACCCAACACTTTGGTACAACCTCACGACACGTTTTCCACCACCTGTAACCAGCTGAACACTGAAGGTCCTCTGTGCCTGACACGTGTTCTTCGCCAATAAACCGCCCTAATCTTTGATTATATAACCATGCTCGTTACACTCGATCATCACCGAACAAGTAAAAGCTTTTGTTTGGATTTGGATAAGAGTGACAAAGAAGTAAAAAACACAGAGAGCTTCAAGGGATTCGAAAATGGCGACGGTCGGAAGAAACATAGCAGCACCATTGCTGTTCTTGAATCTGGTTATGTACCTCATCGTACTTGGTTTCGCAAGTTGGTGTATTAATAAATACATCAACGGCCAAACTAACCACCCAAGTAAACTAATTCTCCATATCTCTCTCTCTGTTTATACAATATTTGATCATTTGGTTGTTACTAATATATGATCCTTCTATCAAAAATTTAATTAGGTTTTGGAGGGAACGGAGCAACGCCATTCTTCCTGACTTTCTCGATATTAGCAGCTGTTATAGGGATAGCTTCAAAGCTGGCTGGAGGTAACCATATAAGGTTCTGGAGGAACGATAGTCTTGCCGCCGCAGGGTCTGCCTCTATAGTTGCATGGGCCGTCACCGCTCTTGCCATGGGGTAAGTTTATCATATATTGTTCCTATTGTTACCAGAAGTTTTATTTATCAAATCTAGTTCATGGACATTTGCCCACATATCATACTATAAATATATGAACAAGTTATCATATATATATATATATAGATAGAATTTAAGTTATCATATATTTGGATGGTTCATATAAGAGAAACAGTAAACAGCATGCAAATTTATAATGGAATTGTTCGTTTCTTTTTTTTGTTGGGAATAAGGTTGGCGTGCAAGCAGATAAACATAGGAGGATGGAGGGGATGGAGACTGAGGATGATTGAAGCCTTCATTATAATCCTGACGTTCACTCAATTGCTCTACCTCTTGTTGATTCACGCCGGTACATTCAGCAGCAAGTATGGTCCTGGATATAGAGACACTGACTACGCTACAGGCCAAGGACATCATGTACCAGGCACTCATGCGGGCGAGCACAAGGCTGGCGTTGGAACCCACATGCCCGTTTAGATTCTCATCTTGTGTTTGATGTGATGTTAATTTGAATAATAAATTACATGATCAAGATCGGTGTTTTTTTTTACTTTCAAGTTATGTAATAGTATGGAACCTTGTGTTCTTTTGATGTATGGATTTGTGTGTTATATGTTTTCACTAAGCCTTTCAAATCAAGTGGAAAACCACATCTAATCTTACATGGAATTGTACCGTACAAAATAACAGAACCAAGTCATAAGAGTAGACAACTTATTAGTGCATGTCGGTTTGCATTGCCAGCTTCTGATTCTTGGTGACTATCCACATTTCCTTTGATCCCTTCTCGCAACTTAGCATCTTCTACGGTTGCTTCAGGATTCATCACTCCTAAAATTATAATTTAAACAGTTTAATAAATGTTACCCTCCAAGAATCTAATGTTTCTACCGTTTGAAAATGGCTTTAGATGGCTAGTCAGCACAAACCTGGTTTCTTCTTCTTCCTTGAAGATCTTCTCGATTTGTCATCTGATTCTGCACCGAGAAAAAGATTGCTGTACTTCTCCAAAACCCTTTCTCTCTCCTCAACCATATCTAAAAGCTCGTAAGCATCCGCCACTAACTGCACAATATGTTTATCCGGAGGCTTACGGTCATACCTCTCCAGATCCCTAAACAACTTCACAATCCCACAAACAAACACGAGTTTGATACCAGAACGGTGCGGATATATATAACTTTACCAAAGAGAAAACAGCAAACGAAGGACTTAACATACCTTAACAAGCTCTTGTAGCATGTTGTTCCGGAAATAAATGCGAATCATTTGTAAGCATAGCTGCCAAGGCACAGAGTGAAGATCATGCCCGATCTTCTTACGCCAGATAGCATGCGCCTCTTCTGCCCTACGATCCATATCCAACGCCCTTATCAACTGTCCGTATGTTCCCATCGTGTTCCCTTGTCCCTTGCTAAGGATCCACTTTATTACCTACAAATTTAAAGGATAAGAACTTCAGTTATTTGATCGCTGATGGTTCACTAGTCCTCCTAAATAAGAGAAAAGAAGGGTGAGAGTGATAACATACGGTACCTGAACCATACGATGCCATTGATGTTCCTTTTCAAGAATAGCTATAACTCTTTTGAGGGAAGCAATGGGGAAATTGCGTTCCCAAGCAACCCAAGCGTCTAGAGCTCCATAAACCGCCTCTTTATCATCTTCTATATCAAGTAGCTGCATAGTCCATCAGCTCGTATTAAGTTTTTTTTTTTATACAAGATAAGAACAACAAACCAAAATTGAACAAGAATATAGAAAGGAATTATTAGCTTAGAGTGTTACAAATTTTCAGCTTACAGTGTTGACAAGAAAGTTAATTTTATCCTTCTTGGGTATGTTCTCTCCAAGTTGATGCTCCCTAGGGGTTTCTTTCTTTGATGAATCCACAACACCTTGCTCATCCTACATCCAGAATGAAAAAAATATCCATCCCATTACACACGATCAATTCAGGACGTTGCTAACAAAAAAAAAGTACATGGATCATTAGAAACATCAGTTCTGTGATTGACTATATGAATCTACCGAGATGTACAGGCCACTGAATGAAAACATAAAAATACATTTCAGGATTAGATATTTATAAACTTATTATATATTGATACATATCTAGTTCAATATTTATAAGAAGATGTGTCTGAGAAAAAAAGCACATAGATTGAGCTCACACAAACTAGGAGTAGGTAAACAAAACACAAAAGCGAGATCTTGACAGTATACAATCTTGTACCTCAGTATCCAGAGAAGGTGCATGTGAATCAGCCACAAACTGATAGCTCATCGATTGGACCCTTAGAAAAGCGGGTTTGTTTGATTGGTTCCCCTGAGAAACAGCACATTGAGATGTCTGTAAACATATATATAATCTTTAAAAATCAATGTTTTAGCGTTTAATTGCGGAAAAAAAAACCATTTCAAAGATGAAAACTTTACCCGGAGAAGACGATGAAATGGACGAGTAAGCGTGTGAAGATTACTTGCTTGTTCACCTACTACAAAAATTAGAGTTTAAATCATTTACATAGAGATACAACAGTTCATACCCAAAATGAACAGCTTATACAAATCAGCTCAAAGTTCGAATTTTTTTTTTTTTTTAAAAAGGAAAGATGATGACAACTCAAAAACAGAGTGCGTACTAACCACCATTACATCCTCCTCCGGTGAAGAGATTCCGTGCGGCGTCGATAGTAGATAACGGCGTTGATAGGTTAACGGTTGCTCTAATAACGGCGCGTTTCAGAGGCGTTTTATGTATCAGAGAACTGAACCCCGCCATTGGTGACGGAGGGAGGGAGGGAGGAAGAGGAAGTCAGAGTCACGGAGGCGTAGCCTACTTAACTCCCTTTTAATAAAATAAAGCCCATTGGGTATACAATTGGCCCATTAACAACTAAGACGTCCAACAGCCTTTGCTTCTTTCTTTCTTTTTCTTTTTCTTTTTCTCTTTGATCCGTAGAAATCGAGACTATATAATAAACAGGATCAGTTTACTTAAACTAATGGAACCGATACAAAGAGTTTGCTATTATCATCTCACATCTTGTTGATGGAATCGAGAGGGTAATCTAGCAATTGCATAGTTTCATGATTATATGTGAACACAACATCATCCCTTTTGGAAACCGATGAAATCTCCAACTGCATGCAAGAAAAGGACTTTGAACATGTGACTATATTACTCTCGAGTTCGTAGAGATCTCAAAAGCTTTCAAGTTTGTTTTAGTATATCCAAAAGGGTTAAATCACTCTCATCTTTTCAAGACTTGTTACTTGCGGCCTTGCGGGTCAAGAAACCTGAGGCGGGAATTTAATCTATGTAAAACAAGTTTTGTATAGTATATGAATTTATTATGACATCGGAGACAACTGACTGGGCCATCAGTGGCGGAACTAGCTTAATCCTCCATTAGGGTCAATTTCATAATAGGCATTATTACATGGGGGTCATTAAACTAAATCTATAGCATTTTCTCAATTTTGTTTCTCCAGTATATAAGCAAAATTTTTATTTTTACAAAAACCATGTGGGTCATGTGACCCCCCTGACCAAGAGGTGGCTCCGCCACTACATTTCGTTTAACAAAAACCGCAATACTTAGATAACTACTCATGAATGCTTAACGATCAAGCCGGTTTGTCTTTTGGTCCAAAGACGCTTATAAGATGCATGAACTGACTTGTATAGAGAATTATTTATTTATTTGGGTCAACTTTTAGGGTAAACTCTTAAAGATATGACATCGGAGAATTTAAAATAAGACACAAGTGACAATGGAGAACCACGTATAAACACCTTTTTGTTGTAATATATTTTGCTAATTAATGAAGCAAAAATAATAATAATAGTTGAGTCATAAGAATTTGAAATGTCTGAATTATACTCTTAGGATAAAGGGTGAAAAGAGAGATTACAAAATTTTGAGGCAAAATACAATGTACATCTGCATGAATCTTGGGAGACAGACTTAAACTAAGCATTTACTCGTTTCCCTCAGCATTTAATTATAAGACAATCAAAGTTTTAAACACCCTGTCTTTGCTATAATTAGCTACTACTATCCAGGTTATATATAATTAGTACTCCATCCGTTTCTAATTGTAAGTAGTTTTGGTTAAAAGCACGAATATTTAGAAAGTTGTTATCTTTTTAAAAATATCATTTAATCAATTAATTCAACCAATTAGAAAATGCCTAACATTATTTCATTGGTCACACAATATCCAATAAATGAAAAAGTTGTATTGAAATATGTAAACTACTTACATTATGAAACAAACTATTTTTCTTTAAACTACTTACAATTAGAAACAGAGGGAGTATTAGACTTTGGATTAACTAAACATAGCTCTGCTCATATTCATACCACAAAAGCACATATACGATCAAAACACACACCACTCGTAAGTCGTAAGCCTATTTTCTGTATATATTTTAAATACCATTCACCATATTGTAATTTATTGTAATGATTATCTATCAGATTTGTTAACTACCACGTAACGCCTACTATGTATGATACAATGCATGACGCTTAAAACCAAACTAAACCATTCCCCTTGATTAAAACTAAGTTGTAATATACAGATCATATCATACAAATATAAAATTTTGTTCGAGTTAAGCGGATCAAACTAAACTTACCTGGATGAATCTTAATATTCATACCACGTAATAAGAAAACTCATTCATTAATACCTGCAAAATATGAATTCAAACTACTTTGGTCAGAAAATGCAGATCGTATTTAAAGGGCTGACCAGTAAAAAAAAAGAGTTCATCAAAGGTCAAGAAAACACCTGACGTTGTGCCAAAAAGAAAAGACACCTGACGTTGATGGTATTCAGAGAAACATGTGTTCACATGGACTTCCCATCTTTCACTATCACAATTTTCTTTGCTTTTTTTTTCTTTTTTGAGGGAACCATTTGACTCCAATCATTCATTATATTTCCATACCGTTTCAGTTATGGAGCTAGTTAGTTGCATCTCACCTTCTTTTTCCTCTCTTCTTTATTTGTATTTTAATAATTCATGTTGCACATTTCTTTTGCACCATACACATTTCACATCGATTACTATGAAAATGTAACATTTGAGTGCCGATAAAATAAAATGAACTTAGATTTACATCATAATATTGGTTAAGGTAGGATGTGTCATTACGTACTGTGATGATCTTCACAATTTTGGTTTCTAAGTGAGATTATGCGATGAACAAAAACAAGCAGCACCTGCCTATCTCGAGGTCAACGTATATTTTTGTTATTTGGTTTTTAGTGACTTCAATAACATATACGTTGGTCAAACAAGTAGTAATACACAGAGAATAGTTAAGACTTAAGAGGAAAAAATGTTGGAATATAGCCCTTTTGTCAAAAAAAAAATGTTGGAATATTTCCATGTTACCAATAAATATTCAACTATTTATTAAATGTACAAGAAAAGGGTAATAATGCAATACAGAGGCGGCATGAAATTAGGTAGCCTTTTAGGCTTAGTTTAAAACTGTAACATGGGATTTTGGGTCCCTAATAAGTGATCTTCTTAATTAAGTCACATGATAAAGTAGCTGACTCTACCGATCGGATCCGATTAATAAAAAGAGAAAGAATGCGTTTATATAAAAATAAGCAAACAAATATTTTGGCAATTCCACTTTAACAATAATTTGTCATTTTTCTGTCTTGTTATATAGTTTTATGTATAATTTGTCCTTTTTAGCAAAAAAAAATGTATAATGGGTTTTTTTACCTTTGCGAGATTCTGTCAATAATGGCACACTTATTGGAAGAAACGGGGTTTATTTTAGTTGACTAAAATATAAAAAATTATTGTTTAATGTCATACCAAATAATTTTCAGATGTTAGAAATGATTGGCATTACATATATATACCCACCAAAAGATTTGACCAAAATTTGGGTCATAGTATCGAACTTTATCATTATGTCATATCGTCTTGTCAGTTGTTTTTATTTAGTCCACTTAGAGCATCTTTATCCTTGCAACCCATTTTGGGTTGCTTAGTAATATTTTAGTAGTATTTAAGAAGTAAATTATGCTAAGAGATTTGGGTAAGCAACTTCAATTTTTTGCTCCTCCATTGCAAGTCTCTTATTTTTTTGTTGCTTAAATTTTTTTAACAAATTATACAATTGAGTATTGACGCAAGACAATATTCTGTGACACATGAGTACAAGCCTACAAGTTCCAAATACCTTCAAGAGTACAACCGTAATACAAGACAACAATACTACAAGACAACCATGACACAAGACAACAAGCTCCAAATATCTCCTCGTCTTTGTTAACTTCGGGTGAAGCAGAGCCTGCACAATCATAGAACAGGAACACATTAACTCCAACAATATAACCTTAACGAAATATAACCTTTTGCATCAACGAGAACACGATCAAGAACAAGAACACTAAAACCATTAAAATTAGGAGAACAAGAAACACATTAACTCCAACAAACATAAACACTTAGAGCAACTAAAACAGAACCACTTAGAGCAACTAAAACAGAAACACTTAGAGCAAATAAACAAGATAATCAAGAGACAGAAATCACCCCAACAAAGAACTCAAAATTGAAACAAACTTGCAACAAAATTGATCATGCGTTTAAGACAAATCGGTTTATTATTTAACAATAACCAAAACAGAACAAAGAGACATCAAGTTAATTCCTTCCCACGCTCACCTTGTGTACTTGGTGAAGAATGGAAAGGGATATAGCCCAAAGAATCCAAGACCTGATTCCATATCTGCCGTCGAGGAGAGCCACCGAGAGACATGCATGATTGAACAACCACGAAAAGACACACCGATTGATCGTCGTCAAAGAGAGGTGAAGAACGGAACCGGAATCGCCGACTGATTCACCCGACGACGAGAGATCAATCACGACGTTTTCAATTCGAAGCCGTCTGATTTCGCAAAGCGGCCAGAGAAAGAGAGATGAAACCGAGAGACAAAGAGCAATGAGAGAGAGGAGGAGACTTGAATGAAGGACGCGTGTCCATAAGCGACCGTCTCTTTCTTCGCTTAATTAAGCGGCGGTGCTTCAATTAAAAGGTAATTTCTATTTTTATTTAATTACAATTAAGTTAAGCAACCCTCCTTAGCGACTGGGATAAAGATGCTCTTATGGCCTTCATCAATTCAATTTCATTGTATCCATAATTTAAAATAACAAAACTCTATAAAATAATTATTATTTTCCCAATACTTTTGAGTTTTTCTTGCTTAATTCCAATATGAGTGAGTTTATAATTTAACATTTTAATAAAATAATAAGATAGTTTGTTTTGAAAAAGTCTTATGTTAATATATGTATATCAATATTATAGATTAATATATATATATATATATATAACACAAATATAAACCAAAAAATTCATCGATATTCAATTGTATTTTCCAATTCAGACTCTAAATTTTGATTACATCAAATTATATTTTTTGCGTAATTAGTTTCAAAACATTGACGTATGAGCAGTTTATTATTTCATTTCCTATGTTTACATGTGAACACACATATTCGGCTTTCCAATCGTATTCTTCGTAGATAATTTCTCTTATTATTATTTTCTCACAAAAACACAACTGATGTTTTAAAAATCGTTAGACAATAATAAGGCGTTTATCAGAGAATTAGTGTTTATGAGGGCGTCTAAGTCGATATTTTGAATATCTAAACCAATTTTTTTAAAAATCAAATTGAAAAAATCATTTTACTCATATCTGATTTACCGGTTAGACCTATTTTTAGAACACTAAACATAACAAAAATCTAATACTCCCCTCGAAAACATTTTACTGTCTACTATTAGAATATTTGTATACTTTGGTAGTTTATCCAATGCATTCTCAAAAAAAAAATTATCTAATGACTTTAGATTTTTATAATTGTTACCTACATAAGATAAAAATACTATTAAAATTCATGTATAGCAGAATTTATCATGTACACATATGTCCTCAAAATCTTATAATTGATCTAAGATTAAATTAAAATCATCTATTTTATTAAAACATGAATATGATTTATTGACAAATGTTATATCCAACTATGTATTTCATTTTCTAAGAGAATATTCTATCAAATTACATTAATATTAAACTCAAATATGATTACAAAAAAAATCAAATATAAAAATTAATTCAAAAAGAAATAAAGCAAAAATTATATTCGCGGGTTCAGACTCTAGTATATTATAATAAAACATACTTTTGATACTGGTTGCTTTTGATAGTTTGTTGAATGGCATGTTAACGAATTGTAGAAACTCAGTAAAAAAAACTAACCGTGGAAATAGATCTCTACTATTACTTTTTCTCGACAAATCATTAATTTATATTAGGTAAAAAAGTTCACATAATACAATGAATTATAAAGCCGTAATTTATAAATAATAATTTAATATATATTTAATGTTAGGTAACTCTAAACTTTTATATTTGCATAATTTAAAAGTGATTCTACAGTTTGTAATTAATTATATTATGCTTTGTTATTAGTTGTTAATCAGGGTGCCGTGCTGGTTTGGAACTCTATTTATACAAAACAAAGTAGAAGTATCATATAAATATTTGAAAATAAAGTTTGTATTAAATAGGAAAAATGAAACAAAAAAGCGAAAAATGTAGAGTGAAGATATTGGGTTGCATTTGTGCACGTAAATCAAATTAGTACACTAAACATGATCATTAATTTCGACCATTATACCATAATAATTAAAATATGAATGTTTTAGAAAACTGTGTATAATATAAATGTTTTCGTGCACTAATGTTTAATCTCCACGTATCTAGGAAATGAGGATACTACCAAGTCTTGGAATACGGTAAATGTGATCAATTTCCCTAAGTCTTTTTAGTTATTCACTTCTCGCTTTCTAACCTCTCAATCAACGAGAATCGAACACGCCTTCAATTCTGATTTTTTTTTTGTTGGTAAAATGTTAAATTAAATGCATAATATAAATATTGATGCATAATATAAATATAAATAAATAAATAAATAAATAAATAAAATATAAATATAAATAATCAGAATTGTTGATGCATAATATAAATATAAATATAAATAATTGATGCATAATATAAATATAATAAATAAATATATATAAATATAAATAATATAAATATATATAAATAAATATAAACAATTCTGATTATTTATATTTATATTATGCATCAAATTAACCAAAAGTGTGTATCTTACGAGAAATATTCGGCAAAAACGAACCATTATCCATATTTTTTACTTATACATCCATATTTATGTATAAGTATCTAATAAAAGTTACAGTACATGCATATAATGTTACCAGTCTGAATGTTACTATACATTTTAGTATTGCTTTCTCACTTTATAATCTATATATAATCCACTGTCACTAGCTAGTATACCAGCATAATTCGTTTTTTTTTTCTATAGAAGATATACATGGTTTAATGTAAACTTTTAACATGATATAACTAGGATCCCGTACGTACGTTAGATACAATGAATTAGTCTAAGATGTATTTACTTACCTTACATACTACGAGATAGTTACAACGAAATGGGTTTTTTTTTTATAGTAATTGTGCCTTTTCAGCATGTTGAGTTTTGACATTACTTTGGTAAACGAGTTATGAATATACAGAATGGTACCCGGACGCGATAGTCCAGTGGTACCCTTCGGTTTCGGTTGAGGGAACGGGGGTTCGACTCGTGGGCGGGGAGGCATGTCCAGGGCTTTAAACGGTACAGACGCAGGCTGTCGCCGGACTTAGATGATGGGCCCCAAGGTCAACACCTGGTTAAAAAAAAAAATATATATATAGAATGGTCGGTAAAACTATAAGTAATTAAGAATTTTACCAAAAAAAAAACTGTAGGTAAGAACCTCCAAATGTTTTCTAGAGCTTCTATTCATCATATTCTTTTTCCTTTTCACAAATTTTTTTATTTAGACACATTTTACGTGAATTAATTAAAATGATAAAATATATTATATACATATTTAAATCAAAAATGATTTAACTAAATATCATTTTGTTATTTAAGATAGTAAGAATGAGAAGTATATGACAATTTACATTAAAAACATAAAAACATAAAAATAACAGTAGAGCAACTTTTTGTGAAAAATAAGTAAATACTCCCTCTGTTTCTAAATAAGTGTCGTTTTAGAGTTGTGCACACGGATTAAAAAATCATTAAATTTTGCATATTTTCCATATAAAAGCATCATTATCCATATATCTCAACCAATAGAAAAATAAAATACAGAATAAAATTAATAAATTCTGCATTAAAATACTAAAACGACACTTATTTTGCAACGAAAAATTTTCTCTACAACGACACTTATTGAGAAACGGAGGGAGTATTGTTTATGGAATCCTCTATATATTATTTTAGGAGCATTTTTAATAAATAACCTTTGGTTGATGTGTGATTTACATGAGTGCCATTTACACATGGCAGCTCCACAATCACTCTCACCACTTATATATAAAAGCCATTAGTTAACTAGCCTAATTACAACATTTGCCATTGGTTATTAGTCTTATATAACCTAACATAATGTATATAATCGTTTGTGCATCTGTGTTTCTACGTGTGTGTACATTAAATGTTTCAGAAATTACCTTAGTTACTTCAAGTTTATATTCCTCACTCCATCTCTTATGTATATAGTACTATATGTTGTTTGCACGGTTTTCATAATATCAATGTAAAATATGTTTCTACGGTTGTCACAATATATATATTAATACAACATTTGATTCTTTATAAGATACACCAACATTGACATCACTATAAAATTTCACCTACGAAAAACTTCGAATAATATTAAGCGGATGGGAAGTTAGACTTTTATTTTAAATGTATACATGTGTAAATTATATAATGTATACACACAATCTTCAAATCCATATTTATAACTCAAGATAGGAAAAATAATAAATAACTTACAAAAATGGCTTCGAAATTGATTAATATATATAATTTACATCAATTCTTCTGTCAATCCCCCATTTATAGCTGATTTTCAATTTGAGGAGTCAATCTCGATCTCATTAGGACTGATCGCTTTAACTTGAATAAAATCTACGTGATGTGGGTATTTCCTATTTTATTGTCAATCACCAAAAATCTGACAAAGAATTTCAATTACTGGTAATTCTGAGATTGCGTTGGTAACCAAATTAGGAAGTTGGATTTCAATTAAGAATTCGACATATAACTGCAAATTTATATGCGTGGAGATTACTCAAAACTTGGGAGCATTGCATATATAAATAGAAAAATTTATAGCATATTGAAATCACAATTGTTTCCTTCTCAAAACTACTAAACCACTACAAAAGATTTTATTATGTCTTAAGATTGTAACTATGTGAATAATCTTAATAGGGTTGCAAATGAAGGGTTTTGAAGACATTATTCACCGCAGATGTTTTTTTCAATTTAAATTGTTTTTTATTATATTATGCTACTGGAGGGTTTTCTTCGTTTATTACTTATGTTTTATTTTATTTTAAATTCATACTTTATTTTATATTAGATTTTGTTTATTTTTATGGCTTCTTTTGATTCTCCTGCAAATTTATATATGACAAATAAACTAATACATCAACAATTTCTTTTTTAAACATGCCTAATTTGTTAGTTAAACGTGAAATTTAATCGCAACTTTAATTTTACAATATTTTCCATTTTTTCTATGCATTGGACTTTTATAATATATATTACTTCAAATTAATAATCTATTTTAATCTTTTCACTCCGCGTGGGGTGCGGATTATCACCTTTTAAAATCTCTTCAACTGGTGAAACTATTCACAGCACTATTCAGGACACTATTCACCGATTTTTTTTAGAACTTGCTGATCAGCCTGATAATTTCTTTTATTTTTTATTCATGGTTTTATTTTTCAATTTCATATGTTTCGTTTTAACTTATATTTATTATTTTAAATGAAAATAAATTTGGACTTATATTATTTTTACATCATAATTTCTTTTATTAGTTTTTGTTTATACTTATTCATTCAATTATATGTTATATGATCGCAATAAACAATCAAACGAAACCACAAGTTTACAAATAAATAAAAATATTCCTGTGATTTTTAATTTTTTTATGGATTTAAAATTCATTCTTTCTTTTCATAAAATATGATTGTTTCTTAAATAATCTCACTCCGCGCAGGGCGGTTTATCACCTAGTCTAAAGTTAAAATAACTGAATTCCCTGCCACAGAAAGAGAATGTTGGTTCTCTCTAGATTGGTGCATTTTAAAGATATTTTTATTACCATATCGTTATTGTTGTAAGATATTCCCTCCGTTTCTAAAAGATGATTGTTCTGGAAACAAATTATCTTTAAAAGATGGTTGTTTTATGTTTTCTATAAAAAATTACAAACTTTAAAAAAATTAATTCGTTTTATTGAATTACTATTGATCAAAAATTGTTGAAAATTGAAAACTACAGAAAACAATAAACTTATTATAGTGATTTAATGCGTTTTCTTAATATGTGTGAAAACACTAAAAAGTTTATTTTTTAAAAACAGAGGGAGTAAATACTACAAGGGCACATATAATGAAAGCATTCAATGGTAACTTTCGGTATAACTAGTGGATCATATTTCACTTACTAATATAAATTTGTGTAAATGCTTTTCTCTTAAAAAAAAGAATTCAAATATATTACGTCGATTCAAAGAATCGGGAAATTAGATCTAATTAAAAACACAATTTGAACAAAATAATATAAGTCAATCAGTTATATTTAAGATTTGTTAACCCAATAAATTTGGTATGTTCTGCTTGTTCAATTATTAAAATCTTTAGAAATCAGTAGTCGTTCTCCGACAAAAGCTGCAGAAAGATAAAATTTTCCTTGTTTGGATATCGAAATTTTTCTTGTCATCTCCAGAGTAGATAATTCCCGATGAATTCTTCATAATTTATAATCGTTATTGTCGTCCAAGCTCTAAACAAACAATAGAAGAGGAGGTTTCGAAAACCCTTACCGAGAGGAGGTCCGAAGAACAAAAGCTAGTACTTCTGATATTTTTCATTAGCTTTGACCATGCATTCAAAGTTCGAATCAATAATGGGAGATTTTTTTGAGCAATTACGTCGTGTTAAACAGTAGAATTTACTTAGTTATATATTCATTCGTATACAAATAAAGTCTATTTTTTCGAACATTAATGTTTTTTTTAAGGAAAACATTAATGCTTGTTGCTTAATTCAATAAATTTGTACGTTTAGAGTTTGATTGGGAGACAGGAAAAAGATGGATGGCACACATAGGTGTATCGCCCACAGTTGATTTCTCCATTCAGCATTTTGGTTTAGTTACAAAGGGAACTGCTATTTTTAATAATAAAAAATAATTAGACCACAAGCAGTCCAACTACGAGAACAAAACTTACGAACGGTCTGTTACAGTAACTACTCAACAATTCTGTAGTGTTTCTAGCGTATCTCCCATCTTTATTATTTATTTTAATTTTGTTTTCAATAATATACATGTTAACTAATTCAACCTAACATTGTTTTATTAGATGAACAAAACCACTGTATAAATTTTTATTTTCCAATTCAACAAATCATAATTTTATAAAACAATTAAGTTTATAAAAAAAAATATATTATATTTTGAATAAAAATATATATTCATTTACACAGTAATTTTTAAAATAACTCTTTTAAATTATGAAAATAGTGCTATAATTGTAAATATATACTTTTATTTTTCAAAAAGAAAAGAAAATAGTGCTATAATATTTTATGTAAATTAATTTAAATTTGTACAGTACTTTGAATCACTTTTTATCCACTTTCACCATTCAAACATATGTTTTGAACCGCTAGATCCGTTTAATCTATACTTGTACCACTAGATTCGATAGATCCACTCCTGTTCTACTCGTTTCACTTGATCCGCTAGATCCGTAACCCTTAATCCGCTTTTTCCATTCAGAGCCTTAGTTTGGAAATAGGCAACATTCCAATGAATGTCTTAACAACCAAAATATACACTTATTAAAATAGAGGTTCATTGGACCTTGATAACAATATATATCTGATCACCACCAAAAAGAAAAATAAAATTATAGCTATAAATTTGTTTGAAGTTCAAGATTCTTTCATGTATGTTGCTAGGTCTAATAAACGGTGTAACGGCTTGTATTATTCGTTTTATCATATTCAACTTTCCTTTTATATATGTGTGACAATATACAAATTCTACGGCATTTTGGATTTAAACCTTCTATCATCGCACTCAACCATATTCAAATCCCAAGTCCTCTTCATTAAACCCATGTTGTTAATGGCTTTCAAGCCGTAATATTACAGCATCTCCATTGTATTACTCCAAATTTTATTTTAAAATGGTGTAACTCATAAATGAAGTAAGATTTTACTCCAATGTATTACTCCATTTTCACTCCAAAAATAGTTAATAGTTGTTAATACTATCTTATACTTATAAAAGTTTATCAATTAACCCTAACTATTTTATATTTGCAAAAGTGTCTTAAAATATAATTATTTAAATTAGACATTTATTATTAAAAGGTACAAAAAATTATAAAAATAGAATAAAACATAATATATAAGTTGGTTCAATAATAAGCATTAGAATATTTTCCCACAAATGATCAATTAATGCATTTCGTAATGAAAAATGAATTTCTTTTTTCTTTGATATCCCTAAATCGAGCAATAAATTTTTGAAATCAGACATTTAAATCACTTATTTTATATTTTTATTTTATATTATTTATGTTGTTTTATTATATTATGCATTTTATGTCAAATTATTAAATAATGAAATATCTTGTTTTTCATGTTATTTTATCATTTTAAAATATTTTATAAGTAAGAAATAAGAAGTTAAAGATTTAAAGGACAATTTTATAAATAAAAAAAAATTTAACTCTAAAATAGAGTAATGTGTGAGATTACTCCATAAATGAAGTAAGTTGGAGAAGACTTTAACTCTAAAATGAAGTTTGGAATAGAAAATTGGGTAGGGTAGGAGATGACTTTAGTTCTACCTGTGAGCTGACAACAAAAAATCAGGTTGTCATAGTTAGCAGTCTTTCATCATTTAAAATCAATAGCATACTTCTTTTTCCCGAACACAAGATATCTTGAGGTTGCGATATCCGTTGAACCCTAGGTCAAGCAAAAGCCACAGATTATTACTAATAGATTTCTTTATTTTTGTAAACCTATATTCAATAATATATGCGTATGTGTGTGTTTAGGGAGAGACTGCATTTTATTTTTGATTTTTAATTATGAAATTAATTAGTGGTGGGATGTGTAGCCACTCCTGATGGAGGTTTAACCACGTTTGCCTCAGATTCCACAGCTCGTGGAATTCTAAGTTTTATCTTTTGAAAGAAAAAAATGATTTTAAAAAGACATACTCCATCTGTCTCATGTCCATCCCTTTCAGAATAATCTATATCTTAGAAAAAAATTGTTTTAAAAAAATCCATATTTCACATTTTCACTATATGTAATAATAGCAAATTGTAAATTTCAAAAATATTAATGTGTTTGCTGAATTTTGATTGATTAAAAACCATATGAAATAGCTAAATACATAAAATAATACATTTTGTCAAAATTTTCAGTATTTTCTTAAGAAGAGTGAAAATTCTAGAATATAAGTACATATTTTTGAAACGGAGTGACTAATGTGTCATTCTAACATTTTTTCTTGTTACACAAAAATGTCACTTTACAATTTCAATACAAACAATATTTACATTCAGCTAAAAATTAATTGTAAACTGCATTGACTTTATAAATAATTTGATTTATCTCAAATATTATTGGTCATAGAGATGTAATTAATAAACAACTTACATATATTTCCATCACTTTCTTAATATGTATGAAAAATGTTAAAATAACGCTTAATCATAAACGGAGGGAGTACAATTTATTTATTTTATTCTACGTTACAATATACTCTATCTGTTTCATATTAAGTGTCGTTTTTAGACTTGTACACATATATTATTTTTTTTTTAAATTTGCATATTTTTATATAAAAATATCATTACCCATACATCTATTCATATTTCAACTAATAGAAAGTGGAGTATAAAATTAATAAATTATATAGAAATGTTAAAACAACGCTTATTTTGCAAAGATAAAAAATTTTCTACAATTGACACTTAATATGAAACGGAATGAGTAAACCAGTAAGTTCTTTTTATTTACATATTGTACATATTAATTGAGAAGAGAGAGAAAACGTTTGTGTGAGTAATGTTCCCAAAAAAAGTTGATTTACAAGATCAATACAGTATAACTTCTTTAAATTAATACTATAAATTAATATACACTAAAATCTCTATAAATTAATATAATTTTATAATTCCAAATTGAGTTTTTGGTTTAATTAGTATATCGATAAATTAATAATTTTTATAAATTAGTAAAAAATTATAGTTTTGGTGTAGTCCCAATATTATTAATTTATAGAGGTTTCACCAAGAATGATCGATGAGGAGAGACATAAACGCATATGCAACATTTTGGAAAAAGCTTTAAAAGCACAACGAAAATAAAAGATCAAATCTAAAAGTACTTATATTTATATTCATATGAAGATAATCGTACATGGACAAGTTTTAGTTTTGATGATCTATAACGGAAAATAATACGGCTTCTGCAGCTGCTATAACCATAGCGGTTAAGGGTGGTGCTATTCCGGGGCCTCCGGAGAGGCGGAGAGTCTCGTCGAGATTAGTTTGCACGACTTGTCAGCATCTTTGTAAAGAGAAAGATTGGCTACTCCTTCAGTGATGGCTTTTTCGTTCTACAGACAATAATATATAGTCAGAGAGTTAACATTAGCTTAGAAGATTCTAAGAGAGGCATTATTTATTACCTTCATCCTGAAGCTATTCATAGCCTGCTTGACAGTGAGAGTATCACTGGGTGATGATGATAGTTTGAAGGAATGATCCTCCCATTCGTCTACAAGCTTTTTAAGAAGAGCAACGCTAGCCTCAAGATTCTCCTTGTAGAGAACATCCATTGCTCAAAGCAATCAACGTTTTGTGTCAAAACACTGATGGCGATTGCTGTCGCTTCATTGGCTAGAGCAGGATTTCCTGTAAAACAAGCAAAGGGTGGTAAATTCAAATAGAATCACCAAATCAAGAGAGAGGGTTTCGTTTGTTACCAATACCTTCTTGTCCACCAGCTAATTTCAAGGAAAAAGTGAATATCTCTTTCAGTGCGTCTGCACAAGTAAGAGTATCTGATGGCGATTGCTGTATCTTTTTTTTTTGTTATATTAGATTAGGATAAGTTGAATCAATACTTTAAAATTATAAAACAATCAAGCCAGGGATTTTGTTTCTTTTATATGTAGGAGAAGATTACGGAAGTTAGTTTGATAAAGCGAACTATAAACATCATCCAAGCAGCAGAGGAAAGGCGGTGGCACGCAGTTTACAAAAAAAAAAAAAAAAAAGAGGAGAGGCGAAAAGGTTTCTCCCGAGAAAGTACAACTCTCCTTTTGATTTGAGATTTTCAAGTACGCTTCTAGATTCTATCTCGAGACGATGATGATCGGTTCCTGTTTGCTCTTGCTTGTTAGTGATTGTTTGTGTTAGGTTTTCCTTTGTTGAATCCCTCTCGTTTTTCAATCTGATTTCGTGTGAAATTATGTGGGTATTAACTCTTTGGAGGCATATGAGCAGATGGCTCGATACATTTTTCTCTTGCTAGATTCTGAAATTGTGATGTTTATTAATGATTTTGATAAGGTTTCTATCAAGGGTTTTACAGAGTTTCGAGTTTGTGAAACGTCGTCGTAGCTGCTCTCATTTTGATATTTTTTCTTGTCTTTCTTTCTCTCTTTTGTCTGATCGCTTTCTGGGACTGTTGTTTCTAGTTGAGCTAGCCTCGAGTAGAATTATTAGTGGTTTTAGGATTAAGAATTAAAGAAAAAAGAAAAGAAGATACTAATTCACTTTAACTGTGTGTAGAAGATGGTCTGATCATCGTTTCCATGATTTTGATCTGTTTTTTTTTTGTGAAGAATAGATTTGCGTCAGATGTTCTTCTAACTGGATTATTGGTAGTAAATTTTCGACTGTTGTAAGTTGTGATCTGATAAGACCCTATATGTAGACAGCAGAAACTGATGTTCAAAACAACAAAACTTGTTTCAGGTTTTCATCAATATCTCGTCGATTTAAAAATCATGGACTTGATACAAGTTCGTTTTATCTTCGGTTTTATCGGTACGATATCCTTCTCTCTCTCTCTTTCACAAATCAATATGCTGCTAGTATCTCTGTAAAGGTTACTTAATAATTAGCACAAATTCGCTTGAGCTTCTCTCTCCCTTGGATGCAGGGAGTGTTATTTCCATTGGTTGCATGGCTGTTCATGTGTAATATATCCCTTTTTCTCTTTCACTCTTTTTTTCTTTTCCTTTTTTGGTTATTTCTTCTAATGATTTACATATTTGATACTCAGGCCTCATTTCGTAGCTATGTACAAAAACAAGTCACTGGGTAGAGCCTTACCACCCCATATACTTGTGCAAATATTTCTGCACAATATGTTGTGGTTTTTTTATGGCATTGTTAACAAGGATAGTAGTTGTCTTGTGTCAACCACTTGTGCCATCTATTTGGGATTGTCAGCTATCTACTTATTTGTCTTCTTCATCTCATGCGGCCACATGAAAGACCTATGTGTATGTTTCTTCCAAATTTTTAATCCTTCAAAGATCTCGTAATTATACTGATGATGATGCATATGTGCAGTGGTTCATTCTGTCACGTCTTGTGGTTGGGATCATTGGTGTCGTAGGGATTGTTCTCATCACGCTTTTCTCAATTGAAAGTTCCTCCGCTAAACTAATATTTGTTGGTGTTATTGGCGATATCTCCTTCATATCTGTTATGCTGAAAGTTCCCTTACTTTCACTGGTAAAGTTGTACCTCTCATCAACTTATGATCAATGTATATAGCATTTGATATGTGTATATAACATTTGGTCAAATTACAACAGGAAATTGCAGTGGTGACAAAAAGCGTTACTCATATATCCTCTCGGATATCTATCCTAACTGTCATCAACGGTTTGGTTTGGGGTGCTTACTCTTGCATCTACATATTCGATCCCTACCTTTTTGTAAGTACTTTTTATTTTATTCATACATTGATTTTTTTATTCATTAACAACATTTTGTTCTTTTTGGTGTATATAGATATGTAGTGTTCTTCAATTGTTGGTGTCTACTGCCAAGTTGATAGTCTATGCTCGCTACTACAAATCTACTCCACTGGTGAAATTAGATTAGATTTAATGTGCTTTTCTTCTACTCACTTTATTGTGACATGTGCTTTTCTTCTACTCACTTTATTGTGACTTTTAGTTATTCCAAGTTGAACAACAGTTTTAAGATGTTCTATTGATCTGCTAAACATTTCAGCAGCAAAGATTGGTTTTACTACAACCACTCAAGTCAAATCCATTGAATAATGTCACAAAACGTATTATTAATTCTACCATGTGAACTGACTGTTGAAATAAATAAAAGAATGACTAGATGAAGAACTTGATTGATCATGGACAGAAAATCATGGACAAAAAATCGTGGACAGGAAATCATGGATAGGAAGACCAGTGGAGATCATGGACAGTAAGATCATGGATAATGAGATCACGAATTTAAATTCAAATAAGAGTTACATGTGTGCTTAAGGAAGAGAGCTGTTGGGAGATGTCACTATCTCTTCTTTGCTGCAGAAACTCTCTTGTCCTCTTCTTGGCAGCTTTCTTGTGAGTTTTTATATTAGTTTCCTAGATATGCGTTTTTATCTCTCTTTGTTTTGATGCTGCTGCTGTAACCTAAAGTCATTTCTCTATAAATAGAGAGGCTCTCCATTGTAATCAAATTACAAGAAATAAGAGGCAAGCTTTATAAAAAATCATGTATCTCCTTCTCTTTATTAAGTGTTCTTCATTGTTCTTCACAATGTAGAGAGTTAGTGATACATGATTTGGGTTTGCTTTAATGGCAGATCATTGCTTGTCCATTCCACTTTAAATCATTCTAAACTCTTCTTTATCTTCTATTATACTCTAGCTTACTGATTTTAAATCCTCTTCATTTTAAGTACACAAATTCAAAATGTTGTGTTGCTGCAGAAGGATATATTTAAACTAGAGTCTCTTTACCACACTTAATCAGCTTACTATCTAGAATTTTAATTATAGTGTAGGCTGCTTCATATAACCAATGTACTTTCTAGGACATTTTGGTTGTGTGTTTAAGCTATGTTTATGAGGATTCAACCACAAATTGGTTGTCTCTTCTATTGAATGGTGAGTTTTTGTGGTTTGGTAAAAAAGGATTCAGTTATAAGTTAACTGAATACTCTCTTGCATGAAACAAACACTCATGAATTTCAACATTGACAACAAAAAATCATGTTGTCATAGTTACCAGTCTTTCATCATTTAAAATCAATAGCATACTTCTTTTTCACGAACACAAGATATCTTGAGGTTGCGATATCCGTTGAGCCCTAGGTCAAGCAAAAGCCACTGATTATTACTAATAGATTTCTTTATTTTTGTAAACCTATATGCAATATATGCGTATGTGTGTTTAATTAAACTAATGGAACCATACAAAGAGTTTGCTATTATCATCTCACATCTTGTTGATGGAATCGAGAGGGTAATCTAGCAATTGCATAGTTTCATGATTATATGTGAACACAACATCATCCCTTTTGGAAACCGATGAAATCTCCAACTGCATGCAAGAAAAGGACTTTGAACATGTGACTATATTACTCTCGAGTTCGTAGAGATCTCAAAAGCTTTCATTTTGTTTTAGTATATCCCAAAGAGCTAAATCACTCTTCATCTTTTCAAGACTTGTTACTTGCGACCTTGCGAGTCAAGAAACCTGAGGCGGGAATTTAAACTATGTAAAACAAGTTTTGTATATAGTATATGAATTTATTATGACATCGGAGACAACTGACTGGGCCGTGGAAAGCTTTAGGCTCAAGTCACTACATTTCGTTTAACAAAAATCGCAATACTTTAGATATCTACTCATGAATGCTTAACGATCAAGCCGGTTTGTCTTTTGGTCCAAAGACGCTTACAGGATGCATGGACTGACTTTTATAGAAAAATTATTTATTTATTTGGGTCAACTTTTAGGATAAACTCTGAAGGTATGATATTGGAGAATTTATTATTTAAAATAAAGACACAAGTGACAATGGAGAACCACGTACAAACACTTTTTGTAATATATAAGCTAATTAATGAAGCAAAAATAATAATAATAGTTGAGTCGTAAGAATCTGAAATGTCTGAATTATACTCTTAAGATAAAGGGTGAAAAGAGAGATTACAAAATTTTGAGGCAAAATACAATGTACATCTGCATGAATCTTGGGAGACAGACTTAAACTATATAAGCATTTACCCGTTTCCCCGAGCATTTAAAAGTTTTAAACACCCTGTCTTTGCTATAATTAGCTACTACCATCCATGTTGTATATAATTAGTATTAGACTTTGGACTAACTAAACATAGTTCTGCTCATATTCATACCACAAAAGCACATATACGATCAAAAACAAACCACTATTAAGCCTATTTTCTGTATATATTTTGAATACCATTCATCATATTGTAATTTATTGTAATGATTATCTATCAGATTTCCATGTAACGCGCCTATTATGTATTCTTTCCGTTTCTATTAATTTTAACTTTATTGAAAATTATTTCACCAATTAGATTTTACAGTTTTTAATAATTGATTAAATGATTTAAAAATTGTATATTTGAAAGTGCTGTTTAGAAAAAAAAATATATTCTAATCTTTTTGCATTAAACCAAAATATCATATTATGAAATAGGCGGAGTATGATACAATGCAGACGCTTAAAACCAAACTAAATCATTCCCCTTGATTAAAACTAAGTTGTAATATACAGATCATATCATACATATATAAAATTTTGTTCGAGTTAAACGGATCAAACTAAACTTACCTGGAATAGATGAATCTTAATATCCATACCACGTAATAAGAAAACTCTGCAAAATATGAATTCTAAACTAAAACTACTTTGGTCAGAAAATGCAGATCGTATTTAAAGGGTTGACCAGTAAAAAAAAGAGTTCATAAGGTCAAGAAGACACCTGAGGTTGATGGTATTCAGAGAAACATGTGTTCACATGGACTTCCCATCTTTCACTATCACAATTTTCTTTGTTTTTTTTTTCCTTTTCTGAGGGAACCATTTGACTCCAATCATTTATTATATTTCCATACCGTTTCAGTTATTACCGTTATGGAGCTAGTTAGTTGCATCTCATCTTCTTTTCCCTCTCTTCTTCATTTGTATTTTAATAATTCATGTTGCACATTTCTTTTGCTCCATACACATTTCACTTGGATTACTATGAAAATGTGAGACTTGAGTGCCGATAAAATAAATAAACTTAGGTTTACATCATAATATTGGTTTAAGTAGGATGTGTCATTACGTACTCTGATGATCTTCATAATTTTGGTTTCTAAGTGAGATTATGCAATGAACAAAAACAAGCAGCACCTGCCCTTAATCTCGAGGTCAACGTATATATATAATTTATGTTATTTGGTTTTTAGTGACTTCAGTAACATATACGTTGGTCAAGCAAGCAGTAATACACAGAGAATAGTTAAGAGGAAAAAATGTTGGAATATTTTCATGTTACCAATGAATATTCAACTATTTATTAAATGTACAAGAAAAGGGTAATAATGCATACAGAGGCGGCATGAAATTAGGTAGCCTTTTAGGCTTAATTTTAAAACTGTAACATGGGATTTTGGGTCCCTAATAAGTGATCTTCTTAATTAGGTCACATGATTAAGTAGCTGACTCTACCGATGGGATCCGATTAATAAAAATAGAAAGAATGCATTTATATATAAATAAGCAAACAAATTTTTTGGCAATTCCACTTTAGCAATAATTTGTCATTTTTCTCTCTTGTTATATATTTCCTTTGCGAGATTCTGTCAATAATGGCACACTTATTGGAAGAAACGGGGTTTATTTTAGTTTACTAAAATATAAAAATTTATTGTTTAATGTTATACTCCCTCTGTTTTTTAAAGATACATATTCTAGATTTTTCACATATATTAAGAAATCACATTAAAAATACATTGATTTTTGTGAATAACAAATTTCCATAATCTTTAACCAATAATAATCCAATAAACACAATTAATTTTCTTGAAGTTAACAGATTTTCATTAAATAATACATTGAAAAAGTAATAAATGTATCTTTTTAAATTTTTCCCAGAACATGGATCTTTAAAAAACAGAGGGAGTACGAAATAAAATAATTTTCAGATGTTAGAAATGATTGGCATTACATATATACCCACCAAAAGATTTGACCAAAATTTGGCTGATAGTATCGAACTTTATCATTATGTCATATCGTCTTGCAGTTATTTTATTTAGTTCACTTATATATGGTCTTCATCAATTTCATTGTATCCATAATTTAAAATAACAAAACGCTATAAAATAATTATTATTTTCCCAATATGATTGAGTTTTTTTGCTTAATTCTAATATGAGTGAGTTTATAACTTAACATTTTAATAAAATAATTCGATAATTTGTTTTAAAAAAGTCTTATGTTAATATATAATATAACACAAATATAAACATAAAAATCATCGATATTCAATTATATTTTCCGTTCAGACTCTAAATTTTTATTACATCAAATTATATTATTGTTGTGCTCCAAAATTTTAAATATATATCGATGCGATAATTGTTTTGTGTAATTAGTATCAAAAACATAGACGTATGAGGTGTTTATTATTTCATTTCTCATGTTTCCATGTGGAAACACACAGATTCGACTTCCCAATCGTATTCTTCGTAGATAATTCTCTTATTATTATTATTATGCCATTAAACAAAATTAATGTTTTAAAAATTGTTAGGCGGTGATTAGGCGTTTACCAGAGAATTAATGTTTAGACGGGCGTCTAGACTGATATTTTGAACATCTAAACCGATTTAAAAAAAAATTGAATTGAAAAATCGTTTCGCTCATACCAAATTACCAACTAGATGGACGACTAGACGGACACCTAAACACCGCCTAAACCAAATTTTAGAACACTAAACATAACAAAAATCTAATACTCTGTCCGTAGAGAAGATTTTATTATCTACTATTAGAATATTTGTACTTTAGAAGTTTATCTAATGCATTCTCAAAAAATTATCTACTGATTTTAAAATTTTATAGTTACGTACATTAAAATAAAAAATACTATCAAAATTCATGTATAGTAGAATCTATCGTGTACGTATATGTCCGTAAATTCTTATAATTGATCTAAAATTAAAATTTAAATCATCTATTTTATTAAAACATGAACATGATATATTGACAATTGTTATATTCAACTATGTATTTCATTTTCTAAGAGAATATTCTATCAAATTAATATTAAATTAATATTAAATTACAAAAAATCAAATATAATAATTAAAAATTTCAAAAAGAAATAAAGTAAAAGTTATATTCTCAGGTCAAAATCTAGTATTATAATAAAATTATACTTTTGATATGGTTGCTTTCTATAGTTTGTTGAAAGGCATGTTAACTAACTTAACTAACTGTAGAAACTCAGTAAAAAACTAACCGTGGAATAGATCTCTACTATTACTTTTCTCGGCAAAATCATTAATTTATATTAGGTTAAAAGTTCACATAATTATAATTATGGTACAATGTATTATAAAGCCGCAAATTATAAATTATAATTAAATATATATTTAATGTAGGTAACTCTATTTTTTTATTAATTGTTATAAATTATAATTTCTACAGTTTTTAATTAATTATATTATGCTTTGTTATTGATTGTTAATCAGGGTGCTGCGCTGGTTTGGAACCCCATATATACATAACAAAGTAGAAGTATCATATAAATATTTGAAAATAATGTTTGTATTAAATAGGAAAAATGAAGAGTGGACCGTAAGATATTGGGTTGCATTTGTGCACGTAAATCAAATCAGTACACTAAACATGATCACCATCATACCATAATAAAAATATAAATGTCTTGGTGCACTAATGTTTATTCTCGACGTATCTAAGAAATGAGAATACACTACCAAGTCTTGGAACACGGTAAATGTGATCAATTCCCTAAGTCTTTTTAGTTATTCACTTCTCACTTTATAACCTCTCAATCAACGAGAATCGAACACGCCTTCAATTTTGATTCTTTATATTATGCATCAAATAAACCAAAAGTAGTGTGTATCTTCCGAGAAATATTCAGCAAAAACGAACCATTATTCATATTTATGTATAAGTATCTAATAAAAGTTACAGTACATGCATTTAATGTTACCAGTCTGAATGTTAATATACATTTTAGTATTGCTTTCTCATTTTAAAATCTATATAATCCAATGTCACTAGCTAGTATACCAGCATAATTATTTGTTCTATAGAAGATATACATGGTTCAATGTAATCTGATCCCGTACGTACGCTAGATTCGATGAACTAGTCTAACATGTATTATATTACCTTACATATACTACGAGATAGTTACAACGAAATGTGTTTTCATTAGTAATTGTGCCTTTTCAGCATGTTGAGAATGAGTTGTGATCTTACTTTGGTTAACGAGTTATGAATATACAGAATGGTCGGTGAAACTACCAGTAAGAACATCCAAATATTCTCTAGAGCTCCTATTCATCATACTCTTTTCCTGCTTTTTCCGTTTCACAAAAGTTATTATTAAGACACATTTTACGTGAATTAAGAAAATGATAAAAATATGTTATATATTTAAAAAAAAATGATTTAACTAAATATCTTTTCATTATTTAAAATAGTAAGAATAACAACTATATGACAAATTACATTAAAAATTAAAAACATAAAATAATAGTAGAGTGACTTTGTGAAAAAAGAAGTAATATTGATCATTGGAATCTAAAGTTAAAATAACTGAATTCCCTTCACAGCAAGAGTATATTGGTTCTCTCTAGATTGGTGCATTTTAAAGATACTTTTATTACCATATCATTAATGTTGTAAGATAAATACTACAAGGGCCCATATAACGTAAGCATTCAATGGTAACTTTCAGTATAACTAGTGGATTATATTCACTTACTAATATAAATTTGTGTAAATGCTTCTCTCTTAAAAAATTAAGATATATTACATCCATTCAAAGAATCGGAAAATCAGATCTGGTTACAAATACGATTTGAACAAAATAACATAAGTCAATTAGTTACATTTTAGATTTCACCCATTAAATTAGGCATGTTCCGCTTGTTCGATTTTTAAAGTCTTCAGGAATCGGTATCCATTCTCCGACTAAGACTGCAGGAAGATAAAATTTTCCTTGTTCGGATGTCGAAATTTTCCATGTCATCTCCGGAATAGGTAACTCCCAATGAATTCCTCATAATTTATAATCGTTATTGTTTTGTCGTCGAAGCCTAACTAGCTAAACGAACAATAGAAGAGGAGGTTTCAAAAACCCTTACCGAGAGGAGGTCCGAAGACCCAAAGATATTTTTCATTAGCTTTGACCATGAGGCATTCAAAGTTCGAATCAATAATGGGAGATTTTTTGAGCAATTACGTCGTGTTCTCAGTATATTAGAACAGTAGAATTACTTAGTTATATATTCATTCGTATACAAATAAAGTCAATTTTTCGAACATTAATGTTTTTTCTGAAGGAAAACATTAATGTGTGTCGCTTAATTCGATGAATATGTACGTTTAGTTTGGAAATATGCAACATTCCAGTGAATGTCTTAACAACCAAAATATACACTTATAAAAATAGAGGTTCATTGGATCTTTTTTTTTTTTTTTTTTTTGAAGATTAGGTTCATTGGATCTTGATAACAATATATATCTGATCACCAACAAAAAGAAAAATACAAATTATAACTATAAATTTGTTTAAAGTTTCAAGATTCTTTTCATGTATGTTGCTAGGTCTAATAAACGGTGTAACGGCTTGTATTATTCGTTTTATCATATTCAACTTTCCCTTTATATGTGTGACAATACAGAAATTTTATGGCATTTTGGATTTAAACCGTTCAATCATCGCACTCGGCCATATTCAAGTCCCAAGTCCTCATCATTAAACCCATGTTGTTAATGGCTTTCAAGGCGTAGTATTTATTCTATCATATGAACTGACAACAAAAAATCAGGTTGTCATAGTTACCAGTCTTTCATCATTTAAAATCAATAGCAAGTTCAAAAAAAAAAATCAATAGCAAACTTCTTTTTCACGAACACAGATATCTTGAGGTTGCGATATCCGTTGAACCCAAGGTCAAGCAAAAGCCACAGATTATTACTACTAGCTTTCTTTATTTTCGTAAACCTATATGCAATATATGCGTATACGTGTGTTTAGGGAGGATTTTTCTTTAGGGAGAGATTGCATTTTTATTTTTTTTATGAAAATTAGTTGGTGGTGGGATGTGTAGCCATTCGTGATGGAGGTTTAACCACGTTTGCCTCAAATTCCACAGCTCGTGGAATTCTAAGTTTTATCTTTTGAAAGAAAAAAAAAAGATTTTAAAAAGACATACAGTTTTTTTTTGTTCTACCTTACGATATACTTCTTCTGTTTCATATTTAGGCTCTAATTGGTGACCATTAAATTAGGAATATGAATAAGTAGGAAAGGAATGAATAGAAATAAAATCAATGGAATTAAAATGAATATTTATTACTTTTGTTCCATATCAATTTTGATAAGGAATATTTTTGTTCTATGGTTCCTTAAAATTTAAGGAATGATAAGGAATCAGACGGAACAAAAATTCCCTATAAATGGTGTATTTTTTAAGGAATGAGTGGGAATGGATCATTCCCCTTGATTCCCTATGTCACCAGTTAGAGCCTAAGTATTCTCTCCGTTTCATAATATTTGATGTTTTGATACAGTACACAAAAATTAAGACATCCATCTAAAAAAACACTTTAATGTTATAACTTTTAAATCGGATTATAAAAAGACTATTAAATCTAACTGGTTGAATAGTTTCGAATAAAATGAAAGTTAATCTTAAAAATCTCAAAATTTCATGTAAATTGAAACAAAATAATCCTTTTAAAACATCATCTATATTGAAATAAAGAGAGTATCATTTTAGACTTATACACACATATTAAAAAAAATATTTAGTTTTACATATTTTATATATAAAAATATCATAACCAATACATCTACTCATATTTCAACAAATAGACTGGATAATAAAATTGATAAATTATGTCTAGAAATATTAAAACGACACTTGCAATAGAATTTTTTATCTGCAATGATACTTATTAACACTAGAGAGAATGATCAGGAGAGACGTAAAAGCATATGCATTTTGGAAAAAGCTATAAAGCACAACGAAAATAAAAGATCAAATCTAAAAGTATTCATATTCATATGAAGAAAATCGTATATGGACAAGTTTTAGTTTTGATGATCTATAACGGAAAATAATACTGTTACCTATTTCTCTAAAATAAGACAGCAAAGAGGAGCAAAAAGAGAAACTCCCAAGTCCCATTGGACCTTTCATGTTTATAATGTATACATGATCGTGTAGCAATATGCGTTGTCATGTCTTCTTTACATTCGATCATACAAGCAATATATATGTATGTTATGTGCCTCCCTTTTTACCCTTGATTGATTCATACGTTGGTAGGAACCTGACATCAAGCTTAATTATCTTGTTTTCGTTCCCTTTTCAAGTGTATATTCAAAGTCATATGTCTCCTCTCTCTCTATACGCTCTGGACTTATTTTTCATTAATATTCCAAGTGGATATTCAAAGTGTATATTCATTAGTAACGAATGAAAATGTGAGATTTTGGGCCTATCAACATCTAATTATGAAATATTTATTTTTAAGATCTAATTCCAAGATTAACAGAGTGGTTGTTTAGCAAGTTTGATAAGTAATCAAAACTCTAAACATATATAAAAAAACCCTAAACATACGGCTACTTCTCTTACTAATCAATAAAGTCCATGTACCATGCGCAATATATATATGGCATGCAAAAAAAGAGGTTGCAAAATACTTGAACTACTTTTCTTGTAACTAATTATTGTATTTGTTGGACGAGGATTAAACTAATAACAATAAGTAGAACATATGAGGTAATAAATAAACAAATGATGGTGGGATGCAAGCTTATCATTTGAGACTTAAATATCATTCATCATGAGTAAAAATAATAACTAGAAAACAATTTAATTATTTTACAAATTCCAATTTGCTTCAAGTCTTCTTCTCCTATTTATACATCATCTTCAGCAATACAACAAAACACACACATACACTAAACCTCCATCTCTAGTCCAAAAACCTCTCGAAAGTCTGATTTTTTCACACATTCTAAACACACTCTCTCTGTTTTTTTTTTTCCTTCAGAACCAGTGACCTATAAACTCTGTTTAAGATGTATAGAAACAACAATAACAAGAAGTCTCTCAACATCTCAAGCATGTTCGGAAACTTCATTCCGGACAGCGACATTTTCTCCAGACGCTGCATTTGGGTCAACGGTCCAGTCATCGTCGGAGCTGGCCCATCTGGCTTAGCTGTTGCTGCTGGCTTGAAACGTGAAGGTGTACCGTTTATAATCGTCGAGCGAGCCAACTGTATTGCTTCTCTGTGGCAGAACAGAACATACGATCGTCTCAAACTCCATCTCCCTAAACAGTTCTGCCAACTACCCAACTTCCCCTTCCCGGAGGATTACCCGGAATACCCAACCAAGTTTCAGTTCATCCAGTACCTTGAGGACTACGCAAACCACTTCGAGATCAGCCCTAAGTACAACGAGACGGTCCAGTCAGCGAAATACGACGAGACTTTCGGGCTGTGGCGTGTCAAGACCATTTCCAAGAGCGGGCCACTCGGTTCATGCGAATACGAGTATATCTGCAGGACGCTTGTGGTGGCTACGGGAGAGAATGCTGAGAAAGTTGTGCCTGATTTTGAAGGACTTGAGGACTTTGGTGGAGATGTTCTTCACGCCGGAGACTACAAATCCGGTGGGAGGTACCAAGGGAAGAATGTTTTGGTAGTCGGATGCGGAAACTCCGGTATGGAAGTCTCTCTTGATCTCTACAATCACGGAGCAAACCCATCAATGGTCGTTCGCAGCTCTGTAAGTGAAATAAAACAGAGCATTATTCTCTACTCTGTTTTTGAAAACAGAGCGTCTAATACTCTGTTTTTTTTCCTTGGTTTTTTAGGTTCATGTGTTACCAAGGGAGATTCTTGGGAAATCAACGTTTGAGTTAGGAGTCACGATGATGAAGTGGATGCCGGTTTGGGCCGCGGACAAGACACTGCTCCTACTAGCTAGGATAGTCTTGGGGAATACCGATAAATACGGTCTAAAAAGGCCGGAAATTGGACCGTTGGAGCTAAAGAACAAGGAAGGTAAAACACCGGTGCTTGACATCGGAGCACTACCAAAAATCAGATCGGGAAATATCAAAATCGTCCCCGGAATCATAAAGTTCGGTAGAGGAAAAGTAGAGCTAGTCGATGGCCGTGTTCTTGAGATTGATTCCGTTATTCTAGCTACTGGTTACAGAAGCAACGTCCCTTCATGGCTTAAGGTAATTTACACAACATCTTTTATTGTTTTCAGCTTAAGTTTTAGAACATTTAATTCAATGATGTCGGAAGAAAAACATAAATACCCACCCGACCAGGTCCGAGTCTTGTGAAACCCGACTCAAGTTGTGTTTTGAATGTGAAGAATAAATGCAATATAAATCGATGTTAACATTTATATTTTTCATCAAAAAGGATACAATACGAGTTTTTGGTTCTATTTATAATTTTATATAAATCTCGTATTACAGTTAAGGAATAATATTATTAATTGCGAGTTCTCATGGAAGTCATGTTTGGTGTTGGATTTTTCAGGACAATGACTTCTTCTCTGATGATGGGATACCGAAAAACCCGTTTCCAAACGGATGGAAAGGAGAGGCAGGACTGTATGCTGTCGGGTTCACGAGGAAAGGATTGTTCGGTGCGTCACTGGACGCGATGAGTGTGGCGCACGATATTGCATGCAAGTGGAAAGAAGAATCTAAGCAACACAAGAAAACTGCTGCAGCTCGTCATCGTCGGTGTATCTCACATTTCTAATTATAAAACACTACTAGAGGAAAAATACAAAAAAGAGATACGATTGTGGAAAAAAACCAAAGAGATAACTAAGCCCTCTCTTAAGAAGAAACCCACAAACAAACAAAAACATGTGAAAAATAAAAAATTGGGGGTTTTTTTCTTTGTTTCTAAAGAGATGTGGCTTTATATTTTTTTTTGTTTATTATTTTGCTTTGTGAATGCTCTATTTCATTGTTATTGTGTATTACTTTTCTTCTTCATTTTAGATTCTGATCTCTGTAAGAAGTTTTGCTTAATCTAATATGACAAATGTTATTGTGTATTACTTTTCTTCTTCATTTTAGATTCTGATCTCTGTAAGAAGTTTTGCTTAATCTAATATGACAAATGTTATTATATTTTATCTAGCTGAATATTTGTTGTAGCTGATTAGGAAAACAAAGAAGAGAAAAACACAACTAATATCATGCTGTTTCATTACTGGAAGAATACTCTCATAAGTTAGAGCTGTTATTTTAGTGATTAATGAATTATTAGAAATATCATTACCAATTTGTAATGATTTTAATTTGACAAATGATTGATTACACATGATTGTCTTGTACCATTATTACCTAAATGTTATGATGACTCAAATCCCAGCGAACAAAACATGCATTTATGTAGGATATGCAAAATCTATTAGTGATGCAATTGATCTGATAACCTGAAAAATAAAACAAAAATGCATATATCTACACAAAAGAAAATACCAATGTTTTCATGGCATAATATGAATTAATTTGATAATTTGTAGGATACAATAGAATCTGATTCTTCAGTATATATATGATACAAATCTAATTTAAAACTTTTATTAATCTAAACGGATTCAGATCCCAAATTTACAACATGTAAATAAAAATACTGTTAATACAGTATTAATTAAGTTTTTCATCAGTCAACTTTCACTTCAAATTGCTTTATTTCATCATATATATAAACATTTTTTACATACTCTGTATATGGACACCTCTGCTGGGAAAAAAAAACTCTGGTACAAAAAGAGCAGACGTTGATAAATATCAAGTTTCATTTGAAGTCTGAGACTCCGCAGGCAAGGTCACTGAACCAGAAGAACAGGGAATTGATAAACAGAAGGACAAGAAAGTAAAATTTTAAGTTTTGTGTATGTGAAATGTGGTGAAGAGCGAGTGAAGCTAAACCATTGTTTCTTCATTCTCTGGTCCAAACAGAAAACATTAAAAGCTGATTCCTCCCAACGGTGTAAATGTCTGTTCCCATCCTCTTAAAACAGTTATTCGTGTTCTCACACAAAACCCTGCAACCTTTTACTCAGACATCACCTTAACCTAAAGATATGGAGGAAGATAAACACATGGGTGACTTTGATCAAAAAAAAAAACACATGGGTGACTTGGATTCAGCCGCCGATTAAGACTGTTTCTTCTTCTCTGTTCTCTTTCAAGAAACACCAAACCAACCCATCTTTTTTTTGCCAGTGTCTTATCAAATTAACAAGGGAAATAGTTTTGGATATTACTAACATACTACAAGTTGAAAATACAGTAGGACCAATTTACATTACTCATTATCGTAGAATATGTATCATCCGTAAACCTACATGAGAAGCGCCTAAATGTTCATTTGTTGGAGAGCATTTGATGTTAGACCCTTATAGGACCAACCTGAAGCAAGAATGCATTTGCAAGTTACACTTTTTGCTACGAAGTTGCTTCCCTGTTTGTGTTAGTAAGGAGTGAAGTTTACCAAACTTAGGATGAACTCAAACTCAACGTGAATTGAAAAAGTTTTCTAAAAATAAACAAATTGAACTGACTGAAATAAATTTGGTTGAATCACAATGAACCAAGTTGGGGCGATCTCTTGTATTTATTCAGAATCCCTATAAATTAACCAAAGAAACTAAACCAATCTTGCATGCTTGATATGGAAGAAAGTCATCTTGACCAATGAAAATATTACACAAAACACAGGTTTACGTTCCAGCAAAACAATACAAGAACAACTGTATGTTGAATCATTCTTTCTCTTATGAACCAGTGAAAAAAATAAAACAAGAACATGTTAATCCTCACTGAAACATTCATTCATTCATTCATTCGTTCATCATCATCGTATGCATTTGTGAGAAACTAGGAGATAATCACCAAACATCAGGACGGAGTTCACCAGTCGCCAGTGGCATCCAACGACCAGAATTGTATACGTTCTTACCAACTTTCCATCATCCCGGAACATCCTTCATTACATCAGCCTCGTAGTCTAAATACTTGTTCCACTCAGACACAAACCTATTTAACACAAACAATGGGTTGAAACACGGTTACTACTACTATAGACGAGCATCATATTTCTCTTCCTTCAACGCCCTACACATCAAAGAAACATGGCCAACCTGGTACATTCCTCAAGCAAAGGCACCAGAAACTGTATGGAAAATGGCCAAGGCCCTTGGACCCGTATTGGACCAGCGCTAACCTACCAGACCATCCTGAAGCAGCTGCATGTCCTTCACACTCGCCATCCCTGGCTTCTTCCTTATCATCCCCTCCGTCATCTTCGCTCGATTCAGTTGACTCCGATCACTACCACTGGATCCGATTTTGATTTTGCTAAACCGAGTATCTGTTTCTATGTTGTTTTCTTTGATGGACTGGGCTTTTATGAGGCCCAATTCTACTTCATTGAAATTTTCTCACCTTCTATCCATATCTATGATCCTACGGTCTTAATGCCATGAGCATTGGGGGTATGGTATCTTGAGGGAGTTTTTCATTAATTAACAACTAAAATTTAAGTAAAAATAATGAAAAAAGAGGAGTGAGATAACAAGAAGTCTTAAGCATGAGAGACTATTAAAAGTTTGAGAAACTCAATTGTCAAATGTCCATTATTTATTTGTCAGAGTTTTGAAGATGTTAAAATTAGTTTTTGACAGACTCATTAGATTCTCTACCACTTAAGTTTTAAGATACCCTAATCTTCTTAGTAATTTAACTCTTTTAAGGTGATATATGATTGTTTGAATTACCGGTTTTACATTTTTAGATTTTTGTTTTTAATTTTTAGGTTTTTGGTTTTGATTTTCAATTTTAGGTTTTTTTTAGTTTTTAGAATTTGGTTTTTGGGTTTACTGTAGCTTTTAGTTTTTCAAAAAAGTAATCAATATATACATTATTTCAAAATAATAAAACAAAATATCAATAAAATATTTAGAAGTTTCCATTAAAATTTATCAAAATATAGTGATTATTATCCAATAATTTTATTTATATAAATTAATAAGTAATGGTTTACAATTAATGAATATTATATAAAAATATCAAAATTTATTTACAGATATGAGAAGAAAAATAAATTATTTTACATTATTGTTTAAATGATATCTTATCTACAAAAACTTCTATGGAAATTTTCTCTTTATAATAATTAAATAAATCTAGTATTTTCTATAAAAAAATCATTTTTATTAAAATCCCACAACAATTTAATATAGTTTATCATATTTAGCTCGTTATAATAATTTTCGCTTATAATGATTGATTGTGATTATACAATAGATCAAATAAGATTAAATTTGTATTTTTAATTTTGTAAAATATATTTATGTATAATAATATTTCATAACTAATTTTGAAATTAGTGAAAATATTACATATAATGTTTAAAAATTTAAATATTTCTTGAATCTTTTAAAAAGATTTGTTAATTTTTTTTTAAAAAATATTTATATATTTAAACTGAAAATATATCAAAAGATATTATGATTAAAGTAGTTAAAAAATTCTATATATTATTTGTCTTAATAAAATACATTTAACAAAAATTAAAGGATTGTCCAAATTAAAAAAAATCACACATGAAAAAGTCATGACTTGTGTTTTAATATATAAGATTTGTAATAATATTATAATGCTAATCATGAAATTAATTAATGTATTATTTTTTAAAAAATATTTAAACTTTTTGGTAAGATCTTGTACAGATTTGGTAGGTTTAGGTGTCATTAAAGTTATGAATATATAAGGTGCTATCATAAGTTATAATAATAATTGAGAATAAATATAGCATGATTTTTTAGGAATATGTTCAATTTAAAATATCATATATGAATTGGAGTTGTGATTTCTCTTTTAATATAGTAATTTTTCCTTTAATATATAAAATTAAATGATGGTCCAAATTAACAAAAATCACACATGAAAAAAATTATGACTTTTATTTTAATATATAAAATAGTCTGGCCAAAAAGCTTAAAAAAACCAAAAAGAAAAGAAAAAAAAGAGAATTCTGGAGCCTGGAGGGACTGTTTTATATACACGTCGTAATAAATTGCATGAGATGTAAATTTAAATCCGGGCCACAGATATATACTGTAGAGAGGACGATGCATGAAATGGCACGACAAGTGTTTGACATGCAAATCGAATCTTCTTAAATATTTTGTCTATCTCATCATAACGCAACTAACTAGGTCATATATTATTGTCTACACTTGCTGTCTTCAGCGCCGGTTTGGCATAGGTGCGCTCAATGCGACCGCCCCAAGACTCGCTTCAATTTTTTTTTTCACCTTTTATTTACATGCACAATAGTACGTGAACAACTAATCAATGGTTAAAATGGCGTATGCATTATCAAAAGCCAATACAAATAAATGGTATTCACTTTCCAACAATGACAAATGAATAAATTAATCATTTTGTAAGCAACTAAACTTAGTGTATAAGAAAACGTTAAATATTTTCTTTTTGTACTAGACACACCATACATCAGAAATGAGTAAAAAATATAAAGCACTTTAACCATTAAGATATATTATGGTGTTGCCTAAACTTAATATTATATTAAATTTAAATAGTGTTACAAATCTATATTATTATTTGCGAAGTGATTTTTCGTAATCGGATTCTCACTTTAAAAGTTAGACTGGTTAATATCGTTTATACTTTAATGAATAAAATATATAAATTAATTACATAATAAAAGGGAATTTTAGTTATTTTAATAAAATAAGTGATTAAAATTATAATAATAATAAGTAGAATTATTTGAAACATAATATATATATTTTAAAGGTAAAATATAATTTTTATATATATTGTGTTGTTATCTGAAATTATCTTCTAATAATAATTTTTTTTTAAAACCAGAAAACACATAACTAAAGATTAATCAAAAAAATATTAATTTTATATAACTGAAAAATGAACAATTAGCTTATATTACTATTTTCAAAACGATTTTTCTTCTCTCAAGTTAAAAGTTAGAGCGTTTAAAATCTTCATTACCTTTAACAAATAATTATATTTGATTTGTTAATATAGAATTACTCACAAATTAAAAATGAATTTCATTAATTTGATTCTCATCATTTTTAAAAAAAATTATATATTATGTGATCCAAAAAAATAAATATAAATACATGTTTATAGTTTTATGTATATATGAATATTTTCAATTTTTTACATAATAAAATATATTATTAAAATAAAAACTTTATTGTATATAAAATTAATATTTAATTAATTATTAAATATATAAAAGAATGAAAAATTATTTTAATGGTTCTCAAATTGATAATATATTATTTAATAATTTGTAAAACTATTAAGCCCGCAACTGCGGGCAAAACAGCTAGTATAATATTATACAATAGTTTAATTTAGATTAAAATAAATATTAGTTAGTTTGTTCTGAAATAATTAAATATTAAAGGTAAAAATCATAGGGCCAAAAACATTAAATAGTGTTATATATACTCCCTCTGTTTCTATAAGATCCATTTTTTAGATTTTTCACACTTATTAAGAAAAAACATAAAATTTTAGTTACCAATGCATTGTTTTTATTAATTAACAATTCCCCAAAATTTTGAACCAATAAGATTTTAATAAATACAATTATATTTTTGGAAATATACAATTTTTCATTAATTAATGTCTTGAAAATGTAGAAAGTGTATCTTTTTGAAACAAATTTTTTTTCTAAAACATGAATCTTTTAAAAACAGAGGGAGTAACATCTTTATATGATACGATATACTAAGCTAGCATTAGAATTCTTGATGCAGCGCATAATCATCTTTATATGATACGATATACTCCTAGTTGGGCTGCTTTTTCTTAATATTATGGGTATGAATGTGTTCAAAAAAAAAAGATATAGTTTAATTATATTTCAATAGATATTAACATTCCTTTATTTTAGCTTATTTGATTACATCTTTTAGTTAGTTGGTTTTATCTATAAATTCAGTTCTTATCTATTGTTATATAAGCACCTTTTGGTGTTGTAAACGTTAGTGGGATTTGGTGTAATTGATAAAGAGCTCTGAAAGCATTTAATATACATTGTTTTCAGATAAAAATAGACTCTCAACAATCTCAGAAAAGCAAATATTTCTAGACATTATTAGAATCAATAGATTACTTGTATTTTTTTTTTTTTAAAAGATAACTTGTATTATCATGGTATTCTACTATACCATGGAGAGTGTTTGCGAAAAGTGAATTAATTGTTTACTTAAGATCATAGTTACTAGATATATAATTTGAAACAAATTTTGTAAATTAGAAACCCTAATAATTTCTCCACGCTTAATTTTGGACATGCACGAAAAAGGAGCTGATAACTTCATACACTAGTACGAACCGTAACTATGATCAAGGACTAAACAATAGTCACACATTACATAACACAATGGCCGAAATCAAAGGAAACGTTACAAACACCCAAACGAGAAAATACATCAAGTCACCCTAAGAATAATCAAGGATGTGGAAGTATCCCGCCACCAACGACACCGTGTCCACCGCCGACGCCACCAACACCACCAATACCGGCTGCCTTACCGATACCACCACCACCGACTCCACCTATACCACCCCCGGTTCCGCCTAGACCGCCAACACCGCCAATACCACCTGCTTTACCAATTCCACCACCGACTCCACCTAAACCACCCCCAGCTCCACCTAGACCGCCAACACCACCGATACCTCCTGCTTTACCGATTCCACCGCCTACTCCACCAAGTCCGCCTAGCCCACCTCCTACACCGCCTAGCCCACCGCCAATGCCATGAAAACCACCGATTCCAGCTGCACCGCCTATGCCACCATATTTACCAATACCGCCAAGACCTCCAATGAGTGGCATACCTAGACCTCCCACGCCGGCGTAACCACCAACTCCCGCGAATCCGCCGACTCCTGCTACTCCTCCGATGCATTTTTTGTCGCCAATGCTTTTTGGTGGTGTCTGATCTGCATTTGCATGCACGAGCGTTGTAGTTGTATCGTCATGTGTCGTCGTCTTGCTCTCATCAAACACACCCGGCATTTGACGAGCATGTGCATGGACGACAGACAGAGCGAGGAAGACACCAACCACTGACAAAACTCTCGACATCTCTCTCTCTTCTCAGCGATCTCTCTTTTATTTAAATTATATTGATTGTCTCGTATGTTGTTTAGGTTTACAATGAGTTTTCTAGGATTTATATAGCAAAATGTAGGGTTGGTGACAGTTGAAAGTCATAAATTTAGCTATGACCATATTTAAAGAAAACATTTTCCCCTTATTAAAGACTGTCTGACTATACAACTATACGATTGAGAACTGATTGGTCTAATTTCAAATGTTGGTTCATTTTTGGTTGTGTAAACTGTAGTTAGCTAGTGACTTCACTCTTCAGGCACTACAGCAAGCGGGATAAGACCATGAACTAAATTTTAATTCGTTCATCGTGTTCTTTTTGTAGTGTAAATTTGAAACAGACCAAAACTAAACCATATAATAAAACAAAAATTATAGCGATATATTAGCTAAAAATTAAAACAATTTACAAATTTTATAGATATAAACTTATTAAATTATATACGTTAGAGAACATATTCTATTTTAAGTCCATTACAAAAAAAAATCATTAAGTAGGTAAAAACGAAGAACAAGTCTATAGCCGAACAATAAGGTTTTGGGACGATCAGAATTGGGGCCGCGATGGAAGGGATGATGATCGTATATATATAAAGCTTTTAGCTAGAGTTTGCGTTTTAATTATGATTAAAATCAGAAGTTCTGAATTGTGAGGGTTTCGATTGTTCTCTCTAAGTTTTCTATATTCTCAGAGTACTACAAGAGTTACGATGCATTTGTTGATGCTCTCTTCAAAACTGGCCGAAGTGCTGATCTACAGTGGAAAAACGGTAAGGAGTTTTCCACTCTGTAGGGCATTCGTTTCCGCGTCACCAAGGCCCTTACAAGTAAGAACCAATAGATGTTTCATATTTGCTCTCAAAAACTTTATTTCACAAGTTTACTGCTCACTTGGTGTTTGTAGAGTCATGATGATTTTAGAAACAGAGATATTTTTAAAAGTTTCAAGTAAATTGGATTCATAATATTTTGAAATCTGTCTTATAATTGAAGGTTTTCAGAATTTCTATTCCAGTAGTATCATATCAATTCAACTACAAGTTATGATATGTTGATATCTAATTATTACATACTAACAGGACCTGCTGGAAATTAACTATGCATACAGTGTAGAGAGTTTCATACTGTAATACGTTGTAGCCTTGTAGGATAATATACATTGTAATTGGAATTTGGTTATGATAAATTAAATAAAGGGAAAAGAAGAGGCAGATCAATGCAAAAATGTGAAAGAAGCAGCAGATGCAGTGAAGGACGGAGCGAAGCAAGTGAAGGAAACCACCGAGTATATCCAAGATGTCGCTTCCACTACGTCTGGCCGGGTATACAACTCCATTTTATTATTTGACTATTCTGATTAACTAAATATAGACGTACGTATGTATGTATTTGGTTTGATTATTATTGTGTTTATATTTCATTGATTTTGTTAATTAGGTAAGTAAGATGACAAAAGATGTGACAGAAAAGGTTACTGAAACGACGGATTCTGTCACTGAAAAGGCTAAAGGATCTGTATCTGGAGTCGTGGATACAGTTAAAAATGCTACTAATATCATTAAGAACAAGACTAGTCGCGATTAGTTACTAGCACATCCAAATATTTGATATATTTATATATATGTTTCAATAAATTAAATAGTATTCAAAGTAATGATCGGATTAGTAATAGTCTGACTAAATTTTGAATATAAACTAAAACCGTAATTTAAAGTACGTAATGCTCGGAAAACCTCTGGACTGTGTAGATACTATCTCAGCTCTTGTAGCATAACAATGGCAAATACGATGTAATGGTCTCTTTGGTGATGATTGATCTTTGTGTTGAAAGAAAGAATAAAGAGACTTTGTCTTCATTGATTTAGTTGGGTAATGCTGTAAAGGTAAGAAGTGAAATGTTTTTTAAAATGATAAATATGTTATCCACCGTTTGTACAATCTTTTGAAGTTAGGCTATATGAGTCCAACATATTTTATGTTCTAAAGAGTTATTATAAACGCAAAGTTTATTTTACATAGTTATATATGGATAATTTTATCCAAAATATAGCATTCTTAAAAGCCTATATCATATGTTTTAAAAATTTTATGTTACGTAGTTGTAAATAATCTTAATGATGTGAAAATAAAAGGTTATCGTTCATTATCTCTTGGAACATTTTGCTTGTGAACTTTGATCTTCTTTTTTGTCATGTGGGTGCACATGGAGCAGATTTAGCGTGTTTTAGGCTTCTCTTGCTTTTCATGTTAATGATTAACTTTCCACAGCAAAAAGCCAAATAACAATAGATATGCTAATTTTTCTTCCCAACAAAAGATATGCTAGCTTTCAAGAGGAAAATTTATGTTAATCAGTGATATATTATCGGAAAAATTGCCAAAACGAAACAAAACTTTAATATAATTGTCATTTTGGTATATTGCCGATTTGACATTGTCCATATAATACATTTTTTATAATCTTAAAATTAATTCTCGACTAATCAAATTAATCAAATAAAATAAAATTTTTAAATTTCTTTTAATATTTAGAAAAATTGTAATTATACCAAAAGGATAATAATAAAAGATAAAAAATAAAAATAAAACAATAAAAATAAACAATTCCAGTAGTTATATACTTTGTTTTTCTGCCTTTCTCTCGACGAATATAGAGGATAACTTGATTTGTTTCTCGACGAACAAGCGATTCAAGGAATTCTATCGACGAACACAGAAGTGATTCTCTCCCTTCGTTTTCTCCGACATCGTTAAACATCGAATGTAAACACCAAACTTTCTCCATCTAAACTATAGAAAAATCATGGATTGATGAACAATAAAATATATAATTTTTGATATTTTTGACAAGGAAAATCAACTTATACACATTTTAGGGAAGTTAGAATATTACAAATATTTTTAGAATATTTTCTTAACTGAAATTTTCCTAAATTTTCGTAAAATCAATTTTTTTATGTGTAAAAGACACTTTTTACACTGCATATCACATGTAGCCGTTTGAATAGAGTCTAGATTTCACATTCCTAAAATTTCAGAATATCTCATAAAGGTAGAAACTTAATTCGGCAAATAGTAGCTATCTTTATAATTAGTAAAATTCGCATTTTTCATATTTAGAAGTTTAATTAAAAGTAAATTATCTGTTCTAAAAAATAAAATAAAATTGTTTAATTTGGACTTTAATTTCTACTAATTCATTTTCCGTAGAAGATAAAATCTAGTTTTAGTAAAATGTAATTTAAAATTTTAGTTTATCAAAATTTTCAACCAAAAAATATCAGTTAGTATATATGGTTGTTTTATCAATTGTTTTTATTTTTTTATTTATGAAACTATGGTGAAAGGGATAAAATATGGACAACAAAGTTATCCAATGAACAACTATGCAAAAATTTTGTTCATTTTTGACAATTTTCTCTATATTCTTTAGCATTTGAGATTTAACATTATATCCAGACTGAGTTTAAGATTTGTATAGATTCATTAACAGGTTATTACAACACAAAGCTACTATCTAATGTAAACAACAATAAACCATGGTTAATGATAAAAAAAATTATTTAAAAGCGACAACACAAACTATCTAATGTAAAAGCTAATTATTTAAAAGCGACAACCATCGCTTTTTTCAAGACTCTTTAAAAGCGTACGTCGTCTGAGTTAGTATTTATTAAATTTTGGTATTTTGAAGGTACATACATATTCACACATAATAGACATTTACAAGATTTTTTTTTTGTTAATTTGTTTTACGATGTCTAGTTGCATTATAAATTTATAAAGTGTGTATAATATTTTGTTCTAAAGCTTTACGTGGTAGGAAAGCAAAACTCTGGCTATTCGAATTTGTCGCAATTAAACTATTTTCTAGTGTTAAAACCGAAATATGCAAAGTTTTTATGAACCGCTAATTACTATTGGTTGGTTGCTTCTATAGCTAAAAGGTACAACCACAACAAGTTAAAACCACGCCGGGAAATAAAGCTAAACAAATCCAGCAAACAAAAAATTGCAAAGACAAGTAGAAGATTCACAAATCATTTAGACCCTATATTTAATTGTAAACCTTAAGAATACACAAATTTTTAAAAAACAAGACATAATATTCTTGTTTTTTGGGTATATGAGTTGATCAGACAGAACCAACAACACTTTGGGAGTTTCTCTTTTACATAAAAGGTTGTTTTTCCCTTTTCTTGTGATAACTTGCGGCTGAAGCAAGAAAACCCGAGGTTGAGAAAAATCGACATGAACACACAAAAAAGAAGATAATTGCCCTCTTAAATGACAAATGTGTGAAAATGTACACTTTTGTCTAAATATAATAGAAGATGGTTATGCATTTTGGTGGTTATAGGTGTTGGGAAGAGGTTAAAAACAACTATGAGGTACATTGACGTCCTCTACGGCATGGTAGAGCTCCGGCGTCCGAAGTAATTGTATCGACCAATGAAGAAGATTTAGCGGCGAGGCTAGAGGCACGTGCGTAGCTACCAGATGCAGCGACTCCTGAAGCAGTGAAGTAAGCTCCGTTCTGTAGCAAATCTCCTTCGGTTCTCCAATTCCATCCTTTCCAATGACCCGTCGGTGTGTTCACTCTCTTCGTTACCTATCAAAAATATTTAACATCATAACTATCAAAAATTCACTCTTCGAATTTATTGATTTTGATTAGTTATTACTATTAAATTATATGAACTTCTAACCTAAAATAAATAAATTAGTAATAATAATTTAAGATCTCTTCTAATCTTTAACCAAAAAAAAAAAGATTTCTTCTAACTTTGAACGTGGGACAATGTTCGTATAGTTACCTCTTTAGCAAAAGGATTTTTAGGGGCGGCATAGCGGTTTCCTTGACTGTTGATTGTTGGGTTTGCACTTCCACCGATCGCATACATTTCCCAGTGAGTATAGTCGTTGTTCACGACATGGAAGTACCCGTGCCGACACCTTCACGAACAGTTAATTACATTGGTCAGAAAACAAAATCATAGAAACAGAGTAGACAGAGCATACTCTGTTTTTGTTCTGACTTTATATATATATACCTCGGCATTCTTTGAATAAGTCCGACCCCAAAATGGTTATAAGCAATGGTAACTTGCATAGCCTTGTCCCTCGTGTAAGAATCACTATGTCCGAGCAACATAACCTCGTTGTGGTGAGTCATGTGGTTGTTAGAGATTGTAATCGCGGTCGAGCCCATAATTGCATCCACAAGCCCATCAGCGCAATGAGACAACGAGTTGTGATCAATCCAAACATGACTCGAGCCAAAGATGGAAATGGCATCACCATCAGCCATTGTTCTCCACCCAAAGTGTGTCTCTGAGCTTCTAACCATAGCGTTACCGGTTGGTCTACAGTCATGAATATGCAATCCATGGACAATGACGTTCGTCACGTACTGAATCGTGATGCAACCGCCATTAGCGATGTGGACGTTTGCGCCACGTCCGTCGATCGTTTTGAAACTGTTCACGATTAGCTCTTGTTTTAACTGAATCACCATATCACGTTTGAAGACGATCCATAGTGGTCGGTCTTGGATCACGGCGTGACGTAATGTTCCCGGTCTAGGGTTAACCGGGTTGTCGTCTCTTGGGTCAGTTACTACGTAGAAACGACCGTCGCGACCGCCAATTGCATTTCTTCCAAATCCGATACCACAGTCTGCTAGACGTTTGCGGTTCTTGTGCCAATTGCGATCGCATCGCCAACAATCGTCGATTGGGTTGCCTGTTCCGCAAGTAAAGTAACCTAGCTTCCTCCTCTCGGTATGGTTTCTCACACTCCTGTAGAATCATACAGAGGTTTAGACTGGTTTCATTATATTCTTCTTAACCAAATCTTCCCCCACAAACTTAGTATGAATAATTTTTAAAAATTAAAATCACACCAGAACACGTGCACATAACATGGTTGCTGATAAATACGTAATGTATAGTAGACTTTTTTCATAGACATGTGTCGGTGGGATTAGGTTTTCTGGCTAAGATTCTTGAAACAAACGGCGTAATAGAGAACCGTTAAATTGTTCTGTTACAACCACATGGGAACTATCCAAAATTATTTTTAAAAGATTATTTTTGCACCTCTTTAAAATACACTATGTATGCTGTAAAGAATTATTGATATTTCAAAAATAACTTTCTATTGTACGTATTTTGAAGTAAATTTTTAACGAATTCGCAGTGTGCACTCAGCCGTATACGTATGGTTGGTGATGTTGAAAGATAATTTAATTTGGGGGAGGACATGATAATACATTATCTATGTAAATGCAATAATTCGCTGGACACGGATCTGCATAGCATTAGTGCATGTGGTGTTTGCGGTGAAAACGTTCTGCTAGAACTAGCTCAACAACGGTTGAGAACGAAATAGGAAAAAAAGTTGAGAATTATATAAAGAGAATTAGAAATGTAAAGGATACTATATTGAGAAATTATATAATGAATTACTTTAAAACATATCTTTTTGGCAAAGTTTTTTTTTAAAAAAGATTTACCTTATAACATATCAATGCATGCAACATGTAGTAGGTGATATAAAAATGTATACTTATGTCAGAGAAAGATTAAATAAAAGGAAAAACTACAATAATATTTTGTTTCATGTAAGAAAAAACTTATATAGATATCTTACTTAACGAAATGAATCTGGCCGAAATAATTAATGGCAAATGGTCACGGGACTGGATCTCACTAGTAGCAAGAATAAATAATAGTGTGAACATGGGGATTTTTGGATGAGATATAAATATAGCAACAAAGTGTGAATTAAGTTGGTTAGAGAAGAAGTAAATGTGACAGCATTTGTAGGCTAGATCTTGATGCAACAATAGATTGAAACAAAAGCCACAATTGCACAAGAAATCTCATTGCACAATTGTAAATGCATCATAGTTATGACTTTTTTAGACCATAACAAATACTAAAAAAATGTTTAGGCAAAAAAAAACTAGAAATATATAGAAATCAAATGACGTTCGTTCTTACATTTCAGCCAAGGCGATAACTTCGTCAGCTACTTCATCTGGATTCGTCACTGCGTGCTTGTTCCATTCGATTTCTTCCGATCTATAAAAAATCGGAGATCACATTGCAACAAATTTAGATATATAATTGAGAATCTAGGAAATAATGATTACATTATTGTAATGCTTTTAAATTTATAACACATTCAAGAATGCACACTACACCGCTCAATAAAATTCGCTATCACGATACTTTTAGACCATCTTTAACTCATCTTTACATTTGCATATATAAGAGCATTTACAAACAAATGTATTTTAATTCATTTTTATTTTTATTCTAAAATAGAATAACCTTTATTTTGAAAGTAATTTTTTATCTTTTATATGCATACAGTAGAGTAAATTTCATTATATTATATAGTTTTTATGTTGTTAAAAATACAGTTTTTGTATTTTAGGAAAAAAATACACAGAATATGGCCTTAGAAAAGGTTGTCTTCTGACATAATTGTTAACAATTGAAGAAACTGACCCTATCAACAATTCCGACACTACGTAGCGCATTGTCTAAGGTCAAACCAGTAAATCTAAACAGAGGCAAGTATAACTACACAATTGCGTTGACTCATGAGTGTATCTATGCAAACTAAAAATGGCGAATGTACGGTCTGGATCTTTGGATCTGGATCACAACACAAAATTTAACGGCTCACATTGTTTCATTTAAAGAGAAGACGGTTGTAGTACTGTAGTAGAGATCGAAAATGCGAAGAAAAAAACAAAACCCATTTTCTCCTGCTGCTAATCTTGTCGGTTGAAAAAGAATTAGAACAGTTAAACATAAATGATTTTTATAATAACTTTCTGGATTTTTCCTTTGGAATCCGAGGAAAATGTAGTTCGAGAAAAATGAAAATAATGTAAACGTATTATTTACTGGTGTAAAAACAAATAAACGAAAAAGGCCCTTTGGAGAAAATAAACCATCTTCTCTGTATCGGAAAACAGAGAGGTGTAAAGATAAAGACCTGGAGAGAGATGAGATCTTGTCGTGTGTACTGTTCTCCATTGCTCCAACGAAGAAGAGTAGACACATCATAGCTAAAATCCATGTCGGAAGAACCACCATTGAGGCAGAAGCTGAGCAGAGTGTTTGTTATGGTTCGACAGAATTAGATCAGAGGAGTGAGAGTTAAAGGACAGTGAATGTACGAGCTTGGAGATATATTGGCCTTCTTATAGAATATAGAGAGAGGCAAAAAAAGAAGAAAAAAAAGGAGAGGAAAAAAAAGACAGACACGAAAAAGAGACGTTAAGACGGCCGTTAATGTATAGATACGATACGACGTGGACTAGTACAGTTTGATTCTTTGTCTTGCCTTTCAGCGTGATTAGTTGTTAACTCAACTCCATCTCTTTAATTACCGTTCTAACCGCCACTAACTGCTCAAGCGTGTGAATGTGATTGACAGACATCGCACGCATTTTTTATGAAATTGCGTGCAATTTCTTATTTTCATTTTTGAGAAAGAACCAAAATCTCTATTCAAATGGGTTCTTCATAAAAATACATACGATCAAAACAAAAAAAATGATTTCTTATTTTTTTTTATATAAATTGTTAATTTTTAATAAATAGTCTACTATACAAGATCCACTTTACAACTCTACAACCACAAAATATTAGGTGATGATTGTTTCTTTGGTTTTTAGATTTTAATTTATAGTTTTTGGAATTGGGTTTTTGATTTTTAGATTTTAGTTTTGGTTTTTGATTTTGCAGTAGATTTCGGTTTTTTGAAAAACATGGATGAATGTTTTAACTTTTAGCTTTTAGTTTTTGGTTTTTGATTTTAAAATTAAGAAAATAAAAATATTATTAATAATAAAATATTTGTTCTGAAAAGGTAAATATAAAATACTATTATACAAAACAAATAAATATAAAATAAAAAGTTATTAACAATATATATTTGTAATGATTAACTTCAAAGAAATAAATTTATATTATTGATAAGTTTCAAATTTTATCTGAATCATTTTGTATTTACATGCATTTATTGTTAGATGTATGCTCCAAAGAATTAGCTAGAAAATGTCTTTAAGATATATGTTCGGATTATAAACATTATTTATATTACATTTATTTTAAATACCCTATGGTAGTTTTTGTTGGATTGATATTTTTTTTTTAGCAATATTAAATGTAAAACACGTTTTAGGCAAAATACTAGAAATAGTTGACTTTTTGTTTTTCCAAATACAAACACGTTATAGTAATAATTATCATTTTTATTTAATTTCTTATATTAATGCATAAATATAGTAGATTTTTTTTTAAAGATAAACTATGAAAATCATCGTAAGTTTAGTAGGAAAACTAAAAAATTTTGGTTTTTGGTTTTTGTGTTAAAAAACAGTAATTTACGAAAACTAGTTTCCCTACAATCTAGAGAATCTATTTTTTGAAAATCTTGATTGGAAAAAAAGATTTTGTAAAAACAAAAACCAAAAACCAATTCAAAAACTACAAACAATCATATGAACCTCAAAAATATTCTACATTTTTAAGCATTTAGAATTTTATCTTTTTTCTCGAAGCAGTAAGTAATTTTTGTTATCACTTCAATTTGTATTTTTTTGTTATCGTTCTCGTTTCCATCACATTCAGGGACGAAGTTAGTACATCCACTATAATGGCACATGCACCCAAAATATTATCAATAGGATTTATTTAGTATCCAAATATTCAAAGAAATCTGGTGGTTGTGGTGGCTTAATGCTTTAATGCACCACTTTAATATCTCAGGTTCGAATCCCTCGTATACCATCTAATATTTTTGGAACTTGTGCACCCACTAGAAAATGATCCTGGCTTCGCCCCTGATCACATTATAAGTTAGAACATGTTGATAGTTATTCCAGATTAGGTTAAAGAGAACATAATCGATTATTGTTTACCCAAATCTATTTTTAATAAATATGATGGAGTAAATATATACTCTTTAGTAAAGTGCAAGAATATAATATATTTAAAATTTTATAATATAAAGTATATTGTTATATCTATATGATGGAGTAAATATATACTCTTTCATCAATTCCGATTACACTATTTTAGACGTGATTTTTTTACTCTGTATAGAGAGGAAAGATATCATTCTAGCCAATATGATGGAGCTAGTCCGCTCAGTAGTTATAAAAAAATGTTTAACAAACGATATTTTTGACTACGATTTATTATTGAAAGAACTTTTGGTGTGTGAAAAAGAAAATGGCGAGTTTTAAGAGATAGCCAAGATACTTTGACCAAAAAAAAGAGAGAGAGATCCAAGATACAACATACATATTCAAAGAAGATCTGTTGCAGCTACAATGGCGCTGATAGTTTTATTAGGGTATCAAATTTAGGAGATGTTGATTTTGATTCAGAATATACAACTGACAACGGATCAACTGAAAACTTTGATTTAGATGAAGAAAAATAACTCAATAACACTCACATGCACTATATTGAAGGCATTCAAGATCAAAATTCTGCATTTTATGGGATTCAAGATAGTTTTTATTTTATATTTGATGTTTTTGTTTTAATAATAGTATCTTTTTTTTTGTTTTTCCAGTATAAATATTTTACTGTTAATAATATTTTCATTTTATTATTATTAAAATCAAAAACCAAAATCTAAAATCACCATTCAAGTTTAAAAAAAAAACTAAAATTTACTGGAAAATCAAAAATCGAAAAAAGATAAAAACCAAAAACAAAAAAACCAAAAAATCAGAAATAAAAATCTAAAAACCAACAAAACAATCATCACCTTAGTTGTACCTTAGTTGTCAGACATCATACGATTTTGCTATCATAGTGTTGTTTTTTTAAACAAGGAAAATAATCACTGATGATTTGTCCAAAAAAATCTCATAATTCTTCATGTTTTTCTTTCTGTATTTAATATTACACCAATGATTATATGCATATTTCCTACAGTATATAATAATAAAAGATGTTAGAAAATACGAGAAAGTGTATGAAATTCCATAAATTGGCTATCAACTTTTCAAATATATAATCAATGAAAAATAATCTAATATTTAAGTTTTAGGTTTAGTTATTATAGTCTAAGGTTTAATATTTATGAACTTTTATTCATGTTTTATAAATTATTCTTAAAATATAAATGATTTATAAGGGTTATATTATTTTTCATCACAAAGTTAAGATATTTAGATATCACTTAAAAGTAAATTGAATATTAATATCAAATTTCCGATAAAATTAAAATTCTCTAAAACATAGGATTTTGATTGTTTAGACTTCTAAACCCCTTCATTATCAAAGAGATAAAAACTGCGTATAGTTCTATTTTGATAATGAACGGGTTTACACTTTCAAATTCAAATACTCATCAGGGGCAATATTTAAAATTCAATACAAAATTACACTGACTAGAAATAACCATGGTGGGCAGCTGCCCCATCCACTCTCAATTAAGTCTGGGCACAGATTGTGATATTTTTTGTGTGTGTTACAGATATCTAATTTTTCGATTTGCTTTACTTTGGAAAAATACGGATATTCATAAAAACAGATATCTGAAAAATAAATAGATATTTACGGATATTTACAAATATCATAGGTGAAAATGAAATTTCTTTTTTTCTAGTCATTACAAAACTCCATAAGTTCCAGCAGTATTTCTCAATTTTGTTCCATTTGGATCTTTTTCTTATAAAAAAAATTCCAATTGAATCTAGTCTCCGTTCATACGGATTTCATACATTCCATATATCTTGGAGTTAGATAAAATTTCATGTGATTCAGTAAACAGAATAGAAATTCCATTATTGCTAGATCGAATTCTATCGATATGATTCGGTGAAGAATGAGAGATGAGATGGGATTTTTAATTAATACAAATAATCTTAAAAATTCGATACAAATTTATTTTGTAAAATATTTTTTTTTGCATGGTATGTAAGATAAAACTTAAAATAAATAGTGAAATTTATTACATATTTTGTAAAATTTTAAACTTAGTTAACAATTATAATAACACAAAACTTAAGAAAAAACTATAATTATCATAAATTTTTTCTCTTCCTTTTATGTAATACTATTATATAAGTAATAATGTGAATAGAATTTGTCAAATTATATGTTAGACTAATAATTATATAGTTCTATACATTTAAAACTTTAAATATAATTAAGATATACATGTATTTATATATTGTCGGATCAGATCGGATAAGATAATCGTTTCTCAAAATTTTAATATTTGTGATTTACTTTAATTTTAACGTATATTAACTTTAGTATATTTGATTTGCTTCGACGGATATCCAGATCGAAACAAATAACAAATAAAATGCCCAGCCCTCCTCCGGGGGATGATAGCCTAATAATTATTGACCAATGAAGAATGAATAACTGAAGCAAAAAAAAAGAAGAAGCAGATCGTGATTGGCTTAGAACTGAACCTTTCTCTTTCGCATTAAGCAGAAAGTGAATGTGACTGAAGCAGAAAAGAGACAATGCTCCTAACTTGTTGACTTGAGTTGACACGTCATCGAGAGAGATAGAGATTCCGTACACGGAAAACCAGTTGTCATAGTTGATAGTTCCCTGCTGAATTAGCGGATATTGGAGTATTGAAGAGTATAGTTTAAAAGAAATTTATTCCTCGTGGAAGAATACATTATATTCATTGATTTTCAGAGGCGTTAATCACGGCTTAATTAGAAAAAAACAAGAAGAAGAAAAAAGTATTGGAGAATTTATAGTCAATGAAGAAAAAATATGGAAGAATTTATAGTTTCAGTGGTAATCGAGGTTTCGGTAATATAAATGGTGTAAAACAAAACTTCAATACGGTTTAACATCGGTTTATATGGTATATATGCATGATAAATGTGATTTTGATAAAATAAATGGTGCATACTAATGTTTAATTGGTGAAAAAATATTTTACATTTTTTACTAAATAAATATTAAAAATAGAAAATATGTTTTTAATCAAAAGTTTATAATTTTTTCTAATTCAAATTTGAAAACAAAGTTTTGGTACTGAATCATCGGATTTGACGAGTTTAACCAATTTTTACAAATTGTTTTGACCTAACTCAAATACGGTCTTAATACAAACAATAATCAGATGGACATGCCGGTCAAACTTGCAGATAGTCTAGTTTTAATACACTGATTGAAATTTAATACAACTAGTGTCTTACGTATACATTAATATGTAAAATAAGTGAATATTTGATACAAACGATTAATAGTTTTAAACTTAATATTTGTCCATTTTGACGGAAGTAATAGATTTTAAATACAATCCAAAAATGTTTAACGATAACTTGTTATGACTAAATAATTTTATTATTAATACACCAATTAATTTAATTTTGATAAATTAAAATACAATAGTTCAATATTTTTTTTACTATTTAAACTAAGTTTTTGTTCGTGCTAAGCTGGTGTATTATAAGTTTTTTTTTAAATTTAATTTGATTTTTGTATGATAATAAGCATAAGTCGCTGAGCACAACAATGCCTCTTTTTTCTTTGAACACAACACAACAATGCCTCATTTCAAATATATTATAAACGATACCCTCAGTTTTTGGTTCGATAAACGTAGTTTAACCTCATGTTACACATCTTACATCAAACGCTATTTCAGGAGGATCTCAATTCAAGCATATTTACCCATTTACAGACGACACTATTTCTGGAGGTTCTCACTTCGTTGGATCAAGCAAGGCAAGTTGTGGCAATCATGACTTGTATATTAATTAAACACATTGAACATATAAACAAAAAGGCTAGAACATTTAGTCAAAAAAATCTAGAAAATTCATATTCAGGAACCAGAAGTCATAACGGAAGCAAGAAAATTAGTTGGTAATGATGTCCCAACGCCATATGTCCCGGCTTCGTAGCCAGAAAGAATTGTGCTAGAATGCCATGGAAAGGAACAGTGTGTCTGTGTTTTGACTTTGTTTACAACAATTTTTTTACTCATAAATCATCAACTTGACAATGCATTGGTGAGAGTGGATATAACTTCCATCGAATAAAGACACCAAAGTGAAGCTTAAATGCTTAATCATTTGATTTTAAGATTAGAGATTGTTTGAATTAGAAAGTAATTAACTTAATTGGTAACAATATCAATATAGACTGATATAAATGAACGAAATGTTCAATGGCATATATTGTAAATAATCTAGTATCTTTTTAACGTCTGATTAATTATACTATTATAATGCTGAGAAATATTACATAAACGATTTTACAGCTGATAATTCTACTACCATATGAGAATAAACGTCTGACTGCATCACTCGAAGTCGCCCTATGAAATCCATGTTTGATGATACGTCATGCACCATTCTAAAAACCTCTTATAACTATTTTTCTCCACAATCTGCATAATTTTTCGTTTTCTGGAATTTAAACTCCAAACCTTCCGGTGTATAAATATTAGTGGAAGGCCCTTAATCAAATCATTGGACTAAGGGCCTTCTACTACCACTAATCTAGTATTTTAGAAAAGAGATGTGAAAAGACCCATTATAGTAACACCTAAATATAATGACAATTTAGTTATTAATTTACATTTATAATTCTTTTTTTAAAATGCTTCTTCTTTAATACTAAAGGAATTACTGTCAGAAAATAAAAATGATATTACTTAAGTTACTGCCTTAAACTTATAAAGCGGAAACCGAACCTAAAACTAATGATTTCTTAAGTTACTGCCTTCCTTCATGCTTCTTTCTCAACAATTTAACATAATTTTAATTATCTAATGTAAATTCTTCTTCTTTTTTTTTGAAACTCCTTTAAATTCTTCTTATATATACATATATGATGTGTACCATGTGTGTTCATCATGGGAGAGGTTGGATTGGTGATAACTAGTAATTATGAAAACTTTTTTTGTTACACTTTCATTGCTCATATTACTTTCGCAAAAGTGCAAAAAGGCTATGATAAAGATAAAATCTTGTTGGTGCGAGTTGTTTGGTTACGCCAAATTTTGTTCTCTCTTTTTTCTTAAATCTGTTTTTGTTTTTCCTTCCTCACCTAATTTAGTGAAAGCGAACCATTACCCATTTTACCGACAAATGTTTTACCATATAGTGTTTCTACTTTTAATCAGTTGGAAGGTATTCTAGTGGATAAAATCACGCCGAGACGCTCTCTTGCGTGAATAATGATCAAATACCACAAATTCATATAATTGTACTAGGTTTATAAATTCATTCCAGGTATCGACAAAAGATATAGTGGGTAGTTCGAATTATTTATATTTGTCGATAATAACCTACTATACATAGTATATATGAGCCGGACCACCGACACTCCCAAAACGTCAAAATATTATCGAATGGATGGAGCTTCGAACGGGAATATGTTTCAAGTTTTAGCTTACATATAAATTACATTTTTTCAGTATGAATATAAATTACTTTTTTAAACACGATTATAAATTACATTTTATTCAAAAAATACATACAAATGACTATCGATCCTAGTCAAACGAATGGCCAAAATGGAAATCAATACTTATTGTACATGATCTGATGGTCATATATATATATTCAGATACTGTGGAGAATATCGTGAAGTTCTTGATACCCTTTTGCAAGAAAATATAATTTGTGATAAGAGTATAAGAAATCCCAAATAGTAATGTCACATGGCATCTAAAATGATTAGTAAATGTGATACATACAAGAAGATGGGCAGAAAACCTTACTTTGTTATACACACAGATTGCAAAACCATAATGGATAGCAGCAACTAGAAAAAAAAAACAGAAACAAATGTCAACCCTTGGTGGGAGATTTTGGCCAACTTTATAATCTTTGCCTTTCTGGTGGCCAATAATACTGAAATTTTCATTTAGATAGGTAAAATAAGCAAAATTCCACATGCCATCAAATGCAATATGATGACCTAATATCTACTTATAACTATAAACTTGATTCTCCAGCAATATTTATTAAATCTACAATTATCTAATATTCTTTACTTCAATAATATAAATGCATCCTTCTATCAAAAAGATAATTATGATAGTTACGCTTTGCCGATGACCTCCTGATATTCTGCGATGACTCTATCTCCTCTGTTAATGCCATTCTTGATATCCTCAAAGACTTCAAGCTGCACTCTGATCTGACTATTAGCGTTGAAAAGACTTCTCTATTTACAGTTGGAATAAAACCACATGAACTGATTCAGATTAAAGCTTCCAAGGGACTAACAGAAGGAACTCTTCCTGTGAGATACCTAGGAGTGACATTATGCACCAAAAAACTCACTTTCACAGACTGTGCTCCGCTCATCCAAAGTATCCAGTCCAAACTGCACTCATGGACTGTTCGCACCCTCTCCTTTATTGGTCGACTGCAACTACTACCAACTGTCATAGCATGGATTGTTAACTTCTAGTCATGCGTCTATATTCTTTTCAAAGCCTCCATTGTGAATTTGTGGAGTGAATAGGGCAAAAAAAAAATCTAAAAAAACATAGTTTAATTTTGTGGTTGACCTCATATTTTGAGTCAATTTTGCAAAAAAAACCAAAAAGATTTATTGAATGATAAAAATGTATTTATAATATTTGGGTTAATTAATCTAAGACTTAGGGTTTAGAGTTAAGGGATGATGTTTTAGGAATGTGTTCAAATTTTTAAAAATAAAAAAAAATATTAAAATTTTCAAAACAAAAAGTGCTATTTTGATCATTTTAATGTTCTGAGTGCTATTTTATGATAAAAACTTAAAAATGCTATTTTGTGATAAAATTTTAAAAAGTGTTATTCGAGAGAATTGTTCTTATTTCTATACAAAAAAAGAATAGCAAGTTGTTCCTAGTCAGTCTAGCAATTATAAAAAGTTTCCTTTTATTTTTGTGTTATAACTTTTAGAGTTTTTAGAATTTTTTTTATATAACTAGATTGATCATAAAAAATATATATGTAAGTTTGTGACAAACAAATCAAACATAGTATTTTGTCTTTAAGATCGTTAAAGATATTATGTTTGATTTTATTTTAACAGTTATGATCACTAAATTATTCCTAATCAGTCTAGCAATTATAAAATGTTAATTTTTATTTTGTTTTTGATTTAAAAAAATAACTTCAAGGTCGTTAATAACTTTTTTACATAATTAGATTGATAATGAAAATTTATGTGTAAATGTATGACACATAAATAGTTGTTGGATATTTTTTCTATAGTTAGAAGTTTTATATGGTGTTGGTGACTAATAAATCTTTTTTTAAGTGACTGGTAATTCAAGTTTGATACTTTTTATGTAATTATTTTATTTTATTTTTTGCTCCGGATGTGTGTGTAGAATAAAAAGATAAATAAAGATGGTAACCCAAACTTTATGGACATCTTTTCTTTTGATATAAGAATTAGAAATGTTTGTAACGATTTTTCCAGTAATCAACTAAATACATGTAATGGTAGTTCTTAAAATGATAACCTATAATGATAATTTTTAAATTGGTATCTTTTTTTATAATTCATGTATTAATAACGGTAAAATGGTTATGATCGTATATGCAAATAAAACATCTAATTTTACGTATTCAATTAGTTTTATATACATCCATTTCAACAATCCAATATAACTAGATCAAACTTAATCAACCGATTTAAATTCATCTAATTAAAATTCAAATCTGAATATATATTTGGAATTCCTATATATTTCTCTATATCTTTTGTCTATAACTTTCGCTAAAGCCTATTTATGTTGGACCCTTGGAAGCAAGTGGGCGAAACACGGAAGATAGACGAAAAAAGAATTGTGCTACTTCTCCTACGAAGTCGATTATTAATTATCATATAGCACTGGTCTTTTTATCATAATCAATTAATTATCATATAGCACTGGTCTTTTTATCATAATCAGTTTAGTATCATCATCACCGTAAGCAGTCATCAGTCTTCAAAACCATTTAATAGCGCTATCAATCTCTTGGCGATACTGGTTCGCAAGGGATCAGCATCATATGTTGCAAGCAATATAGCAAATGAAGAAGCATAAATATATGTGTCTATCTATACAAAACCAATTCAAGCGGTAACATTAGAATCAATATGATGACCGAGTGAGAACGATCTCAAAGAGTGTTTTTGATTTATTTTTTTATGTGCTTCTAACACTTGAAGCCATGGCAAACTGAGAGCACGATTATAAGAATGAGTGCGACGATGATGGCGAGAACTATGAGCTTAATCTTCATGTTCTGAAGCCACATCTTCCTTCTCATCTGTGTCCCCGTTGTTCTGAAGTCTTGTGCCTGCAGCATTTAGAGTTTAATTAAACACGAGATACGACAATATGGTGAACCAGAAAGACATTTGGAGATAGCTGCAACATGTCTAACCTGAGAGCGAAGGTTCTCGGTTTTATCAACCAGAAGCTCAATTTTCTCACCACGGTCAAGAACCTGCATATTGAATTGAGTTTAACAGCAAAAACATGTGTGACATCAAAAACAAAAGGAAAGAGTTGAGATACAAAACCTTCTCGATGTTTTCCATCATAACACCCTTAACTTCAGAGACTTGAGCCTTGACCTTAGCAAGCTTGCTAATCTCATCAGGATGATCCATACAATACTGCATGTGCTCTTTCAGCTTAGACCTTCAAAAACAAAAAAGAAAAAAAGAGTCAGTCCAAAGAGAGAGAATCAACAACATTAGCTAAAACACATACATACATACCCAAACTCTTTATTCAAACTGTTAGGCTGAGCAGTAGCAGCCTTTCCACCACCATATCTCTTGTTAAAATCCTCTTTCACTCTCTCCAAAAATGCCATCGGAATCTGCCTCCCAGCAGAATCAACCGCAACAACACAGTACGCTGCCAACATCAAGAAAACAAAATCAGGTGTAGATCCAATCAATAACCGAGGATAAGACTGATAGACACAGATCTAAACCCTAGAAGCTTGGTGGTACAATCAGCTACAGTGAGAAATCAGAATACTCAAAATCTACAGAGATTAATTAATTAATGTAAGCGAGAGAGTGTGACACTTACTGAAGCCATCTTCGACGAGGTAGTTGAAGGTGTGACCGTCGCAGTTGTAGGTGAACTTGTTGTTGGAAGAAGGGAGCTTCTGGAGGCACTGTGCGGCGACTGAGGTGAAGTATCCTTTGAAATCAGTGAACTCCACCACGATCACGGTGCCGCGAGCGACGAAGCTGTAGATCAACGATTGCTGCTGCTGCGCCATTTCTTTCACAAACCCTAAATCCTCTCGATCCGTTCGATTTTTAAATTAATGAATGGGCTTTGTCTCGCCAAGAAGTAACTAGAGATCTATTAAGGACTAAACAATGAGAAAGCGGGGACTAAAAGAAGAAGAAAAAAAAGTATAAACGAAGTCAAGGGTAAAGTAGTTATTCCGCCTAAACAGATGGGTTGTAATAAGATTTAAGGATTGTTGGGCCTTAGACAATTATAATGGGCTTAATTTTAAATATTGGGCTTTCAAAATTTATGACCAACTCTTTGGATATCTGAGAGATTCCCGTTACTCTTCCACTTCTAGATATCCTTGCTAACAAAGTCAAAGCTATTCGGCGTTTAAGTGAGCTTATGACAACTAAACTCTAATGATCACCATTATCATATTAGTCTAATATGTTTTACGCATTTTTTATTTAGAGTTTGTATTTATAGGTTGCTATTCCGGTGATCCCTACGATTAGAGTACTAATTACATTTACTAGAAGCTATTGAATATGAGTTTGTTACACCACCGTCAGAGCCCTACTTCTTCAGTCACGAACAGTCTTAGAGAGGAAACACAGAGCTCATCAAGCTCATGGTTTCAATGGATGAAACACACCGAGCCAGCGTCCATCAACAAGCTCCATTTCAGGAGGGTTTGTTTAATATTAACGCAGAAAACGATCAAGACCCATTTGCAATTCCAAGGGAATACAATTGGATCACATCGGATCGGAAGAGAAGAATAAATCTAAGAAGGGCAAGTCATCTCACAACAGCTGAAGAAACACAAAAAGAAGGATCTTGTCCTCTGAAAACATTTTTTTTTAATACTGAGAATAGGAAAATCTAGCAGTTAATTGGAGATTCAATATTTGATTCTTCAGACTGTATTCGCTTGAAATGTAACACAGTCGAGAGCCTCAAACATATCCAGACATTGTTTCTGATAATAATACATACTAGATCATGACCCGCTCGACCGAGCGGGAGTCAATTTTTTTTTTATCTTTGTTTTTACTAAATGTTATACATGATCGCAATGTGTATTAATATAAAATTTTGATAAATAACAATGTGTACTAATGTGTTTAAATAAGCAATGTGTTTAATTAATAAATTTGTTTTTTAAATTTTATGATAACGTAAAGTAGATTTTTTCTATATTATTTAAAATATATAGTGCTATATATTTTGTATTTTCAACATTTATCTTACAAAACTTACATTGGGGTATAATTTATATGAAAATATGTGTAACATAATATATTTATATATTATATAAACATATGCACACCCGCACGGATTTTATTTTTAAAATGTATTCTATATTGTTTAGTTTTATGTAGTATCGAGTTTGTATAATTCAAATTTTTTGTTTAAAGAACAATATCAAAACTGTCTTTCGTATGTAAAAATAACATTTTGCAAGCGCGAGTTGTGTCTTTTTATTGTAACACAAAATTTTATATAAAACTTATGTTTTTTGTACATTACGAAATTTAATTTTTTAAAATAATTATTACGTAATTTCAAAGTGAATTTTATCTCTGAAGTCTAATATATTTTGTGTGTAATGGTTCAAAGCATTTTCGATATATATTATATTTCAGTTTGGTCTGTTTTTAGTATTATTGTATAAGTATAATACTATACAATATTAGTATATTCTATACAATATATGAAGTTATGTGTTATTTGTTTTAAAAAGTAGATTAGGCCCAACGTAGTTATAAGAATAGTCATATCTTTATGTATGTGTCTATGACTTATCTACCTAATATTATTCGTACTAATAAAATTAATATGGCCAATGAAAATATACTGATCAATTTAAAATGAGTTGTATAGGGTAATTATAGAACGATTAATATTTTTAGTATTCTTAGTATATATCTTATTTAAATCGACATGTAATAAATGTAAAAATCATATATGGAATATGGACAAAAATAAGAACTGTATTTAAGGAAATACATAAATGCAAAGTTAGACTATGGTACATATTATATATAAAGAATGAGACATTTAATTTAAATATATGAGGTCCATCTTTAAAAATCTATGTTGTAATGTTCCTGTTTTAATAAGATAGATGATGTAACTTTGAAACACAATAATAAAACCAAAAAATTTATGGTAAAATGATCTAATGTGATCGTCAAAAACGTTCCCAGCAAAACCTGGGAGGATCAAAACTATGTTTTGCAAAAAAAAAAAAATAATAATCTCAGACGATCCGTTCGTAGAACAAGATATACGCTTCTGAATGGAGAACCTTGTCCAACGAAACCTGACGAACATGTGCATCGCTTACGTTATACCACACACTGGAGGAGGAGGAGTCACTCTCTTTAACTTTCTTACCTCCTCCTCCTCCTCCTCTAACATACGCCACATAATGACCTCCTCTCATTGTCCCTGAATGCTCCACCAATCCAACCAATCTGTAAACAGGCTGGTCTTCTCCACTACACCACCTAAACGAACCAACAAAAGAACGAAGAAGCAGTTTCATATTGTGAAAGATTTAAGAAAAAACAGATCATGTAGAAGAGAGGAGATGGTTGTTACCTTGGGTCCATATACTGTCGAAGATCTATGACTTCTTTGAAAGCAACATGACCATTTAGCTTACTTAGCCTACCACGCAGGTCTTGGCTGAACCGCTTTAGATGAATGGTTAAGACAGGTGGAACTTTATTTATAAGTACTCTTTTAGTTGCATCTCTTTTCACCGTTATCACTTTCTCCGAATCTTCGTCGCCTTCGGATTCACTGTTATCATTACAACTCATAGCTTCTCTTCCATTATCCTTGACAGTGACACTACCAGAACTATCACTTGGATCTTGCTTCATATCGGTTTCTCCCAAAACTCCATCTTCGTTTTCACTCACCCATCCGTTGCTGGTGGATTTACGTTTCTCCCTCAACAGTTGGAGTTTCAGCTTCTTTGAACAGTTCTCGCAATTCCAAGCATTGTCGTCAGACAAAATCTCAGGCTTAGTGAAATGAGCTAAACACCTCTCTACAGACACTGGTGAATCCGAATCATCGATCTCTTCAGGATCAGACTCGCTGCTGAACGCCATAAAACCAACAACTCCAGAAGCTTCAGGCTTACAAGGAGGTCCAAAAACAGGCCCTTCAGTAGTAACCTCAGGCTCATCAAATAAACCGCCTAAACCAACAAAATCATTGTTTTCTGGTTCCTGATCACCAGCAGCAACAAATGAAGATGAAGCCTCGCCCTCACCTTCCAGAGCTGTTGTATCATCACTGGATATGGTTTCTTTGTATGGCATGTACAGTACTTGCGAGTCTGCAACCATCAACGGAAGCTCTTCCTCATCCCATGGATTCACCGAGGAAGAACTTTCCGCTAAACCAATGCAACTATCTTGATTGATTTCAGCAGAAATAGCGCTTGTCGCTGTGCATTCCTCCTCAGGCTGCGTCGCTTGTACATCTTTTTCATCCGAAATGGTTTCTGCCTTTGCAAACTCGTCACTATCTTGCATCAGCCTCTCTGCGTTACCTTCTGAAGTCTGATCACCCAATGAAACTGAGGTATCGGCAGGAATATTTGGACATGGAACAATTTGACTAGCCTCAGGTGTTGGGGTTTGATTACTAACGCTATCTTCCATATCAAGATTTGTCTCATCTCCAGAGGTTTCTGGTGCAATGATGTCCAACCAGAAGCTATCAAAACCAGTATCGCTTGGTGTTACAACCTCTGATGCCTGCTTATTGTCAAGGGTTATAACCGAAGGAGTTTCTGAAACCGCACCATTGTCAATTGGTGCAACACTGGAACATGACGTATCCGAATCAGCTGTAGCTTTTCCAGGAGGGCTTGGTTCCGACAGAGCCTTAGTTGGGAGCGCTTTTGAAACTTTATTAACCTTTGACACATTCTTAGAGACTCTCTTCGGTGGAAGCTTAGCTTTCTTTGCTCGAGAAAGGGCTTGCTGCTTCTTAGAGGGAGTTTTCTTAAACGGTACAGGTAAAGAGAGGTCCAAAAACGGCTCATAGACTTTTGAGGAATGCCCACACTCAATACAAGAAACAATGCTCGAAGTTTCGCCTCCAAACACAGAATCAACGAGAGTAGTAGACTTCTCATCTTTATCAGAAACACCACGCTTCTTTCTCCAGGCAGATTCTTCTGTGCTCAACGAATCGAGCAAACAGCGTAACAACTCGTGGCTGTCATGCTGGTCGTATCCCCTGAACTGAGGTGCCTTAGCACAGAAAGTCGCAAAAAAGGCTCTAGGGTTTATCACACTCTTCACACCCGCCTCTGGTTTCGTCTCAGCGAATAGTTTCCTCAGGGAAGAAGCAAGAGGCAGACCAACACCAGAAACATCCTCTTTAAAGAAGTGGCTGCGTAACTGATCCAATGAAAGAAGATTCTGCATTATAGAGTTAAAGAAACACGTGTTCCCAAGGTTAACCAAACCTCTCACAACGTAACCATCTATTGCTTCTATACAACTGGACACAGCAGCAGTTTCTAATCTGATGTCACTAAAGATACTGCCACTTCCTGAGCTCCGCTTTTCTTCAGCATCAGATGGAGCTAAATTATTTAAAGACCGTTCTTTCATCAGTTTTACGAGCTCCAACAACACATCTTTCTTCTCAGCACCGTTTTCAACAGGGAGGAGCGAATTGCAGGGGAAACACCATCTCAACTGAGGGTTTTCCCATTGAATGACCAAACGGTGACGAGTGGATCTGATATGCTTGAGAACATGACTCTGCGGTGCAGTTGGCAAACCAACACTACCACAAACAAAACAGCCGCATTCCAAACAAACCCAAATAGCTTTTCTGTCTGAAGAAGGGGAATGTTTCCCCTTGCTACCCTTTCCTTTCACGCCTTCCTTGCATTCATGACACTTGATCTGCCCGGAAGTAGTGTTAATCTTGTCCAACACTTTATCTAAACTAAGACCCTTGTCGAAATGCACACAAGCTTGCTTCTTCTCCTTAACAGCTATTTCACTAGGAGGATGTTGAGAGACCTTAGTTGGAGTTGGAGCTTTCTTCTTCGCTTTCTTCCCCATGACTTGCTCTCCTCAGCTATCTATCCAGAATGCAATAAAAGAGGAGTGAGTGATTCAAGTTATTACATCAATGAAGAAAAAGCTGTGCATAAGACAATAAATTAAAAAAAAAAAAAAAAGTTTAAAGCTTTTTGACAGAGTAGCCATTTTCAGAAAGAGACTCTGACTAGAATCAAAGATTCAGAAGAATCCAATGAACTAATGAAACCTAGCAGCAGGCACGACTATTCAATCTTATTACCACTCAGCTGAACCACAATCGTAATCGGGAAAGAAAAAAAAATAGATTTTACCCACAAAAATCTCCTCCAAGTAGAAGAACCAGAAAGCTCGGGAATGGAGAACTAGGAGATGTGGGTAATGACCGGGGGAGAGTTATGGTATCACACTGCTTCGCCGCCGTCACAAAGGAGATCGAGAGTCCGTCCAGTCATGTGAAAGGATTCGCTACCCACCAGACCAGAGCAAAAGGCTTGATTCATTGGTTCATCATTAACCGGCTTTAATTACATCCGGTTTGTTTACACTTTAATAATACCGACCGTTGAACCATTAATATACATGACTTTTTTTCAAGTAATTTTGTTGTTAAAAAATAACAAACACAAAAGAAACAAGAATTTGGAAGTTTTGAATTCATTATTATTATTTTTTCAGGTATTTTAAATGTTGGATATAATTTCAAAATATGAATTAGCTCTGCATTTTTAGCTAATAACATCTCCAATGTATATTTTTATATTTTAAAAAAAATAAAAAGATATATTATAAAGTTGATTTTAATCTAATGTATGACTTGGAAATATAGAACAGTGCTACTTTTATCTTTATATTTAAGAGTTGGAAATACTATTTCTCTATTTTTTCCTCAGAGTATATAGGAAATTTATAACATATTTTCTTTTCAAAAAAAAAAATTATAACATATGCTTATTGGAATAAATCACCACTATACTAAAACAAAATTAGGAAAAAAATATAAAAATAAATATAGAAAAGGTCTAAGCTAATAATTCTTCATTGTTTTTTCCCTTAAGTATTATTATTTAGATGGAATAAAATTGATAAAAAAAATATATAAGGAATAAGCTCCTATGCAACAAAACAAGACTTTTGAGCATTCCAAAAGACCAACAAAATGTTAATTTTTTTTTGGAATTTTCCAATTTTTAAGTTGTTCCTGTAATTTTTGTTCTTCGAGTATTTTTACAAATTGGATTTTTATTTTATGTTTAACCATTGCTGGCTGCATCCATGTGCTTACTAGTTACTAGTTAATAATAATGTCAATAAAACTGAAACTTAAAATAAGGAAGAACCTACTATGGAACAAAACAACGAGTTTTAGCATTCCAAAAGACCCAACAAAATGTTAAAACAATTCACTCCTAAACATGTTTTGTTGCGGGAGAAAGCTAAAATAAAACAAAAGACAATGCCTTAGGCCACAAGTAACCGTATAAAAGCATTCCCTCTCTCTAATCTTCTCACCTGCGGCACCAAAACGAAACAAGAGAAGAATCTTCAGTTCCGCTGAGCAGGCACCACCACAGCCGGTTCTTCATCTTTCTTCCCTGGAGATGTTTCCATCACAACAACATCACTAGCTTTCTCCTTAAGAGCCACCACTATCTCACTCGGATTAGGGTTTAGGTTTAGACCGGAAGGAGTAAGAGATGGCTCCTCCATTTCAGCATCAGAATGTGGCTCGCTTTCCCCTGAGACACCGCTTGAATCCCCTTCTTCTTCTTCTTCGTCTTCTTCTTCTTCTTCTTCTTCTTCAGCTTCTTCCATTGGAACTTCAGCAATCTCTACGTTTTGCTCAGGAAGCCTCTGCTGCAATGGAACAGCATTGCTTATAAGCTGTCCTGTCCTAAGCTTCTCTCTGTAGTCTTCCATTTCAGTTCGGTACCTCTCTTTGTCCTCCATTGCCTTCCCTTGGTAAACCAATCTCTCTTGTTCATTAAGCTTGTTCCAGAGTTCACCAATCATCCTGCTGATCTCCCTATCCTTACCGGGATGTAAAGGTTTCAGCCTTGCGTGCTGCTCAGCGAAAAAGAAGTTATAACCACTTCTGTTAGGTTTAGGATGAGCAGGATCACGTCTTTTGATCTCTGACTTCTTCCTTCTCCTGCGGCGGCGTTTCGTCACTCCTCCAGTAACAACCCCCTGAGGATAAGGACCATTGTTGTTCCAAGTGTTTGGGAAACCACCATGATGACTCTGTTGTGGAGTTTGATGAGCAGCAACTGTGTTCTCTGAAACAAGCTGGTAGAGAACTCCTTTAAGCTTCTCTGATCCCATTGTTACTGTTACAAGGTAACCGTCTTCGAATTTCCCATCCACAACTCCAATCACATTTGCACCATTTAAAACTCCTGAAACAATAACTGACATTTTTTTAGTAATTCATTAGTTTCTCAAGTCAGGCTATTTGTTTTAGAGAGAGACCTCCAATGTTGATCCTTGGTTGTGGTGTAAAGGCTAAAGCTTTAAGTTCTTGTGGAGGTCTTATGCCCCCCTGCATAAGCCCTGGTGCACCAGATTGGGTATGGCGAGAGTCTACAGAAGAAATGGTGTCAAGTAAACTCAAGAAGAAAATGTGTTGTTGTAATGAGTTAAAAACCTGGAGGAATGTGGCTATTGGATCTGAAGAAATAGATTTGCTCATAGTTGTTAAGGAGGGAGAAGTAGTATTTGCGCAGAACATATGATGCGTTTGTCGCTGTTGGAGGAAAGACAAATGTTGCAGTCACTTCTTTCCATCTCCTTTCATGAAGTATCTGCACTAGTCACAAAGATGGAATATGATATAAGAAACAATGTGTATAAGCCTGAAGTTAGACTATAGTTTGCAATACAATACATACCTTATTGATTCCACCACGAGAGGTTACCTCAACGAAAAGCTTGTGCAAGTCCAAATCTCTCCCTCCTATAATAGGAACCCTATAATCACATAGGCAACATGAAGAATGGTTAGAACCGAAAGCTAAACTTGTACATTGAAACATTGGTCTTGTCCCCAAAATTATTAAAGGTTTTTTACAAAGGCTTCTAAATTCTAAAAAAAAAAAAAAAATTATTAAAATTCTTAAACAAATGTTTATATCCCAAAATCACAGATCCGATTCTTTCAGATACATCACGCAAGAAGCAAAAGAACACATTTGGTTAGAATAACTACAAACTTACTCTCATAAGTCATATAAGTAAGAAAGAGACTTACATGAACTTAGTACCCAACCGAGAGTGTAGCCTTTCCAATGAACCCATGAAGAGCTTAGGGTCAGCAACCACAGCTTCATACGTTGCTTCAGGTGTAACGCGAATATTGTCCATTGGTACTGACCCTTGCTTAAGACAAGAGCTTGATGCTGCCATCCCTTTACACACCAAAAAAAAAACAAATACAAAAAGGTAAACACTTTAAGAACCATTAACCCCTCTTTACCAACCACTAAAACCTTATTCAGCATTTACTTTTCTGCTTATTAATGAAACAAAAAGTCAGAGACTTTAAGGCTCTGCATATCTAAAACTCAAAGAGGATAATGATGACAACAAGTATAGATGCAAAACAATAAAGGCTTCAAGGAAAAAGCTGCAGAGGGGCCTTTCCATGATTCTCCTCGTTCCTGTTTCTTATATGCTAAACAAAACTTGAATAGACAGATTGCCATTAAATGTGAAAGCAACTACCCTTTTAAGGTTTCAATGACAAGGACACATCTAAGCCCCACCCAATCTCTTTCTCTGTGTCAAAAAGGAGATCTTTGTATGAACACAAACCGAGACAATCCTTAAAAGAGACACACATAAAAACAACTTAATGTCCAACAACAGCCATTAGTTCTCTGTTTATATGACCACACAAAGAATAGATTTTCAATAGATGCAACAGAGAAAACAATGATGATAGTATATTATACAAAGGCCATACGATAGAATGATGATTATAAAATAATAGTAGAGAAAGATTTAAAAATGATTGAAAAGATCTCACCTTTGCTGACCATTCAACCTTGAATATTCATAAAAATCAAAGTTTTGGTTTCCTTTTAACGGTGAAACAGTGCATAGAGAAATATAATGGAGGGTACGTTGATGCGTATTGTATGAAGAGGAACCCAGATGAAGCAAATAAACAGATGGGGTGGCTATAAAATAGGTCAGATTTATATATTTACCAAAGGGTGATGAGAGGATTTGAGCAATGAGAAATAATGCACCATATATAAGGGGGAAGAAAAATTAGATTTTGAAGATTGGCCACAAAAATCAGTTTTCAAAATTTGTATTTTAATATTTATTTGTGGTAAATATTGGCCAATGAATTTTATTCAAACCCAGATTTTATGTAAAGAATAATCATGCATATAATTTTGTAACATTTGTTCGAAGTTGTTATGTTCGAGTGGTGCAGAATCATTGAGCTATAAATTAATTAGAGCGGTTTTATCAAATAAAGTCAATAAGCAAAAAAAGGAAGATTAAAATATACACAATTTTAAAATAGTTAAAATTTTGATATAACCTTTTCTACATTTATAACAGAGACAAAAAATGAGTAATGATGATTTTCTGTATTTGTTCTAGCATGTAAGGCATATTCAACTTTCCAAGCATACATTCCCAGAATAGTCCAAATAAAAATAGAACATAATTTTTACAATTATTGTCTAAATATAGATAATAATTATTATATGAACTAGTTACATGCATTTAGTTCAGTGGTTAAAATTTTATATTTTATATGTCCATTTTCCCATCAGATATGTTGATTCAGTTTATTTTTTGCAAAAGGATTGAGAAAATATTAACCCTTAAAATAAGAATAAAAATATCTTATCAGATTTTAAATAGAGTAATTGGCTAAAATTTTATTGATATAAGGAACACAAAATTACATTTCGTTTGTTTTTCTCTGGATTATGAAACTAGCCTTTAAATCATATTCAATTTGCTAAGCATGTATTCCTAAAAATATTATTGGTCCAGTGAAAAGTCTATGACAAAACATTATATGAACCATTGCCTAATTACAGATAATGTTTAGTAATTTTTTTTTTTTTTTGAAACATAATGTTTAGTAATTATTTTAAATAAATACATGTATTTGGTTCAGTGATTAATATGTATATCGTATTTGTTTATTTCTATCAGATTTTGATGTCATTTTCCAAAAACCACTTTGAAAATAATATGTAAGACATTTAAGAAAAACAGAATATAAATATTTTTCCAGTTTTAACAACAATAGTTTAATAAATTATAGTTATATAAGTTTGTATGTATATTATATATATATATATTTATATAAGAAAACGGGAGTGAGATAATGGGTTACAAGTGCAGTAACGTACGAAAGAAATTTCATTGATAAAAAAACGTACGAACGATATTTTATAGTTCTTTCGCATTATATACTGATAAAATATACTAAATACATGTTCATGTGATTTTCATTTTCGAATATGGAAATAAATAGACTAGATGTTTTCTAAAGCCCTTGTAACCGTTCAATTTTTAAAAAATGAAATATATATATATATAAATAACTAAATGTGCCAAGTCAAACTCAGAATATCTAAAATAAGTATTTGTGGTATTATAAACAAAACTATATTTTGATATGCGCTTTAAAAGCGTAAATATATTTTTATCATTTTAATAAAATTTGATAGAATTTATAATTTTTATTAAAAAAAAAATAATTTTAATTTTTTATATTTTTGTTCCAAAAAATTGTTCTATTATAATACTTGATTTTAAATAGTATTTTTATATCTGATCCAGACAAGTGGTTGAACCGATATATCTAGTAACATATGTATAATCCAGTTCAATTTAATAAAAAGAATTGTAACTGAAAATCTTAGAAAACCTGGTATATATCCGACACCCCGCTATTAATCTATTATCTGAAAACTAAAAATATAATGATGATTCTGAAATTTTAATGAAATAATTTATATTTTTAATATTATATAAAATTGAAAAATGTTTAATTTTTTAATGAAACTTTTATTATGTCATTTGAAGAAAATAAAACAGTGGTAATAGGAAAAACAATTATTGTTATGAAATTTTATTTTATTTTTTGGTTATTAATAAACCATGGTAAATTTGTATTTTTATTTATTTTAGATCTACAACTTAATTTTAAGATAATTTTTTTTAGAAAAAAATTGAACACTCAAAATTAGCATATCAGTATTATTATGTACAAAAATGACAACATAATAATAATAATTTTAGTTTTCATACATATATTCATATCCTATCGTTAAATAAACCTATACATAAAAAATAATATTTAACAAAATCAAAAGTATAATCTGTATAAAATTAAAATTATTATCATTCATAAAATATGGAAAGTATTAATTTCCATAAATATAAATAATATTATATTTATTTAAACTAACAATATAATATTAACTCACTGCTAAATAAAAAACAAAGATAACTCACTGCTGTTATATGAAAAAAAAATTAACTCACTGCTAAATAAAAAACAAAGATAACTCACTAATGAATACAACAAAGACTATTAGCTGTTAAAAATCGATTTATATTTTGTTGTTTGGATTTCTCCCTTTTGTAAACTTTAGTTTATCATTTTCTCTCTATAGTCTATATATAATATCAACTAATAAGATTCACATACATTTTCTAAAAGTAAAAGGGGAGGAAAATCTTATGAAAATGATATTTAATAACATATATCTACCTTTTAGTTTATCTTATTAGTAGGAACAATATCATGTACATTAAATTATTCAAATCCATAAGATTCACTATCTCAACAATTTACAAAATGTCATACCTGATTTTTGATACATTCAAAAGAATATACAAGAATAACAATTAATATTTTTGTGCAAAAACAGCTATTTTGCGAATAAGAAAAATCAGAATTTGTTGATAGTTTGTGTAAAACAGCTATTTTACACAAATGGAAAGCATGGATTGTTGTTAGGTGACTTTTGTGTAAGTCCAACTATTTGTGTTAAAGATTTGAGTAAAAAGGCTATTTTAAAACCAGCTATTTTGTGAATAAGAAAATAGCAGAAATTGTTGTTTGAGTAGCTGATGCAAGTTTTACACAATTAATATTTTTGTAAAAACAGGGTAGTGTATCTCTGTCCCATTTTCATTTCAGACTCATCAACCTCTGATCCGATAATCTTCATTTTATTGATGAAATAACAGTACTCTTTTAAAATCGGGTTAAAATCCCTTTATTCTTCTTAATCCATGGATTAGAGACATTAAGTTGTGTAATATTTGCTTCTATTCTCTCGCTAAGAATGAGAAACATGTAGGGACTAGGGCATATATCTCGCAAAGCTGGGATTTGTATTACTTGCAATCTCGATGAGATTCATATCGCTTTTGATCATTCATGTCAGTCTTTCTCTTGTACTTGTGAGTAGTATAGTCGTTGCAGCATCCCACAAGAAGGTAAGTGTTTTGGAAACCTGCTTGGCCAATACCATCACAATATAAGAACATGAAACGAATCAAACCCCACATCAGGGTAGACACGGACGGGAGGATCAGAAGGAAGCAAACTCTCCGTGAAGGATGAGAGACGAAGTTGGGTATAGCCGTTAACGGGTTGAGTTAGTTTGGAATATTTAAAAACAAATGAACCATGTTATTATTATGAACTTCTTAATAATGTTAAAATTATTATGAAAAGTGACTTAGGATTCGAAACTGGTCTACTGGTCAAAGAAAGTTTATAAACCACTAAAATAATATATAGTCCGAACTTTTTTTGGTCTAGTGTAGTGTTTGTATCTATCATTAAAACATTACATAGTGGATGATGTTAAGTTCTTGGTATTAGACAAAGAGACATTATAAACATTACTGATAGACACCACTAGGATAATCTACCAAGATGCTAGCTTATTCGAAGCTAACTAAACCTTGGTATTAGACAAAGAGACATTATAAACATTACTGATAGACACCACTAGGATAATCTACCAAGATGCTAGCTTATTCGAGAAAGCTAACTAAACTCGGACTCCTGTAATTTGAGAAATCGAAAGAACTCCTTAATTTATTGATCTTTATTCGATGATAATAATGAAAGCTAAATATATCCTTATAAATTGGAGGAACCTTGTACGTTAAGCAAAACATAATGGAAAACTACCCAAAGCAACATAAGTAAAATATCTAAACTCTTGTCCATGTTAATGTCTTCTAGCCACTTTTCTTTTTATTTGACTCCACCGACTCTGCTGTTGAGCTTCGTGTCTCCATGCTTTGAAGTGCCTCAAGCCATTTTCTCTTTGTGAGTTATGGGCCTCGTCAAATATAGTTCAGCCCAATATGATAACCATCTTCTTCTGGCCCAAGCTTCTATTGTTCTTCCTTGTGCTACAAAATATCAGAGAAGCACGTGAAGGAAGACTGAGTCTGTTACAAACAGTGACTCCAAACCTGAGTCATCTTCTTCGTGTGACTAAGAGAGAGAGATAGAGAGTGAGAGAGAGCTTGGTGAGTGTGTGAGCCTCTCGGTTTCCTCTTGTATATTCTCTTAATCTCCTTGTATCTTGAGAGATCCATTGTAAACACCTTCGATCGGTTTGATCGGTTCTAATGGAAAGGCTGAGAGACCTCCTTCTCTCCCGGTGAGTATAGCTCTCTTCCACATCGGAAGAGGAGGTGAACACCGGTCACCAAAAATCTGTGTGTCTCTTTACGTTATGCTTATTGCTTGAGAAGTTAGATCTGTGAACTGAATCATTGATACAGGTGGAATCGGATATCGATTCACAACACTCTTCTTACCGATGCATTTGTTTCCAAGCAAGTGGTTGTGTCTATCACAAACCTGCAACCAACCAACAGGAGATTCAAACTCAGAATCATAGCACCATTCAACTTATATCTACTTTCTACTCTTAATTCAAATTCATAAAAACAAGTACCCCAGCTCAGAAAGCTTCAAGTGTGCCTCAGCGTAATCAGAGAAAAACGCTTCTTCATCCTGTTAACATTATAACAATCATAACATTTAGTTCCATACACCACAAACTCAAAGAAAAGAGAAAAGTTGAGAGAGAAAGGGTGCATACAGCAGCGTATTTCTCAACACGAGGACGGAACACAGGATCATCCAACAGAGCCTTGTCGGAGACAAGCTGAAGAAGACCTTCCTTCTCACCGCTCAAGAGCTCCCTGGTCATACATATACACATATCAGCATTGGTGGTTCATGGATAAATATGAAAACTGTTAAGCTAGATGGGCTTCACACTTAAAATCAATTGGTGATTAGTGGAGAGACTCATCCATCTTATATATTACTAAGGATTCCTTCCAATACCCGATGTAGGACACTTTGTGTCTAATACGCCCACTCGAGATGATGGCTCTCTGAGCGTCAATCTCGGAATGCTCGGGCAAAGATCGATGGGCCAACTTTTGGGCCAGATCGATGTGGATCGAGTTGGACTGCGTGGATCGGGCTCTGATACCATGTTAAGCTAGATGGGCTTCACGCTTAAAATCAATTGGTGATTAGTGGAGAGACTCATCCATCTTATATATTACTAAGGATTCCTTCCAATACCCGATGTAGGACACTTTGTGTCTAATAAAAACTTATATAAGATGGAGATACTCACTTGAAGTCCAAGCAACTACGAAACCAGACCTATCCTTGTGGCATCTTCTCAGCGATCAAGCCTCTAAGCTTCCTCTTGCACTTCTCCATAGCCTTCTGGTAATTTTCGCTCACAGCTGGGTAGCTCTTCGTCATCTTCGCTAAAGGTCTGAGATCCAACAAGCAAGTTCAAGAACAGATTCAAATCCAACAGTAGGACGTAATGGAATCCAAGTTCTACTATGGTAAAACACATCTTTCATAACGATGATCGCATAACAATAGAAAGCGTTACCTTTGTTGGGGGGGGGGGATGAGAGTGGCTGGCACGAGGTGAACACGCCCAATCACTTCCACTTCTACTTTGCCTGACCTCTGTACAGTTAAAAAGACACCAACTAAAAATCTTACAGCTGATGGAGATCAAAATCCAAATGTACATGTAAATTTGATGACGTGTTCGGCTGAAATTCGAGGAGGATTAGAGAGATACTGTGAAATAATTGTTTATAGGGAAAATTGTACATGTAAATTTGATGACGTGTTGTTTTTTTCCAGCAAAATTTATTTAGTTAACAAAACAAATAAAAATTAGAAAATTAAATTAAAAATCAGAAAATTAAATAAAAATTCGAAAATTAGATATAACTATATTCTAAAATATTTACCAAAAATATAAATCGATATTAAATATAAATATTTACGTGAACTAATTTTAAATCATATCATCATTGTTAGTATATCATATTAATGATTACTATATTCTAATCTCCTCTTTTTGTAAAACCTTCAAAGGAAAAAGTAGAGAAGTGACTAAGTTGGTCTAGGATTCTAACAGGAGTTTCAACCATAATTGATGATCAAATGCTAAGAATCTTTGAATCTAGAACTACATTGGTCAAAACTCTACGGATTTGTGTAATCAAGTCATCAAAGTTTTATATTTAATTTCTAACACTAATTGAATTGATTTTCATAATATTAAAGAATTTATGCACAATCTTTGTATCTTCCAACTGAATACTAAATTTTCTCTTAAAATAATAATAAAAACAAAATTTAAAAACCAAATTTTTTCATTACAGAAAAATATAAGTAAATTTTGAAAGAAATTGAGGAAAATTATGAAATCACAAAACTTGTCGACAGATGAACTACTTTTTAACACTCCACTACAAATAACCAAAGTAAAACGGATTGTCACCTCTCATCTTCTTCAACACGCTGGTGAACATTGTCCTGAGCAGAGGACAACATTCTCCTGAGCACAGAACTGATCTTCTTTACAAAATCAACAAAAGTTTTCGACGACATTTTTTTTTTTTGCTTTTTGTTTTTTGCCTTGGAGAAGATGTGTTAAAAAAGCAAGTTGTGACTCTGTGATTTTATACAATGTCATCAAATTTCGAGAACAATCCTGGAGCTGATGGTTTCTCTGTGATTTGAGTCTTCTTAGTGATGGTTTCTCTGTTTTCGGTTTGTGTCAGAAAGAGGAAGTGACCCGTTAATTAGCCAAGCTTCCAATACATTCATATGTTGCTGCATATAAGCATATTACTACAACTTTCAAATCATATGATTACGACTATGATAGTACAATAAAAATTATAATTTTTGATTAATAACATCACTAGTTAACAAGATTGTCATTACAGTTTTTCTTCTAGCGATTACATTACTAGGTTAAAATGTTACATAAACACCAAGTTACAAAAATGCATCATCAGCTTGGTTTTTTGAAGAAGTGTGAAAGCTTTTGTTATACCATCTCTAATGTATTTTGCTATTTTCACCTTTAAAATAGGAAAACTCTATAATAAAGGTGAGATATGCTCCGATGTATTCTCCTAAAATAGCAATCTCTAAAATATAGAGTAAAAAATAGAGAAATGATATTTTTTCATCTATAAATAGAAGAAAAAATAGAGATCTCAAGAAATAGAGGTGGGTTAGATTAATTTCACCTCTAAATACTATTATAGAGGTGAAAATAGCAATGAGTTGGAGATGTTTTTATAAATTTTATGATATTTGAAAAAAGAAAAAAAAAAGAAAACAAATGTTGTCGAATCTCATCACTTCTCTTAGATGTTGTTACAAACTTTGAAAGAAATTTCAAATCTATGTTTAGTAAAGAAAAATGTATACTTGTTGAGCTATCTTAACTGTATGAACAATGATGAGAGACCTCTCTTTTCTTCTGGTTTTGTTTGGGACAAATTTCAAAGGCTTTAAACAGTTAAGATCCACCGTGCTAATCCAGCGACCGTGGAATTTATCTGAGAAGTTGAATCTGAATCTCCATCACTCTCCAACTGGCTGTCTAAAACATTATCCGGTGGGCATTTGTCACGGCCCTTCTTCAGATTCAAAACACTCAGGCCATGAGTTCGTATAAAACGATTCAGGAGACAAAACGTTTATGAGGCCTTCCAAAGTTTGTGTTCATCATTACTCGTCTCACTGCTTCTTCCAATCCAGCTGTTTTTCCTTTCTCTCTAGCTACGAAAACTGGAGCTAAAGCTTTCCTGTCCGGTCTGATTGTGGTCCGGAAACCGTAGTAGAGGCGATGACCTAAGAGATTGTTGGCGAAGTTGCTCGGTCCATCGTACGTTGGCATAAAAATGTCGGACATGAGACACAAACCATGTAATCCACAGCTGGTCCTATTAACTCTTGTGAGTTTGGTGACAGCTCCTCGGAAGGGTCCACCGAGCTATGGTTGTCAAGCCGTGGGAATAAGGTTCGAAACGGTTTCATGAACCGTTCCCCGCCGAAAAGTTCACCAGCCGCTAGGTATATCCTTGTGGAGTTGTCGAATCTCATTGCTCGTACTATAAGACCTACCTGCAGCCTCCCACAAGAAGCTAGCTTATCAGTTTATCTACCTGTGGATTTGCTCAACATGAAACTGATGCGGATAAAGATAAGTAGAAAAAGAGTTACCTCCTCAGGGGTCAGTGGATACTTCTTAAGTATCTTCTGTTCCTCAGGGTTAAATATGTCAAAGCACCTGCAGAAAACAGACAACGAACCATTGTTACCATGCTGCTGATGTATGTATAAGATGATGATAGAGAGGCAGGCAAGTTCTTTGAAAAGGAGCATACCCTGCAAACGCCAACATATCCATTTCGAAACAAAGATAGATGGACATGAAGTGGCCCTGTGATCGGAGTTTGTCAACAATCGATTCACTCAACTTCATGATGTGTGGCTTGAATCTCAAAGCATGGTAGTTCAATCTGCACCTTAACCGTTGATATTCAGGATTGTCAGTTTCCTCAGGCCAACCGATGTGAGAAAGGTGTAAGGTAGATAGCAGCACTATGTTCTTTCATTGCCCTTTAGAGCAGTTGTCACTTGTCAGGTACCAATCAATAGGAGCATCTCTAGGAGGACGAACCTGATTCAAAGAAAAAAATGAACACGCAAAGTATATAATCTTTACTTCTAGACTTTAAGCTTATATGAAAGCAAAAGCTTTGCTTTACCTGAAAAGCTTTCATCTTCTTGGTTTTCCCATTTCTGTGAATATCGGGGGGTTTTTCCCCACAATCTTAACAACATAATCGAGTGTCTCAATAAAATGTTCAACAGCATATATACCTTGGAAACTACTGGCAATATAAACAAACATATATCAGATAATACACTAAAACAAGTTATGCAATGGTATTTGCTCTTCTGATGAGCACATCAACAACACCTATCCTTAACATTAAGAGAAGAAACCAAGCTTACAACTTATTTATCTGTCTGAAGATACTTAGAAAGACATACAAATTGCATTACCTAGGTAGTAATAATAATTCCAGAAAAATCTAATATTTTGTAGAAAAAAAATGCAATTTAATAAAAGGGAGGAGGGACTATAACCTGTCTTTTTTTTGCAACAGAAACAAACCTGTCATCATGCTAAAACGAGTTTGCATCTAATTCAGGTAACACAAGTGTAGTAGCATTCATGATTCGGGCAGAGCAAGTACTGCATTACGTATCCGCAACATCATCATCATCCACATGTTAATAATATCCAAATGTAAGTAACGACCTTGATTAAACATACAATAATAGCACACATACCGCACTACGTTGCTGATTCAAACCACCATTACATGGAACGAACTCGAAGATAACCATTCGTCGTCTCCTCCGTAAAAGTAATCAAAAGATACTTATATCATCATTCCGATCCTGTAAATCCCTAAGAAGACTTGTGAGAATAAAGCATGGAGTGAAATCTTTACAGGTCAAAAACATGAGATGAAGATACGAGGCCAGTCAGAAGGTGGAGCAAAAGATGGTCTCCAACCACCAGAATCAGCACTCTCCCATAGCTCTTCCACCACTTTTATCTACTCAAAAATACCAAACTGCTTAAAATCAACACAAGAAGGGGAAATGATATCTTCAGCTACAAAATCACTACTCAAAATCCATACTAAAGAGTGAAGCCACCATCCCCTTCGTTCCAGCTCCTCCCGTGAAGCCGGTGGTTACCTAATCTGCAACATCACTCACAAATCAACATCGACGTTATCGCTCTATTGACACCATAAATTGCATCTCAGGAACCCAAAAGAGGTTCAATCTGTCACCTTCGCTATCAGGAAGAAGACAATATCTTCTTCTTCTTCTTCTATAGTGATTTGAGAATTTGAAAATTCTCTAGGTTGGAGTCTGTTCTGTCTTTCTTTCTCACGAGACTCCGAGATGTAGTTTTCGGATTACCGAACTCGGTTATCTTGATCAACCGGCCGGTTTATTATTTTCGAACCAGCATCGATTATTATTGATTCATTATTTGTTTTAAAAATCGTCTAGAATTTCCTAAATACTAATTAGTAATTCTCTATTAGTATTTTCCAACATTGCTATTGGTCTCTTGTTTTTCCAATTTTAAGTATATTTGACAAAAACGGGGAAGTGGGAAATATGTATAACTGGAGGGAAAATAGCTTATTCTCCTACAAACTAGTTGTTCCCGGCTTTTTCACACACAAACTTTTAAGTCATGCCAAAAACCACACGAACAACATAAATATTGCTTATTCCCTTATGAACTAATTATTTCCACCTTTTTCACACACAAATCTTTAAATTTTGCCAAAAACCACATAAACTACGCTATTTTTTGAATTACATACACAATATATCAATTTTAAGTTAATTCCCCTAAAATCGTAAATTGTGTTATTCAAACATTAACTTAGTTTATGACAGATGTATAGCCGGTTTAATTTGGATTAATAAAAAAGATAATACATCATTTTGTTCTTTTTTTTCTTTTTGTCAACTGCTCTTCTTCTTCAAAAATCGTCTTACTCTTCATCATCAATTGAGAATAAAATTTATTATTTTGTAGAAGATTAAACGTTTTACATGATGCATAAAGAAAGACGAGCAGTAAAGAAAGAAGAGCAGTAACACAGCGGATTGGTAAACTAGTAGTTGCTACTCTTCTTTTTTTATGCATCATGTAAAACATTTAATCTTCTACAAAATAACAAATTTTATTCCCAATTGATGATGAAGTGTAAAATGATTTTTGAAGAAGAAGAGCAGTTGACAAAAAAAAAAATGATGTATTATCTTTTTCTATCAACCCAAATTAAACTGTCTATACACCTGTCATAAACTAAGTTAATGTTTGAATAACACAATTTATGTTTTTAGGGAAATTACCTTAAAATTGATAGATTGTGTATGTAATTCAAAAAATAGCGTAGTTCATGTGGTTTTTGGCAAAATTTAAAGATTTGTGTGTGAAAAAGCTGGAAATAATTAGTTCACAAGGGACACCATTGTTTGTAACTTTTATTTGATAAAACCCTAATATCTGAGCGACCAAGATACCAAAAGAAATTAACAAAATTATTTCTTCAGTTCACATCCAAAAATATAAATCAATCTACAAGGCCGAACCGGGAGCTCGATGTTAGTTGAACCAAGCAGTATCTTTCGGACAGCTGCTTCAAAATATCGGTTAATCTCGTTAACCGGTGAGTCAAACTTGAGTTCTCTCACGGATTATTTTGTTTAATTTCTAAATAACTCATAAACCTCAAATAACCTCTAAATAACCCCATAAACTATAAATACTATCTAGATAGCCCCACAAATCATTATAACATTGGGGACTAAAAAGCGTAAATTTTGGAAACATAACATCTCCGATGTTTTAATGTTCCCATAAACCCTAAACGCCTCCATAACGGCTCCTAAACCTTGACGAGGACAACCTCGAATCTTAGACAAAACAATGGATAGTTCGGTCTGTGGGGAATGCAAGCTGAAACCATGGAAGTACAGATGTCCAGGATGTTCAATCCGTTCGTGTGGTCTTCCTTGCGTGAAAGCTCACAAGCATCGAACAGGTTGTAACGGCAAGAGGAAGGTCACCGACTTCGTTACCCTCTCAAAATTCGACGATAATCTCCTTCTCTCTGGTAATAAATAATTCCAAGTTTTCACATTTAAAGTTTTCGATCTCCTGTAATTAAGCAGAGTGTTAGCTTTCTCTTTTATTCTATGGTAAAGACTACAGAATGCTAGAGGAGACGAAGAGAGTAGCAGAGTCTGCTCAGAGAAGGAGAAACCATATATGTAAAAATCCTTACTTTAAGGAAACTCAGCGTAGCAAACTTAGAGCTGCTGCTGCTAGGGGAAGAACTAATCTACTGTTTCTTTCTAGTGGCATGTTGAACCGGGAAATGAATCAGACTCGTTATGATAACCGGTACATCATCACTATATTCAAAGATTTGATGACTCTGAAAGTAATGTTGATGGTTTTTTGTTTCCAGGAGTAAGTGCATCTCTTGGACAATTGAGTGGAGGTTCCACTCTACTGATGTGGTTCTTGTTGACCATGGGTTAGTTAATCAATCTTCTCTTTGACTGCCTATTTCATGTTTTTTTTTTTGCTCTGTTTGACGACGTTGAAACAATCCATCACAGAGTTGGTGAAGATACAAGTCTTTGCTCTGTGATTGAGAATCATCTTAAGCCAGGCCCTTGGATTCACAAGCTCAAGCCTTTTTGTGATGTGGATCTTGTTTCTCTCAAGCTTTTTATTCGCCAATACCCAAAGGTATTATTCTCGTCTTTGTTGGTTCTTCTGCTTGTTTAATCTTACACCTTATTTACTTTTCTCCTCCTTCTGTTGCAGGGGGCTAAGGCTCCTTTCAAGGAGCTGGACATCAAGGCTCCTTTGAGGCAACAGCTTGCCAAAGTAGCTGTCGTAGAGTATCCGGTGATCCATGTATATCTACCTTCACAGAGCTATGACTTTGAAGTAATCAGAGACTTCGACCATTTTAACACCACACCTGATCCTAATGGTTCCTCCTTGTACTATGGCCACAAAGATACAAAAGGTATCATAATAACCTCACAAGAAGAGAAAATAGAAGATGACTACAAGATTAACTCTGTTGAGCCAGAGGTTCTTGATCTTGTCAAACAAGTCTCAGAGGACAGCAAGTTTGAGGGAGGGGTTACCAAAAATTCACATCCTCAGGTTGATCCAGCAGAGCAAGGGGCTACTGCTGCTGATAACGTGGTGGTTGAGTTTGAGCAAGGGTTAATAGAGACATACTCTGATCTTTTCGCGGAGATGGATCCAGGTGATTATTTCAACTTTGAATGTGAGTTTGCAAAGGGATTTGACTGAGATGATGATGACTGCAATCTCCAAAATCTAGCGACTGATTTGAACACCAATGGACTAGAAGGGGAAATCATAGAGTGATGGATCATCATAACAGAAGACATTACTCCCAGTGAAACATTTTTGGTGAGCAAAAAAGGATTATGTTCATGCCTAAGCTCCTTTGTTTGGTATCAAGCAAAGGTTTTTATTGAATGAAGTAGTCGCAACGTTGTTGTTTGTGCTTTGAATGAATGTTGTGTGTATCTTGATTGTTACGTTCTCCCGAAGTTTTTGTTCAGCCTTATCTTATATATATTTGTAGTGATTCAGACCGTTTTCAAAGTACTACAGTCTTAAAGGCCAAACCCAAAGATAACGATCAGGAGAGTCAACAAGATCTAATATATTACCCCAATATTTATCTAATAACAATAAACGAGCAATGAGCAGGAGAGAATACAAAACCAGGAAATGCAGGTGCTCTAATCAATTTTTTTGGATAAAACAGCAAGTCTTCAACTGCTTCCAGTCCAAGGGAAGGGACAACATGTATATCTCGATGAGGGCCTACGCACTTGGTTTGGGACAAGAAGCCAAGAGTGAACTCTACCATGGAGCAAGCGCATATTCTTTCATTGTTTACTGATTTGTTAATTCTCTACACAAATATCAATAGATGCACTACATGTAACATAGGTTTTTGATTGAATGATATTTACATTCATTCAAAAAAAAAAAAGAGAATACAAAACCAGACAAGAGTAATATGTTCTGCATTTAAATGAAAGATTCCGATATGAATGCTAGATGTACCTATCAAGTGCTCAAGCAAATAAAATAAGAGAACAGAGTAGACCCCTCTGTTTTCATGTTTTGTGTAAGGAAAATTGAGTACCAGTTTTATTTAATTACGGACGAATGATCAACAAACGAGTAATCTAACAATGAAACGGGAACAAAGTGTTAGATACGAGGCTCTGAGGCCACCAATACTGTTTTGACATATCAATAAAGCTATTTCTTTATAATTTAGCAAAAAAAAAAAAAAAAGCTATTTCTCTTTTACATCTCATAACACAAAGAAAAGGGTAAACTACGCACGGCTGACTTTTATTTCATGCTGTTCGTTTGGTTGCCGCAGGTACTTGCGGCTGCGACAATGATTTTCAAAATCTTGTTCGTTTGATCGACGCCGAGCAGTGCCGTCCCAAACTTTTCTGAGGCCAAAAGCATGTCAAAGTAATTTGGCCCATATAGGCTTTGATTGGTGACATGTGGTGTAGTTGATTTACATTGAGTTGTGAAGTTTACTGAACAAAGCAAAACCTTGAAGGAGATGTTTGGTCTGGCCTTCATGCATCCTTCCTTGTTGACATCTCAGAAAGCGCATGGTTATTGCTGGTGTTACTGGCACGAAACAGAGCTAAATACATGCAATGATTTTCCCCTGTTTTCTTACATTCAGATTCTTTCTGTCTTTTAACTCATTCCATTCACAAATGAAATAAGCTAAGACCTCAATGTTGTTTTTACATAAAGGCATGTGTGTAAAGTACACTCTGTTCAACCTTTTTATCACATGTATTCGGTTCTTAATAACAAATCCAAAAGCTTTAAACTGTTGTTGCCACATGAAAGTGCACATACATACATCACAAAGATATTAATTTACATTATGATGAAATTGCTAGTTTTACAAACACTCTTAATAGCTGTTTTACATCAACTTGATCCTCAATAGGTAGACCAAAAGATGATCAGTATTTGCTTATGATTTATGAAAAAAAATGTTGTTATATTTATAAGACTGTATTATTTAGCTTTTTATTTGTGAAAATTTGTAAATTTGACTGAAAATTTATTACCAATAAAATATAACATTTTGATGGATGTAAATATATTTAAACTACATTTTATTTATTTAAAATATAATTTTACAAATTTAAACTATATTTTATAAAATAAATAAAAATGGCCGCAGCGTCTACCAAACGAACAACACCACATATCACTCATACACATACAGATCTATGTCGCAATGGCGACATATACATATCACATACAGATCTATGTCCATACCACTCACACACATACATATCTTTCTTTTTTAAAAACACACACATACATATTATGTCGAAACGGTTACAAAAACCCTTACAACTTATTTCAACAAAACCAAAGGCATAAACTTCACTTCAAAGACGAAACAACTTTGTAGAACAATATCGGTTTGTACGAATAAAAGACTTGTCCAATCCCCAGTCCAAACAAGACTCCAGGGACATATCCCACTGCTGCTGCTTTCCAGTTCAACACTTGTTTCTGCTCTGAAGGTTCTGGCTCTTGCGCCTCTGGTGCTGATGGTACCTTGTCACTGAAGCAACTCTCCTCAAGAGGACGACCACAAAGATTGAGATTCCCTTCAAAAGATGATTTGGACTGTCCTCCGAACTGTGTGCCTTGTGGTATCTGGCCTGTGAGTTTGTTATGTGAAACATTAATGTACTCCAAGAACGAGAGGGTTGGTAGCTTCTGCGGGATTTTTCCAGAGAGTTGGTTCCGAGATAGGTCTAGTGACTCCAGCCTCGTGAGATTAAACCAAGAGTATGGAATATGACCTGTGAATTCATTGTTTGGAGAGGTTGAGCACAATAAGCGACTTCAAAAGGCCTATGGACTCTGGAATATGCCCTCCAATTTTGTTTTCAGAGAAATCAATGTATGTGTAGGCCACAAAGATCTTTTCCAGCTCCATGTTTATTCCTTTGTTTCTCAAATGCATGGATGGGTGATAACTAAACCGGATATTATCTCCTATGTACGTCGGCTCTGTTTCCTCTTGAGGAGTACTGATCAAGGGTGTACTCCAATTGACAAAATAATCCTGCGTAGGCTTCCGATGAATTGGTTATGTGATAGAGGATGTTGAGGAGAATATATAAGACCATGGAACATGTTTGATCGTAGGACCATGACTTTTAGATTCGGTAGATCCTTCAACCAAAACAGAAAGGTGTCAGCGATTCTATTGCCCTCCACGTTTAGATACTCTAGGTACATGCAATTTGTAAGAGACCTTGGAAGCTTCCCAGTTATTTGATTGTGGCTAACGTCAAGTGCTCTTAGGAAGCCACTTTTGTTACATGCACTTTTCTGTTTTGTGATGCATTTATTTCATCTATCTTTTGTTTACTCTAGTCTATAAAGTTCTAGCATTCATCTTAAGTAATCTGAAAAGGTCTTACATTCATAAATAAATTTAAAGGTCTAACATTTATAAAACATACAACAAGCATGACTCAAAGATCTTATTTGTTGTCTTCACCTTTAAACATCAGGTGAAGACAACAATACAAAAAAAAAAACTACCAAAATACAAAAAAAAAACTCAGAGCAAGAACAAGACACATCATCTTGGATTTCTTGAGCTCATGATACAGGGAGAAATGAGGGACACGTGTACGGTGGGGAAGAGGCAGTTAGAGGAGTTGTGAGTTGTTACGCGGTAGCTCTATGAGTGACAAGTGTCCAAGTTTTATTCGTCGAGTTCGTTATCGATAGAAAGAGTATAAAACAGAGTCTGTATCGTTCTTAGTTCATTCATTCAGAAAATTGTGTAAACCTTCTTGGATCTTTTGGAATTCTAATATCAAGGTGACGTTTTGTTCATTGAGGATTTAGATCTTTCTTCTTCATAGATCTATTACTCTTGAGCTAAGGTTTGGTGTTTCATGAACACTAGATCGTTTACATAGCGAGATCAACAGATTCTCGCTATTAGTGGTATCAGAGCCCCTCTTTCCTCGGAATCGGAGCTGCGGTGATCGGAAACTATGGCGGAGACGAGATCGCAGGCATTGTTGAAGAACACTAGTGGAAAAGAATTGGATGGAGTTATCGCAAACAGATTCGATGCGATTAAGCGCGAGATGAGGGAGATGAACGAAAAGCGCGAAGAAGAGACGCGTCAGATAATGATGGCGTTAACGAAGCTTACGAGTCAAGCGAGTCATCAACCTTCGACGAGTCAAACGATTGATAATGGTGTTGTGCAGGGGATGAACGAGAATCGAAATTATCATCACGCACATCAGTCGAATCAATCTGGGATGACGAGATTTTCAAAGATTGAGTTTCCCAAGTTTGATGGAACGAAAATCAAAGAATGGTTGGGAAAAGCTGAGCAATTTTTCTCGATTGATAACACTTCGGAGGAGAAGAAAGTAGGTATAGCTTCGATGCATTTTGTTGATGAAGCAGCTACTTGGCATTTGGCGTTGATGCAGGATGATCTGGATGCAGTCGTGTTGAGTAGTTGGAGAGAGTATAAAAGTAGACTCAAAGAACGTTTTGAGGAAGCATTAGATGATCCTATGGCTGAGCTAAAAGAGTTGAAAGAAACTGCAGGTATTGCAGAATACAATGCGAAGTTTGAGCTCATCAGAACTAGGCTGAAACTTTCTGAGGAGTACTTGTTAAGCGCTTACTTGGCTGGCCTACGTTTGGATACCCAGATGCATGTAAGGATGTTCTGTCCTCAATCAACACGTCAGTGCTTTGTGTTGGGCAGATTGTATGAAAAAGCACATCCGCAGAAAGAGGCTAAGCAATATGGTGGTTTTAACAAAACACAGCCGAATGCTAGTCAACAGAAGGGTTTACTGACTTGGAAGAAGGAGGAAGTACATAAACCAAAGGAGAATAAGGGAAGAATGGTACCATTTCTATCTCAGGAAGAGATGAATGAGAGGAGAGCTAAGGGATTGTGCTATTATTGTGATGAGAAATACTCATTCTCTCACGCTCAACAGCATAAGAAACCTCAGTTGTATTCATTAGCTGCAGAGGAAGATGAAGATAGACTCGATGAGGAGGTATTGCAAGAGGAAAATGGCAATGAAGTAGCACAGATATCAGTGAATGCTATCACCGGCATCACAGATTACAGAACAATGAAAGTAAAGGGAACACATGGGAAGAAAACCATCTATGTGTTGGTTGATTCTGGCTCTACTCATAACTTCATTGATGTGAAGATTGCCAATCTATTGGGATGTAAGGTGAAGGAGGCTGGTAAAGCTCGAGTAGCAGTGGCTGATGGTACTCGAATCAACGTGTGTGGCAAGGTTGAGAACTTTACTTGGAGTTTCCAAGGTCATCAGTTTACAATGGATTTTATGGTGATTCCATTGGGAGGTCATGACTTGGTCTTAGGAGTGCAGTGGTTAGCGACGTTAGGACCAATCACTTGGGACTTTCAGAAGCTTACAATGCAGTTCAAATGGGGACAGAGGAAGATGATTTTGAATGGTATAACTGCAGGATCAGTCCGAGAGATTAAAGCTAAGAAGATGGAGAGCTCTAAGGAATCTGATATGCAGCTTCATATGATATACGCATATGAAGATACCACATCAGAACCAATGCAACTCAATTTGACAAGAACAGAGGAAGGTTCGTCTGAGGCTGCAGAGGAGATTCAACAATTGGTTGACAAATATGGTGATATATTTGTGGAACCTGAATCCCTACCACCATTTCGAGACAACCACAATCACAAGATTGTCTTGAAGGAAGGTTCTGATCCAATAAACCAACGCCCCTATCGTTACGCAGTGCATCAGAAGAATGAAATAGATAAGATGGTGCAAGAACTCTTAAAGGCAGGCACGATTCAACCTAGTGCTAGCCCTTATGCTTCACCAGTGGTATTGGTGAAAAAGAAAGACAACACATGGAGATTATGTGTTGATTACAGGAAGCTAAATAACATGACGATTAAGGATCGTTTTCCTATTCCTCTTATAGAAGATTTGATGGATGAGTTGGGAGGATCAATGATTTACTCAAAGATAGACTTGAGAGCAGGCTATCATCAAGTCAGAATGGAGCCAGAGGATATGCAGAAGACAGCTTTTCGTACTCACAGTGGCCATTATGAGTATTTGGTGATGCCCTTTGGACTTACGAATGCACCAGCTACATTCCAAGGATTAATGAATCATGTCTTCCGTGATTATCTCAGGAAGTTTGTTCTCATATTCTTTGACGACATTTTAATCTACAGCTCGTCAGAAGCAGAGCATGTGAAGCACTTGGAAGTTGTTTTTCAGACGATGAGATTAAATAAACTCTTTGCGAAGAGAAGCAAATGTGAGTTTGGAACCGATAAAGTTGAATATCTTGGTCACTTCATTCAAGCAAGTGGAGTATCTACGGATCCAGCAAAAGTCAAAGCTGTAGTAGATTGGCCAATACCAAAGAACTTGAAGATGTTGAGAGGATTCTTGGGTTTGGCTGGATATTATAGAAGATTTGTGCAGAGTTTTGGGATCATTGCTCGGCCACTTACAGCTTTAACTAAGAAAGAAGGCTTCTGTTGGAATGTGGAAGCACAAAAAGCTCTAGATGATTTGAAGATAAGTCTTTGCAATGCACCTGTTTTGGCATTACCACAGTTTGACAAACCTTTTGTGGTTGAGACTGATGCGTGTGGATCTGGTATAGGAGCAGTCCTTATGCAGGATGGCCATCCTTTGGCATACATCAGTCGACAGCTTAAGGGCAAGCAACTGCATTTATCAATCTATGAGAAGGAGCTATTAGCAGTTGTGTTTGCGGTTCAAAAATGGCGTCACTACCTGTTGACAAACCATTTTGTCATTAAAACAGATCAGAGAAGTCTCAAATATCTCTTGGAGCAGAGGCTTAACACGCCAATACAGCAACAATGGTTACCTAAGCTGCTTGAATTTGACTATGAAATTCAATATAAGCAGGGTAAAGATAACATTGCTGCAGACGCACTTTCAAGAGTTGAAGGCTCAGAGATACTGCACATGGCAATGACGGTTTTGCAGTGTGATTTGTTGCAGCAGATACAAGAATGTTATGAAGAGGATGCAGTGTTGAAGGAAATTATTGCGAAGCTAGAACAGAATCCTAGAGACAAGAAACACTTCTCATGGTCACAAGGTATCTTAAGACGGAAGAATAAAATTGTTGTGCCAAAGAAAGAATCGTTAAGGAACTCTATTCTGGAGTGGTTGCATTGTTCTAGTCAGGGCGGTCATTCTGGAAGAGACGTGACAGTACAGCGAGTGAAAGGGCTATTTTACTGGAAAGGATTAGCTAAAGACATTCAGGCTTATTTGAGGAGCTGTGTGGTTTGTCAACAATGTAAATATGACAATGCTGCTTCTCCTGGTCTTTTGGAACCGTTACCGATTCCAGAGGCTGTGTGGACTGATATCTCTATGGACTTCATAGATGGTTTACCGAGTTCTTTTGGCAAGACAGTGATTTTTGTGGTGGTGGATCGTTTGAGCAAAGCAGCTCATTTCATGGCGTTGGCTCATCCGTATACTGCTATGTCTGTAGCTCAAGTCTTCTTGGACAATATCTACCGTCTACACGGCTATCCAAGGTCTATTGTGAGCGATCGTGATACTGTATTTCTCAGTGAATTTTGGCAGGAACTCTTTGCTCTTCAAGGCTGTTCTCTTAACATGTCTACTGCGTATCATCCGCAGAGTGATGGCCAAACAGAGGTAGTGAACAGATGCCTTGAGACTTATTTGAGATGTATGACGAGTGATAAACCGCAGATGTGGAGCAAGTGGTTACCATTAGCAGAGTATTGGTATAACACCAACTATCACTCTGCTACTCACACCACTCCTTATGAGATTGTCTACGGTCAACAACCTCCGATACATCTGCCTTACTTACCGGGAGAGTCTAAAGTTCAAGTGGTTGCTAAATGTTTGGAAGACAGGGAGAAAATGATCTTACTGCTCAAGTTTCATCTTCTGCGAGCTCAGCATCGAATGAAACAAGAGGCAGATAAGCACAGGAGTGAGAGAAGCTTTGAAATAGGAGATTGGGTGTTTGTGAAGCTACAACCTTACCGTCAACAATCAGTGGTTGTAAGAGGTTCTCAGAAGATTTCACCAAAGTTCTTCGGTCCGTATAAAGTACTTGATAAACGTGGGAAAGTGGCTTATAAGTTGGATCTACCGAGTTCATCGAGAGTTCATCCAGTATTCCACGTTTCCCAGTTGAAGAAGATGGTGGGTACAGCTACTACATCGACCCAACTACCAGTGATGATACAAGAGACTGAAGTGCGTGTACCGGAGAGTTGTTTGGGTCGAAAAATGGTGAAGAGGCAGAACAGAGCTGCTACGATGGTGCTGGTAAAGTGGGTTGGGGAGAGTGAAGATTTGGCAACCTGGGAATTCTTGTACGACTTACAGAAGAGGTTTCCAGAGTTCAACCCTTAACCTTGTGGACAAGGTTGTTTTGGAGGGAAGGATTTGATACAGGGAGAAATGAGGGACACGTGTACAGTGGGGAAGAGGCAGTTAGAGGAGTTGTGAGTTGTTACGCGGTAGCTCTATGAGTGACAAGTGTCCAAGTTTTATTCGTCGAGTTCGTTATCGATAGAAAGAGTATAAAACAGAGTTTGTATCGTTCTTAGTTCATTCATTCAGAAAATTGTGTAAACCTTCTTGGATCTTTTGGAATTCTAATATCAAGGTGACGTTTTGTTCATTGAGGATTTAGATCTTTCTTCTTCATAGATCTATTACTCTTGAGCTAAGGTTTGGTGTTTCATGAACACTAGATCGTTTACATAGCGAGATCAACAGATTCTCGCTATTAGCTCAACTTTGCATTGAAGAACTTCCTCTTTGACCTTTTGAACTTCAACTCGTACTTCATTCACTTCTATTCTCTCAACCCTTTGTAACAGGTCTTGCAATTGTAATACAAAAGTTTAAAGAACTTGTTTTGAAGATAGTGAGAAAGAAGAGAGAAAAAAACTCGTTTTTAGGGTGTAGTGACTTATACAAAATCGGTTCTTTTCTGAGCAATGTTCCTTGTTCTTCATGAGATCCTTCATATCCAGACAGAGAAGAGATTGTTGTTTAGTTGAAAGATTTACCGCTGTGAGCTCTACAATCGTCGTCGTTGGAATCGATTTAGGGTAAGTGTTTTTCGTTGTGGAAGAGAGACGAGTAAGAAGATGACCTAAAAAGGGTCAAATAATAAAATTAACGTTCTCTGTTTAGTACTAAACGCTGACTAATAATGAGTTTAATTTCATGAAGTTAATTTAGAATTGGGGAATTATTTTGGGTACACAATAGTTTGGGAATTAATCTGTCAACTAGATTTTGACCCGCCCTTCGAAGGGCGGGTATATGTTTTGTTTTATGTTTTTTCAAATAATTTAATTTAATTTTTGTGTTTTTCGTAATTATATTAGTGTTTAATATTAATTTAATTTAATATATTTTTGGTGACTATATTCAATATGTCAAGTTACATAACTATACACTTGTACCATATGTATTTCAGAAACATTTTAAAAATTTTAATTTTAGTTCTAAAGTTTGCAACATATTATATTTATTTAGCAGTTACCTAACATAATTTAGCCAAGAATATTTATATCCCAATCGGCCCAAAAATAAAAGTCTCGTACTCTATTAGACATGATCTATATACTCGAACAGATTTTAAAGTGTTATATTCGAAAACTAATATCAAACTCAACCCGCACCTGAAACCGAACAAATTTTTTGAAATTTTTTTAAAGAAATAATTTTTAACATATTCTGTTAGATATATAGTTGGGTTAATATGGTTTTACTAACTTTAAGTAAAATCACATTTAATAAATATTTTTTAATCGAATAACCTATTTAAAACCCGTTAAACTAAATGAGTTCATATCAATATTTATCTTTATTAAAAGTTCACTTAAACCTGTTAAATCCCATCAATCATAAAATTAAATTTTATTAATAACCCGCTTCCACCACTAATTGATATTAGTTAACTTTATTAGTTAACTTATTAAAGTTTCATTTTATAGTAAACAAACTTAAGAAATATATTTCCATCAGTTTATATATATTTCTGTTTTAATTTTAATATATATATATATATATATATATATATATATATATATATATATATTCCAAAATATTTAATATTTTGTAAACAAAACATATTTTGTGTTGTACATTTTTTAGAAATTTAATTTTCATTTTATTTTTTGTAATCATATTTGTGTTTGTTGTTTATAATCATATTTATGTATGAATCTTAATCAAAAATATATTCTAATTAATTTTAGGGTCCTTAATTTATCTTTAAATAAAAGAAAATATTAGTTGGAGTAAATATATATCAATTGATTATGTTCCAAATTTAATATAATAGATTTTAGTTTGATTAAATAAGATATATTTATGCATTTACAAAATTTGGTGCTTTTTTAATTAAGTTTTTGAACTATATATGTTGAAAACAATTTTTTTTGGTTAAATAAATGTTTTTGAATCATGTTTGAGTGGTGGGTCCCTAAAATTTAATCGAATAAGCTATTTAAACCCATTAAAACTAAATGAGTTTATATATATATTTGATTCCTGAAATGTTCTTGTTTGTTATATAAATACTCAGAATTTAAATTAGATATAAGTCTTACTAGGTGTTTTCCTGCACCATCTGCAGTAAAAGAATTTTAAAATATTTTTAGTAGATAAATATAAATTATATTTATTTTTTTATTAATATTATAAATTTTCTTTTTTCTTATCAATATTTTAATATAATTTAATTTAACTGAACATTAAAATTAAGATAAAAACAATTTTGTTTATTTTGAATTATATTTAAGAATGTGCATGTATATATTTAAAATTATAATCTTAGGTAGATTTCTCTATCTATTTATTTTAATTAAGTATATTGAATGAATATGTAAAATTGCATATTGTCAAAAGTGAAAATTAAAAAATATTTATAAAATCTGTAGATATATATAAGAAACTAATAATTTTGCGATTTAATTTGATTTTATTATTTAATTTTTATAATTTTCAAAAAATATGTATATATTTTTGAAATTTTTTTAATTTAAATGATATTTCGAAATTTGAAATGTCATAATTGAATATATTTATTTTAATGATGATTTATGAGTTATTAATTAAAAAGTCCAAAAATATAAATCGATAATAAATGTAATATATGAGTTATTACCATATTTTTAAAAGTTTACCAAAAATATAAATTAACATTAAATATAATTGTCCATGTCATATTAATCTATAAGACATGTCATCAATTTTAGTAGCTATGTCACAATTATTAATCTAAATGTTTTCGTGCACCATGTATAGTGATGAATTTTTTAAAAGTTAAATTTTATATTTTAAAATGTAATTTATTAATATTATATATTTTATTATTTTGACCAGTAATTAATATAAATATCATTAATTAAGCATAAATTTAAGAGCAATTTTTTTAAAGTATTTTTAAGAATATATATGTATATATATAAAGTTAAAATCTTAGATAAAAAAAATATTTATTTCATTTGGTTAAATGTATTAAATCAACTTGTACAAAATTACTAAAAACATATAAAATTGTATAGTTATCAAAAATTAAAACTAAATAATATTTATATAATTTGCAGATATCTAAAAGAAACTAATGATATTACGATTTAATTTTTTTTTAAAAAATTCAGAAAATTGTAGATAATAATTTTTATAATTATAAAAGTAAAATTATATAATATTTCGAAATTCAAAATGTCATATTTGAATATATTTATTTTAGTAATGATTTATGAGTTATTACCATATTCTACAAAGTTTACCAAAAATATAAATCAATATTAGATGTAATATATGAGTTATTGCCATATTCTAAAAAGATTTCCAAAAATATTTATCAACATTAATTATAATTGTCCATGTCATATTTAACCATATGACATGTCATCAATCTTAATAGCCATGTCACAATTTTTTGTGAAAACGATTGTAGAGAAGACATGTGGCAAATCACTTCTCAAATATAGACTAGGGGATTATTAGGTAACAAATAGGAGTAAAAGAAAATATATTAACCCTTTTGAATAAAGAAAAACATATACGTTATATTATTTTTGGGGGATAAGCATTGAAGGTCCTACAATTATGGAGTAAAGAAATATACATCACATTTATATTTAAATGCAATTTGATGATTCTACGTAGTATTTAAGAGGTGGTTATTTAGATGCAGTTAACAAATAATTGTTACACCAGTAAACAATATTTATAAAGTGATTATGGTTATTTAAGTGCAGTTATAAAATAATTAGTTCTAATATCAATTAGACATGTTGAAGAATTAATAGAATAGATTTAAAATATTTGGGGAATTAAATGGTCTTTTCCCACCTAATTCCTCTTTAATATTTTATCTCTGTCGTCATCATCATCATTCATGATTCATCATCAACCTTCCATCATCCATCATAATCAAACCTTTGTTCTTCAGGATGATTCTTCTTCATTTGCAATCATCTTCTAGATCAGGATTTATCTTCACCAGTTTTCCTGTTTCACCCCACTTTAAACTCAGATTGTCTCTTTGGAATTCAAAGACAGTTCAATCTATTCCCTTGATCGACCCTATTTCTCCACCGTGGAGCTGTGTGAGAACGCCGGTGCCAAACAATGTGCCTATCACGTGCTCAGGCAGATAAAGTAAACCGTCTTTGAAGAAGAACAGAGTAGACCTCCTCTGTTTTCATGTTTGTGTAAGGAAATTTGAGTAGCAATTTTTTTTAACTAGGGATAAATGATTAACTTTATTTCATGGGATCATAACTTAGCGATATCACTCATACACATACAGATCTATGTCGCAATGGCGACAAAAAACCCTTAAGGAGGAATGATCAACACATGAGTAAACTAACAATGAAACAGAAAAAAAAAAAAACAATGAAACAGAAAACCTACGTACGCCCGATTTTCATTTCATGATATAACTTATCGATATCACTCACATACAGGCCAGCATACATATCTAACTCGGAAGAGTTACCAAAATCTTACCACTTATTTCAACAACACTAAATTCAAAAACTTAATTTAAAAAAAGCGAAACAACTTGTAGAACAGCACTGGTTTGTACGAATAAAGAACTTGTCCAATCGCCAGTCCAAACAAGACTCCAGGGCCATATCCCATTGCTGCTGCTTTCCAGTTCAACACTTGTTCTTTCTTTTGAGGTTCTGGCTCTTGTGCCTCTGGTGTTGGTGGTGCCTTGTCCTTGAGGCAACTATTAAGAGGAAGCCCACAAAGATTGAGATTCCCTTCAAAAGATGATTTAGGCTGTCCTCCAATCTGTGTCCCCTGTGGTATATTGCCGGTGAGTTTGTTATGTGAAAAGTTAATGTACGCCAAGAAGGAGAGGGTTGCTAGCTCCTGCGGGATATTTCCAGAAAGTTGGTTCTGAGATAGGTCTAGAGACTCGAGGCTTGTGAGATTAGCCCAAGAGGATGGAATATGACCTGTGAAATCATTTCTGGATAGGTTGAGTACAATAAGCGACTTCAAAAGGCCAATAGATTCTGGAATCTGTCCTCCAAGTTTGTTTTCGGAGAAATCAATGGCTGTGTACTTGTCAAGGATCTTTTCCAGCTCCATGTTTATTCCTTTGTTTCTCAAATACATGGAAGGATAATAACTATACCGGTCACTATATCCCACGTACATCGGAAATCCTAATTCTTGTGAACTACTGATCAAGGGTGTACTCCAGTTGACAAAGTAATCATGCGGTAGGCTTCCGGTGAATTTGTTACGTGATATGTCAACCATCCGCAGCTGTGGAAATGATAGAGGATGTTGAGGAGAATATATAGGACCATGGAACTTGTTTGATCGTAGGACCATGACTCTTAGGCTCGGTAGATCCTTCAACCAAAACGGAAAGGTGTCCGCGATTCTATTGCCCTCCACGTTTAGAACCTTTAGCCTTGTGCAATTTGTAAGAGACCTTGGAAGCTTCCCAGTTATTTGATTGTGGCTAACATCAAGTAGTGATAGTGAACCACTTGTGTCGAATGCGTCCTCAAGTCTCCCACTGAGGTTGTTGTTTTGGAGATCCAGATATTCTACTGATGATTTAATCAAGCATCTTGGAATTGAACCACTGAAGTTGTTGTGAGATAGATCAAGGAGACCTAGGTAGCTTTGGTTGCACAATGATAAAGGTATGTCTCCTGTGAAATTATTATTTGATGCAAGCATGATATTCAAAATCGGTGAAATAATAGGAAGAGATCCTCGAAAAGAATTTGAACTCAGATCTAATTCTTCAAGCTGTGAATTGAGAAGCATTTCTGGTGAGCCTTCAAAGCTATCGAAGGAGTTGTGAGACAGATACAATCTATTCAAAGAAGGCATACTCCATAGCCATTTAGGCACTTCTCCTTTGAGTCTATTGTTTGACATATACAAACGTTGCAGGTTTTGTAGATTTTTCATAAATGTAGGGAACTCGTTGATCTTGCAGTTATCCAAAGACAGAGTGCTCAAATTTGCTGATCCGATATTAAGCCTTGATATAATATTTCCAGAAAGTTGCAATGTCTCTAAAGACTTGAAGCCCAAGGAGACGAAGTTGATTGAGTCGGTTGTGTTCTGAAAAGATATGTCGAGATTCTTGAGGTTGGTTAATTTTGAGAGAGGCTTTAGGATTTGACCACTAAGACGGTTATTGCTGAGGCCTAACCATTCAAGCTTACTTGACAAAGAGCAATCAATTGTTTCAAGAGAGTCGACGAGATGGTTATGGCTCAAGTCAAGAGTTGGCAGGAAAGGCATGGTGAGTAAAAAACAAGGAACGTTTCCAGATAAGTGATTATCATAAATATTTAAAGTAGAGAGCTTTGACAGATTGAGTAGAGGGGAAAAACTGCCGATAAGCTCGTTTTTTGAAAGGTCCAACACGGTTAGACGATTCAGGCTACTGATTGAGGATGGAATTTCACCAGCTAACCCCATATGAGCAAGATCCAAGAACTCTAAATTTGTGAGTTTGGCAAGTTCGGGGAGGAATGAGAAAGAGTCAAAGTAGTTGAAAGAGAGATCGAGGTACCTGAGGTGGTTTAATCTGAAAAGGCTACTATTAGCACTGAGAAAGCCACTGAGACATGCAGCATCTAGGCTTAGTTCCGTCACCTCACCAGTCTTGTTATCAAATATAACTCCATCAAAGGATTTAACGTCGTTGCTAGTCCATGATTTTGTCTTTGGTTTTGGTTTTGGGTAAAACTCAAACTCCTCACTGAAGTTGCATTTGAGGATTGGAAACTCGTTCTTGAAAGCCATAAGGATCTCAATTTGGTCTGGACGAGGAAATTGAAGAGAAACAAGAGTGTTGAGAAAGAAGCTAGAGACGAAGACACAACAGAGGAAACACGGTTTGACCATTTGTAAAATAAAGACTTGAAACAAAACAAAGATATTGAAGAAGAAACAGGGTTTGTATAAGTTGGTTTTGCAGGCAATACAACTTAATAATATATAGAGCGTAAAGCATAACGATGAGGAGAGTTAAAGCCACGCTGCTTGACTCTTCAATTGTGGAAGTTTCCCCTGTGTGGAGAACAATTTCCTTCTTTTTTTTCTTGTAACACTTTATCCACAATCTATATTCCGAAAACAAGATAGATAGCTACCACCTACTACGAAAAAAACACGGACCAATTACTTATTTGTATGTTAGAAGTCAATGGTCAACATATAAATACAAAGGTGGAGAAATGTGGCAACCGACTACTATTCAAAAGCAGAGTCTTCTTCAGCATCACTGAGTCAATCTATCAACAATAATTAAAAATCTAGCAACAATAATCAATACTAACGAACATAAAATCCGTAAACCTATCTAAATTCCCTAAACTAACTATCTAATATATCCTAAACTAATTTGGAAGGAATTAGAACTTACCATTACTTCGAAGTATAGAGGAATTGGAGAGGAAGTGGAGAGGAAATTGAGAGGAAGTTGGGACGAAATTGAGAGTGTGTGGTTGCGTGTATATATAAGATACGGAGTCGTCGCAATTTTCTCGTAAATATACGAGGAATTAAAGAGGTCCATCTTTTTATTCCTCGTAAAACCCACGTTATTTTACGAGGAAATAACGAGTCTCGTCCCAAGGTTTACGAGGAAATTGCGTGTCCCGCTTTTATTTTTCGTCGTTATTTCCTCGTAAATTTACGAGTGTTTAACGAGGTAATTGTCTAAACTCCTAAAATCAGAAATCCCAAACCATATCTTTCTTATCTTCTACTTCATATATTCCAAACCTATCTTCCTTTTAACCTCAATCTCTTCTTTCCATTCCAAACCTCAAATTTTAAAACCACAATTCCTTAACTTCTAATATCAATCTCTTCTTTCTAATATAAACTTACACAAAATCAAATTATTAATTTAATTTTTTTTTTCTTGCAACAAATCTTGCAACAAAAATATAATCTTTTGAAGATTATATAAAATAACAAACCCCAAATGTGATTTGATTGATATTATAAGTTAAGGAATTAGAATAAAAAAATAGATAAGAAAGATGGGTTTGGGGTTTGGAGTTTGGGATTTAGAAGATAAGGAAGATGGGGTTTGGGATTTAGAATTAAAAAAATAGATTGAGGTTAAATGGAAGATGGGTTTGAGGTTTGGAGTATATGAGGTAGAAGATAAGAAATATGGGTTTGGGGTATGGGTTTGGGATTTGGAGTTTGGGATTTAGAAGATAAGGAAGATAGGGTTTGGGATTTAGAATTAAAAAAATAGATTGAGGTTAAATGGAAGATGGATTTGAGGTTTAGAGTATATGAAGTAGAAGATAAGAAAGATGGAGTTTGGGGTTTAGGATTTTAGGGGTTTAGACAAAAGACTCGTTAAAACCTCGTAAATCTACGAGAAAATAAAGAGGAAAGTAAAAAAAAACAGGACTCGGTAATTCCACGTAAGTTAACGTGGTCTTTACGACGATTTTGGCTTACATGGAATTAACGAGGCCCGCGTTTTTTAATTTATTTTCGTCGTTATTTCCTCGTAATGTACGACGATATAACAAGGTTTATTTCTAAACCCCTAAAATCAGAAACTCAAATCCCAAACCCCATCTTTCTTATCTTCTACTTCATATATTTCAAACCTCAAACCCATCTTCCCTTTAACCTCAATCTATTTTTTTCATTCTAAACCCCAAATTCTTATAATCTCAATACATTAAATAGTTTTTCATGATTAAATTCATCGAATCACATGCATTAAGTCTGAAAATCAATCATATTAAAAACAAATACATCAATCGGATACATTTTCGTCATCACTAGAAACATCATCATCTTCATTAAATTCGTCTTCAACAGTTTCGTCCGTGTCATCGTCGGTAAGTTCTTTGTACTCATGATTATGCAGATCAATGAAAAGAATGTCATCAATTTCTTGTTCAGATTCCTCGACTTCATTTATCTTTTCTTCTTGCAATGGTGGTTCTTCTCCACTAATGATTCGTCCTCGAGGTGTAATTTTGATCATTGGATAACCAACTTATTCATGATTCTCTCATCCGAGGGTATGGAAGGTAGCTAACTTGATCTGCTTGTGAAGCTAAGATGAAAGGCTCGAGTTTGTTGTACCTGCAAAAATAAAGAAAACATAGAAGCAAGCTTATTCTGCTCATGTACGCCAAATAAAGAATTTGTTGTACCTTTGTCCACCATTGACATCAACTACACCGAATTTGTTAAACCTAACACCTCTGTTGACGACGGGATCGAACCATTCACATTTGAAGAGGACGCATTTCAGCTTCAATATCCCTGGGAATTCTACTTCAATAATCTCCGTCAAGATCCCGTAGAAATCGGTTTCCCCTTTCACACATATTCCATAGTTACTGGTCGCCCGCTGTCTACCATACTCATATGTGTGAAAAGTATAGCCTCGTGTGAAATACATATGTGAGGTGGTGACCTTTACATGTGGAGATTGAATTACTTCGTGTAACCACTTAGGATAATCTGCATCGTCGTCATAATCAACCTGCAAAAACAAAGTGAACGTTAAAATACGGATCATGTATGAATAAGAGTTTGAGTTAATATCTGACTCTTCAACCACTTTATAAAGTGTTGATCTTTCCTTTTAGCTACGTCACTTGTGGATATACCTGAGAATGTTTCTTCGACTTGAGAAACAAATAGGCTGCAAAATCACATTTTATATTAATTAATCTTTGGCTATTATATAATTTTTACTTATATATATGTGTTAATTTAGAAGTGTCCATATATGTTACCTTTCAAAATAATGCATCAATGGATCCTCACAATTGAGTAGAATAAAGGTGTGTGTACTATGAGCGTCTTCTTCACTCGACCACCAAACCTCTTTTGATTTCTCACCCAATCGCCCAATCTGGCTAAAAATGTCTGGAACACCAGCAACTGCATATGTTGGCGCGACACCACCATCATCATATCTCCTTGGATCTCTTTTCCGGGTACGTACTTTTGACGCAAAGTAGTACGATGTGAAGTGAGAAGTTTCTTCCGTCAAACTTCCAGCAATTATAGAACCTTCAACTTTTGTAAGGTTCTTTGCTTTCCCTTCAAATATTTCATGGCTCGCTCATACTGATACATCCATCCGTAATGTACAGATCCACGAAGCAATGTCTCATATGGGAGGTGGATAGCTAGATGCTCCATAACGTCAAAAAATCCAGGAGGAAGTATCTTCTCCAAGTTGCACAATAAGATGGGAATGTTCTCTTGAAACTGTTCCACGACTTCTACTTTAAGAGTGCGCGTACTCAGATCCCTGAAAAATACTCCAATGCCTTGTATATTGAAAAGACAATTATACACATTATTAGTCATATATTATTGCAAACTAAATCATTATAAAATTACTGCTATAATATAGTACATGCAATTGCTTCATATACGTTTGTAGGAAGTAGCTCCGCAAATGCAAAGGGAAGTAGTCGTTGCATAAAGACATGACAGTCATGGTTCTTCATTCCGGAGAATTTTTGACCATTTTCAACGCATCTAGAGAGATTTGAAACATATCAATCGGGGAATTTCACTTCTGATACTACCCAGTTGAACAACACCGACTTTTTTTCTGAAGACAATATGAATATCGGAACAGGAACTTGCCCATTGCTTTTTATATGCAACTCACTTCTTGAGCAAATATCCAGCAATTCTAACCTCGATTTTTATGTTGTCTTTTGTCTTTCCCGGGACATTCAGTGTTGTATTCATGATGTTCTCAAAAAAATTCTTCTCTATATGCATCACATCGAGGTTGTGGCGCAGAAGAAGATCCTTCCAATATGGCAACTCCCAAAATATACTCTTCTTGTGCCAGTTGTGATGAACACCGTAAGAATCAGGCATATTACTGGAGACATGCCAATTACCACCACGAGGAACTGTTTCCAAAGCTCCATAGTAATCGAGTTGCTTTTCAGTTTGTTCTCTAGTTAAATATGGAGGAGTGTCTCTCACAAGCCTTTTGTGCCTAAACAATGTCTTGTTTCTTCGGTACGGATGAAATCGACGATGACAATCGAACCAACTTGTCTTCCTACCATTCTTCAGTTGAAACGCATTTGTCGCTCCATTACAATATGGACAAGCTAATCTCTCATGTGTAGTCCATTCCGACAACATCCCATAGGCAGGAAAGTTACTTATGGTCCACAAAGGCATCGCTCGCATCGTGAAATTCGTCTTCGTTGAGCAGTCATACGTCATCTCCTCTGTTGACCACAAATCCTTCAACTCTTTTATCAGTGGTTGTAGAAAAACATCCAGTGACATTTTTGGATGGTTCGGACCAAATATTAATATGATCCAAAACTAACAACTCCTGTTGCATGCACATCTCCGCTGGCAGGTTGTATGGCGTAAGAAAGACTGGCCACAATGAATATTGTCTCTCTGGCATTCTGAATGGACTAAATCCATCTGTGCATAATCCGAGATGCACATTCCGGATATTGGTAGCGAATTTTGGATATACTTTGTTAAAATGTTTCCAGGCTCTTGCATCTGATGGATGAGTCATCTCATCATCCGTCTGAGTATGCTCGGCATGCCATCTCATCTTTCCAGCAGTCTGCTCAGATTGGTACAATTTTTTCAATCTGTCTGTAATTGGTAGGTACCACATCCTTTGGTACGGTACCCTATTACGTCCTCGTCCTTGCGGTTTAAATCGTGGCTTCCTGAAGAATCGACATTCTTCTAACTTCTCATCATCTCCCTAGTAGATCATGCAGTTGTTGATGCAAACATCTATCATCTCCGAAGGCAATCGACTATAAACCAGTTCTGAATCTCATAATAAGAATCAGCAGACACATTGTTTTTCGGAAAATACTCTTTAAACAAGTCTGCCCATTCATTCATGCAATTTTCAGGTAGATTGTGATCAGTTCTAATATTCATCATTCTAGCAGCCAACGACAATTTAGAGAGACCTTCTCTACAACCACTGTAAAGTGGTTGATACGCCGCATTTAACATTTCATAAAACTATTTTGCATCTATGTTAGGTTCTTCATCTTCATCATGAGCTACGAATGAATCAGTTACCATATCATGAACCCTATCATAATCTACCATCTGCTCCTCCTGATGGTAACTATGTTCATTATGCAAATGATGATCAACCGGTTCTTCCTGAAAGTTGTTATTACTACTACTAGCTTCATTTTGATCATAATTATAACTTTCTCCATGTTGAAACCAGATATAGTAATTTGGCGTGAAACCTCTATTTATTAAATGGTTCCAAACATTTTCACGATTTGCCCATTTCGAATTGTTGCATTTCCGACATGGACAGAACATCTTACCGCTTTCTAGGGCGAGCGGTGTGGAATCTGTTTGATGTATAAATGTCTCCAGCCCCGCAAGGTATTCTTTCGCCACTCTCCCGTTAGCATCTATATACATATACATCCACTTCCGCAACTCAAGAACATTCCCGGAGCCTGACATTTTTTTCTTTCAGGTTTTTATTTTTTTTTCTTGTTGGTGTGTTTAAAATGATGTTCAAACTTCCATATTTATAGAAAAATTTCGAATCTGGTAGTTGAAGTTTTACTAGGAATTTACGACGAAGTTTAGGTAGGTACCCCAAAAAAAACGTGCTTCAGAAATCGTCGTTAAAGGCACGTTAATATTTTCCTCGTAACGTAGATGCGAACTTTATGTTGAGTTTACGAGGAAATATGATTTTCTCGTCAAAACCATGTAATATTATGTGTCTTCTACGATGAAAATTTTTCCTCCTTGTTTTACGACGAAATAACATTTTTTTTATTTCTTTGTAATTTCCTCGTAAAGCAGACGTAATATTACGAGGAACCATTTTCCTTGTTAATCTTCCTCGCTAAAATCATGTTTTCTCGTAGTGAATCCAGGAAGAACATGTACCTATCACGTGCTCAAGAAAATAAAATAAGAGAGCAGAGAGACTTTGTAGAAGAAAAGAGTAGACCCTCTCTGCTTTCATGTTTGTGTAAGGGAATTTGAGTACCAGTTTTATTTACTTACGGATGAATGATCAACACATGAGTCATCTAACGGGAAGAAAGAAAAGAAAAACTTCCGGACAGCTGACTTTCATTTCATAAGATAAAACATATATATGTCCATATCACTCACACACACACATCTTTTTTTCTTAAAACACACAGGTGTTTTTTGAATGTTCAATACTTGTTCTTGATTTGAATGTTCTGGCTCTTGTGCCTAGGTGTTGATGGTACCTTGTCCCTGAAGCAACTATGTTTAAGAGGAAGGCCACAAAGATTGAGATTCCCATCAAAAGATGATTTGGGCTGTCCTCCGATCTGTGTGCCCTGTGGTATCAGGCCGGTGAGTTTGTTATGTGAAACGTTGATGTACTCCAAGAACGAGAGGGGTGCTAGCTCCTGCTGGATAGTTCCAGAAAGTTGGTTCCGAGATAGGTCTAGTGACTCCAGCCTTGTGAGATTAGCCCAAGAGGATGGAATATGACCAATGAAATCATTGTTGGATCGGTTGAGCACAATAAGCGACTTCAAAAAAAACTATTGATTCTGGAATCTGTCCTCCAAGTTTGTTTTCCAAGAAATCAATGGTTGTGTAGGACTCAAGGATTATCTGCAGCTACATTTCTATTCCTTTACTTTTCAAACACATGGACGGGTTATAATCATACGAGTAATTATGGAAACACGGTTGACAAGATCTCAATTTGGTCCGGACGAGGAAATGGTAGAGAAACAAGACTGCTGGCAAAGAAACTGGAGACGAAAAGACAAGATAAGAAATGGAAGAAACATGGAAACACGGTTTCATCATTTTGGAAAATAGTCTTTAAACAAAAGAAAAGAAATTGAACAAAAATACTTGGTATGTTTGATTTGGTTTTCAGCCAAAACAACTTATTGATAATATAGAGAGAGTATAAAGTATAACGATGATAAGAATTAAAGTTACGTTGCGCTTGACTCTTCTATGTGGAAGTTTCCACTGCGTGGCTCACAATCTATATCTTGTTATGTTATTATAACTAAAAGCATCAGCTTGGAACCACTTCTTCTCCATCACATTGTAAATCCTCAATGCATCATCAATCCTCCCTTTTCTACAGTACCCATTAATCGAACTGTTGAATACTACTTGAGTAATGTTAACTTCACGGCTCTTCACCTCTTTAATTAGTAGCTCAGCTGCACTAACTCCTTAACGCAAACGCAACGGCACCGTCACCAGTCAAAAGTATATAACGCAAACGCAACGGCATCGTCACAAGTCAAAAGTATAGTATAATTATTTATTTACGTCAACAACACGAAACTTCATAAGAGAATCGAATAATTACGTTTTTGGTCATCCCGACGAACTAACCATTACGTTTTAATTATTTTTTTCTAATTGAGCTGGATGAAAAATATTGATTGATACACGCTCTATCATCTTATAAACATCTAAGTATTGCGAAGAGAATAAAAAAAGATTGAATAAATACTACATTAATGTATGTGTAATAGATTTACATATGTGATATATATCTCTGTGTTAAGAATACAAAGAGAGAGATATAGAGTGTTTAAGAAACTAATTATCTGACTTTTCCTCATCGCTTGTTGTGCAAAGGGTTTGATCCCGTCTTCACCTTCCGTTTCTCCGGTAATATTTCTCCGGCGCCGACGATGGGCAGGGTGGATTGAGAAGGGAGAAACCCTCTTGCTTGGCTAGATAAAGGTTGGGAGGAGAAGCTTCGTCCTTCTACGTTAATTTTTGAAGCTTCAGATGAGACAACGAGGAAGATACAACCAATGAAACAAAGAAGACGTCCTGGATTCATATTTTAACTTATTTTTGTTATGAGAGAGATAGTGAGGGTATGATTAGGAGAAGGGTACCCTTATGAGAAACAAGAAGCTGTGATACACAAACTTCGATACGTGTTATTAAGATCGTTTATATTTGCCTTCTGTTTAGGGAATTGGTGTGTAAACATACGTGGTCCACTTCATAAAGTTTCTTCTTTGTCAACATAAATTTGTATAAGTAAATATTTAATGCGACTAGAAACTATTATATTTTCTTTCTATTTTCCCACAACATGCATTTTACCTTTTTATCTCACAAGCATTCCACCATATAGTAAAATACAAATGATAACACAACATAACAACATTACTAAAAACCGACATACTTGTAATGTTAAAGCGTTTTGATAACTATAGTAATTTTAACCAACCCTAACTTTAGATATAATTTTATTAGTATCGTTTTACATCAATGATCAATATATACGGTACATTTTAAATTGGTTTATACATCAATGATCAATATATACGGTACATTTTACACTCAGACAACCGATTTCTTCCGGATAAACAAACAACATCCATACAGTACATGTATATACAATTAGTATACATTGATCTATAAACCAATCTAAAATTCTACAATATTGTTATTTATATTTAAGAGGACAAATATTTGTGGAACTGTCAGTATTTTGTAGCGGAGAGAAAATGAACCCCACTTCCCACCTAAAAATGGTCGGTTTTAATAGTGAGTATTGATTATAGATGCAACTATTTGAAATCACTCAAAAGGAAAAAATAATTATCACCAGTACGTGGTCATAAATGTGGGAATGCCACAAATATAGTGATCCCTATTGATTTCTCATTAATTTTCACATGCGAACGTAAAACATATCAGAATTTGCTACTTACCAATACGCGTGAGTATAATCATGTAGCTTTAAGGTGAAAAGTGTTCGTATGCAGAATGATTAAGCTTTGAATAGCGACATGATTTTGTATAAATATCATAATCAAGAATATCAAATACAAAGAGACAAAGTGACATAAAGTTTAATTTTTCTATTGACCTTTTTAGAAATGAGACCGGAAAAAACCTGCCTTCTTTTTCTTCAAAGACTAATTCAAAGACTAATTCAAAGTCATGATAATAATAACTTATAAAATAGAACCTACGAATTTAAATCGCTTTTACTTGTGAAAACGACCTTGGTCTAGTGGTATAGTAGATTTTTAATCTAATAGTATATCTTATGTTTAATTCAAAATTCACATTAACATCTCATCATGTTAAATGTTGAAATGTTCGTGACGGTCATATTGTGGATTTAATAAGTTTGTTTTTATAGTTTGCGGCTGATTCAATACTATTTTATGATTATTAAATGTTTCTAACCATGAATGAGAGTGAGTATATGACGCTGGACCAATCTAGTAGATTTTTGGGGATGTAAGAAATCTGGCCCATCCAATCCAAACCTTCAATCCAAACCTGAACCGACTACTAGTAACCTGATCCAAACCTAAACCGACTCAGTAAGTGATGACATATAATTTGCAACAGTTTTGTTGCAAAAAAAAATAAAAGTTGTAGGATTTATCGAATAATAAATTTAGGACAAAAGTTGGATTCATCTCCTATGGTGAACTTTTAAATTCACCACCTCCCTAATAACTAATTAAATTGTCAACTAGATTAATGATAAAATAATTTAAAAAATAAATGATATCATATTTAATAGTGCTAATGTCACTATTTAATTCCTAAACTCAAACTCTATATCCTAAATCCAAATTCTACACTCTAATTTTTAACTTATAAACTCAAACTCTATATCCTAAATCCAAATCTTAAACTCTAAACCCAAACCATAAATCATAAACCAAAAAATCTAAACTCTAAATCCAAAACTATACCCTAAACTCAAAGTCTAGACCCTAAACCCAAATCTTAGACTCTAAACCCAAACCATAAACCTTAAACCCAAACAGTAGACCCTAAACCCAAACCCTAGACCGTAACCCAAACCATCAACTCTAAATCCAAACTTTAATTCTTAACCTTAAATTTCAAAAGAACAACATCAATATTAATCTAAATATTTAGGGTATAGGGTTTTGTATTTACGTTTTGGGTTTATAGTCTAGGATTTGAGTTTAAAGTATAGGTTTGGGTTTAGAGTTCAGGTTTTTGGGTTTATGATTTATGGTTTGGGTTTAGGGTTGAAGATTTGTGTTTAGGGTATAGAGTTTGAGTTTAAAATTTAGAATTTAGGGTTTAAAATTTGGATTTAGGGTATAGAGTTTGAGTTTATGGATTAGATAGTGACATTAACATTATTAAAATTGACACTATTTATTTTTTTAATTATTTTGGTTTTGAAAAAATTATTTAATATCTTTTAATCATTAATTTAGTTGACACTTTGGTTGGTTATTAAGGAGGTGATGAATTTAAAGATTCACCATAAGGAGTGAACCCAAATCTTATCCATAAATTTAGTTCAGGTCAAATCAAAGTGGATAAATTGATGGGTTGATTTGCTCGATATTCACATGAAACCTGATAATTAATAATATAACCATGCTTCGTGTGAAATGTGTCAATTGATAACATAATCAGGTATTATACTCTTTCACAGCGTGTAAATGTGTGTATTACCAAACAATAGAACCATATACTATGAAGAACACATATATAGAATATAATATAAACATAATTGTAATGGAAGAAAATAGTTTGAGTTATATAATTATATTTATCTATTGCGTTTAATGTAGTTTAAGCGATGGACAATATGAAAGAATATATTTATTCGTTAGACAAATATTTAGTGTAAACTACACTACGTGAAAAAAAAATATAGTTGATATTTTATAAAGAATAAAAATTTACAATTCTATATTTGATGATTATATAGTATAGTATATGAACAGATATATGAACAAAAATAAAAGATAGGAGTAAAAGGATCATAAAATAAGTTTAAAACGGCGTTACCTACATGGACTATCAATGTTTCTAAAGTTTACATTGTTAAAATAAGTTTTGGTTGCCGTGTACCACACAGTCCTCCATTTGTTTAGATATATGAGTTCACATTACCGATGTTACACATGAAAAATGTTGCACATGTTGTTCGATGCAAGATTTGGCATTTGATTTGGTTGATGTTTTTACTGTTGGAACTTGGAAGTAACCATGATATGTTGACCCAAAAAAAAAGTATTGGAAGAGAATGAGAAAGACACAAGCGGTTGAAGCATGATGACAGGTAATATCAAAAAGGCCAAAAACATCACTAAAATATATTATCTTGAGGTTACCACCCCGTGGATTGGCTTCAGGATTTGATTCTAAATATCATTAAGGACAACACCGGGTCATAGATACGAACCCAAATAGTTTTAACAACAAAAGAGTGATTTCATGCATTCTTTATAAGGAAGTTTACATGCATGTGTTTGAAAAAAATAGAGTTTAATGTGTTAACGTTGTGAACGTTAATTAGACGTGTTGATCTCGACAAAAATCGGATTGCTCGCAGTAACTTGTCTAAATATTGGTAGCCATGTGGCTATAAAAGTTAAATTCCGCATAAAGTTGGTTTGGTGGAGATGGGCCTATGTGTATGCAAAACGAGTTAATTCAATTCATTGTGATTTGTGAAGTCGTATATTTACTCCGGAGATAAATAAACTGGGGGGATTTTTATTTTACTTTTTCCCGTTTAGAATCTAAGCCAAAAATGCTGCTCCGATTAGAGAAGTGAATATACGTGCAGAATTAAGGCCAAAAATGCTGTAAAACGAAAAGGATATATCCATATTCAATACAATATCTTTTAGTTGTTTTCCCCAAAACATTCTTACACAAAAATAGAAGAAAACACATCTTGAAATGAAAAATGACGTAGCATACATTTGTTTTGTTTTTATGCATGACAAATGTAGAACACAAGTGCGTGGTAGTTGTACTGTCGAGTACACTAAAACGCTAGTGTGTTAATAAGAGCTCGGATTAACGGTGCCTGCCACCGCCACTACCGCTTCCGCTGCCAGAACCTTGACCGGAGCCTCCACCAATCCCAACACCAATTCCTATTCCAATCCCGAAGCCTCCTCCTCCACCATGTCCTATCCCATGACCTCCACCAGCACCGCCACCAATGCCTCCTCCAGCACCAAATCCACCACCATGTCCAGATCCACCGCCCACACCATCTCCACCTCCTCCACCACCACCTAGTCCACCGCCTCCCCCAACACCCCCTCCCGCTCCACCACCAACTCCCCCTCCAGCTCCAAAACCACCACCATGACCAGATCCACCACCAGCACCACCGCCTCCACCTCCTCCACCTCCTCCGCCGCCACCACCTCCACCACCAACTCCTCCACCACCACCGACTCCTCCTCCCGCTCCAAATCCACCACCATGGCCGGATCCTCCCCCAACACCACCGCCTCCACCCCCGCCAGCTCCTCCACCACCACCACCTCCTCCACCTGCACCAACCCCACCACCTACACCTCCACCTGCTCCAAATCCACTGCCGGAACCACCGCCAATACCTCCACCTCCACCAGCTCCACCTCCACCCCCGATTCCTCCTCCAGCTCCACCACCAACTCCTCCTCCTGCTCCAAATCCGCCACCATGTCCGGAACCACCTCCAACACCGCCTCCTCCACCGCCACCAGCTCCACCTCCACCACCTAATCCTCCACCGGCTCCGCCACCAACTCCTCCTCCAGCTCCAAATCCACCACCATGGCCGGAACCACCTCCAATACCCCCACCTCCACCGCCACCAGCTCCACCTCCACCACCAATCCCCCCACCAGCTCCTCCACCAACTCCTCCTCCCGCTCCAAATCCTCCGCCATGACCTGAGCCACCACCAATACCTCCTCCTCCACCGCCACCAGCTCCACCTCCACCACCAATTCCTCCTCCTGCTCCGCCGCCGACTCCACCTCCAGCTCCAAAACCTCCACCGTGTCCTGCACCACCTCCGATACCGCCACCACCACCTCTACCTCCACCTCCTCCGAAACCTCCACCGCCACCGCGTCCAAACCGGCCACGTCCACCACACCTCCTGCCCCACCTACAATCATCGTCCCTATATCTCGCAGGATCCACCACAGACCCATCCCCAAGAACACATTCCATACTCAAATGAAGCAAAACTAAAGAAATAATCAAACATGTAACATTCTTAGGTTCCATCTCTAGAGAAAAAACTGTAATGTCTCTTCTCTTTCTTTTTTTTCTTCCTGTAGTGTCTCAGCTACTGGAAACAAACATTGCCTTTTATAGTAGATAGATGAATCTTAAGAGTGGTAAACACTAACAAGCAAGTAGCATGAAGATGTTTGATGCCATTAATATGGATCCCCATGCATGTTACGTTCTACGCGTTTGGGGCCGTTGGGCCATTGGTGGGAAACATTTAATGAAAATTGTGTTATCTATAGTCAAAGTAGACCTACACTTACTTAGTTCAGACTCCCATCAGTAGCTTTCGATCTCTAATTTTGCTCATTAATTACTTTTCTTTATTATCCAAAAATTGTTGACATTTCAAACCATCACTATTTGACACTTGACAGTTGACCCTATCTAATATCCGAGAAGTGAAGTGCTAGGACCATCATTAACCCTAGTCTTTTAACATGAGTTTTTAGCTTCGGTTAAGAGACGATTTTTAATTTTTCTTAGATTTTAACTAACAAAAATTAAAAACTGTCTCTTAAATAAGAGATATAAAAATGTTAAAAAAAAATGTCAAATCATTAGTTAAGAACCCTAATCTTATATATTACACCATATATAGAAAAAACTGGTATAAAACCAGAACTAATTTTTTGGAATTTTTCTGACGTGGTAGTTAATATTCCCTTTATTTTTAAAAGATAGTTTTTTTAGTATTTTCACATATATTAAGAAAATGCATTAAATCACTATAATAAATTTATTATTTTCTGTAATTTTCAATTTTCAATAATTTTTTATCAATAATAATCCAATAAAATCAATTAATTTTCTTAAAATTTACAATTTTTTCATAAAAAACATAAAACAACCGTCTTTTAAAAACAAATTTTTTTTTAGAACAATCATCTTTTAGGAACGGAAGAAGTAATTTTAGTATTTAATCTTGTGGTTTCTTTTTGTTATTTTGTTTTATTTCTTTTAAATAGTGCATTGTTTTCGCTCACATTTACCATGGGTATTGAAAATATTACATGCTGATGGCTTTTATATGGGCATGGGAAAGTTAATTTAGTATAATTAGTGAGAGTTGACGATGCCGACAAAGTCAACGTAAAATCTAGAGACAAATTATATATCCCTCACATGCAACTTGTAAGGTGTATATTGTCTAAATCTTACTATGCATATTTAATGTTTACCATTTCCCCAACTAAAACCACCAATCATTATTCACTTCCAATTAATCATGTATGTAAATTGTATACGTACATGCATGCTTGAATATATGCTTACATCTTAAAGAAATGTTGTAATCTCATGGGAAAAGAGAGAACTAAACCGGATAAGCTTGAAGCATATAAATCCCAAATTAAATAACAAAAAAGAACCAAACCAATTAGTTTTCTCACCTCTCTCACATCTGATATGCTCAAACAATATTACCCACTTTCTTTTTAACAGTTTGTATCTAAAAAGACATAGTAAAGCTCTTCTTTCTGCTTCAAGCCAATAAGTGAAGATCTTCTACAGTGTCAATAACTGAGACTTGTGATCAATGCCATTGAAGATGTACGTCCCCAACATTGGAACAAACTGTTTTGTGACAAGCTGCAACACAGAGAAAGAGATACACACATAACAACAAGTTCAATTATCTCTGCGCTCGTGCTTTACACAATTATGTTAAGAGCCATAAGAAGGAAGTATGAACCTTGATGACTTCTTGAGATGCGATTCCTCCAATAAAGGCAGCAACCACATGAAGCTCTGAGGCACCAAAGCGACACATCTCATTGATAAGGTCATCGGGCACTACTGAGCCGTTACAGCCCAAGTCGGTAAGAAGACTCAAGGCAGTGGTTTTTAACCGAGATATGTCCTCATCCATTCCTCTACAAAATTGTAGCATATAAATGATAACCAAACAAGAACCAATTGTTCTGAAATAAGATTTGGCTTGTTGCATAATGAGTTTCTTACCCATCAAACTGGCCAGGAAACTTGTTATAGTTGGCAGTGAATCTGTCCACAGCTCTAAGAAGAACATAAAATCCCATTGCACCACTGCAACAACAAACGATTTCAGCATAAGAAAGAAAAAAATAATAAATAAATAAATAAACGATTTTAGCATAAGAACTACCAACTGGAATCGAAATGCAACCCTAAGAAACCATAATCTATTTTGCTACTGTATAAGCCTAAGATGAACTAAAAGTTAGCTTTTATAAGTTCGGTATAATGAGGTAACCAACAAAAGAGCAACCGTTATGTATAAAGGTCATCTTTCAACACAGTTGATGCTTTTGTTTTCATATGCAAATGACAGACTCTGTGAAGACATTCGCACCTGTAATCCTCGTCCGCTAAACACTTTTGAATTTCGATTGCAGAAGGATTGCTGAACTCGTCCTCTACCAAACGATATCTGCATACCTACAAAGCACATATGGCAGTTAATATTGTAGTCAAAAACTAAGTTTATGATACTGCTTCAACAGCAAAAGTAAACAAGCAGTATGTAGACCATCAGCATTAGAATACATATTAAGTTTGTAAGGAAGTTTAGTATTCTCACTTTAACTTTTCTTGCATTCTTGCAGAAGCTCTTGATTGTTGGTTTTGATATGCTACTCGGATCTCGACCAATTTTCTTTAAAATATTTTTAACTCGTTCCTCCATGACAAGAAAATCAGCCTCAGCTTTCGCTTGATAGATCTTCTGCAAATTGATGTAGTGTCTTCAAGAAAAAGCAACAATGCAGCTACATTAGCAATCTGAAATATAGACTGCAGATGAAATTCAGTGCTATCGAGGTAGTTGCACTAACTCTGTTGAAGATGTCATATCTGGTATAGAGCCTTCAAGGGGTGCCTCTCCATCACCTTCGTTTGAGACAAACTCCTGTAGACGATGATGTATGAGTATTATGAACAAATCAACATGAGTTGCAGTTAAGGAATAACAAATTCATGAAGTAGAACTACGAACTATTTATCAACCCTAAGCACTAGCAATTCCTAAAAGAACATGAAAATATGAGTTTCGCAGAGCAATTTTTCTAGTTTCAAACCTTCAGAGCAGCTACCATCACCCAAAAATCTGAGGAATTTGAACTCGGTTCAGCACAAGTATCATTGCAAATTTGTCGAATCTCTGAGCCTGTAATAGAAACCAGGAATACTTTGATTTGACACACAACAAAGTTTTTTTTGCTAGTTACTACACCACACGAGATACAACTTACTGATTCCACGAGGAGCAAAAACCTTGAAAGCGGCTTCAATAGCTTCTTTGTAGTTATCCTCATCCATAGATATCATCTTGGATTTAACCAAATCCTAATATTTCAAGGATATAAATATAGATTAGAACTAGGAAGCAGAAGAAAGCAAGCTAGTTAATGTGTTTGCAACGTAGCAATAAAAGAAACTAGACCTTAAACTCTTTTTTCTCTTCCCTGGTAGAGGGAAGATTACCACCATGGGATCGAGTCCATTCATCAGCCATCTTCACAAGAATGACAACATAAGGTATGTGCTTATGTGCAACGGGATCTGATGCATTTAGATCAATTGTCTCCACAAAACTGCAGTTCAATGAATAATTGAGAATGTAACATCACACAGTCAAAGGATGGCCAAGACAACGTAATGAGCGAGAACATGAAAGCAGTGAACCTCTTGAGTTCAGGCCATGGATTATTCAAGCGAAGGTCATCAAGAAAATGATCAGGCTTTGAGTCAATTATGGTGTGCTCCTGATAAACAAGAAAACAAAAAAAAAAATTAAATAATACAACTTAGCATATTTTCACTTGGCCAGTCTCCTATACCATTGGCAATACTCACATTAATCCATAAGAAAATATTGGGTGAAGAAAGGTATTACCTGAACGGAGACACGAACAAAGCCAGCAAGGCCATAAGAGCGAGCAAAAACCAGCTTGACGTTTGCTTCTCGACAGATTCTATCAAGCTTCACCATTGAATCTTCCACCAGCTACACGCAAGGGATGCAAAAAAAAAAGAGAGTTAAATACACAGAAACGGACTAATAAAGCAATAATCAGTGAAGAGCCAAGAAAGGTACATAGGTAAATCTAAAATCATTGAATAGAAGGCATCATGATCTATACCTAGCAGTTCCCACAAGGAAATAAATGGTGAATACTAAGTAGAAACTCAATAGTGTACCTGAGTGGCTATAACGAGAGTGAACTGAGAGAAGAAAACCGGATTCGTGGAAATCAAAGTATCTGGATTCTCCTCAATAAACGTAGCTTTAACAGCATCATTAAGCTCTTGGAGAAACGCACAAACGGACTTGGCTTTAGATTGACCAACACTCTTCTCATCAACTTCACATGTACAAAAGCAAATCACACATAAAGAGCTACACACAAGAAACTCAAAGAGGGAGAGCTAATAGCGAAATCGAATATACCCATGAAGTTGTTTCCAAGGTCACCAAGCTCGACTTTGGATCCATCAACGATTGTGAAGCTCCCAACTCCACCGAGGACGAGATTCTTCAAGGCCTCGGAGCCAGTGGGTCCACAATTGAGCAAACAGATGCTCGCTTCTTCCAAAGCAGCTTGCCCTAGCTCACCCCATATCCTGCGATTTTTTTTCGAAAGGGTTACTTCTCTTGAGAAGAAGCGTTCGATGAGTGATTTGAGGAGGAGGAGAAGGAGGGGAAGGGAAGTGTGTGTGTGTACCTGAGTTGACGATCGTACTTGGTTTTAGGCTCTGACATTGTTGCCTCCTCTTCCTTCTTCCTCTTCATCGGTGGCATGGTGGTGGTTCGCTTCGCAGCTACGCAGAGAATGAGAGTCTGTTTGCCTCCGATCGACTTATACCCCCAATCGGTTTATTCTCAACGGTTTATAAGCAATTGTTTTAATTTGGAATCAATCGGTTTATTTTCAACGGTTTATTTAACATCTTTCCGGTTCTCTTCGGGTTTTTTACAGTGTTTTTTTAGATACTTAACCAATTCAGTTTGGTTAATAATAAAATAAGAAACCGACTAATATTTAAATAATTTCGAATTTAATTCAGTTTGATTCCGATTATTAGGTCAATTTAAAATTTAAAGTCAGACAAATTAAAAAAATTAGGTAAAATATCAGATTTTTCAAATAAAAATATTAGACAATTAGGATAATTTAGATAAAATATATGCTAATATGATCTATAAATAATACTTTTAAATATTTTATTAATTTAATAATAAAATAGTTAATATTTTATAACTATATAAACTCTGTCATAGAAATTTAGATAGCATTCAATTTTCAGTTTGGTTCCAATTTGGATTATATTTTTTGTTTTAAAATATGATTTGATTTTTGGTTTGGTTTGTTTTTGGTCTGAAAATATGGGATCCATTTTCATAATATCCAAACTCAAAACCAAATTTCGTTTTTCGGTTCATTTTGAATAAGTGTGTTATTCAAATTTAAGACGTTAATAAACCGGTGAGAATGAACCGATTGGGGATCTTTTCAGTAATTCATACTTCACTTCCTTCACACATTAAGTAACTCTTCACAATTCAGTTTAAAATTCACCAAAATCCCAAAACAAAAATGTTCAATTTTCTATACAAATTTTGACCAATACACACGTTTAACATTGAGAGATGACAATAGGTAAATGCAAATACATAAACAAGATCACTTCTTCTTTCCAGCTTTGCCTTCTTTCCTCCTAACAATCTCATCTGAATACTTCACTCCCTTACCCTTGTACGGCTCAGGAGGCCTCCACTTCCTCACCGTCGCAGCAAACTGCCCTATCTCACTCTTATCGTACCCACTCGCCGTGATTCTCGTGTTCTCCTCCGCTTTCACTCTCAGACTCTCCGGTATCTGCATCTTAACCGGATGACAAAACCCCAGGTTCAGTACCAGCTCTTTCCCTTCCACCGTTGCACGGTAACCAACGCCCACTAGTATCAGCTTTTTCTCAATCCCTTTGATACTCCCATACCATGTTATCCGTAAGCGTCCTGAAAAGGCCGTGCATTTGGTTGGCTCTTCTAGTTTCTACTGTTTTCTTGACTCTCAAGAAACCGGAATCTTCTTTGGTGAACTCGACTTCGCGTGGGTAAGTTAAAGCGAGCTCTCCTAATGGACCTTTGACTTTCAAGGCTTGACCTTCTAATGCGATGGTTACATTGGATGGTACAGCGATCGGTTGCTTCCCTATCCTTGATTCCTTGCACTCTATGGTCTTGCTGGAGAAACCCACTTGAGCAGATGGTGGTGTTGTTCAGGACCTTGAACACGTTTCTATCTCCCAAAAATGATAACCTAAACAAAAGCAAAGTATCTATTGTTCTTCAGACAAAACAAAACATTTCTAGAGGGTTTAGGGTTTAGAGTCCGCATAAGGGCTTCTAGTATCGCGGCATTACCTTGGTTGAAAAGAGGATACGACTGAGGAAGCCATTGATGGAGCTCTGCTCCAGAGAGGGAGAGAATGAAAAGAAGAAGAGTGTCCGTCTTGTTTACCCAAACCAAATCTAAATCCATCGTCCTCTCTTTGAAATGCTTGTTTTGAGGCCCATTGTGACTATCATAAGGCCCATTAGCTAATCAGCGTTAGTTTGGGCTATTCTCAACAGCTAAGTCCAACTAAGGTGGTTGAGATGAATTGACGTCAATAATTACAGACATAACTATACCCTCTAACTAGACAATTAAGAAGATGATAAGCGACCCCACATGGCTGACAAAAAGAAAAGAAAACAAAGGGCCCTCACACTCAGCAAAATCCTAACATCAACTTGAGAAAATTCGACTAAAAGTTGAAAAAATCGAACTATATATTCTACTGGTCGAGATTTCTCTTTGTCATCTCTAAATAGAAAAATTCTGTTGGGGTTCAATAGCTTGTTATTACTTAATAGTAATACTAACAAACTAGATTTCATAATTTCAACTAATTACATTACACCTCTACTTTATAATATTCCTTATACTCGCGTCTATGTGTTTCATGCACCTTTTTAACGTGTGAAAATTCTGGTCCCAAAACCAGTAGTATAACTAACTTTATTATTTATGGCTGAATATCTGTTGTTTTTTGTGTGGAATTAATAGACGTATAATAAGTTGAACACTTGTTTGACCAAAGGCTGCCTTTGTTACATTGACACTTATAAAAGTTTTTGCCGTGTGGGGGTTAACTAATAACGATTGCAAAGTACTTATCATAAGATCATAGAGTGCACGTCCTCCATCCTAACACAAGAAAAGAACGGATCAAAATGACAAAAAAAAATACAGTTTGATTCTTTTCTACTTCGTTTTTTTAAACACTTTTTTTTTCAATAGTATGAATACACAATAAAAGCATATGGATACCCCACATCCTGGCCTACGTCTACGGTCTACTACACTGACCACTCAGAAAAGAACATCGATAACAAAAAGATAATTAATAATTAAAAAAGAAGAAGAAAATAGAGAATATTTTGATTATTCTTTGCTTGAGCTGAGTAAACAGTTCTTCTACTCCTGCTTCTTCTTCCTCTTTTCTGTCTCTCTTTTTTCATGCTCCGGTGCTAACTCACTCGTTTACTCCAGAATAATATATCGATTTCTGATTCAAGTTTGTTGCTCACACGTGTTCCAAGGTTGCTTATTTTTTATTACAATTGCATTATTTTTTTATTTTTTGAGAAAAAAGGAAAAAAAGAAACTATACTTCAACTGGTTAGAAGTACTTGAATTTGAGGATTTTTCTTCAAATTTTTTGGTCCAAAATCTCAAAGAAATCTCCTTTCAAGTATTTTTAAATTGAACATAGTTTTTACATATTAAATTTTAGTTTAAGTTTAATAAAATAAAGAACCTTGTCTAAATTCAGATATTAACATGGATGTACTTTTGACATCATTCATTCTTTAACCACTCACTGGCCACTGCCATGTTCTGCAGAATTAGAATATTTTTATTTTATTCAAGTTGGAATATCACCGATATTATTAGCTTGTTTTTATGTTTTTAATTATGTGAAGAATAATCTTTAATTAGTTGACATATCACTGCCATCGCCATATGATTCTCTGTTCATTGAATTAATTACGCTTTTTGCTTCTTTTTCCTTTTTGCAAACCACTTTAAGATGGCCCTCATACACACTTCTTTATTTTCAGTTCTAGGTTCACATGTAAGCACCTGTCTCTACAGAATCCAAAGGCCTCATACAGACACAGTGTGTGTATCCACCAATCTCTACAGAATCTAACTCCTGATCTTGGTTTGTTTGCCTTCTTTCACTAGATTCTCTCTGGACCATTTTCTTGTCTTTATTATTTTTGCTGTAAAATCTTGATTTTGATTCATGCTCCAGGCGCCATTTCAAATAATCAAATGGTTACATAAGCCCAAGGGGGGAAGAAGAAAATGATGATAAGAGGAGTTTCTATGGTGAAAGCAATGGGAGTTGCCTTGTTATGTGTTTCTGTCTTGTGGGTTGTTCCACAGGAATGTGCTGGTAAAAGTGTTCTCTCAAGAAACTCTTCTACATCTCCACCATTACCTCAGAGGCCAAGCTCTGTAAATGTGGGTGCTCTGTTTACTTATGATTCTTTCATCGGAAGAGCAGCTAAACCAGCGTTTAAAGCCGCAATGGATGATGTTAACGCTGACCAAACCGTACTCAAGGGTACCAAGCTTAATATTGTCTTTCAAGACTCCAACTGCAGTGGATTTATTGGCACCATGGGAGGTAATAAAATGCTTCTCCTCTCTTAAAACTTGTATTCAAAATGATCATGTTTCTTTCTATTTTATGGTTTGTAGCTTTGCAGCTGATGGAAACACAAGTGGTTGCAGCCATTGGTCCACAATCTTCAGGAATCGCTCACATGATCTCCTACGTAGCTAACGAGCTCCACGTACCTCTCTTGTCATTTGCAGCGACAGATCCAACTCTCTCCTCTCTCCAATACCCTTACTTCCTCCGCACCACGCAGAACGATTACTTCCAAATGCACGCCATCACAGACTTCATATCCTACTCCGGATGGAGACAAGTCATTGCCATATACGTTGACGATGAGTACGGTAGAAACGGTATATCTGTTCTAAGCGATGCATTAGCCAAGAAACGCTCCAAGATCTCTTACAAAGCAGCAATCACACCCGGTGCAGATTCCACCTCCATTGAAAGCCTTTTGGTCTCTGTTAATCTGATGGCGTCTCGGGTTTACGTTGTCCATGTGAATCCTGACTCCGGTTTAAACGTTTTCTCTGTGGCTAAGTCTCTTGGAATGATGGGAAACGGTTATGTTTGGATCGCAACAGACTGGCTTCCTACAGCTATAGACTCCATGGAGCCTGTGGAATCGGAAACAATGGATCTCTTGCAAGGAGTCGTTGCTTTTCGCCATTACACAGCAGAGAGTAGTATGAAGAGACAGCTTAAGGAGAGATGGAAGAATGGCTTCAACTCTTACGCATTGTATGCTTATGATTCTGTTTGGTTGATCGCTCGTGCCCTCGACGTTTTCTTCAGAGACAGCAATACAATAACTTTCTCCAGCGATCCGAGTCTACACAAAACAAGTGATAGCAGCATTCAGTTATCAGCACTAAGTGTGTTCAACGAAGGAGAGAAGCTTCTAAAGATCATTCTTGGGATGAATCATACCGGTGTATCCGGACCAATCCAGTTTGATTCAGAGAGGAACCGTGTTAACCCGGCTTACGAAGTCCTTAACATAGAAGGCTCAGGTCCACGGAGAGTTGGTTACTGGTCAAATCATTCAGGTCTCTCAGTGGTGACTCCGGAGACATTGTACTCAAAGCCTCCAAACACATCTGCAGCAAACCAGCGTCTTCATGGAATCATATGGCCAGGTGAAGTGACTAAGCCTCCTCGTGGATGGGTGTTTCCTAACAACGGAAAGCCGCTGAAAATAGCGGTGCCTGACCGTGTGAGCTATAAAGATTATGTCTCTAAAGACAAGAATCCGCCTGGTGTTAGAGGCTTTTGTGTAGATGTCTTTGAAGCAGCAATTGAGTTGCTTCCTTATCCTGTTCCAAGAAATTATATACTGTATGGAGATGGGAAGAAGAATCCTTCTTATGACAGTCTAATCAATGATGTTGTTGCAGATGTGAGTAAGCTATACAAACTTAATATCAAGACCACAGCTTACAAAAGATGTTAACCTGTCTTTTTCTTTCTTTTCTTTGCCTGCAGAACTTTGATGTAGCTGTAGGAGATATTACGATTACTACAAACAGGACAAGGTTTGTGGATTTCACACAGCCGTTTATAGAATCAGGGCTTGTGGTGGTGGCTCCGGTTAAGGTGGCTAAGTCTAGTCCTTGGTCATTCCTGAAACCATTCACTATAGAGATGTGGGCTGTTACTGGAGCTTTCTTTCTCTTTGTGGGTGCCATCGTCTGGATTCTCGAACACCGCTTTAACCATGAGTTTAGAGGCCCTCCTAGGCGTCAACTCATCACCATCTTCTGGTTTAGCTTCTCCACCATGTTCTTCTCTCATAGTAAGTATACTCTTACTTCTTGTTCCCTGAGAGGATCAGTGGATTCACACCTTTTGATCTTTCAGGGGAGAACACGGTGAGCACATTGGGGAGGCTGGTGTTAATCATATGGTTATTCGTGGTTCTGATCATCAACTCAAGCTACACGGCTAGTCTCACTTCGATCCTAACCGTTCAGCAGCTGACATCTAGGATTGAAGGAATAGATAGCTTGATAACTAGCAACGAACCAATTGGTGTTCAAGACGGTACTTTCGCTAGGAACTATCTGGTCAACGAGCTGAATATATCTCCTCATAGGATCGTTCCACTAAGAGACGAAGAACACTACCTTTCTGCTCTTCAACGCGGTCCCAAATCTGGCGGTGTGGCCGCCATTGTAGACGAGCTTCCTTACATCGAAGTCCTTTTAACAAACAGCAACTGCAAGTACCGTACAGTAGGACAAGAATTCACACGCACAGGCTGGGGTTTCGTATGTCAAAACCGCTTTTAGCTTTTTTTTTGTCTATATAACTTTTGCTTTACGTTAAAGTCTCTGAAACATGACGTTGCAGGCATTCCAGAGAGACTCTCCATTAGCAGTAGACATGTCGACGGCAATCTTGCAGCTCTCTGAAGAAGGGGAGCTGGAGAAGATACACAGGAAATGGCTTAACTACAAGCATGAATGCTCGATGCAGATCTCAGACAGCGAGAACTCTGAGCTCTCGCTCAAGAGTTTCTGGGGACTCTTCCTTATCTGTGGCGTCACTTGCTTCATGGCGCTAACTGTCTTTTTCTGGAGGGTTTTCTGGCAATACCAGAGGTTGCTACCAGATAGTGGAGATGACGAGGAAAGGGCGTGTGAAGTGTCTGAGGCATCTCGATCAGGGAGAGGTTTACGAGCACCGAGTTTCAAGGAGCTGATCAAAGTTGTGGATACGAAGGAGGCAGAGATCAAGGAGATGCTGAAACAAAAGAGTAGCAAGAAACTCAAGAGTAGTCAAAGTGGAGCTGGGAGTTCACATTCACAACATAGTGACATTCCTTAAAACAGATGAGAGTTCAGCAATTCATTATAAATGACTATTAACATACTTAGGAGGGTAGATAAAACTATCATAAGATTTTTGTAATAGCAAAGTTCAAGGAACCAAAAACCAGAGATAAACTGTAAATCTTATTCTGATTCAGATTGAGGCTTGCAAGTGAACATAACTATCAGAACATAAACAGAAACGGAGCTCCAAGTATCAATTTTATTGGCACCATGATGAAATACGATGTTGCTATTACATGTTGAAGAGAAACTTAAAACCACAGTCTTGGCGCTTACATGCTCACAGTTAAAAATTTCCAAGGAAAACAAAAGGAGGTGGACTTCACTATTCCTCAAGTTTTACTTCTCTTTTCGGAGGTTCCAGGTCGAGGTATGTGAATGGCTCTGTTGGTTCCTCTCTGAAAAAAATAAACAAGATGAATGGTTCAGAGCCTAATGATTAAGCGCGACAACAAGTAAGAACAAAAGGCTTAAAGGTAAACACTTTATGATTCTCCAGCCCATTGTCAACAACAACCACAACAGCAGATTGATGGTAAGAGAGAGCAAGAGATTGCAGATATACCCTGGCTTAGAGCGCATGCATCTGTAGAATAGTTTAAAAGGTCCTGGAACCGTCTTAAATGGGTTTCCCTCGAAAAACGCCTGCAAAAATATAAGTACGAAATGCTATAAGCATGTTACAGGGGGGAAGCAAAATTGATTTCCTCTAATGCATTAAAACTGTGTAAAGATCACAAACAATTGCCAATAGCTGGAGATTGAAAATTAAAAGTTCTCATCTTTCATCCCTTTTAAATCTCATTGACCATATCCACCCTAAATTGCTGGTTCATTAAGCGATTCGAATTAGAAAAAAAAAACCTAATTTGATTACACTGAATCTCTGATGCTGTTAATCTGAGGAGAATACACGAAATTTTTTAAGAGAGATCTAAGGGAAAAGGAGAGAGAGACCTGGACGACGTCCTCGACGCGGTCGTTGCAGCGGTGAGCTTTGGGTTCACGGTGACCTTCAGGTAAACCCCATGGACTCTCTCTCCTCGGTACTGGTCTCGTCTCGCTCATCCTTTCTCTTCTTTACTCTTTTGCTGAGCTATTTGGAAAATTGAAATCAGTTACTTATCATATGACTGAACCGGAAAAAAAATTATGATTTGACTGAACCGGAACCGGATATTTTAACGGTTTGTTAGTCCGGTTATGTAAACCAACAGTTAAAAAGCGGTTACATCTCTGGATATATGTGGTTTGTTTGATGTTTCTTTTTCTGTGAATGTTTAGGGTGCTGAGCTTGGGGATATGATATTGGTTCAGCGAATGTATCTAATAGATTGTTATTCAGATCAAAAAGAGGGGGGCGTCGGGAAATACTTTGGGCTACCGGAGCATTTCGGAAGGAAAAAACGGGACCTCTTCTCATCAATTGTGGAGCGAATAAAGCAAAAGGCGAGCTCCTGGTCTAATCGACACCTATCTATGGCGGGGAAAATGACCATGCTACAAAGTGTTCTCTCACCCATTCCATCCCATGCGATGACTTGCTTCAAGCTGCCAGCCTCTCTCTATAAGAGGATACAATCAGCCCTTACTCGATTTTGGTGGGACGATAAGGATGGAAATCACAAGATGTCTTGGGTGGCTTGGACGACAATGACTCTACCAAAAGACGAAGGCGGACTGGACTTTCGCGACATCGAGAGTATCAATGATGCTTTCCTTGCCAAGCTAAGCTGGCGACTCTTTAAGCACCCGGATAGTCTTGCCGCAAGGATACTAATGGGCAGGTACTGCACATCTGACTCCTTTCTCACGGTTTCAGTTTCCTCCAATTGCTCCCATGGCTGGCGAAGCGTTATGATTGGCAGGGATATGATTCTTGAAAACTCAGGCTGGGCTGTGGGGAATGGTATTGGACTGAGCATGTGGGAAGCTCCCTGGCTTAGCCTTACTGCACATACGAGACCTATGGGCCCTGCCCCAGAAGCTCTGGTTAATTTAACTGTTGCGGACTTGTTTCTTCCTGAAGTTAATACTTGGGACCTGGAAAAAATTTGGCAATATCTCCCGTTCCATGAACAAGAGATCCTAGCCATCAAACCTAGCCTAGTGGGCGCCCCAGATAAGCTCATGTGGATCAAGAGCGAAACCGGAGAGTTCACCACCAAGTCTGGTTATCGTACAGCCCGACAACGCCAAACCGAGATGTCCCTAATCACCCCACCAACAAGCGATTTCAACTGGAAGAAGAACGTCTGGAAACTACACACGGCTCCGAAGATAAAACTTTTCTTATGGAAGATTTTCCACAACGCTCTACCCACCGGAGATCAGCTCATCGCACGTCACATTGCAGTGGAAGGAAAATGCAAAAGCTGCGGCCAACCTGAATCTATTGATCACCTGTTTATTCATTGTCCCTTTGCGCAAACTGTTTGGAGCCTTGCTCCGATAACACCCCCTTTTGACAACAGTGGATTGATAGACTTGAAGTCGGCTTGGAGCAGCCTCCTATCGAGAACAGCTCTACCTCCCACCGGCTTAGCGGAGGGCTCTTTAGTCCCATGGATACTCTTGGCAACTCTAGATCGAAAGAAACAACTTGATCTTTACAGATAGACGATGCTCTGCAATGGAAGTTATCTCAAAGGCAACGAGATCAGGTCGAGAATGAACGCAGGCGCAAGAAAAGAATGTCAGTATGGGGAGGAAGCTGCAACCTCCACAGCAAACAGATCATTGTGTCGTGGTTAGAACTGATGCAGCTTGGAATGAGACTAGACTTCTTGCAGGTTTGGGAGGGACAATTGAGCGCACTTCAGGAACAGAGACTTTTGCTAACCCAGTCTCCCATGTGAAATCACCATTAATGGCGGAGGGACTTGCAGTTCGAGAAGCTATTATGAAGTGTAGGGACCTGGGCATCTCACGTATCCGTTGTGAATCGGACTCGTCGTCTTTGATAAAGATCTTGAATTTGGAAATCCAAAACTCAGAACTGTATGGCGTAGCTTATGATATTCTCTCTTTAGCTAGTTCTTTTGAATGTGTTTCTTTTGTATGGATCCCTCGAGAAAGGAACTTTGTGGCTGATAGCTTGGCAAAACAGATCTTGTCTGTTGAATTAGCCATCAATGCACCACCAAACGTTATCTAAATCAATCAATGATATTTGTGTTTCAAAAAAAAAAAAAGATTGTTATTCAGATTGCCTGAGTTTTAGGAATCTTTACCATTCTTCCTGGTCTGGTTTCTCATTCATCCCAAAGATCCCATGTTTCGACCCAGAACTTTGAAAGTTTTTTCTCATTTGATAAGTCTTTTCTTTAATCTCTTTTCTATATCACATTTTGCATTTGGTATTTTGGAGTTCTGTCCAAGCTAATGTTCTCTCACCAACAATCAATGCTAGTTTTCCTTGGTTGGTATCAGATTCATGCCATCTTTGGTGCGGTTTAATCTGAAACCATAAAGTGTGAGCTTTTTCTGATAAACCAACTTCAAAGCAAAATCAAAGACAAAATAAACAAGTGAAAGAGAAGCAGAAAATATAAACAAAATTAAACCCAAAAGAATACAAACTTCAAATTTCTTGATTAAGGTCCCTCTAAACCAAAAAAAAAAAAAGTTCAAAAGCATCTCTGACCAAGTATATTGCTGGGGAAGTCAATTCCCGAACCTCTTTACACCATTTGCATTGTCACTTTCGAGTAAAAAAGTTTTTTTCACTGCTTATAATTTCAACAAATAAGCAGATCAAAACTTGACACTACAACACATAACCTTACTCAATGGTATATATCTTGTAAGGTTCGCTCTTGACTCCTCCCCTTTCAACACCAAAAAAAAACTCTCTTGTGAGGTTCGCTCGTTTTTCAAGCTGTCTCACAAGACATAGAAGCTTTGATCCTATCAACAGTGCAAGCAATCAAATTGTTAACAGTTGCAACAGATCCAAGTGACAGCTTAGCCGTGGGAACCGAGTCAACCAGAATCTGAAAAGCAACTGTCAACAGCGACCCTCCTTCTCCTCCACCATTGGTATTACCGTCAGGAAGAATAGCAAAACCTGATGGAAGAAGAGCCACATAGTCTGGATCACCACCATTAAGCACTATGTTCATCGCTACAATATCAACTGGTGCATAGATCACAAATGACGCTGTAGGATCAGTGCAACTCTCTTGTAGAATCAGCATGTTGCTCTGGCTAGAGTTTGCACTCTGAGACATAAGATAAAGATTGAAAATTATTAGCCTTGATCGGATGAGTTAAAACAAGAGTTTACATATCTACTCACATTAACCCTAAGGAGGGAAACACAGTTTCCTGTATCTCTCCCATTAGCAATATGTGCCATCTCTTGTACAACTCCTCCATTTGACAGAATATCCCACTGCAATGTCTCACAAAGATTAATTGAAACCAGTGTTTTTAAATCCGGACCACAACGGATTTGTTCGTAATTTGTTATCAAAAATTAGTGTTATTAATTATTTTTGTCTTTTAAATATATTATTTGCTTCTAATTTTTTTATATTTCACGCTAATAAATATTTAAAATGTTGAACTTAACTTAAAATTAATACAATTATATATTTGACTTTTATTTGGTTTGTAACATTTTATTTCATAACTATTCTATCGAAAACTTTAATTGAAACTCTGTTCCAAGTCAGAACCGAGTTGTTAGTAACTAAAATGGTTACCTCATTTCTTGAATTCTCATCTCTAAGGAAGTCAAAAACTTTCTTTGGAGGAACAGGGATCCCAAAGGAAGTAGCTGCACTAAGAACAATACCAGGAGGCCTTCCTGGATCATCCACACTCTTTCTTGTCATTACTCTAACATCTTCAGCTCCTGTGCCAGACAATGTAGTCCATGTGTGAGCTGTTGAAGCACTCACTCCTGCACAAAAGCTTATAACCATCCTCTCCGCCAGTTTCAGCATACTTCTCCTACCTTCTTGGTTAGTTATCACTGCACATTCATCAATATAGTACACTATAACTCTGTTTACAGAGAGATTACTTGTGAAACAAGGAATATGTTTATACCTCCAACTTCTCCTGAGGAAATGTTTGTAGCCATGACACTAGCTAACCGCTCGCATTGCCGGTCAAGAATAGCTACCCAACGCTTAGCACCAAACGCATGACCAGCACTAACTATGTGTTTATATAAGTCATGAACTCCTCTGTCATCAACTTCCACATGTTCCAACCAAGTCACCTTGGAGTATCCATTTGGCATTTCTTGAATCAAACATCCGGAAGCTCGCCTTCTGCATCTAACCGGTGGATTTGGCTGGATACTATCCAATGAAATATCGACAACCGCCCATGAACCATCTGCTTGCTGTTTACAGTAGCGTGCAAAATAAGTTTCCCTGGTCGGTACCAACGGTGTTGGAACTTGAAACTCTGCAGTCATCTGAGAAAGCAGTGTGGTTACTTGAGTTCCAAGTCTTTGTTTAGTTTTAGGTTTACATTATGACAAGAGAGTTAAGACAAAACATTTACCACTTGAAGAGCTCCATTATAGTGTCCTGCAACTCCAGTAGATAAAACCGCTAATGTCATCGCTCTAGAAACCATCCCCGCAAAAACCATTGACCATTGATTCTGCATTAACATATCTATGTTATAAACTCTTACATATAGAAGAATGCTTATAATATGCAAAATGAAAATGTTTATTACCACATCCATGAGAATCTCAACAATATTAATATGATTCATGATCACAACCACGCTTTCCCGTGAGGCTTCGGATATAAATCCAGCCGGTTTAGGTCCGATTCCTCTAGGAAACGTCCGTGTATATTCTTCTTCGTCTAAAACCAAATTTATCCAAGAAGGCTCGTCCATTTGAACCATCCTCATGAGCTCTTCCATTGCAGATACGGCTAAGTCGATGATAACCGGTTTATCTGACTCTGTTGGTGCAGTGATGGACTTGAACTGATCGGTTGAGTTGTTTCCATAAACATCGCCTCCAAAATTTCCCATGGCGAGTTCTAGAGGTCGTTGTGGAAGAGGAGGAGACATGAGAGGATAGCTTGAGACTGGCTTGCCTACGTATTTGGCTGCTATGGCGGATATTCTATCGATCTTGATGACAAACAAGAAGAGAATATGTTTCATATATATCGCTTTGAGTCAAAAGAAGAACTAACGTTATTAGTTATTTCATTTTTTGTTATTCTGAAATACTCTCTTCGTTTCCGTAAGCTAATATGTTTAGATAATTTATTTCCCACACGAATATATGTTTTAAATTTTTCTTTAAAGTATATATAATTAAAGTCAGTATAATCTATAGATATGGATTTGATCAATTTATCCACATACCTCTTCTCTTAATCGAGCATTTTCAAGACGGAGTTGGTGTTCGTCGAAGGACATTTCTCCGATAGCTGTTGGACCACCACAATTAGGACATGAAGCATTTGCAAGAGCCTCTCGATACCTAAGGTTATCTCCTCTAAGCTTTTCGTTTTCCGCGCGAAGATGCGAGTTCTCATGTCGCTCGTGGTGATTCTGCATGCGCGAATAAACTATTTATTATGGTGTCTCCATAATAATTTTATATAGTTAATTAGTTTTTCCTCTGTTTTGTTGCTGTTAATCATATATAACTAAATTATAGAACTATAGTTTCTAATTTGAGTAAAATGAAGCAACAAATGATTTTTACTAAAAGAGGAAAAGTATATAGGTATTATACGTACATAACACGCCTGTGTACACGTAATGTGTTTCCCCGTATTTGCATAACGTAGGCACAGGAGTCCAAAACGTTTCAAACTATGAATTATGGTTCTAGCCTAGTTATTAAATGGGCAAGTTTTTGTTTTTTTAGCTAAAGAACTTTATATGGCTGAATAGTTTGGCAAAAGAAAAACTTTTCAATTTAAAAAAGTACTAGAGAAAAAGTATACAAAAGTCAATTGTTTTGACTGACAAGATTTTAAATCTGCCAAAGTTCTACCAGAATCAATATAGTAAATTCTATATCAGCCACCAAAGATTTTCTCATTCGTTAATTAGGAATATATTATATATATCATGAAATTCATAATCATATACTAAAATGAGTGTGATTGAGATCACATGCATAGGTCTGACCGTCTAAGCATAAACACAAGCCTTTCAATATATATAAATAAAAATTCTCTAATATATATCCAGAAATGTATATATACTTATCTAAGAGCCTTTCATAAGAGTATATATACTTATCTACCTTCATTTGGGTGCGTTTGTTCTGGAACCAGAACTTGACCTGAAGAGGTTCCAAACCCAATTCACGGCTCAGATGTTTCCTTTGCTTGTCATCCGGGTGAGGACACTCTTTGAAGAATCTATTTAACAACCAAAATAATAATATCATTAATTTGACAAAAAATGGAAAATATTGAAAAAGTAAGAAATGAATTATTAAGTGAATTATATGAATATACGCTTCCATCTCCTGGATCTGAAGTTGGGTGTGTCTATGATATCGTTTCTTCTTATTAGGATGATGAAGATCTTGATCGTTTCCTGATCCTCCTTGATTTTCACTTCCCGATTTAGTATTCGCACTGTCGAATTCATCGTCCCGAAGAAACCCTTCATTGTTATTGTTGTTTATTTCATGGTTGTAGTTGTTGCTATCTTCATTGTTCATAGCCGCAAGCAACATATTTGACTCGAACATCTTGTTTCTTATGCTGGAAACTGAAAGCAAACCCTAAAACAAAAAGAGAAGAAAGTTTTGTGAGCTGGCAAAAAATAGGTTTCCTTCTTAGGTACGAGTCGAGTCAAGTCGATAAGAAGAGAAATTTCACCAAGATTGTGAAAACGTATGGCAATACTTTCTCCACGTTAACAACTATAATGCTTTGGAGTTTTCTATCTTCCTCTTGAAGATGTTACAAAAGGGTAGGCAAATTGAAAAACGAAGAAATTGCAGATGCTTGTAGGAAACAAAGGACCCACTGATTGAAAGCAAAAGAAAGAAGAGCCTTTCAGAAAAAAACAAAAAAAAAACATCACACTCATATATTATTATGCTATTAAATAACCAACCAAAATAATGAATTTCACAAAATATTCAAACCTCCCAATTTTTTTGCTTTATAGAAAAAGCTAAACAGCAGGTTAAGAATAAAATTTTAAATGGACTAAGATTTGTATATAGTAGTGTAAATGAAAATCACTTGATAACTCAAATACTAATTTTAATAGAATAGTTGATATAGGAGTGAGGAAAGAGAAGAAGAAAAGAGAAATTTTGGACTCATTTGTTAGTAAATACTATATTGTAATTATTAGCAGGTTTTGGCAATTGTTAAAAAAAAAAAAAATTCCAATCTTTTAGAACTATTTTTTTTGCTTAATTTTTTTTTCTTAACTTGAAATGAAAAATATTATTATGTCTGTGCACGGTGCTATGGACCAACATAGGAGTTATTATACAACTTACAGCCAACGTGACATAAGGCCTAGGTGATTTATTAAATTTCTCCAGCTATTTTTAGTATCAACATCGTTTATATATAATATAACGTTTATTTTACACATAAGTGATAAATATGTGTATGCATGTGATTTATATACACGTTTTATATATGATAACAAACGTACTGTATAAAGAAGAATATACAAAGAGAAACGAACCTTTAACCTTAATTCTTCCTCTTTATTGTTGTCTTGAGAAATTCATATGCAGAAATTAACTGAAACTAAAAAAAGATATTAGAAAGTCAGATAATAAGATAAGAGATGAGTTGCAATAATATTGGGAGTATTTCATCTACAAACAATAAACAATAATTTAGTAATCAATTAATGTTAAAGAATGAAAATTAAGACGGAAAATAAATGACTAACTGAACATTCAACACAGACGCTATAAAATCATCGTGAAAATGAGAGTCTTATGAAGAGGCTATTAAATTTAAGAGGAATGATCCAATCCGTTCGACAAATATTTTTTTGAGAAAAGAGTATACTCAAATATTATGATCAACGAAATATCACCGATAAATGATGGGGTGATCGAAACATACACTGCGTGGAAGAGGCGAAGAACCCTAGAGGGAGAGTGGAGGGAATCGATATCGGTGTCTGGTCTGAGATTTGTTTGTCGGAAAACCAGTGTTGGTTTTGTGAAGCGGTTTGTTGGCAAAGAGTTTGAAAGGTAGGTACAAATCTTAGAGAGAGAGAGAGATAGAGGGAGGAAAATGAGAGAGAAGTAATGGCAGAGGGTGTGAGAGGGTGCGATGAAATTAAATGGTGAGAGAGGGATACTTAATTATCCCTACACGCTTTTAGAGAGAGAGCGCAACCTAACGGAGATAGATAATGTAAGAATCGAAATGTCTTATTTAATTAATAAATAGAAGGACTTTTAAATTCTAGATATATATACGTGATAATTACATATTTATTTATCAGACGCAAATTAAAATACTTATATACTTAAAAGTTCTTTTGGGAACACTAGTTACACTTATACTTGCGTGCAGTTATGCTCTTTAAATATAGATATTTTTTTTTTAAAATGACAAAGACTAATTTATAGTTTTAACTCATGCATTCATATGTGTTATACGTTCTCTATCACTCGAAGATATATGAAGATACTGCGTATTTACTTCATTATTCCGTAAGCTATTACACTCTTTTTTATTGTCAACGAGTTAATATAAAATCACCAAGACTAAAAGAGTAAAAGTTAATCTCTGATTTGTATCACGCGTATGTAGATGGAGCTGTACGTATATGATGATAGGGTGGCGAGTAGTTTCTTAGCATTGAATGTTAACACAGAGGCTGCATGGCTTAGCCCATTTACTGCTCTCATGCCTCTCTTGCACTTAACCTCCTTTTTCCTTCGTACTCTCCTACTAACAAAAACTAATAATTCAATGCCTAACATCTGAGTTTTTTTTCCTGTTACTTTTATAAATGTTAAATTAAAAAGAACTGCTACATATACATATACAAAAACTGTTATAAGGTCAGCGCAGAAGAAGGATCCGTAATAGATGTTGGAAGCGATCATGACAAATATAATAAATCGTCTGAATTTTGAACTGAGGCTATCGATGTTTTCTGATCGTGTGAACATGTTTACAGTTTTGGTGCTATGCTATATTAATTTTTCACTGAGAAGTGGTAGTGTAATGGTAATCTTTGGAAATTCAGCGTGTATCCATGTTGATTCTAAGTTTTGATTGTCGATGCAAACTAAACTACTGTCACTTGGCCGGTTCAAACTTGAGTTTCGGCCTATGTAGATAACATTGTGTATCGTAACAGACAATTAGCTGGTACACCTTCTAACCTTCTAATATTAATTGAAAATATTCCAAACTCGGATAGATAGAGTAATACATTTTCAAGTAAGTTTACTTTCTAGTACTAATTGTGTTTCTCCAAACAGATCTAAGAGACATCAGAAAAAAAAAAACATACATGTCTTTGAAAAAAAGAAATATGATCTAAGATTTATCCAACCGATTATATTAAGAAAACAATAATGGTGTATACCTCTTTTTTTTCTTATAGCATCATTCTGTTCTGGTCAAACAAATTGGTAGAATATTTTTGGAATTCGTGGTTAATTTTGTTTCCGAAATCTAAAATAAAATTGTTGGTAAAAAAGTATGAGTTTCCGCCTTCCAAAAAAAATATGAGTTACCAAAATAAAATTGTTGAATTTTTTTTTTTTTGGAATTCACGGTTATATTTTGTTTCCGAAATCTATAATAAAATTGTTGGAAAAAAAATTGTTGTTAAAATTTTGTTTCCGCCTTCCTAGATGGGCCGTAAGACTGAAATAAATTTTAAGGCCCGTCATCATAGAAAAGTATCCATAATCACAACTAGAAAGTTCCGGAAATAGTTTGTTACTTGTCCCACAAGAGAGTAGTGCAGTACATTAAGCCATATGAGTTTCCAATTACTAGATTTAGCAACTTGGATGATTTTCTAAGATAATGTCAGAACGTGGATTCCACATACGATAAGTATTTTTCAACTTTAAGAGCAAAAAACTAATAAAATAATTCCCCCTACCTACATGTTGTCCAAAGTCAATAGCTTTTCAAAGAGCAAAAGAGGATTTGAATCTTTCTTAGTCGTTGCATGATTTTGAGTTGTTTCGCTTCTGTGAAAATTTTATACTCAACCACTAACAAAATAGAAAAGATAGTGGAGTCCTGCAATGTCCTCCTCCTTCTCTGTTTTCAAACCTAAATTAAGAAAAGAGGAATACTGCAAATGGGTTTATCTATATCCCACTTGACACTTCTCCATGGACGTTTTCAATGTCTCTGGATGATCTATAAAAGGCCTAAGAGTTTCTCCTTCATCTTCATCTCCAAGCTCCCTCTTACCTTTCTTGTTCGGTAATACTCAACAAAACAAACGAGCAAGAAAGAGAGAGAGAGAGTAATGGCGATCAAGAACCTTCTTGTCCTTGCGGTTCTTCTAAGCGTTGTTGGAGTTTCACTTGCTAACCCTAAGGGTCTTGACCTTAACTACTACAAACAGAGGTGTCCGGATGCAGAAGCCATTGTCCGTCGTACCGCAGTTCAGTATGTTTCTCGCCAGACGAGTCTTGCCGCAGCGCTTCTAAGGATGCATTTTCATGATTGTTTCGTTAGAGTAAGCTTACATTCACTTTGCTTTTTAGAACTGTAACAATGGATATATGAAGAACAATGCTAACTCTTGTTACGATGATCCATATAGGGATGTGATGGTTCCATTCTTTTGAAATCTCCAAACAAGGATGCAGAAAGAGACGCTATCCCTAACTTGTCTATTAGAGGCTACGAAGTGGTCGATGCTGCCAAGGCAGCGTTAGAGAAGAAGTGTCCCGGTGTTGTTTCTTGTGCTGATGTTCTTGCCTTAGTTGCTAGAGACGCTGTCTTAGTGGTACTGCATTCTTTTCCTTCCAAAAATCTTTTCTTAGTGATTAGTTTGGGCTATTTCATAGGTTTGGAATACTTCTAGGTTATTAAATTTTTTTTTTTTTGAAATAGAAGTCTATATAAGAACAATCTCAACTAGGGTTTCTCAACATATGTATTTTTAGAGCTTATGTTAAGAAACCTCCATTGGGATTGCTCTAACTTGGTTCTTAATGCTTTTCTTACAGATTAACGGACCATGGTGGCCGGTTCCACTGGGCCGTAGGGATGGACGTATCTCAAGAAAATCTGAGGTTAATTTACCATCCCCATTCGCGGGAGTTGCTGCTTTGAAACAAAACTTCTTGAACAAGGGACTTAACACTAAAGATCTTGTCGTTCTCTCAGGTATGTATGTACATTTTTCCTTGAAGTTAATAAAAACCTGATGTCACCATTTAAGCTGAACTAGAATGTTTTTTTTTATGCAGGAGCTCACACCATTGGAATTTCTAATTGTGGTCTCATCAACAGCCGTATCTACAACTTCACCGGGAAAGGCGATTTTGACCCTTCCATGAACCCTAGCTACGTTAGGGCATTGAAGAAAAGGTGCAAGCCAACTGATTTCAGGACGTCACTGGAGATGGACCCAGGGAGTGTCAAGAAGTTTGACTCTCACTACTTTAACATTGTTGCTCAGAAGAAGGGTTTGTTCACATCTGACTCAACACTTCTTGATGACCCTGACACTAAAAGTTACATTGACACACAAGTTGCTACGGCTGGATCTTCTTTCAACAAAGATTTCTCCGAGTCAATGGTTAAACTCGGGTTCGTTGAAATCCTCACCGGGAACAAAGGAGAGATCAGGAAGAGATGTGCCTTCGTCAACTGAGTTTCATCAAGTTAATATAAGAGCTCACTCTTTGGATGGTTGATTCAGCAATTTCCCAGTAACTCTTTTTGTATGTTTTTTCGTTCCTTCAAGTCTGTTTTCAGACAAGAGTATTTCATTTTTCCTTTGTATGATGTTTTGGAATCTCATGTTTAGTTGATTATTCATCACGTTTTATAAGTTACATAATCATTTCGCTACAAACAACCAGAAACCTTTCCTTCAATATATTACAATGTTCTTTAACAAAAAAACTAGATTTTGACCCGCTCGACCGAGCGGATGTTAATTTTCATTTCTATCTTTGTTTATACTAAATATTATACATGATTTATAATATGGGTATTAATATAATATTTTGAGAAATAACAATGTGTTTAATTACATCGAATAACCTTTTTGCGTTCTACAGTAAATTATATGATTGATATTTATTAGACTCATATAAACTAATCCAAAAATTTTACAGTTTGATTTATGTATAAATATCTAAAAAGTAATTTTCTGAATTAAAACTAAGATAATAAATAAATATGAATTAGTATGGTATTACAAATTGATACATTAGTTATAAAATTTGTAAGAAAATAAAAATATTGTAGACAATTTATTCCGTAGAATATTCGGTTTGAATTTTATAAAAATATTTCGTAGAATATATTGTGAAAATATTTTATAAATCACGTTAGGAAAGATCATAACAACTTTGACTGATAATATATGTCAACTTAATTAATTTATGAGTACAATGTTTAATTTTAATTGCTTCTTGGTTAACTTTCTAAATATTATTGTTATACTAAAAATTATAAAAATACTTAATATATGGATTTAAACTTGGTTACCAAGTTTTTCAAAAAATATCTATTTTTTGAAAATTTTAATTAGCTAAAATAGTTAGGAATTTGATCTAAACTTGTAATAAGTATTTATTCGTATAAGTGATAATACATATTTTAAAAATTAACCTGATTAAATAAATGTTTAATTGAGTAATTTTATTTTGTCTTATAAACCATTAATTGTATCATCCATATTTTTAAAAATATTACTCTTATATCCGCACAAATGTATTTTCTATGGATCAAAAATTTTATGATAATGTATAATAAAATTGTTGTATATATTATTTAAAATATATGGTGCTATATGAAAATATATGTAACATAATATATGTAACATAATATGTTTATATATTATATAAAGGATTCTTTTATGTGACTTCTATTTTTAGTTATTACTGATAAATAATAAAAATATAATTACATAAAATTTAAAACAATATTGTTCATTAACTACTTAAAGCTAAGTTTATTAATTATTTTCAAAGAATGATTTTCAATCCTAAACTTGTGATTTTATGGTAAAAGAAGTTTGAATTGAAATTGTCCAACTGTTATGAAGAATATGTTTCTTTGTTTATTTTTTCTATGAATCGAATTACACATAAATTTTATATAATTTAATGTTGGTGCATGTTAAATAAACTAAAAAGGTGATTCATGTTATAACCTACGTTTGCGCTCTTCATATGGTAAGTGAATTAATTTCGTGCGTAAGTTATATCATACTCATGTCAATTATTAATGCAATCTTTGGTAGTTTGTAAGTTTCCAAAAAATAAATCTTTAGTAGTTTGTTTAGGAAATTATTTAATATCAGAAAAAGACAAGCAATACTTAAAAATAGGTTTATTAAATATTCAGTGGCATTGAATTGTAATTATTGTGCAATTTTTAGAGTTATTCTATATATGTACTTCTGTTTTAATAAAGTAGATACATGACAACGTTCCTGCTGTCTTCTCATTGAATTATCATATCAAATCTTTTTCCTTATATATTTTTTATAACAAATATCAAACATTTTAAGCCAAATATTACTTCTTCCCTACATAAGGTTTGTTCTAAACAGGCGTCATGACTCATGAGAAAAACCATTTTCCCTCTTAGTAAAGCCAGGGAACTTTCCTTATTAGTTTCCCAGGGTTCCAAATCTTTCTTGTGTGAAGGCTGTGTGAAATGTCACTTGAGTTACGTCATTTTTCGGATGTAAATAAAAGGTTGAGACCATGGTGTAAGACTGTTTAAGCTACGTGATTTGGTTCTGTTTTGATTCAAATTCAATCTCTAATGAAAATGTATTTCTAGTATAGCTTTTTGGATATCTGTTTAATATCAAACTCAAAAGAGAATTAAAACAATGATTGTTACTTATTATTGATAACACCTGTGAAAGAAAGAAATACATGACTTACATAAAAATAATATATCCGAAAATTCAAAGATAAAGAACATTCCTGGAGAAAGGACTCAGAGACCATTATTTTAACACAAAGAACTTTGATGAAAAAATAATAATACAACAGAATAATAAAGAAGAAAGCTTTTAAGGGTTTCAATCATATGAGAAAAACAGAAACTTCCAAATTACTTAACAAGATCGCATCTGCTCCTGACCTCACCCTGATCCCCGGTAAGAATCCCGATGAAACCGAGCTTAACCATTGACTCTGCAAAATCCCTGTTGAAGGAAGCCCCACCGGTCCACACCTGCGTCTTAATGTATAACTTGGTCTCCCAGTCATTGAGAAGTGCTGAATCAGATATGAACAAACCCTTCCTCTGATCCACAGCGTCGAAGTAGTGAGAGTCGAACTTATCGACACTGCCTGGGTCCATATCCACTATGGTCTTGACATCTTTTGGCTGACACCGACTCTTCAATTCTTTAACGTAGTTAGGGTTCATCGCTGGGTCAAAATCGCCTCTGCCCGTGAAGTTGTGGATACGACTGCTGATGAGACCGCAAGAAGATACACCAATGGTATGAGCCCCTGTTCAAGAAATTATTTTATACTCAGCTGACAATATCATCCTTAACAAGCCCAAAGATGTATATTGAGTACTTTGTATAGAAGTATACCTGAGAGGACGACTAGGTCTTTAGTGTTAAGACCCTTGTCGGTGAAGTTCTTCTTCAGTGTATTTACGTCGGCAAAAGGAGATGGTAAGTTAGCCTCAGAAATTCTCGAGATGCGTCCGTCCCTCCGCCCTAATGGAACAGGCCACCATGGTCCTCTTATCTAGGAAACCAATCAATGAGCAAAATAAGTTAGTACGTACAACAATGTTCATGGTTTTGAGACGAGAGAATGCAAAATGCATGTTACCACTAAAACGGAATCTCTAGCGACCAAGGCAAGAACATCAGCGCAAGAAACAACACCAGGACACTCTAGCTCGAGCGCTGACTTGACAGCATCGACCACTTCGTAGCCTTTCAATGTCAAGTTGGGGGGAGCATCTCTTTCCGCATCATTGTTTGGTGATTTAAGAAGAATGGAACCATCACATCCCTTAATTTGATTAATACACACAAAAAGAAAAAAAAGTGTTAGTGTGGTCTTATTCATTAAAAAAAACACTAGCTAGGATATAAAAGATGTGAGTCTGTCCAGTCATGATTCCTCACATATTACTAAAACATGTCATTAACTTACTCTGACAAAACAATCATGAAAATGCATCCTCAGAAGCGCAGCAGCAAGAGTTGGCTTGGGAGAGACATATTGAATTGTAACACGACGGACAATGTCTTCCATTTGCGGACACTTATAGCGGTAGTAGTCGAGGTCAAGATTACCCATCGTACCTGGGTTACTTTGTGGGTTACTTTGTGAGTTCCTAAATGGGTTATCATATGGTCTTGCAACGGAAACTCCAACAACGCCAAGAAGAACCATAAGGGAAAGTAAGTTCTTGAGCGCCATTGTTGTCTCTCTTCTTTGTTGAGTATTCAGCCAAGTTTAGGGATGAAGAAAAATGAGAAACTCGCAGGCATTTTATAGTTCATTGGAGGGAGTTTTGAATAATATTGTCATCTAAGATAATACCTATGTTTCTTGCTGGAATTTGAAGAACATTGCAGGCCTCCACGATTTTTATCATTCTTGTTTGATGCTTAAATATTAAAATCTCAGAGATAAAATAAACTCAAAATATTGACTCTTTTTAGTGAAGCTCTGTTTTTTCATTAATAAAATAGTATTCTGAAATCAATACTATGTTCAAACCTCAAGATAATTATTTTACTACTAAATGCAATCTGTAAAATTTGAAAATAATATTATCTTGCTTGTCATTTGTGTTACACACGTTCTCGCATTCGTCGCCTGCATCATCTTTTCTTCTTCTCTTCCATCATCTTCTCAAACTCCATCGTCTGCCTCCAGTCTTCAATTACCCATCAACGTTTAATTTTCAACAATCTATTCCTGAAGGAAAAATATCTAAAATTTCCATTCTCGTGTCAAAAATAAAATACATAAAAAACAAAATCAATTCAAGGAAAGATGATCTTATAGTCTTACCAATGTTCATCATGTATTTTTCAACATTAAAAAGTTTTGATCCCCCATAATCCTGTTAAAACAAACATGATATGATTGTTGTCACAATGAAACAAACCATGATATGATTGTTGTCACAATGAAACAAACTAAAAAATGTAAAAACTTTCCTTTAACATATCTTACAATGTTCTTTAACATATACACATGACAATGTTCCTACTTTCTTTTCATTTATTCTATTAATCTGTTCTATTAAAACTGAAATACAAAATAATACTTATCTATTTTAAGTGTTATTTTTATTTTTACTTATTTTTTAATTAATTATAACCAATTATTTTATTGTCTTTTTATTTAATTTGACATCATTTATTACAAAGTATAAAACATAATTTTTACATATTTTTCTATTATATTTTTATTTTTCACTCTTAACTATTTCATTAATTGTAAATACTATAATAATTCGACATCATATATTTTACGCGTTAATCATAATAATTTCACAAGTTTGAATAAAATTGCGTCATTCGTGACAAAAATTGAAACTCTATTTGATTATTATAATTTTCCAGATGGATTTTGAGTTGCATCCTTTCAGATCCGGGTTGGTTCGTAAAAACTTAAAAATATCTAAATAACCTATATGTTTTTTTTTGTCAAACAAATAACCTATGTGTTTAAAATACCATTAAACAATTTATATAAAAAAGTAAAAATTAAAACCTTTCGCAGTTGCGGATCTAGCTATAGTTGATATTATTAACATATCATATATTTTATTGGGGAAAAAAATCAAATGGCAAATCTTATAAGGCATGTTTGACATTTTCCTACCATTATATTGGTTCTAAACCAGCGTCATGAGATGACAAAAGCCATTTTGCCCTCTTGGTAAAGTCAAGACATCCGGTACAAATACAATTCCATATTGTGACTTCCTAGTTCCTATTGCTTTCAAATCTTTCTCGTGCGAAGGCTGTGTAAAATGTCACTTCAGTAACGTACGTATTTAATCCTTTCAGATGTGAATAACAGGTTAAAACCAAATTTATGTGGCTTTGGTTAAGATATGTGGGTTTGGCTCTGTTTTGATTCAATTTCAGTTTCAATTAACATATTATAAGTATCCTTTTTTGTTGTCAGGTTATTAATATGAAACCGAAAGAGATATAAACATCTAATCTATTAATTTAAAGTTCTAATTTTAATTTATTGTTTACAAGTAGGAACATTAAATTAATTACTAAATATGATATATTTGATTATTTACATTAACAATCCATAAATATATTAATAATAAATCAATTTATTTATAAATTTAAATTTTATTTTAGTTATAAGAAAATCTATTGAGAAAAAATCTACAATGCCAAAATGTAGTCTTCCTTCGTCTGATCTCACATTGCACGCCTTTGCTGATGCTGATTGGGGGACCTGTCCTGATTCTCGCCGTTCTGTTTCTTGATTATGTGTGTTTCCTTGGTGGTTCACTTATCTCCTGGAAATCCAAGAAATAAAATGTAGTCAGTTGAAGTAGTACGGAGACTGAGTACATGAGCTTAGCCAATGCTATTTGTGATCTTCTTTGGCTACACCAACTATTGAATGCTTTCAAGATCACCGTCAAGCTTCCTGTTACTCTCTTATGTGACAGTAGTCAGCTCTTCATCTGGCAGCCAATCCTATATTCCATGAGAGGACGATACATGTGGAACTTGACTGCCATGTTACTTGGGATCGCATGAAGTCTGGCTTCCTCAACACGTTACATGTTACTTCCGCTCATAACATAGCTGATTCTGACAAAAGCTCTGCAACCTGCGCCATTTCGTTTCTTTTTGTTCATATTATTAATCTAAAACCTTTATCTTTCTCTTCTTCCTCAAGATTAAAGGCTTGTGGGGTCGTATTATGTTAGTAACCACGTGATGTTCACGTGATGTGTTGAGTCAGTTAGAGAAATTAGATTAGTGTATGATTATTCACTTGTATATATACACTAGGGTCGGCCCGCCCTTCGGGCGGGATATAATTTACTTGTGATATATAAAACGATAATATTATATATAAATTATTCCTGTTATATTTATTTTTTGTTTTGAAAATTTTGGGTTTATATTATGCATAATTCATTAGTTTTGTTATTGCTTTTCTTTTTTTAGTCTTGGTGCACTAAATTAACTTTTTAATACAACTGTTTAGTGGAGCTATGTTTTATTTTTATTTTTAGGCTGTAAAACTTGTAGAACTTCATTAATGTTTTATTGTTAAATTATTGTATATTATATCTTTATTCAGTAAGTGAAGTTATATATATATATATATCACTATTAGATTCGTGACATAGAATTTTTAAAAGAGGAAAATATATCAGATTCAATGTTTTTAATTTTCATTGATCTATGGGAAAAATATTGTGAATGGGTTTTATACATTTTCAAAAACATATAAGTAAAATCATAACAATAGAATGTATAAGTTTTTAATGTATTTTGGTTTTATTTATTTTGTATATATTGTTTTTTTAATATATGAATTTTTGGTTTTCTTGCTGTATCAATTTTTAATTTTTCTAAATTTAAATTTGGTGACAAAAAAATGTTCGTTAAATACACTGCTAAACATTTTTTATTTTCTTGAGTTTGATAAAATCAAAAGATCAATACCGTAAATAGGTATTGTGATCTTTATAACCCGAATGTCCTGAATTGTTCTAAAAATAAGTATTGTGAGAAATAAAAAATAGTAAAAAAATATCTATTACTAAACATATATTAAACACCAGTATATAGAAAACTAAGGTGGGTCCGCGCTACGCACATGATTTGGTGTATCGGTTTTTATGAAATATATAACTTTTTGTAAACGTTTTTCTATGTTCGGATGGTTTTTAGTAGGGCTATGGAAATATCTGTAAATTTTGATTCGATTTGTTATCCGTTTCGAATCAAACCGAAAAAATCCGGATATATATAACTCTACGAAGAAAAAAACATAATAATATTAAATATCCTTAAGAAACAAATCAAAGCACAAATACTAATATCTTTAAGAATGGATATTCGATCTGATCCGTTATATGAATATATAGACATATATTTAAATAATTATATATATAAGTTATACAAATATTGTATTTAATATAAAGTTTTCAGTATTTTTATTTACTATATTTATTACATTAGTTATTATAGTGTTAAAAAGTAAATAAACTTTTTTTTCAATAGTTGTTTTTTTTGTTTTTTGTTATACTTGAGGATTAATTTTTGCTTTATGTTATGGTGCAATTATAATGGGTTAATATGGTTATTGAATGTATTGTAACATAATTAACCACGTTGAATTGTTGACTAAAGAGTAATAAATTTCTTAGCCTTTTTTTGTTTCTTTTGTTGGATGTTTCTGGTTATATTTGCTTATATATACTGACTTAATTTATTAATGTGTTTATTAATAAGAAAAAAATGTAAAAATAAAAAATATAAATGCTAGCAAAAAAAGGTAACAAATGTATTATTTTAAATGAAGAAAATGAGCGTGGCATTTATCCGAATTTAAACACTGATAAATATTTATTTCAATTTAGAAACATTAATTCCTTCTTATGTTGTTAAAGGAAAGATACATGAGTTCTTTACTTTATCGGTTCTAACATACATAGGTTTGAATCTACATATGTTAATTTCATTAGTTATTTAATATCTATTTCTATGCTTTCATGTTTTATATAGGCTCTAACTGGTGACCACAAAAGGAATAATAGGAACAAAGAGGAATTGAATGCAGAGGAACAAAATAATAGGAATACTTATTCCTTCTTGTTCCTTGCCAGATTTTATAAGGAATATTTTTACTTTATAATTCCTTAAATTAAAAGGAATGAGAAGTAACATTAGGAAAATAATATTCCACATGAATGGTGTAAAATTTGAAGAATGAAGAGGAATTATCCATTCCCACTCATTCCTTTGGTCACCATTTAGAGCCATAGTGTTTTGTAGAGCATATTTTATTAAAGTACAGTTCTGTTGTATATGTGAGAACTAATTTTCTGTTTATATATTGAAAATTTATTTAACGTATGACGTCGATGGTTAAATGTTTCTTTAAATACACATCCCTTTATTTATTTTTGAATGGCCCTTTGTATATCAAGATGTGGCAAAAAATAGCTACAATATATTAATTGTAGTACTATGGATTATTACTAATATCAATTTTCTTTTTTAAATACCATGGCATTTTTATATCTACTATTGTATGCTTTTTTCTTTTGATTGATAATTATAGGAATCTTGTGAGTTATGTCTCGTGTTGATTTGCAATTTATTTCCAAATTAATGCAACAAAATTTAATTAAAAATGAAAAATGTGTTAGGAATCTTGAAAGCTATGAGGGGCTCAGCTTGGAACACGTTTCTCTCAGACTCGTGACGGAGAAAACTTCATTTGCTTGACCACGACGACTTTCCTTAGCCTTAGCTAAGCTCAACTGGAGTCTTCTAAACAATTTTTATCTTTAGTCTCCATTTGATTATTTTCTTCTCTATCAATCGTGTAGACCATATACTCGTCAAGTTCTGTTTCCTTATTTTTAACCCTGTAAAAGCATAGTAAAAAAGAAAAGAAAATAAACAGTCTTTGACAAACACCCAGTCGTCTCAGTTTGACATCTCCCCATTGAAAGCCTAGTGGTGTTCGCTAATTTTGCCAGCAACCTTTGTTTCTCGAAAATGAGATACAAAACATTAGTCTGCAAGATAAGCAGATAAACTATTAAATCCACTTTGTTGTGCCAAAGCACAAACCCAATATTAATATATGCAATTATCTTTAAAGCAGAATGATCATGAATGGGTATTACATTCTGACTTTACGCCTGAGACCAAAACTAAGATTCATATCAACCTCTACAATAGCATTTGCAAGGAAGAAATATAATATTAAAATGAGGGTGAGTAAGACCAACGAAAGTAGTGTAGTTGACAAAGCGAAAGTTATATATTTCTTGAAAAAGCATACCTTACTTTAGATAGTATTAGAACCTAAATCTGGAATCTAAGCAATTGCAGAAAAAAATCTAAATGACTTATTAGGATATAGAGGAGGTCTAACCATTAACGTTTGTATATGCATAAACGAACCAAAGCTTTCTTCTACACAATAGAAGAGGCTGCAGGAAACAGTTTCTTTGGCTTGTTTGTTCTTAGTTCAGGTTCGATGAAAAGCTGTGATAGCAAACATCAGCAATGTCATTGGCTCAGGGAGTTAAGGTTTCAATTTATTCATTAGACTTTTACCTCAATGGATCCAATGTTGGTAGCACCAACAGCAGCAAGTGCCATAAAACCTTGTTTCCATATCCCTTCAAGCACGACCTGTTCTCAATCAGATTAACAGCTGATGATTAGTGTCTGGAGATGAAAAGGAAAGGTTACACATATTTGGTACGTCTACAATGAAACAAAGCAATAATTACCCTTTCATTTTCAACACAGAGAATTTTTATCGTTCTAATAGCTACTCATTCACAGGATACAACAGGCCTGTAAAATTGCTTGTTTATAGAAATTAGAGAGATACCAATCGTTACAAAGATGCTTTCACAAATAGGTTGTCTACTTAAATGAGAGATTAGAGAGTAACCAAACCTGCAAATTGTCAACGAACCAATTCATTCCAGTCAGCCGGAGAGTGTATCTGATGGTAGTCCCCTGGTATTAGGTTTATCACACAATAATAGAACCCTTACATCGGACTGCAACCAAAACTCGATTATAAGTTGCAATTTTCTTGACACTTAACTCACTGCTTAGATGTTTTAAATTTTATTTTTTTCACTGACCTAGCTGAGATGCTCTGTAGATGCCAAAGAGACTCTCAACCAAGACTTGTCGCCTTTCTCTCCAACAGCTTCCTCTTCGGACTCGAGCTTTATGCCTTGACCTTGTGGTGGATCATACACCCGCTTCTCTGGTGGCTCTGTAGGAAAATGAACCAATGCTTTCTTCCACACAATCAAGAGAGGGTTTTCACATATATTTATTCTGAACTCACACCGCCTCTTAGATCTAAACAACGCTTTGAAGAGACATCATGGGGAAGAGAAACAACGGGATTAAAGGAGAAGTCATAAATCCGACCGTTTCAGAACGTGAGAAGAAGCTCAAAGATCACCGCGTTGCCACCGCTAGAAGAGAGACAAACTCTCCGAATTAGGTTTAGAGACGACATACATCTCACCGGGCCGGACTAATCTTCCAATCTCACAGCCCAATCTCACAATACATGAACGAAGTCCATCATAAGAGGAATAAATGAAACGGTGAGTTTAATTTCCCCAGCTGACGTGTCGCTCTCTCAGGCTTGGAGTTTCCACGCTGGCGTCCTAGGTGGACACCCTCAGAGGGAAGCAAAGTCTATTTTATATAAATAGATTTTGTACAGTCACATTATCATTAACGAGATATTTTTATTCTTAATCACTTTGTTAATAATTATTATCTATAATTTTAACTACATTTTAACTAATAGAAAATAGAATTAACATTATTAAAATTATGAAATGATATTTATTTTGAAAAAATATTTTATTTTATAACGACAACTTAATTAAAACGGATGGAATATTAATGTGCTCTCATTTCTCCTTATAATACAATGTTTCTAAATCGCATGTTACCAAGAAAGATAGGCTCAAGATATGATCAGCAACAGTAAAGGACAGAACAAAAGTTCCAGATAAGAATGTACGTGGTAGAACTGGAATATTCATAATAATTTTGTGTTTATGCATTTAACATATGATATATTGGCATATTGAAATCGATGTCGCTACCAAATCCTTAATTAATCTTATTTACACCTTAAGGAATTATAAAATTATTAAACAACGACTGTAAGCTTCTGTATATTAATTGAGCAGCATTTTTTTAAGTTGTAACATTGAGTTTAGTGCTGAGGTGTCATCACTACAGCTATTTTTAGATCCTCTATTAAATAAGACATAACTTACTAGAATAATAACAGAAATGCCACTGCAGACCATTCATTAATATAACCGTAAGTTATAAAATATCTTGCGTTGGTTCGTTCACGTGATTTTCTGGGCCTTTTCCTACGGCCCATATTTTCGAATTGTTCTAAATGTGCTCACAAACTCTCAAGTCGTTCAAAAGTAGCAAAACCATATAGTATTATTTGGTCCACTAAACAACCATAAAAAAATTCACGATAACAAAATTTCTATAGAATTTTAGATACACGATTTTTTTTGTTAAAATTAGATTGTTATGACTAATGAGGTTTTAGTAGCATGATGTTTACGTCCTTTTTAACTATAGACCATTCATTCATAAAGTTCATATGGACAATTCTTTTATAAAGTTCATATGAACATAATAATTGTTTTATTTTTTATGCTAACATAAGGAAATGTCCTTATATATTAATTCTGGAACATTACAACATTTTTTGTAACCGTGTGTCATTGTAAGAATGATTTTCAGAATTTTTAGAAAAATAAATTAGTCCATCTAAATATATATTAAACATATATTATATTTATTATTAAATCAACTATCAAATTAATTAGTAGTGTATAAACTATATTCTCTATTTGTTCCTTAGATAAAAGTTACAAAATTACCTAATATGGATTAACATATATATCATAATTAATGATATAAATAATAAAGATTTGATAACAATTCTTTTATCATCCATACTTTTATTTAATTTTATACTATTAAAATAGATTAAAAATCTCATTAAACATATAATAAACAAATTTCTTATATGCTATATTTTGAATTCTTTAAAATGACTATAAATGGTAAAAGTCTCACACTGAATATTTTGTGATCAATGGTAACATTTTTTAGTTAAATCTATCGTTTATCTTTAATGGGTTTTGAACAATTTTTAATGATTAATCAAATGAGTCACGTACATTGTAGAATGTGTTTTGGTTAAAAAATTGTTGCATACCCAAAATCAATATGACCCATCATCACTTTCATTTAAAATTTTGCTACGATAAAAAATATAGAGTTGGGTGAACATTTGGAATCCAAAAACCGAACCAAATCCAATCCGAAAAAGTAGTACAAAATTTTAACCAAATGGGTTATATATCCGAACAGGTTCAAAATTATTAAAATAAATTAAACAATCACATTAAACGTATAATAAAAAAATTCTTATATATTATATTTTGAATTCTTTAAAATGACTATAAATGGTAAAAGTCTGACACTGGAAATTTTGTGATCAGTGGTAACGTTTTAAGTTAAATCTGTCGTTTATCTTTAATGGGTTTTGAACAACTTTTTAATGATTAATTGAATGAGTCACGTACATAGTAGAATGTGTTTTGGTTAAAAAATTATTGCATACCCAAAATCAATATGAACCATCATTACTTTCATTTAAAATTTTGCTATAATAAAAAATATAGAGTTGGGTGAAAACTTCGAATCCAAATAACCAAACCAAATCCAATCCAAAAAAGTAGTACAAAACTTTAACCAAATTTGTTAGATATCCGAACGGGTTCAAAATTTTGATATCTAGAGAACTGGAACCGAACCCGATCCAAACCGAAACATTTCGGGTATCCGAGTATATTCGAACCAGATTTATAAACTTAAATATATTAATTATTTTTAAATTTCATATCTAAAAGAGAATACAAATACATAAAATAATTTTAAATTGTCCAAAATACTTAGAAATACATAAAATAGTTATAAGTACATATTTAAAATAGCTTAATGATACTCAAAATACTAAAAATACTTAAAATATCTAATGATTTTCTATCCTAATATTTAAGCTAAACCAACTTTTATGTTAAGTTTAAATATATTGACATACATTATTAAAATTTATATGATATATTATTTTATTTTTAGATTTTTAAGAAATTTAAAGTATATATGAACTTTATCTTTTTAAAATAAATGAGTTATCCGAACATGTAAAAATTCAAATCATACCCGTAAAGACTCAAACCAAAAATAACCTAACTGAACCAAATGGTACCTAAATGTCCATCCTTAATCGAATGTAAAAAAATTACTGATAATAAAATATGTATTGTGTATAATATATAAATTATAACATATTTTAAAAAAATTTACTCCGCGTAGGGCACGGATCATCATCTAGTCGTGGAATAATCTCTTGCCTGTTAGTAATTTGTTCGTTGCGGTTCTCCTAGCTGTACTATTAGGGGGATTAGGTGAGTGCTGTAAATTTGGCATAAAGAAAAATCAGTGGAATCACGAAGTGAACAACTCGTTTCATATGAGGGCTATTGTTCAACTAAGATATTAACTGAAAATAACAAAACAAACAATTATATTTATTAAACTTTGCGAATTAATTAGCTTTATTTTTGTTGATTATGACATTATAACGCTAAATACAATCAATGAAGTTTTGCTCTAATTTTATATGTTACTTACAACTTACTCTAGTTCCATTAATGGACCAAACATTCACCCTCATTGTACCATATCTAATTCTTACTTTATCCCTATTAGTAGATATACTTTGGAATTCACTTTGCAATATTAGTCACTAAAAATATATTCACGAATAAGAAAAATAAAAAATAAAAATAACAACAAGGCCAAAGTGTTATAAAACATCATGAATGTGGAAAATAAATTATCCAGATATCCTCATATTGTAATAAATAAATATAGTGTATCAACGTTAAAGTAAAAAGTAATGAGAAATTATTTGAAATACCATAAGTTAGATACCACTTAAAAATATATTTAATCAAAATACCCAAATATTTTGGATTTAGGGTTCAATGATTATTGTTTAGTGTTTATCTGTATATTTAATTACAGGATTAAGCTTAGTTTATAAACCTCTATAAATGTTTTATAAATGATTATTAAACATTTAAAATGATTTAGCAGGATTATATTGATATTTTTGATCACAAATTTAAGGTATTTATGAAAATAGTTATGTAAATTTGAAAATAGCATCAAGTTTTTGGTAAAATTAGAATTCCCCTAAAAATATTTTGAGAAGAAAAAAAACCCAAATAGTACACTGGCAAATTTGTGAGATGAAACAAAATTAGTTCTATTGTCCAAACATCATCAAGAATCAAACATTTAAATCTTTTTTGAGGACTTTGATGCATTGAGGTGAAACATGATATACTCTTTTTCCTTTTTGTCTCAACATTTTTTGTGAGTGACGCTGATTATACCAGAAAATAATTTTTTATTTATTTTAAAAAAATAATCTTTAACAAAAGACGAATCAGAAAATAATAAATAAATAAATAAATAAATAAAAATATATTCCCTCCGTTTCATATTAAGTGTTATTGTAGAGGAAAATTTTCGTTACAAAATAGATGTCGTTTTAGTTTTTCGATGTAGAATTTATTGATTTTATTCTGCAATTTATTTTTCTATTGGTTGAAATAGAAGTAGGTGTATGAGTAATTGTATTTTTATATGGAAAATATGCAAAATTAATTGATTTCTTAATTCAAATGCAAAAATGTCAAACGACACTTATTCAAAAACAGAGGGAGTAACACGTAAGAGCACATAGGTAGCTTAGATGGACCCCATGCACCCAGGCACACATTACCAACCAGTCAAAATGTTCTATATAAACAACCTCCAAGTTCCAACGTCTGAATACACCACACATTGAACATAGTCCTCCCAAAATATACATTGTCTCAGAAAACCACAAATATAAAGATGAATTGCCTGAGAACTATTGCTCTGTCCCTCTCTCTTTTACTTGTGGGATTGGTCGGGCCAATCCAAGCTCAGTTACAGATGAACTTCTACGCCAACACTTGTCCAAACGCCGAAAAGATTGTTCAAGATTTTGTTTCAAACCACATTTCTAATGCTCCTTCCCTTGCCGCTACTCTCTTACGGATGCATTTCCACGATTGTTTTGTTAGGGTAAACCATTTTTCATCTTTTTAATAGAACATGCTATTTTGGCTACTGAATTAATAACAAGGATATACGATATATCTACATGTAGGGCTGTGATGGATCAGTGCTTATAAACTCAACGTCAGGAAATGCGGAGAGAGACGCAACGCCTAACCTAACGATTAGAGGGTTTGGCTTCATCGAGGCAATCAAAACTCTGCTTGAAGCTCAGTGTCCAGGAGTCGTCTCTTGCGCTGATATTATCGCTCTAGCATCTAGAGACGCCGTAGTTTTCACCGTAAGCAACATTTATATTCACAAAACATAATTGTAAATTACTATTTCTAGTATTTGTCGTCATAAACTATGGTATGCTGTAGGGAGGACCAAGCTGGAGTGTACCGACCGGAAGAAGAGATGGGAGGATATCGAACGTATCAGAGGCATTAGCTAACATTCCTCCTCCAACCAGTAACTTCACCAATCTTCAGACACTCTTTGCAAACCAAGGACTTGATCTTAGGGACCTTGTCTTACTCTCTGGTAATTTTTTTTCCCTCTTTGGTAAAGTTTAAACCTTAATACTCAAAGATCGTTAAACAGTAGTTAAGCGACTTGTAGTCAGTGCCGTGCCAAGGAACTTTGACGCCTAAGGCAAATTTGTTTTTTTTTTACAAATTCTAAATAGTAGTTATAAAAATATTTAAAATTATACATAGTTTGTAAAAGAACTAAAGAAAGAAGTTAAAATATTTAAAAGATTTCTTACATAAATGTTTTCTTTTTGTCTTACAAACAACTAAATTTTTATGGTATAAGAAACAAATATAGTTACTCTTAAAAATAAAAATTTAAATTATTAGAATATTTGTTAAGATAAGAAAAATAATCAAGAAAATATGAGTGAAAGAGAGGATTGAACTCATGTGAAAGCACATCTACAAAGACACTAAAACCACTATACCATAAGTGATTTAGTATCATAGAAGACCTTAAAAATTCATAATCTTTAGGAGACCTAAGACAAATACCTTTTCGGTCACACTACAAGCACAGCTGTACTTGTAGGGGACTAGTGGTTAAATGGAATTGCGCCGTTTATACTGATATTTTCTTAATCAATTTTGAAAAATAGTTTCGGAATATTTTCTGCTATAATGGATACTATGGCCCCATTTACCCTGCTTTTTAGAAAACTGGTAAAAGTTGTAAGTCTCAAATGCAATTTTATTGTCTCAAAACATTTGACCTACGTTTTTGTTTATAAAACATAGTAGCTTGCGATTCAAGCTTTTCTTTAAAAAATGTGGTCTGTTATAACAGGGGCACACACTATCGGAGTATCTCACTGCTTCTCTTTCGCAAACCGTCTCTACAACTTCACGGGTCGTGGAGACCAAGATCCGGCCTTAGACAGCCAATACGCAGCCAATCTAAAGTCCAGGAAATGTCCTAGCCTCAATGATAACACGACCATCGTGGAGATGAATCCAGGGAGTCGTAAAACGTTTGATCTTAATTACTACCAGATGGTTCTCAAGCGTAGAGGTCTGTTTCAATCAGACTCTGCTCTCACCACCAACCCAACAACGCTCTCAAACATAAACCAGATCTTGAAAGGTTCGGTGGAGAGCTTCTTCTCTGAGTTTGCAAAGTCGATGGAGAAAATGGGTCGGATCAATGTCAAGACTGGGTCAGCAGGAGTGATTAGAAGGCAATGCTCAGTTGCAAATAGTTAAGTGGTGCAAAACTTAAGTATATGGGAGTTTGTGTCTTTATTTTGCGAAAATAATAAGGATAGTGATATGATGATTGTAATGATTGTGATGTGACCATCCAAAAGCATTAAAGAAAATATTATGTGAAATATAACCATTCTGATACATTCGAGTGTTTAAAAGAAAAAAAAAAGCCAATAGAAAAAGAGAAATTATTATTTGAAATATAACCATTGTTGTATAAAGTTTGTATCATTACGATGTAGGGCTCGCTCAGTTGAATTGAAGAGAAAAAAACTCTGCCCTCATCACACAGTCTACTTCATCTTCTTCTTGCAAGAACTATGCCTGTAACAATAGCTGTCCCTGCTACTGCAATTGCCACTGATGATAATATCCTCTTCACTGTAAACACTGAGTCGTCGCTCGGTATCCCCATAAGATCCTCTATCTGTAAATTCCATGAAAGTATGAAATAAACCACAACCCGGAAACGAATAATAAGACTGTCAAAATTTCACAGCAACGAACCGATACAGGTTGCTTCCAATTATTCTTGATTCCATTAACATGCCCACTGCCGACAACTGCCACAACCGTGTTGTACTCACTTGCAACTCTCAGCAAAGAGAATGCCATGTACCTGAGAGTTTCATTTATGTTGCCACACCAATCAAATCATTAATCATCTCTACATTTGCTAATAGCCTAATACCAATACTCCTATTTCAGTTTTCAGATTATGATTCATGATAAGAAAACACTAACCTGTCTCGCTCATACACAAGTGTTTCCATGAGGGATGGAAACTCCTTGCTCAGTTCTTCGATCAACAGTGTTATCGAATCCAAAGTTTCCATTTCTTGCGGCTGAAGCGATTCAAATTTATCATAGATTGAGATATATTAGATATGACTAATCACAGTAAATTACATACGTGATTATATTAAGGGAAAATTGCCAAATATAACTCACAACTTGATTTCAAATGCAAAAGTATATCCAAACTTGAATTAAATGCAGAAGTAACTTAAAAGACTATTGAAATTACAACTAACCCCTTATGACCAAAAAAAAAAACAGTTTTTTTACGTTTTTAACCTCAGCAAGTCTTCTGGCCAGACGACTTTCAAGTAAGTCGTCCAGACGACTTATTTGAAAGTCGTCCAGTATAGTTAATCTTAAAAATAATTTATAAATTTTTTAAAAAATATTTTGATAAGTGAAAAATCGAAATCATGTAATTAAGATATGTTAAAAGTGTTATAAATTAAAATATAACAAAAGTGAATTGTTTTCAACATAGATGAGTGAAAATAGTGAGTCATGATATTCTTTGGTTTAGGTTTTGCTAACATATGTTGTAGTATTGTATGTGTTCTTAGGGTTAGATTTTGGAAAGCATAAAAATATTTTTGAAAAATATGAAATTTACCCAAATGTGTTTATTTATGTGTATAGTAAACACTAAGCAAGTTTAATTTGATTTTATAACTTATTTAGTTAGTTAATTTTAGTCAATTTAGTTTAGGGGTTAAATTTAGGGTCTCGACGACTTACAAGTAAGTCTTCTAGACGACTTACAAGTAAGTCTTCTAGACGACTTACAAGTAAGTCTTCTAGACGACTGGACGACTTACAAGTAAGTCTTCTAGTATAGTTGATCATAAAAATAATTTATAAAATTTATAAAAAAAATATTTTGATAAATGAAAAATTGAAATCATGTAATTAACATATGTTATAAGTGATATAAATTAAGATACAATAAAAGTGATTGTTTTCAACATAGATGAGTGAAAGTATTTAGTTTCCCGCTAAAAATATTTAGTTTCCCGCTAAAAATATTTGAGTTTCCCGCTAAAAATATTGAAGTCTTCTGGACGACTTACAAGTAAGTCGTCTAGGAAGTCTTCTATTCAGAAGACTTACTTGAAAGTCTTCTGAATCTAAAATATTTAACCTAATTGGATTTTTTGTCTCCCTATATAAAGAAAAATTTACACATTCTCTCTCCTCCTCTCAAATGGCTGCAACAAAAATGTAATGTTCATCATTCTAAAACTCTCAAACCTCTCTCTAATCTCTTTGAACTTATAAACACCAAGCTTATATCAATTGATTGTTTTTGTCTCATGTCTTTCTCACTAATTTATCTTGTTTTTGCAGGTTTTTCATCACATGATTCTCATCTTCCACTCATTTAAAGGTAGATCTATTAATTTTAGAAATGTATTTTTATGTCTCATTTTTCTTCATTTTGTAACTTCTTGTTGCATAAAGTTCTTACCTTTTTCCTCAAACTAATACTCTCCAAAGCCACTCTAATCTCTTAGACTTGAAAACACCAAACTTTATATGAATTTTTCAGTTTTGTCTCATGTCTTTCTGAATAATCTATCTTTTTTGCAGGTTTTTAATCAGATGGTTCTCAACTTCCACTTGGATATGTACATTGTGTGTTCTATATAAGTATGTTTATCTAATCTTCCACTCATTTTCTATGTTTTTAAGCCATTTGAACGTTTTTGGATGTGCAGATTTTTCAGATCTGGATATGCAGGTTTTTCAGATATGGAAGACTTCTGGGACGACTTCCAGGAGGTCCAGACGACTTCCAGGAGGTCCAGACGATTTCCATGAGGTCCAGACGACTTCCAGGAGGTCCAGGCGACTTAAAGGAGGTCCAGACGACTTCCAGGAGGTCCAGAAGACTTCCAGAAAGTCCAGACGACTTCCAGGAAGTCCGGACGACTTACAGGAAGTCCGGACGACTTTCAGGAAGTCCGGACGACTTCCAGGAAGTCCAGACGACTTCCAGGAAGTCCTCTGGATCTCCTGGAAGTCTTCTGGACCTCCTGGAAGTCGTCTGGACCTTCTGGAAGTCTTCTAGATCTCCTGGAAGTCGTCTGGACCTCCTAGAAGTCTTCTGGACCTCCTGGAAGTTGTCTGGACCTCCTGGAAGTCTTATGGACCTCCTGGAAGTCTTCTTGACCTTCTGGAAGTCGTCTGAACCTCCTGTAAGTCGTCTGGACCTCATGGAAGTCGTCTGGACTTCCTAGAAGTCGTCTAGACCTCATGGAAGTAGTCTGGACGTCCTGGAAGTCTTCTGGACGTCTTGGAAGTCGTCTGGACCTCCTAGAAGACTTCTGAAGAAGTTTTCTTCCATATTAAGTGGAGTCTAAGTTTGTCTTTGTAGAGAAATGATATATAATAGTTTGTTTGTGGTATGTTTTGTGATTTACATGTGTACTCCCTTAGTTGTGACATTTTTGTAAAATCATTAATAATGTTTCCAAGATGTAATATATGTAATAAATAAGAATGTTGGTAGCCTCATACTGATACAACATTTTAAGAAGCATTTTACCCATTGTTCCAACTCATAACAATAATCATCATTGGTTTCTATAACAAAAATACTTAAGAGATGGAAAAAAATAATAGTAACTAGTCAAAGCATAACACATTTTTTACAAGTTTGTGTTGAAAATGTTTTTTTGTAGAAGACTTACCAGTAAGTCGTCTGGTAAATCTTTTGTGTATAAGACTTATCAGTCGTCCAGGACAAATAGGTTATTTTTGCATTTGACCGAATTGTGTCAGATATTTGACTTTTTCTGGACGACTTACTTGTAAGTCATCTCTTGGAAAACAAAAAAATCAATATTTTATTATTTCTAGACGACTTACAAATAAGTCTTCTCAGGTTAGTTTTTCAATTGGAAAATAAAACTTAAATATTTAATTTTTCCTAGACAACTTACTTAAAAGTCGTCTGAGATAAATAAGGTTTGACCAGAATCTCAGAAAAAAAATTCTGGACGACTTAACTTAAGTCGTCTCACTGGACGACTTTCAAGTAAGTCGTCTCACTGGACGACTTTCAAGTAAGTCGTCTGACTGGACGACTTACAAGTAAGTCGTATAGGAAAAAAATAATATTTAAGTTTTATTTTCCAATTGCAAAACTAACCTGAGAAGACTTACTTGTAAGTCGTCTAGAAATAATAAAATATTGATTTTTCTGTTTTCCCAGAGACGAATTACAAGTAAGTCGTCCAGAAAAAGTCAAATATCTGACACAATTCGGTAAATTACAAAACTAACCCGTTTATCCCAGACGACTTACTGGTAAGTCGTCTGGAGTTTTTTTTTTAACAAACAAAACTGGACTACTTACAAGTAAGTCATCCAGTTTGACCAGAAGAGTTACCCTTAAGTCTTCTACAGCTAGAAGACTTACAGCCAGAAGACTTACAAGTAAGTCTTCTACAGCCAGAAGACTTACCTGTAAGTCTTAAGTCTTCTAGGCGAACAGATCTGGAAAAAAAATCAATTTCATACCTTAAATTAATGAGATGACTTCTTTAACACACATAAGTCTTTTCCAACCACATAGAACCTCAAACGAAAGTAACCCACCAAGAATCATAAGCTTGAATGGTTCTATCAACCATAAAAAAATTTATAATAAAAAACTTGAGTTTTTTGGATGAATATGGAGACAAAGTGAAAGAAATGTTGTTTTTAGTTCATAACAATTGGGAAAAAGGGTGTAAATTGATTTGAGATGCATTAAGAGTTTCAAATTGGTTGTTCATGGTGGTTAGGGTATTGATGGCAATGGTAATCTTGTAAATACTTGAAGATGATGAGGTTGAGAGAGTAAAAATGTCACTTTCGAAAAAAAAAGAAAAAAAAAATTAATGGCATTTTCGTGAATAATGTGAACCTGTGGGGTGAAGAGGACAAAAGAAAAATTCAAAAAAAAAGCATATGTTAGTTTTGTATTTGACTTTGAGTTTTGAGTCAATTTTGCAAAAAACTCTATTATTAAAGTTGAAATATGCTCCATTGATATTAGGTGTGTCCATTTAAAATTTCAACAATGCATCTAACCACAAAATTAAAACCGTAACTATCTACTTTAATAACTGTTTGATACGTAGTGTATGTTTAATGTATTCTTCCTCTACGAACTTTATAACCGTTAGTTATTATTTATTTTCTTAAGAAAGAGTTGCTTGACAGGTTTTTTCTTTTGATAATAGTTGGTTGATAGGTTTTAAACCATCATAAAAATAATAGTATTGTGAATTAATATTACAATGTGTAAAGCGGTGTATATTTAAATATGTTTACACTATATGCAACAATTGTTACAACTTAAGCTTTCAATGAAATAGTTTTAAAAATTAATAGTTCTATTTATATACGCCTAAATTTTATTTTTAAATTATACGCTCTAAATTAATTAGTACTATATCTAAATTTTAAAGTATTTATCATAATTTATGGTGAAATTCTATAGGATAGCTTTTTAATTTATTTTCACAAAAATAATACTCAAGAAAGAAAATAAAAAAAATAGAATTTATTAATGAATTAATATATATTTATATCTTTAAGGTTAACTAATCCAAACTTAAAATTTAAAGTTAATGGATAGATTTTGGGGTGGGATTTAACTTAACCGAACAAACGTAATACTATTGCTGATATACATATTATTTAATAATACCAAAAATCTCGGAACCCACCTTCTCTCATATACTTTTATTATTGGATGGTTGGAAGATGCTTTTGAAAATGAAACTAAACAATTAATATATCATCTACTAATATATTATATATTATGTATTGATATAAGTGTGGTTTAATTATTTTAATAAAATTATTAAAACATCTTATTAATCATTTAAGGGAAATGTTATACAAATAAAAACATAAATATAATTAAAAATATAAATATTAAGATTAAATTTCTAAAAAAATGTAAAGCAAAAAATATTCCCGCCTTTTTAAAGGCGGGTCAGTATCTAGTTGATTATTAATTCGGTAGAGAAGTCGTGTGAAGTACTATTCAATTGGTTTTATTTTAACTAGGAAACAACCATGCGCGTAAACGCGCGTGAAGGGAGGATTTTTATTGTATTTTAATGTTCATTCTTTCTTAAATATATGTTAAATAAATAAATTTTAATGGAGTAAATAATTGAATTAATATATGTACACAACAAATGTGTGTAAAGATACAATATGTAAATAAATAACAAATATTAGTAATGTATTTAGAAGTTTAGTTGTTATTTGATAGAATAACAATAATAAGTTAAATAATTGTCTTCTATTTTTTCCTTTTTCTTTGTGGCTGTTTTACTTATTCGGGTCCTTCTCTCATTGAATTCATTAGAGAAGATGCATTTAAAACAAAATGTTGGTTGATAGGTTTTAAACCATCATAAAAATAATAGTATTGTGAATTAATATTACAATGTGTAAAGCGGTGTATATTTAAATATGTTTACACTATATGCAACAATTGTTACAACTTAAGCTTTCAATGAAATAGTTTTAAAAATTAATAGTTCTATTTATATACGCCTAAATTTTATTTTTAAATTATACGCTCTAAATTAATTAGTACTATATCTAAATTTTAAAGTATTTATCATAATTTATGGTGAAATTCTATAGGATAGCTTTTTAATTTATTTTCACAAAAATAATACTCAAGAAAGAAAATAAAAAAAATAGAATTTATTAATGAATTAATATATATTTATATCTTTAAGGTTAACTAATCCAAACTTAAAATTTAAAGTTAATGGATAGATTTTGGGGTGGGATTTAACTTAACCGAACAAACGTAATACTATTGCTGATATACATATTATTTAATAATACCAAAAATCTCGGAACCCACCTTCTCTCATATACTTTTATTATTGGATGGTTGGAAGATGCTTTTGAAAATGAAACTAAACAATCCAATATATCATCTACTAATATATTATATATTATGTATTGATATAAGTGTGGTTTAATTATTTTAATAAAATTATTAAAACATCTTATTAATCATTTAAGGGAAATGTTATACAAATAAAAACATAAATATAATTAAAAATATAAATATTAAGATTAAATTTCTAAAAAAATGTAAAGCAAAAAATATTCCCGCCTTTTTAAAGGCGGGTCAGTATCTAGTTGATTATTAATTCGGTAGAGAAGTCGTGTGAAGTACTATTCAATTGGTTTTATTTTAACTAGGAAACAACCATGCGCGTAAACGCGCGTGAAGGGCGGATTTTTATTGTATTTTAATGTTCATTCTTTCTTAAATATATGTTAAATAAATAAATTTTAATGGAGTAAATAATTGAATTAATATATGTACACAACAAATGTGTGTAAAGATACAATATGTAAATAAATAACAAATATTAGTAATGTATTTAGAAGTTTAGTTGTTATTTGATAGAATAACAATAATAAGTTAAATAATTGTCTTCTATTTTTTCCTTTTTCTTTGTGGCTGTTTTACTTATTCGGGTCCTTCTCTCATTGAATTCATTAGAGAAGATGCATTTAAAACAAAATGAATAGACATGACTCTTAAATTTTTATAATATAATTTTAAGATATTTTATTTACTTTTTGAACTATTTAAAAAGACATAACCTTTCATAATTGCAAATATTTAGATAAAGTATTAATAAAATTATATGGGCAAAGTGAAAACAAAAATACATAACTTTTCGTCCTAGAAACTAATAAATATAATTTTTGTAAATGAAACTAAAGTTTCTAAAATAAAATAAAGAATAAAACATGAATTTCTTAGAAAATAGAAAATAATTATATATCACAATCTATGTAATTGTGATGACTAAAAACTCAAGGAACAAAAAACTTCACATTTTATTAAGAGAAAAAAATTGAGCTTATTATTTTTCATCACAATAACAAGGGTTTAAATAAAAAACGAAACAATACAAGTGAACAAATGCATCTCTTTATTGTATTTGTATCCTTTCAATGCATCTCTACAATGAAGAGTTTTCTTATTACATATGAAGAATTGTGTATTTTCTCTTTAGAACTCTTAAACAAAACTACTTAACTAAAAGACACAAACCTTAACACATGCACCCCTTCACTAAAATCAATAACAACTAACAACAACTAACAATTTTTCATGTTAAAAATATTTAAGAGATGCAAATTTTCAACTAAATATTAAAGATTATAATAGTTGATAGTTAATTGTTGCAATGGTTGGCTAAAGAATGCAATAGTTAACACCAAAATTTATAATGGTTTATCACTAAAATTAAATAATAGATTTAAGTAATTTTTATGAAAAACACAATTTTTAAAAAATAAAAATTATAATTCTTAAAATAAATATATTTTTGGTTTTTTATTAAACGACAGAGGCTTTCAACATTAAATATGATTGCTATTATTAGTAAGGAAATTTTCAGGACCATTAGATGAGAAAAAAATAATTCTAACTGTCAGATTCTAACTTTTCAAATTATTTTTAACAAAATACACAAATTATGAAAAAATGTATGTCTCTTACTATTCAAGAGATGTGTCATTTCAAATAAATAACTACTCAAAACAGAAAGTTTTTAATGATAAAAATATATGATTGTGTCTATGTAAAAGATATGTTGTTTACAATAAGTTTTTAATGATGAAATTGTATGATTATGTTTATTTAAATGATGTGTTGTTTAAAATAGATGACTCTAAAAAGAAAAGTTGCCAAAAACTTTGATGACATCATCGTACATAGCAAAAATTGTTTATATCCATCTGATCATAAAATAAAGAGAATTATGACTATTAGATTAAAAAAAATTCCTACATAAAAAATTATGTCACAGGAGGACCAAAACTGGTTTATTATTATATGAGTTATTTTTGGGTTCACTCTCTAAGGTGAACCTAAAGGTTCACCAACCAATAGAAAATTGTCATTTTAGATTTAATATCTTTTAATTAAGGAAACAAATAACTTGTCAAATTATATTATCTTTTCAAAATAAAATTTAAAAATAAATAAAATAGTATATAAAAACGAATTAAAAAAAATAATGTTGTCAACTAAACCCTAAACTCTAATACTAAACCCTAAACTCTAATCCTAAACCCTAAACCCTTGGGTAAACCCTAAACCCTTGGAAAACACTAAACATGTTGTCAACAAAACACTAAACCCTAAATTCTAATCCTAAACCCTAAACCCTTGGGTAAACCCTAAACCCTTGGGTAAACTCTAACACTTGGAAAAACAATAAACATTTGGATAAATTCTAAACTATAAATCTTAAACACTAAACTCTAAATCTTATAAATAAATATTTTTTAAAAATAATATTTTTTAGAACTATTTTTATTTTTATTTATTTAATCTTTTTATTTATTTTAAAAACATAACATAATTTGGCAAATTATTTTGTTTCCTTAATTAAAAAATACTAGATTTAAAATGACAACTTTCTATTGGTTGGTGAACCCAAGAAAAAGTCTTATTATATATAGATGTTTTGGTTTAGTTATTCTTTTTCATTCCAAAATATTTTTTGTTTAATATGAAATTATATATATATATCTATATAATTAATACTTGTTTAAGACTTCATTTTAAATTGTAAAAACGATTTATTAATGATTATGAAAATTATTAAACACAAAAAAATCTGATTAAAATTAGTATAGTTACCGGATGTGAAAATTTGCTACAACAGCACTTCGTATAATTTTTATTATAATTAAAATTTTAATGTAATAGGCTAAAAGTCAAAGTAGAAACTGCTAATACTATTCAAATCCAAAGAAAATGATTTCAAAAATAAACAGACTTATGAACAGTGTTATACTGTTAATCACCAGATGAGTTGCTAAGTGATACAAATTACAACAGTTTTGTAGAGTATTATTGAGCAAAACCAAGACAATCTTTTACTTGCTGAGACCAAAAGTGTGAGGAAACCCCCGGCTAATATTTTAGCGTCAAAATATTTTTTTTTAAAACATATGAGGATCTTTCAGACACAGACAGTCTGTTGTCGTGCTTTTATTCATCATCAACCAATGAGTAACTTGTTATCTTTCAAGAAACCGTAGGTTGGTACTTCCAGGTTATACGGTGCAGGACCTTTCCTAATCCTTCCAGAGATGTAATGCGAACCGTGACACGGACAAAACCAACCACCGTAGTCACCAGCATTAGGCAAAGGGATGCACCCCAGGTGAGTGCAGACTCCAACCACGACTAACCATGTTGCATCTGTGTGTCTCAAATCTCTGTTGTATCAGTAAAATGCCCAGCACTCGTGGGTCGGACGTAGTCAAAGTTGACACCTGGGGGGTGCGGGGGCCTGCGGCCCCCGCGTACGGTATGCCTTTTCGGTTTAGGAAAGTTACTATTTCTATTGGGAAAAGGAAATCGGGTTTTTTTGAGGCTGTATAAATATGGGTCTAAGGGTTTGTAAATTATTATCACATCATTAATAAGAAACCCTAAACGGGTATTTGCCTCAATACGTTTTCTTCTCTTTTCTTCTTCTAACCTAAACGAAGGCTGTTCATAACAAACCATTCCGGATTTTTAACCCTGACCGCATCTTCTTGAGGGTCTCTCAGAGATCCACGCTATTGGAAAGCTTGATATCGTCCCCTGTTCTCCTCCTGATGAACACGGGCTTACCACGCCACTTCACAGTAACAATGGTTCCCGGTTCGATGCTCCCGAGGTCGACCTCGAGGGATTCGAGGGCAAGGACATCTTTAGTTGCGGACATGCTGTCAATGAGCTTCAGAACAAGAAGGCGGAGAACAGAGGCGTAGACAAACCTCCCACCGGAGAGGACGAAATACGCGAATGCAAGCTTGCTAGGGTAACCAGGCGGGTAACGCTCTTGGTTATGATAGTCGTAGACAATCTTCGAGTTAGGTGTTTTGACAGCCTCGACGGTGGCTGGGACTTCGGAGGCAAAACCTATCTCATTTCCTTGAGTAATGACTTGAGATGAGAAACCTGGAAATAGCAAGAAACATTAATACATATATCATACCACGGCGGTATTTTCATTCTAGTGTTTCTATACATATAAGCAACAAAATGTTCGACTTGACATTAATGCAGACACTTCCAAAATGACTCATAAGTAAATATAAAAAAATGGAGTCATGTGGTATAAGAATGATGCATGATAGTAACAGATTCATCCAAACAATTCTACAAATTCAATGATCAGATGCTGAGCGACAGATAGAAAAGAAAGCAACAAGACTACAAAAGCGAAGATTGCCAACATAGTTCTTCTGGTAAAACAAAATGGTATTCCATATTCCTTTACTGATGCAAGTTGCTGAGAAAGCCTTTTTAGCATTAAAATGAATCCTCCATACCAAGACTATAGTTAACATGATGTGCCCATAGATGGAGAAAACATCCATCTTCCTCATACTAACGAAATGCAGTGATACAGAAGATCCGAACTTTAGAAACGGAGTAACTTTTCACATCAGACAGAGTTTTCCGGCCAACTCTTGCAGCTCCAGTTTCAAGCCGCTCCCAAACACGGCGGCACTCCTCATGCCTCCAGCGAGGAACGAAGAACCTATCCCACTGAGAACAGATCCGGAGTCTCTCTCTTAATATGGATGGGTATACAGTTTAGAAAGGTACATTTAACCTTTTAGATGTGGAGATAGAGCGGCATGAATGAGTGTTTTGAACCACGATTATACAGAGTTATAAGCTCTAAAATCTGGATTAGATGCGTTAACAGGGAGAGACTTACGGAAACAGGCACTTTCTGTTTTTTTTTATCATCCATAGACACATTGTGGGTTTGGGACACATTATGGGAACAGCTGTCCTTTTGTTGCCATTACTGTCCCTCAAAGCCTTAAGTGTATGGTTCTCTCTCTCGTTGCCTTCTTAAGTATATGGGTTTATTTTCTTTGTAACTAGTTACTTATTCAGTTGTAATTAAAACCTTTTCTCTTCCCAAAATATCTCTCTCTTTTTCTCTCTTTTTCCATCTGTATCCAAAAAATCTCAGTTCAAATGAATCCCAATTTTTCTCTTTCTTTCTCTTCGAGACATTTCTAGATCCAGAAATCGAACTCTAAAATTAAATCCTAATTCTCTTTCTCACTTTTGACATCTTCTTGATTTTTGTTCATCTTACTCTGAATCTCGATCGTTTCTCGATATCAAAATCTCATTCTCTATTTCTCGATCTTGATCTCGGTTCTTTTCTGCCTCCGTTGATTCACAACAAACTCCACATGGAAGGTTAGATCTCGATTCTTATAACAAATACTCGAGTCTAGTATGTCTTCTCGGGCTAAACCCCAAATTTTGCATCTTATTTAAAACTTTGCAGAGAACGCAGAAGACCACCTTCTCCTGAGAGGCTGAATGTAATTGATGTGGATGGCAATTGTGTGGATGTGGTGAATGTTGGTGTCGGGAGTTGTGTGGATGTGGACGGCAGTCATGTGGATGTGGTGAGAGAGGAAGAAGTGAGTGTCGGCAGTTGTGTAGATGTGGACGGCAGTTGTGTGGATGCGAACGACAGTTGTGTAATTGATGTTGATGACAGTTGTGTGGATGTGGTGAGTGTGGACGTCAATTGTGTGGATGTGTTAGTTTCAGTGGTGAGGTGCAAATGTGAGTGCTGCGGACAGAGGATGTGTGGATTTGATCGATGTGGACAACAGTTGAGTGAATGTGGTGGTTGTGGATATGAGAGTGGGGGGGTCAAGTGCGCAATGGTCAAATACGAGGTGGTCAGATGAGAAAAAGATATCAGTGAAGATGAAGATTGAACATGTATTCATGATCTATCCACAAGAACTTGTATGCTTTAGAAAATCTGAAAACTCAAACTTGAATGAGTCTCTTGAATTCATGTTTTTCATTATAGTAGATTTGTTCAGAGAAAACAAAAAAAATTGAACCTTAAATATTAAAGATTTCCGGTGAAACCAACTAGAAAGGTCTCACCATTTGTGTAATATATGTTAGATTGAGTAGAGACACATAAATTTAGTCTTCGTAGAATTGATCTTACGGAACAATACGATCTGGTTCCAAAAAAGAAAAAGAGATTAGATTGAAATGAAGAAAGAAGAAAAGAAGTAAATTAATTGTTTTTTTAAATCGGTTTTGTCTGGTTAGTTTAGATCTAAAACAGACATGTTCTCACCAATCACCATCTCCCAAAGGTTTGTTTTTCAAAATCTAGAAAATCACAACCACAACACTAACTATTCATGAAGATCAAAGACTTAGATCCAATGCAACTACCTCGCGTCTTCCACTTCTGTATCCACATCCACCACCATAGTATCCATCAACACGGCATCCATCATCCACCACCACCTTCTTCTCCTCACGCCTTCCATCTCCATATCCACATCCACCGCCACGTCATCCACCAACACAACATTCACCACCACCTCCTCTTCCTCACATCTGCAACCCATGTATCCACATCCACAACCACATCATCCACCACCACCTCTTCCTCCTCACGTCTTCCACCTTCGTATCCACATCCACCGCCACAACATCCACAACCGCCTCTTCTTCTTTATGTCTTCAACTTTCCATATCCACATCCACCACCGCATTATCAACCACCGCCTCTTCCTTTTCTTCACGTCTTCCACCTTCGTATCCACATCCACTACCACAGCCACCACCACCACCACCACAACATCCACCACCACCAAAACAGAAGAGAGAAACGGATCTTCATGTCGGAAATTTGGAGTCGGTGGTCTACAGATCTTCTATGTCGAACAGAGGAGATAAACAGATCTTCCATGTCTAACAGAGGAGGAGGGGAACAGAGGAAGAACGGTACAGAGGAGGAAATCACTAATCAGAGAACAAACAACATCTGTCGGAAAGAATGTCGTCGTTTGGAAAGCGGATTGGAGAATGAGGGAAACTAGGGTTCCTCTATAGGAAACAACGAAGTGAGTAAAGGGAGATCAGGTGTGTCGTAGAATTGATCTTACGGAACAATACGATCTGGTTCCAAAAAAGAAAAAGAGATTAGATTGAAATGAAGAAAGAAGAAAAGAAGTAAATTAATTGTTTTTTTAAATCGGTTTTGTCTGGTTAGTTTAGATCTAAAACAGACATGTTCTCACCAATCACCATCTCCCAAAGGTTTGTTTTTCAAAATCTAGAAAATCACAACCACAACACTAACTATTCATGAAGATCAAAGACTTAGATCCAATGCAACTACCTCACGTCTTCCACTTCTGTATCCACATCCACCACCATAGTATCCATCAACACGGCATCCATCATCCACCACCACCTCCTTCTCCTCACGCCTTCCATCTCCATATCCACATCCACCGCCACGTCATCCACCAACACAACATTCACCACCACCTCCTCTTCTTCACATCTGCAACCCATGTATCCACATCCACAACCACATCATCCACCACCACCTCTTCCTCCTCACGTCTTCCACCTTCGTATCCACATCCACCGCCACAACATCCACAACCGCCTCTTCTTCTTTATGTCTTCAACTTTCCATATCCACATCCACCACCGCATTATCAACCACCGCCTCTTCCTTTTCTTCACGTCTTCCACCTTCGTATCCACATCCACTACCACAGCCACCACCACCACCACCACCAAAACAGAAGAGAGAAACGGATCTTTATGTCGGAAATTTGGAGTCGGTGGTCTACAGATCTTCTATGTCGAACATAGGAGATAAACAGATCTTCCATGTCTAACAGAGGAGGAGGGGAACAGAGGAAGAACGGTACAGAGGAGGAAATCACTAATCAGAGAACAAACAACAGCTGTCGGAAAGAATGTCGTCGTTTGGAAAGCGGATTGGAGAATGGGGGAAACTAGGGTTCCTCTATAGGAAACAACGAAGTGAGTAAAGGGAGATCAGGTGTGTCGGGAAAACCAAATTTTCGAAATTCAAAATAGATAAAAACCCAAAATTTCAATTATTAATTTTAATTGATTGGTTTTTTTTGGTTAGTAGGAATCTAGTTAGCCACCGTTGTTTTCTTGTTTCTCTTCATCTAGTTAGTAGATCTTTCTAGTTAGACAAAAATGTGAAACCACCTTATACTAAGAGGTGAGGTTAGTTTAGACAAATCACATGTAAAAAGTGTCTGAGGTATTGAATGTGTCTGTTTGTGTTATTCAAAAGTCGAAATGTGTCTGTGGGTGTAAATTTCTCAAATAATAGAAACCCAACAAAAAGAAAGAACACATCAAGCAGTCAAACACACATGTGAATCCAACATCAAAAAGTTTATTTTTTCTGCTGGACTGACAAATAACAAGTGTCACCAAGTTTTTTAACAAAATGCAACTGTAGTCACAACATTTACTAGCCATAAATGAATTCGATTCATTGAAAAAGACATACCCTCCATGAGTAAACTCTATTTACGCTATGGATAAAATAGGAGACAGTTACACATAGAGACACATTCTGTCTTTTGTTTATTTGTAAAGACACATTCTGAATTTGGCATACTTTTTGTGTACGGGCGTCACTGTTGTGGACGATAATAACCTTGCTTTTTCCTTTGGTAGAGAAAAAACATGGATGTGTGTTTAGTTAAGAATTACTTATTTGTTTGAAGAAGTAGGTTCATCGATTAATGAGTCTATTTTAAGCCCTTAGATGAGATGCTAATAAATCACATCTAATGGCTGAAAAAATGACAGTACAAAACCAATTGTTTGATAAAGACTCATCGAGTTTTGAATTTTTAAAAGATAAGTTATAGTTTCTTTTCGTTTTAACGAACTTAAAACTATTTACGAATGTATGTACGGACAATGATAGAGTGAACAATAAAGATGTGATGCTGATTTCTTATGGTCACGGCAAAATATCTCATGTGCTATCCACATATCTGTTGTCCACGGATCTCATGTCCATCCATCTTCTTCACATATGTTATCCACGTATCTCATGTTTTCCATGTATCTCATGTCTATCCACATATCATATTGTCACAGCTATTGTCCACATATCTATCCACCAATCTATTGTCCATGAAACTCATGTCCATCCATCTTCTCTACACATCGAAACACATTTGGGCTCTGTGATGTTTTCCGTGTTGGTCACCATCCACAAAACTCTCGTCCACCATTCTCCAATCCAAGCAACTCACATTCATCAATCTCCTATCCACCAAATGCCCATCCACAAGACCACAAGACGTCTCCATCTCACCATGTCTACCTTTCAAAACGTATATTCAAGTTGACAAAGAAACTGATGGGACAAGGGCTAAGCAGCAAAATATCTCTCATGATATCCACATATATGTTGTCCACGGATCTCATGTCCATCCATCTTCTACAAATATGTTGTCCTATCTCATGTTTTCCATGTATCTCCTGTCTATCCATGTATCTTATTGTCACAGCTGTTGTCCACATATCTATCCACCGATCTATTTTCCACGAAGCTCATGTCCATCCATCTTCTTTACACATCGAAACACATTGGGCTCTGTGATGTTTTCCATGTTGGTCACCATCCACAAAACTCACGCCCACCATTATCCAATCCAAGCAACTCCCATTCATATATCTCCCATCCACCAAATGCCATCCACAAGACCACAAGACATCTCCATCTCACCATGTGAACCATTCAAAGCGTATATTCAAGTTGACAAAGAAACTGATGGGAGAATAGCTAAGATTCTTGATTAGAGAAGGTTAGGTGACCCAATTTCTGGATTGAGAAAGTGGAAACAGAGAAAAAGAGACAAGGGTTTGGTTGTGAAATCAAAAAATAAACTTTCATGTCGGTGGTTGCCTATGAAATGAATCGGTGGAAAGAACATGCGGGGGAAGAAAACAAAAAAAATTTCTATAACAAGAAATAGAGAAAGAGAGACAGGGATTCAGAAACAATTTCTCTAACCTTCAATCAGTGTCTAGCCGCCCAGATTTGTAGTTCAAGAAGATATTGAAAGGGAAAAAAGTATTATGGTTTGGTCTCGTTCGTGAGACTTGACTCGATTTAGAAATTTCTAAATGAAAAATAAAGTTATTTGTTTTAAAAGCGATAATATATTATGAGGCTCATATATCCTCATATATTATTTGTTTTGAAACGGAACATTGGTTAATTCAATACACAATCTCATTAGTTAAGGGTTAGATTGGTAAATTCACTAAGAGAAAGTGTCCTATAAGTTCAAAGTGTCCTTTTATGTAATTGGAAATTTAGAATGTGTTTTATAGAGTAAATTTCTCGTTAACAAGGAGATATTTATTTTCTGAAATTGAGGACAGTAAACACCGTAAAGACAGGTATAATAGCGATCTTAAAGGAAAATATATCTTCCTTTACAAGTGAATCATAATAATAAAGAACCATTCGAACGTTCACGACTTGGCAAAGTGTTTTTTATCAGATCAAATTGTTAAAGAAACCTAAATTCGTGACCACATGTTGGTTTTAGAGTTACACCATCGACACCGTTATGACATCACACGAAAACATAAATCTAGACCAACAGAGACTGCAATCTGTAATTCTAAATGACCAAATCAATAGAACTTAAATATTGGACTGGTTCAAATGAAAATTTACATGGATTCTTCTCGACGAAAAATTAGTCCGTATAAGAGATCAATTGGAAGGAAGAGAATAACCAAGATGATGACATTTATAATTTGTTTCAAGAGGTGCCATTGTCTTTTGAAGGAAGGCGTTCGTTCGGAAAGACAAAAGACGCCGTTTGCTTTAATAAAAGATGACATCATCTTTTTAAAGGAAACTACATCTTGTCCGCTAGATTGCATAATTAAAACAAGCTTGACCATTAGATACAATATTTTTTTTCCTATAAAAAAGTGATGACTTCAGCAGTTACAAAAAAAACAGTTTGTTATTATATATAGATTGTTATTTTAAGTTTGTGTACAGTGATTAAAAAAAATTAATTTTATATATTTAAAAATAAAATATTATTATCTATAATTTTAATTATATTTTAACTAATTAAAAAATAGAATAACATTATCTACACTATTATTTATGAAGTAATTTTACTGATTTGTCACACTCTCCATGATTTTTGATAATTTTGTTTATTTATTTTAATTAAAATTATAAAACTGATACTTATTTTGAACAAATATTTTATTTCATAGCAACTAAATTAAAACGGATGGAATATTAATTTGATGCTCTCATTTCTCCTCATAATAAATGTTTCTAAATCGTATGTTACCAAGAAAGATAGGCTCAAGATATAAACAACAAGAGTAAAGGACAGAACAAAAGTTCCAGATAAGAATGTACGTGGTAGAATTGGAATATTCATAATAATTTTATATTTATACATTTAACATATGATATTGGCAATTGGCATATTGAAATCGATGTCGCTACCAAATCCCTTAATTAATCTTATTTACACCTTAAGGAATTATAAAAATTATTAAAAAACGATTGTAATCGTGGAATACTCTCTTGCCTGTTAGTAATTTGTTCGTTGTGGTTCCCCTAGCTGTACTATTAGGGGGATTAGGTGAGTGCTGTAAATTTGGCATAAAGAAAGATCAGTGGAATCGCGAAGTGAACAACTCGTTTCATATGAGGGCTATTGTTCAACTAGGATATTAACTGAAAATAACAGAAAAATTATATTTATTCAAATTTGCGAATTAATTAGCTTTATTTTTGTTGATTGTGACATTATAACGCTAAATACAATCAATGAAGTTTTGCTCGAGAAAAAAAGGTTTTGCTCGAATTTTATATGTTACTTACAACTTACTCTAGTTCCATTAATGGACCAAACATACACCCTCATTGTACCATATCTAATTCTTACTTTATCCCTATTAGTAGATATACTTTGGAGTTCACTTTGCAATAATTAGTCACTAAAAATATATTCACGAATAAAAAAATAAAAAATAAAAATAACAACAAGACCAAAGTGTTTTAAAACATCATGAATGAGGAAAATAAATTATCCAGATATCCTCATATTGTAATAAATAAATATAGTGTGTCAAAGTTAAAGCAAAAAGTAATGAGAAATTATTTGAAATACCATAAGTTAGATACCACTTTAAAAATATATTTAATCAAAATACCTTAATATTTTAGATTTAGGGTTCAATGATTATTGTTTAGTGTTTATCTTTATATTTACCTCTATAAATGTTTTATAAATGATTATTAAACATTTAAAATGATTTAGCAGGATTAGATTAATATTTTTGATCACAAATTTAAGGTATTTATGAAAATAGTTATATAATTTGAAAATAGCATCAAGTTTTTGGTAAAATTAGAATTGAGAAGAAAAAACCCAAATAGTACACTGGCAAATTTGTGAAATGAAACAAAAGTTCTATTGTCCAAACATCATCAAGAATCAAACATTTAAATCTTTTCTGAGGACTTTTATGTAATGAGGTGAAACATTATATACTCTTTTTCCTTTTTGTCGCAACATTTATATATTGATGGGTCTCAAACCCCACAATTTCTTTTGTGAGTGACGCTGATTATGAATCAGAAAATAACAGAAAAAAAGACAACACGTAAGAGCACATGTTAGTTAGCTTAGATGGACCCATGCACCCAGGCACGCATTACCAACCATTCAAAATGTTCTATATAACAACCTCCAAGTTCCAACGTTTGAATACACCACACATTGAACATAGTCCTCCCAAAATATACATTGTCTCAAAAAACCACAAATATAAAGATGAATTGCCAGAGAACTATTGCTCTGTCCCTCTCTCTTTTACTTGTGGGATTGGTCGGGCCAATCCAAGCTCAGTTACAGATGAACTTCTATGCCAACACTTGTCCAAACGCCGAAAAGATTGTTCAAGATTTTGTTTCAAACCACATTTCTAATGCTCCTTCTCTTGCCGCTGCTCTCTTACGGATGCATTTCCACGATTGTTTTGTTCGGGTAAAAACCATTTTCATCTTTTTATAGAGCATGCTATTTGGCTACTGAATTAGTGACAAGGATATACAATATATGTACATGTAGGGCTGTGATGGATCAGTGCTTATAAACTCAACGTCAGGAAATGCGGAGAGAGACGCAACGCCTAACCTAACGGTTAGAGGGTTTGGCTTCATCGAGGCAATCAAAACTGTGCTTGAAGCTCAGTGTCCTGGAGTCGTCTCTTGCGCTGATATTATCGCTCTAGCATCTCGAGACGCCATAGTTTTCACCGTAAGCAACATATAGATTCACAAAACATAATTGTAAATTACTATTTCTAGTATTTGTCGTCATAAACTATGGTATGCTGTAGGGAGGACCAAGCTGGAGTGTACCAACCGGAAGAAGAGATGGGAGGATATCGAACGCATCAGAGGCCTTAGCTAACATTCCTCCTCCAACCAGTAACTTCACCAATCTTCAGACACTCTTTGCAAACCAAGGACTTGATCTTAAGGACCTTGTCTTACTCTCTGGTAAAGTTTAAACCTTAATATTCAAAAATCTTTAAATATTAGTTAAGCGACTTGTAGTGGACTAGTGCTTAAATGGCACCTATGCGCCGTTTATACCGATATTTTTTTAATCAATTTTGAAAAATAGTTTCGGAAGATTTGCTGCTATAATGGATACTATGGCCTCATTTACACTGCTCTTTAGAAAACTGGTTAAAGTTTTAAATCTCAAATGCAACTATATTGTCTCAAAAGATTTGACCTACGTTTTTGTTTATACAACATTTTAGCATACGGTTCAAGCTTTTTCTTAAAATAATGTGTTGTGTTATAACAGGGGCTCACACTATCGGTGTATCTCATTGCTCGTCTTTCACAAACCGTCTCTACAACTTCACGGGTCGTGGAGACCAAGATCCGGCCTTAGACAGTCAATACGCAGCCAATCTCAAGTCTAGGAAATGCCCTAGCCTCAACGATAACACGACCATAGTGGAGATGGATCCAGGAAGCCGTAAAACGTTTGATCTTAGTTATTACCAGCTCCTTCTCAAGCGTAGAGGTCTTTTTCAATCAGACTCTGCTCTCACCACCAATCCCACAACGCTCTCAAACATAAACCAGATCTTGAAAGGTTCGGTTGAGAGCTTCTTCTCTGAGTTTGCAAAGTCAATGGAGAAAATGGGTCGGATCAATGTCAAGACTGGGTCAGCAGGAGTGGTTAGAAGGCAATGTTCCGTTGCAAATAGTTAAGTGGTGCAAAACTTAAGAGTATGGGAGTTTGTGTGTTTATTTTGCGAAAAATAATAAGGATAATGATGATGATTGTAATGATTGTGATGTGACCTTTACAGATCTGTGTGTATGCATTTGGTTATAGAGTTTCATCAATAAAAAAATATTAGTTTTTCTTGTCTTGTCTTGTACGAATCATGACAATGAAGTTGGTTTAACTACATTGCCGTTTTGTAGATAGGGTTTATCTGCATACGAGAGGATCCAAAAGCATTAAAGAAAATATTATGTGAAATATTTCAGTAAAAAAAAAAATATTATGTGAAATATAACCATTGCTGATACATTTGAGTGTTTAAAAGAAAAATAAAAGCCAATAGAAAAAGAGAAATTATTATTTGAAATATAACCATTGTTGTATAAAGCTTGTATCATTACGTTGTATAGGGCTCACTCAGTAGAATTGAAGAGAAAAAACTCTGCCCTCATCACAGTCTACTTCATCTCCTTCTTGCAAGAACTATGCCAGCAACAATAGCTGTTCCAGCCACCGCGATCGCCACTGATGATACTATCCTCGTCACTGTAAACACTGACCCATCGCTTGGTATCTCCATAAGATCCTCTATCTGTAAATTCCATGAAAGTATGAAATAAACCACAAACCGAAAACGAATACTAAGATTGTCAATTATAAGTTTCACAGCAACGAACCGATGCAGTTTTCTTCCAATTCTCCTTGATTCCATTAACATGCGCCCTGCCGACAACTGCCACAACCGATTTGTACTTACTTGCAACATCCAGCAAAGCGGTTGCCATGTACCTGAGAGTTTCATTTATGTTGCCACACCAATCAAATCATTAATCATCCCTATATTTGCTAATAGCCTAATTCCAACACTCCTATTTGAGTTTTCAGATTATGAATCATGACAAGAGAACACACTAACCGGTCTCGCTCATACACAAGTGTTTCCATGAGGGATGGAAACTCCTTGCTTAGTTCTTTGATCAACAGTGTCGCCGAATCCAAAGTTTCCATTTCTTGCGGCTGAAGCGATTCAAATTTATCATAGATTGAGATATATATTAGATATGATTAATCGCAGTAAATTACATACGTAGAAAGACACAGAAAAAAAAAAAGACTTACCACTCTGTCGTGTTGTTCAGAGGTAGGCAAGGAGAAATCTTGAAACATCACGTAGTATAGAAGCTTTACCTTGTGCCATAGAGGCATTTTCGCACATGTTCTTTTAAACGTGATCTGCATCGGAAATAATACTGAAATCAAATGAAAATATACTGGAACAATGTGAGAGAATGCGACTCCATGTAATATATGATGCATAACAATACTAAATGAAACTGAAATAACCTCTACAGGACGATCACCAAGTATGACGTTGGCCCCACATTTAAGAGCCTCTTCATATGCCACACGAAACTCAGAACCAGGAATAGCCTCATGCTCACTGGCGATCTAACACAAGGACAGGATGTAAAGTTTTTGTTTGTCCATTAAAAGAATACTAGATTTTGACCCGCACGCCCGTGCGGGTATATTTTTATATAAAATATGTTACTATTTATTTTTCATGTCAATATTAGAGTTGGACAAAAAATCCGAATCCAAAAAATCAAACCGGTTTTGATACAAAAAAGAAGTAACAAACCCGAACTGAAATTGATTAAATATCCAAATTATTCAAAATTTTGGTATTTAGAGAACTTAAACCGAATCCGATCTGAACCGAAGTATTTCGGATACCTGAATGTTTGAAATAGATTTATATACTTACATATATTATTATTTTAGATTTAATGTTTATAAAAACATCCAAAATATATATGGTTCTTCTAAGTTTGTTTAAATAATTGAAAAAATATATATATATATATATATAAATAATCCAGTATAAATATCTAAAATAGTTAAAGTATACTCAAAACATCAAAAATATTTAAAAATAATTATTGATTCTCTATCTAAATATCTAAATCAAACCAATTTATATGTTAAGTTTAAGTATGTTGACATATGTTATTCAAATTTATATGTAACATATTATTTTGTTTATAGATTTTGAGAAACTGAAAGTATATAATGAATTTTAAAAATAATTTAAATGGGTTATCCGAACCTGAACGAACCCACAAAGATCCGAAATGAATCCAAACCAAAATTTAAAAAATATCCTAATGGAACTGAAATCTTTTACCCCAAATATCCAAAACTCAGACAGATCCGAATGGGTACCCGAACGCCACCCTAATTCACAATCTATTTTTTTCTTTCAGAAAACAGAGCAAACATATAACTAATAGTATTTTATATGTACTATCATATAAATTATCACATAAGTTATATTTTAAAATTTAATGTGAAATATAAAAATCATGATTTAAGTTGGTATATAAATTTGACTTTATATTGTATTTTTGTTATATATATTGAATACATTTTTTTTTAATAATGTGTATTGGAAAATATTTTAGTAAAAATAATTTTTTGAATATATGTATATTTTGAATCAATTTTTGATATAAATCTTTTTGATACATATATATATATATATATATAACGTTTAATTTTTTTTAATGATTATTTTATACAATTGATATTTTTAGATAATTAAATTAGCTTATTTTTATATTTTAAAGTTTTCCCAAATAGATAATTTCTCATAATATAATAGATTTCCAACTTTTTTAATAATATAAATTAATTTTTTTAATATACTGTTATATATGTTTTCAAACAACATTATATTTTTTTTATACTGCTATTTATGTTTCCAAACAAACATTTTTTAAAACTATTATTTATGTTTTCAAACAAACTTATTTTTTAGATTGTTATCCAAATTTCCAAACAAACATCTTTTTAAAATTGTAATCCATGTTTCCAAATAAACATAATTTGTACTTCACTTTTAATATATAGATTTGTACTTCACTTTTAATATATAGATGGTTCTTAAAATGTTCCGTTGATGCAATTTTGAGTATCATCTTTCGGTCCCCAAAATATTATGATAATATGTGTATGCACTAACCATAAAATATTCGGAAATGTAGACTCTAACTTACTATGTATATTTTGTCAATTTATTATACTGTGGTTCAAATACAGTATAATATTATATATTCATGGTTTGGTTTATATAAAGAAACAAAAATATAACTTTAGCTGAGGTACAAATAATATAATCGCTAATGTCAGAAACGATATGAAGGTATGTAATGTATGAACACAAATTCTTAAATCCATCTTATTAAAAAAAAGTTCAGAAAAAAAGATAGGAATACTTTAATAGAATACTGTATATGCTAATATATCAGGGTATCTATCACGTAAGCTTGGGTTTTTGTAAAACTAAATCACAATTTTAAATTGTAGTTGAGATATGCGGAAAATAATAAGTAAGATATCATGTGTTTTTAGGAAAATAATATTAAAGTTAGTAAATGTGTGTGATATAAGGTTGATCAAAAAGATTTCTTTCATTTAATTTAAAATCTCCTAGATTGTGTCGAGTTAAAAAAGGAAGGCCGGTCAAATTTAAGTCGATGGTTTAATATAGTCAGTGGCAATCATTGGTAAATATCTGGGAAAAGTCAGGGTTATTTTCTTTTTGTACTTCAGTTTTAATATAGTAGATTATCAATTAAGGAAGCTTGCCTTTGCAAGAAACCAGCCACAGAGTATTCCAAACGTGTTCTGTTTCTGCTTCCAACTCTCAATCATGTCCCACATGGTTGGAATCTAGAGAAGCCAAAACAGAGTAGGATTTCCAGAAATTTTCACACGAGAGCCAAATAGCAGAATAACAAGTGCGAAAAGGCACACACCTTCAGAGTCTGAGGCTGGAGAATAGACATTCGGCTTGAACACAACTCCAAGAAGACAGCCTATTAATCATCGTCAGCCACGTGGTTAGAGAGTTAGACCAAAACTTAAGATAACCAAACTCCAGCTTTGTGGTGAAACATATATTGTAAAAAATACGAACCTCAGGTTTCAAGCCGCTGATCACTGAGTTAACTAATTCGCAAGATTCCTGAACACCAAAACGATAATTTCAAAAAAAAAAAGAAAAAAAAAAACAAAGAGCTAAGACTCAGAGGAAACCATCAGTCTTGAAACTCGCAAATTCAATTTCAATCCTTAGCTTCAGAGAATACCTCTGACACATGAGAAGTTCCAATCAAAAACACATAGCAAGATCGGCTTTCCGCATTGGACTGGCACGTCAGGACCACAATGCTTTTCGCCAACTCCTCCGGTACCTCCAGTTTCTCCTCATCTCCATCATCACCAGCTGCAAGTGCATCGCCGCCGCTAACCACGGAATCGGGGTCTTTGTGTTCTTCTTCCTCCTCCTCCACATTCATTATACTGTTGCTTAAGGACGTATCACCAGTAGGCTTGGAGTCTTCTTCGATGTGAACCTCCGTCTCCGACAACGGTGGCGATTGCCTCGGTTCCATCGACTTGGAGAGGAGGTGGATTGGATGGCAGAGATGTAACTGCGGAGGGCGAACTGAAGTATAATAAGACTGAGATCTTAGGCAAAGCTTACTAGCTAAGGCAAAAAGCATGGTGCTATGGTTTGGTGGGAAAAGTCGTACATAAATATTTAAAAATCCATTTCCTTAATTAAAAACTTAATTAACATTTAAATCATTTTTATTCCCACCAATGGGCTTCTATTTGGCCCACGTTAAATTGTCTGTAATACTTGCCGTATTTAACATTTAATCAATTTTATTACCAAACAAAATGGGCTTCTTTTTCCTTAATTAATACACTAATCAATTTTATTCCCAACTTTGTGCTTCAATTGGGCCCACGTTAAATTGTCTATAATACTCTAGTTTTATTAAGGGGCTTATAAAAGTGAACATTGGACTTCTATTGGCCCACGTTAAATCTTGGTTTTTCAAAGTTTGCCAAATAACATTGTACATGTATCAATAATTTTTAAAGATTGTCAAAAATTATATTTTTTTAATAATTAAAAAGATTAAGAAAAGGACAAATTTTTCAGTAATCTTTAAAGTTACTTTTAGGATTTTAGAAATAGAAAAATATTATTACATAATTTTTTACATTATATATTGTTAAAACTATTTGATGGTAATTTTCATTTTTTTTTAGCTTCTAAGAAAAAGCAATTGTAAAAATCTATTTGACAGTATTTTTTATTTCCTTTAAGATTGTGACATATGTAAATAATTTTTTAAGATTGTGACATGTGTAAAAAATAAAGATTCTCTTTTATAATTCTCTTCGTAATATTTTTAAAAATAAAAATTATTTTTTTTGTAAAAAAGAAAAAAGTACATGATGACAAAAACAAGAAAAAATACTTTTAAGTAGCTTTTTACAATTATTTTCTGTGTAATTTAAAAAAATGAAAATTACCATCACTTATTTTTAGCAATATATAATTGTAAAAGACTATGTAATAATAATAAAATTTCTAAATCCTAAAAAGAACTGTAAAATATTATTTTTGTAATGAGAATTTTCCTTTTCAAAATTTCTTTTAAGCCCTAAACAAAAGAGAATTGTATCATATTTTTGATACATGTCACAATTTCTTCAAAAATTAAAAAATTAATTTCAAATAACTTTTACAATTGTTTTTTGTTTATAACTAAAAAACGAAAATTACTATCAATATTTAATGCATTAGTTAGCAACTTTGATGAACCAATATTTATATAATAAGATAAATATTAAATTTTAAGAAAAAGTTATTAAAATAAATTATAAAATCCTACAAGTACAAAAAAATATTTAATTAAATCATTCAAAAAAAACTAACTATAAAATAAATAAATATTTGTTTTTTAAAAGTCTAAACAAAATAAAATTGTAACAATACTCTTATTATTTTTTTATAAATAACTAACTTTCCATTTTCAGTAGATAATTTATGTTAAAAATTATAACCAAAAATAGCTACCAATATTTCACACACACACATATATATATATACATATAGGTTTAAGCTTCAACATATTATTTTTACAAAACACAACAATATTTACATGAAAATATTACTTGAATATATAAATATTACCTGAGTATAAAATATAAATGATTTATTATTTTAAATTTTTATTAAATTAAAACATCAAACAAAATCTGTTGCAATTCACGGGTTTATAAAAGTGAGAAATTGTGAAACAAATTGTTGGATTCTTTTCTTGTGAGACAAGTAAAATATCATTCTTCAAACATTTCTTTTCAGATAGAATAATTTAGGTGAACAATCGATCATTTGTATTTGTCAAAAGTCTTCTTCTTTTTTACTTATTCTTTCCTATTATTCGATTCACTTCTCTACCATTCTCGTAACTTTAAGTATATTTACATAATCTTTTGTTGCATATTCATAGGTTCTCTATAGCATATTTCAATCAGACACTGCCCTCGCCACAAATCCCACAACGCGCAAAATAATGAGGATGATGATGACGATGATTGTTATGTGACCTTTTCAGATTTGTGTGGACATTGATAATGATAAAGATATATCAGTTTTTTTTTGTTCTTGTCTTGTAGAAATCACCACACTGAAGTTGGTTTGAGTACATTTCCATTTTGTAGATAAACTTATCTACAAACGAGAAGATCCAAAAACATCAAAGAAAATTACTATGTGAATATACAAGAGAAAATCAAAGGATGAGATTTTAGGAATGTGTTTAAATATTTAAAAATTAAAAAGAATATTAAAATTTTCAAAACAAAAAACTGTTATTTAGTCATTTTATTTTTTTAGTGTTATTTTTTTGACAAAAACTTAAAAAGTGCTATTTTAGAGATTTGCCGAAAATATAACCATTGTTGATACATTTGACTGTTTAAAAGAAAAATAACGGTTGACAAGAAAAAGAGAGTAATGACTGTAAAAGTTTGTATCATTCCTTTTGTATGGCTCAGGAGAATGAAGAGAAGAACTCTGCCCCTCATCATAATCTTTTTCACCTTCTTCTTGATAGAAGTATGCCAGTAACTATAGCTGTTCCTGCTACTGCAATCGCCACTGATGATACTATCCTCTTCACTGTAAACACTGAGTCGTCGCTAGGTATCTCCATTAGATCTTTCATCTGTAGATTTCATGAAAATGAAATGAATTAAACTCCTCTTCCTTAATTCAGAGACTGTCAACGACAAGTTATACAATAACAAACCGTTATAGGTTGCTTCCAGTTCTTCTTGATTCCATTAATATGCCCTCTGCCGACAACTGCAACGACCGAGTTGTGCTCACTTGCAACTCTCAGCAAAGAGGATGCCATGTACCTGAGAGTTTCATTTATATTTGCAGTTTTCAGAATGATGGATCATGATAAGCCAAGATTAACGAATCCGAGAAACTAGATAGAGAGGGATTGAAGAACACTAACTGGTCTCGCTCATGTACAAGAGTCTCCATGAGAGATGGAAACTCCTTGCTCATTTCTTGAATCACCAGAGTCACCATATCCACATTGTCCATTTCTTTCAGCTGAAGCCATCCAAATTTATCATAGATTGAGATATACAAAGATACGATGAACCACAGTAAATTACATAACAAAAAAACATGTATACAGTAAGGCTTACCATTCTGTCGAGTTCTTCAGCGCTCGGCAAGAAGACAGCTTGAAACATCAAGGAGTAAAGAAACTTTACCTTGTGCCATAGAGGCATCTTTGCCCATGTTCTTTTTAACGTGATCTGCGTCGGAAAACATATTGAAATCAAATGAGTATGTAAGAGAATGCAACTCCCATGTTACTAAGAGAATGCTTTGAAACTGTAGACCAACATAAAACCTGTACAGGACGATCCCCAAGTATCACACCGCCTCCATATTTAAGGGCCTCTTCATATGCCACACGAAACTCAGTACCAGGAAAAACCTCCAGCTGACTTGCGATCTAAGAGAAGGGCAGGATATAGTTCAGAAAGTCAGAGCTTCTAACAAAAGAATACATCGATTTAAGGAAACTTGCCTTTGCAAGAAACCAGCCATAGAGTATTCCAAACGTGTTCTGTTTCTGCTTCCAACTTTCAATCATGTCCCACATGGTTGGAATCTAGAGAAGCCAAAACAGAGTAGGATTTCAGAAGAAGCAAAAAGGGTTATAAGAGTGAGAATCGTGTATCTCTCTAATATATCATCAACAAAAGCATTAGCACATAAAACAAGTGAGACCCCATGCATCATTTGATAAATGGAATCCTCTGTTTTGAGACTTATAAAGGAACTTTGGCATCACTCTTTATCGTTAACAAACAACAACAAAAAGTCTATCATCTTCGAACCAAAAAAACAGCTATGCACATTCTTTTCCAGGATCTCACACAATGATAGATGGCCACAATAACACGCGAAAAGTAAGCAAGGAAGACGCAGAATCACAAGTGCAAAGAAAGCAAACCTTCATAGTCTGGGGTTGGAGAATAGACACTCGGCTTGCACACAGCTCCACGAAGACAGCCTATTATTAATCAAATCATCAGCCAGCCACGTGGTTAGACCAAAACAATTAAGATAACAAACTTCAGCTCTCGTTGAACATTATTATGTAAAGAGACGACGAACCTCTGGTTTCAAGAAGCTGATTATTTCTTTAACTTCGCGACAGGATTCCTGTAACCAACAACAACATTGCAGGATCATCCCTTCATGATCAATTGATTGAATACTATTCTATCACACTCTAATAACATATGCAATTAAAGAGTCTCCAAATCCACAAACAGCTCCTTATACCTTCGATACATGAGCAGTCCCGATCAAATACACATCGCATGTTCCGCTTTCCCCAGTCGACTCGCACGTCAGGATCACTACGCTTTTCGCCAGTTCCTCCGGCAGCTCCACTTTCTCCGACGATGAACACTCGCCACCGCCGTCACCACCGGCTGCATCTCCGACGCTAGCAACGGAATCGGAGTCTCTCTGTTCTTCTTCTTCTTCTTCTTCTTCTTCCTCAACCGCGTCCTCCTTCTCCACATTCACTATGCTGTCGCTTAGAGTGAAATCGCCGGCAGGCTTGGAGTGTTCTTCGATGTGAACGAAGTCCTCGCCGGAGTGAACCTCCGTTTCCGACGGCGATTGCGTCGGTTCCATCGAATCGAGGAGGAGGAGGTTGGATGGCAGAGATGTAATTTCGAGGGATTGCCGATGGCGAAAGTATTAAGATTGGGATCACGCGATGCTTACTAGGCTTGAGGTATAAATGGTGGGAAAGTCGTATATAAATATTTAAGTTTCATTTTCCTTAATTAATACCAGTACTTAATTAACACATTTAAATATTTGACCCAAAAAAATATTACTCCCTGTTTCAAATTGCAGATAGATTTGGCTAAAAACATTAATATTAAGAAAGTGATTATTTATTAAAAATATCATTTAATATAAAATTTTAACCAATTATAAAATAGCCAACATAATTTAATTTGTCACACATTATTTAGTGAATAAAAATTGCATTGAAGTGTTTAAACTAATTATATCGTGAAACAATTTTGTTTTTAAAGAAAACAAAGTGTAATATTTATTTTTTTATTCCTAGCAGTGGACTTTTATTTGGCCCACGTTAAATTGTCTATAATACGCTAGGTTTTAAAAGGCTTATAAAAGTGAGAAATTCTAAAACAAAATGTTGTATTCTTTTCTTGTGACAGAAGTAAAATATCATTCTTGAACCATTTTATACTCTTTTTCAGATAGAATAATTTTAGGTGAATAATCGATCATTTGTATTTGTCAAAAGTCTTTTCTTTTACTGATTCTTTTCCTATCATTCAAATCTCTTCTCAACAGTTCTCGTAACTTTATAATATATTTACTTCATCTTTTGTTGGATATTCATAGGTTCCTTAACATAATTACCAAAAACAATAACTTTATATGTTCATAGTTTCTCTATAGTATAAGAGTAGAGCCGGTGGATATATCAAAAATAGTTAACTGCAATCTCGAAAGTTGAATAACAACACAGTTTGATTTTGTTATGAAATTAGCAGCTTAATAACTAAAAACTATTTTGCAAGAATTTGATAGCAACGTAAACAAACAAAAAGGAGGGAATATTAGGTACATTGCTACTAGGAATGTATATAAATCAACTCATCCTCTTTGCATTCTCGAATTCCAATTTCCATTACTTTTCCACCGGTGGAAGAAGTTGGTAATATATCACAACATTGTCTTCTCGGAGCCTTCAACTACCACATCCAATAAATATAAATTAATTAAAATCGTAAACTAAAGATAAATAGAAAAGGCAAGATTAGATTTCCATGGTATCATTTAAATATTTAACACGCTATATTTCTTTCAAAATCTATTCATCCTCCTAACTATCAATATAGAAGAACGAAATTGTATTTTTTAAAAAAATATTCCAAAAATTAAGATAAGGTAAATTGACTTACTTGTCTCATATTGGGATCGAGTCTTGTAGAAAACACTCTAATCTCTTCTAGTTTGCGAGGAGATGAAATGGGATCATAAGTGCAATTCTCGTAAGCTTGCTTATACACACTTCTAATAGTTCCATCAACAGGAGAAGAAGAAACATGTTCCATGAAGAATGTGACTGGTCTTTGGCAAGGATCAGGATGAACCTCTCTTGTGTTGGATGTGTACACACTTGCCAACCCCCCGGATGGTTTCCACGTTTCTTGTGTTTTCAAAACATCCCGTAGATACATATGCCTACCCTCAATCTGACATTTGAAACAACAAATCCATTTGGTTTAGTGGCCTTAATTATACGTCTAGCTTAATCTCTAATTTGAAAGACGAAAAATGGTTTTTAACTTAAGTTCCAAATCCGAATTAGTCAATGTTGCATGCAAAATCATCTATAAATTTTTTTAAAAAATAATGTTAAATTTATTCAATCCAGAAACCGTTTTTATATTGTAGTGCAACTTTATTTTAAAATCATATGTATCTAGCTAGGACTACGCATTTTGACCTAGCTAAAGCTCTTAAACTTAATAAACTAAAGCAACATTCCAACTAGTCATATCTATATGGATGTTAAGTTAACATTTCTTATATAAAAAGAGAAAATGATTATTAACTAACCTGAACACTGTAGCCCCAAGAGACAGAGATGGTCCAAGAGTACCAACGGTCGTAGCAAACGGAGAGTTGAAGTATACGGAGAGGATCAACTTCTGCAGCAGAGAAGAGGTGGCGTACTGCGCCAAAAGTTGTTGAGTTTGGGAAAATTGGGTCAATGTGGGGCACAAGGTGTAGAGACACCAATGGTTTCGTTGAATGTGATGTCAATATTCCCAATGCATTTCCTTTCACATCAAACTGCATAAATTAAATAAATAACGGATACTTTTGAGAAAAGAATCAGCATTTAAAATTTAAAAAGTATATCAAACCTGGTGGAAGCCAGGCTCATTAGACAATCCAACTCCAAGCTCAAGCACACAAGCATGAATCCTAGAGTCTCCTCCGTACAAATGTGGATACCGTTCGATACAAGAATCAAAGTTTTTAGCTAAAACGTTGGCTAACGAGCTACTTAAAGCGAACCCTCCACCGCCAAACGCCATGTCGTGTCCGAACTTAGAGTTCTGGTGATAAATCTCTGAGTTTGCTCCTATGTAATACCATGATGTGTGGTCGTACTTGGAGAGCGTTCTTGCAAGGTTTTCCGGGACGAATATAGTATTGTCGTATCCAAAAACGTACCATCTTACTTCCTCTGAGGAGGAATTGAACATCCTTACGGTTTCTAACACGCACCTCGCGATTCGAATCGCGTTTCGGTCACCGCCTCTCCAAGTGTATCTGTAGGGCATGCATGATCAATAGTTCTATAGGCTAATTAATTTAGTTATACTCATTTTCTGGGCTAACCAGTTACCCTCTGTTTAAAAGGTTAAACTCAAGTAATACTGTAGGAATAAATTTCTTGCTAATATGAAGTAGCTGTAATTTTATTTTTTTACAAACGCGGAGTTTAACATTATTTTGGTAGTACAACATTAAAGGCGCCTTGATACTTAGGTTCACCTCTGGAGTGAACTTATAAATTCACCTCTTTCCTTATTTCAATCAAATTGCCATAAACATTAATATCACATTATAAATAAATTATAAATTATAAAAAAGTAAATTTTAAATCATAAACTCTAAATTCAAATCCTAAATCCAAATTTTAGATTTTAAATTTTAAACCAAACCCTAAACCCTAAATCCAAACCTATACCCTAAACCCAAACTATATACCCTAAATCCTAAATCTAAATTTAAATCCTATACCCTAAACTCAAACTATAAACCCTAAACCCAAACTCTAAACCCTAAACCCAAACTCTAAACCCTAAATCCTAAACCTTAAACCCAAACTGTAAACCATAAACCCGAACTCTATACACTAAAATGTATTTGAAAATACATTTGATGATCATTAACCCAAAGGTATTTGAAAAATTTGGGTTTATGATTTACATTTTAGGTTTAAAGTTTAGGATTTAGCGTTTAGAGTTTGGGTTTAGGGTTTAGAGTTTGAGTTTAGGGTTTATGGTTTGAGTTTAGGGTTTAGGATTTAAATTTAGATTTAAGATTTAGGGTATAGGTTTGGATTTAGGGTTTGGGTTTAGGGTATGATTTAAAATTAAAAATCTAAGATTTGGGTTTAGGGTTTAGGATTTAAATTTAGATTTAAGATTTAGGGTATAGGTTTGGATTTAGGGTTCGAATTTAGAGTTTATGATTTAAAGTTTACTTCTTTTGTAATTTATAATTTATTTATTTATGTGACATTAATATTTATGGCAATATAATTGAAATAAAGAAATAGGTGAATTCATAAGTTCACCTCAGGTGTGAACCCAAGTATTGTTCATAATTTAATAAGCCAAAAATTGCTCCTACGACTTTTAGTCAGTGACTCTTTTTCTGCTAAACAATCAACGACTATTTTAATGGTCTGCTTAGTTACCTGAACCTTGAAGTATCTTCGGAAACACAAATCGGAGGAAGGAGATGAGAATCTGTGTGATTCTCCAAATATGGCAAGGGACGGTCAACAAAGACACACCCTCTCATTCTCTGAGCATCCCACCAAAGCTTAACATATTCTCTACGTTTAGGCCACCACTTCGTGCTCGATCCGATCCCAAAGACGATGTGATCGATCTTTGTTAGGCTATGATCTTGATCTTGAGAAGATAAGAAGTAGGCTTTAATAGTGTCTTTAGGCTGAAGCGTTGATACCGACAGGGAGACGAGAAGGTAGACCAAGGAAATCAAAACAGAAAGTAGTATACAGTTTATCATACGAGCCGACACAGTTGAAGAAGAGGAAGGATGAGTTTTCGATGCGGGTCGAAAGAGACGCATTTCCTTGGACTTAGGGGTCGAAAAAGAAGAAAAATATATATATACAAAGAATGATATATCTTGGTTGGTTACGTTTACGTATAAGATAATAGATCGAAAGATCTCAAAACATATGTATTATGGTAGAACGGTGGCTATATTTAAGTGGTGCTCACGGTGGAGAATGGCGGTTGTAGCGGCTGCGGAAGAGGAAGGTTGCACTTGGGGAGAGTTAATGAAGTAATGTAAAAGGCATAGACAAAGAAGGAGCTTATTTGTTTTATTTCCCTAATATATAAGTCATTTGCGTGTGGGAGCCTTTTTGGACTCGTACGTTAGGTCTTTCTCCACTATAAAATTTCTCAAGATGTTTGTATTTTGATAATCAAACTAATCTCCATAAGTTTACACAACTTTTCTGATAATGAAGACGTGTGTATCAAATGGTAACTATACGTGTTTATCAAAATCAAATGGAATACAATTTAATTTCCCTAACAACAAATATTGTTGTTGTTCTGTTAGATTAATGACGATATATTAAATTATTAGATGTTCGTTGACAAAAAATAAATTATTTGGAGGTTTAGTAAATGCGTAACTAGATCGCGTTCGTAAATTTTTTTAACAAATCTAACTAGTTCAATAAATACGTTGTTTTGATTTGTCATGTGCTTGTTTTTTTCACTGATTCTCTGGTTAGCATATACGATTACACATTAAAATATAGAGAAGAAACGAAACAAGCAACGTTTAGTAACGTAAATTTTGCTGCCTTCAACATGTGCATTGTCACAAGATCCGAGCCATATAGAATATTATATATATATTTATTTTCTTGTAACTAGAGACATGTATAAATATACATACATACATATATATATATATACGATTAAATAACTTACGTCCATAGGTGAAGTTAAAACACCACGAGAACGTATCTTTAATCTGCAAAAGAAGTGGTTACGTAGTGATATTTTCCCCTCATTTAAAAAAAAATTATATTATGAACTCGAAATGAGAATTGGAATGAACGATACTTAGGTTCACCCACCCTTATAAATTCACCTCTTTTCTTATTTAAATCAAATTGCCATAAACATTAATATCACATTATAAATAAATTATAAATTACAAAAAAATAAATTTTAAATCATAAACTCTAAATTCAAATCCTAAATCCAAATTTTAGATTTTAAATTTTAAACCAAACCCTAAACCCTAAATCCAAACATATACCCTAAACTAAAACTATATACCCTAAATCCTAAATCTAAATTTAAATCCTAGACCCTAAACCCAAACCATAAACCCTAAATCCAAACTCTAAACCCTAAACCCAAACTCTAAACCCTAAATCCTAAACCTTAAACCCAAACTGTAAACCATAAACCCGAACTTTATACACTAAAATGTATTTGAAAATACATTTGATGATCATTAACCCAAAGGTATTTGAAAAAATTGGGTTTATGATTTACATTTTGGGTTTAAAGTTTAGGATTTAACGTTTAGAGTTTGTGTTTAGGGTTTAGAGTTTGGGTTTAGGGTTTATGGTTTGAATTTAGGGTTTAGGATTTAAATTTAGATTTAAGATTTAGGGTATAGGTTTGGGTTTAGGGTATAGGTTTGGGTTTAGGGTATAGTTTAAAATTAAAAATCTAAGATTTGGGTTTAGGGTTCGAATTTAGAGTTTATGATTTAAAGTTTACTTCTTTTGTAATTTATAATTTATTTATTTATGTGACATTAATATTTATGGCAATATAATTGAAATAAGGAAAGAAGTGAATTCATAAGTTTACCTCAGGGGCGAACCCAAGTATTGTTCAATTAGAATGACTATTTTAATAGAGTTGATATTTTAACATCTGTGATTTTATGTTTTGTAAAATTTGTAGTTTTACCATTTTGGGTTTGAACTTATTTTTTTGGAGTAATTCTTGGGTTTACTAGATCCCTAGGATGAACCTTTAGGTTCACCCACCAATAGAAGTTTACCATTTTATATTTAATATCTTCTAAAAACAAAAATAAAATATTATCAAGTTATATTATGTTTTGTTTTAAATTAAAAGATAAAACTCAAAGACACAAAAAAAAAAAAGATAAAACTCAATAATTAAAATAAAAAATAATAGTAGTTGATTTTTTTTTTTAAAACACTTTTAATACTATCAGCAAAAAGCTAAACCCTAAATCATAAACCCTAAATCATTGGGTAAACCTTAAACCCATGGATAAATTCTAAATTCTTGATTTTTTCAAAATAATTTTAGTATCGTCAGCAAAACACTAAACCCTAAACGTTAAATACTATACCCTAAACCCATGGATAAATCTTAAACCCTTGGATAAATCATAAACCCTAGAATTTAAGATTTATCCAAGGGTTTAAGATTTATCTAAAGGTTTAGGATATAACATTTAGGGTTTAGGGTTTAGTGTTTTGTCGATGATATTAAAATTATTTTTTTAAAGTTTTTTTTGTTTCCAACTAATATTATTTTTTATTTATTCTTATTTTTTAATTTTAAAAATATGACAATATTTTTTTTTTTAAGATATTAAATACAAAATGGTGAACTCCTATTGGTGGATGAACTTCAAAAATTACTCTTTTCTGTGCACCTAATATTTCATTAAAATCGAGCCCAAACAAACTCAATTATGGGTTCATTACAACACTCCACTAAAAGGAAGAGAAAGGACTAGTGCCCGTTTAATAAAGTCAGTCTCTCGTTTTTTATCACGAGGAATGCAAGAAAAAGAGATGTCAGAGAAAACAGAGGATAAGTGATTAATGTCCCTTGGAATTCCAAAAATCTCCTTTAACTGCAGTTTCCAAGCTCAAATAATAGATGTTAAAACTTAAAATATGAGGTTGGGTCCAAGTTTGTTCGTTCGAAACAATGGCCTGTACTTGAATACATATAAAGTCATACTAAATTACATCTTGCCAGGAAAATAAGAATTTACATAGAGTACGTGTATGTCTGACCTAAACATCCTCTTCTTGACGAATGGTGAGATCTCCTTATATCGATAAGGCTTGTCAACTGTTTCTCCAATGATCGGAAAACCTATTTATCCCAGTGCCTGATGAAGCAAGAGCTTCAGGCCACGAAAAAATTATAATTCTTGAGACCACATTTTTAAAGTATTAATATAGTTCAGTGGCTAAAAGATATTGTCTTAACTTCTTAGTCAACTTATTTTTTCTATATTGTGACTTTCTTAGACTTTTGAACGATTCTGTATTTGTTTTATGTTGGCATTGTATTTTATCTTTTGTTGCTGCTCTCTTCGTTTCTATATAAGTATCATTTTGATATTTTTCACATAAATTAAAAAAATGGTAAAAATATATGTAAGTTGTTATTAATTACACTTCTTTAACTAATAATATTTGAGATAAATAAAATTATTTATAAAATCAATGCAATTTACAATTAATTTTCATTTGAAAGTAAGTATAATTTACATTGTAATTGTAAAAAAATACTTTTTGTGTAATGAAAAAAAATGTTAGAATAACACTTATTATAAAACAGAATAAGTATTATCTTTGTTATTCAATGTTAGGATGTAATAATGGTTCAAGTAACTACTAAAATGTGATCCATTATTTGATGAAAACACTAAACATTATAGATAAAGTATCATTAATGGTCTAATATTCATACACAGAATTAAACAAAAAATATTGTATATAAAATATACTGTAGTTGATAAACATCATAGACCACTTTTTATAGTTATGCTTTAGGCCACTAGATATATTGGGATGGCCCTGAACCCATTGATCCCGGTGGTAAATTGCCATTGTACTCAGGGTAAAATAGTGGTCCCTCAATCTTAGGGGCCTAAAACACAGAAAGATTTATCTCTGAAGAGATATAAAAATTGGGGGTCTAAGTACAATAAATGAAGAAATCGGGGGCCATTTGTTGATAATTATTTTGCTGAATTTTCTTTTAAAAAATAGGGGTCATAGACAGTTGTTTCATCCTGCTCCCCTCCTAACCGCCCCTTATTGTACCCCAGGGCGAAGTCAGGGGTTTTTTAAACTGGGTGCAAAATAATTGATAAAAATAGCGTAAAAGGGTTTGAACCTAGGTTGGAGTGAAGTTATGGGCGCAACTTGACCAAATAGCCACTTTCTTCTTATTTCTCCAATGTAAAATGTAAAATATCTAAAATATACTGGATGCACTTACAGCCATAATGATCAACGTGGCTTCGCTCCTGATTGTCCTTTGGGTTTGATCATCGGTACAATCACCGGCTGATCCTCACAACTAACAAAGTAACAACCCCCAACGCTACGGCCAACCGAAGCTCATCTTTCAGTGCCCGTCAACTGTGAAGAGCCACCACCCTTTCAGATCATTTTATATCCATAACCAATAGTCGTGCTACAAAAGAAGTCATTTTCCTAATTTGCTCTATTTTCATTTTTCTTAAGAGAAAATGCTTAAATACCTTAAGTTGGCCACTATTTTCCAAAAGTAAATTCAATCAAAATTAAAATGACACTTGAATTTAGGGTTTAGTGATTTTTATTTAGGATTTAGTATCTAGGGGTGGGTTAGTTCTTAAACTTCTATAAAATGTTATATATTAATGTAAATAAATCATATTACGTAATTAATGAAATGATCATATTATGATTTTGCACAGTAAATTTTTAGTGACTTCATTTTAATAGAATAGATACATGCTAGAAAAAATCCTCATAAATATAACATAATATATAAATGAATTGAACATTGAGTTGAAAAAAGCGAGAATTCTAAGTTTACAAAAAAAAATTGATATCACTTTTCAAATTTATTTTCAAATGATAACTATTTTCATAAATACTTTAGTTTTGTGATGAAAAAACTAAATTAACTCTCATAAATATTTTATAAATGATAATAATTATTTGTAGAACTTTATAAATCTAACTCCACTCAAATATTTAGGATGTAACTGATGACCATCATAGAAACATTAAGAATGAGTAGAGAAAAAACGCGGAAGAATAAAATTAAAAAACATAGAAAAATATTATTTTTATTAATTTTGGCGATGAACAAATTTGTTCTATATTTTTCTAAAATAAAGGAATGAGAATGAATGGAAAATAAAAATTATTCCTTATAATGATAAAACAAATTAAGAATAGTAAAAAATGCATTATTCATTTTCATTATTTGGTCACGACCCTTAGTTCCAAAAAATAATTATTAAACCCTTAACCGATATTATAATATTTTGCTTGAGTGTATTTTTGAAAATTAGTATACAATTTATAATATTTCAAACAATTTTTCTTGAAAAAAGATTTCTACCAAAACAAATTCTAAAAGTGCGCATCATTTGGTAAAGAAAACTAATAACATCAAACTAATAAAAGTAAAAAGCTTATCCCTTGACAATAAAAGCTTTCAAATCTCAATTAATCGAATACTGTATATGGAGTATTTTACTCAGGGCGGATCTAAGATTACATGTAGACGGGAGCACGTAATTTTTTTTCAATATGTATAATTGTTTGTTTAGGAAACCATTACATAAGCTATTAGAAATTACTAAGGAAAACAAAAATCAGATGGGGTCACGTGCCCCCGTACGTCTTCACGTACGCCCGCATTTTGACTGGTTTATGAAATTTTGAAAACGTACATAAGGAAGATTATCAAATGGTTGCAACCATTTTTTATTGGGTCATGGTTTTATTAGCCTATTTGTTTGTATTATTAGCTCGTGGGTCATAATCATATTCTGCATCAGCTTTTGTAAATCTTCCTTTCAGTCGTTTCTTCGTATCGGCTGAAGACTTTCGAGATTCATATCTAATTTTCTTCCCAAACCTGCATGCATTCATTATAACCTTAAGATTGTACGTATAACTTTTTTGGGTGCTATCTATACGTTAAGTGCAATATTATATTTCATGAGATACAATAATAAAATAATACCTACTTGCGTTTCTTTTTCTTTTCAAGATATCTCTTCTTTGCCTCTAATCGATTCTGCGGTGTGTATATAGGAGATTCAAGTAATTGTTCCTCCCATGTTAACATCTCATCGACATCGGTCAGAATCAACTGCGATGGTCGACACTCATCATGAATATGAGCGTTAGGGAATAAATTTCCAACGTTGTTATTGGTCTCCTCCTTTGCCTTTGATTGAATCATTTGATTCGTGATGTAATCTTCACAACTTGCATTAGCCAAAGCTTCGATGTTGTAATCTTGATGTATAACCTATGACATACTCGATGATGAAGCCAATATAATCTTTAACCCAAAAAAAGTCAAGAAAGATAATTAATCAAAACATCAATTTGCGACAGAGTCATGTTGAGGTATGCTAATACCTCGGTTGTTGTTACTTCATTGTGTTTCATTATTTCATCGATGAGTTGATCGGTTAGGATCAATTCTTCCCTGGATAAATATTCTTTTTGATCTAATACTGACTTGTCGTCATCAAAATTGTTCAGCCAAACGTTCTCTATATCTTTAGTTTTGTAAGGTTCGAAGCCTGAATATGAAAAATCCTGCGTAGAGTGACACATCAAAATAAGAACACAAATTTATCGTCATATTAATAAAATCCCACTCCCATCTAAACTAACCATAAGAATATACCTTAGAATTGTCCATATCATCGGGCTGAAGCATTTGCCCTCGTTGATCACTAATATTCTTTGTATGATTATCAAAATTTTGAAAAATAATAGAAGAAGAGGATGATGAGTCCCCATTTTTTGGAGGTAATGGAACAAAGGGATATCCCCAACTGAGATCAGTTAAAGAAGATGACAAAGAGGAGGAGAAAGAATCAAGATCGAGATCTCGTGGAAAACTATAACCAGAATGATTATTAGGAACGTTACAAAAATGAATGCCTGAGGTGACGTTTGCGTTTGGAACGCATGTTTGGCATAGGCACAATCCTTGTTCAAGGCACTGGACATCTGCGGCATGCAAAACGCATTTTTCACACAACAGAAGCCGGGAGTGATCGGGACTATCCATAGTCACATAGTGGTGAAACTTCCGGTCACATTGAGAACAAACACTAGCCAAATGTGTCTTACAATAAACAATGGCTTTTCCCATGTTGCAATGGTCGCACATTGGTGGACTCATTATATGCATTTTTCAAAAAAAAAAAAAAACGAAAACAAACAAACGAACAAAATTTATTAATCTGATCTGAGATTTTCAGATTAGGATCGCACACAGCCTGATCGCACACATAACAGGTTCTGCTTTTCCCAGCTTGTGTTCTCTTAATTTATAGTTAACGTGCTCAGGATCATACTAAGTGAATTAGCACGTGGTAAATGTGGATGGTTGCAAGGCATGTAGATCGGGATATTCCGTTTGCTTTCGATTTTTTCAACTTTTAGAATAAGATTTGTTTTTAAGGATCTTAGCTTTTGAATCTAAATATAACATTAACAGGATTATATTTCAAAATTATGGGTTGTTTTGGGTCTAAATCTTTATTCATGTTATACCACAGTCGAAAACATTAGTGGCGTATATGTCACGTATAGAAAATAGTATCTTTTGAAATTGTCATTTTATCATATGCCTAATCAAAAACAGAACTTACTGAAATCACATATTAGAACATCGAAGGAATCTTACGGCAATATCCAAAAAAAAAAAATAACTGAAGGTTTAGAAAAATTAACCCACAACAAAAATCTAAGAAAATGGGGGCAAAAAGATTGCGTGTATAAGAAAATAGATCACACAAACATTTTCTAAAGTTTTGTAGCTAACTAATAAGTCATTTGATAAGCATTTTACTGCAAAAGTAGTGAACAATAGACACTAAAACAACATAAATTTGTGTTCCTCTAGTTACTTTTTATGGCTTTTGAGGCACTACATTGCTCTTCATAGTACTCTTCTTCATCGTCTTCACAGCTGTCAACAATGTCATGCTCGAAATATTCTTCATAGAACTGTTCCTCTGTGTCTTTATGCTGATTGTTTTGATCCTTCTCGAGCAATTCTTTGGACTCTTGTCGCATTAACTTCTCCTGGATTCGGTCTCTGATGGCAGTTCCCTAATAAAAGTTATTTTATGACAGATTAGTCCAAAATCACGAAAAAGGGGATTGTATTAGGTTTGCTAACTTACCATCTTATGGCAGCCTTCTTCAAACATTTCAAGGAATCCAGCTACCCAACGATCTGCATTCTCCACCCACTCATTACGTACCATTTTCACAGTTTGTATCTGCAAGAATTAGAACGTGTATTTGATAGATTAGAGGCTAATAAATCTATGTCCACTTAACCATATCATATAAATTTCGATATCAGGTATCAGAGATCTTAAAGAGAGAGCTCCACCACAAGACAGAATACTGTTTTCATAGCCACACACACGAACTGTATGCTACTACAGTCTACAGATAGATAATTCAACCACTTGCAGTGCCATAATCTAACAGAAGAATCCTGACAACAGACTCTCACAAATAGGTATAAACTGGAACATTCCTAGAAGGATACCTACTGAACCAGAAACGGAAGTTGACGAGCTTTTAGTTTAAGTTACACAGTATCGTCATATTTTTTTAGATTTACAATTGTTTAAGACGCAGTTATATTTCTCCAGGGCTTAACTCACAATTCATTTTTTATACGGCCGTTCTACAAAAGTTCAAGGGGGAAGACTAGAATTGGTAGAGAAAAGGCCTAAGCTTAGCTTACTCTTCATCTAAATGGGCCTAAGCTTAGCCTACTCTTCATCTAAATGGTGTCTCCAGAACTAAGATAAGCAGATAACCTCTAACAATCAGAACAACGGACTCAGGTATGATCAATCTACAAAGGAAATGTGAGAAAATATGTACCTTTTCCCCAACTTTCTCTTGTTGTTCTTTGACCTTCTCCTGAAGTTTCTTCAGCCTCATATTAACTCTAAGTCTCTTTTCCTGTTGCAAGTCAACACAATCCAAAGTTTACTCCTTCCTTCGTAGGGAAAATTTCAAAACAACAAGATGAAAAAGGTCGAGAAATGATGTCCATACTTTGACAAAGCTGACTCCAAGATCCTCCCTTGAGTATCCCCTGTCAAGGTTACGCATGACATACTGGTTATAATCTTTCACTATCCTCATTATTATATCCGAAGTAGATATCCCTTCAGTTCTCTTAGTCTCCTTAAACCTCCCGACTTTTTTGACCTGCAATGGATTGAAAACTCAGTGACTATCAGTCACAGATAACGGCAACAGAAAAAAATGAGATATTAACATCAACTCAGACTCACGAACTCATAGACATCATTTCCAGCTCCACTGGCATCAGCATACCTGTGGATAAATATATATATTCAAATAAGGTTAGTCGACACTGAGAAAGAACAAAGCTAATTGTTTGAAACAAAGTTCACAAATTTCAATATCTTTTAACAAGACAAGTGATATAAGGTAGCTTACGGAAGAGCATCATGGGCCACATAGGCAATACGGTGCTTGTCAAGAAACTCTTGGTTGATCACCCACGGTGCATCAGGGATAACTTCATCCACCCATCTGCATACATGATACAATTGGTTAACCATAAGCATCACTAGCACAAGCAAACATTAAATTAGTGGGAGAAGAGTCTTCTTACTTGCAATGTCGAAGAGATTCATATCGTTCTTGATCATTCATCACCGTCTTTCCCTTATACTTGTGAGTAGTCTCATCGTTGCAGCATCCCACCAGAAGGTAAGTGTTTGGAAACCTGCTTGGGCCAAATACCACCAACAATGTAAATCACACGAAACGAGTCTACCTACCTACAAGGAATAAGGCTTTGAAGACTCATCAAAATCAATCCTAACCTATCACCATGATTCCACAAAACATTACACACTCTAACAGCTACGCAAATTCGGAATCGAGACTGAAACAATGAGGAGGAAACATTCGCGGGAGAGATGACAAAGTATAACTAACGATTTCTTAGCCTGTTCGAGAGATCGAGCGTGGCCGAAATGGAACAGATCGTAGATCCCATCTGCGTAGACACGGATTGGAGGATCAGACGACGGAGGCGAACTCCTCTCCGTGACGGAGTTGGTTACGGCGGTTGAACGTCCGTCTCCGTCGCGATCGCCGTCGACGTTAGTCATATCTTTTCCGATAGGTTGCGAAATTCACAAAGGGACTGCGAGTGTGTTGTTCCTCTTTATTCTCTTGAGCAGCATTTTCCCCGAGGAATATGCGAATGTGAAAGAAGATGCAATTGCAATTAATGTTTTTTTCTTCTAAATTGAACCGAACCGGCCGGTCCGATTAGGGTTTTTGGGTATTATTATCAACATACATTTGCATTACCACTTTTGGTTAAGCAACAAAATCTACCTTTTAGTTATGAACTCTGCATTTAATTAAAAGAAAAATTCTTTGTCAAGTACACAAGTGATTATTCCGTGCATACACGGATATAATTTTTTTAAAAATAAATAGTAATTGGTTATATACTATATAAAAATATGTTAATTTAAAAAATTTGAATTAAAAAATTATTGAAGTCTTAAAATTTCAATTTTTTTTGTAATTAACGGTTTACACTTTTATTACAGTAAATATACAAATGTTAATAAAATCATATGAGTAAGAAGTGTCAATAATAAATGTTTATATTAAAATATACAGTATATATTTGTCAATATCATTAAAATTTAGTTATATATCATACAAAGTAAATAAAATAATTATTTTTCTTTATTTACCAAAAACATGTGTAAATCAACAAAATATATTGGTTTTGATTTTTGTGTTTATTTACTTTAATGTATACAACTTATTTTTGAAAGAGGTGGTTTCTAACATGTTATTTTATCCTTACAATTTTATAAATATAATTCTTCAAAACGAAATGATTTTTAATATTAGAAACATTATATATATTATTTCATTCAGATTAGATAATTTAGTCCAAACATGACAATGTTATACACCTTGAGATAATTATAGAAGTTGACAAAAAATAAGATAATTATAGAAAAAATAATTTTTAATATTATTAAGTTACAAAAAAATGATTTTTAATATTAGAAACATTATATATATTATTTCATTCAGATTAGATAATTTAGTCCAAACATGACAATGTTATACACCTTGAGATAATGATAGAAGTTGACAAAAAATAAGATAATTATAGAAAAAATAAACGTAAACTAAATTATGCGCACGCCAAGGCGAGACCATATAAGTTTGGAATATGGCTATATTTTTTTCTAAATAAATAAAAAATATTTTTTTAAATTCGATCTGGTAGCGTATTACTATTTTGCAGCATCAGTCGCTCTCTCTATATAATCCCCACTCAGTCCTTTAACAAAATAAACACTCTTCTCTCTCTCTCGTAAGCGAAAAACAAAATCCGAGAATTAGGGTTTCTTCTTGACATCACTGTTCGATTTCGTTTCCTCTCTGTTTCCAATCCCGAAAACTAGGGTTTTTTTTTAGCAATGGCGACAGCAACAAGTCTGGGTCGTGATCCTCCGCTGTTCTCGTCTTCCTCAAAATCTGATCGTGCGGCAGCGATAAAGATTAGGTTTGCGGATATCATTGTCAAATCGAGTAGAAACAAGTCTGAAGCTATGATGAAGATCAAAAGGGAGAAGCAACTTCTGAAGAAGAAGAAGCTTCAAGAAAAGGCAAGAATCGAAGCAAGAATGAGAATGAGAATGAGACAAGAGGCAAGGCTTGCGGTGCTGAAGGTGGAAGAAGAAGAAGCAAGATCAGAGTGTAAGTACTTCAATCCTTTGTCTGCCGAAAAAGAACTGTTAATTCTCATTGGCGGTTCTCGTAAGGCAAGAGATCGATCTTTGCTTAAACAGTTTGGGTTGGTTTTGAAAACTGATATTGATGATGCTCTTCTTGATGATCTTGAGGAAGGTGAGATCGTTTAGACTACTAGTACGTAGTATCATAGTAAACATTGCATATAAACAGTATTAACCAGTGATGATGATCTGCGTGATGATCCTGAGGAATGTGAAGCGTTTAGTGTCTAGTATCTTTTTGTTTTGTTGTTGTTTTCTCTGTGTATGATTTAGGAAACATGTCTACACTTTTTTTAAGTGGAAGATCATGTAGAATTGTTTGGTGGTCTTTGATTCTCTATAAAGTCTTGACCTTTACTTGTCTTGTCTTCTTGAGGAAAGCGGAATCGTTTCCAAAAGTATCCTGACAATTAGAAATCGAGTCTTAGTAAAACTTGTGTATAAATAATCGTTTTAAAGAATGTAAGATTTACAAATACATGATCGTATGGAATTGCTTGATGGCTAATTGCTCTTTGTTTCCTTATAAAATAAAATAAAAGTTCTGAGTTTTGGTTTTGATTACCATTGCAGATTAGGTTTCAATCTTTTCAATCCTCTGTTCTGAATACAGAGCCAACAAGTTTTTATTTCTCTTTTTGGTTTTCTTGATTGCTTTCAAATTCGTTATATCTATTCGAAGATCCTACTTCTTCAGCTCAGATGTTGCTTCGGCTGTGCTAAGTTTTTACCTTCTTGACTCACTCAATTGATTTCTCTTTCTGATTTAGGATGGATTGACCAGGCTTTGAGCTTGGAAGTGACCAACCTTCATTCTCTTCACAGCAAACAAACGCACAGAGTAACAAGGCATTACGCTTTTTTTTTTCTTATAGCTGATTGATCATGTAAAGTAGAAGATCCAAGGCTAGGCTTTCCATCAACCTACAAAGATCAGAGGAGGTATCAACAACAAAATTGTCTTTACTTCTGTTAAGTGTCAGGATGAATTTCTAACAGTTTAAGAAGATTCGTATGGTAACCTCTTGTAGTATGGTTGTTTATTTCAGTGATAGCTGCAGGTTGAGGCCCATGGAAGCTTCATTGTGCAAAGGCTAGTCTTGTTTTCAAATAGTAGAATATCTAATGTCTCTCAGTGTAGTCGACATCAAAATACATGTGTAATGATTGAAGGATCGGTTGAGGTGGCTGCGAAGGAGGAGTTTGTTTCCAATTTGGAAGTTCCAGTTAAAAAAATGATTATTGTATGAACTTTATAATTTATGTTAATTTTTCATCATCTTAATCCACGTAATTCATGTAGTTAGTAATATATTATTGTCGTATAGGTGTGTCACAGCATGTAGGTGTACGTTGCAACTATTCTTTCATATTAACAAGTTATTTTTTGCAACAAATTACTATGTTCAACAAGTTTACATGTACAACTCATTTCACATTTTTCATTTCAGTCTCGTAAACACAATAGGTTACTGTTATAAACAATATGGTTAGAGATTATGATTTCATCTAAAGATCAGAGAACTGTAACCACTGATCTCCATCAATAAAAGTTGTGTTAATGAACTGAGCAACTTGAGTCTCATTAAGCTTCTGAACATATGGTGCCCTTTTCGAAACATCAGCGCCTGGACCCGAACAGTTATACTCTCCATAAAATATTGTCCTAACCACAGAAACAAACATGTCTCTTAGGAATTAGGATTATTCTTAATAAATCATCCTTCGCTAAAACAAATAAATTAAAGCATGTTTAGTATATGTGCTTACGCATCCCTAGATGGATCGTTGAAGTTGTTCCAGCCTTCAGATGCGATAACATCAGTCATGTAAGTTGAGACAAAGATGACACGCGAGTAAGGCCTCCAGGCACGACCTAGCCACACGTGACCAGTGCCGCCTATTGTGCAGTTGACGAAGGAGAAGCCACTGTTCTCGTCCTTTGAGTTACGTCCATTTGCAGTCACGGCTCCGTTGACCGACTTTGACCCTGGGCTCACTTGGTTCGCCATTGATATTATTCGACAGTCCTACTAGGGGAAAACTTATTATAGTACCGAACCAAATCTTAACGTGAACTTCATATAACTTGTATATATGAACTTCGGGGCTCATATATATATATTTGTTTATAGTGACGTCGATAAATTAAGTCTATTTAAATTCCCTCTAAAATGATGCTGAGAATGTAAATATATATGTACCTGGTAGAGAGATTTAGCGTTGCCGAAGATGAAATCAATAGAGCCTTGAATGTAGCAATCCTTGAAGTAATGACGACCTCTATCGTCATGAAGAGTGTCTTGAGCTCCAAAGAAACCACATCCCAAAAACACAGATTGATCTCCCCCGATTCTTATCGCCACCGCCTGAGCTCCTACATCTCCAGGCTTCGGTATCGGAGCCATGTTCTGTCACAAAATATAGCACAACACCAAAAGTTATTTACCATACTCTTTGATATTAGCCTATTATGGATACCTAATCAGGTTTCATCGGATAGAACTATACCCAAAAATTTAACCTAGCTAGGCTTGATGTTATTAAATACTACTATCTTTTATCCTAGGCTTTCTAGCCTCTTTTTAATTCAAGTATGTTAGTTGCTTTTATTTGTCAAAAATAATGAAATTACCATGAAACTAATGTTCTTAGCGACGAACTGAGAACCAAAGACTTGGACCGTGGCACAATAAAAAGTTCCGTTAGCCGAGTAGGCCGTATCGTTCCAAGCTATGGCTGTCGTCTCGAACCCTTGTCCTTGTAACGTGATATTTGGCTTAGTCTTCGGAATCACCACTTTTTCACTGCCACGCAATAAGTATATTTATTTACTTTTACGTATAGATTGTTTTCTAAAATTTAATAACAAAATTGATTGTTATGACAATTAGTGGCAAAAAATAAAGATATGGTTTACACGAAAACATACTAGTACATGCCGGAGTTGATCCATATCACGTTTCTTCTCTGACTATAATTTCCGATTGCGTCCACGGCTGATTGCACGGTCGTGAAATTGCAGCAGCCTTTCTTATCCACGCAGAGATATGAAGTCGTGTCCGTGTCAGGTGGAGGTATATTTTTGGGGAAATCGTCGCATATTGTTACTTTCTTTTTGGTATCAGATGGTTTTTGAGGGTGATGATGATGATGGTGGTGGTAGTGGTGGTGGCAGCGGCTGTAAACGGAAGTTATAGCTGAATATGATATAGCTTTGATTGTATGCAGAACATTGAAAGGATTGTGCATGAAGGCTCTAGGATCTGTGTCAAATAGAGTTTTGGATGCTAAAATGGCTATTATGGCAATTCCTATAGATATAGGTAATGAAATTGTTCTAAATTTCATATTTTGGAATAAGTGATACTTGGAGAAAAATGGCATTTGGAATTTTTTTTTTTTTTTGAGAGAAGGAAGGGGTAAAAGGAACTTAATGAATAGGAGAATACAAAAAATAGACATATATTTATACGAACAAAGTAAAGAGAAACATGAAATTGCATGAAGTATAAGGATTTGTTGGAATGCCTTGCAAATTACCCTTTTCTAATCTTTGCTTTCTTATAATATTAAACAATCTCAATCGACCAACCAAAAATGCTCATAACTTTTACAAGAATATATATATATATATATATATATACACACACACATATATATATATATAGTGTCTATAACTAATAAAAAGGATTATTCATATATTTTATGATAATCATTTAGATGGATAAATCATATACAGGTACATTTTGTTGTTGTTATACCAAAGACAGAAAAACTTCAATTCTAGATATGCATTTTCAATATCTCATTATTTGGAAGTTGGGTACACATTTAAAGTTATTGATTAACTAGTTGACTATATTGTCTTCAACTTTATGAAAACTAGGATAAGGCTATATGATACAAAAAAATAAACCAATTATCAACAATGAACCATTTAAATCTGGATCTGACATTGTATCAACTCAAACAGGGAAAACCAAAATAAGGGGTGGAAACGTGGAAGATGAATTTAGACAGTTAATTCATCCACCAAAGTTGCCTTTCAAAAATACAAAGAGAGACCTAAGTTGCTGCTATCCACGTTTATAAACTCTAAAACAATTAAAAGAGAGAGAGTTGTCTTCATCTTTTCCATTGACATCTCTTGGTCTTATTCTTATTCTCCATATGCATTTTCATTTCCCCATTTGCGAGAGAACTTGAAACATTAAAATAAAATCAAAAAGTTCAGAAAAGAGAAAGAAAAACATATTCAGCAGATTCAAGTAAGCATTTCAAAATACACCGTCTTTTTTTTGGATTTGGTGATAGGTCCAAGTCGTCTTTCTGTTTTAGATTGTCTTAAAATATAACTATATATGATAGTGATAATGACAACTTCTACTTAGGGATTTCAATCGATCAATGATCAATTGATGGATCACCTTCTTGTACTAGTAGATCATGCATATTATGTTTATGCATATTATAATTTTTGTCTATACGTAAGTTGTTTTAAAATTTAACCATTGATTATTCTTATATTACTGATTCTTTTCTCTATAAAAAACATGATTCGATCGTAACATTAAACATGGTAACTCTTTTGATGATATCTCTTTCAGAATTAGGTCTTACTTGCAAATTCCAGGATATGTATCTATCTATAAATAGCATTTAAAAACTGAATGTTTTTCGGTTATATCGTTTTAAGTCCGGTTCAGTATTATATAATGAGAATTTTTCAATTTGATAAGATGTTAGTAGTATCTTCCACATCTCTAATTTATAACCATGATATTCTTTGTTTTGTGTTTAACCATTTTTCTTGTTTAGTTAGTATATTTGTGTCATCACTAGCTATTCATCTGGTTTCGTCGGCATTGCTTATCATTTTTTATTATTATGTTAACTGAAATAGTTTTGTGAGTCTTTATCTTAATTAGTTGTATACTTGAATTTATTTCTTTTTTCAAATTATATTTGTTTCCAATTTCTTTAAAGTAATACTAGTGTTTTCATTTGAAATTTATTTTTGGATATTCTTCTTGTCAACTACTACACATATAATTAAAAACTATTGCATACACAATTCTAAGATACTAATTTGGTGGGGTTTAACATGCCTTTATTTTTAGTTGACTTTATATATTGACACCCTAAGCACATCTTGGTAAGTTCATATATTGTACATAAATCACTCCTTAATATTAAATAATACTTCCCTGTATATATTTTCTTTATTGGTTGAGAAAAGCTACTGTTAACTTGTTATCTTACTCTTAAAAAGGTACATCTAATCTTGATTAGTGCGTCAATGTCAAACGGTACAGAACATTGATCACATAGTTGAATATGTTTATGGCTTTATGCTTAATGGTTTGATCAACCAAATAAAATTAAGTTTGATGCAAATTCTGTTTGGAGTTTGGTTTACTTTATAATGTAATGTGTAATTGTGTATGATCTTAAAGTATTTAATTAAACAATGTTAAATTCATATAAAGCCTTTGTTCTTTTTATAATAATTTAAAAAATTGTTTTTGGATAAATAAATCTACCTTTTACTTGAATATTATAATGAGACACTGTTTAACCTTTTTTCATGCACTGTTTAACTAATTATATTTTACAATCTATTTTATAATGGTTGAAATATTTTGGTTTCTCTTTCTTACAATTTAGTGATCTACTAAGGATTTCCTTTTTCTATAAGATGAAAATATTGCGGTTGGAATGTTCAACTGAACTTGATCACATATCTTGTTATGCAAGAAACAAAACTTATAAAACATGGTGAATTACAAAAAAAAATCATTAGTACTATTTCAAAATCTTCATCGGTGGCCGAACAAAATGTATATTTAGGAACTGATTGATGGAAAAAGTAACAAAAATGAGTTCCGAGGTCTATGTCGTGAAAGGTGCACCTGAGGATGTAAAGACGATCAATGTTTCTGTTAAGGTAAATGATTTGTTTGTTCATAATGAAACTTTAACAAAAAAATTAATGTTTGTTTTTTTCTTTTCATTGAACATAGATGTTATCCTCTACAGTTTTCTTGAAACTCTCTAAGATTCATATTCAAGTTCACTCCTAACTATTACTCATGGAAAGTTGTTTTTTTTTGTATCGGTGACATTAAGTAAGATTGAAGATATGGCAAAGAAATATTTTAGTTCTTAACATGCCTTTAAGATCTAATGTATCATTTGTTTTATTTTTACTAGTTAGCATAAGAGATTAAGTATTGTGATGGTTTGATTACAGGATGTGAAGGGAGAAATGACCAAGGAAGATAAAGTTATGAAGAAAGAAGAGGAGGATACTACATTTGATGGTGGGTTCATAAAAGTTGACAAAGAAGGGGTTGACACTAAGGATGGTGAGAAAACAGAGAAGCAAGTTCCTATTGAAAGGAGCTCAAGCAGTGAAAGTTCACAAAAAGAACTATATGAATTGCAAGAAAAGGTGAAAGCACTCAAGGTGGAACTGAACCAGGAACTTGAGAAGAACAAAGCTTCTGAAACCCGGTCTGAACAAGAGTTATTGGCTATTAAAGATCTTAAGGGTAAAGTCTCTGAACAGGAAAGCATTAATCTAATGCTAAGGGAAAAACTCAAAGAGAAGGTCTTATCTAAAGACCAAGAAGGAATCATCAGAACTGCGTATGAGAAGTTGACCAAAGTGCTGAAAGAGAAAGAAGTTCATGAAACATCTGTAGCAGAGATCACCCGTGAAGCAGCTAAAACAAAAGAGACCTGCAATGAACTTGAAAAGAAACTGAAGATTTCAGATGAAAAGTTCTGCAAAACAGATGCTCTACTGTCCCAAGCTTTGTCCAACAACTCCGATCTTGAAAAGAAACTGAAATCTCTGGTGGAGCAAGTATCTCAACTAAAGTCTGCTTTGGCAGTGTCTAAAGAGGTGGAAAAAGATTCTGCTAGACAGATGCAAGAGTACCAAGAAAAGCTAACTAAACTGGATTCTTCTCTAAACCAATCATCAGCAAGAATCTCAGATCTTGAAAAAGATTTGAAAACTGCTTTGCAGAAAGGTGCAGAGCACGAAGATCTTGGAAAAATGAGTACTGAGCGCAGTGTTGAGCTTGAAGGTTTGTTTCAAACATCACAGTCTGAGCTGGTGAAATCAGAGGAGAAGCTGAAATCAGCTGAAGAGAGACTTGAGAAGCAAGCAAGAGAAATAGATGAAGCTAACAGAAGAAGCACAGAGATCAAAGATTTGCATAAGCACTCAGATCTTAGCATTCAGAAGGCGATGAAGGACCTCAACATCATAGACACAGAGGCCAAGTCATTGACCGAGAAATCGAAACATCTGAAAGAGAGAATAAGATTATATGAAGACAAGTTGGCTGAGGCATCTGCTCACTCGTTTTCTTTAAAACACGATCTTGATAAGTCATCCTTGGAGAATGAGTTACTATCAGATACAAACAATCAACTCAAGATCAAGATTCAAGAACTTGAAGGCTTTCTGGATGCTCAGAAGGAAACCGCTACTGAAAGGTATAATCAGAGAGACATAGAAGCTAAAGACTTGGCTACAAAGTTACAATCCCATGAAAACCTAATTGAAGAACATAAAAGCCAAGTTCTAAAAGTATCTGAAGTTGCTGATACTAGAAAAATGGAGCTTGAAAAGGCTCTACTAAAACTCAAGACTTTTGAAGATACAATCAAAGAGCTTGAGAAAGAAAATGGATCTTTAGCTGAGGTGAATCTAAAGCTGAACCAGGAGCTAGCCAATCATGGGTCAGACACCAGTGGTTTTCAGGAAATGTTGTCTGCTTTAGAAGCTGAGAAAGACCAAACAGCAAAAGAGCTTGAGGCTTCAACGGAAGCTGTAGAAAAATTAACAAACAAGCTTACTTCTGAAGAGGTTAACTGTTGTTACAGATTTCTTTCAAGCTTGTGATTAATATGAGTTCTGATTCTTCTTTTTATTTCTCTGTGGCGGATGTAGAAAGAAGCGGTCTCTAAGAAGCATTCAGAATTGGAAGCTAGTCCACAAGAAGAGCTTGAAGCTAAGAAGTGTATGATCGTTCATCTCGAATCACTGTTGAAAGATCTTGAACAGAAAGTGCAGCTTGCAGATGCTAAATCTAAGGTCTGTCATGCAGACAAAACCGCATTTTCAACTGTTTCTTTGGTATACAAATACTCTGTTTATGTAGAAATCAAACTTTGCAGGAAACTGAGACTATGGGAAAAGGAGAAGTAGAAGTTAAGTCTGGAGATATTGATTTTTCTTTTCCAACTTCAAAGCAACGTAAGAGCAAGGAGGAGTCAGATGCTTCTGCTTCACATTCGTCTTCTTCAGGAAACGTTACAACACAGATAGCTGACACATCTCATCTCATGACATTGAAGATTGTACTTGGAGTTGCTCTTGTGTCTGTCATTATAGGTATCATTCTTGGTAAAAAGTATTGAAGATTCTTACTGGTGTGTCATTGTTTTTTTGGTGTGTCATTGTTTTTTTTCTTCTTTTTATGTATGAAAGATTTCTTGTGGTTTGGGTTTGGTGTGTTTTCTTGCTTTTACCATCGTTTTTATTATTAACACTTTCATGTTTGCCAAGTAAGGCCACTTTTTCTCTTCCTCTCTTAAGGGAAAACATAACATTGTCTATCTTCAAAATTGTATAAACTTCATCTGTGGTAGCCAATAGTAAAAAGGAGAAATCATCATTCAAAATAAGTTTATAGTTTATATGCCTAAGAGATCCAATTTATCAAACATCAAACACTCTTTACTTTGCTTTCACACAATTGCATTTGTCGCCTCTTTCAAGTTAAAAAAAAAAACTGCTAAGGAACTTTAGTCTGTCTGTTACCCCATAAAGACCTTCAAGCAGCATTAAGAGCTTCGAGCTGCTTTTTGAGATCTTCAAGGTCGTACTCTTCCTCCTCTGCCTCTCCAGACCCTATATCTACTGCCTTCTCATACTCATCTGCGACTGGAAGCTCCCTAGTAAGCCCTTCTGGCAATGTATCTATATAAACACCACAAAACCGATTTAGAGATTTATCAGAACAAGAAGAAGAAAACTTAAAAGTTTGATACAAATGGTACATAAGAGCCCCATGTTTAAACTACCTGAACTTGAGGAAGCTTTTGCGGTATCCTTCTCATTTTCATCGTCAACCACACTTACAAAAAAGACATGAGATACCACATCAGATCTCTCGTTGCATTTATGGCTGTTAACTAAATTTACTGAGTTGTTGTTACCTTATGTTCCACTCATTATCATCATGGAGTGGGCCATCATCAACGGCTGTTAACGCATCAGCTTCCGTCTTAGCTTTAGCAGCAGCGTCCCTTGCTGGTTTTGCAAGCAAGTATTCTTTCTGCATTTTTAGTTTTCCAATTTTTTTAACCTTACAACATAGAAACAAAGACGAGCTGAGAGGGTTATGTAGTTAATTTTACTCAAGTCACCTGCCGTTCCATACAAGCTGCGTTAGAGCATTGTGGATTTGGTCTCATTTGCATGGTTGGGAAAAAATCCTTCAGTGAATTGTAACCCTGTGGGGTCAAGTAGCAGAACCATAAAACAATTAAACTTCAAATGATTTTGTATAAACCATAATATATGTGGTCGTGGTATGCATGAGGGGAGCTTTTACCAAGTAGGGAGAAACTTCACCAAAATTTAGTAAGAACTTGAGAGAGTTTTGAACCAAAAGCCCCGCAACAACACCCTGAATTGACAATCAAGCAAGTCTTAAAGCATATACAAAAAGCTCTAAACAAAAGCACTGGCTGCTACATGATAACTAGTCAAGATATCAAAATGTTCTTCAACCGCACTGCAAGGTGATTGAAAATTACCATAGTAGTAGGCAGAGATGCAGCACAGACTCCTTCTCGCTTAAGTGTCCGTTCATCTATTCCAGATGCCACGACCTACCACAGAAGCAAATAAATTATTTAGAAGAGATGCAAGTGTAGAATTAAGAACAACACCCTACCAATATTCTACTTATAAGATTCCTCGAGCATTTATGCAGAGTAAGCTACGAGTTGTACAGTATGAGTGATGTAAGAAAGAAAAAATAACATACCAGAGGAGGTGCACAAGCAAAACAAGCAGTTTCTCCGGGTACCAGAAGCTGTATGTGACCTGAAACGGCATCTTCAGAGACACCTGCACAAAAATATCGTATTCTTTGTTAGCTCAAAGATAACATAATCCATTTGTGCATAAGAGCCACAGAGACATGCAATTATAAGCTTTTGCATACTATTTACCTGACTCCATCCATGTCTGACTTAGCTCATTGCATGCCTATACATCAAAGGATAAACTCTAATCAGAAGCTGATCTAGAACATTTGTCACATCTTTTCCACTCACAAAAACCAAAAGTTGTAACTGAATCATTATGTAAGTAACTAATCATCTACAATAAAAGATCGGAAAAGCTTGATGGAGAAGTAAAAACTATGTGGAAAATTTGTAACAAAAAGAAGGCCCTTTATGGAGAAAGAAAAAAAAGACACATACCTGGTTGACAGCCATCCTTGCTTCATAATTATCGACACAACTCAAGACAAGATCCACGCCACTGCCGGCCTTGGTAGGACAAAAAGACTTGTTCTTCAAGCTGGACGTGAAGGTTTCAAAGCCTTGCACTGTTGTTATGTTCATTGTGAAACTCTAGGAGAAAGATGGAAACGGCAGAAATTATGACATCTGTTAAGTGGGTTGAAAGTAAAAGTTGACAGTAGAAAAGAGCCAAAAAGAAGCGAAATCATACAAATCATAGACCTCCAACTTAATAAGTAGAGAATTCAAATAGAGCACACCTATTCAAACATTCATATACAAGCAAATATGATACAAACGACCTATAAACGGTATCTCAAAAACACCAACCTCAAGTACTACGTCAGGGTTTATTTCAGCAAGCGTCTGGACGGCAGCATCAGTCTTTGTCATACCAACCTAGAGTCACCATTAATCAGAGATCAGAATCACAGACTAAATTGCAAAATTAGAAGTGAAAAATGAGAACCTGATCAGGTCGGAAAAAGAGACGGTTCATGTTAGCAAGTTCGACAGTGTCATAGTCATACAACAAAAGGCGACCTATACCACATCTGGTCAGCATTTCAGCAGCAACGCTTCCAACACCACCAATTCCCTGTCAATGTATAAGTTGTTCAAATAACCATAGCTATCTATGGCAATGGCGAGAAAAACATGGAAATAAAGATTGAGAATGAATGATACATACAACAATGGCGACTGAAAACTCTCTGATTCTCTCATAGTTCTCAACAATACCCATCCGCTGAAGGGCCATAAGCCTACTGTAAGGATTACTATCTACCACTTCCGAACTTAACTCCTGCCATATAGAATTCCGTTGAGATCAGAACGTTTTGAATTTTGATTATATACAGTCAAACTTAAAACTAGAAGAATTTTAGAAGAATTATATAAAAGCAAGCAGAGACCTTCACTTTGGAACGCCGGTGAGGGTTACACTTAGACAGAGCCGCTAGATTCTCAACATGTGATCGCAGCTGCAGAGCCGGACCAAAAAAAAAAAGAAAAATGATGTTAAAACTCTAAAACACAAAGAACACACCACCAACAAAAGCTTTTCACATTTTGACAAGGAAAATCGAAATTCGCATTGAGATTGATTGCAATGCAATTAGGAGAATCCAGATCACAATACAAGGATAACTCTTAAAACACCAAAGAATGTGAAAAGGTTCAGTTTTTTTTTTAAGACAACGAAAGAAAAACATAATACATGACACACGTAAACACTAAAAAATAGACGAATCCACTAATAAAAACGAGATCTGAAGCAAAAAAAACCAAAACACCTTGTGGATCGGAGCGGAATCGGAGAGAGATTTCTCGAGGACATCGAGATCATCCAGCAATGCTTTCAATTCAACCTCCATACCAGCCACGCTCTCTCAGGATTTGGAAAGACAAACTCTGGAGGTGGTGTTGTACAGAGGGTTTTTAATTTTTAAGACAAAAAGAAAACGTTATTACACTCACTCGCAAAGGGAAAAGAAAAAAAAAGATTATAAAAATTGACCGAGAAAAGAGGCCTTTTAAAAAAGTTGTAAATCCAAATGGGCCCTAATGAAAGCCCATTATGTATTCCTATCGGCCGTTAAATTACCAATCTGAGGTTGAATTATCTTATAATATAAAATAAAATAAAACTAAACATGACGCCCAACAAAACTGGAACCTGAATTGTTTTGGGTCGCACACACCGTAAACACAGGAGAAAAGAAGGAATCGGAATAAAAGACGTAACTTTCACATCCACATCCAGATCCGACATTGATTTCCATTCAATTTCAAGCTCCCCCCACCCACTGCTCGTCTCCTCTGTCATAATTTCGTTGAATCATCATCATAGCCTAGAGTTTCAGTAGAACTCTACTTTAAAAAATTGCAAAAGATGGGTTCTTCTGGAAAACGTGCTTCTTCTACAAATCCTGCAATCTCAGGTGCCCTTCTTCCTTCTCCTTCCATAAAAGTTCGAAACTTTAGGTTAAAATTGCTACATTGAACCCGATTGATATGATTAGACATAGATCATGGGTTTTTTTATTAATTGATTCATCATAGTGTTTGTCTGAACGATTGTAGCTCTTTTATTAACTAACCTAAAGCTTGGTTTGAGTTTCTACATTGAATCTGATCGATATGATTCATCGATGCTCTCTTACATGATTATCCGATTGATATGATTTAGACAGAGATCCATTGGTGTTTTGATTGATTCATGAGTTTTAAGTGTTTGTCTAATAAGTTATAGTTTTTTTATTGGACAGGTTTGCGTGAGAAGCATCAACAGGATCTAGAGAAACTTACATTGACCTCGCAGCCTTTCAAGACGTTTAGATTGTTTGTGGCTGCTGTTTTTCTTTATCTTAGAAGATCTGCCTCCTACCTTCTTGCAAACGGTGGCTTGTTTATGCTCTTTGTTATCTTTTTTGCGGCTGTTTCAGCTCTGCTTGTGACCCTCGATGGCCCACATGTCAAGGTAAAATACATTGAGAGACTCTTTCTGTGTGTAGCTTTTAGGTAAGGAAATAGAACTCTGCGTTGGGGTTAGTTAACTCTACTGCTGAAGCATATACATCTACTGCTTTGAAACTTGGAACAACAACATATCAAATTCCATTATGGAACTTAGCCGTTAGCTCATTGAGCTTCTTTATTTGAATTTTTACATTATTTAGATGAAACAAATCGTTATATCTCTTTTACTCTCTCCACGTGCAGCACCTTGAAGAACTCTCTGAGTACGTTCGATTTGGGCTATGGTGGATTTTCTTAGGTGTTGCATCCTCAATTGGTCTTGGTAAGAATATGATTTTAACACATTCTATATCAGTTTCTTGTTTAACGCTTATAGAAAGCTGTTTTTGTTCACATGCATGCATAAACGTTTTGAACGGATGCTAACATAATTTTTGATGAATTTTCAGGATCTGGTTTGCATACGTTTGTTCTTTATTTGGGTCCTCACATTGCATTGTTCACCATAAAAGCAATGACGTGCGGGCGTGTTGATTTAAAAACTGCAATATATGACACAATCCAGCTGAAGAGAAGCCCTTCCTGGCTTGACAAACCTTGCCACGAGTTTGGCCCACCAGTTTTTTCTTCAGGCGTTCCTCTTAGCAGCATATTGCCTCAGATTCAGATTGAAGCCATCCTTTGGGGTTTAGGAACCGCGTTAGGAGAACTCCCTCCTTACTTTATCTCAAGGGCAGGTGAAAAAACTCTAAACTTTACTTGGATGTTAGTTTAGGAACCCAAGGGAGTGAGTTGCTAATACTCTGTCTTCTTGTGCAGCAAGTCTATCCGGTGGGAAAATGGAAGAACTGGAAACATGTGGTGGTGACGGTAGTGGATTCATTGGTAGACGTGTAAATCAGATCAAAGGCTGGTTATTGTCGCACTCACAGTACCTCAACTTCTTCACTATTCTGGTTCTTGCTTCGGTATGTTTTAGATATGCGCTTCTGAACAACTCAATGCTTCTTTGCATATTCTATTTGTAACACTGCTTATGATTCGCTTGTTGCAATATGCCCCTACATTCAGGTTCCTAACCCATTGTTCGACCTTGCTGGAATCATGTGTGGACAATTCGAGAAACCATTTTGGGAGTTTTTCCTTGCAACGTTGATTGGAAAGGCAATCATCAAAACGCATATACAGGTCTGTTGAGCGTTTCCATAGTACTTTTGTTTTGTGGCACTCTCCTCCTTACATATACAGGGTTGATCTCAAACTCTTGTGGTTTTTTTTTGCAGACGGTCTTCATTATATGTGTCTGTAACAATCAGCTTCTTGACTGGGTAGAGAACGAGCTGATATATATATTAAGCTTTGTGCCTGGTTTTGCTACTGCTTTGCCTGCCCTCGCAGCGAAACTCCGCTTGATGAAAGAGAAGTACTTGGTTGCTTCACCTCCAGTAACTTCTGATATCAATGTAACACATTCTTGTTTCTGATCTTGACTTAGGTGATTACCGTTTTTGCATTGTTGTTCTGCATTTTGAGTTGTTTATTGGATGATTGTTGTGTTTGGTTCTCAGGTGAAGAAATGGGATCTTTCATTTGCATCGGTGTGGAATGGAGTCGTGTGGCTGATGCTTTTGAATTTCTTCTGCCAGATTGTGACTGCAACTGCGCAGAGATACCTCAAGAAGCAACAAGAAAAAGAATTAGATGCCTTGACCAAGAAGAAGTCTTCGCCAGTCTCAAAGAAATCTAATTAGTCCAAGAAGTTCATTGTTAATTTCTAACTTTTGTTTTTTTTCTTTTCTACAGAAACCATATAAGCTTGTGCTGCTTTTCATCTTAGAACCAAAGAAAGAAAAAAATATGTGTCCTGAGAAGAAAACATAGAAGAGAAAAGTTGAGACTTTAAAAATAGTTCTAACTGTGGTTTGTTTCATGATAGAATCGCTTTTTATCATTATTATTTCAACTATTTTTATCAAGAAATTTGGTTTCCGTTGAATATAAATTAACTATGTTCATAGTCTCTTCAATATAAGATTATTGTTTTGTTGTTCAGGAATAAATTGATCAACAAAAAGCTCTAAGACTAAAATGCATCATATATGTTAAATCATGAAGAAACTTTCGGGTACGGTCGCTAATCCATATAATGCTCCCAATATTACTTGGATTTCAAGTTTCTATTTAATTCGGAATAAGGAGTGTTTGTTAGTCTTTTTCTAGCAGACAAAGTTACTGAAAAGTAATCATCATTTAACCAATGATGATATATAATGGTATTAACAAAATTAATGAGTTTGTACGCAAGCTAAATCAATTTACTTCAAAGATATAGTTTCGTTTTAAAAGAAGAAATCAATTTTATGAAATTACTACATAAAGTAACAAACGAAAGGGACAAATGAGAACTCATTACTGCAGAAATCGACAAAGAATAAAAGTCGAGAGAGTAACAAAAAGAAACTGTTCATCTGTCTTTAGGTTATTTTCCCCATGCGAAGAAGACACACATATCAACAGTTAAACAAATAGAAAATGACCCCGAAAATTATGCAAGTAAAGGCCACTATAATTTAACTTTCTGAAAAATAAATATACTTGGATAAAAAATACATATGCATAATTCCAAAAAGAAAATGCTTAACCCAGGTTACGTCATATCGCTTCACAAATGTGATTCTCTATAAACCTTGATGCAATGAAGACAATTGCTCCAAGACATAATACGCATTTCTCTATGAAGATATAAAAGTATTTTCTTACTAAGATTAATAGTCAATTTTGCTTACAATAGTACACTATTATAATAGAAGCAACACCCATGCATATAAACACAACTACTACAAAACAGAAGGGAGTCCACATTGACCTTTCCAATCAATTATAGCTAGTATTCATTTGCTCATTTGACACATACTCCTAACAAATATCGAAACTAGTTGTATAAAGTAATGCCACTCTTAATTTATATAACATTTAAGTATGTATTTCATTTTGTGTTAAACTTAAATGGTTTTGACACAGAAAGAGAGTTTATTTTGTGGTAAAAATGTTAAGTATTATTACCAGTTTTCCCATTTTTGACAGAAGGTAACAAAGTAACTAGTAGCAGATTAGAATCTAACTAAACAACAACAACAAAACGAATCCAGCAAAGAAACAAAGTAACAATTCCTAAGCGTATATGTGTACATATGCGTAGCTCAAAGCTTTCTTACAAAGTAGTCTTTCTCCATTGGGGCTAATTCTGAGTAAAATAACAAAGGTGAGTGGACGATTTAATGTCTCTTTATTTCCAGTTTTTTTACTACTATAAGATTATTTGTTTTCTCATTCTTTGTAGTGCTGTCAATTGTTTTGTCAACGGTTTGTTTTTTATATTTATGATTAGGAAATAATGGGGTCACATGCAGGTACTTGTATCTCCTCTAGCAAATAAAGAAACAACGGCAACATCGCATTTTCTCATTTGAATTTCCCCAAAAGAGCCATTCTCCGTCACGACCACGTTGTCTTTTCTTCAAAACGAAGACTTTTTTGCATGCTTATCCCGAAATGTGGCCATGGTAATTATTAACTATAATCACGTATTGAAAAAGCTACTAAAGTGTTAAAATTCAAATCATAAACTTATACAACGGATTCAAAGTTCAAAAATAATAGGAACTTTTACCAAAAATAAATAATCGGAACAATTTAGATAGTTGAAGAAATCAAACCAGTAAAAAAGTTGCTGAACAAAATAAACAATTGATCAAAATTATTAGAAATACATCTTGACGAACTAAAACATACATATGATAGAAACAACAATAATGGATAACTTTTTTAATAAAAATGGCCACAAAATGGTAACAAAAGTTATATACTACTACGTACTTCTTCAACTTGGTCGATAGCTTCATGAGTTAGAACCTTTGAGATAAAGACACGTGGCGACGTCTGATCTGGCTAGAAACAATAGAGACAAGACCACCGAGTGGGGGCCGCATCTTTGACCTATAAGTCATCTCATCGTACGGTCTACGATAGAACTTGAGGAAAGGGACGAACGAATCTCGCGGCTTCTCGGTTTTACTAACATGCGACTCTCGCCGGAAAAACACCGCCGGAGACTGGAAGAAAGAAGGACGAGGTATCCGCGGGTCACGGAGGGTTCCGATGGAGTGACGGTCCGTCGTCCTAGCTGGCATCGGCGTGGAAGCGAAAAAGCTTCTCCTAGGTCCATCGATAGGCTCGCGCCTAGCCGCGGGTGACGCGAAGGAGAAAGAACGCGCGTTAAGCGGTGAGATGTACGCGCTTGCGTGTCCAAGTTTGGACGACGACGTGTCGGTGAGCGTGAGGCACCATGGTTTGACTGTGTCGAGACCGTCGCGGGACACGGTGAAGGCGAACCTAGAGGATGCGGAGGAGCTGATCTTGTCCGTTGGTTTTGTTGGTGACTTGTCGAAACGGAGGGAGGAGACTCGTGATGGGTAAGACGAAGAGAAGTCGTCGTAGTCAAACGAGTCTTGGAAGTCTAGCATCGATACAATCGTCGTGGTCGGTGACAGATCCACGAATGCACGAACACCCTACACGTGAGCGCAGAGGATCAGTATTACTGACTTTTAACTTAAAAGTCTCGATGCTACGTACTTACGTTACTTTAGATAGGTGAACTAACACTTTGACTTATGCTAAGTATATTCAAATTTTCAAAAATTTAGATGTGTAGCTAAGTTAACCATTATGTCAAATTAATTACCTTCCAAAGGTAGGAGAAAAGAGAAGGAGGGTCGATGACGAAAGTTTTGTAAAGACGACAAGGATAATACTCTGCAATTATTCTTAGTGTAGTCACAAGTATGTTCATGAAGGCTGATGCTGATTTGAATAAGCCTGCAATTTCAAAATGTTGAAGAAATATTAGCTAATCATTTTAAAAGATGGCTATAAATATGAACACAAGTGTAGAAAGTTTGTTCAATATTTGATAAAATCTTAAATTAAAAAGTAACAATGATAATAAAAATGGATGGTGTACTATGGGAGTTGCAGAGGATCAGAAGAGGAACATTTAATGAAAAGCTAAAGAGTACTATTCAGAGTTGTGAAGTACTGCAGCTACCGTAGAAGCTTAACATAACTTAATGCCAATAATTGAGACTGTGATTCGTGTGGCCGTGACTAAACAGGGACACTACGGACATTTTCATATCGTTATCTCTCCTACTTTCCTGCCGGAGTTCCGACATGTTCCGGTCCCCAATTTTTACAAAACCTCTTTTGGTTAAAAATAGACATTTGTATTTCATATTCACTCACCGTGACAATATTATCATTGAGGATAAAAGACAACCAAAATAGTTACTTATACTTTTTAAAAAAAATATTCAATTTTTTTCCTTTATCTCCCTATTTAGAAACCTTGTTTTCCTTTTCTTTTTGAACGACGAAACCTTATTTTCCTAAATAATAAATTTTCTACGACAAAAGATAGATACTCCCTCCGTACTACTTTAAGTGGTGTTTAAGCATTTTTATTTTGTTTCATAATAAGTGATGTTTTCACATTTCTAGATAGAATTTAATGTTAATTGAAATTTGCAACCAATTACAAAATACTATATATTTTTCTTATTGGTCACACTGATTTTATTTAATGCAATTAACCAAGATAAATTGCATAGAAATTTGTATTTTCTTAATCTTTGTGTGAAAACTTTAATCATCAATTAAAATGGTACAAAGGGAGTATCAAACTTACTAGCATCAAAAAGGATGACCAATTCTTCGACGTTCCTGGACATGGTTGAGATTGCCACCTCCAACGTAAAGACCACCAAACGAGTCAACCTATTTAAAAAAAATATATATACAGCAATACAGATTAATTTTGAGAATTTCTTATATTTGATTTTTGATTTTTTTTTAATATTTGATGTTTGATGTTTTAATTTGTATATGTGTACTTTATACTTACTGTTTCTGCGTATGTAACTTCTGATAATCTTGCTTAATGCGGAAAACCTAAGAGAAAACAAATTATTAATTTAGGTTTTTGGTAATAAATAACAAACAAAATCATTAAAAGGTGAGAAACATTAAGTTACCAAAACGGGTCTACACTCGTCGTCAAGACCGGCGACATAGGCAAGACCTTCAGCTAGCTCCGCCGTGAACTCGTCGGCAATCAAGCTCTCTGTAATAGTATAATATTGATTGATTATATAATAAATTTTAAAAGAAAAGGGTAAAACAGAATCTTGAAAAATTAAACAGAAGTGGGTGTCATAATGAGTGGATATTCACTTTAACGCTCGATGTTCAAACATGGGACACATCAAAACCCGAGAAAAAGTAACGAAACGTCCGTTCTAATTACGCAAAAGAAATACAAATATCAAAACTATAGCCACTAACAAATCTATCATCTATCTATACACTACACCATGCTTACTTTAAGTTTATGTGTTTCTATCCATTGTTTTTTTTTCAATTCTGACCGTTTAATAAATAAAGCTTTGGACCTCTGAAAATGTAACGTACGCGTGTTAGTACACGAATAAAAATATATACGTGTACTTAAATATATTAACATACGTAGAAGAACATCAGGAATAGGAAAAAAACATACAAAATATATTCATATATTTATAAAGACTGCAAATATACGTGCATAAATACATACGAACATGTTAAGAGAGAGAATATACCGATGCCAAGAGAAGTTCTCCATGAAAGGCAAGACCTTAACTGTTTAGCTGCTCTCTTCACATTGTCTCCTTTTGTTCTCAAGAATCTACTGACACAAGCTCTGTTACAGAACTTCTCCTGCAATATTTTCAACCCCACAAAAACAAAACTCATAAACAATAAAATTAAAACTAGTAGCTAGATTAGTGAAGAGATTAGTGGACTAATGAATTTAGTAAACAAACCTGTTTAAGAGTGAGAGGAGAATGTTTACGAAGGAGATGAAGAACAGCTTCAACTTTGTCGTCGCTCTCTACTGTTGAATGATCCTTCTGCTCTTTCTTCCCCATTTTCTCGAGATATTAACCCCCAAAGATATCTTATTCCTTCTTCCTTATCTGTGAAAGAGACTTATAAATTAGCCCGTTGCAACAAATATTCCAAGCTTGTTCTTCAAGCTAGAGAGAGAGTGTGTGGGAAAAAGAGATTTAGAAAATATGGAAGTGTGATAGAATGGTGAGAGAGAGAAAGAGATTCCCTTGTTGTATATATTTTGGTGATTGAGGTTAACGGCAGCTGACGCCGTTAAAAGTACTCTAGCACAATGTCATGGTCATGTCTTGAATATTTTATTGATATATTAATCTAATTAGCAAATTTTTTCTCCTCAAATGTTGTTTTGTTAACAAGCAAAAACAAAAGTGAATAGACTTAACATGATATTACTCAGAGCCCTTTAATTATTTTATTTGAAAACATAGAATCATTTTTTTTACATGATATAAAGGGAGTAAGAAAATATCAATGTTTTAAAAGGATAGAAGGTGGAAAAGGAGTTCAAACGGCCTGGAAGAGTTTATAACAGCTGCTTGCCCGTTGGAACAGGCATTTTTACAAGGATTCGACTTTACTTTTTAAAATCGTTGAACTTTCAATAGTAGTAGTTTCTAAAAGCAATAACATTTGATCACATCAATCTCTCCTTTTCCCTTTGAAATGGATGAATCTTGTTGTTAGCCCAACAATTTTTTTTTTTTTTGGGTCAAATCAGCACAACAAATATATTCTTCTTTTTGTTGACGTCTGTCTACTACAACAAACATATTCTTCTTTTCCCACGTATATTCTATATAGTATACTACGAGTCTAGAACCAACGTATTATTGTTGGGGTTTTAAACCAGATATATTTATATCAGATTGAACTAGCTAACTTGTCTCGCATGGACATATAAACAAAACTTGACAATTGTTTATTTCATTGGTTGTGAAACGATAACATCGTATCGTATCTTAAATCAACATGTTACTTTGCTTCAGACACAAGCTATTTCTTATGAAAGTATCCTTTTACATCAAAATAACATTATATGGATGAAGACGGTAAAAGCTAACGAAACGGGAAGGAATCTACAAATATTAATACCATTTTTACCAAAAAATATTAAAACCATTTTTTTACCAAAAAATTATTAAAACCATTTTTTACCAAGAAAAATATTAACACCATTTTACCAGAAAAAAAATATTAATGCCATAGTCTTGATATATATACACTGATGATATACGTAGTACTGTAGTACATGTGAAGATATACATATATCACATACTTTTAAGGAGGAAACAAGAAAGGGTCAACTCCATAGGTTGACTGGCAGATGTATCTCGTGCTATGAATCGGATTTAATTCACAGCACTTTTGTCCCCGGCGTAGTAAATACGCATATTTAACATTACAATTTACTTTTAATTTCAGTTTATTAATCTTCAAAGAAATTAAATGCAATCACTTTGTCACTCCTAAAGAAACAACAAAAAACGACAAAAAAATCAAAAGAGCAAACATCGGACCAAATAAAGTAAAATAAAGTCAATTAATATCGGTTGTGATATTTCAAGCGTCCTGCAAACGTATTAAGAAAATACTTGATTTTGACTCGTCATTAAAAAGAGCGAGTATATTTTTTGTTAAAAAATTATTCTACGTAATAAAAATATGATAAATTATACTCTCTCTATTTTTTAAAGATAGATGTTTTAGAAAAATAAATTGTTTCACAAAAATGTATTTTTTATGTTTCCTATACAAAAAATTGCAAATTTCAATAAAATTGATTGAATTTATTGAAAGGCTATTGGTTAAAATGCATTGGAATTTGATAATTTCTAAAAATGATGTATAGTTAATGTGTTTTATTAATATGTGTGAAAACACCAAAACATAGATCTTTAAAAAACAGAGGGAGTATATTTTAACTTTTTATGAAATTTATATTAAATTTACTGATATGAATTATTTTTGTTAATTTCAATATGACTAAATTTTAGAAGACTCTAAATAATTCTAATCTGTAATATGATTTTATTTATTTAAATTGAAGTTAAAATTATTTTACACTGGTTTTTTTAATTTAAATAAAATATTTTCTATCTTCAACACTCTTGTATTGAAAAATTTATTTGTGCATTTGAAAATATTTTCTATAATTTTATTAAATTTAGTTTATATGATTTAGTTTTTTATTTTAAATGAAACTATTTTTTAAGGAGTTGAAATAATTCAGACCCGTATTAAGATTTTGTTGATTTAATCATTTATTATTTCAACTTGATTTTATTTTGAAGTTTCATTTAATAAATGTTTTAAAATAATTAATAATGTGAAAGATATTTTGGAAATATATGGTGTAAACATTTAGGAAACAAAATTTTCAGAAAGGATAAGAATTGAATATATTAAATACTCTTTAATGTAATTGCAAAATAATGACTTTCGATTGGTTGCAAATAATGATGGAAAAAGTACAGACAATTTTTATAATTACTTAGAAATTTCAAGGGTAGATTCATAAATAGTCATCTGCTTTAGTTGTATAAATATTTTTGATCAATTTGAAAAAAATATAAGATTTTGTAAGATACTGCCATTTTATTTTCATAATATTCCTTTTAATCCTAAGAGATCTTCTAACAACCTAGATCAATTAAGATTTTTATTATTAAATATTTTATTCAAACATATATGGCATACCAAATTTAATATGATACTAGATTTTGATCCGCGCTTTTAAAGCGCATGTTTATTTTCTTTTATTTATTTTTTTTAAATTGACAAATATTTAGTAAATGTCATACTTTTGTATATTTGTTTTTTTTATAAAAGACTTAAGCTTTTTTATTTTTCTTTATCATGTTTCATTTTAAAAGAGTATAGGCCACAACACAATATCCGAACCCGAAGAACCAACCCAAAACCGACTCGAAAATCAGGGTTCCGAACCCGATCAGACCCGGGGTAAATATCCGAATGAGTTCTAAATTGCTATATCCGAAGAATCGGTCCCGAATCCGACCCGAACCGAGAACCAAATGAGTATCCGAAGATATCCGAAATATATCTAAAATATATATGTTATAATTATATTTATAATTATTTTAATTTTTAAATTGATATTATAAGTTAAATATAGTAGTTATTTTCTGTACTTTTGAGTATTTTTGGATAAAATATGATAGTTTGGATAAAAATTTACCCAAAAAACTATATAAAATGTATATTTTTGGTTATTTTTGAATAATTTGGATACAAAAATTTGAACCGAATCAGATACTTTGGTTACTTTGAGTACAAATAACTGAACCCGTTAGATACTTTGGTTATTTGGTTATTTTGGAGGTTCTTATGCATGAGAACCGAACCCATCCGGATCCAGAAAGACCCGACTCGAATCTGACCCGAAATTTTATAATACCTGAATGTGGTTTAATTTCAAAACCCGAATGGGGTTTAATTTCAAAATCCAAAAAACTCGATATCCGAAAGAACTGATCCGTACCCGAATGGGTATCCAAACGTCTAGGTCTAGTGAGTATTTATGTTTAGAAAATTAAATTTTATTTTTAATGAATTAAGTTGGTATAACTCTGATATATTAATTTTATTATGTGGTTAATTTTTTAATAAAAATTATATACTTTTAATAAAGATTTATACTTTTCAATGAAAAAAATCAATTTTTTTTATGAATGCTTAAATTATATTAAAAAAGAAAAAACATAATAATTAAGTTATTAATTTTTGTTCACTACACAAAATATAAATAATGGTTGAAAATAAATTATTTGAATTTGGAGAAAAAAATAAGAATTGGATGTTTTTTTTAATCGGTCCAAAAATAAGAAAATAAATAATTTTTTGTTTTAACTTTTTGAGAAATTTAATTTTATATTTGTGTTATTTTTAATAATATTTGTATTTAATATTAATTTAATTTAGTAAATGTTTGGTAAATATATTAAATCTGTCAAGTTGTATAACTATATATTTGTGTCATTACTTAGACTATATTTGAGAAGTGATTTTGCCACATGTTTTTTCTACAATCATTCTCACAGAAATAATATGACATGACTACTAAATTGATGACATGTCTTATAGATTAATATGACATGAACAATTTTTACCACATGTCTTCTCTACAATCATTCTCATAAAAATAATATGACATGGCTACTAAAATTGATGACATGGCTACTAAAATTGATGACATGTCTTATAAATTAATATGACATGAACAATTATACTTAATGTTAATTTATATTTTTGGTAATTTTTAAAATATGGTAATAACTCAAATATTATATTTATTTTCGATTTATAATTTTGGACTTTTTAAAAATATGGTAATAACTCACAAATCATCATTAAAATAAATATATTCAATTATGGCATTTCAAATTTCGAAATATCATTTAAATTAAAAATATTTCAAAAATATATACATATTTTTAGAAAATTACAAAAATTAAATCATAAAATCAAATTAAATCCTAAAATCATTAGTTTCTTATATATATTTACAGATTTTATAAATAATTTTTAATTTTATTTTTTACAATTATGAAATTTTCATCCCCTAGACTATATTTGAGAAGTGATTTTGCCACATGTCTTCTACAATCATTTTTTACAAAAATAATATGACATGGCTGATAAAATTAATGACATGTCTTATAGATTAATATGACATGGACAATTATATTTAATGTTAATTTATATTTTTGGTAAACTTTTTAAATATGGTAATAACTCATGTATTACATTTATTGTCGATTTATATTTTGGATTTTTTTAAAATATGGTAATAACTCATAAATCATCATTAAAATAAATATATTTATTTATGGCATTTCAAATTTTGAAATATAATTTAAATTAAAAATATTTCAAAAATATATACATATTTTTAGAAAATTATAAAAATTAAATAATAAAATCAAATTAAATCGTAAAATCATTAGTTTCTTATATATATATCTACAGATTTTATAAATATTGTTTAATTTTAATTTTTGACAATTATGCAATTTTACATATTTATTTAATATATTTAATTAAAATAAATAGATAGAAAATCTACCTAAGATTATAATTTTATATATATACATGCACATTCTTAAATAGATTTCAAAATAAACAAAATTGTTTTTATCTTAATTTTAATATTCAGTTAAATCAAATTTTTATTAAAATATTAATAAGAAAAAGAAAATTTATAATATTAATAAAAAATAAATATAATTTATATTTATCTGTAGAAAATATTTTAATTTTTTTTAATGCACATGGTGCAGGAAAACACCTAGTATGCATATAAGAGATTATTTTGAAACTTTATTCTTATCATTTTCAACATATAATATTTTTAGTAGTTTCCTAACATAATTAGTCAAGAATGTTTCATACCCAAAGAATCCGATTCGGAATCGACTCGAAAATCAAAGTCTCGTGCTCTGTTAAACTTGATCTATATACTCGAACGGTTCTTAAAATGTTATATCCAGAAACCAATATCAAATCTAACCCGCACCGAAAACCGATTTTTTTTTTTGAAAATGTCTTAAGAAAATAATTTTTAATATATTCTGTTAAATATATTTACAAATGGGTTGATATGACTATTGGTTTCAAAAATATATTGCTCTCGTGAGGTCACATATTGACTATAACTGGTCTCTTCATAAGTATATATTTTTATAAATAATAATTCCATAATAATATCAACTTAAATAGTTTAAGTAATCTTAAACTTACTTCCAAAAATATACTTTGTAGATCATAAATTTAAATTTGGTATATTTATGTACCAATATGAGTTCGATATTTGTTGTTTGTTGCCTTATACATAACCCATAAAATAGGAGTTTATAAGTGGCTGTGGAAGGTGGTTTCGTTTTTTTAAACAGAAGGTGGTTATTTACGTTTTCTAGATGCAGTTGTATTTAGTTATGTCACTCAGTTATATTTTAGATGTAGTTATATTTTAATGTGGACATAACCTTTATCAACTGGTCATGATCCAGTTTTAATAGTATTGATAGTAAAATATTAATCTATTGATATTTTATTTGAAATTAACTAGTGATATACAGTTATCTATTGTTTTCATCAAGCGAATCTAAAAATTATACTTCAAGTCTATACTTGAGAAATGATTATAACATATTTTTGTAAATTCTGTTTTAATATATAAGCTTAAAATATAGTCCAACTTGTATAATAAAACGTTCGAGCTTATCTGATCTCGTAATAACTCTGCTTTCATAATGTATAGATTATCATTTGATTCTATCGATCTATTGTTTTCTCCACCAAATATAGTTTGAAGTCTGGTGGTTTTCTTATAAAATTGGAATAAGAGACTCTTGTAAAATGATACTCCTTCCATTTCAATTTATTTGTCGTTCTAGACTTCGGCACATAGATTAATATAACATTTAATTTTGTATATTTACTAGATAAAAATATCATTACCAATACACCTAATTAGATTTCAACCAATAGGAAAATAGATTAGATTAAAAAGTCAATAAATTTTGCATTGAAATCATAAAACGACACTTATTTTGAAACGAAAATTTTGCTCTAAAACGACATATAATTTGAAACGGAGGGAGTAATAAAGAGATCATTGAAAATTGAGACCAATAACTATCTTGTGAAATTGTGATAGCACGGCATGGACAATCTTTACACATGGTTATTAAATAAAATATCGTACAATTCACTACGGTCCAAGTTATAAAATTAAAGTTTGGTGATATTTGATAAGAATATTTTCTCAAAAAAGATAGTATTTGATAAGAATACAAAGGTTCATCAGTAGGAAGTGGAAACGACAGTTTAAAAGTCTATGTCTTTGACAGCCAACAGCACCAAATCAAATATTCGTATCAGCAAAGGTGTACCTTCAAGAAGAATATAGTGGCATTCGCTTCTGTTTAGTTTTGTATTTTATTCATATTGGCCATAAAAATTCATATGCATAATCCTTGGTTCATTTGATTGTCCTTATCCATACCATTTCAAACTTCACTAACCAAATATGAAAAGATTAACCAAATAGAGATAGCCTAATGGTAAATACCAACTTAGACACGCGTAAACAATCTCTTGTTTGTTTTTATTTATGCTGGCAACAAAGTTTCAGTATGGATTTTTGGTTCAAACAATTTACATGATAATCTAGTAACAAACGATTGGATTGTCTCTCTCACATTAGTCAAAAGTCATTCTGAATATGTATTAGTTAGTGTGATAATCAATAACTATGTATCATTAGAGGTTGATTGTTTGTAGTTTTTTGGATTAGTTTTTGGTTTTTGTTTTTCTAAAATCTATTTTTCATCCAATCAAGATTTTTTAAGAAATGAATTCCCTAAATTATAGGAAAACTAATTTTTTCAAATAACTGTTTTCTTAACATAAAAACCAAAAACAAGTTTTCATGAGTTTTTCACTACTTATGATGGTTTTCAGTTTTTTTTCTTTTCCTATATTACCCATTAATATAGGAAAAATAAATTAAAATGCTAATTACTATAAAAATAAGGTTTTGTAAAATTCAAATCTGTGTTTTATTGTGACAGTGCGTAAATAAACTCATATACAATTTTAAACTTATCAATAAAATAAATTTAATAATTCAAAGTTAACTATTAAAATAATACGTAAATATTAGTTTTAATAAAAAATTATTATTTAGAAAAAATAATTTTCATCATTTTACTATTTCATGCCTATAAAATATAACCAATATAATACTTAGTATATAAGAACATTTTTTAAAAAAACTTGTCAATAAAATAAAACTAATTATTAAAACTAGTTTTATGTAAAGTTAAGTCAAGTTCTTAAAAATAATAGACAACTAGTCAAAAATTTAGAGAAAAAATATACAGAAAATTTAAAATTAAATTAAAAACAAATATCAGAAACTAAAACCCAAAATCTAAAATAACCATTTATACTTTTGAAAAAACTAAAAAACTACTACAAGATCAAAAAAAACTTAAATCCAAAAACTAGAAATTATAAACAAAAAAATAAAAACCAAAATCCAAAATCTAAGTAAATAATCATTACCTAAGTATTTTTTTCAACGAAACGGACCGAATTATCCAATAAAGAATAAAAAAAGAATTATAATATAAAATGATGAAAAATTAGAAATTAAGTAAAATATTATCCTAATGATGGAGATCATCCAATTCAACAAAATCGTGTCACACCCAAATAGCAAAATGTCAAATTGTTCACATCCTCGACATTTTAAAAAATGTTCTTTCCTCTTCAAGATAATAGATGAATATTTGTTTTATAAACTAAATATTTTCTTTATAATATATTCTTTCAAAAACAAATGTCCCAATTTTTCTTAACAGAAAATAAAAAAGATAGAAGTCTTACTTTTGATCAAAACTAATAACTTCATCTTGGAAATCAATAAGAAAACAGAGGCATGTACAGAGATGAAAAGCTGGAGGAAAAGAAGAGGAAGCCCGTGAACAAATAATTGAATGGAATATCAAAATATATGTTAGATGAAAATAAAACCATACTTAAATCAAATAAAGTATATACATATTGTTTCAAAAAAATAAAAAGTACATATTTAATTATTCATGAGTGATCCATTTACTTTTATATCTTTTGTTTGTATTTACCCATATTATGGAAGAGCGGATTATAAATAAAATATAATCTGCATGGGAGGAGGAAGTTATTTATTATACAATGCGACGACTTTGAGTTAGTTTCAAACTTTTCATTATCAATCGCATGAAAAGTCACATGATTATGTTTGTATGTTCATTTATAACAAACTTATTGCATTTAAGTAGTATTATTAAGTGTGGTTATCTTTTAGTGACGATTGTAAATAACCTTTAATTCAAATAAATCTGTATGCATTGTTGACCAAACTCTTTTAATCATGAACTGTTTTCTTTAAGTTTTTTTTTATGACCATGATATCTGGATGTTATTGAAACAGATTTAAATATCATCTGATAACCGTTCATCGGAGTTAAGCTGGAAAGTCAGCCAAATGTATCCATAGAATTGTTTTTCATCCCATTTTAGTCGAGATGTTGACGGGATTCAAACCTAAATGACAGAATTTATAACTGTAAATCATTTATCACTAGATCATGAACATCTGGTTCTTTAAATTTATTTAATGATAATTCTTTTAATGTTATTTTGATAGTATTTTTTGAAATTTAATTATTTTAAATTATGACTTATCAATAAATAGGCAAAACGAGACCATTCTCTTCTTAAACTGAAAATTTGAATTTCACCTCAGTTAAAAGTACAAACAATCAACTATGTACGACTAGTTCTGAACTACAATCTTAACCTGTTCAAATGGGAATTAATTATAGATTTTGAACAGTGGTGGCATTATTATTACAGTAATAATTGACTTAGCCACTTTTGGAAATATTATAATTAAGTTGGTCTGACGCATTATGTCAACAACAACTCACGTGACCCCCTCGAGACTCTTACTTCTTTCTTCTCATTCTCAAAACATTTCTTTCATATGTTACCAAACTTTTTTTTTTTGATAAACATATGTTACCAAACTTCCTACAAACTCGATTTTATCTTCTCCTTTCTGTTGGGTTCTAATCTCTAATTTCAAATTTTGAAATCCAGCAGTGACAAGAAGCAATGATACTTTCACTGAGTTAGTGGCGTTTGATAACCATTTGATTTTTTTTCCGCATCATTTCACATTTTACATATCTTTGACTGATCAAACAATGTATTACAGATGAATCAAGTGTTCTGCTTTCTCTGATAGCCAATACATAGTTCCTCCTTTACGCGTTCGGAAAGGTAGTCGACGTAAATTCAGTCACATATTAATCGTTTAGTTGAACATTTTTGCATAATTTGATTATGGATAATTAATATGTTCCGGAAAAGGATTATAATTGGTTCTCTCTTCTTCCATACGCGTTCGGAAAAGATAGTCAACACAAATTCAGTCACATACTAATCATCTAGTTGAACATTTTTGCTTAATTTGATTATGAATAATTAATATATGCCGAAAAAGGATTACAAAACGTTGATTTTTTCCCTTCGAAAAATGACAATGACCAGTTCTACAATCAATTATTCATCATAAGCATATATATATATATTTTTTTTTTTGAATTATACAGAGGTATCCTGGCCCCACATAAGTGGTCCATACTAGTTACGTGTTACCACATGTCGGTCCTCTGTCCCTGGCGATGCCGAAATGTTAATTCTCCAGTAACCGGGATTCGAACCCAAGTGGCGGAACTCACAGCTGTGAACCCTTTACCAACTGAGCTAGAAGCTCTGGTTGATAAGCATATATATATATATATATATATATATATATATATATATATATATATATATATATATATATATTGGAGAAGGTAAATGTTGGGATTGATTTATTAATATGACACGAACATACATAGCATGTATATAATGTTTAAAACATAGCAGGTATGAAAAAACAATAAAATGAAGGTGATTATGTAAAATGAGACATAATAATTACGTTGGCCCGTGGACATTTTAATTTTGTTAAAACACATAAGCATAAACCACAGCCTATTCTCCCAATAGAAATAAACAATTTTGGGCTTCATTTGTATATTCCGTTGGCCCATGAATATTTCAGTTTTTAAATGTAAATTCTTTGTAGTTAGATCAATTTCCTCACCAGAGGAGGCTTATTTGATCAAATCCCAAACTACATGGTGCATTTAGATAAATTACTATAAATATCATTCAGCTTCATTTATCAACTGCCAAAAGATGAAAACAAAAGAGGAAGAATGTTACTTCTCCAGCTACGCTCTTTTGCCCTCTCCAGTTGCTCAAATAATCACGAATCCAATCCTTGGCAGCATCAGAATTCTTGTAAACTTGGCACTGTCTTTAGTGAATACCTCATCGTTTTCATAGCCTCTGCTGCAGATTTCAAGTAAGCTCTTGGTAGCTCTTTGGTCTTTGCTAGGCGTTGTTCTCTCGTTAGGATCAAACAAAGGCATTAACAACTCATTCTTCTCTGCGTCATCCTTCTCTTCTACATATTATCAAGAAAACTCAAATGTGGCCAAGAACAAAGCACAAACACAATCAAGAATGCACGACGAGCAAAGCCATGAGAAGATCTCTCTTGATGCTCTTCGTCTGTTTAATTGCAAGTTTCAAACAGTTTGAGGACAGAGCTTTTGTGAAAGTGAAATGCATTCAAATTGATTCGTTCAGGAGACTTGATTGATAAAGAAGTTAAGATGATAAAATAAAATGCGCTAGAAGGAGGGGTCGAACCTCCGACCTTGTGGTTAACAGCCACACGCTCTAACCAACTGAGCTATTCCAGCTTGTGCCATCCTCACTGCGGATAATCTTAATCTTCAAACTGTAAACCACCACTATATAAAATTATGAATTTATACTTTAATTTATTATAAGTTAGATATTTTTTCTCACAGAACATACAATTAATCCAAATAATTTGAATTTTAAATACTATACTTAACAAAAAACATAAAATTATAATATATTGAATATAATAAGATTATCAATTTTTTTAGATCATCAATTTTCAAGATATATGGATTTAATTGTTTATGAAGTGTATTCAATTTTTTATTTTGACAAAAATTAAAATAAGGGTAACCAGATGAGCTAGAAGTTGAACTTGACTAGAGATACATCTACCAGCGACTGCTAAAAATCATTGGTTGAGAAGGTTGAAGTAAAAACTCTCCATTTTCGCCTTTGCAGCATATGCTACATCACATGTTTCAGTCAACTATATGTATTAGTTTAATTAGGCTGATGAGTAACTTTTACACCGTAATCATTTAACAACATAATTAAAGGCAATATGTATATTATATACATATCATATGTATATTATATACATATCATATGATTGTTTAAAAGAACATATCGTATGCAAGTAAAACACGATCGACTCTTTTATATATCTAGACTTATCTCTCTCTCAGGCACATGTGAGCAGCACACATATGTCACACAAACATATATACATATACTTGGCCAGGGAGAATTGGAGACAAGCGGCCTAAAAGCAGGCACTAATTTATACCAACTTGCATCGTATAAGACAAGAAATTTGCTCAGTTCCTGCGCCAAAAACCGTAGGCTTGCTTAACAGATAATGTTAGTGTGCTTTTAAAGTCTTCCACAGATCGAATATATATAATCTTATGCTTTCTTATAAAATTACTAGAATTTGATCTGCACTTTCAAAACACAGAATTTTTTACTTTGTAAAAATATAATAAAACATATATAAGATAAGTAACCCACTCTATTAAACCCATCTCATTTAGGAGCCACTTAATTTAAAACCTGAACTTGTTACACTAATTTAGTTATAAGATCTAATACGATTTTTCGATCTAGATATGTGAATCAGTGAATATGAATTATTTTGTTATTTTATGTATAATTATTGTTAGTAGACAAAAAATAATAACTAGTGATATCAATTTATATCTATAAAGTAATTTGTATATTAAGTTATTTACCTAGATTTATTAACTGATATAATAATTTAATTATGTTTATTATTTTATATATTATAATGCTTTCTAAAAAATAATTATGTAAATTCTAATAAATTTAAAATATGTTAATGACAGTAATTACAAACTATACACTTCTAAATATTTAAATAGTTTCAAAATTATTATTAGAATACATTCTAAATTTATATTAATCTATCAAATAATATCAATCTTATTTTAAGATCAGTATTTATATTATGATATTATATGTTAGAATTTTGTTAAATTTAAATGATTCATATATTTTCAGTAACAAAACTATCAAATTTTGATATATATATATTCTCATATATATATGGAATAATATAATTTTTTAGAATAATATCTAGGAATATTCTACGTAAATCATCTATGTCATCAGTTTATTGGAATTTTTAGTATAATAAATTCTTATATGTGATCAAATAACTAAATAGATTTATAGGTGTTTATAAATATATAACTGAATCTTCATAAGTTATATTTTTATGAATTAAAAATATAGAAAAACTCAAAGAGATCACAATGTTATATTTAATGTTTTCCAAAGTTCAAACATAGTAAATGTTTACGTGAGTTTTTATTTAATTTATGCTTAACTAAACTTTTTTTTCTTCTAATTACTTAATTATTAAAATACATGTAACTAAATAGATAAGGACCATCTAAAAGAAAACTTGTCTCCTCACATGTTTACAAAATGGACATAATAACATCAAAGGCATTATGTATACTACAACATTAGTATATGAAAAATATATTGTTTATAATAATTAGTATGGCCAAAATTGTTGAATGCATCACTAACTACAATATAATTTTTAAATAACATAGATCATGTAAATATAGCAAGGGAAAGTGGTATATATGAAAATAATGAAGTAGTTTAGCTAATTTGGAAAGTGACGATTTATGAGAGTAAAAATGAGTTAATTGGCTGAATACCCTAAAATAATGCAGATACCATAGAGGGGGGTGTGGAGGGGGGGAGAATGGTAGTGATGGGGGAAGAAAATTGTGGGGGAAAGAAAATTGTATGCAGAGGCGTGCCTACAGTTCATTCGAAAAGGCATTTGCCTCAGACCCTATTTAAAATAGATATATTTTGGGTCCCTAAATGACAAAAATCACATTTAGCTCAGTGGTTTTACCATTTTTCAAAGATGCATTCCACCTGCGTTCGACCAAATTTCCTAATGTTTTCAGTTCTTTTCTCCTATCTTATGTAAGCATGACTATACATATGTAATAAATTTGTTTTTAACATTAGACTTATGTATATGGTTGACATGGTTAGTCACGATATATTGTATCTAAAAGCCTTTTCTTAATATAACTATAAATTTATTTTTCAAACTTGCTTTAGGCCTCCAAAACTCTTGGCACGGCACTGAGTATATGGAGTGCAAATATGTAAGGTTTGGTGTGTAGGGAATGCAAATATTCTAAAAATAAGTGTATATAGTAATTATATTAAAAATTATTAATGTTGTTAGCCTTAAATGTAAGAGTGACATAATTTTATAATTTTCTCTAAAACAAATGGTAGGATACTATAAAGGGTATTACTTTAATAGTATAGATATATCTGGCTTGGTTAACTGAGATATCTCTCTTAGTCTCTTGCACCAAATTTTAGCAAAAAAAAAAAAAAAACTGAGATATCTCTCTTTTTTTATCATCATTGAAATATCTATCGTAGTGAACAATTGCTCAGTAATTTTGGTTGAATATGCATGGACCTAGTTATCCACATCTTAGGATTCGCCTTTATTGTTTTTTTCTCGCCTTGTGTTATGTGTAATATCTCATGCATGGGAAGAATCTCAAACTTAATAGATCTCAATATTTGTGAATTGGATACCAGTGATTAATATATTACTCGTATCACCATTCGTAGTTAAGAAATTTGGATATCCCCGTTAAACACATGATATATTTTTCAATCAACCATCTTTTTAGCATTTATATGAATTTTTTTTTTGTAAAAGTCAATAATCATAGATGTCATTTCAGGATTTTCTTTTCGCAATTTTTTTCTTGTTTTCCAAATTATCTAAATTTTGTGAAGATTAAAATATTTCATAGTTTGCTTTAAAATCTTTTCAATAAGTACCCTAGATTAAAACCTTTTAAATATGTACCCTAGATTAAAGTGTTTGTAGAATATGGTAAGACATTGTGTGTGTGTCAGTTTCCCCAATCTATGGGTTTGTTAGCCTTGAGATGTTCAAATGATTGTGATTTTTATTCTTATGTTTCAAATTTTAAAGAAATCTCTTTATAAAATGTGAAATTTGATTTAGATCAACTCATCAAATACACTTTATGTGCTAGTCTATTCCATCTATATTTTCCTCGTATGGAAAATAAAAAAAAATGACTCATTGAGTTCTTTTTATATCCTTTCAACTTATTGAGTTGAAATTTAACCTATGATACCTGGGTAGATATATACCTATTGAATAATAATTAATAGTGGTGTTCATTTTAGTTGGAGTATTATAATCTTAATGATAACCTTAATAATAGTCAAATACCAGTCTAAAAACTCTATTTAAATAGAGTAGAAGTATATCCTCTTATATATAATTTTATTGATATGATTTAGTTAACATTTGATTTATTTAGAAATTGAAATATGAACATTTCAAACTACTTTATAGATCTGGTGTAAAAAGTTATACTAATTATGATGAATATATTTCTATACAAAGTAAAATCTAAATAATGATACACAGTGTTTTATTAAACTATTTTTGTAAATCGGGATAAAGAGTTAGTTTTTATTAGAAAAAACTGAAAGTATATTCTTTTAGTTAGTCATTAATAAAAGGACTCAGTTAATATTTGATTAGTTTATATATGAAAAATCAGAAATTTGAAAACTCGTTTGTTTATACGTCATAAAATATATGAAAAATTATATTAACTATGATGAATATAATTCAGTACAAAGTAATAATATAAACTATGATGGAACCGAGGTTTATGCATTTTTTTAATTGGTTTAAAATGTCAAAAAGACTAAAGCTTGAAAATATAATAAACATTAGTTTATAAATAATAAAGTACATATAACCATATAATGATGACAAAAAACCATATAATATAAATTCCATTTGTTAATACAATAATGTATATAAAAGTGAGATATGTATTTTAAACCAAACTATAAACTATATGTTATACTATACAACATAACTAATAAAATGTTAAATGTTAATTTTACCCAAAAAATGTTAACGTTGATGTTACGTAGTATTAGAGAGATGAAGAATAATATTTATTAATTAGATATAATAGAGTAGATAACAAATTATAATAAATAGATGCGCATTAATGTTAGGAATGTAATATAGGGATCTAATAATACAAATGATGATTCTAGAGTATATTCAAATTTAACTGACAATTTTTGTGTAATAAATAAATAAAAAGACAGGGAATTAATAGATTAGATGTTTTGATATGCTTCATGTTTTTTTGAGAAAAAATGAACAATAAAATGAATGTGGCTAAGATTTTCTAAATTTTTTAAGACTGATGCTCTAATTTACGGAATATATATATATATATAAACATTTTTGTCAAGGAATTTCCTCTATTATTTAAACCATTCAAATTTATATTTAGATACACTACAAATTTATAAATTAATAATGTTGGAATTTCAAGACTTTAGTAATTTTGTAAAGTTATTAGTTTTAAAAAAAAATTGAATTTATATTTCTAAAAATATTTTTAATGTATAAAAATGAAAATAATATTTCATTTATGATATTATATATTGGTTAAAGTTTATAGAGATATATTTAACTATTTTTACTAGATTATTGATATATTTTATGTATGATGATTACATATTGTAGAATACAAATTCAATTTTATATGTACTTGGATAAAAATATAAATTAAGTAGAATACGAATTCAACCTAAAAAATCATGAATAAAAATAAAATAGCTCTGTATAAAACTTATCATATGTCTATTTTAGTTTCTTGTTTCGACGTGAATGTAAGTGAGAGCAACAAAACCGATGGTGGTGGTTTAGTGGCGCTTGAGAGATTTAAAAAACCCAATAAGGCGAATCCGGGTTTAAATTCCACCGGCCACACGGATATGAGCTATTGCTTTCGGCTCATTTGAATGTCTAGAAGAGAGTCTATCCGTGGGTTGTACCTCTACCCGGATGTTAGACTTGTGTCATCCTTGACCTGGATTTAATCATTTAGTCAAAAAGAAAAAGAAAAAAAAGTGAGAGCAACAAGAAAAACATAAGAAAGTCAATCTATTTTCTTAGATCCTATACATAATTGATACGTTATGAAAGAAGAAATAGTACCAATTGTCAGTCAACATAGCTTTCTTTTTGTTTGTCATGGCACTACACCTGACACGAAAGTTTTATCACATAAAAATAATTAATAAAACGAATATCAAAATTTCAGAAGAAAAACGATAATTTCTCAATCAAATTTCACTATACATGTTTTATCTATTCTATTAATTCTCCTGTATGACCAGTTGATAAAGGTTATGTCCATCTTTAAATTTTATAACTGCATTATATGAATATATACATATCTTTTTGTATGGTAACTGCAAAAATAGAATCAGTTATATACCTTCCTGCAGATCAGTTCACACGATCTCTGATCTATATCTTCCTTTTTTTTGTGTTCACTCTCTAATTTCTATCTTCCAATATAACAAGTAAAATCGAGACAATCAACTTATATATTCATGGTTAACCATAGCTGTTTTTGGTTTTATAATGCAATATAATAAGTAAAATGATGCGATCTTTTTATAGAAAAACTATTGTGAAGATCTAACAATTCATGTATAACCCTGTTCGAAATCGGAGCTGGGCTGTAAATCTATTTTTTATGAGTTTTTAATGTTTAAAACTGATATTTTGTGGCATATATGTCTATTTGAGACATAAATAACACGAAATCACACAATAATTTGACGTTTTTGCATGAAAGTAGTTCATAGCCGCCATGGAAATAGCTTGCAGAGTCGAAGTCCTAGAAAAGAAATCTGGGAAAGATGATGAAAAATTACAATTATGCCACTTATTAAAAAATTAAATTAAAAAACAGAAAATCGGACTTGCTGGAATCGAATATAGCACCTGGTTAATAAAAGCAGCGTATCTTATCACTAGGATATTGGATATCATTAGTTAACATCTGAATACTAACCTATATAAATTTATTGAGCTTAACGAATTTTAAATAAATTACTAAATTTTAAATATGCAAATGTAGATATTTCACTCACAAACATATTCCCAATTTCAGGATATAATACTACTAAAATCAATAAATAAATTTTTAATTTAGAAAATAAAAATTAAATTTATAAAATAAAAACTTTTCTAAATTTAAATAATAAAACTGAATAAGTATGTTTACTTGGTAGAAATAACATATTACAAATTAACTAACATTCATATTATTTTATAATATAGTAAAACGGGGTACAATTGATATTTTATGATTATAGATTTTTACGGGTTATTTCATCAATCAAGAAATATATTAATCAAATAAAAATAGTTTTAATAACTAAATAAATTTGTAAATGTATTCAAAATACTTTAAATAAATCTAATCCATTTAAATTAACCAATATAATTATACAGATTTAAATAAATACTTACAAAGATCTAAAAATTAAATAATTTTTAACGGATTTAGGATTTAAACGGGTCGATCAAAAATGAGATGAATTTAAATAAGATATATTTACTATTTTAACATCTTAACTAAGCATTTGAGACATCTTTATCGACATAATTACGTGTTGATTATAAAAATGTGTTTATTAACATCTTAAGATTTATACACAAATATTATTATAAAAAACACAAATATAATTAAAAGAAAAAAACAAATATAAAATTTAATTTAAAGGGCGGGTCAGAATCTAGTTTTAAAAGGTAAAACAAAATAAATCAAAGCAACCTAACTGCACGCGATCGAGACAAAACCCCAGGCCTCGCTCGATTTTCTCGTATACACAATAATTTATTAACATAAATATTTTTGTCCTAAAGCGTTAATCCCCAAAAACGTAACATGAGTAGTTTTCTACTACACATCATGAAAATATGTCACGTCAGCTTTTCCGGTGACCGTCCGACAAGAGAGATACAAGAATGTCGGCAAAAGCTTTGATAATGAACTTATGTGTATCTACTGAATTCAGTGAGAGGTAACTGAGTAACAGCTCGTGCAAGAACTCGTTACGGTGAACATCTCCTGCGACTGTAACGGCGTCAAGCATCTCCTGCATCGATCGCCGGAAGTCGTTGTAAGGATCAGGAGATTGCACGTATTGTTTCACGGCGGTTCCTCCGGTGAGAAGCCTAGGAGCAGTAGTATTCGTGCCAGTGGCAGTTTTGCAGTTAAGCAGGGGGCGAAGATCCGGCGAGTCCGTGATTAAGTTGGAACGGCCAGGGGAAGAGAAGAAGAAGCGACGGGAGGCGAGAACGGCGGTTAAGTCCGGAGGGGGAGAGTGATCAGGGGAAAAACCGTAATTATCGGATTCATCCAGGGAGGTGGAGGTGGAGGAGGAAGAAGAATCAGCGGCGGTGGAGATCGAGGCAGTGAGTGTCGTTGTGGAGGAAGGTGCGGCGTCGATGAGGCTCTTGGATATGCTGCGTCCAGCGGCGGCAGAGTCGTTGTAGAGGAGGTTAAAGTTGTTGATGAGAAGAATGGATGGACGGTTGTGATCATCGTCGGAGACGGCAGAGGGAGATGAGGAGGGATTAGTGAGATTTGATGGGAAGCAATGATGTAAGCTTTTCCACATGATTCTTGGCGTGGTGTTTTTGTTAGAGAGAGACCACAAGAAGATGTATTGAGCAAGTGGATTAGCTAGGTGGACTAATTTGTTTGATAGTATTAGGAATCTTGAATGTCTTTATATATCATGTAGCACCATGTTGATAAAAAAAAACATGTAGCACCGTGTTGATAAAAAAAACATGTAGCACCATGTATTCATTTACATACTTGTTTACTCTACGCATCGTGCCTTGGTGTTAGGGTTAAAACCAAATGATATTAATCTTTATTTCTCCTAGTTATTTTAGATGAAATACAAACTTACAAAAATTACCAATTTTGGTTTGCTAAAGTTAGTTTTTATGTAGGTAACAAAATCCATAGTATGTTGTTGTTTAAATCATAATAATATAAAATTATCATGTACTCTAGAAAATAAATCAGAACTATGTTGTAATTTAATAAGTTTTTTTTGTGTCTATAGTTTATGTTGAGATTGTTAATCTGAATGGTACGCAGATCTTGAGGAAGCCTACCTGTAAAACCAAAGGACCACAAAACTATTTGTTTCATATTTGAAAGAGGAAAATAAAATTTAATACAGAGGAAGATATTTATATCTTTTTCAATATCTAATATGCTATATAATGATAATGATTCCAGATGATGACAAAATATATAATAATAATAGTAATAATGATTCCAGATTTCATAATAGTACATTACTTTGGATCTTACTATAAAATTTATAAAAAAAATCAGGAAATAGTTCATTTCTGTATATAACTTTTCTCTTCTTTCTACATACTGGAAAGTAACATAGCGAAGGTCAATAATATGGAAGTGGAAAAGTATATAATAATAGAATCCAAAATAGTGTAATATTTTATTATCTTTTTGCATTTCCACTTATTCTATAATGGCAAAAACAAAATTCGTGGATGAAATTACTTCATTTCATATTGATAACTCAAGAAAATTATAGGAGAATTTGTCAAATATAACTCAAAACTTGATTTTAAATGTAAAAATATACCTAAACTTCAATCAAATGTAAAATTAACCTAAAAATATTGCGAAATTACAATCAGTCCCTTATGACCAAACAAAAAACCAGAATTTATTTTTACGAATATAACCCTGAAAAATTTTATGAGTTTCTGTAAGTCTTATGAGGTTCTGTAAGTCTTCTCGAAGACTTTCAGATATATCTTAAAAATAAATTTATAAATTTTATGAAAAATATTTTGCTGGAGAAAAAATTGAAATCATATAATTTTAAACATTTGTAAATGATATAAATTAAGATATCGTAAAATTAATTGTTTTCAACATAGATGAGTGAATATAGTGAATCATTTTTTTTTACGGTTTGGTAATATATGTTGTACTATTGTATGTTTTCTTAGGGTTAGATTTTGAAACTTTAACATTTTTTTTTGAAAATTAAAATTTAACATATATATGTTTAGTTCTATGTGTAGTAAACATTTTAAGTTGAATTTAAGGTTAATGAAGTGTTTAATTAGTTAATTAAGTTTATGGTTTATATTTAGGGTCTAGCGACTTTCACGAAATCTTCTGATGAATAGTTTTTACGGATTAGACGACTTTGAAGAAGTCTTCTGATGAGTAGTATTTACGGGTCAATTTACTTCACTGAAAGTTTTATGAATCAAATATATTTGATCTAAATGAAAATTTTTGTTTCCATATATAAAGAAAAATTTACACATTATTTTTTTCTTCTCAAATGGTTGCAACAAAATGTAAAGTTTCACTCTAAAAATCTTTAACCTCTCTGTAATCTCTTTGAACTTGAAAACACTGAACTTTATATCAAATTCTCATTTTTTGTCATGTCTTTCTCACTCATTTATCTTGTTTTTGCAGGTTATTAACCACATAGTTCTCATCTTCCACTATTTTAAAAGCAGATTTATAAATTTTAGATATATATTGTGTTCTATAAAAGTATATTTATTTAATCTTCCACTCATTTTTTTCTGTTTTGAAGCCATTTGAACGTTTTTGGATATGCAGGTTTTCCAGATCTGGGTTTGGATATGCAGGTTTTCCAGGTCTGTAAGAATTTGGAAGACTTCTCGGAAGTCTTTTCAGAAGTCTTCTAAAATATAATGATTTAGAATACTTCCATGAAGTCTTTTAGAAGACTTTCCTAGAAGTCTTCTCTCATGTCTCATTTTTCATAACAGATTTGAGCGTTTTGGTAAGTTTTCATGTTTGATTTTTCTTCATTTAATAACCTTTTATTGCATAAAGCTTTTACTTTTTCCCCAAACTAAAATTCTTCAACATCTCTCTAATCTCTTTAAACATGAAAACACCAAACTTTATTTGAATTTTTCATTTTTTGTTTCGTGTCTTTCTATATAATCTATCTTTTTTTGCAGGTTTTTAATCAGATGGTTCTTATCTTCCACTTGTATATGTATTTTTGTGTACTCTATAAAAGTATATATATCTAATCTTTCACTCATTTTCTTTGTTTTGAAGTTATTTCAAAATTTTCGGATATACAGTTTTTTAGATATGGGTTTGTATATGCATGTCTTTCAGATCCAGAAGACTTCCTAGAAGTTTTCTAAGGGAATCTTCTCCCATGTCTTTTTTTCATAATAGATCTGAGTGTTTTGGTAAGTTTTCATGTCTGATTTTTTTTCATTTAGTAACCTCTTGTTGCATAAAACTCTTAACTTTTTCTCAAACTAAAATTCTCCAACCTCTCTCTAATCTATTTAAACATGAAAACATCAAGATTTATATCAATTTCTCATATCTTTCTTATTAATTTATCTTGTTTTTGCAGGTTTTTATCACATGGTTCTCATCTTCCACTCTTTTAAAGGTAGATCTAATTTTTTTGGATATGTATTTTTCTGTGTTCTTTAAAGTAGATTTATCTCATCTTACACTTATTTTCTCTTTTTGAAACCATTTAAACATTTTTGAATTTGCAGGTTTTTCATATCTGAGTTAGAATTTAGAAGATTTCTGGGAAGTCTTCTTGGAAGTCTTCTGACATATAATGCGCTAGAAGACTTCCTATAAGTCTTTTGACGAGTCTTCTCTCATATCAAGTGGAGTGCAATCTTGTCTTTACGGAGGATTGATCTATAATAATTTTGTTTGTGGTATGTTTTGTGATTTGTATGTATACTCTTTTAATTGTGAATTTTTTTTTGTAAATTTGAAGAGATATTAATGAAACAATTTGGTAAATATGTTCATTGTCAACAATATTATCTTGCCAAAATTAATTGACATTATTGAGGTTATTGATACAACTTCAATAGTAAACACACAATAACACAAAAAAACTAGTCAAATTTATTACAACTAACACATAAAACTTTTCAAGAAAACTTAGTCAAATTCACAAAAGATCAAACATTACATAAGTTCAAAGATAGAACACTTTCACTAGAAGTCTTCTAGGAAATTTTTTGGAAAACTTTTGGGAAGTCTTCTCGGAAGACTTAAATTTAAAACAGAAAATTGCAATATAAGCGGGAAATTTAAGCAGAAAACTCAAATTTTAACTGAAAATTGAAATTTCAAATTTCATAAAATTTAAAAAGTATATCCTATGATATAAGAAGACACATTAAAACATATGACTTGATATTATTGAAATTATTTAACACTTTTGAAAGTTAAAAAAAAACACATCTTAACGTTACTTAACAAATTTACAAAAACTAACGTAGAAGACTTCTTTTAGGAAGTCGTCCATTTGGATCATTTTTGCCATTGAAAATTTACAAAGGAATATTTTCAGAGAAGTCTACTCTACAACAGACTTCTTTGGAAGTCTGTATTAGCTTATTTTGTTAACAAAAATATCTCGAAAATATCAGAAAAGACTTCCCAGTAAGTCTTCTAGGATAAACATGATAGTTTTGCATTTGACCGGATTGTGTCAGAAATTTGACTTTTCCTAGATGACTTACAAGGAAGTCGTCCAACATAAAAATAAAACTTCAGTATTTAACTATAGTTGGACGACTTCCATGCAAGTCGTTTCAGGTTACTTTTTCAATTGAAAAATAAAACATAAATATTTAATTTTATCTGGACGACTTACATGAAAGTTTTCCTGTAGACGACTTAAGTAGAAGTCTTTTGTAATAACCAAGGTTTGACCAAAATCTCGGAATAAAATCTTGGAAGACTTCCGTATAAGTCGTCTACAGAAGACTTCCATATAAGTCGTCTAGATAAAATTAAATATTTAAGTTTTATTTTTCAATTGCAAAAGTAACTTGAAACGACTTACATGGAAGTCGTCTAATTATAATTAAATATTGAAGTTTTATTTTTCTGCTGGAGTCGTCCAGAAAATGTTAAATTTCTGACACAATTTAGTCAAATGCAAAATTAACTCGTTTATCCTAAACGACTAACCAAGAAGTCTTCTCTGTTTTTTTCGAATTTTTTTTGTCAACAAAGAAAAGTGGAAGCCTTCCATAGAAGTCGTATCTAAAAATACATATAAAATCAATTGCAAAACTAACATCTGCATTGACCAGAAGACTTCCGTGTAAGTCGTCTACTGCCAGAAGATTTACACGGAAGTTTTCTGACGAACATATCTGGAAAAAAATGATTTTATAGTTTTGATCAGTGATATAACTTGTTTAGCATACATAGTTCTTCTCCAAACACACAGAAGCTCAAACGAAAGCGATCCACCAAAAATCATTAACTTGAATGGCTATTTGAACCATTAAAAATTAGAATCAAAATCTTATGTTTTAGGATGAATTAAGAGAGAAAGTGAAATACATGTTGTTTTTAGTTCATAATAAGTGAGATAGAAAAAATGTAAGTTGATTTTATGTGCATTAAGAACTTCAAATTGGTTGTTCATGGAGGTTGGTGTATCGATGTCAATGACAATGTTGTAAATATTTGAAGAACATGAAGAGATAAGAGTAAAATACCCATTTTCGAAAAAAGAATAACAATGACATTTTTGTGAATAATCTGATTTTTTGGAGTGAATAGGGAAAATAAAAATTCCGCAAAAACTTTGGATTAATTTTGTGTTTGAGTTTGAGTTTTGAATCATATTTGCAAAACTCCCAAAATTATATACCCAGTAAAAATTGCAAAAGAAGAAAAATCATTGTCCTTTCAAACACAGCAATACTCACGAGGAGGCAATTTCTTGGATTGCCTAAAGTGTGGTCGTCTCATAACTCGAAGACGAGAGATCGATGTTTGCGCAAAGTACACTGACTCACTTCACTTCAGAATTTTTCTCATCTTAACTAAGCTTTGTTTTTTTCCTTCACTTCAAAATACTATTTTGAACCGTTAAATCTGGTTTTACTTACTCCTTAGCAAGACATTCACCGGATGACATGATGCCCGATTAATTTTTAGGTGAATGTGCTCTTTCACAAGAATCGTTCCACAAGCATAACTTAAAACAAATTCCAATTTTAGTTTTTTTATATGTTACATAGAAACCCTACTGACTGTTTCGTTTCCAATATAATTAAGAACTAAATTATAGTCCAATAATGTCTTTCTCAAATTAAATCAAATTAAATCGTCGATGCTTGTCCCTAGGCCTGGGAGTATTTCCGAACAGAACCAAAATTTTCGGTTTCCGTTCAACTTTTGGTTTAGAATGTGGTTAAATTCATTAATTATTTTATTAATATTTGGTTTTTGGTTTGGATCGATAATCAGTTATTTTGATATTCTATTTTCCTCAATAAAATTCTAATAAAACCGTACAAAAAATCCGAATGAAACTAACTAAATTTCGAATCGTATTAACCAAAACTAAACTAATCGAATTTAACCAAACAACCTAATTGAACTTATTCAACTTTTAACAGAAATTAACTAAATCTAACTGAAATGAAAATTTTCTGTTAGGTCCAATATTTAAAATCGAATTAACCAAATATCAAACCAAATAAACTGTATTAATTGAATCCACATGCCTACTTGTCTAAAACTGATCTCTCTCAAGGAAGAGCTGATAAATATTTGAAAAATGAATCCATATTTGCTATTTTTTTAAAAAAATGTCCAATTAATATCATTGAATACTACTTGAGAAATCTATACATGACAACTCTCTTTAACCAACAGTCAGAGGCGGACCCACGTTGCAGGTGGTGAGGTCACCTGAACCCACAAAAAAAATATTTATTAATAGCATGAATAAAAGAAGTTGAACCCACCAGTTTTTATACTTTGAACCCACCGAAAATTATTTGGACTCACGAACAAAGCCCAGCATTTTTTTTTTGTTAAAAAACTAAAGCCCAGCATATTTGTCGATTGATCCAATAATTATAAAAAGGAAATTTTAAAAAAATTTGTTTGCTAAACACTAACATATTTAACCTAATTGTCTTTTCAACTTCCTTGGCTTCTCTTCTCTTCTCCAAAACCAATGTGCTTCTAATTTCTATGTAAGTTCAGATTTTATAATAAAGCTTTTATGTTATTGTCTCTTAATAACTTTATATCAATTATGTATGTTACAACAATTTAGTTTAAGTAATTGTAAATTTTTAATAAAATTAACTGAATTTTTTTTCTGATCTTTAGTCTAGATGATAAAATAATAGTTGTCTGTCGTTTTTGTTTTGTTTCTATGTATTTTATCAGGTTTTTAATAATATATTTTATATTTTTTCAGCAGAATCAATGGAAAAGTTTCTGAATTTAAAAAGAAAGGAACCATCCCCATCTTGTGATTTAGATGATTTACCATGGGATCCTGCTGATCGGATAAAAATATCTGAATACCCTTCAAATCAAAGAGATGAGGTAATTCGTAGATATTTGATTAGAGGTCCTTGTCAACCTCGTGGTCATATCTTTAAATAGAAAATGATGTCAGGCGTAATGAGGCGATTTAATCCTGTTTGGTTTGATCAGTATAAGAACTGGTTAGAATATAGTGTTAAGAAAGACGCTGCGTATTGTCTATGTTGTTACTTGTTTAGAGATATTAATGGAAAAGGTGGAAAAACTGATGCATGGATTAACGAAGGTTTTTCTAGCTGGAATAAGTTCAGTAGGCTTGCAGAACATGTGGGACAGGTTAATAGCTTTCATAATAATGCAGTTATGAAATGTGAAAACTTGATGAGACAAGGTCACTCTATTAAGCATGCTTTGCATAAGTAGGATGATATTACTAAGAATGAGTATCGGATTCGGTTAAATGCTTCATTTGATGTTTCCAGATTTTTGTTGCGACAAGGTCTTCCTTTTCGTGGTCATAATGAGTCAGAAACATCTGCTAATAAAAAAAACTTTATGGAGCTTCTGAAATACACTTCTGAACAAAATGAAGCTGTGAGTAAAGTTGTCTTACAAAATGCTCCAGGAAATAATCAGATGGTAACTTCAAAGATTCAGAAAGATATTGCGCATTGCTTTGCAGAAGAGGTAATCAAATCTATTATTGAAGAAATTGATCATGACGTTTTTGGTTTGCTGGTTGATGAATCTGCTGACGTTTCTGATAAAGAACAAATGGCAGTAGTATTTCGGTTTGTTGATAAAAGTGGGATTGTCAAAGAAAGATTCATTAGCATTATACATGTGGCTGAGACATCTTCAGCATATCTGAAATCTGCTATTGATTCTTTGTTTGCTTAGCTTGGGTTGAACATGAAAAAGTTGAAAGGACAAGGTTACGATGGCGCAAGTAATATGAAAGGTGAATATAATGGATTAAGGTCACTGATTTTACGGGAGAACACCTCAGCTTATTATGTCCATTGTTTTGCTCATCAACTTCAATTGGTTGTTGTGGCTGTTGCAAAAAAGAATTTTGAGGTTGGAGGATTCTTTGATATGATTTCTCTATTGTTGAATGTGGTTGGAGCTTCGTGTAAGAGAAAGTATCAGATTCGAGAAGATCACAGAAAAATGATTGAGGAAGATATTCTTGATGGTAAAATCAACACAGGAAAAGGGTTGAATCAAGAGGTTGCTATTCAGAGACCAGGGCAGACACGTTGGGGTTCTCATTACAGAACTTTGTTGCGTTTGATTGAGTTATTTTCTTCCATCATCAATGTGCTTAAACATATTGAGAATGAGGGCTTGGACGACTCAAAAAGAAGACAAGCATATGGTCTTCTTGTATACATCCAGGATTTTGATTTTGTGTTTTATCTGCAAATGATGGTTCATCTTTTAGGACTTACAGATAGCTTATCCAAAGCTTTGCAACAAAGGGATCAAGACATTTTAAATGCTATGTCATTGATGAAATCAACAAAGAAACAACTTCAAGATTTTAGAGATAATGGATGGCCTTCTTTGATGGATAAGGTCTTCTCTTTTTGTGAGAAGTATGAGATTGAGAAAGTTGATATGGAAGATGAATTTATTCACCCAAAGAGACCAAGAAAAAAAAACAGGAATATAAAACATGCATCACTACAAAGTCAATTGTTTATATGCTGTTTTGGATTTGCAGCTTCAAAAATTTAATGATCGCTTTACTGAGGCAAACACTGAGTTGCTTACTTGTGTTGCTTCTTTATCTCCTATTGGTTCATTTTCTGATTTTGACCTTTCGAAGCTGATGAACTTAGCCAAGTTCTATCCTGACGACTTTAGTCCTACAGAGTGCATATCTCTTGAGCAGCAGTTGTCTATCTACATCGACAATGTTCGACATGATGATAGATTTAATCATTTGAAGAGTCTAGGAGACCTTGCTCGTATGTTGGTGGATACACGGAAACATCTATCACTTCCTTTGGTTTATAGGCTTTTGAAGTTAGCTTTGATTTTGCCAGTCGCAACTGCAACTGTTGAAAGATGTTTTTCAGCAATGAAGATTGTGAAGACAGATCGACGAAATCGGATTGGGGATGAGTTTCTTAATGATTGTTTAGTTTGTTATATTGAGAAAGATGTATTTGAGACTGTTACTAATGAAACAGCGATGAAGAAATTTCAGGATATGAAAGATCGTAGGATGCTTTTGTAGAATGATACTTTTTTAGAATGATTTATAAGATTTTTTTTTGTTAATTTTTGGTTTGGTTTGAACCCATGAAAAAAAATTCTGGGTTCGCTCCTGCCAACAGTGATACTTGGATTTTATCAATCTATATCGATGATAGCCACTGTCAAAAGTGGGATCTGGGTGAGTGAAAAGTCACACAACATTACCCATATAATATTTATACAAACAAATATTGATACTACATACATACTAGTTCGACAATAGTATGGGAAGTTATAAATATTATTTTAATACTAGGGACTTTTATGACCTTGTCATTGTTTGGTGTGTAAATAATAAGTGGTGTCAAGGTGTTAGATAGAGTGTACAACATTATTTAGCCCACAAGTTGTCATTTTCTTTGGAATGTACTTTAGGATCAATTTCTACTTTTGTATTATTTTGAAATCATCATATAGTTTTATTGGATTTATCATAAGAGGAATCTCATCAAATGCGAAATGTGTGGTTGCTTTCCTTGGGCTGGGGGGTATCTATCTCTCTATCAATCTATATCACTAAGGGTTGTTATTGTAGGGACATGTAAAAACTTGTCGACAAAAAAGCTCCATTTGTGGGAGACATATCAAGATTTCACATGATTCTTGAAGTTGTGAAAGTTGTCGAGTGTGAACATCAAGATTCACCATAACACTCCATTGTAGATTTTGCCATAAGTCCCAGTCCGATTCAGGATCGTTTTTAAAGTTTAAACCCTCTAAATAAGTAATTACTGCCTGATTGCAATGTTACATTATTTTGGACTTACCAACCCCTATGAATCCAGCTAGTTTTAGAGTTAATTTGTTTATTTTAACAAAAATGATAAGTTCTCTTTTCAGCTAAAAATGATCGAAGTTTATAAATCTTACTGTGTTTTCACAGAAGTGATTTAAGATTTTTTGACATTAGTGATTCTTGTAAGCTTTTATCTCACTTGATATACACATGAATATACTAAAACACATCTTGTCAAAGATGTCTTAACCAAAAAATGACATCTTTCAAATATGAAACAGCTACGCAGTAACAGTCACAAGGACTTATATGTTCATGACTAACTTTTTTTTTTCCTTATAACTTTTCAAAGTTGGTGTCATATTGTGCTACCCTCTGGTACCGCTCCACTATACAAATTCCCTGAGGCCGAAGACATCCAGAAAAGCTCCCGGTTAACATTCTTTGCTGCTTCGAACATCATGTGCTTCAGTAAATAAGTTGCTAGTGACAACAAACTCGAACTCTCCATCACCGAGCTTAGGCTAATACTGAAGAACCCATGTGTCGGGATCTAGTTGCAGAACCGATGTGCTCCATTTAGTTTTCCCCCACTTCACCTCACGTATCGAGTAACCGAATCTCCCTTCTGACCTTTTTAAGAAGAACATCAAAAACATAAAGAGAATAATGAGCCGAAGTGAACTCAATCAAGCCACAGATACTAAACAAACATAGCATTGACAATTGAATCTAAATGAATTACCTCAGTTACTCGGCCTGATAAGACGGCCTGATAAGACGGCCTGATAACAAATACAATTGGAATCTAAAGGACTAAGCTTATAAACTAACTTGATTGATTCTCCAATCATAATTAGAACCTCTGCAGCTAAAAGAAGTTTCCACTTTTAGCAAAACCCATTAACTCATCTTCCAAGATTCTCACTTTCTCGCCAAACGTCACGACCAGAATGACATCTCTCCTCACCATCTCCTCTGTAAACTCAGGTTCTAAAATCTCTTTTCGCATCAGACTAAACCCTAACTCCAAACACAGAGCCAACACAACCACTTTCAGAACAGAGCAAATCACTGATCCACTCTCTGTTCTTTCGGTTTCTATACCAATCTCGGGGGAGAAACCGAAGCGCCAAACGAAGTCGTCGGAGTTGATTTGAAGTTAGAGGCGTAAGAGAGCTTGGTGAGGGAGCTTTTCTGTACGCTTAAAAGGCAAGAAATCGAGCGTTGCGTTGAGACTGTCGAGACAGATCTCGCAGTTACTGTCTCTTCTCTCTGATGAATCCTCCGTCGAGACGGTGGTTGTCTTCGACGGGGTGGTGGTATGCTCCGACGAGGATGAGATTGAGATCTTTCCTCTGAATTTTGTTGGGTGATTTTGTAACTTCCTTTATATTTTTAGTTTTCCCCGATTTTGTTTTTATTTGTTTATTTTACCATCAGTTTGAATTTTTAAATGTCGAGTCCTCAACGGTCTCCCTGACTTTGGCGGGTTTGTTTCACGTAAATGACTAACGTACCCTTTCATTCGGAAATGAATTAGAATTATATATGTGTACGTATGAAAAGCAAACGATGACTATAATTGCATGCATAAGCAATAATTTAACGAAACGTCAAACATTGATTAATGGTTCCTTACGACTAATCCAAAACACTTCACAAGCTCTTTCTACATTTGCAAGAACTATTAATATATTGGAGTATTGATTTAATTTATTCATGGAACTTCTATCATAACCAGAAATAATCAATGAATGTACGTCTTAACTAACGAACTCAAGTGCATGATTTGTATGCTTATGCCCTTTCGGGTTAGTCTATATGGGTTTTATTCGAATCATCGATGTATTTTGTATGTTTATGTCTTTTCGAGAAGAATTCTAAACGTTTTGGCTTCAAGAAACCATAGTGTTATTGATTTAATTAATAGTTAAAATATGTAACCAAATCATCGTAATCTCTTTCTTTTTCATGAGACATAGCACACATTTTCTTAGCCATTGTTTTAGCTACGATTACTATATACTATATTAATCATGAAATTTAATCTACAGCTTAATAGGCTATTGCTATACGACCTTAATATTTGCGTATATATATCCTCTAACGAGATGAGATTCGATTTGAAAGATACATAACCAAACGTTTATGATATGATTATATGATTAAACATTTATGATAGATGGACTTTGTTTACAGAACCAAACCTAAAGGCTAGAAAACTAGCTTTCAGTGGTAAATTTAGTTAAGGTAGTTGAGATTCAAAAGTCAAAATCAAAACCAACTTCCATAAATTACCTTATTAGCTTCCTCTATTACCTTATTAGCTTCCTCTATCCTCTATATATATCATTCGCCCAAGGAATCATAAAACCTCATGACCATTTGGTCTTGAACAGAGAAAAAAGATTCAGCTTGCCAAAACCACTAAACACAACAAAATGGATTTGAAATGTTTTCTAATCTCAGCTCTAATCTTCTCTCGACTTTCAAATTCTCCAATACTGATGAGTTTTGCTCAAATCAACACTCCATGTTCACCAACCATGCTTTCTAGCGTTACAGGGTGCATGCATTTTCTAACTGGAGGTGCTAGTTCTCCAACTTCGGATTGTTGTGGGGCCCTTAAATCGTTAACCGGAACCGGTATGGACTGTTTGTGTCTGATTGTAACCGCAAACGTGCCACTCGATCTTCCTATTAACCGAACTCAAGCCATCTCTCTTCCTCGTGCATGTGGTATCCCGGTTCAATGCGAAGGTACGTGTAACATCCCTGTCTCCCGGCGTCCGACCGGAGTTAACGAAAAGGGAGTTATGGACACGCGTATACCCTTTAAGGCAACCCGCCGTGTCCGTTACTGGTCCCAAGAGTCGACGGACGCATTGCTTTGTTTGAAATTCCAATCCACCCGTATCCATTTACTTCTACTTACAGTCCTGCGCATAGGGAAATGGAAAGGGAGGGGTGAGCAATTGAATTACTCAGTGAAGTGGCTCTAGTCCAGCTTGCCCGCAAGACACTCAACATTACTCTATGCGGGAGCTAGAACTGACCAGTCACTACAATCAAATATTGCAACAAAAGATATTTCATAACAACACCATTTCTAACAACCTAATAAACAATCAACTCAAAGAACACATACTCAACTACACTTCACTCAAAGAACTAGACTTCAACAAATAAGCTGACTCGACACCAAGCAACCTAGACGTATGGACCTATAGCCGTTTACGGACGTCCCACCTCGTGCCGGCCTATCCTGGAAGGGGCGCCCTCTCTCGGGAAAACCGTCCCCCTCTCCAGCTTCCTAAATGACTATCCGAGTTGCAGCTCGTTGGCACATCAGCTCTGTCCGCCCCCCCGGTCGTAATAGCCATACTTATGCCACGACTCGGCATTGACTCGACTCGATCCTAGGCGCCACATCTTCTTATATCCCGCATCTCGCGGTAGGCATCCACATTACTTCCCGTGGGTACCTCGTGTTAGGCTACTGTCCCACGGGTCACATCACATCCTAGACTCTAGACGCCCACCCGTTCTCGGTGGTCCAGACAGGACTACAAACAAGTTCATTGACACTTCCACTTTCACATTCTCATACTCATACTCATTTCTCATCCTCGTTCTTAACCACTTTCACTTTACACAATCTCTTTCACTTTACTCATTCCACTTTCACTTTCACTTTCACTTTCACTTAGACTCATAATCAAGATCACACATAACACTTCTCCTACTCTTGACACTTGGACTCTTTTTCAAACACTTTACTTCACATGGCATTGATACCAAAAGACATCTCAATAACATTCATATCTCAATCACTTATCACTTATAGCTCTAACATCCTAGATACCACTTGTGGTACACTTCACATGCATCAATCACTAAGATATTCTCTTCTTTCTATCCACCTAGCTTTCAATCACACATCAAGACATGGGACACACGATCGATCACATAAACATCCACATCAATAATAACCACATCAACACAAGGCAGTCCATTAAGTCCCATTTAACAGTGTGAGCGTTCTTATGCATCATGATCACTCATCTAGCATCCTAGTTTTCATCATGAACTAACACCCTAACTTTCACGCAAGATCTAATCAATCCTAGATCCAACATAAGCAATGTAAAGATCAAGGGAGCAAGATGGGTTCAAGACACCTCACCTTAACCACAGGTTCTGAAGAAATCTGAGAAACCACATAATGGACCTTGACGGCTCTAAAACAGCAACTCGTTAACTCTTCAATCCGTCCGGTCAGAATGTAGTACTAGATGTCCTCTGTCCATAGACACCGATTTTACTCCGATCGGATACCATTTGATTAACCAAAATGGCTTCACATCTAGACTGGTCACGAACGCAGACTGCACCAACACCTCTCACGAAAACATGCATAATTCTCAGATAATAACTCTAAATGACGATCCGCTTGTTGGAGATGATAGATAAAAGAATCAACTACTTACTTGCAAATTTCCAGATTGTAAGCTTTCGTTTAGGTTGGCCGTTTGGTCTTTACGCTGAAACTGGTCGGAACTGTATCTGCATCGCTACAGCTTAAGCTTATTCTTGGCCAAGAAGCAACGTCTACAACTTTTGCTGTACAACTCCGATCTCGATTCCGTTTGCTGCTACAGATTCCTTGGAACGAGATCTATCCAAAGAGCCATGACTCGCAGCCTAGAATCTCCTGAATCGTACTATAAGTGTCTCACAAAATCACACCTAGGCCATGGATCTGGATCTGGAATAAGAGACAAGGGAAACGAGATCAGATCCGGTCACCACCACCGATCAGCTACACCACCACCACCACCACCGATCGCCTGCCGGCGATAAAGAGAGAGGACGCCGAGGAGAGAGAGAAAAGAGAGATCGCGGAGGGAGAGAGAGAAGAGAAGAGACGGCGGCGCAGGAGAGAAGGCTTGACGGCTAGGGCTTCCAGTCTCCGGGAATCTCTGCAGAGCTTCGCTTCAAGTGTGTGATGAGACAAAACGGAGAGGCTGCAGCTCCTTTTTATAAGGGAGAGAGGTGGAGACCTAGGTTTTTAGTCCATCGGGCCACAGAGAAGCCCGTTCTCCTTAAAACAAAATTAGGCCCGGGATAGGGATGTTACAACTCTCCCCCACTTAAATGGAATTCGTCCCCGAATTCCGCCTGTGAAACTCTCATTTCCTAACATCCCTTACTCAAGCGGTGCACGGAGCACCAAAACTTCTGACGGTTTCTGCAATCCCTGATAGCCCTTGGTACCACCTCGCTGCGGCATATACTACTCTCATGTCGCTTCAGGCGATACTACTGCCTTCGAGTTTTCATAGGTCTTCTTCGCCTTGTTCTTAGTTCTCCCCCACTTCGATCACGCATACCCCTTTTTCCGAACACCCGCCATTTCGTCTTCGATCTCGCGTGTCGAGACTCCCGTGCCAACATTCCGACTTCGTATGACACCCACTCGTCCTTTGCCAGATAGCGGTTTCGTAACATTAACTGGGGCGCTATTACCATCCTTACTCGGCTCGATTGGTGATGTCGGTGCTGGTGCCGCCAAGGCAATGGTTGAAAACTGCTTGTAGCCCAGAAACAAGATGCTCATCTTCTCTATCCACGGTTCCAAAATGGATAGCGGTTGGGCACGGTTTTTCTGCTTTAGCACTGTAGAAGTCCAGCAGTGGAGTGTCTTCGACCTGCCCTCTCACAAACTCTCTTTTCCAGGTAGACAAAAATTCCCTTTGGAAGCACAACCAGTGACTGAGCCTGAGGATACTTTGCAAGGAAGCTCTGCATGAAACGGATGATCATGAAGGTTTTTCCATAACCCGGCGCATGAGCCATGATGCCGCCACCCGGCTCATCTGTTACTAAGTAGGAACTGGACCCCTTCGATTTGATGAGGCTTCGGCTTGCTAGCATGCGTTGGATGAGCAGAAAATCCACCTATCATCAGCCCTTCTTCAGATAACTTAATCTCAAACTCTGAATCGCCTAACTTTTTAACCCGAGATTCAGAAGCATATGTCCTCGTGCTTTTTCTCGCTTTGCTGAAGTTCACATCAATAATGTCTAAGATGCTTTTGTCAATAACTCCGCATACACGGCAAACATAACCCACGTCGTCCTTTAGTATGAAGGAGTGCTCACAGTCTTCCACTTCATCGGTCTTCGATTCAATGCGTGAAGTCTCTGCATCCTTGGAACACACTATCGACACGGCCATTTCATTCCAGATATTACCAAGATCCTCATCTGCTGCTTCAGACTCATTACAACGTTCGTTATCCTCAATGCCCACATAGACACCCTTATCGGCGACCATACCATTTCCAATGGCAAGGACCTTTTCTCTCCCCGTTTGTCCCACGCAAACACCTCCGTCAATGACCATACCGTTTCCTCTAGCAAGGCGGTTGCCTCTGCTACTTTGTCCCTTCACCAATGCAGTAATGGCACAAGACATCTCCTTTCCCTTCCCCAAACAACCTCCTCAAAAATGAACTGCGGCGTCACCGACACCACGTTACCTTGACTCTTCCGATGCTGCACAAGACTCGACTGAAACGGATACTTAGGCTTCTCAACACCATCTTCATCATCATCGTCAGATTCAAGAATAACAATCCCAGTGGGGAGGAACCACACAGAGAGCCCCCTTCGAACCATCATCATCATCCAAGTCAATCACACAATCCAAAGCCAGCTGATTCTCCAAACTCATAAGTTCTCTTTGACCACCCTCTGCTGCTGCTGCTCCTGCTCCAACACAGTATGGGCAAGCGACGGATACAACCAGATGCAGCGCTTCACTAGCCCCATCCTCAGGTTAGCCACCTCTTCCAACTCTTTAGTAACGCTCCCGAACTTACCACCGTCTAGAGCCTCGAGCATGTGGCTGACGGCAAGGGTTGAGAAAAGTCGGTGACTTTCGATGAGTTCCTGACTTTCTTCGAAGGCGTCTCTCTTCGGGGCTGAGAACTTGCGCGGACGTCTCCGCTTCTTCTTGGAAAGCTCCTCAACAAGCGGCTCAGGAACCCACTCCATATCTGACTCTGGTTCTTCTTTCCTTGGCCGACCCCGTCCTCGCTTACCCGAAATTTCCTCCGACTGATACTTGGTCGATGCTCGAGCATACCGAATATCCTCACACATCAGATCCTCCACCCATTCACACTGCGTAGTCCGGCGCTCGAACGTTGGCAATGAAGGCCCCCACCTAGGTACCACTCTTCCCGCTACGATGCGTGGAGTCCGGATGTCGAACTGGCCCGTCTTTTCTGGTCCACTACACTCACGGCTGTCACCATTGGCTGGCGAAGACATCCTGCTAGTAAGGATCCGATAAGAACCATAATAGAAGTATAGATATAATGGGTGGTTTTTTTGAAAACATCATACAACTTTCTCGAGTATCAAACTTTCGCAAACTCTTTTTCTTTAAAACATGATTTGAAAACTTTGGAAATGCCGACCCCTTAGAATAGCACTAAGGGATCTTAACCCCCGCTCTGATACCAATTGTAACATCCCTGTCCCCCGGCGTCCGACCGGAGTTAACGAAAAGGGAGTTATGGACACGCGTATACCCTTTAAGGCAACCCGCCGTGTCCGTTACTGGTCCCAAGAGTCGACGGACGCATTGCTTTGTTTGAAATTCCAATCCACCCGTATCCATTTACTTCTACTTACAGTCCTGCGCATAGGGAAATGGAAAGGGAGGGGTGAGCAATTGAATTACTCAGTGAAGTGGCTCTAGTCCAGCTTGCCCGCAAGACACTCAACATTACTCTATGCGGGAGCTAGAACTGACCAGTCACTACAATCAAATATTGCAACAAAAGATATTTCATAACAACACCATTTCTAACAACCTAATAAACAATCAACTCAAAGAACACATACTCAACTACACTTCACTCAAAGAACTAGACTTCAACAAATAAGCTGACTCGACACCAAGCAACCTAGACGTATGGACCTATAGCCGTTTACGGACGTCCCACCTCGTGCCGGCCTATCCTGGAAGGGGCGCCCTCTCTCGGGAAAACCGTCCCCCTCTCCAGCTTCCTAAATGACTATCCGAGTTGCAGCTCGTTGGCACATCAGCTCTGTCCGCCCCCCCGGTCGTAATAGCCATACTTATGCCACGACTCGGCATTGACTCGACTCGATCCTAGGCGCCACATCTTCTTATATCCCGCATCTCGCGGTAGGCATCCACATTACTTCCCGTGGGTACCTCGTGTTAGGCTACTGTCCCACGGGTCACATCACATCCTAGACTCTAGACGCCCACCCGTTCTCGGTGGTCCAGACAGGACTACAAACAAGTTCATTGACACTTCCACTTTCACATTCTCATACTCATACTCATTTCTCATCCTCGTTCTTAACCACTTTCACTTTACACAATCTCTTTCACTTTACTCATTCCACTTTCACTTTCACTTTCACTTTCACTTAGACTCATAATCAAGATCACACATAACACTTCTCCTACTCTTGACACTTGGACTCTTTTTCAAACACTTTACTTCACATGGCATTGATACCAAAAGACATCTCAATAACATTCATATCTCAATCACTTATCACTTATAGCTCTAACATCCTAGATACCACTTGTGGTACACTTCACATGCATCAATCACTAAGATATTCTCTTCTTTCTATCCACCTAGCTTTCAATCACACATCAAGACATGGGACACACGATCGATCACATAAACATCCACATCAATAATAACCACATCAACACAAGGCAGTCCATTAAGTCCCATTTAACAGTGTGAGCGTTCTTATGCATCATGATCACTCATCTAGCATCCTAGTTTTCATCATGAACTAACACCCTAACTTTCACGCAAGATCTAATCAATCCTAGATCCAACATAAGCAATGTAAAGATCAAGGGAGCAAGATGGGTTCAAGACACCTCACCTTAACCACAGGTTCTGAAGAAATCTGAGAAACCACATAATGGACCTTGACGGCTCTAAAACAGCAACTCGTTAACTCTTCAATCCGTCCGGTCAGAATGTAGTACTAGATGTCCTCTGTCCATAGACACCGATTTTACTCCGATCGGATACCATTTGATTAACCAAAATGGCTTCACATCTAGACTGGTCACGAACGCAGACTGCACCAACACCTCTCACGAAAACATGCATAATTCTCAGATAATAACTCTAAATGACGATCCGCTTGTTGGAGATGATAGATAAAAGAATCAACTACTTACTTGCAAATTTCCAGATTGTAAGCTTTCGTTTAGGTTGGCCGTTTGGTCTTTACGCTGAAACTGGTCGGAACTGTATCTGCATCGCTACAGCTTAAGCTTATTCTTGGCCAAGAAGCAACGTCTACAACTTTTGCTGTACAACTCCGATCTCGATTCCGTTTGCTGCTACAGATTCCTTGGAACGAGATCTATCCAAAGAGCCATGACTCGCAGCCTAGAATCTCCTGAATCGTACTATAAGTGTCTCACAAAATCACACCTAGGCCATGGATCTGGATCTGGAATAAGAGACAAGGGAAACGAGATCAGATCCGGTCACCACCACCGATCAGCTACACCACCACCACCACCACCGATCGCCTGCCGGCGATAAAGAGAGAGGACGCCGAGGAGAGAGAGAAAAGAGAGATCGCGGAGGGAGAGAGAGAAGAGAAGAGACGGCGGCGCAGGAGAGAAGGCTTGACGGCTAGGGCTTCCAGTCTCCGGGAATCTCTGCAGAGCTTCGCTTCAAGTGTGTGATGAGACAAAACGGAGAGGCTGCAGCTCCTTTTTATAAGGGAGAGAGGTGGAGACCTAGGTTTTTAGTCCATCGGGCCACAGAGAAGCCCGTTCTCCTTAAAACAAAATTAGGCCCGGGATAGGGATGTTACAGTACGTATCCTCTTTTTCTTTTTTTTTTGAAATATTGAATCTATTATTTTTTTTGTTTCTGGTGTTTTATATCTATACTTTTAAATTTCGATTTGTTTTTTTTTGTCTTAACGTAAACATTTGTGAAATCGCGCAGCTTCTTCATCACTTCTTTATTCTCCAGGTAAATTGTACGGATAATTTTACTGAGTTTGTTTAATCTCTTTACGAATTACTTTCCAAATTTTAATATATAAGCTCAATGTTTATGACTTACAGGGCCTGCGTCTCTCGGTCCAACCACTTCTCCTCCTACCGAAACCCAATATTATCCTGAAGGTAAAGTAACATTTTCCTCATAAATTGTTACTTACATTATCGAGTTTATTGACATCGCCTAGACCAGGTTATCCCGAAGGACCCGTAAATGTTCAGTAGATACTTTTAGTGACCCGAGCGTTAACTAAGTTCATTATTACTATTCATTAATATACGTTACTAGCAGGCCCTGCTTCTTTCGTTCCGGCCACTTCTCCGACAAGTTGGATGGATCCTGATGGCATGACTGATGATGGTAAAGCACACATTTTCTTTAATACTTAAAAAGTGTTTTTTTCTAAGCATTTTCTCATCATTTGGTACTAATTTATTCGAGTTTATTGACATTGAGCAGACACGGATCTTCCCGGACCGCGCGATGGAGGAGACCCGAGGGAGCCACCAAAGACTTCAGCTTCGTCGCCTTCCTCTTCAGACTCTCTCAAGCTTTCGCTTCTTCTATTTGCTCTTTTCGCATTTGGGTTCATCAGTTTCTTCTAATTCGCCTTTATTCCAGTTTATATGATCTGGTTAAATAATGTTCTAAATTTTTATAAGTATTTTGATGTTACCTGTCTTCTACTAATAAAGCAGTTTCCACAAATAATCCTAACTATAATTTCTTTAACAAAAAAGAAACTATAATTCAAATATGATTGCATATAAAATGAACAAAAAAAACGTTCCAGAAGATATAGACAAAGAACATTTGAACAAATCCACAATACCCTGTTCATTCGCAGAGCCGGGCTTAGACCCAGTTTTGTGAAACATTCGTGTAGGCCCCCACTTTATTGGGCCCCTCAATTCCATATTTTCCTTTGATATATATGTAGCCATTGATGTTACCGAGTCCACCATTTCTGTTTTTATTTTTTATTTAACTTACTAGACAATTTTGAAAACTGTATTGTCTTTTCTGCTTCTATTGCTTTGTTTTCCAGAATACTAATGCACTATGTTTTGAAGATTTATTTTTAAGACTGTAATTTTTGAAGATCAACCATGTTTAGATTGTTCTTTTCATCTTGTTCTGTAGTTATTTTTATAAATCTTTTAGTGTTGCCTTCTTTTTTCTAGTGTTGCATTCTTATCATGAAATCTAAGATGAATTCATTTTTACTTTAACTAGGGCCCCGGATATCTCAGGTCCGGCTCTGTTCATTCGCAGAGCCGGGCTTGGACCCAGTTTTGTGAAACATTCGTGTAGGGCCCCCACTTTATTGGGCCCCCCAATTCCATATTTTTCTTTGATATATATGTAGCCATTGATGTTACCGAGTCCACCATTTCTGTTTTTATTTTTTATTTAACTTACTAGACAATTTTGAAAACTGTATTGTCTTTTCTGCTTCTATTGCTTTGTTTTCCAGAATACTAATGCACTATGTTTTGAAGATTTATTTTTAAGACTGTAATTTTTGAAGATCAACCATGTTTAGATTGTTCTTTTCATCTTGTTCCGTAGTTATTTTTATAAATCTTTTAGTGTTGCCTTTTTTTTTCTAGTGTTGCATTCTTATCATGAAATCTAAGATGAATTCATTTTTACTTTAACTAGGGTCCAGATATCTCAGGTCCGGCTCTGTTCATTCGTTCACCAACATGAAAAAGTGAGTGAAGGAATCTCAGGTCGCGTAATTGCTGAAGAGATTGAAGCACATGGACTGAAAATTCGGCCTTTTGATTTTGCATATGTTATGTGCTACGAACCATCGAAATCTAATGGGCTATGATTACTAAACCCATATTTCCATGCTAGTGGATTTTAGATTTCTTCTAATATTTTTTTTTTTATGTTTTCTATACTAAATATTTGATAATTATAGTCACTTGTGTAGTGTTTTTCTTGTGTCACGGACTTGTGTAGTCTAGTGACTTCTATACTCTGATTTGTAATCTTCTGTAGTCACGGGACTGTTGAGTATCAAGAAGCTTGTAATCTTGTGTATCAAAATGTGTAGTTACGAGACTTGTGTAGTCATTTGTATACTAGTGGGTGTTCTCTATATAAAGTTTGTATTGTCAAAACATGTTGAGCATTAACAAGTTCATCATCTCTCGTTCTCTCCAAACAAAACGACCATACACATTTCGATCAAAACGACCAAACACATTTTGATCACACTTTTCTCTCATGTGCTATTCAGCTCACCAAACAAAACAACGAAACACATTTTCATCTAAACAAGTTCATGTTCTCTCCCTACAAATATCGCCAATATGATAGGTGTTTGGACATTAACTCGTGATACACATATGCATCAACGACTAAAAGATGATTTGGTTGAATATGTATGGCTTAAATTTGAACGTGATGAAGACAACAACTGAGCTCGGATGCTTTTTTTAAAAAATTATCATTTTTACTATTTTTTGTTTTTAAGTTTTTTTCATATTAATCTATGTTTAGAATGTTATCTTTTTATAATGTTTTATTTAATAAATAAATTTTATCTTTATTTAAACAATTTTTTTTAAAAACCCCTAAATAATAAGAAACTTGCATTGAAGGGCATAAATATTCGGGTCTCTTAAATATGTCTTTTAACCTCACATTTACAACTAATACTATTAAAAAATATTAAGAGATCCATTTGGAGTTTTTGGGATAATGACGCTCTAAGAGTTGTATGTTAAGTAGACATTATACATACAACTCTTAGAATATCCAAAGTCTTACACTGTTGTTAACTTCCCAGTGGCTTGACTTCAGATCAATTGTTTAACACATTTCAAGTTCTTTGCATGAAATCTTTTGTGTAAGCATATCAAAGCCTACACGTATCACCATATTTGTTCACTATTTCATCAAGTTTCTGAATCTCTTGACACATCTTAATAATCTTGACAAAACATTTTTGACTAGTTACTTGTACAGTTCTATATATCACAAGTTGAAGCCAAATAAGCTACGCATACTCTGTGATACCTTCAACGTTTGTCACGTCACGTGCCAGGTCCATGCACATCTCCACTTCTTATATTAAGACCAGACTCATTCACTTGCCTCTTAGTTAAGTAATCAGACAGAATTTGGAAAAGAGAAAGAGAGAATTAATTTGGTCAATGGAGAAGGCAGTCCATTTGTCGACGAAAGCTGGACCAGAGGTTTCAGGAGAGCCAACGAAGACAGGAACCTCCTATTAAGCTAGATGGACTTCACACTTAAAACCAATTGGTAATAAGAGGAGTGGCCCATCCACCTTATATATTACTAAGGATCCCTTCCAACTACCGATGTGGGACAACTATGTGTCTAATACGCCCCCTCGAGATGATGACTCTTTGAGCGTCAATCTCGGAATGCTCGGGCAAGGATCGATGGGCCAACTTTGGGCCAGATCGATGAGGATCGGGTTGGACTGCGTGGATCGGGCTCTGATACCATATTAAGCTAGATGGACTTCACGCTTAAAACCAATTGGTAATAAGAGGAGTGGCCCATCCACCTTATATATTACTAAGGATCCCTTCCAACTACCGATGTGGGACAACTATGTGTCTAATACCTCCATGGTTGACACGGCCGCTGCAGCTGTACAGAGTTTCGCTCCGGTTAACCAAATCCACCACCATTTCTGCGCGTACGATTCTTAAATCAATAAAACTGATTAGCAATCGTCTATTTGCAGCAATATACATATCAATATTCTTGTATTTTAGGATCAAACTTCTCTTTTTTTTTAATTATATGAAACGCAGTGTGTATATATCTTTTATTGAATACTTGGTCAGTTACTATCTATATACAGTACTGTTGTTTATTTTTCTTTCTCTACCAATAAAGAAACTAAGCACATCAATAATCTATGCTAGTTTTTTTTTTCAATTTTACGAAAAATAAAAGAAAAAGGAAAAGGAAAAAAATTTGCATCTGAAAAATACAAATAAGGTTTAGAAGATATGCTTTTAAAGATTTTTTTTCCTTTTTTTCATAAGAACCTATGTGAACATAGGTAATTTAGAGTTATGTACATGCATGGATGAAACTCGAGTGTCTATTTTCCTCGCAAACAATCAAAAAAAGTTGACTATCTTTTTGCGCTTTTAGGTTTCATTTTTATGCATATGACATGACCCGACAAGTGGAGGCACATCATTTCTGCAGTCACATAACGAGGACATGCGTCAGTGTCTGATCTACGACGGTCCTGATGCCAACGCTCGTCTGATAGGTTTGGAGTACATAGTGACAGAGAAGCTTTTCATGACAATACCTGATGATGAGAAGAAGCTTTGGCACTCTCACGAGTGGGAGGTTAAAGGCGGGTTCTTGTTCATGCCCGGTGTTCCCGAACCAATTCAACGCCAAGATGTCGAAAAAGTCGCTAAGAGTTATGGAAAAAGTTTACCATTTCTGGCAAGTGGATTTGGGGCATGAGCTCCCAATTGGTTTACCTAATATTATGATGGCTGTTACTCGCGACGGACAACTTTATCCGGAGATGTTAAAGGGTAACTCGGTCATTTAGTTTATTCGTTTAAGTAGTAGTGTGTGTTTATTTACCTGTTATGTTAGGGAATCATGCATGTATGATGTTATCATATATATACAAACTTTGGTTGATGAACATGCAGAGATGGAGAAGCGGTTTGGGATATCGGTAGAAAAGGAGAGAGAGGCAAGGACTTATATGAAAGGACCAGACCATGGGATCCATCCATTGGCAAATGGAGGAGGCAAAGGGCTAAAGTTGGAGGTACGAGAGGTTGACATCAAGCCGGAAGAGTCCGTTCCAAGAGTCTTCGTCTAAGTTAGCGCTAGAGAGAGAGAGAGTGTCTTAAGAGAAGAATAAATAATGAAGCGATCGAGCTTTGCTTTTCTTTTGTTATAGGCCTGGATCATGTGTACTAAGTTGTAAAAGTAAAAGGCACTTGCAAATAGTATATATATGGCTTTTAAAGCAAAAAAAAAAGAAGAAGTATATGGCTTCTGCAACAAGATAGGGTTTATTTAGAGAGAAAAAGTGAAGAAGTAACAATTAAAAACAAACCTAAGATTAGCCTAAATCAATGGACACACTACATAAAGATCTCCAACTCACCGATCAGATGTTGGCAATCGCAACAAAACTGCGGCATGTAGGACAACAAGGACGCACCAAAAGCCATCTATGGACGCAATCACAGTGAAATCTATGCAGACAATATGGCAGCCTAACAACACCACCACCAGAACCCCTTTGCAGATCTTCGAGGCATATTGGGCAACAACCTTCTTCTTCTTTTCCTTTTCCTTTTTCTTCTTGGACTTCTTCTTCTTTTGAATGATTAACCATCCATGATTTCACATAGTTTATGGATCTACGCACCTTCCTATGTATGTTAACGTAAATCTCTTGGGTGATCCGAATGAAGATGTAGCCAAACAAGAGGCCAAAAGGTAGGTAGAAAGGCCTCGGAAGTATAATATTATGTGGATTGTAACTTGGATCTGGCCTAGTACCAAAACATGCGTATAGGCTAGAGCCGGAGAAAAATCCCGTGAGCATGAACGAGAAAGACCCTGGAAATATCAATTCACATATTGACATCTCTGGAATCCGGTCCGATCTGGGTAAACGAAGACGATCCATTCAAGCACCAAACTCCAACTTTTGCAACTCTCTGTGTTCTGTCTGTCTCTCTCTCTCTTTTGGTACAACTCGAAGTCTTTAGTTTCTCTGGATTCTTTTTCTTTTCCTTTTTTATTTTGCTTTTTTCTTTTCAGTTTATATACAAAGTACTTTTATATAAGTAGTCAGGGCTTCCGGTTCGGCTCAACCTCCTCGTTTGAGTCTTGACCTAGTCTCAACCTTATCTATATGTGTAGTCTTTAATTAGGTTTGACAAAAAAAATCTCTTAATTAGGAAAAGCATATCAAGCCTAGTACACATATCATATTTATTTCACTATTTCGTTTTAAGTTATGAATCTCTTTACAAATTTTAATAATCTTGACAAAATCATTCTAATGAATATGTTTGGTGGATGAACCGAGCGTTTTAAGAGAAAAATTAGATTATGATCCATCTTTTCAAAGGATGGATATACTTTTTGTTTTAATTTTTTTAAAAAATTTAATTTTTATATCTGAGTTTTTTTGAATATATTTTATCATTTTAATGAAATATATAAATATATAAAGGTCATCAAAATCGTTTTTCAAATATTTCTTTTCTCATTTCAAACAGTTCGATTTTCATTTTAAGAATGTGAAGTAAACTTTTTTATTTTGTTTTAAAAAAGTTTCAAATAAAGAAAAAGCTATTACGTTTGCAATAGTATATGGCGTCTAATGGATTTTTGCTTTAGTCTCGATGACTGCTAAGAACATTGTTTCCATATCCCATTCCGGTACAAAAACAAAAGGAGAAAATATAATAAAATTATCGCTACGACCAGATACTATGATAAAAAAAAAACTATTGAAAAGAAAACAAAAAGTATTAGTCTTGTTCATGTATGTGCCTGCCTGTAACAAGAAAGACCAATTAAGACACAGAAAACCCACTCTATGTTAATGTTATGTAAGCGATGGCTGCATCTTTATTTGTACTTGCCAGGCTCGGTCTCAATCTCTGTACATGAAGAGTGTATGAGAGAGGGAGAAACCTCGGTGTGTTTCAAGATTGAACAGCCAATTTCTGAAGATGTTGGAAGAAGACTTGAAGACTAACATCATCCGTGAATATTACATCAGAACCTGCATTCATCTCGCTCGGACTGTTGTATGTTGCTGAAGGGTTTAGCTTCGCTAACAAAAACCTTGCCTGTCCAATTATAAACCTCAAACGTATTACTCAAAGTCAACAACCACTAAAGTCCCCCATTCAAAAAGTAAACTACAAACTGAGAGATAACTAACCTGGGAACCATGCTGATCACATACAACTAATCTAGGTACAGGGAATCGTTCACGGATGATCATCTGCGCATCCTCTTGAGGAGCTTCCAATAGTTGTGCAAATGCCTTGACAAGATCAAATGAATCAGGATAGGTTGAAACCAATGCCCCCTTCATAGTCAGTTACAACTTGCATAGCCATTATTTACCTGATGTTCAGGCTGATTTTGATATCCCAGGTTGCGCCACTGCGCTATGGTCATTCCATGGAAAATGACAACGCTAATGTAAGAATCCAACAAGAGGATACGGTCGGCAGCGATGGAAGCAACGTCCAGCAATGCAGGCTGAGGTAGTTTGTTAAACGAGTAAGTTGTTAGAGATGGCTGAATCATAACAGCTGCGTTTGATATACTTTCTCGGTTCAATAACATGCGGTTGTACGCAGTTTCATCTGGACTATTGTTGAACACCTGTCAGTGAAGAAACAAGAGAACATTACAGATTTTTATTACAGAGATAAGTTTACAGCTTCTCCTATTTTGAACACTTACCTGGACAAACTGTGAACGTCGGAGATTAAATGTAAACTGAGGGAATAGTGAGAAGTTTGGATTTAGAGTAAATGAAGCAGGATCATCCTTCCGGTAATCACCAAACTTAGAACAAAGACGAATAAGGTTCCTGTCCAGCCATCGAGTAGCATCAAACCCCTCCTGAGAACAACATAAATGGATTGAGATTCCAGAATCTAAGTTTGAGGGAAGTGTTTGATTTTTTTTTTACTAATTACCTCAGTTTCCATTTTCAAGGAGCTAATCTGGCCACCACCACAGCAGCAGTTTCTTGATCAAAACCTTGCACCAATTCCTGGAGATATTACAAACCTCATTACTTCATTAGCATACATGTCCACACTCAAAATCAAAAATATATGTGTAAGGTCAAAATGATCATAAGAGTATGTGAGAATTGAAAAGCCAAAAACAGAAAGTGGAAGACAAAGATGCAAGACCAGATTGCACTATAACTAAGTGCTGAGGAGATATACGTAACAAAATGTGAATGATACTCTAAGATATCTAAACAAACTTGATAGTTACTTAGAGAACTGTTTTCTCCAAGTTGATGAAGTCACAGTCTTAACTCAAGCACTAGTGCTAATAACCAAGGACATGATGTGAACAAGAGTACATGATAGTTCTTGTCTAAGTAAAGACTGATCAATGAATCATTTTCGCGGAGATACCATCACAATGACCAGTTATTTAGCTAAAGAGACTAACGAGTTTTTCTAGAAAACCAAACATCAAAGACTAAGGAAACACATCAAAAGAGTGATTTTAGAAACCCCATAATGAAGTAGAGCAGTATCCAAAGTATTTTCCAGAAAAATAATATGGACTAGTACTAACCTCTGTGCTAATAGCAGTATCCACCCATTGTCTAGTAACGGTAGTAACTCGAAGTAATGTTTTACCTTCTTGATTTTGGTAGCTGCAATCATATATTTTCAAGATCAATTTTCTATTAACACGCACAAACCCCTGGAATTGCATGAAGAGGATTTACCTTGTCATAAACTGTATATATAGCTGTGCATTTACACCTCCAAGATTACTTGCTTGATCACTTGAAGAAAGATCAAAGAAGACCGTCAGGCAAGTACTTTTGTCGAGTCCACACATCTTCCATGCTGTAGTATTCCCCTCCCCAATAACTGTATCCGCAACGCTAGGCCCTTTCTGCAATTTTCCCCAAAAAAGCATAAAAATGTTTTAAGTTATCTACCATAGTTAAAAGAAGTATGAGGTCAGTAGCTTCAACCTTTTGCAATGACGCGCAAGGTCCAATAATCCCTTGGATTTTTATGTCCTTTGAACAATTGATCTCAAGTGTACCACTGAAACGGTGGTTTGAAGATGAGTAAGAATGCCATGGACAAGTGAGATAGCAAGTAGAGTATCAATCAGGCTATAGCAGCAGCTCACTTGAAACAAAGGCCGAGAGAGTGTTCACCACCTTCAAATACTCGTTTGAAGGAATCCTTGAATACAGAATGGCCAAAACTTTCTGATAAAACAACGAGTCCTCCCGTTCTTTCAACCGCCGCTTTCATTTCAGCAACACCAACCTAATATTCAAAACACGTGAAAAAAAAAAGTATGATCCAAGATAAAGCAGAGTTGAAAAGAAATCTATACCTGATCAAGCGCGGAAGCAAACAGGTCCAGTACATGTCCTTGGTTAACCAATTGGTTTGCTAGACCATCATAAAACTTCTCCGCTTTCTTATAGAAAGGAGCCGCATCTTTGTCGAGGTCTTTATGTGAACGCAAAGATTCTGATAGATCCTTTAGACAACTCAAACTCCTCCTCGATCATACACGTGTCCAACACAAAAACAAACACCGTAGCCGAAGAAGGCCCATCAGAAGGCCCCGCCGGCACAGCGTACTCAACCGTAGTGTACTGAGGATAGAGCTCGCAGGGGAGATTGGTCTCAGAGATGACGTGGTAGTGAGGAGGGAAGTGGTTACGCTGGAAACAGAGAGGACAGATCCAAATCTTGGCGGTGAAGTCGACGCGAGCGAAAGGGTTGAGTGCGGCGGAGCAAGTGCGGCAACGGAGAGGAGAGTAAGGGACGAACTGGATGTCGCGGTGGGGACGGAGAGGGGAGATGGAAGCTGCGACGGGGATGACGCACTTGCTCGCTTCGACTTTGTTGCGTGGCCAGACGTTCCACGTCATCCGGACTCCGTCGATTCCTTCCGGATCCGTATCTGACATGGTTTTTAAGGTTTACTTGATCACAGGAAGATGATTTTTAGCTCTAAAGGGATCAAACTTTGTCTCTGGTTTAGTGATGATGGGTCTAATGGTTTCTGTAAACTCAGGAGAAGACAGAACAAGATTCCAAGCAGAGACTCCCGTAACTCTCCAAAAGAAACTTCTTTACTTATTAAAGACACTTACCCCATGCAACAGTATTGTGACATTTGGCAGGTTAATAAATTTAAATAATAATAAAAGTTAGTTTATAAGTGTGAGTTTTTTTTTGAGAAATTGGGCTGTATAATCATCAAACAAAAGATAATTCACTCACTATCTAAAAAGTAAATCTTACCTATACAACTTGCTTCTTATACATAATATTGCCATATTACCCTCACTTACAACATGTGAAACCTGTGAAATCTGCAAAAAAATAAAAGAATAATAATAATACTGAAAAGTAACTTGTGGTTACCATTGATGCACATATCTTCTCTTCTTCTTCCTCTTTTACCATATCTCTGTTTTTTCGTACGTACAGATACACACCACCACATCTCTTTTTTTTGGTCATACACACCACCACATCTCAAAGCAAAGAAGAAACAAAAATTCTGGACTTACAAAATTGAGTTCGGAGGAAAAGATGACACCATAAAAAATAAGGTGACATCGTGATTTTATACTTTGTTTTTGTTTTTGTTTTCATACATTGTTTCTGTTTTTATATTTTGTTTTTGTTTTTATTTTTATACTCTGTTTATCTTTTTATTTTAGTAATCCAATGGTGAAAAACAACAACGGCGTACCGGTAGAGGTGTCGTTGAGTCGGAAAAAAGAAGAGGAGATAAAGATGATCTTTATATGGTGGTGAAGAATAACGACGGTGAACGAAATGAAGGTGTATCAGCACGTTTGAAAAAAGAAGAATTAAAGAAGATGAACTTGCCGTCTATACTATATTCGGTGAATCAAAAGTACTATACTATATCCACCATGTAGTATAGTATTATGAACCTGGTGAATGTCATTATTTGAAAACGGGGAAAACTGTTTATATCTCGGATGTGGGTTGACATTTCCGGGTTAGGGTTTAGTGTTATCATCAAACTATTGTTGTTTAATTATTCTTTAATGAAGCTATTTATGTATGGTTATCATACTATTTGAGACATATTTCTATACTATTTCTTAAAAATGTAATAATCTGGTGACTGTCAATATTTGAAAAGTGGGAAACTATTTATATCTCGGATGTGGGTTGACATTTCCGGATTAGGGTATATTTTTATCACATGGGTTGAGTTTCACTAACTCATGATTCTCATTACTCTGTTACTTGTATTAGTGATATGACTCCATATATGCCGTAATGTCAGTATATTCTATTCAATAATATAGTAGTACAACACATTCATATAACATTGCTACTAAACTTCCCTGAATTATTGAACAAGGACTGTTATTAGGTTCCACATACACTCTAAAAATACTATACTATATCCACCATATAGTATAGTATTATAAACCTGGTGAATGTCATTATTTAAAAACGGGGAAAATTGTTTATATCTCGGATGTGGGTTGACATTTCTGGGTTAGGGTTTAGTATTACATTTGGGTTTGGGTTTAGTGATAACCATTTATGGTTTGGTATTTAAAAGTTGGGTTTAGTGATTAAGATTTAGAGTTAAGTATTTGGAAGGTGGGGTTGAGATTTAGGTTTAGTTTATTCCATTCTATTTGGGTTTAGGGTTTATACTTGGGTTTAGGGTTTAGTGATTAAGATTTAGAGTTTAGAATTTGAATGGTGGGGATTGAGATTTGGGTTTAGTGATTAAGATTTAGGGTTTAGAATCTGAATGGTGGGGATTGAGATTTGGGTTTAGTTTGTTCCATTCTATTTGAGTTTATGGTTTATACTTGAGTTTATGGTTTAGAGTTTAATTATTAAGATTTGGAGTATGTTTAGTATTTTGGGATTGTATGTGAGATTATAATCCTATACTATTTCAACAATAAGGAATAGAATAACCAATGCATATATATGTGTGGTTAGTAAATGCATATGTGGATGCTTCTTTTTTTTGTGTGCAATAATTTATAGATATTTTTTATCTTTTGTTTTATCTGCCACTTTGATTATTCTCTCTCATTGACCTGTTACCTATAAAAAAAAAGGAGAGAACTGGGTAAACTATGACACAAATGTTAGATAATGCATTATGTCAAAATCAGTGCTCTGCACTTAATTTTGATGTCAAAGTTGATTATTCAGCAAATAAACCCTTTTTTTTTGTCCCAAATTGAAATATATATACACCAAAAAGTTTCTTCCCAACATTACAGCAAAGACGTTACTACAACATCATAATCCAAAAAGTATGTTAGACTAACTAACACCAACCATGTCAACACTCCATCAGGGCGGACAAACTATCCAAAAAACAACCCACTAGTTAGTGACCAGATGCATCTCTGTCATTTCCATAAAACCGATCCAACTATCTCTGATGACCGGCCGCAACGTATGACTGAGTAAAGCCAAATTTCCTCACACTCTAAGCAATGAAAGATGCACATCTGATAGTACTCCATGATCCAATCCTTAGCTCCCATACTTCAAAGGCCTTCAATTCTCTCTTGATTTCCCCTGCTTCAAATTGCATTGCAGGCCTTAATGCAGGCTTTTCAATAGCTTCAATCAATCAATCATGTCTCTACAGGATGAAACAAGCCTAACCTTTTTCTTCAATAATAATTTTTAATTTCAATGCTTATTCTTATAAGAAATTTTAAATTATTAAAACAAATTTTGAATTAATATTACAAATTAGAAAATTTTAATATTCATATTAGTAATCAATTAAATTATATTTTTTATTTAATAGTTTTAATTATGCGATGAAATATTGGATCAACATATCTTTTATAGTAATAACAAAAATAAATTTTAGATTTGAAACTAATTTTTGTTTATATATATATATATTTATTGTATTTTTGGACTAAATAATAATGCAGTGGCTATTAAGCGGGAACCGGGGGAGTCTCTTCATGTGTTTTATGTTTTCACATGATTACATCTCGTGGATATTAAACAAGTTAACTAATAATATGAATAGTTGAATACCATCGACGATACTATCTTGACTTAAGACCTGTCAAGTTACTTTAAATGAGTTTCTAAGACATATTTTTTCAAATTGTGACCAATTGGTTACTAAAATCTTCAATTAGATTATCCAAATCCACTATATGATGACCAAATACCTCATGATCCAAATCCACTTCATCAAAGATAAATTCACCGAACTAGGCAAACACTTATCAGCACCATTTCACAACTAGAGAATCAACTATGACTAAGCATCATCACTCTTTAAGAATGGTCCTCACTAGACGTTGATGTCCCGGAATGTTTCTGCACCTTTGCTGCCTCGGTTTAACCGTATCCTGATTATTTCCCAACATCAAATCATTCCTCGCCGATGAATTCTTCATCCTTGGACACAATTTCATGTGTGAATGCATCTTCTCCGGTTTAAATGACTTCCCACATTGCCTATATTGTGAATTATCATTAAGTTTAGTTATAATGATCGCCACAATATCTTTAAGTGATGAAAAGAGCGAGGCAAGCTTACGAGCATAATGGAGCCATGATGGAAGGCTTGCTTGATGCCACCTTTGGTTTACAAAATTCAATTGTCTCTCTCATCTTTATGCCACTCCATGCCCCTTCTAAGCTTTTTCTATAACCAAGAACACGTTACCAATTTGATTCGAATTTTTAATATGCTATTAGACCCTGATGATATAATATATTTTACGTTGATAGCCCCAATGATATGAGAAACACTCAGCTAAAAAGATTAGTTCCAATAATATGTGGTATTAGCAGCTAAAAAGTAACGAATTGTTTAAAAACGACTAATTAATTAACTTATTAAATAAAAAGAGTAATTAGTACTTTGGAGCATACCGAGCATTGTGCTGTTGGTGGTATTGGAATCTGCGTTCATCTTCCCAAGCCGCACCAAAAGCCCCAGACGCAGCCTTATTCAAAGGCACCAAAACGACATCGTTTGTGTCCATACCACCACACTTCATCAAGTTCCTAAGCACATGGGAGGCACGCAAGCTGGAATAACTCTTACTCTTAACAAAACTCGAAGACGACGAAGTCGAGGACGATACACTGGGTCGACCCGACTCTACGTCGTTACCCGACCCGTTTCGCGTCGAAACGTCTCTTTCACCGGATACTTTTTCCCTGTCTGGTTTCTTGAGAACGGCCATGTCTTCTACGTTCGTGGTGGATTCATCGGTGACTGTCGACGTAGTCGCCGTCGATCTCTGAGAGCAGAAGACCGGAGATTCTTTGTGGATCATCTTAGCGGCTATTCCGCCGCCACCACCGTTTCTTGTCTCGCAAGCTTTCTTTCCCGCATGAAGAGAATCCTCTGTTTTTAATAACCATTAGTTACAGAAACCAAATGAACCTCAGTTTGTGAAACATAGAGATCATTGCATGACATGACATACATACCCTTCGGAGGTTTTAGGAGAATCTCAGATCCTTTTAGCACATATTCGTTGTCGGAGATTGGTGTAATAAGATCGTCGTCCAATAAATCTTGCCATACATATCCATTCTTATACCTCCTGTATATCACAAGAACCATATTCAAACCATGTAACACATCGAAGTCGATAAATATCATAATTGTTAGTCGAGAATGTGGCAATTTGTACCTCTTACACGACCAAGAATATGCGTCTGGCATCGCATCGCCTCGTACACCCGCTAACCATCGCTTCACATCTGCATTTTTAACACATTTTTAGATGAGATTGTTCGGAGTAAAAGAGATAAAGAGATGAAAATGTAATTAAGAAGAGAGGTTTAACCTCGAAGGAAGACACCATTACGGGAGATATGTTGAACAGAAAAGAGATGAGGCTGGTCAACATGACCAGCACGGCTGAGGAAATAAACTAATCTCACTCTTCTTACTTCTCCTGCTCCACCATTACTTTCCATCTATCTCTCTCTTTTTGTCTTCGAATCTATTCTTCTGTGTGTCTTTTACAAAAGAACTATAAGCCAAAGCTAATTAGATTTTAAACAGTATGAAAACACTCTCAAAGAGTTTCACTTCTCTGCTTTTCAGACAGTAAAGAGACAAACGAGATATGACTCTTAAAAAATTAATTTTAATTTAGAGAGCAAAGTTTATGGATGAGACATGTTTTGAATGTTAATTAAAATACTTTAAAAAGAGAAAAAAGAAACCAATGAGACATGTTTGTGGAGACAAAACAAAACATATGCATAGATAGAGATGAAAAAGTGTATTGCGGATTAACGGAAACTGCATGTTTCTCGTAGGACTCCAAAGAACAAACATAGGGTTTCGAGATCACTTGCCTTTTGTTTTTGTTTCCTTGGTACAATATTTTTATTGGAACTTCTTTCTCTGTTTTTCCTTTCAAGGCTACGTTAAGGCGTACGAATCTGAAAAAAATACAGAAAAGGTTTAGTAAGAAGAGATCTTGAAGGAGAGATTTATGGTTTTAGACCATGTAAAGCTACAAATAGAAAGAAGATAAAGTCTTCTAAGCAGATTTATCGTGATTTGGCAACTTACCATATGCATTATCGCTTAACAATATATACCCTTTGCCTTAAAAGATCTTTGACCAAGACTAGCATTTATGAAAAACAAAGCCTCCTTTAATAATTTGATACATTTGATACTTCTTTGGTATTCTCTTCAGTTTGAGACTTTCTTTTGAATTAAAGCTAATCTATTTTGGTACTTAATCGAATTGAGCTAATCCGTACGAGATGATACTTTTACTTTATTTTTCGGAAAATGTAGATCTTTCGTTTCTTGTAATTCTTATGAAAATATCTATGTAACATGTGGAAAAGTGAAAATCGAACGTACAATTATTTTAGGTATCGTTCTTTTGTTTTGTTCAAATTAACATTGTAGTCTCCAACATGTAACACGAAGATCACAAATACTTCATAGATCATCAATGTCTTTTTTTTAAAGAAACAATAGATCATCAATGTTCCTCATTCATTTCTAGTTTTTCGAAGTTTTTTAAATAATTTGGTAAAACTAAGTAGCCATCGATTTATGTTTTCTTGTGTTGTTAATGTATATATTTTGGTGATCATTGTTGAAGTACGCTTATATGCATAGGGATAAAATGGATTTGAATGGAGAAGAAGAAAATTAATCGTTTCACAATGAAAAAAGGAAATTGGATTGCATATACATATCAACGCCAAAAATCAAGTTATAACCATAACAACATTTTGGTTATGATAATCTTTGTATAATATGTATAATAACAAAAGTTATCATTTATTCCGTGTTCATTCTCACTCTCACTTTCATCTTTAATCTCCTTCTTCTGAGACTATTTTTTATTTTCCAAATTTTCTGTTTTATTCCATGATTATTTGCAGGTTTGATGAAGTTTTTAGAAAATGAATTCTTCAAACATTGTATAACCATCATCAGATCTAATAACTGATGGGTTTATCACTTTTATTTATATTTTTTTGGCTTTATGATTTTGCTAATTTTTGGTATATGTGGATTACGATTCAGAGAATATGTCGAACTGTTAGAGAAAATAAACAGTGTAAGGTACTTTATATTATTCTATTTTATAAACATAGAATAGACATGGTTTTTTACTGTTTCAAGAAAATATGAATTTGATGGTGTGTTTGTTTAGTTGATGGTGCTTCAGTATAAAGTTATATGTGTCAAAACTTTATATCTAATGTAAACACTTGTTTTATGAACACTATATTTCAATGAATAATATACACAAAGTTTTGCAACACTGCTTGTGAATACTATACTATCTATTTTATTATCTAAGAATGGTGTAGTCATCTTCTTCCCCTTCCCCATCCCCCTCCCCTACCTCTCCTCCTCTCTCCTCCAGTGGCGAATCCAGAGAAAAAAAATTGTGGGGGCATGACATAAAATAAAAGGGAAGTAACAGCTTGGTAGGGGTTTCGAACCGTGGAATAGGGGGGCCAATCAGATGATGAAAGCCAACTATGCTACAGAGAGCCTGTTATTTCTTATGTAAATGTATTAATTTCAAGATTTTTATGGGGCAGTTGCCTCCTCCCCACATAACGTAGGTTCGCCACTGCTCTCCTCCCTACCCCTCCTCCTCCCTTCCTATCCTCCTCCTTTATTGCGGCAAAGCATCTCTATCACACTTTCTTAACCAATAAATAATTTACATTGTGATGTTTCTATGTATCAAGTTCTCTATATTATTTATAGATATAGTATAGTATAATATGTTAGTTATGCATAATACGTTAAATACATAATAATTATGTTTAGTACAGAGGAAAGATGCATGTGTACTTTATATATCTTGCGTTTGGTTCATCCTTTTTCTTCTCTTCATCTTCTTTTTAATCTCTCTTCTTTTTAATCTCTCTTCTTTTTAATCTCTCTTCTTTCTCTTTCTCTTATTTTTCTTTCTTGTGATGTATTATTGGTGTAAATAGATTGTGTTGTACTATTCTGTTTGATAACATAGAATAGAAACAATTTCTTAATGTTTTCTTCTCTTTCCCCTCTTTTGCAGCGCCCCTCCCCCCTCTTTCTCATTTTTCGTGGCAGGGCATCACTGTCATTTTTTCTTAATCTATAACCGATTTACATCGTGATGTTTCTATGTATTAAATTGTCTATACTAATTATTTACTATATATAGTATAGTATAAATAACTACTTCAATTTGCAGTGGATTGAATTTAGGGTTTAGGATTTGGGTTTATGGTATATGGTTTGGGTTTAGGGTTTAAGGTTTGGGTTTAGGATTTAGAGTTTGTGTTTAGAGTTTGGGTTTAGGGTATATGGTTTGGGTTTAGGGTTTAGTGTTTAGAATTTAGGTTTAGAGTTTAAAATTTAGTTTAGGGTATATAAATTTGTGTTTATTTGTTTGTTTTCGCCTATACTATATGATATTTAGTTTAGGATATAATGACTTTTGTTTATGATATATGAGTTGGGTTTAGAGAACTAAGATTTTGGGTTTAGAGTTTGGGTTTAGGATATATGGTTTGTGTTTAAAGTTTAGGGTTTGGGTTTAGGAAACTAGGACTTGGATTTAGAGTTTGAATGTGTCGAGTATTCCATACCATGATCTGTATAACATAGTCATGTAATGGATGAAACCCAATCTTATAATAAATTAACTTCTTTTGCGAGATTAACTATATTATATCGTGTATAGTATAATATCACAGTTTTAGTATTAGAATATCAATATTACGCTCACGTGCTATAAAAAAGAGTTTGGTCATGTTTGTATGTAAATTGTCCTATTTGTTGTTGTTTTTAAATGTACCATGGGTATATTCTTAGTTTTTCCTATGCTACGAATATAGAGCAAATTCATCCGATGAAAAAGGTGGAAGTTCTTAAAACTGAATAGAGTTGAGTTTTTCAAGATCATTCACATTCTTTTTGGTTAATAAAAGAAAAAGAAAAACATTGTTTCAAACTTCAAAGAGTAGATGCGTATAATAGAACTCATTAACTGTGAGTTCCATATTGGTGTTCCTCTTCATTATCATTCCCATATTATTCCATTCTACTCCATTTCTATTCCAAAACATAGTGAAATGGAGTATAGAGTAAAAATAAAATAGAATTACAGTAATTTTACTTTAAATTCCCTTTTATTTTATTTTGGAGCAAAAAATAAAACTTTATGTTAGAAATGCTCTTAAACTTTTACATCCACCTCCAAATGGATTGTCAGACAACTAATCCTATCTAACGTAAATTTAAAAATGCTCTTAAAATTAAAAAAAAGTTTACACTCACACAACTCTTCGTCTGTGAGATACTTTTCGAAGTTGGATTTATGGCGGGATACTACGTGGAAGAACTGTGTATCAAGCAAGCAAATCAAACACAAAAGCTAGAGTTGTGTGAGTGGCCTAGCTCGAGAAATCCTTGAGAAATCTCGGACAGTACAGTTAAAAACATATTTGGTCATCTTAATGTATTTTTAGTCAACATTTCCAATTTATTTGATGAAAAGTAGATTCCTTTTTACCATAAATTAATAAAATATCTTCTGTCATTACACATTTTAAGTGGTATGGGTAATGAATGACGTCACAATCAATCCAGATCTTATTATCCGGAAGTGAAGTAGTCCGCATATTTATTTAATTCCATTTCATCAAGTCAACTACCCTTCGTCGTCGTCGTCGTCGTCGTTCGCCTCCACTAACTGTAAGTTTTATATCCTCTCCGAACGCTTCTCTCCATCTCCAACTACTTATAGAAAGTTCAAAGCTTGTCTGACGAATCCAAGTGTCCATTTTAGAGGTACCATCTTCTAGTGATTGCTTCTGAATGGTCACTAAATTTGAACACTTTACCACTTGGATCTCTTCTTACTGCTTACTGTTGCAAATGTTTAATCTTTATCTGTCCTCGTTGCTGTGTAATCTTTGATGCAATCACTATACTTGGTTCCTCTGTTTTGCAGATAATTTTTGAACACCAAATGAGAGTTGAGACAATCATGCTTAGTTTTATCAAACTTCATCTGCTACTGTCCTTCATTTCGCTTCTCTCACCGTTGCTCTCCACTGCCACACCTATCAACATTTGGCCAAAGCCAAGATTCCTATCATGGCCTCAACGTAAAGCCATCACCCTCTCTCCAGACTTCACCATCACTTCTCCACAACACCAATACCTTTCAGCCTCTGTCACACGCTACCTCAACCTGATCCGCTCAGAGAATTACTCTCCTCACATCACCAGTTCCATCAAACTTATGAAAAGTTACACCTTAAGAAAACTTGTAGTCACTGTCACCGATCTTCCTCTACCGCTTCACCACGGTGTTAACGAGTCTTACACCCTCTCAGTCCCCGTCGGAAGCTTCTCCGCCCGCTTATCAGCTCATTCGGTTTGGGGAGCTATGCATGGCCTTGAGACGTTCTCTCAGATGGTTTGGGGAAGAGCTCCTCATTTGTGTGTACCTGTTGGAATTTATATTCAGGATTCTCCTTTGTTTGGTCACAGAGGGGTGTTGCTAGATACATCAAGGAACTACTATGGAGTAGAGGATATAACAAGGACAATACAAGCCATGAGTGCTAACAAACTCAACGTGTTCCATTGGCACATAACTGATTCACACTCTTTCCCGTTGGTGCTTCCTTCTGAGCCTTCACTTGCTGCAAAGGGATCTTATGGACCGGACATGGTGTACACTCCTGAAGATGTTTCAATGATTGTTCAGTTTGGTTTGGAGCATGGTGTTAGAGTTCTTCCTGAAATAGACACTCCTGGTGAGTGTCACTCAATGCTCTTGATTTACAGTGTTTTTATACCTGTTGTACCGGCAAACCTGATGGATACTTTTTACAGGCCATACAGGTTCATGGGGAGAAGCTTACCCAGACATAGTCACATGTGCAAACATGTTTTGGTGGCCAGCTGGTAAAAGCTGGGACGAGCGGTTAGCTAGTGAACCGGGAACTGGTCAGCTTAACCCCTTGAATCCAAAGACATATGAAGTTGTTAAAAACGTTATACGAGATGTCTCTAAGCTATTCCCTGAGCCTTTCTTTCATGGAGGTGGAGATGAAGTCATCCCAGGCTGTTGGAAAACTGATCCTGCAATCAACTCTTTCTTGTCCTTTGGTGGAACACTAAGCCAGCTTCTTGAAAAGTACATAAACTCGACGTTACCTTACATAGTGTCACAGAACCGGACAGTTGTTTACTGGGAAGATGTTCTGTTGGATGCAAAAATCAAGGTGGAAGCATCGGTTCTTCCTAAAGAGCACACAATCTTGCAGACTTGGAACAACGGTCCTGTGAACACCAAGAGAATAGTAGCCGCTGGTTACAGAGTAATTGTATCTTCATCAGAATACTACTACTTAGACTGTGGTCATGGAGGGTTTCTAGGCAACGATAGTCAATATGATCAGCAAGGAGGTGGTGGTAGTAGTGGTGGCGGGTCTTGGTGTGCACCGTTTAAGACGTGGCAGAGCATATACAACTATGATATAACCGATGGTTTGGTCGATGAGGAAGAGAGGAAACTGGTGTTAGGAGGTGAGGTAGCGTTGTGGTCAGAGCAAGCTGACCCTACGGTTTTAGACTCAAGGCTATGGCCGCGTGCCTCTGCGTTTGCTGAGAGTTTGTGGTCAGGGAATAGAGACGAGAGAGGTGTGAAGAGATGTGGTGAAGCTTTGGATCGGTTAAACCGTTGGAGGTATAGAATGGTGAAGAGAGGGATTGGTGCTGAACCTATTCAGCCATTGTGGTGTTTGAAGAATCCTGGCATGTGTAATGCTGCAGTTCATGGTGCTTCAGAAGATTTATAAAGATGAAAAAAAGAAAAATTGATTAACTTAAAAAAGTTATTGTTTCTTCTAATAAAATTTGCATGTCTGATATTGATATAGAGAGAGATTTAAGCTTGATAATGTTAAAAGTTACAGGATCAAGTGGACTAAACTAATTAGGTTTCACTCTCTTTTTGTGTACTTTAACTTTGTTTATGAACATCTGGTAAGATATCTTCAGGATGCGTCACTTGCGTTTTGAGTTTTGACTTTGTTGAGAAAAATATAGTAAATTATATAAAAACTTTGCCAAAACTTCTTTAATCATTGATATCATCAAGTGTTTACAGAAGCAAAGCCGCACATAAAAAATCTCAAATTCGTAGTGAAAACCAAAAAACAAAAACTACCAAAAACACAATCTGAGAAAAACCCTAACACCCTGAAAAAGGATCTAAGACCTCAGAAAAAAAAAGAAAACCAAGAAAAGCCTTAGACCCTGAAAGCAATACTTTATTACTCCAGTTGCAATTCATCATTAGACTTGTCATAGATCACTAAAGCAGAGCTCATCTCCTCGGGGTTTGAATATCCGGAATCACTTGGAGGAGGAGGAAGAAGAAGAGGATGGTTAGGAGGAGAAGGAGTATCGACAGCAATAGCAAAACAGAGTTTGCCATCAGAGTGAAAAGACCAGACTCTAATCGTATCATCCACATCTAGACCGCAATCGTCGACCGTGTTATTCCACCCTGTGACCAAATTGTAAATAAAAGTGGGAGGGCTCCCTTTCTTAGGCATCTTCCATCTCCTAAAATTCACATCAAACTCCTTCAAAACATCAGAATCCACGAACTTAACCACGAGTCTCGCGTTGATTCCAATCTTGTGATTCCTCTCCTCATCTTTTTCTATGATCTCTTGTTCCTCAAGGCTCAGAAATTCCATGTCAATGATGTGGCTGCAAGGCATGGAGAGACGGTTGTGATTATGGTTCATATCGGTTGCAGTCAGTACCTTCTCAATGATCTTCTTCGGCTCCTCGCCCCCCTTCATCAACTTCAACAACCACTCAGGCGTTGGGTCCGACCTCCACGTAGAAGGGCCTACTTTTGCCTTCTTCTTTTTAGGTTGTTTTGCCTTGGGAGGCAACGGAGGAGGACGTTTCTTGCGGCCCAAGCGACCCGTTGTTGGAGGAGATTCATCTTCTTGACTCACATATTCCACTAAGGCAGTCGAAGAAGAAGCCCTAGGACGTTTCTTGCGGCTCAAGCTACGAATTGTTGGAGGAGATTCATCTTCTTGACTCACATATTCCACTAATGCAGTTGAAGAAGAAGCCCTAGGACGTTTCTTGCGGGTCAAGCTACGCATTGTTGGAGGAGATTCATCTTCTTGACTCACGTATTCCACTAATGCAGTTGAAGACGAAGCCCTAGGACGTTTCTTGCGGCTCAAGCGAGGGATTCTTGGAGATGCCATCGATGGCGAGCGGTGAATATGGCCACCAGGGTCATCTTCTTGACTCACATATGCCACTAATGCAGTTGAAGAAGAAGGATCCATACAAAAGCTTCTTCTCGTCTCCTTCCGTGGAACTCGGGAAGAGCTTCTCTTCTGTCTTGGAACTCGATCAGGAAGTCTGTTCTCCTCTGTTGCCTTGACAACAACTCTAGGTTTTGAACGACTCATAGCAATTAGTATATGCGCGGCTTCTACATCACTAATCATTGTACTAACTACTATAGCTTTCTCTGCTTTGTGTTCTTAATGTGCCAAAGCAAGCCAACGAAGTCTCTTGTATATATAGAGAGATATCAATTCCATCAGTATTTGGTTTTTAATTTCCTAAACTACGTATGTTTTCCTTTTTTTTTGTTAATTAAAAAGGCTATTTTCCTATTCCTAACTGAGGTTGAAGAAGCGATTTCTTGAGTTATCTCGTTTTTGTTATAGATAAACATAATTTTAACGTTGGCAAAAAAAGGAAAGAGGGTTTGATCACCGTTGAGATCAGTTTAGCTACAGTAGAGTTTAAACAAAATCAAGAATGGAAAGATCGATACGACGACGTTTGAATAAATCTTTTTTTTTCCTTTATCCTGAACTGTTGTTATCGATACGCAAATTTAAGTATTGGCAAAAAAGGAAAAGAGGTTTGATTAGCGTTGAGATGATTTTAGCTTCAGTAAAGTTAAAACACAATCAAAACCGGAGAGAATGATAGGGCGACTTTTGTATCCGGTTTGGTACTTGTTTCTCTCTAAACCGAAATCGGGTGGTCAAAATTAGACTAAACCGGTATATGAGAGTTTGTTACGTCAGGATCTAGTAAGAAGAGGCCAAAAAGGAGACACGATCGCAGACCACTTTTTATATGATTGAACTCTTTGCCTTTTTGGTTTATTTTAATGTACTTTCGGATCAAATATAAAGACATAAAAAGGTAGTGTCTTTTCGGTGTTTGGGTCCCTCTCTCTTTACCCGTGCTCAAGTTCGGTGGCGATGGTTGTGGGAGAGCAGCGCAAGAAGATTATCATCGATACTGATCCTGGAATCGGTTTATAAATTAGCATCGCCTCTTTTTATATTAATTTTTTTTTCTTTTATTGGATTCGATTCCGATTAGCCTCACTCAATCAAAAGACTCTGTTTCTGTCTATGGGACCTTCTCGGATTTTTTAAAAAGTTTGTCTTTTTACTGATTCAAAAGTACTTAAGATCAGAGATGGATCCGTTAGTTTTTGTTTTGTTTTGATTTCACTCACAGAGCTTGCATGAGTTTTCTTTTCTCACTCTCACTGTGTTTGATGATATATGTAGATGATGCAATGGCGATATTCGTGGCTCTAAAGTCACCAGAAGTTGATGTCATTGGTCTCACTACTATCTATGGCAACGTCTACACCACTCTCGCCACTCGTAACGCCTTGCATTTGGTATCCTTTATTCTCTACACTTTTTTTTCTTTTTTTTTTTTTTGTAACACACACTTTTGAATCTTATAATGAAAAAAAAAAAGTAAATGATTGTAACTTGTAAGCATGTTTTTTCCTTGTGGCTCTACTACTAGTTGGAGGTTGCGGGTAGGACAGACATTCCTGTTGCTGAAGGAACACATAAAACTATTATGGTATGTTTCTACTTCTATGTCCTTTATATACTGAATGACACCATCTTTGATCACTTTCTCATTTTGTATTTAGCTGAACATTCATTTCTCTGTGCCTTTAATATTTGTTTAAAGAACGGAACAAAACTTCGAATTGCTGACTTCGTTCACGGTAAAGATGGGCTTGGTAACCAAAACTTCCCACCACCTAAAGGGAAGCCAATTGAAAAATCTGGACCTGAGTTCTTAGTTGAACAAGCTAAGCTTCACCCTGGGGAAATCACTGTTGTTGCTTTGGGACCTTTGACAAATATAGCACTGGTCAGACTCTCTCATGCTCATTTTTTTTTCCATGTCTTACTTATCTCTCTATCTCATTGAAGACTTCATTTAACTTGATGCAGGCTGTTCAGCTTGATCCTGAGTTTTCCAAAAACGTTGGACAAATTGTACTTCTTGGTGGAGCATTCGCAGTAAATGGAAATGTAAATCCAGCATCAGAAGCTAATGTAAGTTCTTTCACCAATTACCATTATTCGAACATTTGATCTCCATACACACTAGTGACTAGTTTATATAACAGCCACTATCTTCTTGTGTAGATTTTTGGTGATCCAGAAGCTGCAGATATTGTGTTCACATGTGGCGCCGATGTGATTGCTGTGGGAATCAACGTTACTCATCAAGTTATCATGACAGGTTATTTGGAAAATCTTCTTACCTGCTTTGGTGTTTTTGCATATTTATAACATTCTTTCTTATCTTCTCAACTTCTTTTTTTTGTGGCTGTGTTTCTACTTGATTTAGCTGATGACAGGGACAAATTGGCATCATCGAACGGGAAATTAGCTCAATACCTATGTAAAATCCTTGGTGTGTACTATTCTTATCATCTTGATGCTTATGAGATTGAAGGTATGTTTGATAATTTGTTCTCCGCGTTTTAAATGGTCTACACACTCACCTGTTTTTTCCCTAGTAGGTGTTTATCTTCATGATCCTACAACAATACTTGCGGCTTTCCTTCCTTCTCTATTCACTTATACTGAAGGAGTTGTTAGAGTACAAACAAACGGTATCACTAGAGGACTCACTTTACTCTACAACAATCGAAAGAGGTAATTTTCATGAAAACAAGTTTTTAGGTTGTTTCGAAGCTAACCAATTTTTTGAAGAAGACTATAAAAATGACATATATGGAGTCAACAAAATCATGTGATGTGTGTGTTTTGATGTGAACCAGGTTTGAGGAAGTGAACGAGTGGTCAGACAAACCATCGGTGAAAGTGGCAGTGACAGTTGATGCTCCTGCGGTTTTGAAGCTCATAATGGATAGGCTTATGGAGTCTTGATCATTCGGGTTATTTACATCTCTATTTGATGTTTGATCTTCTTGTGAGCCATTTTCTCTTTTGGTTTTAACACAATCCATATTGAAATAAGGCTCTTGTTGTTGCATTTTTTTTTTGAACAACTCTCTTATTGTTGCATTTTAAACTCAAAAAATCATTCTTATTTTTTGTATCTTACCATCTGAATATTATTTCTCATTTTATGATCTACCAATATTAAATAACACAATTCCAATGCCATGATCTACCAATAATTCAAAAAAAAAACATTTTAACTCAAAAAGCCTAAAATTCTTAAGGATTGCAACTAATTTTTTGTAGTTCTGACAAAATTTAAAAATGTATTATTTATTTATCGATGAAAATATTGATGCTAGACTGATTTTTTCCCTGGAATTATCGAAATGTTTGTGTCAACATTTTAAGTAATTAGAAACAAAGGAATCAGTCAGATGAATGCTCATTATTTCCTTTTGGGCTTAATAGCTATTTTGATTTTCCTAAATTAATTACGCGCATCCGCTCAAGCAACTAATAATGAATGACCACCAAGTATCGATGCTGTCTATTGGTCTCCTAAATTTATTTGAACTAATTTCATTATTTCTTTTTTGTGCTTAATAGCTATTTTGACTTTCCTGTATGATATTAAAGAACACGATTTCTTGAATTATCCATTCATTATCTTCTTTCAAATTTTGTATTTGTTTTTCATGGATAAACAAATTATAAATTTAGAAAAGAGGGTTATACTGTATCAGGGTTTGAGGTTAGTAAAAAAATATTCATGAAACATGTTTATATCGTATAGAGAATGTATACATACTAGGGAGATGTCTTGAAAGGAAGTTTTGAAGCTAACGGATTTTATGAAGACAATTAGAACGTGAAAAAAAAAACTTTTTGATTTATATATGAGTCAACAAAATCATGTGATGTGAAGCATCGGTAAAAGTGGCAATGACGGTTGATGCTCCGGCGGTCTTGAAGCTCATAATGGATAGGCTTGCAGTCTTAGATCATTCGGTTTCCTTAAATTAATTAGTTGCATACATGATACATCTCTCTTTGATGTTGCTCTGTTTGTAAGCCATTTTTCCTTTTGGTTCCAACACAATACCTATTGATACGATGGTGGACGTTCGGATATCCGTTCAGATTTGGATCATGTATTTCAGGTTTTCAGATATTTTGGTATAAGAGTATAGAATTCGTTTAAGTATTTATGTACTCCAGTTCGGATATCTTTGGTTCAGGTTCAGTTATTTCAGATCATGTTTTTGGATATTTAGATTTTGGTAAGAAAATAAATCCTTCACTTCTGAAGGATTCTGTATTTAAAAATATAATTTTCATTTAATTGATTTTTTTAATAGATTGAATGATTAATAGATTTGAAAATAACACAATAAAAATAAAAGACACTAATTTGATTATTGTTTTTAAATTTTGGATGTAACTATTACTAATGCATGAAACAAAAATTTTGATATACATTTCAAGCATTTTGAGTGGTAAAAAAAATCATTTTTTTTTGCAGTTGTATGTATATTATCTAATTTTGAACCATGTGTATAATCAATAAATATATTTTGAACAAAATTAGAGAAGTAAACTAAGAATATAGGGTTAAGGATACATATGTTTGGTTATCTTCGGATGTCCATTCGGATTCAGATATTATCCGTTCGAGTTCGGATATCCAATATCTCTTAAATCAATATCCGTTTGGGTATTTTGTTACTTCGATTCGGATTTCGATTTGAATTTTTCAGTTCGGGTTTAAATACCGGTTTTTCGAATCGGGTTCGAATATGGGTACTCAGTATAGGATACGGGTTCAATGCTCGATTTCTGTTTTGAAAAATTAGGAACACTTTCATAATCTAGCAATATTTCTACTTAGAAAATCCAATGTTAACCTGAACAATCTTGCAATATTTCGATATTATACACATATATATCGAAATATCTCTATTTATGTGAATTGAAAAATATATATATATATATATATATATATATGTGCATGTGACGGGGAAAATGATGTCATACCGTTAGTTAATGTGAATTGAAAAATAAATTAAAATGTAGTAAAAATAGAATACATATGTGTACATATCACCAAATATTTTAATTCACATGACCTGTGATTAACTAGCTGTTGACCAAAAAGACATGTGATTAACAAGCTCCCACACGTTATTGAGACTAACCCAATCATATTCGTTAATCATTCTGAGTACGTACGTAGAACAAAAGAAACTCAACATATACAGAAAGTGAGCACATGTATTTATTTGTGTTAATTATCTAATGTTTTATCAAAAAGTAATTAATTATCTAGATGTTATAGTAAGATTAAAATTTGTCAAAAAAGTAATATTGAAATTAAGTATGTGATAATATAATGTGATATTACTTGAAAATAGTGTATGATTTTTTTCTATCAACAAAAATAGTGTATGATTATTTATGAAATTTAACACTATATTAAATTTTACAAAAGGAGGGAAGGAAGTTGTTATTAAATCAGTGGTTACGGCTCTACCAAACCATGTAATGTCATGTTATAGATTGCCACAAACTACTATAAAGAAGCTAACGAGCACAGTTGCTAAATTTTGGTGGAGTCCGGGAGGAAGTACGAGAGGTATGCATTGGAAATTATGGGATAAAGTGTGTCTCCCTAAGGAAGAAGGTGGTCTGGGATTTAAAGACATTATGAATTTTAATACGGCGATGCTAGGAAAGCAACTTTGGCGCCTAATAAATAAACCAAACACTCTATTTTCTCGAGTGTTCAAAGGACGGTATTTCAGGAATGCTTCACCCCTGGAACTGATCCGTTCTTACTCTCCATCTTATGGCTGGAGGAGTATTGTATCTGCTAGATCTCTGGTTAGCAAAGGACTAATTAAAAGGGTGGGAACAGATTCATCTATATCAGTATGGAATGATCCTTGGATCCCAACCACTCGCCCGAGACCAGCCAACAAAAATCAACACAATCTGTTTCCGGAACCTACAGTTGACGCTCTTATCAATCCAGGTTCTAGGACTTGGAATTCACAAGCCATTCGGGCTGTGGTGGACCCTTTGGATGCAAAGATTATTGAAAGTATACCTCTTAGTAGATTTCGCATGGAAGACAAGGACGGTTGGCATTTTACTAATAATGGAAAATATACGGTTAAATCAGGATATGAGGTGGAAAGGGTTTACCCGGATAAAGAAAAACAACCAGCTTTCTATGGTCCGACGGTGGATGCATTGAAGGCTTTTTGTTGGCAGGTTAAGTGTCCACCAAAGATGAAACACTTTTTATGGCAGCTTGTATCAGGGTGTGTTGCAGTTAAAAAGAGTTTAAAAACACGAGGAATGAAAGGGGAAATTAGCTGTGATAGATGTGGGCATATTGAGGAATCTCTGAATCATGTGTTCTTTGAGTGTCCTCCAGCGAGGCAAGTTTGGGCGCTATCAACAATTCCAACAAATCCAGACGTTTTTCCTACGGAATCATTGTTTACTAATATTGATCACTTATTCTGGAGAGTCTTACCCAAGATGAAGGATTGTCAGTTTGCATGGATACTATGGTATATTTGGAAAGCAAGGAACAGTAAGGTTTTTAGTAATCTGGATATTGATACTAGGGATACACTAAAACTGGCTGAAACGGAATCTACTATGTGGGCTGCGGCTCAAGATTTGATGATACGAAAACCTATACCACCACAAGTACCTCAATCTGTTACTATCCCAGGGCGGTGGTGTTTCACAGATGGTTCGTGGAAGGATAAGGAAATTTTCTCGGGACAAGGTTGGTTTAGTATTCTGGAAGGCTATGAGGGATTAATGGGGGCGAGAAATGTTCGGGCTAGTATGTCACCCCTTCATTCGGAGGTGGAGGCACTGATTTGGGCAATGAAATGTATGAAAAATTTACGACAGTTTCAGGTTACGTTTGCAACGGATTGTTCTCAATTGGTGAAGATGGTTTCAGAACCAGAGGAGTGGCCAGCGTTCGCAAGTTATCTGGAGGATATCAAGAGTCTACAAAGTAGTTTCCATAGCTCACAGCTCATTCATGTACCAAGGACGGCAAATTCAAGGGCAGATCGTCTAGCACGCAGTACCAGACAACAATCGTTTTTTGTTATTCACATGGATGCAGAGCTACCAATTTGGTGTGCAGAATCTATATGAATCTGTATGTTTGATGACAAAAAAAAAAAAAAAAAAACACTATATTATTAAATGTGTTTTAACATTTGTAAATTTATAGACTCAAAGATAATGTAGCACAAACTTAAACGACGGGATATAAACCTATTATATAAATTAGATGTCAACTTATTGTTATTTTACCGTCTACATGAATTAAAAACAACCAATCATCTCATGGCTATTTTAAAGTGAGATTTTTCCAGCAACACGTTTCCTAGTAATTTGCAGATTCTTGTATAGATTCAGACCGATGTGATGGGTGAAGATAAAAAAGGCTGCAGCGGATTTCAGTGTAGCGTAGTAACATTCGATAATCGATATCATCGCTTTAGACAACTAGTAGGTTGGATAAGACCGAGACTAGTCCCAATAGCATTGAAACAGTAGGAAGTAGCAGGAGTTCCTTTGTTGTAACTAAGCTTAATGTCTTGTAATGTGATTCCAGTGCATGGCTTGGTCTTGCTGCATACGAGCTTCATCGCTTGCTGTGTCGCGGACGTTCCTTGTATGTTCTTATACGTCACTTGGCTTATCGCCACTCCCGATTGCTAATACACACACATGCACAAATATTTAATTATTAAACGAATTCGAGAAACATATTTATTGGATTAGTCTGATCAAACTATGATATGATATATACCTCAGTAGGGCAACCTTGGTTGGATGGACAGTAATTTTGGTCGATTATGATAGGGTTTTGAACATTTCTCATGATTAGGCTTTGGAAGAAGACGTTCCTAACGAATCCAGTGCTTGGCCTCGCCCACGACTTGATCCTTACGCCGTTTTGCGTTCCTGTGAATACCGAACTCGATAGTGTCACATTCTCAACGCCATCTTCGTTCAAGTCCTTAGCCAAGCTCCCGATGCTGTCGTATATATTATATAAATTCATAGCCATCACAATTTTTGTTTTTGAAGTGTTGAACAACTTTCAATCAAAAACAAACTTATTAAAGACGTATACATGTAAAACTGAATGCACCTTCTGCAAACTTAAATTTTTTTTTGCCTAAAAACACATTCAATTAAATTAGACGGCGTGTGTGTGACACGGAGACACATACCTAACCCCGTGACCTGGGCCACAAGCAAGTTTGGAGATGAGGAAGTTGCGTGTACCAGGGCCGATAGCAACACAATCGTCTCCGGTCTGAATAGTGCTTCCTGTGAATGTGACTCCATTGGAAAACTGAATGTGAAAACCGTCGGTGTTTGGGCTGTCTCCGGGAGCCACTAGCTTCACATTACGGACAGCCACATTAGTGCAGCCATTGAGAGCCATATGGGTGACCTGGCTGTTCATCGATTTCACTCCACTTATGATCACGTCTTTCCCCGAGTTAAACGTTATTGACTACAATGATAATCAAAGAGTTTATGAGATTAACTTCTCCGGCCGGTAAATTAAATAAACGCATACATAACTACTAGTGACTAAAACAAATTACATATTCATGTTTAATATGTCAATGCATTTATGAAAAGTTTTTTTTTATTGTTTCTGGAAATCGATCTATATGTATAATGTAAGTATGCATAAATACAAGAAACTATAGATAAGAAGAGAGAGTCATATACCCTAACACCGGGAGGACAATTCTGACCAGCTTTCCGGCAAGCCCAAAACCCATTAGCTCGAGCATCAAAAGTCCCGCCGACAAGTGACATTTTGTTAACCTTGTTAAAGAGAATCCAGTAGCCGGAGTTTCCAAATGCCCTGTAATCTGCCGGAGCAACGACGGTCCCGGCCACTTGAAACGTGAGTCTGCTTTTGCATGGCCCTCCAAACGTTATCCCCTTGACCATAAATGTACCAGTCGGAACCATCACAGTGGCTGAAGCTGCCGAGCCACAAGCGGCTTGCCATGCCTTTCGGAATGCTCCCGTAGAATCCGTCACACCGTCCGGTTTGGCCCCGAAGGTAACGACGTTGAATACGTTGGATGAGCCGGTCGAGGCGTCGATGAAGGTGAGGAGTGCGAAGAGAAGTGGTAATGTAATATTTGATTTCGTCATTTTGTTTACGTGAATTTGACTTTGTCTTTGTTGATGCATGGGTGTTTATATAGTGCATCAAATGGTTCGTTATACAATTAAGTGCATGTGCTACCTATATGATAGTGTTTTTGAAATTATATGTGACTAAATAAAGAGTTTACATTTCCAATCATTAGGTGCACACATGGTTAGTATATTACTTTTATGAGCAGCGGTCGTTGTATTAACGATGACACTTTTGCAAATTATCCATTTCCACTTTTCTATATCTATATATTTATTAGGATCATATCACATGACATGTGGTTACTAGCTATTGACAAAAACGAAGACATGTGATTAACTAGCTCGCACATTATTGAGTCTAACCCAATCATTAATCATTCTAATCAGAATGACAGAAACTCAATATGTATAAGCGAATACATGTATTTATCTATGAGTTAACTATGTATACGATATAGAATGAATGGATTTTGTGACCATTTCATTAAATGCTTAGAAGATTCGGATAATATATGTTTGGAGTAAAAACACCATAAAATAGATCTGAAGTCGCATGTGGTGTGTGAGTCGAAGAGAAGAGGCGCAGCAACTGACGGAGAAAGAGACGCCGGGGCTCTCGGACTATTAAGATACAAATGATAAGTTTTTTTTGGGATAAATGTCAATATAGAACGGCAAAATTAACAACTTCATGAAAAATCGTAGCATAACAGTAATAATTTTTTTTTTCTGAAACTGAACATAATAGTAATAAGTTGGACAAAGAGGGACAGATTCTTATTGTTTCCTTATGTTCACAATCTTCATCAAGCAAGATCAATTAGGGTGGTGAGTTAAAATAGTACTGAACTTTGACGCTAGGGAACTTTGCTTTCTCTTCTTCAATAAAACCAACAATCTCATGCACACCTCTAATATAGCGCCTGAATAAGTAATAAGCGGTTACATAAACAAGTCATCACTCTCGTAACAGAAAATGTTACAGTCTCCGTATCTAATCTATTTTTTTTTTTGACTGAAGGCATGTTAATCTATTCAAAGTAAAATTATCAGCATTCTGTTTCAAAGATTAGAAGGAAAAAGAAACTTCGTACATATATAAATGGGGTCAGCAAAATCAGTCCCAGTCTGTGAAATTTATAAGAATAACACATGTAATCTGTAATCTGTAATCCGTAAAACGGGTCCTAGTATTTTAGCAAAGGTTCTAAACTTTAACTCAAACTAGATTTTAATCCGCACATTCATACATATATTTTTTATTTTATAAATGTATTTGATACTATTACAAAAATTATAAATATATAATTTTTATTTAGTATCATATCTTGGCTGCAACTAGAATGCCATTTTTTGGAATAAAATCATGTGGAATGGATCGTTCCATGAGATTCCATAAATTAGCTACCAGTTATTACGAAAGTTTTCAAAACACAATTCCACTTATTCCATTTTTGGAATGAAACAAAAGAATAAATTCTTTGTCAAATCTATTCCTTTTATTCATGATCCTAAACCTTCGTGAATGAATGGAACATGCGGAATCTCTATTCCATTTATGATTTCAGTTTTTATTCCATTTTTAACATCGTTCCAATTTTTTCTATTCCATTAAAAAATCATTTCTTTTATTCCTAATATTTCTATTAGGAATAACCAGTTATACCCATTGTGTAATTCTATAATATTTTTTTATTAGACGTTATTAATATATAGTGATTTGTTTAATACATTTTGCTTTGTTATTAATTTTTATTACTTGCTAATATATTTTCAAGTTAGGTACAATAAAATAACAAAATAAAATAATCAAATAGATAAGCTCCTTCTGTTTTTTTCTCTTTAATTTGTACATTATGTTATAATACATTTTCTAAATTTATTTATTTATTTATACTATAGAAGAGAAATATGTTTAAGATAATTTATATTTAGATTTTATGTGTTAAAAATATACTTTAACATATATTATTTTAATATTTTACGGGATTTATAAGTAAAAATATTGTTTTGTTTAAATAATATAACCTTATTATTTTACATAGTAGCATCTATCATATTATTTTAGTAAATTTTATTGATATAAAATATTTTCTAGATGTTATGACATTAACTCTTCTTTTTATTTTTAATTAAAATTTCAAAAATATTAGATTGCTTTAATTTTTACAACATACATAGTTTGTTTTTCCGTGGTCATTTCAAAAAGTTATTATTTATCATCTATGATTTTATCTTTTGTAAAATTTTAAATATTATTATTTTGAGTTTGAATATTTATTTTCAAAATTTTATATTTTTCAAGAAAACTTTGAAACAATTACACTATTATTTTTGAGTTTATAAGATTACATGAATTTTGAATCTTTTTGTTACTACATTAATACATTTTTTTTATAAAAGATATCTTAATTTTGGTAATATTTTGTAAATTTATCTCAATAGATTTTGTTAATTTAAAAAATAAATTTATAATTAAAATTTTATTTATCACTAATATTTTAAATTAATTATTAAAATTTCATATTTTTCTAATAACATATTTTTTTTAAATAGTATATGAACTAGAGGTTATTATATACTATTATATTTTTGTATGTAATCATTCTAAACTATATATTGTTGAGAGTTTCAAAATAAATAAAAAGATATATATGGTTGTAGATATAAATGTTTAAACTATGCTATTTTGTATAAAATATTATATATTTTATGAATTTTAACCCATATTAATGAGAAGTGATAATTTATTTAAATGAAACAATTCTAAAACTAATATTTTTTAATTTACCTATTTAAAATAATTTTGTCATATTTAATTCATATAGCACTTCTATTTTTATATATACGGAATATAACTATAGAACTTATTAAAATTAGTATAAATTTTTTATGTTATTATTTTATAACAAAATTTTAGTTAATATTGATTTATTACAATATTATATTACTTTACGAAGTTAATTAATATATTATGTATAAAATATTTAAAATTGTAAGTAAGATTTTGTTAGATTTTTTCTCAAAACAAAATTGTTATAACTAATATAAATAAAACTAAAATTTATAATTGGTTTATTTTTAATTTAAATAATCAAATATATCATATTAATTATTTTCTTTAAGTGATCTTAATATGACTTGTTAATAGTAGATAAAAATAGGACCCTAAATTAATCGATTAGATTTGCAAAAGGAATTATGTGCCTTGTGCAAATGATTCTTATCTTTTGTATCTTATAAACTGAATATTATTTAAAATTTGATAATATAAATTTTAGTTTAGCAACAAAGAGAGTTTGATTAGGATTAATGAAAAGAAAGGATATAAATGGGTTACATATTTTGGGCTAATGTTGGGTTACAATTGCATTTTGTAATGGGCTAATCTCTATTCGGTAACCGTTTGTAATAACAATGGCCCGTTTGTGGCAACGTTTTAAAATAAAATAAAATATTAATACTTGTCTCTCAGACAAACATTCCCTTCCGTACAATAAGGAACACACTCGCTTCCGTACATTTGTCGTCATCGTCATGCTTCTCGCTCTCTCTCCCGCAACTATGTCCGTGCTTTCCTCTCAATACTCTCATTTTCCTCTTCTCCATTCTCCATCATTCCCACCATTCTCCAATCCTTTGAGTTCTCCTTTGATCATATTCTGATCATCCAATGGATACCCTAACCATCGAAGGAGAAGACGAGGCGGCGTTGGCCTCGATCATCCCTGCTCCTCCGCATCGCAAGACGCAGTCCTTCAGCCACCAATTCGACCTGAAGCCGCACCCTAATATCCGCCGCAACCGCAAGCACAGCCTCGACGAGATCCCTCGATCCGCCACCTTAGCCGCCGAAGCCGTCTATTTCGACTCCTCCGACGACGAGTTCTCCACCGGAGGAGTCGTCGTGAACGGAGACAACGTCGCAGACGGAACCGTCACAGGCGAGGATTACGCCGTCGTCACGCCTCCTCCGAACGCCGTCGTCGGGGAGGACGGTGTCAAGCCGCTCCCGGAGTTCATCGGCGCGGGAGGCGGTGCCGGAATATTCAAGGTGCCGTTACGCGCGGCGGTGCATCCCGGACGGCCGCCGTGTCTGGAGCTGAGGCCGCACCCGCAGAGAGAGACGCAGACGGGGAAGTTCTTGAGGAACATCGCTTGTACGGAGACGCAGCTGTGGGCTGGTCAAGAGAACGGCGTGAGGTTCTGGAATTTGGAAGAGGCGTACGAGGCAGGGTGTGGGGTCGAAAGCCAGGTGCGGCGAGGGGATGAGGATACGTCGCCGTTTCATGAGTCGGTTGTTACTTCCCCCACATTGTGTTTGGTTGCTGACCAAAGCAACAAGCTTTTGTGGAGTGGTCATAAAGATGGAAAGATCCGGGCTTGGAAGATGGATCAGACGCCTTGTGATTCTGATGATTCGAGTTCTTTTAAGGAGCGGATCTCGTGGCAAGCTCATCGTGGTCCTGTGAATTCAATTGTCATTAGCTCTTATGGTTAGTTAGTTTACTCTGGCAATTGGTTGGTTCGTTTGACATGTTCCTTGTTCATCAAGCTTACGTTTATGGTTTAGGTGATATGTGGACATGCTCTGAAGGAGGTGTGATCAAAATATGGCCTTGGGAGTCGTTGGAGAAGTCTCTTCTGCTTAAACTGGAAGAGAAACACATGGCTGCCTTGTTAATAGAGAGGTCTCCCGTTGATCTCAGGAGCCAAGTTACTGTGAATGGGACATGCAGCATCTCTTCCTCTGAAGTCAAGTACTTGTTAAACGATTCAGTAAGAGCTAAAGTGTGGGCTGTGCAGTCACTCTCATTCTCAATCTGGTAGGTTTTATTTCTTCTCTAGCAAATGACACTGGTTAATTATGTCAAGGTTCTAAAACACGGTCTAGGTAGCAAATCGGTCATAGCCGAATTTTTTTTTCTTCTTAAAATTTGATCTAAGTGGCTCAATGGATTCAATATGTTATAAATCAGACTAAATTGATCTAAATAAATCTAAATTGTTGTAAATTAGCTAAATTAAGCAACAACGCTAATGAAAATCCACACATTTGTTTTTTTTTTTATATATATTACACACACATTTGTTTGATTTCTTCTCTTTTGTATATCAATTTTTATAATCCATCAAATATATTTTTGTTATAATTAAACCCAAAATGTTTAAAAAATCGGATATAATTACAAAATGTTAATAAATAAATCAATAATATTTTTAACGTCTAGATGTTGTCCAGGCCTGAATAAGCTAGGCATATATAGAGTTCTAGTTACAACCTACCGAATTTTTGAACATTGTTTATGTTCTGTTCCTTTTAATCACTTTCCGATCTGTGCAGGGATGCTCGGAGTAAAGACCTTTTGAAAGTTCTAGACGTGGAGGGGCAAGTTGAGTGTCGTGTGGACATGCCACCTCTACATGGCCAACAAGTTGACAATGAGACGAAAGCGAAGCTTCCCACACCTTCCAAAAAGGAAAAATCACCAGGCTTTCTGCAGCGTTCACGTAACGCCATAATGGGAGCGGCAGGAGCTGTTCGCCGAGTTGCCACTAGAAGTGCAGGAGGGTTTGTGGTGGAAGATACAAGGAAAACAGAAGCTATCATCTTAGCCGTAGACGGAACGATTTGGACCGGAAACATGAGTGGTCTAATCGTCCAGTGGGATGGAGATGGAAACCGCTTGAGGTATGTGAATCATCATCACAGGGCTGTCTTGTGCTTTTGCGCTTTTGGAGATCGAATCTATGTGGGATATGCAAGTGGCTACATCCAGGTCTTGGATCTTGAAGGAGAGTTAGTATCGAGCTGGGTTTCACATAATGAGCCTGTGATAAAGCTAGCAGCTGGTGGTGGTTTTGTTTTTAGTTTGGCCACTCATGGTGGAGTAAGAGGGTGGTATGTGACATCTCCAGGACCTTTGGACAACATAATCCGAACAGAGTTGTCTCAGAAGGAAAGTTCATATGCCAGACAAGACAGTGTTAGGATTATGATTGGTACTTGGAATGTTGGTCAAGGAAGGGCTACACACGGTGCACTTATGTCGTGGCTGGGGTCTGTCACTTCAGATGTTGGCATTGTCGTTGTTGGGTTGCAAGAAGTGGATATGGGGGCAGGTTTCCTTGCCATGTCTGCTGCTAAGGAAACGGTAACTTCTTTTTCTACACTTTTGATGTTGCTTGTTTGTAATGATAAAAGGTTAAGAGAAACTAGTGTTGTGGTTGTAGGTTGGACTTGAAGGAAGCGTTGCGGGGCAATGGTGGATTGATGCAATTGGGAAAGCACTTGATGAGAAAAAAACTTTCGAGCGTATGGGTTCAAGGCAGTTGGCTGGACTTCTGATATCTCTTTGGTTAGTGAAATTTCATTTATGAAATGGTGCATTCTCGTGCTTAGCGTGTCTGTAACATGTTTGTAAGGTCTACTATCAGCAGTTGTTTATCTTACATGATTAATCAACTGAGTATGTGTTACTTGTTTTTCTTCACATGTTAAACCTCTTGTGTGTTGTACCTCTTGTGTTACTTGTTAAACCTCTTGTGTGTTGTAATTTTCTGCTTAGGGCGAGGAAGGAAATAAGAACACATGTTGGAGATCTTGACGTTGCAGCAGTCCCTTGTGGCTTTGGCCGTGCCATTGGCAACAAGGTAATTCTTACACTATCTCCACTTTTTTTTTTGAACTTAAAATCTGATTATGGAGCCTAGGACTGGGCGTTCGGGTCTTCGGATCAGGTTCGGGTCGGTTCTTTTCGGGTCCAGGTTCTTTCAGGTCCTAAATATTTGGACCCAACAGATACTTCTAAATTTCCGGGTCGGGTTCGGGTCGGTTCTTGATCGAGTCCGGGTCTATAATTAAAATATTTGTAAAATACCCTTAATTTTTCGGATCCAGATCGGATTCGGGTATTTAAGATCTAAAAAGACAAAAAAAAATACACAAATTTAATCAAATTTAGTCAAAATATGTTATATATATCTAAAATCTTTCAAAATAACTTAAAATAAACGATTAAAACTAAAAAAAAAAATTAAATTCTAAACTTTACATTTAAAGCTTCATATTACTTGAAAATGTTACAAAAATAATAAAAAGATTGTTAACAAAAAAAAATTTCAACTAAATCATAAAATAAAATATAGAAAATAGAACATAATAAAACCTAGTTTTAGATATTAATGTTTTTAAGTCGGGTATGAATTGGTTCTTGTCGGATCGGGTCTATTCGGGTTGGTTATTTTGGCACTTCAGTATCTTTTATGTCTCTTGTGTGATTGTCAAAATGAAAATGAGGAAGTAATCTATTGAAACGTGAGCCCACTTGCAGTATATTTTCAAATTTATTCTCAGTAACATATTAATCTCATTGTCTACATAGGGAGGTGTAGGTCTGAGAATCAGAGTTTATGATAGAATCATGTGCTTTGTGAACTGCCACTTGGCTGCTCATTTGGAGGCAGTTAACCGCAGAAACGCTGATTTTAATCACATTTTCCGGTTAATGGTCTTCTCACGAGGACAAAACCTAAGTAACGCTGCGGCTGGTATGGTGTTGTTTCTGTTCTTGTCTTGCTCACTTGGCTTTTCCACATATTTATTTTGGCTGCTTTATTCTTCTGGTTTGCCATGGGCCCTATCTCTTGCAGCTGGTGCCTCAACAGCCGCTTATACACTAAAGACTACCACTGTATGTTCTTATCATACCACCATTACTACAACAATACTTCTCCTTTTTAGCTTTGTAATGAACATGTTTCTCTGTTTCTCAGACTCCAAGTCCCGGAGCTGAAGAAGTCAAGTCTGATTTAGCAGCAGCAGACTTGATCGCATTTTGTGGCGACTTTAACTACAGGCTGTATGGTATAAGCTATGATGAAGCTAGAGACTTCATTACGCAGCGATCCTTTGACTGGCTTAGAGAAATGGACCAACTTAGACAAGAGATGAAGCTTGGTAAAGTCTTCCAAGGAATGCGTGAGGCGTTAATCACTTTCCCTCCCACTTACAAATTCGAAAGGAACCGCGCAGGCCTAGGAGGTACCAAAACAAAATTTAGAAAATTCAAATCAGTTTAAATCTATTTAAATTAGTCTAAATTTACTAAATTAGATTATAAAGCTAGTAAAAATACACAAATTTGAATTCGTAATACAAGTACACAATTTTTTAAGTCTAAAAATATTTTTATAATTAAATCAAAAAACTAAATAATTTATATAGATGTTCTGATCTGTTGTATGCATAGTTCTAAAAATCAGTGCTTTAGCATCCGCCTATGTGGCAAATAGCTCTTAGCCAAAACAAGTTTAAAAAAATTCGATTTATACATCCGAAATGGACTTAAATCTATTTAAATTAGTCTAAATCTACTAAACCAAATTATAAAGTTAGTATGAATCCACAATTTTTTCTAATTTCTGTTGTTTCTTATATCTAAAAAAAAAAATTATAATTAAATCCAAAAACTAAAATAATTTATATAAATATGAAATATATATAAAATAAATTAATAATTTAAACACCTACCAATTTCCTGAAAATTTTCCTGCATTGTTTCAGAACCATTAAGCTTTATGTTTTATGATCTCCAGGATATGATTCAGGAGAGAAAAAGCGTATTCCTGCATGGTGTGATAGAGTTATATATAGAGACACTCAATCAACCCCATTCTCAGAGTGCAACCTGAAATGCCCTGTAGTTTCATCAGTTATAGTGTATGAAGCTTGCATGGATGTTACTGAGAGCGATCACAAACCCGTGCGCTGCAAGATTCATGCGGCCATAGCTCACGTTGATAAGTCTGTAAGGAGACAGGAGCTGGGGAATATAATTAGGTCCAACGAGGAAATAATATCCATATTCGAGGATCTAAAAACTATTCCAGAAACAACTGTGAGCACCAACAACATCGTTCTTCAGGGTCAGGAGGACACAGGGACCTTAACAATCACAAACAATTCAACCACAAGCAAAGCTATTTTCAGCGTTCTCTGCGGTGGTCAGACTATAGTTAAGGATGATGGAGAAGAGTCTGAGTATAACAACCCAAGAGGATCCTTTGGTCTGCCTCGCTGGCTTGAGGTATTAAACTCTCTTTCAATGCCAATGAATCTCATGTAGTCTTCTTATTCAAGAATCTTTGTTTTCTTTTTTTTTTGTAGGTTTCACCAGGTTCCGGGATAATTAAACCAGAAGAAGCCGTGGAAGTGAAAGTTCATCACGAAGATTCTCACAAACTGGAAGAGCATGTTGATGTTGTCCCACGGTGCGAAGACACTCGAGATAAAGAAGCAATCCTGATGGTGAACATTAGAGGAAGCTGCTCAACTACATGGACAAACCACTCTATCAAAGTCCGTCACTGCTTCTCGGCTAGAGCGTGCGTCCTTGAGTCCGAACCCACAAACCTAACAGAGAACCTAGACGGTTCACCTCGAGAAGCCGGTGATGAGGACTCGTAGCATTTGACAGTTACAACTAGATCTTAGAGCAGAAGTACAAAACAAATGCATCAGCTGTAAGAATCGCTTTTATTCATTCTTTTGGAGAATCCATTTTGTGTCAGAAACTGTAGATTTCTCTCTTTATACTATTCCTCGTACGATTCAACTTTTGACTCTCCCCACTTGAAACTGTTCAAGCAAGACTTGTGTATACATTTGTTACTCATACATTCTCTTGTTGTATTCACCGTTGTGTGCATACATTCTTTTGTTAATAAAATCCTAAGTAGACCGAAGTCGCAGGCCTATAAATATATCCGGCCTTCTCTTTTGTTTTGCAAGCCCTAATTTTGCTTTCACTTCCTCCGCACGAAAGAATCTGATCTCGTCATTTTATTGAACATAGACTAGACGCTATCGTTTTGGAACCGACAGAGCTAACTATGGTGTGGTGTAACCATTGTGGGAAGGACGTACCTGGAATACGCCCTGATGATAGTGCATTGTAAGTCTTTGAATCTAGATAATCAAGATAAGCGGTTTTCTAAATCCGAATCATGAAATTTAAAACCTATCTACAGGGCATGTAATCGATGTGGGAGGATATTGGAAGACTTTAACTTTTCTACTGATCTTACATTCGTTAAGAATGCTGCTGGACAGGTACATTGTAGTGCAAACTTTTTTTCTGGTTTATAGTGTAGTGTGTAGTAACACTGCCTTGTTAACTTGATCGTTATTTGCCTGTAGAGCCAAGCGTCAGGTAATGTAGTGACGAGTGTTCAGAGCGGTATTTTAACCTCACTTGCAAGGAGAATTCGAAAAGGTTTCCCCCTCTTTTTCTGTTTGCCCGCCCATTAATTGGACTAAATAATGCAACTGATACAGTTGCAGACATTCATTGGCTCATCTTTTAGCCTAATTGTTAGACTCATTACGTTTGTGCAACTGTGAAAACCAGCCCTATGGAAAGCTTGTTGATCCGTCAATTTTCATTCCTAAATTCTCAAACAGTAAGTGTGTTTTGTCTTTTGGTTCTCATTACTTTTAGCCGGTTTGAACATCAGCCAAGATACAAATTAACAGTTAATATCAAATGCTTGACTCGTCTTGCCCGTTGCAGAGTTATATGAAAGGTAAATACAATAAAGATCTCATAGAAACGGCTAGAGACTTTCTAGCTAGCATGAAGAGAGATTGGATGCAGGTGTGACTCTTCATCTAGCTTTATTGTTAGAAGGATATTGATGGCTTGCTTTAATGAAAGTTGGACATGTATTGACTTGCAGACCGGCGTGAAACCAAGTGGAATATGTGGAGCAGCACTTTACATAGCTGCCCTCTGTCATGGTATCAAAGTGCTCTAAGAGAGATATTGTAAGAATATGATTAGCTTTTATAGAATATTTGTTACACATGAGAGAAAAGATGTTTAAAATAGTGTTTTGAGCACCAGATTTGATGTGTTCTTCTATTTATATATTTCAGACAGCAATTGTGCATACATGTGAAGCAACTATTGTTAAAAGATTGAATGAGTTTAGTCATACCGAGTCTGCAAGTTTAAATGTGGCTAGGTTGATGAGCTCACTGAAAGAGAAACGCTATTGCGTAAACGACCTTTCACCGCCACACCACATTCTTCTGACAAAGAAAGAGTGTTCTGTAAGCATCAGGATTATGGGTTATGTTTGAGCTGTGTAGGTTCCCTCTTTACATGTTTATCTGTTTACGCAACTGCCAGTCCTTCAAACTTGGCTCCAAGAATTGACACTCAGGTGAAACTTTTTTTTTTTTTTTGCTGCAGTTCATAGAGTTAGCTGGTGGACTTGTTGGTGGGTCGGATCCTCCTGCTTTTCAGCGAGCAGAGAAAGAGATAGTGGAAAGAGCAGCTAGAGAAGAAAACCAAGGAGGAGGACTTGGGAGCTTAAACCAAGATGAACAACTAAATGTAAGTTGTAGACTCTCTGCTATAGGAAGCTTTACAGTTTTGCTTTGGTGGAATCTTATCCTCTCTTGTCCAAAATTTGGTAGTATGAAAGATATATCAAGACTATAAACATAGTGAAGCTTCAGACGAATCAGGCAGCCTTTCTGACGCCGATGATTCTGAGGTGGAGGACATTTTTCTCAACGAGAAAGAAAAGCTCCTGAAGACAACTATCTGGAATTTAGAAAACCCAGACTATGTTGAGGTGATAGGCTATATATATCATTTATCTTCTCTTTGATTCCTTCTTTAGTCGTTACATACATAAGAATCTCTAACCAAACTAAATCTTGTGTTTGTAGCCGCAAGCAGTTAAGGCTGTCGATATTCCCCAAACTATGCAAGGAACCTTAGTAACTGCCTTATGGAACATAACATGATGTCACATCAACGACCTATATGTTGTCTCAATCAAACTCTTTGTTCTGTTTTTTCTCTCTTGATTAGGAAAAGCAACAAAAACGAGCTGAGGAAGCGAAAAAGGTAAGTGTGTGTATCTTCTTCGATGCCTTTTAAAACTTTCGGAGTTGTGATGTTTGTTCTTCTTTCTGACTTGAGTCTGGACTTCTACAGAGGCTTATGGGTTAATCAAGGAGCTTTTGGATACAATATCAGTAAGATTATCTTAATTGTTTCCTTCACCCTCGTGGCTTTTTTCAGGTCTATGAATGTAGTTTTCTACAACTTTCTTCTCATTTCTTTCTTTTTCAGCCAATTGAGAGATCACCCAAGAGATCGAAAACCAAGACAGACATGGAAGGAGAAGGAAGTGAACATGAAGACAGTGATGATAGTTGAATGAGATTTCATAGAAAAACATTATGATATACGAATTTTACACCATAATCCATTGTCCTATGTCATCTCTCCACTCATTAGTTAATTATAATAAACAGCTAAGTAAAAGATTCTCAATACTCTTTCATAACAACATTAAATAGAAGTCGTTGATTATGAGATTGCTAAGGTTCAGAACATACAGACTACTGACGCAAATAGCTGGGAGATAGTAACGACCAAAATGTGTTGTTTTAACCATAAGATGAATTGTTTGACAAAGGTACTCAGCACCACATGTTCACTAACTTGCTGAAGTAGGCTTGACCTTCTCCCGCATGTACTGAAGAAGATGTTCACGTTTCCAGTTGTCGATTCTGCAACGAAATCAAAAATCAAGAAACAAAGAGGAGGCCAGTTACTACATCGTAGAATGAAAACTCTTCCTCTGCTTAAAGTGGATACAGTGTCAAACACATCACTAATCTCAATTTACTAATGCTCCTTCACAACATCACCCTCCAACAACAACCCAATTTTCATTTGGAGGGTTTCACTAATAATCATACAGCTACAACATACCAAAGCAAAATTTCTGCGAATCCGTTTATAGCTACATTTACACATTAATCTACCATGCTAACATGAACATATTAAATTAACTTGACAGTCTTAAATCAGGTCAACTCGAGCTGGACCAAAACTCTAGGAGTTGGACAAAGAGGGATAAACGCAATCATAATACCTGATTGTTTCCTTATGTTCACCATCTTCATCCAACATGATCAACTTGGGAGGTGAGTTGAAAATGTACTGAACGTTAACACTAGGGAACTTTTCTTTCTCTTCTTCAATAAAACCAACAATCTCAGGGTAGAAAACCAGCTTCCTCATACACACCTCTAATATAGCCCCTGAGTAAGTAACCTGAGACAAGTCCATCATCGCTAAGATGTTAAAGTCTCCAATCATCTAATCTAATCTAATCTAATCTATTCCCCAGTAAAAAGAACTCTCTAGCATTACCTTACTCATGGAATCCTCAGAATCATCAGCGCAACATTTCAAGCAATCAGATACCAACTCTGCAGAATACAATCTTAAACTATAATAAGATCGCGATCCCAATCCACAGTTTCCAATTTCAAATCGCACATCCCGAATCGTAGATCAAAGACGTACATGAGTGGAACGAACCTTGATCCTTGACGTATTCGGAGAGTGAGTGGCAATCGGAGCAGAGAGCGAGACCGGTGAACCCTAGATCCTCGCACTCTTTAGTGCTCAGCTGCTCTTTCGCTGAGATCGTCGATGTCAACATCATAATCATCACCACCATCTTCGTCCACGCTCGAGCCATCTCTCTCTCTCTCTCTTCGCATCAACAGATCCAAGTCTCCGCAGAACGTTGTTGATGCCTTGCTAGTAATCCGATCCGGTTATATCCGGTTTGAATTAAAATGCAATTAGGAATTGGTCTAGAAAACCGGAAAAGTCTCGACCGACCGACGTGAGAAGTGGTTTAAAAACAAAACGACATGTAGCTTGGAGAATCTTAAACCCCTAAAACCCTAAAAAGTCAAAATCACCTTCGCGAAAGAGACAGAGAGACGATGGATCACATAGCGGCGGCGGAAGAGCAAATCGTAACGGAGAGGATCAGGAGAAAGCTCGAGGAAGTAAATGCATCAGCTCAATCGCAGCTCTCTCCTGTTCAGGATCATATCAATTTTACCCTTCAGGTATGGCTCTTCTTCTCCTAGTTAGGGTTTGTTTTGGTGACCAATTGTGAGAAAAATAGCCCAGAAATCCGAAGAAAAAAGGGCTACTTTTAGTAACCAATTCATCTGTTTTAGTTAAGTTCTCGTTGTGGTCTGAGCTTTAGTTCGAAAACAGATTTCAATTCATATAAAGGTTTGGTCTCTAAGGTCGCTTGAGAAGAAGAAGATGTGTTAGCTATGTTAAACTAAACCTTGATAGTTTTAGTCATATCTCTACTTATTGTATTTGTTACATACACGCACTAGTTATGTTCAGTTTCGTTTAAGTTGATGATGTTTTTGTGAATAAATGCAGCAAGCTTACTTCAAGTGTGCGTACGAGTGCTTTGACAGAAGCAGGAAGCAAGAGGAGATAGCCAACTGCGTTGAGCACTGCAGTGTTCCCGTCGTCAAATCTCAGCAGTATTTCGAAGGCGAAATGGCTCAGTTTCAGGAAAGGATGAACAGATCTCTCATGGTTTGTCAAGACAAATTTGAGTCTTCGAAGCTCCATAAGAACAGGGTTGATGCGGCTAAAGATATGGAAGGCTGTGTTAACCAATCCATTGAGGAGAGTCTCAATACGTTGCCTCACATTGTGCAGAGGATGAAGACAGCCTTCTCCATTCGCGACTAGAATGATCAGCTCTTAGATCAAAAAAAAGTTCATCTTCTACCTTTGTTTAGGCTGTGATTCATAATGCTTAAAACGTTTTTACCCTTTACTAATGCGATTTGATAGTTGTTACTTCCAATTTTATGTTATTGATGATTGTTTTAGTTGAGACTCATAGAGGACTGAATGGCCAACTGGTGACCCAAAACAAAAGAACATGCGTCTTGTCTTGTAAATAAACAGAGTAAACAAATTTTCAGTCGAACTAAACCAAAGCAACAGAGGTAATACTAAGAACATGCTTCATCAGATTATTTGCCCATAGATGCTTTCCCACTTCAACGACCTCTTTAGCCTTATATCTTCATCTCCGGAGGATTTCAGTCAGCATAGGGACTACACCTCGAATTGAACATTCTGCTTCAAAAGAGTACTCGATCCCAGAATTCTAATATATCAAAATAGCTTCTTTATGATTTTATTAACATCTCAAACCCCAAGATTAAAATATCTACTTTTAACTCTTCTAGTAGAAGAAGAATAACGAGCTAGAAGGACAAAAAGTAATTTAATAGTAAAAGGAACAAACAGAAATAAAAAAACACATTTGTTGACTTCTTGGCCGTGAAATCTTCTTTCCGAAAAAAAAAAAGAAAAAAAAATCTTCTTTCCGCAACCTTTCCATCGCCTCCTCTTTTAGTTTCTCCAGTAAAATCAACTGTGTTAAGAAAAAGTGGCGAGTTAAATTAATGATTCAGAAAAGGAATATTAAAAAAAAACGATAAGAAACTCTCACGTCGTTACGTCCAGAGATCTGAAAATCCCGAACATCTTGAGCTGCTCGCTCAAACAAAACCTTCGTTTTAAATGAAAATAAACTACCTGCATGAGAACCGCGCAACACATGTTTTAAAATGGTTCCACATAGTCATAAAAAAGCAGCAAAAGATATTTGATTGTATGTACCCTCTCTATCATTGGCCCGGTGCTTTACTTTTGCTTCCTCAAGCCTTTTGGCAGCCTCCTCCAGGTATTTTCTCTCCAGATTTTTATTGTACTCAAGGGCCTTGAGGTCAAGAGATTGAACGAAAGAGATCAACAGAAAATAAAAACCAAAACCAAATTGTTGTTGTTGTTATTATTATTAACAAACTACTAGATAAGCTAGTAAACAGAAATTCAATTCGACAGCCAAAAAAAAAAAGAAGAGCTCAAGAGAGATGACTATTTGGTAAGTCTTAACTATGACCAAAACAAACGGTTCTCAAAGCTTCAAAAAATATTAGTCAAACCAGAAACATACCTTATTTAAGTTGTCTATTGATTTTTGGAGAGCACAGATACCATCATTGCTGGATTTCCCAGCAAGCCAAGTTACGATCATTATAAACACCCTCTGATCTACTCTACCAAAATCCAAGCAATCAAATAAAGTTTTACAAAAATATATATATTAGAACAATGTCAGTATGTCACGCAACTGTTAACATGCATATACTTGCATTCCAATAGCATTAGAATTAGCAGCGTCTTGAAGTTAAACCTAAGGAGAGTTTCTACATTAACAAAGAAATTAAAGATTATTAGGGTTTTACCAACTTACTGTACGTTTCGTAAGACACCGCGATTATGATCAATGCACAAACCTGACGGATCCAGAGGAATATCAGAACAAAACGGGCGTTGAAACTAGTTTTAAATGTCAAACAACCGAGTCATATAAGGGCTCGGATGGGTAAAATATCAAACCTTGTGGGTCAAATAAAATCGTTCTGTTTCAATTTATAATATCTTTTGAATGATATAAAATTTAGATTTTGGATTCAACTAGAATCTTATTTGTTGGATAAAATTTGTTTGGAATGCATTCCAAAAACAATATTTACCTACCACAAATAACTTTTTTAATCCAATTCCACATATTCCTTTTTTGGAATGGAACAAAAAATAATCCTTTGTAAAATCTATTTCTTTTATTCCATTTTTTCAATTCCAAATTTTGTAAAAAAAAAATTTCCAAATTTTGTATTCTTTTTATTCCGTATATTCCATTTAATAAGAACCAGCTACGTACAGCCATAGTGTAGTGCGTACATTGCCTTTTAACTTGATCCTTATTTGCCTGTAGAGCTGAGCGTCAGGTAACATAGTGACGAGTGTTAAGACTTAAAAGGGAGATTTCAAGCTCACGTGCAAGGAGAATTAGAATAGGTTTGCCCCTCTTTTTCTGTTCATCATTGGCCTAAATAGTGCAACTGATGCATGTATTCAGTGCCAGTTCTGAGCATAAGCTAGTGAAGTATTGACCTGTAACCCTCCCAATTTTAGAAAATTTTAAATATATATAAACCCCAAAATTTGTTAATAAAGGTTTTTATATAAAACCTTACTAAATTGTCTATAGCCCTCAAAATTTCATCATCTGTACATGTTCTAGTCTTCAGCATTTCCTTTGATCTTACTTACCATTACCAGTTGCTCGTCTTTCAGAGTAATTATTAGACTCATTACGTTAGTGCAATTGTGATCTTTCTTTATTTTTGTTACAGCAAAAGATGAGTTTATGAATTTGAAAGATGCCTTGGGGATTGCTGATGAGAGAGATGATTTGATTGACATGGCTACTTCAATTTTTAACTTCATATCTTCTAAACTTTGTTTTTTAATTTGTTAGGATTTTTACACCTTTTTATCTCTGAAGATGGCAGTTGATCAAAACTTCACTAAAGGGAGTAGAACTGAACTAGCACAGTCTTCCTGTCTCTACTTGGTTTGCAGGTTAGGTTCTTAGTAAATGTCTTTATGCACTCCTAATTTATCATGCTGAGTTATGTTACTAGTGATGTGTTATTCATCAAAAACTTGTCCTCATCGGGCAAAGAATTTTCCTGTTCTTCGTATTGATTTCTCATGCTACCTTCGAGTTAGCGTGTTTGCTTGATAGCCTTTATTAGCTGTTAAGTCTACTGCAGAGTCTGAGTAATGCAGAGGAGTTGCTGTTTTTGGTGAAGTTATGAGTTAGGTTCTGTGTACTTGCAACTCTGCGAAATGCTGTACATTGTGGAAAACAAGAACTACGAAAAGCTTGTTGATCCTTCAATTTTCATTCCTAAATTTTCAAATAGTAAGTGTGTTGTCTTTTGGTTATCATTATTTTCTGTATTGGGTTGATGAAGAACCTTACTATACAAACAGTTATATCAAATACTTGACCCAGCTTTCATCATATTCTTGCAGGGTTATTGAAAGGTGAAGATGATAAAGATGCTCTCATGCAAACAGCTAGAGACTCTCTAGCTAGTATGAAGAGAGATTGGATGCAGTTGTGACTCCTCTCTGTTTCATTGTTAGAAGGATAGTTTCGTAAGTGTTCTTTGTTTTAATGTTGACCAAGTATTGACTTGACTGGCCGAAAACCAAGTGGAGTATGTGGAGCAGCACTTTACATAGCTGCCCTCTGTCATGGTATCAAGTGCTCTAAGACCGACATTGTAAGAATATGATTAGCTTTTAAAAATTATTGTCATAGGTAAGAGTAAAGATGTTTAAAATAGTGTTGTGTGAGCCCTTTCTTATAGTAGTTTAGTGCATATTTGATGTGTTTTTCTATATATATTTCAGGCAACAATTGTGCATGCATACATGTGAAGCAACAATAGTCAAAAGATTAAATGTGAGTTATTTCATTTGAAGGATATGATACAGCTAAGAGTTTCTAGTTGTAGATATCTGTTCTTTATTTGTCAATGGTTGTACATGTGTGGCTAGGTTGATGAGATCACTGAAAGAGAAACGCTATTGGATAAACGATCTTTTACCGTTACACCACATTCTGACAAAGAAAGAGTGCCCTGTAAGCATCAGGAACCTTATGCTTATGGATTATGTTTGCGCTGTCAAACTCTTGTTCTGTTTTCTATTTTTATATAGGAAAAGCAACAAAAAAACAAGCTGAGGAAGCGAAGAACATGCCTACCCCAGCCACAGCCATGGAAGCTGTCAGCAGAATGGTTGAGAAATAGGTAAGAGTGTGTGATCTTCTTCGATGCCTGTAATCATTGAACATTTTCTCCTTGTCAAGATTAGCTTTGAAGAAAGCTTTTGAGTTTGTGTTTGAGCGCTTTGATACATGAGTAAGATTTTCTTATTGTTTCATTCCTTCTCATGGCTGGCTTTTTACATCTATCTTCTCGTTTCTTTTTTGTTCAGCCAGTTGAGAAACCACCCAAGAGATCAAAAACCAAGACAGACATGGAAGGAGAAGAAGGAAGTGGATATAAAGACAGTGATGAATAGTTGAATGAGCTAGGTGCATAGGAAAAAACATTATGCTATACGAAATTTTCCACCATAATCCATTGTCCCATGTCATCTCTTCGTTCATTAGTTATAACAAAATAGAATGCATCTTCCGAAATATAAAGATACAAAGCCACTTTTGAAAGAAAAGGCGATGATCACACTATCAATACATACACAGACACCTTGAAATTAAGAAAGCATAACACAAGAAAAGTGATGGATTTTGCTTGTAGTTATACTAAACCGCTAAGTAGAACATAGAAGTCATCATTAACAATGAAGCTCTTCCTGATGAAAGTAGATGAGGTGTCAAACATATCACTGATCTCAATTTACTAACGCTAAACATCACAACTCCAAAAACCAATTTTTATAGCGGGAAGACTTAGCTTCAAGATCTTTTGCAACTAACTAACAGGAAAAAAAAAGCAAAAAAAATCCGATCTTCTCCTCTGCTTCCTCTCTATCTCCTTCTCTCCGATTCCGCCGGAGGATCTTCCGCCGGAGTAGCTTCCGCGGTAGGAGCTTCCGCCTTCCTCCGCTTACTCTCTCTCTGTTTCCTCCTCTGTTTCGTCTGTCGTCGCCGCTTACTCTCGCTGTTTCTTCCTGTCGCGCGTACTCACAATTTCGTCTCTGTCGCTTACTCTATCAGCTTCGTCTCTGTTGCTTACTCTATCTGCTTCGTCTCTGTGGCTTACTCTCTTGTTTCGTCTCTGTCGCGCTTACTCTCCGTCTCTTCGCGTTCCGTGCAAGGTAAGTTACAAGTATATTTTTTTTAATTCGTTTTAAATAAACTATTGAGTTGTTAAATCTTCTTTGTCATTCATTGTTTGGTGTTGAGTTCAATGCTATTCAAAACTTTGCAGATGATGAATTGACTGAATAATAAATTAGAGATGGTCAATAAACCCAATCTTAGCAAAGCCATTACACTCCTTGAAGTAACAATCACACAACAACAGAGTAGACTTGATGATATGAACAATAAAATCAAAGCATTAAGTGAAAAGGCTACAAATGCTATGAAAATCTATGAGTCTATGAGTCATTTTTACTCAAGTTGAAAAAAGTCTATGAGTCTCATGCCAAACAACTAAGCAATCAGATCTTTACTCTTGAAACCAGCAAAGCAAAATTAGAGCAAGCAAGTGATACTTATGATATTGCTAATGCCTTAGATAGCTTCAGATGCTATGAAAATTGCACTGGAAAACTTGTAAGTAACTTGTATATTACATTGAATAAATGGATTTTTACAATATTTGTTTACAATACATACATGTAGACGTGGTGTTCCCCAGCTGCAGACACAAATTGAAGATCAAAAGAAACAGCTTGAGCGCGTAGTGGAAGCACTTGCTCTTGATGATGTCAACCTTGAGGATGAACTGAAAAAACTTACGAAAGAACTGGCTGAACCACTACAGACAGAGGCAGAGGCAGAGACAGAAGCAGAGGCACAACAAACACATGCTGAGATCAAGGATCAGAATCTAGAGAGTTCACAAGCTAAAACTCAATCTCCTTCAGATACTGACCACACAGTGGGAGTCCTTGATCTTGATGATCTGATCTTGCCAGTTCCATATTTCATTTTTTGGTGTTGCCTGTTGCCCTCTCGTAATTTTGATGTTGTGAACTGCACAAGTTTTGCAGCATCATTTGTCGTAACAAGAGATATTTTATCATCTCATCTTCGATTCCGCAACTCAATCATTTCGTCATTGCAATCAATATTTTGCTCATAAATTTTGGATATGAAGTCTTCATTATGCTTCACCAGATAGCAACATTGTTGCGACAGCAGTAGCATCTTTGGTGATGTAACTGTTGGCCACGGTAGTTTTACGGAGCTAAATTTTTTAAATCTGGTGTCTAGTGACATTTTTAATTTCACTTTGTTTTTCATATTATAAATTTGTATGTTGTTGATCCAATAAACTTTTAATTTGAAAACATATCCATTTTTTTAATTGGCCTGGATGATAGCAATTTAACTTTACTATAGCTTCTCCGACAAAACCAAAAGTAACAAAATTTGCATCCACGAGCACACAATTCATGTTTTAAGACATATAAACACATAATTCTTACCCGAGTTCTATACTTCTTAAATCACTTATGTTTCTTACTAAACAACAATAAAGCTAAGAACATCCTCATTTTGGGAGTAATTAGTATCTTCCAACAGTAGTATAAGTTGTTGTAAGTAAGAATAATATTTTGTATATTTAGATTTTGTCATGGTGCGTAAACCTCAATAGGCCATAGTTATTTTTAGTAGATGTTGGGATCGGGCTTCCGACTATGCACGTTACAAACGTAGATTCAACCTTGATTAAAGATACATTACATTTTCTTCAACTATAATGTATTAAACTATTTAATATTTTCTTACCTATACATATACTTTAGCTTATATATGGTTTATAAATTACATGAAAACGTGTTGACAAAAAAATTACATGAAAACGTCAATGATATTAAGACCGGCACTTAATGCGCAGTATGTCCTCTTGCCAGCTTGTTGCACCGTCCACCGTCTCCTCTCTCTAAAACCTCTCATACTTCTCTCTCTCTAGAAACGAGAACAGAGAGAGGAGCTATAACAATGTATTCGGACGACGAAGGAAGAGAAGAATATCTTTTCAAGATCGTCGTTATCGGCGACTCGGCGGTCGGAAAATCAAACCTCCTGTCTCGGTATGCTCGGAACGAGTTCAGCGCGCATTCCAAAGCCACGATCGGCGTGGAGTTCCAGACTCAGAGCATGGATATTGATGGCAAGGAGGTCAAGGCTCAGATTTGGGACACTGCCGGCCAGGAACGTTTCCGTGCCGTTACCTCTGCTTATTACCGTGGCGCTGTCGGTGCACTTGTCGTCTACGACATTAGCCGCCGTATTACCTTCGAGAGCGTTGGACGTTGGCTCGATGAGCTCAAGAGTGAGTCTCCATTTTGTTCAATTGCCTTTTTTTTTTTTTTTGTTTATTCCGTTTTTGATTAATAGATTTGAAGACGATGATGAGATGCATGTCAATCATTCCATTGAATATCGGTGTGGTCGATTCTGACATGATCTTGCTAAATAAAGTCGTAGGGTTGACTAGAATTATGGAATTTAAAACTAGTCTTGGCAGAACTCTTAAGATGTTAAGTGCTAATCACGTTAGTTAGTATTAGTCTATCTATTACATCTGAAGGGTCAAGGGATGACTTTTTAATTAAAAAAAATTGAAGATGTTTCTGTTAGGACACACAAAGTAGATTATTCTTGAACCTCTTGAGAAAGTTATATCACAATGGTTTTAGAATTTAGAAACTTAGGAAGATGCTAAAACGTTATAATGAAAAGAAAAACATGATTGTAATCAACTTCATGTGCTCTAGATTTGTAAATACATCATTTGGCAACTTCATGTAATTTAGGCATCTCTTTCTAAGAACTAAAACCAATTCATTTGTTTCTTTTACCTTTTTAAGTTCATTCTGATACAACGGTGGCTAGGATGTTGGTGGGAAACAAATCTGACCTAGAAAATATAAGAGCAGTGAGCGTGGAAGAAGGCAAAGCTCTAGCAGAAGCGCAAGGACTATTCTTTGTGGAAACGTCGGCTCTTGATTCGACCAACGTTAGAACAGCTTTCGAGAAGGTGATTCTTGATATCTACAATAACGTGAGCCGTAAGCAACTAAACTCGGACACTTACAAAGATAAACTCACCGTGAGTCGGGTAAGTCTCGTTAAAGACGATGACACAGACTCTAAACAGAGCTCCGGTTTCTCTTGCTGTTCCAGTTGATACTCAAAAGAACAATATATTTTGATTTTCTTTTCATTTGCTTTTTCTCCATTTCTTTCTCATTGTAACTGATCAAATTATTGTTGTCTCATAGTAAAAAGAAAAAAAATGCAATATATCTCTTTCTATTTTATAATTTTGAAAAATATTTATCTGAAATATTTATATTCTTAAAATAATCTTCAAATCAACCTGGAAACTCTAAAAAAAAATTTTCATCTGAATTTAGTAGAAGGAATCTTTTTAATAACTGTCACTCGTTAATGCATAAATTAATACTGGTTTGATTTGATATTAATCCCAAATTAATTCAGAAAATATGAAGGAATTTGAATTCGAATCAGTTCAAAAACTCTACCGGAGAAAGAATCTTTTGCTAAAACTGTTGCCTGTCCGTCTTTTACAGATACACTTAGATACAGTGAGTGAGGAGGAGCAGATCTGGAAGTAGCTAACTTTCCTGCCAATTTAGCCGGCGGGAAAGCGATCTCCTCCGCCGTCTTTTGCTTAAACCCTAATTTTTTTTTCAATTTCAATTCCATTGTATCCAACAATAACTAGGGAGTGAGCTGTCTTCAATGGCGAGTGTCCCCGAGCAAGAAGACACCCAAATCAAACCCGAACTCTACGACCACGCTGATCTCCCGCTTCGCTACGCCTCTCTCGAGCGCGTCTACTCCGTTTCCTCCTCTTCCTCCTCTTCGCTGTGCTGTGTCAATAACGCCAACAATGTGATGATGTCCACCAAGGTCAAAGCCGAGCAGCTCCCAGTTACTAGCGATGCTGATTTCGAGCCGCTTCCAAGTCAGCGACCTGAGATTGTTCGCGTCTACAGTCGCCGCAGGAGACGATTGCCGAAGGCGGAGGAGGAGAAGAAGATGAAGAGAAGGAGGATTGGTAACAGCGAGCTGATGAAACTGGGAGTAGATTCGACTACGTTAAGCGTCTCTACGGCGCCGATTTTGAGGGGATGTAGAATTAACGCTAATAAGCAAAACGGATCTTCGAAGAGGAAGGGGAAGAAGCTACTCCAAGCTTCTCCTTCAGCTAAGAAATGGGCCAGGTTAGTAAGATTCACCTACTATTTGGAACAACGCAGTCATTACTTCATGTGCCTTTGTTTGTATATTTCAGGTTAAGTTACGATGGTGTCGATCCTACTACTTTCATTGGGCTGCAATGCAAGGCAAGCGTTGAGATATACGGTTATTGTCCGTGGCTTTAGCTTATTCTATTCCATGTTTAACACTTTGATTGATTGTTATAACCTTCTCTAGGTTTTTTGGCCATTGGATGCTGATTGGTATACTGGTTCTATCATTGGATATAATGTTGAGAATAAGCATCATACTGTAAGTTATTTTTATCTTTTTTTCTTCTCATGCCGTTGTTTTAGGTATATCTAAGGGCGTTTTCTTTTTCTCTACAGATTAAATATGGAGATGGGGATGTTGAGGAATTAGCTCTTCGTCGTGAAATGATCAAATATTTCGTTTCTCGTGAAGAGATGGAGCGGCTAAATCTGAAGTTTGGTACTAATGATGTGGCTGTCGGTGGTCAAGATTATGATGAGATGGTTGTATTGGCTGCTTCTTTTGAGGGGTGTCAAGATTTTGAGCCTAGAGACATCATATGGGCGAAACTAACTGGTCAATACTCTTATACTAAACCCATGTCTGCTTTCTTGTGATTACCATGTATTGATTTGTTGCTTAGTTTCAAACATTCTGGTTTCCGAAAGAAGTTTTGAAGGGATCCAATTATGTTTACTGAGAAGCTACGATACTGCTATGTTTGTTACCTTTTCCGGACAGGTCATGCTATGTGGCCAGCGATTGTTGTGGATGAATCTGTTACAGTAAAGCGGAAAGGTCTAAACAGCAAGGCACCTGGAGGAAACTCAATCCTTGTACAGTTTTTCGGCACTCATGATTTTGCTAGGTTAGAAAATCTTCTTAAACCTTTAGCGTTGTTGTTTGTCGTTATTACGGAATTATTGAAACGAATGTTACAGTATTTTTATCTTGAGGAAATTGACATTCTGTCATTTGGTTGTCTAGAATACAAGCCAAGCAAGCGGTCTCATTTCTTCAAGGGCTTCTCTCAAGGTCTCCCCTGAAGTGCAAGCAACCTCGGTTTGAGCAGGCCATGGAAGAAGCAAAAATGCAAGTTCTCTTGCTTTTAACTGGCATTCTACATTTTTAATTTTCCAATGTAGCGAAGTTGTTAACATCACATGCATGTGCTAAATTACTGTATTTGACTTTACACAGGTACCTAAAAGAATTTAAGCTTCCAGGAAGGATGGATCAACTTCAAAAAGTTGCTGATACTGATTGTTCTGAAAGGACTAATAGTGGAGAAGAGGACAGCTCAAACTCTGGTGAGGAATACACAAAAGGGGGAGAAGTCTGGTTACGACCAGCGGAACTTGGAAATTGTTTGTATACAGTAGGAGATCTGCAGATAATAAATCTTGGTAATGTATGAAATAAGTATCGTGTATCATTCTTGGTTGGAATGGACTCTGCTCATTCTGCATATGCCTATATCATTTGTCTTCCAGGAAGGATCGTGACCGACTCTGAGTATTTTAAGGACAGTCATCATACTTGGCCTGAAGGGTATACAGCTATGAGGAAGTTCATATCACTAAAAGGTGAATCTTTTGCCATTTTTCGTGCTTTTCTATATTAATCAGGCAGTGTTGAACAATATGCCTGATATCTTACTTTGACTTCAAGCAGATCCTGGTGCATCCGCCATGTACAAGATGGAAGTGCTTAGAGATGACGAGTCAAAGACTCGCCCTGTTTTCAGAGTGACCACAAATAGCGGTGAGCAGGTTGGTTTTCTAGTTGGAAGGCTTGTGTGCATATAAAGTATGTTATAGCCATGTCTTACATTGATGCTTGATTTTTTTTACAGTTCAAAGGAGACACTCCATCTGCCTGCTGGAATAAAATATATAATAGAATAAAAAAGATTCAGAGTGCTTCGGATAGTCCTGATATGTTGGTTGACGGACTGAATGAGTCTGGTACAGATATGTTTGGCTTCTCCAACCCAGAAGTTGATAAACTTGTTCAGGTACTTTCTTCATGAAAGTTTTGGACCTTCAAGCTATGTGCACCAAATATTTCTTCGTATCTCTTTGCGCTTTAAGTTTCTTAGTTAAATTTTATTCTTTCGCGTTGATACTCTATGATAAGGCTTGGCTTAACTGGCAGGGGCTATTAAAATCCAGGCCAACCTCAAAGGTTTCTCACCGCAGATTTAGTTCGGGGAAGTATCAAGATCATCCTACTGGTTACCGACCTGTGCGGGTTGACTGGAAAGATATTGACAAGTGCAATGTCTGCCACATGGATGAGGTTAACAATGTTTCGTTCGTGATCGACTGTTTTTTATGCTTATCTTAATATAGAACGCTTTAATAACTTATCTCTGACTTATAATTTCCTGTCTGCAGGAATATGAGAACAATCTGTTCCTGCAATGTGATAAATGTAGGATGATGGTATTGATCTTTCTTTCTTATGTCACTTAAGATTTCTACTCTATAGTGGCTGGTATCCTTTCTACTTCGAGGTGATGCTAAAGATTTGATCTTGGACTAGGTCCATACTAGATGCTATGGGCAGCTGGAACCCCGTGATGGTTTTCTGTGGTTATGCAACTTGTGTCGTCCTGGCGCTGTTGATACTCCTCCACGATGTTGTCTCTGTCCTGTAGTTGGTAATTTGACCAAACCTGTTCAGTATGGAGTCTTTATATGCTTTCATCAGTGACTAACAAAGGATCTTTCAGGTGGGGCTATGAAGCCGACAACCGATGGCCGCTGGGCTCATCTGGCGTGTGCCATATGGATCCCAGGTTCACTCTTGACCTTTTATTATATTATTCTGATGTGCATCTTTTCTACTATGGATTATGCTTTTATGCTTTTATTTTCCAAGATATGTGAGTAACCCATGTAATACTATCAGAAACATGCTTATCGAATGTCAAGAAGATGGAACCCATTGATGGGGTTAATAAAGTCAACAAGGTTTGAGTTCTTCATTTTCAGTTTCCTTGAACATTTTTTTGCCTCAGATATAGTCAGTAGCCTTCGAAACATAGTGTGATTTCTAGTAACCGCATGATGTTTGATTAGTTGTCCTATTTTCTTAACATTTGAAATAGGATCGTTGGAAGTTGTTGTGCAGCATCTGCGGGGTATCCTATGGAGCCTGCATCCAAGTAAGAATTCTTTTGATGACAAGACAAAATGGTTCTTTGTGTATCCTTCACATAAGAGTATTTTCGAGCAGAAAATTCTCAATGAAAATGTAAGAAAAAAAGTAATGAGATGCATATTTTCAGTGTTCAAACAGTTCTTGTCGAGTGGCATATCATCCACTATGCGCACGAGCTGCTGGTCTCTGTGTTGAGGTACCTTTCATATCCTATATGGGATCATGAGATTTTGCATTCATTCATATACGTTTACCCAACCACAGAATTCACCAAAAAGATGTTTTTGACTTCTTGTAGCTTCAGGATGAGGATAGGCTGTTTATTCTATCAATGGAGGATGATGAAGCAGATCAGTGCATCCGCCTACTTTCATTTTGCAAGAGGCATCGACAAACATCAAATAACAACCTAGAAACAGAGTACATGATCAAACCTGTTCATAATACTGCGGAGTATGTCCCACCTCCTAATCCATCTGGGTGTGCTCGTACTGGTATGCAGTTTCATTAATCAATACCTGTTTGGAATAATGTGTAGATTTACATCATCTCTTTGGGATGGAGTTGTGTAGCTAGTCATTCTCTTACCTTGGCTTTTACACATTAAGCTCAGAGATCTAGTCTCATGTATTTTCCACACTTTGCTTGCGTGTATTCATGGGGGGACTCTATATGCCAGTTTATAGCTTTATCTTGCAGAATTGCTAACATGTTTTCCTCTGTTTCTGGTAGAGCCTTATAACTATCTCAGAAGAAGAGGACGAAAGGAACCCGAAGCTCTTACTGGTGCTTCTTCAAAACGATTATTTGTTGAAAATCAGCCGTATATTGTTGGTGGATACTCTCGGCATGAATTTTCAACGTACGAACGCATACATGGATCAAAGGTGTCTCAGATAATTACTCCAAGCAAGATTTTATCTATGGCCGAGAAATATAGATACATGAAGGAAACATACAAGAAGAGATTAGCATTTGGTAAGCATCTAACCAGCAATCCTAAAAGATGTCAAAATTTCTGGTTTGTTGCCCCATATCTTTATGTCTTTGGGGTCGGGGTGGGATGCTTTTGGAGATCAAATTAGTTAAATTTTTGCAAGAACTGGTAGTTTTTTTTTTGCTTCTTGAATTCTTGGGATGCATGGTGCATTTGTGTGATGGGTCTCAGACCATATTATTGGCTTAGATGGAAACGTTACCTTATCTTTCAGAACCAATTCTCTCAGATCCTTTATCTTCAAATGGTTTACTTCTTTCACAGGGAAATCAGGAATTCATGGTTTTGGGATCTTTGCAAAGCTTCCACATAGGGCAGGAGATATGGTTAGCACTCTTAACTTGAACTATTCTTGTATGGCTAAGTGTCAGTCATGAGAATACTGTGGATTGGGTGGGTGCAGGTGATTGAGTACACTGGAGAACTCGTTAGGCCTTCGATAGCTGACAAGAGAGAACATCTTATATACAACTCAATGGTGGTGCGTATCTGACCTTGTACATAATACTGGATAGAAGATTCTATAAGCAATTTTTAACTAATTATCAGCACATTAATCTCTGCTTTTTGTCCATTGGAACCATATTAGTCGTATTTTTGCTTTGCTTGAGCACTGGAACATTATTTTACCTGTCCCTTAGTATCTCACTGATATTTTCGGTTGAGTATTGAATTGTAAAATATCAGTTTATCAAACAATAAATGTTATGATACAGGGTGCTGGGACCTACATGTTTAGAATTGACAATGAGCGGGTCATAGATGCAACAAGGACAGGGAGCATTGCCCATCTGATCAATCACTCATGTGAGGTATGGTCAATAACTCTTTTTGAGTATTTGAATTTGACTTAGTTAGCATCTGCAATACAATCACATTACTTGTGGATTTACTTCTGTACAGCCAAATTGCTATTCTAGAGTCATTAGGGTTAATGATGATGAGCATATTATCATATTTGCAAAGAGGGATGTCGCAAAATGGGAAGAACTGACCTACGATTACAGGTTTTTTTTTTCTTCTTGCTCTTTATTTCTCAGGTGCTTTTGAGATTCTTTAATCATTTACTGATATTTTATCTCCAAACTTACAGGTTCTTTTCAATTGATGAGCGACTTGCATGTTACTGTGGCTTCCCAAGATGTCGAGGTGTTGTTAATGACGCAGAGGCCGAAGAACAACAGGCAAATATCTATGCTTCTCCCTGTGAGTTAAAAGAATGGACCGAGGCTTGAGAGGTGATGATAGGAGAAAACGAAAGACTGGGAGAGAATGGTTTTGACCTAACTACAAACTTTTGTTGACTTTGTTGTAACTAAAAGTTTAGTTTGTTTCCCACTAATTTGTAGAAAAACATTGATTTGTAAGCACTGTGATTAGAGATTGAACAGGGGATTAAGTCTTGAGTCAGAAATAAGAGATGCATAGTTTCTTAGAAGTCATCTTCGCTTAGTCCTTTGTGTTGTTAACTTATCCTTTGACTCATTCCTTCAATAAAATGCTTTAAATCAATAAAAATAGAACTATCTGTTCATGAAGCTGCTGGTTTTTCTTTGTATTACTATATATTCAGATCACCTTTTTACCATTTGCGCAAGCAATATGTTGAATCTATATACAAAGGAGAATCTATATGCTGTCTCTACTAAAGGAGGAAAAGAGTAATGAGAAAAGCTAACAAAAGCAAAAGCAATGAGGTATCTAGAGGAAATGCAGAAGAGATAAAATGTGAGCCTACTAGATGAACTGTTCCTGTTCCTTCATCTTTTACTTTTATGCTTGATGAGCCTGCAAAGAGGGAAGACAGTTTGTGTTTCATATTCTTAATCTTTCACAAAATCTGAGAATTGAATCTTGGTCGGTTTAACACTTACAGTTGTACTCAGTCCACCCGATAAGCTGATTTTCTAGATCGTAGAGAACAAGCTTGTTTGAAAGGACCAAATCTGCAAAAGGAATGTAAGATACTGTGGGCATGGGATTGATTCAAACAGGGTGGAAGACTCACTAAACTTCTTCATTGAGACGTGATTTTGTATTATACATAGCATACTATAGATCTTAATTTACAATGGTAGAGATGACGGGACACAGGAGTGAAGAAAGGTTTGTGAGTATTCTTAACGTACCTCCCAAAAGTGTCATGTTTCTCCTATCTCTGGATTGCATTCCACTATTTTGCCAACCAATGCACCACATTCCTTCCTGTGAAAATTTGGTTTCATGAGTACGAGGCTAAATAGGTTGCCTTGATAGGACAAATCAACCAGAAAAGGCTGAAGATGCTTACATAAGGGAACAAATAGTCATGAGGATAAACCCTGAGGTAAACCGAGTTTTCAAAATGGAAAGTGACATTCGGAAACCCTTCATCAACTCTGCCAGCAAAGGTAACATGTGGTTAATTATAAAATCATTGTGTAAGGTACGCTATTCATAGTTTTGCAGTATTAATCATAAATTCAAGGCCTAAAACTAACCTTCCAGAGTACTGAAAGCATTTGTAATCTTTATCAACTATGTGAACTTTCAGAGCAGGCTCCTGCGAGGTTATCTAACAAAGAGAGATCCAAATTTATGAGAACATAATCTGCAGAAAAGAAATCCCTGAGAACTTTTTTTCATGCAATGTACCTTCTTCACCAATGGTTCATAGATTATCTCTGGAAGATAGGCCAAGGTCGTACCACTGTCGATTATTGCTCCTTTTCTATCTCCCGGCTGGAATAAATCAGCTGGGATATCTAGAAACTCTTGACCAACTTGAACTGCTGTCATATTTACATTGTAGTGTGGTCTACAATCAACAAGGAAAAAGTAGTCTATTAACAGAAAATAACTAGAGAATCGAGTACATTCACCACTCCATTAAACGCAAGAACATTCAATCTATTTCAAGTAAACACTCCATCTATTCCATTGTAGACCAAGAGGTTTATAGGGTAGCAAGCGTGCAAAACTAGTCTAAAGCAGGACTATAACATGATTGGCATGGTGGCCGTGCCTACTGGTATCTCACTAAGATTTCTACCCAAACTGTAAGGCAAAGATTTCATTTCCAGCATATGATTGAAAAAGAAACCAATATTGACATACTGATTGGGTACCAATGGTGTCATGTTTACTTTTGGTTGTACAACACGTCCAATGGCAAATATACCACCTCCATTTCTTCCATCTAAGCAATGAGCAAATATCTTTTTCACTCTTCCTGATGATGCCAGCTGGGAAATCATTGATGAATTAGCTTTTCCAAATCCAAGTATTCCGTCAAGTGCTTCTTCATTAGAAGAATCAAGATCTCCCGACTGCCTAGCACCACACCTTCAAAATCATATTACAATTAAAACATAAAAAATATGTAAGCGGCAATGAGGAATGACCCATTAAACTTCCTTGCAAAAAAAAAATTGAAATGGACATCTAGAATATAACTTTTACAGAATTTTAGGGATTTAAAAGATACCTAACCACAATAATCAAATCAATCAGTCATCATAATCCAAAACAAAAGATATTTCAGTAAGGCATATTGTTTATCTGCAATATTTCATTCCACGAGAATAACACCAGACATGGTTGGAGACTTATTCAATTCACGAGAATATCACCAGACATGGTGTAGAACTTATTCACTCCACGAGAATATCAACACACATGGTGGGGAACTTATTCACATGTTACTTTAAAATTGAAAAAAAAAACACAGAACAGATTCCAGGTTGCACTCTTAGTTCGGTCAGAATCTTAAGATTATATCTCTAACCAATCAACTTTTATCTGTTTGGCCTACATATGTGCTTTAGGAATTGTCCGACAATTAATCAATTTTACAGCCTCTCCCATGTACAAACAGTGACCACAAGCAAGGAAAAACTTATGCTCTTTTCAGTGTCTACGTAGCCAGCATCTTGAAGCGAGAATTGACTTACCCAAATATGACACTGCCATTAGCCGTTTTAGTCTTGAGATCACCAGCCACACTATCATACTGCACAACATCTTTGACAAAATAACCAGCAGTAGAGCTGCCATCTCCATAAATCTCAAGATAAGGACACGACATATTAGCTTTGCAGCCGGAGAGAGGACCGCCACTGATCTGGTAGCAAAAGTCTTCATCACAAGAAACCAACTTGGCGCTCTCTGACTCCTCAATGTCGTAGAGTGTCAGCTCGATCTAAAAAAAATCAAAGCTTTTAAAATAAGGAATCAAGACAAGAGTCTCCAAAAAAAGTGAAGGCTTACACCAAGATTGCTTCTTTTAGGACACTGTCTGCATTGGATGCAGTTAACCCACATGATATCACTCCCTGTGTCGACTTGAACGTAATAGCTCTTCGCAGGTGTTCCAATTCCAATTTTCGCGTAATACAACCTGAGACAGCACCCACCACACAGAGAGATCAATAGGATTCAATAAATAGAGCTAAGACGATCATATTACAGGAAACGATACCCTAGGATGTCAGGGCGACCGGTTCCACCGAGAGGAAGATCGATTCCGGCGAGAATTGTGAGCTGGCGCTTGTCATCGTGCTCCTTGAGGGCGCTGAGGGAGCCTTGGAGCCTTGGGTAACGGTACTTGACGTTGAACACTCCCGGATTCGAAGAGACGCAGAGAAGAGCTGTGAGAATCGAAATCAGCGTGAATTTTGCGATCGATGAGGTAATCATCTTCCTTCTCCCTCGCGGCCTGATTTGGTTGGGGCGGAGGAGATGACAGGAACCGCGCCGGCGACGACGACGGCGACGAGGGAGCTGAGGAAGTTGAGAGAGAGAAAATATGAGAGTCAGTTTGTTGGTCAGTTTCTACGACCAATACAAATGCAATACAGCCTCTCGGTATTTTTATTTGCCTTCGTGGACTTTTCGATTTTTTATTTTTGATATTGACTTATATGAGAAGCCCATAAACAATAATTAAAGAAAAGCCCATTAAACTGTTTAATTAAGAGTGGTCAGAAAACCGAACCAAACCAAACCGATCCAACCAAACTAAAACCCAAACTAAACCGAAATACATGTTTAAACCATTTGGTTCAATATTTTATAAACCCAAATGGTTCGATTTGGTTTGGGTTTATGCTGAATCAAACCGAAAAACCGAAGTATTTTTAGTTACATTAAAGAAATATAGAAATAATATTAAGATTTAATATATTTAGCCATCTAAACAACTACAAAAAACTTATACATTTTACTTCCAAATAAATAGAATAAACACAATTAAAATAAAATAAATGAATTCATCAAAACCAAAAAAAAATCATTTATGATATTTATATTAGGTTTGAGGATAATAATACAAAATTATTGGATTACATGTTCTGCATTTTTATTGTGATGAAGAAAATAGTTATTTAGTGTCAAATAATGTTTTATTTATGTTTTATATAACTTTTTGTGACTGAACTAGAACAAAGCTAAAAAGTTAAAATCGATTAAACTGGTTAAATATAAATAAAATCAAATTAAACTGAATCAAATACAAACCAAATTAAACTAAAGAATCGACCACAAACCAATTTAAATTAAATCTGAACCAAACCAAACTAATTTAGATTGACTTTGGTTAAATTTTCCTTAGACCCAAACAAATCAAACTGAGTCTATAATTAAATCGAAATGCCGTGTTTAATATTTGTATGGACTAAAAAGCTTTTAAGTTAGACTTTTGGTTCTAATTTTTATTTTACGGCCCAAAGGTTTAAGTTAGGTTTATTGTAAACGAAGAGGGTGGCGATTATAATTTACATTTGGTTTGATATGTGCCACATTAGTGTAAAGAGCTGAAAATTTGTATTCTGAATAGCATCTAAAATGTGAATAATTACTCAATCATTGCTACTACTCGGTATTGTTATGTTGTATATACAGAGCTCAGTCAAAACCAATAACTTGTCCTAAACAAACACTTGCATGAACATGAGTCTAATGTTCAGAATTTCATTAATTAAGATTATTTGTATTTTTTTAGTATATCTTTGAGCCTTTTAAGACTATGCTTTTAGAGTGGAGACAACATTCACCAGAAGCTACTTAAGGTTATAGTTACACGCACTCGAAAGATATATAAAGTGGATTACTCATCTTCACAACATCTAAGATCAGTATCAATTGTAATAAGTCATCAACTTATTTCACTAATTAAGACATTTATTAAAAAACAAAAAATATACATGAACACACATAACATATGAAATCCTCTATCTTTTTTCTTTTACTCCCACTCCAACGAGCATCACAAAATTATGCAATTTAGTCAAAATATGTTAAGCTTCAACATACTTGACCAAGATAAAACAAGCAGAAAAATAGTAGCAATATAAAACACGCCAAATTGACTGATGTATTAGATACGTTTCATGAGTTTGGGATGGCTTGGGAACAGCACAGAGTCGACTGAGGGACAAGTTAATGAAAATGTTAAATTGATATATAAAAGGTTCTAAAATATATTTGCTTCAAAATTACTATATTTTAAATTAATTCATTTATTTTTATCCAAAAAAAATAAATGAAAATAAAATTAGAAGTTTAAACTAAAATTAGAAACTGCACTTGTAATCTTATTTTCGTTTTTTTGGAGTTTATGAACATTTTACCAGATGAAGATAAGTTAACAATAAGTAGTTTAATGATTAAACTTTATAATTGCTATTTAAATTATCTTACTAAAGTATTTTATGTAAAGATTTATGATATTCTTTTTCATTTTAAAAATTTATAAGTATATATATATATTTCTACTGATATATATATATACCATATCCATATTTATAAATTTTTAATTTCGCTGTTTCTCGTCTTTGTATCAGTACTTATTTCTGCCATGTATTCGTCCCGGTGCAGCATAGTTAGTATTGTCATTTGACTTCGTAAAGAAGTTTTATGATGATATAGTTACCAAGTTAGTATTAGTTAACTCAGCAGTAGAGGTCCGTAACTAGTTAGTAATAGCTCTCACAAACACAAGTCTCACCACTGCAACGACAACAATCCAGCTTTTATTTCTCACATGTACTAAGCTTTACTTTGTAGCTTAAGCATATTCATTCATAAAACCAACATCACACTAAATTTACATACACAGTTAGATTAACTACTTCAGTAATCCATGACACAGTCAGGTGAGTGAAATGAATACTAGAAAGCAGAAAGGACAAGAATCCGGCTGTTTAGATGTCAGGTGTTAAGCTCTCAAAAGTCGAGACTAGCAGGATATAACAAAGGAATTTAATATTTTTTTATTCAGTATACCGTTATTTCCATTCATTAAAATAATTAGACTAACATACATGGTAATTGTAGTCAATAATCACTATAGATATTTGTTAATTTCCAGACCTTCCAATGCCTTCCTGAGATCTCCTCCTCAGCTGGATAATATTCAGACGTGAGAATGATACGTTCAGCTGCATAATTGGACAGTACAGGCAACGGCTTGTGCCCAGTACTTGAGCCTAGCTTTCACATCATCCGGATTGTCACCTGAGGAACAAAAAAAGCAACCTCAACACTTGTTCAAACACTAACGCTAAGCAACCAAACCGACGAATGAGATTACTTACCAGGGCTAGATATCTTCCAGTTGGCGATTGGAGGAGAGGGAGAATGGTCCACCGAGGAACTTTCTGGTGACCTGTTATTGTTCTGCTTATCGTCAGAGAATCTTTGGCTCATGGAATAGCAAAGCTCTAAAGCAGGTAGAGTGTTGCAGAGCTCAGGGATCTCGTCGTAGCTGAACCCAAAACCAAGATCAAGACAACCCTTGAGATCTTCAAGATCGTCATCAGTCAAGCTCTTGGCTCTTGGCAGATCATCCTGATTATCCAGCGTGGCAAGAGTCTCCACGTAACCTTCCAGCAACACATTGCTCTTCTTCCTCTCCAGCTTCTTCCAACTTTCGCCGCTGGCGACTACTGATCCGGCACTGTCAGAAGTATCTGGTGATTTACAGCGAACACAACCCATCACTCTCACACTTTCTCAGTTATGTTTTTTTTTTACTTATCAGAGCCTCTGTGTTTCTCTCTGTTTCTCTTTCAGTTTAGTGTCTTGTCGGGAGAGAGATGTAGAGTTGATCTAGTTACTTATAGAAGCCGCAATGAGCTGGATGTACGTTCGTCCATGATGATGGATGGGTAACATTTTCTAGCGTGACTAAATGTCATATTAAAATTATGGGACCCAAGCAATAATTGAAAACAAAATTCACGGCCACAAGTAATTACTTTCGTATCAATTATCATTATTACTCCATTAAAAGATTTTTAGAAAGTTTTTCGGTTTTTAAATGATCAATCATCCGTAACTCTCAAGTCACATGTCCACGTTAATCAGCCATCAGTTTTAAAATGTATGTATAGATAGATAGATGCGTACCAACACCACTAGTTATGCGATGTGTATACATACATGGTATGAGCAAATATATAATTGTCACGTTGTAAAGAAGTCTATTTGTGAGTGCGAGAAACAATAGTGTAAATGTAAGGACCTGGACGTGGTTGTGACACCAAAGATATACAGTTGGAGTTACTACTTGGGACACGTGAATGAAAACGAATGGAGAGATCCTAAACTGAAGATGAATATAGACCAACAAACCCACGTTCCCTTGTCTTTGTCGCTCTATAATTTAGCTGGTATGAGAAGATTACAAAGTCACATCATTATTGTTGTTGAGCTCGCTATTATTAATACATGGTCCAAAAATTTACTACATTTAAGTCTATTTTCCAGGCATATCTAGAAATGAAATGGTAGGAGCTTCTTTTTCTTAAAAACGAAACCTACTGAATTTTAGGAGTAATGAAAACTAAATTCCACCGAATACACTTTTTTTTCTCAAAAGTCGTTATAAATTAAAATATTTAAGCTTCGTTTCTGTATAAAGCTGAGTTTGACCACTTGCACTCGTGGTGCGAGCCATAACGGAGACAATGGCGGGATCCACACGATCTAACGCTTTCGGTTTCCGTTTAACCCTTGAGAGGCTACACACCTATTTGATTTTTTTTTGGTTATAAAATAAGTATCATTATAAAATTTAAATGCAAAATTGTTAACTTTATATAGTGTAAGACTTTTAATATTACGATTTAATTTTTAGTGTTTGAAATTTAATTAGATTTATAGGTAATATATTTTATTTTAAAATATATAAAATTAATATTTTTAAATTATATGTACAGATATAAAATGTTGATTTGGGTATTTTTATAAAATTGATTTTATTTACCGTTGGTAAGAAGGCGCGAAATTGGTTGATTTGGGTATTTTTTACCCTTGTTCAAACATCAACCCAGTCGAAGCTATAATTGGGCTTAAAAAGTATGTGGACCCAATCAAATTACTAAATTATGGCCCATGAAAGCAATAAATAGGGAGGGATGATTAAAACTAAAAATAAATAGTTTTTATTTTTTTCTGAGGATCTTAGCTTAGCTTGTTCGTATATGGTCCATTTGAATTTGAATGAAAGTTAGCTCTTATGATCCTCATCACCTCCGCTCGAGCTTTTAACGCTATGAATCGCCGGATGATGTACTCTACTCGATCGTCTTCCAAATCCATCTCAGCAGAATCCCTAACTCTCCGTTCCAATTCCAATTCCACTTCTAATTCAGGTAGTGGGGTATATGGTAAATTTTGTATTTTGATCGAATTTCGTAGATTGTTTAATTCGATGCTTGTTTTTTTTTGGATATCAGAATCAGCAAATAAAGCCTCCGGTTCTGAGAGGCGAGTATCATCACCTCTAAGGAAGAAAAGGCTAAAGCAGGAAGATTTGGAGCCAGAAAGATTCAAACAGAGTAATCAATGGCCATGATGTAACTAACACTTCAATCGATTTGCTAGCATTGTAGAATTTAGGGTTTTTGGAATAATTTCGAATACTATGATTAACCCTTTATGTTTTATTATGTAATGATGCAGGAGATGTGTGGATTATTACCAGATATAGAAGACCTTTCTTACAAGAAGCCAAATGTATCTCCTCCTCCTTCATCTAGTAAGTTACAGCTAAAACTTTTCCCTTTTTATGTAAAAACAAAATTTAAACATTCCTCATCAGCTAAAAGTTACATTTGTGTAAAATATGCAACTGAGCCGAATAAACTTGTTGTGGCAAAGCTCCAACTTATAGCAGAAGTTCTTGTATGAAATGGCTTTGCAGGGTCGACGTCAAAACTAAACTCAACAGAAGCTAGCACATCCGAAACGTCAATCATAACAGCAGGTTTGCTTTCATGAGTCGCTACACTACTACTCTTAGTGACATGCATCTTGGATTTTTGTTTCATGGGAAATGAGATATGTTTCCTAAGATGTTAATCGTATATAGGCAGACCACCTGAGAACTGGGAGAAGGTGCTGGAGGGTATTCGAAAAATGACATCTTCGGAAGAAGCAATAGTTGACCCTTTAAATTGCGATAGAACCGGAAGCTTTTTACCTCCCAAGGTAATTGAGCTATTGCTGACTGTTGGATTGTTTCAGTTTTTCATAAATTCAAAATAGGCTTGCTTGCCCTTCTTGTTTCAGTTTTTAACCTTTTGTTTTATTATGTCTAGGAAAGGCGATTTTATGTTCTCATAGGAACACTTCTTTCAAGTCAGACTAAAGATCACGTAACTGGTGGTGAGGTTTCACTTTCAAACTTCTTAGCCTATGTTGGGACAACGCTTAATTTTCACCACTCTAGTATATATATCTGACTTGTGTAATATACAGCGGCAGTAGAACGTCTTCGTCTCAATGGCCTTCTCATTCCTGAGGCTATTGCTAAAGCCGATGAATCAACCATAAAGGAATTGATTTACCCGGTGTGTTGTTGTATAACTTCTCGTTAAGGCTTCTATGACTTTATGAAAAGTTTCTAAAAAAATGGATAATGGGAAAGGAATGAGAAAGACTAAATCGGAAAATGTTGTTGTCTGGTTTTAGGTCGGGTTCTATACTAGAAAGGCTACTAATGTGAAGAAAGTTGCTGAGATTTGTCTCATGAAGTATGACGGTGATATTCCAAGGTCTTTGGAAGAACTACTCTCACTTCCAGGAGTTGGTCCTAAGATTGCTCATCTGGTAAAACTGGAGATACTAGTCAGTTTGTTAAGAGAAATGTCACGTTTATAAAAAAAAAGTTCTCAAAGGTTTTCGTTGTGATGTCCTGCAATAGGTTTTGCATATAGCATGGAATGATGTTCAAGGGATCTGTGTAGACACACATGTGCATCGCATTTGCAATCGGCTTGGTTGGGTGTCTAAACCAGGAACGAAACAGGTGCTTCTCAAACATCATCCTTTGATAAAGATTCGATTTCATGTTTTTGTCTGCTCTTTGTCACCAGAAAAAGTCTTCTCCCGAGGAAACTAGAGTATCTCTGCAACAATGGCTTCCAAAAGAAGAATGGGTCGCTATTAACTTTCTTTTGGTGAGATTCCAACTTTAAGAGAGCATGAACATACTATTATGAAAATGTCTTTTTTATAGACTCCATTTTTTTGGGTCTGAAACTCATACAGGTAGGTTTCGGGCAAAAGATATGCACACCGCTAAGACCACGCTGCGGAGTGTGTAGTATCAGTGAGCTTTGCCCTTCTGCATTCAAGGAGACTCCAATCAAATCATCGAAACTGAAGAAATCTATCAAAAGCAAAAAAGTTTGACTTGCTTTTGTTTGTGGCTCTGGATTCTCCTCCTTGATCATTTCTTAAACCATTTTGTGATTAGTCCACTCTGTAAAACATAAATTGTGTCCAAGAAGTTGTATAGTTCTATGGGGGAAATGCAAGAGCAAGAGCATCCCGTTTTGCATTTAAATAGTCTTAAGGGATATATTTATAATTGTTGTGAATAAACTTAATTATTATGATGATATAATTGGTAAAATTTAGTTTGCTACTATCACTTGCTGTTTCTTATTGGTGTTTAAATAGTAAAACTAAACAAACTGAAAGTTTTGGGGTCAATGTGTGATACATGATAAATTTAGGGAGTAGTTTAAAAAATAATCCAAAGTTGTAAGAGAATATCCACGGGCTATGAGAGGTAGGGATAGAGATATTCGAAAGCCCAAACACAGAGCGGGGTAGAAACTTTTATTAAAGCAGCAGCCGGAAAAAAAGAAAAAAAACGCTCGAAGAAAAAAGAAAAAAGAGCAAACGAGGACGAACCTGCAAAAAATCCTGCAGTCTCTCTGCCACTGACACTTTCCGATCTTTCCCCCTTCTCCAATCTTCAGGTTTTCGCTTCTCTACGTTACCATCAATCTCTTACGCTTTCTTGATTTTGCATTTTCGTAATTGATTTGGCTCCTCTGAGTTTTATAGCTTAATGCAATCGGATAAACAGTCTGTTATAGCTGTTCGTAAGCGATAACCTCTTCCACGTTCTCGGTAGAATCATTAGATTTGATTGAACTAATCGCTTCCAGCTTCCAGTTTCTAGGGTTTTCGATTAGGAACTTTCATTCTAGTGCTCTCGGAGGTTTAGTAACGTCCCTTGTGGGGTTTATGCATGTCTATTAGGTACCAAGAAAAGGCGTGGCTAATATGAGTGTTTGATCCCTGTTGATTTTTTTTAAACTATGTTATATTTGAAATGTGATCTGTGAGTCTTGTGTGTTTGTAGTTTATGGAAGAAGATAGTTAGTATTTCTCTATGCATCCGAAGCGATCAAGTCAAGGAGATGGGGAGGATACTAGTAAGCCTGTTAGAAGCAGCGATAGGCTTAGGAGGAGACCTAGATTGTATGGTCGCTCATGCTATTATTACTCACCAAACATGGTACATAATAGGAAAAGGAACACAAAGACGAGAACGGCAGCTTCGCAGATTGCAAAGATGCTTCATAAAGGGAACAAGCCAGCACGGGCATCAAATGCTGCGGTAAGCTTAAAACACCAACGTGTAGATTGGATGCTGCTTAGTATATTTATGTGAATGAGTGGATAGAGGAGTTGGTGCTATTAAGTTTAGTGTTATTTAGAGCATTTTCCCCCACCCCTTGAGTTTTAAGTAGATGACAGTTTTTAGATGAAGTGCCTATTATTTATGCCGCTATGAGGTTTAACTCAGGAGAAGATGATCATTACTGTCTAGCGATATAGGGTTTGTCCTATTAGTTGCTTTATATTGAACCAGAATGTTGATAACATTGCTAATGACGTGCAGCCAGATGCATCTGACCTCCGGCGCTCCACAAGGAAGAGAAGAATTTCTGTAAATCTTGAAGACTATACTGACAGTTCTGGAGCGGAGGATGAAGATATGATGGTCAGGATATATGCCTCTTAAAGATGGCTCTATGATTATGAAACCTATTCTGTATGTACTTTGGTATGCCTTCTGAGAATAAGTTTCTGTTCTTTTTTTTTTCAGAGTCCAGCATATCGAACTTTGAGGAGTAGGGTCAATAATGGAGTTCATCGAAATTTCTCAACTTCAAAAAGTAGAAAGACCATGGAAGCTGAATCGGCACCACGACGTGAAGGCCTTCGTCCTCGTCGTTCAAAGATACTTGCTAATAAACGACTGAAATTAGAATCTGGCATCAATCGAGATACATCAGAAGAGAAAGATGGCCAAGATGAAACCGAGAACGGAAATGAACTAGATGACCATGATGCTGATGATGGTGAAAATGAGGTTGAGGCCGAAGATGAGGCTAATGGAGAAGATGAGGGTGATGGCGAAGATGAGGAAGAAGAAGATGGTGATGATGATGAAGATGAGGAACAGGAGGGAAGAAAGAGATATCACCTGCGAAACCGTGATGAAGTGCGTAGGATGCCTACAGAAGATATTAATAAGCAACAACAACCTAGATCTCCTCGGAGAGCCTTGCATCAAGGCATGGGCACCAGGTCTGGTAGGGATGTCAGAAGAGGCGGGTCTCGACCCCACAAGCGCCACCGCTTTACAAGAACAGATGATTCAGATGATTCTCTTCTTGTGGACGAATTGGACCAGGGCCCTGCAATTCCCTGGGCTCGAGGTGGAAACAGGTCTGGACCACCTTGGCTATTTGGGGGTTTGGACATCCACGGGTCAAGTTCGTTGGGGCTGAATGTTGGAGCTTCTGGTTGGGGTCACCAGAGTGATGGTTTAACTGCATTAACTTCCGGGGTTCAGACTGCTGGGCCAAGCTCTAAAGGAGGTGCAGATATTCAACCACTGCAGATTAATGAGACTATAAATTTTGACGATATTGGTGGGCTGTCCGAATACATTAATGATTTGAAGGAAATGGTTTTCTTTCCGTTACTGTACCCAGAGTTCTTTGCAAGTTACAACATTACTCCGCCCAGAGGGGTATTGCTGTGTGGTCCTCCAGGCACTGGTAAAACATTGATTGCTCGAGCATTGGCATGTGCTGCTTCGAAAGCTGGACAGAAAGTTAGCTTTTATATGCGGAAGGGTGCTGATGTCCTTAGCAAGTGGGTTGGCGAGGCTGAGAGACAACTAAAGCTACTCTTTGAGGAGGCTCAGCGAAATCAGCCATCGATAATTTTTTTTGATGAAATTGATGGTCTTGCTCCTGTAAGATCTAGCAAACAAGAACAAATACACAATTCTATTGTTTCAACTTTGCTGGCGCTGATGGATGGCCTTGACTCACGTGGTCAAGTTGTTCTCATTGGAGCAACAAACAGGGTAGATGCAATAGATGGAGCATTACGTCGCCCTGGTAGATTCGATCGAGAGTTCACTTTTTCTTTACCAGGCTGCGAAGCAAGAGCTGAAATATTGGATATTCACACTCGAAAATGGAAGAATCCTCCTACCAGGGAACTGAAAGAGGAACTGGCTGCTAGTTGTGTAGGGTATTGTGGTGCTGATCTAAAAGCGTTGTGCACTGAAGCTGCCATTCGTGCTTTTCGTGAGAAATATCCACAAGTTTATACCAGTGATGATAAATATGCCATAGATGTTGGATTGGTTAAAGTTGACAAAAGCCACTTCGTAGAGGCAATGTCAGCTATAACTCCTGCTGCCCATAGAGGGTCCGTTGTGCAATCCAGACCACTATCTCCGGTTGTATTGCCATGTTTACATCGGCACCTCCTTAAATCCATGAGTTTAATATCAGATATTTTCCCCTCGTCAGCTATGTCATCAGAGTTGACCAAGCTGTCAATGCTTTCATTTGGATCCGCAATTCCTCTCGTTTATCGTCCTCGCCTTCTGCTGCTTGGTGGTGAAGGAGTTGGACTGGTAATTGCTTGTCGTTTCTTGTGATTATCCTTAGAAGGCTTTATTATTATGAACTGAATTAACTTGTTAGCTTAACAGGATCATCTTGGACCTGCTATTTTACATGAGCTAGAAAAGTTTCCTATTCATTCTCTGGGACTTCCATCTCTTCTTTCGGATCCTGGTGCCAAGACTCCGGAGGAGGCGTTAGTACATATATTTACTGAAGCTAGGAGAACAACACCTTCAATACTTTACATACCGATGTTTAATAATTGGTGGGAAAATGTAAGTGTGTTTCTTACTACCCAAATTCATTTTGCTGCAGTTACGTTGGGAGATAATGTTTGCATGTTTGCTTACTATAATGCATTATGTTGTCCTACTAGTTGTATTAGGAACTGTTTGAGTTTACGTTGCCAGTCTAATGATCTTGATACTGATGATTGCAGGCGCATGAACAGCTTAGGGCTGTATTTCTGACTTTGTTAGAAGAATTGCCATCAAATCTGCCCATATTGTTACTTGCTACATCTTATGGTGAATTATCTGACATTGAAGACCAGTCAGTGTTTGACAATCGATCAGTGTAATATTTTCATTCTTTTGGTTGCCATGAAATAGATTCCACGCTTGTGGTTTGTACTCAGTTTCTTAGACTGTGTACCTTTGCTTTCAGCTATACTGTGGACAAACCATCAAGCGAAGACAGGTCTTTGTTCTTTGACCGTTTGATTGAAGCTGCTCTCTCAGTCATTTCAGGCGTGAATGGCAAAGCTGATGGATCCCAAGCCCTTCCAGAACTTCCCAAGGTTCTAAAAGAACCTACCGGTCCAAAACCCGCAGAAATAAAAGCCAAGGTGGAAGCAGAGCAGCATGCCCTTAGACGATTGCGTATGTGTCTCAGAGATGTTTGCAATAGGTAAATGTGTATTGGCCTTGACTTAAATAAGCATCCATTCGAAGTGTCTGCTCGACCCAAAGTCTTATGGTAATTGAGGACCTAGTGCGCACAAGTCTCAGATGTTCTTTTTACATCTATATGCTCATGCAGTAGCATAGTTAGTTTGTAGATTGGCTTTGGAAATATTTCCACTTTTTCTTCTCTGTTTTATTTAATCTTTGCACCCTACCGAAAGGCTTGATGTGGCTTCATATTGAAGCTTTATTATTGTCGAATGCTCTCAACTATATCATATAGGGAGTTTTCTTGGGTGTAATACAGATGAGCCCGTTTGAAATGTCTCTCGTTATTGTTTTCCTTTAAGAAATATATTGTAACTTGTGGCATACTTTTGTTGTGCAGGATACTATATGATAAAAGATTCAGCGCATTCCACTTCCCAGTTACTGACGAGGATGCTCCAAACTACCGCTCAATAATTCAAAATCCAATGGATACGGCTACTCTGCTGCAGCGTGTCGATGCTGGGCAGTACCTCACTTGTTCGCCTTTCTTGCAAGATGTTGATCTTATTGTGAAAAATGCCAAGGTGCACACTCCTATTTTGCAACGCATCTCCTTTTAAAACCTTGACAATTTAGAAAATGTGGTCTCATGTTGATCGCATTTATCCAGGCTTACAATGGTGATGATTATGCTGGAGCGAGAATTGTCAGTAGAGCCTATGAGCTTCGAGATGTAGTATGTTTGCAAGTCTCTTTCCTTGATTTTTTTTTTTGCAGGCGTATCATCCCGCAGAGCTTTTCTCTGAAGCCATAGTGATCTTTATGTTTCAGGTGCATGGTATGCTGTCGCAGATAGACCCAGCACTGCTAACATATTGTGATAAGATCGCAGATGAAGGTGGTCCGTCACAGATACCAGATGACCTGAGTGGATCTATCCTTGGTTTAGCTCCTGTGGTGCAGATGGGGACTGTTACTAGATCAAGTGCCCGACTTCGAAATCTACAGCCAGAGGTTAATATAGATCGAGATTATGAAGGTCTTAAAAAGCCCAAGAAAACAGCTGATGCTGTCTGTACAGGTAACATGCCACTGGAAACGAATAGTTGGTTCATGTTTTACGTTTGAAGAATCATACTTGTTACTGGACAACGACTGATGTTGTGTTGTGATGAACAGATTCTGCTGCAGACAAACTACAACACCAAGATCCAGACGTAGAAATGACATCTGTGGAAGCAGGCAATTCAAGCTCATCACCTCCTTGTTCTGCAGATGGTGATAAAGAAGATCAAAGCGAGCAGCCACCGAGAAAAGAGGAGGAGACTTGCGGGGAAGAAGTGAGTGGTGACTGTTCCCGAGATTCAGTGAAGTCAGACATTTCAAGCGGGGTAGAATCTGTGAAGGGAGTGCTCATGGAGCGTACTGAGAACTACAGCATTCCGCAGATGGAGAGGGTTTATACTCGAATCATGAAGGGTGTTCTTGAGACTTTGGACAAAGGGCTTGGTGATGATGATCAAAGCCCTAAGCATTCAATTTTGAGATTTTTATCGGAATTTGCCCAGCTTCAGGCGAATTTCTGAGGGTTAACTTTTTCTCATATCGGTCACTAGGTTATAGATTTGCCAAGGAAAGAACTAAAGGAACCAAAGTTTTTTTTTTTTTTTTTTCAAATACTGATTTTGTCCTTGACTGGAAAAGTTGCAAGAGCAAAAAAGTAGTTCATCAGTAGAATCTTCTTGTAAAGTTAAACTTGCACCATTTATATCTAAAAACAAGTTCAAAAGGCAGCTTAAGACAGAACTACTTTCAAAGATGATGAAACTGCAGAACTAGTGATCTTTACAACCTTTTCTACTCTTGTTGGAAGTTACTGAGTTGCTCATGGAACTCACTCAATCATGACGAGAAGTTGGTGGGTGTTGTCTTGTGTTGTGGTGTAACCTAGTTAGCAAGCAAGCCGCTGCAGATTCCCTAGCTTCCTCAGCATCAGACTTTTCATCTCCACAGATTGTATGCGCAAAGTTAGTCTCCTTTATTCTTACTTCAGCTTCAAACCCACCTGTTTTGGACAAAGCAACAACACCACAATTGATTTGAGCAAGTAAAAGGAGCTGAACTACAAATTCACACATGATCTCCAAATTATTACCATCTGTTGAAGACACATGATAGTTTGGGAGTACCCAGTTATTCTCAAGACAGAGATCATCGAGTTTCTGCAACAAATTAGGGACATGAATCTTTTAATTTCTGCAACATATAAGGGACTCAGAGTTTACCAAAAAGTTACCTGACACATACTTTTGGTAGAAGGAAGAGGTTCAGAGAGCTTCAGCCTCTTGTTGCTTTGAGATTCTTGAAGGATACGCCTCGGGTATGCCTCATTACAGCACTCAAGTATTGTTTCTAGTTGCAGCTCCCAATTACCTAATACAACACCCATTATGAGAGCACTAAAAAGCTCATGCAAAAACAAAGCTGTGGCAGAAAGGGAAGTATATACAGACACCTTTGACGTTCTTGATGCGTTTGTCACATTCAGCAATCTCGTCTTCTATATCCCTCTGCTGAAGTGTCTGGATCCAAAGAAGAAGAGAGCAACTATTAGGCACTAAATAAGAATGTGTGCTATAGCCAAACAGTTTTTTTTTTACTGTATTGTGAATCTTTTGATCAAATTCTGCAGTTATATTACCAGCTTATCTCGTTTGCAGTGAAGAACTTTCAATGCAGTTTCAGATAGAGATGTTGCTCTAGAAAGAAGAGTGCTTTGTAGCTCCTCAAGGTTAAGGTCATGAGCAGAAACAGGAGATGCATTATTATTAAGCTTAAGAATGCTCTTAAGTTTGTCAGTAACAGCTTTCTTCCTCTGGTTATCTCTCTCTCTTTGATAATTTGAACCAGACCCAACCTGCATATACAGAAAAGGTGATGAAGACAGAACTGAGAATGTCCATGTCCAATTAAATATAGTCTAGGTTTCAGACTTCACCTCCCCACCACCTCTCTCTCCATTAGAGTAGCTCTCTTTACAAGGGCTCATATCATTATCTGCATCATTAGCCTTCAACGCAACTACCGTCTCAACCTGGGGTTCCACTGCAGGAACTGTTCTTCCTCTCAAGTTACGAGAATAGAACCTCGGAGCAACTTTTTTTCTAGCTTTAGGACTGCTACGTTGACCTGCATCTTTTCTGGCCTGCAATTTTAAATGTCTAAGTTACTTTCTGTAGAGCCATTTTCCTCAACACAATTATCAAAATACCAATACATACATTAGTATCATTACTCCTTTTTGAAGTAGCATTATCTCCTCTTCCAGGAGTGTCAAAATTATCAGGCTCGTGTGCCTTTCCATTGCTTTCAATCCCATCATAAACAGCTTCTGCTTCTTTCTCTATCACAAACTCAGTGTCTTCTCGCCTACGCAAAAAAAAAAACACAATCAATTAACATTGCTACTCCTTAAAGACACACTCAAAGAATAACAACTTGTAAAGACTAAAGGGTGCATATACCTGGAAAACCAGTCTGTTATTAGACTGGCATATGGAAGAACGTGAAAGTATTCCACCACGAAACTCGTAGACAATTCAGAGACAGAGAAGCCCTTCTCAAATAAAGGACCTTGCATGCTATTCATACAGAGAAGAACAAAACAAGCTGATTAGTAAGATCATTCAACTAATGAGTTAAGGCGAAGTTCAAAAGACCATCTTGCTAAACTTATGAGTCAAATCTTTAAATATGAAATCAATTTTTTTTTAAATGAATTTGTAACTTCCGTTAGAGATTACATATATATGTTGCAGCTAGAGCCTTTCCTTACAATGCCAAAAAATCTACTTACCATTTAAGTGCTTCTTCCACAGGGAACTCTCCGGAAAAATTTTCTTCTGAAGTGCACTTCATTATGTAAAACTTGGCCGTTGTCTTCTCTTCACTCAAGGAGTGTACTAAATGCCTCTCCAAGATCACAACATCTTTGTAATTAATACCTGAAAAAAGATTCAAAACTGTTAAGTAACTTCCAGCAATAATGAAACTACCATGTCTTACTAACCTGTGGCCTCCTTAATAGCTGCAAATGCAACTTTTTGAAAGATAGCCTCTTCATTCTGGCCTTGAGCAGCAGCAGTTTTCTCAAGCAGTGACCACACACCTTGTGTGATGGAACTGTATTGAAGATAACAGCAAGTCTTCTTTGAGTCAACTAACAAGACTGCAACTTTCTTTATGGGCCACTTCTTCAAGCTGGAAAAATCTGAAGAAACGTTCAGGCTCATGGACAATCTGCATGCATCCACAATAACCTTCTCCAGCAAGACAGTTTGTTGTTCCGAAACTCCATCTTCTCCAGATTCCTTAAAATGGGGCAAGAGAGCAGGCCTCATACCCGTAGTCAAGCTACGGAAAGACTCTAAAGACAAGCATTCCAGATGAGGATGCTCTCTTCGGTGGTAATAATTGTACAGCACCACAACAGCATGAACCTGAATCAACACCATTTGCAAAAAAAAAACATAAATCAAGAACTCTAAAAGACACAACATTGTTGTCTTAGATGTCTAATCAGAGATGTTGAAGTCCACCAAGAGACAGAGAAGGACTTTAGAACTCACCTGTTTAGCCACAGATTCACGGACAGCCTTGGAAGGAACATCAGTTGGAGAAGGTTTGAGTGGAAGCAAAGGATCGACTAAGTTCTCTAACAAAGCTCTGATGGCGTCCTCCGTGGAACAAATATTAGACTCATCTGCCTTTCCATTGCTTTCGATCTCATCACATACAGCTTCTACTTCTTTCTCTATCACAAATTCAGCGTCTTCTCGCCTGGAAAGAAACAGAATCAAGAGAGATGCAAAACAAACTCAGAACTGATGCAAAGAATAACAATTTGTAAAAGAAAAAAGGGTTGCACATATACCTGGAAACCCAGTCTGTTATTAGACTGGCATATGGAAGAACATGAAAGTATTCAACTATGGAATTGGTAGACCATTCAGAGAAGCTCTTCTCAAACAAAGGACCTTGCATGCTATACATGCAGAGAAGAGCAAAAAAGAAGCTGATTAGGAAAATAATAATATAATATTATCCAATCATTCAGTTCATGAAGTAAAGCAGAGTTCAAGAGACCATCTTGCCAAAGCGTATGAGTCATTACCAATTAAGTGCTTCTTCCACAGGGAACTCTCCAGGAAATTTATCTTGTGAAGTGCACTTCATTATGTAAAACTTGGCCGTTGTCTTCTCTTCACTCAAAGAGTGTACCAAATGCCTCTCCAAGATCATCACGTCTTTGTGATTAATACCTGAAAAAAAATTCAAAACTGATAAAAGAAACTTCCAGCAATAATGCAACTACACAGTAACCATATGATTGATCTTTCTTACTAACCAGTTGCCTCCTTAATAGCTTCAAATGCAACTTTTTGGAAGATAGCCTCTTCATTCTGGCCTTCAGCAGCAGCAGTTTTCTCAAGTAGTGACCACACACCTTGTGTGACGGAACTGTGTTGAAGATAACAACAAGTCTTGTTGGAATCAACTAACAAGACTGCAACTTTCCTTATGGGCCAGCTAGAAAAATCCGTAGACGCACTACCCAAGCTCATGGATAGACTACATGCATCCACAACAGCCTTCTCTAGCAATGCTTCTCCGGATTCCTTAAAATGAGGCAGCAGAGCAGGCCTCATAACAGTAGTCAAGCTACGGAAAGACTCAAAAGGCAAGCATTCAAGCTGAGGATGCTCTCTTCTGTGGTAATAGTTGTACAGCACCACAACAGCATGAACCTGGAATCGAACACCCAAACAACAAATCAAGGTTAAAAAACTCCAAAAAGACACAACCTTTGTTGTCTTTAGATGTCTAATTAGAGGTTTTAGAACTCACCTGCTTAGCCACAGATTCGCGGAGAGCCTTGGAAGGAACATCAGTTAGAGAAGGTTTAGCTGGAAGCAAAGGGTCGACTAAGTTCTCTAACAGAGCTTTAATGGCGTCCTCTGTCGGACAAGCAGGTAAAGAGCAGTCTACCTCCTCCATAATCTCTCAAATCACTAAGCGTCAAAGATTCACTGCACACAAAGAGTTTAAGCAAAACGTAAGTAGAAACTCAGAAATTGATAGCAGAGGAGGAAGAAGCGAAGATAAAGTTGAGACCTTTCGATGGAAACGGAGGAGAGAAAGTGTGGAACTTTACCGGAAAAGGAAACCCTTTTAGTGACGAAGCTTCCCTAATTGCCGTTTCGGGTAAAGGAGAAGAGAAAGTTGAAAACTTTAGAAGTGTGTCAGCTTTGTAGTTATAGGCAGAGAGAGACAACAAGGGAAGGGAGAAAGAGGAAGAAGATCATAAAAACTTCATGTGCTTAATACAAAAAAAAAGAAAAGCATTTGTTTTTGTGTTTATTTATATTAATAAATGGAGAAAAGAAATTCGAAAAGGCGCCAATACTTTTTTGTTTTCCCTGCCCTGAGGTTGGTTTCAGTGTAATACTGTCTCTCTTTCGAGGGTATTTTGGGGATTTTTTCCTAGTATAGAGTGTACATAGTTGATTTGATCCTTCTTCAGTTTAACTTAAAGAGGTGTGATTGAGGAGACAAGTGTCTTTACTCTCTTTAAAACGTTCCTTGAGAAGATCAATGGTGATACTGTTTGTGAAGAACGTGGTGTAAGATGGTGGTGGTGAAAACACCAATGCTGCTGATATTCATCTTTGTTGTCGGATGGATCCAACCCGTACACGAGTAAACGGAGATGGTTTCTTGATGCTAACGATTATAATAGTATTTTACAACGGTCGTGAGAATAAACTCTCATACTTTCTGTTTAATTTACAGTTTCAGTTTGAGATCCAGAGCAAGACTAACTAGCTTTTGGTGAATTGGACAAAAGAATCGTCTGTTATCTTATATATGGTAACTGTTGTCCAATCGATCATACCCAAGAATCCAATTTAAAAACCATGTCTTATAGGTTTTGTTTTCCATGCAGATTGGTTAAACCATACCGAATAATTAGAAAGATCGTGCATCGATAAAAAGTTTTTGCAATCTACCGAACATTACGGTTTATCTAGTTGGTCATATGTACAACAGTTTACAAAAGGTGCAGCTAGCAAAGGCTTTTAAATTAAAGTTTCAGACTGGTTACGACAACCGTAACTGGTTTATCTACCGAACTCAGCATCGTAGTATTCTTTGATCGTTGTTTCTATTGCTTCCAACAACCGATCACCGTACTTGCTTACCTTAGCCCTGAGCCCAAGTTTAAAGAAAGATATAACACATATACAATCAAACTCGTTTGAGTATTCTTGATTCATTGCTTAATCTAATGATTACGAGCTTTTATCAAAAAAAAAAAATGATTACGAGCAGCAGAGTTTCTGAAAGTAAAGATAACTTACTTCCCAAGGCCTTCTATCTCGAGGAGTTCCTTTTTGTTTCTCGGAATCTTTATGCTTATCTTGTGAAGCGTAGGATCGCTGCCACACACAAATGTCAAACACAAGGATTTTGGATTAAATTGACGATGATCAAGTATAGTAAATAACTTGGGAGAGATCATGCATGGAAAATAAGCAAACAGAAAAAAAAAAGGTTTTCAAGACTTGCCTGAATATATGATATGCGGTGACACCGTCAGGGCTTTCTTTGACAACATTAGAACGAAGCTTCCTCAAGGATTTGTACATTTTGGCGGTGAGTTCCTATAGATAAAGATCAGTGAACCACGAACTCAGCAATTTAAAAAGTGGTAGATAAATCTCAATATTACAAAGATAGATAGAGAGAGAGAGATACCAAATTTGCAATTGGAAGAGGAAGACTAGTTTGATTCTCTGATGGTAATGGATCTTTTTCTGAGGTTTCACCGAATGTACTCGGCTTCAGTACTTTCACGGGAGATGGGGATCTGCAACCGAATATGTAAGTCTTACCTAATGCTATCTTAAACAAGCCTAATTAAAAACACATATAAATAAGGCAATGATTTGCTTGAACCTCAAATGGTCCACTGTTAGGACATCGTTGGCTGTTGTTCTGTTGTTGTGTAACCTAGTTAGCAAGCAAGCCGCTGCAGATTCCCTAGCTTCCTCGGCATTACACTTTTCATCTCCACAGATTGTGTGCGCAAAGTAAGTCTCCTTTATCCATACTTCAGCTTCAAATCCACCTTTTGGACAAAGCAAGAACATCCACATGTAAGTTTTTGTGTTTGTAAAGGATATTATGTATTTTCTATGTGATCTTATTATAAGAACTCACCATCTGATAGAGACACATGGTAGCTTGGTAGTACCCAGTTATTCTCGAGACATATATCATCGAGTTTCTGCAATAAAGTAAGAAAGTAAGAGAGATGAATAGTTTTCTTTGAACACGGAATGATCAAAGACTCAAGAATTGCCCCTAAAAGACTTACCTGACACATGCTTTTGGTACAAGGAAGAGGCTCGCAGAGCTTCAGCCTCTTGTTGCTTCCACATGCTGACTTGTCATGAGATTCTTGAAGGATACGCCTATGGTATGCCTCATTACAGCTCTCGAGTATTGTTTCTAGTTGCAGCTCTACATCATCTATATAACCCCACGCCCACACAATAAGCATTCAAGTTCATGTAGAAACAAAGTTGGGGCAAAAAATAAAGAGGAAAAAACCTTTGATGTTCTTGATGCGTTCATCGTATTTAGCAATCTCGTCTTCTATGGACCTCTGCTCAAGAGTCTGCATGCATGCATGAATCCACAGATAAGAAGAGTGTAACCCTTAGGCAGCGTAAAAGAAGAATCTATACTATTGTCAATCAACTTCTATCTTTGATCAAAAGCTAGAGTTATTACAAGCTTATCTCTTTTGCAAAGAAGAACTTTCAATGCAGTTTCGGAAAGCGATGTTGCTCTAGAAAGAAGACTTGTTTGTAGCTCCTCAGGTTTTAGATTAGAGTGAGGAGAAGAAACATGAGCTGGAATGCTATTGAGTTTCATCTTCTTGATTGCCTCTTTCTCTCTGTGAGTAAGACAGTAGAAGATGTTGATCAGATTTGTTTTTCTTGTTTAGACAATAATGGAAATATGAGAAGGCACCAATCGTTTACATTTGGTTTTATGTAATTTGTGTCTAATTTTAAGGGGTATTTAGGGAGTTCCAGTCTTGAAAAGTATATTTGCTCTCATCTTTACTTAGAGATTCCTGAAGTGATTGATAGATATGAATGAGTCTTTCAATTTGATTTTGAGATTGACACAACAGCCTAATAACTCAAAACCTGAAAATGCTACTATATCTACTAAGCTCTTTTGGAATTTGGAGTTCAGAACAAAGAGAAGAAAATATAAGTTCAAATACTTGGAACTCCTAAAGTCAGATGTGTGGACACGTGAGTGGAGTGCATCTAATGACTAACTAAAGAAGAATTTGATCACAAACAAACAAGAAGAATTTGATCTTTTATGGAAATTTGGTATAAAGGGGAAAAAATATCACATAAAATGGAGACATTTGATGGTATATATTCAAGAAGGCTTGACAGGAGCTAAGGTAGTAAATATCACATAAAGAGATCAAAACTAAGTAGTAAAAGAACTAAATCAAGTATTTTGGTGAGTGATCGATCGTGTCAGAAGAAACAAAACAACTATTGTCATATATTAACAACTTTGGATGGTTAAAAATTGATCATAAGTGTGGTGTCACTAGTAGGAGAGATTTTTGTCCGGTCATATCATTTCTTAGGTTTTGTTTCCAGTACACAACCACATAGAAAGATCATGCATGAAGAACCCAACATCGAATAAAAAGTTTATGCAATCTACTGAAAATTAAGGTTTTAGACCGTAGAAGTTTACAAAAAGTGCAGCAAACTCTTTGAAGTTAAAATTTCAGAGTGGTTACGGCTTCACCAAGGTAGTAACTTTAACTCAGCTCTTAAACACACATCTTTGTCATTATTTTACTCCATGGAGCCTTTCTTCTTGGTTAAGGGAGTATTCCTTGATCGTTGATTCTATTGTTTCCAACAATCGATCACCGTACTTGCTTACTTTGTCCCTGAACGCAAGTTTAAACATAACACATACACATAATCAAAACTCGTTTCAGTATTTAAAGAGTTTTTAATTGGAGCAGAAATGACTTACTCCCCAATGCCATCTATCTCGAGGAGTTCCTCTTTGTTTCTCGGAATCTTTTTACTTATCTTCTGTAGCATTGGATTGCTGCCACCACAACACACATGCATTTTTGTAAGGGCATGGATCAAATTGAGAATCATCAACTTGAGAGAGACAATGGAAAATAACCAAACCAAAAAAAAAAAAAGTTTTCAAGACTTAACGTGAACATTTGATATGGCATGACAAGATTCGAACGAAGCGTCCTCAAGGCTAAGAACAAGTAAGCGGTGAGATCCTATATATAGAAGGAAAAAAATCAATGAAACCACAAACTCAGTAATTCAAAATTTTGTAAAATTAATCTCAACAGTAAAAGAAGAGACTAGATAGATACCACTTGTGCAGTTGCAAGTGATGCTAATGAATCTTTTCCTGAGGTTTCACTGGGTGTACTCGTCGGCATGGATACTTTTGCGGACGTAGGGGATCTGCAACCAAATATGTAAGTCTTACCAAATGCTACTTTAACAAACCTAGATTAATTAAACACACTGCAATGATTTTCTTGAACCTCAAATAGTCATCTGCTACGACATCGTTGGCTGTTGATGTGTTGTGGTGTAACTTAGTTAGCAAGCAAGCCGCCGCAGATTCCTTAGCTTCCTCGGCATCGGATTTTTCTTCTCCACAGATTGTGTGCTGAAACTGAGTCTCCTTTATTCTTACTTCAGCTTTAAATCCACCTTTTTGAACAAAGCCACAACATTGACATGCAAGCTGTTGTGTTAGTAAAGGATGTGTATTTTGCTATATGATCTCACAAAACCTTACCATCTGAGAGAGATACATGGTAGCTTGGTAGTACCCAGCTTTTCTCGAAACAGATGTCATCGAGTTTCTGCAATAAAATATGATAAATGAATCTTTTTCTTTGAACGTCAAATGACCAAAGACTTGGTTTACCAAAAAAAAAGTTACCTGACACATGCTTTTGGTACAAGGAAGAGGCTCACAGAGCTTCTGCGTCTTGTTGCTTTGACTTGCTGACTTGTCATGAGATTCTCGAAGGTTACTCCTCCTCGGGTATGCCTCGTTACAGCTCTCGAGTATTGTTTCTAGTTGCAGCTCTACATCACCTATATATAATCCACACGATAAGCATTCAAGTTCATGTAGAAACATAACTGGAGCAAAAATGGGAAAATACCTTTGATGTTTTTGATGCGTTCATCGCATTTGGTAATCTCGTCTTCTATTGACCGCTGCTCAAGAGTCTGCATGCATGCATCCACAAAGAAGAAGAAGAAGAGAAACACTTAGGCGGTGTAAAAGATTAATAAGTATTTTTGATCAAAATCTATAATTATTACAAGCTTATCTCGTCTCCAAAGAAGAACTTTCAATGCAGTTTCGGAAAGTGATGTTGCTCTAGAAAGAAGAAGAGTCCGCAGCTCCTCAGGGTTTACATTAGACTGAGGAGCAGAAACAGGATCTGGCATGATATTAAATTTCATCTGCTTGATACCTCTTTTGAGTCAGACAATATTTATTAACACACAGTCTTCAAGTTTTAACAAACCCTACTAGTATAAGAAGAGACGGCAGAAGATTTTTTTTTTTTTTTTTTAGACAATAATGGAAATTTGGAACGGCGCCAATCGTTTACATATGCTTTTACTGTAATTTATGTCTCTTTAAGGGTAGGGGTGGGCATTTTATCCGTGAAATTTGATTCGATTCGTTATTCGTTGCTATTCGATCCGAAAATTCCGAATATCCGTAAGCTTTCGAAGCAAAGCAAATACTAAAATTCAATATCCGTTAATATCGAAGCAAATCACAAATATTAAAATTTTGGGAAGCGAATATCCGATCCGATCCGTCAATATATAAATAAATGTATATTTTGATTATATTTAAAATTTTAAATGTATAAAATTATTATTCTAACATATGATTTGACAGATTCTATTCACATTATTACTTATATAAAAGTATTACATAAAAGGAAAAAAATATTTATGACAATTATAATTTTTTCCTAAGTTTTGTGTTATTATAATTGTTAATTAAGTTTAAAATTTTACAAAATATGTAGATTCACTATATCTTTTAATTTTTATCTTTTATATCATGCAAAAAAAAGTATTTTCCAAAAAAGATTTGTATCAAATTTTTAAGATTATTTGTATTAATCAAAACAAATGAGATATCCGTAAGTATCCGCAAATATCCGCAAATATCTATTTATTTTCCGGATATCCGTTTTTCCGAATATCCGTATTTTTCCGAATCAAAGCAAATCGGAAAATTAGATATCCGTAACATTCGAAGCAAATCACAAATACCTTCAAAAACTCGGATATCCGATCCGTGCCCATGCCTATTTAAGGGTATTTGGAGAGTTCGTGAAGTGATTGATTGATAGGAGTAGGTCTCGGTATAAAAACCCAAGAACCAACCAATCAAAACCGAACAGATAAGAATGGATATCCAAATATATATAAAATACTGTATTATTTATATATCTAAAAATATTAAATATAATGTTTTAAAATTAATAATATTTTTAACTTATTATGTTTTGTTCATGCACGCGGACATAACCATCTTATAAATATCTATTAGCTTATATCTTATTAATTTAAATATTCCCAAAGAGTTTAAATCCAAAATCAAGTTATTTATATATGACAAAGTTTCATCGAAATATGTATGTTTATCATTGAGTCAAAACTTTAAAACATTCACACATTAAAAGTATTTTTAAATATTTTATACAATTTTTTTTGTGTAATTAACATTTAATTATAAACTGTTTTTATCCTTAATTTTTGTCTTTTATAATAAAAATATTATTTCTAAATAACAACAAAAATATATATAATGATTTTCTTATTTTTTAAAAATGATTTAGAATAAATAAATAATTCCACCAATATTTTGAAAATGTTTAGAAGATCTCTTATGTTTTAAAATATTCATATTTTTCTCTTCGTAAGTTGTTTCTTTGTATATTTCTTATATGACATGTAATCCAATATTACTTTGGTATCGGTAGAACATAAACATGAGTTTTTATGGTAAGTAAAATTTACAATTGTTATAAAACATATTATTTTAAATTATACACTAATAAATTAAAATAATAAATTGTATATGTTATCGATGAGTTTATATTAACAAAATACAAAAATATAAAATATTTTTAATACCAACATTTTTTAAAAAATAAGGTAATATTAAAAAGTTGTGTAGATGATAATTATTATATTTTTCTTAAAACTATTTTTATCTAATATAAATATTTTTTAATTGAAATAATTGATTCACCTAAAATCAAATGGAATTTTTGTGTAATAATAAAAAGATAATATCAAATATTTATATATCTGAAATATTGTAATTATCATTTTTCAAATTTATTTATTATTACAAATATATAAAATATTTATAAAAATTATTAACTAATTCTAAAATTATGGAAAACATGACAAATATAATAACCGCTTTGGTTCGGTCATTCTTAGCGCCAAAACCATCAGCCCAATGAATTTGAAATAATGTAGACCAGCAACTCTAAGCTTTTCACTTGATAATTGTAGGGTATCATTGAAAAGCATTTATAGCAATAATATTTTAGAGAGAACTTTTATTACTCTCAGTTTTGCTTATGAATGACTGGATGGTATCAGAGGCAGATCTAAAAAGTTAGTTTTATATGGGGCAAACATTAAATCTATTAACAACATATAAAATAAGAACATGGGATTCATTAAAAAAATTCAAAAAATTACACTGAAATTAGAAAAGTCATGATGGGCAACTGCCCCACCCTTAGTGGGTGTAGCTCTGCCACTTGATTGTATGATTAGCGTAAGACTATTTACAATGGTTAAGATTTTTCAATATCCTAAGTTACATTTTTTTTTATATTTCACATCATCTTTCTTTTTTTCCACATCACAATTCAACAATCATCTAAAAAAAATCATCTACAATGGTTTTGTTTAATAATGTTCAACATCCTATCCCACTATTTTATGTTTTAAAAACAAAAAATCTTTAAACAATATATTAATATATTTCAAATTTAAAATATTTTAAATGTTAAAAAATTTAAACTTTTTAGTATTTTATATTTTATAGTTTAAAATAATAAATACAAAAATAAAAATCACCATTAAACAAATAAAATTACAAAATAGTGAAAATGACAATTCTTTTTTCTATGTCCAAAAAGAACGAGACTAATCTCTATGTATAAATCATAAAAATGATGAATTTTGGTATAAATTTTTGTTTTGAAAAATTTAGATCACCATAAAATAATTAAGTGTTAATAATTTAGAGAAGAAGAAAAATTACACAGATATTGTTAACCAATGAAAAATTGCATGTGGATCCCGTGAGATATTTATTTCTTTTATATGTTAACATGTGCTACTGTTGGGTTCATTTCAGTTTTATCCAACCTGTTAAAAACATTCAATTGAATGTAATCCATCTGCATTGTTTTAAAAATTCAACTGATTCATTTCAGTTTTATCCAACCGGTTTAAGTGCTATAACCGAAGGTGTATATGAATGTTGGCTAACCTGTTAAAAACATTCAATTGAATGTAATCCATCATATTTCGATGGAAAATGACTTTTTCAACGTTGATTAGTAATAAGGTTAACATACATTTTGCTTCTTCTGGTTCATACTTGTATTGGGAAACGGTAACTTAACTATATTTGTCTTAGTTAAAGAATAATGATCAGTTAAGAAATATAACAGAAAAGTAGTAATCGATTTAATTTAGTAAGGGTCCCACCAATTATGTTATTATAGCCTATTATAAAGGTTAGTTATATTCCGTTACAAAAAAAAAAAAATAATAATAATAATAAAGGTTAGTTATATTATTTGGTTAGTTATAATAAATTAGATTTAAAATGAATAGGTCTAACAACTTTGTTTAAGTAATTTTTTTTTAGAATGTTTCTCTTTTAATAGTATAGATTTCTAGTAATAATGATATATAATAAACTAAAAATATGGTTTTCTTGAGGCTTTTTCAGGTATATAAAAATATATGGGATAATAATATATATTATATTGTATTAAAATGTAATAAATTGAATTTGGTTAAGTTCAAATATACTGGTTTTGATTATGCAGAGAAAGATTAACCGAGGCATCATTATAATAGAATTCGATGGTCTGGTAAAATTATTAAAAAGTATGTAGGAATGTATCTGTCGACTCATTTGATTCTGTAGATCAAGAGGAACCCATGTTTATACAATGATATGCAGGAGTAGTTATTTTATTTAGATGGTCTCATAATTTTAGAGTTTATTAATGGTTTAGTAAATGGTTTAGTAATTTTAGGGTTCATGACTAATTAAGAACAAACATGCGTTTGTAATGGTATGGTTTATAATGCTTTAATAATTTCACGGTTTATTAATAAGAAAGAACAGTTGGGTTTTGTATACCAATGGCATGAGATGGTAAATTTTTAGGAATATTTAGGGTTATTTTTTATTTGTTTTTCTGTTTTAATAAGATAGATATGTCTGAACAAATCAATGCAGATTGATTTTTGGAGTAATTGGATTATGATCATGGAAAAAAAAGAAGCCTGTAAGATCGGGTTTGTACAGAGGCACATACAAAAAAATATAAACAATAAAACAGTAATAGACATAAAACACTACGAAATCCAATGTTATTGAATAAAATTTAAGTTAGAGATTTTAGAATGCTTTAAGTGTTTCTAGAGTGTTTGAGGAGAGTTTCTTAGTTATAAAAATAAAAATACAAATTCCACTTTTTTAGATGAGATTTTAGAGTGTTTTAATAAAAATCATACCAAATTTTTTAATTCTCCTACAATCATCTAAAAACTCATTAAAAACCAAATCACTTCAAATTTTAGATTCAATGCACCCCCTAGTCATAATCATTTCATAGATAATAATATAGATAGCCAAAAAAACAAAATACCCAATTATTTTTCATCCGAAAATTAAATTTATCGAATAATTTTTGTTTAAAATACTTATATTTATGAATTACCCTGTATTTAAATTATTCAAGTGGTGGTTCTGATCTTTTGTTCAGAGATTCCGAAAGTGATTGATAGATAGGAGATTTTGAGATTGACATAACAGCCTATAGCTCGAACCTGAAAAGGCTATGATAGATTTTTGTTTTTCAAGACTCTTTGAACGTACAGTAGTAAAAGTTATTTCCTTTCATCCAAATTGTTTCAATTGAGTTGTTTTTTTTTTCTGAATGAATTCATTTGCGTCGTTAAACCAGTGATATATGGCAACCGGTTGTCCTAGCTGGCTAGGGGAGGTATTTGAAAGTGATAAAAGTTGGATCTTCTGTTTTTAGAAAATATTGTGATGATTTAGTTAAAAGATCTCAGCCTGTTCTTGCAAGGCTTGATGATATAAGGCAGAAGGATGTGTATATATTATTTCGATGAAGAAAAAAGAGTTGTTACTCCAGTGACCGAACACTTGATCAGTTTCAGAGCCAGAGCTAGCCAAGATAGAAACCAAAAACAACCACAAGACTTGGTTTCAAACTCCAATTTGTACTAGGCCTGGGCGCAAGCCGGGTACTTGGTCTTTTTGCCTTACTCGTTACTTGACTTGCCTTGTGTGAGTATTAGAATTTTTGGCTTGTACCTGTACTTGATCTGATCAAGTACTTAATAATCAAGTACTTGCCTATATTTTTAATATTAGCAAAGTACTTGTTAATACTTGATACTTGTTTATTTAGGTTTAAAATTTTAAAACTAAATATACCAAACGGATAAATGCAATTAACCTTGGAATAAATACTTTTATTTTCCCATATAATTGTTATTTTATTCAATCCATTCAAGTAATTTGATTTTTAGTGTATATATGATCCATTCAAAATAAGTACTTATAGAATAAAATACCTAAAAAAATAAAATTAATTACAATGTGAGAAATAAAACAAATGATTTAATAAGGCATATATATTTTTAGAACCAATAACAAGTAGTAAAACAAGTAACAAGTCTGAGTATTAGAAAAAATTGTATTACTTGATACTTGACTTGTATGTGCAAATAGTAAAATTTTCGGACTTGCTACTTGACTTGACAACTTCGAGTACTTGCATTTTCGAGCCGAATTCGAGCCGAGTAGCAAATATCGACCGAGTAACAAGTATTAGTGCCCAGCCCTAATTCGTACAACAACAGAGAACAAAACACACACACACGCAGCTCACGAACAAACAATCAACAACACTTCACATCAGTGTACAAAAGACAACGAAGAAGACAAGTCAAGTGTTGCTCAAAAAAAAAAAAAAAAGACAATTCAAGTTTCTGGACAACTTTACGCTGCTTCTGTTCTTGGTTACGCAAACACTTCCTTAATGATACAACATTTTTTGGTTTCATGACAAGATACAGATGGAATGAATCAATCATAGTTGCTTCCAAACAAGAGCCAAGGTAGTGACTAATTGAAATATATGAAGCACATGATTACACGTGATAATATATATATTATGCCGTGTATGTATATATATATACGAATGCACTTGGGTTTAACATCCAGCTGCTTTCAAGAATTTATCGTAGGGGCTTGAAGGTGGTAACCGAAAAGAGTTTTGTTCCGCTTCGAGTGAGCAGAGCGAGTACTGGCCTTGAGGTTGGACTTGTGCCACAGTGAGTGCCTTCTGATCATCTTCATCAGCTTCTTCTGTCTGCCAAACACCAGTAACAAAAACGAAGTTTAAAGTTGATGAGAGGACAATTAACTTTAACAGAACAGAGAAACAAAACTCTCTCTCCCTCTCTCTCTGCCTCACCTCCTTGAGAAGAAGGAGTTCCTCCTTTTCATCTTCTTCTGAGAAAGTTATAGCTTTGGTTGCTTGGGGTTTGAAACTTCGAAGCACAGACATCTTCTGCTGCTTGCCCGTCACAAGAGCTTCACACTGATTCATCATCTGGTCGTAAGGTACAGGAAGGGAGGAAACGGGGAGACTTGCAACTTGCCTAGCAGTTTCTGATACCTACACATCACCAATGAAACCAAAATTACATTAGAAAAGAGGATCACAAACGAAAACAAGACAAATTAGATATACAAATTATATTCAAATATTTAATTTTTTTAGGTTTAATAATGAAATTATTTTGATGAATTATAAAAATTTAGATATACAAAGAAAAAAAAGAAATCAGAGAAATTTGTATATTTTTTAAACCGATTTACATCAATTTAAATTGATTAAGATGGCGTTAGACTGATTTAAACCGATTTAGAATAATTTAAACCGATTTAGCATAGTTGAACCGATTTGAGCTATATAAATCGGATTTTAAGAAAATAGTCTCAATAATTTTCTGACTAAACCTTTTTTTAGAACCTTGCAAATTAGTATGACGTACTGAGTGTATGTATATATTACCGATTCTAACAACTCGTTGATACTCAGAACATCAACAGGGTTAGTGTTAGTGGACAAGGACGTTCTGTGACTCCCACTAGCCCCCGGTGAAATTCCTTCTATTTCTGAAAGCTCATCCTGAAGAATAAAACGCAATTGCAGTTAAGGAACTCACACACACATGAAAGCAAGTTTCTAATGGGAGTCACCACTATACCTCTTCAAAAGCTGGAAGTTCTATTTGATTAAGAGGAGAACCAGGTCCTGGTGTATCCATGAACAATGGTGCCCCAAGCGGGTATGCATCATCTCGTGAAAAATCTGACTCAATTTCCTTTCTCAAATTTAATTGCTCCTCCTAAGAGAATTTACACACAAAACATTTTCAGAGAAAGGTGAATATTATCCTACTTTATTTTTTTTTTCATTGGGAAAATATCTTCACTGCTAAAAAGACCAGTGAACTCAATGTTTCTTTATAATCAATACAGCTTTATCTGCTAATTTGGATATAAGATCAGACACAACTTCCACCAAAAACAAACAAACAACAAAACTATCATGAATGGATACAAAAGTACCTCGGATAATGTCTGGAATCTCGATGTGAAATGACTGATAACGATTTCCTTAAGGCGACTATCATTTGTGGCAATCTCTGACGAGTTGATGAGGGGAGCACTATCATCTTTCTCGGATGATCCATATGCTACCACTTCTTCTTCCTGTGGAAATCCAGAACAACCAGCACGCAGTTTGATATCTCCTTCCAGTACAAGATAAGGATCAACCTATTCAGTACATACAGATTAGATGACAGCTGAGCATCCAACAGATGTAATATTTAGCAAAAAAGCTAACCATTTGGCTAGTTAAAGACTCTTTGACAACTGGAATTAGCTCCGGTATATTAGAAATCTTGGCACTGAAAATGAGTAAATACGATGCAAACGTGAAGATTGATCTTCTACGAGAGAGCTGCCAACCTCCTTAATAATCATATACCAAAAAAATATACGTTATTGCACTATATCTAAAAGCCAACACAAAGTAGTCTTTAACTTATCTTTAACTTACCATCTTGATTCAATGAGAGATTCCGAAGGGAGAACGCAAGCTGGAAGCACCGCACCAGAGCCATGTGATTTGATTTCTGCCATTAGCCATTCACCAAACCAGAGAAATAATTACAAAATTCTCTCAACTATATAGAGAGAGTCCATCAAGTAACCAAAGTTCTTTTTTTTTTGTTTTAACTTAGCATATGATAAAAGCGGACTAACCTTTGCTAGTGAAAACAAAAGAGTGGTATTAAACGTGATAGCCATTGCCTCAAAATTTGCAGGGGTGTTCTCGGTAGAAGTTGCTTGGATCCATAGTGATGTAAGGAGCATATTTACTTGGTGACCACTCGGTCGAAGTGAACATAACGACTGTTTAAAAGCATGAAAATCACACTATATCAATTAACATCATAGGCGAGGAAGGCCAAGCAAACACACAGGTTTAGGGGAAACTCATACCTTTATAGCACCATCCTTTAAGCTATCCAAGGACTGACAACTAAGACCACTTGGATGAAGATCATTGTCTAAGATCTCCTCAACTTTATCTCTCTCTTCCTCCTGTAAACTGATACTCTGGCTCCTTACAGCATCTGAGGTTTCCTCATATTGGTCTGACCAAGGCAAAAGAAGAGTTCGAAGAAGCAGGACGGAGAATATATTGTGTGCATCAACTCTAGTTTCATAATCTGTGTGGGACATGGCAAGGAGAAGTTGGTGAAACAAGGCATCAGGAAATACCTGATATCAGACCACAGTAGTAAATCCGTTAGAACAGAAGATGGTCAAAAATACAAAACAAAAGTTGCAAGTAGTAAGAAAAATCTAACTTTCTTGTGGTAAGAAACATTTGGGACCACCGATACAATATGTGCAGCACGGAGAATGGCTGATGCTGTGGTCCTAGCAACGAGTACATTAGTAGATATCATCTCAAGAACCACCGCTACCATATCAAGAATGGGCCCTACATCCCCAACCTTTAAGCAAAAAAAAAAAAAAATTGAACATCGTTATGTGATTGTCCACAAAAAACTAGCTTTATAGAGGACTATCGACTAACCTTATTTGAGAGCTCAGAGATGCACTTATCTAAAGCTTGCTGCAAGTCACAGTTCTGCTTAGATACATCAGCAGACAGATCTGACTCAGCCGCATTCTGCAGGCATTTCCGCAAATGCTTAATCAAGTCGGCAATTACAGCAGTCATCGCTGCTGAAGCTTGCTGCTTAGCATGCAGCGCAAGGCATGTAGCTACGTTAACCATGTTAACTTGAATCCCTTGTTGCTTCATCACATTCTTATGATCCAAGTGCTTGATCAAAGAAGATACCAGCACATGACAGTTTTCTCCTGCTTAAAATACTTCTTTAATCAGTCGCCTCATAGACAAGTTTAAAAAACAGGAAATTGTAGCAATATTTTATCATCTCTGACCTGATTCTTCCAGACGAGACTGAAGAAACAATAAAACAGAAGAGGCAACGCCCTTCTCCGGAGACCAGTAATCTCCACTGTCAAAAGCATTCAAAAGAGGTTCCAGAACACGACGAACAGTTGTAGTTTCCTTTGCTAATTTGGCTATATTGCAAAGGCATACCATAGACCAGTACGAGGGGCTCTTCGAAATGTCCCTAAAATGGATTTAACGAGAGAAGAAAAAAAAAATCAAATAACAAATATATGATGATGCATTTCAAGTGACAACATAAAGTTCTGAGAAGCCTCACATGTTTTCCAACTTAAAGTCAGTCACAGGATTTGATTTGAAAGAAACCTTTTCACTCATGTTGGTATCTTCTTGGCCCTTCTCCAAGTCCATGTAATTCTCCAGAATCACAGTAATAATCTATTTCAAGATGAAAAAGAAGAAGTTAATAAACTAACTACAACGCACAATCACTTGTATGTATAAACCCTGGAGGAAATAAACCTGACTCACCATATCCAAGTCCATTGATAGTTGGGCATGCTCACCAATAAAAGATACCTAGCAATAACTATTGGTTAGTACCAAAAAAGAACGGTAACAGGTTGCAGATATCCATTTTTATAGGATATGTTTTGAGTGAGAAATGTATAAAAACTAAAACACATTACCATGAATGCCAAAGCCTGCATTCCTGCTGACCGTAAACGGAGTGATCTCTCATCATCTCCCATTTCTTGAGCAAGTTGACAAAGCTTAGGGATCAGACCTTCTAAGTTGAACATGTGTGAATTCTCAGTCTGTATGTAAGCAAATGTGTCACCATATTATTATTATTATTATGTAGTCCGAGCTGGAAAAAGTAGCTTGGGAAAGAACATGTAAACCATGCGTACCTGTAAGCTAATAAAGTCAACAAGGGTATTGCAACCCAAGATCTGCACTTCTTCATCTCTTGTTTGCTCCAAAAGAGTTCGGACAACGCTTAGCAAACTACATGAAAATAGAGGCCTAGAAGGAAGGAAAAAAAAGATGTTCAATATCATATGATAAAATAGTTATAAGCAAGCAGAAGATGCCAAGTTAATCCAGAAGAAACTACAACTTACATCTGCTCCTTACATGATGAAAGCAACTTCTTGTAAATGCACAAGACGACTTTAACTGATCCAATGTTTCCATTTCGCAACTCTTTGTAACATTTCTGCTCAAGGTACTCTGTAATCTGTCAAGCAAAGACTGCAACACATGAGAATAAAAACCGAGAGTGAAGTATGGCGAGCAGCAGCTACACACAATAGGGAATAATAACAACCTTTGGGATTCGTAAAGGGTTCCTTGACGCATACTCACAAAGCTTGCCAATTTTTCTATCATTTGGCTCAGCATCCTGCCCAAACCACAACATTGGAAAAGAAACATGTTAATTTAATCCGAATTTTAAAGTTAAAAGTCATTTTGCCAAAACTTCAACAAGACTACCCCTCTAAATAATCACTAAACAGAAAGGAAAAAAAACACTTAACAATCTAGATCATCTCCATTAGCACAAAAAAAAGAAGAAACTTTAAGAAGATTACTATAAAACTTAACAAGTATAAAACATCATCAAGACTAGATGATGATCTTCATTAGTACCAAGAAAATTGAAACTTTAACACAATTGGCTGATATATAAAAAAAAAGGGGGTTGACCTGATTACGAGGAAAAATCTCAGCGAGCATCTTCTTGTAGCGTTTAACGGGATGCCTAGACCTAGCCCTCAAGGAAGGACAGAAGAAACAGAGGTTACCACAGGCGGGCAAAACCCGTCTGGACATAACCCCCATTGTCTTCTATATCCTCTTCTCCCCCCAGCAGCAGCAATCCGATTCTTATGGAAACCCTAATTCAGTATGCACCTACCCAGATCACACGCTGTAAAAAAAAAGGGGGAAAGATTTAAGAATTGGAGTCAAAGAAAAGTAATCAAATTTACACAAGAATTAATCAAAAATAGAAAGATGAGGGATTGAAAAATTTACCGAGGAAGATGGGGGGAGGAAGGCAGCTGGAGAGAATTGATAAAAAATCTAATCCAGCTTTGCCCGCTTGGAGGTGGCATCGTGTTCTTCTCTCTCTCTCGTCTCTTTATCATTATTATTAATCGCATTATTTTAACATCTTTTACTACTACTCTCTCTTTCCGCCATTAATGTCGGAAAGTGTCAGTCCGAAAAACAGTGTAATTTACGAAGTTACCCTTTGAAATATCTTTGTCTTGATCAGACACAGCTTTTACTTGGTCCGAGGCTCCGAGCGATATACGTTCCGGGTTTGGAAGCTTCTTGTCGGCCCGTGCGCTAAGATACAACTAATGGGCTACAAGTATCGGCCCATTTAAATAATAACCAATCCACCACACCACAAGCCTTTGTAACACCTAAAAAGTTATCAAGTTTGATCAGTGATGATAGTTTGGGCCGGGAAACAAATTGAATTGCGATTACTTTATTTTAAATATGTACTATTGTAAAAATTAACAAAAGCCCGTATAGCTCAGTGGTAGAGCGTCAGTCTTGTAAACTGAAGGTCCGTAGTTCGATCCTGCGTGTGGGCACTTTTTTTAATTCGTGCTTTAAAATACTTATTTTCCCCTTTTTTCTAGTAAAATAAAATTAAACAAACCTAGGAAAATTCCTTTTTCTCGTTTATGTTTTTCCGTTAAGATCGAGCTATGGATTTTTTAACCAAAACAAAATCTTTTTGATACTTTCCTATTGTGGTTCACCACTCAATTGGGTATTGGTTTTTTTTTTTTTGCTAGCTGTCTTTCTTCAAGAAAAATGTTAATTAAATGGAGTTCTAATTATAGTAAATTAATTGTTTGAAACTTTGAATACTGCTGAAATTGAAAATGTTTGGACCCAAACGTGCAGCCAATCTCCTCTAATATGAGGATGGTACGATCCATACTTGCCGACCATTATTTACAATCTGTCTTACACTAAAACATATATTTGCTCATCTTATTTGAGAATAACTGAATTATTCTTGATTAATTGTAGTTGGCCTTTTTACTGTGGAACTTTTAATTGTGATAGGTCTAATTGTTTTTTTGGAATGAATGTTAAATTTATTTGATACAAAAACGTTCTACAATGAATGCAACTTTACTTCTACCATCTATTGGCTAAAAAACAGATTACATGTGGAAATTTTCTTTAACTTGTGTGATAAGCAAACCAAACAGACTTTGCTCGCTCATATCCTTCTTTCCTGTATTTTGAATTGTGGAGATTCTGCTACTGTTACATTGATAAGAAAGCAAACACATATTGAATTGTGCTCGTAATCATTGTTAACACTCAGATTTCTAGAATGTAAGTCATGTGGTTATGTCGTATTTAACTAAATTATCTCTCCTATAAAAAAAGTTGTTATGTATACTTTAACTAATATTTCTTTTTGTAACTGGCATTAACTAATAATATAACCATCTTTTTATTTTTTATAAAATGTTTTAACTTGTAACCATGATATAATGTGTTTTCGTCTCAAAGTGGCACTTGCATTGTACGCATATATAGGGAGACATGGAACCGATAATGTGAAAGTCTGAGAGAAAATTCTATCTTTAAAAGATACACAAATAGGAAAGGAATAGATGGGAATAAAATTATGGGAATAATGAGGAACGGTTATTCCATATCAAATTTAGTGAGGAACAAATTTGTTCTTTAATTCTCTACAATAAAAGGAATGAGAAGGAATGAAAATGAATGACTATTCCTTGTGAATGGTAAAATTTATTAAGAACATTAAGGAATGCATTATTCCTCTTCATTCCTTGGTCACCAGTTAGACCCTTAGACTATATATTACTCCGCTTTCCCCGTACTGTTCCTTGCTCATTTGTTTGGAATCATATATTAGTATCTTTTTTTTATTGGGAATTCAATCAAATCATTACCAAACAAATAAGCAGAAAAAAAGAAAAAAAGTCGTATCCTTTTAAAGCCCCCGCAACATTTTCTGAATAATCTTCCCTATCCTTTTTTTTCTTTTGAAACACAATCTTCCCTATCCCTTCCTATATATTTTTGCTAACTATAATGTATCTCGTTTCATCTCTTTGTGTGTTTCTTTAAATTCCGTCTAGATTTTCTGAACTGTCTGCCGTAGCTAATCGGAGCTCTCACTATTACCCTTTTTCTTCCACACGCTATCTATAACATTAAAGAAGAAATGGATCCAACGGAGCTCAAACGCGTGTTCCAAATGTTTGACAAGAACGGTGACGGTTCAATTACGCACAAAGAGCTGAGCGAGACGTTACGAAGCCTAGGGATTCATATCTCCGACAAGGAGTTGACTCAAATGATGGAGAAGATTGACGTGAATGGTGATGGGTGCGTAGATATAGACGAGTTTGGGGAGCTTTACAAGACGATAGTGGACGAGGAAGACGAAGAAGAAGAGGACATGAAGGAAGCTTTCAATGTGTTTGATCAGAACGGAGATGGGTTTATAACGGTGGATGAACTGAAGACGGTTTTGTCATCCTTGGGGCTCAAGCAAGGTAAGACATTGGACGATTGTAAAAAGATGATTCAGAAAGTGGATGCTGATGGTGATGGTAGGGTTAATTACAAGGAGTTTAGACAAATGATGAAAGGTGGTGGTTTTAGCGCTTTGAGCTAATGTTTTTTTTTTGTGTGTACTTGTTTCATTTTTTCTTGCTTTAATTCTATTTATAAATAAGCACAAGAAAAAAGACAGCGTACATGTTTATCAGTTTATCGCTACAAGAATACAGCGTCAACTCCAACAATAATTGATGCCGGCGGCGGCTAGGCCTTCACGGCGTCTTGGTGGCAGATCCGGCGTTTGATGACATTTTCTTCTTAGGTGACTAGGAGTACTTAATTAATATGTTGTATCCGGTTTGTCTCGTTTTTTTCTCAATCCAACTCCATTTTTGCAAACCGCTTCTAATCTCCAACCAGGGTGGTTTAGACATATTAATATATATACATATTTATATGTTAGAGTAATACTGTAACTTTACGCTGCCAAACTCGTGGTTATGCAATTGAACCGGAACTTTTGTGTGGTTTAGTTAAACCAAGCTCATGTTCCGCTCAAAATTACAATTTTTTTTTCATTTTTGCTTTGGATTCGTGGGCAACTCCTTGAACGAATATGGAAATATTTTCGCAAAGATCTGGTCAATATCTAAACTATTAAAACTAGAGTACAAATAGGATTTAACCCTGAGTTTTCCTCAATAATTATATTGTTATGCCACTGGCCTTAAACGACGTCGTTTTATAACATTGCTAAAGCAGCCTAATTAAATTTACAGCATTAACCTAAATAATTTGATACAAAATCGACTGAACCTTAAATGATCACATGTCCGCACAATCTGCATATTTTGTTTCCTATTTTTATGGCTGATCTTTAAAAATTGAATATTCTGGTTATTATGATGATTTAATATAAAAGGAATGTATATTAAATATTTCAAAACGTATATCCTCTTTTTGATACCTTCAAATCACAACTAATTCCCTATTTAGAATATCCTTTGGGAAAGCTAACTATATATATATCATCTCTATTGCGTTGAAAAGTAAATTATGGTACTCAGAAAATCCTAAACATGTTTGAGAATACAACTTTCACTCTTCTCTCAGAAACCAGACTTTATAAAATCTTTTGGCGTGTTCAAGTTATATGCTTACGTTATTCGATACAACACATATGCTTACGTTATTGGATACAACACATTTTTGGAGGTTATACGTTCAAGCGTTTGTTACATTTGATTGATTATCTTAATTGTTTTTAGATTAATATGTTAATTGTATATTAAACAATCATTCAAATACCCTCACGTATGCATCATTCAATCAAGTTCAAAAGCAATCAAATAAAGTTAAGGCGGTGGTTCTATTGCAGTTCTAAGTGAGCTTTCTACATTAATTTTTAAAAAATGTATATATTTAAAAATAAATTAATATGTAAATATATTATTTTATGCATAACTAATAGTTGAAAACAAAATAAAATTACTCAATATAACATATAAAATTAATTAATATCAAATATAAAATTATTATGTTTAGATTTTTATATTAAAAATTATTAATACATACAAAAGTTGAAAATATATATTAGCATTTACAAAAAACAAACATCAATCAATATAAAAATTAAATTAAACATCCGAGCGGGCGCTCGGGTCCAAATTCTAGTTTTTGTTAAAGTTCAACAGCCATAATCGTTTTTCTTTAGGTGTAGTTGTAACTAGTTTTCTCTGTATTTATACTCTGTAGTCATCTCAATACAGTTCAAGGATATACAATTTTCACTCCTCAGAGATCAGCATCAGCATTTTAACAATACTGTTTGTCGATAAAGTTGTCAGAAACAATGTGCCGGAAGAGTAACGTACGGGGGTCACATGCTCAGTCTAATTTCTAAATCCTTTAACAAATACTTAATAACTTTTCCATAGAATGATATAGAAACTCAAAATGCATAACCAAATGTAAAAAATATAATTATTTAAATATATTTTGATTAGAAAATAAAATTTTAATAATTATCGGAAAAGAAGACTAGTAATATATGATCATGTGGCAAAGTTCAAAATCGGTTCTTAAAAAAGAATATATACAGAGAACTCCTGACAGTTTTTTCTTATATTTCTATCTAATTTTTATTTTTCTTAATTGGTTAATTGCTTTAAAACTCCATCTAATACTCAATCGTTGGCTATGCTCTAAAACATGTTGTGCCCCCAATTATATTTGTTTGTAGATCCACTCCTGGTCGGAAATGCTTCTTTTTCCGACTAAACTAACGATGCACCTATTAATTATTGGTTGTCGGAAATTTATCGGCGAACATGAGCTCCGACGACTTCACAAAATCTTTTGCTGTTGGCATGGAGACTTTTCTTGCAGTGAGATTGTCAACCTAACTCTGTCGGCAACTATTGAACCGTGGTTACCAAACCGCACATATTATTTTGAATGCACAAACCAACAAAACGCACATAATCAATCGTCAACTAAAAAGTTTTTAAATAATTGACTGGAAAATACGAGAATATATTTCTTACCCCATTTGTTTTACTCTTTTGTTAAGAGAAACACTTCTTAAAATAAATAACTGGAAACAATACAACAAGAGTTTTATTACCCTAGCTTATTTGTCCGTAAATTTTATTAAAATAGTAACAGAATATTACACACACATCTCTGCAACAAGCTCATCCAGGCAGTTGTACGAGCTTCCACCTTCTCTAATGGCCTCCATACCTTTCTCCCTGAGCTTCATCAACCTAACCCTCTCCGGAAAATCATCTCTCACTGAATCTGCCAAAACCCTAGCGAGTTTTCCCGAGTCCGGAACCGAGTCTTTGTTCTCTCCAACTCGCACCGCAACTCCTAGGTCATCAACGAGCAACTTCGCATTTTTGAAATGGTCTGCTTGCATCGGCCATGCAAGCATAACAACTCCTCCGACCATTCCTTCTAGAGCCGAACCCCAACCCAAATGGGTCAGATACGATCCAACGGCTCTATGCTCAAGAATCATCGTCTGTGGGGCCCATCCTCTTATGACCAAACCTTTGTCCTTAACTCTCCCCTCAAACCCTTCCGGGATCACATCAACATCATCACCGGAGTTATCTCCAGAGTTTACTTTCTTAGCTGCGTCCCTCACGGCCCATATGAAACGCACACCGCTCGTCTCCAAGGCCGCCGCAAGAGCCGCCGTTTGCTCCACCGTGAGTCGGATCTGGCTACCGAAAGCGATGTAAACAACTGAGTTATCCTCGCTGCACGTGTCCAACCAAGCCAAGACTTTCTCCGGCGGGAGGGAGCTCTGTCCCCCGCGGTCAGCGCCGGATTTAACGGCGAGTAACGGTCCGACGGTCCAAATGCGGTGGTGAGTCAGGTGTTTGGTTTTAACACACTCTACGAACTCAGGTTCGAGTTCGTAGAAAGTGTTGACGACGAGACCGTAGCTTGCCGTTGTGGCCGTCTCGAGCTCGTCGAAGAAGCCTCTATCTTCCTCACTCCACAGGAGGGAGATCGTATGAGCATTGATGGGTAAGAAATAAATAGCCTTTAGTGAGAAAGCATCAGCTACTTTGTTAATCCAAGGGCTGAGAAAAGCGCCTCCGAGGATAGCGTCGGGAAGATCCGACGGTGGCTGACGGTTCAGGAAGTCAACGAGAGGGTCGTGGAGACCAAAGAGAGCTTCTAGCATGTGAGGTAAAGCTTGTAGAGGAAGTTGCTGGAGTGTCTCGACGCCTGGAGGAATAGAAGGGTGAGAAGGAAAAGGAAGGATTAGTGTTTTGAGATGTTCCGGCGAGTGAAGAGAACGGAGGGGCTCGAGATAAGGAGAGCTTTTAGGTGTGACGAGGACGGTGACGGTGGCTCCACGGAGGAGAAGCTGATGAGTAAGGTCGAGATGTGGAAGCATGTGACCGGACTGTGGAAACGGTACCACGAGAACGTGTGGCTTCTTCATTCTTTTTATTGTTTTTATTATCACTTTATCCTTTTGAAGTTTGTAAATTGTATAATGAAGATAGAGAAATGGATTTCTATTATATACAACGAAATAATTTTGTTATATGTCACCTCAACCACTCGTTAGACCAACTACATTGTGCAAGAACACGACTTGGGTTTTTCAACCACACAATATTTTATTAATACAGTATGTTTTTTTTTCTTTTTAAAATAAACCAACTAATATTTAGATCTTTTATCTTCATTTTTAATATTGTTACTAGTGGCTAGTCTCCAATTCGCACATTTTTTTTTGTATTTTTTAAGTTTTGTGTTTAAACATTTACTTTTAGTATTGTACAGTTTGATTTTAAATGATGTGCATTTATCTGGTTGTTCTTTTATTTTATCTGTATTTTTCGTTAAAATAGTTTGTTGTTATGAAGTTTAGTATCAGTCTTTTTTTTTTTTTGACAACAGTTTAGTATCAGTCTAGTTGCAGTTGGCTAATTTTTTTTTTTGCTAAATTTTCTAATATCATGGTTGTGATATTTGAGTAAGGTTTTGTTTTTGTTTTGGTGATGTACAATCTTTAATTTGTTTACTTTATTTTCATTTAATTTAGCTACAATGTGAAGTTTTGCTGGATTTTATATTGCACTAGGGATATAGCTCCGCGCAAGCGCGGGGTCGTAAATTTCTAAAAGAATTTTTGATTTGTGTTTATGAATTCGACATCTAACAACATTTTTTTCAAGAATATGTTAGACATAGACCATATATCCACTCAGCTTCAACATTTGTTATGCTGACTAATTGACATCCTCATTAGATATCCAGTAAATCTGCAACCTGTGTAAATATAAGAAAATAATAATCTATCTCAATTTAGAAACCCCACACAATAGTAAAACTCTTTATTAAACATAGCGCAATAATATATACATACCCAGAAAAATAGTCAAGGCAAAAATTTTTAACAGAAATAAAAAATGAATCTCCATGAGATCCTCTGAGATCTATGCGAATTCTCTCGGTCCGTCCAAAAAGTTGTGTTTCTTTTTTATTGGTTTTTCCTGTAGTTATCAGCTGTGTAAACAATTTTGTTCGTCTCCTCCTTGAAACTACCAGTGTGTTCTAATTCAAATTTGAAGTATGATAAATTAGTGAATCCCTCCATGACGTACAGGTCTCAGCGGACAACTTCAGAAAGTAGAACAAAGAACATAGAAAAGTTATACTAATCAAGTTTTCAGTAGGACTATGAAATTATATCAATTTAAGGAGTTTCAATGATATGTGACACTGAATAGAGCGGTTTAGAGTGTAATGGTTTATCATTGGATGTGAGAGTTAAGCGACAAAGTGGGAGAACCCTATGCCATATTCAAAGACAGTTTTTTGGGTATTTTCTGACGCATCAGCCTCACCTTTTAAAGGTTATGTAGAAACTGAGTGTCATAGGCCGCAAGTTAATTTAAAATGACCCAACAATCATTAATTCATTACATAATCACGTTCGAAAACTCACTGCCGAGGGCCCTAAAATCACCGGAAAAACGTAATTCGGACACCAACGATGATGATTTAAACTGACTCAGTCCAAAAACCGAAATTCTTAAAAACTTAATTTTTCACTCATCTCATCCTATAGTTGAGTAGTATATTTAAAAATTCATGAAGTTTTCATGAAAATGGCAAAAACGAAGAAACTGATATATAACTCTTGAAAAATTATGAGCTGTTGGAGTCAATATTGCAGAAAGTCTAAAAATCTAAAGAAGAAGACGACTTGTAAATATCATAATTGCCTTTTATTAAATTTAATCATAAAAAAATGCAAAACACACGTGTTCTCTATTCGAACCTGGGTTGTGACCTTCTTTAATGATACATAAACCACTGCACTAAATGATATTTAGTGATATTCATATGAATACATACTATTTTAAAACAAAAATATAAAGATAGGTCCCACAAACATTAATTAAAATCTGATGTGGATACCTTAGGAAGAGAAGAAAGTGTCTCATTATATATATGATTTCTAGTTTGGATTATGTACTTTTCATTTTCTTACCGTTAGTAGAATTTGTAACGTTCACTTTTTTTGTTTTCATTTCTGAGTACAATAACTTTATATAGGTGGAAAATTAAATGTTACCAAAAAGGTGGGGAAAAGGTGGTGTTCCAAAAAAAAAAAGAAAAGAAAAAGTTACCAAAAAGGTGGGAAAACTGAATTTATTTTGCTGTCGTTTAGAACTAGAATGCCTTCACAGTTTGGTTGTACCTTGTACGATATATAAGAGCATCATTATCCCACAAACTCCATTGGGTCTCTTAATAAATATTTTACTAATTAAATGTAATTAAAAATCTTGTTTAAGAAACACCTTGATTCATACCCTCCAATGCTAGTTTCTTATTTAGGATTTCTTTAAAAAATGTTGTTTTTTGTTGCTCAAAAAAACAAGACCAAACAATACAAGAACACACTTTACCATTTCAAGCAGGACTTGTTTCATACTGAAGAAGAAAAAACGTAAGAACACACTTTACACAGAGAGCCTCTCATCTCAACTTTAATCAGAAAACCATAACAAAAAAAGAGCACTTCATGACTAGGCAAAAGAGACCCAATGGAGTTTGTGGTGTTGCTACCAAGTATACGAACAAAACCACCATGGAGATCACTGAAACAAGCGATTCATATTTTAGGAGCACCCTCTGCAACCATTAAAACCAAGTAAGATTATTAACGGTTACATTCCATGATTTCACTAGGAGGAAAGAATTTAACATCAAGTTGCTTTTGCCTGAGTATGCTAGAGGAAGAGATGCCTAGATCGCATCCAGAACTTGATCAAGAAACAGAGAGGACTAACAAAGGCTCGAAACTTTGTAAACAGAAACAGAGAAACTTAAGTCTACCTAACAAAGAAAACTCCACAAGTGTTGTGACCAAGTGGGGACTATTATCAAAGACATCTTGTATTCACAGATTCTGAAGTAAGCAACAAAGATGTTAATGGTGTCAGGAATGGAAACAAACCCTTGCAGCAGGAGCGCTATCATCGATGTAAGGTGCTGCAAGACTAATGAAGGAAGCCTCACCAACCCCAACAAACCTTTTAAAGAAGCTTAAAAACCTTTTGGAGAGTGCAGCGAAGATTGGAGAAGCAACAAGAAGACCAACCATAAAGGCAGAAGACAAAAGACCATCTTGAAAGTTGCTTAACCTAAACTCTCCTCTGTATCAACAACAAGAACACAAAGTTTCAGTCTTTTATAATCAATCAAAAATTAAAAAAAAAAAGAGAGTATATTACTGAATGCCAGTGCCAGCAGAGCAAAGGCCTATGGAATCACAAGGTGTCGAGCTTCCGTTAACACCATTACTCGCAATCACTCCTCGATCCACATAATTGATCAGGTTTACAATACACAAGATCATCACGAATCTACAAAAATACAAATCACGAGTTAGAATAATTTATAAAAAAATTAACAGAGATTCAAAATCACGAAGTTATTGCCTTCAAAAGAAAAGAAAACTTTATGGAATCATAAAATCAAAACAAAATAGAGTCCCAAAACCACCACGTTTGTCCGGCGAATCCAACGTTCCCACCACTCCATCGCACTTCTTCAAGCTTTATCCCCTCACGAGAAAGCTGTCGAGGCTTTCTCTGCGTCTCTGATGAGGATCGAAGCTGCTTCCGTTGGTGATGACGGTAGGAGAATGCGCCGCAGCACGCGAGATGGAGAAGTCTATTTCTTTCCTCTCAAAGCGTTTTCTTCTGTTATCAACACGTGTCCAACAATATACGTCTCTTATTTACCGAAATTAAGAGACGTCTCATCCGTTTATTTGTATTTTTTATTTTGTTTTAAATCAAAATTAACATAAGAACCCCACTAAATACCAGGGATAAAGATGCTCTAAGAAAACCAAGTGGTTTGATTTTCTTTTTAAAATTTCGATGATACGAAAAATAGTGCTGGTAAATTAATTTGTTCAAGGTGGTAAAATATTAATGCTAAGGGAGAGAAATTCAGGGATAAATGCATCCGAAAATAAATTATTAGTATAACTTATATTTATTTCTGCACGACTCGATTTGAAAGCCCATCCATATATATTAAAATTTAAAAGTTGGTGATGGAATCGGCCATGTTGAGAGGATGCACTATGTTAGAGTATATATGTCGGCCCATAACAAGCCTCGAAAATCATATAAGTATGTGGTTTAATTTGGTTCAGTGTAATAACTATAAACCGGTTTTTAATAATCCGGTTATAGATAATTAGACCTCTTGAGTCGCTTCTTCCTCCTGAGAAAGTTCGTGGCTTTCAACCTCTCTGTGTCTTCGAATCCGTAAAGGTATCATTTTTTTTTCTCTCTCTCTCTCTCTCCTTTGCTCACTCTTTATCTCCATCTGTTTCCGTCTCAACTTTAATTACATTGGGTCGATTTACTCAAAACCCAATCAGTTCTCGTTTTGGAGCTCACGAAAGAAGCAATCACAGTTTTGGAATTTTGTAATTTCAATCGCCGATTACTTCCAATCTCTTAATCTCGTTTAGCTTTATTGAGATTAGTTTGTTTTTTTTTGCTTTATATATCAAAGGGTTTTGGAACATAGAGCTTACCGTTTGTCTAAAATCCGTGTGTCCGTATAAGCACGCAATAAGCCTTTGGTGGACTTTGTGGATGCAGTGTCTATTTAAGCTTTGCTGTGATCACGTTTAGATTACTGCCGATTGGTGTTTGCAATGTTTGTCTTATAAACCTTGTTCTGACTAGTTTAGAACGAAGTCATCTAAGGAGGAACCACCAAAGACTTGTTTAGTTTCGGTTCGGCTCAAGAACTTGTTGATTGGTCTAGGTTCTGTTTAGTTTTGTTAAATAGTTTTGGAATGGATGTTTGTGATGCAGTGGTGTGCAAAAGGGAAAATGGGAAGAGAAAAGAGTCCTGGCTTGAAAATCCTCTGGGTCTGGACTATCGGCACTGCTGCTAGTACTGTCACACTCTTTCTCTCTTTCTCATTCTAATCTATGGATCGATCACTACTAGATGATCTGTCTTTGTTTACTTGTTTGTTTGCAGTATTGGTGGCGAGTGTTGTCCGGACAAGAATGCATGACATGGAGACGATGATGAACCAGGAACAAGCACCCAAACAAAACCACAACATAACTGCTACTCATCCCGTCTTAACCGATGAAACCGTTTTGCCTGAGTCTGATCGAGAGATTGCCAAAGAGCTCAAATGAAGAACAAGACTTGCTTCTGCTGTTTTTTTTTTTATCTTGTTTCTCCTCTTCCTTAGTTTTTTGTATGTTTAGTATGCGACTATCATCATTACAAGATCCTAGATGTTTACATGGAGAATAATTTGACAAATGAGTCGACCAAGAGGGTTCATGAGGATGCTCCACCAAATACCTATTGCTCCTTTTAGTTCAATGGATCATAATTGTAGGGTTCATGAGGATGCTCCACCAAATACCAATACCTACAATTATGATCCATTGATTTTCTACTGTGATCAGAAATGTTAAGAAATAGTACAGGATATCTGCAATTTCAAAATCTATATTTCAAAAATATATCTCCAAAAGGATATGAATGTCTATTATTATCTTTTTTCCTTTGGGACATATTTTGTATGAGAATGTGTTCTTTGTATATCATCTTAGAAAGATACAAGAGACCCTTATATACAAGACAATAGTCTAGGGTATTCTAAGGAGAGTTAATGTGAGAATATTTACATGACCATATTTACACAGATTACTAAATCAATCATAGATATTGATTGATCCTTAATACGCCCCCTCAAGATGGAGGGGGTGAAGCCACTCCAATTTTGCCTCGAAAGTATGTGAAGATATGACGTGCTAACGGTTTAGTCATTGCATCCGCAAGTTGATCTTTAGTTGGTTACGTATAAAGTGATAGTCTAAGGCGACATGCTTCATACGCGAGTGAAAAATAGGATTAGCACATAGATATGTGGCACCTACATTATCACAGTTGATTGTCGGCGTTTGAGTAGTCTGAATGCCTAATTCATGTAACAGAGATGCGATCCAGGTGAGTTCAGATGACGTATTGGCGACGGACCGGTACTCAGCTTCCGTGGAGGAGCGCGTAATTGTCTTTTGTTTCTTGGAGGACCAGGAGACCGACTGATGTCCAATGTAGACGACATAGCCATTTGTAGAAATGTAATCATCTGCATCTCCCGCCCAATCCGCATCAGAAAATGCATGAAGAATGTTCAAGTTACCTCGACGTAAGAGGATACCATAGTCAGCCGTGCCTGCCAAGTAACGAAGCGTTCTTTTCACAGCATTCCAGTGATCCGTTGTGGGAGAGTGCATAAATTGAGAGAGTCTGTTGACTGTGTAGGACAAGTCAGGACGAGTAAACGCAAGGTACTGAAGACTTCCCACCACTCGACGATATTCTGTTGGGTCATGAAGCTTGGAACCAGAGTGAAGCGTAAGTTTAGGGGAAGTTGCCATCGGAGTTGTCACCGGCTTGGCACCCAACATGTTGGTTCGTTCCAGAAGATCAAGTATATATCGGCGTTGACATAGGTGTAGGCCATGAGGACTTCTTTTGACTTCAATTCCAAGAAAATAGTGAAGCTCCTCATGATCTTTCACGGAGAATCTCTTGGCAAAGGCATCGAGGGTCTGTTGAATAAGAGATGTGTTGTTGCCTGTAACCAAAATGTCATCTACGTAGACCAAGACGTATACAATAGACTTTGCTTGTTTGAGTATGAAAAGAGACGTGTCAGAGGTGGAATTGATGAAGCCAGAAGCTAGTAGATAAGTTTGTAATTCCACATACCAGGCCCTGGGAGCCTGCTTTAGACCGTAGAGTGCCTTACGGAGACGACATACATGATGCGGTCTATCAGCATCAACAAAACCACTTGGCTATGACATGTAGACCTCATCGGTGAGAGTTCCCTGCAGAAAGGCATTATTGACATCAAGTTGTCTGACTGGCCAGTTGTAATTGACAGCTACTCCATGGACGATCCGTATCGTGGTTGATTTAATGACCGGACTGAAAGTTTCAGAGTAGTCAAGACCAGCACGCTGAGTGTTTCCCTTCGCAACGAGACGAACTTTTGGACATCGAACAGTGCCGTCGGGATTGTATTTTGTTGTGAAGAGCCATTTAGAACCAACGATCGTCGTATGTGAAGGAGGAGGCGGTACCAGATCCCATGTGTGATTGCGGACTTGAGCGTTAAATTCATCTGTTGCCGCCTTTCTCCATCGTTCATCGCTTAGAGCTTGGGTTATGGTTCTTGGTTCGGTTTGTTTAGTGAGCTGTAAGGCGTATCAGTATTTGGTATTTGGTTTTGTTATTCCAGCTTTTGATCTGGTGGACATAGAATGGGTGTTTGGTGGTTGTGGGGGAGGATTGGGTTGTGTTTGAGATGAAACAGAGGTGGTTGAAACAGAGGACGATGAAGAAGGTTCGGGATTAAGAGTTTGATCAATGGTTGGGTTGGGCTGGGGAGGTAAATTTGAATTTGATTGAGATGGGCTGTTTGGTGGGCTTGTGTTTGTGGGTAGCTGGGCCGTGGGTTGCGGCCCATTTTCATTTGGAGCAGTGGGCTCAGAGGAGGGAGAAACAGACGATGACTGAGGATTAGGAGATGATACCTGAGCTATCGGAGAAGACGGTGTTTGAGCGGTTGGAGAAGTCGTGACGTGGTGAGGATCCGATTGCGGGGGTCGTGGCGCGAAGATAGGTATTGCCTGAGGAAAACACGGAGAAGCCATAGTGACTTCTGGGTCTGTTGATACGCGGGGCTGAAGCGGTATCTTGGAGAATGGGAACATTGTTTCATCAAATTGTACGTGACGGGATGTGTACAATCGATCGTTGATGTTGTCATAGCAGAGGAAGGCACTTTGAGTTGCAGAGTACCCAAAGAAAGCACATTGCTTGGATCGATCCTCTAGTTTGTGGCGGTTGTAAGGTTTGAGCCACGGGTAACACGCACACCCAAAGATTCTGAGTTTATTGTAATTGGGAGACTTGCCAAAGAGCTTGATGAACGGAGATTGCATCTCCAAGTTCGGTGTGGGCATCCTGTTAATGAGATACACGGCCACAGCAAACGCAAAAGGCCAATACTTTTTAGGGACAGAAGCCGTAGAGAGCAGACTCATTCCTGTTTCAACGACATGACGGTGCTTCCGCTCAGATATCCCATTGTGTTCGGGAGTATGAGGAGGCGAAGTATAGTGAGAGATTCCATGTGTCTGAAAGTATTGTCTCAACACCATGAACTCCCCCCCCCATTGTCGGAATAAAAGGTACGGATCTTGGTTTGGAAGTAGTTCTCAACAAGGTTTTTGAAGGCTATAATTGTATCTTTGGTTTGGGATTTTTGTTTGAGAGGAAAGAGCCAAGAATATCGAGTATAGTGGTCAATGATGATGAGATAATATTTGTAGTTGTCAGAGGATAATATAGGAGAGGTCCAAACATCAGAAAATAAATATTCAAAGGGTTTAGATGAAGTAATAGATGATTGATAAAATGGGAGCTTGTGGCTCTTATTGATAAAACAATCACTGCAAGAAGGTAATTTTTGAGAAGGTTGAGAAATAGGGAGATTAAAACTGGAAACAATACTGTGTAAAATAGATGAGGAGGGATGCCCCAAACGTGAGTGCCATGAGGATAGGTTAGCCTTTGAGCTTGGATAGGTTGATGCAGCATAGAGTTTGGGTTCGGTCAGTGGCCACTCATACATGTCTTCCTTAGTTTTTCTTGATAGCAATCGGACCCCCGTTTTCAGATCCTTCACCTGAAAGGATTGTGGGAAAAATTCCACAGACACGCCATTAGAATTACAGAGTCGATAGACTGAGATGAGGTTCTTGTTTATGTGTGGAACATATAGAACATTATGTAAAGCTAATGGGCGAGTGAGAGTTGAGAAAGATTTAAAACCAGTTTGTTGAATGGGGATCGTGGATCCATCTGCAATCATGACATCATTTGCTCCATTATAGGACTGGTGGAGAGAGAGGTTAGACAGGTCGGATGTGATATGGTGGGTAGCCCCACTGTCCATGAGCCAAGCAGCAGGGTTGTAGGACGTAGCAGCTGCATAGTTTGCTCGTGGATTCCATACCGTAAACGGAGACATTTTCTGCTGCGTGTTGGCCTGAAACGCTTGGAGTTGGGAGCATCGCTTGGCACTATGACCTTGTGTGCCGCAAATCTGGCATCTGCCAAGGTATGGGCGTGGGCCTCTGGACTCAGGTCTGGCATGCTGAGATGATGACTGCAACGACTGGTGTTGAGGCTGAGCGTTCCAATGATTGTTGGTGTACCTCGGCTTGTTCTGGTTCCGGTAATTGTGGTTGTTGTTTCTCTGTTGAACAGCATTGACTGTCACCGGAGTTGGAGGAGTAGTCACTTCTCCTGCGATGATGAGTTTTGCTTCATGGTTAAGTAGACGCTCATGGAGCTCTGTGATCGATGGTGGAGCATCACGTCCTTCCACTTGGTCTACAACTGATTTGAACTCTTCCAGAAGTCCTTCCAAGATCAGATCGATTTGATCTTCATGGTCAACAGCCTTACCAAGGATAGCCAGCTGATCTAGGCGTGTAGTAATGCCCTGGAGACTCCACATCAGATAGTTTCCAGCAGTGAGTTTGGAAACGTTTGACATGTTAAGGGTGAGAAGGGTTTGAGCATTGGTGTTGATGGTTTCAATAGCTACCGCGGGAGAGGTGTTTGCTGATGAACTCATGGTGATGGTGAAAGGAAAAGAGAAGAAACAAAAAAGAACTAGGTTTATGATCGAATGGCTCTGATACCATATGAGAATGTGTTCTTTGTATATCATCTTAGAAAGATACAAGAGACCCTTATATATAAGATAATAGTCTAGGGTATTCTAAGGAGAGTTAATGTGAGAATATTTACATGATCATATTTACACAGATTACTAAATCAATCATAGATATTGATTGATCCTTAATATTTTGTTTATGATTATATTCTTACTCTTTTTTTAGTGAACATTATGTATGCTATATATATATTTTTGAACATTATATTTTTTTTTGAACATTCTCAAAGAAAAAAGCTTTAAACCATGTCTTCACTCTCCTAGACCCTTATATAAACTACTCTAAGCTTCGTTCACTTTCCAGTCTATAAGATTTTGCATAAAATAGTTTTTGGATTGTCAAAGTTTTTGAGTTCACCCTCCTATGCTCCATTCTAATGTTTTATAAGTACATGAGTGGAAGATGTTTTGTAATATCCAACAATATCTATTCGAGTATTTTTTTTACATTTTATATTGGAAAAGGGTTTTTCGATTCCTAATTTTATTCAATGCCTAGTCTAGATACACTAACCATAACATATAAACAAAATTTAAGCATGTTTTGGTTGGAGACTTGATGCTTTTTATTTAAGCAGGCAAAAGTGTTCACTATGGATCAATTAGTTTGATAACGGAGCCATGTAGGTCAGCTCACTTGAAGGCAATGGAAGGGGCGAAAGAAGCGGGAGCTCTTCTTTCCTACGACCCTAACCTAAGGGAACATCTTTGGTCATCTCCTGAAGAAGCTCGGACACAGATCATGAGCATCTGGGACAAGGCTGAGATCATCAAGGTCAGTGACGTGGAGCTTTAGTTCCTTAACCCAAAACAAAACCATCGATGATGAGTCAGCCATGTCTCTATGGCATCCCAATTTGAAGCTCATTGCTTGTTACACTCGGCGAAAAGGGATGTCGTTGCTACACTAAGGTAACTTGTGCCCTAAATATATTCGGTGCTTGCTGACCAAGAAAGCTAAATCTTACTCTTGTGCACTTACTAAAAACACCATTGTAGGATTTTCATGGATCAGTTGAAGCTTTCAATGTGTAATGCTGTGGATACTACTGGAGCTGGAGATTCCTTCTTCGGCGCGTTTCTAAATCAGATTGTTGATGATCAGTCAATACTCGAGGTTAAACATAGCACTAAACTTCTCAATGATCTGTTGTGTTACTCTCATTTGAACTAGTGTGATTTTTACTGAATATATATATATATATATATATATATATATATATATATATTTTGTTCTTGGATTAGGAGGAACAGAGCTTGAGAAAAGTGTTAAGCTTCTCAAACGCATGTGGAGGAATCACAACGACCAAGAAGGGAGTCCATATATAGTATTGCTGTTGTCTAATGTTATTTTGTTTTTCATTTGGACTCTTGCTGATGATTCTGATGGATCTATTTCTAATAAAACAAAAGAGGTTGTTTTTCCTAAGCCAGGAATCATCTCTTTCTCTGTTTGGTTTTATAGTCGCAATATCAGAGAGTATTAAGCAAAACATGGACTAAGGTTATCAAATAGAGGTCAAATGTTTATGAGTAGGAGACAGAGAGAGGCAGAGATATAGATTCATGTTTGTTGTACTAAAGATATAAACAAAAGACCATCGTACCATGTTCAAGAGGTATATGAACAAACTCAAACACAAACATCTCACAGAGATACGGACAAAAGACGAAGTGTAAAATAAGCTCTCCAACATAGCTTACTCAAGTTTATTATAGATTATTATGACACTGAGACTCCACGCAACATCCTCCTTTATGCATATAAGTTTCTAGCTTTACCTTTTTCCATAGAGGAATGTCTACACATAAGCTTCCATATAGCTTTCAGCCTAGATCAGGGACAATAAAATGCTCTTCTTCATCATCATCATCATCTTCTCTGATTTCCAACCTAGGCTTCTTGTATGAAACGTGTGACTTCATCGGTCTGTATGAATGAACCTGACCCATATGCGAAACAGAAAGCTCGGGAACTTCAGCTGCAGGAAGAGTCTTATCACCGAAAAACTCCATGTCTGAAAACCACTCAAACTCCCCAAGATCAAGCTGTCCTTTCTGCTCAATAACAAAGTCAATAAAAAACTAGTAACAAAACAAAGTAACTAGGATCAACATATATATCAATCTCAGTCTCTACCTTATCAGTGAACTCAGGCTCAGAGAAGTGAAAGAAATCGTCAACAGCCCACCGAAGAGAAGTAGTAGCAGAAGAAGGCTGATGCTGGCTTAGGGTTTTTGCTGGAATCTCCTTACGCTGATGCTTCTCCGTTTCTTTGGTGCAACTACTTGAGCTAAGAGCCACTTTGATCCCAGTAGCTAAGAACCTCTGGTGATTTGCGGATCTAGAAGTTGCTACGTGAATGGATTCATCACAGTCCTTGCAAAGCAGAGCTCTATCCTCAACACAGAAAATGAAAGCTGCCTTCTCCTACAAGTCACACACAACATAATGAGCATATACAGACCTTCTTCAGTTGCTGTAAGATCTAAAAGTCTCTACACTTTGCAATAAAACTATAGTTCTAGACCAAAGGGAAGAGATGTAACTATCCATGTATAGACTTACTTGGCAGATATCGCAACGAGGAAACTTGGTGGAGAAAGAGTTGAGATGGAGGCGTTGGTGCTTGTTTGCGAGTTTGTTAGCTGCGTGAATCTCAACGTCGCATTTAGGACAAAGAGCTGCCTCGTCTGCACAACATATCACTGTCGCCGGAGCATTCTCACACACATCACACTGTATCTTCATCTTATCGTTTCCTAAACTACAGTTCTTGATTTATGGGTTTTGAATCAAGAATACTAGTATCTGAGAGTAGCTTAGCAGAAATGTAGGTGAAGAGAAAGTGTTTTTGAGATGGAGAAATGTGAAACGATAAGCAAGTGGTGGTGAATGAAAGGGGAGAAGAAGAAGAAGAAACAGAAGATAAGAGATTTTGATGAATCAAAAGGGAACACTTACAGCAAGGTTTCTTGGGTCCCACTCTTCTTCTGTGGCTCTCCTTTCTCCTTTCGGTATCTTTCCACATTTGGATACTATTCAGAAAGTGGAATATTATTATACGACTCCACGCAATCTGAAAAAATGACATTTTGGATTTATTCTTTGGAATGACGACATATCATCATGTAACATGCACCAGTAGATGAGATATTTTCTCATTTTGTAATCCATGTTTTTGGAAAACTCATTTATTTTCGTAATTTTCCATTCCAAAAACATTTAACTTTGTAGTTTTCGATTGTGTTTTGATTTTGCTCATACATTAAAGATTTTTTTTTTACAGACTTAAAGCTTCAAAGCCAAAACCATAAGAACTTGAATAAAAGCTACAGACTTGGATTAAGAACAAGAGTTATAACCAAATCAAGAACTTTTTAAAGAGCTTAGGACCATAAACCAAAAGACGACTGTGAACTACCAGAAGACAACAAACAAAGGCTTCACTAACTCTAGAATGGATATTTTCCAAGAGTACCTCACTATATTACTGGCCGTTTAGATCAATAAGATGGTCTTCTTTTTTCACCAACAATCAATAAGATGTCATGTCTTTCAACCAAAGTTTGAGTGGGTCCATAAGTTGTGGCCCGTGTGGTAAAAGAGAAGGCCATATATCCATTTGTAATTGAAAGAGAAGATAATGATAGACATGATTTTCTTAAGAGTGAACTTTTTTAAAAATATATTTTACTTAAATATTATAAACAATATACATTTTGTTCTCAATAACTTTTTTATATTTGATTAAAGATGAACATTAAGATTCCATTTGATTTGATTCGGTTCATTGCGTGTTTGGTTCAGTTCAGATTTTTTGCGAGTTTGGTTCAGTTTGACTTTGGGTAATCTATCTAAATTTTTTAAAATCTAAAAATAAAAATAATATATAACTTATAAATTTTAATAATGTATGTCAAAATACTTAAACTTAATATAAAAATTTGTTTAGCTTAAATATTGGATAAGAAATCAATAGATATTTTAAGTATTTTAGTTATCTTAAGTATCATTTAGCTATTTTAAGCATGTACTTATAAGTATGTGTATATATTTCTAAGTATTTTGGACAGCTTTAAAACATCTTATATATTTTATATATTATTTTAGATATTAAATTTAAATTTAATTAATATATTTAAGTATATAAATCTGGTTCGGATAAATTCGGATACCCAAAATATTTCGTTTTTGGTTCGCATTCGGTTCCAATTCTATAAAATTTTGAATCCATTCGAATATCTAATGAATTTGGTTAAAATTCACTACTAGTCTTTGGATCGGCTTTGGTTCGATTTTTTTGAATTTAGATCTTTTGTCCAATCCTATATATTTAATTGTGACAAAATTTTAAACGAAAATTATGATGGTTCATATTGATTTTGGATATGCAATAATTTTTAAACAAAAACACATTTTACTATGTACATGATCCATATCGTTAATCATTAAAAATTGTACTAGGCCCATTAAAAAAAAAACAATGACCTGAACTTTTAAAAAATGTATCATTTCATAGTCAATTCACACTTCCAAATATTTTGTGTCGTGTTGTGACGAATAAAAAGGGGTTGGGGTTAGGGTTAGGAAATCAAATTTGTTGTGTAATCCATGTTCTCGTTAAGTGTTAAGTGATTTCAATAACTTCTAAATAAATCTTAGTTTATCCATTTTCTAAGATTTTCAAACAATATTGTTTCTTAATTAATATATACTCCCTCTGTTTCATAATAAGTGTCATTCTAACATTTTTTTACTTGTTACACAAAAAATGTCATTTTACAATTCCAATACAAATTGTACTTAATTTCATCTAGAAATTACTTGCAAACTGCACTGATTTTATAAATAGTTTTATTTATCTCAAATCCTATTGGTTAAAGAGATGTAATTAATAACAACTTACATATATTTTCGTCATTTTTTTAATCTCTGTGAAAATGTCAAATTGACACTTACATAAAGTAATCACATAAATCAAAATAGTACTTCTAGTTTATTTACAATATATTTATGGTAAATAAATCAAAATAATTATTTAATTTAATTTATATGGGATATAATTATATTTCAAAGATATTGACATAAATATATAGTATATTTTAATATAAATATTAATTATTTATACTATTTACTCATATGATTTTATTAACATTTGCATATTTGATGTAAAAAACAATTTAAATCATTAATCTCAAAATTTTCGATGTGGTATTTTTCTGATGTGTATTTTTTAGATGCAAAGTTCAAAATTAAAATATTAAGTTTCAATACTCTTTCAATGCAAATTTCAAAATAACATATTTATGTATTTTTAAATGGTATATATTTTAATATATATATATATATATATATATATATATATATTATTTAATATGAAATCTATCAAATAAAAATTCATATTAATATGATTTTATGACCATTTGTATCTTGTTATAAAAAAAATTAAGACATTGATCACAAAATTTTCAAAGGGATTTTGAACATTTTTTGTAATTTAAAGTTGTTTTAAAAATTTCAAAATATTACATATAAGAAAATTTTAATTTTTAATAATATAAAATTAAACATGAATGAGAAAGGATGCAAATATTGTTATCAAATCTTTATTATTTATAATCATTAATTGTCATATACAGTAGAACCTCTATAAATTAATACTCTATAAATTAATAATCTCTATAAATTAATAATTTTTGCCGGTCCCAAATTGGGCTAATGTTAAATATAACACAAATCGATAAAATAATAAGATAATAATATTTTTAAAACTTCTATGTAAATATATAGTCCCCTTAAAATCATAAATTAATAATCTATCTATATATAATTTTTATATAAGTACAAGCTAAATATTATACTGTTGGTTTTATATTCACAATGAATTTTTTTTTGTTTTTCTTAACATTTCAATATATTTTAATAATATTTGGTAAAATTATACCGAAAACCACTTAACAATTCTATGAAACATAAAAATATACACAAAATAAGATAATAAAACAATATGAAAGTCAAATTTCTAAAATTTAAATAATGTACATACGGTAAAATAAAATATTTTCTTTTTTATAAATAAAAATATTTAAAAATAGAAAAAAATCTAAATAAGGAAACTTTTGTAAATTAATATCTCTATAAATTAATAAAATTTCAAAGTCCCAACATTATTAATTTATAGAGGTTCTACTGTATATGTTAATCATATTAGGTAACTCCGTAGCTTTTGTTTAAGAAAATAATACATGTTTTTTATATTTTTGGTTTATATAATATTCCCTAGAAATTAGATTTTGGACCAAATTTTTTTCCATTGATTCTTAAGTTGCCACGTAATATTAGTTGGTATTTTAAAACAAGTGACAACTCAGCAAAACTCTTTTGTAATAATTATTACAAAATACTGATTACAACTTTTTAAATGTTTCTCTATTAGTATATAAGGGATAAATTTGAATCAACCCTATTAATGGGGATTCAGGTTCGATTACATACCCGTTTGAACAAAAAAATTCCATTTATTACAGTGTAACTTCGCCCACCCACTAAACCCGACACATTCTACTAGTCTGTTTTTGAAATCCTTAGAAAACGATAATTATTCTCAACCTTCAACGAGAATCACGGAAAAGTGAGTTTTCCTTGTTCCCTTGGATGTTGGGAATTCCCATGACGCCTTCGGAGTATATAACTACTGATGAACTCTTCGAAATTTATAATCGTCACTGTCGATGAAGTATTAGACGAACAAAGAGATAAAATAACTCACCCCTGACACCAAGAGATGAAGGACGGTCTTGCGGTGGCCACCACATTCCGCCTAGAGAAGACTCCTGACCAGAGAACGTTGCGGAGCCCGGAGTCCCGCCACTGCCGATGAAACCAAATGCACAAAACGGGCTCAAAAACATCACTGCACTCTGTCCAAGCGGGTTTTGTTACTATCTACACAGAACAAAAGTCAAGGAAACTATCAAGAAGGATCAACTAATCGCTACTTGGCACTGAGATATAGCCAAAGAAAAAATGAGACATCACAGCCAAGACGACGAAAGAGCTCGCCAACTCCGTCATTACATTTGCTGTCTTCGAGAACCGAATAACGGTTTACTGCGTCTCACTGAACTCAGAGCTCTGATGCCGCTGGAGAAGAGTGGCCATGAAAAAATCAAGAAACAACTCTGAAGCATAAAGCCATAGCTGTACTCAAAATGACCTGAAAAAGATACCTGATAGGGAGAAATCAATAAGAAGATAGCGAGAAGCAGCCTCCTTGAAGTCATAGACGACAACTGATTGAACTGCTTGCTGAACCAATCACGAGCCTTAACTAGAGCTGACCCACCAACACCAACTACATACACCAACTCTTGACTAGCCGCTAAGTATAGGGAACCTGTGGGGCTCATATGACGATGAACCTGAAGAAAATCAGATTTCATAACCAGATAATCAACCATCTGAATCAGTCGACAACACCAGAACGAGATCCATGGAGGCACCTCTGAAGTCCGAATGAGTCAACCGATTCACCTCTTCCACGTTGGATGAAAATGAAGGAGAGGCCCGAGAGAAGAAAACAGAGTCTTTCCGTTGAATCCTAAAAGCCCACTCAAAGCACTTGCCACCCAGGGGCGAATGCACAGCCAGCGGTACGGGGTCATGTGCCCCCCAACTAATTCTTAAATTTCCTGTAGTAATTAGTATAAACTATAAAAGTGCCCTCGATTTAAAAATTAGATATAATGTAAAAAAATTATGTGCCCCCAACCAAATATAAACCTAGATCCGGTCCTGTTGCCACCGCGTCCGTAACCTCGCCGTAGATCCGGAAATAGAAGCTCCACTGCCTGGTTCATACTCCTAGCCTAAATTGACGAGCATATCGAAAAGGACAACAAGGGATATGTGAAGAGCGAAGAGTAGACCAGCATATCACCCCAATTGATAATTGAATGGGTGCAATAACTCTTCAATTCAGATTAATCTTAGAATACAAATACCATCAACTTTTAAAGGTTACTTAAGCTTCCTGTTTTAATTTTATTGCAATTTCCTTGAACATATTGAACCATGTGAATGCCTTGTGTATATTCGCTGGCTCTAAAACTCCGTATCATTATTATGTACACCACATGGTAAGCCTTACGGTACACATAACTGGGTCCATGCAAACCATATTTGACGACCACTGAGGTGGCAAGACAAGTATATACAAAATGTTATACAAAAACATTGTTCTTGTTTAGGCCAGAAATAGTAATTCGGCTCAACTATCTCGTGTTCAAAACGAATACTCTGTTAAAACAATTTTACTTCAGAATTCAGGGGTCTTATTTACAACCTAGACGTGTTCAGACATCAGGTTTTCCCAAAAATAAAACTGATTGATCCTCTGGTTCATTATTGTGTCATGAGGATAAAATACAGTATGCTGTTGAGTAGAATTTAAAGTTTAAAATTTTGTAGTCCAGTAAACACAGTAAAGAACAGGCTCGAATCAATGGCGAGGCATGGCCTTAAATGATAGCAAAAACAGACAGAATCGGATTGGACACCGACCTGTATTGTATCATTAAAATCTCTGAAATAGAGGAAGTTTCACATTTTCTTCATTGAGATCTGTGATTCAATTCATTTACTCGCTTATGTAATGACCTATGAGACATATAGGTTAAAAACTAATTAAATAAAAACAACAATCACATAACTTCAACTTCCGGTGAAGACTAGTTAAAAGAAAGAAACAATGGGTATGCCCATTTGTGGTGTTTGCAGGTGCGGCATTGACTTTTTGGCCCCAAGTCTAATTAATGTCTATCGTAGTTAGGCCAACTCCAACGGTAAATTCTCGATGAGGGTCTACCATATTAAGAAAATTTTAAAAATCAGAAAACAAGAAAATATGTTGGAAAAGTTTTTTGCAGTTAATCTTTAAAGAATCGATGTCATTTTTCAATTGAATAACTTTTTATACAAAATACAAAAATAAATAAAAACAAAATAGTTATCAAAATATTAGTAATATTTTTACTACTAACAATCTGAATTGGATTCTTATGATGTTGAAATATGGCACTGTGGTGGCTTGTGGGTATCTTGAAATCGTTCATCTACGACAATAATTATATTGCCCGTAGTTTATACATTCTATGTGCAGTTGTGGTTTTGATTTATCTTTAATTAACTCTTTTTTTTTTCGTATCAACTTGGTGAATTCAAGATTTGCTTGCCTTATAACCTTCTTCACTGAAATTTTGAACCTAAGATTTGTCCAACATTACAAAAATTGATATCCCAAAATGACCATAATGCACAAGTATACCAAATGAACACGAATGTGGGTAGTAAAGCTGATCAGTCGAACCTGGTTTCCAAAAGATTGCTATATATATATTAAAAAAGTATTGCTATATTTGAAACTAAAGTTGAATTAATTACTCACTCCGTTTCAATTTATTTGTCGTTCTATACTTCGGCACACAGATTAATAAAACATTTAATTTTGTATATTTACTAGATAGAAACATCATTACCAATACACCTAATTAGATTTCAACCAATAGAAAAATAGATTAGATTAAAAAGTCAATAAATTTTGCATTAAAATCATAAAACGACACTTATTTTGAAACGAAAATTTTGCTCCAAAACGACATATAATTCGAAACGGAGGGAGTATTTCATGGAACCTTAACGTTACATATAAAATAACTGGCCAATTTAGGACGATGCTTAGGATTTAAAGAACTTCCATGTAGAAACAAACTGAGACACAGTGTCAGCTATAGTATGCTTGTTTGAATATTTTTTATATATAAAATTTGCATATAACTCAGATGGTACTACTATATTTTTCACCCCGCAAAGATCGTGTGATTAATGTTCTCGTTGTTACGATGTTGAGAGTACGAAGTTATGGTATGTATGGGTGTCATGAAAATCTTTCATTCAAAATGAATAGAATGGATAAGGGCTACATTCTGTGTATAAACATTTACATGGACCAACAGTCATTTTTCATACCTTTTTTTGTTTGTCTACTCGTAATTTTATTGAGATGCATATATAGTAATTCAAACTTCAATAGATGCTGATGTATATATATAATGGACAAATACAAAGAACTCGTTTTTTGTAGATCAATAATAGATGTGGATATATCCGTTATTTTAGGTTTTTGGTATCTGAAATTCTATTTAGATGGATAATAATGTTTTTCCGAGATGGATAATAATGAATTCCCCTGTTGCTACCATGTTCAAACTTAGAAGGTATGGTATGTTCTTTTAATGAAGGAATGGGTATGTCATGTGTTTTGGAAATAAAATAAATATTATTTGTTCATACGAGTATGCTTTTAGACATACACATGGACATAGCAGTTGAGAGCTGACTTAAAGATAAATGCATACACATATAGTTCCTTACTTCCTTTGTAAAGAGTTTTATCAAGTTAGATTTATTTTATACTCTTGGAAAGTTGGATGATGTCCGTTAAAGTTATAACGTATAAAAGAATTTCTGTGATAAGCTTGTAAGTTTTTCTACATGAGCTTGATTTGCATTTGCAAATCTCTATTCGACAGCATGTGTGTGTTTTGACCATTCTGTGATTCTTGTTGGAAAAATATATTTGGACAACAATAAGAAACATATTACTTTTTTTTCCAAAATAGCGCACAAAAGATTAAAACATTATGTTGCGAACACCACTTTCGAATCTACTCGGTTAACAGTCTCCAATTCAGGTTCTATGCAGATATGCATTGAACCAGCATTCATACAATTATAAGAAATACTAAAATAGTTCTTTTTTTTGTTGGTAATGAATACGTTCTTTTTTTATTTGAGGTATTATATAATACATGTAATGTATATATAATAAATTAAACAGTCAATATCGAGCTCCGTGTCAGCTTTATGCTTCCAGGCATCATCTCTAGCTTCCAATAGCAATAATATTAACAAGTTAATGAAACTGTTATGACGACTAACGTCCAACTGCAACAATATACATACTCGACGGTAAAGTGGCTCTAGAGAAAGGAATTAACCTATGTAGGTAGTCAGTTTCGAACAATGAATAAAAGAACAAGTTCACAGACTCTCGTTCTTAGGTTACATATCAGTTTTCACATACATAACCTAGAACGACACTACTTCAGTTCGTCGCTTTGATTTTATGAGGCAAGTTGAGAGAGCCACAAAAAGAATATGTAATATATAGTTACATGCATCGTCTATCTATGGATTGTAAAAATATTTTAAATAATTAATAAGTACAAACACAGCAAGTTAATGTAGCTAGTATTAACGACTACGTCCCAACTGTGACAAGCGAAAAATTTACACACATAAGATTAAAAAGGGAGCATGCACACAAGGCAAAGGCCAAATCCTCGTGCCCCACAATTTCGAATCACGCCTTAATCCCCCGGAAAGCTAGGCACGTGTCTGTGCATGCATTAGAGAATAAATTACGGCGTCCGTTAGTAAGCAGTCCACTCTATTTAATTTATCAACTCTTCCCCTCCAAGTTACTATAAATAACAACGATACTCATTCCCAACCTTACACACACAAAACCATCACAGCACTCTTTGTCCAAGAGTCTTTTAGTTTCATCTACTTACAAAAATACTACAAAATGTCAATGGCGTTGGAGGAGGAAAACCACCGGAAAAATGTGGAGGACAAGGCTGAGATGGGGAGGAGAAAGAGAGCAATTTGGCAAAGGAAGTGGAAGAGACTGGACATTGTGAAAGCTTTTTCTTCTCTCTTTGTGCATTTCCTCTGTCTCTTAGCTCCTTTCAATTTCACTTGGCCAGCTTTACGGGTTGCACTCGTTGTCTATACGGTGGGTGGACTCGGTATCACCGTCTCTTACCACCGTAACTTGGCTCACCGGAGCTTCAAAGTCCCTAAATGGCTCGAGTATTTGTTTGCTTATTGTGGCCTCCTTGCCATTCAGGTTCGATCTTTTATTTTCTATTTTTGTCACTTTTTTAGTTTAACAATCTTTTATTTGTTTTATTAACAACATGCATTTGAACCCTACTAGTTACCAAATCTGAGATATTAGTCCAAATTATTAGTCTTTTAGTTTGATACTCAATCTGCAACACTTTTCTACCTCACATATGTTTTCGTAGTCCCGAAATTCCATACTCAACACGAGTACAGTAGAACCTACCGAATTTCTTAATTCTTTTGACCGGTTGAGTTATACTATACTATATATATATATATATGGGATCACTGGCAGCATCAATCTTTTTAAAAGCTATTATTAATCACAGTTTTGTCAAAATAAATCATAGAATGTAACAAATCTTATGTGTGATCTTGTGTGGACTCGTAAAAAAAGAAGAATACTCAACCACTAACCTTTTAGATTTAACATTTATCAGACTATTTAATATTGCCCATGCTAGTTTAACTATTTTGGGTAGCTATTATAGTTTATACTATGAATTCTTGGGCAACCTATAAATCCTTAAATCCTTTTAGTATTATTTAATTCTGTCATAAACAATGAACATTAATTTCATTTTTGCAATAGGGAGATCCGATTGATTGGGTGAGCACACATCGATACCATCACCAGTTCACAGACTCGGATAGGGACCCCCATAGTCCAAAGGAAGGGTTTTGGTTCAGCCATCTCCTATGGCTATTTGATACTGGTTATCTTGTAGAGAAGGTATTTAACTATTGGGGGTATTAATTAACAAGATTTAGTTTACTTAGATCACAATCAAAGTTTAATATCATATTCTAATGGCACAGTGTGGGAGAAGGACAAATGTGGAAGACTTAAAGAGGCAGTGGTACTATAAATTTCTTCAAAGAACGGTCATGTACCACATTTTAGCATTTGGTTTCCTCCTCTATTACTACGGTGGTTTGTCTTTTCTTACTTGGGGAATGGTAATATTTTACTCTCTTGTTTTATTTTTATTTTTGAATTGCTTGCCAAAAAATCGTCAGAACAACTATCTATATAACTAATGCAGGTATTGAGTAAAAATGATAAATAATTGTAATATTGGCGTTTGTAGGGTATTGGGGTAGCAATGGAGCATCATGTGACTTGCTGCATCAACTCTCTTTGCCACATCTGGGGAAGCCGAACCTGGAAGACCAATGACACTTCACGTAACGTTTGGTATGTATGTCTCTGATCAATAATAATTATAATGAGTGCATATACTAGTGTCATTTCTATAGGTATATACAAATTCTTCACTCCCTAATTTCGAGTTATAAAATATATCGGGATTTCTATTTGGCCATAGATAATTTATATTTTGAGCTGGTTAAATGAAAGATGCCTCAGCCAACTACTTCTGTTTGATAAGGTTGGTGAAGATATTAAATTTCACATTCTCCAAGAAACGTTTAATTTAAACTAGTACTTAATTTGACCAACTAGGAAAAACAATACAATAGTGAGTGATATGCAGATGAGTACAAATTGTCTGAAATAGAAACTCTTCTGGGCCAATTTCAAAGGCATTTATTTAGTTCATCATCCATAAAACCCTACATACATAATATACATTTTGACTTTGTTGTTTTTGTCTAGTCCATCTCAGTTAATACCACGTATATTGTTCAAAATAGTATCTTTTATTTTTCAAGTAGATTATTTTTTTCAGTGTTTGATTTAAGAAATAATTGTAAGATTGTACACAACGCAAACAACTTTTAAACTGTGGTTCATATTTGAATTTAAAAATCAACAAATATTTAACATTAACAATTATTTTCTTAGACTACGAAGTAAATACACTTTAAAGTTGAAACAATATTTAAGCTGATAAATGAAAATAAAGTGAATATATTGTTTTTGAAGCTACTATTTGTAACACAACCAGTCGAAGAGAAAGGTCCTATATATAGATTTCCCCGAAGTTTCAGACTGATCCAAAAAATATTTTGGTCCCTGACTCGCTAAGACAGAACATTAAGTATATTTGACAAATAAATAAATGGGGGAAGGTCTATGCATGCATGCTTATATTTTATATCTATCTTATTAAAACAAAAACATTCTGTTGGACCTAACATTTATTTTGTAAGTTTTTAAATTAAATATATTTTTATACTTTATAGTTAAATCTACATTAAATCACAAATGTTTCTTTCTTTATACTACTATCTATGTTTCCAAACAATATACTTATTTCTTTATACTATTATCAATGTTTCCAAACAAAATATTTTTTATATTACTATCAATTTTTCCAAACAATACAATAATTAATCTTATTATTTTATATCTATCATTTTCTCTTTAAAATTTTGTAGAAACATCATAATTTTATAAATTGCAAAATAATAAACTTTAAAATTTGGATTATAAGATTACAAATTATGAAACTATTACAATTTAAATCAAATTAGATTACATATTGGTCATCCATCAGTTCAATCGGTTAGTCTCGGATTTTAGTGATTTTTGTTAATATGGATATTTTAAAAACCTAAATTAAATTGTCAGATCTCCGGATTAACCGGTATAATCACAATCGGGTTGAATTTAGAAACACTGATTTAAATGCAAAATATTTTAAATACACTCTTTAAAAGTTAGCAAAATATTTATTAAGTTATTAGTGAAAATTTTCATCGTAAAATATTCCGCGCTTCCAAAGCGCGGATCATAATCTAGTATGGATTAATGTGGGTGCATGTTGTCGCGTTTTTTTTAAATTGGTAAACATATAATGATAAATTCTTTTTGAAGAAAATAATTAAGTGGTAGGAAATGGTAAATAGGTGGCTATCTGTCTTCTCATTTGGAGAGAGCTGGCACAACAACCACCACGCGTTCGAGTCATCTGCGAGACAAGGCTTGGAATGGTGGCAAATCGACATCTCTTGGTACATCGTCCGCTTCCTCGAGATTATCGGTTTGGCTACTGACGTTAAGATCCCTTCAGAGAGTCAGCGACGTCGTATGGCTTTGGTTCGTTGAAAATGGAGAATATTACAGCTCGATTTCTCGTCTCCGTTAAGTATACGTTAATATCTACGTACGCTTAAAGTTTTAGGTAACGTAACACTTGTAATAACATTGTGATATGCGGTGTTTTTCGTTGTCATGTCGTGTGTGGTGTTGGAACGAACCTGCTATATGATAAAAGTTACAAACTACGATGGTGAGAGAATTGAAGCTTTAGTTGACAAAACACAAGGTTTCATTAAATAAAATAGAAAATCAAACGTCTATGACCAAACTTTTTTCTTTTTTGTAAACCAGTCTATGACCAAACTTAAAAGGCTAAAACGCAGCCAGACCTACTATGTAGTACTTTATCTATCAACCATCAATTTCTACACCCCAAACAAACTCAAAAAGAGAGCTCAAAACAAAACTTTTATTACGCTTAACTCTAGCCCGCAACTCTAGTATCCACAAACTTCGAAAATGAAACATTAACGCTTCATATATGAATAAGTAGTATATACTGAAACCTACCAACAAAGTGTGCACGGAAAGTTTATATTAAAACGTATTAATTGATGATTACGCTGTATAAGGAATTTTGAAGTGTGAATAGGTGATATAATATAAAACAATACAATAACGAAATATTCTCAAGCAAATTAATAGCTAAAATTTCGTCTTCTCTTATTTTTATACTGGTATTACATTCTTGCTAAATTCTAAGATAGTGAATAAATACTATATCAAAAATAATTATAGAGAAAACAAGCTTAAAGTCTAAATGATGGCTCTCACGATGATTTAAAACTGAACCAGAGTTTGACCCGCCCGCATGCACGGATTTGATTTTGACATTTTTTATAAATTGTTTAGTGATATTTTTACACATATAATTTATTTAGATATTTTTAAATTCATACAAATTTATCCAGACTTTAAAGAATTCAAATTGAAAACTGTCCAAAAAATTTTAATATCCGAACATAGTTTAATTTTAAAATCCAAAAACTCGATACTCGTAAAAATTGATTTGTAATGTATATATGAATGTCATGTCTAACTGATTATATAAAAAAATAAAATAATTTTGTTAATCAGTTTGAATTCTTATCATTAATAGAATAATTTCATTTAAATACGTGAAATTATTTTGATTAATACGTAAAATAAATGTCATCAAATTATTATGGTAAATATAATTAATGAAATAGTTTACAAGAGTGAAAAATAATTGCAAAATATATAATAAAACAATTAAATGAAAAAAATAAATAAACTGGTTAGAATTATCTAAAAAGAAAATGAAAATCTTTAGTAATCCACTTAAAATTAGGTAAGTAGTATTTTGTAATTCAATTTTAATGAAACAGATACATTCGTTTTTTTTTTTTTTTTTGAATTATACAGAGGTATCCTGGCCCCACAGAAGTGGTCCAGACTAGTCACGTGTTGCCACATGTCGGTCCTCTGTCCCTGGCGATGCCGAAATGTTAATTCCCCAGTGGCCGGGATTCTAACCCAGGTGGCGGAACTCACAGCTGTGAACCCTTTACCAACTAAATAGATAGATAGATAGATAGATAGATAGATTCGTAGATATAAATGTTTCCAAAAATGTCAAGAGGTATCAATATGCGTGTAATTTTATGAAGTAAAATGTCCATGCTTGTACATGTGCTTATTATGCTTAGCTCGAAATTCTCAGAGTAACCAATCAATTATCAGGATCGCTACGCAAAACATTAATGGATAACTTGTTTAGCAAAAAGAAAAAAACACTAATGAAAACTTTTGGGGAATTGGGTTGTACAACCATCAAACAATTAATAATTCATTGAGTACCTAATTGCCCTAATTTTTCACTGTTCCACCAATTTTTTATATAATATTGCTGTATTGCCCCTGCTTGAAACCGGGAAAACCTGCTAGAAAAAACAAATAAATTAATAATTACTATTCTGAAAAATTGGACGTGTCTCTTCTAGAATCGCAACCTTTTGAGTAGTTTCTTCCCAGATTGTCTTCACTGCATTCTCTAATTATAATCTCGACACTAGCTAGACTAACAAAAGGCGTTTGCGAAAAGGATTCAGTTGTCTGAGTTGTCGGTTCACTGCTTTCGAAATTTACAGAAGAGACGAGAAAGTAACAGGCCCATCTCCAACAGGTTGCTTGGTTACTCACAGGAAGCTTCGTGCGTCTGAAATCCATGGAGTCGCCGACGACGTAAACAGCGCCGCCGCGAGGTGTGTCAACTCTTCCTTCCATCGCCCTAATCTCTTCGGTTTACTAGGCGGTTACATGTACTAATCTCACGGATGTCGCTTGTGACACTTATTTTTATCGCTGTAAATTACCCAGAATTGATGGAGAAGATGAACAGTTTTTGTAACATTGTGTTCTATTCTATTATATGGATATGGAATAGAATTGTAAAACAATATGTATTAGAAATGTTCTATTCATGTTATGTAATGTTACTATACATTTTATCATATATCGTTCCATTTAACAATTAATAAAAAATGTATTATTTTTTGTTTTATACTATGCATTTTGTTGCATTCTATTTGAGTTTAGGGTTTGTACATGGGTTTAGGATTTAATGATTAAGATTTTGGATTTATTCTTAGGAAGATGGGGGTTGAGGTTTGGGTGTAGTTTGTTCCATTCTATTTGGGTTTAGATTTTATATATGGGTTTAGAATTTAGTGATTAAGATTTTGGGTTTAGTCTTAGGAAGATGGAGTTGAGGTTTGAGTTTAGTTTGTTTCATTCTATTTGAGTTTAGAGTTTATACTTGGGTTTAGGGTTTTGATGATTATGATTTAGGTTTTAGTATTTGAAAGATGGGAGTTCAGATTCGGGTTTAGTTTGTTCCATTCTATTTGGGTTTATGATTTATACTTGGGTTTAGGGTTTAGTGATTAAGATTTAGGTTTAGTATTTGGAAGATGGGGATTGAGATTTGGATTTAGTTTGTTCCATTATATTTGTGTTTAAGTTTTATACTTGGGTTTAGGGTTTAGTGATTATGATTTAGAGTTTAGTAAAAAAATTCTATTTGTTCACTAGTATGTACCATACTATATATTGTTCCATTCTATTTGGGTTTAGGGTCTACACTAGGATTTAAGGTTTAGTGATTAGAATTTAGGTTTCAGTATTTAGAAGGTGGGGTTGAGGTTTGGGTTTAGAGATCTTATCATGTATCGTTCGATTTGATGATTAATAAAAGTGTTCTATTTTGTTCACTAATATGTACTATACTATGTATTTTGTTCCATTCTATTTGAGTTTATAATCTGTACTTGGGGTTAGAGTTTAGTGATTAGGGTTTAAGGTTTAGTATTTGGAAGGTGGGGGTTGAGGTTTTTGAGTTTAGTAATAGCAGTTTAGGGTTTAGTATTCAAAAGTTAGATCTAGGTTTAACACTAACGAGTTGTGTGTTGGGTTGAAGCTCTATAATATTTCGGTGATATGAAATATATTCTTTATGATTATATAAGGGTTCAGTAATTAGAATTTAGGATTTAGTTTTTAGATGGAAAGGTAATGTTTAAAATTTGGAGTTTAGTATATATGGATTGATGTTTGGAGTAAAGTCTAGTATTTACAAGATGTAAGTGAATTTGGAATCTTATTCTATTTCAGAGAAATGGAATAGAAAAATCGGATACATATTTATGTTGTAAACAAATGTGTGATGTTGGTAGCATTATATTATGTGATAATTAATTGTGGTGTCAAATTGTTGATGTCATAACAAACGTGGAGTGTTGGTAGCATTATATTATGTGATAATTAATTGTGGTGTCAAATTTTTGATGTCATTAGCTTTCTCTCTCTATTACTGGCAACTTGGATGACAAAAGGACACTACCGGATAAAACTTGACATAATTGTTATGAAGTGAATTATGTCAAAATCAGTGCTCTGCACTTAATTTCCTTCTCAAACTTGGTTATTAGGCAAATTCTCCCAAAACTTTTAGCAAAAAAAAAAAAACACTAATGGATCTCTATAATATTATTTGAGAAGTCAGTTTCCTATGGGTCGCGCTCACGTTAATTCTCACGGTGGTTGTTTACATTCATACCCTTAATGAATTAAAAATATTATATTTAAATATTATTATTGAACTTTTTATTTAGTTTCCTTTATAAAATTTTCCAAATAACTATATAATAAAAAGGAAACGTTTATAAAGTTAAAACAAATTTAAAAACGAAATTATATGTATAAATAATAAGATTTCATTAAAAAGAAAGTTCACAAAATAGTAATATTCCATTTTTCTAAAAAAAAATTTGATAACATAAAATATACTAATAAAATACTTTCTTTATAATTATATTTTCACAGATAATCTTGATATTATAAAAAGAAATGATATTTCTTATAAAACACAATTTTAATAAGTAGAACAATATATTTTCAAAGTAATAGAAATATTTTTTATATATCTATCTATTGTTTTAGATGATTACATAAAATAATTAAGTAATATAAACTGATATATATGTTTAGTTGACTAAAAATAGTTCATAATTAGTATTATTGAAATGTTATTTTTTTCTTATATTTAATTGATTGTAATATCTTTCATTTACAGCAAAAAAATATAATTTAATAAATATTCATATAATTATTTAGAAATTATAAAAATATTTTAATTATTGTAAATATTGATATGTCTTCATGAGCTTCCAAAAAAGTATCAGTTACTTATGTATGTAATTTTCTATAGACCATCACTTTATTTTCTAATATTTTTTTAAAAATAACATTTAATTTGATATATATTATGAAAATACATAATGATAAATAAAATTAATTGACTTGGATTAATTATAATAAAAATAATCATACTTCCATTTTGAATATAAAAGAATATATGTAACTCAATATACTCATAATATGAGTGACTCGACTAATCCAACTTAGATCTAAAATCATAGATTTAACTACAATACGAAAATAAATTTTTGTACTAATAATAATTTATTTTATAAATATAAATTATAGGAAGACTCAAAACACATTAACAAATGAAAATAAAATATTAACCAACTGCTACAATTTAGTTCTTTTGTAAAATTATATATATGCATGAGACTTCAGAATAATATCATTATACTAATTTACGAAATTTGGAATCAAACATTTTAGTTTATTTTTTATTTCATTCTAAGCATATATATCTTAATTTATACATAATCTTCCTAATATATATTTATATATCTAATAAAACAACCAACCTAAATGAAAATAAGAAAATTAATCAAAATTTTAATAGATTTAGAATAAAAAATATTATAGTTGAATTCAGATAAATAGATGTAATCCAATATACTCAAATGATAGGTAAATCAACTAGATCTAATCTAACATATCTAAAATCATATATCTAACTAAAATAATATACTATTATTAATATATTATGCATAAAATTATAAATTAATTTAAAATCAAAATTTAATAGCAATAAATTATTATATATTTACCTTATAAATATTTATTTCCATGCATGAGCACGGGAAAATCACCTAGTAACTTATAAAAAGAAAAAAACACTAATGATAACTTATAAAAAGAAATAAAACATTGATGGATACGAAGAAAAGTGGCCAACTAAATGGCTTCCTATTTCTTTCCTAACTCAATCCTCAGTTGGAGCCAATTGGGAAATGCGAGGTAAAGTGTACAAATATGTTATTTCGTTGTTAAGTAGTGGTGATTACTCAAATCCATAACGTTAGGCCTGGATGCAACAACATCATCCCATATAGATATATATAAACAATCAAACATTTGCTAAATCATATATCTCAATTAAACACACAAAACCCATTAGTCTTCCATGGGTGTACCACCAAAGAAGATTGCTTTGGCTCTAGCCGAAAAGCTGTGCGTAAGGAAAAAAGATCGTATATCTTCAGGAAATGGACATGGATCGATGTAACGAGAGCCTCCTGTTGGGGCAGTGCATTTGTTGTGTCTTGGCTCCTTTTAACTTCAAATGGGCAGCTCTTTGCTACGGTGTTATTCTCGATATTATGTCTGCCCTCAGCATTACGTTCTCGTTCCATAGAAACTTGGCTCATCGGAGCTTTAAGCTACTACCTAAATGGCTTGAATATTCATTTGCTTATTCTGCCATTTTTGCGCTTCAGGTAAATATCATCTCAACTGAAAGCAAGCATGATACACATATGTATATTTTTGGCAAAAAAAAAATATGTATACTCAGTTATTTCATTTATTTTTTCGGAAAGGGTCATCCAATAGATTGGGTGAGCACACATAGGTTCCATCACCAATTCACAGATTCGGACCGTGATCCACATAGCTAGGGCGTGATCATTCATGATCAAACATCATCCCAGACTCGTGCATCACTCCCTTTTTGATCGTCCTCAAAACTGCTTTTTTGCTGCCTTCAAATTATTTTTGGTCTTGGATTGTGCAATTCCAATATTTCTCCGCTTTTCATTGTGTTTCAAGGTGTGGAAGGAATCCATGGCATTATCTGTCTTATATAGAAGAAGGGATGATTACTTTCTAACCATTGCATCATTTAAGTATTAATTTTGGCAATTTGATTTTTTCAATGATCCAGATCACACTCATTCGCCTATGGCAGTTGTTAGACATCATGGGCTTGCTAAGCCACTCTTGGACATGTCCAAACCAAACCCAAACCGATCACCAAGCCCTTTACCCTATCCTAAGAGTCCACCGGCCCATCACTACACATGGGTTGTCCACATGGTCCGACCATAGTCCAGACCCGGCCCAACTTCATAAAACTTGAACACTCAGTCCAGCTGAGTTGAACTGATCTCCAGCTGATCCAGCTGATTGAACTAGTCCTTCCAGATCAGGGGGCTGACACATTCTACCTGAGCTCCATCCAAGCTTCGTCCAGCTGGTTGAGCATCTTTTTTTTGCATCGCTTAGCTGCTATACACTTCATACAACTTTATATTTTCATCTTATTCAATCTGTCTATGTCGTTTGATCCATTCCTTGACCTTGACTAAACTTTCCCATGATATATCTTGATCATTCATCTCATCCCACTTTGTTCATGATCTATTCTCATGATCTAAACCAAGACAGCTCATTTCTGTCGAAATGTCTAGGCCCTATGTCCAATTCCAGGATTGGGGATACTACACTATCAATGGAAATGACCTAAAATAACCTCCTTTTAAGAACCCATGAGTTGCGCAAAAAAAAAAAAGAACCCATGAGTTAATGTTGCTCTAACTACGTACATGTTGAAACCATGCATATAAACGTAAACAGTGTGGAGGACGTGACAATGTGATGGACTTGAAACAGCCATGGTTCTATAGGTTTCTACGAAACACAATTGGTCTCCACATCATGACGTTTTGGACCCTCGTCTATTTGTGGGATACCTTACCTAACTTGCGGTGTGGTAAGAAAGTTTTCTTGTATTAATGTGATAGTGAAAGGATATTATTATTTATTTGTAACCGCCCAATACAATTCTTAGCTCAACAAGATGTTGAGACTAATCTCAATCTCAAGAATAAACACTCAAGAGTCCACATTCAAAGTCAATAATGGCCAACCCTTTCACTACATATTACATCTCTATTTAGAGTTTAGTGTTTAAAATTAAAAGTTTAGTGTTTTAAATTTAGAGTTTAGAATTTATGATTTAGGGTTCGAATTTCAAAAAATATATAATTTTACATTAAAAATTAATCATTTTTATCCTTTTTATTTATTTAAATATTTATTTATTATATATAGAGAATAAGTGTATAAAAATCTTTTTGACTTATAATAAAGAAAATATCTTTGAAAACATCTTTTTAATGGTGTTAAACATTTTTTTTTTTTTGCTAAAGATGTAAATATCATTAAACATAATGAAAGTCTGATTACATTGATCTTGTAATCTGATCTGCTCAAAAGCATTTCCGATTCAAGGAGTCGCAAAAAAGATAAAAAAACTCATTGAATCACAAAGCTACTAAGTTTCATCTGTAAACTAACATATCTTAGAGCTACAATTTAACCTCTAGCAACTGCATATGTTCCCGTACATGCCTTCCTAAACCTTGGAGCAACCATGGATGGAGGAGAAGACTGAATATATCTGATTTGTCGATGCCAAACCCAGAGGTTCTCTCCAGCTGCGACGACGGAGGGCCTGGCCTACCACTCCGGTGCTAGCTGAAGTGGGCTTCGTTGAAATCAGACCAAACAGCCACACGGGTAAATCACTCCTAAGCAAGCAGAGATGTCATTGCTGACAATGAAACACGTTTCCATAGTCAAATGCAGGCGGTAGATTAGCTCCCAAAACCGGCCAGGCGACCCAAGATAGCACCAACATCTGAGCAGCCTAGAAGCAACACAACCCGGAGCATGAAGAAGGAGTTGACGAACAGGAAAAGTCCAAAGACTCCTCAAAAGCAGACACATCTACGAGACAGCTCCATCTCTAACATCATGACATCAAGGGAGCACCATGGTTCTGTCCTCAAAGAACTCTAGAGTACAACCACTAGAAGCATAAAACAGAGACGAAAGCCATTACAGATGATTACCACAGTTGTAGATGCGAGAGATAAGGTGAGAGGCTCTCAGCGGAGAACCACCGCTCCGCTTTTCTCAAAGAAACAGAATCCCTGAGGAGAGGCTCTACAATCCTTGAATCATCACCGTCTTGAGACGTCAGAAGGCAAGAACGAAGGTGAAAGGAAGGCAGCGACGCTTCGGAAGTCACCGAGTCTTGGAGTTCAGATCTACACAGATCTGACGCTGACTGTCTCTAAGAAGAGAGAAAGCAAGGCCACTGAGGTTCTCAATCTGTCACCGCCTCGTCCGTGCTCCATAGAAGGGAGATACGCACCTCCACTTCTGGATATATCTGTCGAAGAGTAGAGATCCAGAGACGATGCGACAAGGAGGAGATGACGACGGTTGATAGAGTCAGTGGGAGTGGTTGAGACGACAACAAACAGACAGGGGAGGGAACCAACGGCGAACCGTCAGTTCCCTTGGAACGGTGGCGCACGGCGGAAACTTTTAGGGTTTGGCGGCGGATGGGAGAGACTAAAGAGAGAAAAATGTTTCTCTCTCCGCTTTCTGCGTTTTTCTCCAACAAAAGAGTTATTAGGACTGAACCTTAATGGTGTTAAACATGAATAATGATATCAACAAAATGGTAAATATGAAAATTTTCCTATGCTTAAAAGCTGTTGGTAAACGTAACACTTGTAATATTATCGTGCATACAGTGTTTGTTGTCATGTTGTGTGTATTGCTGAGTTGAAACCAACCTAATTGTATGTTAGTTTTCGTATGAGCGAAATTTAGTATATGCGTAATGAAGTTTGCAAACCACCTCGTGACAAAGCAATGACAGTATATATTGCAAGCCACTTGATTTATTATTGGCTTATTTATAAACATATAATACTGTCGTGGTTAGTTTTTTTCAGGAAAACATGCAAGAAAATTAAATTTAAGCAACAAGAAAACGTTTGACCCGAAAAGCAACAAGAAAACGAAAGAAACGGATTGAACAAAAGCAGGCAGAAAAAATGGTTGCTACCTTCATGAAGAAGGCTATGTACTAGCTAGAGTTACTTTGTAACAAAAAATTACAAACGATGATGACTGATGAGAAAAGCTTTTAGTTGGCAACAAAGAAGGTTACATTACCAAATAAATTGAAAATAAAACGTCTATGAACCAAACCTAATACGCAACCAAACCTAAGATATAGTACTTTATTTATCAATCCATTGATTTCCTCAGACTCCAAACAAACCCAAAAAATGAAGCTCAAAACTATTTTTTTGAACAAAAAAAAAACTATTTTTGCGTTTAAATGTTTAATTCTAGCCCACAAATCTAGTTTCGAAAATAAAACTTTAACGCTCTTATATATTAATAAATATATAGTGAAAACTACCAACAAAATATGCATGGAAAGGTTGTATTAAAATATTAATTGATGATTAAGTGAATGCTCTGTAAAGAATTGTTACCCGCCCTTATATTTTTGTTTTACATTTTTCAAAAATTTAATTTTTATATTTATGTTTTTAGCCATATTTTTATTTTTATTTTTATTTGTATAATATTTTTTAAATAATTAATATCTTTTTTTAATAATTCTATTAAAATAGTTGGATCATACCTATATCAATATGTCATATTTTTATTTTAATAATATTGATATGTGATATCAGATAAACACAATACACAAAAAATTAAGATGACTTTCGTATTCACATTTATGTTAATATTGTATTCTTACTATATTAACTTCGTATTGGCTATATAAATATATAACACTGTTATCATATAATCTAAGATAGTTAATAGATACTATATCACAAATAATTGTAGAGGAAACAAATTTAAGTTTAAATCGATGAAAGCTTCACGCTGATTGAATAATCGATACATTAGTATATAAAAATGTTTTCCAAATTTTGACACCTCAAATTGCGTCGTAAACTACTCATATAATAGTTACAAATGTACATGCCTGTACATATGTTTTACATGTGCCTATTATGCTTAGTTCGTAATTCTCGGACTAATTAACCAATCGGATCGCTACGCAATACATTAATGAAAATTTAAAACGAAGGCAATTGGCCAACCAAATGGCTTTATTTCTTCCTAACTACATCCTCATTTAGAGCTAAGGTTGAGTGTACAAGTATATTGATTCGTTGTTAAGTAGTGATGATTACTCAAATTCATTACTACGATCCTTAACCTCTACAACATGCATAAATGCCGATCCCACATATATATACAATCAAACATTTGCTACAAATCATATAACTAATATACATCTCAAAACACTAGCACATTAGTCCTCGATGGGTGATACAACCAAGGAGGATGTCTCTGGCCCTAGAGGAAAAGTTGTGGGTAAGAAAAGAAGAGCGTATTTCTTTAGGAAATGGACAAAGATCGACGTAATGAGAGCCTCCGCTGTTGGGATGGTGCATTTGCTGTGTCTCTTTGCTCCTTTTAACTTTAAATGGGAAGCTCTCCTATTTGGTGTTATTCTCGCTGTTGTGACTGCACTCAGCATTACGTTCTCTTACCATAGAAACTTAGCTCATCGAAGCTTTAAGCTACCTAAATGGCTTGAATATTCATTTGCTTATTCTGCCCTTTTTGCGCTTCAGGTAAATATCATTTTAAACCGAAAAAAAAACACGAAGCCGAATATGTATATATTTAGTTATTTCATTTTTGGCAGGGTCATCCAATAGATTGGGTGAGCACACATAGGTTCCATCACCAGTTCACAGATTCGGACCGTGACCCACATAGCCCTATGGAAGGATTCTGGTTCAGTCATGTCTTCTGGATATTCGACACCAGTTACATGAGAGAAAAGGTAACACAACGTTATAAAATCTCTACCAAACCAGATAGATCATGATTTTTATAATAATTAACTAATGGCTAACTAACTACGTACATGATGAAAATATTTGTTAAAAAAACTACGTACGTACATGTTGTGACAATGCAAAAAAATGTAAACAGTGTGGAGGACGTGACAACGTGATGGACTTGAAACAGCAATGGTTCTATAGGTTTCTACGAAACACAATTGGTTACCACATCATGACGTTTTGGACCCTCGTCTACTTGTGGGGTGGTCTTCCTTACCTAACTTGCGGTGTGGTAAGGAAATCCTCTTGTATTGATGTTAGAAAATATATAAATGAACAAGAAAATTGTCATTGATCTAGTGAAACTAATTTGCAACAGGGTGTTGGAGGAGCAATCAGTTACAACGGGACTTGGCTCATAAACTCAGCTTGCCATATTTGGGGATCACGAGCCTGGAACACCAAGGACACATCTCGTAACATTTGGTATATATATATTCACTAGCTCTAGTAGTTTCTCTTAAAAGACATAATCCGAAAGACTAAAACCTATATGCCTAATTAAACCATAACACCTTAACCGAAAATTATATTTGAGTAATAACTCTTGGAGAAAAGATTCACATAAAAAAAAATTTAAAAGAGATATTTCAAATTGGAAACCCATAAAACTTAACAGTAACAAATCAAATGGTGTAGGTGGCTAGGACCATTCACGATGGGAGAAAGCTGGCACAACAACCACCATGCCTTTGAGGCATCGGCTAGGCATGGTCTGGAATGGTATCAGGTGGACCTAACTTGGTACCTCATCTCCTTCTTCCAGGCTCTCGGTTTAGCCACTGACGTCAAATTGCCATCAGAAGCTCAGAAACGCAAGTTGGCTTTCGCTCGTTAATCTCAGCTCTGATTCTATCTATTTCGCTTTCAACTTAATTTGCGTCTCTTAATGATATGTACTCATCACTTGTTCTTTTGTTATTTATGTAAAACTGTTGATAACCATCAGTTTCATGAAGCTGGTCTGATTCAAACACCTAAACTTTAAGTACATTGCACGCTATAGGGACAATGAAAACATTATTAAGCCAAACTATTCATGATCTGTAGTTCTGTACGTAGGTAAAATTATCTAATTGCTTAAGCTTTAAAATTGTCCTTTGCTCTTCTAATAACACCCAGAGCTTCTGCTTCATCAGCAGTCTCTGGAATACCTAGAACCCGGCGAATATCCATATTCCCAGTACGGAGAAACGGGTTACACGCTTTCTCCATCTTCATCGTTGTTGGAATCTGAGATTAAGCGGCCACAAGTGATCATTTCAATTTAATCCATTGCAACAAAAGTAACAACAATGACAGTGAGGTTACTGAAACGAGAAAAGTAAGATTTACCGTAGGTAACTTCTTGTCACGGAGTTCTGCAACGTAGGCTGCGTAAGACTGGAGCACCTCGTTAGCTGGTTCTACAGATAACGCAAACTTGGAGTTACTCTGCAGAATTTAAAAAATAAAAAATCAAATCCAAATGTGTGGTATTTGGTATATGAAAATCCGCAATAATGATCACAAACCAGTGTGTATTCATGGCCACAATATATGCTTGTGTCATCTGGCAAAGCAACTATCCTCTGGAGCGAAGCAAGCATCTACAGAACAAGACTCAGATTGTTGCAAAACAAAAAAAACGAATACAAAGACTGTTTAAAAAAAATACAATTCTCTTGCAAAGCAACAATGAAAGATTGTATAAATGATGCATACCTGCTCTGGAGAACCTTCGAAGAGCTTACCACATGATAAGCTAAATAAGGTGTCCCCTGTGAAAACTGCTCGTGCCCCTGGAAAGTAGAAACTAATATGGCCTACAAGCAAAAAATGAGAATTTTGAGGACAAGGCTTAAAGACTAGGCCTGCCGGTTCGGTTAGTTTGGTTTTTGTTTAGTTCGGTTCGACATAAATCTTACCGAATTAACCCCAAAATAAAATTCGGTTCGGTTTGCTACTTCTAAAGCAGGACTATACAAAGTTAAACAAAATGACATGGGAATGTGGTAACAAACCTATTGTGTGGCCAGGAGTTTCGATAACATTAACTTCATGGCCAGCAAACCCCCACTTGTCACCATCTTTCAGAGCTATATCAATTCCAGGAATCCGTTCCTTATCTACAGCTGAGCCAACCACCTAAGTACAATGCCAGGTTACATAATGTGCAATTAAGTGTAGAATGGGCAGAAGAGAGAAGAAACACCCCCACCGCTTACCTTTGCACCGTACTTGTCTTTTAATTCCAAGTTCCCACCAGTATGATCATAATGGTGATGTGTATTCAATATATACGTTAGGTTTCGACCATTCTTCTTTAAGGCATTCATAACAGGTGCAGCTTCGGAAGGGTCAACCACACCAACCGTACCAGTATCCTCGTCGTGTAATATATAAGCGTAGTTGTCCGCAAGACATGGCACCTTGCAAGGATTACGAAAGCAAAATTTAGATAAAAATCAAGAAAAAGTATGAAACAAGACACAAACCAGTTCGATTTGAAGTGAGGAAGAGATATTGGGGACGCTGCAGAATCTTGACACGGGAACAGATCTTCCAGGAGCATCGCACAAAGTCTTGAGAGGAGAAGAGAACAACTTCATCATCACACCAGAGACAAAACCTTTTCTGAGGCTAAGCTGGCTCACGCATGGTTGACTTGTTAGCTTCTGATATAAACAGAGAAAACAGAGTTTTTAATCAAAAAGGTCTAAACAACAAGAAAAATGACAGCAAAAAGGTCTAATCTATCATAAAATCATCAAACAAAGCAGAGATAGCTTTCTGAAATTATAATCATGATACTTAGAGACAAATATCAAAGGAACTATCTAACACGGTTTTAAAGAGGAAATAGAAATACAAACCCTAGAACAAAGAAAAAAGGAGGCTGCAGAAGAAACTTTCGAGATAGCTTGCATCTCTCTCTCTCTCTCACACACACAAGAACTCTTTCTTTGCTTGATGCAGTGTAGAGAAAGAGAGCGTCGGCGCGGTTTCTCTACGCAGAGAGGTGAGATCCTTCGTGAAAGCTCTAACAGAAAAACCGACTCAATCCCCACTTTTACTGAACCAAATCGAATCAAACCAAACCAAACCAAACCAGTAATCAGGGAACCAACCGTAAAATTGATACTGAGCCACTTAACTGATTTGTATATATCTTTCATACTTGAGTATGATATGTTCCTTTTTAGATCATTTTCTATTTATTTATTTTTAATTTCAAAATAGGGTTTAAAATAAAAATTTCCTTAATTCTGTTCCGTTTTCTATTTTTTATAGTAGAGCAAAAATAGGTTTATTTAATAAAATAACGTATTTATCTTTTGTTCATCATTTCATTGTCACTCCAGAAAAAATAAAATAAGTTAGAATAAAATTCAATTGTATTATGAAGTTATTATGTTTTGAAGAAAATAAGTAAAATTATACATTGGAAATGAGCTCTACTGGTTATTTTTTTGTTATCTGAAATTCTATGAATCCCCAAAGCCAAAACCATTAAATAAAATACAGAGCATGATTAAATCAAACGATGTTCTTTGACATATGATTATATGATTGTGTAAGTTACCCAAAAACTATTTGAACTATATAATAATTCTTTTACTACACATTCATATAGTTTTTGGGTAACTTACACAATCATATAGTTTCTTCCTTGAACTTTCCAGTTCCGTACACCGATAAACACGCACAAGCACACATGAAGTTTGCCGTGCTTAACATTTTAAAAAGACCCAAAAGTACCATTAACCCTAGTTGTTAATGGGGTGTTTATCATTTTTTAATTAAAAAAAAAGAAGGAAAGAGAAGAAAAAGAAGAACAGAGCTTAATTAAGCAGCCTTTCACGTGTGTTGCTTCAACTGTTTTCAGGTTCCACTAATACGTGGAGGCTCCCGATTGATTCATTTTTAACTTTATTTTTTAATTCAGATAAAACAAAACTAAAAATAAAATTAAAAATAAGCAATCCAAAAAAGGTCGTTGAGTTAATAATGCTCTAAAGCAAAGTCCTGAGCCAAGATTGCATTGGCGTTCTGGTCGCTGTAGAGAGGTCTGGTCTAGTGATCAGGTGGGTGATTATGCTATCATTTAGGTAACAGGTTCACCAGCCAATTGAGTTGGCTTAGTGTTAGAGCAATCTTATTGATTGATTCTTGAATTTGGATATCTCTGACCAAAAATATTATTGGTTTAATCTGTTTTTATTTAACATTTAATTTTTGTTTTATTTTTTTAAAGTAAATCGAATGGAGTAAATGTGTCTATTAATTTGCAGTCGAGCTTCTTCCTTCTCTTTCCTATTTTCTTTTTTCTGTTTTCTTTTTTTTTTAATCTTAGATATCCATTATCATTTTCCAATAGACCCTCCAATGGACCTTCTCTTACAATTCAGTTTTGGCATGTAGATCTCATTCAACCTGCAGATTTTAAAGAAAGATCAACTAACTAAATTAGTTCATTATCCGCATATTTTCAAACAAGAAAAATTATAATTATCTAGTTGCTTGCAGCTTAGCTCTTCATGAAATGAGTAGATATTCATAAATGAAACCTTTGACGTAATAGATTTAGTACATTTCATATATCGTATACGCGTCCATTGACATATATATAACATAGTTTATGTTTTTGTTACATATTTTACATTAAACATAACGTACCCCACACGCTTGAATCAAATGTTGGACACCATTTTTCCTTTTTGTAGCTAATACAGTCAAAGTCAAAGATCGTGTATTACATGAGATAGTGAAGATAAAAACCCAAAGTGAAGCCATGAGGTGTTAACGAAAAACACTCTCTCTATATGTAAGTGTCACTATCGATTTACAATAGTTCCATGCAGACCAAAAAGCCCTACAACAAAAGTTACGTTCCCAAAAGAAAAAAACAAAGTTACGTTCCCAACTTCCCATACGTAAAAGAAGTGATCAGTTTATGTTTACTTTAATTTGGACTAAGAATAGTTAAAGAGTAGGAAAAAAGATGAAGACACATGCTATGTTAGTTGACATTTTCGTTGTTTCCTTAGACATCAAGCGCGTTTAAGCCATTAGGACGTTCCCAACCTCCCCAGTTGAGATACGGTTCGTATTCTAGGTGCTGGAAAGGGGTCCGGTTAGCGAGTTGGGTCGAAATTGTTGCACCAACATTCCCATGTACACGTTGACGTAGATGCATGGTTGAGCAGTGACCGATCGGCGATCACTTGATCTATCTTATTAAAACAGAAACATTCTGTTGGACCTAACATTTATTTTGTAAGTTTTTAAATTAAATACATCTTTATACTTTATAGTTAAACCTACATTAAATCACTAATGTTCCGTTCTTTATACTATTATCCATGTTTCCAAACAATATACTTATTTCTTTATACTACTATCAATGTTTCCAAACAATATATTTTATATTACTATCAATGTTTTCAAACAATACAATAATTAATCTTAATATTTTATATCTATCATTTTCTCTTTAAAATTTTGTAGAAACATCATAATTTCATAAATTACAAAATAATGAACTTTAAAATTTGGATTATAAGATTACAAATTATGAAACTATTACAATTTAAATCAAATTAGATTACATATTGGTCATCCATCAGTTCAATCGGTTAGTCTCGGATTTTAGTGATTTTTGTTAATATGAATATTTTAAAAACTTAAATTGAATTGTCAGATCTCCGGATTAACCGGTATAATCACAATCGGGTTGAATTTAGAAACACTGATTTAAATGCAAAAATATTTTAAATACACTCTTTAAAAGTTACCAAAATATTTATTAAGTTATTAGTGAAAATTTTCATCGTAAAATATTCCGCGCTTCCAAAGCGCGGATCATAATCTAGTTATTTATTATTGCTGGTATCATATTTTGTTTGTTTCAGAATAATTTCTTGTACCGCCAATATAATATTGGTTTGATTATATCAAAAGATGAAACATCTATCTTATTAAAACAAAAACATTTTGTTGGACCTAACATTTATTTTGTAAGTTTTTAAATTAAATACACTTTTATACTTTATAGTTAAACCTACATTAAATCACTAATATTCCTTTCTTTATACTACTATCCATGTTTCCAAACAATATACTTATTTCTTTATACTACTATCAATGTTTCCAAACAATATATTTTTATACTACTATCAATGTTTCCAAACAATACAATAATTAATCTTAATATTTTATATCTATCATTTTCTCTTTAAAATTTTGTAGAAACATCATAATTTCATAAATTGCAAAATAATGAACTTTAAAATTTGGATTATAAGATTACAAATTATGAAACTATTACAATTTAAATCAAATTAGATTACATATTGATCATCCATTAGTTCAATCGGTTAGTCTCGGATTTTAGTGATTTTTGTTAATATGAATATTTTAAAAACTTAAATTGAATTGTCAGATCTTCGGATTAACCGGTATAATAACAATCGGGTTGAATTTAGAAACACTGATTTAAATGCAAAAATATTTTAAATATACTCTCTAAAAATTACCAAAATATTTGTTAAGTTATTAATGAAAATTTTCATCGTAAAATATTCTGCGCTTTCAAAGCGCGGATCATAATCTAGTAAATGCTTAAAATAAAGAATAATGATAAAAAAAAGTTACATGTTTTCCTTGAACTTTCAAGTTACATGGTCAAAGTTCATAAACAAATAAAAGAATATAGCTAAGCTCATCGACTAGCTACCTTTGGCAGCTCTTACAGAGTTATGATACATACACTTGCTATAGCTCCACCAAAGATCGAGCCAATACACAAATCTATAGTTGTGTTTATTGCATTAAATAACCTTAAGAAAATAAATAAATAAAATAAACAGTATGTATATATAATAAGTCTAAGGGGACGGCTCAGCCGTGGCACGTTCCCGAGCCATTTGGATCGTTGGTACAACCGTTTGGACCTGACGGTGGCACCGTACCTCTTTGCAGCAACTGGAGCACGAACTGGATTTTACCATCGGTTCGTAATGGCCTAGCCGCTTCGACTGGTGTGGTGGCCAAGAAAATGACCAAGAGTCCGAGCAAAATCACTCCAAAGATCAATTGCCTCTTCATCATCATTTTTCTCCTGTTTTTTTCTTTTTATGTGTATTCAAAGTAAAAAAAAAATCGGTTTGCCGGTAGAAGCTGTTGTATGTCTTTAACTCCTGTTTGCTGTGTATCACATTTAGTTCGATAATGACCTATATATATAAGGATTCGATTATGTAGTTGGTCGATTCTTAAATTGGTAGCTTTGTGTGACTTTGGGGCTCCTGGTCTTACTTGGATATTCTTGTGGCTTGACTTTTACTAGGAAAGACTTGGTTTTCAAATTTGAACCGAATTTATACGAATTGATCAAACAAGTTAAGACATCTATACTATTAAAAGAGAAACATTCTTAAAAAATCTACTTATATAAAGTTGTTGCACCCTTTCATTAGACTAACCATTTTGATATATTCCCTTATATTTCTCTAACTATATCTATATATTTCTCTAATTATATTTATACTATTAGTTACACTCACGTCTCATAACTCATCGTATATTTAGGGGAAAATAATATTGCCTACTACTATCTACCTACTACAACTAATAATTTCCTTAACCAAGAGATATAACAAATTTAAGAATATTCTACGTACATATTTTTATTATTATTCAATTAATACAGAGAAAAAGTCATAGTGAAAGGAGATGACTGTAACAAACGTATTAATAATTTTTAATAATTTAATATTCAACATATATAGTTTTGGATCCTACATAGATAACCAAACATAATACAACTTTTTTTTTTGTTTTTCTTCATTTCGATATATATATATATACCTTTGTGTGTTCATTTTACTTATTAAGTGACTAGGTGTTGACATAATAATTTTTTAAAAATATTTATTCTATTAATTTTCAATGGTAGGTTTTTAGGTTTTTTGAGATTTTAATTAATAGGTTTTCATTAAATCTGATTTTTATGAAATATATTAGTTCATTAAATCTGATTTTTATGAAATATATTAGTTGATATTAGTTGATATAACCTCTGATAAAATGTTGTATGAAGAACATAAACATGTCTGAATTATACACAACCACTAGGTTCACCGGTGCGGCCGCGAATCCGGATCAGATATAAAACACTTCTTATATCTTAATTCGTCTATAAATCACATATGTATTCCACTAAAATGAGTTAAATAGTTTGTAAAAATAGAATGCTTCTTCACACCATTTAAATGTAGATGCACTATTAATCTTGAGCATTCGGTTTCGGTTCTAGAAATTTAGGAACTGTCCAGATATTTACAAAGTTCTATTTGGTTTTAGTTGAGTTATTTCAGTTTTTTGTTTGGTTCAGTAGAACAATTGAGACCGGCTAATATACAAAAAAAACATTATTGGTTTGATTTAATTTCAGTTCGATTATGTTTTTTCAGGTAATTTAAAGTTTTATAGATAAAATATTTTATCTAATTTTGGAGTGGGGGGGGGGTTAGTTTAAATTTCAAGTGATTCGGTTTTTTGGATAAAAATATCAGATAATTAAGATAATTTATAATATTTTGAATAAAAATTAGGGTAATTCGGTTTATAGATAATATTTTAGGATATGGTTATTTAGTTATTAAATATAATTAATATTTTAAGTACATAATTTGTATTTTAAAAGTTCAGGTACCCATTTTTCTAGGTTTGGTTTCAACTTTAGGTTCCACAAATATATGATTTGCTCAGTTATTTATGAAATTTAATTCAATTTCTGTTTTGGGTTTTTCAGTTTAGTACGGTTCAGTTTACTATTCTGAATAAATATATCTAAACCTTATGCATTATCTTTTATAGAAATTCATTAAAAAGATATTTAATTTAAAAATAAACCCGCGCTTTCTAAGCGCGGGTCAAAATCTAGTGACACGCTTATTGCCTTAAAACGCAATGTATATCACAAGTAAGCATACAAAAAATAGATGATAAGCCAAATCACTATACCGGTTACTGTTAAAAATGGATTCCGGTCCAGTTTGTGGTCACTGATTGTTACTCCGGGCGAGTCTAGTAGATGTTAGTTACAGAGCAAACGGTTAAACTTAAGAATTGTGGTTAAATCAATCGGTTATTTTTAAAGAATCGTGTACAAATCAACTATTAATTCTTATTTTTCTATGTTGGTCAACTAAACTATTGATTGTTATACTTTTTTTGGTTTTCAAACCCTATTTTAAACGTTTCATGACGTAGATACAAATTCGCTTTTGGAGGTCAGGATGACATGTCATCACCTAAACACCGAAACCACTAAGCAAACGAGCTTGGAAATTTTCAAATGTTTCATAATGCGAAAAGTATATTCAAATAGAAAATCTCAGTTCACAGGTTTGATTCAGTCTTAACTCTCAAAGACTCCACCAAATAAACGAAGACATGCACTGGTAGTTACATACGCACTGCGCATGTAACATTAATACATACTCTGTATCCTCGTCGTGTAATATATAAGCGTAGTTGTCCGCAAGACATGGCACCGGCAAGGATTACGAAAGCAAAAGTTAGATAAAAAGCAAGGAAAAGTATCAAACAAACAATATAATTTAGCAAAAAAAAAAAAAAGTATCAAACAAGACACAAACCAGTTCAATATGCAGTGAGGAAGATATATTGGGGACACTGCAGAATCTTGACACGTGAGGAGATCTTCCAGGAGCATCGGACAAAGTCTTGAGAGGCGAAGAGAACAACTTCATCACACCAGAGACAAAACCTTTTCTGAGGCTAAGTTGGCTCACACATGGCTGACTTGTTAGCTTCTGATATAAACAGAGAAAACAGAGTTTTTAATCAACAAGAAAATTGACAGCAAAAGGTCTAAGCTATTAGAAAATCATCAAACAAAGCAGAAATAGCTTTCTGAAACTATAATCATGATACTGAGAGACAAAGACTACAGGAACTATCCAACACGGTTTTAAAGAGGAAACAGAAATACAAACGATTATCAAAAAAAAAAAAACAAAAATACAAACCCTTGGGTATGATATTTTTTAGATCATTTTCTATCATATTCTGTTTTTTCTTTAATTTTAAAATAGGGTTTAAAATAAATATTTCCTTAATTCTGTCCAGTTTTCTATTTTTATAGTAGAGCAAAATAGGTTTATTTAATAAAATAATGTATTTACTTTTTGTTCATCATTTCATTGTCACTCCAAAAAAAAGTTGAGTAAAATTCAATTGTATTATGAAGTTATTATATTTGAAGAAAAAAGTAAAGTTATACATTGGAAATGAGCTCTACCAGTTATTTTTTTGTCATCTAAAATACAGAGCATGATTAAATCAAACGATGTTTCTTTGACATATGATTATATGATTGTGTAAGTTACCCAAGAACTATTTGAACTATATAATAATTCTTTTACTACACATTCATATAGTTTTTGGGTAACTTTTTTTATTTGCTAAAAGTTTTTGGGTAACTTACACAATCATATAGTTTCTTCCTTGAACTTTCCAGTTCCGTACACCGATAAACACGTACAAGCCCACATGAAGTTTGCCGGCTTAACATTTTAAAGACCTAAAGCAAAGTCCTGAGCCAAGATCGCATTGGCGTTCTAGTCTCTGTAGAGAGGTCTGGTCTAGTGGTCAGGTGGGTGATTATGCTATCATTGAGGTAACATGTTCACCAGCCAATGGAGTTGGCTTAGTGTTACAATTCAGTTTTAGCATGTAGCTCTCATTCAACCTGCAGATTTTAAATGAAAGATCAACTAACTAAATTAGTTCTTTTTACGCATATTTTCAAACAAGAAAAATAATAACTGATCTAGTTGCTTGCAGCTTAGCTCTTCATGAAATGAGTATATATTCATAAATGAAAACTTTGACGTAATAGATTTAGTAATTTCATATATCGTATACGCGTCCATTGACATATAACATAGTTTATGTTTTTCATTACATAGTTTACATTAAACATAACGTACCCCACACGCTTGAATCAAATGTTGAACACCATTATTCCTTTTTGTAGCTAATAGTATTACATATAGTGAAAGTCAAAGATCGTGTATTACATGAGATAGTGAAGAGAAAAACCCAGAGTGAAGCCATGAGGTGTTAACCAAAAACACTCTCTCTATATGTAAGTGTCACTATCGAATTACAATAAAATCCCATGCAAACTAAATAGCCCTACAACAAAAGTTACGTTCCCATACGTAAAAGAAGTGATCAGTTTATGTCACTTCGGACTAATAATAGTTAAAGAGTAGGAAAAAAGATGAAGACACATGCTATGTTAGTTGACATTTGCGTTGTTTCCTTAGACATCAAGCACGTTTAAGCCATTAGGACGTTCCCAACCTCCCCCGTTGAGATACGGTTCGTATTCTAGGTGCTGGAAAGTGGTCCGGTTAGCAGGTTGGGTCGAAATTGTTGCACCCTTTCCCAAAAAAAAAAAATAAATAAAAAACATTCCCATGTACACGTAGACATAGGTGCCATGGTTGACGATCACTTGATTATTTTTTGTAGCTGGTATCATATTTTGTTTGTTTCACCTACCGATAATTTCATGAACTGCAAATATTACCGCCAATATAATCTTGGTTTAATTGTATCAAAATATCATACATAAATGCTTATAAGATTAATGAAAATAAAAATAAAAATAATAAGTGGAATGTTTTCTTTGAACCTTTAAGTTACATGGTCAAAGTTCATAAACAAATAAAAGAATAGTAATCTAAAATAGAATGTAATGTGTTGATCTTATTAACGTACAACGAAGGGTATATATACACAAGATTTACATAAGGAGATAATGACTAAGATATATTTATAGTTATCTCTAATATTAACATCATTATCTCTATACCCCCCTCAAGTTGGAGGTGAGAGATTATGAATCTCCAACTTGGAAAGCAAATATCGAAATGTAGTAGAAGGCAAAGGCTTGGTGAGAAGGTCGGCTGGCTGCTCCTTTGTAGAAATATGTTCAGTAGTTATCAGCTTTGCTTGAACAGCTTCACGGACGGCATGACAATCGGATTCAACGTGCTTCGTACGCTCGTGAAAGACTGGATTAGCAGCAATGTAAATGGCAGCCTTACTATCGCAGAACAAACGCATAGGAGTAGGATGCTTAACGCCAAATGAGGTGAGAAGCTTCTTGATCCATTTAAGTTCCTTGAGTGCATACGACATGAACCGATACTCAGCTTCGGCAGAAGACATAGAGACAGTATCTTGCTTCTTAGTCTTCCAAGATATATGAGAATTACCCAAAAGAACAATGTATGCACTGAGAGAGCGCCTAGTGAGGGGACAAGAGTTCCAATCAGAGTCGCAGTAAGCCGTAACCGTAAGATCAGAGTCTGACCGAAGAAGGACACCATGATCAGGAGTTCCCTTAAGATAGCGAACTGCTTGCAAAGCCGCATCCCAATGAACCTGAAGTGGCGACTGCATAAACTGAGAAAGAATGTGGACTGTATAACTGAGATCAGGCCGTGTAAAAGACAAATAAATCAGTCTTCCCACCAACCGTCGATATGCTGCGGGATTGACAAAGTTCGGGCAAACTTGAACTGCAAGTTTATGATTGATAGCAATAGGAACAGACGCAGGTTTGGCACCAAGCAAGCCAGCCTCTGCGACAATATCAAGAGCATACTTGCGCTGAGAAAGAAATATGCCATCACTGCTACGAGCGATCTCAATACCGAGAAAATACTTGAGCTTGCCCAAGTCTTTCATATGAAAGCATTTACATAGGTAGTTCTTGAAACGCTGCAGAACAGATATATCATTGCCGGCAATGACAAAGTCATCAACATAGACAAGTATGTGAAGACCCGTAGAGCCTTTGATGAAGACGAAGTGTGTGTAGTCAGAGGTGCTCTGTTCGAAGCCGTATTGTAGTAGAGCAGTTCGAAGCTTCTCAAACCAACATCGAGGGGATTGCTTCAGACCGTAAATTGATTTGCGCAGTTTACAAACCTTAGTAGGATCCGGATTTTCAAAACCAGGAGGGAACTTCATATAAACTTCCTCCTTTAAATCACCATGCAAGAATGCGTTATGGACATCCATTTGATGGAGCTCCCACTTGTACGCAGCCGCTAGTTGAAGAAACAAGCGGATGGTGGTTGGTTTGGCAACAGGGGCAAAAGTATCTGTATAATCAAGACCTTCACGTTGGCGATTTCCACATGCGACAACGCGAGACTTATGGCGTATAATCTTGCCATTAGCGTCATATTTGTAGCGATAGACCCATTGACACTCGATTGCTTTCTTGCCTGGAGGCAAAGGTGTAACGTCCCAAGTATGTTGGTCCTCAAGAGCAGTATATTCGTCAGTCATAGAGTCATTCCAAACGTCATCAAGAGAAGCCTCCTTGTAGTTTCGAGGTTCGACGTTGGATGTAATTGCCGCGAGAAATGCCAAATGGCCTGCGGAAAAGTTAGCTCGAGAGAGATATGTAGATATGGGATAAGGTGTACCTGAGACCGTAGTCGTAGGACCTGAAGAGGAAGCCGATGTGTCGAGAGAGGGGGGTAGAGTAGAGCATGTAGCGTTAATGACGTAATCTTTAAGAAGAACAGAGGGTTTGGAGACCCGCTGCCCTCGTCCAAGAAGTTGAGGAAGACCAGGAGATGTAGGAGAGGAAGGAGTCGTAGGAGAAGGAGGAGCGGAAGGAGACAGAGCAGCAGTAGTAGTAGTTGGCAAGGTGGAGGAAGGAGGTGTAGGTAAGGATGGTGGTGATGAAGAGGATGGTAGTAGTGGTGATGCGGGGGAAACTAAAGGTGGTGATGGTAAGGATAACGGTAATGAGGGAGTAGGAGATGGTAGAGGAGTAGCGTCATTAGGTGATGTAGGTGAGATAGTGGGTTGAGTAGGAGTAGAATCATGTAGTATGTCCATATCATCGAAGGCAAACTCAGGAGGAGATACAAAGGTAGGTGAGACAAATGCGTCTGTAGGGATACCAGGGAACTGATCTTCGATGAAGATAACATCACGACTAGAGAAGAAAACATTGTCGTCAATGTCATAGAGGCGCCATGCCTTTTTGCCATAAGGATAGCCAACGAAAAGACATTTACGACTTCGTGGGGAAAACTTATCTCTTGTACGATCTTTTCTGTGAGCATAAGCCAAACATCCAAAAGTACGAAGAGAATCATATGATGGAGCCGAGCCATAGAGAAGACTATACGGTGTTTGTCCCTTAAGTAGTGGCGTCGGAGTTCGATTAATCAAGTAAGCTGCCGTGAGAATACTCTCGCCCCAGAATGTAGTAGGTAGATTAGCCTGAAACAAAAGTGCTCGAGCAACGTTAAGAATATGACGATGCTTGCGTTCGACGCGGCCGTTTTGTTGTGGTGTATCAACGCAAGACGTTTGATGCTGAATTCCTTGTTGGTTAAGAAATGATTTGAGCACCATGAACTCAGTACCGTTATCTGACCGGATGGCTTTGACAACGTGACCGAATTGTTTCTCAGACATGGCGCAAAAATTTTTAATTAAGCCCTGAACTTCTGATTTCTCCAACATCAAATAAGTCCAGACTGCACGAGAGTAATCATCTACTATGGTTAGGAAATAAGCAGCGCCACACGACGCAGGAGTGCGATAAGGACCCCAGACATCAACATGAATTAAAGCAAAAGGTGCCGAAGCTTTATTACTACTCTCAGAAAAGACAGAACGAGTCTGTTTAGAACGAAAACAAATGTCACACGAGTGTGTATCATCTAAAACAACTTTAGTATCAGAAAATGCAGGCAATGTAGAAAGCACTTTAGTAGACGGATGTCCAAGTCGACGATGCCATAAAACAGTATGTGAAAGATTATCCCGGCGTGTTTGACTTGATCGAGCAACTGTGACTCCTTTGTAGTAGTAGACCCCCTCTCTCTCTTCACCGGCTCCAATCAGGGTCCTCGTAAAACGGTCCTGCAGTAAACACAATGTATCAGTAAATATAGCAATACAGCCAGTTTGTTTGAGAAGACGGGATACGGAGATCAGTGTGCAAGTAAAGTTCGGAACAAATAACACATTGATTAGGAAATAATCCTTGCTCAATGGTAGAGTTCCGATCATCGTAGCCTGAGAAGCTGTCCCATCGGGAAAAGTAACCGGAGAGGGAGCAATAGGTATAACATCTCTTAAAAGAGAAAGATCTCCGGTCATATGATGCGAAGCACCCGTATCCAAAATAACATCAGAAGTATGTGTAATACCAGAGAGACGATCGACTGAGAGCTGATTTTGTTGAGTCTGAAGTAAGTTGATCAGTGCTGATATCTGATCGGAAGTAGTAGTAGAGGTAGGAGCAGTGTTAACAGCTGCTGCAGATGTAGTACGACCGCGACCACGTCCACCGGAAGTAGAGAGACGACCGCCGCGACCTCTGTTGCTTGGACCCGAAGTACCCCGCGAACGTTGCTGTTCGAGAAACCACTCCGGATAACCATGTAGTATAAAACACTCAGAGGCTTCATGGCCGGTACGCTTGCAGTGTGTGCAGGATCGGTTGACGTCTCGGTTACGATATGAAGTTGCAGCAACAGAGGATGATGACGCTGGAACAGAGGAATCTGATTTAACCGAGAATCCGATAGCATCTTGTTTAACATCAACAGAGCGCATATTGTTGAGGTGTTGCTCAGCTCGTATGACTCGTGAGTAAACAATATTAAGGTCTGGCAGGGGATCTTCATCTATGATGAGGGATCTGATAAGCCAAATCGAACTCCATCGAGACCAAACAAAAATTTATGAATCTTAGCATCCTCACGTTCCTTATCAAGCTCGGTTGCAGCATCGCAAGTGCAAGGAGTGATGGATCTGAAGGTTTGTTGCTCTTCCCAGAGCTTAGAGAGTCGTCCGAAATATTCAAGAACAGTCTGACCATTCTGCTTGCAGTTAGTAATCTCGTCTTCGACTAGGTGCTTACGGACACTGTTCTTGACTGAGAAACGTTGCTTAAGTGACTCCCATAGCTTTGAGGCATCTGCAACATGAGAGACAGTAGAGCGTACTTGTGGATCAATGGATGTACGCATCCATCCAACAATCATAGAATTAGTAGATGTCCATCGAGCAAGATCCGGGTTAGTCGTCGGTTTTTGAATAGTTCCGTCGAGAAACCCTATCTTTTGTTTAGCTTGGAGAGAATTCCAAAACTCAACTGCCCATTCAGAGTAGTTATCACCACGAAGTAGCACCGGTGTAATTAGCGCTCCCGGATTATCGGAAGGATGCAAGTAGTAGGGATTAGTAGAAGCTAGATTCCCTGTGGTAAGAGAACCTGCAGTATCGGTAGTAGAAGAACCAGATGTAGCCATGGTCACCGAGAAGACAACCACGAAAAGTAGAAGTAGAAGAAATTTGTTTGCGGAAACGGAAAAAAAAATTAGGTTTCAGAGATCGTATGGCTCTGTACCATAAAATAGAATGTAATGTGTTGATCTTATTAACGTACAACGAAGGGTATATATACACAAGATTTACATAAGGAGATAATGACTAAGATATATTTATAGTTATCTCTAATATTAACATCATTATCTCTATATAATCTCATCAACGAGCTAGCTTTGGCTGCTCTTACAGAGTTAATGAATACATACACTTGCTATAGCTCCACCAAAGATCGAGCCGATAAACAAAATTATAGTTGTGCTTATTGCATTAATTAATAATAACCTTAAGAAAATAAATAAATAAAATTAAATAACCAGTATGTATAATCAGACTAGCGCTACGGCTCAGCCGTGGCACGTTCCCGAGCTTTTTGGGTCGTTGGTACAACCGTTTGGACCTGACGGTGGCACTGTACCTCTTTGCAGCAACTGGAGCACGAACTGGATCTTACCATCGGTTCGTAACGGCCTAGCCGCTTCGACTGGTGTGGTGGCCAAGAAAATCACCAAGAGCCCGAGAAAAATCACTATTAGTATCAATTGCCTCTTCATCATCATTTCTCTCCTGTTTTTTTTTTTTTTTGTGTATTCAAAGTAAAAAATAAAAAGATTTTTTGGTTTGGCAGTAGAAGTTGTTGTATGTCTTTAATTCCTGTTTGCTGTGTATCACATTTAGTTCGACAATGACCTATATATAAGGATTCGATTAAGTTGTTGGTCGATTGTTAAATTGTTAGCTTTGTGTGACTTTGGGGCTCTTGGTCTTACTTGGATATTCTTGTGGCTTGACTTTTACTAGGAAAGACTTCGTTTTCAAATTTGAACCAAACTTATACGAATTGATCAAACAAGTTAAGAGATGACACGCTTATTGCCTTAGAACGCAGTGTATATCACAAGTAAGCATGCAAAAAATAGGTGATAAGCCAAATCACTATACCGGTTACTGTTAAAAATGGATTCCGGTCCAGTTTGTGCTCATTGATTGTTACTCCGGGCGAGTCTAGTAGATGTTAGTTACAGAGCAACCGGTTAAACTTAAGAATTGTGGTTAAATCAATCGGTTATTTTAAAGAATCGTGTATAAATCAACTATTAATTCTTCTTTTTCTATGTTGGTCAACTAAACTTGATTCTTACACTTTTTTTTTTTTTTGGTTTTCAAACCCTATTTTAAACGTTTCATGACGTAGATACACATTCGCTTTTGGAGGTCAGGATGACATGTCATCACCTAAAAACCGAAACCACTAAGCAAACGAGCTTGGAAATTTTCAAATGTCTCATAATGCCAAAAGTATATTCAACTAGAAAACCTCAGTTCACAGGTTTGATTCAGTCTTAACTCTCAAAGACTCCACCAAATAAACGAAGACATGCACTGGTTGTTACATACGCGAATCCAGAAATTTCACGGCAATTCTTAACTTAAAAGAGCTATTACTAAAATATTCAGTTTGTCTCCGAAGAAAACGAAAAATACAATCTATAAAAAAGTACCAAACTCAAACCAAAGTTAATTAAATAACAACTTCAAAGCTTTAGTATCTTGAAAACCAAAACACAATCCAACCCGAACTAAAAAATGTATATCCAAGTAAAAATTATTTATATTAAACTATTTCAAAATCTATTATCTAAAAATATTCAATTTTTGAAATTATCCAAAATAAATACGTAAATGTATATACAAAAAGCCAAAAATTAATTATCCAAAATAAGTAAAGCATAATCAAAACACCGTCAACAAAGGGCTTTGACTTTGTGTTACGCGGTAAACATATATCTGACTTTTCTCGCAGTGGCGATCTTTACGGTCAATGCTTCCGGTGAACAGAACCTGAGCCAAACCAAAACGCTACAGCACATAAGCCGAGTTCGATTATACCAGGTTCACTCAAGCACAGCCCACCTAACAGTATATGTACACTAAAAAACTCTCTCCCCTGAACATCTGGTGATAGATAGGTTCCAATGAGTAGCTTTTAGTGAACTATTAATATACACCCTCAGATTCCAGCACGTATCCAGCTAATCCTATCTGTTCATATATCTCATCAAGCAACAAGTAAACCTCATCTGAAGCAGAGTGAGATTTATCAGCTGCAGCAAACATATGAACTCGTTTATCTAACTCAATCCAACTTGTCCCTGGACATATCTTTTCTATACCCAACTCTCTCATCCTTCCTCTCACCTCTGCAACATCTCTCCACCTGTTTTCTCCTGCGTACATGCTAACTAAAAGTGAATAGTACCCACTATTCCTTGGCTCCAAAACCATCAGTTTCTTAAACGCTATCTCAGCTATCTCTAAGTTCTTGTGAAGCCTACACCCATCAAGCAACGCCCCCCAGATAACCGCGTTTGGTTCAAGTTCCATACTTCCAATCAACTCTAGAGCCTCTTGAATCAACCCGGCTTTGCTGAATAAAGCAACCATGCATCCGTAATGTTCAATATTAGAGACAATGGAGTACTCATCACTCATGCTACGGTATACCTTCTGGCCTTCTTCTACAAGACCTGCGTGAGTACACGCAGTCAAAACACTCACGAAAGTGACTGCGTTAGGTTTCACCGACTCCATCTCCATCTTGCCAAACATTCTCAATGCTTCTCGTGCATAACCATGAGCTGCTAACCCTTCAATGATCGAGTTCCAACAAAAGAGATTCTTTTTAGGTAAATTAAAGAACACAAGAAGCGCTCGGTTCAAGCTACCGCATTTGGAATACATATCCACCAATGCAGAACCAATGTAGACATCAAGAACAAACCCTTTCACCACCGTGTACATATGAACCTCCTTTCCTATATCCAGCACGCCGAGATGCGCACAAGCTGAGATAACAGTTGACAGAGTCACTTCATCAGGAACAACCCCTTCCTCCCTCATTTTATAGAACACTGAGATCGCTTCTCTATACCTCTTGTTACACGAGTAGCCTCTGATCATACTCGTCCATGTGATTATATCCTTCACACCCATCTGATCAAACAAAGACTCAGCTGCTTCCACATTACCTAATTTCATATACCCATCAATCAAACAGTTCCACGTGGCACCATTCTTCTCCAACATTCGGTTAGCTAAAGCATTCGCAGAGTCCATATCGAAAACTCGGACATAAGCAGCAACCATCGTAGTCCAAGTGAAATCATCTCTCTCAGGCATTTCATCGAACACCTTCCGCGCTTCGTTAATTCTACCAAAGGAAGAGTAAAACACGATAAGAGTCGTCTGAATCTGAACATGGAAGCAAAACCCAAACTTCCAGATGTGCGAGTGGACCGATTCACCAACCCTGTGATCGAAAAGAGAAGCCTTTACGAGAGAAGAGTACGTGTAGCTCGACGGAGAGACAGAGTCTCTGAGCATCCGGACGTAGAACTCGAGAGATCGGATCGGGTGTGGGGAAGCGAGGAAGCCTTTGATCAGCGCGTTGTAGACGAAGACGTTGGGTTCCTGCATCTGGGTCACGGAGGAGAGGGCGAGATCGAGGCGGTTGAAGGAGGTGCAGGCTGTGATGAACTGGTTCATAAAGAAACAGTCTTGGTTTTGGCTGGTTTTGATCATGGCGGCTAGAGCGGAGTCCAGGAGCTTGGGGGATGTGCATTGCTTGATTAGCTGTAGAATCGGAAGGTTTTCGAGAAGTGAAGTTGAGCAACGTCGGAGGGTTGAGACGGTGGTCAGAGCATTCATGTAATAATTTAAGGTTGTCGGTAAAGATGTTTGTAAATCTTACTTCAGTTTAGTGAGAAGGCATAGCTAGCGAAGAGACTCTGGGAAAGAAAGAGGGTATTAATAAGGCATTGGAGGCAAACTAGCGAAGGGCTGATTAGAGAAGAGACTGGGAAAAAACAGAGGGTTTTGACTTCATTCAACATCATCAATTAAGAGTGAAATCATTGTGCTCGTGTCTACTTACTTGACAGTTTTGTGGCTATCTGTTAATTATAAGGCCTTTGGGTTTAGCGAGAGAGTCCTTCATGTGAATTACTTTGTTGTTTCGGCCCACCCATTTTTTATATGTGCAACTAAAAAATAAATACTTTAAGCAAAGCTACAGATTGGTTGCTCAAAGAAAAAAGCAAGCTATAGATCTATCAGTAACTGATTAATTTAGGTGGAATTTGATGTATAACCATAGCAGAGAAAGAATTAAAAATATAGCAATGTCTTGAAAAATATGTCATTTTGTCACACAATTAGACATTGCAGTATTTTATGGTGTGACTGTGTGTATACAACACACTACAACTAAATATTATTCTATTAATAACGTTAATATAGAAAATAGATTATTTCAAACATAAATGTAATATATTTGATTTTTTTTAGTAATATTTATTTGTATGGTTCAATGTATAGTTTGAGCAGTGGACAATATTTATTCATGGAACATATTTTTAGTGTAAAATTTATTATGTGAAAGAACATATTTATCTGATATATTATAAAAAATAAAAAATCAAATAAAAAATTATATATTTGATGACTATATATATATATATATATATATATGAAAAAAGAGTAAGGACAGAGAAAAAAGGAAAATGAAGACTATGAAGAGAAAGTGGAGGACGAGTATAAAGAAAAAGATGTAGAGAGAGAGAGAGAGAGAGAGAGAGAGAGAGAGATTCTATATTTGGTAATATATAGAGAGAGAGATAGGGATGTAAATAGAGATGGAGGAATGAGAGATTAGATTGTATAGTTACAATTCTAGTTTACATTTTGTATATAGAATACAACAAAATTTTATTATAACTATACATATTCAATTTTATAAATATATGTTAGTTTAACAAAATAATGAAATTACAAAATTAACCTGAGACGACTTACGAGTTAGTCGTCTAGAAAAAATAAAATATTATTCTTTTTATTTTTTTATTGGATGACTAACTTATAAGTCATCCAGGAAAACTCAAATTTCTAACATGTTCCGGTCAAATGCAAAACTAACCTGTTTTTCCTAAATAAATAAATTGTAAGTCGTTTCGATTTTTTTTTCCAAACAGATTAAAAGTCAAATACAAAACTAACGTCTGCATTGAAAAAATCTCGATTTCACAATTTCAACTAGTGAGATAACTTGTTCAGCACACATAAGTCTTCTCCAAACATCCAGAATCTCAAACAAAAGTTACCCACCAAGAATCGCAACTTTCAATGGCTATATGAACCATAAAAAAATTAGAATCAAAATTTTGGGATTTTTTGAATGAATATGAAGAGAAAGTAAAACATGTGTTGTTTTTAATTGATAAAAATTGAAAAAGAATAAGTGTAAATCGATTTGAGGTGCATTAAGAGTTTCAAATTAGTTGTTTATGGTGATTGATGTATTGATGGCAGTGACAATCTTGTAAATAAATGAAAATGATGAGGTTGATAGAGTAAAATTTTAATTTTCAAAAAAAAAATTAATGGTATTTTTGTAAATAATGGAACTTGTGGGGTGAATAGGGCAAATGAAAAATAAAATAAAAACATAGGTTAGTTTTGTGGTTGACTTTGAATAAAAAAAATCTTGATAAGGATAAAAAAACCTAATTAAGGAACAACTTTTTTTCCACTATAATTTATAAAATAAGTGTTTAAATGTCTTTAAAATTTTTTATTTTTAAGAATGATAAACTCTCATCTCTTATGTCGAATTTTCTCTATACTCCAAATATTATATTTTCTAGAAAATGACTTCATGTTTTGAGTCAATTTTGTAAAAAGCCTTTAAAATAATAGGTTTATAATTGTAAAGATTCAATACAAATTGAAGGTTTCAAAGTTGCCAGGTGTCACAAAATGCCCTGAGAAAAAAAACTCAATTCATAGTATTAGATTCGTATAAATAATTTTTAAACTTATAAAATTAATTAAAAAGAAAAGCTGAAAATGAGGAAGAACAAAATAATAATTAATATATTAATATCATAGCTTAGCTGACGTTATGGTTATTACTTAGTTTTGTACTTTCTTATGGTTGTGTGGCCAAATTTCTCTTTAAAAATTATTTAGTGATATAGTTACTTTCTAATTTAATATTATTTTGATGAAAATATCATATGAGTTTTCTGATTAATTAGTTACAAATATTCAGTTAGACGACAAAAAGGTAGTTACAAATATATAAAAATAATTGCTAAATTTTCTTTCTCTTTACTTATGTTTTTATTTAGTAGATTATGTTATGATCTGGCGTATCATCCCATCTTTTAACATAGTTAGTTGTTTTACAAATATATCACACTAGTTTCTTTTAAAAAGCCACCATCACCATGTTATTGTTTTGTCTTGTGTCTCATTGGAACAATAGGGGAGGAACCGTAGCTCTTTGAAAGTATATCTAGTTGACTAATATTAAATCCTAATATTAAAAATTATATTGCTACTTGCCTAATTTTGATGCACAATTTAGATATGTTAGTTAATCAGTTGAATTTTTTATATGTTAAACCAGATAGTCATTAGATAAATATGACGTAGCTGGATTCATTTGATACGGACATAATCATGTATCCCACCCCAAATATTTATTGCCACCAGCGTCTAACGATGCTGGCATGTTGCATATATATTGTTGTTTATCATTGCATAGTTTCCACTTATTTCATAATAATATATAAAAGGGGTAAATAAAATAAGAAACAAGCTTTCAATTTTCCGCGTGGCTGGCGACTAAATCATGTCCAGATTATTAGACACGTGATGGAATTGGAGGTGCATGCACTTTCTTGCGTTCCAAATGAGAAATACAAGTCGAGCATGAAAAGAAGATTCTATATTTTTGTCAAGTAAAGGCTTTTATCAGGAAGAAATTACAATACATTATTTATAAACTCCAAAAATGTATTGCTATAACCTGCATGTAACTATACTGTTGGAATAGAGAAAATGATAACTTCACATAAACTCGCAATGCTTTTATTTCATACAACTACTTCTCTTCAAATTAGATATACAGAAAGAAAAAATCAACTTTGATGGTGTAGATTTTTGGAACATACATACATAGGTTTATCGAAATTATAGTATTGCTTAAAAAAAGTTATAGTATTGCTATAACCTGCATGTTGCCAAATCTAATAGAAAAATCTTAACCGGCTGATTACCAGCTAGTTTTGATGAAACTAACATATTTCCAAATTATTATTTTATTGGGTAGTAGTTTAGGCATATTTAGCTTAGAGTTCTTAAAATGTACTTGTTCAATTTCTATTTAAAGTATCTCTAACTCACCTTTATATTTGACTTTATAATAGCGTTTAGCAAAAGTACTCTAATCCATCTCTATTTATTTTTCTAAAATAAAAATTATTATCTTTTCTTCTATTTATAAAGAAAGAAATAGAAATTTTCTATATTTTATTGTATATTTGAAAATTGCTAATATAGAAAAATATATTGGAATATATTTCATTTTGTTAGCAAAAAAAAAACTAATCTTTATTTTAGAGGAAGAAATAACAAAATACATTGGAATGGTTTAAGAGAGCTGAAATATGCATGTTTATCCATGAGCACAAGAAAATTTTATGCTTCCAAAATTTATAAGAACATGCAAAAAAAAAGATAAGAACATGCAAAAAAAAAAAGAGTTAAGAACATGCATGTATTGGTGTTATAAATCACACATCAATAGGTTTCAAAAAAAAAAAATCACACATCAATAGAAAAATCTTAACTGGCTATCAAACTCGAATAAACTAAAAGAGTATTTTAATTAAGAAGATGATTTCGGTTAACAAATCAAGAAAGCAACAAAAAACATCAATAGTTTCAAAATACCACAAATATTATTATTATTTTCTAAAGGTCATCTATCATGTTTTCTTCAGCAACTTGAGCCATTATTCTAGATTATTGAAACCAACTACTAGGTTTGCTGGAATTTAATAATTTTCCAATCAAACAATTTACTCTCTTTTCATTATAGTTATTTAATGAGTAGAGACAAGTAAATAGCACTGCATGTCCGGGTTTTCTTGGTCGTGAGGAAAAAAAGTGCCTGACCTACAATCTAATATTTACCAATTCTACCTTCTACGCCAGTACATTAGCATGCAGGCCCGGACAAAAAGAGAAACTACAAAGATTACAAAAAACAAATAAATTCAAAGAGAAAGAGTGTTCATGCACCGGTCTCTCTTGTTGTATTCTCAAGTTGTGATTTAAGCCAATAATATTTCAATGGCCCACCACTATAGTCTATAGGCTAATGCCTCCCACTCAATTGATTCTATTTTAATACCTAAATACATAACAAATTTATTGGTCTCGTATATCCTCTGAAACTATTCGTAACTACCTTCTTAAGAAGTTGACCGCAAAATTATCTTCTAAGCTTTTTCTTGTTTTTATGAGTATCACATATTCAGTTCTCAAAATGCTGATTAATCCATGGAATGACTGAATTCGAATATACCTTCTTACAAAGTTTTATGATTGGCTTCTATAAACTATTGGACCGAAACTCCATACCAAGAACCATAAATTGTTTGATAATAAACAGTTTTAACTCATATCAGAGCTGCATACTTGTATTAAGAACCCATACTCGTGATATTTGTTGGAAAGTTTTGACGGTGAATTCGTGGGAAATTACTTTCCAGAATAATCTATTAAGCCCATGATAGAAAGGAACGACCAGTGTTTGTTTCAACTACAGACAACTATCAAGATTAATCTTATTAAATGTTTTAAACCATTTGAAGTGAAGAAATATCAACAATTTAACGAAATATCGCTTTCGTAGTTTAATAATTATTATCTTAAATACATTTTTCACAAAAGTATTTAAAAATATATTATTAATAAATTCTTTTTTTATTAATAAAATTTCATCTGTGGCCAGAAAAGAATTGTCTCAAGGTACAGTTACTTGCTGAGAGCTATTCTGTTTGGGTTATTTTAGATAGTTCTCCACCTCATATGCATCTTGGTCGATTTTTAGAAACCGCGTTTTCTTAAAAAAAATTCAGTTATAAGAATTTGTTTGCTGAAGAAAACGATCAAACTATGGCCGTTCATTGATGAACAGACAACCGTTTTTTAACAAAAATCAGTACGTATATAACAAAAAAAAAACTGTGAGCATAGCTCCAACAGGATATTTAAACTTTTCCGTGATAATGATATGACATTGTGTCAAGGGGTATGCACTTGGACATTGTAGTCAAAATCGAGTAACTAAGCCTTATTATATTTTTCCAAAAATTGTGATTCCATCATTTTATTAACTTGTTAAACAAGAGCTCAGTAAATTTTTTGTTATCCATTTTATATCCAATTAATACCTTAGGTTTGGAGGTTTGCATGCATATATGATACGTAACGGACACAAACATCTAGGTATCCAAAATAGAGAATTAGCACAACAAAAACTTAAATAATACAATATAGTATGTATTATTACAAAAAAAAACTTCAAGACAGTGAATCAAGTTTCATTTAGGCCTGGGCATAAAATACGGAACCCGAAATCCGAACTGAACCCGAACCGAAAAACCCGACCCGTTATCCGATCCGAAATGTAAAAATACCCGAATGGGTTTTGTAGGATGGTATAAAAAACATCCGAACCCGAAGTGTTATCAACCGAACCCGAACGGGTAACCCGAAAAATCTGAAACTAAAAGTTAATATAAATATGTTGAAATATATATATATATATATAAGTATTTTAGTTATTAAATTTAATATTCGTGGTAATATGATATATAATAATAAATATTAACAATATTAAAAATGTTTTAAGTACAAAATTAATTATAAATAAGTAATTTATAATTTGTTCATTGGAAGAACAAGTCTACTCTCTATGATATAATGTATATTGTTTATAAATAATGTTTATTTTCATGCTTAATTTAACATTTTATTGTTATTTTAGCAATTTTATGTATCATAGATTAGTTTTTATTAATTTAGTTGTTTTTTTTAATATTTTTCTTTAAGTTTTTGTTTTTTAGTTTGGTTATATCTGAACCGAACCGTTATAATCCGAACCCGAATGATATATGGTTACTTTATGGGTTTTAGGACGCAATATAATTTTTAACCGAACTCGAAGTGTTATTATCCGAACCCGATCCGTACTAATGAAATATTACTATAGGACTTAGGAGCGTAAATCCGAAAACTCGATCCGAACGCCAACGGGTACCCGAATGCCCAGGCCTAGTTTCATTTACCAAAAATTTTAAAAGTGTAACCAGTGGCGGACCCAGGATTGAATTTAACCTGAGTCAGATTATGTACATAAAAGGGAAAAACAAGTAAAAGTGTCACTATGAGGGTTTGATCCCTGTTTAGGGGGTCAGCTGAGGAACTTTACCAAGAGACCTACAAATATTTCCATGTTTCTATGGACAAAATAACATTTATAAAAATTTAAGGGGTGTCAAGTGCCATCCCATTGGACTACATAGGTCTGCCACTGGATGTAACTGGATTGTAATATTTTGTAATGAAATGATGTGGAATGATTGATTCCATTAATTCAACATATTTTTTTACCATTTGTAATGAATAGAATGGAATGGTCATTCCACCAATTCCAAAAATAATTAAATAAAATACAAAGAAAATCATTTCAAAATAATTTTTTTCATGAATAAATGGTATGAAATTCATTCCATTTTCTACAGTATTTCATTCATATCATTCTAATTCCTTTCATTCCATTAATTCTATTTTAATTTACCAATTGCAGCCTAAAAGTTCCATTTACCAAAAATGTTGCGCATATGTATGGGATATCTAAAACCCTGAGCATTTCTATGTAACCTATAGGATAAATGTTGCAAACTGCTAAGTCAAATGAAGATAAACAAAAGCTATTATATTTATATCAGATTGATTGCTTTAATTTCGAAAAATGCGAGATTAATTCATCCTTCATATCCATGTTACACTCCAGAAATTCTCAAATAATCTAACAGTAGAGTTGTCGCTGAGTGGTCCAATGATTATTTTTTGCGCTTCGAAATCGAACCTTCTCATCTACTGTCAATTTATCGAGTTTCAAGTTGCAGCCAAGCGACCCCGCATCAGTCTAATCAGTCGTCTCTTCTGATTATATGGGGGTATTGTCATCTATATTGAAAGTCAGAAGTTTCTTTTTCATATTTAAGAAATTTATACTATTCTAATTACCTGACAACTACTATGATATGATCTTAAAAAAAAACTCATTATATAATTAAAACTCTGCAATTAACGTAATACTGTTCATCCTACTATTCTTCTTTAAAACTCTAGTTTGTTATTTTATCACAAATTATGAAAAATATTATATAAACAATTTTACAACTGACAATTTTTTTTATTTTATAAGGATTCACAGTTGATTATATTACTCTAAACTGTCTTATAAAGATCCATTTCCAATGGTTCTACTTACATCATATTTGCATTATTCACCTTTTTGTAACTCTGAAATTCAGACTTTATTGTGCAAAAATATTAATGAACTTCAATAAACCAATAGACTAAGAGAACTTCCATTATTATACTAGGAATCCAAATCCTAGTTTTGTACGTAATTCCCGTTGATTTTAATGGTTTAAGTTCGAACTCGTAACTTTGTTGTTTTAAAACAAAAATAAGGAATTCAAAAAAAAAAACAAGGAATCAATTAGTACACAACTCAATTACTGATACTGAGCTTGACCATTCTTTTTACGTTGTGTGTTTTGTTTACTGCAGTGTTTGTACAGTGACTAAAAGTTTACTAATTCATATGTAAATAATGCATGGAGAGTACATGTATGATGTATGGACACTTAATGATGTGATAAAAGGGACAAGTCATAACAAGTGTCGAAAACTGCAGCAATAATAGTGGAAAAAAAAGTGTCAGCCAATAACAAGTGTCGAAAATTTGCCTCTATACTTTTCTACCAGCAATAATAGTGAAAATAGAAGCTTTGGCCTTCTATACATTATACTAACGCTCCAATTATAGAGGCGGCGGCGATGAATATCTCAGCCAATACAACTTCTTCACCTCGTAACGGAACAAAACATAGTCAATTTCGTGAAGCGATTACTATTATGTGGCAGTCAATCTTTATACCCCGACAAGACTACCCTCCTACAAAACAGTTTGACCCAAATATATATACCTCCTTTCGTAATTATTAATTTTTTTATAATAATTTTTATTAATTTTTTAAACTAAAACTAGCAAAATCTTTAAACTAAAACTAGCAAAATCTTTTATTAGTTTGTAATACTTTTTTTTGCTAAAAATTAGTTTGTAATACTCTAGCTCTTGGAATGAAAAATTATTATAGTTATATATATCTGATAATGATCAAAATATGACAGTACTTCTCTTAGGTTACAAAAAAAAATGACAGTACATTTCTTCTATATACCATTCGTCGAATGTTTTAAGTTGTTTTACCGTATATAATTTCTGGCACACAGTGAAAAACATTCGGAACATGTGAAAACATGTGAAAACATGATAATAATAAACTAATATCATAAGTTAATAATTAACTTGCATGGAGACGTTGAAACATTGATTCTTCTCAGCTTTTTGTCGCATGTTTGACCCATTTAGCCGCATATTTGAATCACTATTGTCAGTAAAACAAATCTTGCAAATTAAACTTGTTAAGTTTTGTGATGTAACATATATATTGTTACTTTTATTAAAAACACACACATATATATATATATACATCGTTACTTTATTAAAACATACACACATATATACTGTTACTTTTTAAAAAAACACATACACATATATATATATATATATATATATATATATATTGACATATTGTTGTATGCATGTGCTAAATACACGATTTAGCATACAACGTAGCGGTTTGATGTTAGGTTATATTAATAGGTTCACATTCTTTTTCTAATATATAGTTTCACATTCTGATCAATCACAACTGATGTTTCTTATTATGTCTCGTATTCTCATCTCATCCTAATAAGAAAGATCAATAACGCCAACGTGGCAAATATTGCCATGTCAACAAATGGGTGACCTCATGTATTTTGTCGGAAACACGCCGCCGTACGTCATTCCCTCGAACTTGGTCTTGTCCCACGTGGAACAATGCACCCACCTCTGTGTTATCGTATTAGAGATATAGATCCTCGATTACGTATTACCTTCTTTTTTGGTTTCTTACTCAATTATATTATCTTTTTGCATGGCCCCATTTTCTGTTTTTTTTAATAAATGGTTATTAAGTTTTTGTAGGCAGCCTCGTTATCAGTTGGACCCGATGGTATACAATATATATTAAACTATTATAATATTATATAGTGCACTCTAATTCAAATTAATATCTAACCAGTTCCACATCTCGTGTATATATATGCCATATATTTCTCAAATGTATAATCACTTGTTAAAGAGAACCGATAAGAAAAGAAAAAAGACTGGAGATGGAGTATCAAACTAGCTTCTTCTACGAAAACCAAAGTCAAGAGTTCTCACCGGAGAACTCTTGTTCAACAAACTCATGGAGCTCACAAGAATCATTCTTGTGGGAAGAAAGTTTCTTACATGATCAATCCTTCCTCTCATTTAGCTCTTCCTATGATGACTTCTTCACATTTGAATCATCACTCATCAAAGAAGAAGTAGAAGACACCGTGGTGGCCGAGGAGGAGGAGAGGTCATACAGAGGAGTGAGGAAGAGGCCATGGGGTAAATACGCAGCCGAGATAAGAGACTCAACGAGGAAAGGTATAAGAGTGTGGCTCGGGACGTTCGACACTGCGGAAGAGGCGGCTCTTGCTTATGATCAGGCAGCTTTCGCTTTGAAAGGTGACCTTGCGGTACTCAACTTCCCCGTAAATGTTGTTAAGGAGTCTCTCCAAAAGATGGAGAATGTTAATCTCAACGGAGGAGAGTCTCCGGTGATAGCTTTGAAGAGAAAACATTCCATGAGAAACCGACCCAGAGGAAAGAAGAAGTCTTCTCCTTCTTCATCTTCCTCTTCTTCTTCATCTTCAAGAAGTAGTATACAAAGTCTTGCTACGAAGCAAGAAAGTACTACAACCCTTGTAGTTTTTGAAGATTTGGGTGCTGAGTACTTAGAAGAGCTTATGAGATCATGTTCATAATCATATCTACTTTAACAATAATATGAGATTTGAGTGACCTTTATTTTTATAATAGTTTTATTGTTGTCGGATTTTGGAAGGGCTGTGATGGGGATGTTGGAAGTGTATAGACAGTGGTCTACTGTTGCGTTATTGTTGGAAAGCATGTATTATGAATTATCTAGTACTAAGTAAATCTTTATACCTTAATGCTTATTTTCTTAATATATTTATTTGTATTTCTTTGCTAATCCAAGTTGATCTTATCTTTTAAATATCCGAGAAAAAGTTGTTAAAAGGAAACCCAAATCCAGCATAATTTGTTTTCTAATCACAAAGTCAAAGCTTGAAGAAAAACATATTATTTCTAATTCACTCGTGCATATGATTAAAGGATTCATGTTTGATTGTCTGTAAACAGAAAATGGAATATATTTATCAAAGAATTGATCACAAAGCTTCCTGTTGAAAAACAAGCTGTGTTGCTCGGCTGCTAAGTGCTGGAGTCTGGAGATAAGCTCAAGTTGGTCAAGGACTTTGGAGACGATAGTAAAATAATTTGATTCATTTTTCTTGAACAAGCTTGATAGTAACTTGGTTTCCTAGGAGTAGTTCATCAACCTCCGTGACATGTGATGTTAAAACCCAAAAAAGCTCAAGCTATGAGTAGTAACATAAATAGAATCATTACTAATGATTATTAATTATCACTGTTGAATTAATTACTAGTAGAACACACATTCATCACTGAAGTAGCTTGCATGTATTTTCCCCAATACTTCCATAACTCTATCTGCTATGCCAAAAATGCTCATATACCATACTTAGTATTATTCATCTATTTTTGTTAGTCTACTAAAGGGTTAGAATTGAAACTTTAATTACAAACCTTGGTGTTGAACAGGAAGCTGTAGTGATCTCCTATCTGAAGCTAAAGAGATAGTAAACAAAAACATACAAGCAACAAAGGTTTAGTTCTTGAAGTTTATTACTTGAAGAAGAAGTTAGGTCTATATAAGTAACTAAACCTTGGTGGGATTTGGAATTAGGTTCTTTAATTAAGTCACCAAAACGGTCTTTAATTAAGTCACAAGTTCTTGGTAACTATTGTCCCATTTGTTAGACTGTGGCGCATATGCTGGATCTTGAAAGTTTTGATGCATTTAACTCTGGAGTTGGTGATCAAAACTAGTAGCAGCACTGATGTGAAGCTGCGGTGGCTAGGGACTAGGGAACAGTCTTGTGGGCTGAGGTGGAACTCAGAGAGATCTTCGAGGTTGCAGTTGCTGGTGGTTGTGCTGCCGGTAACCGTTACTGAGGGTGGTGGCTACGCCGGAGAGAAACTGCCTTCCACCGTGAAACACCGAGGCCTATATAGAGATAAAAGAACATTTTACTGGGACTCCATCTAATATAAAACTCCCTGTATTGAAAAACATATTTTAACGTGGTATATATATGAAAATATTGAAAAATACGTACTAATTAAAATTATAATATTTTTTCTTCATTTTGGTTATATTTATATGATTTTGTTTTGAACTGTGTTGAATACTATACAAATATGTAAGGGTGGACGTTCATATACCTATTCAGATTCGGTTCGGATCTATTCAGGTTTCAGATTTTCGGGGTCAAAGATTTCAGCCCTATTCAGATATTTCTAAATTTCGATTCAAATTTGGTTCGGATCTTTCCAGGTTCGGTTCGGGTTCAGTTCATATTCGGATAACCTATTTAAATTATTTTATAAATTTTAAAATTCATCATATACATTATTTTTTTTTTAAATCCAGAAAAATATATATTACATATAAATTAAAAAAACATATGTCAAAATACCTAAACTAACATATAAATTGATTTTCTTTAAATATTTGGATAGAAAATCAATAGATATTTAAGTATTTTTGGTGTTTTAAGTATATTTTAGCCATTTTAGACATATTTTCAATTATTTTTGAAAACTTAAAAGTATATTATATATTTTGGATGTTTTACTATACATTATATCTAAAAAATTAATATAATTAGTTATAAATCTATTTCAGATATATTCGGATACCCAAAATACTTCGGTTCAAATCAGATTCGGTTTCAGTTTTTTAAATACCAAAATTTTAAACCCATTCAGATATTTAATCACTTTCGATTCGGGTTTGGTTCACTTTCTCGGATCGGGTTCGATTCGGGGATTTAAATTTTTTTCCAGCCCTACAAATATGTTTGGGCAATTCTCTCAAATAGCACATTTTTAAGTTTTTGTCACAAAAATAGCACTCAAAAAATAAAATGACCAAAATAGCACCATTTTGTTTTGAAAATTTTAATATTTATTTTTTATTTTTAAATATTTGGATACATTTCCAAAACCCCACCCCTTAACTCTAAATCCTAAGTTTTAGATTAATTAACTCAAGGGTTATAGATGCATATTTACCCTTCAATAAAACCTATTTTGGTCATTTTTCTCTTTGTGGTGTTATTTTTGTGACAAAAACTTGGTTTAGTGTTATCTTGGTCTTTTTCCCTAATAATATAGTATTGTTAGGTATTTCAAAATGGTGAAAACTTAATTTTTGGATACCTATAAGTCTAGGGATGTACAATCCAGTAAAATTGTACCAATTAAAACCGAACCGAATAATAAACTAATTAAAATCGAACCGAAACAGAAAAATGGTTTGATTTGTTAATACTGAATAAATATTTTTTTTTTAAAACCGCGGTATATATATATGGTTTGGTATATAAATCGATCAAACCGGATAAACCAATCATTTAAAATATAGTACTAAATTTATATGTAAATTATATAAGATAGCTGAGAATATATACATAAATTATTTTATTGATCAACCCAAACATAACGATCAACTAAAATATAGTATTAAAATTATATGTAAATCATATAAGATAGTTAAGAATATATACATAATTTATTTTATTGATATGATCTTTATATGTAAAATGTTGATTTTAGTAATTTAATATTTTATTTTAAGTCAAAATTTATATTTCATTTATAAAATTAAATAAAACATAATATTTACCTTTTTGTTGACAAATATGTGTGCTAATATTTAGTTATTTATAATATTATGGATTACCAATTTTTTATTCTATAAAAACTATTATATTTGTTAATTTAATATGTTTACTAATTATTTTAAATAGTAAAATAAAAATATGCTATTTAAAAATCGAAATATCTTCATGTTATATAAAAGCAGATATCTAATTATACAAAGTAAAAGTTATAAAAAGATAAATAAATTTATGTTTTTTGGTATAGAACCGATAAAATTAAAAACCAACGGTATATAAACTGAATAAAATCAAAGTAAATATGATTTTAATATAGTAGCTTTTTTTTAATAAATTTAAGTACCAAAAAATCTAAAGAACGAATCGATATCAGAATTGAAAACCTCTACGCACATAACCAAACATTATCGTGTATGTATTTTCGTCCAAAACACTTATTTAGTTAGTGGATTAAAATGTTTAATAGGATGGTTATAGCTTATAAGCTTTATTCTAAAACTTACTATGGCTAATTAACCCAATTCACACACGGTTCAAGAAACTTTCTAAAACTTAACACTTTTTTCAGTGTGAAAAGGAAAACCTTTACCTCTCGGCTAAAACTCTAAGTCGGTTAGAGGCTTTCGATATTAAAAACCTAACTCTAAAATCCCTCCTTTCTTTCTTTCGACGACTCTAGTCAACACAACAGTGCTCAGAGTCTCGGACGAACCCAAATCGCCGAGCAAAATCCTTCTTTCACCTCTCACGCTCCGCCTCTCGTTCGCATCGTTCGCATCTCGCTCTATCTCAACAGGTTCGTCTTCTCACTCATAAATTCGTTTTCCGCTATCTCATTGATTCTAGCTTAGGGTTTTCCCTAATCTTACTTTTCTCGACATTGGGGTTGATTCTAGCCCTAGTAGTAACTAACTAATCTCACGTTTCTAGTTGATTCTAGCCCTAGGGTTTTGCCTTGTACTCTCACAGACTCTTTGTTAAACTACGCAACGATCCTTCGTTTCTCTTTATTGTGTGTTCAGTTTCTTATCGATTGTTAAATGTTATCGACAGATTCAAAGATGGATGATAGCTTGTACGACGAGTTCGGCAACTACATTGGACCCGAGATCGAGTCCGACAGAGAGAGCGACGACGAAATCGAAGACGAGGAGTTCCAGGAAAAGCGCCCTGAAGACGACGGATCAGATGGAGAACAACACCCCCCTGGGAGCTCCAACGGCTGGATCACAACGACCAACAACGACGTGGAGATGACGGACAACCAGATCGTTCTCCCCGAGGACAAAAAGTACTACCCCACCGCGGAGGAAGTCTACGGCGAGGACGTCGAGACGCTGGTCATGGACGAGGACGAGCAGCCTCTCGAGATGCCCATCATCAAACCCGTGAGAGACGTCAGGTTCGAGGTCGGGGTGAAGGACTCCTCCACCTACGTGTCCACGCAGTTCCTCGTCGGGCTCATGTCGAACCCCGCGCTCGTGAGGAACGTTGCTCTCGTGGGGCATGTGCAGCACGGGAAGACCGTGTTCATGGATATGTTGGTTGAGCAGACGCACCGTATGGAGACTTTTAATGTTAAAAACGAGAAGCATATGAAGTATACGGACACGAGGGTCGATGAGCAGGAGAGGAATATTTCGATCAAGGCGGTGCCGATGTCGCTTGTTCTTGAGGACAGCAGGTCTAAATCGTATCTCTGCAATGTCATTGATACACCAGGGCATGTGAATTTCTCTGATGAGATGACTGCTTCTCTGAGGCTTTCTGATGGTGCGGTTCTGATTGTTGACGCTGCTGAAGGAGTGATGGTATGTGTTTGCTTCTTCTTTTTTTTTTTTGAAGTCTTAAAAGTTTTAAATTGGATTTTGTTACTTGTACTAACGACATTAGTCTCTTTTTTTTAGGTGAACACGGAGAGGGCTATACGACATGCAATCCAGGACCATCTCCCTATTGTTGTTGTGATCAATAAGGTACACTTTCATGCTTTCTTTCTTGTGTAAATTGAGATACATTGTGAGATTTATGTATTGGACCTTTGTAATATGTCTATTTTGTTTCCCTAACAGGTTGACAGGCTTATAACCGAGCTCAAACTACCTCCAAGGGATGCTTATTACAAGCTGAGGCATACAATTGAAGTCATCAATAACCACATATCTGCTGCTTCCACGACTGCTGGAAACTTACCCCTTATAGACCCTGCAGCTGGAAATGTTTGCTTTGCCAGTGGTACTGCCGGATGGTCTTTCACTCTGCAGTCTTTTGCTAAGCTGTATTCGAAGCTTCATGGGGTGGAAATGGACGTGGATAAATTTGCATCTAGACTTTGGGGAGATGTGTATTATCACCCTGATACCAGGGCGTTCAAGAGAAATCCTCCAGTAGGTGGTGGAGAAAGAGCATTTGTTCAGTTTATTCTGGAGCCGCTATACAAGATATACAGCCAAGTGATAGGTGAACATAAGAAGAGTGTAGAGACAACCCTTGCAGAACTAGGAGTGACCCTGAGTAACAGTGCATATAAGCTGAACGTCAGACCTCTACTTAGGTTAGCCTGTAGCTCAGTCTTTGGTTCGTCATCAGGTTTCACTGATATGTTGGTAAAGCACATTCCTTCTCCCAAGGAGGCTGCGGCTAGGAAAGTGGACCACGCATACACTGGACCCAAAGATTCTGCCATTTATGAAGCAATGGTAGAATGTGATCCGTCTGGACCTCTCATGGTTAATGTGACGAAGCTGTATCCCAAATCAGATACTAGTGTGTTTGATGTATTCGGAAGAGTTTACAGCGGCACGCTTCAAACAGGGCAAAGCGTACGTGTACTTGGAGAAGGGTATTCACCTGAAGATGAAGAGGACATGACTATCAAAGAGGTGACCAAGCTGTGGATATACCAAGCGAGGTATAGGATTCCTGTAAGCAGCGCCCCTCCTGGTTCGTGGGTTCTGATTGAAGGCGTGGATGCGTCTATCATGAAGACGGCGACGCTCTGCAATGAGAACTACGATGAAGACGTCTTCATATTCCGGGCTCTCCAGTTTAATACTCTTCCAGTTGTCAAGACTGCTACTGAGCCTTTGAATCCTAGTGAGCTGCCTAAAATGGTGGAAGGGCTTAGGAAGATTAGCAAAAGCTATCCCCTTGCGATTACCAAAGTTGAGGAGTCTGGTGAACATACTATTCTAGGCACAGGGGAGTTGTACCTGGATTCTATCATGAAGGACCTCAGGGAGCTCTATTCAGAGGTCGAAGTAAAGGTATCTAATTTGAACTTCCGTCTGTTATCTGTTCTGCAAGATATGCTGATTTGTTTGTTTGATCATTACAGTCCTTTTAACTTTCTTAAATTTGCAGGTTGCAGATCCTGTTGTCTCCTTCTGTGAGACAGTGGTTGAATCTTCGTCGATGAAGTGTTTTGCTGAGACACCGAACAAAAAGAACAAAATAACTATGGTAAGAGATCTTCCTTTTTCTCTACTACTCCTTATATATAGGACACATATGTTTGTTATAGTGCTCAAGCACATTTACTTTTGTGGCTAATTTAATATCTGCTTCATGCCACAGATCGCAGAGCCATTGGATAGAGGACTTGCAGAGGATATTGAGAATGGTGTCGTAAGCATTGATTGGAATAGAAAACAACTCGGTGACTTCTTCAAGACGAAATATGACTGGGATTTACTTGCAGCGCGTTCCATTTGGGCTTTTGGCCCTGACAAACAGGTGAAAATGCATTGTTTGTTTTCTTATAATCCGCGCTCTCTTTATCTTTATGGTCGCTTTGTGATATGGCTCTCTAGCCAGCATAACGTGTTTTGTCTATTTTATATTCTGACCGTTGATTTCTTACTGATCAGGGGCCAAATATTTTGCTGGATGACACGCTCCCAACTGAGGTTGACAAGAACTTGATGATGGCAGTGAAAGACTCCATTGTTCAAGGGTAATCTTCTTTATTCTGCTACTCTTTCCTTTGGCTCCATTTTGTTGACTGTGGCTGAATAGCTTCGTTCGCTATCTTCTTGTAGGTTCCAGTGGGGAGCGCGAGAAGGGCCACTGTGTGATGAGCCCATCAGGAATGTCAAGTTCAAGATTGTTGATGCCTGGATAGCACCAGAGCCGTTGCATCGAGGATCTGGTCAGATGATTCCAACAGCACGTCGCGTTGCTTACTCATCCTTTCTCATGGCCACTCCAAGGCTTATGGAACCTGTTTACTACGTCGAGGTATGATCTCTCTTTCTAGACTCTTTGCCTTACTTACCTCCTCACATTCTTCCTCTTGTAACAATAAATCTTATCGTTGTGTTTCAGATCCAAACACCCATCGACTGTGTAACTGCCATCTATACCGTTCTGTCACGCAGACGTGGGCACGTCACATCAGATGTTCCTCAGCCTGGCACCCCAGCCTACATTGTGAAGGTTGGTTTGGGGTTTTAATATGTTTTAACAAATTTTCCACCATATAACAGAGTGATTCATTGATCGATTTATCTTGTTGTTGTTGATGATTCAGGCTTTCCTGCCAGTGATAGAGTCCTTTGGGTTTGAGACAGATCTGAGGTATCACACACAGGGACAAGCTTTCTGCGTGTCTGTCTTTGATCACTGGGCCATAGTACCAGGAGACCCTCTGGACAAATCCATCCTGTTGCGCCCACTTGAGCCTGCCCCCATCCAGCACCTAGCTCGCGAGTTCATGGTGAAGACTCGCCGTAGAAAGGTAAAGCACTCGGGATCACTCAAAAGTTTATATATTCTTAAAGCCTTTTTCAACCTCTCACGATCATCTATATTTGTGTTGGTTTTTTGTAGGGAATGAGTGAGGACGTAAGCGGGAACAAGTTCTTTGATGAAGCGATGATGGTGGAACTAGCACAGCAGACAGGTGATCTGCATCTGCAGATGATGTGATCTGTCTCTTATAAAAAGTCGAGAAGTAATATGCAGGACTAGTGGTATCTTCAACTCTCTTTTTTTGTGTATGGAAGGAAAAAGCAAGAAAATAAGGCCACTTCTATGTTCAGAATCAATTTTCGTTTTGTATGATATCATATGATGTTTTGTCCATTTTACGTTTGAAGTTAAGAGGTAGTAATGAACTTCAAACTGTCAACACCTGACTCGATCAGTTAGCAATAGTGACAAATCTTTGTTACTTGCATTGCATGTTGTTTTTTTTTGTTCAAAGCATTGAATGTTAACTTGTTAGCCTTAGCAATTGTGAATTGATCTAAAAAAATGCTTTCTTTCTTTTTGAAAGTTGGTGAGGTCTGTAGCTCAAAAAGGTTAGCAATATACAAGTACATAACTTTAGTTAAATATCCCCTAGTAAACTCAAAGAAAGTTTTGTTAATACTTTGGAAAATCAGGTTTAAAGAAACAAATAATAAAGTTGGCTTTTTTCCTTACAAAATAATTATAATCACTTTGGTGATTAAAGTTTAAAGTATACTCTTTTTTTCCAAAAGTATATCAAAATATATATATATTTTTTTTTCTTTTAACTTGAGTGCTGTGTCTTTGAAACTGAGTTATGCCCAATTGATTCTGTTTTCGGCCCAACCCTAAAAAGATCCGGGTCGGGTTTAAAGAAAAAGGCAAAATCAAACACGGGTTGCTGTTCTCTCTCTCTCTCTCTGCGGCGCCTTCTCTCTCCCAAACTCGAAGGTCAGCTTCCCTTCGATTCACCTCTCAAACACGGGTTGATTTCTCACCTCATCCTTTCTCCCCAAGGTTTGTGTCGATCTCGAAGCACAGAGAGATTTTCAAATGACCTAATTGTCTCTCTTCCCGTCAAAAGCCCAATCCATATTTCTCTGAGATTTTTCAACTCGACATCGAATTCATCTCCGCGACGTAAAAACCCTAATTTCGGGGCCCTCTTGCAGTCCCAAAGTTTTTGCACACTCCCTGAAATCGAAACGGAGGGTTTCGTTTTATAATTAGGGTTTCTCAGGATTCTCATGGTGGAGGATGTTTTGTCAGCCTGATTTGTGAAATTAGGGTTTTTGAAGGATTGCTCTCGAGAGAGAAGCGAAGAAAGGCATCAATCGAGAATAACTCGTTTGTGAAATTAGGGTTTTTGAGGTACATGTATGGCTTCGGAGCCTCTTAACGGAGAAGCAACCGGCGGAGCTAGAGAGAAGCAGAGCATTAGAGTCTATACGAGGAAAGGTAAAGGCCAGAGGAAACATTCACCCTTCTTTGCATTCGAAGGAGGCGGTGGCGGCGATAAACCAGAGGGGAAATCAGAAAACAATCATGTGAGTCCTCCTGAAACTCTAGCTCGAGTGTCTGTGGATGAGGATCATCTTGAGGCCACTGCAGCAGAAGCACCTGTTGATGATTCTGAAAAATTGATTGACGCGCCTCAGGTTGACACCAGTTTGGCCGCTACTGATAAGAACGTTATACAACCTGTTCCAGGTCCTTTAAGTGAGGATGATGTGAACACAACTCAAGATGATGTCAATACAGTGGTTGTTGATGAGAACTCTATCAAGGAGCCTCCTGAAAGCCTTTCCCAAGAGGATGTAATTACTACCACGATTGTTGACAAGAAGGCTATTGATGCACCTTCCCAAGCCCTATCAGCGGAAGATGCTAATAATGTTGTTGTTGTTGACAAGAATCCCATTGAAGTGTCTTCTGAGGATGAGGAATATGTCCACGTGGTTGATGAAGATCACCTTGTCAAGGAAGCTAACCTTGTGGAAAGAGATGCCACTGATTCTGTTCAGAACATCCGTGCTACTGCTGCTGAAAGCATGCCAATGGAGGAGGATGTAGATGGACGGATAAGGATACATGTAGCCTCCAAATCTAGGCAACAGAAAGAGGAGATCAGGAAGAAGCTTGAAGTTCAGCTTAACGTGGTCAGAGGTCTGGTTAAGAAGATTGAGGACAAAGAGGGGGAGATTGTTGCGTACAATGACTCTCCCCTTTTGGCTAACACTGGTATTAATAACGGAGGAGGAAGGATTCTCTCCGGGTTCGCATCAGCTGGACTTCCTCGTGAGGTCATCAGAGTGCCAAGGCCTTTGAATCAACTCAGTATATCAGTGTTGGAGAATACTCAAGGAGTTAATGAGCATGTGGAGAAAGAGAAAAGAACACCTAAGGCCAATCAGTTTTATAGAACTTCAGAGTTCTTGCTTGGTGACAAGTTGCCACCTGCAGAGAGTAACAAGAAATCAAAATCAAGTGCAAAGAAGTACGGAGGAGAGGTTGGGCATGGTTTTGGTGCAGGCTCTAAAGTTTTCAAGAACTGCAGCGCACTACTGGAAAGGTTGATGAAGCATAAGCACGGTTGGGTGTTCAATGCTCCTGTGGATGTGAAGGGTCTAGGTTTGCATGATTACTTTACCATTATCGAACACCCTATGGATTTGGGAACTGTTAAGTCTACGTTAACAAATAATCTGTACAAGTCACCAAGAGAATTTGCCGAGGATGTTAGATTAACTTTCCACAATGCCATGACTTACAACCCACCAGGGCAAGATGTCCATATCATGGCGCAAGTGCTATTGCAGATGTTTGAGGAGAGGTGGGCTGTCATAGAGTCGGATTATAATCGTGAAATGAGATTTGTCACTGCTTATGAGATGAATCTTCCAGCTTCTACAATGAGGTCTAGACTGGGTCCTACAATGCCGCCACCGCCTATCAATGTGAGGAATACAACGGATTGGAGTAGTCGCCCTGCGGACTTGCAGCAGCACCCAAAACCGACAACAACGCCTGGAAGAACACCGACCAGTGGAACACCTTCTGGAAGGACCCCTGCTCTGAAAAAGCCAAAGGCAAACGAACCGAATAAAAGAGATATGACGTATGAAGAGAAGCAGAAGCTTAGTGGCCACTTACAGAATTTGCCTCCAGACAAATTAGATGCGATTGTACAAATTGTTAACAGGAGGAACACCGCTGTGAAGCTAAGGGATGAAGAAATTGAAGTCGATATTGATAGTGTTGATCCGGAGACGCTGTGGGAGTTGGACAGATTTGTAATAAACTACAAAAAGGGATTGAGCAAGAAAAAGAGAAAAGCTGAGCTGGCTATGCAAGCTAGAGCAGAAGCCGAGAGGAATGGCCAACAACAGATGGTACTTACTTATCCTGAATTCACTTTTTTTTTCTTTCTTTAATCTGTATGTTCATCTGTATATATATTTTCTTTTATTACAGGCTCCAGCACCAGTGGCACGTGAGTTTTCTAGGGAGGGTGGCAACACAGGTAATTTTACAGGCCATTTTGTGAGTTCCGGTAACCTCTGTTTGGTGTGAACTGCGTAGGGATTATAATTGTTTATGCTTTGTCTTATCAGCTAAAAAGACACTCCCTACACCGTTACCTTCTCAAGTGGAGAAGCAAAACAATGAGGCAAGTCGATCAAGTAGTTCAAGCAGCTCTTCCAGTGGTTCCAGCTCTTCTAGTGGTACTTTCTCTTCTAGATAATCTAACTAATGTATTACTTGGTGCTGTTGTGATTTTAGTGACTAAAACGCTCTCTGCGTTTGGTTTGCAGATTCAGACAGCGATAGCTCTTCGTCATCTGGATCAGATCAGACCTAGACACTGCTGTACAAGAGGGACTGGTGTTGACAAATATGTAAGGTCATCCCAAGATCCATATCTATCATCCATTGTTAATCTGTTAATAAGAAGCTTTTGTCGGCTGTTTGCTAAATAACACTTGTGTTAGTGGTATAGATTTCAACGGCATTTTACTTGGCTCTGTTTTGGCATGGTTGTAATACATTTGTATTTGATTGGCTTGTTCCCATCTGGTCAGTTCATAATTCTTGGTTCCTTATGGATATATTATTATTAAACAAGAGCCTTGATGCTTTGTGGTGAAACAGGGCGTTTAAAAAGATGGAAGGTATAGTTAGAAGAGCATTTGGGAGGTTGAAGATGAGGTGACGTACAGGCTTGAGGCAGAAGTATTGCAACGTGGTTTTGTGGAAGGAAAGATTGTATTATATTCACGACTGTTAAGAGTAAAAAGTAATATATTCTTTTTTTTCTTTTAGAGTTGGTAGTTTGATTATGTGGTTGGGGTGTCTACTTTTAGATGTAACCGTAGGGTTGGTTTGGTCTGTTTTGGTACTTTTGTATATCTCTGCCTCTCCCTCTCGTTCTCGTGCTCGTTCTCTGGTCTTTAGCTGTTTAGTTGGTTGACTCTTTTATATTTCTTAGTTTAGGGCTTTTCAATCAGCAAAAATCATCACAACAGATTCTCTTTGCTATGCCTTCCAAAACATGCTTGCCTTAAAATATTCTTCAATTTTCACAAAAGTTTTTCTCGTAAGCTCTTATGAGCAGGGGCGGACTCACTTGAAAGGGTGTGGGATCAATTGAACCCACAAAAATAGTATAAAGTAAGTTTGTAAGCCATTTTGTAGTAATCGATTGTGGCTCAGTGGTCGGAATGAGATGTTATGAACCCACAGATACATGGTTCAAATCCCCCAATTGACCATTTAAATTTTTTGACTCGAAATTTACACAATTTTCTTCTGGGTCCGCCACTGCTTATGAGTCACATTTGTTGTGACTAGGAATGGACAACAAAACCAAACCAAACTGATCTAATTGAATTTAAACCGATTCAAACCAAACTAAAATATGTAAATAAACCGATTCCAACCAAACCAAAATATGTCTAAACAATTTGATTCAGAATTTTATCAATCCAAATGATTTAGTTTGAGTTCAAACCGAAAAACCGAAATGTTTTTAGTTAGATTAATTAAATATACTAATAAAATTAAGATTTAGTTTATTTAACCATTTAACCTAAACAACTAAACAAAAATTTATACATTTTACTTTTAAATGAATAGAATACACACAACTAAAAATAAGATAAAAAAATATAAATCTCATACAGTAAATTTAAAACCAAAAAATTATTTAAACCAAAAAGTTATTCAAAACCAAAAAGTTACTTATGATAGTTATATTATTTTTAAAGATAATAATATAAATTTACTAGATTATATCTTCTATTTTATTGTGATATTTAGTTTTATATTTAAATATAAAAAATAATAATTTACTGCCACATGATGATTTATTTATGTTTTATAAATTATATTTTTATAACTGAATAGAAAAAAAACTAAAAAATTAATTTGATGGAAATGGAAAAAACACAAACAAAACTAAATTAAACTGGACACAAACCAAACCAAAGTAAAATCAAACCAAACTAACATAAACCAAACCAAAGTATGGTTAATGTTTTTTAGATCCAATTAAACTGAACCGAAGGCAGACTAAACCTGTAATTAAAACAAAATGTCCACCTAGTGATTATGACGTTCGGATTTTACACGTTTCAATAAGTTTGCATTTAACCGAAAACTCGGTTCAACCATTAAGTTCGTTAACGAATTTTAATCCCTTAAAAACTTACTCTTATACGCACCAATTACTAGTTTACATATAAATACACCACGAATTGCAATAAAATTAAAATAAGAAGAAAAAACAACTCAACAATGTAAATATTAAGCGCTTAATTATCTACTGACAGGATTCGTATCCATTAGAACTTATAAAATGTAAGCCAGAATTAGTGTGGGGGATGATGTTGTTTAAACCCATTAATCACTGCATAATATTGTTGCCGTTGATCTTGCTTTCAATTTCCCCAGCCTCCTTGCAGATTCCTTGATGTATATCCACCGTTTATAATCTCTCGATTCACACCAACACCATTGTTATTAACGACACTAAACCCACCAGAGTCACTCGAGTTTACCGCTAATCCGTTCTTGTTGTTATTGCTATTGTTGAATACACGTTGTTGATTATTACTACTATTCCAAGTAACGAGCGGTTGGTTATGAACTACGCTTTTGTACAGCTTGAGCTCTTCACTTAGCCTCCTATACTCTCCGTAAGAGCCAAGGACCGGATCTTTCTGTCTCCATAGAGCTTCCCATGTCAATGATTCAGACAGCTTGGTGCGATCCTCTTCACGTACGATCCGTACCATTTTCTGTACGTTACTTACACCAAACACTTTGTGAACTGCCTGAAACTCCTTGTTCTTACGAGCGGGGAAATAAGGTGATAAGATGCATTCGTTGTTGCATTTCTTTCGTTGGTGTTTGCATGAAGCACAAGCTTGATGTGGCGGTGAGTTACTGGAGATGTTACTGTTGTTAGAGTTCCTTTGCATCATGTCATCTTCCTAGTAGTTACAAATATGAAATATTAAACATATATATAAATGATTGTGATCAATCAGGTTGAGAGACTATATCATAAGTTGAGAAGGAATCTGACTAGATGATCAGTCTAGGGTTTGTTGAGTTATTTTGACTAATTGATGTTTTGGATCTAATTAGGTTAGAGATATTTTTAACAAATAGTTGATTTTGTGATGATTGGATATAAAATTAATTGTATTTCTCTGGAAACTAATTTAATTTATATTTGATTTACAAAAAGATACGTTGCAGATTTACACAAATGTTTTTTTTTTCTGTAAATCAAAGTAGTGACACAATATAGCAACAAAAAGCGCAAACAGTAGTTTACATGTCGTAGTCTACAGAAACGTTGGATTCATAAATTTATGTATACAATTTTTTTAAATAAAAGGTGTTATTTTAGAGTTTTACATATGTTTTAAGAAAAAAACTCTATTATATTCTTTATCGTTTACCAAATAAAATTATTTTTACACCAAAAAAAAGATATTTCGTTTCTTTCTCTTTTTAATCAAATTCTATTCAAAAGGAAAAAATTCAAAATTTGTGTTGACAACATAAGACATATAAAATGCCTAAGATATAAATTTATGCATTTTTTGTGAAAAAAAACAAATTCTACTCAAAAGGACAAAATTACAAATTTTGTGTTGACAACATAAGACATATAAAATGCCTAAGATATATATTTATCGATTTTTTTGGTAAAATGCTCTAAATATATTTATCGATTTGGAATATAATTAGGAGTAAAATATGAAGCATACGCAACATGAGGAATCTTTTGATACGAAGAGATCCGAATACGTTATATGGTCTTTCAACCATTCTTAATATACAAAAAGAGAAAATGTACTAAATATCTAAAGTATAACAACTAATTCATATTAGAGCTCTAAAGATTATGAGAACCACTTGTACGTCTACATATATATTAATAATACATGAATGTATGTATCAAGGAGCATGATAAAATGATTAAAATATAGCCACACCAATACACCATAACCGTATATACTATATACTCATAACTCACAAGGAAAGAGAGAAAAAAAAAATGTCACTCAGAAGAATAGTGTAGTGAACATAACTGTAAGAAGGGTCATACAAACCTCTTGTCTTTCCTTCATTTGTGGGTAAATAGCGAGTGGAGATATGTCTTTATATCAATGACAAAGGGATATTAATGGTGCACAAAGAGTTCTAGAGAACACGAAAAGATTGTTTGGTTCAATGAAAGAAAAGGGTGTTTGGATGAAAAGGTCGATTATGAGATTTTAGGTTGCCCATGTCAAAAGGAGAATAACAACTTAATAAATCGATTTTTAAATATTTTTAATGATTTATTATTAGAATCTGGAAACTATAATTTCAATGAAGTTGTTATTATTTTTCAGTATTTTGGGATTAAATTGTGTAAACAAGGGATGGATAAAAAAAATCAAACCGAAAAAATCAAACCGACCCGGTCCGAAAAGGTAAATTCCAAACAAAACTGAATTTGACATAAAATTTGAATGGGTCCTGTTTTATGTGGGTTTTATCTAAATCAGATCCTGTGTTCAAAAAAAAAAAATCTAAATCAGATCCAAATTCAAACAGATATCTGAAAAAAAATTCATAATCCAAAAAAAAGGCATACCAAACTTTAATCTAATCATGAATAAGTATCTAATATACTCAAAATCCCAATAAATATTCATAACATTAATAATTAGCTCAAATACTATATTTATTATTTAATGAATACTTTTAGTATTTGGTCAACTATTGAAATTTTTATGTTTCAGGTTACATCTGAAATTTAATTATGGATAAGTTTTCTTCCAAATTTCAAAAATATTATTTTATTTTTAGTGTAAATAATATTTCTATGTTAATAGAATTGATGGTCGCTAATTTTATTTATATGTTTTTTCTTAACAATCATTCTTTGATCATTCTTTAATCATGCAAATAATATTAGACCACTTCAAATTTGAGTAATATAATAGTCTTTCGATTAAAAAAATCATGCAAGCAATATTTGGTTAGGGCAAGTTGTTTAAACTTTCCAAGTTTATGAATCAAAACATATACTTTTGAATAACCAAAACCAAAACCAAAACGAATTGAAAATGAGTTTACGATGTTACTAAAATCAAAATCGAGAAGACCACTGAATTCGAAACGAACTTATAAAATATCCGAATAGAGCTATATTTCATGTTCCAAAGACTAAAATCCGATTAAACTTGAACAAATCCGATTAGACATCCAAACGTTCATACATAGCGTCTAGTGTGAACAGTCAGCATAAGAATAAGTTAAAAACTAATACTAGTTTGGTTTAGATAATTTACTTTCTTAGCAATAGATAACATGGAAATAAACAATGAAAATTGCACATTTTGTTCTTGCTCTTAGTTATGTATAATAGGAATCTTTACCATGTTCTTATGTATTAGGGTCTCTATATGCATTATGGATAGTTGTGAAGATGCCTTGTTATTTATAAATGATTAATAAATACGCAATTTGCGTTGTCTATATCTTTTTGTTACGTATGAATTTCTCCACGTTTACTACGTGAATTAGAGACATCAAACTATAGAACGAAAAAGGATAGTAAGTACCGCATATATAACAGTATAAGCATAGACATATAGCATATCATATCCTTATTAAAGCAACGAATCAATGTCTTTCAATTTATGCTTTTGGGAAAGGAAAAAAAAAGATTATTACATAAATATAATGGACAGATTCTCATCACAGTCGCTATACAATAAGTTGTCTTTACTAAAGAATGAAAGGCTTTGCATAGACATCGAATGGCTCACACGCAGTGAGTTGAGGCTCCTGCCAAAACATAATTAAACACACAACACACATTATTACTACCAATCTATATCATCAACAAAGAAAAAAAAAGTACGTGAAACAAGGAATTGTACCTGTCTTAATCCACCCATACCACTTCCCCCGGTCAGAAGCATGGACAGCACACTCGTGACAACTCCACCACCGCCACCACCAACATTAATACCACCTCCACTCCCTGTATTCCTTATTGTAGTACGCATCGAGTTCAGAATGTTTCCGTAGGTTGTCCCTTGTGGGCTGCGTTCAATCGCTTGAATGAAACAGAAAGTCATAGCACCAGTAGACGTGATCTTTGACAACGCCTGTATATACACACACACACACGCATGGCTTCAATAATGAGTCTGAGGAACACAGCTATAAATACAAGACATATATGACTTTAGACTCATTCCACTTACTGATGTATCCGCGGAAGTCTGATCATCATCACATCCACTGATAGATATAGCTTCTCCACCAGCTGTTCCTTTCCACAGACCTGACCTTGGCCTATGGTCTTCCCACACATACTGCCCAGACCTGTTCCAAAAACAAAAATAAGAATCTCCAGTAATAACAAGCAGTAAAAAAAAAGTAAACCACTAACCTGTTCATTCTACACAAGAAAGGTAAATCAAGAACGGTGCCACTATGACAAGCATCGATGATCGAATGTAACTTGACACCATGAGGAAGAGGTCGTACAATAGTCGCGTTGATCTCATCATCAACAATCATCCCCTGAGTTTCGAAATCGAGAGGGCAGAGCGTTTCATCGTAGCCATCGACTTCATCACCGTTGTAGTTTCTCTGACGGGAGCCGTGACCAGAGTAGTGAAAGACAAGCGAGTCGCCAGCTGTACATCCCTGCACCAGCCAATACAATGCCATCCTCATGTTTTGCTTGTTAGGGATACGATACGGATCTGTTTCTTCCTCTGCATCAACAGTTAACATCATCATGAGTAAAGGAATAAAAAAAAAATTAAAATATGTTTTAACTTTTATTAACAGCGTTCTAAAAAAGTCGGTTTAGACGTCCGATTCGGTTTCTAAAAATTAGTTTAATCAGTTTAAAGGACCATCACGGTCATTTTTTTTTTTACCGGTGAGCATGAGAATGGAATCAGGGGCGAATTTGAACTTGTTGATGAGAAGGTGACGCATGCACTTAGCGTCGTTGATGCATCCCTTAAGCTCGTGGCGAGAGAAACGGTACGAGATACCGCAGATCACAGCTCTCTTCCTGCCGTGGGGGTGAGGGAGCTGGCCTAGGGGCGCGGGGACTTGTGGAGGAGGCTGGTGAGAGACGGCGGAGGAAGGCGGTTGAGGAGGAGCGGTGCGGGGATCGGCGATGTGAGTTATGGCTTGGCAGAGAGCGCAGCGTATGGATCGGGCGCCGGATGGGAGCTGGAGAGGAGTCCGGCAACCGGAGCAATTGACGAGCATCGGAGGAGGGTACATGGTGGTTGAGGGAATGTTGTGATGATGATGATGATACTCTCCGGTGAAAGAATCTGATGAGGATGGAGAGGAGAACGCGTGAGGAAGACGAGGAGGAGTCAATTATTAGAGGAGGCGCACTTAATGGAAAAAAGAAAGGTAGAGTAGGTTCTGACCAGTCACCAAACACCAACTTTGACTTTTACTGGGCTTATTCTCAAGCCAATTTAATATTACTAAGCCTAATTAAAGCCCACTAAACTCCCTAAACTTGACCCACTCTTTTCCAATGCTTTCAAAAAAAATATTAGTAAAAATAATAAAATAGAAGAAATTTAAGAAATTTTTTTAGAATATGTTCTCATGTTTTAAGAGCTTCTCAATTCTATTTGTCTCAATATGTTAACCAGACTACTTGACGGTTGATACTTAAGTATGCTTGTGATGATGCTAAGAATCTATCTAGCGGTCATTGCTTTCTTCATAATATAAAATTTAGTTTACATTTGAGTGCAGGTTTAGTGATTACAGTTTAGTGCAGGTTTAGTGATTACAGTTTAAGATTTAGTGATCACAAAATTTTGTATTTAAAAATAGAGTTGGGTTTAGAATTTAGAAGTTGCGCGTATAGTTACAATACTATTTTGATAGTTCCATAATTTCATATACAGTGAAATCTCTATAAATTAATAATGTTGAGACTACATCAATATTATAATTGTTTATTAATTTATAAAGATTATTAATTTATCGATATACTAATTGAACCAAAAATGCAGTTTAAGACTATAAAATTAGAGGGTGTTATTGGTTAGTGGATTTAAAGTTAATTCTCTAGATTTTATAATGTAGTGTTATTCAATGACTGATTTTAAATCTAATATCAAAATCATTTGTTATTGGTTATTGTATTTAAAATATCTTTGTTACAAGATTTGAAATCTAGTGTTATTGGTTGTTGTATTTAGAATATCTTCATTAAAAGATTTGAAATCCATTGTTATTCAATTAAAGATTTAAATGCAATATTTAAAATCTTCTGTTATTCAAGTTTTGATAGAAATTTACAATTCATTTGACTTGAAATATTTTGAATGGATTTAGATAGCATTCTATGTGTAAAATATATGAGTCAAAATCTAACCTATTACCACGTGATTTTATAGACATCTTCTATTTAAACCAAGATTCATAAAAACATATGACGTGATGAACTCATCTTGTGGCCAAAATTCACTTCAAACCAGATTATCTGTACCTACAAAATATATTGATTTTTTTTTATAGAGTCAGTGTCTCCTATTGTGTTTATAAAGTTAGCATAAAACATTTTCATCGTTAATTTTTTATTTTTCATTTGATCAAACCTAGAAAATAACTTTCATCATTTGACCAAACCCAGATTTTCTTTGCGTTATCAAATTGCAGAGAAGAATATACGAATGATACATATATAAATAACTTTTGTAAGAATTAACTTTTTATTTTTAATAATTTTAGAGTTTGAAATTACAATTCATATTAGAATCCTCTTAAATGAATTATAATTCTGTTAAAGAAATCAAATGATATTATGTTAAATTTATAAATATCTAAATAAATCATATATCTTTGATTGTAAATGAATTAAAAAGTTAAAATCTAACCTATTTGAAATCTAATAGAGTTGATTTCAACTTATATAACCAATAACACCACCTTATATTATTTTATAGAGATTTTTAATGTATATTAATTTATAGAGTATTTATTTAAAGAGATTATACTGTATTGTACTATACTATTTATTTTTTCCACAATCTATTTGAGTTTATGATTTATATTTAGGTTTAAGGTTTTATTATTAGGATTTATAGTTTATTATTTAGTATTTGGTAGGTAGAGGTTGGGATCATCATTAACTTGTCCAAAGGTGGGGTAGAACCGGTTGAGATCAACCAGAATTATTAGATGATTCATTGTGTCAAAATCGATGTTCTGTACTTAATTTCTCCTTCATTTGACAAATCTTCGTTCAATTAGTTACCATTTAATTTGGAGTTTGGAAGCAATCTTAATTTTCACAAAAAAAACTAAACAAAAATGAAAATTGTGATTTACTTGTTTGCATATTAAAATTGCTAATTATATTAACTTAACATTAAAAGTTAAAACATAATTAATTAACCATTTGAGCTTAAATTACATTACATAAGCACACAAAAATACATAATTTTTTTGAAGTAATGAACTTAGTTATGATTACATACTTAGTTACTTACGCTCGTACCATAAAAGTAGTAAGCAAAAAAAAAAAACACTTCACATAATAGAACAAGCAGCATTAGGATTCTCATCGCTAAACTTAGCACCAGCTTGGTGGCTGAAGATAGAGGCATGAACAGGGTGGTGCTGGTAAGACGAATAGTCGTTGCTATCGTAACCATGCTTGTAATAGTTGTAAGAAGAACCTGGGACCGGTGCGTGGTGGTTGATTGGCCCGTTGCAGCCATGAGGGTTGTAGAAGTAACCACCGTTTGTACTAGTGCTTCCTCCGCCAAGGAGAGAGCTGTGGTCAGGGTTAAAAGGAAGCTGCCATAGCTCAGCTCGCCGGCCGGTTTTTCTAACTTTCTTCAGAACTTTCTTCTGATCGGCGTAGCCCGTTACCGTCACTTTCTGCTGCACCATGTCGATCTCAACCTCATCCACTCCTGTTTTCATTCGACAGAGTTAACATCTCTTACTGTTTTTGACAAACTTTATTAGTTGACAAACTTAGTTAACCACACCATGTCATCTCTAAACAACCATAAGTTCTATTAATATCAATAGTTTTTTTGTATATATTCTATAAATGTTTTTTGAAAAAGATAATATGTAACATATACAGGAAGAAATATACTTATAAAGCAATTCGCTCGAGATCAAACAAATTCCACCTCTCATCTTTTGAAGGGCAGCTTTAACTCTGCTCTCGCATCCCACACAATCCATGTGAACTCTCATTTCTATAGTCTGAAAATGGATCAGAGATTGTTAAATTCATATAAAATAACAACACATGATTAGAAAAAAAAAACATTTAGAATATGCAAGAAAAAGCATTTTCAAAACCAAAAGAATGATTCTCACCGTCATCTTGAAACTTTCTGTTGATGCTTTTTGAATGTAAGTCAGATGCAAAATTTTTAGTTGCGATGAATAGTTTGATGAATGAAATGCATCAAACTAGGCAATATATATAGTGTTCCTTGCTTTTCAAGCTACGCAACTATTTTATTGATATAAAATTATGAGTATAAAGTACAAACCATTTAATGACTTGGGGACCATCGTAAGGTAATAAAATATTATTTTGCACCGACCTTTTATTTGTAAGAGATGAGCTGGGAAGAGGTTGCTTCATATGGGTATCCACAACGGCCAGTTATTGTAGTTTCATTATATATATGATTTTTTTCTGGCATTTGCATCAAGTTATTTGTATGAGAGTATTGAATGTTGAGTGATCTATTTCGAAAATAAACGGTTTAGACTACAATCTTTCGAAAAATGAAAATAACCGTTGACCTGTATTGGCTGTAATGTGAGGGATGGGAGAAGAGAGTTGACCTTTGGAGTCAGTTCAACTGTTATTGTAGTTTCATTATATATATGATTTTCTCGGCATTTGCATCAAATTATTTGTATGAGAGTATTAAATGTTGAATGATCTATTTCGAAAATAAACTTTTTAGACTACAATCTTACGAAAAAATGAAAATAACCGTTGACCTGTATTGGCTGTAATGTGAGGGATGGGAGAAGAGAGTTGACCTTTGGAGTCAGTTCATGCATGTAAACTTGGGAGCAAAGCATGGGGCCGATTAACATTTAGTGCTCAGCGAGCGATACTGACGGATCTTGTCCATATTAGCCGACCAATAATGTTCATAATCAAATTAATTAGTGCTTAACCGAACCAGAGTTATCTGTTGGACCGGTTTAGAGGGGTTCAAGAGTTCCGCTGAATTCGTGAAGGAATGTGGCTTTAAAAATTAAATATTTTGTAACAAAAAAAAATATTAAGTGGAATTTAAGAGTATTTTATCTAGTTAATAGTATAAAGACAAACAATTAATGACAAGAAACATATCAGAAACTAAGAAGCGCTAATTGTTGCCTTGTTGCCGAAGAAACCCACTTCCCATTAACCAAATCAAGATGCCTTCTGAGACGTTCAAGTGGGTACTCGCACACATCATTGGTCGTGGGAAAGTAAACGGAGAACGTATCGCCTCTTTGTCCAGTGATCTCTCCGACCCACCACGCGTCTAAGTCGAAAGCATCAACCATCTCATGGCGTCTAAACGTCGACGGCTGAGATAATTTTGGTGGCATCGGACGGATTTCGTCAGCGGAGATGATTTCGATCAACGGCTGAGGGTCTTCACCTTCCGTCACAAGGTTCTTGTACTTAACCTTGTAGAGGGATTTGTGAGGAAGCTTTGATAGCACCTTGGCCTCGAAGTAAGACCCGAAGAAACCATCTAGTTTGCTGCATACTTCAACCTGATCTCCTTTCACGAACTCCTCTTCCATTGTTAATCTTTGATTCGTTGTTTTCTATTTGTGAAGAGATGAGAAGAGGGATTAGTTGTATTTATAAATATGTTTGTTTCCTTTTCTTGTAATTTCCTTTTTAGTTTCGAACTGTTTGTTCTTTCCTTTTCTTTTCTTTGCTGTTTTTTTTTCTTTTCAGTTTCGTAATTAAATGGAAATTATATATTTAGCTAAAATAATCTAATAATGTACTTGAAAGTGACTGTATATTCAGTGGTTATTTTATGTTTTATATTTTATAATTAAGGCATAATTGATTATCATTTTTGCAAATATTATTAAAGCATGTCTAATGAAATTCTGAATATAAATCCAAATATAAATATATTTTTTATAAATATAAATATTTAATTATGTGTCTATCGAAAACATAAGGAAATTACATTAAAGTATTTTATCAATATTAAGATATCCATTATTAGAAGTTTTATTTAACACATCTTATCATATTTTATTTTGAGACATTATTAATCTATATAGGAAAATAAGGAAACATTTGTTGAAAACGCTAAAACGCCGTTAAAATTACAAACAAGAAAAGGCAACGCTGGACGTTTCATTAAAAACGCGTCTAATAATATTTAAACAAAGGAATCGCGATAACAATCCTAAACCCTCTATTCCACTCAAAACCCTAATTTCGCAATTCAACCAGTCTCCTTCGCGCCGCCGCCTCTCCCTACTCCTCTCACCGGAAAAAAATGACTACCACCGCTGCTACTCCGCCGTTATACCACTCAAAGATCGACTCCAAGAACGTCAACAGAGCCCTGAAATCTCTCCTAAAATGGCGGGACTCGAAATCGAACCCTCGGAGCTCAGAGCCCCTCGATAACAACAACAGCAGCAGCGACGGCGGCTTCGTCTACCTCGTCGTAACCCTAAAGAAGCCTCCCCAGATCGATCGCACCGATCCAATAACGATCCCTCTCCCACACCCTCTCATCGACCTCGCCGAATCCCCTCCTCCGGAGCTCTGCCTGATCATCGACGACAAACACAAGAACAAAATCACAAAGGAGACGGCGCTGAAGAAGATCGAGGCGGAGAAGGTTCCGATCACGGCCGTGATCAAGGTCTCGAAGCTGAAGACGGAGTTGAAGAAGCTGGAGGTGGAGGAAGGGAGGCGTCACGGTCACGAGGTGTACTTCGCGGAGAGGAGGCTGATGCCGATGTTGCCGAAGCTTCTGGGGAAGGAGTTCGTGAAGAAGAAGAAGAAGAGTCCGATCGCGATTAACTTGAGGAACGGTAACTGGAAGGAGCAGGTTGAGAGAGTGTGTGAATCGGCTTTGTTCTTTGTTGGGACGGGGACTTGTAGCGTTGTGAAGGTTGCGAAGTTGTCTATGGGAAGGAAGGAGATTGCGGAGAATGTTGTGGCTGTTATGGAAGGGATCGCTGGTTCGATTCCTGGTGGGTGGAAGAATGTTAAGTTGTTTCATTTGAAGTTGCTTGAGAGCTTGGCTTTACCCGTTTATGAATCAGTTTGAGATATGGAGAGGTTGAGAATGTTTTGAAACTTAACAGTAAGGTGATGATTTGGTTGGTTGGTTGGTTGGTTACAGTTTTTTGGGGTTAATTTTAGTGGTTTTTTTTTCTCTTATATGATGTTGCTGCAGTGTTTAGATTATGCCTAGACTGAACAAAACAGAACCATTACAAATGCAAACATATGATTTTAATGCAGAAAAAAAATACTTACCTTTCAAGTAGACGTAACAATCACATTGAATGGCGTTAGAGATTACATTTTTTTCATGTCTTGAGGGATTTGTTATGTATATGAAAGAATCAAACTTCCCTACTTTATATGAACGACTTTGTATCCACAGTGAATGTTAAAAGTGTCCAGTCAGAATCCAATGATGGATATGAGCATCAGTTCACTAGAGCTGCGTTTCATCTCATTCTCATACGCAAAAAACTTGTTCAGAAACTCAATTCCAAAACTTTCTTACCAAAAAGTTATTTGACTTAGAAACCATTCAGGACTCCTGTATAATCTCTGTGTTTGTCATCAGGGCTTCAAAATCAGATCTAGAGCTTGAAAGTTCATATATTAAATCAGAGTTGGACCGCCTCTGTAACAACTAAACCGAATGAACATATGTGACTAAACACAAAAAGGGTGTGTAATATAACACTTATAATTGTAATTCTTGTGGGTTAGGAGAACAAATCAGTGTAATATAATAACCAATCATTAACACTTCATAAGTGATGAAAGCAAAACTCTTTTATAGAAAAGTCGAATGGTTGCAAATGTGTCAAGTTTAAGCCTTAATTACCTTGCTAATAACCTGATAAATATAATTCCCATTGTTACCTGCACATATGATACTCCTACCGATGAGCACATGACTACTACTTCGGTTCTGCATTATTATTATCAGCTGATCTATTTATATAGCGAGGGCTTTTTTGTAAAGGAACCATAAACAGTTTGGTCTTGAAATTGAAAGATTACTTGGGTGAAGATTTGCATTCGTCTAGTTTATTACAAGTTTATAAGTGGTGGAAAGACAAGATAATGATCATGTACATTCAATTTTAAAAGCCCTTACAGGCAAAAGTTACCAAAGCATAAACAGTTGATTTTTATTTTATTGCACGAGCCACCTTAATCCGACCAAACCAAATCTATAATCACACTCTAGTTAGAGCAGCAACCCATTCTCTTAAAAACAGATCCATCTTCCTTGACGTTAATAGTCTCTCCTTTCTTTGGTAAACCAGACGAAGACCCTCCTTCTTCTTTGTTCGATCCATCCACGCTTCTCTTGCTCACTATCTTATGAATCTGAGTCAACACTTCGGTGAAGGCGTTTTCAACGTTGGTTGCATCTAACGCAGATGTCTCCATGAAATAGAGAGACTCTCTCTCAGCAAAGTCTTTAGCTTCCTCTGTTTTTATTGCTACCAAGTGACGCAAATCGCACTTGTTCCCTATAAGCATCACCACTATGTTTGGATCCGTGTGTCCCCGTAGCTCCCTTAGCCATCTCGCTGCGTTCTCAAACGTCGAGTGCCTTGTCACGTCGTAGACAAGTAAAGCACCTACAGCTCCTCTGTAGTAAGCACTTGTGATTGCTCGGTATCTACCCAAAAAAACCCATAAACAATTCAAACATGTTAACAGAGGAACTACTCTGTAAACAAGATCAACTTGACTTGGTAAAGATCAATAAACTGAATAAAACACACACTTTAATTTGTATGATAAACCAACAGAGAACATAGGTTAGTGACATAACAAACAACATGATTCCAAAAGCTCTCATAAAGAAACGGCAAGCTGAGAAACTAACAGAGATGGCCTTTGATCTCTAAGGGGGGGATCGAAATTCAAATACTGAAAGAGGAGAAAGAATAGTTAAATCGAACCTTTCTTGACCAGCAGTATCCCAAATCTGAGCTTTGACGACTTTGCTATCGACTCTGAGCGTCTTGGTCGCGAACTCAACGCCAATAGTAGACTTTGATTCGAGGTTGAACTCGTTCTTCGTGAATCTCGATAGTAGATTCGATTTGCCGACGCCGGAGTCGCCGATCAAGACGAGCTTGAAGAGGTAATCGTACTCTTCGTCGACTTTGTAGCTAGCAGCCATGAGATGAGATGTGTGTGAGAGAGAGAGAGAGAGAGAGAGAGGATCGAATGATTTTTTTTGTTTTGCTTTACTGTTCTGTTTCTGATGATAATGATTCAGATAATGACGATGAAAAGCTTTTGTCGGGTGCTTTGGCTCAGAATCGCTTATGTTTATTTTATTTGAATTTTTAATAAGATTTTTTTTTTCTGATGCTTAAGAAATTACTACTAAGTACTTTGTAATTTTACTTATGGTTGACTGTTTGATGTCCCACTAACAGCTTATCTACCTTAATATTTTAAATCCATACTATTTATTGTTTAATTTCCACTCATAATAATAATTTATTTTTGAACCTATAATTTTTTCATCAGTTTGTATTAGATATTTATCAGAAATTTCAGATACAAGTTTATCAATATTAGGTAAAATTGTAATTTAATATATTGTGAAGAGTTAGTTATCAATCTTGAATTAAATATATACAATTTTTGTTTGTTGTGTATATTGAAAGTGATGTTTATAGAGAGTTAATCATTTTTATTAAATTAGATAAGTAAAATACCTATTAGGTATTTGCTCCTATTTTTCTTTTATAATTACAACTAGATCATGATCCGCGCGCCTGCGCGGGTTTATCTTTTGATTCACATGTTGTATATTATTTAAAATTTATAATATAAAAAGTTAGAATGATCCGGAACCAAAAAAAATCGACCCGGACAAAAAAAAAATCAAATACCTACTTAGATCAAAATGTTGAGAACTCGAAGAACTCATACCTGAAATGAACAGATTTATAGCCGACCCAGTGAGCTAAATTTCAAACATAATATTTTTTGTTATATTTTTAATTCATTTTTTTGGGTTGGTGAGATTTACTATTTATTCGAAAGATTTTTGGCTAATTTAATGGTATATATTCGTAGGTTTTTTTTTCTGAACAGAAAAAAAATTTTGGGTCTTGATTAAATTTATATTATATAACGAATTGCTACTATAAATAATTTTTATAAAAACTAATTTGTAACAGTAATATCATTTTGTTATAAATTAGTATATCATAGTTTATAGGTTCAAAGTATAGAGTTAGTCGTCTTTATAGTACTGCTAATATTGATAGATGCAAGTTAATAAATACATATAAATATATTGTATTATTAGTAATCCGTCGTATAGTATTATATGTTAGTAGATGTATTATTAATAATCTATCTTATATGCTAGTGGATGTATCTAGCTTATAGTAAAATATATGCAAGACAAGACTTAGGTTCACTCCCTATGGTGAACCTTTAAATTCACCACTCCCCTTAAATCCAATCAAAATACTATGTAGATAATTAAATAAAAAATATTAAATTATAAAAAAATAGTTTAAAAAGGAAATAACGTTAATTTTAATAACGTTAACTAAATACTAAACCCTAAATTTAAATTCTAAAGCAAAACCTATACCCTAAACCCAAATCTTATACCCTAAACCCAATCCATATATCCAAAACTCAAATTCTAAACCCTAAATCCAAACGCTATACCCTAAACCCATTCTATATCCTATACTCTAAACCCAAATCCTATACCCTAAACCCAAACTATATACCCTAAACCCAAACCATATACCCTAAACCCAAATCTTATTCCCTAAACCCAAATCGTAAATCCTAAAGCCAAATTCTTAAGTTTACGGTTTGGGTTTAAAGTGTAGAATTTAGGTTTAAGATATACGTTTTGAGTTTAGGGTATAGGATTTGGGTTTAGGGTATATGATATATGATCGATTTAGAGTATAGGGTTTGTATTTAAGGTTTATGGTTTGAGTTTAAAGTTTAGAATTTGAGTTTAGGGTATATGGTTTGGGTTTAGGGTATAAATTTTGGGTTTAGGGTATATATTTGGGTTTAGAATTTATGATTTAGGGTTTAGGGTTTAGTTTGCATCATTAAATTTGACTTTATTTTTCTTTTTAACTATTTTTTTAAATAATTTAATATTTTTTATTTAATTATCTACATGGCATTTTGATTGGATTTAAGGGGAGTGGTGAATTTAAAGGTTCACCATAGGGGTGAACCTAAGTCTTGTCCTATAAAGAAACATGCGTAGTGGATATAATAATAAGGTAAAAAGTAAAAAACTATGGTAATGGTTGATATTAATTATTTATAAAAAGACATGTCTAATAATAAATAAATTAATATAACATTAATTATATAAGGTCCAACTTTAAAATCCACCTAGAAGAAGTTGTAATGTTTCTGTTTTAATAAGATAGATACCATGCCACTGGCTTTTCTATGCAATTGTATTCTTGACTTTTATTTAATTAATGATACTGTATTTTGTGTTATTTAATTAATGCATGTTATATTTATTTCATTAATTAAATTTCTGCATAATATATGACGGTCTATGTTAGTCTATAATCTACATGTTAGCTATACTTTAGTTTTGCATAATTTTATCATAAAAGTTTATTAGTTAGTTTGCATAGCATAAAACATTTTTTAAAAATACAATACGAATCACAAAGTAAGATATCAGTTTGAAAATCAAATCTTAACAATAAAATCAAAACTATTCAATTTTCTATATTTTCAATAACCACCAAAACATTTTTTTTAATAACCACTAAAACTTGGTAAGTAATTTGATTCTTAAATACTAACCCCGCAAAATATGTCTCATATATACGTGTGTAAAAATTGTATTATGCCCACATAGTTTATTTATATTTTTATTTATGTTTAACACATTCGTTTATAAATGATTGATTTAGAATATATATAATTAATTTAAACACAAAAGAAATCATTTGGCAAATAAATATGTGATACTCTCTCTATTTTATAAAGTTACATATTCTAGCAAAATTTTTTGTTTTAAAAAGATCTTTTTTTTTCAATACATATTTTATTTACTAATTGCAAACTTCAAAAAACCTAATTGTACTTATTGGATTCTTATTGGCTTAAAATTGTAAGAAAAAGAAATCATAAAAAATGTATATATAAATGAGATTTAACATTTTGAAACAGAGGGAATAAAATTTTTTCACCAGTTTTAACAACAATCTTAATAAATCGCCACACATTTGATTAAGTTAATTTATTTCTTTCTAATAATTATATATAGCAAATGTATATACTAAAAAGGAAACAAAATGAATAAAAAAACAAAAGATAATAATTTGTTTTGAAAATGAAAGCCAAGAGTCTCGAATCAAATGAAAATAAATCTATATCGGTGAATTTAAGGTAAGACTAGGACGAATCCAGAAATCTAGGAAATTTAAGATATCTGGATCCGGATTCGGATTTGTTGGATCCGTGGATTTAGTATATGGATTCGGATTCGAGACTTTCAGATATCAGGATTCTGGATATATATATTGTGTTATCTGCAAGTATCTCAACCGGATCCGAATTCATAAAAATAATTAAGAAACTAAAAAGATAGTTTTTAAATATTAAAATTCTAAAATAATACATAAATTAAATACTTATACAAGATTTATAAATATTTATAGAATATCAAAAATAAAAGATAAGATTATAAAAGTAATTTTATGAATTAATCTTAATATATCAAATATAATTATTAATAAAATTTAAAATTTAATATATTTCAAATATAGGAGTCTGCATACTAAAAATTAAGATATCTGGATCCAGATTCGGTTTTGACGGATCTGAGATTTTACTAACCAGATTCGGATTCGAACCCCCCCCCAAATATTCTATTTTCTAAGCGGATCTCTTATCGAATCCGGATCTTGCATAATAAGTCTTAGGCCTAATTTAAGGTTGACCAGAGTCATTGGTTTTATTGATTTTAATTAGTTTATATTTTGTTTTCTTCAAACACCTTTTCTATTTTTAATCAGTTTAGATAGTTTAAATCAAATATATTTTTTTTAGTTAAAGTGTTCAACTGTATCTCCATTAACTAAATGAGTCATGGTTAGACAGGTTTAACTAACGGGTCCAATTCGATTTTCAAAACACTTTTTAGAACATTTATTTATTTTTCTCTACATTATAATTTGTTAAACTAAAATGAAAACCACTCAATTTATAGCTGTTTAATTTAGTACACAATTAGCAAAATGATATCTATTTTTAAAACTATTAATTTAATTAGGTCACAAAATTAAATTAAATTAATATTATTATGTTATTTTAATTAGGTTTATAAAATAACAAATTCCGCACTTTTAAAACGCGATCAAAAATCTATTTCGTAGATTACAAAACGTGTGTGCGTCCGTCTCTTGTGGGCTCTTGTAGTTTTCTCATTACAGTTGAAGAGTCCATTGGGCTTAACGCAATTTGTCATTTTATTGTCTGATTGCTTTTTCGGTTTTAATGACTCTTTTCCGTAGTTTGGTCATCTTTAATGAGTTGCTCAAAAAAAAAAAAAAAAGGTCATCTTTAATGATGAGTGATGGAGCTTGCAAAGGAAAAGGAAAAGAAAGATCCAAAGGAGGTGAAAAGGAATGGGAAGATGAAAAGTGTGGCTTTGATTCCAGATAATTACGTATCCATTCTTCAGCTTCAGGAGCGTTGGAATAAAGACAAAGAGCGGAAACAGAAGGAAAGATACATTGCAGAGAGAAGCGTGAAGGAGAAGGTTAATGAACAAGGAAAGAGAGAAGATGCGATAGAGGAACCAAGAGGGAAGATCGAGAAATATAGAGTTGAGGTATTTGCAATTGTGAGCAAGAAGGACGAAGAGGGAGGAGATTCGAGGGAGACAAAGAAGAAATGGAAGGTGAACAAGAAGAATCAAGGTGGATCTGTGGAGGAGGTCGTCAAGTGTGGATCGAAAAATCAAGTGAAAGAGCAAACTCAGGGAGAGAATGCTAACTCGATTAGTGTAGAAACTCAGTTTCAGGATCGTGTAGAAGAGGATGGAAGAGATAGAGGTGTCAATGTACATGTGAGAATGAACGGTAGACAAGGTTGTTACCGAAACCAGAAACATGATTGGTCGTCTACACGTGTTATTAAGGCAACAAGGACTATGGTGTGGGTGAAGAAGGGGGAGAGCGATGCAGCAGCTGGTGGTGGTGGGAATGGCGTCTAAAAAGCATTAGGTCCCAAGTCTAGGGTTTTGATTCATGTTTGTGAGTGTTGCATTGTAGTGGTGTGTATATATAATCTCAGGGCATCATTATTTTTCACTAGTCTATGTGACTACTGCTGAATCTGAGACAACTATTGAAGACACTTGCAGCCACATTATGAATTTTTTTTTTTCAAACTCCAACTAGGCAAATTAAGACTTTACTAATTACACAGTATGGTAAGTATCTCAAGATATACACAGAGATTTAAGGTCTCTCTTTACTCAGACTCAAGCTGGTTCTAGTGATGATGTTAATATACCTCTGAAATCTCAGATCTGGCCTTTGGGTAACCGAACAAAGAATGAAGCTAGGACTTTGGTAGATACCTCCTTAGCTAAACCGGTGATCTGTTACAGTCACCAACTGGCCAGTAGTCACCTCAGACTCACCAAAGATCACTTCTTCAGCAGCTCTACCAACATTCTTGCAAGTAAATTTCTGCTTGGAGATTAGAGTTGGATCATGTCATCTGAGGGAATGAACCAAGTCAGACCTCTCGCTTGTCCCTTGGTATCAGTGTGGCTTTTTGTTTTTGGACACCATCATGTCCTGGTGGAGTCAATGTTCTGCAAGCAAAACGAACTTTGCTTTTGACCGACCTATTTGAAGTGGTAAGCCAGGCCCAGCAGAGGAACCTCTCGAGAGAAGGAACAAACCGCCAATCGGAATCATCGGGAATGCAAGATTCCCAATCAAGTTGAGTAATGCAGAACCTTGGTCTTCTTGATCATTATGTGCTGCAAAATCAATATTCTTTGCCCTCAGCTTCTGGAGAAGCTCCTGACTCAACATCCAGGTAGCTGCACGTGTACACGCTGGATCCTGTTACCCAACTCAGGAGATACATCCTCCACAATAGCTATTGTCCCATTCTCATACAGATCTACTTTATCATCCCTTCCTTTTGTCCAAATACTCTAGGAACCTTGAATATGACATTCTAGACTAAGAAACCTCTTGTTCATCTGCTGCATTTTGCTTTTCCCACTTCCAAGCAGACTCCCCCCTCCCAGCGTTTCCTACTGCTGCAGCGTTTCCTGCTGCTGCAGCTTAAAGAAACCTTTACGTGATTCATGTTTGTTCACATCTAAAGAAGTCTTCACAAGAGTGGCCTCGCGGCTATTTCATTAAAATTAGATGTTTTTATCAACTGGCCTCGCGGCTATATCATTGAAACTCTGTTTTTTTTTTTGTTGTCGGTCATTTTTATTACATTTGATGGTTCATTTGATTCTATCTAATTGTATTTAGCATATAATATTTCAATTAACTTATCATCTATAAATTAAAATCTAACTCGAGAATCATGACATATTAATATTTTCGTTATAGAAGTTAAATACTACATATAATAACAAAAGGAAAAAAAAAAGAATTTTAGTTTTTTTTTTTTTTTTTTTTTTTTTGCTAAAAAAAAAGAGTTTTAGTTGCACAAAGAGAAAGCCGCAACAAAGTGAAAAGACACATGAAGTACAAATAAAGGAGTACTGACACTTAAATTTGCACAACAAAGTAAAAAGACACATGAAGTACACAGCAAAGAGCAATCAAAATTTCAAACTATCAATTTTTACAGATCCCTTCACATAAAAAGTTTTGACACTTAATTGGCTCAAGTCTTTTACTTAAATCTCTCAAAATTGCCTTTTGTATGAAAAAAGTTTAGAAAATGTAAAAAAGTAAAAGCTAGATTTGTAGTTTAATGAAGAAAGGATAATTTCTAAAATCTATAACCATCATAAAAAAAAAAGAATATCCAAAAATTGGAGCGGATTTGAACAGCTCAGATACGAGATCACAACGCACTCAATGTATTTTTTAAATTAATTGGGGAGCAAGCTTCGATAAAAATCTTAATTAATTCTATTAGATATAACACCCGATAAAAAAGGAAACTGAGGTATACCGATTTTACTAATTAAAAAGAAAAAGGAAAAGATAAAAAAAAATTTCTGCCTTATAAAACAAGAACCCTAATGGGTTACAAATTAAAGCAGACTTATCGTATTCTCATGCCTCTTCCTCCTAAACAAACAGCCCTAATTTTTTTCTTCTGCAGAACCGATGAACGAGAATCATCATCCTCATCAGCACTCGAGGCCAGTACCGAAGACGTGGATGGTATGGAGGTGGAACGTTGATCAAGAGCTGGCTCGATTGATGGAATGTCATAAGCTATATCCACTGATAGCTTTTGATACAGAGTATCCCGGTATTACTCACCGCACGTTCCTATATTCGTCGGATGACGATTGTTACCTTGCCATGAAAGCCAACGTGGAATCGTCGAAGCTGATCCAATGCGGCTTCACTCTCTTCAACGCCAAGGGAGAGATCGGCGGCGTATGGGAGATTAACTTCTCCAACTTCGGGGACCCGTCCGACACACGCAACCAGAACTCGATCGATTTCTTGAAGAAACACGGCGTCGACTTGAACAAAATCAGAAACGAAGGAGTCGATATGTTCAAATACGGATTTTTCCCAAAGCTTTTGTCTGCCCTATACTCTCACAAGTACGTCGAGTTCGTAACTTTCCAAGGAGCGTATGATTTCGCGTACGTCCTGTGCATTCTCAACCACGGGAAACTACCCGAGACTCGTGGGGAATTTGCATCGGAGGTTGTGAAAGTATTCGGCGAGGTTTACGACTTGAAGGTCATGGCTGGATTGTGCGACGGGCTCGGTGAACACCTCGGTTTATCTAAACTAGCTCAGCTACTCCATATCCCACGTGTGGGAAGAGCACATCATGCCGGTTCAGACAGTTTAATGACTGCACTTGTGTTTATCAAGCTCAGGCAAGTGTTTGAAGACTCTAGGTTTGCTAAAGGAATGCTTTATGGAATTGGGAAAAGGATGATGGTTACTCCTACGACCACCACCACCATCATGCCTTCTCCAGCGGCCTCTATGCCTATGATGTGCCAGCAGAATCTAGTTTCTTATCCTTGTACGCAGGATATGCTCTTCCATAATGGATACATCCCAAGCTATGATAATAATCAGGTTCTCTTCTGGAATCATTCAGCTGTTCCATGGATGTCTTATGATAATGGTATGTATGTCAATCAGCTTAATCATCTACCGTCAAGCACATTCGTATACCCGTATCAGACACCATATGCTGCTGATTACCTTGGTCAGCTTCCGGATTTACTACAATAAAAATTGCTAGGTTGAGATTTTTCCTGCTTTTAGGACTTATTTAGATGGAATTGAGATTTTTTCTTCTTGGTTTTTTCTAGCATTTGCTAGCCTTGATTTTCTTTAATATTTAATGGGTTGTTTACATGGCTTACTCTATCAACTGGGCACGCTTGTCTGCAATCTATGATAAATAAAAGCGAATTATTCTACATATATCTTTCATGAATTATTGTTTTTTTGTCTTCTTTCTCCATACAATATCATATATTATGCACATTGTTTACGGTTATTATGTATATGGTTCCAAAACGATGAACCCTCAAAGCTTTGGAATCATTCTAGGTTTGCTAGTGCTCTGTATGTAGGTATCATATACATAAGCTAGTGACTAGTCTTAAACCACTACTTGTTAGGTGTGCACTAGCTAAAATCCAATCAGTAATCATAATGTTGGATTGTAGAGAATTATAGTTTCTAGTGACATAAATTCAGCAGAAACGTTATCCTTGTTCACATTGCTGGAGAGTGGCCAGGAAACTTTGAATTAAACCTTTGGTGCCTGCATCAACTTTATGATAGATAGCTATGCGTCTACTTGTCACAGTCAAGATGTAGAAGCACGGCTTTGTATGCATTCATAGAAGTGTGTAACAAGAATATATTGAAACCATGTGAGAAGATGCGTATCGTTACTTTGTGTTTGTCAACCTCCACTCTTGTATCATTGATACTGGCCCCTGGTAGCTCTACTGCCACAACATAGTTATGTTCATATTCCGCAGCCTAAATTGAATCTTTGCCATACTAATTAATCTGAATCTGCCTGCAGTGGCGGATGTAGAGGGTTGGGAAGGGGGGCAGCTGCCCCACATGAATTTTCAAAAATGTGTAGATAAGTGTTAAAAAAAAAATTTAATGCCCCCCATAATTTTATGTCCGAACTCTGTATTGCCCCGGGTGAATCTCTCGGCTGGCTCCGCCACTGTCTGCCTGTATGTATTTTGTTTTTGAAAAGGCAAATAATAATTTGAGAAGTCCACTAAAAATCGAAAAATTATTATAACGTTTCTTATTACATTGACATATCGTCTTTAACTTAAGGTTAAGCAAAGGTAATGCAACTTGGCACTGTCACAGACTAACGAGTCCGAGCGTTAATTTTTACAACCAGCGGTTGTTACTCCTCCAAACACCACTCTCGATCCAGCTTGAGACGACTTCTTTTTCTTCAATGTTTTAAATACAAACTATAAACGTTGTTTTTAAGTAGCGCATTTTGCTGGAGCTTTGATGCTTTTTTTGGTGGAGCACTGGCTTTCTTTGATATATTCGTCGTCGAAGCCCATGGGCCAGTGGTTGACCCAACTAAGAGCGGACCAATTGACCCAACTAAGAGCGGACCAATTGATAGAATATCCACTTGGAACTGCATGGGCCATTTATTATTTTTAACAAGTTTCTGCATTTTCACTATAAAAGTTTGATAAGGATCCCAATTACCTAGTTTCAAATAAAACTCGATTAATCAGAGCAGCATTATTGATGGGTTTTTTTCACCCTTAATATCTTAAGGATTCCAATACAAAATATTTTGAGACAGTTATCTAAACATTTGAGATACTCATCTACTTTATTTTGTGTTGGAATCAATGAGATACTAAGGATGAGAACACATCAATAATGTTGCTCTTACATTAACTCGTATTCGAAGTGGACCCCAAGAATCTCTAGGGCTTAGTGTTTTGTTGACAATGTTAAAAATATTTTTTTTTTATTTTTTTTAACAACTACTACTATTTTTTATTTATTTTTATCCAAAAGTGTAAGAGTTACGACATGGTTTAGTGTTTTTAAGATTTAATGTTTAGTGTTTTTGATTTAAGATTTATGATTTATCCAATGAATTAAGGTTTATCAAAGGGTTTAAAGTTTATGATTTAGGATTTAGTGTTTTGTTGACGTTAATTTTTTTAAAATTCTATTTTTTTTTTGCAACTACTACTATTTTTTTGTTTATTTTACTTTTTATTTTAAAAACATGATATAATTTGACAATATTATGTTTCTATTTTTGAAAGATTTTAAATAGTATAAAATAACAAAATTTTATTTGTTGATGAATCTAGACCTACATGTTCATCTAGGGGTGAATCTGGACCTACATGTTCATCTAGGGGTGAATCTAAAAATAACTACCTAGGAAATACCCAAATCTTCTTGGTGTATATATATACACACACATGATTACACCCCTCTTTTATGTATTCAAATTTAGACGTTGAATCTCGAAGTATTCGTCATCATCTATGGTGGTGAGTATCAAGTGTTATACTTTTTCCTTTTGTTTCTTTAAACAAATTAGAATTTTGTATTAACACCCCCATGTGTGGTGAATTGTTTGATTTATATATGTCTGGCGGGTGTAGGACGAGCAAGTACTTCATTTACAACATTATGATGCACATTGAAGGTCAACAAAAGAATGTGTATACGTATAACTAGAGACACATTCCTATACTCATCAGACGATGATTGCTACCAAATTGGCACACATGTAACCATTTTTGTGGAGGAATAAAATAAATAATTAAGGAAATAGGTACTCGTCTTCAACTTCGAGATGGATATTAGACCCTGGAGTCACGCTTTCTCTGTATTATCACTCTCAGTCATCACTCTGAAAAATTATCTATCAGAATAAGCATTTTGATTGGCTGGTACGCACACCAACTGTTCGAGACGATGATCACCGAGATGATCTCGATGATCTCGATGCTTTTTAGCATGATGGCTTTACTTATGATTTTTTTACGGGCACGAAAGCAGCGACATAATCAAGGACCAAACAAACAATGTCATATGTGCACTCATGGTACATTCTTATACAAGAGAAGAGACAGAGACAATTTGATAAATAGATCGAAGCAGGAGATAATACAAAGTTCAGAAAACGAAGAATGAGATAATATTATTCTCCAATAAGAATAAGGAAAAGTGAAATCATCATTTTTAGAAAACGTTTTTATCAACGGTCTTAACAAGTTTTCTGAGAGACAGAGAGAGATACACTTAGACAGTGTAACAATCATTTTTCTTATATACCTACAAATGCCACACTTCATAAGTTCATATAGACCCTTATTATGCTATTATTCAAATGAATAAATTATTCAGTATTGATTAGATTCTTTCTTCATGATTTAGAATACTATATAGGTACTTTAAAATCCAAAACTAGAGCCTGACCCGGCCTTAGAGGGCGGGTATATTTTCTTTTTACGTAACATTATTGTTTTGTAACAAATTTGTTTTGACATAATATATATATCAAGTGTATTAATTTTTTTTTGTTATTAGAAGTTTTTTTTAGGTGTCTAACACGTTTTAATCTATACAAAATGTTTGTATTGCAAAATTTAAAATTTTTATTAGGGACTACATCTATACTAATTAAACTTACAATTAGTTGCAGAAAAATAATTTGTACAGTTACTTTTAAAATTAATTTCTACAAAACTCTAAATGAATCGGAATTTTATGTCAAAACAAACTTGTTCCTATCATGTTATTAGACTTTTGACATAAAATTTGTTTTGACATAAAAATTTGGAAAATTTGTTTTACGTAATAAAAAATATTATTTTGATAAGTTATATATTTTAATTTTTTTTTATGAAATTTATCTTAAATTTACTTATATGACTTATTTTTGTTATTTTAAATATGACTAAATTTTAGAAGACTCTAAATAATTCTAACCCGTAATATGATTTTATTTATTTAACCCGAAGTTAAACTTATTTTACACTGATTTTTTAGTTTAAATAAGATATTTTATACATTCAACACTCTCTGTATTAAAAAATTCATTTGTACGTTTCAAAATATTTTCTATAATTTTATTAAATTTAGTTTATGTGATTTAGTTTTTATTTTAAATGAAACTATTTTTTAATGAGTTGAGATAATTTAGACCCGTATTATGATTTTGTTGATTTAATCATTTGTTATTTTAACTTGATTTTATTTTGAGGTTTCATTTAATAAATGCTTTCAAATAATTAATAACATGAAAGATTTTTTGGAAAGATATGGTATAAACATTTAGGAAACAAAATTTTCAAAAATGCTAAGAACTGAATAATTCTAACCCGCAATATGATTTTATTTATTTAAACCAAAGTTAAAATTATTTTACACTGATTTTTTAATTTAAATAAAATATTTTATTTCACAGTGTTGATCTGCTAGACACCTAAGGGATTTAGATTATATGACTTATTTTTGTTATTTTAAATATGAATAAAATTTTGAAGACTCTAAATAATTCTAACCTGTAATATGATTTTATTTATTTAACCCGTTATGACGTATTTTACACTGATTGTATTTTTTAAAAAATTTAAATAATAATTTGTATCTTCAATCCTATTTGTATTGAAAAATTCATTTTGTGTGTTTCGAAAAACAATTCTATAATTTTATTAAATTAAATTAATATGATTTAGTTTTATATTCAATGAAGAGAAACTATTTTTTAAGAAGTTGAGATAATTCATACATGTATTATTTTGTTGATTTAATCATTTGCTGTTTCAATTTGATTTTATTCTAGTGGTCTTATTTAATAAATGCTTGCAAATAATAATAACATGAATGATTTTTTGAAAAGATATGGCGCAAATATTTAGGAAATCATTGAAAAAAAGAAAGGAAATAAGATGTTTTGTAATTTTCTTTTAAGGGCGGGTATATTTTTGTCTGAAAAACTATTTGACATAATAAAAATTGTGATTCTTAATAAATTATATATTGTAACTTTTTATGAAATTTATCTTAAATTTATTTATACGACTTATTTTTTTTTTAAAAAAACATGACTAAATTTTTGAAGACTCTAAATAATTTTAACCCGTAATATAATTTTATTTGTTTAACAAATACATCAAACTTTGAGAAATAACAAATTTCATAAAATTCTCTATATCAAATTAAGGTTTATTTCAACTTACAAATTAAATTACAAAAAATGTATAGAAAACTGACTATATATATAATCTACATAAAAATACATATATAAATTATATATGCCTCCCACCACCTGCTCCGGTTTCACCTCCGAATCTGCCTTTGGAATTTTCCACAAACACTTTCGCCGGCTACGGAGTCCGAAATGTTCTCCTCCGCCGTTATGCTTCTTCGGTCTCCTCCGTTGTTTCTTCACCAAAGCACCACCAATCTTCTTTAATACACCAACGAAGAACATCATAATCTTCTGCCTTCCTATATCCCAAAAAAACAAAAACAAAAACAAAATCATAGTCAAAAACAAAACAAAAACAAAATCATAGTCAAAAACAACACAAAAACAAAAACAAATCATAGTCAAGAACATCATATTATTCTGTTATCTAATGTTTTGTCTTCGACCTGTTTCCAAGTGTTTTTATTAAAATCAGTTGAACTGGACATAAAAATCAAGAGAAGATGAAGTGGTGGTGGAAGATAAAAATTAAGAACATTTTATTAGAACTCACACAGTACAAAACACATATAAGCAACAGTTTTCTTCAAAGTTAAAAAAATGAAAAGGTATGCATATAATTTTAATGTATCAAAATTTTAAAATATGAGAGAGAAATCTACGTTACCGACTTGATGTTTCAGAGAGTATACTCGAGTTTCATTCTTGCTTTGGCTGAACATTGAACTGTTTTCAGTGCTATCCTAAATCCGTAACCTCCCCAACAACACCTGCAATAACGATTTAAAATTTTGAGTGATTTAAACTATTGCAAATATATTATGAAATTGATGTAATAATTAACAATGAGGAACATGATTAACAAAAACTGTAAAAGATCATAAAGGCTAAACAAATCGAAATATAACAACAACAACAAAAAACTAAATGTATGTATTAAGCACTCATACTCTCATCTAATAAGAGGTGATTTTCATAATAGAATATTTTTGCTTGGGATAGGGAGGTGAAAAAACTTACGGTCACTATTGATGTATATATAGAAATTAGGCAAGTCGGTTTCAAAGTTCTTAAATGAAAAATATATTTGATAGAATATACCCAATTGAGCATAAGATTTTATTGGTGTGACAAAATCCAATTAAATGACCCGATATATTGTTAGAAACATATAGTTAGTAATATCTCCTATACACACGATTGTTTTGCATTTAAAGAGGAGTAGTCTAGATATTTTAAAAAACGAAAAGTATATAGTTGGAATATATTTTAGGAGGTTCCGAATATTAAGTGTTTTACAGATCGTTTATAGTTGCCAAAATCTGTTGGGATTGGTATTTGGAAATCTTAGTTAAATCACAAGATCTCATTTCTATATACTATCTTTCACATTTATTGTATCAAATATTCATGGATTTGTTTTGATCTCACCCCGAAAATATGTGAATTTAAACAGAATATATAGTTAATAATAAATATAATTAATACATTTATTGTATCAATTCAAGAGAATATACTCTTTTTAGAAATATCTATTGATAGCATTAGGAAAATATAGATTTCTGTTTCCGTTTGTACCAGTTCAATAGAATATACTCAATACCAACTAATATGTCGATTTTGATTTTGAATTTCTGTTTTCATAAAACATTCCATCGAAATCTCGATGAGTTATTAATGATATTGAAAGTCCATTCCGTGTGTAAATAGAGAAACAATGTTTTTCTTGGGCCTGCGATTTTTTTTGTTATTAAATGAAAAGCCATGTTTTGTAATTAACTTAAAAATGTTAATGAAAAGCCCTGTTTTGTAAATTATTTTGAGAATGTTTTCTAATTTCTTTGAAATTTTAGGGCGGTGTGTAAATAGAGAAACAATGTTTTTCTTGGATCTGGTTTGGTTTATGAATCTAACCCTAACGCTAATAATAGGTTTGTATTACTATTGGACTAATTTCAATTGAGTTATGGTTCATAAAATTATTTTCGACTGTAACAGTGCATTAGCGTAGGGTTGGATGGTTTGTATATAGGGTTTAGGGTTAGAATAGAGTTTAAGGTATAGGGTTAGAATTTAAATGGGTTAGTTTAAAAATCGAAAATGGGTTAGGTAGACATTTGAAGCCCATTAAAACAAATTCGGTAGCCCATTTCGTTTTAATTAAAAAATTAATGAAATATGCAGTTTTGTAAATAATTAGAACTGTTTTGCATTTACTAAAAAATTTCAGGGGCAAGTTCTAAAAGTGGTCAACTACTTTAATAGTATAGATAAACTCAATTTTACTTACCGATTATGAAAGAGAACAAAGTTGCACCTCTAGATCAACTAATTTGGGCATTAAGTACAAATCTATTCTTTTTATCAATAGAAATATATGTAATCCAATCATACTTGCTACTTACTAGTTATTCTTGTCGGTTCTCCTTTTAGTATTTTAGTAGGATAGTTCATAGAAAACTTAAACTTGATGTGGTAAAATATAATTGTTCCAATACGAATGTCAAGGCCCATTAGCTCAGTTGGTTAGAGCGTCGTGCTAATAACGCGAAGGTCGCAGGTTCGAAACCTGCATGGGCCATATTTTAAATTTAACACGTTTTCTCCTTTCTCCTTTTTCATTTTTCTGTAAAGGTGTTATGAAGCCCTCGTTGAAAACCTGTGGGCCAGTAGTTGGGCCCAATCGGTAGAAAGAATATATTATGACACCAGCAGTTAATTACCTTCGTTCGTCGGAAATGTATTATGACAGGTTGTTTCAAAATGCTCCCTGTGGTGTTCGTTGGTTACTGAAAAATAAAGATTTAGAAAATTTTATTGCTTTTCAATAATATAAAAGGTTGACATGAAAAATAATTATAATGACAGGTTGTTAATTGGTGAAACTCTAAAACGTCGTGTAGTCTAGATTCCCGTAGAACCAATGGCAGAGCCAGAAATTTTTTATATCGGGGTCATCAATATATTATTAAAAAACTATACAATATACTAAATATAAAAAATGTACCATTAGATTTTAACACTTGTTACTATATATATTTGAAAATCTTATAGAATATTTTTGATTAATGAAACAAAATTTAAAACATTTATACTCAAATATTTTAATTTACTTTAAAAAAATTACACATAGATATTTTTGTAGCAATTTTATATATGTTATTTTCACATTCAATGTTTATTTAGTATGTTTATTTTAGTTTAAATGTTTTTACTTAACAAACTGAAGATAACATCAATTAAATTTTTTTTAATATATTATTGACGAGAAATTCTTTTAACATATTTGAAAAACATTTTTGAAAACTATATATCCTAAACAACATGGCCGGCTTAGAGCATGGGGTAAAGGGGTGTAGGCCCCGGGACCCAAACGTTTATTTCTAAAATAGTGTTAAAATGGGGTCCAGATTTTAAAAAAAATATGTATCAGGATCCAAAAATTTTAAGTTATCTATAGATATATGTAAAAATAATATCAAAAAATATTTTGCCCAAGGGCCCATAGATTCCTTTTCCAATAATATCAAAAAATATAGCCGGCCCTGCTAAACAATAGAAAAAAAAGATAAATGGGAATTCGGTCAAAAAAACACTGAACATGGTAAGAATGGCCAAAAGAAACATGAATTCGAGGCTGGTCAAAAAAGCCTAAACTTTTGTTGACTTTTATCAGTTTATTAAGAAATTTTGATTGACCGACCAGATTAAGACATCGTTAACTAACAGTTAAGACGTTGGTTAATCAACGTTAAATACAATCGTTAAGTAAAACGACGTAGTTTTGAGATGGAATGAAACGACGTCGTTTTACCTATTTTTATTATCAAAAATATGTTGTTAACGTGGGTCGAACCTGAGAACTCATGGCCAAATGACAAAGTTTCTTACCACTAGAATACTGTCACTTTTAAGTATATCAATAACATGTTTTCTTTTATTGAGTATCAAACAAATCTCGAAAAATCTAAATTATTTTTTAAAAAATTCCAAAAATCTTAAAAATTCAAGAAAATTCTGAAAATTAAAATTGAAATTATAAATATTTAAAAAAAAATCAAAACATTATTTTTTTAATAAAAATTAATGTATCTAAGATCATTTGATTTTTTTTAATCTTAAATACATTAATCATACTTTTTTATAAATTAATATATTTGAGATAAAATAGAAAAATGATATTTATCACACTACAAATGTTTTTCATTTAATTATTATCATATTTTAGAAAAAAATTGTGATAATATCGTTTGTTTATTGTATCTTAATTATCATTTGTCTATTTTATCTTAAATACATTATTCATACTAAAATCTATAGTGTGATAATATCATTTTTATTTTATATTACATACGTTAATTTATTTCAAAATGTGTTTCAAGTTTTTTAATCATTAAATTTAATTCGTTGCATTTTTTGAATTATTTTAGATTTTTTTGAAATTTTTAATGTATTGATTTTTTTAAAAAACTTATTTGTAATATCAATTTTAATTTTACTTTTCAGAATTTTCTTGAATTTTTAAAATTTTTTGGAATTTTTTAAAAAGAATTTAGATTTTTGAGATTTGTTTGACACTCAATAAAAGAAAACATGTTATGAATATTCTTAAAATTGACAGTAGTCTAGTGGCAAGAAACCTCGTCATTTGGCCATGAGTTCTCAGGTTCGATCAACGCGAACAACATATTTTTGATAATAAAAATACGTAAAACGACGTCGTTGTTTTACTTAACGATCTTTGCAAACGTTGTTTAATCATTCTGTAACGGTGTGTTTAATTTGGCGAGTCAGCGATAACTTACTGATTAAAGTTTAAAGTCAAATATAGTTCGGTGTTTTTTTGGCCAGCCAATATGTTCGTATTTATTATGGCAATTCGTGCAAAGTTCATGATTTTTTTGGCCGAATTCTCAAAGATAAATACACATAACTTTAGTAATCCGATAAATAAACATTTAGCAAGAAAACCAGTTTTAGTAGATATTTTAACTTTTTAACATGTACACGATTTTTAACTTTAGCTAAGCCCATATAAAATGGCCTGAGTTATTCGTGTAGATTTGGGTTACGTTTAAATGTTCAAGTAATTGTGTTTTTGAAAAGAAAAAAAACTGGAATTACGGATGCTTAGATTTTACAGGGGTCAATGAGAAACTTTACGTGGGGTCAAGCATTACAAACTCTCATAAGTTATTGCAGATTATTAAAACTAGGTGTTGTGCCCGCTCAAGCGGGCCTAATCATTTTACAATTACCAACTAAATATCATGATAAGTTATTGGTTATGATCTTTAAGTTTTTAATAGAATATCAAATTATTTATATATGAAATTTATGTATTAAAATACATATATTCATTATTTCGTTAATTTCTTGAAAGCTTTCATATATATAGTAGAAATATTTTCACTGTATATTTTTGCAACTAATTTTATTTATGATTGAAATATATTCTTTTTAGATGATAATATATATATATATATATATATATATATATAGAAATCATTTTTTAATCTTTACTAAAAATATTCTTGGATAATAACAAAATATGTATATGAATTATCTTTTTTATTTTAATAATATTTTTATTATATCAGTTTTAATGAGTTATCTGATTTCATAAAGATTAAATTCATTTTTATGTTTGGGTTTTATTATATTAAATCATAATTACTAAATATTTTATAGTTAATCATTAATATATGCGTTACTAACTAAAAGACTATGATAATAAATTATTATTTTATTTCATTTGAAAATTCTTACACTTTAATTATATTTTTTTGAAATTTCTTTGTACACATATTTATTATATAGAAATAAATTTTGAAAGTCACTTAATATTCTCTTTTCAAATATATAAAATTAAAACATTTATTCGTTTAATATTTAGTTATATACTTTTTGTTTTCAACTTTATATTTTATAAAAAAAATTCAGATAAACACAACATACATATAGGAATTATATTTATATTTTAAAATATTTTTAGATTTTGGATAAATCTTATTATTATTAATTTTAATCAATTATATAATTAAATAAATTAATTTTCGTTTTTATTTTTAGCTTAATATTCTTTTTTCAATTATATAAAATTAAAAAAAATTATTTGATTAATATTTAGTTATATAATTTATGTTTTCAACTTTATATTTTTATAACAAATTCAGATAACAACACAACATACATATAGGAATTATATTTATATTTTAATATATTTTTAGATTTTGGATAAATCTTACTATTATTAATTTTAATCAATTATCTAATTAAATAAATTAATTTTCGTTTTTATTTTTAGATTATATATATATTTTATTCATTAAGGGTAATATCGATATTAACCACTCTAACTTTTAAAGTGGGAGCTCCCATGTGCATCCGCCCCTGCGTAGAGCCATTGTCTTTCGACTTCTCCGGTTAGCAATACTCCAAAACTTTCCGGGGAAAAAAAAGGAGCATAAAGGGAGAATAGAGAATTCGCGATTGAACCACGCAAACCCCTGATTAGTCCTCATCGGTTTGCTTTCGTGTAACTGATATATACAAAAAAAAGTCACAGCTAAAAAGCGCGGGCGAAATCAATTTTATAAGCTTCTTCTTCTTCTCGCATTCTTTGCTTCCTCTTAGAGCAATCGGATAACCCTAAACCCCACTCAACGAATCTTCATCTCTCTCCGCATTCGCATCTCCTTCCCCTCTGCACATATATAAATCCACGATGAGTATTATAATAAACATCGATTCGTTTCGTCTGAGTATTGTCGAAGAAGAAGAGGAATCGGTGGTATGGCGAGTACGAGCGGAGGAAGAGGAGGCGACGATGGGAGGCCGCCGCAGATGCAGCCTGTTCGGACTCTTTCCCGGAGGATGACACGAGCAGGGACGATGATGATTGAGCCTAACGAAGACGAGAGTATCATCGATAGCGAGCTCGTGCCTTCTTCTCTCGCCGCGATTGCTCCCATTCTTCGTGTTGCCAACGATATCGAAGAAGATAATCCAAGGGTTGCTTACCTCTGTATGATTTTTTTCTCTAACTCTGTGCGAGTGTTTGTAGATAAGAGTTTGAGATTAGCATTGTGGTTTACTCTCATATCATATCTTTGCTTTGCTAGGTCGCTTCCATGCGTTTGAGAAGGCTCATAAAATGGACCCTACGTCAAGTGGGCGTGGAGTTCGTCAATTCAAAACCTATCTATTACACAAATTACAAGAGGTAATCACTTATTGATTGGCATGATGGTGTGTTCGAGTATTATATACAGTTAAAATGAAATTGGGATTCTGTTTCTTGTTTGTTGCTATAGGAGGAACCGACGAGTGATCCGAATGAAATTCAGACGTACTATCAGAATTTCTATGTGGATAATATAGAAAATGGAGAAGGGAAAAAGACACCGTGAGTAATCTCTTTCTTAAGATTTTGTAATCAGATTACATGACAAAGTGATGTTTCCTAACTCTTTTTTTTTTGTGTCTATCTAACTTTGTTTATTATAGGGAGGAGATGGCCAAGCTTTACCAGATGGCGACTGTCTTGTACGAAGTTCTAAAGACTGTGATTCATCCAGCAAGAATAGACGAAAAGGTGGATTAGTGTTCCCCTTTGTTTAATAGATTATTGTTTAAGAGTGTCTTTGTGGGCACTTTGACATTTCTTTTTTGCTGGAGTGTAGACTCACATGTATGCTAAAGAAGTTGAAAGAAAGAAGGATTACTATGAGCCTTACAACATTCTTCCACTGGATGTTGGAGGAGCAAAAGCCGTAATAATGGAACTCCCTGAGGTTGTGTGCAAAGTTTTCTTACTTATGTAAGCTTTTCACCAACTATTAGTCGTTCTGAGTTCTTACCGATGGTTTTCCATTGGAATTTAGATTAAGGCGGCCATTCGTGCTGTCTGTAACGTGCAAAATCTTCCTCAGCCAAGAGTTCATTCAGCCTCCACTGACCCAGACGAAGTGAATAGGAAAAAGGCCAGAACTTTCATTGACATTCTCGAGTGGCTTGCTTTGGTTTTTGGTTTTCAGGTATAAGTTTCTTTCTCGCCATTTTTGGTCTGTTTAAGTTTGTATTATGAAAAGTGTCTTGATTAAGTTTCCTATTTTTCATTGTTTAAGAGAGGAAATGTAGCTAACCAGAGGGAGCATCTCATACTGCTACTTGCCAATGTTGATGTAAGAAAAAGGAATCTCGAGAATTATGAAGAGGTCAGTACACTGTGCGTTATCACAAAGCTTCCGTTTTCTTTTTCTCTGGATGATATTACACACAAATTACTAACTACAAATAAATTTAGGTGAAGCCCAGCACCGTGAATAAGTTGATGGAAAAATATTTCAAGAATTACAAGTCATGGTGCAAGTATTTGCGGATGGAATCATATCTCAGGTATCATAACGATCTTCTCTCTTAGATAAGTCAGGTTCTTAACGTTCTTGGGACTTTGAAAAGCTTTCCTTCACATCCCTTCTACCCTAAAGTTTCTATTTGTGGATGGTTGGCAGGTTCCCTGCAGGTTGCGATGAACAGCAGTTGAGCCTTCTGTATATTGGCCTTTATCTTCTCATATGGGGTGAAGCATCGAATGTCCGTTTCATGCCTGAATGCCTTTGCTACATATTCCACAATGTAGGTTCTTTTAGTTAGATAAACCTCTTGTCTCTGTTTCTGTGACTAGCAAATATCAACACACACACACCTTTAAAATGTGTCTCTAGTTATCTAACATTTTCTGTGATTTTCTTGGTAATGGAATGATATAAAAAAATTGAGTAATTTTGTGATGATAATTGTATGTGTAAAGTCTACCTGAGATTTTCTAAAGAAAAATTCCTTTGATTTGTTCTGATGCTATTATATTGTAAGATTATATGTAACCATGTTTAAAAAGATAACTTTCTTGTGAAGATGGCGAACGACGTCCATGGAATTCTGTTTGGCAATGTGTACCCTGTAACTGGGGACACATATGAGGCAGGTGCACCTGACGATGAGGCATTCTTAAGAAATGTTATAACACCAATTTACCAGGTCCTACGCAAGGTATGTAAGTTTCTGTTGTAGGTTTCGTTTTTTTCCTCACGTATTAGTTCACTAAGAAGACCTCTTTTTATGGCAAATAGGAAGTCAAGAGAAACAAAATGGGAAAGGCTAGCCATTCAAAATGGAGAAACTATGATGATCTGAATGAGTACTTTTGGTGAGTAAACTCAAGCTTGATCTGGTTTTATATATTTAGTCATGTGTTGTTATCTGAGCAAATTCATTTTTACCGTTTCATAGGGATAAGAGGTGTTTCAGGCTGGGTTGGCCGATGAAATCTGAGGCAGATTTTTTTATCCACTCTGATGAGATATCACAACGTCCGAATGAGGTTTTAATTTTTCTTAGTACTATTTTTGATCTTTATCTTTAATCTTGACGTTTTCTTAGTACTAGTTTTTAATAATTTCAGAGGCACGACCAAGTTTCTCCTGGAAAAAGGAAACCCAAAACTAATTTTGTTGAAGCTCGAACGTTTTGGAACCTCTATCGAACTTTTGACCGAATGTGGATGTTCCTTGTGTTGTCTCTGCAGGTAGAATCTTATTTAAAATTCTCACTCTGCTTCTGCTCTGTTTGATAATGTATGTAGTAATTCTATGATTTTTTTAGATTATGATAATAGTTGCATGGAGCCCAACCGGATCTATTCTTAACATATTTTCTGAGGATGTATTTGAACATGTGCTGACCATTTTCATCACTTCAGCTTTCCTTAATCTTCTACAAGGTAACTTCTAATGACGTTTCAGTATGACATACCCCTATGCTTAATATTAATACCACATTGTCGTTGTTTGATGAAATGCAGCGACATTGGACGTAATTCTTAGTTTTGATGCTTGGAAAAGCCTAAAGTTTACCCAAATTCTGCGGTACATCACAAAATTTTTAATGGCAGCCATGTGGGCCATCATATTGCCAATTACTTACTCGAAGTCCGTGCAGAATCCAACTGGACTAATAAAGTTCTTCAGTAGTTGGATTGGGGATTGGCTTCACCAATCGTCGTACAACTATGCTATTGCATTATATGTCTTACCAAATATTTTGGCCGCTGTGTTTTTCGTACTCCCACCTCTGCGTAGAATCATGGAGCGATCAAATATGCGAATTGTCACGTTTATCATGTGGTGGGCTCAGCCAAAATTGTATGTTGGCAGAGGAATGCATGAAGAAATGTTTGCTCTTTTCAAGTAAGATGATGTTATTCATTGTAGTTATGGTCCCCATTTTTCTTTACAATTCTCTTTCTCATGCATCCTGAAAAAAACTTCAGCAAGTCATTGTTCTCTGGATACATTACTAATATAGTTTTGCAAATCGTTTCATATTGCACACGGCCGTTAGCATTGATGACAAGTTAGTATATGCTTCATGATTAATTCTATTCGATTTATCTGTTTCAGGTATACATTCTTTTGGGTCATGCTGTTACTTAGCAAGCTCGCATTCAGCTACTACGTGGAGGTGAATAAGCTTTATATGCTGATACTTATAAATCATCTTTTTTTCTTTCTACTAATGAGTGTATACTCTCATGTTTACCTCTAGTAATATCGTCATTTAGTATCGTAATCGTTTACTAATTCGGGATATTGTAGTCCTATTTATCATCTAACACTTGCTATATAGGCATTTTCTGTTACCGTTATATTTTAACATGTACTTTTGTTGATGATCCGTGGACAGATATTACCACTTGTCAAGCCAACAAATTTAATATGGGATATGACTGGCGTAAGTTATCAGTGGCATGAGTTCTTTCCAAATGGTAAAGATCATTTTACTCTCATAGCGTCCTTATTTGCTGCTGTTAACTTCGTTTCATTCTAAACTATGTTGATATATTCCTGCAGCCACTCATAACATTGGTGTAATTATCTCCATATGGGGTCCGATTGTCATGGTAAGTATTTTTATTAAATAAACTGGCACGAATATCTCTTAACACCCTGAAATTTTATTGATGTTTAGGTTTATTTTATGGATACACAAATATGGTATGCCATATTCTCCACTCTGTTTGGGGGGATTTCTGGAGCTTTCAACCATCTTGGGGAGGTAACTTGTTCTTCTTCCCTTTTGTTAGTATTATGTAAACATGTTACTGATTCCCTAGGTTCTATCTCCATTTTTTGTGTGTGTAGATACGTACACTTGGAATGTTGCGGTCAAGGTTTAGATTTATTCCATCTGCTTTCTGTAGTAAACTTACACCATTACCTCCAGGCCATCCAAAGAGAAAGCACTTGGTATTTAATACATATAAATTTAATTGTTAAGAAATCATATGCCAACCATTATCATATTATGGGTGACAAATGAAATATTTGAGTAATGCAGGATGAAGCAGTGGACGAAAGAGACATTGCGAGGTTCTCACAGATGTGGAATAAGTTCGTATATACTATGCGGGATGAGGATCTGATCAGCGATGAGTTTGTGGATTTTTTCTATAATATAGACTCATCACACTAACCCCCTCAGTTCCTTTAAGAAATTTACTCATGTATTTTTCCTGTTGCTTTTTTGTTGGTAGGGAAAGAAATTTGCTACTTGTACCTTCGTCTTCTAAAGATGTTACTGTTCTGCAGTGGCCTCCTTTCTTGCTTGCTAGCAAAGTAAGTTATACAGATATCTCTGGAACATCTTCGCCCTGTCCATTATCTCTTCTTGATGATATGTTCCTTTTTGGTGACAGATTCCAATAGCATTAGACATGGCCAAAGATTTCAAGGGAAAGGAGGACACTGATTTATTCAAGAAGATTAAAAATGAATACTATATGCATTATGCAGTGGTTGAAGCTTATGAATCGGTGAGGGACGTTATATATTGTCTTCTTGAAGATGAATCTGATAAAAGGTGTGATTCGCGTTTTTTCCTTTATGATTGGACCCTACTTTACATCAGATTCATGCACTAACTATATACTACTGCTGTCTCCTAATCTATATAGGATTATAAGGGAGATTTGTTATGAAATCGATGTTAGCATTCAGCAACATCAATTTTTAAGTAAATTCCGGATGACTGGTATGCCTTTGCTCAGTGATAAGCTTGCGAAGTTCTTAGATATCCTGGTAACGTGAATATATTTTACTTTTCTCGTTCAATACCAATACTTCTTTTTGTGTGTGCTTATTGTTCGTCCTTTTCAATGAAATCTGGTCGTGCTGACAGCTACATGGTAATGAGGGAGATGAAACTTACAAGTCTCAGATAATCAATGTTCTCCAAGACATTATTGAAATCATCACACAGGATATTATGGTTGACGGTCACGAGTAAGTCTTGATCGTTCATATGTGAAAGTTTGGCTCATTTTCTATGCAACAGAGGCTCCTCTGTTTTTTTCTTTCTAGTTTTTAACAATCCTTATATGCTTAAGCCTGAAAAACTTCACTATGAAATATTCATAATATTCATATAACATGGTTTTTGTCTTCCTACTTTTAAAATCCTTATAAGAAACTTCACTATGAAATGAAATATTCATGTAACATGCTTTGCCTTCTTACCTGTAGAATCCTTAAGAGGGTTCATTTTCAGAGTGGTGATATTAATACCGGCAAGAAAGACCAAAGGTTTGAAAAGATAAATCTTCATAATCAGGACGCATCTTGGAGGGAGAAGGTAGACAATATTTTTGTCTGATGTGAACAACCAATTATGTCTACTGCTTTGGATCTCATTCTTTCATGCTCTTCTTTGTAGGTTGTAAGACTTTTTTTACTTGTGACTTTTAAAGAATCTGCTATTAATATCCCTCAAAATTTGGAAGCTCGTCGTCGTATGACATTCTTTGCAAATTCCCTGTTCATGAATATGCCAGACGCTCCTCGAGTTCGTGACATGCTATCGTTTAGGTAAATGTTTAGCTAAATACCTGAAGAAAATTACTATTGACTCGCACCTTTGAAAACCTTGGTAAATCAAAGTGATAGTGGTCTTAGACAGGTTCTAAAGCAACATTTATTTTTCCACATTTGTATCTAGTGTCTTAACTCCTTATTACGAAGAAGCTGTTCTCTATTCGGAGGACGAATTGAACGAGGAAAATGAAGATGGAATATCTATTTTATTCTACCTACAGAGAATATATCCTGGTGAGTTTCTATTGATGCTTTTAGTAACTACGTCTCTTACAACATATTTTGAAATCTACCCAATGTAAATGTCTGTTTAACAGAGGATTGGGCGAATTTTTTCGAACGTGTAACTGATCCCAAACGGAATTTTTCTGACAAAGAAAAGATAGACCAACTCCGTGAATGGGTATCGTATAGAGGCCAGACCCTTTCAAGGACAGGTATATGCTCTATCAGAATGCTGTAGGATTTTACTTATACTGTGATCGCTAATGTATTAAAAATCCTTGCTATTACTAGTTAGGGGAATGATGTACTACAGAAGTGCTCTTGAACTTCAATGTTACCAGGAATACACTGGAGAAATTGGTTTGTATTTCCTCTCCATTCTCAGTTTTGAATTATTTCGAACTTACAGATTTTACTGTTTGTCGTTTCTTCCTGAGTACTACTGCGTTTGATTGTCAAAAGAATTTTTTTCATCTTACAGCTACCGATGATGGCTACCTTTCCTCAGCATCAAATGAAAATTTTATGAACCGGGCACGAGCTCTTGCAGATTTAAAATTCACATATGTCGTGTCATGCCAGATCTATGGGAACCAGAAAAAGTCGAGTAAACTAAGTGATCGAAATCGCTACAATAACATTTTACAGCTCATGCTCAAGTAAGAAATTTGCCACTGTTTGAAATCAAAACCTTCATGTTCATCTTTTTTTCTGGCTTAGTTTTAATTTTATAAATAATTGTTAGGTATCCATCCTTGCGTGTTGCCTATATAGATGAAAGGGAGGAGATAATTAATGATAAATCACAGAAAGTATTCTACTCCGTGCTGCTCAAAGGAGGTAACAAATTAGATGAGGTAAAATAAGGCAAAATTTGTATTCATATTTCTTACATAAATAGGTCTTATTACAACATATGATAGTAATGTTCTTTGATTTTCAGGAAATATATCGTATCAAACTTCCCGGCAAACCTACTGACATTGGTGAAGGAAAGCCGGAGAATCAGAATCATGCCATCATCTTCACTCGTGGTGAAGCACTTCAGACCATAGACATGAACCAGGTAACTTCCGTCTCTCTATCCGTCAACCAGTTTGTTTGTTGATTCCAACTATGTTTCCTTTTCTCCCCCATTTCAGGACAACTACTTTGAAGAGTCTTTCAAAATGAGAAATGTGCTACAAGAATTTGATGAAGGTCGTCGTGGCAAGAGAAATCCCACAATTTTGGGTCTTCGTGAACACATATTTACTGGAAGGTATGAGATTCTTTTATACGGTCGTTCTTTATGTTAATGAATATGTCTCCACCTTTCTTTTGGCACTAGAGCATCTTTTTTTTTCTTTCTTAAATCTGATTTCTCTCTGACTCCACAGTGTTTCATCACTTGCTTGGTTCATGTCGAATCAAGAAACAAGTTTCGTTACCATTGGCCAACGTGTTCTGGCAAATCCTCTGAGGTATTCTCATAATCTTGTGACTAAGGGGAATTTTACTTCAAAAGTAGCAGCAGACTCTGCATCATTGAATCTTTGTATAACTACTTACTCACGTTTATTTTCACAGAGTGCGTTTCCATTATGGTCATCCTGATATATTTGATAGAATCTTCCACATCACAAGGGGAGGCATTAGCAAGGCTTCAAAGATAATAAACTTAAGCGAAGATATCTTTGCAGGTAGAGAAAGAGTTTATGACAACAAACGTTAAACTTGCTTATTTTATTTGGTGATGGCTAATCATAATGATAACATGCAGGGTACAATTCAACACTTCGTGGGGGTTACATCACACATCACGAGTACATCCAAGCAGGGAAAGGGCGTGACGTAGGGATGAATCAGATTTCTTTCTTTGAAGCCAAAGTTGCGAATGGTAACGGAGAACAAACACTAAGTCGTGACGTTTACCGACTTGGACGCCGGTTTGATTTTTACAGGATGCTCTCCTTCTACTTCACCACTGTTGGTTTCTATTTCAGTAGCATGGTATATGCCTAACTGAACAGTTACTTACTCTCTTGTAGCTGCTCTGCCCCCTATACTAGGAGTAAAAAAAAAACTGTATTTTTTTCTATGTTTCAGATAACGGTGGTCACGGTATATGTGTTTCTTTATGGGCGTCTTTATCTGGTATTGAGCGGATTGGAAAAGGAGATTCTGGAAAGTGCAACTGTGCATCAGTCCAAAGCCCTTGAGCAGGCATTAGCAGCCCAAACTGTTTTCCAGTTAGGTTTTCTGATGGTTCTACCAATGGTTATGGAGATTGGCCTAGAGAAAGGGTTCCGCACGGCCTTGGGTGATTTCATCATTATGCAGCTTCAGCTCGCCTCTGTGTTCTTCACGTTCCAGCTGGGAACAAAAGCACACTACTTTGGGAGGACGATTTTGCATGGAGGTTCCAAGTACAGAGCAACTGGTCGTGGGTTTGTTGTTTTCCATGCCAAGTTTGCGGAAAACTATAGACTATACTCGCGAAGCCACTTCGTTAAGGGACTGGAGTTGGTCATACTACTAGTAGTCTATCAAGCTTATGGGAACTCGTACCGCAGCTCAAAGCTTTATCTATACATCACGTTTTCCATGTGGTTCCTGGTGAGTTCTTGGTTGTTTGCTCCGTTTATATTCAACCCATCAGGGTTTGAGTGGCAAAAGACGGTGGACGACTGGACTGACTGGAAAAGATGGATGGGGAACCGTGGTGGCATTGGAATCGTCGTTGAAAAAAGTTGGGAATCATGGTGGGAGTCAGAGCAAGAACATCTCAAGCACACAAATTTAAGAGGAAGGGTTCTTGAGATAATTCTCGCGCTGCGTTTCCTCCTTTACCAGTATGGAATTGTCTACCATCTCAACGTCGCTCATGGCGACACAACATTCCTGGTAAAATATTCTCTCTTTTTTTTCGCTTCCCTCTTTTAGCTTTAAGAATGCACAATAACTCCGAACCTTTCTTCTTTAAGGTTTATGGACTCTCCTGGGGTGTTTTGTTGGCAGTTCTCCTCGTCCTAAAGGTAAGAAGGTTCCAATAAACAAATCTGCTATGAGCTTCTTTAGCCAAATCTATATTTAGAAATTGATGATTGCTTCTTTTAATTATTTGACAGATGGTATCAATGGGTAGACGAAAATTCGGTACAGATTTTCAGGTTATGTTTAGGATTCTCAAGGCGCTTCTCTTCCTCGGTTTCTTGTCAGTCATGACTGTATTATTTGTAGTCTGCGGCCTTACCATCTCAGATCTATTGGCTTCATTCCTAGCTTTCTTGCCTACCGGCTGGGCCATTCTTCTTGTAAGTTCCGTTCCACACAGCTTTTCTTTGATGAGAATGAAGCATGTTAATAATGTGTTTGGTTTTTATTGTGTGTTTTTGAAGATCGGGCAAACGCTGCGTGGCGTGCTAAAGGGAATAGGAATATGGGACTCGATTAAAGAGCTAGGGAGAGCGTACGAGTACATAATGGGGCTTCTGATATTCACACCCATTGCAGTCTTATCTTGGTTCCCATTTGTGTCTGAATTCCAAACTAGACTGCTGTTTAACCAAGCCTTCAGTCGCGGTCTCCAGATCTCTATGATCCTCGCGGGAAAGAAAGACAAAGATACACCTTCCCTTTCCAACAAAACTCTAAAAGATACACCTTCCCTCTCCAACAAAACTCTATAAATTACTATGATAGTTTATAAGAACTTTTTTTCTTTAAAAAGTTAATATATATATTTTGATGTATTATTTTATTTTAAGATCATAAGAATATTTAATTTTCATTTATATGTATTATTTAATTTTATACATATAATTTTCATGTTGTTCTTATTCGATTATTTGGTGTACAAATAATATAGATACTTTTAAAGGTGTAAATAACAAAACTAACATCAAAATATTTTTGGTTCTCATCCACTGGTCTTATCTTGGTTTGAATTGAATCCATGCTCATATACATCTCTAATGTTGAAGTCTTATCTTGGTTTGAATTGAATTAATTGCTCATATACATCTCTCTCCGGATTTTTATTTCCATATACTCTCTTGTCTCTTCCAAACTCATTTTCCTTCTATTTGTTTTTAGCCACAAATTGAATTGAAAGCCCAACTAAACCTAAACAAGTCTATCTATTTCAGATGATGCCATTATTCTATAATTACTATTGTTGAGATGATATACTCATTTTTACATTTTATTTTTCTTACAAAAAATTCCACACTTTCTTTACATTTTTGTCTGACTACAAAATAAAAATTCTATAACTTTTTTCAAATATTCAACTATGTAACATGATTTTTTTCATAAACAAATCACAAAAATTGGTTTTAATTTTTAAAATGTTAAATGATTTAAAAACAAAGATTATAAGCAAGATTAAATATATTAGAAAAGGAACTAAAAATACTTCTTTACTATAAACCTACTTTGATCAAATAATTATAAATTTTTATTTAACTGGTATAACTTTAAATACTTTTAATAAACTAAAGTTTTTAAAACTGTGTCTTTTCGTTATAAAAGACAAAGTAGTGTTAAATCAATAAGTGTCTTATAAGAATATATCTTTATATCCAAATAATGTCTGTTTTCAATATTTTAAATGTATAAGTTGCAAGAGTTATGTCTTTTCATTAAAAAGACAAATTATTTTTTTACCATTAAGTGTTTTCTACAATTATTAGTTTTAATAGTTGTATCTTTTCATTATAACATATAATTTAGTCTAAAAAGTAGTTAAACAAATTTATTTTTACAATTATTAGTTTTAATAGTTGTTATGTGTATTTTCTGTAAAAGTGCTACTAACTACCTCAAATTTGAAAAGTCTTGACTGTTGGTATAGATTTTTGAAAAATTATAAATAGATCATGTCTATAGATTTTTCATTGTAAATCTTTCACTAATGTATTATATATTAAAGAATGATGAAGAAAACAAATTATATCTTCTTACAAAAATTAGACGATATTCAAATGAAACAAAACAAAACAAAAGATAATAGGAAATCATTTGTATTTGAATTAAAAAAATAAACAAAATACTGAAGTTATTAGTCTTAATTTTCTCCTAGTAACTTAAAATAAAATCTTGACTAAAAACTTGTAACAATATAGTTTTTTGACAGATAATATGTTCAATAAACAATATTTATTAACTAAGTGGAGGTTACAAAAGAGAACTTAAATGGTAACCACCTATTTAATTTGCAACTCTTAGTAAGCTTTCTTTTAAACACATGCGTTCAAAAAAAAACATGTATTTAAGAGGATTGAGTTTATCATAAAACTCAATCAGATTAAACACATGCTCTTTTATTTAAAGAGCACTAGATTTTGACCCGCACGCCCGTGCGGGTATGTTTTTATAAAATATTTTGTTTTTTATGTCAATATTAGAGTGGGACAAAGAACCTCAATTCAAAAAATCGAACCAGTCCCGATCCAAAAAGAAGTACCAAACCAAAACCGATATTGATTAAATATCAAAATTTTGGTATTTAGAGAAGTGAAACCGAATCCGATCCGAACGGAAGTATTTCGGATATTCGAATGTATTTGAAATAGATTTATATAATTATATATATTAATTTTTAGATTTAATATATATAAAAATATCCAGAATATATATAGTATTTTTAAGTTGGTTTAAATAATTGAAAATATATTTAAATAGTCAAATGTAAATATCTAAAATAGTCAAAAGTATACTCAAAACACCAAATATACTTAAAATATTTATTGATTCTCTATCCAAATATTTAAATCAAACCAATTTATATATTAAGTTCAGGTATTCTAACATATGTAATTCAAATTTATATGTAATATATTACTTTGTTTATATATTTTGAGAAATTTAAAGTGTATAACAAAATTAAAAAAATAATTTAAATGAGTTAGCCGAACCCAAACAAACCCGCAAAGATCCGAATCGTATCCGAGGCAAAATTTAGAAATATCCGAATGTGACTAAAATCTCTGACCCCATATCTGAAACCAAAACAAACCCAAACCAAACCCGATTGGATATCCGAACACCCACCTCTAACTCACAATCTATTTTTTTTTCCTTTAAAAACAGAGAAAACATATAATGAATAGTATATTATATGTACTATCATATAAATAATCACATATATTAAAATCAATTTTATTTCATTTTTAGAACGCTACTTTTGATTTTATATTTCTGATCAATAATATTTTATATATTATTTATATATAATTTATTTGTGATCGTATTTTACCTTAAATTTTCTGAATTGATTTAAACTTTATTTTGGTTGCTTTCATATTTTAATTCAAAAAAAATAGACTTGAATTTAATATATATATATATATATATATATATATATATATATATATATATATATATATATATATATATATATATTTACATACTAAAATGTAAACATTTTCTATATATGATTTTTTTTCTTATCATCTAGAATGTAGTTTAGACTATCATACAAAAATGTATTGTCAAATGCTAATAGTTGTAATTATATGTAAAAGCATAGTATATATGTAGTATATATCTCTATTTATAATCTCACGTCATTTAATTATTGAGTAATATAACTTTTGAGTTACTTGTATTGTTCTCAAATGGCCTAAAAATTAATATCAAAATGGTAAGTGTATTAATGTTATGATCAAATCAGATTTATATAATAGTAGGGAAAACCTAATGGCAAGACATTACAACTAATATATTAAAATATCCTTTTATGAGCAAACATTAGTATAATTATATTATTTATATACAAATGGTTCGAACATTGAATATTGAATAAGTAAATATTTTGATGGTTTCGTTTGTGTTTTTGAGAACATGCAGATTTTTTAATGAAACATAACGTGGGCAAGTTATTACCGTATTGAGAATTAGATAAATTTGCAAACCAAGCCCACAATGAATTATTGGACTACAGAACGTCAGTAGCGCGTATTAATTAGAAGCGAAGTAATGATTTGGAAATGTGATAAACTGCATAGTTTAAATCAAGTGGCATTGAGATGTAATTATTGAGGAAAAATCTGGGTTATTTTCTTTTTGTATTTCAGTTTTAATAGTTTAGATGCTCTTTTTAGATCAATATGATCAATATGTGTTTAAAATAAAACACATATTGCGGAACACATGCTCCTTTCTTTAAAGAGCATGCTCCTCTTCAATCAATATGATCAATCTGAAAGGAGCATGTGTTTAATCTGATTGAGTTTAGTCCTTTCAGATTAAACACATGCTCCTCTTGGATCAATATAAACTCAATCAAATTAAACACATGCTCTTCTTATATCAATATATTAACATTTATCATAAAACTCAATCTGATTATCTTCTTAGTTTCCTAATAAGAGTTGCCAATTATTTTATTATCTTCGAGTGTAGAGAATTGTAATCATTTTCTAATCGACACTGTAACATCTCAGCACTTGGTGCATTCGTGTGCTACACAATAACTCTTCATCTGTACAATACATGTACTTGCTATATTTATGTATATATCTTAGAATCACTTATTTGTAAGTTCATGAAATATTTTTCAAAATGCCTTTTTAAATTATAAAACACCAACCTTTTAAAATTAAATAAATGGAATTTGTTTTATATTACATTACGATTGTGAACAAAGTGATTTCCATATTAACCAAGACTAAAAACAACATTCTTAAATTTCATTTATTTCTTTCTTGTGTGATTGTTTTTATTTTACCACCACTTAAATGATGAAACAAATTGTAACCACATTTGATATCTGATTTGATACAAGATGAGAATAACGGTCTAGTCACAATACAATAATTTTTTTTTACTAAAACTTCATTACAACACCATTTGTCAACTTATTTCATTTTGTATATTAAGATGACTCAAAAGATAAAGGGTTTGATATCTTTAGTTATGGTAAATAAGATTATATTTTCTTATTGTCTAAGCATTAACGAGCTTTTATATGATCATGGTGAGAATTTTTTTTTATAAATTAAAAAATTTACAACACTTTTCCTACAATATTATTATTAAAGTCATTTACACTGAAGGTTTTAGTGGAGAAAATGAATTCATTGATAAAAATGATCTTTTATTACATATTACATGGTAGTAAAATTAGAAGTCATTTACACTGAAGGTTTTAGTGGAGAAAATGAATTCATTGATAAAAATGATCTTTTATTACATATTACATGGTAGTAAAATTAGAATTGAAGTATCAAATACAATTTTGAAATATTTATTTTTGTTACTTCTAAAGTAATTGAGTACAATGAATATTCATCTTAAAAATCTTAACATTTTAATTGGTATTACAAGTTCCTTCTTGACCTCCTCAGCCTTACTCAGCCTAGGACCAAGCTCCAACCTGGAAGTCAATCATTCAATCTCATACAAATCATAAATCAACCTCTTAGTCTCTTCAGAGAGTATCTCATACGCTTGGCATATGCGTTTGAAGTTCTCCTCAGCTACTTCTTTCCATCTGCGACCCAAACCAAACAGAAAATATAAAAATCAATAAAAAGGGAAAGAAATGCTAAAGTTGAGATTTTGACACGAACTAGAGGTGATGTATTATGTGATTGGGAAGGACAAGCAATTTAAGATTATTTCAATTTATATAATGTTATACCAAAATCTGCTTCTTCATTTATAAGCAAGTAATATTGTTTTTTTGTAAAAGAACTCTTCAGAAGATATATAATAATGAATAATAATTTGTGAGAGATATACTAATAAGAAGAATGTGTTTTTTTTTTGAACGTCTGGATCGATTATTATCGATTAATTATGCTATTACAATGATGAGAATATTACAAAGACGATTTTACAGCTGACAATTCTACCACCATGTGAGAATACCCGCCTGACAACTTCTTCAATAAGAAGAATGTGTTAAGACCTTTTTTTTTTAACAACTTCATTTCATTGAATAAAAAGACCAGATGGTCAAGTACAGAGATCAAAAAGATCCAAACAAAGCTCAATCTAAAACAAGATCTATGAGCATGACAATGACTCTCTTTGAATCAAGTGGTGAAGCCAAGCCGATCCTCCAAGTGCAAGGTAAGACTGAAGCCTACCATCACGTAAGACACTTTTTGCAATCTCTCGCACCACCTTGTTAGACGAAAATGACTCTGTTTCAAAGGCAACCGAACCAAAAGAGGAGCATAGAGAAGACCTTAAGGGATAAATTTTTGAAGTAATAATGTTTTCAAGCACACAAGTCTTTCATGATTTCAAACAAATCATAAATATCTGATTTGCAATTATAATTTAGCTTATAATTTAGTAAATGATTAGATTGAAATGTCTTTTGAGTTTTAATTAGTTTTAAATATTCAGTTATTTTCAAGATTTTGAAATAACTTAGCTAAAAATAATAAAACATATGTGTTATTTGGTATTGACATATTTGAAATTTTATTACAATCAAATCTATAAAAATATAGATTTTAGTATAGATAATAACATACCCAAAGTAAATATAAATCTTATGTTTAATATTATTTAAAATAAATTTCAACATATTATTGTTATATTCATTTATGTAATTTTAAATCAATCAACTTTAGTTTTTCCTAATTTTCAGAAATATGTTAAGATATACGTAGTTTTACTATATAAAGTGAATTTAAATGAAAATAAAAATTTATTAAAATTTTATCTATTTATAACAGAAAGTTATAGTTAAATTCAGAGAATTATATGAAATTTAATGCATCCAAATAATAAACAAACTGATTAAATATTATATGTGTAATTAAAATAAATTAAATCATTTGAAAGAAATTTTACATAAAATATTAAGTTATTGAAAATAAAATATTAGTAAGTTAGTATAATAAATTTACTTCGTAAATACTTATGGAGAATCACCTAGTGAATAATAAAAAGGTTTAAAGTTGTTCTCTAATATAAAATTACACTTTCATCCTTCTCTCTGTTCTAAGAACGTCTTCTTCTACATGTACACTCTAGAAACTAGAAAGGTGAGTCAACATTGAGAAAGTCAGAAAACACCTTATAAGAACCAGACGAAACATTCCCCTCCCTCTCGGTATGTACACGTATCCGTTGCATCTATTTCTTCTTACAATCAGATTCGTTTTAACTCGGAATGTGGAAATAAAAGGTATTCGTAGGAGATTAGTTCCTTTTTTCATGCCACAAATTGGAAAAAGCTATGGCCTTTTCTGAAACCCATAGCTTTGCAGGTTGATTTCAGGAAGCGTTGAGTCTCTCTTTGTCTTATTCTAGGGTTTTCTTCACAGTGATTGTGTATGTGCTTTTGGGATAAAAAAAAAACCATGAAATCACTTTTGATTCCTGTTTCGATTTTTTGAATACAGTGGGTTGTTGTTTCCTATGATGCATTCGACGGTGCAGCATGGTGGGAACAAGAGTGGCAACAAGTCCACCAACAATGTATGGGCTAACAACCCTAATCTGGCAAAGACAATGGCAGCTTTAGATGAGTTCAAATCTGGATTCCCATCAAAGGGTTTAGCAACCGTGTCAAACAAATGGTGGGGTACAGGAACAGAGACTCCTGAAGATGTCAAGGACAAAGCAGAAATAGCTTCTGAGAAGCAAAGTTCTTTGCTAGCTATTAGGAAAAGAATAGCTGAAGAAGGAAGAGAAGCTCTTGAACTTGGTGTCAGTCGAGGATTTGGTTCCAAAAGACCAGACAAGAGAGATCAGCATCTTCTGTCTCAGATCTTCAAGTCTTCCCTGCCTAAGGATTGGGTTACTGATTCTTCTTGAGTTTGTGTTTATATTTGTTTAGAACAGAGTTCCTCTTCTTGAACTAGTGCTCTGTGTTATTTGTGATCTCTCAAGTTCTTTTAACTCCCCTGCAACTATGTATTATTATGTTTTGGTATTTGAAATGAATAACATTATTGTAGTAGTGTCTGAGAAGAATGCACTAAGTCTCAAAAGTGATTGGAGATCCAACAGAAAGACGTTGCATAGAATTGACATTAAATAAGTAGTGTCAATTCCAAAAACATCGAAACAAATGATACAATTGACAATGAACTTTGAAGGAAAGATATAACATAATCAGAGGAGATGCCGGAAAGGGAGGGGAAGAAGCATAAAGGTTTTGTCAGGTATACGTCCCAGAACTGAAACTACTAAACGCCGTGCCAGTGGGAGGTTTCCATGCTTTTCTTGCTCTTACCGTGTGAGGAACACAGTCTGATTTTTTTATGCCAAATGCCTGCAAATAGAAAATCATGAGGAAAGAGCTTCAAATCCCCTCTCAGAAACAGCCTACGATAAAATACTGAATACTATTATTGTTTCAAAGATTTAGATACCAAGCAGGCAGCAGAGACTACTCATCAGGTAAACTAAAGACTTGTATCTCAAATCCAGTCAACTCCTGGAAAGGATTAAAGCATATGGTCTGAAGTATCTATCCTTACCCCCCAACTAAATGCACAAGAGAAAGAGAAGGATCAAAGGAAATGGCTTCACTTATCCTTGAGTTTTGAAAAATTTCCTAGGAAAACATACAGAGTATCTTGTTGAAGCCACAAAGCAGAATGTATCATATGTATCATACATTCATACCACAAAGCAGAATGTATCATACATTTATACAAACCAAAAAGAAAAAAAGCAAGGTTCTAAGACAGCCTACAAGAAGCGTTAATCAAACTGTGCACAAGGAAAGTTAAATTTAACCTTTTGAAGAGTTCTGAAAAGTAGCGTGTACCGTTGTAAGCTATGAACCAAATCAAGACTACCACCAAACCATCTGAAAAAAAAGAGAGTTAAGGATAGGCAAAAAAGAGCCAAAGAAAGATGCAAAGCAGAGATTTTGAGGTCCTAAATTTTCAAAATCCAACATTTCTCCCAAATACTATTCATCACAAACTCTTCAATATCATTTATAAGATTTAAATGATAAAACGAATGAAAAGAAATTCAGACATCAACACCAAATATTTAAGCAGAAGACAGAGGAGATCACTGAAAAAAAGAGAAAGGATACTGAAGAGGTATCGTTCCCACCAATCAAGCATATACAGCCCGAACGTGACATTGTAAAGATAGATTTTTCGTTGAACCCAGTTCATATCTGATCCAATTTCCTACAAATCATAAAAAGGCCAGAGATCACAAATCTGGATCCGATGATCTGAAAATATCATTCTCAAAAGACTCAAAATTTACCAGGTGAATCCGGTAGAAAAATGTGATTCAAGATCTACGAAATGGTATCTAAACTTCAGATGATTGATTCTCTCAAGTATCGTCTTTGAAGAGACGTCGAGTCGAAGCTGGAAAAGTCTGTCTTGTCTCATCCCACCCACGGTTTAAATTAATTAATTAATATCGGTTATGTGAAACTAACCGGATGGATTGATTTTGTCGATTCTTAACCGTCCATCTGTGACAGATCAGACTTAATCGGTTAACGTTGGTTTGTCTGAACCCGAAACACACTATACAGCATCGAACTGCTTATCCATATTTCCCTCGCAACTGCCGGAACATGAACGGTGAAGCGATGGTGCAGGACGATGACAGTTTCTTCGATTCCGATCAACATGATGACAATGGTGGATACTAGGCGGAATTGAATCGAAAGACGGGATAGCTGGAGAGTCTCGAAATCAGGAACTAGCGCGGGTAGAATGGTGAAATCAGCACGGAGAATCGAGGATTGGAGAGGAGCGGAAGCAAATTCGAGTGACACGAAGAGAGATTGATTGACAAGATGGATGAGGCCATAGCTGCGGGAGCATCGGAGCTCGAGACAAAAGACTAAAGTGGCAAGGAAGAGGCAGTGGTGGCTGGTTTAAGTAAGAGGAGAACGAGAAGAGAATGAAGGAGTTGGAGACTAAGCTTGGTGCTTTGGAGCCTTGGAGGTGAAGGAGTTAGAGCAGAGGAAGAGATGAGAGATAGGATTGAGAACTGGGAGAGAAGGAAGTTGATGAGTTGAAGGAGAAGCTCCAAAGTTTTGGAATTGAATGTTTACGAGTCGCAGGAGTTGAAAACAGACAAGAAAGGTTGTGGCGATGGAATCAGAGATTTTGGAGTTAAGAGAGACAGATTGATGATTCTGAGAAGATGATCATTGGATTTAAGACCACTTAATGGCATTGAGCTTAAGTCATGGTATCCGGCTACTGTGACTGCTGGTTCTAGTGGAGCTATGGCGCCTGTTGGGAAGGACGTTGTCTGCTACATTTACCAATCCAAGAGGGTTTGATTCAACTTATAATATCTAATTTCTTTGTGTTGTTTACATCTGTTTTCATTACAAACATCTTAAAACACTGAGTTGTGGTTTATACATTGTGGAAGACATTTTTGTAAAACAGTTTTACATATCAGTTACAATCCTTTTGAATTTCTTCTTCTTCTTCTTCTTCTTCAACCCACAAGCTGTTTGGCTTCGAGAGTCTTCTCGTACTCTTCAATAGACTTGAAGAGCTCAGAGAAGTTACCTTTACCAAAGCCACCACATCCTCCACTCTGGTAAACCTTCCCTTCCTCATCTTTCTTCATGCATCCTACTCTCTGTATTATCTCTATAAATATCGTCGGCCTATCACCACAAGAATGAGATTCTTAGCATCTGATCAACCCTAACTAACATAAAAGAGAAAGAGACTCTTCTTACCTGTCACCAAGTGGCTTTGTAAAGATCTGAAGCAACGTCCCTTGATCATCTCTGTCCACAAGAATCCCCAACTCCTCACACTCCCTAATCTGTTCGTCGCCGAGCACATCTCCAACCCTTTTCTTGAGATTCTTGTAGTAAGTAGGCGGAGGAGAAGGCATGAAGTCGAACCCTCCAACGCCGCTCCTCTTCCGCATCTCCCTCAGAGTCCTGAATATGTCTTCGCTCATCAGAGCCAGATGCTGTAGCCCCGCGCCTTCGTTGTGTTCCAGATACGTCTGAATCTGACTCTTCCTCTTCGTCCCGTGCACCGGCTCATTTATCGGCAGAAGAACCATCTCGTCGTTGTTGGCTAGCACCGCCGAGTTCAAACCGCTCTCGGCTGTTCCCACGTCGTCTGCTGTGAACTCCGCGAACTGGTGAAAGCCGGTGAACCCCGCTAGGTAAGTCAACGCTGGACCAAGCTCGGGGACGTTTCCAACGGCGTGGTCAAGACGCCGTATACCGTAGTCGAGTGGAAACGACGACGTATCATCCACAAGCTCAAATCCTGGAAGGAAACTAACGGCGTCTCCTTCTTTATAACTAACGTAACGGAGGACGACATCTCCGTATAGTTTAACTTCCGCGATCGTAACGGCTCCTTCTAGGACGCTAGGAGGTGAGGAAGGAACGGCGCCGTTAGCTACGCTGATGGAGAAGGCTGACTCTGCGTCTTCGACTTCAATCGCGACGGCTCTCACGCCGAGTCCATGCGAAGAGAAGAAGGAGCGGCAAGAAACGTGATCGAAGGACGGGATGGATGCTGTAGCATTCGGTCGAGCTTCGCCGGAGGAGAGAGACGGGGAGTAAGGAGCGGTGAAGAGGAATCGGAGGTCGCCGGAGGTGAGTAGGTAGGAGGCGTGAACCATGTTTCCGGTGGAGAGATCTGATTTGGCGGAGAGTCGCATACCGAGTCCCCACGAGAAGCGGCGGGCGACGTTGGTGGCGTCGCCGCACCAGAACTCGATGTGGTGGAAGCGCTTTACCTTGAACTTGTCGGACTTTGGATTCTTCCTCACGAACTTGGAGAATCCGACGAGTTTAAATCCCGGCGAAGCAGCTTCGTCGTGATGCTGGCTCTCAGAAACGACGGCGTTTTCGTGCCCCATAGGTTTCAACCTTCAGCTGCTTGAACTAGAAGACTCTGTTACGGAACTCAGTGTGGTTCGTTGAGCTAATGTACACAAATAATAAGGATTTTAATTTATTTTTAAAATCAGTTTATTTTGGAAAAAAAATCAACGGTTTATACAGTCTTAGTCAGATCGGGTGTTGACTATTGTTGGACATCCAAGAGTACACGTGTACGGTCAGACTTCATCAAAAGGAAACGTTACTTGATATACCTCCTCCCCTGATGGTGCTGGTGGTTGTCTCCTTGTCCAGTTACGGAGTGCGTACGTGTAAGACTTATCCACCGTTGAGAAACATTGCATTTTCCCACAATATCCAAAAGACAAAACTACTTTCTCATATTTTATCTGTTAATGACTTATTAATGTCAATTTTTCTAATACACTGCGTATGAAATGTTACAACACAAAGTGTAATTAAAAAAATGATATTCCCTTGTTTTGTACAACACAAATGAGCTTATGTGGATGTAAATAAACTACACCTGCAACATCTAATGCTTGAGTGTGTGAATGTGAGTGTGTGACCACCTAGTCTACCATTACATGGTTCATGCCTAACTTACAGTTTGCTTTCCATCATACAACAGCCTAACTCATAGTCAGACGCACTTGTGGAGACTTAAGAAAACAACTTAACCCTTCCTAATCTCTAAGGTGTATCCTAATTACCTCTTTTATACCTCCACTCAATTGGCATAAGCCCATCTATCATCATTTTTCTATACAGCTCATGCGCTTCACGCCATAGTCTTTTCCTCCGCAATCCTATCATCATCGTCATGTACGTTACAACATCAGGCAGTACTCCTTTGAGATCGAGATTGCAGTATAAACACCAAGCCTCTTCCACCTTACCCGCCTTGCACATCCCTTTGATGATAATATTATACGTAATAATACCAATACCCATCTCACTCTTTTCCATATCCTCCAATATCACCAACGCCTTCTTCACCTTCCAATGCTCACATAAACAGTCTAACAAAATGTTGTAGGTGAAAATATCGGGACGCACGCCGCAAGAAACCATCCGACATAGAACCTTGTCAGCAGCTCTGAATCTCCCCACTCGACAATAGCCCTGATAGAGAGTGTTGTAAGTGAATATATCACCGACAATTCCATCACGCACCATCGTACAGAAGATTCTCATCCCATCATCTACCCTCCTAAACTTGCAAAACCCATTTATGAGAGTATTATAAGTCACCAGATTCGGGACGCAACCTTTCCTCACCATAACCCTAAACGTGTTTTTCGCCTCATCTAGACGACCGTGAATACAAAGCCCATTGATCAACGAATTGTAAGTAACAATATTGGGATCTACTGATCTCCGAATCATCTCCTTATACACTTCCTCAGCCTCTAACATCCGCCCCTCTTTCACATACGCATCGATCAAAGCACTGAAAGTGACCACATCCGGCTCGATCCCTTTCTTCATCATGTCACTCAGCAATCTAGCGGAGACACCCCATACACCGGAGCTAAAAAGACCAGTGATAAGTGAGTTATACGTAACAGCATCAGGACTAACTCCAACGTTCTCCATATGTATCAAAACGTCAACCGCAGTAGTCAAACACCGGTTTTCGCAAAGACCATCGATGATCATGTTGTAGATTACAGCGTTGGGTTCGTAATCCAACTCCACCATCTGATCAACAAGAGACATAGCATCGTGAATCCTATTCACTTTACAAAATCCACTAACCAGCGACCCGAGCGTGACTACGCTAGGGTTATAACCAAGCTTCATCATCTTTCCGAGGAAAGATAGAGCAGCTGAGAGCTGAGAGCATCTGCATAAACAGTCAATCAAGATACTGAAGCTGTAGAGATCATGTGTGATTCCTAACTTATCAACCAGAGTGAAGAGATAGATTACGAGACCGTGCTGGTTCATCTTCGCGATGGCGGTTAGTACTCTACTGAAATCGATGATGGAAGGGAGGGGACGAGACTCGGCCATGTCGTAGAACAAACCGACTGCGTCGTGTAGTTTGATCGAGCGGAGCTCGCTTCTTCTCAATCTCTCTCGGTAGTCACTGACGCGAGAAAATGCTCGGAGACCGCTGATATATGAGAGAGCGGTTACGGGGTTACCTTTCTCCAGGATATGACGGTGATGGTGAAGAAACGTTTTCGCGATTGTAATCGATCTCCGCATCCGTGGTGGATTTTTCGGTTAATTGGATTCGTTCGCCATCTAATATCACGGGGCGTCGCGCTGCGAATCCTAAGGAGAAAGACGCCGAGTAGTTATCTCCGGCGAGCTTGATTACTGACTGTCGCCGTTGGGTTTCATCAAGGTTTTGTAATTGTTTGTTCACATGAAACGACGGCGTATTCGATGAGTGAGTTTCCTTTAATTCAAGTGACTAATCCCGTTTGTTTCCTATAAAACGGTGACGTATTGACAAAAAAAAAAAACAGCGATTGCGTTGAATTAGCATATACAAAAAAATACTCAAATCACCTGGATGGTTTTTCAGTCTCATTCATTTTCAGAGTTAGCATAAGGTTGCAACCTACTTAGTGTGATCGTGAGGTAAAGGTAGACATCACTAGAACAAGTTTTAAGGAACATGTTACAACTTAAGTTACAAGCTTTACAGAGCAAGCTTATTAGCTACGGCCACATATTCTCATGCAATGTTTGGTTCCGCGTCTTGAGGGTTCTCCACAGCTGTTATATGCTTTTTAAACAAAGCCGAAGCTTCTTCCCTCTCTTCACGACGTCCCAGCTTGTCGTATACCATCGCCATTAAATACAAAGCTTCAGCTGCTAGTTCATGGTACTGCACAATAATCACAATGGTTAAAAAGCAACATAGCATCCTCTTATGCAATGATGTGGCGATATAACAGAGTTCGTGCTTATTTTTTAAAAGCAAAAGCTACATAAATATTCTTAATGGCTCAAGTTACCTCCAAAGCTTGAAGCTCATCTGAAGCTTGCCTCAGAGAATCCAGGAAACTGGCGAAATATTTTTACAAGATAGAACAAACAAAAGTCAACCAATCAGAAACTCGCAAGTTTGCAACAAGCAAGAAACGAAACTTATCCGTATAGATAGATTCTATTCGTTATGTTCTGAACATCCTCGCTAAGCTTAATATTATAAACCACGATGTCATTCCTTTTTAGTTTAATCTAATAAAACAGAGAACAAGTTGGATTATTGCTTTCATTACTAAACATAACAAACAAATCTCGTACCTTCCATACATGCTACAACCAGTGGAAGGAGGAACAAGGTCAAATCCCTCAGTCCCTGGACTTTTAGGCAATGGACCATGGATCAGATCATGTTTGAACTTAATGCCTAGTGCCACATATATCTAATAGGTAACCACAACTGGATATTTACAGGAGTCGCATCAAGCAGTAAAAATAAAGAATGACCGAAAAAACAAAAACAAAAAAAAACAATACCTCGAACGAGAAAAGGTTAAAAGCCAAAATGCAACGACGAACAAACATTCCCAAGTTGCTGTTTGGATCCAAAACAATCTGATCATCTAGCACAGCTCCTGAATCAAGGCTTACAAGTATTCCGACGTACAAAAACAAAGTAATAACCAACAAGACCCAAGTAGCTAACCTCGCATGTCAGTAAAGAAATTCAATAGATCATCTGGTGAAGACAAAGATGAAAATCTATTTTAGTTAAATGCTCAGTTAGCCACACATCCAAGTCTTCCCCAACTTCTCTCAATTTGTTGATGAGCTCTTCCAGCTTCATCTCATACATAATCATCGCATGCCTGCAACATTAAAAATACAATTTATTCAAAAAAACAAAAAAAAAACATTAAAAATACAAAAAATTCGTCAGGACAATTGTTCCCAAATCCACACTCCATCGTCACTCATCGAAACCAATAAGAGAATCAATTATATAACGTTTCAAAGTATCATCAACTCGCGAGAATCTAGGGAAAACGTTGTGCTAATACCTCAAAAAAGCACAGAAAACAAATGAGATAAATGCACATAAACTTAGTGTGAGAGAGAGCAAGTAGAGAGGGCGAGTCGGTTGATACAGTTAAACGAGTAAGGACGCGTGGCAATACGAGATTGGTGGGAGAAGTTTGGGAGAAGTTTGTTACAAGTTGGTGAGGCGGTTAAGAGAAACAGAGTATAAATAGAGATCGATGTTAAACTTGTAATTCATTCAGAAAAATATCTTGATTCACTTTCTTAAAGAACTTGGTTCATCTCTGTAACTCTTTACAAGCTTATATTGGAAAGGATCGTTCTTCTTTCGGGATCTTTTGCAACTAAGCTACGTTTTCGTGTTTGTTACGAACGTGGAAGCGATTCATCATAACGATAGATACTTTATCGTTATCAGTGGTATCAGAGCCTCTCATCCTCGGAATCTATGGCGGGAACACGATCACAGACGTCGTCGGAGAGTAATACGGCGGCGAGGGAAGCGGAAGGTGCTTTAGCAGCTCGATTTGAAGCTTTAGAGAAGGCGATCGCATCACAGATCGAGCAAAATCAAAGGCGCGATGCTGAGATGAGCGTTATGCTCGAAGCCTTCAAGACGATGTCAAGTCAGAATCAGGCGAACGCGTCGGCGATGGGAGAAGCAGTTCGCGACGAGGCTCATGGCGTCGGAACGATTCGAGCTGGATCATTTCGTTATAATCAACATGATCAAGCTCCACATCGGAGGACTCGATTGACGAAAATCGATTTCCCTCGATTCGATGGAACGAAGTTGGTGGAATGGTTTGGTAAAGCTGAAGAGTTCTTCGCGATTGATAATACACCGGAGGAAGCCAAAGTAGGCATTGCAGCGATGCATTTCGATGGTGATGCGTCAGCTTGGCATCAAGCGGTGCGTCAGGAAGATGAACATGCAGTGGTATTAAGAAATTGGAGAGTTTATAAGAACAGACTCAAAGAAAGATTTGAGGAAGTTCTTGATGATCCAATAGCAGAGTTGAAGGAGCTGAAGGAAACAGAAGGGATCGTGGCGTATCATGGGAAGTTTGAATTGATTAGAGCACGACTCAATATGTCAGAGGAGTATCTTCTGAGTGCTTATCTAGCCGGTTTACAACTGGATACTCAGATGCACATAAGAATGTTCAGCCCTCAATCAACTAGGCAATGCTTGGTGCTTGGCAGGTTATATGAGAAAGCACACCCAAGGAAAGAAGCTAAGAGTAACTGGTCTTATCAGAAACCTCATACGAATCAGAATCAACAGAAGGGCTTACTGCCACAGAAGAAGGTTGATAGTGATAAGCCTAAGGAAGCAAATGGGAAGTTGAAACCTTTTCTTTCCCAAGAAGAGATGAGTGAGAGGAGAGCAAAGGGATTATGCTACTATTGCGACGAGAAGTATACTAAGGATCATTACTTGAAGTTCAACTATATTCTATGGATTGTGAAGAAAGAGAAGAGTTCCATGAAGCAGCTGAGTATATGGAAGGTGATACTAATGGTGAAGAGTTGGAAGAGGCTAGAATATCAATCAATGCTATTACTGGTATCACTGACTACACAACAATGAAAGTTCGAGGAATCCATCAGAAGAAGACACTGTATGTGCTCATTGATTCAGGATCAACACACAACTTCATCGATCAAAAAATAGCAGAGAAGTTGGGGTGTACAATCAAGGAAGCAGGGAGATCCAAAGTAGCAGTGGCAGATGGAAACCGGATTACAGTTTGTGGTAAAATTGAGGCTTTTCGTTGGGAGTTTCAGGGCCATAAATTTGTTTCAGACTTTATGGTGATTCCTTTGGGAGGTCATGACGTGGTATTGGGGGTACAATGGTTAGCAAAGTTGGGTCCAATCACATGGGACTTTGACAAGTTGGAGATGTCGTTTAAATGGAAGAATCAGAATCAGTGGTATCAGTGGTATCAGAGCCATTCTATCCTCGGAATCCACCGCAAAATTGATCAGAATCCATGGCGCAAGATCATTTTCAAGCATCTACAGTTAGCGAAGCTCCAATCAGAAAGCGTTCAATGAAGTCCCGTCGGATAATATCGAGTGAAGAAATTGACGATTGTAGGCTGAAGGGGATATGTGTGTTCTGCAACAAACCAGAAATCCCAGAGCACTACCACAAGAACGCAAGACTTTTCTTGATAGATGGTGATGAAGATCAACTCTTTGATGATAAGGAGTTGGTCCAAAAGGAGGTTGAATCTGAATCCTTCTTGTGCAATGAGAGGTGCGATGTATTAGGGGTGATTGCAAAGATGGATTCGATTGATGCAATTGCAACACTGGACACAAATGAGTCGATTGTAACGAAGGATTACAGGGATTTGATTCCAGAAATCGATTCACACCAAGTTGTTGAGTCACTGGTAGTATATTCAACGGATTCGATTCCTGAGATTGATTCAAACTTGGAGGTTGAAGCAGCTTCTGTTCATCAGCTTGAGGAGTTCGAGAAAGAGGTACCAATATTCTCTTTGGAACCAAGCCTTAGAGTAGATCAATGTCAGTCTATGTTGCTTCAGAACATTGGTTCGCAACCTTTATACGATGATTCACGTCATGATCAAGTTGGTGGTGTTTGGAGTGCTCCAAAGGCTGAAGAAGCATACATTTTGGATATGGATGTGGTGGAAATGTTAACTCAGAAGTCAGCAGAAGCTGTTGATTTCGTTGCACACCAGTTGTCTGATCAAATGTTGCTTAGAGTTTGTTTTAAGATGAATCAAAGGAGGTATCAAAAGGACTGGACTTTCAAGTACAAGCTTAAGAAACGAAGGCAGCATTTCTATGACAAGGTTTTCACAGAGAAGGAAGAGCTTCAGGTGGTTGTTAGTGACAATATCAATGCTGGTTTTGGATGGGACACGTTTTGTGGTTGTCATGTAGAGTTGGTAAGTGTTTGTGCTACTGGTGAGAATATGATGCTAGCTGAAAAAGTTGGAAACAAAAATGTTGCAGAAATTCTGAGCAGGTGGACTGTGATTCCAGTGACGAGCCTTTTCCAGCCTGAGAAGGAAAGGTTGACTGGTCTTGCTGTTAAGTTTCAAAGAAGGGCTGGGGTTAATTGGTTTCATATTGTTCAAGGATTTGATGCTGTTAGTAAAACAAACATACAGTATAGTGGCTCCAATGTATGGCATCGTTGGAAGAACAGGAGTGAGATAGGAGAAGCTGCTCCAGGTCTTATGCAATGTCTGTTTCTGTTCACTGGATTACCATGGTCAACGGACAATATCGCTTGGTGTGAGGGTGCTTTTATTATGTTGCAGCAGGGCACAAGAGTGATATATGTATTGCCAAAATACCATTTTCTGCAACTTCAGAAGCGTGCCAGTGATATTGAAACTACAAATCACAAGGACCAAGCCTCTGTTTTCAGTGTCCATGATGTGGAAGCATTTGCTGTAGGGCCAAAGACATCCACAGAAGAACGTCTACAATACATATGTGAGAAAAAGATTCCCAGACGAACAGAGCAACAGCAAATTAAACAAGAGAAACTTCTAAAGTGTTGGAGATTTAAGTTCAAAGACAAGTTTTTGCTTCTAAATGATGAGGCAGTAAGAGTTCTGGAAGAGTTGCAAGCTATGTTCGAAGATTTAACATACATAATGAAGCCAACTGAAACTTTGTTTTCTGATGTGGAGATTCGGACTAGTTTCTGGAATAAATGGGACAAGTTACTTTTGAGGTACAGCGAACACATTGCTGAAGTTGTGAGCTGTGGGACCGCAACTCAAGTGACAAGACTTGGCCAGAAAGAGAATGGAAGGGTGCTTGGTTTTGCTGATAAGATGCACATGAGAGATGTGGGACAAGATCAAGTGGTATATGCAGTTTCTGAGGCGCTTTTGTGGTCAAGGGCCGGACTTGGTTATAGCAGGAACGTGTTTGGTTCAAATCAAGCTGTGGGTCATTGGTTTTGGCTTGTTCAAGAGTTTGACACTGATAGCGGAACAAACATACGATGGTTACATACACAGTTCTTAGCATTGCCGGTTACAGAGAAGGAGCAACAGGTTCTGTTTCCTACAGTTCTCAAGCCTTGGGATCCAGGTAGTACTGCCTTGATATGTTTGAGAGTTTTGTCGCAACATCGTTGGAAGAACAGAAGGGACAGTCAGCTGAGTTCCTTGAATATATTGATTGTGTTGATGTTGCTGGGAATGGAAAATGCAAAGAAGTGTGGAAGAATGAAACAAGACAAATTTCGCAAGTCTTGGAGATTCAAGTTCAGAGGTTGCAATGGAGTTTGATGAGTTTCAGACCAGCGAAAAGAGTGCATTTTGTGCTTCGCTTAATATGGATGTGGGCCTGTGGCTAAGCTGCAGAAATTCTGTACCAAGAGGTGGCTAATGGGTATTGCGAGGTGGAGAATTCTCTAAGGACGAATTGCCATGTTCACAACAAACAGTCTCTACATTTTAAGCTAACCTTGTGGTCAAGGTTTTTTGAAGAGGAAGGATTTGATACAGGGAATGTGTGAGGCACGTCCTTGGACACGTCAGCTAAATGAAGAGATCAACAAGAAGTATAAAAACAGAAGACGGTTTCACTTGGAGAATTATCGAAAAAGATCAAAAGTTTGTTAGAGTTTTCTTCTTCCTTTTCTCTGTGGTTACTATGATTTTCTTGGGAACTTTCTAGGAAAATCTCCTCATTGTTGTTCTAGAACTGTTTCTTCTTCTAAGTTCTTCACACATTGAGAGTTGGTTTGGCGTTTTATGAACGTGATTCCAAAGTTACTATTCATCATCTTCTCCAATACAGTTTATCTGTATCATCGGTTGTGGTGAGAAACGGAAGAGAAAGGGAAGGGGAGAGACATCTGGAGCGTATATCTGCAGGAGAATGCAAACGGAGATATTGTGCGGAGTTACCGCAAAAGCGCCGGCTGTTCTCGTTGATCCGGCCATCTCTCTCCGTCGCCGCCGCTCGTTTTAGAGCAACCGTACCGTAGGCTCTATCAATCTCTATTCACTCTGCAGCTCAATTTCTCGCCGGTACTTCCTCCGACGAGCAGCCGGGATTAGGTCCACTTCGGGTGGAGATTTATTTTCGATTCGACTCGCCGGGAAAGTGAGCACTGGTTTGAATTGAAAATAAAATTAGAAATAAAACCCTTTTCTTAAATTTGAGAACCGGTTATTTATTTCCGGTTCACAATCGGGTACAGCCGGCCGTTCAATTAAGAGTATCATTTCATAAACTCTAGTTTTATTAAATAGAATGACAGAACATCGGGGATGTAGCTCAGATGGTAGAGCGCTCGCTTAGCATGCGAGAGGTATGGGGATCGATACCCCACTTCTCCAGTTACTTTTTTTCTAAAAAAATCTACATCAGCTGCAAGTTTGAGATACTTTCTTTTATTAGATGTTTTAGGCACGACTTTCTTTACTTTAAACTTATGATTCATATGGTGAAAAATGTTTCAGGGATGTTATGATGGAATACTCGAAGCAAGTGATGAACCTGCTTTGCCATTACTACCAACCCCCTGCAGAGCCTGACCTAACTTCAGACTCAAGTAAGCACCTCAGATTTGCTCCACACTAAGATATGAACACTACTGATGATAATGTACATATATTTACAGTTTAATGTAGCATAAGTCAAATATCAAAAGAGTGTGAGAAAGAGTATTTGTACTAATCAAATATGGTTGAGACTTTGATATTCTCTGTAATAAAACTTCTTGTTTATTATCAAGACGGTGCTAAAGCCAGTGGGCCAGGGGTAGTGTCGGAAGCCTTGTCTTTTCCCTTCTTACAAACATTATCTCTGATCAATGGTCTTCTTGTAGCGACGTGTCTTATTCAAACCCATGAAGAAAGTTTCGTTTTTTCTTTGTGGGTTCCGTTTATTATCAGATTGCTCTGTTATCTGATCAGAAAAAGAAAAAAAGCAATGGAGACGATGAAGATATCTTCATTCGATCGTGTCAGTGAGCTTAAAGCTTTCGACAACACCAAGACAGGTGTAAAAGGCCTCGTAGACGCCGGGATCCCAGAGGTTCCACGCATATTCCATCACTCATCTCTCAAACCATCAAACCCTAAACCGCTTTCCTCTGACTTGCAACATCTCACAACGATCCCAACGTTTGATCTCGGAGGACGTGTCTTCGAGGACGAGACTAAGCGCAAGAACGTGATTCAAGGGATTAAAGAGGCATCAGAGAAGTGGGGTTTCTTCCAGGTGATTAACCATGGGGTTCCCCTCGATCTTCTAGAGAAGATGAAAGATGGAGTTCGTGGGTTTCACGAGCAACCACCAGAAGTGAGGAAACAATATTACGGGAGAGATTTCAGCAGAAGGTTTATGTATTTGAGTAACTTCGATCTTTTTAGCGCTCCAGCTGCTAACTGGAGAGACACTTTCTCTTGTACAATAGCTCCAGATCCTCCAAAACCAGAGGACTTGCCAGAGATTTGTAGGTATGATGTGACTCCATTGCTTAACCTGCGTTGATATCATGACCGGTTCTAGGCACATCTATTTCGGTTTAGTTCTCAAATTTTAATAAGCTAGTGTATGTATATTTGGCATGCTGGTTTGGTTAGTTCGGGTTATTTGGTATTTGGTTAGTTTGAACCTTACTGAATTAACTCAAAAGTCAAAATAAAATTTGGTTTGATATTCAGTTAATTCAGTTTTCGAAAATCCTACCAAAAGTTTTGATTTCAGATACATTTTGGTTTAAATTTATTGTTTTTTGGTCAATTTTATTTAGTTCGGTTAGTTTAGTTAGTTGGATTCTTTATGGTATAGTTTGGGTATAGATTCATTTTCTTAAAGAAAAAAAAAGCAAAATAACCGATTACCGGACCGGTCCCATACACTGATCATTTTTGAAAACCTGACGAATTCGAACCAAATTAATAGAAATTTTGGTTTGGTTTGGTTCATAATGTTAGGTCTAATACAGATGTTGCATGGTCATCAAATCGTCAAAAACAAATTTAGTAAGATTAATTCAAAAATGTTTATGATCCCACAAATCTCTGATTCAGCCTTGTTTGATATGTTGTATCTATTTTATGTAATGAATTGTTTCAGGGATGTTATGTTGGAATACACAAAGCATGTGATGACTCTAGGAGAGTTTCTCTTTGAGCTTTTATCAGAAGCTCTAGGGTTAGACCCTAACCATTTGAATGAGATGGATTGCTCAAAGGGTTTGCTCATGCTTAACCATTACTACCCACCCTGTCCAGAGCCTGACCTAACTTTAGGCACAAGTCAGCATTCAGACAACTCTTTCCTTACAGTGCTTCTACCAGATCAAATCGAAGGTCTTCAAGTCAACCGTGAAGGGTATTGGTTTGATGTTCCTCATGTTCCTGGTGCACTCATTATCAACATCGGAGATCTTCTACAGGTTAGTTTGCGCAATCATTGCCTTTTGCTCTATTTTGCCTTGTATAGAATGATCTGCCTCTTGGTTCGAAGGTTATTTTGTTTGTTTTTCTTTGGTGCAGCTTATAACAAATGACAAGTTCGTCAGTCTGGAGCATCGTGTATTGGCAAATAGATTCCCACAAGCTCGAGTCTCCATCGCGTGTTTCTTCACCACTGGTGTAAGACCGAATCCAAAAATGTACGGACCCATTAGAGAGCTTCTGTCTAAAGAAAACCCTCCAAAGTACAGAGAGACAACCATTAGAGAGTACACTGCTTACTACAATACCAAAGGACTTGATGGGACCTCTGCTTTACTCCATTTTAAAATATGAACTACAACTTTTCCACACACATTCAACATGGATGTATAAGTAATATATCTAGATTCGCAGACTCAATTATTCTGAGAACAATATCAAAAGTGTGATTAAGGAAGAGAACAGCCCAAGAGGTTCACAAATATATTACTGTTTATACTTTTTACACTTGAATTCTTTTTTTTGAATTATACAGATTTATACAGGGGAATTATGGTCCCCACCAAAGTGGAGCAAGACTTGTACGTGTTAGCAGCCTATGTTTCTGACACACGTGTTGGTCGTCTCCTGGTGATGCCAAAATTTAAATTCTCTAGTGACTAGGACTCAAACCCTAGTAACTTCATCGTATTGGGCTTCGTTCTCAAACTAATCACCACAGGATCACGAGAGTCGGTTACACTTAAGAATCTTTATAAGCGCAGAAATAAAAGTATCTTCATTGGTCTTAAATCATTAAGTGGTCTTACCATAGAAGTCTGCATGAATTGTTTAGCAAAAGAACAATGAGCAACTGATCCAATGAGGAGAAAGAGAGCAAGCCTTCTGCTCATGTCAAGAGCAATGAGTAACCTGACATCCAAACATTGTTTCTACACTAGAGAAAATAATTAGGAAAGCAAAACTGATAAGTCAAGTCAAGAAAGATGCTCCCAAAGAAAAAAATATCAAAAAGTGTCTAATCAATGATGTATCATTATCCAAAGTTTCTTACAACAGGGTTCTTAGGAAAATATAAGAAACCGCTTTTTAATTTTTAACTAAAAAATTAAGAAACTGTTTAAATATTTTAAGAAACAGTTTCTTAACACTTTTAGTTAAAAATTGAAAAACAGTTTCATATATTTCCATAAAAACTCCATCATAAGAAATTCTTGATAATGATGCTTTAAGGGACTGATATTCTCTCTAATGACTTATTGTTTGACTAGACTGAGGTAAAGCCAGTGGGCCCGAGAGTATTGACTATTGTCCCAAGCCGTTTGTCTTCTTCCTTCTTTCAAGCCACTGGTCTTATCTCCAAACCCATGAAGCAAGTTTCGTTTTTACTTTGTGGTTTACTTTTATTACCAGATTCTTCTGCTATCTGATAAACAGAAAAAGCAGAGGAGAGGATGAAGCTTGCTTCATTCGATCGTGTCAGTGAGCTTAAAGCTTTCGACGACACCAAGACAGGTGTAAAAGGACTCGTAGAAGCAGGAGTGTCAAAGGTTCCACGCATATTCCATCACTCATCTCTCAAACTATCAAACCCTAAACCACTTTCTTCTGACTTGCAACATCTCACAACGATCCCAACGTTTGATCTCGGTGGACGTGTCTTCGAGGAGGACGAGACTAAGCGCAAGAACGTGATTCAAGGGATTAAAGAGGCATCAGAGAAGTGGGGGTTCTTCCAGGTGATTAACCATGGAGTTCCTCTCGATCTTCTCGAGAAGATGAAAGATGGAGTTCGTGGGTTTCATGAGCAGTCACCAGAAGTGAGGAGACAGTATTACGGGAGAGATTTCAGTAGAAAGTTTCGGTATTTAAGTAACTTCGATCTCTTCAGCTCCCCAGCTGCTAACTGGAGAGATACTTTCTCTTGTACCATAGCTCCAAATCCTCCAGAACCAGAGGACTTGCCAGAGATTTGTAGGTATGATGATGGTTCTCAAGAATTATACATAGATTTCATTAGCCCTGCAGATTCGGTTTATTCACTTTATATAATTAGGGTAGGGTATTTTTCGGGTTCGGATAGTTCGGCCACAATCCAACTAAAGTAAGCTGAAAAATCAGTTTGGTTTGGATTTGGTTTATTTTGGTTTCTAGTTTTATTTCCAAATAACCAATTCTTTTTTGTTTCGGTTCGATTTTGGTATAATTTTCTGAAAACTCTAATAATTATGGTTAGTTTGGTTAAATTAAGTTATTTTTAGTTAGTCTCATTAATTCAATTCGGTAATTTTGGCTAATATTAATAATTTGGTTATTTTTATGAAAATCAAAAACCAAACCGAACCAAACAAAATAAATATATTTCAAACTGTACCCAAACTGAAAACAAAAAAAAATTGGTTTGGTTCGGTTCGCTGGCTCAGACAAAATTGCAGACTAAGTTCAGGGGCAGAGGTAGATGGGGAGTGGGGTCAGTTGCCCCCATGATTATTTTTAGCTAGCTTTCATATTCCCAAATCACAATCACAACACTCACCCCTTTCCTATAGCTAGACAATAGAGTGGCTAATCTAGCAGGAATGAAGACTAAGCATTGTCGTTCCCAATACTCTCAACATTATGCACATGTAAATATATTACTAGTGTTTTTATAGTTTTGTCTTGGGTAAAAACTATTCTTGGGAAAACGTGCTATTTCCTCACAAGAAGTATCGTATTCTTGGGAAAACGCGCTATTTTTCCACGAGAAGTACCGTATTCTTTCAGATGTCCCTGAAACAAAAATTTAAAACATATTTCTCCATGAAACTATAGTATAACTCTTATATATCCCCGAAATAAAAATTCGAAAACCATAACCAAGTTAAATTACTCGGTTTAAACCTATAAACTAAAACTATTCTGGTTAATTAAACCAGTTTTAGACCAATAACGATCCAATTAAGAACCAATTATAGCAATCAAACCAGAAATTATAAACCATGAACCGACAAAATAACCACTTACATACGAAGTACTCAGCCTTAAGTGAAAATGTTAATAAATTTGTCAGCTCATGGTTTATAATTTCTGGTTTGATTTTGTAATCGGTTATCGTTATTGGTTTAAAACTGTTTAATTAACCAAAACGGTTTTAATTTATAGGTTTAAACCGAGTAATTTAATTTTATAGTGTTATGGCTTTCGAACTTTAATTTGGAGTAATATAAGAGTTATGCATAGTTTCAAGGAGAAATAAATTTCGAATTTTTATTTCAGGAACATCTAGGATGAGGTCATAGTTTGAGAAACATATGGGAAAATACAATACTTCTCCTGAGGAAATAACACATTTTCCCACTATTCTTCGATTCGTCACTGCCTAAGTTGCATGGTCCCCAATTTATAAAGACAAAGTAGTAAGATCAACTCAAAAATGATTTTAAGACTATAAACCTCCGATTCAACCTTGTATGATATGTTATATCTAATTCATGCAATGAATTGTCGCAGAGATGTTATGTTGGAATACACAAAGCAAGTGATGACTCTAGGAGAGTTTCTCTTTGAGATTTTATCTGAAGCTCTAGGGTTAGACCCTAACCATCTGAATGAGATGGATTGCTCAAAGGGAATGCTCATGCTTAACCATTACTATCCACCATGCCCAGAGCCTGACTTAACTTTAGGCGCAACTCAGCATTCCGACAGCTCTTTCCTTACAGTGCTTCTTCCAGATCAGATTGAAGGGCTTCAAGTCAACCGTGAAGGGTACTGGTACGATGTTCCTCATGTTCCCAGTGCACTCATTATCAACATCGGAGATCTTCTACAGGTTAGTTTGCACAATCAATGCCTTTTGCTCTCTTTTGCATTGTACAAATGATTTTTCTCTTGGCTCAAATATATATATATTTTTGTTATGTTTGTTTGATGCAGCTTATAACAAACGACAAGTTCATCAGTTTGGAACATCGTGTATTGGCAAACAAAGCCACAAGAGCTCGAGTCTCGGTCGCATGTTTCTTCACCACCGGTGTGAGACCGAATCCTAGATTGTACGGACCCATAAGAGAGCTTGTGTCTGAAGAAAACCCTCCAAAGTACAGAGAGACCACCATTAGAGAATATGCTGCCTATGTCAATGCTAAAGGTCTGGACGGAACCTCTGCTTTGCTCCATTTTAAAATATGAACATAGTGAGCTATTACTTTCTCAAAACATATTTGACATGAAACTATATGTAATAAGAGAATTCTCGAGAAATTTCATAAACATCTCTAGTTATACTTTTAAAAATCTTGTGAAGTTCCATTAAAGCTGGAAACAAGAGTATCTTCACTGCTCATGAGTCATGGTACGCATATGTAGGCATGCCGGGCCCGGTTCGGTTAGTTTGGGTTTTCCAATTTGTTTGAAACTCGGTTAGGTTTATTTTTCGGTTAGTTTAGGTTTTACAGATCGGTTTGTTTGAAACTCGGTTGGTTTATTTTTAGGTTAGTTTGGTTTCAAAAATTTATACTGAATTTAACTGAAGTTTATGAATTCGGTTTACATTGCTTAAAAATTCAAAAAAAAAAAATTGGCCAAGTTTGATTATTTTGATTCAGATTTTAGTTAGTTATATTTGAAGTTTTAGTTAAAAGTGGTACAGTTTGGTTAATTTTAGCCAAACTGAACCAAAAACTGAATATTTTGGTTTGGTTCGGCATTAATAACCGCAGGCCTAGATATGTATGTAATACTTGTTCAGTAAAAAAAAAAGCCAACGTAACGTGGTGTTGCATGCCAACTAACTTTCTGATCCTCATCCTGTGTGAGGTAAGAAGTACGTAACAACACATTCCACTTTGAAATCTCAACGCATTTTCTTAGGTTATTGTTGTTCACTGTTACTTGTAATGCAAGATATCTGTAAAGATCTGCTTCTGAGTTCTTTGAACATTATTTATGACGACTCTGACGTGGAACAAGAACAAAACGTATCTGCCACGTGTCACATCGCAAGACCTCAACAACCTTATCAGGACATCAACAGAGAGATCCTGTAATATCCAAAACCAGCCAATCATCTTCACTCTTGATATCATACCTCCATGCATTATCACACTCCACAAACAATCCTCAAAAAAGAAAACACTTCCATCATAAACCAGAGAGAGAGAGAAAGAGAGATAAAATGGCGTACAGCGCGTGTTTCCTACACCAGAGCGCACTAGCCTCCTCAGCCGCACGATCATCGTCTCCCAACTCATCCCAGCGCCACTTGTCACTCTCCAGACCCGTTCAGATAGTCTGTAAAGCACAACAGCACCATCAAGAGGATAACTCCGCTGTCTCTCGCCGTCTAGCTCTCACACTCTTGATCGGCGCCGCCGCCGTTGGTTCCAAAGTATCACCCGCTGATGCAGCCTACGGTGAAGCTGGTGCGTAGAAAAAAACAAAAGATCATCTCATTTTTTTCAAACCATTCAATGGGTAAAGAATCTTGTAAAACGAACTGTTGCGTGTGTGTTCTTTCTTTTTTTTTCTTGGTTTTGCAGCAAATGTGTTTGGGAAGCCAAAGAAGAACACAGACTTCACGGCATACAGTGGAGATGGATTCATTGTGCAGGTGCCAGCTAAATGGAACCCAAGCAGAGAGGTAGAGTATCCAGGACAAGTCCTTAGGTACGAAGACAACTTTGACGCCACTAGCAATCTCAATGTCATGGTCACTCCTACTGACAAGAAGTCCATCACTGACTACGGTTCCCCTGAAGAGTTCCTCTCTCAGGTCTTTACTCCATCACATCTGACAGAGATTCTTAAGTTAATAAAAAGAAAAAAAAACGAATTGTGAGACTTAATGTTGTTTTGGGTCTTTTGGTAGGTCAACTATCTCCTAGGTAAACAAGCTTACTTTGGTGAGACTGCCTCTGAGGTAAAGCATAGAACATGAGAATCAATCACCAATGATAATAGTAGAATCTGATTGTTACCGTTTGTGCATTTGGATTATTGAGTGTCTTGTGAATCTGATTGTAACCTTGCAGGGAGGTTTTGACAACAATGCAGTGGCGACAGCAAACATTCTGGACACAAACATTCAGGACGTTGGTGGGAAGCCATACTATTACTTGTCAGTGTTGACAAGAACAGCAGATGGAGATGAAGGTGGTAAGCATCAGCTGATCACAGCCACTGTGAATGGAGGGAAGCTATATATCTGCAAAGCGCAAGCTGGAGACAAGAGGTGGTTCAAGGGAGCCAATAAGTTTGTTGAGAAAGCAGCCACTTCTTTCAGTGTTGCTTAAATTGAAAAGCAACACAACAGAAGAGTCCTCTGTTTTTCTTTTGAAACTAAGCTTTTGAGAACTATATAGATAATGATGCTACCTAGGAAGCTTCACCTGTGTACCTGTGATAACAGAACTCATTTGCAATAATGATATTATTAATTAATAGTCAAAAGTCTTTGTTATCTGTCTCAGTCACCAAAATGGAAACTCTTATAAACTTTGACATGATCTCTCCTCTTCTAGCACAACAAAACTGTGTGCAAAATCAATCATCCAACAAATGAAACATAATATCATCTTTTATAGTAAAGTTTCAAATGAAAGAAAAAGTTTCAAGATTCTGGTGCTGGTGCTGGTGCTGGAGAGGGAGTAGCTGGAGCTGCAAGTTTGAGGAGCGGCTGCAGAGCTTTCACAACTATGCTCATATTTGGTCTAAACTCAGATTCATATTGCACACACAATGCTGCCACTGCTGCTAGCTGCATTTAGCACAACAAATTTTTGTTAACTTTTGGATTACATAAGTTTGTGTAATTCATATCAATCCTTGAGGCATGAAGAAAGAGAGGTACCTTAGCAACTGCTTTCGGAGGGTAATCAGCTTTTAGCTTTGGATCAATGCATTGTTTGACTTGATCTTCACTGAGTCTTGGTGTCGCCTGAGCATATGTAGCCAATAACATCAGATTTTACAGAAAATGAAATGGTCCATATTTGGAGAACAGAGTATACTCACCCAAGTTACAAGACTTTGTTGACCACGAGGCATGGTGTGGTCCACAGGTTTCCTCCCTGTTAGAAGTTCTAGAAGAACAACCCCAAAGCTGTACACATCACTCTTCTGAGTCAACTGTCCAGTCATTGCATATCTGCAAATATTCAGACATATTAGCTTTGCTGCTTATCAGACATTTATATACAAGAAACATTACTCTGGAGCATGATAACCAAAAGTTCCCAAGACTCTTGTCGAGTGAAGACGAGCAGCGTTGTCAGGAGCTTGGTTCGAGAGATTGAAATCAGCAATCTTTGCTTTGTAGTCTTCGAAAAGAAGAATGTTGCTGGATCTTATGTCTCTGTGGATTACAGGAGGCTGCGACTTCTCATGAAGATATTCCAAACCCCTAGCTGCCTCAACAGCTATTTTCACCCTTGTTGTCCAGTCAAGCGTTGGACCTGGCTGTGCCCCTTGAACTCCCTTCCTACCTGTAACCAATCACATGGACATGCATTTTATTTAGCTAGAGAATCTCAAAAGTCCAAAAAATCTTATGCTCACTCACCATGTAAGATGTCATGCAAAGATCCCATTGTTGCAAACTCATATGCAAGGACTCGGAGGTTTCCATCAATACAGAAACCAAGCAGTTGAATGAGATTCTCATGCTTCAGTCTAGACACCATGGAAACCTAAGGAAGAGCAAAGTATTAATATATAACGAGTTGAAAGAGATGTAATCAAGAATGGAGAGCTGAACCTGACTGAGGAACTCGGGATCTGGTTCAGATTCAGGTGCGACATCAAGTTTCTTGAGAGCAACCGGTACACCATCATTAAGCGTGGCATAATAGACTCTTCCGTAAGATCCTTCCCCAATCAGGGCCTTTGATCCGAAATTGTCAGTCATTTCCTTGACCTCATCCAGAGACAAGGGAGGAACCTGGACGGGAAGAGCTTCCTCGTGCTTCACAACAGCTGCTGGTTTTGGATTCTTATGATTCGCTGCGACACACATGATAGAAAGACACTCGTTAAAATGTTCAAAAAAGCATTCGATCAAATAGTCAAACTCATTTCATTGGTGGGAGTGGAGGCATACCATCATCGGATAGCTGCTGAGAAGATTTCAAGTGTTCCTCTTCATTGGAGTCTTGTATCTGACATGTGCAACAGATCCACTTCCGCATCCTTTTGGATCCTGAAAAAGAGATTAAGTAACTGAATATGGATGCAAAAGGAGATATGAGCAGATAAAACGAACCCAAAAAAAAACAGAGACCAAAGTAACAACCTTTATGGAAATTTGATTGAGCATATATATACTTGGAAAGACTATGTAATTTCTAAATTCTTATCAAAATCAAAACTTTCAATCAAGAACATGATCCAACAACATTTGTTAAAATCCTAACATGCAAACCTCTCCTCTTGTCCGCCATACACGGCCACAGATATAATCAAAAGGTGCCAACTTTACCATCCATCACACTCAACATTTATACATGTGAAAACTAGAGACTATACGGTTTTTCAACAAAATCCAAATTTCAGACAAGAAAAATAACAAGAGAAGACGTTACCACTCTAATCTCCACCTGGGCTCGTCGCGTACGATCGTCGCCTCCTCTGCGGGGGATTGCTTGATGGAGACGAATGAGAAAGAAAGGAAGGAAGAGAGATTAAGGGAATATAATGGGCAAAAAGCAAAAGTTAACAGCTTTGGCGTTTCTTTTGGTATTTCTATCTAATTCTTTGGCAGTTTGCAAACTTTTAATTAACACTCCTCTCTCTTTTTTCTGCTTTGTTTCTAATCTTCCTCTTATTAATTTTAGATTCTTTTTTTACTTAACCCAATTTCCAGATATGTAAAGCTTTATCTCCACCAAATAATCAAAGCTAGTCTGACCAACCACAAAATAACAACTAATTTACCAAACATCCTTCGCCATTTTCCAGTCAATGGTCATTGTTTTTAATAACGAATTCAATTTGACTAAAGTCTTGGCAACATTGACTGAAGTCTCTGATTCTATTTACTCAGATTTCCTGTATTGAATCATTTGTTATTTGATATTACTAAATAAAGTAAGCGTGCTAAGATTTTATCTCTTTCACAAATAGAAAAGCATAATCTGTTCTCGCCCCATGTGTTACATTTGTTAATATCTTTGTAAGATATGTATGAAAGGCAGAGCTCATATGTATCTTTTAACAAAAAAATAATGGCTTCAACTGGTGACAACTTAATGAACAAAATAAATGGAAAAAAAATTGAACAAAACTTCATTTAATGAATTGAAATGAAAAAAAAAATTGACTACAGCGGAATAAAAATTGAGCAATTAGTAAACATAACTGGTAAACAAACAGATGAATATATATTAGCATCAATGCACATGTACAGTGAAACCATAAACTTTATAGCTAATATATTATTAAACCCTACCTATAGAGATTGACCTTTTAACTCAAGACACAGAAGATATGTCAAAATAGAAAATGCTAAAGAAAGATAAGAAAATCAATTTAGTTGTACGAAAACATGTATAAGAGAAATTGTTTAATCCTAACGTAAATCAAACACAATAAGAAAACTAGCAAGTGTGTTACAAAAAAAAAAAAAACTAGCAAGTATAGGCGTGTGCGTTTGTTTGCACGTTTCATTGATGAGTAAATATTTTGTTTGTTTCTTGCACCAATTTGTTTAATTATCTGAACTTTATCACTTAAAAAAATTAAACTATAGTTTCCACTTGTTCCTTATCGAAATCAGAGGAGGAATTATTTGTTCATGAGTTCCTCCGTAAATGAGGAAAAGTGAGGAAAATAGTGGGGCCCATTTGTTAAACATTTGACAAAATTTTCAATTTAACTGATATTAAATTTTGAGGAATGACAAATTCATCATATTTTTTTCCTAAAATGTGGACACCAGTTGAAGCCAATGTGTTTGCCGAGGAAGATTGTGTTAGGATAGTGATCTTCAAATCGGCGCATTTATTTTATCATCCCATGATCCCATCATTCAAAGCTGATTAAGAAGCTTCGTATATTATTACTAATAATTTATTAGTATCCTTTTTTTTTTGAAACTGATTTTATTAGTATCCATGTGATGTTTATTTTGTCAGAATTTATACATATTCATGTCAGTTGAATTTTAGTTCTTGAGTACAATCACAAGATAAACATAGAAGAAAAAGTAATTAAAGAATATGCAAATCCAAATGATTTATTGAGTAATTCGGAATCTAGCTGCACTTTCAATTTAAGTTCAGTTAGTTTTTTTTTTAAAATAAATGACATGAAATGCAGTAATCTTGGTTTTAGCAAAAGAAACTAATAGATCCAGAATTACGAATTTGGAATTCACAGGCAATACGGGAACTAGTGGACCCCCATAATGTGAAGATCATTGAAAGTATACCTCTGAGTAGGGTTATCCGAGGGGATAGAGATGGATGGCATTTTACTCAAAATGGAAAATACACGGTTAAATCAGGGTACCAAGTGGAAAGAGTATATCCAGATATATCCAGACCGGCTGAGGTATTTGGGCCAAATGTGGACACACTAAAGGCGCATTGTTGGAAAATTCGCTGTCCGCCAAAGATTAAGCATTTTCTCTGGCAACTGATTTCAGGATGTATATCAGTGAGGAAGAATTTAAATGCGAGAGGGCTTTCCGGAGACTTGTATTGTGATAGATGCGGGGCATCGGAGGAATCTATAACCATGTGTTTTTTGAATGTCCTCCAGCACGACAGATTTGGGCAATGTCCCAAATTCCATCAAACGCTACAATCTTTCCTACAGAATCTCTGTTTACAAATATGGACTATCTATTTTGGCGAGTGCGCCCTGAAATGGAAAATCATCAATTTGCTTGGATATTATGGTATATTTGGAAAGAAAGAAATAATAAGGTCTTTAGTAATTTAGACATAGATCCAAGGGACACTCTTCAACTCGCGGTAACGGAATCAAGACTTTGGGCGGATGCTCAAGTAGTACAAATCTCCCCAATTAGTCCACAACAAGTGAACCTCCCGGGAATCTCTGGCCGATGGTGTTTTGTGGATGGATCTTGGAAAGAAAAAGAGGTTTTTTCGGGGCAAGGTTGGTATAGCACGCTAGAAGGTTTTACGGGACTAATGGGACCACGAAATATAAGGGCTTCTCTCTCTCCTCTCCATTCAGAGATAAAAGCTTTATTATGGGCAATGGAATGCATGAGGAATTTACGTCAGTTTCGGATCACGTTTGCAACAGATTGTCTGCAATTGGTGAAGATGGTGTCTGAACCAGAAGAATGGCCTGCATTTGCTACTTACTTAGAAGACATAAAGACCTTGAAAGAGTTCTTTCACAGCTCGGAGATCATCCATATATCTCGCACACATAACAAGAAGGCCGATGGCTTAGCACGCAGTGCTAGGAGACAAACGTCCTTTGTTGTGCACATGGATGCAGAGCTACCAACTTGGTTTACAGAGTCAGTTTGAGTCTGTAAAAATCGATGACAAAAAAAAAAAAAAGCAAAAGAAACCTTCAGACCCTGGTGGTGGTCTTACCAAAAAAAAAAGATGTATTAGTCTTGGTTTCGTCTGATCTTCTTCTTCTTCTGTTTATCTTCACTACGATACCTCTCACGTCTCTCCTCTCTGTTCCGTTTCTTAGATATTACCTCCTCCTTAGCTTTCTCTGCCTCATACGATTTCCTCTTCTCCTGCTCCTTTGCTTTTCTCTTATTCATCTGTATTTATTTTTTTAACCGACAGTTCCAAAGTCCGTTCTTATTAATAACCGTACAAGACAAAAATGCCAACACAAACTTTTACGCATAGACAAAACATTACCTTGACTTTATTCATCAGCTTCAACTGCTGGACGATAGCAAAAGCTTTTCGTTCTCCCGGCTCCATTACAACAGCTCTTCTAGCATCTAGTGATGGTCTTCTTCTCCCTGGTTTATTTTTGGGTTTGGAAGCAAACGGTAACCCTGCTTGTAGTTTCTTTGATATCACCAATGGATTGAACTTCTTTGTCTTCCTTTCAATTGGCTACCAAAAAAATAAAAATAATAAAGAGATAAATTACTAGTGAGAATCGTCACCTTCCTATATAGAATGTTAATTAATAGGCTTTTCTTACCTTGTAGAGTGAATCCTTATTCACCGGAACAGGAATATTATGCTCACTACGAAGCTCCCTAAGCGTTCTCATCCCTGTCCACGTCTTCGCCCGAGGCTGCAAGGCTGTAGTTAGAGGATTGTAAAACTGCGGAACTTCCACCGTCGGCCAAGCTTTTAAGAAGACAATGTCGCTCATTTTAATCCGATCTTCAAATGTACACCTCGCGATCCCTTCTTGTGCATTGTTGTTATCTAGCATGTTTTTTCCAGCCTGACAAAAAAAAAAGGCAAAGGCTTATTAGAAAAAGCTATATAGCTGATGATGATCACCGTAAAGCTTTATAAGCTAATGGGGGTTACCTTTTTGACTTGTCCTCTAATGCCACTAACTGTCCGGACAGATGAACCTTCAAATCTAGCTATTTCGAGGTCAGAAGTGAACATGTCTTTGATAAATGCAGTTTTTTTCTTGATCTTGCATGGGTGACCAACTAGCTTGATTTTCTTTGCAATGCGGGCTTGGTGATTATACTCGAGTACTACAGAAGTCGCTGTTATCCTAAATCCTGCCTGAAGACATACACACACACACCAAGATAGCAACAACAGATGTAAATTACAGAAAGTTTGGCAAAACATAATAAAATATTAATTATTAGTGTATTATTTTTTGTAATTAAATTTTTTTAACAATTTTCGATCGATATAATTTCAATAAACACAATTATATATTTTTTTTAAATTATTAAATAATGTACTGAAAGATAAAAATATATTTTTGAATTTTTTAAATATATCTTTTCGAAACAGAGGAAGAGTATTCTTCAGTTCACACTTAGTATGCATAGTAGTATTGGTGAAGTTGCACCTTAAACACACACAACTCGTTTCATGAAGATACACTTCACTTATCAAACTTTATCTATCAGAGAAGTTCAATCACAGTCCAAAGATAATTTTGGATCAAAATCTCAAGCAGAACAGTGTATTAGCATATACCTGATTGCTTGACAGGTTTTGGAAAGCCACAAAGCCAGTGTTGGGTGGGACAAGAGGGCCCCAGAACGTAGCAAGGCAGTGCATGTGTTCTGGAGTATACTTGAGCATTCGATGTCTATCATTGCGATCTTCAATGGCGTATACAGGAATAGTCTGATAGCGTCTCCATCCGATAGACACAATAATGGGATCTCTTGTTTTCAGTACTTTCTTGTGCCACCTATGTTTCTTCAAACGTGCCTAAGGACAAAGCAAAAACATATGATCAATTCAACTTTCCTTAAAGGTCACAAAAAAGAGAATTGTTGTAGCCTTTACCTGCATATATCCAGCATTATCCTCGCCGTAACCAATACCTCCAACAAGAACTGGATGACACGGATCAAAGAAATCAACCATCTCATAAGGAACATCGTGAATCTCCAGCCGCAAGTATGTTCCAGTCCGGAAGCCTTCTATCTCGACTCGAGTATCCTCGTCAAGATTATTGAGTTCAAACATGTTCATCTGTTTTCTAGTTTCAAGCTCCTCCTTCAACTGCAATGCAAAAAGAGTGACTAAACAACAGAGAATGAAAGAGGCTGCAGGCAGGAACATTTACTTACTTTATCTACGTAGCCGAGTTCCTTGGCTTCACTGTAATGGGGATTGTTCGCATCAAACTTTGCTCGGAGAGCCAGCTTTTTAAGCCTATGCTCATCACCTTCGTTTTGATTTTTACCATGCTCCATCTTGTCATAGATATTATTATGCTTCTCTCCTGCCTCCTCTAGATCCTCAAAATCACCATAAAGTTCATCATCTTCTCCTTCATCGCCAGCGACTGAGTTTTGATTTCTCAGAGCAGCTTTTGACCAATCACCAGTGGTGAATCGATCACGAATGATCTCACAGTCTTCCTTCTCTTTCCAGTTCTTCAGGTTTCCATAGTTTACAAATCTGGAACAGTCATCTGCGTTGACATATCCCACATCGCATCCACTACCTGAGCTCTGGAAATAGATTAAACAAAAGAGCCGTTAGTTTGAGATCACCAAAATTTTGAGTGGTCTTTTAGAAATGACAAACCTTGTTTCCTTCTCCTTTTGGCTTAAAGAAGTCTTCATCATCACTTTCTTCATCATCATCATCACTAGTTGCATTGGTTTCACTTATCAATGATCTCGTTGCACCATAAACAATTTGCATCAAGTTGGGGTTTTTCTTTCTGCCCTTCTCCTTTAAGGGTTCTTTCCATCTTGATATGTTACCAAGGACCTTATCTTCTGCTTCCTGGACATCGTCTTCATCTAAGTCCTGTGAATCAGAAGCAGAGTCATCTTCGTCATCTTCAGCCTCATCTCCACCAGACTCAACATCTGTTTCCTCAACGCCATCTTCATCTGAGCCCTGCTGTCACACCCACCATGCATGACAAATCAGGTTTAAGTGAAACAAAAAATTTCATATTGATGGCGTCTAAAAAAATCGGTCCGTCTAAACAATAATTTTCTATAACACACCTAACCAATTTTCTATAAGACGCCTAACCACTGACTAGCGATTTTTAGAACATTAGTCCCTAGCATTTGGGGGCCTAAAAATATTTGTTGGAGTTTATGTCTATGTAATTTTTTTTGAAACTTTTGGGGGCATGTAACAAATGTTTCACCGTAGCATGGCTCATGGCTGGCCGGCTCTGGTCCCCAGTATTATCAAATTGAAGATGTGCGTGACTAAAATAGTGCATAGAAGCAGCAGGAAATATTCAAATCAAGCAAAGAGATTACCATTGCATCACTCTCACCAACTTCATCCTTAAAGATAGCTTTTCTCCTCAACCGTCCATCATGGATCTCAGTTTTCTGCTTCATTTTACTGTCACTGCTCTCTACATCTATCACATCATCTTCAGCTTCATCAGCAGACTGAGAATCCTCTGATGACTCTTCCTCAAGTTTTCTTTCTGAGCTGGCAGTACTAGTCTTTTTGCCAAATATATTGATGAACGTCTTCCCTAATTTCTCATCAACAGAATATTTTGTCTTCTGCAACGACTTTACCAAATCTTCACCAACATCCCTGCCCTTTCCTGCCAAGAGGAAAAAAAAGTCATAATCAGAGATCCTAGAACTACCAAAATTAGAGAATTAAATTACTTAAAAACCACTTCATAAACATATATGACAACACATGGTAGTAAAACTTGGGAAACAAGTAAATAACCTTTATTAGTAGGATCTCCATTTCCATTTCCATTTCCATCATCGGTTTTAGAGTACTGAACAAGATGATCATTTATGTTGATGTAAACAGCATCTTTGTCATACAAAAGATCTCCAATCCCAGACATAGGAGCGTGGAGAAGCTTTTCTCTGTCCCGCAGACCCTTCTTCTTGGCAGAAGAGGGTAAAGGACAAGGATCAGGTAAGACAGTCACCCCAGCTAAACTATAGTCACCAACTCCAGCAATATGAACCTGATAATAATCATAATAGATTATATATAAGGCTAAAAGATGAGTCAGTATTTTTAGGGAAAAAAAAAAATAGAAAAACATCTGATGAGATGACATACCTTCATCCCTCTTTTCAAGTTACAACCACGTAGGTAGCCATACAATGTGATATTTCTGTCGCATTTCTTATCCATCTGAACTTTCTCGGGAGGGGTAACATCTTCCAGACGATCAGCCAACACATAAGGATGTGACGTCCGCCATGTCAATGGATGAAACTTGGTTAGATATGTAGATATAAAGCGGGAGAGGTTGTGAACTTCAAGTTCTAAATACCTGACAATAAAAGATAGATAAAAGGTTGTTACTTGCTTGCACATGTCATCCAAATTTGATGAAGCTATACATCAACTTGGATACTTACTTCCCATGAATGAGACCAGATAGATAGAACAGTTTAGCTCCGTCATATATTTCGGTCCAGAAACGATGCTTGAGACGTTTTTTTGTTTTCCTCAGCTTCTTTACATCGTTGAACTTATCCAGGTGAGTGAGGACTCCCATAACTTTGGGAAATCCATGCACTTGCATAATATTGAGGAACTCAAAGGTTTCCTGCGTATTAAACACAGTAAAGTGAACAAAAAGGAGAAAAAATATATAATAGTCAATGGTGTGTCTCACTACTCACCATCTCAAAACCATAACTCCCGTCTATGAGAAGAATAGCTAGATCAGCAACCTTGGCACAATCCATCATCCCATTGATATCATTAGGGCACTCCACAAATTGTATCCGATTCTTCTTACCTAAATACATGACCAGCAGCAAAACATGAGGAGAGGAATAAAACCCTAAACCCTAAAACTCAGTTCAAAAAATTGCTAGGCGGTCATCAGACACTTTGATTATGCGGGTGCCCAGACCAATTTCTTCGTTTAGGTCCGATTTGCTAGAACAATTTTTAGAACACAGTAAAATATAAAAAGCTAGTGAACAATGTAGCTTATAACCTTGTACAATGGTAATAGGACCTCGAACCTCGGGCACATTCTGGTGCGTAAAATGCTTAACAAGAGACTTAATCACGAGAGACTTTCCGACCTACAAATAACCAAAACACATCAAACTCAAAACTTACTTCACCGTTGATAAAAAAAAACATATCCAAAGAGTGTCTAAAAAGAACACACAGTACCCCTGGGGGACCTTGAACAACGACGACGAAAGGAGGAGGATCGCCGTAATTACGATCAATGGTAGGAAGATGAATTCGTCTCTGTTCCTTCTCCACATCGCGCATCTTCTCACGCTTCGCCTTAACAGCTGACTTATCAGCAAACGCCTGCAGAATCAAGTGACAATCAGTCGTTGCTTGTCACACAAGAAAACTCTTAGAGACGTTGATCAAGAGATGAGAGGGACTCACTCTAGGGTTTTGCTGCTTCTTATCGGAGACGACGCCACGCTTCTTCTTGTCGATTTCGGATTTCTTCTCCATGGTAGGGCCTGCTGTGGGAGCCCTGTGCGACATGTGAGACGGCACCAATTCGTCGGCGCCCATGGCGATGAAGAAAGTAGTAACCAGGTGAAGAGGAAAAACCTTGTTTTTTTTTTTCAATTATTAACCTCGGAATTTTATTTATAGCGCCATTAAGATGGTTAAGGAAATTAAACCGGGAAAACCTCGATAGAACGGTTGATAAAATAAAACCGGGTTCCGGTTTAATTTAGCATTCGGCATTGATTAATGGTGATTGTGGGCCGTTGTAACCTCAATTAGTGGGCCGACAAAAGCTGAGTAACCTTTATACATATTTATTTTTATACCGTCCGCTCGTGTTCCTATTATTTTTTGACCACAGGAACATTCTCCAGCCAGACAAACAGTTAAACCCTACACACACAGACACAGAGTCTTAACCGCTTCTCTTTCGAATGTTTTGCTTTCGCTTTTGTACTATTTTCTTCAATTGGGTATTGGTGGATTCAGATTCTTCCCTTCACTTCGTATAGTGTAAGTTCCACAAGCCTCCTCCTCCTTTTTTATATAAAATATGGTTCCTTCTCTGCCATTAGCTAATGTTATATGCTTCTTTTCCTGTGAAAACTTTGGCTACATTCAGAAACATAGCGTATTATCCTCTTTGTCTGTGGCTTTGCATGATCAATTTTGTAAAATGAGCTTATACAGTGTGAAGAAACATTGAGTTTAGATTTAGGTTTCTCTGTTCCTCAAGAGATCAAAGGTTTCTGACTTTAATACTCCTCATGATCTTACATTGACAGACTGAAGCTTCCGTGAAATCGGATTTATGGCAAACGACGAGCTTGTGAAGCCCGAGAACGCTCACTCGTCTTCGTTCAGACAAGATCACTTCACTGGAATCCGACACAACTTCGAGCTCTTTCCTACTAATGACTACAACTCCGATTTCGAACAGCTACTCGACATCAATCTCCAGATCGGTGCTTCTTCCTACGAGGAAAACGAGGTCTGGAACCAGTTCCAAGAACACAAAGCAACGGCTCTTCAAGACTCGGTGATTCAACACAGCGATGAAACAGAACAAGAAGAAGAAGCTGTAGGTGCAGATGGAAACCAACATGTTAGCTTTCTCTCTTTTCCTGATAACGAAGTCTCTGTAACTGAAGCGAGGAGACAGAAGCAAGAATCTCAAGAGATTGATGAGAACTTAGACTTGTCCATGTCTAATAACAACAGTAACAGCATGCTTCCTCCTCCTAGCTCTCAGTGCTGGTCTATGTCCGGCGAACACGAAATGTCTGTTGGTAAAGAGTTTCCTGACGCCAAGGCATGCAGGAAAGCGCTGAGAGACGCAGCGATCTCTCAACGTTTCGAGATCCAAACCATTAAATCAGACAGGACACGCTTCACCGCGAAGTGCATGTCCCAAGGCTGCCCTTGGAGGATCCACTGCGCCAAGCTCCCTAACTTACCAACTTTCACGGTGAGAACCGTCCACAGCACTCACACTTGCGGCGGGGTCTCGCATCTCGGTCATCAGCAGGCCTCGGTCCAGTGGGTCGCCGACGCAGTGTCCGAAAAGCTGAAAGAGAATCCTCATTTCAAACCGAAGCAGATACTAGAAGAGATCCACAGAACTCACGGGATCGCACTGTCTTACAAGCAGGCTTGGAGAGGGAAAGAGAGGCTGATGGGGAGAGTTAATAAACTCCTCCGCGGTGGCTCGTTCGAAGAAGAGTACCGTCTCCTTCCTCAGTACTGCCACGAGATCGTGAGAGCGAATCCGGGGAGCGTTGCTCTGGTTCATGCCAATCCAATCGACGAGAGGTTCCAACAAGTGTTTGTTTCGTTCAAACCGTCGATCACCGGGTTTTTAACCTCCTGCCGTCCTCTCATCGCCCTCGACAAGGCGGTTTTAAAGAGCAAGTATCCCGGTACGTTGCTGGTAGCGAGCGGTTTCGATGGAGACGGAGGTGTGTTACCGTTGGCGTACGCTGTGGTTAGCGAAGATAACGATAGCAGCTGGTATCAGTTTCTTACCGAGCTTCGTAAGATTCTTGAAGTTAATAACTGTGAAAGTATTGTTAAACGAAAGCTTACCATACTCTCCACCATGGAGAAGTCGATCGTTGATGGTGTAGAGATTAACTTCCCAACTGCGTTTCACGGCTTCTGCGTTGATCATCTCGCGGGGAGGTTTCACAAAGAGTTCCACAGCTCGACTCTCGTGAGCCTTCTCTGGGAAGCTGCGCATTCTCCCACCGTCGTCGAGTTCACATCGGTGATCAACACCATCCAGCAGATATCTCAGGAGGCGTTTTTGTGGATACAGAACATCTCTCCTTCTCTGTGGGCGTCTTGTTACTTCGAAGGGACGAGGTTCGGACAGCTAACGGCGAATGTGGTTACGGAGTCGTCGCTCAAGAGCTGGATCGAAGATGTCTCTGGTCTTCCTATCGTTCAAACGATGGAGTGCTTCCACCGCCGTCTGATGGATCTGTTCAAAGAGCGGCGCGAGGCGAGCTCGCGTTGGTCTGATGATGATGTGCTCGTTCCTTCTGCCGAGAGTCGCATGCTCGCGGCGATGGAGAAGTCTCGCGGTCACCGGGTGTACAGAGCGAACGAGGCCGAGTTTGAAGTCATGGCTAGCGAAGGCAACGTTGTTGTGGATGTAGAGAACCGGTCTTGTTTGTGTCGGAGGTGGGAGGTTCAGGGTTTGCCGTGTAGCCACGCGGTTGGAGCTCTCTTGACTTGCGAAGAGGACGTTTACGAGTACGCAGAGAGTTGTTTTACTGCGGAGAGTTACAGAAGGACTTATGGTGAAGCTATAGAGGCGGTTTCGGAGAGTGTTGAGTGGAGAGAAAAGGTTGTAAAGAGGGAAGATGGTGGTGGAGGAGGAGATGGAATAAGAACACCGAAGCTTAAAGCGGGGAGGAGGAGAGTAAGACGAGTAAGACCAGAGGATGGTGATCGTGTGAAGCGTGCGGTTCATTGTAGCCGGTGTCAACAGACGGGTCATTTCAGAACCACTTGCATTGCTCCTATGTAACATTAGTCTTCCTTTTGTCGTTTTAAAAAATATGATTTTAGGACATTATTTGGTTGAGATGTGCTCTATGTAAGTTTGAAAAGCTATGGTTTTAGGCAATCTTCAAAAAAAATTTTAGGCACTAACCCCTTACCCATTATGGGGATTATTTGATGCCTAGAAATTAAATTTTTTAATACTTAATATTTATATTAGATATATACTTTTTATGTTTAATTATTAAATTATCAAATGTTCATTCTGATTTCAGCATGATCTTTGAGCACATCAAACTACATACAGGGAGTGTGATCTCATTCTCATCATATGCAACATTGCATAATGGCATCTTTTGACTATGAGTAAACGTGTTGTAGAAGTAAGCTTAGTTAATTTGCGCAGAGTTTTGTGAAGGATTTGAAAAGGTCTGCCTCAGGGCCGGATCACCATCCACGTAGACCCTTGGGCAAAAACAAAAATTTTGGGCCCTATTAATATTAATCTTTAGTATTTTAATTATTATCAAATTTATTTTTAAAACAAAAGTAAAAATTCATATGTTTTTCTTTGTTTCTATTAGTATGTTACATATTTTATATTTTGTAACATTATTTAAATTTAATTCTAATATACATATGTTGATAAAAGAAAAAAAACAAAAAATAAAATAAAAATTGGAATGGGCCCTAGGGCGGTCGCACTGCCCGCCCGGTATACTAAGCCGGCACTGGTCTGCCTATAATAAGACCAAATGTATCTCCAGAGTAATCGGTCTCAGCTATTTTAGTAACATGCGACTAAATTTGAAGGGTGGTGAGGAAGCCATAATCATTAATCTCGCCGCAGGAAGCGGTAAGAAACACAAAAAGAGAGACTCAAAGAACACAACAACAATGGCGACAACGACCAATTGATCCCTACGAAACAATAGTCATGCAGAGAGGTCCAAGTTTTCGCAGTGTTGTTTTATTATTTTCTTCTTCTTGAATAATCTGAAACTGAACGAGGTGTTATTGTTGCAGAATACTACGGCAACAAAACGACCACGTACACGCAGGTACTGGTGGTGTCATCGATCAGTTTGGTGCTAGCAGCCGCAGTGCATTACCGTCTCCGGAGGCTACGTGACACCAAAATCATCCCTCGTCTAAGGTCATCTCACAAACACAAAGACCATGAGAAACTCGAGAGGTTCTCTCATTACGTGGCGAGGCAGATGGGGTTCAAAGACAGAAGAGACTGTCCGAATCTCTGCAAGTTGGCAGCAGAGTACATCAGCAAATCAGAATGTTGTGAAGAAGACATTTCCAGCTTTTTTTCTCAAGAGCCTGACGCTGATACTCTCTTCATCAAGCTCGTTGAGGAGTTTGAAAGATGCATCCTCAGCTACTTTGCGTTTCATTGGAGCCACGCTGATCTCATGATTAGTCAGGTTTGTGTGAAAATAAATACCCTCTCTCTTGTTTGTAGACCAAAACATTCAATGTCATCTTAATATGAGTCTCAGATTCTACATGCGGATACTGAACCCAAGAGGAAGCTGAAGCAGATTGTGATGGCAGCTACAAGGTAAGGAACAAAGAAACGTGTGTTATGTTTTTAGTGATACGTGAATGATGATAGTGTGAGTATGTATATAGGGAACAGAGGATTAATAGGGTTACTAAGAACTTAAAAGTGGCGAGGGTGTTCAACACGTTGGTAGAGGAGATGAGAGCAATGGGGATAGCGTCTGTGGATGACTCACAGTGCACTGAAGTTATGGAACCAGTGGCTCACAAAGACAGAAGTCCGGTTCTACTCCTCATGGGTGGTGGGATGGGTGCAGGGAAAAGCACTGTGCTTAAGGACATACTCAAAGAGTAATTAAACAATCTCCTTAAATCATCAATATATATATTATACTTACTTTGTTGAAGCTTGCTAGATTGTTTTCATAAATTGGATTCAGAGCGTTTTGGGCAGGAGCAGACGCTGTGGTGATTGAAGCTGATGCATTCAAAGAATCTGATGTCATCTACAGAGCCTTAAGCTCTCGTGGACATGTAGATATGATCCAGACAGCTGAGCTGGTTCACCAGTCATCAACGGATGCAGCTTCATCGCTGCTAGTGACGGCTTTGAACGAAGGGAGGGACGTGATAATGGATGGGACACTCTCTTGGGTACCATTTGTGGTGCAGACAATAACAATGGCGAGAAACGTGCACCGTCACCATTACAGAATGGGAGCTGGATACAAGGTTGATGATGATGGGACCATCACAGAGGACTACTGGGAACGGATTGGTGAAAGACAACAGCTGCAGGAGGATGGGCGTAGGAGAAAACCGTATAGGATAGAGCTAGTTGGAGTCGTGTGTGATGCTTATTTAGCTGTTATAAGAGGCATTAGGTGAGTGCATGCGACCATCCATCTATCTATGTAACTTCTAGCTTTGTTTCTTATCTTACGTTTTTTGTTTGTTTGTTTTTTTGGCTGAGAGTGTAGGAGGGCTATCATGTGTAGAAGAGCGGTTAGGGTGAGATCGCAGCTGAGATCTCACAAAAGGTTTGCAGATGCGTTTCCTACGTATTGCAGCCTTGTTGACGGTGCTAGGCTCTACTGCACCAACGCTCTCGAAGGTTCACCAAAGGTTAGTGTTCAGATTTTAACTAAACTCTAAGATCAATATGCCTAAACCAAGATCGTAGACCAATCCTTTTTTTTTGATCAACTATCGTAGACCAATCCATAATGTCTCAACTCATTAACATAGCTCCCTCTCTAAAACCCTCATCAGTTCACTCAGATGAACAAGCTAGCATAGCTTATACTTCCTTATACAAAAGCCCTGCACTAGACTTAACAAGAGCAATAACACACTACTAACAGGTGAAAGTTGTGGTTGTTATGGCAGCTGATAGGTTGGAAAGAGAAGGAGAAGACGCTGCTGGTGGATCCAGAGGAGATAGACTGTTTAAAACATGTAGGAGGGTTGAACGAGAACGCAGACTCGATATACCAGCTCTATAACCAACCGAACCCAGCTTGTGAAGCCGGATCAATCTGGAAAGACATTGTGCTTTCTCCTTCGAGGTTTAACATTCAACAGGAGCTCAAATACTCAATTCAGAAAGTTGAAAGATCTAAACAACAACAACAAAAGCTCAAAAGGTAATGCTTAGAAAAAGACGAGCGTACATGGAATGTAAAAGTAGAAGTAACATTTGTTGATTGTGTATAACCTCAACGTTCAGTAGCTGCTAGTTTGCTTCTTGTACCATTGATGAAATGAAACATTCTTGAAATTGATTTAGCTATTTATATATGAACCAACAGAACTTTTAGAGATAAAAGCAAAGAAAACACTTCATGATCAAAATATACAAGATTAACGCCTAGAGAGTCTCGTCAACACTAAGCCCTGATTTCACTTCTTGGCCATCCTTGAAGCCCTCTTCACTGGAGACTTCACCGTCTTTGGCTTCACACTCTTCTTCACTGGTGTCTTCTTCTTAGTTGCCATTACGGGAGCCTTCTTTTTACCCGGAGATGTTACTTTCGATGTTTTCGCTGCCTTAGCTGGTCTCTCCTCAGCCTTAACACCTTTCTTCGTGAGCGCAACAGTGGCCTTACGAGCAGTTGGTTTCTTAGACACCTTAGCTCCCTTGGATTTGGAAGCTGCGGTTACCTTCTTCCCCTTCGGCTTGGAAGTCGCCGCGGCAGTGGTAGGTTTCTTCTTCTTCTTCACCGGAGCAGATGTAGCAGCCGCCGCTTTGGGGGATGATGATGGTTTAGCCGACGGAATCTTAAACGAGGCCTTGACCTTGACAAGCTTCTCGGAAGCGACGAGTCTCTTCAGATTGAGAAGCAGCAGCTTCCTGAACGAAGGCGAGAGCACCTTATGCTTCTCCTCGATGAACTTCTGAATCGCGTATTGGCTCGATCCGGTTCTCTCCTTCAGCGTAACGATCGCATCCTTGATCATCTGAATCGCAACAAAACCGAAATTCAATCTCTAATCATCAAAAAAAAAAAATCTGAATCCGGTTCGATTTGGTTCAGATCGTATACCTCTTCGTAAGTAGGATGAGTTGAGACAGCTTTCTTCACAGTCTTCTTCTTCTCCTTCACCTTCACTTCCTTAGCTCTCTTCGTCTTGCCTCCCTTCGCTGCAGGTTTCTTCTTCTCGCTCACCGACGTGTTGACTCCCTCCATAGGAGCAACGTTCTCTTGATCAATCGCTGGCGACGTCATCAGAAACTGTATATGTAATTTCGAATAGTGGAGAAGTTACGAGGATGAAGAGGATGTGATGGACATGGGAAACGTGCCATTTATATTAGACGGCGTTGATTTGGTATATGTCTTCTGATTGGTTGAAACAATGACTACGCGGATCGCTACTTATTTTCCCAAGTTTGAATAGTAACCGTTGGATCATTACTTATCAACGGTTTATAAAGGATGACTTTTCGATGTTAGGGAAGAGGGAGTTAGTGGGTGTTGGATTAGATGCTTTATGCATATTTGCTGTGCTTTTAGTCTCGATTGATTCGATCATAACTCGTGATATACTTGACGAAATTCATTTTTGTTTTCTGCGTTGTGTGGAGAATTCTGTGAGGTTTCTTTTGATTATCTAAACACGCAAAATAAATTATTCTACAGTGAGATATTCGGGTTTAGAGCAAGATATGTCATGACTATTGTGTTTTCTTGGTAGTGTGTACATTTGATTTTTAAAGAGTGATGCTGACGAGAAGTTCATAGAAAATTACGTTAGTCCGAAACCAATCAAACCAAATAGTGAAGCGAACCATGAATCCTGAGATTTCGAGATGCAGAATCATTTGATTAAATTAAATACAACCCAAGATGACCATCTTCTAGAATATGCTGCATACCACTTGTTCATATGTTATATCTGTGTTAAAACTTAAAAACAGTTGCTTAAGCATGTGATAAATAGATTTTAACATTTGTGTAGTTTCGTTATAATATAGGTTCCAATTTCGTACGAGTAATACAATAACCATGTTTAGGTATCAGATTATTAGAAATTTCAAAGACGTTTATTAAGGTAAATTCCATTAGGGTTTCATAAAATACATCGCCACCTCAATTGATCCTTTAATAATCATTACACACGTTTCATCAATACAACCCTTATGGAATAATACCTTTTCTCAGGATCCAGGGCGATGATGTCGACTACACTGAGAGAAATGAGATATTCTGCTATTTGAAAACAAGACTAGCCTTTGCACAATGAAGCTTCCATGGGCCTCAACCTGCGGCTATCAGTGAAAGAAAGAAACAACCATACTACCAGAGGTTACCATATGAATCTTCTTAAACTGTTAGAAATTCATCCTGACACTTAACAGAAGTATATACAATTTTGTTGTTGATACCTCCTCTGATTTTTGTAGGTTGATGGAAAGCCTAGCCTTGGATCTTCTACTCTACATGATCAATAAGCTATAAGAAAACAAGAAGCGTAATGCCTTGTTACTGTTGTTGGAAACAGAGCCTTGTTACTGTTGTTGGAAACAGAGCCTTGTTATTCTGTGCGTTCGTTTGCTGTGAAGAGAATGAAGGTTGGTCACTTCCAAGCTCAAAGCCTGGTCAATCCATCCTAAATCAGAAAGAGAAATCAATTGAGTGAGTCAAAAAGGTTTAGGGAGGTGATGACTTGACTAATTTGCCTTAAAGAGAATCTGAAAAACTTAGCACAGACAAAGCAACATCTCAGCTGAAGAAGTAGGATCTTTGAATGGATTTAACGAGTTTGAAAGCAATCAAGAAAACCAAAAAGAGAAATAAAACTTGTTGGCTTTGTATTCAGAACAGAGGATTAAAAAGATTGAAACCTTGGTTTGAAATGGCGCATGGCGAGGTAAGGCAATGAGGTTCTCGCCTCTCGCCTTGCGCCATGGCGACACAAAGCGATCGCTTTGTGTATGAAGACAATAACAGTAACTACTATCATTTTACTATACGTAATGTTCCAGTATCAAAAACGGTTATGTAAAACCTTGTAAAGCTCTTACTTAGAAGGTCAGATTAGGGTTTGGAGATAGATTCTATATGATGCCAAAGCTTCAATCACAAACCTAGATCGGTTAAAGGACCTAATTGTGCACAAACCAATTTGGTTTAGCTCAAATTCGATAATGCAACGCTTTGGTTGCCATAGAGGTCACTAAGAAAGCGCTCAAAGCGAGCGCTTTGTGTATGTTGCCTTGCTTTGAGGTGTCAAGTCGATGAGGACATCGCAAGGCCTCGCTTTGCGCCATGGCGACCAAAGCGAGCGCTTTTTTAAACCAAGATTGAAACTCAATCTGCAATGGTAATCAAAACCAAAACTCAGATACAAAGAGCAATTAGCCATCAAACAATTCCATACGAATATGCGATCATGTATTTGTAAATCTTACATTCTTTAAAACGATTATTTATACACCAAGTTTTACTAAGACTCAATTTCTAATTCTCAGGATACTATTGGAAACAAATTCGCTTTCCTCAAGAAGATCATCATCGGTTTGAAAAAGGGACAAGACAAGTAAAGCTCAAGACTTTATAGAGAATCAAAGACCATCAAAACAATTTCTACACGATCTTCCACTTAAAAAGTGTAGACATGTTTCCTAAATCATACACAGAGAAAACAACAACAAAACAAAAAGATACTAGACACTAAACGCTTCACATTCCTCAGGATCATCACGCAGATCATCAACACTGGTTAATACTGTTTATATGCAAACTTTACTATGATACTACGTACTAGTAGTCTAAACGATCTCACCTTCCTCAAGATCATCAAGAAGAGCATCATCAATATCAGTTTTCAAAACCAACCCAAACTGTTTAAGCAAAGATCGATCTCTTGCCTTACGAGAGCCGCCAATGAGAACTAACAGTTCTTTTTCGACAGACAAAGGATGGAAGTACTTACACTCTGATCTTGCTTCTTCTTCTTCCACCTTCAGCACCGCAAGCCTTGCCTCTTGTCTCATTCTCATTCTTGCTTTGATTCTTGCTTTGATTCTTGCGTTTTCTTGAAGCTGCTTCTTCTTCAGAAGTTGCTTCTCCCTTCTGATCTTCATCATAGCATCAGACTTGTTACTACTCGATTTGACAATGATATCCGCAAATCTAATTTTTATCGCTGCCGCACGATCAGATTTTGAGGAGGAGGAGGAAGACAAGAACAGAGGATCACGACCCAGACTTGTTGCTGTCGCCATTGCTAAGCAAACCCTAGTTTTCGGGATTGGAAACAGAGAGAAAACGAAATCGAAGAAGAAAAGAAGAAACCCTAATTCTCGGATTTTGTTTTTCGCTTACGAGAGAGAGAGAGAAGAGTGTTTATTTCGTTAGGGGCACTGAGTGGGGATTATATATAGAGAGGGACTGATGCTCCCAGATCAAAAAAATTGAGAGAATTCGAAAAAGGTATTTTTTATTTAGAAAAAATATAGGAAAATTTGGCTAATAAGGCCATGTTGAGAGTAAAATTGTCCTTTTATATGCTTGACATTATATTTTTATCTCATTATATCTTGATTATTTTTAATACGAAATTAACCTTGTAATCTTCTAATTTAATTTATAAATACAGTTTACGTTTAATAATTAAACATTTATGTAGTTTATGTTTTTTTGTTTATCAAACTAATAATTTATTTAATTTGTAGAGTATTTTAAATATATGTATAATACATAATCAGTTCAATATTTAGTAAAAAATAAAATATATTCATCAAAATATAATCTCATTTCTTATTTTTATTTATGTAATTAATACAATATTTTAGTACACGTATAATAAATAATCAATTCTGTATTTATTGAAATTGTAAAAATATTTAAAGATGTTCTTCAGAATATAATTAATTTCATTTTTTAGTTTTATATAAACAAATCAAACTAAACATAAAACATATAAAACATGCCGTACATCTCCCGGAATGTTGCTAGCTTGTTTTATAGGAAAATTGGCCCAGATGACATAGAAAAAAGGCTAATTCATATGGTAGCCATTTTTCCTAACAGACATATAGATGTCATTAAAAATATATCTAAATACTGTAATATCCTTTCCACAATCGGTGCAACCTGCAACAAAGAAAAATTAAAATTAATTATTATTAATCCCACAAAAATAAAATGTGGCTTATCCTAATTCACATTTTTTTCCATCCACACACGTATGCTTATATATTCCATAATTATTCTGAAAAAAATCATATTTTCTCTTTCTCTGTCATCTGAAATACATTCTATGGAATAACATCTTTTTGGATTAAGATTTATATTTCTATGTTGGGATTAGTGATTATTTGACATAATTTAGTTTTTGGACTATTGGAATTGACGGGGCAATCATTGTTATGTTCCATGAAGCCATATGCATAGTAATATTTGAGAAAGATTATAGATTGTCTTTATATTACAAAAATATTTTCACTTTGTCTATTCTATACGCTTCATGTATAATGGAAATGAATAAGTATGACAAAATAAAATAAATATGTCTGACATTTTATCTTGTTCTATTCTATTTAACCATTCATAAAAAGTATTCTATTTTGTTTAGAAATATATTTTGATATTTGGATTTAAGATTTTTGATTTGGATTAGGGTTTACATTTGGATTAGGGTTTAGTGATTAAAATTTAGGGTTTAGTATTTATAATATGAGGAAGTATGGTTGAAATCCACATTAACTTCTTTCATACAATCATAGGCATTTTATAATTTCATTATTATGTATTATTTATATATTTTGTTCAATTTTATTTGAGTATAAAGTTTATATTTGGGTTAATGGTTTATATTTAAGTTTAGGGTTTACTATTTAGGGTTTAGTATTTATGGGTTTGAGTAGGATTGAAATAAAGTTTATTATCTAGATTTTGGAGGTTGAAATAGAGTTGGTGTTTTATACTATTTTAATAATATGAAATATATCGTATGTGGTTTACTGATTAGTTTATGGTCTTCATGCGAAGTTTAATGTTACATTGGATTAGGGTTTACATTTCCATGTAGGGTTTAGTACTTAGTTGTTAAGGGTTAGTTTATGTACGTTCGAGATTGCCATTTGGAAACCTTATCGTACTTTCATACTATTTGGCTTTATTTCTTGAGTTATACTACTATGTCATATAGAATAGCAATGCATGTTTCGTTTATTCTCCGTTACGTTAACATTTGGACTGTACCACATATTATTATTATCCACACATTTCACAGCATATTTTTCTATCATATGTTATAAATACAATTAGTTTCCAGCTGTGAATCACTATGTGCTTGTTTATTACGCACAGAAAATCACCACGTCATTTATTTTATACTTTACAACTGGCAACCTATTATTTGAAGGGACAAAACCGGCTGGAATGTAACCAAAGAATCTGACACTAAATTATGTCAAAGTCATAGTTAGATTCTTCATTTCACTCTCACAAAAAGCTATCTCGCCAATTAGCCCTTTTTCAAACCCTTTTCTTGATATCTGGATCAGTTGATTCATAATGTCATTAATAATCACATATATATGGTATGGTTTATGATCGTTTTAGGCAAGTGTCACATTTTACAAAACCAAATTTGATATATAACTTACCTCTAACTCTTACCATTCTACACAAAAAAGGAGATTGAACAAAATAAAATTAACCTTCAACTACTTCACTAAACTAACAAAGTAAAACAATTTCCAAAAGAAGACAGTAATCACATTAACTAATTGCAGCTTCATCATCGGCGTAAATCAACTAATCACATATACACCTGCTCGCACGTGATGCGCATCACCGCGTCATTAACTTAATAAAAATAAATAAAATATCATTAAAGAATGATTAAAAATTTATGATAGCAGACTCCCTGGTGATGAGGAGGCACGAAAGGAAGCTTTGAATCTAAACTCCCCCAAAAATCGAAGCGAAAAATATTATCTGCCCATTTTAGAAGGAAACCAAAAACCAAACCCTAAGTTTTGTCCAGCGTCTCGTCTCTTTGCTTGTTGATCAAGCAGCAGGATTAGCGTTTAGTGTTTCGCAATATTCATGAAGCAGAGTCGTCGATGGCAGAGGACTCTCCTCCTATCCCTGCTATCGATCTCTTTCTTCGCCCCGCTTATTCTCGTCTCGAATCGGCTTCAGAGCATCGCTCCCGTTGGTCAGCTTTCGTCTCCTTATCCTTTAGTGAATGATCGTGTTGAATTGCTTGTTGACTTGAATCTCATGATAATCTTCATCGGCTTCTCTCTTGTTTGATGAAATTTTTTTCAAAATCTTCTTCTGAATTTTTGTTTTGATTACCAGGTCGGAGAGAATCTATTGAAGAATTATCCAACCTTGTAAGTGTGATGTTATTACTCTGTTCTATTTGTAATAGGCTTTATTATACTCTTTAGCTTTTATTAAGCACTGTAGCTGAGATGCTACCATTTTTATTTTCTTCTGCAGAGGCACATGACAAATGATGTTAAACTTAATGCTATCGAACATGTAAGTTTGGAAGTTACTTTACTGGTCCCTCGAAGTCATCTTCTCAAAACCCTTTTTGACCATTCATTTAACTAAGATTTGTCTCACTTTGTGGTCCAGGAGGGTGGAGGACGCTTAAAGGGGCCAAGGCTCATTCTCTTCAAAGAGGAGGGGTCTAATGATAGTGGTACTGTTGCGCAATCTAACGAGGATGAGAAAACAATTGATTTCCCAAAAACTGATGGTGGGAGCTTGCTTTGTTTCTTTTTTCAGTTTTTTTTTTTTTATATTAAGTCTTTAGTTCTCTCTTATCAGTCGTTGGTATGAGTTTCAGGAAAAAATCTTACATTCAGGGAAGATAAAGTAATAGATTCACAACAGACGACAGAAAGCTCTGATGGGAAGGTGTGTGTTTTTATCCAACTGATTTACTAGATTACATGAAACTTGAAGAATGCTCAGGCTATGAAACAATTCCAGTTAGGCTTTCCAGTTTCCATGAACCTTTTAAGATCAGACGTATCAACGTTATGGTTTGTTGTTTCTTTTTGTGTCAGGATCAATTTCTAACAGTTATTCAACTTGCGAACAAAACGGATTTCAAACCCCTTTTATCCAAGGGTGGTGAAAAGAGCACAACGGCTCAGCGTGATGGAGCAACAGATGTCAAGATAAACGAGATCAGAGACAAAATTATACAAGCTAAGGCCTACCTGAATTTTGCCCCACCTGGAAGTAATTCTCAGATTGTGAAGGAGTTGAGAACTCGAATGAAAGACCTCGAACGGGCTGTTGGTGATGTGACAAGGGATAAAGATTTGTCAAAGGGGTAAGCGCAACTCCTTGATTCAAAGGAGAGGATACTTTTATTGCAACCAGGAACAACGTGCTGTAACACCAACAACTTTTGTTAAGAAGATTCTTATGGTAACATCTGGTATGGTTGTTTCTTTCAGCGCTCTCCGCAGGTTGAAGCCCATGGAAGCTGCATTATACAAGGCTAGTCGTGTCTTCAACAATTGCCCTGCCATGGCTACCAAACTCCGTGCCATGAATTACAATTCAGAAGAGCTAGCTCAGGCGCAGAAAAAACAAGCATCATATCTAATGCACCTTGCTGCAAGGACCATCCCAAAAGGGCAACACTGTCTCTCCATGCGTTTGACATCGGAGTACTTTGCCCTGGATCCTGAAAAAAGGCAGATGCCTAACCAGGAAAATTACAATGATCCTAGTCTCAATCATTATGTTGTCTTCTCTGACAATGTTTTGGCTTCTACAGTCGTTGTTAACTCTACAATAGCTTCTTCAAAGGTAAACTTTCACATTTCTTCTGTTTTATATTGACAATAGTGTGTTGTTGTTTTCTTTTGAACTTCTAGTCGGATATCATTGTATCTTATGTTTCAAGCGCCATGATTGCTGTTTGCAGGATCCGGAAAAAATGGTATTCCATGTGGTGACTGATTCACTTAATTACCCATCAATCTCAATGTGGTTTTTGCTAAACGTTCCAAGTACAGCTACCATCCAAATCCAAAACATTGATGAAATGGATGTCCTGCCTTCAGATTTTGATCAATTGCTGATGAAGCAAAACCCCAATGACCCGAGATTCATTTCTACTCTCAACCACGCACGCTTCTATCTACCGGATATATTCCCGGGTTTGAACAAGGTGGTACTCTTAGACCATGATGTAGTAGTTCAACGAGATTTAAGTAAACTGTGGAGCATTGAAATGAAAGGGATGGTGGTTGGTGCTGTAGAGACTTGCCAAGAAGGTGAAGCTTCACTCCATTCAATGAGCACGTTTATTAATTTCTCAGACTCATGGGTCGCTGGGAAATTTAGTCCTAAAGCGTGCACGTGGGCGTTTGGGATGAATCTGGTTGATCTCGAAGAATGGAGAAGACGGAAGTTGACTTCAACATACATTAAATACTTCAACCTGGTACGCAGATCACACTCTTTACTGCACTTAATCACTCGAATAACTAAAACTATAGTCCTATAGCTGCACTTAATGTGCTTCTTCAAAGTTTTTCATGTGGGTTCTATGATTAGTGAAACATCATATATTTTTTTATCTATGTGCACACATGTTATATGTATGCTCAATGAACCTAAACCTAACAGCATTTTCGTTTTTGGGCAGGGAACAAAGAGGCCATTGTGGAAAGCTGGAAGCTTACCAATAGGGTGGTTGACTTTCTATGGGCAAACATTAGCGTTGGACAAGAGATGGCATGTGATGGGTGTGAGGGGTAAAACTCACACCTAGATTTTAGATCAGGTTTTATGTTTAAGAAAGGTTAGGGAAAGATTATCGCGGGCTGAATCCCGTAAGAACTTGATGAATGAACTTCGTTTTGTATTGATATAATAGAAATGAGATGGTTACAAAAGATGATCTTCGATGAATACAAAGATCACAGAAGAGTTACAAATAATGTTGTTTGAATGAAATGTAGAGTAAAATATGAGCAGGCTCAGATCCTCCCCTTGGTCTTCGACCTTTTCTTTTTATAGCCTTGGACTCCTTTAGGTTATCTGCAACTGATCTCCGAGATCTTCTCCGCTTGAGGTGGAATCTGCAACAGCATCCGTTTGACCGGGTCCTGCGCTTCTTCTGGTTATGACATGAGCTTCCTCTTTGTCGTGACCTCCTTATCGATCACCTTAGCTCTCAGCCTTCGGTTTCAACTTAGCTCTTCTTAAGTACCGAATTTGTGATGGGCCAACCGCGGCCTGTTTCCATCCTTCACCGTTCGGCAATCAGCTACCGGGCCATATTTGGGCCCAACAGTTGCCCCCAGCTCTCGAGATGAAGCTTCGTTATCCTCGGGAGCTAAACCTAGCCGCCCAAGCTAGATTCTCTTGTTGAGATCATGATTACCAGCTATCTCAACCACATTTATTTTCATCTGATCGAACGGCTGTGAATTTTCTTTGATTATATCGACGGTTTGGATTAAAAATTTGAAATACAGTTTCCGATTTTCGAGACGTGATGGGATATAAAGCTGCGAGTAATAACTCCACATCTCTCCACTTTCTCCACGCCTCCGACGGTTTCCAAGGTAACTTCTCCTTCTTTCTCTATTTTACAGCACGTTTTTTTTTTTTTTTTTTTCTTTTTTTTTATATCTCTTCCGAATTCGATTTTCATTCCTAAGCTTCTTTAGAGATTTCACTCTTGTTCATCTCTTCCCAATCTTCCTTCTTTCGCTTCTCCTCCCTTTTCCTTTTACTTACGATGAGTAAGAAAGATAGCTCCGGCGCAATTCAAATCTCCACTTCCGGTGCTCGTCTTATGAAAGTCAAACAAGAAACCGGAGAAAAGACGAATGACGCCGGAAAGAAGAAAGTTAAAGATTCGATTGGGGCGAGGGTCAAAAGGATGAAGAAGAAAGGTGGCAAGAGCGCTTCCTCTGGACCTCACTCTCCATCGCTCCTAAAGAGCCAAGACGTTACCAACCTTATCGTTCAAGCCCACGGAAAGAATGACCTAGCTAGGGCTTGTAACGACGACGAAACCCCCGAAACTGTCCCGGAGGGTTGGTTCTGCGTTCACGAGAAGTACATCGCCAAATGTCACCTTCGGTTTCCCCTTCCCACCCTCTTGCTTGATCTCCTAGACCACTATCAGCTGGCTCTTCCTCAACTTTGTCCCTCGGTTATCCGAGTGATAAACGGATTTATCACTAGAGCCAAAGAGGAAGGAGTCATTGTTGGTTTGACCGAGCTGATGAGTCTCTTTTCAATAAAGGAGAGTACATCCAAGGATGGTGGAAGCGGTACCTACTACCTCCCCTGTCGTCCAGGGCTAGGCATATTCAAGTTCTCGGCCAGTGACGACGACTGGCGCAAGAAATACTTTTATGTGAAGATTGATTCTTCGACGGTTCCGGTTGGTCGCAACCTTAGGAACTCGTGGTCTGATATTTCCGGTTAGGATTTTAGGGATATATTCGCATATTTATCTGTGTTTGTCATGTTGCGCTGATTATCTTTTGATTCTTTTGGCAGAGGTCAAAGATCCTGTTAAGTTGTCTAGTAAACTCACCAGAGCTCTCTTCAGAAAGCTTCAGCATAGCCCTAACACTTGGGTGGCCTATACTACTTCGAGAGTCGGATCAGCTAGGTTCCCTGATCGATACCAAGCGTCTTTCCCTGACTCAGTGACGGTTGCTGGTTTAGAAGGTAACCTCTACTCATGGTTCATGATTTTTACTATCCGAATTTAGCGCATGTGATTAATGAATCTTTTTCATGTTTTAGTTTCTGAGGGTGACTCAGTTTTCGAAGTTTCTTCTGGAGCAAGTACTTCCTCTAAGACTCAATCACAGAAGATGCCACTTCAGCCTTCCTTCCGTTCCAGGGGTAGATCGACCAAGGCTGCCAGCTCCTCCAGGGGGAGTGACAAGAACCAGGGAGGATCCTTCCTTGACTCTGTGAAGGAGGCTCTCGATGAAGGAGGCTCTGCTCCTGCTAAAGGTGTTGGCTCTCCGGTTCAGGAAGTTGGCCTTCCTTCTGAGGTTCCGATGGCTGAAGCTGATCCTCAAGTAGCGAGGGATCCTCCGGAGTTTGAGCCCCCGAGGAGCAAGAGGTCCCGAACTGACCAGGTTGACAGACCTTCGAGGTCTTCCTCCTCCTCTTCTAGAGGAGGAACCGTTGGCTGGAACTTTGTCCACTCGAAGCCTGGATCGGTTTTGGACGATCCGTGGGGTTTGGCCACTCTGATGAGGCATATGAAGAGTCCTGGATGTTCTCTCCCTTCGATCTCCAACCTTACGCACAAGGATGAGTACGTTGACATTGCTCATCACATGGGTCAGGTATGAAGTTGATTTCATTCATTTTTTTTAAAGATTTTTTTATTAAACCGTTTTTGGTTTTCCGTAGCTGGCTGGAGCTATCAACAGGGCTCAGTTCAGATTTGAGGATGCTGTTCACAATGCCCCCAGTACCGAGGAATTAGCCCAGGTCACTGAGTTGGTCAAGGCGACCAAGGCTGAGCTCAACCAGACTCGGGCTGTGATCTTGGATCTCCAAGCTGAGGTGAAGAGACTTGGCTCCAAGTGTGATGCTCAGCAAGGGACGATCGAGAGCCAATTGATTGATCTTCAGGTCAAGAATAGGAAGATTGGAGAGTTGGATGCGGCTCGGAAGATAGCCGAGTATCAGGTCAAAGAGCTAATCGCTACATCTCAGAGTAGCCAAAAGAACAAGGAGGCTGAGGTCAGACTAGCCGTCCGGAGAGGGAAGAAGGAAGTAGCTGAAGCTTACAACAAAATTCTGGTTGTTGTCAAGGAGAAGTTCTCCAAGAAAAAGGACGAAGTCGACCTCCTGGTTCACGCTCAAGAGATCCAAGCCAACACCGAGCTCCTGAAGGATATGCTGGATGGCGAGATTAAGAGCACTCAAGATGAGTATGATCGCTTGGTGGCCATAATGCCGGAAGCTGTTGCGGCATACGAGAAGGCTCAGGTCTCGGACTTCTCGATCGGCAAGCTTCCTCTTCCCCAGCTCTCCGAGAGCTCAGGTACTTTTGAGATTAATATGTTTAATCTCTCCCTTTCTGGAGAGTTTGGTTCTAACTTGGGATTGGTGGGTTCTTACTCAGCCCCGATCGAAACCACCTCTGGAGGTAGTGACAAGGAGATGGAGGAGGAGGTTCCTGAGGAGGAAGATCCGGCTGGTAAGGGAGCTGAGAAGGACTCGGATGACAAGGAAGTTTAAGAGCTGAAGCTCTTTCGTGTTTTCTAGGATTTCTGCCCGATGGGCTTTGTTTTCATTTGTTTCTCGAACTTATAGCCTGAGGAGGCTTTTAAACCTTTATCTGTTGCATTTTGAATCTTTGGTTAGCCTGGGGAGGCTTTTAAACCTTTGTTTTAATTTCAAACTTGGTTTTCTATTCGTTCTGAGTTTTTAACTTTAGTCGTGAAATACGACAACTTGATCATAATCGAATCTTATGATAAGTCTGGAAGACTTCAGTCGTTTTTAGTTCCTTAAGAATTCTTAGAGTATCGGGATTAGCTTAGAGTTTTTAGGAACCTAAGTTCGATCTAGACATCTTAGGTGGGGGTTCTTGGGAACCTGAACTTGTTCGTGGGATTTTTAAGACCCGTCGAGACTTGCTTAGGATTTTAAGACCTTTGTGATCTGATGAGGATTTTAAGACCTCGAAGATTTGATAAGGATTTTAAGACCTCGAAGATTTGATAAGGATTTTAAGACCTTGGGGATTTGGTAAGGATTTTAAGACCTTAGGTCCAGGTTCGTCGATACCTGATACTGTCTGAAGGATTTTAAGACCTTAGGTTCAGGTTCGTCGAGACCTGATATTGTTTTGAAGGATTTTAAGACCTTTAGGATTGTTAAGGATTTTAAGACCTTAGGTTCAGGTTTGTCGAGACCTGTTTTGTTAGAGAATTGAGATATGGAAAATGATTTCTTTATTGATAATTGGATACATGGTATCATAGTAATCATACAATTGCTGTATTATAATGATCATGCATTTGCTGCGTGGGCTATGTGATTTTAATCAGACATATGCCCCCTTTGATTGTAGTGAACGAAGTGTTGAAATGAGGTTGGGGCTGCACTCATGACGGAGTTGCCTACGTACCCAGTCAAGGGATCAAGCCTAACGTAGTTCAGGAGTTTTAGGTACCTAATGATAATATCTCTTAAGATTCGTGGCATTCCACGATCTGATTTCAGGTACCCCGGTTCGCACCTTTCGGATCTTGTAAACGCCAGGTCGTACTACATGGATGATCTCATAGGGACCTTCCCAGTTAGTTCCTAACTTCCCAGCATTTGGTTCTTTGGTTCCTTCGAAAACTTTCCTAAGTACTAGGTCACCTACAGCGAACTGCCGGAGCCTGACTTTGGAATTGTACTGTCGTGCCATTGCTTGCTGATAATTCTGAATGCGAATCAAAGCTCGGTCTCGTCTTTCCTCGATTAGATCGAGGTTGTCGGTTAGGAGCTGATCATTAGCTGCGGGATTGGACGTGCAGAGTTCCCGGCGGAGGCTACCAGCAATGGTTTCAGCTGGGACGACAGCTTCCATCCCATATGCTAAGGAGAAAGGAGTTTCTTCTGTAGCTTTTCGTGGGGTGGTTCGACATGCCCAAAGTACTTCAAGTAACTTTTCTGACCAGAATTCCTTCTGGGTTCCGAGGCGTTTCTTGAGGTTTGCCAATACTGATTTATTAGCAGCCTCCGCCTGTCCGTTACCTTGAGGTCGGCGAGGTGACGAGAAGGTCAGGCGGATATTCCACTTGTCGCAAAATATTTTGAAATCGTGGGATATGAATTGTCCTCCATTGTCGGTTACGATTTCGTATGGGACGCCGTGTCTACACACGATATCTTTCCATACGAAATGCTCGACCTCGACCCTGGTTACTTGCTGGAAAGCTTCAGCCTCTATCCATTTTGTGAAGTAGTCCGTTAAGACTAGTAGGTAGCGTAGCTTCTTCTTTCCACTTCCTGATGGTACTAGTGGTCCCACGATATCCATGGACCACCTCATAAACGGATAAGGGGCAGATATGTTAGACAGCTTTTCCGCAGGTTGGTGTATAATCGGTGCATGCCTCTGGCATTTGTCGCATGAAGAGGAGTAGGCCTCGCAATCTGCAATAATGGTAGGCCAGAAATATCCTTGCCTTTTGATTCTGATGGCTAGAGCTCTTCCTCCAGAGTGGTTCCCGCAGGAACCGTCGTGCATTTCCTTCATGAGTCTCATGGCAACGAGGCCATGGACGCATTTTAGGTAAGGTCCGGAAATGCTTCGTTTGAGGAGAACAGATTCGGTAACGCAATATCTTGCGCTTAATGCTTTGAGCTTTCGGGCCTCCCATTTGTTGGGTGGAGTCTTTCCCTCCAGGATGTATTGCGTGATTGGAATTCTCCAATCCTCTCTTCCTACCACTTTGTTATGGAGAGACGAGGGAGGTTCCTGTTCGGGACCTGGTGTCGTGGTGCCCCCGGGGGTATTGGTAGGATTGGGCTCCAGAGGGTCCGAATTCCGAGGAATACCTCCAGATGAATTTTTGAGAGCTGTACGGCTTCTGGTCTGAATTCTACAGATGATTGGGTCTGAGTTGGTGCCCCCGGGGGTATTCTCGAGATCAGGCTCCAAGGAGTCTGAATTTCGAGGAATATCTTCCGTGATTTGGATCGTGTTCCCGGAGGTATGCTTTGTTGCACTGCATATTCTGGTTTTTGGGAACCAAAATGTTGTGAGAACCTGGGTAGCTACCGTTTCAGGGCAGGTACCTTCGAGTTGTGCCGCTACTTTGCTTTCTTTCTCAGCTTTAGTAGCTATGTCGATGCTTGGTTTCTCGATTCCTTCTACGGGTATGATTCGTTTTACGAGAGGGTCTGACGTGGAAGCTAAAGCTGCCAACGCATCAGCTGAGGAGTTCTCTCCTCGTGGGATTCTCGTTAGCTCGAATTTGTCGAACTGCCTAGTGAGGTTCTGAACGACTTCGAGATATGCCCCCATTCTTTCGTCCCTCGTTTCATATTCTCCGTGAAATTGGCTAGCTACTAGCTGTGAATCACTATAAGCGTTTAGCTCTCTGATTCCGAGGCTCAGGGCGAGCTTCAACCCTGCGATTAGTGCTTCGTATTCAGCTTCGTTGTTTGAGGCGCTGAATCCGAGCCTATATGACTGTTCAATGGTTTCTCCTGCTGAAGAAGTTAGCCTTAGACCGATGCCGGAGCCCTGTTTTGACGAGGCTCCGTCGACATATAGGCTCCACTTCGGAGATTCCATTTCGGAGTCTAACTGCTCGGATGCTAGCTCAATGATAAAGTCGGCAAGGACCTGAGCTTTTGCTGCTGCTCGAGGTCTGTACTCAATATCGTATTCACTGAGCTCTATGGCCCATTTAGCCAATCGCCCTGACTGGCTGGGGCTGTGCAAGATCATTCGTAATGGTTGTGAGGTCATTACGACGATCGAGTGCGATTGGAAGTAAGGCCGCAATTTTCTGGCAGCTGTTACGACTGCTAGAGCTAGTTTTTCCATCGCAGGGTACCTGGTTTCGGCATCTATCAAACTTTTACTGGTGTAATAGACAGGTCTTTGTTCGTTTTGTTCCTCTCGTACTAGAACGCCGCTGACTGCAGCAGTTGATACAGCGAGATACAGGTACAATGGCTCTCCTACTACTGGTTTAGATAGGATCGGAGGTTCGGAGAGGTAAGCTTTCAATTGCTTGAAGGCTTCCTCACATTTCTCATCCCATAAGAACTTCTTATTATTTCTTAGAAGCTTATAAAATGGGAGACATTTATCGGTGGATTTGGATATGAATCGATTCAATGCCGCGATTCGTCCAGTCAATCTCTGTACCTCCCTGGTTGTCTTAGGTGACGGCATTTCCAGGAAGGTCGCTATCTGCTGCGGGTTGGCTTCAATGCCTCTTTCTGTTACGAGATAGCCTAGGAACTCGCCTGAGGGTACCCCGAAAGTGCATTTAGTGGGATTGAGCTTCATATCGTACTTATTCAGGATATCGAAGCATTCCCTTAAGTGGGAGATATGATCTTCCCCAGCTGAGGATTTGACTAGCATGTCGTCGATATAGACCTCCATGGTTTTTCCAAGTTGTCCAGCAAACATCTTATTTACTAGCCTCTGATAGGTGGCTCCTGCGTTTTTTAATCCGAAAGGCATAACCTTATAACAATAGGTTCCTCGTTCGGTTATGAACGCAGTTTTCTCCTGATCCTCAGGATCCATCATGATTTGGTTATATCCTGAGAAGGCATCCATGAAGGATAGGAGTCGATGGCCAGCTGTCGCTTCAACCAGGCGGTCGATGTGAGGTAACGGGAAGCTGTCTTTAGGACAAGCTTTGTTTAGGTCGGTGAAATCTACGCAGATTCTCCATTTCCCGTTCTTCTTTTTTACGACTACTGGATTAGCTAGCCAGTCTGGGTAATGTACCTCCCGAATGGATCCAGCTTTCGTAAGTCGGTCGACTTCGTCGTTAACGGCTTGAGCCTTTTCGAGACCTAGCTTACGACGCTTCTGCTTGATCGGTTTGAAAGTAGGGTCAACCTTTAGTTTATGGGTAGTGACGTTCGGATCTATTCCTTTCATGTCATTGGTGGACCATGCAAAGGTTTTGACATTGCTTTTCAAGAAATCGATGAGCTCCTTTTTTGTCTCAAGAGGTAGCTCGGATCCGATGCTCACCTGTTTTTCAGGATCTGAGTCGTCGATGCAAACTTTTTCGGTTAGGTTCCTGGGGGGACCTCGAGTATTTTGTTGCATTTCGCGACCCTCCTGGATCTGTAATTGCTATTGGGGGGACTTTTTGAGGATTTCGAATCCTCCCAAATAGCAGATCCTGGATATCTTCTGGCTACCATGTATGGTGGCTATTCCTTCGGGTGTTGGAAATTTTACGCATTGATGGTACGTTGAGGCTACTGCCTTCATTTTATGGATCCAAGGTCTTCCCAAAATCGCGTGGAACGGGGATGGTCTATCGATGACTACTAAGTTCGTCATTTTCATTATTCCGCCAGCTATGACTGGGAGCTTGATAGTTCCCAATGAGGTAGCTGTTTCTCCGGAGAAACCTACGAGATTAGCTTTTTGGCCAATAATTTCGTAGTCGTCTATTTCCATCCCTTTTAGGGTATTATAGAAAATGAGGTCGACAGAGCTTCCAGTGTCTATCATGAGTTTAGGAACCTCATATCCTGCGATGTTCAAGGTGACGATCAGCGCATCATCGTGAGGTCTGTCAAGACTTGAGGTCTCGCTCTCCCAGAAAGAAATCTTAGTGTTGGATTCAGGGTTAGGAGGCTTAGGTCCAGTATTGGATACAGCCTTCCGCACGTGATTCCTAATGGAATTGACGGAGTCTTGACATATGTCTGATCCTCCAAGGATACAGTCCACCCGCGAGTCGGGGCTCGATTGAGGGGACGGTTTGCTCAAGAGAGCTTCGACTTGTAAACTTTTTCCTTGGGGGAATTTCCCGAGAATCATTTCGACTCTTTTCTTGGGAGCTGGAGGTGGTGAATCGGTCTCCTTCTCAGGTGACCTCTCACGTTTAGGGGAGGTGTCTCTGGGACCTCTTTTCTGATAGGGTGGTGGTTTTTTAAGGTCCACGCCCTTTATTTCTCCAGCTGCGAATTTAGCTGCCAGCTGACGTTGGAGGTCCCAACACTCTTCGGTTGAGTGCCCTTCACGATCGTGATAAGAGCAACGTTTGCCTTTATCGAAGCCTTTTGACCAGGGAGTTTTGTTCGCTGCTGCGACAGGTTTCTCTTCCTTATCCTCCTCGATCGCGTAGGAATGTTCTCCCTGAGTCTGACTATTTCGAGGGTTGCCCCTCTTATGAGGTCCCCTAGTCTCAGAGGAGTCGCCTTTCGGATGATTCTGAGATTTCTTGTGGAGCTTATCCAGTGCAGCCGTCTCCTCCTCCAAGGTAATATATTTGGTGGCTCTATGAAGAGCGTCATCGATGGTTGGAGGAGCATTGAGTGTTAGTTCCGACCAGAATTTCGATTTATAGATGAGACCTCTCCTAAGGGCCTCGATGGCGATTTGGTCGTTAGGATTCGAGAGCTTGGTTCTTATCGCTCTGAATTTCTCAATGTAGACTCGTAGTGAGTCTCCCATTCCTTGACTGACCTTCCAAAGGTCGGCCTCGGAGGCTTGCTTCCGGATATGGGTTGAATATTGCTTCATAAAGGCGTTGGTTAATTGATCAAAATTGTCTATTGAGGCTGGCTCAAGACCGGAGAACCACTCGAGAGCTGTCCCAACCAAGTTTTCGGCGAATGTCCTACAGTAACCTGCTTCACATTCTTCTTGTGTGAAATGGGCTTTAACAATTGCCAATCGGAAAGCTCTTAGATAGGCTTTCGGGTCGGAGGTCCCGTCATACTCAGGAATTCGTATTTTCCGGGTATCTCTTATGTGATAGCTGGCAATTCTGTCTGTGAATGGAGTTCCACGGGTTTCCTCGAGTAAGCTATCGATTTCGGGAGCTGAACTCGTAGCTTTATGGACTTGAGCTCCCAATTTCTGGAGGGCTGCGTGAGTTCGCTCCATATACCTACGGATAGCTTCAGGTCCTTCAAATGGAAGGACGTTTGGGTCGCTCGCAGGCATCCGACGGGTAGGTTCCTGACGTGGTCGAGTTGGCTCACTCTCCCATACGGTTGATGGGCTAAATCGCTCGGCATTTCTTGGGTTATCGGAATCTATCCTTTGATAACCATCCCCATTCGGGATCGAGTTTCTAGTCTGGTAAACCGAAGCTGACGTTCTGCCCCCAGATGGGAGGGATATTCCTGCTCCGGACCTAAGATCAGGCGGCGGAGGAGGTAAGCGAGTACCCCTGTCAGCGACCTGACTGGGTGTGGAGCTAGTTGTCGCCATGTTACTTCCCATAACACTGGTGTTAGGTGGATTGAACACGGGTGCTGTCCCAGTATGAGGTGTCTGGAAAGCAGATTCGTGTCCTTCCGGGGTAGTGCTATCCGGGGAAAAGTTTAAACGTGCTCGGGGGAATGAGGGATCGGTTAATCGATCATGAAAAATGACCCCCGGAGCTTGACGTTGTGGTGGTTGGGTTGTTGCGTTTAGAGATCTGGTTATTTCTTCAAATCGTTGTTGACGTATAGTCAACTGATGTATCGTGCGCTCACTTTCCTGAGCTTTGTCCACTAATTGTATCATCATTTGGCGGATCTCAGAGAGCTGAGCCTCCGTTTGATTCGGAATGGCTTGCTGCTGAGGATTCTCCGATGATCTCGGGTTAATAACTCCGGTTGTAGTTTGGCTCGTTCGAGCATCAACCGGAAGCTGTTGGTGGTTGCCACGTTGAGGCTCTGTGATTACGAGGCTAGAGCCTCCGTCGTTCGGTGAGCCATCGCTCTGGATCGGGGGATTAAGGTCAGACGGGGTTGTTGTCTGATCGGTAGGATTCATCCTCAAGTTAGAGTAAGGGATTCGATTATTTCTTCCCCACAGACGGCGCCAATTGTGAGGGGTAAAACTCACACCTAGATTTTAGATCAGGTTTTATGTTTAAGAAAGGTTAGGGAAAGATTATCGCGGGCTGAATCCCGTAAGAACTTGATGAATGAACTTCGTTTTGTATTGATATAATAGAAATGAGATGGTTACAAAAGATGATCTTCGATGAATACAAAGATCACAGATGAGTTACAAATAATGTTGTTTGAATGAAATGTAGAGTAAAATATGAGCAGGCTCGGATCCTCCCCTTGGTCTTCGACCTTTTCTTTTTATAGCCTTGGACTCCTTTAGGTTATCTGCAACTGATCTCCGAGATCTTCTCCGCTTGAGGTGGAATCTGCAACAGCATCCGTTTGACCGGGTCCTGCGCTTCTTCTGGTTATGACATGAGCTTCCTCTTTGTCGTGACCTCCTTATCGATCACCTTAGCTCTCAGCCTTCGGTTTCAACTTAGCTCTTCTTAAGTACCGAATTTGTGATGGGCCAACCGCGGCCTGTTTCCATCCTTCACCGTTCGGCAATCAGCTACCGGGCCATATTTGGGCCCAACAATGGGGTTAGGTCGAGAATCAGACATCAAAACGGTTGACATTGAAGAAGCAGCGGTTATACACTACGATGGACTCATGAAGCCATGGTTGGATATTGGAATAGACAAATACAAACGTTACTGGAACAGACATGTTCCTTACTACCACTCCTATTTGCAACAGTGCAATATTCAGGCTTGATACGAGTTCAGATAACTTGGGTTCAATTCTATATTATGATTAGCTTCATTCTTTAATTCTTATGTTTTACTTTATATTTTCATATATTCCAGAGCTCACTTAATCTTAGACTTAGTCACAGCAACAACAGTTTGTCTTTTTGAGTTCGAATAGAGTCTCTCTTGTACGGGTGAATCTGAATTGGCACTGTGACTGTAACAAATGCGCTCTGTATCAGTATCCGTATAAGATGAGACCTTGCCTCCCGTAGTAGGCCAATTGAAAAGCCCATTAAATTTTGACTCACGTGATCATCTTTTACTTTCTTAGTGTTTGGCGGCCAGTAAGAGTAGGGCTTTATATTGAAATTCAGAAAATCTAGACGCCCAATCCGCTTAATCTCAAAGGTTCGCCTAATCATCTGAGGCTTTTGATCGATTCTGCAAACATGTTCTGTCTTAGCGTGCTGGAAGATTCAGTAAGGGTATCTCCTGATCTCCTTAACCTCCCACTCGAAGATGCCATTAAGTTAGTGCTTCAAAATCTGTTCTCAGACAAGGTTTGTTCATCACCCTTCTGTTTTTTTTTTTTTTTTTTGAAATGATGCCATTAAGTGAATTTTCTTTTTATAATTCAAAAGGTTCTGTCTATTGGCCTCTGCGTGTCTATTTACGACATAAGATCAGTAGAAGGCGGGTTTGTCCTACCCGGTGATGTTGCTGCCATCACCTATAAGGTACAGTTCAAATTTCTCATCATCTTCTTCTTCAGTGCACACTGTTTAGTGGCATCACCGTCTATTGCAGTTTCTGCAGTGTATTTGAGTTGCATCTTTTGCTCTATGTTCGTGTGATTGTTGTAGGTCTGTTTTAGAATTGTAGTGTTTCGTCCATTTGTTGGCGAGGTCATTGCTGCAAAGTTCAAAGAATCTAATTCCAATGGCTTGCGCTGTGAGTACTAGTGTGAACATTGTGCATAATGGTGATTTAAACGTTTCATATGCATACTTATGGTTCTTCCCTCTATACCTGGGCAGTAACTCTTGGATTCTTTGAAGATATTTATGTGCCTGCTCCACTTATACCGAGACCTAACCGCTGTGAGCCTGACCCTTACAATAGGTAAATTGAGCGTTTTGCCTACATCTGTATATACTTCTTCACTGGATCACAAAGTGAAATGTTTTCAACATTTAACAGGAATCAAATGAGATGGGTGTGGATATTTGAGGAAGCCGAGTATATTATTGACGATTCATGTCAGGTTAACTTTTTTTTATGGTTCCCCAATTTCTCTTTAGAAGCAAAGTTTTGAAAAAAAAGTTTATAACGTTGCGGTGTAAATGGCAGATCAATTTTAGAGTTGAGAACATCAGCTATCCACCTGTTCCAACTGAGCGAGCAGAAGATGCAAAGCTTTTTGCTCCAATGGTGGTCACTGTAAGTTCTCATTCTTTGAAGCTGATTATATTAACAAATCTAGTTATATAAAGCCTCTTTTTTGAATTTCTTGATTCCTGCTGTAATATATAATCTTTTGAATTTTGCAGGGGACTTTAGATGATGATGGTTTGGGCCTTGTTTCTTGGTGGTAGAATTGTAATTAGATTAATTATGAAGATGATGGGAGTATGTTTTTTTTCTCTACTAATAAATAATAGATATTAATATATTGTGAAGATTTTTAGATAAACTTGTGTTCTCTTTTTTCGTTAACTCCTATATATTTGTTTTTTAAGTTCCAAAATATGATGCAAACAATACCATTATATATATATATATGTATATTCTCTAATTCTAATTCTAATACATAATACCTAAAGATTGTAAAAGGTAAAAAAACCTAATAAGCATCTAAAGTTTCGTTACCGTCACGTCTCGTAGCTAGCCACCTCCCTCGCGCCTTCTTTTAATCCATTGGGTGATGACAATGACAAGAGAGGCAATGAGATTGCTGGATCTTCCATGGGATTTGGTACTTGAGATACTCTATAGAGTTCCGGCTACATCTCTGGGACGATTAAGTTTTACTTGCAAGCGATGGAACGCTCTATTCAAAGATCTATTCAAAGATGACGAGTTCATCAAGAAGCACTTGGACAAAGCAGAAAAACAGCGTATAGTTCTCATGTCGAGAAATTCAAAGAAGGTTTGTTCAATGAATGTAAATCTCGATCCCGACAACTCTGTTGATCCACAAACAAAGTTGCTTAACCTCAAAGCTTTCCACTGTCCGGAACAGCTCAAGATATATCAAATATTTCACTGCGACGGGTTGTTGTTATGCAGCACACGGGACAAAAGACTCGTGGTTTGGAACCCTTGTACTGGCCTAATCAGGTGGATCCCATTCACTGGTCTTTTCAAGGATCACTCGGAGTTTGCCCTTGGATACGAAAACAATAACAAGTCTTGCCAAACCTATAAAATCTTGAGATGCAGCTGGGATTTTCTTGCCGCAGAATTTCGAGATGTTGACTCTGCAATCTATGATTTTGAGTCTGATTCTTGGAAGGATCTTATTGACGTGTTTCCCAATAACTGCAGTAGAATAATATCAAAGGCAGTGTCTCTTAAGGGGAATATTTATTGGATTGCCAATATAGATGATGAAGATGATGAAGAAGATGTCTTACTTAGTTTCGATTTTTCAACAGAGAAGTTTAAGTGTTTATCTATTCGTTTTTGGAGTGGCCATCATGATTTTGTTCCTACAACTCTCTCAGTTGTTGGAGAAGAACGACTGGCAGTATTGTATAGCAGCTATTCTCAACCACAAAAGATTGAGATATGGACGACGACACATGATAAGATTGATCAGGCCACACTCGTGTCGTGGAGCAAATTTTTATCACTGGAACTAGATGGGAATAAGCCTCAGGTGGATCTTTCATGTGACGCAACTTTCTTTATCGACGAGGAGAAGAAAGCGGCCGTGTTATGCGATCTGGAATGTATAAAGAAGAAGTGGAAGAATATGGTATACATTGTTGGAGAGGACAATCGGTTCAGGAAAATACCCGTAGGAGTAGTATACAAAGAAAAAAAAAATATACCCTTAGGAAAAAATGATTTTTCTTTGGGTCCAGTTATTCACAATTATGTTCCAAGCTTGGTTCGAATCCAACAGGGTGGAGTCATGACACGAGAACGAAAAAGGAAAAATAGGCATTAGTGGTTTATCAAACCACCGAAAAAGGATTTTTCAGTGTTAAGAGTGTTTTGGGTTGATCTTTACATTATACACATCTTCGGTTATTTAATATTTTAAAAGTTTTTCTGTGGACTTATCTTAAACTAATGTTTCGGTTTTGAATGTTTTATATTGTCTGCCCAAAACTTCCACCTCCAAATTTAAGACCAAAGGTTCTTCAAGCTACAGTATGTTTTTCTTAACATAGTAAGTTGGAATTAGACTCCTGTCCTATGATACCAATTATTTATTAATTCTAGGGTTATACTCCTTAAATTTGATTTATACTATCAGTGTATGCAGAGAAAGACAAAATATTTTTTTTTTCTTATCTATGTGCAACTTTTCTTGGTCCTAGACCACAAAAAATAAAAAGATTGTTCATAGTAAAGCCGTTCTCATGGACTTGAGGAACACTTCCACTGATCGTCACTAGCTTTGTCCCTTCTACACTTAGAACTATGCGAGTGTCCTTAGCCAACCAAGTAAACCAAGAAGACCAGCATCAAGTACCTTTGATTTTCTCTCAAGCCCTATAAATTTAAAAATGAAAACAAAATGTTAGCTTCTTACGCTCTTAGCAATCAACGAGTCTCTATTGACAAATTACAAAAAAAAAGATGGCTTTTCTAACCAATGTCAGCAGCTACACGATGAGCACACATCACTCCTGAGAAAGCCACAGCTATAACTCCCTGACCAGGAAAACAACTATCCCCAACGCAGTACAAACCATCTATAGCCTATTATAATCAGCCAAAACCATTAGCCAAAACCATTTAAATTAGCCGCAGAACCATCTATCTTTTCTTTTGACTTACAGTTGTGTTAAACGGCATGCCTAGTAAACCTTTTGGTGTTCCTCTTGGCATTGGTCCATAAGTTCCCTTATCCCGAGCAAGATATCGCCTGTGTGTTCTTGGTGTGCCCACCTGCCTTATAAAAACACCTTAGATATACGTGCTTAATACTCAAAACTAAGGCCTAGGCTTGGTCTCATGCAAACTGCATATACAGATGTGAATGGCAAATCTAGGATCAGGAACAAAGATTAAGCCTAACCTCCTTAAACGTAATAGATGAACCGAGGCCAGGAAACAGTTTTCTCTCTAGCCTCTGTATGATTCCAGCTGCTACCTCTTCTTTTTTCGCCTCATACTCTTTAGGAGTGAGTCCCTAGTACCAAAATTTAGATGTCAACGAAGATGTCATATCTATACTCATTCCTCAGAGATATATATTTGATGCTTGCTCTCATTCTTTTAAGATCAGTCTTACCTCCCAATCCTCGATGGAAGAGGCTGTAAATATGTGGAGTATATGTCGACCATCTGGAGCCAAAGATGGATCAAGAATGGTTGGAATGCTGAGGAAGATACTGCCATAAGGCTTCTCCAGATTCTTCCAATCATCCTACAGGTGCAACAAAAGAAACATAATCAACCATTCAAACAACTATGGAATTGCCTTAGTAAGAAACTAACAAACCTCAAGTACGAAATGATGGCAATCTGTGTCTGGAGGGAGAACCTCTGCTTTAACACCCATGTGGATTGAAAGAAATGATGGAGCCTTCACATAGACTTTCTGGAAGTTTTCTTCTTCTTTTGGAAGCTTTTCTCCTTTCAACAGCTTCCCTGTAGCACCGTAATACTATGCTAAAAGTATTCTTACAAAACAGAAACACCTATTCAACACTTAGGCATGTCATTGTTTTCTCTCTTACCAAACGTATCCCATCTTGTAGCATTAGAAATTATCGTTTTAGCGAAGAATTCTCTTCCATCTGCTAGCCTTACACCAACCTGAGGATAAACAAAAAGACAACCAAATAAGAATTTCAAAAGATTAAGCAAGAATTAATGTTCAAGAAATCGCTAGACCGATTTTTTTTTTTTTAAATTTCTGATTCGCTGACTAGGCGGACGAGCTAGATCAAATTTTAGAACAACTGGGAATGCATGTAGCAAGAGTCATACAGAAACATACAGCCTTTCCATCATCAAGTATTATGCTTTTGACATTAGCTTTGTAGAGTATTTCACTGCCTTGATCAACAAGCCCTTCTGCCAAAGACTTAGCAATCCCACCAACACCACCAACCGGGTAGTTAATTCCTCCATAGTGCCTGTCACATAAAACCTGTCCTTGAACACTTTTAGAACAGAACAGAAAGGGGAAACAGTGGGTAAGACACCAAAATGCAAAAAACAGGAATCCTACCATACTTGCATTGATCATTGGCGTCTGCAAAGCATTGACTGTGCTCACAATGAAACACTGCAAGAAAAAATAGGTCCTGTTTAAAGAAATTCAGTAAAATAAACTGTGCATGTTTGGACCAAATGACTTTTTTTCTAACCTCTGCGTCAATGAAAGACAGTAATTGAGGATCCTTTATATACTTCCGAGCTATATCCCCAGCATTTTGAGGCAAGTAATAAGCTGTACATAAAGCACAGAGAACAACATCAACACACATACCATTAAAAATGATTCAAGAGTCTAGATACTATTCAGAAGACATAGAAGAATACCGAGTGTCAAGCATTCAAGAGGCTTCTGAAAGAACTGTCCAAAAAGGTAGAGAGGCTCTTCAAGCGACTTCAGTTCCAAAGAGTTCAATGAGTTAAAGATCTGTTCCACGTTGTAACAAACACAACACACTCAGTATACACAAAAACAAAAAATCCAATTAAGTGAAAGTCACATCAGAACCTTCCAGCAGTCACCATAGAATCCAAGAATCCCATCCTTCTCGTGTGGAAACTTGCTAACAAGCTCGTTAACGAACTCATCGTACCCTCTATGAACCTGAACAGAGAGATCATCGGGGAGATGGAAATGAACAGTGGTGGGATCGGGTATGACCTCCATCTCACGACCAACTGCCTTCAACGCCTGAGTTATCAAGTTTAGATTCCCCTGTTCCCATAAAGGCAATTAGAAAGACACACAAAACATTCTCATCATCAATCATCTTAAAAAGGAAGAAGTCTTTAAAAAACGAACCTTATCGCTGAAACCAAACATGACGGAAGAGCCAACATCGAAAGTGTACCCATCTCTCTCGTAATAACCAGAGCTCCCTCCAGGGATCAGATACTTCTCCAGCACTAACACTTTAGCTTCTTTAACTGATAGCTGAGTCGCCGCGACCAAGCCTCCGATCCCTGAGCCGATGACGATTGCGTCGTACACTTGTCCCTCTCCTCCTCCTCCTCCACTTCTTTCATCTCTCTTCTTCGTCCTTTCTTCTACAGAAGTGGAAGAAACAGATCTCACTGTAACCGTGTGATTCTTCTTCCGATGCTTTAAAAACCCTAACTTTAAAGTACCCAGCTTGTGATTTGAAGTCTTCGAGGCGGAGAAAAAGGAGGAGCTGCGATCAACACACGTTAACGGATTGTGAAGACACAGATTCATGGTGGGTGGTTCTGAGCTTGAGTTCGTCGTCACTGTGTTGTATAATCCTTTGGATACTAATCAATTCTCCATCAGACAAGACTTAAAAAGTGTTGTCTTTTTATCCGAATTTGGAAAATTGGTTTTCATCACATGGACGGGCAAAATAAAAATTGTTTGGTGAAGAACACTCGCAAGTACTACCAAAGAGATTACAAAAAAAGGGGAAGAAAAAAAAAACTTTATTTTGCTGACTTCAAATCCTGGCCGTTGATTCTTTATATAAACTAATGACCGTTAGATTAATTTTTTTTTCTGTAATCTTTCTTTTTTGTACTCTCATAGGATTTATATGGCGCGAAAAGGACATAAAGGCTCGATTTTTAATTTCGTGGTGAATCTGATTCCGTGTCCAGTATACGTAGAATCTGCAGAATAAATCAAATGGTCCAAAAAAGCATCAATCAATACTCAACGACCATTGCTGTCTTTTTTAGCAACTTGGACGAGTATCGTCGAGACCGTATCTTTGAATCTATGAAAATACAACATGGAATGACCTATGCAACTCTTCGTGAGTTCTTTCAGGGAAAACAAGAGGTGTAACGCGGCTATAACGCCCGAGAAAAGGTTCGGTCTTCTCGAATCATCTTCTTGCTCATTGGTAAAGCAGCTTTATGGATCCTTTTCAACACGATTTTCTTATGATATATCTCTGCCTTTTTAAAAAAAAAAGTATTTGGATTCTGATTCTTCCTACTGCCTTGTTATAAATATAGCCTGCGGCTCAAGCAACCAGACTCACAAGCAACACCAAGCTCGACCTCCGGGTTTGGTTTCAGGAAGTCTTTGTTGTAAGGCTCCTTTTCACTAAAATGGACAAAGTCATGAGACTATCGTCAGAAAAAGGAGTGGTTATATTCAGCAAGAGCTCGTGTTGTTTGTCCTATGCGGTTCAAGTCCTCTTCCAAGATCTTGGGGTTAGCCCTAAGATCCACGAGATCGACAAGGACCCTGAATGCCGGGAGATGGAGAAGGCACTAATGAGGCTAGGCTGTTCAAAGCCAGTTCCAGCCGTTTTCATTGGTGGCAAGCTTGTTGGTTCGACCAACGAAGTAATGTCCATGCACCTAAGCAGCTCCTTGGTTCCCCTTGTGAAGCCATATATATGTTAAAAGACGAAGAGGTATTTCAAAAAAAGATCGTTAAGTAGCTATCAAAGTGTATTTTCAATAAATGATCACATATTTGTATTCCGTTCTAATATTATATTGGTTGTGTAACTTGTTCTACTTCAAAAAGTTATATGAAAATCCTTTTCATAGAAGAACAAAAAGTGGAAAGTGGAAAGTGCATAGTAGTAAAAGATTATATATAAATTCAGATATATAAAAAACACGTATGCTAAATTTTAATATCTCTAGAAAGTAGCTAAAAAGCATAACAACTATATAACGTACATAACAGACCACAATTGGTTAATGAGAAGAAACACTTGTGATTTTATCATCTATAGACAAATTATGCTTGATATAAAGAGCAAGTGAATTGGATGCATTTCATTTTTAAAGATGTATTTAAAAACTCATAGCATATGAATACAGTCTACATATCTAAGAACATCTCCAATGTAAAACTCCATATTTTACTCCAAAAGGGAATAAAAGTAAATATAGAGTAAAAATGCTCCAACCCTACTCTATTTTCCACTACATAATGGAGTAATGAACAAACCAAAAATAGATTACTCCATTTATGGAATAAATTTCATTATGGAGTTGGGTTGGAGCATTTCTTTCTCCATATTCATTTTTACTCTATTTTGGAAGAAAAAATAGAGTTGGGTTAGAGATGCCCTAAGTTAGCAATAGTTGTTCGAAGTTTATTTAATATTCCATAACTTTCTCTAGGCATGAGCGTTTTTAACCATACTCAAAATTAGAGTCCAAATCCAAACCAGAAAAACTGTAATCCAATTCAACCGTCATTAAAAACTATCCAAACGAGATCTAAAAGGTACAGTATGTATGTTTGAGTCAAATATAAAACCAAAATCTCAATTATAATCTGAAAAAATCTAAAAGTAATAACGTTTATTAATACCTTAGATATATTAAGGTTATTTAGCTATTTATATATTTTGTAGTTTATTTTTATATTATTTTGAATAGTTTTTGGTCAATTTCATTGATTTTTAGACGATTTTAAATACTAACTAGATTTTGACCCGCACAACCGTGCGGGTATTTATTTTCATGTTTATATATATATATATGGTTTATTTAATTAGTATATATTCTAAGATTATTCATATATTTAAATGTTTAAATCACCATTTCAACTACAATAATTTTATAGTTTTCATGTTGTTAATTAACTAACTATTTCAAATGATCACATATAAACATATATATATATATATATATATATTTATATATATGTTGCTTCTTATTATGTATGTATTTTATATTTAATTTATTATGATCCCGATCCGTAATTCAAAGTGTTAGATTTCCTTAAAAAAAATTGTTTTGTTTATTCAGTTTATATAATAAATTATTGTATATATAAAAGTTTAAGAAAAGACTTTTTATACATGTATTATATAGTTTATTAATGTTAAACCATTCTACCAACATATTATATTTTTAGAATAAATGTTTTATATTTATGAAAATTAAATATACTAACTTATCAACTTAAAATTTTTTTTTTGAACTGAGATTTAAAGTAATTTTATCATATTTAGTTCAATATAGTAGTTTTAATTAAAATGTTAGATTTTTTAGAAATGGCATACTTTAGAATTATTTTGTATTTAATTTACTATAATCCCGACCCGCAATTTATAGTGCTAGATTTCTTATAGTAATTTGTTTTGTTTATTTAGTTTATATAATAGATTATTATATATAAATTTTTTTAAGATAAGTTAATTTTTATATATGTTATATAATTAAACAGAAATGGATATTGCTTTCCAACAAAATCTTTTTAAAATCTGTAAAATGATTTTTTGGAAAGTAATCATTTTAAGTGGCTATTATTATCATTACAATATTTTATATAATTTTATTTTTTTTATAAATCAAAACTAAATTAAATTTAAATTTCTGATTATATTTTATGACAACTAAAATTGAAACTAATCAATTTTTCGAAAATAAATATTTAAAAGATTCTGAAAAGATTCTTCAAAAATTTTGTTAGAATTTTTTATATTAATATTTATTTTTATCTTAAATAAAAATGAAGATATTAAATGATATTATTTAATATGAAAATTAATAATATATAAAAATGCAGTGTGATCAAGTCTAGTAAGTAATCCATTTTTTAAAAAATCACACATGAATTAGAAGTTATGACTTCTGTTTTAATATAATAGATAATAATTTGTAAAATCAGGGTTATCAAACTATAACATATATTTGAAGCACTACATTGGGTGAACACTATATATAAAAATAATATAACCTTTGGTATCATAATAGAGTATAATAAATGTTCTACATTGGGTTAACACTATAATCATAACAGTATAAATAATCAAAACTATGATAACAAACACGATTCACTGATATTATGATAACAAATAATTAAATTAAACCAAGAAAATCTTAAAGAATCAAAGCAACGATTTTTTTTAAAAAAGAATTCAAAGCATTAAATAAAAACAATAGCATATAAATAAGTCAGTGGCACATGATGATAAATACTTTAAAATTTGAAGGTCACTTCAAAAAAAGGTCTTATGTTCTAATAGTATTGATAGTATAATCCAAATCAAATGACCAAAAAAATAATAAAATTTAAATGAAACCTACAGACATAGTACCAAAAATTTAAAAATCTAAATCAACCAAACCTAATCAGAAGGAGCATTCTGAATGGGGAAGCCAAGCTCTTTTCATGTCTGAGTCCATAACTTTAATCTTCACTGTGATCGGCATTGTGAAAACTTTTTTTTTTGGCTTAAGCTTTGGCGATGTGAAAACTTGTCCTTCTCTACTAATTTTCCTCATCCAATTTAATACTACAGAATGCAAAATCTTGAGACAGACGTGGGGAGATGTTATGCAATAATTGTTTAAAACTTTGCTGAGACGACTACAAAAAAAAAAGAACATGTAACTGTACTGCTAGAAGTTTCATTAAGCTGTATTAAGACCATAAACAAAACTAAAGATGAGAATAAATAATGAAAAAAGAAGGAGACAAGATGCTGCGATGCTTCACGTGTCAATGTGCCTCTTTTTTTACTTTTCAGTGACATCACTTCTCTCTCTCTCTCTCTCTCTCTCCTTGAGTTCCTCTTCCTCCTCCACCTCTCTCTTCATATTTTAGTGAGAGAAAGCTTTCATCTCCACCATTATCTCCCTTCTTTCATAATTATAACACACATTTGACTCTGTAATTTCCCCACATTGACATTCACATTCACATTCAAAACTCAAACCCGATGGATAAATCGGATCCTCAACAACCCAAGCCCGCCGCCGATCCACATCCCAATCCAAATGCCGATCCAACTCCTCCCTCCTCCTTCCACCGCCGATCTCGCTCCGATGACATGTCAATGTTCATGTTCATGGATCCGCTCTCCTCCGCCGGTCCACCCCCTTCCTCCGACGACCTTCCCTCTGACGACGATCTCTTCTCCTCCTTCATCGACGTCGACAGCCTCTCCTCGAATCCGCACCCCGCGATCGCGTTTCCGAATCATGCCTCCTCCAACTCCGTCGTCGTCTCCGGCGCCGTTCCCTCCTCGTCCTCTCGTCCTCGCCACCGTCACAGCAACTCCGTCGACGCGGGATGCGCCATGTACGCTAATGAGATCATGGACGCGAAGAAAGCTATGCCTCCCGAGAAGCTCTCTGAGCTTTGGAACATCGATCCCAAACGCGCCAAAAGGTTTCTTTCTTTTTTCCTATTGATGAATCGAAGATCTAGGCCTGCCGGTTCGGGTAGTCTCCGTAGTTCGGTTCGGATGGTTCGGGAATAGGTTAGCTCGATTCGGTTAAATCTCGCTGAATTGAACCGAAAATCATTTGGTTCGGTTAGTTTTTGGTTTCAGTTATATTTCAGTTGAAATTTTGGTTAAATTCCGGTAGATTCGGTTATTTTGGTTCAAATTTTGGTTAAATCGGTATTTCGGTTTGAAAAATTGAACTAACCGATTACCGAACTTGGAGTTTTTTTTGACAAACTTTGCTGAACTGAACCAAACTAGTAACTGAACTAACCGAACTGATTGAAAGTTTCAGTTCGGTTCGGTTCAAAACGGCAGGCTTCAATGAGAGAGTTTTTCACAATGATTTTGGATTTGATTACATCAGGATCTTAGCGAATAGGCAATCTGCAGCACGTTCAAAGGAGAGGAAAGCAAGGTACATTCAAGAACTTGAGCGTAAAGTTCAATCTCTTCAAACCGAAGCCACCACTCTCTCTGCTCAGCTCACTCTCTTCCAGGTATTATAGTAAATGATCTTTGCTCCCTTCTACACAAGAACCTAGAGCTTTATAGGGAAGTTTCATTGATGTTTTGGTTTATTCAAGAGTCTCATTTCGAATGTTGTTTTTATCTCAAAACAATATAGTAAAAGATCTTTGCTCTGTTCTACACAAGAAAGTAGATTGATAGGGAAGTTTCAACGTTGTTTTAGTGAATTCAAGAGTCTTAGTTCGAGTGCTGTTTGATTTCAAAACAATAAAGTAAATATCTTTGCTCTGTTCTACGCAAGAAAGTAGCTTTATAGAAAAGTTCCAATGATGTTGTTTGAATTTGATCAGAGAGACACAAATGGACTTGCAAACGAAAACACAGAGCTAAAGATGAGGTTACAAGCAATGGAGCAACAAGCTCACCTTCGTAATGGTAACTACAAAGTCTAATTATTTGGATTCATCATGGTACACATTCTGCATCTGTGATCTATTATTGCTTTTGTTTTTTTTTTTGTGAATGCAAACACAGCTCTAAACGAAGCACTGAGGAAAGAATTGGAAAGGATGAAGATTGAGACTGGAGAAATCTCTGGTAATTCAGATTCCTTTGATATGGGAATGCAGCAGGTTCAGTACTCCCCTTCCACTTTCATGGCTATTCCACCCTATCATCATGGCCAAGATATGCAGCAGATGCACGGATTCAATCCAAGCCATCCGATGGAGACGATGTCGAATTCTCAAAGCGTGTCGGAGTTTCTGCAGAACGGGAGAATGCAAGGGCTAGAGATAAGTAGCAATAATAGCTCAAGCTTGGTCAAATCTGAAGGACCTTCTCTCTCTGCTAGTGAGAGTAGCTCTGCCTATTGACAAAAGACATACCATGAGGTTCCTCAAGACAACTGTTAATAGGGTTTAAAATTCATTTCATTTGATTCGCTTTCTACTACTATATTTATTATTCTTATTCTTTTTTGAGGATTACAAAGGACGTTATCAGAACTGTGTTGGACATGTGTTGTTGTGATTGTGAGTTTCATTGTTTGCTACTCTTATTGATTTTTCTTCAAGGAACAAATGAGATTCTAATAATTAGTGTTCCCTTTGGAAATAAATGTATTTTGTTGCATTTTTCTTGTATGTTTATGTATGTCAACTCACATTTATAAAATTATTCTATACTGTTTCTCTGTAGATTCGTTTGTGTAGTTGACTTTTATGAGCCTGTTTTAGTACATGATGTACATCTGTGTATCTTATGATTTTTTTTGCATGAAAAGTCCAAAAAGAAAAAAAAAAGAGCTCAGGATTGTGGCTATACCATCTGGAAATCAGATGAATGCGATGGACCCAACCTTCGCTAAACCGGTTTCTTCACAGCTCAGATGCACCAGCCGGGAATCGAACCCGGGTCTGTACCGTGGCAGGGTACTATTCTACCACTAGACCACTGGTGCTTTGATGTCCATTACCCGCTGTTAAAATATAATACGGTTCAGAAACTTGTTTGACTTAAGTAATACTCTACTCTAGTCATTTTGTAGATTGGCAAGAAAATGAAGTTTCTAATTTCACTGTATCGGTAATATTAGTTGTCTTTTACATGGAAGAACCACTTTGGCAGTTGATTGCCTAAGCGTGAAGCTGGTAATGATGATTAGCTAACCCAATAACTACTACATATTAACCTTCTGCTTGGTATTTCTACTTCTCCGATACATGTTTAGGCCCATTAGGCCACACCAAGATTACAAAAATCAAAAGCCTCCTCATAAACCTTTTGTCCTTTCCTAATATCTTATCAACCATATCAGGTCATGAAACTAATAGAGATATGTCTGTTTATGGTGGGAAGACATTGGAGAAAAGGCTGCACCAATTGTGAACATATAACAAAACTGAATCCATTCTTTGATTAGGTTGTCGTCAAGCAATAACGTCTCTAAAGTTAACGAGAGACGTATGCGCTGTGGTCATGCGGCTCCCCTTATGTACGTAACATGGTTTTTTTTCTTTCAGCAACATACGTAATGTTACGAATTATATATTAGATTTTTTTTTTGATATTTACGAGGAGTATCCTGGCCCCATTTATGTGGTCCAGACTAGCGCACGTGGTAGATTTAGAGCCTTTGGCGAGGGTGAACCTCAAACCACGCACTCATTCTCCTCGGGCCGAAGAACCTATGTGAAAACCTCGGTGGCCAGTGCGTGTCGAACCCGGGGCCGTACTTGCAGCTGCAAGCCGTTCACCACCAAACTAACACGTCCTGGTTTTGTAAACAGAAAAAACTAAAATATATTATCAAATTAGATAGTGGAATGAATTTATTATAATTTCTCATTCATGTATATGCTTTGGACATGTCAACTAATTTACAAAATGTCAAAACTTTACTCTTTACTATATAACAAATTGCTCGTTAACAAAATAAAAGGTAGTCTAGAATAAAAAGGTGTACGGAAAAAGTAAAAAAGAGCAAATCTAATAAAGTTTTGGACATGAATGTAAAATTGTACATAGTGTACCGGAAACAAAGTGAGTAAATAAATGCTTTAGAAGAGTAAATCTAATAAAGATTTGGCCAATGAATGTAAATTGTATATTTGTGGGCCCGTCTCATTTGACCCTAATATAAACTGATCTTTGTGGAGAAGGAGACAAAACCTTCTTCCCCATATCTGTGGGATCTCCCCAGTTGGTCCCTCTCTCTCTTTTTCCTTTCCACCTGAAAACTCATTCTCGCCGGCCGCTTTGGATTCTCTAAATTCACCGATCCGATTTCCGGTTTAATTTAATTAAACCGGTTTATCAACATTCTCTCACTAGCTCCATCTCCCTTCAGACCTTAAACCCTAAAAATCGACCACTCATGGCGATTAGGGTTACCTTCACATACTCCAGCTACGTCGCCAGGAACATCGCTTCCTCCGCCGCGGCTCGCGTCGTCGGCGGCACCGGAGACGTCCGGTCATGCTTCGATTACTATCTCCGTCCCAGGATCTTCAACCACGATCTCGACAAACCTCCTCCGTCCTCATCTTCCCCTATGTACTCCACCATCGCTAGGGAGCTCCTCGAGGAAGGAAGCAAGAGCCCGCTCGTCTCCGGGATGATCTCCGTCATGAAGCTAACCGGAGCTCCGGATCTGCTGGGGATGAACAGCGCCACCGCCCTCGGGATCTCGCCGTTCAAGGCTTCTTCCGTGATTCCGTTTCTGAGGGGGTCTAAGTGGATGCCTTGCAGCATTCCGGCGACGCTGACGACGGATGTCGATAGGGGAGGAGGGAATGTGAAGGTGGAGCTGAGTCGTAAAGGCTCGAGCTTTGGAAACGGGTGGGTTAACAAGCTGTTGAATATATGCTCGGAGGATGCTAAGGCGGCGTTCACTGCGGTGACTGTTTCTCTTCTGTTCCGTTCCGCGTTGGCTGAGCCAAAGTCCATACCTTCCATGTCTATGTACCCTACTCTCGATGTGGGTGATCGTGTTATGGCTGAGAAGGTGAGAGTACTGGACTTCGGCTCTATATAATGTTAGATCCATGTCTGAGTGATTTGATGAGTTATGCGTGTGGTTTTTGGTGCTGCTTCAGGTGTCGTACTTGTTCAGAAGGCCAGAGGTTTCTGATATAGTCATCTTCAAGGCTCCTCCTGTTTTGGTGGTAGGTAACAAATCACCCTTTCTTGTGTTTTTTTTAAATGTTTTTAAACCCTGTTGTTGCAGAGGTGTTTTGATGTTCTCCTTTTGATAAAAAATTGTAGGAACATGGTTACAATTGTACTGATGTATTCATAAAAAGGATAGTTGCAAGCGAAGGTGACTGGGTTGAAGTAAGCCCTTTTTTATCTAAATCACTTGTTGGTTGATTCTATTCTCACCAGTTGAAGTCTCTTTCTCACCTTTATTGGTATTATTACTTTAGTAGTGGCTTCTTTATAACCTGCATCCTCAAAACAGGCCCTTGTTTTTTTATGTTTTTTGTATCATATAGATTTGTGATGGAAAGCTCTTAGTGAATGATGCCGTTCAAGAAGAGGATTTTGTATTAGAGCCAATTGACTACGAAATGGAACCAATGGTAAGCAAAACTTGCACTTCCTAGTTCAATGATTCTCAACCTTTTAAGAGTTGTAAGAGAGTTATATGCAACTAAGTTGGTTTCTCCTGTTTTATTTTGCAGTTGGTCCCTGAAGGTTATGTCTTTGTCCTAGGAGACAACCGCAACAAAAGCTTTGACTCTCATAACTGGTAATCAATAACTCTAGAAGATATATGCTATTTCATGGCTCTCCTGTGTTAAAATTATGGAAACTCTGTTGATTGATTCACGGATGAATGTAAACACGCAGGGGTCCGCTTCCGATAAAGAACATTATTGGAAGATCTGTGTTTAGGTATTGGCCACCGAGCAAAGTTTCAGACACAATACACCACCATGAGCAACTGATCCAAAAGGGGGCTGTTGATGTTTCTTGACCGGTGCTGATGGTTCGTAGGACTAAGCAGGAATTTGGATGGATGATGTGGTGGTGCTATAGCCCATCATTTTGACCCTGAAGTCAACAGAGCAATTCTTTTGTTCTGTGTAGTTCTATGGAAGACATGGAATGCCATGGGAAAAATCCCAAAGGAAAAAAAATGGAATATTCTTTTGTTAAGATTTTTTTGTTATGTTGAAACGTAAAAACGTAATCATTGTGCTTCGATGAAAAAGTGAATGAATACTATATTATCTGCTTGCCCTCCAATCTAATAAGCTGATGTTTACCATTAAACACAAACTCAATAAAAAAACAGAGTACTAACAAGAATGTTTATTTTGAAAAAAGTAGGAGCTCAGTATGAGGCGGTATCATCTTGAATTCAGATGAATGCGAAGGACCCAACCAACGCTAAGCCGTTTCATCATTGCTCACACGACTGCACCAGCCGGGAATCGAACCCGGGTCTGTACCGTGGCAGGGTACTATTCTACCACTAGACCACTGGTGCTTTGATATTTATGTTCTTCCATAGAGAATGAAGTTAGTTATCATTTGGTCAATATGGAATGAGAAAGAAACAACAAGAATTATGGTAAACAACAAGAAAAAACAAAATGATAAGTTTTGAAAGCATATCATTTTCAAATAATTTCTCAATTTAAACATGATGTCATCAAAGTATCAAAAATACTTTATTATTATAACTATAAAAACTTAGATGACACAAAAACTATGAAAGCTTACTATTTTTAAATTCTAGACATTATTTGTTGTTTATTTATATGAATGTATGATTAAGATTTAGAGTTTGTTATTAAAGATTAAAAATGGTTTATAATATGTTTAGAGTTTGAGATATGTTTAGGATTTAGAGCGTGATAGAAAATCATTCTATTTAAGAAAAAAAATGTTTGTTGGATATTTTTGAAATATAATTTATTGTTTATTTTAAAAAGTTACTAGATTCTGACCCGCCCTCTTTAAAGGGCGGTATATTTTCTATTTTACATTTTTATAGAAATTTAGTCTTTGTATTTTTGTTTTAATCATATTTGTTTTTTTAAATATTTTTTAGATTATTAGACAGATATTTTAATAATTATATTAAAATAATTGGACTTAGCATATATCAATAAATCATATTCCTAATTTAATAGAATAGGTTTCCTTATCTGTAAGAGAAATCTCAACGGTTAGTCTCTTATTTTTGGGGTTTCACTAAAATTTAATATATATATTTTAATGTTATTGATTTACTGAATTTATGTTTTAATAATTTTGGTGAATGTAGCCATTTAAAAGTAAAAACGTGGCAAGAGAGTTTTATGTGAGTATCTAAAACTGCCTAAATTAAGAAAATTTTGTGCTTTTTCTTATTTTCCTTCTAATTTGTATTTTCTTTTAATGCTTAGAAACCTTATGAATATCTCTCATTGGAGGTGTCTAACTAATTGGTTGGTTTAGTTTGGTTATTGATTGTAATATCTGTCCTATTAGTTTTCTACATAGAATGGTTAAATTTTGTTTAAAATGCACATTTTAATCTACTTTATACAAAGTTATTTATTTTAACTTATATTCAATAATATTAGGGTTATACAAAAAATATAACCATGGAAAAACGGTACTCAGACTCAATTGTACAAAAGATTAGATTCTATTAGGATCTATTAATGGATATTTTTTAAAAAAATTGCTTTTTTCAAACAGATTGGCAGATTAAGTTAAAATAATTTTCTTATATTCTCAAACAAAATATGATTCTTTTCCATGCAATACATTCTGTATAATGATTTAGAAATAAGTTGTTTTAGATCGATGAAATTGCTTAGATTTAAATGGGTTTCACTAAATTAAATATAGGATGAAATAAAATGGTTGAAGCAATTTGTAGTGTCATGTGTTCCTTAGTTGCTCGTGATGTGTTTTGTTTCACTTATGACATTTTCTTACTCGAGCTAATGCTCTTGTCATATAGCGTCATGTTTGATCACAATAATTGTGTAACTTAAGAACTCAGTGAGGAATTAAAAAGGGAGGATCCTATATGATAGTTACACATGGTAGACTCTGATCTAAAATTTTCAGTGATAAACAATAAATTGTATAACATAGAGAAACAAACTAAATAAATTCTTTAGGCATATTAACACAACGCTATATTTACGCAAAGTTTTATGACATACACAAACAAATGTACGTGTTTATTACTCAAACAAATATAAGTATAGAGATTGTTATAAACTTATAATGGTGGAGTCTGATGAAACTGGGACAAATAAGAATTGAACTGATTATGGTTTGTTGCAGGTACAGTTCCTGAACTGAACAGAAGCAAGCAAACGATCATATGTCCAATTATTTTCAGTAGTCAAGCCATTCTTTAAGCAAAGAAGATAAACTGATTAGTAGAAGAGATTCTAAAGTTTATATTATTCAATTGTATTCCATAACAGAAAGTATTCTATTCGGTTTATATTTTGGCTGACCGAATTATTTTCTTCTAAAGTTTATATTATGAACGATTATATTCGGTTAACTGGGTTTATATTTAAGTTAACTGAAACAGTAGTTTAATGAGGTCGGTTTAATTTAAGTATATAAGTCATAACCATTTTTAAAAAATATGAAGCGCATGTTTTTAGTCCCAACTTGTGGAATAGGCCCAAAAAAATTATGCCATGGTAAATTCAATTAGGACTCTATTTTAATAGAGTAGAAGGATTTAAGATTTAGATGTAATGATTAGAAATCAAATATGTATGGTTTACAAATTACAATATGTTTAGGGGGATTAAATTTCTTTGAATAGTGAATTTAGATGTAATGATTAGAAATCAAATATTATGGTTTACAATATGTTTATGGGGATTACATTTCTTTGAATAGTGACTAGTTATATAATATTGTGAGTCTGTGACTATATATTTCCACGAGTGATTAATAATAAACTTTTATTTTCATAATTAATTTGTTTTTTGGTTGATAAAGATTCATTTTATTTCAAATAGCCACAAATATAATCTTATAGCTATTAGTACGAATGTCCACTATCCACGTAATGACGTAACAGATACAAATTGTAGATTTAGAAAACATGTAGCTGTTTTGTAGTTATTTATAGATAAAAAAGCAGCAACTATTTTTTTGTATGGCTATTGAAAAAACAATTTTTCAATAATGAAACCTTAAAGAAGAAAGTGTCAGGATTGTTTGTTGTGTTGAGACCTAAAAATGCAATCATTACAGACCTGTCTTTTAATTTTGCAAGGTGCTTAATCTCTCTCTAACACACTACAGTTACAAAGAAAACTACATAGTAAGCGTCAATGATAAAGTGAATGCCATATTTGCCTAAATAAAAGCTTCAATGATATACACATTTTTTTGTTAAAAAAGAGGATTGTTAAAAAGAGGAGCTCAGGATTGTGGTTATTATATCATCTGGAAATCAGATGAATGCGATGGACCCAACCATCGCTAAACCGGTTTCTTCACAGCTCAGATGCACCAGCCGGGAATCGAACCCGGGTCTGTACCGTGGCAGGGTACTATTCTACCACTAGACCACTGGTGCTTGATGTTGTCTCACTGGTCAATATGAAATAGAAAGTACAAGAAGTTGGTAAGGAGAACAGAGTCGCGTATGTCTGAAAATCAAATATACTTCCAGTGTTATGAATATGGCCACAACTTTGAAAATACAGATAGAATCATCAAACCTATGTTCGCTTTTCTCTCTACTATACGATGTGAAAGCCTGTTGATGTTTCAGTCTTCCCTACAGCTATGAGATCTTTAAAAGAGAATAAACAAACAAACAAACAAAAAGAGGAATAAAAAAAGTTTTTCTTTTCTGACAAATCTGATACAAAAGAGAGTTTGATATTTATATATATAAGAAAAAAAAATAGCAATGTTCAGTTTTTTAGGCTTGAAAATCTTTATTCGAGTTCCATACAGGAGCTGTCGTCTTTTGCACACCCACACCAACACCACCACCATCTGATAACACTCCGCTTCCATTTTCAGCTGCTATTAGCGGATCCTTCTCGCTTTCTTTCATCTGCCAAACCGCAACAAAGCACCATCAGATTTCTTTTTCTTTCTTGTTCACCAATATAACATGACACAATATCTACTGGAGAAAAGGGTTCTTTTGTATGTCATACGAGACAAGTAAGTGAATCCTTAATAAGGATCAGGGATAAATTTATCGGTGTTATGCATTTCAATAGTATTAAGCTATATATCCAAACATATATGTATTAGCTAGAGGTAATATACCTGAGGCAACTGGGTTGATGTTTCACTTGCCTTCTGCTGAGTTTCAACCGAGCAGAAATAGGAATAAACAACCATTCCAATCACAGCCACCATAATACCAAGAATGTTGCGCCAGTTGAATGGGTCCTTCAGCAACACATAGCCAAATGCTAGAACCAGGCATGTTTTCAGATGTCCCAGAACCTGATATGTGACCGGAGACGTTTTCCCAATGACCAGAAAAGTGCTGAAGTTTACAGAGACTGATATCATGCAGGACAGGACGATGAAAAACTGCAGTAAAGAAAGAAGCACGTGTAAACATATGTCGAAAGCAAATAAGCTGGGTAGAATCCCTGGCAGACTGAGTCTTACCACAACTTGAGAAGTGTACTTGAAAGCAAACACGTTCTGGTTGGTTAGGAGCCCATCTAAAAATGGGCCAGTGACGAAAAGTGTAATTGCTTGATAAGGGCAAGACTGATAAAGAAGCTGCGTGGATGAAACTTTGAACTTCTTCTGGATGGTATTTGTCATCTGTGTAAAAATTGGTTAAAGATGACAGCATCGAGTTGGCATAAGATGAAATATAAAAGAAAGGTCGAAAGAAAAGAAGAAAGGCTAAGCATAGGATACAATTTGAGCAACACAAGTTGTGATAACAGCCAGCAGCGACAAGACAGAACCCAGCATATTAAGCTGAAGATCTGTGACGGTTGCAATTCCAACACCAAGGAGAAGGATGGTTAATGAAAACTGAATTTTTCGACTGCAACAAAAAAAAAAGAAGCGTGTCAATAACTATGCCCTTGACCAGAGACTAGCTTGAGAAACTTGTGGAGCCATGAAAATATCTGAGGACGTATTATCAACACAAAGTGAGAACTGTTACAGCATAGAAAATTAGATCATAGATAGTATCCTCCAAATTAACAATCACTCACGTTTAAAAGAGAGAACATTGATTGCTAACCTGAACTTTTTCCTGAAGAAGAGGGTCTCCAAGAGAACAGTACAGGGGATGATTGCTAGTTTTGTCATCTAATATCAACAGAAGAGAAGATGGGGTTTGAAAAACACAGGATAGTACAAGGATATCAATCATATCATCCATGTAGCAGCTAGAATGAAAAAAAAAGAAGCAATACCTGGTAAAAACCAACGGAATTAAAGCCCAGGCTGAGGTTCAATAGTCCAATGGATATCCCATTCAGTATGCCAAATCCCATAACAGCTCGTGGATCAAAAGGTTTGTGTTCAAACATCTTCATCCATAGTGCCACATGAAGGGAACAAAACGTGACCAATAGATGCCAACTTGTCAACGTAGTCGCTGTACGTAAAATAACAACAAGAATAAGTACAGATTAGCTTAAGCCTTAAGCGATCATCAATAGCCTATAATGAGATATAAAGCAGTTAATAGTGACGCAGGCTTCAAAAAGGGTTTGGTGCTGAGTGTAATACTACATAACACCCAATGTATCGTTTAAAGAAGTGTCAAAAGTAAACAAACAACTTATAAAAGTAACCAGAGAAAATCCAAACTTTTGGGAACATCAAAGGAGCGTCCAAAGTGTTTACATTAGATATACCAAATATATGAAACTTCCTAGAACATTTACAATCGTCTAGGCATTATCCATAAGGGGGAAAAAAGAGATAACCACCAAACAATTCCAAACATAGTATGAAAGAAAATGATCTCTTAACCTATCATCCTTCAACTCATAGTGAACATTTACAAGACAAGCAAAGGAAGTTGAATGAGGTTTTACCGAAGGTGAAGCCAAGGGTGCTGATAAGCGCCTTGTTACAGATCACGATCGACACAGACGACACAACGGATAGACTCAAAGCGCCGATTGTTCCTAGCTGGAACTTCTGGCCCTCGCTCATCTTCGCTCTCCTAATTTTTTTTATCTCTCTCTCTCTCTCTCTCTCGCTCGCTTCAGTCACGATCTACAACGATCTACATACACATCGATTCCAAAATCACACGCTAGCAAGTTTATAAACGTGAAGCGAACAAGATCGATCTGGAGTAAAACGAACCTCATTCGTGCATATAACCTAATAAGCAAATGCGAGAGAATCGAAGCTAAAGGAAGCTCAGCTGCAGCCAAAAACGGAAAAGTCGTTAGGTAAGACATTTAAACAGAAGCTGGAGAACGAAGAAGATTTAATAGAATATCCAGAAGCCATAAACCCTAGATCTGTCGTTGTGAGGTAGAGATCGGAAATTGAAGAGAACGCGAAAAGAAAGAAAGGAGAAGATATGGAGGGAGGGAGGGAGAGAGAAAGCTCACGTGAGAACGAGAGAGGATTCAAACTTCGACGGAGGAGAAGAGATTCAGAGATTCCTATTTTTCGCAATCTGACGATTGTCTTCACTCCCCACCGTACAGAGGAAAATAGTGAGAGAGAGGACGATGATGGTTTCCGTGGGCCCACAATAAATTTACCGCGGGCATTACATTAATGTTAGTTTTTACTGTTAGTTATATAATTGAATAAGCCTAGCCAAAAAAAAATCCGAATTGAAGAACCGAACCACCAGAATTGAACCGAAATATCCGAAACTAAAATCGGACCAAAACCATCAAATATCCGAAAGGTTTGTATATTAATGTATCTAAAATAACTGAACCAAATTGAGAATCGAATGAGTACTTGAATATATAAAATATTAATTATATGTACATATAACATAACTAAATAAATATTTATAATTTTAAAATCTATTAAAAATATTCGAAAGTATGTGAAAAGAAATTTATTATAAAATATTTAAACTACTCGAAAACATGTGAATATTTATATCCTAAATATCTACGATCTTTTAATCTAAATCATCTTAATTATTTTATATATTTACTCAAAATATCTGATATTTTATCAGAAGTATCCAAATTATCCGAAACAATCAAATCGGAACCAAAACCAAATGAGAATCAAATAATTTTTGGATAGTTTTCAGTTTTAATTTTATCATTTGAATCAAACCAAATCCAAAATTATCCAAACCAAATCCAAAGTAAATCAAGTAGTAATAGATCCTCTACATGGGTGAATCTAGGAACACTGTGGATCTAGGAACACTTGAGCTGGGGATACTATAATAAATTTGGAAGGAGTTGGGGCACTTTCATTGAACTTAACCTAATTACACTGAATAAATTAAAAATATTGTACTAATTACTTCAAGAAAATTTTAAATTTAGTTGGGTACATGACCATGTAAATCATGCGTCCGTCCCTGATCCTCTATCTCCCTACTCGAACTTACCTAATACTGGAAATACCTAGACCAAACTGATATCTAAAATGTCTAGACCTTATTGGGCGACGGAAACATTTATAATCTAGTGCTTATATGGCTTTCTACGGTCTAACTTAACCAACCGATAAAGCATAATTTAAATGAATATCCTCAAATAATATAACAAAACATGCTTTTTCCCGACCAAAGTATAAAGAAAATTGAGTTAATGAAAAGAATGTCAAAGGGAAAATGAAGTATGTAGTAAGTATAGTTTTCTCACTAGCAGAGGCTTGGGTAAAACTGAGAGGTTGACTTGAAAGTCACAGCGTCTGTGATGACTTGCTGCACAGACTTGGGATCCGTTTGAGTTTCCTTCATATTGGTATTGCATCCCCATACCCTAACCGCAAGCTTACGACATTTTGGCGATGATTCTTTGAAATAGGCTTTGTACCACTTGATCACATCTTTCTTCTCTATGCTTCTTAGTTCTTCTGCTTCTTTGTGGGAGTAATCAAACATGTACCTGTGTCAGAGTGATTTTTTTTTTACAAGTTTTTTTTTTTGAGTCATTGATATGGAACCAAGCAACTCATTGAGATCCTTTCTTTACCTTTTGTCGACAATCTGACTCCATAACTCATTTGTCTCAGACAAAAGAGAGGGATCCTTTTCCAGCAATTTAGCAATCATACCGCTTCTATAATCTCCAAAGGACTCTTCATCGAGTTGTTCCTGTAATGTCAATATTTGAGGATTGCGTTGAGAAATGATTGAACAATGCTCTTTATTTTCGTTTTGATTACGAACTTACCAGCAGAGCTTCGATGTCTTTTATGAAACTGTCGACTCTCCCGAGCAAATGAACTGGATTGTACTTAGAAGATTGAACACAGAAACAGAAACCGTGGACACGGTAAGTTAAGCGAGGGCCGCACTCGACAACGTAACCAAGCTGCTCCTTTGTCCTGTAACCAAAATTGCATTAGTACGATCTGATCAATTAAGCAAGCTAGAGAAACATGTGATGATGACTAACCTCAACTGATTGAACAATGGCTCTTCTATGATTTCGTGAAAGAGATCCAGCATAGCTTTCATTCTTGTTGACTGAGCTTCCTCAGGCTCGATTTGATAGTAAAGCTGCAAAACAGGACATCATGTTCAAATTCATAACCATTTCTATATCCGAGACACCTACTCTTCTGCTTGGCTGACTCTCATCACAAGAACAGATATTTGTCTTTTTACCTCGACTACTGAGTTTGTTTCAGACTTGTTCTTCACGTTGACATCTCTTACAAGTTTGGCACTCGATGGGAAAGACGTTATCTGCTCTCCATGTCTACATTTGACTGGGAGCGGTTCAACTGTCAAATTGTTTTTGAATATGTTTGATATGTTTACTGCTTCTTCTTCCGACAAATTACCATGACACAGAGCCTCAATATATATCTGCAAACATAACGGAAGTTTTATCTACCCTTTGCCTGATTTAAACAAAATCCAGAGAACAAAAAGAGGAATCAAATTAACTGTGGTTGATGGCAGAATGTTACCTGAGAGCGGACTATAGGTATAAAGGTGTTGAGATCAGTGAGAGACAAATCATTTAGTACAGACAACTTCTCATCGCTGTCATAGATTCGTTTACACAAGAGTTGCAGTCTCAAGTATGTGGAATGATTCAAAGGCTTCATATTCGTATTTCTAAACCCTCTCTCCATGTTTTCTTTGATGACCTGCAATGTCAGACCGAGAAGGTAGTCGGATCAAAAAATAATAATGAAAAAAAATTGACACAAAAAAAGAAGTTCAAGATTATATGAGAATAAAGAGTATGACAATTATAGATACATACCTTAAACCGGTCAAGCTTTGGCATGAAGGATTTGGCTATGGATAAGATTTTTGATAAGAGAGCTGGAATTTTTTCATTAAAGCCATATACTTTAAGCTCTAGTTTATCACCATACATAGATAAAGACGTTTCAAGTTTTGCTATACTGGCCTGCAAAAAAAACCCAGATATTCATGTCAATACAAAAAAACAATAACATCTAAAAAGATCTTCCTAGGTCCTAGGAGGTGGTTACTTGCCTGGTATACGATCTCATTTAGCTCGTCTTTCAGAAGGTTGATAAATAATTCCGTCAAAAGGCAATTCTTCACACCGTCATATGCCCCCTTCAGATTTATGCGGAAGTATGTATTTGCACGGGGAACCTTAAACGTTTCGTCAAGCTTGTACCAGAACTTCATTAATGGTTCATCAATTATACACCTAGGAGGAGACTGACTTTTGGGATCCGCATCAGAACTAACGGCTCGGATGGAAAAATCACAAGGGATGAACTGGTTTTTTGAAGGAAGATGCAAAGAGTTATCTACTTCTGAAGGATTGCTCCATGTTTCCATCAAAGACGATGGAACATCTTCTACTATGAAACGAGAACCGAACCAAGGCTCAGTTTGGAACTCTGAAACAAGGAAGATTCAAAAGGAAGATGGTAAGAACATAGATATGCAATCCAAAAATTACATACTCAATAAATTTCTCTAAAGTACCTTCTGACTTGATGGATTTCGAAACAACATCAATCCTCATGTTTTTTGGTGTGAAGAAACCCATGAGATCTTCTATCATTTTTGGATCCCATGTCTGGTATACATAATCACCATAAATAATGTGCTCTACCGGATATGCAAGCATATTCTCTGTACAATAACACTCTCAATGGTTAGTTATGAAAACCCATGATGATTAACTTTATTTAAGTATACATAAATGCATAAATTCTGAAATTATTTAAGCTTTACATGCCAACATGATAAGCTAACCACTATTAACGCTTTAAAAACTAGACGAAAGACCATCTAAGTACAAACCTGAGAGCTCAGTAGCATAATCATCTGCAGCCTGCTCCTCAGCATATCTAAAGTCCATGTTCCCAATATCTTGGAGTTCCTTGAATATCCATTCTTGTGGTGAAACATCACGCAATAACTTGAGATATTGATAGATGTAACCAATGATGTCATAAATCTGTTAATAGAAGTTGTTATAAGATCCAATGAGAATGACTAACATAACAAAAATAAAAAAAGGAGCCGAACAACAGTATATAAATCTATATATTAAATTGATAGCGATTCTATCAACTACTGCGTTAAGCTTATTATACCTTCTCTAAACCAGAGTCAGTGAGATGTATGGACATTACGAAAACATAGGCCAGAGACGAGCGGTTAATTCCATCATCCCCAACACCAGCAGACAGCGAGGTTGCCCAGCCCTTACCTTTAAGGAACGAATGAAGACTTCCTCTACCCTCTAGAAAATAGAATTGTAAGAAAACAACATTCTTCAAAATGCAGTTTACATGAGTGCATGTACAACACACTTTAAGAAAACTATATACGAACGATAAAAATGGATGTGATTTTTCACCATGTCCTAATAGATGTGCTAGATAGTCCTCCGGCTTCTTCACATAGGCATGGCGAAGAGGAGGGAGAGTCCATGTCAAATCAAGAATATGAACATCTTTTACCGCTTCTAGGCGATATAATTTGCCACCTTCCCAAATAGGACCTTTTGCTTCCAGAGTAGGCCTAATTTTGGATCCGTTTTTGACATCGCCAAATAGTTCTACAACCCAACTTTCAAGCATATCGAGAGATTCTGCAAGATTTTTTAGGTAACCATAAATACAATAAACTCAGACAGCAAACAAGACAATATCTAGGAATGGAAAGAAAGTTTTTCCAAGAATTAGAGAGCCAAACACATCATAAACCTAAACTTTTACCTCCTCCAATGAGGACGAGTTTCATCAATCCACCGTGGTAATATTCCTTGTATAATTTCACGATGCATTCCCGTAGATCAACCCCGTTTTCCATTGCACCACACAAGCTCTTCTTGTTACCTTACAAAGCAGACGAAGAACATATTAGTATTAACTTATTTCATTAATAACTTTAGTGTGGCAAGAAAAGTACACCAAGATGACCTTACCCCATGAGAACCTATTAAAAGGATGACCCTTTGCAGAAGTATAGCACTGAAATTGTTGCAGACGACATGCATCATTTTGGAGGGCCTGGTTAAATTCTATAAATTTGGATCTTTGTTAGCAAGACACTTTTAACTATATAAGAGGTACATTTATCTTGATGTTGATTGAAGATAAATCTTTCGATAGTTTCTAACAAATTGACTAAGGGTATGGTGGTTAACAGGACACACCTGAATCAACAGCAAGGACTTCTCGTTCCATTGCTTCAGTCTTCATGAGCGGTGCAACAAAAAACTGAGAGAACCTAACAACAACAGAACAAAACAAAGGTCAAATGAGTGTTTCAAAGAACAGTGATGACAGACTCTAGCCTAATGATGACAGACTCTAGGCTTGCACACCGACAATACATATATCGCCTGCTTTGGTAAATTTACAGCGGTTGGTATTTACAAAGACAGTGGAGTGGCAGCACAACAAAATTTAGTACCTTTTCAAGGCACCTTGAAGGAATTCCCTTTTGACTTCAAAGTGGTAGCACGTATGCTCCATTTCAGTGTACGCGTTAGAGGCTCCTCCATGCTTAGACAAGTAGCTATCATACTACAAGCAAAACATAGTCAAACCCATGTTTTTCAAAGGGACATCACGCTAACAAAACAAGTCAGTAATAAACACTGAAAAGTTCTAGCCATAATCCATTATCCAAACTCTATATAAACATCTCAGTATATTTAATCAAGCTAATTGGGTTAGTTTCTTAATTCAAAGATAAATGGAATTCATTTTTCATTCGTATAAACCTAAAAGTAGTGAAAAACCATTGCAAACGTAGAATACAATGCAATGCTTACTTCATTCTCATCGGGGAACTCGGTGCTACCCATAAAAAGCATGTGTTCTGCACAAAACAATTAACATTTGAGTGAGTCAACAGTAAAAAAAAACAAAAGAAGTGAAATTCAAAACTGATAGAGAAGATGAAAATACCAAGAAAGTGAGCGAGGCCTTGCGCCTCCGGAGGATCCAAGAAGCTGCCCATTGCAACACACATAGCTGCAGCTGCCTGAAACGCACAGTACAACACAAAAGGGACTTAAAAAAAAATCAATTCTGATAAAAAGAGTAAGAAACCAGTTTGATAATATTATCTTAAATAGAAAAACCTTTTTGGTCTGATGATCTCCTTTCTCTTTCACTTCATCCACATCCTCATCCTCATCCATATCATCTCCTTCCCCTTCTTCCTCGTCATCTTCATAGCTCCCGTCACTATCTTCTTCTTCCTCATCGTCTTCATCCATTTGATCGGCGTCGGTGTTCTGCCCATCCACCGCATATCCTTCGGGATAAATATCTGGATCGTGAATAAGCAGAGCACACAATCCGTTCTCCAGCTCAATCACTCTGTATAACCTCCGGTCGTTGGGTGACTTCACCACTGCATTGTCCAACCTCGAAACGGCTTTCGTTACAGACATTGTTCTCCTTCTGAGAAGATAGCGGACTCGTGAAAAAGCACTGCTGCTGCTGCAAAAGTATATTCTTTAGGTCTCGCTGCCTCCAAGGGAGGATGTAGAGAAACGATTTATAGTGGGGCGTAATTGAAATATTTTAAGGAATTAGGGGTAAAGTTGCTAAAAACAAAGAGAGATATTTGTTAAAATCGTTATATCTTGCCGTTCTCTCCGTAGAGAATTAGCATGTACGCCGGTTCATGCTATAATTTAAGGAACGGAAATAGCAAAAAAAAACAAAAAAACGCTTCGACTCCGCCTCTGAGATCTGGCATGTACGCTGTTTCATGCTACAGAAACCGCACGTGTTGTTGTTTTAGCAAAAAAAAAAAGGACTTCATCGCCGTCGCCTTTAAACCCTCGGGAGAAGAACCATAGCGTCGTTTGATTCGAATCGGCAACGATGGCACTATCGCAGTGGAAGGAAGCTATCCTCGAAGGCATTTTCATGGAGATTGAGGAAGGACTCGTGGAGGAGAAGAATCTCGAGCGGTTAGAGAATCTAGTCGAGATTCTTCACAAAGAAGGCTCCAGAGTCCCCGAATCAGTGAAGGAATCCTACTGTCAAGTCGCCGTGGAGTGCACAGCGAGGTCTCTCACCGACGAGAACGACGCGAAAGAGGCTTACGCCGAAGCGATTCGATCGATTTGGCTCCGTAGGGTTATGCCTCTGTGCGATAAGGTCAGTTGTTTGGTCACTCGCGACCTCTTGAACAGCTGTAAAAAGTTGTGGACTGCTTACGGTGACGAAGAGGCTTGTGAGGCTTTGATGGATGAGAATACTAGAGAGAAAGCTTTGGATTCTCTGAGGAAGGTTGTTTCTGATTTGCATCCGGAGATTGAGTATGACTATGGTGAGAGAGATGGTGACGTGGATGATTCGGAAGAGTGTAGCGAAGAAACAATAGATACAGAGCCAATGGAGGAAGACGAAGAAGGTCTTACACTTTCTTGAAACCTTTCGCTTTCTAGAATTGGATAAAAGTTTTGATCGTTTTTTTTGGACAATGTTTTGTTATAGGGACGCTCTCTTCAGATATTGATGAGGAAATAACTTGTGGTGTGGTAGAAGCTGAATCTCCACCTCGTGGAATGAAGACCATTTCCTCTGCAGTTGTTGAGAAGGCGCTCGAGAAGCTGAGAGGTTCTAAAAACGATCTGATGGATGCCTTGGCAGAAGTAGGAGGACCTTCAAACTTAAACGTTACTTCGATTGTACAACATGAAAATGATGTTGCTGATCCTGCTGCATCAGACAAACTTAGCTTGATGGAGCGAAGAACCACAGCAGAGACTTACGAGGTGGAGTTTGTTCATGTTTATTGCTTTCATCAGATCATATATGCTATTGTCTTTTAGGTCTCTTGTGTTTAAATAGCAAGTATGATGGAACACCCAAGTCACACGTATGCGCTAAGTGGAGTTAACATAATGTGCTTGTCATGCTACAAGATAATGTGGGACTTGTTTTGTTCAATCGAGTTGTTTTTTTTCCTTCACATTTTGTTTGTTTTGTATGTTTAGTGGAAAGACTCAATTGATGATTCTGATGGAGAAACGGGCGATGATGGTGAAGTAAGAGGTGAAAGGAACGTCGTGTCTCCATGGAAAAGAAACCAAGGTGGTGGTAGAAGGACGAAAATTCCTTGGAGTACTGCAGAAACGCTGGCCGTAATGAAAGGCTATGAGAAGTACTTGAAACCTGAAAGTTCTCTTAGATTTGGGATTGAATATCTTTTGTGCACTGATGTTGATTTTCTTTACTCTTTTGTGGTTTTCAGGTATGGTGCAGACTGGAAGCGGATCAAAGATGAGTGTCCAATTCTAGTGCGCAGAACTAATGTACGCAGCTTCATTTATCTCTATGCTCTTTATTCAGTTACTCTTAGAGTTCTGATGTTACCACGTTTCTAATGGTAAACGCATTATCTCACAGGGTGATATCAAAGATAAATTTCGAGTTGAGATGAGGCGTCAAGAGCACCATCCTTGAGTAGGTGAGTGACTCATATACGTAGTCTAAGGTATTGTCGTCACACTGGTGACGTACGGAAATAGCATCTCAATTAGACATGTGGACATGTGAGAAAATGTATAGTGTTGCTTAATCGTAAATATGATCTCTGGATTCTCATAAAAATTCTGTCAACTTCAGTACTTAACCATGTGGTCACGCTGCTCATGCTGTAAAGGGGCAATTTGAATGTGCAGGAATGGGTTTATATGGCTCCATGTGTTTGACCATTCATGTGATTAGTTGATTGTAATATTAACAAAAGGCATGGCAATCTAACTTTTTGATAGGTTAGTTAAGCCTATGAGCTTAGGGGGATTGGTGTTTCAATAGCTGATGATCGTGTCCTTGTTTACTTTTTGTATATGCCCATTCGCACATGTCTTTCTCATTACTTTTACATTTCCTTAAAATCTTTTTGGTCTTTGGCTTATAGGAACCTGAAGAAGACATCAGACCTTTTCTGCGTAGACGATTAACAAAATGCTGAACAAAAGATGTGTTGTGACATCTATGGAATGTAAAAACAACTGGGTAACATTTTGTCGCCTTTTGTCTTTCAACCCTTGAAAGTTTTGTACATGTGATGATGATAATATCTAGTGAGTGACGGTGACTCTGCTTGTTTAAGTAAACTAGGTTCCTTGATCAGTATAAGAGCAGTTCAGTTTTTATTCGCTTGGCTAAACTAACAAACATTATCTTTACTTGAATCCAATGCAAAAGACCTATTAGCAGATGCAAATGCAAATATCTATTAAACGTTATTGTTTGTGGTTAATGAATTCCTCAAAAAAAAAGGCCATACCGTACCAACTGTATTGAGAGGTAGGAGGAGATGGGCATTGGAAAACAGCAACAGCAATACAGTGGTCCTCCCTCCTCCATCTTCTTTTTCATCGCAACAATACCTATAGGTTTTGAAACTCTCTCTGCTTTTCCTCTTTAATCATATCCTTTCTTGTGTCAGTGTTTCTTTCTCTCTCTAGCGATTATCTCTTCTTCAGGTTCCATTTTCGTGTTTCTTGCTTTGTTTATCATTAGGACAGGAACCCATCGTTACTCGGTACTCGATAGCTTTCCGCCTTTCTGACTTGACCCCGTGTGCTTCTTGTCACTACACTCTTGGCTTTAGGGGTATTGTGACTTGCCATTTCTCTACAGTTTTGAAAAAAATAATCATAACTATGTCTAAACATAATCCTAATATAATCCCAAGTTTAATCTTATTACAGTTAGTTACTCCTTTCTGATTTTTCCTTTGTTTTTTTCTATATCCAATAAATTGTTAGCAGGTAGAGCTAAGAAGATACTTTAAACTGTTTCTAAAAATACTTAATTGCTTTTAGCAGTAAAAAAAAAATTGTTCTGTTTTAATCAAACTTTCTGTTTTGGTGAGACTCGTGAGATTTGGGATTTGCGGCTGGTTTGGTTAAAATGCTCAATTATTGAATGTGTATGTTCATTATGCTCACACATCACATCACAACTATAGACAAGAAAGCGAGCGATCGGTCTAGTCTTTATTACATTAGACAGGCAAAACACAAAAACTGGTCTTGCGAAGATAATGTCCACACAAGATTAAAAAACACTCTTTAATAATAACCAACTATTTTTAACAGAATTATTTATAGCTAACAACAGATACATGTTTTTACTTGGACGCAACTTTGGAGTTTATGACTTCAAGCCAAACTTGAACGAAAACCTTAAGGATAAGATCATGATACTCCTTAGGATTCAACGAAAGGTAACACGCTAGCAGTTCCCTAAAGTCTTGTGAAGCTCTGATGTTGTTCTCTTCTATCATCTCCACCATTGATTCTCTAAAATCTTTCTTCGGATCAAGAGAGCTCTTGATCACTGCAAAACTTTCAAGAACTTGTTTGCTCTGCGATCTCGATTTGCTTCTACGCGCTGACACTTGCACTCTAGGAGAACTCACTTTGATTTTTATCCGAGGAGAGTTTGATGCTGATCTTCTTCCTGATGTTCTCTGATGTTTCTTTTGGTTTCTACGTGCATCTTCTTTATTGTTGACCTTCACTGATAGATGATGGGGATTACGCGATGCCTTGGTTCGGTTACTTACAGGACAAGCTTTATCCGTTGTGTCAAACACCTTCAGCTCTTTGAACATTCTCTTCTTGAATTCTCTGTTATTCATGTCGATGGCGTTGGAAGAAGCAGAGGAAGAAGAATCTTGGTTCACAAGAAAGTTGATCTTCTTCTTGTTAAACCCTGCAGATACATAAGAAGAGGAGGAAGGAGGAGAAGGCTTGTAAACAGTCTTTCTTTTGCTCTCTATAACGTGAACAGAGTTTCTTGGTGAGTTACGAAGGATCTTAGCTTCCAAGGAAGTATGTGATCTACAGGAGAAGTAAGATCTTGAAGAGTGAGGAAGAGACTTAGTAGACTCAGAAGAATCTTTCTTCTTTTTGGGAGTGTTTAAGGAAGAAAGAGGAGGAAGAGTATGTTTTTTTCTGGGTTTGATCAAGTTCTTGAGCTTGTGGAACCATTCACTCGGGATCATAGCTGAAAATCTGAACTTATAGTTCCTCATGACTGTTATGAAAAGTGTGATCTTCTCGTAGAGAAAGAGAGAGAGAGAATCTTGTAGAGTTTATAGAAGTTGAAGAGTATCTATGTGACAGATAAAAAGAAAAGAAGAAAGTGGCATTTGAAAGTGACAATGTAAGAACAAAAGTAGGGTCCACCTCGTAGAATGTCTGTTGTTTGCACCGGGAAAAGTGCTTATTCCAACCTGAACAATTTGGATCGTGCCAAATACAACATGAACTAACGGTTAGTGCCAAATACGATCTGAACTCAATTAAATCTTTAAAAACCTACCCGAACTTTTTAAAACGTGCATAAATCTACATTGAAATATTATTAAAAAGTTGAAATTACATAAACTACTGTTTTTTCATCGTATTAAATTTTAAAACTTTGGTGATAATTTTTTTCTGATTTATATAAATACATAACATGTTTTTACTTATTATATTTTCAATAAACTTATATATTACTAAAATATAAATAATAAAATATTTATAATTAAATTATCTTAGATATACTTAAAATTTTAAAGTTATTTATAAAAAAATGTATAGATTATTTTTATTTTTAAAACTTAAGTGAATTTTATTCAAAGTTATTATTATATATTTTGATATTTTGTTCAAAATTTTTGAAGTTATTTATATTTTGAACCTTTTACCTTTCAAAATTGAACAAAATATTAAAATATATAATAATAACTTTTGAAAAAATAAAAGACCAACTCATCTGGGGAAAAGTGCATATTCTAACCTGAACAATTTGGAGTATATCTAAGTGTATCTAAGATAATTTAATTATAAATAGCTTTAAATTTTTAAGTATATCTAAGATAATTTAATTATAAATATTTTATTATTTATATTTTAGTAATATATAAGTTTATTGAAGATATAATAAGTAAAAACATGTTATGTATTTATATAAATCAGAAAAAATTATCACCAAAGTTTTAAAATTTAATACGATGAAAAAAATAGTAGTTTATGTAATTTCAACTTTTTAATAATATTTCAATGTAGATTTATGCACGTTTTAAAAAGTTCGGGTAGATTTTTAAAGATTTAATTGAGTTCAGATCGTATTTGGCACTAACCGTTAGTTCAGGTTGTATTTGGCACGATCCAAATTGTTCAGGTTGGAATAGGCACTTTTCCCTGTTTGCACCAAACGGTCGTTATTTTCCCTAACCCCAATTTTAAACTAAACCAAAATCAAGTAAATTAAACCAGGAAACCAATACATATGAATATGATACTTTCTTTTTTTCGTTTAAGAGGATCTCTAATGTAGTACTCTATTTGTTACTTCCAAATAGAATCAAAATATTACTACAATCCTACTTCTTATTAGATTTAGAGATAAAATGATAAACAAAAGAAGTAATTAATGTTCAAAAAAAAAGTAATTAATTATTTTGGAGGAAATCTATTTCTTACTTTTTTATTTTTAAACAATCCATTTCTTATTTCGTAATAGAACTGCAAACTGGATAAATTAGAATAAATTTTACTGTAAAATAAGATTAAAATCAAAAACTAAATAGAGTTATAGATGCTCCAAGTCCAAGTGTTCTCTGTATAATACAAAAAGTTACAGACTTATTAACCATTTCTCAATCTTATTATTTGAAATATTTGGAACTATGTACATTATATTTGATATATTTTAAAGAATTTAATCGAACCAAAACTGAACATATATGATTAACCAGAACCTAAGAAGATATGCAGCGGAAGAGTATCTCCATGGATTTCTTAGAAAAAATAATAATAAGAACTAATTAAAGAAAAGGTAGAGAAAGAAAGCTAGAATCGATTCTTCTTCAAGAGGTTCAGGACATTTCCACTCCTAAACATTTCCAATCCTATTCCATTTTTACTCTAATTTGCATTTTAAAGTAAATTTCTCTCTAATTCTATTCCATATTCAACTCTAAATAGTTTGAGTTACTCTATTTATGTATAATTATACATATTATTCTATTTTGGAATTGAATTTTTTTATATTTATGAAATATACTTTTTAATCTTGAATTCTTTTATTTTATACTTAAAAAAAAATTAAAATACAATAACATGAAAAAATATGATATTCCAAAAAATATTTCAAAATAATTTTACATAAAAGATGCATAGACTAATAAAAATCAAAACTAAACATAAATAATATTAAATAAATATAATATAAAATAAATGATTTAATGATCCAGTAAATTGTTTCCGGAACTACCAAGATCAATGAAGTGTTGTTCAAATAGACTATGGATCTAACTGGTGACCAAGGAATGAAGAGGAATAATGCATTCCTTAATGTTCCTAACAAATTTTACCATTCATTAGGAATAGTCATTCCTTTTCATTCCTTCTCATTCCTTTTATTGTAGAGAATTAAAGAACAAATTTATTCCTCACCAAATTTGATATGGAATAACCGTTCCTCATCATTCCCATAATTTTATTCCCATCAATTCTTTTCCTTTTTGTTCCTACTATTCCCGAGGTGGTCACCAATTAGACCCTATATGAGTTTGTTTATCTTGTGGGTCAACATTTCGGTATGATAATTTTTTTACTTGTTGAGCTTGATATATGCATAAACATTTAGATAGTGTACGAAATTTAAATTACAAAATAAAACTTTATTTTCTTCTTTATTTTATTTATTTCATTAATGAATAATTTTGTTTTTGAATTAGGAAAAGTGCATATGATGAAAAATGTAAAATTGAAGTTAGAAAAGAAGTTTTACCCGTAGATATTGAAATTGGAGAAGATAAAAATGTCAGAGTTCATAATTTTCTTGTTTGATTTAGGAAAATGAAAGATAAAGAATCTCATTGTTCATTACTAAATACATTAGTTGATTATTTGTGGAAAATATACTAATGCTCATTACTAAACAAAATATGGCATCTTATTTATTTTTATGATTTATTGTATTTTAAAAATATTTTTTTAAACAAAAATATATTTTTATAAAAGTTTTGTAAACATAAAATAATTGGGTAAATTGTTAAGTTTTATAAGCTGAAGTTATTCATGATAATTATTAACTAAAAAATAACTTTTCGAAAATATTTTTTTTGAAATTAGAAATAGAATAATAGATTGGAATTAGACACAACTCCATTTTAGAATTAACTATTTCAAAGTTTAAAATGGTGTAATACATCGGAGATGATGTTCTCAAGTTTCTTTTTTTTTTAATTATACATCGTATTATGGTCCCAAAAAAAATAGTTCAGACTAATCACATGTTATTTCATATCGATCCTCTGTCTCTAGCGATACCAAAATATTAATTATTCAGTAACTAGAACTCGAACCTTAATGACTTTACAGCTTTTCCTTTCAAGTTAATCACCATCAAACAACAAGTCTTGGTTCAATGCTCTCAGGTTTCTTGATCTTTAATGACAAACTTTCGGTAGCATCTTTGATGAGCATCTTTAGTGAGTAGTCTCTCATCTAGTTTTTCAGTATTTGAAAAGGAGAACATAGAATAATAGAAAACAAAAAGAACGGAAAAAGGATGTGAGATGAGAATCATTTTTCTGTTGAAAAACTTTGGAAGATTGATTAGAGACTCATATTAAATGTGTTAAGCAAGCGGTCAATTTTAATTGAAAATCGTTTAGCAAAAAAAAAGCGGTCAATTTAAATTTTTACTTAAAGTTAGATTATTTAACATACTACAATATTATTGTTATAATTAGGGAATGTGGAAAAGAGCTTTCCTGTTAAATTGTTAATGATGTTCTAACAGAAAAACAAAAATCCAAACTTAATTTTAAAATTGAAGTGACTCACCTAGGGTTTCAAATGAATTAATTGCAATCTTTTGTACCAACTACCAAGGATATTGGTCGAAATTAAGACCAATATAAGTCTCTCAAGCTTGTGAAATAGCTGGATACTCTTGTAGCATCAACAAACACCAGTTGAACAATTAAAATATTTTTTTTGTTGTTTACTTGTTCTAATACGAACCATTCACTTCAATCATGATACACCGTATAATAATTTTATTTTTATGTATTTGCGGTCATACGTGAAAAATGTTGCTTTTATTCGTCATTTATTATGAATGTCAACAACCGCGAACTATTTGAGTTCCACAATGAATGAATCTAGTGAACCCCATCATTTATTTTAGTTGAAAAGTTGATAAAAGAATCGTTTTGTAATGTCGTCGTCCTCAAATTTTGTCACTAGTGGTAGCTATGTCGATTAGTGGTATAACAGTACATACAGAATATATTTCTGGTATATTTTTTTTTGATCAAACATACAGAATATATTTCTGGTATGTAAATTCCAAAACATGGTTCGGTGACGTGACAAAGCGATTCAAACAAATGAGGTTAAACAATATTTCAGGTTGAAGTCCAATCTCTTTTTACATCCTGTCATAATATAATAAAATAATTATGCAAAAATACTGTAGAGAAGAAGAAGAGACAGTTTTGCATAAAACTCGGCGACCAATACGATATATCTAAATATAAACTTATGGTTTTATCAACTGATACGTGTGCTCTTTTCATGCTTTTCACTGACTGTTTAATTTGTCGACGACTCGTACCATAAACTTTTTAAAAGTTCAAATTGTTTTTTTTTTCATGCGTTTTGCAGATTTTACCAAGGCAATAATCACGAGAATTACTCTAAAGCGTTGTCCTTGAAACATTTTACAAAGTGAACGTAAACCTATACGAACACCTCGCTTTACTAATTAAGAATATAAACCTAACGTAAATGCAAAATTTGCGTTTGAAACATTCTACCGAGCGAACTTTTACATACTGATACCTAAGAAGTTTGTTTGATAGGTAAGAAGTTATTTTACTAAGGAACAACATAAACCTAAACGCAAACTTAAGTTTTGGTTTGAAAGAACTGAGATCATAAATCAATTACTACCAGTTTCAAAAAAAAATAATCAATTACTATATTCCTGATAACTATTTCTTGGGTCCCCTATTTCTTTATTTCTTTTCTTTTTTTTTTGGACCAAGGCAAAATGTTTCAAAGATAACGCTTCGGAGTAATTTTTCGTGGGTAAACTATATTCCTGATAATTATTTCCTTAGCTGATTACAAGGTCATTTTTTCCTGATAAAAGTCATGATGAGCCTAACTCACATTGCTACAATGTCAAATCAGATTAATAGTAGATTACGATTAAACAAGGGGTTTAAAGTTCATGGGACACCAGTCACACCACCACCATCATGACTTTTAATGCAAAGACGTGAAACCCACGTAAACACGAACCACCCTCCCAACAAAACTACTAACAGCCAAAAACAAATCGAGTTGGAACGGTTGAGAATGAGATTGAAGTCAGGTTTCATTAAACTGAAATCAAAGATTTCAAAACCATGCAACCGGTTCATCTCCTTCTTCCAGGCCAAACTTCGCAATGTCAATACCACACAATCTTCTTCTTTTACGAATTTGTTGTCTCGTCTTTGTTTTCTCAGTACTAAGAAGGAGCAGGGGATGAGCCAGATCACACCCAGGAGCTCCTCATGTAACAAAAAAAAATTTAGTAGCTATATTTCGATTACTTGATCTTAACTTCATTCTATAATGCCATTGATGCAGCTAGTGTGGTCGATGATCAAAATCTTCTGCATTCAAGAAAGATGTTTACACTGGCTATGACTCAAAGAAACAATACAACAAGGACGATTAAAAGGGAGGAAGATAATGTGAAAGAGGCTTGCAGAAGGTTCGAGGACTATATAATCCATTTGATCATTGAAGAAGGGAAGTTTGATGACGTAATGGACATGGAAGAGGTTATCTATCATTGGAATAATCTTAACAATCCTATCTTCATTGATCTTGTGACAAGATTCTATGGAGAGCTCTGCACAGACTTGTTCCCAAGCGACAATGACGTTTAAACATTATCGAAATGGGGTTTTATCTATGTTTATTCTTTGGTTTTACAGCAAGTGAAAGGTGAGAACAACGATATTGATTTTTTTTTTTTTTACACTACTAAAGATTGAGATGATCTGGAAAACTAAAATGAAATAAAACAACCAATAAAAATTAAAACACAATCTTTGAAGTTTTTATTGCATATGTTTTTATGTATAGCATGTTGCATATGATATATAAAGACTGTTGCTACAATAAAGTCTTGGAGTCTGAACACACATAAGAAGATTAAGAGTCGAGAGAAGGTGAACTGCTGCTACAAACTCGAACAAGAACACTACTTTCACGAACCGTCAAAGCCTCAGCAGATTTCATGCATATAGGTGTTTTATATTGAGTTATAGAAGCACCTCGAGAGATGTAAATATCCATGATAGAATCAAAAGTTCCTTGTTTCACCACTCTTATCTCCAAAGCTCCAATCGGTCCATCCTTACTTCGATATTTCCAGTAAACAGTGTCCAGTGATTTCTCTACTACATTGCAACACTCGACCAGTAGCTCATTATCAAGCTCAGGGTCAGCATTGTTGGTTTTGGACTTGAGTTCCCAGTAAAAAACGTAGTGGACAATATCACTGGAGGTATCAGCAACGCATGTGAACTCAAACAACATCAAATCCGAAGATTCAAGAACGTTTCTTGCGTTAGTCGTTGCCTTAAGAATCTGTTCTTCTGTTGTTATCTCCAAGTGAACACTCAGAGCCACACTTTTTCTCTGGACAAATTTAAATTGAGGTGTGTTGTTGTAGAATCCAGTCACTTGCAGAATATCCCCCATTCTATATCTATATAAACCTAGCAGAGAAAAAAAACACAAAAACATACAATAAAATTGATCAACTGATTTATTCATAACATTTTTATAATATATAAATATATGTACAGACTCACCGGTATAGTTTGTGACCAGTGGCTCAAAGTAGCACCCTAGCTTCACATCCACAAGATCAACTATTTCAGCCTTGTTTGCCTTATCAACAAGCAAAAGAACTCGAAATATGAAACATTAGGCATGAATGTGTATGACACATCCAGTGGTTTGCATAGAGGATTCACATTGACTCCAAACATAGTTTCAGAGGAAGCATTAAAAGGAGAAGTCTAGTGTAGGAACGTAGTGAACCATCTGACCTGTACCAGTACTTGCAATGTACTTGGTTTTAGGCCAGATTCTTGTAATGATATTTGTCCATGATCTCTGGCTACATTCTTGTTCTTCTTGTTCGATCAAATCAGCCAATTCAAGATTCGGCCCTCCAAGGATCCGAGAGACAGTTGTTCTGCAATCAGTGTCTTTAATCCACTTACCTTTTAGCCTTCATGGACCAACATTAATTAACTGTGACAACAAACCATATAAAAGAATGTATATATAAAGAGAATGATGATGTGTAAACACTGACACACGTGATAGAATATACAACAGAAGAAATGAACTTGTAAGATGCACACACATGCATGTGTTCTTACTTCTTTCATATCAGAAGGCAGACCAAACAAAATAGTTTGTCTTCTCTGTGCCTTGAATCTTGAAACTGGTTTTGATGGTTGAGACCCTGAAGGCTGCTTACATACAAGCAAACAAAAAGAAACAATAAAATGTTTCAAAAGTTTATATATAGGCAACTCCAGATGCAATTACAAGCTGAGAGGTTGAGTTTGTTGGTGTCTAAAAAAGAGGATAATGCAACTGAGGGTAAAGACCTCATCATCACCAGAGAATCTGTAAATGTCTTAAAGATGACAGAAATCTTAGCAAACCTCAAAGTTAACTGCATTTCTAGCCATGGTTATTTGGTACTGTCACTATTATTAAAGTCCATAACTCCTCTAATCTAAATCCCTTCACTGACCGTGATCTCTTCTAAAACTTTCCTTTGTTCGATTTCTTTCAGATACAACCAATACAAGTTGGAGCAAGTGATTCAAACAATGTGGGTATATGAATGAAAATTAAACCGATATGCTCTACGATTTAACATAAGAGGAAGTGCTTATACAATATTACTAAGTACTTAGAACAGGTTACAAAGAAAAAAATAGTACTGGATAAGATTTTGTTAACTAAACCATTTTGGTATCACAAAAGTCAATCATTAACCCAATCTAGAGGTTCACTTTTCGGACATCCAAAACAGCTTAGTCAACAAAATATGAAAATTGAAATGGATTTTTTTAAAAAAAATTTAGACTATAATCGATTAAATGATAGTTAAATTTAAGTTTATGATTTTTGGTGGTTATCTCTATTTTTACTTAATTGCATCTTCAAGATCATATGTTTTGAATATAGTATGATTTATAAATTTGTTTTTAGCTAGGCTTTATAAAGTGTTACGTACCCACAAGAGTTTAAACAATATCGAATAAGATTTGGAGTAGCTAGGTTTAAGAGAGAGCTAAGAGAATGTCTGAATAAAAAGCCTTGAAGAGATATGTATGTATAGAGTCTGATAATCGCATTATGACGTTGAACAACCAAAACAGCTATCATTTTTTGTATTTTTTGAATCATAATTAACATTTATAAATTGAGATTATTAAGAAATAAAAATCTGGAAATATATTTATTATTACTAATATATATATACAGAAAGTTAGTATTTCGATTGTCTTTATATCTTGTTAAAAAAATATATTTCTATCTTTGTGGTTAGTGATTGGGAGATATATACTAATTTAGTTTCTGGTGATGAATTTAATTTTTATCTTATGATAATAATTTTAAGAAATGCTTACACGGGTGTAAATTTTAATTTGATTTGTTATTTATTAATCTTATAAGGTTATGGAATCTGAGGAAAATAAATTAAAATAACTAATTCTAATCACTATTTTGTAGTTCTATGATTAACTTTTAAAGCAGTTAATCAACTACCAATATATATTTTCTGAGAAATTAATCGATTTACTATGTGAATTTGATTGCCTTTTTTACCACAAAAAGTCGATTTCCATTCAATGGGTCTGGCAGATATAAGGTATTTATACAGTTGTAAAATTTGATTTTGTTTATATTATTATCTTATAAAATTATGAAATATGAGAAAAATACATTAAAATAGTTATATGATAAATTTCCAATCACTATCTATATAGTTCTAGGATTAAGTTCAAACACAAAGATCAACTACCATAAAATATTTTTGTTTCTTTCTCTCAAAAATTAATATATCGACTTTATGAATTTGATTAAACTCTTGGACCACAAAAACTCAATCTCCATTTGCTGTTACACACCAATAAATGGGTTAGATACATCAGTATAAGTACATCCTCCAAAAACTGGTAAAATCTGATAAATTAGCAAAATTTAGCAAGTACAAACACTAAATAAAGTAGAAGTCCTCTTATATAAAACTTTGAAATTCAAATCAAATCCAAATAAATCTCACATTCTCACTTGAAACATTATATACTTCAATTTTAAAATATTTTTTCCTCTTTTAAACATAAGTTTTTTTAACTAAGTTATTTTGGATCTACAAAATTCAATCATTAACTTGATTTAACGATTCATTTTTTGTGCATCCGAAACATCTTAGTCAACCAGATATCGAATTATAATACTATGTAACAGGAATTTGATTCGAACTCCACACAGGTTGCAGTAATGCTATATCTCTTTTCAAGTTGTTGTCTTTTTCGACGATGAGATTTGGAGAGGGAAAGAGAAGATAATATGTTGTGTATGTAATGGTATAGTAGTCTTTCTACTCTTTAGAATTTAATGGTAAAGTTGGTTAGTGTATTTTTGAAAAGTGGTATTAGTGACAATTTCCCACAAATTAATCTCCTTAGGTTTCGGCTAAAACACGGTAATCAAATGATCAAACCCCTAATTACTACTTAGTGCCGTGTCTTTCAAGAATCACATCATGTGCCGTGCCCCTGTTAATAAATGAATCACACATGTTTAAAATAATAGCATAGATAATCATAATCCAAATAAATCATATGAAAATAAAATATTTAAAAAAGGAAAAGAAGGTTAAAGTGTTAAAAAGGAAAATAAGATTTATGTCATTGAAGAGGAAAACTAACAAATACATATATGCAAAGTATACGATTATCTTTAAAAAAAGGCATCTCAACCGACTTCTATGGGTGGATTGTGATATTGTATTCAACTAATTCTAAACATGGACATGATCAGTCAATTGCCAGATGACTTGCTCCTCCGAATACTGTCGTTACTTGTCGGGACGAAACATGTTGTGGCCACATGTTGTTTGTCCAAAAGATGGCTGTGTCTTTGGAGTTTAGTGCCAAAACTCTATTATTTTGATAGCAGTTACGGTGATGAAAACTATGCGACGTTCACGCAGTTTGTTTACAGGTCTTTGATGTCAAATAAAGCACCGGTTCTAGAGAGCTTGTATCTCGATCTAGGTCCCAAGTGTCAAGCAATAGATGTTGCAAACTGGATTGAAACTGCAGTTGTTTGTCACCGTGTGAAAGAGATTTCTGTCAATATCCGTGAGAAAGGGACCATGATCAGTTTGCCGAGGAGCATCATGTTGTATACATGTGAAACACTAGAAGTCTTGCAACTCTTTGGTTGCTTTCGTTTGGATATTCCTTTTTCTGTTTGTCTCCCGTCTCTGAAATTGTTAGTACTTGTAGACGTGGATTACGCAGACAACAAGGAGTCGTCTCTTACAAGGCTTTTATCCGGTTGTCCTAATGTTGACAGTCTTTTTTTGGCCATGTATAATTACGGAAGAGACCAAAAGGGTAGCAGCGGGTTTGTGATAGATATTCCGTCTCTCCGGCGCCTTTACATTCGAGATAATGTCCTTTACGACTTCCATCGAATTGAGCATATGCCCAACTTAGAATATGGACATCTTGACATGATTCATGGAGTACATAACCACAAGCTTCTGAAAGCTTTTACTTGTGCCCCCTCCCTTTCTCTGTGTGTATCCTTTTTAGAGGTATATACCACACCACGTATAAATTAAAATTATAACAGGTTTTTGATGGTATGTTTTTCAGTTCACTTATATATGTTTGTTGTTGTGTACAGGTTTTTGATGGCATGATCTTCCACAATCTCGTTGATCTAACACTGTATACATGTGCTCAAGGTTGGTGGGATCTTGTCACTCATATGCTCCAAAATTCTCCCAAGCTAAGATCGCTCACACTCACTGATGTAAGCAAAAGCAGTTTTCTTTAAATAACTTTATGTTTATTTATCACCTCCCGATATGACTGACATTAAACTGTGTGTTAATGCTAGGAACATGTGCTTGGGCGGAGAAGTATAGAAACCCCAGATAACTGGAAGCGACCGAGTTCTGTTCCCATGTGTTTGTTGCACAGTTTTGAAAAATTCGAGTGGAAATGTTACAAAGAAGGACGAGGAAATTTAGACATGGCCACATACATTATAACGAACGCTACTCGTTTGAAGTAATCAAATTTCTCTTCACAACCCCATGATGATTCGGAGGGAGATAGGATACATCGCGACTTGAATAACTTGTCCCAAGACAGAATTAGGTCTTGCTGCTAATTTGTTTTTTTTTAAAGAAAAATATACATGGTTTTCATATACGATGATTCATCATTGATGTAATAAAATTTCATATAGGCAACTCAATGAACTATTAAGCCCCCATGAATATTTGTGTTTGGTTCAGTTCCTCTTTTAGTTTAATGGTTGTGTTTCAAAAAAAAAAAATAGCTCCAAAGCTCCAATCGGTCCATCCTTACTTTGATATTTCCAGTAAACAGTGTCCAGTGATTTCTCTACTACATTGCAACACTCGACCAGTATCTCATTATCAAGCTCAGGGTCAGCATTGTTGGTTTTGGACTCGAGTTCCCAGTAAAAAACGTAGTGGCCAATATCACTGGAGGTATCAGCAACGCATGTGAACTCGAACAACATCAAATCTGAAGATTCAAGAACGTTTCTTGCGTTAGTCATTGCCTTAAGAATCTATTCTTGTTGTTATCTCCAAGTGAACACTCAGAGCCACACTTTTTCTCTGGACAAATTTAAATTGAGGTGTGTTGTTGTAGAATCCAGTCACTTGCAGAATATCCCCCATTCTATATCTATATAAACCTAGCAGAGAAAAAAAACACAAAAACATACAATAAAATTGATCAACTGATTTATTCATAACATTTTTATAATATATAAATATATGTACAGACTCACCGGTATAGTTTGTTGTAGAAGATTCGATGCGAGATCCTTTCTTGTATCGCCTCCTTTGTACGATCTCTAACTCTCTATTGTTATCTCTCGCAGGATCACTCACGAACAAACGAATCGCGACTTCGATCACTCGTGTGTCAAACGTAAAGAGAACGAAGAGAAAGAATCTAAAGCGATCAACACAAGCAAGTTTTAGAGTTCCCCGTCAATCTCTAGGTACATCTCCTTCAGAACGGGACCTGGTAATTCACTATTCTCTGTGTATCCTTTTGTTTACAGAAGATCAACTCGCTCTCTTACTATACAGTTTCAGAGAGCTCGATGATGAGAAGAGGAAGAAGGTTGTTACATAACAACCTTTACCGTAGACTTTATACAGTAAGTCTAATCTTCACTTGGGCCGCTTACAATCACCGAGGCCCAGCTTCTCACTTCTTCTGTTTCACTGTTTGCTTGGTTGCAGTTGGGCCGAAGCCCATACTCCAAGATTGCTGTGATGGGTCACACACCACAATCCTCACATTTGTGACCAGTGGCTCATAGTAGCACCCTAGCTTCACATCCACAAGATCAACTATTTCAGCCTTGTTTGCATTATCAACAAGCAAGAACTCGAAATATGAAACATTAGGCATGAATGTGTATGACACATCCAGTGGTTTGCATAGAGGATTCACATTGACTCCAAACATAGTTTCAGAGGAAGCATAAAAAGGAGAAATCATAGGCAGGTTATTGGAGTAGAAGTCTAGTGTAGGAACGTAGTGAATCATCTGACCTGTAACAATACTTGCAGTGTACTTGGTTTTAGGCCAGATTCTTGTAATGATATTTGTCCATGATCTCTGGCTACATTCTTGTTCGATCAAATCAGCCAATTCAAGATTCGGTCCTCCAAGGATCCGAGAGACAGTTGTTCTGCAACCAGTGTCTTTAATCCACTTGCTTAGCTGACCTGACCGGATATTGCTACACATCTCCTTCCAGTTATTTTCAAGAAATACAATTGCTCGAACCAATACAGAGGCAAAAGAAGCAACTACACTCACAACCTCGTCTCTTTGGACAATTCCACAGAGAAGATGACAGTACATACTCTGCTTGTTGTCTGGACAGACATCGTTTGGTGGCCGGTTTTTGAAATATTCACTCCGTAAGAAGGTTGTACTCAGAGATGAATATGGTAAACCAGAGGGAGTTGTGGATTCTGGTTTGGTGAAATGAAATGCCAACTCCTTTCCCTGAATTGCACCATCAACTTGCCTATACAAACAAGTTTAGTTACTATGACAATCTTCTTGTATTTCTCATAGTTTGTGATATTTTTTATAAATCATAGCTAAAAAACAATTTTCTTGTCTTTCTGAATTTCAATTTTTAAAATAGCAAGGAAGTATGTATAATTACTTGCACTTAAAGAGCGAGCATAGCTTTTTGATGAACATTAGGTTCTCAATGTACTTGTTGTCCAAAGGGAATAGCTTCCCTTTCTCTCCCGATGTTCCTGAACTATCAAATCAAATAAGAGTATATCCACTCACTCATAATGACAAAATTGAGTTCTACAAGTTGGGAAAATAACCAAGAAACTTAACACACATGATATTTACCTTAGGAGGAATCCAGTAATTGTTTTGGCTGATATAACATCACAAGACTCACCATTCGCGACACGGTCAATGTAAGGCTTAATATCCTCATATGTCACTACTGGTACCTTCTTCTTGAAGAGCTCTTTATCTGATCTACCATTGAGGAAACTTTGGAGGTATTCAGTGTTTGCGTTTGATGTGAGTATCTCTTTCAATACACTGTCCTGAACTTGCTTCGGATTGAACGTGATGTCCTCAAAAAATTTCAGCTTCTCATCCAAACTCTCTCTGACGTTTAGATCAGAGCTAAGACTCATGTTTGGTTTTTTCGCTACTTAACAGAAATGAAATCAAGGGGATTACACATCTTCTATAAATGCAGCAAGATATAACTCTAAATAATTTGACCTGAAGAGACTGGTAGTTGGTGAACCAATACGATTTTGGTTTATTATATTAGACTACGCACGAGGAGAATAACTAGACTAGTGGATCGATAAAACGAATCTTCAAGCTGGCAAGATACGCTTATTTGGTAATATACTAATTAGTACTCTCTTCCTTTCATTTTATTTATTGTTTTAAATTAGTCCTGCAGTTTTGGTCCGAACCGATCAAACCGAACCGAACCAAAATTTTGGGTTTTCGGTTCGGTTATAGTTTTAACTTTGGTTTAGTTCGGAATGGTTTTGAAAATTGGTTTGGTTATTGGTTCCATTCCGTTCAATTTTTTTTCGAAAAATATAGAAAAACCGAAAATATCCGAAAAACTGAACCTAATATAACCGAAAACCCGAATACAAACAAATTTAACCGAAATAACTGAAAATATCTAATTTATTTTCGAAAATTATACTGAAATTAACCGAAAACCAAAAAGTTGGTTATTTTCGAAAATAAAAGTGAAAATCGAAAAATAACCAAACCAAAATTTTCGATTTTCAAAATTTTGGTTAACCGTAAATCGACAGTTCGGTTCGGTTTTAGAAAACCAAACTCGAAAGACTATTTTAAATTGTTTCACACAAATTTAAAAAAAAATCATTAAATTTATTATTTTAGCTCTAATTAATATATTGGTTTATTTGACCATATTAATTAATGAATTAAAAGAGTAGAGATAAAACTGAAAATTAGTAAATAAATGCATTAGAACATAAAATGACATTTAAAATGAAACAAAATTTTAACTCTAAAACTGTACTTTCCAACAGTTGTGGTCCGACGTACTTTCTTCTTCTCTAGCCCATGCATGCTCCTCATCCATTATTACTTCTTCTTTCTTTCTGCTAACTTTTAAATATTCAGAAAATTTATAGAAATGATAATATCTACAAAATTGCTTAAAAAACAAAAATAATGAAAAAAGATTTAAGGAACAAACATTGGAATTAAAATTTGGATTACAGATTTTAATGCTAAATATATGGTCGAGACCCGCCAAAGCGGTTCGAAAATCCGACGAGGCCAGTTAGCACCAAGTACCAACCCTAGTTTGTCCACGATGTTTCAAGGTGTGAACCATAATTCCACGATGACGCTTTGAACCAAACCCGAACTCTAAAAGATCTAGGCGACTCTCCACAGAAACCCTTGAGAATGTTCAATAAATGAAAAAAGCAACTGATGGAAAATAATGTCACTACCCGAACGTTGCTAATGATATTCCTTTTTTTTTTGTTTTTTTGCTAATGATATTCCGTGCTTGAATCTTCGATCATTGAAGCATCTATGGCAACTTTAGTCTTAGTCTCCAGCTGATTCATGGAGAATTGTTGAATACTACAGAAGACTGATCTTTTTTGTTTTGTATTATATAATAACAGGACTTATAATTGGATCAGATGATCTGGAACATGAACAAGATAAGACTCTCGGTAACTCCACGAAGCATCTATAGTCATACATAGCAGTTAGCACTATAGCATATACAAGTAGTGCAATATATTTTTTTAAGGGGAGTGTAATGTATATTAACAACTCTTTCTCATTCAAAACTACATAATAAAATAAAATAAAATATGACCGCAAAGAATTCAAATCTTTTGAATCTGAATCTAAATCATTCACCTAATAAAGTATAAGAACAAGAAAGTCTCCCTTGTTTTTTCATTCTTTTACACTTGAGCAAATGTCCCAGTTCCTTTTAGAGTGACCAATGTCTCAATTGGATCGTTGTAGGGTTTCTACGTCCAACCTCCTCCCTGTGGTCATTGACGGCGATTATTACGGCGGATCATCGGCTGCGGTTCCTTTCAAATGGGAGTCTCAGCCCGGGACTCCGAGACAACAACATGTGCGTGAAGTCTGCAACGTGTGGGAAATAAGGCACTGAGATTAATAAAAAAAGTAAGTAATAATCCGGACTACAGCGCGGAGTGAAATAGTTTATTAGATTATTTTTTGTATGCTAAAGAATTTGATGTATAGTTTTTGTTAGGGATATACGAATGTATCATTTCAGTTGATCTATTCGGATTTTAAATTTTTAGAGTTAGACATTTAAATTGTATTCGGATATCTACAAACTTTGGTTTAGATTTGGTTTAAATCATTGCGGTTTTGGTTTGGATTCGAGTTCAGATATCCATTTTAATTATGTATTTTCTTAACAAAATTCAAATATACTTAAATCCTAAAAGTCCGAAATAAAATAATATAAAACATAAAAAAATGAATAACATAAAACTAAATATTTAAATTTACATAAATTAAAGATCCATAAAATAATATTTGGCTGAATTAAAGATCCGACTTTGTGTGTATAGTGTTTCTTACCTCAGTTTTTAATTCATAACCAATTATAAATATTTATTGTATTCGTGTACAGAAATCTTAACCATAGCTAAATTCGATAACATATAAAACTTTCAATTTCTAAAAACATTCTTATATTAATATTTTAGTTGATGTGAATCTTAATGATTTTGTAATTTCTTTTCTTTCAAATATGATATTATTCAGTAGCTTTACGGAGAGAATTTCAATTTACTAATACAAAAGTTAAAAATGCAGAAACAAAAATAAGCTGATCAAATTTTTTTTAGAAATTATCTTGGATTGAGTTAAAAAATTTGAATCTGAACGCATTAATTGTCAAATGATAGTGAAGCCAACACATCAGCATACTCAAATTGAAATGAATATGAAGTTGACACGTGTCTAATATAGTGTGAACGCATTAAATGACAATGCTTCTCTTTTAATATATAAGGGATTCCGAGTTCTTCACAGATTTTTTTAGCTAGACAGCATAAATTAGGGCATTATTCGGTTGCTTTCTTTCCAAGCTTCTTACAAAGTGAAACCCTAATTTGAGGGAACCATACATAGTCTCACTTCTTTTGTTTGCAAATTTTCAAATCATTCCAATCGGATAAGGTTTGGTTCTGAATCTTTTTTTTTTTTTGGCAAACCAAAACCGCAATGATTTAAACCAAAGGATTTGCTAAATTTAATTTCATAAATCCTTTTTCCTCTCTAAATCATATTCAAAAAAACTTTTAAAGCCAATTTAATCCAAATATTTAGAAGACGAAGCTGCCCTCTTCAGCAGCAGAAGATAATGCACCATCTCCCATCTCACGGAGGGCAGTCAGGTCTTGTCTTTAAGCGATTCAAGGTATCCCCATTCCTCAACCTCACCATCCTCTTCTTTCTCTTGAACAGGCGGCTCCTCAGGTTCCTTATCATAAGATTCTCCTTTAAAGTCAGCCATCATTTCTTAATACTAAACAAGGGAAAAGCAGAGAGCGTAATACTGACAGCCTTGCTAGCAATAGACATGGCAGTCTCTCTTGATAACCGAAGACCATGAGCAGCTTTTCTTACTGATTTGAGAGTTTCAGCATCATAACCATCTACTCCAGAAGAAATTGCTTCTCTGACAACCTGGAAAAGATGTAACAGAGCTATGCGGATGGTAATGATATATACTGATGTATAGCCGTTTAAAAGAACGATTATGGTAAAAGTCCTAACCAAATGTTCTTTTTGTATGTTCAAAGTGAAGGATGTAGGAACGTTAGACTAGAATGTCTGATGAGATGGAAGAGTGTTTAAGACCTCAAGGGAAAATAAAACCACATAATTTAGAATCGTTGGAGATTATGGGTTACTAACATCAACCAACAAAAAAAAAATAGTCAGAATCCATAAATAGAAGCAACAAATGTGGGTTTCATCTCTCTATTCTCTCTCCTTAGTTTCTCACACTTCCCTTTCCTCTTTGATCTTTTGACACAACCTAAAACATAAAAAAAAAACAGAGTCCTCTGTTTTTGTTCTTCATCTCACAAGAGGTTCTCAGCTTAGTTTTATCATATCCCACATTCACTAGTTGCCTTTGGCGTGCATTCACATTTACTCGGCCTTAGAATCGACGCTAGCATTCTACGTAAAGCAGGTTCCAAAGCCTTGGTCATCGGTATAGCCTCCTACGCCTTCCCATTCTCCCTAGGCAACCTCACCGTCCTCTTCTTGAAAAACACTTACAAGCTCCCACCAGACGTTGCTCGCTGCATCACCACAACGATCTCCCTCTGCGCAATGACCTCTTTCCCAGTCACCACGACGGTCTTAGCCGAACTAAACATCCTCAATTCTGACCTCGGAAGATTAGCCACGAACTGCTCCATTGTCTGTGAGGCTTTTAGCTGGATGGTGGCACTTGTTTTCAGAATGTTCTTGAGGGGCGGGACACTCGCTAGCGTTTGGTCTTTTTTTTGGGTCACGGCTCTTCTCCTCTCTATATTCTTCATCTGTAGACCGTTAATCATATGGTTAACGGAGAGAAGAAGCGATTCGATTGATAAAACAGATGGTATCCCGTTCTTCCCGATCATAATGGTCTTGTCGATAATAAGCTTGGTCTCTGAAGTTCTAGGCGTCCATGCAGCGTTTGGAGCGTTCTGGCTCGGTGTGTCGCTCCCTGGACCACCATTAGGGACCGGGCTCACGACCAAGCTGGAGATGTTTGCTTCAAGCCTTATGCTCCCGTGTTTCACCTTGCTCGGTTGGAATATTCATCGACCGAGGAGAAACCGAAGGCCGACGCTCTGTCCTTATGAGCCACACGTGGCGGAACGTAGCTGTGATTTTCATCGAAGGCCGAGACACGACGCTGAAGCCCTAGCCTTCTGCACGAGAATCGCTGAGCACCCTGAAGTGAGCGTCATGATGATCCACTTCAGACACAAAAGCTCTCTCCACCTCAACCAACAAGAAGGAGAAGAAAACGAGTACTCAGAGGCTCACCTTATAAACGACTTCAAAAACTTCTCACTCAATAAACCTAAAATACATTACAAAGAAGAGATCGTGGGAGATGGCGTGCAAACCACGCAAGTGATTAGTGCACTAGGCAATACATACGATATGGTGGTTGTGGGTCGTGACCATAACCTAGATTCTTCCGTGTTGTACGGGCTTACGGACTTGAGCGAGTGTCCTGAGCTAGGTGTGATTGGAGACATGTTTGCGACTTCAGATTTTCATTTCTCGGTTCTCGTGGTTCATCAGCAAGAAGGAGAGTCTCTTGGGATGGTCTGGATGATAGTTATAAATTACTAGATTCGCCTCCTAGGACTGTGGATCTGAGAGTACACCCACGTTTCTCTGTTGAAGAAGGGTTTACTTCCATAGTTCCATTTGATCTTCATAATAACCGTTAATTAGTCTTTTTCTCTTATTTTGTTACTATTTCATTTTTAAAAAGTAAAAGTAAAAGTAAAAATTTCACTTTTTTTCTCAGTTTTTGTGTTTGTTATAAAACTACAGATTGTTAAGTAAGCAAAGGCAATTTCTTTCAAATGGTCAGTTGTTTTTATTTTGAATTGATAGAAAAGATATTTCTCACGTACAAGATTATTTGGAGAAAATGAAAGTGGGATCAGAGATGAAGCGGAGATCTCAAAGTTGTTATGTGGATAGAACGAGATGGACGTGTCATGCTTCCATGCAAGAGAGTAGCGTCAGATATATATAATTGGGATAACGAGTGTATTGGTCAAATTACAAGAAGTACATGAAGTTTTGGCGGTAGATACTAGATTGCATCAGTACGTGTTGTATATTACGAAAATTAACAAGAGAAAACTCTCAACTTAATACAAAGAAAAGTTTAGTCGAATAAAATATTATAGAAATTGATCGTTGATTTACCATGGCATACCAACAAAGCATTAATGACTGAAGTGTATGGAGAAGATGGGCTGTTTAAAGTGAGAGTTATATACGTATTATATACATTAATAGATCAGATTGTATACCATAGAAATTTATTGAATAGAATAGAAGAAGAAAAAAGAGTGACAATACTGAAATGTCTTAGAATGGGTTAGGGAAACCATGTGAAGGTAGCTGATGAAGATGGGTTTGCCAGCTTTCATTTCTGGTTATTTTAATTACTTTAATTAATAATAACTTCGTGAATCTGATATTTTATTGCAAAACGAAAAAATCATTTTTCTATGGATATCTTTAACTTGTACTTGGAGCCATCTCCAACCTTTTTTGTTCTAGTAAAGAACTTCAGATTCATCCAGTTTCAACAAAAAAAAAACCTCAGATTTAGATTATGAATATATATGTTTTCTTTGTGAGTTCATGTTTAAAACCTATATTGTATCTGATATAACTAGGGGTTGTCAATTAAAACCCAACTGAATAAAAAAATTGGTTTGGATTTAGTAATACCGAATATCGAACGGATGTTATTTTTTAAAAAACTGCAGTATATGGATATTGTTTGGTATAAAACCAATTAAATCGAATAAACCGATCAATTAAAATAGAGTACTATAATTATATGTAAATTATATAATATAGTTAATAATATATACATAAGCTATTTTATTGATATGATATTCATATTTAAAATATTGATTTTATTAATTTAATATTTTATTTTAAGTTAAAATTTATTTTTCACTTTGTCAAAATTAAATACTACAAAATTTTACCTTTTTGTTGACAAATTTGTGTGCTAATATTTAGTTATATATAATATTATGGATTGCTATTTTTTATTATTTTTACTATGTAAAAGTATTTTATTATTATTTTAAATAGTAAAAGAATAAAAAATAAAAAATAGTCTATTTAAAAACCAAAATATCTCCGTATTATATTAAAGTCAAAATCTAATAAAATACTATATAAGATAAATATATTTATGGGGTTTTGATATAAATAGAATAAATTAAAAACTGTTGGTATATAAATCAAACCAAACCAAAGTAAATATGATTTTAATATGGTAGCTACTTTTTATAAACCCAAATATCAAAAAACTAAAAAGAATAAACCCTAAACTGATATCTGGATTTAATACCCCGTGAGTTGTTGCGTTGAACTTATACTAATCATGTAAACCATATTCCATGTCAATTGTTGAACCAATCTCAACTAGTAATATGTAACTTTTGACTTTATACAACACACATAGCAAACAGTAACAACTGCGCGCACTAGGATCTAACAAGTTTAAACGAATCGAATTTTAGAATATCAGGAGCCCTTGTACCGTGAATAATATAGTAATGCATGCATATATAATTTAAAAATATTGGTAGCTTCGTACTGAAAAAACAAAAAAGCTATATACACGACATAATTTATGATACTACATGAGGAAGATAAAATTGACCATTTTTTGTTTCTTGCATAATCATTGATATAGTTTCTTGCCCATGTATAGTTTACACTACGAGTTTTTTTCCTTCTATTTATATTTTTTTTTTCTGATCAAATCCTTCTGTTTATATTATTGGATGTTTCATTCAAATGGTTTTCTTCCAAATTCAAAGGTCATTCGATTGGTCCACCTACATGTGAAAACCTGCGCACTAACTATCATTATTAATTATTATTTTATAACTACCAAACTTAATATAATTAAGTCTAATCATTTCTATGTGATTATTTGTGTTAAACGCACATTCCATCACAATCATTAATCATTTCAATTTCATTGATGCTTTCTACAGTCTTTAATTCGACCGTATACACTTTTCGGGTTATTTCATTGTATCAAAAGTTCATTGAATATATAGTATTATAGTTGTATCAAGGCTGGTTCATCGATTCAATTTGGCCATAGACCCTAGTCGATTTTGTGTATGTTTTTAAGATAGATTAATGTTTGAAATATAATCATCCTCAGTGGCTCGAAATTACAACATCATTTTAAAACAGATTGTTTCCACGCCATATATATATTTTTCGTGAGATTTTTTTCCAAACAAAGAAAAAAATTAAGAAAGAGAAAAGAAAATGATTTATCGGAAATAAAAATCCGGCTTCCGGACAAAAAAACACCATTAGCTAGAAGAAAAGGAAAAGTGAAGAGGAATTAATTAAGATCCTCAGAGATGCTGTCAAGGTGAGGCTGCCAGGTGGATACTGACGCCGATCTGCTATGTCGCCGGCGATGACGTTGTTCTTTACTAGTCGATGACACAACTTCTTCTAAGTACTTCTCACACAACTTCACAGATTGATCAACATCTTTAGGAGCGTCAACGCTAGGGTTGCTGTTGAGAGTCCTTTTGGGACAATGAGTATCTTTTCTCCTCCTTTTCTTCTCAGGCAAGGAAGAATCAGGGATGAGAAAATAGATACATCCTCGCTTGAGCTCAGATTCAGGGGACAAGATCAAGATTTTACGGACTACTCCTTGAGAACATGGTTTGCTTAAGACATGGTTTGGGTTTGCTTGGAGGATCTCTCCGGCGGTTATTGACCGTGTGATCTCTTGAACGTGGCCGTTTAGATGAACGATCCTGATCAAGTCTAATGCTCCACATGGAAGAACACAAGCTATACAACACCTTAAGCTGTTTCCCATCTCTCTCCTATTTCTTTATTCTTCTTCTTTTAGGTGTTTATATATTGATTGATAATCAGATTTATGGGGAAGAACAAGCTGGAGAAGACGATGTTATATAGGAGCCAACAACACTTCACGTAACAACAAAGCGGACTTGATCATAGCCATAGGTATCGGAATGACTGAATTGTCCTTTTGTCATATAGTTATTAACTAAACCCATGCACCCTCATAAAACATGTCCTTTCTTTCTTTCTTTCTTTTTTTTGACTGAAGGCATCATATTCTTTCTCACTATCTTTAGTCCTTGAAAACATAGGATAAATTTAGAAGATTAAATTGACTATAACATTTAATCTATTGATTTGTAGTATTATTTATAATACCTATTATTTATATATAAATCAGTAATTTTCATTTCATTTATTATATAGTTTTTTAGTATTATATAGATTGTGCAGGCATCTCTTGTATAAGTACTGGCGGAAAGATAAATTTAGAAAGATTAAATTGACTATAACATGTAATCTAATGATTTGTAGTATTATTTATAATACCTATTATTTATATATAAATCAGTAATTTTCATTTCATTTATTATATAGTTTTTCAGTATTATATAGATTGTGTAGGCATCTCTTGTATAAGCACTGGCGGAACGATAAATCTAGTATATATTTAGCATTGTAGACATGTGGTTTTTGTTTAGTATCTCCAGTTCAGTAGTCTTAGATCTGGTGAAAATTTATAAACTAGTAATCTAAATAATTAATCAATGGTTCTCCAAAATGTCTATATAGATCGAGCAAAGATATTTCTGAAGCTATGTAGTGATAAACTTTTAAAGGATTTTTTGGATTAACGATCTATTTCTCCACGAAAACTATTATATAGCATCAGATATCCACCAAACTATGATCTCATTCTAGTTCTTCATGAATTTGGAGTTTTAAACTTATTTTTCCATGAATCATAAGTTATAAACTTATTTATCTCTGAACTAATTATTCAAAATTTAATACCCCATAGATTATGGTTTTCATTGGTTTACAATTAACCAACTAACCAATTTTAAACCAATTTAACCAATCAAAACTCTAAATTTATTTTAAAATGATTTACCAAAAAAATTAATCAACTATGTCTGATTCCCAGAAAATAAAATTAAATCATCGACATGTGTGTACACGATCTCTAACACCTACTCTCTCCATCCTCCCTTTGCAGTCACCAGTGAGGAGTAACCTCAACCCAGTCGCAAATCCAACCGAAGACATAACCGTCTGTGAGAAAGACGAGAATGACGTAGATTAGGGATGAGTCGAACTCGGAATTGAGATTTGAGAGAGCAGTGAGACCGGTATAAAACAGTTTTGTTCGTATGCCATTTAACATTGAAGAATTTGATTGAGTGTGATAGTAAAATCAATAAGGATATTGCTTCGATTGCTCTCTTGATGCTTGATATCTGTTAATGGGTGACGAGAAAGAGAAAAAATTTGTCTGAAAATTAATTTTGATGAATCAGTTATATGGCTTACGTAAAGTTATTGAGATGCCTATTTGGTATGGATGTAGATGAATCAATTATTTTCTGAGAATCGTTTCTGTTGACTATATTTTCTTTGATTTAACTGGTTTAAAATTGGCTGGTTAATAGTAAACCAATAAAAACAATGGTCTTTGGGTTATTAAGTTTTGAATAATTGGTTCGGAAATAAATAAGTTCACAAGTTATGATTCGGGAAGAAATAAGTTTAAAATTTTAAATTCATGGAAAAATAGAACGAGGTCATAGTTTAGTGGATATCTGATGTTATATGATATTTCTAGTGGAGAAATAGAGCATTTACCCGGATTTTTTTTTCTGTATTCTTTCTCGAATAATACCAAATCTTGAAACTAGGAAACCTGTTGGAATTATAAAAATTTCTCGTAAATAATAATGTGAAACAATGACAAAGACTTGGAAACGGGAAATTACTAATACTATTAAAATAGGAACATGAATATAAATGTAATCTAATTAATTTTAATATAATTATTAAAACTTCTTATTAATCATTTAAAAAATATTATACAAATAAAAACATAAAATATAATTAAAAACATAAATATAAAATTAAACTTTTTTAAAAATGTAAAACAAAAAAATATACCCACCTTTTAAAGAGCGATTTAGAATCTAGTTATCTACTTAAATCAAACGGTACTGTACACTACAGTCTACAGATACATAAGTAGGATTTGATATCAATGTTGGAAGTAACAATACAGTAGTTTTACTTAGTTAGCTTTATCCTCGTTACAAGAACTACATACTCTCGTTGACTCGTTGTCTATCTATGCTTAAGCTTTTTAACTTTTGGAGAAATTAATATATTAAGAATGCGTAACAATCTATTGAAGATTTCATACCGTGTGTGGTTCCATTTCTATCAATAGATGAATCCCATACATACTTTATCAGTTTATTGTTTTCACATGCAATCATCGGTTGGAAGAATTGAATATTAAACAAATAGCTACGAATTTTCTTTTTACTTCTGAAATAATACAGTTGTCTCGAAGGACAAACCAATAGTAAAATGCAGGTGATCATTATGAATATTTTTTCTTTTTAAAAATGTTATTCGCTTGTATTCGTATAAGTTATTTTTGAAATTATTAAAATCTTAATTGCATTGTTAAATGTAGGAATCATTTAGGTATGCTCATTTATAGTAATATAAAATTTGAGTTGGTTAAATTATTCTGTTATCTTACAGATTTTTTTTTTAATGACACTATGCTCACACTAATTAAAGTCCAAACCGTACGTTGATATGTACTTAACTAAGATATCTGCAACTTGCAGAGGCTTAAGTACAAAGTACAGATGAAGACACGTTGGTGTCGGAGATCAGTGAGCAATTAAGCTTACTTGATTAAGCAAGAGAGGGGACAAGTAATACGCAGGACCACATCAATACGTAGTTGAATAATTTGACATTTGAATACAAGATGATAAATTGTAAACTTATTAAGAGCCTAAACCAAACCATATTTACTGGTTTATAAATAATCAGGTTCTCACAATTAATGTATACATATGTAGAAGTATAGTATTGTTGTCAATGCACGCAAATATTAAAGTGCATTTTGTCGCTCTTTCTATGTATAGTAAATCTTGGAAATTTTCCAAAATTTTCACATGATCCGTTTTGTTGCATGCAATGCATGCTTCTATTCACATAAACATCAAAGTCTCTTTTGCTCATCTTAATCTTCCAAAATTCATATGAGCCATCTGTTTCTTAAAACTGTTATTTTAACCTTTTTTTGTTGCATAAAAATGTTACTATATATTTCTAATGTAAATTATATTTATTTTCAACTTAATATTAATCTTATAAATAATTTTAATTATCTTAAAATATTATTGCTCAAATATGTGTAATTAATAAAAAATATAAATATATTTAACTCATTTTTAGTTTATGTGAAAATATCGAAATGATATTTTTTATGAAATTTTTGGAGGAATAAACAAAACAACTGAAAGTCTGAAACATTTAATTTTTGGCTTATTACTGTGAAGGAAATTCCAACTTATCTGTGTATCAACAACATCTATCACTTGATAGTTATGATACATCTTGTTAAGTTTATCCATACACCTAATTTCCCTACTCTTTGAGTGTTAAAATTTCGGATCTTTATGATGAACAACAGAAACTTAAAGACACAAGATTATTCACCAAATTCCTTTGCGATACCTCTGGGATGGGATCCTTCTCCCACAACTTGTACTATTAAGCAAAACTTACAAATTCCTGTCACTTTTCGCTTCTTTGAAAATGACAAATAAGATTATAGAAGGAGAGTACAATACCAATACACTCTAAGAATACAAAGACTCTAACTTTGTTTCTTCTCTTGTCTCTAGTAGCTTCTCACTCTCTCAATACTTCTCTCTTGTCTCTTTCTTGTCCTTTGTTCAGTCTGTAGTTCTTCCTTGAATACCTTTGAGCCTTTTGCATGTCTTTTTTTAAAGATCTTGTAGGTGGAGTTCTTCATTTTGTTGTTTTTCTCTTTAGATCTTGTAAAGAGTTTCTTTTTCTGTATTTTCGAGATTAAAAGACATAAATTATAATAAAGAGTTTATTATTTATATATGATCTGCCAAAACCCTAACACAAAATGGGTTTTAGCCACTAAGTACCAAACATAACTTGGAATGAAACATCCATAGAAATGCATCTACGGAATTGTATCTGTTTCCAAATACACACAACCAAATCTATCCACGGAGTTGCATCCATGACCAAATGGTCATTTTCAACAATTACTGAAAGAAATTTATAATAAAATAGCTCGAGAGTTGGCAAATTCACCTATACCTGAGCTGGTCACATTTCGTCTTAATCCTGCAGCTTCGGAAGAGGACGTGGGCACATATCTCGATCAAGAACGTAATATTAAGAGCATCTATTTAATAAACAGAAAAAAATCTTGTAGCAGAAATAAATCATGGAAACGCATTAACGACATGAGAGATGAAGCTTCGTCGTACGGAGGTATCGGGCACCGACGACGTAACGATTGGCGCGGAAAATATCATTATTTCAAGAGTATTAACTCTTTAATTAATTAGTCTAATCAGAGAGTGCCGAACTTAGTGAAAGTACGGATGATATTCTCGGTGTGTGTGCACCACAATGTGTTAAAGACTGAATAATCTATCTTATGAATCTTTAAAACGGTTTAACGGAATCATAATTAAAGAACGTGGAGCCATACCTGTCTTGTTCCACAATTTCACAACTTCCACGCTGGAACCTTAGCCACTTAATAAAAACGAAAATAATCCAAAGAATATGCAAATGTAATTATTTGGAGAACGCATAGCTGGTTTTTTGGTCAGGGCATCATTACTTGTCTTGAATTCACTATTTGATTAGCTTTGAAAAATCAAATACTCCCTCTTTTTCGATATAAATGTCGCTTTGACACTTTTTTTGTTGCATAAAAGTTGTTTTCTGGAATTCAATATAATTGTTTCAGCGTTTTACCAATTCTAACCAAATTAACTAAATAATAGGATGTGATGAAATTTCAAAAGCCATTTTAGAGTCATTATTGATTTGACTCTCGTAAATCACACAACAACTTTAACGTAATATTTCCTCTATTTTATAATAAGTGTTACTTAGATACATTTTAAGCAGATTAAGAAAATGATAAAATATACTAATCCTCATTAAATGTATAATTATTTAAATAAAAATGATTGAAATAAATATCAATTGGATTAAAAGGATAAGAAAGAGATTATGTACTGTATGAAAAATTTCATCGGAATATAGAATAACACTTATTTTGAAAAAAAGTTAAAATGACACTTGTTAAAAAAATAGAGAGAATAGTATTAAACATTTTTCTTCGTTCCATTTGTTGATTGATGATCCTCTTGTCCTGTTCAAATAATACAATTTCATAAGGTATATTTATACAAACTAAATATTTGTATATAAACACAGAAATAATACATATCTGGACTTGGAAAAGTAATTCCTAGTTTCTTCATACAATTCGTTGAGATTTAGTTCCATGTTATAATATGAGAGAAGTGTTGCTGTGAAAGTTGTTTCTTTCTCATTAGCTCTTGCCACTTATATATAGTGGTTGTCACATAAGGTTTTCCATGAAAGAGAATCTACACAATGAATACAACATTGACTACATTCATTACAATATCAGACTTGGTCAAAGCTCATAAATGCTTTGGCTGAATGAGTCTTCATCTTGAAAAGTCTCGGGCGGAATGTAGACGGGTCGGATGTAAACCTCCTCGGTCTTGGTTATGGGCAATCCACACAATCCATACTATGGATTATAACACTCCCCCTTGGATGCCATAACCATACGGGCTTGTAATGTGCTAACGTTGCCTCATTAAAACCTTATTAGGAAAATCCATTGGGACAAAACCATAGTTAAGGAAAAAGAGTACAACACACATTACTCCCCCTGATTTGGACATCACTGAAGGTCCTTGAGTCTACGAAGACCAATCTGCTTCGTGAGCTTCTTGAATGTGCAGGTGGGAAGTGACTTGGTGAAGAGGTCGGCCGAGTTCTCACTAGACCGGATTTGAACGACATTGACCTCCTTGGCTTTCTGCAACTCATGGGTGAAGAAGAACTTGGGCAAAATATGTTTGGTTCGGTCACCTTTGATATACCCTTCTTTGAGTTGAGCAACGCAGGCTGCATTATCCTCATATATGATGGTCGGACCATTGTCCTCGACCATACCACTATCTGATCGGATGTGTTGGGTCATGGACCTCAACCATACACACTCACGACTTGCCTCATGCATGGCTAAGATTTCTGAGTGATTAGATGAAGTGGCTGCTATAGTTTGTTTCATGGAACGCCATGATATTGCAGTACCACCATGAGTGAACACATAGCCGGTTTGGGACCGAGCACGGTGTGGATCAGATAAGTAGCATGCATCAGCAAAGCCTACTAAACCATCTTTGGTTTCATTTGTATAAAATAAACCCAAATCCTTAGTTCCTTGTAGGTAACGTAAGATATGTTTAATTCCGTTCCAGTGCCTTTGTGTCGGACATGAACTAAAACGAGCTAGGAGGTTGACGGCAAAACATATATTTGGTCTAGTGTGGCTAGCCAAATACATTAACGCTCCTATGGCACTGAGGTAAGGCACTTTAGGACCCAGGACATCCTCATCGTCCTTCTTAGGACCGAATTGGTCAGTGTCCACTCCAAGGGACCTCACAACCATTGGGCTGGTCAATGGGTGAGCCTGGTCCATGTTAAATCTCTTGAGTACTCTTTCTGTATATGCCTTTTGATGCACAAGGATTCCTCCTTTTATGTACTCAAGTTGTAATCCCAAACAAACTTTAGTTTTACCTAGGTCTTTCATTTCAAACTCTTTCTTGAGACATTCAACTGTTTGGGCGATTTCTCCAGAGGTTCCAATGATGTTCAAATCATCAACATACACTGCTATGATAACAAATCCATTGTTTGCAAACTTCTTTATAAAGATACATGGACTAATAGGGTCATTCTTATAGCCTTCTTTGGCAAGGTACTCGCTCAAGCGATTGTACCACATTCGACCACTTTGCTTAAGTCCATATAAGGATTTGTTCAGCCTTATGCAGTGTTCTTCTCGAGAACCTTTGTTAGCTTTAAGCTCAATACCCTCTGGTAATCTCATATATATTTCATTATCCAGTGGACCATAAAGGTATGCGGTTACAACATCCATTAACCGCATATCCAAATTTTCTTTGATGGCCAGACTTATTAAAAATCGAAATATAGTTGCATCCACCACAGGGGAGTATGTCTCCTCATAATCGATGCCTGGTATTTGTGAGAATCCTTGTGCAACAAGCCGTGCTTTGTATCTTACAATTTCACCATGTTCATTTCTCTTCCTCACAAATACCCACTTATATCCCACTGGTTTAACATCAAAGGTGTCCGGATAATCGATCCAAAGACATTCCTTTTCTTAAATGATTCTAACTCCACGTTTATGGCTTCTTTCCATTTTAGCCAATCTGATCTTTGAGTGCACTCTAGTATAGACGTGGGTTCATGATCCTCATCTAAGTCCATCATTTCAAGGGCTACTTTATATGCAAATATATCATCGATGTCGACATCTTTTCGGTTCCATTTTGTCCCAGACATTAAGTAATTACTCGAGATCTCATCATTATCAATGCCTTCAGTACCATGAGACCCGGCGTCCCGAACCCCCATAGTTGATACTGTCGGCATAGCCATTTTGGCCTTGTCTGGACAATCTATGACCTCGGTTTCTTTTGCGCTTTTCTTTGATTTCCGAGGTCTTTTATCTTTGGAACCAATTGGTCTACCACGCTTTAGGCGTGTCATAGACTCAGTAGCCACTTGATTGTGTCCATTTTGGACATCAATACTTATTGGTGCATTACAAGCTGGTATATAGGACTTAGTCACTCTTTTCGGATCAGCAAAGGAATCAGGCAATTGATTAGCTAGCTTTTGCATATGAATTATTTTCTGGACCTCTAAATCACATGATTGAGTCCGAGGATCTTGCCATGATAAGGATGTTTGATTCCATATTATTTCTTTGCCCAGCTTGTTATTTTCTACCCCTAATGTTGGGTACTCTGATTCATCAAAATGACAATCAGCATATCTGGCCTTAAATAAATCTCCAGTAGTAGGCTCAAGATATTTAATAATGGTTGGAGAATCAAAACCAACATATATTCCCATCCTCCTTTGAGGTCCCATTTTTGTTCTCTGTGGTGGTGCAATAGGAACATACACAGAACATCCATTAATATGGGACACGTCTGGCTCATGACCCGAGAGTAATTGGGATGGAGAATATTTATGTTCACTGGATGGCCTTATTCGTATCAATTCAGCAGCATGTAAAACTGCATGTCCCCAAGCTGATACTGGTAGCTTCGACCTCATGAGTAATGGTCGAGCAATCAACTGGATTCTTTTAATGAAGGATTCGGCCAATCCGTTCTGTGTATGTACATGTGCCACGGAGTGTTCCACACTTACCCCCATGGACATACAGTAATCATTAAAAGCTCGGGAACTGAATTCACTTGCATTGTCAAGACGTATAGTCTTTAGTGGAAAATCTGGAAAGTGGGCTCTCAGTCTTATGATCTGGGCCAATAATCTTGCAAGTGCCAAGTTTCTAGATGATAATAGACAGACATGCGACCATCTGGTCGAAGCGTCAATCAGGACCATGAAATATCGAAATGTCCCACAAGGTGGGTGAATTGGTCCACATATATCACCTTGTATCCTTTCCAGAAAGTTCAATGTTTCTTTAACCTCCTTTACCGGTGATGGCCTTATTATTAATTTCCCTTGAGAGCATGGAATACATGTAAGGCTCTTAGGGATAATATTCCTTTCTTTCAAAGAATGGCCGAGCCTTTCATGCCATTGTTTGAACTCACTATCCATTGTGGCATTTGTCTCAAGCACTTTTATTTCGGCACAATAGAGGCCCGTAGATATAGCAGGGATAGTCTCTAGGACTTCCTTATGGCCCTGGGCATTCTTATAAATCAAAAGGAATTCTTTCTTTCCCTCGCCCCTAGTTTCAACATGTAGATCATTCATTCGAATGTCTTTGAAACTTAACAAATTTCTCTTTGATTTAGGAGAATATAATGCATCAGAAATTTCTAGATACGTGCCATTAGTCATTATCAAGTGAGCCAAGCCATGGCCTTTGATAAGGCTGGACGTGCCTGCTATAGTTTTGATATTGGCACTCTTAAAAGTAAGGTTAACAAAATATCCTTTTTCTTTTAAAATAGTGTGACTTGATCCACTATCTATTATTAGCAGGTCTTTGTCTTCTTTCATTTCTGAAAAATAGACAAGAGTCAGCACCATAGATATTATTTGGGTGAAATGATTTCTTAGTGGTTTTGTCTTGTTTGTTCTTAATAAGTTTAACTTATAAAAGGCATATATATATAAAATAAAAATTTTATTTCATAGATAGAATTGCCAAAGTCATAGAACATAGGAAACAAAGACATAAAGCCAAAGCAAAAATGCAAAGTGCAAAGACAAAAGCAACTTGATGTCGAAATCTTCATATTCAGCCACTTTTAAGGAGATCCGAAGTCTCATACTCGGCTTGATCATTCTCATGGTCTAGATCATTCTCATCATCATGATGGACCCAATTTGCCACAGGGTCTTTTCCTTTTATGCTCTCCTGGTAGAGTTTAACAAGATGTTGGGGAGTTCTGCATTTGTTAGCCCAATGATTGGTCATCCCACAACGATAGCAAGAAAGCTTGGTCGAGCCATGGGTTTTGAAGTCGGACTTATACCCACGGCTAGCTTGGTGACCTCGGCTATAGCCTCGGCCCCGGCTGCGACCAAGATGATCTCGTGGTTGGAATCCACGGCCTCGTGGCTGAAACCCACGACCTCGTGGTTGAAACCCACGGTTACTTCCTTGCCATCTTCCACGGCCTCTCATACGACCGCGGTATGACTCTCTTGGAGTCTCATCTTTTGGCTCTAATGGCCGCATGTGCCTCAGGCAATGTTTTAGCACCAGGTGGCCTTAGCTCACTGTTCATCATGAGTAACTCATTATTCTGTTCAGCAAGCAACAAACAAGAGATTAAGGCAGCATAAGTGGAGAAACCCTTTTCTCGGTACTGTTGCTGAAGCAACATGTTGCTGGTGTGGAATGTGGAGAATGTTTTCTCCAGCATATCAGCATCAGTGACAGTCTCCCCACACAATTTCAACTTGGAGACTATCTTGAACATAACCGAGTTGTACTCTTCCACAGACTTATAGTCTTGGATTCTTAGGTTCCTCCAATCATAAAGGGCTTTTGGCAGGATCACAGTTTTCTGATGATCATATCTGTTTTTCAACTCTGTCCAAAGTTCCAGAGGATCCTCAATAGTGAGGTACTGGTCTTTAAGACCTTCAGCCAGATGATGGCGAATGATCACAATGGCCATATATTTATTCTTAACTGATGGCTCAGTGTCTTCAGTGATAGTATCACCAAGATTTTTAGACCTCAAGAGAATTTTGGTATCAAGTGCCCATTGGAGGTAATTATCTCCAGAGAGATTGAGGGCAGCAAACTCAAGGTTGTTGATTTTCGACATCTGAATCAAATAATCCATAAGGAATGAGGATTCATAATAATATGATCAATTCATGTTCAGATTTATGAATGGAGATTTTGATCATGGCTTTAATATATATTTTTATATTTCCGAAAGATTTATGTGTATTATATAATATGGATGATTTATATAAAGCAATCATTGTCAAACAGCATATAAAAATGCAGCATATAAAAATGCATCATAAACATGACAAGAAATGATTATAATTTTCAGGATTTAATTCAAGGTATCATGATCAGAATTATCTACCATATGAATGAATAATCAATTTCAATAAGACAATATGATAAGTGAATGAAAATGGTCAGTTCAGAATGTGAGCAAGATCTAATAAATTTCTAAACCAAGTTCAATTCAATATGGATGATTCATAATAATAGATGTTATGCAAAATGATCTAAAATATAATTCAATCATCACAGAATCATTTTCAAGGTTGTGGACCATGTTTCACAAATTTTAGTATGGTCATATATCATGGGTTATGTCCTCACTCCCCCTCATGAACATACTCAAATTTGTGGTGCATAGTAATATATAATGAACATATTATATAGTCATGAACATCTATAATGAACTTATCTCAAGACTGATCAGGATTTAAATAAAAGATGACAAACAATAATAAGATCAAATGATATCAACCTATAATTTATTTCATCTTATGACATATTAATGCAAAACAGGACTATAGGTTATAAAATTTAAATGCCTAGTCAAATAAAATCGAAAATGCATTTATAAAAATTGAAATTGCATTTATAAAATCATATCAGTTATAAAGAAAATAAAAAACAGTCAAAGATATGCAATCAATTGGTTTTAATATTTATTTTATTTTGGTTGACTGAATATAATTTTTTCAGGGAGGCTGGCCGAAAATGGCACAGCAAGGGATTCAAGGTTTTGATCTTTGGGTTTTTGATGGTATTGATAAACGACTTATACAACCTGCTGGAACAGCTGGTGATGCGAATAAACAATGGTTTGATTATTGGTTTCAATCCTTTAGACAAATCCGGATTTAAGGCCGGATCATATAGGAGAAAGGTAGAGCCTATTAATGGCTTGCAAACCAGGAAGGGGATTTAGGATTTCACATAACTTTTATAAGATTTCAAAAGTTCTTATAATCAAGATTCATATAGATCTTTATGTTCTTTAATAAAATTTACAGATTTTAGAGATTCAAGATAATTTTAGAATCAATATACTTATAGAACTTTTGATTCAAGATTAATATTTAGATAATAATTTTAGAACAACAGATTTTAATAAGTTTTTATAGGATTCATATAGATCCAAGATATGAACATATATTGTTCTTATGAACATGTTCTTACATATGTTCTTATATTTGGATTTTGATTAAAGTTTTGATTAGTTTACCTCTTCTTAACCAGGAATCTGAATGGACCACCTTGAGCAAGATCTTGAGAGCTCACCGGAAAACTTGAATCGCCGGAGGAGCAAGGCTGAGCGCCGGAGGAGCTGGCCGGTGAAGAAAAACTCCGGTGGAGAACTCATTCGTGCTGATAACGTGTTATAATATGAGAGAAGTGTTGCTGTGAAAGTTGTTTCTTTCTCATTAGCTCTTGCCACTTATATATAGTGGTTGTCACATAAGGTTTTCCATGAAAGAGAATCTACACAATAAATACAACATTGACTACATTCATTACAATATCAAACTTGGTCAAAGCTCATAAATGCTTCGGTTGAATGGGTCTTCATCTTGAAAAGTCTCGGGCGGAATGTAGACGGGTCGGATATAAACCTCCTCGGTCTTGGTTATGGGCAATCCACACAATCCATACTATGGATTATAACATTCCAAATGTTGTGTATCTGACTCTTCCATTGGATTTTGATTCAAATCAATCAAAATATTACGTTGCGACAAGGAGACAACCGTAAACAATATTGCTTCTACATCTTCATCACCAACTGTTTCATCATTTGGATTCCAAAAATCTTCTATTTGGATAACAAAACCATCACTTTCCCACAGGTAAATTATTCAAATCAAATAAATAATTTTCTTCATTTGCTGTGCGTGAAAAGTTGAAATCAAAAGCCATGGATAGCTGAAGAATTTTGTTAGTCTCGTAATGCAATATAGTGCCAGCCAATTTTTTTTTAACTTTTGTTTGTTTGCCTCCACTACAAAATTTGGCTCGATCTTTTTGTATGTCATCAACTAACGTAAAACTGAAATTTTTTGACTCCATAAATAAATGTCACTCGTATAAGTGCTTTGATTCTCAAAATGCACTAAATTATTTGTAAGACTATTGACCAAACTAAATACAACATAAAATTTAATGATAAACAGTTAAATTATTACAATAAACTAATTAGTAAATAATTGTGATTATTAAGGGTATAAGTGAACATTTATCAATTTTCTTAACTAGTGTGCAAAATACTAAGGTGACACTTATATATATTTTTTTTTTTGAAAAAAGGCTTTGGTGACACTTATATTGAAACATAAGGAGTATTCATTATTAGACAAGTAATAAGTTGGTAAATTTATTTACTTGCAAAACCAAATCAAATATCAAGTATCATTATAATTTTTAACTAGAACTTGATCCGCATTTAAGATGTGTTCAACGTAAACTTATAAACCGTTGATTTTATTAAAAAATTACATGCATATTTTTATGTTTGTAATTTACATATAGAGTAAAATATAATATTTTATTATATTATTTTTAATATAAATATTTGATAATAATTTTTTTATTTGTACATAATATTATATTAATATTTTAAAACTCGATGCAATTTGATGTAATTGTACTATTCATATATTAACATTTTGTCTTTTTGTTAATTTATTTAAAAATGAAACAACATACTAAAATTTTATTTTTTGCATTACTTTTTCTATGAATTATTATTAACTTTATGATATTTTATTTTCTGGAAAACTGAACTCTCAAAATTTTTATATTTGACTAAATTAAATAAGTTAATATTATATTTAAAAATTGGTTTATACAATATATACTATATATTTTAGTTTGAGTTTTTATTTTCACCACAAAGAAACAACAACAATTGTAATTAATTAATTTAAATTGATTTTAAATGTTGTGGCAAAATTTATAAATAAAAATAAATATAAAAGGAAGTACTTAATTTATTGTAAATGAAATGACTAAATGTGTATATAAAAGAAAGTAATTAATTTGCTATCTATGTTTTAAGGGCTTTTTTGCTTAATAACCAAAAAAAAGTTAATTAGATTTTGGGAGAGATAGAAAGAGAAAGTAGGAGAGAGAGGGTGTTTTTAGTTAGTTAGTGAATTTTGTTTTTTGTTTTGTATACTAGGTGCAATTTCCCATGTTTTAAAAGAATTATCATGTGTCATGTTATCCTTGTTCAATTGAAGTATCAAAATATACTTCAATTTTAATAATATATATATATATTCAAAAAAATATCTTTACGTATCATCTAAGTCATAACTTATGATAACATTTGTGTCATTAATGTTCTTTCTATAAGGTGTATTTTTGTTGACATTTAATTACCTAATTTTAATTTAATTAGATATGTTATTTTGTTAACCATGAATAAAAATTAAATTGTAATAGCGTATGTATATTGTTTTGTAGATACTTCTGAAGATTCTATACACACACATTATATTTCTAAAGGTGTATTTAGCAGTTTTTTTTATTTTCTCGCCCGCCTCAGTATATTTATGCAGTTTGTGAATGGATTTTTTCATAAATAAAATTTCAAATATACAAAGTTTCAAAATTAATAAAATTCATTTTTTTCATATTGTAAAAGCTCATGTTATATTGAATGTATTACTTATAATAATATATGTTTGTCTCTGTTACATTACATAAGCATTTTATTAAAATGGACTCATCGCATATAGTACAAAGTTGTATTAGTTTTTAAATATTCAAGGAAAATCTAATAATTTATTTAGTTTTATTTTTGTACAAATACAAATAGACCATATGTTTAATATTGGTACTATGAAGGTTTGATGTGTTATTTTGAACCATATGTTAAATAAGACACGTTAATATTATAATCTAAATAAAAATATTAAATTGATGTCTTGTAAACTTAAATAATAAAACCAAACACTAAAGTTATTAACAAAATATGATAGAGTTATAAAATCTATGTCATGTCATTGTTATAAAAATCTGGAAAAGGTCTTTGTTTATAACATTTGTATACTAACGATCTTTAAAAATAATATATGGGATATCATATTAATGATGTCCAATGGCACATAATCAATACCATTAAATTAGAATCATTCCTGAATTATACTCTTAATGAATGTTTTAAGTTTTCCAAAAATATCCTTATTGTTACAAATGATTAATAAAATTCATTAATGGCATTTGAGTCTTTTAGATTTGAGCATGCAGAAATATATTTAAATGGATCAACAAATAATAGGCTTACACATATTTATAAAATATCTATATTATTAAAAGAGAAGTACCCATATAAAATACCCTTTAGTTTTCACTTTTATTTACAATTACAATTGCATGCCACTGAAGTAATTAAATGAACCTATATTAAAGTAATCATTGTCTTTTCCTATTTATTAAACATTTTCCTAAATTACTTTCAGCTTAATTTTTGTATTTAATATGTTTCCTAAAATAAAGGAGCTGATTTTTAGGAATATTCATATTTAAAATTGATGTTAACAATACCATTAATTATTTTGAACAAAATTCAAGTTTAAATTCGATATTTAACAATATTATGAATATTCCTAAAATATATGTTTAATTTACCATTAATTATTTTGAACAATAAAATCTATATATTCTAAGATTTTAAATATATTTAAACTACTTATAGAACAAGATGAAATATTTGTAACTGAATATTATTTTAATATAATTAAATCTCACCTAAAATTATATATTTTTCAAAAAATTCTAAAATAAATGTTTAACCATTTTGGTTGTTATTAATTATTTTCAACAAGAAAATTTAATACTTAAATTTAAATATCTTTGAATTACTTGTAAAACAATGTTTAATGTTATAACCAAATATTTTTTCTAACGTATCTAAATCTTACCATATTATCCATATCTGATCAAAATATTTAAATTCTTTTTACATTTGGCAAACAATTTAATGTTACAAGAAGTATTACTCAAACTATCAATAGGTCAATATTAATTTGTCAAATGTTTAATAACAGGTATGAGTCACTATTTTTACAGCATATAAACTATTTGATTGTTGAAAATATGATAAATATTTAAAAGTATAAACCAATACATATTTAAACAATATTCATTTATATTAAAAATGAAAATAATTACCCGTCCGGTCGGACGGGTCCAGCTCTAGTGTTACTTTTATTTAATATAAATATTTTATGCTCAAATATTAGACATATATATTCTGAAACTAAATTAATAAAAAAACATAATAACATTATAATGTTATTTTCTTAAATCTTTGTATCATAAAATTAATTTTAAATCAAAAATAAGAAATAGAAAAATACAAACTTATAATAGATCATTAATAACAAAAATAAACTAATATTGTCATATTAATAAGTTTTTATATTATCTTTTTTTATTTGGATGACATAACAAAAGTTGAGTCTAAGTTTAAAGACCACACGTTTATGTAGTATTAAAAAGTATGTGATTAATTTAATAAAAATAAAAATACTATCAGATTTTTTATGTTTTATTCGATCATTGGTATTAGATCACAGGTTAATAATGAATTTTGGGGTTTTTACCGGGTTCTATCGGATTTTTAATTAACGATTTTTTCATTAAATCCGAACTAGATTATATACATGGTACGGGTCTACCAGTTCAGTAGATCTGGGTCGAATATGAAAACACTATTTAAAATTCAAACATTATTTTCAAAAAAAAAAATTAATTATATGTTCTTCGATAAAAAGTTATAAATTCATGCAAATCACTCTTGACCAAATATTTGTTCTATTTATTTTTATTTTGAAGAGAAAAAAAATTATTGACCACTTTTTATGTTTAGCAATATTTATATAATTATAAATCTTTAAAATTATATAATAGCCCAAGTAAGAAATTCAGGTAAAATATTGTTTAACTTATTTACAAACATAAAACGGTTGTATAACGCATTTTAAATTTCGCTATACTGTATATACTATTACAAACCCGCATAACTGAAACTTGATCATGTTACGGTTTATATAATAAAACGAATAATAGTTAATCTTTTTTTTGTCAATAGTCACTTTGGACCGAAATCCTCAAACTGAGGTAATGAGAGATCGAACCCCTAATGTCAGGACCCAAAGTCAAAGTTCAGTTGCCACTTGGCTACGAACAACCCGACAAATAATAGTTAATCTTTATACTGAAAAAATAACAAAAAAAATCCGTCCTTTCAAGGGCGGGTCACAATCTAGTATTTTAATTAATATCTGTTACATACGCTTATATGTTAATGATTCTTATATTATTCTTACATTAAGGGATATTATATTAATGATGTCCTATAGCATTTTATATAAATACTCTAGTAAAAGAATGATAATTTAAATGGGGGATGGAAGAAGCCTTCTTGACACATTATTATAATGGCAGTATTGTGAACAGTTTACATTTTAAAAGTTATTCATTAAAATGTTTCTCTTTTAATATATAAGGGATATTTGACTCGTTATTTATTCCGTTATTTTTTACTTATTACATGTTTTATTAAATACTTGTTACTTGCCAATAATATTTATCTTTTCTTTTACTTGCAATTGAAGTTTGACACAAATACTCATAACTCGTTTTATATTTATTATTTGTTTCATATCCGTTTTAAATTTTCAAATATATTGTCGTTAAGTGGAATATTAAACACGTAAATTTAGATATTTACAAGTGCAAAAAAAATAACGATTTTTTAAAAAATAACTCTGGCTAAGCTACTACCTGCTACTTGTATAGAGAACATATTTTTGTTATCATAAGAAGTATACAATGCTTTTATATCAAAATATTTTGTTTTCTTTATAAATGCATAAATATTTTGTTTAGAATAATTTTCACGTTCCTTTTATTAGAGTAAATAAATAAATAAATTTTCATATCCATTTCTAATAAATTACTATTATTTAGTAATTAGTTCTTATATACTCAGAATATTTGTAGATAATTCACAACTATTCACAAGTAATAAGTAGCTTACAAATAATTCATTTTAGCTTACAACCAATTCATTTTTATCAAGTGTTTGAGCTAGTAATTAAATACTCGTTTTAAGCAAATCAAGTCAAATACAAATCTAAACTATAAATACTCGTTCAAGTCAAGTATACCTAAAAAAAGGTTTCGTATAAAACATTACACAGATGAACCAAATTATGATAATTTAGTTTTCTGAAAGAATCAAACCCAAAATTGATGTAGATACACACCAAATTCTAAAAGATTACCACTAAACTACCATCACTTGCAACTTACTTATATACAAGTTTCAAATATAGTTTCTTATCTTAATCTGTCCTCTTACCGTTATGTTACCATTGCTTAGTTAAGTTTTATATTGTTGATAAGAGACATAAGAGGGAAGACAATAATCTATACTATTATTTGTGAAGTGACTTTTTGCAACGGAGCTCTCACGCTAAAAGTTAGAGCGGTTAATATCGATACTAACCTTAATTAATTATTAATTTTATTCAACTATTCTATAATTAAAAGAATCTCATATTTACAATATAATATATAATATCAACTAACCACGTTTAATATATAGTTATAATATATTAACCAAATTATCATCTCTTTACACGAGTTTGAAACTTATTGTCCATCATCTAAATCTGTTTTTTCTTCTTATGTTTTCTGAAAGCTAATTAAGGTTCCTATTATTGTAAACATTATTCACATTTCTCACGTTCAAGTGGTGGTCATCATCTGTTCAGGTTTTAGTTTAGTGTATATCATATTAGTCGACTTCTTATAGCTTATGATGTCATATTAGTCAACTTTATTGTCTATTTTATATAGATAAATAGAATTGTTTTATTTTGTGCTCTTCCACCATGTTTCTCTTAGTTTGATTTGAATAGCTTGATCATAGAATCACTATTTATGTTTTATGAACTTTTGGATTTAGGGCTTCAGTTTAGTCCAGGAACCAAAAAGAAGAAGATCCCAAATCAAGGAGCCTAGAAGACGTATACGATCACGATGTGGTTGAGAGATTGAAGTCATGCCGTAGTCCATTCACTTTAATCAGGTTCTGTTGTAGCATGTGTACTCGTTTGATGAGATGTCTTTCGTTATATTTAAATTTTGTTCGTTCGGGTAACTACTTTGATTTATATACTTTTGATTTATATACTGTCTGTTCGGATACTTAGGTTGCATTATCTTAATTTGAGTTCTATTTGTTGTTAGTATTTTTTTGGGTAACAATCTTTTGTTGTGTTTTTCTTAAGTTAGATCTAGGTTTTGTAAGTTCAAAATATTTCTTCATCATAAACTGGTTGATATCATTTATACCTTTAATAAATAAATTATATAAATTATTAAAAATTAAAAACGAATTTGAATTATTTGATTAGATAAGTGACTAAAATTAATAATGATAAGTATCATCCACAATTTAGAAGTATATTTTAAAATAAAAAAAATTAGAATGGTTAATATCATTATATTCTTAATGAATACAACATATAAATTAGTCACAAAATAAAAAAAAAGAATTTTAATCCTTTTGATTAGATAAATTATTAAAACTAATAATATTAATAATTATATAAAATCTAAAAATATATATTAAAATAAAAATAGTTCTTATACATATTGTGTTGTTTTCTGTAAAAATCTTATAATAAAAGAGTTAAATTTTTTTAAAAAACACAAACCACATAACTAAATATTAATGAAGTAAATTTTTAATTTTTTTTATAATTGAAAAGGAAATAATTTTTAAAATAAAAATATTATTTCTAAATATATATTAGTGTACAAATAAATTTACAAGATAGAAAATATATTATATAAAAATACATAACTAAATATTAATCAAGTAAAATTTTTAATTTTTATATAATTAAAAAGGGAATAAATTTAAAATAAAATAAAAAATTTCTAAATATATTTTAGTATACAAATAAATTTATAAGACACTAAATTTTTTAGATAGAAACATAAATAATAATTTTTCATTATAAACTTTATTTAGTAATAAAAATATTAATTAATAATTATACAAACTATTTACGCCCGTACGGCGGGCCAAACACCTAGTATTACATTATCAACAGAAAATACCAATAATATTCTCCTAAAGCCGAGGAAGATTTGATTTTGCCTATTCTTTTTCCTTATTGTTGTAACCAATGGAAAGCATTATTATATAGTATGGTATGAAGTGGTGATTTAGGGGGGACGTACCTGATCGAGTAAAGACAAACCAATGGACTAATTTAAAAGTTTTAGTATAGATATTAGAGGTATCTCCAGCCTACGCCACACGTTTGGTTAGATTTACCTTAGTGTGCAATATATTTTTTGTTTTCCTTTTGGACTATTTGCGTAATCTTAATTGATCTCCCACGCTGCACGTACTTCTATTCCAGACTAGTTTTCGTGTTAGGCCTTCGGAGAATCCATTTCTTTAAGAGATATTCTACCAAGATATCATCAGTATTAACAACCACATACACTGTATACAAATATGTGCATGATCTCGTTAGTTTCCATGTACGTATTATTTCACGTTTGAGAGGATTTGTGCATGTATTATTTTAGTTTGTAACTTGTAAGGCTTATTATTGACCATATCTACATGTCGATCTTAATACCATTCTACTATGTAGATCTTAATTAGTATTTTTTTCTAACCGAATGTATATATGCATGCCTTTAATTTTTGTAGATCGGTCGCTGAGTCCTGGCCCAAAAAATATATTGGAGTGATCATGGATGTCGAGGATTATTTACTTTCATAAAACAATATATAGCTTTTTTTTTGTCAAACTAAACAATATATAGCTTACATACACTTATATAGTGTGGAGAATACAATAACACTTCTAACTTTAATATCTACGCTAATATATATACTACACTAGGGCAAGCCCGCGGTACGCGCGGGATTTGATGTATCGGGTTTTATGAAAAATAATTTTGTGTAAATTTTATTTTAGGTTCAGTTGATTGTGAATGTGATATGTTAAATGATTACTGTCTTCACCAAATTCCAATTATACAACTAAAAATGTCATGAAAGCATTCTTAGTTGTTATTTGAAGCAGAAAAAAATGGAAGAGGTGCTTAGGCCTAAGTGCATTAGATTTTTGTCTATTAAATCTAATGTATAGAACCCAATCTATGATTTGTTAGACTTGAATCATTATTTGTTTTAGAGAAAATGTATTTTTTTCATAAAAACTAATGAATTCAAGAAATAAACATACAAAAAAATCTATAATTAGTGTATATAATTTAGTCGGCTGTCGTTCTAAAGATTTATATCCCGAATACTATCATACACGAATTCGTGATTTCCAACAAAATAAAATATACTCACATTTCAAGTAACACAATTCAAATAGACATTCGGGTCATGTTTTATATCGTAGGTCTTAACGATAAATTTGGATGGAATTCAGTTAAAAAAAAATAGGATGGAACAAAAATAATGAACGCAAATACAACATTCGAGCTACAAATAGTTTTACTATTTTTTTTTTTGAGGGGTGAGGAGAGGTGCATGCAGTCTGTATGAGTTACGTATGATCACCTAGTGTCGTATTTCTTTTTTTTATGAATTGTGAACACATCGTCTGTTGTGTGTAAAATAGTAGGGAATATTTGAGAAGCTTGACCTTGTAATTCTTAAGTTGTAGTCGAGGATCAGTGTGTGGTGTGTTTAAAATCGTGGAAAAGTATCAATTAAAAAAAGAAAACCTTTTATACAATGCATGTGTCTTAGAGACTATAATATTGATCATCTACTCTACCATAATTTGTTTGAAGCTGAAAAATGTTACATAGCTTCATTAGTAAACTATCAAATAAAATTATTGTTAAGTATAGATGTTACACATGTATTTAAATTTTATACTTAATACATTAATCACCTACAACCTCTCTTCTTCTCATCTTCTTTAATTGAACTCGAGAGGTGGAGCATAGCCTACAAACCAACTGAGCCCCCACAATCAGCTTCTTATAGTATGACATCACCTACCCTTCTACATATTTTGCTAATCAACTAAACGCAAGGTTTTCTCTCAGTTCATTTTGTGTGCTTTTATCAATATGTCAAGCTCACACTAATTACGGTCTCGCCATGTACTCGCCCAGGCCTTTCTTTCTCCTTGATTAACTTCATTTTCGATATCAATTTGGGAGTGACCCGCTTGCAATTTTAAGAAACGTTTTACCCATATTTGTTTGGTTCGTTGTAGGCTTGTAGCTAGAGCCCACAACATTAATTCCCTCCTCCACATTAATTATATCTCAACATTATTTATTAACCAATTCTCTTTTTTTAATAACCCTGTCATTGATTTCAATGTACAAAAACATACAAAAAGACGTACAATAAAGATTTCTGTTAAACAAAATTCGATAAGATACACATACAATACAATCAAGCTTGGTTATTTATCAAGCTGGCAATAGTTCTAATCAAAAACCGTTTTTACTGCAGTGCTTCCGGTCCTTGAAAATTCTAATCCTGCATAAGCTTTAAATAAGCCATAAGCTAGTTGATCAAAAAAAAAGCCATAAGCTTTAAATAAGCTGCAATGATAGCCAAAGAATAATTTTGAAACAGTTAAAAAAGGAACGGGAAAGCCAAGAGAGATATATATATACAGTGTAAGTCTTTCACTGTGTAAGCCAATGGAGTTTCAGGAGAGAGATGATACTTGTTCACCTTTCCGTTTGGCATATCCGTAATAAGAAGTCAAGCTCCACCATGACACAGCTGAATAACATTCCAAAACATATGTAAAAACACATCAGACAACAGTCTAGACAAAGTCATATAATACAACTTTAAGAAGCATCTTACACAAACTTGGAGACTTCAAAGATGACACGACAGGTTGCAATCAGAAGCAGAACGACCAAGAGCAACCTGCATTACTTCAGTTCGAGTCGAAGAAGAACCTGGGCCAATAAGAACCAAAATACAAATCAAAGACTCAGCGTAACATATATTAGACAGAGCTCTTAGTATTATGGAGATCAGAGAGCTTCTTTTAAACATTTTCAAATCATTAAAGTTGTTTTCCAAACTCTGGTTGATGTTAGATCTATCAAATAAAACAGTATCTAGAGCGACGGATATCAGAAAACTTACAATTCTCTGGCTGATTTGATTGACATAGAATGTTTAAACTTATCAGATCCTCATGATGCACCATACAATTGATTGGAATCTGTAAAAAAATGATTGCTAAATCATATTGCTTGTTAAAGCGAGATATTTCAACGGATGGAAAAGCAAGCCATAAGAAGAATCAAGTGCCAAGGTTCAGACTCTAGAGTGTGATGAACATAATCGAATTTTTTCTTCGACTAAAACCAAAAAAAAAAGACGTAAACAGAACTAAAAATATAACCCAGAAATCAAATCAAAGAGCTTGTAATTGTCAAATGTTTGGTATTGTAAATTGTAAAGCTCAAATATATTCATTGAAAAGGAAAGAGACTGATTTTTTCTTTCGCCGAGATTACCTTAACGCCGAGGTGGAGTATGTAGACGCCCTTAAGCTCGCCGCCCTCCAGAAACGAAGCAACCTCATCTCAATCGTGGAAGAACATCTTCCAGACTTCAAGTCAGTAAGAAAAACTTGAGAGATAGCCATTTTCCAGAAACTAAATGGATTTATCGGTTTGAATAGATTCGTAGGATACAATAAATGTAGATTGTGAATGATGGAATCAAGGAGGACTTTAAGAAGAATGTGAAACTGGTAAAATTCAGGGGAGGAAGAAGACGAATAGAAACCTAGAGTTGGAGACTACATCACGACGGCGGAGAAAACTAAGGGTTCAACCCTTGAAGTAGAAAACGAAATGTTTCAAGATGATTTTCTCTTCTTTTTTTTTCAGATGGGCTTTACAAAGCTTCATTAAAAAACCGTGTGAAATCAAAAGCCCAAACGAATATTAATCTTGAATAAATGAAACGTTGAGTTTCAACGTGTCAACACCAAGATCAATGAGTTTATGACCTGGAATCTGACGTGTCACAAGGAGGGATACAACTGTGTTTTATAGTAATATAGATATCTTTTAAACATCTGTTTCTCAGATTGAGAAATCAGGCCTCAGCTAACTGAAACCACTCTTATGGGTTTTATATGAAGCCCATTTTAGTTTCATTAGCCCGTGGATGTTAAAACCGTCTACGGGAGGTTTGAGCAAAACGTCAATATTACTACGGCAGATAACATATGGTAGACTATCCCCAATGGTCCTATAAAGAAACAAGAACATCCCAAAAGAGAGAGACGAAATATAAAAATGTTTATCCATGAAATTATATTCATGGTCATAACAACTATACAAATATTGACGAGATGCTATGCAAATGCCACCAACGAGACTATCAACAACGCATCAATGTTCCCGGCGATTCTTGTGTTCGGAGACTCCACAATCGACACCGGAAACAACAACTACATTAGTACAATCATCCGGGCTAACTTTCCTCCTTACGGCTGCAACTTCCCCGGCCATCACGCGACCGGAAGATTCTCTAACGGTAGACTCATCCCTGACTTCATTGCATCCCTTATGGGAATCAAAGACACGGTTCCTCCATTCCTTGACCCGCATTTGTCGGATTCAGATATTCTCACGGGAGTGTGCTTTGCCTCGGCCGGTTCAGGTTACGACAACTACACAGATCTCGCTACTTTAAGTCTATCCGTAGACAAACAGGCAGATATGTTTAGAAGTTACGTGGCAAGGCTGAGCAGGATCGTTGGTGAAGAGAAAGCGGCTAAGATAGTCAGTGAGGCTCTGGTCATAGTAAGCTCGGGAACTAACGATTTTGATATAAATCTATACGATACACCTTCTCCTCGTATCAAGCTCGGTGTTGAAGGTTATCAAGATTTCATTCTCTCGGGTGTACACAACTTCGTTCAAGTAAACAACAATTCCTTCATATACATTTTTTTTTGTTAATTTGGAGAAGTTTGGACCATGCCCTAATCTCTTTCTACGTCCTGAGACCAGCAGTTGTTAATGCCTTTATAACGTGGCGTAAAGCTTCCTTTCGAATGAAAATTGAACTGGAGGCATGACAAAACTAACTTCTTATACCAAACCATTATTCCAACGCACTGTTGGTTTTCTTTTTGAATAATTAATATTCAAATCAGAGGTGTTGTGGAAATGCAGGAGCTGGTTGTCCAATGCATATGGATCACGATTATATTTTTTAATTGTCTTTAACATATGGATTTTTGCTCCTATTTTTATCTTCTCTTTGACAACATAATATATTTTTATGTTTGTATAATATTAAGTGTGTTATGTGGATATAGGAACTATATAATATTGGCTGCCGGAAAATAATGGTATTAGGACTACCACCGATTGGATGTTTACCGGTACAGATGACGTTTGCTAGGCAAAAACAGAACGAGAGACGATGCATCGACAAACAAAACTCAGATTCACAAGAGTATAATGAAAAGCTAAAGAAGTCCTTGACGGATATTCAATCTAATCTCACTGGTAGTGTCATCTTCTACGCCGATATCTACGCAGCAATATTGGACATGGCTACCAATCCCCAAAGTTACGGTAACGTAACGCTTTCTTCTTTTACCCCATGCACATTACGTTTCGCAATAAATCAAGCTCTCCTTGCGTTTTGTTCAGTTTTTTTCTTTTTTTTTTTGCTAAATGCGTTTTGTTGAGTTCCACTCCTTTTTGTTAATATGATTATACATTTTTTTCTAAATTAAATTCATGGAAATGTGTAAAAGTTTAATTGATATATTATGGAAACTTATATACATTTAAAATAAGGTAATTTTATATAAACTAAGTGTGCTCACGTTACAGGTCATATGAGACTACAATTTGTCACACATGAAATATTCAAATGGATATTACCATGCAATTCTTTGGTCTTCCAAGTACTGTACTGAATCCATTTTTTCTAAAGCGACAGGAATAAAGGAGACAACGAGAGGATGCTGCGGAACAGGAGAGCTGGAGCTATCATACTTGTGCAATCCTTTAACTCGGACTTGTTCCGACGCTAATGACTACCTTTTCTGGGACGACATTCATCCTACACAACATGCTTACCTCGTCGTTAGTCTCAGTCTTGTAGATCAAATCCTTCACGTACTTCAATGATAAAAAAATTCATTTGATATATCATCTGTATACATGAGGTTAATTATAAGCAATGTACTATACTATTTTTTGAAAAAAAACATTATAACACACTGCTTGTGAGTGAGACTGTATTAATTGGTCCCAAGTTCATCCATAGGATTGGGCATAATATTCACACCCGAAAAACCAATCCGGAACTGATCCAAAATTAGGGTATCGAATCCGATTAGACCGTACCTAAATATATTTGAAAAGGTCTTCTTTTCAAAACCCAAAAAGCTAAAACCAAATCTATTCCACGCCAAGAATCAAACAAGTATCCGAACATATCTGAGCATAAAACTATATATATTATATCATTTATAATAATACTTATAGTAGTATTAATACGTAAAATTAAAACTATAAATCAAATATATTAATTATCTTGAATATTTATAGCTAGACATGGATGATTTGGATACAAAATACCTAAATCAAAATGTATTTATGGTCAATTTCAGACAAAAATAATCAATTAGAACTATATCTACTAAGTATTTTGTCTTTTTAAAGTTAGTTTAAATAAATTTGAGTATTTTAGATATAAAATTACCGAGTCGAATCAGATAATTTGGTTATTTCCGTTAAAAAGCGAATTCACCCGAACTTAGAAGGATCCAATTTTTGTTAATCTCGAATTGGATTTTTTTCAAAACCCGAAAAACCATATGAATGGGTCGTATCCATATCCAAATGGATACCTGAATTCGCAAGCCTAATCACATGATGAGATTGTTTTAACTTCCAACTTGCTTTGATGTATATTATCACTCTTTAATTCTCAACGGCTGATTTAATGTAGCTAACTAGATTTTGACCCGCGGTTTCAAACCGTGGGATAATTTTTCGAAACAATATAAATTTATTGATATAAATTTGTATTTTTATTGTATCTACATTTGGATGTTATAAATGAAATATTATATTGAGTATTTTAAAATCCATCCCGACCCGCTGTTAAATCGACAAATTTTGTGGTCTCATATATAATCCGGTTTAGTTTTTAATAAAAAAATATTTAAAGTTCCTATAAAAATCATAACAACAGCTAATACCCAGGATCTGACTATCAGTTGAACTAATAGATGACCCAATATGCAATCCGGTTTGACTTAAATTATTATAGTTAGAGTATTTTAATATATATTCATGAATATTTAGATGAATGATGGATATATAATGAAAGTGATGTTCCAATTTTAATACTATTTTTAGTCAAACTAAATTTTCATTTTGTTGTAAGTGTAATGGATCAATATTTGAGAGGATGCATATTAAAAATGAAATCTATTTGAGCATCAACAATCTATATACGTCTATTACAATTTACTGATTTATGTTTGTAAATATAATTTTCATTTATTTAGTAAGTTTACTTTTGTTAGTCACATGTTATTAGATTTTTTGATGTTTTGTTTATGACTTATGTTAAATTTAGAAGTTAATTTCATTAATCGCATTAATTTTAATTTATATTTGTATTATATATTAATTTTTATTTATATTTTCCTTATATATATAATTATATTTTACAACTAATTAAACTATTGACACATACTCTCTTGCATCAATTTATGTTTTAGTGTAGTGTTTTATGATATAATTGTGTTAATATATTTGTTGAATTAGTTAATATTTGATAAATATAATGCACGTGTTTGAATAACCCGTAAAACTATGTTCGTAAAAATATCAATAATAACATGTTTCATCTTATACTAAATATTAATAGTATCAAACTATTACTATTTTTATCACACACACACACACACACACACACACACATATATATATATATATATATATATATATAATCTAAATATATGAATTATATTTTTATATATTTAGTGAAGGTTTTGAAGAAATTGTTTTTTTTGCATTTGGATTAATATATAGCTGTATATATACAAATTAATAGATATATATCATTATTTATCACATTAATAATTAAAATATAATTAATTTATTATTAAATTTCGTATTAATTAAATTATATTCATTAGTTTAAAAATAATAAATTAGTTAGTTAGCTCCTTAGTTTTAGGAATGATGTATATTTAATATTAATTAAGTTAAATATAACTAATTCAAAGTTACAAATAATTATTTTTCAAAAATAAAAAGATCAAATGATCATGTGGATTATAAATATATTAACAAAATTAGTTGATGTGATTTAACATTATTTTATTTTGTTATAATTTATTACAATTTATATATTACTTTTGGTTTATTTTGAATAAATTTTATCTTTAGTATTCACAATATACATTTAAATACACATATATTTTAAGTCTTGATATGTTTTTATTTTATATCATAACTCTTTACTTGTTTAAAAAACTTGTTTTTAATATATTATGTATGTGGAATGATAATAAAAACAAAAAAAACAAAGTTAAGTATTTTTTCAAATGTTTTTAAAACATAAAACATTTTTTATATAAATATTTAATCAAACCGATTTTCTTTTGCATGTATGTAGGAATCGGTTGCATATCGAATAATATCTCATTATTAATAGATACTTGGTAGATTAAAAAAACATTATGTGATAAATATTAATGTATTTATTTTAGTTGGACTGTTATAACTTTTTCTGTAGTCCAAAACATAGTCGATAAATATTACTCATGTTTTAATAGTATTGATTTGATGTATATTTGAACCAAGCCCACAAAAATTCTACATAACTTTAGTAAGTATTCAGGGCCTCTGTTATAAATGTTTGGGGTTTTTATGAAAACTTAGTAAGTATTCAGGCTTTTAACAGGGCCCACCACAAAGAATGAGACGGACCTTTATCGGTTAAACCAGTGTTATTAAACTCGGACCGAACCGGCAGTCGGATCAGGTTCAACCACGAACCGGACACAAATGCGGGTTGGGTTAATGCCAAAATTCAACTATAATTGAACATGTTAAAAACCCCTATCGAACCGTTAAAAACCCGTGAATCAGCGACCCAACGAATCGGCTAAACCCTGGTTCTTGTATAAACCAAAAATTTATTAATAAAACAATTAAAATTTCCTTTTTAAAATAAAAATAGGATTCAGATTAATAAGGTAAAGCGGTCTCGTATTTTTCTCTTGAGTTTTTGACATATATGCAAGACTGCAACTCACAAGATATCTACTTCTCAAGGTATTGTTTTTGTTTCGAAGATTTTAAGAATTGAAAACTTAGATTTGAAGAACTCAATTATGGTATAATTTTTAATTTTATTTCATAGTATAAATTTTTAACTAATGTGTCTATAATTTTTGTAGAGGGGATAAAGATTTGGAGTGACAAAAACCCGGAGAAATTTAAATATGTTTTTCTATTGATTTGAGATTTGGACTATTACATTGTTCTATTACTTTTATTACATTTTTAGTTTGTTACTTTTTAAAAATTTCTAAACATTATGGTTATTGAAATATTTTATTTGATATGATATTTATCTTTGTAAGAATATACTTATTCAAAATATCATTAAATTTAGTTTAGTCTAATCAAACCCGGATCGAGCCGGATTAAACCCGGTCGAACCACATTGACCCATAACCCAAAAAAAATCTGGTTCGCTTGCCGGTCCGATTTTAACAACACTGGGTTAAACCAATTTGTAATCATTTATTGTCATCTGTTTCGCACCGATATATCCTACAACACAACAGACCTTTTCTCTTTCTCTTTGCATTTTTGCAATCATGGCTTCGAGCAAACTTCTTCTTCATCTTCTAGTCTGCTACGTTTCTCTTATCTGCTTTGCATCATCGTACGATCTTTCTGGAACATCGTCGCCGAAGAAAGTGTCGCTGGGCCTGTACTACGAGTCTCTATGTCCCTACTGCTCATCCTTCATCGTTAACCACCTCACGAAGCTCTTCGAAGAAGATCTCATATCAATCGTCGATCTCCATCTCTCTCCCTGGGGTAACACCAAGCTCCGCTCCTCCTCCGATAATAATAATGTCACTGCCGTTTGCCAGGTCTTCTCTCCCCATCTTTCGATTTCATTAGAATTAAATAGTCTTCAATTTTAACAATTTAAAACAAAAACATTATTGTTGCAGCACGGTGCGTTTGAATGCTTATTGGATACAGTTGAGGCTTGTGCGATCGATGCTTGGCCTAAATTGGTAAAGTCTGATGATGATGAGATCTGATTGTAATTTAGCTTTGTTGTTGGTGTGAGATGGTTTGATTTCGTTTTGCAGAGCGGTCATTTCCCGTTTATCCTCTGCGTTGAGGGTTTGGTGACTGAGCACAAGTACGACAAGTGGGAGACTTGTTATGAGAAGCTCAATCTTAACTCTAAACCTGTTGACGATTGCCTCAGCAGTGGACATGGAGACAAGGTTTGTCCCATTCTCTTTATGTTTTGAACATAACTTTCTTTGCTGATTGCTTTTTAGCATTTAAATGTTAGATTCTTGTACCCCCATTATAGTATAGTATAACCAGAGTTAAAAGACCCAGACCATTGTGTCAGAAGTCCCAATTTGAGTGACCGGTGGGATGAAAGTTAATATAACGTTGTGGTGAGGATTAGGGGGCGTCGATTCAAAAAAAAAAAAAATGTATAGTATACCATTCTGCAATGGTGTTTTCTGATTGAGGAACGAATATGGAAGGGATATTCTAAGCAGTTTTTATACATTCATAGACTCATTTCTCAAGATAGAGATCTGTATCCGATGTACTGTGTTCTTGTTTTGGAAGCTTCCGTGCATTCCTCACTAATCGTTTTCATTTGCTGCAGCTTGAGTTGCAGTATGCTGCAGAAACGAGTGCACTTCAGCCGCCTCATCAATACGTGCCCTGGGTAGTGGTAGATGGTCAGCCACTTTATGAGGTTTGTTTAGAATAATCTTTTTTTTTTAGAATTTACTGAGTTCTTACTATGACTACTAGTCCACGCTCTCTTACTCTCTGTGCAACAACGATATTGCTATGTTCACTTATCAGTCATTATTGTTTTGTGATTATTTCTTGTTACCTAATCCTCGTATAAAGAAAGACATGTTTTATAGGAGTATCACAGATTAGTGTGGAGAAAAGGAATTTACTATCATTTGTAATCGATAGTTTATTAGATATGGATGCTGCACGGTTACCAAAAATGTCGAATTTTCTTGTTCTTGTGACTTCATTGAGCCTAGGCAGTTCAGAATCAGGGTATTGTCTTTAGCTGTAGTTAGCAGACAAGAAGTGAATTGACCTCAAAGGCTTGTCGGCAAGGGCTGGTGAGAAGTTAAGGTCTTCAGGAGATTCTCATGATCAATAGAAAAATGGATTCGCTGCATAAAAGTTCATTGATCAATGGGAACAGAAAGTTCTATGTATGTGTTTGTGCTTGATGTTTCTTGGTTTTGAACTCACCTTTTTTTTCCGTGTGTTCTGTTCATTGCAGGATTATGAAAACTTCATAAGCTACATCTGCAAAGCTTACAAAGGTAATAAAAAGCCTGCCGCATGTGCCAAATACTCATCCAGCAACTTCATTCGAAGTGCCAAAGTGAATCGCTTCCCTCTGGTTTGCCGGAAAGGAGTCGATAACATGTGGGATTTTTTGGAACGTATCAAAACCTCTTTGTTGTCGTACATGGACGTCACAGGCCTGATATAAACACCCTTCTCTTTATTTTATGATATGCATGATTACTCTAAAAAGCTATATGGCTTCTGAGATATGATGAATATGTATGTATTAACACAAAGTGTATGGTTGTTGCTCTTGCCTGTTAGGTTGTGTGAAAGACCGGTTGATAATAAAGTCTCGGGGCCTTTGAATTGTTCGTTGTTTCTGCTTCCAGGCTGGCACCTGATGATTGGTCATAAATGTTTGGTTTAGACTTTAGTCTCCGATCAAAATGAAATTTAATTGATTTACCTTATTGGTTACAACCTCACAGATATTATTCGTAAACAATCATAGAATGAAGTAATATGGCTAGGCTGCTGGCACGTCCTTATCAAAGCCCATGTGGTGATTAGCAACAAAACAAATTTAGATAATGAATTTTCAAGGACCACATATTCTAAGCTATCTTTCAAAAGTAATACCTCAAAAACAAGCACTGAAATTACATATAGGCGAAGGCGACTTTGTACATTGAAAGGACCACAAGCTAACGGTGATAGAAGCTACACGGTCGTACAATAGGTCAACCAAAAACCATTACGTCATGAAAGAAAAACCCTACATTGTCTAGTACACATGGTCTACAAACACGTGTGGAAATACATGTATTATACTATTATTAGGACAGTAAACACGATGCCTAATGTCCATCGGAAATCGTGATACTCAATATTGTCTCACGAGTCACGATCTTGTTCTGTTTGTGTGACTTTTACCATCTTTCCACGTACACGTGCGTATGTACGTATCTTAAAAGTTAAAACACATACTTTTGCTATTCGTGCACGAGTCTATATATACAGTATAAAATGTTTTTTTTTTTAAGATCACAGTATACAGTATGAAATGGTAACCTATATGTTATTACAAACATAGATTTAACTAGATATATGAAGTTTTTTTTTGAAACTGTTTTCCTAGATATATGAAGTTTTTTTTGCTTATATGTACACAATCTTGAAAGGACTAGTGTATGATATTATTTTGAAAAAATACGGAGTTATTTATTTACATATATATATATATATATGCCAATCTATATGACAGATTAATATACATATACCTATTTGATCTTCTTCGCTGATCTCTGAACTCTTCAACATAACTCTGAATTTAAGTTCCATATATGATGGGTTTTCAAAAGAAAGAGCTCCATAATTTATGTAGAAAATTAAATACTATATATATGTATCGAAAACCTCGTTAATTAGTCCACAAAAACGTGTGTAAAATTCATAGAATTCAAAAATTCAAGAAGGTAATTCATCAAAGATCAACTGAACTAGAACAAAAACAAATTTCCAATAATTAGTTACTAATAATAAGGTATATTTCCAACATTTCCAATATTTAACTCACAAAAATTTATTACCAATATTTAACTCATAAAATTAATAAGAAGGCAAAGCGAGTTCCATACATATATTATGTATTTAACGTTTTCAGAAAAGTATAAGGATTATAATCTAACTTAAAGAGGTACAGCCTCGGCCACAGAAGGATCACCTATGTCACAACCATCTCCTTCACTTTGTCTCGACGGAGCAACGTCAACTCCCAGGGTGGTAACAGTTGTTGGCCGTTTCCGTTTCTTTTTCTCGTAGGGTATCCCACGGGCCTTGGCTTGACTTTCTCTGACTTCCCTCAAGTAAATCCTGACAGCACGTGCCGCGAACGGATTCGACTCGGGCCGTCCACCGTTTTCCTCATAGGCTGCTCTCAACCGTCCGATCAGAGCATCGAGAGAGCCCCAGGCTTGCTTGAGAGGACAAGCGCAAGGAGACGGAGGTTGCTGATGGCCGAAGTAAGGACATGCCGCCACGTGGACTTTGGTCTTACCGAACTGATCTAAATACTTGAGGAACTCGATGGCATGTGCTCCGCTACACCGTGACAAGGCAAGAGGCGGCTTGTGGTTCTCGAGGTACTGCAAGAACGTGTTCCAGTCACGTCGTTTCTGCGACTCGTACCTGCTTGGCGTCGCTGGAGGTGAAGAGTTTGTTACGCTGGACGGACCCGGATCGCCTTCACTAGCAGGTCCCGGTCGTTGTGACCCTGAATCCATCAAAAGTAGGGTTTTGTCTTGTTTTCTTGAGAGAGTTTGATTTAGCGTTGGTTTTGACGATATAGTGAATAAAGATTTTAGTGATTAGTGTTTTAGAAGAGGGAGAGAAAATGAGAGAAAGAGTGTGAAGTTTTGTTAGGTTTTGGGTTTTATTTATTTACTTTTCAAGACAATAAAATAAGAGATGAAAAAGAAGGGTCTGGGTTGAATAGTGTGAATTGTGAAAGTAGAGAATGAAGAAAGAAACTAAATCACGTGGTCATGGCCCTACTCACAGGCCACTCGACAGTTTTAACTATTCTATTTAGGTCAAGGGTGACCCTACGCTTAATCTTGTTATCTTGTAATTTATATACCATTATATTGAGATAGCAGTATGGAAGATAGATCTGAAAATAATTAGTAGTTCAAGATATTGGTTTACATCTATTTAATTGCATGCATGTTTATTTTTGTCTTTCCAAAATAATTTTGCATGGTATAAAATATAGTACACATCAGCGTTTCGTGACGAATATAGCCAATAGTGACAAATAAGCTATATAGCCAATATATACACCAACCCATGAAAAGGAACAAAAACAAATGCTATTTTGTGTTAACCACTCTCTTATCCGAATCCATTACTTGGATAGTAGAAGTGAGAGTTTTGCTGATATAATTGCAAAGCCTTGGATATTAGTTTATTTCTTGCATTCATAAATTATTGTAAGTAAAGAATCCTATTTGATGTACATTTTTATATATTTTTAGCTATAAAGAATAGGTGCCACGCTAGGGGTTGGAATATATTTTTAAATTATTTGTGTGTTTTTAAAGAGTTTATAACATAAATAGACACTATATATGAGAGAGCATATTGTGCTACTTACACACTTTTATGTTGATAAAAGATTTTTTTCTTTTTTAAAAAGTAAAATCAGATATGGGTATTTTAGTAAAATATCATTTTCTTTGGTTAGGTTGGTCAGTTAATTTAAATTTTAAAAATACAAAGATTTTATTGGTGGACGCGAGAAGAAGTTTAAGATGGATAAAAAAGAAATATTGTACCCATAAAAAGATGAAACAAATCTAATTTACCATCTTTATCAACTAAACCTAATTTTCGGTTTCAGAAGAGAATACGGCGAAGGAAGTTACTGATGACAGAAGTTTGACGGTGAATTGAGGCAAAATTAACAATGACAGAGAGGAGGAAGCTAGCAGAGAAAGAGAAAGTCGATGGTGAGTTTTGTGTTTTTCAATTGGATCTGTTTTTGTGTTTCAACTAAAGTGTGTATTAGATGTTGATGAGTGGGTGGTCGTGTTGCAGAGGCGGAGCCATGACCTTTAGAAAGTGGAGACCGACTAAAAACACCATGACATCGAGAAAGAAGCGAGCAGCAAAGGAAAAAGCAAAATGTGATTTTTCTGGTTTTTCAATTTGCGCGGATTTAGGGTTTCGATCTTGGGTTTAGGGAACAATTTCAGTTTGTTTTCAAGTTTGCTAGATTTGTTGTTGCCTGACGTGTTAGATGTTGAGCATGATCATCGGGTTAGTAGGTGCGCATGTGTACACACGTTGTAGGTTCTACACTTGCATATGTGGTGTACATGTGTACATGTTATGAGATGTAGGTATTTTTAATGAACAAGAGCGTAAATAATGTTTATGTTGTACATGTGTACATAATCTCAAGTGCTTATTGATTTTTTTTTTGTGTATTTTTGGTTGCAGCTGACTGTGCTACCGATGATGGAGTGTATGGAGTAGAAAACAATTAACCATGTACAAAAAATGTTAAGATGCATTAGAATGATGTACATGTGTAAAAACAAATGGAATTGATGAGTAATAAATACATGGAATGACATAGTAAACCACTTTTTGCATTTCTGGTAAAAAATGTACACATTATTCGACGTCCATGTCTACTTCAAGTTTAAAAACTCAAGAAAATTATGTACACAAGACTCTAAAATGTTATAAACTTTGTCTAAACTTTAAAATTATGATAGTTATTTACAAAGATTGCAAATTCCATGCGTACAGCAAAAATGGAAGCATACATGTGTTATGTAGTGCAACAATAAATGGAAAAACTCGAAATCTATAAAGCGATATCAAGTACACAAACAAACATACAAAAACGTGAAAGAGAAATCTTTGGAGGGGTTGCTTTGTAACTTGAAAAGTCTTTGTATGTATATACATATATGAAGCTATACATGTATCAAGGTATAAAGATGTACAACAATTTATGCACTTTGAAAATGTTTGTTTTTTTTATACAAAAGGAATGGTGTACTACTTTGTTGTGTACACTATCTGAGTTGTACATGTGCACATATATGTGAATCATAGAGAGAGACGAAAACCATCAATACACTGAAGTTACACTGAAATTATCATGAACCTGATCTATTAAGAAAGGGTGTACGACTTGGTTGTGTATACTATCTGAGCTGTGCATGTGTATACGTATAATTGAATATGAAGAGAAACACTCATAGGTGTTAGAGTAAAAAGGGTTAAACAAGCTTAGTATACAAACCTCGACTTAGAATCCAATAATCAGATGGGTTGGAATTTCATGATTAATTAGAAAGGTTAATAATTTTTGATGAAAAATTTGCAGAAGATGAAGATGTAAAGAACAGAAGATGAAAAGTAGAAACTTGACATGGACAGTCAAAAATAAATTGATTGAATTGTTGAAATAAAATAGCAGATATATATCTTTTTTTAAGATCTGCTTAGTTGAATCTTAGTCACTTATATTTTATCAAAATTAATGGTTGGAGATAGAGCCCGCCTAAAAAAGAATTTAGCTGGCATCTCTCCGGTTGGAATCTAACAAAATAGTTATGAGTTATCTAGAATCCACCTTTAGTTTTTTAAAAAAGTTTTTTGGTTTTTTTTTTGACATAAAAAAATAGTTTCTTATAACAATATGTCCTAGGATGTAAATAAAGATGATGAATGTGATCCAAAATGAAAATATTTCGTTTTTAACTTACTACAAAAATCCAAATATATCAAAAACTTACGTTTGATAAGGGTTACAAATATATATGTTTTGAAGCCCGGCGTTTGTGAGATTTTTGAAAAAGTCATATTATTTGATCTGAGATACGTACGTGACACGAACACAGACATTCATTTTTTTTTGTCGCCAGAAAACATTCATCTATTATAAATTTACAAAGTGATGAAAACTATTTAGGCTGGCAGTTAACATATCAAATCATATACGTTTTGAAAATATTAAAATTGAATACACCTCCGTGTTGCATGCTATCATTAAAATGACTGGTTATTGGGAATCTGACAGACATAGAGATCTGAAACATCAGTGTCGAGTACATCTCCACCATCCAAATATGAAAGAAAAAAAAACTGTCTGGCCCCACCCTGCACTACATATGCGTGCGTGTGCTTACAAGTTTTTAAGTTTTCCTGCATTTTGATTTTGAATTTTTGTTGTTGCTCAAAAAAAATGATTTTGAATTTTTGTTAAAGAAATTTTTTTTTTTTGTTAAGAAAATTATAGAAGTCACATTGCATGACATCTCAAATTCTCAATCGCCTAGTACCGGTACAGGTGCCAAAAAACATGGGCTCTTCGGGACAAGACTGATAGAGCCATATGTTTTCTTACAGGGCATATTGTTCGAATATCAAGCGATGGTCATTACGACAAAACTACTGTTACTTAAGTTTGGTAATTAACATATTACTCTCTCTGTATTATTTTAAGAAGTGTTAAAAAAAATTATTTTGTTTCAAAGTAGTTGATATTCTCACTATTTTAGATATAATTTAATAACATTTGAATTTTTGATCAATTTCCACTTTTTATATTACTCCCATTTACGCCAGAAACTACCAAATACCAATCAAAGCCATAATAATTCTTTGTTCTTTTATGACATCAATGAGTTTTAGGTACGCCCATAATGAATTATGGCTACCCATTTTTTTCTGTGTATTGTTGTTTATTTGTTTAATCCAATAACTCAATAAGAGATTGGGTGCTGGCTGTCCTTTTGAGTTTTGAACGTATACACAATATATATATGTGAATATTGAATTATTGATGTTTGTATCCAACAACAATGCGTTTATTACCAAGATTATGCAAGAATGACTGGTGTTATATTTGAAGTAAATTTTGGCTCAAAAGCTTTTTATTTAGGGTTTCACGATTCACTAGTCAGCAGAGCCGTGCTTACTATATAATCAAAAAGGCATTTGCCACAGGCCCCAAATTATCTACAATTTTACTGACCCCGATTTTTTAGAGTGACCATATCAAAGTGGTTGTATGTTAATATATTTTCTAAGACTCACCGTAATGATCAGTGTTCGAAACTTTATGTGTGCATTATTATTTTTTTGGAATATAAGTTTTTTTGTTTTTGCTAAATATAAGTTTATAGAAGGAAATAAAGATTCTGAATCAAATAATTTTTCAAAGAGATTTAAATCCTAATTTATAAAGAAATCTGGTTCATTTTCCAGGTAAGTTGTCCAAAAACACCAGAAATCAAACTCTAATTTGATTTGATCTGTGTTTAAATAACTCCTTTCAAAGAATTTTGTATGATTTTGTTATCTTCCTATAATTTTGTTTTTATTAAAACTATAGCAGTTGTATAATGTATTTGTTAGTTATATAAAAGGGCCCCAATTTTAAAATTGCCTTAGGTCTCTAGAGACCCTCGCACGGCACTGCTAGTCAGGTGAATAAGGTAAAGTTTAGTTAACGCTTAATTTATACTGGAAACAGAAACGAAGGACAAAAATCTATTTGTATTTAATTTTACTTAGTAGTTCTCGAGACACTTTAGATCATGCAAGAATAATTAACAACTCAAGATATATGATTAAAAGAATTAAAAATATATAAATATATTCTAGGGGTTGTTTCAAATAAGTTTTGATTTTTTTTTTTAAAGTTTCATTTACTATATTTATCCTAAAAGTTTGGATTAATTACGAAAATGCTATTATTTTTTTCAAAAATGAGTTTTTACTTTATTATCCTCATCTCCATAAGTATTTACAATATTGACATTATCATCAATATACCAAACTACCATAGTTCATAGAGACATTAAAACTCATGTTCTTGGTCATTAACGAATGGGTCACTTTCGTCGTGAAGTTATGTGTGTTTGGAGAATGTAAGCAAAACTTACATGGAAATCTTCTAGTCAATGCATATGTTAGTTTTGCAATTGATTTTCTTTTTTTGTGTGTTTTTGTAGAAGACTTCTTTGAAAATCTTTCAACTTTTATTTGTTAACAAAACAATGACGGCTTCTAGATATATATGTTAATTTTATAATCGACTGATTTGTGTCAGAAATTTTAATTTTTACAAAAGTCTTCTCGAGTGTCAATGGAATTCTTCTCACTGTCACTGAAAGTCGTCTTAGTGTAATTTTGCAATTTAAAATCATACTTAAATATTTAATTTTAATTAGAAAACTTCTTAGAAGTCTTCCAAAATTTTATTTTGTAATTTTGGTCAAACCTTTGGTTATTTTGGAAAATTTTCTAGAAGTCTTCTAGTTAAAATTTAATATTTAAGTTTTAATTATCAATTGCAAAATTAACCTAAAACATTTTTTACCGAGAGGAAAACTTCCCTGGAAGTCTTCTCTAGAAAGTAAAATTCCTGACACAATTTGGTTAATTCCAAACTAACATGTTTATTCGAAAATACTTCCAAAAAAGTCTTCCCTGATATTTTTGAGATTTTAGTCAAAAAAAAACCTATATTACAAAAAAGTTCATGAAAAATTTTCTGTAAAGTAGATTTCTCTAGATGTCTTCTTTTGCAGATTTGTAAATACAAAAATGACTTATACATAAGACTTTCTAGAAGTCTTATGCCGGAAGACTTACATAGAAGTCTTACAAAAAATAATGTAGAAGACTTCCCAGAAGTTTTTTCTCATTAGTTAGAAACATTAATAAACATAAATGTCTAACCTAATAATTATCACTAGTTAAGTTATGAATTTCATTCACGAACCCCAATATTGACTAATATACATGAATTAACAAAAAATATTAAAAAATCTTTATAATTGTAGAGAAAATGAAATATTAAATATGTACCTAGAAGGGAATGAAATTCATGTATTTTTGTAAAACATAATGAAATTAAATGAATTAACAAATGGATTTTTTTTTTGTTAATTAATGTATATTAATTAATATTGGAGCTCGTGAATGAAATTCATAACTTAATTGATGATAATTATTAGCTAATGATGATAATTATTAGGATACAAACATCATGTTTATTAATGTTTCTAGCTAATGAGAGGAGACTTCTCGGAAGTCTTCTACATTAGTTTTTGTAAAACTTGTATTTTCAAGTTTTTAATTTTTAAAAGTGTTAATTAGTCTTCTCATATAAGATTTATGTGAGAAGACTTCCTTTCTAGGTAACTATTTATTATATTCATTTTCTCTACAATCATAATTTTTTTTTAAGATTTCACAGTAGACTGCATGTCTTCGTAGTCTACTGTGAAATTTTCAAAAACCATGTATATGTAGAGAAAAATAGAGCAAAACACGAGGATCCGATGCCTATTTTGTCTAGCACTATAATTACGAGGCCATAGAAGTCAATGCTGTAGCCCCCACAATGTGGTTTTTTTTTTTTGAACGTCTGGATTGATATTAATCAAGATGGTTTGAAACAAATACAAAGGCAATGCCTTCTACCCCAAGGTAGTGAAAAAATGAAGACAACCCTACTCTAAATAAGAGCCAAATGTTGCTTCAATGTTGTTCTCTTGCTATTCTATCATGTAGCCAAGAGGGACCTCCCATGGCTAAGTAAGATTGGAATCGACCATCTTGCAAGACGCTTCGTGCAATGTCACGAGCAATACCATTTGCTGCTACCTTCTCACTATCGAAAGTGATCAACTGAAACTTCTCTTGTAGCCTCATTACTTGTTGTAGCAGACCTCTGTGCCGCGGCCACTTCAAAGGAGATTTAATAGCTTCTATAACCTCTGTATAATCTGAAGAGATAGTCACCCTTGAGAATCTTAAGTCACTCAGACTAGTCATGGCAGATATTATGCATTTCAGCTCAGCTATGAAACGATTAGGAGCGTGGACTAAGGCATCTCGAGCATGGTGAGACACATTCCCGTACTGGTCCCTTGTGATCCAAGCTATCCCGCTATGAAGGTGTGAATTTCTCCAATTGGCATGAACGTTACACTTGATGACACCATTCTCTGGAGGGTACCATCTTTCACCTTGTTGCAGACTACTCGATACCGTCGCCGTTAAGTTGGAGAGAGTATTTAGTTGAAACCATTGATCCACCTCTTCTTTCATGTCTCCAATGAGTTTCGTCCTTGATATTTGCGTGTCAGCATATAGAATGGAGTTCCTGTTTTTCCAAATCAGCCACATCACCCAAGGAATTAAACGAAAGAGAGCTTGCTCTTTACTCTTGTCTTCCATTAAGCTCAGGACGACTGCAATGTTCTCTTCAAGGGTTTGTTGAGGAGCTGTTGCGTGTAGAGATAGTCCGATGTCAGCCCAAATACTAATGGCTTCTGAACATTGAAACAGAACATGATTTATGGTTTCTTGACCATTATTGCACAGTTTGCATCTAGTTTCCACCTCTAAACCTCTGGAAGACAAGCGATCAGCTACCGCTAAAGCCCCTGAAACCGCTCTCCACAGAAACATACGGATCTTAGGAAGTGTAGGGATTTTCCATATCCTTTTCTTGATGTCATTACGACTCTGTTCCTCAGAGGAAACCGGACCAGATGTTGCAGCTTTAGCCGAAGCAAGTAATTCATAACCACCCTTAACAGAATAGGCTCCATGTCTTGAAAATGCCCATATAAAGCAGTCAGTATCTGTGCTCGGCGTCATTTGTCTGATCCGCAAGACCTCATTAGGTGGGAAGAGCTCTGTTAAGACGTCCTCATTCCACTGCCCTGAGTTTGTAAGTAAAGATGAGACCTTTAAGTTGACATCTATGAGTACTTGACGATTAACAGGTCGCCTTGGAACTTCATCCATGATCCATTTCTCACACCAAACTGAGGTCGATCTCCCATTGCCAATAGACTTAACTAGCCCCTTCATCAGCAACTCTCTCCCAAATAGGATGCTTCGCCAGGCATATGAAGGGCGGTATCCCTTACCACACTCCAAAAACTCTTTGTTGGCGTAGTACCTTCCTTTATATATTTGTGCTAGTAGGATTTGCGGTTCATTGAGTAGCTTCCAAGCTTGTTTCGCCAATAAGGCCTGGTTAAAATCCTCAATATCCCTGAAACCTAAGCCACCAAAGTCCTTAGGTAAGCACAATCTTGGCCAGGAAACCCAATGAATCTTCCTCTTGTCACCACTTTCATTCCACCAGAAGGCGGACATAGCGCTCATGATCTTTTGGCAGTGATGCTTAGTTAGCCTAAACCAGGACATAGCATAGACAGGTAGGGCCATAACAACAGACTTGAGGAGCACCTCTTTTCCCCCTAAAGAAAGCATTTTAGCGTACCATCCACTGAACCTTTTGCCAAGCTTCTTGCCAATGAAAGCTAGTAGTTTCTGTTTCGAGCCGCTGAAACACTCAGGAAGTCCTAGATATGTCCCTGCTCCACCCTCATTCTCTATCTCTAGCAACTCTGCTATCAGTCGTCTCATCATAGGATCAATATCAGCTCCAAAAGTGACAGACGACTTCTGAAAATTGATTACCTGACCTGATGCTTTACCGTATAACTCTAAGCAATGTAGGAAATTTGAGCATTCTTTTAATGTAGCTTTGCAAAGGAACAAACTGTCATCTGCGAACAAAAGATGTTGTATGGCAGGACAATGCTTTGTTAACTTCATGCCCGTGATGTTTCCTTCCAACTCAGCTCTGTTCATAACATGAACCAATGCCTCTGCGCATAGTATAAAGAGAAAGGGAGAAAGTGGGTCTCCTTGGCGAATGCCCCTTTCAGGTGTGATCTTCCCATAAGTTTGGCCATTCAGAAGCACGGTGTAAGTAACTGATCGTATACACATCATAACCCAATGAATCCATTTACTATCAAAACCCATCTTCTGAAATAAGACTTCCAAAAAGTCCCACTCGACTCTATCATACGCCTTTGACATATCAGTCTTGATAGCAATGTACTCTCCTTTACAGTTTGGGTTTGTCCTAAGGCCATGGACCATCTCATGCGCTATTAGCAAGTTCTCAGATATTAATCTGCCTGCCACGAACGCTCCTTGCGTCTGTGAGACCAGTTTAGGCAGTATTGCTTTCAGCCGCATACACAGAATGTTGGATACTATCTTGTACGAAACTGCACATAAACTGATTGGACGAAGATCCGTCATTAGAGTGGGGTTCGGTTTCTTTGGCAGTAAGCACAGCTGAGTATAGTTCCAATCTTGTGGTATGGCCCCTTCCACGAATAAACTCTTCACCTCTTCAACTATCTTAGCACCGGTGATGTCCCAGAATTTCTGAAAGAAATGGCCCGTCATTCCATCAGCGCCTGGTGAACTATCACTCTTGATAACCTTCACCGCCATTTTTATCTCTGCATCCGTCACAGGCTTTATCAGACTTTGATTCATTGTTGTCGTTACTCGGGGAGAGAAGCCTCGAAGGAGCTCAGCTGCATCAGTAGGATTTGAAGAGGAGAACAACTCAGTGAAGTATTGTATCGCTATATCACCTTTGGCCTCCTCTGACGTGTGTTCCACTCCATGAGAATCAGTCAGAGAAGGAATGTTGTTCTTCATTTTGCGTGTTTTAGCCCAACCATGAAAAAGCTTAGTGTTTTTATCCCCGGCTTGCAACCAATTGTTCTTGCTTTTACGCCTCCAGAACTCTTCTTCTTCTTGGAAAAGTTTAGCAAGCTCCAACTTTAAGTGTATCATTCTTGGCATAGACTGCATTGTCTTTCTTTCTTCTTCTTCTAGCTCAGTTCGAAGTTTAGCTATCATCTTCTTAGAGTTACTGATCTCATTCCGTTTCCATTTAGAAATCAGTTTCCTACAAGAAGCAATGCGCTCTGATACAGTACCAGTAGCTCTCCCTTGAACATTGTTCCACCCCTTCCGAACCAACTCAACCACTTCAGGTTTATTACTCCATCGTTTGTCGTAGACAAATCTCCCCCTATGTCTCGTGCTTGAGCCTACAACACTTGTCAATATGGGTCTGTGATCTGAGCCCAGGCGCTCTAGATATTGCGTGTGAGACCGTGGGAATAAACGGAACCACTCTGAGTTCCCAAAAGCTCTGTCAAGGCGACATTGAATCCACACCTTTTCTTTGACTCCATTTGAGATAATTTCTCTTGCTCCAACCCATGAGAATTTATCACCAGAGCTCGGTACCTCCTTAATCTGACAGTCTCTAGCCATAGACCGAAAGGGATAGAAGGAGGATTCATCTCTTACTGGACCACCACTCTTCTCAGATGCGTTCATCATTTCATTAAAATCACCAACGAGACACCATCCCTCGTTTCTGTTAAGACCAATAGTCTTGAGATTGTCCCATACAATCTGTATTTGCTGTCTAACAGGATCTCCATATACAAAGGAGATGAAATATACCAAGTCCCTTTGTTTTACTCGAACATCAATGATTCTGTCGCTTGCATACAGTATCTCCACTTCATGTGAGTCTCTCCAAAACAAAGCTAAGCCTCCACTAAGACCCACTGGATTCACCATAAAGCTGTGGTCATAACCCAACGATCTTTTAAAACCTCCAACGTGATCACTAGAGTTTTTAGTCTCTAGGAGAAACAAGAAATCTGGAAGATGCTCACGACACATCTCCTCTAGATGTCGAACTGTCCGGACGCTCCTCAAACCCCGACAGTTCCAACTGAGTGTCGTCATTGAGGGTCGGATGGTTTCTGGTGAACCATCGAACCATCACAGCGTTTTGACATCTTGGACGAAACCTCCATCCCTTCTCTTGCTTTCCTCTTCACACTACTGTCACCTTCGTCTTGAACAAACACATGTTGTTCTGATTTCGATGACTTCCTACCGCCTTGGGAGTTTGGTTTAAACCGCTTCCACGACGCTCCAGGTCGCTTGGATGCTCTGTTTTTACCACTTCCTCCTGATACCGATTGGTCATCACGACCCATTGTGAACGCCACTCCTGCGTTTATCAGCAATTTATCTCCCGAGCCTTCAGCAACTGTTGGAGGCTTTAACTGCGGCTCAATGTGGGCAGTCATTGCCAATGAGAGATTCTCCAGCTGTCTGCCAGTTAACGAGAGACCGTCCTTTGGAGCTATAGCTTCAGCACCCCTTAGCTCCTCTGTAGGCATCATTTGCTGGCTCTGTTTTGCTTCCTCTGTTTGTGCTGAACGAAAATCAAAGACCCTTCCCACATTCTTGTTCTGCACGCCAGAAATTATGGGATGGTTCTCTAAGCGAAGATACGAACTTTGAGCTCCCGGGTTTGTAGAAAGATCACGGAGAGCTTTCACCATTTTTGCTTCTCTAAGGCGTCGTTCCTCTGGATCAGTGCAGTTCATATAGTACTGCATCTCCTCAAACACCTCTGGAGCCACCAAGGATTTAGGAGGGAACCCCGGGGGTGCCGTAGGTGCCAAGAGAGGCATGATAGCCCCTACTAGATCAGGATGATGCTGACGGTGTATCACTGGTGCTAAAGCGACACCTTTTCCTTTATCAGTAGCCGGACCTCCATTCTGTTTTTGAGCTTTGAGAACAGGGCATCTTTGTTTCTCATGTGAGAGTCTAAAGCAATGAAAGCACTTCTTCCTCACTCTTTCATACTCCACCTTCACAACTGTGCTTCTTCCCCCAGGAAGTTGCATCACTTTAGTGTCTCTCACCGGTTGCTGAAGATCCAGAATCACTCGTACGCGTACGTACTCTTGCAAGTGTGGTTTAGTCGGGTCGAACTCAATATCTTTGACATGGCCAATAGGGTTAGAGACTGCCCTAATGGTTTTCAAAGTGAGATAGTTCACTGGAAGCTGTGAGAGTCGGATCCATACAGAGGCTTTTTGTAGATAATCCTGAGGAGGGAATTCTACCCATCTATCCATCACCATTCCCCAATCTTCAAACGTCCAGAATCCTTGATTCAACACTGTGTTAAGATCTGTTTCCAGATCAAAGATGAACTGGAAACTCTCGTTGGATAATGCTATCCCTCGCACCCGATCATAGATTCTCCAAATCTTCGGCATAGTTCGGAGCATGCGAGCCATGTTCTGACATTCTGGGTTCAAGAGTCTTCCGATCAGGCTCTTTTCGTTACGAACAGCCGCACTGTAATCTTCATCGTCCGTCAATATCACCGGTAGATCTTCCTCTAAGGACATTGCTTGCATCACTTCTTCCAAACCTCCGTCCATTAATAGCAAAAACAGAGGAGTACGTAGCCAGAAGTACTTGTTTGCGGTTGCTGTAGAGTAATGAGAGTTTGACGGCTGCTGCGAAAACCCTACAAAAACACCTTGCTTGCTTGAAGATTTGAGTGAAAAAGAGGATTTTAACGGGATTCGCGTGATATCATGAGCTGAGATTTGGAAAATTTCCAAAAAAATCTGTTTCGCGGCAAGGAAAAGATCCTTCCGGTGGTTATCTCCATCCTGATTGGTCAAGAGAGACCCTCTGACTCCGGATGAGTATTTGCTTTTGAGAGAAAAATTAGAGAGAAAAATCGCCATCCGTGATTAAGTTGAATGAAATGTTAAAAACTAAATTCAAATTATTGGTTGGTGCTTACGAGTTACGACCCACCACCCACGCACATGAGTTTCTTTCCAACGACTATTCAATCTTGTGTGTTGCCTGGTGGATGGTGATCATACACCAAATCTTTGATTTCTGTTGAAAATTCATCTTTACTAGAAAGCTAGGATAAGACCCGTACCTTGTGCGGGGTGTGATTATTATTAAAAAATATGTATTTTATATTTTTGAGAATAGTTTGTAAAAGTTTAGGATATAAACATGTTTTATGGATATCAATAAGTCATAATTTTTATTCTTCTGAAATAGGTAATATAGAAACATTGGTATAAAGTTTGATACAATGAAGATATAATTGTGACTATACATTATAAATACGAAGTGGATATGATTTATTTATATGTAACAAAACTTGGAACAAATAAAATGGACATAGAAATCGTGATGACAGTTGTTGTTAATACATTTATTAGATCTAATTTATGAATGACGTTTCCAAAAATATATGATCTTTGTGATAAAGATAATGTGTTTGTTGTTAAAAAAACAAATAGCAAAACAATTGTTCTTCTTTCATATTCATGAGTAATTCGCAATCCACATTGACTGTTTTGATTGTATTGAGCTGATTTTGGTAGTTAATAATTTACTTATGAATATGAGCAATTCCGTTTAAACAGCAAGAGATCTATCACATTAATTGTAACTAAATCTATCAAGTATTCCCTTCATAATATTGGAAACAAAATATGCCGTGACAAATGCATAATCGTATTAAGAAAAAAATGATTGCATTATATCCCAAAATGACACATAACTTTCGGTAATTAGCGTCCATAAATCAATGTTTGAATACATATTTTGCGTGGAGAGGAAGACACAATTCAAAATTATGCATTGTTTGCTCACCTAATGTTATTTTCCTAAATTGTTGTTGACTTTTATTGCTATTGTAGGTTGCACGGAAGCTTTGTCGGAGGTCCGCTTCCCGCTTCGGAACCGGAATCGGAATCGGAAGCTTGTGGAAGCTCTCAGAATCTCGTTTCCAATACGCTTCCAAAAATACATCTTTAAAAACACTTTAGAAGCTTACGATTCCATTTTGGAATCACGCTTCCGTTTTTTTTAAAATACAATATCGTAAATAAATAAAAATAGAAGAAACATTGTTTTTATATAATACTGAAATAGAGAATATAAATATAAAAGCATTAAAACTAATACTATATTTTTTTATGCATTGAAAGTTTATTAGAGATATATCGTCTATATTTAAATATACTGTGTTAATTATTTACGAAATGTTAAAAAATAATTAGTATAATAATATTTTATAAACTTAGTTTATACATAGTTTCACGGTTTTAACATGAAATCATTTAAATTATTATAAATGAATATTTTTATTTTAATTTGAATCCTATAATTGTTAGTCACATTTGTAATCTTTTATATTTTAATATGTATATATATACATATATAAATATACGCTTCCGACACGTTTCCGCTTCCTAATTTTATTAAAAAAATCGCTTCTACGCTTCCACACGATTCCGCTTCCGCGTTTCCGCTTCCGCGTTTCCGCTTCCGCGTTTCCGCTTCCGTTTCCATGTAACATACTGATCATAAGAATTTTGAAAATGTTTGTAGTTCAGAATACTACAACGTGTTATGATTGGTCGAAGTTATCAAAAATAAGTTGTTCCATGTTATATTTTTTAAATATTTTTAATTTCTTTTTAAGTCTGATTTAGATAGGTGGTGTCAAGATATTTTGATATATTACATGGAATTCAGTTATGTGGCAAATAATCATGAAAGTCTTCTAAATAATAATAAAACAAATTTGATGTAAAAAAAACAAATATAATTCTATGTAACAAAGTCCAACTTACGTTGTTAGTTTTTAGAATAGGATCAGCCTAATTGATTTCGTAGCTTTGTAACATATAAAATAAAACCATATCACATGTTCGCGAATTTGGCTTCGGATGCTATACAATAAAGTTGCATTTATTAAAATACAAAAACAAATACTATATAATAAAATCCCATTTATTCTGAATATATTCTCTTCATGGCTTTGTTATATACGACATGTTCCAGAAAACATATGTATCATATGTTCAACTGCTGTTGAAAATTAGATAAAGAAATATAGGTAATCATATGTGTGCAAACTAATACTATGAGATATAAATATTTATAAGACTCGTTGCATTTATGGTTTGAAATCAGTCCAATGGTATTATTTGTAAATACATTAGGTGAATGTGGGTGTTTCTAAAAAGAGGTTGAGAAGCTTTCTTATTGCGACACATCAGCCAATGGCACACCGTAAATATGTTACAACTTTAAGGTTTTTTTTTTATTTTGCTCCTCTTTTAATAATAAGAGGATTATATAAGTGGTCTTTTGCCGACAATATGACTTTCAACAGTCTTATATAACAAAACGTTATTATTTCTTTGAATGGTTTAAAACAACAATGTAAAAAATTGAACCATCGCAAAATCATTAATATAAATTAATTATCTATATTATTGAAATTGAAGTACCTTTTTGATATTATTAAAACTGAAGTATTTTTTGGTACTCCATTTTTTTATAGATTTAGATTTTTTTATTTATAGATTTAGCCACTGTATTTAAAATAATTAAATACTTTATTTTTACATTTTTTATATAAGACTCTGTCACAATATTTAAAATTAATCTATATTATCAAAATTGAAGGAACTTTTGGTAATTTCTTTTATTTACAGATTTAGAATTCTTTTTATATACAGATTTGACCACTGTATTTAGAATAAATTAAATACTTTTTCTATACTTCTTTTTACAGATTTTGCCACATCATTTAAAATCAATTAAAAATATTAGTTACAACTTTAAAGCTTATTTAACCATATCAATATTCATATCTTGACCATTAATTATTTTAATTATATATATTATTAAAACTGTTGGACCTTCTGTTACTTCATTTTATTTACATATTTAGACTTCATTTTATTTATAGATTTAACCACTACATTTAAAATAATTAAATACTTCATTTTTATAATTTTTTTACAGATTATATCACAATATTTAAAGTTAATATATATTATTAAAACTGAAGTAATTTTTGGTAATTCCTTTTATTTACAGATTTATACTTCTTTTTGTTTACAGATTTAGCCACTACATTTAGAATAAATTAAATACTTTCTTTTTATACTTCTTTTTTTTACAGATTCTGCCATAGCATTTAAAATCAATTAAAAATAATTAATTACAATTCTAAAGCTGATTTAACCAGATATTCATATTTTAACCATTAATCATTTTAATTAAACCGGTATTATGTTATTAGCGGCTATAACAAAATTATGGTTGTTGTTTTTTTGTGGTTAAAATAAAAACACAAACTGAAATATATATAGTATATATTATATAAAATAATATTATATATAATTTTACCTTATTTAGTTTAGTTAAATATAAATATTTTGGGAGTAAAATTTTCAAAAAACAAAATATCATAAAATTGATAATAATCCATAGATTACTAATGCAAAAAATTAAACTTTTAGTATGTTGTTTTATTTAAAAATAAATAAACAAAAAAGCAAGAAGTTAATATATGAAAAGCACAATTACATCAAATTGCATCAAACTATAAAATTTTAAATATAATATTATGTTCAAAGAAAAGAAATTATTATCAAACATCTATATTATAAATAATATATACTCCTCTAATATAATTTACAAAACATAAAAAATATAGATAGACATTTTATAAAACTAATGATTTATGAGTTTACTTTGAACATAAGTTAAAACATCCGCACGGGGACGCGTATCAAGTTCTAGTGATATATTGTATATACGTCAAGTTTCATATGGGTTTGAAACTCACATTAACTATAAAGTATAAGTGAATTTGTATCTAGTATATTGTTTTATTTTCAGAATTAAGGTTCTAACCAATACAAAATTAGAAAAATTGAATCAAGTATCCGAAGGAACAGTTTTGATAGATATTGTAAAGAGAATCGGCAGTTAGATATGATGTGTTGAATGAAAAGCTAGGGAAGAATGGTGAAGAGAGAAAAAGATGAATCAAGAAAGTAGAATTTTTTTTCTATCTGAATTTCATAGATAACATTAGAGCATCTCCAATGTAATACTCTATTTTTTCCTCCAAAATGGAGTAAAAGTGAAAATGGAGTAAAAATACTCCAATCCTACTCCATTTTTCACTCCATAATGGAGTGATGAACAAACAAAAATTAGATTACTCCATTTATGGAGTAAACACTATTATGGAGTGAGATATAGAGTTGGGTTGGAGCAATCATTACTCCATATTCACTTTTACTCCATTTTGGAGGGAAAAATGGAGTAGGGTTGGAGATGCCCTTAGAAAGATACAAAGATGATACACTGAAGCCGGTGGAACACATAAACTTCTCTGGAAGCTAAACCCAAAAAACAGGGATCAAAAACCCAAACACACGGTGCCACATGAACAACTGATACATAAACAAATTCCTAAACTCCTTCGACAAACCCAGAAACAAATCAATATTACATAGAAAGAGCAAAGTCTTAATAATATATGACTAGCCAAATTTCTTGCCATGTAGCACGTAACGCATAGGCCTCCAAGAAGAGCAGAGACTTCATTTGAACCCCAAGTACACAATGACAACGCCAGAACCATCAAGACCTCATCTGATGCCATTTTTCACGATGACAACTATCGAACAACAACGCCTACACGATGCACAACCCCGTAAAGAGACACCACCTGAGATAAGCTCCACCTCAACCGTACCTTCATCTAGAGATCTCCACACCTCAACCTCGTTATATTGCTTCACCATACGAAGCCATTGAGGAAAACAGAGATTAAAAGCACCCAGGAAGAACACTTGAATAAGAGCGAGAAACAGAACTTCGTAACGGGAGAGGTAACCTGAAACCATCTTCATCTCAAGGAGCGTGACCTTCACCTTCTCACCACACACAACCACGACACTACTATACTGTTTCTGAATCAAAGATTAGTTAAGCCAACCCCAAAATACAAGAGAGATTTACCGGATTCAACCCTCTCAAATTGTCGCAGAACCACTCCAAACAGGCTGTGAAACAGCTACAACATCACAGGAGAACCACAAAGCTTGAAATTTTACCTTGATCAAAGACGCAGATGGAGACCGGACAAGGGTGAACCCTTATACACCACCGAGAAAACCGCTCCACGCCCACAGATCTACCAAAGGTTCATCAGATCTGAAAAATGAAAGGTTCTTCAAACTGATCTGAAGAAAACATGGTAAATCAGACTACTTTAAATGGAGAAGAAGAAAGGATCCGTGAGCAGACACGGAAAACAAAGAATTTAAGAGTAGTTCCAGTGACTGCGAGAGGCGGCGGCGGCCGGGCTTAGGATTTCACACGAGAGAGCTTTTGTAGCGCTTTTTTCACCCATTTTTCTAATTTTGATGATCAGGAAAGTAGAATTAAATTAACTACTGGAATTATTACCATGTATCATTAGATCTCAGAAATTAATAATTTAATGTCACAGATGTTATCAAATGGTCCCGTAGCTCAGTTGGTTAGAGCGTTGGTCTTATGAGCCGAAGGTCGCGGGTTCGAGCCCCGCCGGAACCATTTTCTTTCTAAATTTTTATCATACACATTAGCCTGCTTGGGTGCGATCATACCAGCACTAATGCACCGGATCCCATTAGAACTCTGCAGTTAAGCGTGATTTACGCACAACGATTTAGTGCGTAATATTTTTTTGGAAAGCTTAGAAAACATGGGCTGTAAGTATTTAGCTTTCTAAACCATTTGTCTCCATGCTAAAAAAAAAATCGCTGTGGACAACTTTTTTAAAAAAATAAAGCTTGATTGCTTTGTAATTCAAACTAAAGATTTCAATAGTGTTGTGTACAGCATCCACATCAACAACTAGAGCTGGGAATTTTAATCAAAGCCCGCGGGTCGTTTGATCCGCCGCAGAGCGGATGCGGTTCGATTGATTTAATTTTTTTTATTTGCGGATGTGGGTGTGGATTGAGATTAATTTAAGCGGCACGGATGCGAGTTAGCAGAATATGAGTCACGGATACTCGTACACCCGCAAATTTATAAAAATGATTTTTTTAAAGAACTGTTTTCTTTCTAAAAGTAATTATTTTCGTAAAAAATAATTATTTACGTAAAAAATAAAATAAAAATATTTATATAATTTTAGTTATAAATGCATTATTTTAATATTATTTTTCAATAACATAATTAATATATAATTAAAATAATTATTTTTGATATAAATATTATTATCTACGGATCAAGCGGTTTACCTGCGGGTTTTGGCAGGACGGGTTTGGGTATAAAGTTTTTGGTCTGCGGGTTATGCGGATTGAATTTTTGAATAAAAAAATTGATTCGACCCACGGGTCCATGGGCGAGTCAGGGCAGGCCGATTTATTATTATTTATTAAAACATAATAGTTTATACGGTTAGAAATCAGATTTATTAAAACATACATATATTTTATTTACTATAAATTTTTGAATATAATATTTTCTGTTTTATTTAACCTTTAAAATTAATAATATCATAATATTATTAAATAATTATTTTAGCACACTATTTACTAATGAAAATAAAATATATATTTTATTTAATTTGTTGAAAATGAAAAACACAAAGTAATATTATATACTATTAAAGGAGAATTTCTAATAGAATTTGTCTTTGGTTTTGTGAGATAATTACAATACTATGTCACTTCTATATTTATGGATAGCATAATTAATATCAACCAGACAACTAATCTAGAAAATAGTCCAATTTTTCTTTTAAAAAAATCATGTATAATCTTTTTATTTAACATTTCCATTTCAATACCTACTACTATATTTTTTTATCTTAAAAACTATTTACAGAAAATTACTAAAAACGTACCAACTATAACTTTTAATATAATAAAATTTTGAGAATATGCTTTGAAGTTAAGATATTTTTGATAAATACTAAACTAAACACTATATATATTTTTATTAAAAATAGTAATGAAAAAATTACTAAGTTTTAATGTTCAGAAATGAGAAAATCAGTAAGTAACATTGATATTATAAATATGTCAAAAATACCAGAATATGTAAACAAATATCTTAACAAACAATCTATTAATGTGAATAAAATATTTAACTTAACATATCAATAACAGTTTTGTGGGAATTTTTGAGAACAAAATTATATTCCTTACCAAACTATTGTCAAATATTATTTTATCATTTAAAATTATATCCAGTTTTAAAACTTTAAAAACATATAAATAATAGACGACATGTCTAAAGAGAATAATTGTACTATGTATATTTATATAGAATTTAAGATAATTTTATAAAATTTATAATATTAATAAATTATATATGTTAATGTATGCTATAAAAGATTATATACAGATTATCGACTCTATCTATTCGACTACAGGTATGTATCCGATATAAAAATACTGTTTGTGATTTAAATATTATAATAGAAAATGTTTTAAAAAATATTTTAATAAAAAGTTATAGATTGATGCATATTTTATCAAATTATCAACAGAAAATGTATGCTCTTTTTATAGTACGGGTCAAAAATGCAATTTTTAGTTCAAAACAAAGTGACAAATAATTATATCAATGTTTAATTATGAATAGCATATTAATACAATAAACTATGTACATATTATTAGTTTATTTTAAAAAATTACATATAAATATACTAATATATTTTAATGAATCGGGTTTTTCAATTTATTTGGTTGGATCGGTTTCTTAAAAATAATATCAGTTCGGTTTATTCTATACCAAATCTAAATCATATTTTTTATTTTGGAACAATCTGTTTATTTTGGCATTATGAAGTCCAATTCATGTTTTCTATTTTGGATCAGTTATGTTTTAGAGGATTGAATACCCCTACATACACATTGACTTTTATATAATCTCTTTAACATTGTAATTATTAATAAGCTTTGTCCAATTACGTTTTTTAACTTTTCTTCTAACGTTGACAAAAAAAAAACTTTTTATACTAACACTCAAAGAGGAGAGACTCTCGGGCCCAACCCAAAACCAAACGGTATGCTTTAAAATTTATCACCAAGACAAATATTTTGAGTCGGATCTATAGTATAAAAGCTGATTATTATGAAGAATATAAAATGTTCACAAGACTGTTGGGGGAGTATACAGAAAAAAAATTTGATGGATAAAATAAGAACTGGGAAGCCAAAATGCAACCAATGATATCAGCAAATCTTCTTATTCGCAGAGTAAAAATAAAAATCTTTGGGGACGAGACTTGGTTGAGAATCGACAGAACAGTTGTTGTTCAGTCCATGAGTTTGTAACGCTTCTCTTGCACGCCAGAAACTCCCATCTGTATCTCTATGATTGTGTGAAGTGGCATCTGTTAAATACATTCATAAAATGTCAATCTTCTTATTATCATACAATCTCGTATTTTCTAAATCAGATTACCTCGATCTGGGGTATCTCTTTGAGGGGACGATCCGCAAAATATGCATACAGTGCTCTCAGAACGGCCTGTGTAAAAAGTAAAAACCAACCAACGGTAAGAGGTGTTGGGATTCGAGACTGCGTCAGAGACTACCTAAGAGACTACGTCAGCGAATACTTCAGGGACTTCGTCAGTCAAGATTGGTGATGGAAATCAAACAAGATCGCATAACTTAAACCAAGACAAGGATGTCATATTAGGAAAAAGGAAATATCACTTTATTGAAGGTGATAGGTTCCTGGAAATATTACTTCTCATGGAGTTATGGAAGTTGCAAGTATTTTGGAATATTTCCTAATAGGTTTATGGAAAGGGGCGAATGCCCTAACCCAACTAGGTTAATGTAATAAACTCCTACTATATAAGAGGAGCTCGTGTGCACTCTTCTCTAAAAAAAAAAAAAGTCTTTGTAACGATATGTGTAAGAAAGACCTAGCTTGGTTGTAAGCTTTGGTTGAGAGAGAGAGAAAGGTACTATATCTTGTACTTGAGATTATAGTGATTTGCCTCATTGCCAGGCCCCAGGGACGTAACCACATTTAGGTGAACCCTGGGATATCAAATTCTTGTGTCTATCTTCTATAATTCCGTGTTCTTCTTCTGTTCTCCATAGATCTACAAACTCATACTTTCTAACGTACTACGACAAGTGCATCAGAGAGTGCTTCAGCGAGTTTGTGTGGTGAGTTTTCTCAACAAAGTGGTATCAGAGCCTTAGGTGGTGTTCTCAATGTCTACTAAAGTAAGGATTGAGGTGGAGCGGTTCGATGGGAAGGGAGACTTCTCGTTGTGGAAGAAGAGGATGCTTGCGCATCTGTCAGTCCTTGGTCTAAAGGATGTATTAGAAGAGTCCGAGTCACCTTCTGTCTCAGCTAGGAAGAAGGATGAAGACGAGGATGTTTACAAAGAGCGGTCAGAGAAAGAGGAAGCTGAAAGGCTTGAAAGATCAGAGAAGGCGATGAATCTGATCATTCTCAATGTTGGGGATCATGTGTTAAGGAAGATCGAGTTGTGTACTACAGCTGCTTCTACATGGTCTACACTGGAGAGGTTATATCTCTCAAAGACTCTACCGAATAGAATTCACTTGCAGCACAAGTTCTATACCTTCAAGATGGTTGATACTCGGAGTATGGATGAGAATATCGATGACTTCTTGAAGATTGTCTCTCACCTGTCAAGCGTGAATGTAACTGTGTCAGAGGAGGTACAAGCGATTCTGCTCCTGAATTCGCTTCCTTCACGGTTCAACTCTCTCAAGGAAACGCTTAAGTACGGCAAGGATACATTGTCGTTGGAAGAGGTGACAAGTGCAGCAAGGTCTAAAGATCAGGATCTGAAATCCTCTACGGCTTCACATGATATTGGTGAAGGTCACTATGCTAGAGGAAGGACTAAGAAGAAGGATCCTGTGAGGAATAACAAGGGCAAGTCTAGATCAATCTCAGGGTCTAGGATAACTTGCTGGTTCTGCAAGAAGCAGGGACACACCAAAAGAGAGTGTTATGCATACAAGAAGAAGTATGGCAGAGATGAAGAAGAAGGTGAGGCAGCGGTTGTGATAGATCCTGATTCAGATGATGATGCACTTTCGGTAGGAGATAAGTGGCATCATGATAAGTGGGTGATTGATTCTGGATGTTCCTACCATATGACGTGTAGGAGGGATTGGTTTCACAGGTTTCAAGAGCTGACTTCAGGACAAGTTCTTCTTGGTAATGATTGCGCGGTTGGAGTGCAAGGGATTGGTACAATCAACATCAAAGCTTATGGAGGTTCGGTTAAGACACTCACGAATGTCAGGTATATTCCGGAATTAAGAAGGAACTTGATATCCACGGGAACCTTGGATTTATTGGGCTTTGAGCATAGTGGTGGACATGGGAAGACTAGGTTTTACAAGCATGGTAAGCTAGCACTTCAGGGAACCTTGTCCGGGTCATTGTACCTGTTAGATGGTGAGACTGTGTCAGGTGAAGTAAACTGCAGTGTCAAGAAGAAACCATCTAAGGATGAGACAGTCTTGTGGCATAGACGTCTTGGGCACATGAGCATGAAGAATCTACAGATTCTTGCCCAGAAAGGGGTGATCGATAAGAGGAGGATTGGTGATTTGGATTTCTGTGAGAGCTGTGTGATGGGGAAGCAGAAGAGGGTAAGCTTCAGCATCGGGAAACATGATACAGGTGAAGCTCTCAAGTATGTACATGCTGATTTATGGGGATCTCCAAGTGTGACACCAAGTCTGTCAGGGAAGCAATACTTCCTGTCTATTATCGATGATTATACAAGGAAGGTCTGGATATATTTCTTAGCTACTAAAGGAGAAGCCTTTAGTAAATTCTGTGAATGGAAGAAGCTGGTCGAGAATCAAGTCAAGAAGAAGGTGTGTTGTCTTAGAACAGACAATGGACTTGAATTCTGCAACACAGAGTTTGACAGCTTCTGTAAGCAACATGGAATCAAGAGACATATGACTTGTGCATATACACCACAGCAGAACGGTGTAGCTGAACGTATGAACAGGACTCTGATGGAAAAGGTGAGATGTTTTCTGGTTGAGTCGGGTCTAGAGGAAAAATTCTGGGCTGAAGCAGTATCTACGTCAGCATATGTGACAAACAGGAGTCCATCTTCTGCCATAGATGGGAACATTCCGGAGGAACTTTGGTTGGGCAAGAAGCCCGGTTATCTGCACCTGAGAAGATTTGGATCAGTGGTTTACGTCCATGCAGATCAAGGAAAGCTCAAGGCCAGAGCTAAAAAGGGAATCTTCATAAGTTATCCAGTGGGTGTGAAAGGATACAAAGTTTGGCTTCTTGATGAGGAGAAGTGTGTTATAAGCAGGAATGTGGTATTTACAGAAGATAAAGTCTACAAGGATTTGGATGTCTGCAAGAAGAAAGCAGATGTCACAGAGGAGCTAAGAAATCAGACGGTGCTGGAAAATACAGCAGGATCTGCGTCAGGACCGGAAGTTGATACTTCAGGTGGAGCTGTTGAAGAAACAGTTGAGTCAGCTGGTGACGTAGGTGACAAACAAGGTGAAAGTCTTGAAGGATATCAGCTAGCAAGAGATAGAGTTCGGAGAAGAATAGTGCCACCTGCACGGTACTCCGACTCAGATGATGTAGCAGCGTTTGCACTATATGTAGCTGATGATGTATGTGCTGAAGAACCTCAAGACTATCATGGAGCGATGAACAGCGAAGAGCGAAAGCAGTGGGCTGAAGCATGTGGTGAAGAGATGACTTCACTGGATAAGAACCAAACCTGGAAGCTTGTAAGAAGGCCTAGTAAGCGTAAGGTGATAGGCTGCAAGTGGGTCTTTAAGTTGAAGTCCGGTATACCTGGTGTTGAGAAGCCTAGATTCAAGGCTCGGTTAGTTGCTAAGGGATACTCTCAGAGGGAGGGTATTGATTATCAAGATGTGTTTTCACCCGTCGTGAAGCATGTATCCATAAGGTTCTTGTTGTCAATTACAGTGAATCAGGATTTGGAGCTTGAGCAACTTGATGTAAAGACTGCGTTTCTTCATGGTACACTTGAAGAAGAGATTTACATGGAGCAACCAGAGGGATTTCAGGTTAAAGGGAAAGAGGATCACGTCTGTCTACTTCAGAAGGCTCTTTATGGACTAAAGCAAGCACCAAGACAATGGAACAAGTGTTTTGATCAGTTTGTGGTTAGTCACGGTTTTGTGAAGAGTGAATATGATCACTGTGTTTACATCAAGGAGGTAACCAAAGGTACATACATCTATTTGTTGCTATACGTGGATGATATGTTGGTTGCATCAAAGGATGCGGCAGAGATCAAGAAAGTGAAGCAGTTGCTGAGCAGCAGATTTGAGATGAAGGACTTGGGTCCAGCAAGACGGATTTTGGGAATGGATATTGAGAGAGATCGTGCAAAGGGGATTCTAACACTGTCTCAATCTGGTTATATCAGGAAAATTCTCAAGGTATTCGACATGGATGAGTCAAAGAGTGTATCAACACCTATTGGTGCACATTTCAAATTGTCAGCTGTAGTAGATGATGAAGCAGAGACATGTATGGATGATATTCCATATGCTAATGCTATCGGAAGCATAATGTATGCTATGATAGGCACGAGATGTGATCTGGCGTATGCATTGGGGTTGGTTAGCAGGTTTATGAGTAAGCCTGGGATGGTTCATTGGACTGCGGTTAAGTGGGTATTGAGGTACCTGAAGGGAACACAAGATCTGAAACTGTGCTTCAGGAAGAATGAGGCGTTTAATGTTGAAGGTTTCTGTGATTCTGATTTTGCTTCGGATCTGGACAAGAGGAGGTCGATCTCAGGTTATGTTTTCAAGGCTGGTGGGAATACAATCAGCTGGAGATCGAGTCTACAAAGCGTAGTGGCTTTATCAACGACTGAAGCAGAGTATATGGCGCTTGTTGAAGCAGTCAAGGAAGGAATTTGGTTAAGGGGCTTAGCAGAGGAGCTTGGATTCAAGCAAGACACGGTGGTGATATCGTGTGACTCTCAAAGTGCATTGTGTCTAGCCAAGAACAATGTGTATCATGAGAGGACTAAGCACATCAGCAGAAAGATGCACTTCATCAGGGATATCATTGCTCAAGGTGATGTAAGTGTGAAGAAGATATGTACTTCTTGGAATCCTGCAGATATATTAACCAAGGTTGTTCCGGTTAAGAAGTTTGAGGAAGCGGTGGACTTCCTTGGTATGTCCGAACACTAAGGAGCATTCGGCATCACCTGGCAAAGCACGAGTTTGCTTAACCTAAGTAGTGGATCATGTTTGATGTCATCAAGGTGGAGTTTGTTGGGATTCGAGACTGCGTCAGAGACTACCTCAGAGACTACGTCAGCGAATACTTCAGGGACTTCGTCAGTCAAGATTGGTGATGGAAATCAAACAAGATCGCATAACTTAAACCAAGACAAGGATGTCATATTAGGAAAAAGAAAATATCACTTTATTGAAGGTGATAGGTTCCTGGAAATATTACTTCTCATGGAGTTATGGAAGTTGCAAGTATTTTGGAATATTTCCTAATAGGTTTATGGAAAGGGGCGAATGCCCTAACCCAACTAGGTTAATGTAATAAACTCCTACTATATAAGAGGAGCTCGTGTGCACTCTTCTCTAAAAAAAAAAAAGTCTTTGTAACGATCTGTGCAAGAAAGACCTAGCTTGGTTGTAAGCTTTGGTTGAGAGAGAGAGAGAGGTACTATATCTTGTACTTGAGATTATAGTGATTTGCCTCATTGCCAGGCCCCAGGGACGTAACCACATTTAGGTGAACCCTGGGATATCAAATTCTTGTGTCTATCTTCTATAATTCCGTGTTCTTCTTCTGTTCTCCATAGATCTACAAACTCATACTTTCTAACGTACTACGACAAGTGCATCAGAGAGTGCTTCAGCGAGTTTGTGTGGTGAGTTTTCTCAACAAGAGGAACTCATTGGCAAGCTGGACAATGTATAGTTTGAGCCTCTAGACTTTGATCATGTGCATGAATTCTTCAAAATCCAGTGGCAAAGGTTTTTGATATTAAATTATTAATAGATTGTTTGGAGTATAACCTGGTGAGATATCACGACGACAGGAGCTCTTTGTCGTTCTAACTCAATGATCACAGGTTCAAGCCTGCATTGTCAAGAAAAAGTAAAATGTTTGCTTGAGGTTAGTTTATGACTCGAATGTAGAAGTAGAAGAAGAAGAAGAGACGAACATACCGTTGGATTACATCAAGGTAGGACTCTCCACGAGGGTATCTGTATCGCAATTTGTCCTTTAACCGAGATCTGCAGTCATATCCACCATAAGATGATTTAAAAGAAGTCTAAGATTGATAAACTTGTACCATAGAGCTTAGACATGAAGTCAAATATGCAATATGGGATGTAAGTTGGTAACTTCAACAATTTTGCACTCTAGTTTCGTGGCTTTATGATGAGCAAAACTATAGAAACCATTCTAGTTCTATCTAATTGCGCATAGCAATTACAGGTTCTACCGTGTCCCAGCTGATAACTATTTTTTTACATTTACAGGTTCTACGAAAGTCACTTACTCGTACTCTTCCGGCATGTTCTTCTTTATCTCTTCATATGTCATTCCATCGCAAACTCCAGAATTGATCTCGTCCAAGGCACGCCATTGCACCTAAAGATGAAGATTGGAGAAAATGATTCTTCCTTGCAGTAACAACACATTTAAGAGTCAGAAGATACACTGGTAGTTGGTAAACACCAACCTTAGGGAATCCAACGATGGGACCTGCTGTTAAGATTGTTCTCTGAAGTGTACTGGTCCAAATCTGAAAAAAAAAGAAAAGCGTCAATCAGTATTTACCGTTAGAATTGAAACATAGTGTAGCAGTCTGCAATACTTACCGAAGCAGCCTTTTCGTTTTTTAGTCGCTTTTCGACAAAGTTGGCAAGCTTCTTTGCATAAATTTTTCCAGATTCACTACGTTTCAAAGTTGACAAAGGTTACGAGGACACATTTCAAACAAGAAATACAATCAAGAGCCGAACTAATCAACTGAGGAAGTAGCAGAAAGACTTGTCAAGCAAAACTACTGGGATAGATTCGTATGGAATTAAGATGAAATGGAGGGAACAAAAGGAAAATAGAACCCGTAGTAGGCATCGTCTCAGAGGAGAAATTGCCAAGAGATACTCACATTTGAGAATTTAGAGGAAACTGAGCAAGAACATACCTTATAACACTGTCTCCTCCAGTTCGGCCTCTAACATTGTCCATACTTTCTCCATGCCGGGTGAGCAGTATTGGTCGTGGAGTCAGATGCGAATTCACCTAATTGAAGATAGAAAAAAATAGCTTACTTAATAAAACAATGATCTCGTTATCCTTAACTTATTCTTATTGAATTAGATAATGAATGTTGACAATGAGATTAATCATTGCAAGTATACAGCTTATAAGCTGATTACAAATAGGCTAAAGAAATTTCAATTAAGAAAACAAACAAGAGACATAGGCTAATTCATACCAAGAAAAACACAATTCTTCCAGGAAGGTAACCACTTATATTGTTCACCTGCACAAATAATTGATTAACAGTCAGGAATAGTCAAAACTATTAATCGTATGGAGAGCAGTATGAAAATCCATCAGTGACACATCAAGCACAAATATGAAACATACTTGTATCTGTCCACCATTACCGCTGACCATATCAATCATTTTGATGTAAGAACCTTCTTCAACAGGCTCATAAACCTGGTAAGAAAAGAATAAACATCGACATTTAAACCCAGTACCAAGGCAAGGGTGCATCACAACTCAGTCTTTATCAGAGTAATTAAGACACATATAGAAACTACGGGTTTGTATAGATACCCTCTCATAATTGGCCAAACGGTCTCTAAAGTCTTTCACTCCAGCTTCAAAATCCGTCCTGCAGAATAGCATAAACAATTAGTGTCCAGGTAGAAGAAGACGTCTTACTAGGAACCAAAAAAAGAAGAAGTTGATGACAAAGGACCCTACTCTTCTTCGTAATCAGGACTTTGCTGGATTTTAAGACGTATGTTTCTTTCTATAATGCGTTCATCATTGCATAATGTTTCCAGAAAGATAATCTATATAAGAGATAAAAGGTCAATCAGTATATTTACAAAGCCAATATCAGCGGAAGATGGTCAGGACAGCGTTACAAGCACTGCACCTAAAGAATGAGAATCTACATCACAGTATTTCGAAGCTACAGTACCTTACACTTCCCTTCAGCCATTTTCATCAACATATTACGTCGAACTCGTGTGCTATTAGTTGCATCAAAGATTCCGACCTAAAGATGAAAACTATTTAGAATCCAAGATATAAAAGCCAGGAAAAAACATATAACTCAAAAATACTTACTTGACCACCATCTTCCATCCAAGCTATCATGTCCTCCATTGCAAGTGCTGCTACCTAGTGTGTGGCATGTGATATATTAAAACTATTTCCAAAGAAGAAGATAAATAGTGTTAACACTGATCACTGAATCAAACATCTCCCAGTCATAACGAATTAAATTGAAAGTACCATAAAGATGAATTTAGACGCGCAAGACTAAGCCATTCAAATTACTACATACCTCAGTTCGTGCCTCCACACCTTCTTGATTGTCAGCTCGAAAGAAATCAGCACACTACAAAAAGCTCACTATCACTAATCAACCAAAATGGAGGGCAGCTACGTATAAAACACTGATTAAAAAATCCGGCTTTACCTGGTTAACTCCATGTTTAAGCCGTCGGTACTGTGAATAAATGGAGCAATGACTGAGTCAATCTATTCCACAAATGCTGCTAATTACAGAACACAAAAAAAAATAATAGCAAACCTTTCCAACATTAAAATGTTTAGTATCGTGCCCCAACCAGCGTAGATATCTTGTCAACTTTGCTGCAGTAAAAGTCTTTCCACGAGCTGGCAAGCCTACCTAATACAATTTGTTAGGAATAATCAGTCTTATTTCAGCTTCCAACAATTAAACAACGACACACGAGCTGAAAGGCCTGCGGAAACTATGAACAGCGTCTATATGGAAAAATTACCAGGACAATTGCTAAATGTCTATCCTCTTTAGGTCCAAGCATTTGATCAGCTACCGCTGCTGCTGCAACAGCTCCTGCAGCCGCCGGCATTGAATTCTACAGAGAAACAAGGTCAAAAAAGTTTAAGATAATACCCACCGGAAATAGAAAACTAACTAATGCCAAAACCTTGGTTTGAGCATCAAGTTTGAGGCCAGCCAAAAAAGAGCTTGCGCTAACAGACTTGACTAGCCTAGGGGAGCCAACACCGCGATCAACAAAGAGCCCCCTTTGACCATCTTTCTGTTGAATTGGTGAGAGTATCCCCACTGACTTTGACTCACCCACTCCTGAAGTCGAATAGGAATCCGAGTGATCGGGGATAATGACCTCCATGTCCTAAGAGTAAGATGCATGACAATGATTAAAATAAGTAAAAGATGACCATCAACCAAAGCATAGGCATCTATAAAAGTAGAACCTCTGCAGATGGTGATCCATCCTCGCTAACAGCAGAAACTCTAGGACTCTTCGACGCTGCCTTTGGAGTATCGTCATTAACAAACGAACCAGAAGCTGAAAGAGATCGTGGATTCTCTGCATTGTCAGCTGCATAGAAAAGGGACGACTGCGCAGAAGGTGCAGGAGCAGGAACTTCATAATGCTCAAGATCAAGCTCCAAACTCTCCGAAGGACAACTCTGCAAGATCAAGGGTTTAGTCAGCACCTTTATATCTCCAAAAACAACAAAGAAGTGAAAGAACAGAGCACCTCGACAGGGGTTGGGTCAGGATTGATGCTGACATCAGGGATACCACGTACTGTAGAAGGCTGGAGATTCTCTCTGTAAGCTCGCCAACTAGCAGCGAGATCAAAGGGTGAAACTCTAACAGCGTTGATGAACACTCGGGACTCAACGATCACATCGCCTTCAAGCTTAAACAGAGCAACCCTCGCATCTCCTTGCAAGGAGCCACCAGTGAGAATCCTGTTTTCACCTTCCTCCACAATGCAAGGCGTATCTCTATACTTTGGCTTCAACAAAAACTTGAAATCCAAAGTCTCTACACACATTGATTGATGAAAACACTATTTGATTACAAAATTGGCGTCAACTATATGCTAAATTAAACCTGGACACACTTATGAGGAACCTGAAAACAGGTTCGGTTATGGTTTGGATTATATCAATTACCTAAGCTAATTCTCTAGAACCAAATAAACGAAACCGGAATCAAACATAACCAAATAAGTACCTGAATTTCTATGATATAGTTTAAATACATATTAATATTAATTATATTTAGTTTTAAAATATTCAAATAATTTAAATTTTTAATTATAAATTAAAATACCAAACAACTGAATTACAAGAATATTTTTTTTATCCAAAATGTTAAAATTATCCAAATAATCCAAATTTTTATCTGAAAACCTAATAAAGCCTGAAATTTAAACCGGACAATTGAAATTTCTGACTTTTAATCCGAGTTAACCAAAAAACGGTTTACAATTTTGTTACCCGAGTGGAATGGAAAACCAAAATATCTAAACCGAAATTTCTAAATGATCCTAAACCTCTAGAATCAAAAGAACATAACCGGAACTAGGATGTCCAGGTTTATGTATGGTAAAATGGATGGTCCGAAAATACCGTGATCAGGAGGAACAACGAAGCTTAGCTCCGACATTGACGCAGATTCACGTAGCATCGGAAGCTGTTATAGAAGAAAAAGCGACGCTATCAAATTCCCAGATGGAAATGCACAAAGGACGAATAATCACAAAAATGAACCGATGCTCACAGCATTGGAAGGATCCCATGAGCCGACGAGAGGAACAGAGCCGTAGACATGAGGAGTGAGCTCGCCTTCAACCTTAGAGTTCTCCATTTTGAGTGAGACGTAGAGCTGACCTCCTCCGCCATTGGAGCCATCCTCCTCGTCTTCATTGTTCTTCGATGCACCTGACCCCATCGGAACCACCCGTCTTCTGATTTGAGTTTAATGAAAGAAGGAATGTGTAACAGAAAGAATCAAACGGATAAGAGATTTGAGAGAAAGAGATGAATCGAAGCTTTTTATTTCCTTTTTTTTCCGGAAAAAAATAAATAAAAAATTCAGTTGTTGCTTCTCCGTTGTACATTGGGATAACCGGATAAGAGAAAATACGTGGTGCTTGGTTACTTGGTTTGGGTCGTTTCCGGTCGGGTCGGATTACATGTTGTGGCTTATTGGGCTGGGCCTTATGTGGCTTACTTTGTTACATTAAGAATGAAGGAGACATTAATAATACACGAGCAACAAGACTTGTATTTAGCTCTAGTTTCTTACATGTCCAATGCATAATCTTAAACGCAAGATTACAACATGTGTTGATTACAACATGTGTTGAGTCTCTTAATTGTTGCACCAGGAGGCCACACAAGCCCACCTTCAACTCGGACAGCGAGTGGTGAAAAGGAAGATGCGTACATACATAGCAAATCGAAACTACGAGTTAAAATAGGATAGTCTTTCGTGACTAGCAAGATATTAAAGAACAAACCCTGACACTAGCAGAGGAGTTGGTCTTTTATTTTATTTTTCGCTAATATATACTGTTCTTGGTGAATAACCAACTGGATAAAAAATATGGTTGACAGACACTTTACAAACAGAACAAATCACTCTATAGTACAAATAGAATCTCTTCCTAGTTCCTATACATTTTAATCAACAGCTTGCTTACTTACCGTTACCCCAAACCAAACCAGACCGGACATTAAACGCAAATCTTACAAAAATACAAACGCATATTTAAACGGCCAACAAATACATCGACCCTTCTAAACCAATAATAAACCAGCTAAAAACGATAGACCCAACCAACCGACCGCAAGTTTCAAGCTGCCGCTTGAACTATGTGATCTACCAGCACCAGCGCCAGCAGAATGAATGGGAACTACACGTCCCACGCCGCTTGAACGGCTTCGACCGCCTCCGGTGCCTCTACCTCCCCCACCACCAGCACGTCCTCCTCTTTTGATTACAACAGCTAATTCCCGAGCATTTCCTTGAAAACTAATGACATCTGGTTTTGAGTCACTGATGAGAGGAAGAATGTTATGGTTCGTATCAACTGAAGAAGGCAGCGAGTTAGCAGAAGGAAAAGCGTGATGAAGATGAAAGATGAACAGAATGTATAAAACTAAAGATGTTCTTTTCAAACCCATTTTCCTTTTGTTTTTGTTTTGTTTATGTGTCTTCTCACTATTCCCGTTTGCTACGTCTTTATATAAATTCCGGTTTCAAATTCAATTCTTCACTTGCAGACGCAATAAATAGCTGGTTGAGAAATAAGTTAAACGCGGCACACGTTGTTAGTTGCCTCTTTCGACCAAGTCTCCTCAAGAAGCTGCCCAGAATATATCTAATATATTTATACTTATCCATTTATATATTTATTTGAACCGTTTTATTCAAATAATATAAATAGATTTTTTTTTTGAACAACATATAAATAGATTCTCTAAAGTACTAAAAACATATAAGAAAACTTAAGTGATGTGTTAAAAAAAGCCGAGGATAAAAGAGTTCTGTGATCAATAATGACTGAGCAAAATATCCTTAAATTTTTAATTTGATTTGTTTATTCGAACCAAAAATTTCGGATATTTTAATCTTAAAAATATTTGTATGAAATATCTGTAAAAAATAAAATAAATCACAAAACTAATATTTTTATGAACAGATTCGATATGATATGTTATATATAAGATATATAAATCATATAAATATTATATTTTATATAAGTTTTACAATATTTTTATTTATTAAATATTATATTAATTAGTTATTAGAATTTCGAAAAGTAAACAACTTTTATTCTTGTAATAAAATATTACTTCTACATTATTTTTTACTTTTTATTTATTTGTAACGGAATTTTTAAAAAAGGTTAAAAAATTCAGATATCTGTACAAAATAATACTGTATTTGTTTTTGGTATTTTCTAAGTTGGTGGACTGATAAAATAATAGTTAGATAGCAAAAGAAAATAAAATATAAAGTTTGGCCGCGTGAACAGCTCCATTTAGGTGTAGAGACTAGAGACCATATAGACAACTGGCTTTGACTAATAATGACTTTGATCCCTCTCAGTAATAGTACGGAACTAGATCATGACCGAGCGGGTGTTAATTTTTTTATCTTTGTTCGTACTAAATGTTATACATGATTACTATGTGTATTAATTTTCAATTTTGAGAAATAAAAATGTGTTTGAATAAACAATGTGTACTAATGTGATTCCTTTGGCACGCTGCTGCAATCTTTACACCATATAAAACAGAAAAAGAAACAGATTTATAAACCGATAGAATAGAAAAATATTTATAAAAGCTGAAACAAATGCAAGTACAGATTCATCTGTGAGGATGCACTCAAATGTGTCGCCTCCAAAACCGGTGTTTTGTTTCTTAAAGGTTTCACACCATCTATCATAACTAAAGTGCTAGGTTTCGACATTGTGTTTATTTGAGAGTTTTTGTGAATGTCGTATAGTGAATAAAAAGTCGAATATTTATGGACAAATTTTGTGAGGTGAAAAAGAATATTTCACATTCAATTAAATCAATCATAATAAATAAAAATATCACAATTTGATGACTCATAGATTTTCGCTTGGATACAATATACTTGGAGAAGGGGATTTTTCATAAATGATTATTTAAATAACTTGGAGAAAGGTTTTTTTATAAAAGAATATTGACTGTATTTTTAAAGGAAAGGAATATCCGATAATCAATTACATTAACCATAGTAAATACTAAGAACATCGATTTTATTGTTTCCTAGATTTTAGGTTTGATAGAATAAATTTGGAGAAGAATATTTTCTATAACCGATTTTTAAAACTTGCGATATTATTAAATCTGATATTGTAGGCATGTTAAATCAATTTGGAGAAGTGGTTTTGCTATAAAAGATTATTTAGTGTATATTTTAGAATTGAGAGATTCAATTTTTTAAAGGAACAATATGGACCAATCTTAAGATGAATTATATATTATTGCAATATGGACAAACAGATGAATTATATATAATTGCAATGTGGACCAATCTTAAGAAGCTGGATGAATGTGAGCATGATGGTTTTATTACAAATACTATGTCTAATTTGTATATGATCATGGCAGGAATTATGGTTGCATATTTGAGTTGATCAGATATATTAGTATCTAATTTCTATGTATGTGACGATTCATATGTATCTTAGTATTCTTATTATATATATATTATATATAATTTTAATATGGACAAACAGATGAATGGTATGTATTTCATAGGAATGGTATCTATATATTATCTATCTTATTAAAACAGAAACATTATGTTGGACCTAACATTTATTTTGTAAGTTTTTAAATTAAATACACATTTATACTTTATACTTAAACATACATTAAATCACTAATGTTCCTTTCTTTATACTACTATCCATGTTTCCAAACAATATACTTATTTCTTTATACTACTATCAATGTCTCCAAACAATATATTTTTTATACTACTATTATTGTTTCCAAATAATACAATAATTAATCTTAGTTATTTTATATCTATCATTTTCTCTTTAAAATTTTGTAGAAACGTCATTATTTCATAAATTGCAAAATAGTGAACTTTAAAATTTCGATTATAAGATTACAAATTATGAAACTATTACAATTTAAATCCAATTAGATTACATATCGGTCATCCATCAGTTCAATCGGTTAGTCTCAGGTTTTAGTGATTTTTTAATATGAATATTTTAAAAACATAAATTGAATTGTCAGATCTCCGGATTAACCGGTATAATCACAATCGGGTTGAATTTAAAAAACACTGATTTAAATGCAAAATATTTTAAATACACACTCTTTGAAAATAACCAAAATATTTGTCAAATTATTAGTGAAATTTTTCATCGTAAAATATTCCACACTTCAAAAGCGCGGATCAAAATCTAGTATATAATTGCAATATGGACAAACAGCTGAATTATGTATAGTTGCAATATAATTGCAAGATTTAGTTTTAGAGCAATGGTACGTATTATATTTTTAGTATATAAATCGACATGTAATAATGGTACATATTAAATCTACATATAATATGTGGAAACTGTATATGGTATGTATTATAAATAAGGGATCATGTTTAATTTAAATATAAGAGGTTCACCTTTAAAATCCACCTAGAAAAAGTTGTAATGTTTCTGTTTTAATAAGATAGATAACTTTGATCCCTCGCAGTATTCCGTAAACCATAGATGACACATTATTTCAGCTATGAATTTAAATTATGAAACGTGATAACTTTTTATTAACATATTCTCTTTAGTTGACAAAAAAGAACATATTTTCTCTTTAAAAACGGAACTACAGTGAATTTTAGTTTTTACTTCTTGTATTTGTCTGAATTACTATTTTGATAAGAAAGAGTAGTTAAAATAAATAAAAAAGGTATTCTATGATTTTAAGGTTAACATTTCTCTCATGTAATAAAGTAAAGTCACATGTATAATATGTTATATGCTAATTTCAGTCTTCATCGAGACTCGATCAGTTTTGCGATGGAGCCTAATAGATTGGCAATGACCGTAGAGACATTTACCCTTAGTTCGAACTAGAGAGATGCTAAAGTTTATATTAGTGAATGTTGTGAAGAAGAAAACAAAAGGATTAATAAAATAAAATCAACAAAGCGTATAATTTTGTAATTCAAAGAAATGAAAGACTTCTGACTCATGTCCATGAAAACAACCATCTCTATCCTCAAAATAAAGACCATCCAAAAACAACCAATAACAGACGCTGAAAACAATGAATTCAATGTATTCTTACTGATTAACCGAACCTTGATCTCTCATATCACTCGCCCACACTTTCGACTCAAAACTATAAAACCCAAAACGACTCAGCAAAACCCAACCCCAAACCACTTGATATGATCCGACAACACATGTAGATAGTTAGTGCCAAGACACTAGTAGACTCGAGATGGATGCATCAAAACAAGGCTAATAATACCTCGCCAAAGGAGCTTAGACATTGATGCATCTTAAGTTGAGGGAGCAGCCTCTTCGGTTTTCTTTTCTTCACCAGCCTTCTCTGACTCGGTTTTTGTCTTTTCCTCTGCTTCCACTTCGGTCTTCACCTTCTCCACAGGTTTCTCCTCAGTTTTTGTCTCTTCAACGGTCAACTTCTCAAGAAGACCAGCGGTGTCAGATGCATCTTTGCTCTCTTCTTTCTCTACTTCAGATTCAGCAACTTCATTGAACTTCTGCATAAATGCTTTGCAGTCTGACAAAGAAAAAGAAAAACTTGGTTATCAGCTCAAAACCCATTAAAATATAAACCCAAAAAAAAGCCATCATTGCCGAAACTTTTGGGTCCATCAAATTAGTTGCAGCCTAAATCAAATGCCTAACCACCTAAAGACAGCTGTCTCTTTCTTATGTAATGTCAGCATAATCTAGCAGCCAAAGATAACTCCTGAGCACGATAATAATGCATGATGTGCTACTTCCAAGTTTAAAATAGCCCAATAATAAAAGGGTAAAGGTGAGGTATTTCAAAAACGCGAAGCAATATAACAAAAAGCGAAGATCAAGATATACTTGTAATCTAGCTAATGGCCGTTAGTTCTACCAGTTATGTACTGAGAATAAACAAGATTGCTATAAGATATGACATGCCAGTCAGCTACTCTACATGAAAAGGGCACAATCCAAGAGCAAGAGCATACTTACTCTCAATTGAAGCAAATCGGATGCAGAAAAGCTCATCCTTGAGCTCTCCATCAGCAAAGTCACGAGCGTGCCACACACACGACTTCTCGTTTCCAACGTGTTCCTGAACAGACATGCCCTGTTTAACTGCAGAAGAAATCAGAAGACCAAGTTAAAAATCAAGTAAACAGTAAACCTAGACACGGATCTCAAGAGACAGCTTAAACCACTGAGATTTACCGAAATGATTGGCACAGATCTTGAGAGTTTTCGATTGCCTCATAACGAGACGAATCTTGCCAGTGCTCTTATGCTTCAAGAGCTTCACAGTACCAGCACCTCTCTCCTTCCACTGATTCGCTTCCTTGTCGAACCGATACAGCTTCGATTTCCTTTCGATTCACAAACCCAAAAACATTCAATCGAAAATCTCAAAAGACCAAAAGCTAAACCCTAGGAAGTTCGATTAGATCTAGTTGAAGGCTAGCTAAAAGTACACTTACAGATCGAGGATTGCGTCTTCGTCTTCCTCGCCGGTAGTGACGGCAACCTCCTCAAGCCTAACGATCGGAGCAACCTGAGCTCCGGTGTCCTCATCCTCGTTAGCTCCGGATTCTTCTGCGTCTCTGTTCTCGTGCTCGGGTTCGTTGGTCGCCATAGAATCTAGGGACTGAGGTGAGGTGAGGTTTCTTCGTGGATTCAACAGTTGGTGCGGCGTACGAGAAAGAGAGCGAGAGAGATTGGGGTTTTACAACATGGGTACGACATTTTATAATTGGAGTTATATCGCGTTGAGTTAAAGCTAACAATGGGCCGTTCTCTTATTATTTGGCCCATTTAAGGCTGAATTATTTAGTTGATTGTTTTTCATATTTGTTTTTTTTTTTGACGACATTCATATTTGGTTTCTTTGTTGTAAAAACTGAAAATTCTTGTAATAATTTTGCCTTAGAATGATTGGGCTAGTGATTTGCGTAAGAGTAATTTTTCATTTCTTTTATTGCTGATAACTTAAAATTAGCATTCCTCCGATTAGTGACATGTACTATTACTATTAGAATTGAGTTAGAAAAAAAATATAATTTGATTTAGTTCGCAGTAAAAAATTATGTGGTACAAGTTGTAGATTTATGTAGTAAATTTAATGTGAAAATTAGATTTTGACCTGTACGCCCGTGCGGGTGTATATTTTTATAAAATATTTTTTTCATGTCAATATTAGAGTTGGGCAAAAAACCAAAATCCAAAAAATTGATCTCCATCCAAAAAGAATTAAATCTAAACCGAAATTGATTAAATTTCAAAATTTTGGTATTTAGAGAACTGAAACTAAATCCATCGAACCAAAGTATTTCGGATACCCAAATGTATTCAAAATAAATTTATATACTTATATATTTTTTTACATTTGATGTATATAAAAACATCCAGAATATATATGGTATTTTTAGTTTGGTTTAAATAATTGAAAATATATATAAATAGTCAAATGTAATATCTAAAATAGTTAAAGTATATTTAAAACACCAAAAATAATTAAAATAATTATTGATTCTCTATCCACATATTTAAATCAAACCAATTTATATGCTAAGTTCAGGCATTTGATATATGTTATTCAAATTTATATGTAATATATTATTTTGTTTATATATTTTGAAAAATTTAAAGTATTAAAGAATTTTAAAAATAATTTGAATGGGTTATCTGAACCCGAACAAACCCGTAAAGATCCGAATTGAATCCGAACCAAAATTTAGAAATATTCGAATGTGACTGAAATCTTTGACCTCGGAAACTCGAACCCATACAGACCCAAACCGAACCCGAATGGGTACCCGAACGCCCACCCCTTGTTCACAATCTATTTTTTTCCTTTAAAAACATAGCAAACATATAATTAATAATATTTTAGTATCATCTAAATAATTACATATATCTATATTTTGAATTGAATATGGAAATAAAACATATACTCCCTCCGCATGAGTATATTTTTAACTAATTGGAAACATTTTTTAATAATGGTTATTGGAAAATATTTTAGTAAAAATAAATGTTTGAATATTATAAATATATATATATATATATATATATATTTGAATCAATTTTTGATATAAATAAACTTTAAATTATTATTTTGATTTGAAATCTTCCTGTGCCTTTTTCTTAATAACATAAATTCATTATTTCCTTAATATACTGTTATCTATGTTTTCAAACAATATTATATCTTTTTATACTGCTATTCATATTTCCAAACAAATCTTTTTTAAAAATTTTTATTCATATTTTCAGACAAACCTATTTTTAAAAAACTATTATCCAAATTTTCAAATAAACATTTTTTAAAAATTGTTATCGATATTTTCAAACAAATTTAATTTATATTTCAATTTTAATATTCAATTTTAATAATATAGATATGAATAAGAATGAAAGCCCATTAAGTGTATGTTGATTTTCTTTCCAGAAAAACAAACAACGTAGTCTTTTCTTATTAACAAAAAAGCTAATTTTGTTTTACTTTTAGTCTTTTATAACAACAAACTTTATCTCTAAATATCTCCGAAGTCGTCAAACGATATATTCTTGTTCCCAATCAAAACTGAGAAGTTGTGTAGATATATATATAAATATTGATATATTTCATGCTATTATTAGGTATTAGTATCCCTAATTTATAGTTAGATGTTGCTTGATAGTAAAATTGATATAATTGAGAATATTCTTATTATTATTCCTAATTTGGAATGTTAGATTTTAACAAATACGTGTCATAACTGTTTAGATTTGATTATATTGAGCAGTTCGGTTTATTTGAAATATAGTATTTATGTATGTTTGGTTAACTGTTTAATTAAATTTAAGTTGTTTAATTTAAATATTAAATATGGTTTAGTTCAGTGGCATACAATGGTAATTATTTAGGAAAAGTCTGGGCTAAGTTACTGTATGTTCTCGAATAATTGACTGGTAATAATTTTGATGTATAAGTTTCAGTACGCATTATTTAAGAGAAATATTATAGATACTAATAATAATGGCATTAATTATAAATGTGATGAAATATATTATAAAATCAAATAAAATATATCACAAAATAATATATATTAAATTAGAATAAATAAATCAAAACTAAGAAATATATTTGAACATATATTGATCATAATAAGGTGTATATATATATTATTTATATAATGAGTTTTCGCTAAAATACGAATGAGTTTTGAAAATAATTGATTTGTAATTTTTTATTTATAATTTGTTTTATAAAATAAAAAATACAAATAATTATAATATTTATTAAAGTTTTAATAGAATATTAGGTAAAATAAATATATGTTAATTCAAATTCACTAAGGTATTTAAATATATTCATTATGTATAATAAATGCATCCATATAAATAAATTCTATGTTATAACAAAAGTCACCAAATAGGAATTAACAATTAAAAATTATAGAAAATGTTTAAATGAATTGCACAAAAGTAGACAACTATGAAATAAATTCAGAAAAAATAATAATTTGTTTAATAGTTGTAAAGGTGAACGTGGGTTTATAGTTGAAAACCAAAAAATATTAAACTCAAATATTAATTCATGGCATTTTTCTTGATGTTGAGTTACCATTTAATTTATCAACTTTCTTAAAGGAGTAACTCAAAATTGTAACTCAAACATAAAACATTACAACTTAAATAGTAACTCAAAAATCAAAAATCAATTTATGATTGGTAACATTTTTTTTATTTATCCTTCTAACTCAAATTTAATCAATCATAACTCAGTCACCAATCAAAATTCATATCTCTTAGGGCTGATACGGATCGGATATATGAGGTATTTTAAGTTATTCGGATCTGGATTCTTATCCGGAGGATCCATGTTTTTACAATCCTTATCCGGATCCAAAGTTTTCGGATATCCAAAAGTCGGATATCTTTCTAAAAATTGTAATATCCGGCGGATATCCGGATCCGGATTTGAATCCTAAAATAAATAATATATAAAATATTAACAATAATTTAAAAATAAAAGTATATATAATATTTTTAGTTATATCTATGTTTACTAGTACAAAATTTATATAAATTTATATATATATATATATATATATTAGTATAGAAATAAAAATATAATAAATAAAATTAGTTTATATATATATATTCTTATTTTGAAATAATTATCAATAAAAATTACAGATTTGGATATCCGGATTAAAAAATCAAGATATCCATATTTGGATTCGGTTTGGACGGATCTCAATATTACAATATAATTTATACTTATTTTTATCTCAATATTAGTTGGAAAATGCATTAATCTTATAAATAAATTTATTTATCTAAAATACTATTATTTAAATAGATGAAATAATAAAGCACAAAATCAGTCGTCGAAACTTCAGATTGATTTGAGAGGATACGTGTCCAAAAATGCCTCATCCTAAAAAATGATGTTGAAGGCAAGAGAGAGAAGTCACTTTTATTATAATAGTTTTTCTCAAATATACCAAATTGAGAAACTACAATCTCATTAACAAAATTATAGATATTAAGTTCTTTTTATAAAATTTTGAAATTTAAAATTGATATAGGGAATAGTAAATAGTTTTATTATAAAAAACTTAGTTCTTCAGAGTTATTAATTAACATAATCACGACACATGTCAATTATATATTTAAGATTATGACACATGTTAATTTATCTTATAATTATAAGTATATGTACTAAGATAATAAACAAAACGAATATTTTGTAATCGTGGTGATTAGTCCTTGGATCTACATACTCTAGATCACACCACACCACGGTTATTAAAAAAAATAAAGGAAAGTTATTTTTCTTTGTATGAATATAGAGGCTTCAAAAGTATAACTGAGAAAAGTCACTGCTTGTCCTACCAAAATACTCATTTACAATCAAGCTTTATTAATAGATGATAAGTTTCTAAATATAGAAAAGGAAAAAAAAATTATTGATTTAAAATTTAAAGGCTTCAAATGTATTTCTGAGAAAATCACTGCTTGTCCTACCAAAAAAAAAAAATCACTGCTTTTATAATCTTTTGGTTTTTGATTTTTCTACAACACTTTATTCCCAACAAATCAAGCTTCAATATCCACAATTTTACCACGTGTGACGTGTGATACAGTGATTGTGTCTGAGTGGTTCATCATATAGACACAAAGCTCTGTTTAAGCTACGGTCTAGAGAAAACAATGGACTCTGGACTAAGAGGGTAAAGGTCGTAAGCAGATTCACAAGACGAAGGAATTGAGACGAGGTAGTCAGAAGGTAAAGATGATGTCCCAATCTCTGACGATCGCTTAAACCTTAGTTCATCTCCATATACTCCAGGGTCTGCGATGATCTGTTCTATCTCTGTTTTGCCTTCAAGCATCTTCACAATCTCCGACATGGTTGGTCTTAAGGTCGGAGACTTGTTGGAACATAGAAGCGATACCTTTATCATTCTCTCTGCCTCCATCACATCGAACACTCCTTCCAGCTTCGGATCAAGAACCTCTGAGAAAGCTCCTTTCTTCTGTAAAACAAACGCCTGGATTGAAAAATCAACAAACTTGGTAAGCACGCAATACAAAAAAAACTGAATTGAGAACCTTGTAAAACACGCAATGCAGAGAAAGCTGAGTTCTTGTATAAGTTAAGTACCCAATCGAGAAGACCAACGCAACATTCGTTATCTGGTGTGTAATTAGCATTACTCTTCCCGCTAACGATCTCCATTGCCACCACACCGAAGCTGTAAACATCTGCCTTTTCTGTTAAGTGACCCCTCATTGCATATTCAGGAGCCATGTATCCTCTGCAACCAAAACAACATTTTAAAACATTATCAAATGTTGGATTCATCTTGTATAATACTGACATTGTTCCTGCAACTCTGGTGGTAATGTGGCTCTTCTCATCTTCATGGAGCCTAGCCAACCCAAAATCCGAAATCTTTGAGTTCAGATCCTTGTCTAGCAGTACATTTGTCCCTTTGATGTCTCTGTGAATGATCTTAACTGCTGAATCTTCATGAAGAAATGCAAGCCCTCTCGCGATCCCTAAGCATATTTTGTGTCTTGTTCCCCATTCTAGTTTCAGACCGCTTCTTCCTGCATGCACCAGTTACAAGAAAACAATCAACTTCAAGACAGAATAAGAATGCAGCAAAAAAAAATTGATTTGGTCTCTAAGACAATTGTTCATAATCAGAACTTTACCAAATAATGCATCAGCAAGACAATTGTTCTCCAAGTACTCATAGACAAGAAGAAGCTGATTATTCTCACAACAGCATCCATAAAGCTTCACAAGATTCGGATGCTGCAGGCAAGCGATCATACCGATCTCGTTTACAAACTCTTTGTTACCTTGACATGATTTTGAAGATAGCTTCTTTACTGCTATCAATGTTCCATCTGGTAATCGTCCCTGTATTGTTAAATTACTAGGATTAACTTGGTACTCACGTCATTTTTAGTACATTGAATATTTCTGGAACTTAAGAAACACTTTTGTTACCTTATATACAGATCCAAAGCCGCCTTCTCCAATCTTGTTTAAGGGGTCAAAATTGTCAGTTGCAACTTTTAGTTGCTTCAAACTGAAGGAACCTGTTATCATTTTAAAGCTATTAGCTCTTCATTTAACAAACAAACAATAGAAGTTTAACTAATATTACCTCTCTTTTCTGCATCTGCATTTCTAACACATTTCTTCCAATAAAATGCACCGAAAATCAAGAAAGCAAGAGAGAGTATCAAAGCTGTTATTCCGAGAATGAGAGGATATGTTCTTGGTTTGTGTTCTTTTGTGACTGGAGGAGTCTTCACTTCAACTGAAGATGGAGCGAAACAAATAATGAGAAAAAGATTGATCTAAATTCTTACATAAATGTAGCCGAAAATAGGATTAATAATAAGACTTGAAGTTTCTTCTTCTTACCACCACATTCAGATTCAGAACCTGAAAAAACATGAACAAGAAAAGGAATCAAGATGAAAGTTCATGAAGGAAACTTGATAATAACTTTTACAGAAGAACTTCACTTACTGGGACAGACAGAGATTGCAGAGATAAGAGAGCCATAGTTCCCTCTTTGAGGAATGATCGTTGTGCCTTTCCCTGCCCAGTAAAGCCGTATCTCTAAAGTGTTATCAGTCACGGTTGTATTAACTTCTTTTATAACTTCCTTGTGAGTTCCATTAGCCTCTACTCTAATGTTGAAATCCTCCCAAATCAACTTCCCCTGAACAGAATAAACAAAGAATTACACACAAAAAGAAAAACAACTTGAGGAATCCACAGCTAAAAATATGTGCATATGTACCTGAACGTAAATGTTAAAGAACCGTTTCGCTAGCCTAGCATATGGTTCCTCATCTGAGAATTGAATCTCCGCAAAATGGAGTTTTACATTGTAGCTTCCATTTTCAAAACAAAAAGCAAAGTAAGTCAGACTCAGGGAAGAACGTCGAGCTGTCTGATAAAGCTCAGGATATCTTGCTGACACAGGAGATTTTGATGAAATTGAGTATTCATCTTCTGTTGATCCATCATCCATAAAGTCACCAGTATTGCTGAATCCCCATTTTTTGCCATGATAGTTTGTAGCTGAACCGGTTAGTCCATAGTTACCCTCATATAAAATCCTTCCTCGAGAGTTTTCGATAGTTACATCAGGTCCGCCACAGTTTATATGAAGTGATTTACTATCTGCACGATGTGAATTTCTTTCAAAACCATAAAACTCAAAAAATTTGACAATGGAAGCAAAAAAAAATAGGCAAACAAAAACAACTCTTACAACTTAGACACTGATTTATGGCATAACATGGAAGAAGTCTGGTTCTGTATCAAGAAATTTGAGTTAATAACAATGTGCACAGTGACTTTTGATTGATAAGAGAGCTCAAAAATGTTCTTACAGACGGTTTTTTGACTGTGAGCTCTCATATGTGTTTACATTGCTGCATTAAAACATTATTTTCTTCAAGCTTTCAGAAAACAAAAAAAAACAGTAGTTATGACAACAATAGCAGACATACTCCCTCTCTCTGCAGCTTGGAGACCAAGTGAAGTTATTATACGAAAGATCACTGTCCATTGCAAACACCAAAAATAAAAGGGATTAGATTAAAAAGGTTGAGATACTGTTTGGGATAGAAAGTAATATTGGCCATACATATTGGTGCTTGTAGTAAGGAAAGCTCCTGATTCAACTTTTCCTGACAACAAATTTCCAGCCAAATATCTGAACACAAAAAAATAGAGTTCACAAAAATTTAATTCATACTCTAAAATGCTCTAATCGTTCAACAATATGTGACATACGTATGTTTTTTTGACGGGGCAGCATCTGCTGGTATTTCACCAGTCAGTCTGTTAAAGGAAAGATCGCTACACGGAAAAGGAATTGGATTGTGTTTCAAAAAATTCAGAGTATATAAATTATATGTATACATGAATCTTACAGAATCGTGAGATTGGGAAGATCCCAGATAGTGGTTGGAATAGGTCCTGTTAAGTTCAAGTTTCTGAGAACCCTGAAAAAAATTAACAGAATCACTCATGAGTTATTAACACATGTATTTTAAACAGGAGCTTGTGTGGACCACAAACATAAATACATATGAGATATACTGCATACAAATTTTTCAGGTTCTTGCTAATTATATGAGGAAATTGTCGCAATCCAGCAGTTGTGTCACTGATCCTCCTGCATGAAAATAAATTAATGGATACATGTGTCTATAACTAATGTGCAATCTTCTTGGATGTATTGCGAGAATAATGCTTACAGATCAACCAAATTCTCTAGACGAAAAATGGAGTCTGGAATAGGTTCTCTAAGGCCACTTGCATAGAGTTCTCTGATTAAAGATAGGCACAAGTCAAAAAAAAAAATTGAAGCTGATTGTAAAGCTTCAAGCTGTTAAAAACTCTACTGCATGATTTCTTGGCTTACAATCTTTTAAGTTTAGATAAGTTGCCTATAAACTCTGGGATGGATCCGTTAAGTTGATTATCGCTAAAACGGCTGCAGACATACGGATGAAAAAAATGTAATACATAATGGTTATACAATTGAACAGATTAAAAACAGGCTATCTTATAATGGAAAAGAAAGCTGATATTACAGATTTGTCAGATTTTTTAGTCTTCCTAATGTTTCGGGTACGCTTCCAACTAATTGGTTAGAAGAGAGTACCCTGGAAGAATCAGCAAATATAAAACAAGATTAGTTGTTCATGTTTTAAAGAAACACCCTAATCACTGATCATGAAAAGGTGATTTTAAAGTGTGATTAACATATTCTTGCTTACAATCCTCCTAGGTTAACCAGGTTCCCAAGTTCCTCAGGAATAATTCCAGAGAATTGGTTGGCTTCAAGAACTCTGAAGTCATCGAAACAAACAAACAAAAAAAAGTTTCTTTTTGAATTTTCCAAAAGGATGAAATAATATATGTAAGCACATGAGATGACGAAAAAAACTGTAAAACATACAGTTGGGTGAGGTTAATAAACTTCCCCAGTCCTTTGGGAATGTCTCCTGATAATCGATTCGCACAAACAGAGCTACAAAGATAAATTCAGGTAAATTTAGAAGCATTTCTCACTTCCTTCACAAGAAACTCGAGATAAAAGACTTACATAGATGTGAGGTAAGGCAGTGAGGCCCATTCCATAGGTATTGAGCCATAAAGATAATTAAGGCACAAGTCACTACACAAACAAGCAAAATAAGTTCCATTTTCTATAATGTTTTGTTAACTAAAACATTGAAAACAGAGGAAACTAAACACAAAGATCCCTCCTCACATCGATTCAAGATACTGAAGCTTTGAGAGTTCTGGTGGAAGTTTACCCGGAAGACTGAATGTTTTAAGGATACTGAAAATGAAGCAAAATTAGTTATATGGATCCCAAAAACAGAGAAACAAACGGCTAGTTTCTTACAAGTGTGTGATATGACAAGTTTTGTTGTTGTTGAAATGACAGTCGCATCTGATTGTGTTGTTATGTCCTTCCTTGAGGAGATCTTGGGTTATCACCAGAGTCTTTGTGATACATGGATCTTCACTTAGGTTCAGGTGCTTGACACCTAGTGTGAATGCAATATCCTTAAGGGCTTTCACTGGAAAAAACAAACAAATTAGAGACAAAATCAAGCTTTAGTTCAAATTCACAAAGAACAATTACTAAACCTTCATCTGGGTGCAGAGAAGGAGAAGCAGAGACTGCAGAGACCAAGTAAATAAAAATAAGAAGAGTGAGAAAAAAGCTAAAATGGAGGCTTTGCGACATGATCATGAGCTTGTAAGCTGAAGACATAGGGAGATTTATGTTCAAGTGATCTACATATGACTTCAAAACACTACATATATATAGTACTAATCAGTAACCCATCTTAAATACCATTATTTATATAAAAATGTTAGATATATATGTCTATATTAAAAATTGTGAAAGATGTGTGAAGTGTCTTGAGAATGTAATTTGACTAAGCTGAGATTAAGAGTCTACACATGGGGTCTGATTGCTCTTGACAGCGTGAGAGATGTATTTCTTAGTTACAACCCAGCCTCTCTGAATTTATTTAGAAACAATATGAAGGGAAAACTTTACAATGAAGATTATTCACCCATTTTGTTGCATTTTGTATTCTACTTCTATAACTACTAGAACAACATGGCAAGAACTAGTGAGATTTTTTTCTCAAAGCATTATTGTCCCCACTCTCAACAGAACCTTACATAAACGATTCTACTTTTATAGTTGTTGAGTACCAATTTGGAGGTTGTGGCTTGTTTTGTTAACAAATGAAAACTGGAGGGTTTGATCAGTTGTGCATCAATAAGACTGATTGAGTTTTACATGAAATTTCACAGGTTTAACACTTGAACTAGTTGGTTATTTTGTTCAATTGTTAATCAACCTTCTTGATAGTTGACCTGTATTTTCCTTTCGATCCAAAAACTAGTTGGAATAAAAATTACTTTACTCCAGTTTAGTTTCATCGGTTCTCTGTGAGTATTTTATAATTTTATGCAACATGGTACTAAAGTACAGTACTATACGGACTTGAGTCAGTTTGATCCTTTTCTAGGTAAGTCAAGTCTTCCTTTCAAGTAGAGTATTTTATACAATATAGTTCCATAGAGAAAGCTAATGCTTAAAGATTACATTTTAAGAAGATGAATAAGAAATTTCATTGTTTGTGTACGGATCAATTTCAGAAATCCAGCCTGTTTAGTGATATTTTTAGTTTTAATAAGGGTTTTCACTTTTCAGTAATAAGCTCTTCTTCTAAAGATGGATTGTAAAATAAATCTTCAATTAAAAATTCCATGAAGATCCTAACTTTGCTTCCTAACTTTACTTCTATTAAATATTAAAAATGTATTTTATGTTAATACTAGTGGTGTTCCGGCGCTACGCGCCGGGTTGGTATATTTTGTTTTAAAAATAAATTCAAAATGGTTTTTGATCCATTTTATAGTTGTTAATGATAGAAATATTATAATTTATTAGTAGTTGCCTAGGATAAAGATGAAAATCATAAGTGGTTTTCGTAGATTAATGAAATAAAATAGAATAAATAGTTGATAGTTGTAATAAAGTAAATATAGTTGACGATGAAAAACTATTGAGTAATGCATGAGATATGTTGATTAATAATATAAATCATCTATTGTTTGAATAACTTGCTCCTACTCGGAAATAACTAATGGACAGTCGATTGATTGGTAACGATATGGTTTGACTATTGGCGTCTGTTCCCACTTTATGTTTTCTTTACTTGAAGATAGTTACGACAGTTGTTTCTACTTGTTCTCACTGGTTCAAATGAATACTGATGATTATTTATTTTTCTGTTCTATTAAGTGCTGCAATTGTTTTGAGCTTAATTTATTTAATTTATCTCCATTGGTTTATCATACATTTAGGTAGACTTTTGTTTAAGCTTTGGAGAGTCTTATATTTTGGGAGTTTTCTAAGGATTTTTATTTTATTTTAATGGGGCAAGCTATATGTTGATCACCAGACGTTTGGCTTGCATGGTTTGGGATACTTTGATTTGGGTTTTTGTTTCCAAGAGAAGTTAAGTTCTTGTGTTTAATATTTATTTTATGGAGGTGTGTTAGTTTTGTGAGCAGTAGTTGAATTTTGGTTTATGACCAGGTGCGAAAAAAATTATGGGTCCACTATTTATTATTTTGATGCGCTTGTAGATAATAATTAGTCGAGTTATGAATTTTATTATAAGCGGTGTTAAAGAAGATTGATGTACACGACGTTAATATGTTTGTATATATTTTATATGAAAGCAACAGATCTTTACATCTGCATGTATATGTTGTCTAGGTCTTTCCTGTGGCAGCTAGCTAAAGGGTTTTGTTGTTATGACGACTTATTATGAACTTCGGTTTGCTGTGTAGACTGTGATTTTTTGGAACATTGTTTTTTTCTATGTTTCCAACAGGTCTCAGCTCCGGTGGCCGAGCCAACAAAACAATTTAGAGGCGTCAATTTCATCATATGTATAAATTACGTGGGTCAATTGATAATTTTTACTTAACAGTTGTCCTTACAAAATTCAAATAAATCTTTTTTGTTTATAAAAATTGACATGCGTCATGTGACTCCCCTACCAAAGAGCTGCATCCGCCACAGTCAGCTCTTACTTTTTTGATCAAATATAATTTGTTTGCTTAACTTTTGTTTTCGAGAGGAGAATAAGAACATGAGAAAATAAACTTTCCAAGAGTTTTTCTACTCAAACTTTAAAAAAACATACATGACAAAATAAGATGTCAATACATATAATTTTCTTCGCCGCCATTTTTTGCATTCCACATTTTCCAATTTTTACATGTCACAAATAAGTCAAAGAACTTCGTAAGTAGAAAAATATTAAAATGGACCAAAAAACATCAAGTGTTACATACTCTACGAATTAGACTGTGATTATTGTTGGACCGAACATGATTTCTTTTGAACTATATAGTATATTAGATTCGAAAGATTAAGTCATTTAATTCTACTATTATTATAAGAAATTTATAAAAGATTCACTAAAAGGTGGTGTTCATATTTTCATATTCTTCGCAAGAAGACTAAGTCGTAATTAAATACAAATCTCTAGCATTCGCTCTAGAATAATTTTATCATTCGCACTGATAGTTGCATTTTCTTAATTATCTGATATCATATTTCTGTATGCTCCCGGAGCACGTGAATCATGTGACAAAAAAAAAAGTGATCAGATTGATAAATAACAAATGTTTGTATGATCATATATATACAATGAAACAAATATTTACGTGTGTATATGCCTTAGAATGAGTTCACAAAAAAAAAAACAAAGAGGATACTCAAAGTGACCATATGTAACCATTCACATTGATAGGGACCATTGAGAAGCAAATGTGACAATTTATGCAAGACCTTTACAATATACAAATTCAGCACCACTTCATTCCTTGTACAATCTTTGCCTTCATGCATGTCGTATTGATTGAGTTTTCAGTAAGCTAAATGTATATAACCACAACGTTTTTGCCAGTTCGATCTATATGACCTTTTGGATAACTGGTTCAATTTTTTTTATCATAAATCAGACCTTGAGAACATATTTGTTAAACCTAAGTGGGCATACCGCTTTAACTTCTTATGAGATTTGAACAAATGAATTAAGGATAATCAGAAGTCAAAATCTGAAGTATTGGGACAACATTTGGGTTAGCACACACAGGGCATGTGAATGTAACACCAGCCTTTGTCAGTTTGAATTCCCGTAACTTTGTCGATACAAAGGAGGAAGTATGAAGCCCCACCAACATAATTTGTTGCCAACCAATGCCGATATATCCACCTTACCTAAGCTTCATAAGAAACCATTGCAGAGCATTAACCTTGTTCAGCTGCAGCTTTTTCTCTGGAAGTTACAAACGAAACCAATTAAATTATTATTTCTAGACAGATCAAAGAAACCAAAATATATATAAAAAAAAAGATTAAATGGAATAAAACATTTCATATTCTCAGTAGACAATATGTTAAGCAAGTACATGGAGAAAAAACAAAAACTCACTTCCGCCATTTCCTTTCTTTAGCTTTAGTCTTTGACATAATTAGTGTGCACCCATAGTATATATATGCTGTGGAAAGCAACAAAATTAATATATGGCTACAGGCTTGATTCCCAAAGAAACTTTTGAGAAAATAACAAAATTACCAAAGAAACTGATTAAAACCATATTTGCCCATAAGTTATGACTTCAGGTTTAAACAACTTCACATTTGACAGTATACGTTTAGAACCATAAGTTATCATCACATTTGACAGCATGCGCTTAAACTTATGGCAGCTATGAAGGATTACTGTACGGAATCTACTTCGTTACCACAGCTCTTGCGGCTGCAGATACAGCATTGTACATGATAAGAAATTATGACTTCAAAATCATTAGTGGAGAGAAATCAAAGGTAAAATGATGTTACCTTGCAGTGTAGAAGAATGCCGAGCTTCTTTGATTTCGATAATTTTGGAAAAGAGGAGAAGCTAGAGAGCAAATCATATATATATATAGAGTTTGAAACTGAGGGGATCCAAAAAGTTGCATGTCTTATGATTGTTACAGAAAGAGAGGTACCGGCATAAGGATATGTAGATAATTCTGTTTGTCTTTTCGCGTTTTCTTTGTGGAGGGCATGTCCTCGGAAACTTGTCCATCCTCTCCAGTGTTCATGGCACCAACATGGGGCTCAACTTGAAACAGAGGCCTGAGATGTTTCTCCTCCAGCTATCCTATCAAAGAATTTGTGTGCGAGACAACAACAGTTAAGAATTGGCTGATGGCGTGTATATATACTGGTTGAGTACCAAATGTGAAAATTAAGATGAATTAAAGGCGAAATAATGGAATTAGTGGGATAACTTGATTGAATATCATTACTCTAGGCGCGCGTTGTGGGCGAGAAGGAATGGGAAGCATATATAGCCATCAACTGACCCCTCTTCACATTCCGAGCCTTCCAAGAACGGAGGGGTCTCATCTGAACAGCCTCCTTACATTAGCATGCCTTCAAGGTGGAGAAGTAGAGCTTGGAAATTGTCGTTATGGAGAGCTTGTCTGCGAGTTTTAGTGAGGCATAATCGATGAAGAGTAGAGGAAAGGAGAAGGCAAAGGCGAAAGTATATATACACTGTGAACAGAGCTATGGAAGAACAAACGGAACTGTAATGAAGAGGAGATCGTGGGATTGCTGGGTTTTCTTCATTGATTGGCGTAACGGCAAAACGTTACATCGCGGAAGAAGGTGAAGATAAATCATAAGTTCTATGATTTACTAACCCTATCCTTCAATTGAAAGGGAATCGCTTGATGGACCAGTGAAAACCAAGCCCATTATATTGAGGTGTCCAGAGTTTTACTAAGCTTAATGAATTAATGCTTGTGAATAAAGCCCACACAAAAAAGTCGAGAACATTTTTGATCGTTAAAGAGAAGTGCTGGCGTGGCGCATTTTGCCCTCCTCTCTTAGATGACGTGGCGCAAGGAGCAGCCAGAAAAGCCTACTTTATATATTAAGAAGATACATAGATTCGGAAATCATATGACATTTTAAAAACTAATAATTTTTATTAGCCTACTTTATTAGATAAAATATAAATTTTCTTATTAAACAATTTTTTTTGGAAAATTGACATATTTAAAAATAACAAACTAAAATGTTGACTTGTCGTATTATAATTAGGGTTTTAAATGTGAATGCTCTCAAATGGCTGATAGCCTCAATTTTTATACGTCACAAGTTTGTTTCTTTTAAATGAATTTTGTTAATTTGTTTTGTTAGTTTATTTTGTATAGACTATTTAACAATAATTAGAAGATATCCCACAAAGGTTCTTTTCAAAAAATTTATCTAATATTTCTCTCTAGTTTAATATAGTTAATGAAATAATTAGACACTAAGTTTTCAATTAAAAAAATCGTGTAAAAATATAAAATTTTCATCTAAGAAAATATTTTATTTCTTCAAAAGTATTTTTATGTTATTGAAAATATTTTTAAATGGAATATTATTCTTTTGTGAACTTTCTTTTTTAATAAAATCATATCATATATACATATATTTTTGGTTTAAAATTTGTATTTAACTATATAAATGTCTCTTTTTATTATATATGTTATTTATAAAAAATTTAAAAGAAGACTAAATAAATATCAATAATAATATTTAAATATATCTTTAATTTATTAAGAGTATCAGTGTAATCAACCATCGTGAAAGTAAACGTAAACGCGACACATATGAAACTGACTTCTCAAATAATATTATAGAGATTATTTAAAATTTTAAAAATTTCAGCTTCCTTGCATATTATAGTGAATACCAGTGTGAATACATACTATCAGAAAAGAAAAACAAATAAGAATAACTCAAACTATCGCTTAATGCATATACATATATTTGGAAGTTGGGCAAAAGAGTTTACAAAACACTAGAGAACTTAAACACAAAATGCCCAAAACGTCTTGTGGCAAATTAGTAAACCCCTAAGCAAACTTATGTACCAAAGTGATACCTCAGCTCAGCTACTACTGGTAGTAGTATTTCTGTTACACATTCTTTAATTTACAAGCACAAAACTCCAAACCAAGGCCTCTGATGACAAAACAATCAGTAGGACTAAAACCTATTTATTATCTTATTTGTATATAATCTCTGATCACATCACATCCACCTTCTCCGGCAACTCTACTCCACCAGCTAAATCACTAGAAGCAAACAGTTTCACGGCAAACACAGGATTCGAACCATACTTTAACCTCGCTTCAGCAAAGCTCGGAGCAAGAACTGTTCCCATCCATTGATCAACAACGTTCCTCCCTTCTTCCCCCGATGACCAAGAAGCCGCAAGAATATGAACCATCACTTCGTCATCAATCTCTAAACTTGTTTCAGGTCCAAAGCACAGCTTAAAATGTGAAACGATCTTCTCTTGAATGCTTTTGGCTAACCCATCGAAATCAACCTGCTTGAACGTCACCGTTCCGTCTACTTGTTCAATGAAACCATCTAACCAAGCTTTTGCGTCTTCTGTTTCATGATCAAAGCTAACTCCTGTCTCATCCACTGGTAGATTCAGATCAAGATACGAACGTTGCACCTTCTCTGGACGCAGCTCTGTTTCTTCACCATGTTTTCTCTTCTTTACAGTATCACTACCAGTATCAGCTAACTTAATCTGCAGTTTCCAGCTTCTCGCGCTGAGAACTCTTTCCTCAGAAAACTTCACAGGCTCAAAAGTTACATGATCTTTCTCCTTGGCGATACTAGAAGTTGCAAGAACAATCACATTCTTCATACTGATCACTCTTCCATGCGAGTCACGGAGTTTCCCTGTACTTACAGCTTCAGACAATCTGCTCTGATCAGGGAACTCGGCTTTTTCCACGTTTTCAAGAAACACTACAGAGTGTGGTTTCTTTGATAGTTCTCCGGCTAGGTAATCAACTACTGTCTTTCCTCTGAACTTGTCATCAAGATAAGAGTGTTCTCCCCCGAAATCCACAGAGATACAGTTGTCTTGGCTACCAAAGAAGACTTCAGACAGAACCGACGCTACTTTCTTCTTCCCAACTCTATCTGGTCCAAGAAGAGCCAGCCAAATTCCACATGTACCGTTTTTTCTCATGGACTCGCTTTTGCATTCGCAGATAGTTTGGCTAATGGCATTCACAGCTTCGGTCTGGTAAGAGACTTTACGAGAGAGTAACTCTCTAAGAGACTTGAAATCATTCTGATACTTATGTTCTAAGGAAGAGTTTAGAGTCACCATTGTGTTTGTATCCTGGCTTTTTGACGCATAGATTACTCCCAACCCTAAATCTGTAGTCACACAGCTCAAAGGAGAACCGACAGTACGGTTAGACACCGATGCGGTGAGATCGTCCTTTTGTTTTGGACTAGAGATTGGCTGATTCAGCAGTTTACGCGTCTCAAGAGAGCTTTCAGGAGTCTTAACTGGGAACTGGGGACTCACTGGCGGCAAACCGAGTTTAGGAACCGTTGGAGTTTGATGGATACTTTGGCATATGCTGTCCCATTTCTTCTGTAGAGCTGTGGTCTGAGAAGCTAATGTGTTTGTGTCATCTGTAGCCTGCACTGAATAATAAGCAAAAACTCTCTCAAGATAGTTTGAATTTACAACATTACATATGAAATGCAAATGAGGAAGAAGTTGGTAGAAACGAACCTTAGTGCTGCTCGTTGGTCCCTTGTCTAACTCGGACTCAGCAGCACGTAACCAAGAGGGTAACTTCTCAGAACATTGTTCAGACGTAGAGAGACTTGAACTTGCCTTGACAACGGCAGCTACTTCTTGCAGATACTTCTCGTTGCAGAGGTGGCATCTGGGGAGCGTCTGATTCACTGTGCCACTCAATGGTACTCTATAATCTGATGTAGAGGAAAAGAACCCTCCAAATGGAACAAAAGATCCCATCAAGCTGTAAGCAACAGACACATTGTTTTGAACAAAGACAGAACATCAGTATTGTCTGCTTCCAGACAGATGGGAAGGATAAAGCTGAGAAAGAAGTGGCATTATAGTGGATACGTTATAAAATATTTGAGATTATGTTTTTTTTTTTAAATCTGATTTATGTGGCTTAAATTGTTTAATTTATTATAATTCGGTTTAAATCGGTCTAACACAGTTAAATAAATTTAAACTGATATAAGTCGGATAAATTAAGGTTAGAGAAAATCCACAAATTTGTCCGATTATTTTTTCTATATCTAAATGCTTATAGTTTGTCAAAATAATATTACAATTAAACCCAAAAGATCAAAATGTTGAATATAAAACCAAATATATAATAAATAAACTAATAATTTATTAATGTTTAGGCTCCTCCTAGCTTCGAATTATGCTTATGCAAATCCTCTAGTTACGGTCACTTATACAGTCTAAAAGTGAATGCATATTGCAAAAGCATGTACCTTGATTTTGGTCTTGAGGATGTGATTGGAAGAAGATGAAGGTCCCAATCCTTATCGACCGTAGGAAACCGATCCACAAGCTTCTTGTAAGTCTCGTTGCTCGATGCACATCCAATGAACCAAAGTTTATCACTTCGATGTTTCAACAAATCCGACAGCTTCGTCACCAAACTCTCCAAAACATTGGACGAAGTTTCACTCTCGGTTAGAATCTTCAACTCTCCCAGATTAAGCATCATCAACCCCGATGATCTCGAGCCATCTCCCTCTGCGGCTCTTACTAAATCATCAAGCTTCACACCAATCTCCTCGTCAGTTCTCGATCCATCGGCTAAAACCTCGTTAATCTCCTTCTCTATGCTAACTATGCTCAACCCGCTAACCTCCGGAGGAAGAAACGTTTGGTTCCCACTGTCGATCGCGTCCGTGAACGTTTTGAGAGCTTCGTTAGCGCAGTTACCGACAAGGAGAGGGTTCCTCTTCTCTTTCCGACACAACACTTGTCCGATTCTCCGACAATTCTCGCTGCTTCCCCCACCAAACGAGAGATTACAGAGGAAGAGACGAGGAGGAGGAGGGAAACGATCTCCGGAGAACCGGGAAGAGAGCTGCGTGACCGGAGGGTGAAGCACGTCGAGCTTAATCTCGGAGCTCCGAAACCCGGCGTCGGTGAAAACCCGGTTCACAATCGGGTCGTCGAGGATGGACAGCACGAAGTACTTCAACTCAACCTTCAAAACCGTCGTCGTCTGACATCCACCGTGGATCTGATGCAGGTGATAGCTCTCGGGGTGCCGTCTCTGGTTCGCCTGAGACCGTTTGATCGCCGCCATGAGCGAGTTCGACACCGGCGGATCTTCTCCTCCTCCTCCCTCCTCCTCCGACGACGACTTTGACGACGGGAGCCTGTCGAGAGAGACGCCGACGCAGAGCTCCAGAGCTCGGAACTGGAGTCCCGAGGAGTACGGGGTGCTCCGGGAGGCGCGTGAGAGGCAGACCTCGCGGAGAATGGACGACGGCATCGCTAGGAGAGCTGATACGGCGTGGAGTGACGTAGTCTGCGCGTGGCTCCTCCGGCGAGCGACCAAGACGGCGTCGTTGAGGGCACGAGCGGCTTCTTCCGTTAGGCATTCTCTCGCCGTGTTCACCGGCGTCGGCATCGCCGGGAAAATATTAAATTTAAGTAAGAAAGAAAAATCACCACAACAAAGCCCCCTCTCCAATCAAACCAACCTACACTAACAAAAATTCAGAAAATATATATATTTTGAGAAAAAACAGTCAGGCGTGAATTTCTGGAGAAATTATATATTTTCGGCAAAACAAAACAATTTAATAAAGGTCTCTTTAGCTTAAAAGTTTCTAAAAGTAGTTAGTATAAATATATAATCCTTCCGTTTCATATTACTTGTCGTTTTAAGCTTATGCACACAGATTAAAAAAATATTTAATTTTACATATTTCCAAAATAAAAACACTATTACCAATACACCTAACTATATATCAACCAATAGAAAAATAGAATAAAAAATATTATCAATAAATTTTGCGTTGAAAACCAAAAACAACACTTATTTTAAAACAGAAAATTTTTTCTTGAACGACAAATAATTCGAAACGGAGGGAATATATTCTTACGGATGGATGGATATGTACAGATTACATAGGGAGTCACTATGCTTGGTGTAATATTGCATGTGGGGTTCCCCCGTATATTTGTCTGATTTTCGTTTTATTTTTTTCACTTATTGTATATTTATATATGTGGTGCTCGTAGAATATCTCTCCACTTGTAAAAAAAACATGTCACAAAAAAAACGGCTGAAATTCAATCCACAAATTTGATTATCTTCTAACCATTTCTGTTTTTTATGAAAAATAATAATTTCTTATTTAGATTGTAAATTATTTGATTCTTTGTTTTTTTGTTCTTATCAAATTGTTTCACTAATTTTTTCATCGAATTTAAACTTGACAGCTAACATATTTTCATAACAAAAAGTAATATTTCCATAACTATCTAGACGGTGTAGTTGGGCGATAAAAAAACGGAGATAAACTATTAACACGTTTCAGATTCGATGTATTTTCGCTGGAGTAAAACTAAATTACATTGTTTCCAGAGTGTGAACAGTACAATTGTCCACCAAAATTATTTTTAGTTAGTGTAATTTTGTATAGTATTTTAATATGCCACTGATAAAAAGTTGAATTTGTAAATGTATAACTAGTATTTTATAGCTTTTCCCGAGGTAAAAACTATTTTTAGATCCCCCGTTGATTACACTTCTACTTCCTAAACATTTTCATAAAAATAAATTGTAGTTTGTATGATGTTTCTATATATATGCATATCTTCTTCTTTTTTCCAATACATGCCAATTTTAATATAATTGATTAATCCTCTCCAGAATTTCCTGATATTTTAACCTACATTCGTGAATAGCTCGTATACAAATTATATAATGAGTAATGGCCAACGTACATAACATGGATATTGAATACTCATATACAGTATGTTTAAACTCTACAAAGAATATATGATTTCTCATCGTAGCTTATGTAAGTTATTCATCATGGTCTTGCAACACGACAGAGTCACATCTCTCTACTTTTTGCACCCTGTCTTCTTGCATTTGGTTTACAAAGATAATTGGTTTTATGATCCAGATAGAGATTGGGATTAACCAAGAAAGTCAACTTAATTATAGAAGTAAAATAAAAAAGTATCGAGTGGTAGTAGACAATTGACTAAAACTTTATGAAAGATTAGGTGAACCGTGAATGTCACAAGATAAAGAGGAAATGCATAAGTGGTTAGGGGCCCAAATTTTATATGCTTCTTTTGCGTCACTGTCATTCAATAAAGATGTTTTTGTTACAATTGTTTTCACTTTCCTTTGCACATTGCACATCCTTTTACTCTCGATCTTTATATTTTGTTACGCCTGCTGGAAAATAAACAATAAAAATGTAAGTAAGGTTTGAATTACCATGAAGATTATAGTGAAAACTAATTGAAAAGACATTTCGAAGAATCATGCATCCATTGTAATGAACACCACCCACACTACGATGTTTAACCCATGCATTTACGCGTTATGGCATAACATTTTTCTTATAAATTATTGGACTCATGCCAAATAAGCGTCGACAAGGAAGTACGAAATATGACGACATCAAACATATCTTTAATAAGCATTCAACATTTTTTTTTTCTTTTTTCACTTCTATTCTATATACTAATATTTGTATACGCCACTATAATATATACCAATTAATATACTTACAGAGGATATGCAAAACAAAGCACGACGACATATATATAGAATGGTGTCTTTCTCTTTTTCCAAAATCAGTTCTTAAAAGTTGATTTACTAGTTGTTGCGCCAAGCCCCTAACTAAGAGTATGACACTTGTGCAATTCAAATAATTGGGAGGTAGATGTGGTATCTGAACGATCAAACCATAAAAATAATTATACAAATGTAGCCTGAATTAGTTACAAACATTGTCGTACAAAAGTTAGTTTATTCTCATATTTTGTTAGTCCTGAAAGTTCAGGGACAACCAATAAACAGAGCACAACGACAATCCAAGAACACTCTTTCTTGTATATTAGAAATCACTTAAACAATCCCCTAGATCTGTTTAATCCGAATTACTCTCAGTCACACACGACTAGAGACGGACCAATTTCTAATCTCTTAAATCAGTAAATCGAGCTTCAACAACTCTGAACTCGATCACCTCTTTACTTGACAAGACAAACCCTTGCTCAAGCTTTTTCCAATTAGCGTGCTTAACCTAGATCTGCCCTAGACAATCTAGTTAAGTAGCCCTCATCGAATATGTCATATTTCCTAATATCTCGATGCACTATATTCTTCCATATCTTCTTTACTTGATAACCACGTTATGCCACGTCATAGTTCCCATAACCGACTCTCTCCATTGTGTCACACATCGATTACACGTGTAACACAGTTTTCATCTCTTCTTCACGATCACAGCTCGTTTCTTGAGCTTACATTCTCCCCCTTTTTATCTTAATGTGACATCCTATGCAACCTGCACTCACATACGCAAACTACCAGACAAGAGATAACTACCAGACAATCACAGATGAATTTTCATGACCACAAGAACACACCACAATAGCATAGATAATTCATCAAGTCTTCAACACAAAAGCACAATATTAATCCAAGCATTCAGAAGCCTTAGTCTTACTACAAGCATCTTAGGCATATCATCACACTAACAACATAGACACTTAGAAAGAGATGCTTCTGCTGAGCTCCTCGGTGTCACCCGCTTGACTGAGTTCTTCAGTATCTCCAGCTGCCTCGCCATCCTGATCCATGGTCGTTGGAGTAGGAAGAACATATTCTCCCCCTGCATAGATGCACATTCAGATAAAAAACAAATAGCATTAGTTTAGTTGAACCAACTTAGAACACAAACAGGATACTCTTACTCCTCAGGCGTATGTAAATCCTTTTGAGATCAGCCATGGTGCGCTCTATATCCTCCTCCAGAGATGCAGAACTTGTGTTAGCTCCAGTGCCTCGTCCAGCTTTAATGTCCTTGACCACGAGCTTAGGAAATCCAGTGAACTCATCGGATGGACAATCAATTGGAACTATCCTCTGAAAGTTGATGACTTGTTGGATGAGTGTGGGAAACATGATACGCCGAGACTTCTTCTTCGTGGTGTTTTCGGCCATTAGCATGATCTGATCATACACCAACTTCCCGAAGTTGAATCCATCTTCATTGTGATGAAGCATATACACAAACTTCAAACGAGTTTGATTCATGTTGGTGTAGTTCATAGTCGGAATCCAGTTGGTGCAAACTAGCTTGTACAGCACCTGATTCGTCGGAGAGAGAAACTTTGAGCTCATGTTCTCCCATCGATTTATCTGACCATCAGTGAGGAATCCGCAAACCTCATCAATACTCTCATCCAACCAGTTAGGATCATCTTCAAACCCAGGGATACAGTAGATGGCATTAATCAGACTTGGAGAGAAATCTATCATTGATGACCTAACGTACACTGCAACACCGACATCACGTTCTGAAGCTTCCAAGAGATTAGTTATGAATTCTCTTACCACAGAAGGCTGATACGCATCCACATCAGTGAGAGTATGGAGTAGTCCGGCATTCTCCACGATTCTCCTAACATCGGCCAGATTCTCATCAGTGAGCGAGATCCGATGTTGATCAATGAACTTCCGATTCTTGAGCCCTTTGAATCGCTCAGTAGCTGCCAGAGAGATGAATCGGGGACTAAGAGGCATCCTGTGTGGTTGCATCAACTCAGGGTACAGATCGAGCTTAGTCCGATACATGAGACGATTTTCGTGATAGCGAGCTTCCTTAGCGCGATTCGCAGCGGTCTCAGCTTCACCCATCGGATGCACGATACCGTTATCGGAGTCTGTCTCCGAGAGAGACTCGTTCTCCGGCTCAACAAGTTCCGGGGTGACATCACGACGTTGACGAACTCGCTTCCGCGCGGATTGAGAAGGTGGCGGCGGCGACGAGAGAGGCTGAGACGAGCTTCCAGCACCGGATGAGTCGCGGTTAAGACGGGAGCTTCTTCGCGGATGCATGTCGATGGCGAGAGGAGAGAGAGATGAGCTTAGGGAATCTGTTTGAAAGTGGCGACAATACCAAAGTTCCTAAAGAGAATACTCATCAACTCAAATTTATTAGTCACATAAAAGAGGCCCAAAGATAACTAAGGCCCAAAAGTAATAGAAAATCCAAAACATCACCAGCAAGTTTATATCCAAGTGGTGTTTGACAACACTTACCATCGTGTGAGACCAAGAGAGAGAGAACCGAGATTCATGAGTACTGTACCAACACAACTTTTACATACATGTAACCATTTAAGGCATTCTCATGATGCCTTTTTGTCCAGAGGAAAGACACAGAAGACACCACACTACCACAAGTAACTACCACATAAAACTTTTAAGGAAATCAATGAGTCAACCCAAGTTTGTAGCTCTTTCTCAGCCGAGTAGCTGTCACACACAAGATCCACATTCACTAATCATCCTTTCACAAGTTCACACTCACCCTCATTAGTAATGTCTGGAAACACATGGTAAGTATCTTGTGCTTGTCACTTCTACTCGTCATGGAAATTTGAGCACTTTTACCTCAAGAGCATAGTCTACAATTCCGTGCAATGAGAAGGTATCCGAATCCAACACAAAGTGTGGTAACACCCTGTTTCAGAACAGACCTTCTCGTAAGAATTGAGATATTCTCTGCCCAGTCAAGACAGTGATCGAAGCCAGACTCAAAATGTGGTAGCATCCAGTTCCAACTCGAGTATCTATCATTCCAGGCCTTTTCCTTAACCTTTTTCTTTGTTACGGAGTGACTCACACTTCCTTTTGCTTAACACAACTTCTTCTCATTACTCATACACTCAACCCCTTATGTGTTTCCTCGTTCAATCCAGGCAGTGATCAAATCTCAGAACTAAAATGTGGCAGCATCCTGATCCGAGATGATTGCCTTTCGTTAGTGAACCTAAAAGCATAAGAGATGAACTCGTAAGGGATGACTCGCAAAAGTGAACTTGTTGACTCAAGGTTTTGATGATGCTGTGGTAGAATAACTCAGGTAATGCGATGTACATGCAATAGCTTTCCTCTTCTGACAGGACTTATTCAGAGATTAACAATTCCCAGAGCCTTACGAAGCCCTAGGAAGGTGTTGTAATCCAATGGTTTGGTAAAAAGATCAGCAAGTTGTTTCTCGGTTGGTACATGCTCGAGAATCACAATTCTCATCTCAACTAGCTCTCTCACAAAGTGATGTCGTATGTCCACATGTTTGGTACGTGAATGCTGAACAGGATTCTTAGATAAATTTATGGCACTCATGTTATCACAATGAACAAGCATAGGATCAGAGATGATACCATAATCAACGAGCATTTGTCGCATCCAGAGTAATTGTGTGCAACAGCTTCCCAATGCGATGTACTCAGCTTCAGCCGTCGAAAGCGAGACACAGTTTTGCTTCTTGCTGTGCCAAGCGACCATGTTGTTACCAAGAAAGAAACAACCTCCAGAAGTGCTATGTCTGTCATCTAAGCACCCCGCCCAATCTGCATCACAAAAACCTGCAAGATTTACGTTAGTTTCAAACGTATAGTGAAGACCAAAGTCCAAAGTTCCTTTCACATATTTAATGATACGCTTAACCGCATTCATGTGTGACTCCTTTGGACATGCTTGGTAACGAGCACAAATGCCCACACTCAGACAGAGATCAGGTCGGCTAGCTGTGAGGTACAAGAGGCTCCCGATCATTGCTCTGTATAGCTTCTCATCAACTGGTTTTCCATCTTCATCACGGGACAGCTTGGTAGTGGTGCTCATGGGTGTGTTGGCAACTTTGCTAGTCTGCATTCCAAATCTCTTGATAAGATTTTTGGCATACGTGCTCTGAGATACAGTGATTCCATCCGCAAGTTGCTTGATTTGTAGTCCAAGAAAATAACTGAGCTCCCCAACCATGCTCATCTCGAATTCTGTTGTCATAGTATGAACAAAATCGTCCACCATTCTTTTTGACGTGCTCCCAAAGATGATGTCATCTACATACACTTGGATAATGAGGATATCCTTCCCATCTTCTCCTATGAACAGAGTCTTATCAACCCCTCCTCTTTGAAACCCAGCCTTGACGAGAAAATCGGTCAGTCTTTCATACCAAGCTCGTGGAGCCTGTTTAAGTCCATAGAGAGCTTTCTTGAGTTTGTAGACATAATCAGGAAAGTGAGGATCTTCAAAGCCCTTAGGTTGTGTAACGTAGACTTCTTCTTGTAGGACCCCATTCAGAAACGCACTCTTGACATCCATCTGATAAAGCTTGATTCTGAAACCACATGCCATTCCAAAAAGTAATCTGATTGATTCGAGACGTGCTACAGGAGCAAATGTTTCATCGAAATCCACTCCTTCGATCTGAGTGTAACCTTGACCGACCAGTCTTGACTTGTTCCGAAACACATTCCCTTCTTCATCTATCTTGTTCTTATGAATCCACTTTGTTCCAATGACATTGACTCCTTCAGGTCTAGGAACCAGCGACCATACATCTAACCGTTCAAACTGTTCCAGCTCCTGATGCATTGAGTCAGTCCAGTATTCATCATCTAAGGCTTCCTGGAGATTCTTTGGTTCTATCTGAGAAACGTAGCAGTTTACGTTGTTCATCTTAGCCATGAACGATGCCAATTTGACCATCTCTTTGAAATTAATTTGTTTCTTCCGTGTGACCCTTTCATCAAACAAACCTCCAATGACATCAGCCGAGGAATGATTTCTATGCACTTTTCCTTGATCCAGATCAACACGTACATCATTAGTATCCTCCTCTTCCTCAGACTCCTCTTTCTCAGACTCTTCTTTGATCATTGCTTCCGGAGCAGAACTACTCGGTGTAACACATTCCACTGTTTGTGTGACCCTTGTCTGATAGAATCCTACACTGTCATCGAAAACCACATTTACTTTATCTCCAATGAATTTGGTACGCTGGTTAAAGACTCGGTAAGCAGAGCTGTTAGTCGAATAACCCAAGAACATTCCTACATCACTTCTGGCATCAAATTTCCTCAAGTGATCTTTGTCATTCAGGATGTAACACAAACACCCAAAGACATGCATGTGACTCAGGTTGGGAGTCTTACCCTTTAGTATCTCATAGGGCGTAGTCTTAGTCTTAGGTTTGACATACACACGATTAATAACATAGCATGCGGTGCTCACTGCCTCTGCCCAAAAACCTGGTGGAACATTGTTTCCACATAGCATTGCTCTAGCCATCTCTTGTAGTGTACGATTCTTCCTCTCAACAACACCATTCTGCTGAGGAGTTCTGGGTGCTGCATACTGATGTCGAATTCCTTGACTCTGGCAGAAACTATCGAACTGTTCATTCTGAAACTCACCACCATGATCACTCTTGATTTCCATGATTCCGCCTTTCTGTTTTAGTTGTAAGGCAAGAATTCTGAAACTGTCAATGGCATCTGACTTGTTTCGTAGAAAATCCACCCATGTATATCTTGAGAAATCATCTACCATGACCAGAATGTACTTTTTCCCTGCAACGCTCTCAGGAGTTATTGGACCCATGAGATCCATGTGAACAAGCTCCAACAACTTCTTGGATCTAATCTCAGGAATTCTCTTGTGTTGCACCTTAACTTGTTTTCCTTGACAGCACGCTCCACATACGGTATTCGTCTGAGTTTCTAAGTCTGGGATTCCTCTGACGACTTCCGCATTAACAAGTCGGGTCAGCCCATTGATGTTCATGTGGCCTAGCTTCTTATGCCACAAATCAAGCTTAGATGTGGTCGCTGAGCAGCACACGTTTGTAGGCTTCCACATATAGCAGTTATTACCAGATCGAATTCCACATAGCACGATATTCCCTTGTGAATCCACAGCACGACACTCCTTGCTATTGAAGATCACTTCCAAACCCTCATCACATAGTTGACTTACACTGATAAGATTTGCTTTGAGGCCGTCAACATAGTATACATTGATAAGACGAGGTAGATCTGGTCTATCGGTTACTCCTACACCTCGTATCTTTCCTTGTCCTCCATCTCCAAAAGTCACTTTGCCACCCTTGATAGGTTGAAGTTTCTCTAGATGTTCATAGCTTCCTGTCATATGTTTTGAGCAACCACTGTCGAAGTACCACGGAGAATCAATTTGAGAACTCCCATCTGCACTGGTGTATGCAACGTGGCTAACCACGTCGACCTTCTCGGATATGCTTGTGAAGTTACATGTCAGATTCAACTCTGGTTCGGTGTGTGACTCAGAAACTTCCTTGTGTGACCTATTGACACTGCGATCTTTGTAGGTTGGATACAAGTCTCGTTTAGCAATCCAGACATGTCCATACATAGATGGTTCCATAAAACATAAGTTTAGTCTCCAGGCTCGCTCATATTGGTGTCTGCGAAAGAAACAGAGCCGGACATGATGTCCTCGTTTTCCACAGAAGTGACATCCATTCCCACGACGTCTTGTACTAGAGTTAGACTCGTGTTTCCCAGCGTTTTGGAGAGTAGGCTGTGCTTGAGGAGGACGGGGTTCAGCAGCCTTTTCTTTCTTGGAGACTTCTTTTACGAACACAACTTGATGTCTTTCGTGATCCGTCTTGGCGGTAGGTCCATGAAACCCAAGCCCTCGGCTTGTGCTGGGACATTGTCCCAAGGTGAGCAGATGATCTAGAGATTCTGTACCGGTTGATAGCATCTTGACCTTTTTTAGGTTTTCAGCTAACTGGCTTTCCAACAGCTTACTCTTATCTTTTTCTTGAAGGAATAATTCACTCAGTTGATTGAATTTAGCCTCAAACTCCTTACGAGATCGTTCCTGCTCAGTCATGGCTCGTTTTAATGCGAGAACTTCTTGATCAGATTCTTTTAAGATTGAAAGAGCAGCAGGTTGTGTTACAGGTTTCTCAAGTTCCAGGATGTTCACTTGTGCTTTCAACATTGCTCGATCCTTTATAAGCTGAAGGTTTTCATGGCTAAGCTCGGTAAACTGATTGAACAGTGTCTTGTACTCTGTTTCCAGATCAATATTGAGCTCGTCGTCTTCTTCTTCCACCACTTCTTCCACTTTGTCAGAATCTGAAGTCACACCTTCATGTGCTACAAGTGCCATAAAATTCAGATGTAATTCCCCATCATCACTTTCACTATCTGATTCTGTATCGCTGAAGCTCATAAGTGACTTGTCCTTCTTCAAGTTATTTGGACATTCACTGCGAGTGTGACCATACCCCTTGCACTCTATGCACTTGAGTTCTTTTCTCTTAGTGAGTGGACATTCATTCCGAAAGTGTCCATATCCTTCACATTCATGACACTGAAGCTCCTTCTTCCTTTTTGAGGCATCTGTCCTTGATGACTGCGAATTACCACGATCTGATTCGTTCCTCTGAAACCGACTGTTAGACTTGCTACCACCTTTCTCAACACGTCTCATAAACTTGTTAAAGTTCTTAGCCATTAAACTCAGATTATCTTCAATTTTAGAGACTCTGTCATCATCCTTTGAGTTAGCAGTGAAGGCAATACTTTTCTGAGTGTTCTCCTGTCGATCAGATTTCTCGAGATCATGAACCTTCAGAATACCAGAGAGTTGGTCGAACTTCATCTCATCAGTGTCAACAGCTATGTTGAGAACTGCCTTGTATGCTTCAAATCGAGGAGGTAAACATCTCAGAAGTTTCTTAACCAAGTCCTTTTCTTCATACTTTTTGCCCAAGACTGAAGACTCATTAGCCAGCTCACTGATTTTAGAGATAAACCCATCGATAGGCTCATCATCTCCCATGCGCAAGTTCTCGAACCTTGAGGCTAAGTGATCAATTCTGGTTCGTCGTACACTTGAATTTCCTTCAAAGTGATTGATCAATGTATCCCAAGCTTCTTTTGCAGACTCACATCCTTGAATAATTTTGAATTGTTCCAGATCGACAGCTGAGAAGATGACAGTTAACGCCTTGCTGTTGAATTTTGATGCTGATTTCTCTGAATCTGTCCACTGATCCTTAGGTTTTGGACCCAAGGTCTTGTCTTCCATCATCACAGTAGGTGGAGACCACCCATCCTCAACAGCAGTCCATGCATCCTCGTCGATCCCTCTGATCACGTGTCTCATTCGTGCCTTCCAATGTCCAAAGTTGCCTCCGTCTAGCATGATAGGCTTGTGCAGCGTGACAAGCTCCTTCATGGTGTCCATGAAAGCTGCAGGATCTCAACCTGTTAGTAGTAATTGATACCACAGAGGTTTCCCGCTCTGATACCAAATGAAAGTTCAGGGACAACCAATAAACAGAGCACAACGACAATCCAAGAACACTCTTTCTTGTATATTAGAAATCACTTAAACAATCCCCTAGATCTGTTTAATCCGAATTACTCTCAGTCACACACGACTAGAGACGGACCAATTTCTAATCTCTTAAATCAGTAAATCGAGCTTCAACAACTCTGAACTCGATCACCTCTTTACTTGACAAGACAAACCCTTGCTCAAGCTTTTTCCAATTAGCGTGCTTAACCTAGATCTGCCCTAGACAATCTAGTTAAGTAGCCCTCATCGAATATGTCATATTTCCTAATATCTCGATGCACTATATTCTTCCATATCTTCTTTACTTGATAACCACGTTATGCCACGTCATAGTTCCCATAACCGACTCTCTCCATTGTGTCACACATCGATTACACGTGTAACACAGTTTTCATCTCTTCTTCACGATCACAGCTCGTTTCTTGAGCTTACAAGTCCCGTTATAATAGTGAGCACTGAACAGAACGTCTTAAACACAGAATTAAAACCGATGATTAACGTGAACCCTTCATCCATGATCCTCTGTGTCGAGAACACAGTAAGAAATGCCGTCTAAATACTACAAAGGAAGCTAACGACACTCTTGCCGGAACCAACTGTCACTATTCGATCAGTGGGACTTCATAACTTATAATGTTACTATATCAGCCACTAAAATTGCAACACGTGAAAAAATTACATGTGAACTCTAGAGGACTAGTCCTCGGTGGAGAGAAGAAGATAAGTCTACAGAGAGCAAAGCGTTAAAACCAACCAAGTGGACAGAGACTCTCAAGTCTCAACACACCGACTCACCCCTTCTCATGTTGGATGATGATACCTACCAACCAAAAGGTATTTGATCTTGACTTCTTTTCTTTATCACTTTAATTTGGTTTTAGCCTTTTGGGACATAAGCCTTCTGAGAACCCAACTTTTTTCTGTCATGCGCTATTTTAAATTTTATTTTCTCTTTGCATACATTATATACACAAGCATCATACTTTTCATTCAAGCCGGTTATCATCCGAGATCCAGATTTGATTCGAAATTTGATCTGAATTCGTTCAGAAAAATTTAATCCGGAGAGGTCAGATCCGGATCCAAATAGAAAAATGATGGATCCATCAAAATTGGATTTGGATCCGATTATCTTGATTTTTATCTTTATTGACAATTATTTTTAAATAATAATATTTATATATTAAAAATAATTTTATTTATCATATTTTTATTTTATAATAGTATATATTCTTATATAAATTTGTAATAGCATATATAGAAATAGTTAAAACATTATATACATTTTAAAAAATTATTGTTAATATTTTAATATTATTTTATTTATTTTGAGGATCTAAATCCAGATCTAGATATTCGCCAAATATTGCAACTTTTAGAATGATATCCGACTTCCAAAAATCCCGAATCTAGAAAAAGATAAAAAAACATGGATCCGTCACACGGATCTGGATATCAGATGCACTCCTATTTTTCAAATGGAATCCTTTTGATAATTGATTAGAAAGCATTTGATTGAACCCATTCCAATATTTATCTTCTATTGTAATGCTTTTCTAATACGCAAGTCTATCTTATCTCTGGATTATAATATGTGGTTAATCAAAGTCATGATCTATTGTTATCTAATTATCATGGCTCACTGGCACCTATTGGTCATTTAGATAATCATATTCATGTTTGATGTGACATTTATGTCAGCTCATAGTTGTTTCAAATGTTTTTGCGTGCTTATTTTAATTCACTTTTAAGTCCTTGCTAATTAAGATGTTAACACTGGTCAACCATCAGATTGATAGTGGAAATTATTGAATTCCAACATCGTAATCCACAATGTGATTTTCATTACTTATGTCCTTAAGTGGCATTTTCATTACTTCTGTCATAGTTTATGTAAAACAAAACAAAACAAAAAATTATACTCCCTCCGTTTCATTTTAATTCCTCCATTTCATTTTAATTGTCAATCTAGACATATGTACACATATTAATAAAACATGTAATTTTATATATTTCCAAGATAAAAATACAATTACATATACACCTAACCATATTTTAATCAATAGAAAAATAGATAGAAGAATCTTATTAATAAGTTTTGCATTGAAATTCAAAAACGACACTTATTTTGAAACGAAATTTTTTCTTTAGAACGACAACTAATCTGAAACGGAGGGAGCAGAAAAGAATTGAAATAAGGAAATCTATCTTGAAATTTTATATAAAATGATTATAAATGTTTAGTAGATAGAGAAAGATCATTGTCGTCTAACCTAATCACAACTACATAAACAAGGCCTCTGTGTTTATTGGTCGAGTGTGCGTTGTGACCTACCTTTTTAGAAAATTTGTTTTCTAGTGAAGGTTTTAAGAGCATCAACACTCATAGAGAGTACATGGATTTCTCAGAATAAATATTTTAATTAGTTTGTATTTTTCTTAGAAACAGATGAGCCACTTGTTAGAAGATATATTCCCTCTATTCCTGAAAGTAATTTTCTAAAAGATTCTTTTTGTTCCACAAAACTAACTTTTTGTATTTTAAAGATATTTTGTATGTATATATATATATATATATATTTAATAACGTTAATTATAAATATTTGAATTAAATAAATATCACTGATGATAATTATTTTAGAAACTGCACAGTAAAACTAATAAATTAAAATTTATATATATATATATATATTGTACTTAAGCAAAACTTTATATATTCCTAAATAGGTAAAATAAGAAAAAAGTGTCTCTAATTTTCTTATAAACACATAAAATCAGCAGTTATATATATAATTGTATATATAAAATGTGCATAATAATTTACTTTTATAACAAACTAATGTTTATAACTAAATTTACATTTCGATCTGTGTATTCAAAGCACATATTTTTGAGAATAATAATGTACATTCTGTAATTTTTTTATTTGTATTCACGTGATTCATAAGTTCAATACTGTATATGTTTTGCATACTTTTGTGGGCTTAATATATTTTATCTAGTTTTTTACTTTCTCAAAATTGTATACAAAATTATTTTTATGTGCTATATAGTGTTAAATTGTCATTCATATGGGTTTGTTTTTGATATGATATTGACATAATACAGATACTCGAAAAAAAAAACAGATACTCATACAACTAAATGGATTTCGTAATGGAACTCAATTATAATACCAGTGGCAATCACTTCTACTTATTTAAGAAAATTTTGGGGGTAATTACTAAATGTTTTCATGTTTTAATAGATTAAGATGACTATGATTTGAGCAAATATGAATTTGGCTTTCATGATGCAATTAGTTATACCATGTAAAAAATATACACCCGTTTATTTATAAACGTTTTGCTTAAGCACACAAATGTAGAACCTATTCTCTATTGAAAATGATGTATTATTTTCTTATATATGCACATGTCATCGTGATTTAATTGTTAATCATTTGTTTAATTAATAAATATATCTGTTTGGATTTTAAGACCGTGAATAAATCGATTAGCTACTATTTAGGAATCCCTTGAATATTAATTTGAGGAGCATTACAACCTTTGAATCTAGCCACGTGTTATCACCAGAATAATTCTCAGAATCCTTAAAAAAAATGTTAATCCATCTAAATATATAATATATTTGCATTAAACTAATCATAAAATTAATTAAAAATATACAATTAATATTTTCTTTTCTTTCCTTAAATAAAAGATACAAAATTATCAAATGTAACTAATTAATATATACGGCAATTAATTATTTTAATAATAAAGATTTGATAAAAAAATTTGTCTCCTCCATCATTTTTAAAAAAATATTATATTATTAAAAATAATTAAACAATCAAATTAACTATAAAATTATAATTTAGATTTTTTCATATATGTTATATTTTGAATTTAAAAATGACTATTAAATTACTAAAAGTGCTAATTTTTTATGTTAAAACATTTATAATCAATGGTTTAACATTTTTATTTAAAAAGATACACATGATCTTAAAACCATATGAGTAAAACGTCTCATTTAATGGATATTTAAAATAATATATATATACCATATAAGAATACATAAATATTTTAATTTCAAAATTTTTAATGAATTTTCAAGAAAATTAATAAATTATAAACTTACTAAAATTCACACATTGAAAATTTAGTTATCAATTATTTAAAAGAATATTAAAAATACAAATCATCATAATTAAAATCATGATTATAAAGGTCTCATTTAATAGATAACTATACTAAAATATACTATATGTCTATGTTAGTATCATTTAAATTTAGTTATATACAAAATAGATAAATATGATTATTTAGATTTACTTGCCATAAAATGGTAGTAAATAAACAAGAGTGATTTTATCTGATTTTTGTGTTTGTACGAATTTTATTATATATACTTAATATTTAATATTTCTCAATTATTAAATATATTTGCTATTAAATTATGTAAAAGAATGTAAAATAAATACTAGTACATAAAATAATTTTTATATACAACATTTATCCTGGATAATTTTCGGTGTGTATATATTTATTAATTATTATTAAAATTCAAAAATGTATAATAGAGTTTATAATCATCAAATATAATTATTTTTATAAATTTATCTTTACATAGCGCGGATTATCATCTAGTGTTCTTTTATTGAATTAGAGTGTTTTAGGCAATATTAATTTTTTAAATATTTGTTTTATTAAACTAACATTAACGAATGGCATGACTTTGTAATTTTAGGGCAGTTGCTTCAAGGCTATATAAAAAAGATATGGGCCTGGACTACAAGTATAAAATAAGGGAGGCCTTTCTAAGCCCAATAATTCTTTTGATTGAAACGTGATCTCTTTCTCTTACGTCATCTTCGTGTCCTCCTTCAGGCGACACTCCACTCCACTCCTCCTCTTTGCCAAAACCTCAAATCGGACGACTGTAATTCGATAAACCCTAACTTTGGAAGAAGAAGAAGATGAAACTCGCCCATTCCGCTATTCGTTCCATAAACGACGTAGCTTCTTCCCTCAGACCATGTCGTCCTTTCGTATCCAGAAGCCTTTCAACCAACAACCCTAATCAAGGTAAACCCAATCTCTCCATCCACATTTCCCTCGCACTTACATTAAATCCAATTCGAAACGAATCAGATCCAATCAAGAACCGATCTCCTTTCGACTCATCATCATCAGACGATTGGATGTTTGGTGGTGGACAAACAGACAACGATACCAGCGGCTTCTTCCAGCATCTTGGCAAGGCCGAGAAGGATAAACGAGACTACACAGGGTTAAGTAGACCACCACAGAGAAACGGTTCGAGATTCTCATCCTCCCGAGGTTCCGTGAACAGAGACGAGACTTTCGAGCCTTCGTCCGATGGCGTCGATGGTAAATTGAAGAAAGCTGCGTTGATTTACAACGTGGATGATGACGAAGGCGGCGTGAAGGATGGTTACTCGTTTAGGCCCGATGTTAATCACTTCCCTAGAGTATGTTTTTTTTTCTTACAACTCCTTTGATGCCTTGTCTTAATGATTTTGATTCCGAGAGTGTTATTAGGATTAGGATTGGATTTGTACTCTAAAGTCAGGGTCTTTTATCTCTTTAAAGTTTGAACATTGTAAATTGAATGTGTAGTCTCATGTATGGTGTTGTGCTTTGTATTTACATGGATGATTGAACAGAACGTGTGTTTTGTTCTGTTTTACAGGATATAAACTATAGAAGGCAGATGCAAAAACCTAGGCTGAATAACAAGGCCGAGATGTTAACTACCGAAGATGTTCTCAAGAAAGCTGATTTCAGGGTGAGTTTGCTTAGTTTACATATGTTTCAGAAGCAGTGAAGTGAAGCTTTGTTGGTTGTTTTTGTACTCATCCGATGGAACATGTTTTTGTTGGACCAGAATGTTCGGTTTCTTGCACAGTTCATCACCGAAGCTGGGATTCTCGTCAAGAGAAAGCAGGTCAGACTGAATGTTTCTCGCCTTAATCTGACTTTGTTTATATGATTACTTGTTGATGTTTTAATAATCTATTTTCTTCTTTTAAAATCTATTTTCTTGGACAGACTGGCATCAGTGCCAAGGCACAAAGGAAAATTGCTAGAGAGATCAAGACGGCCCGTGCATTTGGACTGATGCCTTTCACAACAATGGGTACCAAGGCTTTTACATTTGGGAAAACCATGGAGAACAGAGACCAAGATTTCGAGTATGAAGTGGTTGACGATGATGATGAGTATGATGACAACACACCTGAGTGAGGTCTTGTTTTTCATTTTTTTGGTTTTTGATCGGTCCATATTTTGAATAATCGATGGTAGCAAGTTGAGTATATACGTGATTGACTGTATTTCTTTCAGTAGCTGCTCTTCAGTTGAGGATAAAATTTGTATTTTATTTTCTTTAATTTTGTTACTTTGGAAGTTCAGGGCATGACTGATCAGTATCTTGGTCTCTGATTCCAAACATTACTCTGTAAGATTATGGTTACCTTATTCTACAAATCAAGTCATAATCAAGTGTTATCCCATGCTAAAGCTGATGATGAAAAAAAAAGACAACCAAAAATTTATGTCCCAAAAAAGTCAATTTATCTAGAACCCCTCTCTGTTCTTGTTATCTCCATGTTTTTAACGTCTTCGATTGTTTTTTTCTTCTGTTGGATCAACCTCTCGAGTATATTCCTATCCGCGTCTGGAAGTGTACAAGGTCGGTCCAGAGACGGTACAGCTCTGGATTTTTCGAGTAGGTCCCTCTCTTTTTGCTCTGCGAAGCAAAGCAGTGATCCTTCACAAACCTCTTTAGCAGAATACGGCTTCTCTGGTTTAAACTTCTGAAGCTTTGAGTACTCAGTGATGAGATGGAACATGTAGTCATACACCCGGTTCATGCTAATGCTTTCCATGTAACTCTGTCCCCTTTTTCCTATTGCTTCAGCCTGTCAAAAGAGGAAACTACGCCTTAGGAAACATGAATATGTAAATAATCTGATATACACCGATGAGAGAAATGTGGAGATCATACATCAGCAGGGTTGGCATTGCCCCAGTCCACAGCGAATTTAATGGACCGACATAGATCAGTGGTAGAGACGGGCCAGTAGTTTTCCTTGGGAAGGAGGCCTCTGCTGAAGAAATCTTCATACTCTGGTGAGATTATGAGTGTCATGGAGCCACATGACATGATATACTTTAGAGAAACTGACCACGCGTAACCCTCAGCATATATCTTGTACCTTATAATACAAGCAATCCCAACCATATTAGATTATTCTCATATCCTCCATTTTGAATCTTTGATAGAAGTAAGGACTTACCTGTGATTACATTGGTTGGAGAGCTTGGACTGTTCAAACCCACCTTTTGCCTCTTCTGCCCAGTTCTGTATTTAAACACACACATCAGCATCACTGCCTCTAGACTGAACTATCTGACTAGGGTTTAGTGAAGTAAAACCTGGCGCATAATCTGTGCTCCCCATAACCTTGAATGATTGCATTTCATCAGCTCCATTCTTATAGGCGATACAACATCCGGATTCCCTTTCCAGTAAGCTCTAGGTTGCTTGCTGCCCCAGCTACTTCTCTTAGACCCTTGCTTTATATCCCCAAACTCTTCATCCCACGGCCTTAGATTCGTCTCCGACCTTCCATCACAACACTCAAGACTCAGACAAGAGTTGAGTTAAACAACAAAAAGACACGTAAACCAAGGAAGAGATACTTACCACCCCCAAAAGGACCAATCAGGAAAAGGAATGTCCAAATGAGCTTCATTGGTGCAATACCGAAAAAGCGGAGCTGGGAAAGACTGAGGCTCAGTCCTGTTGATGATGGGTTTATCCATGCAATCAAACATCATGTCAACATCAGGAACCATCCCAGGATACTTGTTGAGTAGCTGCAGAAACCCCCAAACAGTGAACATCATTCTGCTCTGCACACACGCGTAGTAGAGATCGACGTATAGCTTCCCAGAGAGTATCACCACTCTAAAGGCAGCATTCTCTTTCGCCTTCTCCACGTGCTCCTTAGTCACCCCTGTCTCTCCCCATGGCTCTAGGTCCCGTTGAATCCATCTGGCTTTTCACCAAATCAAAATTGACATCAATGGTTTATTATTACTCCAAATAAAGAAAGTTTGATACTTTCTGACTCGTTTCAAAAAACCCACAAACCTGAAAACGTCTGGGCATTGGGTTTGCTGGGTTTGCCGACCCGACAAGGAATCCGACAGGAGACTCTTTGGTTCGATAACAGGTCTGTAGGGACAGGAGAAGTAGGAGCATTGGAGAATCCGGTAAGCCTGAGAGCGTCTCGAGGCTTCGCTGAATGATTTGCGCGGGAAGATGTGCCACGGAGTGGGTTCCAAGTTATGTCCGGCGAGAGTTTTTGTCTGAGCAATAAAGTCGTCTACCTGTTCGACGAAATCACTCAATGAGACCAAAACATTTCTATAAATCAACGTGTTTTGCAGAGAAAAACAAACAATTATAATTCAGCTTCAGTCAGATCCATCGATCACGGAGAAAACAATTAGAAAAAGAGAATTATCACCTTATAGAGAAGAAGAGCGGTGAAGGAGAAGAAGGAGAGTGCAAGAAGGCATAGAAGGAGATAAGAAGGTGATCGTGGTGAGGTTTTCTGAGGGAGTCGAAGACGAACACCCATTGTTTATCCTCTTCTTCTTCTTCTCGCAAACTTTTAGTTTTGTACTTTTCGTTTATCTCTGCAATATACAGTTCCCCTTGATTCGGAACTAACTTTTTTTTTCTTGTTACTAATACAGTTTGTTGCTATTTTGACTCTACAAGATATATATATATATATATCTTCGTAGAATTTATATACATTAATATTATTTTAGAAATTATTAAAAATATAGGAAAATGTATCATATTCAAGAGAATCTATCCTATTAAAATAGAAACATTGTAACTTCTTGTAGGTGGATTTTAAAGTTAGACATCACATTATTATTCTTAGTCTAACCTTTCATTTAAATATTTCTTTAGAGAGTTTAATATCAATATTTCTTTAGAAAGTTTAATATCAAGCACCTATCATTTAACTCCACCGTAATTAATATTATCCTATCATTTAACTCTACCGTAATTATCATTTAACATCACCTCTTTTTATCTATTCTTTCATTTAACATTAACTCCATCGAACTTTCATATGAACGTAAATCATTTGACTATAATTTAACTCCACCACAAATTATTTACAAAATATCTAAATCATTTGACTATCATTTAACACCACCGTATATATTATATAATAGTACAAATATATCAACCCCTCTCTTTTATTATAGTCAAATGAATACAACAAATGTCTCCAATATAAATATTACACGAATCTGAATTCTTAAAAATAAATATATAAATAAATAGAAATAAAAATAAATGTTACACATGTTATTAAAAATATAAACGAGTCCAAAACATGTCATTGCCCAGTTTTAACTATCTTGATCCAATTATCTCCCAAACCAATGGATTGAATTAACCAAATAATTTAACAACATGTTTCAACCACATCAGTACTTTTTGTTGAAACTCAATACTAAAGATATCATAATATTTTTTTTCTTGATGCTCAAATAATGAATATACACTAAATAGAAACATCAATTTATTCTTTAAAAATAATCAATTATGGGAAAATCCCTTCACCAAGTTAAAAATATATTCTTATTTCAATAATAGAAACATCAATTCAAACTTTTAAAAAATCGATTAAGAGTTTACTATACCTAAAATCTCGGTGGCAATCAAATATTCACAATCAAATTTATAGATTTGAAATATCGTAAATATGGAAAACCCCCTTTCTCCAAGATTAATCTACTATACCAAAAATCTCGGTTTCATGGGATTTTGTATTTATGTATATCTAACTTAATAGGTAACTTGACGTATTATGGGATTTCAATAACAGAAACATCAATTTTAACTTAGAAAATCAATTATGAGTCTACTAGCCTAAAAATAAATTAAAGAAAAGGAAAATAAGATGTAGCTATTTTTTTCTCTCTTTCCTGGATAATTTGTTGTTACTAATAGGTTTATTAATTCTATATGGACATGGACATTTATAATGAAATTTTTCTTTCTTGGGCATAATAGTTATTTTGTCAATAAATATAAAACAAAAAAAAGATTGTATATTTTTATTGCACTTAACTTTCTAAAAAAAAAACACATTGTCATTTTTAATTTATTGAATTTTTTGCATACACATTCAAAATACTATTCTTCTAATAAAAATTTGAATCTATAATTGTTTTTGGATTAATACAGATTCATTTAAATTATTTTACTAAACATAAAACATTTATGTATCCGCACGTTTAATCTTTCTTACTATTTTTTTCCATTAAATTTTCTGTTTATCTATCTTATAATAATTAATAACTATTTTATTAAAATTATAATGAAGATTTCAGTTTTGTTCGTCTAAATCGTATTGGTTAATATTAGATTAGTGTCTCCATCTTATGTCTATATCTATAATACACTATTATGTTAGTCCAAATCATATTGGTTACTATTAGATTAGTTTGATCCGCAATACATCTGTAATACACTGTTATTTTAATCCAAATCGTATTGGTTAATATTATATTAACGTTTGCACCATATAATTATATCTTTAATACACCAATGAAAAACTATTAATACAAAAAAACAGTTTTCATTGTTTTTAAACAATACGTTTTGGACAAACTCGAAATTATATAAAACTACATTATGTGAAATAGACAAACTCTAAATTGTATTGACTACTATAGAATATATGTTATTTGTTAAAACAAAAATAAAATCCGCACAGTCGCGCGGGTCATGATCTAGTTATGATTATATTGGAAAATAAATGTGAATTTAGGTCTATAAAAACATCTAACAAATATGTCACATGTAGTATTTGTGTTATTATTACTTTCTTGTCGAATGTATTACTAGATTAGGACCCGCCCTAAAGGGCGGAAATTGATTTGTCAAATTTCAATTAATAATATATGGTATATATAATATGTGTATATAATATTATATATATTTTGTGTAACATTTATATATATATACATATTAGACATATATATAATATTTTATTAAATATATATAGAATTTAATAGTGTTATAATTTGTGTTGTACTTGTTATTAATTTGTATTTAATCTTCTTTCATTTTTAGTATAATAATTTGCCTTGTCACACCTTTTACCTTTTAACTTATACACATAGTTATGTCTTTTTTCAAAAAAAAAACTTATACATATAGTCTCGTAAAATGTAATATATAAAAAACATATTTAAAAAATCTACTGACCATATGCCACTATTATTTGGTTGTTTGAACAAAAAAAAATCATGTTCTTGCATAACTGTGTATGTTGTGATATGATGTAGGTGAAGAGTAAATATATGGAAGTAAAGTTAGTGATACGAACATGAGCCTATGTTGGTCTATGCCACAATTATTTGGTTTTTGGAAGATCAATGAGCATAAGCATACACGGTCTTTGTATGCTTACGTTGTAAATGAGTCGGATATTTTTTCTCTTATGTCTGGAATGGAATGATATGGAACTCGTTGATTTAAGAGTGGTTCAGTTTTATATGATCTAATTATATTAAGAGATTAACCAAAAATATTATAAAAGTGTTACTGGTTAGGTTTAACTAATCTATGTTAGGTTAAAATTTGGTTTAATTTAAGTTGGTAGGTTACATTGTATAGGAGGTCTAATATATTCTAGCAACAACTATGAAAGAGTCCAAAATTTAAATGAAAACTTCAAACAGTAGATAATCCCTAAATTAATAGATTAGATATTCATCTTGAAAGATACAAAGAGAGATATATTGGTAGGATACAATACAACCAAGATAATTTCATCGACAACCACAAGAAGAAAAAATAGTTGGTATCTAAAGATTTTTGTGCATTTGATCAAAATCATTAAAACAATGCAAATGTGTTCATTGCATTGCATAGCCTTGTCCATGAGCTTACTTGGGATTTCTATGTTATCTCCCAGAGTCCATCTGAATTCGACTTGAGCTCCGGTGAGAAAGAGTTATCGATTCGGATTTTCTTGAACAAAGTTTCTACTAAGGTTATTCCACTGGGTGTATTCAACAAACTCTACTACAAAGCCAATTGTCAATATTAGCCAGCGATTACAAAAAAAAAGGGTATTTTAGTCAATTTATTCTCAGACGTCGAATTTTACGCTGCTGAACAATTTTTTTGAGGAGGAAATTATCTGGGTGTGTATCCTATTGACCATGTATTGGATTTAACGGGCCATATAGAACCGAACCACCTTCAGCCCAGTACAAAAAGATGATGAAGTGGCTAGACGAGCAACCGGACTCGTCGGCTTTGTTGCTGTGTTTATCTTTTCCTTCTGCCAAACTTTTTGCTTTCTACTTTCCTTACGATGAAGCCTTCGATTATCTCTGCTTTGATTGAATATACTGTTTCCCGCTCGATTCGGAACTAACTCTTTTTTTATTAATACATCAGTTTGTTTTTATTTTGACTCTACAAAGATATATAGATATTAATATATACCTTCCTAGAATTTTTATATACCTTAATATTATTTGAGAAATTACTAAAAATAAAGGAAAATGTATTATATGAAAGAGAATTATGATTTTTTCCACCATGTTATGATGGTGATGGTATATTCGAATTTAGGTTTCCGAACTAGGATCCTCCTACAGGGGTAACGTTTCACATTCGTACATTTCGCCCTAAGACCCCCAAGATGTTGATTATTCTAGATGCTGATCAAGTCCATGTCACGGATCCCTATCATCCTCCAGTTCGTGTCTTGCTTAAGAACTCTAGATGTACGATCTACTTTCCTCATGGTGGTCATGTTCATGTGTGGCCTCATGGTAGAATTTGGTTCCAGTGCGGAGAAAAAGGAATGCTTCCAGTGAGAGCTTTTGAAGGCTGTGAAGTATTTGTTCCGAGTGGTGCTGTTGTGACTTTTGGCTTTGGCTCCACTTTCGACGAGTTTGATGGACTCAAATGGTATGATGATGCTGATAACGTTGTCTTCTGGCCTAATTACGAGATTTAGTAAGATGCTGGAATTGAAGCCGGTGATAATAACGAGTTTGAAGATTCATTTGTTTTTTTCTGTTAAAAGGATGTTATGTCGGGTGATAATAATGAGTTTGAAGATGTTATGTTAACACTTTTATTTTGCGAAAAAAAAAACATCTAACAAACATGTCACATGTAGTATTTGTGTTATTATTATTACTTTGGTCGAATGTTATTGAAGGTGTATTCTTACATTAACAGTTATGTATTATATTCATTTTGGAAATGATGAAATGCAATCATTCAAGGTTATTGGTTTTCATCAACAACCACAAGAAGACAAAAATAGTTGGTATCCAACGATTTTTGAGCATTTGATAAAAGTCATTAAAACAATGCAAATGTGTCCATTGCATTGCATGGCCTTGTTTATTGTTTAAAAGACAAAGTAGAGTAAAACTTTCTATAAATTAAAGATGTTGTTATAATTTTATTAATTTATAGAGATATTAACTAAAAAATTATTTATTTCAATTTTAAGATATATTTATCCTAAGATAGAAAAATCTGATTTTAGTGTATAAACATTAATGGTTATTTTTTGAAATTTGTCATTTATATTAATTTTATTATATTATTTGGTGCATATAATATATATTGCATGGAATTCAGATATAATATTACTAAATCTCATCAAAATGTATTAAGTGTTAATAAAATATAAAGATAATTTCACTGTGAATATAAAATAAATAATATAATAACAGGCTCTTACTTATACAAAATATGCATAACATATAAATTATTAATTTATAAATTTTAATGGAACCAAATATTTATATAGAATTTTATAAAAAAATATTATCTTATTATTTTATCGATTTGTGTCAAATTTTGATCCATTGAAATCATATAACTTTATTAATTTATAGAGATTATTAGTTTATAGAATATTAATTTATAGATGTTCTACTTTGTAGTTAGTATTTAATGTTACTTTTCCGCATTTGTCATCACCAAAATCATTGCATTGGATTGTTTATTGTTTAGATACCATTGACTTTACTTTTCTAGCTATTTTTAGTTGTTCCTTTCAACTTTTCAACATCCGACTACACTACATTACTCTCTGCTAAGTGTTTCATTTTTTTCACCAAGAAAAAAATATAGATAGATGGATAAATCAGAGCTAATCTTCATACCTCTGCCACAGACCAGCCACATTTCATCGACGTTCATACTTGCTAACAGAGCCGGAAAATTAGGACCAGAAGCAAATTATAAAAAATCGGCCGTGTTAGTGGGAATTCGAACGCGGGTTTGGTGTACGGAAGTCTTTAGCTTTCATGTTTTACCACTAGACTACAGGGAGATTCTGTGAAAATGTGGCCGAAATAATATCTATAATAAAACGGCCGGAAGCAGTGGCTTCCTTGGCTTGGTCCAAGGGCCGCCTCTGCTTGCTAAGCGTCTAATCAATCTGGACCGTCGGATTTCCATGATCACAATACTCTGCATGAAACTTCTTTTTTTGTTAAAAGGTAAATATCATAAAAATGAACAAAAAAATTTACAAAGTAATATTTTAGGTTTGAACCATCTTAACAAAAAGAAAAAAAAATAAGATGAATCACTGAAAATAAATACTAACAAGAAAGCCTATCGCAGCCACATCGCCATGAGCTTGCTGAAAGGTTTCCTTAGTTTTCTGGATGAGATGATGTTTTTCAGTCTGTCAATATTATGGAACACCGCATAATGGATGTTTGATTGTGTATGAGGTTCGTTCCTTTGCTTCCACAGGTGGAACTTCCTTTCGCTCTTAACACTGATGATTATATCGCGTCACTAACCGCCTCCGAGCCTAGAATCCGACACATCAGCCTCCCAGAGGTCCAAGGCACGCCCACCACCCAGACCGACTTCTTAGGCTTGGTCAACAGAAACATACCCACTATCAGGAAAACCATCCTAGATTTGGTCTCATCATCGTCCCAACGCCATGTGGTCGCTGGCTTGATTCTTGATTTCTTCTGCGTCGGTATGATCGACATAGCCCGTTTTGAAAACATTCCTTGTTACATCTACATGGCGGCAATTTTTGCTTACTTGGGAATTCTACGTTATCTCCGGTAGCGTCACCACTAAAGTTCGACTTGAGTTCCAACGAGAAAGAGTTATCGATTCCGGTTTTCCTGAACAAAGTTCCTGGTAGAACCGGAATAATCAGGAAGAAGGTTAAACACATTTCAGCATTGGCGAGAAAAGCTCTTGATGGAGGATCGTCTATGGTGGCTACAAGAGATTTTATCAGTGACGTTCTTGGGGACCACTTTTAATGTCATCAACAATATCTTAATGAGAATTAATAAGAAGTTTTTTCGACAAGAGGACATTTAAAACATTTTATGACAAAGAGATGCACATGAAAAACACACACATTGGACATGTCACACACGCTCAGAACAAATGGTGTGAAATGTGATAAGTTTATGTACACCACTAGAACAAACAAACCTCCAACACAGAAAAGAAATGGTGAAAGAAACAGAGCTTATCTTCATCCCAGTTCCTTCCACAGGCCACCTTCTCGTCAACATCGAGTTCGCCAAGCGTCTCATCAGTTTCGACAATCGGATCAACACCATCACCATCCTCCAATTACACTCACCGACCAGCCCGAACGCGTCAGTTTTCGCCAGATCTCTCGTAGCTTCACAGCCCCAGATCCGCCTCCACGACCTCCCCCTTCTCGACGATCCTCCCCCGTTGGATCTCTACTACAGAGCTCCCGAAGCCTTCATAGTCCAGCTCGTCAAGAGAACCACTCCTCTGATCAAAGAAGCCGTCTCCAGCATCGTCGATTCGCGTACTAACTCTCGTGTAGCTGGTTTGGTTCTTGATTTCTTCTGCAACACGTTGATTAAAGATGTAGGCGACGAGCTTAACCTCCCTTCTTACATATTCCTAACGTGCAACGCTAGATACTTGGGTATGATGAAATATCTCCCGGATCGGCATCGGAGAGTCGGGTCGAAGCTCGATTGGAGCTCCGGAGATGAGGAGTTAGCGATTCCTGGATTCGTTCACCCTGTTCCGACGAAGTTTCTGCCGTCGGGTTTGTTCAATGAAGAAGCTTATTACGAGGCTTACGTTGAGCTGTCGCCGAGTTTCGGTAAAGCGAAGGGTATTTTGGTAAATTCGGTCGCGGAGATCGAGGCGTATACGTTTGGGTATTTCTCTCAGCAGCAGGAGAATTATCCTCCGGTTTACCCGGTCGGACCGATTCTCAGCTTGAAGGATCGAGCGAGTCCTAAGGAAGAGGAGGCTGGGGATCGAGATGGGATCGTGAGATGGCTTGAGGATCAGCCGGAGTGTTCGGTGGTGTTCCTCTGTTTTGGGAGCAACGGAAGCGTTGATGAGTTGCAAGCGAAGGAGATAGCTCAAGCGCTTGAAGTTGTCGGGTGTAGATTTCTATGGTCAATCCGGACAAGTATCGTAGGGACTAAACCGACCGATGTGTTGCCGGAGGGTTTCATGGGCCGTATGGCGGGTAGGGGATTGGTTTGTGGTTGGGCCCCGCAAGTGGAAGTGCTGGAACATAAGGCGATTGGAGGGTTCGTGTCTCACTGTGGTTGGAACTCCACGCTTGAGAGCTTGTGGTTCGGTGTTCCTGTCGCCACGTGGCCCATGTACGCTGAGCAACAGCTGAACGCCTTCACGTTGGTGAAGGAGTTGGGGTTAGCTGTGGATCTGCGGATGGATTACGTGTCTGGTCGTGGAGGTTTGGTGACTTGTGACGAGATAGCAAGAGCCATCGGGTCTTTGATGGAAGGTGGGGAGGGCAAGAGGGTGAAGGTGAAGGAGATGTCTGATGCGGCGAGGAAGGCTGTGATGGATGGAGGATCGTCTTCTTTGGCCACGGCTCGATTCATTGATGAGTTGGTGGAGGATGGTTCATGCTAGTTCAAGTGCAGTTCAACACTCTGATTCTTTTTTTCACCAATGAAGAAACTTATTTGTAAAACGAAAATTGTGGCTTAACAGTATGGACATTGTTTGAATAAAAGTTTGGTATGTTTTCAGATCGGTTTGGACTGGTTCATAGTACAGAAGTGTGGTTGTAACTTGTTGGTGTTGAGGAAGAGACTGAATTCAGCTACAAGGTACTTAAACACGTTTTAGATAATGTAGCACTCACATCAAATCATTTGAGGTAAATAGATCAGAACGCTTAAAGATATTAAGACTCCTTACCAACCATTCAAGTCGAATGTTTGGATGATTACTAATCCATTATCCATGTACAATTTTATGGATGATAAGTTAAAATAAGCTCTGCAAACTGAAAATAGATAGAAACATAACCTCTATGTTCTACCTTGTATAAGAAAGTGTAACCCAAGTTGGAACTATTAACTTTTAAAAAAAAATTGTTGTCTTCAGCCTAGAAATATGATTAAGACATTTTGGCTCTGGCAAAGACCACTCCAGCAAACAAACCTGTTAAACCAAAATAAACATACACCAAGTTATATCCACAATCATTCATTCCCACCTCAACTCACCAAAGAAAAACAGAGCACATAACCGGAACCGGTCATCGTTTGTGCTCTGCTTCTGCAGAACAGTTTTACTTACCAAAAAGTATGCTGAACAAATTTGGGAGACTCAGAGGGACATTGAAGAGTACAAGGCCAGATAATGATATCGGAAGCTTGTTTAACGAACCCACCAGACTGTCCACATGATAGAAAGAACATCATACCGTTATAACCCACTTACAAATGAAAGATTATAAGGAAATGTTTCTTTCTGTAGTCGAAAGAGAGGTACCTGTATGTCGTGGGTCCGGTTTGATGCAAGAACCACATCGAAGTGAAGCTGATGGCTAAACCGAGGAAGCCGCTTGCTGTTGCGGCTACCCAAAACATTGCATCTTGTGTGACATCCCTGCCAAAAGTGTAAAACACAACGAACGTAAGGATAAGAAAATGACAAGATACTAAATTTCAGGACAGGTGTAGGTCGATTTTAATAGTTCTTACGTGCTTATTACGTATCTCCATTCACCCAATAAGATGACAAGGATTATACCAAAAGGTAGTGACAAGAGATTATTCAGCAGCACCATTGACACCTCATTAAGGGATCCAGATTTTGTGGACTGTTTTGCTTTATCCATGACTCGGCGCAGAGTAAGCTGAGACAAAGAGTTGAACAAGATCATCATTATAGAGAAGTGTCTATATGAGAGAGATGCAGAAGATTGGATATTCCAGTTCCAAAAGCGTGGACTTACTGAATAACTTGCGGTTAGAACGCAGTTGGCGGTCTGCCATGTGTACCCTACAACATTAAATGTGAGATCCGTGATGCCACCGCTGATTGCAGAGATGATCTACAGTGCAAACTCTTAGTTGGTATCATTTTTTTACATCAGACAGGGGTTGCTACAGATGTGCGATTTTAACTTACCATCATGAACATTGCAGCCCAAACCTTGTTGTTCTGCCTTTTTCGGAACATGTATAACTCCCCTATCGCTGTAATAATATTCGTTGCATTCTTCAGAATAGTCACCATAGCAACGTTTATGTATTTCAAACTGAAAAGGAAACGTAATGTTGCATAAGTCTCAAGCACTACAACAGATTCTTAAAATGACAAAGCGTTGAAACCTTACCTGTACATTCCCGAGATGAGCATGCCAACAAAGATAACATTAACAGGCATCCATACTCTTATCAACTTCCAGTTAAACTTTTCCACTGAAACCACTCCAGAGAACTTTAGCAGAGCTACCACCAAACAGCTGATCAAGTTCTGATAAACACCAAAGTATATATAATCTTTTGTCAAATCACCATAATAAAGGCAAGGAATCTTGTTCATGATTATCATGGATCAGTATCTGTTACTTGATACAACATCAAAGAGACTCCTGCGTTGAAATTATAGCTGGAGAGAACAATCTTGTTCATGATTATCATGCTGCAAGAAGAGATGCAGTAAGCCGCTCCAGAAACAAGAGGTCCTGACTGTTTCACTGAACTGTGGTCACGTCTGTTACCTCCACCAGCCGGAAGATACCTCCGTCTCCATCTAAGAAACCTTCATCAAGAAAATCAAAAAAAAAAAAATTTAATTCAATTTTCCTTAAAAGACAATCTAAGCCTAAGCAATATTATACTACCTTTCACTAAAGCCCCTACGCTCGAAACTCTTCTCGTTGCCGTTGATATGATCGAGAAGTTGATGAACAATACTAGCATTATCACTGAAACGATTCAGCTCCGATTCGTCGTGATCTACATCGCAAACAATCGCTTCACGTTCCACATCAGTCATATCTTCAAAAAGTTCCTGCAAGCCAGAGTTTTCTCACATGATGATCGCATCCGGAATTACGAAGAAAGAAATCGCTAATTGAAGTTGATGATTGATTACCTGGAGAAGAAGAATCGCAGATTCGTTCTCTTCCCTCTCCCCTCTCCCCTCAATTCGCGGAATCGAAGATACGTATACGAGTAAGGGAAGATGATTGCACTTTTTATCAGCTCGATAATGGCGGGAAACACGGCGCGTAGATTTGATTCGAAAGCTGTACGATCGGGTAGTGGGAATCAGATCTTCGCCGCTTTGTGTGAAGAGGAAAAGCGGCGACGAAGGAGGTTAAAGTGACCTTTTTAGGAAACACGCAAAGCGTAAGAGGGCGAGGAGGAACGTGGTGTGGGAGCGAGAGTACCGAGGTAGAGGGCGTAACCGTCCATGTTAAGTCTCCAGCTTCAATGTTACTCTTTTAATGGTATTTTTTAAGATCAGCCATGAAGGCGATGACGATATATTGATATGTGTTAGAAAACTTAGAGGCTTGAGGCAATGCCGGAATCCATGGCGGGAAGATTGCCGCTGGCTGTGGACGAGTAGTGTTTTTAAACATGGGCTTGGGCTCTGTGATTTGAGCTTAACCTTTTGGGGCTTTGGCTTTGTGATCGATCACTTTTTTATTATTTACTCTAACCATCCCGACATGTATTTCGTTCCCTCGGGTAAATACTTATATTCGATTTTGATCGAGATTCGAGATATAAGATATTAGTGGACCGAAACACATTAGCAAATTGATGTATATTTATAACTATAGACGATTAGTGGGAGTTTCAACTTTTAAGTAGACCGTGAAACATCTGCATAAAGAGATTAGTCGTATTAGGCTAATGGAATTGTTAACACACGCGCACATTATATATTGTATGGTTCAGGTGTTGGTGTACCATCCATTGAAGGTGCATATATATCATTTTATATAGTAGCAGATGTTATTATTATATAACCTTTTGGATAAACTAATTTTTAGTTTACTTTTAGTAGATAAGATCATGTTACATGCTGATATTTAAATATAGTTATTGCATATTTAACATTCGGTAGTTTTTCTGAATGTTCATGAATAGCAAATCTCTAGACAGAGCAAGAGGACGATGATAACTGATTTCATATATTTACTTTTACTATTGCCATAGTACACATCAACAGAAAGTCACATAGAGATAGGGGTGGGCGTTCGGATACCCGTTCGGGTTCGGATCGGGTATTTCGGATTTTCGGGTATTTCGGTATAGGAGTATAAAACCCGTTCGGGTATTTCTGTACTTCGGGTCGGGTTCGGGTATTTTTAGTTCGGGTTCGGTTATTTCGGGTCGGGTTTTCGGATATTTAGATTTTGCAAAAAAAAATTAACTTCTTCATTTCTCAAGTTTTTTTCTTTTAAAAAATATAAATTTTACTTAACTGATATTTTATTTTTAATACATTGAATGATTTGAAGATAAAATCTTAAAAATAAAATACACTAATTTGATTATTGTTTTAAAATTTTAGCTGTAGCTTTTGTTAATGCATGAAACTAAAATTTGGACATGCATTTTAAGCATTTTAAGTGAGCAAAAAATCACTTTTCTTGCAATTATATGTATATTATCTAATTTTAAACCATGTGTATAATTAATATAAGTATTTTGAATAAAATTAGAGAAGTAAACTATGAATATATGGTTAATAGTACATAAGTTCGGTTATTTTCGGATATCTATTCGGGTTCGGATATTACCCGTTCGGGTTCGGATATCCAATCTCTCATAATTCAATACCCATTCGGGTATTTTGCTACTTCGGTTCGGATTTCGGTTCGGGTTTTTCGGGTCGGGTTCGGGTGCCACTTCGGGTATCGGGTAAAGTGCCCACCCCTACATAGAGACTTAAAGACATTTCTTGCAATATTCTCACAAATAAGCAAATAGATATAGACAATGAACAACGGGGGACAACGGATTTGGGAGAGATGAAACTTATTAAGAAGTAGAGTTTGATCTGGTGAAGGAGGACGATGAGTTGATGAACTCTATGCAGTCTTCTATAGCCTTTGATCTATGACTGTCATTGCTTATTGGCATGATCGACGGCTGAGATCTCCCTGAGGAAGAAGAAGAAGAAGAAGAAACCTTGGAAGGTGGAGATTTTCTCTTCTTCCGCATCACCACCAGACGCAAACCTTTTGCAAATTTACAGCCAAGATGCTTGATCAGTCTTGCTGCTGTGGCTTCTGTTTTCCTCGGCAACCTCAATCCGCAGCTCGTTGTGCATCCTGGGTTCTTACCACCATAAGGTCCCTTGGTGGCGGTTTGCTTAACCAAAGCATCTCTCTGAACCGGTCTAGTGTTGATTCGTTTTGTTCCAGTAGCTGACATAACAAAGATTGAGTGAGAGACATGGCACCAATATCAGGATACTGAGAGATATATAAGGGCATGAAGCTGAAGAAAAAATAGTGCTAATAGTTCAGGCAAAGAAGAGAAAAGACATGATTAGATGTATTCATAACATCATTACACTTAGGCCATGATTAAGCACTCTAGACATAAACAGATAAACAATTTGTAAAAGTGTAACTTTCCGGTCCTATAATACAAAGAACTGTAGTTAAAGTGGATCTACAAAGTTTCATAAAGAGAGCTGTGGGCAAGAGCAAAAAGAGAAGACTAGGTTTAGTTTAAATTTTTTCATTCTTTTTCTTACGGTCCACAGAGGGAATAAACCTTTTGTTTAAGTGAATGAAAAGGTTCTTTATTATGAAGCAACCATTTGGTATCATTCTTCTTTGATATTCACTCATGTGTGCACCAAAACAATCTGAAAAAGTTAATTTTTTTACTCCAGGAGAGGCCAAATACAAACGCACCTTAATGGATGGCAGGTTCCTTTCACGAGTCTGCGGCTACCAAAAAGGAGAAAAAAACAAGATAGTGGTAAGCACAAGAATATGGGAAAAGCTTATAAGAACCAGGGAGTGTCAGGACAGAAATAGAAGATCACACTTTGAGTGATTTTACATGTGCGAACATTCCATAGGGATCAGAACAATAGTTTCTGTAGTATAAAGTAAAGTGATTAGATGCTAATGGCATGTGATTGACTGACATATATGACTGGCTTCAAAAATGCCAATACGCAAAAGAATGCAGTAGCAAAACTGATATGTCGCATCGTCAAAAAAAAAGAAAAGGGAAGAATAGATCTAGCACCAACCGTATGCATAACATTTTAACCCAAAAAACGATGAGAGAAGACATCTTTTCAGTACTGTGATGAGCATAATCCAACCATATCCCTCAATGAACTAGTTTTTGATGCAAGGAGGTCTCTGGTTTCAATATTACAATTCACAAGGGAGATACTGCAGACTCACACATTGGTATCACCAAACAGGGACTGGATCCACATGATAATTATGCACAAATCTTTAACCAACCCAAAAGTTTCTCCGGAGCTGCAAGAGGTATGACAATTCATGTCTGAGACAGGGCATACTACCACACCTAATCTGAGCTTGGGACAAACAGTAAATGAGTACAGAAGAGATCCACACTAGAACATTAAACCCTAAGAATCCAATAGCTTGGTTCAATAATTTGAAAGAAACATTGCAAGAAGTTGAAAGAAGATAAGATACTAGAGATCTTTTTAGAAACATTTACAAAGATTCTGTTCTTCAGACACATAAAGAGAAACAGAATACATATAGACTACATATCATTATCCTCAAAGGCTAATAATACTTTCCATCACCCATTACTTTGGTGATCTATAAACACCAACATGGAAAGGTAAATCTGATGATAGCAACACACAGTTATGAAATTTCCACATCTTTTTTTTTCCAGCTCCTCTTCTAACATTCACGGCGATAATCACGTGCATAGCTGCAGCTCGGCCTAGCTCCAAACTCGCTCTCAGACGACCTCTCCGCAACAGCTCTCTCTTCCCCCAAGCTCATCCCGCCCATCGTCCTCTGCAACTGCCTGTGATCATAAGGAGAGTAATCCACCGGCGCAGATGGGCCACCTGGCACTCCGTAACTGGGGAATCGCGAGGCCACAGGTGGAACCTCGTTCACCGGAAACGCATCTACCGGAGCTGATGGTGGCCCGCTCGGCTGTGGAGCCTCGTTCGCCGGAAAGGCATCAACAGGAGCTTGTGGCGGCGGCCCACTAGGCGGTGGTGCGTAGTTGGGAAAGCGAGGAAGAGGATTGTGATCGACGGGAGCAGATGGGACACTTGGCAGGCTGTAATTGGAGGCACGATCGTACATCGCACGTGGCGGAGGAGGAGGAGGAGGGTAATAGAATCTGGAATAGTAGTCATCGGGGAAGGGATAAAGAGACGGCGAGAAGTCTCTGTAGTCTCGCTGAGGAGCGGGAGAGGCGATCGGAGCTGGGGAGTAATAACTGTTTTTTTGAGGGGCATAAGGGTAATTTTGGGGTTGGATCGGCCGCTTCTTGATCTCGAGCTTCAAGCGTATCTTCCCTTGCGTCCGACCCGAGGGACGGAACAGCTCAAGCGAGTTGATCTTTCCGGGAAGCGTCGTCGTCGCTCCCTCGGAGTCAACCAGGCGAGCCAGAGGAAACCTAACCGATCCGACGAGGGCTTTCGCCAGATCCGGAGAATTGGAATGGAAGATCTCGATGCTGAGGACTGATTCGTGGACGGATCTGGTGAGCGGAAGAGTGATCCGCTCGTTCCACACGGGTTTGGTTGAATCGTCGGAGCGAGTGGAGAGGCGGTGATCGGGGTCGAGGTAGAGAACCACGTAGGGTTTCAGGTCTCCGTTGCGCCAGTTGACGTTCTTCAAGTGCTTGGCTGAAACGACGGTTACGATTAGGTCTAGCGGCTCCGAGGAAGACATGGTACGCTGCGTTTTGAGGTGATACAGTGGTTTTCGCGGCGGTATTAGCTTAGCTTAGCTTAACGTGCGCTCGTATGAAAAGCTGTAGCTTTATCGTTTATCCCAAAGTTTTGAACTTATGTCTTTCCTACTTTAAACCTGCTTACTCGAAGAGAGGCTTTTACTCTGTCGTAGATTTATTTTATTACGCGAAAGGGGTACCAATATCCTTGTGTCCAAACAGATGCTTATTAATAACAAAGTTTTAAAAGTCTCTAACCCTCTGGTCTAGAAAGAGGTTTTTGACACTGTCTCACTAGACACTACGCAGCTAGTTATTTAAGACGCGAAAGGGGTATTAATATCCTTGTGTCCAAACAGATACCCTTTCAATATGCTTCTTCTTCTTCGCTGTGATAGGTCAGTCAAGCAAAGCAACAATGGCTTCCTCTGCAACAGCGCCAAACTCACTATCTTTCTTCTCCTCTTCTCTCTTTCTCTCCTCCTCTCACCAAATCCCCAAAACCCACATTTCCATAGCGAAATCAAGCTCCGCTAAAGTATCAAAATCCCTCTCCGTCGTATCCCAGCTCGCGACGCTACCGATAATCTCATTCGAGGGAGATAAAATCAGTGAGACGCACCTCGACCTCAAAACCGCGCCGGAGGAAACCGCGCGCTCCGTCGTCCACCGCGCCATCGTGACGGACTTGCAAAACAAGCGGCGAGGGACGGCGTCGACGCTGACCCGCGGCGAAGTCCGCGGCGGGGGAATCAAGCCTTACACGCAGAAGAAAACGGGGCAACGCGAGGCGCGGGTCTCAGAGGACGCCGCTGCGTCCCGGCGGAGGCGTGGTGTTCGGGCCGAAGCCGAGAGACTGGTCGATCAAGATCAACAGGAAGGAGAAGAGGCTGGCGATATCGACGGCGATAGCGAGTGCTGCGGCGTCGGGCGGCGCGATTGTGGTGGAGGAGTTCGGTGGTAAGTTCGAGAAGCCGAGGACGAAGGAGTTTTTGGATGGCGATGAAGAGGTGGGGGTTGGATCCGAAGGAGAAAGCCATGTTCTTGATGGTGGATGTGGAGGAGAACGTGGCCAAGTCGAGCAGGAACATAGGGACGCCGAGGACTTTGAATCTGTTTGATGTATTGAATTCTGATAAGCTTGTGCTTACGCCTGCTGCGGTGGAGTTCCTGAATGCTAGGTACGGTTTTGAAGCGGAGGAAACAGAGGGTGAAGGCGAAGATGACGATGACGCGGAAGGTTAGTGCTTTGAACTTGCTTTGACAAGATTTAGTGCTCTCCGTCATCTTTTTATTGACTGGTTTCACTGCTTGAAGTTGAAATCTTTGTTAAGTAGAATATGATTTGTAGATGATGTGTTGATATTATGAACGCTTCCACATTCTTTGGTCTGGTATCGTTGCTTGAAGTTGAAATCTTTACTAAGTGGAACTGTGATTTATAAATGATGTATTTGATATTGGGAACTTTTCTACATTCTTTTTGGTTTGATGAAGGGGAAGAGGACGCTGCAGAATGAGCAGGAGAGATCCAAATGGAGCAAGTGTGGGTTATGAGTTTCACCCTTCTCTTTCCTTTTTGTGGCAACAGGAGAGAATGTACATTTAACATCAAAGAGAGCCTTCCCAATTTCTTTGAACCTTATGAGTAAGCTACTCTGTCTATAGGAGGGAATCAATGAATCATATCTCGTATTGATTGATATAAGTGAGTTATGGGTTTGTTGTTCTCCAGCCAAAACCGAGTAAGAGTGATTGTAGTCCAAGAGAGAGTAGCTTACTCATCAGGTTTTGGTTGTTTTCATCCCTCCCCAAGTCTTGTCATATTTAGGACCAGCAAAGATTCATTTTTATTAGCATGGAACATGGCATTTTAGCGAGTAGTGTTGATATGCATCTTGGTTTTGAAATTCATAACTGCTTTCACACCAATCTGTTAAAAAGTAGAGATCTGTCTTTTCCCTTGTGAAGATGGACATAAAACAGAAATGGACTAAAAAAAAAAGAAAAGAAAAGAAAATAAAAGCTTCTTCTGGGTCATAAATCATAATGATGTGCTTAATAAAATGAATCCCCTCTGCAAACGGAGGGAAATCGACACCGGTCTTTAGAATATTGCAAGAAAACCCCAAAACTTTCACCAAACGTGCAAAATTTAACTTTTTAATAATTACAAAGCAAACCACTTAACTTTCCCAATAGTAGAAACACCCACCCACTGGCGCCTTGGCGGGAAGCAAATGTCATAAAATTGCGAAATCCCGCCATAAAACAAAAAAACTTATAAATTGAACACTCTGCTTTCTAAAACCTCTTCCCCAAACCCTAGACAATCGATTCACATTCTGAGCTCTGATACTACGAAAATGTTGGAGCTACGTCTTGTTCAGGGCTCTCTGCTGAAGAAGGTTCTAGAATCGATCAAGGATCTCGTCAACGATGCCAACTTCGACTGCTCCAGCACCGGCTTCTCCCTCCAAGCCATGGACTCCAGCCACGTGGCGCTCGTCTCCCTCTTGCTGAGATCCGAAGGCTTCGAGCACTACAGGTGCGACAGGAACCTCTCCATGGGGATGAATCTCGGCAACATGTCTAAGATGCTCAAATGCGCCGGAAACGATGACATCATCACCATCAAAGCTGACGACGGCGGCGACACCGTCACCTTCATGTTCGAGAGTCCCAGTAAGTTTTTTTCAAAATCGACCTTTGATGTTTCTTTACCGCTGCCAGTTAAAAAAAAAACAAGATGGTTTTAACTGTGGTGTTTATTTTTTTGACAGAGCAAGACAAGATTGCAGATTTTGAAATGAAGCTGATGGATATAGACAGTGAGCATCTGGGTATACCTGATGCTGAATACCAGTCCATTGTGAGGATGCCTTCCAATGAGTTCTCAAGGATTTGCAAAGATCTCAGTAGCATTGGTGACACTGGTAACACTCTCATTGCTTATGTTGTTAATTTTCTATCAAAAATCAGTCTAGTCATTTAAACAAATAGGTCTAGGCGCCTGACTAATTAATAATCTCATTTAAAAATCTTAATGGCTGCTTAGCGATTTCTTGAACATTGGTCTATAAAGAGAGACTGATATAGTGACTTTGATGGTATTGTTTTCAGTTGTGATCTCTGTGACTAAAGAAGGGGTTAAGTTCTCTACTGCTGGTGACATTGGGACAGCTAACATTGTGTTAAGACAGAACACAACTGTTGACAAGGTATGTCTTATCTATTTCTGAACTTTACATATGCGCTGATTGATTGGATCAATTGCTGAGATTTTTGTGTGGTTGCAGCCGGAAGATGCAATTGTGATAGAGATGAAGGAACCAGTGTCACTCTCGTTTGCCCTGAGGTACATGAATTCCTTCACAAAGGCAACTCCATTGTCAGACACAGTGACGATCAGCTTATCGTCGGAGCTCCCAGTTGTGGTCGAGTATAAAGTGGCTGAGATGGGTTACATTCGTTACTACTTGGCTCCTAAGATTGAAGAAGATGAAGAAGACACCAAGGCCTAAGACCCCTTTGTATCCAGAGCTTCTTCTGTCCGTCCTACAATGTCCAAGATTCTATGATGATGTTTTTGTGTGATTCCATTAAATTACCCTTTAGAATCAGTTGTTTTGTTTGACTTGGTATGTTCTAATGACATGTTTGGTAAAGTTAGTACTGTTTTGAAACTCCTAACGACTCATCTATAAAAGGCAAACGTGGATGCAAATGTCAGAGTGTAGCAAAGGCCCCCTCATAGAGGCTGATAGTGATAGCTAATAGGTGATTGATATGCACTCACGGGTCTATTCTAATAGTGGGAGGTAAACGCAAAAGTCAAAGATGGGTTGAATTTGCCTTGGACTTATGTAGTCATGTTCACATCTTACAACTCTATTCTAGGTAAAGTCCTCAATGAAGCTATTTAAACTCTAGTAGGAACCCAATCCTCAGTTTCTAACTAAAACACAGAACAAAAAACTTTAAAAATGAGAACCAACGAGAGAAGGTGGTGGTGGGTGAAAAAACAGAAGCAGATAGCTTTGGTTTTCATAACAATGACAATGATGCTTCACTTTCAAATGAAAGGATGTGTTGGCTGTCTGGAAACTGAACGGACTGGTCTATTGCAACTCAAGTCCTATCTCAAGAATCTACTTGATGAAGGAGAAGAGGATAGTATTCTCAAGTCATGGACTCATAACGGTGATTGTTGCATTTGGGAGAGAGTAAAGTGCAGTGACGCTAATAATGGCCACGTCGTCGATCTCTCACTCGGTCGACTCATACCCGTCGCGTTTGAGTCGGAAACTAGGCTTTTAAACCTGTCTTTGTTCCGTAGTTTTCCTCAACTCCAAAGCCTTAACCTTTCCTGGAACTGGTTCACGGGTTTGTCTGATCACGTCCATGGTACGTCCTTTTAACCGAGATTCACTTGCTAATTTGCTATCCTTTGTTCTAATGTCATGTAAACAACAATTAGTAATATCGGTTAACGGTTAAACCGAATTTTTATTAGTTCACCACTGCCTATCATTTATTTTAGTGTCATGAAACCAACAATTAGAAATATCGGTTAATTCAAACCGGTGTTTACCAAATACATTTCATTTCATTAACCAAATACATATTCAGTGTCACGAAATAAAACATTAGGGTGTATAAATTTCGAGTTAGAGAATTTTGGTGATCGTATAATATTTACTGCACATAAGATGTTCGACGTTTTGCTTGAAAGAGAATTTTAGTTCACTGTATTTATGTTTCCAGGTTATAAGAGCTTTGGGACACTGGAGAAGCTCATCACCATAGATTTCTCCCACAATATGTTCGACAACAGTATTGTTCCTTTCTTAAGTGCCGCAACATCGATTAAGACTCTATATCTTGAGTCTAATTATATGGAAGGTGTCTTTCCTCCTCAAGGTTATGCATTTCTTCTAAATGTTTTTATTCTTATTTCTAGGAAAAACATTTGATGTATAATTGAATTGGAGATGATCTTGACGGCTTCTTGTTTGGTGTGTGGCAGGACTTGCAAACATGACAAACTTGAACGTGTTGAACTTGAAGGACAACAGTTTCAGCTTCTTGTCTGGTCAAGGTAAATATATGTTAACAAGAACCAAATGTAGTTTTGTCGTTACAAAAGGAAAGAGAATTAAAAGAGACATTGAGATGCAGGTTTAGCCGGTTTTAGAGAACTAGAAGTACTGGATCTCAGTTTCAATGGTGTCAACGACTCTGAGGCTAGTCACAGTGAGTGGCTATCTACCAACTTTCTAAAATCAATTATCTCTGCTGACTTATGACGTCACTTATTATGGTATCATAATGTGTTTGTTGGTGCAGAGTATAGCACGGCGAAACTGAAAACACTAGATCTTACTTACAATCTATTTTCAGATTTTTCTCAATTAAAAGGTAGAGCGAGAGAGTGCCATGAAATTACCAACTACGTAGATGATTTTGATCCGTTTATGTCAACTGACTAATTAGAACTTGTTTTGTTTTCAGGTTTAGAAAATCTGCAAGAGTTAGCAGTCTTGAAATTACGAGGCAATAGATTCAACCACACGTTTTCTTCTCATGGTAAGTGTGCAAACTGTTCTTGCAGGAAGAGACTTACAAATATATTCTGGATTTTTTCATAAGAATGTTTATTTTTGCGCATGCAGCACTGAAAGATTTGAAGAAGTTGCAAGAACTGGATCTCAGTGACAACCTGTTCACAGATTTGGGTAAGATATGTATATAGACATATAGAAACTTGCTCGCTCTAACATAAACACCACAACTGTTCTAATCTGTCTAGTTGAAATATTGCATAGACGTTTGTAGGATCTTTTTAAACTCATGTCACGTATAAGAGTAGAAGTGAGAAGAGGCTTGAATTTAGAGTTGTTCAGGAAGTGGATCGTACAACTCTTTATTTATTTGCATCTGAATGTTCTTCCAACTGCAGGTTTAGCGATTCCTACATCTTTGCAAGTATTGGATCTCAAAAGGAACCGATTGTCTTTGACCAATGAAGGTGAAATATTACAATCTTTTGATCTGTTCTGGTCTATCTTTCATTATCCTATAGATTGCTTGGTCTAAGCTTAAGAGACATAGATATGTTGTGAGATCATAAGATAATCCAATGAGTTCCATGGCTACGATGGAATTTATATATATAATTTCTTTTTTGCTAATATAGACTAATATCTGCTCTTTAATTGTTATCTACTCTCCTTACAGGCTATTTAGGGATATGCAGGCTAATGAATCTCAGGGAGCTGGATTTGAGCAGCAATGCTTTGACAGATCTTCCTTATTGTCTGAGTAGCTTAACCGGACTTCGTACTCTTGATCTATCCAACAACCAATTGAACGGAAACCTGTCTTCCTTCGTGTTTGGTCTGCCATCAGAACTCGAGTACTTGTCCCTTCTTGATAATAACTTCAACGGTTCATTCATTCTCAACTCACTGGTCAATCAAACAAGACTCACCGTATTCAAATTGTCATCAATACTCGGTACGATCCAAGTTCAAACCGAGAGTTCTTGGGCTCCATTGTTTCGGCTGAAGATCTTGCATCTATCGAACTGCAGTCTCGGCAGCAACATGCTCGGCTTTCTCCTGCATCAGCGTGACTTGTGTTTCGTCGATCTCTCTCATAACAATCTGACAGGAACATTCCCAACATGGGTTGTGAAGAACAACACAAAGCTCCAGACTATTCTACTAAGTGGGAACTCATTGACAAAGCTTCAACTACCTAGTCATGTTCATGGCTTGCAAGTTCTCGATATCTCGAGTAATATGATCTTCGGTTCAGTTCAAGAAGACATAGGGATTGTGTTTCCAAACCTGAGGTACATGAACTTTTCTTTAAACCACTTTCAAGGAACCATTCCGTCCTCCATCGGCGAGATGAAAAGCCTACAAGTCTTGGACATGTCTTCTAACGGTCTTCATGGGCAGCTACCTAAAACGTTTGTAGGTGGTTGCTACTCTCTAAAGGTTCTAAAGCTCTCCAACAACCAATTACAAGGGGAAGTATTTCCAAAGCACACAAATCTAACTGGTTTAGTTGGGCTTTATCTTGATGGCAACAACTTTACTGGGAGTCTTGAAATGGGTTTGTTGAACTCAAAGAAGCTAACTCTTTTGGATATATCAGATAATATGTTTTCCGGCATGCTTCCGCTTTGGATCGGTAGGATGTCAAGCCTTTCCTACCTATACATGAGTGGAAACCAGCTTAAAGGGCCTTTCCCGTTTCAACTACAGAGTCGTTGGGTTGAAGTTATGGACATCTCACACAACAGCTTCTCTGGTCCAATACCAAGTAACGTGAATTTTCCATCTCTCAGAGAACTGAGACTACAAAACAATGAGTTCACAGGCTCAGTTCCAGGCAATGTATTCAACGCTGCAGCATTAGAGGTGCTTGATCTGCGGAACAACAAATTTTCTGGAATAGTATTGAACACTATTGACGAGGCATCTAAGTTACGTGTTCTGCTTCTACGGAATAACAGCTTTCAAAGTCACATATCTGAGAAAATATGCCAGCTCAGTGAAGTTGGTCTTCTAGACTTATCTCACAACAGATTCAAAGGCGCTATACCATTATGTTTCAGTAAAATGTCTTTTGGTGCTGAAGGTTATGAGCGTGTCACGTCACTCGTTGCAGTTTTTGACCTCTCGGACATCACATTTTTGCGGAACTGTCAGTACGCATCACATCTCAACTTGGATGATAGTGTCAGGAATGGCTATCAAGCGAAACCTGCAACCATAGTGGATTTTTTAACTAAAAGCAGGTATGAAGCATATCAAGGTGATATACTTGGGTATATGCATGGTTTGGATTTGTCGAGCAACGAGCTATCAGGTTCAATTCCAGATGAGATTGGTGATCTTCAGAATATCAGATCACTGAATTTGTCGAGTAACCGCCTCACGGGATCCATACCAGATAGCATTTCGAAGCTGAAGGGGTTAGAGAGTCTTGATGTGTCCAATAATAAGCTGAGTGGAAGCATTCCTCCTTTGCTAGCAGATCTCAACAGCTTGGGATACTTTGATGTGTCGTTTAACAGTTTATCTGGTGAGATCCCTTTTAAAGGCCATCTTGTGACCTTTGACGAAACGAGTTATAGAGGTAATGCTCATCTCTGTGGACTTCCTACTAGTAGAAGTTGCAACATCGAGAGAGTCAGAGAGCCAAGTGAATCAAAGAGGGACAAAGAGGAGGAAGAAGAAGAAGAGGGTGATGGTGTGATAGATATGGTGTGGTTTTATTGGACTTGTGGTGCAGTCTACATCACCACTTCGTTGGCTTTGTTTGCGTTTCTATGCATAGACTCACGCTGGTCCCGTGAATGGTTTTATCGTGCTGATCTCTTGGTTCATCATTTCCAACGCCTCAAGGATCTGTAAATAATTTCGTGGGACAGCCCAAGAGTCCAAGACACACTGTCGGTGACATATACAGATATACTCATCCTATATAAAAGCTGTCATATTTGGTGTTATTTGTGCTATACTATGTTTGAAATCTAATCATCCTATGATCTTCAAGTTTCGTGCTTGCATAGATGATTGGAAGATTTAGAATTCTCCTTAGATTGATCATTGTATTTAATATCAAATATATACATGAGTTTTTTTTTGTCAAACAGTTCTAATAAATCAATATACTTCTCCTTTTCAGTTGCTTTTGCTTAACCGTCTACTCTGTTTTGAAGGTAACCTTGAAAGCATTGTTACATGATGTGAGGGATTTTGGAGGTAGATATGAAGAATTTTATGCTAACGGAAACAAAGTTGAATCCGTCCAAGTTGGTCCAGTTATATCTCTAGTTTTGAGTTGTCATGATATGAAAGAACCTAGAGTAGAGGACCTTGAACCTGTACGATGATATTTTTATTAAATCAAGCAAAATGTGTGATTAGAAGTACCCCACCATGGTGAACCTCTCCTTTTTTTTTTTTTTTGATAAAGAAGGGTGAACCTCTCCTTGTGATCGGGATGAGGTAAATGCCTCCCAGCCAGAAATTTTATTTCCTCTCCTATTTACTACGGCGACCAAAAATCAAAGTTTCACTATATATTTTTTTTCTCTAGTTCTTTTTCCAAGCGCTGAATAAATCCCAAGAGATTACAAGTTTTTTTCTACCAATTGATGGTAAAACAGTCAGGACATCATTATTGGTTTTGGACTTGGGACCTACCTCTAACAAATTTTACAAAGAAAAAATTAATTATGTAAAAATGGAAAATATGTTGAATAATCAGGTGAAAAAGAAAGGAAAAAAGATGATGGAAAGATTAAAAAATAGAAAAAAAAGGAAAAGAAAGAAAAAGATGATGTGAATTTAAAAGAAAATAGAAAAAAGGGAAAAGAAAAAAAGATGATGTGAAATATTAAAAAATAGAAAAAAGGAAAAGAAAAAAAAGTTGATGTGAAATATTAGAAAAATAGAAAAAGATGATGTGAAATATTGAAAAAATGGAAATGAATGTGTTAAATTTTGAAAATATTGTACATGATGTTGCAAATCTTCGGTCAGTCTAGTTTCTAGTCCAGTTTGTGTACGAGAGGAAGAAACAGTAACAATGAGAATATACGAGAAAAATTGGTGGTGGGTTAAGGAGAAGAAGCAGATGGCTTTGGTGTTGTTCATGATAGTAACATTGACGCTTCAATTCCATATGAAAGGATGTGTGGGTTGCCTGGAAACCGAACGGACGGGTCTTTTGCAACTCAAGTCGTATCTCAAGAATGGTTTTGAAGTAGAAGAAGAAAGAATGATGAAATCATGGAGTCATGATGATCCTAGCAGTGATTGCTGCCACTGGAAAAGGGTAAAGTGTAGTGACGCTATCGGTGGCCGCCATATAGTCCACCTCTCGCTTGATAGACTCATACCCGCCAATGACGAGTTAGAACACCAGTCTCTAAATCTGTCTTTGTTCCATTGCTTCCCTCGACTCCAAAGTCTTGACTTTTCATTCAGTATGTTCAGTGACTTGTTTGATCCCATCAATGGTACAGTTCTTGTCACTTTTCGAGAAAACCACCCTTTTATTGTGTTAGCTTAACTCCCGTTTTTTTTTTTCTTCGTTACGGTTTCAGGTCATAATAGCTTTCAGAGACTGGAAAAGCTGAGAATCCTGGATTTCTACGAAAATCGTCTCAACAACAGTGTTTTCACTTTTCTAAGTGAAGCAAGGTCGCTCAAGACTCTAAACATTAGTTACAATTTACTGGATGGTGTCTTTCCTCCTAACGGTAATCAAGGATGTCTTTTTTTTTTTTTTTCTTTTTTGGTAAAAGGGCTAATCAATGATGTCTTTGATTCATTTTCTTTAGCCAACTATCTAATCATTATAACACATTTGTGTGTTTTTGGGATCTCCAGGTCTAGAAAATCTTGTAGAGTTAGAAGTTTTGAGCTTGGCAGGAAATACATTCAACCACGTTAAATCTATTCAAGGTAAGTGATTTAATTTTTTCTTGCATGGAGAGACTAACGTCTAATGGAAAGAAATGGAATATTTGTTTCCTTTTTTTTTGTAAGAATGATACTTGTGTTGTTGCAGTACTGAAAAATATTCCGAGGCCTAATACTGTTTGGTTTGCTGAATATTTTTATGTTACTGGAGAATGCAAGAGTTTGATTTTCGATGCCTAATGGAGCATGCAAGGCTTTTGATGCTATATATTTTTATTATCTATCCTTTCAATTGCAGGTGTACTTCTTCCTTCATCTTTACACGTACTGAATCTTGCCAAAAATGAACTATCGTCTACCCCAAAAGGTGAAATATCAAATATTACAAACCTTTATTATCTTTGCAAATCAGCTCAGTGATCATCCTCTAACAAATCTTATTTTGACATATTTGCATGCTACTTATAGAGATTTGCGCGTTAATGAGTCTTAGAGAGCTGGATTTAAGCTCCAATGCTTTGACAAATACTCCTTATTGTCTGGCTAACTTAAGCCGTCTTCGAACTCTTGAACTATCCGAAAACCAAATCAGTGGAGACTTGTCGTCCTTTGTACCTGGTCTACCATCAACGCTTGAGTACTTATCCCTTTTTGGTAATGACTTCAACGGGTCATTCTGGTTCAGTTCACTGGCAAATCACACAAGACTCACAGTATTCAAGCTGTCATCGAATCTTGGAATGATCCAAGCTCAGGATGAGACCTCCTGGCTTCCACCGTTTCAGTTGAAGTTGTTACATCTAAAGAAATTCAATCTTGGCAGCAGCACGATTCCTAGCTTTCTTGCTCACCAACATGACTTACGCTCCATTTACATTACTTATAGCCAGTTGAAAGGAGCATTTCCAGGCTGGCTTGTGCAGAACAATACAAGGCTGGAGGATATTAGATTAAACAACAATTTGTTGTCAGAGTTTCTACTACCTTCAGGGCTTGTTCATGGCGGGCTACAAGCTCTTGATATATCGAGTAACAGGATATATCATCATTCACTTCCAGAAGACATTGGGATTGTTTTTCCACATCTCAAGTTTATGAACTTTTCTTCAAATCATAATCGTGGAACCATTCCATCTTCTATGGGCGAGATGAAAAGTCTACAACACTTGGACATGTCCTCTAACCGTCTATATGGGCAGCTACCCAAAACGTTTTTACGTGGCTGCTACTCGCTGCTGATCCTGAGGCTCTCCAATAACCAACTCCAGGAGAAAGTATTCCCGAGACATGCAAATCTTACTAGTTTATATTGGTTGTTTCTTGATGGCAACAGTTTTGATGGGAGTCTCGAGAAAGGTTTGTTGAACTCAAAGTCTCTATCTCTGTTGGACATATCAGATAATATGTTTTCCGGCACAATTCCATTTTGGATTGGTAAAATCTCAGGCCTCACACATCTATACATGAAGGGTAATAAGCTAAAAGGTCCTTTGCCTCATCAACTTCAACAAAATCTACAACTTCAGGTTGTAGACATGTCCCACAATAGCTTTACTGGTTCCATTCCAGGGAGTTTCAATGTTTCGTCTCTCAAAGAATTAAGACTACATAGCAATGAGTTTATGGGCTCAGTTCCGAGCTATTTATTCAAGTCTAAAGAATTACTGGTGCTCGATCTGCGGCACAACAATCTTTCTGGAATGATTCTGGATACTACTAATGGAAACACGTCTAATTTACGTGTTCTTCTTCTACGGAATAATAGCTTCCGGACTCATATCCCTGATAAGATATGTCAGCTAAGTAAACTTGGTCTCTTGGACTTATCTCACAACAAATTCGAAGGCGCCATACCCTCATGTTTTGGTAACATGTCTTTTGGTGCCCAAACGTGCGACATATTCAATCCATATGATTACTTAATTGGGTTCCCATCCTTCCAACGCTGGAGATATCCATCAGCTCTTCATCTTGTTGTTACTGAACTAAACCATGGGATTCAGTCAACACCAGACACTAAAGTTAATTTCTTATCGAAAAGCAGATATGAAACCTATCAAGGTGATATTCTTCTATATATGTATGGTCTGGATTTGTCAAGCAACCAACTATCCGGTGAGATTCCAGTTGAAGTTTGGGATCTTCAGAACATCATATCCCTGAATTTTTCGAGCAACCTTCTCATCGGTTCCATTCCAGGTAGCATTTCAAAGCTGAAGAATTTGGAGAGTCTGGATTTATCTTACAACAAGTTACATGGAAACATCCCTCCTCAGCTAGCCGATCTCAACAATTTGGGATACTTCAGTGTCTCGTATAACAATCTATCTGGTGAAATCCCTTTCAAGGCCCATCTTGTGACCTTTGACGAAAAGAGTTACAGAGGCAACCCTCATCTCTGTGGACTTCCTACCAATAAAAGTTGCAAAACCTCGATAGACTTTGGAAAGCAGTTCAAAGAGGAAGAGGGTGGTGGTGTAAGTGTGATAGATATGGTGTGGTTTTATTGGACGTGTGGTGCAGTCTACATCACCACATCGTTTGCTTTGTTTGCGTTTCTATGCATAGACTCGCGCTGGTCACGTGAATGGTTTTATCGTGTTGATCTCTTGGTTCATCATCTTAAACGCTTCAAGAATGGCTTTATCTGCAACTGAGTCCATGGGTCAGCCTAAGGTACACTATTACCATATGTACTCCTCTTTGTATTAAAGTTGCCATGTTTGGTATTATTAGTGTTGTAATATGTTTGAATAAGGCAATCTGATTATCCTATGATCGTATCATGTTCCTTAAAATCCGGCCAAAACAATACCTAATGGCATTATTTATTTCCTTGGTACGTGCTTCCGTTTTCACCTCGTGAGCACAAAAAAGAAAACTCAAGAGAAACGAGAGAAAATAGAAAGAAGCAGAAAACAAACGTTTCTACTATCGTTCCTTGTGGCTTGCTCAAGGGGTAAACATTTCTAATTCTAGGGCTTCGAGAGTCCCGGTAATTTTTCAAAAACCTACTTTTGCGTTTCTAACCGCTGCTACTGAAAAGCTGTGGTAATTGTTATTGCAAACTTTGAGATGAAGCTGATGGATACAGACAACAGTGAGCATTTGGGGATACCTGATGCTGAGAACCATTATGCTGAGTACCATTCGATTGTGAGGATGTCGTCTAATGAGTTCTCTAGGATTTGCAAAGATCTCAGTAGCATTGGTGACTCTGGTAACACTCTCATTTATGTTGTTGCTAATCTGTGTTGGTCTTTTGAGTCTATAGCAGTGTTCTAAAAAATTAAGCCTAAGTGTCTGTCTACTCAGCAAATCAGCAAATCGGACCTAAATAAAACTATTTTTCTAAACAGAATTTTTTAAAAAAATCAGTTTAGTCGTTCAAAAATTTGGTAGACGTCAATAATCACATATAAAACGCTTAATGCCTAGCTATTTCAAAAATTTGGTCTAAACGATGGAATTGTTTTCAGTCTACATATAAACATGGTTAGTGATCATCTATGGCTGATTGATTGGATCAACGTGCTGACTTTTTTGTCTGTTTGCAGCCTGAAGATGCAACTGTGATAGAGATGAACGAGCCAGTGTCGTTCTCATTTGCCCTGAGGTACATGAATTCCTTCACAAAGGCGACTCCATTGTCTGAGCTACCAGTTGTGGTGGAGTATATATAAGGTGGCTGAGATGGGTTACATTCGTTACTACTTGGCTCCTAAGATTGAGGAAGATGAAGAAGACACTAAGGCCTAAGACTCCTTTTGTAGCCAGAGCTTATTCTATTCACACTAAAACGTCCAAGATTCCATGATGATGATGTTTTTGTGTGATTCCCATTAAATTACCTTTTCGAATCAGTTGTTGTGTTTGACTTGTTATGTTCTAGCGATATGTTCGGTAAAATTAGACCATTTCCAACATCACTTCATTTTTCACTTTTTACTTTATTTTAAAGTAAGTTTTGTTCCAACTCTACTTCATTTTCTTTTTCAAAATGAAGCATTGAACCGTGTTTCTTCAAATTGAAGATCTACTGCATATTTTTTTTTTAAGATGAACTTTTTCATTGCAAATTGATCTGTAATTTTTGTTTATTCTTATCTTTTGCCAAAATAAACTAAATGCTTTAATGTAATCCAATTAATTTCTAATTTCAGTTGTTATTTTCATCATGTTAGTTTACAATATTAAATATACTTAAATTTATATACTAATAAATAAGATAAAATTAATTAATTAATATAGAAAGTCAAGTACATAATTAATAACACAAATGGCAAAACTAAACATATAAAATAAAACTGATTAATACAACATAAACTAACACTCTGGTAAATCATTTCTAGAACCACTAAGATCGTTAAAGTATTTTCCAAATGAAGTTGATGTTTGAGGAGGTTGTTGAGCTTATTGTTCTTCACTCTTTTCCAACAAAATTCGAACGGACTGAATGTATGCACAAATTTTTAGGATCTTGTATAGAATTCACATCACAAAACAAAATTTTGTTTTCTTCTTTTTGTTTCTTCAAAGCATAATTCCTACTTTGAATCTCTAAATGTTGTTCTCTTTGTGCACTTGTCTTCTCTAACCGCTCCAAGAGTTTTTTATTTTCTTCTTCCAAAATGTTAATAACAAATGATGTTTCATCATCTTTTTTCTTTTAAGTTTGGACTTTTTTACTCCAGCTGGTCTTTTAGATGAAGATCCACCAATAATATTTCTTTGTCACCTAAATTCAAAGAAAATGAGGATAAACCTGGAGATTCTTGTGTAGCAGAATCAGAAGCTGAATTTGTATCTCCGAAACCACAAGAGTTCGACACTTTTTTTGGCACATGTGTCACCATCTTTAAAATTTTCAAAGTTTTTGATAATATTCCACACATGATCGAATTTCCAACCTCCTTAGTATTTTGGATCATCCACAAACATTAATTTGGCTTGCTCAAACTATATTCCAATTTAAAACAGAAAGACATTGGTGCATTCCAATATATATTACACTAATCATAAAACACTTACAATATCACCATTTGAAGCACCACTTGGACATCTGTTTTCACATTGCTTGAGGTATGCATGCAATTTCTTTGTTGCCTTCCCAATAGTTTGGATTCGACAATGAATAGATTTATTTGTACGTTCATTCCAACTTGCATTTTTCCCAGACTCGTAAGCATCTGCCACTCGAGACTAGAACTGATCGGACGTTTGATAAACACATGTGATTGGATCTTAAGATATTTCCATATAGACTTGGCATAAGAAATTATCTTCTTCATGAGTATATAATGCAGAACGTAACGACATATTTTTTTTTAAAAAAAGCTAAAATAAATTCTGGATGAAAAGAAGAGAATATAATATAATGATCCAAAGTTGTGAAGAAAAATGTAGAACATACCACGTAACTATATATAATAATAAAGATTCTCATATCTCTCAAATGGCATGACATGATTTGATAATACAATGAAAAAGCATGCAAAGAATCTCACATTTTTTTTATATATTATGACATGATGTGATAATACAAAGAAAAAATGGTACAAAGATTCTCACATCCCCTAGACTATATTTGAGAAGTGATTTTGTCACATGTCCTCCCTACAATCATCCCCTCCCCTAGACTATATTTGCGAAGTGATTTTGCCACATGTCCTCTTTACAATCATTTTTACAAAAAAATTGTGACATGGCTATTAAGATTGATGACATGTCATATGATTAAGTATGACATGGACAATTACATTTAATGCTGATATATTTTTTTGGAATTTTTTTTAAATTTTGGCAATAACTCATATATTACCTTTAATTCTGATTTATATTTTGGTAAACTTTGTAAAATATGGTAATAACTCATAAATCACCACTAAAATAAATTTATTCAGATATGAAATTTTGAAATTCGAAATATTATATAATTTTACTTTTATAATTATACAATTTTTATTATCTAAATTTTTCTAAATTTTCTGCATTTAGAAAAAATATAATTTTTTAATCGTAATATCATTATTTTTTTTAGATATCTACAAATTATATAAATATTGTTTAGTTTTAAATTTTGATAACTATACAATTTTTATCCCCTAGATATTATTTACGAAGTGATTTGTCACATGTCTTCTTTACAATCGTTTTTACAAAAAAATTGTGACATGACTATTAAGATTGATGACGTGTCATATTGCTAAATATAACATGGAAAATTACATTTAATGTTGATATATATTTTTGGAAATCTTTTTAAAATATGACAATAACTCATATATTACATTTAATATTGATTTATATTTTTGTTAAGCTTTGTAGAATATGGTAATAACTTATAAATTATCACTAAAATAAATATACTCAAATATGACCTTTGAATTTCAAAATATTATATAATTTTACTTTTATAATTATACATTGTTTATCATCTAAAATTTTCTAAATTTTCTGCATTTAAAAAAAAATTATAATTTTTAATCGTAATATCATTAGTTTCTTTTAGATATCTACAAATTATATAATTATTGTTTAGTTTTAATTTTTGATAACAATACAATTTTTATCCCTTAGACATTATTTACGAAGTGATTTGCCACATGTCATCTTTACAACCGTTTTTACAAAAAAAATTGTGACATGGATATTAAGATTGATGACATGTCATACAGCTAAATATGACATGGAAAATTACATTTAATGCTGATATATATTTTTGAAAATCTTTTTAAAATATGACAATAACTCATATATTACATTTAATATTGATTTATATTTTTGGTAAGTTTTGTAAAATATGGTAATAACTTATAAATTGTCACTAAAATAAATATATTCAAATATGACATTTTGAATTTCAAAATATTATATAATTTTACTTTTATAATTATACAATTTTTATTATCTAAAAGTTTCTAAATTTTCCGCATTTAAAAAAATTATAATTTTTAATCGTAATATCATTAGTTTCTTTTAGATATCTACAAATTATATAATTATTGTTTAGTTTTAATTTTTGATAACTATACAATTTTTATATGATTTTTAGTAACTTTGTACAAGTTGATTTAATACATTTAACCAAAATAAATATATAATTTTTTATCTAAGATTCTAACTTTATATATAAACATATATATTCTTAAATATAATTTAAAATATATAAAAAAAAAATTCTCTTAATTTTATGCTTAATTAAATGATATTTATATTAATTATTGGTCAAAAATAATAAAATATATAATATTAATAAATTACATTTTTAAATATAAAATTTAACTTTTAAACAATTTATCACTGCACATGGTGCAGGAAAACACCTAGTTTTCACAAAAATAATATGACATGGTTACTAAAATTGATGACATATCTTATACATTAATATGACATGAACAATTATATTTAATGTTAATTTATATTTTTGGTAAACCTTTTCAAATATGGTAATAACTCATATATTACATTTATTGTCGATTTACATTTTTAGATTTTTTAGAATATGTTAATAACTCATAAATCATCATTAAAATAAATATTTTCAATTACAGCATTTCAAATTTCGAAATATCATTTAAATTATAAAATTTTCAAAAATGTATACATTTTCAGAAAATTAAAAATTAAATCATAAAATCAAATTAATTGGTAAAATCATTAGTTTCTTATATATATTTACAATTTTTATAAATATTATTTAATTTTAAATTTTAACAATTATGAAATTTTTACATATTTATTTAGTATAGTTAATTAAAATAAATAGATAGAAAAATCTACCTAAGATTATAACTTTAAATATATACAAGCATATTCTTAAATATAATTGAAAATAAACAAAATTGTTTTTATCTTAATTTTAATGTTTATTTAAATCAAATTTATATTAAAATAATTATAAGAAAAAAGAAAATTTGCAATATTAATTAAAAAATTAAATATAATTTATATTTATCTATTAAAAATATTTATAAAAAAAATTAATGCACATGGTGCAGGAAAACACCTAGTTTTTTATATATTACGACATGATGTGATAATACAAAGAAAAAATGATACACATATTCTCACATTTTTATATATTATGACATGATATGATAACATAATACAAAGAAAAAATGGTACAAAGATTCTCACATTTTTGAATTTACTATGGCATGATTTGATAATGCAACGATAAAGTAATTCAAAGATTCTCATATATTTTATTATACTATGACATGATTTGATAATGCAATAAATATGTGATTAATAGATTCTCACATCTTTCAATATAACATGATATGATTTGATAATTCTATTGAAAAGTAATTCCAAAATCCTCACATTGCTCAAACTTTCCACGGAATTCTATATATACTACTAGAAATCAGTTTTTACCTTCACACAATCTAAATTTTCTATCTTAAAATGAATTGTAATTTCACAAATTCATTTCATTTGGATGGTTCTTGATGATGAAAATGTAGAGATGATCAATAATCTCTACCAAGAAGAATTAACGATACAACATGCTATCGTAAATAACAATGTGATAATACAATACATTCGTATTCAACAAAGCAGTCAAGTGACTCATGGAGGTTCAGTTCCTGGGCGTTCTTTTATCCACCGTGATGGAGAAAGCGCACATTGTAGATTGTTCAATGACTTACTTCTCGGAGACTCCAATCTACAACGACGCCATGTTTCATAGAAGATATCATATGTCTCGTCCTTTATTTCTTCGTATCGTTGAAACGGTTGAAAATCATGACAACTACTTCAAACAACGAAGGGATATAATTGGTAGACTTGGTCTATCATCTCTTCAAAAAATAACTATTGTCTTTCGGATGCTAGCTTACGGTTTACCAGCTGATGCAACAGACGAATACATAAAAATTGGTGAATCAACAGCAATCGAGAGTATGAAAAGATTTTGTCGAGCTGTGGTGGAGATATTCTCAGAGGAGTACTTACAATCACCAACCACTGCCGATGTTTCAAGACTTCTGTATATTGGTGAAAAATGAAGTTTTCCGGAAATGTTAGATAGCTTAGATTGCATGCAATGGAAGTGGAAAAATTGTCATACCGCTTGGGCTGGACGATATTCAGGTCGAAGTGAATCACCTACTATAATTCTTGAAGTTGTTGCAGATTATGATCTTTGTATATGGTATGCTTATTTTGGGATGCCTGACAGCAATAACGATATCAATGTGTTGGAATCTTCCCATCTTTTATCCAATCTCGCTCAAGGTATTGCACCTCCTGCTCATTATATTATTCAAGGGAATGAATATAATATAGGGTATTATTTGGTCGATGGAATATATACCATAGTACAAACTATTCACGAGCCAAAGGGTTCAAAAAGCAATATATATTGCTACGCAACAAGAAGCATGTCGGAAAGATGTGGAACATGCTTTTAGGGTTCTCCAATCACGCTTTGCAATTGTGAAAGGGCCAGTTCGTTTTTGGAAAAGAGAAGTTGTACATGATATCATGACCACTTGTATAATTTTACATAACATGATAATTGAGGATGAGCGTGATCTCAGTGCACCAATTGAAGTTGTAAGAGAAGTTCTACGTGCAGGGGTTGATATCGAAGAACATGAGAATATTCGTTTTCAAGAATTTATTGCTTGATTTAGAAGAATTAAAGATCAAGAAGCTCGTTTCGCACTTCGGAACGATTTAATTGATCATTTGTGGAAAAAATATGCGTGATACTTCTTTATAAAATCTAATGTTTTTTAACTTATTTATGTTTGGTGTATTAATTTTATTATAAGATAAACTAAAATAGTTAGGCAAAATTAGTAAATATAAGAAATTAGAAGGTGTTAATTAATAATCTTATTATATAAAGCTTGATTCGTCAAAGTTACTAATTAACACGATTGCGACACATGGCAGTTATATATTTTAGATTGTGACATATGTTTGCAAGTATTGTTTATTTTCTAAAATCATAAAGAAAAGATAATTTTTAGAAAAATTAATAGCAATTATCATTAATAGTAATTATCCTTTTTATTTATTTTCTAAATTTAAAGTTAATAATTAACATGATTGCGACACATGACAGTTATATACTTTAGATTGTGACATGTATTTGCAAATATTGTTTATTTTTCTAAAATCATAAAGAAAAATATAATTGTTAAAAAAATCAATAGTAATTATCTTTTTATTTATTTTTCTAAAATCACAAAGAAAAGATAATTGTTAAAAACAAATTGATAGTAATTATCTTTTTTTAAATCTAAAACCAAAAATTGTTAAAAAGTTTTTAATGTTAATTTCCCTTTATTCAAATCCTAATTAAAAAGATAATAAAACAAAAAGAACTACAATTATTTGGATAACACGATGTTTTAAAAAAAAAGTAACAGTAATTTTAATTTTAACAAATCCTATACCAAAACCGATTGGTACAAATAATTAATTTAATACTAATTTTCCTTTTCTAAAATCATAAAGAAAAGATAACTGTGAAACACTATTTGATAGTAATTTTCCTTTTTAAAAATCTTAAACCAAGAAATTGTTAAAGAGTGTTTAATGTTATTTTTCCTTTACTACAATCCTTAATAAAAAAATCATAAAACCAAAAGGAACTACAGTGAAACCTCTATAAATTAATAATGTTGGGACTATACCAAAACTATATTTTTTTATTAATTTATAGAGATTATTAATTTATCGAGATACGAATTGAACCAAAAACTCAATTTGGGACTATAAAATTATATTAATTTATAGAGATATTAATCTATCGATTATTAATTTAAAGAGGTTATACTGTATAATCATTCAAATATATAAATATATATATATATATATAGAACTAAACTCTGTCATATTTTGTCACTTCTTATATTTAATTACCAAACATATTTATTGATTCAAAAAAAAATATTAGGTGAGTTTAATATCACATTCGCATGTTCGCATGTTCTTTTCGGTTTTGTATGTTACTGTCAATTGATTGGGTATTCGTAATGGATTCTACTTGAAATAACATTATTATATAACATGATTTTGTTACAGATGTAATAGGTTATATAAAAATGGAGAAAACGGATGTTCGTAGTAAGACTAAACCTATCCTCCGAAGAACTATTCTAACTTTATTGTTAGGAAGGTATATTTTTCAATTCCAATTCTGTCAATCAATCTCACTATAAATTTTTTTATTTCTATTTTAGAAAAATTATATCTTATACAGTGGAATTGAAATACGAGCAACACTATGGGCTAAACAAGCAGAACTATCTGAAGATAAATATCATCCTATAAAAAGTAAAAATATTGTTCTTATCATGAGAAGTATTTTGATCAAGACATATGAAGGTGTAATTTGTTTGTCGGCATCTTCTGGGACTAAATTATATTTGAATTATGATTTTGATTCTGTTACCGACTTTCAAAAAAGGTACAATTTAAATTTTTTGGATGTTCATTTTATTAAAATTAGGCCTAATTAGTTGAAAACAAATTTACTAAATTGATTTTATACTTTTCTATTAGTTTCAGCTATGATGATGGATGTTTGGTTAATCTTGGCGATATGATTGAAATTCCTTCAATGAATAATGAGATTTCTGAAGTCCAACATTCTATTAATGATGTTTGGGATTTCATTGCATCTAATATCGCTCAGGTAACGTAACTATAAATTATATTTAAACACATTTAATATTAACAATAATAGAAGAAAAGTTATTATTAAAGTATATTTTGCAGTTATCTTTTGGTTAGAATTTTAAAAACAGAAATTACTATTAAATAATATTAATAATTACTTTTTAACAAAATTCTTTATTATTATTATTATCATATTATTATATATATTTTTAGTTATGACATAGATTAACACATGTCACATTCTTAAATATATAATTACCAAGTGTGACGATCATATTAATTAACAACTTTAAAGAAACAAGCAACTTTTAAATAATTTTATTTTCTTAAAAATTTTATGTTAAAAATAATAAGCCAAAAATAACATCAAATATTTCAGTCGAGGCATGTGTCAATTAAAATATTAGATTGTGAATGTGTCAATAAAAATCTGCCATTACTTTAAAATTGTAAAAATATTAATGATATTGAAAAAAATGAATTTTGAGAGTGGCACTTTTAAAAATGGCACCTTATAAATGGAAAAATATTTAATATTAACTTGAGATAATTATTGCAAAGTGATTTTATTTTTATAAATCCTAGAAAATTTTAATTGTAAAATATTATGTAATATTAATTTATTTTTCTAAGATACTAAAACACTGTAAAATAATATTTGATAGTTGTTTTCCTTTTTTTTAAAAACAAAATCCTAAACAAAAGAGATTTGTGTCATATTTTTAAGTCACATAGATATGTTGTGAGATCATAAGATAATCAAACGAGTTTCATGGCTACGATGGAGTTCATATATATAATTTCTTTTTTGCTAATATAGACTAATATCTGCTCTTTATTGTTATCTACTCTCCTTACAGGCTATTTAGGGATATGCAGGCTAATGAATCTCAGGGAGCTTGATTTGAGCAGCAATGCTTTGACAGATCTTCCTTATTGTCTGAGTAACTTAACCGGCCTTCGTACTCTTGATCTATCCAGCAACCAATTGAACGGAAACCTGTCTTCCTTCGTGTTTGGTCTGCCATCAGAACTCGAGTACTTGTCCCTTCTTGATAATAACTTCAACGGTTCATTCATTCTCAACTCACTGGTCAATCAAACAAGACTCACTGTATTCAAATTGTCATCAGTAATCAGTATGATCCAAGTTCAAACTGAGAGTTCTTGGGCTGCATCCTTTCAGTTGAAGATCTTGCATCTATCGAATTGTAGTCTCGGCAGCACAATGCTGGACTTTCTCCTGCATCAGCGTGACTTGTGTTTCGTCGATCTCTCTCATAACAATCTGACAGGAACATTCCCAACATGGCTTGTGAAGAACAACACAAAGCTCCAGACTATTCTACTAAGTCGGAACTCATTGACAAAGCTTCAACTACCTAGTCCTGTTCATGGCTTGCAAGTTCTCGATATTTCGAGTAATATGATTTTCGGTTCAGTTCAAGAAGACATAGGGATTGTGTTTCCAAACCTGAGGTACATGAACTTCTCTTCGAATCACTTGCAAGGAACCATTCCGTCCTCCATTGGCGAGATGAAAAGCCTACAAGTCTTGGACATGTCTTCTAACGGTCTTCATGGGCAGCTACCTAAAACGTTTCTAGGTGGTTGCTACTCTCTGAAGGTTCTAAAACTCTCCAACAACCAACTACAAGGGGAAGTATTTCCAAAGCACGCAAATCTAACTGGTTTAGTTGGGCTTTATCTTGATGGCAACAACTTTACTGGGAGTCTTGGAATGGGGTTACTGAACTCAAAGAAGCTAACTCTTTTGGATATATCAGATAATATGTTTTCCGGCATGCTTCCGCTTTGGATTGGTAGGATGTCAAGCCTTTCCTATCTATACATGAGTGGAAACCAGCTTAAGGGTCCTTTCCCGTTTCAACTACAGAGTCGTTGGGTTGAAGTTATGGACATCTCACACAACAGCTTCTCTGGTTCCATACCAAAGAACGTGAATTTTCCATCTCTCAGAGAACTGAGACTACAAAACAATGAGTTCACAGGCTCAGTTCCAGGCAATATATTCAACGCTGCAGCGTTAGAGGTGCTTGATTTGCGGAACAACAAATTTTCTGGAATAGTATTGAACACTACAGACGAGACATCTAAGTTGCGTGTTCTTCTTCTACGGAACAATAGCTTTCAAACTCATATCTCTGAGAAGATCTGTCATCTCAGTGAAGTTGGTCTTCTAGACTTATCTCACAGCAGATTCAAAGGCGCAATACCATTATGTTTCGGTAACATGTCTTTTGGTGCTGAAGGTTATGAGCGCGTCACGTCACTCGTTGCAGTTTTTGACCTCTCGGACATCACATTTTTGCGAAACTGTCAGTACGCATCACATCTTAACTTGGATGATAGTGTCAGGAATGGCTATCAAGCGAAACCTGCAACCATAGTGGATTTTTTAACTAAAAGCAGGTATGAAGCATATCAAGGTGATATACTTGGGTATATGCATGGTTTGGATTTGTCGAGCAACGAGCTATCAGGGTCGATTCCAGATGAGATTGGAGATCTTTTGAATATCAGATCGCTGAATCTGTCGAGTAACCGCCTCACGGGATCCATACCAGATAGCGTTTCGAAGCTGAAGGGGTTAGAGAGTCTTGATGTGTCCAATAATAAGCTGAGTGGAAGCATTCCTCCTTTGCTAGCAGATCTCAACAGCTTGGGATACTTTGATGTGTCGTTTAACAGTTTATCTGGTGAGATCCCTCTTAAAGGCCATCTTGTGACCTTTGACGAAACGAGTTATAGAGGTAATGCTCATCTCTGTGGACTTCCTACTAGTAGAAGTTGCAACATCGAGAGAGTCAGAGAGCCAAGTGAATCAAAGAGGGACAAAGAGGAGGAAGAAGAAGAAGAGGGTGATGGTGTGATAGATATGGTGTGGTTTTATTGGACTTGTGGTGCAGTCTACATCACCACTTCGTTGGCTTTGTTTGCGTTTCTATGCATAGACTCACGCTGGTCCCGTGAATGGTTTTATCGTGCTGATCTCTTGGTTCATCATTTCCAACGTTTCAAGGATGGTTTCATCTGCAAATGATTCCGTGGGTCAGCCCAAGGTACAATATCTTCATATACTCATCTTTGTATAAAAGCTGTCATGTTTGGTATTATTTGTGTTGTAATATGTTTGAATAAGGACAATCTGATTAGCCTATGATCATTGTATTCAATACCAGGTATATACATGATACATTTCATGTCAACAGTTCTAATAAATCAATATACTTCTCCTTTTTCAATTGCTTTTGCTCAACCGTCCACGCTGTTTTGAAGGTGTGAACTTAAGTAGGCTTATGGAGGTAGATTTGAAGAATTTTTGGCTAATGGAAAGAAAATTGAATCCGTCCAAGTTGGTCCAGTTATATCTCTGGTTTTGAGTTGCCATGGTATGAAAAGAACTTAGAGTGGACCCTCCTGATTCGATTGTACCATGATATTTATTGACATACTAAACCAACAAAATGTGTAACATGATGGATGTTAAAAAGTCAGGGGACATCATCATTGGTTTAGGACTTGTCCTGGGGAGTTATTGGGACCTACCACCTCTTACAAATCTTCAATCTGCTAATTTCTAATTTAGTTTGTGTACCACAGGCAGAAAATGATAATGAGAACACATGAGAGAAACTGGTGGTGGGTTAAGGAGAAGAAGCAGATGGCTTTGGCGTTGTTCATGATAGTAACATTGATGCTTCAACTCCAGATGAAAGGATGTGTAGGTTGTCTGGAAACTGAGCGGATGGGTCTGTTGCAACTCAAGTGGTATCTCAAGAATGGTTTTGAAGTAGAAGAAGAAAGCATGATGAAATCATGGAGTCATGATGATCCTAGCAGTGATTGCTGCCACTGGGAAAGGGTAAAGTGTAGTGACGCTACCGGTGGCCACGTAGTCCACCTCTCGCTTAATGGACTCATACCCAACAATGAGTTAGAAAACCAGTCTCTTAATCTGTCTTTGCTCCATAGCTTCCCTCGCCTCCAAAGTCTTGACCTTTCATACAATAAGTTCAGTGACTTGTTTGTTCCCATCAATGGTACCGTTCTTGTCTTTTTTTTTCCTAGAAAGTCGCCATTTTTCTTGCATGAAGAGATTAGCGTCTTATGGAAAGAAATGGAATATATGTTTCCTTCTTTGAGAATGATACTTGTGTTGTTGCAAGAACCGGATCTAAGTAATAATGGATTTGCCGACTTAGACAAGCTAGGTAAGATGGTCGTATACATAACCAAAAGAATAATTGAACATCTAGACCGGTTAGTGAAAAAGAAGAGAAGCAGGTAGTGACAAGGACTCTAGATAGTGTTTGGTGTGCTGAATATTTTCTTGTTAGTGGAGAATGCAAGAGTTTAGTTTTAGATGCCTGATGGAGCATGCAAGACTTTAATATTAACTATTTTATCATCTATCCTTTCAATTGCAGGTGCACTGATTCCTTCATCTTTACACGTACTGGATCTTGCAAACAATCAATTATCATCGACCCCAAAAGGTGAAATATTACAAATCGTTTCTGTATTATCTTTCTCTCATCTTTGCATATCAGTCTCAGGTGTGATCATCCTCTAATAAGTCTTATTTGGACTAATTTCAGGCTACTTAGAGATTTGCGCATTACTGAATCTTCAAGAGCTGGATTTAAGCTCCAATGCTTTGACAAATACTCCTAATTGTCTGGCTAACTTAACCCGTCTTCGAACTCTTGAGCTATCCGAAAACCAAATGAGTGGAGACTTGTCTTCCTTTGTATCTGCTCTACCATCAACACTTGAGTACTTGTCCCTTTTTGAGAATGACTTCAACGGGTCGTTCTCGTTCAGTTCACTGGCCAATCACACAAGACTCACAGTATTCAAGCTATCATCGAAACTTGGTACGATCCAAGCTCAGGGTGAGAGCTCCTGGCTTCCACCGTTTCAGTTGAAGATACTAAAGCTAAATAAACTCAATACTGGCAGCGCAATCCCTAGCTTTCTTGCTCATCAACATGACTTACGCTCCATTCATATTACTTATAGCCAGTTGAAAGGAGCATTTCCGGGCTGGCTTGTGCAGAATAATACAAGGCTGGAGGATATTAGATTAAACAACAATTTGTTGTCAGAGTTTCGACTACCTTCAGGGCTTGTTCATGGCGGGCTACAAGCTCTTGATATCTCGAGTAACAGGATATATCATCATTCACTTCCAGAAGACATTGGGGTTGTTTTTCCACATCTCAAGTTTATGAACTTTTCTTCAAATCATAATCGTGGAACCATTCCATCTTCTATGGGCGAGATGAAAAGTCTACAACACTTGGACATGTCCTCTAACCGTCTATATGGGCAGCTACCCAAGACGTTTTTACGTGGCTGCTACTCGCTGCTGATCCTGAGGCTCTCCAATAACCGACTCCAGGGGAAAGTATTCCCGAGACATGCAAATCTTACTAGTCTACAATGGTTGTTGCTTGATGGAAACAATTTTAATGGGAGTCTCGAGAAAGGTTTGTTGAACTCAAAGTATCTAGCTCTGTTGGACATATCAGATAATAGCTTTTCCGGCACACTTCCATATTGGATAGGTAAATTCTCATGCCTATCCCATCTATACATGAGGGGAAACAAGCTAAAAGGTCAGGTGCCTCATCAACTACAAAATCTACAGCTTGTGGTTTTAGACATGTCAAACAACAGCTTTTCTGGTTCCATTCCAAGGAATCTTAATGTTAAATATCTCAGAGAATTAAGGCTACATAGCAATCAGTTTATGGGCTCAGTTCCGAGCTATTTATTCAAGGCTAAGGTATTACAGGTGCTCGATCTGCGGCACAACAGTCTTTCTGGAACGATCCTGAATACTACTATCGGAAATACATCTGACATACGTGCTCTTCTTCTACAGAATAATAGCTTTCAGACTCATATCCCTGAGAAAATATGTCAGCTAAGTATTGTTAGCCTCTTGGACTTATCTCACAACAAATTCAAAGGTGCCATACCCTCATGTTTTGGTAAAATGTCTTTTGGTGCCCAAACCTACGACAGTATATTCAGGATATATGGTTACGTAGTAGGGTTCCCGTTCGTCCAAAGTAGGAGCTATACATCAGCTCTTGACCTTCTTGATATCGAAGTAGGTGTTGAAGTTCAGTCAAAAGAAACTACAGTTAATTTTCTATCGAAAAGCAGATATGAAACATATCAAGGTGATATTCTTGGCTATATGAATGGTCTGGATTTGTCAAGCAACCAATTATCCGGTGAGATTCCAGTTGAAGTTTGGGATCTTCAGAACATAAGATCCCTGAATTTTTCGAGCAACCACCTCATCGGCTCCATACCAGATAGCATTTCAAATCTGAAGAATTTGGAGAGTCTGGATTTATCTAACAATAAGCTACATGGAAACATCCCTCCTCAGCTAGCCGATCTCGACAGTTTGGGATACTTCAATGTCTCATATAACAATCTATCTGGTGAAATCCCTTTCAAAGCCCATCTTATGACCTTTGAAGCAACAAGTTACAGAGGCAATCCTCATCTCTGTGGACTTCCTACCAATAAAAGTTGCAACCTCGAGAGAGCCACAGATCCAAGTGTATCAAACCGAGCTGAAGAGGAAGACGAAGAGGGTGGTGGTGTGATAGATATGGTGTGGTTTTATTGGACGTGTGGTGCAGTATACATCTCCACATTGTTGTCCTTGTTTGCGTTTCTATGCATAGACTCACGTTGGTCCTGTGAATGGTTTTATCGTGTTGATCTCTTGGTTCATCATCTTCAACGCTTCAAGGATGGCTTCATCTGCAACTGAAGATGCAGTAGGTCATCCCAAGGTATACTGTTACCATATACACTACTCTTTGTATTTGTGTTGTATTATATTTGAATATATGGACAATCTGAATAATATTCAAAGTGCTATTTGTGTTGTATTATATTTGAATGTGGACAATCTGAATAAATAATTTTCAAAATTAAAATATAAATAAAATTGGTGTTTCCGTTTTTACCTCGTGAGCACAGAGAGAAAATAGAAAGAAGTGTAAAACAAAACGTTTTCTATTATTGTTCCTTGTGGCTTGCTCAAGGGGTAAACATTCTAATTTCTAGGGTTTCGATTTAGACCTTGGATTCCTTTGATCTCTATCTCCACAGGTGTATCCAGACGCTAGGATTTGAGAAGACAATGGCGAATAGATTAGACAATGAGTATGATTACCTGTTCAAGGTCGTCCTAATCGGTGACTCCGGTGTTGGCAAATCCAACATTCTCTCCAGATTCACCAGAAACGAGTTCTGTCTCGAATCCAAATCCACCATTGGCGTTGAATTCGCCACCAGGACATTACAGGTGATCGTTGTAACAGATTCAAACATGGCTTCTTGATATTTTTGTTAGATCAGATCTGAAGATGATGAATGTATCGTATCTGTTTTGCATAGGTTGAAGGCAAAACAGTGAAGGCTCAGATATGGGACACAGCAGGACAAGAGCGTTACAGAGCGATCACAAGCGCTTACTACAGAGGAGCTGTTGGAGCTCTTCTCGTCTACGACATAACCAAGAGACAAACCTTCGAGAATGTGCTGAGATGGTTACACGAGCTTAGGGATCACGCTGATTCCAACATTGTGATCATGATGGCTGGAAACAAATCAGATCTAAACCACCTGAGATCTGTTGCTGATGAGGATGGTCGGTCTTTGGCTGAGAAGGAAGGTTTGTCGTTTCTCGAGACGTCTGCTTTAGAGGCGAGTAACATCGAGAAAGCGTTTCAGACGATCTTGTCTGATATTTATCATATCATAAGCAAGAAAGCGTTGGCGGCACAAGAAGCTGCGGGTAATCTTCCGGGGCAAGGAACTGCTATTAACATATCGGAGTCATCTGTAGATAACAGGAAAGGATGCTGTTCTACTTAGTCAACTACTTATCTCTTCCAGCTATAGCAGCAATGACTAATCATTTCAATTAATCACGTTTGTTTTCAAGAATATCTATTTTGAACTTCTTTTTTTATTAGCATACATTTTTCATTTTAGTTGTTTGTTTTGGTTGGATTGGATTTCATTCACACCATTTTCCCAAAAAAAGGAAGATCATAATAAGTTTGATGATGGTGATCGTTTCACACCAAAGGTATAATTTCCCACATCGGATCCTCGAAATGTTAACAAGTGGGAATAAATATTTGATGTATAAAAAATATATATTATAAAAAGAATCTTGAAAAATATGGCAAGAATAAAATAAAAATGAGAAGTGGAGGGTGATGCACACGAGAGGGGGTGTGTGAAGGGGGTGACAGTCTGTTTGTTCTTTTATTGTTCACTCGTGGCTTCTCTCTCACATAGATCCATCAATGGGTTCCCTCGTCGAATCCGGTTGGCAGGTACCATACTTATTCAACTCCTGCTCTCTCGATTCCATCGTTACCATGTTTCACAAGGCGATTTCCTGTTTGTTTTCTCGGTCATCACTTGACTACATCCGCGTTTTATTCCACTTAGCTTTGCTAGTGATCGTCAGATCAAAATGTGATTTCGAGTCGATTGCAGTAATGTGGTTTACATCTTAGTTTGACTTTGCTAGTTTGCCAAATAACGTTGGAAGTATGAGCGTGTTTGAGTCAATTGATATAATGATAATCTTCTTTTTTCCAAAAAGATTACTCTTGTGATATCGCTGAGTTTTTTTCTCTCAGCATTGAAATTTGTAAGAAGTGTGGCTGATCTTTTTTTGTTGTTGGTTGCAGTACCTAGTGACACATTTTAGCGACTTTCAGCTAGCCTGCATTGGGAGTTTCCTCCTCCACGAAAGCGTCTTCTTCTTATCTGGCCTCCCTTTCATTTTTCTCGAAAGACAAGACTTTCTCTCCAATTACAAAATTCAGGTTACCCTCTCTCTCTTCTTAATTTCAATACGTTCTTCTTATTAGAGCATCATTATCCGTTGTCCTTAGGACAGAGTCCTTATGATATTTTATTAATATTTTGTGCATAAGGACTTTGGTTAGGACTTTGCTAAATATATAGATTATAGATAGGACTTGTTTTGTTTCTTAGTCAATTAAAATTGAATCAGAGGAAGAAGAAGAGCTTTCACCATGCAGGAGAATTCTAATCAAAAGCTTGTATCGAATCAGCAATAACAGAGCTCAGTGGAATATTAACACATCTAGCTAACGATGGTAGCTCAGCAGGGGAGAGCTAGCTATCAAGGTTCTTTCAAGTTTGTTACCCACAACCTTTTGGTACTTCTGCTGATTCATCTTACAGCACCAGAAGCAACTCGTCACCTTCCAAGCAGTATCCCAACAGCTTCACCAGGTTCGGATGAGAAACCCTCCCAAGAAAGTTCACCTCACACTACACATAAACAAAGAAACAGTCCATCCAATAAACAAATAGAGCTCCTCATTGCATATCATGAATAAGTTGGAGTATTCTACTCACTTGCCATTCCTCAAAGCCTTGGAAGCTTTCAGAGTTGAGTTTCTTGACAGCAATCACAGTTCCAGTGCTGTGAGTGCCAGGCCCTTTCTCCTCAAGCCAGCCTTTGCCATTCTGTAGTCGTTGACTTAAACGGACCTGTTTCAATTAGAAACACCATTCCAAAACAAAAACCATGCCCAGAACACTCAGTCACATAACATATCACAAACAAACACTAATGGAACAGAACACAGCTTGATCTTACAGAACTATAAGCACAACAAATCCAAAATTCTCGGAACAAACAAAGTACATAAATGATAGGCAACGTATTACACAAGTTGAAGTGATACCTATTATAGGAAACTGAACAGATTATTCCAAAGAAAGAAAGAAAAAGCAGAGATTTTGAGAAGACAAACCTGAACTGAGATTACCAGTAGACAAACCTAAGACCAATCTGGTACCTATAAGAATAAAAAAATTTCAACATCAGAAAATTGAACCGAGCCGAGAGAATCAATCAAAATTCTCCGAGAGAATCAATCAAACCATGAAAATAACCACACCCAATGTAACAGATACAGAGAAACAGAGAAACATAGCAAAAAAAAAGAGATAACTTTCAGCAACGTAACCGTAGAAATCACTCTGTACCTTTGTTGATAAGAGCAAAAAAAGAGATAATCTTGCTCTTATCGCCGTTTAGTTGGGTTTAATTGGGTTCTCTATCAACCCAATTTCTCTGCTTCTACCAAACCCATCGACATGAGAGAAGAGGGGAGAAGATGAAGTGAGATGAGTGTGGTCCACGGAGAAGCCGGTCCATGAGATGAGTGTGGTCTTCCCGTGATCGACATGAGAGAAGAGGGGAGAAGATGAAGTGATCGACATGAGAGAAGAGAGGAGAAGATTATCGCGTCTCGTGATGACGCGTGGCATTAAGGACGCGTACAAAAACTTCTTAATTAAGGAACGTCCTTATTCTTATTGGCTATTTTCCATTTAATTAAATGTGTTTAATTGCTAAGATATCAGACTAAGGACGCCGATAATCTTGCTCTTAGTCTCTCTCTCTCAACAACTACTGTTGTTTGTTTTGGTCTTTATTATGCAGACAAAAAACAACACACCTGCAGCTCAAGGAAAATGTATTACTCGCCTCTTGCTTTATCATTTCTGTGTCAACTTGTCCCTCATGATGGCCTCCTATCCTGTCTTCACATCCATGGGAATGCGAAGCTCTTTTCCTCTCCCGTCTTGGTATTATCATCAGGTTCTTTAGTGCTCTATGTTTTCTTTTTTTTTTGTTGAACTCTTCCAATTGGCTGGCAATTCATAAAGAACTGAATACTGTCACTGTGTTGAGCATCATGAATGTTTGATGAGTTATATTAATATAAGACCCTGTTTTTGGTGATGCTCTCCCTGCAGGAAAGAAGTCTCTGCCCAGATATTATTCTACTTCATCATTGAGGATTTCGTTTTCTATTGGGGTCATCGGATCTTGCATTCTAAATGGCTCTACAAGAACGTTCACAGTGTGCATCATGTTGGAACTCGTTTTTGACGAAATGGTTTAAGACCATTTTTCGGTATGTTTCGGGACGAAGACGTTCGTCGGAATAACCGAATGTTTGACACTATGAAGTAGTGTACTCGTATGTCAAAATCAGTTGGTTTTGAATGAGAAATAGAAGTCCAAAATGAGTTTGACTAAATATTAAAAATTAGCAAATGTCATATATTGGATATTTGGGTTTGAATTTATTAGTTGGATATTATGTCCATTACTTATTCATGACTATCTTTATGTTTGTATAAACATAAAATGCAAACCCAAATTAAAAGAAATATTATTTATGTTTGATTTGGTCAAATATATAATATATTCTTTATTGCTAAGTCATTAAAAATTGAGTCAAATTTTCTTAATGACAACATTGATTTTTTGACTTTAAGACTCCATTACTCTTTTGTATGTTATGGCTTCTCAAAAGCATAATGTGATGTTTTGTATTTTCTATATAAAGGCTTGTGAGCCATTTAGAAAATAATAGAGTGAGACACACCTGAAAACCAACAACAAATACAATTCCTCCATGTTATAGTGATGTTTTATTTTATTTATTTTTGTGTCTGAGAGTACAACACAAAATTAGTTTCGCCAGGCTTCTGATAGAGTGACGCAAATTCAGAAGATTGTTTGCAGTTGTATCCTGGGACTCATTACGTTATTGAACCGTCGCACTACGGGACGTATTTTGAGTTAAGGAAAGAGATAATATCTCGCCTCTGCAGTTGTATCATCCTTTTCTTACTCTTTGGTATAGTATTATCATTTTTTTATTTTTTACAATATTCAGTAATCCGTAGTTTATAAAATACGGTTCTATCAGTCTTAACTCAAAATATTCGTTTATTACTTTGCAGTAACCGGACTGATTATTGTAAAAATATTTTTTGTAAGAACAGGTCGATTGATTCTCGGGGAAAGATGCCGGAATCAGATCTATAAGATTATTTAAAAATAATCATTCTTCAATCATAAGTCTTTAATTTTTTGTTTGTATTATTATACTAACAAAACTGATTATTTTGTGAAGTGTTTTGTCATGAAAACAGGAATTAGAGATTTCATGGTGATAAAGAATCTGTTCATTCCATCAGATTATTTTTTGTTGATGATTTCTATGGGGATTAAAATCATTAATTGATGGATCCAGTGGTTACAATCATTTTTTTTTAAAACGTTATTAGTCTCAGTGCATGTTAATGCTTTGACTTGGTTAATGGTAATTATTTGTTTTAATTATCAAGAATGCCTAACGTTTTTTTTTTCATTGTGACAGATTTTTTTTTTATGGTGTAACTTAATTTAATTATTAAGCACATAGATGACCATGAGAAAACAAAAAGGAGTCAAGTTTAAAAAATATGGTGAAAACATATTTATAAACAACATTTTTGATCTTTTGAGATCAAGTTGTATGAATGGAAATTGATTTTTGTGAGTCGACGCCCCAAACTTAATTTGGGAGAGATCTGCCACATATAAATCATTTGCCATAAAAAATAAAATGTTTGTTGATATTGATCAAAACATTTGTATTTCGTCAATGCTTAAATGCACCTTTTAAAAAGGTTGACCATACAAAACCAATGAAAAATTTTCATACCAATATGACTGAAATTGACATATGTATTGTAGTTTCTAAAGTCAATATGGTTAAAAATAATCATAGAAAATTGTGGTTTTGATGGTACAAAAATAGCATGAAATGATATGTATATTTGCCAAAAGGCAAAAAATATGTTTTGAAAAAGAAAAAAAACATATATAAAGTTGGATTTATACATCAACTTGAGAGAACTATGAAAATAGTTTTATTTAAAATGTGATTTCCTGAGAATGAAATACATTTTAAAGAAAATTGTAATAATTTTTCGAATATATTTTTTTATTCATTTAAATCTAAAAGAGTTGTAAACTCTTAAGAGATGTTAAATGTAAATAAATATGCATGTTTTTGAGCTATCTCAAGAAATGTGGGGAAAGCTTTGCTTACCAAATAAAGTCATTGGCAAGAGGCCAAATGAACTTAGTCATAGTTATCAAACTATGATTTAAAAAAAAAAAAAACTAGTGTCATACACTGAGTTTTGTGTATAATGGTTAATTGTATCTTGAGAAAAAAAAAAGAGATGACAAAAATCATTAGACAATTGATCTCGACTGATCTCAATAGATTATGTTCAATGTGATGACAACCTAGGATCATGTTATTAAAGGTGTGTCATGAGATCAAATTGTAATATCATCAAGAGGAATGGGTTTAGCCTATGAACTAAGATGAAGTTTGGCGGTAACTCTACTTATCAGATTGGAGATCCCAAGAAATAGGTTCAAGGAGACAACTAAGTCAAACTAAATCTGCCCAAAGCACTGTAAGACTTCGGTCTATACCCAGTTCCTATGATGATTAAACAGTGCTACATGTAAGGAATAGAGGATAAGCATTTGTTTTTAATGATTTGTGCCAATTGTTTTGAAATATGAATGGAGTAGTACATGATACTCCTCTAAACAAAACTAATGGCAAATCACCTTGTAGGTGTGAAATTGGGCCGTTTCTAGGAGAATAAAATGGCTATATTCTCTAAAGTTCACTCATGATTACCAGGAATGTTCACGGCCAAAATGAACACAATAGAGAAATTGGTTTTGTGAGAGAATGAAACTGTGTTTTGGCTATTGTCTAGGTTTACACCAAAGCCCGGGAGGTTCAAGACATCATGACCACCTCCTGGCCGAGTAAATCCGATAGCTATTAACAATGACTGGTTCAAGGCTGAAAAATTGCTACCAACTCATCATGCAGTGAATTTCTCGTTTGTACTCTCAAAAGTCCTTAGTTGAGTCTTGTTGAGTCTTGTCGAGTCTTATCTAGGAAGTCAAGTCTGCCGAGTCGTCTAGTGTTTAGAAGCATTTCTATTCATGTGGGGGATTGTTGGAACTCGTTTTTGACGAAATGGTTTAAGACCATTTTTCGGTATGTTTCGGGACGAAGACGTTCGTCGGAATAACCGAATGTTTGACACTATGAAGTAGTGTACTCGTATGTCAAAATCAGAGTTGGTTTTGAATGAGAAATGGAAGTCCAAAATGAGTTTGGCTAAATATTAAAAATTAGCAAATGTCATATATTGGATATTTGGGTTTGAATTTATTAGTTGGATATTATGTCCATTACTTATTCATGACTATCTTTATGTTTGTATAAACATAAAATGCAAACCCAAATTAAAAGAAATATTATTTATGTTTGATTTGGTCAAATATATAATATATTCTTTATTGCTAAGTCATTAAAAATTGAGTCAAAAGGAATTAAATTTTTTTAATGACAACATTGATTTTTTGACTTTAAGACTCCATTACTCTTTTGTATGTTATGGCTTCTCAAAAGCATAATGTGATGTTTTGTATTTTCTATATAAAGGCTTGTGAGCCATTTAGAAAATAATAGAGTGAGACACACTTGAAAACCAACAACAAATACAATTCCTCCATGTTATAGTGATGTTTTATTTTATTTATTTTTGTGTCTGAGAGTACAATACAAAATTAGTTTCGTCAGGCTTCTGATAGAGTGACGCAAATTCAGAAGATTGTTTGCAGTTGTATCCTGGGACTCATTACGTTATCGAACCGTCGCACTACGGAACGTATTTTGAGTTAAGGAAAGAGATAATATCTCGCATCTGCAGTTGTATCATCTTTTTCTTACTTTTTGGTATAGTATTATCATTTTTTTATTTTTTACAATATTCAGTAATCCGTAATTTATAAAATACGGTTCTATCACATCATGAGTTACTTTTCAGCGTTCGCAATCTTTTTTTTTTTTGTATCTTTCTTATGTTTCATAATTCTGAACCAGCAACCATTTCATTATTATATCTCAGATATGCCACACCATTTGGTTTGACATCAGAATATGCTCACCCAGCTGAGATTTTATTCCTGGGTTTTGCTACCATAGTCGGTCCAGCGCTCACCGGGCCTCACTTGATTACTCTCTGGTCATGGATGGTGCTGAGAGTGCTTGAGACTGTTGAGGCACACTGTGGCTATCATTTCCCATGGAGCCTCTCAAATTTTCTTCCTCTTTATGGAGGGTATGATCATTCATCTATACCCAGCCCTCTTCAACTCAAACCTATAATTGATTTTTGGTTACAGTGCTGACTTCCATGACTACCATCACCGACTGCTCTACACAAATTCTGGAAACTACTCTTCAACTTTTGTGTATATGGACTGGTAGTAAACCCCTGAGATATTATTATGATCTCTTTGCTTTTTTGGGAAAGAAAAAGAGATCTTTAAACAATTCGTATGGGTGTTTTATCAGGATCTTTGGTACCGATAAAGGCTATAGAAGACTGAAGTCTCTTAAAGAAAACAGTGACTTGAAACAAACGTGAAGTCTCCTGTTTGGATCGCAGAGAACATTTTGTCTGCTGGAAAATGCTGATTTGCTGAGTGTCTATTTGCATCTCTGTGGAGGTCTTTTATTCTGCAACCTCTTCTTGTCTTCCATTTTGCTGCACCTGTTGTTATGTCTTAGTTTATTGTGTTGTGTCTAGTATTGCTACAAATGTGGCAAATGTGGCGTCGTTGAACAACATCTGGTACTTGAATTCTCGGAGTAGCCAAACTAGTACGTGTGTTGGGCGATCGAAGCATTAGGTACGAGTCACCTATTTGATTTGTTACTTAAATGTTGCCTTCTTGAGTTTTTTTTTTTGCTGGACTTAGTTTTAGATGCTACTTTCGATTCTCTGGCTCAACTTTATTTAATCCATTTGTATTTGTCCGTAGTGTGCTAGATGGGTTTGTAACTTCGATTTCATTCAGGGATAAAATCTTACATGACAGGTAATTTAATTTTTGACTTTCGATCTCATCAATCATCATAAATAAAAAAACTCTTAGGTTATAGATGAATTAGTTATCAATGACCCGTAGTGTTCATGTCCAAGATAAAATACTCTTACATTAGATCAATCAGTTATCAATCTCACCCAACATCGACACGTACTAATGTGCATGGCCTCTTTGGTGGTGGTGGGTCACGTCCTTTTTGTGGTCTAGTTACCATTTTCGACACGTCCATACTCTATAACCCAATGATCTTCTCTCTTCCTTTCCGTGAGATTTAGAATTTCTCCTACACAAACTTGGCCCACCCGTTGCAAAGACTAAACGTGTTTATCAACAAAAGAAAATTCCGTTTGCTGTCCGAAAGTATAACAACGCGTACTCCAATGAATGGTTTTGTCTAAAAGCAAGAAGAAAGAAAATTTTCACATGCATTTTTAGTCATTGAATTATGCAACTGATTCCACCAAGACGGTGACACATTCCGTCTTCCTTTTTTGTTTGTTATCTTACACACAACCAAAAAGGCTACAAAAGGATGGTTCAGAACAAACCATGCCACCCGGTTTAACCGTGTTTTTGATTAACACCGAGTTTGTGTTTTTGAACTGATGCTTTCTCACTTTTGGATTGGGAGAAGATCTAAAGATGCCTTCGTCCCAGTGAAACCTCTAAAAGGAATCATATTTAAAAGAAAGAAAAGACCGTGTGGAGTGATGAGATTAGTGTCAAGCAACGTGTCTTTTTCTTCTTCTGCTGAGATCAATAACAACAACGCTTACGTTATCGCTACTGTGCTTCGCTAACGCTAGCTTCGTCAGCAACACTGACGCCTCCGTACATGCTCTGTCCGTGATCTCTCCTTTCTTCCCGTTCTTCCTTGACCCCACCACATCCTTCTCCTCCTCCTCATCTTTCCTTTCTTCACCATCCCTAGCTTCTCGCAGCCTTCCTCCTCCACGTCCACCTTTTTTGTTAAGATACATTTGCACCATCGCACACGCCGCCTCGTTTGTCACAACGTCCCATAGCCCATCGCTAGCTAGAATCATAAACTCATCTTCTTCCGTACGATCAGTCACCGTGACTTCCGGCTCAGAACTCACGTACGGTTTCAAGTAGTTGTCTCCGATGGCTCGTGACGTGGCTAAAACGCCCAACACTCTTGGACCATCCCAGTATATCACTCTCCCTCCTGCTTCCTGGATCCGATCCAACTCGTCCGGACGATCCGGCTGTTTATTTCAAACGTAAAACCAGAGTTCAATCAAACAAAATATCGTTTGACACTATGATCGGGCACTTTTCTTATGCTATTTAAAAAAAAATAGATTTATATATTAAAAATCGGTCTAAACGTCCACATAATCAATAATTTTCTTTGGTTACAAAAAAAAAAAAAATCAATAATTTTCTAATTTTTTTTTTAAAACACCTAATTATCATCTACCTAGTTACCTAATTAGATATCTCGAGAAAGAGAGAGAGACTGACCTTGTGATCTGTAGATAGAGGAACTGGTTTTCCATTCCGACAGAGAACTGCTCTAGAATCGCCGCAGTTCGCTACAATGATCTTCTCCGGCGTAATGACGGAGACGACAGCGGTGGATCCCACAGCGTCGCAATTCGGTGTCTGAAGCTCGCACTTGCAGTTAGCGCTCATCACGGTCTCCTCCCAACGAACAGCTTCCTTGTCCATGCGCGTGAAGCTACGGTCCATCATCTTCTTCCATTCTTCGTTCTTGTCCGACATCGCTTCCTCTTGCACTAGCTCGTGAAGCCTCTCTTTACATCTCGCCGCCACCTAAGAAACAAACGACGTCGTATTTAACAAACTGAATACCCCGCTAATATTCAAAAAAAAAATCAATAAAGAGATGATTATTAGAAATGGCGTCGTTTCGTACGTACGTGAGAACAGCCATGACCGTCGTAAACTCCGAAATAGTGCCACCTTGCACGAGAAAACTCAGTTTGCTTCCGAACAAAAGACGGATGAATCGCAACCGTATCCTCCATGTCTCTTCTTCTACCGCACACTGATGCGACGCCGTATCTAGGCCTCGCATCCTCCCTCTCTCTCACAGTTGTTTTCTTATACGGAAGAAGAACCAATGAACTCTCGCTTTTATTCCTCGTGGCCTCTCGATCTACCAATACACTCTCGTCATCTCCTTCTGAACAATCTTCAGGTGAGCTTCGAGGAAGAGGAGGCGGCGATGCACAGTTCATAAAATCGTACTCCTCTTGCTTATTACGTTTATTAATCCCCTCTGAATCTTCCGCCGCCTTATTCATCTCTGAGGGAGTCATCCTACATCGCTGGACTCCGATCCTTCGCCTCCGGCTTGACCACGACGGCCTCGTTTCACAAGCCAACGCGTCGTCCTCGTAACAAATATCCGACATCACACACAAAAGATTTCTCTTCTGTCAATGAACCAACTAATCTGTTTTGTTTTTGCTTTTTTTTTTTTTTTTTTTTGCTTACAGAATAGTGTTTTGATTATATAGGAGTACCAGAAGGTTAATGAATAAATATCATCGGTACACGTTAAGGGGCACGAGCCATTTATACCCACGCAGGCGCCCTACCGCTTCACAAACATTTTTTAAAATTTCACTTTTTAACTTTGATTTTTCTCTCCTCCTGCCTTCAAATCGTGAACGTTGATATGTCACTATGCTGCTTATAAATGGACCACGTAAACATCAAGATCAGGTAAATAGATATACGTGGTCCAATAGGAATTGAACAGAGAAGGGGAAAGAGGAAGTTCCTTTCGCGCCACGATTGTTGTCCACAATTTTCTTTCCTTTTTCTCTCTACGAATTGTCTCTCTGTCTCTCCCTAAAGATGGAATATCTAATCAACATGACAACTATTGACTATTTTAATTTTAAAAGAATTTCATTCACGTTAAATTTCACCTTAATTATTAACATTAAACCAACTGAAGTATATATTTTTTATTTCGAAATTTTGCACTCTAAACCATTTGTAAGTCTCCGAATCAAGACAAGTATGATATTGCTTTGCTGGTTTTTGACATGTATGGAGGACTAGCTGAAAATTGATGCATCTCTGAAAATATATATTTTTTAATTTGATTATATTCAAACTATCACCAATATATTGCATTGTCAGAAATGAACTACTAGTAATGGAACCAGATATAAGTATATGCTTTACTCAGCTACCCTTTCTGAAAAAAAAACGTTCTTGATTATGCCTACGGGTTGAATCGTTCTTGGGAACTATTAGCCAAGAGCTTTGTAGGCTGTTTTCGGACGCTATTGACTATTGTTTTTTTTTTGTTGCTAAAACGCTATTGACTATTGTTATCATCTAGAGGAATAATAGTATAGTCTCTCTTTCATATTGCTAACAATCATGTATGCTCAGACCGTCTGACGTAAATAATAATAAAACTGAATACCACATTTTGCTACATATAGGATCCATGTGGAAATCGAGATGCACATACAAATTTCTAGTCATAACAAATGCTTTTGAACGATCATGAATTATTATTTTGTTCGAATTTCACAGCCGACCACAAATATTCTCCGCATTGCAAAAAGAATTTTGTGCAGCATTTTATACCCGTACTGAATTTAATTCCAAATCTGTCTCCATTAAGTGTATTTGAAATGCGCACGAGATCAAAATAGACTGCAAACAACTAAAAGGACATCTCATCTTATTTACACCTGTAAAAGTGTAAATCTGTGTAGTTACATTCATGATTACCTAACTAATCCTTGAGGATTAAAATAACTAATTAGACAAAGAGATCTCACTGGTCACTATGAAGTTGAAAGTTAGAAAAGAGAAACCGTATAAAAGACACGTAAACGTTTGTCTTGGAATTAGGAGTTACATTAACCGTTAAAGTCACAAAACAAATGAAGAACATGCAAAACAAGTAAAAGTGCTTTTGGTGAAGCAGTGGCCCAACCATTTACCTCTTTGTCTTCCTCTTTGGTTCCATTCCGGCGAGCGGGTCCCTTCATCTTTGAAACGAGAATCTCCTCCTTTACTTCACCGTACGCGTGTTACAATCGTAATAACTGATGAAGTCTCTTAATCAATAAAGGTTTTGATTGAAGTTAGGTCATCAAGCTGCTTCTTACTCTCAAATGGGGCCTCGATCGTGAACCCACCACTCCAACCAAAAATACTGTAACTGAATTGACTCCCAAAGACTGAAGGCCCTAGAATCATTAGTAAGTGCAAAATCATTCAGTTTCTGTATTTAGAATATAGCGTATGAGTTATCATGATCCTATTATTATTACTTTTCTTTTTTTGAAATATATCATGGTCCTATTATTATATGATTATATAAAGTTGCTATTATTTTAGGATAAATATCCAAAATTTAGCATGCAGGTGGCATGCACCTCGACCTAGGCCTACGATACATCCATGGTTATACGGATTAGGCCTAATACGGATGACTTGCGCCACTTCTAGTTGAACTTAAAATAACATAAATTTTGAAATAAAGTAAAAAGTTAAGAAGAAGACAAATAACTAATTTACATTTATCACACCGTGACAAGTGACAACTTGTTGTGTTGGAAAGTTGAGAAGGTGTTTACTCTTCGGATTATACATTACGGGCTTTGATTGGTAACCTTGAAATGGTGGAATCACATTTCAAACGCGATTCCGTAAATATTTTACCAATAAAATTTATAGAATAAAAAAAATATAAAAACATAAACCTGCATTTTTGCTGACAATAATATAAAAAAAAATTATTAAGTAGACGAATGAGTTTTAGTGGATTATCATAAAACTTTTTACAAAACTAAAATTTTCATACTATCAAATTATATGCTAATAATATTTTCAAATTTTAAATAAATAGTAATAATTTTTGTAGTGATAAATAGTTATGCTGTAAATAAAGTTATAAGGTAAATTATTTTGTAATATTATTAAATAAATAGTAGTAATTTTTGTAGTGATAAATAGTACTCCTTCCATTTCTAAAAAATAGATTTTTAGTGTTTTCACATATATTAAGAAAACACACTAAATCACTATAATAAATTTAGTGTTTTCTATAATTTTCAATTTTTAACAGGTTTTAGCCAATAGTAATCCAATAAAATCAATTAATTTTCTTAAAGTCTGCAATTTTTTCACAGAAAACATAAAATATATATCTTTTTAAAACAAAATATTTTTCCAAATCATGAATCTCTTAGAAACGAAGGGAGTATATTTAATAAATTTTAGTTATTTTCACATTTTTTCCTTATAACATAATATTTTGATCAATTTAATATGTATTCCATCATTCCGCAAATTTTATTTTTCTCCGCAGTTTAATTAATTTTTCCGTAACTTAACTATTTTTTCCGCGAATCCGTGATTCCGCCATGATTACCAATCGGAACCTACATGACACATGACGTCTTTTTGTGGAATAATTTATGAGTATTAATTATATAATTAGTTAAAAAATAGTAATAACTTGGCGGTATTATAGTCCATGCTAGCTATTTGGTTCTTAAATACATCTATTTTAAAAAAGAAATTATCTAAAAAGTATCAACTGAACTATAAATAAAAAGATATCTAATAACACATGACGTCTTTTTGTGGAATAATTTATATAGTGATAACTTGGCGGTATCAATAATCCATGCTAAGAGTACCCATAATGAGGGTCATTAAGGGAGAGTCTTTAGGAACAAAATAATTAAATAATCGGTAGGTCTCACCAAAAACTAAGGATTCGATTCTTAAAATTTTTAAATAAAAATCAATCCTTAGAGAATCTTTAAAACGTGTCGGTCCGCGATTGGTTGATATATTTTTTTTATTTTAATCAATGAAATAAAAAGGAAATAATAATTAAAAATTCAAAAAATACTATTTTTAAAAACTCCTCTTGAGACCCACCATTGCGGGTGCTCTAAGCCGTTTGGTTCTTAAATACATCTATCTTTAAGAAATTATCTAAAAAGTATCAATTAAACTATAAATAAAAAGATATCTAACTAGTTAAAAATAGATTATAAAATATGTTTACTTATACGTTTTTTATAAAGCTAAAATTTATCTAAAATGTATAAGAACATTTTATATATTGGAACATCAAAAATTCTTTAAAACATTTTATGCATTTCGGAAGAGAGTAGTTTTCTTTGGGGGGGTCTGAATATAATATATACCTAGTTTTAAGTACAATCCTGATATGAAATCATAGTAATGTAAAGGCTTACATACCTGATGATCGGAACTCGGAAGGGATTCATTATGAAATATATATACATGTACAAATACAGAATTACTATATAGCAGGATATTAAATCATGTTGTGTTCATTAACTGGCCTCAATTATTGATGTATTATCATGAAATGAAATGACCGATTTTGTAATAGAAAAGGTTCAGCTTGCGGACAAAAAATAGGCATGAGGTATATGTCAGAATTGACTCCAGGAACTACAAACTTATGCACGTATATTACGTAAAGACATGTGATTTTTATGGTCTGTAAACAGAATTATTTCGGCTGTAGGACAAAATACTACTTTTTATTTACGTACTTATACAGTCATGATCCCTTTAGTACGACGGTTACTTTTGGGGTATTTCAAATCAATACTTATCTAAAACACAACGAAGATAATATACGGCGACATCTATTTTAGCTACGAGTTTCAAGAAAGTAGTAACCCCTTTGCTAAAGTCACTAATAATCTTTGAAGAATCGATGTAAATCTTACAGTCCAATAACCTTAATTAAATTTGGATTTTTCTGCTTTAGCTTTGAAGAATCGATATAAATCTTACAGTCCACTAACCTTAATTAAATTTGGATTTTTCTGCTTTAACCTTTGTTGCGTCGTATTCATATATATATGCGTGACTTAGCCTAAGATGACAACCAAAAACATAAGCTCCTGATAAAACACGAGCTCCATCCAAGTAATCCAAGAGAGCATGCAACGTCTGTCTAGACATTGAAACTTACTAATAAAGTTGAATTTTGTTTGTTTGTTTTGGACATAAATTCGGATCTTTCTGCTTAGCCTTTGTTGAGTCGTGAGGCCGGCTCAGAGGGGGGGGGGGGGAAGAGGGGGGGACAATGGGTGTGACCGCCCTGGATTCAATTTTTTTATACATATATATTTTATACAAATAAAATATTTCCAGAAAGCATATTATAGGGGTTTAAATTATTTTTTGTCAGCAGTTTAAATAATTTTTATATATTTTTTTAATAGAGCTTTAGTGATAAATTTAATAAAAATGTTGGGGGTCAAAATTTTAGGGTCAATTTTTTTTGACTTAATCTAAGAGCATGATTAATCGGAGGGGGAAGAGAGAAAGAGAAAAGATAAAGTTTCTTAACTAATAACTTTAAGAAATTTCTGAACAATATATATATATATATATATATATATATATGGTAGCCAATAATTGGTTCTATTTTTTCACAGAAAAATAAAAAGTAAATAAATTATTATAATAATATTATTTTTTATTAAAAACTTTTATGAATTCATTCCGTTGGAGGTGTTTTAAGATGACAGCAAAAAAAACACAAGCTCCTTCCAAGTAATCTAAGTCCAATCCCTATTCGCAGTCGCATGCCAAATTCCTTGCTAGCTGATTTGTTGTCCCTAGGTATACATAAACTCATAACAGGATAAATTTATTAAAAATCATAAAAAAGAGTCACATAATATTTAGATAAATCTTAATAAAAGTTGATAATTCAAAAATCATGTAACTTATGTATAGTAGTCAAATACTGTTAAAACAGAAACACAAAGTTAAACTCAACTTGCTTTTAAGTGGATTACTAAAAAAAACTATAGAATATAACATTTCCTCTAATACATTAATGTTAATAATTATACATCTAAAATCTAGTCTAAAATACTTTAAAATAAATGCACCTGCTAAAACCATGAAAATCATATATGATCTGACTGCTTTCTATTTCGTCTTCTTGGTTGGGCAATGCACTTAATTTGAATTGCAGGTTTTTAAATTGGCAAAAAAAAATTTTTTTCACTTTGATCGAAATTAAGATAAAGAAAATCAGGTTCAAAAAGACCTTTAAAAGCACGATCTTTCTACCATCGGGTACATTGACATCGAAATCACACTTCATAGGCCCATAGACAGAAAGGATCCTAAGTTTAATTTTAGATCACTAATCATGAAACTAAAACTAATGAGAGACGGGTTAAATAAATCAGAATGTACTATTTTGATTGTTATATAGTTATATTTATACAATATTAAAAATAAATAAATAAAATATCTATCATATATAAGATAAAGATTATTTTAATTTTCCGATAGAACTTAATCATCCAATTGCTCTTTAAAATATTTCAAAATATCTGATTTTCATTCAAAAAATTCAAACAATATGATTTTAATCAAATTATTCGAAATAATCTAGAAATAAGGAACAAAATGATAAAAGAATCGAACTTTAAACTTTTTCGGGTTTCTAACATTGTTATCTAGATAAAATCGGAAACAAAATAATCAAATCGAAACCAAATCTAAATTCATAAATAATTGAACGGTTTCTATATATTTTGAATCGAAAACAGAAAACTACAATCAAACTGAAACAAAAAAAAATTGGAATCAAACCAAAAACACTCATGACTAAATATATTAGTGAACAAAATCTAGTATCTCTTTAAAATTTAGGAGCTTTTTGGTAAAACCTTCTTTTTTTTAGGAGTAGATATGTCAGTTTTGAGTATCAACAGTACGGGAAAGAGATTTTTAGCCTCAATTTGTAATAGAAAAAAAATTGTGTTTTGTTCAAAAGAAAAAGAAAAAGTTCATCTTGCGGACATAAAATAGACGTGAGGTAAAAAAAAAGTTAGGACAAAAAATAGACGTGAGGTATGTTGGAGTTAGCTTGAAGCCCAAGCAATGATTTGTGTTTGGATAAATCCTAGTTGTGTTGTGATCTTGAAGGATAAAGATCATTATGTGTTTATCAACTAGGAATAGGATAATTACTCTCTTATATATACTTGTCGTGTGTGACATTATAAGTTATGAGTTTTGTGTTGTTGTGTTTAACCTAAAGCTTGAGAGTATTGTTCTTGAAGCTTGTTATTGTTTGAGTGAATAAGAGAAGGACTTCTTATTGATTTGGTGATCTTGAGATTCTATATTTGGTATCAGAGCCTTACAAAGATCTTTATCAAATCCAATTCGAAACATCCTAATCTATGGCAGACGAGAAAGACGACACCATGAAGAATAAGGAATCAGGACACTCTGCTGTTAAATTTCCAATGTTAACTACATCTAACTACACCGTATGGAGCATCAAGATGACGATTGCTCTCAAAGCCAGCGAGGTGTGGGAAACCATTGACCCTGGGAGTAAGGATATGAAGAAAAACAACATGGCAATAGCATTCTTATTTCAGTCCATACCGGAATACTTGGTGCTACAGATTGGCGTTGTCAACACTGCAAAAGATGTTTGGGAAGCGATAAAGGGACGTAATCTTGGAGCATAAAGAGTAAGAGAGGCTAGACTGCAAACATTGATGTCCGAATTTGACAAATTAAAGATGAGTGATGGAGATACCATTGATGCCTTCGTCGGAAAGCTCTCTGAGATCTCATCAAAAGCATCTGCTTTGGGAGAAGTTATCGACGAACCTAAAATAGTGAAAAAATTCTTGAAAAGTCTACCAAGGAAAAGATATATTCAGATTATTGCTTCGATTGAACAGTTTCTCGACCTGAACAAGACGAGTTTTGAAGAGATAGTGGGAAGACTCAAAACCTATGAAGAAAGAATTAAAGATGAGGAAGAAGAAGTAAGTGATGATCAAACCAAGCTCATGTACGCTGACTCAGAGAACTATGGGGTAAACAGAGGCCGTTGACGGAGTGGTCGCATGTCTTGGAGAGGAAGAGGACGTGGACGTTCGTTTCAAGGACAGAGAGAAGCATATCGACAACGCTATAATGGAGATATATCACACATCACCTGCTTTAAGTGTGATAAGCAAGGCCACTATGCTAGTGATTGTCCAGACAAACAGCTCAAGCTCTCTGAGACCGTGGAAAAGAAGGATGACGAGACTCAGGAAGCTGACAACTTGATGATGCACGAAGTAGTCTACTTGAATGAAAGGAAAATAAATCCTGCTACTTTTGAGAATGAAACCGATACACAGAATGTATGGTACCTGGACAATGGAGCTTCTAACCATATGTGTGGAAATCGAAATTTCTTTATCTCTCTAGACGAAAGTATAACAGGTAAAGTGAGATTTGGAGACGACTCTATAATCAACATAAAGGGAAAAGGCTCTATAAAGTTTGTGTTTGATGGAGGAGAGAAAAAGATCTTAAGGGATGTCTACTATATTCCCGGATTAAGGTCTAATATTGTAAGCTTAGGTCAAGCAACTGAAGTGGGCTGCGAGGTTCGTATGAAAGACAAAGTTCTGTCTTTGTTTGATAAAAATGGAGGATTAATGCTTAGGACTACAAGATCAGGAAATCGTCTCTACAAAGTCTTGCTACATGTTGACCGTATGAGCTGTCTACAAGTAACAGTATCTGAATCATCTTTATGGCACGCTAGACTCGGTCACATGAACCTTGACACACTAAAACTGATGATAAGGAAGGAGTTTGTTACTGGCATATCAGATGTTGAGGTCAGGAAGGAAACATGCGTATCTTGTCTACTAGGAAAACAAGCCCGAAAGTCATTCCCACAAGCAACATCTTTTCGGGCCTCTGCTCCGCTTGAACTAGTCCATGGAGACTTATGTGGTCCGATCTCACCAATGACACCAGGACAGAAGAGATATGTCTTTGTGTTGATTGATGACTATACTAGATATATGTGGACCATTCTAATGGGAGAGAAGAGCGAAGCGTTTGAAAAATTCAAGATATTTAGGTCTATTGCTGAACAAGAAACTCAAAGAAAGATCAAGATGTTTCGAACAGATAGAGGAGGCGAGTTTCTATCTCATGAATTCAGAGTCTACTGTGAGGAGAAAGGAATCAAGCGCCATTTAACGGCTCCATATTCTCCTCAGCAGAATGGAGTTGTTGAAAGACGCAATCGCACTCTTATGGAGATGACTAGGAGTATTCTTAAACATATGAATGTGCCTAATAAGATGTGGGGTGAAGCGGTGAGACATTCGACGTACCTTATAAACAGATTAGCAACGAGATCTTTGGATGAGAAAACTCCGTATGAGATGTTACGATGCAAGAAACCAAACGTATCTCACCTAAAGGTGTTTGGTTGTGTCTGTTATGCAAGAACTGAGACACCAGGAAGGAAAAAGCTTGATGATAGAACGAGAAAACTGGTGCATTTAGGGACGGAGCCTGGGAGTAAAGCTTATCAGTTGCTTAATCCAGATACGAAAAGAATTATAGTGAGTCGGGACGTGGTCTTTAGCGAAGAGGAAGAATGGAGATGGAATGAGTCTGAGAAAACAGAGCACTCTGTTTCTGGTGAACTAATAGTGAGTTTGAGACAACAAATGGATAAGTCTGGTGATGAAGAGAGTAATCAAGAGGACGAAGATGAAACACCTGGGGAAGCTCAAGACAATGACAATGTCGTTATTGATGAACATGATGATGAGGAAGACGATCAACCCGCGCCAAGACGTTCACAACGTCTAAGCACGAAGCCTTCCTATCTTGACGATTATATACTACTGGCTGAGGTTGAGAGTGATAGACTGCTGATGATTGTGAATAATGAACCATGGAATTTCAATGAGGCGAGAAAGTTGCAGGTTTGGATCAAAGCTTGCGAGGATGAGTTGTTTTCAATCGAGAAGAACAACACTTGGATATTATGTGACTTGCCTGCTGGAGTAAAACCTATTGGCCTTAAATGGGTGTTTAAGATAAAGCGTAATGCGGATGGTAGCATCAGTAAGTTCAAGGCTCGCTTGGTAGCTAAGGGTTATGTTCAAAGACATGGTGTAGACTACGACGAGGTGTTTGCTCCAGTAGCTCGCATCGAGACCATACGTTTGATTGTAGCCTTGGCTGCATCTAAAGGGTGGGAGATTCACCACTTAGATGTCAAGACGGCGTTTCTCCATGGAGATTTGAAAGAGGAGGTATACGTGCTTCAACCTGAAGGTTTCGTTGTAAAGGGCCAAGAGAATAAAGTTTAAAAACTGAGGAAAGCTCTCTATGGACTTCGTCAAGCTCCACGAGCATGGAATATAAAGTTGAATGCGATACTACGAGGACTAGAGTTTGAGCGCTGTTCCAAGGAACCCTCCTTGTACCGTAAAGAGATAAAGGGTGAGGTTCTTGTGGTCGTCGTATACGTTGATGACTTGTTGGTAACAGGAACATCCTTGAAGATGATACAAGCTTTCAAACGGGAGATGGCCACCAAATTTGAGATGAGCGATCTTGGCAAACTAACCTATTACTTAGGAATAGAAGTTATTCAAGGAGAAGATGGTATTGTGTTAAAGCAGGAGAGATATGCACAGAAGATACTTGAAGAAACTGGAATGGACTTGTGTAACGCAACTCATGTACCGATGGAACAGAACGCTAAATTCTCTAAAGCAGAGCACGAAGCCAATATCGATGAGAAGGAATATCGAAGATGCATAGGCTGCTTGCGCTATTTGCTGCACACTCGACCTGATCTGTCCTTTAGTGTAGGTGTGCTCAGTAGATATATGCAGGCGCCAAAGGAGTCACACGGAGCAGCTTTGAAACATATACTAATGTACTTACGAGGGACATGTTCTCTTGGACTGAGGTTTGTGCGTGGAAGGAACGAGTTACTAGAAGGATATAGCGACAGCTCTCATAATGTTGATGAGGATGACGGGAAGAGTACAACGAGTCATATTTTTTATCTTGGAAGTAGTCCGGTAACGTGGTGTTCTACGAAACAGGAGATAGTGGCGTTGTCTAGTTGTGAAGCGGAATTTATGGCTGCGACGGAAGCTGCAAAGCAAGCAATTTGGCTCCAAGAAGTCTTAAGTGAGGTGGTTAATCAAGAATGCAAGCGTGTGACAATAAGAGTGGATAATAAGTCAGCTATACAGATCACAAAGAATCATGTATTCCATGGCCGTAGCAAGCATATACATAGAAGGTTTCACTTCATTAGAGAGTGTGTGGAGAATGAACAAGTGGAGGTTGAGCATGTTCCTGGAACTGAGTAAAGAGCTGATATATTGACCAAGTCACTTGGGAGGATTAAGTTCAAAGAGATGAGGAGTTTGATTGGAGTTGAAGATGTAAGCGGGTTCAAGCTTAAGGGAGAGATTGTTGGAGTTAGCTTGAAGCCCAAGCAATGATTTGTGTTTGGATAAATCCTAGTTGTGTTGTGATCTTGAAGGATAAAGATCATTATGTGTTTATCAACTAGGAATAGGATAATTACTCTCTTATATATACTTGTCGTGTGTGACATTATAAGTTATGAGTTTTGTGTTGTTGTGTTTAACTTAAAGCTTGAGAGTATTGTTTTTGAAGCTTGTTATTGTTTGAGTGAATAAGAGGACTTCTTATTGATTTGGTGATCTTGAGATTCTATAAGGTATATGTCAGAACTGACTACAGAAATGCAAACTTATGCACGTATTTCACGTAAAGACATGTATATGCTTTTTATGGTCTGTAACCGACTTATTTCAGATGGAAGGACAAAATACTACTTTTTATTTACATAACTATATAGTGATCCCTTTTGTGCTACAGTTAGTTATTTGGAGTATTGCAAATCAATACTTTAGCTAAAAATACACATAAAATATAATACATTTTACTAAAATCAATAATAATCACTGACCTTAGTAAATTTTTATTTTTCTGCTTTAGTCTTTGTTGCGTCGTATGATCACAGAGTATCTTATAGCAGGATATTAAATCATGTTGTGTTCATTAACTGGCCTCAAGTATTGATGTATCAAACTAGAAAAGGTAAGGAGTTCGATTCTTATTATAATCATTTAGTTTCAAAAAAATATTATTGATGTATTATCATGAAATGAAATGACCGATTTTGTAATAGAAAAGGTTCAGCTTGCGGACAAAAAATAGGCATGAGGTATATGTCAGAATTGACTCCAGGAACTACAAACTTATGAACGTATATTACGTAAAGACATATATGATTTTTATGGTCTGTAAACAAAATTATTTCGGCTGTAGGACAAAATACTACTTTTTATTTACGTACTTATACAGTGATGACCCCTTTAGTACGACGGTTACTTTTGGGGTATTTCAAATCAATACTTATCTAAAACACAACGAAAATAATATACGGCGACATCTATTAGCTATGAGTTTCATTGTTTTAAGAAAGTAGTAACACCTTTGCTAAAGTTACTAATAATCTTTGAAGAACCGATATAAATCTTACAGTCCACTAACCTTAATTAAATTTGGATTTTTCTGCTTTAGCCTTTGTTGCGTCGTATTCATATATATATATATGCTTGACTTAGCCTAAGATGACAACCAAAAACATAAGCTCCTGATAAAAACATGAGCTCCATCCAAGTAATCCAAGAGAGCATGCAATGTCTGTATCTAGACATTGAAACTTACTAATAAAGTTGAATTTTGTTTGTTTGTTTTGGACATAAATTCGGATCTTTCTGCTTAGCCTTTGTTGAGTTGTGAGCCGAGAGGGAGGAGAATGGGTGCGACCGCCTTGGATTCAATTTTTATACATATATATTTTATTTTCTAGAAAGCATATTATAGATTTATAGGGGTTAAATTTTTTTTTTCAGCAGTTTAAATAATTTATACTTTTTAATAGAACTTTAGTGATAAATTTAATAAAAAGGTTGGGGTCCAAATTTTAGGGTCTAAAATTTTTTTTGTGACTTATTCTAAGAGCATGATTAATGGGAAGGGGAGGAGAAAACGAGAAAAGATAAAGTTTCTTAACTAATAACTTTTAGAAATTTCTGAACAATGTATATATATATATCTGTGGTAGCCAATAATTGGTTCTATATTTCACAGAAAAATAAAAAAGTAAATAAATTATTATAATAATATTATGTTTTATTATAAACTTTTATGAATTCTTTCTGTTGGAGGTGTTTTAAGATGACAAAAACACAAGCTCCATCCAAGTAATCCAAGTTCAATCCCTATTCCAATCTCATGCCAAATTCCTGGCTAGCTGATTTGTTGTCCCTATGCATACACATACACTCCTAACAGGATAATTTTTTTTTAAAATCATAAAAAAGAGTCACAAAATATTTAGATGAATTTTAATAAAAATCGATAATTCGAAAATCATGTAACTTACGTATAATAATCAATACTGTTAAAACAGAAACACAAAATTGAAATCAACTTGCTTCTAAGTGGATTATTTTAAAAAAACTATAGAATATAATATTTCCTCTAATAAGTTAATGTTAACAATATATACATCCTAAAATCTAGCCTAAAATACTTAAAATAAATGCACCTATGAAAACCATGAAACTCATGTATATGATCTGACTCCTTTCTATTTCCTCTTCTTGGTTGGGCAATGCATTTAATTTGAATTGCAGGTTTTTAAATTGGTAAAAAAAAAAACAAAATCTCTTCACTTTGATCGAAATTAAGATAAAGAGAATCAGATTCAAGAAAACCTTTAAAAGCACGATCTTTTTACCATCGGGCACATTGACATCGAAATCACACTTCATAGGCCCATGGACAGAAGGATCCTATTTTCAATTCTAGATCACTAATCATTAAACTAAAACTAATGAGAAACGGGTTAAATAAATCATAATGTCTTATTTTGATTGTTACTTATATTTATACAATATTAAATATAAATAAATAAAATATCTATCATATATAAGATAAAGATTATTTTAATTTTCCGATAGAACTTAATCATCCAATTGCTTTTTAAAATATTTCAAATTATCTGATTTTCATTCAAAAAATCCAACAATATGATTTTAATCAAATTATTCGAAATAATTTAGAAATAAGAAACAAAACAATAAAAGAATTGAATTCTAAACTTTTTCGGGTTTCTAACATTGTTATCCACATAAAATCGGAAACAAAAATAATCAAATCAAAACTAAATCTAAATTCATAAATAATTGAACGATTTCTATATATTTTGAATCGAAAAACCAAAAACTACAATCGAACCGAAACAAAAAAAAATGGAATCAAACCAAAAACACTCATGGCTAAATATATTAGTGAACAAACTGATGGATTAATACATCTTCAAAAAAAAATAGTTTCGCGCTTTGAAAGCGCAAGTCAAAATTTTGCATCTCTTTAAAATTTAGGAGCTTTTTGGTAAAACCTTCTCTTTGTTAGGAGTAGATATGTCAGTTTCGAGTATCAACAGTACGGGAAAGAGATTTAGCTTCAATTTGTTATAGAACAAAAATTTGTGTTTTGTTCAAAAGAAAAAGAAAACGTTCATCTTGCGGACAAAAAATAGACGTGAGGTATATGTCAGAACTGACTACAGAAATGCAAACTTATGCACGTATTTCACGTAAAGACATGTATATGCTTTTTATGGTCTGTAACCGACTTATTTCAGATGGAAGGACAAAATACTACTTTTTATTTACATAATAATTATATAGTGATCCCTTTTGTGCTACGGTTAGTTATTTGGAGTATTTCAAATCAATACTTTAGCTAAAAATACACATAAAATATAATACATTTTGCTAAAATCAATAATAATCACTGACCTTAGTAAACTTTTATTTTTCTGCTTTAGTCTTTGTTGCGTCGTATGATCACAGAGTATCTTATAGCAGAAACACTAGCTAGTGAGAGAGAGAAACACACACAAACTAAGCTCTTATGTTATCACTTGGCCATTTACACATGCCTGGAAGTAATCATGGAACACAAACTTCTTTTTTTTTTCATGGAACACAAATTTACTCACACAAACACTATGATTCTAAGATCTCTTCTTCATAAGCTTTATTTTACTTGGACACAATGAAGTAATCGAGTTTATAAGAGGAACACAGAATTGTTACAAAAAAAGAGGAATACAGAATACTAAACTGTAAACATAACGTATTGTTCAGAATACTAAACTGTAAACATAACGTATTATTCATACATTACAACAATGTTGTTCTAGAAATGTTTTCAAGGGTTTTACACCTCTGGCTTGTAGGAGAAGCCATTAACAATGAAACCTCCATCAACACAGATGGTTTGTCCTGTTATATAAGAAGCTGCAGGGAGACAAAGAAATGTAACTAACGACGCAACCTCACGCGGTTCACATGCACGGCCTAATGGGGTTCTTGAGAACATAGCATCAGCGAATTTCTTGTCATCAAGATACTGGAAAATTACATTTAATCCAAAATTCAGGTAAAAAAAGAAGATGAAGTAAAAAGCTCAAACTCCGTAGGAAAAAAAGCAAAGATGTTTAGTTTACTTTTCTGACAAGTGAAGTTGCAGTGACCCAAGGAGCTACAGAGTTAACCCTTATGCTATCACTTGCCCATTCACAGGCCAAGTTTCTTCCCAGTTGATTCATGGCTCCTACATAAAATGAATCTCAGAATACATATTAACATAATTACACACACATTCACTAGTCATAATATTGATCTATGAACCTTTTGTTGCACCATATATGGGGGCAGTGCCAGAGACAATCCCTGATACAGAGGAAATGAATACGATACTACCGTTTCCCGAGGCTTTAAGCAGAGGATGTGCCAATTGGGAGATATGGTAAGCAGATTCCAAATTTGTAGCTATCAAACTTGAGAAATCTTCTGCTGTACTTTCTAAAGTTGGCTTTAACATGAACTTGCCAACATTGTTTACCTGCATGTAATAATTATTGTAAATGGTCAACAGAAAAACTTGGCAAACATAAAAGCAAACACAGAAAAATAAAATTTAGATTTAAATGAGCATAAGAAAGCTTGGAGTGGACTTTACAAGGATGTTGAGTTTGGAACCAAATAGAGAAGAAACAGTCTGTATCAATTGCTCTCTCTGAGGTCGAGAGGTAACATCACAAACTGAACCACTGACTTGAAAACCTTTAATTTGCCATTCACTTAAGCATTCATCAAGCGAAGTTTTGTCTATATCACACGTGTGTACTCTTGCACCAAAACTTGCAAGCTCCTCCACTATTGCATACCTAAAACCAAGTATCAAGCTCAGGATTCTTGGATCAAATTTTCATAATTCTCACAAATAAATGAAATAAAAACTATAGAAGAAACTAAGAAATAGAGCATTTGAGAAGAAGGAGGAGGCGAACCCAATTCCCTTGGTTCCACCGGTGACAAGAGCAGTCATACATTGAAGACTCCACCTGTTGATATCCATTCTTTGTGTTAATATGTCACACTAAGTCACTATAGCCAAAAATATAATCAGCTAAGAGTGATAAGACTAATGGTTGGCGATGTATCCGATATGAGAGACTTATTGTGAAACAACTGTTGAGAAGACGACAACGCAAGAGAAAGGTACTGAACATATGTGGACCTCTCGTTTTCCTGTAGCATGAAACACGTGGTTAAACAAAGCATGTTCTTGTCTTTATGGGAATCGTCCCCCTTCAAATATAAACGGCTATGATTTTGATTTGGCTGTTGGATGCACGATCGTCATTTGGATTTTAATGAGTTTTGAGATCTCAATAAATATAATACTCACATCTAGCCAGTTATTGAATTTTTTTTCCATCAAACGGCTACCGGTTATTGAATTTACATGACCTTTCTTATTTTAAGTGATGACATTGACAATATTAGATAAATTATCCGTAACACTCCTACCGCTTCCACCATCAGTGGATTCGGACGCCGCTTACAAATTTTTTGGAAGCTTGAAATACTTGATTATTGATTATTGTCTCTCTAGTCACAGTTTGTGTTTTGATCTCACTCATTGACTATTGTCTATCTAACCACAGTTTGTGTTTTGATCTCACTCGAACAATGTTACAAAACATTTTACAATGTGTCATTCTTTTTTCTACTACTCCAACCCAAACATATTTAATTATAATTTTTTAGACCACAAGAAGTTACATTAGTATTTTGTTTTTATATAACCAATAGGCGAACCTCTAATTGCACGTATATTTCCCTGAAAAATCTTGTCTGGATCTGTTTTATTGTATACTAAGCTACCTCGGGAAGTTTACATTCATCTCCTGTCTACGACCATCTAAACTAATGAAGACTTAAGCAGTTCAACAATCTATTTTAAAATTGTTCTTTTATGTGTGAATATATCAGGTCTCTTACGTAGATTTATACATAAATATTTAACAATAATATGTCTAAATACTATTAAAACCCCCCATAAATAGATGATAGAACAATTAAGTCAAGCACATACACACATAATAAGAAATTAACTTTCACTTCTTTCTTTTAATTTTCCATCAATGGCAATAATTTACAAATCAATAGCTCTCTCCATTATCACTCAAATATGCCTCTTTTCTTGCGTGTCAAGTCAACAACAAGAAACAGAGTTTCTTCACTTCACTATGGATTCATGCCAAAGTATGGATCATCCAAGATCCTCCCAAGTTGCATCTTGGAGCTAACAAAAAGCTCAAGGAGACAAATGGGTCAAGCTTTCAATAGCTTCTCCATACCTTTCAACAACCCTAACTCATCAAACGCGCTTTCTTTCACGACAAGTTTCGTTTTCTCAATCAACGCGCCAGGTCATGGCCTAACCTTTCTGATCTCTCCCTCCATGGATCGAATACAGTGGATCGGAATGCTTCTCAACGTCACATTGGCCCCTCTTGACATTTTAAACCTAAGTTTCCTCTTTTGTCAAGAAAGATGAATCTGTCTAAGATTTTTATTGAGAAGATGTACGTGGGATTCTCAGCATCCACTGGAAACATAACGAGTGATCATTATGTGATTGGATGGAGCTTTAGCAGAGAAGGGAGAGCAAAAGACTTTGATCTCACTCTACTTCCATCTCTCTCTTCTTCATCTGATTTTGATCCCATTTCAAGTCCTCCTTCGGATTCAGCAACCCTAAACACTAAAGTAATAATAGTCTCTGCATTTGCAGTCATGGTTTTTTATAATTTGATTGAACCAAGAAGCAAACGCATTGGTCTTATGATAATTGTATTACTTTCCTGGATTTATTAGAGAACATTAGCAATGTTTCGTTTTATAATTACACTGATGGTCTGCTGATCCTCCAGTTTATTTTCCTTTTCATACACCACATCATTATTGTTATGGAATTCTAGAGTTTAAACCTCCATCAATACAAGTGTTTGTCCATTTATATAAGAAGTTACAGGAAGACACAGAAACATAACCAACAACTACATCCAGTGACTCAAGTTAAGGGCCAATATAGCCTGACCCTTACCATGAAATGTTGCCTGACACCAAATGTAAACGCTTCGCCCAAACAAAAAAAAAAGTTGAAGAGCCAACCAAAGTACTTTCCCGTAAACTAAAACATTTTTCTCGCAGATGTTCTAAAATCATGAGAAAAAAATAAAGACACTGGACAATGAACGAACTGACTTTCTCTAAAAACGTTGCTATTGTCAAGATCAGAAGTCAAACTCGCCAAGCGCCTGAAAAAAATAGGCAGCAAAAGTCAGTATTATTGTTAACCAGAATAACTCCAAGCTTAACTGAGGGAGGGGGAACATAGTACTTTGTTGAAGAGGATGTCCTTATCGTTTATATGCATGATCCCATCTTTCAGATTACACTTCCACCTGCTCTTTGTTCGAGTCACCTAATTTACAACACCAAACAATTAGAGTTACGCACACATCCGGAAACCAGAGACAACAGGAGAGTCAGTTACCTTGTCAAACTGAGCCAAAACCAGATGTTGCGTGTTCATATCCTCACCACTCTCTAAGTCATCTAGCTCGTCATCGTCATCATCTTCGTTCAACAGCTCTTCGTCATCTTCAATGATATCGTTTTGTGCAGTAACAGGAGTGCTCGTTTGGATCTCTAACAAAGAGCACAAACATAGTTAATTAAATTTTCCAAATGCACTCTCTAAAAATTTTGTTAGGCTTCTCTTACCGTTTGGAGCAGGAGTTCTGCCCTCGTTGAAGTCTTCACTGGGTCCTTGATAGCTGTATATCTGCAACTCAGAAAATGTTGAATGTCATAAGAGATTCTGACTACTCAATGAAGAGGTGAAGCATTCTTACATTTGGAGTGGACAACATTTCATCATAAGGGTCAGGCGTTGGCCCATCCACTTGAGGTATCTTTGAAGATGAGCAGATTACATCTCGTGGGACCCTTTTATCGCCAACAAATGTTATGCAGAGTGTATCACCCTCAAGGCTCGCCTGCAACATTGTGCTAAAATCAGATGAAATCACTGAGATTTCAATAAATACTTCATTCTTTTCCTATGATAGAAATGAAAGGAGCTATTCCAGAAACAAACCATAGGCATGGCATCGCATGCACCATCCTGTTGTGGTATAGATCCACCATTTTGATACTGTGCAGAAGACTCATCACGCTTCCGTTTCCCGGATGATGGGACAAATAAGTCCTGGACGTATTCGAATGTAACATAATAAGTTCCTTAGTTCACTGTTCAGGTATAGTAAGCTTAAATGATGTGTACAACGAGGAAGTACTTGAGAAGAGCACTAATCAAATCAATCATCTAAGTGTGGCAATGAAGATTTAAACCCAAAATAAAGGTTCTGGAATAAAGATGTCAATATAATAAGTACCTGCGTAAAATGCTGATTAGGGTTTCCTCTCTCAGGCTCATCACGGCCATCCACATAAGCTGGCAGCAAATCAGACATTTATATCCCAAACAACAAACTGAGACATTTTACTTTTCACTTGGCCATCAAGTGCAGGTAAAATCAGTACTTACCAACATTGACATCAAGCCTTGGATTGGTCCAAGGAGAAGGTGGTTGCTGCAACAAGAAGCATATTCTCAGTTTTCATAAGCACATAGAAAACCAGTTAACACAACACATCATTTTATGAAAGTAGCAACTCACCATATAAGGACTGGGTCTTGCTTTAACATCAGCATGGCTTCCATTCTCAGCTCCAGGAGTCGGATAATCACTTGATCCAGTAGGGATATTATACATCGAAGAGTTATCAGCCGTTCCAGGAAGCGGCGTTGGAAGGGGAGTCTGCATAGGTGTCTGCTCCACACAGTGAAAATATATGAAAAAAAAAAAACAATTACTATCTCAAATGGAAACAAAGCCAAGTCTCTGTGTTTCGTTTCTCAATTAAGTGAAAAGTTAACACTCACAGGAGGGAAGAGCATTTCAGCAGTGGGAGTCTCGTACTCCTCTGTACCTTCATAAGGAACATTCAGATCATGAGTCAATGGACCTCCAGGTGTTGGCCTTTGTGCCGATGACCTTTCAATTGGTCCAGACAAGACTCCAGCTTGCATCATCTTCGTCTCCCAAATCTACTCAGGACAAAAAAAAAAACTACAAGAGATTAGCTCCCAATTCCACTAAAAGAATCAAACTTTCAATCTTATTCAAACCCTAATTGAAAAACATACTCCTTGAAGCTCAGAGAGAACACTCTCGCCGGGACCTCCGTTGTTAACGAACTCCTCACGGACTTTGCTGACGACGTCCTCGATGACGTGGATATACACACCGCTCGTTGTCGTCGTTGTAGCCATCTTCTCAAAATCTCCTCAATTCAATTCCGGCCACAAAAAACCAAAATTGGACCTCCACGAATCTGAAAGCATCGATTTAGAAAAAAAATTACTCCAAAAGAAATGCCCTAAATACAATCGGAGCCAATTAAGCTCACCTGGGTTGAGGCGGAGGTTGTAAGACGGAGCTTAGTGGAGATCGGCGACGAAGCGAGGAGATCGAAGGCGCACCGGTCAAGACAAAAATTAAAAAAAAAAACAGTGAAGAATATAAATAGGTTTGGATCAGATCACATCTCTATATGGACACGTGCAGTCATCTGTGCCACCGCAAGAATATAAATTGTTTTGGTTCGGTTTTCTTCTTCGGCACAAACCGGTTTTGGTTCGGTTCGGTTTACTGGATCCAAACCATGCCAATAACCAACTATTTGATTTATTTACTCTTTTTTTTTTTTGCTGCCTTTGATTTATTGTCATTTTATGAAAATAACTAAAATAATATTTTTCTTTTCAAATGAGATTTTCCCTCTAATTTTTTTTATAGTTGCAAATTTTTAGTGGGACTAGCTTTATCTTACACTTCTAAATTTGATGGAGAAATTAAGAAAAAATACTTAATTTTACTAACTTTATTCAACCTAAATTGTTAACGGAAAATATTATAGTCCCACTGACATACAACCAACCATTAAAGACTATTCGAAATTTAAAAGTTGTTTGAGCATGCCAATTCCTTTGCGCTTTTTCTTGGATTAAGAGACTTTAAGTGGGAGACGAATAATTAGCGGAGAAACCAGTATTTTTAAAATCAGATCAGTTAATAATGGATTCATTAGTCATTGTGGTTCGACCAGATTTAAATTGTATTCAATTGGATTTGATTGGATTAATTAAACTGAATTCAACGATATTTTGTAAATGATATGTATATTTATCCTATCACATAAAAAATTTCAACATCCATAATATTAAAAAAAAATAAAAAATAACAACTAGAATGTAACAAAGTAATAAAATAATTTAGTAGTTCAAATCAAAAATCAATACGAAAAGCACATTTAAATGTTATTCTCGAGATCTTTATCACTCTAAATCGGCATCATATTTTTTTAAAAAAATTATATACATTTGTTAAACTTAGATTTTGAAATAATTGTCCTTTCATAAGATATAAATTTCAAAAACGTAAATGTTTAAACTATTAAAGTCTTCAAAACAAGTGATCATGAAATAAAATTTATACAAAATGCGAAGTAAACAAAAACAATATCGTGACGTGAAAATTAAACTTTGTGAATCTATGATTTGTGAGTTGCAAATACATCAATAGAAAAAAAATGAGAGACGATGCTTTACTAATATTTTATAAATCTTATTTTTTCTTAAAAATAATAAATATTAATTATTTTATTAAAATGGGGGTTTGTCGGTTCAGTGTGTCACCGGATTTCGGAATTTTTGACCATCGATATGGATTTTTAAATGGTTCAGTTTTAATTGGATTTTGACATTAATCCAACCTGAATTATTGTCTGGTTCATGATTCAACCCGATCTAATTATTGGTTTGGTTCGGATTTGAAAACACTGAGAGAAACATATATACGTAGCATTTACTCTTTTTCACTATTTAACAAAAACTTAGTGTTTCTGTGAATAAGACAGTTAGAATTGCTTTTTTACAAACGTAGTGTTTGTTCTTAGTTGTATGACCAAAAGTGAAGCATTTCACCTACTCATGTTTACAAGTAGTTTAGTTTATTTAGGCTGTAACTGGATTGTTGATTTTTGGAATGGAACGATATAGAATGGCTTATTCCATTAATTCTATAAAAAAATTACATGTTGATATGAATAGAATGAAATACTCACCCCATCTACTCCACAAAGAAAATAGGTAAAAATATAAAGAGGAATGATTCCACAATAAATTTGATTATGAATGAATGGAATTAATTTCATTCCATTTTTTTTGCTGGATTTCATTTGTATCATTTCGTTTATTATAATTCCATTAATTCCATATTTTTCTACCAGTTACAGCCTTACTTGTATTGAATATAATTTTTAGGTATAAAATAATTGTATGATGTTATAGGTAAAATAATTGTATAATATATATAGGTAATTCAATATCTTGATATAATTAGTTATATCCAATTAACAAATACAATAACAATACTATTAATATTTACACTTACGAAAATAATATTTTCATAATACTAAATATAATAAATTAATAATTCACACCAATATAAAATTTTCACATTGTTATTTATATATAGTTGGTATCTCTAACAGTTCATATATCCCCTAGACTATATTTGAGAAGTGATTTTGCCACATGTCCTCTTTATAATCATTCTCGCAAAAATAATATGACATGGCTGCTAAAATTGATGACATGTCTTATAGATTAATATGACATGGATAATTATATTTAATGTTAATTTATATTTTTGGTAAACTTTTTCAAATATGGTAATAACTCATATAGTACATTTATTGTCGATTTACCTTTTTAGATTTTTTAGATTATGTTAATAACTCATAAATCATCATTAAAATAAATATATTCAACTATAGCATTTCAAATTTCGAAATATCATTTAAATTATAAAATTCTCAAAAATGTATACATTTTCAGAAAATTATAAAAATTAAATCGTAAAATCAAATTAAATCTTAAAATAATTAATTTTTTATATATATCTCCAATTTTTATAAATATTTTTCAATTTAAAATTTTGAAAATTATGAAATTTTTACATATTTATTTAGTATACTTAGTTAAAATAAATAGATAGAAAAATCTACCTAAGATTATAACTTTAAATATATACATGCATATTCTTAAATATAATTTAAAATAAACAAAATTATTTTTATCTTAATTTTAATTTTTATTTAAATCAAATTTATATTAAAATATTGATAAGAAAAAAGAAAATTTATAATATTAATTAAAAAATAAATATAATTTATATTTATCTATTAAAAAATATTTAAAAACATTTTACTGCACATAGTGCAGGAAAACACCTAGTTATATCCAAAAATATCAATGAGGAGATAGTTTAAATCAATTATGACAATATGTTTTATTTCTTTATAATATTAAATGAATTCACACAATTAAATTATTTTTCACACAATTAAATTTTTATTTACTTTTAATTAAATTAAATTAATTTTTTTATTTACTTTTAGTTAAATTTGATTTTACATGACTTTTTATCAAATATATTTATTTTAAAATCATTCAAGATCATATACATATTTTAATTTTAAACTCAAAGAGTAATATTTATGTTTAAAAGATTTTTCTATTATATTGTGAATAATTTTATTATTCATAAATTATTTTTAAAATAACTCTTTTTAAATATGAAAATAAATAGCATTATAATTATAGTTATATATATATATATTAATTTAGACTTGTATAGTAGTTTTGGACCATTTTTACACATTTTTATCATTCAAATATATGTTTTAAACCGTTAAATCTGTTTGATTTACATTTGTATCACTCAAAACATTTGATCCATTTTTGCTCTATTCGATCCATTAAATTTCTAACCTGATTGGCTTTCTCCAATTCATTCAAAGACTAAGACGTTGGTGTTGTTTAATCCATAGTCGCATGGAATAAATGATGATTTTATACTAATATTAACAAACCACGATAATCTGCAGGTATATCTTAGGGTTAATTTGTGTAATAGTCAATTTGTAAGATAAAAGTAAGGATATAGTATCAAGTTTTTTAAGAGAAATATTACAGACGATTCTCATCCGACAATTCTATCTGCAGATCTTTTGTAAGCATTTCTCCATTAATTCGCATAATTCTGCATTTTCTAGGAATCGAAATTCAGATTTTCTGGTGTAAAAGCATTAATGAATTATTAGTTAAACCACTGGACTAAGGAAGCTTCCACAAGATATATCATTGATTTTTACATAATTAGATTTTATAGCCTTTGTTTCCTTCTCTTCCGATTATACCTTCATCTAAACAAGTAACTGGTAAATAAATGATGCTAAAGTTTATAAATAATGAGTGATTATAAAGGAACGGCTGTGATAAAAGGTAGATAAAAATAGAACATGCTAAATGGTAATAAAATGAAATATCATCATATATATTGTTCAAATTTTGAAATGTCTATGATTATAAAGAAAAAAGTAATGTTTATCACAACGTCAACCCAAAATTCTATAAATAAACCAAAAACACTAATCACTAAACCTTAAAGAAAATATAAACTCTAACCCAGATATCAAAATATGTAAATAGTATATAATATGAAATATTATTAAAATAGAATAGTTACAAACAAAATAACATACAAAATAACATATTACATGTTATTCAGATTTTGAAATATTTATGATTGCAAAAAAAAAAAGAAATAATGTTTATCCCAACATCAACTCAAACCTTTCATAAACTAAACTCAAAAAATTAATCACTAAACCTTAAAAGAAACTATAAACCTTAATACAAATATCAAATATACATATAGTACATAATATCAAGCATTATCAGAATATAATAGTAACAAACGAAATAACATATAGCACATATTGTTCAAATTTTGAAATGTTTATGATTATAGGAGCCAATGGTTACTCCAACGTCAACCCAAACCGTCCATAAACTAAACGCAAAACATTAATCATTAAAATCTAAAAAAAAAAACTCAAACTCAAATATCAAAATATACACACAATATATAATATGAAGCATTATTGAAATAGAATAATAACAACAAAATATAACAGTACATATTGTTCAGATAACATAGGGGGTGATTGGTAGAAGCTGTAGGAGCTGTGGACAGCCATTTTAATTTCTACAGCTCTTTTTTAAAGCAATCATGCTTTTATTTTTAAAATTGAATCTAAAGTCAAAACATTATAAAAAGAAATATATTAGTTTTAGACAGCACTTTCTCTAGAGATTTTATTCAGTGCTCTGAAAATTTTTTACATCAAAATAAACTAAAGCCAGAGCTAAAAATCTAAAGCCTAAATTTTAGAGCAAAAAATAGAAAGCCACAACCTCTACCAATCATCCCCATAGTATATGGGAACCTGCAGTACATATGAGTTTGAGAGATTCATTTTTTCTAGAGTTGAAAAATAAAAATTAGAAAGAGTAAGAGAAGATAATATTTACTGGTGATTTGGTGAGGTTGTCCCCTAATTTGACTATGGGAAGAGAAGAAACCACCACAGGAGTTGGAGGAGAAAATAATATACACTAACTATAACCATAAAATAGAATAATATGCTGCATTAGCATCATTGTTCATCTTCTTCAATTTTTACTCTCATCTTCTTTATTATGTGTTTGAATCATCATATAGTTAATTAATAAGCTCTCTACTGTTTTGATCGCTATCATCTATTAAAAATCATTATAAATTTTTGGTGAGGTGGTCGGTAAAGAAGAAATAGTTGGTGAAAAAGTGTAGTTGAAGCGACAATGGTAATAAAAGAATCATCGATGGTAACTGATGATAGAAAAAAAAACCTATATTTTTTTTTTGTCAACCGGCCATTAAAAGATAATATAGTATATATTTTAGAAATACTAGAGTTGATTTTTTGGTTAAATTCTTAATTATATTTTAGTTTATAGTTTTCTGACCCAATTTCCATATATATTACTTTCTCAGTTGCTACTCGGCTACTCCTTTAATCATTACCATGAAACATGTGTTTGTCTGATCTGTGATTGTGGAGCAAACAGTCACTTGAACATGTGATGTTTATAGGCTTATCCTCAAGGCCTTTAATCGAGTCAATCAATGAACTTTAGATATAGTCAATAAATCTAAGTGAAGCCCTAGAATAAGTATTAATATCGAACTCTTGCATTTGCTAAACACGAGCCTTTCGGTTCAACGTTTGAAAAGAAAATAAAAAGTATCCCCAAAGCTATAGTTCCCCTCAATCGAAACGAACAGTCGCCACAAAAATTTTGATACCTACTTAGCCACTTGGTTACGCAGTTTCAAAATCAGAAGCTGCTATCTCCACCGTCAGATTTTCACTCTGACATATCCAACGTGTCTCATAGCGCCATTTCATTCATTTTCCAAAGTTTGTAATGTTTCTGACACTGTTCACTTTCTCTCCCTTGTACTTTTGTGTTTGGTTTCTCACCTGAGAAGTCTGAGTTTCTTTCTTCTTTAATTTCGCATTTTTGTATATTTCTACTCTTAAGAATTTCCCCGTACGTTTATTTTTGAGTTTCTTTTTGCAATAATTGAAAAAGGCTTTTGAATAAATGTATAACGTGATCACTTATTTTCTGATTAAATCCAAAATTCCTATGATCATGACATTATCGTCAGAGTCAAAAAGAGACAAAGATCGAGTGGTTCACAATTTTCCATTGGATTCTTCATTATCTCGGTTTTTTTCCCACTCTAATTGTATTCATGTCAGTAACGCGGAATAATGCCCAAGTAAGCACATTCTCACACACAAGTATACTAATTCTATCTTAATTTTTCCATTTAGATATAATCTGCTTCATATATTATATAGGATATTAGTCTTTTTCAGGTTTCATATATAGGAAACTTAGGTTTGGGAAGGGAATCTTCCCTCTGCTAATACACAACAAAGTGTGAAAAGATTACTGCCACAAGATGCAGAAACGTATATCTATAAAGACCAGGTTGGGCAAAAGGTTTTTTAGAAATAGCTAAATATAAAGCTCCTGGCATGAGTGTTTAAAAAAAAGGCTCCTGGAATGAAATATTTCTGTAACTTTTTGAAGAATTTATTATCTTCTCTTTTATTTTTTTTATTTTTTTTTTAAATAGGTTTTGCTGTACTAACTCAGTTAGTCAATATGTAATCTATCTTATTAAAACAGAAACATTCTATTGGACCTAACATTTATTTTGTAAGTTTTTAAATTAAATACACATTTATACTTTATAGTTAAACCTACATTAAATCACTATTGCTATTTTCTTTATACTACTATCCATGTTTTCAAACAATATACTTATTTCTTTATACTACTATCAATGTTTCCAAACAATATATTTTTTATACTACTATCAATATTTCCAAACAATACAATAATTAATCTTAGTTATTTTATATCTATCATCTATTCTATTAATTCTTCAGCATGACCTATTAATAAAATGTTGTGTCCAATTAATTATTTCTATATTTTATTCTTCCAAAAATGAAATATATTATAACTTCCCCTTTCCATTTTTCTTTTAACGACATAACTTCCCCATTCCTATATTCTAGGAATCTGAAACTAATTTATACTAATAAAAATTCATGAAATAATATAGAATAATGGTAATTAATTTAATATTTATTAAGAACTATTGTCTGCATATATTAAACGGCAGTTAATAAAAGAAGCCAAACGACAATTCCTCTATTGATAATAAAGAATAAATAGTAGGTTTAAAATTCAACATTTTCATGACTTACTAATTATTTATTAATAATTGTTAATATTTCTTAAAATAAACCACTAAAAATCAAGTTGAAATAATAGATGTTTAGATCAACAAAATTAAACCATAACTAGATTCTGACCCGTCTTTTAAAGGACGAATATATTTTTTGTTTTACTATAATTCTCATATTTGTGTTTTTTTGTGGTTATATTTGTATTTTTCTTTGTAATTATATCTATTCTATTAATTCTCATATTTTAATAGTATTGACTAGATTCGGATTCGCCTTTAAAAGAACTGGTATATTTTTTTGTTTTACATATTTTAGAAATTTAATTTTTATATTTATGTTTTTAATCATATTTATATTTTTCTTTGTATAATATTTCTTTTAAATAATTAATAAGAGGTTTTAATAATTATTGTAAAATAATTTGACCACACATATATCAATAGGTCATATTCCTATTTCAGTATATTGATATTATATAATGAAGAAAAAAACGTAAATAAAAACATAAATATAAAAATTAAATTTATAAAAAAATGTAAAACAAAAAATATATCCGCCCTTCTAAGGGCGGATCAAAATCTAGTACTAATTATTAATGAAAAAAGATAACAAATCCAAAATATTTATGTTTTGGCTTGGCATTTGGCAAGATCTATAATCTGTAACATAAACTTTATTGACCACATAATCACCTCCATCAGGATAACTATGCACTAATTAGAACCCATTACGGTTCTTTTAAAAGTATTGTTTGAAGTCTAGTCACGGCCATAAAAAGAGCTGCAAAAGGTCATATGGAGCCAAGTAAAATTAGTAAAGATCAATGTGAAAAATACTCAGATCTGTTGACCAAAAAAACAACCTCAGATCTTTGACCAAATTAATTATCATTGGTTATTATTTAACTATTTTCCAGACATTGTGAAAGTGACTATTCAATTTAATCCCATCAAAATAATTGTACGTCTCGACACATGACTCTCCAGATTGTGGCATAAAATTTTCACCTTTTTCTATATGTTCGATGTTTTAATTTTATTTTCATCAGACGACACACTTTAAATTATTTATACATCTGTATTCATGACTCTGTCTTATCAAAATTATTAATAATAATATATCATCAAAAGAATCTCTTTCTTACAATGTACTAGTATAGAAACTTGTAGCAACCTAGAGTGGAGAATCAAACTGATCTAATATAAGAAAACAAAAAGAATATAAATGCATGAGATCTAAGCTAGGAATCATGTTTATGCCAACAGACAAGCATAGCCACACACCTTCTCATGATGTAAAACCTTCCCTTCTGTTCTTTGGCCAAGCTACTGTACTTTTGAGTAATAGAAGAAGATGATGATCCTTTCTCTTTCTTTGAGGAGCTTCTGGAGATGGAGGACGAAGAGGAAGGCACTGAGCATTTAGTGGATGAGCTTCGTACGAATGCAGGAGCCTTTGTGGATGAAGCACTAGTTGAGTAGCTTCTAGAGAACTTAGATTTAGAGGAACTAGATGAGCACGAGGCAGCTGATGCATCCTTTTTTGACAGCTTCCACTTCTCGTCCATGACTGCGTTTGCAAGAAGAAAGAAAGATGGAGAGGAGGAGATATAGAGCTTCTTCTGACTCAGATAGAGGCCGGTCTCTATTTTTTTTTTTTTTGTGAGTTTGTGGTGATTGAGATAAAAGGAGAGATAGTGATCTAGAGAGAGGGAGAGACAAGAGAACTGCTTATATTATATATATAGTGAGTTAAATAGATATAAATTCACAGTATCCTAATTAGCTCCGCTTCACACAGAAAGAATAGAACAAGTGTTAACCATTAACTATTTCACACAAATTTATGCATAGTTAAACTTTTTAAAAAAGGTCGTAGAGCCGTAATAAAGCAAAAACTATAAACAAATATTGTTACCCGAGTATAACAGTTAAAATGATCATAGTTTAATTATGTTAGGATAGTTTAATAAGTTCTAGCCAAAATTACAGGGTTTCTGCCTACTAACTTCCTTTTTCAATCTTTCTATTTTATGACTTTTTACCCATAGAACGTCTTTTAAGAAACAATTGTGTTTTAAATAGGTTACAAGTATGATTTTCACAAATAATACGTGTGTATAGTCAGTACGCATGTATATATTGTATTTACACATAACACATTTTGGTTTTATATAAGCACGTATTAATAAGACTGGCGTTCTTCCTTCATACTTTCTCTTTATAAAGGATTTTTTTTTGTTGTTGGTCAAGTTCTTCTCCTTAATATATGGATGAGCTTTTTACTTGATTTATTTTACACTGGTTGTGATTCGTTGATCCGAATGGCTAGAGATCGTCGCTTTTTTTCTTTGTAGGTTCCACATTTCCATCAAAATGACTTGAAGCCTCACATACTAATATCAATCACTCATTATGGTTATAAAAAAAAATAAACAAACAAAGACGTTGTTAACAATCAACGTAATCAACCGTCACGTGAGAGCGAGAGAGAGAGGACAATAATTTGTATCCATACATGTGTTAGTGTGTTTATTGGTCTACGACTGAAAGTATATTTACGCAAATAAAACTGGTATAGTGGGAAGGTAACCATAAGAAAATTCGTAATTAGATTACTATTTCTAAAACTAGTTGGAGTTATAGCAAAGCTTCCACGAAATCCAAAATAACTCTTGCGGAATCATACCTACGCCTATATATATTTAGTCAAATGACGAGGATCCAACATAGAGAATATTCTTGACGAGTGATTCAAGTATTCCCGCTCGAACTTCGTGCCTTGAATTATAAATGAAGTCATTAAACAAATCTTCAAATTAAACGAGTTTGAAATTTTTGCATGTTAAGATAAAAACTTCTAGTACAATATTTTATTATTATACTTTTTTTTTTCTTATTTATTATATTGGTTGATGTTGAAAAGGAGATACGTTATTTCAAATTTTGTCTACTAACGTATAAGATCTAAGCGGGGTCTTGTCTCTCGAATTATATGATGAATTAGTGGTCGACAGTTATAGGAGGTTTTTCTAAACGAAACATTAACTTTTTCGTGAAAATATGATTTGTGAGTGTTTGGAGAGAAAGGAGCAAAGAGGGACGGGAGGAAAAGTGTATCTTACGATAAATATTATTGAAATCGGGACCAAGAGTAGACAGCTTTGGGTCTAATAATATTCCACATGTTTTCTTCCTTTGTGTTTTCAAAACAGCCTGGGTTTCCCGAAAACAACTCATTCAACTAGCCATAGTAAGTATATATAAACCATGCGTACGAATTTTTCACCATTTACAAAAATTACAGAGTGTGATTGATAAGAGAAAAGTCTAAGCAACAAGACTCTTAGGCTGTAACTAGTATTAAGCGGAGTAAAATGGTGAAAAACAAAGATGAAAAGGGAGGTCAGAGAGAAGCAAAATCCAGAGTAAATTTTTCTCTCTATTGAATGTAGAGTAATTTTTTCCATTTTTGGGTGTAAAATGGAAGAAAAACAAATTTCACATGAGTGTTCAAAAAAAAACAAACAAATTTCACATGATTGAAAAGTTTTGAAAAGTTTATCGAAAGCAAACTATTAAACAAATTATACTTGTGTACCTTAACTATTTGACTAGTCAAACATTTCTGTCAAGTTAAAGTACCTTAAATTACTTTTTTGCAGGAACATTAATTAGCCCATACCTGACAGTTTACCTCGATAATCAGACAGATAATAACTAGACATTGATTAATACAATAAGTATCTACCTTTTGTTTAACAAATACTCAAGTCTACTTTACAATAATCAAGTCTGACAAAAACAACAATATTCTCAGAACAAAAAAAAAACTTACAACTTCAACCTTACATAGCGCGGTATTATTAATCTGGGATTACCAACAAAAGGTCCAATTCTTCGGTTAGTGTAAAGTGTAAACAACCAGAGAAAGGTAGAGGAAGAAGACGATACCTAACAAATTTTCTTGTATTGATAAGATACAATGTGTGTGTGTCACTTCACTTACACAGCAAATGTATCCGGTTAAGCTAACAGTAAACCATAGAGTAAACCAAACACTAATAACACTTAACACGGTTAAGAACTCTAATATCTTCTTGTGTTCATAACTCGTGGTTTCAACATTTGACCTTCATATGTGGGATTGTTTGGTTAGGTCCGGTTTTAAGCCGATGTAGATAAAAAAAAAGAAATTGGTGCAAAACAAAGTTAAACTAAAAAGAAAAACATTTGACCTGTATGTTACAAAGCGTGGATGATCAGGTAGAAATGTTGCCAAGCAAAAAAAAAGTGGCTTCTTGATTCAACAAAGGCCCATTCATACCATTTTCAATTATTTTGAGATGGTCCAATGTGTTATGATCTAAAGGGATCATCAACTGAACTCAACCCGGGCCTATATAATAACCGAACCGAATACCTAACCACGCTTTGGAATGGTTTTGAGATTCTTATTAAAAAAAAATTCAAGAACTGGTTGGTTTATTAAAATGGAGAAGACCAAACCGGTTAAAACAATCCACGCACGCAACAAATATATGTTGGAGTCTGGAACGCGTTGGTGTCTTGTCTCCCAAGCAGAGTTAGGCTCTCTCATTTTCACATAAAAGATCCCCAAATTTTCGTTGTGGGCTTATTGGTTATCTGATTGCCCACATCCTCACTCCCCAAAAGGCAAAAGCTCTCGTCTTTCCTCCAAAATCTGAAACCAAAGTTGCAATCTTTCTGCGTTTGGGTTATATTGTTAGTCCCGAGACCACAATGATATTCTCCAAGCTCGCTCGATCCGCTCGTTCTAAGGTTCGTTTCCATTGTTAACTCTGTTTCCTGATTTAAAAAAAAAAAGAATGAAACTTTTTTCTGGTGAAAATTAGGGATTGGTGGTATACGGCGGCGGTGGTGGTGGTGTGAGATCGGCGATTTTAAGCGAATGGAGGGCTCGAGCGCCGTCCAATGAGGTGGAAGGTGGATTAGGGTTTCTGAGGCGGCGGTTTGCTTCTTTAGCTGCTCATAAAGGAGTAGTGGATGCCAATGATTTGAGCCGCGTTTTCGCTAACCCTAGATTGCGTCGCTTCTTCTCTACCCAAGCCCCAAAGAAGAATAAGAAGACGAAGAGTACGCATCATCAATTTTAGTTTCCTGTCTAATTTGCTTGTGGACTCTCTCTCTCTCTCTCTCTCTCTCTCTCTCTCTCTCTCTCTCTCTCATTAAATGGTGTGCTTTTGTGCAGATTACGAGAACTATTATCCGAAAGACGCTAAGAAAGCTCCCAAGAATGAGCACAAATCCGAATCCAGAGGTAACCATTCCCTTTCCTTTTTTTTGATGCCTAATCCATGTACAGAAAGACCAACAAGGCAGTGAATAGACATGCCCTGTTGTTGTTCTAGTGAGTAATTATCATTATAGATTCATAGTTATGGTGTCTGAGCACTTGTTTCTAGCTTCTATAGATTCATTAGTTGTCACTTGTCAGTAAATATAATATCAATTATTCTTTGAGCAACTTTTGCTTCTGAAAGGATTGTGAAATTTTGTTTGAAAGGGTTGTAGTTGTAGTGATTTGATATTCTTATTGAAAATGCAGAGGGTTCAAAGAAGAGTGAGAATGAGAATGCTGGGGACTTTAACACAAAGGAGTTCCAAAATTTGTTAGTTCCTCTGATGGCCATTGCTCTAATCCTTTCCTCCTTTTCCCTTGGTTCCCGAGAACAGCAACAGGTAAGGATGCATTGTTTAACCAAAACTTTCTTTATCTTGATGGATCTATATGTATCTATATCATGTTAATCTAACTTTCTGTATTATTATTATTATCCGTTTCAGATTAGTTTCCAGGAGTTCAAAAACAAGCTCCTCGAGGCTGGTCTAGTTGACCACATAGACGTTTCTAACAAATCAGTCGCCAAAGTCTACGTGAGGAGTTCACCGAAAAGCCAAACCGAAGAAGTCGTTCAAGGTCCTGGCGCCAAAGGACGTGGTGGTCAGTATAAGTACTACTTTAACATCGGTAGCGTTGAATCGTTTGAGGAGAAACTCGAAGAGGCTCAAGAAGCGTTAGGCGTTGATTCCCATGACTTTGTACCCGTCACCTACGTCTCTGAAATGATCTGGTACCAGGAACTGCTGAGGTTTGCGCCGACTTTACTTCTCTTGGGTACGCTCGTTTACGGGGCGAGACGGATGCAAGGTGGGTTGGGAAGTGTAGGAGGTCCTGGTGGGAAAGGTGGCCGTGGGATTTTCAATATAGGGAAAGCTCAGATAACGAGAGCTGATAAAAACTCCAAGAATAAGGTTAGCATTAGCATTAAAAAAATGCATTGATAATTAAAATTTAATGTGTGATAATTCTAACGGATATTTTATTTTTGCTAGATATATTTTAAAGATGTAGCGGGATGTGAGGAGGCTAAGCAAGAGATAATGGAGTTTGTGCATTTCCTTCAGAACCCAAAGAAGTATGAAGATTTGGGAGCTAAGATCCCAAAAGGTGCGCTTTTGGTTGGCCCACCAGGGACTGGGAAGACCCTTCTAGCAAAAGCTACGGCTGGAGAATCAGCTGTGCCGTTTCTGTCCATATCTGGTTCAGACTTCATGGAGATGTTCGTTGGTGTTGGACCTTCCAGAGTCAGAAACTTGTTCCAAGAGGCTAGACAATGTGCACCTAGCATTATATTTATAGACGAGATCGATGCCATTGGCCGTGCGAGAGGACGTGGAGGTTTCTCCGGTGGAAACGACGAGCGTGAAAGCACTCTCAATCAGCTCCTGGTTGAGATGGATGGGTTTGGTACTACTGCTGGTGTCGTCGTGCTTGCTGGGACCAACAGGCCGGATATTCTCGACAAAGCCCTGTTAAGACCCGGCCGGTTTGATCGTCAGATAACGATAGACAAGCCTGATATCAAAGGCCGTGACCAGATATTCCAGATATACTTGAAGAAGATTAAGCTTGATCATGAGCCTTCTTATTTCTCGCAGAGGCTTGCAGCACTCACTCCCGGTTTTGCTGGAGCTGACATTGCGAATGTGTGTAACGAGGCGGCTCTTATTGCTGCTAGGCATGAAGGAGCAACCGTGACAATGGCGCACTTTGACTCTGCTATCGATCGTGTTATTGGAGGTCTGGAGAAGAAAAACAGAGTATGTGCTCTCATTATGAGCCAAAGATTCGTATCTTTTTTTTTTTTCAAATGTAATGCAACTTCTTTTGGGTGGTTCAATGACTGCAGGTAATAAGCAAGCTGGAGAGACGTACAGTTGCGTATCATGAATCTGGGCATGCGGTTGCTGGGTGGTTTCTGGAACATGCAGAGCCATTGCTAAAGGTGACTATCGTACCTCGTGGCACAGCAGCGCTTGGGTTTGCACAGTATGTTCCAAATGAGAACTTGCTCATGACCAAAGAACAACTCTTCGACATGACTTGCATGACTCTCGGCGGCCGTGCTGCTGAACAGGTAAATTATAGCTTTCTCTCAACCTCTTAACTCCTTTTGGCTGTGAAACTAGATTAGTGTTAATAGTTATTAGCATATGTGTTTTGTCTTATTTTAAAACTGTGAATCCTTTTTTGTTTGGTGTGTCTAAAATGCAGGTATTGATTGGAAGAATCTCGACCGGTGCTCAGAACGATCTGGAGAAGGTGACCAAGATGACGTACGCGCAAGTAGCCGTTTACGGATTCAGCGACAAGATAGGATTACTTTCATTCCCGCAGCGAGAAGACGAGTTCTCCAAACCGTACAGCAACAGAACCGGTGCGATGATAGACGAAGAGGTCCGAGAATGGGTGGCCAAAGCTTACAAACGAACGGTCGAGCTCGTAGAGGAACACAAAGAGCAAGTGGCGCAGATCGCTGAGCTACTGCTAGAGAAGGAGGTTCTGCATCAGGACGATCTTACTAAAGTTTTGGGTGAGCGTCCGTTTAAGTCTGGTGAGACTACGAACTACGACAGGTTTAAATCTGGATTTGAAGAGACGGATAAGGAGCCTCTGACGGTGAAGCCTGTGGAGGATGATGGAGCTCCTCCACCGCTTGAGCCACAGGTGGTTCCAACGTAAGACACCAAAATGGTTAGTAAATGTAAATTTCATCGAAGGTAATAAAAGAACACGATAATGTATCTTCTTCATGTTTTGGACTAAACATAAGGAAGGAAGCAATGATGCTTTGATTTGGTTTAAAGGCTCCAATGTTTTTTTCTTTGGACTGAGGCTTTCTATTAAGCTCCAATGTTATTAAAATCGATTATGTAATGATTTTTTTTTTTAAATCCAATTTAATCACTTCATATTGGTTCTAAACTGATTAAAATATGTTAACTGATCTGAACTGATAATCTATTAAATAAAATAATAATATTACTGGAAGTACATAAATTTGTTTAATTCTTACTTGTATATCTAATTTTTATAAATTTATCAAATAATTTTATAATTAAACCTAAAAACTAAAATATCCAATATAAATTAAAAAATAATCTGCTAATCTCTAAGCTCTGCTTTGACTCCAAATAAGCCTAATGACTAATCCATCATATACAAAGCTCGAAGTCAATTTCATGAACATTGAAAGGCTCCATCTCTCTACTAAAGTGTTAGTATTTCAAGATAAATACATAGAATGTCACAAAGCACAGCAAAAGAAAACAAAGTAAAAGAAAGAAACAAATGTTATTACATGAAAATTATTCTGATCGCAAGACACAAGTTAAGAAGGGACCCAACAAGAAGAAGAGAAGAGGATGCGACCTTTCCAACCTTGCAAGAACCAGTTACTATCCTGATCAAGCACAAAGTCTTTATGGTAACCCCACTTCTTCATCTTCTCCCTAAACGACTCCACGAGCTCTGCCTCCACAGGCTTCTGCTTAAACCCAGCCCTAACCATCCTCACTTGCCACTGCTTGTAAGTCTCCGGTCTCTCCACCCTATCCACTCCTTCACAAGCAATCACATTCATCACTTCCCTCCCGAAAAACTCCCCTTCGAAATGCATCCTCTCCGGGTTCTCCTTGGACAGAGTAGAACCGAACATGTCGAAGAGCGACGAGTAATGAAACAAAGCTTCTTTGAACCTTGTGGCGAAGAAGGGAGCGTTGAAAGATCCGTTGATCGTCGAGCTGAGGAAAACGTCGGGTTTCATGTCTCTGATCAGTTTCAAGAACCCGTCTCTCGGGCAATCCTCTTCCCCTGGAGTCACGTCTCTTAGGTTCTTGAACCTGAGCACCGAGTTAACCGCAAGCACTTCGTTCGGTCGGATCTTGAACTCCTCCAAGCGGATTGTCTCCCAGTTCTTAGACGCTATCGCATTGTACTCAAACGGAACACCAAACCGTTTGCAATACTCTCTCAGTCTCCTACCGGTATCCTCTATCTTCTCCGTCGGTCGAAACCCGTTTTGAGGAAGCTCCACAGCGGTTATCCTCAGCTTCCTCGGCCCGGTCTTGCTCTTGGATATGTACTGTATAAACATAGGCCACTGGAAACCGTAGAGGATCCCAAAGTCGATTATATGAAGCACCGAAGCATCTTTGGAAGCATCGAGAATCATCTTGTTGGAGAAGAAGTAGATCAGAGTCATGAACGGTGAAGCAGACAGGAAGGCTTTGTACGTTTTGAGAATCTGCGCAGCCGTTCGTTTCTTGGAGGTTATAGAGTCGTAGTAGCTCTGGATCATTACCCCGCTGCTTCCTTGAAGACGCGCCTCGAGTGCCTTGGTGAAGAAGTAAGCTAGTCTCTGGGATGCATCGCCGAGAGGTGAACATTGTTTCTTTATCTGCTTTAGCAACTCATCAGCTGCGAGCTTGTCTCCCGAGGAGATGGATTGTGCGCATAGAGTGAGAAGCGTGCGGAAATCAACAGCTTTGCTTTTTTTCTTGCCGCGGCCTCCTTCTTTGGTATTAGCAGGTGACTTGCTTGACAAGTTATTAACATCTGCTTCTTCTTCTTCTTTAATCTGTGGATTCAATTGGTTATCAAGAAGCAGAACCTTATCGAACAGCTCTGTTATGTTACCATCGTCTACATTCGCTGCAGATTGCTTACTCCTCCTCCTAGCTTCCTCTTCAGGCTCGTGGTGATGGTGATGCTTCCTAACTCTAGAGAAACCCTTTTCATCTTTCACGGGAACGACTTCTTGTTCTAGGTTGAAGATCCATTGATCGGTGTTAGGAAGAAACTTGCTGGCTTCTTCAAGGCCTCTCTTGAACTGGTTAACTGAATCTGCATCACTAAATATACTCCTGACGAGAATCTCGTTAGCTGGCTGTCCGAATGATCCACGCGACTTGTTAGATCCTTGAAACGACACAGCAGAGTCAGCTTCTGTCTCGATCCGGACAAGGGAGTTGCTGTTACTGTTCAAATACTCACCACCACCACTACTACCGCTACTAGTACTACTAGTAATCGAATCAGGAGGAGTGTTATAACAAGATTGAGCTAGTGAGTCGTCGATGACTTGCTGCAACATCTCTTCGGTTTGGCGTAGAGCCAAAGCATCGTAGGAGGACATAGACTGGTTCTCGGAGAGAGTCTCTTCTTCCATAAGGAGCTGGTTTACGTATTTCAGAAGAGTGTTTTCTGAATCGATCTCATCAGCTGGAGGTGAGTACTGATCGTGATGATGAAGATGAACAAGATCTTGATCTTGTTCTGTCGCTGGAACCCAAATAGAAGGTTGTTGATGATGATGATGATGATTTGTGCTGAGATCGAACTCGCTCATAGAAGGAACACCAAATCCCAGATTAGGAATCTGGTTTGGTAAGAAACTCACATCGTAATACTCGTAACCGTTGACTATTCTAGGTAAGTTCGATTCCATAAAGAATACAAAGCACATGAATTAAAAGAAAAGAAACTACAAATAGATTCAATAAGGGAATCTGAAGCAGGTGAGAACTCAGAGAAACATTGCTTACATCTGAAAAAGAAGAAAGGACAAGTGGGACAAGTAAAGTGGACTTTGTTGGATTCAATATGGAAACGTGAAGGTTTGATTGGATTTGGATATTGCTATGCGTGAGAGCAACAGCAAGAGATTGAGAGATGGTTAGAGAAACAGAGATGATATAGAGAGAGAGAGAAGGAAGCTTCCCGGGTAACGCGAGGGGGACAAGACCAGTTTGTGATTGGTCCGATGATGACTCAAAAAGTCAACTCTATTTGTCGGCTCCCTTTGACCTTCTTTTAATTGTGTTTTTCGTGGGCCTGGGCCCATTTCTCTCTCTCTTTCTTCTTTTGGTAGTAGTAGTGACTGTCATGTTAATTTAATACAAAAAGTTTATCATCTTTTATCACAAGTGGTGTTGAAAAAATAATTTTGTATCATCTTTAATTTCATCCCATTAACTTTTGTGATCAATATGTTAAATAGTTTCTAGAACGTCTGTACTATGTAGATGTACTTGATCAATTTTCCGTTTTATTTTCATTTTGATGAAAGTCAAATCAATCATATGATATTTAATTTTATATTTTTTTTCTAAAAGTGTCATATGTAATGTAGTTGACAAAAACAAGTTTGATCTGCAAAACTTGGCGAGCAAGATTTATGAAGATTCCTGATAGGTGGTGTTGATTATTTTGACCAATACGAATTACTTAAAATATTGCTGATAAGTACTATATATTTACAAACTAACGAAAATGTAAAACATAAAATGACAACGTGACTAGAAAACTATTATAGACCCACGACAACTAATAAAAGCACATAAACTCCGGATCTGATGATGCCACAATGTCATTCTCACATAATATATTGTGATTTTGTAAGATTTAATTTTCACCATCTAATATTTGTACTAATAGTTGAAGAAAACACTCTATCGAAATTGAGTCGATAGAGTGGGTGTCACGTTTTAGTTGTATAACTAGATTTTGATCCGCGCTTTGGAAGCGTGAAATATTTTACGATAAAAAATTCACTAATAACTTAACAAATATTTTGGTAATTTTTAAAGAGTGTGTATTTAAAATATTTTTGCATTTAAATCAGTGTTTTTAAATTCAACCCGATTGTGATTATGCCGGTTAATCCGGAGATCTGACAATTCAATTTAAGTTTTTAAAATATTCATATTAAAAATTCACTAAAACCCGAGACTAACCGATTGAACTGATGGATGACCGATATGTAATCTAATTTGATTTAAATTGTAATATTTTCATAATTTGTAATCTTATAATCCAAATTTTAAAGTTCATTATTTTGCAATTTATGAAATTATGATGTTTCTACAAAATTTTAAAGAAAAAATGATAGATATAAAATAACTAAGATTAATTATTGTATTGTTTGGAAACATTGATAGTAGTATAAAAATATATTGTTTGGAAACATTGATAGTAGTATAAAAAAATAAGTATATTGTTTGGAAACATGGATAGCAGTATAAAGAAAGGAACATTAGTGATTTAATGTAGGTTTAACTATAAAGTATAAATGTATATTTAATTTAAAAACTTACAAAATAAATGTTAGGTCTAACAGAATGTTTCTGTTTTAATAAGATAGATGTGAGTATGAGAGAGCTAACTTGATCTCCAAGATCTCCCTTCATAGAAATAGAATCATATATTCATCATTCTCAATGATGCTTACTTTTCATTGTTAATAATAGTTTGTGAATAATGATCTCCCTTCATATTCAACATGCTCAATGATGTTTGTTTGTACCTCTACCACCTTTTTTTGTTTATTTGTTTTCTTGTGGGTTAAAAACATACTATTTACCAGTGTAGCACCACTATTATACTATTACTAGGTTTGGACCTACATGTCCATGTCTTGGTCCACATGTCTATATCATATAATCAAATTCAAATGTAACAACAATTGTAGTTTATAATGTATGACCTGATCAACTTATTTTACTTGATCGACATGCAAAAAGTATCTCTTTCAACTAATAGTTTCAACTTCAAACAAGTTTTGACGAATATAAAAATGATGAATGCTGCTTGTAAAGAAAGCTCTTTGTGCGAATTATTCAGCTAATCTGAAAACTGCAAGGCAAGCAAAGAAAAAAACTTGTTACTGTAACCAAGCACTGTGACAATTACACTAGACTTTACATAACTTTATATCTGTCCTCTTTTTCACCACATACCATTCCTTTTCTTCTTACCCAATCAATATTTTCAATACATGACATAACAGAACAAATAAACAAACAAGCAAACAAAAAGGTATATATGTATGTAAAATTCCATGCTCATTCATTTTCACGGAGATCACACTTTTGTCCCGGTTTATAGAGTAAGACTGTTCTCGAGCTTTTGTGGTACCTCTAGCAACTGTTGTTTTCCTTGTTGCTGGGACCAGTAGGCATGAGCCAATAGTACCCGGTCTAAGAGCTCCTGTAGAACTGGCTCACCTCTCCTTTGTTGCGGTGATATTCTTGTTGTGTGCACCAGCGTCTTCCATTTGTCCTATCATTCACATTAAGCACAAAGATAGTTACTTCTTGCACAAGAAACACATACCTAATTTACAGACTGGGCGGTCAAATAAGAGATCAATTTTTGTTTTACCTTTCAAATCCACATATGTCCGGTGCTGTGCATTATCAAAAGCTCTCAGCTTACATCATTCAACCTAAAACACATAAAGTGACAACGTGACAAGAAAACTACTCCATCCCTCTATTTTTATTTTTATAATATCTATATTTGATTTTTGTTAGAATTATGAAATATATTATTTATTATCTGATTGTATATTATATTAATGGATATAAACCTAAAGTTTTACTTTAGCACCAAAACTTATTAATTTAAAATAATCAATTAGATGAACATTTTTAAAAGAGAAATAGCTCAAGATAGCACCAAACCAAGTTTTTGTCACAAAAATAGCATCACAAGAAAAAAAATGACAAAAAAGTTTTATTGAAGGGTAAATATGCATTTATAACCTTTGGGTTAATTAATCTAAGACTTATGGTTTAGAGTTAAGGGATTGAGTTTTAGGAATGTGTTCAAATTTTTAAAAATAAAAAATAAATATTAAAATTTTCAAAAAAAATGTGCTATTTTGGTCATTTTATTTTTTAAGTGCTATTTTGTGACAAAAACTTAAAAAGTGCTATTTGAGAGATTTGCCATTTTTAAAATATATAAATGATTTCTAAATTTCTCTAGTTTTCATAAAATTCATTTATCAATTTATTATTTATATTTTAGTTAATTAATTTTATTTTATGCATTATTCTTTATAATTTATTCAACAAATATACATTTTATATTTTGTATAAATTATCATATAATTTTTATTTTATTTTTGAGAATCTCTGTTTTAAATATTAGGTCAATATTTGAATTTATTAACGTATTCATATCATGTAAGCAGTTAATTTTACAATAGCTTAAAATTTAGTTGAAATACATCTGATTGTCATACAAGTTAAGAAGGGACCCAACAAGAAGAAGAGAAGAGGATGCGGCCTTTCCAACCTTGCAAGAACCAGTTACTATCTTGATCAAGCACAAAGTCTTTATGGTAACCCCACTTCTTCATCTTCTCCCTAAACGACTCCACAAGCTCTGTCTCCACAGGCTTCTGCTTAAACCCAGACCTAACCATCCTCACTTGCCACTGCTTGTAAGTCTCCGGTCTCTCCACCCTATCCACTCCTTCACACGCAACCACATTCATCACTTCTCTCCCGTAAAACACGTCTTCGAAATGCACTCTCTCCGGGTTCTCCCTAGACAGTGTCGAATCAAACATGTCGAAAACCGCTGTGTAATGAAACAAAGCTTCTTTGAACCGCGTGGTGAAGAAGGAAGCGTTGAAAGATCCGTTAACCGTGGAGTTGAGGAAAACGTCAGGTTTCATGTCTCTGATCAGTTTCAAGAACCCTTCCCTCGGGCAATCCTCTTCCCCTGGAGTCACGTCTCTTAGGTTCTTGAACCGTAGCACCGCGTTAACCGCTAGAACTTCGTTTGGTCGGATCTTGAACTCCTCCAAGCGGATTGTCTCCCAGTTCTTAGACGCTATCGCATTGTATTCAAACGGAACACCAAACCGTTTGCAATACTCTCTCAGTCTCCTACCCGTATCCTCTAGTTTCTCCGTTGGACGAAACCCGTTTTGAGGAAGCTCCACACCGGTTATCCTCAGCATCCTCGGCCGGGTCTTGCTCTTGGATATGCGCTGTATAAACATAGGCCATTGGAAACCGTAAAGGATCCCAAAGTCTATTATATGAAGCACCGAAGCATTTTTAGCGGCGTCAAGAATCATCTTGTTGGAGTAGAAATACATCAAAGTCATGAACGGGGAAGCAGACAAGAACGTTTTGTAAGACTTGAGAATCTGCGCAGCCGTTCGTTTCTTGGAGGCCACGGAATCGTAGTAACTCTGGATCGTACCCCCGCTGCTTCCTTGAAGACGCGCCTCGAGGGCATTGGCGAAGAAATGAGCTAGTCTCTGGGATGCATCGCCGAGAGGTGAAGACTGACTCCTTATCTGCTTCAGCAAATCATGAGATGTAATCATATCTCCTATTGAAATGGATTGCGCGCATAGGATGAGAAGCGTGCGGAAATCAACATCTTGGCCTCTTTCTAATAATATCTTACTAGACGGAGACTTGCTGGACACGTTATCCCCTTCTTCGATAACCTGTGGATCATATTCGCCATCGAGAAGCAAAACCTTATCGAACATCTCCGTTAGTTTACCATCATCTACATTCACTGCAGATTGTTTACTGCTCCTAGCTTCCTCTTCTCCTTCTTCTTCGCGCTGGTGATGATGCTTCCTAACTCTCGAGAGATAACCTTTTTTATATTGGTTGAAGATCCATTGATCGGTGTTAGGAAGAAACTTGCTAGCTTCCTCAAGCCCTCTCTTGAACTGCATAACTGAATTTGTATCACTAAACATGATCTCATTCGCTGGTTGTCGGAATCTAGGCAACATGTTTGGTCCTTGAAACGACACAACCCCAGTAGAGTTAGTTCTTGTCTTGAGCCGGACACAAGAATCGCTATTACTGTTCAAATACTCACCACCACCACTACTACTAGAGTTAGGAGGATAAATAATATAAGGAGATTGAGTTTGAGAGTCGGTGATGACTTGCTGCAACATTTCTTCGGTTTGTCGTAGAGCTAAAGAGTCGTAGGACATAGACTGGTTCTCAGCGAGAGTCTCTTCTTCCATAAGGAGTTGGTTTACGTATTTTAAAAGAGTGTTTTCTAAATCGATCTCATCAGCTGCTGGAGGAGAGTCTTGTTCTTGATCTTGATCTTGATCTTGATCTTGATCTTGATCTTGTTGTGTTGATGGAACCCAAATGGAGGGTTGAATCTGAATACGATCCAAGCGGAGATCGAAGTCGCTGGAGGAAGGGACGCCAAATCCCATATTAGGAATCTGGTTTGGTAAGTAACTCACATCATAATAATACTCGTAACCGTTGACCATTCCACAGAAGTTCGGCTCCATCTTCAACAAGTCTCCTCCTCTATTGAAAAAAAAAAAAAGAAACACTTCAAGAAAAGAACACAAAGTAGATAAAAGAGAAGAACTACAAATAGACTCTCAAGCAGGTGAGAAATGCTTAAGGAGAAGTGGGACAGGTAAGAGGTAACAAAAAGGCGTACGTGAAGGTGTGTGATTGGATATTGCTACGCGAGACAGCAACAACAAGAATCTGAAAGAGGAAGTTTTTAGAGAACAAAGAGAGACAAAACAGAAAGAGGAAGTTTTCCGGGAAACGCGAGGGGACACGACAAGTCTTGCGATTGGTCCGAGGACGAGTCCAAACTTATATCTGTCGGCTACTTTTGACCTGTCTTAATCAATCGTGGGCTTGGCCCATTCTTTTAAAGTTAATTTAATACTCTACTAAAAAAGCTATGACAAGTGGTAGATAATTTAGTTTTTTTTAAATGAAGATAATTTAGTTTAAATCACCTTTATCTCTCCCATTAACTTCTGTAATCCATAATTCCATATATTATGTTATTTTATTATCGTAGATGAATGTCTCTCTAAAATACTACTACTTTCTAAGATTATGTATACTATATATTATATAACTATATCAATTCAGTTTGTTTCTCATTTTGATGTAAAAGTCAAAACGTAAATAAAAATATAAATGTAATAAATTGTTTCCAAAAGTCTCATATGTAGTTGACAAAAACAATGATATGCAAAACTTGTAGACCAAGATAATAAAGATTTATCTTCAAAAAAAAAAGATAATAAAGATTTAAGTTTAAAAGAAAAAGAATAAAGATTCCTTATTTGAACATGTTGTTGATAAGTACTATTAATTTACGAACAAACGAAAGTATATAAAAAGACCATGATGTGACAAACGAGAAGAATATTATATAAGACCCACCACTACAATTAAAGAAGCATAGAAAAAGTGACAAGAACTGTTCTGGATCGGATCTTACACTATATTGTGATTTTAGATTCACACTATCTAAATATTGAACTAGTACTTGAAGAAAAATACTCGAAATTGAGAGGGTGTCACGTTTGAGTTCTATAATGTGAATCAAGCGAGGCTGATACGGACACTCGCCGCTAGCCTAGATCCACCTCGAGATCAGGATACACCGGATTATTAAAAAGAAAAGTCCTATAATATCCGTATAAGAGAGCTAACTTGATCTCCAAATGATCTCTCCTTAACATTAATTATTCTCAATGTTGCTTGTTTTGTATCTAACACCTTTCCATTCCTTGTTTCTTTTGGGTTGAAACATACTTTTTACCAGTTTTAAACAATGTAGTAGCACAACGATTATACTATTACGGTATTACCATGTCTTAATCAGTTGGTCCACATGTCTATATGAAATGTAACAACAATTTTACTTTTGACCTGATCAACTTATCTATTTTATTAAAACAGAAACATTCTGTTGGACCTAACATTTATTTTGTAAGTTTTTAAATTAAATACACTTTTATACTTTATAGTTAAACATACATTAAATCACTTTATGTTCCTTTCTTTATAATACTATTCATGTTTCCAAACAATATATTTATTTCTTTATACCACTATCAATGTTTCCAAACAATATATTTATTTCTTTATACTACTATCAATGTTTCCAAACAATATATTTTTATACTACTATCAATGTTTCCAAATAATACAATAATTAATCTTAGTTATTTTATCTCTATCATTTTCTCTTTAAAATTTTGTAGAAACGTCATAATTTTAAAGTTCACTATCATAAATTGCAAAATAGTGAACTTTAAAATTTCGATTATAAGATTACAAATTATGAAGCTATTACAATTTAAATCCAATTAGATTACATATCGGTCATCCATCAGTTCAATCGGTTAATCTCGGAATTTATTGATTTTTTAATATGAATATTTTAAAAACATAAATTGAATTGTCAGATCTCCGAATTAACCGGTATAATCACAATCGGGTTGAGTTTAAAAATACTGATTTAAATGCAAAAATATTTTAAATACACACTCTTTAAAATTTACCAAAATATTTGTTAAATTATTAGTGAAATTTTTCATCGTAAAATATTCCGCGCTTCAAAAGCGCGGGTCAAAATCTAGTTTCACTTAATCCACATGCAAAAAGAATCTCTTTCACTAAGTTTCGACGTCAGACAGGTTTTGATAAGATACATAAAATTGAATAGCTTGTAACCAAGCACTGTGACACTTACATTAGACTTCAGATCTTCATCTCTGTCCTCTTCTTTCACCACGAACAATTCTTTTTTCTACACATTTAATATTTTCAAATACAATAACAAAACAAAACAGAAAAAACAAACAAACAAAAAAAGTATATAAGATAGAAAATTTTCAGGTTGGTCTATAGACCAAGTCTCGAGCTTCTGGGTTCCCTCTAGCAACTGCTGTTTTCCCTGTTGCTGGGACCAGTAGGCATGAGCCATTAGTACCCGGTCTAAAAGCTCCTGTGGAACTGGCTCACCTCTCCTTTGTTGCGGCGATATTCTTGCTGTATGCACCAGTGTCTTCCATTTATTCTATAAGCCCAAAGATAATTACTTCTTGCACAAGAAACACATACCAAAACCTAGCCAGAGAGGTAACAGAAGAGATTTTTTTCTCTATTATACCTTCAAATCCACACGAGTCCGGTGCTTTGCATTATCAAAAGCTCGCAGCTTTACATCGCGCCACCTGCAGATAGACAATATTAGAACAACAATGGACCATTTAAGACTTTTTGTTTTGTGTAACTTAAAAAAAAAGTTACCTTCCAGTTCCAAGTGTCTCCATAGCTTGAACAAGGGCCTCTACTTCTGCAACAGCCAACAGAGAAAGGTCGACGGAATCGTTGCTGTGCTACCTCAGATCTCCTAGGTTTCCGAGGTGGGATTACATTTAAGGCCAGAGCATGCAGAGGAGAGACAGGAATCAAGGCTCTGGAGTAGAAGGGTTTAGCTCTAGTTGGTGAAGAGGGTTTGGAGTCAAGGTCACTTTATACAGAGTTCCTCGGTTTTGTATGTTTTCCCGTTGATGGGAGACACCTAATGAAACAAACAAGTTCTTGAAAACATTAGAAACATGATTCTCTTTACTACATCATTGATCTTTGGAGTAATAAGACTGACCTTGTTAGAGTGTGAGGTACATTACATGGACGAACAAAATCAGATTCTTCAAGAGGAAGTGGTTTTGTAGATTGTGGAGGATTGGGTCCAAGACAAAACCCTAAAGTATGTGAGAGTGTGTCCAGAGAGCTTCCAGTCTGAAGAAGTGTTTTGTTGTCGTCTCAAACCTTTTTTACATAAACAAGAACTCCTATGTGTAATCCACCTCCAAGTATCTTGGTCACAGCTTCCAAGAGTGTCTTCTAGCGAAAGAGAAGTAAACTCTCATCATTATCCAAATAAATGAGTGACCTCTTTCCAGAAAAAGCAAAAGAAGTTCAAACCTTTAGGGAACCAACAGTGGCAGTCACTGGAACTTCAATGACAAGTTCAGGAACTCTAAATGATTAGATTCCAAGTTTCACTAAGCACATAAATTTTTTTATCATAATGTGGTTTTTGACGTTGATCAGCTTAAATGACTAGCTTCTGATTTATACCCATTTGAGGAGTAACAGGAATGCCTTCATTTTTAACAGTTTCTTCAGATCGTGATGCTGTATAAACCATCAAAGTAGCTTCTATTCTTGATTGGATACTTCTTCTCTGATCTTAAGTTTCTAAGACACTGTTTCTTGCTGTAGTAACCAGGCTTCAAGTCCAATTCTAAACATTCTCACCAAAAGAAAAACACATAGGTAAACCCATAAACATGGACAAGAAAGAACATATGACTAATCCTTATATATATATATGCTCACCTGAATTAGTTAACGTTTTATCTTTCTGCTTTGGAGAGACTTTACAATACTTTGAAGCCACAATATTTCTTATCCTTCTGTCTTCAGTACGCAGAGTTGACTTGCATGATTTTGTTGTATAACGAGCTGAGATGATTTCACCATCATCATTAGTTTAATTAAGGCCTAGGCCCAACATTTAGAAGGTTTGGCCCATATCATTTCCGTGACTATGTGAATCCACGAGCACCAGATTAGATTGCAAGTCTTGAAAACTGCTTATTCACACATTTTGACATTTTCGATCCATAGAATAGAATGGCTTCTTCGTCTCCCTCTCCTACGGCAGCGATGAAGGAAGGAGACTACGCAAACTGGGCGGAGCTTCCGCCGGAGCTGACGTCATCGATCCTTCACCGGCTCGGCGCGATCGAGATAGTGGAAACCGCTCAGAAAGTGTGCAGATCGTGGCGTCGCGTCTGTAAAGACCCTTCGATGTGGCGCAAAATCGACATGCATAGCCTCGGAGACTGTGAAGACATGTACTACGAGAAATTGTGCCGTCACGCAGTTGATCTTAGCCAGGGAGGCTTGGTTGAGATCAACCTCTGCCACTTCGCTACTGATTCTCTCCTCAATTACATCGCCGATAGGTTCCGTCTCTCTCTCTCTCTCTCAATGTGACTCAGAATCTTCGTAAATTTTGTTTCTTTTTTCAATGGGCCTCTTTGAATCTTTGTGTAGAGAAATGGGTTCGCTTTTGATTCAGTTGGGTTTTGCTCAATTTAGGTTTAATTGTTGATTCTAATTTTTTGCTTCTGAGCCCTAAATGGTAGGAGAAGATGATTCTAACAATGCTATGCTTCTGAGGCCTCAATGTGTTAACTTTAGGTTATTGTAATGCTAGGAGAAATTGTTTTGTAATCATATCCTTCTTAAAAGTTGCTTAAGTATTACACTCAGCTATTTGCAGTTCAAGTAACCTGAGAAGCCTTAAAGTTGCAATGTGCTATGAAATAACAAGCGAGGGTCTTGTGGAAGCAGTTTCGAAACTTCATTTGCTTGAAGTCCTCGAGGTCTCATACTGCTCAGTATCAGGAGAGTCTCTTAAAGTTGTAGGCCAGTCTTGTCCAAATCTCAAGACTCTGAAGAAAAACTGCGTGGGTTACAAACGTCCTCGAGACGAGTGTGATGATGTTGCTCTGGCAATCGCTGAGACAATGCCCGGACTTTGCCACCTACAGCTTTTCGGGGACAGGTTAACAGACGTTGGGTTGAACGCCATTCTCGACGGTTGTCCTAACCTGGAACATCTTGATCTGCGCCAGTGTTTCAACGTTGACCTTGTTGGGGATCTGGAGAAGCGGTGTCTCGAGAGGATTAAAGTTGTGAGACGCCCTAATGACTCGGTTCATGATTACCCATTCGATGCGACGGTTAATGACGTGTGTTCATCCGACGATGAAGACCTTTATGGTTTATCTGATGTTGATATAATGTCAGAAGATGAGTTTTACTATGATGACCTCTCAGATGCTAGTGACAATTCTGACTTTGACCCGTACTATTATTATTAGCATGATCTGTGTTTGTAAACCGTTTTCAAACTCGTTAATGACCCTCCTTTAAGCATATGCTTTTACTTTCGTTGGACTTCATGTGTCCTTGTGTAATATGTGTGTGTGACCTTTAGCAGTATTTTCTATATGCCTTTGTGTTTCTGGAAGGTCAAAATGATGTGATTAGTTTCACCTTCCCTTGACTAAGTATGTTCAGTTTATTTTGCAACATCAGAAAAAGCAATCGTTGTGTTTGTTATGCCGGTAGAATTCTCCAAAAGAAATTGCTTATGCTTGTCGAGCTTCCACCAAGATCAAAACTAAACTATGTAATATACTGATTTGTCTCAGTTAACAATCAGGAAACTCTAAACATGAAAATCTCTTTGATCCTTTACTGCCTCAAATAAAAAGTCCCACAACTTTAACAAAAAGGCCCACAGTAGAAATGTTGCTAAACACAATAAGGTAAATATTCTAAGAAGAAGGCCCAAAAGGCTTAATGCAATTGTTCTGAGTAGGCCTAGTTCTGAGCCCGAAGATGTTGTAGAATCCGGTGGATGAACTGTTAATATCAAAGCCTCTCGTTACGTTATCGTCACGTTACCTACATGGAAGAACTGGACAAGATGTAAGACTTTATTACAACTCCACTTGATAAAAAAAAGTATTACAAGAAAAACCATCATAGCTAGCTAGTTGATGAAATAAAATATTTCGACTTTGACTCAGATGATCAGTCCAACACAGAGGCGTGCCTTGTTATTGGTATGTGCACGTTGACATTTTTTATAACTACGTCTTTGATCTATAGAATGGCTACTTCGTCTTCGTCTTCGTCTCCCTGGGAGATGAATGAAGGAGGAGGATGCGTAAACTGGGCTGAGCTTCCGCCGGAGCTGACGTCATCGATTCTTCACCGGCTTGGCCCGATTGAGATAGTGGAAACCGCTCAAAAAGTTTGCAGATCGTGGCGTCGCGTCTGTAAAGACCCTTCGATGTGGCGCAAAATTGTCATACATATTGAAGAATTTGGAGACAGGTACTACGAGAAACTGTGCCGCCACGCAGTTGGTAGGAGCCATGGCGGCTTGGTTGAGATCGATATCTCCCACTTCGGTTCTGATCCCCTCCTCCGTTACATCACCGATGAGAGGTAAGTACTCTCTCGCTCGATTTTTTGGTGTTCTTGTGGGTATGTTTTTATTTAAAAATTGGGTTTTGCTCAATCTAGGTTCCACTAAAGAAATGATCTTGCGTGCAAAGCAAGTTACAAGTCCATTTGTTTGAACTGTTGCCAGATTATTTTGTTATGTAGTGTTCTCAATATGTTTAAGGTGGCAATTTTTCAATTCTTATCATTTGATTGTCGTTTCAAGATTGTTATGCGCTGGGGCTTAAATGGTTAGCTTTAGGTTTTATTGGGATGCTAGAAAAAGATATATTTTTATTATGTTTCTAAGAGCATGTCCATTGTTTACAACTCTGATTTATAAAGTTTTATTACATCCAACTATTTACAGTTCTAGTCATCTGAGAAGCCTAAGAATTTCATTCTGCTATCAAGTGACAGACAAGGGATTTATTGCAGCAATTGCGAGACTTCCGTTGCTGGAAGAACTCGAGGTTTCGTACTGCTCACTATCGGAAGAGTGTCTGAGAATTGTAGGCCAGTCTTGTCCAAATCTCAAGACCTTGAAGAAAAACTGCGTGGGTTACAGGCGTCGTCGTCCTCGAAAGGAGAGCGATGATGTTGCTCTAGCCATCGCTGAAACAATGCCCGGACTTTGCCACCTCCAGCTTTTCGGGAACACATTAACAGACGCTGGTTTAAACGCCATTCTTGATGGTTGTCCTAACCTGGAGCATCTTGATCTACGTCAGTGTTTCAACGTTGAACTTGTTGGGGATCTGGAGAAGCGGTGTTTTAAGAGGATCAAAGTTGTGAGACGCCCTAATGACTCTGTTCATGATTACCCATTTGATGCAACTGTTAATGACTTCCCTTATGGTTTCTCTGACGTTGATGTAATGTCAGAAGATGAGTTTTACTATGATGGCGTCTCAGATGGTAGTGAAAGTTTCATCTTCCCGTGACTAAAAATGTTAAGAGTTTATTCTGCAACATCAAAGAAAGCAAGCCTTGTGCTTATTATGCAGTGAGAAATCTTCAAAAAAAAAATATTCTTATGCTTGTTCAGCTTCACCAGTATCAAAACTAAACCATGTAAATGTAATAACACTGATTTGTGTCATTTAGCAATCATGCATGAAACTCTAGTAGAAACATGAATCAATCTCTTTGTGCCTTACTGCCTCAATAAGGAACCCAAACGAACTAAGTAATAAGTAATATATGAAGAAAGCCCAATTGGTGTAGCTAGTAGGACAGAATCAAAGCGTTCACTTCACGTTACCTACATGAAAGAACAGGATATCGGATACTACTTTCCATCACAGTTGTAAGACTTTATTATATAACTCCACTTGGAAAAAACAAACAAACAGAAAGTCTTAGGAAAGGATCATTGTAGTCGATAAAAAATATTTAGACTTTTACATTTACACCAAAAAGAAATATATATCGACTTTGGTCAGACGATCAGTCCAACACCGGACGTGCCTTATTGTTATTGGTATGTGCACGTTGACATTTACCTTTAATTATGACGAGTCCTCACCAGCTATAGAAATGTAATTTAATTATTCAATTATTCATCCATTTTCTAATCCAAAATGTTTGATTTGGCATATCATATATTGCACTTTGGTAGTTGATGATCTTATTTTTCTTGGACAGAAATAAGAAAAAAATGAAAAACCTCCGTAGACTTTTCCTGTCATTCTTAATACTGTCTTTTTGCATTTTCAATTTTCTCCAAGCACAAGATCAACAAGGTACACATCTTTTTGTTTCGAACCTTTCTAGACATAGGCTTAACATTTTTTACAAGTTATTTCGTCATGTTTTTCTTATTCTTCTGACCAGGATTCATCAATTTAGATTGTGGATTACAAGCCAATGAGTCTCCTTATACCGAACCAACAACAAAACTAACATTCACATCAGACTCCGATTACATCAAAACCGGAAAAAGCGACAGGATTCAAAATGTACCGGGACTAGAGTACATAAAGCCATACACGAGGTTGAGATACTTTCCCGATGGAGTACGGAACTGCTATACTCTTAGCGTAGTACAAGACACAAATTATTTGATAGTAGCCATGTTTACTTATGGAAACTATGATAATCTTGATACACCACCAAAGTTCGACCTTTATCTTGGTCCGAATATTTGGACCACGGTCGATTTGCAAATAAAAGTCAACGGTACAAGAGAGGAGATCATTCACGTAGCAAGGTCTACTTCATTACAAGTCTGTCTTGTTAAGACGGGAACAACTACGCCGGTGATATCAGCTTTAGAGCTACGACCATTGAGAAATGATATTTACATTCCTCAATCTGGTTCTCTGAAGACTCGTTTCCGAGTCTATTTGACCGACTCTAAAGACATCGTCCGGTAAGTCAAATTAACTTGCCTACCTAACATGATGATTGGTATTAGTAACCTAAAATATCAGCACACAGTAAAATCTGATATGTACTGTATGCATTTTAGGATTAGGAACAATATCTTTATTAGATAATTATGTTTTCCTACAAGAAAAAATATATTGGATTTTGAAGTTGTACAAATATGAGTACTATAGATAGTAAATTATTCATTTATATAATTAAGAAACAAATCCTAAAACGGTATTTGTCTCAACATGTGTTGCTTTCTTAAGATTCTTTACCTTTTTTCAAGGTTAATTCTCATTTGTTTACTTATACGCTTAAGGCCTAATATGATCACTCTTTAGGTACCCAGTAGATGTTCATGACCGTCTTTGGTCTCCATTTTTCATGCCGGAATGGAAAATACTAAGAACAAGTCTCTCAGTCAACAACTCTGATGACGATTATGACATACCAGAAGATGTATTGGTGACGGCAGCCACGCCAGCAAATGTGAGTTCACCATTGACCATTTCTTGGAATGTGGAAACACCTAACGACTTGTTTTATGCATACCTGCACGGCGCCGAGATCCAATCCTTAAGGGACAATGATACCAGGGAATTTAACATTACCGCAGGTCCAAATGTTAGTTATGGACCTGTTAGTCCCGAGGAGTTTCAAGTAGATACTTTATACAACACATCACCAGTTAAATGCGACGGCGTGGTATGTCATTTGCAACTTATAAGAACTCCAAACTCAACTCTTCCTCCACTCCTTAATGCTATCGAGGCTTTCGTAGTAGTTGAGTTTCCACAGTCTGAAACTAATGCAGATGACGGTACGTGACATTTGTGAGTATATATATGCTTTCATATGTACTTATTAAGTAGTTTATTTCACTGTTCTGTTAGTTGTTGCTATTAAGAGTATAGAAACAAGCTATGGATTTAGTAGAATTAGTTGGCAAGGAGATCCATGTGTTCCTCAACAATTCTTGTGGGATGGTCTTACCTGCGAGTACACTAATATTTCTACACCATCAAGAATCCTATCTTTGTACGTGTGACGATCATCCATAAGACATTATCCTTGTTAAGCTCTGCATGTGTTTCTTACAATCTTACAATTTTGAATGTGTTTATGATCTTAATACTAGAGATTTGTCCTCAAGTGAAATAACTGGAATCATAGCTCCTGATATTCAAAATCTTACCCAGCTTCAAAAATTGTAAGTATGTAGTTTCGACATGAAAACTCTGTTTTTCAAGGCAAAAAAAAAAAATAATTCACTTTTTTGCTAATGATAGGGACTTGTCAAATAATAATTTGACTGGAGGAGTACCTGAGTTCCTAGCAAAAATGAAATCGTTGTTAGTCATGTAAGTTACTTGGTCAACTATATGAACCCATCTGCCAAAACAATGTCCCATTCTATTGATGTTTATATCTTTTGTTTGGCTTAATTTACTGTTACAGAAACTTAAGCGGGAACAATCTTAGTGGTTCAGTCCCTCAGTCTCTTCTTGATAAAGTGAAAAAAGGATTGACGTTGAAGTAAGATTTTCTTGTTACAAAATTTTTGATGTTTATATAAAACACATATCTTACTTTGTATTATGTTTTCACTAACACTTAATTAGCCTGTTTACAACAATAGCATTCAAGGAAATCCGAACCTTTGTTCTTCCAGTTCATGCAACAAAAAGAAAAACAGAACCATGTTACCAGTAATAGCATCACTCGCGTCTTTGGGTGTTATAATATCAGTGACCACTCTTCTTTTTGTTTGTATAAAGAGAGGCCCATCAATAGGAAAAGGTAATAAGTAAGAAAGTCATCAAACCATAAACATCACTCTGTGTATATTGTTATGAGAATCTGATCATTGTTTCTAATTGTTAGATTATTGTTATAGGTTTATCACCAAGCCAACCATCAATAGAAACCAAAAAGAGAAGATATACATACACTGAAGTTCTCTCAATGACAAATAACATGGAAAGAGTTCTTGGTAAAGGTGGATTTGGAATGGTCTATCATGGCAATATAAATGGTAACGAAGAAGTAGCTGTTAAGCTACTCTCTCAATCATCAGCTCAAGGCTATAAAGAGTTCAAAACAGAGGTCTTTTTTTTTGCACAATTTTGTTTTTGAAAAGAGAACAGTATAATCCATTTTGTAAGGCTGAGTAAACACATATGTTCATGTATGGATAGGTAGAACTTCTTCTAAGGGTTTACCACACGAATCTAGTAAGCCTTGTTGGTTATTGCGATGAAAAAGACCATTTGGCTCTAATCTACCAATACATGGCCAATGGTGATTTAAAACAACATTTGTCAGGTAACACATTTATATTTGTGCGGGTAACATCCTAAGATTATTTGATATTCATTACTAGCTTTGTTATTACATGCAGGAGGCTCCACTATGAGCTGGGTAGATAGACTAAACATAGCTATTGATGCAGCACTAGGTTTGTTTATATTAGAAATCACCATTCTCATTTTTCTAAAGTGTTTTGATTAATTAACACTAATGAATTCTTGAGACAGGGTTGGAGTATTTACATATTGGCTGCAAACCGTTAATAGTTCATAGAGATGTAAAAAGTTCCAACATACTATTGGACGATCAGTTCCAAGCAAAGCTTGCAGATTTTGGACTTTCTAGATCTTTCCCAGTTGGAGGTGAATCTCAAGTGTCTACACTTGTAGCTGGCACACCTGGATATCTTGATCATGAGTAAGTACTATCTTTCCACAAAAAAAAAACATCTTCTCTATTGGCTAAAAGTAAATGAGTTACAATTGTTTATTTTTTCTTTTGCAGATATTACCAAACAAATAGGTTATCTGAGAAGAGTGATGTCTACAGTTTTGGTGTTGTACTATTAGAAATTATAACCAACAAACCGGTGATTGATCAAACCCGCGAAAAACCTCACATAGCAGAATGGGTGAAGTTTATGCTTACTAGAGGAGACATTAACAGTGTTATGGATCCTAAACTCCAAGGGGTGTATGATTCTGGCTCAGCATGGAAAGCTCTTGAACTAGCAATGACATGCGTGTATCATTCTTCCTTAGACAGACCCAACATGTCACATGTAGTTCATGAGCTAAAGGAGTGTCTGATATCTGAAAACAAGAGGACAAGAGACATCAACGCAACAAGTTCCCTCGACATTAACTTAAGCTTTGGTTCTGATGTGAACCCCAAGGCACGCTAGTCTCGTTTTTTTTATTGTTTGTCATGTAACTTATGTTATTGAATCGCTACAAAGATCAAAACTAAATGTGTGTATTCATGTAATGAAAGATGAACGGTATAAAACTGAATCCATACATTAACAGAGACAAAACTGTACATTCAAACTCTTTAAACAGGACATGGTTCATGCACTTCATAACCAAGACATGTTTACACCTTCAGACATAGAGCGGCGAGGCTGATGGGCGAGGATAAGCAACAAGTGTACTCCCCACCGCGGTCTGTCTAGCAAAACCGGCATTAGGTTTCTTGGTGATAACGGTATCACTTCTCCTACGCATTCTTCTCTCTGTCCTCTCCATAATCCCTCCTCTAGTAGAGTTCAAAGACTGAATGTGTTCGAGGTGCGAAACTACTTCGCTCATGTTTGGTCTAAGCTTAATCTCTGTGGTGAGACATCTCAGGGAGAGAGTTGCCACTTTACATGCTTCTTCCATTGAGTATTGGTCTTGAAGACGATTGTCAATGACTCTGAATACCTTTCTTTTGTTTGCAAGGTATGGTTTAGCCCATTCCACGAGGTTCCGCTCACCGGATGGTCGGTTCTTGTCCACAGCTCGGCGACCAGTTAACAGTTCTAGAAGGACAACCCCGAAGCTATAGACATCACTCTTTGTTGTTAGATGACCTAAGGATAATCCAAAGTGATCAGTCATAAGAAGAAGCTAAACATGGAAACAGAGAGTTGACCAAAAATAGTTTTGACACTATTAGCCGAACCAAACCAGCAGAACCGAACCAAAATGTTGGTTTCCGGATCAGTTCCCTTAGGAGGTTTGGTTCTGCAATTTAAAAAAATGGTTTTTGTTCGGTTAGGTAATCGGTTAATCTAGTTTTCAAAAACCAATTCCCAAGCTATACCAATAGTAACCGAAATTCTGAACCGAGCTAACCAAACTAACCATAATCCGAATCGAACTAATCAGAAAATTCAAACTTTAAACCAATTAAAACTGATATTTTAATCGAATTTTGAAACTTTTGGTTTTATCAAACCATACTTTTCGGATCAATTTGTTGAGATTTCGGCCGAACCTAACTAACCGAAATTCTGAACTAACTGACCCGGAAAACTCTATTTAACCGAATCCGAAGGCCTACTTACCGGTCGCGAGGTATTCAGGAGCTGCATATCCGTGAGTACCAATGACCCGTGTAGAGACATGACTTTTATCACCCACTGGCCCATCCTTAGCCAACCCAAAATCAGAAAGCTTAGCGTTGTAGTCCTGAGACCATGAACAAGTAGTTGGTACTTGAAGTCATCGGCTATTATTGCATCCAAGAAAGATTAGGAAAGTTCCAAAAAAAATAAAAAAATACCGAATCAAGAAGGATGTTAGAAGTCTTGAAGTCACGGTATATCACTCTTGTCTCGGAACTGTGGAGAAAAGCAAGTCCCTTTGCAGCGCCAAGAGCAACTTTCAACCGTAGTTTCCAAGATAAAGGCTGGAAATACAAACCTCCTGTGACCCAAAATAACAACACGAATATATTCATTCATAAACATCACTCAAAAGGAAGGCTTATAGGTTTGAGACAAAAGAGGAAAGTGGACATACTCCTGAAAAGATGATTCTCCAAGCTACCACGAGGCATGAACTCGTAAACAAGAAGACGGTGCTCATCCTCTTGACAATAACCAATCAGCTTCACAAGGTGTCCATGAGAAAACTGACCAAGATAGTTCACTTCAGCCTGCAAAATCATTCAACACAAATCATAACAATCATAATAGATGATAATAAACACAAACAAAAACCATATTTGGCTATTTGTTTTTGTTACCAGCCACTCCTGGTGACCTTGCCAACCATCTTGGTTAAGTTTTTTGACAGCAATAACCAAACCAGTGCCTGGTTTTGTGGCAGTGAGAGATTTCTCATCAATCCATCCTTTGAAAACACAACCGAATCCACCTTCACCAAGCACACTATCTGGTCTGAAATTCCTGGTTGCTGATTTAAGCTCTGAAAAGCTGAAACTCTTGAGGTTTGGAGACTGTAAGATCTCGCCTTCAGTTCTAGGGCTTGGTCTTACAGACACAGATGAACCCTTCCTCCCAAGACTTCTAGTATCTTTGGGACTTGCCCCTAAACCCACAAAAAAAAACAGAATCTTTAGAAAACTAACCCTAACCCTCAGATGAAACAATCAAAACTTGCAGGTAAAGAAATAACAAATCTAAGAGCAGAAAATGAAGTAACCTGGACTCTCAGCTTTGACCTGGGCACTCAAGCAAATCCCCATGATTGAGTGATTCAGAGAGAGAGAGAGAGAGATATAGAGATGGAGAACCTTTTTATGCAAATCTGCAACTATATATCACACTTGAGATTAAGACAAGAAAAAGGTACAAACTTTAAAGTTGAGGTGGACAAAATGTGAAAAGAAAAGATTTTCACAACTTTTTATATCCCCATCAAAGTGTGAGTTCATCAACTTCTTTTGCTGAATTAATCATAAGTCTTATTCACCTTTTTTTAAGTTCTCAAGTCTCAATTCTCAACCAAGAGAGAGTGAGAAAGGTGTTCCCGTTGAGTGGTGGCATTAATGGCAGATCAGTCCCTCCTTTCTTCCTCTTCCTTCTTCTGTGGCTTGTTTTTATCAGCTCTAGACCTTTTCTTTCTCTCTCTGTGTCTTGGAAACCAAAGTGTCTCCATTTATATCGTTTCGTTTTTTTCTATTCTTCTCTAGTATTTTTTTTTTGTACTACGAAGACAAGATATGATGGAGTCAGAATCGCTCTCACTCTCAGCCGTTGGATCTGACGTCAACATTGTAGTTCTCGATGTAAAGTTCCACAGCTGGTGTGAGCTAGGCTCGGCTCATTTAGGCTTTTGAATGAGCAACCATATTTGTCGTGAGACATGTAACAAGTATATGTACGCTGGTCAAATTAACCATGCAAGAATATCGAATGCTTTGTCATGATTCCAAAGTAATGAATAGTTTCATTACGTATAAAATGTTCAGATTTTAGTATCTTTCCTAAGCAGGTGTTCTTAATCTTTTTACTGATTTGTAAGCAGTGTAATGGTTATTTGAAGTTTTGAATACAAACTAAACTCATGAACGATACTGGGCCCATTCCATAATCATATCAAATATCATCTTTAGATGATTCATGGTCTCCTACGATAGCATTAGAATACTAGATCTAGCTTTATGAGCCAATGCCGACAAATATTGTCATTGACCAGCAAGATTATTCAAATTATAAATTTGTTGGTTCTTGTACTCCTCTCAAACTAATCTTGCTTAATACAGTTATATTTTCTTGATTTGATTAACCTCATGTAATTTTATCAGAATACAATGATGGTTTGTGGGTTTGAGTAATGCTTAGAGTTGGATGTACTTGTGTTAGGTATGGCCTATGGGGCACGTTACATGCTTCTCACAGTAAAAAAAATTATTCTTTTTGCAAAGAAGCAATAATTTGTGCATAGTTCACAAAAATAAAGTGTTGTTCTATTTTATACAAAAATCACTTTGATAAGAATTCACCAATTTACTCTTTTTCAATTGGACAAGATTTGGGTTCATCCCCTATGGTGAACCTTTAAATTCACTACTTTCTTAATAATCAATCAAAGTGCCAACTAGATTAATGATCAAATAATTTAAAAAGTAAATAATGTTATATTTAATAATGTTAATATCATTATTTAATCCCTAAAATCAAACTCTATACCACTGTTAATTTCTTATTTTGACAGGGGATGAATTCAAGTCTTGTACTTTTCAATTTATTGTTTCTACATGTTAATTTCTTAACTAAATTATCAATGCTACTTTTGAAAAAGAAAGTCCATCAAAAAGAATATTTGAAAAGCATAAATCTCATGTAATTTTGCTCAAGTCCACGATAATGGCCCCGTTGTTGAATTGTATTTTTCCCCTCCATCGCTTTTTCGTTGGGTCTTGACCAACTTTCTCTTTGGATTAATCCCATTTAAAAAAAACTAAACTTTAAACAGAGGCCCACTTTACTCAGTGGTTCAGCCCAGTTGTAATAATTTAGTATATCTGAAGAACTAGAAAACAAGACATAAATAAAACAATGAACAAAAATACAATTTTGACTGATATGCATCCCAAAAGCGATTTAAAGAATCTTTCATTATCTATACTATTATTTGTGAAGTGATTTTTCGCAACGGAACTCCCACATTAAAAGTTAGAATGGTTAATATCGATATTACCCTTAATGAATAAATTATATAAATTATCTAAAATAAAAACGAATTTTAAAAATCTATTTGATTAGATAAACAATAAACAATTAAAATTAATAAAAATAAGAATTATCCAAAATATAAAACATGTATTTTAAAATAAAAATATAATATTGTGTTGTTATCCAGAAAATATATTTTAATAAACAAGTTAAAATTTTCAAAAATCAAAAACACATAACTTAATATTAATGAAATACAATTTTTAATTTTATATAATCTAAAAGAGAATTTGAGTGATTTTTAAGATTTATTTATTAATAATGAATATAGTGTACAAAGAAATTTTAAAAGTACTTAAGAATTTTCTAAAGAAAATATAAAAACGTATTATTATAATTTTTAATTAGTAATATGTATTAATAAGTAATTATAAATTTTATGTATTAATAAATAATTATAAATTACCATAAAAATGAAATTTAGTAATAGTAAAAATTATCCAATATATAAAATATACTTTAAAATCAAAAAGATAAAATATTTATGTATTCTGTTGTTATCTGAAAAGGTTTTTTAATAAAAAGTTAAAAATTAAAAAGAAAAAAACAGAAAACACATAATTAAATATTAATCAAGTATAGTTATGTTTATTCATTATATACTTGATCATACATAAATTAATTAATTTAAACTATAAGAAGTTTTCAAAAGAAGAAAAAGGACTTTCGTACAGAGAGACATACTAATGACTATAATGTTTTGTTAGATGATGTTTTGTTTATCTTTCAAAAAAAAAATAAACTATATAAAATAGTAAGATAAGTATGTGTATATATATTGATAAAGTAAAGTAAAAATGTTATCTTTATCTCCATTCTTTTCTTTTTAAATTTTTTGTAAGTTATCATAAATTCATACTCTTTTGTTTATTTATTGACTTTGCTTGTATCATAACTTAATAACTGTTATAAAGATGAAGATCTATTTTTTCACTTCACTCTATTGCATATCGGATATGTTATTTCATTCTCATAATAGTTTTATAGATTTTCATGGTGTTTAAAAAATGAAAATAGAAACAAAAACAAAAAATTGTGAAAAACAAAAAAAAACATTAAAAATAGTTATTATGCTGGTCTTTAAATCTTTAATGCATATACTAATAAATATTAATAAAAGATTAAGCCCGTAAATGCGGGCAAAAACATAGTTTTGTTTAAAACAGAAAACAATTGTAAACACTCAGGGAGAATACAAATTCTCATTTTAATAATTTGGAGAAACATGGCACACTGAGGAAAAATTGGTAAATCCAGGACAAAAGCGAAATAAGCGAGGTTTTGTGTATGATTGTTTTGCATTTTAGCCTCCCTTTGTCTCATCAGATCATGTGACCGTGTGAACGAATATTTAGACGGTTTGACTTTTACATGTTTGACCCTCTGGTAGGACCCAAAAAGAGACAAAGGTCCAATGGTCCACTTGATAGCATGTCTGCCCAGAGCTAGATTCCCTGCTTCTTTCCACGGCTCCATCAACTTGAACGGCTTACCTCCCTTTGAGCCCGTGAAGTAGTGTTACAAAGCTCTTGTGTCATCCTATAATCTTAAACTCAACTTTAGCTTAAGAGACTTGGTACAATTTACCAAAAATAAATGCAGCAGCCTTGATTGAGTCAGGGCTTATACTGTTCAACCAGTTTCAACAAGCTATAAGACTCAGCATCAGGTCTAGCTCCACCTAGAACCATCCTCTTGAACAGATTAGGATCATATACCCTACCTTTCACATAAGCCTTGAACAGAGCGTTATACACAAACGCATACCTATTGTACTTAGCATTATTCAACTCTTCAAACAGTTTCTCCGAGTTCTCCACATCACCTTTCTCCGCAAAACACTCAATGATCGCCAGCGTCGTCTCCAGCCACGGCGTTGAGCTTCTTACACTCCTGCTCGTCGTTAGATTCGAACCCATCTCAATGTTTTTAAGAGCTTCCTTCATCAGGTTGGCTTTAGCGCATCCGAGAGCAAGATGCCTATACGTTATCGAATTAGGCTTAAACCCTTCTCCTATCATCTCTCGGAACACACCGATTGCTTTCTCTATCAAACCGCATTTGCAGTAAACCGAGAGAAGAGAGTTGAACTGCTCTGTTTCTTTAACTCCTCTCACGCTCTTCATCTCTAACCAAAGCTCTTCAGCTCTCTCCAAGTTCCCTACTCGACCAAACGCTTCCGTCGCCAGCAAGTAACTCTTGGACCTAACATGATGAAACCCTTTGATAACATTCCACGCTCTTTCAACCTCCTTTTCTTTACCTAGACGTCCGTACAGAATCATCAACATATCTAAAGTCGACCAGTTATCCCCTGTGATAGTTTTCTCAATCTCCTCCGTATAGGCTTCAGCAACTGTATACAACCTCGCAACAGCATGCGCCATAGCTAATATACAATAAGAAACCTCATTCGGCTCAACTCCAGCTTTCTTCATACCCTCAAAAGCCTTTAGCACACCGTCGACGTTATGTTCGTTAGCCTCAAGCTTCATCAAGATATGATACGTCGAGACGTGAGGAACCGCCTTGTCTGCTTTCATCAGCGCAAGGTCTTTGGCGATGAGTTTTCTTCGTCCCGGAGCCGAGTTTCGGATTATAAGACGGTTGTAGACCAAATGTGAAGTACGGTAGCCAAGCTCTCTCATCTTCTTCATGTACCCGAGGGCGAGTCTCATGACGCCTTGGTCTAAGCAAGCGATCACGAGGTTGTTGTAGAGTAGCTCGTTCTGAAACTCTTGAGGGACACGTGTGAAGAGTGTTTCGCCTTGCGAGATGCCGTGGATCTTGACTGTGAATTCAAGTAAGTATGAGTACTCTAGCTCTCCAGGACGGTAAGGTCTTTCTCTGATGATCCACTCCATTAACTAAAACACATACATACCAAAACGTTAGAGCTTTCACAATTCAAAGAGTATCTCTATAAAAAGGCAACATTAAAACGTCTTAAAAAGTTCCATCTCCAAACAATTTAAGACACAACAAACTGATTATGTCTTTAACTTTCCATCTCCAAAACAAATTTAGACACAACAAACTGATTATGTCTTAACTTGACAACGAGTGAGGGAGACAAGTTGAGTTCGAAAACAGAAACATAAAGAAAGCACCATTAAGTTCCATCTCCAAAACAATTCAAACACAACAAACTGATTCTGTCTTAACCTTGACAGTTGGAACACAGAAAACATAGAGACAAGAGAGGAAGCAAGTAAATGAATTCGAACCTCAAGGGCACGTTTGTTTCTACCGAGCTTTCTCAATCGATTAATAGCATGATAGACATCTCCACCATGAACTGGGAATCCATCGCCCATCCAGCTCTGCAAAGCCGACCCAACAGTTACTCCTTTCGGTAGCTTCTCGATCCTCAGGGACAAACACTTGTTTGGCGGCTCTTCGTCTCCGTCTGAGTCGCTAGATGTCGGAGATTTCGTCGAGCAGATTAGGGTAGTGAGAAAGTTCGAGGCTTTGAAGCTAGGTCGATGATCCAACGCAGGTGAATATGACACACCAGGTGTTCGACGTATTGCCTGAGTGAAATAATCTCGTTGCCTCACCAACGCAATAACAGATCGCATTGTTTTCTTTCTTCTGGTCTTTATTAGATCTTTATTAGCATAAAAGCGATGTCTCTCTTAGTATGTCAACTTATGAAGTAACTCGTTCATGCCTCGTTGAAGTATAGCTTTCAGTGAAAAAAAAAGTAGCTTTCAGTGTCTCTTTAACCACGAGTATAACCAGCAACGCCTTGCGACGCCGTTTATTTTGTGTAGATAAGTTTAATTAAGGCCTAGTGAACATATGAATTCATAGTGGACTTTCTGGCCCGTGAACATATATAACATTTATAGAAAGCTTGTTGATAGTCCAAAATGTAAAGCCCAATAAGTACATAGTGAACTTGTATTTTGTATCCTCATTTCCTATTTATATTGATTTTTTCTGTTATTGACACGAATGAAATTAATAACTCTGCTAATTTGTAATAGATAATATTTTTTTTAACAATTATGCTAATTTTTGTTTCTGATTACTTATTGGTTACTTAGTTTAGTTAGACTAGTATTTGGTTCGGTTTTAGATTATTCGGATTAAACATCAAATTCTAATCAATCAGAATTACCCTTTTGGTAATATACCAAAGAAATAATTGTTCATGGATCATAGTCATTAAGCTGACTAACCCTATATGGAGAGAGGAGACATAGATAATAACAATCACAAAAGTCAATATATTTTTTTTTGTTTTCTTAAGTTACAAATGAAAGCATATTAGACAATCACACAATCAAACACATAGAAGCAGGAAAAAGTTAAGGTTAAGAGAGTTATTACGCAACATATTATGCCAAATATTTATTCAAACACACACACACACACATATCTCTTAACATCAAATACATTTTTTCCCACCGGTTTTCCTGGATACATGTGATTTACACCACAATTAACAGCTGCAGCTGTCCCCACAGCTACAGTTTGATCCGCAGCTGCAGTTGTCGCACTCCGTGTTGTAGTTCTTCTCGCAACTTTCACCAGACACAAAAAAAAAGTTTTGAGATTTTGATAACTAATATGATGAAACCACATGCGTATATATATGCATATATAGGTAAAGAAAATATCGGGTTTAGAGTATACATGCATGTAAAAGGCAAATAAGATATAATCTAGGGTTTACCTGCAAGAGTCGCCACATTTGCAACCGGAACCACATCCACAGTTAGAACCTGCCATTGCTTCTCTTCCCTTTAATTTAAAGTTGTAGTTTGTTTTCTTTTCTTCTTTTTGATTGCTTTATGTGTTGTGACTTGAACAAATGGAGAGACCACTATTTATAAAAGTAGAGAAAGAGTCGGTGTTGAATACACCAAACACGTTTCATTCCGTGTATGGATGAAATCAAAATAAATACTTTTAGAATAAGTTATCTACCACAGAGACCATTTCGTAGTGATTCTTCTATTTATTTCAATCAAAACCTTAAAATATTATTGAGAGAATCTAATAAATATATCTTATGTTAGAAATATCGTATACTAAAACTGTTAAATTAGTTTGCCTCAAAAATAAAAAAATTTATGAATCTTTAGTGAAAAATGTATATGTTCTTATCACTAAAATATATGCTGCTTTCTTCTTTTCATATTTGTTTTTTTTGTGTCTAAATAAATCTACGAATAGCATCAAAATATCTTCTTCTTTTCTTTGGCGGAAATAACATCAACTTGCCCACTATTTTTCCTTTTTAGGAAAAAAAAAAGAATTGCTAAACGAGTTTCAAGAAAATAGTTTAATGTTTTATTTGAATTTCAAAAAATTGATGGAGCACGTCAAATTAGTAGGGGATACAAAAAAGTCGTACACGCAACAAAGAGTTACGACAGCCAACCAAAATAAGAGGCATGAAACGTGCCTGTTTCCATTCCATCTGCTTACTATACCTCTTTAGAAAATGTACACTTTTCATTTTTGACATAATATGAATATTTATAACGTATATTATGCTAATTCATTCAACCTGCACGTCTATTAATATTATCCATTAACTATCTACCTAAATTTCTTTTGTCATAATTTATCTAATTAGATTATTTCTAACAAGTTACTCTTTGCGATAAAGACATTAGGTATGTGTAAATATGATGTATGATATTAAGAGGCACAACATCCTTTCTTCCACGTCTTATAGAAATAAACTACTAATGCCTCCAGGAAACTTTTTTACAAGTAAGAAACAACCCAATGCACTGACTAAGTTCTTGAATTAGCAGACATATTGCTAAGCCACTGTAACATATAACGATCTTGAATTCAAAATCACAACATAACCCATGAAAATGTAATTCATGGCACAACAATAGAGCCAAAAATGATACGAAAAGAACTAAACTAGTCAACACAGATGTTCTCCAATTTCAATCTCTCTGATCCCTCACCACCACCGTTCACAAGCATTTTCAAACCATCTTTCAGCTCAGCCACACCTTCTTCAAGAACCGCGCAAACCGGAAATATCCTCACTCCTTTCACTCTCTTCTCAAGCTCTCTCAATCTCTCACCGGCCCCTTCCTCATCGATCTTGTTCGCCACGATCAAAGACGACCTATCAGATAACCCTTCTTCATGAAACTCAAGCTCCATCACCAGATCTCTCAGCTGCTGCCACGGTGCCACTCCTCTGTTACCGTCTAGCCCCGACGCCAAGTCCACAACGTAAGCCAACACTTTGGTCCTTTCGATGTGGCGGAGAAAGTTGTGGCCTAGCCCTCTGTTCTGATGAGCTCCTTTGATAAGCCCTGGAATATCCGCTACCGTCATGGAGAAGTCATCGTAGTTGACGTTACCTAGATTGGGACGCAGCGTCGTGAACGCGTAGTGGCCTACACGTGGCTTGGCACGGGATAAGGCACCGAGGAGAGTGCTTTTCCCTGCGTTTGGCATCCCGACAAGACCAACATCAGCGATGCTCTTGAGTTCTAGTATCAGGACAGCCTCTGTACCAAGGGAACCGGATTTAATACTCGAGCGTTGTTGACCGTTATCATCATCATCAGCAGCAGCAGCATCGTCCTCCATTGTCCTTAAAGTGGCGGTTTTAGCGAACTTGGTGCCTCTTAAGTAACGTGTAGCGCAAACGCTGCCTAAACCTCCTTCACCGCCGCGTGCGATGAGTATTCTCTGGCCTTGTTCTGTTAGTTCCGCAACATTGTACTTTACTTGAATAGCATCTCCTTCTTCATCGTCTTCAGCTTCCATTAGCGTATCTGCATGTATTGCTACATTTTCTTTCTCAGCTTCAACTTGAACAGAAGAATCTGGCGTAGTTTCTTGATGATTGTCAGAGTTCTCAGCTGATGCAGGATCCTCAACCAGTGTGCCAGGAAGGTCCCATGGATCCAAACTTGTGGGAGAGTCAGCTTGAACCTGAGATGGAATCTCACCCTCTTGAAGATGAATCACTGTCCCAATGGGCACTTGCAGGATCTGTTGGAGAAACAACAAGTAAGCGACAAAAAAAGATAAACAAAGAAGGAGAGGAAGACTAGTGATGTGAGTTAAAACCTTGTCTTCTCCTCTGTTTCCAATCCTGTTCTTGGAAGTTCCATGCCCAGCTTTCCCACCTTTCTGCAAAAATGTATTATATATAATCAGTTAAGACATGAGATACATTACTTCGAAAAAGAAAAAGAAAAAAGAAAGAGATGCATAATAACACTTACAACATGAGGTTGTAATCCGCTGAAGTCCCAAACTGCATGTGTGCATTCTAAAATCACATCACCTCCTCTCCCACCATTTCCACCTGAACTAAAGTTCAATTACATTAACATCATCAACATTCTTCGTTTATCAATCATCACTCACAGTATTCTAAAAATCAGGTCTAGGTGTGTTTAGAGGTTAGTCTACTCGGAAACAGGAAAACTATTTTTAGAATGACTTTTTCTAAAAAAATCGGTAAAAACGTTCAAAATCAGTCTAGGCACCAGCTTAATAAAGTTAAAACTTCTACGGTTTCTTGAACATTGATCCACTCATGTTTGCCGCTTAGATCCACATTTACATCATCAACATTCTTCGATTACAATATTTTAAATGCTGTCTATTCGGCAAGTCAGACCGAAACAATTTTTTGGAAAAACTTTTTTTTTTTTAAAGGTCAAGACACTCTAAAAAAAATCAGTCTAATTGCCTCTCTAATCAAATAATAACCGCCTAACGAGTTTTTGAACATTGATCTACTAGTATGTTTGCTGCTTGCTATACATCCAGATACCAATTCCAAGTATAGAAAATCTACAAACATGATCCCAATTTTTATAATCATCACATATCATTTTCTGAAAAATCAAATCAAAGTACCATCTGGTTTGCCGTAGCGATCGGTACGGGTCTTGCGGGCGCTGGAACAACCGCTGCCACCTTCACCTCCACGTGCGTACAGAGTAAACCTATCTCTCATTCTAGTCTCCTGCACCATCATCATGAATCATAAACTCTAAGCAAACCGAAAGGTTTTTTTTAGCTCGAGTACTAGGAACTCAATTGAGTAGAATCTGAGTACCTGCAAAGGCGCTACTTTTTCTTTCTTCTCCGCGGGATAATCTGAGTAGAATGCTACAGGATAGCTCATCCATGGCGGGTTTTGATTTCTTCGATATGATCTCAGATATCGGACGGGAACCGCCCGGTTCAGCCACATCAAACTGTTTATGATACGGATCTCCGGCGAGCTATGAGATTGTTACAGTAAGATAAGCAGCGAGCGAGGAGACGGAGGAAAATGTTCCCGCCGTGGTGGTCGTCGGTGAAGAAAGGGGAGAACGAAGCAGAGAAGGGTTTAACTTAGTGGGCTCGGCCCAAATTACGGCCTTATTAGACGACTTTTGAAACCCATTTAGACTTTTTTTTAAACACGTGGATTGTAATTTCATGTTTGACTTGGTGAATCCCTTCCACATGTTCTCAAGGTAGCTATAACTTGTCTCTTGTTTCTCCAATGTCATGATTGGGAGATTTGAGGTGCCGTAGGTGAGTTACTTCTTGCTGAAAAAAAAAACTGAATTTGTTGCAATGATTTTACCTATAAAGGAAAAAAAAAAAGGCATTTGCAAATGATTTTAACCCTACTCTCAAAAAACTGGGACTATCATAAAAGTTTGGGGTCCAGTTCAGGACATACAAATCTCTGCACGCATTGTTTTCCGTGTCAATCTTTCTTTAACGTTTTCTCCATTATATAACTCCAACTTTTTTCCTAATGTTTTATAATCTTTTTCTTGCTAAAAAATGTTTTATAACCTTCTTGAAATGTAATATTCATAGTAAACCCGACGCCAAAGTTGAAACATTAAACTCACTGACCAAAACCAATATATACTCATAATAACTCGTCCGTCCATCCCCAGCTAGTTAGACCATTTCGGGTGAAACACTATTTTCTACTATATATTTTACTCTATTTTAGAATAATTTTATTATAGAGTTAAATTTACTCTAATAATAAACTCTATAATAGAGTAGATTATACAAGAAATTAACCATTTTATTCTATAAAGTTTATCATTAGAACAAATTCATCTCTGTAATAAAGTTACTCCAAAATAGAATGAAAATTAGAAGAGAAAATAGTAATATATTGGAAATGACCTTACAGTAAATCGATTGTGACATAAAAACTTTTTAGTAAAATATTATTTCTATATAAAATACTACTTTAACATTTCTTCAAATATAAAATATGTTGATTTTACCGTTTAAGCTGTGTGGTATGTATATAAACGTTCATATCTGAAGTGCTACTACCTATTACACTATTAGCTAGTATTACTATTAGACCATGATTAACCTCAATCTTTTAACTGAGATTCTTAGCTTCGGGTAAGAGACGGTTCTTAGTTTTTTTAGATTTTAACTAAAAAAACTAAGAACTGTCTCTTAAATAAGAGATATAAAAATCGTCTCTTAGTCGGAAAAGTGTAAAAACAGTGTCAAATCATGAGTTAAGAACCTCGGCTAAAAAACCGAAGTTAATCATGTTTTTGAGAAAACTATGTATGTAAGAACAGTTCCATTGTTGAGCATGTGCACATGGGTTTCTAACTAAATTTAATTTAGTTAATAATAAATTTTAAACCACAAATAATAATTTAGCTAATCATAAAGAAACACATAGGCAAAAGGTATGTGAGATTCTTTCGTTGAGGTTCTAAAACTAGAGTCATTTCTTTGTTTCTCTCGGCCTTTAATTTCACTGTTTTAATTGTTAAATATTTGCTTTAGATCTCTATTGAGGTTGCCCTAAATATACTATTAAGGGCGATCACAAAGAAGAAATACAAAACAGAAAGATTTTACCTATAAAAAAGATAAATATATATTACAGAGAAACCATAGGTTATGTGAGGAGAGAACTTAAAAAAAACGATATACTTTTCACACATGTTATTTTTCATTGAGTTACATCAAGTTTGTGATTTAAAGTTAAATTTTTAACTAAAATACATAATATTGAAGTGGTTACAATCCCTTGACAACATACTTCCCGTTAATCATGTTCTTAGAGATCCCCTTGACAATCCCTTGACAACAAAAGCGGTTCAAGCGTTACGGATCAGGCAGATCAAACGGATCAAGAACGGTTCTGACGAATCTAGCCGTTCAAGTGTGGATCAAACGGATCTAATACTCCAAAACATATGTTTGAATGGTGAAAACATGTAAAAGCAATCCAAAATACAATACAAATTTAAAATAATTTCTATAAAAACTATTCTGCTAATTATTTTTCTTAGATTACTTTTGGGTTAAAAATCATGTATTTTAGGTAAAATATTAAATAATTAGGAGGATTCGGATAAAAATCTCGAATGTTTTGGTTTCTTCCGGAAACTTTCGGATAGCTCAAATATTTTTTTAATAATTTAGTTTTTTAATAATATTTTCAGATAGTTTTAATAGATATTTAAATTATAAATATATATAGTTATGTTATATCTATATATAACTAATACTTTTACATATTCGGATACTCGTTTGATTCTCGGTTCGGTTCCGGATTGGTTTGTTATTTCACAAAAAAATTATAGAAACCATTTGGTTATTTGAAGGTGTTGATCAGGCTCTGGTTTGGGATAGTTTGGTTCAGTTCCGATTTTCGGTTTAGTTTTTTCTTCCACGCCTAAAATAAATGAAAGTGAATTCATTTACAATAAATAGAAATATACCCAATAGATTCAAAAATATACATAAAAATCTAAATATGACTAAATTTTTGATATATATTTTTAAATATAACATACTTATAAAAAGGAAAAACTTAAAATTTCATATTTAAGCCGCAGTTCACTGATCTTTTAAAGAAATATGAACCACCTTGTGTATCATAACACTGTTAATTGTATACCTCCTACTTTTTACTATTATGCTATTTTTTTGTTGAATGGAGAATTAAAGGTGGTTCCTCCTCCTAAGTGATTGATCCACTTTTTAAACACTCCCCATTCTCATGCACCCACATAAAACAGACTGACACACAGATTCGTACAAGAAAGACTGTAAAAGAAAAAGAAGCTCCTAGAAATATGAGAAAAGGAGTATGTCTAAGAGTTTTACAACGTAGCATCCAGAAAGACACGGATTTGTATGATCAAATCCTTTGTCAGCAAACCCTTTTTTACTTTATGAATTATCCTTATCTTTTACATCAGAAGATTCTCTTTAACAATCAATAAATGATAAATCATCAGTAATGTTCATTATGGGATCAGACAAAAAAAAAACTATACCCATAAATGGAATAAATTAGAAATAGCTGAAAACCATTACATATTCCATGAGCTTTAGTTTAATAGGTGTATAAATTGAACTATTACACACACGTAACTTCAGAATCAGTTCAACCATGAAACCACACAGTACAAATATTATATAAGTATATAACACATACCTGATTATATTTAAGTACGTTCTTAAGCTGTAGAACCACAAACTCAAATGCAGATACCTTAATTAGTTTGTCTTACTCTTAGTACTTCCCACTATAATTGTCCCGCCCACGTACTCATCTGCATGCATTTTATAGTGACCCTTCGTTGTCATTTAATTCAATCGCCACGTCGTAACATTCACTGATATATGATCCAGACACAAAACCTCACACGAGTTGGTGATGATCGTTAATTAGAAGGATCTGAGAAATCCGAATTTTTCCAAACATACTGGTTTATTTGATTCACCGGAGGTGTCAAGCCGGAGACCGGTCCAGACAAGCTAACTAGATCGGGTTGTTCTTCCATATTCACCGGACCTGTTTGGTAAATTCTCGAATCAACCATGGAAGTAGGGGAAAAAGAGACGTTATTTCTGATATTTCCCTCGTTCTGGAAAGCATGTAGCCCTGACGTTGGATCGAAGAGAGTGAATCCACCGGACCCCATTAGGTTGTTTTCTCCGTTGTTGTTGTCATTGTCATGAATGTTTCCGGTAACTGGAGCTACATTATTTCGTCCATCTCCGACATGAAGAAACCCTAAATCGTTCATCAAACCTGCACCGTACTGGTGAGCTTGGTTGTTGCCATTAGCGGCAGCTAAGTTCAAACCGATGCCTCCGAGTTGAGTGAGATGTTGAAGAGTTGGTAAAAACGGGAACTGATGGTTTGTCCCTAGCTGTCCTGAGCTAGAACTTGGAGCATTGACCGTGGGAGAAGGCAGTATTGATGACGAAGAAGGAGATTTTGAACTACCATTTTTGTTCTTTTTGCTATTTCTCCGGCGGCGTCCACCTTCGGGGATGTCTCTCAATTTGCCGCCATCTGTCCAGTAGCGGCGGCAAGCCTTACTGTAGTGGCGAGGCTGAGTGGGGTTGTAGTTGTTGTAGTAACAGAACTTAGTGTTGATTGAGTTGCATCGAGGACAATTTTGGGCTGCCTCAGGCCGAGGAGCTTTGGGCTGCCTCGCTCTCTCCGCCATGTATCCACCAAGCATGGCCGGAAGAACACTGGAGGCAGCGGCATGGTGGATGTTAGGGTTTGATGGGAAAGGTGGAAGTTGGTGAGAAAGTAGTTCGTGGCCATTCACTAAACTTCCATTTTCTCTAAGCTGAAGCTGACTCGGATTCGTAGGCTGAAAAAGTTAATCAAAATCAGAGTTAAAATAAAGAACCAAGAAATCAGATATTTCAGACTGTTGTAATTTTGTTTAATAAACAGGAAATACCATATAATATATGTTGGGATTTTAAAGAAGAAAAAAGCCGATGAGAATAGGAATATATTTTGGAAATGAATCAAAACTATTACTAATTAAACGAATTAAATCATCTAAATTACAAAAGAAAGAGAGAGGAAGACAGAGAGAACATTTAGTAATGGAAGATCAAAGAGATGAAACCTGTGACCAGTTGGATGAGAAAACCATTGTTCTTCTATACCCTTTTTACACTACAAGAAAAATGAGATATTGTGACTACATCTTGAGACCACCTGTTTTCGTCACAATTTAGTTACGATTTTAATACGTTGTTGTGACTATGTTTCTTCGTCTTAATTCAGTAGTTATTTTGTCACAATATTGTGACGATATAAGTCGTTGCAAGGTTTCGTCACAACTAAATACGTAATTGTTACTACAGTATTAAACGTAACAGTCGTGACAGAATGGTGACTATATGTAGCGTCACAAAGTGGATACGAAACTGCGACAGAAATATGAGTCTCTGTTTGTAAGTTAACTGTGACTCAAATTTAGTTGCTAATTAACACCAAATAAAACAATTTATCGTTGCAAGCATTACATGATTGGTTACAAGTTTAGTTTATAACAAATATTTACATAATAACAAAAACCATTTAAAAAGGAAAAATTCTTTTACAAACATATGCCAATGTTACGTATATAACAATCTTTAAGAACTATATTCCTTATCTGATATAGAATATACTTTACTATTTCCTGTTTATATTATTAATTAAAATCATGATATCAGAAAGAATCATAATATATAGAAAACATACGACCATTAAAAACATATCAGAAAGAATCCAATTACAATAACGATAGAAATAAGAAAATGTTGATCCAGTGCACGTTGAAACACTAACACATGTACATGGTCAACAAAAATTTAGACTTTGCTGCAATGCAATATGAAAACGTTGATCCAGCGCACGTTGAGACACTAACACATGTACATGGTCAAGCAGAAGATTTTGAGTATATGGAAAAGGAAGTAGAACTTAGATCAGAGGCCGAAGATGGAAATCATGAAATCGAACTAAGTGATAAAGACTCTGATTAGTTTATTAGAAAATTACATACGAAAAATTTAGTACTTTTCAAGGACAAAACTTGGCTTCACCCACCTTTAAATTCACCTCTATTAAATTTATTTTTAAATTGATTAAAAAAAAGAATAACGCCAATTTTAACGATACTGACGCTGCCAACTAAACCGTAAATTTTATATTATAAACTATAAACCTTATATCCTAAACCTAAACCCTATACCCTAAACTCAAATTCTAAACCCAAATTCTAAACCCTAACCAAAATTCTAAACTCTAAATACCCAAACCTATACTTTGAACCCAAATCGTAGACCCTAAACTTAAACCGTAAATCTTAAATCCAAATTCTATATCCTAAACTCAAATACTAGATCCTAAACCCTAATCGTAAACCCTAAACCTAAAGTATAGACTCTAAACCCAAACCGTAAATCATAAACACAAACCCTAAAGCTTGACACTATAGGATTTGAGTTTAGGGTTTACAATTTGGGTTTAGGGTTTAAAATTTGGATTTAGGATATAATGTTTGGATTTAAGATTTAAGGTTTGGTTTTAGGGTCTTCAATTTGAATTTAGGGTATAGAGTTTGAGTTTAAGGTTTATGATTTAGAATTTAAAATTTACGGTTTAGTTGGTGGCGTCAATATTGTTAAAATTGGTGTTATTTTTTTTAGTTATTTTAAAATAAATTTAATGTTTTTTATTTAATTATCTATGTGGTACTTTGATTAGTCATGGAAAAATATTTGAATTTAAAGGTTCATCTGAGAAGGTGAACGTTTTGTTCTTTTTTTAATACAGTAGTACTTATTTTATTAGAAAACTACATACGAAAATTTTACTTTGGAACTTTGGTCATTAAAGGCGGGATTCTGAAACTCTAAAGATACACAGCTATAAATTTTGCCAAAAAAAACCTTAAATATTAAGGCTTTTTTAGTGATTAAATATCATTTAACCGTCAAAAACCCTAATGTTTTTCTCAATATATAAACAGCTTCACAATTCACCGTCAAAATTATAACCCTAAAGTACTTTCTCTTTTCTCTTGAAACTTTTTCTCTAGCCGAATCTAGTGGTGTTCCAAGGTTTGTATTATGTCACCGTTAATCCTTGTTATTTATCGTTTACATGTATGCAATATATCATCAAAATCGAATAGGTTGAAAGATTGCTGACTCTTTATCAATGGTTGCTTTGATTCTTGTGCTTCACCAATTTCTTAATTAACTTTATAATCTTTGGATCTAATTAATTAAGGTTCTTTAGAATTGTGCCGTTAGATAACTATAATAGACCACTTCTGAAACAATTTCGATAACTATTAATTATTAAAAGAGAAGTTGATTGTTTTATATTCTTGTCATTTAGGTAGGACTAAGATATGTATACTGAGTGCACCGCTTGAGAATAATGAGAAGCACTTTTAATAATTTATGATGTTGAGAGTCCGAATAATTGCAGAGAAATGTGATGAATATGTTCAAGAACGCTTGTCAGAAATTGAATCTTCTAATGGAGAGGATTTGACGAAAGAAAATCCCACCCATAAAGAGGAAAATGAAATCTATTCTAAGGTAAGATCTCAAACTTTTGTTTTACTTTTAATTTGTTTGCGCTTAAATCTGTGTTTTACATGGTAGTATAGTTTCTTAGTTCTGAACATTGTTTTTATTGCTTTTATATGTGACTATAATATCTAAGCTGTAAAATGTGACTTTTGTAGATTGTAAGGAACATCAAAACAAGGTCGTATATTTTGACTTGGATCACTCCAAAGAGCTGTGCCTTTAGAGTCTTCGACGGCAGCTTGAATCTGAATTACAAAAGAGTTTTGAGGAGAACGAACTCCTCAAGAAACGACTTGAAGCTGATCTGCTTCAACACAAATTAGTTTGGTTTATGGTGCTATTTCTGGTTTTGGTTTTTTTGGTGTTTTTCTTTTTGGTTTCTAGTTCTTTTATTTATGATAATTACTAGGATTTATTTTCAGTTTTCATTGTTGTTGAAGTTAAAATATATTATGAGTATTTCATGTTATGGAATTTTTATTTTTAATATTTTTTTGCTTTCTCAATTTTTTTTTGATAAAATAAATATCAAAAGCACATTGTAATATAGCTAACAACAGTCATTTAAAAGATTAAAAATATAAAAATCGTGACTAATTTAATAAACGTAACCACTACAAATTTTACATCTAAATTAGTAGCTGATTAACACCGATTTGTGATGGTCGTTTAGTGAAGAACTGTGACGAATCCGAGACGAAATATAAATATCTAATTAAAAGAAAATTAGGATGAACATTCAGTGATAATAAATAACATATTTGAGACTGCCAGTTAGTAGTAAATTTAGACTGTTTAGTGACGACCTATTAGTCCTCAATTGTGACTATTGGAGACTAATCATTCGTCAGACCGAGTGACGAAACTGAGACGGTGTAATGGTCACATAAAATGACGGTTTTGTGACTTGATTATTAGTTGGTAATTGTGGCTGTTTTGTCACCTTCTTGTATCATCACGAATTGTGTCGGAATTGTTACGATCTTAATAAGTCACAATACTGTTACGTTTTTGATACCAAAAAAAATTGTGACGATTGTATTGCAACCGTGTACAAACGGTTACAATTACGTCACAATATCGATATTGTGACGAAATTGTTTCTATTGTGACGAAAGAATTCGTAACAATATAGCCTTTTTCTTGTAGTGTTATATCTTTCTACTTTCTTCTTTAATAAAGTTTAATGGATCTTTAATTTAGGGAAAACTCTAAAGGAAATACTTGGTGAGGGAATCAAAGAAAAAGGGCAAAACCAAAGAGAGGAAGCAAGACGCCCTAAGAGAAACGCGAAGAGAGCACAAAATCAGTAAGGAAAGTGAGAAGAGAGAAGGAGAACAAAGACAAATTAAAGGGAACACAATGTTTTTTTAACGAGAAAATGAAAAGGAGTTTTGGTTCTTTTTATGATTTCTAAACATCTCCTCATGTGTATACGCGTCTATAATTCATCTATGAGACTTTTTTTATTTGTCATTCCCTTTTTAGGGTTCTGAGTTAGGGAGATTTCTTCACCTATAAGGTTCCTCTCAGAGACGTCTATGGAATAGTACATATATAGGGGAACAAATGTTTTGAAAAGATTGTATCAAGAGATTATCAAGCTATTTCCGTGGAGAAAATCTAATTTAATAGAATTTATATGCTGATACCCATTAATTAAATAAATTGATTATAGTAGTGAGATTATAGACTATTACTTGGAAGACGATATTATATTACTAATCAAATGTACAGTCAATTTATAAATTTGTGCAAAAATTCCTTTAAAGATATTTAAAAATTCTTCCCAAGTTTAAAACAAATTACGGAGTCTATTATCTAACTGAAAATAACGTTAATTTTTTTATGTGTTTATAACTACTAGATTTTGATGCGCACTTCAAAAACACTATTTTTGGTTATCAATTTGCATTTTGGAAATGTTATACATTATTATTCTTCTATTATATCAAAAAATGATATTTATTTAAACTTAATTAGTTTATTTTATTAGATTTTGCATGTACACTTTTATATGTAACTTTATAGTAGGCATACATATTTAGCTTGGATCCAGGTCTAAGACAAAATACCTACTGGATGTATTTTTGGATCTACGGGTTTCGGTTAGGTCTGAATCTTATCTGAGACCCTACCGGCTACCAAATACCTTAAATTTTTCGTGTATATTAGACATATCTGGATATTTAAGATATATTTTGGTATTATGGATATGTTTGATTTAAAAAGTGATGCTATCAAAATTTTACTTATATATTTTGGGTTGTGGAGTAAAATTTTGTGTATTCTTTGGTTCTTTAGTTCATATTTTGGGTAAAAATATGAATAAAAATTATTTGAATATTTGAGTTATTGATTGAGTCTATATTTTTTGTGTTTTAGGTATTTTGTGTTTCAGGTACTTCAAGTTTTTGGGTCTTAAATATCCAAATCTACCTAAACCCGTCATGTACCTAAAAGTTATAGTTATTTTAATAATGAATCCGAACCGACTCAAACCCTACGGAACCAACCCAAACCTAAACCAAAATTGCTAGATATTTAGTTGATCTAAATGTCTAAAATCCAAAAGAAACGATCCATATACAGCCTGAAGAACAGAATATTAAAATTTACTTTTTTATTATATGTTATGTGCATTTTATAAAAGTAACATTTGTTAAGTTAATGAGACTTATTTGCTATATTTTTTTTAATTTAATATTGCAATCCCAACAATAATCTAATGACATAATATGTACCTTTCTACAATGTCCACGATGTATGATATCATTTGTTTTTAATAGTATTGATATTGGTATAGCACGTTAGTTAATTGTAGATGTTATAAGCATAAGTATTTAGTACACATAAGTATATTTTGGTCTCTATGAAAAAACAAAATATACTTATGTCTATAAAGCTAATGAGCAAACAAGATAGAGCTAATGAACTTATGTCTATAAAGCTAATGAACTTTAATAGAATATACAGACCAAAATATAGTTATTGTCTATAAAGCTAATGAGCGAACAAGATAGGCGTTGTAGCATAGTGGTAAGTGAAGCTTTTCTATATTGTCATCTATGATAAACGATAAATATTTTAAAATGTCATCTATGATAAAACGATGTTGTTTTGAGTAATATAACGGTTGACTAACACCATATTAGTCAAGGTAGATTTTATGTATACGAACCAAAGTTTAGGTCTACAATTCAAATTAATTTTTAGTTTCAGTCATATTTAGCATTTATGTTTTGTTTGGATACGAAAATACCATTTTCCCGTAAACTCAGAGTTGAAAATTTGCTGAGAACAAAATTGCTACTATTTGATAGTTTGAGATTCAATTTTGGCCTCTGCAGGTTATATGTGAGTCTAGTAATAAATAATATAACTATTTTTTAACATTGGTCGGAAGACATTTTAAATTTGGATCATATAATTTAGTACTAAATGCATTTTTCCGAAACCAAATGATCCAACCGATAGAACATATAAAACAAAATATATAGCTATTTACAATTACAAAACCGGATGTTATCTATAAAAGTAGTTATATATACATTTATTCAACAAAAAATATACATCTATTAAAAGCATGTTTTGCTCTCATCAAATAGTTACACGAGGTAGCTAGGAGGAATATAATTATACACATGTTCTTTCTTTGACTGTCTGTTCTTTATATGCTTTCTTCTAAAATTCAACTTAATTTACACATGCTTTCCTCCAAATAATGTGTTAGTGAAAAGACGATTGTTGTTTATGCAAATCATGAGATTTTGAACCACATTTTCTCAGAATTTTAAAATTTTTACAAATGTTCTTACAAGTTTTAGAAATTAAGCTTAAACAATATATTAACCCTTCGCAAAACCTAAAATGTATGGTATCTTAGAAAATTTCCGAAGTTAGCGTATTTGGAACTAAAGTTTGTTATAGGTTATTTTCAGAAATAATTTTTTTTCTTAAATGCAAGAAATAAATTAGTGGCAAGTAATGGCTTTACTTTTGTCTTTATGAGTGATTTAAAGTGTATGGGTATAACTAATCAAGAACAATGACATCATAATAGTTCAGATGTCAATCCCCATATATGCGATATTAAAGCATATCATCATCATTCTCCATTACATTTTTGCTGGGATCTTGTCTATTATACGTTCAGTGTGGAGTAAGTATTTGTCATCTTCTTTTTTTTTAATTGCATCTAGCATCGAAAGTGTAAACACTAATCAGGCAAAAACAGGTGTTAGTATGTATTTACAAACTTTGTATTCAATGTAGAGACTAGATATGAATAAAGTCGGAATTCCACATTTCGGCCAAACGATCTTCACCCAAAAGATATCGGTGAGTGGTGACCGGTGATCACAAGGCAAGTTATATTTAAGGCATCTCCAACTCATAACATTATTTTAGTATTATAAAAATCACACATCGGTAGTTGAAAGGGAACCTAATCAATATATAAAATAGATAGATAAATCAATTTATCACCGATTGGTTTTAAATTGAAATTCCATTTACATTAACATGGTATCATTGCCGATTCATAAAAAATGCCACCATTATCTGAACATTCCGGGATTGAGAATCAAAAAATCACCTATTGGTATACATAAAGATCATCTCTTAAATTGTACTTATCTAGGATATTGATTAGTTAGAGTTGTATATATCTCATATATATTCTTTACTAATGTCTTGTATAAATATACATCATGTGATTAATAAAACACACAAGTTAACATAAACTCTATACCACCATTTCGAAAGTATTATACACAAAGTATCCTACATCGGTAGTTGAAAATGATCATAATCAATATATAAAATGGATGAACCAATTCACTTATCACCAATTGTTTTAGATTGGAAGCTCATTTATATTAAAAAAACACACTATTTTAATGTAGTTTTAACACTAAAAATAAGTTATTCTCCAACAACAACACCAAACTTAACACTAAAAGTTATCTTACAATATTATAAGTATTTATGTTTTTACTTGTTATATATTTTATTGTATATTTTATTAATAAAATAAATGAATAGTATTTTAGTGGAAGTGAATAATGTTTTTAGTTTGGTGAATAGTATCACGCCAAATTTGGTATATGATTATAGTATTACATTATAATGGTGTGATTTTTAGTGTTGGATCGGAGAAGATTTTTTTTGTCAAAATTATAATAAAATAAAGTTTTAGTGTTGGGTTGGAGATAGCCTAAACATAGAATAAACTAAACTAGTTCTGGTGTATTTAACCTCCAAGAACATTTAAATTTATTTAATACAGTTTTTGACATATAAATTGAAGTTTACCTACTTGAAAAACCTTAATTTAATAGTATAATGATCAACTTTCAAAAAATCGTTAAATGGTAACTAGGCGTTTTATAGAGTATTAGCGACTAGGTGAAACGAATTATTGATTTATTTATATATATTTTACGTTTATATAAATATTTTAGTTTTTAAATTTAATTATAAAAGTTTGATTAAAAAATTATTATAAAAGTATTGTGATGAGTTATCAAAATTAGATATACAAAAACAAAAAGAAACTAGACAAATAATTAGACTTATTCTAGCAGTATTGCTTAATTTGACATATTAAACTGATTTAGATTGATTTAAACCTATTTATAACAGTTAAAATTGATTTGAATCGTATAGATTAGTATAAGTCTAGTTTTACAAAAATTGTTTCGGTTAAGACCACGCTGCCGCCTAAGCGGGATCTATATGCCGTCTAAACCGATTTTTAGAACTTTGATAATGACTATACATTCAATACAAAAAATGAAATGATGAAGATTCATATATTTTTACAAATTTTCTTATCTATATTTTAGTAAACCTAAACAACGTACTAGAAGAAAATTCAATGTCACTGGTCTTCTAGTAGATAAATTTTGTATTGAACTGAAAAGTCGCTCGTTTGCGACTACAACTTTCATATATTGGCCAAAATATTATGTAACAAAACGTACTACTTGTTAAAAGAGCTTTACATTTTGCAGTTTGTCTCTACATTTTCTCTACTCTTTTTCTCCTTTTGATCTTTCTCTTATCTCTTCATTGATCACTCGTTTGGTTTTTTGACGTCATGACTCGTTTAGTTTATAAATTGCGAAACCTCTTTGTCAGAAAGGGACCGCCAATATAATAGCCTACTTGCAACATTATTGTAACACACTGCTTCGAATGGGCCAAAACTCTCCACCGCGAATAATCTTAATATGTTTTTTTCTTAATAAGCTAAAAAGAGAAAGAAAATATAAGGACGTTCGTGCATGAATCCATCACGCAGACCTTTTCATATACCAAACCATCATGTTCACTCTTATTGTTCTTCGTCTTCTATCGCCTTTTAAATTGGATAAATACGCATTTGAGATTTACTTTTACAGATTTTCCTCGGAAAATGTGTTTCAATTAAATTCATATATATGGTTACAGTCATAGGAATATGGTACGGCAATTCCCTTAAATAGTTTTTTTAAGTTTTTGTTGCATAAATAGTCTTCGAAAAATAAAATGACTATACTATTCTTTTTTATTTTGAAACTTTAAATTTTAATTTTTTAAAATTTGAAACTTCATCTCCTAAATTCACATATTAACTCTAAACCATAATTCTTAATTAGTTAACTAAATGAGTATAAATTAATATTTTGCTCTTTAATAAAATCTTTTTTAGCAATTTTCCTATTTAAAAGTTATTTTGTGAAAATAAACTAAAAATGATATCTAAGAGAATTTCTTATATGGTATTACTGAGAAATGATTAATTATAAACATATAATTAAAACTAAAGGTAGTCCTGAACGTTCCTATAGATTGCTACCGAATTTGTAAGTCACGTATGCCGCTCAAGCATAATCAGCTTGTCCTGTCACTGGATGCAATCTATAGGCAAATTGACAATGAAATGCGAAATACTATCACTGCTAAGAGAGAAAAGAAGCTCTTCCTCGACCTTAGAGCATCATTATTGGTGGGCAGAGCCCTTAACTTTTTTTTTTTTTTTGGTCATCAAACACTTAAGGGTACATAAGGGCAGCCCTTATCTATGACCAAAAAAAAAAAAAAAGTTAAGGGCTCTGCCCACCAATAATGATGCTCTTATGGCTAAGTGGATGTGTTGACCTTTGTTTGCTCATCTACAATTTTGGTTACTACCTTGTTTGAAAATCTTTTTTGGCAAGGTGTAACATAATCTAGATCTACTGTACTTGTAAATCTAACTTTCATTTTAATGATATTTACCCTTTAGCAACAAAAAGAATATATATATATTTTTTTTCTTTTATCAAAAAAAGTAGCAAAGTTTACTAAAAAGTCTCTCCTCTTTTTGTTAAACATGCAAAAAGAGTTCTTCACATAAACGTACGATTGTCTTATATTACAGTTTACTGGTTAGTATTTAATTTCGTCAAACATGTACGCGGTAGCAACGCAGTGGTATTGCCTCTAGGGCTGCGATCATGTAACTAGGTACAGCCTTAAGTTATAGATTTCATGCAAGCACTGCGTGTGAACCGTTTAAGCGGTTTTTGTTTGCCGAGAACCCTTTGCCAAATGGCAAACTCACTCTCTAGAATTAGTTGAACGCTTCAAACCAAACTTGAATATCCGATGCTAAATTAGAAAGATATTAATAATTTCATAGGTTTTTACAGGTTTGTATTATGTGTTTTTGTTAAGTAAATGTAATTTAAATGTTTTAGGTAATTAATGATGTCATGGCAATAGTATAAATAAAACGTGGAAGAAATGATAAGGACAGGAAACAAAAAGCAAGAACATTAGTGGTGTGGGAATCTGATTCCTTGTCAATTAATCGCACCGCCGTCACCCTCGGCTTTTTTCCTCTTAAGCTTTTTCTCTGTTAAAAGCTTACTCCTTAATCTTTTGTACATGTAATTTAAGCTACACACATATATATACCTCACATGTCCACATACATACGTGAATACATACATATACGTACATTTTAGTTGGAAATTATCGATCTAGACCTAAAAGTTGCAAAAGCTTAAGTGAAGGTAGTAATCTAAGAAATTATACTAGAATCATAGTGTCTAGTTTTCTTTTTGTTTTTGGCTGTGATTTGTAGGATTAAAAAGCTGATTGCGTCAACTTCAACACATGATTGTTGAAGCTGACGCAATTGTTTTTATTTATCACGAGTTTTGGCAAGACTAGCATATAAAGCAACAACAAAATAAACATCAAAACGAATGCACGAATTGTAAAGCATCAGTTCTTCATTTTTTTTGTTTTACCATTTTCCTTCTAGACATTTTTCTTCGGTTCGTGTATTCAAGTATTTTTTAAGTTGTAGTTTCCTTTCAGATACATCTTTTGGATTTTATTTATTTATTTTGTCACTTTTTTCATTAGCAATTTCTTGAGTAAATAAAAATAAGAGCACAAAATTCATCAGTTGGCTAATTTATAGACAATTTCTTAAGCAGTGAGAAAAAACCAACTTTCTATTTATACTAAAGGGGTTCTTTATCTTTAGTATAATGTTATTTTGATAAGTATAGATCTAACTGGTGACCAAAGAATGAAGAGGAATAATGCATGAAGAAGAATATTAAGAAATAATGCATTCCATAATATTTCTAACAAGTTTTACTATTCACAAGGATTAGTCATTCTATTTTATTCATTCGCATTCTTTTTATTATAGAGAATTAAAGAATAAATTTTTTCATCACTAAATTTATTATAAAATAACCGTTCCTCGTTATTCCCATACATTCTTTTTCTATTTGTTTCTAATATTCCCTAGATGATTACCAGTTAGACTCTAAGCAATCATTATTTTTTCTTTTTCAAAATTTAGAAGTAAACGTTTTTAGCCTTTTTATTACCACTTAAAATGACAATTAGCTAATAGGTATCTAAAAAAGGTATTTTGCAGGTTCTTGTTTGAGAACCTCTATCTCTTTCTACTTTGTATTTGTTTGATATTTTTTCTTTCAGATATTCAACCAGAACTTTCAGTCTTGCACGTTTGAGGTGCTCTAAGGGATTGTTAGTATCTAACTGGAATTCTTAACACTCTATTGTGTTAAGTTTCGTAAGACTGAGATATCCATTTCATTGGTCATGATCTCAGAGCCTCAGTACTAGTCTCTATGTTTTCGTTCAGGATTCATTCCGATCACTTGACAAACATATATATATATGTGCGCGCGCGCGTTTGTTTTAAATACAAAGCAAATGAAAATTCTTTGATCATTAGTAATGCTTAATGGTAATTTCAAATGTTTAGCTAGCAAGCTATGGTCCTATGGAAAAGGGTACACAAATCATACTATGATCTGATAGCTTACCCCCGTCCTGCATGATTGCAAAATCCTTATTTTCAGCGGATAAATGAGCCTCGCCGATTATTTGTTTAAACGAGAAAACTATTGATTTTGGTTTCAAAAACAAATACATCTCTCTTTTACATTATTTTTTTATGTAGAGTTTACTAAACTAAGAACATTTAATCAAATTTGTTTGAGATTCTTCAGTAGGGGTACGTGAACCCGTGACACGCCTACGTCCGTCTGCCCCCGTGATCCACTCTTTGATTGGTACTCATTTAACGTGGCTACCAATGCGGACAACGATTCCGTCGGTGTCTCGCACGTAACCAACCTTCTGTCCCCATTCCTTGTCCTCTGGCTCGCTGACCGCCACCGCACCGTTTTCCACAGCCCTCTACACAACGCACCATCTCAAACTCATATAAACAAACAAAAAAAAACGAAAGAGGTTGACATAAGCAAGTACAGAGAGAGCGTATAACTCGTTAGTTTACCTTGAAGGCGGCATCAACATCCGGGTAACAGAAGCAGAGTTCGATTGGTGCTCTCTCACGGTCTGAATGAGTACCCTGTACCTTCCCTGTTAAGTCGTCGGTCTCATGCTGGTGAAGCGGTGTGAACGCTATCGTCGTTTGTCCGCTCTCTAGCTCCCCCCACCTGTACATGTATCAGTTTCTCTCCCTCATCAAAAGCCAGAATAAAAATTGTGGCAAACACATGAAGAAAAATGCTTTAATTGACACCCTAATTACAAACTTGAGAATACAGACAATAGTATTTTTTCCCCTAAATATATCGGGACTTCACACAATGGAATCTCAAAATTCTAGAGTTGTCGATTCTTGAACAAATACGATCCTATATCGAACCATTTGCATATATATCTTTACACAATATGAGAGAATTACAAATATATACAAACCTGTGGGAATCGTCAAGACGACGGACGTTGTGACCAAAGGCTCTAGAGTAAAATTCTACGGATTTGGCCACATCCTTCACGTACACAACCGTGTAAGCAAACGCTGGTCTCATGATATTCGACGCCATTCTTTTCAGTCCTGATTCTCCGATCCAAAAATCTGATCCCTTCACAATCACAATGCTCATCATGAAACCTCGCATCACGTCTATATTTGTAAGATCTCTCTTTATGGTCAGCTCAACACGTGGGCGACTGCATGCAACTTCGTGTCTAGGCTGTTTGCTGACACGTGAGCTTTTAAATGAGCTATTAACCTTTGACCCAAAAAGAAAAGCTTTTAACCTTAGTTTTTACAAATATACAAACCTTTATTAGTTTTTAAATCTCTGTTTTCCAACATACACCACTACGTTTGTTTGGCATTATCACATGCTTTTTCAAAACGTACTAATTTCAAATTTCAGACTATTTAAGAGTGAGTTTAGGTGTCATAGCACAAGTTTTAAAGTATTTAAGATTCAATACTGTATTTTTAATCTAATTGGTGAAGACCTAACACATTCAAATTGTCAAAGTAATTTTTATTCCACATAAATAACATATATTAAATTATATTTGGTCATGTTATACGGGATAAAAAAAAATACAGGATCTAGACGAAACCATAATTGTGGACTGATCATAACTTGCATAAATATGTTGCCAACATAAAGAAAAGACATCAAACTGATATCTAGAAATACAAAGACACTGTAATTCTAATTGGTCAATCATAAAACTCCTCGATCATCTTGGCAACATTTATGCAAGGTCAATATAAGATCTTCTGATTGCTATTGCTTAGCTATGTTATTGCCCATAAAAACCCGTATAATTTCGTATGGTGAGACGATAAATTTTCCACCAGTTCAGTGCCGGGCCCTTAGTATTTTCAGACCGGAAGCAATTGAGAAAAACAAGGCCTACTAATATACAAAATATTACGTAATTCACCTTAACAAACAAGACATATAAAAAGTATATATTAGGGAAATGGGCTTGTGCGAAGAATCAAATCCAATACCTATCTTTTAAAAATTGGTATCATTCACTATTAGACTACTTAAAAGAAGTTTATGGACTTATGGCCGCTATGCTACTAAACCAAAAAAAAAAGCCGGAAGCCTTCTACAGCTCCCCTCAAGGCCGCTACTGCTCCGTTTTATCTTATAGGCCATCTTGAGAACACTTATCTAAAGATATGCAAAATATGATACGACTCACAAGAATCAGCGTATAATGTCTGAATTTGGACGACGAAATGGTGCACATATGCAGTTTTGCGGTTATTTTATATAATAAAAGAAAAAAATTCTTTACTACAATTTTCATACATCGTCCACGTTCTCTGTCCCAAAACACGATCGGATCAAACAAGCCGACGCCGTCACCATAACCCCCGCGAAAATAGAAGGCACGAACAAATCAAAACGCGATCTCTTCACCATGTGAGACGGAACACACACACTCTCCCCCGGAAAATCCATCGGAATCTTCACGAACCCATCCCCTCCGCCGCACGGAGACGACACCGTAGACACAAACGCCAACTCTGGAGCGAAAGAAGCCGCTGCCACGGTGAACATGAGGATCACCGTCCACGTTGTAGCCTGAACGATGACCGGCCAACGCGCCGAGACTCTGCGGAGAAACGGCTCCATTAGCGACGGAAGACGGTGAAACATTACGACCAAGATTTCAAGAGGGTTGTTTTGGCATGGAAAGCAAAAGCTTGTTGGGCTGTCCTCTTTTGATGATGTCGCGGTTTTCGTGTGTGGAGAGGCTGCTTCTTGCACGTTTAACTAACCGCTTCTCTTTTCTTGAGACATGGAGTTGCTAATTACGAACTTACCCCTTACCTTCTGAACTCTTCTCTTCTTTTGCCCTTTCTTTCCGGGTCATCATCATCTCCTTCCCTTTGAGGCTCCCACGTTTTATGTCTACCTCATCAGAAACATTTTGTTTTGTTTTTTCAATTAAAACATAATCAGCTTGTGGTTTTTAAATTTTAGTTGGACATAAACAACTTTCAGACGTATTTTAGGATGAGGACAGCGATTAATATGTTATTTGTGGATTTGCCAAAGCTCTTTCATTATCGTTTAGTGGGTTCACCTAAATCCGATGCTTATGTCCTGAGTGTGACATGAGATTACTGCATGTGAAGTTTACAACCAAATCTTTAATTCATCCATTTCATTACCTCCAATTATATAACAAACCCACAAATGTCTTCTATATCCGTAAAATTACCAATGATCGTACTAAACAGGCCCATTGGGCCTAAGAGGAAGCTCGAAAACGCAGCGTTTTAGTTTTTTTTTTTTTTTTTTTGTCTCTCACTTATGCTCTTTAGTATAAAAATCGATACGAAAACCCTAGCAGTCTCTCTCTTCTCCCTTCCTCTCTTTGCTTTCTTCCCCCGTCACTTAGCCACCTGCCAGTCTAAGGTACGACACTCACCAACTCGCGTCTTCTTCATATAGAGAAATGAGCAAGCTCGTTCGATCTTTTGTTTAGTTAATCGATTGTTTCATATAGAGAATGTTTTAGCTAACATTCATAGTAAAACTAGGAGCTTGTTGATAGCGAACTAGTAAGTTTTAGCTTTCAGTATTCCATTGTCATTTGTGTGATTTAATTGCCTGTGTGTGACTTAGGCTTGAGCTAAGGAGAAGAAAAAAAGAATGGTGAGAATAAGTGTACTTAACGATGCGCTAAAGAGCATGTACAATGCGGAGAAACGAGGCAAGAGGCAGGTCATGATCAGGCCTTCTTCCAAAGTCATTATCAAGTTTCTTATCGTCATGCAGAAGCACGGTTTGTTTTTTCTTTCTTCCACCCCCATCATTTTAATTTAATATGCATTCTTGAGAGTTTCGTTCCTTAGGTTGTTATATATCATTCGAAATGCAGGTTACATTGGTGAGTTTGAGTATGTGGATGACCATAGATCTGGCAAAATTGTTGTTGAGTTGAACGGAAGGTTGAACAAGTGTGGCGTTATCAGCCCTCGTTTTGATGTTGGTGTTAAGGAGATTGAAGGTTGGACTGCTCGTTTGCTTCCTTCCCGACAGGTTCCCTCTTCTTTTCCCCTTTTTTTTGTCTAGCTACTAGATAGGATGTAATCATTTGACAAAAAAAATTCTAGCTTGGGAGATAGAATTATTTAACTCAAGGTTTAATAGTGTTGAACGTTATTAATGGGTTTGACCTATTGAAATGTGCAGTTTGGTTACATCGTTCTGACTACCTCCGCCGGTATTATGGACCATGAAGAAGCCAGGAGAAAAAATGTCGGAGGCAAGGTCCTCGGATTCTTCTATTGATATGTTATATCGGTGAAGAAGATGTTCAGTCTGTTACTATAACTTTTGCCCTCCCTTTTTCCTTTTTTTTTTTGAATTTTGTTGTAACTTTTGGTTAAATTACTCTTGTTGGTCTCGAGTTCTTTAAAGATACATCTATCTCAAGTCTTCGGTTTATTGTAGCACATTCCTTATTCGTATCAATGAGAATGACTTAAATGCACACCGTTTGACAAATATTTGAAGGCTTGTCTGTAAATCAATGTAAACAGAAGTTTGGCAGGCTTACTATGTAACTTGTTCTAATCATACCGATCTATGAACTAATAATACAACTCTATGAATGAGGTGTTGTTATTTAACACTTTTCATCTTTAATTTAAATGGCCAGTTGATCGAATACCCAACTTTCATTACTATATTTCGTTAGACCAAGAAACCTTATATATTCCAGCTAAAGAGAAAATTTGAGCAATGTCCTAACACAATTTTTCAGATGAATAACTTCACATGAACTTGTATCAATAACCTACAAAAAAAAAAACTTTACGCGAATAGCACTGAAGCAAGATTGGATTTGCAAATAGGATAGAAGGATAACTGTGAGTTTGCTCAAAAAAAAAAAAAAAAAAGGATAACTGTGAGATAACTTAATTTAAAAAACAGTTTTGTGATTTACATTTCAACTAATGTGGCTGTAGTTTAGTGGTAAGAATTCCACGTTGTGGCCGTTGAGACCTGGGCTCGAATCCCAGCAGCCACAGATTTACCTTTCTTTTTTCATATGGGCCTGTAGTTGGAATTCTTGTTATCAAACAATACACTGCTGGGCACAGAGGCGGACCCAGTAAAGAGGGAGTGGTGTCATCTGACACCACAAATATGTTATAAACTGTTATTTTAGCTAAAGACCAATATGATATCAGTAGCTGAGATGGTAACTTTCTCCCTCATGAACCCACAGAAACCCGGATTCAACACCCCCTTGACACCAATTGTCTTTATTTTTTTTATTTAACACATTATATTGAACCCAGAAATAATTAATGCTGGGTCTGCCCCTGGCTGGGCATATGCATATTTTATATGGTCATGTAGTTAGGTTTTCTGCTTATGAAACAATGGCACTGCTGGGCCTATATATTTATATTTGTGTTTACTGTTTACATAAACTTTTTCTTCCACTAATCGTTAGGAGGAATATGTAGATTTGTATAATCATAATCAATGGATAAAAAGATTTTGCTACGAATATGAATTTTATCTTTTATAATTTTGGCAGTCTTCTTTCTTTAAAGTTTAAACTAATCCGTCACGTTTCTCGTTTGGATATTGGATTGAAGTAGAAAAAAGATTTCAAAGCTGTGTTTACAGATTGTCTTTTTTTTCCGTTTGAACAGACTGTTACCAATCTTTTTTTTTTTTGAGAAAAACTGTTACCAATTGTATTACCAATTGACTATTACCAATTGTATTATTGGATAAACCCCGTAAAGTAACGTAGATAAGTAACGTCCAGTCAGCAGATTCCCCATTCTTATAAAAAAATCGAAGTAATTATAGAAGCAGAAATTATGTAAAATAAACAAACGTCAAGATAAGATAAAATTTAAGCCTTGTTCAAAAAAAAAAAAAGATAAGATAAAATTTCTTCATTGCACCCTTAATCTTATCCTAAGATCAAGAAAAAAAGGAAAACATAATATTTGGATGACCAAATTGGAAACAAATAAGGTAACATCCTGAAATATATACATTAAGGATCCAGTTCATCCAATAATACAGCACTTTCAGTAGATTTATTCAAATAAAATGAAGAACGTGATGGACAAACCTGGGATTATCTGTGGAAGCATCATTATTCGATGGAGTCAATTTCAACAATTTACAAAATATGGAAATAAAATAAATGATAAGATCGTGGATATAAAGAAATGGATTAAGTTTGAATTTAAACATTAAATGCAATAGTTATCCCTAAGTAAATCATATCGTCTTCGTAACGGATTGACCCTCCTCTCTTGTATAAATACGTGTCGCATCTCATTGATTGTTCATATCAAACATACACCCTTCACTACATCTTTTCATTGCTCTCTCCGTCACAGATCTTTGAGCTTTTAGACAGAATCTGAAACAATGGAGTTGGATCTTACACCGAAGTTGCCGAAGCAAGTGTACGGAGGAGACGGAGGATCTTACCTTGCATGGTGCCCTGAAGAGTTGCCAATGCTTAAAGAGGGTAACATTGGAGCCGCAAAGCTTGCTCTTGAGCAGTATGGCTTCGCTGTTCCTCGTTACTCCGATTCCCCTAAAGTTGCCTATGTTCTTCAAGGTTAGGCTTCCTTCTCTTTTTGTCCTATCTTGTCAATTACTTTTGTGTGTGATTCATGCAGTTTAGTATAATAATTCTGATTGGTTTCATTTTGAATAAATTTTATATTTGAAACAAGGATCCCCAATATAATAGTCAAATAATTACATAGTGTATGCCAAAAAAATTCTCTCTTTTTGTTCTAATAGTTTTGAGTTTTTTTTTTATAATAGGTTTGAGTTTTTTTAATAAACTTTATAAGTTAAGTGTGAAACTATGATCCCTGATATAATAGTCAAATACAATACATAGTGTAAGCCAAAAATGTTCGTTCTCTTTTGTTCTCTTAGTAAAAATTTTGTGTGATTTATGCAGATTTGTATAATAGCTATGATTTCTTTTATTTTGAATAAACTTTGTAAGTGAAATTATGATCATAATACAATAGTCAAATAGATTACATAGTGTATGCAAAAAAAAAGTCCATGTAATGCCTTGGCGTGTAAGGAACTGAACGATTGACATCTACGTTTGTTGGTTCCATTTCAGGATCTGGAACGGCTGGAATTGTCCTCCCTGAGAAGGAGGAGAAGGTGATCGCCATCAAGAAAGGTGACTCTATTGCTATTCCCTTTGGTGTGGTGACATGGTGGTTCAACAGCGAGGGAACTGATCTTGAAATCCTTTTCCTCGGTGAAACCCACAAGGCACACAAAGCAGGACAGTTCACTGACTTCTACCTCACCGGCTCAAACGGAATCTTCACCGGTTTCTCAACTGAGTTCGTAGGCAGAGCTTGGGATTTGGACGAGACCACAGTGAAGACACTTGTGGGTTCTCAAACCGGCAAAGGCATTGTGAAGCTCGGTGAGGATTTCAAGATGCCACAACCCAAGGCAGAGGATCGTGATGGGTTTGTCATTAACTGCTTGGAGGCTCCTCTTGATGTTGACATCAAGGACGGTGGGAGAGTCGTTGTCTTGAACACCAAGAACCTTCCTCTTGTTGGTGAGGTTGGATTTGGAGCTGATCTTGTTCAGATCGATGGACATTCCATGTGTTCCCCTGGTTTCTCTTGTGACTCGGCTCTTCAGGTGACTTACATTGTTGGTGGTAGTGGAAGAGTTCAAGTGGTTGGTGCTGATGGGAAGAGAGTTCTTGAGACTCATATCACTGCTGGTTCTCTCTTCATTGTTCCAAGGTTCTTTGTGGTTTCAAAGATTGCTGATCCTGAAGGCATGTCTTGGTTCTCCATTGTGACTACTCCTGAGTAAGAACACGAATCCTTACACACTCTTTTGAGTTTTTTTTTTTAAATTGAAAGAAAAACTAAGAGTTTGTTTATGTCTGTGTAGTCCGATTTTCACACATTTGGCTGGGAGGACATCTGTCTGGAAGGCTTTGTCTCCCGAGGTTTTGCAGGCGGCGTTTAATGTTGATCCAGAGGTGGAGAAGTCTTTCCGTTCAAAGAGGACTTCAGATGCAATTTTCTTCCCTCCTTCAAACTGAAGAAGCAGAAGAGAGTAGTACAAGAACCACCTTTATCTTTAATTGTTGTTTTAACTATTTTGTTGTTCTTCAAGGAACTATTCTAGTCTTGTCATATTTGATTCTCCTCCTGTGGTTTTTATTCAACCGGTTCTTGTTCCCTTTGTTACCGTTTTATTGAAATGTTTCATCAACATCAGTTACTTGCAAACTTTTTCAATTCAAACCCATATCTTCCTCATCATAATGGGATAGGTAGTGCATAATGTAATTTAGGTAGTGCATAATGTATTTTAAATTAAATTTTGACATATGCAGACGGTAAAAGAAATTATCATCATACCAACTTACAAGTTACAACAATAACGAACAAAAAGAAAGATTATGGAGATGAGAGATCTAACGAACGAGTTTAAGAATAAGCGTTCCAAACGCTTGGTATCAAACATTGGCGTCACCGTTTGAACGTTTTCCTGCCTGAGGACTCATTTTATCTGTTTCCATCTTCTTGTCCGCTTCATGTCCCATCTCTTTAGCTCCCACTTCTCCTAAACATCCATTCAAAAAGAGTTTAATAGCATTTCGTTATGTAATAAATAAGTAGTCTATATAGATTGTAAGAAGCTTTACCTTGTCCAATACTTTGAGTGTTTTTTGTTTTGAGCACATGATAGAGATTGTATAGAAAAGCGATGATCACGCTGGTAACTATAACAGATAAGATTATGATTCCAGCAAGAGTTAAAACGTCCAGTGATCCTACTTTGTTACTCTTGTGTTTTCTCTTCAGCAAACCTTCAATTTTTTTGGTATTATTATATCAAATTTAATTAACGTACTAAATATTTTACTAAACTTATTTAGTGTAGAAAAGCTTTTGTTACCCCCGCCCTTAGAAGCTTTGTTCACAACGACTATAGCTTGAAGATTTCGAGCTTTTAGATCTTTAACATCTATCATTGACTGTACTTTCTCACTTGAAGCCCTAAAATATGATTCATCATCGTATTTTCTAAACAGAAAAAAAACACTATGTAAGTAATATAGACATGTGAAACAAAAGAACTGAAAGTAGGATTCTGAGGTTGATTTTTCTTCTTACTTTAAGACAGCATCTCCTGTGGAAAGAGTATACCCGGAAGTTACAGAGATAGAAACGAGTACTAAGAGGACGATGAGATGAAAATTGGAAGCCATTTAAGTTGTTGCCTTCAGTTTTGCCAATGTGAGAAAATATACGAACAAATATGGAAGAAGAGTTTGATATATGTACTAGTTTTTCTGTTGACATATTTGGCGCCTGGTCTTTTATTAATCAACTTGCATATAATACAAGGACGTGATTGGTAAGCGGTCGTTTATTCTATTTTTCTTGATTATGGCTTAGGCCGTCTTCGTTTGACTAAGAAAAGCTTATCTAATGTACTTAAAAAGTGAATACACAATTAGGCAAAGTTATAGTTTAATTCATAATTCTAGTAGTAGTATGTTAGTAACGGATTTCCAAGAAAAATACAAACATAGACATTATTTCCATTAGTTTATACAAACTACTTTTAGGTTTTTGAGTTTGACATCAATTATATATAACGACCAATAAGTTTTGGGGTCTAAATTGGAAAATCTTAACATCTCTCCTGCTGGAAGACTATATTAAAACGTTTAATTCGGAAATATGTTCTGTTCTACATCTATCCTGAACGGTAGGAAATTATTTTCGTTCGTTATATAAATGCAGTCTTTGAAATAGTGTAATGCAATTTATCAACACTGCCTACTTTATTCCACCTAATATTGTATGATAATTTGATACTTTTATATGCAGATTCTTCCAAATTTTAGTATATGTAATACTATGTCACTTTCTATTTTTGTGTGGTGTTGTCATGAATTTGTAACAACTATTTTACATAGTTGGAGACTCGAGTTAATATTAATATTCGTGTGATATTTTTGCTTTTTGGACCACAATCTAATCTTACATCCTACTTTCATTCACGGTTGGTTCTTAATCCAATCAATCAAAAATGTTTTAGGATTTGGGCCTAAGCTCAAAGATGGTTTATACTTAATTTTTTTCTCTTAAGTGAACCCATATTTCCTCGTAGACACTGCCTAACCAGACGTTTGGTATTAATAATATGAAATTTTCCTAAAGAAAAACTAGGCTCATTAGCAATGGGCAGAATCTGTTATCTTTTGTAATTTAAATCACTAAAATAAGATAAGATCGAATCAAAATGAACACGGTATACTATCAAAGAATAAATGTCATCTAAAAATAGCAGAGATATAATACCCATCTAAACTTGCTTATATTTGGTTTTATATGTATTCAACATTAATGGTTAAACATTAGAAAAATATATTTTATTTTATCTATATTATTTCTCATTCAATTTCTAGCTTGGCAAATGAGGAAGATAACTTTCTCAAATTACTTTTGAAAAAGCAACTTGTTATTTGCCCCAACCAATAATACATCTCCACGTGTCGAGATGGGCGTGGCAGAGCAGAGCCCCATGTTATCGACGTGGCAGAGCCCATTCCTTGAAAAGCAAATATTCGCATACAAAGAGTATACCTACACTCTACACTAAGAAAAGCTTATTCAAATCAACACAACACCCCCCGAAAGATACATAATTTACACTCTCAGCCCCTTAAGCAAAGAACATTACGAAATCACAAGAGAATACAAGGACTTAACTGCAAAAATAACTGATGGAGATCGTGTTCAACTTGAAAGCGATATACTCATATATATCCTTCTATATATATATATATAAAGGCCTCTCCGTAGAGAAGAGAGAGAGAGAGAGAGAGAGAGGCGTACGATCTCCGCATCGAAGAAACATTGGTGAGCTTCGAAGTCTGATCCTTTTTACCGTTAAATTTCAATTAACGATCTCTTTTTTTTTAGTGGAGAGGCGAAGAGAATGGGGAAAGGAGGCGAAGAGCAGAGTAACGGTTCCGAATCGTTAAAGTTGGATACTTTCCCCGCTTGGGCCAAAGACGTTAGAGAATGCGAAGAGCACTTCGGCGTCAGCGTTGAGAAAGGTTTAACTACCGATGAGGTGGTGACACGTCATCAGATCTACGGTTTGAACGAGTTAGAGAAGCCTGAAGGGACGTCGCTTTTCAAGTTGGTTCTGGAGCAGTTCAACGACACGTTGGTTCGTATCCTCTTGGCGGCTGCTGTTATATCCTTCGTGCTGGCCTTTGTCGATGGAGATGAAGGAGGTGAGATGGGGATCACAGCGTTCGTTGAGCCGCTTGTGATCTTCTTGATCTTGATTGTGAATGCGATCGTTGGGATCTGGCAGGAGACTAATGCCGAGAAGGCACTGGAGGCTTTGAAGGAGATTCAGTCTCAGCAGGCGACTGTGACGCGGGACGGGGTTAAAGTGTCTAGCTTGCCTGCTAAGGAGCTTGTTCCTGGGGACGTTGTGGAGCTCAGGGTGGGTGATAAGGTCCCTGCTGATATGCGTGTTGTTGGTTTGGTTAGCTCGACGCTGAGAGTTGAGCAGGGGTCTTTGACGGGAGAGAGTGAGGCGGTGAGTAAGACTACTAAGGCTGTGGAGGAGGGGGCTGATATTCAGGGGAAGAAATGTATGGTGTTTGCAGGGACCACTGTTGTGAACGGGAACTGTGTTTGTTTAGTTACGGGTACTGGGATGAGTAGTGAGATTGGGAGGGTGCATTCGCAGATTCAGGAAGCTTCACAGCACGAGGAAGATACTCCTTTGAAGAAGAAACTCAACGAGTTTGGAGAAGCTCTGACGATGATCATTGGGTTGATCTGTGCGTTGGTGTGGCTCATCAATGTGAAGTACTTTCTCTCCTGGGAGTATGTTGATGGCTGGCCTAGAAACTTCAAGTTCTCCTTCGAGAAGTGCACGTACTACTTCGAGATTGCTGTTGCGTTGGCCGTTGCTGCGATTCCGGAAGGTCTTCCGGCGGTTATTACCACATGTTTGGCTCTCGGGACGCGGAAGATGGCTCAGAAGAATGCTCTGGTTAGGAAGTTGCCCAGTGTGGAGACGCTTGGCTGCACAACGGTTATTTGCTCTGATAAAACTGGAACTCTGACAACCAATCAGATGGCTGTTTCGAAGCTTGTTGCTATGGGTTCTAGAGTTGGAACTCTCCGATCTTTCAGTGTTGAGGGGACTTCTTTTGATCCACGAGATGGAAAGATAGAAGATTGGCCTGTGGGTAGGATGGATGCAAATCTTCAGATGATTGCAAAAATCGCTGCCATCTGTAATGATGCTAATGTCGAGCAATCTGAGAATCAGTTTGTTTCTAGAGGCATGCCTACTGAGGCAGCTTTGAAGGTAAAGCGGTCTACTACTCTAGCTTCTTAACTAAATAGACTTCTTCTGCTCGTGTCTCTCAACGTTCATAGGCTGTCAAGTGTTAATCTATTGGTGTTTGTTTCCTTGAGCAGGTTTTGGTTGAGAAAATGGGATTCCCAGAAGGAGCTAGTAAAGCTTCATCTTTGGCTGATGGTGATGTCTTACGTATGTGTGCTTAGTTACTTTTGTTTCTCATGTTTTTTTTTCAGATACATGAAACTCATGTGTATACTCTTTTTCTTACATTACTAAAGGTTGTTGTCGGTTATGGAGTGAACTAGAGCAACGTATTGCCACTCTTGAGTTCGACCGAGACCGGAAGTCAATGGGAGTAATGGTGGATTCCAGCTCAGGAAAGAAGCTGTTACTGGTCAAGGTCTGTTCTATGTGGCTTGTGCTTTGGTTGCATTGATGCATGTTATTAGTTGAAAAATCATTTGTCCCCTCTTTTCTTCAGCTCCTAAGAGAACCATTTTTTTTTTTGCAGGGTGCCGTTGAGAATGTATTGGAAAGGAGTACAAAGATTCAGTTACTTGATGGTTCCACACAAGAACTTGACCAATACTCGAGGGATCTTATTTTACAAAGCCTACATGATATGTCCATGAATGCATTAAGGTGTCTCGGATTTGCGTTCTCAGATGTTCCATCAGATTTTGCTACTTATGATGGCAGTGAAGACCATCCTGCTCACCAGCAACTTCTCAACCCATCTAATTATTCTTCTATTGAGTCCAATCTAACATTTGTTGGGTTTGTTGGTCTAAGGGTGAGTTGTGGTCACCAGTATTATTATTTTTTTGTTCTTCTTTGGTCACTGATTCATGTTCTAACTTTTCAAAATCTTTGAAGGATCCTCCGAGGAAAGAGGTGCGTCAAGCCATTGCAGACTGCAGAACGGCAGGTATCCGAGTCATGGTGATAACCGGAGACAACAAGAGCACCGCGGAAGCAATCTGCCGTGAGATTGGAGTGTTCGAGGCAGATGAAGATATCTCCTCAAGAAGCTTGACTGGAAAAGAGTTTATGGATGTTAAAGATCAGAAGAATCATCTAAGGCAAACTGGAGGGCTCTTGTTCTCGAGGGCTGAACCCAAGCACAAGCAAGAGATTGTTAGGTTACTCAAAGAAGATGGTGAAGTGGTTGCCATGACTGGAGATGGAGTCAATGATGCTCCTGCGTTGAAGTTGGCTGATATAGGTGTAGCTATGGGTATTTCCGGCACAGAGGTACATATCCCTCTCCTCTCATCTGCAAACTACAGGAAGACTATGGTTAAGCTCTGTGGGGTTGTTTTTTGCAGGTAGCGAAGGAGGCATCAGACATGGTGTTAGCAGATGATAACTTCAGCACTATTGTAGCAGCTGTTGGTGAAGGCAGGTCCATCTATAACAACATGAAGGCTTTCATCAGGTGAGTCTTTTGCTGTTACTTTGTATAGGTGGCTTGAGTTATGTAAGTAACATAATACTGATCCTATCTATCTCTGACTGATGATGAATAAAAAAAGGTACATGATCTCTTCAAACATCGGTGAGGTTGCATCGATATTCTTGACAGCTGCACTTGGAATCCCAGAAGGCATGATCCCAGTTCAGCTTCTATGGGTGAATCTGGTAACAGACGGTCCTCCAGCTACTGCTTTGGGATTCAATCCCCCTGACAAGGATATCATGAAGAAGCCTCCTCGCAGAAGCGATGACTCGCTTATCACTGCCTGGATCCTCTTCCGCTATCTGGTATGCAAACACACAGATTCTTCTTCTGTTTTTTCTTGAAACTCTTTGACTAAAAATGGGTTTACTTGTTGTCTACAAGGTGATTGGTATGTATGTGGGAGTAGCAACGGTGGGAGTATTCATCATATGGTACACACACAGCAGCTTCATGGGCATAGACTTGAGCCAAGATGGTCACAGCCTTGTGAGTTACTCACAGCTAGCACATTGGGGTCAGTGCTCATCATGGGAAGGCTTCAAAGTCTCACCTTTCACAGCTGGCTCTCAGACTTTCACCTTCGACTCAAACCCGTGCGAGTATTTCCAACAGGGGAAAATCAAAGCGTCCACACTCTCCCTCTCGGTGTTGGTGGCGATTGAAATGTTCAACTCCTTGAACGCGCTCTCAGAGGACGGAAGCCTCGTGACGATGCCGCCGTGGGTGAACCCGTGGCTGCTGCTGGCGATGGCGGTGTCGTTTGGGCTACATTTTGTGATACTGTACGTGCCCTTCTTGGCGCAGGTGTTTGGGATAGTGCCGCTGAGTCTACACGAGTGGCTGCTAGTGTTGGCTGTGTCGCTTCCGGTGATACTGATAGATGAAGTTCTCAAGTTTGTAGGAAGGTTGACTAGTGGATACCGCTACGCACGTCGCACTCCCTCTGCGAAGCAAAAGGAGGAGTAAGAAGATTTGTAAACGAAAGGCATATTATTTATTTAAAGACACTCTAGTTTTAGCTTTAATATTATTCACTTTGTTGCTTTAACTCGATGTCAGCGTCGTTGGTTATTTTAAATTTTCCAAACGATTCCATTTGGATTGATAAAAATGTTTGCACGGCTGGATCTCATATTAGTTCGTCAACATGGGGTTCTTCAACACAGTCTGTAATGGAAAGATGAATGTTACATTGAAATATGGTTTTTCTTTGAAATAGCTTGATGAGTGTTTTTGATTCAGGTTACAAACTCCGGGTATAGTTCATTGATCATTACAGTTATGGTCACTTTTGTTGAGATTGAATTTGAGATAAATGAGAATATATATAGTTCAAACTTCAAACACAACTTACTTTCATTCATGAATCCCAGCAAAGATTTAGCCACATGAAGAGTCAGTCACATTGGCGACAAGAATCACACAAAAGCTAACTCTAATCAAATGGATAATAGAACAAGACATTCCCCGATAACCACAACACTAATCCCGTTTCAAATGGTGAACCACAGCAGAACATTGCAACGATAATTAATTTTCAGCAGTGAAATTTTAAGTTAGGTAGTAGAAATCATCGTTTTCAAACAGAATTTTCATTTAAGAATCCAATCAGAGATTGCTGAATTTTAGCTAGCTACATGGAACATCAAATTGGCTTAACAAGACAGCACACAAACTCCTTCGTTCTACTTTTTACTACTAAACAAGTGGATGATAACAGAAACAACACACTAATTCCGTCTCCTACTAAAATCTCAACCGTTCGATTAACCGCCGAATCCGTACAGAGTGCGTCCTTGCCTCTTCAAAGCATAGACAACATCCATAGCAGTAACAGTCTTCCTCCTAGCGTGCTCAGTGTAGGTGACAGCGTCACGGATGACATTCTCGAGAAAAATCTTGAGGACTCCTCTGGTCTCTTCGTAGATGAGACCGCTTATACGCTTGACACCACCTCTGCGAGCAAGACGACGAATGGCAGGCTTGGTGATACCTTGGATGTTATCCCTAAGCACCTTCCTGTGCCTCTTCGCTCCTCCCTTCCCCAATCCTTTTCCTCCCTTTCCTCTTCCCGACATCTCTCCTAAGTAGATTCCGAAGCTCTGTAGAATCAAAACCAAAACCAGCTTTCAGTAATTGAAAAAGCTTTCAGTAATCGAAAACGAAACGAAACGAAACCCTAGATTCCCAAATCTAATCAAATTCACAATCGAAATCAAAACTTCCATATTTATCTGGAAACGAAATATACACTGAAACTCGATTTAATATGAAATCTGCGAAACGAATCGAATAATTGCAGAAACGAGGAATAAGAAGAAGAAGACGAGACCTGAATGAGTTTGACGATATGAAGATCTGTGAATGTTTAAGTGTATATAAAAACAGACACGATCCGCGTGCTTTTCATGCCAACCGTTGATTCTTGATCCGATGGTTGTCATATCATTGAAAGTAAAGAACGGATCGATGACGTGGATTTTATTTCCTTCGACCTACCTACCTTATTGGGCCTGTAGCGGGCTCATATATCACCAAAAGTTCGTATTGGGCCCTCCCCTTCGAAAGATGCTGAGGAGGGTTTTAACTTGAGTTTCCATTTCGCTGTGGCCGTGACCGTCGCCGTCATTTGCACCCCCGTTCTCTCTCTCTCCGGTGAGTTCTTATTTCTTCTGCTAATGAGCTTGTGTAGGCAACAGGTTTTGCTTGTTAGGAACTGTGACATTTGTATACAACTTTTACATAATTTGATAAGCATTTTGTTGTATCGAATCTGATTGTAGGCATATGTATGTTGTTGATGATCCCTTTGGTAGGTCTGATTATATATAACAGAGGAGGCTGTTTGTTGTTACTATGTTTCTCACGCGATTTTTCGGGAGGAGATTCTTGGCTGTGGCTGCATCGACGAGATCGGAGTCAACTACTGCAGCAGCAGCAGCTGCCTCGACTGCTAGGATTGCCAAGAACCCTCTTGAAGAGTTCTTTGAGTTCGATAGAAGCCAGGACGAAGACAAACCTGTTGTCTACGGTTAGTTCCTTGTCTCCTTTGAGCTAGCTGCTTTCTGTTTCTGTTCTTACAAAGTAGTTTTGAGTAATCATTTTTTGGTGAGTTAGGCCGAGGATGGAAAGCTTCGGAACTGAGGCTCAAGTCATGGGATGATCTACAGAAGCTGTGGTACGTTCTCCTCAAAGAGAAGAACATGCTGCTGACTCAGCGTCAGATGCTTCAAGCTCAGAACATGATGTTTCCTAACCCTGAACGCATTCCTAAGGTACTTACTACTACTACACACCAAACCTCTCACATTCCAAATTAACTTGTTTTATAAAAAAAAAGAACTGTGAATCTTTTGTTGAAGAAAATGGTTATGTACTTCTTGAACTCTCTGGAAAACATATATATATATATATATATATATATATATATATATATATATCTTGGGTTCTTTATTACCATGGGAGATTGTTATTGTTGGTGAATCATAAGTTTATCTCATAATAGGTGAGGAGATCAATGTGCCGCATAAAGCATGTGCTGACAGAGAGAGCGATTGAAGAACCGGATCCCAGAAGATCTGCCGAGATGAAGAGAATGGTCAATGCTATGTGATCTCTTGTGCTTCTCTTATCAACCCAAAGCAGTGAACTTGAGTCAACTCGCATTTGGGATTATGAAGTAACAAAATAAGCATTCTCAAGAAGCTGAATGAAGAAGACGTTATGGTCTCTAATTAATGGTTTCTGTGTCTCTTATTAGAAAAATGTTGGTCAGTAGCTATATGCACTGTTTCTGTAAAACCATGTTGGTGTTGTGTCGGTTAATTCAGAGCTTTGGTCTTCGAACACAATCTAGAGAGCAAATACAATTTTATTTGGCCGTATTAAGCAGATGAATATTCTGTGTAAAAGTTCTTAATTATATTCATTCAATCTGCTTTTTTTCCCTCAAATACTCATTCCATTCATACAGATAAGGTTTTTGTCAAGATTCACTAGAGATTCAAGTTCCCTAGGTAAAAAGCATGATAAATAGATTCACGTCCAGTGAACCGGTAAGAAGAATGAGAAGATTACTCCTCCTTGGAGCTAATATTCCCCTAACCAAGCTTCTTAATCTCGGCCAGTCTGATGGTTGACGAATCACCCATAAAACAAAACATACACACTGTAGAATACTACTACTACTACTACTAGCTTTCTTTACTTATCCCAAAACATTGTCGAATGCATTTGTGGGAGATTACTTGTTCTTGAAGTGTAAAGACTCTCTCCAGATAAGTTCCTTGATGTCTTGTTCGTCCATGGTTGTCTCCTCAAAGTCAAAGCTGAAAGGAGAAGGACACGTTGGTTCTTCATTGATCTCATGGAGACTAGCCAGATAGGGATGCTTCAATGCTTCCTCCACTTTCACATCAATTAAAACATCTCGTTAGTATATCAAATTTTTACTTACAGTTCCTTTCCATTTACAGCACCCAAACTTGAACAAAACGCACCTGTGATGCGTTTGGAAGGATCAAACACAAGCATCTTCTCAGCGAGATCTAAAGCTATTGGAGCAATGTGAGGGAACTTTTCTCTGAATAATTGTTTTTGAACTCGTGGGAGTTGTTTCAAGTACTTTCTCGCATTCTCACTTCTCAAGAATTCAAGATCAGAGTCGTCTGGTGAACCTATGAGCTAAAAGTATGAACAGAGAAATGCTTTTAAGCCCCACACACACAAAACAAAACAAAACGATGATAGTTATAACGTTTACCTCAGTGATAAGTTTCAGCTGTTGAACATAATCTTTACCAGGAAAAAGCGTTTCTCTTCTGAGTATCTCCATGAAAATGCAACCTACGGACCAAATATCAATAGCTCCTGTGTATTCCGAGCAGTTGAGAAGCAGCTCAGGTGCACGGTACCATCTTGTTACCACATATTCAGTCATCATGTCTGTCTCTGTTGACGTTCTTGCAAGCCCAAAATCACAGATTTTAAGATCGCAACACGTGTTTAGAACCAAGTTGCTAGGTTTCAGGTCACGGTGTAGTACATTTGCAGAGTGTATGTACTTCAAGCCTCTCAAAATTTGGTATAGGAAGAACTAGAGGAAAAAAACATGATAACAATTTCAAATGGTAGAAATCATTATGTAACCAATCTATAGCTCTGATTATAAATGTGTCACTGATCATCAACGAATAAAATATCACGTAATTCAGATGATTTGATTTTAAAAAAACACTCAAATAATTCAGGATATTTCAGATATTTTTTGATAAAAATATTTAAATACTTTTAGAAAATTTATGATAGTTTGGATAATTTATTTTTTCAAATACTTCTATATCTTTTAATATATTTTAAAATTATATTTATACATTTATGGCTATTTTATATTTTATATGTATATATAGCTTATATATATATATATATATATATATATATATATATATATATAGGAACCGTTTGGATGTTTTGGAATATCGATTGGTACCAGTTTTGGCCATTTCTTGGGATATCATGTAAAATGCTCATGTCTAGCTCACTAGCCATCACAGTAGTGTTGGAACACTAACCTGAGAATGGTCATCGGTCAGAGTTTGACTGGATCTTATGATCTGGTGCAAATCAGTATCCATCAATTCATAAACGATATACACATCTTCAAACCTATCTTTCTCTGGTGGCTCGATTATATCTTTCATTTTGATAACCTGCAAGCAATGTGAACATGATACTTCAACTATAAACGAAATGGTAACAGTCAAGAAGAGATTACATTGTCGTGATCCATGTGGCAAAGGAGTTTAATCTCCCGGAGAGTTCTTTTAGCATCAACTCTGTTGTCAAACGCGTTTGTTATCTTCTTTATAGCAACATCTTCGTTAGTTTCTGAGTTTGTAGCACAGCTACAAACAGAACAAAAGGTATGAAGAACAAGATTGGCTGGCTACAAGAATGATTAAAAGTTGATAAAGAAAAAAGACTTACCAGACAATACCATAGGCTCCTTGACCCACAGGTTGAATAGGAGGAATGTATTTTGAAGAGAGCTCAAAAATGTTACCGAGTACATTGTACAAAACATATCTACCGTCATATGTCAAGATTCCTTCATCTTCCATATTTTCCATCTCTGCTTTGTAAGAACTTGGATCAAGACAAGTCTGAAGAAAAAACAAAGAGAAAACGAGTTCTTAAGACTGTTTCATCACCCAAGTAGCTGATAGCTGCTGCCTTATATAAAAGACAAAGTAGGAGTGGAGGGAGGGAAAATGGTGGCCCCTTTTGCTTTTGGTGGGCCAAATATAGATAACAACTTTCTACTTAATTTTTGAAATTTGAATGAGAAGTTACTATTCAACGTTATGATGGACTTCTACATATATCACTAAGTAAAAGTTCTCTACTCGTGGGTCAACGGGTCCCTAGACCCTAGGTCACTTGTTTCACATGGAACTCCAACGTCAAAACTCAAAAAACAGCAAAAGTGGTAGACATACACACACAAAATAACAGATTATTTCAGTCAACAAGTTAAATGTTTATAAACCTCAAGAAAGAGCCTAGACTAGAGAAATGCAACTTCTCAGTTCGAAGTGCTCAATGACCAAAATAAACAGAGCCGGTTCAATAATAAAGTGTCAAATAACAACTTTCAACCTTATTTGATCAAATGCTCTGGCGCATAATGATTTGAGAAAGTGATCAAACCCATACACAACCATCAATCCCCTTCTTATTATTTGAGGAGACCATTTATAAATAAACCTTTCAATCATGTGTAATTAACAAGTTTGCCATTACTTACTTGTCATCACCACAATCCACCTCACAACTTTTTTTCAAAAACCCTCTCTTGCTTAGATTTATTACATGTCATGCCATTGCCTAAAACATATAGTATGTCATTCATTTTATGCATCTATGTAACATTGTGTATTTACTATTAATTGTAAAGAACGTCGTATTAATTGTGTTCGTATTAATTGTGTGACTGTTTCGGAAATCTATAAATGGAATATCCATAAATGCAACATTGATTATTTGACTTAATCACACATCTATATTATTGTTTTCATAGTACATCATAAAAAGTAGGCACCAAATATATATTATCGGAGAGTTGCATATATAGACGTACATAATATGAAACTCAGTTAGTACAATCTATATGTTTCGTGTTGTATATAGATTTCTTCAATGGATATCACCGTTATTATTATGTACTCTCTATTGAATTTTCATATATAGACTCCGTAATAATAATCACACAAGGTATGAAGATTCTACATGTTTGATCTAGAAATGCAAAGATCTATTTAGTTTTTAATAAACGCCATACCGACGTAAGTCAATATATATTTTGTGAAAAGATCTATATCAATATTTAGCCATTATAGAATTTAATTTATATTGTAATTGAAGGATGAATTTTATAATGGCAAATTGATTGATTTTTGCAAATCATCCTTTAGTATTTTTAATGACATGTAGTTATTGATAAATCATTGAGTTTTTATCGATACAAAATTATATAAAGAAAGTTTTCCTAATCTGATTGGACAAATATTGAAAATTGGCAATCAATTCATAACTTAAGATGATTGATTTTATAATTACATATGTCTCGGTAATTACATGTGTATATAAAGAAAGATATATTTTGAATGATTCCACATCGTTCTATAATGTGTGTCAAAAAAATGATTAATTTGATTAGTTTATATTTACCATTCTTAGGGCGATTTGATTTTTGTAACACCACCTAAATATTAGTTATTTAAAATACTCCAACAACTTTGATAAATATTTCATTTCTCAACCCTAGAAATATTAAATTTCTTTACGAATCATAAATGATACATGATATTTTTAGGGACTAGAAAATATAAAAGATTCATAATTATGTTCTTTTATAAAATTTTAGTAGGTGGCATTTATTTTGAATAATATTTTTGTATTTTATGGGATACATGACATTTATTTTAGAACTGGAAACAATACAAACTGTTCTATATTGTAAAATAAGTGTTGTCTATAAAAAATTATGAGCAATCTTGAAAAATTGTAAAATCTATTCAAAAAGAAATTCCATATTAATTTTCTTGATATTCCTTAAATTTTGCAACAATACTTTTATTATAAAATTATCATAAATGGTGACAGTTATTAAATTTGAAAATTTATATAATTCTTTCCGAATAAATGTAAAGATATAACCATTTTTAATGTGAACTTCCTTAATTTTTGCCATATGTGTATAGTACTTTCTATAATTATCTTGAAATCTACAATTATAATCCTATACGAAATTAATAAGATAGTCTTATATATAGTTAAAATTGATAGGATTTTGACTATATATATACGATTCATATTTTTATAATATTTAATTTCTTTACGATTCATAAATAATACATGTCATTTTTAGAGACTGGAAAATATGATTATAAAACTTTGGGATATGACTTTTATTTTTATTGATATTTTTTTTATTTTATGGGAAATGACATTTATTTTGGTATAATATAAACTTTTTTATACTGTAAATTCAAAATATCGTAAATAAAAATTTATGAGCAATCTTGAAACATTATAAAAATACATTCAAAAAGGAATTCCCTATTAATTTTTGCAACAAAAACAATTATTAGAAAATTTTCATAAATGGTTACATACATTAAATTTGGAAATTGATATAATTATTTCCGATTAAATTTAAGGACAACATCATTTTTAATGTGGATTTCTTTAATTTTCGTCCTATACATATAATACTTTATATAATTTTCAGGAAATCTAAGAAAAAATAGGGATTTACAACATTACTTTGTGGCAACCTCTAGATATATCAGGTGATAAAAAAAAGAGATCGAATCCAACATTCGAAATATAGCCCCTGGTCTCGTGCTCCCTCGAAACTTTTTAGTAAAAACAATTTTTATAAATAAAAGATAAATTAAAAGAGATTCATGTGTATTTTGAATCATAATGAATATTAAAGTTCGATAAAAGGTCTATTTTGCAATTTTGAGTCTTAATAAGCCCACTAAATTTAAAATTCATATTAGTTTCTTCTTTTTTCTTTCATTTTCCAACTTAGTATTATTTACTTCAATTTATTTATATTATTTTACAATTTTTATGTACTTCAAAACCAGTATAATTTTAATGAAATATAATGAATTTACTTCAATAATAAGACAATTACTGTTTGTGTCAACCGTAATAAGGTTATCTTTACCCAAATACTTCAGTAAACCTTTTTGTTAATTGAAAAATTCAGTAAACTTCTCATCTCAAATTAGTCTTTCTTACATTAATATGGATATCAATGTTACTTATGCTAATCTATGATATGTATAATATGTCATTTTCCGTGTTTTCAATATCTATACATTAAATTTATAATTTCTTTTAATCCGTTCATCCTGCGCAGGGCGCGGGTCATTACCTAGTACTATACTAAAAGGTAAATAACTTGAAAGGAGAGAGTGTCCACGTCACTCATTTAATTCAGACCAATGAGAGACAAGCAAACATCCACGTCGAGCCTTCCTTTCCGCTGATGGGCTTCAACCGAAATTCGATTATGGGCTTCGACGTCGTGTTGTTTGTCCCAGCCCGTTAGCCCAAACCATGCTCACATCACGTTTCTTGCGTAAACCCTAAGCGCCGCGTGGGATTGACGATTCGAGTCCTGCTCATCTTCCTCTTCCTTCCGTTTCAGAGCCAATCGTCTGTGAAATCAATTTCTCCCCACCTCTTCGCACTCTTTTATCCTCCATTAACCCCATTAATGGGGTCCGTTGGCTGCCTCCTTCGGATCTTTTATAAACCCTCCACTTCACGAAATTGGATTTACATCCAAATTGATTTTCCTCTCTCCAATTTCAATCGCGATGAAGACTACCGGTTCAATCGACTCTGTGAACTCGAAAAGCGAAGCGGCGGCCCTCTCCGCTCCGGTGAAAACCGGTGATCAATCCGGTGTTACTTCCGGCGTCGTCTCCTCGGTGAAGCCAGCGGTCACAACGTCTGCCTCAGCCGGTCCGGTCAACCCAGCCGTCAATTTTTCCGAGAAGGTGCTGCTCTTCGTTTGCTACAGGTAAAAATCATCTCAGTTCTATTACAAAAAGCCTTTGACTTTGAACACTAAAACATTATACTTCACTGAGTTATCAATGAATCTCCAGCGATTTGATGAGGCAGCCAGTGCTTTTTACGTGAGAGTAAATGAAGGAGATAGCTGATGCATTCAGGTTTGTTTGGAACCCTCCTGATGTTTTGTCTTTTTTAAAATCATTTCTCAAGAGAGTTGAAGTGTCTTTCCTTTCTTCAACAGAGAAGTTGTAGATTCTTGAAGGAAGTTGGTTACTTACATAATTTAACTTTTGCTTTGGCGTTCAGTCCAATGGTTGTTGTTGTTGATTTGACTTGATTTTAGTTGTTCTTCCCAGATCCTGATTGCATCGCCCGGAAAAACTCAGGTTTGCTAATAAAGGACATGTTTATTTGCTAATATTGTGGTCCCTCATCTCCTTCATCACGTGATCTTAGTTGGTTCTTTCTGATTGCTTCATGTCTTTTCTACTTTGGCTTATTGAAACTCATATCCAGGAGCTGGAGAAGGAACTTAAGCTTCTCAAGAGTCACTCTATATTTGTAAGCAATAAAAGCTTATACGACTTTGTTTTATTATAACTCTCATTCAAATGTTTGTGATTGATTCATTCGTAGAAAGATGTGTGTTTTGTGGACTTCTGATCCAGGAGATAGAGAGAGACAAGGTTTTGCAATAAGCAGATATTCTTCTGTCTCTGTTAGTCTCTACTCTTCTCATGGACGGTGGAAGAACGGTAAGTTTTCACGACCTCCCCTGCTTTGTAATGCATGATTTCTTGAAACTGATTGTTTAAAGTCTTAATTATAGAGCTTTTGGACGGAGAAGAGAAGCTGGAAGAAATGTTGGCTGTTATTAGCGAGAGAGCTGGAGTATTGGCCACAGCTGATGGAAACCAAGAGCTTTAACGCAAGTGTCATCTAAACTAATTGTCTTCAGAACTTTTGTGAGGTAAAGAATGCATCTTCTTTGCTCACGAGTTGAAATTTTATTTCAATCTATGATCGTTTGTTTTTGGAAATTTTAGGACTTTGATTACGTGTTTATCTATTTGGTCTTTTTTATTAGCATCATTCATGTGAATAATCTGCAGAAGTCGATTTTTAAATTCAATGTAGGTTTCGTTGTCACAAGTATTTGTTTGTATCAGATTCATCTTTATAGAGTGATTGTTTAAGAAAAGATACTTCTGTTGCAGCGGAGCGGTTGTGGTTGTGGCAGAGGTTGTGGTTGTGGTTGTGGTTGTCAAGATGTTAAGAAGAAAAAGAAAGGTAGAAGACTGACGAAGAAGATGAAAATCAATGAAAAGCGGGTGCTTGGGTCTAAGAAGGTTGTGCTTGGATATTTGAGGTGTTATAAGGGGGGGGAACTATAAAATGATTTTCACCTCCTGAATTATTTGTCGTGGCTGGAGGAGTTGTGATTCTGGGACCGAACTCTGTGTTTTTTTTCTTTGCTGGTGGAGGAGTAAGAAAAACATTCAGAGATTTTGTTTGATATACTAAGCGTTTCAGATTCTGGATTGTCCAAGAAAGTAAAATTTAGGATCAGAGTTCTGAAACAATGTGATTTCAAGCAAGCTGATTCCTTTTTTTTTTTTTGAAACAAACAAGTTGATTTCCATCTTAGGATTCTCCTGTGTGCTACATACCAAATGCTTAAAAGTATGAAATCTCTTTATATTCGGAACTTCAGAAGCAAAGTATAAGTTCTTACATATTCAATTCAGGCTGATAACATCAGACAACGACATACTGAATTCACATAAAAAGCCACTGAGTTTGTTAGATGCCTGAGCTATCGCTAAGCAAACATCAGTCATCGAAACTATTATGTAGGGAAATCAAAATTTGTGATCAACAACGCAAACACAGAAGCATATGCGGACAAGCTGTTTCCATTTCACTGTATTATATTATATTGAAATTTGAGATGAATTGACAAATCAACAACACAAGAGTTTTAAAATCCATCCTCACACACAAAACTTTAACAAACTTATACAACAAATTTTAAGGGGTTTGTTTTTAATTACTTTTAGTTTTATCTTTATTGTATATTTTAAGAAAAATCAACTTAATTAAGTTAACATAAAATATTTTACAAAATCAACTCAATTCTTTAAATTAAAATAAAATATTATAATTAAGTTATTACAAATATAAATTCCATGAAAAATTGAAAGACACTATTTTGGAAATCATGAAAATGTTCCAACTAAAAGAACAAGATGATGTCTTCAAAAATAAAATCAATATCAAATACTACGTACTAAAAACAATATAAGAAGTACATAGAAGGAGATGAACATTTAACTGAACATATAAAAGGACTAGGGAAAACATATTAATAGAAACAAAAAAATGAAGATAACAAAAACTAAGAAAATAAATTTAATTAAGCATATATAAAAATGACTAAAAACATATAAATGGGAAATACATATCATAGAAGGAACAAACCAAAAATGAATGAAACTTTTTATTTTTATCATGGGTGCACAGTTGAACAACTAACTATTTAAGATGAAAAATAGATACTTTCGCTAAATTATTGAACATCAAATAGCGGAAAGAAAAATTATGTAGATACAAACATTAATCTTAAAATATATACAGATGAAAAAACTACATTAACTAACTATATATGATAAATTACATGCATATTGTCTGTACATCGGATCGCACAAATTGCATAGTATCATAAATAGTCATTCCAGATATTACCCATCTACCAGGAGAGTTTTTATAAAATTAATCGAAATGCGTGAAAATTAACACTATCCATAACATTATTAATATGATTTTACTTAACAGTTCTATAATAATCATTTGAAGCTTCAAATGATAATTAACAAAAAATAAAATACAAAAACATCATACTAAATATAAACAAATATATTACGACTGAGATTAAGAAAACATCAAAATAATTTATTCTACTCAGTTCTAAGTTTCATGAATTATTAATATATTTTATAATATCAAAAAAATGTGATAAAAATAATATTTTTGACAAGTTATACTAAAGTTTATTAAAAATACAAAATTATGATAATTATTTAACAAATAAAAATCTATAAAAATACAAACTTAAACAAAACAACTTACATAATATCAAAAACTATAAATTGATAAACTTAAAAGTATAAACCGCGCGTTGCGCGGTTAAAAACTCTAGTGTAGCTAAAGGCCTAAAGCTAACAGTTTAGCCTCAGTAACCACACAAAAAGTATCAATAAACCTGGTTCAGTACTTCTAACCTGAGTTGAACCGGATCGACCCAAAATTTACACAACCTTAAAAAAAAACTTATCATTTTCGTCCGCTGTGACGTCATCGTTTTCCTTCCAATGGAATCTACTTGTGCGTAAAACGCGTTCACACCTAAAACAACAGAAATAACCAAAAAACCACTAACGAACATGTCCGCATGTTCCACACCTCGAGGCTATTCTTGTCAATTCACTCACAAACAAACTCAAAAAATCGACGCGTTTTGATATTTTAGTGGCCCTTAAACACGGAGCAATGTTTTCCTCCAATAGAAACCTTGACTATAGTATTATTCTTTTCCCACTTGTACTCCACCAACCTCTAATATCCAACCGTCCATAAAAATTCTTCTACTAGATCCTCACCGTTGATTGAGTTAACTAATATTGACCACACGATGTCCCGTTATCTAACGGCATCTAATAACAGAACTGTCCTCATCTTCAGACAAGAACCCTATATATATTTTCTTGTACTTTCTGTCTCGTGTTCACCTCGTGCCAGCCACTCTCTTTCCCCACAAAGGTAACGCTTTCTATTGCTCTGCTTCTTCGATCATCATTATGAAAGATGTGTATTGATCGTAGTAGATCTTCGATTCCGTTACTGTGGTTGACTTTAGTCAACGTTATCTATGTGGTTCGATCGCGACTTTAGTCAACGTTAATTCTGTGGTTGGATGTACTTAGGGTTGTGTTGTATTACGTATGTTATTAGATTTGAACTTGTCTTAAATCTGCTTGATTGGATCTTAGATTTTAGCGAAGATGACGACGAAGAGCTACCCAACTGTTAGCGAAGATTACCAGAAGGCTATCGAGAAGTGCAAGAGGAAGCTTAGAGGCTTGATCGCTGAGAAGAACTGTGCACCTATCATGGTCCGCCTCGCGTAAGTAATCTCTAACAATAAACCGTTTTCACCTTGTGGTTTTGACTTAGTGTGTTGCTGTGTCTGATATTCCTCTGGTTTTGTGTAGATGGCACTCTGCTGGAACGTTTGATTGTGCATCAAGGACTGGTGGTCCTTTCGGAACGATGAGGTTTGATGCCGAGCAAGGTCACGGAGCTAACAGTGGTATCCACATTGCTCTCAGGCTGTTGGAGCCTATCAGAGAGCAGTTCCCTACCATCTCTTTCGCTGATTTCCATCAGCTTGCTGGTGTGGTGGCTGTTGAAGTCACCGGTGGTCCTGAGATCCCTTTCCACCCTGGAAGAGAGGACAAGCCGCAGCCACCACCAGAGGGACGTCTCCCTGATGCTACAAAGGGATGTGACCACTTGAGGCAGGTGTTTATGAATCAGATGGGTTTATCTGACATTGATATCGTCGCTTTATCTGGTGCCCACACTCTGGTTTGTATATATATATCACTCCTACAAAAATTTTTTTTTTTTTTGGGTTTCAATCTACAAATTGTTGATGAATTGATTTGCATTATCACAGGGAAGATGCCACAAGGATAGGTCTGGTTTCGAAGGTGCTTGGACTTCAAACCCTCTTATTTTCGACAACTCTTACTTCAAGTGAGTATCTCCATCTTATTATAGGTTTTGATTTATTCAAAGGAATCAATGCTGATAATATGTATTATATATGACCAGGGAGCTCTTGAGCGGTGAGAAGGAAGGTCTTCTTCAGCTTGTCTCCGACAAGGCTCTGTTGGATGATCCTGTGTTCCGTCCTCTTGTTGAGAAATACGCTGCTGTATGCATCCTTTCTCTTTAAACTTTTCTCTTTTCTTTGAGTTTGTGGTGTAGGGAACTAAATGTTATGATTGTTATAATGTGTTAACAGGATGAAGAAGCGTTTTTCGCTGATTACGCTGAGGCACACTTGAAGCTTTCTGAGCTCGGGTACGTGTTTATGAATTTGAGTTAAGAGTAGGAAGAGAATCTAAGTTGAATGGTGTTATGATATTGAGTTTGAATCTGTTGTTGGTTGGCTGCAGGTTTGCCGACGCTTAACCTGACATGTGTGTGGTGGCGGTCGGAGAGTTCGCATTACATTTGAACTTCTTTCATTTGTTTGCTTAATGTACTCTTGGATTTGCGTAGCTTGTGTTTTTTTTGGGCGGTGTTGTGATATTGATTCACATATGTTGCGCTTTTGATGGTTAAAACATTCTAATAAACCAGTTTCTCTCATTATAAACCGTCTGTTGCGCTTTTGATGGTTAAAACACTAAAACCCCGAAAACATTTTTTTATAAATTTGAAAAAATCAATTATAATTCAATCATTCTTTTAACAAAATCAAATTGATTATTTAAATTTATAAAACTGGTAAAATAATCTTATTTGTAAATATTTTGACTTTATTTGAGTTGAATATAAATTTATGATTTTCTCTTTTATTATCAGTTTTAAAATTCTTTTACTGGTAATTATATATGTCAGTTTTCTCAAGTACTCGTTTTTTAGTTTTTGTTATAAAATAGCTCTCAAAAAATAAAATGACCAAAATATTTTTTTTTTGTTTTGAAAATTTTAATTTTAATTTTTTTATTTTTAAAAATTTTAACATAATCCTAAAATCTCACTCATTAATTATAAACCCTAAGTCTTAAATTAGTTAATCCAATAGTTATACTTACCCTTTAATAAAATCTTCTTTGGTCATTTTTCTATTTGGGATGTTATTTTTGTGAAAATAAACTAAAAAATGCTATATAAGATAATTTCTCAATTATATAATATTTTTATGAAGAAATATTTTAAAGAGTGAATGTGTGATATACCCCCAACGGAGGTCTAAATTAGAGAAATATCCATGATGTGACATAAAGACAAAACATGATGACTTTTGTGATTTGAATGGACAAAATTACTCTTACTTCGTTATACAAAATTTGTTAGCGAGTTAACATATTTTTAACATGATATAAAAATTGTTAGCAAATTAACAAAATTTTAACATGCTACAAATTTTGTTATCGGGTTACGTCTATTTATTAACGTGTTAAACAAATCACTAACAAACAGGTTAGCATGTTAACAATGCTAGTATCATAAAAATACATATATTAACCGTTAATCAATTATCTATCAAATAGCCGTAAACCTATTTGTAACAGCTAACACTCTATGTATCCGTTACAAATTCATTAAAATATAATAATAACGGGTAAATAATGAAATAGCTGCTAACTTACATAAAATCTAAATAAAAGAATGTATATTTCAAGATATGAAATTGGAAATAATAGAATTAGTATGAGATAATAACATTAGCAATATGGCTGTCAAAAGAATCAGAGTAAAAATTAGAGATTTATGTTGAAAAAATGAAAGCATAAATATGATATGTGTGAAAGATAAAGAGATAAGAAGATAGGGAAGAGAAGAGAGAGAGAGAATGATATAAGGGTAAAATGGTCCGGTTTTTGGATCTTGAAAACTGAGGATAAATCGCCAATTATAGCTCGGTTTAGGGACAATCCCACCAATTTATGTATTTTAAATTGTATTTTCGAATCTATTTTTAGACGTTTGAGATATATTATTCTTTTTGAATGACTCTTAAAAAGTTCTCACGATATTTTTTGAAACTAAAATTAATTTAATAATTTGAAAACATTTAATACTCATATGATAGTTTCCTACTGAAAATTAAAAAGAACATTTATAGTTTAGAGGTTACATTAAAATTCTAAAATTCATATATAATTTAAATATTTCTCAAAATCTAAAAGTAAAGAAAATATAACATATGAATTGCATAATGTATTTCAAATGCCTAAACTTAACATAAAAGTTGATTTGATTTGAATATTTAGATATATTATCAATAAATATTATCTTATAAATTTTTGAATATTTTTGGATATTAAATCTTAAAATTGATTACATATTTAAGTATATAAATATGATTCAAATATATTAGGATACCTGAAATATTTCAATTAAGATTGTGTTTAATTCCAATTCTTTAAATATCAAAATTTTGAATTTGTTTTAATATTTAACCAATTTCGATACTAAATTTTCAGATCGGTCTTGGGTTATGGGTTTGATAGCTTTTGTTTGTGGGTTTTTTGCTGCTGGCTATGAGAATTCCGTTTGTGATCAATCCACTTGAGGAGAAATGAAATTCCGTAAATTGGTGGTCGTTATAGCTTCTTATATAGTGTTTACTACGAACACCACCTCAGCTTAAACGATATGATAATCGCGATGTCCTTCCTTTATCGATCGTTGTTACCTCATGAGAGTGTTGAAGATGCATGTAGGGAGACAATACACACCAAATATGTTGGCGTATAGACCAATTCTGTTGATATTGATCCAATTTGATAACCACAGTGGATCGTTGGCCACGTGTTGTTAACAAACGTGAATAAATAAAGCAACAAAATTAAAAACAAAATTCGATCCAAGCTAACTCATTTTTACGGTTTATATATAGATTATGTAAATGAAAAATTTGTAACCTCTTATAGTCGTATTTATTCTATTTCAAAATTGAATATTCATTCTTTTTATGAGAACTTTTTATTTAATAAAATGGGGCTTTCCTAATTTTAAAAAGATATAAAAACATTGATGCACCATATATAATCAAAATCAACACCACAACAAGGGAGTAAAGATTTTGAAGTCTAGTGTCTTTCAAAATGATTGCTATTCAACACTTTTCTACCTTAAGGATCTTCTTTTGCGGTTCACTACAGCGGCTTTCTTTTACGGGGAATTGGGTTGTATAACCTTCAAACAAATTATAATTCATTAGATAACTAAAACTCCTAATTCACCTATATATAACCATCACATTATAAATAATAGTTATATTACCCCTTAATTGTGACCCATGTGACCTGCTGAAAGTTTATTTATCAAAATTAATATTAAATAAACAACATAATAATTTGTGGTTATTATATCTGCACATCTCTTATCTCCTTCTTCTTCTTTTTACCAAATTGTGGCTATCATTTATGCACATCTCCTTTCTTTTTCTTCCTCTTTTTACCAAATCTCTGTTTCTTCTTCATCGTACAAACTCATGATACTTCATCTTAAAACAAGGAATAAACAAATATTTTGAGCTTACAAAATTGGGTTCAGAGGAGAAGATGACACCATAAAGAATGAGGTGACATCGCACTTTTATTCATTGTTTCTATTTTTGTTTTATACATTGTTTCTGTTTTTATACTATATTTCTGTTTCTGCTTTTATACTATGTTTCTCTTTTTGTTTTAGTAATCCAATGGTAAAGAATAACACCGGAGGACCGGTAGAAGCGTCGTTGTGTCGAAAAAAGAAGAGGAGATAAAGATGATCTTCATATGGCGGTGAAGAATAACGACGGTGAACGAAGTGAAGGTGTATCAGTACGTTTGAAAAAAGAAGAATTGGAAAAGATGAACTCGTCGTCCATACTATATTTGGTGAACGAAATAGTATAGTATATATTATTTAGTGTAGCTATTTATGTAAGGTTACCATACTATTTGGAACATATTTCCATACTATTTATTAAAAATATAATAATCTAGAGACTTTCAATATTTGAAAACGCGATAAACTATTTATATCTCGGATGTGGGTTGACATTTACTGGTTGGGGTATAGTTTTATCATTTGACGATTAATAGAAAGTGTTTCATTTTGTTCACCAATATGTACTATACTATTTATTTTATTCTATTATATTTGGGTTTATGATCTATACTTGGGTTTATGGTTAAGTGCTTGGGTTGAGGTTTGTATTTAGTTTGTTACATTCAATTTGGATTTATAGTTTATACTGGGTTTTGGGTTTAGTGATTAAAATTTAGGGTTTAGTATTTGGATGGTGGAGGTTGAGATTTGGGTTTAGTTTGTTCTATTCTATTTGGGTTTATGGTTTATACTTGGGTTTAGGGTTTAATGACTAAGATTTAGGGTTTAGTATTTGAAAAGTGGGGGTTGAGATTTGAGTTTAGTTTGTTCCATTCTATTTGGGTTTAGGGTTAATAGTTAGGTTTAGGGTTTAGTGATTAAGATTTAAGGTTTAGTGTTTGGAGAGTGAAGTTTGAGACTTGGGTTAAGGGCCTGACTGGTGTAACTGCAGCGGTTGCGGTTGTGGTTGCGGGAGTTTGCGGGTGCGGGTGGTTGCGGTTTTAAGCATTTTTTAGAGATTTGTACGACTGGTATAGCTGTTAGAAATTGTTGCGTTTGCGGGACTCTTATGACTGGTAAACTACAAAACGCAACATCTGTTAAATAATAATTTAACAATATTTACATTTATATAATTATAAAAATATTAAAAATCATAATAATATGATAAATATAAAATTTATATTTATAAAATCATATTATTCAATTTTAAAAATTTATAGAAAATATTTTAGTTTTGAATTTTTATAATATAAATTGAAATATAATATGAATACATTTTACAATTTCTATTATTTTAATTGAAAATTTTTATTGGATATTTTTAGTATTATTTTTATTTATTCTGTTTTTAAAGAAAAAAATTTACCCTCCCGCAACCGCCCGCAACCGCAAATGCTAGCTGGAACCAGCTTTTGATTTTAAGAGGTTCAGAGCGGTTTGAAGCGATTTGTAGCGTTTTCTGTGATTGTTTCGAAACGCCAACAACCGCTATAAACCGCAAAAGCTGCGTTTGCGGGTGGTAGCGGGAAAACCAGTCGGCACCTAAATTTGTATTATTCTATTTGGGTTTATGGTTTATACTTGGGTTTAAAGTTTAGTGATTAAGATTTATGGTATGTTTAGTATTTAGGATTATATGTGGGATTATAATCTTATACTATTTCGACGATAAGGAATAGAATAAGCAATGCATATATATGTGTGGGTAGTAAATATATACGTGGATGTTTCTTTTTTTTTAAGTACAAAAATTTACATATATTTTTTCTTTTTGTTTTATGAATCAAGTTGCTTATTCTCTCTCATTGACCTGTTACTTACAAAGAGGAAGGATAGAACCGGATAAATTAGGACAAAAATGTTAGATAATAAATTATGTCAACATCATGTGCATGCACTTAATAAACTGCACAAACTTGGTCATCTCGCAAATTCACCCTTCTTTTATCTTTAAACTACTTTTATAACTTTTTCCATTTTTTTCTTGCAATTAAAGTTTCAGAAACATGGGATTGGAGCGACGAAGAAAGAATGAAGAGTGGAGTGGCCTTTTGCTTAACACATTCACACCATGTTAATTAGAGTTCGAAGCTGTTCGTTTTTTTTTGTGGAAATTGGCTGTGTAACATTAGTTAACAACTCCTCTTTCAATACCGTGTGGGCCACTTTTGTTTTATACATTCATTTCTTCTTCTTTAGTCTAAAAAAGGAAATTCAAAGCAATTATAGCTTCAAAAGAAAGAAGAAACACTATCATATTGAAAAAAAAGAACTCAGCTGTTCTAAGTGAGACAAATTAAGGCAATGATATGTGAATATACTATATAATATACATAACGGCAATATAATATACTATATCATAGACCAGGGATATTTTGAAACGTTTAGTCAATTGGTGAGACAAACGTATTCATTAATGCGGTGCACAATAAACTTAAAAACTTAGGTTACATGCCTAGATCGAGATGCCACGATTGAATTTAAGTAGATAATCATTGTCAATAGTTCCGTGGCCGTAACTTGTGTACGAACACTTGGCAACATTTTAGTATTTCACTTTTCTTGAGGGAAACATTTAAAGATGCTAAAATAGTTTAATGGATTCTCGAAAGATCAAGTATTGGTTGTTTGTTTAAACATGTATATATAAGTTCAGATATACAAGAAAACGATTTGACCGGATGATGATTTATTGAGCCCAATCAATCCAACAATCTCCCTAGTGTACACGATGCAATCTTTGACCAGTATAAATGTATAATGAATCAGACTATGATACATACGTAACACTTTTTGCAGAATTAATATTCTAAAGTGATACTTCACTTTTCCGTCAAAAAGATAACACTTCAGATAAGTCACTAAAACAAAAGACGTTTAACTCCACTGAGAAACTTATCATAAAGTCGACGTTTAATTTATGTCTAGTAACATCTTAAGTACCTAACTGGGCGTCAGGGCGTGGATATACGTACGTGTGATGCAATATATAGAGTAATACAGTATATATCTAGTCATCTAGAGAAAAGAAGAAAAATCTTTAGTCATTTTCGTAAAGGAGTTGGAGATTTAGTTGAGAGTACGTATAGTAGGGAGATAGCAAGCTGTTGAAGGTGGAAACAAGAGCAAACCCAATAACTAGTGATCCCACATGACTATATACGTGTCATTCTTCTATTTAATTGATTTCGTTTTTTTTTCTTATTAATTGATACTACTATTGAATAAAGGATCGTTTTGGGACCGCTGGAGAAGTAAGCTTCGATCCATTATATAGTTTTATAAATGACTCTTAAGTCTTGAATCATTTTAAAATATAAAAGAGTCTAGTGTTATTGTATTTTTCATATAGATACCGTCACTTCGAAAGATAAGTCGATCATGTAAAAAGTCTTAAGACAATATACATAGCTAAAATACAAAGGAGTTCCAGGAATATTGGTTAATAAAAACAAAATACAATTCAGCAAAAATTAGGCAACCTAAATAATCACTTGGCCTTTTGTGTTGTTATTTCACTAGCTACCAATACTTAAAGTACGACTTGCAAGTAGTCACCGGTGAATAAAGATCAACTTTGATAAGATAAATAAATGAAACTTCACTATATCACTATGAGAATTTATATATCGTTTCTATCCATCAAGTAATCTCTATAAAATTATAGATGGTTCGATATTTTTTTGATATTACAAACAAAGCCTTATATCGGAAGAAGCAAAATACTTAAGTAATATATTCCATCTATAGATCAACTTATTTTTATAACCAATTAGTTTTATGTTATAACCAGGACTAGTTATAACCCATCTAACTTATAATATTTGATTAATAGTATTTTCATTTCTGATATGTAGACTCAACTTTTGTGTAAACAGTTTGGAAACGATTATACAAGCTTGAGAAACAAAGAATTAGAATACATTTCCGTGATCTTGGAGTCTTTTGATAACTTTTTTTTCATAAGCAGAAACACCGTTCTAGAATCTAGACGTTAAGAGTAGAAGACCCGTACGTAGACTAACCAATGTATGTGAGCTATTATGGACTTTTAGTGTCTCATTGGAATCTAGTTAAGCATGGAGAAAAATCAAGAAGAGATCAAGAAACTATTTGTGCTAAAGTCCAGTAACGGTTGAAACTTGAAAGCGTTGAAGGAATTTAGTGACCACGGTAAAATGGAAATATATTGTTTCAACCAAAAATATATGAGGTCATAATTCGAGCTTCTGATGTCACGTGATCACCTCATTTTTGTCTCTCCCTATAAATACTAGACTTCTCTACTTTCCCCACCAAAAAGCACTTCACCTCCTAAGTTGATAATGCTTGATATGGAGAGTAAAGGTGACGCTTCTGCCGCTATCATTTATGCTTCTCCAGCCTCATCTCCTCCACCAACGCGTGTGGTGCTTAGCCCATGCGCGGCTTGCAAAATCCTGAGGAGGCGTTGCGGAGAGAAGTGCGTTTTGGCACCGTACTTTCCTCCAACGGAGCCAGCCAAGTTCAGCATCGCCCACCGTGTATTTGGAGCCAGCAACATCATTAAGCTCTTGCAGGTAGCTAACTGTGTACTGCTGGTGTAACAATTATAATTTCTTTTGATAGTAAAACTTTTAACTTGAATAAAAATCGAAGATATTTTTATATAAGTAATAGATACTAGATGGTAATACTGTCTTTGTTGTAGTTAGGAACCTAGTGTAATTGGTTGTTTCGAAAAATGGTCATGTCATGTGAAAGTAAGACCTACTTGTTACGTAATGTCAATAACAAATTCAACAAAGGGGCATCACATGTTCAACACATCTTAACCCTTTTTGTACTATTAGTAAAAGCAGTCTCTTGTTATTTAATTAGAAACACACACACACACATACATATATAGTGCTCGATTGTCTTTGTCAACATATTTTCTTTTCATACATCTTTGAAAAAGTCTTGTAGAATGATGGTCTTTACTCTTCTTGGTCAAATTAAAAAGTACTATAGTAACTTATCATTAAGGTTATTGTGACAATTGTTTCAGGAACTTCCCGAATCACAAAGAACTGATGCAGTGAAAAGTTTGGTGTATGAAGCCGAAGCTAGAATTAGAGATCCGGTGTATGGTTCTGCCGGTGCCATATACAATCTACAAAGACAAGTGAGTGAACTCCAAGCAGAGCTCGCAAAAGCTCAAGTGGAGATAGTGAGCATGCAGTTTCAAAGATCAAATTTATTAGAATTGATTCAAAATATGGACCAGCGAAACCAAGAACAACAAAATATGATGGCCTTTGAGAGTTCCTTGGGAAATTGTGAGCATGATGAGTTCATTAGCAGCTCCGACGAAGAGAGCAATGATTTTGGATTCCTTGAAGACAAGTACTTCAACACCAACTCATTAATGTTGTGGTGTGATCCCCTTCTGATATGATTTTTGACTAGTTCACTTCAAACCCTATATCAAGTTACTTAGGGTTAGTTAGCAATTTAGCATACACATGTTAGAGAGACATTAAAATGTAATAAATATTCGGTGAATTTCGGAAGAACTAATATGTCAAGAATACACATAAATTTAAATATGATTTTTATGTTATCAAAAAATTATAAACGATTCTGGAGGTGACAATTCTATTGTAGAATTTGGCGATTCTATTCTACTACAAAAATTTGACTGTATAATCGTATATATAATATTTTTCATTGTTCTAATATATAATTAATAAAACTGTAAAAAATAACATTTTTTTATCTTAAGAAGATTTATATTTGGCTGCACCATTTTTAGTTGCGAAAACTATATTTAAGCTGAAAATCTCCTGTAAATATTTTCTTTATTAATCTGTATGTATATTTTTTATTTGGAAATTAGTCTCTTAATGTAAAGCATTAAGAATAACCATTTGTTGCCAAAAAAATGTAAAAGCATTAAATATGATTTACATTGGTACAGTTCTTCCAAATAGCCATGGGATTTATAATCGCACTGACCAAACCGAGCCGAGTTCAGATCAATTCAGTTATGATTTCATTAATGCATCGAACCGCAAAATCGCAAGTTCGTTTCTTCCGATGTCCTTCTGGTCCAACACCAACAGCAATGAAACTGGGCTCACATCAGGCCCATTAACTAACGTGACCATCTTCGTCACAGTGCTCTTCACCGCACCATAACACTTCCTACTCCGTCTTCCTGCCACGGCCATCCAGTTAAAAACACATAAACCTCACCGCTTTGTTGGAGACCCTCCATCTCTCACATACGTGGTCTGCTCTAGAAGAATCCACGTGTGGATGTCACGCAGAACACTCTTGACATTCTATCTTCTCCGATCATCTTCTCCCTACGTCACCTCATCTCGCCATCTTTGTTTCAACTCCTCAGTTAGATTCTCTGAATCAGATATGCCTAAGAAGCAGGTGGGTTCATTTGGGTATTTTAGTAATTTCATAAAATCTATCGACTTTCTATAATCATCTCTCTAAAAAGTCTGCACCTTTTCGGTTTTGGTTTCTTCGTTTCGTTTGTAATGTGTGGTGGTTGCACTACTAAAGTCTGCACCTTTCGGTTTTGTTTGTTTGTGAAATTGGTAGATAAAGCTACCTCACGGTGATCAGAAGTGGCAAGTAAAGCCGAAGACGGATGCTCCATCTGTATCCGTTGTTGCAGAAGCAGTGAGCAACCAGTTTGGTGGGTTGAGTCTTGAGGAAAGCAATACTAATGCTCAAGTATGGAAGCCTAAGTCATATGGAACCGTTAGTGGATCATCTTCGGCGTCGAAAGTTAGTGACAGTCTCGATCAGAGGAAGTTCTATAAAGGTGAATACTTGGATGATTTTAATGTGGACAAGTCGAGTTATTGCCAAGCCCAGATCAGAGCCACTTTCTATCCCAAGTTTGAGAACGAAAAGACGGACCAAGAGGTATACACTTTCACAAGTTTTCTTCGTTTTGTACAGCTAAATTGTTAGTCTTTTGCTTGTATTCATGTTTTTGCTTTTGGCAGATAAGAACACGGATGATTGAGATGGTATCTAAAGGGTTGGCAACGCTGGAGGTATAAAAATAACATTACATACACTCTATATGTGGAATACACCTCTATCGACACTCTGAAGTTTTAACTCTTTACTGACTTTTTTGTAATTCACACTTTATAGGTATCTCTTAAGCATTCAGGCTCTCTCTTTATGTACGCCGGTCACAGTGGTGGAGCATATGCAAAGAACAGTTTTGGTAATATGTAAGCTCATTTATTCCTAGCTTCAGTTTTTACTCATTTTTGTGTATTTCTTTCTTTATTCACAAATGATCTTAGACGAAGGGAAAACCATTAACGAATAAACTCAATACTCGAGCTTTAGTCATGCCCAACGTTATTTTCTTATGTTTTACTTCTGGATGTATAATGGTTTCTGATGGGAGTGTCTTTTTATATGGATATAGATTCCACACCATTTAGAAGCTGTAGTTAAGATAGATTTATAAACATTGTGATGAAACAAATGCATTTTACCACTCTTTTTTTTTTTTTTCGTTTCTGAAGCTGTTACGGGGATCTTTCTCGTGCTTGCCATTTTGAGATTCTAATCTCCAAAGCTTCATTTGTAGTTATACGGCGGTTGGTGTTTTTGTTCTTTCACGGATGTTTAGAGAGGCTTGGGGAACTAAGGCGTCAAAGAAGGAGGCAGAATTTAATGATTTTCTTGAGGTATTTCCATGGACAATCAGTGATCAAGGCTTAATCAGTTACCAGAACAGGATATCTCATAATATTGTTTATCTTTCCCCAGAAAAATCGCATGTGTATATCTACGGAACTGGTTACAGCTGTTCTTGGAGATCATGGTCAACGCCCACTGGATGATTATGGTAAATATAATTCCTTTTTAGATGTTCAGAATCATTACCTTACTTATAGAAGTTAAATAAAGCCTTCTTAAGTTGTCTAGTTAAGAAATGTTGATTTTCATCTTGCAGTGGTAGTGACGGCTGTTACCGAGTTAGGTAATGGCAAGCCAAAGTTTTACTCAACTTCCGAAATAATTTCATTTTGCCGGAAATGGCGTCTACCAACAAATCACGTTTGGCTGTTTTCCACAAGGTAACTTGGTTATCATTTAGCTAATGTAATGTTCCTCTATGAACAACTTTGTGTGGACAGCTTGAAATAGGCATGCTCCTGTCAGCTTACTCAACCTAAAGAATCTGGTTGATGTAGTATGACTCCATGAATTTCAAACGTTAAAGAGTTTGTGGTTCCACTAGGAGCAGCCATATGCTTATATGCTTGGATGAACACATTGTTGAAAGAATTTTTGTACATTAACAGTTGTGATTGTGTGTATTTTGTGAAGGAAATCAGTGACGTCTTTTTTTGCCGCATTTGATGCACTCTGTGAAGAAGGGACAGCAACCTCAGTCTGTAGAGCTCTTGATGAAGTAGCTGATATATCAGTCCCAGGTAATGTTTTTATTTTGAAAATTCATATTAGTTTTTTTTTTCAAAGAATTCATTCAACTTGATGAAGTTCATTGAGTGATTTTGGATGAAAATAAGCAGCCTCCAAGGACCATGTGAAGGTGCAGGGTGAGATATTAGAGGGTCTTGTGGCTCGTATTGTGAGCAGTGGGAGCGCCAGAAATATGGAGAATGTCTTGAGAGATCATCCTCCACCACCCTTTGATGGAGGTCCATTATCTTAGTTTCTAGGTTACTTTTATAATATATAAAATTTTCTCTTAATTTTTTTTCTTTTCTTTTACAATATTTCAGCTGATCTTGATTTGGGACTCAGTTTAAGAGAGATATGCGCTGCCCATAGATCTAACGAGGAACAGGTTCGGGAAAATGTTGATTGTTTTTTCTTTCTTGCTGTCATCTCTTACAAAAGGTTTCTCATTCTAATGGGGACCTTTTTCCTTTTTGTGGGTGTTGTAGCAAATAAAAGCACTTTTAACGAGTGTTGGCCCAAGCTTTTGCCCCAGTGACTTGGACTGGTTTGGAGATGAATCTTTAGATTCTCATTCAAAAAATGCTGACAAATCTGTTGTAACAAAATTCCTGCAATCTCAGCCTGCAGATTATTCAACTAGTAAACTACAGGTAACTCGAGCTCTGCGTATTTGTTGATATATTAATTGCAGTGTTCTTTCATGTTAATATTTAGCAGTTTCCATTATTTTGTGTGCTTTTTGATGAGCAACTGAATATTTGCATTCAACAGGAAATGATACGTTTGATGAAGGAAAAACGTCTTCCAGCCGCGTTCAAGTGTTACCATAATTTTAATAGAGCTAACGATGTATCACCTGACAACCTATTTTATAAATTGGTTGTACATGTGCACAGTGATTCAGGATTTAGACGTTACCAGAAAGAGATGAGGTTATTTTTAAAGACTTCGTTAATTACTTATGCCTTTTAGTTTGATCGATCTAAGGTAATATTGATTTATGTTTACTCAACCCTACAAATTACCTTGTTTCAGGCACATGCCTGGCTTGGGGCCTTTATATCGAGGTAAATATTTCCTTTTTGTTACTTGTTCTTTAGCTTTGTTCTTAAAGACAATAATGCACCATTTTCTGATTCATTTGCTAGACTTAATAACTTTGTTTCTACTTTCTGTAATTCTTAGTCTTTGTGAAATATAACTTTCCTAGGAAGTTAAATTTTCCTTCACGTGTCAGACTTGTTTGTTATGGTTGCACACATTGGTCCCCCTACACAGAGAATAATTTGACATAGCTATGTACCATTTCAGTGATTCTCTTTGAGTTTTTCTTTTTCAGGTTTCTTTGTTGATATTAATTTGTTCAAGTCAAACAAAGGGAGGGATCCGATGGCTCTGAAAAGCAATGATAATGCGGTCAAAGATGCCAGTGAAAATAGTGTTCAACAAGGAAAAGATGGTTTGGCTGATGATGATGCTAACTTAATGATCAAATTGAAGTTTCTCACGTATAAGGTATTTTTTCTTTCCTCTAGGTCTTCTGGCTAGAGGGTTTTTGGTTTGTTGCACTTTGCCACCTCTTTCTCTTCATTGTTATCGTGATACTGGACATGTCTTCGATTCTTTTGACAGCTGAGAACCTTTCTCATCCGCAATGGCCTATCAATTCTATTTAAAGAGGGGCCGGCAGCTTACAAAGCCTATTACCTTAGGTGAGCTGCTTTCTCCATATGAATATATAGAGAGAGTGATAGTTTTGGTTAACATGCATTGAATTGTAAATCAAAATGGGGGGAGACTAGTTATTGTTGTGTATCTAAAGGGAAGGGAGCACCGTGGTGGAGATATTGGCGGTTCTTGATGTTATCAAGCTGTAATTTGATTTTTTATTTCTTATAAAATTATTCTTGTTTTTGTATCCAGGCAAATGAAAATATGGGGTACATCTGATGGAAAGCAGAAAGAACTTTGCAAGATGCTTGATGAATGGTACCAGAATCACTTTTACTCTACACATATAGACTAACCTCATATATTATTTTTTTAAGAAAACGTGTAACTTGCTGCCTAGTGCCTTCAATAAAAGTCTCTGCTTTTCTGAACGTGTATCTCTCTGTTTCTTTTAATATACAGGGCTGCACACATAAAAAGAAAGTGTGGGAATAAGCAGCTATCTTCATCAATATATCTAAGCGAAGCTGAGCCATTCCTGGAGCAGTACGCTAAACGGAGCCCAAAGAATCAAGTATTGATAGGGTCTGCCGGGAATCTAGTGAGATCTGAGGACTTTTTGGCCCTTGTTGACGGTGATCTAGATGAAGAGGGCGATCTTGTGAAGAAAGAGGAAGTGTCACCATCTACTCCGGAGCCAGCTGTGAAGGAAGCTGTCCAGAAGGATGAGGGATTAATTGTATTCTTTCCAGGTATTCCTGGATGTGCTAAATCTGCACTTTGCAAGGAGTTATTGAACGCCCAAGGAGGCCTTGGAGATGATCGGCCACTGCATACTCTGATGGGTGATCTTGTCAAAGGTATTTTAAAATTTTGGGACTTTCTCAAAAAAATTGTTAATGGTCTCTCAGTTTTGCTTATGCCACGTCATGATATATATTTTACATCCTGGACAGGAAAATATTGGCCAAAGATTGCTGATGAACGTCGTAAAAAGCCTCAATCAATTATGTTGGCTGACAAAAATGCCCCAAATGAAGATGTTTGGAGACAGGTAAATTTATCCTACGCTGAAAATCTTTTAAAATCACCCTCTTCTTATAAGCTAGCATCTCGGTGTCCTTTTAGACTGAGTGTGGCTTATTACCGAGAGTAGATTCTTATCAGAAAATTGCAAATATTGTTGCAGTCACACTAAGTTGCTTTGTTGCCTATAACATTGTTACTTGGTTGACTGAAAATAATCTGGTGTATTAACCTGCCTTTAATATATATATATATATATATATATATATATATATATATATATATATATATACATGGATAGGTTGTATTGTGAAACTATTTATTTTAGAGAGAGTACCCATAATAATATTAGGTTTCTGACCTGATATCCTTTTCCACGGTCTGTGTGTCTTAACAAGTCTCATTTCAGTATAATTATTGTGTTTTTCCTATTTAGATTGAAGACATGTGTAGGAGAACTAGGACTTCTGCTGTTCCAGTCGTTCCTGATTCTGAAGGTATAACTATGATGATCTTCTGCCTTGGCTCATCCCATGTTAAGTGCTCTCTGCCTGCAATTGTTGTTTTTGCACTATAAACTTTTGGGGCCCATGTGAATATATTACAGGAACCGAGTCAAATCCATATGCACTTGATGCCTTAGCTGTTTTCATGTTCCGTGTACTTCAAAGAGTTAACCATCCGGTATGCAGTTGCATCTTATACACAGTTTATCATCCAACTTTCACCACGGACCTGTAGCTGTTAACAAGAAGCTATTGTTTCTTTTGTATGAAATGAATATTTTCAGGGGAATCTCGACAAGGCATCTTCGAATGCAGGCTATGTGCTGTTGATGTTCTACCACCTTTATGAGGGAAAGGTATATATATATCACATACGCTCAACTGTTCATTAAGCATATCCGTTATTGGATCTCACATTTAGTCGAACTGTGTTTTTTTTTTAATACTTTCAGAATCGCAAAGAATTTGAGAGTGAATTGATTGAGAGATTTGGCTCTCTCGTCAAGATGCCACTGTTGAGATCAGAAAGGTAACGAGATAACAAACTGGCATTGTAACTGCAACTTTAAATCCATTTGGTTACTAAATCACTTAAGTAACATCTCTTTGTGCCTATTACAGGACACCTTTGCCTGATCCTGTTAAATCGATTCTTGAGGAGGGCATAGACTTGTTCCAGCTCCACAGTAGAAGGCATGGGAGGTGAGTAACCAACACTACCATTTACACGACTTGATAAGTTTATTTATTTCAAAACTTTAAGTATTTGCTGGTATTAACAAATGCAAAATAATAGTTAATAGTTTAGCAAAAACTAACGAGGAAGACACCAAGAACACTCATGTTTGTTTACCCTGTGATTAGATGTTTCAGATAGATAGATACCCTATGAATTAGTGTGCTCACAGACATGATTATTTCTTTTTGTTGTTACAGTTTTTTTACTTCATCTCTTCATCTCTTCGGCTATAGCTTTGGTTTGGGTGTTTTCCTGACATTTTTGCTTTCTCTCCAATTTTTTCTTGTTGTAGACTTGAGTCCACGAAAGGAACCTATGCAGCGGAGTGGACTAAATGGGAGAAACAGCTGCGCACTACTTTAGCTGCAAATTCCGAGTATCTCAATTCTATTCAGGTAAATATGAAATCCTCTTGTCATTGTTTGTAGGCACAAGAAAAAAGTCAGAGCCCCATGCTTGGCATTGTAACAGCTTCGATTTCCCTCAAACACATGATGCCTTTTTTCACCTTTCAGGTTCCGTTTGAGTCTGCGGTTCATCATGTGCGTGAAGAGCTAAAAAGAATAGCAAAAGGTGAATACAAACCACCAAGTTCAGAGAAAACAAAACATGGGTCTATTGTCTTCGCTGCCATCAACTTGCCTGTTACTCAAGTCCACAGTCTTCTTGAAAAGGTTAAACTCAAATGTGAGCTCAAGATTCGGTGGACTGTGTTCTTAATAGATGTCTTTTTTTTCTTTTCAGTTGGCCACATCAAACCCAACAATGAGATCTTTTCTAGAAGGAAAGAAGAAGCGTATAGAAGAAAAACTCGAACGTGCCCACGTGACGCTTGCCCACAAGAGAAGCCACGGAGTAGCAGCCGTAGCGAGATACGGTCAGCACCTAAACAGAGAAGTACCCGTAGAGCTCACCGAGCTCATCTTCAACGACAAGATGGCTGCTTTCACGGCCCATGTCGGATCTGTGGACGGAGAGACCATAGTCTCCAAGAACGAATGGCCACATGTTACGTTGTGGACTGCAGAAGGCGTTACTGCAAAAGAAGCCAACGCTTTGCCTCAGCTTCATGCAGACGGCAAGGCCAGCCGCGTAGTGATAGATCCTCCTGCATTAGTCTCAGGTCCTCTGGAGTTTTTCTGATTTACTTTAGCTTTGACATTGCTCGTGGAATGGGACAGTTTTGGTGTTTTTTTTTTACAAATTGTTTCCATTGTCATGAGATTTTGAGGTTAATCTATGACATTACTGCGAGTTTAGTTAATGAATCCATTAACCATGGGTACCTTATACTATTAGCCCCTAACACTACAACGATAAACGTTCATATTCTTAGAAATGACATATGCATGCATATTCTGCAGATGTTATTATTTAAACGTGGCTCGCATAGCCTCGATCTAAAAGGTTTGGTGATAGAAATTAAGATGAAGCATGACCGAACTATTGTAATTAGGTTAGGTGTTTGGTTTTGGTCCGGCTATTTAGGTTTTCGGCTTTCTATTTCTAGAAATTGATCATCCTTTCATGTATTTATTTGGTTCAGATAATAAAGTTAGAACTGGTTCGAAAAAAATAAATCTAATTTGGTTCTGATTTTTCAGATAATATATGTAAAAACATTGAATCTAGATTTTTAAACGTAAGTATCAAGTTGTTTGGACAGAATACCATATAATTCATAAAATTTAAAATATTTGAGTAGTTTGATTTTTTGGTAGTTCAATTTATCAATAATATTTTAGGATATATAGTTATTTCGAAATTAAATAAACTTAACAATTTTAGGTATATAGTTTATATTTTAATAATCTGGATACTCACTTGAATTTTATTTTTGGTTTGGTTTGGTTTGATTTTAGTCTTTTTTGGTTTTAGAAATAAGATTCCACTAAATTATTAATAAAATTTGGTAATTTGGTTTGGTTTCAATTTTGGGGTTTTTAGGATTGGTACGGTGCGGTTTTATATTCTGGTTAAATGTGTCCCCCAGTTGTAATCTCAAGATTCCATTTTAGGAACGGGTCAATGGGTAAGTATTGAGAAATTACCGCGAGGGAAATAAGTAAGAATATTCATTTTTCAAAAAGACCGACCAAGAGAATATAAGAAGGACGAGATACAGGGGCATAATTGTCATTGTGCGTAAGATATGATCTTTAAACCCTAGCATTCTTTCGCGTCAGCACTATAAATAATTTCGAGTGCCACTCTTCATCATTCCTAGATATTCTGCCGCATCGATATCGCTCAGCTGAGGTAAGCGTTTCTGTTACGCATCTTTCTTTTTCTCTTCTATCGATTTTTGTCGAAACAATCTAGATACGTTCTCGTTGTTGAGTGCCTTGAGATTTGATTGTCTTTTACTTGCGCGTCTTGGATTTGATGCTCGTTGTTGATAGAATCGTTAATCTAGTGTCGTATATCTTCTTGATTGTGGAAATTGAGCTTCTAGGATGTATTGTATCATGTGATCGATAGTTGATTGGATCTGTATTAAGATACGTGTGATTTCAATATCTGTAATGTGAACTGGTGATTCGAGAGCAATATTGCGAAGGTTCGATGTTCTCGTCGTCTTTGCATCTTGAATCTGATGAATTTTATGAATTAAAGCTTGCTTAGCTCAAAGAATAGAGCACCACAAACTTTATTGTGGTAGAAATCGGTTTGATTCCGATAGCAGCTTAATCTGATGAATGATTATGAGATTTGATAAAGATGTATGTATGTCTACTGATCGATCGTTTTTGTATGGTTTATTCTCTGCAGATTCACTTGACAAAGTAGCTATGGGTAAAGAGAAGTTTCACATCAACATTGTGGTCATTGGTCATGTCGACTCTGGAAAGTCAACCACAACTGGTCACTTGATCTACAAGCTTGGTGGTATTGACAAGCGTGTCATTGAGAGGTTCGAGAAGGAAGCTGCTGAGATGAACAAGAGGTCCTTCAAGTATGCGTGGGTGTTGGACAAACTTAAGGCTGAGCGTGAGCGTGGTATCACCATTGACATTGCTCTATGGAAGTTCGAGACCACCAAGTACTACTGCACTGTCATTGATGCTCCTGGTCATCGTGATTTCATCAAGAACATGATTACTGGTACCTCCCAGGCTGATTGTGCTGTCCTCATCATTGACTCAACCACTGGTGGGTTTGAATCTGGTATCTCCAAGGACGGTCAGACCCGTGAGCATGCTCTTCTTGCTTTCACCCTTGGTGTCAAGCAGATGATTTGCTGCTGTAACAAGGTGAAGTGCTATTCCTTTTTCACTTATTACGATGATGATACACTCTTTTAATCGGATGCTAACAAATGTGTTTTTGTATATGTTTCCTTGTTGCAGATGGATGCCACCACTCCCAAGTACTCCAAGGCTAAGTACGATGAGATTATCAAGGAGGTGTCTTCATACCTGAAGAAGGTCGGATACAACCCTGACAAAATCCCATTCGTCCCCATCTCTGGTTTCGAGGGTGACAACATGATTGAGAGGTCCACCAACCTTGACTGGTACAAGGGACCAACTCTCCTTGAGGCACTTGACTAGATCAACGAGCCCAAGAGGCCATCAGACAAGCCCCTCCGTCTCCCACTTCAGGATGTCTACAAGATTGGTGGTATTGGAACGGTGCCACTGGGTCATGTTGAAACCGGTCTGCTCAAGCCTGGTATGGTTGTGACCTTTGCTCCATCAGGGTTGACCACTGAGGTTAAGTCTGTTGAGATGCACCACGAGTCTCTTGTGGAGGCACTTCCAGGTGACAACGTGGGATTCAATGTCAAGAATGTTGCTGTCAAGGATCTCAAGCGTGGGTATGTTGCATCCAACTCCAAGGATGACCCAGCTAAGGGTGCTGCCAACTTCACTTCCCAGGTCATCATCATGAACCACCTGGTCAGATTGGTAACGGTTACGCTCCAGTTCTCGACTGCCACACGTCCCACATTGCTGTCAAGTTCTCTGAGATCCTGACCAAGATTGACAGGCGTTCTGGTAAGGAGATCGAGAAGGAGCCCAAGTTCTTGAAGAATGGAGACGCTGGTATGGTGAAGATGACACCAACCAAGCCCATGGTTGTTGAGACCTTCTCTGAGTACCCACCTCTTGGACGTTTCGCTGTGAGGGACATGAGGCAGACTGTTGCAGTCGGTGTCATCAAGAGCGTTGACAAGAAGGACCCAACCGGAGCCAAGGTGACCAAGGCTGCCGTCAAGAAGGGTGCCAAGTGAACTATCATAATCGAGACTCTATCATCAACCGCAGATGAACTAAAGAACTTTGTGTGTTTTCTTACTTCAGTTTCGTTTGTTGTTGCTTGTTTGTGTTACAGCTTCGTCCATTCTCCGTCAGAACGTCATTCTCGTAATTGGGTTCTTGATCGGAGGTGGCGGAGCTACGTCGCACAAAAGCTTCGTTGATTTTGTGTTTTATTTGTTATCTGATTTTTCAGACTTTTTGGATATTATGTTATGATAATACATTCCTGCGGATATTGATATTGTTGTTTGCTTTCATTCTATTGCTCATGCATTGTGTGTCAGCGAAGAACGCAAATCAGCCCAGTGAGTTACTTCAAACTAACAAAAAGTCAAACGAGTAGTTTGGTTTCACTTTGGTGTACGTCGGCTTGACCTTCCTGGCGGACTCAGGCGGTGTCTACCGGTGACGCGTGTAGGTCTTCGGTTCCGGTGGCACGTGGAGTGGTCTATGTTTTGGTGTGTCGTCTCAGTGTTCTGCTTCAGTGTTTGTCTGGTTCTTTCTACGATTGTGTCCGGTGGTGACCCTTTTCCAGAGCTTGCATATTCTTGGTTTTGGGTTCTTGGTACCAGTTCGTTCCTGTTTCGAAGATATCATCTGTCACCGTTGGTCTCTTCTCTCGATGTCAAAAGAATCATCCTCTTGTTCTCAGAGGTGAAACGCGTAAATGTTAGGCGAGCATCGTGTGTCAGCGAAGCTTCATTTGCATCTGGTGGCGTTACGTTTTGGTCCACTTCCATCCCAATATCGGATCTGTCCCTTGACAGTTTCTCCGATAGGAGGCCCCTTTTCTTTTTTGTCGCATGTACCTCATCTTCACCGAACCTAACAGCTCTGTCTCAATCCGGTTTATTTTCAATATAGAATAGAAAATAGAAAATTCATATCATTAGTACATTTCAATGACGAGAACACATTATTTTCAATATAGAATATCTATACTATTAAATCATAAATATCATTTTTCAAATCTATTTCGATTAAAACCATATTTTTGAAAAGAAAAAGAAAACAAATGATACAAACATAAAACTCAATTGCTATGATTCTAAATAAAAGTGATGGTAGTTTGTAAATCAGTTTTGGATCAATAATTAAAAATCAGATCTAGATTATCTTAAATAATAATCTTTATTTTAATCTGTAAAAAAATTATTATATATATGTACCAGGTGTTTTGTCTTCACATACAAACATAATTCTTTATAGATATTTATTAATAAATGTACTATTAGCTTAAAAACAAAACAGTTAAATAACATTAAATTTATACTATTTATAAATCTTTCAATTATTTAATTTTAATTTTTATTGATTTAAAACAATTTTATTGATTTAAAAACATTATTTTGGTTACCAACATTAATATTTTTATTTTAAAATATGTTGTTTTCTTTAACCATTTTTATTATATTAATTAATAAATAATTATCTAATTAAACAAAAGTAGATAATTATTAATGTAAAGTGATATTATTAAACCAAAGTACTGGAATTGCCAAAACCTACAAAATCTAAAAATAATTCAAAAGAACAAGAATGTTAAACCAAAACACAATTTCACATATTATATTAATCATAGTAAATAAAATTATTGATATATGTATAATTATTGTGAAATGCCTTCCATAAATAACTGAATAAACACTCAAACAAACTAACCACATTGACAAACAAAATATTAATATGTAATGTATAAGATAAGAACATTTCCTATTTATTGTTATTTTCATTTACAAATGTTATAATAGGAAAAAATAAACTATCATCAATCTATATTTTACTTTAAAATAGAGATTGCTATTTATAACTATGAAATACTTATATATACTATTATTTGATAAGTGAATTTGCTTATTTACATTTTTACCAAAAAAAAAGTGAATTTGCTTATTTTGTCATGTTTTCCATTATTTTAGGCTGCGTCGTTTGTTTTAATAAACAATTTTAATTAGAATGATTAAAGTTTTTATATCCTTAATACATAATTATATCATTCATTATTTAACTGAATATAAATTAATATTATAAAAAATTTCTGAAAAAGTAAATGGAAAAGTGTAAAAGATAATTCCATGTATTTATTTTTGTGCTTATCGATATCTTTCTTTCTTCTTTGTTAATTTTATTATTAGTAGCATATATACACATATAATAGTTAGATATATAATTATATTAAAATATTAAAAATATATTTATAACAATAACAAAAAAATTATATTTGTTTGTAAACGTAATATATGATACCATATATTTTAAATTATTTTAAATTTATTTTAATATTAAAAAGGATTCCAATCCCAACAAAATATTTTTAAAAATAAAAAATATTAATATTAATTTTAAACTTAAATAACAAATAAATGTTATTCTTAAAACTGAATAATAAGAATAAAAATGAAAACACCACGAAACAATTACGTTAAGAAAAAAATATAAATCAAATTTAGTGTTATTGCTTATATACCTCTTTTCATTTTTAATATTAAAATAAATTTTAAAATAAATTAAAACACATGCCATCATATATTACGTTTAGAAACAAATATAAAGACGTTTTGTTATTTTTAATAATATACTTCTAATCTATACTATTATTTGCGAAGTAATTTTTCGCAACGGAGCTCTCGCGTTAAAAGTTAGACTGGTTAATATCGATACTATCCTTAATGAATAAAATATATAATTAAGCTAAAAATAAAAACGAAAATTAATTTATTTGATTAGATAATTGATTAAAATTAATAATAGTAAGATTTATCCAAAATCTAAAAATATTTTAAACTATAAATATAATTCCTATATGTATGCACCTTTTATACTTATTGAATATTGTGTAACCAATAAAATAATTCATATTTTTTATGGTTGGTTAAATTTATACATTTAATGTTACTTTTTGAAGATTCAAAAATTTCTTAATATTGATGCTTTTAACTAAAACTACTTTTTGTTTAAAAAAAACTAAAACTACTTATATTGAAAACGAGAAGGAGTATAAAATTAATATTTAATTAATTATTAAATATATCAATAGCATGAAAATAATTTATTTTAATGGTTCCCGAATTGATAATATATTTATTTAGTAATTTGTAAAATTATTAAGCCCGCAGCTGCGGGCAAAACACCTAGTATTTTAGTATAATGATTAATCTAATTATTATAGGTGTATATATAATACTAATAATAAAAATTAACAAATAAAAAGATGTAGATAAACACACAAAATAAATACATGGTATTATCTTTTCTTTTTTGAAACTTTTTTTCCATTTATTTTTTGAGATAATTTTTATAATATTAATTTGTATTCAGTTAAATAATGAACAATATAATTATGTATTAAAGATATCAAAACTTAAACCAGTCTAATTATTATTATTTTATTAAAATTAATGACTCAGCCTAAGATCTCTGAAAACATGACAAATAAATAAACTCACTTCTCAAATAATAATATAGATATTTTTGATGTCAATATCTGTTTAGTTAGATATAAATAATGATCATGTTTTTAAAAAATGTCATTAGGTTAAAGCAATCTGATTATAATATACACCCAAATCTAATTCTACTTTTGATTTTTTCAGTGCATTTTTTCTTCTGTTTATGTATTTTCAACTGTTGCAACTTATATTCTTGATTGTTTATATAGTAATTATTTCTTAAAATTTTCAATTAATAATTTTGTCTAAATCTAATCATCTACTGGTACACGTGTCGTGACTCTCTCTCCCTATCCTTTATTAGCGAAGAAGGAAGAACGAAGAAGTCATGGCAGGAGTAGGTTTGTCTGTGTTCTTCTGTATAGATGAGTATTTCTTGTTGACTGTATTTTAGGTACAAAATCTTTTTTTTTTGACTAAGGTTAGGTACAAAATCTGGCAATTTCAGAACTACATATTTGATTTGAAAGTATATAAATATGTCATAAACAAATACATAAACACAATACCTTACATTCCATGATCGTATCATCGTCACAGAATGGTACATATGATGTTAAATAGATTTTCTCTTTTTACATATATATTATTTCTCTTGGACTTCTGTTTATTTCCATCTGACAGTCTGACCTTGCTTTTGGATATTTAGGAAATCATAGTACGTGTTGTATTCATGTTGACGTTTGTCAATTTTGGATTTGTAAATGGTCAAATCTATGATGTCCTTAAATTTGGTGCTAAGGGAGATGGTACTAACGATGATTCAAAGGTATAGCCAGATTCTGAACCGCATTTAAAAATATGGATATTTTTTTTGTTTTGTAATTTTTTTAAAATTTAATTTTTAGATTTATATTTTTAGTCATATTTATGTTTTTGTTTGTATAATATTTTCTTATATTATTAATAAAAGTTTTAATTTATTCTATTAAAATAATTGGAACACACCTATATCAATAGGTTATGATGTTGTTTTAAATAGAATTAGATACTGACCCGCCCTTAAGAAGGGCGGATATATTTTCAATTTAATTTATTTTCTTTATTTTTAAATTATTGTCAAATATGTTTAGACATGTATGTGTTGTCGGATGAATTGATCTTTAGTTTGACGATATATATACTGTTTAGTGGTTTATAAATACGGTTTTATATTATTTTTTTTTTCATTTTGCGGTTTTGTTTGGTCAACAGTGTTAATAATGTGATTATTTTATTATTTTATATTCAGTATAAAGTAATTTTAAAACGAAAAATAATAACTCTCTTGGTTTCTTAAATTATGGTTATAATTTTTTTCTTTTAATTTGGTTGTATTTAAATACATTTAATAAAAAATTGTTAGTGAATATAAATTTAAATGATATAAAATTGATTTAAGATAAGTTGGAGGAATAAACTTCACACAATTTTAATTTTTTTTTAAGTGAGATTAATTAATAGCAATGTAAAGTGCTGAGATTAAAAGAATTTGTGGACTATTTTGATTTAACAGTCAAAACTCCAAAAAGGCATTTCGAAGTGCTGACCCAAACATCCCCATCATCACAAACACTTTGAATAAAACTTAAGCCCATAGTTTAACTTAAGCCCATCACAAACACTTTGGATAAGGTCAACATAAACTAAAAGACACGTATAAAACAGGGAAGATAGACCTTAGCAAATAATAGGCGAGATTTAATGAGGTAGTATCGTTGGTTCTTTTTTCTTTACCGAATTTACCCTTAATGAATTCTAGTTTTTAAAACAAAGTTGATGGCACAAAAAGTAATATGCCAGAAAAGAGTAGGGGTAAATCCATAAAGGGATCCTAATTTAATTATATTGATATTGCAAAACATAATCTCGGTTTATCCATTAAACTATTATCTTATTTTTTAATATATATAACACGACTCTTTTGTTTGAGCTCTATCGAGAGATTTCCGGCAAAAAAAGAGAGAATCTATAAGCCTATAAAGTTTAGAATCATGTTTATTTTTAGAAAAGAAAAGGGATGACACTGAAATTTTGATATAATTTTCTTGCAGTATAAATAATTTTGAATAACAACTCTACTCTTTACATGAATGTGCTAAGAATTGGCCATGATTCCCTAGCCACGATTGTCGCCATGTTTTTGCATAACGGTTTTCTTTACAAATTTTTTTTGTAGTCAAACTAAAAAAACCTCCATATAGTTACTATTTATTTTCTATCGTTACTTGTTCCTACAAGTAGATCATAATTGTGTTACAAATATTTAGTTGTTTATCTACTAATTCGTATAAACCTTTTTTTTGGAAAAAGGCTTTTGTAGAAGCATGGAAAGCTATGTGCAGTAGTGGTGGGAGTAATAAAACACTCCTTATTCCTTCAGATAATACTTTTTTACTACAACCTCTACGGTTTCAAGGTCCTTGTAACTCTCCATCTGTACAAGTTCAGGTAACACCGAAAGACAAGATTTTTAAGATCCATTTGAAAACTTATTTACTAAAAAAATTATGTGTTGGTTTGGAATGTATTTGTGATCAACTTTACAGTTGGAAGGAAAGATTGTCGCCCCTCTTAACAAAGCAGCATGGGCAGACCTTAAGGAATACAAATGGGTCAGTTTTAATAAAATCATCGGTCTAACGTTCCTTGGTTCAGGAACAATTAATGGGCGTGGTTCATCTTTCTGGGAGGTGAAATATTTTCTTATATATTAAAAGAAATGAAATTTGTTTAGTTGTATTTATAATCAGAAAATGTGGGTCTAATGTTTTCTCTCATATTTATTTAATCCAGGCCAATATGCCAGCTTCTAAACGCCCTACTGTGAGTACATATCGTTTTTCTCTGTTAAATTGACTTTAAATTCTGCTACTAAAAGCTCATAGCGAAAGGTTCTCTTTTATTGTAGCAATTGCATTTTCATGGATGCAATAATCTTGAAATAAATGGAATAACCTCATTTGATAGCCCGAGAAACCATATCTCAATCCACGATTGTAGACAAGTGAAAATCACGCAGATAAAACTTAGTGCGCCTGGTGATAGTCCTAACACTGATGGAATTGATATTTCAACATCAATTGATGTAGAAATATATGACACTGTCATTGGAACTGGTATGTAATTAGATATATCTCTCATATTTGGAATCACGAAATTTCCAGTTTCAAATTGTATAATATGGTTATTTTTATTTCAATATCTCTAAACTTTGCAGGAGATGATTGTGTAGCGTTAAACAGTGGAAGTATAAATATCAACATCACGAGGATGCTGTGTGGTCCTGGACATGGAATAAGGTTATATCTTTGATTAGTTTTTTAAAACTTGTATGTGATTTTGTTAATGCCATCAAATAGTTATTAACTTTTAGATTTTATAACAAATTTTGTTCTTTACATTTTTTATTATATTAGTGTGGGAAGTTTAGGAAAAGATGGAGAAGAATCTATAGTTGAGAACGTCCAAGTGACTAACTGCACTTTCAATGAGACGAACAATGGAGCGAGAATTAAGACATGGCCGGTAATAAATCTTTAATTATATTTGTCTATATAAGAATTAATGAAGTTATAATGATACAATTTTTTTTACTCATTTGTATTTAATTTAATGTGTAGAATGGAAAAGGATATGCAAGGAATATAGTTTTCAAGGATATCACGCTCACTGAAACCAAAAATCCAATTATAATCGATCAACACTATATAGACAACGGACGTCGATACGTAGAGGTAAATTGTTTTCTTTCCTTAAGTAAAATATAAAACTTCTAAGAGCACCTCCAATAGTATAAATGCCCAACTAGTTTCTTAGTGATAAAAGTTTAATAGTGATTTAGTTTTTATTTAATATTTCTATTCTATAGAAAGATGCTTCAATTAAAGATAGACAACTGTACTTAAAGTTTGAAAACGGTTCTTCAAATTCAAATTACTCCTCCAAAAACTTTTTTGACACATTTTTTGCTTTTTTTTATTTTTTTTAATTGGTTAGAAATCCATCAAAACCTACGTTAGAATTGGACTAATTAAATAGAATTTATGTTATTTCTATTTATTATTTTTAATTTTTGCATATCTTTTATTTAATAGGAATCATCTGCAGTGGCGATTAGCAATATAACTTTCACGGATATTCATGGAACATCACAAAAAGATGAGATTATAAAAATAGATTGCAGTGAAGTCACATCTTGCAAAGATATCGTTCTAGATAGAATTGATATTACTACAGTCGATGGAAATAAGCCATTAGTTGAATGCAATAATGCATATGGATACTCGACCAATGCTTATGATGGTTGCTTGAAGACACAGTAATATATCTTTATATATCAAATTAATATAATTTATAAATTTAGAATAATATATCAGATGAATGTAATAATATTATTATCATTTATCAACTATTATGTATTCATGATTAAATAAAATAATATATCAGAATAATAATATATTCAAACTTAAAATTAGAAAGTCATTATATTTAGTTACATATTTATATAAATATATCTTTCATAAACACTTTTTATTCTTAAATGTTCACATATACTAGAAACTTGTATGAAAAATCAAGGAAATTTTGCAAATACGATTGAAGTCAAAAGCAAAATAATATGTTTTTTTAAAACATCATTTGTCTTATTCACCTCAGAAATTCAAGTTATTCACGAAAATGTTATCATTGTTATTTTCAAAAGTGATTGTTTTACTCAATTCTCCTCATCTTCATTAAATATTTACAATGTCATCCTCATAAATAAGTCAACTCTTCATTAAATATTTACAATGCCATCCTTATCAATACATCAACCACCATTAACAATCAATTTCAAATTCTAAATGCACCTACAATCGAGATATACTCTTCGTATCCTTATTTCTTATCCATACAAACCATTTCTCTTTCAGTTCTCATTAATTCCATCCCAAAAACCCAACATTTTGATTACAAAAATGAGCTTATTGGAGTCACTGAATTTTTTGATTCATGGTCAATAAAAGTGGGTATCTTTCGTGGTAAAGCTTTGTGTATTTGGAAAAGCTAAGAAAAATATCTCACGGGTTCTAGGTATGCTATTCGTTTTTTCAGATCGGTTCGTAAAGAAGAGTTCTCTAGAAGTTTTCTGGTCAATGCTAGGTTAGTCTTCTGGTCAATTATAGGTTAGTTTTACGATTGACTACTTTGTGTGTTTTTCGTAAAATACTTCTTTTGTCTTCTAACTTTTCTTTGTAACAAAAAAAATATAGAACACTTATACATAAGTTTTCTAATCTTTCTCTGTAACAAAAAAATAAAGAAATATTAGAAACATGTCAATTGGAAAACTAAACTACACATACTTCTTGCGACACTTTTAAGACTTCATTTGACGGCAAGAAAACTGCCATTGAAATCTATTTTGAGAAGACTTTCTCTGAAAGTAGTTAAATATCTACACAATTTCAGTCAATTGCAAAATTAACATGTTTATCAGGGAAGATTTCTATAGAAATTATCAAAAACAAAAGTAAGACAATATTTACAAACGAACACTTAACAAGAAGTCTTTTAGTGAGCCGGTTTCTTAGGAAGTTTTTCTTCGTAATTTGCAATTGCAAAATAACATAAATGGAGTTTGGAAGACTTCTGTAGTAATCTTATCCGTCAATGTTTATTAAACTTTCATTTTCTTCAAATTTAAAATGTCTTTTAAGATTATTTTTTTTGTTATTTCATTTTTATTAGTCAATATTGGAGATTATGAATGAAATTCATAACTAAATTGATGATAATTATGAGTTTACAAACATTCATGTTTATTAATGTTTCTAGCTAAGAAGTCTTCTCAAATGTTTTTGGAAAATGATGTGCTATGTTTGCTAATGTGTTTTTGTTTCTAACACTGTTTATTCAAACCTCAAAGAAGTAAAATCTGAACATACAAGCTCAAAAGAGAATAACAACACTCACCAATAGGTGATATAAATTAGCTCAAACAAGTAAAAAGAAACAATTTATATTAGAAAAGGTCTAACCAACACACTGGTTTATGTGAACCAATTTCTATGGATCTCTTCTTCAAAATTGTTGTTTTGTAATTGCTAAAGGCTAATCTCTACAATCAGTTGTTATGTTATTCGTTTTGTGATCCCTAGCGATTGCGACTAATCTCTCTCTATATATATAACCAAAATATATATACTCCAAAACATAAATTTATGATTTTTAGATCTTTAAATAACTATAAATTGTGCATTTTAATTTTAGTATTAGTTTTATTTTTAGTTTTAGTTTTGGGCTGACAAAAGGTTTTATCCTTGTCCTAATATAAAAGTGACATCGTTTTGGGATGCTCTGTTAGTAGAGATCTGGCTTGGAGGTACAGCTAGGAATTTAAGTCTTTACCTGCAGATCCTGCCCCATTTGATTCACCGCGGATTAGGTACGGGTCGACTAATTCAAAAAATTCAATATGCGGGTGCGGTGCAGATAGTGCCGTGCGAAGAGATACTAGGGCCTGAGGCGAGAATAATTTTTTTTGTTATATAATTTTATGAGTAATATATTTAAAATGAATTTATTCAAATAACATATTTTAGGCACATGCAGTAAAACTAAAAATAAAAAATTATACAAAAAGTTTAGAATGTTAATTTTTTATTATTTTTTGTTTCTTTAAATTTCACCAAGTTATCAAAATATATAAAAAATATTCAAAAAAATTGTGATATAAAATATAAAATTCGTATAAGGTTCAAATTGTGAGTTAAAATGATGATATATACTTTTTAAAACAAAGTCCCTAATTTTAGTTATTATATAAGCTTTTTACATACTTTTCAATTAATTACATTTAAATCAAATGATACAAACTATATAAAACCAAACAAGAATAGATAATCATAAAACCTTACAAGTTAACAAAAAATGCATCAACTTATACATATATATATGTGTGTGAATTTTCACGAATATCATTCAAATTTGTGTGGGTTAGGGCATCTCCGGTAGTTTACATCATTTTTTCTCTCAAAATGATGTAAATTCAAAATAAGTTTTTGTTTTGTTCCAATGGTTTCCCTCATTTTTCCTGTCAAAAAAATAATTTCAAATGTATTATGTTATTACTACTTATTATTGAATAAAAATGATTGTTACTATTTATAAAACTTACAAATTTTATCCATGTATAATTTTATTTTAACTAAATCATCATTTTGTACATAAGTTTAATTTCTAAAAAAACATACAAGCATTTATATAAACTTATAATTATATTATGAAAGCCTTAATATTTTTTTAAAATTATAAAAAATATTGAGCTTTTAGATATAAAACCAAATTATATAAAAGTTTAAAGACTAATTTATAAATAAAAAACTTAACACAAGAGAAAAACATCAGAAAATGAGAGAAAACCTTTTCTAGTGGTCTTATCAAAACAAAAGTCTCTAGGTTTTTTATCTATAACAGATTATAAAAACAACAAATATGTTTCAAGCAAAAGCTGGATTTAAAATCTAACTAAAATTATACTAGATACAAAAATATAATTTTACAAATTAAGGGCTCCAAATATTTTACTTTACATACAGGCCCTAAGGTAAATGTCTTTCTGTTTTGGGTGCAGGTTGAATCGATTTTAAGCAGAAAAGATAAGAGTCGACCGAAATTGAGTGCTCTAACCCTAAAAAGATCGTAAGAAATTTTTTTATGAAAAATATAAAAATATTTAATTATAAATATTTAATTTATATTATTCTAAAAAAATAAATAATCAAAATAATTATTTTATTAAATTTATATACCCATAGATTTCCCCGCAAATCCGAATCGGACGGATGGAGATCTTGTTCGAGCGTTTTGGATCATGAACTTCTTGTTAAAGCAATGAGATTGTATCAGGAGATGAGAGATTCTTCTGATCTTCCTCTGTCTCTACCTTTTAAGCTATTCTGAAAGGACTTGTTTTTAAGAGAGAAAGTGAAAAAGGGTTTCTTTTCTCTGAAAGTGATCTTGAATAGAGAATTAAAGAGGGTTTGAGACACTGTTATCTCCCAGTTGAATTATTGGCTTGTTTAATGATTGTAAATCCTAAACAAGATTAAGGACTTTTAACTTATTGGGTACATGTATGTCATAGTTATTCATTTAGCTTGTGTTTTCGTTTATCTTGCTAACATTCTATTTTAGAGAAATTAGTCCCCTATACACAGTTTAATTACCGTTTATCAAAATTTTAAGCATAATTGACATAAACTTAGTCTAGACCATCCATCCTCCTAAACATTAAATCCTCTATAAAGAATATAATTACCGTTTAGCGATTTTTAACATGATTGACATAAAACAGCATTAGAAGCTTTCTGAGTAAATGTAGTTGATAGTTTAATCACAAAGTTTTTGGCAATCTTTCCTTCACTGCATTAGCTTCCAACATGGTGTGATGATCGATGCTAGCACATAGAGGCTTTCCAACTCTAATTCAAGACTTCATCATCATTACATTAATCATCTTTTAAACAGCTTATAAATATGTATAATCTATGGTTACTAAGTAACGTTAAATATTTCAATCTGAAGAAGGAGCATTTGATGTTTTTTTCATCACTTCTTTTGTGTATCGTTTTTGGATCAAATATTGTCAATAGTCAACTTGAGCCTGAAGCCATTGTATATGACCGGCCTCAAAGGCCCAAATACGAAAGACGGCGGAACAAGGGCATGACTGTAATTTTAAGTTAAAACCCTACCATTTCGTTCGAGACATCCCTATGTATATAAAGACGTCGCCACTCTTGGATCATCCCACTATCTCGATCTTTCTTCAACCTAACCTAGCCGCTACAATTAGGTAAACGCTCTCGTCCCGAATCTACGATCTGGTTTCTTATTTCTTCTACCGATCATAGCTGTAACAGTTCCGATCGTTTCAGCTTGATGATTCTGTACATATACCTCATGGATTCTATACTTTTTTTGTTCGTAGATCGTCTTAGATTCTCTAGTACTGCTTATTGATTGACGAACTCAACGTTGTAACAGCTCTCTTAGTCATCAGATTGATCTGGTTTATGAGTTTTTTTTTTGTTTATTGGACGATTCATTGTTGGTTAGATGTGAATTTGAATGTGCGATTCATGAGCCGCATAACAATCCGATGGTTGCTTCGTCTTGTGTTGAAGTCATGGAAACTCTCTCGGATTGTTTGCGATAGATCTCGTGATTTTCATTGAATATAGCTCGCTTAGCTCAGTGGATAGAGCACCACGTTCTTTCTGTGGTAGAAATCGGTTCGAATCCGATAGCAGCTTTTTGGTTCATAAAGATGAATTTGATATTGTTTTATTTGTTAAGAATCATCCATTCGATATGGTTTTTATATAGCTTCGTTTTCATAAAGAGTGTCTAAAGTTTTGATTTATATAATTATACTGTGTTGATAGTTTTGTATTGTTTAATCTCTTTTGCAGATTCACTTGAGAAAGCAGCTATGGGTAAAGAGAAGTTTCACATCAACATTGTGGTCATTGGCCATGTCGACTCTGGAAAGTCAACCACCACTGGTCACTTGATCTACAAGCTCGGTGGTATTGACAAGCGTGTCATTGAGAGGTTCGAGAAGGAAGCTGCTGAGATGAACAAGAGGTCCTTCAAGTATGCGTGGGTGTTGGACAAACTTAAGGCCGAGCGTGAGCGTGGTATCACCATTGACATTGCTCTATGGAAGTTCGAGACCACCAAGTACTACTGCACTGTCATTGATGCTCCTGGTCATCGTGATTTCATCAAGAACATGATTACTGGTACCTCCCAGGCTGATTGTGCTGTCCTCATCATTGACTCCACCACTGGTGGGTTTGAAGCTGGTATCTCCAAGGATGGTCAGACCCGTGAGCATGCTCTCCTTGCTTTCACCCTTGGTGTCAAGCAGATGATTTGCTGCTGTAACAAGGTGAACTGCTATTCCTGTTTTCACTGATTACGATGATGATACACTCTTTTAGTCGGAGGCTAACAAATGTGTTTTTGTTAATGTTTCCTTGTTGCAGATGGATGCCACCACTCCCAAGTACTCCAAAGCTAGGTACGATGAGATCATCAAGGAGGTGTCTTCCTACTTGAAGAAGGTCGGATACAACCCTGACAAAATCCCATTCGTCCCCATCTCTGGTTTCGAGGGTGACAACATGATTGAGAGGTCCACCAACCTTGACTGGTACAAGGGACCAACTCTCCTTGAGGCACTTGACCAGATCAACGAGCCCAAGAGGCCATCAGACAAACCCCTCCGTCTCCCACTTCAGGATGTCTACAAGATTGGTGGTATTGGAACGGTGCCAGTGGGTCGTGTTGAAACCGGTCTGCTCAAGCCTGGTATGGTTGTGACCTTTGCTCCTTCAGGGTTGACCACTGAGGTTAAGTCTGTTGAGATGCACCACGAGTCTCTTGTGGAGGCACTTCCAGGTGACAACGTGGGATTCAATGTCAAGAATGTTGCTGTCAAGGATCTCAAGCGTGGGTATGTTGCATCCAACTCCAAGGATGACCCAGCTAAGGGTGCTGCAAACTTCACTTCCCAGGTCATCATCATGAACCACCCTGGTCAGATTGGTAACGGTTACGCTCCAGTTCTCGACTGCCACACGTCCCACATTGCTGTCAAGTTCTCTGAGATCCTGACCAAGATTGACAGGCGTTCTGGTAAGGAGATCGAGAAGGAGCCCAAGTTCTTGAAGAATGGAGACGCTGGTATGGTGAAGATGACTCCAACCAAGCCCATGGTTGTTGAGACCTTCTCTGAGTACCCACCTCTTGGACGTTTCGCTGTTAGGGACATGAGGCAGACTGTTGCAGTCGGTGTCATCAAGAGCGTTGACAAGAAGGACCCAACCGGAGCCAAGGTGACCAAGGCTGCCGTCAAGAAGGGTGCCAAGTGAACTACCTTGAGGAAATCTCTATCATCCGCAGTTGAATCAAAAGACAGTTTTAGTTTTGTTCCCTTAGTTTGGTATTTGGTCGCTTGTATGTGTTGCAGCTTTGTCTCTTCACCGTCGGAACTCTGTTCTCGTAACTGGGTTCTTGATCGAAGGTGGCGAAGCTACTCATTACTCTAGCTTCCTTTTTTCTTCTTTACTTTCCTATGTTTTCTGGTTCTGAACTATTTTTCGGATACTCTTATAATGAATATGGTATGTCTTTCCTGCGGTTATTGTCTTGTCTAATCTTCTTCCGTTCATTTTTTTTCGTGATCATGATTACCCATAACTATATGATTATAGAGTCCGTTGATGATGCCTTCACATTTTCTTGTTTCGATTTAACCCACAACGAATACGTTGGTTGTGTTGAATTTTGCTTAACTAAAAGGACGTAAATGGTTCTGAAACAACCATATCCTTGTAGGACCTTTATAATAATTTTTTGATAAAAGCTAACTGGTTTATTTTGTAGTCTTCACTTAATTTTTATTCACTTTTGCTAATATTTTATACTCTGATTTGTAAAATTAACTGTAGGTAGAGTTTGATCAAAAAAAAAAAACTATAGGTAGAGTATACTACGAAGTAAAATACTGCAATTCTTTCGAAAATGGATTTTGTGGCAAACGCGCAATCTCATTATGGCGTTATTTAAGAGAAACCTAAAGACCAGGTCGGTTCCAACCGGTTTCATTTCAGCCTGCATCAGTCATGCTTCTTTCCCATCCCTCCAACGCGACTTCTGCTTTTAGTTTCTCAGGAACACAATCTGCAAGTTCAATAATTTAACATTATATCACACTAACAGTGAGGAATTAGAGAAACGAATAGGATTGTATGAAGTAGTACCCGCAAGAAACTCGTATCTCTCGTCGTTACTCACTACAGATGCTGCCAAAGAGAATAAATAAAAGAAACGGTGAAAAGGATTTCAACACATCACACACTGTAATTTGTAATCAATTTATGGAGACTATACACCCTAAAAATCATTCGTGCATCAGAGCATATGTTGCAGTGGAATTCGTAATCTGAGGTTAACATACTCTAGTTTAGATTCCGACAATAGAAGATAAAGGAAGAGAAGAGAGAGCTTACAGAGATGTTTGTAGTGGATGAATTTCTTTTTGTCCTGGACAGAACTTTCATAAGCTTCTTCAGAAAACCTCTCAATGAACAATTCCTTCAAATTACAAAACATTAGTCAGTGTTAGTGTGTTACAACTCTAAAGGAAAGAACACTAACTTATCAGAAGCAATGCAGCAATAAAAAACTCATCACCACACCATGGCAATTTGCGAGGCGTTCATGCCTAATTCACACTGATTAGCGATTTAATGCTAAGTTTCTGAAACTAACTATATATATATATATATATTAATGTCAATGCGATTGACTGAAGCTATACCGTGGCTTTGTTGACAAGAAACACGGCGTCCTGCATGATCTGAGGAGCAGAGTTATCGATTCTCATTATCCTCCTTACCCTATTCATCGGAAATCTAATCATCTTATTAGCGTCTTCAACTCCTCCTCCCCCATTGCTTTTCTTCTTCCGCTCATCAGAGTGTCTGCTCGAAGAAGACTCCGAGATCTCGTGAACCTCCGGCTCTTTCTTCGCAATGGCCTGTAATTTCGGTGTCTTCTTCTTGGAATTAGAACCGGAGCTGCTGCTGTGTGAATTTCGAGCACCAGCTTTGTTGACGACGCCATCGCTACTCGGCTTCTTCTCCTGGTTCGGTTTCTTCGACGACACCATTGTTGAGAAACTTTTGTGTTTCACTTCACCCTTTTTGCCTGAATAAAACCAATTGAAATCGATTGGTTCTTATATGGGCTTACTTATCTGACACTAGCAGGCCCATAGGCCCACATATGATGTTTGACTATGCTGTTTTATTTGGGATGGATAACCGATAATTACCAAATTTAGAATGTTTTTTCCTGTAATATAACGGACATTGAAACTTTTTTTTAGCAACATTGGCTTATAATAATTTAAAATTTGTTAACTACTCATTTCTTTTAAAAAAACACCAAATTGATAAATCTTATATTCTTTAATGTTTTTTAATAAAAAATCGAAAAGAACATTTCAATACACACTAAAAAGACTTCTGACGTAATCTTTGATTACTGATTAGATAAGGAAGAATGGCCTAATGTTTGGACGTATGAGACAGAAGGGGTGTCCAGCACTTGTGATCTCAACTATACGCGTCAGACACATAACTAATTCTTTTTCTGTAATATTAAACGTGTCGTATTCAACGTCTTCAGTCTCCAAGAAGATCACGAGTTTGGCTTTTGGTACAATGTCTTTGTCTTTAACTACTACTCTGGCGCAACCAAAGCTGTGAAGCGAGCAACATAACAACAGTGTCGATCTTCTCGTTGTTATCAATCATCAATGGCTCTCGTGGAAGAACCAATCCTTTCAAGATTGGACCGTATTGATTTCATGGTGAGGAAGCTAGAGGAGATGAAAGGAAGCTCGAGTCCATCGACTCCATCGAGTGGCCGTACTCAGACATCTTCACTAGATCTGTCTTCCCCGCGGAGGAGGAGCATAGGGAAACATCAGTGCCGTTCTATGGAGCAAGTGATGGAGGAAGCTGAGCGTAAAGGAACCTTGTTAGAGAGACTAAACAATGTGGAGGAGCAAGTTCTTAAGTTGTGTTCACACTATGAGGAAGAGATTAAGGAGGATAAAGAGAAGAAGACAAAGAAGAAGAAGAAGAAGAAAGGGTTGAGGAAACTGGTTGATAAAGTTGTTGGACCTTCTTCTTCTCCGAGTAATAGTCATTCCAAGAGCTGGCGTTGCTGAGACGTTCTACTATGTTCCACATCCATCATCGATGTGTAATAAAACCCTGTGTGAAAAGCTTTTTCTTCTTTTTTCTTTGATGAACCAAGTAGATTCTTGAATATTATCAAATTTGTTTTTAATACTTCCACACCTGTTTTTTGTTATTTTGGAATGCTTTTGTTACATCTGATTACACTATGTGCAATATCTCGGAATGCAGCAGAAACATTATGTGCAATATCTCCGAATGCACCATCAGCTTTAGCTACACAGCTCTCTAGCTCTAGGTATGTAATCTTCTGTTCCATTATTAATCCCTGTTGCTTCAGTAAACTCAGAAAGTTGGATCCTATGATGTAATAATATCTTCACATGACTACCAAGATATTTGGTGTTGGATGCACATAGATAATAGTCAACCTTTTTCTTGTGGGATATCTCTTTCAATTTGCTAGGATACTAGTGTGTTTAGCATCTATATGCTCGTCATATTTGTTAGATATTAAATACTTTCCCAACATATACTAAATAATCAAATACTGTCAACATATGAAGGGTACCCATACAACAACGCTCTGCATCATCAAGTGGAGAGTATAATACTTTCATGTTTGGAAAACAAGAATTATTTGATGGTATATCCTTCGAGAAAGCAATCTCTTTGGAAAATTCCTCGGTTCAGACAGGGATACAAATATCTTAGTATTATCATTGTGGTATATGACGTAGCGTCATGTTAAGAGACATTGACTCATTGTTGCTCCAGTATTCATATTAGCTAACAACTATTCTCTCCATTTTCTCTTTTTTCTTTTGTGTAGAGGTAGCATACTGTAGCCGCCACACTGGAAAGAAAACCCCTAGAGTTGGATATATAACAATAATATCAAACAAAATTGGCCAGTTGAGCAACAGCAGTGGCCAGATAAAGGCATACCTTCAGGTTGCTATTACCATCATACAATCTTGTTGCTTCTCTTCTGACACTTTTTTTTCTCACTTAACACGGAATATAAAACCATTGGTCAAGTCTTGCGAGGACCACTCCCACTGGCCTTTTTCTTTTTCTTTTTATATGCCTTAATAGTGTGTAAATAGTGTGTAAATTTTTCTGTAAAGAGTTATTTTCACCCTAAGACAGTTTATGTCTTTTTATTACAAGATAAGGCAGTTACACGGGGTAGAGCAGTTTCTGTGTGAAATGACTTAAAATGCCCCTAACTAAAGCTCAACCGGTGTTTTCCCTTGTTTCCCCTAGTTAGTGTTTGCAAATGATTTTAGTTAGTTTTGAATTTCAAATTGATGGTGGGCCCGAGTGTCCAATTAACCCGATTAAACAAATCTGCGTCTCTACAACCTCCTCATTTATTTTCGAAACTCTTTATTTTGTCTTTATTTTCTCATTCCTCCATTATTCTCTGTTTTTACGAAACCCAAGGTTTTCCGGAAGAGATTTGAGAGGCGATTTTAGGGTTGTGGTGTTCTCCGTCGATCTCAATCACAGAGGTTTGTTCGTGGGTTTAACGATGGCGAGAACGCGGAGCAGTCGTGGCAAGGAGAGAGAAAAAGGTTTGTCATTTTTTTTATCCTCCGGCTTTGTATCAAACTAGATTAATTAAGTGTTAATGTCCGTCGCAGATGCTGGTGATTCTGGTGTTGAAAATGTAAAGCAATTGCTACCGGAGCGCCTTTTTGCAACGTACCGTTTTCCAAGCGAGAGGACAAACATCTACTCGAAGACGGATTTACTGCTTAGGGTAAGAGACACGCTTAAAGGGTCCCCGGAGTGGCTGGTTCTACTGCTTAGAAGTGTACACATGATACAAGAGAGTGTACATGTGGACACCAGAAAGTGTTCGTGTGAATACAAGTGTTTGTACTTGGGAACTCTCTATGTTTGCGTTTGATTGTCCATGTGGACACTTTGGAGTGTACACTGATGGTACCCATGGACACTTAGGAGTGTACACATGATCCAACCTCCTTACCCGGTTATGACATGGACATCATCAGTTGACTGACGATACATATGGACACCCTGAACTGTACACGTAGACGTACATGGACATCATCAGTGCTCGTATGGATGCCAGAAGACTATTGGAATGCATGGACACTTAGGAGTGTACACTGATAGTACGCATGGACACTTAGGAATGTACACATGATACAAGAAAGTGTACATGTTGACACCAGAAAGTGTACATATGAATACAAGTGTTTTGTACTTGGGAACTCTCTATGTTTGCGTTTGATTGTCCATGTGTACACGGGTAGTGTTCATAAGTAGATTGAAGATACATATGGACACTAGTAGTGTACACGGGCTCCAATGTAGTGAACTTCTGATGTTCAGCGTGTCCATGTACACAGTTGAGAAGCAGTGATCTTATTTTGGCCTATTGGATTTTTTTACATATACTTTGATGCTATACACATGGACGTAAGTAATGCGTACATGTACCTTGTTTTGGTATTTCAAATGTCATATGCAAACAAAGTTTATGTACACGTGGACAAAAGAAGTAAAGTTCTTGTGTACAGTATGCACGTGGACGCAGTATAAAGCAGTCCACCTTTGAAGCCTACTGTACACATTGACACAGTTATAGCCAAAAACGCATACATCTGTGGGTGATTGAGCAGCCACGAGTCTGGGATGTTGTCGGGGTCGTCTTTAAACATTTCTTCAAGCATCTCATCTCCACCGGCAAGAGTGTCGTCTTGAAGAGAACGGCAAGAATAAGCAGAACAAACCGATTTGTCGTCTGAGGAATATGCAGTCTCTCTGCAAATTTTGCTTTTTTTTTCTTTTGTTCCGATGAAGGAGACAGCAGAGATAAAGGGAGTTTGAGATGTTAAATCCCAGAAAATGTGATCCGTTGGATGTTGAACTGAGAGATGTAATCGGACGGTTAATATTTGGTAGATATAAGTCTTGTCAAACAGAAAAATCAGAGTTAATCTACACCGTCCAAAATAAATAAAAATGAAGGGTGGAAAGAGGTTCCCGCTAAAACAAATGACATAGTTAGAGAGTAAGGTAAAGTTAGGAAACGCTTTGGGTTAAGTTGTGACCAGCTAGTTAACTCAAGTGGGAAGCTGTTATAGAAAACTACCTTAGTAGTGATAAGTGCTTCATCTTGTAATTAAAAACATGAAACTGTCCTATGGTGTAAATTTTTCTGTAAATATTATAAATTCATGTGTGATCCTTGTCCATCTTGGATAAAACCCTTGAAGATGGTTCCTTAATGTTGATTGACGCTAGGGGAAATATGCTTTGTGAGGCTTCTTGCATCTCTTCTCTAAAGATAACCAATCAATAATCAATTGGTAAGAGCTGCTGATATGGCATAACTGTTGAATCTGATAGGTGATCTGTTGTGGGACTTTGAAATACTCTAGATATTGTACAACTTACAGTCTAGTAGTCAAATGTTGTTTCTTGTCGTGGATTCTGGATTTTACATTCACTTTTGGCTATAATTATTCCTAAATCCACTGTTACTTGCAGACGACCAACTAGAGTACAAGATAGGACAAGAGATAGCGATGAGGAAGACAGGTACTGAATCAATCTTTTGATCACACCATGATACATATGGGATGCACGTTAATTAATTGTATATTTTTTATGTTCATACTACACAGGATGTTTACTTCGATGATGAATCTGTTGTCATCTGTTTTTTTTTTTTGGTTTGCTTTGACTTCCACTAAGTATGTTCTTTTATTGTTTAGTAAGATATCAGAATTCAACTAATGCAAATCATGTTAATAAGAAAAAGATGAAGGTATAACACTGAAGAATAAAAGAATAAATGTTATTCAAAAGAGCTAAACCAAAGAAAGACCAATACATTCTCCTGCAAACATATTGCTTGCAAAATGGGAGAGACAGACAACATAAAAAAACACATAATAAGACGCCACTCTATGTAATAGACCTAAACTAAACCCCCCCTAATACTCTCTTCATAAGATTTTATAATACTCACTAACCTCTACCTTCTTTTTTATACCATCTCTCTTCTTGCAGTGAGTTCATTAGTTTCCAAACTCAAAAACTGCACTGCCTTCTTTGTCTTTTATGCTCCGGATATCACCGACTGAATCATGCTGGCGTCGAACTCATCACCTTCCTTTCTCCTCATCTCTATGATCTTCCTGTGTGAGTTCGAATGCAGAGATGGGATGAAGGTCGGGCTCGAGGCTGGTCTGTATTCCGGAACCAGACGGCCAGACCTGAACCGGACCCCGCAAGCGTTGCAGAGGGTCTTCGGTCCATCGGGCCCTTCCCTCCACTGAGGAGTCTTGGTGGTCTCGCAATGAGTGCATTTCCTCACTATCCCATCATAGCTACTCGCCTCTGTGTGGAGGCTGCTGGTCTTGCGTTTCTTCTTGGCCTGTTGCTCGGAAGAGTAGTAAGTCGTCTCGAGCTTACGTGGTTCAAACGGGTGAAGGTATCTGAATCTATGTGTTGTGGGGCGCCGCTTGCGCTTGCTTCTCATGCCTTTCACAGGGAAAGTCAAACTCTGAGATATTAAGTTCTGCGGAGAGAAAGAAGCGTCACTGCTCTCGAGTACTGACACAGGGCTTGAAGACTGGAATAGCTTAGAGACTTTGATGTCGGGAGGTGATGAAGATTGTTGGAGAGTGCTGGACTGTTCCTGCACACACATGATATGAATATTTAGACCCTTATTACTACTCATTATTGGTTGCACTATATAATCTAATAATTGATGTAACTCACCAATAGAGGTACAGGGGCAACCTCCTTGTTAGTGACATGATAGGATGTGAACTCAGAGGGAAAAGTTGTAAACAAATCCATGGGAGGAGGCTCGAGGTGTTGAAACTTGGAGTCCCAATCTTCTCCTCCCTCGCCGCCGGTGGTGGTGTCGTCAAGTGGAAAGTTGATATGGTTGATGATATCATCAAAGAAACTGTCTGAAAGACCTTTGAATTCCTCCTCAGGGAACCAACTCATGCTTCCTTCTTAATGCTGCAGAGAAAGAAAAAAACAGGTTAGTGATTTTGAAATGAGCCTAAAACAACAATTATATGCACCAAATGATTTACAAGAACAGCTAAGTAAGAATAATTAATTATAGAATTGATCACTTTAAACTTGTTGGATTGTGTAGTAGTAATATTTTAGGGGTTTCACTCAAAAAATACAGTGAACCTTTCTAGAGAAATTTCACCAAGAAGACCAAAATAAAAACTACACAATCTCAGACGTAATAATAACAATTGAGAACATCTTTGCAAGGTCTAGGTAAGAGTGATACTACTTCTCTTTTAAGATTTTTAGACAGAAATGTCGGTCGCATTTTCTCACACCAAACCAAAACAGCAAAGATATATTTTCTTTTTAAAGAAAAATATTACTTGTAACATTCTATGCAACACACAGCAAAATTAGAACAAATGAAATATAACACATACAGAAAAATGTATCCACAACGTTAAGCGGAGATAAAGAGAGAAAGACGTACGAACCTTTTCAATATACTTTGGACTACACAGACTGGTTTAGGGATTTGCAGGTTCAACTTTGGGAGAGAGAGAGAGAGAGAGATGGGGGAAGAAGATAAAAAAAGGTAGATAGATGGGAGTTTTCAATGTCTCCTCGGTTTCTTCTTCTCTTTTCAGATTTTTTTTTTATAATAAATATAACGAAAAAGAAGTATGGAAACTGCTTTTCATCTTAAAACATTTCTTAGCTTTAAAGAAAAATCTGTAATCAGATTTTAGAGGAAAGTAAATTATGTTATTAGCGCGTCTTTTTTAACATTTTAGTAACCTCAATATTTATATTACTGTACTTTCCTGAAACCCCATTCAATTTTACAGTGGTAAACACGGATATTTTTAATATAAATAAGGTAACAGATCAGTCAAATATTTGATCCATTTGAATGGATGAGAGAAAGGAATATATGTCCGTGTAAGAAAAAAAAATAGAACGCTTTACCATTTTTAATTAACTTGGTAAAGATAAGTATGTTTTAAATTTGTTGAACAAAGATGGTAATACAGTCAAATGTATTAAAGTATAGAAAAGAAAGAAAAAAAAACAAAAGGGCACATAGCACATGCAGATTCAATCAGGTGACACAAAAATACACCTTGAATAAGGATGGTTCGTTTCTAGATCCCATCTATTATTATTTTTATGAAGTAATGATATGTTTGATTTATTTAGCAAATTAATACTAGTAAATTAGATTAATAATTAGAAAAAAATTGTCAAAAGTGAAATGGAGAGATCACCGACGAACGATTACGAGACGAGAACCGAATTTTTCGAGTAATTATTGTGGCGTTACCTCATGGGAAAGTGGGTCCCTTGCCTAACTCTTTTGCTTCCCATCTCCCACATGTTCTGTTCTTCCTATCAATTATTTCTAGTCGTAACTTAAAACCTATTTGATATTCATGTCCAAAACAATGTATATAGAACAATAAAATATCATGATATTTGTTTTCGTTTTCACTACATCTATGATATTTATTTTCCCATTCTATCTTTCAGAACTTGAGTTTTTCGCATATTGTATAACCCACTAACCCTCCATATCACGTGGGGTAATATTTGCTGCCTTAGTGTGTACGAATTTGTTTATTTGTAGTTTTGTACATAGATAATAATAGTAGAGTTTACCGTGAAAAATAGTACAATCAATTCAAACTAGTTACTCCCCCCGTTTCAATTTATTTGTCGTTCTATACTTCGGCACACAGATTAATAAAACATTTAATTTTGTATATTTACTAGATAAAAACATCGTTACCAATACACCTAATTAGATTTCAACCAATAGAAAAATAGATTAGATTAAAAAGTCAATAAATTTTGCATTGAAATCATAAAACAACACTTATTTTGAAACAAAAATTTTGCTCCAAAACGACATATAATTCGAAATGGAGGGAGTAGTACTTAGTAGTAATACTTTGCAAAAATGCGAAATCTAATGAAAACTTTATAAAAGAGAATGGTTGCTTTAAATATTTCTTAAGCCTTTTTTGAAAATAATGAGAAAGAAGATAGGCTTACTTCTGTTTTGCCTTTTTCACCTGTAAGGCCCAAAACTTTTTCTTTTCCACCAAAAGTCGAAAAGAAATCAAACAATATACGATTGGGCCCTGCAGTCTCGATAATTTAGAGTTGGGCCCAGAAGCTTCTCCAAATTGCTGAATGCCTAAAAGACAGCGAGAGGATCAAATCTCCAAAGAAAGCTCTTCAGACATTGCTTCTCACTCTCAGTTTGATTGATTCTAACAACTGGAGTTAACTTTAGTCTTGTTATCTTGTACAAGTTGTTGTAGTGATTGTGCAATCTTTGTGTTCGGAAAATAAACTCGGTGTTCTAATCTGGTGAGTTGGATAGTTTATCAAATCTGGAAATGCATTCTTAAAGAGTTATATTGCACCTAATCAAATAGGATATCATCACTGGAGTAGTAAAGATAAAGAGAAGAAAAATATATTATAAAAGCCTAGAAACATAGACATATGTGATGAGAGCTTTTAAACTAAAGGGGGGAGACTAAACCTCTACCTACCCTCACACTCACTTGATCACGGAAACGAAAGCTTCATTTACAAGAGACAGGGTAATAAGAAACTTTGATGATGGCCCCCAATCATCAATTAACAGACTATTTTTTTTCAGTATTAAAGGGAACTTACTTTTTTTTATATGCAACTCTAAACCAACTGTTATACCCTAGATACCAGGAGATTAGATCACTCGTCATCAGAGAGACAGACCACATCATTGCTCCTCTGCAATCCACTCCCCAAGTTCTGTTGTTGTTCTTGCTGCTGAAATGACGAAGATGAATATGTATTGGAGATGAGAGGCTGTCTTGGCTGAGGCATTGTGCTGTACGCTGAAGTCAGAGGAGGAAGGTCTGATGGGCGAGAAACTGGAGGAGCTGAAGCAGTATGATATCTCGGTGAGCTCACTTGTGTTGCTCTCTGTGCTAGCTGCTGGATTCTACCTGGAGAAGAAAAAAAGGTGTTATTATGACTTCATAACCTTATATCTTAAAACTAATTATGCTCTATTAATCCAACACTTGCCCCTTGGAGATGCTGAGGAATGAGAGGAGACTCTGCTCGTACATTTAGACAAGAACGCACTCGACAAGAACTTGTTCATTATAACAAGATTCTTCCTCGTCTGTAACTTCGTCTTTCTGGCTGCATGTTCAGCTTCTACCTCATGAAACTTTCTTTGATACGCTTCTTGTAATTCAGCTATCCTCCTCTCGTATTTAGCTTTCGAGATTGATTTCTGCTCACAGAAAAGATTAAGAGTCAGTGAACAAACATTGAGAAATAAGTAACCAAAACTAGAGTTCACTGGGTATTGACAACAACTAACCTTTTCTTCACAGGTCTTCTTTGTGATCTCTGATTGTCTTCGCAGTTTCTCCAGTTCATGCTGAAACGGGTCACTGAACACAGGGAAAGGTATTTGGGGAACAGGCTGAATGGGATTTTGTCTCGTAGTAGCCGTAGCATTGTTAAGAAGTGATGTAACATGAGCTGTTACACCTGCTGAAGACTCCACAACACCTTCATGGACAGAGAAAGGTATTTGGGGAACAGGCTGAATGGGATTTTGTCCCGTAGTAGCCGTAGCATTGTTAAGAAGTGATGGAACATGAGCTGTTACACCTGCTGAAGACTCCACAACACCTTCATGGACAAGGGGTGCAACGTTATCTGAGTAAAGGGCATGATCAGGTTGTTAGCTGTTTGGAGAAGTTATACTAAGATGCACAAAGGATAGTTACCGACCAGTCTCTACTGCATCTGACGCTGTTGTAGTATTTTGGTCCTCAGTGTTTGCTGCTAAGTCAGCCTGAGTTTCAACCGATGGAGATGGCAGAGAGCATGCATCCTGAGCGTCCATTTGTTCCTGTATCAAATCCGGAAGGAACATTACAAAGTTGTAACACTTTCTGACAACAAAAGAGAAAGTCTTTAAGTTGCGACAATAAGTACCTGATCTGATACTACGCCTGGACCAGCTATGTGTGGCTCAGCTGATGTGCTTATGTTTTGGCTCTCAACATTTGCGCCTGAATCAGGCTGATTTCCAGCCGGCGAAGTTGGCAAATGACATGCAACTTGATCACCCTGTCCAGAGAGTCAATTTGAAACAGATATGAGAATTAATCTACAACCACACTTCTCTGCTCTTTCGATTGGAAACTCAGAATGAACACTACAACAGCTGGATAACAATAAAACCGCAAAAGATAAAAGTCTTCAAGAGGGACCTGCTCTGATGCAGCAAAACCACCAGTCTCTAATGTTTCTGATCCAGCTGGCTGAGACTCAACTGCTGCTTCAATATTCTTGCACTGATTTTTTTCTGCTGGGTCAGGTTGCTGTCCAGCTGGCTGCGGCTCTATTGCTGTTTCAATGTTTTTGTCCTGAATGTTTACTGCTGGGTCAGATTGCTGTCCAGCCGGTGAAGAAGGCGCAGGAGATCCAGCTGGCTGAGACTCTAGTTCTGTTTCAATGTTTTTGCCCTGAATGATTGCTGCTGGGTCAGATTGCTGGTCATCCGGTGAAGAAGGCACAGGAGATCCAGCTGGCTGAGGCTCAATTGCTGTTTCAATACTTTTGCTCTGACTGTTTGCTGCTGAGTCAGATAGCCCTCTGGCCGGTGAAGGCACAAGAGATCCAGCTGGCTGCTCTAGTGATGTTTCACTGTTTTTGCCCTGAATGATTGTTGCTGGGTCATATTGCTGGCCATCCGGTGAAGAAGGCACAGGAGATCCAGCTGGCTGAGGCTCAATTGCTGTTTCAATATTTTTGCCCTGACTGTTTGCTGCTGAGTCAGATAGCCCTCTGGCCGGTGAAGGAGGCACAAGAGATCCAGCTGGCTGCTCTAGTGCTGTTTCAATGTTTTTGCCCTGAATGATTGTTGCTGGGTCAGACTGCTTGTCATCCGGTGAAGAAGGCATAGAAGATTCAGCTGGCTGAAGCTCAATAGTTGCTTCAACATTTTTGCCCTGAATGCTTTCTGCTGGGTCAGATTGGCCTCTGGCCGGTGAAGAAGGCATAGAAGATTCAGCTGGCTGAGGCTCAATTGCTGTTTCGATATTTTTGCCCTGAATGTTTACTGCTGGGTCAGATTGCTTTCCACAAGGCATAGGAGATCCCGCTGGCTGAGCCTCAGTTGTTGATTCAATGTTTCGGCCTTGAAAGTTTTCTGCTGGATCAGGTTGCTTTTCTCCCGGTGAAGAAGGCATACGACATATCTCGTGATCCACCTGTTCAGGAAAGTCAATTTATTAAGGAAAAATGGCATTTGATCGGCAGCACCAGCTGTTTTTGCAGGATGACAAGAATGAGCATTATAAGGATTAAATGAATAAACCTGATCATATTCAGCAGAGCCCCTAGTCTTTACCAAAGACGCAGGGTGTGGCAGAGGCAACACTAACTCGTCAGGAATCTCCTTGTCAAGAGAACAAGCTTCCTCATTATGCTGGTCCAAACTGTTGTCCGCATTGGAGCCCGCTTGAATTGTTCTATCATTTTCTACTGAAACCAAAGCCTCCTCTCTATTCAAAGAAGAGTCGAGAGAGGTAGACTCTGGCACCCTTGAGGGAACATCTTCATCTGGTGTCGCTGATGTCACTTTGTCACGAATCTGGTATTCTGGCAACTGCACGTTCAAGGCCGCAAATTCCTCTTGACAGCAAGCAGGATTTAAAATCTGAGGCGCAGTGATCGAAGGGTGCTCATTGGGCTGGCTCGTTGAAGCCACATTGTCTTTACGCTGTTCATGAGACAAGGTAGAGACATCCAACGCCTTGTCATTTCTTGATGCCACCATTTCATGAACTTGTTGAGTGCTGCCACCCGACATGGTTCTTAATGTGGTTTCTGCTTCTGGCACTTGACTTCCCTTGGAAGCCATGCAATTCGTTTCAGCATAAGTAGCCTCACCCCTGGCATCACTGCAAGTGTGTACATCAGGAGCATTTGATGAGCATAATCCACTAAAATGCTTGTTGTTGCCACTTTGGATGGGAGCACCATTTCTTAATTCAGCTAGTGCCCATTTCTCTATCCGACTAATCCAACAGGCTTCGTCCTCAGCCAACTTCTTCTTTGTAGCCTCGTATATCTTCTCTAAACTTTCAAGGCATTCATCCAACTCTCTTTTGAGATCATCAAATTTTCTTTCAAAAGTATGTTCCAGCCGTTGGAGAGCATCATGTAAGCTCTGAGTACCTATACCTAAATAGGTGACACGAATAAATGATGCTTCCACCTTTTTACAATTTTGAAGTTCCTGCTTCTTGTCAGCATTCCTATTCATCAGGTCCATCTTTTTTTCCTCGAGGGTTTGTACAAGCTTACGCAGGCTCTTGCAGCATTTCTTTTTGATGTCGCTAATAGTCTTTTCAACATCCTTTGTTACTGAGCTATAATGGATACCTCTCTTCTCAGCCATGCATTCTTCACCCTTTTCCTGGAAACCTTGTGTGCGCCCCACGAATAGACTCTTCATGCAGTACAAATAAGAATATATATAATCCACCTCTTCTCTAGAGCAATTGAAACCTAATTCCGATTTTGCGCGGACCAGAGATTCTTCACGATTAAACTTTTGCTTTACGAACGAGACTGCAATCCAAATCTGAAAGTGCATTATTAAGAACGTACTCAGCATGTGACTATTCATAAATTATACAACAATCAAAGGCCTTACGTTGTGGCCTACAAAGCATGAATTTTGTTAGATACTAGTAGCTAGCCCAATTCGAGTAATCAATGGAACTTGTAATACATTCCCACAAAAGCAGTGATGCCACAGATGATCCTTTTCAAATAAGGCAGGTGATGAAGAAAACAATGAATACTATGGAAGTGAATGCTATCATACCAAGGCTATCTGGAATGCCTGCAATGTTGTAGCTGGCTCTTTGCAGACACGGTGGTTTTCAATAATATATTCAAGAAAGTTTTCAACCATGCGTGCCAAATTTTCCTGAAAACAAAATGATATGTCAACCAATTAGCAGATATACCTTTTAGTGCAAGTTTAATAGACGGTGCACAGAGAGGATCAAAGAAGCATTCAGTATGGACACGGCAGTAGACACATCTATTAGCCAATATACGAAGATATAAGACCCCAAAATAACAGTTACTGTATACACAAAACTTATAACATTAGTCAATATATCAGTTTCTATAACACCAGCAAACATATAAACTTTTGATCCACCAGGTACTGAGGCCAAAAGTTATATCAATATCTCCCATGAACAGATCATGCAAAGGAGACAAAGTCTTTCTTAGCTATGAAGGACATGGGGAAGATAACTAGCTAGTGTTTCGTGCAGAAGTTCCTCCATTTTTAACAGATATTAGCAACGGAGCCAGATATGATGGGAGCAATATAGATGAACACTAAAAAATTTCCATTTGGCTATAACATGAAATGAGGTAACAATTCCAATTACAATCTACATATTCAAAAGCTAAAATAAGTTGCGCAGGCGAAAGAGCCACTTACTGAAAGATGCAGAACTTGGCAAAGTTTTGCTATCTGCGGCTTTAAGACAGCATGGAGACTCTTCTGTGATTCCCCCGGAGTTTGTCTCAAATCAATGCCAGCTAACATATCCTCTGGAATTCTAGATATATGACCGCCTTCAGAATACAAGCCAATAGCATCTTTTCCATTAAATGCATCGTTCGTACCAGAAGCAGATCCACATGATGGCTGGAATGTTGCGACTTTTGGTGACTCCAAATCCCCTGAAGATTAGACAGTAAGCAAAGTAATTGCAAAATTCAATGAACACTAGAGTTATAGGGGTATGAACTATTTTACCCATGTGATCCTTCCCAGAGGCTTTTCTTTCATCGTAATCTGAAGCCTTCTTTTTCTTCTTTGTATTTTTGCCATCGTCAAGTTTGGCAGTCGCTTCAGAGACCTGAAGATGCCGTACTCTTTTTCGACTCCTTTGCGAAGTATCTGAATGATATTTCCACATAGGGTTCTTTCCATCCAACAGCTTTGCCCAAAATATATTTGGACTAACATCATCTGACAGCTCGACATATTTTTCACCAAACAAAGTAGACTCAGTGCTGTAAGTTCCCTGGGTATGCTTGGCTTCTAAGAGTAGACACAGCTTGCCTACATTTCCTTCTCCAACACTGGAAGAGAGTATGGACGAGAACTCACGAATCACGTCGCCCCTGATAGATTGCTCTAATGGAACTCCTGAATCTGGGGTTTGACTTCCATGGAGGTGATCCAGCTTATCAAATAAATATGAAGCCCCCCACATGAGCAGTGCATGTGTGAGAGGACGGCTTAGGTTTTCCAGAGACTTTTTTTGCCTAGCCAGAATCAGGGCTTTTTCTTCCACTGTAAATACTGAGTACAACCGGAATATTTTAGTTCTTTCGGAATATGACTCGATCTTGATCTTCTCTAAGAGCTTAACATCGTGCGATGGATTCAAGCTGCTTCCAAAAAGAATCAACGTCTCAGCCCGCAACAGTTTGATGCTTTGACTGCAGGCACGTGTTTCCAAAAGCAGAATAAAACATTCACTCTCCTTGTTGAAATTATTTATAGCGTTCTTCGTTGAGTGACAGACCCCATGCTCATAAGAATTCTGACCAAATCTTTGACCCACAAAATCGTCCAGAATATGAGCAAGCAGAAGCCCCTCAGGGCTTTGTGTTGCCTGTTGAACAAAATATGAAAAGTTATTCAAACAAACATGAGGCACATATATCGATAAAGGTAGAGAAGAAACATTTCAACTCAGCATTTCTCATAGTGCCAACTGATTACTGAAGGCTACTTTACAATTCATGATCACATGATCAAAAACATACTTCAGCAGAAGACAGAATTCCATTGTTAAAAGCAAATGCAGTAAGGGACGTATTTATGACAAACAAATAAGTCTCTTCATTCATAATAATGGAAATGCACCTGGTAGAAGACAACTGCTTTTAAACCCTTTGATTTTATCTGAGTAAGCATTGCATCAAGTAGGTGAAGTTTTCCGCTTGCTTTGACTTCTACATCCACGAGTTCACGCAACTCCAGATTATTGGTGAGCAGTTGTTTCAAATATGCATCCATAACATATGGGTGGTCACAAGTCTGTCAACAAAATTGCAAACACACGAAGAAGGCAGTTAATATCTCCACACATTAAAGTACAGAAAGAGCCTTTGAGAAAACGTGATGCTGAGAGACAGTAGTCAGATATCTAAATAAATCCTAAACTGTCTTGTTTGCACTTCAAGTTCTATGTGTTACGGAGCAGCGTAAAACAAATAGACATTTCCTAACAAAACATACAAACAGAAAAACATAGCACCTGTGTGACAACATCTTAGGAGCATTGCACATAATACTTTTTTGAACAGCAATGCAGCGAAAACTTTATCTATATATATATTTCGTTCTTATCTTATTGCCATCGTTAACTGGGAATTTAACGCACAAGCGCATTGAAGAAAAACTTACTTTCCTTACAGAAGTGAGAGTTTCTTCGAGATCAATCCTCGACAGTGAAGAAAGAGATAGAGATTTGGAGAAGAGAGTCCGACAGTATTGCTCTATCTGTACATCTGATAGCTGCACCGGAACCCAATACTCTGGGTACACCGATGACAATTTGGGGTCATATGATTTATCTTGTCGCGTATCATGCCTGTTCTCCCCACAGTCTCTGTTTGAAGCGGGTCCAGATTCCTTCATATCATACATACAATTCAGAACAGAATTTTCAGTTTACAAGTAAAAGCAAATTTGACAGGCCAATGTTAAAAAGGTGTCCAAAGTAAAGCAAGAAGAAACCAACCTGTGCCAAGTGATCAGGTTCTTGAACTGGCTGAGCAATGCAGGAGGAAACACGCAGATTTTCAAAATCATCGCTGACCCTTCAAAATTGTTGTAAAACTAAAATTACAATCTAGAACATATCGGTCAGCATTCATCTATAAAAGCAATTGCCAGATCGTTTCAAAAAGAGATGAGAGTCAAAAAAAAAAAATCTTACTTTTTCCCTTTTTGACATGTGCCCCGACTTTCATGTTGATTATTATTTGTGCGCCCGCGTGGAGATGGAATAACCCCATCAGAACTCATAATGCGGTCATCTGCATTTGCACATTCATCCATCACAATTCCTGCAGTGTCCCTTTTTCTTTTCAGAGGCAAATCTATGTCGGTTTCTAAGCTAGTTGCACTGACGGGAAGCTTCTGCGTTTCCGGATTCTCAGATTGCGGACCTATAACACTGCCATCCCCAACCACGGGGGATGAATCAAGCACCATGCTTTCTCTAACCCTAGCTAGCTTCACAGCAAAATCGGGGCTCTTGACTAAACTAGTTCCGCCAACTAGGAGCCCTTTAGACTCTGAATTCACACGTGGGGAACGGTTATCGTCTCTAGCATCATCATTTCCAGCAGGAACACGGCGAGAACAACCAAGCACAACAAGTTCGTCATCATTAGAAGAAGCATTAGCTTTCCCCTTGAGATGCCCTCTATACAAGGCCCTGTAACTCCGGCCTGTCATCTTAGGCACATATTTCTTCACCTCCCCTACTGTCAAATCTTCTACGTCGTCCATCGCTCTGCCCTTGCTCTCCGCAACATCCGAGGCTGAAGTGTCAGCGTCCCTGCCAGGCTTATCAGATGAAACACTCTTTCCCCTGTTGGACCTCCTCAGAGGACTTGCTCTGTGTTTCTTCTCGATTTTACCAGACTTTTTCGAAACTGAAACAGGTGATGGAGTCCGTCCCTCTGACTTAGCTGTACTAGAGGTAGACGATGCTCCTCCACGGGCGGACCTCCTCAAACCCAAACCAGAAGTTTCTTTATCTGCAGAGGCAGAGGAAGCTACAGCTAGAGACCTAGTGGAAACGGTCCTTCCCGTAGAACCATTCTTCTCGTCTTTCTTCATCTCATCTGAAACCACACTTAAAAGAAGAAAAAATGATAAAAGTTTCAATCTTTTCTTTTCACACCAAGAGAAAAAAGGGCTTGCTTACTACACAAACTAACAAGCTAATCAATGTGCATGCACCAGACGCCTATAGAATCTCATCTCACTCCCCCCTTAGTAGATGTGGGTCTCTAAAAAACAAAATCCCTAAAATCGTTTGATCCAGACCTTAAATTAAAAATCCCTAAACGAAGTGTGTACCTCCACGAGAGAGAAACGAGGAATGAGCTTTAATTCTACGGCTTTGACGCGACGGGGAATCTGATATTTATTTTTATTTTTCCGGTAGAAATCGTCGACGAATCGCTTTCTCCAAGCTCTGCCTGCGCAACTTTCACGGTGGACACTAGTCAGTAGTCACACACACGCACACGCTCTTCGCTTTTAAGGCGCTTTGTGGATTTGTGACAGTGGTATATATAATTTGTTCCGTGGTAATTAAATTCCCCCTTTTAAGATTTTCATCTTTTTTACTTTTCTTTTTCTTCTTCGTGTTCAAACGTTACACACTTATTAAAATTTTATATTTACACCGTTATAGTAATAATTATTACTACCGCCAAAATGATTTGTCTTCCCCTTGTGTTTTCGAATTTAAACGTTTTTTAAGTACAAAATGATACTTTGGTATTGGGAACTTTTAACTACAGAAGAATTATGAATTTAAGGTAACCCTGATAAAACTTCTCCACCGTGAAGAATCCAGAATCATTCAAGAATCGTCTCTAGAGTCAGAGAACAAGAAACTCTCGGTGAAGTTGCTTCTGAAACTACGTGGGCCTTATTGGGCTTTTTGTTTACGAATACGTTAGTTTATGTTGGGTTTCATTTTTGGCCCATATCAACGACTCAAAACAATATTGATAGCGGTACGTATAGAATTAGGGGCTATCAATCGTTTTTAATACCAGCAACGTTATCACATTATTATATTTTTTGCTAAAGTGTTATCACATTATTTGTGATCGCCACCGTTATTCTCTTTGACGATGAATATACGTAAAACCAATGTACTGAGAATAATACTAACTGTTGAAACCATCATTTTAGTGTATACGTGAAGGATTAAAGATTAGTAAAAACTAGTAACGTGTCTTTGTTAATTAAAAGGTGAATTAGCGCATTAATTATACATAAACGGAACCAATATTAGCAAACGCTCTTGTTCTCCGCCATATAAACGTCCACATATTCCACGATGTATGATGGTTCTCTAGCTATTAGCAAACACCCAACTTCTAAAGGTATCTTAAAAAGACTGGTCATATAACTATAAGTAACATTAGTTAAGGCTTAAGCTAGAAAGTACGTTTCTAATAAACAAAGTTAAGTACACCTGGATGGTTAGATCTGAACATAGTTTAACGGTAGTAGTTTGTATATTTGAGAGTCAGCGAGGACGTCGATATCTGTAATAGGGAACATGATACGAAAAGTCTAATGGTACGTCATCATCAAATATCTGAATTATTGTGTGTTTCCAGGATTTGATAAGTCTGCAGACCACGATGCAGGTCAATGAAGCCATTATCACAATATTAACAGCCCAAAGGCTAAATATAATTACTTAAAGGTGCTGTACTCATCAGTATATTGGAATTAAACAATGTCTGAATAGTTAGTTTGAGTTGTATTTTCATTTATCTGAAGAGGAAAAAATTAATACAGATATATGTTACACCTTATAAATATAATTACTTAAAGGTGCTGAGCTCATCAGTATATAGTTGACTTTTAGGTTTTCATATTCCGACAAAGATTTTCTCTTGACATATATAGACGTTAGCAATATTGATTGATAAGCATTAGTACTCATATAGTAGTTACATATCAGAAGTTACGAACTCTTAGTTTCACAAAGTTTTGAGAAATTAAGATTAACTAGTTGTCACGAGTCTTAACCTTAAAGAGCGATACATTTCAATCAAAAAGAGCTTTTAATTAAAAAAGGCTCGGTGCAAACATACAAAACAAATTCAAGAAAGACAAACGCAACATGAAGAAGGAAACAGATACTTATTTTCCCATTGTTTGTTTCCATTTCAAAAGTAAAATTATTGATTTTAAACTTGGAATGATCAAGCATTGTTGGGTGTGTTCTGAGGCGGTGTAGCAGAGCGGCTACGAGGGCCACCCTCAGACTTGGCGTTCTTGGCAAACTTGAGACTTCCTTGATGCAAGTTCTTCTCCTTCTCCTGCTCATTCCACTCCGAACCATAATAATGCTCCTCCGTACCTGTGACTGGATCTGTAGAGGGAGGCAAGAACATGCTTCCCCACTGAGGAAAGTGGATTAAGGTCACAGGCAACGTGCAAGCAACTATCATAACTCCCATCCACGTTAGCCCTTGTTCAGTCGTGAAGCGGGAGGTAGAGAAGAAGATAAGTTGTGTGAGTCCTGACCCAAAGTTTCCCCCAGCCCCGGTAAAACCCGAGATGATACCTAGGGCTCGCCGGGAGACAAAAGGCACGATAGCAAAGGTGGCTCCGCAAGCGGCTTGTGCTCCTAAAGAGAAGAGGATCATAGCTACAACAGCAGTTACAAGGGTGTTGGCCCGGCCGAGCCACACGCAGAAGAGACCACCTGCCGTCTGAATGATCCACAACGCCCACAAACGCCCTCTCATCCCGAAGTACTTGGCTGCAAAGTCAGATGCATAGCCTCCTGCTGGACGAGCAAAGAAGTTGGCCATTCCGAAAGATGCTGCTATGATTCCAGCTGTGTGAAGCTTCAAGTGGAACCTAAACAAACAATTTATTACTCCCTCAGTTTCAATATGTAGAATGTTTAATGGAATTTTTCAAATAACCTTAATTTTATCAAGTTTTGTATAACCAATTGCGTTTTATTTTTTTAATTATAATTAAATTAATTATAATTGTAATTTTTCAGATAACCTTAATTGGTGTGTTCAGGCTTCAAATGAAATCTGAACAACACCATAAAAATATATTTTCAAATGGCGATCAAAAGCAAACCTGTCAAAGAAGTATTCGGCGATAACATTGTCAGTGCTCAACTCAACTCCCATGGAGTATCCATAGAGAAGAACAAAGATCCAAGTCCTGTAGTTTGTGACAGCGTACCACATAATCTACACCATTTATACAAAACGAAGGGTTATTACTTTATACGTCTAGCTCGCTAAGATGACATATTCATGTGTGATATATGTAAATAGTTACCTTTCCGAATTTGTCTTTGGCAACTTCTCCCTTTTTCTCCAAGGTACTTCGGTTGCCATCAGGAAGATCTTGACCTAGATTGAGCACCAAGACTCCCATGATGATGTGCAACCAACCAGGGACGAAGAAGGCAAGCCTCCAGGCTGTGAACGCTGTTGCACCACACCGCCTAATGATTTCATACACAATAGGCATGAGCAACTGCGTTATACCACCACCCATGTTTCCCCACCCGGCGGCTGTACCGTTCACCAGACCGATGATCTGACTATTGAACATAGTGCTCATCCAATATTGACAAGACACAAACGTCGCTAGACAGAACCCAATCATGAACCTCACCGTTATGAACCCTGCCGCTCCACTCACGAAGCTCATTGAGAACACCGTTGGTGCGGAAAGCATCACAAGGAAGGCACAGCCGTAACGAGGACCGAGAAGATCACACACTGCTCCCATCACCAGCCTAGAGAAGATACTCCCAGAGACAGACGCAACTCCAGCGTTTCCAATGTCTTGTTTTGTGAGGTTGAGATTCTCCCTGATGATGGGAACAAGTGGTGCAGCTGCGAACGTCGAGACAAAACATGTGGAGAAAGAGATCCACGAGAGATGGAACGTTCTCATGTGAGGTTTGGCAAAGGAGAATAGCTTGAAAACCGTTGCCTTATGTTCCGAGTCCACCGGCAAGTCGAATTTTGCTGTCTTATCGGTTGGGACAATCGGTGAAGCCACCGAGAAAGCAAATGTTTGTTCTCTACCGGTCACTCCATGCATGGAGCTTCCCGGCTCACCAGTAGAATCACCCATTGATACAAACTATTAAGTTCCTTCACAAGAATGTGATATGATTTAAGTTTTTGTTTTGATTGATGTCTGGAAGATCACACGAGGGCTTATATAGTATTCCTAGCGTTGACTATTTGAAAAATGCATTCTTTGGAGATTCCCAATGGTTATCCTAACATTTATAATGAACTTTTTTAATTGTACAGCAACAATTTAAAAGTACTATATGGAGGAATCTATTGCATCTTCCTAGTCTCTCGCTTATCCCAAAGGTTGCCTGGTTATCAAATGGCAACTCTACCCTTGTATAGTTAGCGCTGTGTATTAAGTTAAGATCTGAATTTTTTGTAACTAGTACCAAAAATGTAGGCATTACATTATTGATTATCAAAACTTCACTGCCTAAATTATGTGATGTAGGAATGTAAGGAGGTTCATGAATATAGTTGAGGTCGAAATTAATTAAGACGCTGAGAGGCTTACTCTAGCAGATACCTAGCTATGGTATCTCCATTAGCGCACAAATTAATCAGATAATTTGCGTTGCGTACGTTAGCTTGGTCACGCTAGCATGGAGATTTTTCCTTGTGATATATTATTAACAAACATCGTTCTAGAGTTTTTTTTTTGTAATGCAATGGTTTAAACTAGTATATCATAATTTTCTCCCAATATTTATGAGATAATACTTATTACTAATTTTTTGCTGGAAAATGATATTTGTATTAATAAAACGTATGGTAGTTTTTAATGTTTTTAATATAACCTCTAGGCTCTATATGTAAATTAAATCATTTAAAACAACACTTTCTTTGAATTGGACAGTGTTTGAATTTATACGTTTTCGGTTCTCACGATTCTTGAATCCTAACACTTCAATACGCAAAGTGAATTTGAAGACTTTCTATGCCAGTGGTTCCACACACGTTTCAACCAGAAAAAAAATGTCCGAATGCTATTCACTTGTTCAAAAAAAAAAACATATTCACTTGTTTTTGTTGACTACTTTGTTTCAGCTTTGCCTTCAGTCTGGGTGCACGGCGTTGCTTTTTCAGAACTAGGATCTCTCTCGCATGCAGGTTGCAGACATTCTACGAGGAAACCCTCTCACTTATTCATCAATATAGCAAAAGAATGCAACCTTGCTTTCATGCATCCTGATTAAAAAAGTATAGTAATAGTAATAATTAATTATCTACCCTTCAGCGATTCTTTCTCCCTCAGTAACCATTTGCCAACCGGACATCCCGGTCATTGGCATCATGCTATTCATTAAAATCAACATTTCTAATCATTCTAAATGATTTTATAATAGTTCTCTGTGATGCAGATAGACTAAAATCTTAGTAATAATGTCTTAGGGGCGTCGATGTAATTGTTTATGTCGTATAAGTATCAATGATACGAATAATTATGATTTAGGGATAAACTAATTGCTGTTTTTCAGACCGTCGAGTTTATTCTGGCTTAGCTGAATATAAGTTGTCTCTTAAAATTCCGTACGATCGTTTATTACTTCAACAAACTTGTTGTATACGGAAAAAATTGGATATATACATGCAGCTCCTTGTATACAAGAAAGACTATAACTTTGTGTTCAAAACATAAAATAAAATTAGACCAAAAAAATACAAGACTATGATCTACTTATTATATAATTTTAAAATCACAATGTTGGAACGAAATATTTCAGAAATTTTTAAAAGTTAATTAACATATATACGCATATCTACCTATCAATTTGCCAAAGACGGTTAGATATATATTTTTTTAATTAACTTACTTTTATTCATCTTTCTTCCTTCTCCCAAAGACGGTTAGATATCATCTATTCTATTAATTCTTCAACATGTCCAATTGATATAAAGTTGGGTCCAATAATTATTTTTTCATTTTATCTACTTAAATAAATTATATATCTACTAACTGCATTGAAATTAAACAAACCGTGTCTTCATAACCACCAATAGTAACTTCATGACCAAAACTTTCGGTCGTCACTTTCTTTCTTTTTTGTGTTTATTTTTGTTAAACAACATATATTTCTTTTATATATTTCATATATTTACTTTTTATATTTCTAATGGAAGGTAAATATAACCATCTTCTATGGTTCTTTGAAAATTTTGCCACTTTCAGATATGCTAATAACTATTTTGCATCACGTAACTGATTCTATTCTTTTTATATGTTACAAAATATATTTACTTTTTAGAATTCTAACCTTTTATTTAATTAATATAACATGTTATTCTATATAATTACGTAAACATACATTATTGACATATTTCTCTATAATGATATGCTAATTCTATTTGTTAAGAAATACAAAATAAAACAATTATATAGTTTCACTTTTATTTTCACCCCTAATATTACGAAAAATATATAATATTTTCAATGACTATTACAGTATAGTATTTATTGTAATAAACATTGATATATTTTTTTCAAAAATAATTATCACACTACAATAACATAACTTACATCCCAGTCCAAGAAATTAGACAAATTATCAAATTCTTAGTAATGATTAAATTAATTATCAAATAGTAATGATTAAAAAGAAAAATATTTTACACATATATGATTACAAAGAAAAACACAAATATGCTTACGAAAAATACAAATTTGATGAAAAAAAAAGACACAAGTATGAAAATTAAATTTCTAAAAAAATATGTAAAACAAAAAATATAGAGAGCGGGTCATATTTAAATAGAAATGTAAAAATATACCAAGGCGGGTCATATTTTTTAACGAAAACAAAATTGAAAACTCGCGGGTTGGCGGATCAGCGGGGTGAGTTTGACCCGCAGCCCTTAACCGTGCGTATACCATATCAATTTTTATTGCTATTATTTAATCAAATATATTTTGATTAAAATTTATACACAAATATGGTTACAAAAACATGCAAATATAATTGGAAAGAAAAAACAAATATCAAAAATTAAATTTAAAACAAAAAATATACCCGCCTTTTTAAGGGCGGGTCAAAATCTAGTTTACGTATTAAATGAAAACCTATTTTATCATGCAAATATTATTCAAAATTCTGGTTAGGACTCTTTTGGTTTTATAGTAGTTAAATTACGCCACATATTTATGAGAATTTGTCTAATTGTTTGGAATTAATTGTTAGATTACGTTAATTTAACTGGTTAACATATACATTGTTCAAATGAGTTGCAAGTTAACATATATGTTTATTCTGAGGGTGGACATGTAAAACTGTGAATGCCAGTCAAATAGTATTACATATGTATATGGTGCCATGGTGGTATTTATGGTTGGAGGCTTGGAGCTTATACCCCTACCAGCATAGTTGCCGACGTGCCGTACCATAGCCGTTGTACTTGTATACACCGATCTTGCTGACGTGCAATGTTCCCTGTCTCGAGGCTTTTTGAGGTTTGAGAAAAGACAAAATTTCGCTGCCCAAATGTTAGAAGTCAACTTATTGATGACGCCATACATATATTTAGTATTTTGTATAAGTCAATTTCTATATGATCATATAATTCAAATCACCAATTGAGAAGTATGACTCAAAAATAACATTTGAAGTCTAGAAACGCCGGCACAATAAAAGTCTGGAAACGCTGGGGCAGATTTAGAATCTTGGAATTAAATATTAGTTCGATTATTAGATTGGTTGGTTTATTGGCATAACGCTAAGTTATATATAGGTCAAAGTTACTAGTTCAATCCAATGTTGTTTTATATTTTTAACCTAATGATAACCTGATGTAAAAAAAAACGTACGTAAGAATTTAGAGCATCAATATCAGCGTTCTTAGGGACGTTTTTAGGAGAGGAGGAGAGGGAGATCACAAAATACACAACCAAGAAGGATAAAAGAGAAAAGTTCTTTAGATAAGAACGTTTTTGCTGCGTCCTTCACACTGTGTGCGGGCCCTACGACACGTGGTGATCCGCTATTAGTTCTATTTTTTATTTAATAATAAAAAATAGATTTTAAGGATTATTTTTTGGTCCCACCGATATTGATGCTCTTAGAAAGGAAAATAAAATTATTCTTCTTTTATCCTTGACCATCTCTGTTAGAACACTCGTAATAGAGATCCTTAAGAAATAGTCGTTAGAGAAAAAATAATTAAATAATTAATAGATCCTACTAAAAGTTAAGGATTCAATTATTAAAATTTCTAAATAAAAACTTATTCTTATTGAATTTTTTGTACTATTTGTGGATCCACAACACGGGACGATCCGCAAATAGTTGATATTTTCTGTTTTTTAATCTGAAAAAAGAAATAATTAAAAAATTTTAAAAACACTATTTGTAAGGATTCTAATGGAGTATACCATTGGAAGTGCTTTTACCTCCAGACATATCACTGTGTATTTTTTATTTACTTTTGATAAATATGTGAATATCATTTATAAAATGAGAAAGTTTGTACTAGTACAAAGATTTAAAAGGGGAAGCAATCCCAAGCAAAGAAAAATAAAAACGGGGGAGAGCTTTATTATTAAGACTGCAGAAACTGAGATGATCCACTATTCATGTATCAACCAGATTCTCAAGAGGTTTTTGAAGTTGCTACTATGCTTCCTTGGCAAAGATTGTGTTCCCGATTTGCCTGTCAATCTCTTTGTATCACCGTGTATCTTCTCAATTCATTACCTAAAAGTCTAAAACTACATTATTCTTGTGTATATATATATACACATTTGTTTTTAGGTCGTTGGACTCATAAAACTTGACTACTTGCATATGTAACAATGAAAAACGTCCATCAAACGTTTGCTCAGCACAACTTTGAAATTCGCTCGACCTACTAATAAACTTATCATAGACACAATCGACTTTCTCTTTTCATCTATTTCGTTTAACCATGTAGCTCAAGAACACCGAAGCTGATGCTTTGGCTAAATTGGCCTTGATGAACTGCGTTAACTCTGTTTGAGTTCTTTTTAAGTAATGAAAGTAAGGTTTGTTCATAAAAAGAAAAGACACAATTAAATGTTGATTGAGCATAACTTTGAAATTCTCTCGACCTACTAATAAACTCATCATAGACACAATCAATCACCATATCTCTTTATTGTATATAATTCTTTAGCAATAATCAATAAAAAATCTACCAGATGGCATTTTACTCACCAATAATATAGATATTGAGTGCCAAGTAACAATTTGGTTTTGGTTTTCCATCAATGGCGCTTCTCCTTATTCTTAAAAATTCTCAACATGTAAGCACACTTCAATTAAAAAGAGCTTTTAACTAAAAACTCTCAGTACAAACAAACAAAAGAAATTCAAGAAAGGCAATAACAAAAAGCAAAACCCAATAAAAGCATATGGAAACAATATGTTTATTTTCCCATAGTTTGTTCCATTACACATAAATGAACTCATTGATTAATCAAACAATGACGGTTGAGTGGGCTCTCCGGCCGCCCTCAGACTCGGCGCTCTTGGCAAAGGCGAGGCTGCCTAAATGCATGTTGTTCTGCTTCTCTTCCTCACTCCACTCAGAAACATAATACTGCTCCGCCGTAACGGTGGAAGGAGGCAAGAACATGCTTCCCCATTGAGGAAAGCGACATAAGGTCACAGGCAGTGTGCAAGCGATTATCATCACTCCCATCCACGTTAGCCCTTGTTCAGTTGTGAATCGTGAGGTTGAGAAGAAGATGAGCTGTGTGAGTCCTGATCCAAAGTTCCCACCAGCCCCGGTAAGACCCGAGATAATGCCTAGGGATCGCCTGGAGATAAAAGGCACAATTGCAAAGGTAGCTCCGCAAGCGGCTTGTGCTCCTAAAGAGAAGAGGATCATAGCTACAACGGCAGTAACGAGGGTATTGGCGCGGCCGAGCCACACACAGAAGATACCACCGGCCGTCTGAATGATCCACAAAGCCCACAAACGCCCTCTCATCCCGAAGTACTTGGCTGCCATGTCAGATGCATAGCCTCCTGCTGGACGAGCAAAGAAATTGGCCATTCCGAAAGATGCTGCTATGATTCCAGCTGTGTGAAGCTTCAAGTGGAACCTATACAAACAATGTATATGTTTACTCTCTTATTGTAAGAGCATGTTTTGAGATTTTAAGGGTTATAGTCAATTTTGTAAGTATTTAAAAAAAAAAAAGATTTGGAAACCTATATTTAAAATAAAATTTGGGTTCACCCCTACAGTGAATTCTCAAGTTAACCTCAAGTCTTTTTTAACTTTTTTTTTAATTTTGTTTCTTTTTTTATTAATTCTACATGTCACTTTGATTGATGATAAGACTTGAAGTGAATTTGAGAGTTCATCACAGGGTGAACCAAATTATTGTTCCTATATCTATGGATATCGCTTCTTTAAGTTTTGGAAATGATACGCCAATGTTTCACTTGCCTATTCTGATAACATTATTGTTATTCTTGACTATACCAAAAGTGTTCAACTCTATTCTAAATCGATTGGAAACAAACCTGTCAAAGAAGTACTCGGCAATGACATTATCAGTGCTCAACTCGACTCCCATCGAGTATCCATAAAGAAGAACGAAGATCCAAGTTCTGTAGTTAGTAACGGCGCACCACATGATCTACACCATTATTACGAAGTCATTAGTTAAACCTTTGATCCATCTAGCTACTATAGGCAGATTAAAATTTTGTGAGAACGTTCATATGGATAGAGTTAAACCTTTCCAAGTTTGTCTTTGACAACTTTTCCCCTTATCTCCATGTCCTTTCGGTTCCCACCTGGGAGATCTTGACCTAGCGTGAGCACCAAGATTCCCATGATGATGTGCAACCAACCAGGGACAAAGAAGGCGATCCTCCATGCCGTGAATGCTGTTGCACCACAACGCCTTATGATTTCATAGACAACCGGCATGAGCAACTGCGTTATTCCACCGCCCATGTTTCCCCACCCGGCGGCTGTCCCGTTCACCAGACCGATGATATTACTAGTGAACATAGTGCTCATCCAGTATTGACACGACACAAACGTCGCCAGGCAGAACCCTATCATGAACCTCACCGTTATGAACCCTGCGGCTCCACCAACGAAGCTCATTGAGAACACTGTTGGTGCAGAAAGCATGACAAGGAATGCACAGCCGTAACGGGGACCAAGAATATCACACACTGCTCCCATCACCAGTCTAGAGAAGATACTCCCCGAGACAGATGCAACTCCGGCGTTTCCAATGTCTTGTTTGGTGAGGTTGAGATTCTCTCGAATGATCGGGACAAGCGGTGCAGCCGCGAATGTCGAGACAAAACATGTGGAGAAAGAAATCCACGAGAGGTGGAACGTTCTCATGTGAGGTTTAGCGACAGACAAGATCTTGAAAACTGTTGCCTTATCCTCCAAGTCTACCGGGAGATCGTACTTGCCTGTCGTCTTTGTCGAGACTCCATGCATGGAGCTTCCCGTATCGCCACTAGAATCACCCATTGGTCTTAAAGATATGAAGTTCTTTTCCTTTACAAGTTTGAGACTTGCTTCAAGTTTATTGATCACGTTAGGGTTTTTATAGTGTTCGGTAGTGTTGACAAAGTCAAAAAGAATACATTCTTTGGAGATTCTAAAACGTTAACTAACTATTTAATAGTATTGTTTGGAGGATTCCATCTTCGCCGCACGCATCTTTCAAGTCTCGGGCGTATTCCAAAGGTTGCCTAAAATGCTAATCGTTCATCATGTACATGTGGAGTGGAATCCTTCTGCATGTCCAAGTTGTTACCAAATTTAATTTATTTAATTTGATGTTCTATTTTGTAACAAGTATGATCAATCAATTCATTAAATTTCAATATGTATATAAATATTTCCTGAGTTAAAATAAAGTTAAATATATATGATGAATACATAAATCAAATTTTAAAAGATGATAATAAGTTTGTCAAGGTTTTATGAAGTTAGTTTTATTTAGAACCCAGGTTACTTGATATGCTTTTTCATAATAACCAAGTGTACGGATAAATAATATATATATATATATATATTGACTGAAATAAATTTTTTTTTTTTTGATGATTTCTTTTGTTGAAATTTTGGACTGCCCCCACATCCTATAAAAAGTATAATATAGGATCGACTATAAATCTTTGTTTACTCCATTTGGAAGGACATGGTATGCAAGAATCTTCGATACAAGCTCCAGCACACCGACGTTAAATTATACTCCATTTGGAAGGAGTATTTACTCCATTTGGAAGAAGTATTTACTTTTATATCTTTTATTTCTTAAACGTTAATATAAATCTCGTCTCTTCTTTTTTTGTCATCATAAATCTCGTCTTTTGAATCGTGTTATCTGTCAAAAATAAATAAAATATTCACCTCCTCTCTTTGAATTTTATTTATATCTTTTCTTTTCTTAAACGTTCATATAAATCTAGTCTCTCCGAATTGTGTAATTTGTCCAAGAATAAAATTTCACCTCTTCTCTTTGAATTTTATTTACTTTTATATCTTTCTTTCTTAGACGCTTATTTGCTTGTGTATTTCAATGTTTTCACTTTTTGTTTGTAATGGATACTTTAGGTTTTAATCTGAGTTTTTGAATATCTTTTTTAATATTAAATAATAAAACCTTGACATGTTATGCGCTTTGCAGGAATTTAAATGTAGAAATAATAAGTTGGTGGTTTATCTTTATATTAATTTATTTGCAAATTTATAATATAAATGCATGCAACAAATTATAGCCACGACTATAGTAGAAATCTTATAAATATAAAACAAAAAAAGTTGGGTGGTGTGATATTTTAGTTTCGTTTGTAACATAAAAATAAATTCTTAAAATTGTTTCGGAGAAAATGATTAATAAGTTAGAAGGTATTAACCAAAATTCATAAATATGGGACGTAATATTTAACTATTATAAGGCCTTATATAAAGTTAGCTACAACCTTGTAGAACTCGTAGACCAAAATAAATCATAATCATGATTTAATACTTTTTTTTCAATTCAACTGATTTAATACATAGAGGATATCGAATTGGCTCTGGCCAATTTGATAGGTAGATATGCGTATATAGTACTAATTTTAATTTTTAACCAAAATATATATGTAGATATACATATACTGTATGCGGTTGTGCACAGAAAAAAAGAGATATACATATATGCGTAGCTGTATGTCCACCATACTTGCCGAACAATAGTCGTGGTATATGTAGCATGTATGAATCATTCTTGCTGACGAGTGTTCCCTCTGTCGAGGCCTGTTGGAGTTTGAGAAAGGACAAATATTCGTTTTTCAATTTGATAAGTCAACTTATTCATGATATCACCATTACATTCTTTATTCTTATAGTCTTATTATATACATAAACAGCAGTGTGGTTGAGAAAGCATTTGCAAATCAATTTGATCAATATATTCGAATCACCAAATAAATCAAGTACATGAATAAAAAACAATACTGGAAAGGTCGGGGACAGACTTAGAATCTTGTAATGAATATAATCTGATTACAGTGTTATTAGATTGATTGTTTTATTAACCAACACGTTAAGTTATATACGTGTTAAAGTTATTATTTCAATCCACTTATCTTATATTCTTATGTCATAACATAATTAAAGACTTCGTGATGTTAAAATGAAAACATCACTATAACAGTCTATATAAGATCTTTTATCAAGAAAAGATGATTTAATTCTTCTTCAACATCCCATTCCAGTGTCACATATACAAATGCATGGTTCTTGGTAAAGGTAGACAGAGGAGAAAGGAGAAAGCTTTTGTATTTTTTTGAATATTACTGAAGTTTATTCATTTGCAAAACTTGATTACAACTTTGAGCCTTGGCTCTTATTTATACAAAGCTAAAGAAGGATCTAGTAGCGTCACAGCTGTCGTCACAGCTCATTCGTCTACATCTTGGAGAGCGTCAAATCGGTTGCGCAAAGGAGGAGCCTTAGCTGTATCAGCCGTACGCTTGACCAGAGCTGTTGCTCTGTTTTGTCCTGTTGCGTTGAAAACCGTTGAGGAAGAAAGCTCTTTGGGCTTGTCGTGAGTAAGGCCCAACATCTTGTTGTCTTCTGGCCTGTTGGGTCTAATACTCCCGCGCAAACTCGAGGTGGGAGGAAACGCAACTCCGAGTTTGGAACGCAGGTTGAAGAAGCTTCGCTGAGGAAGAGACTTCGTGAACACATCCGCAAGTTGTTGAACAGCAGGTATGTGCTTGACGACAAGAGTTCCGTTGGCTACCTTCTCACGAGCGAAGTGATAATGAGTAGCAAAGTGCTTGGACTTGCGATGAAGAACAGGATTTGCAGTCAGCTGTACGGCGGAGAGATTATCACAGAAGACTTCAGCTGCAGACAACTGTCGAACTCCAATGCTGAGTAACAAGCCATTGATCCATTCGAGCTCAGCTGCTGTGTCAGACAGAGTTCGATACTCAGCTTCCGTTGAAGACCGAGCCACAGAGTCTTGTTTCTTTGCAGACCAGGAGATCAGATTAGATCCAAGGAATGTGCAAAATCCTCCGGTAGATCGTCTTGTGTCCTGACAACCGGCCCAATCACTGTCGCAGTAGGCTCGGAGACGTGAATCAGTGTTTGATTCTAGTGAAAGTCCCATGTTAATGGTTCCTTTCAGATAACGAAGAATACGCTTCAGGAGATTGAAGTCAGACACTGTCGGTTCATGCATCTTCTGACAGACTAGATTCACTGCAAACTGGATATCAGGTCTCGTCAGTGTGAGGTATTGAAGCTTGCCGGCAAGACTTCTGAAGTAGGTAGGGTTGTCAAACACAACGTCTTGATGTGGAATCCGGTCAAGCTGCAGAGGGAGTGGAGTGGGCATTGGGGCGCAATCAAGCATTCCTGCAGCTTCTAATAGATCAGACGCATACTTTTCTTGATTAAGGAATAGACCCGTTGCTATGAAGTGAGCTTGGATCCCAAGGAAGTAGCTTAACGGACCCATATCTTTCATTCGGAACTGTTTGTTGAGTTCCTGCAGGAGCTTTTGTATCAGGGCGTTGTTGTTTCCTGTTAAGACCATGTCGTCAACATAGAGTAACAAGAAGATCACATCTTTCCCTTTCTGGTAGACAAACAGAGAAGCATCTTTGACGTTACATTGGAAACCAAAGGCAAGCAGGAAGGAGCTGAATTTGTCAAACCACGCCCTTGGTGCTTGTTTAAGCCCATAGATAGCTTTGTGGAGAAGACAAACGTAATCAGGGTGGGCTTTGTCTTCAAACCCTGGAGGCTGTCTCATATAGACTGTCTCTGTTAAGTCTCCATGAAGGAAGGCGTTCTTGACGTCTAACTGTTTTAACTCCCATTTATTAACCACTGCAAAGTGAAGAATAGACCGTACTGTTGCTGTTCGCACAACAGGACTATAGGTCTCTAAGAAGTTGACCCCTTCTCGTTGTTCATTTCCTCTTGCAACAAGCCTAGAACGAAGCTTCAGGAGAGAACCATCGGCGTTGAGTTTTACTCTGTGTACCCAACCAGAACCAATAGGTTTGACTCCTGGAGGACTAGGGACTAAACTCCAAGTTCCGGTTTCATGACAGTTATCAACTTCATCTGTCATTGAACCGTTCCATCCTGGATGATTCAGTGCTTCAGCCAGTGTCTTTGGAACTTGGGGAAGACCTCTGACTGTGAAAAGTGCGTATCGCGGGTTTGGTTTCATAACTCCAACCTTACCACGAGTTGTCATTCTGTGAGTGTTTGCAGGAGGAGCTTCTGGAGCTGCTACTGGCTGAGCGTTCTGTTGCTCATCATCATCTGAAGCAGAGCTCTCAGAAGATGAGGGTGATGTCTGATGTCCAAGAGCTTGTGCAGGAACCTGAGCTTGAACCGTAGTAACTGGAACTAGAACAGTGTTGCCTACATCATCAGTAGACGTTGGGCTTTCTTGATCAGAGACTACAGAAACGGGTGGATATTGCAGACGCCAAGCAGAGCTGAGAGGTGAAGTCGGTGGTGGTAGTAGATGCTTGTAAACGTCTGTATAAGGCATCATTGCTTCATCAAACAGGACATGCCTGTTGATGTATATGCGTCCAGTGGGAGGATGGTAGCACCTGTATCCCTTGTACTTCTCGTTGTATCCAAGAAACACGCATAAGAGAGATTTTGGATCAAACTTGTTATGCGCATAAGGTCGGAGATATGGGTAACAAGCTGATCCAAAAACTCGTAGAGCAGTGTATACAGGTGGTTTACCATTCAACAACTCAAAAGGACTGACCATCTTGTTGTTGACTGAAGAAGGAAGCAGGTTACCAAGGAAGGATGCCGTGTAGAAAGCTTCAACCCACAACTGATAAGGAAGATGACCTTGGTAAAGCATTGACAATCCCAGCTCTGTGATATAACGATGACGCCGCTCAGCAATCCCATTCTGCTCTGGAGTGTGAGGGCAAGATACGATATGTTTTATCCCCTTTGTGGTGAAGTGATCAGTGAGAGACTTGTTTATAAATTCACCACCACCGTCTGACTGAAATATAGAAATCTTCTGATTATATTGATTTTCGACTTGAAGTTGGAATGCTTTGAAGACCGAAAACACATCAGATTTGAATTTAAGAGGATAAAACCAACAGAATCTTGAGTAATTGTCAATAAACACTACATAGTATCGAAAGCCTTGAACTGAGATAACAGGTGCAGGCCCCCAAATGTCGCAGTGTATTCTCTCAAGGACTCTGCTTGATCTTGAAACTGAACTGGAGAAAGGTAACTTGCACGTCTTGCCTACTTGACATGCTTCACACATCTGCTGAGACAGCTTATTGAAGGAGACGGCCTTTATTGAATTGAGATACTTCAAGACTTGATCATTTGGATGGCCTAGTCGCATATGCCACACTCGGTCGCTTGTTGCCTGTTGTCGTGAGGAGTAGAAAGCTTTGAACTGAGACGCATCCAACCGATACAAGCCCTTAACCTTGCTTCCCTGACTGAGTACCTTGTTGGTTTGCTTGTCCTTAACACAAACAGTAGTGGCATCAAATGTGAACTTACAGGGATAGTCATCGGTAAGTTTAGAAACAGACAGCAGTGACTTAGTTATTTCTGGACATACGAGGACATCAAGGAGAGGGAGATTACCTGATCCTGATGAGATCGAAGCAGAACCAACATGGGTTATAGGGAGAAAGTCACCATTGCCTACCATCACTTGATCACCACCACTATACGCATGAGCTTCATCAAGGTGAGATGCAGAGTTTGTCACGTGATGAGAAGAGCCACTGTCGGGGTACCACTCTGCGCCTCCGGTGTTTTGATTGGCTGTAGTAAGGACATTAGCTTGGGGAGGAGGAGGGTCGTTGACTGCGAAGCTATCATCAAATCTCCAGTGACATTTGTAAGCTGCATGACCATATTTGCCACAAATTTGGCAAGTAGGACGCTGACTGTTTGCGTTGTTACCACCAGAGTTCCGGTTTGCAGGCTGACCAAACTGCTGAGGAAAGCCGCGACCTTGAGTAGTGTAGGAGCCACGTCCTCTGTATCCTCCTCGATTCTGACCTCTCCCGCGGCCAGAGTAGCCTCCACGGTTCACATAGTAAGCTTGATGTGGCGTAGCGTCGGCTTGTTGTTCATAAGCCTGTAACTTGTCATCGAAACCAGTAAGCTTATGGACAACATCTTCAAAGCAAGGACCCGGAAGCATATCCATTGAATGCTCTATCACCGTGCAAACAGCTTCATACTCTTTACCGAGACCGTTGAGAACTCCATAGATCTTCTCTTGCTCTGTAATAGGAGAACCTATAGAGTCAAGTTGGTCGCAGAGAGACTTGATGTCAGAGAGATAGGCCGTCATGGTCTTGTTCCCTTTCTTCATCGTCTGGATGCGTCTGTGAAGGTCCATCTTTCTCGATGCAGAGACACGATTGTACTTCTTCGCCAGCGCCATCCAAACGTCATGAGATGTGTGAAGACCGTAGACAGATTTGAGAGCATCTTCGGAGAGGGTTCCGTAGAGCCACGCAAGGATGAGTTGATCCTTTTGGATCCACTTGTTGAAATCTGGGTTGGGAGCTTGCGTTTCTTCTTCGCCATTGATGACGGTTATCGTCGGAGGAGGACGCGGGTGATCTCCGGTGACGTAACCGAGAAGAGTCTGACTCGAGAGAAACTGCTCAAACTGCAGCTTCCAGAGAAGGTAGTTTCCTTCCTTTAGCTTCAGAGTAACGACATGAGTAAGCGTGAGAGCTGTAACAGCGACTGTATCTTGATTCCCATCCATCGCCGTGCTCTGATACCATAAAGGTAGACAGAGGAGAAAGGAGAAAGCTTTTGTATTTCTTTGAATATTACTGAAGTTTATTCATTTGCAAAACTTGATTACAACTTTGAGCCTTGGCTCTTATTTATACAAAGCTAAAGAAGGATCTAGTAGCGTCACAGCTGTCGTCACAGCTCATTCGTCTACATCTTGGAGAGCGTCAAATCGGTTGCGCAAAGGAGGAGCCTTAGCTGTATCAGCCGTACGCTTGACCAGAGCTGTTGCTCTGTTTTGTCCTGTTGCGTTGAAGACCGTTGAGGAAGAAAGCTCTTTGGGCTTGTCGTGAGTAAGGCCCAACATCTTGTTGTCTTCTGGCCTGTTGGGTCTAATACTTGGACAGTAGAGTTACCATTTCACCTTTATTAGTCTCAACAACTGTATGTATGCTACATACTTACGTACTTGACTAATATCATTGGAGAACTCATAAAACTTATTATTTGCTTTATTGAAAGCATGAAAGCCTTCATTATATAAAAGAAAATTAAATCACTAAGCTAACAAAAATTATAAAGTTTAATACGGTTGCACTTAATCTTACAAATTAGTGCAAGTTTTCAAAATTAAATTCCTTAACTGATTTTAATTAGATAAAATAGTCAAGTGACTTAACTTTTTCTATAGTATATACTCAAAACAAAGATATTTAACTTACTAAAACTAATTAAAAATACTACACTTAGCACAACAGAAATTTAAAACAAATATAAGAAAGTATATTCTATTAAAAATTGATAAAGACTTAATATGATAGAAAGAGTATAGTTAATATGGTAAAATTGATGATAATTTTACCACTTGATGGCTGCCAAAAAAAGTGAGAGTAAAATTTAAATTAAATAAACTTGTTTAGTTTAGAGTAAGGTTTATTATGTCTTACTTATATTATTTATTTCAATTATATTTAATTGATTAGAAACAAACGCATACTTAAAAAGATTAAAGTAAAAATATCAAATGTGTGTAGGACTGTAGGTTATGGTAAAATTGAAAAGAAAAGTTTCAACAAAGGTTATAAAAAAAATTCAGAAGCCAAAAGTAAAAAAAATAAAGATCAATAATAAATTACTATTAAAATGGAAATTTAATGATTTTCTATAGCAAATGATTAGAAAGGTAGGCACTGCTCCGTTGACAATTATTAAACTCTAGAGCCAATGATGCAGCCACAGCTCTGGCCATCAGAGACAACTCATTGATGATGCCAAACAGAGTAAGTTTTAGGAAAATTGGTCTGTAACTCTGTATAACCAAGAAAAAAGTATAATTCATAAGATAGTCACTTTTTTTAATATAACGATACACAACGTATCTTTTGTATAATATTGTCATTTTATCATTTCATTCTACCGGTAAAACCTACAAAACAATTATAATCTAAATTAATAACTAATGATTCTAAAAAAAGATGTGGTCCATCGTCACTTCCGTTGGAATAATCATTTTCTTCTTCTTTTTTACTGGTTGCAAGTGAGCACTTTACTACTATTCTGAAATTGTCAGCCAGAAAACGGTGCTACAGTTACATCGGCAAATAATGTGAATCTGTATCCATTCCAATTTCCATCGCTGATTCTTCTCAGATCTCTCAGTTACGGTATGTTTTTTGGTTTTATTTTCAATTCTCTTCATCTGATGTTGTCTTATTTCCTATTTGCGATATAGTCGAAACTAAGGTAATTTTTTGGTAAAACTATGGCCTCGTTGCCGTATCTGTTTTTTAGGGACAGAAGTTCGCCATTCCATTCCTCTGTTTTGTTTTTTTTTTCAAAATCAGCATTTGTTCCGTTCCATATAAATAAATTCTATACTATCTGAATCTGTGTTATTTAGGATGAAAAATCTTAGTTCTAGATACTAATAACGTGCCGTTTCATTCCTCTGTTCCATTTCGTGACGATCTTGGAGAGAGCTTTTGTATAGTGGGTTGAAAGACAAGCAAGATGACACTGTCGAAAACATGGTTGCACTAATTGGTGATGATTACCCATTTGAGCACAACACATGGAATGTGGAGTTAAAGCAGATGATGTTAAGGTTAAGAAGGGCCCCAAGTGGCGGCAGACTCGAGTGAAGGTCATGTACCTTATGAATTGGATAGGCAAGATGGTCAGCAAGGTGGGTAGACTGTGGCATTCACTCCCGCGAGACGAGAAGCCAACAATAGTACAATCATCATGTAAAAGTACATTTCACTGTTTCTATTCTATTTGATTCACGTAGAATGGAAATACAGCATTCATGTTTTACAATAGACGGTTTAATATGACTTTAACTTCTGAATTCATACTACTATTAATTATTTGGATTAGGGTTTATATTTTTATTTAGGGTTTAGTAATTATTGGATTAGGTTTAGTTTCTGAAATATTAGAATTAACATTGGGGAAATCATTAACTACTATCATTTAATTTTAGATATTTCAAAAGTTGAGAAATTAGTGAGATGCTCTTTTGATTGCAAATACATTTTTTCTGGTTCTATTCTACCGTACATAGAACGGAACTGCAATTTATTGTAATTTGAGTTCTATGTTATACAGTTTACTATCACATAAGGCCATCTGCATTGAAGGTTCACAAGGGGAGGTCACACGATTCTCCCCCCAAAAAATATTAAAATAAGATGATCAGGATGAACCTGCGCCTGTGCGGCTCTTCCCATGAACCCGCTTCATGACTATTACGCGGACCCCACGACACGTGGCGGCCCGCGACTAGTTCGATTATTATTATTATTATTTAAAAAAATCAGTCAGAAAAATAATAATAATAATAATAAATACTTTGTAAATCCCTCCATAGAGTTCACTGATGCAGATGTCCTAATGTAGCTTACCAATTAATACTAATATTCTTATTTCATATTTGATATTTGAATTTGGATTTATATTTTCATGTAGGGTTTAGTAATTAATTGATATAGTTTAGTTTATATAAGTTTGAGATTGTTATTTGTGAAGCATATATATCATGATCTATTTATTTGCTATATATAATAGCAATACTATTTGCTATGTAAAATAGCAATGTCTGTAACTTTATTCGCCGTTACATCATATGTGTTAAATATGGATGGGACACACACTATGTTGTTATGTGATTGTTTATAACCACATAAAAATACTGCGTTATCCACAGAAAAAAAAATGATGTCATGTAATCTCTCATTTGTAACTGGAAACTTGTTAAAGGTAAGGACAAAACTAGACAATTTGAAACTTAAATGTCAAACATTGTATTATGTCAAATCACTGCTACTTGCCTAATTTGTGTTCAAAATATGGCTATTACACAAATAAGCCCTAAGTTTTATTCATCCGAGAGTCTGTTCAACCAAAACCTCTTTTTCACAGATCTTACATTAATTTTTTTTCCCTAAAACTATTTTTTTTCGTTTATATTTCCCCATTATTAAAACAATATCTCTAAGACTCTAACCCGTGATTTATGAATGCTCTTATTGTTGTAAAATAACAGTATATATAACTTATAACATAGATTATGCCTTGCTTTATAGATATATAAATATAAATAACTATTTTAAATTTTTTTTATAGTTTTCGAATTATAACTTATCAAATTCGAAACTCTTATAATTATATGTTTGAATATTTTTTCTTTTTTGCAAATTTTCTTTTAGAAATTCGAAAATTCTTTTTGAATCTACTTTTTAAATAGGTATTTATTTATATAATTATTAAAATCCTAAACCCCACGTCCCAAAACCTCACTCCTCAATTATAAACCATAGATCTAAATTAGTAAACCTTAGAATTGTAAGTGTCTATTTACCTTTTTAAAAATGAAGATAAATATAGTTAAGTTAAACATGAAAAAGGTATTAGTAATGCTATAGTTTTGGAAATTTCTCAATATGATTTCCCCCTTGTTTTTGAAGAAAATTACAACGTCATACCATTAACATTTAATTTTAATATAAAAATTATTTATTCAAACTAAACAAAAAAATATTTCCTATATTTATGGTAACTAATATTTTCATATTTTGTGAATGATAACAATTATGTTTTATGCAAATTATACTATCCATCTAATTTGAATATCATTTTTTTCTGTGCGTAGTTTTAGTTGATGATCAAATATAAGTATACACATGAAAACTAAAAAAAAAATTACTATGTCATTTTGCCAATGATATTGGTATGCCAATTTTGAGTGTTAGAAATATTTTAAAACTTTTCATAAAATTAAACTTTAGAATAAAATTACAACCTTATCATATGTTGTTAATAAAGAAAAATCTAATATTGTCCTATCAATAATTTTTTATGATCATTGTTTTATTTTCTTTGAATGATATAATAATTTTTTATTATGTCTAAAAGTTACAAAAATCAATTTTATATAATATTTAAAAATATGAGTTATGTAATCAAAAATATTATCAGATTATTTTTAGTTTTTACTAGATCAATCGATATCAAATTGCTGATTAATATCGAATGCTTGGACTTTAACCTGGTTTTATCAAAATTTTAATTAACAAATTTAATAAAAATCTATTAAATCCGAACTGAATTATATACAAGTCACCAGATCTACCGATTCAACCATGGGTTAAATCAGATATAAAATACTACTTCAAAATCAAACATTATAATAGAACAATTTTTTCGAAACATTAATTGAACAACTTTTTAATCATTAATTTTCTAAAAGAAGTTCAAATTCAATTAAATTTATCAAAATAGTAAAAAAAATATCAGTTTTTAAAAGTTCTAATCAAAATCTAGTTAGTAGTTAAAGTTGAAAACTCAAACACACGCTGCTGTGCGTACATACAAGACACTATGCTCCCTGATCAGATTACAGTTGTTCTCAATCATCTTCACCTTTAGCTTCGTTGCTTGGATGGTTGTGTTTTTGAGCTTGGTACATATCAGCAATCTGAAAATAAGAGAAAATTAGAAATAGGAAACGAACTTCAAAACCAGTCTGGACTTGCCATTCTAGTAAATAGCATCTGTGTAACAAAACTGACTGTGGTTAGGATGAGACTTCACCTGTTCAGATGATGTTGCTTCCTCTGGCTTCTTGTCTTCCCGTACACGGAGTAGACGAGGAAAACGTAGAGAAATTCCCTTTTCATGAAAAAATCAAATAGTTCAACATCATATCAAAGATAGATCTAAACCAAAAAATATGAAAAAGAATAAACTAAGTCAGATAATGCTAAAACCTTATCAGGGTCCACAATTCCATTAGCTGCACGATGTACAGGGCTAATTGTCAAGTCGCCTTCACTTCCCAGACCTCAGTGGGCTCAAACCAAACATCTGGATTCAGGCTGTCTCCTACTCGGTAGTATCGCTGAATATTTAAATTATCACAATCAGCAATAGCTCAATCATATGATCATACGAGAGAGAAGAAAAAAGTCATACTTTTGGAGTAGGAATCACTCTGGACCGAAGACTGGTAGACCGCTCTTCAAGCACAGCTTCAGAAAATCCAGTACCTTGAAATCAAAGGTATTAGACATTTGAGAAACTAAACATACAAAAAAAAAATGAAATGCAAAGGTGCACAGGACTGACCTATTTTACAAATGCTCTGGAACTCTTCCTTATCAGCATCGTAGCAAGCTAGTAAAAATGCACCAAAGACACCTAGAAGGAACAACATGAAGGGTGAATGGTTCACCCAATCTATAATATAATGGGGGGAGTATCACTCCTGTATAAGAGACAGGTGTCCAACTTTTAAGTGGGCCCCACATTTTTTTTTCCATACGAATGGGTTTAATATGTGAATGTGGGCAACTTTTTGTTCTGGCTTCGGCCCGTATCGTTTTAGGATTTACCTATTTCATCTTCAGCCATTCTTCGTCGACTGCGCCGCTCCCTATTCCAGTTGATCGTTTTTGTTACTCGATCTGTTATGCTCCTCCACGTTCTCTACAGATGTAGCGATTTTTCTTCCTATAACGGATTCTCCAGCCCTTGATGTTGGTGGCGTGTATGATCCTGAGAGTGAACCTTACGATCATCTCCAGAAAGGCTTCACTTCGGACATGGGTTTAATACAAAACTCAGTAGGGCTGGGCTTATCTATAAGGTGATAGAAAATACATTCTTGTGATATTTGTGGGATTTTAGAGAACATTTGTGCTGATGATTCTGCGTTTCAGAACTATGGCTTGGAGATAATTGCTTAGGAGCTTGGACTTGATCAGAAACATCGTGATGTGCAGCGATTGTTTCTAGCTGTGTACAAATAATTCATGAGGTAATCTTTCTTGCTTTGGAGAGGTTTGGTACATTCTTTGGTGTGTATTGAGTAAACTTAGCATTAACGGCAAAGAACTAGCTACATGTTTTGGATATGATTTGAAAGTTTAGTGATTGATGGACACAAACTTACTGAATCTGTGTCTGAGTGGAAAATATCTTCTGGTTCAGCTGTTCTGTCATGTGTTTCGAATGTCTGTGGCATTATTATCTGACATATTATTTTTTCAGGTTGAGGATGATAACAGAGAAATCAATTTCCATTTTGACGTTATTAGATGGTGGACCAGTTCTTCAATTTTCATATGATGTGATGTTTTTAACATTGTTTTGTTCTCCACAGGTTGGATAGTATGGATTCTAGATACTCGCAGGGTTCTGAAGCAGGTCTCAGCAGATGCACACTCAATCTCCAAGGACCACCACGTGGTGTTGGTGTTGGCGCTGGCCAAGGCAACAATGCATTAATCCGGTTCCTTTAAGAAAGGTTTTAGAAGAGGCTCCAAAGGTCTCTGGTCTCTAGGTAGATCAATCGGTCTCGGCGTTTCACCAGCAGTGTTCTCTGAAGACCTTCATCATTGAATTTCTTTTTGTGCTTCCACTTCCACAGGTAATAACAGAAACCACTTTGATGATTGATTACAAAATGTTCAAAAAAATCGCTAGGCAGTAACTAGGCTTTCATTCTGTTATATTAAGCATAATGTTGCAGATGTTGATGGCCAAACTCGGTTTGTGAAAGGGTCTGACTTTACAATACTGCAGCAACGACTCGCCTTCTCATATGTTTCCTCATTGACACGTGAGCCATCAGCTGATCTATAAAATATATTGCTTTTCTCCATTTTTAACATTATTTGAAATAGCTTTTGTATTCTCAAATACCAGTTTGGTGGTCTCGTACTTGTCGTTATGGGGACGACGCAGCAGCAACGCTTATGGGTCTTCTAAACTCAGGGGATATGTCATAGTGGTCACTGCTGTCAATCCAAAAATATTTGGAGGTTGGTCTTCTATTTTATAGATTTTAACATGTTTACATCTTATCATAATCTAATCTCAAGAATTTTTTTGGTATTGTGTGCATTAGATTGAAGATAACGCACCTTTACATCTTTCGGTTTTCAAATCCCGGAACACCCGGTCTCTGAGAATGGACAAATGATTGAAGACTAACATTCCGTTCGTCATTGCAAATCATCACAACTTTTAGAACATTGTATCTATATTTTTTTTGGGATGAAGAACACGACACCTTCCAAGAGGAACATGGAGAAGATAACTATGGTCACCTAAGAGCCTCCAAAGAGGATATCTAGAGTTGTCTTTCCTCCTGTGGATTAGCTTATACATAAGCTCGAAAGCAAAGTTCATTTAGATTGAAGAACATTATTAATGTTTTTATCCCTTTATGCTATACATAATCTTCTTTCTTTTTATGTACGAATTTTTTACATCGTAAGACACATTGTGACTTTACAATTACACACAGGAACACATTCCACTTGACAGACACTTTATGATTGTTAATTGTCTAATATACCCTTTCTTTGTAAACACAATCAAAACTCATCTCTTTTGTTCTTCCTCCCGTTGTCGTATCCTCTGAAACTATCAATGGTTATCAATTTATTTATTTATTCCACAAAAATTCCATCTATTTTATTTATTCTCTCTCAAATTCTCAATTTTTACTGCTCTAATCCCAAACTCTTATTTTTTTCTCTCAATCACATCCCTTTCTCAGATAAAACATCCAAGAGAGTTTCAATCATTTTGTGGAGACGCCATAGACAGATCTTCGGGCCGCGGAGTGGGAGAAAGAGGAGGAGGAGCTACTCATCGATCTCGGTGGTTGAAGTGGGGCAGTGGATTTTGTGTATTCTGAGACTTGTTTCTGGGAATTTGAGTAAGAACCCTAAAAAATGTGGACGAGATTGTTGTGGTGTTGTGGACGGGTGGGGTGTGGACATGAGAATTGTGGATGGGTGAAGCGTGTTCAGAGGAGTTGTGTACGAGGGACATGTGTTTAAGACAGATGTGTACGGGGGAGTGGTATACAGGGGAGCTGTGTGTGGGGGAGTTGTGAGGGGATCTGCAGTTCACTGTCTGAAGTCAATTGTCGCTGATAAAAAGTCACAGACTTCCTCCTCTTCCGCGCACTGTCTGCAGTCGATTGTCGCAAACGGAAGGTAAAGTTGTTGGCTTTAACGAGATAACTTTATGTGGGGAGGCTCAAATGTGCATTTCTCGAGGATGATTGTCAGTGACTTGGATCTTCATGTTTTCCCTAGAGAAATATTGGATAAGCTCTAGGTTTTGAAGCTTGACAAGTGCTTTTGTTCTCAACTGATGGACTCAGAGCATCATCAGACACGGTAGGGGCTTCTGATTGGTTACTTCTTTGTAGCTTATACAAGATTGAATTTTAGGAACAAGATTGAATCTTTACTTGTGGATAGAAATAGAAAATATAATCATCTTTGTAGTTTATACATTATGCTTGTTCCTTTGTAACGATCTGTGTGAACGTAGAAGGGAGAGCAGTAAGTTCAAGGATTGAGATCTGTGAATTAACAAAGATATTGTTTCAAATCATCATCCACAAACATCCATGTGTCCATGTCCACACCTACTTCAAAGATGAGATATGAAAGTTAACAAAGATAAGTGTTCACAAAATTTCTATTCTTACTATGCTCCACCCCTTCCATGATCACTGACATGGGAGTTTCCTATTTTCTTTGGTTTTGTAGTTAATTAATTCGGTTTTTGTTTGGCGCATAAAATACACTTATGTAACAATTTTTTTTAGTTAAGAGACTAAACAGTCTCATGTACTAAATTGACGTTAGGTTTGTATGTTGATGTTAGCTTTGTCCACAAATAGTTGTTCATGTTTATTTGTTTACGTTTATCTTTCTAAACCAGCTTTTTGGAACACAAAGTAACTTAAACTCTCATTAAGGGTACTAATGTCATAACACAAAGAAAAAAACAAGGGAAAGTGTCTCTCATGTCATATGTATCTTAGAGTGTAAGACAAAGTTATATTGTGTCCTATAATGTAAGTAACTCTTTATTTATCAAAGTGTGAATAGTTTTACCTAAAGCATCTTCTCTTCTTTATTATATTGTTTCAAGTGCAAAAGCACTCAGGATGACACTGACAAGTCTCTGATTATCTTTTCCCCGACAAATCTTTATTTCATATCTTAAAACTTAATGATTTTCCACTGAAATTGCTCGCAAGGTAACATGCAGTGTACTCAGGTATGGTAATTTAGAAACATGTTCGAGCAATATCTTCCAGATTTCATTTCTTTAAGAGAGTAATAAATTTGGCATGCTAAACTTACAGCCCATAATGGGTCCACTATTCATCAGCTAAAAGACCGAATAATAGATAACTCCCGTACGAGTCGACACCCAATACCAACAAAAACAAAAAAAAGGCAAGAAAACTTAATATCCACCCTTTATAACAGCAGACCCATAAACAGAAATTTTTAACCTTCAAACTGTGCTCTATGTCAGGAGATAAAAAAATTATAATACCAAACCACTACATACAATTCAGCATGGTTCAAGAAACATACAGAAACCTCATAAACATTAGTTAGTAACGAGTATCATATACAAAGCAAACGAACCCCGCGTAACGATTCCTAGTATTTAGAGTAGTTTGAATATAGCTTTTAATCTGTGCGTTTGCCACGTCCATGGAAAGCAGCAATTGGTACAAGATCCACAGAGTCCCCAATGCTGCACAACCCTAGGGGGTCAGTTAAAGGACCCAGATTTCGATTTTCAAACAAAATTTTAGAAGTGAATATTGCCTGTCCATATAGTCTTTCTTCAGTTTTAACCAATTATTTGATCGCTTTGCAGGCTCATAGGTAGCATCTGAATTCAATGTTTTAATGATTAACCCTTCACACCTGCAAAAGAAAATATATAGATGACAAACTGGAACAACAAGGAGGTAACAGGGTAAAGGCCAATGTAGTATGGAAAAATAGAACTGTAGAGAATTCACAACAGGCATGGGTCAAATGCTCATAACACAATTGTCATCTAACAAAACAAATAATGAGAAACTGAACAGCATAGTGATAATGCCAAATTACTGCACTTATTAGAGATGCAGAGAAGTTTGAGATATATACCCAATGTCAACAGAAGCGTCAAGAAACTTCTGTATTTCATCGATATCGCTGGATGCTAGAGCAGTTGCAAACTGGAAATATCCAGGATCTTCCTCAAATGATCCGTATAGCTTCTGCAAGAAGGTTAACACAAGTGATTAATATATCTGCACAACACTTACTTCATGAATTGAAACCAAAGGAAGAAAAAAATGATTTACTGGCACACCTCTCGGCGTATATCAAGATTCTCCTGGATAAGTTGCTGGCCATTTAGATATAACATGTCAAAAGCAAAGATGCACACGCCAACTTTGATATCATTGACATTCACATTTTTACGGGCTCGAGTGCTCAGAATCTGATTAAAAAAAGAAAGAGAAAAAAACTATAAGAAACTAGCCAGCAAGCCCAGTATTCACTTATGAGTTACCTGAAATGGAAGAATCTTCTTTTTCTCTCTGTCGAAAGCAACAACCTCACAATCCAGGATAAAAGATTTCACAGAGGGCTTCTTTAATCTTGCATAAAGAAGATTCACTAACTTCAAGATTGGCTTTTTTTTTTCTAATGTATTCAACAAGTTAAATTACACCAGAAGTCTACCTTGACAACGCAAGAGCAACATCAGGGTACTTCCCAGTGTTCCTTTCAGCATTTCGACTATATATCTCGAATGTACCATCTTCCATACAATGTACCTGCACCAAATTGACTGATGATGATAAAGCCAACCTTAATGGAATATATAAATAATTTTGATTTAGAAATAGAATTTTTATATATCACCTGTGCACGTTCTCCATCATATTTGTATTCACATGTGAAAACTGTGTCCTGGAATTTATTCAGTATCTCGCCTACACCTTTTGTTGGTTTTGCAAGCATGGGTCCAATTGGAACACCAAGTGTAAAGTTACATGTTTTAGGAAGATTCCACACACCACCAGTTAGAAGGGCAGGAATAATAATGTCATACACAGGAAGCACAGTAAATACTTGTTTAACAATCTTTGCAGCCTACAAAGACAGAGCAGAAAGGATGCATAGTGTAAATATCACCCACATTAAAATATATTTTTAAATAAACCATGAGGCCTCTAGAAGAATGATACATAGAGAGCCAAAGCCACAATTAAAAAGAGAAATATAGAAACTAAAAAGAAAGCAAACCTCTTCTAAAGGAGACTTTGTATTTTTGGGTGGCTTTGAGTGCTCTTCATTATATACAGCTGCTTGTCCCAAGGCAGCTAAGACAGTCTGATTTGAGAACCCTAACCGCAATTTTGCCTAGAAGGTAAATTCAGCAGAGCTTAGTAAGGAACCCAAAGAACGAAGAGTAAAAATTGTGACAACTGATCTGCATACCTGAAGTAAACGAGTTAAGTAAAGAGGTTCACAATCTGTTGCTGCCACAAGAAGTGCCTTCATTCTATCCTTCTTCTTTTCTGTACTATCTTTCCCACTTTCCTGCCATAATCAACGTGCATTAATTAGTCCCACTCATCTATTATGCAGTCAGGCAAAACAAAATTAATTGAATCTCATTCAAGGCAGGCAGCAAAAGAAAAGGCTTTTAAGTACCTTAGCAATTTGTCGAAATGTATTGAAAACTTTGACAACAGTCAATGGTTATGGCTTGAACATCATAGTCTGAGACGAACGGCTTCCTTCTGCCACAAGCCCCAAGTCTCCCAGTTCCTACAAATAACATTCAATTACAAAATTTCCTAAATAAATTGGTCTAAGCGGCGCCTAGTTGCCAAACCTGATAATAAACTAAACTATTTTTTTCCAAAACAATGTTATAGAAAATCAGTCTAGACAATAATCTTCTTATATAACATGTCTAGCCACTGCCTATGGATTTTTTTTTTTGAAAATTATCATACATAGATACCGTATTAAGCTTCTTAACATGGGCTTCAGTTCTACCAAAAGCTTCAGAGATAGTCTTAACAATAGAACCTTCACCAATCCCCAACTCCACCCCTTCATGAGCAGGAGCAATCTCGTTGGCAGCGAGATAAACCGTAGCGATCAAATCATCAGGAGTGGTGGCAATAACAGTCCTCAGCATATTACACAGAATATCAGTAATCTTAATCCTCCCACTCTCACCTGAAACCAAGTCAAAAGCCAACGCGACAAACAGAAACGGAACTCTCTCCCCTTTCTCCCACCACGACACTCTCTCGGGATCGAAGTCGCCAGGCTTCCTCTTCAGCAACACGACCTTACTCTTCAGTTCATCATCGGTCTGGGTGGTCAAAGACTTCGACTTTTTCGCAGAATCTGAAAAAGCTTCCACCTTTGCGGAATCGGGGTCTTGGGTTTTCCTTTTGATCGGGGAGGGAGATGAAGTGGAAGCTTGTGGTGGTGGGGTGTTCTTCTTCTTCTTCTTCTTGGCGGCGGAAGATGCGCGGGCGTTGGACATGAGAGCGTCAAAAGCAGAGGGGCGAGAGGAAGACATGGTGAAGAGAAAGGGGGAAACTTGGCGATTGGAAGAGGCCAATACGGAGGAGAATCGGGTTTCAGTACCGAGAGAAGAAGGTATGCGTCGGAAGTGATTCGATGATCGAATCGCTAAGAGCATCTCCAGTGTAAAACTTCATTTTTTTTTAGATATGGAGTTGGGTTGGAGTATATGTTATTTCATAATCACTTGTACTCTATTTAGAGTTAAAAATGGAGTTGGTTTGGAGATGCCCTAACATCAGTTTTGACTTAGAGAGAGAGAGAAAAAAGTTGAGTTTTTGGGATTAGGGTTTTTGAATTTACAGAGGACACGTGTTGCGACCCCGATGAATGATAAATATGGCGCCGTAGTTTCTCTTTCCCCTCTACTTTGGACATAGATGACGAGTATTTTAAAAAAAACAAAGATGACGAGTATGTCCGTGCTGATCAAGAAGAACGAAAGAAGAAAAAGAAAAACGAGCTTATATCGAAAGACATCGGGAAGAAGGAAATGTACGTTTATGGAATGATTATTTCAGTGAAACTCCAACGTATACTAATAATCAGTTCTGACGACGTTTTAGAATGAACAAGCCATTATTCACGCACATTGTGAATCGACTTGCCAACGAAGTTGATTTCTTTCGTCAAAAGATAGATGGTCTCAGAAAGTCTGGTCTCTCAATACTCCAAAAGTGTACAGCATCCATTCGTTTATTGACATATGGTAGTACGACTGATACGGTCAACGAATACCTTCGGCTCGCTGAAACTAAAAGTCGGTCATGTTTGGAGAATTTTGTGGAATGAATAATTCAATTGTTCGGCGATGAGTACTTAAGAAGACCAACACCGGCTGATCTTTAACGTCTACTTTATATTGGAGAGAGACGTGGATTTCCCGGGATGATATGAAGCATCGACTGTATGCATTGGGAGTGGAAGAATTGTCCCACCACTTGGAAAGGGCAATATTCTCGAGGTTCGAGTAAACCAACTATCGTGATAGAGGCGGTTGTTTCATATGATCTCTGGATATGTCATGTATTTTTTGGATCTCCAGGTACCTTAAATGATATAAATGTTCTTGATCGTTCACCTGTTTTTGATGACATAATTAACGGTCAAGCTCCGCAAGTCACTTACTCCGTCAATGGAAGAGAGTATCGTTTGGCTTACTATCTCACCGATGGTATTTATCCGAAATGGACAACTTTTATCCAATCTATTCCACTACCACAAAGCCCGCAAGCAGTTTTATTTGCTAAACGTCAAGAAACTGTCCGAAAAGATGTCGAGCGTGCTTTTGGAGTCTTGCAAGCTCGCTTTGCTATTGTTAAAGTTGGAAAGATTATGAGAGCATGTATCATAGTCCATAATATGATAGTAGAAAATGAACGGGATGATAATATAGTAGTAGACGAACAAGATGTATACACTCATTATGATGTTTCAGGGTTCCAACAAGGAGAAGACACTGTCGATCTCATGTTTTCTACAGATACCCCTTCAAAGATCGCCGATATGATGCATATGGAAATTACAATTCGTGATAGACAAATGCATCAACAACTGAAAGCTGATTTGGTTGAAAATATATGGCGTAGATTTGGACATGATAGAGACAACAACTGATCTCGGGACAAGATTTCAAATTATTCTCGTTTATTTATTAATGTTTGTTTTTATGTTTTTATTTAAATCTATGTTTTAAATGTTATCTTTTAATATATTTTATATAATAAATAAATTTTATCTTAAATAAATCAATGTTTAATTTTTTTTAAGAACTCATAAATAAGATACTTGCATTGGAGGTTGTTAATTAGATGTTGCTTAAGAAAATTGCTTAACACACATTTATTGTTAAAAATGATTAAGCACCCTATTAGAAGTGCTATGGTTAATGATGCTCTTAGAACGAAATTGTTTAAGTGGGGTGTTTAAGAATTTTTTTTTAATTTTCTTTTTGTTGAAAAATAAAAATTAAAAAATGAACTGATCGCGGATCGCCACCTGTCAGTGGAATCCGCGAACAGTTCAAGCAACTCGCTTACAACCTCTCATTAAGCTGCATTTTCTTCTTCTTCTTCTTTTTTTTTTTGTTCAATTCTTCTTCTTCTTCATTTCCTTTTTTTTTAATTAAAAGATCAATAAGCACTCCCTTAATGGTCAATGGTGCTCTTATTATCCGATAACATGTAATATACTAATTTTGGATCGGAATATGATTTAATGGTGCTCTTATATATGATTTAATTCAGAATTTTGACTAATTAACTCTTTTTAAATTGATTGTATGCAAGTTAGCTGGATTTAATAGAAAAATTCAAAAATGTCGCAAATAAGACCGTCGAATAATCAGGGGTACGTAGAGTAATTATAAATAAATAATTTGTAACAAATAATAAATTGTGAAAATACTGCAACCTACTGGTTAAGGTTTAAAGGCTTCTACACTATGTTTGGAGTTCGAACCCTAGACTATGCAACTTCTTGTAAATTATAGAAAATCTAGGTTTCAAGTTTCGAAGAGAGCGATTTCAACATAATGGTCAGATCTTCATAGGACGGCTCGAGTTGTTGAATCGTCTATGTAAACTTTATCATTTATCATCAGACATATAATATTGTCGGTTATAATAAAATAATAAATAAGTATTAAAATATTTTTTAAAAAATTGAGGGTTTTTTTGGATAAAATTGAATATCTTGTATCATTCCATACAAACTACACCTTTTGCCCACTATACATGTATTCTATATAACCATTTCAACACAAGGAGCAATCTACGTTTGAGAGTCCTATGGATAAAAAGTACAAGATCCAATTTACGTTTCTTGGTCGTAAATGATCTCAATCTCAACAATGATTGAAGCTTTGTTTAATTTTACTTTAGGAAGAGAGAAAAGCTACTATGCTCTATAGCTCACTCTTGTTGTTGGATGACCAAGACTGATGCTCTAGAAGGAAAATCTTCAGATGCTATCAAATCACCTATGACTCCGAGTTCATCGAACTCCATCCAATCACCGAGTCCTTTGGTGACCGCAGTACCGATCCCGCTACTTCTCCCGACTAAAAACATATCATAGTCATAAGCCACGGAGTGCAGAATCTCAGAAGTCTTATTCCCATCCTCCACCATCCTAACAATGTACGTGATGGAGTTATCTCCTGGCTTCTCTTCAACTTGGCACGTGTCTACCATTTGACTCTGACTCAACTCGCTGCCCTCCTCGGTTTTCGATATAGGGATCAGAGTCAGCACCGTTACACTCACGTTCTGGTTACCTCTCATGTGGTCTGCTAATGCTAATGCTTCTTTGTCATCGTCACCTCCCACGTAAACCAAGCACACCTGCACTTGTTTGTGTAACAATCTTATTACAAAGGGATGTTGAGTTATTTTTATATATGGAAGACAAAAAAAAAACAATGTCGAGTGGTGCCAAAGTGTTGGAGGCCTAGTGATACTACAAAAGAATTGGTTTTCTTGTGCCACAGGTTCAACCTTTGGTTTTAAGCAAATTAGCCCTTATTTAAATTGGAATATCTAAAATTAACTTTATTTAAATCGAAATATCTAAAAAATTAACTCAGGATCAGGACAAAAAAAATATTAGCTAACGCCTGAATAAAAAAACAATATAGAATGGTTGAATAAGTTACGTACCCTGCATGGAGACTCTATTGATTTGGGTGGCCACATTGGTTTACGATAAACAAGGATTCCTACCGAGCAAGGTGCTCGTTTCAGGACGTTACGATTAAGATTTCTTAGTGTTTGATCGTCGGAGGTAACGCCATAACCATTAGCCCCCCAAGTGCGGTGAAAAGAGAGGAGAATAAGATACGAACTTTTATCAAGAGCAAACCAACAAATGTGTTCATGCATCTCTTTAGCTGCAGTTAAAGAGGTGAACACGTGTATAGATGTGTAGTCCCTATTAATCTCTTGAAACAGTTTGAAAGAGCTTATGACATTTTCCGAGTAAGATCTGCTTCCAGGCTTTGGTTTCTGAAGCTGGTGGGAGATAAACATGGGAGTAGCTTTACCCACAAGCTCAAGTAAGTGAAGAACACAACACGACACTGGAGAGTCTTTAGATGGTGCGGTAGCTCTTAGAAGGTTGATCATGGATGTAATATTGTCAGGCTTGTTGATGCACACCAACATTTGTAGTTCCGACCTATGTTTCAAGCTTCTTCTCCCGTAACACGCAAATCTCTTGGCCCGGTCGTACAAGAAATGTATAGCCATCGGTGTTAACAAAGAGTTTGCGAGAATGTATATGCCCATGAGCGAGAAAATCTCCACACTAATTGCCTGTTTAAAGACAGAAACATTAAAATGAATTAGAGAAATAGTTTTTATTTCAAAATATTACATAATGAGAACAAAATCTCAAAAATCAGTAATTAAAAGTTAAAAACTTTTTATTTTAGATTTAGGTTTGGATCTAATGATTAGAGCACTGTTTAATATTTAGGAGATGAAATTAGGTTAAGAGTTTAGGATTTTGAAAAATTTAGTCATTTTATCCTTTAAATAAATACTATTAATTTTTTGTTATTTACTTATTTTTGTAATAGTTTTTGTGTGTTATTTATTGCATTTGCCTAATGAATTAAGTGGACAACTATAGCAACAAGATTCTTACCTCTTTTTCGAAGGCTTGAAGTACGTAAGCCAGCTCGAAACTACTCTTGGTGCCCATAATGATACCTAGAATAACTGAGTCTCTCAATGGCATCCTTGCAGCTATGGCTGAGAGGAAAGACGTCACAAACTTCGCTACGTATAAGACGAGAATGAATGAAAAACACTCGTAGGTATGTCCATGGAGAAACTTTCCACTTCCAATCTCCTTTATTAGAAACGACCAATCTAATTTCATCATGGTAAATGATCCAAAGAGTGGTAAGAAAATGCCCTCATTGAAACTGTCGAATCTTTTTATAAAGAGCGATCCTAGTGGTGGTCCGTCTGGGATTGCCAAACCAAGAACAAACGCACCCAACGGTCCGAAGAACAAGAAGCGAGTCCAATAAAGGTGAGACAAGTAAGCTAGCAAGAGACCAATGTAGAGATAAATGCTTTTCACAGGTGCTCCCTCTGGTGTATGTCTAACCACCCAAAGCATGGCTTGTCGCACGAGGTACAAGAAAACAAAGAAGATCATAAGAGCAACTCCCATCCGCATACCAGTTCTATAACTGTAGCCAGCGTTAGCCCATACGCTCATGGAAAAAGCAAGCACATCTATTACCATTGCTGAAGACTGAGCGATTTGGCCGAACTCAGTGTGAACTACTTTGAGGTCTGTAAGGAGCATGTTGATGCAAGTGAATGGCGCCATGGTCGTGGTGAATATAATTATAGAATACTCCACACGTCTCATGGTTAGGATGCTTGATTTCTCTCTAGATGCATAAACGATTTTTCCAATATACCATGGGATTATCATTGAGGTGACTCCAATTGCAGTACTCTTAGTTTTGGACTTTTTAAGCATGCCAACATTCGTAGTCACACCCCTTAGGAACCAATTTAGAGTGAAAGCAAATGTACCAATGGTCTCAGCAACATTTGGCATATAATCATCAGGGATAAAAATGTGTCGAAACCATGACATCTGCATCGGCTGAAACGACTCACTTAAGACTGCTCCAACCTTCCAAGAACAAGAAAACATTGTTATATAATCAGAGGTGATCATGAGCCAAGATTTTTTTGAATATATATATATATATATATTCCTAAATTGTTTTTTTAATACTAAATCTTTTACTAAATTGTTTAAAGTTCCCAAGATCTGAGGACCAACCTTTTATATTATCCAATCATATCGAAAAACTTTAAACCGTATATACTTACAAGCATCATGGAGGTGAACCTTGGAATAGGAACACCTAACTTCTTGAACAAGATATCAAAAAAACGCCAGGATATGAATGTGGAGAAAATTATGATCTCTAGTTTAGGAAGCGGGTACTCCCAGAATGGTATTCCTCCAGATCCAGAAGCCAGTGGCTCCCAGGCACCGCGTGAGTTCAACATTATATGTGGGGTTACATCGCAAATCATATTTGTCCCCATGTCTTCTCTTTTCATATGGTCCTCCAATATCCCTTTATGCCATGTCTCCTCTTGTGCATCCATCTGGAACAAAATTTATCAACGAAAATTCTTTGTTTTCCAGTCAAAGGAAGAACTAAAAAGACCGGTCAAATGGTTTCTTAAATCCCGTAAATATCTCCAAGATAATCAGAAATTGTGGATAAATCTAGTGTCCATGTGTTATCTCCCTCTCTTATGGCGTTGTTTTAAAATACCATGGTCTCATTAATCAGGACACTCTAAATAAACACTCTAGCCGACGGCTCTAAGAGCATCTCCATTGGTGAACCCCCTCTTGGGGTTCACCTTTTCAATTTTTAATTATTAATTTTTTTTATTTTTCTTTTCGATTTTTTTTTTCTTAAAAAAAAAAAAAAAATAGACCAATCGTGGGCCGCCACGACATATGGGGCCCACGCTACAGTGATGAACCTCAGGAGAGAGGGGTTCACCAGGAATAACTTTGCAAGAGAGAGGTTCACAAGATTTGATTATTTTAATATATTTTTTTTTTGAAAAACGTGTGAACCCCCTTAAGAGTTCTCAATGGAGATGCTCTAAAATGAGATGGTTATCCATCTAGACCTAAAAATTAACCTGTTACGGCTAACAAAATTAATTAAAACGTTTTTTTTTCTATTTCGGTATATGTGTTAAAAGGATCGTGTTTTATTGTAAGATCATATATTTCTGAATTGTTATAGTAATTGTAGAAATAGTTGGTAGAGGATCATCCGATCAGGCAGGCTCAGAAAAAAACGCCACTCCTTATGTTTTACGGTTAAAAAAGTTTTTCTAGGGTTAATTTGTAAGTAATATTATGAAGGTGGTGCTGATCTTTTAGTTAGGAGAACTTTTTTTTCAAGGAATTTATTTATTATCAATTTTATTGGGTGTTCTAATTCAATTTTAATAGAATATTTTTTATGTAAAAACAAATGTATGATAAAGATGGTTGGCAGTTCTTGGTTTGAATTGAAACGTGGGACACCTTCTATAAAGTAAAAGTAGTCTGATTTTGATATTCTAATCTAAGAAGTGATCAAAATCTTTAAGAAGCCTCGTAATCTGGGCCAGATGTCGCCGGAAAACCATCGGAGCAGCACGGGTTGTGATACAGGTCGATCGACGGTGCAACATCTTCAAAGACACCATATAAGCTTGGAAATCGATGTATAACGAATTCTAACAAGATCAATCAAGTTAAAATTAAGCTTAATTTTAGCCTTGATACCATATTAAGAACCAGCTTTGAAAAAGAGAATGGAGAAGTTTGTTATCAAAATATAACATATTTACTAAAATGATGATTTACAAGTATATATAGTTAGCTATACATGTAGAGTTTTAAATCAACTAACTAACCAAATCACTTAACCGGAATATATAGGTCCTGTTCGTTTCGTGATCTGGACGCAGTATCCAGACGCGGCATCCGAACGCAGTAATTGGATGCAGCAATCAGATGTTGTTCGTTCGCGAAACTGAAATATTTGGATTATGCATCTGGAAACTGTATCCGGATACAGTTATGTTCGTTTTGTATTTCTGTATTTTGTATCTGGATGAGTTTTATGTCAAATGACCAAAAACTCCTTATCTTCTCTTTTGGTCTAAAAATTCAATTTTTTCATGTTTTAGCTTGTAAAAAATTATGTTTCACTGCAAATAAAAAATACATAAATAAAAATAAATATCAAATTCAATTTTTCATGTTTTATAACATTCAAAATAACAATAATAAACATTAAACTTAAAACTTAAAACTCAAAGTCTTGAAATAAAAAATAAAAATAAAAATTCAAAGTCTTGACTCAAAACTCAAAGACTGAAACACTCAAATCTTCAAGTCTGAACAATATAGTAAACATAATCCTTGACTTCAAGAAGATCTTCAAATGTCTTGAACACTCAAACCTGAAACAAGTACATATCACACATCCTTAAGAGATCAAACGTGGAGCTAAAAGAGGCATTACAAACGTAGAAACATGAGATGCGAGAGAAAGACAGAGATGAGAATAAACATGAGATGCGAGAGAGAGAGACAGAGATGAGAATAAAAACCGGGAAGAAGTAACTGCTTGAGACAACCTCTTCATATGCTAATATGGAAGGCGACTTCCTCTTGCTATCCTATCAGTGATTGCATCACGTCGAATCTCCATTGCTCGATCACCAGATGGAAGGTATTCAGTATGCTCAAGCTCTTCTATTGTTTGGTCACCATGATGTTCATACTCACTTACTGTTTCCCAATAAGTGAAATCACCGTCTTCATCAGATGAATCTCGAATAAAATTGTGAAGTGCCATAGTTGCTGTCACAATCTTCACCCACTTTTTAACATCATACTTCGGATGTTTTCTATCTAAAATCCTCCACTTCGCTTTCCAAACTCCAAATGTTCTTTCAATCACAGAACGTAAACTAGCATGCCTCCGGTTAAACAGTTCCGTAGAGTTTGTTGGTGGTCCTCCCCTATAAAACTGGTCAAGATGATACCTAGTTCTACGATGCGGACCTAGATAACCAGTTCTAGTTGGATAACCGGAGTCAACTAGATAGTACTTACCATCTGGTGGATGAGGGAAGAAGGGTTCATGTTTCGCACAATGTGTAAGAACTTTGGTGTCGTGAGCTCTACCAGGAACTCCCACGTATGCGTAGATGAATCGCATCTTCAGATTGCATATCGCGAGAACGTTGATTGTTGGTTCTCCTTTCCTGCCTCTGTACGGATCCGGATTATCAGACGGAGGACGAACAGGCAAGTGAGTTCCATCTAAAGCACCAATGCAGTCTTCAAAAAAGGGCATGTACCTATAAACAAACAATCAGTCTACACAGTTTGAATTCAAACGCAAAACACATGATCCTGACATGTTCGAATTCAGACAGAACATGGCAAATGAAAAAGAAAAGTCTCTTGTAAGTGAACATACCTATCATTGTTTACTAGAACAGGACTTGGAGTAGTAAACTCTCCTCTGGATGGCTTAATGATGTCTGCAGCAAGCTTTAGTAGAACATAGAGAACTTCATCTAGTTTTCTTTTCACCGTATCCACCGAACGTTGATATCTCTCAGCCAAACCTCGCACTGTTAAATCTTGTGCAACCATTTCAACAAACATTGCCACACTCTCTTCGTGATAGACGTTGTGTGATTCCTCAAGTTTGTAGTCTTGTTGAAGCCTAAAGCACAAATGCATAAAAGTACCTTGATTCATCCTAAAGATGTCAAAACATTGCTTGTCACTCTCTAACATGAGGCGCTGAACACGGCGCCAACCTCCACCTCTGTCTGTTCTGAGTATTTGTCGAGGAAGAGAAGGAAGATTTGTAACTCCATAACCTTCTTCTAGCATATACATGATCTCTTCTTCTTCCAAATCCATATCATCATCCTCAGTTAGCAATGCGAATGTATCTAATGCTGTCTCGTTGCATATCTGCAAAATAACAAGTAAACATGTTAAAGTAAACATGTTAACAATGCCATATTCAAACAAGTAAACATGTTAACAAGGTAACATAAGTCATAGATGGAAAATGTCATAGATAAAAATGAAAACTTCAGATTGTCATACATAAAGACTCAAGACTCAAACGAGAACACAAGACACAAGACTCAAATCAGAACTCAAGACACAAGACTCAAGACTCAAATGAGAACTCAAGACACAAGACACAAGACTCAAACGAGAACTCAAGACTCAAACTCCAGATATGTCATATCTGCTTTTCCCGGTCTCTTCCTCCAAATAGATGATCTTGTTCTCGTCATCTTCATAGCTGAGGAATGTCTGTCGATTTGTAGCAGCTTCCTTGAGATGTTTCATGGCAGCTCTGTACAATGGAGACCACATTTTGATACTAGACAGTGAATGCAAGATTCTCATAGCCTTAAGCTGACTGCAACTCAAATCTGGATGGCTTTCTATTAGCTGGTTCTTGTGAGAGAGTATCTCATCACGTGATTGAAGAGTACTTCTCATAACTTCTGCTGCTTGTTCTGAACGCCTTTTCCGAGAAGGCTTTGGGACAGTAGAGGCTCGGGGAGCATTGGAGCCTCGTGGACCATTGGAGGATGAGGGAGCATCTGGTTCAGGATTGGTTTGCATTGCTGGAGGATTGGTTGTCCCTGCTTCAGATGCTGCATCAGCATCATCATCATTGTCTAACTCATTTTCACCTTGCTGAGCACACCATCTTTCTGCTCCACTTACATGAACCCCACTAAAAATATGCTCCATTAGATCTGTGTTTGCCACTGATTTTTCTTTGTACTTCCTAGCTCCAGGCCATTCCTAGAATAAAATAACAACCATCACTCATGTTTAGCTAACAGATTCTAAAGTGTTTAGCTAACAGATTCTAAAGTGTTTACCTTACAACGGAATATATACACCAATATATCATATTCAGAAGAAAATTGAATCCATAACTTCATCCTAAACTATTTTTATGACAAACAAAAATCAAAGAGCTGAGCAGTGAACATATCTCACATGCATCACTTAGATAACCCTCTTTTGCTTTTGGCACTATGAATGTATTCTTGTTTTTGTACAACCAACACTGACGCTCTAGATGGAAACTCATGTGATGCTAATAAATCTCCAAGGGGTCCCAATTCATCGAACTCTACCCACTCACTAATTCCATTTGTAGCCTCAGTGCCTACTCCGCAGCTTCTCCCGACTACGAACAAGTCATAATCATTGCCCATGGATCGCAAGATTTTGGAAGTCTCAGATCCATCGGAAATCGCTCTATCAATATAAGTCACATATTCATCATTTTCTTTGTCGTCGAACCCAATAATGTTAGCCACGGCCTCCTTCAGACTAACCATTTCGAAGGTCTCCCCCAAATTCTCTTTTTCAGAAATTTTTGGAATGAATCTTATGATAGTCAAGCTTATCCGTTTCTCTGTCAGTCTCATTCGATTAGTTACCGCCAAAGCCTCTCTATCGTCCTTTCCATCGTTAAAAATTAAACATATCTGCATAGGTGAGAGCTTGATAAGGTTATACACTAGCCTTTTTTTCATTTTCACGTGCTTTGCAAACAAAATTGTACATGCGAACACCCAAAAACACCCAAAAACTGATTAAAAAAACACAGTGTAAAATAGTTTTCTTTGTTTGAATTAACTTAACATTTTCTCAAAAAAAAAAAAAAGTTCCATTTGATTTTTTTTTCATTACACACCTGCAAAAGTATTTCTTCTTAAATTGAAAGTATCTTGTTTTATAAAATTTTGGCCTTATATCTCCACATAGCGAGGCAAAAATGATAGACAGGCTTTTAGAACTAAATTAAGAAATCGAACATTGGATAATATCAGTACCTTGCTGTGATACTCAGTCATATGATGTTCCACGATGGGTTTGCGATAGATAAAGATTCCAACAGAGCACGGAGCTCGTCTTAAGACGTTAATGTTGATCATTCTCAGCTTATCATCGTTGGAGATAACCGTGGAGCGATCAACAGACCAGGTACGGTGGAAAGGAAGCAGAATCAGATATAGGCTTCTAGATAGAGCTAGCCAACAGATATCCTCATGCATCTGTTTGTATATAGAGATTGAAGTGAAAATATTCAATGATATATATTCAAAGAATTGTTTGTGGAAGCGACGGAATGAACTTATAACGCTATCGGAACAAGAAATACTTCCGGGCTCTGGTTGTTGCAACTGGTGGGAAATGAACATAGGACTTGCTTGACCCATAAGTTCGATGAGGTGGAGTACATTGCATGCCATTGGAGAATCTTCTGATGGGTTGAAAGCTCCTGAAAGGCTGATCATAGAAGTTATGTGATCAGGTTTGTAGATGCACACAAGAGATTGGAGCTCTGCACCGTCTTTCAAAATTACCATATTCCTTTTTTGGTAGCATTTGAATCTTTCGGTTGGGTCATGGACGAGCTCCAAGGCCATTGGTATGAAGAACGAGTTTAAGAAGATGAATGTAGCTATGATTGTGAAAACTTCTGGTGTTACTTTCTGTCAAAGATGTTCAATAACTTAATATGTGTGATGTTAACAAAAGAAGTTAACCATATATATAATCTTCATATATATATTGGTGAACAAAAAATATCTTCATATATATAGAATGAATGGTACCTTTATTTCAACAGCATACGCGAAGTAGGAGAGCTCGAAAACCCCCTTGTTATTATAAACAAGAGCTAGAGCAAAAGAGTCTCTTAATGGCATTTTAAAAGCATACGCAGCTATGGTGGAAGCAATGAATTTTGTGATAGTCACAAAAAGAATAAGGGAAACGGCCTCATATAGCTGGCCCTCCATCCGTACAAGATTTCCACACTCTTTAAATAACCATGGGAGATCCAGTTGCATCATGGTTAATGATCCAAAGAGAGGAAAGATGACTCCAAGATTAAAGCTCTCAAACTTTTGAACAAAAGTTGAACCTAAAGGATATCCATGGGGAACAGCCAAGCCAAGAACAAACGATCCTGCGGGTCCAAAAAGACCAATCATCTTAAAATATTGGAATGAGAAGAAAGCGAGCGCCAAAATCAAGTAGATATAAATATCCTTGACCGGCCTCCCTTCTGGAGTCTGCTTGATCACCCAGTACATAGCTGGCCTCACCACATATACCAGAAAGGCAAAAAAGAAGCAGCTAAATATGGTTTGGACCAATCCGTCATATCCTTCCCAGTGCATGGCATTCAAAAACGTTGTAACAAAAGCCAACATGTCACTCACCATGGCACCCGAAAGGGCTATCCGTCCAAACTCCGAGTGTTTGATCTTGAGGTCTCTTAGGAGTGTGTCAATGCTTGTGAATGCGGATATGCTTTGCAAGAACATGAGCAACCTGTATTCCATCGTCAGCAAGGTTACATTGCCTCTTCGTTTTCTCAATCTAAACATGATGTTGCCACATATCAAGGGTACGAACATTGTAGTGAACCCAATCACACTAGCTTTTTTCCCCATCTTCAATCCAGTTCCAGCATCCATTGTGACACCTTTCAGGAACCAATATAAAAGGAACCCGAAAGCCCCCAGTGTCTCCGAGATCTTTGGTCGGCTATCATCAGGGAAATATATGTTATGGAGCCAAGAGGTGTTGCTTAAGTGACAAGTTTTGCCTAAGATCACCCCTGCCTTCAACGATAAGAAATTTCATTTTTTAGAAATGCATTGTAATTTGTTGAATGAAAAACATGTGGGAGGTATATTTGGATAAGAAACTCAACAATCATCATATGAGTGAATCTAGGTACTCGAAGACCGATTTTGTTGCATGAGAATTCGAAGAGACGCCAAAGAACAAAAGTAGACAATATTATGATCTCGAGATTAGGTAGCGGATATTCCCAGAAGCTCATTCCTCGTGACTTGTAATTTAATCTCTCCCATACACCGTGCGAGTTTAACGTGAAAGGATGTGTCTCGCAGAATAGAGACGTGTTCTTGTCTTCCTTGTAGCCTCGCCATGCAACGTCCCAGTAATCCATCTGTACACGTTGATCCATTTTAGGGAGATAAAATGAGAATTGGCAAAGATTAGCTCTAGGAACTAGATCTTGTGGAATGGTTTAGGGTTTGTAGTTCAATTGAGGAGAAGTCTAGAAGAAAAGTTTGTAATAAATTTAGAGTTAGGAAAATGACTAAACTTGAATTACCTACAAACAATAGACGTATCTCTCAATTCTCACTTAACAATTAGCCATGCATGCTTATTTTGTTTTCTATGCTATTTGTAGCTACATTGCTCTCCATCCCATGTTTCTTTTAGATAATGGGTGCAATTGGTAAACTAAAATGGAATTAATGGAACAAAAAAATGGAATGATAAAAATAGAATACTGCAAAAAATTGGAATGAAATTCATTCCATTCATTCATGAACAAATTTGTTATAGAAATGTTTTCTTTGTATTTTATCTAATTATTTTTGGAATTGGTAGAAAGATCATTTCATTTCATTCACAGCAAATGATAAAAAAATCTGTGAAATTAATAGAATGACCCATTCCACATATTCCAATTCTAAATTGTATTGACCCAGTTACAGCCAATATATATATATATATATATATATATATGTGTGTGTGTGTGTTTTAGACAATTCCATTATGGATTTTAATAATGGATATTTACAAGCATGATACCCAAAATCTCAAAAAGTAGTTTTAGTTTATATTTGTATAGTTGTTTTTAATTGTAGAGCACCTCCATAAGTAAGAAACTATGTAAGTTTTTAAAATAAAAAAAAATTAATGTTATAATTAGTCATTTATTTTTTATTTTGTTAAAACCAATTAAATCACTTATACTTCTTAATGAATTGACAAATGTCTTTTGAGTATATTAATAGGTTTTTAAAACCCACAAATTAAGAATTTTTACACACTCTTCCTCCTAATTTTTTTTTTAATTTCTTAAAATCTTTAGAACTCCTCCTAAAACCTTTGTTTGAAGTGCTCTAAAAGAACACATTTTCACACTACACACTTGCCACAAGGCAAATGGAGACGAATTGTCACTTAATTTTGCTTTATTTTGGAAATTTTGTGGCTACAAATGTATCATGTATGAGAAGTGTATTTCTGTTTTGAATTTTGATATCTTCTTATAAATGTAATACAATTATCTACAAGCTACATTCTGTTGTTGTTGCACCACCAACACCGACCTTGTTTGGGGAAAATCTGACGACACCAACAAATCTCCAATGACACCTAACTCATCAAACTCCGTCCATTCACCCAGTGCTCGCGTTACATCGGTCCCCATTCCGCTGCTCCTACCCACCACGAATAAATCAAAAGTACTAGCGATTGAGAGAAGGATTCTTGATGTGTCGGAACCGTCGTCTACTGTCTCCTCCAGATATTCCACAAAGTTCTGTTCTCCTTCCAAAGGTGTATTATTGTTCCTCAATGTCTCCTTAAGCTCTCCCGTGTCAAGCATCTGATCCCAACCTGTGGTCATACCGACCGTTGTCCCTGGGATTAGCTTCAACACGGTTAGTCTCACTTTCTGGTTCCTCATCATGTGCTTCCCTATCGCCAAGGCTTCTCTGTCGTCTTTCCCGCCCACAAAAATTGCGCATACCTGGTTTTAGACAAATTCAAGATGATTGTGTAAATGTCTAGTTTTTTCAAATAAAAATGTTCAATTATTATTTTGATCTTTTGGTTTATATCTGCGTTTGTTTTTTATAAGCGGGAAATGAAGATGTGTTTTTTTTTTTCCAAATAAAAAAACAAACGCAGGGGAAGCTGAAATTTAGGAAGCAGTAAACATGTAAAAATTATTCAACTAAAAAAAAAATATTTCTACGATTTGGGACCTATACTCTCTAAAATTTGGAGGTCAAGACGATTATTTTATAGAGATGTGCCCAAGACCGACCCTAACAAAGGCAAACGAAAACAAAAAACTGACGTTTGCAAACAACCAAAGTTTCGATATATATACCTTAAAAATGGGTTTGCGCTTTTGCGCAGACACTATCTTTTGGCGATGGACTAAGACCCCCACAGAGCAAGGCGCTTGACTCAAGACATTGATGTTAACTTTCCTACGTATCACGTCGTCTGAGACCACAGTTGTCTGGTCGAGTGACCATATTTTGTGGAAAGGGAGCATAATAAAAGAAGCTTGTTTGTCGAGAGCAAGCGAGTAAATCTCTTGGTGCATGTACTTAGGGTTCGAGATGGATGTGAACAATTCCACCGATATTGATTTCCAGTAATGTTTGAACGTGTCAAAAGCGATGAGAACGTTGGTGGAATATGACCTGTGTCCCGGCTCAGCCTTTTGCATTTGGTGGGAGATAAAGAGTGGATTGTCCAAACCAACAAGCTCGATGAGATTGAGCACGTAGCAATTAAGCGTGGAATCTTCTAGAGGGAAATATTGTTCTAGAAAGTTGATCACTCCCGCGATGTGGTCTGATTTGTGAATGCACATTAGAATCTTCATCTCTGATCCAAGCTTCAAGCTCATTAGATTCCTCTTCTGGAAACATATGAAACGTTTCGACCCATCGTATAGGTAATGTATCACCACTGGTAATACCGTAGAGCTGAATAGAATCATTAGAGCCACTGTCGTGAACGACTTCGCTTGAAGAGTCTGTAAATCAAACACAATATAACGCTTAACTATTGCAATTTTTGTTTTTAAAAAGAGTTAGAAGATTGAATTTTCTTGGATATAAACAAAAAAAAAATATATATATATATATATATACTAGTACTCACTTGCTTTTCAACGGCGTACATAAAATAACACATCTCAACGAACCCTTTGTTGCTGAGAATGAGTGACATAACGAAAGAGTCAGTCAAAGGCATTTTAGCTAGCAGTGGAGGAATAGTTGTGAAGAAAATCTTGGAGGCAGAGACGACGACGATGATGGTCAAGGCTTCATACATCTGACCATCATAATGCCTTAGCTTCTGGACCTCTTCAACTAACCAAGGACCATCGATTTGCAGCATTGGGAAGAACAAGAAAAGTGGCAAAAGGATCCCAGTGTTAAAGCTTTCAAACTTTTGTACCAATGCAGACCCTAAAGGAGGACCGTGTGGCACACACAACCCCAAAAGGAAAGGCCCAATAGCGGGAAAAAAGTGAAGCATCTTCAAATACTGGAAAGAAAAGAAAGATAAAATGATGATGATGTAGATAAAATACTCCTTCACCGGTCTCTCTTCCGGTGTACGTTTGACAACCAACAACATCAACGGTCTAAATATCCAAACCAGCACCATAACATATCCAAGAACTCCTATGCCTTGGAAGGAGGAGACCCTCCAGTCCGACCAGGCAAATATGGCAACTATGTTAATACAAACGCCAGTTGCATCAGCCACCATGGCTGTCGAGAGAACGATCCTTCCGAACTCTGAGTGGTCGATCTTTAGATCTCTTATTAGCCTTGAGATACCCGTAAAGGCCGAGATACTCTGCATGAAAATCATTGTTCTGTACTCAACTCCTGTCAAGTTCTTACCCCCAGTTTCTCTCAGCGACCCGAACACTATGTTAGCCGTGAAAATAGGGAAAAGAACAGTAACGATTCCGGTAATAACCGCTTTCGAACCTGTCCTCCTAATCACCCCAACATCAATTTTAACACCTTCGAGGAACCAATAGAACACAAAGGCAAACGCACCGAGCGTATCGGGAACTTTTGGCCTAAGATCATCCGGGAAAAATATGCGTTGGACCAACCAGTCATTAGGCAAAAGACTCGTCTGGCTCAAGGCTGCCCCGGCCTTCAACAAAACATAAAACATTTCATTTAACTTTATTACCAGACAATTTTATTAGGAGATCTCGGGGATTAGTGAAAAAAAAATTATCTAAAAGAAAAGAAAGGCTCTTTCTTACAAGCATCATGGAGGTGATTCTTGGAACGGGAAGACGTATCTTCTTTAGCAAGAAATAAATAAAATTCCATAAGCAGAGTACTATGACGATTACGGCCTCGAGTTGGGGAAGACTATATTCCCATATCACCATCCCTACACGACTTGGTAGTAGAAACTTCTCCCACACGCCAATAGAGTTCACAATAATAGGTTGTTTCTCGCAGAACGTGGTCCCATCTTCAGTAATGCTATATCCATGCGACGTTATCTCGTCCCAAAAGGTAGTGTTGCCGAAATCCATTTCTTCTTCTTCTTCTTGCCGGAGAAGAAGAAAATCGAGAGAAAATATTTACAGTCTCCAGAAAATTACAAAATAAACAGAAAAGTTGATGTTATCTTTTTTATAAACGAACGCGTTTACTCTGCTAAACATAGTCGAACGTGCGGTTAATTATTTTGTTTTGTTTTATTCGGTCAATGGTTAGATCCACTGCACAAAATAACTAACAGTGCATATTTAGATATTTGTGACTAATCGCCAAGACAAGGTTACTTTATGTTTGTTTTACCTCTCTGCTTATTTAAGAGGTTCCATCGAATTGTATCTGTTACTAGCTAGTTCTGCATGCAATCTCAGGTGTTTATTGTTTTAGAAAGTTGTAGATGAATTACTATAAAACTATTTTAATTTTCTGTTCAATATTTTTGCATTTTATTGAGTATAACTAAAAAATTTGCAGCTGGAAAAATATATATTAAAATTTGCTAGGAGGGTTGTTGAATTGTAAGAAACTTCTCACTAGATACATACATAAATAAAACTTAATTTGATATATACAAATATAAAACATTTTATCATATAAAAAGAATAATAATGAGAAGATAAAAATGGATAAGTGAATGCATACAAAAGAACAAAAAAAACAAAGAACTTCAAAAGAAACACACACATACACACAATCAATCAAGGACACATGGCAAATTAACTTATAAACGTATTGATGCACACAAATCGAACCATTTCAAGTTGATAAATAATCCAAACTAAAGACGAGTTTTGCATAAAACTCTCTGAAATCCATCCAACGAGTTCGCCGTAACGTTGATCATTATTGGCGTACATACAGCCTTCAACGTACGTCTCCTTGACCGAAAAATCCACGTCTTGTAACTCACTCTAGCCGTTATATAGACTTCCATTTCGATCAGCCCTTTGGTCGTTTCAGCCCTCAAGTCCTTAGCATTAAACTTAGACAATGCGACGTTGTGGGACACAAGCTGTGTCTCAATCCTTGTATCGTTCTTAGGACGCTGCTTGAAGGCAGGGATCTCCTTGTGAGCCACTGACTGGTTATGGTGAGCCGTGGAGATGCGCATGGAGTGATATCTCACGGAGACATGTTTCTCCGGGTTGTATGATTTGATCACATAGTTGAATTTGGCGCTAATGTGATCGTCCTTGGCTATGGCAAAATCTTGGACCGAGGCGGTTTCTACCGTATAGACGAGTTTCTTTGGCCTGAGGGTGAGGTATGTGATCAATATAGCGAGACCCACAAGGAGTCCTAGGAGGACAAGAGCAACGATGATGCATAGGACGGGGTTCAAACCCCTACCTGGCAGCGGTTGCGGTTGCGTTCGCCTAGGCTGTTGGTTTTGAGGAGCCATTGCTAGAGAGGGTTTTGATGGAGATGTATATAACTGGTTTCTAGTTAATTGGTAGGAAAAGATAGGAGCAAAGATTAATTTGATTGTGTTGCTATTCTTTGATACATTTATATAAGGGACTACCACTGAAGTTAGATTCTTTGCCTTTGTGTAAGGATTAGTCCCAAAACTATTGGCATTGCTTGTGAATAAATCAAGAAATCTTAGAAGCTGGAAGATTCGTACTTTTTGCTTGTTTTTCTTTAGTTTATTTTTTTAAATTCTTTGCTTCTTCTTGTAATGTTGTCGCTAGAATTTGGATGATTATAACTATCAAATAATATCATTTTTCTTTCCGATTTACCTGTAAATTTGGTCGTGTATATATATGTACTTAACTAGTTATGTATTTATAGAAAATCTAAGTCAATAAACGATCCGAATCAATTTCATAATTGAGAATTTGAGACACACGAAAAAACGAAAATCTGTGTACTGGGTTAGTTTACTTTTTTCTATTTTTGAAACAAACTTGGTTAACCATCCCAAGTTGGTCTAGTGGTATTAAGGAAACTTCAGCCCCAATACGGACTCGGGTTCGATTTGTACTGACTACAAAATGATTTAGGTCTTTTAAAGATACAAACTCAGACTGTTTCCGAGCTGAAGGGATTAGTCGGTTGGTCACTTCCACTAGATCACCTCCTGATTAATCCAGAAAAAAACAAACTTGGTTAGTTTACTTAATAACCAAATGTATATGTGATATTCAGAAAAAATATAATGCATATGTAATTATTACAGTTCTTTAACAGAACAGGAAGAAAAAAGATTTAGATTTTTAGTCATCACTCATCAGTGTATCCGACAGCTTAGAAAAAATAAAATAGTATTTTCTTTCGTGAAGAGAGAGAGGAACTTTTCTTTTTTGGTAAAAAGATACAGATAAACTTCCACTCACTTTAGTTAACATCGCTGTGCTTTTTTTTTTTGTGAAACATCGTTGTGCTTTTGTTATTTCCTTTGCATTGTCGGAAGCCTTTATTCCTTACCTGAAATATGTAAAGGAAAGATATGGCGACAAATTTCTAAACAAAATAAGAAAAAGGATTTAATCGATTCAATTCCCAAAATAAGTTCCTTTTTTTTTTTTTTTTTGTAACTGGCATTTCAAAATAAGTTCCTTTCCCTTTCTAATATTAATAAAATTGCAGTGTGCAGAGATCGAATAGTACCATATTTTTTGGTACTTATGATTTGCTTTGTAATTTAAAGATATCTAATTTTTTGATTTGTTTTGCTTAAGAAAAACATGGATATCTGATTTTCAGATATCTGAAAAATTTATGGATAATTACGAATATTCACTGATATTTTATCTATTTGTTCTATACAAGTTAATCTACAAAATATTATATAATTTTTTTAAAAAAATTACATAATATAAAAGATAAAATAAAAATTAATGAAATTATATGTTGTATGAATTTTTGAAATTAATAATTTTAGAAAAGAACCATCCGAAGTTGTCTAGACTCTAAATAAAAGAGTAGGACTTTATCCAGTAGCTTCAACATTCCAGTTGAGTTACTAAAATACCTCAAATCAATTTTTTAGTTGCAGTTTTTTATAAAGATTTTATATTTTTCTTAATTTTATATTTTATATGTAAAATTATAAACAAATTAATAAAATTATACATTAAAATAATAATTATATAAGATTATACATTTATATGTATATAAGTTCGAGCGGATCAGATATCCACTTCTAAATTTTTTAGTACTTGTAATTTATTTATTTTTAACGGATATTAAGTTTTAATATTTATTTTGATTCAGAGATTTAAGGATAACCAGATTTTTTGGATCGAATCCAAACGAATAACAAAACAAGTCAAATTTAACAGATAAAATGTCCACCTATTTGAACCTAACTCTTTCGGTGGATAACAGCCTATTAATTAATAAATGGAAAACCATTTTCTGAAAGAAGATAGCCAGAAAACAAATAGTGAAGAAAATAAGAAAAACGGATTATGGATTCATTTCCCAAATCATTTGCGTAGAACATAGAAATGATAAATGAAGCATGATTTACAAGTGTATATACATAGCATGGGCCGACAGGTCACATGCCTAACCCTAATTGTTAATATAAACATCACTTCTTGCCATTTGAGGCGTTTACACTGAATAGGAGAAAACCACAATGATTTAGTAGATGTTGGAATTGGATCCACAGCTTTGAACCGCGTCGAATTATTTATCCACTCTAATAAATCAATGGGCCACAAGCTCTTGTTCATGAGGCGTGTTTACCTAACGGCCACCACTAATAATTAAGTGTGTCAAATTAATAAGATCCATCAGAGTAGAATATTTGTATGTAGCACTAAGTACGATCTTGTGTGCGTCTACGATATACATATCAACTAGGATATGACCCGCACCTTGTGCGGGGTGAAAATGATTACATAAAAATATAATCAACATTAACATTAGAATGTGTAGTAGTCCTGCGATTTCGGTTTTCCAAAACCAAACCTAACCATTGGTTTTCGGTTAACCAAAATTTTGAAAAATTAATTTCAAAATTAACCAAACTGAATTTCAGTTTAGTTTTCGGTTATTTTCGGTTTTCAGTTTTATACCAGAAAATAACTGATATAATTGGTTTTCAGCCAATTTCGGAATAATTTTCTTTAAAAAATCAGATATTTTTGGTTAATTTTGGTTATTTTGGTTAAATTCGGATATTTTTGGTTTTTGATTAATTTCAGTTCGGGTTTCTGGTTATTTTAGGTCCTTATCGATTTTTCATTTTTTTGAAAATCAAAACCGAAAGAAAACCAAATTATTATTTGTTTAAATCCTACCAAACTGAACCGAATTGAAAACCGTAACTGAACTAAAATCATTCTTACTGTTTCATACAATATAAATATTATGACAGCGTAGTGGTTAGAAATATTGCGTGATTGATTGTGGTTTCTATTGTATATTTTTGGAAAGTACATTCTAGTTAGGATACTAATTAGCAATAATTATAGACAATTATAATTCTATAATAGCGATTGCATAAAAACATAATTTTGGAAACCATGAATATTACGAAACAAAAACATTTTCATAGTTTAAATATATAAAAATAGCAATAATGAACATTATTTAACGTCTCACAAATTCAGCCAGTCTATAATTTTGTATATCATCTTCTCATGATTTAATAAAGAAATAAATATCACGGTCAAATACAATTAATAATAATACAAAATTATATGGTAAGTAATGGTTACAAAATTGGAATGACCATGATTTTTTGATTTTAGAAATAATATGTTGACATGATTTTGAAAACAATTGTGTTAACCTCCTAATTTATTCAGTGATTGACCATTATTTCAGTTTCTGCCATATATGCATAATTTGGCTCGAAATTAGTTAATTACCTTCGGCCAGTGTATATAAATTTATACTGATTTGAATAATATCAATCACCGTCAAATTTATATAATTTTTTTTCCTAATTTTGTATACGATAATATATTCTAAAACATAGATAATACTGATTTGAAGGAAAATTATGAATATATGGCCAAAATGTTACAATTACTAATAGTTAAAACTATAAGAAAATAAAATTAAACGTACAATACCATTGTTTGATGTATGTTTTATAAGCTATTATATATGTCGTTCGTGTAATATAAAAAGAGTGTATAAGTCATGTATACATCTATGCCTCTCCGGTGATTTTTTGATATTTTACATACAATATTTTACATAGGATTATATACATCGTTAGTATAATATATAAAAAAATAAATCGTTTTTATGCATGTCAAACATTGGCACATAATATGAACGTGGACAATGTATAAGAGCATAATATTAAAGGTCTATATAAATTTCTAAAACATACACTATATGCTAGTTGTGTATAAATATATTCATGTGTCTTCCCGGTTATTTATAGCATATCAAAGTCGATATCAAGATCACCTTGCTAAATGTGAAGACTTGCGCCTTGATTTTCGAAGTGTTCATAATAATAGTTTTGAATCTGCTAATATTTACCAAATATGAAACAATTAATTAGGGGTGGGCATTTTACCCGATACCCGAACCCGTACCCGAACCCGACCGAAAAAACCCGAACCGAAACCGAACCGAAGTAGCAAAATACCCGAACGGATATTGAATTAGGAGAGATTGGATATCCGAATCCGAACGGGTAATATCCGAACCCGAATGGATATCCGAAGATAACCGAACATATGTATATTTAGGTCTATATTCCTAGTTTACTTCTTTAATTTTATTCAAAATATTTATTTTTATTATGCACATACTTCAAAATTAGATAATTTACATATAATTGGAAAAAAGGTGAATTTTTACTCACTTAAAATTTATGTCAAGATTTTTATTTCATGCATTAACAAAAGTTACATCCAAAATTTAAAAATAATAATCAATTTATTATCTTTTATTTGAAAAATGTTATCTTCAAATTTATTAATCATTCAGTTATTAGAAAATAAAAGTCAGTTAAGTGAAATTTATATTTTTTAAATACAAAAAAACTTGAGAAATGAAAAATTTAATATTTTTTTTCAAAATCTAAATATCCGAAAACCCGACCCGAAATACCCGAATCCGAATTAAAAATACCCGAACCCGACCCGAAGTAAAGAAATACCCGAATGGATATTACACTCCTATACCGAAATACCCGAAAATCCGAAATACCCGATCCGAACCCGAACGGGTACCCGAACGCCCACCCCTACAATTAATGTGTTCGTGTGTACCATACCTAACCAATCTTTCTATATGTAACGACTATTTTTTTGAATTTTATAGATAGTGATTATAATATTTGACTGTTTTTATGTTGGTTATGAACTTATGATCATTTACGGTTCTTATGTTAAATTTTGAACCAAAACGCGGCAAAATAAAACGTGAGTATAGTGTTTGAAAGTCAAATATTATAATCAATAATATAATAAAATTATAATATTTATATTTTAATGTACAATTAGTTATAATATGAATTTATATGGTAAGTAATGGTTACGAAACGTGGGTACTTACTTCTATAAATAATATGTTGTCATAATACAAATAATCAATTTTTTCAAATCAACCTCCCAAATTTACTCACTGTTTGGCGATGGTATAGTGGATTTGATTCAAAGATTTGAATTGATCATGTGTATTTCCTCCTAAACCGTTACGCACCGAAGGTAACTAATTTCTATAATTTTGAGCCAAATAAGAACAATCACCGTCAAATCACTATAAATTTGGTTCATAATTTTATATGCTTCCTATATTCTAAAACATGCAATAATATTATATGGTTCCTATATTCGTGATGTTGAAAAAAAGAATATGCAATATAAAAGAATATATAAGTAAAAGAATATATAAAATAATGTATAAGTAAATGTATACATATTCACTTTTTTACATATTACATACTGCATATTGCATACATATATAAAAGAATGTATAAGTAAAAGAATATATAAAAGAATGTATATGTAAATGTAAATGTATACATATATGCATTTCTTACATATAATATATAAAATAATATATAAAAGAATGAATGTATAAGTTATGTATACACGTTTTAAGCGGAGAAGAATTTCACTATACATTTATGTCGAATATAATCTCCTAACGTATTATGCATGTCGAACAGAAGCAATGCATATGTGTCATCTTACCCTAGTATAAATATAAAGAAGAGCATGTAACAAACATAATAGTACCAATGGCATTATATGTAATAATCCTAGTAAATCAAGGATAATTGTAAATGATGGCCGAGAAGGATTGTGAGGATGACACATATGCATAATGGCAACATTGAAATTAGTTTACTCTTTAAAGGTTAATTTTTTAAAATGCTTCTTGATTAATAATAAGGGGATTAGGGTCGAAATTCGCGGTCATAGGCCACCTGACTATAAAAATTACCAGGTTCTGATTTAAGCATAAAAACTCATCTTTAGGGCTAAATCTATTTGGACTTTAGACATTTTAAATCTAAGTCAGTTCAGGATAGAACCGGTCCGAAAACCCAAAACTTTATACTTCACTTTAAATATTATCATTCTTCCAATCAAAATCACTATTAGTATATTAATATGTTATTTTAATATTTTTATCCAAATTTAATAAAACAAATATGAAAATTGTCAATGCACCTTATTGTTTGATCATTACAAATGTCACACATCCTAAATTCTGCAAAATATATCTTCTTTTTTATAACATATTTTTTCAACATACAAAGTCTAAAACATTTGATATGTTTATCATAAATTTTGTTCTCTTATATGTTTAGTTTAAATTTATATTTGATTATTTAAATCTTATTAAATTTGGCTAGTTTATAATATGTTTCTAAAGTATACGAAAAAATATTTGATAAAAAAAGAAAATTTTAAATCCACTTTATATTTTAAAACAAAATGTTGAAACTAATTTTTGATGAAAATTTAAATGTATTAAAACGATAAAAGTGATAATTACAAATTATTTTTCAAAAAACCAAAGTCCGAAAACCCTATAACCTTATAAGAACCAGGCCGGATTTTGAACTTTAGGCCCAAAATATTTCTGGGCCGAACCAAATTTAAATATTTACTGGTTTAACGGATTTGGGTTGGTCCGAATTGACACCCCTGGTTTATAGAAACAGAGGTATTGAACTATTGATAAGTGATGCAGAAGAAGAGGAAAAAGATAAAGGGCAAGGAAAAGTATAAAGTAAAAGTAGTCATTGCATGTATTGAAGTTGGTCGCCGCATATCCCTTGGAAGATCCTTTCTCTTTCACTTTCTCCACCAGGAACTATACATCCATTGATATATATGCATGCAAGTAAAAATGTATATGTATGTTTATGTTTGTGTATATAGGTATGGTATCTACGTGTGTGTCTCTTGGTGTGTTTGTATATATAGTTTGTATATAGACTTATATACCATATAAACACAAACAACTCAGAGATAAATCATACATGCAGTATGTGTAAACATAACAAAACGGTAATGTATATAATCGACCTAACCATAAGCATCACCGAAGGAATATTCCATTAGTTATTCGATTTGTTGAAATATATTGCAGATTATTATTATTTTTAAATAACGTCAATAGATCTCACTTGAACTATATACTATTCTAGAGTTGATTATACTTATTAAGAATGCATACTTTTTTGGTGTAAAAGAATGCATACTTTTTTTTTGAACACAAAAAGAATGCATACATGTATCACCACTTTGCAATAACTCTTTGTCAAGTTTCACATACTCGTGTCACCTAAATTTTCTATATAATCTTCTTCCTATACCTTTCACAATCGTCATCTCTCATCTCCGAAAGCTTGCATGGCTAACAACAAGAGCAAACACAAGCCTATATCTCAAGACAAAGATCTTCCGGTTAGTAGTTTAATGATGATTATGATTATGTCTTCTTCTAATCTTGTCCTAAACCATTATAAGGGATCGACGATAGCTACTATAGGGCATAACAGTAAGAAGACTTGATGAATACTCGGACGAGAGGAGAGATCGAGATGTTGACCTACTTGAAAACGTAGATCCTGACAACCACACAGGGTCCATTGTATATTTCTCCCAGACCGGGCAATTTCGGAATCTTTGGCAATGTTTCTCCTGAATATATTTTTCTGTTTCTTGTTTATCGAGTTGTAGTATATCTTCTTGTCATCGATTTGTGAACGAAATCTTTTTCTCGTTCACTAATATGTTCTTGACGAGATGATGATATAGTGTATGATCTCTCAAAGTTTATTTTACTTAGCTTTGCAGAAGATATAAATTTCAAACTCGATCAACAATAAAGAATTTAGAGGAATCAATAATTTTCTGGCTATGATCTGATGATCGAGTTGTATTTATAAAAAGTTGGAAGAAAACAAGCATTTATAAATGAACAAAATTTATCAAGCGTCTCTATCTCTACATTTTACTCCCTCCATCTCTTGTTTCTATATAAGTCTAGCTTTGACACTTTTCACACGAATTAAAAAAAATGAGAGAAATATATTTAAGTTATTATTTATTACACTTATAATATATAGATAAATAAAATTATTTATAGAATCAATATAATTTGCAATTAATTTTCAATTAAAAATAAATATAATTTATATTGAAATTGATATTTTTGTGTAACAAAAAAAATTAGAACAACACTTATAAATGAATCAAATTTGAATCTAAATAGTAGAGATAGAAATCAAGTTTTTGTATTAAATGCCGCTATAAATGAACAAAATTTTCAAAATACCATATTGGAAATAGATAATATAAGATTTTAAACCCACAAGTCCATTATATAGAAAATTATTCCTAGAAATATTGCTTAGAAATATGAAAGCAAAAAAAAACAGTGTTTACAGAAACGGACACAAAAGTAGAACAATAAACGCGAGACGCACACAAAGAACAGAGGTTATGAACCAACCACAAAACACTAAAAACGTTAGAAAACACACAAAACACTACGAACCAAACAAGGTTTCAACATACTAGCCTACGCATTCGTTAGTAAAATCGTATATGTTCAGTGGTTAAATAAAAGAAAGGTCTTTGGATTTGGGGTAAACAGTAACTATTGTATAGACATGTGGTGAAACCTGTCTCTCAGTATTAACCGTATTGGTTTAGTCGGTTTACACATTGTATATTGGTATACTATAAACCAATGTAGATATTTCTGGTTTGTACAGTAGTTCAGTATACTTGTATATATAGTTCAGTTGTAACTACTTTCATAATTAATGTGAATGAGATATTTAAGTAATATGGTATCAGAGCTAAAAATATCTCGTTCTCTCTAACGGTCTTCCGCTTTCATCGTCATCGATCATCGTTTCCGATCATCGTTCACCGGAATCCTCGCCGGACTCTCACCGGTTCCGATCTCGGTTCTCCCCTCTCTATCGTCATCATCTTCACTTCCGTTTCCCGACTTCAATCAGCTCAAATCTCACGATTCGTCATCGTTCTGAGCTGATCTAAGTTCCACCAATGGGAAAACGCAAGTGCAAGTCCACGTATCGCCGATCTACACCAGATTCACCGGAATTTGGTTCTCCGACTCGTCCTACAGCTAACGATCAAGTCTCCGATCGTTCTGCTCATCGTTCGCCTCCGATCACCTCCGCTACTCAGAATCGTACTGAGTTCTCTCATTCTCACAGCAAATCCTCTGATCGTCCGTTTGAGGTATCCAATTCTCCAGATAACATACACTCGCCTTATCATCTGCATAGCTCAGATCATCCTGGTCTAGTATTAGTCTCTGAATTGCTTGATGGTAACAACTATGGAGTCTGGATAATTGCGATGACTACTAGCTTAGAAGCCAAAAATAAGCTAGGTTTTCTTGATGGATCTATCGTGAAACCGCCTGAGAATGATCCGTACTGTAGAATCTGGTGTCGTTGTAACAGCATGGTGAAGTCGTGGTTATTGAACAGTGTGACTAAGCCTATCTACACAAGCATCTTGTACTTCAAGAATGCCTCTGATATTTGGAAGGATCTACACACTCGTTTCCACAAATCGAATCTTCCTCGTCTGTACAAGCTACGTCATCAGATTCATTCTTTTCGTCAAGGAAGTCTGGATCTCTCCTCTTACCATACGAAGACTCAATCTCTATGGGAAGAGCTATCCAGTATTCAACCTCCCTCTCGTACCGTGGAAGAACTTCTAGCTGAGAAAGACACGAATCGTGTCATTGACTTCCTTATGGGATTGAATGACAACTATGAGCACATCCGCAGTAGAATCTTGATGAAGAAGGTTCTTCCTACTATGTCTGAGGTGTTTAACCTTTTGGATCAGGAAGACAGTCAGAAATCTGCCTCCAGCGACTTCAACTCTGCTGCCTTTCAGGTCTCTCAACCTCAGGATGGTAATTTAAAATCTTCATCTTCGTCCACTGGTGGCTCCTCTAATGCTTATCAGCGTCGTGATCGTCCTATCTGTACTTTCTGTGGTCGCGTTGGTCATGTGGTTGATCGCTGCTACAAGAAACATGGTTATCCAGCCAGCTTCAAGTCCAAGTTCAAGGGTGATCAGCACTCTACTCCAGTTCTTGCTGCTGTGTCTGCTACAGCTTCTGCAGATACAGACTCCAATCTCACTGGAGATGCTCTTTCGCCTGATCAGATTCAACAACTTGTGGCTTTCCTCAGCAGCAAACTTCAGCCTCCCAGCGTCACACCCACACCTGAAGTTCACTCTGTCTCAGTATCTTCCGAGCCTTCTTCTTCTTCTTCCACAGCTATCTGCCCAATTTCCGGTACATTTTTTCCTTCTATCCTATGTTCTTTTACCGGAGTTGATAGGCCCTATGTCTGTTCTATTACTGATGCTTCCACCCCTCTCAACGCCTGGGTCATTGACTCAGGTGCTACTAATCATGTCTCTCATGACAAAGCTTCTTTTTCCAACTTTCGCTTTCTACCAAACACTACTGTCACACTTCCGAATGGAGTTCTTGTTAGCATTGTTGGAATAGGAACGATCAAACTGGGTAGACATTTAGTTCTTCATGACGTCTTGTTCATCCCTCAGTTTAAATTCAACCTTCTTAGCGTCAGTTGTCTTACTAAGAATATGGGATGTCGTGTCTGGTTTGATGCTAATTCTTGTGGTCTTCAGGATCTTACACGGGGATTAACGATTGGGATGGGTAGAGAAGTCTCTAAACTCTATTTCCTGGATATTGAATCTCTTTCTTCTTCCCCAGGTATCAAAACACCAATCATTTTATCCTCTGTTTCTAGTTCTCTTTGGCATAAAAGACTTGGCCATTTATCTTTCTCAAAACTTCAGAGTATGAACTCTTCTTTGTCATTCATAAAAGAAAAAGAAAATATTGATTCTCATTGTCATGTATGTCATCTATCAAAACAAAAACATCTCCCGTTTGTTTCAAAACAGAATAAAAGTGAAAACCCTTTTGATCTTTTACATATTGATACCTGGGGGCCCTTTTCTGTTCCTACTCATGATGGTTTCAAATATTTTTTAACCATTGTAGATGATTGTTCTAGAGCTACTTGGGTCTATCTTCTTAAGAAAAAGTCTGATGTTATCACTGTCTTTCCCAACTTTATAGCTATGGTAGAGTGTCAGTTCAATACTAAGGTTAAGGGGGTTAGATCCGACAATGCTCAAGAACTCAAATTCACTTCTTTTTATCAATCGAAAGGCATTCAATCTTTTCATTCTTGCCCTGAAACACCCCAGCAAAATTCTGTTGTTGAAAGAAAGCACCAACACATTTTAAATGTGGCTCGTTCTCTTCTCTTTCAATCTCATATTCCTCTTGCTTACTGGGGTGACTGCATCCTTACTGCAGTTCATCTAATCAATCGCCTCCCTTCCCCTGTTTTAAATGATAAAACTCCTTTCGATATTCTCACAAAGAAATCCCCTGACTATGATCAACTAAAAGTCTTTGGATGTCTTTGTTATGCTTCCACTTCCGTCAAGAACAGACATAAATTCTCCCCTCGAGCTCGAGCTTGTGCCTTCTTGGGTTATCCCACTGGCGTCAAAGGATACAAGCTTCTTGACATTGAGTCTAACTCTGTCTTCATCTCTCGTCATGTCGTGTTTCACGAAGAGCTCTTTCCTTATGCTCAACAGGATCTCTCTTCTTCTGAAACAGCCTTCTTTACAGATCCTGTTGCGCCACTTCCTATGCAATCATCACCTCCTGATGAATCTACTTCTGTAGAACCATCTTCTGTAAAGATTGCGCCTTCTGCCAACTCTACTGATGTCAATGAACCTTTCGTTCAAACATCGCATAGGAAGTGTAAAAAGCCTGCTTATCTTCAGGATTATTACTGTCATTCAGTAACTTCCTCAACCATTCACCAAATTTCTGACTTTCTTTCTTATGATAAACTCTCTCCTTCATATCTTGCTTTTCTTGTTTCCATTGATAAAGAACTTGAACCCACAACCTATACTGAGGCACAGAAACATCGGGTGTGGCGTGAGGCGGCTGCGACTGAAATTGATGCTTTGGAAGGTACACGCACTTGGGTTGTCTGTTCACTACCTCCTAACAAACGTGCCATAGGTTGTAAATGGGTATTCAAGATCAAGTACAATGCTGATGGCACGGTTGAAAGGTATAAAGCTCGTCTGGTCGCCAAGGGATACACACAGCAAGAGGGTATTGACTATACAGAGACTTTCTCTCCAGTTGCTAAACTGAACTCTGTAAAGCTTCTTCTCAGTCTGGCTGCTATCTTCAGTTGGTCTCTCACCCAACTTGATATCTCTAATGCTTTTCTCAACGGCGATCTCGATGAAGAAATTTATATGAAACTTCCTCCTGGTTACGCATCCAAACAGGGGGACCTTCCACCTAATGCTGTTTGTAAACTTGAGAAATCCTTATATGGACTCAAACAAGCATCTAGGCAATGGTTTCTGAAGTTTCAATCTACTCTTCTTGGCTTGGGTTTTACACATTTTCATTCCGATCATACATGTTTTCTCAAGCACACTGAAGATGCCTTTCTCTGGGTTCTTGTTTATGTCGATGATATAATCATCGCAAGTAACAATGATTCTGTTGTTGATGCCTTGAAGATACAACTTCATTCTCATTTCAAACTTCGTGACCTCGGTCCCCTCAAGTACTTTCTTGGACTTGAGATTGCTCGCAGCTCAGAAGGAATCTCTGTTTCTCAACGCAAATATGCGCTTGATCTTCTTGATGAGACTGGTCTTCTTGGTTGTAAACCCGCATCTGTTCCTCTTGATCCTCATCTTAAACTATCACTTGAGACTGGTGGTGATTTAGTTGATCCAAAGGCTTACCGACGTCTCATTGGAAAGCTCATGTATCTTCAAATCACCCGTCATGACATCACATATGCCGTTAACAAGCTCGCTCAGTTCAGTTGTGCTCCTCGTCATGATCATCATAAGGCTCTCCTCAAAGTCCTTCATTATGTTAAAGGAACCGTTGGTCAAGGCTTATTCTATTCTTCCTCAGCTGAGCTTCAGTTACAAGTCTTTGCTGATGCTGACTGGGATCTTGTCTTGACACACGACGTTCAACATCTGGGTACTGTATATTCTTGGGCTCTTCTCTTATCAATTGGCGTTCCAAGAAGCAGGATACTGTTTCCAAGTCTACTGCAGAAGCTGAGTATCGGAGCATGGCTGCTGCTGTTGATGAGTTGTTCTGGCTCTCTAATTTTTTCAAGGAACTACACATTCCTTTGGCGAAGTCTACTCTAATGTTTTGTGACAATATGGCTGCAATTCACATTGCGCATAACAGTGTTTATCATGAGCGCACAAAGCAAATAGAGATGGACTGTCATCGTGTTCGTGAGAAGCTGGTTGCAGGTTTATTCAAACTCTTTCATGTTTGCACTGATCATCAGGTTGCTGACATCCTAACTAAGCCTCTGTTTCCTGCTGCCTTTCGTCATTTGGTTAGCAAGATGAGTCTTGTGAATATTTTTGTCTCATCTTGAGGGGGACTATTAACCATATTGGTTTAGTCTGTTTACACATTGTATATTGGTATACTATAAACCAATGTAGATATTTCTGGTTTGTACAGTAGTTCAGTATACTTGTATATATAGTTCAGTTGTAACTACTTTCATAATTAATGTGAATATTTAAGTAATACTCAGAGACTGCAATGCTGCTGCTTAACTGGCAACTACGTGATGGTTGTAGAAAAAGGTAAGAAAACTTATTTTTTAAGTTCAAGGTTATGAACCAAATACAAAACATTAAGAGCTGAATATACCAAAGAAAATATGTAAAATATGAATGTTATAGTTTGAACAAACCATTCCCTTTTTTAGTTTCGGACAAAATACAAAGATATGAAGCATTTTAACAACGAGTTCAAAAGAAATTATCAGTAATTACTATTACAATCAAACGAAAACTAGTACCCAAACCACCATATGATATTATAATCATTCGTTTAGAATAGCCTATTTTAAGGGAATATTGGGTGAAATTTAGAAGAAGAAAAAAAGCAAAAAGAATGGAATGGTAGCCACCAAATGATTCGAGGTGATGACCTCTAAGATGCGACTGGTTTTGAAGTGGCCTTCTTAACAGCTTCCGCATAGGTCCTATGCTGGTAAGTTAAGGTCGACTCCAGCAAGTCCCAGAGAGACGTCTTCGGGTTCCATCCTAATTATTACCCAGACCAAAAATATCAGATAAACAATTGATTTGGCAAGTGTTCCAAGAGACAGAAAAAAAAGCAGACAGCAAAAACTAGAGTAATTACCAAGTTGACGGTTTATGATGGTCATGTCTGGGATTCTCTTGTCGCTGTCATCATAACCTTCTCCATAAAATTCTTTGGAGCTCACGTCTATCGTTGGACTCTCAATCGCCGTCTCTCCACTCACTTTTGAGTAGACCTGTCCATTATATATTTTTTGTAGCATTTTAGTGTGCCGTAGTGTATCAAAAGAAAAAAAAAACAATCCAGAGTCTTATTTGTGATTTAGCTTTCTCACCTCAGTCATCATTTCAGCAAGTTGTCTTACTGTCACTTCGTTGTTTGGGTTGCCTACATTGAAGATATGCCCATTTGCTCTCTCTGGATTTTCCTGGTAAAGATATTGCAACTTCTTCAACAACAATGCAACAAACGAGATATCACCAGGGATAAAGCATTAATTCAAACTCACAATCATCAAAAGGACAACTTCAATAGCATCTTTGATGTAGATGAAGGTTCTCTGTGATTCTCCACCATCCACAAGCTTGAGAGGCTCTCGCCGCAGAAGGTTCTGACAATAACCCCAAAAAGTAAAAACAATTAAGCTACCAGCCACAAAAAGAAGTCAGGTAATTGGACCGAGTCTGTATTCTTACGTTGCTAAAGCATGCTAGGACACGAGGAACACCCTCGCTAGGACCATCAATGCCAGGGATGAAATCCATCCTAGGTCCAATCCAGTTAAATGGTCTAACAATGGTGAACTCAAGTCCGTTCTCAGCACCCTCAGCTGCAACCACAACCCAAAAAAAAAAAAGTGAGAACCTTCTGGCTCTAACGTACATTAAATTTGATTTTCATGTTAAAACAAAAAGAAAAAACAGTATACCGTAGACAAGTCTCTCAATAAGTTGCTTGGCGCAAGCATAAGACCACCTCTGCTTCTCAATAGAACCAAAAATGCAAGGGGATGTATTTTCTTTGAGTACATAAAAATCAGGATCCTGAAGAAAACGAGACGAGCATCAGTAGTGAATGGTGAAGAAACAACAAATACAGAGTCAAGACTAATAATAAGAACCACAAGACATAAAGTAAGAAAGCCATACTCAGGTATAATTGCAGGAAAATAAACTACATTGTTCCCAAACTATTAAAAGAAGATATTGCTAAGATTTAAACTCGTTAACTTAACCATCTAAATCAATTTTAAGAAATCTAAACAACAAGAATTGGAATAATTAAATTTCTGAACACATCTTCATCGAATGTGCAAATAACATAGTCTCTTGATACAACTTGACAGTGACATTCAGCAGAAAGTGATGATGCTTAAGAAGAAAATGATACAAAAGGCTCAGACCTGACGCAGAGGATGATCCTTGGGAAGAAAGCTTCCTATAGTTTTCCCGTAGACTTCACAAGTGGAGAAGTGAATCAAACGCTTGTTGTTCTCAGAGCAGTACTTAACCTAACATTACCACCACTCAATGTCACCACTAGAAACATTGAATTGATTCACTAAACCAAAGGGAAACGGAAAAAAAAGATACCACAGGGAGAGCATCGATGAAATTGCTGTAGATAGTGTCAAGAGGACGCGTATTGTAATCCGCCGGTGTACAGATCGCAGCTAGATTGATCGTCTGCAACGCAACAAAACATCACACAAACGCATCCATAAAATATACATGATACAAAGCATGACAGCTAGGCAACTTGAAATTCGATTCTCCGATAACGAATCAGATCTGAGTGTGTAACTAACTATCACAAACAGCTTCCGCATTTTCGCGTTACTGAGAGAAAATATATTTTACCAGATCTGCCATCTTGACGAGTCCCTCGAGTCTGGAATCGTGCTTGATGTTGATGCGGTGGAACTGGATCCGCTCGGCCCACTGAGAAGTGTCAGGCTCCAGCAAGTGCTTGATCTTGTCGTTGTAGACGTCGAGCGCGAGCACCTTGTGCGGAGTCTCGTTCATGAGCTTCTCGCAGAGGTGAGAGCCGATGAATCCGCCGGCGCCGATCATGCATATCGTCATCGGCTTGATCGGCCTCCCGTCCAGATCCAATCGATCGGCTCCGTTCGCCATTGTTGTTGTCGGTGGAGGTAGAAACGCGTGATCTCTAGTGGTAACAATGTAATCAATTGGGTGTGGAGGAGAGAGAGGGAGGGAGGTTTGTGAGAGAGAATGGGAAAGAGCAGAAAATGAGGGATGGATATTTTAAAAGACATGTGGATGCATTTGCATTATTATTAATGGTTAGATGAATAAGGTTTTCGTTAGTGTGTCACATTCTATTCTCTACTCAAATTGTTACGGATTTTTTTCCTATTATTGACTCAGTGATGGATGATTGTTCACGTGAAATATAGTTTTGAATCTAGTTATATAGATCTGACCTGCCTTGTAGATAGTTATGTTAACAATGAAAACCAGACCGGCCGGTCGAATCGTTAAAAACTAGATTTGAGTTAAATCGGTTTAGTTCAATAAAAAAGTAGTTATTTTTTAAAAAATTAGTAATTCGGTTTGATATTAAAATCAGTTTTTTGCAAATTCAAATTAAAAATAAATAAAAATTGCAAACTTAAAAAAAAATCATATTATTTTTAATATATATTAAAACAAAATTAGTTTTCATTATATTTTTATATTATTTTAAAATTATATCTTATTTAGATTCTAACAATAATATAAAATTTCATAAAAGTGATTTTATAGTTATACATATATACATAGTTAATTTAAAACCGGTTGAACCAGCATTGACCAACTATAATGCCAATTCAATGCCTGGTTCGATTTAAACTTTAGTTAATACTTAGTACAGTGTAACCTCTATAAATTAATAATGTTGGGACTATACCAAAACTATAAATTTTTATCAATTTATAAAGATTATTAATTTATCGATATACTAGTTGAACCAAAAATTCAATTTGGGACTATAAAATTATATTAATTTATAGAAATTTTCAGCGTATATTAATTTATCGAGTATTAATTTAAAGAGGTTATACTTTAGTAGTAAACAAATAATTTTATTTCAATAGTAAACAAATATTTTTGTTCAAAAAGATGTAGTAACGCAACGACTCAACGTTCTTCATTTGAAAAGAGTTCATATAAGACTAAGTTCGTGTGATGGTAAGTAAGAATTAGTTAGTGATACATTACATACTATATGTGATAAGATTACAACCAATAAGTCCCAATCTCTGTGTAAGGGAGTGAATGCTAGAAAGCTACAAGAAGCGGAAGTTCCGAAGATGGAGAAGGAAAACTACATGTAACAAGAACAAGTAATAATAATCACTTGTATAACTACTCTTTGAACTACTCTCTCTCCACTGCCCTGTGCTTATTACGTCTTTGCTTCTTCCTCCTCTTGTCGCTGAAACGTTCACCTCCTGAGAACCTGTAACGTAATCAAAGTCTTGCAATTTCATTAATCATACTCTCCTAATGATATAGGGTGGGATATGTAAATCAAGCCGAGCTGTATTTATAAATCTATCGATAGAAACCAAAACCATGTTCAGTGTATAAGTAACTCACAGTCGTATTCTGCCCATCCAATCCGTTGGCGGACAAGATCGTAGACCACCACTTTGTCTTTAAGAACCAAATCTGCATACCAATCCAGCCAGGAGAAACCCATTCAGAACACAATAATTGCACTTGTTTATCAAGTTACAAAAAAAAATCTGAGTCGTTACCACCAAGAATTGTTATACGGCGATGCGACATTCTCTGGAAACCAATGCACCATATTGAACTTCCTGACTAATAGGTAGCAAATGAAAAAAGAAAAAAAAAAGAAAATCAAGTTTTTTTTTTGGTACCAATTAGATAACACGTTTACCCAAGGGCTGAAAATGATGAATACATGAGAAGTTGAGAACTATCATAGAGTAACTTGAATGTGCTAGAAGTTTAGAACTCACTACATGTACTAAATAACTCAGCACTCACAAGTCTCTTTCTCAGTCTCACAAAATAATAACAGCTCTAATCTGCTAGATTCAGTCCTAGGCTAGATACATTATTCCTGTAGCTAAAAGCTGAGTAGCTTAACTTTTTCAAAACCTTTATCATTGCCACAAATCCAAGACAACTTATGAAGTAGTAGTGTATGAATATATGCTTACACTAGAAAACATCTGAAGATAGCCACGAGGGGTTAAGACCATTGATGCACCACCAGCGAAGTTCAAACTAACTTCTGGAAAGACATCAACGGCACTGCAAAACATGGATTCAAATTCTTGTTAGCATTATTAGAGATTACAGCTTCTTATATATACAGAGGAACTTTACCCAGATGTTATATCAAAGCACTGGTAACTCTCATATGTAACAGGTCGCCCATACTGTGAAACAGCACTTGAAATCTGCAGGTTTGAACGGTTTATTAATTTTCTTTCTTGTAAGGTATTAATAACATATATCTTTTAAATTTGATTTGTAATCAGGAAGAATTGAAAACACTCACAGCTTGGACGAATGGAACATAAGCTTCGTCAGGAAGATAAGCAAGAGTAGTCCCTGTATCAATGATGGTCCCATCACCAGTGGCTATTGTGAAAACAGATGGATCAATCGGTAATATCTGATTGTTCACAGCAATGCTCTGCAGGTTCACATTATAATGTGGCCTGAAAATGTTTTTTTTTTTTTTTGCATCATCATATTATCTGAATCAAGACGTGGTCTTTTATATATTTTTAGTTTTTCTTTTCTATTCCAAGCTAAACAAATTAAAATCACACGTTTTATATTCCAAGCCTTGAATCTACTTCCTGGTCTTATGTAAACAAGTTCAGAGAACAACTCACTGTGATGGAACAAGAGGAGTGTAGACAGTATCAGGTCTCTTGATTTGACCAAGAACCATTACACCCCCGCCGCTTTTATCTCCCTTCAGACAATGCGAGAACACTCGTGGTGCTAGGCCTTGAGTAGCAAGCTGTGAAATTACAGATAAACGCCCCTGGCCTAACCCAAAGATGCCATCTACCGCTCGCCTAGGCCGCTGTAAATCTCCCGTTTGTAAATTGCTACACCTGTTTTTGTCAAATATCGAAGATAAAGCATCACATATCAATATAACTCTTTCAAGGAATCATCATTAGTAGCTGCTAAGCTTACCCGAAGACAAAGGGAGCAGAGGAGTTTATAGCCAAGGTACTGGTGACAACAGTGTCAAAGAACATGAAATCTGAGATGTAGTAACCAGAAGTACCACTTCCATCACCATACTTAAACGTATACGAACAAAGATTGTTAGGAGAACAGCCAGATTCCGTCAGAAAATTAGAGTAACATCTCCTATCCGAGCACGAAACCGTTGAAGCTGAGGATGAGGCTCCAGGATCAAAGAAACTCAGCTGAATCTGGAAACACACACATAAAGAGAGTTTAAAAACAAAAAGTGATGTCGTAAAGATAAAAACCAAGAGATCATAAAGGAATATATATATATATATATATATACTTGGAGTTCACTAGTCTTGGGGCAGCCGTTGCAAGGAGTGCAGCTAACCCATAAAACATCACTTCCCGTGTCGATTTGAACATTGAACTCTCTTGGGGGTGTCCCAAGTTTAACCTTTGTATAGTAAAGTCTGTCATTGAAAGCAAAATAACAGCAAGTAATTATAAAACAAGATTTCTAAATAAGGATAAAAAGACAAGAGTCAAAGAAACAGAATGAAAGATTCTATTTTGAAACACATGAATGCTGACTTAGTGTCCACAAGCTGCCCGGACATAGCACAAAGTTTATTTATTTTATATAATCACATAAAACGCATCGAATCTTTAAAGACAGAACCGAATCACATTACTACTCAGCCAAACCAGAAACACATCTGTTTCTCCGATTAATATTTTTTTTTAAAAGGACACTTTTGGTTTTGGATATGAAAAAAATAAAGAGAAATTAAAAAAAATATATCGATAAACAACAAACAGTGTGTTACATTACCCAACGAGAAACGGATCGGAAGCTCCATAAACGGGAAAATCAACAACTCCACCGACAGGAGACTGAAGTAACCTTCCATGGCGAGCTGAATCAAAAGCTCTGAGCTGAGCCAAGCTAAGTTCGTGGCTCGGCGGAATCAACCTCTCCAGCTTGAGAACCGAGTCGGAGCCGCAAACAATGGTCGTCGCAGCATGTAGCAACACGGCAAAACCGATGATTACTCCTGCAGGAGAATACACCGCCATTTCTCCGAGTTACCGAGGAGATGGAGAGAGAGAGAGAGAGAGAGAGAGAGAGACGTCAAGTGAACGTTCCGATGACAGTACTAAAGTTTTTGTGGATTTTTTGGTGATTAATTTATTAAAAAATTTGGAATGAAGCTTCGCTTAAATTATTATCGTTTTGGCGTGTTTACAAATAATGGCGTTTTTTGGTAAATATTTGTGATCTCTGTAAGTTACTTTGCTTTTTTTCTTTTGTATCTTCATGGTTGTTGCATAAAAAGACATGTTAGTGCTGCACTGATGTAATGTGTCTATGCTCCACCAACCATGAAGCTAAGGATGTAACTTTTCTTCTTTTTTAGCTAAAGAGTTAAAAGTCAATGTTTTAAACTTTTAATAGTATCCTTTAGGCATTAATCGAAAGTTTTGATATCACCTTTGTCACTCAACTGGGAATTTTGGTTGCCGTATTATTTCTTTAAACGTAACACTCAAAATATAGTCTGTTAAATATACAGTTCAGTGCTGTATTACTGGTTTTCGATTTTAGCATTTTTAAAGGATAGGCATATATCAGTCTAAACGTCCATCACTAATATAGAGCGGAAGAAAATATTCTCTATTACGTTGAAGGTGCTAACAAAAGATAAAAGAGATACATTTATTATTGTCTTCGGTGAGCCGTTCTGAAATTTAGTTGTTCCACAGGAGCATTTGTCTTTTGAGACAAGTCTCCTGTTTAAGCATCTATCTGGTCATGTCATGGAACAGAAAAAAAAAAAGACCCTCAGATGTTTTATTTGCATAGGTGAAACTCTATCAAGAAGGTGCTCCACAAGATGTTGTTTAAAGAAATTTTTGTAGCACTTCACTATGAAACATTCCAGGTAAGGCTAAAAAAACAGCTGCCAATAATAACGATGGAGGATCAGTACCTCAAACAACTGAAGATCTTTCCTGTCGCCAAACGATTGAAGAAATGGTTTGCTCCACGAGCTGATCATTTCCTGTCAGACACAGCAACCAGCAGCATAGAAAGAATTAGACAAGCCATGATACAAGGTCACATTTATCAACTAGTACTTAATCACTGATAGAAACACTGTATCATGCAATGCAACCATTTCTTAATAACCTCAACATGCAAAACACTTCCACTAATACTACACATCTCTTCATAAAGGCTAACCAAACATTCTACTGGTTTCCAATTGAAGTATGTAACAAAAAAAACAGAGTGGAATTATTATCTGTACCTGAGAGCTAGCTCGGAAAGACAGACCAATGATAATTTAAGAAGAGCCAAACTCTCTGCGGTAACCTCACTGCCACTGGAAGTAATAGGCAACTTCAAGACTTTTCCATTAGAAAGAGTCGCTGCTAATTCTGGAAATTCCATAGCTGACACAGCAGGAATTATAGTCATTTGCAGCTGCTATCTGCAAACAACATCAACTTATCATTTAAGAAACATCACAAACCCATTGATTATGCATAGCTAAAAGTACATTAGCAACACAAACGAGATGGTGGCCTAGTGGTAAAGAAGTGTCAAGTATGCACTCCGCCACTTGGGTTCAAATCTTAGTCGGGGGGGAATATTTACTTGATTTTACCTTACCGCCATGTTCCTTGAATACTTTCATATCAGCAAAATATCCGCGATTCATCTCATCGTTACTGCCCTAGATCGATCACTCACACCATTATCTATTTATCCACTCTAAATAACTTCTCAATGAACTCTGAAACTAAAATTGAAAGGGGGAAGCGCACAGCTTACAGTCTAGCACGTTCATACTCAATTGCTTTCTTTTTCCCGAACTGTAACAATCCAAAACAACATTGATAGATTACCTTCTACGTGAAATGAATAGTAGTTCATCAGATTACCTTATAAAAATCGAGGAAAGAGCGGGTGGTTGATCCAAGAGCTGGAATTTGCCAAGGGAGAGATTCATGGCGACTGAATTTGAAGAGTCCTTGATACTGCTGGTTCGATGCGAGACTGATCTGAATAATCGATTCAATCCTAAGTTATGACTCTATAATAAATATAGCTAAAGGATAAACAAAAGCGTCTGTAGTCCAACGGTTAGGATAATTGCCTTCCAAGCAATAGACCCGGGTTCGACTCTCGGCAGACGCAATCTTTTTTTTTCGTATTTAATACAAATTTGCTATCTGTGGTGTTCGAACTAAGAGGTGAAAGCATTCTTTAGACTTTAACATTATATGTTGTTCAAAAAAAAAAAAAAAAAAAAAGACTTTAACATTATATAAGCTTTTCCTGTGTTATAATAAACTTTCAAGCCTAACATTTTTTTTTCCAATCGTAATAACATATATCTTATGGTTTCTCCATGCTTTTTTTTTTCTTTCTCCATGCTTTCATTACAACTTGTATGTTTTTTTTTCGCCACAAAGCAGTGTCTTATGTTGAGGATGATGGTGACCAAGGAGTCATATCCATGGGATAACTCCCCAACACACGCAAGAACGACGTGAACTCCCGAACCTCCGAGAGCGCGTTCTGAGCACGCGTCTCCGCCATTGACGCCTCAAAATCTACGTAAAACATGTACTCGAAATGCTTAGCCGTCCCTACGTTCACATCATCGACGAGCCTGATCGGAAGGTTGTGATTCGGCCTAGACTCGATCTTCGTCAAGCTGATGTCCCTAAACGCAAAAGCAGAAAGCACCTTGAACAGCACGCTAGTGCCTTTCTCATGCGCGAAGACGATGCTCGTCTTGAACGGACGATCAGTTCTCGGTATGATAGGCTCACGCGCCAGCATCACGAAGCGCGTCACGTTGTTCACGTCGTCTTGTATCCCGTCTTCCAAAATCTCCAGCCCGTAAATCTCGGCGGCGCGTGCGCTCGCTATTGCCGCCGTGTCCTGGAGTTTGTTGGCGGCAATGAACTCAGCGGCTCCCGCGGTGTCGTCCACAGCCTCGCGAGCGACGTTGAGACCGAGCTTTGTGAGTGTGCGCTCGCACTGAGCGAGACCTTGAGGGTGTGAGATCACGCGCGTGAGGAGCTCCTTGCGTGCACCGGGAAGAGCTAGGAGACAGTGGTGAACAGGGAGATGGACTTCTCCGACGATGTGAAGACGGTGGCGGAGGAGAAGATCATAGTTACGGTGGATGGAACCGCCGAGAGAGTTCTCAACGGGTAGAACAGCGTGATCAGCGATCAAGAGCTCTACCGCTTGAAAAGCAATTTCAAACTGATCGCAAGGGACAGCTTGACAGTTAGGGTAAGCCTTACCGGCGGCTGCCTCAGAGTAAGCCCCGGGAACGCCTTGATACGCGACGCGTAGGTTAGATCCGTGCATGGGAGCTGGAGAGAGATCAGTGACGCTAAGAGGCTTCTGATGATGCGGGACACGTGCAGTGATGTTATTACCGTTCACATGATCAACTCCAACAGAAACTGGAGGCATTGGTATGGTTTCAGACTGCTCTTTAGACACAACCTTGCTTGTTAGAATAGTACATGAGCTCTGCCATTCCGAGCTATTAATTTCGCACGTGTCAGTTCTCTGCGCGTTTTGTTCGGATGGATAAGATCGTGCCAACGGCGCTGCAGCTTTCATGTTTTGGCAAAGGTGTGTGAAAATTTTGAAACTTCAAGACAGGGAAATAGCAAAGTAGATAAAGCAAGAAACAATGCGGCCTGAGTAGTTCGCTTGTTTTGTCAATTCTCTACCTACTGCTACCACCTCCACCAACTCCCTCATACTTGACTTGTGGTGTTAGATTTTGTTATTTATTTTTATAAGCCATATGTTCTGTCCAAGTATGATCAACAGAACTTAGCCCAAAGACCATTCTCGCTAAAGAAAACCGAAGAGGCTCTCTCTCTAATACATCCACGTATCTAGTTTGGGCCAAGCCTATAAACCAAAAGCCTGTTGAAACTTAACCAAAACCGCAACAAATCAAAAACCTAATGAGACGTAATTAATCGTTCTGATGATGTGTGCTTACGGTAACGTTTTTTTCAATACATTGAGACGAATGCGATTACTGGTTTCACGAGGAGGTAAAACAAACGAATAAAGGATTAATCATCCACACACATCAAATAGATACGTTTGATTCATACAAAGCAAAAGTGTTATAAAAATAAGATCGAAGGGAGACATGTAATGAAAAGAGAGATTACAAAACATAGCAAGGGTCTATATTGAGGATTATCGTACAACAATGAAGTGAAGCACATCAATTTTCTCTTCTAGTACAACCAAATACATTAAGAGAAACAGAAAATTCACGTGCTTCACAAAATTCGAAGAGATAATCACCCTTATTAAATAAGAAAATCACATGCATAGTACTTAGCTAAACACACCAACTACGTTAAACCAATATCTTAAATTTTATTAGTATTAGATAGTCCTCACCGGGTTCTGTGTATACTCGTCGTAAATATCACAAGTAAAATATCTAAATTTTAAAATTTTGCTTCATTTTCTTTGGAAAAGTTGCTACATTTTAAAATATTGAGTCCAAGTCTAACAAAGAATTTCTCCTTTTTCAAGATAGAAATTCTTTGGTAGACTTGAGATGTTTTGTGGTGCATAGTTATGAAGCAACATTAGAAAATTCAGATCTTACCGGATATATCGATGATTACCACAGTCACCCGGTGTGTTTATCTAACAGCTCTGTCACTCAGTGGTGACACATTCCGTATCCTCCTCAAACCCATCAAAAGAAAGAGACGGGTGAGGAGAATGTCCAAGGCCAAAGGACTTGATGTGGTCCTTAAGAGACCTCTTGTGCTTAAAATCCGATCCACATGTACAATACCAAAGCTTTCCACAGTTCTTCTCATGGGTCCTCCAATCACCTTTAACGGCCAACGCTTTGCCACATTTTCCACAAGAGAAAGGCTTGGAGCCATGCTTACGTTTGTAATGTGTCTGAAGTGTACGGAAGTCCTTCAAGGGCTTAGCACGCGGATGGTTGATGTTGTTCTTGCATCCTTCCGCGCAGCAATAACATGGCAGCCTCAGGATAGCCGCAGGTTGGGTTGTACCCTTCAAAGAGTCAGCTCCTTTTCTGAACTCTGATCCATGTCCCCACATATGCATCTGTGTTGTTTATTTAAATCCATTATAACCTTAGCAGTGATGTGGATAACTTCACTTATGTTTTTGACCCCAAAAAAAAAACTTCACTTATATATGTGAGAAAGTTTTGAGTGATTCAAATTGAATTGATATTCACCAATCTACAAATATATTCTATGTACACAAGTTACAAGAAGACCCATTCGAAATATTTGAAGTGAGAAAATTTTAAGTATAAACCAATGATTCTTACTTAGATGTCCTTTTAATCAGATGATTATTAGCTTAAGTAATCGATTGCATATATTCAGTAAAAGTAGAGTATGATCATTGTTTGTCTTTATTTTCTCCTTTTTTTGTTTGTTGTTAAATTACTTTACCAAATCCCACTCCGTGATTCTTTTGCTTTCTGGCTTTTCAGCAAAAAAGGCAAGACAAACAATGCAAAAAGTCAAAAGATTTCGAAGATGTCTCAACTAATCCAGAAGTTTTATACCCAACTATCCTTCTTTTTGTTGATTTGGGATTTATATATCTAATACGATGATTCACCAACCGAGATTAATTACCGTAATAGCCACTAAAGTTCAAAATCTTTTATTCAAAACTTAAAACTTTCCTTGCAAAATTATGTATGTTATGATGTTTATTTCAGTACTCCTAAGTATATATGAAATCAAAGTTTAATTTATTATATTATTTTAATTCAAAATAATTATCATCTATTAACACTACAAGAATCTTTGGAAATAGCTATGGACTGGCGAAGGTATTTCCGTAGCTAAATTTATTAGCTACGGATATAGCGAAAGATGGCGACGAAATCCATTTTTTTGTTTTTGTAGCTAAATTTGTAGCAAACCGTAGCGATCTGTAGCTATATAGCAAGAGATGAATTCTGTAGATGTTCTGTAGCTAAATAGCTACGGATTGGCTAAAGATAATTTGTTGCCATAAATGATCTATTTAGTAACAAGTAGCTAAAATAGTAGATTATGAATTTTACTATGCATATGCCAGAATTTTATGATGTTAGATATTCACTTAGTTTTATCATAAAAAATAGCATGGTTATAACTATATATGCTATATTCATGGCTGACTAAAGCATGATAAGAACATGGTATGATATTTATGTCTAACTTGTAATGACACTTTATCTTGTACTTTAAATTCTAAATTTAGAATTTAGACCACTTATCCCAAAAACAAAATTGAAGTCCCAAATCTAAAATTTACAATTGTAACCCAAATCTTAAAAATGAATTTTAAGTTTAATATATTTAAAATTTCAACTAAAATTTTAAAATCTAAACTCCAAACCATATCTGAAGACTTTTAATCTAAATTTCAAAATCAAAATCACAAACTCTATACTTTCAAACCAAAATATATTTCTTATATATCTACACACAAACCTTAAACCATAAAATAAAAAAACCTAAACATAAACCTAAACTTTAAAGTTTAAACCCTTAACCATCAATCATAAGCCCTAAAACCAAACCCCAAACCCTATTCCTAAGGCCAAAATACAACAATTGTTTCGGTACAACAGGGTGTTACTTTTCCTTTGCGCCGAGTCATCATCGACAAATTTCTAAACCCACTCACCGATAAATTTTAAATAAAATAGGAAAGGTGGATTGTTAGTGGTCATTGTAAAAGGGCGAGGATAACTCGTTTCTAATCGTAACCGTTGATACGACTTTAATCCAATGGATTAGAATACATTTTATATTTTATTTTATTTTTATTTTGCTTTTTCCTTTTTATCTCTCCTCTTCCTCAGATCTGTCGATCTTCATCCGTATTCCTCATCTCTTCTTTCACCTCTGTTGAATCTCATCTCCTCAGCTATTATTCCCCTATACGAATCTCATTCTCCTCTTTATTCTCGGTTAGTGCAAGGTGCAGTCTTCTCTACGTTCTGCTCCTGTTCGGTCTTATCCTCTCCGGTGGTGCAAGGCAGTGTGGCAGTCCAGTCTCCGGTCGGCTCCTCGGTGGTCGCAGACTCGCAGTCCATTTTCTTTTCTTCTCCTCTGTAGTCCTGGCTTCTCTCTGCTCTTCCACAGTCTAAGCTTCTCACTGATTCACGGTGGTAGTTATGCCTCGTCCATCTCAGCATCCCCCACACAAAATCTCCAACAGAAGTTTTTCTTATGCCTTTTAGTTTTCACTTTTAGATCTAGCTTTTTGTTTGGAAACTAGAAGTTTCAGACTGACATTTTTGTTATACTCGGGAATTTCAGAATTGTTCTTATAATACTGTAATGTTGTATAATCAGTTTGTATAGATCTGTATTCAAAAAAAAAAAAATCTCTCTAACGCAACAATAAATTTGTTGCTAAATGTACTGCTAAATCATTATTTTACTACTAAAACATGTTTGTTGCTGAATATAATCCAACATTTAGATACAAAAACTTGTGTAGCCAAATCTATAGCTACGTTTTTTGGCTAAGGAAAGGCCGTAGGTAAACTCTGTTGCTATTTAGCAACACCATATCTTTCGCCAAGATTGTTGCTAGTGAGCAACAAAACATTCTCTAGCCATGCCGTAGCTGTTAGCTATGGCGTCTTCTCTTGCGAAATCCGTTGCGAGGAGCTACGGTGTGGCGACGGATTCGAGATAGCGTCGACGCTGACGCCACGGTTCCGATCCGTTGCCATCCGTCGCCTTTTGTGTTATAGCGACAGATTTGTCCATTTTAGCTAGGAAAAAATCAGTAGCTATTTTATTGATTTCTTGTAGTGTAAATCTTTTGTCCTAAGGAAATATAACCATAGATTAAATACATATGATTATTAGAATGGACAAGGACAAAGGCAAAGGTAAAGTTGATATAGTGATAATATATCCTTCTTTGTTAATATAACATCTAGTGATAATGTTTTGATTACATTATAAATCAAGATTTCAACCCATAGAACAGCATGCTTGTAAGTGAATTACTGAATAGGTATGAAATTATATATTATAGAGATGATAAGCGAGAAGACGTACCTGCATGTTATTGTACCTAGTGAAGGTTTTGCTGCAAATAGAGCAAGCAAATTGCATTGGACCGACGTGAATCTGAGCCGGACTTGGTATCCAAAATCTCTTCCCACAGACTTCCATATCATCAATCATCTTCTGCTCAAACGTCATCTTTATCCTCTTCTTCATCATCACCACACCATCTTCTATTCTCTCTCTCTTGATGGACTTTTTCTGATGATGCTCGGAAGTTGTATCTGAGTCATCCTCCACTGAGTTACCACGGTGATAGGTAGGCAATCCGATTTGGAGGGTAACCACATCATCATCCATCTCTTCTTTGATATCATCAGATGCTTGACTTTCATCTTCCATGAGCTTGTTTAGAAGAGGCAAACATTGAATAGACGTAGTGTTTGTGTTGAGTGGTTCTTGTGGTTGGTATAAGAATAGAGATCGTTCAAAAATGTTCATCTGACTTTGGTGATATGATCTTGATACAACATCTTTCATCTTCATAGGGAATAATACAGAAGGAGAAGAAGAATTAGAAGATGCTCTAAGCCATGCAAGGAAGCCTGAAGACTTAAAAGTTAAACCCTTCTCATGAAGATTCATCTCTCTCCCTCTCTATCTCTCTTTCTCTCCACGAAAATGTGTTAGATTAGTAGTAGAGGTTATTTATTCAACCTTCCTGATGTGTATAGGTTCTTTTTTTTTCCTACCCCAACACGTATAGGTAAACATGAGAATGTTCGCACGTGTCTCCGTATGTACGCCTTTACATAAGGGGAAGAGAGTGTAATTTTCTTCATATCAATGTGGTGGGTCTTACTCAATATAGTGAAAAGGAGAGACGCACAAGCAGAAGGCTTTTCAGTGAAATAGAATCCTAAGAAGACTCATAGATATTCATTGAACCATTTTTTTTCTTCTTTAGCTTATTTTCCTTTCCCATTATTATGACTATGTAACATCTTATACCAACAAATACGATATCATTTTTCATCATTCTATAGTCATAATTATCTTTCGAATGCAAATAGACCGGCGAAGACAAAACTCATCTATCTTATTAAAACAGAAACATTGTAACTTTTTCTAGGTGGATTTTTAAATTGGACATACTATTAGATATGATATATTTTATGATCCTATTAACTAACAATTAATGTTAGTAAATTATTTCCTTATTCTATACTAACTTAATACCTTATATACATTCATTTTATCAGTTGGCCCATTTTCTTTCTATTCAAAAAAATATTTTCTTTCCCAATTGATTTCATAACCAACATGCAGTAATGTTAACTTTGAAATTTCATAATCACCATCCAATAAGTCCATGCAATGATCACCATGCAATACATTACTCCTTAACCAATTAATTTTATATAATAGTCGTACTATATGATATATTCAAAGTGGATTCAAATCAAACTTATTAACCCATTACCTTTTAACAATTCAAACATGATTATATATCGGATTACCGGGTTTACTGGCGCGACGATCTAAATTAGATTTAAAAATGTTGATTCAAACGCAGTTTTTTAAATAGACAAAATTCTTACATATTAAATATTTGTAACATTGTTAACAAAATTTTGAATCATAAAATATCCCGCGCTTCCGAAGCGCGGGTCATGATCTAGTTATCATTACATCAAAACAACAATTTCAACATCATTTTAGCCGTCTTTTAAGGGACAAATGATAAAAGCATATTACTATAAAATCACGCGTTCGCTTTTATTGACGTTTGATGATTCCAGTAGCAGATCACACGATGATGTAATATTATAATGCATGTGTTTGATTAATTCCCCTTTTCATACGCAAGAGTTTTCTAGGACTCAACTTACATAATTAACAGATGAAATTAACCTTACGGCGACATACAGTTGGAACTAATTATTTCATTGATATTATGTTTCTTACAACTACTAGAACCTTAAGATTTTGATTAATTTAATGTGAACGATAAAAAATTAAATATCGAAAACGTTTTCAACAAAAGTTTCAAAAGCATAAGGAAACAAGTATTTTCCATCTTCATTCCTTGCCTCAACGACATATCTTTCTATAGAAACGGGAAAGGTTAATTTTCTTCCCTATTAGCACTGTTACAAATTGATATCTTTTGGCGTTACGTAGAAATTAAAATGGAAATTTCGAGGGATTAGTGGATTACTAAGAGGCTTTGGTTAATCACTGCAATGATATACTTTGTGGCAGAAATCTTCTTAGTTCCAATATATATAATTTAGATGATATATTTGAAGGGTTCAAGGTGATGAAGGTTCAGTAGTTGCAAAGATTTGAAAGAGATGAGGTAGTGGAGTTTGACCTATAAGCAAAAAGATTGTATTATAAAATACATTGAAAACAAGAAAGGGAGGACGAAAAAAAAAAAAAGAAAGGGAGGACGATCTTCACTGCAGAAAATTCTAACTGCAGTTTAGTCAAATACCTGAAGGAATAAAATATTTTAAATGTAATAATATATATATATATATATATATAAACTTAAGTACAGTAATCATGAATTCGAAACGACGAGCTTATTCAATGTATTTTTTGAAAGAAAAAAATATTTTAATGTATCATAGTAAATGTGTATAATTCACGAAAAATGTATGCAGGTGACATGGGCCAAGAGTGGTTTTTTGTTAACCGCACTTGCCATTCAAATAAGACAGTTCACGTGTGAGCACTGTAGAACAACTTTTGTATTTTATGTCTAAATATCCTTATTAGCCGCAGGGGCGGATCTACTTGTTCACAGGGTGGGGGCAAGTGCCACCAGTGAAATTTTGAATTTTATTATAATTGTTGTTAGAGAAAGATTCTTGGCCCCAGTATAAAATGTGATTATGCTCCCAGTGTTTTTTTGTTGCTGGATCAAACTGAAGAAACACGTTAAAACGGCAGAGTCTAGTAACGTGTTTATTTCTATATATAATTTGTAAATTCATATTTTTATCTGTATGGTATTATATAAATTAATAAGGTTTACAGTTTTTCTTTTGAGAAAATATAAATTTTACTAGTTGCATATATATTTTGAAAATAAAAAATATTTTTGTGTTCCTATTAACTAGAATATTAAATATAGAATGATTAGGTGTAATATAAACAACTGAAACTCAAATTTGCAATGTTTTGAAAACCGGATCGGATACCGACTCGGTGTAGTTATTGGTTGATTGGTTGGACCAGTTCAATCGGTCGAACTGGGTTTTCTATTTATGAAAAAATAAATATATATAATTATATATCTACATATAATACACTCTATTTTTTTATTAACTAAAAATAAACAACAAACATAAATCTAAATATATATATATAGGTGAATACTATGTGAACTGAATTGAAAAAAGCAAATGCTTTACAATTACAATTATCATATTTATTTATTTTTACAACTAACATCTCAAATTTTATGAATATGGCAAAATAAATATAGTATATATAGTATATGAGAGTCAAAAAACTATTTTTTACATTGTTTCTTAAGAAAATAAAAAATCAATTAAATAATAATAGTTGAATATTAATTATCAGGTATTAAAATTTTAGTAAGTAATAAAAACACTTAATTATATGTTAACTAGGGTCGGCCCGCCCTACGGGCGGTAAATACATTATTTATGATCTAAGTTATTATTTTTATGATTTTGTGATTTATATTTTTCTTTTCATTTGTAAGAGATGTGTATAATAATGACTTTTTGTCTTTTAAAAAATTTTAGGTGAGAAAGAATTATATATAATAAGATATATATGCTTGTTAGCAATAGTTTTAAATGTTTGTTTTGTATTATGTGTAAACTGTTCTTTATATGATTATTGTATTTATTATTCTGTAACTTTTAATATAATTTTTTTTGTTGTAAAAAGATTTAATTTTAGTCTCGTTGTAGTTAACTAAATTTTTTAATTATTTGAAGAGTATCTTATATTTTTACTATGCTGGTGTATATGTTTTTATCATTTTGTTCTTTTAAATCATATAAGTTCACTTTTTATTTATCTTTCATTCATATTATGTAATTATATTTAAATATTTTATCATTTCATTATTAAAACTATAATTCACTTTTTAATTCAATACGTAATTTATGAAAAATATTTTACATTTTTTTAATACAATAAATTCATATTTTTTCAATATATCAAAACAATGTTTTCATTTGTTTGTATTAGTAGGATGTACTTACAAATCATATATTTTACCATTAATCTTTAGTGAAAATGTCTAATCATTATTAGTTATAAGTATTATTAATTTTACTAATTTTTACAACAACTTTCTTTAATTATTTTATTATTTTCTTTATATTCAGATGCTTGTTTCACCATTAAAAATTGTGGATATATTATTTTCTTAAGTTGTCAGTTGTTTACTTTGATTGTAAGTAGAATAACTTTCTAAAACCTTCGGTGGCTTGACACAGAAGACATGGAGCTTTCTATCTTTTATACATTTTCAATTTAATTTATTTACATTTACATAATATAATCACACACACACACATATATAAGATCTTGCAGCTATGGCCGATTATCTTTTTTTTGGTAACTCTGGTATCTGGGCAGCCACACTCCCAACTATCCCTTCGAAAGGGGTCCAGCGCCCCAACGGAAGGAATGTTAAATCAGTTGTGGCCAAGGCTCGAACCCGGGTGGCGGACAGTACAGCTGTACCTCCTTTACCACCAAGCTATAAGCACTTGGTTATGGCCGATTATCTTGTAAGATCTTTTGTATCAAAGACGTATATAAAAGAGTGATAATATTTAGAAAATGTAAAAAGAAGAAGCATTGGCGTATGTAAGCATGGCATGGCTAAGCACAACCCGTGCTAAGAAAGATCTCACACCCACGTCCCACGGTGTCTCCAACATATTATTTCAAATAAGGTTTTTCTTCTTCTTTATTATTTATTACAGTTTTGGTTGAATATTTTAATAAACATTGATTTATCATGGTTGGCACATATACTAATTAGTTAATTAATATGAGTGTAATATAGTTTACTCAATGAAATATATATGTTTAACAAATCACAAAAAAAAATGTTTTGAGAGGTAGAAACAGGCGTGTAAATATTAGTACGACTCCGTTTTCTTATTATATTGTAACAACGTATTCACATTCACTTGCTGAGAATCTCACTTCTCAAATTCAAACATTTTTCACTTAGCTAATAACATCCGTAAATAGGAATTATGTAAACCAAAACAACGTTGTTCAAAAGAAAAAACATTTACGGATGTTATTAGCTAAGTGAAAAATGTTTGAATTTGAGAAGTGAGATTCTCAGCAAGTGAATGTGAATTATGTAAACCAAAACAACGTTGTTCAAAAGAAAAAACATTTAAGCAAAGGAGAGTAGTTGACTATGCAAATTGGTACATTAGAAAAAAAAAACACTAAAGGAAAAAAAAGTTTCGCTTGTAATAATTGGAATCTAAAAATATATAGTACGCTCAGGAATCTGAAAATAAATTTGGAAAATTAGAATCTTCGCATACATATTAACGCATGTATTTCATTTGCATATTAAAAAATACGAATCTCTGGACCTTTCTCATCTATAGCTTCTCATGTCCTTCCCACCTATTAAAGATCGCCGATCTAATCCAGGTTTTGATCAGAATCACCATCCAAATGATTGCCTCCTTTGAATGATTGCCTCTTTTTTTGTTTTTGATCAGAATCATCATCTCTGAAAATATCATTAAAACATCAGAGAATATTTGCCTGCGGTGTAAACTTGAGAGAGAGCCTTCTTCTTCTTTTGGTAATCCGAGTGTGAGAAACCATTTTCATTGCTGCAAGTTTCATTCAAATGTAACCGACCAACCCAGTTCCTTGTCCCTTGGATTGAAGAGGGAGGAAACAAAGCAAGAATTAAATTGCAGAGAAGGAAGAAAATATAGGAAAAACAACGCAGCTCTTATGACATGTGAGATTCATTTCATGGCATGGCATATAAGACATCAACCTCAGTGCTATGAAGGCTGCACCATGTGGTCGTGCGTGAGAGCTTGTTGCAGCTTTCGTACCTCCTACTGTTGTTATGGCGTAAGGTTCACTACTTACGGCAGCAATGTTGGACTGAACGTCCCCGGAAAAGAAGTGCCTAGAGGAAAGATAATCAAACACGGAGCCAATATAATAGATTTAATTAAGCTTCCAACTTATATGATCAATATGAAGAGAAGCACTTTGAACCAATTGAAGAGACTAATTCTAGACAAAACACAGATATACAAATATTGATATTACTCTATCAAGGAGTATACTTCTTCCTAATAATCAGCAGAATTCTAAACTAATTAGGTACATAGATAGTATAAGAAGATGCCTGATGATTTAGTCCATAGACTTTTTTGTTGTTTCTCGTAATGAAATGTCAAGAGAACTAATAAAGAGCTTATCTTTGCTTAGGTGAAAGTCTAGTGATCTCGTGCAATAAATTCCTGTTACTATCAATTCTCCGCAACACAATTTAAAATAGGTTAATCGTCGACTAACCTACTGGGGAAAAAAATCAAGGTCGTCCTAAGCTGGGGATCTGACATAAGGAGTAAGCCTGCATATATATATATATATATATATCCAAAGTAATTTAGTCTATGACAAAAGAACTTAAAAACAAACTAAATGATATACATCCTACTTTCAAATCTCAAAATAACAGATAGAAATCGATTGAGAAAATTTTTCATACCTAATACGTATATAACAGTTTCATAATGTATAGTTTAAGAACACTATGAACATCAATTTAATAACATAAAAAGACTATTAACAGAATCTTAAGAACACTTCTAACATCGATTAAAAAGCACTTTGAACATGAGTTTAAGAATGGATTTACCTTTGAATCCAGTAAGAGCACATCAAGATACATCAGTTCCACTCCATGTTTCACATTCTTGGCTTCCCAGAATCTGACGTTGGAGGAGCAGCCACCAGATTTCAAATCAGAAAGAAAATTTTTGTGTTTTCACAGATTGTGAGAATGTCTTTCAAGTGAAAAGACTAACCTTTTATAGATAAATAATAGACCGACATAAGGCACAATCAATGTCAAGATCGTGCTAAATGTGAGTTAAGAAGGCGATGATGGCGCTGAATCTGTAACTCGGACGGTTTTGGTTGAGTGGAAAAGAAAGTTAAACGACGCATGTGGAGACAGACGAAGAGTTCTCCATCTCGTTTCGGTCATCGAATCGGATCCCATCGAATCACCGTTGATGGTATGAGAGAACGCAGAAAAAAATATCAGACTTGGAAGAAGAAAGAAAACCTATAGCGACTTATGTGAATAATCAGACTTGGGCCTTTTCTTTTGGGCTCTAATTATGAGGATTAGCAGAAAGTCCACACGCATATCTTTAAATGAAACGGTGCACTTTACTTACTCGGACACGTGTCGACTCCTAGAAGCTCGAATTTCTGAGCTGGAATCTGATGTGGCACAACAGGAGGGATGAAAAGGTTTCTTTATATATAAAGATTTTTAAGAACCGGGTTTTAAAATTAAACCGGGTCACCGGTTTTAACGGTTTTCAGCCGGTTTTACCGGTTTTTCTCAAATCCGGGTCTTAAACCAAACCGGACTCGGCTTCTTCAGCGAGTCACGGTCGGACCGGTTCGACCAGTCGGTCCGATCCGGTTTTCAAAACACTGCAAATTTGCAATTTACCTTCATATGCTTTAATTGTAGAAGTTATATATTTTTGGTTTGGAAGGACAAGATATAATTTGTTGTCGGCAGGTAGATTCAGCAGACAATTTGATGCATAGTTGTTCGTATGTATACACTGATCCATAGAGAATGATACATCAGAGAATTCTTTAAATAAATAGGAAATTTTGTACTAGATTTGATGTTTGCGTCGGTAAGTGTTTTGATAATATATTATGAAAAATGTGCTTTATACTAGGTTTACCGAATACAAAATACATGCTCAGCAGTAGGTGATAATATTTATGTGGGAATAAGGACTCGACCTTTTATGAAATGAACAAATTTGATACTGATTTATGTTAGGCGCTATTTATTATATTTGTGTGATATGGATATGTTTAACATGTATTATGAGGTTAACAGTAGGGAATATGTGTCTTAGGTATGGAAACATAACTTGTTAGTCGATAAATATATATATTTTTTTTGATAATGGATTAACAGTTTCACTTGATCAAAGTTGCTAGTTTAAAATGTTATTTTATTCTCCGATTTTAGTTGATAAACAACAAGCATGGAACTATCAGCTTTATGTGGTTTAGCGATTATGTACACTAATATCAGTATGTAACTAAATAAGGACATCCCTGACTTTAGTTGATAATCAACAAGCATGGAACATCATTTCTTAGTTGATAAATAATATGTTATATGTTTTGTTATTGGTTTATCAGTTTGACAGGATAGTTATAGGCTATCATAATGTCACCCCAAAGCTAAATGTGGATTCCCTTTGGTATTATTAGTTGATAACTAAAATGTTATATGATAAGAGAATAGGTTATTAGTTATGACCAATAATATCTGCATGTGACTAAAAAAGGACACACATCTCTTTGTGTAAACAAACGAGATGGAACATATACTTGTTACTAGATAAATAATTTTTTATCTGATTTGGTAGTAGATTAACAGCTTGGAAAAAAAGTTACAATCTATCAGATACTCAATCCATATATAAATGGAGCCTTCTCGGAGGTTGTTAGTTGCTAATGAGAATACTATCTGATGAGTGAATCGTTTATCAGTTAAGTACATAAGTATGACCACATGTCTAGAATAAGGACACCCCGCCTTTAGTGTATGCGTGATATATGTAACTTACATATGATAGCTGGTAATTAAAATGTTAACTGATGGATTGTTTGTCATTTAAGTCCCACAATATCATTATGCATGGGTCCAATAATGTTTAGTTGATACATAATATGTTTGAAACTTGATCGGGCAAAAAAACATATACCAAATATAAGATCTGATAATGTCTATGTAACAACTGAAACCAATTAAAAGTCATTTCTAAAGAAACAACAATTAAAACCCTTTTTTAGCTAAGGGCGTTAATGATGCTCTTAATGATGCTCTAAATATAAAGAAGTAAATGACTTTTTTCAAAAAAAAAAGTAATTGATTTTTTTTTCAAACAGAGAAATTAACTGTATTTATTCTAAAATCAACTAGACCGAAGTGCTCTAGTCAGGAAATGTACGCATCGATGCTACTCTTTTTTGATAATTTTTTGGGCACGTAAATCTGTTCAATACTTCCCATTTACGTGGTATGTAAATTTCATATAATTAAAAACGATGTGAAAGAAAGATTTATATTTCAGTTTCAAAAAAAAAAAAGATCTATATTACTAGTACAACATAAAGGAAATAGAGTGATCGACCAGTGAAAGTAAGACAAAGGAACTTGGCCATTTAGTCATAGAGATTCCAATTTCGATTCAGAAATTGGAGAAATGGTTGCCGGATGACTGAACCATCTGCAGATCCGTAGTCGTTTGGCAAGATGTTTCATCACTTATCAATGTCCTTTTCACATTAAAAATATCCAAAAAATTAAATTACTAGATAATAAATAAGATATGCGTAGAAAATGCATTATATAAAATCTTTCTTACTCTCGTGGTCTAGACAGCCAGAGAGAGCTAAGAGCTCTGAGCCGTCCATAATACTCTCCGATGACTAGAAAACACCGAGCTGCTTGCTGAACAGTCAAGATCCGCCGCAGCTGGTGAACGGTTTGCTGCCTCAAGTTATCAGCCTTCATTTAAATTAACAATTACAGTTGATTTGATTAACTTCTTTATTAAAGTCGCTAACTCTTTTCATATGATTATAAAGAATATAGTAATGTCACACCTACTTGGTGTGCTAATGGGTATTACAAAAGTCAATGGCTTGTAAACATATAAAGGAAGAATCAATATGATCCTAATGTCTGAAAACAAGGAAAACACTTTAAATGAATTTTATTGAGTTAAAACAAAACTTTGAAAGAGATGGAAAATAAATTATTAACATATATCATCTTTGTTTTTTCTGCTAATTAGTATATAAAAATAAGTTGGTGAAGGAAATTGGGCTCTCAGAGGAATAATTATATTTAAGACCAAAAATGTATATTTAAGACCAAAGAATATTATTATTGCACGAGAGAAGAAAAATAAGGGCAAAAAAATGAATTGAGCATGATATAGAAACATACAATACGTGAAAGCAACATTTGATCAAATTGTTAGAAAAACATTTGATCAAATTCTTGTTTAGTGAGACATTTATTTTTCTATATTGCTAAAAGGTTTTAATTAGTCAAACATACAAAACGTAATTTTTTTGCTGCATTTTAACTTTTAAAAGATGTTCCGTAAAACATCAATACGTCATAAACATAATTATATTTTAGGGAGTAATATATAATCGCAAATGAAGTAAAAATAAAAAGTGAGAAAATGAAACCTGGCGAATAAAGCCTTCGAGGTTAGAAACTTTGCCGAGAGCGACGGCTATTTGTTGCATACCGTCGATGACTTGAGAGGCAGCAAGGGTATCCATGAGAGATTGCTGAAGTTGTTCGAGGCCTTGTGAGAGAGCCTCCTCTGCTTGTTGCGATGAGTGTTGTAGGCCATATATTCCCATCAGCTGCTGCTCCGTCAATAGATCCATTTGCGACACCAATATCTTACATAATCCCACCAATTTTCTCTTTTTGAGTTTTGACTTACAACTAATAATCAATATATTTTCTCTAGTTAAACTTAACTATTACGTTTCTATCTTCCAACAATCTATTGTTCTGCAAACGCACACGGAGAACAATACTAGCTAGTTACATTTTACAGTCAGAGCCAAAAAAATACAAATGAAACATTCGTCTTTATACCCAAATTTAAAGAAAAGATGGTGTGATCTCCAAACTATCAAAGATTAACCTAAAAAAGTTTATCGTCTTTTAACTCTCAACCATGTTTATGATAAACGCTTTATGAAAAGATGACTAACCTTGATAAAGTCAGACGGACGGAAACCGGCCATCCAAATAAAACAGCGTTCGGCAGGGGACATCCATGTTCCGATGATGAGGTGGAAAACATCGGCTTTCGCGCCCACGGCTTTCAATCTAAATACCTCATCGAAGTGAGCGATGTAACTGTCAACTATCAACCTTAAATCATTGTCAGATAAGTGAGCCTGCAGACCGGTCCGAATCTCCGATATATGCCGGTTATCATCCTCTAGCCATCTCCCATATTCCATGTTAAACATTGCAGCTCCTACGTACGTTAACATTTCAACATTATGTTAATAAGTAACTAATCATATAGATACATTTGTTGGGTCCAACCCAGTATTTCAATAAAATAATACTGCAAAATGGGTATTTTAGGTTTCAGTACCGGAAGTGATGTTAGGTCCAGGTGGACCACAACCACCCATGAACATCCCCTATATTAAGAGGAGTAAGTCATGTATATTAATCAGCACAATAAGATTATAAGACTAAATAATTTAATTTTCAAGTGACGAAACCTGAGAACGAGCTCGCTGAAGTTCTTGCTCTAACTGGGAAAGTTTAATCCTACTTGATTCTAGCTGCTGTACATAAGCCTGCTCCATCCATATATATATATATATATATATATATATATACATTTGTTATTTACGTTTATCATAATATAGTTCAACATTATTACCTCTATTTATGGATATTAATCTTTTATCTCGTGTGGCTAAATCAAAGTTTCCTCCATGCATAGCAATTACATAAATGAACAATGGAAGACTGGTAAATGATAGATAACTAGATATAGGAAATAAATGCTACTATATAATTCGTTTTCACAGAACAGTAGTGCGATCGCCTATGTTGTACTACTAAATTATTAATTGCTGAGGACTAATAAATAGCATTGTAAATATGTGTAGCATATGATTTGACGTGAAAAGATAGGGATTTGTTAGTTTATGTCAAAAAAAAGATAGGGATTTGTTAGTTACCTTTTTCCTAAGACGGCTTTTGCGAGCAGCTTCTCTATTTTGGGCCAAACGTCTCAATGTCTGAAATGATCCAAATTTAAGTACATTTTTAAACAAGAGGCTAACTAGCTAATTCGAGGGGAAATATGAACCCAGACTTATAAACAACAATACTTAGATTCAACCCAGAGGTGAACTTAAGAATTCACCTCTTTTTTTATTCTAATTAAGTTACCATATATAGACTAATGACAATAAATAAATAAATAATAAACTTTTAAAATAGCTAAAAAAAATAATAACGAAAATTTTAACCTTAAACTTTAAATAATAAATTTTAAACCCTAAATCTAAACACAAACCCTAAACCCAAATTTTAAATCCTAAATTTTAAATTCAAACCCTAAACCCTAAACCATAAACCCAAACCTAAATTATATACCGTAAATCCTAAATCTAAACTCAAATCCTAAACTCTAAACCCAAACCGTAAACCCTAAACCCAAACCGTAAACCCTAAACTCAAACTCTAAACCTAAACCCTAAACTTTAATTTCAAACTGTAAACCACAAATCCAAACTCTATATCCTAAAATTTTGGGTTTAGAGTTTAGATTTAGGTCTAGGGTATAGGTTTGGGTTTAGGGTTTAGGATTTAGGGTATATAATTTAAATTTAAGGTATAGATTTGGGTTTATGGTTTAGGGTTTAGGGTTTGAGTTTAAAATTTGGGTTTAGGGTTTGTGTTTAGATTTAGGGTTTAAAATTTATTATTTAAAGTTTGGTTAAAATTTTCGTTATTAGTTTTTTTTATAGCTATTTTATTATTTTAAAAGTTTATTATTTATTTATTTATTGTCATTAATCTATATATGGTAATTTGATTAGAATAAGGAAAGAGGTGAATTCTTAAGTTCACACCAGGGGTGAACCTAACTATTGTTCCTATAAATTTCATTAAAAAGTATATATGTCTCCCGCGAAAATGTAATGAAATAATGATTAAACGTTAAAGTACCTTAGCATCAAGAAGTTTGCCTGAAGTTGTAGCCTTCATCTGCAACGTCAGAAAACAAAAGATGAAAATAGAAACAAATTCAGTGGAAAAGTAAAACACAGAAATGAATTGTGGGAGTAATTAGTTGAGTAATGTGATAAACATTTATATGTAGCTAGATAAAAAGCAGAATATATTAGTTTATGAAACAATTTAGAAAACGTGTGTAAGATTTATATATAACTAGTTACATTATTATCATGATAATAGATGCAAAGAAAATGAAAACATATACTGTTTAATACTACATAGAGGAAAATTAAAAGAAAATAACACTCAGGAAGATTCTGCTATATTTCACTTTGGGGTTTTATCTATTTGTATATTCAATTTATCTTTTTCAATGGATTGAGAGAAGTAAAAAATCTGAATCTCCTCTGATCCGTTTCCCTTTTGGGATCTGTATATGGTTTTTGTTTTATTGTAAGATTTTATAGGACATATACAAATATGAAATGCATGTGGATGCATATATCACAGTAGGGGAGAGATAATCATATATACACATCATGTACATGCATATTTACATCAAAGCATGCATGTTACATGACTCCACATGCATACATCTCGCCAAAATTAACTTTTAAAAACTAATGTTGATGAGTACCTTATCCTCAGAAGCTTTTGGAGGAGCTGGAGTTCGAGAAGTAGATGGAAGTCCAGATGTTGGACTTGAGTTAACCTTGTTATTATTACGATGCTGAAGCATGAGATTGTGATTCCGTTTGCTGCTCATCGGAGACTCCAGCTGTTGACTTTCTGCTTTACCGGAGAAGTTCGCCGATCCTGAATCGGAGCTCTCTCCTCCTGACTTTGAACTCTCCTGCAATACATATTCAACATAGACGTACTTATGATCGTATAACAAAATTTGATATAATAAAAAGTCAGAAAAGGGATGATTAATACTAATGAGGATTTGACCTTAAGCGTTGTATAAATTGACAACTGGGTGTAATTCAAATTGATTCCAGTTATAAAGTCAGAAGAAAGGAGTGATTAAGAAATATATAAAAATATATATCTTTCAGTTTTGAGGGAATACAAGCAAAAACAATATTTTATAAGAGAGAAGAAGGAAGTTGAAACATATATAAATGAGGGTAAAATTGAATTTTATAAGAGAAGAAATTTTCATTTTTATTTTGAAATGCCGAAAAAGGAGAAAAACCCAGAGGAAAGGGTCAAAGAAGAAGAAAGTGTACAGTAGGAAGACTTTGGTGAGTTCTGATTGGCCACGAAGGGAACATCTCCAGAGTCGTAGCTCCTCCTCCTGCAAAAAAAACTGCAAATTCACCATCATTACATTTACTTTTTTTTTTTTTTGTAACTGTCCATCATTACATTTACGTATGCATCATAATCATATATGATATTCATTGTGTGCAATTGTGCATGTGTGCGTTAATTAATTGCTGTAACCTAGTTTGAAATTAAATTACATCCTTTATCACGTGGGTCAATGTATAAGATATATGAATCTAATTCTGAATATTTGTCGGCATAAATATATATAGAGGACATATTGCGTGTATTTCATATTTGGAGGAGGTTAGAGAGTTGGTAGAAGAATTTTATCCTATTCTATTCAAAACAGGAAAATCGAGAAGAGAAATAAATAAACAAGTCACGCCGTCCATGGCTATCTTTTGCCTCCGTATCATTACCAAAACACAAACCTATCTAAAGACTTGTTCAGACTCAGACTCTCAGCTTTGTCATTTTTTTCAAATTCATTTTTTTATACTATTAGCTTAGAAAACTTCATTGGAGTTTGTTAAGGAACTCTCACGTCATGTAGGTATTGAGAGAGGGCTTACGTGGCTTAGCTTCGTCGCTCCTATACTTAACAGCTTGCAGAACCATTGCTTCTTCTAGCTCTCCGTAATCGAAGCTGGAGGATCCATCTTGGTTACTGTTTCATTTAATAATTCATTATTTAATCAGTACTACAAAAAGAATATTCATGTGTTGTTTTTTTTTTTTTTTTTTTTTTTTTTTTTTTTTTTTGTAACTATATTCATGTGTTGTTACAACTAAACTTATAACTAAACATTATTATTTTTTGGTTGAAGAGAACAGGAAGAACAAATTAAATTAATATAACTCTACCTAGACAATCGTATATGATAAAATGTATACACCAGAATTACAATTACTATACATATCATATTTCGAATATTTTAGCAAAGAAAAAAACCTAATTCGGATGTTATATAATACAATATTTTCCGTTTACCCATTGATTTACGTTAACAATTTATTAATGACACTGTACATGTTATTATTAAGAAAACAAAATTTGAGGATAGTCAAATAAAACCCATAGAAAGGTCTAGAGCTAATCATAAGACTGAATATTATTAAGAAAATATGCATTTTATGTATATTAGTGTGAAGAAGAAAAGAAAAGCTTTGTGATATATGAAAACAAAAGCGTCAGGGAAGATTTTGTTACATGAATCCAGGAGGTGGAGGATTGTTGCTGAGGCCATGAAGAAGTGAATAAGAAAGATGATGATTATCATTATGGTTTATGGCTTCGCTGATTACTCTATGGTTAGCCATCTCCCTGATTGATGCTATCTTCCTATTTCTTGATCTTCTCTCCTATTTCTGTCTTCTTCTTAATTCTCTCTTGTCTGTAAAACATTAATTAGTCTTGAAAAGGGATGAAAGAAAGAACGAAAGGAAATAAGATTCACTAACAGAAACTTTGAGTTAAGAAGTAAGAGAGAGAGTTAGATCCAAAAAAGATAGAGTGATTGCAAGTGTTACTTAATTATTGATAAGTTGAAACTAAAAATGATTGGAATCTCCAGACGAAAAGCTAGTTGATGATGAACATGAAGGTAAGATAGATATTGTGTTTAGTTTATTACCTTTTTGTGCAGTTTTTTCTATTTGCTTTGGGGTGTTTGAGAAAAAAGAGGAGAGAGAAAGTAGGATGGCAACTTCTCTTCAAAATCTTTTTCTTTTGCTGAACAGAAAACAAAGAGGGTCCAATCTTTTCTCTTTCAGAGACATATATACAAATTAGTAATTAATTAATTAGTATAGTCTATATAAAAGTAATATTACTCTTTCTGGCTCTCTACTTGTATGTGAAAAAACCTTTGTGATTCACCGGTCTTTCCTTTTCACCACTTTTCTCTATCTAGTTCCACAGAAAACTTTTTTTTTTCAAACTTTAGTAAACACAAATTTTTACTTGCTATAATACTTAAAGAACCGAACATATTTTGAAAAATAATAAAGAAATTTCGATAATAGTATTTCATGCTAAAGCACTCGAAGATCTTGTCCTTCACAGACTTTGTTTCCAGGCTATATATTTGTTTTTGTGTGTGTAGCTACTTTTCCGAATAATATTTGGTTTGAAAAATTGTATAACAGAATTTGAAGAAAAATATTATTGACCAACTTTATAGCTGTCAAGAGTCAAAGCTAGTAAGTTGCGATGTTTGATTAGAAATCCGATCTCTACACATTACCCATATATACAGATAAACTTTATATTATACAAGTTAAATGAAGATGAAAACATATAATATAGGAGTGATAAAGAGCTTTAACCTTGCTAGGGGAAGGAGCTTTATCCTTGTTAAAGAAAAAAGACCTTTATCTAATGCAGAAGATAATAAGAAGATAAGCCAAGGTTCAAAAAAAAAAAGATAATAAGAAGATTGGATACAAGATTAATTGGACCGAACATATCGGGGTTGTGGTCAAGTGGCAGTGGACGGGCCTGAGATGCTAACACGTTTCAGGTTCGATCCTCCTGCTATGCAAAACTAAGTCACATTGTTCTGTTCACCTAACGCGGATATGGGTCCATGCTTTAGGACCCATTTGAATGCCCAGGAGAAGGAGTCCATCCGCGAGCTTGCGACTCCCCCGGGAGTTAGGTCTGGTTCCAATAGTGACACAGGTTTAACCCTTTTTTTATCAAAAAAAAATATATCGGGGTTGAATAAAAGGGATCGAGAAGAAAATTAAATGAGAATTTGTATTTTAGTAATTAATATAAAATAAATCTAGCAGAAAAAGAGGAAGAACACACTAGAATGACTGACTCCTACTCCACAATTTCTCTTTCTCTTCGTAACCGCCTGTTTGTGCATACGGCTCCTTTTCATCAAATCTCTTTTTGGGCTTACTCAAGTGCACAGTTGTTATAATCTATCACCTTTTCTATTATTCATATTTATTTAGATGCATCTTTGTACATGACTACGTTTTTGTCTGTGTGAAAGGAGTAGAGTACATTTGAAAAAAAAGTTTCTTAAATCATCCGAGCAGCATGTTTCATGAAGTTATCTTTGCAAAGTAGTTTCTGTTTTGTTCTAAAACAACAAATAAAAAGTAATCTTTGATCAGGCATGAAAATACAGCACTTTATATAAAAAGCATAATTTATATTTTGACAAAGAATATGGTCTATAATTTTAGTCTACTAGAAATTTATACTCTTCTGCTTCCAATGATTAAAAGAATACAACTTCCCCAGCTAGATTATCTAAGTTACTTTATTCAGATGATAATGATGTTGTATTGGATTAGTCTGGGATTATAGTAATACATGCAATGAGAGACCATACAATGTTTAAAAAATACTTATATTTAGTAATAGCGAATATCTTTGAAACATGTACACATTAACAGAGAGACAACGTAACATTGTGTGATAAGGAATGCTTGTTTATATGCATACTAAAATATTATAATTGAGTGAGTTTCTGTATCCAAAGATCATTTAGCTCTTTTTGCTAAATGACTTTTGGAATCCGGAAGGGGATGCCAATAGTATGAATCATTACATGACTACTTACAATATAATCACTGATAAACAATTCTTCTTCAGTTTTTGGTTTTATAGCAGAGACTGATAGATAATATATATGTGAGCAATTTTCTAAAAATGTAATTCTTACTTTTCTGAACACATGAGTCTAACTGGTGACAAATGAACGAAAAAGAATAACTGTTGCATCTGTGTGTTTTAAATTTCTGTTGTACCAGTAAAATGCCCAGCACTCGTGGGTCGGATTTTTGAGGCTGTATAAATATGGGTCTAAGGGTTTGTAAATTATTATCACATCATTAATAAGAAACCCTAAACGGATATTTGCCTCAATACGTTTTCTTCTCTATTCTTCTTCTAACCTAAACGACAGCTGTTCACAACAATAACTCATTTCCTAATGTTTCTAACAAATTTTACCATTCACAAAGAATAATCACTCTTTTTCGTTCCTTTTATTGTAGAGAAATAAAGAACAAATTTTGATATAGAATAACCGTTTCTCATCATTCCCATAATTTTCTATTTGTTCATAGTACTTCCGAAATGGTTACCAGTTAGACCCTAACTAGTCTTGTATTCAATTATCAAAATTGGATATTAATGGAACTAGAACAGCAATTCCTGTAATCGGTTAACCTACCATACTTAAGTTGAATAAACTATTTCGCTTCTACCAGTTCATCCAAAATACCCATTATATTATTATGACAATTATATAGACGACCATTAAGATAACACTAAACGGCCTTTTTGCACTAGTCGTAAAAATTGTTAAAAAAAATATCAATAACTAATAATTATAAACATCTCAATCAAGTATTATTTAATTGGATTTGTTTGGTATTATCCTTAATTTTGTTGATGGGTCAACATCCAGTCCATGTCATCACCTAAATCTCAATGCCACATTTCAGATCCGTTTCCTCTATTAGAAATTGTTACATGTCTCCTTTGATTCGTATAATGTCTATGAGCTCTTGCAGATCTAAAGTTGCCATTACTTTCTTCTTTAATGTATGTCACTATGAATCCCTCAAATTGCGTCTTTAAATGTTCTTTTATTACGGCTTTTTCAATGCTATTTGTTTTTGTAGATGTATACTGATTTCACAGTTTAAGTTTATATGAATTCAATATTGGTTTGTCCATTGAAACAGTGATTAGAGATTATCAAACTCAGCCCAATATCACAATCTTATTTGGAAAATGCATATTAGAATCCTTTGCGTATGCACTTAGTGGTTGACGTTCTTTTTTCCTGACAGCAAAGTAATACAGTATTTCAATACGAATTTTATCAAATATTTTTTTTGCTTGTATAGCTCTGTTAAATGTGATTGATTGATTTACTAAATGCAACACACAAAATTTTGTGGTTTTGCAGTACTAGTCAAACTTAATAATGTTATTTTACAAAATAACAATATATATTCAACCTCTGAAAACATTAAAACCATATCAAGAGTCTCAGTAATTAAATTTATTTACTTTATTTAAATACAATACATTTTTATCCATTTGAAAATAATTCTCCCTAGAAATAATTGTTAATAATAAATTTATCGACCGACCCATGCACTAGGAATGTAACTATATGAAACAGAGGGATTATATGTTTAGGAAAACACTAAAACCTATTAAATTTTGATTATAAATGCATTATTTTGTGTTTAACTATTTTTCATAATTTTTATTCAGTCAAGATTCAACCAAAATAATTTATCATTATAATTTGATAAAAGTGCATTGAAAATGTTAAAATATATTTTTAAACAATTCTTTAACTAAAATATTGATCATTTTTTTTTCCCAAATTAAAATATATTATAACTAGGCTAAGGCCCAAACATACAAAACCTGAAGGTCCAAAAGAAAAGCCCAGGTAAAAGAAACAACAAACAGAAATTGGGACCAGGCCCAGTGGAGTGTCGGTCACACCGACAATCCGACATTGACACCATCGCTAGTCCCGATACCGATCTACAACGCTGCCGCCGAGAGAGCCTCCGCCGGAGAGGACTACACCGTTGCAGAGCCATCATCTCGCCGGCCAAACCACGCACGTACGCCTACGCCGCATACCACTTCACCACCGTAGCTTCTTCTTTTCGAGGATAGCATCAATCGATTTAAGAAAATCGAGATCTCATCCCTCAACTTTGATGCTCCGAAGCCGCTTCGTCTTCTTCACCAACGCTTTCCTCACAGTGAGCCAAACTCGAGAATCGAGGCCCCAACTTGAAGCAAAGCCCAAAACACCAGATCGAAACTAAAAAAGGAGAGAGACTATTAAACTCTAACTTAGCCGCCGTCGATTACAGAGCCCAAACGACGCGGATGCTTCAGCCAAACCGTTCACCCTTGACGGAACGGTGCGAACGATGGCGGTCAAAACCGAACGCCCACCACGGAGGAGATGCGACGCCGGGAGCAAAAGGAATCTTTCTTTTCACCGACAGAAAAACGGGACCAACATGCATAGCAAAGTTAAGCCGGACCGACGGTGGCTGTGAAAGCCCAGCCGTCGGCCGGCAACGGGAGTCTCGCCGGAGTTCTCTCTCTTCTCTCTTTCTCTTCTCTCTCGAAACGACTAAAAATATTGATCATTTTGAAAGTATAAAATACTAATAAGCCAACCGGTTACGTGTCATGTTGTTTGTTTGGCAGTGCAACAGTTTTTGGGGTTTCGACAGAGTCGATGCAGTTATCGTATGATTCGAGAGGGAACTGTGTTCCTGTGATACTCTTGCTATTACAGAGTAGGGTATATGATCAAGGAGGCTTGCAGGTGAGTGAATGAAACATAATCAGTCCCGTTTCTTTTAATCCCAAAGCTGTCAAAAATTATATGCGCCTCAGGTAGAAGGAATCTTCAGAATAACAGGAGAGAATAGTGAGGCAGAGTACGTGAGGGAGCAGCTAAATAAAGGGATGGTACCTGATGGGATCGATGTTCATTGTCTAGCTGGACTTATCAAGGTTCCTTCTTCAAAAGGCCTTCTTCTTAATTTATCCTTCATTAGATGATGTGTGTGTGTGTGTGTGTGTGTGTGTGTTCAGGCTTGGTTCAGAGAGCTACCTAGAGGGGTACTGGATCCTCTGCCATCGGAGCAAGTGATGCAGTGTGAGTCAGACGATGATTTTGTCAAGGTTGTAAGGCTCTTACCTCAGACAGAAGCTTCTCTTCTCGTAACGTTGCTTTAGTCTTTGCCCCTAACATGTCTAAGGTCAGTTTTTTTCTATTGAAGTGATTCCTGATGATCAATACTAAAAATGCACAAATGATTCGCATCTGTTATGAGTCCTATTGTTGAGATATCTTGGAATGAGTTTTTGGGGTTTAAGCAATGTTTTCATATAGTTAAATGTGTTGGCTCTGTTTTGGATTTTATTTGTAGATGGCAGACCCTTTGACTGCATTGATGTATGCGGTTCAAGTGATGAAGTTGCTGAAGAGCCTCACAGAGAAAACCCTAGGAGAAAGGGAAGCCACGTCTACCCATGTTGTTACAAGATGCAGCAATGAAGCCGAAGAAGGTGAGAAGGAAGAAGAGGAGGAGGAGGAGGAGGAGGACGGAGGAGATGGTGTGTACATAATCAAGAAAGAAGCGCCAGAGATAATAAGAGTGGTTGTTGATGAACACAAGGCATGATGCATGAAGATTGCGTTTGAGGGTTCTAATACTTCTGATTCAAAGGAGTTGATGGAGTTGGGCAGCCACTCATTTGCAAACCGAACCCTATATATACAAGTGTAACTGTTGGGGATGGATTGTCACCACCCACAAGGCCCAGCGAACAGGAGGCCCATTACCATCAAGGAAGGAGCGATCGGCTCGGCGTCGGCTCCTCGACTGACCCCGACTCGGCTCGTGACTACTTTAGCTAGAGGACGAGCAGCCGAAGCGAGCAACCAAACAGCTCGGGCCGAGCAGTCATCCCGATTGGGCCTGTACATCGAAAAGCCCATGACCAAAGGGAGGCGAACTAGGTCGAGACTAACCGACCTAGGAGACTATATAAGGAGTTGAGGACAAGAAGGAAGGGTATCACCACTTAGACACACAGACTTGCGGCCAGAATTAGGGTTTCCTCTACTCTCTTTGTATCTCGCCGCTTTCTCTTGTACTTCCGGCTAGGAGCTCACCGAGTGTCGACTAGCCGGCTTTCTTACTCTTGTACCCTCGTGATTCCTACTCTAATAAAACGTCTCTGTTCATCCCACTCTTGAGTTCTTTTACTTTCATTCGACCAAACTCACCTTAAACAATTGGCGCCCACCGTGGGGCCGATCAGAGTAACGTTTCTTAGCCCGGTATGACGATTGGTGACTCGAACCCTGGCACTTCCGGCGAAGTGCCCGAGCTTACGCCTCCGCCTCCTCCTCCTTTTCTCTCGTCGGACTTCATGAGCTCCGTGATGGCTCGCCTCGCGCATCACGAGGAAGTCCAGAAAACGACGAACGAACAGCTCGCCGCTCTCGTAGCTGCCCTCACCGCTCCTGCTGGACCAACAAACCGTTCCCAGCCCGTCTGCCGGCATCTTTTCCCTCCAACGCCGGCGGAAGGCCGCGCCGTGGACGAGTCTAACCCTAACGGCCCTCCTGCCGTATTCCCTACTCCGACGACCGCAGACCCGGCGACGATTCGCGAGATCGCCGAGCTCAAACTCAGCCTTCAACAAATGAGCTCGCAGATCCACCAAGCGACGAGCGCAGCCCCCCAGATCGACAGCGTCATCGCCTCCACTTCGCGGTCGCCCTTCGCCAGCGAGCTAACCAGGGTCCAGCTCCGCAAAATAGAAAAGCTCCGCCTCCCCGAGTACAAGCCCGGTGGTGACCCTGTCGAACATCTGACAGCCTTCAACATAGCTATGGCCAGAGCTCGCCTTTCCGACGAAGAGAAGGACGCAGGATACTGTCAGCTCTTCGTCGAAACACTCAACGAACAAGCGCTAACCTGGTTCTCACAACTTGGCGAGAACTCGATTCGCAGTTTCCGAGACCTCTCAGCAGTATTCCTCAAGACCTACATCATGTTCGCCAAGCGAGCAGCGACCGCTTCCAGCCTGTGGAATATGGCGCAAACAAAAGACCAAAGTCTTAAGGACTACATGGAAAAGTTCAAGACGATCGTTTCCCGAGTCGACGTCCCTGATCACATCGCTATCGACGCTTTGATGAACACTCTCCTCGTCAACTCGAAGTTTCGTAAGGACCTGTATTCCAACCCTACGACTTCGCTCCCCGATGCTATTGCCCGGTCTCACAATTTCATCCGAATGGAAGAAGATACCAAGGCAATAATTCGGAAGCAGAACGCTGCCAAGCCGGTTGCAGCCAAAAGTGCGGGAACTCGGCCAGAGCCACGCCAGCACGCACCAGCTGATAACGGCGGCAAAAAAGGAGGTCTCCTCTACGTCGTGGACGAGAACAACGCCCCTGTCTCAACCATGGTCATGCACGATAAAAAGTGGAATGTTTATCAGCGAGAGACCGACTCCCCAGATGCGTCTCCCAGTACCCCGAGTGCTGGTGTCGTGGCTAAAGTCGACTCGGCTCCAGGACCGACCAGAACTCCCATCGATCTCACGAAGCATTGCAAGTATCACGACGTGAAGGGACACGACACGACTGAGTGCAAATCTCTCTACGCCCAGTTCCTCTCCTCGATCGAAAGCGGAGACTACAAGATCCAGCCGCCAAAACCCAAACCAAAAGGGGAAAACAGCTGGAGCAGAAACAAAGACAAGAAGGCTCAGCGCAAATCGCAAGGCAAAAACCGTAAAAACGACAAACAGTCGAAGGACGCTGAGAAGGCCGCCCGGGAAACCGACGATGACGACGATTCGGCGGATGACGATCAGCCTGCCAATCGCCAGCGCATTGAAGTGATCCGCGTCCAACCTCAAGGAAAGAACGAACCAGGATCCTCGTCGGACGAGGACGACGATATGGAGACCCCAGACGACACTACGGATCTTCGGTCCCTCCTCGAGCAAAAGTCTCGATCCACTACCAAAGAAACGCCAGTCTCTTCCGATCTCCGCCGACAGATCGACTCGAATCGCGCCGCGAAAGCTTCGGCACAAGAATCCTCCAAAGGCAGTCCACCGACAAGCCGAACTGCGATTTGCGAGACAAACTCAACGCGAAGATCGGCGACCTGCGGACAACCCTTAACCGCAAGAAAAGGGATACTGCCGAAACGAGTAACGACCTCCGTGATGTGCTCCGCGCAAAGCGAGCACAAACTCGTCCCCGGATAAACGTCATTATGGGTGGATCGCCTCCCTGCGGTGATTCGGTAAGAGCAGTCAAAGACCACCGAAGGCAAGCCACCACTTCCCAACGGTGGCCCCAGAAGCAAGTAGACGATCAGCCGATCACCTTTTCGTCTGACGATACACTCGGCGTGCACCTCCCTCATAACGATCCTTTGCTCGTCGTGCTCGGCGTCGACAAGTACGACGTCACAAAAGTACTTATCGATACCGGGAGCTCGGTAGACATCATCTTTCGCGAAACCCTCGTAAAGATGGGGATTGACCTCAATGACGTCAAGCCTTCTACTCGGACCCTGACAGGGTTCAACGGCTCGTCAGAAGTGATCGCAGGCACGATCCGCCTCTCGGTTCACGCATGCGGAGTCACTCGGACAGTCAAGTTTTCTGTGGTCGGTTCCAAAGCCCCTTACCACGTTATACTCGGCACCCCATGGCTACATTCAATGCGAGCAATCGCATCAACGTATCATCAGTGTGTTAAGTTCCCAGGATCAGACGGATCGATCAAAACTCTGAAAGGCGATCAGCAAGCCGCGCGTGATCTCTTGATCTCTTGATCGGTCTCTCCTCCCACGAGCAAAGTCTGCCCGCAAAAGGAGGAGGTTCTCGAAGTACCAGTTGACGAGTCGGATCCGAGCAAATCAGTTCGAGTAGGCGCATTTCTGCCCGACGAGATGCAGCAGAAGATTCTCGAGTTCCTTAAGCAAAACCTATCCACATTCGCCTGGACAATGTCTGATATGAAGGGAATCGATCCAGCTATCACGACCCACGAGCTCAATGTTGATCCCAACTTCAAACCCATCCGGCAGAAGAGAAGAAAGTTGGGACCAGAGCGATCCAAAGCAGTCGCAGAAGAAGTCGAGCGTCTACTCGGTGCCGGATCAATCACTGAAGTTCGTTACCCGGAATGGCTAGCCAACCCGGTGGTCGTTAAGAAGAAGAACGGTAAATGGCGCGTCTGCGTCGATTTTACCGACCTCAACAAAGCATGTCCTAAGGACAGCTACCCGTTGCCTAGCATCGATCGACTAGTCGAATCGACGGCCGGTAACGAGATGTTGACGTTTATGGATGCCTTTTCGGGCTACAACCAGATCCTAATGCACCCGGACGACCGGGAGAAAACTGCTTTCATCACCGATCGGGGAACCTACTGTTATAAGGTGATGCCATTCGGGTTGAAAAATGCTGGAGCAACCTACCAACGGCTCGTCAACCGAATGTTTGCCGAGCAGCTTGGGAAGACAATGGAAGTCTATATCGACGACATGCTCGTCAAATCGCTCCGAGCCGACGACCACTTAGCACACTTGAACGAATGCTTCGCCATCCTAAACAAGTACGGGATGAAGTTGAATCCCGCAAAGTGTACCTTTGGCGTCTCCTCGGGTGAATTCCTTGGTTACATTGTCACGCAACGAGGAATCGAAGCTAACCCGAAACAGATCTCAGCAGTCCTGAATCTCCCCAGTCCGAGAAACTGCCGAGAGGTGCAGAGATTAACAGGACGCATCGCCGCGCTTAATCGCTTTATCTCCCGATCCACCGACAAGTGTCTCCCCTTCTATGATCTCCTCCGAGGGAACAAGAAGTTCATTTGGGACGACAAATGCGAGGACGCGTTCGTTCAACTCAAGCAATACCTGACAACTCCTCCCGTCTTAGCCAAGCCGGACGTAGGCGACGTTTTGTCTCTCTATATCGCTGTCTCCTCGGCAGCCGTCAGCAGTGTCTTGATCAAGGAGGATCGCGGCGAGCAGCGTCCGATTTTTTACACGAGCAGACGCATGACCGGCCCGGAGACCAGATACCCAACCCTTGAGAAGCTGGCTCTGGCCGTCGTCGACTCCGCGAGGAAATTACGACCCTACTTCCAGTCACACTCTATCGAAGTTCTGACCGACCAGCCGCTCCGCACCGTCCTGCAAAATCCCAACAGAGCCGGCCGGCTGACCAAGTGGGCAATCGAACTGAGTGAGCTTGACATTACGTACAAATGTCGAACAGCCGCCAAATCTCAAGTCCTCGCCGACTTTCTCGTCGAGCTTACGCCAGATCTTGCACAAGACCTCGACGTCCCGAGTCCCAATTGGATTCTTCATGTCGACGGATCATCAACGAGTAAAGGATCCGGTGCTGGGGTCCAGCTTCAATCGCCAACAGGAGAACTCATCCGCCAGTCTTTCAGTTTCGGCTTCCCGGCTTCTAACAACGAGGCAGAGTATGAATCGTTGATCGCCGGTCTTCGTCTCGCCCGAGCCGTCAAAGCCAAACGCTTGAGTGCTTATTGCGACTCGCAGCTCGTCGCTAGCCAATTTAGCGGCGACTACGATGCTCGCAATGATAGAATGGACGCGTATCTCCAAGTGGTTCAGGAGCTTGCTAGGGAATTCGATTTCTTCGAACTCACCAAGGTTCCTCGCGGAGAGAACGTCTGCGCCGATGCCTTAGCCGCACTCGGGAGCAAACTCCACGATCAGGTCAAAAGGACGATACCCATACATCGGATCGATCGACCGAGCATCGATTCTTCCTCCGACGAAAGCACTCCCATGGCTCCAATCTTTGCGACAACTCGACGATCCACCACCGATCAAACCGATACTGAGATGCCCGATCGTGACGATACCCCAGTCGATTGGCGAGCCGAGTTCCTAGATTATCTCATACGAGAAGAACTGCCGAACGATAAATGGGCAGCGAGACGCCTGAAGAGACGCAGCGCCCACTACGTCATCATGAACGACGAACTCCACCGAGTGACCGCGAACAAGGTTCTCTTAAAGTGCATCCAGGGCGATGAAGTACGCCGAGTAATGGCTGAAACTCACGACGGAGCAGGAGGAAACCACTCGGGAGGCCGAGCACTCGCCCTTAAAGTTCGAAGTTTGGGATTCTTTTGGCCGTCTATGAACACTGACTGCGAAGCATACGCTCGTCGGTGCGACAAATGCCAGCGTCACGCTCCGAGCATCCACAGTCCCACTGAGCTGTTGCGGACATCTGCTGCCCCTTATCCGTTCATGAGATGGGGGATGGACATCATCGGGCCAATGCCGAACTCACGCCAACGTCGTTTCATCCTGGTCCTCACCGATTACTTCACTAAATGGATTGAAGCTGAAGCGTTCTCTCAGGTAACGGACAAGGAAGTCCGCACCTTCGTCTGGAAGAACATCATTTGCCGTCATGGTTTGCCATACGAGATCATAACGGACAATGGCTCTCAGTTCATGTCCGGAAACTTCAAAGAGTTCTGCAACAAGTGGAATATCCGTCTAAGCCCTTCGACTCCTCGTTACCCGCAAGGAAACGGACAGGCGGAATCTTCCAACAAGATTATCATCGATGGTATCAAGAAGCGACTCGACCTAAAGAAAGGCCATTGGGCCGACGAGCTGGACGGCGTCCTCTGGTCGCACCGAACGACTCCTCGCGGTGCGACCAAATCCACCCCTTTCTCTCTTGCTTACGGGATGGAAGCAATGGCCCCCGCCGAAGTTAACGTGACAAGTCTTCGGCGCGCCAAGATGCCGCAGTTCGTCGAGCTTAATCAAGATATGCTCCTCGATGCCCTTGATGAACTCGAGGAAAAACGCGACCAGGCGCTTCTTCGGATCCAAAACTACCAGAACCAAATCGAGAGCTATTATAATAAGAAGGTGAAAGCGCGCCCTCTCGAGCTCGGCGACCTCGTGCTCCGTAAAGTTTTCGACAACACGAAGGAGCTCAACGCTGGAAAGTTAGGGACCAACTGGGAAGGACCTTATAAGATCACTCGAGTCGTTCGACCAGGCGTCTACCGACTCGAGACTTCCCGCGGAGAGGCAGTCCCACGAGCCTGGAACTCGATGCATCTTCGCCTCTTCTACCAATAGAAGCGCCTCATCTTTTTCTCCCAGCGAACGACCAGCAGGTCACTGTTCGTTAAAAAAAAAAAAAAAAAAAAAAAAAAAAAAAAAACCGAGTAGATGCACCTAACCGTCACTTCTACTCGTCCGAGTGAATGCGCTACTACAGCCACTTTCACTCGGTCAAACGAACTACGAAAGGCTTGATCCTCATCCGAGGTACGTAGGCATCCCTTCGCAGGGTCCAGCCCCAACCTAAACAAAGTCCAAACTTTTTTTTAGAATGACCAACAGTCACCTTTCCCCGAACAAACGATGCCGGCCCCTTCATCAAGCGGAGCACGAGCACTCGCCCAGCTAAATCGGCTGAGCCTTGATCAGGTATCAGCCGAAGGGAATAACAGCCTTGCGTCACCTGTGCGTCGTGCATTGACCGGCTATCCAATGGAAATTTCAGACCAAGTCTGATCGAAGGACGACGGTTTGGCCGACCAATAGTTCTCTCGATCACTGCACTGCGTCTCGAAACCTTTTCCTCGGCAATTCAGTAGAACGATTAGAGTTTCTTTGTATTTACTTGAACGTTAGACTTGTAAAAGCTTCGTTGGATAAATAAGAATGCGAACGAACGACCATCTCTAATCACTCTTCTATCTGAAAAGGAGGGAACTCGCTGGCAAACGCGAGCAACCATCCGAACTATTCCGTTTCTCGGTTATAGACAAGTGAAAAATGATTTATATATTTCTAAGTTAAGCGACTTACGGAAATATATAAAGAAACACTTAAGTCGGATAAAAACCGAAAGAAAATAATTCATACATCAAAGGCTTAACGCCGAGAAACAAGGTCTTAAACAAACAAGGCCAAACGGCCGAACAACGAGTACAACAAACATGTATAATCATCCCTCAGCAGGGGGATCTTTCTTCTCAGGAGGGCCCGAGCTGGAGACGTTACCGGTGCTTTGACCCTTACTTGATGGAGAGGCAAGCCTGATCTCACGGTTCGGATCCGAAAAGCCTTCACTCGCGTCAGGATCGGAAGTCCCAAGGGACGAACTGTCGGAGATCATAACCAACTTCTCCGGGACACCGGCATCAGGCGCCTTCGGGTCCGCCACAACGGCGTTCTTGTCCGAAACTGGCGCAGCCTCTTTGATAGGAAGAGTGGCGTCGGGACGAGCAGAAGACTGCACCGTGTCGAGGAGGTCCCTAATAAATCCGTCACTCGGAGATCGGAGCGCCGCCGCGGCTTCAGAATCGATCAGCTCAAGGTTCGACCCATGCTTGTCGACCTTCTCGAGGATTTCTTCGATCACGAACCGAGACTTCAGCACCAAAGGAGACAAGGTTAGATCCGAGTCCGGAATCACGCCTACCTCCAGACGAGTCGTCTCCCCATCGTAGTACTTCTCCAAGTCGGCGTACATATCGATGGTCTCCTGAGGGATATCCTTCCCCGATTCCTTCAAAGCCTCAAGGCAGTCTCGCATCCCGCGCGCTTGACCAAGCATACACCGCGAGTCCTCGAACTCATCACGGCGCTCCTTTCGGTCCTGAATATTCCTGAAGCGTCGGGAGCATTTTTCGGTCATTGCCGCCATCACGCGGATTCGCTCATGAGTAACCTCAAGTTTGCGAGATTCCCTCAGGCGATCCATCTCCCGGGAGAAATCCAAAGCAGAAGCCACCACCTCCTTCTCGAGAGTCGCGTTCTTGCCTTGCAAGTCGGCATTTCTCTTCCGCAACTCGGCTTTCTCTCCCTCCGCCTTTTTTACCAGGTCCCGAGCAGACGCCAGTTCGGTCGCCATGATTCCCCTCTGTTCGTCAAGCTCCTTCCTCAGCGCTTCCTCTTGAGCAGCCGCTTCGTCCTTTGCACGGACTGCATCCTTCAAAGCCCGAGTCGCGCGTTTTTGGGCCCTCTTCTGCTTGTCGATCAACTCAAACGCTCCTCTCAGCTCCTCATCGTACTTCCTCACTAAGACGTTCCAGTCTCCGAGGCTCTACACGACAAACCACGTAGCGTCAGCAAACGAATAAAAAAAAAAGAGATAAAGTCAGAAACCCGACTTACCATGATGGAGGTACGGGAGGCGAACTTGTACTCCTCCTTGAAGATCAAGTCCTTGACCGGCGGCAGCGCGCCCCGATCCCCCCTGAACTGACGAACCAGGCGACCGCACTCCTGTTCGTCATGCGCTAGCGGGACCTCGCGGTCGTAAGAGAAAGAAACCCTGTCTGGACAACTCTTCTTTGTCTTCTTCCTCTTCTTTGAGACAGCAACGGTCCCTTCAGCAACCTGAGGAGCGGGTTCCTCCGGCACGACTTCACGCCCCGGGCCCAGCGACTCCCCGGAACGGGTGGCATCCACCTCCTCGTCGTTCAGCTCCTCAGAAGAGCCTCGAGGAACCATTTCGGCGGTTCTCTTCTTCCTCTTCCTCTTCTTGTCTTTCTTCTTGGCCTTTGGAGAGACCACCGGAAGTTCTTCGTCGCGGCTGCCCGCAGGCTGTGATTCGGGGACCACCTCATCTTTGGAACCACCGCTCGGTTCCAGGTCCTTGAGCTCGCCTTCCTCAACAGACGAGGATCGGATCGCAGAAGAATCACCCCTTGCCTTCTTCCTTCCCCCCTCTGATCCAGAATGTCCTTGGGGAGAGGAAGCCCCAACGTTCGCTTCCTCGACAGCCGCGCCCTCCTCTTCGCGCTGTCTCTTCTTGTTGGTTTTTCTAACCAACTGAGCCTCAGCGTCCGACTCAGTCGCGCTCGGATCTTCTAAATTGGGCGAGCCCGCGGTATCGGGCTGAGATTTCTTCGCGGAGCCGACTTTCTTCGCAACCACCAAACTCAAATTTGGTATAGTCCTCATTGCTCTTGCTCGGTTTATCTCCCTCTGCTCGGCCGAATTGAACAAATTGACCCTCTTCGTCTTACTCGTGACAATGGGGATCGTGTCTGAACGCCAAACCTCTGTGATGAGTAAAAGCGAAATTAGATTCCGTATCAAAGGAACGCGTCGAGCAAAGGAAAGCGTGAAAGGAAGGACTTACGTTGGCTAATCCACCCAATCGATCGACGGATCCTCTGATAGGAGAACTTGTCCCAATGATCCTGCTTCTGCAATGCGATCAAACGAGCACTCTCCAAAAAGTCCTCCTCGTACTCGGTGGTGTTCGGAAGAGCAACTGCAAAGAAAGACAAACGGGAGTTAGATCACAAGAAACGGAAAATAAAACTGACAGGTGGTTTATACCCATCTCTCGGGCCCATAAAACACGATAGCCGGTCCTCAGCGGCTCCTCGAACGCAGCCCTGTCAGATTTGACGTAGAAGTAGGACCGCTGCCAGTTGTTCGTCTTATTGGGGTAGCCGGTCACCACGTTATAGTTGGGGCGGATCTTCAGCGATATCAGTCCGCCCTTTATCTTCGCTGACACTAATTCCTCGAAAGCTCGGACGTTGAGAGGAACACCGGCTTCCGCTCCGATAATCGTCAGTGCGACGGCCAGCCGCCACGCACCATTCAGAAATTGACTAAGGGCGGCTCCTCGGCGCATCGCAAACGCAGTGACGATTCGAGGATTCGGAAACCACAGCTTCGTGTCGCCCTCAAAGTACGACTCGTAGACGCATTGGTAGCCTTTCGGAGGAGACCAAGGCCGCTGGTCGCTCTTCGGGATTATAAACGTAACCCCCGCTGCGTCGCGAGCTCGTAGGAGTCTTGTCACCGACTCGACGGTCGACCTCGTCTTCTCGACACCCCGCCAGTCCTGGCCTTCGACGACCGAAGGACGCACGCGCTCCCGATCAAGCGGAGGTTGCTTCTCGAAGATGTTCCCCGGATAAAAGCTTATCGGGATCATCTGATCGTCAACATGATCACGACCATCGTCGTCCTTCCGCGATTGCACCCTCGATTCTGAAATAAGGACGCGCTGCGCACGACTCAAGTTCTCTGTGTCCATCATCGCCTCGCGATGAACCGCCTCTTGGCTTCCTTCAGAACCACGGACCGTCTCTAAGTCGTCACCAGATCCCGACGAGGCCGCACGCATCTTCCCCTTTTGTTCTCGAGAAAGTCTCTTACTTGTCGACATTACCGAGTAAACGATAAACGAGAGCAGAAGAAAGAGAGAGAAGCGACTTAGAGAGAGAGAGAGAGAGAGAAAGTACCTGAAGATTGCGGAAGAATGAGAGATCTGAAGGAAGATCTCTTATTTATAGGGAAGGGGACGCGCGCTCAACGAGGCGTCATAATTAGCCCTAAACGGGCCTAAATGGGCCTCTAGACGGGCTCGCGCGTCGGTCTCAAGCGCGACCTTTCGGTTTTCCGGTTCGAAACCTAACGACGTTTCGGCTTCCCGATCCAAAATCTAGCGACGCTTCGGCTTCCCGATCCAAAACCTAGTAACGGTTCAGCTCCCTCGCTACAATTGGCGACGGTTCGACGTCATATCGCGAATCGAATGCGATCAGACCCCCGGTTTGAAAAGACCGTTGTTCGGCATCAATCCAGACGATTTATACCGAACAGCGGAAGTTCTTTTCTCCAAACAATTTTTGGCGGAGCCGTCAAAATCAACAACGAGTCTCCTGTTCTTCGAGCCCTAAAACAACTAGCTCACAGCGATCGTTTACTCGACCGACTATGAACTAGGGGGGGACTTATTGTTGGGGATGGATTGTCACCACCCACAAGGCCCAGCGAACAGGAGGCCCATTACCATCAAGGAAGGAGCGATCGGCTCGGCGTCGGCTCCTCGACTGACCCCGACTCGGCTCGTGACTACTTTAGCTAGAGGACGAGCAGCCGAAGCGAGCAACCAAACAGCTCGGGCCGAGCAGTCATCCCGATTGGGCCTGTACATCGAAAAGCCCATGACCAAAGGGAGGCGAACTAGGTCGAGACTAACCGACCTAGGAGACTATATAAGGAGTTGAGGACAAGAAGGAAGGGTATCACCACTTAGACACACAGACTTGCGGCCAGAATTAGGGTTTCCTCTACTCTCTTTGTATCTCGCCGCTTTCTCTTGTACTTCCGGCTAGGAGCTCACCGAGTGTCGACTAGCCGGCTTTCTTACTCTTGTACCCTCGTGATTCCTACTCTAATAAAACGTCTCTGTTCATCTCACTCTTGAGTTCTTTTACTTTCATTCGACCAAACTCACCTTAAACAGTAACTGATGTTCTTTATCTTTTTTTTTTGTCTTTACAAGTGTTCTTAATCTTTCTTTAGTATATTGTCTTGGCTGCTTTTTAAAAATATATCTGTGTAAGTAAGTTCTAGGTAACGTAGTTAGTTGTTAAATGATGACATGATATGAGACTACTAATTCTATGGGATGATAAGCAAAATGTACATGCCTTTCTACTTATAGTAAGATCATTTTCAATTTTTCATTCCCTAACAGAAACATGAAAGAGTCAACAACTCAAATTAATTCCTAGCCTGTCTATTGGCAACAAACCTACTATTGTTATCCATGTGTTGAACCAAAAAAGATGCAGTTGTATCTTAGCTTCCTTGGTATCTAAACAAATACAAAGATGAGTCACTTGACGAATAAAAGAGTACTCATTAGTTCTTGGCCGCTATTTAAGCTTGAAAAGCCATGATAAGGAGAGGTTGTATGTATATGTATATGTACATGATTTTTATCGGTTCAGTTAAAAACTATACTAGTGTAAAACTAAAATAAAGATTCACAAATCTAAATATTATTAAGCTGGATTAATTTTTACTATACTTTTTAGACATTGTTTGTTTGTTTTTCTTTTTGGCTGAGATTTTTAAACTATTGTGTAAAAACAACAAATGGTTTTCTTACCCAAGTTCAAATCAAACTCAAGTGGATGTTTCTTACCATGATGGGAGAATATACCAAAGATGTCTTCGAGCCTTTACATGACAGGGCCCAAGGCCCAAACCTGGATTACGTTTTCGTCTCCAAATCCCCAAATCCCAAATCTCAGACATTACGTAAATCACAATTCTAGGGTTCTTCCGATTAGGTCAAAATCGAATCGCGAGATTTCACCACATCTTGATCTGAACTTATAAAGATGTCTCAGAACGGGAAGCTGGTCCCACCAAACATGGATCAGAACAGTACGAGGCTCCTCAATCTCACAGTTCTCCAGCGAATCGATCCTTTCATAGAGGAGATCCTTATCACAGCAGCTCACGTCACCTTCTATGAATTCAACATTGAGATTAGTCAATGGGTAAGTTGCAGCCATCATTGATGACGTTTGCTTTGCTACTGACTGATCTCTGTGTGTGTTTTCTTTTTGTTTTCAAACAGAGTCGTAAGGATGTTGAAGGGTCTTTGTTTGTTGTCAAAAGGTGAGTACTTTAGGTCTGTCTTCAACTATGTTGTGAAGTTAACTTTTATCGTGTAAAATCTGATTTTTGTTTTGTTTTGTTTCAGAAACAAACAACAACCTCGGTTTCAGTTTATTGTGATGAATCGTCGGAATACAGGTCAGGATTCTCTTCCGAGTTCTTAGTTTAGGTTCCTTTGTGATGTTTCTTTCTGCTTAAGCTCCATCCTCAATGGTGGAGTACATAGTTTTTATCTGATTGAGTTGATGTCTTTGTCTTTTTTTGTAACATTGACTTTTGTTTTTGTCAGTGTTTTAGTTTGTCTAAAGTAGGCCTGCTGGGTTGGGTAGTTCGGATTTTGGTTTTTTGGGTTCAACGTGAATTTTACTGAATAAACCTGAAATAAAGATTGGTTTGGTATTTGATTAGTTTGGTTTTCGAAAATCCTACTGAAACTTTTGATTCGGTTTTATATTTTAGTTTTGTTTTGTCAAAAATTTCTGATAAGTTCAGCTAAGTTCGTTTTTGATTTCAGTTATATTATAGTTAAGTTTTGTTAAAATTTCGGATAAGTTCACTTAAATTCGGTTAGATTGGTTCGGTTTTTGGTATGGTTGGGTTATATTTCTTTTGAAAAAAGAAGAGAAAACCGATTGCCGGACCGAAAACCAAACTTTTAAAGAAAACCTACTGAATCTGATCGAACTAATGGATAATCTTAACTAATAAAGTTGGCTTTTTTTATCTCCTTGGGGGGAATCATGCCACCTGTCCTACTTTTATTTAAACGTTGCGTTTTATGCTTTATGGTTTCCTTTTCGTCTTTTGATTCCGTTTGGTATTGTGTTTAGTTATTTCTGTTTTTGTTAGGTCTTTTTACCATTTCGTATTTGGCCATTGAATTATTAAGATCAACTGACATGACATGAGAATACAAATATAGTAATATGGTGAACCAATAAAATAAAGGGTTCAAGCCCAACCCAAAAGCCAACTTTATTAGCTGCATTTACTATATTAAACTCACATAGGTTGAGTGATATAAAAAGAAATAAAACGAAACAAGTCAAGCTCAAACAACTAACCGAGGATGATTTTTTTTTGATAATCCAGTATCCGACCACTAAGCATGATCGACTAGCTCACCGGGCTTATGTCCATGCCATTATAGGATTTTTAAGCTTCCACTTAAGGGTCCCTGGTTACGCGAAATGGTCTGGAGGGCGAGAGAAACCCATGTGAATGCTCTCGTGGCCAACGCGGATCGAACCCAGAGCAGGCACTCCAGCCGGAGTTCCTTTACCACTAGGCCAACAGAGGATGATTATACCAGCCTTCTCGATCCAATCATCAAATCAAGCACACTTTTACTTCTGATTTTTTTGCAGTTGATGATATATAGAAACAGACCACGCATCATAGCCCCCAAAAGAACAAACCTAAACACATAAGACATGCATTCTAAACCACTCTTGCATTTGTGACCCAACAAATTATTCTAACGTTGTTACCAAACATGGCCTCTTTTGTAACACTGCTACATACATTGTGTAGAAGTTTTTGAAATATAAACAAATGGCACCTTCGTCAAAATAAAATAAAAATCTCTGCCCTACAAATATTATAAACCATTAAAACCATAATCGACAGACCCACTAAAAACAATTGTAATGAGCCTACCTAAACAACAAAGACAACAATTTTTAACTTCCAAATCTCTCCCTGAGTTTTAATAGCATGTTAAAGTTACAATAGTATTGGGTATTTAGAAAACACAAACTTTTTTTTTTCTTTTCAGGAAACATACATACTACACTTTTTAATTTTATTTAACATAGATTATCGAAAGAAGGCCAAACAATAATAACACATAGTGTATGGAAAAACAAATCAGAAGCTGCCAATTAAGAATAGAAAAGAGCAATACAACATTCAGTAACACCAATCACATATAGAATCAATTCTCACCTGGACAATTTTCCAAACAAAACAACGTTATATTCACTTTCACAAAATAAGACTGAAACACAAAGAACACATTGACATAGAACTGGACGTAAAATAATTTCGAAAGATACCATCAACCAAACATCAGCCTATCAACAAACACCTACATAAACAGAAAGCGGAATAAGCTTAACCAATATGTTGTTTTTACCAAAAAAAAAATATGTTTAAACTGCTCAGGGACTAACTCACCACATATCTTAAAACCAGTGCGGAACATTTGCACGAGCCCACTATTCTTTTAGTTTTTTTTTCTTTTCTAATTCAGGGGGTTAGTTTTCCTGCTTAAAACATAACAACTTTGTTTAAACCAAACAGATACGACCCACTTATATCATCTAGGTGTAACCGAAGATATAAATGTTTTTTTCTCATTTTCTAATTCCATTACCAGAATTAGTTTCTTACCAAAAAGAAATCAAATAAATATATGAACAAAATTTCATTACACACATTTAAATTCAGATTAGTTTCTGAAATAAAATTTTAAATACCTTTCATTTTATACATTGTCCACATGGTATTTAACAATATAAATATGTTCTCTAAATAAAATATCAACTTTATTTTATGTTTAAATTCTAACTAAATTAATTTTGCTATGACTATACATTTTTGTTCTACTTTTATTAAATCGATTAATCACAACTACTTATTTCGATTTGTACTAAACAATTTCAAAACAAAGTATACACTACGATCGCTAATTACTATCAACTGAATCAGAAAAAAAAAATCTCATTCTCATTCAACATATTTTCATTTTTATATTTTTGAACATATTTTTTTCACTAAAAACATAAAATAAATTGTAAAATTATTTAAGAATCAAAATATACAAATCCGGCGCGTAGCGCCGGCACACCACTAGTAATTAATAAGGTTAAGGGAAGGTTTAGATCGTTTGTGAATTTGGTTTATATTGCTTATCCAGTAACTCTAGGAATCTTGATTTAGGAGTTAGTATTTTTTTTTGTAATCATCAGTGTATTGTTTAAATTTGCCTTGGGCAGATAATCTGGTGGAAGATCTCCTGGGAGATTTTGAGTACGAAGTCCAAGGTCCATATTTACTTTACCGTAACGCATCTCAAGAAGTAAATGGCATTTGGTTCTACAATGAACGTGAATGTGTGGAGGTTGCACGTCTTTTCGACAGGTACATATACATATTCCGTAGAAACTGATTTTGTGATTGATCATATTTGCCGATTGTCAGACAGATTCTTGTTCTTTCATGAAGACATTCTTGTAGATTTTTCTCTTACCATTTTGTATGACTTAGATGCCTTATGTTTATTTCCATATTCGTTGTATCTTCGCCTGATGGTCCTTGGTATGGCAGATTACTTAGCGCCTATTCCAAGGCAAACCAGAAGCCAAATACCTCATCTTCGAAAAGGTAAAGATCTTCATGTTTAGGTTGTGTCTTACATACATAATCTACATCACTTTTTCAGATTGTATATTTGCTTATATGTTAAAATTAAGTTTAGTTTTTTCTATAAACTGCAGCGAGTTTGAGGAATTGGAAGCTGTGCCTACAATGGCGGCTATGGATGGTCCTCTTGAACCATCTTTAACTGCTAGAGATGCCCCTAATGATCCTGCTTTTGTCAACTTCTTTAGCGTAAGTCTCTAAAGCTTTTGATATATATACACACTCACACCATCACCTTCATCACCATGTTGTTGGGTTGACTACAGTCTGCGATGGCTCTTGGGAACACTTCGAGTGGGACTTCAAGTGGACCACCATACCAATCATCACCAACTCCTCTACAACCTCACCAACCCACCGTTGCGCCTCCTGCACCTCCACAGCCTCTGCAATCCTCCTCTCCTATCATGCCTCACTTTGAGTACAACCCTGATCTTATCAATAGCAACCCCAGCGTTCAGATCGATCTGGTGACGCCGTCCTCGTTCTTTGCACCCCCACGGACGATGACACAACCACACCTTATTCCTAGTTCATCTACGCCCACTGCGCCTCCTCTGAACTTTAATAATGCGACTCACCATCAGCAGCGCCAGCATGGTACTCCGATGCTCCAGCCTTTCCCACCACCAAATCCACCACCCTCACTCGCTCCTCCTGCACACAGTGTCCCAGTTGTCAACAGAGACAAAGTCAAACAAGCCCTTTTGACGCTGGTTCAGGTTTGTTCTTCTTTTACAACATTCACTTGACTTGAGCTACTATCCAAACCTAACGAGTTGCTTCTTGACAGGAGAATGAATTCATCGACATGGTGACCCGAGCTTTACAAAATGCACATCAACCATGAAGCTTAGTAGGGTTTGGGCGTGGGAACAGTGGCGGTTTGGTGTAGAATGTGTAGTTAAAACGTAGTTTAGTTCTCTTTGAATACCTTTGAACAAAGTCTTGTCAGAACCTCTAACAGGAAGTTATAGAAGAGACTTGCATTGCTCCCTTGTTTATTAACTCTTGAACATACTTTTTCCCTTTATTATTATTTTTTCAACCATTCATCTAGCTCTTTAAAACTTAGTACCAAGATCATCCAGAAACACTTTTGTCTGACATCAATTAAAATTGGACTGACAATCGAACCAGAGAAGCTGGTCCAATCGGGTTCAACTGGGTTAAAAATAATATCATGGTTGAATCCGGTTCAATCACCTGTCCGATCTGGTTTTAAAAACATTGAATGAAACATCAAATATAGAAAACCGAAAGAAAGCTTCGTTTTGATATCATAATATTACACGGAGAAGAACCAAGAGAGAGATGTAAGATAATAAGTAAAGATGGAACGAGATGGATGATTTATTTCTTGAAGTAATCTTCGGTCCTGCCCTTAAACCCGATTTGTCCGAAGGTGAGGCAGATGAAGAGACCTAAGTGCCAGGTGATCAACCACAACCAGAACTGTGAAGTGAGAGCAGGAGGAGTTGGGAAGTGAGCGAGCTCAGTTCCTATGCTCTCGAAGAAGAGACCCGACAGGCTCTTCCCGTTTATCGCCGGAATACTCGACGGAGCTAGCCATCCGATCAGACCAAACCCCACCACGTTCAGATCTCTCCTCAGCCAGTTCTGTTCAAAGCTTTTTTTTTCATTTTGTAACACAAGTAAAACTATTAGTAGAGAAAAAACCCTAAAGATATCTTGAAAAACAAGTTTTCTTTAGTTCAGTTGAATATAAAGAGTAACACACACCAAGTGACTCTTCCTCCCGATGCTCCGGCGACTTTCAGAGGGTTCTTTGCTCTTATTGTTGGTTTTATAAATGCTAAAAAACATCACCAAAAATATAACAAATATTATGTGTTTTAGATCAATTATTCAGATGAGATCAGAAGAAAAATAATAGTACATGAAGAGAGAGCTTTGGCCTTGATGGGAGAAACAGAAGATCCTCCGAGACCTATCACTGTCGATGGAGCTGCAAATGTTGCTGCCATTTTTCTTCTTTGCTTCTTTCTCACAGACCGATCTCTTTTATTTTATTTTCTGACATCCACAAAAACATGAAATAGCTTGGTTTTGTGGACGAAAGAAGAGATTTCCAGGATGTGTTATCAGTCAATAGTTTCGTGACACCTCACTATTTTCTTTGATATTGTGGGTCCACCTCTTGGATAAGATAAATTTCAGATTTTTGTTTTCATTTCTGTCTCTAAAAATTTGTTATTTTAGTTTGCATCTGTGTATATGTGATTATGTCATAGTAAATTCATAGGAATTATATAAAAATTTAGTATTAATTTAATTATTTCATTAACAGTTCTCATAAAGTTCATTGTGACATTTTAACGTGTTGTCTTTGGCCATATAATACATGATAATATGATATTTTCCTTCTGTTTCACAAAAATAATAATTTAAAGATTTTACTAGATTTTGATCCGCACAACCGTGTGGGTATTTATTTTCATGTTTATATATATTTGGTCTATTTAATCAGTATATATTTTAAGATTATTCATATATTTAAATGATTAAATCACTATTTCAACTACAATAATTTTATAGTTTTCATGCTGTTAATTAACTAACTATTTAAAATGATCATATATATATATATATATATATATATATATATATATATATATATATGTTGCATCTTATTATGTATGTATTTTATATTTAATTTATTATGATCCCGATCCGTAATTCAGAGTGCTAGATTTCCTTGAAAATTTTGTTTTGTTTATTCAATTTATATAATTAATTATTGTATATATAAAAGTTTAAGAAAAGTTTACTTTCTATACATGTATTATATAGTTTGTTAATGTTAAACCATTATACCAACATATTATATTTTTAGAATAAATGTTTTATATTCATGAAAATAAAATATACTAACTTATCAATTTAAAATATATTTTTTTAACTGAGATTTAAAATAATTTTATCATATTTAATCCAATATAGTATTTTTAATTAAAATGTTAGATTTGTTAGAAATGACATACTTCAGAATTATTTTGTATTTAATTTACTATAATCCCGACCCGCAATTCAAAGTGCTAGATTTCTTTTAATAATTTGTTTTGTTTATTCAGTTTATATAATAGATTATTGTATATAATTTTTTTTTTAAGATAAGTTAATTTTTATACATGTTATATAATTAAACGAAAATTGATATTGCTTTCCAACAAAATCTTTTTAAAATCTTTGTAAAATGTATTTTTGAAAAGTAATTATTTTAAGTGGCTATTATTATCATTGCAATATTTTATATAAGTTTATTTTTTTGTTTATAAATCAAAACTAAATTAAATTTAAATTTCTGATTATATTTATAACAACTAAATTTTTTTTTTGTCATCTACAACAACTAAAATTTAAATTAATCAGTTTTCGAAAATAAATTTTAAAAGGATTCTGAAAAGATTCTTCAATGATTTTGTTAGATTTTATTTAAATTAATATTTATTTTTATCTTAAATAAAAATAAAGATATTGAATGATATTATTTAATATGAAAATTAATAATAAATAAAAATGTAGTGTGACCAAGTCTAATAAGTAGTCCATTTTTTAAAAAAAACACACAAGAATTAGAAGTCATGACTTCTGTTTTAATATAATAGATTTGTTTTATAAATATAGTAATTTTTTATAATGTAACTTTATAGTTTATTTAGCTACTCTATTCATAATAATTAAAATAATTTTATATATAATAATTCTCTTGTAAATCATATATTAAAATAAAATCATATTTGGTATTATAATTTGATTTTCAAAGTATGTGAAAACTCTAAAATTTCAATTTTTGGGGAACAGAAATATTGTCCAACACCAATAACAATAATAATCTCACTATTTTCTTTATTTTTATAGAGAACAAACAAAAGAACTTAAAAATTGTGTGTTTACTCATTTAACCCCTCGTAAATAAATAAAAAAACTAGGTGTTTTGCCCGCATATGCGGGCGTAATTGTTCTGTAAATACTTACTGAAATAAAATAAAAATGTAATTTTTTATCTTTTAGAACAGCAATATGCATAAAACTTCGGATAAGCTTCCAAAATAAAAACAAAATAATTACAAAATAAATAAAAATTATTTTTAATTGAGAGGTAGTTTTTTCTCTCTACCTGAAATTCTCCATATTTCTCCCTACACAAAACTTTCATTCATTTCTTCCGATCAATATGAGTCGGGTTTTGCTTTGATTGTGTGTCTATGTCTTAATAGAAGTCGTTACATGTCGCTTTTGCTGTCGGAAACCGTAGATCATGATCTGCTCATGTTCAGATCGATCTGATTTTAGCTTTTATAGAGACGGAGACTCCCGATTTTCCAACTTAACGGTGTGGTGTTTGCTTTTCTAAGTTTGCATGTTCCGTTTCTTTATTGCTGGTTCTTAGCTTTTTACTATCTTGATCCTTGGAATCTATGATTTATGCTACTTAGAAACTTTCATCATTGTCTTCTTCTCCTACTTGCTTTTTTTTCTTATGGTTTTAGCTTCAAATTCGGCATATCTTATTTCTAAAGATCGTCTATTCATCCGCTGGTTTTGGAATCCAGGGTTTGTTATAACTCGTCGACTTTGGATTTGATCTTGTGTTTAATCTTAATGTATGTTGTGGATCATTGTTTAATGTGAATATAATTTTTTAGTGTTTAAAAAATTATGATTAATATATAATTTTAATAAAAGTGAATACTCTTAAAATAATGATAAATTTTTGTAGTTTACTCAAATACATAAACTTATCTTCTAATTTCATAATTTGTATTTTTTATGAAAAATAAGCAATTTTAATTTATTATTATTACGGATTTATAGATTTGTGATTGATTGTGGTTAGTAACTAACCTTTAAACGTCCTTTTTCTTTCTTTTGACAAATTTTTATTATAATTAATTTATGATCAATTATATGAAATATAGATAAACATAATTATCCTGTTATCTCCAGTGCTAAAGAAGACAATCACGTGTAGTTTTGTTTCCTCTATGTACACTTAGGTATTAGTTTTCATAAATTAACAAATTTTACATAACTTGTAAAGAAAAATCAAATCTTATATCTTGCGTATGCATTACTAACAAATTTTACATAACTTGTAAAGAAAAATCAAATCTTATATCTTCTGTATGCATTACTATTAGCTCATGTACCATTTTTTTGTTTTATCTTATGTACCTTTGAATTTATCGGTTCTAACTTTAACAGAAAAGTTCGAGTGCTAAGATTATTCTATATCTTATTAAACTCAAAAATCAACATGATAAATTATTATTTATGTTTTCAAAAAAATCAAATCAAACATCAAATTATTTATATATAACAGTTTTTTATTTATGCTTACTGTTGTGTTGAAATTTAAAAAACACTCGTATATTAGAAATATCGTACAAAATATCTTATAAAAATGTTTTTGTTTCGTTAATATATAAGTATAAATTGTTAACATTTTAAACTTTTACTTTTATAATAGAAAATATTATTTCAAGATAGCAACACAATATATTTAAGAATTATCTTTTTTCTAAAATATAATTGATCAATTATCTAATATAACATATAAATCTAATATAATTATAAAAATTCGTTTTTAATGATAAAAATATTATATCTAAATATTTATTAAGGGTACCATTGACTTTAACCGCTCGAACTTTTAACGTGAGAGCTCCGTTGTGAAAAATCACTTCGCAAATAATAATATTAACAAAATAATAGTAGAGATTTAAAAAACACTCGCATATTAGAAATATTGTAGAAAATATCGTATATAAATGTTTTTGTTTGGTTAATATTTAATTATAAATTGTTAACATTTTTAAATTTTAACTTTTATAATAAAAATATTATTTCAAGATAACAACACAATATATCTAAGAATTGTCTTTTTTCTAAAATATAATTGATCAGTTATCTAATATAACATATAAATCTAATATAATTATAAAAAATCATTTATATATATGCTTATTATTGTGTTGAAATTTAAAAATCACTCGCATATTAGAAATATTATAGAAAATATCTTATACAGATGTTTTTTTTGGTTAATATTTAATTATAAATTGTTAACATTTTAACTTTTAACTTTTATAACAAAAAATATTATTTCAAGAGAACAACACAATATATCTAAGAATTATCTTTTTCTAAAAATATAATTGATCAATTATCTAATATAACATATAAATCTAATATAATACAAAATTTGTTATATATATATATGATTATTGTTGTGTTAAAATTTTTAAAACACTCACATATTAAATATTGTAAGTCTAATATTTAATTTTCAATTAATAACAATATTAGTTTCAAGGATAAATACATACTATACGATTATAACATATGTAACCTAATCTATACTATTAGATTATTAATATAATATAATATATGATTGTATACCATATAAGTTTCAAACACGAGAAAATATAATTTACTAATACAGTCACGTTCTTCTTTTTCTTAATTGATTAGGATAATTCATTAGTTCTTTAAAAAAATGATTTACTAATTTTTTAAATTTTAACTATTCATTAAGGGTAATATCGATATTAACCGCTCCAACTTTTAACGTGAGAGCTCCGTTGCGAAAAATCCCTTCGCAAATAATAGTATAAAAAAATTTTAACTATTCATTAATGGTAATATCGATATTAACCGTTCCAACTTTTAACGTGAGAGCTCTGTTGCGAAAAATCACTTCGCAAATAATAGTATAGATAGATAGATTATTAATATAATATAATATATGATTGTATACCATATAAGTTTCAAACACGAGAAAATATAATTTACTAATACAGTCACGTTCTTCTTTTTCTTAATTGATTAGGATAATTCATTAGTTCCTTAAAAATGATTTACTAATTTTTTGAAATTTTAACTATTCATTAAGGGTAATATCGATATTAACCGCTCCAACTTTTAATGTGAGAGCTCTGTTGCGAAAAATCGCTTCGCAAATAATAGCGTAGATGGGTAAAACCTGATTCTTCCGTCATCTTCACCGTGCGTTCGGCGGCTGACGTTTACACTATAACATTTAGCAAAAGGGGTTTTAGAGATTTAGGGTTTTACCGAGGAGCGGCCGAGAGGGAGAGAAAGAGATGGGGAAGAGCGAGAAGACGACGCTAGGGAGATCACTGGTAAAGCACCACAACCACATGATTCAAGAATCGAAAGACAAAGGAAAGTACTACAAGAATCTCCAGAAGAAGGTTCTCGAATCCGTCACCGAGGTCAGCGACATCGACGCCATCATCGAGCAAGCCGAGGAGGCCGAGCGTCTTTTCGCCATCAATCACAGCAACACCACTCCTTTGCCCATCAATCTGTATAATTAATAACTCCTCTTCTCTTCTCTTTTGAGCTTTTTGAGATTCTTAGGACTTGAGCTGAGTCCTTGTCAGTTAGTTGCCTTGTTTTCAAAGTCCTCTCTTTTGTATAGCTGAAACTTGCAGTGATTATTATCCTTTTGAGCTCTGTTTTGTTGAGATCTTTAGAATTGAGATGATTTTGGTTTTGTAATGGTGATTGTTAAGCTGTAATAGAGATTGATGAACATAGTCTTGTCTGTTTCTCTAATGCTTTTTTTTTTAATTACATCTTTGTTAACAGAGATACGAGTTCCAGCTCAAGTACTATAGCAGCTGAAGAATGGAGAGAGCAGCAGAAGATAGAGGAGGCTTTACACGCCAGTAGTCTTCAAGTTCCTCGAAGGTACGTCCGTTTTTTATTCTCTTTTTTTTTCAATCATTTCTCCATTTTCATAGCTCTGAGTTTGAGTATCATTTTCTTTATCTTCAGACCTCCGTGGACACCAGAAATGTCAGTGGAGGAACTTGATGCTAATGAAAAACAAGCTTTTCTGAATTGGCGTCGGATGCTTGTCAGGTTAGCTTCCTTTTCTTTTTTGTGTGTGTTCTTCACCCTAGTGACTCTTAATATCTGTTACTCAAATGTTTGTTGGTGTATGATTTGGTTTCATCGTGTGCATTTTTCTATGTGACTCATTGCAATTGCTTATACATGCTCACTTGCTTAACCTGTATTTGTGTTTAGGCTAGAGGAAAATGAAAAGCTTGTGTTGACTCCTTTCGAAAAGAATCTTGACATCTGGAGACAGCTTTGGCGAGTGCTTGAACGTAGTGATTTGGTGAGTCCTTATTGCAAAGTGTATTAACCCTTTATCGTTAGACGGCTTTGTTTATTTAATACTTATCCTTTCTTTTCAGATTGTTATGGTAGTTGATGCTAGAGATCCACTGTTTTACCGTTGCCCTGATCTTGAGGTATTACATCCTCTCCCAACTTCAAACCCATCTGACACTGTATCCATGATCCATATCATTTACTTTGAGATTCATCCTGAACACAGGCATATGCTCGAGAGATTGACGAGCATAAGAAAATCATGCTTCTAGTTAACAAGGCGGATCTTTTACCTCCTTATGTCAGGTGAGCAACCCTCTTGTCCCTTGCTACTTTACCTCATAGTTTTATCATCTTCTTACCAAGTGGTTTGCCTCTGTAGGGAGAAATGGGCAGAATATTTTCGCCTTAACAACATCCTCTTCGTCTTCTGGTCGGCCATGGCCGCTACAGCTGCTCTCGAAGGGAAAGTCTTGAAAGAGCAATGGAGACAACCCGACAACTTTCAGAAGACAGAAGATCCAGAAGTTGTGATATGTGGCAGGGACGAGCTGTTGAGCCGTTTACAGTATGAAGCTCAAGAGATTGTCAGAGCAAGAAACTCTAGAACAGCAGTTACTGTTGAATCTCAACGTGAGAATGCTGTGGTTGGATTTGTGGGGTATCCTAACGTGGGAAAGAGTTCAACAATCAACGCATTGGTTGGTCAGAAGCGAACAGGAGTTACATCCACACCGGGAAAGACAAAGCATTTTCAGACATTGATCATCTCTGATGAGCTCATGCTATGTGACTGTCCTGGTTTAGTCTTCCCTTCGTTCTCGAGCTCCAGATACGAGATGATCACATGCGGTGTACTTCCTATCGACAGGATGACGGAACACCGTGAAGCTATTCAGGTGGTGGCGGACAAGGTCCCTCGTCATGTGATCGAGAGTGTTTACAACATTTCTCTTCCTAAACCCAAAACCTACGAGCGTCAGTCCCGTCCGCCTTTCGCTGCAGAGGTTCTTAGAGCTTACTGTGCTTCTCGTGGCTACGTTGCCTCTAGTGGACTACCTGATGAAACCAAAGCAGCGAGGCAGATTCTGAAAGATTACTTGGGAGGTAAGCTGCCGCATTTTGCAATGCCGCCTGGGATGAGTGAAGAGGACACTAGTCCGGGAACTGGTTCCGATTCTGAAGAAGGTTCAGATGATGAGGAAGAAGGCGAGCAAGTTCCTGGTATTGAAGATGTGCTGGATGATTTGAGCTCGTTTGATCTGGCGAATGGGCTTGCGTCTTCTAAGAAAGTGAGGGTGAAGAAGGAAACAGCGTCTCATAAACAGCACAAGAAGCCTCAGAGGAAGAAGGATAGGAACTGGAGAGTTAAGAACTCAGAGGATGGTGATGGTATGCCTCTGGTTAGAGTTTTTCAGAAACCGGCTAACACTGGGCCTCTCACTATGCGTTGATTACCACCAAAGTGTAGTCATTCTGAGCAAAAGAGACAATGTTCCAAAGTTTTATGTGATACAAATGTGATGGTGTATTATCAAACTAAGATACTTAAAAGTTTGTTTTTTAATTTATTAAAGTTTTGTTAGTTCTTGTTAATTAAGAGCTTTTTATACTACAATTTTGCTCAATATAGATTATGGTTTTGATTAGTAACATGAGTTATATTTGATTTATTTTTAATTATTGATAAAACTCCACATTTTTGTTTGTTTTTAATATTCTATTTCATTTTACTTGTTGTTTAAATTTATATACATAAATTAAGAAAATATTTAATTTTGTATATTCTTAAAATTAAAAATATCATTAATTATACATTTAACTATATTTCAACCAATAGAAAAATAAACTAAAAATATTATTAATAAATTTTACATTGAAATTAGAATGTGGAAAATTTACTTACAATGACAATAAAACTGAAACGAAAATAATATTAAACTAATGATCTCATGTACTTTTAGAACTTATTTGACAAAAAGATCAAAATATATTTAAATAAATACATATATCTACAGTAAATTGAGCACCTAATCTATAGTATATTTTATCAGATTTTACATTAAGTTATAACATTCGTTATAATTCAACTAAGAGATTATATTTTCAATTAAAATATGTTAAGTTTAAAATGTTGGCTATGAAAATTTTGGCTTTTAAAGTTATGACTGTTGTAAAAAAAGTAAAAACATATTAACATTGATGAAGCATATCCAAATCAAAAAATTATGAGATCATAAAAATAAAGTAGAAAATGAATACTAAAAGTTTTTAAAAATCATAATAACAGAACAGAATATCTGTTATTTCATTTATTGGTTTGGATAACAAACAAATAATTGCGAGAGAGGAAAGAGAAACTCTTTATAAAAAATAGAGAGACGAATTTCGTTTTCCCGGATTCCGCGAATGTCTGCTTCGTTTTAATTTCCCTGGAAAATAAACAGTTTCTGTTTTTTTGTTTCTAATAAGGTTGGAGGATCTCACCGGAGAAAAGCTAGCTAGGGTTTCGATTTAATCTCGGGAACTGCATAGAGAGAGAGATGTTGATCAGATATTCCCTTCTGTAGCCGGATCGATCTTACTTAGATTTACTTTTTTTTTTTCTTCTTTCCCCCCTCCCTCATTAGATTGATAACACAATGGATGAAGAAGATTCGTCTATGCTCCCCGAGACCGATCAAGATCGGGACTCCCAACCCCAATCTCCCTTGCCTATGGAGAGGGAGGCGGCTCAAGACGAATCACCACCGGCGGATTCCGGATCGGCGGTGACTCCTGACCCGACGAGTCCCCAAGAGCAGCAGCAGCAGCAGCCGCCGCAAGTCGTCGGTCCGAGGTGTGCGCCGACGTACTCGGTGGTGGATGCTTTGATGGATAAAAAGGAAGATGGGCCTGGGCCCAGGTGCGGCCACACGCTGACGGCTGTGCCTGCGGTGGGGGAGGAAGGGACGCCTGGTTACATTGGTCCTCGTCTTGTCTTGTTTGGTGGTGCCACGGCTCTTGAGGGTAACTCTGGTGGCACCGGGACTCCCACTTCTGCTACTCCAAGTGCCGGCATCCGTATGTCTTGCCTTCCCTCTATCTTGTCAAGTTAAAGTTGCAACCTTTGTGAGATTGGCAAAGCCAATAACTTGGTGTAGTAGCTGGAAATGACATTGGATGTTAGAATAGTAGTATTAGCCAATGTTTAGAAATCACTAGTCGGTGGTTACGCACTTTATAAAGCCATTATTGTTTAATCGTAGACCGATTTTTTGAATCGTTTCGTTAATACCTGATATACGGACCCGATTTTTAGAACACTGGTATTAGCAGTACTTAGATCTTGGATCTGTAATTCCATTAGTTTACTTATAGATTCTATGTTATAGCTCTTGCTGAGTTTTGAGGTTCCTAGAGTTTCGCGGTTGTTATATATAATTAGGGTGTTCTTTTTCTGTGCAGGGCTAGCTGGAGCAACTGCTGATGTTCATTGTTATGATGTTCTTTCTAATAAGTGGACTAGGTGAGCATAATTTCTTTTTTTTGTTTTCCTATATAACTGCATGAGATACTGTCCTTTTTTTATATGTTTGGATCCTAGTTGATTTGATGAAATGAGGTTACAGGCTTACACCATTTGGAGAACCACCAACCCCAAGAGCCGCGCATGTTGCAACTGCAGTCGGGACTATGGTAGTTATTCAGGTAGGGGGAAAACAATGCTATTATAAGCTTATCAATTGAAGATGGTCATTTTCCCTCAGCTTTGGAAAGTGCTTCTGAATGTTCTATCTGGTGCAGGGTGGAATTGGTCCTGCTGGTTTATCGGCCGAAGACCTTCACGTTCTTGATCTCACTCAACAACGGCCACGATGGCACAGGTTTGAAAATAAACCCGCCACTAGTGGACAGAGTTGTTGTTCAGGGTATAAGCTATATACTTTGTGTCTTGATATAAGCTATGTGCTCTATCCAGGGTTGTTGTTCAGGGTCCTGGACCAGGACCGCGTTATGGACATGTTATGGCACTTGTGGGACAAAGGTATCTCATGGCAATTGGTGGAAATGATGGTATGCATTTTTCAACGTTTGCTTATCTCAGTATATTATGTTGGAGCATTATATTCTCCTTAAAGGTCCTCATTCTGAACCTTTTATTAAACCATTAGGAAAACGTCCACTCGCTGATGTATGGGCCTTGGATACTGCCGCCAAGCCTTATGAATGGCGTAAGTTGGAACCAGAAGGAGAAGGTCCACCTCCCTGCATGTAAGTTTGATTACATTCTTTTATAATTGTGTGATTTGCACTGGAGTACTAATGTATTTGATATTTGTACGTTGTACCTAGGTATGCAACTGCAAGTGCGCGATCCGATGGTCTTCTTCTCCTCTGTGGTGGAAGAGATGCAAATAGTGTGGTAAGTGTGATTTTAAATTTTTTGGCTTCTGCGTTGTTGTGAGATGTGAATTGGACTAAGAGAATTAGCAAATTGAAGTATTATATTTCTTCCCAACTAAAAATTTAGCTGCAATGAAGAGGAGGATGTACCTCCACTCTGCAAAATAAATTAAACAAGAGTTTGTGTTTAAACACACTCTAAAGTATAACAAGCTTAACTTCTATCCAAGACTTTGTGAAGCCTCTACGAAAGAAAACGAACTATAACTTCTGTTGTCATCAAAGAAAAGATATTAGCAGTTAGTTGTTTATTGATGACCTTTATTTTGAGAAGTTGTCAAATTTGGGTAGAGTAAAATTTGAAACTCAGTGAACTGCCTTGGTCTTGAATGCTTGACTTGTTTTTTTTTTTCAATTGATAGCCTCTAGCCAGTGCATATGGACTTGCTAAGCACAGAGATGGACGTTGGGAATGGGCCATAGCCCCTGGTGTTTCACCATCTGCTAGATATCAGCATGCAGCAGTATGGAATTCGTACTCTTTAGTTCTCTTATCTGGCCTCATCAGAATAATTAAACTGTTTGATGGCTTATCTAGGTCTTCGTAAATGCAAGACTTCATGTGTCCGGTGGGGCACTTGGTGGTGGACGCATGGTTGAAGACTCATCCAGTGTTGCAGGTTAGCAAACAACAAGATGCAATTTGAATATCTGATCTGATGTTTGTGTTGTTGGATGGTCCATGAGGCAATACTTATGTTTCCTTGATAATAGGTGTACCATGTTTAGTCTTCGTTACGCCATTGTTGAAATGTTTCTCACGTGTAAACGAAAGCTGTATAAAAGAATATGCTGTTATATTAGTGCCAATTGAGGTTGTTTTGGCAATAAAAGTATCACTTAAGCCTTTTAGCCATAGTTGAAATGTGTCATTTATAGCCGAGAGCTGTTCATAATTGTTTTATACTAATATGTGCACTGAGTGGACCTACAGTTTTCTGATTATTTAACCTATTGTCTTTGTACAGTCTTGGATACTGCAGCAGGTGTATGGTGTGATACGAAATCAGTTGTTACTAGTCCTAGAACTGGCAGGTACAGTGCCGATGCAGCTGGTGGTGATGCTTCTGTTGAGCTCACTAGGCGTTGCAGGCATGCCGCTGCTGCAGTTGGTGATTTGATATTTATCTATGGCGGTTTACGTGGAGGTAAGGAGAAAAGCTAGGCAAGACTTAATTCGATATTTCGATGTACCTATGATGTTCTGATAGTTGTTAAATTTCACAATTTCCTGTGCATGCTTCTCTATGAGGAGGACTGATTTCTGTGATTGGATTTTTCATTGAATGTGGCACAATATACATCGTATTGCCCGTTTGTGACACTGTAGAGTTGCACTTTCTTAACTAGGTTTTGTTTTCTTTTTACAAATCTGAGAGATCATATCAGGATTTCTAGTTTTGGATTTCTCCAAAAGTTAGCTCTCTCCGTCTTGTAATCTGTTGCACCATTTTAATTTCAAAAGATGGCATCACAACAACTTAACTATCTATTGTTGATACTTTAGGGGTTTTACTCGATGGCCTATTGGTTGCTGAGGATCTTTCGGCTGCGGAAACAACATATGCTGCTTCTCATGCTGCTGCTGCTGCAGCAACAAATTCGCCGCCAGGTCGGCTACCTGGAAGGTATGGTTTTTCAGACGAAAGAAATAGGGAGTTATCTGATTCAGCCACCGATGGTGCTGTTGTGTTGGGAAGCCCTGTTGCACCCCCCGTAAATGGTGATATGTATACTGATATAAGCTCTGAAAATGCAGTACTTCCAGGAACTCGGTTAGCCAACTTCTTTAAATAGTAATATATCTTTTTTTGTATTGTTAACACGGTGATGTATTTAGTGACGAATATCTAATACAACTTTGTAGGAGAACAAGCAAGGGTGTGGAGTATCTTGTTGAAGCATCGGCGGCAGAAGCTGAGGCGATCAGTGCTACGTTGGCTGCTGCCAAGGCTCGGCAGGTCAATGGTGAAGTTGAGCTCCCAGATAGTGGTGGAGAAACTTCACCTAGTGGGACACCTACGTTTTCGCTAAAGCCAGATTCTACGGGATCAATCGGTGTTACTCCTGCAGGAATTCGTCTTCATCATAGAGCCGTGAGTGCCGCCCTTATTGTTTTGAGTAACATCTAAAGTCTTGAAATATATTTCTAATACCATGTTCCTTCATTTACTAGTAATTCTTACTGAGAGTTTCACGAGAAATGCATTTTTGGTTTATAATGGTTCTGGTACTATGTCATTAGGTGGTGGTTGCTGCAGAAACTGGTGGCGCCTTGGGTGGAATGGTTAGACAATTGTCTATTGATCAATTTGAAAATGAGGGACGACGTGTCAGTTATGGGACACCAGAAAGTGCAACTGCAGCAAGGAAATTATTAGATCGACAAATGTCAATCAATAGTGTTCCTAAGAAGGTAAAGATGTTTGTTCTCCACATGAAGTATTGCAATAAAATCTTGTGATCCTAGACATGGATTTAAAAAATACAGTAATACATTTGTTAAAAGGGTACAAATCGTGAAATGATGCTTTCTTGGCGTGCCAATGATGAAAATTGAAAGTATGTAAGTGATATTGTAAAAGTATAGATATAAATTAACTCCTTGTTTGTGTTACGGCCAACTCATCTGTGAAGATTCCTCTGCTTCTTCTATGTTGTTCAACTGGGAATTGGGTGTCTAATGTCTAAAGCTTCACTTAGTAGTTTGCCAAGTGCCTGATCGGGAGCTTCTAATGAACTCTTTTTTTTTTACTTATGTGTGAATAGGTGATAGCTCATCTTCTGAAGCCTCGTGGGTGGAAGCCTCCAGTTCGACGCCAGTTTTTCCTAGATTGCAATGAAATAGCTGATCTTTGTGATAGTGCAGAACGTATCTTCTCTAGTGAACCAACTGTATTACAACTTAAAGCTCCTATCAAAATATTTGGTGATCTGCATGGACAGTTTGGGGATCTTATGCGCCTTTTTGATGAATATGGTTCACCATCTACAGCTGGAGACATTTCGTAAGTGCACCGCTAAAAATTCTGACATCATTGGCCGCGACTGCTTTTTCTTTTGATCTCTTTACTGAGACATTACTCATTCTGTTGTATAATTGTCAGATACATCGATTACCTCTTCTTAGGGGACTATGTTGATCGGGGTCAACACAGTCTAGAAGTAATCTCCCTTCTTCTTGCGTTAAAGGTAGCTCTAAGCGTATTATGTTAGTTTTGACTTGCTACGGGTGTTCTAGTTGCTTGACCGTACATGGTTTGACATTCTAGTCTCGTTACTGCAGGTTGAGTACCAGCATAACGTACACTTAATTCGGGGAAACCACGAAGCTGCGGATATTAATGCCCTTTTTGGCTTCCGAATAGAGTGTATTGAGCGAATGGTAATGTGTTCTGCTTTTAAATCTCTCGTTTCCATTCCATGTTTAGTTGTCTCATACTGTGGTTGCTTTGCAGGGTGAACGTGATGGAATCTGGGTGTGGCACCGAATAAACCGTTTGTTTAATTGGCTACCTCTGGCTGCATCGATTGAGAAGAAAATTATATGTATGCATGGGGGTATTGGTCGTTCTATAAATCATGTGGAGCAGATTGAGAACATTCAACGTCCAATTACAATGGACGCTGGCTCCATTGTGCTCATGGATTTATTATGGTCAGTACATGTCCTTTGTAGGTTGTTCATGCTATTCCTTTGGTTGAAGTCTTACTAGTTTATTAATTTGGAATTTGTTTAGGTCGGATCCGACTGAAAATGACAGTGTTGAAGGTTTAAGGCCCAATGCTAGAGGCCCTGGATTGGTTACTTTTGGGGTGAGTAATTTTCTTTTGTTTCAAATTTATACGGTGTCTGAAAGTCTGTTTTTGTCTTCCTTGAATTCCCAGTAACTTACCATATGAAGACGTGTTTATTACTTTTTTTACCTGTACTGTTATTGATCAAGACTTGGTAAATGCAGCCTGACCGAGTGATGGAGTTTTGCAACAACAATGATCTGCAATTAATTGTGCGTGCACACGAATGCGTGATGGATGGATTTGAGCGTTTTGCTCAGGGGCATTTGATAACTCTCTTTTCCGCTACAAACTATTGTGGTATGTGCATGGACTCACTAGTGCCAAAAAACTGATCAGATAGCGTGATGTGACTATATATATATATATATGTTTGGTTAGTAACCTTAGACTAACCTCAGGTACTGCAAACAATGCTGGGGCTATCTTGGTATTGGGGAGAGATCTTGTAGTTGTCCCTAAGCTCATTCATCCGTTACCTCCAGCAATTTCATCAACTGAAGCACCAGAAGGACATACAGAAGACACATGGATGCAGGTTGCCATTGATTCACTTAAGTACATTCATAGTTTGACATGAAAATTGGTACTTAGCATGGTATTGGCCTTCTTTTTTTTTTTTTTGTGCAGGAGCTGAACGCAAATAGGCCAGCGACACCAACCAGAGGACGTCCACAAACAGCAAATGACAAAGGAGGTTCTTTGGCTTGGATGTAAGGTTAGACGAAGAGGCACTCGTGCACATACATAACCGCAACCAAAACACTTGTAACGTCCTATGCCGTCTGGTGTTCCTCTTGTGTTTTTTTTGTACAGAAAAGATGAGCAATAGACGAAAGGGTAGAGAAGTCAGTTTTGGTTGGTGGTTTAGTAGTGATTTGTAGAGTTTTATTCGTTCGGGCTTTGTTGGTCCTCTCTTTCAAAATCTTGTTTTCTTTTTTTTGGTTACCTTCTTCTTGTTTTGGTTTGTGGTATAGTTTCTTGGCGAGTGGGATACGAGTTATTAGAATGGTAATGGTCGACGTACAATCATCCGTATTAGGGTGTGTATTAGTTGAGGATTGGCACTACTGTCTTTTTTTCTATTTATTCTGTATCAAGTAGACGTTTGTGGCTTTTGTATTTTCTTTAAAAAAGAAACTTTCAGTTCATACATTTGTAACGTTTGTGTTTATATAATATCAAGATACGAGACTATTTAAACTTTAGCAATATGTTTATGAATATCCAACGCAAGTGACTTATGAATATATAAAATACCAATGATTACATTTTACCGGCAAAATGAGAAGAAAAAGGAGTATACGAAATGATACATATTACAATCATTCAAAACTACAAAGACCCAACCAAATGGTTTCCTAATGCTGACTTCCATGAATACTTGCTTTTATTCGTTATCATTGCCAAATTCCCACCAGGCTACCACTGCGCCTTATAGCTCATCCTACACAAAAATTCAGAACCATGCAAGTTATACAACTAAGATGCTTTAGCACTAGAACGCATAAACCACTTGGTTACTTACATGGTAATCGTCCATGTAATCACGTCGGTGGTGCTGCAAAACAAAACATTTATAAAGTTCACTCACTAACATTCCAGGACTAACAGAGTTAAGTAGGAGAACAAAACAACATAACTGCATTAGTCTCAATGTCTACGTACCCGTTTGTAACGATGCCTCCTGTCCCTGTGTCCATACCGGTCACCCCTCTCCTTTCGTCTACGTTCCCCTTCTTCTCGAGCTATCCGAGCTTCCTGCAGTCGTCAATTTGTATGAGATCATATGATTAAGATAAACAGAGGGAGATTTGAAAAGCAAATAAGAACTTGTTTTTGTAAAGTACAAACCTCATCTTCTCTAGCTTTTTTTTCTTTCTCAGCTTCCGCAAATAACTCCTTCTCAGACTGGTTGGTATAGCAGAGTTATACATAGCACATCAGATTACTAATAAGACATTTTCTATAATAAAAAAAAGCATGCAGAGAAACTCATTTGATTTTTTCTAAAAAGAAGATTATCCAAAGGCATGGAGAAATCTACCTCCCTGTGCTGAGCAAAATAGTCATCCACCATGCTCCTTGCATATTCCGGGTCATCACTGATCAATATATTGTCAAATATTGAACCAGCCTTTACCTGCAGTGACAACATCAATTTCTCAATCCAGCTGTGCACTAGATTATGTTGATATTTAATATTGGATGGAATTCAAGAATGATCTAGAGCTTACCTGCCATACTTCAATGCCTGCATATCTTATAGGCTTCAGAACATAAAGATCTGGATCATCTTCAAACTCTGAGAAACAAAAACAAAAACAAAAAACAGAAGCTCAAGCTTAGCATTACCAAGAAGTAATCCACCCCAAACACACAAATAACACATTACATAGAAACATGCCTGGGTTATCTATCCATGGGTTCTTCCATTTTCCCTTGTAGTTCGGGTTCTTGATTTTCTGCAGGAAAAAAAGATAATGTTTTAATAAAATGCCAAAAGGGGTAAAAGACATATTGGCCAAATCTATATATAACCACTGATGTCTGTTAAATCAAGTACCTTTGCTTTCCAAGAACCTTTGTACGCAGGATTAGGGATCATTGGAGGTTCCCAGAGACCGTTTTCTTCCTCATCCCAGTCCTCAGGCTACAAAAACAAGGAAAGAGATAAGATAATAAAACATAAAACTTAACAAAACTATCACAAACCAATGAGTTCCAACAAAAAAAAGATCATAAGACCACTACATGAAACACAACTATAAACCAATCAACTAAAGAGTACACTTTAACAGTACATACCTCTTTAGCTTTTTGGTCTGGAATTTGCCGCGGAATTGAATCAAAACCCTGTCAAAAAAAGAAAAAGAATCAGTTGCATGAATCAAACTACGAGTTAACAGCATATCAGTATGTGAACTGAATAGCTTCCTCTCAGTACATATAGTGTTTACTAAACAAGTTACCTCAGGTTTGACATCCTCAGGGTCATCAATATACTCTCTGTCATCCCAGTCCACAGGCTGCAAAAATCCATTTTCACATTTTAGCAATCCACATTGTATTTAAGAAACTTTGGAAACATTACAAAGCATTCAAATAGTTTACCTTCTTTGCATTTTTAACCTTAATCTTCCTTGGAGGAAGGATGTCCCAGTCTGTGTACATACTGCCAAACTCCCTCTCTTTATTATCAACAAGGACGCTGTAAGAAGCGTCAGGCCGCAGAATAAATGTGTAGAAGTGATTTAACTTGTCTGTTTCACATTCCAAATCCTTTTTAATCGGATAGTTCTGTCCCTGATATGAGAGTATAACATGAAGCTTCTTTGTCTGCGTGCCGCAGATGTCTGGTCCAAACATGAGACTGCATAGGAAAAAGGAAAGCACTAATGAGAATCCCCAAACACAACACCATCATTTTCATAAACACTAAAACCAACACTTTCATTGTTCTTTTCCACTATGGTCTCATAACTAAAACCAAGGCAACTCGAGTAAGTATGGATATAACCTTCGCTGAAAGAAGTCACTAAGGGATGATGCAAAAGATTAACCTGTAAGGAGTATCACCACCAAATTGCTTCTGGTTAACGTAGCCAGAGAGGAGCTTGATGTAAGCGCCACCACATTCTATGTCTTGTTCGATTTTGACAGAGTACTGGACAACAAGAGTCCTGTTTTTGTTGCTGAACTCTGGAATCTTTGTAGAAATTGCGTAATGCTTGGCATCATTATAGGTCTGAATGCCTAAACACAAAGAGGAAAAAATTGCAAAAGCAAAAAACTCATAAGTGAAAACCAACTAAAGATTCTATTGGCTCAAGTCAACTTCAAAGATCAAAGGAAATAAAGTAGGCAACTCCATGCCGTTTACAAAAAAAGACACAACATATAAAAAAGATCTTAAACCACTGAAGCATGATCACAGGACACAAGACATGAAAGCAGAGAGCACCAGAAACTAAGATTTAAAGTTGAAAGGGTTGACGAAAGGAAGTACCTTTATTGTCAGGATCACCGGGCCATTTACCGGCGGTGTGCTTAAAGGTTCCGGCTTTGCCTTCGTTTCTCTTCCAATCAGATAAGACCCACCTGCTTTTCCATCCACCTGAACACATACATCTGACTAAGTTAGTTTTAGAAATCTATAAATAGAAAGCCTAAAGATAGAAACTTTTTTTTGTTTTAAAGAGAGAAAGAGTGTTGTGTGATTGATACTTCACCTTCGAAATGCTCCTCTAGGAAGATCTCGGAGAAAGCCAAGGGAGTAAGAGTGAGAAGAGAGAAGAGGAAGAGACGGAAAGGCTTTAGCTTGTTTTGAGTCAATCCCATTTGTTTCAGAATCTTTCTCTCTCTTTCACTCACCAATTGACATGGCTGGGGATATTGTTTGTGGTTTGATCTTTATAAGCAAGATGAGAGAAGGCAGAGAACACAGAGTGAGAGCATTGACCCAATGAGTCGTCGTTTCCCATAATTACAATAACACCCCTTAACGTTTTGTATACTTTCTTTCGTCTTTCCATCCAAGTCTTGTGTTTTGTTTTTTTAAGTCGTCGCATAGAATGTTCAAAGTCGTTTTTCCAGCGTAGGAAGTGGGGCAAAATCACCAATGGTTTCTTTACTTTCCTGGTCTGTCGCCATTATGATGTCATTAACAAAAGCTTTGCCTGTGACCAAGTCCACTAATCATCCTGTTTAACATATTAAGTATGATGTATGTACCCTTTTTGTTTTTGTGACAATTGTTCTTGAAACACACAGAAATTCCCCTGCGATCAATTATTTTTCATTTCTTTATACAATATATCGTTTACGTATTACTAAAACTAATTAAGCTAACTATGAAAGATGGTAATAAATCAATCTTAGCTTAAATATTTTTAGTATATTTAAAATTTGATAAATATGAAAATAGTTTACATTTTAACACTAAAATATTTTAAATGTTACCAACAAAAAATTGAGTTAGTGACTAGAACTCTTAAATGACCTAGTATGAATTTACAAAATCACATGTCCAACATAATTTGGATATCAAATTAGAATGTTAATTGCTATGATTCTCCCAATTATTAGAAAACGGTAGGTAGTAGTAGGCAATTAGGCATGGACGTTTGGTATTCGATTTGGTTATTTTGGTTTTTAGTTTTTAGTATTTTGGTTTTAGAGATATGTGAATCATTCAGTTATCTATGAAATTTGATTCGGATCGAATTCAATTTTTTTTTTTGTTTCTGAATCGGTTCGGATAACAATTATAAGAACCGACAAACTAGTGTTCCGGTTCGGTTACGGTTAGAACAGTAATATTATTATTGGGACAAACAATGATGTGAGTTATTTGCCTAAAGGTCCCTTGAAACAATCCCATTTACAGAATCACCCTCGCCACCAAGAGCTTTAGTAGAATCACTTATACAAAGAGTGTGCCTGTCTTGTCACAAAAAAAAAAAAAAAAAAAAACAAAGAGTGTGCCTGTCTACTCTAGAATTTTAGTGACCTTTGCTCCATCCTCCACTATGATCAGCTCAGATCAGATGGTCAAACCCCAAACCGACGCAGTAGATGTCTTCTGGCACGAAGGAATGCTCCAACACGACGCCGTCGAAGGCGTCTTCGACACCGGAGTCAACCCCGGATTCCTCGACGTATTGGAGAAGCACCCAGAGAACGCCGATCGCGTCAGGAACATGGTTTCGATTCTCCAACGCGGTCCCATCGCTCCCTACGTCAACTGGCTCCCCGGTCGTCCCGCAATCCTCTCGGAGCTTCTAACGTTTCACACTTCAGGTAGTTTTTGAACTTTAAGGAAGAGACTTTAATTATAGACTCTGTTTTCTTGCATACACTCTGATAAAGGAAGAGACTTTACACTTTGATCTCTGTTAAAGACAGAGACTTTATACACTTTGATTATCTGACTCTGTGAGGCACAGAGATTATAGACTTTGATCTCTGTTTTATTGCTTACACTCTGATAAAGGAAGAGACTTTATAGACTTTGATATCTTCTTTCTTACTACACTCTGTCAAAGGAAGAGGCTTTATAGACTTTGATTCTCTGCTTCGTAACATACACTCTGTTAGTGGAAGAGACTCTATAGACTTTGATCTCTGTTTTCATGCATACACTCTGATAAAAGAAGAGAATTTATGAACTTTGATCTCTGTTTTCATGCATACACTCTGATAAAAACTCTGATAAAAAGTAGAGAATTTATGAACTTTATAGACTCTATTTCCTTGCTTACACTTCGGGTAAAGGAAGAGACTTTATGGACTTTGATCTCTTCTTTCTCACTTCACTCTGTTAAAAAGGAAGAGGCTTAATAGACTTTGATCTCTGCTTTGTAACATACACTCTGTTAAAGACAGAGACTTTATAGACTTTTGATCTCTGTTTTCTTACTTACACGGCCTTTGTTAAAGGAAGAGACTTTATGGGAGTTTGATCTCTGTTTTTCTTATATACACTATGTTCCTTGTACAGAATACATAAACAAGCTAGTGGAGGCAGATAAATCAGGAGAAAGGCGCGAGATCTCCGCAGGTACTTTCATGAGTCCAGGTTCGTGGGAAGCTGCGCTTCTTGCAGCTGGAACAACTCTATCAGCAATGCAACACATTCTTGACAGCCATGGGAAGGTAGCTTATGCTCTGGTACGTCCACCAGGCCACCACTCTCAGCCTACTCAAGCTGATGGGTATTGCTTCCTCAACAACGCAGCTCTTGCCGTGAAGCTAGCATTGGATTCAGGGCGTTGCTCACGAGTTGCGGTTGTTGACATCGATGTGCACTACGGAAACGGCACAGCTGAAGGGTTTTACAGGTCTGACAAGGTTCTTACGGTGTCGCTGCATATGAACCACGGGTCGTGGGGGTCGTCTCATCCGCAGAAAGGGTCGGTTGATGAACTTGGTGAAGATGTGGGGTTGGGTTATAACCTGAATGTTCCTTTACCTAATGGAACCGGTGACAAGGGTTATGAGTATGCGGTGAATGAGCTTGTGGTTCCTGCTGTTAGAAGGTTTGGACCTGATATGGTTGTTCTTGTTTTTGGTCAAGACGCCAGTGCTGTAAGTTCTTTCTTCCTTTTGCCTCTCAAAAACATTGTAAGTTCTAATCACACTGAACATATCCTGCAGTTTGATCCAAATGGGAGACAATGCCTGACGATGAACGGATACAGAAGGATTGGGCAGATAATGAGGGCAGTGGCAGAGGAGCACAGCAATGGAAGGTTGCTGATGGTGCAAGAAGGAGGGTATCATGTAACATATGCAGCCTACTGCCTCCATGCCATGCTTGAAGGCGTGCTGAAGATTCCAGAACCGCATCTACCGGATCCGGTGGCTTATTACCCTGAAGATGAAGCTGTTGCTATTGAAGCTGTTAAGTCAATCAAAAGATACCACTCTGAATATGTTCCATTTCTCAGAGGAACTTGAAGAAGTGTGGTTTTTTTTTTAATTTTGTTCCTGTGTTGTGGAGCATAGAACCATGCAATTAAAACTGAGTTCACAAGTTTGGTTTATTCTGCCCCACTCAAATCAAGTATACTATGATTGAAAGGGACAGATTCTGGGTTTTTGTAACGTTCCATGCAGCTAAAGAATCTTTGTTACGTTCCTTGCAGTTAAAGAGTTTGGTTTGGGAAGGGACAGCTTTGGAGACCTGATTATACGCTCTATGGTTACTTTGTAGGAAGCATTATTGCCACCCCACAGTCCGACCAAAGTTCAGTTTTCTCAATATGAAGATCCTGTAGGCTTTAGAGGTTTGGGCTGTGGCCCATGGGGACAAAGTAACAATCGGCATGGATATGGGTAATTTGAAAGAAGAAAAAAGTACACTACACATACAAGAATTTGAGTAATTGAAAGAAAAAACACTTGATTTTATTTTAAAATCTTATATGTATAAAACAATTACGAAATTAACAATTATAGAAAATTTTATCCATATTTTATGATTATAAGCAAAATTGTTTTTTTTTTCTAAAATTTGGCAAAATTGTTGTTTTGTAAAAAAAAAAAGATTGTTGTTTTGTTCGACAAACATTTTTCTAAATAAGATTTAGTAAAATTAATTATTTTGTAAAATAATCATCATTTTTTTAACAACCTATAATTATCATATTATATATCTATAGAAATATTTCTACGTAGAAATATGTTAAAAAGGACATTTCTACAATGATAAATGCTGTGGAGTTTTATTAAATTAATAGTGGAGGAGACTATGCATAATGGATCGCTTATCGAATAAATAAGTAACGAAACAAACACTCTCCTTATGAAAGCCCTGTTTCAAAAAAAAAAAAAAAAACACTCTCCCATAATCATTTTTATGATGTCATATTCTCTGAGGATACCTTCATTTGATGAATGACACATAAATCGTCAAATCATTTACTAATTTAAATATATGTATTTCGTTGACTTGCATATCTTTCATGAACTGATTTTCATGATGTCATTTGCTTACAGATACCGTTATTTGGTGTAAGGATACATCAATGGTCAAAAGGTTTATCAATTTAAATATAGGTATTTCTTTCCCTTGCATATATTTCCTGAACTACAAATTAGGGATCAAATATGTGTAATATGCTATGCTACTTACTATTCATGTATTTAGTAAACATATGTCATATTAATAATTTTCTTAAGAAATAAGGGTTTTATTTTTTTTTATTAATTAGTAGTTTATTAAGTTTTATTTGCATATGTAATTTTACCCTAAGCAGATAAATTACACGAGGAAAAAAAAGATAAATTACACGAGGAAACATTCACTTTACTATTGAGTATTTAACTGATTTTTTTTTTATTTAACTGATTTTTTAAAAATAAAACATTAGTAAAAAAAGAAGAACATTGTAGTATAGTCCCCACTTGTCTCTCTTCCTCTCAAAACAAACCCCATTAGTCTTTTCAGATTTTTTGTATGCTTCCTCCACCCATCTCTTCTCTCTCTCTGTCTCTCTCTATCCTTCTTCCTCTCCTCTTTGCTTCCCTTTTCTTTAATTTATTCTTCCAAGATCAAATAGTTCCTTCTTTGATCTCATTGGCATACCAAAATTTTCAATATAACCCAAATAAGAAGTGAGATATCATTGAAGAGAACCCACAAGTTCAAAAATGTCTTTAGATTTATCATCTGATCGTGTTTGCTATGTTCACTGCAACTTCTGCACCACGACTTTAGCGGTAATCTCTCTCCCTCTCTTTCCCTGTTTCTATAATCAAAAATGAAAATCTTTCTCGAAAGAAAGAGTGTTCGGTATTAACTGATCAGGGCTAGATCTCATTTTTCTAACATAACTCAGACAGCAAGAATATTATTTTTATTTTTCTAAAAAAAGAATATTATTTTTTATGAAACTTGATAAATATTCTATGAAGAATTTTGCATCTGGATATGAAATAACCTTTACCTCTGATTATTGATGAAAACACATAGGGGAAGTTTCTTGATCTTAGAAAATAAGAAACCCTAAGTTTTTAATTTTACCTTTTTCGTTGGTGGAGACGACTGATCTCTCTGGCGCGTGATGAGATAAATATACCCAAAGAAGCAAAAAAAAAAAATCGGTGATTAGACCATATCTTAGTGCTCAAACAAAGTAAACTCAAAGGAAACAGCCCCTACCAAATTTAGGGTTTTGTGTGTAGGTTTATAGTCTACTACCTAGCATCATATTCCCTTAATTCACAATATTGTGAAGGTTTATTTTTTGTCCTTTTCAAAGACATATTTTTCTTTGGTGTTTCAGTATCTTTGGTGTGTCAGTAAAGCCTTCATTTTCTTAAATACTAATAATTCCCTAAGTTCCAATTGCCATTAATATTTCCTGTAAAAGGAATTGGTAGATACAGTGTTGGTGCCTGTATCCATGTGATACAGGCTCAAAAACTTTCACCAAGTCTTCCAGCTCTGACTTCATATTATCTTTGACTTGTATATAGCTGTAGTATGTGACACACATATATATACATATATCATATCAAATTATTAATCGTAGATCTTTGATCTACAAAGTGTGGTCCATGTAAAAAAATGTTTACATCACATCACCAGCTGATAGTTTAAAATGACTTTTTAATTCTCCAAATTTTGTGTTTGTTTTTTTCCTTCAGCGTGATGAAGCTAATTTTGTTATATGTATATGATAGTTTCAAATTTTATTTGACTTGTTCTCAAAAAAATTATTATTTGACTTTCACTATTTTTAGCTTCATAGTCTGGCTTAATATTGTTTACTATTTACCAGTTTTATGTGACTATTTAATAACATCCATCTATATATCTATGTATCTATATATCTATCTATATGTATAACATACAGATCATTGGTCTATGATATATAAGCTATCCCCAAAAACTGACTAGGACGCGTAGCTTGGTAGAGGTGGACACGGATCAAATAATACTCTATTTTCAGTATTTGTGATTTTGCGATTTTTTATTTTGGAAAAATACGGATATCTGATTTTTTGGATATCCGGAAAATTTATAGATATTTACGAATATTCACAGAAATTTATGGATACCTTATCCACTTTATTTAATACAAGTAAGAGTACAAAACATTATACATACTGTTTTTTATTTTTTAAATTACATAATATAAAAGATAAACTAAAATTTAATGAAACTATGTGTTTTTATGAAATTTTAAAATTAATAAATCTTTCTTATAGTTCCTATAAAGATTTTATATTTTTCTTAATTTTATATCTAATTTATAAATAAAACTAATAAAATTGTATGTTAAAATAATAATTATATAAGATTATACATTTAAAAATTAATAAAATTGTTTGTTAAAATAATAATTATATAAGATTATACATTTAAAATCTCTATATTTAGTTTTATATATATATATACATCCATCTATCAGTATATAAGTCAGGCCGGGTTGGTTATCCGCCTCTAAATTTTTCAATATTTTTATTTCCTTCATTTGAACGGATATTAATTTTTAGTATTTACTTTGTTTCGGAGACTTACGGATATCCAATTTTTTTCGGATCGAATCAGAATAAATAACGAATCAAATCAAATTTAATGGAAAAAATACAGAGTCCTATAGCCAGGTACTTAGTTTAAACTAGCGTAGACGTGCAGTAACTCTAGTGTGATTTCGAATGTCATGTCTAACTTGTATATAAGTCCGGTTGTGAATTTTCAGAGCTTAAAACATAATCACGATAAACTCTTGTAAGTTGATTATACACGAAGTGCTATCCTAACGAAGTGCTATCCTACATATAAATAAAAGAGTACTGGAGCTGTTAGCGTGACGCTGATTAGTGATAAGGGACAAAAACGATCACATTTAATCAAAAATTGTTGAAGGTCGTCTTGCACAAAATAGGGGTAGTATTTTAGCGGATAGTACAAAGGATTTGTTCTACCCAGTTCGAGCAACAATTTTTTGATCTATGCAAAAGCTGCAAACTGTTAAATCATGGCCGATCTTGACCACTTCGGATTGGATATGTACACAAAAATAATAAAAAGGCTATAATTTAAGATGGTACCATCACATATTGTGTTAAGGACTTTATTGGCTGTGGTTAAGGTCACGTCGTTTTCTAGCATGACTGTCTTCTTCTTACAAGCTTCATCAACCATGCTTCATATCTTTGCTATCTTTTATCATGTTGCCTTGAGGATTGTGTGTCAGACATATAAGTAATCAGAACCCACCATACACAAAAATACACCCATCTCATAATAAACATATTGAGATTCTAAAGTTACAGTTTTACCCAATGTTTTTTTTTCAATTAATAATAAAATGAAAGTAGATGCATGCATGATGACAGTTATCAGTGTTGGAATTAAAAATAGTAAACTTGATAATACTATCTTTAGTTTACATATATGTTAAAATATTTTATTATCTGATTTAATTTCATATAAACACAAACCATTGATTTAATTTAGAAGGGTACTATGTACATTATTCCCTATAATTGAAGGCACTAGAACACGCAAATATTTTGTTTATTTATTTGTGAACGATTATAGAAACTACAAATTAAATATATTATGAAATATACTGATCTATTTGTAAGTCAACAAACGAAAACCTATTATTTGTTTTATCCACGAAAATCTTAGTTGGATATGTATCTGTCAGATCAAATCACTGTTTTATGATTAACCAAAAATATACTGTTCTATATAGGATGGAATAGTAACATACGTAATGTTTCAAACTATCTAATTTATATAGTGCATGTACAATATAATTAAGAAAGTTTTTTCCTGTTTGCAATAGAGATTTGATCTAACCAGCCAATCGAAATATAGGATAGCGGTAAGCAAGAAAAAAACTTGTCCGCGTATATATACTTTGACTTGAGAGATCTTTTTTTTTGGCTAAAGACTTGAGAGATCTTACAAACTAATATATATATATATGATCAGGTAAGTGTACCATACGCAAGTTTGTTCACACTTGTGACGGTGAGATGTGGCCATTGTACCAATCTACTCTCTCTCAACATGGGTGTTTCACTTCATCAAAGCTCGCCTCCTCCCATTCATCAAGATCTTCAGGTATAACAATCATTACGACTTCGAATCTTTTTTTGTTACCATGCGCATGCATGTAGAATTCTTGCTGATATAGTCTTTGAAATTGTGAAGCAGCCTAAGCAACACATAACCTCTTCGGTAACAAGGAAAGAATGGGGATCATCTTCCAGGAGCTCCAACCATTACTCAACCACATTGTCAGAAAATGTCGATCGGGAGGCTCCTAGAATGCCTCCGATTCGTCGTAAGTCGCTCTTTCCTGTCACATTTAATGCACAAGCATCACAAGTATATTTGAAGTTTGTGTGCATATATATGCAATGAGTCCATAATTATATGTCATGGCAGCACCAGAGAAAAGACAACGCGTTCCTTCGGCCTACAACAGATTCATCAAGTAAGTTTCTAATATTTGTAATGCAATTATCTCTCAACTCTTTCACTACAATCTTAAAAACTCTCTCTTCTTAATTAGAGAGGAAATCCAAAGGATCAAAGCTGGCAATCCAGCGATCAGCCACCGTGAGGCGTTTAGCACAGCTGCTAAAAATGTAAGCTTCCTTCGTTATCATTCTTTCACAAATATGTGAACTAGATAGTCTACGAGAGGTAGCTCCAAAAAATATTCTTTTAATATATAGGTCCGATGATGATGTCAGATATATGAAAAGATGCAAATAAAATAAGTGTTTTAGTATAAAAAATAAACCACAACAAAAATATAAAAGCTTCTTGAATGCAGTGTTTTCTAATAAAAAGCTTAATTACTAAAATGTAATTCTTAACATTCTTCTTCTTATGCTATCTTTTAAATAATCCAAAAACTGATTTCCAAACACATTAAAAAGCTAATATCCTCTATTTTGTGGTGGGAAAATCCTAGGGTTTTATTCTGTTGTGAATTTTTTGAAATATAATTCTACATACCAATAAGATAGTGGATCCTATTATGCACAATTGGTGGACTGTGTATTGCAGTACATTTTTAAAAATTGCCTTTTGTGTGTAGTGGGCACATTTTCCTCACATTCACTTTGGATTAAAGCTGGATGGCAACAAGAAAGGCAAGCAATTAGACCAGACAGTTGCAGGCCACAAGTCTAATGGCTATTTCTAAAGCCTTTACATATATATTGGTAATGACTATTATATATATACATATATATGTGTGTGTGTTTGCTGATGATGGAAGAGAAGGCTAGGAAGAAGATCATACATAACTTTACATATATATTATATATGCATGTATGTATGTCCCCTTTCTTTTTCTTGTGTGGGCTCCATCTATAACTTCGTTTCTAGCTTACACTCCTCTAATAAGTGAAGCCCATATGTGGTTTTCATATTTGAACCTAATTACTTAAGAAAGAATCTTCTTTGCGAAGATTGTAATATAAATTTCATCTTTCCTCGTTCTGAAATTAAAGGTGTATCTTTTGAGTTATTCTTGGGTGAACCAACCAATAGAAACTTGTTATCTTAGATTAAGTATCTTTTAAAAAGGAAACAAAATAATTATCAAATTGCATTATGTTTTTAAAATAAATGTAAAATAAATAAAAATAGTAATTAACAAAAAACGAATTTTTGAAAAATAATTTTAAATCTGCCAGCAAAAACTACTATACCCTAAACCCTAATCCTAACCCCTAAACCCTTGGAGAACCCTTAAACCCTTGGATAAATTATAAATTCTAATTCATAAATATCAAACTCTAAATCATAAAAACACTGAATTTTTTAATTCTAAATCTTAAACCTTAGATAAATTCTAAACCTTAAAATTTATATATAGTTTTTTAAATACATTTATACAATTACTATTACTTTTATTTATTTTTACTTTTTTATTTTAAAACATAATATAATTTGACAATTATTTTGTTTCCTTTTTAAAAGATACTCAATCTAAAATAACTAATTACTATTGGTTGGTGAACCTTCTAGAGGATGAACCCAGGAAAAAGTATCTTTTTGGTGTGGTCACGAATTTTTGTAATGAGTAGTTTTGTAGTACTATATTAGGAAGATAATTATCTTCTATTGAAAGTTATCTTATTGTTGCATTTATCTACTTGTATATTATTGTTTAGATAACGATAAGGTTCAATATCTTGCGTATCAAGATATCTCGTTGTTGTATATAAACAGAGCTATTGCTCGTATCAATCAAAAGTCACAAGTTTACAAGTCTTTTGTTTCTCAAGTTTACATGGTATCAGAGCTTTCATAAAAAATCGAAAGAAAAAAATTTGGTTTCAGGATTGAATCCGCTCTACTCGACTTTGGTTTTGTTCAGTCTTATTATGACTATTCTCTCTTCTCATACACGAAAGGAGTTGACGAAGTTCGTGTACTAGTCTATGTTGACGACCTCATTATTGCAACCAATTCTATGGCACTCATGTCTCAGTTTAAAACGTATCTCAGTCAGTGTTTCAAAATGAAGGATTTAGGCAAGCTTCGTTACTTCCTTGGGATTGAAGTAGCAAGGTCGGCTGAAGGAATGGTGCTCTCACAACGGAAGTATACGTTGGATCTCATTGCTGATGTCGGGTTAACCAATGCGCGTCCAGTTGCTACGCCAGTAGAGCAGAATCATCATTTAGCAGCGGACAAAAGTACTCTGTTATCTGATCCTAAGCGGTATCGAAGACTTGTTGGCAGACTGGTTTATCTCGCCAATACTCGGCCTGAGTTGTGTTACGCGATTCATCTGTTGTCGCAGTTTATGAAGGCTCCTCGAGAAGATCATTGGCATGCAGCTATTCGTGTTGTGAAGTTCTTGAAAGGGTGTCCAGGTCAAGGCATTATTCTCTCTTCCAGTCCTAATCTGGATGTGTCTCTGTATGTGGATGCAGATTGGAGTAACTGTGCTACTTCTCGTCGTTCGTTGAGTGCACATGTCGTGTTCGTTGGTGGCTCACCTGTCTGTTGGAAAACAAAGAAGCAAAAGACTGTTTCTCTTTCTTCCGCTGAAGCTGAATATAGAGCTATGGGCTCTGCAACAAAAGAGATTAAGTGGGTTATCAACATTTCAAAGGATCTTGGAGTTCCAATTACTAAACCAGTGCCTTTCTACTGTGATAATAAGGCGGCTATGCATATTGCGGCGAACCCGGTGTTTCATGAACGTACAAAACATCTAGAGCGTGATTGTCATAGTGTTCGCGATGCTGTTCTGGCTGGTCTTATTACTACTTCGTATGTCTCGTCCAAGGATCAAATTGCTGATGTTCTTACCAAAGCCCTTGGTCGCCCACAGTTCGAGTATCTTTCTTCCAAGTTGGGAGTTAAGGACCTTCACTCTCCAACTTGAGGGGGAGTATTAGGAAGATAATTATCTTCTATTGAAAGTTATCTTATTGTTGCATTTATCTACTTGTATATTATTGTTTAGATAACGATAAGGTTCAATATCTTGCGTATCAAGATATCTCGTTGTTGTATATAAACAGAGCTATTGCTCGTATCAATCAAAAGTCACAAGTTTACAAGTCTTTTGTTTCTCAAGTTTACATACTACTAACACACACGAGCTTAAAGATGTATGGAGTCAATTGATTATATATCAATTTCAATTAGTGTATGTAGATTTAAAAATAAATAAAAGGATTCTGACAAAAATATTTTTTTCTCGAACACTTTGACTGAGAAAAATGAATATCAATTAATGGACTTTACATGTTTGTTTGTGTATATATAAAGATCTTTATATAAACGAGCCATGTATTTGTACTTAGATTCAATAATAATAATTCTATCTGAGAGCATTTCCAACACATTACTATTTTCACATCTATAATAGTATTTAGAGGTGAAATTGCTCCAACCCACCTCTATTTCTTCCTCTATAATAGAGATCTCTATTTTTTCCTCTATTTATAGAGGAAGAAATAGTATTCCTCTATTTTTTACTTTATATTTTAGAGATTGCTATTTGAGGGGAATACATTGGAGCATATCTCACTTCTATTATAGAATTTCCATATTTTAGAAGTGAAAATAGCAAAATACATTGGAGATGGTCCGAGGATGTTTTTTTTTTGTAAATAACATCTCTGATCATATGGTAACTTTTATGGTGCTGAGAAAATTCTGAAAATTACTCATTCCAAAGAAACATTCTTTGCAAAAAGCAAGTTTCCCAATGAATAGAGTTCAACGGCTGTTTTGAACAGTTCAAAAGAAAAAAATATAATAAACTATGAGAAATTAATGCTCGTGTCTTCTCTTGTCAGCCACAGAACTCGAATCCGGTGGAGTATAAATATTGATGTTAGGTCACATTTTATGTTGCCGATTGGAACACTATTTTAGAAGGCAGATGATCACTGCAGGCAGCATTGATAAAGGAAACAAATATAAAAATCCGTAGCTGACAAGTTTTGTATGAGAAAGATGTGATACGAGTATACGGCTGTTCTCCATCCCTAAAATAGAACTGTGGAAATATAAAAATAGTATTAATATGAAGTGACCGTTTTCACCATAACCACGAAAAACAACATGTTTTCTTTATCATAAAACATCAATGATTCGACTTTTGCAACGCATGCTCCTTTTGTAAAATTTGTGCATGTGTGGTCAACATAATAATTCTTATTAACTCATCGAATCAAAAGTAAAGAAATGTACGTGAGCTCTTGTAGTTATAGTCAACTTTTGCTAAAAGAATGCCACATTGGAAAAGAATGACTCAAGCATCGACCAAACTGCAGTCAGTATTACAGTATATATAGTTTTCACGGTCGACATCAATTTGCTATTCAAGCATATTAGATATAAACGAATTATATAGAGATTGTAAAGTATCTATACAACTCTGATCGATCGCGAGTCTCGACGAAGGTTAGAGATGTGGGGACACGCTTTCCAGTAGTAATACAGACACTTACGTTCACCTTCCATCGTCTCTTCCATGCACACACACATTTAAGAAAGAAAAAACTTGTGTGTAGTAAGTGATATACAATTAATGAATGAGAGAGCGAGATAGAAGAGAAATTGAATGAAGGGTGTCTAAAAGAAAAACAGAATCTGAAACGTCAAATCATGTTAGTTGGGGGTCTTTGTATGCCTTTGGCTCCTTGTGCTTCTGACGGGTCTTGTCCACTCGCTTTAATGTTTAACTTTTTCTTTCTTTTTCTTTTTTTTTTCACTGCGTTGTTAGGGTTTTTGTTTCCTTCTACTCCCTCTGTTTTTAAAAGATTCATGTTTTAGAAAAAAAAATTGTTTCAAAAAGATATATTTTCTACATTTTCAAGACATTAATTAATGAAAAATTGTATATTTTCAAAAATATAATTGTATTTATTAAAATCTTATTGGATCAAAATTTTGGGGAATTGTTAATTAATAAAAACAATGCATTGGTAACTAAAATTTTATGTTTTTCTTAATAAATGTGAAAATTCTAAAACATGGATCTTATAGAAACAGAGGGAGTATTTCTTAAACTATTAATCTTGGTTTATCTGTTATTAGGGAAATTTATTCTTGTAATCAGGTATTCCTATTATATATTTTCTTTCTTCAATTTCATGTTTTATAAGAAAAGCCTAATTACTTAAGGACGAAATACAAATATATATACACACACAAATACTAGGTGGATGCAATTGGTGATATACCACATGCTAAATTTTATTGATCGTCCATGCAATCAGTATGAAAATGCTTCCGACTAACTTAGAAATTTTATTAGTGTTCATGTTCAAGATTATTTATAGAACAGCTACTTAATACTTCATCCGTTTCATTATAAATGTCATTTTGATATTTTTATAGAGATTAATAAAATTGTGTAATAGACTAATATATCCTTATTTAATACATAATTAATTAAATAAAAATATTTTAAATAAAAATCTGTTGGTTATTCAAAAAGGTAAAAATAGATTTAATGTACAAAATTATATTAAGATTATAGAATGACACTAATTTTGAAACAAAATAAAAAACTAAAGTGACACTTGTTATAAAACAAAATGATTATTTAAAAAAAATAGAAAATAGAAAATAAATATATGAAAAAGTAGACAAAGGTTTTGACATATGTAAGATTTGTTCAACGTTGATACCTATATAGAAGATCATATACACTCTCTTTCACACAATAAGATGATCGATGGATGCCAAGTATACCACCAATAAGTTTATATATTGGAACCATTCAACGAAGAAATGTGACCTTTCTTGTCAAGATTATTATTCCTAGTGATAGATAGTGGAGCTTGTTCCATTGTTGTCCTAACATTTTTACAATTTGTTCAAAAAAAAAAAAAGCTCTTGAAAGGAGTACAAATAAAATGTTGGTTCGAAAAATACACTCTTCTTCTTTTCATATACTTTTCAAATATATTGAAATTCTTGAACCCAATTTTTTTTTATTAAATACACTTTTCTTCTTTTCATATACTCCATTGCCTCCGATCCCCTTCATGGACCCACCGTATTTCCCTTCTCTGGTGGTTTGATGTTGTGTTTGAACCATTATCTATGGAACTACAAGTGTCACTTTATGATTGCTTCTGGAGGATCTGTTTGTTTTGTCAAGTAAATAGTGCTGGCTTTTGATGGTAAATAAATGAAGAATATGGGTAGCGTTTTGATCTAATATAGTAAGCATAGAGCAATGCTATATAATAGAAAAGAGTATAAGAGAGTTAAGTTAAAAAGGAGGCTGCTTGCTTTCTGCAAGAAGAAACTTGATGAAAGAGTAGCAGAGAGGATGAAGCAGGAGTTAATTGATAGTCACTAGAGCAGAATGTGCTCTCGGCATTTGGATATTTAGAGAGTGTGGGATTCTCTATGATTACTCCCTTGATCCATGTTTCATGTCCTGCTTAGTTTTAGCCCCTACGTACGTACGGACGCACTTATTTGGAATTGCTTATTGAATACTTAGACGTTTTAAGTTACAAAAAAAAAAAGAGGAATACTTAGACGTTTTGGTGCTCAGGATGTTTGTCTAACATTCGATTTCAGCTCAGAACTGCTAGGGAAGCTGCGACATTTGGTGTAACTGGAGCTGCACTGGAGCTGTTTCTACTGCTGCTTTTGCCTGGAAATACTCTAGGAGTCCATGGTAAAGGTTGGAAAGTGTTGTCTACTTCTATTTGAGGCTGCTTACACGTTGCCAAATACTGAACTGCTCTGTGCTCGAATTGTTATTTGTTATTAACACTGTCGGCCGAAAACTAAACCTAAATCCGAAACACTAAGCCCTAAATCAGAAACCTTAAACCTTTAGATAAACCTTAAACTCTTGGATAAATTATAAATGCTAAATCATAAACATTAAATACTAAATCTTAAAATACTAAATCATGATTTATCCAAAAGTTTAGGGTTTACCTAAGGGTTTAGGATTAAAAGTTTAGTATTTTGCCGACGGTGTTAATAATATTAAAAAAAATATTTTGTAGTTAATATTATTTTTTAAAATAATGTAACTAAAAAATATTTTTATTATTTTGTTTCTTTTTCCAAAATACTTCGAATCTGACATAACTCATTTTTATTGGTTGGCGAACCTACATGTTCACTATAGGGGGTGAACCCAAGAAAAACTTATAATAAAACGAATAATTTTTGGGTTAATTCCCTAGGGTGAATCTGTAGGTTCACCAACCAATATGATTTCGTTATTTCATATTCAATATCTTTTAAAAAAAGAAAACAAATATTGTCAAATTATATTATATTTTAAAAATTAAAAAATAAAATAAAAATAAAAAGTAATAGTAGTTGCAAAATTGCAACTACTAAAAAAGTGCCAAAAATACCACTTTCATGATACCATTTTTCAAGTTTACACTAACCAACTTTACCATTAAAATTTTAATAGGCAAAGTACATTTATACCCCTAATTAATAAAGCACAAAACTACTCTCTTCTTCTCCTACATCTCACGAGATCTCATCATCTCAGATTCACATCAATGTTGACGAATTCTCCGGCGGTGACGAGTTTTCCGGCGAGATCCGTCGACGCTGAAGAGATGTACAGCGAGATCCAAGGAAGCTACGGCGAGATCCGACGAAGCTACGGCGAGATCCGACGAAGCTACGGCGAGATTTGACGATGATGACAAGTTCCCGACGAGATCTGACGACCTTGACGATTTCTGCCGAGATTAGACGACGCTCACGATTTCTCTGACGACTTCTCTAGCGAGCCTTCTGACTAACCTGAAAAACTTGACGAGATCTGACGAATTTACCAAGCTCTCTCACGACGTCAACGAAGGTGACAAGATAATAGATGGTGATTTTTGTTCTATTTAATTAATTTTAGCTTGATTTCCCAGAATCGATGTACGATGTGTTTCTAGGAAAAGAAAAGAAGTTTTTTTTTTCTGATGAAACTTTATAAATGAGGTACCAAATTATCTTTTGGACTCAAGCCATAGATGAAGTGGATTTTGTGTTTCTTAGAAGTGGTAGCTTACATGTTCTATTCACTGAATCAAGTATTTCTCAAAAACTTGGTGTTTAGATTTCTCCAAAAGTAGAGCCTACATTCATTTTAGATGTGGAAGAGTTGATTCAAAAGTCACTTGAAGTTGCTGGCTTTGTTGCACACCAACTATTTGATCAAATGATTTTAAGAGGAATGAAAGAACAACAACACAAGGTCTTGAGTAAAATACCAAAAACATAGCGATTCAAATATAAACTCAAGAAAGGAAGACATAATTTCAGTGACAAGGTTTTTACAATTATTTCTTAAAAATGATTTATAAGCCTCTATAAAACGTTATAAGACTTCATAAAATAATCACCTTTTGATATTCTACAAATCTTTATAAATAATTTTGTAAATCCTTATAAATAACTTTAAATATTCTTATAAAACTAAAGAACACGTGCATGCTTTGTAAAGAGATGATGATACGTGGCAGATTCTGAGGCACATGCGGACAGCAAGTAATGCTCCACCGCTTCAGAAATTTTACATACCCTTATAAATTGTTTAATAATCCTTTATAATGGTGTATAAACTTTATAAATTATTTTTATAAATTATTAATAAATTATTATACAAACCATTATAAATTGTTTTATAAGGCTTTTTAAATGGTTATAGACTCTTTTAGTTGATTTATAAACAGATACAACTCTTAAAGTACCCCTTATAAATTGAATATAAGCTTTCATAAAGTTTTTATAAACCCCTATTAATAGTATATATACCCCTTCTAAATTATTTATAAACTTTCATAACGTTTTTATAAATATTTATAAATGATTTATATATTTTATAACTTGTTTAATATGCTTTTATTATTGTTTTATATACTCTTACAAATAATTTTGCATACCCTTATAAAGCTTTGTAAAGAGATGATGATACGTGGCAGATTCTAAGGCACATGCGGACAGCAAGCAAGGCTCCACCGCTTCAGAAATTCCAAGTTATTATATATCAGCCTTTTCATTTATCTGATATCTGAGATACATGGGCCAGCTATAAATATTTATAAGTTATTATTTATCAGCCTTTTCATCTCTGAGTTTATATAATACTTTATAAACAAGTATATCTGAGTTTTATAAAGGTTTATAAGGGGTTATAAGTTATATAATCTCTTCATGAAACTAGTAAATCTGAGTTTTATAAAGATTTATAAGGGGTTATAAGCTACATAATACTTTACAAACTAGTATATCTGAGTTTTATAAAGGTTTATAAGGGGTTATAAGTTATATAATCTCCTCATGAGACTTGTATATCTGAGTTTTATAAAGGTTTATAAATGGTTATAAATTATATAATCTCTTCATGAAACTTGTATATCTGAGTTTTATAAAGGTTTATAAGGGGTTATAAGTTATATAATCTTTTCATGAAACTAGTATATCTAAGTTTTATAAAAGTTTATAAGGGGTTATAAGTTATATAATCTTTTGAAAATCATAAAATCACTTGAACCCAGATTTATAAAGGTTTATAATTTTTTGAAAACTCAATGTTTACTATTGAAACTATTTCTCTTAGATCGACATGTTCTAAACGATTTTTTATATCAGAAAGAACAAATTCAAAAAATTACTTGAATCAAACAAAAAATACAAAATAGAAACATACATGTGTGAATCGTGGTGAGGAGCCAACATTTTTGAGGTTTTAATCGTGATTCTTGTAATCTCTTGTCGCTGGTTGTGTGAGAGAGTGATGATGGATCTCGACGAAGACGACGACGGATCTCGACGGAGACGACAACGAATCGCGACGGAGACGACGATGGATCTCGACGGAGATGACGATAGATCTCAACGACTGTGGATCTCGACGGATTTGACGACGTCGACGACCAAGACGACGACGGCGAGACTGGATGAAGACGACACGATGCTGGAAAGACGTCGACGATGACAGAAAGGAGAGAAGAAAAATTTAATGGAGGAGAAGATAAGGTAGGGTCAGTTTTGTCTTTTGCACATTAATAAAAAGTGTATTTGTGAAAATGTCCATCTATTGGTGGTATTGTTGAATTGTGGTATCACACAAAGTGTAGTTATGAAATTTTCCCAAGGGGAAATTTCATAACTACACTTTGTATAGTACCACAATTCAAGTTTACCACCACTTTAGGACATTTTCACAAATCACTTTTCAGTAGTGTGAAAAAGACTAAATTAACCCTACCCTATCTCTAACATATCACCTCTCTCCGTCGCTACCTTCTTCTCTCTGTCGAGACCATCGTTTCTCTCTTCCGGATCCGTCGTCGTCATCGAAAGTCATCGTCGTCGTCGTCATCGAATCGTCGTAGTCGTCATCATCGAAAGTCATCGTCATCGTTCCGTTGAGATCTCTGACGAGCTAACACACGGATTCTATCTCTCACGCAATCGTCATCTTGTCCCTCTCTCACACACCGTGGATCAGATGTCGGATCCTTCTCCTGTTCAAGTTTCCCAGCTGGTATGCGTATATCTCCTTTCGATTTTGTGTATTTCTGAACGAAATCTGAAACAACGAACGTTAGTAAACATTTGCTTTTATCCAAAAGGCAAACAAGGTTGATTTGGAGTTCAAGTTGAGATTAAGATTTTGGAATAGCTAACACTGCACTTTTTACAGAATTATAATCCCTTAAAAAACTGAATTTTTTGATATTGTTAAAAGTACAACTCAACGATTTAAAAGTCTTTATAAATAAGAACGATTTAGCAATAGAGGAGTAGTGTATATTACTTCTAGTGTTGAGATGTAGTGTCTATTACTTGCAGTGTTGAGATTAAAATTTTGGAATAGCGAACAATGCATTTTTTACAGAATTATAATTCCTTATAAATCTGGATTTCTGGATATTGTAAAAAGTACAACTCGACGATTAATAAGTCTTTATAAAGAAAAACGATTTAGCAATTGAGGAGTAGTGTCTATTACTTATAGTGTTGAGATGTAGTGTATATTACTTGCAGTGTTGAGATTAAGATTTTGGGATAGCGAACACTGCATTTTTTTACAGAATTATAATCCCTTATAAATCTGGATTTCTGGATATTGTTAAAAGTACAACTCGACGATTTATAAGTCTTTATAAAGAAGAACAATTTTTAGCAATAGAGGAGTAGTGTCTATTACTTCTAGTGTTGAGATGTAGTGTCTATTACTTGCAGTGTTGAGATTAAGATTTTGGAATAGCGAACACTGCATTTTTTACAGAATTATAATCCCTTATAAATATGGATTTCTGGATATTGTTAAAAGTACAACTCGACGATTTATAAGTCTTTATAAAGAAGAACGATTTAGCAATAGAGTAGTAGTGTCTATTACTTCTAGTGTTGAGATGTAGTGTCTATTACTTGCAGTGTTGAGATGTTTATGTTTAGACATTACTAAAAATATTAACAAACATAGTATTAAGGTTTGGGATTATGAAAGCACGAACATTGTTGTAATGATCCCACATCTTTTATATTGTTTATAGATTAATTTTAATTAGTATTTGAAGTTTGAAGATTGAAAATTTAGAAGAGATTGAAGGAGTTGTGGAAGTCGGAGCTTGCCGTATCTTCAGAAGCAAACAAGTGTTGATTGACGTGTTCCAAGCAAGGCTTATCTCCTTGACGTGTGTCTCAACTCACCGCTTTCATTACGTTTTTATTATTTTATGTTGACCTTTGTTCTGTTGCCCAAAAAAATGTTGACCTCTGTTTCAATTTGGCCTTTTTAAAACTGTGCCAATTTGTGTTTTTATGCCAATAAGAGTTTATAAAATCATTTATAAGACTCTATAAATCGTTTATAAGAATTTAAAAATAATTTATAAGATTTTATAAATCCACATATAACTTATATGATATAAGGGTTTATAAAAATATTATTAGAGTTTCACAATCTTCATAATATAATTTATAAGAGTTAACAAATCATTTAGAAGAATTTACAAATCCTTACAAAAAGTTATAAGTAAATCTTTCCAAAGATATTTATAAGTGTTTATAATTTTTTATAAATCTTTGTAAATTATTTATAATTATTTTTGAATCATTGATAAGAAATAAAAAAATATTTATAATGGTTTATAAAACCATTTACAAGAGTCTGAAGCGGTGGAGCCTTGCTTGATGTACGCATGTGCTATAGAATCTGCCACTTATCATCATATCTTTACAAAGCCTGCACGTGTTCTTTAGCTTTATAAAAATATTTAAAGTTATTTATAAGGATTTATAAAATCATTTATAAAGATTTGAAGAAACCCTTATATAATTATCTATGAGTATATAAATTCATTAATCATAGTTTATAAAGGTCTATAAAACAATTTATAATGATTTATAAACGTTTATAAACTGATTTATAATGGCTTACAAGTTAATTTTTCTAAAGTCCCTCCAAAAGACAATCAACACAAAAAGGCAAATCTAGTGAACTTGAGAATTCTTGTGAGGAATGTTAGGCAGAATGAGTATAAGAAACTCAAAAATGATTTATAAATGTTTATAAACTGATTTTATAATGGATTACAAGTTAATTTTTTAAAACTCCCTCCAAAAGACAATCAACACAAAAGGCAAATCTGGTGAAAGAGCCACGTCCTTTAATAAGAGATATATTTCCTCAACCCATTATAAACCTTTATAAAACTCAGATATACTAGTTTCAAGAAGAGATTATATAACTTATAACCCCTTATAAACATTTATAAAACTCATATATACTAGTTTTATGAAGAGATTATATAACTTACAACCCCTGATAAACCTTTATAAAACTCAGAAAATACTAGTTTCGTGAAGAAACACTTATCACAAGAGATTTATGTCTTTATAAAGATACACCAGATGATCAGATCAAACATTTTCATGGCTTTTACTTCTCCACAAAGTTACAAAGCCTCCGCTGCAAACACACAACATAAACTATTAAAATTAAACAATCTCTGAATCAAGAAGACAAAGAGAAAACTTCATTTACACACCTGAAAAGATGAAACAAGCTCAGGCACTTGGAGAATGGATGAAGCATACATCAACTCAACGATGAAATCAATAGCAGGTGATGTCTTGCATATTTGCATTGTTTTAACCATTCATTCATAAGCATTTGCATCATATAGATTAGGATTTAGACATGTTTAGGTTGCATTTGGCATACATATGTCTCTATCAGGTATGGGAACACCACATGGAGTTCTTGGAGACATTTGGAAGCAATGTGATCAAAAAGGGGGTGAAAGATGAGCATGGATGGAGGCCTTAGAGAAATCTTCTGTTGCTAAGATTTTTTGGAGACACAGGAAATTGAGTTAGCTTTCTAATGAAAGTGGTTTCAAGTCATTTGGAGATGTAATGGAGGAGTTATGATCAATTTACTACAGGCATATCCATCCTGGCCGAGAACCGCAGAGTGACCTCTCAGAGCGACCCCCCAAGGTCGCTCCCAACCAGAGCGACTAACCAGAGCGACCTACCTAAGTCGCTCGCGTTTTCATCGCCCGGAGACACAAAAATGGAGGCTGGAGCGACCTCTCAGAGCGACCCCCCAAGGTCGCTCCCAAACCCAGAGCGACCCTCTAAGATCGCTCCGCGTTATCTGCTACACGATTTTATTATTTTTTAAGGACCTTTTTGCAATTGTTGTGCACGTTTTTTCACTTGGAAAACCTAATGTTTAAGTACTATGTAGCCACCATTTGGCAGATGATCTTTGATCTATTGGAAGAACACAAAACTCTCAAGAAAAGTTCATCTCTTTTGGATTTTGATTTGTTATGTTCTTGTGTTTCTGTTGATTTCTTATCTATTTCTCTACATGATTAATCTGAAATCCACCATGGGTTTAAGAGGAATCATGGAGATTAGTGAGTAATCACCTTTTGAATTCATGGGTTAGGGAGATTAAGGGTGATTAGGCTAGTTCTAGGATGTTTTAGTGTAGATCATTCTTGTTCCTTGCTAGTAGAGTATTCATAATGCATATTTTGAGTTAGCTACTTAAAAGTTGATCATTAGGCTTTTCCCACCCAAAAGGTGTTTGATGAAATGTCTGAGACAACTCTCCTAAGCCTTTAGTGTACTTTGCCAAAGACATTTGTTGTTAAAGATGCTAAGATAGCTATTAGACTTGTTCTTAATGATTGCTTTCATATTATTCAACCAAAGACATTTGATGTTTGAGATGTGTTAGCAAATGAGCATTCATCTAGACATAGAGCTTGCTTAGAATTGTGTTTAGGCTTAAGGTTGATAGTTTGATTGATCATTTGCATTTCTTAGTTCGAAACTTGATCACCCAAAGTCAAATTCCTTACACCCATGAGTTCTCTTTTCCATTAGTTAAGAAAGTATAATTCTTTTATTGCATTCAATCATTAGTAGTAATTTAAAATCATTCAAATCTCTGGTTGCACTTAGATTAAATAGGCACTTGCATTCTCATTGCTTTAAATCCCTTAGAATTGGTTCGACAACTTACTTCCACTTTACTATCATTTGACTTAGGAGCCTCAAAACTCCTAACATCAGCAGGTCGACAAATAATCATGAGCACAAACAGAGTCAACACAAGTGGAAACCTCCAAAGGAAATGGTTTTAACCGCCCAGTGTAGATACAACTCAGGAAATAAATGAAACCTTCATACCCAACCGCTCCATAAGTTTATGCCTGAATATGAATCCTGAGATAAAAAGAATCAGAAGCAAACTTAGATAAAAACCACTAAAGCGTCACAAAATCATATGTTTCTTTTTAAGTAAAAGTTACTTGGAGAGTACAACTCTCAACTTCCTTGAACATAGCACACAACACTGCACATAAAGCTTCTTTATTTCAAGGCTTCGTTAAACCATAACTTCAGATATGAAATTGCAAGTTAATGTGTTGTTCTAATTTCTATCGAAAGACACAAAAAAAACTAAAACGATCTTCTGTATAGTTGTAAAGGAACAAAGGAAATACCCAGGAGCTGGTTGAATCAACGACGCCTGGAAAACCAGTGACTGATTGCTGATCACTGCCGGATCCGTACAGCATATCGTGAGAGTGCAGACGAAACTTAGTCTTCTCGTGCATCAGCTTAATCGCACTTACATACGTTATCTATCACACACCATCACAACCACCAAAGACATTAAAAATCCCAATTCCGAATCTAAATCAAGAAGATCACCTAATCGATACAATGTATAACACACCTCGACGCCTTCGGCGGCGAGAACGGCGAACAGCTCTGGATCGATCAGGTGAGAATTCTCCTTCCTCATCTCCTCGATTAGACTCCAAACGGCTCCGAACCGCTGCATCTTACTTATGATTTTTGTCATCAATTTGTACTGCTCGATGTGAGCTCTCGGAATGACGATACGGCTTGGACTGAGGAGATGGCACGAGATGGAAGCAGCAGTGGTTAGGTTGGATGAACGGAGGACACAACCCGAGCTCAGAGACACAGAACGGCCATGGTCGCAGATGAAGCTTGGTGACTGCAATGAAGAAGATGAAGTTGTACTCTTCTCTTCGTCAAATGTGACTTCGTCGGTGGTTTTAGATTTAATTAATTAGGGATATAGTGGTCATTTTGCTATTAAAAATCTAGTGGTATAGTTGGTTAGTGTATAATTGAAAAGTGGTACCTTGAAAGTGGTATTAGTGGCAATTTCCCATCCAAAAATTAATCTTATAAAGTATGCGAATGTTTTGAAATTTGATATGTATTGAAAGTAACCAATAAGTGTAAAAAAGTTACAATTTTGGGGAAATAAAAGGAATCTTCCAAAATAAATGTAGCTTAAAAACATAAATCGTAATGGGCCAAGGAAAGACCCAAGTAAATCCCAAATATTATTATGAGCCTGAACAAACCGACCCAGCACGAAGCACGGGGCCAGAGTCGATGATCAGCGAGGAAAGCTTTGGCTCATCTGGCTCGAGAGCAAGGATAAGAAAACACCTTCTTAGATCGTTCTTTAAGAGCCAAGAAGAGAAGAAAAAGAAAGAAGGAATGAGAGATGAATAGGCATTATTTGATCTCGAGGAAGAAGAAGAGGAGGTGACGGTGCAATGATTGATAGCTTGGTTTCGCACTCGTCAGACTTAGCTCTCTCCTGAGCAATTCAGCTTAGTCCCGTTTTTAATTTCTGATCTTTTGCACACTTTAGCTCTCTCCCGAGAAATTCAAAAGTTTTTTTTTACTAGGATAAATGTAACATTCATGAGTAGAAATTATTTGATTGATTACTGACAAACTTCACAATAGATGAAAAAGAGAACATATACGTTATTATTTATTTTTTGATCAACACATACGTTATTTTTAATATGTTTGGAGTAAATCATTAAAAAAAAATCTTCGTTGTTAAACTTTCCTTTTTGTTGATATATATATTTTATAAAAGAGTTAAAACCCGAATCTATTAAAGATAAAGACCTAATTTTTGGGTGGAAATACAGTTCAAAGATATATTATTTTTTAGGCATTCAAATGAACCGAAAAGAATAGTTCATATCCGTGTGGCCGGTGGGATTTGAACTTTGTTGATATATCTTTGTTATGAACGAATAACGTTTTTTATTTATTTTAGCATATGATTTCCCACTTTACTTTGGAACCAATTGAACAAAATATCTGCTCAAGTGAATCAATCCTTCTGGGCTTTATTAAAGTAAAGACACTACAAAACAAGTAATCTAAGATTCCATATAGTAGACTGTAGAAAGGACAGTTGGCAGATAAAATTATATTTTTGAAAGACGGGAGTATAGAGAAGCGAAGACAGCAAAAGTAAGCTGAGAGATCACGTGGGGACGGAGAAGGAGGCGTTGGTATATGATTGGACCGACCAGTTTGCACTGTTTCATGTTATCACCAAACATCAAGACTTGTCCACATGCCGCCAGTGACGAGCTCATTACTTTATGTATAGACGACTCCTCTTCCTATTATTACTTTTATAGCAAAGAAAAGTGTCTAGAATCAAGAAAATCGGAAGAGGAAAAGAGGGGAAGAACAAGAATTATGTCATACTACACGGGATCTTCATCATCTTGTGCTAATGTGTTACTCATCGTGCTCCTTATGCTTCTGAGTTTGTCGGCTGATGCGTACAAGAACTATACTGTGGGAGGGTCCACGGGATGGTTCGATATCCAGGAGAGACCGTCTGCAAATTATCAGAAATGGGCTGATTCCAAAACCTTTTCTTTGGGTGATTTCCTCAGTAAGTTCACACCACACTTGATCTCTGGTTATTCTTTCTTAGTTTGGATAGTAATATGATTAAAAACATTTGTTTAATTTTAGTTCGGGTGTGATGAACTTTTACAGAAATGATGTAATGTTCAAATGAATATAGTTTCTGTCTTTTAGATATTCAAAAAATTATTCCATAAAAATATTTTTTTTTGATTTTGAAACACTTGTCATTAATTGATAAAATAAATTGCAATTTTTAATAGATATTAATTAAAAAAAATTGAATTGATTAGATATTTTTGGTTGATAGTTATTGGAAAGCAAATAGTATAAATAAATAATATATTAATTTCTAAACATTTATCGTATGCATGAAAACTATTTTTTAGAAACAGAGTGCGTACAATAGTTTAGTAGGATGTATCTTCTGAAACGACTCTCTTGTTATTGGTTTATGCTTAAGATGAACTCTCAGATCATAAACGTCTATTTGTTGTTGTTCAATGTAGTTTTCAACACAGATAACAACCATTCGGTGGTACAAACATATGATTTCAAAACTTACAAAGAATGTGACTACAACAATGGTGAAGACAATAGTACAACAGAGTGGTCGACTGCAAACCCTTCAGCGACATCTCCAGTTCCGGTCTCAGTTAGTGTTCCTCTAGTTAAAGAAGGTTCCAATTATTTCTTCTCAGGAAATTATGACGGTGAGCAATGTAAATTTGGACAGCATTTCATGATAAATGTAACACATGGTCAGGGCCTACCATCACCAGATGAAGATGGTGAAACGGCCCCTGGACCAGGTCAATCCTCCCAATCCGGTGATGATGATGAAGTTGCTCCAGATACCATAGTTCCCGCCAATTTTGACCATCCTAAAGATATTGAGAGTGATGATGATGATAGTTTGGTTAAGGGTCGTAAAAGTTCTTCTTCCGTTACAGAATATAATTTTTTATGTTTAGTTTTAATGGGGTTCCTAGCATCATTCTTTTAATCAAATTATTCTTCTGTGTGTATTATAATCATTCTGTCTTTTGGAGATATCAGTATAATTATCTTAGCTGATAATTATCATAATAATATTTAAGAAATTTTATTATAGAATGCGTTTCTGGAGGTGTAATAATAAGTATCCTAGTAAAAAAAATGAAATCAGTATAAGTTTTGCTACTAATATTTGTAATTATACTATTACTGGTGCTATCAGTTGATGATAAGAAGCATATCATTGATAAATAGACTATGATGAAGATAATGATAATGAGAGTGTGTTGTAGATCCTCGATAATGGTGACGTTTCCTCACGACCTAACTCTCAACGTCAAAGATAGAGTGGAAATGTAGAAATATTATATTAAGTTGGTAGATAATTGAGCAATAATTCAAGAGGAGAAGGCATCCCTAACTATATTATATTAAGTTGGATGGTCATATACCTTATGTTACAACTTTATATAACTTGAAATCGAGCTACTCTAATAATGAAGAGAAGACATCTCGCTCGACCCGAACGTCAAACACAACCACTTACTCGTACCAGCCAGCAAACAATTTTGGAAGTGAAGTTAAATTGTTTTAGTTGCATGTAAGATGGTTCTATGCTATTTTACTACAAATGCAATACTTAATTTGATTTACAACTATTTAACATCAGTATTATATACTTATCTCTCCCTCGTCTCTTTCCCTCTCAAAGACTCCTGTCATCTGACGACCTTTATGGCTTTAATATCTTAGATTCTTAGTCAAATCTGGAATTTAGACTTAGCTTTCATGATTAATTCCAACTATATTTATTTTCTGTTTTTAGTTTTTTGTTTGTATTAAATGATATATTTGTAATAATTGATCATAAATTTAGATCGAATTTTTTTTTTTGCAGTAATAACAAAAATTAAAATTAAAATTTTAATAAAATATTATTATATAAATTAAATTGTCCTAATTAAAGTAGTATAAGTGTGGGTCATCATGCTTTCAAATTCCAAATATTTGGAATTTCTATTAATATAAATTTGTTAAAAAATAATCTCACTCGGTATTTAATTTTAAATTTTAATTTGTTTGTATACTAAATATTATATTTGTAAATGTAATCATATTAAATTAAATAATTTTATATTTTTGCTTTTAACATAAAATGTATCACCGACACTGGAGATTACCTAAACAAATCTAACATTTATATGATTAGATGTATGTATCACACAAAGTTTTTGAATGATAAATATAAAAATAGAAAATATGGTTACTATGCTATTAAACATACATTAGTTATAAAATTTGTAAGAAAAAAATAATTGTTAGACTTTTAACAAATTTGTGACATATAAAAATTAAGATTAGAATTTGTAAGAAAATAAAATGTAATATAATATATATTTGATCTAACTGCTAATTTCTTATAAATGGGCTTACGTGTTCAATAATTTTCAGATTGGATTTGACAATTAATTTTCATAATTACTGTAGACTGATAAGAAAGTCAATGGAAAATAATTTTTTGAAAATAAATAAGGTAATTCAGTTTCTATATCTTGTAGTAGGGATGGATGTTCGGATATCCATTCGGGGCTGATTCAGGTCTTTTTGGATTTTATGTTTTCGGAGTGAAAGGTTTTTAGCCTCATTTGAGTATTTATAATTTCGATTCATATTCTGGTTCAGACAACTCATTTAAATTGTTTAAAATAAAAATTCTTAAAATATAAAAGTAAAAATATATATATATATATCAAATAAATTTAAATAATGTATGCCAAAAACTTAAACTTAACATAAAAATTGGTTTCGTTCGAATACTAAAAGATAGTGACGGCACAATAATTTTTCTACCATACCATATGTGATTTTTATTATCATTAAATGTGGTAAATTTAGAATTAGGAAATGTATTTATTGAAATGAAAAGATAGCATTACTAAAACTATAAATAATCTCGAAATTGATTTAATAGAAAAGGAAAGTTAAATTTTATATTAAGAAAACACATTAACTAAACTGAAAAAAACAAACATTAAAACATGTAACTTAATTTATATTAGGACAACACATTAACTTAACTGAAAAAGACAAGCATTAAATTAAGTAGTTTAATTTAATTTTTAGTGGCATAGTAGTGTAAATAACTTTGAAAACTAGGGAAAATTTATGTCGATACTTCTCTTATAATAATATAGAAGATAACATTCTGCTGGACAAACTAGACAACTGTTGTAGTTGGTCGTGTCTCTTTAATAGCCGTTCAATAGTTTGACAGATACTTACAAAGCATCACATTCCTTTCAAAGTACCTGGAAACAGCTACAGAAGAAGGTAGAATAAATTTTAGGATAAGAAAGTTATTGCCTTGTCTGGCGCTGGCACATGGGTTTACAAATAATATATCACATAATCGTATCAGACACGACACCATTTCCCATAAGAAAAAAAATAGAAAGATTAAATAAATAATAGTAATATATATCTCCATCAAGCAAAAAAAAAAAAGGAAGAGATATACAAAGGTGGTTGCAAGAAGGTAGCAGCAGCAGCAGGTACAGTTTACAAAGGAACCAAAGGACCCCCTTACGATGTAGTAGTGTCCCAAGTTGTTGTTGGTGTCTTGGAACTCCACTCTGTTCTTCCTCTGACCACTTCAGCTCCATCCTGGAGTCGAAGCAAATGCTGACACTCCACTTCCCCGCCTGTCCCGAGGTTACCGACATCACATCCAGAAACTGCGGTGAGAGACTGAAGCACACTGTCTCTTCCGCATTCCCTCCGATACTCCAGAGTCATGCTTTTCAGCTTCTGACTCTCCAACATCCCTGCTGGAGCACTCTCCAGTATCCAACCAATGTACTTTACATTGTTAACATGCTGGTTAACATCCAAGTCACTCCACCTCGGCTGCAAGAAAGTTCATTACCAAATCATTAGGATCCCAGAGTTTTTAAAGGCTTGTTGAAAGGGTAGGGTACTTACAGTGAGACCAGAACGAACATAGTCAGCGGTCTTGTCATCAAGTTTGGTTAACTTTCTGCTGTCTTCAGCAATGACAGGATCAGAGTTCACAAAATAAGGCTCTATTTCCCCGCGAACCTCTTCAGGAATCTTTGACAATCTCCTTGTGAGTTTATTCATCATCACCCACAAACTGCAAAATGAAGAAAATTGCCATACATATGAAGTGTCTATAATATCAAATTTCTAAACCCAAAATGCATAGCATATACTACTCATGAGAGTTTAATGGCAGAGCAAACAATACAAACAGAGTGCAAAGACCAACAAATTATCACATGCAGAAAAGGATAATAGCTGGAGTAAACCAAAATATAAGAGGTCTGACCTTGATGCTCGTGTTACAATTTCTCCAGTATTGCAATCCCGAACCAGCCAATCACGACGCATACCATTCTTTCCAGACTGACTAACCCATGTATCCACTTCCACAACATCTCCCCTGCGCGGCAGATATTTGAATTAGTAAATGACCTATGCACACTGTAATATGCAAGCACAGCACAGTCACAGTCACAGCATGTAAGCAGTGGTGCAAAAAGTCACTAGTCATATGAGCAAGTGAGAGTATGAACTTGCATTGTCAATTCTATGCAAAGATAATCTGGATAACTCACAACGAGAACCATGGATTCTCAGAGATGTTTTTTTTAAGTTAAGTGCTAAGACTGACAGTAGCTTACCAAGTAGGATATTTATCAACCACAACCTGCATACGAGCAACGACCCATATCAAGTTCTTCTTAAACATCTCAGGGGTGGAACCAAACCCATTTTCCAGCAGTCCGGCAGACTTCACATGATTAAGGGCCGTTTCCTGTCATCAGCACAAGAGCTTGTCATCAGCATATCTATTGAGACAACATGAGAGTTGTAATCACAATCAAAAAGTGGTACCTGTAAATGATTCATGACAGTTTCTATAGATGCAGAGCGATCAGCACCTATCTCATAAGACCTAATGGAGAAATTCTGACGGAACACAAGCCCGTCCTGCACGATCCTCCCTAAACCGAAAGGATCCATAATCATGTCGGAACGCCTGGGTTTCCAGTCAAGCATCATCCACTGTTTCTCAGCGGCAAGGAAAATGGTGGTTATAGCAGCAAGAAGCATGCTCCAGTCAGGTAGCTGGTTAATGAACGTTCTGGGCGCAGGCGCAGGGTGTGACGTCTCGTTATCAGACTTTGATATTATCTCCACTGAACCAGGCAAGTTAGCTTTCTTCCCATTGATCTTAGGTGTAGCCTGAGCGTTTGGTTTGGCCTTCATCCTTCCAGAGTTTGGAGTAGAATTAAGTCCGGCGAAGTTGGTGGAACCAACTCTGTTCCCCTTTCCGTTAGGGTCAAGGGAGGAAGATGGAACAGGGAAGAATGAGGACGTAGCAGAAGTGGCCACCATGACGAGGAGAATGAGCGTTGTTCAAAGACACTAACACCACACAAAAACAAAGAAAAGCTATCATCTTTAACAATAAATAATAATAAAAATGATTATAAATGAACTACAAGAAATCTTAAACACACACAAAAAAAAGTGAGTGAGAAACTTCAAAAGCTAGAATCTTTAAACAATGAGCTCACAAGGATCAACAAGTTTTCAACCGCTGAGCTAATAAACAATTCCAAACCCTAGCTGCAGAAAACAGTCATTCACCGATATATTCTCAGCTGATGCTCAAAATCGACCATTTCAATTAAAAAAATGAGAATTTGAAATCCAGATCTGGTATACATACAAACGAAGAAGCTATAAAATCAGATTGTAGAAACCCCTATTCGAATAATCAATATTTTCATAAAGCAAAATCAGATAACGAATTGAAACACGAGCGATGGTGCAGAGATTTAAGGAAGAGAGGGGATCCTACGAAGTGTACAGATGAAGAAGGATGAAATCACAATTAAGGTTTACGGCAATTTCTTCGGAGTCTCCCAAACCCTAAAATTCTCCTTGTGCCTGCCTCCCCCTCGATCTCCTCTTCTCTTCTCTTTTGTTTAAATTTTCTCTCTATTTTCTCTCTCTCTGTTATATTTATTTTTAATTCAGTTTTTTCACTTTTTTTTGGGTGAGAAGACAATTCATTAAAAATACAAATATACGCAGAGAATGAGATAGAGAGAGAGAAAGTCTGTAGGGTGGGTAAGAGAGTTTTTATTTACATCTATATACAGACCCACATTTTACTTTTTACCATTTTACAATTTTCTTGCTACAAGATTGTTAACCTAATTTGGCATTTTTACTCTTTTTTCTTCTGTATATATTACTCACGTTGGTTTGTAAGGAAAAAAAAAGTTTCTTACGTATTGTAGCAACGGAAAGACTTGATTGGTTGACTGCTTCGACAACTTTTGGATTTGATTTCCCGTTGTACGTCAGTATGTGAGATTGCTATTCAGTAATATCACACTGTCCAATCACATATATGTAGAGAAAAGGACGGGTATCAGATTCTTGTTAGCAGAGAATTGTCACTTTTGGCACCGACGGATTGTAATTAATCATAAGTGGGCACAAGACACATCACCACTACATCATGTGCATGAATCTCCTCTTTCTTACTTGCATCTTTTCAAAAACATTGTAGGAACGTCATTTCAGAACTTCAGAACTATATTCTCCAATTTAATTATTTCGGAATCTATTAAATTCGTAAATTCAATAGCACAAACCCCCCCCCCCTCCCTAAAATTCATTTTATATATTCGAAATTGAAATTCTTCTAGAAAATTTAAAATACTGGAGTTAGATAATATTGGGCCTACACTGAAAGTTTAATGATCAAATGGGCATCGTATAGACCCAACAACTAACTAAAAGTGTAATGAACCATATGGGCAAAGTTTCGGCCCAACAACCAACTGAGAGTTTAATGAGCATGGGCAAAGTGTAGGCCCAACAACTAACTAAAAGTTTAATGAACAAATGAAACAGAGTCAGTCCTTTGACAAGCTTGATCCGTTTCTCGTCTTCATCAGCGTGTCACCAGTTGTCTCCAGTGGCGAAGCTACGTTGACGTATATGGGTGCACGTTCACCCCTAATTATTTAGAAAGTTAACTTTTACAATTGACCTATGATCTGGAATTGGTTCATTTAGCTACGGTGCACCAACATATCTTAAGGGACGTGGGTTCAATTCTCCGCATTTCCAATTTTTGTCATTAATATTAAGTATTATGCACCCAGTAAAAGCTATGTCTGGCTTCGCCCCTGGTTGTCTCACTCCTTTCTCTGTACAATCTCGTAACGGTTTTCACATCAACCTTCAACAGTCAGACTAAGCTTTCGTATGTAGCGGTACACCGGTACACGGTACACTAGCATGTCTTCTTCGGCAGTGCAAGTGCCACTGTGCCAACCTCCCTCTGTGATAAGTCTCAATTTCTCTCTCCTATGAACTTTCTTGTGCGTTTGAATATTTTATATGTGACTCGTTCAATGCCCTTTTTGCTGTATAACCTTTACAATCGCTATATGGATGTGTAGTTAGAAACTAGGGAGTCTGGTCTGTACTCATCCTCCAATAATGTTTCTTACTATCTGGAAATGGGTTCCGTGTTTAAGATGGACATTGTCATCGAAATTCATGTTATATTAGGACATGAATTGGGTTTACCCCCTCGGATGAACCTTTAAATTCACCACTTGATTTATAACCAATCAAAGTGACATGTGGATAATTAAATAAAATATATTAAATATATTTAAAAATAGTTAAAAAAGAATAATGCTAATTCTAAATCCGAAATCTTAATTTTTAAACCCTAAATATTAATTCATAAATCTAAACCTATACCCTAAACTCAAATCCTAAACCCTAAACCCAAATCCTAGATCCTAAACTCAAACCGTATACGCTAAACCAAAATCCTAGACCCTAAACCCAAATCCTATATCCAAATGCTAGATCCTAAACCCGAACCGTATACTCTAAACTCAAATTCTAAACCCTAAACCCAAACTGTGAACCCTAAATCTAAACTCTATACCCTAAACCCAAATCATATACCCTAAACCCAAACCATATAATCTAAACTCAAATCCTAAACCCTAAACTCAAACCATACCTACTTCGGGGTACTATCACTAAACTAGACAAAATTACGTAGTAATTCTTCGGGGTTTACGATTTGGGTTTAGAGTTTAGAATTTGGTTTTATGGTATACGGTTTGGGTTTAGGATCTAGCATTTGGATCTAGGGTTTAGATTTAAGGTTTACGGTTTGGCTTTAAAGTCTAGGATTTGGGTTTAGGGTTTAGGATTTGAGTTTAGGGTATAGGGTTTGGATTTAGAAATTAATGTTTAGGGTTTAGAAATTAAGATTTATGGTTTAGAATTGACATTATTCTTTTTTAGCTATTTTAAAATATATTTAATATTTTTTATTTAATTATCCATATATCACTTTGATTGGTCATAAATCAAGTGGTGAATTTAAAGGTTCACCCTCTATGGTGAATTCTCAAATTCACCTCAATTGTTAGCACCAATCAAAGTGCCATGTAGGATTAATAAAAAAAGGAAACAAAATTAAAAAGAAAAAAAGGGAAAGAAGTAAAAAATACATCGACTAATTTTTGTAACGCTATCTATGGCTTCTTCTTCATCACCAACATATAATTTTAAAAGCTTCTTTATCATCCACATAGAATATTGAAAACTTTATTTGTCAAATTGGTGTTTACAATCATCTGCCTTTATATCTTAAATCTAAAACACTAAACCTTAAACTCAAAATACTAAATCCTAAACCCTTGGGTAAACTCTAAACCCTTGGGTAAATCCTAAACCCTTGGGTAAAAAGATATTCCAAAGGTTTAGAGTTTACCCAAAGGTGTAGGGTTTATCCAAAGGTTTAGGGTTTAGTTTTTAGGATTTACCCAAAAATTTAGGATTTCGTGTTTTGGGTTTACCAATTTGACAAACAAAGCTTTCAATATTCTGTGTGGATGATAAAGAAGCTTTCAATATTTTGTGTAGATGATGAAGAAGAAGCCATGGATGATGTTAAAAAAATTAGTCTACGTCTTTTTTTTTTTTTTTAATTTTGTTTCTTTTTTTCATTAATCTTATATGGCACTTTGATCGGTGCTAACAATTGAGGTGAATTTGAAAGTTTACCACAGGGGGTGAACCCAAGTTTTGTTCTAAAAAAATTAGTCTACGTCTTTTTATTTCTTTTTTTTTTTTAATTTTGTTTCTTTTTTTCATTAATCTTATATGGCACTTTGATTAGTGCTAACAATTGAGGTGAATTTGAAAGTTCACCACAGGGGGTGAACCCAAATTTTGTTCTATATTATATCATCGATAGTAACACGTTTTCTTGAAAGTGGAGTGACTGGAGTCATATTTGTTAGGCTTCGCCATTTTACCTGGACCGAAAACCCAAAATAAGACCAACTCGAAAGTACTCTCAAACCCGAAAATTAACAAGTATCTATTGGATCTAAAATTCTTATATCCAAAAAACTGAAATCGAAAAGAAATAAATTAAATAGATTTGGAGCCGAAAAAAACTGATCTGAATAGACCTCATCCGTTAAAAATAGATTTATATCCAACTTAAAAAAATTATATATATATATATATATCCAAAACTATGATTTTTGTGTTTTATTTTATATACTTCATTTTATGATCTAGTTAAAATATCTTTTTGTTAATAAGTAATATGAAGTTTTCAATGTAAATTTAGAGTTTAAGATGTTTATTTTTAATTATTAATATTTTTTTAATTATTTTATAAAATTTAAGATATATATGGTATGTTTTGACTAAATTTGATGGATTTTGGATATCTTGTGTCAATAAATACCCAACATGATCGAGATTGTATAGGGATCCGGAAATTATAGATATTTTACAAGTGTTTTAGTTATATACCCAAATCTATCTGAACCCAAAAAATCGACCGGGATCAAAACCAAAAAAAAATTACAAGTACCTATTGAGTGCAAATGTATAGGATCCTAAAGATCCGTACCGAAAAGAAGCAGTCTGAATCCAATCCGAAGACCCGAACGCCTAGACCTAAATTTTTTTATGTCATCCTAAACCTCGACTGGTACAGCTGATAAAGAAGCAACAATAGTATGTCCGTAGAAGAAGTATACCGCAAAAGCTTAGGTTCTCACTAATTTTTAATAAAGTGATTGGTAGAGTAGTAGCGGTGTACAATATTAAATGATAATATATATTAATAATATATTCTATTAAGAATAATTAATCTTATTTAATTACAAAATTTATTAATTAAATTTTAAATGTGAAGCATTTTTAATTTAAAAAAATAAATGTAAAATTTATTTTAAAATATAATTTTTTGGATATAAAAATAATTTTAGATATTATTAAATAAAATAAATAAATTATATATAATTTATATATAAATTATCATTATTTATTTATTGCTAAGCAGTAAATAATTCATATATAATATTATCATAACAATTAATAAATGATATATAATTTATTTATTTCTAAATAATAAAAATACATTTATTTTATAATATATATAATATATGAGTATATATTATTTTATTTTTTAATAAAAAATAATGAATGATATGTTTAATTATATAAATTATAGTATTATATTTCAAATGTGAAATACTTTCTTTTTAAATTTAAAAATATTTAATCACAACTTTTATTTTTAAAAATAAAAAAAAATTATTTTTAATTACAAACATAATTTTTTATATTATTAAATAGAAATAAATAAATTATATATAATTATTTTAAATTCTTTATATATTTTAACTGTAAATACTGTACAAAAAAAATTATATGAGAACATTGAAAAAATAGTATTCGGAGAGCATTACCTTTTTTGTAAATATTTTCTAAATGATTTTGTTATAAATGTTGACCAGATAATAATCTTAATTTTCTGAAAGTTTGAAATCATTGTTTACTGATAATGCAAATTTTCCAGTTTTGGCATTACTCGCACACTATCACAAATCAATTTTCGATAAGTCATCCATTTTCTACTACTCCAGTTCAAGCATGCTTAATTCTGGAGTTTTAAACAGATATGTGCCAGAAAAGTAAGTCAATTTTGGTGACATAAGTAGTCAAATCAATTATCTTAAATATTTCCACATATCATAATTCAGGATATTACAATTTACTTCATCTCAAAGAATGCAACGTCTTCGTTGTATCTACGGCAGGTTTCAAAACGTCTTTCGGATCAGAACCGGGATGGTTAACAAGTTCTAATACCAGTTATGACGTTCCGATCGCCTACATTTAATAGACCATCCACCTCTGCTCACTAGGCTCATGGGTCCATACCCTCTAACGGTCAGTCTGTTAATTTTTCGAAAGTTCGAAATCATTATTTATTGATCTTACAATCACTACATGATCTTTCCACATACTTTGGCTTGGCTCAGATGGTATTGCGAATCACTTGATAGTTCACCAATTCTTTCACTGTTCGAATCCAATCACTCTTAATTTTGGAATTTTAAATAGATATGTGACGGAAAATGTAAATTAATTTTAATAATATAGATAATTAAATCAGTTTTTTAAAAAAATTTCATATATCACAACAACACGGATGTTACAGATATATTTGTGGTCAAAGTTCTCTCTTCTTACCAAAACGCGCATCGAAGAACAATTATGAGATCATCACGTAATTTGGCCGACTGTAATACATGGGCTTAATTGGAGTTTGGTATTATTCAGTTCTTAGGCCGACTTCATACTGCTGCAACTTTTCATGTGAAGCACAAAAATATGCAATTTTGACTCGAAATAGAAAACAGCAGGTACCATTACAAAAAATAAAATAAAGAAAGATAGCTGCATTTTTTTGTCTCCTTTCATAAAAAATATGTGGCTCTTGTATTGTGCTGTTCGTATTGGACAACATATGGCATCGTTTTTCGTTTTGTTTCATTCAACTACTATACATTTATGATTTATACTTCTTAAATCTTTTCATTCTTTTCAAAATACTTAATCGCAACATATTAATCATTATTCAACTAGAGTGACTAGCTATATATCTTTTTATGTTGTGCATTAACACTTATAATGACAGATATTGTTATGTTTTGGTCAAGTTTCGGTTTGTCAACACTCGGACTTTGTTGTTGAGCAACGATTAAATATCTCTCTTGGAAAGTACTGACTATCGTCGTGAGTGTCGGGGTTATACAAGTGCCTTTCATGCAATATTTAGATTACAACTAAAGAGAAAAAGAGATTAAAGGTGGTGGAGGAAGTGAGACCCACGTGGTTGATGTGTTGGCTAACTTGCTTCCTTAAATTCCAAATCTTGATATGAACCATTACTTTTCTGTTAAATGTCGTTTATGCTAATTGTCGTTTATAAACCCCTTTCACACATTTTCTTTTAAAAAGAAGCTCATTTCACATACAACAAAAATATTCATGTGGCGTTTAACCTTTTTATTTCTTTACCATTCGTTCTTGCCTTTGAAGGACGGAACATCACATAATTTGAAAGATAAAATAAAGAAATGTAATTTCAGTTTTTTGGTAAATCTAGCAGATTAGTCAATGACAATTATATATCCATAGACCATGCAAAGCAAACGAAGATAAGCAAATGATGAATCTATCTTTTTGCAAAGTGAAGGAACATGAAAACAAAAAGCACACCTTGAACAAATCAGTGCAAAATAAGAAACTGTCCATTAAAAGAACAATCTGTTAAACGATTTTATTTACATATCCAGTACCGTGCAAAGGTTTCTAAAGACCAAAGGCAAATTTTAAAACTGAAGTTCTTCAATAGAATTTTTTTACATATTTAATATAGTTTTAAAACAATATAAAAGAATGAAAACAAAAACATAGCCTATAAATTTTATAATATTACCAACAACGAAAAAAAAGAAAAAAAAAATATAATTGTGTAGAAAAAGAATGATGACTCTGAACGAAAACTAAATTTTTTTTGGGTAAACGACCTATTTTCCCATTAAAGTATCATATAATAACAAATACACACAAAGTTTTATTTTCGTCTTAATTCCACATACTTTAAACTATTCTACCTATTTCTCCCTAATTCAAAATTCTTAAGCACAAATCCATATAGACCGGGTTTTTCATTAATTTAATGGTTTATAAACTAAACCAAAATGAAAACACTTAAAACCAGTGTTTAAAAACCGGATCGGACCGGACGGTCGAACCGGTCCGACCGTGACTCGCTGAAGAAGCCGAGTCCGGTTTGGTTTAAGATCCGGATTTGAAAAAACCGGTAAAACTAGCTGAAAACCGGTAAAACCAGTGACCCGGGTTAGTTTTAAAACCCAGTTCTTAAAAATTAACATATAATTAAATATTTTCTATTATTACTAGCTAAAATTTAATATTTAATAATTAATCTTCAACTATTATTATTTAATTAATTTTTTATTTTCTTAAGAAACAATGTAAAAATAGACTTTTGACTCTATATATACTATTTTTATTTGCCACATTCGTAAAATTTGAGATGTTAGTTGTAAAAATAAATAAATATGATAATTGTAACTGTAAATTATTTGTTTTTTTTTCAATTCAGTTCACATATATATATATATAGTTAGATTTATGTTTGTTGTTTATTTTTAGTTAATAAAAAATAGAGAGTGTATTATAATTATATGTAGATATATAATTATATATATATATATATTTTTATTTTTTCATAAATAGAAAATCCGGTTCGACCGATTGAACCGATCCAACTAGTTAACCAGTAACTACACCGAGTCGGTGTCCGGTCCGGTTTTCAAAACATTGCCTAAAACCAAAAAAAACTAACCAAATAAAAATCAATCTGTCCTTCGTTAGAACATCTCTCTCTCTCCCTCAACTAATCACTAGAATATAAACCTTAACAATTACAAACAAAGCTTGCAAAGCTGGGAAAAGAAAACAGAGACATCCGAAATAAATATAAATTGCCAAAGGAGCATTACAATTGCCTTTATTGCTCACCTAAGGACCATCAGTCTCAACGCAGATATGCCACTGATTTTGTTCTCCATGTCATGCTTTGAGATCGATCTCGGAATCATGCTCGTCACGTTCGTCTGTCGCGTCTCCTCCTCCGCCACCTATCGTCACTCCCCGAGGAAGACTAAGAGATAGTGAAATCCATCATTCAGAGTAATGTGTTCTCGCTTTCGGAGGTATGCATCCATTGAAAGAAATGAAGGAGATATGCAAGTGAGAGAAAGTTTAATGGTGTTTGAATGGTGAAAAAAGAGAAACTGAGGAAGAAGATGATGACGTGGCTTCTTGGATTGAAACAAATTATTAGGTTAGGTTCAGTTGATTTTTGGTTTATTATTTGTAACACATACGTTTTTGATTTAATTTGGTTATTGATTGGTTATTTTCTAAATTAAAAATATTAAACCGATGTAAATCAGCTCTCTGTCGGTTTTAGTTTCCATCTGAAAGATTGTGTGGTTTTAGGTTTTAAACTTTGAATAGGAGAGAAATAGGTAGAATAACTTAAAATATGTGGAATTAAGACGAGGATAAAATTTTGTGTGTATCTGAAACTATGCGATATTTCTGGTGAGGAAATATGTCGTTTACTCCAAAAAAATTAAACAACGACAATATAGTCATCAAACGATCAAAGACGATAATTCAGTGAAAACACGTTTAAATTATTTAAGTTTTTTAATTTCTAGTCTTCCAAAAATATATCTGGAAAAATTATTTTTAAATCCAAAAGATTAAACTGTTTACTTTTTATCTATGTTAGATTCATATATTCTTTTTATGTTTGTAATTTATTTTCTGTCTAAAATATGGTTGTTTTCATAAAAGTTTGAATTCAGTCAAAAAATAAAAACATAAGAAAATAAGAACGAATTGAATCATTCGAACGTGGATTAATAACAATTGGTTTTGATATTCAAAACAAAAAACATTATGATACAACTCATTTTGTATAATCGAATGCCTTAAAAAAACTTCTGTAAAATCAGAGGTCTGAAACAAATGCCTTTCTAAATACATGGTAAACACGGCTCCGTACATATCAATCAAATACATTAATGAATTTGGATGATAAGAAACTATTAAAAGATACTCTATGTGTTTCAAATTGTAAGTAATAGTTTTTTTGGGGTTAAAACACAAGTATTAAGAAATTTATATTTTGTTTTTAGAATTTAATTAAAGAAAAAGATGACCAATAACAAATCATATTTTGTAATTTTGACTCTAATATTTTTTCTTAAATATTCTTCTATATTTTATATTATTTTTTCGTTGGAATTTAAAAACAACTTATACTGTTAAAAAATAACTTCTAAAACTATTTCTACATTAAAACAGAGAGAATATGCTTATTTACATATCAACACTATACACTAATTAAATCCATGTTACAAACAAAAAACATAGGGGATAATTGATTAAATTTTAACTAATGACTTTAAGTTTAATTTCTTTTTACAACCAAATAAATTGTTAACCATGCTGTATGTAGTTTTTAAAGCTAAAAAAAAAATTGTACAAAAATACTGCTGTAAGAAATATCTTTCCTTTTTTTTTTAATTCATACATCTACAATTGATACAGTTACATCAATAAAATTTTGAAGACTAATCTATTCTATTAATTCTTCAACATATCCAATTGATTAAAGGTTGTGTCCAACATAAAATATAATGCATCTAAATAATTATCTAGATATATTATGTAATTACCTTTATTAAAATAATTGTAACTTCCACGTTGGTTTCCTAAATCTGTAACTTCCACCTATATGTTATGTAATATACGGTTATTTTTTTCTTTTGGGATCTATCAGAATAAATTCAGTTCCAGTAATTATTATTATTCATAAAATAATTTTGTAATACTTCTAAGATGTATGCATATTTTGTAAAGTCACCCTTTAATTCCAAAATATTAGTGATTCACTACTTATTACAAACTGTAGACAACCTTACGTAGTTCAATAAATAAAAATTATATCATTTGGAAACAATAATATTGATAATTTACATTAATAAATATTATGTCCACTATAAAAATTAATGGAAATGAACTGTGGTTTAATTAAGATAATATAATACAATTTAGATTCTGATCAACATTTCAAAGAGTGAGTATATTTTTTGTTTTACATTTTCTAGAAATTCAATTTTTATATTTGTATCCTTTTAATCATATTTGTGTAGAACATTTTTCTTAACTAATTAGTAAAAAGTTTTAATAATTTTATAAAATAGCTGGACTATTAATAGGTCATTTTTCTAATTTAATAATATAGTTTATAAATATATCAGTATTAAAAAGTATTTTTTAAAAATTTAGAAATTTTTTAAAATTTAAATTATTTATATTTCATTTCACATAAAATATAATTTAAACATTTTTTACAACAAATTAGAGTTACGCTATATAATTCAAATACAACTAGATTCTGATCCGCTCTTAAAAGGGCGGGTATATTTTTTGTTTTATATTTATAAAAAAAATTATATTTGTGTGTTTTAATCGTATCTGTGTTTTTTTGTATAATATTTCTTCTAAATAGTTAATAGTTTTTAATCTATTTTATTAAATAGTTGGACCACACCTATATCAATAGGTCATGTTCATGTTTTAAGATCCGCGGGTATAAGTTTTGTTATGTTTGGTATAGGTCATGTCATATGTTCACCTATACCAATAGGAGATAAAAATACTTATGTTGGACATGACTTTTATCAATTAATAATTATTTAAATATCTAATTAAAACATTGAAATTAAATTTTAAATTTATAAAAAAATAACAATTTAAATAAAATTGAATTATATCAATCACCTATAGGTTCAACATGCACCCTCTGGTTTTAACGGTTTTTGTGGGTTTTATCAAAATTTTAGTTGATGAATATCTCTTGAAATCCAAACCGGATTACATATTGAATCACTAGATCTATAGATTTGAAAACATATCCGAATTTTCCTGTTTCAAAATAGACAAAATCTTTACGAATTTACATAATTTTTGTAAAATTATTAATGAAATTTTACATCATAAAATATATGGTGCTTTCAAGTGTGGGTCGAAAAATTGTTTATGTTATTAATATTTGAACACAAATATTTTAAGTTGTTGATATTGTAATATTTATTATTAATAAATTAAGAAGTTTAATTATATGATGAGATTTTGGTTTAAGTCTATTCAGAATTCAAATTTTTGTTTCAATTCATATTTTATGGGTTTTAGTTTGGGTTTGACTATCCGTTTAAATCATATAAATTCTATAAACTAAAATATATAAATTTCAAATTAAAAATAAAAAAAGAACAAATCACATATAAATTTTGTAATACATGAATAAGTATCTAAATTTAACATAAAATTACTTATGTTTAAATCTTTGGTTAAAAACCCAATAAATATGACATATTGGATCCATCTATATATTTCATTTATTTAAAAGACTATTATATCAAATTAAATTAGTAATAAACACAAATATGATTATAAAATAAATCAAATACAAATAAATAATTTTTTGAAGGGCGGATCAAAATCTAGTTCTATAGTAAATTCTCTGCAACTGCTGTTTAACTAATCGCCCATATAGTACATTAATGAAATTGAATAAACACACTGCTATTCATCGACGCATTTTGTAAAAATATTCATTTTCACATAAAACATGATTAGGAAAAAAAAACATAATCCGATTCCAAGTTTAGAAATTTTTGCCTAAAAACATCCGCGAAAACCCGTGGAACCTTATCCATAATCAGTTTTTTTATCTCTGGCCGACTACAACTCATAATCACAAAAACCAACCGTCAGATCTAAAACTTTCCCAATCCAAATCGAACGGTCTCAATCTCCCAACGAAAAGGCAAAACAGCATTCTTCTCCTCCTCCTCCTCCTCCAGAAACTCTTTCCTTTTTCTCATTTCTCTCTTTATAAATTTTTCTCGTGGAAGAGGAAGAAAGAAAATTAAAAAAAAAAAACGGAAACTTTGGGTGGCGATTAAAGATTGCCGAGAGGACACGTTTGTCTCCCGTGAGAGAGAAAGAAAGAGAAAAAGAGTTTGCTTTCCTTCTTTCGTTTGCGTCTCTTCTCGATTCTAAATCTGATTGATGACTATGGCGGAAGCAGCAATTAGCAGAACGAATCTGATCTTCCGAGGAGCTTGCGTGAATAATCACAACCATCATGTTGTAGATGATTACTCTGTTGTCTCATCGCCGGTGAGTTTTGGTCTGAGGAAGAGCTTCTCCTCCTCCTCTCTCAAGCTGAAGAAGCCTCATACTCTGTTCCAGACCACCTACACAACAAGTAGCTTCAGATCATCATCATCATCATCCATCTCAGCTCAGGTTACACAAAGATCATACCTTTTTTTTAGGGTTTTCGAATTGGTTTCTTTGGATTCTGTCTGATAAAGTTTTTTTTTTTAGACAACGCTGAGGATTGGGACACCACAGAAATGGTGGGAGAAGGGATTGAAAGAGAACATGAGGGAGATCTCTTCAGCTCAGGACCTTGTTGACTCTCTCACCGACGCTGGTGATAAGCTCGTTGTCGTTGACTTCTTCTCTCCTGGCTGTGGTGGCTGCAAGGCTCTTCATCCTAAGGTATTAATAAAGATTCAATTGTTAAGACTCTTTTGTTTGAAACGAGCACTTTCTTATAATCGTAATGGCTGCAGATATGTCAGTTGGCAGAGCAGAACCCTGATGTGCAGTTTCTTCAGGTGAACTACGAGGAGCACAAGTCCATGTGTTACAGTCTTGGTGTCCATGTCCTCCCTTTTTTTAGATTCTACCGTGGCGCTCATGGTCGTGTCTGCAGCTTTAGCTGCACCAATGCAACAGTACGTTCCTCATCATTAACTCAAGAGATCGATCATCAGTTATAATCATCTAAGTTTGATTTTTTTTTTGTAATCTTTTAGATCAAGAAATTTAGAGATGCGTTGGCGAAGCATAGTCCAGATAGGTGCAGCCTCGGACCGACCAAAGGGCTTGAAGAGAAAGAGCTTGTGGCACTTGCAGCCAACAAGGAACTCGACTTTAGTTACACGCCCAAGGCTGTACCTGTTGAGGAAGAAGCACCCGTGCCCGCTTCCAACCCTGTTCCTCATCCATCGATGAGCGCCAATGATGAAAAGACATTGGTCTCCGCAGGGAGATGATTACCGTTCTGAGAGCCAGTAAATAATTATCTGTACAGTTGTTTGCGTGATATTAGTACTAGCAACTGGATATACATATGTTGCAGTATCTAAAGTTGTAAGTTCTCGGAGCAGCCGGTTTGATGGGGGTTTAGTTTTTTTTTCGGGTTCCCCTGAGCAAAAACCGGTTTCATGTGGTTTTCCTAGAGCAAGACCAGTTCTTATGGTTTCTCGAGTTTTGCTCAGTTCTTATGGGATTGAAGAGTGGATGGTCGTGCGACTGTGTGCAACCATGGAAGCTTTCTTCTTCAGTCTGCTTCAGTAGGATGTTTTTCTCTCTTTGGCTTGTTTTTTTTTTTACTGTTTAAAGGTATTTTCTATGTAAGTAAAAGTATCCAGTAAATTTTATGTAAAAGTCGCTCTATGGATTTGATATTTTGTATAAGAATGTAAAGGTTGTTTGTGAAGCTTCAAAGTTTTAAAATGTTAAGTGTGGGTTTCATGTCTCTCTTTGGGTTCGTTAGTACATGTGTTTATTAGCTGATGAAAACGAGTTATTGGCTTGTGACAAACACCACCACAAGTCTGTCGTGTTTGGCTGATCCAGGGATATTGTGACAAACACCACAACAAGTTTGATGAGAGAGTTATGTTAGAATCGGTAGAGAAGGTTGGGATACTGAAATTGGTGATATTACAAATGTTAAATGCAACAAACTTCTTGTATAAAAGAACCGAATCAGCATTCCCGCTAGAATACAACATATTAGAAAGAAAAAAAACACTTGAGCAGTAGAAAAAATATGAAGTCCTGTAAAATCATTCTGATCATTCTAGCATCTGATCAGCGGATACTTGGCCACCGGCTTTCTGACTTTTCTTCTTGTTGCCTGCGTACAAAGTAAACAATATCTTTACTACTTCCATGATCGGCTAAATTGCACATAGAGTAAGTAATAGGCATTTGAGATATAGACGAGACAAAACTCAATGAGTTACCTTTGTTCTTTAGTTTATTGAGCTTCAATGTCTTCTTCACGCTAAATTTTCTAGAGGGTTTCTTGGAGTCTTCTGATGCAGCTGAGACAATAAGAGAGAAGAAAACATCTTTCATTAAACCAAAAAAAAAAAAAAATACAAAGAGCAACATGAATGCAAAAAAGCCTGAAAATAATATGCGAAAAGTAGACATGGAGATTAATGTGCCTTTCTGATGCTTCTCAAAGACAGTAAACACAATGTTGAAAGAAAGAAAGAAGACGATACTGAACACCATGACCTTTCTATGAATATGCTAACTAAGGGATAGGAACCTCTTACAAGAAGTTAAGCAACAAGTTTCAGATCTAAGCTCAAATTGCTAGCATTCCTAACTATATTTCCCTAATCAGCGAAGTCAAGAGATGAATTAGCAACAAACAAAGACTAAAGAAGCTTTTCTCTGACCTTCAGCAGAAGCCATCTCAACATCCTCCATGGTAACAAGACCTTTCTCCACCATATCTTTCTGCTCCTGTTTTACCAATCAATCAACCAACAACCATTGTTAACAGGACTTTCTAAAACTAGTGTCAAAATAAATAAAAAGAAGGGGGGGGGAGATTCATACTCTGCGCCATTTGCGAAGGAGTTTCTTCTGACGTTTACCGGAGACGGAGACAACCGGAGCTCTGGTCTTCAATTTATTGGTGAGTGGATCTCCGTGGATAGCTCGCTTCCTATCCGCTTTCGCCTCTCTCTTCTTCTTCGCTATCTCGTTGTATTTCGCCATCTTCAAAGCCAACCAATACCCTCACAACCTTCTCACCTCCCACTTAGTACAAACCTTAAAGAGAAGTTCTTCTAAAACCCTAATTCCTACCACCGTATTTGGGCTTTTTGTCATCTCTTTTATTTGGGCTTTTTATATATATATTTTATTGTTGAACCAAGCCCACACACTTTCAAAACTCACTGGGTTATTCTAAGACAGCCCCCCTTGTCTTTTTTTTTTGACAAAGGGCTTTTGACATCACTAATGCTGTAAATAAAAACATTTGAAGAGATAATAAAGCTTTCAAAATTTTAAAAGAAACCACTATTTCAATTAAAAATGATATGAGCTTTATTTTACTGGAAAAAATAAAAGCACTTGACTATGCATTGAAAGATTGATGAAAAGCTATGCATTTTATAAGAAAAATGAATGACATAACTTGGATTCAAACTAAACTATAAAAAGCCAATTCTTTTCAATTTATTTTAGTAAAATAATCTGGAGATAGTTTATAGATAACTATGATTTTATTTTATAAAAAAAATGTTGGAAAAACTTATCCAATTTGATTTTTTTGAAATCATATTATAGTAAAAAATAATTTCCTGGCAAAAAGACCATTAGATGTATAGTAATGAGTAACTAGTTCAACGTTCCCATTTCAAAATATTGTTACCATTAACAACATTGACTACATTCTCTGGAAACAATTTAGTATGGAAGATACCCAATGCTCATATAGTATCTTTGACCTTTGCTGAGTGAAAAAAGGAAATAAATCAAAGGAAAAAATCAAAGAAAAAGAAAGCTGTAATTTTATATTGTTACCAAACAATTCACGTCTTCCTGTCCTAAGAAAATAATTTTTAAACATCTGAAACCAAAACAATCTCCACATATCTCATCGCGGTCATCAGTTTTAAATCCCCGACCATCCGTTGCCAAAGGTTCTTGTCTCCCTAACTCAAACGCTAACAACACTCTCTCTCTCTCTCTCGCTCGTAGTGATTACTCTTGTCTCTCTCTGCACTGAGAGTTGCACAAGGATTCTCTCGCTTTTGGTATAGCCCCTCTTTTCCTTAGCCTGGAGCCATAGATCGTAAAGAATGTTTAATATTCTCTGTCTGTGGTTAATGAGAAGGCATTTAACTGATCGGACCTTATCCCAGAACCAATGAATACCTTCCCATCTTGTTCTTCGTTGTAATTTTCAAACTTTTATGTGTTAGGAGAGTGATATGAATATATATATTCAGCTTTTAGGGTTACATACTTACATGTTTGCCTTTCCAAGTAGAATCAATGATAATAAATGCTTGATACGCTTTATGCACACATGTACTTCTTAAGAACCCCACATCAACAATAAGTTATATGGACAATAGCTTTCCCTTTATCAACGTTCTACGTGTGGTGTGGACCATTTTCTTAAACTTGTAACTGACTGTTTTGGTTATCAATGCTTTTTTTCAGTAGGAAGTGAAGGGAAAGCTCCTAGAGATGGATATAAGAGAGGTAGAGAGGGGTAGAATAGAAGACATAATGGAGATGCAAGATGACCAACAGATGGAAGAAAACAACAATCAAGATGAGGAGATGCAAGATGTTAATACAAGATTTGAAACTTCTTTTCCTCTTCTAGACAATGTTTTGAGATATGATGATGAGTTGGATCTTGAGGTTAGCAACATTGATAACTCTTGCTCATTTTTTTGGGGTCTATAACTCTGAGATTATGACCTAATATAACTTTCAATTATTAGTCTAATATTACGCAGAAACATCTTAGCAAGGAAGAACTAGAAGACTGGGTTGCAGAGCTTGCGGGAGTAGAGATTGAGGTATATATTAATCTCTTCTTTTTGCTGGAGATCTTGATATGCCAAATTTAACCTCTAGCTTCTTAACCTCACTATTTATGATTACACATTGGTCTTCAGGCGGATGAAGCTCAAGAAGCACTTGAAAATGAGTCTCTTGCTAAAGTAGAGGGTGAAGTTAAGGAAGAGTCAGCGCTAAGACTCCGTTGTGTTGAGGTTAATTTTTTTTTTAAACTATCATAGCTCAAAGTTCCTTTGTTCTAGTCTATTAAACATTCTAGAACATGCCTGTTTTTAGCTGGATAAATCTGTAGCAGATGTTATTCCTTTTCGCTCTTTGATGTTATTTCTTTCGATTTCATGTCACGTACTTTTAACTCCGAGGCTGATTCTGTGGCAAAATCAGCTCTCGCTTTGTATGCCTTGAACTCTGATACGGGAGTCTAGGCTCTTCTAGTGAATGCATTTGTGTTTGATCAAAAAAAAAAATCTGTAGCAGATGAAATGATGACTTTTAGAGGCAAATGGGAGGCACATCTTGATAACCTTGAAATTGAAAGTGCAAACTCATTGGCATGTTCCTCTATTTTTCCAGTATTTAATGCTAAGGTTTATTTATCGTTCAAAAAGAACTTAAATTATTTCTCCTTTTTTTTTCAAAGGAGCAACTGGATGGTGCTAGTGTCGAACTTCCAAAACTGCACAAAATGATTGAAAGTCAAGTCCCTAAGGGTTGCTATTCAGAATCTTCGAAAAGAAGAGACCATTGGGTTGGGACTCAGGCAACAAAAGAAACCGTGGAATCATTGGCTAACGAAGAGACTTTTCTTCACACTCACCGGCCTGTCCAAAAGTAGGGTTTGTGTTTTTTTTTTAACACAATTTTTGTTTTATCTTTAACTTTTAGTAATGCAATTATTCAAGAGTACTGTCATGGATGGTATATCTAAACATATTTTGGTGTAGACGACATGGGAAACTTTTGGAGGAGGGAGCTAGTGTGTTTCTGGACAAAAAGTCTGCTGATGATGGTTTTAAAGAGTGTGTAGCTGGACCATCTGAGCCTGATCGGTCGTCTCACAACAATATTTTTACGGGAAAAAAGGATGATGCTGTCTCCTTTGGTAGTAAGAATTGGGCTTCTGTTTACTCGGCAAACACTCCACAAAAAGCTGCAGCCATGGGATTAGAATTTCCAGGAGTCAATGAGGTTAAATTTTCTTCTTTTCTTTTTAGTTTCTGCTTGGAAGTTAATAAATTCTATGGTCCATTGTTGTACCCTGATCAGGATAGGAAACATAATTCACACTAAAATGTAGTTTTTATTAAGATAAATTAAAACAGTAAGCCAAGTTGATGTCAAATAATTATATCAGGAAAAAGCATTAACCGAAGTTCATTCACATGATGGAAGACATTGTTTTCAAACTTGGAAGGCAAGTTATCTTTGAAGATCTCATGTTATTTCTCGTCCTAGCTTAACAAAGTCGGAGATTTTAAAATATCGGACTTGATATTCCTATATCGTAGCCATACTAGATAGATTATCATATTATTATTATTATTATTTTTTCAGGTGGAGGGAATTGGAGAGATTGATGTAGACTTGGCAGGCACATTTTTTGGCGCTGCAATAGAAAACGAAAGAGCTCTTGCCCTAGCTGAAGAACAAAAGAAAAACTATATGAGGGTAATTATCTCTGACTTTACTTGTATGATTTCTGTGAATAAGCATTCTACTTTTGAAAGTATTACCTTGTTTGGCGGCTCTTTATGTTCCTACTTTTACAGAGTTTGCAATGAAATATTTACTCTTAATACGATTTAATAGGTAAATGAGGAGGATGATATAAATATTGATCGTGAGCTTCAACTTCGCTTGAATCGGAAGAGACGATCCAAACAGGTTTTCTTTGCCTACTTTTTCAATTTCTTCTGGTGGTGTAGCATATATTTTATGGAAGACTTCTTGGGGTTACATGTTAAAAATGAAATAGTGAGCCTGGTTCTCATATAGTTTGCGTTTTGCTATAACTTTTGTATAGTTGATATTGTGGTCCAGTCCAGGGTTTTGCTGGTCTGAAGAAATTATTATTTGGCTCACGTCACAGTCTTCATTTGGTTTTATTTCAGGTTATGAGGGACACGGAAGAGAATAGTGATGATGATTCTGCGTATTTGGATGAGAATCCTACTATCTCAAACCTGGCTGAAGATCAAGTAAAATGTCCGGAGACTAGCACACAGTTTCAAAATAATGAAGTCAACAAAGAGGAAAACGGGAACTTGTCTAATTCAAATGTGGTCACCATCACAGATTTTAATGCAGATACCATGAGAGATGATTCACAGAATACACCAAGCAATTTCAAGTGTACTGCATGTAATAACGTAGCTGTGGAAGTGCACACTCATCCCCTTTTACAAGTTATAGTTTGCATGGATTGCAAACGGTCAATTGAAGAAAGACTTGCTAAGGTACATGCCGTGTTTCTAGGATATATTATTTTCATATCTTTCTCTTTATAACCAAAACGTTCTACTTTTTTCCATCAGGGTAATGATGACTCTTTGGAACGTTACTGTGAATGGTGTGGACACATTGCTGACTTAATAGATTGTCATTCATGCGAGAAACATTTCTGTGCATCATGTATTAAGAGGAATATTGGTGATGAATGCTTGTCTGAAGCTCAATCCTATGGTCGGGTTTGTTGTTGTTGCGCTCCAATATCCTTGCAGAGATTGACACTAGAACTGGAGAAAGCCACAGGAGTTAACAAGTCTAGCTCTGATATTGCTGATGTCAATGTAGCAACAAGGTATTATCACCTTTTCAAAAAAAAAAAACAAGGTATTATCATATATATATAAAGCCGATATAAAAGTTCAGCATGTTTTCAACTAATATTGAGTATTTTTCCTTTAGCTCAAAGAAGAAAATCCGACTGATTACTGATGATGCTGAACTAGGGAAAGATACAAAAGGAAAAAAAGCAATTGAGAAGGTGTTTAACTTGCTAGAACTTTGAATCTTTTATTATTTATCCTTGAGTCATTGTACATTTGGTTATTTTATTTTATTTTTTTGTAGGAACAACAAAAGCGTCCCAAGTCCTTTCCGTTTTCTACCAGATACAGAACATATAGCTCTTTGTCTAACGGTAAAAATGTTCTACGAGGTGCTGAGGCTCTTGGTGATGCTCACACTGGTTACATAGTGAATGTATTTAGGGAGACTGGTGAAGAAGTTGTGAGAATTCCTCCTAGCATATCTGCCCAACTAAAAGACCATCAGGTTAGCTTTAAAATATGTGCATCCCTTGCTGATCCTAAACCATCTTCTTAAGTCTTAACATACTCTCTTTTAAATTATTATTTGTAATAAGATCATAGTCTCCCATCTCGACTAGTATTTGCTTATTATGGAAATGACTTCTGCTTTCTAAGTTGGGTGGTTTCTATTTTTTTCAGGTTACAGGGATTAGATTTATGTGGGAAAATATTGTTCAATCTATCAACAGTATTATCAAGTATGGTGATAAAGGTCATGGGTGCATTCTAGCACATACAATGGGACTGGGGAAAACTTTTCAGGTGCATAATAGTAATGATTAAACTTTAAATTAGATTAGTGCTGTTACTGGCTCATTATCTCTTAACCCACTTAAATCTATCAGGTTATAGCATTCCTGTACACTGCAATGAGATGTGTTGATTTGGGTTTCAAAACCGCTCTTATTGTGACTCCTGTAAATGTGTTGCACAACTGGCGAAATGAGTTTATGAAGTGGATGCCTTCAGAAGTGAATCCACTTGGCATCTTCATGCTTGAAGATGTTTCAAGGTATTAGATTCTACTATGAATGGAGCTTTTGGTTGCACAACTAGGTTCATGTGCTAATGTCTTTTTTTTGAAGGGAGATGAGACTGGACTTGCTAATGGAGTGGAGAAGTAAGGGGGGAGTCTTATTGTTGGGATATGCCACTTTTAGAAACCTGTCTCTTGGGAAAGGGATGAAGGATATAAATGCAGCTAGAGAAATCTATAATGCTTTGAGGGTGAGACTATAAGTTTTCACTAGCAAGAACCTGATGCTTATGGTTTTACACATTCCTAACCCTATGTGGCTGCAGGATGGACCTGATATACTTGTTTGTGACGAGGCTCACACCATCAAGAACACTGGACCTGACACAACCAAAGCACTGAAGCAAGTTAAATGCCAGAGAAGAATTGCCTTAACTGGGTCACCCCTTCAAAACAATATCATGGAATATTATTGTGTAAGTTAACTTAATAAACTATAAAAAAAAACTTGTGAACTCTCTTAGCTCCTGTTCCTTAAGTCATGTCTTTTACTGCAACAGATGGTTGATATTGTAAGAGAAGGATTCCTAGGAAGCAGCACCGAATTTAGAAACCGGTTAGTCAGTGTTTTCTTTATCTGCCTGTGCTACATGTGATGTTTTCTAGAGTTTTAACCGTGTTTTCACCATGCATGCAGCTTCCAAAATCCAATAGAGAGCGGGAAGAATATGAATTCAACTGCAGAGGATGTGAAAATAATGAACCGGAGCTCACACATTCTGTATGAGAAGTTGAAAGGATTTGTGCAAAGAATGGATATGAATGTTATGAAAAATGATCTGCCACCTAAGACAGTGTTTGTAATATCTGTCGAGCTATCTCCCTTGCAGAGGAAGTTGTATAAAAGGTTTCTTGATCGATATGGTAGCAGTGATGGAAGAACAGATGAAAGGATGAGAGAAAACTTCTTTTCTGCTTACCAAGTCTTGGCTCAGGTATAAATGAACCACTCTTGAGAGTTTATTTGTATCCTTTTTGTATTCTGAATCCTCTCTGTGTTTTTTTTTCCCCAAGATTTTGAATCATCCAGGGATTCTTCCAAAGTTAAGCAGAGAAGGTAGCAAAGGCGGTGGCCGAGCTAGCATTGTTAATATTCCAGATGACTCTTCAAGTGATGAAAATGTAGACTGCAACATGGATGTGGGAGGTAACCCTCATTTTTAAATCAGCCAATTGAGATTTTTTCAAGCATATTAAGAAATCACTTTAAAACTATATTTTTACCTTCTATTAATATATACTTAATATTTGTTTCCCTCTAATTAATACATAATACAATGAAAAGTTAAAACTGAACTAAAATTCTGAATATGAAACAAAAATAGAACTCTCCTTATGGCGGAGGGAGTATTAGATTTACATCTATAACAAGTACAAAACCTCTTATGTATATATATTAACAGAATGTGTGTCATTGTTATTGTTTTGGATACTGACAGAGAAACAAAGAACTATGAATGGTTCGCAAGATGAAGTTGATGGCTACCTCCAGGAGGTAACTATAGACTCTATCTACTCAGCTTGACTGTAATAAGGCACTTGTGCTATGATTCTAATCCTTTATTTTTGCCAGGATTGGTGGGTGGACTTGCTTGACAAAACTCACTACAAGGAGCCGGGCTATAGTGGCAAAATTGTTTTGCTGTTGGATATTCTATCCATGTGTGCTGATGTGGATGATAAGGCGATAGTGTTTAGCCAGAGTATCCAAACACTGGATCTCATAGAACTTTATCTTTCAAGACTACGTCGTGATGGCACACGAGGAAAGTACTGGGAAAAGGGTTCAGACTGGTACAGGTTAGTATCTTAGTTCTCTCATATTAGCATCAATGCAGTGTGAACCGGCTCTAACTTCCTTTTGCATGGTTGCAGAATTGATGGGAAAATAGAAAGCTCAGAACGTCAGATGTTAGTTGATAAGTTCAATGAACCTGAAAACAAGAGGGTGAAATGCACTTTAATCTCAACCAGAGCTGGATCACTTGGGATTAATCTCTATGCTGCTAACCGTGTGATCATAGTTGATGGTTCATGGAATCCAACTTATGATCTTCAAGCTATAGATCGAGCTTGGAGCTATGGTCAGAAGAAGCCAGTGTTTGCCTACAGGTTGATGGCACGTGGGACTATTGAAGAAAATATATATAAACGGCAAGTGACTAAGGAGGGGCTTGCTGCAAGAGTGGTGGATAGGAACATATCCAAAGAAGAGATTTTACATCTTTTTGAGTTTGATGAAGCTGTAGATGGCCAAAACACTTCACTGGAACAGAAGGTTGGTTGCTGCTCAGACAAGTTGATGGAGAACTTACTGGAGAGACACAACCCCAAGTAAGTACGCACTTTCACAATATACTTTGTTTTTCTTTATGACTCTCGCTCTTATCTGTTGTTTCTTTTACTATTAGCTGGATCTCTAGTTTTCATGAGCCTGAGACATTGCTAAAAGAAAGTGAAGCAGAGAAACTCAAAACGGTCGAAGAAGTTCAGCATGTCCCAGTGGAGAAACTCAAAAGGGTCGAAGAAGTTCAGCATGTCCCAGTGGTGGTTCAACAAAAACCTTCGCCTTCACCACAAACAAAGCCTCCACGGCTCCCAAAGAGGTTCAACAGAAGTCGTTTTGTGAGACGCAATTGCACTAGAACGGCGCATAAGCGTACAATCATAAGCCAACGAAGAAAAGTTGGTAGCAGCACGATCTGTGGGGAGTGTGGACTCGCCTTAACGTGGGATGATCTTACACCTGCAAGGGCAACCAAAATAGATTACTTTTGAAACATTGCAAAAGAGTTGGAGTTTGCTTTTTGCTTATTATTAAGTTTGGAACTGAGAGACCAAAACAAAGTTTACTTTTGCTTATTTTAAGTTTGGAACTGAGACCAAAACAGAGTTTACTGTTGTACTCATGCTGAAGTGATTTGAGAAGTTGTTTTTGGATTTAATTTGGTTTTGTTTTTTTTGGAGTAATTCTGGATAATACAGATAAAAAAATTTGGATAATTTAAAATTTTCAGATTAAATATGTATAGTTCAGATTAAAAATGTAAGGTAATAAAGAATTTTATCTAATTTGGTTTGTAAATAGTGTTTTAGGATATTTGATTATTTAGAAACTAAATATATTTGATATTTTAGGTATATAATTTGTATTTTGAAAATTTGGGTACCCATTAGAATTTTGGTTTGCATATTTATGAAAGTTCCGAATAAATGTGCCATGTGCCAATGCCTAATTACAAGGGTTTAGTAGTTTATCCCATTTGAGTTTGCAAATCATTGTTTGAGATTCGAATATACAACTTACATAAACATATAATCGACATAAAACTTGAAACCTGAAGCTGCAGATCATACAGTTAAGAAAAGGAAACGCAAAAGAGTGACCAGAACCATAACAAGACACTAGAACACACTAGAGCTATTGGAGAAGACATAAGCTATCTCTAATTCCAAACCATTTCAAACTTAACAAAACTTGTTTCCTGTACAAAGCAACCAACAAAACAAAAAGAAAAGCCTTTGAACCACATTTTCTACGTTTCTCTCAACAGTTTCCACTCCCTAAGCTTCTTCCGCAACTCACCAGCCTCACTTCCCATCCCCATCTCCTCCACACCTCTAACAACCGCAGCATATACACTCTCATCAGGCTTACATCCACTCGTCACCATTATCTCAACAACCTTCACCGCCATCTCCATCTCTCCCTTCTTGCACAGCCCCTGAATCACCAACCTATAAGTACTCCCTCTGATCCCATTCCCTCTATCACTCGTCTCCTTCAAAACCTGACTCGCTTCTTCAACCAGGTTCGCCCTGCAGAAACCGTAGATCAAAGACCGGCGCGTTATATCATCAGGAGTGACTCCAGCCTCCACCATCTGATCGTACATCTCCAAGGCTTTCTCCATCATACCCTTCCTAGCCAACCCATCGATCACAGAGTTGTAAGTGATCAACCCCGGAGAACAACACCTAGTCTTCCTCAGCAAACCAAGCAGCACCATCGCCTCCTTGACCATCCCTTCTTTAGACATAGCTCCAAGAATAGTATTGTAAGTGACGATATCAGGGGAACACCTCTGCTCCACCATCCTGTAGTAGAAATCGATCGCACGGCTCAGAAGCCCCGCCTTGCACAAACCGTTGATCAGAATGTTGTAAGTGATAACCGTGGGAGAGTAACAAGTCTCGCACATGATGCTCAGAATCTCATCGACCTCGTCCCAGTATCCACGAGAGCAGAGGGAGTGCAGAAGCGTGTTGTAAGTCACGGTGTTGAGCTCGACACCGTGAGAGACGATGTGCTGAATCACCAAAGCCACGTCCTCCAGAGTCCCTCTCCTGCAGTTAAAGTTGACAAGAGAGTTGTACGTGACGATGTCAGGGTAACAACCTTCCACCGCCATGTCTTCCAACACCTCCATGGCTCTAGCGCTTCCGCAGTACCTGCACACGAGCTCCACAAGGACAGTGAAGGTTATCATGTAAGGAGGACACCCGCTCCTCAGCTGATGTTTCCAAAACTCGATAGCTTCCTCGTATTCACCGTTGTCGAACATGCAACGGATCAACGTGTTGTAAGTGATCACGTCAGGAGAGGTCCCGCTCGAGCTCATGTCTTGTAATAGGATCAGAGCGGATCTCAGATCATTTCTCTTGCAGAGGTTTCCGATGACCATGTTGTAGGTGATGGTGTCGGGAACACCACCGGACATCACCATGATTTTTAGTATGCACATTGCTTTGTCGGTTTGGTCGATTCTTGCTAGGCCGCGGACGAGGTTGGTGCAGGAAGGGAAATGAGGGAGTTGGTTGTGACGAGCCATGACCTCGACGAGTTTGGAGGCGTCTGTTAGCTTCCCGTAGCTGCAGAGGCTGTGGAGGATGTCGTTGTTCGCGTCTTGTTTGTTCTCCGTGATTGGTCCGTCAGATGAGAGAACCGTTCTTCTCTCGGAAAGATCATCAACAGGTTGGATGCAGAGACTAGTACTAGTCTGCAAGGCAGGGCATCTCATATGATAAACATCACTTCTCAAACCAATCTCTTTCTTCCAATCTCCATGACTGAGACTGAGACTCGCCTGCTTTGGAGACAGATTTGGAATGTGCAAGAAGTGAGCCTCAAGTAGCAAACTTGATGAAGTCATCTCTCAAAACTCAGAACCTTTTTTTTTTGTTTTTGACAAAAGAAGAGAGCTTTCCTTGCTAGACGAGGAAGAACGTTAGACCCAGAAAGCTTTAGCTGTTAGTGTTCAAAAGCTTTATCTCATTACCAAACCTGTGGAAAGAAGACAAGACACAGATTAGAGCATAAAGAAAGCAGAAGATCGTTAAAGAAGAGATTGAGTTTGAGCAGGCAGAAGCAGAGAAATACTTGTTCTTACAATAACTAATCTTGGAGAATTGAAGAGAAAAGAGTGTGAGGAAGGAACTCACCGTTTGGTCTTCTTCTTCTTCTTCTTCGATTTGGGAACAATGGCTGTGTGAGAGTGTTTCTTTCTTTTCTTCTGGGGGGTTTGGTTTGATGTGATAAGTAGGGTTTATCCTTAATTTACAGAGTATACCCTCTATCTCTCTACGATTTTTATTCACTTCCTATTATTTATGAAACATCCAACATTCACTACCATGTATCCTTTTTTTTGTATTTGGTACCACCATTCATAAAATTATATTTTTCAAGTTATCTTCAAATGAGGTAACATTTATTTTTCACAACGTAATTTCCACTAAAAATATTTCTTATCACAATATTTTATCTTTACATTAATCTCTCTGTTACCTAAATATATGTGTTTTTTTGACTAAAAAGTAAAATAGTAATAATCTTGCTTCTACCGAATTGCATTGCCTATGATTATTACTATTTTACTTTTTTGCCCATGATTATTTTGGTCAATGTGCAGTTGAGAAAATCTTGTTCATCAACAAACTGTGGTATGATCTTCTTGTCAGGTTTACTTGGAGAAAAATCTACTAATCCTAGTGAGGTGTTCGCTCACTTGTCCCCCAATAAATGCTGGGAGATGGTAAGAGATAAGTAAGCAGCACAAAGCCGGTAAATTAGATCTTCCTCCTCTACAACCCTCTAGGAGTCCTGGTTTTGAAATGTTTGGAGACAAGTCACCAGTAATCATACATGTAAATCTTTATTAGTTTTGCATTTTAATCTTGAAACCATTAGTTTTGGTTACTAGTAAGATATATCATGTGGGCCTCTAGGACATGAACTTTCTTCTCCTCCAAAACAGAGACCAGAGTCTCCTTGTGCCTGAACTTCTTCAATAGTTTGATCTTTGAAGTGGCAGCCTTAACTAGGGCAATGTTTTGGAATGAGGCACGAGCTGAATCCTGACGTGGTGCGTTCTTGAATCCTCCTCTGTTACCATAAAAGACATAAAAGACAGAACTTTGATGTTGAGGACGAGCTGAATCCTGACGTGGTGTGTTCTTGAATCCTCCTCTGCTACCATAAAAGACAGAATTTTTATGCTGAGGACGAGCTGAATCCTTGAATCCTTCTCTACTATCAGAAAAGACAGAACTTTGTTGCTGAGGACGACCTCCCTTAGCTGAAGTGTCACGAGCTGCAACCATACCACTTCCTGCGACCACCTTAGCTGCAGCTGGACACATAAGAACCTCTGTAAAAGATTTATTCTGCTGTCCATTGCTGATGTCCTTGGCATGTTCCTCTTTGTACTTTTGATAAACATCTCCATAAGACTCTTGAATTTCGTCCATACAGCTTCTAAACCTTCCAGGCACAACATCATCTTCCATCCCGGGTAGAGTTTGGTTTTGAGGTGATACAGGAGCTATACCAGACAAGACAATATCTGCACAAGATGCTTTCTCAGGAGGAACATCTCCATGGCCAGATGATGATGAGGCAACATTCTTCGCTACTTCCGCTCTATGCCTTTCGTAAAGCTCTCCATACCAACAGTCAATTTGTCCCATGCAATCTCTTAACCAATCATGCACCTCATCATCAGCGACCCCATGGATTAGAGTTTCTGTTGATCATCTCCATCCACAGGGGCACGAGCTCGAGCTATGTCATTGTTCGCTGCTTCTGCCTCTGTGTATTTGTCGTACACAAAATGATAATGCTTCTCAACTTCGGCCATTAAGATTTTAAACGCATCATACGGATCAGTCATCCTGAAACATATATTATTCGATCATTGTTTTGGAAAATAAAACACAAGAACATAATCGAATCATATTCGAGTCACGAATCATCTTTTAACAACAACAAAAAAAAAGAAAAAGGAAAAATTTGCGACAAAGTGAAACCTGCGTCAGTGAATCTCTGAGACTTGGGAGTGAAGGAACAGATTGAAGATTTATCTGCAAACACGAATCTCTTGTAAACTACAAATTCTAAATCGAATTCAAAGAAAAAAAGAAGAAGTTACTACAAGTAATCAAAGTGAAAACCTGCGTAGTGAATCACTGAGACGTGGGAGTGAAGGAACAATTTCAAGACTCACTTGTGATCACCCAATCCGAGAATTTAAGCACAAAACCTACAAAAAATCAGAAACATAAACAACAATTTCTCAAATCGAATACAAGTTACAATTCTTAGTAAAAAAAACAAGTTTACTACTCAAATGAATCTAGACGATCGAGAATATAAAGCGAGTACCTCTGTTTTAGAAATAAAAATTCTAAATCTTATTGAAAAAAAAATTCGTTCGATGGAAACAAAATCACAAACAGCGAATACCTCTGTTTTAGAAAAAAACAAGTATTATACCTTGTCGAAAGAGAAGGAGAAGGATCGGAATCCAGAACCGAGAACAGAAACCGGATAGAATCACGAAGGCCAAGTAACGAGCTGTTCTTCTCTGATTTCTCTGGGATGATCGTGGTGAGAGAGTTTCAGAGATGGGGTCAAGACTTAAAAGAGAAGGAAATATAATTTCAAGAGTGTGACGAAATTACATCTTTGCCCGCTAACAAAACTTTTCAAAACAGTCACTTAGTTAGTGACAAGTGTCTTACACTTATTTGTTGATCTAAGACTTTTACTGATTTGTCCTTTTTTGATGCTTCTCGTTACGTACGCGGATTGCTGAAGTGGAGCCTTGTTTCTTACTAATTTTTATCATTAACAACAAAATTATTTGGAAAAAAAATTATTTGGTGTGATTGTTTTAAGCTTCGTGAACTCTAAAGTTAGAGATAATTAATTGGATGATTCAAAGACGAAGTGACATAGATTTGAAGCCCTAATCTTCAAATGAGGTAACATTTATTTTTCACAACGTAATTTACTAGGTGTTGTGTCCGCTCAAGCGGGCCTAATCATTTTGCAATTACTAACTAAATATCATGATAGATTATTGTTTATGATCTTTTAAGCTTTTTTTACAGAATATCAAATTATTTGTATATGAAACTTTTTTTAAAAAATAAATATTCATTATTACGTTAATTTCTTGAAAGTTTTCATATATAGTAGAAATATTTTTAACGGTATATTTTCCAACTAATTTTATTTATAATTGAAAGATATTCTTTTTAGATAATAATAATATATATATAGAAATAATTGTTTAATCTTTATTAAAGATATTCTTGGATAATAACAAAATATGTATATGAATTATCTTTTTTACTTTTAAAAAGATTTTTATCATATGAGTTTGAATGAGTTATCTGATTTCATAAAGCTTAAATTCTTTTTTATGTTTGGGTTTTATTATATTAAATCATAATTACTAAATATTTATAATTACTCATTAATATATGTGTTACTAACTAAATGACTATGATTTTATTTCGTTTGAATTTTTTTACATATTATTTATAATTTTTTGAAAATTTTTTTGTACACATATTTATTATATAGAAATAAATCTTAAAAGTCACTTAATATTCTCTTTTTAATTATATAAAATCAAGAATTTTATTTGATTAATACTTAGTTATATACTTTATGTTTTCAACTTTATATTTTTTTAAAAATCAGATAACAACACAACATACATATATGAATTATTTTTTTATTTTAAAATATTTTTAGCTTTTGGATAAATCTTACTATATTAATTTTAATTAATTATCTGATCAAATAAATTAATTTTCGTTTTTATTTTTAGTTTAATTACATATTTTATTCATTAAAGGTAATATCGATATTAACCACTCTAACTTTTAATGTGGGAGCTCCGTTGCGAAAAATCACTTCAAATAATAGTATAGATATGTTTTTTGGTATTGAATGTGATCTTCGATGTAATATTTGTGGAGCTGAGGAAGAAACAGTAAATCATGTTCTTTTTTAATGCCCACCAGCTTTACAAACATGGACCTTATCAAGGATCCCATCTCCCCCCGGAGTTTTTCCTTCTACATCAGTTTATACAAGTTTGGATTATCTCTTCTGGAGGCTTCCGAAAGAAGTGGACTCCAACTATTTTCCTTGGATTATGTGGTATATTTGGAAGAATAGAAACGACAAGATCTACACAAATAGGAATGAGAATCCCCAAGAGATATTGCGGAAAGCGGAACTTGAGGAAACACTTTGGACAGAGGCACAATCATTGATACCAACCCCTCACGAGAATGTTCAGTCTTCCACCGATTGGCAAACTTTGGGATCAGCCAGGGTATGTTTTGTCGATGGATCTTGGAAGGAACAAGATGTCTTCACTGGACAAGGGTGGTATTGCCGAAAGATAGATTCAGAGGACAAGATGATGGGGGCAATGAATCTCCGACGTAGCCTATCTCCTTTACACGCAGAATGTGAAGCGCTGATTTGGGCAATGGAGTGCATGAAAACCCTACAGTTCTCAGATGTAGTTTTTGCAACGGACTGCTCTCAGTTGGTGAAGATGGTGTCCTCACCTGAAGAATGGCCAGCATTCACTACGCACATGGAGGAATTTCGCCGTAGTAAGACTTTCTTCCCTAATTTCAAGATCCGACATATTCCAAGGGCGCAAAACACAATGGCGGACAAGCTTGCTCATGGGGCAAGGAGTTCACCTTCAGCTATGTTATATGTCGATTCGATACCTCCGGTTTGGCTTTCCGAACCGGTGGAATTACGTTAGAGTAGCTTTGTTGTCAAAAAAAAAAAAAGATATGTTTTTTGGCCAAAAAATATGTGTGTTTATATAGTTACATGTTATCTTCTTGCTTCTACCGAGTTGCATTTCTTATGATTATTTTGGTCAATGTGTAGTTGAGAAAATCTTGCTCATCAACAAACTGTGTGGTATGATCTTCTTGTCAGGTTTACTTGGAGAGTAATCTACTAATCCTAGTGAGGTGTTCGCTCACTTGTCGCCTACAAAATGCAGGGAGATGGTAAGAGATAAGTAAGCAGCACAAAGCCGGTAAATTAGATCTTCCTCCTCTACGGGAGTCCTGGTTTTGAAATGTTTGGAGACAAGTCACCAGTAATCATACAGGTAAATCTTTACTAGTTTTGCATTGTTGATCTTGAAACCATTAGTTTTGGTTACTAATAAGATATATAACAAAATAGTAAATAAAATGGAAGAAATGATTGACAAATTCAATTCAAATTTCACTGAGAGATCGATTGATCCCTGAAAATTTTATATAAAAGTGACTTAGACAAACAACATTTAAATAAAAACATTTTTCGGTTCTGCAGATTTAGTTTCTGCTTGGTTCCTGAATCATTTGCACTGCCTGCTGCCAAAATAAAACAGATCAGTTCATATAAACATCAGTCCCACTGTTGGAAAGGGTGTGTAGTTTAGAGAAATATAATACTCTTACTTGAAAGCAAGACAATGTGTAATGCACATCACTTGTTGTTATCTGGTGGTGTATAACCATTCTGATCCTGTAACCCACATTCCATGTAAACGTATTAATATTTCTAAATTTTAATAAATTTTCAATAATTCTTTTCTCTGCATGTAAACGCCACAATCAAGCTCTGTTCATGTGAGACATACCGGGACGAGTTTTCTGGGATGACGAGAATGCCATACTCAGTTAGACTCTTGCGCAATTTCTCAGCAGTAAGTTTTGATCCATCCTCCATATCCATGAAAATCTGAATTTGTTACATAAATAATTAAACAACATAGCAGTCTTGATAACAAGTACAAGTGTTGTGACAATAAGCACCATGTTGGTCTCCACGGCTGTAACGTTCACTCTAATCCCTTTCATCTGATTCAACCCTTCTGCAAAACTATACATTACTGAGTTTTCTTTCTTGGCGTTGGCGGTTAATTAATAGAGACTAGAGTACGTACCAGCTAACAACTTTGTCTTCTTGTGGTCAAACTGTAACTTTGGGAGGTTCTCTTGAAGTGCGACCAAAGCAGCTGCACACAGAACACCTATCTGTCTCATTCCTCCACCTAATGTTTTTCTTAACGTTTTTGCCTTTTCTATGAAACTCTGCGAACCAACGACTACAGATCCTATAGGAGCTCCAAGACCTTTAGAGAGACACACCTGAAGCAGAGTGTACCTGTGTTGTCTTTTAGCTAAACATTTCAGAGGTTAAAAGAAGACAAGAAAAGAAAACTATACCGAAACAGAGTCAGCAGCCTGTACAAGTCTATGGACTGGAACTCCAAGGGCCTTACAAAACAAAACATTGCATAATAGTTTAGTATACTGGTTTGTATTAATATCGTTGTGTGTCACAATTATTGTTCAAACTTATTATAATGCATAAATGTTCAGAAAATTGGTATAGGCAAACGCCTAGATGGCGAATCGGTTGTAACCGAAATGATTTGATTAAAAATCGAATTACCAATTCAAATCGGTTAATAATTAGGTCATCTCTAAATCATGATAATCTGGCTAGACGTTAGTTATATACAAAACACCTAACTATTGTATAGCGGTTTCTTCAACATTGATCCATATTGTTAAAGAATGAGAAAAAAGGAGATGAGGGAGATTACAATGGAAGCATTAAACAGGCGAGCTCCATCGATATGAAGCTTTAATCCATGTCTCTTGGCAATCTCTCCAACTCTATCTGTGTATTCCACGCTCAAGCATCTCCCACCAGAGCTGCATCAAATCAAAAACCCTCATAAGAGACAAGCTAAGCTTTATCAAGTATGAATAACATGAGCAAAAAAACTTACTTGGCGTGTGTGTTCTCCAAGCAAATCAACCTTGTTGATGGATAAAACGTGCTTCCTTTAGGGTCTCTAATGGCTGCTTCTATAGCCCCTAAGTCCATTGTACCGTCTTCTTCATTCTTGATTGTCTTGGGATGCACGCCTCCTATTGTTGATATACCTCCATTCTCGTAAACATGGATGTGACAGTTGTCGCCAAGAATCACCTCGCTGCCTCTCACGTCGCAGTGAACCATAACGCATATGAGGTTCCCCATTGTACCAGATGGCACGAACAGAGCCGCTTCTTTCCCCATCATTTTGGCCATCTCCTCTTCAAGACGTCGAGCCGTTGGGTCGTAGCCGAGGACGTCATCGTCAACCTCTGCGCTTCCCATTGCTTCACGCATCGCGTCGGTAGGTCTAGTCACGGTGTCTGATCGTAGATCCACTGTTCGCATCACCATCTTTATCTCAATCTACCTATACCACATTTAAAAAAAATATTTTGGTTAGAAAGCCATGATAACAAAGTTAAAAACACGAAAATGACAGAAACAAAAGATTTAAAAACCATAAAAGCCCTAACGTGTTGGATACGGTAAAGATGGCTACGCATCAAACACTCTTAATTGTTTATGATTAGTCTTAAGAATGCACATTTTCCCTCACAATTGTAAGTTATGGGCCTCAGCCATTAATCCCTAGGCCCAAATCCAGAAACATAATGTTAGCTAAGTTGGATTACAATGTGACAAAGCCTATTTACACATCCAAGTCGGCAAATATCGTTTACGTATATAAGAAGGCAGAAGACGTTCGAGGAAGTTAACCTAATTGAGGTTCACGGCATGGTGCCGTAATGGCACGAGAGCTAAGAAGTCTTCAGAGAGTGGAGAGAACAAGAGAATATCAAAGAGAGAAGAAGATGATCTCCATAGAAAGTGGGAGTTCGAGTCTCCACCTTTAGTGTTCTTCTTATTGTCTTTGTTATTGTTTCTCTTTAAGCCTTGTACCTGAAACACAAAGAAAGCGCCGGTTAATGCGTTGTGTAAACCTTTGATAAGATAGTGGATGTTTGTGGGAGGAGGTTCCCACACGAGATGTACCCTTGCGGAGGGGAACTCGTTAAATCTTGGTGTCAAAGTTATTTAAGTTTGTGTTTAAACCGTGAAGAATCAATATGGCTATGTGTGATTCGAAGTTAAGATCCTAACAAGTGGTATCAGAGCCTTGGTTAAGGCATTCACGGATCAGGAGAGGTACACAGGCTCAAGGAACAGGAAGGTTCTGTCCTGCAACTAACCAACAAACCGTGAGACTGGTTTTGTTATTTTTGTGATGGAGGATATCACAAGGTTTCAGATTGGTTTTATGGTAAAGACAGACTAAGAGCCGTTGGCTTAAGGTCTAGGTTATTTTCACAATCAGTCAACAACTTTATGTCTCAAATCTGGAGGAGAGTACGTCTATTTCCGCTGCAATCACAAAGGACCTTTGTGATGACATGTTGACGTTTGGTCAGTGAGACATTGCTCTGCAATTCTGGAGGTTAAAATCTGGTTTGAACACAAGATCTGTATGCAAGCTTTACAGAAGAATCTGATCAAGATACAGCGCTGGTTTTCTATGACAAGTCTGAGTGAAGTATGGTGGTAAAAGGATTGATACAAGTGGTGTTCAAGTATGTTAAAAACAGCCGTGGAGGATGGGGTGATTAGGACTAGGGGACGCCTTAGTTCCTAGATCTCTATGTTTGTTAATGGCTGGTCTGATATACATGGTAAGGTTTTATGGATTCTGAGAAAGGGACAGCAGATGAAGTTGAGATAAGGTCGTGAAATCTATTTGATTAAAGACAGTGTTCACAATCTGAAGATTTCAGGTTTTATGGGAAAGATTTTGAGAAGGTAACATGAAGGGTGGTAAGTCTCGGTTTTAAGGGTTTTTGGTTCAGGAAGATGTCAAGATGCTCGCCAGGTATGATGATTAAGGTATCTAATCATTGGAAGTCAAGTGGAAACAAAGTTGAAAGGAAACCTCAAGAAGAATCTGATGGAGAAGAATCAGAAGTTGCTAAGTCTACAATGCAATGGTTCTGTTGTAACAAGTTCTACTTGTGAGAACAACAAAAGGTTTTCTTGCACGTGAGGTGATGGGAGAAATTGTAAGAGACTCAAGTAAGAGTTACAATTATATCAACAAGAAGTTTCAAAGGGACTTGGCAAGAAAAATATGCTAACATAAATTAGCAGAGGTGTTACCATAAAGAGGCTACATGAAGTTATTTGGTAACAAGTAGCTGGAGGCTACAAATCAATGAAGTATTGGTGGATACTGTATGGACTCAAGATCTCAGGCTACTATGTTCGAATGCATCAAGGAGTTTTTTTCACTAGTCCACAGTGTGAAACAGGTTATTTAATTTATTGCACGAGATCTGATAGTCAGATTATACTATCGAGGAAGAGTTCAAGGGAGTCAAGAGTAAACTCTAGAAGGCTAAATCTGAGGGTGAGAAGCAGATTTGGAAATACTTCAATGGTAGCAAAGTTCTTGGTGGTTCTCTTTGGAAGAGATGTTAATTAGTGTGTGGACATTGAGCAGGATGCTAAATAGATCGCAAAGCTCCTGGTTTCTTAAGTCACACTAAGGTTATAAATTCTACACAAGTCATACGGGTTATGAGGGTCTTAAGCAGTGAATATTTGATCGACTCAACAAGGTGGAGCTGCCGTCTACAAGAGACGTTTCTTAACGGATTACGTTCCAGGTGGAGCTATTGATAGTTTCAGGGAAAGAAGTATATTAAGAAAGCGTCGTGGGTATTTCAGATTAACAAGCATGTCTGATCTGATTTGTTTGATTAAGCTTCAAAGAATGCAAGTTTGACGTGGATCATTCACTGAGATATACAAAGCTCATGGCTGGAGAGTGTGTATAGAAATCCAAGAATGTTAAATGAGTGAACAAGGGCTAAACGTGGTTCACAACAAAAGAAAAGTTGCTGGATACATGATCAGTATGGATTACTGATTGTTTAAGCTAGGATAAAGAAGATGAAGTGTTGACGTGACTAGTAAACAGCCGAACTGACAGAGACAAGCTGCAGGTTCTTAGCAGAATTTGGGCTCTGATTAGTCACGTCAAGGGTTGTAGATGCTTCTCTTAGTGTCAAGTATGACAGGATCTTCATGGACCTTATAGAAGCAACAGGGAGCGAGATTCTATGAGAGAACACAAAGAGTATCTGGACAGCTTCTCAGGAAAAGCAATTGCGAAGGGATACAGGAGGAACTGAATGTGTTCTAGGATCTATACATCTAAGAAAAGATGTAAATGCATGATTTAATGATATGCATTGATAGTAAGAAACAAGGAAGGCTAGACTTGGTTTCTTTTGGCATCACAAAGAAGAAAATTACAGAGATTTTCAGAGGAAGAACTTGAATTGAAAATCACGTGAGGAAACATCAAGTCAAAGACATGTTCTGTCTGTAAGTCCAAGGACTGTCGTGATGTGTTACAGTTGAAGAAAATCTGTCGCAAGCTTAAGATGTGATAGAAAGTGGCTTTAACGAGGAAGTTTCAGGTGTCATGGTTCAGCCATTGACAAGAGACTATTTTTATTAGCTAGTGGTGATTATCTACTGGTAATGGGGTTTTATTTTTAACTCTACAAGCTGAATGGATGGTTGTGTCGAAAGTCTTCCCTACGGGTTTAGTTTGGAGGCGTGTTCCATCAGTGATGATGGCGGTACAAGAAACATTCAGGGTGTTGTGGTTGTTTTTCTACTAGTAATGATTACCTACTGGTAAATGGGTTTTGTTTAAACTTTACAAGCTGAATGGATGGCTGTGTCGAAAGTCTTCCCTACAGGTTTAGTTCGGAGGCGTGTTCCATCAGTGACGGTGGCGGTACAACAAATAATTCAGATTATGGTTGTTTAAACAAAAGGCAGCAAGTTCAATCTCAGGGTTTTCCTAAGTGCATTGGCTATTGACTAAGATGCATTTTAGAGATTATTTTGCAAGGTGAATCAGAGATTGTTTCCTAGGGTGAAACATGTATGGTTCAAGAGTCTATTGCAGTTGATTCAAGGGTTTTTTTGATTTTAAGATAAGCGCACATCAAAAGAATCAAAGGGTAACAAAGGGAATCAAAATGCAGAGGACTACGGATTAACTCAATCATTAACATATTTATGGCAGTAACTGCAGTCATGAAAATGCTAAGTGATTGGTTATTCTAAGTGAAATCAGTGTCTACAGAATTGAGAAGTTACCTTTTAGGCATCCGGAACCACGGTGAGGTAAACTTGATTCCAGGTGGAGCAGCTGATGAAAAGATTCAATTGAAGCAGGTTAATGCTTCACAGTGTTATTGAATCCAAAGGAACGAGTCAAGAGTATTCGTGTCAGGTTCTGTAAGGTTACATAAAGACACCAGAAGATTAAGAGAATATCGTTTTTTTTTTCTTTTCAGCAGAATTTGACATCAGAAAAAATCCAAAATTATTATAGTTGTTTGGTTTTGGGAAAGTTTGACGTCAAATGGGCAACTAAGATTGGCCTGGGAAAATCACCAGAGACATAGATAGCATATGACTCAAGTTTTATGAAGTTACCTGAGGTCAAGGAGACAGTTGAAGAACATGGGATGTTCGTCGGAGAAACTGTTTACGGCAGACGTTGTCCTGCAAATGTACAAGTCTGGACTTATTTCTTCAGATTTTTTGTCCAAGGATTGGAGAATAATATGAAGTTACCAGACACGTAAGAGAAGACTGTGCTTTTCTCAGAAGTGCAGCCATGAAAAGAAATGGTTTCAGGTGGAGTACCTGTGGAAGAAATCATGAAATTCAGTTAAAGGTTTTTTTCACAGACTAGAAGACAACCAGAAGAGAAAGATGGCTCTAATAGATGATATTTGGTTCCACGAGTTACCACAAGTCATCTAAGGAGCATGATGGACTCGGGACATTTATCTGTGAGGACAGAAATCCTAATGTCAGTAGGTGGTGTCAAAGTGTTTTACAAAAGGAAGTCTCAGAAGAGTTCAAAACTCGAGTCAGTCATGAAAAAAAAATAGACATGAGTTGTTTGAGGGTTACCTGAGGCTGCAGAAGCCAGCAGTGTCGGAGATTGACATTGGAGGATGTGATGGCTAGTTAAAATTACATCCGGGATTGACTATCTAAAAGATCAAAGGGAAGAAAAATTATTGTCAGCATTGATTCAAGCTGAAATCACAGCTGGGTTGAGATACATCAGGTTGGCTATTGGAAAAGCTCTAGAGTTTGGTGGTCTCTCAAGGTCGGGTGACAGAAGAATTGCAAGAGGTTGTGTGGCATATGGCTGGAGATCGATCCATAGTCACGATCACCAGAAGAAAATTAAAGGAAAGGTTTTGTACCTTTAATGGTGAAGTTTCGGAGCATCAATGGTCACCAGATATGAGGTTGCAGAGAGGGTGTATTAATCTGCACTGTGAGATTCGTTGAAGTTGAAACAATGGCAAACCGGAATCGCATCGAGGAGGAAGCTTCCTGAAACTGACTTGTGGAGGTTTCACTGGTGAAAGTTTATAAAACTAATCAACGAAGCTTGTATGAATGGTGGAGGTTGAGTAATTATGAACACCAGAGACGATCGGTGCTGAAGGTATCACCGGAAACAGCAAAGATTCTAGACGGAAGTGTTTCGAATTTGGTTTTGCGATCTAAGGAGATTCAATTGCATACCAGCAAGAGAAAAAAACGTCACTGGTTGAGGCTGCAGTCAGCCTCGTCGGAGAAGCTGCCGGAGGACATGGAGGAGTGGAAATTGCTTCGTCTTTGCCGTCAAGAAAGAAGTTTAGTTTGGTATGTGTTACGACAAGGCAGATTGTGGTGATTGGAAGAAAGACAGTGGATAAATGGACTGGGCCCAAGGTGGAGATTGTAAGTTATGGGCCTCAGCCATTAATCCCTAGGCCCAAATCCAGAAACATAATTTTAGCTAAGTTGGATTACAATGTGACGAAGCCTATTTACACATCCAAGTCGGCAAATATCGTTTACGTATATAAGAAGGCAGAAGACGTTCGAGGAAGTTAACCTAATTGAGGTTCACGGCATGGTGCCGTAATGGCACGAGAGCTAAGAAGTCTTCAGAGAGTGGAGAGAACAAGAGAATATCAAAGAGAGAAGAAGATGATCTCCATAGAAAGTGGGAGTTCGAGTCTCCACCTTTAGTGTTCTTCTTATTGTCTTTGTTATTGTTTCTCTTTAAGCCTTGTACCTGAAACACAAAGAAAGCGCCGGTTAGTGCGTTGTGTAAACCTTTGATAAGATAGTGGATGTTTGTGGGAGGAGGTTCCCACACGAGATGTACCCTTGCGGAGGGGAACTCGTTAAATCTTGGTGTCAAAGTTATTTAAGTTTGTGTTTAAACCGTGAAGAATCAACATGGCTATGTGTGATTCGAAGTTAAGATCCTAACAAGAATTGAACATTTGAACTGGTCTTTGGGGACTCTCCTATTAGATTGCAAATGTTCGTCCGTACGAATCTCACAAAATTAAGTATTATATAAATTAGGATGATAAGAATATTAGATGTCTCCTTCATCCTTAACATCATTAAGAGCTTCTCTTCAGATTATTCTCCTCAACGTGTAGTATTATAATATTCATAACATTCATAAGGAATAAAAGAATATTAGAAGTGAGAATGATCATTGTGTTCAGATATGAAAATGCTGATCATGCATCCAGATAATATAGGCATATTATATAAAACGCCCTAAAGCTAGCCGAAGTATTAAAATATGTATGATTCACTTTGTAATTAAAAACAGAGGTTTTGAAGAAATGAAATGATAAAGATTAAAATTTTAAAAAGCCAATAGAACCATATAAGTTTTGGCTATCTATGATGGATAACTAATTAAAATTGTTAAAGAAAGACGGAAAACATGAATAAATTTAAACAAAACCAGAGAAGAGTACCTGTGTAAATGAAGAAGGATGCACTTGTTTCTGATTCCAACTTGAATTATATAAATAAGCTTGTTGTGACCTAACATCAAATAATTAACACAATAACTAAAGCATTAATTAACGAAACAAAACATCGTGGATCTAAGGTAAGTTTGAGATTTGTATATCTATCTTATTAAAGTAGAAGTACCATTAACTTTTGTTTGGTAACATGTATAGAAGAGTATTAAAAATAACTGTTGTTTGGTAACATGTATAGAAGAGTATTGAAAATAACTGTTTGGACATAAAGATAACAAATCTCTCTCAACTCAACGTAGATAACCGTGGGCCTTAATAAAAATCTGAAATCCATTTCGAATTACCCATTACTATTCATGCATACAAATTAAATATCTTAAGCGGATTTTACGATAACTATTTAATAAAAAAAAAAGCATCGACTTATGCTGCAAGTCAAATATCTCCAGCAGATTTAGCCATAACTGTTTAATCTTTTTCTTGGAGATAACTCAAACTTTAATGATTTAGATTTTGTGATTTAGATCTTTTGTTAACATCCCGTAAACCACAAACCGTTTTATAACTATGTTTCCTTTTTTTTTGTTAACTTTCTGTTTTTCAAATTTTATATCTTCTCGTGTATCAAGTAACTTCTTTAACTATTTTTCCTACAATCTAGCAATATCTACAATTTAAACTTATTCCCGTCCAATACCTAAATCTCATCGGCACCTTATATATAGATAGCACATCCTACACTTATTTTCCACACAACCATTCAAAGTTCACAGAAAACATCAATGGCTAACAATCAAGCTTTCGTCATGGTTAACAAAGTGAAACCACACAAGGATTCGTGGAAAGTGCACGTCAAGCTACTCCACTCATGGTCGCAAAACACAAGCTACGGAGGGGAAACTCTCGAATGTGTTCTTGCTGATCAAACAGTAAGGAGAAATTGCTTAGAAATTAAATATCTAAATCTTTGTCTCTACTTGCAATATTAATCTTTGCTATTGTTGTATTTTAGGGCGGTAAAATTCACGCCAGTTGCAAAAAGACTCAGATGTTCCGTATTCAACGAAATCTCCCTCTTGGTGAGTGGAGATTCATTGAAAACTTCAAGGTTTCAGGTTCAAGTGGTAAATTTCGCCCAACACCGCTGCCTTACAAAATAACTTTCACGACTGACACTGTCGTAGGGCGGTCAGTGTTTGAGGACGATGATCCTTATCTTAATCTTGTGAGTTATGAAAACCTTGGTGGACAAGGGTCAGATGCAAACGTCCTCATCGGTACAATCTTTACTTTGAGTTTTATAAAATATATTTCTCTGATAAATGAACATTTTTGTAACTTGTGATTGTGTTAGCTTGAAATATATTTTTATTTTATTCAGATATCATTGGTGAAGTTTTCAATCTTGGTGGAATACAAATCATCCAAGTTAATGGAAAAGACCGAAAGAGACTTCACTTTCGTTTACGCGACACTAAGTAAGCTTCATACAATTTGTAGGACTTTATAAAGATTTTATATAAAATATTTGGTGAAAACTCAATTTACTTTTATGCAGTGGTCATGATGTGAGGTGTTGCTTGTGGGGGAAATATGCAGAACAATTTGAGCCGTTTTTTGAGTATTTCTGTGCTGATTAATAATTTTCATTACAGGTGAGGAAAGGATCTACATTAGCGCAGATAGTATTGATCCAATAGATAAAATTTCTATTAGTGATGAAGCTCTTGGTCCTGATTTCTTGAACACTATTAAGGTGTCTGGATTGCCAAACCACAGTCTTAGACTCAAGGTTGGTTGTCCTGTTATGGTTCTAAGGAATATTGCTCCTACAGAAGGATTAATGAATGGAACGAGGCTGCAGATCACAGAGTTAATGGATTTGATGGTTAAGGCTAGAATCATCACTGGAGAAAGAGTTGGGGAGACAGTATACATTCCCAGATTGTTAATAACACCATCAGATACTAGATTGCCTTTTAAAATGCGCAGACGGCAATTACCTTTAGCTGTGGCTTTTGCTATAACTATAAACAAAAGCCAAGGACAATCATTATCAGAAGTTGGGCTCTTTCTGCCAAGACCGGTGTTTTCACATGGACAGCTATATGTAGCAATTTCTAGAGTGACGTCAAAGAAAGGTTTGAAAATATTGATTCTGGACAAAGATGGCAAGCCTCAGAAAAAAACCATGAATGTTGTTTTTAAACAGATTTTCAACAATCTTGAACAAAGGGATTGATGAGGTATGTCTTTTCAATAATTTTAATTTTACCTGAACTATTTAATTTGTTATAACTTGCGAGTGGATGCAACTATAGTTTGGACTACTTTATATTCCTCAAATTCATTTTCCTGTTGTCTAAGAATTTTTTTTTATCATTGCAGATTTTATTACAGCAAGGATATGGGCTCTTCTTTCAGAAGTTACCTAGACTGAAATCATTTTCTGTTTGTAGCCACATTGCAATTTATTTCCGAACAACTTCATTCCTATAATAATGCACGTGATTCTATTCAATACCTATTTGTTTTTTTTTTCAATTGCAATCACAAGTTCTTAAGATAGCTAGAGAACTGCTTATAAAGCTCGACTATTGCAAAGATCACAAGTATTCAATGGAAACTAAGATATACTAGAAGCAGCCATAACCTAAACACTATTGCTAAGGTGTTTATTATTCTCAACTCTAATTTGATAGGATTCTAAACCGGCAGATTTTATGAACTAATAATGATCTTTGCATATCAATGTCACAAACGATGACTTAAAGAAAGTCTGTATATTACTAACCTTCTCTATGTATTCAGGATTTGATCCACGCTTTGTTATCTGCCACCGACGAGTAACATTGTAGCCTGACACCATACTTTCTTCCTCTCTTTCTGTCAAAGTTTCCTCATCATAATTTCTTCTGAAACCTAACATTCGAACCAATGGAAAATTATATACGTAGATGAAAAATCCGCGGAGAAAACACAAAACAATCTCGAATGCGATTTCAACTCAATGAATTTTGTGTCAGAAGTTAAAATTTAATTTTTGATAAACCCCCAAAGAAGAAAACTGCAAGACGGTTTGTAGATTTTGTTTTCAGAACTAAAAAACATTTCGAAAATTATAATAAATGTTGGATTGTTAAACTGTAGAAGAGTAACTTACACAATCTCATAGCCGAATAATCGAATTCTTCAGGTTTCATGTCACTAAAATCACCCTTATTCTCGTATAAAAAGCGTTTGAGCAATGTAACTTCATTGAGATCAGTTGTATAGTCAAGTCTCATCTTCGTGCTGCTGTTCTGTTTTCCTGATGTTCTGTACTCTGTGGACAAATCAGGGTCATGTGGTTTAATAAATAGTCATCAGGCTGATCTTTTCAGATGCCTGAAGTCAGTGTTTAAGAATAAACCTTTCGTGATGATGTTTAACCCCGCTGTAAGACTCGATGGTCATGGAGATCGCTCAATGTAGAAGATCAGAATTGATGTTCGAGGTTGAAGATAAGAAGACTGTCATGTGGAAGAAAGTACTTCAGATAGTTTATGGATCTACGAAATATGAAAAATTGGATGTTAACTTACAGTGAATCCAGTTTACAGAGAAATTGTAAGAAAAATAATCTGAAAATAAACATCAGTATAACAAAGAACAAAGGAGAAAGAAGATCGAACCTGCTATCAGAAACCATCTTAATTACAAAATCGAATTTCAATTAAACAGAATGATATTCACCGATTCGATATCGATGGAGCTTTTGAAATCGTTATGTGAGATTATGAAAACTCAATTTGAGCCGACAAAGAGAGAGAGAGAGTAAAGCTTTAGTTGTTAGGTTTAACGTTTTTTTTTCCCGGAAAAAAACCTGTTATTATTGAAGTGGGCCAAATTATTTCATTTCATATTATTGTCCATTTTGATAACTCAATTTTGAGAACTCAAATATTAATTGGGCCACCAAAGTTTTTGTTGTTTTATTATAGCTACTGAAATTTATATTTTATATTTTATAAATAATACATATGTAATTATATTTTTCTCTCAACAAAGTTTTTTGTTCTGAATAATATATATATAATTAACATATTTTAATTACAGTTTCATTATTGTGACCACAATGTCAAATAAACAATGCAAATATATATATTTAACAATACTAATGTATTTCCACGTTTTTTTGTATTACAAATATATTAAATACAATAACAATTATATCATAGTGAATACCGTGGACTTATTTTTATTTTTCGTGTTACAAAGACAGTAAATACAATAACAATCATATCATACATAGCGAATAACGTGGTCCGTACTTAATCCAACCAATAATTTTCTATTGGATATAAATTAGTTATAGTTATACAAGTTAAAACAAACACCCGCCCAGTCGGGCGGGTCAAGATCTAGTTCTCTTTGTAATGGCAGAGAGAGAAGGATACAAACACATAAGAATGTTAGATCGGAAGAGGTAGTTCAATTAGGTTTGATGTGAAGAAAGAGAAAGAGAAAGAGATGCATGAAGCTGGTCAGTGGTAAATAACTAGGTTATAAGAGTGCCGCGTGGATAATTGATGTTGATATGATACCTACCTGACAACTACAAGTAGGCCAAAGTTACAAACACCGTCGGCACCGAAACTTTAGAAAGAAAGACAACGACAAAAATGAAGAAAAAAATTTATAGCAGACGTCGAATCCTTTGATTGGTTTACTAAGAAAATACAAAAAAAAACTAAAGAAAGTTAACGGTCAAGAGAAAAGGATGAAGTTGTGTTCTATAAGGGAAGCATGCGTACATACGTGTCCAATGCAAAACTGATTCACGAGATAGTTGTCGTCTTACTACTAGTCTACTACCGTCGGATGTATCGATGAACCAAAATTATAGTACGTATTCTCATTTTCGGTTTATATATCTAAGGCCGTCTCTTTTATATATTGTTGAATCTAACTAAGGCTATAATGTTGTAATGATTTATGTTTAAATTATATTCTTTTTTTTCCGGATCCCCAATTCCAAAATGTCAAATAGTGAATGCATTATTTTCACCATACAAACATGCATGCAAAAGACAAACATGATTTTGTGATGACAATGCACAGCATATATAGCATGTATGCCTTACGTTGATTATAGCCTTTTAAGAAAATAAACATCAAATACACACATAGACAATAATTACTGAAGCATTACCAGGTAAGGTACATGGTCTACTACAAATCTTTTTTTTTTTTTGAGAAAGGGCATGTCTACTACAAATCTTGGTACCATTATTTTTGAAAAGGAAGAAAAAGATGGAAACTACGGGAGAGACCAAAAAAAGAAAAGAGAACATACCAAAGGCCAAGGCGTAGAAGAAAGATGTAGAAGACGGAACTCAGATATCTCTCGGTCTCTCGCTCACCCACTCGTCAATACTAAGTGTCTAAATTAGTGTGGAACAGCTGTAACTGCGTAACCTTCTATGCCTCTTTCTCTATTTATAGAGATGTGACTTGTGAGAGATTGATTGAGTCATTTTTTTTTTGATAAAACCGTATTTTATAAACTACGGAGGACTGAATATTGTAAAATAAACATTGATAAAATTATACCAAAAATTAAGAAAATGATGATACAACTACATAGGCGAGATATTATCACTTTCCTTAACTCAAATACGTCCCGTAGTACGACGGTTCGATAACGTAATGAGTCCTAGAATACAACTGCAAACAATCTTCTGAATTTGCGTCACTCTATCAGAAGCCTGACGAAACTAATTTTGTGTTGTACTCTCAGACACAAAAAAAAAATAAAACATAACTATTCAAGAGAATTTTGTTGTTGCTCATATCAATGTGTTCGTGTCTATATCACAATATGGAGAGTAGTGGGTTTTATAAGCTTTTCCAAAAGTAAAGACCATAAAACGTTACGACATTGATTCCTGTAATTAATATAAATTAACTATTATGACATTGTCAAAACAACCATAATGACATAGTCAAAAAACGTTTTTGATATAAAAAAAGATATTTATGATTTCTTTTAATTACTAAATAATTTAAGACAACCACTAAATTGATTTGAATTTGGTTACAATAACAAAAGGACGGTTATAGTCTGTTGACCAAATTTCAAACTCAATTCCAAATTTAATTTGGTTAACTCGGTTTTGTGCATACACATTTCAACCGGTATATCTTTTCAGAAATATACTATAGTATATTCATACTTCTCCATATATAAACAAGAAGATTCACACCTCATATTTTATGTTGGACATTTACTAGTTTTTAAACATAGTCAAATATTCAAGCTTAGAAACTTTTCAAGTCAATGACTTTGGACCAACATTTCTTATTCAAACGAACTTTGTTTTTGACATATTAATACACTACTTCATAGTGTTTGTCAAACATTCAGTTATCCGACGAACGTCTTCGCCCGGAAAACTTACCAAAAATGATCTAAAACCATCTCGTCAAAAAACGAGTTCCAACATTTTTTTTGTAGCTGTGATTCGTTTTTCATTCTTTTTTTTTCTTTCTATCTAATAAAACAAACTAATTTTATATACTCGTTATTCGCGTGACACCAAATTATGAGATTTTGCTATATGTTTTAATGATCGTTTATTTACAATAGTTTTGAAAGCATACGTAACAAAGACAGCTTATATAAAATTTGATTTTGTAGTGGCCTTACAGAGTTCAAGAGCATGTCCAATTGGGGTTTCTCCTCTTTCAAATTCTAAAAAGCCATATGTGTGTATGTCTATATTGTATTTGTGTATGTATTGCATCAGGATATGTCTTAAATCTCTGTGTACCAGTAAAATTTCAGCATTTGTTGGGTATAGTATGTCTTTTCGATTTAGGAAATCTCTATAATATTATTTGAGAAGTCAGTTTCCTATGTGTCGTGCTCACGTTAATTCTCACGATGATTGATTACATTGATACCCTTAATGAATTTAAAATATTACATTTAAATACTATTATTGAATTTTTATTTAGTTTTCTTTTTAAAATTTTCCAAATAACATATATAATAAAAAGGAAAAAATTCATAAAATTAAAGAAAAAATTCAAAAACGAAAATATTTGTGTATATAATATGATTTCACTAAAAAAGGAAAGTTCACAAAATAGAAATATTCCATTTAAAAATATTTTTCAATAACATAAAATATATTTTTGAAGTAATAAAATATTTCTTTATATCTCTATTTTCTTAAATAAAAATATATATTTGTATATAATGTGATTTCATAAAACAAAATTCACACAGATAATTTTGATATTAGAAAATGAAATATTATTTCTTTTAAAACATAATTTTAAACAATACAAAAATATATTTTTAGAGTAAAAGATATAATTATTATATACATAACTATTTGCTTAGATGATTACATAAAATAATTTAAGTAACCCAAACTAATATGTGTTTGATTGACACAAAATAGTTTATAATTAATTAGTATTATTGAATTTTTTTTATTTTTTTTTCACATATTTATTTGACTATAATATCTTTAAACTACAGAAAAAATGTTTTTTTATAAATTATATCTTATTTATATAAAAAGATTTCTAAAATATTAATTGTGTAATTTGGAATAAGACATTTTAGTTTATTTTTTTATTTTATTATAAGAACAATATATCTTAAGTTATACATAATCTTCCTCAAATATATTTACATCCAAGACAACAATCAACGTAAATGTAAATAAGAAAATAGTCATAATTTTAATATATTTAATATAAAATATTATAATTTAATTCAGAGAAATAGATGCAATCCAATATACCCAAATGATAACTAAATCGACTGTAAAAACAAAAAAAAATCGATTAGATATAATATATCTAAAATCATATGTCTAATTAAAGTAAAATAATATTATTAATATAACTTATGCATACAAATTATAAATTAATTTTAAATTAAAAGTGAATAACAATTAATTATTATAGTATATTTTTTTTATAAATATTTATACCCGTGCATGAGCACGGGAAAATCACCTAATTTTTTTTTTCTACATAAATATGTATGCTTATAGGGAAAAAGAAAATCGAGTATGCTATTATAAATACGGGTTTAAGAGTTTGTAAGATTATTCATTCACACAATAATAAAAATCCTAAACGGGTATTTACCTCAATTCGTTTTGCTATTTTGCTTTCTTCTACGTTAATTCGCGTTTGTTCATAACAGTATGTGATTGCATGTTTCTAAACTTTATGGGAAGTTCAATCCATAATATCTGATTTTAGATATTATAGGTTGAATTTCTCGTAAAATTTAGAAACTCACAATTATATACACATATACAATATATACATATAACTTTATAGAGTTCCAAAGAAAGAAATCTCCATTGGACATGTTCAAAGAAAGTAAAGATTAAGTGGAAACTGAATTTAGATGACGATCGAATTCAATTTAACCCCATGAGAGCATTATTTAGTGGTGTTAAAACTTCCATAGTTTCTCACAATCTAGTATAGATATTTTCACTTAATTTAGTTGATGGTTCAACATTCCTAAAAAGAATCAATGAAAAGGTGATGTCACAAACGAAAGACGTTTTTCTCTGCTAAGAGCATGGCTAACGTGAGGATCTAAAAGTATTTTTAAATATTTTAGATTACGTTTTCCGTAAATTTTAGAGCCTTACAATTACACACATATATAATAAATATATAAACATAAAAGAATTGCTTTTGCAGTAACATTTCACCTGCAAAAAATAATAAAAAAAATTAAAAAAGAGGAAAGAGAAGAAGTAGAATATCTTTGCAAACATAATATATTTTTTTGATAAAAAAAAGTTAAATCCGGATCAATAATGACACAGATCTAATCCCCGGGTGGATATACAGCCAACGGATAGATCTATTCTTAGGCATTCAAATGAACCGAAAGCAATAGATCTATATCCGTGTGACCAGTGAGAATCGAACCTGGAACCGTATTGAGACCAAAGCTCTCTCAAGTATCACTAGGCTAACCCATTGGTTACAAACATAATATTAGAACCCGTAAAACTTCTTTCTCCAAACCTGCACTTATGATTGGTTAGAATTCATTTAATATTTAAGTTTTAGCTATAAAATTTAATTATACAGAAAATATTGTTATTATAATTTTAAAATCTACTTATGAGTTTCTAAACGGATAAAGGTGCTCTAATCGATTGTTCACCTTTTTTCTTGCTTTTGCCTTTCTCTTTTTGCTTTTTGGCACATGTAATATAAATTAATACACCAGAGACTATGGGAGAAACCTGCAATGCAGGTGCTCTGACACTTTCTTCTAGTCGAACCAATCAGACCTCGTATAAGTGTATAATAAATCTTTAAAAACAATAACTCTTTCTGAACCGTTTGTGTTTGATCTAGGCTGATACTTGATACTGTCGAGTGATATTGACAGTCGACACTGAAAGAATTGTGTTAAAAAATTTAGATAGTAAATTATAATATTTAGAAGCTAAAAACATAATATGGAGTTATGGACAGTCGATACTGACTGAATCACACTTCAAACAAGTCCAAATATATTTTGACTTGCATTCCTATTTCTTACAAAACGTTTCGATGTGAAAATATAAGTTTCACATAGAAATTTTAACTGAGACATGAATAATATATAAAATGTTAAGATCGATCTAATTATTATCAATTTATTTTAAGTTGAAAATCCATGATAAATTCAAATTTAACATGATGTTATCTAACTGAACCGAATTGATTAGCCCGATTGAAAGAGGTCTGATTGATCCTAAACCTACCTAATCTGAATGGTCTGGAAAACTGACCGAAATTTGAGATATTTTCGAGGTTAATGATTATAAGAACCACTATCTGGGTTTGAGAATATAAACTCATACTTTGAAAATTTAACTGGGACATGAATAATATTATAACTAGTTAAAACTAATTCATTATCACCAATTAAGTTTAAATTAAAAGCATACGATAAATCTGAATTAAACATATTTGTTTATTAGTCAGTGTTTAGACAAAAGTGGATACTTTACATCATGTTTCTTATAAAAAATGATATTATTTTATTAAATTTATGTTTATATGAAAATTGGATACATTTTGGTGGCTGTAGTGTTTATATGTTGCATGAGGTAATGTTGTCGATGGCGGGCATAGCTTTCTAGAATTTTAATTCCAGTAGCTAATACTCTAAAACTCTAATTTCAATATATAAAAGAGAATAGGTTAGATTTTTGAGAATGTTCACATCAGCATGGAAAATCAATCAATTAAAATGTGCAAGCTCATCTCTTATTTACACAGAAACTTCTAAATTTCTCAACAATATTTTAGATATTCGCCATCGCTTTATCTGCCAGCTCTTAACTATTTCATAAACTTTTTCATTTCCCAGAGTGCTTTAGTGGTTCAAAGAGAAAGCTCCTAAGCTTTTTGAAAGAGAAGCTACAAGGACGTTTGAATGGTTGGTTCTCTAAGTCTCTCTCTCAAGGGGGAAAAGAGATCCTACTAAAGTCTATCTGCTTAGCTCTGCCTATATATGCAATGTCATGCTTCCGTCTTCCTAAAGATACATGCGCTAATCTGAGAAGTGCTATGATAGAGTTCTGGTGGAGCAGTGGTACCAATCGGAAAAAGATCGCATGGGTAGCTTGGCAGAAGTTATGCAGGTCTAAAGATAAAGGAGGTTTGGGTTTTAAGGATCTTGAGAAGTTTAATCAATCCTTATTAGCTAAACAAGCTGCTAGGATTATGGAAAATCCAAACTCGCTTGTTGCCCAAGTCCTAAAGCAACGCTACTTCCGAAACATCACCTTCATGGAGAGTTCTATAGGCTCTAGACTGTCGTTTGCTTGGAGAAGTCTGCTTCATGGCAGAGCGCTCTTGCAACAGGGTTTAGTGACTAGGATTGGTAATGGCTCCTCCACGAACGTATGGTGGGATAAATGGATTATTGACTCTATTCCTCGAAACCCAGACTATAAACCAGATTCTGTGGTTGATCTTACTCTGAGTGTCGAGGACTTAGTGGATCACTGTTGGGTCAAATATTACAAGCCCAATGGGCTGAGTAATATTTTTGATGTGTGAATAGAAAATTTTTGCAAGCCCAATAGGCTGAGTAAAAATGTTTGAATGTGAATGATTATGAGAATGTATTTGATTCAATTTTACAAGCTTATGGCTGAGTAAATTGAATGGTGGATTTATAAAAAAATTTTAAAAAAATTAAGAGAAGCTTAGTGCCCAAGTTAGCCAACTTGGTAACCAAGTTAAAGAAACTTGATAACCAAGTCAAGGCAACTTGGCCACTAAGTTTAGCCAACTTGGTAACCAAGCCTAGCTAACTTGGTAACCAAGCCTTTATCCACTATAAATACACCTTAATCCTCTTCACAAATTCTCATCTCATTTCACACAAATCCTCTCTCTCACTAGAAGCTTTCTCTCACTAAAAAAATACTCTTTTGATTTGCTCTTTTCAAAGTAAGTATTTTAGTTGGGTCTCGAGAGTATATCGTAGTAGTTAGTTCGTAGATTCTGTTTCGGGTGTTGCGAAACGGTCTCATCACGGTTGTATCCTGGGATTCAAAAATCGCATAAAAACCGTCACACATTACGGGCGATTTATTGAGTTAAAGAAAGAGATCAAATCTCGACTCTGTGAATTCGTCTATTTCCTTATGATTTTTTAAACGTTATAAGTCTTTATATTATCGTCTAATACTTTTTGTTTCGTAATTTTCAATCAGGATTCTCGCGCCCCTACAATCTTAACTCAATAAATCCGCTTCCTGCTTATCGCTTGAATCGGATTGAATATTGCGAACAATATTTTTAAAAAGATTTTATAAAACGTTTTTAAATCGATCATAAATGGTTCTAAGAACGCTCATTAGCTATTCTTTAGAACGTTTTGATCTAATAAGACGAATCGTATTAAGAAACGATTTACGCGACAGTCTTTGACAGGTTCGCGATCTCGGTTTTCTTAAAAGAAAAAAAACTGATCTTTTGAAGAAAAAAAATAGCGTTTAAGAACGCTTTATAGGCGATTTCTGGGAACGACTATTAACGTTTAAGAACGCTTTACGCGATTTCTGAAAACGTTTATTGCGATTTAATAATTTTTAATCGCTCATCTGAATTGAGTTCTCAATACTTACTGCGGTTTGTGTTTTGTGAACAGATTCTACGATGGCTAACGATGATAACATGACCAACGTCATTGGGGCGAACGGCGGTTCAACCAGTGAGATGATAACCCAACCCGGGAATGGTCAACCACTTGTAGTGCTGCCTACACAAGTTCCGTCTGTTCCTAACAACCTTAACGGACTTCAGCCCGACCACTTCGATGGAACGAATTTCAAGCAGTGGCAACAGAGGATGCACTTCTTTCTGACCACTCTGAATCTGGCTAAGTATCTTACTGAGGTCATACCTGTGCTACATGCGGACAATACTGATCCAAGGGCGCTTGCTAGCCTTGACGCATGGAAACATGGTGACTTCTTATGCAAAGGTTACATTCAAAACCGTCTGGTGGACCAACTGTTCAGTGTTTACAGTGAGGTCAAAACTTCCAAAGATCTGTGGGATGCTCTGGAAAAGAAATATAAGTCCTTCAATGTAGGCTCTGGGAAATTTGCTACGTCAAAATTTTTCAAATTCGAGATGGTCGATTCCTGACCTATCATGGATCAAGTGCATGAGCTACAACTGATCTTTCAAGGGATCGCTGAAGAAGGAATGAAACTATGTGAAACTTTTACAATAAATTGTTTCATTGAGAAGCTTCCGCCGAGTTGGGCAGACTTCAAAAACTATCTTGCTTACAAACAAAAGGCTTTGACGCTGGCAAATCTGATTACCAGGCTTCAAAATGAGTCACTAAAACGTGACAAAGAGGGGCTAATCTCTACTCTTGATGCCAATATAGCTGAGCACAAGAATAAGGGTAAAGTAAAGGCAAGATTTCAAAAGTCTGGGCCGAATAAGCTTGCCCACCAAGCCTCCACGAGCTTCAAGAAACAAGCTCAACCTTCCACGAACAACAGATTCAACGGGAAGTGCAACTATTGCGGCAAGATGGGACATAAATCCTCGGAATGTCGCAAGAAGGCTATGGGGAAAAGTCAAGCCAACCTGACTGAAGCTGATCTATGTGTTGTGGTCACAGAAGCTAACATAGTCGAAGGAAACCCAAAAGAATGGTGGTATGACACAGGTGCCACTACACACATCTGCATTGACAGAGAGATGTTATTCAGTACCTATCAGAAGTGTAAGTCTGATGATCAAGTGAAGATGGGAAACGTCTCCAAGTCCAAGATCGAAGGTACTGGAAAAGTTGTGTTGAAGATGACTTCAGGCATGGAGGTCACTCTCACCAACGTAAAGCATGTTCCAGACATGAGGAAGAATCTGATTTCTGGATCTCTCATGAGTAAGCACGGTTTTGGAATCAACTTCGAATCCGACCAGCTGATCCTCAGGAAGAATGGTGTTTTTATTGGAAAAGGTTTTGTCAAATCTGGACTAGTCAAAATGTGTGTAATGACAGTCCTTAAGAAAAATGATGTACCTGCTTCCAAAGTTTCAATGAATAAGAATCCAGTTGCTTATTTCGTTGAGTCTTCTAATATTTGGCATGAACGCTTAGGACATGTAAATTATAAATATGTGCAAAGATTGATGAATTTAAACATGATCCCAAAGTCCAAAATTAGCAAAGACAAATGTGAAGTTTGTGTCCAAGCAAAACTCACAAAAACACCATCACCTCATGTTGAGCGAACAACCGAACCTCTAAGTTTAATACACACAGATTTGTGCGACTTGAAGTATGTACAAACTAGAGGCGGTAAAAAGTATTTTGTGACTTTCATAGACGATTGTACAAGATATTGCTATGTATACTTGTTACGTAGTAAAGATGAAGTCTTAGACAAATTCAAAGTGTATAAACTCGAAGTTGAAAATCAACAAGAAAAGACTATTAAAACAGTCAGAAGTGATAGAGGAGGTGAATATGATGGACCATTCAATGTGTTTTGTCAAGTAAACGACATTATCCATCAAACGACTGCTCCCTATTCACCAGAATCAAACGGAGTTGCGGAAAGAAAGAACCGAACTCTAAAAGAAATAATGAATGCAATGTTGCAGGAATCTGGTCTAGCCCAGAATCTGTGGGGGGAAGCGCTGCTCACCACAAACTGTATCCTCAACAAAATACCTCATAAGATAACTGGCAAAACGCCGTATGAACTTTGGAAAGGTAATGTACCTTCGTACAAATACCTCAAAGTGTGGGGGTGCTTGGCAAAAGTCGCAGTGCCACCTCCTAAAAAGGTCACGATTGGACCGAAAACCGTGGATGCTGTATTTATTGGTTATGCACACAACAGTAGTGCTTATCGGTTTCTGGTAATCAAATCAGATATACCAGACATCCACGTTAATACGATCATGGAATCAAGGAACGCTTCATTAGTTCATTCTTTGAGGATATATTTCCTTATAAGGACAAGCAATATCCTAAACGCACTCGTGAAGAAAGAGATGCGACTACCTCCACGGTTGAGGCAAGGACTTCTGGAACTTCTGCAACAGAAGATGTTGAAGACAATCCTAGACGAAGCAAGAGAGCTCGCAAGGAAAAGTCTTTCGGTGAAGATTTCATAATGGTATTTCTCGCTGAGAATGAGCCGAGATCTTACGCAGAAGCCATGTCGACTCCTGACGCAGATTTCTGGAAAGAAACTGTCAATAGTGAATTTGATTCGATAATGCAGAATCATACCTACGAGATAGTTGATTTACCTCAAGGGTTTAAAGCACTAGGGACTAGATGGCTATTCAAAACCAAGTTGAAAATTGATGGCTCAGTTGATAAGTACAAAGCCAGACTTGTTTGACACTAGGGTCTAGATGGCTATTCCTCATATTATTTTACAAAACGTTGTAAGATTAAAACATAAAGCTTTTAAAGTGTCATAACTAAAAAAATCAACAACTAATTTTTTTAACAAAAAACATCATAAATTTTATTTCTGTAAACATTGATAAGAAAATAAAATTAAAATATACTCTTTTAAATCGGATGCCATAGTTGACATCTGCATGAAATTAAAAGCAAGGATTTAATTTGGAAGAGAAACTGCAATGGCATTCACGTTCGTCTTTACCTTTGATCTTTTTGTTTATACATTTACTACACTGATCAAAACCGACGAACGTTTTCTTGAAATCCAGTAGGCAACTTGTTCTTCCAACATCTTCGCATCTTCCAGGAAAAGTGGCCGTACGATGACATCTTTCAGCTTTTGCTTCTACAGATTACATCAACAAAGAAAATATATTTATATAATAAATAACGAAGTTTAGTTTTTCTCTTGATAATGCAGAAAATCGAAAATTAGGTTGATATTTATATATTCCGCAAATTATTAGTCATATAATTAGGTTAATCGAATATTTATATGTACCTTCAGGATAGCTCAAAACGAGCAAAACAACAACATAAGATAAAATAAATAAAATAACAGATTTCATGGCTTAGTATCTGAAAAAGATAGCATAAACAATGATTTTTCTTCTTGCTAAAAAAATAATTTTAAAACTCCTAATATATATACACAACAGATAAGGTAAAAATAGTTTTGTTTTATTAAACTTTTGAAAAATAGAAAATAGAGGAGGTCAACGGAATTAACGCGACCAACCATTTTTTATATCTCATACTAATTTTGGAAATTTCAAAATCTTAATTGAATACGTCAATATGAAGATGGAGAAATTTAGTGTATCAAACAAATTTTTTTGTGAATTATAGCTTTTTATATTGTCACATATATTTTTAAAATATTAGTATTATAAATATATAAGTTTTACAATTATTTGAATTAAGACTAGGGGAATTAAACTCAACCAATTTAAAAATTAAATAATAAAAAAAGAAAAATATATTTGAAAATATATTTTAAGACATTCATCTAACTGAAATAAAAAAACATGTGGTTAGAGACTCAAAATAAATAAATAAGTAGATTAAAAGACCATTTATTTAATTCTGATCTTTTTTAGAGTGGTGATTATTGTTAATACTCTTTAAAGTAATTGTTGGATATGAGTCCAGATTCCCGTATAAACCCAATAGTCGACCCGTCTAAAGAACATACAAAGATAATGAAAAAGAAGAATGGCCCAGAAAAAGCCTAGCTGAAAAAAGATTATCATCTCACCTGTTTGTCAGAATGACCTGACACGCGCTACCGAGAGTCAGGAGAAGCAGGATGCCAAGCCCTATTATGGCCCGAATGTAGCTCTCAACAACCCACCGATCGCTGTGCTGACACAGAAATGTAATGATGGAGGAAGGTGTAACTGAGACGGTGAAGGGTCTATAAAAAGGAGTCGAAGGAAAGAACAAGAAGGCAAGCGAGGAGAGAGCGAAAAAAGAGAAATAGTCATTGGCAACGAGTTCTTAATCTTTTGAATCTCCTTTTCGGAAAAACACTCAAACACTTCAATAAACAAAATTTCTGCCTCTTAAACTCTCATTCTTTGTTTTATTACATTCTTAAATTAGATTAATGGTTTTAGGATTCAAAAATAGTTAGCAAAAGGTAGCCACAACATTGAAGCTTAAAATACCCGATGATAAACTCTTCACGGATTGTGTCATTGGAAAAAAAAAAGATTTCCTAGGAGTGCAGAAGAAAGAGAGAGGCTTTGTGACCATATATCCACTTTGGAGAATATCGGCGATCACATTCAAGAGCAATCTATTAACCAATGGGTTTTGCCTTCTGAGCCTAAGTTGGAGGGGGCTTAGACTACGAAGGAGGCAGTTTGGAAACAAGAAGGTTAGTATCATAATAAGATGGAGAGGAGGAACATAGGCAGTGAGAGGCTGAGGATTTACAGGAGGCCATGCAAAAAGAACGAGCAGAGAGGACAAGTTTGTAATCAAGGGGAACTGCTCCTAGGAAGGAGAACAATAAAAAGGAGCACTATAATCATAGAAGTTGAAGACTGAATATTTGAGGTAGTCATAGAGATTCTGAGAATTGGAGAGAAACCTGACTAGGGAAACTAGGGAAGCAATATAGTATAACAATACCATGATGATCTTGTCTAAGCCGGAAAACCGAATTGCGAATAAACGATTAAATAAATACGATGTTAAGGAAACTATACGAAATGAAACCCAATTAGAAAACATGGTCATGGAGTCGAGATACTATCTCTTTAACTCTTTATAGTAGCTCTGTATGTGTGACGGATCATAACGAATAGGAGTCCAAGGATAAAACCATGATAAATAGTCACACGTCACTTGTAAATTGTTCCTACGAACTGTACTCTACGACACACTCTCTAAGAAACTTACGCTTAAAGGTTTTGTTGGTTTTCTCTCGATGTGAAAAGTTAAGAAAATAGAAGGAAGAGAGCCACTTCCCGCAACAACTACTACACATGTACAAAAAGATCAAGGAGATCAGGGGAAGTGAGTTACAAAAATTTCTCCCAAACATCTTCTCTCTCTCATGTAAAATAAATATCTTGGGAACCAGATGAAATGAGTGTTGTTTTGAGACAAACTACGCATCAAAACCAAGCATCATGCGGTTTTTGGTTCGAAAATGGACAAAAAACAAAAGTAATTTGGTCCAAAAAGAACTTTATTGAGTCTATGGCCAAGATCCAAGACCCACACACCCGCGCCCGAGGCGACCAGACGGCGGTGGCGCACGCAAGGGGGGGGGGGAAGTCTAACCTCTCATGTGCGGCATCTGAACAAGGAGATGCCAGTGAACATATTTATATTACTCATGGTGAAGACATGGCTTCTGCCAAAAATTTTGGATCATTTTCTACTAAAAATACCATTTAAGAATCTTCACCAAAAGATTTTTATTTTCAAGCTCTTTTGCTCTTTTTAGGTTCATCTTCTATTTAATTTTCTAAAATATCTTTTATAGAAGTATCGATGTTTGTATTAATTTCTGAGTCATTGTCGTCTTCTCTTTCTTCTTGGGTTTGTTTCAAACTTTTTTTGTATGGAAAAATATTTTTGAAAAATATGCATTTCTTAATTTCATGAATGTATTTTCATAAATGTCTGATATTTAGATTTGTGTACTAGAAATCGATAGACACTACTATTATGGACATATCTGATAAAGATATAATTCACTGTTTTAGGTTCAATGGTGACTTTCTTTGGTGACGGCACCGCAACATTTGCCAAGAACCCAAACAATGCAAGAAGCAGAAGTCTCTTTCATCAATTTTTTTCGTGTGTCGAATCCCCAGAAGTCAGAACAGGAAAACCAATCAAACGGTGACGCACTGCTATGACATTACTACCATTGTAACAGCGATGACATCAACAAAACTTGAAGACTAGTAATGAAAAGTTCCGTGAAGGAATAAAATGATATTAACGAAGAGACTGCTTCAACAAAAAACATTACACTCTACTTTTATCAGCCAACGATGGTATTGAAAAAACAACATTTAAGTCTCTGATTCTAGCGGACGATGCCTCACGCAAACAAGATCGTCAAGTTTATTCCCATCCATCTTGTACTGTGACACGCCTTGCATTTGTACATAGTGATCCCTTGCTTCTTTTCTCAAGCTCTTAAACGGCATCACTTCCCACTTCTTGTAATCTGACTTCTTCCTAACCTCACTCATGTCTGGAGATCCCGACACGGGTCCTTTTCTAGGGTCTGCATCGCCCCACACCTTGCAATTACCGAACTGTCCTAACCCATCACTCTTCAAATTAGTTGTCTGTTGGCTCCTTTGTAGGCGTAAGGCGGAGGCGTGAGCTCGGGTTATCGTTTCACGACTTGGCACGCTCGACCAGTCTTCCTTTCTCTCGGACCTCATGGGAGAATGGATCCGGATTACCTGCCAAGCAATGGTTTCTTCAGAAAGACCACAAAGGCTTACGTTTTTAAAAAATATAGATAAACGTTTTGGCAAGTTTCAGTACACCAAGGCATTCTAGAAGTTGGTAGTATGCTCTTCCTTGTAGTGGGTTATGCCCTTTCCTTGGCGTGGAGAAGTAACGCGTCCTACATTGATAATAAACATACAAAAGTGAGGTATTCCCATAAGGGAGCTTTAGAAATGAGGGAGACAGCAAAGAGATATTTAGAATACTTGCCACTCTGTGTATCCAGGATCGACGGTGAAACCATATATGTCGACAATATCGCACATGGACAGTGCAAGTTCAATGGATTTCATCCCTGTTCCTTTGGCACCTCTACGTAGGACAATTCCTTGGAAAAGATAAACAGGGTTTGGTATAGTCTGTTACAAGATAAATACAAAACCCTGTAAGAAAGTGGAAAATGTATGTACAAAACAAATCATGATGGGAGCCATACCTTTATCATTTCGTTGAAGTCTCTGTGGGTCACACTTTTGATTATAAGCACCTCAGAGTCTGCAGTAAACGACGCGTTACAGAAGGTTACATCACAAGGGCAGAGCTGAAATGAGTGCTTGAAGAAAAATGAATTACAAGATGCAGAAAATATCACTATAGAATATGAGTACTGACCAGAACCACTGAGAATCTTAACCATGTTACGAGCCGCACCACGAACAACTAGCCGGAAATCCCTTTTCACCCCTACGTACTTGGCATACTTCTGCAATAAAACAACTCGAATATAAGCAATGCCAGCAACCAAAAATCACCAATTCAAGACCACGTAGTAACTTCAACCAGTAAGCTCAGCGAAATGTTAGACATATAACCTCATTGACAGGAGCTTCATTATCTCGGAATACAGCATCATGACTGTCAATCTCTTCTCCAAACTCTGTTTTTAACAGATCGCCGGAATTTCCAACGACAGCGCACTTATGAAACTGTCGTGGATGGAAAGGAGGCTTCGCTGGAAGGATCACATTAAGATGCTCCTCACACAACGTGCGATTATAACACTTATCAGCTCCCCTGAAACCCCAAAAGGTTAAAACTCAACAAGAAAGAACAAATTATACAATCAAACAATTAAACAGGGATATTAAAATCATACAGCTGTGCAATTCTCATAGCAGCATAGTCCAACCATCCATCAGGGCGTACATCAAGATATTCTCTTGTCAAAACTGTTGTCATGTTGCGGTACTGCATTACTCAGACACATTAAAATCCTGAGAAGTCCCCAAACACGTAAATCTAATCAGGGAAAAAAGCACGAACCTGCTCCCATAGGAGAACAGCCTCGCAAACATTATACTTAAACTCCAGCGGTTCGAAAATTTTAAACTGTGCATTGTACTGTGCATTGAAAGATAAGAATATGAGTGGTGATCATTTGAAACCCAAATGAAATCTCAAAAAAAAAAAGAAAAAGGAAACGAGACAAGTGGAAACATTACCCAAGTGCTGTTAGTGCCTTGAGGGAACTTAAGGATCAAATTGCAGTGATCAATAATATGAGCAGAGAGTCCAAGCCCTCTGTCCCCCTGCAATAAACACAGTAGAACAAATTATTCCGACTCCCAACAACCCAAGAGAAAGCTTCACCAAACTAAACTATTTCACCAGAATCCCATAACCTAGGTCCTAGGTTCTTCTTCTTCCAGCACAAAAAAAAAAAAGAAAGTTAGAAAGATAGAACAAACAATGTAGTCTTAGCTCGTTAAATAACATGATTGTATCGTCTAGATTTAAGCACATTAGCTTACTTGACATGAAGAGAAAGCAAATCTAAACTTGCAGATCAGATAGTTGTTGGCTTCCACAATGCTTCAACTTCTCTCTTAAGATTACAAGACATGATTCTATCATATATATCACACTAAGCTAATTCAACATCAAGAGAAAGCAGATAGATCTAAATGATGAACTACTTCTTCTTAGTATAGTTGTTAGCTTCTACAGCCTTTCACTTCTCCTGATTTGAAAATGCTCATTGCAACTCAGATCCAAAAATGAAATTCACTAATATTATCAACCGGAAACATTTGAAACTAAGTGCTTATCAATCAAATAGACTGAGGGAATGGAGAAGAGAGGTAGAGAGAGAGAGAGAAGAGACAAACCACGCACTGTTGAACGCTGGACTGAAACTCTGATAAGATCTGAATATCCTCCGGGCGAAGAATATTTACTTTGCTATCTGCGAGATGAAGAGAATCAATAATAATAATAATAGTTATGAGATGATCAAGTGTAAAAGATGAAAGTGGAAAGTGGTGTACGAAGGATGACCTGCGAAGAAGGAAGATTGGATGGTGAAAAGGAGAACGGAGAAAACCGCGACGGCGCATAGGAGTTGAAGAATCGTTAGCTTGCTGCGGCCACCTCCTTGATGGTGAGATCTCATTCTTCTTCTACCATCAAAGAAAGAAAGAGCGAGCGCAACTGGGATGGAATTGCCGCCGGGTTCTCTTTGATACGACGCCGTTGCCAGATCCGATCTAAGGACTAAAAGACCACGTGAGCTTCTCGTATCACCACGTGAGCTTCTCGTATCACCACGTGAGAATAACCGGAGTCGGTTCAATTAACTAATCTCACTGTTTTATTCAACCCATAGAAGGATAAAAACTAATTCAATCATACATTTTGGATTTCATCTTGTAAATCATGCTTCTATATATAGTAGCATAATGTATTTCAGCAAAATAGTTTCACAACTGAGGTTTCATTCTTTTTTTTCTTCTTGTCATTGGTCAATAATCCTTTAACGAGTTTCGCAATTATAAAATAAAACAAAATATTTTGATTTAGTCTTTGCAGTAAAGATTATTTCATGTATAGGCTATACAATTAAAATCCAAAGTCCAAAAAAAAATCCACATATTGAAAAACTTGTTTCAATATGACTACATAAGGCATATCAATGAAAAACTTGTTTATGTGTTGTAAATCATGTTTATATATAGTAGCTAGCATAGTATTTCAACTAAATATCTTTTACAAATGATGTGTCACTAAAACTAAAAAATAAAATAAAATATTTTGATATTAGTCTTTGGTGAAGACTATTTCATGTACAGTAAGTACATTCAGAATCCAAAGTCCAAACTAATATGATAAAATCACACATATTGAAAAACTTGTTTCTATATGACTACATAAGGCATATCAATGAAACTTGTTTCTGCATGCTTTATATATGAATATGGCACATCAACGAAACTACTATTATACAAACAAACACAATCCATCTTAGGTCGAAGAAGAAAGCAAGAGTTCTGCAGTATTGTGCTCTTTCTCGACAAAAGGATGATCATCAACGGTACGATCATTATCAAAAGCCTGGTGTTCACTCAAGAACAAGCTGTCTCTTCCTTTGTTCGTTTCAGACAGGGTTTCAGAATGTATGATGAAACTCGAGCTTCCGAATCCTGTTATCCGACCAAAGCTTTGCTTACGTTTTCTTTCTCTCTCGTCCTTGAAAAACGTCTCATCTTCAAGCAACTTTAGTACATCTTCGGCTATGTTTCGAACTTTTAGACCACATTCGAACCCTTTTTCACTGATCCATTCAATCGTCATGACATCTTCAATAGTTTTTTTCTCGTGTTGAAACTCCTTGAATACACTTAGTGGTCCATTGATTAACAAGTGGTTCAACATTGTCAAGGTGTTGTACATCCCACGCCATTCTCTTCTATCAAACATTAACATTCTGGAAAAAAATACCAATTAGATATACATACACACACTAACTGGTAACCATATTTTTAATGAGTTAATATAATTTCTTGAAAATATGTTATATTATGATGAATTACAATGGAACCAAATGGTCATGATTAGTATAATTAATTAATGGAACAAAATTGTGTAGAATAAAAAAAATTCATATAATTCATATGATTAATGTCGTTGGTTTGGAGAAAAACTATGTTATAAATACGACCATGTTAGAAATAAAAATATATGAAGTTTATAATAAAAACGCCAACATCAAATACCATGACCAAATTTGTTCTACTTGGTGGAATATTTATTTAGTATAAATCATAGTGAAGCAATAACAATAACCTTTGACGTAGAATCTTTACGATTCTTTGAAACTGATCAACTTCAAAAGAAGCTTTTGTTATGACCGCCATGGACCGAACATCTATTAACGAGAGCGCACTCCCCGTAACTTCTTCTGTTAATCTTCAACAAATCCAGAGCGCATGTTTAACTCAAAATCGCTTTAAAAATAGATGTACATAAAATAAATTCTTACAACTCTTCTTCAGTAACATCAGTTACGGCGAGACGAGCAGTCTTGATCTTCTCTTTGATGAAGAAAGAAGCTTGCTTCTTCAATTCATGGAACACTGGATTTTGCATAAGCTTAGACATCTTTTTCTTTCTGCTCTATCAACAGCCCATATATATATATATATATATATATATATATATACACTTGTTATGGCTTCATTATAATTGCAGTACGTAAGAAGAAACAACAACTCCACTATAACTAGAACAAAATCCTCACCTACTCCTAGCACGTCAAAGAGGTATTGATAAATGATAATAATAAAAATGGAGAGAGCAAGAAGAGACAAGAAAGTGAGACATGATATAGTAAAATTATATATTTTTGATTTATAGAGTAATTTTTTTTCTTTCCAATATGAAAAATATGTGTGAGAGAAAGACATGTCCTTAGTTGACAAAAAAAAAAGAAGAAAGACATGTCCTTTGCTCAAAGAGTTGTATCAATCAATTAAAATGGTGCTTTGTTCAAAAATTAAAAATGACATGTGAAAGAATGCATCATTCAAAAATTAAAAATGGTGTAAGAGGAAGAGGATGCATCAAAGAAAGACACATCATAGTTTCAAAAAAAAAAAAGACACATCATTTGCTCAGATAATTGTTTTAATGAATAGTTAACCATTCTAAAGAAATAAAATAGAAGAGGATGAGTTTTATGCACTAGATCATCATTAACGAATGTACCACAGATGAGTAGGCATGAGTTAGTTTTGATATTCTTAAAGGATGCTAATATGATAATTTGCTTTTTTAATTTTTACTAAATGTCGCCGTTCTTTGTGCGTTTGACTAACACAACAAGTCTTCTATACGGTTCACGACTTTGGACGATCTTATTAGGTTTCAGCCATGAAAACACGGCGGCAGAAGCTCTTGGCGGATAACTCATTGCCGATCCCAACCGATCTCATCTACGAGATATTCTCGAGACTGTCGCCAAAATACATAGCGAGATGCCGTTGCGTATCGAAGGTATGGTCTTCCATACTTGACCATCAAGATTTCACGGACCAGTTTCTGAAAAAATCTTCTACTCGTCCTCGACTCTTGTTCGCCTATGAAATAGAAAGCAAGGTATTCTTCTTCTCCTCGCCTCAGCCTCAAAACCCAGACGAGGACACGCCTCCTACAACCGCCAGCTATCATATGAGTTTAGACCTAAATCATGTGTATCGGATACATAAGCCTATAAGTGGTTTGGTCTGTATAGGAGATTTCAGTAGCTTAAACGGAAGGGAAAGACCAGCGATGATCTGTGTGATATGTAACCCTAGCACCGGACAATCCTTCACTCTACCGAGGATAAAGACAAGGAAGGAGCATGAGATGAGAAGCTTTTTTGGGTATGATCCGGTTGAGAAGCAATTCAAGGTCTTGTCAATGACCTTGTCAGATGGTAACGCCATATCTGAGGAGCACCATGTCCTGACGCTAGAAACTGGGAAACTTTCATGGAGATTGATTGAATGCAGCGAACCTCATTATCCAGAATATAAATCTGTATGCATTGATGGTGTTTTGTATTACAGAGCTGCACCCAACAATACGCCTTCTTCCATGGATGAATTTATGATAACTTGCTTTGATTTTAGGTCTGAGAAGTTCAGTTTTATTAAAGCTACTGCACCAGGAGAAGTGCATCGTGTACCAAGTCTGAATCTGATCAGCTACAATGGTAAATTGGCTTCACTAAAGCCGAATGGGTCTTATTCTTTTTCTAGAGAAAATACAAGTTTTGAGATGTGGGTTTTGGATGACCTAGAAAAAAAGGAGTGGTCCAAGCATAGTTACAAACTTCCTCCTCAGTGGCACAGTGTAGTTCCAAATAATTTTAAGTGTGTTGGAGTGACTGGTTCAAATGAAATCGTGTTCTCAGAGTACATTCCATCCAACCCTTTCTATGTTTTCTACTACAGTCTCGAGAAGGGAACTATCAGAAGAGTTGAAATCCAAGGAATGGAAGAGTTTCTGACGAAACATAGAGTTTACACCTTTCTAAACCATGTAGAGGATGTGAAACTTATGAAAGATGTTTTATGACTTTATAACGGAGCTAGTTCGGCTGGCTCCTATATTCTCATCTTATGGATCAGAGGAATATCTTAGTAGTGCCCTTTATCTTTCCGCTGGTTTTTTGCGTTGTTTTCTTGACTATGATATGTTTGCATGTTTTCTAAATGCATACTATTTATCCTATGTTATAGTGGTTCATGAATGTTTGTTCTAAGCTAATCCAAAAGAATAAAATAAAGTGAGAAACACACAAGCATGAAGCAATACATAACAAAGATCCCTAGATACAGATACTTATCATCAGACATGTCGTTTTTCTTAACTTTAGCCAACAGAAATTGCCCTTCTTGATATAGAAAACGTCATGCGTGTTGTTCTTTAGCCTATGATAAATAAACGCCTGGTTTCACTAATTTGACAGACATAACGTTTTCTTATTTATATAAAACAACGCCAAGCAGTGTTTCGTGCGATAAAGCTCTGTTGATACAAAGGCAATATGTCAACTTTTTTTTGTTGGAATTCTCCAAACGGAACCACTTGTTTCTCTCTCTCACGTTTTATGAGAATTCTTCTGAATTTTGTGAGCGAAACTGGAAACATGATTGCATCAGGCGGATTCCAATTATTACTCGGATCTGGTGGTGGTGAGGATTAAAGACAGTGAACCGGATGCTTATCGCATGGTCAGAAAAAGCATAAGAGATAAAGAAGATGGTTTGTTGACAATATATTGTGGTAAGTAATAATGGCAATGAGTTGGCGAATGAGTGTCGTTGCATCTGAAAAGATGAGAAAATTAAGAAGATGAATTCATAAACTATACTATATCAAGTTCAAAAAAAAAAAACTATACTATATCAGTAAAAAATCTCTAGTATTATATGTGTTATTTAGTGTAACTATTTATATAATACTATATTATTTAATATATAATATTCTATTTTTCATGTATTCCTACATTATTTTCTTTAAACTAGGTGGTTTGCCCGCACATGCGGGCATAATTTTATTTTAAACTTTTATTAATTCACAATTATAATAATAAATTATTATTTATGTTATCAAAAATTTAATTAAACATCATTTTAAAAAATAAAAGATAATAAATTTAAATTTGAAATAATACAAATTATTTTGGCCTAATAAAAGATAATTCTTACATATATTAAGTTGTTATCTAAAGAAAATATTTTACGTATTATTTATAGTTATTTAAAGATAATATTTTATTTAATATATAGTTATAGTTATTTTTGACAATATTAATTTATAATCTAATATAACATATAAATATAATATTATTAACCTCAAATTAACTTAAAATTCGTTTTTTGAATTTAAATTTTTTAAAAATATTACTTTCAGATAACAACACAATATATATAAGAATTATCTTTATAATTTTGACAATATTAATTTATAATCTAATATAACATATAAATATAATATTATTGACAAAATTTCGTTTTTAATTATATAATAAATTATATATAAAATCATTAAGGGTAGCATCGTATTTAGCCACTCTAACTTTTAACGTTGGAGCTCCATTGCGAAATAATAAATTATATATAAAATCATTAAGGGTAGCATCGTATTTAGCCACTCTAACTTTTAACGTGGGAGCTCCATTGCGAAAAATCACTTCGCAAATAATAGTATAGATATCATGATAAGTTATTGGTTATGATCTTTAAGTTTTTAATAGAATATCAAATTATTTATATATGAAATTTATGTATCAAAATATATATATTCATTATTTCGTTAATTTCTTGAAAGCTTTCATATATATAGTAGAAATATTTTCACTATATATTTTTGCAACTAATTTTATTTATGATTGAAAGATATTCTTTTTAGATGATAATATATATATATATATATATATATATATATATATATATATATATATATAAAATATAGAAATCATTTTTTAATCTTTACTAAAAATATTCTTGGATAATAACAAAATATGTATATGAATTATCTTTTTTATTTTAATAATATTTTTATTATATCAGTTTTAGTGAGTTATCTGATTTCATAAAGATTAAATTCGTTTTTATGTTTGGGTTTTATTATATTAAATCATAATTACTAAATATTTTATAGTTACTCATTAATATATGCGTTACTAACTAAAAGACTATGATAATAAATTGTTATTTTATTTCATTTGAAAATTCTTACACTTTAATTATATTTTTTTGAAATTTCTTTGTACAAATATTTATTATATAGAAATAAATTTTGAAAGTCACTTAATATTCTCTTTTCAAATATATAAAATTAAAAAATCTATTCGTTTAATATTTAGTTATATACTTTTTGTTTTCAACTTTATATTTTTAAAACAAATTCAGATAACAACACAACATACATATAGGAATTATATTTATATTTTAATATATTTTTAGATTTTGGATAAATCTTATTATTATTAATTTTAATCAATTATCTAATTAAATAAATTAATTTTCGTTTTTATTGTTAGATTAGTTATATATTTTATTCACTAAGGGTTTTAATCAATTATATAATTAAATAAATTTTTATTTTTAGCTTAATATTCTATTTTCAATTATATAAAATTAAAAAAAATTATTTGATTAATATTTAGTTATATAATTTATGTTTTCAACTTTATATTTTTAAAACAAATTCAGATAACAACACAACATACATATAGGAATTATATTTATATTTTAATAGATTTTTAGATTTTGGATAAATCTTACTATTATTAATTTTAATCAATTATCTAATTAAATAAATTAATTTTCGTTTTTTATTGTTAGATTAGTTATATATTTTATTCATTAAGGGTAGTATCGATATTAACCACTCTAACTTTTAACGTGGAAGCTCCGTTACGAAAAATTACTTCGCAAATAATAGTATAGATTAAACAATCGGTTATGTCTTTTTTTTTCTCTATCGTTCGTTACTTCGTTTTGTGGTATCTTTTGTAATATGAATTTTTTTTGTTTGAATGTTGGAAAAAGTTTATAAATAAATTCAACACAATTTGTTTATCATATAGTTTTGTTTCCATTTCTTTTATTTTTTCCCTATATTCTATACCATTTGCATAAAATGGAATAGTTTATTTTTTTGTTCGTATTTTTTTTATCTGAACACACTTTGTTTGTATATTCATCATATTATAAATATATACTATACTTTATATTTGGTTTAGGGTTTAAGGATCATAATTTAGGATTTAGTAGGTAGTGGATGAGGGTGAATAGAAGATATGGTTTATGATTTAAATAGAAAACTAGATCTTGACCCGTGCGAACGCACGGGTATTAATTTTCACTTTTAGTTTTTATTTATTTATATAAAATAATATATTTATAATATTTGATCGTTTTATATTGACTAAGTTAGAGGTGGATATTTGGATACCCACTCGAATTCGGTTAAAATCTATTCGGGTTTGAGATTTTCGAGTTTAAAGATTCTAGCTTTATTCATGTATTTATAAAATTTGGTTCAGGTTTGATTCAGATCTTTGCGGGTTTGATAACCCGTTTAAACTATTTTTAAATTTTCAAAATTTATATATCTTTAAATATCTCTAAATCTAAAAATAAAAATAATATAACATGTAAATTTGAGTAATGTAAGATAAAGTACCTAAATTAAAAATTTAAAATATGTTTAACTTGGATATTTGGATGGAGAATAAATATATATATTTTAAGTATTTTTGGTGTTTTGATAATTATTTATCTACTTTAGATGTTTACTTTTGACTATTTTTTATATTTAAAATATTTAAACAACTTTGAAATAGTTTATATCTTGGATATTAACTCTAAAAATAACTAACATATTGAAGTGTATATAAATATGATTTAAATACATTCGAATATCTGAAATATTTCATTCAGATCAGGTTTAGTTCTAGTTCTCTAGATACCAAAATGGTAAATCCGTTTGGATATTATCTAGTTTCGGTTCAAATTTGGTAATATTTTTAGTTCAGATTCGTTAAATAAAAAAATAATGATATTATTAATTTCTATGAATTGTTTGTCCAATAAAAATGTATTTTTTTAATTTGACATTGATTTAGTGGAGAAGTTAATGAAGTGTATTTAATTCAAACTTAATTTTAGAAAACACATTAATCTAAGTGAAAAAAATAAAGCATTAAAATATGAAATATTATTTAACTCTGTATTTAATTTTGGAAAACACATTAACTAAAGTGAAAAAGACAAGCATAAAAATAGGAAACTTAATTAATACTACAGTGGCATGAAGTGTAAATAAAAATGAAAATTAAGGGGTATTTTTAAATGGGTACTTCTCTTTTAATATGATAGATTTTCATCAATTTATACTATTTCTGCAAAATCTATACTATTTTTTTTTTGTAAATAAGGACAACATAATCAATGATATTTTCATCATTGTTTCTCTTTTTTTTTGTAAAGTTGTGATCGCATCTCATTCCTTCTTTCTGTAGGTTGTATTACCAAAAGTAACCACCATTACATAGCCAATGACTCATCATCGACGACATCTTCTCTTCCATCCAAATATGATTTTTCATCAATATCAAATCTTTTTCTCTTTGACGGTAACTTATAAACATAAAGGATAATATCAGAAGAATCAGTGTAAAATTGTCATATACTTAATTACTCAAAAAGTGATGCTATATTCTTTATATGTGTTGAAAAATTAGTCATTTGGAAAATTCTCCCTAAAATATACTAGGAGATGTAAGTTAATGTGCGTACATATATATAATTTTTGCTAAAAGTTTTAATTGTTTTTAAAATATTAATAAAATGTATATACCTAATAATTATGATTTTAGTGACTCCACTTTTATTTGATTTCATGTATTCATACATAAGTTTTACGAGACTTATTATACATGTAACTTGGAACTGAAATCCTAAACACCATGCTAGTTATCCCAAAATTGAAAAAATAGTTGTCCTTATTAGTCAAAACGTTTATATTGATAAAACGTTTATATTAGACGGGTCTGGGACGCTAACATGTTTCAGATTTGATCCTCATGCTATGCGAAATTAAGTCACATTGTTCTGTTTAATTAATGCGGATATAAGTTCATGCTTTAGAATCCATTTGAATGCCCTAGAGAAAGAGTCAATCTGCGGACTTGCAACTCTCTTATATTCAACAAGGTTAAAAAAAAAAATTCTCCAAAAAAAATAAAACCAAAACCACCTCAACCCACCACCTCAACCCCCACCCCCAATTATTCTATTCAACTAATGCGGATATAAGTTCATGCTTTAAAATCTATTTAAATGCCCTGGAGAAGAGTCCATCCGTGGGCTTACAACTCTTTGAAGGTTAAAAAAAATAAAGCATTAAAATATGAAATATTATTTAACTCTATATTTAATTTTGGAAAACACATTAACTAAAGTGAAAAAGACAAACATAAAAATAGGAAACTTAATTAATACTACAGTGGCATGAAGTGTAAATAAAAGTGAAAACTAAGGGGTATTTTTAAATGGGTACTTCTCTTTTAATATGATAGATTTTCATCAATTTATACTATTTCTGCAAAATCTATACTATTTTTTTTTGTAAATGAGGACAACATAATCAATGATATTTTCATCATTGTTTCTCTTTTTTTTTGTAAAGTTGTGATCGCATCTCATTCCTTCTTTCTGTAGGTTGTATTACCAAAAGTAACCACCATTACATAGCCAATGACTCATCATCGACGACATCTTCTCTTCCATCCAAATATGATTTTTCATCAATATCAAATCTTTTTCTCTTTGACGGTAACTTATAAACATAAAGGATAATATCAGAAGAATCAGTGTAAAATTGTCATATACTTAATTACCCAAAAAGTGATGCTATATTCTTTATATGTGTTGAAAAATTAGTCATTTGGAAAATTCTCGCTAAAATATACTAGGAGATGTACGCGAATGTGCGTACATATATATAATTTTTGCTAAAAAATTTAATTGTTTTTAAAATATTAATAAAATGTATATACCTAATAATTATGTTTTTAGTGACTCCACTTTTATTTGATTTCATGTATTCATACATAAGTTTTACGAGACTTATTATACATGTAACTTGGAACTGAAATCCTAAACACCATGCTAGTTATCCCAAAATTGAAAAAATAGTTGCCCTTATTAGTCAAAACGTTTATATTGATAAACGTTTATATTAGACGGGTTTGGGACGCTAACACGTTTCAGATTTGATCCTCATGCTATGCGAAATTAAGTCACATTGTTCTGTTCAATTAATGCGGATATAAGTTCATGCTTTAGAATCCATTTGAATGCCCTAGAGAAAGAGTCAATCTGCGGACTTGCAACTCTCTTATATTCAACAAGGTTAAAAAAAAATTTCTCAAAAAAAAAATAAAACCAAAACCACCTCAACCCACCACCTCAACCCCCATCCCCAATTATTCTATTCAACTAATGCGGATATAAGTTCATGCTTTAAAATCTATTTAAATGCCCTGGAGAAGAGTCCATCCGCGGGCTTACAACTCTTTGAAGGTTAAATAAAAATAAAGCATTAAAATATGAAATATTATTTAACTCTGTATTTAATTTTGGAAAACACATTAACTAAAGTGAAAAAGACAAGCATAAAAATAAGAAACTTAATTAATACTACAATGGCATGAAGTATAAATAAAAGTAAAAACTAAGGGGTATTTTTAAATGGGTACTTCTCTTTTAATAAGATAGATTTTCATCAATTTATACTATTTCTGCAAAATCTATACTATTTTTTTTTTTGTAAATGAGGACAACATAATCAATGATATTTTCATCATTGTTTCTCTTTTTTTTTTGTAAAGTTGTGATCGCATCTCATTCCTTCTTTCTGTAGGTTGTATTACCAAAAGTAACCACCATTACATAGCCAATGACTCATCATCGACGACATCTTCTCTTCCATCCAAATATGATTTTTCATCAATATCAAATCTTTTTCTCTTTGACGGTAACTTATAAACATAAAGGATAATATCAGAAGAATCAGTGTAAAATTGTCATATACTTAATTACCCAAAAGTGATGCTATATTCTTTATATGTGTTGAAAAATTAATCATTTGGAAAATTCTCCCTAAAATATACTAGGAGATGTACGCGAATGTGCGTACATATATATAATTTTTGCTAAAAGTTTTAATTGTTTTTAAAATATTAATAAAATGTATATACCTAATAATTATGTTTTTAGTGACTCCACTTTTATTTGATTTCATGTATTCATACATAAGTTTTACGAGACTTATTATACATGTAACTTGGAACTGAAATCCTAAACACCATGCTAGTAATCCCAAAATTGAAAAAATAGTTGCCCTTATTAGTCAAAACGTTTATATTGATAAACGTTTATATTAGACGGGTTTGGGACGCTAACATGTTTCAGATTTGATCCTCATGCTATGCGAAATTAAGTCACATTGTTCTGTTCAATTAATGCGGATATAAGTTCATGCTTTAGAATCCATTTGAATGCCCTAGAGAAAGAGTCAATCTGCGGACTTGCAACTCTCTTATATTCAACAAGGTTAAAAAAAAATTTCTCCAAAAAAAATAAAACCAAAACCACCTCAACCCACCACCTCAACCCCCACCCCCAATTATTCTATTCAACTAATGCGGATATAAGTTCATGCTTTAAAATCTATTTAAATGCCCTGGAGAAGAGTCCATCCGCGGGCTTACAACTCTTTGAAGGTTAAAAAAATAAAGCATTAAAATATGAAATATTATTTAACTCTATATTTAATTTTGGAAAACACATTAACTAAAGTGAAAAAGACAAACATAAAAATAAGAAACTTAATTAATACTACAGTGGCATGAAGTATAAATAAAAGTGAAAACTAAGGGGTATTTTTAAATGGGTACTTCTCTTTTAATATGATAGATTTTCATCAATTTATACTATTTCTGCAAAATCTATACTATTTTTTTTTGTAAATGAGGACAACATAATCAATGATATTTTCATCATTGTTTCTCTTTTTTTTTTGTAAAGTTGTGATCGCATCTCATTCCTTCTTTCTATAGGTTGTATTACCAAAAGTAACCACCATTACATAGCCAATGACTCATCATCGACGACATCTTCTCTTCCATCCAAATATGATTTTTCATCAATATCAAATCTTTTTCTCTTTGACGGTAACTTATAAACATAAAGGATAATATCAGAAGAATCAGTGTAAAATTGTCATATACTTAATTACCCAAAAAGTGATGCTATATTCTTTATATGTGTTGAAAAATTAGTCATTTGGAAAATTCTCCCTAAAATATACTAGGAGATGTACGCGAATGTGCGTACATATATATAATTTTTGCTAAAAGTTTTAATTGTTTTTAAAATATTAATAAAATGTATATACCTAATAATTATGTTTTTAGTGACTCCACTTTTATTTGATTTCATGTATTCATACATAAGTTTTACGAGACTTATTATACATGTAACTTGGAACTGAAATCCTAAACACCATGCTAGTTATCCCAAAATTGAAAAAATAGTTACCCTTATTAGTCAAAACGTTTATATTGATAAACGTTTATATTAGACGGGTTTGGGACGCTAACACGTTTCAGATTTGATCCTCATGCTATGCGAAATTAAGTCACATTGTTCTGTTCAATTAATGCGGATATAAGTTCATGCTTTAGAATCCATTTGAATGCCCTAGAGAAAGAGTCAATCTGCGGACTTGCAACTCTCTTATATTCAACAAGGTTAAAAAAAAATTTCTCCAAAAAAAATAAAACCAAAACCACCTCAACCCACCACCTCAACCCCCACCCCCAATTATTCTATTCAACTAATGCGGATATAAGTTCATGCTTTAAAATCTATTTAAATGCCCTGGAGAAGAGTCCATCCGCGGGCTTACAACTCTTTGAAGGTTAAAAAAAATAAAGCATTAAAATATGAAATATTATTTAACTCTATATTTAATTTTGGAAAACACATTAACTAAAGTGAAAAAGACAAGCATAAAAATAAGAAACTTAATTAATACTACAGTGGCATGAAGTATAAATAAAAGTGAAAACTAAGGGGTATTTTTAAATGGGTACTTCTCTTTTAATATGATAGATTTTCATCAATTTATACTATTTCTGCAAAATCTATACTATTTTTTTTTGTAAATGAGGACAACATAATCAATGATATTTTCATCATTGTTTCTCTTTTTTTTTGTAAAGTTGTGATCGCATCTCATTCCTTCTTTCTGTAGGTTGTATTACCAAAAGTAACCACCATTACATAGCCAATGACTCATCATCGACGACATCTTCTCTTCCATCCAAATATGATTTTTCATCAATATCAAATCTTTTTCTCTTTGACGGTAACTTATAAACATAAAGGATAATATCAGAAGAATCAGTGTAAAATTGTCATATACTTAATTACCCAAAAAGTGATGCTATATTCTTTATATGTGTTGAAAAATTAGTCATTTGGAAAATTCTCCCTAAAATATACTAGGAGATGTACGCGAATGTGCGTACATATATATAATTTTTGCTAAAAGTTTTAATTGTTTTTAAAATATTAATAAAATGTATATACCTAATAATTATGTTTTTAGTGACTCCACTTTTATTTGATTTCATGTATTCATACATAAGTTTTACGAGACTTATTATACATGTAACTTGGAACTGAAATCCTAAACACCATGCTAGTTATCCCAAAATTGAAAAAATAGTTGCCCTTATTAGTCAAAACGTTTATATTGATAAACGTTTATATTAGACGGGTCTGGGACGCTAACACGTTTCAGATTTGATCCTCATGCTATGCGAAATTAAGTCACATTATTCTGTTCAATTAATGCGGATATAAGTTCATGCTTTAGAATCCATTTGAATGCCCTAGAGAAAGAGTCAATCCGCGGACTTGCAACCCTCCTATACTCAACAAGGTTAAAAAAAAATTTCTCCAAAAAAAATAAAACCAAAACCACCTCAACCCACCACCTCAACCCCCACCCCCAATTATTCTATTCAACTAATACAGATATAAGTTCATGCTTTAAAATCTATTTAAATGCCCTGCAGAAGAGTCCATCCGCGGGCTTACAACTCTTTGAAGGTCAAAAAAAAATTTCTCAAAAAAAAAACCAAAACCACCTCAACACCCCCCTTCCCCCCAACACACATACATTTCTTTAGTTTTTCTTTCATAGTATGTAGGAAAATTCTCATATTTATTTACACTTCTCTACCCTTTTAGCCGCGTAAAAAGTTTCCAGCGTGTGGGTCCGGATGCCACGTGTCACATTCCCTCTTTCGCTTCTTCGTCATTGGATAATTTAACAACAAGGTCAACACAGTGGCATATTCGTAAATCAACAGTCCCTCCCTCCCTCCCTTTTCCTCGCCGGCTAAGTCTCCGTCGTCCGTCCCTTCTCACTTCCCTCACCAAATCGAAGAATCTCACGGCGAACGATGAAGCATATCTTCAAGAAGCTACACAGAGGCGGCAACCAGGATCAGAATCGGATCAACGATGCATCTCCACCGCCGTCGGATCAGAACCGGACACAAACCGCCGCGAATAATCCTCAACCAGCCTCAACGGAGGCGATTCCGGTGAGCGGAACCGCATCGTCGGCGACCTCTCCCTCTCCAGTCTCCGCCACGAACCGCTCCGATTACATATCGTCAGAGGAGGAGTACCAAGTCCAGCTAGCCCTAGCGATCAGCGCGTCGAACTCTCACTCTCACTCCGGCGAGGATCCGGAGAAGCATCAGATCCGAGCCGCGACGCTTCTGAGCTTAGGGAGCCATCATCGGATGGATCCAAGGAGGGACTCGTCGGAGGTTATCGCGCAGAGGCTATCGAGACAGTACTGGGTGAGTCGTCTTTCTCTATGGGAAACGCTTTGCACTGAGTAAACATGTATTTAATTAAAATGCTTCTTCCTCAGGAATATGGTGTGCTTGACTACGAGGAGAAGATCGTCGATGGTTTCTACGATGTTTACAGTCTCTCCACAGACTCAGGGAAGCAGGGAGATATGCCGCCGTTAGAAGATCTCGAAAGCAATCGAGGGACACGTGGATTCGAAGCTGTGGTTGTGAATCGTCCCGTTGATACTTCTCTGGACGAGTTGCTACAGATTGCACAGTGCATTTCGCAGGATTGTCGTTCTGCTAGTGTTAACGTGCTGGTAGAGAGGCTGGCTGAGCTTGTCACAGGGCATATGGGTGGATCTGCGGAGGATTCTAGTATTGTATTGGCGAGGTGGACTGAGAAAAGCAGCGAGTACAAGGCTGCGCTGAACACTTGTGTATTCCCTCTTGGATTTGTGAATATTGGTCTCTCCAGGCATCGTGCTCTGCTTTTCAAGGTTATCTTCCAAACGCCTCTTCCTGGATTTAGTTTGTTTTGTTTTTTGGTCATAAAGTATGAATAGAAGTTTATATAACACGATTAGATATATTCATAACATCATTACGCTTAGGCCATGATTAAGCACTCAAGACATATAAACACGTAAATAATTTATATACTGTAAGTGTAACTTTTTGAGATGGTTTACATATAGATATACTTATTCCACGGTAAATAAACTTGTGATGTGAATTGAATATCAGAAGGTTTGTTGTAGATACCCTTTTTATTTCATTGAGTTTCAACCTCTTGCATTGGAATCTGGCCCTACCAGTGACTGATAGTATATGTGGTGCGTTAATCTCAGCTTGCTTCTGCTTAGTAAATCTGAGTTTATTGATTTCCTTCTGCCTTGTTTGAATGAGACATGTACAATTTTTTTCTTCGCACTTAAGCAGATGCCGTTGCTGCTTAAGCTCATTTATCTTGTTTGATAGAAATTAATCTGTGGGCAGTTTACTTCTCTCAATGTAGGTTTTGGCAGATAGTGTGCAGTTACCTTGTAGGTTGGTGAAAGGTAGCCATTACACGGGCAACGAGGATGATGCTGTGAACACGATAAGACTTGAAGATAATAGGTTCTTTCTTATTCTTCTCATCCAGTAATTTTTTTTTTGTATTTTTGTTGCGAATGTGTAACATATCTTACCTCCTTTCAGAGAGTACTTGGTCGATCTTATGACAGATCCTGGGACGCTTATACCTGCCGATATTTCAATTGAGCCAAATAACTCACATGGAAACAAACTTCCCACTGCTCAGTTGTCAAATGACTTTCGGCACTCAGCGCCAAAGCTCTCAGAAGGTGAAGGCAGTAGTCAGAGTTCTATAGCTGACAATAATTCTTCTTTGGATAGAAAGCCAGAGTCTGGAATCAGGAATACAGATTTGAGAGCTTCACCTTCTAGCGTAACTAGTTCGAGCCAGTTGGAGAATATTTCCATGAATACAGTTGCAAAGGGGAGTCGAGGAGCCATAAATGATAGTGCAAGAACAAACGTGAATATAGTTCCATACAATCAGAACACTGAGGAGGACCCAAAAAACCTTTTCGCAGACCTTAACCCGTTTCAGAATAAGGGAACCGACAAGCTGTTCATGCCCACTAAATCAGGTTTGAATAATGTTGATGATTTTCATCAACCAAAAAATAATCCTCTGGTTGGTAAGTCTCCTGCACCAATGATGTGGAAAAATTACAGTTGCAATGAAGCCCCAAAGCGAAAAGAGAATATTCTACCGAAACTCCACCGTGATCCTCGTTATGGCAACAATAATTCCTCATACGCTACCTCAAGCTTTGGTGTAGCGGTTTCGTCAAATTTGCCTGGCAGAAACAATGCGACTTTTGTGCCACAAGTTGCTGCACCACCACCCTTCACTTCCACTGGAAATCAGTTCACACCAAGTATGGTAGAGGATATGAATAGAAACACCAACAGTGAACTAGATCACCAGCCTAATGCTTTTGTTGGGGTACATGGATACCAAAAGGATGAATCTAACGTTGACGATCATAGAAAGTACACGAGTGATGACATATCTACTGGGTCTGATCCGAGGCTGAAGGATCATGAAAGTACAAGTTCCTCTCTTGATTCTACATCCTACCGGAATGATCCTCAAGTTCTTGATGATGCTGATGTTGGTGATTGTGAAATCCCTTGGAAGGATCTTGTGATTGGGGAGAGAATAGGATTAGGTAATGAGGCCTTCCATTTATTTTCTTAAACGTTCAAAATATAGTCTAGCTTTTTGGAATAGCTAGATATTAGTTACTATCTATTAGGAGAATGTTTTTGCAGCATAGCCCCTTTCTACTATCCACCATTGCTTATTGATAGGGATAGCTATGTCATAATACTTCAAGTAACGTATAGCCATGTTCTAATGCTTATCTTGTTTTGGTTAGGGTCCTACGGGGAGGTCTATAATGCTGACTGGAATGGGACGGTTAGTTTTTGCAGAACCTCACATTTGACTTCATAAGATTACTATTTTATTAACTTGCGGCTGTGTTTTTTCCATAACTTTATCTAAGTTAGTTCAAACTTGTTGTTGTCTGGAAGATTTAAGAGTGTGTTAAATGACATGATTTCAAACAGCTAGCGTCTAGATGGATGTGTGGTCTTTTGAACACTCAAAGTAGTGATTTCTTTTGTTCTTTAAGTGAGTAGCGCTTGAAAAGTACCTTTTTAGATAACCTTGTTTGATCACCAATTCATCAGGAGCATCTATGGCATCGTCTAGTGCTATCTCATCAGTATTATCTGTTGTCTTATTAGTTTGTTTAGCTTTAATAATGTTCCATATTTAAAATAGCTCTGCCTGTGCGGGCTTCAACTTTAGTTTTCTGCGTCTTTGTTGTGGTTGAATATAGGAAGTTGCTGTCAAGAAATTTTTGGACCAGGACTTCTCAGGTGCTGCTTTGGCCGAGTTCAGAAGAGAAGTAAGGCATAAGTTCCCTTGCATTTGTTTATTAGTATTCTTAACCGCTAGTGCTCACGATACTAAATTAGGGGAAAACACCTCATCACAAGATGGCCAATCAGGGAAAGAAATAGCTTACCTTAGTTGATTATCTCACTTCTTAACCTTAGTATCTGGGTAGTGTAATCAAATCGTCACTACTAAATTTTGTGTAATCTATTTCATGTTTGTTACATAACTCCTTAAAATGTAGGCAGAACGGTGTAGAATCCATAATAGTAAAGAGAACTTGCGAGTCTTGTTCATAAAATTCTCAAAGTTAATTGCTTAAGTCAGATTTTCTGCTGGAGGAGACTACCAATTTATCTTCTTCGTTAAACCATAGTGGCCTATGCTGCAGCTGCATATATATATTTGCCGCTCTTATTATTAAATTTGCTTATATGAAGGTACGCATTATGCGAAGATTACGACATCCAAATGTTGTTTTCTTCCTTGGGGCGGTTACTCGTCCTCCGAACCTTTCCATCGTCACAGAGTTTTTGCCAAGGTTCGTTCCATCGGCTTGCTATGCAAATCTATTGCATCCGAGACTTTTGAGCCTGTATATTTATTTATTTATTTTCATTACAGAGGAAGCTTGTACCGCATCCTTCATCGGCCCAAGTCTCAGATTGACGAGCGGCGCCGGATTAAAATGGCCCTTGATGTGGTAGAAAAAAGACCCATTTATCACGTTCCAGTCCCCCTTAAGCTTATTCCTTGAATATAGTCACTGAATGTCAGACCACTGTTATTTTTTCAGGCAATGGGGATGAATTGCTTGCACACCAGCACACCAACAATTGTTCATCGTGATTTGAAAACACCAAACCTTTTGGTTGATAACAACTGGAATGTTAAGGTACATAAACGCTGTATTAACCTGACTAACTAATTTGCTTGTTTGCTCTGATGTTGAATGATTTGAGTTTTGTTTTCTTTTTATCTCACAAAACTTGCAGGTCGGTGATTTTGGGTTGTCTCGCTTAAAGCACAATACTTTCTTGTCCTCAAAATCAACTGCTGGAACGGTGAGAATACACAACTCTTTTATCCCACTAAGTTTTGGTAGACATGCAACTTCCAGCTCGTAATCTGGTGTTGGTATCATTTTCTGATGAGTAGCATTCTTTTTTAATTTATGTTTAGCCCGAATGGATGGCTCCAGAAGTTCTACGCAATGAGCCCTCAAATGAAAAGTAAGTAGCTTAGAGCCCAGTTGGTTCTTCTTACTTTTCACCTTTTCCCAAGGAGAATGTTATACAAAAACATTGTGGCTTCTTTTGCCCGCAGGTGTGATGTGTACAGCTTTGGGGTGATTCTATGGGAACTAGCAACATTGAGATTGCCATGGAGAGGAATGAACCCAATGCAAGTAGTAGGAGCGGTTGGTTTCCAGAATCGCAGGCTGGAGATACCAAAGGAACTTGATCCTGTGGTGGGAAGGATCATCTTGGAATGTTGGCAATCGTAAGTAGTGGACACCAAACTCAAAAACATTCTGAGAGAATCTTTGACAGATGTGACAAATGTACTCTCTTCTTTTTTTCTCTTGAGCAGGGATCCGAATCTGAGGCCGTCCTTTGCTCAGCTGACGGAAGTGCTGAAGCCTTTGAACAGGCTCGTGCTTCCTTCACCACAGTAGTTTCCAACTCTGAATATACGAAAGACGCGGTTGATCATATACAATTATGTGCCTCAACAGCGTAGATTTGAGGAATGTAAATGAAATCACTTAACTATATATTATATATTGTGTTGGGTGTATTTGTTATAGAAAAAGCCGCGATGCCGTGCTTTATTATATTTTGCCTCATCGATCAGAAGTCAAAGCTTTTCCATCAAGATCATCATTCAAATAATAATATAATCCTGTTTTATGGATGGTTCTATTGTAAAAAAATGTAATTACATTGTTTGATTTGTGTTACCAATCAAACCAAACATAGTGTGTATTATTGATCAAAGGCAACTAATGTCCAGTAAACAGCTATGGAGTTTATTGTTCCTCACTTTCTGATGAACATTGATTTAACAAATGTGGAAAGATAGGTTATGGAGTTGAAATCCTTCTCACCATAGTAAGTAACTTTGATATATTGCTGCTGTGATTACTGTTTCCCAGGTTTAACTACGTACCTGGCACATGGCCAATACACTCTCCTCTATAGGTGTGAAAGCTATATAAGTATATAACCTATTCACGGATGTAGACTACTTCACATTCTCGTCTCTTACGTTTTGTTCTCTTTTACTCTTTTGGGTGTTTCTAGGACAGTCAAGAGACTTGGAATACCAGATGAACGCATCATTCTAATGCTCGCTGATAATATGGCCTGTAATTCTAGAAATCAATTATTCTGCTAAAGTTTTTTAACAACGAAAACCACCAGATCAACCTCTACGGAGGTAGGTACAATTTCTGGTTGAGGTCTAGCACAATATTCTCTCGAGTTAGGTATAATAGATGCATATCCATCATAACCTTTATATTTGTAAGCACATATCTTCTTCTTCTTCTTACTGTGTTTTGGCAATTGGTAGCAGTACTCATACTCACATCACCTGGACTCGGATGTAAGTGCCCTTTCACTACTTCTTGAACGGAAAGTATATTTTATTTATTCAACACCAGTCCTCATATTGTTGTCTTTGGAATTGTTATTTTGCTTGTTCTATCTTTTAATGTACTCACTCTTCAAGCTCTCACGTATTATAGGATACCATTCATACTCTGGTTCAGCTTACGAAGCCTTCTCAAGTAGAGACTCAAATAGCAAGATCAAACCCGACATGCCACTCAATCAGCTTTCCGAGCAGGATCTTAAAGAAGATGTTCAGAATGCGAATAACCAAAACGATGAGTTGAAAACTGAGGTTACTATCTACACTTCCTTCCCAATGATTGACATATTCGCTTACTGGCTTATGTACATCCCTTTTGTTGGATTCTAATCATGGAATTGAGATCTTATGCTATGTTTGTTGTTGCAGAAGCAAAAATGCCCATATACATAAATGCGGGCAGACCTCCCAGAGAAACTTGTGAGGATTGAAAATGTGGATACAGTGGTTAACCTCAGCATAGCAGTGATGGCTCTCGTTGTAATGTTGTCATCATCTTTGTTATGAATCTTATGATGATGTCTCTCTGAGCAGCTCTTAGTATAGGACAATCAGTATCGTCATCATCATCTCCACTTCACTTAACCTCTGTTGTATGATCGTCACTGTTTCGGCATCACGTCAATGTATTATTACTTTTTTCAGTTTTTTTTTTTATCAAACCATAATTCACAATGTATTATTATCACTTTTATCAGTTTATCCAGGGCCGGCTCAAAGAATTAGTGGGCCCCTGGGCAAAGTAATTTTTTTTAAAAAAATTTACATATATTTACAGATAATTTCAAAAATTGAACCCTTATCCCCTATATATTATTTTAGGAGCACTAAAAGAAAATAACATTTGCTTGATGTGTTATTTACACAATGCCATTTCTTAGGTGGCACTCTCACATTTACTCTTACCCCTATTTTGATAAAACTCTTAACTTACTAGAATTATTACTTAGTGTGCCATTGATATATCCCAACTTATTTCTGATATTGACCTACTACTTAACTATACGAAATCAAAAGAAATGTATTATTCATCTGTATTAATTGGAAAACGTGATTGTCTCTGATATGGAAAGTATATTTTCAAAATCGTTATATGTTTCACTTAGCGGCAACTGGCAAATCCCATCTACATACTATATTTAACTGCGTATTAATCATTCAATTTTTTTAAGCAAACGCAAATACTCTTTATATTATTTTAGGAGCATTCAAAATAAATAACCTTCACTTGATGTGTGATTTACATGAATGTCATTTCCTACATGGCAGCCTCACATTAATTTTCCTTTCAAATCTCCTTACGAAATTATTTATTAGACATACCATTAATTCTTATCAGTATTATATAATAATTCTAGGGATGATTTGTTATAAAACTAATATTGGTAAGAAATATATTAGTTTGTACTCTTAGAAGATTTTTATAAAATTAGGAGATTTGATAGGAAAATATTTAGATTGTAAATATATTTTAAAATCTAAATATATTAGGAGATTTGAAAGTGTAATGATCAGATATTTTATGTAATATATTCGCATAGAACGCATCTTCAACAATATTTAGATTGTATGTATGAAAAATAAACATGGTGTCGATATGATTGACATGTCGTAAATTAATATTCAAGAACAAGAATTTTGTTTTAGTCCATCATAACCATTTTCTAATAAATATGTCGACCTACAGAATCCAAAGTTCACAACAGCCGTAGATGAGTTTTGTGTTGGTCTATTATATTAACTCAGAATAAGCGAAGTTCAACCTATCATTAATGTTCTGTAGGTCGATATATTTCAACATATAATTAAAATCATTACAATAAGATGACGTGTTAATTTGTTCAAAAACAAAAAAAAATGTAAAGGTGCTAATTTAGGCAACACATGATTAGAAACGCATAATGATTTATTATATCCATTTATTACATACCTTTTTCCCGAGAATGGATTTTTGATATTGACTGATTTACGTGATTACGCAAGATTTTTGATATGTACTGATTTACGTGATTACTCAAGATTTTTGATATGAACAGATTTACGCAGGTCTTACCTCCTAGACTGATTTACGTGATCTTCATATATTTCTTATATACCAATTAATACCGAATAAGGTATTGTGGCTTTGATTGTATACGTTTAACTTTACAAACAAATGGAGACGTGCAAGATTCAAATTATAATGAATCATATTTCCAAATATACATGTGATTGCCACTGATTGCTTGCATAGATTAATTGAGAATCCATTTCTGTAGGTTTGTTTCCTATGGGAAGTTATACGTTTAGATTTAACTAATTTAAATGAACACTCATTTTTGCTATCAAATTAGATTGTCAATCACGCAATATTGATTTTTGACTTGAATAGTTTTTGCCATATATACTCGGAGATCATGCACAATTAGAGTTTCTAGACATAAATATTATCAATCAATGGTTTATAAATAAATGCAAATTGATGTCAAAAAAAATGCAAATTAGACGATCATTTTTGTAAAGTAGGAAGCTATAATTTCTTTCCAAATCTAACGTTCAATTAGGGATTGTAGACAATATTTTTGGCGTAAAAATTAAATTTTCTAGACAAATTTTACCGCCTACAATTTATATTCCTAAGACTATATATATCTTACACATACTATGTCTACACCTCCATCACAACCCAAACGATTCAAAACTATCATTCAAAATGCAAAGATTTAATTTCATCTCTGATTTAAAATTAAAAAGTCTCTATGGAAGTTTAGGGTAAAAATTATTAGACTTTGGAAGCAATATTTGGCTCTTGATGGAGAGACCTTAGAGATGGTTTTTTTAATGAAAAAGTAACTTATATATTTTCAATGATAGTACATATTCAGCGTATTATTTCTTTATTATCTGATGTTTTTTTTTCTTTTCTAGGGAGATAAATCCATGCATCAATAAAAAAGAAACCGGTTTTTCAGTTTCAACCTTTTGTACTAATTTTAAATAAAAATTGTGTTGAATATGATATCCCCATATTATTGTAAAGACATTGTTTTCTTTATCATGATAAAAAAAAATGGAACAACTTTACTAACATTGAAGAGTTTTCAAAAAACACATTTTTGAACCCAATGATGTTCCAGAAATCAAAGCTCTCATAAAGAGGTATATCATTTCAATTTGTAGAAATGAGTAAATAAGTATATTTTGTTTGGTAAATTTATTCATTGTTATTTCTCTCTATAGGATTGTAAATGAGGAGTTTTGAAGACAATTTTTTACATGATTTGGTGTTTTATTGTTCTATTACCTATGTTGCTTTAATTATTATCATCATAATTTTATTATGAATGTAGTAATTCTATTTCTTATGTTTTTTATCCATAGTAAATTTATACAAGTTTTGGCATACTGTTACAGTTTTTTCCCATGCAATATACTTCTGAACATTTATCCAATTACCCTTTTTTCAGTTACACAATTTTTTTCATAAAGAAAAAAACAAATAAGCTTACATGATATAAACCTGCACATTATAGTAAGATATTTCATTGTATATAATATTTTTGAATTTCTAATATCTATAGATATTAAGTTATTTTCTTTTTAATTCTCTCACTCCGTGCATGGCGCGGGTTATCACCTAGTTTCAATATTATTCTTTTAAACTAGGCTCTTTTCTAATACTATTTTTGCAAAAAAAACATTTGGGCCCTGGGGCGTGGGCTCCCTTGCCCCTATGCCTAAGCCGGCCCTGAGTTTATCACAATGCTTTCTTACTACAAATGTTAGTTGACCTTGCTTTTTGACAGAATTGACTTGTAAATTCAAGAATTGATTTTTGACCAGCATATTTTTCCAATAGATTATTTGAATGATCTATACTATTATTTATGAATTGAATTTGTTGATGTGTCAAATTATGTTTAGTTATATTTTATGCTTAATTATTAATGTTAATAAATAATTTAACTAATTTAGCTTATACTTTATCATTATCTTGAGTACAATTAAAAAATTCTAACGATAATATCATAACAAAATTTATATTTATATTTTATTTAGTAATATTAAAATATTTACATATATATATATATATGTTTATATTATATTTTGTTTAGTAAAATTAAATCGACTCTACTTTAATATATATCACATAAGATAGAATGAATCATCTATGTTTTAAGATAAATTTCTTCTAACAATCAAAATCATTCATTGTGATAATTACTGAAAATTAGCAAAGAATTCAAAATATGTATACTATTTTTCTCAAAATGATTTTTTTGCTCTCAGTTTTAAGTTAAGCGAAGTATTTATTGCCCTTAAAAATAATTAGATTAGATTTTTTAATATATAATTTATTCATAAATTAAAAAATCATTAATTTGATAATCATAATTATACTTTCTTTAATAATATTAAAATATTTACATAATACAGTATGTTTATATTATATTTTGTTTAGTAATATTAAATCGACCCTATTTTAACATATATCAGATATAATGAATAATCTATATTTTAAGATAAATTTCTTCAAACAATCAAAATCACTCATTGTGACAATTACCCAAAAAATGGCAATTAATTCAAATATATTTATACTACTATTTGTAAAATGACTATTTGCTCTCAGTTTTAAGTTATAGCAATTAGAGTTTTATTACCCTTGAAAATAATAACTCATAAATTTTTAAAAAATTCATTAATTTGATAATCATCGCTATCTAAAAAAGATTCTATATTATGTTATCCAAAAATATTTTGCATCATAATATTTTAAGAAAATATAAATCCATGTATATTGTCTTATGTATATATGAATATTTTCAAGTTTATTTTACGTAATAATAGATATATTATTAAAATAAAAACTTTATCTTCTATAAACAATTTAATATATAATTAATTATTAATTACTCAACAACATGAAATAATTTGTTCTAATGATTTTTAAATTGATAATATATTTATTTACAAATTTTTAAAATTTATTAAATCTGTAAGTGTGGCAAAACACCTAGTTGATTGTATTTAGAACATTTACTAGGCTGAATTTAATAGAAAGTAGTAATGACATTTGTTTCTGATTCTAACTACTCTCTAATCATACATTTATGGTCATATATATCTTAACTAATAAAGTAGACTTCTTTTTCTCCATGGGGGGAATTTTGCCAGGTGTCCTTTATAAAAAACAAAACCAGCATATGTTTTTGTTACTGATTTGGGTTTACATCTTATATTGCTATTGGCCCATTCTCATGTTTTATTGGCCTTTTATAAAATTAATTATGCAGCTCAACTAAGAGTTTTTCATCGTCTTCTCACCTTCTTCTCTTCTCTGCCCATTTTCTCAGAAAACAAAAGCTTCAATCGATTCAAAGTAACGCATCCACCTTCTACTAATAAGCTATTAAATCCGAGATCTTAAGTTAATTACTAGTGGTGTGCCCACGCTTCGCGCGGAGCTATACCTTTGTTTTTGTTTCATTTTATGTATTAGACACTCTCCCTAATGTTTCAGCGAGATACTCTATTTTGCTTAGCCTCTGCTGTGAATGATTAGAGTAACTTTATCAGATTGTCGTAGTAAAATATCTTTATCGATCATGGTTGTTTGAGATCTCGTCCCTAAATTTGCTGCCTTATATTTTTTCACTAAGAACGCATCCTAAAGTATATTGCAAGAATTTTGGTGACCAATAATTTGGAAAATATAATTTAGCTTAGTTGATAGTGGAACAACGTGTGCAGGTGTTGGATGCAGTTGAAGGCATACATTTACCCAAGTATTTGAAACATAGTTTATAACCTGCATCTCAGCCAAATTTTTGTATTGTTGGCACATAGTTGGCTATATATTTCTTATGGAACAATGGACTATGCAGAGATACTCGAAACCTTTTTTCAACAACATAATATCGTCAAGACAAAAAATACTAACATGGACGGAGGCAATAAAGGAGGAGTGGAGTGAGTTGACCCTACTACTTTTTAAAAGATATTTGTATTTCTTTTAAGTAAAAATGCATTGATCCCGAAAAAAAAATTGACTCCACTTAAAATATATCTCCACAAAAATAATTAAAAAAATAAAATTTAAAAACAAAATGAATTAGAAATAAATGAGAAATAGTGGGAGGAGAGGTGGGTGAGATTTAATGATTGAATTAAAGAAGAAGTTTAAGAAAGAAAAAAACATTACAAAAGTCTCGTCGGAAAAGAAGGTGAACGATGAGTTACGGTGGCACACAGGAGAATAGCTCACACCTAATCTTAAACATAGACGGGCCAGACATATGAAAGTATTAAGGTCCAATGAATTAGAAAAACCCATCAACCCATCTCTATTGCATCTAGATTAAAAGCGTGAAACACATAATAAGAAGTTCTCCCATTGCTTGCCACGTGTCGCAATTTGGAATAGGATGTGCTGAGGTGACTTCATGAGGAGAGTTTCAAGTCAACTTTATTATTATAGATAGATCCCACTACTCGCACTTTAAAGCATACAATCGACCTTTTTGGCTTCCAAGCTAACCGACTAAAGTTGCGAGTATAAATATCACATCTTGCACCGATGAACAGCAGGACATTAGGAAAGGCAGTGAACTCATGAGTTTTGACATGCTACTCATCGATGAGCAGGTAAGCACCTTCATTTAGTTAAGATATAGGCTTACGAAATTTCAAAAATAAGTCAATTTTTCTTATGCAGTTGATGTATTGATAAACAGCCACACCAAGCTCTTACAGACCAGAGTCCTTGATAATGTTCCTCCCAGTAAAACATTAAAATCCTTTTTCCATAATCCCCTGGTTGTTTTTTTTGTTGTTGAAATGACCTGGAACCTCTTTTTTGTTTTATTTGGTAATCATTTGTTCCACAAACGCTTATTCTCTGAATCCAGCTCCACATTAATAAAAGCTTTTCCCTTTAATTGATATGTCAGGTGAATTTTTGCAGGTGGAACAAGATCCACGAGAAGCTGAGGTCTTCAAAAGTACCATTTGTGCAAAAGGATTTTTTAAACCTTTACATCTCTGTCATGCTTCTGTTTGAGTTAACCTTATTGTTCTTGATAGGCCATTCATGTAAGCATTTTGACTGGGTTAAGTATCTGAACAGATTCAGGCCATTTTTTTTATTTGGAATTGATCCTGCAGAGATGGTGTCTGCGTAATATTTATGTTCCTATTGTAAACTGAATTTAATATTTATGGGTGTTTGTTCTTGGCAGGGAAATCAAGCAATCTTAGAAATTCAGTTAGTATATATATCATGCTTTTGATTAGTTAAGTGTTCCCATCTTATAAACAAGAATCTGATTCTAACAGCTGGTTTCGGATTGAGTTTGTGATAGATTGTTAACGAAGCGGCTAAGTTAACTTACCGAAGTGGTAACCAATTCAATTGTGAAGGTATACCTTATCTTTACATTTCTTCATGACTTGCCATGCGAATCTCCTTGGCTCATTAGAGTTTATATGGATCTTGATATAACTTATGATCATAGGACCTTATGGGAAAGTCGGGCATGGTTAAGTGTCATGAGCAAGAGCTTCTTGAATATACCAAGCCTTTCAGACTTTTAAACAAGAACTTGCTGAATATGTTACTTATTTTGATTCTGTTTGAAAAGGGTTTCTGAATCTCTTTCCTATTAGTTTTAGAGATTTGGGTCAACTTGTGCAGCAGATTATCAGGTTAGCGATGTATGTAGATCTCATTGCTGCTTTTGTGTATCTTAACATGGATTGCTCATTGCTTCAGGGTCATATTAGCTTTCAGTTGTTTCATATTTTTGTTTCTCTGGGATCTTAAATATTCGTTTGTTACTGTTGCAATAAGAGTTTTGTGCTCTAAAAAACTATATTATTTGTTTCCACCATTTTCACGTATTTTCAAATGCACTTGTCTGAATAATGAATTCAAATTCACTAGAAACTTATAATGGCGGTTTTTATAAGACGTGACAGAATGATAATAATTAAGAATTGTTTAGATATTTAATGCGTTAGAAATATTTGGCCATTTATTTATTTCCTAAATACTTGATGACATCTTTTATCTTTCTTTTGCTCAATTTAAAGCATATTTCATATATACATAATACGTTGGACGATTTAATTTCTTATTGGACTAAAATTATAAAAAGAAATCCACTGATTATGAGAGGACTGCGACCAAATGACCAACTCAATTTGCACAATGATGTGTTGTGCTATCAATTTTACAGCATTATTTGGGTTTTTGAATAGAGTATATGTTAGTCTGCCAAATGTCATTTTAGATGTTTGTACTGGAAAGGAACAATGCTGTTACCTGAACAATGTTAGAAAGAAAATTCAGAAAAACAAAGAAAAATTTATAGATTTTTTTCTTTGTAGTCACTAAAATCAAGCTACGAAAAAATAGTAAGAAACAAATGATGGAACCACATTCAATGAGAAAATTAAAATATAATAAAACCAATATAAATTAATGAAAATAGCGTATATTACTCACAATACATATTATAACTTAAAATAAAAAATAAAATAAATAGGAAAAATCATAAATAGATATATGAATCTACTTTCTAAATTAGTGCACCACATGCATTTTTCTCCTTTTTGGTAGAGAAAACTCATGTTGAGGGAATTTTATAAGAAACTCATGGAAAAACACAACACATATTAATATATAATAAAAGTATAATTTTTCAAAAATTTGCTAAAATGAATTTGAAAAAATTGCCTAAATCATACAAAACTCTATATATCGAACTGTGTTTCCCTTATTAAATTAAATACAACACTAATGAACTTTAATAATAAAATTGAAAAACTGTGAGAAATAAATAGTTACAGAAAAATTTTAAACAAATCACACCAATATAAAATAATTTTCACACATTAACATTTGAAAAACATAAATTTTTGCACGAAGATTAAAATAAATATATATGTAATATAGTAGATTAAATTAAACTAAAAATTATGTAAGAAAACCCGGGCGTAGCCCGGGAAACCCACTAGTATATATATATATATATATATATATATATATATATATATATATATTTCTTTTCATATTGTAATCCTTAAACTTATGGAAAAATGTTAAGCGAATAAATTTACATATAGAAAAACATTATGCATTCATGGTAAATAAAAGTTCTTATTGACTTAAAAGAAAACATAAGATATTACATCCAAATAAGCCACAACAAGGCCCACAACACATGAATCTAGCCTATCTTTTTCTTTTTCTGCATCTCTCTGAATCCGAGTCTGACCCGTCACTTGCTTCTTTAACTTTACGGCTCAGTCTTAAAACCAAAGACAGGGAGAGTGCGTGTTGTGTCTGTGTTTGTACTACAAGACACAACACAACAGTATCACATTATTTTCACATTCCTCCTACCTGTACTCTCTCTATTATATAGTATTTTATTTAATTAATCATTTGTCTCTGTGCTTCTCTCTCTGTCTGAGGCCATGATATTAATTAGTTGTCTCTCTGCGTTTGCAGTTTGTAATCATCTGTTGGATTCTCGTTACAACCAATATTGCTTCTCTGAGATCTAACCTCTTCTCCCCCTGTTAAGATCCGTTGAGTGATGGCGAATCTAGTCCCTGGCGTATTACTCAAGCTTCTCCAGCACATGAACACCGACGTCAAAATCGCAGGAGAACATAGGTCATCTCTCTTACAAGTCATTAGCATCGTCCCTGCTCTAGCCGGAGGTGAGCTTTTCCAAAACCAAGGCTTTTACCTCAAAGTCTCTGATTCATCTCATGCCACCTATGTCTCTCTCCCTGATGAGCATGATGATTTGATTCTTAGTGATAAGCTCCAGCTAGGTCAGTTTATTCATGTTGATAGAGTTGAGTCTTCTTCCCCTGTACCGGTTCTTTGTGGTGTTAGGCCTGTTCCCGGTAGGCATCCTTGTCTTGGCACTCCTGAAGATATTGTAGCTACTCACCCACTAGGCTTCCTCAGTGGTGGTGGTGACAAGGGTAAGAAACCGAAAGAGAGAGTTAAGGCAACTGCTAAAGGAGGAGTGGTTGCTCCTAATGGGACTGAGAGACCAGCAGGAAACAGAGTTAGGGATGAGTCTTGTGAGAGTAAGAAGCCTTCTGCTCTGTCCAGAGCCAAGTCAAGTTTGAGCTTGGATGTAAGAAAGGAACCCTTGGGGAAGGTGAAGACTTCAAAGTCAATCCCTTCTTCCCCCACTAGCTGCTACTCTCTGCCTACTTCTTTTGCAAAGTTCGCAAATGGTATTAAGCAGCAACAGGTTGTGAAACCAGAGAAGGGGCGGTTTCTTCTCAAAGTGGAGAGTGCTAGTGCTGGTAAAAAGCTTCCTCTGATCAAGAACCTCGTGCAAGGGATTGAGTTTGGAGCTAAGGCCTTGAGGAAAAGCTGGGAAGGGAGTTTAGATATCAGAGGTTCAGATAGCTCAAGACTGATGAAGCTTACCAAACGTGATTCAACCCCTGATGCCAGGAGTTTAGCAGTAAGCTTCTCTTCTGAACAAACTGGGTTTATATCATACATTTTGTCTGAATATAACTTTTACAATCTTGGTTTCTAGGCACCCAGGAAAAGCACATCTAGTGAGAAGTTACCAAGCAAACAAGAAAGGGCTAATGTATTTGCAAAACCATCAAAGGAGCACAGTAAGACTCAACCAACCAAGAAGGTTGAGACAACAGGAACAGTGGACACCAAAGACAAAACGAGTAAGCCTAAGTCTACAACCGTAGACAAGAAATCTACTGCAGAGAATGGATTGCCTGGGAGTTTGGTCAAAGTCCCTGTTAATAGTAAAAGATTAGCTGCTGCTAGTATCCAATGGAGCTCACTCCCTTCGTCTCTTTCGAGACTAGGACAGGTATTGATGTACCATATGCATCTATGTTAGCATATACTTTCTTACTGATGTGAATAATTTGCAGGAGGTCTTGAGGCATAGAGATGCTGCTCAAGTTGTTGCAATAGAGGCTATGCAAGAAGCTTCTGCTTCCGAGAGCCTACTTCAATGCCTCATGTGCGTTAATCTCTAACAAATCCATATATGTTCTTTTGTCTCTGAATTTTATTTTTGGCTGATAAACTTTTTGAACACTGCTTCTCCGTTTTTGTAGTATGTACAACGATCTTATGTCAACGGCTAAGGAAGATGATCCGTTGCCGGTAGTCGAGCAGTTCTTGAAGCTTCATACTAGTTTGAAGAACGCTCAGATAGTAACCGAGTCACTGTCTAGATTAGTGTCTTCAACATCTTCCTCAGAACATGAAGAAAACAGATCTGAGGAAGCTGTAAAAGCTGCTTCGGAGAAGCAGAAACTAGCAGCTTCTTGGGTCCAAGCTGCGTTGGTCACTAACTTATCAGCCTTCTCGGTCTACTCCAGCAAACCAGCCGCATCCAAGAGCAAACCAGTGATCATACTCGAGAGCCAGGGCAGTAAAACCCGTGGAAATGGCCAAAACAGGCCAACGGTCGGATCTAAACTGGTTGCACAAGGCATGATCCGTAAACACAGGGAGAACAGTAGCAGCAGCCAAAAGACCACCGCGCCAGCAGGAGGATCGGAGTCTCCACCGCTAAATTGGGTGAAAGGAAATGGTCTTAACGAGGCAACTGATCTTGCAGAGAAGTTGCAAATGCTGTCTCAAGATTGGTTTCTAGGTTTTGTAGAGAGATTCTTGGACGCAGACGTTGTGGAGACAAGTTTGAACCTGTCTGAAAACGGACAGATCGCAGGGATGCTGTCTCAGCTTAAGAGTGTGAATGATTGGTTAGACGAGATTGGGTCAAAAGAAGATGGAGAAGGGTTACAAGAAGTTTCAAAGGAAACGATTGATGGATTGAGGAAGAAGATATACGAGTATCTTCTGACGCATGTGGAGTCAGCAGCTGCAGCACTTGGTGGTGGTGGTGGCTCTGACTCTCCTCCTAGACACAAACCAACCGAAACCAAAGCAAAGAGATGATAGATCATGAAAGCTTACTTACATGTTTTGTATATATGAAAATTGGCGGCTAAGAAGAAAGCTTACCAACGTGAAATGTTGGTATTATTTTTTATTCAGATAGACACTTAGTAAAGAGAGCCAGAGCCTCTTGGCTCAAAAGATTTGAATATTTTTTTACCAAAAAGGTCTTAAAATAACGTTAATAACTTGTAGTAGGCTCCTTCAGATTAGTAAGTGAACGAGCCAAGAAACAAAAGCATATCATCATCATCATTGTGTTAGAAAAAAAAAAATCATCATCATCATTACCACATGTCCATTTGTGTCAGCTAACAAACCAACGCTATACAAGAGTCTATATTAATCCATATTTAAAGTGCCTCGAGAAAATCATCATCATGCTCTCTCCCACAAAACAAATCAAAACAAAACAAAACGAGAAGAATCCTTATTTTCTGACTGCACACTTGCTATGAGATATTAAAGATATGTGTGGCCTAGAGATATAGAGAGAGAGAGACCGAGCAGTCAAGTGCGCAGACTATACCCGAGAACAATGTTGATGAACGCCACCACGCATACAAACAGCAGAGGAAACCCAATGTGCTTTTCTTTCACTATCTTCTTCGTCCTCATTTCCGCCTGCATCACCAACATAAATACAAGATTTTGTTATTACTCGGATACTAAAAAGAAACAGCATTGTACTCAGCCGCTACTAGCTACTCTCACCAGCTCTTGTTGCAAGCTTTCTCTATGTTGGGATCCAATGGACCGCTCCTCCATTAGCTTCGAAATGGTTGAATCAGCCTGCACCAGATTCTTTAACTCTTTAGCATCGTTAAAAGTGATAGCACCCAAGTTGTGGAGTTCTTAATTTGATAACTAGACCTGTTTTAGCTTCGATTCAAGAGCATTGACCTTCAGCTTCATCTCCTCAATGTCTTTAACCAACTTAAGTTCATCCGATGCTTTGATCTTCTGACCATCTCTTTTCTCAAGCATCTTTGCTTCATCAGGATAAGTCACACCGTTAGCTGAAGTCATTCCATTAGTAAACCCTTGATTCTCCATGTCCATATTCGTGGGAGTATCCAAAGTATGTGTTGGCTTTAAGTCATTAGCAGGATTCACATCTTCAATAAAATCCTTTGGTTGCACCAACTCCTTTGCACCATAGGATGCCTTTAGCTCATCATGCCCAACCATCCTAGGCTCCTTTACAATCTCACTCTCCTAGACAAATACAGTTTGAGAATAAACAAACAAGAATAAGAAACTGACTATTGCAACCCAGTAAATGTGATTATAGGCTAAGCTTAAATGGAATTCGTGGTATAGATTTACACGCGCTGCTTGGCTGATACTCTTCATATATTTTACTAAAATGTCAAAAAAAAAACTTGGTTGTGAAGTGGGCTAAATACTCTTCTTACATATTGTGGAGGAGGGAGTGTCTCTGATTGACCATATAACCGATCCTTGAGGATGGAATCTTCAAATACTGCTTCCTGCTTCAGTGTCCCCTTAACTGGAGATAGTTCAGGTGAGTCGGAGGGCATCAGGAGAGTGACTCTCAGTTTGTTTTCCTCAATGTGTTTGCCTTCCGCTTTGGAGAACTGCCAAGAATAAATGAATGAATGTATAGACATACTTGACATATAAGATAACTGAATTTCAGGATAGAGAGGCTTTTAGGACTACCATGCTAGCTGTGATGTCTTCATCAGTTGTGTCCGCAGGCACAGCAGTACTCTGGATTAAGAATTTATCTTTGCAAGCCAGATCTGGAGGTGGTTCTTTGAAAGCTTGCATAATGACTGCAATAACATATAACTCGATTAAGCGAAAGCATTAACTCAACTTGAATATGCAAAAGAAACTATTTATCATCCAATATAAATTCTGAATGCTTTCCAACAATTTGAACTTAGTAAGTAACTCCACTGGGAGAAGATACATTTTCACTTTTGGACAACTAGAGTGTGAACTCTGAAAACATAGGATTCTAAAACAATGTCTAAACGCTGTTCAATTTTGAGCGACAAAGGACAAATCTAATCAAGTATAAACATTCTAGTTCATTTCGCATGCCAATAACATGATGCAAACAACTTATCCCAGCTACAGAAGAAACGTATGGGCAAGAAGAAATTCAAGCATTTTTCAACAGGATATAAGAAGCTGGGCATACCAGAGAATTCACAGGATGAATTTGGTGCAACAACGCCAACATTTGGACGGACACAGTACTTCTTTGGTGATGTAGTTTTGACCTGTCAAATACCAAAACCACTACTAATTTAGCTGGCAGTCTTATATCCCGAGAAAAAAAAAATTATTAGGAAATTTGGAAGATATCAGATATATCCTGACGCGAGCAGAGAAGAAGATGGAGAAAAAAGTGTGTGTTAGACCTTGAACGCGACATAACGATCAGTTGTATTGGTAAGCTGTACCATGCAGGTAGTCTGCTTCTTCAGATCAACTACAAAAGAGGAAACCCGTTAAATCTTAAAAGAATGATTCTGTAGAGATGATTTGAAAAGCATATCCTTTAAGCGCTTCCATCTTTCACAGAATTACAACACACACACACACACAAAAACAAGCAGGAAGAAGTAAATTTGAAAGTTACTCAGGACCTTAACATTGCACCAACTCATCTTACAAGAGAAGAGACCCATAAAGCAGAAGGAAAACAGGTGAGAATTCAGAGACCTACTGTATTCTTAACGAGGTGAAAAGTGTGTGTTGTAAGTGAAGTAAGTGATAAGGAAGAGTGGCTTGACACTTACCTGGAAACTTGAGTGTTCGTGGTTGAATATCCAAGAGCGGCATGGTTAAATCTAGTCAGCTTCAAACAGCAGCAGGAGTCTTTCTCTCTCTATCTATCTATCTATCTCTCAGCCCCTATGGTGAACAGAGAGATACAGTATATCAATCAGCACAGAATCACTCAACCATGAAGGTTTAGATACTCGAGAGGAGTAGCAAAATCAGATGATAAAAAATCTCTTTTATCTATGATTATTAGAACACATAACAAAATCTAATCAAAGCATTCAACCAGAACAATAGCGCGATGCAGGAAACGGAAATGATTTATGATTCGAGATCGTGTTATATCGTCTTCCGTCAACCAGAATCGAGCAATCACATCAAACGCGAATTTCTATATACATTATTAATACATTCGTTTTTTTTTGTTTAAGCGATTCCGTCGATACAGCTCCCCGGAAAATCAAACCACGATCTAATCATCTCTCTCTCCAATGGCAGAACTCAGATCATATGGATCTTAAGGAGGCCTAGCGATTTGGATTTGAAAATGCAAATTCGAAAGACGAAAGTCGAGGAAGATGCTATGTTTAGAAAAATGAAGAAATGATGATCAGATCAAAGAGGAGGAGGGGAGGGGGGAAGAAACTTGAGATTTGGCGGAGAGGCAGCGATTGAGATTTTCTCTACAAACCTTATGTGCCGCGTGATAGACGAAACGAAGAAGAATGAGAGAGAGAGCGTCTACATAAACCAAAAAAAAAATGGCAGTGAAATCGGAGGTGGAGATGGTGAACATATTTGTTGTACCTAACCGCCAATTACTCCAATATTCCACGTCAACTTATATCAAAAACGTTACGCTAGAAACATATATTATGCGATTATTGTCTGAACCGAACCAGCTGATCCGAACCAAACCGAAATTTTCGGTTTTCGATTCGGTTACGATTTTGCTTTCGGTAGGAATTTTAAAATTAGTTCAATTTTTGGTTCGGTTAATTTCAAAATTGATTTAAAGATTTTTGGTTAACTGAAAATCGACGGTTCGGTTTCAGATTACATTACAGAAATCCTCAGGCCTAATTATACATATAGACATTGGCCAAAACGAAATGTTTATATTATTATTATTTGCAAAGTGATTTTTCTCAATAGAACTCTCACGTTAAAAGTTAAAGTGACTATTTTTGATATTACTCTTAATGAATTTGTATATATATTTAAAAACAAATTTATATTGATCAAATTATTATTTTTTAAATAAGATAATTCTTATATATTGTGTTGTTATCTTAAAATAATTATTTATGTTATAATATTTAAAAATATGATATAGAATAATTTATCTATATCTATACTATTATTTGTGAATTTATTATATAGTTAAAAACGAATTTATATTTAAAAATATGATAAAGTTTATATGTTATATGTCATATTAAATAAATGATTATAAAATAATATAATAGAATTATCAAAAAAGATAATTATATATATACATATATATATTGTTGCTATCTGAAAACAATATTTTTATCATGAAAGTTAAAGAATTAAGATACAATACAATTTATAATTAAATATTAGTAAAGCAAAAAAAACTATATAAATATATTTTCTAAACTATTTCTAAGATATGAGTTTTAAAAAGATTAACACAATAATAAGTATATATTTTGATAAAAAAATACTTGACATATATAAATACTTTGATGTTGGATTTTACTATTTAATTAAAAACATAAATAATAACTTCCTTATTTTAGATTAATAACACATAAACTAATAAGTATTCATGAAAAAGTTTATGTCCGCATGTGCGGACAAAACACCTAATTGTAGTATATTTTATTTGTCCAATTCAAAACTAATTTTTATTAATATACTATATTTATTGAATATTAAATTATAGAGTTTTTTTTGTAACTTTTTAAATTATAGAGTTTATATATAAGGAACAAAGTGTTATGCTATATACACATATTTTTGTCAAATATATACGCATTTTATCTGAGGTTTGAATACATATTTATATTTCTTAGTAAAAAACTAAAAAATGGTGGTGATTTACTTGCGTGCACATTTCTTCTCGCGGTCAAGACTGTGTGGCAACGACTGAACATATGAACCAATTGGAATTCAAGTCCATTTGACCGTATCAAACCGTCGAAGTATTTTTCAAAGCTAGAACGCAAGCAACTTCTTCTCAAGTTTTACCCGTAATGAAAAACCATTGAATATCGAAGAATCAGTCTAAGTTATAAACTTAACACGTTTCCTGTATGCAGCAACCAAGTATATATATATGCATACATATCTAGGATAATTATACGTGCCGGTTTGCTTAGGATGGAGACTTTTGTAATCATCATCATAGCTTTCGCTTCTACTTTTGCTGTTTTTATATTTCTTGCGATTTTGACTGGAAGCGGGCTAAAAGGTGGAGGTGGTGGCCACGGAGGAGGAGGTGGAGGAGGTGATGGGGGAGGAGATGATGGCGGCGGCGGGGATTATAAGAGAGATCAGCTCAGATAAGCCCAAGTCACTCGAAGCCCAACAAACCAAGCCCATCGCGATTCAGAAAACATCTTCAACGGTCACATTGCGTGAAGACAGAGCAAAAGAGAAGGGAAAGCAGGTCATGACATCATGTACGAAACCTTGTGGTCCTGCATTGAGCAACTCCTTCTCAGCCCTTGGATCTCTTCAAGATGAAGGATGATGACATCTGTCTAGTTCTAGGGCTTTCACATCTACCTATATATGCAATGTAACCCATCTATTGTAAGACTTAAGAATCAAGAAATATAAAACAACGCTTTCTGAATCTTCACTCTTTAAGCTTTTATGGTATCAGAGCCATGGAAGCTCTTGAGATTTACACTCCTCCTTCACTAAAAATAGTGAACTCAGTTACAGTCAAACTCACCGAAAGAAATTACCTGTTGTGGAAGAACCAATTTGAAGCCTTTCTCAACGGACAGAGGCTGCTAGGGTTTGTCACCGGAGAAAAGCCAAGACCACCACCTACCCTAGATGTTCCAGGCATCAACGGCACGAGCACTCCAGTCACAAATCCCGACTACTACACCTGGTTCCAAACAGACCAAGTCATCAAATCTTGGCTGTTAGGTTCCTTCTCTGAAGATATACAGAGTTTGGTGGTCTCTTGCAACACCTCTCACGAGATCTGGTACACGTTGGGTCAGCACTACAACCGTCCTACCTCGTCAAGACTCTTTGAACTCCAACGTAAGCTTCAGACAGTGACAAAGCAACAGAGGCCCATGACGGAGTATCTCACAGAGATTAAGCATATCTGTGACCAACTCACTTCCATAGGAAGTCCTGTCTCAGAAAGGATGAAGATTTTTGCTGCTCTCCAAGGTCTGGGCAAAGACTATGAACCCCTCATTACAAGCGTAGAGGGTTCCATAGATATGCTGCAAGATCCCACCTTGGAGGATCTTGTTCCAAGGATTCAAAGCTATGATGCACGTATTCAAAGATACAACACTCCTTCAGACGTGTCTCCTCATCTAGCCTTCAACGCTGAGAGATCCAACCAAGCTGCTTACTACAACAACAGAGGAAGAGGTCAGTCTAACAGAAGGTTTGGATCTAACAGAGGCCGAGGGTCTTTCTCTACAAGAGGGAGAGGATTTCATCAACAGCTGTCTTCTACAGGGTCTCGCTCCGGTTCCTCTGTATCATCGGTATCTTCTGAAGAGAGACCTTCTTGTCAGATTTGTGGGAGATACGGACACTCCGCTCTGCGTTGTTGGCACAGGTTTAACAACACGTACCAAGAAGAAGAAGATCCGCATGTTGCGCTAGCTGCTATGCGTATTACTGACGTCTCAGACAGCGCTGGTGCTGAATGGTTTGCTGACTCAGGAGCAACATCCCATATCACAAACTCTCCTCAGAACCTCGCTTACACGCAGCCCTACAGAGGAAACGACGCAGTTCTTCTTGGAGATGGAAATTTCTTACCAATAACTCACGTTGGTTCAGCAGACATTGCTTCTTCTTCAGGTACGTCACTTCCTTTGAAAGATGTGCTTGTGTGTCCAGGGATTACAAAGTCTTTACTTTCGGTTTCAAAACTTACTAAAGACTATCCTTGCTCCTTTGAATTTGACTCTGATCGCGTGTGTGTTAAGGACAAGCAAACTCAAAGTCTGTTGAAACAAGGAAACACCCGTGAGGGTCTCTACAGTCTCAAGTCTTCGAGGCCTCAGGTTCATTACTCCACTCGACAGAAGGCAGCAAGTGATGAAGTGTGGCACCGGAGGTTGGGACATCCACAAGATCAAACCCTCAAGTATCTTAGTCATAACAAGTTCATTTCAGTCAATAAGAGTACCTTGCGGATGTGCGAGTCATGTCAACTAGGGAAGAGTTGTAGGTTACCGTTTGTTGAGTCTTCTTTTGTTGCATCTCGACCTCTAGAGAGAGTTCATTGTGATCTCTGGGGTCCATCTCCTGTTACATCTAATCAAGGATTCCGGTTTTATGTTATATTCATAGACAACTTCTCTCGTTTCTGTTGGTTATATCCTCTAAAAGCCAAATCAGATTTCTTTGATGTCTTCATTGGCTTTCAAAAGCTCGTGGAGAATCAGTTGTCTGAGAAGATCGGAATTTTCCAGTGTGATGGAGGTGGTGAGTTCATCAGCAACAAGTTCTTGTCTCACCTGAAGGACTGCGGCATCCAACAGTTCATCTCATGCCCACACACGCCTCAACAGAACGGTTTGGCCGAAAGAAAACATCGACACATCACTGAGTTGGGCCTGACTATGATGTTTGAAAGCAAGACGCCACAGAAGTACTGGGTAGAAGCCTTCTACACAGCGAGCTTTCTGAGTAATCTGTTGCCTTCATCAGCTCTGAAAGATCAGAGAAGTCCTTATGAGTTATTATACAGAAAAGCTCCGGAATACAGCGCATTAAGGTCCTTTGGATGCTCTTGTTATCCAATGCTCAGGGAGTATGCAGTGAACAAGTTCGATCCTCGTTCCCTCCACTGTGTATTCCTTGGATACAACGACAAATACAAAGGATATCGTTGTCTTTACCCACCTACCGGACGTGTGTATATATCAAGACACGTTCTGTTTGATGAACAGAGTTTTCCGTTTGCCTCAAAATACAAAGATGCCCACGTTCAAGCAATAACACCATCACTGAATGCTTGGCAAAGAAGCTTTTTGTCTAAAGACTCAGTGGTAATGAAGCCATCCACTGCCTCATCAGCTCCGGTTTTAACTACAAAACTACACATCATGACACCTCCTCTGCCTCAACAGAACACACAACCTCCGTTTAGTGTCACAGGAAGTGAAACCGGAAGCAACAGTGCAGCCCAAAGTCAGCGTGGAGGAAACGACAATACACAACAACATGTGGCTGTTAGCAACATTGCTCCTATCTCAACTTCTCAACACTCAATGGTGACAAGGTCTAAAGCTGGCATACGCAAACCGAATCCTAAGTATGCTTTGGTGGCAAACAGATCCTATGATTCCGTCCCAACTACAGTTGCTGAAGCTCTCAAAGACCCACGTTGGAACAACGCCATGGGAGAAGAGATTGATAACTGTGCCATCACAAACACTTGGTCTCTCGTTCCACGAACTCGTGAGACGCACGTTCTGGGCAACAAGTGGATCTACAGAAACAAACTCAATGCAGACGGAACTGTAAAGAATCCGAGAGCTCGTTTAGTCGTGCAAGGAAACAATCAAGAAGAAGGTGTGGATTATCTCGAGACATATAGTCCAGTGGTCCGGACTGCAACAGTAAGAACAGTACTGCACCTTGCCACAATCATGCGTTGGGATGTGAAACAAATGGATGTCAAGAACGCGTTTTTACATGGCGATCTTCTCGAGACTGTGTATATGAAACAACCAGCAGGGTTTGTTGATAAAGAAAGGCCTGATCATGTCTGTCTTCTTCACAAGTCACTCTACGGTTTGAAACAATCCCCTCGCGCCTGGTTCAATAAGTTCAGTGATTTCCTCATCGAGTTCGGGTTCGTGTGCAGTGTGAAGGACCCTTCTCTCTTCATCTACAACAAAGAAGGCACTATAATCATGCTACTGCTTTACGTGGACGATATGGCAATTACTGGTACCAGCACTGAGACTATGGCCAAGTTCTTAGCTGCGTTAAACACAAAGTTCAGGATGAAAGATCTTGGGAAGCTACACTACTTTCTGGGTATTCAAGTCACCTCACATGATACTGGAATGTTTCTCTCTCAAGAACAGTACGCAGTGGATCTTCTCAGGGTTGCAGGAATGGAAAATTGCTCTCCAATCGCTACTCCGCTGCCTCTGCAACTCAACAATGTTCCACATCAGGACGAACTGTTCTACAACGCTCAGTTCTTCAGGAAACTAGCAGGCAAATTGCAATATCTGACTCTAACAAGACCAGATATCCAATTTGCAGTCAACTATGTGTGTCAAAAGATGCATGCCCCGTCTGTCTCTGATTTCACCAATCTAAAACGGATCCTGCGTTACATCAAAGGGACGATTTCTATGGGGCTTATGCTGGTTCCTGATACAGATTGTACTCTCTGCGCCTACAGCGACAGTGATTGGGCTGGGTGTCGAGATACTCGAAGATCTACAGGTGGATTTTGCACTTTCCTTGGTCAAAACCTCATCTCCTGGTCATCTAAGAAGCAGCCGACAGTTTCAAAGAGTTCTACTGAGGCTGAGTACAGATCACTTTCAGAAACAGCTTCGGAGTTAGCTTGGCTCAGTATGTTACTACGAGAACTGGGAATCTCTCTTCCGGTAACACCTCAGCTGTTTGGTGACAACCTGTCTTCTATCTACCTCACAGCTAACCCCGCTTTTCACAAAAGAACTAAGCACTTTGAAACCGACTATCACTACGTCAGAGAAAGAGTGGCACTAGGGGCGCTGGTGGTTAAACACATTCCGGCGCAGCTTCAGTTAGCCGATATCTTCACAAAATCCCTTCCGGCCGCGTCATTTTGCAGTCTGCGTTTCAAACTAGGAGTTAACGTTCCTCCCACGCCTAGTTTGAGAGGGGGTATAAGAGAGATCAGCTCAGATAAGCCCAAGTCACTCGAAGCCCAACAAACCAAGCCCATCGCGATTCAGAAAACATCTTCAACGGTCACATTGCGTGAAGACAGAGCAAAAGAGAAGGGAAAGCAGGTCATGACATCATGTACGAAACCTTGTGGTCCTGCATTGAGCAACTCCTTCTCAGCCCTTGGATCTCTTCAAGATGAAGGATGATGACATCTGTCTAGTTCTAGGGCTTTCACATCTACCTATATATGCAATGTAACCCATCTATTGTAAGACTTAAGAATCAAGAAATATAAAACAACGCTTTCTGAATCTTCACTCTTTAAGCTTTTAGGGATGTGGAGTTGGGTAATGGAGGAAACGGAGGTGGCTTTGGCGGTGATGGTGGTTTAATAGGTGGTTCTGATTTTGGTGGCCATGGAGGGTTTTGGAGTCATGGTGGCGGAGGTGACGGAGGTTTTGGTGGTGGCGGTGGTGGTGGTGGTGGTGGTGGTGGAGGTTTTGGCGGCGGCGGTGGTGATGGAGGTGGGGGTGGGGGAGGCGGTGGAGGAGGCGGAGGCGGAGGTGGAGGAGGCTGCTGAGCTTGTGTTAGTTTTTTTCTTCTTTGAAGATTAAGCTCGTGTTAGTTTCCTATCATATTTTCAAAAAGTTGATGTGTTTTATGGAAAATTGCTATTGGTAAGCATTAAAAAATTAGTAGTGTGTAATCGATTTGTTGATTATTTGTGTATATTATTATTCTTCTTGATATACTACGGTTTAGTTGTTGTTTTTTCAAAGTTTGATAAAGTTTCTTTTTAATGCATTGTACAAATGATAGTTTTTTTGAACTTAAAAAAAAAACTATCATTTGTACAAATGATTGTTACAAATCTTTCTGAACATTTTTGGTGTTGTTGTAAAGAAAGATAATTAGTTAATAACAAACTATCAAACTTAATTTTGCTCTCTGATTTTTCCATCATTCATAGTAAATATTGATAACTAAAGTTATCATAATCGTCTGATCTTGTTTGATGGACCGCTGAGGAGCTTCAGCGGAAGTGTGTATCAATGAAAATATAACATAGATATAAAAATGACTGATGAAACATCAAATTTACGTGTGATAGTCTTTTAATATAAGACTAAAAATTGGCATGAGATTTATTATCCGGGATTCGGATTTGTTCCAAGATCCGTTCTAAAAATAATCAGATCCGAATTCAGATAGTAAAATTAAAGATCCGTCAAAACCGAATTCGTACTCAGATATCATAATTGTTTTGTTAATACTTATATTTGATATATTAATATTTATTCATAATATTAATATTTTAAAACAATTAATATTATTAATATAAATGTGTTTTTAATTATATAATAAATTCACAAATAATAGTATAGATATAGATAAATTATTCTATATCTTATTTTTTAACTATTATAACAGAAATAATTATTTTAATATAACAATCGCAATATATAAGAACTATTTTATTTAAAAAATAATAATTTGATTAATATAAATTTGTTTTTAATTATATATACAATTCATTCAGATAGCCCATTTGAGGCCCATAAAGAGATATGACAGTGAAAGGCAAAGACCTATCCATCTTGGATTACCCCTGACCAGACCAAATGGTCCAGGACCAAAGCACACCTGCCTGGTTACTATAATTAAACAGAAAATTAATTAATTAATTAAATAAAAAATATAGCGAACCTAACACCTACCCACATGTCGACCTCATGCCTATATACAAGTACCCAAAGACAAATCAGCAACCAACCACGAAGCTACGCATTAATTCAGTTCCAGGCATTTCATCTTCATTCATTTCCAAAAGGGGTACCCTGAGGTATGTTTTTCTTTTATGGCTTTCAGTTCTCACTATGGATCATCGATGATATATCTTAGATCCATCTTTCACATGGATTCTTTTAGATCGACTGTTGACATGTTTGCCTGATTCTACGCTTAGATCTTTTGAGTAAATGCTTTTTCTTTTATAAACCGGTGGATCTATTGATTCCTTGTTTCTTGTGGGTTTATTATCACTCTTCTGAAAAAAAGGCTTGAGCTTTTCATTTTTTAACATTTTAAACAGTAGGACATCCTGATGGTGATCCCATGTTCAGTTGTCTTTCTTTCTAATCGATAGATCTTTAAACAAAGATCTGTTTTTTTGGTATCCTAAGATGACTGATGCGTCTACAAATAGATGTGATGTTTTGTGAGTTTTCCATTCTAAAACGGAGCATCTTCTTAGTGTATTTTAAAGAAACCATACTTTTTCATGTTTGTATATATGTGGACATGAATGATTTGTTCTGTTGATTTTTACAGATCACAAAGGATACATACTATGGGCAAGGGAGTTGCAGTGTTGAACAGCAGCGAGGGTGTCAAGGGGACCATCTTCTTCACCCAGGAAGGAAATGGTACCTTTTAAAAAAAAAAAAAAAAAAAAAACTTTAAGATATTATGTCATCTTTTTTTTTCCATTGTTATGAAATGATTGAATTCTTGTGTTGGTTTTTCCGCAGGTTCTACCACTGTGACTGGAACTGTTTCTGGTCTTAAGCCTGGTCTCCATGGTTTCCATGTCCATGCCCTTGGTGACACCACTAATGGTTGCATGTCCACCGGTACTACTCTCTGAACCAACACCTTTCTGGAAATTTTAATATGGCTAAAAAACTTTAGGAGATGATAATGATGATTATGGATTATCGTCAAAGTCACTGTGATTGCTATTAATCCTTTGGTCAATCATCTTATTCTAGGTCCGCATTTCAACCCTGATGGTAAAACCCACGGTGCACCAGAGGATGCTAATCGTCATGCTGGAGATCTAGGAAACATAACTGTTGGGGATGATGGTATTAATTTTTTTGTGTCCCTCTTGACTCGAGCTTCTTTAGAGCTGTTTTTGTATCTTGCAACTGCATCATATTTTGTTTGCTATTCTATCTCAAATGTGCTTTTATGCAGTCTTGGTTTTATTGAACGTTTTATTCTCATCTTTTGACAAGCTTTAGTGTTCATTGGTTTAGACCAAAATCTTTACTCTTTTCTTTTTGCTAATCTCAGGAACTGCCACCTTCACAATCACTGACAGCCAGGTTCGTACCTGTGTACTTATCTTATGATTCTTATGAAACTCCAATAGTGAACCAATGTTTTGTGTTCGTTTTTTTTACAGATACCTCTTGATGGACCTAACTCTATTGTTGGAAGGGCTGTTGTTGTCCACGCAGACCCTGATGACCTCGGAAAGGGTAAAATCACCTTTGGCTATTTAAGATCCCTTTTTTTTATCTCCCTAAGTTACACTGTCCACCGCTCTAACATTTAAAATCAATCTCTAAACTCTCATTTGTTTTTTACATTTTCAGGAGGCCATGAACTCAGCTTGGCTACTGGAAACGCAGGAGGCCGTGTTGCTTGTGGTAAGTAGAGTAAACCACATTTTTCTCAGCTTTTTTTTGTGCGGAAATCCATCAGAAATTTAACTCCTTGATTCTCTCTGGCAACTTAGTGATCATCTTGGTAGACTACAGATAACTCAATAGGCTTGTGAGATTTCAGTCTCAGTGCTGATGACTTGTGGTTATATTTACTAATAGACTCAGAAAGGATCAACTAACAGACCTTTGGTCTACCATTTTTCAGGTATTATTGGTCTTCAGGGCTAAGCTGTTGCTATTCGAGGAAGAGAGTGATGTAATAAGGAGGTTCTTACCTCTAGACCTGGCTAGTTTGTGTATCGTTTGTGTGTGGCTGTAATCATTGAGTTAGTGGCTCAATACATTTGATTTTAAGACAAAAAGAAAAACAGAGAAAACTTTTCTATTTCAATGAATAACAGAGTTGCTTGAAAACAATAAATATCGGATATGATAGTATGTGTGGAGTAGATGCAAATAAGTGAAATACATCTATTGCTAAACTTGTTTAGTTGATAGAGCATGGATAGTTTAGTGGTTTTGTCTTCTTAGGTCCAAACCGGAAAGCAAAATATCAGTCAGAAAGAAAAGGGGATTTAAGATGACTTGGGGAATCTTAATGATTTGCTTGTTATACACCTTTTTGGTCAAAATTTTAATATTATTTTACAATAACATAAAAAAAAATATGATGCTTATTTTAATTACATAATATGTACATATTTCTCAAATTTTGTGTATGATAAAAAAATGTATTGAGATACATAAAATAAAAGTATAAATATTAGGTATAGACATATTAATATTTGTTAAAATATATTAATTTTTTGTTAAAGAATCCATATGTTCGTTTCCTAGTACTTATAAAAGTATAATGTACTAAAAAAATGTAAACTTGGTATAAGATTTTTGGTAAAAATCAAAACCTTTACGTGCAAGTTAGCGATATAAGTTTATTTTTATTTTCTCAGCCGCTTCCTATATATGGTGCTATATAGGTCTCCTCATAGCTAGGTTTCCCTAGGTCTTTCATATAAAAACATCTCTCTATCTCTCTCTCTTGGAAAAGCAACTACAACGATCATGATTTCAGATTCTCTACCTACTAAACTCAACCTCGAAATATTATTGAGATTACCAGCAAAGTCAGTCGCGAGGTTTCGTTGCGTGTCCAAACAATGGGCATCAATACTTGGTGGTGGTCAAGAGTACTACAAAGATTTGCTCCTGACCAAGTCCTCGGCTCAGCCGCGTCTATTATTCGGCATCGAAGAAAACGGTAAGTGGAGCATCTTCTCGTCACCTCAACATCTTCTGAGTCCAAACGAGAAGCTTTCATCATCATCTCTTGTAGTTACCCCGGAGTTTCATATGAAGTTCCCGCCAGAAGATATGACGATATATAATTGTGCTCACGGACTTCCGTTTGGATATGCCTCTGGTTTGTTATATTTCTATGTTGACAAGGAGCAATGGTCATACTACGGTAGAAGGCCTATGATATGTAACCCTAAAACGGGACGGTACGAGGCATTACCTTTTATCTTGAGGTACCGGAAGACGTATAGCTTTTTTGGGTTTGATCCGGTTTACAAGCAGTTCAAGGTATTGTTCATGGCTTATCCATTTGGTCCTGATGATCATAGAATAATGACACTAGGAACTGCGGGAATGAGGTGGAGAAAGATCAAATGTTCCTTACGGCATGAGTGTGTGAGTTCAGGGATTTGCATTAATGGGGTTTTGTATTACTTAGGTGACTTGTCTCGGTGTACTAAAAAGTCTGAGGAGGTAGACCGTTTTGTGATAGTGTGCTTTGATGTTAGGTCTGAAGAATTCAAGTTCATTTATCAAGAAAGCTCTTGCGAATTGATAAACTACAAGGGCAAATTAGGTTTGGTTTATTATGGTGATCAAATATCTGATAATGCCATTGAGTTACGTGTGTGCGTTCTAGAGGATCTGGAGAAACAGGAATGGTCTAAGTATGCCTACACTTTGAGGGATGATAGATTCTTCAATCTGCGTGGCGTTTCCGTCGTCGGAGTGGATTCCTCTACGGGTGAAATTATCTTGTCAATGGCCGAGTATACATCTAAACGACCGTTTTATGTTTTCTACTTCAACCCCGAAACGAATACTCTCCAACGTGTTGAAATCCAAGGCTTTGGAGAACACCATGATGAATCCTGCGATGAACCTAGTAGTGTCTATGTCTTTGCAGACCGTGTAGATGATCTTAATGTTCACGATTCAAAGCTACTCAAGTCAAGCATCTCTGTTCCATACGTTTATAGAGAAGAATCAGAGGAAGAAGACGAAGACTGTTATGATAGGTATGGTTTTCGTTGTTTTTCTGGTAAAAGGAAGAAGAAAGAGCAGATGAACATGAATGAACTTGAAAAAGAATATGAGGATAGAGACGACGAGGATGATGATGATGATGATCAATGGAGTTAGGTGAAAGCAATGGCAATGTTATTTGTGCTTTTATCAGTTTATGTACCTTGTTTTTTTTTTTTGAATTATTTTAATAAATCAAGTTTTCTTTTTTAAAACCCCATCTCTCTTTAGTTTCTAAATTTGTGGCGTAAATGAATACAAAACAGCCAGTGTAGAGTTTATATATTGATGTTGGCTTAAACAAAAAAAAAAGTGTATTATGAGATAAGTAAATCAGGTATTGTGTGATGTTATTCAATTCTTGTTTGGTTTAAGTAGAATGTACTATGCTATCTATTGGGGCAAAAACGAAGATACTCCATTTGAGATGGTGAAAACCAAAAAATTATTGTTGATAACTTGTTATGGTTTTAGGTCCCCCGGAGAGAGATTCAAGATACCTGACTGCTTATTAACCTTCTTCAGCAGAAGCATCAGAAGTGGAACTTTTGATAGTGTTCTTTGTGATCCCACCATTATCAACTTTTTCTGTGCAAACCAAACCAAACAAAAACATTGTGTCAATATATGGAATAAACATTACTCAATACCACCATATGCTTTCTCTCTCTCTCGCACCTTTGCTCGTGTCAAAGCAACGTTGATCCTATGCCAATCTCCGAGCAGTGAAGAACCAGAGCTCCTTGGTTTCTCTCGCGATCTCACAAATGATACTATTATGCAGTCTTTATCTCTTCCCTAAACCATCATCAAAAAGAGTTTGGCTATTGAAGAATACAACGCTTACCAAATCAAAATGCTCGAGAAAAAGTCTTAGAGCCAAACCTGATACTTGTCAATAGTATGTATCTCCACAGACGTCGTTTGAATTGCTTGTTGAATGAGGCTCGCTTGTGAGTTATAAGGAGTAATGATTCCAATATCTTTACTATCCACTCCATTGTTAACTAGCTCCTCCACAATCTAAAGTAAATCATCACTAAAGTAAGCTCACGTTTTCCTTTTACTTTCAATGCATATTTTCATATTTTTTTGCAGTACCTCAGCTATTATGGAAGCTTCAACTGGATTGTTGATCGCATTATGATCCCTGGCTTCAAAAGCACGCAGCATATCTGGAAAACCATATCATATCATCTCGAAAAAAAAAATCCAAACAAAAGAAGCTCATGTGAAGAAAAGGGAACTAGTAAGTAGCCACAAACCTGTATTAATAAATACAACTGTTCTGTTCGGCTCCAGAACCTAATGACAAAAACAATTAAGATGCTGAGTAGATTACTAGTTGACAAAGGCTACGGAAACTGAAAGCACAACACAAGTACTACAAACGTATAAGAATAACACACTGACCTTTCTAAGCCATGGCGAATTAGAACTGGAAGTAGAAAGAACAAGTGTGGCGTTAGCTACTTCAGCGGAACCACAGCACAATCTATCTCCATATATCAAGGCATTTGATAGTTCCATAATGCCTCGACACATTCGGTACTGCACATTAAGAATGTCTTGGTAAAGCACACCCAATAACATAAGCCCATCCCAGTAGATAAAGCTAACCTGGTTCTGTAACATTGAAATTGCCTGAGGATGAGCTTCTGATAACCTACGAAACAAGCTTATCCCCATCCCATTCTCCCTAGCCTCTGTACTCTGATTTCATAAAACACAACACGGATGCTGAAGTTACTGGAAAAGGAGGAGGCATTTCAAAAGAGGTGGTAAATTGCTTACCTGCACTAGAGGCGGTAGTTGATAGTGGTCACCAACAAGTACAAATGTTGAAGCAAACAGCAAAGGTCCTATTGATACCTGATCAGTACAAGAAACCATGCATTATAAAAATACTATTCCAGTTCAAAATCAATTGTGTCCACTCTTTCTTTCAATATGTATAAGTGAGATGTTTTAGAAAAAAAAAATCTATTCAAACTATTGGTAAGGAAATGAGAGATCATACAGGAAGGGCAATCTGGCCGGCTTCATCAATAATGCATACGTCAAATCGCCTATTCACAAGGTAAGGACTATTGATTCCGAGACAAGTAGAGGCCACAACTTTGACCTGGTCCAACTTTGTTTTGATGTCGTCGACACTGCACATATCCATAGCTGCCACAAAGATAAGTCCAGACTATATATCTATAAAACTTCGAAGCTATAATAGGGGGAAGAATGTTTTTCATACCCGAAAAGCAACTTTCTCGAACTTCTTCGTGTACAGCCTCGTCTCTTCCAATACGTAAAAACTCAATTCTCTGCAAATGCATTAAAAATAGTATGTCATATGTAATAAAATCTTCATATCCATCAATAGAGAGTAACAATTTAAATGTACAATCAAGCTACAGAGTAACGTTGTAGAGATGGATGAAAGAGTCATTATCGAGAAAATAAAAATAAAAACGTAGGCTAGAGGAAAAAGAAACCTGTGCTTTTAATTTGATAAGTAGATTATCAACTGCAGAGTTTGTGTAAGAAGCAAGCAGAATAGATGAGCCTCTGATCAACAAAGCTTTCACAGCATGAACCATTGTGGAGGTTTTTCCTGTTCCAGGCATTCCTAAGATCAACGCGTAGTCCTTTGCAGTGAGTATCTGAAAATTAAAAAGAGAGAGAAAATTATTTATGATTTCTTTTTGTTGCGGAGAAGGTGTTCGTTCAGACATAATCATGCAATGACCTTTAGTATAGCTTGACGCTGATCATTATTTAAGCTCTTTTCTGACCAAATATATGATATTGCTGGATCCTGGCTCAGTATAGATCCATTGTCAAATCTAGGAGGCTACAGGGACATGGAAGAAAGAAGAAAATATCAAGCATTTGAAAAAGGATATAAGAAACAAATATCATCATCGTGACAACGGGAAAACTGAAAAAGATGAATCAGACATATCACCTCAAGATCCACGATCATTTTCCTGATGCCAATGGTATGTATGCTCTGTATGAAAAGCTGCATGAGATTGAACCTTGAAGAATATGAAGATAATTTATCAATATCGTGAGAGCCCATGTAAGTAGGATCGATAAGTGAATAAACAATAAATGACAAAATCACCTCATAACCGAAAATGATTTCATGTATTCATCTTTGTAAATTCGCCATAGCTCATTAGAGAGATTGGACAACTCAGAAGAAGACTCGCTCCAAGGAAGACGTAACCGCTTGGATAAAGAAACCTAAGGATTAACATAGAAAAAGAAGGAAAATCCAGGACTCTTTAGACATGTCCAAGTAAGAATAAGATAAATTGTACCAGACAAACTAAGAAACCACAAACTGTTAAAAGAAAACTTAGGAGGCATGAGGAATGGGCTTACTGATACATGAGTGCGACTAATCTCTGCTATAATTCCATTTGCAACGGTTAGGTGGCTGACTTCTGTGCGAAGAATCTGGATTATGAAAATATATAAACAAAAAAGGTAAACTGTATAAACTAAGAGTGGAAGTTGAAATTTTTAGAAAGAAGAATACTCTCAAGTGGAGCTAACTTTATCGGTTCAATCAAAAAAATTAACAGTACCACGCGGTCTCCTGTTCTAAGTTTGCAATCCAGGTCATCAGTTCCAGGGGTTCCAGTCCTGGTCGTATCTTCGTTGGGTACTCTTTCTCTAGATTCAGATGAGTTTTGACGTACAAAACGATAAATGAATCTAGTATCTTTATGAGAGCTATGATGCTGCCCATCTTTCATGTCAAGAACCATAAAAGAAAGATAACTAGCTGAGTCGCTGCCCTTTGAACCATGTGGATGTGCAATGTCTTTCCTTGGAAGCTGAAAACAAACATAGATAAAAGATTTCCAAATCAGAAAAGACGCTGAGTGTGTAATCCAGTAAAAATAGGTGGTATTTAAGACTGGCCTTCATCTCTCTAGCTTCCAAGTCAATCAGTCTGTTCCAGTGTCGTATGAATTTAAAATGCAAAGTTGAAAGATGAGATATATGTGCGTCAAAGAGATCACCAAGTCCGCTACTCTCTGTGTTTCCACCATCTGCCTGGTCAAGCAGATAAGATGTTTTAGAAGTTTTAATCCAGTAAGATATGATGAAGGTTCAACACCATGGAGATGGACGTTCTACCACTCTCCCAAACATGTAGTTTTCTCTCAGGAGTTACATGACAATAATTTCAACCTCGTACATACTAAACATACAGAACCTTGTAAATTAGGGCAACACCCTAAATGTAAAATATAAGTTTTCGAGCATTATTCATCAAAGAAACAAGAAAATACCTTATGATAAATCGTGCAGGCGTCCAAATGGCGACAGTTACGGCAAAAAATTGGATTCTAGCATCAAAATAATAAAATCATACCGTTATCTGGTAAATATTCGCTAGAAAAAATTTCATCACTGGACAACAAAGCATACCCGTAACATTGGTGGCAGTTGTTGGGTTGTTGATGCCACGAGGATGTCATTTGCAAGTTCATTACGACGAATAATCAGACCCACCAAATCTGATCTTTGAACAGAAATTCCCTTTACAAGTGAGCAATGAAAGCTTAGCCACTTCCAATATCTTGAGACCAAAGAAAGGCACACAAAAGTTTGACTCACCTGTGTCTGATCTGACTTTAGATAGTACAGAAGGCCATTGTCAATATGCTTTAGGTACCTGAAAATTGGAAATTGTGAGATGGAAACAAAAAAATTATAAACTGATGTCCGTTTTCCAGCAAAAGAAAGAGAGAAAGACAGCACAGAAAGCACCTCTCTGACATAAGGAGCGTGTACAAGATCACCTGTGCACAATGTTCCATTGATGCCTGCATAACACAATAAAGACCAAGCACCTCCTTGTTAAAAGGCCATTCTAACTTTCAAATTTCAACCGAATATCTTAGATAGATTTCCATACAAACCTGTCCATTAGGAGGCTTTCCAGATTTAAACTCAAGAGGCATTATTTTCTCATTCGCTGTGTTCATGTCAGATCCAACTATCACTCTGACTGAAGCATCAACCATTCCTTTCAGACCATATTTAGGGGCCCATGACATCTCCTCAATGTCAATTACCTGAGGTAATATAATTTGCTTATATACATAACAGAAGTCTGATAAGAGGAGAATGCTTTGGATAAAGTCATAAACATCGATTCTTATGGAACTATAGATGTGGCTTAGTTCAAAGAGGATGCATCCGCTTGGAACAACAAAGTAAAAAACATTTGAACCAACAAATTGCTTCTATTCTTCACCTGAAAGATATGAAATCCTAAGAAGAAAGAAGGGGGAGAGAGAGTAGGAAGAGATCTTCACCTCTGATATCTTAACCATTCGCTGCCCATTAGTAGACCCAAAATCAACTTTTGGTATTGTTGAGTCCTGTTCATAATGACCATGCCATGAGTTAAAGATGTTTCTGCCTATAGAGTTATTAGAAAATATGAATTTAAAGGGGCAGAATTAAGAGATAGAAAAGCATGCTAAACTACCTCAAAGGTTTCATCAGATGCCACTAAAACACTAAATAATTATAGAAGTGACTGTCACTACGAGTCCGGTTATTACTTGTTATAGATAGATGTCGCTACAAAGCAGCATAGCAAAAAATATGCGATTATCATACTAGTACATGCATGAGAAAAAAAAGTCCAGCACATCAGAAGAGTATATGGGAAACTATTTTTAAAAATGTTCATCTAAGGAAACAGTAATATAGCATCCATGAGAAACTCAAGAAAAGACAGGTGCACCTTCGAATCTCTGAAATGATGAATCCAATTCAACATTTTTGGGATTTCTCCAAATAAGGTTGCTTTCACGTCTCGCTCATGCACTGTAGAGAATATATGACCGGATAAGAAAATAATAAAGTGCAGTTCACTGAATTTTCAAAGCACACTGACGCCAAAATAACTAAAGAAGTATTATAGCCATATTAGTTTCAAACTCCAATATACTTAGAGGTATCCTAGCTAATAGCTATACTAAGTCAAAATTATAATATATAAATACAAGGTATTCTAGCTATATAATAAATGCATTGTAGGAACATGTAAGGTAGTAACCAACCTCCACATGCATATAAGCTCTCAATATTATTCTTAATCGCTATGCTCGCATAATCCTGCAAACCATCTGCAGATGGAGACTCTTGCGTGAGACCGGCCTATAAAAGAGGAAATGTACAGTACAGATCAATGCACTACAAATGCAAGAAATAAAACATATAAAACAAAATACTAATTGTCCAACATAATTTCATCAAAGATTTCATACTGCAGTGAACCTGAAAAACTTGGTGTAGCAAGGTTCCAAGTAAGGCTGCTGTAGCGTGTTCATTTGATTTTAGCCTCTCATCTAGCACGGTTCTCCTTGGGCAACCAAAACTTGCTGCAACCTGAAAGACAAGACAGTAATTCCCAACAAAAGGCAGAAAAAAGAATTAAGTGCAAAGAAGATTGGAATTTGCAATGAGAGACCATAAAGGGAAGAGAAAAAGTTACCTTAGTTCCAGCAACAAGGGTGTCAGGATGAACAATTAAGAAATTATTTTGATGGTCTACGTCACACTTGCCCTCCTCGTCAAAATCTCCGATAACGTTGATTGAATCTCCGGGTGATACAGTGCTGTAAAACCTGGTAAAAATAAGCATCGAGTATTCAGGAAGCAACATAGGCTAGTTAACCCAGTTTCAGCAATTGGGAATTGAAGAGATAATTTTTAGCTCCCCCATACGCCAACAGAATAGAAAGATTAACAACAACAAAAGTGTGTAGCATGTTACCAGCCCACAATTAGAATCTAAGAATGGCAAGAGCATTCGAGACCAAGGCATCAAAAACAAGGTGTAGTACATTGAATGAAGGATCAAAGACCACTTAATATTTTAGAAGAAAATTGATCTGAAAAGCATAGATATCCCTAAATTTAATCTAAAAGAAAAGTACCATTCATCCCAGAGATACAAAGCGCATTCTTTTCCAGTGTGCTCATCTAGCAGGCGAAGAACCTGAAAGAAATCTGGTCAGCAAATATAAGTATGTACACGAAAGAAAACCTCTAATGTATGCAAACCTTATAAGGACACTGAACCCTAGATGAGCCAGCCAAGCCACGTTTCTCAGATACCTGAAGTAAAACTCGGGATAATGAGTAACTTTCACATAAAAACCACATAAGTTACCCAAGTATGATAAAGGCGAACTGTACCTCCAAAACAAGGAAATAGCTATCTGGATTTACAGAATTATCCGTTCTCAGTAGAGCAATTGGCCCTTTGTCTACGGAGTTGCAGACACCAACGGAACAGATGTTAACATCTTCAAGTCGAATTTGGGGCACCACAGTCCCCACATCATCAGCTGTTTTGTCATCAACTGAGATGACATCCTCCACTTGATCTAGAAGTTCAAGCAAGGCCTACAAAAAGAGGGAACATGTAAAAATAATACATTGACATGCTGTAGAAAACAATATAACGCATCTACTCCTGATCAACCACAGTCGGAAGTGACAAAACATATAACACATATTAAAAAAGTGTCTTTGGCAAACATCTAAAGACTGCATCAATTTTCCTACCTTTTTATGTTGTCCAGTGCCCGTGACCCCGCAAGCCGCACTGCATGTTACAGTACAAGGAAGCTAATATAAACAGAGCAAAGTTAGAAAGTAGACAAAAATGTGATCATTCATCTGTTTATCATAAAAGAAATTCACCTTGCTGTGAGAGCATGAAAGTGACGGTGGAGTCTGGAAAGGACTGTTTCCACTACCAGAAGTGTTAACAATCTCGAACTCCGCATCTAGGGAAGGATTCACCCTTTCCGTGACCCTATTTGCTGGCAAAGCTGGTCTTTTGAAAGCTTTCTTTGAGGGGGAAGATAACCACTGCTCCACCTTGGAAGTTATATCAGATGTAGGACACTGTTTCTGCACTACCTGCTGTCATTTTCAATAAGTGAAACAGCTACCGGATTTTCTGTCAACAACAGATAAAAGTAAAAAGAGAACATGCCTTGTCCAGAGAGCATGGGCGAAGGGTGGAAGATTTAAAGCCTACTGAATTTTCAGTCAAGTCCATCATCTTAGGAACCTGCTTAGCAGCTGCGCGAAGTCTTTGATCTATAGGAGATATTTTCCAAGTTATCTCTTCGCCACCATCATCTTGACTTTGCTTTATCAGCTATCAAGATAAAAGAAACATGTAAGCATCACACGACCACTAAGAAATAAACCATGTTAAGTACGAATCTAGCAATAACATTAGTCAGTAATCAAGTAACAAATTAAAGTAGAAAAAAAACAAGGTATGAGAAAAGAAAGCAACCATTCCAGGAGAGAATTTGAAGCGCTTAGCGTTTCTGGAGACCTCAGGAGACGCCTCAGTGAGTTGCTGGTCCACCACATCTTTGGACTCATCAGGCTTCTTCTCATCGACGGTGCTTAGAGGATTTTGAGGCGTTGAAACTAGGGCGTTAGAGGCGAGGGAGTTGGAAGTTGATTGGGAGTTCTGAATATGTCTTTGGAACAGCTGCTGGATGCCAACACTGGAAGGCTGTGAAGACTGATTGGCTGAAGATTGTTTGTTTGGTTTCAAAGCTGAAGACTTTGGCTTCTTTCTCGGCGGCATTTTCCAATGACTTACTACTCACACCCTGAACACAAAAGTATACGTTGAAGACAAAGTGGATAGCTCAATCATAGAGACAGAGGTATGGTGATCGAAATAGAACTTTGTGCGTATTAACTTTGATTAATATAAAGTTTCATTGATGCAAATGTGAAGTCTTATGGGTTCGGATATAATTCTAATTTGAAACTCTAACCAAGAGAGAGAGTGAAAGTTAACACCTTTCTCACGATCAAGCTCCGAGAATCAAACCAACAAACGTTGACAGAGAAACCTCTAAACCCTAGACCGAACAGAAGCTTCCGTAAAAACGAACTTGCGATAAACTCTGCAAATTGCAGAGACCAAGTCGAGAATTCAGAACAAAATCTACGTGAAAACTGTGACCAAACTGATTAGATAGACTAACCGGATATGGAGAAGTAGAAATCAACGGTAACGGCGATGGAGATAGCTAAGTGGCTATCGCCGGCGACGGCGAATGAGGCAGCGATGAGAGTGGGGGCAAGTGAAGAAGGTTCTGAACCCTCTGAAAATTAACCCCCCGTCGCTTAATTCATCGTTAACCGAAAACAATCCGGTTTAACTAGCCGATTCGGTACGACTTTCTCTGCAAAATCAAACCGACGTGAACTGTCCATTTAAATTCAGAGTAAACCGAGAACAATCCGGTTAAATTAGCTGATCTAATTTAATGTACTAAACCAGGTATAAAACCATAGAAAACCAGATATTTAGGTTTCGTCGCGACTTCTCTCCTCCTCCCTTTCTCCGAGTGTCTCCTCTGCGAAATCAAACCGTCGTTCAACTGTCCGTCGATTTTCAGGTTGCCGGTTAAATTTTTCTCCGGTTCGTAAGTTATTCATAGGTTAATTTTCTCTACTAAGTTCAGTTGGTAAATTGATCGAAATAGTGTGTTTTATGTGTGTTATTGTATCTCATCTTCTCCAAATTTGAGCGTCCAGATACTGAGTGCATGTCATTCACATTGCAGATGAGTTGAATTTCAATATATTTTCTGTAGAACTGTTATGATTATCTCATATGATTGCTTCATCCAGTGCCTTTACATAACTTTACAAAGCTGTAAATTAGAAATGACAATGACATAAATCTTGTAATCTTTGAATTGTTATTGAGACTTTTGAGATAAGTTAAGTTTACTTTTAGTTCGATGTTACTCTTCAGTATGATAAGATGTCAGTAATAAAGCTTGTTCTGAACACCGCTTGTAACATAAAGCTAGTTTCTATGTGTCTGAACTCGACTTGCTGTAGTTTATGTTGGTTGGTGTGCAGATATAATGTGGAAGCAAGTGGTTGGCAAGTATTCTATAGGTAAAGCAAATTATGGAAGTAACAGAGCAAAGCTTCAACCTTTCTTATGTCAAACCAGTTGTGGGTTTCACAATGGACGAGTAAGCCCCATCATCCTTCCACTTTGATTGATTACTTTAGCAAGTAGTTTTGTTTTTTGTTACTAGAATTAGTAGTTGAAGTGAATTCGTTCGAGTCAGATGTCTAAACAGCCTTATCCAGTGACCCCTGTTTGATTGAAATCTCATAACTAGATCTGCTTGGAACTGTTTCTCAAATTTGTTTTTTTTTTTTTTTATCTGTTTTCATATCCTAATGCGTCTTAACTGCTGTTTTGCTAGATATAAGTTATTTAAATAGTATCTAGCTCATAAAAATGTAATTCACTGCATTGTTCTACCTTGTGTTAGTCTATGTTAGTTTAGCCATCTTGGTTGATATGCAAATGGTCACATGGATTTTAATGAAATGTATTTATTCTGGTTTACAATCCCTAAGTTTCAGCTGTGATTTGAATATTTGTTAGCCTTTGGTCTCTGTTAAAGCCTTTCCCCTCATTTTTTGACAGACGGTTCTTGCTCCGAGGAGTTTCTTTGGCGTAGAAGACTACGTGGACGACGACACAAGCCGACCATACACATACCAAAAAGAGAAAAAATCAAAGAACCCAGACAAACACGTCTCCTTCAAGCAACGCACAGTCGCATACATGGAGCCCTTCACTCTCGACGTCTTCATCTCAAAACGGTTCGTCTCAGCGTCCCTCACCCACCGTGTCACATGTAAGCAAGTCGCTGTCGCGGGAACGAACTCAAAAGACGTGAAAGCGGTTTTGAGGTCGAGATGCGATATCCCCGCGTGTATGTCCATAGGGAGGATCTTGTCTGAGCGTGCAAAAGAGGCTGATGTGTACACAGCTTCTTACACGCCGCGAGACCAAGACAAGTTCGAAGGGAAGATCAGAGCTGTTGTCCAGTCTCTTATTGATAACGGGATCGATGTCAAAATCTATCTGGATTAGAGTCATCTTGACGCAAGCGAGTCACTGCTCATTGTTCATTTCATGACAATTTCGTTTCTTATCGTAATCGTGACGAATTGAAAGTTCTTATAAACAGTGATATAAACCCTTTTTTTCCGGGAAAGTATCCTTATTGACCAAGAAAAGTGTAGTTGAAACTGTATCCGCGTTTCCCTTTTTAGCAACTAGCATTAAAAATAAGTTTCCTTTTTTGGAAAGCACGTCTCTTCTTCTGTTTCTAGGAAAGCAGTGTTTTTACTTTTTACACCCGATTGTACCGTTGGTCGACCAAATTGAACCAGTTCATGGATAAATCTGGGTTGGACGAATGCTAAAAAATCCCAACTAAAACTGAACCAGCTAAAAGCACATCCGGTAAACTGGCCAAATTTTTGTTCGTATATAAACCAAAATTTGTTATTAAATCAAGTAACTTTTATTTTTCTTATAAAAATATAATTTTCTAGTTAACGTGTATATCATATTTTTAAAAAGTGAAGAAAAATTAGAGTTGTAATAAAATATGGAGAATAAGTTTAAATGTGAATTTTGTATTGATTTTAAATTTAAATTTATAAAATTATATTATTATTTTTATTACATTTTTAATTGTTATTTTAAGTTTTTTAAAATATTATAGTTATTGAAATATGTTAATTGTTATTTTTAATCTAATTAAATCCAATTAAATTCAATTTAGTCCATTTAAACATGGTTCAAATCATAATAATCCATGATCTAAAATATTTTTGGTTTGCTAGTCTGCCCGGTTTTGAAAATACCACGGGAAAGTCATATCGTCAAAAACAAGTTCCAATTTAATTTTCTTTTTGGTAAATTTCCCTGAAATTATCCTTCTTCTTTTTTTTTAACTTTTGTTTTTGTTGTAAATCTCTTTTACCATCTACTTCTCCTTTTGAATTTAATAAAATAGAAAAACTATCAAACCATAACGCGTATATCTATATCTATATATATAGAAGACGAAGTGCTGAGTCATGCATTGATTACATAGATAATCTGCTGCGTTGTGAAATTCGGCGATTTTAGGGTTAAATCAGAATTGTGAAGGAACTTGAGATTATATCATCTAAGCTAGGGTTGGTTAATCATCATCATCAGCAGCTAAGAGAACAGAGAATGGGGAATTGTTTAACTGGGGATGTGGCGGGGGGCAAACAAGCCATCGGAGGGGTCCAGCAGAGGCCCACATCGACCGCCACCACCAACAATGCGGCGCAAAACGACGCCGTCGACTTCTTCTTCAGATCCCGCGGTCAATATCCTCTCTTTTCTCAGATCGAGGTATCCTTATCAAAAAAAAACAGAACCTAGGGTTTATTTGTGTGTTTGTGTCTTGTCTCTTACTTCTTCTCTCTAGTGTGTGATTTATATATTGTTCACGATTTTGCATAAAGACAACCAAAGCTCGCAACTTGTGATTAGAATATTTGCTAAATTGAAAAAAAAATAATAATCACAATTGAGTAAAGTCGTCGATTTTTTTTGTTTGGGAAGCCTAGTGGATTGTTGGATAAGATATTCTAACTTGATGTCTTGGTGCTTTTCTAATGGAGCCAACCATTGACTTGAGTCTTTAGTCTTTGTCCATGTTTCTCTCTGTTGTTTTTTTTACTCCTATGGTGGACCGGTGGTGGGGTTAGATTATTTAATAATATTTATTATGTGGAGTCTTGTTGTTTGTTCGTAGAAAACTCAGTATAATCTGGCTTTCTGAGAAAAAGTACCCACACGCTGCAATGACTTTTTAAGTATGTATTTTTCGATCTATGTTGGTCTCTTGTAAATTGCAATGAAATTAGAACACAAAAAGGAGAGTCTTTTACTAGGCTGCAACTTTCTTGAAGCGTTGTGGAGTTCGTTTCGCTCAAGCTTTGAGATCTTGTTCTAACTTTTTTTTTAATATTTGATAAGAAAAAAACAACCCTTCGCCAATGATGCCATTTACTTGAATATTGTTGGCCTAATCCGTATAATGTTTGCTCATAACTGTTTCTTTTCCACCTTCATACTCGATGATTCCTTTGGTACCTTTGAGTCGTGTTTAACATTATGCAATTTTCGTTTTGCAGTTATCTTTGTCGGCTTCAAACTTGATTGACCGTGACATCACATCTAAGGTATGCCGTGACCATTTATTGATCAATCTTTTTAATACACAGTCTCTTTCCCTGCACTTGAGATTTCATACTGTTACTAGTTTTAACTTTTTGGATGTGGTCGTCTCGTTTCCATTCGCTTTCACTATATGCATTTAAGAAGTGGTTTTTGTATCTCACTCTTTGTTGTAGAGTGACCCGATGGCTGTCATGTATTTGAGGAAAAATGATGGGAAGCTTGAGGAAATTGGCCGCACTGAAGTCATACTCAACAACTTGAGTCCAAAGTGGATTGAGAAGATCACTGTCTCTTTTCAGTTTGAAACTGTTCAGACACTAGTGTACGCTACTCTAAACAATTGTTTTTTGATGATTTTACTCGCACGGTTTAACCACTTGAAGACTGTTGACTTACATGAATCTTTTTTTTTTCAGCTTTCACGTGTTTGATGTTGATACCAGATTTCACAATGTGCCGGTGAAGGTAACATTTCCATTGACAATAGAGTTCCTCAATTGCCTTTTGATTATGAATGTTACACCTAAATGATTGTATCAACATACTTTAAACCCCTTGCAGACGTTAAAGCTGAAGGAGCAGGATTACTTGGGAGAAGCCACATGTGTTTTATCCGAGGTAAATTTATATAATGATTTAGACTTTGCTACTTTATGGGTTTTCTTGTTGTTTGGTAACTAGCTTTACTGCTTTATGTGTACATCTTTTCATATATTTTTCTAATTCAGTTACTGTTTCCTATCACCAGGTTATGACAAAACCTAACCGGTCCATGACATTAAACCTTCAAGGTAATTTCGGAGCTGGTGTGAGTAGAAAGTTGGGAACACTTTCAGTCCAGGCTGAAGAAACCATTGCGTCTAAAACTGTCGTCGAGATGAATCTTCGCTCTGTCAATTTGGATAATAAGGACTTGTTCTCTAAGAGTGTAAGTGAAAACCTATACATTTATTATAGCTTGTCTTGTTCCATAACGATACTAAGTTGTTTTATTTTCTCTTTTCTAGGATCCGTTTTTGAGGATTTCAAGGTTAGTTGAGAACAGTATTGTAGTTCCGGTGTGTCGGACTGAGGTAGTTGACAACAACCTCAACCCCATTTGGAAGCCTGTATGCTTGACTATGCAGCAATTTGGAAGCAAAGTAAGCTTCCAGTTTTAATGTGTTTCAATCATATTTGATTTAGTCATTATGTTAAAATTGTTTACTTTATCTTATGCAGGATACCCCGTTGCTTATCGAGTGCTTAGATTTCAATACCAGTGGGAATCATGAGCTTATTGGGTAAGCTTCAACCTTCTCTACTCTTCTTCAGTGTCTTATACAGATTTGTTGTTACTAACAATTGTATTGACCCTCGCAGGAGGACAGAGAAATCTGTAGCGGAATTAGAGAGATTTTGTCAACAAAGAGAGGCTGTAAACTTTGTGTATCCATCCACAAGTCACGGTCGCAACAAGGTCTTACTCCCTACCATTTTATTTTATATTTTAAATCAGTTATTTGCATCTGTTTTCTTAAGAAAAAAATTGTCGGGATTATGTAGGTTCTGAAAGGCCAGCTCATCGTGGATCGTTTTGTCGAAAAAGTGCAATACAGTTTTCTTGATTACATATCAAGCGGATTTGAACTTAATTTCATGGTTGCAGTTGACTTCACTGGTGATGCAGCTTCTTCTTCATATGTATATATCTTATCATCTTAGAAAAAAAACTTGAGTTTTAATATTTGATGACCTGTCTTACAGCTTCAAATGGTGATCCCCGTACTCCAAGTTCTTTGCACTACAATGATCCATCAGGCAGACTAAACTCATATCAAAAGGTACCATTTGTTTGAACCGGATTTATGTTAGTCTATGTTTCTGCTTTCGATGCATTAATACCTCATTAGTATTTCTCTCTTTATGTGATTGTTTCTTTTCCAGGCTATCATGGAAGTAGGAGAGGTCATCCAGTTCTATGATTCTGATAGGCGTTTTCCTGCTTGGGGTTTTGGAGGAAGAACAGCGGATGGTCACGTGTCCCATGCTTTTAACTTGAATGGAGCTCCATATGGCGATGAGGTAAAAACCTACGAGACAAAAATACTCTGATTATACTCTGGCTGGTGTTTATTATTACAAAATTGATACGAAGAGAATGTTGTCTCTACAGAATCCATGATAATAAATAGCATTCTCGAAACTATATGTTAAATGTGTCACTGAGTTTTTTTTATTTTCCTTTTTTTGCCATCTCAGGTTGTTGGAGTTGAAGGAATCATGTCAGCTTATTCATGTGCCCTCACCAACGTTGCTCTAGCTGGACCAACTCTATTCAGCCACGTGGTCGACAAGGCTGCTCACATCGCTTCACAGTCACTCTCACAAAACAGTCCCAAGTACTTTGTGCTTCTAATCATTACGGTAAGAGACTGGAAACATTTTTTACGTGATTACTTTTGACGGATCGTATCTTTTTGATGTCAAAAATTGATTGGTTGGCTTGAAACAGGATGGAGTCTTGACAGACATGGCTGGTACAATAGATGCATTGGTGAGAGCTTCTGATCTCCCATTGTCGGTTCTTATCGTCGGTGTGGGAAACACAGACTTCGCACAAATGGAGGTAGATTTTGTTGTTTTTTGTCTATAGTTAAAACTTTTTATATTTGTTATATTCTAGTCAAAATATAACTTGGGGCTCGGGTATATTTTGTTGTGTTAGATTCTTGATGCTGACAAAGGTCGCCGGTTAGAGAGTTCTACCGGTCGGGTGGCTACACGGGACATTGTTCAGTTCGTTCCTATGAAAGAAGTCCACAGTGAGAGATTTGATTTAATTCATATACTTAATGATTTGCACGTTGGTCATCGTATGTGTTAAAACGAGTTTGGTGGGTGCAGGTGGACAAGTGTCGGTGGTGCAAGCACTTTTGGAAGAGCTTCCGGGGCAGTTTCTGAGTTATGTCCGTTGCAGAAATATCAATCCGGTGGGCGCTCCTGCGATTAACCAGTAGCCTCTCTTAAGATTTCATCTTCTGTTTTCGCATTTTATTGTCATCACATTGGTTGGGGAAAAAAAACAAATTTGGATTTGCTAGGAAATTGTGTATACTTGGAATTAATTAAATATAATTGCCTCCAACAAGATTTCATAGCGTCACTTTTCATAAACTGGGTGAAAGTTACTTGATTTACAAGTATAGAATGGCTTCCGTTACAGAGCTATATGCAAAGTTAGGTCTTGTATTAGGAACTCTAAATACAACCTTAATCCCCGCAGTTAAAACATCAGTTCCTTATGTTTTGAAAAATGTTTAATCACGACACAAGCCTGCAAATATGCAATGCTAGAGGAATTTGTTAAAGATGTGGAATCGGGATTTGCGCTAATATCTCATCTGTTCAGTACTAATTTGTTTGAAAAAATGGAGATGCAGGGTAGCGAACCCTGTGCCTCTCGCATGCAAAGCGAGCGCTCTACCATTTGAGAGCTACATCCCCACATTTATTATCTAACATCTTTCAAAACCATGTTCCACATAATTTAATACCATTCCGACACTAAAACATTTGGTGCAAACATGTCTGATATATTACTAGCAATCGTCACAGATCCTAAATTTATGTTTTTCAGGCTTTGGCTTTGAATTTATTTAAACAAGTTTTTTGAAAAACTTCAGGAAACACAGTACATGTCTAGAATCCACAGCATTTAGTTTTTTTTTTTAAAAACACGAAACCTCAACACCTCTCAACGTTACATAGAATGTCTTGCGTTACAGAGCAGTATGCAAAGTAAGGTCTTGTGAACTCTAAATACAACCTTAATCCCTGCAGTTAACACATCAGTTCCTTATGTGTTTGAAAAATGTTTAATCAGACGACATAACTCGATGCCTGCAATTGTATTAGGAACTCTAAATACAACCTTAATCCCCGCAATTAAAACATCAGTTCCTTATGTATTCAATTAAATCAAATTAAAACATCAGTTCCTTATGTATTGAATTTATTTAAACAAGTTTTTTAAAAAACTTAAGGAAACACAGTACATGTCTAGAATCCACAGCATTTAGTTTTTTTTGTTTTTTTAACTCGAAGATTTTCTACCTCAACACCTCTCTCAACGTTTCGTAAAGACACATTCTCAGGCAAAATGAATCTCTCTCTCATGTCTAGAGACAAACACAGCTTGTTCAAAACTTGAAATCTCTCTTTTTCTTCCCTTCCTTGTCACGCTTCCTTTTCTTGGAATTATTCTCGGCGACCATGTCACTGAAGTCCTCTGGCTTATTGCGTAGTTTCTCCTCTTCTCTTGCTTCCTCATACTTGGCAGGCAACACATTCTCCAGGGCCTCCAGCTCTTCTGGCCGTAAGCTGACGTCCACGCGATCTGTCTTCTTGTGTCCTTTCAGCAAATCAACCCTTTTCGCTCCTGACTTGTCTTGAGTAGCAGTTTTAATAACGTACGTGTGTGTGGGTGCCAGCAAAGTTCCAGGAGCAACACTCTCTCCCTTTTCTTCTTCAAGTACCTGATATAGAGCCCTATCTGGTTCCTTTCTCTGCTCCTTACGAAGTTCTATTGCATCCGGTGGTGTCTCTATACTTGACATTGTATCAACCGATTCCATGCCGTCTTCTAGTTCCTCTTCTTCCTCCATCTCCTCTTCTTCTTCTTCTTCTTCCTCCTCCAAGTCACCCCAGTGCTTGCTCTTATCAATAGGCTCATCCTCATAGTTAGGCTGATCTTGCTGCTGGACGCCAAAGATATTAATTAGCCATGGGGGAGGAGCGCCTTGAGCCAAACCAAGAGCTTCTTTTAAGCCGTGTGACAATAATGTCCCTGGTCTCGTTTCCCTCCTCGGTCTAACCTCAAATTCTTTCCCTTCAAAATATAAATCCCCAAGAGCAGACAGCTTCGGCTTTGTTTGGTATTTGAAGAACGCATCATGGAGCACCTGGTAGTCAATCTCCATCTTTCCCATCTTTGGTTTCATTCGCTCCTCCCGTTGCTTCTGCTTCAACTTCTTTTTATTACCGTCAATATAAGCCTGTCTAATTTCCTGAATTCCGGTTGCGGCAATGAAATCAGGAAGACGGAACGGCGCCTTCTCTATACCACGCTTTCCCTGCAAATACTTTCTCTTGTGAGACCAGTGTCTTGGAACAGGAACTGTATTGCGACACGACTTCAAAAACACCAACAGCTTTGGGTCTGCTGAAGTAGCGTCCCAGACCTCAACAACATCAGGCCTAGCGGACTCCTGCTTCAGCTCACCAATCTTCATCCTCCGTTCAACCTTCTTTTGCTTCTTAGAGATCATGACCTTCTCTTCTTTTTCTTCATCGTCCTCGTCTTTATTCTCCTCAGATTCATCCTTCTTAGCCTCGTCCTCCTCAGAGGCAACAGGTTCCCTGAAACTGAACTTGTCAAAGATTTGCTTGAACTCATCGCTAAAAGCATCTTCCAATTCAAGCTGCTCTAGAACATACTCAATCTCAATCTGCTCACATACCTGTGGCTGCTGCGGATCTGCCTCCGCTTCTTCTACATCGGGGGCACGGGATGATGCTTTGTTGCTCTTCTTCTTCTGCTTCCGCCTGCGGCGGCGGCCACGGTCGCTCTCACGTGGTTTCTTGGAGGTAGGGATAATGTTACCGTTGGAAGCATCTCCGTTCGGTACGACGGTGGTGTTACCGTGCGCGACGGTGGTTGATTCGACGGTCATATTGATGGAGAGTTGGAAAACCATGAATTCAAAGATCAAGGATTTGATTTTAAATCCGTTAAGTGTTCTTCAAGGCAACTTCAAAAACAAGATAAAAAGATGCAAATACTTTTCGCAGTATTTAAGAAAACTCTTTAAAATAAACAGGAAGTCTTATTAATCAAAATCTATCTTACAAAAAAGTTATAGGAGAATTTTTTATATAGAACTCTTAAACCGTCATTAAAATCTTTAATCTACTAAAAAAAGTAAAATATAATCCTTAACTAAAAAGGAAATAACTATAAAAAGAGAAGTTATATAAAAAAAACTATAAAAAGGAATCTTGGCAAGGAAAGCAGAAAAAGGGAGAGAGAAGTTAGAGAGAGAAACACTCGAGAGATTAAGCCTTTCCGGCTGACGGAGTGAGCTTTCATAGTCACCGTCCGTCGGTACGGCATCCTTTCCTAGTTGCAATAAGTCGTTCTTTCTTTTGAGGCTTTGTGTAGTTTCTTTTAGTCTCCGTCGCCGCACCTTCTTTTCGGTGGGCAGTCGGCTTAGCGGTTCCGTCGTTGCTCCTTTCCGTCAAAGGAGAACGGTCGGCTTTAGGATTGTCTTTAGGCGGTGGTCTCTTGGCCCCGGTATTGGTACTTTTGAGGTTTGGTGGGTGTATTTGGCTTCGGAAAGGGAGGAGATCTCGAGTTATCGATGGTTGCTCCCCGGTTGATGAAGCGGTGATGGTGAAGCTGTAGTCCGCGACGCCTCGGGTTGAGATCTCGGGTGAGACCCGATGAAGCTCTCCGGTATTCTGATTCAAAAATCAAGGCGTTGGTGATGCGGTTTCCCTATGTGTCGAGATGTGAAGCGAGAAAGCTTGTGTTTGGCGCCGAAGTTTGCGACGGTTTGGTGGGATTCGGCCGTGCCCTCCGGTGAAGATCTGTGGCGACGACATTGAAGGGAGAGATCGAGTGACGCGTGTCCAGGCCGTGGAGAGGATGACAACACGTTGGCTCCACCTTCCAAGGTGTCGGTCGAGTGTTTGGGCCTGGGTGCTTGTAATGGGCTTGAGGCCCGTTCTTTATTTTATTTTGTTTTTGTAGCCCATTAGTCTGTGTAGGCTTCTGTTCTTGGTAGTTTGTAAACGGACCGGCCTTTGGACCTTTTCTAATATATTTTCTTTGACGGAAAAAAAAGGAATCTTGGCGGTTTAAGCTACATGCTGCTGCATCACATATTCTACCAAGTCTTGGAGTCGGAGATGCAGTGGCCATAGGGTCCTTATTCCTCGTCTTTATATAGGGAGGAAGATCTTTGCTCTGATTGGTTGTAAACTTCTAATTGCCAGCCTGTCACGTCATCTAGCCTCTTCAGATATATAGTAAAATTGGAGTAATTGACTTAATGACTTTTGAATTGAATCTCTTAAAATTTATTAATATGGAACTTAAATTTAATGATAAATTATTAAATGGATAGTATCAGATTTCAACTAATTATTGAGAAACTAATAAATAAATATAATTTCTATAAAATTACAATCATTAGTTCAATAAATACATAATTTAATTGATTTTTAAAAATTAATTAAAATACACTAGTAAACCAACAACGTCCATTATATGTATCTTGCTCACTCAGTCACATGTGTTAGAGTATCATTATCGGTCGTATTTAGTGGGGTTCTTATGCTAATTATGATTCAAAAGAAAATCAAAAACAGAAATAAATAGAAGAGGCGTTCCTTATTTGGGGTAAGGAAGAGACGGTTATTAGTGACACGTGTAGACAAAGTGAGAGGAGAGAGGAGGATGAGCGTGGCTTTGGTTTCGTGCTCTGGTTCTGTTCTCTCTCTTTCTCCGAAACCTCTCCATCTTCTATTCTCTCTCAAAGGTGATTTTGTCTCTCTCTCTCTCTCTCCGTGGTTCCTCGACGAAACAGCGGTACTCCCTGTCTCCGTGGCTGGTCGACGACACGGAATCCTGTCTCTCTGTTGCTCGTGGATGACTATTGTTGTTTCTTCAATCATGCATGTTTTAGATTAGACTTCTTGTTCTGATCGGAAGTTTTTATTTGTTTGTAGGTTCGATTCGGTCTGGCGGTGGCTCTCGTAAACAGCGACGGAGCTCTCTGTCGATGGCTCTCCGCGCTCAGGTAAAGCTTCTGTTGCATCTTCTTCAATCATACATGTAGCTTTGATCAGTTGTGATATCTTTGTTGCAAGTTTATCAATTTTGATAATGTTTTCTGTCTGTTCATTCTGTTGGCTTTAGGTGTAAAATATATTGAGTCATTCTCGTTTTGTTTGTTGCAAATTTATCAATTTAGATTTGGGTTCTTTTTGGTGATTAATATCTTTTTGTGTTTCTGTCTTTGTGTGGTGAGATGAAGGGATCAACTCGTATTTGATATGTTCAGTGGAAAGAGAGCTGAGGAAGGTTCATCAATACAGGTTGTTTATTAATCATGTTCTGTCTCTGTGTGCAAATTTAAATGTCACAGTCTTTGTTTATTAATCATGTCGTGTCTGAAACCTTCCTGTCTTTGTGTGTTCAGATAGATGGATCAAGAGAGATGAGCAACAGTAATTGGACAACGGAATACGTAGCATCACAGGTTAGTCTTTCTCTCTTTCATCTGCTCTGTCTTGTTAAAATATTTTGTGTGTAAAAATAACTTGTGTTCTTGTTATGATTATGTCTTGTTCTTCATATAGATATTATGTCTCTGTCTTGTTCTTGATACTGATTTCATCTCTCTGTCTTGTTCTTGTGACTTTCAGGAGCATTGAGAGTGTGGAAGAAGCTTTCAATTATTGTAACCTTGTAACTTGTGTTGTCTTCTCTAGTCTTGTCTTTTGCTTGTTTAGTAGTGTAGTGTATTCACGGACCTTTTGTAACCTTGTGACCATCACAATCTATATATAAAATAAGTTCATGTTCTCTCTTCTAACCATACAAAACGAGCAACACATTTGATCAAACAAACTTCATTTTCTATCCTTCTCACCATATTTTCCCTCTTCTCACCATACAAAACAAGTTCATGCTCTCATGGGAAGATTATGAAACCTTAAATTAGAGACTTGCAATGGAAGACATAAAATCTCAAGGTTTTTAACTAAGTCTCTTATTCAACTTTTCTCCTTAAATACTATTAAAAAAAAATAAGAGACACCTAATGAGTTTCTAGGATAAAAATGCTCTTATGAACTGATACAAATTTAAAATTATTTATTTAATAAAAAAAAGCTGAGAACGATTCTCAGCGCAATAATTATCAATTATCTAAGCCAAAAAGACAACTATCAGAAGTCTAGGGACCATCATAAGATATTCCAAAAGACCAGAGGAGTAAACTGCAGGGTCAAGTTAATAAATTATAAAAACAAAAAGGAGTGAACTGCAAAGTATAAAAGACAATAAGTTACTGCTTACCGGCTGTGTCGTGTCAGTTTTTGGATAAATTCTCAAGACATCGAAACTTGTCGGAGAAGACTGAAGAAAAAAAGAAAAAAAAAGAAGAATCGTCAAAGATTCATCAATGGTGATTCCTCCGAGTTCTAGGTCTTCTCCCTTTCTCTTCTCATGCATGTTCACTCTAATTTTTTAATTATCTGTGTCGTTTGACTTTTGATTTGTTTTTTTTTTAAACTTGTTTAAGTATTAATTAATAGTTTCTATTAAAGAAAGAAATTAACGAACATTATCTCCATTACGTTTAGGTTAAACAATCGCAATGATGTCGACAGCAAGGAGTTTCACGCTCACTGCTTCTCTCTCGCCAAGTAAAATCTCTCTCTCTCTCTCTCTCTCTCTCTCTCTCTCTCTCTCAGAGTTAACTAAACCTTGAATCTGAATCTCAAAAAAGGTTTGAACTTTTTTTGAATTTTCAGTGGAATCGATGCGGCTATTGGGAAGGATGAAGTTCCTGTGGACGCTCAAGACCTGGCTGTAACCCTCAATCACGTTCGTCTTCTCTGTTTTCTCATAAAGTTTCAATCTTTTCTCATAAAGTTTCGATTTTTAAAGTTGATTCTTCTTCCTTTTGGGTGATATGGTTGCAGGTGTGTCAACATAGAAGATGTAATGCTCAAACGAGGGCAGTGATAATGACGCTGATGATCTCAGTCAAGGTTAAAAAAGTTGCTTGCTTTTCTATGCTCTTACAAGTTTACTTATATAGGATGTGTTTGGGTTCTTAATAGGTAAGTTACCTTTTTTTTATTACTGTGTTTATGTTTCTTGAAACAGAGTGCTTGTACGCTTGGGTGGTTCCCGCAAAAAGAGTCTCAACACCTGTTGGATCTCGTAGATTCGGTATGTGTAGTTTCTGATGTTTGAGAGAATATTCAGGAGTCTTTTTTAACTAGTGATGCCTTTTCTTCTTGTACAGATGTTGAAGGGTTTCACCGGTTCTGAAAACGTTACCTCTAGTGTCAATAGTCCCGTCAGTCTAATTCCCCAGGTCATGGAAAGGTAAGGCTGCAGTTTTATTCTTATGTTTCTTACTTTCTTTAGCCTATGATGATTGAGTAGTCGAATGTTTTTGGGCAGTTTCTTAGGCAGTCTTTTGTGTTACATCTACTTGATCGATCACTAAGATTGAAACATTGGTTTGTTTTGAATCTCTTCCTCCTTTTCTTCTGTCTCTAGGTTCTATCCGTTTTTGAAGCTGGGGCATATTCTTGTTTCTTCCGAGGCCAAGGTAACTTTTTTTGCTATTTATTTATTCAGTTCTAAGCAGCTTTGGGATGTGTGCTTTAGTTAGCTTCTTTTTTTCTTTTGTGGCAGGCAGAAACAAACATATTGGTGAAGGACTTCCACATTTCAAGGAAGATGCTGCAACATTCTCCCCAAGCCAAAGTAGTACGTATTGCAATCTTATGTTATGGTTACGTGTTATTACTCTGATAGTCTTGGTTGTTACCTTTTGTTTCGCTTGGTCGCTCACACTGTATTGTGCATATGTGGTTTCTCCTGCATTTTAAGTTTCTGAGTTTATTATGCTTAAATGGTTTATGATGGGAATCTTGGTTGCTCTTCAGGGATTATTTGTTTTCCGGACAGAGGACATAAGCAAATCTAGTTGTATTATACATCCACAAGAAGTCAGGTGCGTTTGGATTGCTTTCCCTTTTCCCTTAAGCATTTTGAAAGCAGTTTCTGTATGTTAACTAACATTAGCTTTTTTTATGTGAATTACAGCTTTTTATTGAATGGAAAGGGCGTTGAAAAGAGATACATTGCCTTAATGGTTTGTTTATTTTCGTTTGTTTCTCGGATATGTTGTACTTACAAGTAAATTTATTCATTGTAATTCTCTTTTTTTTTTTCAGGAGCCTGGGCCGCAGTGTCCAACAGATGTTACTTCCCTGCTCAACCTTGGGGCAAATCTTCTGCAAACCATTGGCTGCTTTGGAGGTTTCTTTCCAGTTTTAATATATATTTTTATTATTCATCCTACTTATTTCTCCTCCTCGTTGTCAGTGATAATGAACAAAATACCCATTTGCTGTACAGGTAGTTACTTCATTGTCATTGCCTTCTTCGATGACATCCCACTTCCCGTGAATCCATCGCTGAAAGATTATGTTCATTCTCAAGTCATTCAATCAAATTCAGGTAATTCGATAAAAAAAAATTTAAGACACTAGCTAGGAGATGAAACCAGCAGCTTAGTGTTTATTGCATTTACCACTATGAAGTCATGTAGTCATTTGCATCCTTACATTTGTTTTCTGAGGACTTCTTCTCTTAGATCAACCATTGTTTGTCCTATTTCGATTTTTTTTTGTCTGTAGATTGTGACCTAATCGAGGGACCATCAAGGATATCTCTCAGTTGTCCTATCAGGTAGGTACCCGTGGATGTTTTTCTAGCTTTTGTATCTTAGTGAAGTTGCTTTCTTTTTTTAATGATTTTTTAATCACACACCATTGTAACAGTCGCACGCGTATCAAGCTACCTGTGAAGGGTCATGTCTGCAAACATCTTCAGGTGACGCATTTTTCTGTTTTTAGTATTAAGTGGTAGTATCTATCATTCTTGTGTGTTTTCATTGTTTAAAATCATTGTGATGATAACTATTTCATTAAGCATAGCATTCAAGGCTCTTGTCAAAGTTGCTAATTACTTTTTTTTTATAAACTATACAAAATGTAACCTTTATCTCTGCTGGTGATGTTGTAGTGTTTTGATTTTTGGAACTATGTGGAAATAAACACGAGGATACCATCATGGCGCTGCCCTCATTGCAATCAGCCTGTCTGCTACACTGACATCCGTTTAGATCAAAGCATGATAAAGGTCAAGTAACTTACTTACTGTTACTTGTTTCTATATCTTTTCACATCTTACACTTGCTAAACAAACCTTGTCTAACATCCACAGATTCTAGAAGAGGTGGGAAGTAATGCTACGGATGTGGTCATCTCCGCTGATGGATCATGGAGGGTTGCAACGGAGAACGATGAGAATATAGAAGCTGTGCCAGAAGCCACTCAGGGAGACCCGGATAGCTTCCAGAACTTAAGGCCAACTGTTTTGGATCTCACCAGTGATGAGACTGAAATGGAAACATCCGGATGCACTCAGATCAACGAACAGAAGCTTTGTTTATCCGAGATTCACAACACGCCTACCCCTGTGATGTGTTATCCTATACTCAACCAGTCTTCTGCTTCAGTAGACTTGCTGCAACAGTTCCCACAAAGTTTGAATGTTTTTGATGGGTTCATGAACTTTCCGCAAGTAGTAAACCAGCGAGATTCAGCAGTGAGAGAAGCGTCATCTCCGCAAGATAGATTTGCTACTAACACATCCAGCTTTCACATACCAATACCTTCTTCTCAGTTTCAAGGTTCACATGTTACTGCTCCCCTTGGACATTCTCTAGGAAGAGCCTCCGGATATAATCACATCTATGATAATGGCGTAACTCAAACTCAATTAGCACACATGCCTCCTCCGTTGCATCATCAGTATCCACTGCAGGTTTGTCATCCGTTAAACCTGATCTTTTTGGCATGCAAGGATCTTTATATTTTAATCTCTCTCTCCTATACATAACCAACACTGAATATATTATGTTCTCTCATCTGTTAACAGAACCAGAGGCTTCCTCCCACTAGGAGGTCCAGGAGCCTGTCCCCTGCGCAGGAAAGACAGATCCCATCCTGCATTACACATCCCCAAGCGTTAGCTGCCAACTATGGAGGGACCTCTGACCAGAGACGCATGAAAATGCCAATTCAAAGACCTGTTCAAAGACAGAATCCTGTCGGCGCAGTGCAACAGTTCCGATGGCGTGAACTCACGAATATGCCATCTGCAAACACTCCAAGTCAGCGCCCACTGACCAGAATGAGAGGCAGTCTAGCGCCCGGCTCCACGGGGTATGAACACTTGATCATTCGACCTACCAGGCCGGTTCATGCACCAACCCAAACACTTGTTCCGCCTCAGCCAACAGGTTACAATTATATCCCGGTTCAGGCGCAAGTTCAAACACTACCTCCGCTGCAACCAACAGCTTACAATTGTATCCCGGCTCAGGCTCCAGTTCAAACACTTCCTTCCCTACAACCATCAGCTAACTATAATATGGCTGATGAAATTCAAGCATTCTTGGCGCATCCAAGCTATCCAAATGGTAACAGTGGAACGCAAGCTGGGACAGGTTCATTGCCTGTGGAGGAAGGTGTTGGGCCACAGGGGTTGTTTTGGTCAATGCCTCCTGAGGCATGGTGATATCATCGGATGGCTTAGAAACACAGCACATGGTGAGTAGCAATAGTATGAAATCCCACTAACACAAAAAGTAGTAGCATATAAATCCATTTTTTGTACTAACCGGTTTAGATTTTCCGGTTTGTATATGAGGATCTAATCTAAGGGTATTCGTGAGATGTACTCAATGTGACTGAAAACATTAGGGGTGTCTTTTGTTCCTTTTTCGGTATTAGAAGAAGAAAATATAAATCTAAATGATTTTATATTTGGTGCCTATAATTTAAAAGCATTAAGACATTTAGATGATTGAGAAATTTGTATAAAGAAAAGAAAAAGCTAGAATATAAATCCTTAGAGGTGGCCCGTGGGGTTAGTCCATCCACATCTCAACATTCATGAGGAGAGGTCACAGTTCTTATCATCCCTACCCTATCATGTTCTTGTCACTAGTTCGTAACTGACATTTATATAAATAACATTTCCATTATATAAAAACATGTTTATTGGAGTACCCACTTTCTTCGTCACATGTAACATGTTAGCAATATTTGTAGACCTTAAAAGGAGTCAGTAAAAGGAGGCTATTCATTATCGAATCCCAACATTTAGATGCTTTAAAGATACGATTCAGTAACCTTCTTTGTCACATTATCACTTAACAAGAAAACAGCTTTTTCATATTTATATTTGTTGCTACTGCTTTTTCTTTCTCTCATTCTAAATTTTAAGAGAAAACAATATAAGTTAGTAAGCATATATATATTTGTGTTGATTTGGTTATCAGCTTGATGAAAGTTTTGAATATTTAACTCATGCAAACTCAGCTTGATAAGAAATTAAAATACCAAATCAAGAGTATGCTAATGTCAGTGTGAACCCTACTTTTCCAAACAAAATGTATATAACTGATGGTTATTGTTTAGCTGGTATAGTCATATCATCATTTCAAATGATATCTGATATAACTCTACTATCAGATATCTAATCTTCCACAAAATGATAATGGGAAATCGACCAAAAAACACTAAACTTTGCATGAATTGCCAAAACAAATCTGGACATATGGGCTGGTCAAACAAAACACAAACTTTTCATTGACTTTAGAATTAATTAACAATATTTTCGTTGACTTGTCAATTTAGCACGCCGTCAACAAATTTAACAGAAAAAAATGACATCGTTAAATGTTGGTGTTAGGTGAAACGACGTCGTTTTGAAATAAGATGAAACGACGTCGTTTTACATGATTTCAAAATAAAATCAAGTCGACCATTGGGTTTGAACCCAGGTTGTTTGGACCAAATGACAAGGTACTTTACCACTAGGCTAGTGGCTCAATCAATGAAACTATTAACACATTTAATTATATTTAGTACTGATTGAATATAAATAAATTATCTAAAAACTTAAAAAGATCTTTAAAATTTCTAAAAACTGAAAAATTAATTCCAAAAAAGAAATATTTCATTTTTCGGATTATAAAAAAAATTGAAAAAAAATCGAAAAAAATTCCAAAAAGTTAAAATATTTCAAATCGGAAAACATATAATCAGAAACTATAAAAAAATAAAATTTTATTATTATTATTATTATTATTTATTTTTTTATAGTTTCTTATTATATGTTTTCAGATTTGAAAAATTTTATCACTTTTTTTTGAATTTTTTCGAATTTTTTTTTTTTCAAATTTTCTTTTAATAATTTGAAAAATGAAAATTTTCTTTTTGGCATTTTTATAAAAAAAAAAAAAAAATATTTTTTATAGATTCTGATTATTTTCAGATTCAAATTTCTTTATAATTTTTTTTTGTTATTTTCGATGTTTTTTTTCAATTTTTTTAATCTTATATGAAAATTTTCTTTTTTTGGAATTTGTTTTTAAAAATGTAAAATTTGGAAGATTTTTGATTTTTAAAAGTAAAAATAAAATTTTATTTTTAATTTCAATTTCAAAATTATTTTTATAAAAAAATTCTTTATTTTCCAAAATTTTGGAATTTTAAAAATCTTTTAAATTTTTAGAGAATTTTTTATATTCAAAATTAATAGTAAACAAATTGATAAACGTGTTTGTTCATACATTGAATGTGCCACTAGCATAGTGGTAAAATACCTTGCCATTTGATCCAAACAACTTGGGTTCGAACCTCGGAGTCTACCTTTTTTTATTTTCAAATCAAATAAAACGAAACGACGTCGTTTCACTTAACGTCAACAGTTAACGTTGGGTTAACGCTGTTTTAACTCTCGTTTAACGGTGTGCTAATTTGGCCAGTCAATCGTAAGTTTCTTAATAATCTAAATAAGTCAACAAAAGTTCAGGCTTTTATTGGCCACACAAGTGTACAGGTTTCTGTTGGCAATTCTTGCAAAGTTCGGTGTTTTTTTGGCCGATTTCCCAAATGATAATACAAAAAACATCGCAAACATATCAGTGCCGACCCTGAAATTATGGAAGCCAAACAAAATTTTATCAAGAATTTTTAATATTTTTAATTCTATGCATATTAAACTTAAAGAATTTAGCATCTTAAGCTAATATTTCATTCCACTAAGCTTTAAACTGGTTCTGCATTGCATATGATCAGCATATGATACAACCCTCAGCAAAATTCCAACGCATTTTCCTACAATGCTTTCAACCTGAGGCTACAGAAAACACGACGGTGACTATTGGTGTATATAACCCGGTTTTACATGCTAAGTTTGGTGAATAGATATCCCATCGAGTCCCAGCCACATAACAGTTACAAGACTACACAATGAACATCACTCTCGGTCTAGCTACACTTTAAGACCATTCCTAAGTTTCTTATTTTGCTTAAAGCCTACCTAACATTATCTTTAATTTCCTTTTAAAGATAGAATGAGATATAGGACAATAAATTCCTTTTTCCCCGGAGAAAATTCAAAGGTTGTTGATCGTTTCCTGATCTCCTTATTTCCAAGAAAAGCAATCAAAGTATGTCGGTATCAAATTAGATATGACAATAAGTCATCATTTGAAATGCGAGGAGATACAGGTGAGCCTAAGAGTTTTGAATAAATGGATATGAAGTTTCTAGATTTGCTCTGAATTGGACCATTACTCGTAACTCAAATAGATTACACGGCTTTTTTAATGTAAACTTCAAACCTCTATCAACGCGTTTACTATTGAATGAAAATATTTAATGTGACAACTCATTTACAGTTCGTGATCAATTGATTAACCACGTAGTAGGATATATTTTTATTTGTTTTGAATTGATGAATCACGTAACTAGTATGGTATCTATTCATTTTCATGTCAAAAATTATATAATATGATATGGCAAGTGATGTTTGACTTTTTTAAATGGTGGTTAAGATAGCCATTAGGTATAATAATTTATACTACATTTACAGAATAATTTATTATTTCAATTATTTTTTATTTTAGTTTATTTATTTTTCTTAATTTCTCTAGAAATATCATGTATTTTTCTTATTTGTTGAAATTGACGATTTTGACCGATTCATTTTCATGCGACTAAGTAATTCTAAACATGTATTTATTTTTGGTTCTAAAATAGAATTTCCAAAAGAAGTTTTTTTCTTCTAAACGACTATATGGAAACAAAGAAACTATGTACACTGTGTATTCTAATATCTACACATCCAAACAAATGATAAATTTATTGATAGTTTTTGTTAAATACGCTGATTCATTCGAAAAGTACAACAATAGTAGCTACATATATAGTATGCAATATGAATTCATGTGTATATTACCACCATCACATATATAATTCGTCACAAAATTTCACTGTATTACCTTTTTGATTCGTGGCAGAGAGTCCCACTATCAAAGGTGGTGACAAGTTCAAAACAAATTGATAAAGATAATTAATCATGTACTTTAAAACTCACTAGATTTTGATCCGTGCTTTGAAAGCGCGGAATATTTTACGATGAAAAATTTTACTAATAACTTAACAAATATTTTGTTAACTTTTAAAGAGTGTGTATTTAAAATATTTTTGTATTTAAATCAGTGTTTTTAAATTCAACCTGATTGTGATTATACCGGTTAATCCAGAGATCTAACAATTCAATTTAGTTTTTTAAAATATTCATATTAAAAAGTCACTAAAACCCGAGACTAACCGATTGAACTCATGGATGACCGATATGTAATCTAATTTGATTAAAATTGTAATATTTTCATAATTTGTAATCTTATAATCCAAATTTTAAAGTTTATTATTTTGTAATTTATGAAATTATGACGTTTCTACAAAATTTTAAAGAAAAAATGATGGATATAAAATAACTAAGATTAATTATTGTATTGTTTGGAAACATTGATAGTAGTATATAAAATATATTGTTTGGAAACATTGATAGTAGTATAAAGAAATAAGTATATTGTTTGGAAACATGGATAATAGTATAAAGAAAGGAACATTAGTGATTTAATGTAGGTTTAACTATAAAGTATAAAGGTGTATTTAATTTAAAAACTTACAAAATAAATGTTCGGTCCAACAGAATGTTTCTGTTTTAATAAGATAGATATGTCAATAGCTTACAAAAATCTTCAAGGAATAAAATAAGTCAAAAATAAGAATAACCAATAGAATTATTAAACAGTTCAAACTTCAAATAATGAAAATATATTTAATTAAAAAAAGAAAAAGAAACGTGACACGAAAGAAAAGGTAGAAGCTGACCTCTTGCGCTCCTTCCTCCACTACTCAAAGAATATAAATGACCTTTTCTTTTCGACTTAGTCATCAAACCTAAGCCAAAAAGTAAGCAATATAAAAGCATATTTTGGCAAATACTCCAAAACCCTTTTTAGAATATTGATCAAGAAACTCAAGATGACGATGTCGGAGAACCAAAGAAATCTTGAAGCAGGGTTGTTACTGAACAAGAACAGAAACGACATCAACGAGTGTCGTATCACTGCGGTTGTGCTCTTCAGCACCCTTGTTTCTGTGTGTGGCTCTTTCTGTTATGGTTGTGCGGTTAGTCAAAATCTTTATTTCCTTGTATCCAAAATTTCTGAAATTCATGTTTTATTAAAAATTATATGATATTACAGGCAGGTTATTCATCAGTTGCTCAAACAGGGATCACAACAGACTTAGGCCTCTCTGTTGCACAAGTAGGATAACCAAAAAAAAAACATTTTCATGAATCTTGTTCTACTCAAAGTCTAACTCTTTACATGTTATACTCACATCTGTCTCTTTTTAAATTACTTCAGTACTCCATGTTTGGATCACTTATGACTTTTGGAGCCATGTTTGGTGCCATCTTTAGTGGGAAAGTCTCAGATCTCATTGGTAGAAAAGGGGTAATTATAAACTTACCATTTATATCCTCTAAGTTTACTATATGTGGTGAAAAACTTCTTGTACTGATATTCTCCTTGTTCTTACAAAACAGACAATGTGGTTTGCTCAAGTTTTCTGCATAGCCGGTTGGCTAGCAATAGCATTTGCAAAAGACACGATTTGGCTAGATGCTGGAAGGTTTTCCACAGGATTTGCAGTTGGTTTATTTAGCTACGTGGTATTATTTTTTTACTCTCGTTATCAATTAACATTTTATATTTTTGTTAGTTTAAAGTAAAGACTTATTTTAACTCTGTTGCAACCAGATACCAGTTTATATCGCAGAAATAACACCAAAACATGTTAGAGGAGGATTTGTATTTGCTAATCAGGTAATTCAATAATAATCAAAGAATGATAATAGTTTAGCTAGAGAATATTCAGATACTAATGATCTTATAAATGGTTTAACTGTTGCTACAGCTGATGCAAAGTTGTGGGTTGTCGTTATACTACGTCATTGGAAACTTTGTTCATTGGCGTAATTTGGCATTAATCGGTAAGCTTAATTGCTCTTTTTCTAGCAATAAAAGTGATGAGAGAAGAATGATTTTAAGTTATATTGGTTTCTTTCTCAGGTCTGATTCCATGTGCCTTGCAAGTTTTGACTTTGTTCTTCATCCCAGAGTCCCCAAGATTACTGGTATGTTTAGAGGTTAATAAAACCTTTTTATGGGTATTTTTAATAAAACATGTGAAGTGATAATTTTAAATGTTGTCGAAATGATATGTTAGGGAAAATGGGGACGTGAAGAAGAATGTAAAGCTTCATTGCAGCGTCTCCGTGGAGATGAAGCTGATGTCTCTGAAGAAGCCTACGCTATCAAAGTATTACAATTCTGTTTCCAAATTCTTGTTGTCTCAACTCAAAACGTGACTAATAATCAAATCTTTGCTATTTGAAACTGTAGGAAACCATGGTGTTGTTTGATCAAGGACCAAAATCTCGGATTATGGATGTGTTCCAGAGGAGATATGCTCCGGCTCTTGTTGTAAGTTTTTCTAAAACATTTTGTGGTGAAGATGTCAGTTTTTGTCCTCTTTGTTTACTCAAAGTTTATGACACTTTTTCAGATTGGTGTGGGGCTAATGCTTCTGCAACAGCTCTCTGGAAGCCCAGGGGTTATCTTCTATGTCGGTAGCATATTTAATAAAGGAGGTAAGACAACATGCAATGATAATGTATTTGTCTTTGATGACAAAAAGAGAAGATAATGTATTTGTCTTCATTTGTGAGTAACAAATCTTTATTTCTCTTGACAGGATTTCCAAGCGACATTGGCTCAATGATTCTTGCAGCGATCATGGTATGTCTTTGCACATAGTTTTCTTCAAAAAACCTTGCAAGGACTACACTTCAAAAAAGTCTTATGCATCATGTGTTCTTGTTTTGTAGATACCAAAATCTTTATTGGGTCTGATTTTGGTTGAGAAAATGGGACGAAGGCCTCTTCTACTGGTATAGTTTTGCTATCTTTTCTAGTCAAATATGAAATGAAGCAAATCAATTTAGCTTTCTCGATTAATCAAATGAATAATATTTCGGTTACAGACATCTGCAAGTGGAATGTGCCTTTGCAGCTTGCTCCTCGCATTTTCCTTCAGCTTTCGGGTAAAACTAAAAATTATTTTTACCAAAACAAGATATATATAAACTTTCGAATTTAGTATGTTATATTTATCATATCAATTTTTTTTCTTCTTGGACAGTCATATGGCATGCTCGATGAGCTTACTCCTATTTTGACATGCATCGGTGTCGTGGTACGTATATAATATTTATCTTCTTTTTTTTATATATATATATATATATATAATAAGCAATTTATAATATATAATATTTATCTTCATTAAAACAAGCAATGCTCTTTGTATAAAATTGATCTGATGTTTACATCATGTTACTTTCATATGAAACAGGGCTTCATCTCTGCATTTGCCGTAGGCATGGGAGGCTTACCGTGGGTCATCATGTCTGAGGTATAAATCAACACAAACTCTTCTCAAAGTGTATAACTTTTTCATCTCTAAAAGGGTAAAACATTTTGGTTTTGTAGATTTTCCCAATGAATGTTAAAGTTTCAGCTGGGACTATTGTTACCTTAGCCAACTGGTTCTTTAGTTGGATTGTGGCTCTCGCCTTCAATTTCATGATAGAATGGAACGCATCAGGTATGTTATACGGTCAATTAAATCTCTAAAAGTTTTTTTTTTACCAAAAGTTCCTTTATCTAATGTTTGAAATTTACTATTTTTAGGAACGTTCTTGATCTTCTTTAGTATCTGCGCTGCGGGTATAGCCTTTATTTATGCGATGGTACCCGAGACCAAAGGAAGAACACTAGAAGATATACAAGCTTCTCTTACAGATTTTCTACAATGAGATTGAGATGTACATGTTCATAGTTATTCTTTTCTTATTTTCTTGGATTCAAATAGGGGAGGTTTATAGTATTTTTTTGTTGTATTTATATGTGCAATAGAGAGAAGGGATGATCACTTGAACAAGAAAAATGTTTAGATCTCCCTGTTTCTATGTGTGTTACACAGCTACTCATATTTAGACCGTCTCCAATGTATTTCTCTATTTCTATCTCTAAAATAGAGATGTGTTTCTCTCCAATATATTCCTTTATTTTTATCTATAAAAAAAATATTCTTAAAAGATTCTATTTTTATTTTACAACAAGTATCTTTTATTTTTAAAAGTTGCAAATCAACTCTATTCAATTTTACTTTTATAAGATTTTCATACATTTTTAACTTTGTTTAAACAAGAGTTTCACTAAAAAAAATGTTAGGTAAATCAAAAATGTCATTTTATGTTTATAAAAACTGTATTTTCTTATAAAAATAATTGTTTTTGATATAATTATAAAAGTTTAAAAATTAAAAGACTGTTTTGACATAAAAAGTAGCCTTTATAATAGAGGAATTCTATTTTTCTTCTATTTATAGGGGTGAAAATAGCATTCCTCTATTATAGAAGTGGATATAACAATGGATTGAGTATTTTTATTCTATTATAGTATTTGAAGGTGAATATAACAATGAGTTGGAGATTACTAAAAAACAAGAATAAAACTATGGCCGACTATAAAATAATTGTTTTCAGCCTCATTCATGTAATTAACTGAATTAATTTTAGGTATTTTAGAAAAAAAGTATTATATACTAAGTGTGTATATAACTAGTTAAACTATCTTTTAAAGCTTCGAAAATGAGTTTTTTTTTTCTCTAGTTGTCAACATAATCTAACTATCGCTGTTCCAACCACAACCATGACGGGTTTAGTGCACCTGATTGCATAAACTATAAAGATCTACTAGATTTCGACCCGTTTGTTTTCATTTATTTGCATTTATTTTTATATAAATATTTTATTTTTAATTCTAAATTAGTATATATTATAATATATATGAAGTGTGTCTATCATTTTTTAAAACATAATAATTTGCCATTTTTTAATTAAATATGTTGTTTCAAATTTTCACATCTATATAATATATATTTTTGGATCATTATTTTCTTATTTAACTTAATATATATAAATATTGAGACCCGCTCTTTCAAGGACGGGTATATTTTTTGTTTTATATTTCTTTTTAAATTTTAAATTTTCATATTTCCTTTATTTAAGGAACTATTATATAAATTTAAATTAATATTAAACATAAATATAATTAAAATTTTCAAATATAAACATAAATATAATATTAGAATCTAGTCTATTATTAAAACTGTAGATTGTAATACTATGTTAAATATTATTAGGTATCTAAAAAAATATTAGGTCAAAAAATAAAACACAGTTTTTTATAAAACACATTAAAAATCGTAGTTAAAATAAAATAATTTGACATAAACCGTCCACTAACATATGTATTATATTTACCTATATTATTATCAAGTGTTTGATCAAAATAAAATTATTATCAAGTGCTAATATCAAGATACGATCATGATTCATTTTTATTTGCCTATCTTATTAATTATATATATAACCATCAACTGATAATTAACTCACAAAAGTGGTTCCTTAGAATTGTAGAATTATCTAAATTACACCAATATGAAACATTTATAAGTATTCAAATATGTATTTGTTAACCAATCCTGAATTTTAAGAATAATTTATTAGAAATGATATATTATTAAACCATATGTTTAGTAATTAATAAATGGTAAATGATTTCTAGTTAAGGGTCCATTTTTAAAACAAATCATACATGAATCAAGGTTGTGACTTCTCTTTTAAATAATAGATATCACTTTTGAACTTTGATATTTTACCATTTTCGTGTTTTCTTTTTCTTTTTGGTGTTGTTAGTTACAAAACTATTTCATCCAAAAATTAACAAAAAAAAAACTACAGTTTAACCTCTTTAAATTAATATTTGATAAATTAATATAAACTAAAAATTCTATAAATTAATATAATTTTATAGTTTTAAATTGAGTTTTTGGTTCAATTAGTATATCGATAAATTAATAATCTGTATAAATTAATCAAAAATTATAGTTTTGGTGTAGTCCCAACATTATTAAATTATAGAAGTTTCACTGTATGTCGAACTGTAATTATTAAAACAGAAATATATAAAATATAATTTTAGAAAGGAACAAAAAGAACATTTTATCGAATTGTAATTATTAAAACAGAAATATAAAAAATATAATTTAGAAAGGAACAAAGAGAACTGTAACGCCCCGACCGCCCACGGCTAATGGGCCACCCACACCCGCTCTCTCTGCCCATGGATCCCATCCCATCCAACGGTCGGTCGTTAATTTTCCAAGGCTCGAAATTATTGCTTACTGACCCTGCAATCACCACATGACTTTTCCCCGTGCTTTAGCCTCACTTACACGGTATCGAGAATCACTTCCCGAGAGGTCACTCATCCTTTCACTACTCCAGCCCAAGCACGCTTAACTCTGGAGTTCTAAACGGATGTGTGACGGAAAAGATAAGTCAACTTTGGTGACATAGGTAGTCAAATCAATTCTCTTAAGCCTTTTCGTATATCACAACTCGGGATGTTACAATTCACCCCCGCTCAAAGAACGCAACGCCCTCGTTGCACCCCACGACAGGTCTCAAGACGCCTCTCAGGTCATAACTGAGACGGCTAACTAGCTCTGATACCACTTGTAACGCCCCTACCGTCCACGGCTAATGGGCCACCCACGCCCGCTCTCTCGGCCCGTGGGCTCCATCCCATCCGACGGTCGGTCGTTAATTTTCCAAGGATCGAAACCATTGTTTACTGACCCTGCAATCACCATCCAACCTTTCTCCATTCTTTGGCCTCACTTACACGGTATCGCGAATCACTTTCCGATAGGTCACCCATCCTTTCACTACTCCAGCCCAAGCACGCTTAACTCTGGAGTTCTAAACAAATGTTTGACGGAAAAGGTAAGTCAACTTTGGTGACATAGGTAGCCAAATCAATTCTCTTAAGCCTTTCCGTATATCACAACTCGGGATGTTACAAGAACATGTGGAAAATGTTTACCTTTCTCCACTTTTCATGATCTCATCAATTTGTTTAGTTTTTTTAAAAAAATTGGCAAGTTGTTCTAGAAATCGATTGTCAAATATACTGTAAAGCGTAATATAATTAGGATTGGGCGAAAAAAAATCAGAACTCAAAGAATCAAACCTAATTCAATCTGATAAAATAGTATCGAATCCGAACTAAAATTATTTAAATATTAGAATGATTCAAAATTTTGGTATCTAAAGAATCAAAACCGAATCCGATCGGAACCAAAATATTTTGGGTATCCGAATATATCTGAATCAGATTTATATATATATTTGAATATATTAGCCATTTTAGATTTAATATCCAAAAAAATATTCAAATTTATAATATATTTTGAAACTATCTAAAATATTTTAAAATGTATACAAATATTTCAAAATTAAATATCTAAAATAGTTAAACAATACTCAAAACACCAAAATATTTAAAATATTTAATTGATTTTCCATCCAAATTTGCAAGTCAAACCTATTTTTATGTAAAATTTAGGTATTTTAGCATATTTTGCTCAAAATTATATGTTATATATTCTTTTTATTTTTAGATTTTGAGAAATTTAAACTATATTAAAATTTAAAAAATAATTTAAACGGGTTATCTAAACTCGAACCGAACCGAGATTTGAGCCGAACCTGAACTAACATTTCTTGATGCCCCAATAAAACTAAAATTTTTAATTTCAAAAACTCGAAACTCGAATATATCCAAACTAAACTCGAACGGGTACCCGAACATCCATCCCTACTCATAGTTAAGCGACTAGTCACTGACTGGTAGATGTCTCTTTCATTTGAAAATATTGCAGTAAATGGTAATAAGTAAGTAAGAACCCTAGTTCCATTATTGTAAACTTTATTCTTAGGTCCATTATTTTAACTTACATTCGACTTTGTTAGGAGAAATTACAAGAATAAACCAAGTTGAAGATGAGAAAACTAAAAAAGTTGGCAAAATTGTAAAAAATCTATCTATTAGCAACAAACCAGTCAATCAGTTGGTACTTGGAAGAATTATTGGGTTCATGTTTTTTTTCCGCACGGATTCGACTTCTAGTTAGGTTTTGATTCAATGGCTTGACAAAAGTAAGCAGGCCTATGATATTTAGGCTTGGAAGACTAATTCTTTATAGAAGAAAGGGAGATTTTGTTGAATACCCTAATTAGAGATCTATATTAGAGAAATGCCCATGAATTAACCTAAAGGTGATTTGCTTTACAGTTTTAGTTTTGGTTGGCCTCTTATACCCTTCGAACACTATCTCACTCTCTCTCTGCCTCCTGGCAATCTTTCTTTCCTCTGCAACTTTGTCTCCTCTGATGAGACTTTCACTTTTTCTTATCCCCACTTTTTATTTCATATTTTTTTCTTAAATTATCTTTTCTTCTACAATTTTTATTTGCCAAAACAATTCAGTCTCTCTTCTTCTTCACAACGTAATTTTTGATTTTGAAATTTACTCAGCTTGATAGAAAAATAAAATTTCATTAACAAAAAATGATAATATTAGGTGTATGGAATCATGAATTATTAGATCGCTAACAAATCATATAACATCTAATTATATAGTTATCGGATAATAATTTGTTATGAATGTAAAACTATTCATGATTCTATACAAAATATTATCATTTATCATTTATCTAAATGAGAATCTTCGTCTAAAGCATCACAATTTCATAGTTTTTTTCCAAATTTTTATATTATTGTTAAATTAATTGTTAGTGGTTATCTTATTTATTAGAAACTAAACTAATTATGAAATAATTTAGTTTGTTGTCTATACATAATTTTTTAGCTGGTATATTTTTTGTTAATTGATACATTGTTTAAGAGGTGATTTGTTAATTGGTATATTGTTTAGCATATACTCTCTTAAATAATATTTGATACAACAATAAATCAAAACATGTAGTATGTTAAAATAACAATACACAATAATACACGCTATTTCCTCTTACACTCTTACATTCCATTTCCTTTTTTCTTTCATTCTATTTCCTCTTGTTTTTCTTATCTGTCATTGCCACTGTTCATCAAAATTTTGAAACTTCTCCTTTACACATTATTCGATATCAAACTATGTATCACTTAACAAAACATATACCGCATAACAAATCATGTATCAGATAAAAATAATTTACAAACAACATATTTACTCACCCCCAAATATCAATTCATTTGCCCTAAAAAACAAGAATAAAAAAGAATGTATAAGCTACCAAACCTTTTACCAGAACATTTATAAGCCACACCAATCATATATCAATTAACAACAACTCTTTTGTATTTGCTAATAAAATATATAGCAGGTATCAAATCATTTTCCAGATAAAAAACGATTTATAAAACAATATACCAGATAACAAATCTTAAATCAGTTTCAATTTTAGAACAATAAAGTGAAAATAACACCAAACTTATAATGGAAAATATTACATATAAAAATAGCAACGTTAATAGAGAACGTCAAAGTAAAAAATTTACTTGTGGAATGGTGGAAAAAATATATGAGATTTATTTTGATTCAATGGCAGTAGTTTCTAAGATGTCAGAAGTTGGTATTCTTTGAGCACTTTATCGGCGACAAAACTCAAGAATAAAATCAGATTGGAAGATTGAAAATGATATAATGAATCTCTAGTGATCACCATCGCTAACAATAATCCTAACAAAGTGTTGGATCAATATGATTAAGAGATGAAAGAAAATTAGAGATAAAAATAAAAAATAATTAGAAAAATGACGAGAGAAAACTAAGAAAAACAATAAAAAATGGACAAAAGACTAAAAGAAGAGATGAGAGAGAGATGGCAACTTATTGTAGAGTAAGGATAACGAATGAAAGAAAAATATATAGTTTGAAGAAGAAAGAAATTCGAGAAGAAAGAATGATGATAATAAATAAATGAAGGAAGTGAAATCATAAAGAGAGAGAGATAGAAAAGAACAAAATATGTGGTGCATGTGGTACCAAAGATAAAAATAATTAATACATAATATAGATAGAATATTATAGTCAAACATTTTTAATGGTTATAAATTTAATTTTGTAAATTTTTATGTCTATGTAATTTAATTTTTCTAAAACTTAACATTTTACTAAGAAAAAAAAATAATTTATGAATTTTCTTTTAGTTTTTTTTTTAATTTGGAGATATTTGAGACAAATGGAATGACCCAAACTAATCTCCAAACGAATGTGCAGTCCAGATCATTTCTTCAACACTAAAGTATGAACTCATATCTGTATAGGTGTTCAGGAGCAATGTGACTTAGCTTAGTGCAACATGTGGATTGAACGTGATATATGTTATTGTTTGAGCCTGTCTCTTTACCACCCTACCACATTATCCCGGACTTCCTTTAGGGTTTTAGAATATAAATGAATTGATATACAGCTAGAAGGAAGGAACTGTTTGTAAATGGATTCAGTTTGTACAAAACCAGGCTTTAAATTCTCATCCAGTAATTGAATCTCACTCACGTTAGGAGACCATAAGAAACATCTATGTGAAAAGGGAAAAAAACATCTATGTGCAAACGTGGGTGCCCACATAAAAGGGTGGACGAGATGATTTTGGTCCCTATTAATCAGGCCACTTGTGTACTTGCAACTCTTTTTCTTTAGTTTGAAAAAGATGAAAAAACATGCATGTATTGGTTAATTTAATGTATAGCCAAGATGAACCTTCCTTTCGTATCCTTTTCTCTATAGTGATTAGTGAAAAAGATGGAAAGATCAACATGCACGTATTGGCTTCTGGCAAGGTTTTTAGGTATCCTTTTCTCAATAGTGAAAAAGCTGAACAAAACAATGCGTTTATTCCTTGATGAATTTTTTCAAAAAAAAAGTATCCCTTAATGAAGCCAACATGAACCTTCCTTTCCAATTGTTTATTTCAGTTCTATCCAGTAAAACAAAGGACCCACATAGAACGCCAAAGCAATATAAAAGTTTAAATTAATAATTTGTTGGGTCAAGATATTACTATTAGATCAGTCAAATTTGTCGAGATTTTGATCAATTCCAATTTATTTATGCGAGAAATGCATGGATCAGCTTTGTGGTTTGCGATTCTTTGGCTGTACATAGAGAATAGTCAAATAAATAAAGTAAAATAACAAAAGATGGTCGACCAGGGAAACAAAGTTGCAGCGACGTTTCAATTCTTCGATAATTGATAACGACAAAGATTTTTGGTTTATTTGCGCATAACAATGACTACTTTATTCAACAAAAATGTCTATAATTCCTTCCCTAGTTTTCCTTGGTAAAAGAAAACCGGTAAATGTTGTTTTTAATCAGTACGTACGTAAATATTTTCTGAAAGTAACAATTTACATATGTCATGAACATATACTCATAAATAAAGAGAGAGACATATTAAAACTACCTCTGTACAAACAGATTCTTAAAAGTATGAGCAAAAGAAACCATGGAAAAGAAAATTCAAACCTATAGTCAAGTTCAATGTAGATGAATGAATAAAAAAAAACTAAACTATCCAATAAAATAAATTAAGATTGTAAACAATAAAGAGATATTGCTTTGAGTCGCCAACCATCTCATAAAATCTATGGGGGTCGACCTATTCTAAATTTCTAATAATATTTAACAAAATGCCACTACAAATTTAATAAAGTGAAACTAAGCTAGCACAGTTTGATCGACAAAGAGTACACGACCAAGTCCACTGAATATTAAAAAAGTTGTGCTAGATAATAAACCCCTTTTAAAAATGATTGTGTGACGTGTTATATAATATTCAAACTGTCCAAGTAGACGAGAATCCAAATACTCAATTTGCATATAAGAAGAACCTCTCAAGAAACTGCGAAGTCCTCACAACTCGACTTTTCTTTTATATCAGCTTACTCTGATTGTATCTTCTCCTTCTTCAAAACAAAGATAGAACAAAAATAAAATAAAAAGAAAGTAAAGAAAAAAGGTTCTGGAATGGAGAGACAAAAAAGCATGGAGAAAGGGTTACTGAGGAAGAGCTTAAGCATACGAGAGAGAAAGTTCCCAAACGAAGAAGCTTTTCTTGAATCAGGATTATCCAGAAAATCCCCCAGAGAAATTACTAAGAAAGCTCAAAACGACGATGGTGAATGTCGTGTTACTGCTACTGTTTTCTTTAGCACCTTTGTTGCCGTCTCTGGCTCCTTCTGCACCGGTTGTGGCGTGAGTCATCATTTTTCTGTTCAACCGGTTCAAACCCGGTTTATAGATTAACCATCCGGTTTTCACTGAACCAGCTTAATTGATTTGGATATTTTGGTTTCGTAGGCGGGTTTCTCATCGGGTGCGCAATCAGGGATTACCAAAGATTTATCTCTCTCAGTTGCAGAGGTAAATATATATTATTACTGCTCATTTTTTTCTTTAAAATTAAAGTAAATTGTGAGTTTGGCTTGTAATTTTACCGTCTTTGTTGCTCATGCAGTACTCAATGTTCGGGTCGATTTTGACACTAGGCGGTTTGATTGGTGCAATATTCAGCGGTAAAGTCGCCGATGTCTTGGGAAGAAAGCGGGTAAGATAGCTTACGCATTTCGGTTTGGTTTGACCGGTTATATAATCTATCTACCTAACCAGTTTCTACCACTTTTTTATGAAAAACAGACAATGTTGTTTTGTGAAGCCTTCTGCATCACAGGCTGGCTTGCTGTCGCATTGGCGCAGGTTTGTTTCTAGTTTCTACCTTCTACTTGTTGTTTGTCACTTTGTCTTGTTTATTATTCTCAAAAAATATATTTATTGTTTATTTCTGCGTTCCTTAGAATTAACTTTTTTTTTTGTAACACTCCTTAGAATTAACTTATTTTATATAAATATTCATATTTTGAAGGATGCATTATGGCTGGACTGTGGAAGATTGTTGCTTGGAATCGGCGTTGGTTTATTTAGCTACGTGGTAACTCCTATTATCCTAAATTCATTTTGACCACAAATGATAAAAGTATATACTTAAATGATAAATTACTTTATGTAGATTCCAGTCTATATAGCTGAAATTGCACCAAAACATGTCCGTGGATCGTTTGTGTTCGCCAATCAAGTACGTCTTCTTTTTTTTGCCAATCAAGTAGTTAACTTGGTTTATTTGACAGTTTAGGTTCTAACCAAATTAAGCAAACCGGTCCGACCTTGTTTGGTCCAGCGTTATGATTGGATTAAATATCATATGTTTTTGTTACAAATGCAGCTGATGCAAAATTGTGGCATTGCACTTTTCTTCATTATTGGCAACTTTCTGCCATGGCGATTATTAGCAATAGTCGGTAAGATTATTTCTACATAAATAATCTAAAGATTTACAATAGTTGAAATCGACTTAACATTATTGTTTTCTTTTATGTTGTCCAGGCTTTGTGCCTTGTGTGCTTCACGTCTTTTGTTTATTTTTCATCCCCGAATCTCCAAGGTGGCTGGTAAGTTTATTTATAACCAATCATATAACCGGTTTTGAAAGTAGGCCCGATTTTAAAATGGTTGTTTCGTATTTTCTGCTAATATCATGTTGTGCATATGTCAGGCGAAGAAAGGTCGTGATAAAGAGTGTCGATCTGCTTTGCAACGTCTTAGAGGATCTGACGTCGATATTTCTCGTGAAGCAAACACTATTAGAGTATGAAATTCCCATTAAAAAAAAAAAGAAATTCCCATTTTAAAATAAGAAATACCATTAAAGTTTAATATGTTTTGAATTTCTTTTTATTATTATTATTCTTGTGCAGGACACCATAGAAATGTCCGAAGTGGATGGTGAATCTCGAATGTCTGAACTGTTTCAGAGACGATATGCATATCCGCTACTTGTAAGTATTTGAACCAAGAGAAAAAGTTTTCAATGAAATGTGACTTTTTAATTTAGAAAACACCATAGTTCAGTTGTATTTTAAACCATTTATTAAATTGTGTGGTGACATATACATGTGTATACAGATCGGAGTGGGCCTGATGTTTTTGCAACAATTGAGCGGGAGCTCTGGTGTAACCTATTATGCCAGTAGCCTCTTCAACAAAGGAGGTAACTTCATTTTCATATATAACACTTTTAAATTTTTAATCGACAGTGTGAACATTTCATGTGTAAACAGTGCAATCCATTTTTTCTAAATATATATTTTTTTAAATGGCTTTTTTCTGAATATTTCATATTTAACTTTCAGGATTTCCAAGTGCTATTGGCACGTCTGTAATAGCTACGATCATGGTAAGTTAATTTTCATGATAAAAAGTTGCTTTATAATAGTAAACCAATTCCAATATGAAAAATGAAATAGTTATACGATTATTTTTTAGGTTCCGAAAGCAATGTTGGGAACAATTATAGTCGATAAACTGGGGAGGAGAACACTCCTAATGGTTAGATCTACTCTATAATTAATCAAATGTTATTAAACTTGAGTTTTTCTTCATTCAAATATTTTTATATTAATTTGAACAGGCTTCTTGTGCTGCGATGGGTTTAAGTGCTTTGCTCTTGAGTGTTTCCTATGGGTTCGAGGTGATTTTAAGTCTGCTATATTCACATTTATATTAATTATAAATATGCAACATTCTAAGCTAATTATTGTCTTCAAAACTTTTTCAATGTGGAGCAGTCATTTGGAATTCTCCCAGATCTCACTCCCATCTTTACTTGCATTGGCGTATTGGTAATAACCCTTTTTTAAAAAAAATACTAGTTATAAAAAGAACATATAACAAATGTTTCTAGCTTATACTTTAATTTGTATTGGATTAACTTCTTTTTCTGCTGATTAGTTTAGTTTGTAATTTATAAAACGTATAGGGTCACATTGTGGCATTCGCGATGGGGATGGGAGGACTACCCTGGATTATAATGGCTGAGGTATTCCACCACTAATATTTTATGTTTCTATTTTATATTTGATATTTCTCTTATTTTAATAATCAATAGTGAACTATGAAAGTATATCATAATGATTTGCACTAGTGTCGCCGTTGAATCATAGATTATAGTATGTAAGTCCGGAGAATGTGTTTGCGAGCTAATAGGTAAATTTTATTTTGTTTGCAGATATTTCCCATGAATGTGAAAGTATCAGCTGGAACCTTAGTTACCGTAACTAATTGGTTATTTGGATGGGTTATCACATATACTTTCAATTTCATGCTAGAGTGGAATGCATCAGGTAAATACTTAGATATAAATATGTAATAGTAATAACTAGTTACTATTATGATTATAATTTCTTTAATGGTGACTAATTATCTTTTTTTGTTCATTTTCTCAAGGAATGTTCTTCATCTTCTCGATGGTCTCCGCCTTTTCGATTGTATTTATATACTTTCTGGTACCGGAGACTAAAGGTCGATCTCTTGAAGAAATACAAGCGTTGCTCTCCAACTCTGTACAATAACTTGTCCTTTTGGGGGTAAAATGATCATATAAATCGGTTATTTTAACTGATTAGAAATTGATTATTATGATTAGTGTGCGTTTGAATGAGATTTGTGTATGGATTGAGTTTTGAATGTGAAAATGGCAACAATAATTTGTATATGGCAATGTTAAAATACGTATTCTGGCACGCTGTACGAAAATCACATGCAACGTTACCTAATTTCTCATAAAAACGTTACAACACCTAAGATGATAATGACTCAAACCACGTTAATCAACCATTACTATTTGATCACTTAAAAATAACGTTTAAATTCAACCTTTGATAGACTCAAATATAAGCTTGAGTGATGTGAATTTACGGAAAAGAAATTAAAAGCCCACACGTTTAGACAACACACTTATAGTTACTTGGAAACGAAATTGATACAATATCAACTTTATTTGAAAGATTACAAATCATGCAAAGGCAATGTAGTAGTTGCCTTTGGTAAACACTGACTACTAGACAATTCTGCTTTTGAAAAATAATTTTGATATCAAAATTCCAACCAAATCCATAAACAAGCTATGTTTACTTTAAATCCTCAGCTTGAACTAGTTTTAGGGTGTGATTGGTAAGAGCTGTGCTTTCATTTTTGACTGTGGAATATCGATGTGAATTTTTTTTGCTTTGACTTTAGATTTTTAATTTTTAAAAGTTTTTAGATTTGGACTGTAAGTATTTGTCTCTGTAGAAAAATTGTAAAGACATAAATTTAAAGAAGTGCTGTGAGTTTTAAAAAAGAGCTGTAATTTTTTAAAAAAATACAAATCAAGATTAGTGTAGATTTAGTGTTGTACAAATAAATGAATTGTAGAAAACACTCACAACCACTACCAATCACACTCTTAATAAATAGAAAACGGTGTAGACTAATAAACATACAAAGTAAGTAAGGGGGTTATTTGTAGAGAAAATGACACAAATAGCACTAGTCCAAATTTTATTCCCAAAAAAGCATTCAGGGTCAAAAATCACAAAAATATGTTTCATTAAAGGTATCAATTACCCTTATACCCCATGATTAATTAAAACAAAAAAAACATTTCTCACCGTCGTCGTCTTCTCGTTTCCTCTCGCCGTCGTTTTTTTCTCTCGCCGTCATCATCATCTCTTCTTGCCGTCGTCGTCGTCTCCTCTCACCGTCGTCTCCTCTCACCGTCGTCGTCTCCCCTCTCACCGTCACCACCACCATCGTCCCTCAGCTCTGTCATCACTATTGTTCTTTAGCTTCCTGATAATCTTCCTTAAATTTGCGAAAATCAATTGCGACGATCTCACTCAGCTTCGCCGTACGATCTCCCTCTGCTCTGCCCGTCAAATTTCTCTGTTTGGAAAGCAGAGGTCTTGGTTACATGGGATCTCTCCATTGAGGCAAACTGTAATTTTGGTGATTGATAGTATGAATATTTGGAGATATGATTGGGTTATTGCTAGTAGTACTATAGATTTCGGTAAGTCATGTGATAGAAGGATTTCTCAGTCATCGAGATCCCCAAGATACAGTGACCATCAGTTTCCATTCCATCAGTTTCCATCTAGAAGGTATAAGAAACTATAAATCTCTGTGTAAATTCTAATCTTGGCTTTCACAGTTTCACTGACACAGAAGAGATGTTCTGCCATCGCGTCAAAATGATGCACTGCAGTGGCGAACTAACCTCAGCTTCTCACCTGCTGGATATTCCAGAGATGGTTTGGAGCAGGATACGAGCGATGATGACAGTCACAGGTTTGGACTGTACACAAGCACAAGTAGACGAAGTGAAACTTTGGAATCCTGTTTTCAGAAATCACCAAGATGGGCTTCAGACTCTTCTACTTCTGGTGGGATTGAAGAGAATGCCATACCGAGAACAAATAGCTCAAAGCCTTCATGCTTGGATAAGGTAACTTGATCTTCTTACAATCTTCAAGATGAGCTTTTCATATAGATTTCATTCTTGGCTTTTCACAATCTTCACTGATGTAATTGACTTGTATCACATGAAAAACATTTTGATAGAGAAAGTACAGCTATCTCCCCGAGGTTAAAGTACAAAATGGTTTATTAGGCTTGTGGGATTGGTGTTTCATTATTGTGGAGAAAGAGTGGACATGAGATTATTATTACTAGCTTGTAATGTCTTCTGAAAATAAAGAAGAACATGTATCATGTCTGGTTTCTTTAGACCACAAGAGTTCGTGGAAACCGACTTATGGTATGAGAGGGAATGGGGCTGTAGATTCTGTTAATATGGTGTATCCACGAGGAAGGAAATCAAACTGTTAATCTTTTTTTTACTATAATGGCCAGTGATGTTTACTTAAAAAGGACAGAGTGTATTAAGCTCACAATTTCTACACTTTGTATAACTGAGAATGATATTCTGGAAACTCATTCTAAATATCTTACATACTATCCTAAAGATATCAACATGCATAAGCAGAACAAGACACCAAGCAAAAAAGTTTATAAATTTGTTACCATCTTATTTTCTGGAAGGTTTTCCTGAAACTACACAAATCTTTCCTGAAATTTTTCTAAACACTAGAAAATTTCACAAACACAAGAAACAAGAGACTCATAAGCAAATTCAAGAGCCTACCAAATATATCAACATGCCTAAGCAGAACAAGACACCAAGTAAAAAAATTTCAAAATTTGTTACCATCCTATTTTCTGGAAGGCTTTCCTGAAACTACACAAATGGTTCCTGAAATTTTTTTAAGCACTAGATAGTTTCACAAGCACAAGCAACAAGAGACTAATAATGTCATAAGCATATTCAAGAGCCTACCAAATATATCAACATGCCTAAGTAGAACATGACACCAAGGAAAAAAATTTAAAAGACCAAGTTTGACATGTGATTGATGTCTATATATATATATATATATCATCAGGTTGTAATATGGGTATGCATATGGGTAAATGATAACATTTCTTACACGCATTTTGATCCTCTTCAAAAACAGAGTTATGTAATAAAAGTAAAACACACTCATTTTATTTTCTGGAAACTCATCCTAAAAGTGCCAAAAGCTATCCTATATAATATATGTGTATTTAATGATACCACATTTAACACTTTTGCAAGAAAACACACTCATTTTAGTTTTCTGGAAACCCATCACTTTCTTTATAGAATAATTGAAAATGCTTCATGCTATTCTATTTTAATGTTCTTTGTTTGATATGTGTTATCTATTTTGTAGACAATGAACTCTATTTGGTGATTTGTAGAGCCAATGAATTTTCGTATAGATTTTGATTATGTTTTTTTTTGTTTTAGAAGATTAAGTTCCAATTTAGGATATCCATCCTGAACAAAGATTGTCTAACATTCCTTATATGCTTTTGATTCTCTTCGAAAACTGAAAACAAACTTATTCAAGAAAACACTCTCATTTTATTTTTCTGGAAACCCATTCTGAAAGTGCCAAAAGCTATCCTATATAAAATATGTGTTTTTAATGATACCACATTTAACACTTTCTCGATAGAATTATTGAAAATGCTTCAAGCTATCCAATTTTAATGTTCTATGTTTTATATGTGTTCTATATTTTGTAGACAATGAACTCTATTTGCTGACTTCTATAGCTAATGAATTTTCTTATAGATTTTGATTATGTTTTTTTTTGTTTTGGAAGATTAAGTTCCAATTTAGGATAGCCGTCCTGAGCAAGGATTGTCTAACATTCCTTACACGATTTTGATTCTCTTTTAAAACAGACTTATGCAAGAAAACACATTCATTTTATTTTTTTGGAAACCCATCCTAAAAGTGCCAAAAGCTATCATATATAAAATATGTGTGTTTTTAATGATACCACATTTAACACTTTCTCAATAGAATTATTGAAAATGCTTCAAGCTATCCAATTTTAATGTTCTATGTTTGATATGTGTTCTATATTTTGTAGAAATTGAACTCTATTTGGTAATTTCTATAGCCAATGAATGTTCTTATAGATTTTGATTATGTTTTTTTTTTGTTTTGGAAGATTAAGTTCCAATTTAGGATAGCCGTCCTAAGCAAAGATTGTCTAACATTACTTACAGACTTTTGATTCTCTTCTATAACAGACTTATGCAAGAAAACACACTCATTTTACTTTTCTGGAAACCCATCCTGAAAGTGCCAAAAGCTATCCTATATAAAATATGTGTGTTTTTAATGATACCACATTTAACACTTTCTCGATAGAATTATTGAAAATGCTTCAAGCTATCCAATTTTAACGTTCTATGTTTGATAGGTGTTCTATATTTTGTAGACAATGAACTCTATTTGGCGATTTATATAGCCAATGAATTTTCTTATGATTTTAATTATGTTTTTTTTGTTTTGGAAGATTAACTTCCAATTTAGGATAGCCGTCCTGAGCAAGGATTGTCCAACATTCCTTACAGGCTTTTGATTCTCTTCTAAAACAGACTTATGCAAGAAAACACACTCATTTTATTTTTCTAGAAACTCATCCTGAAAGTGCTAAAAGCTATCATATATAACATATGTGTATTTAATGATACCACACTTAACACTTTTGCAAGAAAACACACTCATTTTATTTTTCTGGAAACTCATCTTGAAAGTGCCAAAAGCTATTCTATATAACATATGTGTTTTTAAACCACATTAAACACTTTCTCGATAGAATTATTGTAAATGCTTCAAGCTATCCTATTTTAATATTCTCTGTTTGATATGTATTCTATATTTTGTAGACAATGAACTATATTTGGTGATTTCTATAACTAATGAATTTTCTTATAGATTTTGATTTTTTTTTGGAAGATTAAGTTCCAATTTAGGATAGCCATCCTGAACAAGAATTGTCTAAGATTCCTTACACGCTTTTGATTCTCTTTTAAAAAAGACTTATGCAAAAGCACACTCATTTTATTTTTCTGGAAACTCATCCTGAAAGTGTCAAAAGCTATCCTATATAACATATGTGTTTTTTTAATGATACAACATTTAACACTTTCTCAATAAGAAATCAAATCCCACGCTTTGTTGTTGTCTCTAGCACTGATACAAGCAAGCTTCAGAACTTCGGCAGTGACGTACTTGAATACTTGAGAACAACGACCATAGTCTCTGGCACGTTACCAAAACCTAGCTTACGTGAGGCTTGTCTGTGAGGTTTCTTCAGATCCAGGACGACGTGCTTTAATACTACCAAACATAAAAAATCCGTTTATGCTTAAGTAAAAATATATTGTTGTCTCCTGCTTCGATTTTCCATTAGAAAAATGCAAAGAAGAAAGCGTCTAATGTCACATACGGAAGGAACCACAAGGTAGCAAAGCTTTAACATTAAGTAACGGTGTAAATCCACTTTTTCGTTATACACCCAGCACCCAATACACAAGACACTTAATTATTCATAAGATTCAACTACCCAGAAGGTAAAGCTTTCAACTTTCAAACATAGATGACAATTAAAACAAGTCAAAATCACAATACAACGCAAATACAATCTCTTAAGCATCAATGAAGCAGCCATTCTATATGGAAGACCAGTGACCACAACCCCACCCACCTGTTTAAAAACAAAATCAAATCAAATCCTTGCGATCAGATACAAAACATACTCACTAGGTATGAACAGAGAGAAACTTTCACACTTACAGGTTGTTCCGATAGAGAATTGGTTTCGAGATCAGCACGACAGATTATATCCCGTGTCCCCCAGCTCCGCCTCCGCCTGCCAACGCGATGCAGCTCCGGGAGGTCCACGTCAAAGACTCGCAGCTCAGGGATCCAGTCTGCTGCGAAGATCGGGAAGCCGTAAGTCTGCGTATTCACCATTGCTCCTCCTCTTCTTAGCCAGGTTGAGTCGCGTCGAATAGATCGAGAGAAGAAGAATGGTTCTGATTTTTTTTTGTTTAATTAATTTTAAAACAAGGGTACTAAGGACATTTTACCCTTTAATTAATGCTATTTTGTGATTTTCTCTCTTTGGTGTCATTTTTGTGATAAAAACTTTAGAAGTGCTATTTTGGACAATTGTCCTTATTTGTAAGTGAATTTCCATTAACTTTGAAAATTTTGAAATTCCATTGTTATTGGTTATTAGATTTCAAAAATCGTAATAGAATTGATTGTTAGTGGTTTAATAATTTTCAAAATCTATTCAAATTTCTTGTTATTCAAAAAATTTTGTTGTTATTGAATTTTTAATTCTAACTAAATCTATTGTTATTGGAGATAAATTCTATTTATTTTTATTCATAAGGTTTAATTTTCAAAATATCATATGTATCTATGTGATTTTCAAAATTCATGTAATAACTCTTACCAAATATTTATTGCATTTTAAATCCAAATTATGTCCAAAACTATAATTCATTACATTTTATATACTTTTAAATTTTTAATATATAATTATATTTAGATTGTTTTATCATTTTTGAATATATATTTATATATTGGTATGACGTCTAGATTCTGTAGAACATATACGGAGTCAAGTATGACGTCTAGAAATTCCATTAACTAAGAGGGGGTTATTGGGAGAAGAATTTGTATAGAGTTTGTGAATTTTAAGAGTTGATTGATTTTAAAAGTTATGTGGATTGTGAAAATGTATATACATTGACTTATAGAATTTGATCATGATTTTCTTAGATTTGTCTAGCTTTTCATTAACTTGGATTACTAAAAAGAGGTTTCATTAAAGAGATACACTTGTTATATATAAAGAATAATAAAAAAATATTTCGAATTATAGTTTTCAAATTCTAACATTTTTATAAAAATTTTGTTTTTTTTAATTTTCTTTTTGAAATTTGAAAATGATTTTCCAAACTATTATAAACTTTTTATTTAAAATTTTTATATATATAAATATAATTATATATTGAAAATGATAAACATTATAAATATAAATTATGTTTTCAAAAGTGTAATGGTATACAAAATGTAATGAATTATAGATTTGGACATAATTTGGTAAAAGTTGCACATAGATTTTGAAAATCACATGGATACATATGATATTTTGAAAGTTGGGTCTCATGAATAAAAATGAATAGAATTCATTTCCCAATAACAATAGATTTAGTTAGAATTAAAGAATCTATAATAACAAAACTTTTTGAATAACAATGGATTTGAATGGATTTTGAAAATTCTTAAACCAATAATAATAGATTCTATTAAAATTTATGAAATCCAAGAACCAATAACAAAGGAATCTCAAAATTTCCAAAATTCATGAAAATTCATCTCCCAATAACCCCCCCTAAGCCTTTGGATTATCAAGAAAACTTGTTTTATATATAAGAGTAATAAGAAAGTTATGATCAAATTTTTTAATAAACTTTTTTTGATAATCTAAATTCATAAAAATCTATGTCAATTTATAGAAATTATGATCAACTTTGATAAGTCAATGTATACATATATTCACAATCCACGTAATTTTTAAAATCTAACAACTCATAAAATTTACAAACTCTATATAAATTCATCTTCCAATAATATCCTCTAAATTGCCTTCTTGAGATTCTGGTCACATTTGGTCAAGAGATAGTAATCATCTATCTCTCCACTATAAAACCAAAATCTTATGTTGCACAAAAAAAAATCTAATAGAAATCTAAAACGACAAGAGGTAGATAAAAAAAGGTAAACGATAAGTAAAACACTCACTCATTCAATTCAAAAAAAAAAAAAAAAAAACACTCACTCATAGCTACTACATTAGTGTTTTACTTCATTCGAAAGGTTTCTTGGAGTCCTTATGGAGAGACGTGAACACAGTGCCGGTTTTTGACTATGGTAACAGAGGCAATGGCCTTGGGTCTATGGATCCACAATTTTTTTTAGTGTGATTTTAGTAATAATAAAATGCCCAAGTTAATTTGCCAAGGAACAAATAGCTAGTAATTTTATAACAAAAAAAACCATAATACCTACACATATGTGTGTATTGTCTTTTCGTATTTAAAGGAACTCATACCTCTTTTTCTATTTGTTTCAGGTTATTGAAATTTGTTTGGTTAAACTTAAAAAATGCAATGAAAAAAGTTGAAAGAGACGTTTAAAATAGGGCCTATATTTCTCTGTTTCATTCAAGGATATTAAATAGTTTAAGACAGTCCTGGGTGTGGACATAAACATGCCTAAAGTGGATCCATCAGCTAAACATAGTGATCATGGCTGACATCTCGTGTGTTGCTATTGAAATGGACTGGGTCAAGTGGAAGGTGGAAAAGAGTTCGGGTGATTCCAAAGCAAAGCGTGCGAGAGTAAATAATTTTATTTCGGAGAGTAAAAGAACAGAAGCAAAAGGGCATTTGGTCTAGTGGTATGATTCTCGCTTAGGGTGCGAGAGGTCCGGAGTTCAATTCTCCGAATGCCCCTTGTTATATTTTTATCTTTTTCAAACAAAGTCCACCGGAGTCAGTTTCCCAACGATATTTTATTTATTTATAAATTTTATTTCGATTTCACGCGGAAGAAAAAAAAAAAGAAACTTTATTTGATTTGAGCAATCAGATCTCGTCGTCGAATCGAATCGAATCATTGCAAACTTCAAATCGGAAAGCTAACCGTCTCGGAGACCACTGTGAATGGCATGGAACTGATCTCATCATCAACAATCACAAACTCAGCTCTCTGCTTAACCCTAATCTCCACCTTCCTCTTCTTCCTCCTCCTCCACACTCCACCCTCTCCCACTCACCATCATCATCGCTCTCTCCTCGCCGCGAATCACACCTCCTCCTGCCTCTCCTCCCGATCCCACGACAATGACTACCTCTCCCTCCACTTCTGCGTCTTCAACGAAAACCTCCTCCTCACGATCCCCTCCCTCTCCCTCCTCGTCCTCCTCCACTTCCACATCCTCATCACCACCGCCCAGTCCCACTTCTCCCTCGTCACCACCAAGCTCGCCGATCGCCTCTCCCTCTCCCCCAGCATGGCCGCCGTCACTCTCCTCGCCCTAGGCAACGGCGCCCCCGACGTCTTCGCCTCCGCCGCCGCCCTCCGCGGCGGCCAGTACCGGACGGGGTTCGGAGCCATCCTCTCCGCGGGGACCTTCGTCTCGGCTTTCGTCGTCGGGTTCGTCGCGATCCACGCCGCGCCGTTCAGCGTCGACGCGGCGTCGTTCGTGAGGGATGTGATGTTTTATCTGGTGGGCGCTTCGTTCCTGTTCTATGTGTATCTGAGTGGGGAGATATTCGTGTGGCAGGCCGTTGGGTTTGTTGGGTTTTATGTTTTCTTCGTGGGCTTTGTGTTTTGGATGGATTTTGGGACTAGTGTTGTTGAGAAAGGCAAGGTGGTTGTTAGTGAGGAAGAGAAAGACTTTTTGAGAGTTGAGATTGGTGGTGGTGGTGGTGGTTCTCTTGAGAGCTTTAAAGCTGAGAAAGAACATCGGTTTTCCGGAGTTTTGAGGCTTTATGGAAGGGTAAGTTTGTTTGATCACAATGCTGGAGATTGTATGGTGTAGTGGAATCTGATGTTGCTGAGTTTAAGATTATGTGTGTTTTAAAGGGTTTGATGTTATGATGAAAGTCTCTTTGCTACTTTTGTGAATGAACATTGTAAGCGGTTTAAGCTGGATTGTTGTAGCTGCGTTAATAACACAGCTCATGAACAATCGTAGATTAGAGAGCTAACATGTTAAAAAAGCGGTTGGGGAAATTGAGTTTGTGGTATTCTTGATTTGGTAGTCTTCTCCTTTTAACCTGTGAGCTTCTTTTGTTGTATCACATTGCTGGGAATTGTATGGTAGCTTCATCTTAAGCACTAGCTGTGAAATCGTTAGATTGCTTGATAATTAGTCTTTGATTTTAGTTTGTGAATGCGCATTTGTAAGTAGTTTAAGCAGTTTCAACTCGATTCTAGCTGTGTTAACGGCTCAGGAACAGTCGTCCACTCGTGTAGCTAGACATGTTAAAAAGTAGTTGGTGAGAGTGAGTTTGTGGCGTGCTGGATTTGTTTATAGTTAGGTGATTGGAGATAGCTCGAGAGTCGCTAATCAAAACTCTCTATGGGGTGTAATTTGGAGTTCACCGGTTTTGAATTTTGATCTTATCCGGTTACTGTAGTTTACTTTCTCTGTTAGACTGCATAATGCTGATAAGTTTGAGCCTTGACATCTTAAATTTGATTTTACGACTGATCAGGTTATCTGATTTTGCTTTCACTGTTATGACTGCAGATATCAAGGATGTGGGAGACTCCTGTATCAGTTCTTTTGTTGCTCACGATACCAAAAACTTCTCCTTCTGAATGGTCCAGGTTTTACCGTTCTGCCAACATTATCTTCTGCCCTCTTACCCTTTTGTACGCTTGCAACTCATTTGTACCCCTAAACCATCCAATCTCATTCCTCTTTCCAAACACCCATCTCCCACTTTGGACTGTCGTTCTCTTCATGACCTCTTCCCTCGCTTTCCTTCACTTCACCATCGAAAAACAACCCCCCAAAACCGAGCAAATGCCTGTCATCGTTGTAGCTTTCGTGATGAGCGTTTTCTGGATATCGACAATCGCTGGTGAGCTCCTCAACTGCCTGGCTGCGCTTGGAACCCTCCTTGAACTGCCCCCGGCGCTCCTTGGTCTAACCGTTCTTGCGTGGGGAAACTCTGTCGGCGACCTTGTTGCCGACGTTGCAGTGGCAAAGGCGGGTCGACCAGCAATGGCCATGGCCGGTTGCTTTGCGGGTCCGATGTTTAATATGCTTGTTGGACTTGGGACAGCCTTGGTGATGCAAACAGCTAATGTGTATCCAAAAGCTTACGAACTTGGATTCCACGTTGGTATTGTGATCGCTTTCGTCTTCTTGTTGCTTAGTCTAATGGGATCACTGCTGGTTATAACCTGGTCTAGATTCCGAGTTCCGAGGTTCTGGGGGATCTGTCTTGTAGGACTCTATGTAGTCTTCACGTTTGTTAGTTTGATCATCGCCACATTTTCAACCTGATCATATACTCAAATCTTGGATCAACGAAAGATTTCACTGTTGTTGTTGTTGTTGTGATCATTTGTGAGGCAGATTAGGAAAGTTTGATAGATAGGTTAAATACATGTGAAGAGCAAAGAATATGCATATGATTTTTTGGGAGAAGATTGTATTCCTATTTTCAGAAAGTTAATAACAAACAAATATTCATAGTTCATACTACATTCGGTTAAGTATATTTGATTGTAATATATTTTATACATGATTTATGTATAAACCACACATTTGAGAGGTAATCTATGTTCTCAAAACCGGTTTAGACAATAATCTCATACTATAAAACTAGGTGTTTTGCCCGCACATGCGGGCATAAATTTCTTATAAATAATTATTAGTTTATGTCTTATTAATCTAAAACCAGTATAATAAATTATTATTTATGTTTTTAAATAGTTAAATCAAACATCAAAATATTTATATATGTCAAATACTTTTAATCAAAATATATACTTATTATTGTGTTAAGTTTTTTTAAAGCACTCATATCTTAGATATAGTTTAGAAAATATATTTATATTTTTTGGTTGACTAATATTTAATAATAAATTGTTTTGTATCTTAATTTTTTTTTAACTTTTATAATAAAAATATTGTTTTCAGATAAGCACAAAAAAGAATATATATAGAAGAATTATCTTTTTTTGATAATTCTAAAATATTATTTTGTAATCAGTTATTTAATATAGCATATAACATATAAATTTTATATCATTAAAATAAATTAGTGAATAGTTAGAAACTAATAATAAATTAGTAACCTATCTAAAAGTCTAAAACTTAATAAAAATATGACAAATAAAAAAGCTAATATAACATATAAATTTAATATTAATAAAATAAAATTCATTTTTATTTATATAGAATATTCATCAAGACTATTATTTTAAATTAATGATTTAGTGACTCAGCTCAAAACAAATATTACATCAATGATAATTAGCTTAAACTTAATAAAAATATGACAAGTAATCAAAATTAGCTAAAATCATGGAGAACATGACAAATAAACAAAATCAATTCATAAATAATAGTATAGATATCTAACTATAGCCTATAATTTCTTTACACATTGTAAATATTTATTTATTTTTCACTTCCAAGTTCCAACATACTTTTTTCGATATTTACAAGAATGTAACTGTTTATTTGATTTTCTTAATTACAGTGTGTAAACTACTAATCGAGTCAAAAGAGTAATAATTAATTAAATTAAATTAAATTACATAATAATAATAATAATAAGAAAACAAAGCATGATCTGACAAGGCTACAAGAATCTAGACGAAAGCCCAACGCTTGACACGACACCCATCCTCTTAAAAGCCTTTTTCTACTTACTCCCTTTCTCTTCTCTCCTCTTCATTGTTAAAGTCGAAAAAGGGGGAAAAGCAGCAAAAACCCTAAATTAAAACAACAAAATCAAAAAAGATTAAAAAACCAGATCTTCACGCTCTTCTCCTGCATCAACAACCTCGAGATTCTCCTCCGCAAATCCACCCTCAGAAGGTCACTCTCCTTTCCCGATCTCGTTCTTTCTCTAATCTGTTCTGTTCTCGCATATGTTTAATGAAAATCGTCACATGGCATGGTTGCTGTAGGAAAGCTTCTTACTTTGCTGTCTCTCTGTATCGAAAGAGATTAACTTTATGGGTTCTAATAAGTAGATTTTGATCTAAAATACATAAAGCTGGAGTCTTTCATACTTACTGCTGTTTTAGATCTTCTGGGTCGATTCTCAAATTTTGATTAAACTATATATTATATAAGTCTGGTTAGATGTTTGATTGAAAAAGCTATTAAACAGATCAAAAGTTTATGTCTTTTATGTTTTGTTTGTTTCTGGTAGAGAATGGATCAACAAGAGCATGCACAGTCCGGAGCCATGAACTACGGCTCAAACCCATACCAAACCAACCCCATGACCACCACCGTAGCCGGCAGCGCGGGCCCCGCAGCACCTCCCGGGCAGCTAGGGTTCCACCAGATCCATCAGCAGCAGCAGCAGCAACAGCTGGCTCAGCAGCTCCAGGTCTTTTGGGAGAACCAGTTCAAGGAGATTGAGAAGACAACCGATTTCAAGAACCACAGCCTTCCCCTCGCCAGGATCAAGAAGATCATGAAGGCCGACGAGGACGTGCGTATGATCTCCGCCGAGGCGCCCGTCGTGTTCGCGAGGGCATGCGAGATGTTCATCCTGGAGCTGACGCTCAGGTCGTGGAACCACACGGAGGAGAACAAGAGGAGGACGCTGCAGAAGAACGATATCGCGGCTGCGGTGACTAGGACCGATATCTTTGATTTCCTTGTGGACATTGTTCCGAGGGAGGATCTGAGGGATGAGGTCTTGGGGAGTATTCCGAGAGGGACTGTTCCCGAGGCTGCTGCTGCTGGATATCCGTATGGATACTTGCCTGCTGGAACTGCTCCGATAGGGAACCCGGGGATGGTTATGGGTAACCCCGGTGGTGCATACCCGCCTAACCCTTACATGGGTCAACCAATGTGGCAGCAACAGGGACCTGATCAAACTGACCAGGAGAATTAAACTTTGGCAAAGAAACTGTGAGTTTTCCAGCTTCTTTTTTAGAGCTAATGATAGTGTCTTTTAAGCTCATAGTATCTTTGTTATGTTTTTTTGCAGAGCTCTGGAATTAAGAAAGGAGGGGAGACTTTTAGAGAAGAAAATGAAAGGAACATATCAGAAGAATTTCAAATCAGTGTGGTAGAAGAAGAATCTAAGTCTTTGTTTTATGTCTGTCTATTCAATCCTTTCTTTAAGGAAAAAAATTAGGGATGAACGAGAAGAAGACTGTATAAAACTATAACTCTGTAAGGGAACAAGTGTGTGGTTTGACAAGGTTTTTTATTTCTATGTTATTCTCTCTTTTATCTTTATCATATTTCTCTTCCCATATAAACCACAAAAAAAAGTGCTTGATTTCAAGTATTTCATTGAAACAGTTTGGTATTTGAAACAATTATTAAATGGAAATAAAATAGTGAAAACAATAAAAGAAAAAAACAAGTAGAAGATGACCTGGCAATTTTATCCCGGTTTGTATTTTGATTAGCTTTATCCATAAGAAGCTTTACTTGGTCATTCTTTGCCTTGTGTGACTTGAACACTGAAGCTACTACAGTGATGGCGATGAGTAATAATTATGGAGCTTTCATTGAGAAATCTACAATCTCTCCAACGGCCTCTTCCTCGTGTCCTTCTCTAAAGGGTCTTACCTTCGCCATCAAAGACATGTACGGTATCTATATTAATTCACAACTTGTTCCTCTGCCCCTGTTTTCTTGTGTATTGATCTGAGCATTTTGGTTCAAACCAGCTTTGATGTGGAAGGACGTGTGACCGGTTTTGGTAACCCGGATTGGTTAAGGACTCATTCAGCAGCTACTTCCACATCTCCTGTAGTTTCATCTCTCTTGGAAGCTGGTGCCACTTCTTTGGGTATTACCATTATGGATGAAATGGCATACAGGTCTTTTACTAATATTTCACTTCAAACCGATTTTAGATTCTATAAAATAAAACCAACTGTGGTTAGGTTTTTTGCGTTTCTTGGCCATGAATTTACAGTATAAACGGAGAAAATGCGCACTATGGGACTCCGGTAAACCCAGTTGCTTCAGATAGAGTCCCTGGAGGATCTTCAAGTGGCTCGGTTGTAGCTGTAGCTGCCGGTCTTGTTGACTTTTCAATCGGTGAGTATGTCGTTCTAGGCTATGCATTCGGGTTTAAGGCTCGAGTTATTCGGGTTGAAATGTTTAGGACTAGTTCGAACCTGAATATTTTCTGATTGGATTGGTTCAGTAATGTCAGGTTCGGTAGAATTTATGTTTTTTTATAAAACCCAAAACATGACCGAATTAAAAATAGTTCGGATTAGGTTTCTGTTTTTAAAAATAATCCAAAAACTTAAATTAAGCCCAAAAACTAAATTTTTTTTGGATAATTTATTTTTTAGAATAATTTTTTTACTTATAAAATATATTTATATATTTGTAGTTATTTTAAAATTATTTTTTGAAACAAAAATTAAAATTAATTAATATATGTAAATGCTCTGTTTTTTCATCAAGCAGGAACTGATACTGGAGGGAGTGTACGAGTTCCGGCGTCTTACTGTGGTATTTTCGGATTTAGACCATCACATGGAGTTGTTTCCACTGTCGGAGTTACTCCAATGGCTCAGAGCTTCGACACAGTTGGTAAATACAAGTAAAAAAACCTACATGTTATGACTTATGAGTTAAACACTGTCTACTTGATATAGGCATTTGCCTCTCTAGGCTGGTTTGCTCGGGACACAGGTACTTTGAAACAGGTAGGCAGCGTTCTCCTGCAGCAGCCTGACTTGAACGCTACGGAACCAAGTCAACTGATTATTGCTGATGACTGCTTCAAGCTGTGTAGTGTACCACGTGATCTGTTAGTGCAACCTCTAGTTAAATCAGTGGACAAATCATTTGGAGGTAAAATGCATCAAATAAGAACTTAGTAGTTTTTTTTTGTTAATAAGGGAAGGCTTCTTGTTTCTTTATTACTCTGTTCTGTGTCAAGGCAACACTGTGATAAACAAGATGGATCTTGGAGAGTACATCCAAGAGAATGTTCCGAGCCTTAAGCATTTCATGACAAGTGAGACACAACAAGAGTTCTGTATTCCGTCTCTCATGGCTCTGTCGAGTTCAATGAGAATGTTACAGAGGTACGAGTTCAAGATGAACCACGGTGAATGGGTCTCGTCGGTGAAACCAGAGTTTGGTCCTGGAATATCAGAACGGATTGAGGAAGCTATCAGGGTGTCTGACGAGAAGATTGACCTTTGCCGGTCTGTTAAAACAGAACTCCTAACGGCTCTTTCAACTTTGCTTGGGGTATAAGCTTCTTCCTATTTCTCCCAAAATATATTTGTACAACAAAACACGTCAAAAGGATCAACGGACCAACTTTGGTCTGGATGGATTACAGATTGGGTTTTAAAACCATATTAAATTAAATTAATTTCCAACCTAAAACTAACTTAAAATTCTTTCCCATTTCTGACGTGGAACTTTTACCAAAATATATTCATCTACTGAATATATAAATGGTTTTGTAGGATAACGGTGTATTGATGATTCCCACGGTACCAGGTCCTCCACCACATCTCCAAGCTGATGTAGTTGCACTAGAGTCTTTCCGGAGCAGAGCCTTCAGCTTGTTGTCCATCGCTGGCGTCTCTGGATTGTGTCAGGTAACAACAAAGTCAATGTATTTCTTGAGGAGAAAGTTATGAACCGATCTGGTTTTTCCTTGACAGGTTAGCATACCATTGGGGCTGCACGAAAATCTTCCCATATCCGTATCATTGGTGGCTAAGCATGGCTCAGATGGTTTTCTTCTCAGTCTTGTGGATTGCCTTTCGAAATTCATTTGATTTTCAGCGAAAATGTATGTTTTAGCATATCTTATTTGGTTTAAGTCTGGTCACACCTCATCTTCCCTGCTTCCAACACTCGCCGTTTGCATCTCTAGTCTACTCGATCTCCATCCCTTTGCATCTCTAGTTTACTCACTTTTGACCTCAATCAAAAAACTGCACGTGTAAGTGGGTGTCAAAGTGAGGGCTAGAGTCATGTATGTGACCAATATTTTGAAAATTTTACTAAAACGACGTTTTTAACCATACGATACATATATGGTTGCTATAATATATGTCAAGTCTGATGAATTGTCGATTTACTGACGTTTATTAGTTATTACTTTTATTACTGTCGATGTAGATTTGGATATGTTTGAAAAAGTTTAGAAGATATATTTAAAATAAAATCGGGCTAATATCATACTTATTACGGGTCATTTGTTCGGATAGTATAGAACAAAATTTTATAGTTAAAAATTCAAAAAAATCGTAATAGGCCTGTTTCCTTTGCAACAACAACCAACAAGTTATAACTATTTTAATGTATGGCAATTATATTTTGGAACCGACATGTTAGTGTCCAACTATCCTTTTATTTTGTCCAATTATTTAAAATTTGGACGCTAGTTGGCAATCAAATTATTATTTTGTCTAAGCTAACTAATCACTACTAGTTGGCCGGCCCGCACCCTGTGCGGACATTGTACAGATTCAAATTATACGGGTAGAGTAGGGTCTACGGATCAACCCACCCCGTCCGTCCCGCCAACCCGCGGGTCACCTAGTTTTTTACTCATAATTTCGATCTGCATGACCCGCAATGAAAGATTCAAAATACCTGCACCCATCCCGCCCAAATTTGTAGGTAATTCGTAGGACCCGCGGGTTAAATATTACGGAATATTTTGTATCTATTTAAGAGAGAGAGAGAGAGATAGAGATTTAGTGTTTAACCCGCGGGTTTAACCCGCGGGACCCGCGGGTTAAACACTAAATCTTTCTATCTCTCTCTCTCTCTCTCCTCTCTCATCGTAAACCTTTTTTTTGAAAAATATAAAAATATAAACATTCTTTTAATTTACCGATTATTTTTTTAACTACCACAATTTTGATTTATATAGGAATGTTTCCTAGTTTAATATTTTATCATGAATTTTTCTTGGGTGAATTACCAACTAATCATAGTTTGCCAAATAATGTACAACATTTTTTAAAGATAATAAATAAAATAATAATAATTTGTGTTAAGTTTTTAAAATAAATGAAAATATTATTAGCTGCCATTATACCCTAAACCCTTGGACAAATCTTAAACCCTTGGGTAAAAATTCAAACACTAAACTCTAAAATCTTGGATATACCCTAAACCATTGGATAAATCCTAAATACTAAACTGTAAACCTTTGGGTATACCCAAAACACTAAATCTCTCTCTCTCTCTCTCTCTCTCTCTCTCTCTCTCTCTCTCTCTCTCTCTCTCTCTCTCTCTCTCTCTCTCTCTCTCTCAAATTTGTGTTACTTTCCTATTTGTAATTTGTTAATTTTTTTATTAATATCTTACCTTATTTTCATTGTGTATTATTTACGCAACTTGGTATCATATTTATTACTTTGTTTAAATAATTTACCTTTAGTTAATTTGGTTTTAAATTTTTAATAACTTAACTTATATTAAATACGGATTGCTTTGGCAAGTTGATATCATATTTACTGCAGATCAATTTATGATAATATAATAGGTATCTTAATGTTCTAAGATCACATTTCCTAGAAATCAAACAGATAAATGTTGTAATAACATGTCAAACAGATGAATGTTGTAATTCTTGGGTGAATTACCAACTAATCATAGTTTGCCAATTAATGTACATCTTCTTTTAAAGATAATAAATAAAATAATAATAATTTGTGTTAAATTTTTAAAATAAATGAAAAATATTAGTAGCTGCAAAAAGAAGAATTTTTTTTAATAATTTTAAAATCGTCACAAAAAAAGTAAATCATAAACAATAAACACTATACCCTAAACCCTTGAACAAAGCTTAAACCCTTGGGTAAAAAACCAAAAACACTAAACCCTAAATTCTTGGATATACCCTAAACCCTTGGATAAATCCTAAGCCCTAAACTGTAAATCATTGGGTATTACCCAAAACACTAAATCTCACTCTCTCTCTCTCCTCCTCATCGTAAACCTTTTTTTTTTGAAAAATACAAAAATGTAAACATTCTTTTAACAGTAATTTGAATCCCAAGAGTATTTACTTCACGATTTTAAATGTAATTTACCATGTTTATAAATTGTTAATTTTTATTAATAACTTACCTTATTTTCAATGTGGATTACTTGCGCAACTTGGTATCATATTTATTACTGTGTTTAAATATGATTGTACGACAAGTTAGTATCAAATAATATATTCATACAATTTATTAATGGAATTATGTTGAATGATATATTTCGTTTGGAACTCCACCAACGAAATATTAGTCATAAAGGTCTCTATCTTGTTCAGGAGACCGAAATTTCCAAGATAGATATCATGTAAAGCATCTACACGAATATTAGTCTTCTTGTGCAAGTTAGATTTATTCAAAATAAGACAACAAGATTAAAAACGACTTTGAAAATTTAGCAATTAATGTATTAAAACAAGTATTTATTGTAATTCTTGCGCAAGTTATGATTAATGAGAGCAATTAATATAATATTCCGATTAGCAAATTATGATTAATGAGAGCAATTGGTTAATGGAAATATATTAAATTTGTAAGGTATAAGTAAGGTATGTTCATAATAATAAGTTTCCTAATTAGATATAAATCGTATTATGCCATTAAGACATTACTAAATGGTCGACATTTAATAATATTTTTGCGCAAGTTTTGATTTATGAGATTAGAAATTAATATAAATGGTCGACATTTATTAAAATTCTTGCGCAAGTTATGATTAATGAGATTAGCAATTAATGTAAATGATCGACATTTATTAATATTCTTGCGCAAGTTATGATTAATGAAATTAGCAATTCATAGTTCATACAGTCCAAGCTTCTCAGGCTTTCACTTTCCAAGAGACCACCAAGTTAACGTTTCTACTCGTTTTTAAAATTCGATCATAAGTATGAAAGCACAACAGCAACCATTGAAAAGCCAAATAAAACAAGGCTATAAAATCCCTCGCCACAAAAAGAAATTTTAAAAGGCAAAAAGAAAAAAAGAACAGACTTGTTGCTGATTTTAAAATTGAAAAAAACAAGGCAATAACATTATCGATAGATTTTATGGTTCATCATGTAAATAACAGAACATACACTCTTTTTACTCATTGCGGATTGTCTGATACTTCCCCCACAATGATTCAGACCTCTTCATCTCAGCCATTAAGCTCTTGAACTTGTGGCTGTAATCCACTCTACTGTTCATTTAATTAAATGAGAAAAAAAAAACAGATTAGTTTGAATGTTAACGCAAAAAAGAGGAAAAATCATAAAATGGAAAGAGAACCTGATTCGATCCAACGATGAGATAGCACGAAGAGCACTTCTGATCATGTCTTCATTAAGGTCATGATCTTGCTTCAAATAAATCTACGATTAATCAAATCATATAGAGAGATAAAAAAATTAACCTGCATCGTGGTGAAATCGTTATAATAGGACATCTGCATATAAACCAAAAGAAAAGTCAGCTATGATGAAATATGTATATATAAAAGTTTAATGATGTAAAATAACAAAAACAATATCAACGTAAAAAAGTTCAGAATAAAAAGTCAGTTGCTTCGTTTCTTCTACTGTGAATGTCTTATATATAGTAAATTGGTGGACGTTTCTCAATGATTTAGCTTGCATGATAAGCTAAAATATCATAATATTTTAACAGATAAACATAATAAATTTGTAAAATTAATCACGAATATGCATTTTATACGATGCGAAACTTGCGCAAGTAGTAAATATAAATAAGGTATGTTGATAATAATTAGTTTCCTAATAAAAATATAAATAATGTATGTTGATAATAATTAGTTTCCTAATAAAATATAAAACGTATTTCCCATTAAAACATTTAATGATTAGTCAACATTTATTAAAATTCTTCTGCCAACTATGATTAATGGTCGACATTGATTACGATTCTTGCGCAAGAAATAATTAGTGCGTTTGACAATTAATGTCATTTTCCAATTAAAAGGTCGATGAAAAAAATAAATCAAAAAGAATAATTAGAAAAATTCGACCAATGGAAACGCGAGAATTTTCGTGAGAAGAACTGTGTGAGCGCCACGTGGCGTTTGTATTCTCTTTTAATATATAGGAGTATACTTAAATTATTAATAACTCGTACCTAATTAACAATGTATATCGGTTGGTTTTGATCTTTCAACTGACTATCAATACATAACTTTGAAAAATGGGATTCTTATGATTTGGTCTACTTAAACGACATATGGCGAAGCCAACAAAAACTAGTTATTTAAGAAACAGTCTGTGAGAAATCAACGACCAGTGATTTCTTTAATCTATGATTGCAAACAATCACAAGCTTGGTGACCCGTTTATATATATATATATATATATCCACAATAATGGTAAGACTATTTCTACAATTATAACACGGGCCTAACTTGCGCATGGAAGCTAATAACATTCGCAGACTCACCTAACCAATTGACTTTCATGCATCTCAAAGCTCGTGCTGACAACCTCACAGCCAAGATATCGCACCTTTACCTTACCTGTATTTTACCTGTATATACACTTTTCATATACGTGCATGTATCTCTGAGATTATTAATATATGCATGCATGTTTTGATGTTTTAAGAGCATATAGAGAGTGCCAGGGGAAAAAATGGGGTTAAAAATCAAAAATAAGAGCAGGAGGATCTTGATGTTTTATCTGACCCTAATGTCTTTTTCGTTTTTGGGTTTGGTAGTAACGTTTAAACCTCTGTTTCTACTCAATCCCATGATGATCAGTTCTCCATCGATAGTTGAGATTCGTTACTCTTTACCGACGTCAGTTAATCGGAACCCGAGATGGTTCCAACTAATCAAGAACCATCTTCCGGAGAAAAAGATCAGAGTTGGTCTTCTCAATATCGAAGAAAACGAGCGTGAGAGCTACGAGGCAACGGGGACGTCGATCTTGGAGAACATCCACGTGACGCTAGATCCTCTTCCGAAGAATCTGACGTGGGAGAGTTTATTTCCTGTGTGGATCGACGAGGAGCACAAATGGCACGCGCCAAAGTGTCCAGAGGTCCCTCTCCCTCGTATGGAAGGTTCTGATGCTGACGTGGACGTCGTCGTAGTAAAAGTGCCGTGCGATGGGGTTTCGGAGGATAAAGGGTTGAGAGACGTTTTCCGGCTACAGGTGAATCTGGCAGCAGCGAAGCTGGCCGTGGAGAGTGAGCGGAGGCACGTTGACCGGACGGTGTTCGTTGTCTTTATCGGGTCATGTGGACCCATGCATGAGATCTTTAGGTGTGATGAGCGCGTAAGGCGCGTAGGGCAATACTGGTTGTATAGACCTAATCTAGAGAAGTTGAAGCAAAAGCTTGCCATGCCTGTTGGTTCTTGTCAGATTGCAACGCAGCTTGCTCAATTAGGTAACATTTTTTTTCTTTTTTTTTGGTAAACAATTAGGTAACATTTAGAAAAGCTTATATTTTCTAGCTTAGTTAGTATATAAAACTAGATTATAACTAGTAAAACTAGTAGTGTTTCAGAAAAAAAAACTAGTAAATTGTAAAATTCCAAAAACAAATTGAGTGTAAAATGATTATTCTTATTATTCCTACCATATACCTTAGCTACTAAATCACCAAATCATCTTTACTACTCTACTGTATTTTTTTCATATAATTATTTATTAGAATATATATATATATATATATGTATATATATATTATTAGAGTGTATGTCATTGGTATATATACTCTAACTTAACATGGTATTCTCATTACTTGTTAAAGATCAAGAAGCATGGAGACAAGAGAAGAACGAAACTCTCACATCAACAACCACATTATCATCATCATCTGGTGCCCAACGTGTCGGCTACGTGACGTTACTCCACTCATCCGAGGTCTACGTATGCGGGGCAATAGCCTTAGCACAAAGCATAAGACAATCTGGCTCAACGCATGACATGATACTCCTCCACGACGACTCCATAACCAACACATCTCGTATTGGCCTTAGCCGTGCCGGCTGGAAACTACGGCAAGTAAAGAGAATCCGTAGCCCTTTCTCCAAGAAGGGTTCTTACAACGAGTGGAACTACAGTAAGTTACGTGTGTGGCAAGTAACAGATTACGATAAGTTAGTGTTTATAGACGCAGATTTCATCATCGCCAAGAATGTTGATTATCTTTTCTCATATCCTCAACTTTCTGCTGCTGGCAACGACGAAGTCTTGTTCAACTCCGGAGTCATGGTAATGCTAATGCATCTAAACCGCAATATGCATTTTAAACATAATCAAAGCCGAATTTGAAATTTAAAAGACCCATAAATATTTTTAAGTTAATCTTTATGAAAGAATCGATAATTTGGAGGCTATACAAATACAACCTCTATATAATATCTTTTTAAGATTTTGGGGATCAAGGTGAATGTTTAAAACATGAATAAGGTTATAAAATTAAGGGAAACGTTATAAAACCTGATTGTAGATTGTAACAAATATTTTGTTCAGGTTCTGGAGCCATCAGCTTGTTTGTTCGAGGAACTGATGGCGAAGTCGTTCAAGATTAAGTCTTATAACGGAGGAGACCAAGGTTTTCTGAACGAATACTTTGTGTGGTGGCATAGGTTACCTAAACGTGTGAACACGATGAAGTTATTCGGTGCTGAAAGCAAGAACGACCAAAGACGTCATCTCCCGGACAATTTAGAGGGGATACACTACTTGGGACTAAAACCATGGCTATGTTACAGAGACTATGATTGTAACTGGGACTTGAAATCGCGGCGTGTGTACGCAAGTGAGTCGGTGCATGAGAAATGGTGGAAAGTGTATGACAAGATGCCGAAGAAGTTGAGAGGCTATTGTGGTTTGACTCGTAAGATGGTGAAGAACATTGAAAAGTGGAGGAAAACCGCAAAGGTTAATGGTTTACCTGAAAGGCATTGGAGAATTCAAGTGAGAGATCCAAGGAAGAAGAACCTTCTTGATTAAGTCAGAGATAGCGTTTTTGGTATTGATTTTGGTTGAGAGCTATGAGGGAAGTGAGAGTGATACTCCCTTCCTATTGACCGCTAATGTGGTTCATAATTGATAACCATTAATTAAAACAATGCATACACACAATATTTATTTTTAGATGTACATGTATTATTTATACATATCATTGTTCAAGTGGTAGAGGATATGTCCACTTTAGTTTCTGATCTAAGCTTCTGACCTGCCGCTATGTGTGGGTTCAGTGTTTAACCTTACCTAAGCAGTGTTGAGCTATGACTGTGATTATACATAAAGAAAAACATATTAGCATTTGCTTTACATGTTGAGATGATTATTTGTTTGCTTAGTCTCTGGTGAGATTCAACCGTTATATTGTCCTAGGCCTTCCCATGCATGCTGTGTTAACTTTCACATTTTTTATGCTTTGAATTTGAAGTATAAACACACAAAAAAGGAACTACAAAGATGCTGAGAGAGATACTAGTAAAGCTTTTGGTAGCCAACATCTTCACAAGAATGGAAGGAAGCCGTTCAATTAAACAAAACAAAGAAGAAAACAATGAAGGTGTTCGTGGCAAATTTACAAATTCATTGTAAAGACCCCAAAAAAAAAACACAAGAAAAAGCAAATTGTTGGGTAGTCCGATTTGTGGAAATGAGAAGAGTTTTAAGGAGGAGGATTGTTGTGGGGAGTAGTAGTCAAAGACCGAGCAGGAACTTGAAAACATCGCTCAACGATATGATACCTTCAACACGTTTGCTCCCTGCTTCCACTATCACCAGTCTCCTTACACCTGTTACACAACCAAAACCCCAATAAATCTCTACTTTATCATCTGATGATGTGAGTAACAAAGGCAAGGCAGAGTTGGTGGTACCTGGATTCGCCAACCGCTCTATTACTTTCCCCAGAGAGTCTGAGCGCAAGCACATCTGACATCTCTGCCCGTTGAACATCCCATAAGGCGGACTCGCATCTTGCCCCAACTGCAGCGCCTGAAACCCCCCCGCACACATTTTTTTGAAATAGGCAGCTTAGACAGAAATGGGATGAATCGTGAGTTTCTGCTGAGAGGTTTACCTGGTGAACCGTCATGTCATCAAGATGAATCTGTGCGTATGCCTTATCTTTAGCCAGAGCAGTTATGTCACTGGCCAACAAAAATAGATATGAGATCAGAATACATGGATTCAAAAATATGGAATGCTTAGAGGGTTTACCTTCGGGAGTATATGTCAATAAGCGAGTCATTGTCATCCACTACAGGAATTGAACTAACCTCAGCTGTATAAACCAGATAAACACAAGACATTAGAGACATAAATCCATTTGGATTTAAATTTCAAATTAGCATTCCACTTTCCTAGACCACACGATACTTTAACGTAAATCAAAACATGTAACTGTTGCAACAATTACAAAGTGGTCGCAACATCTAAAGTTGGTTATTTGATGTTGATTGAATTGATAGGATGCTCTGTAAAACATCTTTGAGAAGACAGGTCGAAGAACACAACGTGTTCAGCTACTAGGTGATATAACCATCTACGAAGAAAGTTTAAAACCACTAATCTGATTGAAGTTGGATGAATTTTAATCAAATATATTGTTGAAAGAGGAACAAAAACGGATTACCTTGAACTAATAACGAAAGCGCAGAACCCAAAGAGGCATGTGGTCTCACTGTAGCGAGAGGTTTGCTACTTGATTCTCCAATTCTGGGGACCCAAGTACCCAGGGGAATTGAACAAATGGGCTGTTGAAGGATTGGCAAAGAGCTAGACGAATGTCTAAAGTATCTGCATATACCTGGAATATTATGCGTAAATTACAAGTAAAGTGTCTTATAAGAAGCATCAACTTTCAGAAATTTGTTTATATAACATGCAAAATTGTGACTAAGTTTGGGAGAGGCTATTCCATCTTATCTATTTGTGTCCTATTGATCGATCCTATATTTACACAGGATATATAGAAAAATGAAGAAGTAGGAAGATTTTGGGAATGGCAGAATCATATGCACGTCATGAAATGAAATTGTGAATATCACCAATTTGGAGCGCTTATGTCTTATGATGTTATTTATAAATGAAGGACCTTACATTTTAATATGCCTGATAGCGAAGCAAGATGCAGTAACTGCGGATAAGACCCATCCTGCAAAGAAGAGTAAATAACTGGAACGGCGGCCACCTTGTTTTGCAAAATTTTCAGGGCAACGTCTTTCAAGTTATCATAGGGCCCAACCTGATTGCAAATATATGAAAACATTAATAGCAAGAGATTAAAAAAAAAATTACTGCAACCTGCAATACAAGTTTCTAGGAAACTGCTATGTTTCAACGCAAGAAGAAGCGGTCAGAAGTAAACATGTAGAACCAGGCATACATGAATCAGTTACATTCCTAGATAAGTATGCCTCCCAATCCTAAATATGGAACAGTCATGTTATTCATTTCATTTTGAACTTATATTGTTAAATCAACTGTAGATATATCGACTCGAGATAGCTAAAACACTCGAGTAAGAAAGTTTGTGGATAGCGATAATCAACATGATCTGTCTCATAGTAAAAGAAAACATAATCAAGGGAGATGATCTTCTAGAGGAAGCTACATGAAAAGGTCAGTAGTGATAGCGGTAGAGAGCAACTGTGAAAAAGTTTCACCTGAACAAGTGGCCTAGGATATGGTCTCCCAGTTCCATCATATTGTCTGCTAATATGAGCCTTCCCCTCTTTCCACGCTGCTATTGTGTGCGTCTCAAGCTCTTCTTCTGTCAAGTTCGATCCATGCGTTCCAAGCTGCAATTTCAGAGTTGCTATTACCACGCCAAGATTGAAAAAAAAAATTATACTGAGAAAGCTAGTAAGCATCTAAATAAATTCATACGTAATTTACTTCAAAACTACGGAAATCTATTACACTCCTTCAAACTACATTCCAAGCTTAGAAAATAGTTCATTTGAATATTTGTGAACCTAAACTAGTATTATTAACCACACACAAGTAATATTATTAGACAGTAAAGTACATGAATGTCCCCTTTGAGTTCTTGACATTTAGACCATTTCCTCTTGGGAATCTAAAATGATACATCCATCACCCGAATGAATGCGCTAGTAATTAATAATTTTTTACAGAAGCCAACCTCTCTCAGTATTAGAATGAAGTCCAGTGGACCAAGAACTCCAACAAATTGGCCTTTACCAAAGTCCCAAAGAGGAGCCAAAGGGATTCCCTGAAAGCATCCAGAATTAGCCAAAACCAGGAAGCAGCCAAACTAGAAATATATTTAGACGAATCTATTTCTTTTAAGTTCCACTTCCTTCCCTTTTTGGGGTCCGGATGCAACAACATAGAATGTCATACATGACTGTAAGGGACAGAGAAAGGAACATCCCTAAAAGAAGAGAAGCTGACACAATGGTATATATAGCAAACCTGCTCATAGAGAATGTGGAATGCTTGCTTTACTGGTAAATTTACATCCAATGCAATAACCTGTATAAGTTTACAATCACCTTAGACAATTTCCGGCTAAAAGATATTCTCATCGATATTCTGTAGGATATGAAGACAAAAAATCATCAAACAATAAGAAGATGAAGATGAAGAAACCAGACCTTGCCTGACTCTGGGAGCAGCTCATATGCAGTACGGGTTGACAATAAAACAGATATACGATGACGAGACACCTCCAAATCAACCGCTGATATCCTAGGGATAGAATCCAGGGATGGATCAGCCTATAATATAATCACCATGTAAACAAACAGTGAGAAATTTAATGTGTGTCTTTAGAGACAATAGCATGGAACTTAAAAGGCTGCTGCTATATACATCAAATAAAATGCTATTATCATTAATTATTTCTTTTCCACATGTAGGGGAGAGTCCACATCTTTTCCTTTTAGGATAAAATGTATAATCTCTTTTAAGGATTTCAGATTTGCAATACGAATAAATAAAAGGAAGCGTGGGACATATATAGAAACAGAATTCGAAAACACAAAAGCAATTAAGCTACTAAAAATAAGTAAACGAAGAAAATATCAGATTCCGTACCATTCGCTGGGTGAAATCATCGACATCCATGTTGGATGGGCTAAAACCAGTGGGAACCATATCTGGTAGAGTTATAAGTATCGTATTCATTACTCCACCATTTCCGTTTACAAATGGTTGGTGCTCATCGTGCCTCCATTCCCCATCAACATAAAACTTATACTGCATGAAAATGAATTAACTGAATGTAACGCCAGAGGCTTCTTAAGCAATCTAAAGTCTTAATATCGACCTCATGTTAGATATTGCACGTCCAACACAGAAACTAAAATAACAACTAGTTTAAGTTGGATATGCTGCATAACGTTCATGATGACTTACAGACTGTTCAATGATGACACTAACTGTTGGGAACGTAATCAACTACGACAGATGTAAATTTGATTCTCATGCATATTGCATTGACTAGCATCTATATACTAAATGCATCAGGCATTATGGAAGTCACAGAGTCTAAAATGACATAAATGCTCCAGCAGAGTATCAGGAAAAAATTAAAAACCTGATGATATCCAGGAGTCAAGTTGCAAATGACTTGAAAAACACTAGGGCATCCCTCAAGTGGTGACATTGGCACATGTTCTGTCCACCTGTTGGCAATAAATCAGTAAATGCAGAGAAGCAATAGATACTAAACAGAGCAGCATAATGTATTGGAAAAACCCTCCTACTCAAGTAATTCAATCCAGTAGTTCAAGCTCTAACCTGGTGAAAGATCCGGTAAGGAAGACCCGTCTACCACCGTAAGGCCAGACAAAGCGGGTGGGAGTAAGAAGCTGCTGCGCTGAGGAGGCAGCACTGTTTCCACGGTTGTTGTTAGCCAATGTAGAACCAAACATCCCCTCCCTCCTCCTCCTCGTCTTTTTATATATATAATATAGTTACAAGCTACAGAGAGACTAACTCCTAAAATCGATTCTTAATTCTTCTTCAGCAAAAGCTTCCAACTTTAAGGATAAAGCTACCATTAATCCCCGACACCGAAACCCTAAAATCCCAAATCACGATCTAGAAATGACTCAACTCCATAGGCAGAAATTCATCAACCTGGTGAGTTGATAAGCCACTGAAAACCTTAAAATTTCGAGGAAAAGTTGAGCTCTGATGTTGATTTTTTGGCAGAGGAGTAAGAGAGCTTCGATGATGATCCAAAATCGAAATGAGATTGGATGGCAAGGTCTGAGAGAACCCTAATTAGAAGATGGGCATTGTTTGTTTGGTTGGATCTGGGGGTGGGGGAACTAATTGTGATTGGCTCTTTTTCTTTCTTTCTAAGGTGAAGAAGAAGAAGAAGAAGAAGAAGAAGAATCTGTGAGAGGGCGACGAAGCGCAGCGTAAGTAATGTTATGCTTTCTTTTTTTTTATCCATGGGTGAAATGAAATATATCATTTTTCCTTCTATTTTTATTTACTTACTGTTATTTAGTAACAAACTATTACATATTTGATCCCAGAAAAAAAAACTATTACATATTTCCCAAATAAAAATACAGCATTCATGTCACAAAAAAAAAACAGCATTTTCTTTTATGTTCAATAAAAGTTTATACAAATAGTTCCTACTCTCTTTGAGGAAAATAACATCCAGTAATTAGACAACAGAAAGGTTTTCTTTCTTTCTAATTTTGAACCAAACACATTGTGTCATAACGTTTTCCAAGTGATTGATGATATAATATTAAGCACATAGGCTTTCGAGGATAATGAATACAAAATATAAATAATGACATGTTTTCTACTCTTATTTTTACATCACTCGCTTATACAGTAATTTCTTACATATTAAGCTCTGTTTTGCTTTTTTTCTAAATGAACTTTTTTTTGTCTTCATCCTTATCATTTCATAAACAATTATATGGTCGTGTTAACGTAGGTGTGCAATGTCTGCGAAGCTTGCAAATATTGAGGGAGAAGAGTCTATGTTCAAAAGATAAACGTGTGACGATCGTCCTTCACTCAGACTAAGACTCCTCATATCCACGCACTTACATTGTCCACGGAAACTTAGTCTGCATCAGGTTGTGCATATGAGAAACTAATTATGACTAAACTTCTTCTCAGAAGGCTTAAATTAAAAGTTATAACAGAGATGTTCTGGTGGTATGACTAGCTTCTTCTTTTTTTGAACAAATGGTATGACTAGCTAGCATAGCTTTGAGATACTTTTGTAAGTTTTCTTCTGCAAGAGGATCTCCAAACTATGCTAGCTAGTCATACCACTTGCTCAAAAAAAACTTACAAGAGGATCTCTTGTAAGTTTGTAAGCAATATAAACACAAACATACGTTAATACAATATATCTTTAACTATCGCAGTATCATAAGATGGTTAGATCAAAGGCCGCGCAAGGCTTAAATAAAGTAAAGAAGGACGATATCAAATGTAGTAGAGTTAAGATTTCACTTGGTCGGTCTGCACATCTTTAAAGGTCAAGAATAATAAAACCAATCAATCACTGATACATATATTTATGTGCTGTCCAACACCAAAATAGCAATCGTTAAGAGATGAACGAAAACAGAGAAGGATATGAAATTGTGTTATAGGTTGATTATATGAATTTGAAGTCTGATCAATCAAAAAGACTGGAACTGGACCGTTTAATGCGCTTGTTAAGATCCGAAAAATGTCAGAGAACAAACCAAATTGGTTTAGTCGATCTCTGGTGTAGAAAACAATATCCACAGAGGACATAAGAACCCTCCATGAACTCATTTCACCAGATACCCATGTTTAAAATTATGATTGTGTTTTCTTGATACCCATGTTTGGGTTTAAGTCTCCATGTTATGGGATAAGTTTCTGGGGGATTTCATTGTGTTATGCCGGCTGAAGTTGTATTCCATCGAAAGTTTAATATAATCTATTGACGGAAAAAAAAAGTCTGAAAATTTAAAGTTTTTTAAGTACTTGTTTATCAATTTTTTTGTTTATTAGAAGTTATTACTGTGGTAAATTTTTAATACAGATATAAATAAAAATTTATAAATTTATATGAAATAATAATTTATGAATGTCAAAATGCTAATTTTAAAATAATATCATTGTAAATTTATTTTGGACTAAGTAATAAAAGTTAATATAGTTAAAACTAACATCAAACATATGATTAAATCAAAATAAGAATATTTTTGTAATTTATTTACTAAATTCATATGGATTAAAATAGAAATAAAGAAACAAATATAAAATTTGTTATAAAACTAAGTGGGGAAACGTGTTTCTTGTTATTAATCTCGACCAAGAGTCTTACATATATATATATATATATACATCAGGTCGTGTTTATCTTAAGTGGATAAGTATAACAGTCGATAAGCATTATCTCCTGCGGTCGGTACGGTTATGTCGATCACAATCTGGTACATAACACTCCCCTTTGATCGACACATCCGGTACTGGTTCGTTGCATGCTTAATGTTGCCTCATTAAAACCTCTCCTGGAAAACTCCAAAACCAATGTGGCAAAATGGAAAACCATAGACAGGAAAAAAAGTACAACACATGAACTCCCCCTGATGAATGCAACACTGTAGTAGACGCATTCCATCTGGTATCCGAGTCTCCCTGAACGTTGAAGCTGCCTGTGACTTGGTGAAGATGATCAGCTGGATTCTCCTTGAATGAACTAGTGAATGTTGGACGTCTTGATGTCTTTGGAACTCCATAAAGATGTGGTCAGGATGTACATCTTTGCTGCTGATCACTCCATGTCTTCGTCGGACTGATGGCGCTTCGAATGATGCTCGGATGGACTTTATAGTCTGCAATAAAACTTTATTTGCAGTTCCTTTTCATGTCCTACGGATATACTTTGGTTATATGGCTTTATCAAAACGTGGACATTCAATATATATTGAGTCTTCTGACCCAAATACATACGAACCACTTCTCTTTATATCTTTTGCCCATTTGGACTTATTTCTCTTCGTATGTGCCAATTGTTTTATCCATTTGTAGCCAATCTTTCTTTATTTCCTTTAGTCGATCCATGTTATGTTATAGACCTTGTCTATACACGTCCATTACCATGAGTGTCTAAGGTCATACCATAAATAATTATTTGCTGCAATGGAACTCATCAAACTATGAATTCACAGTCAAATGCATTCATGTCTTTTATACATGGCTATCGATCTTTTCTTGCCTTTAGCAATACTATATTTATTAAGCCATGACCAGGTATGCTTCTGGTCACTATCTTAGATTATGGTTCTCACTTTAGGCGTGCTGACTTAATCATACACACACTCGCACGGCTATGATTTTTCTGCAGTTTTACCATATGTATGACATAGCATGTTTAATCAATTGATAACTTGTATCATTGAAACTACTGAACCATGAGACCATTGAACCTTTCTTAGGTTGGTTTGGTATAAACATAAACACAAGGAATTATAATATCCTCTATAAGGATCTATGGACTGATTGTACTAAGTATTTTCTTAGTCTATCATTTGCAGCTGCCTTATTTCAGTCCATGAATAGCTTAGAAACAAAACTATTCTATGAGAATTTCTTTTCTCATCTTTTTGATACTTTTATCATTTCTTTATTCAGTGATCAATCATGCTGCTTACTACATTTCTCTTTTCTTATATCCAGACCTTTATCATTTTCGAATTTGTAGTAGCATCCACCACATAGGAGTACATCTCCTTATAATCTGTTCTTTGGTCTCTGTGAGTATTCTTGTGTAATCAAGCCATTCCTTGAATGCTTTAAATAGGAATATGAACACCTTAGTCCATGTCTCACGATTTCTTTTCCTTTCCCACACATGACCTATTTTCACTGGTTTTATCTTATCAGATGGTGTTTCTATATATGGCCAATACACCCATCTCTTTTATAGATTCTTTGAATCTATCTTTAAACCCCCACGGTTTCAACCTTTTAATATATGAATGCATTCTTGTATTCACGTGGGTTCTGATCCTCGCTTATATCTTTTAAACTCAAGTGCTATTTTCTTATGCATATTTATCTTTTATGTGTCGACACTTCTTTTATATGTATGGTTCCATTGTGTTCCAGTCATGAACTAATCGATTAGAGATTTCATTCTTACTAAGAACCTTCATTTACCTTGCAGTTTGGCGTCCCAAACTACATGGTCTGGTACCTTAGATGTTAGCTGCGCAGCCTTATCTCAATGTCTGGTCTGGTTTCCCTTATGACCTCGGATATGTCATTTCTATGCACATTTCTTTTCATTTCCGAGGTTCCTTATCGTATGGAACATATTGGTCTATCTTTAGACTCTATAGCAACTTGATTATGTCTCTTCTAGGACATTAATTTCGTGGTGCTTAAGCTGGTATGAATTAGTCATTCTTTTTCTTTTCTTTTCGGGTCTAATCTGTCTGACATTCTTATAGCTAGCTTTGTATAATCTTTCTTTGGACGTCTTAAATCATATTCTCTGGTCCGAGGATCTTGCCAAGACAAGGATGGTTAATACCATTCCATTTCTTTATACTTGTACCAGCTTATTTCTTTCTCCCCCTGATGTTGGATAGTTGGATTTAATCATGCAATCCGTAAACATGGCCTTAATCTGATCACCCATATTTGGCTCAAGGTTTCTTATAAAATCGTGGGAGAAAGCATTCTCATATCCAACATATATTCCCAATCTTATCTCATCTTCTTATGAGGTTCCATCCTAGACGGCACATATTATTGTGGTGGTCTATACATAATCTCTTAGGATGGTCTATGTCTGGATCATGACCCTTTATCATTCTTAGATGGGAATATTTATACTCACTTTATATAGCCTGATGCATATTTTTATTACATGTAAATCCATGTGTTCCCAAGCATTAGCTAGTGATATTTGTATCACAAAGAATTGGGCTAAGTTCTATCATGGTCATAGACCATGTCACTCGGATTTTTAGTGTTGTTCATGGACCACGGGAGTGTCATATCTCCCCCTCATGAACATGCTATAAATCTTTTAGATGCTTGGAACATTATAGCCTATTGAGTTTCCCTTGTGTACATGTTACACAACGTGAGATTCTATGGGATAACTCTTTTGTGCCTTTTTCGATATCAATCTTTGCATCAATTTTAAAGACCTGGATGGCTAGTCCAGTCATACCATAAATTGTATAAAATTTTGTGGTCAATCTATCTGGTTACCTAGGCCTTTTGCCTTTATCATACTGATCTTGTAGCATAGTTTAGATCAGTTGGGAGTACAGTCTCGACTATTTTTATGCCTTAGGCGATTTTTACTTTCTTTATAATCTTAAGGAACTTATATTTCCTTTACCCATTGGTTCAATGTGGAAACCATTCATTTTTCAAAATTTTATAACTCAAATGAGACTTTTATTTGGGTGAATAATTCATGCCCTTTTTAGGCAATGCCTTTGGTCGGATGATTTTTAATTACTGTACTCATTTTTAAATTTTCATTTGTCATTTATCAATCAAGAAATTACCAAGTAAGTCAAACATGATAATATAAAACTAAAACAACTCTTATTATATAAAAAAATCGTAAATGACAAACAAATCAAAACATAAAATCAGAATGTCGAAATCTCGATGCTTAGGCAATGTATATGCCAGCCACTCCTTTTATTATTCTGGACGTGGCTTCTTTGGATTCATCCTTATTCTCTCCAGCCTTATTGGCTTTAGGAAGTCTCATCTCACTGATTTTGCTTTAGTATCTCATTATTCTTCTCAGCTTGTAATAGATACGAGATCAAATTCGTATAAGTGGTGAAACTTTTTTTCTGTAGGTATATTTAGGGCTGGGCGTTCGGGTACCCATTCGGGTTTCGGTTCAGTCCATTCGGGTTTCGGGTTTTTGGGGTCAAAGATTTCAGCCCCATTTGGATATTTCTAAATTTTGGTTCGGGTTCGGTTCGGATCTTTGCGGGTTCGGTTCGGGTTCGGATAACCCATTTAAAATGTTTTTAAATTTTCAAAATTCATTATATACTTTAAATTTTCAAAATCTATAAGAAAGATAATATATTACATATAAATTATCATAACATATATGTCAAAATACCTTAATTTAACATATAAAGTGGTTTTCTTTGAATATTTGGATAAATAATCAATAGATATTTAACTATTTTTGGTGTTTTCAGTATATTTTAGCTATTTTAAACATTTACTTTTGACTATTTGCATATATTTTTCGAGTATTTTGGAAAACTTAAAAGTATCTTATATATTTTTAATATTTTTATTATACATTATATATAAAAATAATGTATATATTTAAGTATATAAATTTATTTCGGATACATTCGGGTACCCAAAATACTTCGGTTCGGATCGGGATCGGTTTCGGGTTTTTAAATACCGAAATTTTGAACCCGTTCGGATATTTAATCAATTTCGGTTCGGGTTGGGTGCTACTTTTTCGGATAGGATTTGGTTCGATTTTGCGGGTTCGGATTTTTTGCCCAGCCCTAGGTATATTGTAACAATAGATCCCTTGGATCAGCTGTGAGGAATGTCTTTTCCAGTAAATCTTCCTCTGTTACCTCTTCACCACATAGTTTCAATTTAGAAACGATTTTGATTATAGCTGAGTTGTATTTATCTACGGACTTAAAGTCCCGGAATCTGACATTTATCCACTCATGCCTAGCTTTTGGTAATAACACTATTGTGTATCTGGAGTTTAACTATGTCCAAAGGTCTAGAGGGTTCTCAATATTTAGATACTGATCTCTGAGATTCTCAGTGAGATGTTGGTGAATAATTGTTACTGTCCCATATTGATGATACATCTGTCAAATCCTCTTATCTTCAGGATAATTGCAGTGTTCATTGCCATTTTTAAATAATTATCTCTAGAGAGATTAAGGGCTTGATAATCCAAATTCGACATCTGAAAATATAGATTTTAGAGTCTTATTATTTGACTTATAATCGGATTCAAACAATGCATTTTGGTTTCTTTCAACCTTTTATTTATGCAATGTTATTTTGTTTCTTTCAACCTCTAAATTGTTCAATTCAATCCGATTTCTTTTAGTCAATATAGCAATGCAACTTTGGTTTCTTTCAACCTTGGTTTTTATGCAATGCAATCCAATTTTCAATTCAATCTAGCAATCCGATTTTCTCATTGTCTACATGATCAAGATGAGCTAAAAAAATTAAATTCAGATCAAACTATTGATTCTAGATGATTTAAAAGTAAACGGATTCTAGAGAGAGAAAATAGGGTTTAGGGTTTCGAAAATATGGGGTTTCACTTTTTAATAATTATTTTCGAAACCATTGATCTGAATAGTCATTATATGACTTTAAAAAAATCAGATCAATCTTAACAATTATAGCATTTTTCTAATCTTTCGAAAGAAAAATGGAAAGTTTCCAACAACTTATAAAAGGCAATTTCTCAAAGACGGAAGTTTTTAGAAAAGTTAATTTTGCATTTTAGCAATCTGGAAACATTCAATTATGGTTTAAAAAAAAGTTTTAGCAATCTTCCATTATTCTAAAACTAATATGGAAATTTTCAGAAACCATAAAAGTCAATTTTCACAAAACCAGAAAGTTTTAGAAAAAGTAAAATTTTCAATTTAGCAATCTGGAAAAATCCGAAATTTTTCTAGCAATCTCTAATGATTCAACCAAAATCAGAATGAGATTCTAACAATCATTTCTAGGTGATTCAAACATTTCAAACAATCACACACTTTTTATGCAGTTTTTTCGGTATGAAAAATTGACACTATGCCTATGTGATTAAAAACGAATATGATGAAACTACTTATAGGGTTTCTTAGTTAGGATTTATCATGAGTTTTGGTGAATTTTAATTAATTTTTCGGAATTTATTTGAAGAGGTCAATTTCTGATCAGAAACCGAAAAATCGTTTTCCACATAGTTCCAGACCAATGGGTCGGATTCTGATGATGGAAAACTAACTTTGGAGATTTTTAGGAGATTATCATGAATTTTAATTAATTTTTAGACCATAATACATAGTAGGTCATATTTAGGGTTTTAGTTACTTTGTAGATCAATAGATCAGACTGTGAGATTCAAAACCATTAGGGTTTCGAGGCTAATTGTTAGAAACAATCTCTATTGAGTTTAAAAGCTCCAACTTATTTAAAGGGTTTTGGGATCTATTATCTTAGGATTTGAGATTTTGCGAATTTTAGTGGTCTTAAACCTTTATCAATCAACCAAATTCAGTATGGGTTCTCTTTTAGGTTTCAGAATTTTAATTACCTAAACTTTGATGTTTGTAGAACCGGACCACCGAGAGCAGGAACGAGTCGGGTCGCGAACTGCATGACCGGAATGGATCAGGAGTTGGTCGCCTCTTCTTAACCTTCAATTGGGTTGAATGGAATTTATGAATCAAGGATTTGATCTTGGTTAAACCTTAAACACAAGAGTCAAAAACAAGTTAGAATAATAATCAAACACAAATTGTAAAACAAAAGAAGAGATTATGGTTTTATGGCAATTGACGGCGCCGGTTATAACGGAGCGTGAGGGCGCGTTTAATATCGGATTGATACGAGGTTTGCGGCATGGATTTGTCTCGTCCAGAGCTTCAATTTGATATATTACTCGTCGTCTGGATCCTTACGGTTTGAGAGAATGAACGGTTTGAAGTCGTCGGATGAGTTTTAGAATTTCAGGGGTTTAGGTCACTTGACGGCGCGTCTTAGAATGGAGCGTGAGGGTGCGTCCGGAGTTAGATAGAGGCAAGGCCGACGGCGTTGGATTCGTCTTGTCAAGAACTTTAATTTGATATATTAATCGCCGTCTGGATCTTTACCGTTTGAGAGAACGAGCTGTTTGAAGTGGCGCCGTCAATTAGGGTTTTTGAGGTAGCTCGGAATTTTAGAGTCTCGTGCTGATAACGTGTTATGAAACTAAGTGGGAAAACGTGTTTATTGTTATTAATCTCGACCAAGAGTCTTACATATATATATACATCAGGTCGTGTTTATCTTAAGTGGATAAGTATAACAGTCGATAAGCATTATCTCCTGCGGTCGGTACGGTTATGTCGATCATAATCTCGTACATAACAAAATTCATTTAGATAATTTATTTAGATGAACCATTTGTATGGGTAGTTCCATGCAATTTGGATTGATCATATGTATGAATCATATAAATAAATCATTTGGATGAATCATATAAATAGATTATCTAGACGGATGATACAAATGGATTATTTGGATGGTGAAACAAAGAGTCCATGTATACCTTTTAATACCAAACAAGTATGCTATTCTAATACAAAGATAAAACTAATATAAATACACAAATTGATAGAACAAAAAGAACATGCATGGATCATAAATCTTTAATAGCATTATGCACATCACTTCATCAGCACATGATGTAAGACAAAGCTCATAGTCATACCTCATAGCGTCACATTGTTCAACGTTGGAGACAAGACTCGAAGATAACAAGGTCAAGAGACAACTGGTCTAAGAAACTCTTATAACATGTGATTTTTTAAAAAACTAAATGTGACTTGATTTGTTAGTCACACAAAAGTTTAACGACCAAACAGAAAACCTTGAACCGTGTTTTTTTTATCAAACTCTTATAAATCAATACATGTGACTTGATTTTTAAGTCACAGAAAAGTTTAATGACCAAACAGAAAACCTTTAATCCTTTTCTCTGGCAGTATTTTCACAACTGAAACCTAAAAAAAAAAAATATGTCAATTACGATCTTGAGAGTATATGTTTTGAGAAACTAAAGATATGAAATAAATGGTGTATATCAACTTGGAGTAACGTGAATGTTCGGTTTGATTACAAATGTACGCGAAGGAGAAAAAAGTTGCAGAGAATGTGGATGGGTGGTGCGTCAGGGCCACGCGAGTTTCGGAGACGAGGCTATCGTTGAAACTTAAAAAGATGATTCCATCAAGAAAATGAGAAGTTGAGAACCAATGAGAATTATGCAATAGACCACTTGCGAGCTATTCCACGCGCTCCGAAGAAAGATGCTCGAGATTATCCTCGTTTCCAAAAGATTCCTTAACTTTATTTTTCAACATTTTCCATATATCTTTACACTAGGTAGGACCTGCGCCTTGCGTAGAGTGAGATTGGTTTCTAAAATTTTAATTTAATTTTAACATATGTTCTAAATTTGTAAACATAGTTTATGGATCGGTTATGTAATAACATTCTCAACATATTTTTGTTCATAATTATTAACTACAGATGATAGACATTTATTTTTAACTACGGATGATAGACATATATTTTTAATTTTCATCTATCTCTTCGTTCGAAAGGTACGTAGCGACCTTTTGTATACATTACACTACTTGAGTGATTTTTGTTCGTTAATGAAATAATAAACCAAACTTTCATTCCGGTTTGGTCTTTTGACCGGTGTCTTTGTTCTATTTAATTTTGGTTTGTGTAGATCTATCTAAGGGAGCTTTGAACAAATCAGTAACAAAAAATCAAATACAAATCCCAAGACAATCTGAAGCACTGACTGGAATCAATCAAATATTTGATAGGTAACATTAGGTTACGTGTATTTTTGTATTGAAAATAGTTAAACTATAGATAGACTACCATCGAAAATAGTTACATGATATGATTCTATAGGTTCTATAGTATAAACAGAGGAACATTATGCATAACTGAGATCATGATATTGAGGTTTAGGTTAATTGGCAAATATGATTAAATAATATGATTTTGTGGTTCTATAGTATATCATTTATTAGGTTCGTGAATATAAAATATTATACCATAAAAGGATAACCAAATATCTATATTATTAAAACTGAATTACATTTCAGTTTTGTTTAGAAACATAGATAGTAATATTAAAAAAAATTAATTATGTTTGAAAATAGGTATAGCATTCGGTCATTTTTTTGCTTCCTTCGCTAATGTCATTTTTCGTAATTTCAGTATCACACGGCTTTAACCAAAATCGAAATCAATAAAATATACATTATCAGTTAACTTACCATGTTTATCTGCTAACCAACTGGTTTGTTTAACTAAACAATTAAAAAAACATCGTGTACAGAAAGTCATTTTAGATATGGAAACAACTAAAATTTGACTTAAGCGTATATCTCGAAAAAAATATTATTAAATTTGAATCAAAAGTGGATAAATATCCAAACAAATTTATCATTCTGGTATCTAAATAACCAGAACCAAACAGGATCCGATCGAAATATTTCGGATATTCGAATGTATTTGAATCATATATACTTGAATATGTTATCTATTTTTATAGTTAATATCCAAGATATAAGCTATCTTAAAGTTGACTAAAATATTTGAAATATAAAAAACACCAAAAATACTTAAAATATATATTTCTTCTCCATCCAAATATTCAAGTTAAACATATTTTTAATTTAGGTAAATCATAACACACTAAACACTATACCCTAAACCCTTGGAAAAATCTAAACCCTTGGATAAAAATCCAAACACTAAACCCTAAATTCTTGGATATACCCTAAACCCTTGGGTAAATCCTAAACACTAAACTATAAATTTTTGGGTATATCCAAAACACTAAATCTCTCTCTCTCTCTCTCTCTCTCTCTCTCTCTCTCTCTCTCTCTCTCTCTCTCTCTCTCTCTCTCTCTCTCTCTCTCCCCCTCATCGTAAACATTTTTTTTGAAAAATATAAAAATGTAAACATTCTTTTAATTCACTGATTATCTTTTAACTACCACAATTTTGATTTATATAGGAATGTTTTCTAGTTTAATATTTTATCATGAATTTTTTTTGAGTGAATTACCAACTAATTATAGTTTGCCAATTAATGAACATCTTATTTTAAAGATAATAAATAAAATAATAATAATTTGTGTTAAGTTTTTAAAATAAATGAAAAATATTAGTAGCTGCCAAAAGATGATTTTTTATAACAATTTTAAAACCGTCACAAAAGAGTAAATCATAAACACTAAACACTATATCCTAAACCCTTGGACAAAACTTAAACCCGTGGGTAATAATCCAAACACTAAACCCTAAATTCTTGGATATACCCTAAACCCTTGGATAAATCCTAAACACTTGGATAAATCCTAAACACAACACTAAACTGTAAATCCTTGGGTATACTCAAAACACTAAATCTCTCTCTCTCTCTCTCTCTCTCTCTCTCTCTCTCTCTCTCTTTCTCTCTCTCTCTCTCTCTCTCTCTCTCTCTCTCTCTCTCTCTCTCTCTCTCTCTCTCTCTCTCTCTCTCTCTCTCTCTCTCTCTCTCTCTCTCTCCCTCATCGTAAACCTTTTTTGAAAAATATAAAATGTAAACATTCTTTTAATTCACCGATTATCTTTTGACTACGACAATTTTGATTTATATGAGAATGTTTTCTAGTTTAATATTTTATCATGAATTTTTCTTGGGTGAATTACCAACTAATCATAGTTTGCCAATTAATGTACAATTTTTCTAAAAGATAATAAATAAAATAATAATAATTTGTGTTAAGTTTTTAAAATAAATGAAAAATATTAGTAGCTGTCAAAAGATGAATTTTTTTAACAATTTTAAAACCGTCACAAAAGAGTAAATCATAACACTAAACACTATACCCTAAATATTTGGACAAAGCTTAAACCCTTGGGTAAAAATCCAAACACTAAACCCTAAATTCTTGGATATACCCTAAATCCTTGGGTAAATTCTAAACACTAAACTGTAAATCTTTGGGTATACCCAAAACACTAAATATCTCTCTCTCTCTCTCTCTCTCTCTCTCTCTCTCTCTCTCTCTCTCTCTCTCTCTCTCTCTCTCTCTCTCTCTCTCTCTCTCTCTCTCTCTCTCTCTCCTTCTCTCTCTCTCTCCTTCTCTCTCTTCCCCTCATCGTAAACCTTTTTTTTTTTGAAAAATATAAAAATGCAATTCTTTTAATTCACCGATTATATTTTAACTACCACAATTTTGATTTATATGGGAATGTTTCCTAGTTTAATATTTTATCATGAATGTTTCTTGAGTGAATTAATAACTAATCATAGTTTGCCAATTAATGTACAACCTTTTTTAAAAATAATAAATAAAATAATAATAATTTGTGTTAAGTTTTAAAATAAATGAAAAATATTAGCAGCTACCAAAAAATGATTTTTTTTTAACAATTTTAAAACCGTCACAAAAGAGTAAATCATAAACACTAAACACTATACCCTAAACACTTGGAAAAATCTAAACCCTTGGATAAAAATCCAAACACTAAACCCTAAATTCTTGGATATACCCTAAACCCTTGGGTAAATCCTAAACACTAAACTATAAATTTTTGGGTATATCTAAATCACTAAATCTCTCTCTCTCTCTCTCTCTCCCCCCCTCATCGTAAACATTTTTTTTGAAAAATATAAAAATGTAAACATTGTTTTAATTCACTGATTATCTTTTAACTACCACAATTTTGATTTATATAGGAATGTTTCCTAGTTTAATATTTTATCATGAATTTTTCTTGGGTGAATTACCAACTAATCATAGTTTGCCAATTAATGTACAGCTTTTTTTAAAGATAATAAATAAAAAAATAATAATAATTTGTGTTAAGTATTTAAAATAAATGAAAATAATTAGTAGCTGCCAAAAGATGAATTTTTTAAAAAAATTTAAAACCGTCACAAAAGAGTAAATCATAAACACTAAACACTATACCCTAAACCCTTGGACAAAGCTTAAACCCTTGGGTAAAAATCCAAACACTAAACTCTAAATTCTTGGATATACCCTAAACCCTTTGATAAATCTTAAACACTAAACTGTAAATCCTTGGGTATACTCAAAACACTAAATCTCTCTCTCTCTCTCTTTCTCTCTCTCTCTCTCTCTCTCTATCTCTCTCTCTCTCTCTCTCTCTCTCTCTCTCTCTCTCTCTCCCCAATCATCATAAACCTTTTTTTTTGAAAAAAATAAAAATGTAAACATTCTTTTAATTCACCGATTATCTTTTAACTACCACAAATTTGATTTATATGGGAATGTTTCCTAGTTTAATATTTTATCATGAATTTTTCTTGGGTGAATTACCAACAAATCATAGTTTGCCAATTAATGTACAGCTTTTTTAAAAGATAATAAATAAAATAATAATAATTTGTGTTAAGTTTTTAAAATAAATGAAAAATATTAGTATCTGCCAAAAGATTAATTTTTTTTAACAATTTTAAAACCGTCACAAAAAATAAATCATAAACATTAAACACTATACCCTAAACCCTTGGACAAAGCTTAAACCCTTGGGTAAAAATCCAAACACTAAACCTTAAATTCTTGGATATACCCTAAACCCTTGGGTAAATCCGAAACACTAAACTGTAAATCCTTGGGTATACTAAAAACACTAAATCTCTCTCTCTCTCTCTCTCTCTCTCTCTCTCTCTCTCTCTCTCTCTCTCTCTCTCCCCTCATCGTAAACCTTTTTTTTTGAAAAATATAAAAATATAAACATTCTTTTAATTCACCGATTATCTTTTAACTACCACAATTTTGATTTATATGGGAATGTTTCCTAGTTTAATATTTTATCATGAATTTTTCTTGGGTGAATTACCAACTAATCATAGTTTGCCAATTAATGTACAGCTTTTTTAAAAGATAATAAATAAAATAATAATAATTTGTGTTAAGTTTTTTAAAATAAATGAAAAATATTAGTATCTGCCAAAAGATGAATTTTTTTTAACAATTTTAAAACCGTCACAAAAAGTAAATCATAAACATTAAACACTATAACCTAAACCCTTGGACAAAGCTTACACCCTTGGGTAAAAATCCAAACACTAAACCCTAAATTCTTGGATATACCTTAAACCCTTGGGTAAATCCGAAACACTAAACTGTAAATCCTTGGGTATACTAAAAACACTAAATCTCTCTCTCTCTCTCCCCCTCATCGTAAACCTTTTTTTGAAAAATATAAAAATATAAACATTCTTTTAATTCACCGATTATCTTTTAACTACCACAATTTTGATTTATATATGAATGTTTCCTAGTTTAATATTTTACCATGAATATTTCTTGGGTGAATTACCAACTAATCATAGTTTGCCAATTAATGTACAACTTTTTTTAAAGATAATAAATAAAATAATAATAATTTGTGTTGAATTTTTAAAATAAATGAAAAATATTAGTAGGTGCCAAAAGATGAATTTTTTAACAATTTTAAAACCATCACAAAAGAGTAAATCATAAACACTAAACACTATACCCTAAACCCTTGGACAAAGCTTAAACCCTTGGGTAAAATTCTAAACACTAAACTCTAAATTCTTGGATATACCATAAACCATTGGATAAATCCTAAACACTAAACTATAAACCCTTGGGTATACCCAAAATCCCCGAATCAGCTCAGACCAAGTCGATGTCAGCCCATTATTAGAAGCACACTTGACCCAACTCTTTAAGTAATAAAAAATCTACTCTCTCTCTCTCTCAATAAAATAACACAAAATCGTTAAATAATATTTTTTTATTGTGAACATATACATAAACTACATTCATTAATTTTTAAAATCACTCAAACCAAAGATATAAAACCAAATTTGTTCTTCAATATCTAATTTCTCTCCCACTCTCCCTCCCCCCCCTCCCCCCCCAAGTCAAAAATGTTGACATATTTTAGAAAAAACAAATTTAGAGAAAAATATATAAATATGATGCTTTAAAAATGCCACAAAATCATCAGAGAAATATTTTTTCCTTTATCGTGTATATACTCAAAACTATGCTCAATTAGTTTAAGAGATCTGAAAACTAAATTTGTTTTTCAATGTCTCTCTCGCATGAGGATGGTCGCATCATGTTTGCAGTTTTTTTTTATAATAATTTGTGTTGAGTTTTTTAAAATAAATGAAAAATATTAGTAGGTGCCAAAAGATGAATTTTTTAACAATTTTAAAACCGTCACAAAAGAGTAAATCATAAACACTAAACACTATACCCTAAACCCTTGGACAAAGCTTAAACCCTTGGGTAAAATTCTAAACACTAAACTCTAAATTCTTGGATATACCATAAACCATTGGATAAATCCTAAACACTAAACTGTAAACCCTTGGGTATACCCAAAATCCCCGAATCAGCTCAGACCAAGTCGATGTCAGCCCATTATTAGAAGCACACTTGACCCAACTCTTTAAGTAATAAAAAATCTAATCTCTATCTCTCTCTCACTCTCTCTCTCTCTCTCTCTCAATAAAATAACACAAAATCGTTAAATAATATTTTTTTATTGTGAACATATACATAAACTACATTCATTAATTTTTAAAATCACTCAAACCAAAGATATAAAACCAAATTTATTCTTCAATATCTAATTTCTCTCCCACTCTCCCTCCCCCCCTCCCCCCCCCCCCAGTCAAAAATGTTGACATATTTTAGAAAAAAACAAATTTAGAGAAAAATATATAAATATGATGCTTTAAAAATGCCACAAAATCATCAGAGAAATATTTTTTCCTTTATCGTGTATATACTCAAAACTATGCTCAATTAGTTTAAGAGATCTGAAAACTAAATTTGTTTTTCAATGTCTCTCTCGCATGAGGATGGTCGCATCATGTTTGCAGTTTTTTTTATAAGAGTCCATTGAGCCTCGGATCATAGACATCTTTTCATAATTATAACACTATTTTCTCCTATCAAATTTTAAGCTTTGAATTTTCTTATATAAAGATCACTTTCTCCGTCACCCATATCAAAATCTGAGATCATTCAAGGAGCTGTAAAAATTAATTTTGTATAAAAAATATGATATTAAATTAAAATTAATTTTCACACTCAGCCTCATTTATTTCTACTAAGAGTTCATCGAGCCTATGATCATCAATGTCTCTTAACAATGATATCACTATTTTCTATGATCAAATTTAAAACTTTAAATTTTAATATATAAAGATCAGTTTTCTATGTTGATCCAGTTTAAATTCTAAAATAATTCAAAGAGCTATAAACATTTATTTTCTCTAGAAAATTTGAAGTTAAATTAAAATTAATTTCCACACTCAGCCTCATCTTTTTTACTAAACGTTTGAAGGGCCATAGATACAAAGTGAATGTTCTCATATTAATGACGCCAAGATAATATTCATATAATAAATATTGATATCTTTTAAGGAAAGATTTTATATTTTTATTGTCATAAATTGATATACATATGAGATGATTTTAACTTGCGCAAGTAATTAATATTAGGAAGGTAAGTTAATAAAAACAAACTACCTAATATGTTCTCATATTAACTTGTGCAATAAGCAATGTAATCAATATGATATTAAGAGTGTATGGTTTACCGTATTTGTAATAAGGAAACTTATCACGTTTCTTTGATTCAGACAATTAATTAATATTCATGAGCAAGTAATACATAATAAGGTAATTATTATATTTGTATTCTCATAAAAACTTTGATACCGTATTTGTAATAAGGAAACTAATTAATACATTTGTTAATTTTCTTTTTATACTAAGTCGATGATTAAAAAAAATCAACTAATAAGATTAAGAGAATTATGCTTAAAACATAAAATATAATAATTTCTAAAAGTAATAACACATATATGATATTACATTTTCATTGGAAAATGATTGGTATTTTTATAATTATATATTTGATTGTTTTGCCTTCATTTGACTCATTTTTATACTATATATATATATATATATATATATATATATATATATATATATATATGTATAGTGAATGAGTGAATTTAATTAATATTATCAAGTTCTTATTAATAATATAAACATAATAAAAATGTTTTTGGGGGAAAGTTATAATATTACACATATTATGCCATTAATACATTTAATAAATGGTCGACATTTATTAATAGTCTTGCGCAAGTTATGATTAATGAGATTAGGAATTAATTTAAATGTCGACATTTATTAAGATTCTTGCGCAAGTTATGATTAAAGAGATTAACAATTAATGTAACTTTCTGATTAGTAGCTTTATTAGAAAAATAAATCAAAAAAGAAATTACAAAAAATCAGCCAATAGAATCGCTTGGTTGATGAGGTTATTACATTCATGAAGTTGATTGATGAGGTTATTACAAAAAATCAACAAAAAAATCAACCAATAGAACCAATAAATCAAAAAATAAACTACAAAAAATCAACAAAAAAGAAATTACATTCATGAGGTTCCAACAATGAATTGTGACGAAACGTCAGTGATGGTGTTTATTGTAATTCTGCATATAAGAAAACAAAGAAAAAATATATCATAAAATACATATAGATTCAACCCCAAAACTTAGACTCAAATCCAAGGCTCCAGCTCTGCAAGATCAGTTTCACCAAATTTAGCGACATTGATTATAACAAAAAGATTTGAAGATGTATACAATCCCGAAACAAAAACAAAATTGTATAGTTGATAGAACAAATCCGATGAGATGCATCATGAATGGATGGAGGAAGTTTTGTGGTCTTTTTGGTGACAAAAAAAAACCTTTTCGTCTCAAAGATTGATAGAGAGACAATGTGGAGAGCAAGAGAACAAAATAATTGGAGAAGAAAGGTCTCGAATAAATTACCAGTAATGATGTTCGTCTGTGAGCTAAGTATTGATTATCATCCCTTGGATCATAAACCTGCTCAGGATCACAAAATATAATTTAAATTAGAACGATCAAAAACATAAAAAAGCTTAAACAATAGATGCGTGAGACTAAAGAATGGTTGTGTTGCTTGAACTCGACATTGAACTCTATATATATAAAGTGATGGTGAAAAGCATTAATGACGCCGAGAATATTACTTGCTAGATTTGTGAAAGTAATTGGTTATACTAAGGTATGTAAATTAAATTACGTTTGATTAAAGGAAACATATTAAATTTGTAGTGTTAAAAACGATTATGCATATTATATGATGCGAGACTTGCGCAAGTAATCAGTATAAATAAGGTATGTTAATAATAATAAGTTTCCTAATTAGATATAAAATGTATTATGCCATTAAGACATTTAATGATTAGTCGACATTTATTAAAATTGTTCTGCAAGTTATGATTAATGGTCGACATTTATTAAGATTCTAGCGCAAGAAATAATTAGTGTGATTAACAATTAATGTGACTTTCCAATTAGTAGCTCGATTACAAAAATAAATCAAAAAGAAAAATACAAAAATTCGACCAATAGAATCGCTAGATTTTTCGTGAGAAGCTCTGTATGAGCGCCATGTGTCAAATGTACTTCTCTTTTAATATATAGGAGGATAAAATAGCTTCTGATACATCTTGCATTGAAAAAAAAAACAAATATTAGATTTTACATTATACTACATAATTGCGTAATACATTATAAAATGATAACCATTTCTGTGGAGGATTTGGCATAAATTATGGTTATATTAAATAACATACTAAATTAGTTTAAAATTTACAATTTTTGTTCTATTATTTACGGTTATAATAAAATGGCTTCTGATACATTATATGGCTTCTGATACATTATAAAAAATGTTTAGTTTACTTTTAATAAAATGGCTTCTGATACATCTTGCATTGAAAAAAAAAACAAATATTAGATTTTACATTATACTACATAATTGTGTAATACATTATATGGCAATGATCTATGGTAACCTTATATATGGCAATATATTTTGATAGAAAAGGAAATCATGGAATGAGTTAATGGGAAATATAATTAAGAGAAATAGTAATGATCTTTGACTTTCCTTAAACATGAAATGATGAAATCGGACATATCTTTGACTTTCCTTTTTACACGAAATCGTCCAATTATTCATTTTGAACTATAATGTATATGAGGAAATTCGAGTGGTACCACAATGGCATTTCTTTGTAATTTCTCTAGTGAATCAAGGGTGATTTTATATATGGGCTGAGAATAAATATGGTGCTGACACGTCAGCATGACACTCATGTAAATAACTTACACATTTAAGGTTACTCTTTAAAAATGCTTCTTGATTAATAAGAAGGGGATGAGTAGAAAAGGTAGAAGATTATTAGCAAATTTACCGGTAAATACAGACTATACTACATTATCAAGCAGCTCCAAACTTATATTTCTTCGGTGCATTTAAAATTTTAATGCAAAATTTATTAGTTTTACATGCTGTATATGACTTTTTATTTTTTATAATTTATTTTTCTATTATTTAAGATATAATTAAATATATAGTTAATAATCTTTTTATATAAAAATATAAATATTTAAATATATTTTAATCGATGTGTACAAATCGGAAACGTTAAATACAAATCGAAAGACTAGAAAACTGTAAAGCGTTTTTTCTTTCTTTTTTTATTGAAATTAAGCGTTTTTCTTTCTTTAACCTATGTTTTAATAAACCATGATACAATTTCTGCATCCATGTGTTTTAATTATTGGCATCTAATACACTCCATATTTGTTAGATAACTGAAAATATAATGTTAGACCAGATTTAAATACTGAAACCAACAACCGTGCAATAAGCTTTAACTAGATTTTGACCCGCCTTTAAAAAGGCGAGATTATTTTCGAATGATATAAATTTTTATTTTTGATTGCATATATATTTTATATGTTACACATGAAGTGTTATATTCAGTGTTATGTAATCCGATCCGGACCCGCAGTTAAACCGATAACATCGATGACTATATATGTAATCTGGTTAAACTTTATTTAAAAGTTCTATCAAACCCGTAATTTTGTAATCTATTGGTAAAATATATTTTGTTATTATATTTTCTGGTCAGCATTATTATACAAATTAACTATTGTCATTCGACCCGCCTTATACTTGACAAATAAATTAGAGTTTTAAAATATTTAATATATATATATTAACTTATGGAATTATTTATTAGTTTATATATCATACTTTAATATTTGTTTTAATAAGTTGAACCATGTTGTAAAATTCATGCATTTATTTTATTATGTTATTTTATAATTTAGAAAATAGTTAATAGATGGATTAAGTTATTTTATATCTATTACTTGATGTAGCAATTTAATTGGGAACATAAATTATGTATATATAAATACTATAGAAATTTATTTCTTAGTATATAAATAAAATATGAATTAAAAATCGTTTTAACTACAATTAGTTATTAATTATGACTTTTATGATTTAAAAGTAAATTTTAAAAAGAAATGTATATTTACATTTTTAAATAAAAGATATTAAAATATATTATTAAGATGTAATCTTAGTAAAAGATACTTGAGAATATATTTTTAAAGATCTTGTTTTGAAAATATTAAAATAATTGGTTAGACATAGTATATATTTAATAATAATTAAGTTAGTTATAAAAATAATAATAGGAAATTAAATAAATGTAATGGTCCAACCTAAACTATTTAAAAGTAGATAAAAAGTTCTTATGTTTTAATAGTATTGAATAGATTTTATGGTTTGGAGGCCACATTAATTAAGAATAGATGTATTTATTCTTATTGAGATTAGAATATTCTATTCTGTTATATTATATGTATATAATTAATAGAAACATAAATAATTGGAAATACATAATCAATATGAACTGAAGTTTCTCTTTATAATCTTTGGCTTTATGTAATGTCAATGATGAACATGATATAAAATATATTTGTTTGAAGCAATTTGTTGTAATGTTTTTTTTTGTAAACTAATTTGTTGTAATGTTTCGTATAGTTGAAGATGAATTAAAATTTAAAACAATTTTATTTCTTTATGTGACACAGAAATGATAACGTTTATAAACATGATCTTCAATTAGTGTTATTGTATTATTGGACTTCTTTACTAACATGATTTCCAATTAGAGTAATTGCAAAATTCTTGTATTTGCAGAATATAAGGAGAAACGATCATAGTAAGTAAAATGAAGTCAAATTAGAGTCATTGTATTATTATTCTAATAGTTAATAAGGTACCGGTTAAGTATATTTAATTTCAATGGTTTTAGTAAATTAGATTTTGGTTTATTTAAACTATACCGGAAATATTATGTAGGTAGCTAGTAAAATATTATTCTAACAAACTTGTGAATGTTTTAATATGCGTCTGGTACAAAAGAGTCCAAATTTTAAAAACAACATTCTATGGTAGATTTTTTTAGGACTCTAAATTAATATAGTAGATGTAACAAACATGCGTAGTTAAAGAATACTGATACCTTCGGTTTTTGATTGTTTTTCACCACTCCAAAATTCAAAACGTATACAAGATTTAACCATTCATCATTTAAAGCTGATACCTTCGGTTTTTGATTGTTTTTCACCACTCCAAAATTCAAAACGTATACAAGATTTAACCATTCATCATTTACAGCTGCATTATCCCATGGTTTACCTTATATTCTAGAACTTATAGGAAAAAATATCTCGTTATTAAACTAATAAATAGCAAGAGCATTAATTAACGAAACTAGGCCTGGGCGTTCGGGTACCCATTCGGGTACGGATCGGTTTTTTCGGGTATCGGTTCTTTCGGGTTTGAAAACTAAAACCCATTCGAGTATTATAAAATTTCGGATCGGGCTCGAGTAGGATCTTTCCGGGTTCGGATGAATTCGGTTCTGATATAAAAGAACCTGAAAATAACCGAATAACCAATGTATCTGTAACGGGTTCAGATAATAATACCCAAAATAACCATATTATCTGATTCGGTTCGGGTATTTTGTATCCAAACTACTCAGATTTACCAAAAAATAACCAAATATACTCATTTGACACAGTTTTGTTTAAGTACTTCTATCCAAACTACAATATTTTATCCGAAAATACACAAAATTATTAAAAATAACTAATATATTAAATTTATAATTAAAATTAATATAATTATACATATAATTATAAATAATATTTTGAAAAATATATTTTATTTCGGATATCTTCGGATATCCATTCAGTTTTCGGTTCGGGTCAGGTTGGATACCGGTTCTTCGGATACAACAGTTTAGGACCCAAATGGTTATTTCTGAAAAACCGAATAAATCCGATATCCTAATTTTCTGGGTCGGTTCCGGTTCGGGTCTTCGGGTCCGGTTTTTGTGCCCAGGCCTAAACGAAACCTTAGAATAAGGAAGCACAAAAAAAAACAAAAAAGGTAAATTTTCGAAAAGTAATAATAAACGCGTCACTTATTTCCAAAAACAATAATCTAACCTTGTGCGTGTTTAGGGGTGGGCGTTCGGGTACCCGTTCGGGTTCGAATCGGGTATTTCGGATTTTCGGGTATTTCGGTATAGGGATATAAAACCCGTTCGGGTATTTCTGTATTTCGGGTCGGGTTTGGGTAGTTCGGGTTCGGTTATTTTGGATCGGGTTCGGATATTTAGATTTTAAAAGAAATAAAAATAAATTTTCCATTTTTTAAGTTTCTTGTATTTTAAAAATATAGATTTCACTTAACTGATTTTCTATTTTTTATAGATTGAATGATTAATAGATTTGGAGATAACATTTCAAAAATAAAAATATTAATTTGGTTATTATTTTCAAACTTTGGATGTAACTTTTGTTAATACATGAAACAAAAAGTTGACATGTATTTTAAATGAATATCAAATTATTTTCTTCATAATTATATATATATATATATATACTATGTGATTTTAAAATATGTGTAACATTAATATAAATATTTTAAATAATATAAGAGATGTAAACTAGAAAAATAAAGGTAAGTATTCATATGTTCGGTTTTCTTCGGATATCTATTCGGGTTCGGGTATTACCCGTTCGGGTTCGGATATGCAATCTCTCCTAACTTAATTTCCGTTCGGGTATTTTACTACTTCGGTTCGGATTTCGGTTCGGGTTTTTTGGGTCGGGTTCGGGTGCCATTTCGAATATCGGGTAAAGTGTCCACCCCTATGCGTGTCCGTCCCGTGTGTTGTAAACACTTTTCTTCTTTAAACCGACACGTTACATGAATCCATATATATACACATCTTTATCCTCTCCAGATTTTAATTTCCTCATTAAAAATCTTCTCTTTGCTAAAAAAAAAAAAATCTCAAAGTTCAGTTTCTTTCATCTCGATCCGACCAAACACCATGGAGTGTAGACCTTTAGATCTGACGATCATATCCGCGGAGGATCTCAAAGACATCCAATTGATCGGCAAGCAAGACTTATACGCGGTCGTTTCGATCAACGGCGACGCGAGGACCAAGCAGAAGACCAAGGTGGACAAAGACTGCGGGACGAAACCCAAGTGGAAACACCAGATGAAGCTCACCGTCGACGACGCGGCGGCGCGTGAGAATCGTCTCACCTTGGTGATCGAGATCGTTGCTGATCGTCCCATCGCCGGTGATAAACCCGTCGGAGAGGTTAGCGTTCCGGTGAAGGAGCTTTTGGATCAGAACAAGGACGGCGGCGAGGAGAAGACGGTGACGTACGCGGTGAGGTTACCTAACGGCAAGGCCAAAGGAACTCTCAAATTCTCGTTCAAGTTTGGTGAGAAGTATACTTACGGATCCGCGAGTGCCTCTCACGCGCCGGGTCCGTCGACTCTGGATCATAAGACTATGGATCAGCAGCCGGTTACTGCTTACCCGCCCGGTCAAGGTGTCCCGTCTGCATACCCACTGGGTCCTTCCGGATACCCGCCACCAGGCCATGATGATAAACACGGTGGTGCTTATGGTTACCCGCAAGCCGGTGGATATCCGCCACCTGGTGGGCCTGGTGGGTATCCTCCAGCTGGGCCAGGTGGGTATCCGCCGCCAGGTGCATACCCTCAACAGGGTGGATATCCGCCTCCGCAGCAAGGTGGATACCCGGGTTACCCGCCACAGGGTCCCGGTTATGGATACCAGGGTTATCCACCACAGGGTCCCTATGGTTACCCACAACAGCAAGCAGCTTATGGTAAACCGCAGAAACCGAAGAAGCATGGAGGAGCGGGTATGGGTCTAGGACTTGGGCTTGGAGCTGGGTTGTTGGGTGGGTTGCTTGTTGGTGAAGCGATTGATGACATGGCGGATATGGGTGACATGGGTGGCGACTTTGACTTCTGATTTCTCGTTTGTTCTATGTATATGTTTGAAAAATCTTAGTTAACTGCTACTCTGGTTTGATCGTGTGAGAGATATCGAGTTCTGTTCTTGTCTTTATTTGTTTAGTTTCTGCCTTTGTCCTAATGAAGACACGATGAAGTTGTTTTTGTATAAGAATAATAATGTGCATCACATTAGGACCAAACACAACGAAACTAATGAACTAACACATTTTCAAATCCAATAAGCCTGAAAAATGAAAACACCCTTGAACCACCTGTGAACTGACTATAACTCATCATCTTCACTCTCTCCCTTGGTTTTCTCATAAACCGACTTGATAACCGGGTTACAAACCGATTCCACCTCCTTTAACTTCTCTTCATAATCATCCTTCTCTGCATTAACATTCTCCTCTAACCACTCCAACGCTTCCTTCAAAACCTCTTCCATCTTCTCTTTATCCTCTTCACCTATCTTCTCCGCAAGCTTCTCCAATGAACTCTTCATGTTGTAAACATACGTTTCGAGCTTGTTCTTCGCATCGATCTTCTCCTTTACCATCCTATCTTCCTCAGCAAACTCCTCTGCTTCTCTAATCATTTCATCGATCTCTTCTTGTGTCAAACGTCCTTTATCGTTTGTTATTGTAATAGACTGTGCCGTCTTCGCAACTTTATCCTCTGCCTTAACCTGTAGAATCCCATTTGCGTCCACTTCGAAGGTCACCTCAATCTGTGCCACTCCCCTGAAAAATTAAATTGGTTTCTTGCGGCTTAAGTAACAAGAAACCTAACCAAAACATAAACAAACGGTTGTGTTGAATCAGCTTTTTTTTTTACCTTGGAGCTGGAAGAATGCCAGTGAGATCAAACTTTCCAAGCTCACGGTTATCTTTAGTCATGCTTCTCTCGCCTTCATAAACCTTGATGCTCACAGTTGTTTGCTGATCCTGATAAGTAGTGAACACCTGAGACTTCTTGGTCGGTATAGCCGTGTTCCTCGGAATAACCTTCGTCATCACGCCTCCCACCGTCTCAATACCGAGGCTCAACGGTGCAACATCAAGCAGAAGAATATCTGTTTTCAATCAAAATTAGGTGTTTGAGAATATACAGTAGGCGAATCTTCAACCACTAAACCATTGTGAGCAACTTACTTTGAGTTTCTTCACCACCTTCACCACTTAATACACCACTTGAACCGCGGCGCCAAAAGCCACAGCCTCGTCAGGGTTAGTCCCTTTGTTAGGTTCCTTGCCGTCGAAGAAATCTTTTAGCTTCTCCTGAACTTTAGGGATTCTAGTGCTTCCACCTACAAGAACAATCTCATCTATGTCTGACTTCTTCAACCCCGCATCTTTAAGAGCCTTCTTCACTGGCTCCATCGTCTTCTTGAACAAATCCATGTTGAGTTCTTCAAATCTCGCCTTCGTTAGAGGCTCGGAGAAGTCAACTCCATCGAAGAGAGACTCAATCTCAACTCGGACTTGGTGTTGATTGCTCAAAGCTCGTTTGGCACCTCGCACTCACGTCTAAGCTTACCAAGCGCCTTGTGATCTTTGCTATATGTCTTCGTTGTACTTCTTCCTGATCAGTTTGATGAAATAGTCCATCACTCTATGGTCAAAGTCTTCTCCACCGAGATGAGTGTCTCCACTTGTTGACAAGACTTCAAAGACTCCATTGTCTATGGTAAGGATACTAACATCGAATGTTCCTCCACCGAGATCATACACTAGGATGTTTGTCTCTCCACCTTTTTTGTCTAGACCGTAAGCTATGGCTGCACCTGTTGGCTCGTTTATTATACGTACCACGTTAAGTCCAGCGATTGCACCTGCATCCTTTGTCGCTTGTCTCTGCGCATCATTGAAATACGCTGCAAAACAACCAAGCCACCTTCTTATAATCTAATACTACATACTTGGAGAAAATGTGGACACAACATGTACATACCTGGAACGGTAATGCAGCATCTCTTATCTTCTTTCCCAAGAAAGCTTCAGCTGTCTCCTTCATCTTGGTTAGTATCATAGCACTTATTTCCTCAGGGCTAAACACTTTCACCTCGCCTTTAACCTTCACTTGAATGTAAGGCTTTCCATCTTTATTCACAACCTTGTACGGAAAGAACTTGATATCCCTTTGTACATCAGGATCATCAAATCTGTAAAAGAACAAACACAAAAACATGAATAATTTAAAAAAGCTCAATATCATACACTAAACATGTTGTGAAACAAACGCAGATTAACACACACAAAAACAAGAACACTTAAGAGAGAAAACAAGATTGAGTCAAACTACTCTTTTTAGAGATTGTATATTAATTATGTCGATAATAATTTACAGTCAGTTAGATCAGAATTTAAGATTGAGTCAGAGTTCTATATTCTCTTAGAAAAATAATCTTTATCTAGGAATGTGACATTTTACTAATGTAATGAAATTTAAGTGAGTTCAAATACTAGGAAACTAGTTAAACACTTACTTTCTTCCCATCAGACGTTTTGGATCAAAGATGGTCCCTTCAGGATTCTTGGCCGCTTGATTCTTAGCAGCCTCGCCTATGAGACGCTCGGTATCAGTGAAGGCAACCCACGATGGTGTGATTCTGTTTCCCTGATCGTTTGCTATGATTTCAACGTGGTTGTTATGGTACACACCAACACATGAATATGTAGTCCCTAGATCGATTCCTATCACTGTCCCGAGTTTTTCCTCTTCGCCTTCTATTGCCACACTTGACATAAAAACTGCTCGATTCATAAACATCAAACGCCATAGCACATATTAATCAAAGAGAGAAGTGAGTTAAAAAATAGTAAAGTACTACGACTTATCAATCGATCCAAACACATAGATAAGTCTGAGTCTCTGAGATTTACCTAATGACATAAAAACCAAGTATACAAGAGCTTTGTTCGTCATCTTCGTTGTTTAGAGATTGCGTGCGTACAGAAGAATAATTATGCTTAGGGTTTGGAAGAATACGAAGCTCACAACGGTTCGTATTTATATTGCTAGTGTATTTATGTGTCCTCTCCAATCACTACTAGCCACGTAAGCTGAATGAACTATTTTGCGTTGGCGCGCTGTTAGCTTTCTATTCACGTAACTGATCCAGTAACAACGGTACACGTTTCATTAACTCGTCAACCTATATAATCCCCCAAAAGTTTTACAACTTATTATTTTTTTCTTTTGTTTACGACTTATTCAGATAGAAGTTAATAGTTATCCAGAAACTTGGACCACAATCATAATCTCAAATCTAATCAAATTTAATCATTTAAAAAAAAATATCACTATTATTTCTGCTTTTAGTGAATTTAGAGCTGTGCCAAAAGAAGAGCTGTACCAAAACAAATGCATATCAAATTCAAGAGGTGAGGTGTAATTTTGGAAGAACATGACCATCGCTTAACCACTCCATTTATATATTGCGCAGACACAATCATACAAATGAAAAGAAGTTTGACATGTTCTGTGTTTTTATTAAAGCAGAATCAAAGTACGTACGACAACACTAGGAGGATAATAACAAAACATGCAAACCAACCCTCACGGCGGCCCCTTGGTTATTTTCAAAACTAAATAATTAAAAAGTGTATCGTTATCGAAATATTTTTTAATATATCGGTGTTAATTCCGAATACAATAGTAAATGCATATAGATCAAAGTTTGCAATTTTGCATGTATGCCATAGTATATGTTGGCATGATATTAGTAGTCTAAGTCGTCTTCGAGTACATGAGTAAACATAAAATATAAATTATTGAAACAAATAATAAAATAATAGCTATAAAAGACAAGCATATATATGATAATACTTTTTCATTTTGACTTTCATCGTCCTTAAATAAACCAAGAAGAGTGTATAATGTAGTTGTTCGCAAATGGAAGGCAAGCAAGAGAAGATGGAGCAGGAAAAGGAATCTTGGTCTGAAGGAGATATAACCTCCCGATGTGAAGCCACTGGTTCCGACGATAGTGAGGACTACGTAGAGATCACTCTCGACATTCGAGACGAGGGAACACTGAAGCTGGAGAAGAATAAGCCGATGGTAGTTCTCCGGTCGGTGGTTTCGGGGAAGCTGAAAACGATGGTGAAGTCATTGTCGTTGTCTTCACGCAGGCTCGACCGGAGTAAGTCAGGTGCTATGTTTGCTCTTAGAGGCTTGAGGTTTATAACCAAAAACGACGCCGTTGGCAGAGGCTGGGATGAAGTTGAAAAGAGATTTGATGAGTTGGCTGTAGATGGGAAGCTCCCAAAATCTAAATTTGGACATTGCATAGGTAAACTCTCTAGATAATATAGTTCTTTGCTATTTTGTTATAAATAGTGTTAAATATTTATATTTTTTTGGAAATTCAGTGGCAAACCTCAGTTAATTTTTTTTGCAAATCTCAGTTAATTTCTCAAAATTATCCCATGTATATCTTATTTTTCTGGGGGAGTATCTATGTAATTTAGTTTTGTTACATTCCCCCTCCCCCCCCCCCCCCCCAAATTTAAAAGTGAGATAAAATATTCGAATTAATTAAAGTTACTTTCAATTAAATAGGGATGGCTGAATCGAGCGAATTTGTGAATGAGCTATTCGAGGCATTGGTCCGAAGGAGAGGGACTACGTCGATATCCAAAACTGAACTATTGGATTTCTGGGAGCAGATCGCAGGCAATAGTTTTGATGCTAGGCTGCGAATCTTTTTTGATATGTAATATAGTTTTATATTTAATATTGGTAACTTTTGATGCACTCGTTATAAAATATGGCATGTCTAAGAGAGTTAATAACTACGTGGTTATGTGATAAAGGGTGGACAAAGATTTGGATGGTCGTATTACGGGAGAAGAGGTTAAGGAGGTGAAGAATAAATCGGTTTCAATTTCGTTATATACACTGCTTATTTGAAGTTAACATCGATATTTAGAGTTAATTAGTCCCAAAAAAAACATCGATCGATATGTTAATTGTTGCGGTTTATTTTTGGGTTTGTAGATAATTTCTTTAAGTGCTTCGTCTAACCAACTATCAAGGATTCAAGAAAAGGTAGACGAATATGCTGCCTTGATCATGGAAGAACTCGATCCCGACAACTTTGGATATATCGAGGTTCGTTCTCCAATATATGTAGTGGTTAGACTTGATTAACAATATTGGTAAATTAATTTCAGCTAATTTTATAGGTAAGAAATCATCAAATAACTTTACCTAGACAACTTCTCGTGTATTATTTTTTATAAGAAACAAAGAACAAATATCATTTCCTATAATCTTAATTATCGCTGCTAGCTACGTTTTATTCTTGTCGTCAAATGATAACTTTAGCCGGGTTTCTTAATTCTGCGCTCAAAATATAGATATATGATTACTTTTTTTATGATTACTTTTGTAACACCCTTATGTATCTTTTTCAATGTTTTTTTTCAATATAAAGTAAATAAGAGAATGCTGTTGCAACATGAAGATAAAGCATTACTTTAAGCCTAGGGTTTATGGTCAAACAATAAAGCATCACAACTGTTTATCACAACTGTTTATAAGAATATTTACAAATCTTTAGCAATACTTGTAAACTTACATTGTGCATCTATTTGAGCTGATATGGCGTTTTGCAGTTATACAACTTGGAAACATTGCTTCTCCAAGTTCCAAGCCAATCAAACATCAGTCCGTCATCCGAGAGCAAGCGTGCCCTCAGCAAGATGTTGAGCCAGAAGCTCATACCAACAAAAGAGAAAAACCTGGTGAAAAGATTCGCCAGAGATATATCATACTTCTTCTTGGAAAATTGGAAAAGAATATGGGTGCTAACATTGTGGATATCCATTTGCATCGCTCTATTCACTTGGAAATTCCTCCAGTATAAACGCAGAGCAGTGTTTGAAGTCTTAGGTTCCTGTGTTTCTGTAGCTAAAGGCGGCGCAGAGACGTTGAAATTCAACATGGCTCTCATTCTCTTTCCTGTTTGTAGGAACACTATCACTTGGCTGCGGACCAACTCCAAGCTTGGGTCCATTGTTCCATTTGATGACAATATCAACTTCCACAAGGTAATCACGTATGCAATTATTAATTAAAGATTTTTCTATTCGTTATAAAAAACTTACTAGATCTTGACCCGCGCTTTGGAAGCGCAGAATATTTTACGATGAAAAATTTCACTAATAACTTAACAAATATTTTGGTAATTTTTAAAAGTGTGTATTTATAATATTTTTGCATTTAAATCAGTGTTTTTAAATTCAACCCGATTGTGATTATACCGGTTAATTCGAAGATCTGACAATTCAATTTAGATTTTTAAAATATTCATATTAAAAAAATTACTAAAACCCGAGATTAACCGATTGAACTGTTGGATGACCGATATGTAATCTAATTTGATTTAAATTGTAATAATTTCATAATTTGTAATCTTATACTCCAAATTTTAAAGTTCATTATTTTAAAATTTATGAAATTATGATGTTTCTACAAAATTTTAAAAAGAAAATGAAAGATATAACATAACTAAGATAAATTATTGTATTGTTTGGAAACATTGATAATAGTATAAAAAATATATTGTTTGGAAACACTGATAGTAGTATAAAAAATAAATATATTGTTTGGAAACATAGATAGTAGTATAAAGAAAGAAACATTAATGATTTAATGTAAGTTTAACTATAAATTATAAATGTGTATTTAATTTAAAAACTTACAAAATAAATGTTAGGTCCAATAGAATGTTTCTGTTTTAATAAGATAGATGCCATCTTCATTTTTTAGCAATCATTTGATGACAATATCAATTAGCCTAAACGTTGTAGAAGGAAATAAACAACTTGTAGCGTTTAATTGTTTATTTTGTGTATATATTCTGGTTCTAAATGTTTGTACCCCTCCCAATGGTACTGGACCCTATTATGGCATTTTCAACTCCAATCTATTTTTCACTTTAAAATAGAGTTTATAATAAAAATGTTCAAATGGTATTTTATTTTTCACTCTTTTTACTCCAAATATAGAATAACTTATTTTTTGTTCATCACTCTATTTTTTACTTTAAAATATAGTACTGTTGGAGCATACTCCAACTTTATTATAGAATTTTTCTATTTTAGAGTAGAAAATAGAATAAACCATTGAAGATGGTCTTAGATCCTTACTAAAAAATCCATAGGTTTTAGCTACTAAAAGCATGATTAACCCCGGTTTCTTAGCCGGGGTTCTTAACTTATGATTTAACATTTTTTATAATTTTTGGCTAAGAGACGGTTCTTATATCACTTATTTAAAAGATGGTTCTTAGTTTTTATCAGTTAAAATCTAATAAAAGTTAAGAACCGTCTCTTAATCGAAGCTAAAACTTCCAGTTGAGAGACCGGGGTTAATCATGGTCTAAGTTAACTCCTAGTTGGTACTTGTATCTAGCGTTTCTAATAACCAATTGGATGCTTATTCTTCCTTTTTCATGCAGGTTATTGCGTTTGGGATCGCCATTGGAGTAGGCTTACATGCCATTTCTCACTTGGCCTGTGACTTTCCGCGGTTGCTGCATGCAAAATATATAGAGTATGAGCCAGTGAAAAAGTTTTTCGGGGACGAGAGGCCAGACAATTACTGGTGGTTCGTGAAAGGAACAGACGGATGGACCGGAGTGACCATGGTGGTTCTAATGGTACTAGCATACGTCTTGGCTCAATCTTGGTTCAGACGCAACCGGGCAAGCCTACCAAAAACGTTGAAACGGTTAACCGGTTTCAACGCGTTTTGGTACTCACACCATTTATTTGTCATCGTTTATGTGCTTCTCATCGTGCATGGCCATTTTATTTATCTCTCCAAGGAATGGTATGAAAAAACGGTACGTGAAAAATGCTCGAAACAACGATATGTTAGAGCAATTTAGCAATAAAATCTTATATAATTTTAGTTAAAAATGAACATTTAATGGAAACACTGTATGCTTGGTTGTTTCTCTTTTATTTTTGGACAGACGTGGATGTATCTGGCTGTCCCAACGATACTGTATGCGTGTGAAAGATTGATTCGTTTATTTAGATCAGGTTACAAGGCGGTAACCATTTTGAAGGTATATCTCTGTACATATATATATCGCAACTAAATTGCTATTCTACATTTTAGTGGTAGGAGTTTTAATAATGAGTCAAGTATCCTCTTTAATAAATTCATTTGAAACAGGTTGCAGTATATCCAGGAAATGTACTTTCACTTTACATGTCAAAACCTAAAGGGTTCAAGTACACAAGTGGGCAGTACATATATGTCAATTGTCCTGACGTCTCACCATTACAGTGGTATGTTACCAAAATTAATATATTGGACATAATCATGATATGAATTTAAACTTCATTGTTTTGGTAATTAACCTGGATCTTTTTAATATTGTTTATATATATAGGCATCCTTTTTCAATTACTTCCGCATCTGGAGACGATTTTCTCAGCATCCATATCCGTACCCTCGGCGACTGGACATCTCAACTCAAATGCTTATTTTCGAAGGTAAGGATTTCAATAGTAAATTTATGAATTAGGATGCATATACATGTACTTGGTTAGTATTACGGTTTGGTAAATTATTTTAGTTATACAAAACTTAGGTTTGTCAACCTCCCTCAACAAGTCAAAGTGGACTCTTCACAGCCGACAGCGGTCAAGCCAATAACATAACAAGGTATTTGTTTTCTTCTGAAGACCAGTTTACTATATGTTGCTAGCACAATGAACCTAAGCTTGGTGCTGTCTGCCAATACTTACGTAGCACAAAAAAATAGTGTATATACAAATGTTTTAAGTCTAAACGTTTCCATGTCAAACGTGTATAAATGTTAAACAAATATGAATCATTTTTGCTAATCAATTTACATTGAAAGGTTTCCGAGGCTCTTGATCGATGGTCCATATGGCGCCCCGGCACAAGATTACGGAAACTACGATGTATTGCTTCTGGTAGGTCTAGGGATCGGAGCTACCCCATTAATCAGTATACTAAGGGACGTTCTTAACAACATCAAGAATCACAAATCCATTGAAGAAGGCACGAGCCAAAATGTCCATAGAAGCAACACAAAACGAGCTTATTTCTATTGGGTTACAAGAGAGCAAGGATCACTGGAATGGTTCAGTGAGGTCATGAACGAGGTAAATACTGTACATATAATATAGTCAATTAATATTTTGAGTTATGTTTTAATCCATGGAGTTAACTAAGAAAAATGAAATGAAAAGGTGGCTGAGTATGATAGTGAGGGGATCATTGAGCTACATAATTACTGCACGAGCGTGTATGAGGAAGGAGACGCGAGATCAGCACTAATCACGATGTTGCAGTCATTGCACCACGCCAAGAACGGCATTGACATTGTGTCAGGTACCAGGGTCCGAACCCATTTCGCGAGACCTGATTGGCGCAGCGTTTTCAAGCATGTTGCGGTGAACCACGTCAATCAACGAGTTGGTAATGCGATCATTAGACAACAATTTCATAACTATATTATAAATGAGATTTATCGTAGAATCGTTGTAGTAGTAATGTATTTTACCTTTGCATTATGTTTGTAGGGGTTTTCTACTGTGGTAAATCATGCATCATAGGAGAGTTGAAGGGACTGGCTCAAGATTTCTCTAGGAAAACTTCGACCAAGTTTGAGTTCCACAAGGAAAATTTTTAATTTCGAGTTCATCATTAGTATCTCAAGAACACAATATGTTTCATATATAAAACTTAATTATCTATACTGGTTTGTATAACTATAACTACTTTCTGACTATAAATACGTATTAATTATTGTTACCAGATGTAATAAACATATGTATATATCAGAGTACAATAAGTCCGATGTCGTCCAGCGGTTAGGATATCTGGCTTTCACCCAGGAGACCCGGGTTCGATTCCCGGCATCGGAGTTTTTTTGCTTTTTCTGTATACAGGCTGTGGATGAATTTAGCTCTAAATTATGGCAACGAAGTATATCTTCCACAATTTTATTTTTAAAACTAGGTGTTTTCCTGCACCATGTGCAGTAAAAGAATTTTAAAATATTTTTAATAGATAAATATAAATTATATTTATTTTTTATTAATATTATAAATTTTCTTTTTTCTTATCAATATTTTAATATAAATTTGATTTAACTGAACATTAAAATTAAGATAAAAATAATTTTGTTTATTTTGAATTATATTTAAGAATGTGCATGTATATATTTAAAATTATAATCTTAGGTATATTTTTCTATCTATTTATTTTAGTTAAATATATTAAATAAATATGTAAAATTGCATAATTGTCAAAAAATTAAAATTAAACAATATTTATAAAATCTGTAGATGTATATAAGAAACTAATGATTTTACGATTTAATTTGATTTTATGATTTAATTTTTATAATTTTATAAAAATATGTATATATTTTTGAAATATTTTTAATTTCAATGATATTTCAAAATTTGAAATGCATAATTGAATATATTTATTTTAATGATGAGTCATGAGTTATTACCATATTTTTTAAAAGTCCAAAAATATAAATCGACAGTAAATGTAATATATGAGTTATTACTATATTTTAAAAAATTTACCAAAAATATAAATTAACATTAAATATAATTGTTCATGTCATATTAATCTATAAGATATGTTATCAATTTTAGTAGCCATGTCACAATTATTTTAGTAGCCACGTCACAATTATTAGAGACATTGCCATTTGATATATGTATTTAAATTATATTTAAGAATATATATGTATATATAGTTAAAATCTTAGATAAAAAAATTATTTATTTCATTTGGTTAAATGTATTAAATCAACTTGTACAAAATTACTAAAAATCATATAAAATTTTATAGTTATCAAAAATTAAAACTATATAATATTTATATAATTTGTAGATGTCTAAAAAAACTAATGATATTAGGATTTATTTTTTTTTTAATTCAGAAAATTTAGACAATTTTACATAATAATTTTTTTATAATTATAAAAGTAAAATTATATAATATTTCGAAATTCAAAATGTTTTATTTAAATATATTTATTTTAGTGATGATTTATGAGTTATTACCATATTCTACAAAGTTTACCAAAAATATAAATCAATATTAAATGTAATATATGAGTTATTACCATATTCTAAAAAGATTTCCAAAAATATATATCATCATTAAATGTAATTGTCCATGTCATATTTAATTATATGACATGTCATCAATCTTAATCGCCACGTCACAATTATTTTTGTGAGAACGATTATAGAGAAGACATGTGGCAAATCACTTCGCAAATAATGTCTAGGGGATTGATTAATACTGGAATCCAAGGGGATAACAAAGGGAGAGATTTCAAGATTGTGTACAGGCCGTGGATGAATTTAGCTATAAATTATGGCAACGAAGTATATTTTTCACAATTTTATTTTTGAAATTAATACTGGAATTCAAGGGGATAACAAGGGAGAGATTTTAAGATTGTGTATATTTCTGGCTTTTGAAATACATTACAAGTTTATCAAATAATTTGTTTAAGATCTCCTTAATATGATTCTCCTAATCGAATAATTGACATTGCAAAACAATGTCATAATGTGTTCAAGATGGAAAATAAACTAAGTGTTCTGCATCCATAAGATGTTCAAATGTAGTGATGAAGAGTTGAGTTGAGCATGCCACTCGTTCGACACTTCTGATCCCCGCGTTCTTGTCGAACTTCGCTGAAGGAACAACGACCACAATTATCTTCTTGACCATGCTAAAGTATTTGGTGAATAAATGTTGCAAACTGTTGCGTAGGGTTTGTTAGTTCGTGCTGACCGGCCCAAATCTGTTAATCCTGTAAATATTTGAGTCTGATCCGGTTCTGTCCGAAAATATTTTAGGTCTAAATTTCAAAGTGCAGCCTACTTTTAGAAAAATAATTTGTTATTATCACTTTTATCATTTTAATACATGTGAATTTTTATAAAAATCAGTTTCAATTTTTTTTTGTGTTTAAATATAAAGTCAATTTAAACTTTTTTTATTTATCAAAATTATTTTACTTTTTTCGTATGCTTTAAAAAGCTTATTATAAACAAACCAAATGTAATAAAATTTAAATAGTCAATTATGAATTAAAACTAAATATATAAAAGAAAAAGTTTACGGTAAACAAAATAAACTTTCACATTTTGTATTTTGAAAAAAAACATGTTGTACATAAAAATAAGAATACATTTGCAAAATTTAAAATGTGATACTTGTAATGATAAAGCAATAAAGTGTATTAACAATTTTCATATTTGCTTTACTAGAATTTAGATCAAAAGTATTAAAATAATATATTAATATTTTATAATAGTTTTGATTGCAGAAAAATGATAATATTTAAACTAAAATATAAAATTTTAGATTTTTGGCTGGTTCTATATATATATCAAACATGTTTAGACCCAAAATATTAAAAATCGAGCTTTCAAGATTAAAACTCGACCCAAAATATATCAAACATGTTTATAGATATCTTCCACAATTTTATTTTTAAAATTGATTAATACTGGAATCCAAGGGGATAACAAAGGGAGAGATTTCAAGATTGTGTACAGGCTGTGGATGAATTTAGCTATAAATTATGGCAACGAAGTATATTTTTCACAATTTTATTTTTGAAATTAATACTGGAATTCAAGGGGATAACAAGGGAGAGATTTCAAGATTGTGTATATTTCTGGCTTTTGAAATACATTACAAGTTTATCAAATAATTTGTTTAAGATCTCCTTAATATGATTCTCCTAATCGAATAATTGACATTGCAAAACAATGTCATAATGTGTTCAAGATGGAAAATAAACTAAGTGTTCTGCATCCATAATTTCAAATGTAGTGATGAAGAGTTGAGTTGAGCATGCCACTCATTCGACACTTCTGATCCCCGCGTTCTTGTCGAACTTTGCTGAAGGAACAACGACCACAATTATCTTCTTGACCATGCTAAAGTATTTGGTGAATAAATGTTGCAAACTGTTGCGTAGGGTTTGTTAGTTCGTGCTGACTGGCCCAAATCTGTTAATCCTGTAAATATTTGAGTCTGATCCGGTTATGTCCGGAAATATTTTAGGTCTAAATTTCAAAGTGCAGCCTAGTTTGTATAGGGCTACAGAAGTTTTCGGACTTTTAGAAAAATAATTTGTTATTATCACTTTTATCATTTTAATACATGTGAATTTTTATAAAAATCAGCTTCAATTTTTTGTGTTTAAATATAAAGTCAATTTAAACTTTTTTTATTTATCAAAATTATTTTACTTTTTCGTATGCTTTAAAAAGCTTATTATAAACAAACCAAATGTAATAAAATTTAAATAGTCAATTATGAATTAAAACTAAATATATAAAAGAAAAAGTTTACGGTAAACAAAATAAACTTTCACATTTTGTATTTTGAAAAAAAAACATGTTGTACATAAAAATAAGAATACATTTGCAAAATTTAAAATGTGATACTTGTAATGATAAAGCAATAAAGTGTATTAACAATTTTCATATTTGCTTTACTAGAATTTAGATCAAAAATATTAAAATAATATATTAATATTTTATAATAGTTTTGATTGCAGAAAAATGATAATATTTAAACTAAAATATAAAATTTTAGATTTTTGGCTGGTTCTATATATATATCAAACATGTTTAGACCCAAAATATTAAAACTCGAGCATACTTAATCCGAATGGTCTATTTTTTGGATTATAAATTAAGTCCAAACCTAGTAATTCTTAGGGTTGGACGGGTTCGGGCCGCAGTCTTTAGCCTAATTGACATGTCTATTTTTTGTCATTCCTCTAATGATAATATATTTGTAGTAACAAAGACATAGCAAATTAAAATAGCACTTTACTGTACAGAGAAGAAATTATTTTGGTGCATCCATGTAATATGGCCTTCTCATTACGTTAGCAACAGTCTCCACAGACTAAGTAACAAATTAGAACGATATTTACTCAAGCCAAATAATTTCTCTACTCGGAAGTTATGAAGGGAAAGATATGTGGCCCAGGTCTCGTATTGGGCCGTTGCCCAGTTTATACTGTATAGGTAAATTGAGAATAGTCCCACATCGATAAGCAGTGAAGTTGGGGAAGCATTTAGTTGGGTATATAACACGCAGCGGTGGCTTCAAATCAAAGCATGATCCTTCAGGCAAGTTAAAGGGGAAATGAGGAGTGGTTAATACTCGCAATTCTATGCGGGAAGAGCGTTTCGCTCAGCCTGTTACGACAATTGAGCGCTCTCATTTGTTATACCATCTGATCCCTCTTCTGAATGGATATTTTTAAAGTGGAATCGTTTTCTTTTTGTTTGGAAAAACGTTTTCTTTTTTTTTTGTTTGAAAACCAATGGAGATATTAATAGTTATGTTGTGAATTATAGGAGGTGAAGTATAAATATGTTATTATATACAGAAAGATTAAATAAATAAAAAGAAGAAGAATGATAGGACGTGAGAGAGGAAGAGAGGGATGATTATATGTGTGTGTTAAAAAGTAACGAGAGAGAGATAAAGCTTTTTGTTCATATGTATATGTTATTACAAAGAGAGAAGACCTATTTATACTAAAGCAAGTACAAGGCTTAGTCATATTCTCTTCACAAGAGAGAGATACGTGATGATGAGAAGGATAACATAGAGAAGGACACATGTCCTTGTAAAGATGATTAATCATCATTTTATAACACTCCCCCTTGATTATTCATCTTCTATTACGTAGTGCCTTGTTAAAAACCTAGTCATGGAAAAATCCAATGGGATAAAAACCATGATAAGGGAAAAAGAGTACACTGACGTAATCTCCCCCTGAGAATAATGGACATAGCTTTTTCTTTATAGGTCACTCAAACGCCGCATCCCGATACCATTGACGTGTTTACGAAATGTTGTAGTCGGAAGAGATTTGGTGAACAAGTCAGCCGGATTGTCGCATGACCGTACATATTCGATGTCCACTTCTTTATTTTTCTCGAGCTCCCGAATGTACGAGAAAAATCTTGGAGGGATGTGCTTCGTTCTGTCGCTCTTAATATAGTCTTCTTTGAGTTGAGCGACGCAAGCCGAGTTGTCTTCAAAAACTTTTGTCGGCACTTTCTTGTTAACTATTCCGCTTGAATCTTGTATGTGGTGACTCATTGACCTCAACCACACACATTCTCGACATGCTTCGTGAAGCGCAATAGTCTCTGCATGATTCGAAGATGTTGCAACCAGAATTTGTTTCTGGGACCGCCAAGAGATCGCGGTTCCACCAATTGTGAAAACATAACCGGTTTGCGATCGAGCGTTATGAGGATCTGATAAGTATCCTGCATCTGCAAAACCAACCATACCAAACTCGGGTTTTCTAAAATACATTAACCCTAAATCAACTGTACCTTGTAAATAACGGAATATATGCTTTATTCCGTTCCAATGCCTGTAAGTAGGAGCAGAGCTATATCTTGCTAAGAGATTAGTTGTAAAAGCAATATCAGGCCTGGTACAGTTTGCCAAGTATAAAAGCCCACCGATAGCACTCATATAAGGTACTTCAGGACCTAATATATTTTCACTATCTTCGCAGGGTCTAAAAGGATCACTCTCAACATTGAGAGATCTACCAATCATTGGAGTACTCAAAGGAGTCGCTTGATCCATACGAAAGCGTTTCAATAACCTTTTCGTATAGTTTGATTGATGCACAAATATTCCTTCTCGGAGGTGCTCTATCTGGAGCCCAAGACAAAACTTTGTCTTGCCGAGATCTTTCATTTCGAACTCCTCTTTCATATGAGTTCGAGCATCATCAACTTCCTTTTGAGTTCCAATCATGTTCAGGTCATCTACATATACAACGATGATCACAAAGCCAGATGACGATTTCTTAACAAAAATGCAGGGACATATCGCATTGTTCACATATCCTTTACTCAAGAGATAGTCACTTAAGCGATTGTACCACATGCGTCCGGATTGCTTTAATCCGTATAGTGATCACTGTAACTTGACCGAACATACCTTCCTGGATTTCTCTTTCAATGCCCCTGGCATTTTCAATCCTTCAGGGAGTCTCATATATATATCATTATCCAACGATCCATACAAATAAGCTGTCACAACGTCCATGAGATGCATTTCAAGATTTTTCGACGCCGTAAGGCTCATCAAAAATCTAAACGTAATTGCATCCATTACCGGGGAATATGTTTCCTCAAAATCAACTCCCGGTCTCTGAGAAAAACCTTGGGCTACTAATCGGGCTTTATATCGTGTTACTTCATTCTTTTCATTTCTTTTTCTCACGAATACCCACTTATACCCAACAGGATTTATATTCTCAGGCGTTATGACAATAGGTCCAAAGACATTCCTTTTATTCAGGGAGAGTAATTCAATTTGAATGGCCTTCTTCCACTCCTCCCAATCATGTCTTTTCTGACATTCTAAAATGGACCTTGGATCGGGATCATCACTTTCGTGATCGATTTCTTTGGACACAGAAAAGGAGAACATTCCATCAACATCTTTTATTTTATTTCTGATCAATAACTTTTGATCAAGGGCGTAGTTGATGGAAATCTCATACTTTTCTGTTCCCTCCTCGTCATCTGGATCCTTATCTTTATTTGGTTCTTCTTGAACCTTTTCATCTATGCCTTCTTTCAGACATTTTTCAATATCAGGTTCTTCTGGAACCTTTTCACTTTGTTCAACCAATTTCTTTTTCTTTCGGGGATTTTTATCTTTTGAACCCGCTGGTCTCCCCCTCTTTAACTGAACCCCAGGTTCGTTTATTTTGTTTCCATCAGTTTGTTCTCCAGAAACAACAACTCTTCATGGAACATTTTCAGCGGGTATATATGATTTTGTCACCCTTCTCGTATCTGTGAACGCATCTGGTAACTGGTTTGCCAATTTATGCAAATGCACAATTTTCTGAACTTCCAGCTCTCTTTGATTCGTAGGGGGATCAAGGTGTAACAACGACTGTGTACACCAAGTAATCTCTTTAGGAATTTCTCTAATTCCTCCCCCTAATGCTGGAAGTTCATCCTCATTAAAATGACAACCGGCGAATCTTGCCGTAAACATATCATCAGTTACTGGTTCCAGATATCTTATTATACTTGGTGACGTATAACCCACATATATTCCCAATCTCCTTTGTGGGTCCATTTTTGTTCTTTGTGGCGGAGCTATCGGAACATAAATCGCACACCCAAAGACACGGAGATGGGATACATCTGGCTCTTGCCCAGATGCCAATTGTGATGGGGAGTACTTATGATATGCACTCGGTCTCAACCGAATTAGTGCAGCTGCATGCAAAATAGCATGACCCCATATAGAAATTGGGAGCTTTGTTCTCAAGACTAACGGTCTTGCAATCAACTGCAACCGTTTTATCAACGACTCAGCCATACCATTTTGTGTATGCACATGGGGAACTGGATGCTCTACATCAATCCCCATTGACATACAATAATCATCAAAGGCTTGCGATGTAAACTCACCAGCATTATCAAGCCTTACTTTCTTAATGGCATACTCTGAGAACTGCGTTCTCAGCTTTATTATTTGGGCAATGAACTTTGCGAAAGCCGTATTTCGTGTTGTCAAAAGACACACACTTGACCATCTAGTAGATGCGTCAATCAATACCATGAAATACTTAAATGGCCCGCAAGGTGGGTGAATCGGCCCACATATATCACCATGTATTCTTTCTAAAAACATTGGTGATTCATTGCCTATTTTTGCTGGTGATGGCCGAGTTATAAACTTTCCTTGAGAACATGCTTTACATGTAAACTTGCCCGTTTGCAAAACTTTTCCGTGTTTCAACGGATGGCCATTCGAGTTTTGCACTATCTTTCTCATCATGACTGAACCAGGATGTCCTAGCCTCTCATGCCAGATTTTAAATGTATCAGTAAACTTCATGTTTACCACGGCATAGGACTCAGTCATGTTTATTTTTGTACAATATAGTCCAGAGGATAACATTCTTAACTCTTCCAATATATGTTTCCTCTCGGACTTAATGCAAAGAAACTCAATGCCATCTTTACTCATAGTCTCAATATGATATCTATTCTTTCGGATATCCTTAAAACTTAATAAGTTTCTATGAGACTCGGAGGAATACAATGCATCACTTATCTCAAATATTGTTCCCCCTGGCATTGAAAATTTTGCTCTACCAGAGCCCATAATAATCTTTGCATTGCCAGATATTGTACTTACGCTTCCAGCGTAATCTTTCATTTTGAGACTGGAGAAATATTTTCTATCTTTAATTATTGTGTGCGTTGACGCACTATCCGCCAAGCACATATCTCCATCCAAAGTCTCAAAGTCTGGCATTCTTTCTGAATTTAAAATATTTATAAAACATATATTATTGAACATGAAACATAACATATATCTTACAACAAAAGATAACGATACTATAATACAGTAGACTTATATCACATCGATCTTATATCACACATCGATGTTTTCTGGCTCAACCAGAAAATCTGATACGTCGAGATGAGTATCATCATTTAAATCATGAAAGGATGGCCCGGGTTCATCCGAGATGAAATTCGTTTCACCTCCACTTTTCTCTTTTCCCTTTTGGGATTCTCTATACAGATCGGCTAAGTGTCTTGGCGTACGACAAGTACGTACCCAATGACCTTTCATGCCACATCTGTAGCAAACCTTTTCTGTTTGCATTTTATCATCCCGGCCCCTTTCATTCTCTTGGGAGTCCTTTTTAGTTCTTTCATCATACGGACGGAATCTTCTTCCTCGTCCTCTCCCACGACCATGATTTCGACCTCGACCACGTCCACGTCCTCGTCCTCTCCAATTATCATAACTGGATGATGCAACATTCACTTCGGGGAATGGAGCAGATCCAGTGGGACGAGCCTGATGGTTTAACAACACGAGTTGATTATTTTGTTCCGCTACAAGGAGAATTTGCATCAACTCCGAGTAACGCTTAAATCCATTCACGCGGTACTGTTGCTGCAAGACTACATTTTCAGGATGGAACGTGGAGAGAGTTTTCTCGATCATATCATAATCGCTTATTTTCTCTCCACATAACATCATCCTCGAGGTAATTCCGAACATAGCGGAATTAAACTCACTTACACTTTTGTAGTCCTGGAACCGGAGATGGATCCACTCGTGTTTGGCTTTTGGTAAGATCACATACTTCTGGTGATCAAACCTCTCTTTAAGAGATTGCCAGAGGTCCCCAGGATCCTCTTTCGTAATATATTCATCTTTTAAACCATCATGTATGTGGTGTCGTAAAAATATCATGGCTTTAGCCTTTTTCTCATCCGACACCGTTTTAGTATTATCGATGGTTTCCAAAAGCCCGCTACCTCTTAGGTGCATTCTTGCACCTACTGCCCAGGTCATATAGTTATTTCCCGTAATATCCAGGGCATTAATTTAGAGCTTTGTCAAATTCGACATGATTACTGTATTCATAAAATAATATAAATATAGACGAGAATAAATGCATAATTTAAATGCAGAAATTAAAAACATAAAATAAATGCAAAAATTAAATTGCGTAAACTTAAATTGCATAAATTTAAATAACATAAATAAAATTGGGGGTCTAGTCCACCATATGATCCAGGAGTCTTAGACTTCCATATTTGATCATTTTCAAAGGTTCGAGGCGATATAGTCGACCATATTAACCTTTTCTTTTAATCAAGGTTCGAGGAGGCTTAGCCTTCCATTTTTAACCTTTTATTCACGGAGGTAAAACCTACCACGTGTTTCTCTGATCGTGAAGGCCTAGCCTATCTTAATGATCAGCCGGGGAAGGCAACGCCTATCATCCCGGAAAATAAACGGAGAAGGCCTAGCCTCTCACTCCAGAATAATAAATAAAATTTTAAATAAATTAAATATATTTAAAGACATAAATTTAAATATCACCTCGTTTGTTTGGTCTAAGAACGGTCGGTATAAGAGAGCTCGTCGTGCTGATAACGTGTTGTGAATTATAGGAGGTGAAGTATAAATATGTTATTATATACAGAAAGATTAAATAAATAAAAAGAGGAAGAATGATAGGACGTGAGAGAGGAAGAGAGGGATGATTATATGTGTGTGTTAAAAAGTAACGAGAGAGAGATAAAGCTTTTTGTTCATATGTATATGTTATTACAAAGAGAGAAGACCTATTTATACTAAAGCAAGTACAAGGCTTAGTCATCTTCTCTTCACAAGAGAAAGACACGTGATGATGAGAAGGATAACATAGAGAAGGACACATGTCCTTGTAAAGATGATTAATCATCATTTTATAACAAGTTATAGTTTTTTAAATAGATTCGATTTTCTCTTAATCTACTATTTAAATTAGAATTTTCAAACTCTTGTTATCAAGTTTTTTATAGTATAGATTACTAAACAACAGTCTTTTTCTAAACCTTTTAATCTAAAAGACATGGTTTAAACCATGTTACTTTTCTATGCTTCCTGGGTTCCAGGGACACAATTATAATAACAGACCAACTGAAACTAGAAAGGGAATATTTATCGTACGAGATAACATTTGAAATTGTCTGCGAAGTTAATTATAGTCATGTGAATGATCTTTAAACTTGTTAAGCTGTTGTCTGAATCAAGAACCTTGACTTCCAAATATATGATGTTTTGTGAGAGAACATCAACCTTGGGTAAGGTTACAGTTTCTAAGACAGTATTTTGCTGATTAGTAATAAAGCTCTATGAATTTTGTCCATAAGAGCCGTCATGGAAACTTCAGTAAAAGCCTCAGGACTTGCTTTAGAGTCTCATCATGTATATGTCATACAGTAAGTGCAAAATGTCATCAAATGGTTTTTAGTTCACAAAGAGCCTATGATCGTCAAACAATTGTATCCTTACTTTTTAATCTTTGCTGAAACTACCACAAACAGACTAGAATACTTCAAACAAAAAGAGATTCGAAAAACTTTGGTCTCAATCTTCAACCTTCTTTAGCTTACAGCTGCTCATCCTGCAAAACCCAAATCAGCCAGTATAACCGTCAACTTACTCGGATCAATTTGGAATGAGTGAAATTCCCTTTTTTTTTTTGTTAACATACATGAGCTGTGGCGTCTTTCTATGAGGTTCCCTCGCTAACTTCTGTTTTGGCTTCGGTCTTAGACTCAGTATCAGATTCGTCATCTCCTTCCTTTACCTCTTCTTCATCCTCGGCCTGAAGACATGTTCATACACAATGATTTCAGTTCAGCACCTTGTCAGAAGAAATTGTAAGGCAAGTGGTGAGTGAAAGATCAAATTAGCTAGAGCTATTTATGACTGACCAATGAACATTTTCTCTGTTCTAATATGTAGTGATGAAGAGTTGAGCATGCCACTTACAGAGATTTGAGAGGCGAGATAACTTGAAACTAAACTCGTTCTGCTTTTACTGATCCCCGCGTGCGTTCTTTTGTGTGTCATTCCTTAAATTTTAGTATATTTTTGAAGTTACAAAGCCAATAAGCAAATAAACATAGCACCTAAACTCACCCCTGTCAATGACTCCAAATTCTTTAGCTTTTGGTGCATCCATGTAATATGGCCTTCTCATTACGTTGACGACAGACAGTCAAAACTCAGATCAGAGGTTTGATGTATAAGACCTTGAGTATATTTTACAAGTGAAGTTGCTCTGCTCTCTCAATGGATGTTAGCCTCTTGCCACGTTGGAATGTGCCGCCAAGTAATAAAATCGGTAACTGACACGTTTATCAGTGTAAATGACTTGTTGTGTTATTGGATGAAACGGAGAAGAAAGGTGGGTCATAGTAAGCCAAAAAGCTAACACGTGTCGGTGATTTTAACTAAAAGAAGAAGCAGATCTTCTCGGACGTTTTCGTAAAATACACCGGTTTGGTTTAGTTGGGTTGAAACGTGATCACCACCGTATGATTTTTTTCATCTTAGAAACAATTCTAAAAGTGTAAGTGAAGCTATCGTCGTCAAACCATGGAGTCCTCGCATTCCCAAACGAGGATTCGAAGTTGCTTTGAGGAGAAAAGAGGTAAGTGACGCTATCGAAAGGAGGCAGTCTTTGGTCGTGGTGATCGGACAGGAACTCAGGAGCTGTTGGAGTTGGTCGTAGAGGGAGAGTAAGCATGATGAAGAGCTAGGTGTTTCCCCAAGAGAATAACATCCAAGTAGAGGATTGATCAATAGAAAAAAAAAAGTTTCCCAGAGATTTGTTTCCGATGAAGGAGAAGAACACGCCAGCAGTTGTGAGTGAGAGGGTGGAGTTGGTGGATGATTCTTAGAGTTTGATTCATTCTTGTGCAGAAGATAATAGATAATGAAGATGTTGAATTAATCGAGATGTTGTTCTTACATTCCGAATGCAAAGTCGAATAAGTACAAGAACGCTTGATGATGGTGTAAGAGTCACGAGCAATGGTTCTCCGTGAAGATACCAAGAACATAGTTTGTCCACAAATCCTGATTTTTTTTTTGCATACGTATTATTGAAACATATTATAGATATATGACAAACAAAAAATATACATAGATACAATATTTATTTTCTGATTAACATTCGACACTAAAGCAAAATCATGACAAAGTTTACAAGACGAACAACAATAAAAATAAAGATTTTGAGTGTCTTAATCATAAATATCAATTAGATTTTTTAAGGTTTTTTAATCCAAGGAATCACAAACGCTGCCGGTTTGATTTCATTTCTTTGAAAGTAAATTCCATCAGTTCTTGCAATCCATTCACGTACCTGTTTACAAGGTTTAGCTCTAGATGTATGGTATGCTTCAATGTCTCGAGAAGAATACTGCATCCACAACCCTTGCCTCAAAACACAATTCAATTTATTCTTTTTCTTAAATAAAGAATGTTCGTATTCAAAGGTCCTTTGTTCATTGAATTTTAAAAACTGGACCCCTTGATCTTTTCCATTAGAATGACAATGATATTCTAGACTTCTACCAGGACCAAGTTCGTTTCGAATAATTGCTTGGTTCTTCTTGCACTTCTGCAAATCACCCGTAAGAATTTTATGCCACCATGCTTCATTCACCCCCAAAATCATAGCAATAATCAACATAAATATCCAAAAAAAATTCATTTTTTTGGAGTAAACGCATCAACATGCAGTTTTATAATTCTTTTTACAGTTTTTCATTACATATATAAGCTTTTATTTCTTTCATTATCCAAGTTTAAACACAAATATAAACCAACTAATATCCTGGCAAGAAGAGAATTTTGTCGAAAAGTATGGTTGACCAATTAAAAAAGTAACTTTACAAATTTAGCTGAGTAGAGAGGTAGAAGACATCAACAATGCTATTTTTTATATCAACAATGCTAGAAATCTATAATCTAGCAAATCTTTTGCTAGTGTATTATTTTAATACTGTTCAAAAATATTTGAACTAGTAGGAAATATATTTATTCATAGAAACACATAAGTATCATATCATATATAACTTTACAATGAAACCAAAAAATAGAAAAATGTTTTGTATATCTACGTAAGAGTATTGGATAATGTAGCAAAACTCATACGCAGAAATGTGTCAAAACTACAACAATTCTTCTTACTGCATGGGATTGTACAAAAAAAAATCAAAACATGTTAAACCACTATTCAAAATCATTTCCGGACCAAATCAGTTTTTGAAAATAAATTAGACCCACAATCAGAATTCCAAATTATAAATATGAACCGATCCTCCTTTCTATTCCATCTTCTTGAGTTCACAATTAGAATTTTAACTAATGCATGTTGGTGGAAGCACCGTAGTCTAATGGTTAAAGTTTAAAAGTTTCTATATCTAGGTCTGGTGTTTGAATCTAAGACTATGCAAATTATTGCATATTGCAGGAAATCCAGGTTTCAAGACCCGGAGAAAGCGATTTATTAAACAATTATAGAGATAACGGAAGAAAGGCTTATAAGGAATCTTCAATATGGTTCAGGTGATGCAGTTCGGCGTAGATCTTCATAAGGCAGGTAGTAATATCGATTGTCGAATCGGCTATATAATCTTTCTCATAATTGTAATATCATAATAAATCAGCGTTAAAAAAACTAATGCATGTTGTAGCAGCCAGAAAAAAATCTGTTAGAGAGTGTGCTTATGTGGGTTACCGGAGACGATTAAAAAATTGGAGTGATAAAAACATTTCGTTCCTCTGGCACCGCCGCATATTTTGGTGATTGCCGGAATCTCTCTGTGTTTTTTCTCTCTTTGTGTTTGTCCTTGTCATTTTTTTTTGGAATGAATGTTAAATTTATTCAAGAAAAAAAACTTCTTACAATAGATGCAATCTTAGTTGAGTGTTTTTATGGAGACTGAAATAAAAACCGCAGAGAATCTTACTGAAAACCATGTTTTCATGACTTTAGTATAAGTGGGCACTTGTGACAGGATAAATTACAATGTCGGTTCTCCGCCATTACCTGATTTCCTTAATTATGGTTTTTCCTTTTTATGCTTAAATTTACTTATTCCTTTTCATATTTAGATTTAACTTTTCTACGTTTTTGGTTTTTTGTATATATTATAGCCTCACGGCACATTGAGATTCATACAATCAATAAACTACTTTTCAAGCATCCTTGCAAAGTTCATACAAATAGCTTCGCATATGAACTTAAGTCTTTCAAGTTGATCCTTTTTCATTCGTGATCATCTCGTAGGTCTTTGTTTATCCATTCTTTGAATTTATAGTAGGATTTCTAATTTGAGATTTATCTATCAAGATTTCCTATCTCAGTGGTATCAGAGCAGTGACAACTTCCTCCAGATGAAATCATGGATACCAGATCTTCGACAACTACTATGTCTGAGGTGAACAAACAACTCGAAGAACTCAGAAGAAATAAGAAAAGATTTAGGAGGACAAATCGCGGAACTCTTTTTTTTTCTTTTTTTTTTTTGATCAACCGCGGAACTCAAAACGATGATCTCACAACTCCTAAAAGCTTCACCCCTCGAACAAACCCACTCCGCCTCCACACCCGGAAAAGGTTGATTGTGCGATGACACGACTCACACTTCCACCAGAACACAGCATTGAGCATCTTCTTAACCAACATGAATCAACATCTAGCTCTATATGTTCTACAGTTCAATGTGACTACCGTTCCTGAAGCAGCACGCATAACCAAGCTACATGAACTTTCGCTCCAACACACTCCAGCAAAGACTACCCGATCATCTTTTAACCTATACCAGAAATACAACTCGTCACCACCACACCAAACCACGAATGCAACACCTAACCCAAAGCCTCTTCTCTCGAATAACAATCATAAAAGAGCTCAAATATTATACCTCGACGCCGAGCAAGGAGATACCTCTGTAATGAAGCGGACGACGAACCTGCAATATACCTCACTATAGAAGACCAGGATCATAAAGCTCCCGCGATCTCAGTTCACGCTCTGAATTTCTCTCTGACATATAATTGTATGAGAATCATGGGGCAGTACGAGAATAAAAAGCTACACATACTCATCGACTCAGGAAGTACCCATTACGTCCTCCGGGGAATTAATCCAAATGATTCAAAAGTCATATCCAACAGTAGCTTGAACAAATTAATGCTACACGAACCGCAACTGGCACTCCTCCACAACACAGACTCACCACAAGGACTCAATCCCAAAACAATCCTATACCACATTGAACCTGGCGGTACAGAACCTGATACACCAGGCTCACTCCATCCTTGAGTCTTACTCAGACATCTTTGATGAACCCACCGGGCTCCCTCCGTTCCGTAAAGTATTTGAAAAGGAATCTCTTTCTAGAGTAGAGAGTGAAGTTAGGGGGGAATTGATGGAGTGCTGAACCGGACCGGAATACATAATCGCAAGTAGGTGACATGAAGATGAAGTTTAGTTTAGTTTATTTCTATTTTATTGTTATTTGTTTTAAGTCCTTGTTCTACTTGTTAATAAGGGAGACTAAGTCATCCTATAGTTTAGGAACCTTAACTCCCACGTTTCCCACTTCCAGTATTGTAGGAATCAATGATTCCAACCTCTGTTTCGTTTCTTTATAAATCAATGAAAAAGCCAAAAAGAGGCAATATCAATTGCCCAAAAAAGTATCTGTGTTTTTATTTTCAGTTTTAAAGCTTTGATCAAGTTCATTGCTATCAGGAATTATCACAAACACTTCATGGCAACGAGGTTAATATTTTTTCCTCGCTATTATTATAGCTCCAAGTTCCTTTCTTTCCTATTAAATTATCTTAGACATTAATACGCCTAATACAAGTTCTTTTGTTCTTTACTACTTTGTTTTTTCTTGCTATCATATCTCTGAATTCCTTTTCTCACTTCATGGCAATGAGGTTAACACACTAGGTATATTCGTTTTTGCTTCCTCTATTTTCACGAAATTCAATGTATGTTTATCTATTACTCCAAAAGAACAACTTTATGTTTCTTTCTTTCTTAAAGGAGCAACTTTGAAGGTGCTTCTTCTGTTTTCACATCATTGGCTAACGCAGAGAGTTTTCTGGCATGTCGTTAAGTTAGGCTTACGTATCTTTATTTTTGTTCAAGTGTTGTACCTACATGAGCTGACTTCTCGACATGCTATACCCCTATACACTTAAGTAATTTTGAGGAAATTTCTCATAACTCTCCTGAATAGGCCAAGAGTAGAGAAACTGCACATTAGCTTCTTCCTTTTTCAGTCTCAAGAATGGTGTCTTTTACGGGTATTTTGACCTGTTTTTTTGTTTGGGTGCGTTTTTTTTCTTTATGACTTATTCTAGAAATCTGTTATATCAGATGCATATCTCTGTTAATTGTTTCAGTTTCTTGGTAAATTGGTCCATCATCGCTGCTATCAACTTTTTTTGTTTGTTTCAGGTGTCTGATATTTCACCAAGTACCAATGCATCTAAGAAGGTACGCATCGCTTAGCTTCGAGAGGATGCATTGATCGGTCACACCATTTGCATCTGAGTAATGCTTTACAATCTTCTCTTGAATTTATTTTGTTTCTCCCATGTGCTCCCAGTTCAATTCAATTTAAATATAAGCATTTTTCCTACTTAATCAAAAATGAGATTTGTTTGACTGCTAATCAATCATACATTTATTTTCATATTCAAATATTATTTGCTTCTAATACGTCTATGATTGCTCGAAGTCTTGTGAAACACTTAGAAAGTTCCACAACTCTTAAGAGTTTGGCGTATACAAGCATAAGATTTTTGGAAGTGCCATAATTACTTAACTTTGGCCAATCAGTAACTATATTTTCTTTATCAAATTTGGAAGTCAAAAGACTCGGATTAATCATTAGCCGCAAAAAATCAATTAAAGGAATAACACTTCGTGAATGGACCTGGCCATAATATCTCTTCTTTAATATTCTTTTAAAGAAAAAAAAAAGATCTTTGGATTACACCTTTAGAGCCTTCAGGATAATAAGTTTTCCAGCCATACAGATCATAACTTAAAACATACAACTGTGTTCACTGGATTTTATTCATCCACACCAAAAAATTGTGAGCATCAAAACGAGAGAAATGATCCGATGAAGGCAAGCACCAATCAGATAACAGATTAAGACTTCTGGAAATGCGATATTTAGAACTATATTTAAATGCCTAAGATTCAATGTGAAAGTTATGAATTCAATGGTTTTAAAACTAAGATAAAATTGTGATTGGTTGTACATTTAAAAAAGTCTTGCATCAAAGCTTATATAATTAAGAGAAATGAATATTTAGATCATGGGTCTAAATAGTTGAGATGTAGGTGCAGAAAATTTGTTGTAAGAATTTAGTTGGTAGATTTTAGGTTTTAGTGATGTAGTTGTAAATTTTTAATGTAGAAAGATATGACAATTTTTAAACCAGTGTTTTAAGAAAAAAAATTATTTTAAAAAGATTGTATATTTGAAAGTGAGGGTCAGTTAAATTACTAAGAGAATAATTGGAAACAAATTTATAAAAAAGACAAATGAATGAAACATTTTTACAATCCAGCCAATCAACACACATAATTAAAACTAAATCAATTTTTGCATTTTGCTCATCACCTTAAATATAATTTCCAATAACAAATATATCAGATATTTGGATATTAAATTTTTTGAAATTTGTAAGACATGAAAAATAAATAACTGAAAATAATTTATAACCTTTAGCTACTTATATTTTTATAATATATTATAATACTTATATATCAAAATAAACATACGTGCAATATAACAAAAACTAAAATTAAAATAAAAAAATCCGGGCGTAGCCTGAACCGATCTTAATATTGGTAACGATATATTTATATAAAAAAATACTAGGTGTTTTCCTGCACCATGTGCAGTAAAAAAAATTTAAAATATTTTCTAACAGATAAATATAAATTATATTTATTTTTTATTAATATTATAAATTTTATTTTTCTTATTAATATTTTAATTTAAATTGATTTAACTTAACATTAAAATTAAGATAAAAACAATTTTGTTTATTTTGAAATATATTTAAGAATGTGCATGTATATATTTAAAATTATAATCTTAGGTAGATTTTTCAATCTATTTATTTTAATTAAATATGTAAAATTGCATAATTGTCAAAAATTAAAATTAAACAATATTTATAAAATCTGTAGATATATATATAAGAAACTATTGATTTTACGATTTAATTTGATTTTATGATTTAATTTTTATAATTTTCTAAAAATATGTATATATTTTTGAAATATTTTTAATTTAAATGATATTTCAAAATTTGAAATGCCATAATTGAATATATTTATTTTAATGATGATTTATGAGTTATTACCATATTCTTAAAAAGTCCAAAAATATAAATCGACAATAAATGTAATACATGAGTTATTACCATATTTAAAAAGTTTACCAAAAATATAAATTAACATTAAATATAATTGTCCACGTCATATTAATCTATAAGACATGTCATCAATTTTAGTAGCCATGTCATATTATTTTTGTGAAAATGATTGTAGAAGACATGTGGCAAAATTACTTCTCAAATATAGTCTAGGGGATGAAAATTTCATAATTTTCAAAAATTAAAATTAAAAAATATTTATAAAATCTGTAGATATATATAAGAAACTAATGATTTTACGATTTAATTTGATTTTATGATTTAATTTTTGTAATTTTCTAAAAATATGTATATATTTTTGAAATATTTTTAATTTAAATGATATTTCGAAATTTGAAATGCCATAATTGAATATATTTATTTTAATGATGATTATGAGTTATTACCATATTTTTAAAAAGTCCAAAAATATAAATCGAAAATAAATGTAATACATGAGTTATTACCATATTTAAAAAGTTTACCAAAAATATAAATTAACATTAAGTATAATTTTCCATGTCTCTATTAATCTATAAGACATGTCATCAATTTTAGTAGTCATGTCATGTTATTTTTGTGAAAATGATTGTAGAAGACATGTGGCAAAATTACTTCTCAAATATAGTCTAGGGGATGAAAATTTCATAATTTTCAAAAATTAAAATTAAAAAATATTTATAAAATCTGTAGATATATATAAGAAACTAATGATTTTACGATTTAATTTGATTTTATGATATAATTTTTGTAATTTTCTAAAAATATGTATATATTTTTGAAATATTTTTAATTTAAATGATATTTCGAAATTTGAAATGCCATAATTGAATATATTTATTTTAATGATGATTTATGAGTTATTACCATATTTTTAAAAAGTCCAAAAATAGAAATCGAAAATAAATGTAATATATGTGTTATTACCATATTTTAAAAAGTTTACCAAAAATATAAATTAACATTAAGTATAATTGTCTATGTCATATTAATCTATAAGACATGTCATCAATTTTATTAGTAATGTCATATTATTTTTGTGAGAATGATTGTAGAGAAGACATGTGGCAAAAATTGTCCATTTCATATTAATCTATAATACATGTCATCAATCTTAGTAGCCATGTCATATTATTTTTGTGAGAATGATTGTAGAGAATACATGTGGCAAAATCACTTCTCAAATATAGTCTAGGGGATGCAAAATTTTAAAAAAATTTAATATGTGTGAACAACTCTAAAGTGACATTATTATGAAACAATAAATTTGTTGTACATACTTCCGAAAGAAGGGAAGATGATGGTTATTGGTTAGCAGGTGAGGAGAGAACGTGAGATTATAAGCACCGACATTTTGTACGGACGGGCCATGCACCATCAATTTTATTACACATCACAATAAATATGAAGGAAAAATAATTATTAACTCCACTAAGTACACAAGAGCATCACAATAACAATACATTTTAGATAAAAATAATATATTAAAAACTACATAAATAATAGGATTTTAATGATAACATCTATAAATTATCTATATTACTAAAACTAAAATACTTTTAGGAATTATTAAGAAACATGAACATCAATATAAAAATGAATATAATATTGATTGAAAATATAGATAGGATTATGTTAAAAAATAATGGGTTATGTTATTAATAAAAATGAAAAATTCGTTATATTATTAAAACTTATGGGAAATTGTCTAGAATACCATTTTCATAGTACCACTTTTCATGTTTACACTAACCACTTTTACTATCAATTTTAATGAAGGGTTTAGATTTAAAGATTTAGAGTTTAGAGTTTAGATTTGATGTTTTAGGGTTTAGGATATATAGTTTAGGGATTAGAGTTGAAGATTTAGGGTTTATAGTTGATGTTTTAGGATTTAGGGTTTAGGATATTGAATTTAGGGTATAGATTTTAGAATTTAGGGTTTAGGGTTTAGAGTTGGAGGTGTAGGATTTAGAGTTTTGAGATTAGAATTTTGAAAAACATATAAAAACAATGATATAAGAGTCTTTAACCTTTTAATAAATAAGGTATTTTTGAATATATATATTTAGTGCTGGTAAAAATGAATAATGATACCTTTAAAGTGGTATTTTTGAAAAATTTCCAAAAATTATTCATCTGGGTTAACTTTAATTTATACGAAAATAGTCTAATCTAATTACCTAAAAACATATTTTGTATAAAATAATCATAAAATAAAATTTAAACGTTATATATATATATATATTTCAAATCAAAATAATAATTTAAAATTGATTTATATCAAAAACTGATTCAAAAATAGATATATATTCAAATTTTGAATTTTACTAAAATATTTTCCAAAAAGCATTATAAAAACTATTTTTAATATATATATAAAAAAATACAATACGAAGTCCAAATTCAAACACCAATTTAAATTATGATTTTGTTTTACGTTTGGTTTTACAAATATAATATATGTGATTATTTATATGATGATACATATAAAAATACTATTAATTATATGATTACTTATTTGATGGTACATATAAAATATGATTAATTATATGATGATATATATGATTTATAATAGTAACATAAAAATAAATAATAACATATTTTGGGGAAAATATATCCGTGAGGACACGTAGATTAAAGTCTAGTTATTTGTTATGTTATTAACATAATAACATCATTTATATAGCTAATATCCGATTAAAAATTCACCAATCCAATTCCGATTAAAAAAACCATAGTAATTTGAAGAGATAGAAAAAAAAATAGATCAACGTTCCAATGTAATGTCATACAACTGATAATATAATATATGATAACATATTAAAATATCATCGAAAGTTACATTACATATTCCAGTTACATTTTTAGCTACCGCAAAGAATGTAGTAGTGTGTTTTTCTTTATAACAGTGGAGATTCCAAAAACTTTTTATTTGCAAAGATATCTCATTAGATTCATAAAAAAATGGTTTTTTACCGTTTAAAACATCTACAAATGACCAATGCTATTCAAACTCAAGACAGAAACTCGATGTGAAATCATATTGCCACTAGACCAAGACACTTGATTATTAGTGTTACAACGAAAAAAGTACAAATTTGATTTTTATACTATTTATTTGTATATGTGGTTATATAAAGATGGTGAAAGACAATCTTCTTTTAGTATTAAATAACGTAAATATTGAATCAATATTAATCAGTTTAAACTGATCTATAAATAATTATATTTTATAAATTCTTATAAATATTTAATAGTGATTTTATAAATTTTCATAAATCAACATACATTATATTATGGGTCATCAATTTAGTTTGAGGTTCACAAAAGTTCTTTAAGTTTGACTGTTTTAATTTTTAAAAGTACCATATACATTATATAAATATACAATAATAAAAATTCAATATTTAGCTCTGCTTTTATTTATTTATAAAATTTTGTAAATATTTATAACATCTATCGTGATGTTTTCACCTTTTTAATAAGGTTAGTCGACCAAATCTCGTGAAGAATTGCAAAAACAGTATAAAGTTAGAGGTGTCTGGTCTTGAATATTACCAAATTGTTTCATTTTCTAAACCACGTGGCAATCTCTGTAATAAGATCACAAAATCAAGGGCAATCTCAGACCACTAGACCTATATATTATTAGACATGGGATGGATCGGATACCCGTGTTTTTGAAGATATTTGTGATTTGCTTCGTATGTTACATATATCTAATTTTTCGATTTGTTTTGCTTCGTAAAAATACGAATATTCTGAAAACGGATATCTAGAAAATAAAAAGATATTTGCAGATAGTTACGAATACTTACGGATATCTCATTTGTTTTAATTAATACAAATAATCTTACAAATTTGATACAAATTTATTTTGTAAAATATTTTTTTGCATGATATATAAGATAAAAATTAAAAGAAGGAGTGAATCTACATATTTGTAAATTTTTAAAACTTAGTTAACCATTATAATAACACAAAACTTAATTAAAAGTTATAGTTGTCATAAATGTTTTCTTCCTTTTACGTAATATTTTTATATAAGTAATAATGTGAATAGAATCTGTCAAATCATATGTTAGAATAATAATTATATAATTTTATACATTTTAAAAATTATATCTAATAAAGATATACATGTATTTATATACTACCGGCTTCCCAAAATTTTAACATTTGTGATTTGATTCAATTTTAACGGATATTGATTTTTAATATTTGCTTTGCTTGGAGAACTTACGGATATCCAGAATTTTCGGATCGAACCGAAACAAATAACAAATCAAATCAAATTTCACGGATAAATCAGCCCTATATACTATCAACATGATTGTCACTTACCTCTCCACAGCACACAACAGGTTTCACTAAGACCCCACAAAAGAACAAAGAAATAGAGATGGGTTTGGTTACAGAGGATATCAGAGCTAAGGCAGAGAAGTACACAGGAGAAATATGCCAGGAGAAGGCCAAGGTTTTCTACAAGGAAATATCTATGCCCAGTGGCTTACTACCGTTGAAGGACATAGAAGAGGTTGGGTATGACAGAGAGTCAGGAGTTGTGTGGCTGAAGCAGAAAGAGAGCATCATCCACAAGTTCGAAGAGATCGATAAGCTCGTCTCTTATGGAACCGAGATCACTGCCGTGGTTGAGACCGGCAGGATCAAGAAGCTCACTGGAGTCAAGGCCAAGGAGCTTCTTATATGGATCACAGTCAATGAGATCTATACACAGGACGGAGGGAAGATCACATTCAAGACACCAACCACTCTATCTAGGACTTTCCCTGTCTCAGCTTTTACAGTCCCAGAAGAAGTGGAACCTGCCAAGGAAAAGGGCAGTGAAGCCACCGAGGTCAAGAAGGCTGTTGCTATCAAGGAGGCTGTTGCAGTTAAGGAGGCCTAATAAAAGCCTCAATTCTTCGACAGTTAAAAGACGCTAAAATCCTTATGTCCACTTCACTCATATGTTACCTACCACTTGTTGCTACTTGTTTTACCTGTAATAAGATGTCAACATCATCCTCATCCACAAATATTACCGTACTATATCTGTAATCTAAATTAAAGTTGGTTATGTATGTTACTTCAAAGAACTATTAGCAAGCTAAACTGAGAGCTACACCGAGATCTTTTGAAAATGTTTTACAACCTCAAAGAGTATCTCACAGGGGTTGAAACTTGCTAAATAAACAATAAGAAAACTTGCCGATCAAGTTATCAACCATAAATCATATGGATGGTGTGTATTACATTAGAGAAACCATTTAGTAAGGGTTTTTTTTTGATATTTTTTTTTTACAAATTTGGGGGTCTTTTTCTATATAAATTGTTCTTAAAAAATGGGGGCCCTAAACCAATGTTTCACTTTGCTATCCTCAGGACCACCCATGGCTGTCAAGTCCGGTTAATCCAGTCTTTATACGAAGACCCTGTCTTCCAAACCGCATATTTTCTCCTCATGGCCTGAAACAGATACCAACGATTCCAACTTTCATACTGGTCTCTATGACATCACCTACCCACCAGACATCATTGTAAAACGCATCAATCTTGTCCCCGACAGCAAAATCTATATCCTCATCAGTCGGTGGTGGTGGCCTTATGTGGTAAGAAATCTTCAACTCCTCATGAATCGTTGGATATACTTCTCAGATGCTTAGAAACTTCTCCTGGTCGCCATTGTTTGGTTTGACTAATTGAACCGGTGAGACTCCAATTTAGACAATTGCCAAACTAGTTTGGCCGGTTTAGGGAATTGGACAATAACTCCATAATTTCATGGACTTTTCTCCACATTATTGACTTTTTGGAAATCTAAGAGATCCATATTAAAGTCCATGCTTTGGTTTGGGTTGGAAATCTTCTTCACTGGGCTTTAAACAACTCCTAAACTCGGATCCTCGCAGATGGACGTGCTGGAGAACCTCCAGTTTGCAAAATTCCTAACTTCTGGTCCAGATATATTTTGGGGACGCTCTTTGAATGTAAAATCCATGAAAATTGATGTCATGGTGAAATTCCTCCTGATTAGGAAGATATGATATTTTCAGTGCAAATACATCTTGTTTGGCGTCTAGGCTGGTTGAATAAGATGTTGGATCGACCTGAGGTTCAGCCAGGGGCGGACGTACGTGAGCGGATACGGGGACACGTGACCCCTACTGTTTTTAATTTTTTTTTGAGTATTTGAACCAATTTGATAAAAATCTGTATAGTTCAGTTGGAAAATAGTAAAGGTGCCCCCATCTAAATTTATTCTTCTTGCTGTGCCCCCAACTTAAAACGTGTCTAGATCCGTCATTGGGTTCAGCTGCTGATTTGATGCCTACATCAAGATGCAATTTTACTGAAATTTAACATTTTCCATCTTAAATATATAGATATTATAAAATTTGCATCCAAATATATTATCTAGATATTGATGCAGTAGTGTCCAAACGAGTAATATTTGGAAATTTTCTCTTAGATGTCATCTAGATACAAAAATGAACATGACCTAAGATATGATAATTATTTATTTCTTGATCGATTGCAATGTATATCCAGGCCCGGCTTAAAAAGTATTTGGCCCCTGTGCTATACAATTTCTTTTACCTATGTTAGTGAGTGATTTAAAAAATTAGACCCTTAATTTAAAGGAATTTTAAAAATGAAGACCCTAAATTAGTAAGGAAATATCATGTAGGAGCATAAAGTAAAGAACACATAGAGATTTGTTAACGGGTTCGTTTCCTACATTCCGGGACCACTTCGAAAAAACATTTATTAGAAAAGGCCGCAACCTACAATTGTTATATGGTATCCAGCACACACCTATACCTATCACTCTTATCTAGATTACAATGGTTAGAACAATTACTACTCAATATTTCTATGAAGAGTATAGTTCTCTACAATTAAACCACCAACAGATCTCACCATTTGTCTGGTGGGACGAAACCACACACCTGTGTGTCTCTCTCAAAAATACCCTAGGCGCGTGTTTTTTTCTTTGACGGTCTTCTGGTATTTATCTGGTTGCTAAACCCTAAATCTTAGGGTTCTAAACAATCTTTCATTTTTCTTCTCTCAAGAATATGGAAGTTCTTACACCTCTTAGATGAACTATTTAAGATGATTATCCAACACAGTAGCCACACCCTGGCTTGTATAGGCTGAGACCATGTTTTCCACTGATGTATCTCAGCAGTCGCCTCGCAGCTTCGCTTCGTGAATGACTTCTTGTACCATTTCATGTACTACTCCAAAATTAGTACACGAAACTACTGCATGCGTTTTTCCAAACCAGTCAGCACTAAATCGTCAAACTATCCCCTAGTCTTTCTGCCACTTTTGTGTGCGTTCTCTAAATGGTAAATAATTTTCTAGAATCAAAACAAGACTATTGAACGGACGAGTATGAAATAAACAGTGCTTAATTTCAGCTGAGAAACTACTAGTTATTAGAACGAACTAGTTGACAATTTAAATTCATAACACTAGCTAGCTTGAAAAACGTACATAAGAGTTTATTTCAGTTACAAGTGTCCCATTACAGTCTCCATATACAATTCAAGGATCCATATAAGCCAGAGCTTTCAAACTCTTCTTTGGTTTCTCTCTTTGGCTCCACACATCATATTCCCACATCGAAACGAAACTAATATTCCTCGTGCATTGTATCATGTTTTTAACGTACTCTAATGATCATAGCGATAACTCATGAGATGAGCTGAAGCAGCTCGTCGGGAAGTCCACTCGTCGCCGGCCACGTTTGTCAACAATGAATGCCATGAAAACATTAAACAACATGATTGTGACAATCGATGGGAATGCATTGACGAAGGCGATTCGTAGGAGAAGCCATTTATAGCCGTAATCAGGATACGGGAATATAGTGTTGTATGATGCTACCAAAGCGAAACCTAAAACCGCCATTGAACAACAGATTAACTTCCACATGGGAAGTCCAATTGTGAGGATCATGATCACGAATAGGGATGATAAGAAGGCAAACCCGTTGAAGCTATTAAAAATTAAGGCATTGTAGAAAGACAGTCATTTTCCCAGCTTTGTGATAGATGTCATCATGGTCCACACCGTCATCCTGCCAAAATCCGCCCCGAGGACTAAAACCAGCCTGGAACGTATTGTTACTATAAGTATAGCCACCACATAATTGCATCACGGCGATGGCTGCTGGGAGGCCTGGCTCTAGATATGCTTAAGTTGCTCAGCCCTAAGAAATTGTTCCGTCATTATTTCAAATATGCTGATATACCTTCACTCCGTCACCGTCGTTATTCTTCACCATCATATAGAGATCATCTTCATCTCCTTTTCTTTTTTTAGACACATCGGCGCTTTTACAGGTTTACTATCGTTATTTTTCATCATTGGATCACTAAAACAAAAAAAAAGTAACGAAAAGAGAGTATGAAAACAAAAGCATGATGTAAGAATTAATGATTTAAGAGAAGGAGGAAAATAAATAAAAGAGTTGTTGTGTCTGCTCACCTCCTTCATCGTTGTTCTTCTCCTGAAAAGAAGTTCAGTTCAAGAAAATGTCTCAATAATGAAAGACTATATTCATCTTCATCTTCTTCAAAACTATCTAATTGATCTTGAAAAGTGAGAGTGAATAATGTGACCATATATTTTACTTGTTACATTAATTAATTAACATGATTATATAAAGCTTGGTTCTTCAAAGTTACTAATTAACATGATCGCGACACATGGCAATCAATTTTTTTAAGATTGTGACATGTGTTTTAAACTATAAATGTAATTTTCTTTTTTTTTAATAATTCAAAATTCGTTTTTTATTTATTTTATTAGTATATATATTTTAATTATTTAATTTTAATTTATTCAAATCCTAATCAAAAAGATCAAAAACATAAAAATATAACTATTCACATATTAACACAATTTAAAAATAGTAATCTTTGTTTTTAGAAATTCTTATATTATTAAATATTAAAAATAGTAATTTTCATTTTTACAAATTCATATATCATTAAATACTAATTTTCCTTTACTAAAACCATGAAGAAAAGACTACTGTAAAGAAATTAAAAATATATATATCAAGAAATATTTAATAATAATTTTTTTTTCGAAAACTTAGACCAAAAAAAATGAAAAAAGTATAATGTTAATTTTCCTTTATTCAAATGATAAACTAAAAGGAACTAGGATTATTCACATCTACATATATAGAACTAAATTCCCTTATATTTTTCACTTCTCATATTTGATTACCAAACATAACTATTGATTCAAGAAGAGATATAAGGTGAAGTTCAGCCGTTCAGGCATTGATTTCTTTTGTTATTATTGTCATGCTGCTTAAGTTAAAATCTGCTTGCGTATGTTATGGCCACCAATATGATTATGCGTTTGTGCATACATATGATTATTGCCATACTGTTTACTAATATAATGTTGTTCTAGATAATAAGTTCATGTCAACGTAAAGTTTCTACTTCAATACGTTTAATTGTGAATATATGCTTATGTGTGTTTGTCCTAATTATTATTTCCTAACTGAAATTGTAATTTAATCTGTTACAATGAATCTTATTATATAAAATTTGGTTCTTCAAAATTATTAATTAACATGATCGCGACATGTGATATGTATTAAACTATCTCAAAATTAAAAATAAATATACTAAGATAATAAAAACGATTTTTGTTATAAATTAAATATATAGTAATTTTCCATTTTTAAATCTTAAATAAAATATAATTTCAGAATATTAATTGATAGTAATTTTATTTTAATATTGTGACATGTATTAGAATATCTCATAATTAAGTATATAAATACTAATAAAATAAATAAAAACGAATTTTGAAAAATCGTTTCCAAAACTATTTAATAGTAAAATTTATTTTTCAAAGTTATTTAATAGTAATTTTCTAGAAAATTTCCTTTTTCAAAATCCTAAAGAATTTTTTTTTAATAACTTATTTTATACTAATTTTCCTTTTCTAAAATCCAAAAACAAAAAAAGATAATTGTAAAACATCATTTGGTATTAATTTTCATTTTAAAATTTTTACATGTATCAAAATGTCTCATGATTAATAAAATATATAACAAGATAATAAAAGGAATTGTTTCAAAAGGTAATTTTAGAATTATTTAATGGTATTTTTCTATACTTCTTGTTTTAAAATTTTTAAAAAAAGAAAATATTTGTCAAATAATTTATTTAAACTAATTATTTTTTTATAAATTTCTAAAGAAAATATATTGTAAAAAAATTTGATAGTAATTATTTGATAGTAATTGTCTTTTACTAAAATCTTAAACATAAGAAAAGAAAATTGTGAGAGAGTGTTTTAAAGTAATTTTGTTTCTTCAAATCCTAATCAAATAGATTTGTAGAATAATTATTCAAATATTTTAATGAATAATTATTATCTATAATAAGATGTGTTAAAATATATAATGATTGAAATTATTTTTTCTTAGATGATAAAACGAATTTTGAAAAAACAAATTAGTTAATTGCAAAATATTATTTTAAAATGATTTAATTGTATTTTTTTCAGAACAATATTTTAAAAATAATTTATTTAATAATAATTTTCGTTTTTCAAAAATCTCAATGAATATCTTATTATTATATAAAGCTTGGTTCTTCAAAGTTACTAATTAACATGATCGTGACACATGTCAATTATATATTTAAGATTGTGACATGTGTTAAATACTAATTTTTATAAAATAACTATTTAATAGTAATTTTTCTTTTTTAAGTTTTAAACAAATATTGTAAACAAAAAAATTCATACAAACAATTACTTAATGGTATTTTCCCTTTTTTATATCTAAAACAAAGAAAATTATAAAAGTTATGTTAAGCTTGGTTCTTCAAAATTACTAATTATAATGATTGGAACACATGTCAATTTTATATTTAAGATTGTGACATATGTTAAATAATTTTTTTATATAAATAGTTATTTAATAGTAATTTTCCTTTTTTGAGAAAAAGTATTGTAAATAATAGTAACTAGCTTTATCGTAAGATATATTTTTTTTACAATTGTCTTTTTATGATTTTAGAAAAGGAAAATTAATGTTAATATTTTTGTACAAATCGGTTTTAATATAGAATTTTTAAAAACGAAAATTACTATAACTTTTTTTTACAAATCATTTTAATATGTCAATAATAAGATTGTAGTTTTTTTTTTTGGTTTATGTTCTTTTAATTAGGATTTGAATAAAGGAAAATTTAACATTAAACATTCTTTTACAATTTTTTTGGTTTAAGATTTTTGAAAAGGATAATTACAATCAAATATTTTTGGTTCTTCAAAGTTAATAATTAACATGATTGTGACACATGTCAATTTTATATTTAAGATTATAACATGTGTTAAATTAAAATTTTCATATAAATAACTATTTAATAGTAATTTTTCTTATTTAGATATGAGTCCGTTGTGTTGCAACGGGTTTTGTTTGATGTTTTGTTTGATGTTTTAGTTTAATAAAAACATAATAAAAAATATTTTATTATAGTTTTATGATTTTGCTGTATATGTTGTGTGAGATTTATTTTGTAATTAAAAACATTTTTTCACACATAAGTTCAAGTTCATATTTGTATTTTATAATCATTGTTCATAGATCAATGTTGTAAATTTTGCAATTAGGATTAAAAAATATACTATACCTAAAAGTTTAAACTCAACACAACCTAAAATAAGAAATTGAATGAAAGGTAAAAAGAAATCAAAGTCAAATACACCAATCGAGTCAAGGACAATATTATACATGTTCTTATGTACTAACTTAATGCTTTATTAAATAAGTTTTAAAAAATTTATTTTGCTAGGATTTTAAAAAAGGAAAAAAATTATTTTATAAAGGGCAAATCTCCAAAATAGCACTTTTTAAGTTTTTATCACAAAAATAGCACTCGAAAAATAAAATGACCAAAATAGCACTTTTTGTTTTGAAAATTTTAATATTTATTTTTTATTTTTAAAGATTTGAACATATTCCTAAAACCCACCCCTTAACTCTAAACCCTAAGTCTTAGATTAATTAACCCAATGGCTATAGATGCATATTTACCCTTAAATAAAACTTCTTTTGGTCATTTTCTTCTTTGTGGTGCTATTTTTGTGACAAAAACTTGGTTTGGTACTATTTTGTCTTTTTCTATTTTATAAATCGCCTATTTATTTACAATTAATAAATTAAATAAAATTTTAAATACTATTTTACATTTTTTTAGACTTTAGGAAAGGAAAATTTGTCATATATCCTATTACAATTATGTTCTCTTTAGAATTTCAGAAAAAAAATCGCTATCAAATAATTATTTCTAGTTATTAATATATAATCTTAAAATTACTTTAAAAAAAAATATTTTTTATCAAAACCACTTTTACACTTCTTTCGCTAATTAAGAATTTTTAATATTATGTTCATCATCACATACTCTCTTTAAATATTATAAAATGATCTTTTTTACAATTCTCTTTTGGTTAGGACTTAGAAATATGATACAAATTTCTTTTGTTTAGGATTTATTTTATAAAAAAGGAAAACAACTATCAAATATTCTTTTACAGCTTTTAGGATTTTAGAAAAGGAAATTGATATTACTTAATCTTTTACAATTATATTTCATCTAGGATTTATAAAAATAAAATTTCAATCAAATAATTATTTCCAGTTAATATTAGTTATTTTTAAAATATGGCATTTTCAAAATTCGTTTTTTTCAATATCACTACCGTTTTTTTTTCAATTTGTCTAGTTAATTAAATAATTGTTAGTATCATGTTTATCATTAAATTCTTTAAGTAAAAATTACCATTATTTTTTTTTAAATTCTCTCCGGTTATGATTTAAAAGAAAAATAAAAAAATCTTAAAGTGTTAAGATTAGAAAATATTTTTTTTTAGAAATCTCTTTTATTTAAGATTTTATGAAAAAAAATTATTTTCACATAATTTCAGTTTTTATTGACACATTCAAAATCTATTTTTTTAGTAATTGACACATGTCGCAATCATATCAGGTGAAATATTTTAAGTTATTTTTTCTTTATATTTTTTAACACAGAATTATTAAAAAAAATTAGTTAACTATAAGATTACTTTCACCTTTACATTTTTATTTAGAATTTTTTTTTAAAAAAGGAAAACTAATTTATTAGTTTTTCCTTATGATTTTTATGCAATTTATTTTAATAGAAAATACCTGTTTAATATATGATGTAAACAACAACATCAAAATTGAAAGTTATGTTATAATAAAATGTAATAATGATAATAAAAAGTTGAGTTGTATCAAGAAATTAAAAGAAATTACTCAGGTAATACTTTTCATGTAAATACTATTGTGTTTTGTAAAAATAATATGTGGAAGCTTAACCTAAAATATAGATGTGAAATATTTGTAGCTATTTTTGGTTATAATTTTTTAACATACAAATTATCTATTAGAAAGGAAAGTTAGTTACTTATAAAAAATGATAAGAGTACTTTTACAATTTTCTTTTAATTAGGTTTTTAAAAAGGAATAGTATTTATTATAAAGTTAGTTTTTCTCCATGTTTTTTATTAAATAATTGAAATTGTGGGATTTTACTATTTGTTTTTGTTTAACATTTTTTTAAAAAGTTGATATTTATCTTTTATAGTTCTCTATCTTTAGTGAGTTTAAGAACAAACATTATAATTTTTTTAAAAGGAATTAACTTTCTAATACCTTTTTACAATTATTATTTTTGTTGTAAAAAGATAGTGAGTATACATTATGATTATCATTTTACAATTGTAATACCTTTATATTAACAATCTAAAGTGAACAATTGGTTATAAATTATCTGTATAATTGTAAAAAGGTATTAGAATGATAATTTAATAGTATTGATAGTATAATACCTTTATATTGTAAAAAGTTATATTTACTATCTTTAATATTTTGTATTCTTATCATTTTACAATTGTTTTATGATTTTATTGTGAAGAATGATAGTATACTCTTATCATTTTTAATCGAATTATTAAGAAAATTAGCTTTATTAAACAATTGTTTAAATAATTTTGGTTTAATCTTTCAAAATGGATCAAATAATTGATTATTATATAAAGCTTGGTTTTCAAAGTTACTAATTAACACGATCGCGACACGTGTCAGTAAATTTTTTAAGATTGTGACATGTGTTAAAATACATATAAGTAAATAAAATCAATCTTATCTTTTTAAAAGATTAAACCAAAATTATTTAAACAATTGTTTAATAAAGCTAATTTTCCTTTAACTGTTTAATAATGCTAATTTTCCTTTAATGTAAAAGACTTTTTAATGCTAATTTTCCTGAATTCAAATCCTAATTAAGAAGTTCATAACCCAAAAAAAATTTACATATATAAAAACGATTTATAAAGTTAAAATAAATAAAAATTAATATTTACATATATAAAAACGATTTAAAAAGTTAAAGTAAATAAAAAGTAAAGATAACTATGAAAGAAATAAATAAAAAACTGTAAAGAAATTTTAAATGCTAATTTTCCTTTTTTAAAATGTCAAAGAGTGACTAATGTTAATTTTACTTAATTCAAACCTTAATTAAAAAGATCATAATCCAAAAGGACCAATGATTATTCACGTCTATATATTTAAAAAGATCATAATCCAAGAGGAACAATGATTATTCACATGTATATATATAGAACTAAGCGCTCTCATATTTATTCACACAAACAAAAAAAGAGTTTCTCATATTTATTCACACAAAAAAAGAGTTGCTTCAAGAAATATACAAGGTTAGGTTTTATATCTCAACTTGGCATGTCCTTCGTATTGTTGTGTTTTAATACGTTTATTGGTGTTGGGTGACATAACTTGGCATGTCCTTCGTACTGTTGTGTCTGTTTTAATACGTTTATGGTTACTGTTGTGTCTTATTTAATACGTTTATTGGTGGATGACATAACGAAATGTTATGCTTATTCTTTCTGTGTGTTTCAACTATGCTTATTTATTATGATTATTTACCAGGATTTTTCAAGAAACAATGGCTTCAGCAAGTTATTTAATTCTAGATCAGTTGAATAAAAAACGTCATTACCATTGTACGGTAGTACGTCTAACTAGAAAGTGGAAGGCCAAAAATTTAAATAAGAATAATGAGCTTATGGGAATGAATTTTCTCCTACTCGATTAGAAGGTATATTTTTTAATAACTTTTTTTTAGTTTTAATCTTATATAATTTTCTTATTAAAATAATTTGTTTATTATATAGGAAAATACTATTCAAGGTTATGTGACATGTGTTAATCTATCTCATAATTAAAAACCTTACTATAAATATTATAAATAGTAGTTTTTCATTTTTAACATTCTAAACAAAATATTTAAGATTGTGACATGTGTTAATCTATCTCATAATTAAAAACCTTATTATAAATATTATTAATAGTAATTTTCCATTTTTAAAATTCTAAACAAAAGATAATTGTAAACGATTATTGACCTGTAAAAAAGGCCAAAGTTGTTTGGCTTAATTTTTTTAAAAGTTTCTTAAAAAAGGAAACTTGTTTAAGAACCAAACTTGTTTAAGACTTTTTGGCTTAATTTTTTTAAAAGGAAAATTGTTATTTAACACATGTTATATCTAAATATATAATTGTCATGTGTCGTGATCTTGAAAACTTTGAATAATCAAACTTTATATAATAAGTTTATAAGAAAAACATATTTTTAAAATATTTTAATCTTTAACAAAATTATCTTACAAAATTTTCTGTATCTTATAATTATTTTAAACCCACGTTTAAAAAGATAACATGGGTTTAAAATATGAAGCTTGGTTTAAAACCCATGTTTTTGTTTAAAAACAAAAAAGTTTTTAATTATAAAATAAATCTCACACAACATATGCAGAAAAATCATAAAACTATAATAAAATGATTTTGGTACAAGCCTTAACATTTTCCAAAAATACTAACAAAAGATAATTGTAAACGAGGATTTATTTATTTATAGAGGTTTTAAAATTTATTGGTCTTTCAGTATTGATTTAAAAGACTAAGTAAACCAATCTGTAAAAACCAGAAAAGTGCAAAATTAAGCTTTGGGACATAGAGCACAATACTAGTACGTGAAGCAATAGAGTGAGATTTGGTATTGTAAAACAGCTGTATCAAAATATAGTCCTTCAAAGTTCAAAAAAAAAATATATATAGTCCTTCCCAAATTTTATAAAATACAGAAGCAAACGTTCAAATATGCAACAAACAATATCAAAAGCGGTTGGTCGGTTCTCATTCCTTGTTCTTGGCAGAGTTTTTTTTTTTTTCCTGGCAGAGTTATGTAAGCATTGTTGTCTGAAACTCTTATCACATTCCAGAACCTTAATAAGCAAAATAAAACCTATCACGAGCCCCAAGTCTGCGTCCTCCCGATGATGAACGGAGCCCTAACCATTGACACAAAGGCTTCCAAGCTCGTACAACCTGCAGTGAGAGGGAGAGACACATAGGTAAAAATAAAGACAAGATATGTCAAAGATATATCTCAAATCCAGAATAAGACTAATGCAACAAGATAACTTACAAGTAAAATACTAGCATGCAAAGTAAGATGTGTTTGATTGTCACAACACCAAGAGCTATGATGATAACGAGGCTTGCCACAAGTGAGAGGAACATAATAGTCTTGACGCTTCTCACGGGACATTGGGACTTGGGAAACTGAACCTCCTGCGAGTTTTCATTATAATTATTTTGAAGATACTGAACCGAGAACTGAGCATAAACCGTTGGCTTAATGCTCAGGCCTATCACACCACAGAGCTAGAAAAGACACACATATATATATATACATATAACTAAATTTTCAAATAACAAAAACATACATTAATGTCGTGTGGCGATGGTTCAACGGGTGGTTTTTCATTCAGAGACTCTCGACACAGCATATTGTTAAGTAACATACAATTTCACAGTTAATAAATAAGGACACTTCAATTTAATTTGCGATCAACTAACAAAAACAGAAAAATTGTGCTTGCTTATATTACCTGAAAACCAAACATATTTTGAAGCATAGAACAAACGTCCTCGTCTGCTGGAATAGCCCGGGGCATCTTCGCATTCGTTGATATTCACTAATAGGAAATAATGTTCGTAAATATTTAGTTCTGAGATTTTGGGTTACTGGGTGATTTATTTATATAGGGTAGACTTTAATAATCTTGTGGAAGAGAAATAATTAAAAATAGTACTTAGAATTGAAATTTTCAAAAAAAAAGTTATGAGAAACTTTTTTCTTTAAAAAGTTTAAGAAAACATTTATGAATGGGTATGATCTTTTCCTAAATTTTGAGTTATATGCATATTTTAAGAAAAGATTACTGAATGAGTTAAATATCTTTTAAAATTTTGGAAGATATTGATAAATATGTATAATATCTTCATAAATTTTAAGAAAGCTTTTCATTAATGTGTATCTTGTGTATCTAAAAACATTCTTAAATATATATTACCATAAATCTCATTAATGTGTATCTTCATAAATTTAAAGAGTTTTAGAGTGTTTTAATTTTGACAGGATTTAGGTGAGTTTTAAAGTTACTAGAGTCTTTGTCCGCGCTACGCGCGGAAAATGTGTTTAATTTCGATAGAAATCTTCAAAGATTTAGAAATTGTAGTTGTTATATTTAATAAATGTTGGACGGGTGGAATTGAAGATATGGAGCTTGTTCTTTAAAATATTCCTAAGGTTTTTATAGGATTATTTACGTGGAGAAAGGTTACCATTGTCAAACTTCTATGGTGATGTGGAATATGGTAGAGAAAGAGTGTGGTAGCTGAAATAATGATCGAATCATGTTTAAAATTGATAAATTCTGTATGAAAGCAGGAAAAGTTGATACCATGAATAAAAACAGAAATCTGGAATCAAATGGTAGAGTATTTCTAAGAAATGATAGGCAGATGTAATGTAGTCTGTATGAAAGGGAGAGCCTGAAATTGTTAAAGAAGCAATTAGTTTACTTAAATTTGAAATAGAAATGAAGGCATAATAATTTTTTGAATAGACATAATTTTTATTTGAATTTTATCGGTTTACTATTATGTGAATATTTGATATTGTACATTTTATTGTTTATCTTAGTTTCTTAATTATGGTTATTTTAATATTTCAATAAATTTTCGATTTTAACTTATTTATGAATGGATAATATTATTTTAATTTTATTTGTTCAATATATCATATTTTTAGTTTTAAAATAGGATTAATATTTTATGAAAAAAACACGACAATAAAGATTGTGAAGGTAGAGAAAGATATTTTTTTCTTCTCTTTTATAGAATTCTGCTTATTCTGCTTATTTCTTATGTGGGATGATGTATATGTTTTTTTGTATTCTAATATTTAGTTTCCATTTTAAAATTCTAATATTTTTTATAAATTTCATTGTATTGTATGAAAATATGATATACAATAATGTTTGTAATTCTTATAGATTCACCAATATGTTAACTATTTTACTTAAGATATTAGCTAATTTAGAATTTAGGAATTGTTCACTAAAAAAATTCTAGGAAATTTTTTATCTTAGTGTGGCATATTTTAAGTGATTATTTGGATAATTTATGATCTATAACTTCAGAAACGTTAATAATATCCTTTGCAAGTTTCTTTTTATTTTTTTGTTTAATTCAATTTTTGAATCATCAATTTACTTGTGTCACAACTTCGCATATATGAAAATCCTCTTACTGTTATATGATTTAATTTTTAAAAATTTTATTATCGCAGTTATTTGTTTGCTTTTGTACTAAATTTTATAAATGTTACACATTTTTATAATTATTAACTTTTCTTTAAATCGAAACATGAATTCCATTTTCTAATTTAACACATTCTGTGTTATTATAAAATAAATTTACCATTTTAATGTACACTGATTGACCACTGCAGTGTAAAAATAATTTTCCTTATTTTTACGGTTGCTAGATATGAACACAGAACGTCAAAGACGTTTCTTAATTAATTTTCCTTATATTCGATCTTCTACATATCACCAGTTGCTTTCTAAAAATAAAAAAAAAACATTAATCATCATGTGGAAATAGAGAAGAAACGTCTTAGATCATCAACTGTTATGGACCAACTCATAGTTCTCACCATGAACTTCTTGTGAGCATCATTCAACTTCTCCACAGGCTTTGCATTTCTGCACAAAGTTTCACACTTTATCAATCAAACCAATGTGACAAAAGCTGATACGAAAGAGACCAAAATGAAGAAGACTTACCTAGAGATTCCTAGATTGAAGATCTCATTAGCCTACTTCACCTTACCCTTGAACTCCATGTGCAATGAGTAAGCTATGTAGTACAAAGCATGTGTCTTCCGAATATCATTAACTTCCAAGAACTTATAAATCACTTCAGCATCAGCGCAATGCTCCGCCTTCAAAACAGAGTAACCACTTCCCTTTAGTACTACTTTTCCAATACAAAGAAGATCATTCGAAGGAGCTAAAAATAGAGAGAAAGCATTACATGTTCCAACCAGACTTTGAGATAACGAAGGTCATCCTTGTACCGCTCCGAGTGCCAGAACTTTCTCACGCATTGCCCAGATTTTCATCATATCTCACGTATTGCAAAGAGTCTTAAGTATCCCCGAGCAGGCGAGCACTCTGTGTATCAGACCTTATACAAAGCTCTTCGAGTGTCAATTGGTGCAGACTGGATTATATAGTCATTGCTGTATATCTCTGGATTAAAGAAGACCTGTAACACACAAAATATATAACATCGGTAATAAACAGAAAATTGAAAGAGCATTGAAAACCATCGAACCTGAGTTTCCAAGGCAGTATATGAAAACCATCGAACCTGAGATTGTAAACCGGCAGGAACCTGATGATTTCGTTGTGGAGAATTAGTCAGAAACGCAGAGATTTGGAGAAGAGGTATATGTAGCTATAAGTTTTAGGGAAGGGTAAGAGTTGAATAGCCATTGATTGTTGCAGTTAATAATGGGGTTTTTAAGATTCATGAATGTGGAAATGTGACGTTTCAAAGGAAGTGAAAAGGGGAGAGTTTCACCAGCTTGAATGTAGAGGCGAAGAAGACGATCAGACGGATTGTGGATTTCTAGTGATAGCAACATTTAGGCCAGATTTAATTTTTTGAAACCACGAAAACCTAATTTTAATTTTTAGTTGACAGAGGTAGTGACATGACAGAATAACACTTTTTCATTCCTTGATTTTTCAGGGTGACGTGGACAGCTTAAAAAGCCTCCCTCAATCCCTTTTAATATAGTTTTGATTTGAGTGATTTCATTTAAAGTTTAAAAACTAAAATCAAATCTATAGGTGATTCGGTCAAAATTAAAATCAAATCTATATGAACATTATTTCCTATTAGTAATATATGTATTTAAGATGATATTTTGTATATGTATAATATTTTTCCTAAAGTTTATAGAAAGATCAACCTCAATTACATATATAAATTTTATAAAGATACTAGATATGGATCCGTGCGTTGCACGGATTTTATTTTATATTTTAATTCAGGAACACATAAAAAGATTGGAAATATTTTTCTCACGTTAGTTCTTGGATTTTCAGTATATATTGGTGACATTTTAATAACAATGATCTGTTTTCTTGCATAATTTTTGTTGATATTCTATTTCAATAATAATGGTGTTTTAAATAGTACATTGATATTTTTAGTTTTTAATAAATACTTTACTTTTTATTATTTTTCAAAATAATATTAGCTATAGTTAATTGAAATATATAGAACTGTGAACTCTCTATATTGTTTATATTGTTTAAGACAAACTAAAAACGACACAATTAAAAATATTAATATTACATAACAATATAATGTTTTACAATTGTTTTAATATCTATACTAATAAAGTTGTTTTTTTTCTCCTTGGGGGATTAATGCCACATGGCATAACAAATTAATTAGGCTATTAAACTTTTATTTGGCCCATGAACTATTAGGTTTCCTCTTTATCGACTTTGGCATCGTAGAGGAAAACCACCTTGCCTCTTCAGATCACACCTCTCTGGACCATTCCTGTGTAACGTCTGCAGTAATCAAATCTTCTTCCATATTAAACCAAGCTTTTATGTTGTTTTCACTACGCCTCCCACTCTGTCACATTAAATCACCCTCATCATTCTCTAAGGTAACGGATTGAAGCTCCGCCTATAAATTTTTTTCCTACCTGTGATGAACATCCTCACCTCTTTCAAGCACCAACTCCAACAATAGCGAATTTGTACACCCTTCTTGGGTTCTTGGTCGATGATTCTCAGAAGAAAAATCGGTTTCAGGTTTCGAACATTAAGAAACCATTGTTCTTCTACGTCAATCTCGCTAAGGTACACACTTTTTGGCTATGGAACTCATCGTCTAAGCTTTCATGTTTCTGGACTCCGATCTGTTTCTATAGAGGATGTGATTGTGTATGAAAATCTGTGTTACTCTCATCCACTCAAAAGGCTCAATTTTTGTTTGGAAATTTTCTGCTTTAAGTGTGTCATCCCAAAGGTTTTTGCTTTGCTTGGTGTAAATATTACTTATGTTCTACATTCGGTAATTGGGTATTGTCATAAATTGATGTAACTTGGATTTGTTTCAGAGGTATATGCAGCAATACAATGATGTTCAACTGTCTTCCCTTGGGATGAGTATGCATGTTCTTAATCTCTCTCTCCTATACATTCTTCTTTGTATTGAGACTGTTATAGCCTTTACTGTTTGTCTCTTCAATATGAAAATGTGCAGCTATTTAAATGTTGTTACTATTGCTGAATTACTGAAGAACACTGGTTGTGCTGTTGACAAGAGTAACTATCTCTATAGAATCTGAATTCAACATATTACATATTATAAATTACAGGTTTAGGCAACTAAGCTCTGCTTTTTGGAATATGGTTTGTTCATGTTAATAAAAATTATGACTTCAACGGTGGATATTATGGATGACTTAAGGGGTAGCCATCTGCCGAAAGCTAAGGTGATTTTTTATGAGCAAACTATGATTGTCATGGATCCCATTCTTGATTTTCTATGGTTCTGATTTTGCAGATTGTATCTGACCAAAGAACCTGAATCGCCTGAAGCAACACAGCAAAATCTGCAGCTATTTGAGTATCAAAAGTAACTATTTCATTTTCTTTTGGAGTTTCCAAGTGTCATGGAAAAGAAAATTATATATACAATCTATAACCATATCTAAACCCGAAAATTGAGTCTGTGAACTAAGTGAGCTTTGTTGTATATATTGTTGTCATTGACTTGAGTGTAGTTAATGATCGAAGTTTTGTTACTCTGTGTAAATTTGATTCGTACCATGTAGACAAATGTTTAGCCTTTAGTTTCATCTACTAATTATGTTGGTTATTTTTTACTAATTAATTTCTGTCAGAAACATAAGTTTTTTCTTTCTTATATATAAAGATTTAAATATTTTTACGGTTTGGTTAAGTACACATGAATTGTTTTAAAATTAATTTATGTTACATATTTTTTTAGTAACCCTTTATTAGTATAGATTTTATGTCTTGATTTTTTTTTAAATTTCCTAACTCTTATGTTACATATTTTTTTAAATACTTTAAACCATTTCTTAATATTTTGTATGTCAAATATAAATACAAAAATGGAAACTAAAGTTAAGTATTTTCAATTTTTTTAAACATAAAATAGATACATATCCAAACTATTACTTTATGTTTGAAAACATTTAAAATATTAACTTTAGTTTTTATATATTTATTTTCATAGCTAATATATTATTATGTAATAAAACTAATTCATTTACTAAAGCGCGGTTCATCCACGGTTGACCCAATGATCCAGAGACCCGGTAAATCGTTCGGTTCAATGTCCGGATCGGGTGTCAAAACACTGGTTTATAAATTTTCTTTGTATTTGATGTTGACGATGGAGAATGGATCATCTATGATTCTCCTTCTTTAATGCAATTAACGTAACCGTCATATAATCAATCTAGAAATTCTACTCATCCCACTCTAATAATGTTTAGTAATTGATGGCGATTCAAGTCCAAAAGACTAACACTTGGTCTATTAGTATTGACACATAAACTCTATGGTATCTTTCCATGTTACACTCTGCAAAGAAACCAATAATTTCCCTGATGCATGTTGTCCGTGTTTACATTTTAAAAACCATGAACATGATTAATATACTCTTAAAACTTAACTAAAAAAAGAATCATTACTTCCAATCTAAGAAAAATTTTAAAACGTTGCCTGGTTGCTAAAGTTATTTAAAATTGATGTAAACCACACATCACCTTCACCATTAATCCTTTACACCACACTAACCATTTATTGTTACTAAATGCAACAAGTCAGCAAGCCCGAATATCACAGATAGTTAGAAATTGTCTTTCTCGTGATCGTTATAGATGCTAACATCTCATTTACTAATTAACAAATTGACTTTTTACTAGGAAGATTTGGTGAAATTGTTTCATTCCGATTAAAATAGAAGTTGTCCATTAAATAGAGGACTTTAGGAACCATGTATAGTTTTTAGATAAAAAACATATTTAGACATATTAAGATTTGTTGATATTCTAAATAAGGGTGGACAAACAAGAATTTCGTTATGAACACACACAAAATATTCCATTATAACAAAACTAATATAGAAAATAATTTTATGTTTCTTATTTTAAGATACATCTTTTTGAGAGACCTTGAAACCAAAGTAACACATACACTCACACCTCTATATTTTAAAAGTCAATATGGTAATTTTAAAAATATATATTAGATACTCACCAATTATTTTACCAAAAATTGACACTTCACCCTTATTTTTTATAAAATTTATAAAATTTGAAACGTATTCCATCTTTCTATTATTTGAACTAATATATTAGTAAAAGTTTTATAGTTCATATATAGTTATTTTAATAATTAATAATATAAGTATGTTCTCTATATAAAACATCAACTTTGTTTTATGTTTAAATTCCAACTAAATTAATTTTGTTATGACTATCGGCTTTTTATTCTATTTTTATTAAATCGATTAGTAACAACCACTTATGCTGTTACACTTTGAACTAAACAACTTCAAACAAAGTAATGCACTACGGTCACTAACCACTATAAAAAAAGATCAGAAAATATCATTTTTAATATATTTTTATTTTCATATTTAACATATTTTATTTGTTAAGACTATATAATAATTTATACATTTATGTGAAAGTATAACATACAAACCCGGCGCGTAGCGCCGGAAAATCACTAGTTTTGTAATAAAACAATTAAAGATAGTGAGTATACTATCTTTTAAAATAATAAGAATACAAAAGATTGTTTAATTGTTTAATAAAGCTAATCTTCATACTTATTCGGCTTTCTTTCGGAATGTAAGAACAACATCTCGATTCAACACCTGATCATTATCTATTATCTTCTGCACAAGAATGAATCAAACTCTAAGAATCATCCACCAACTCTACACTCACTTCACAACTGCTGGCGTGTTCTTCTCCTTCATCGGAAACAAATCTCTGGGAAACTTTTTTTCTATTCAATCCTCTTCTTGGATCATGTTATTCTCTTGGTGAAACACACACCTCTTCATGCTTACTCTCCCTCTACGACCAACTCCAACAGCTTCACTTACCTCTAATTCTCCTCAAAACAATGACTTTCCAATGGATTATTGTAGGTCATGCTATTAAGGAATTTAAATCAAAAAGGAAGACTTTCTAATAGAATAATGTTATGAATAACTCGCCTATACAACATGAATATTGAAGCCGAAATCCTAACAGGAAGTTATGTGGAAAAACAGATTTGTATTCGTAGAATAAGTCTCATATCGACATATGCAAGATGACCTTTTAAAATGAAAAGACTTCAATTTTTTATAAGAGTGTTCTATGAAATGACTATCAACCAGAGTTAAGGTCAAAGCTTAAAAAGTTGGTCTATTTGTCAAGTCCAATCTTACAATTATATGTCGCACTATCAAGAGTCACTACAACTGGAGAACTTTAAATTTTTAAAACATAGTGACAATAGTGTTTTACAAAATATTGTATATAGAAAAAGATGTTAAAGTCGCACCATGAATGTTAAAGTAAATAAATTTGATATTTTATCTAGAAATATATTCGATATTTAGCTGACTATCGATAAAACATATTGACTGGTGTTATGTAATATTAATATTTTTAATTGTGTCGTTTTTAGTTTGTCTTACACAATATAAACAATATAGAGAGTTCACAGTTCTATATATTTCAATTAACTATAGCTAATATTATTTTAAAAAATAATAAAAAGTGAAGTATTTATTAAAAAACAAAAATATCAATGTACTATTTAAAACACCATTATTATTGAAATAGAATATCTATAAAAAATTATGTAATAAAACAGATTATTGTTATTAAAATATCACCAATATATACTGAAAATTCAAGAATTAACGTGAGAAAAATATTTCCAATCTTTTTATGTGTTCGTAAATTAAAACATCAAATAAAACCCGTGCAACACACGGGTCCACACGGATATTTTATTTTTCATGATTAGTATTATATTTTATATGTCATAATATAATTTCTGAAAAATCGAATCGATCCCAATCCGAAAGACTAGTACCAAATCTGAACCAAAATTGATTAAATATCAAAATTATTCAATGATATATAGATAACAGAAACCGAATCTGATCTGAACCAAAGTATTTCGGATTTCCAAATATATCCGAAAAAGATTTATATACTTCTACATAATAATTATTATTAGATATAATGTATATAAAAACATCTAGAATACATATGATACTTTTAAGCTGGTTTTAATACTTGAAAATATATACAATAGTCAAAAACAAATATTTAAAATAGTTATAATATACTCAAAACACCAAAAATACTTAAAATAATTATTTATTATCAATACAAATATTTAAACCAAACCAATTTATATGTTAAGTTTTTCTAACATATTTATTCAAATTTATATGTAATATATTATTTTATTTATAGACTTTGAGAAACTTAAAGTAAATAATGAATTTAAATTTTTTTAAAATAATTTAGATAGGTTATTTGAACCCGACCCGAACCCGCAAAGATACAAATACAATTTCGAACCGAAATTTAGAAGTATCTGAATAAAGCTGAAATCTTTGACCCTGGAAACCCGAAACGGCGAAACCCAAACATATCTAAACCGAACCCGAATGGATACCCGAAAGCCCACCCCTAGTCACTATTATATATCATATATATGTCATCGTATAATTAATAGTACGTACCATCATATAAGTAATCACATAATTAATAGTATTTTATATGTACCATCATATAAATAATAATATATAATATTTTTAAAATTAATGTGAAATATAAAAACCATAATTTAAGTTGGTATATGAAAGTTGCCAAAAAAAGTTGGTATAAGAATTTTTTTTAATATACTGCTATTTATGTTTCCAAACAATATTATATATTTTTATAATGGTATTCATATTTCCAAATAAATTTCATTAAGACTACTATTCAAGTTTTCAAACAATTTCAATGTGTACTTCAATTTGAATAATATCGATTATAAATCTTAATGAGCAAGTCGTGTAGATAAGAAATATACTTAAATTTTAGAATATTTTTCAAATATTTTTGTGTTAAATTATTTGATTGCGTAGTTAATTAGATTTAAACTTATTGATAGACAAAATTTATTGTAATGAACCAAACCTATAATTGCTTGATTAGCATATTTATTCTAAATGTGGAACCTTAAATGTAGGGGATTATTTTGTTAAGTAATTAAGATTTTCAAAGATTTAAGGAAAAGTTATTTGATTTCTTAACAGTTTTGAATTGATATTATTCAATTTTTTTTAATGATAGGTGCAAGTCTTTATGAATCACGATTTTTCCTAAACAGAAACCTGTTTTCAGATTATTGAACATCCAATTTATTTTTTTCTTAAAGAAATTAGAATAATTATAGGTTAATGAAAACAAAATGTAGCCAATAAAATTGCTGACCAAAAAAACGTGATGGGCTTGTAGTGAGCATTGCGTGAAATGATCTTTGATTAATTAGCCCAGAATTTTTAATTAAAACCAGTGGCAGTCTGATGTAAATAATGAAAAGAAGCGAGGGTTATTTTCTATTTGTACTTCATTTTTAATATGATAGATAGATTATCTATTAGAAATGAAAGTTAGTTACTTATAAGAAAATAATAATAAGAGTACTTTTACAATTTTTTTTAAATTAGGCTTTTAAAAAGGAATACTATTTATTATAAAGTTAGTTTTCTCCATGTTTTTTATTAAATAATTGAAATTGTGGGATTTTACAATTCGTTTGTTTAACATTTTTTAAAAATTGAATTTATCTTTTATAATTCTCTATCTTTAGTGAGTTTAAGAATAAACATTATAATTTTTTTTAAAAAAGAATTAACTTTCTAATATCTTTTTGCAATTATTATGTTTGTTTAGTCTTTTAAAAAAAGAAATTACTATCAAATATTTTATAATATAGAATTTTAAAAGACTATGTGATAGTAATTTTCCTTTTCTAAAAAATATAATGATTCAAAATATATATACTAAAAATAATATTGAAGAAATAATTCTAAATTTTATTTAATAGTGAAAAGTAACTATAAAAATTATTTAATAGTAATTGTTAGAAACTTTCCTTTTTAAAAGACTTTTCTTTTTTTAAATCTCTATCTTTTTTTTTTTGAAAAAAGCTTTTAAATCTCTATCTTATTATATAAAGCTTGGTTCTTCACCATATTAAAGAATAAACAAAAGATAATTAAAAAGATCAAAAACATAACTAATTAACATGATTAATTGTTTTTGATAGTAGGTTTCACCGGTTGAAAGTGTGGATAATATGGCAATATTATACATAAGAGGCAAGTTGTATAGGTGATGTATGGTTTTTGAATCATTGAGTTATAATTGTTCGAAAGTTATACAATAATGCAATTTTCCTTAACCAAAAAGAAGCAGATCTTCTCGGGCGTTTTCGTCAAAATAACACTGGTTTGGTTTGTTACTTAGTTGGGTTGAAACGTGATCACCACCGTAGGATTTTTCATCTTAGAAACAATTCTAAAAAGTGTAATTGAACCTATCATCGTCAAACCATGGATTCAAAGTTGCTTTGAGGAGAATTAGAGGTAAGTGAAGCTGTTGGAGTTGGTCGTAGAGGGAGAGTAAGCATGAAGAGGTGTGTGTTTCACCAAGAGAATAACATGATCCAAGAAGAGGATTGAATAGAAAAAAAGTTTCCCAGAGATTTGTTTCCGATGAAGGAGAAGAACACGCCAGCAGTTGTGAAGTGAGTGTAGAGTTGGTGGATGATTCTTAGAGTTTGATTCATTCTTGTGCAGAAGATAATAGATAATGAAGATGTTGAATTAATCGAGATGTTGTTCTTACATTCCGAATGCAAAGTCGAATAAGTACAAGAACGCTTGATGATGGTGTAAGAGTCACGAGCAATGGTTCTCCGTGAAGATACCAAGAACATAGTTTGTCCACAAATCCTGATTTTTTTTTTGCATACGTATTATTGAAACATATTATAGATATATGACAAACAAAAAATATACATAGATACAATATTTATTTTCTGATTAACATTCGACACTAAAGCAAAATCATGACAAAGTTTACAAGACGAACAACAATAAAAATAAAGATTTTGAGTGTCTTAATCATAAATATCAATTAGATTTTTTAAGGTTTTTTAATCCAAGGAATCACAAACGCTGCCGGTTTGATTTCATTTCTTTGAAAGTAAATTCCATCAGTTCTTGCAATCCATTCACGTACCTGTTTACAAGGTTTAGCTCTAGATGTATGGTATGCTTCAATGTCTCGAGAAGAATACTGCATCCACAACCCTTGCCTCAAAACACAATTCAATTTATTCTTTTTCTTAAATAAAGAATGTTCGTATTCAAAGGTCCTTTGTTCATTGAATTTTAAAAACTGGACCCCTTGATCTTTTCCATTAGAATGACAATGATATTCTAGACTTCTACCAGGACCAAGTTCGTTTCGAATAATTGCTTGGTTCTTCTTGCACTTCTGCAAATCACCCGTAAGAATTTTATGCCACCATGCTTCATTCACCCCCAAAATCATAGCAATAATCAACATAAATATCCAAAAAAAATTCATTTTTTTGGAGTAAACGCATCAACATGCAGTTTTATAATTCTTTTTACAGTTTTTCATTACATATATAAGCTTTTATTTCTTTCATTATCCAAGTTTAAACACAAATATAAACCAACTAATATCCTGGCAAGAAGAGAATTTTGTCGAAAAGTATGGTTGACCAATTAAAAAAGTAACTTTACAAATTTAGCTGAGTAGAGAGGTAGAAGACATCAACAATGCTATTTTTTATATCAACAATGCTAGAAATCTATAATCTAGCAAATCTTTTGCTAGTGTATTATTTTAATACTGTTCAAAAATATTTGAACTAGTAGGAAATATATTTATTCATAGAAACACATAAGTATCATATCATATATAACTTTACAATGAAACCAAAAAATAGAAAAATGTTTTGTATATCTACGTAAGAGTATTGGATAATGTAGCAAAACTCATACGCAGAAATGTGTCAAAACTACAACAATTCTTCTTACTGCATGGGATTGTACAAAAAAAAATCAAAACATGTTAAACCACTATTCAAAATCATTTCCGGACCAAATCAGTTTTTGAAAATAAATTAGACCCACAATCAGAATTCCAAATTATAAATATGAACCGATCCTCCTTTCTATTCCATCTTCTTGAGTTCACAATTAGAATTTTAACTAATGCATGTTGGTGGAAGCACCGTAGTCTAATGGTTAAAGTTTAAAAGTTTCTATATCTAGGTCTGGTGTTTGAATCTAAGACTATGCAAATTATTGCATATTGCAGGAAATCCAGGTTTCAAGACCCGGAGAAAGCGATTTATTAAACAATTATAGAGATAACGGAAGAAAGGCTTATAAGGAATCTTCAATATGGTTCAGGTGATGCAGTTCGGCGTAGATCTTCATAAGGCAGGTAGTAATATCGATTGTCGAATCGGCTATATAATCTTTCTCATAATTGTAATATCATAATAAATCAGCGTTAAAAAAACTAATGCATGTTGTAGCAGCCAGAAAAAAATCTGTTAGAGAGTGTGCTTATGTGGGTTACCGGAGACGATTAAAAAATTGGAGTGATAAAAACATTTCGTTCCTCTGGCACCGCCGCATATTTTGGTGATTGCCGGAATCTCTCTGTGTTTTTTCTCTCTTTGTGTTTGTCCTTGTCATTTTTTTTTGGAATGAATGTTAAATTTATTCAAGAAAAAAAACTTCTTACAATAGATGCAATCTTAGTTGAGTGTTTTTATGGAGACTGAAATAAAAACCGCAGAGAATCTTACTGAAAACCATGTTTTCATGACTTTAGTATAAGTGGGCACTTGTGACAGGATAAATTACAATGTCGGTTCTCCGCCATTACCTGATTTCCTTAATTATGGTTTTTCCTTTTTATGCTTAAATTTACTTATTCCTTTTCATATTTAGATTTAACTTTTCTACGTTTTTGGTTTTTTGTATATATTATAGCCTCACGGCACATTGAGATTCATACAATCAATAAACTACTTTTCAAGCATCCTTGCAAAGTTCATACAAATAGCTTCGCATATGAACTTAAGTCTTTCAAGTTGATCCTTTTTCATTCGTGATCATCTCGTAGGTCTTTGTTTATCCATTCTTTGAATTTATAGTAGGATTTCTAATTTGAGATTTATCTATCAAGATTTCCTATCTCAGTGGTATCAGAGCAGTGACAACTTCCTCCAGATGAAATCATGGATACCAGATCTTCGACAACTACTATGTCTGAGGTGAACAAACAACTCGAAGAACTCAGAAGAAATAAGAAAAGATTTAGGAGGACAAATCGCGGAACTCTTTTTTTTTCTTTTTTTTTTTTGATCAACCGCGGAACTCAAAACGATGATCTCACAACTCCTAAAAGCTTCACCCCTCGAACAAACCCACTCCGCCTCCACACCCGGAAAAGGTTGATTGTGCGATGACACGACTCACACTTCCACCAGAACACAGCATTGAGCATCTTCTTAACCAACATGAATCAACATCTAGCTCTATATGTTCTACAGTTCAATGTGACTACCGTTCCTGAAGCAGCACGCATAACCAAGCTACATGATAAGGTGTTGAATCGAGATGTTGTTCTTACATTCCGAAAGAAAGCCGAATAAGTACGAAGAACATAGTTTGTCCACAAATCCTATATTTTTTTCTTTTGCATACGTATTATTTAAAACATATTATGTGAGATATCAAAGAAAGTCTCATATCTAAAATTAAACAAAAGAAAGTGAGCCATGTCCAATCTATCTTATTAAAGCTGAAGTACAATTTCGGCGTGTTTGGATACTTGGATAAGAGTATTAAAAAAATTTGGTGTGTTTGGTTACTTGGATAGCATTTATAAAGAATAAGTTTGTTTGAAAACTTGGATTGTAGTTAAAAAAATTGTTTGGCAGCTTGAATTGTATTTTTATTAAAAAAATATCTCTATCCAAATAAAATCAGCAAATCCATTTTTTTTTTTTTTGGTCAAAAATCAGCAAATCCATTTAAATTTCCTACATTTTAGGAAACCACTAAATGATCATATATGTTTTCGTGATACACAATATTTTTCCACTAGATTTTTAAATTAAATAAATATCATTCGAATATTATAAATATCGTAGGAGGTTCGAGTTGGATCATTTTCGGTCCGGGTTGGTTTGTAGCAACCTAAAAATATATCAATAAACTTTCATTTTGAATATGGCAGTAATAAATAATTTATATATTAAAGTGAATTAATATATAAATATGTTATATTGCTATGTAAATAATTGTTTATAGATTCTTTAGTTGACTAATTTTTGATATAGCTTATATTAAAAGAAATTTATTTTAAAAAATTATATTAAATGCAGAAAAAACAATATAAAAGTACTGTACATTTGAATTCAAAATTAGTGTTTGGTTACTTGAATAGCATTTATAAAGAATAAGTTTGTTTGGGAATTTGGATTGTAGTTAAAAAAATTGTTTGGAAACTTGAATTGTATTTTTATTAAAAAAATATCTCTATCCAAATAAAATCAGCAAATCCATTTAAACTTCCTACATTTTAGGAAATCACTAATTGATCATATATGTTTTCGTGATACACAATATTTTTCCCTAGATTTTTAAATTAAATAAATATCATTCGAATATTATAAATACGTAGAAGGTTCGAGTTGGATCATTTTCGGTCCGGGTTGGTTTGTAGCAACCTAAAAATATATCAATAAACTTTCATTTTAAATATGGCAGTAATAAATAATTTATATATTAAACTGAATTAATATATAAATATGTTATATTGCTAAGTAAATAATTGTTTATAGATTCTTTAGTTGACTAATTTTTGATATTGCTTATATTGAAAGAAATTTATTTAAAAAAATATATGAACTGAAGAAAAAACAATATAAAAGTACTGTACATTTGAATTCAAAATCATTTCTTTTAACAACAAACTAGACAAATATGTTGAATTGTATACAAATTACAATGTAAATATTTAATTAATATAGAAATATGTCACATTGTTTAAACAAAATATCAATGTAAAAGTATTGTACATTTATATTCTAAAATCATTTATTTTAACAATAAGCCAAATAAATATATTGATTGAAAATGGAATAAAATAAAGTCAGAGAAACACATAGTTTACCAGAGGCACTCTAATATGTCGAATTTATTATAAAAAAGTTTTAATAAGATAAATACATTCAATAATTACAAACAAATAATATTTTTCATAAAAGTGAAAATAATACCTGCGCTTCGGAAGCGCGGGTCAAAATCTAGTTCTATATTATTTCTCAATTGTTAGAATTTAGTGAGCCATGTCCAACTCTATATTCTCCGATTAGTACGACATTGTCCACTTTGAGCTTTAGAGGCAAAACCCACATGGATTTACTTTTGAACTATTTTACAAAAGATCTCGTACTAATTAGAGTTGGACATCTCTTTATATATTACTAGATACTAGAAAAAACCCGCGCTTCGGGCGGGATATGTTGATAATTGTTTTAAATGGTTACTATACAGTTAATTTGTTGGGAAATTTGTCAAAACGAAACAAAAAAAAACAGCATGGTTGTCTATTTGGTATAATTTTTTTTTGTCTATTTTTGTCTCTTTTATCATTTCTATTTCTAAACCTTAATGAAATAGATAATTTTAATGAGGTAAAATCTGCTTATGAGATTTTTTTTTGGTTCTAGGATATATAGAAAGTGTCTTCTACGGATAAAAAAAACTTGATTTTGGCAAAAATTATGATATTTCAGTTAAACAATATTTTTAAAATATTCGTTATATTCTAACTTCCATAAAACGTGTATAGGTTGATTTACTTTTTCCAAAAAGTTTTTTCTTTTTAATGAAAAGATAAAATTTTAATTTTAACTTTTTAAAAATGTTTGCATAAAAATAAAAATAAAATTTGTAAAACATTTTTAATGAAATAAAACTTTGTAAAACTTTTTAATTAAACTTTAATAAAAATAAACTTTGTAAACTTTATAAAAAGTTTATAATAAAAATGTTAAATAAACTTTACAAAAAACGTTTAACAAATTTTACGTAAACTTTATAAAATATTTATAATAAAAAAGTTAAATTAACTTTATAAAAAAGTTTAACAAATTTTACTTTTATAAAAAGTTTAAGACGTTTGTAAAATTTTTAGTTTTATTAAAAAGTAAGAAAAAAAATTTAACGGTTTAAAAAAAATTCCTTTTATTTTCAAAATTTGTCTAAATTTTTAGCTTGTGTTTAATGTGCTTAGTTTGATTAATTAAGAGTTAGTTTTGAGATTATGAAAGAAAATTATACTAAAGAAACAACTAAAAGATGATATTATACCAACGGAATAACCATACTGTTTTTTTTTTAATTTTGTTTTGGCAGTTTTTCTTAATTTATTTATATTGAGGTTTGTAGAATTATGGTGATGTTGCATTCTGTTTTTCATAGAGTTGTGTGATGCATTTTGCGTGCCTATGTAACATATTTTTAAGTAGGAAGGTTGGATTAAATTTTGGATTTTCCCACGTTACAACTTTTTTTTTGTCAATACAACTATTAACATTTAATTCACAACTTCAAATCCGGGTTCATAATTGGGAAGAAGTTAAAGTAACGTTTGAAATGTGTAAAAAAAAAGAGTCATGTTTGAAATTTTATCCAGAAATTATAAAAGGTATACGGAGACCATACGGTGGCATATGTTGCTCAACTATATATTGGTCGCATGAGTCCGATCCAGTTTAAATGTTGTTCGGGTGACATGTAGCTGTTGGTCTTGTTCTCCTGTAATATGCCACATAACATTCAAATTATTTATCTGTTTGGTAGTCACTGTGATTTGTCAATCTTTTTATATCTCTAACCAAAGTTATTAGTTACCAAAGTGTTCTTCATGGATGGGATTGACCAAAGTTTTAAACAACAATTATTAGTTAATGAGCAGAATATAACAAAAAGGCAATTTCCATGATTTTCTAGTTTCTTGTGTTTTCTTGATAAAAGGATACGAAGCTTTGAGAGATTGAGAATTACACGTTAGTTGTAGCAAAAGAAAAAGAAGAGAATTACAAATTAGCCCCATCCGAGAAGTTGAGACCTTCCAAACAATCCAGAGGTGTCACTCAGAGTCATCAAAGTCTCTAAACTCACTGAATCTCATAAAGGAAATTTCTATCAGATATAGAAACAGAGACTCGAAAGTAAAAAATAAGAAAAACAAAAAACGTGATCACTTTCGGAATCATAGAAGAAATCATTGTTTTTTTCTTCTGCATCGTCTGCTTCATCACCTTTGATGGCAACTGCAGAAACAATGGCCGCTCTACTTAGGCATTGCTAGGTTTGTTTTTAGAAAAAAACAGAGTATGTGCGAAAAGATAATCTATACATACTCAAATCGTCTTTGTCTCTCAAGTCATTTCCAGAACTTTTATTACTATCTTCTTGACTAAGGCTGCATTCTGATTTCAAGCCAGAATTTTTCCTGTGAGGATACTTCTCCCAACACAGAAATAATAAAGTTAAGACCTTTAAGGCCACTTTGGCACACCAGAAACCACTCTTCTTCATAAAAAGCGATTAAGCAGTCCACTTTTTTTGTTGATTATTTAACAAAAACAAACTATATCATCAAAACTATTCAATATTCTTATCTTGAGGTGAATCTATTTAGAAAAATATCCTGTCGTTAAGCATAATCGAAGACATTAAGATTAATTAGCATATTGATCGCAAGTCATTATCTCAGAGACAAACCTTATCACAGCCTGGAACCAGTTCCTATAGCAGCTTCATCCGTGTATTAATTTTCTCCCTTCTTGCCTATAACCTGAACATTAGTAATGAATTAGCAATTAATCCACTGACTAAAATCAAAAAAGAAGAAAAGTTGTGCAAATATGTGAGATGCAAAGTTACTCGTTCTGCTATGGCTATCTGTTGCTTCACCACAGCAAACTCTAACATGAACATATGAAATCTTCTCGTTCTCTTCCGAGCTTTGTTCTTCGTCTTCGTTGAGATTTTAGCCTATAAATACCGTTAGGATATGTGGCAAGGATTCATCAATCACTGGCTTAATCAAATGTCAACAAAACATAACTTGTATTCTCTTGCGAGACCGATTGTTTTGGCTAGTCAACGTTTCGTAATGGTAAAGCGGCGGTGGAGATATCTGAAAAAATTCCGTAAGGGCCAGTACTTAAAAATACAACGACGGCAAATCAGTGAAATGGAGAAGCTACACTGCTTGTGTTGGTGAAGGCTCAAGCAACAACGTGAAACCACCGGCGTTCTCGAGAGTTAGCATCATTATTTGCCGAAACTGCCGCCGCCGAGATGAATCAATTCAAAACCTATTGCATCCTGGAACGGCCTAACACGCTGTATCTAGCTTTGAATGCTGCGGTCAGATACATAAAAACAATTACAATTCTGAACATTCACACGGGAACTCTCACAGAAACCCTCGGAGGAGAGAGACAAAGAGGGAGAAAACCATATTAGAGAGAATGATTTTGAGAGGAGGAAAGCATACCTTTTTATACTCTTAGAAATACCGCCTCTGAGAAGATTCACGCACATTGTAGTTCGTGGCTACGGTAGTTAAGAACATGTTTAATGCGATCTGGAAACTGTCTCGTTTTGATGGATGGAACGAAGGTGAAAGGACGTGATCGAAACCCCAACGAACGGAATCGTCACGCCGACCTCAGCCTCTCTAATGGCAAATATCGTAGATTTTGATGAACCCTAAATTATCGATAAGGGGCTGGGTTCTTGTGGAAATTATCGAGCACTAACAACACATAACGAAGCCCATGTATCTCAGTAGAATGAAGTTAATGAAACGCAGTGTTTAAGATGGTGGGACAGGTGCACATCCAGAAGAAAGTATTTGATGACGTGTCTTGATGAGAAGAGAGTGAAAATCTTCTTTATAGTATAAGATGGATCCGTGAGTTGCACGGGTTTTGATTAATGTTTTAATTCATTATATAATTTTTTATATACTGTGTGAAAATTATTCAAGGTATAAGAATTATTTTTTTCATATAAATTTTGGTTAGTACTCATATTTTAACAATCATGGCGCATAAGTGAAGTCACTTATTAGCAACTTTAAACATAAAGTTAGAAAAAGAGCTATTCCCGAAAAATTCAAATCGAACTCAACATAAAGAAATATGAAATAAAACAAAATATAAAGAATTTAACAGTTGAATCAAGCCAATTGAGTTTATGACAACGTCATACACTTTCTTAAGCTCTTAATTTAATGCATGTTTGTATTAATTTTCTATATTATTATTCTTGTTCAAACATATTATAATGCTTTCATGACAATTTAGTAATGTTTTGTATTGTCATCGTAGGATCTCGAACTTTTTCGTGCAATCGTTAGCATTTATATATTTTGTTTGTATGGTTTATTCATCTTTAAAATATCTTCACTTCTCATCAGCTCTATATATTTTTCTATCTTTTCTCATAAAATAAATTATATTATAAATGTGAATCTCTCCATTTCTATTGTATGATTCTGCTATAGAGTTTCTATATTTGAAGGAAAAATCTAATGTAATGATATTTTCATCTTTTTAATTTATAAACAAAAATACCATATCTCTATATTTTTCTCTAAAAATAAAAGAACTCTATTGCATAATCACAAATTGAAGCAATTTCATCTCTATAATATAATTTCTCTATTTTATAAAGAGAATATAGATACGAATATATAGGTGAATTGAAAATAATATTTGATGTTTTATCAATAGATAACATTATGGATCAACATTTTTATCATGCAATTAGAGGTAATGAAACTATTAATACTTTATGAAGTTTGATACTGCTTTGAAGACCATGTTTCTCAATCTCAATTGTGTGAATAACTGGTTATGAAAATAATGTGTAGTACATGTCGTACCACAATTTGATACTCCAATTCGTTTTCTCTGAAACTCAAAATCTGGACCACATAGTGTAAAAACATTAATCCTTGGTCAAACATGAACTATGGGATTATTTTTACAACTCTCTTTTGCTTAGAATTTTAATAAGGAAAACTACTTAAATTTATTATAAAATAATCAGTTGTATTCTCAGGTTTTTATAATCCATTTAAAAAAAAAATACTATTTTCTTTCACAATTTTGTTTTGTCCTGATTTTAGGAAAGGAAAATTAGAATTTATTTAAAAGAAAATTTATGCTCATACAGCTTATACAATTTTATTTTTTATTATTTAAAAAAAGAAACTTACTATTAAATAATTATTAGTATAGAATTCTTTTTAGTATAGAAAAGTAAGAAGTTTTTTTTGTACAACTCTCTTTTGCTTAGAATTTTAAAAAGTGGAAATATTTAGATTCTTTTAAAAAAAAAAAAAAAAAATCTTTTGTATTCTCAGGTTTTAATAATTAGTTTAGAAAAAAAAATAAACTACTATTTTTTTTCATAATTCTGTTTTTCATGATTTAATAAAAAAAGAAAACTTAGAATTTATTAAAAGGAAAATTATTTTCATATAGCTTATACAATTTTATTTTTTATTATTTAAAAATGGAAGCATACTATTAAATAATTATTAGTATAATTTTTTCGTTAACAATATTTTGTATAAAACTTAAAAAGGAAAAATACTATTAAATAACTATTATAATTATATTTGTTCATAATTTTTTTAAAAGGAAAATTATTTTCGAATAACTTTTACAATTTTCTATTTCTTGGACATAAAAAAGGAAAATCATATTAAATAATTGTTTGCACGAAATTGTTTTTTGTTTACAATATTTTGTTTAAACTTAAAAAGGAAAAATACTATTAATTAACTATTTATATAAAAATTATTATTAAACACATGTCACAATCTTAAAGTTATAATTGTCATGTGTCGTGATCGTGTTAATTAGTAACTTTGAAGAGCCAAACTTTATATAATAAGATACTTTATTTCTTTGAGAGTGCGTCTCACAATCTTCTAATACCAATTGTTAGAATTTAGTGAGTCATGTCCAAACTCTATATTCTCTAATTAGTATTTGTCCACTTTGGGCTTAGAGCCAAAACACGCATGAATTTATTTTTGGATTTTTTTTCTCAAAAAGTCCCGTACCAATTAGAGTTGAACATCTTTTTATATATTAGATTTTCTTTTGTCTAATTTTCGATGTATGACTTTGTTTGATATTTCACATATGATAGATGACAAACAAAAAAATATACATAGGTACAATATTTATTCTCTTAACATTCGACACTAAAGCAGAATCATGACAAAGTTTACAAAACGAACAACAATAATTATAATAGAAAAGATTAAAGATTTTGAGTGTCTTAATCATAAACATCAATTAGATCTCTTTTAAGGTTTTTTAATCCAAGGAAACACAAACACTGCCGGTTTTTTTCCATTTCTTTGAAAATAAATTCCATCGGTTCTCGCAATCCATTCACGTATCTGTCTACAAGGATTATCTCTAGATGTATGGTATGCTTCAAAGTCTCGAGAAGAATTCTGCATCCACAACCCTTGCCTCAAAACACAAGTCAATTTATTCTTTTTTTTTTAAAAACCATGTTCGAATTCAAAGTTCCTTTGCTCATTGAATTTTAAAAACTGGACGCCTTCATCTTTTCCATTAGAATGACAATGATATTCTAAACTTCTACCAGGACCAAGTTCGTTTCGAATAATTGCTTGGTTCTTCTTGCACTTAGACTGATCCCACCCAACAACTTTATGCCAAAATGCTCCATTCACCTCCAAAAACATAGAAATAATCAACATAAACATTATTAAAATTTTCATTTTTTTCTTGGAGTAAAGGCATCAACATGCCGTTTTTTTTTTGGTTTTATAATTCTTTTAACAGTTTTTGATCACATATATAGGCTTTTATTTCTTTCATTATCCAAATTTAAACACAAATATAAGCCAACTAATATCCTGGCAAGAAGAGAATTTTGGGTCGAAAATTATGGTTGACCAATTATTAAAAAAGTAACTTTACAAAATTAGCTGAGTAGAGCGGTAGAATACATCGATAATGCCTTTTTTACATCAAATCTTTTGCAAGTGTATTATCCATAGAAACACATAAGTATCATATCATATCTCATATGATATGATATGATACTTATGTGTTTCTATGGATAATACACTTATATGAGATGTGATAACTACTATCCAAGGTGAGGTGAACCAGAGGAATCTGTAACCTATACTATTTTTGAATGTCCGCCTGCTTTACAAGTTTGGACATTATCATCAACTCCAATGAGTCAAGATATTTTTTCAGTACTAAGCATCTATGCGAACATGGAGTACCTATTCTGGAAGAAGAACAGCATAATTGAACCTTAACAAGACAGAAATCCATATCCCTGGATAATTTAGTATATTTGGAAGGCTCGAAATGATAAACTCTTTAGAGGAATAGATAGGGATCCTCTGGAACTAGTAAGATATGCTGAGAGTGAATGCCAGGCTTGGTTTGCTGCAAACGAGGTGGTGCCATCAGTTATACAAGAGAACAATGACGAGGAATCCCAAGTCTTAAGCTTGGGTAATATCTGCTTAATAGATGGATCCTGGACAGGCCATGATCAATTTAGTGGCTGTGGATGGGTCTGGATGGACAGTGGTGAGAATCTTCAACTCATGGGAACACGAAATATACCTAGACGAGAATCAGCGTTGCATTCGGAAGTAGAAGCACTGCGATGGGCGATGGAGAATATGCTTCAACATTCGACATGCCAGAGCTTCGGTACATATTGCAAGGAGCTGATTGCTATGATCAAGGACCTTCACGCTTGTCCAAGATTTGCCACGGAACTGGAGAGGATAGAAACGTTACTGATTTGCTTCCCGTACTTCAAAATCTCTTGTGTTCTTCGAGCGCGCAATAAGTTTTCAATTTTTTTAGCTAAGACAGCTAGATCCTTTTATAGGGAGTTATTTTTTATTGGTTGTTCTATTCCGGTCTGGTTACCCAAGCCACCTCAACATTAATTTCATTGATTGTTCTGGTTACCTATTCCGGTCTGGTTACCTATTCCGGTCTGGTTGTTCTAGATCCTTTGATTTGTTTTTTTTTAAGTTTTTATTTCATTGATGTGACCTGTGTTCTATGTAATAATCCTTTGGAGACCATACAACATTTATTCTTTGAATGCCCGTATTCTGCGCAAGTCTGGGAAGCGCTTATGAAGGGTGTGATGGTGGATCAGTATACGGGAGATTGGGAGACACTTATCAGGCTAATTGTTGATGATACTGGATGGAGTAAAGTGAAGGTGTTTGTCATGAGATATATGTTTCATGCAACGATTTATATGATATGGAGAGAAAGGAATAGAAGAAGGCATGGAGAGAAAGCAGTCCCAGCAATGAGTATGGTGAGTCGATTGGATAAGAACATGCGAAACCAACTAACTGTGATCAGAAGTAGAGGAGACAAGAAGTATGAAGAGGGGATGGCTTATTGGTTTGAAGCAAGATAAAAACAGATTGGATTTTCTTTTGCTGTAGTTTCTTTTCAAATCTTTCAAAACAGAGTACACTTAGTTGTAAAAATGGTTTTTTTCTTTTAAATTAAATTTAACATTCAATTCAAAAAAAAAAAAAAAAAATTTTATTTCATAGTTTGAAATACTCTTAGTTGTAAAGCTATAGAAGGTTTACTTTCTTACCGTTGTTAATGTAATATTAATTTTAAATTTCTTCTTTTAATAATTTAAGTAATTAGATTTTACTTTGGAAATACTTTTAAATTATATTATTATTAATTGATGTTCGAGCATTTTTTTTTGTTTGCTGGGTAGGGTTTGTGCGCTCGGTCATCCCTTTTTGCAAGGCCGAGACTACTTGCTCAAGATGGTCTTGAATGACCTCTCGAAAACAGGTGTGAGTGAGGATTTCAAACCCAACTTAAAAGTTTTCTGAAATTTAGAAATAGTAGATATATAAAAAAATTCATCACTGTCTCAGATCTGAAATTAGGTTACTATTTGTTTGCCTATTGTTTTTTTAAAAGAAAATTTTGAAGAACAGTTAACTTAAATCTGATTAAACACGTTGCATAAACGTTTTGTGTGTGTTTCTGAAAATAATTTATGAAACAAAAACAGTTTAAGAATTCTAACTGCTACGGGCTACGGTTTGATCCTGCCCTACAATCTGAGTTGCAAGCCTACGAATTGCATTACTATTATTCTCACATTTGCCTCACTCTTCTTTTGTGTTCCATGACCATTTTTTTTTGGTTCCATGACCTTTGTTTATGTTTCTTTGATAGTATTGTGTATAAACTCAATATTAAATTTTACTTTAGTTATACACATTCTAAGTTATTATCCAGGCTACACATATTTATATTAATAATTTATTTTATATTTAGAATAATTTTAAAATTATCTAAATAGAAGATCGTTTTTAAAATTGTAACCTTTTAATTAACTATCATTTTCTATTTTTGTATTTATATATACATAAATTATGTTCTAAATGTACTTGATCATATGTACAAACACACAGTACGTAAATATTTTTTTGTTTATGTAATCTTATGATATAATATTATATAACCACAATTAATATGAGTAAAATATACTAATTATTGAATAAAATTAAATTGCATCTTTTTCTCAAAAAATACTGTTTAAATAAATATGTTTTATAAATATTGAATAATTTGAACACTTATTGTTTTTGTTACAGGATATTATTATTAGCATATTGTTTACACTACAGTTGCCATTACCTTAAAATATGACTGCTGCTACTGCTGTTTAGAAGGACTATGCTTTTGATTTCGAATTGCCTGATTGGTTATAACAAATTTGGTTTACTATCCTAAACGTTTGAGAGTTCCAAAGATGCTTTTTAAATCTTTACTACAACATTTATTTTTACATGAAAGCTTCCACATTTGATTAACATATTCGAACAGAGTATTTGAACAGAGTATAATGTATAAGATTAAGACCAGCGTGTAATATCCTTTTCTCTCTTCTTCACCCAACGCACAAACCACAACGGGGAGAGCAACCAGGGTGTTGGCAGTATTTTTTTTGGCCTATGGAGGCAAAGCGTTGATACTAACCTATAATATGAGGAGGGGGGGGGGGGGGGGGGGGGGGGACATAAACCTAAAGGAGAGAAAGGTTTGTTGTTACAGGGTTTTGTCATGAAACCAATTGGGAGCACCGGAGCAAGGCATTCTTATGGGAGTGAATAAAATTGTAAGCCTCGCTTGATCTGAGAGAGAGTAAGTTTCTAGCTACACTCATTCCTCCACTTCAGAAGGAAAAAATGTTGTGTTCTTGACACTGAAACCAACCGTTTGTTCTTGGTTACCATTTGCTTCTCTGTCGTCAGCATTTCTCTGTTCATACGGGGTATGATTTCCAACTCTTTGCTGCAATGAGTCACATAATTAATTGAGTAACACGTGTATTTCAAGATCAAGACCAAGGGCTTTAGATGCTATTGGCATTATGTGAACAATAGCTATAAGTGATCTATTATGAACATGTTTTAAAGAGAGGTGAATCAGAAACGTTACTTAATTAAAATTGTTTTAGACTGTTCCCATCAAAGTCAGCTTGAATCCACAGATCATTAGTGTCTTTTGTCGTGAGTCCACTGTGATAGAAACCTATGTCCATCAAAGTCCGTCAAATTGAGTTGTATAGGTAAGAGAAGCAAATTAGGATCTACCTACCTATTTTTTAATCTGTCAATATAACCAAGGTTTCAAAATTAAAGAAAGACATACTTTTAACGTGCCCCTTCCTATGTTTTTAAGCTAGGTAGATCTCTGCACCTACCATGACTTTGTGTAATTTGGATCACTCTTCACTTTCCTAAATGCTTCAGACTCTGTCACAACCAACAAAATAAACAGAGTATTCAGTGTACATGCCAAGTAAAACAATGCAGAGAATCAAGTAACTATGTAATAGCCTATCGGGGTTTCCGAGTTGAAATACCAAGAAACAGATGACATATACTAAGAACTGTAAGGATTGATTTCAACGTTTTTCAGCCTATAGCGGTTACAAAGGCTAGATTGAGAGATATCTCTAGGAGTAGAAAATTTACATTTTAATATAAGAGTGAAATTCGGGAAGTTTTTTGATGATAATAACTAAACACAATCAGAGTAGATAATACCTTATCATCCAAAAGCAACATGTTGACGCCCATAACTTCAACGCTTCTTCACATCAGAGCTTTGCAAAACCGAAGAAGGCCAGTGACTACGATTTACTGCAACGTTCTGGCTTCAATTCTCTTAGTTATAGCTGAGAGGTGTCCATGGTTGGCTGAGGTTTGTGACCTTCTCTGGAAAGGATGACTGTGATGAATATGTGAGAATCATGGAACGCTTATTTTTAGGATATAGATTGCAAAGAAACTAAAGAAAGTGGTGGTGGGGAAGTAAATGAGATGTAGTGGGATCTCAGATTACAGAGAATGAATGTTGAGTTTAATGGCGGCTTCTTAATGCTTCTCGCGTGCGTTACTTATCTTTTTGACAGGGAATTATGGTAATCGAGAAGACGACTCTGTCTAAAGCAAATGATTACGTGGCTTGAAAATGATTCCTTATTGGCTGATTATTTTTGCAGACGTGGACAGCCCCAGAACTCTAGAATAAGAGCTTTTAGTATAGTTCTGATTGTTATCTCAACGAACGGCCGACAATGGGCTTGAAAATCAAGCTTTGTTCCCGAGACTGTAAACGGGTGTTTACGTTCTAAACAATTTGATTTCTTCTTCTCCTTCTTCTTCGTGGATGAAATCGAAGGATCCAAGAATTGTTAGGGTTTGACGGGCCTTTGGAGGCGCAGACCGTCATAGTAAAGTGTCTACGTTGCATGGTCTACGTGACAGACGCCTGAGATTGTCAGTCCCCACGGCCTTGACCACCCTAGCAAAGCCGTTGACTGAAACTTTCAGTCTTTTCAACCATCATTAGTCAACCACCGGCTCAAGATCCTACCCAACTCGGATTTAAAATCAATGGGTGTGTATAAGATCAGCCTAATACTACTATTAGCCGTGAAGAAACCAACAATCATCACATTGGGTCTTATGGAACCTATCAAAACATGGAACAGCAGCAACAGCAACATACGAGGGTTCAGGCAGATTATCTCCATCATCAACATCAACTACATAGTACTCTTGTCCCAATTCAATCACAATTCTTGGTATGTCCAATGACGGCATCATCAACAACAACTACAGCAGGTTCGAGGACTATGGAGACAACAGATCCAAGGCATACATGTGTAATAGACATCTGATAGTTGTTGATGATTTGATGAGCAGAGCGCAGTCCTCCAATAGATGAAGTGATCAACGCCGGTGTTATCACTTGTTTTGAGGAGTTTCTTGGAAGGAAAGACAATCCACAACTGCAGGTATATGTCTTATGCTTCCTACATTTTAGATTGGTCCCGTATGTATGGATTGCACCTTGAAGACATAAGAATTGCTTGGTGGCTCACTTTAAAAGTTCGTTTGCAGTTTGACTGTTTGAGACTGCATGGGCTTTGACCAACGTTGCGTCAGGAACATCCGATCATGCTCGGGTTGTTATTGAACAGTGCCTACCGTCGTTGAGCTTTTCTTTCTCTGCTATTGAACAGTGGGAGGGTTGTTATTATCAACATGGTTGTCACTTACCTCTCCACAACACACAACAGGTTTCACTGACACCCCCACAATAGAACAAAATGAAATAGAGATGGGTTTGGTTACAAAGGAGGTCAGAGCTAAGGCAGAGAAGTACACTGGAGAAATATGGCAAGAGAAGGCCAAGATTTTCTACAAGGAAATATCAATGCCCAGTGGCCTACTACCATTGAAGGACATATAAGAGGTTGGGTATGACAGAGAGTCGGCTGTTGTGTGGCTGAAGCAGAAACAGAGCACCGCACCATCCACAAGTTTCCAAGAGATCGATATGCTTGTCTCTTATGGAACCGAGATCACTGCCGTGGCTGAGAACGGCAGGATCAAGAAGCTCACTGGAGTCAAGGCCAAGGAGCTTCTTATTTGGATCACTGTCAATGAGATCTACACAGAGGACGGAGGGAAGATCACATTCAAGACACCAACCACAATGTAGACTTTCCCTCTATCAACTTTTACTGTCCCAGAAGAAGTGGAACCTGCCAAGGAAAAGGGCAGTGAAGCCACCGAGGTCAAGGAGGCTGTTGCAGTTAAGGAGGCCTAATAAAGCATCAATGCTTCGACAGTTAAAAGACGCCAAAATCCTTATAAGTCCACTTCACTCACATATTACCAACCACTCGTTGCTACTTGTTTTACCTGTAATAAGATGTCAACATCATCCTGTTTCACAGAAATTAAAACCGTACTATCTGTAATCTAAATTGAAGTTGGTTCTGTATGTTACCTCAAGAACTATCAGCAAGCTAAAGTAAGAGCTACACCGAGATCTTTTCAAAATGTTTTACAACCTCAAAAGAGTTTCTCACGGGGGATGAAACTTGCTAAATTCACAATAAGATAACTTGTCTATCAAGTTATCAACCGTAGATGAAAATTTTGGAGCATTATGAGTAGAAAATGCATGGAAATTAATAAAGTATCAACTCTTTTCTTTTATCTTCTGGTCAATCATCATCATAAATGCAACTGTATACAATAGAAATGGAACATCAAGCAGATTCAAATGCCTCCAAATTAACAAAACTTGAGATCCCCAGAATCCTGCCCTGTTCTCCAGCTCAACTACACCGTTTGAGTCTGAAAATCAAAGTTAATGGGACCAAACCTCTTCAGCAAAAGTATGATAATAAATGAGTACTACAGGTCAACAACCAGTAACCAATGGTGAAAAACTAGTATCGAATTTATATAATGAGATCTTGATAAATGAAGAAGCACACCTTAGAAGATTCTATCCACTTGCCATCAATCCATTCCTGATGTGGCCTTAGCCGAGAAACATGAAACTTTAGCACCTCATCTGTTTTCGGGAAATGAACTAGGTAGCTCGACTTTGCAAGAACCTTTCTAACCACCCCGACCCACCATCCATCATTATACAAAGCATCAACTTTGTCAAGCTTCTCCAACGGATTAACCATGACCGTCTCTTGTGGTCTAGGCCTCATTTGTAAAACATTAACCTCTTCCCTCAATGGCTCTTTCCCATCTTCAGCTTTCAGCTTCTCATACTCCACAAGGCACTTGTCCGTTCCTATGTACTCAATAACCTTTGCAAGAAACCAAGAATCTTCAAATCCTTCTTCAACACTGCTGACCTCCACTGGAGTTCCAATGCTGAAAAATTCCTTGTCGATTGCTTTTCTAGGTCTCACGTTCCGATCACACGGAACTTTCTGCATATCCAAATGAAAACTCAGAGAAGCATGACGAAGAAAGTGTATGTATGCATTAGAGAGTCTTACACAACCTTTGCTGCCCTCTTCATCTCTCCTCGTTTCAGTGGTAGCTGCCAGGTCCCGTTGATCCAGTCTTTATGCAGACGAAGACCCTGTCTCCCAAACCGCATCTTTTCTCCTGATGGCCTGAAACAGATACCAACGATTCCGTCCTTCATACTAGTCTCTATGACATCACCTACCCACCAGGCGTCATTGTAAAACGCATCAATCTTGTCGCCGACAGCAAAATCTATATCCTCATCAGTCGGTGGTGGTGGCCTTATGTGCAGATAGTCGGCTTCTTCTTTCAAAGGCTCGATGCCGTTTTCTTCTCTCAAGTCTCGGTACTCAACAAGGTACTTGTCTTCGCCAATGTTTTCAATGACTTTAGCTGCAAACCAAGCCCCTTTGAAACCTTCCTCATCGCTGCTAACCTCAACAGTTGTGCCAATGGAAAACATTTGTTTCGCGATTTCTCTTGCAGTTTCCGGATCAACTCGAGATAAAAGATCCTGCAAATGTTATATAGCAGTCAACGACTAGTGTAGATTCAAAATATAGCCGTGAAGTGCGAGAAATTAAAGGTATAGATATACAAAATGCTCTATAAGAACTAAAAACAGTACTCTACTCTCCACAATAGCTAGCGCATTGCAATGCACTCAAGTCAGAAATAAAACAAAGACAGCTAAAACTGTCACTCTTACTACAATAGACAGTGTCATTGCAATGCAAACAAGTCAGAACACAAAACAAAGACAGCTAAAATTGTCTGCCTTACCACAATTGCTAACTTCACTGCAGTGCACAGAACACATAACAAAAACTAGTAAAATTATCTGTCTTTCCACAACAGATAGTGTCACCGCAGTGCAGACAAGTCAGAATACAAAACAAAGACAGCTAAAATTTTCAGTCTTTACCAGAATAGCTAGTTGCACACAACAAAGATAGCAAAAACTCTGTTTTTCATACCTCTTCCTCTTCTGCATCATCTTCCTCTTCCTCTTCCTGTTCCTCCTCATCCACTTCCGTTTCCTCAATCGGGGGCCTCCACGCGCCGTTAACCCACTCGCGATGAAACCTCAACTCATCTCTCCGAAACCGAATCTGCTCCTTTGACGCCCTGAAGTAAACACTCAACCTCCCATCCCCCAATACCTCCGTCACCGTCCCTTCCCACCACCCGTCGCTGTAAAACGCGTCCACGTCGTCCCCCACCGCGACCTCCCTCCTCTTCTCCCTCTCAGACACCGCCGGCGCCGGAGGACGGAGCTGCCCCACGTCCACGACCTCCCTCAGCCGTTTCCTCCCTTCCTTGTCGAAGAACAGCGTCGTGTACTCCACCTCGCATTTGGTGGTGGTGGAGTCTGAGGATGGGACGGCCACCACCTTCCCCAGGTACCACGATCCGCGGAAACCGGACTCGTTGGAGCTGATCTCGACGGCGGCGCCGGGTTTTAGAAAGGGAGGGAGACGAATCCGGGGAGCGAAGGAGTTTTTCTCCGGAGGAGCTTTCTTCCTCTGCGTAGATTGGATTTGGCGACGCCGCGAAGACATGGCGGGAAAAATGGATCCAAGGAGTTTTTAGGGTTTTGTTTGATTTTGGGAATCAATCGGAGTTATTAATTTTTACAGTGCCGACTACTACTGACGACGAGTGACCAAAACCAAGAGAGGAAGGAAGGAGATGCATCCGTCGTGATCATGGGCTTATAATAAGAAGCTGTAGCCCAAGCCTACTTTTAAGTTGGGTAATCTCACATTTCCTTGTCATCTATATCTTTTTTTCTGAAAAAGATCATTTCATAAAAATATTTATATATATACTTTTAATTACCAACAAAAATAAATCATAAAATTATGGTTAAAAAAAATAAGGTTTATTATTATTTTATTTAAATTTGTAAATTTATAGACCAATGCATTTATGATAAAATTTAGGAAAAATCGGATAAATAGCATCATCTAGTTTTTCTAGTCATAAAATTAATACTTAAAGAGAAAAAAATTTAAAATACATTTTTTATTAAATAAAATACTAAACTATCGTAAGTACTAAATGATAATCCTAATCTCATTTTCTAAATATTAAAATTTAAACTAAAAATGTAAATTTTTAGTATAATTTTCTAATTGATATTTTGTATTTTTTCTTACTGTTTTTGACACAGAAACTTGACTTGTTTTAGATTATTTCTTTAAAATTTAATGCATTTTATTAAATATGGAAAAAAAAAATCTATTAATATGAAAGTATGTGTTAGTGTATATGTTTCTGCAAAAGTTGAAAGTTAGCTTTTAACATTATGTTGGTCAAATAGATCATGTTTCTCTCTTCTCCATAAGTCTCATAAAGACTATAATAATATAAGGCATGCGCTTTACGCATGGTGAATGTATATAATTAAAATATAAAATATTAGTATTGACAAATTTAAGATGGCTCCATGAAATATAGCTATTAGCTTGATTTATGTCATCTTCAAATGGAAAATTTGATATGATCTTGTATTTTGATATCTTCTGGATGTAGCCACGGTCAAGAAGTATTCTTGATATGTCTCTGAGTTGCCTTGATGAAGAATATGGCTGTTGGTTTTGGGCAAATATCAGCACAAACTCCTCCAAAACATTTAGTATAGCTGCCAAATATGAAAGGTTGGTTAATCATTTTAACCATCCAAAACAGCACCTGATCTTCTAGGTGTTGGTGCAACTGAGGACGTTTTGGATGTCTTCTAGATGGTTAAAATGATCTTCTGATTTCAATAGATAAGTTTGTTTTGGACCAAATCGAATTGGTTGGCAATTTTCCCAAATTAATGTTGGTTTGACCGGTTTTGGGAAATTGATTGTATCTTGGTATTTTCTAAACCAATTCGCCTGATTTTGTACTCTTTGAATAACTAATAAATCCCTCTTCAATCCCATGACTGATTCTGGAGAGGGCCGCTTCATGGTTGGGCTGAATATTCTTCTAAAGTCTGGTGTTCGCATAGGGTATGTCGAAAAATGTAACAGACAGAATACAATTAACCTCAGTCAAAAAAAAAGGCACGGTGTTGTTTTTGTAAGGCAAATAATCTTTCTTTGTACACTGTCTTCGCGCGCTCACGAACCCTTTATTTCTTCTTTTTTCAGACAAGGGTGAAGGCAGATTGTACGGTGGATTGGAACCGTGATGCTATTGTCTGTGAGGCAAACTGCTGAAGTTGCTTCTTTGCATCTGCCACCACATATGGTGTATAGTATACCGGTTAGAGTATATATATATGTTCTTTTCTAAGAAACCTAATGATCTGTAGCTGATTAGATTCTTAACAATAGTGGATCTAACCTTTCTTGCACTTAGTGAAGCCGATGATATTAGCCACGTTGAGGGACAAGCAAACGCCAACAACAAGCAGATAGTCTGCCTGAAACCTTATCAGGGAAAATACACCAAGGATGAACCACGCAGCTGCCTGAAGAAAGGAGAACAGATATAAATGCAAAGCATAAGCTGCAACTCAGAGATAGGAACTACTACTCACTGCAAAGTAAAGCGTCCACCAGAAAAGCCACGAGTCTTTCTTGTTCATCCGAGCCAAGGACTGATATTAGACAAAATGAATTTTAACCTTATCGCCGATTGAACAAAGTAGATAGAACCAACAAAGAGAGAGAGAGAGAGAGAGAGAGAGAGAGGACTAACCTCCTGGTCAAGAGATTCAAACTTCCAAACACTTTCTCCCAAGTCATTGATCTCATTCCACCACCTGAGACCAACAAGTATACGCCCACTCACATTCTTAACCACCCAGAAGTCAAGTGCAGCAAGAAGAACAGTCACTACAAAGATTATAACAAAGCTGTTGAAGAAGAGAGCAGAGAGTATGTAAAACGCCAACGCAGCACCCTGTCCCCCCCCCCCCCCCCCACCCCAAAAACCAAAAATTGTTACCATTGACGCACGCACTTATACAAAACATCTAAACATTTTTATACACACCTTGAAGAGAACATGGAAGAGACATGTCTTTGGATTTGCATAGTTCTCAACTGGTGCCTGCATTGAATAAGATTATACTTTACCATATGCCTAGAACTACGAGTAACACAATAACGTTCAAGATCTAACACAATAACGTTCAAGATCTAACACAATAACGTTCAAGATCGAAACAACTAATCAAGGTTAAATCAAGAATCTGAAATTCACCTGGTTCGGATCCATCTTTCGAAAGTATCGATCCCAAGCTGATCAGCAGAAAGACAATACACTCTTTCTTTTTTTTTTGCCGATTTGGACAATACCGATCTTCCTTCCGACAGATCTTCAAACTCTCGCGCGTCTCTGCTAGAAGCCTAGAACGTAATGTTTCTCTGTTTTGTTATAATTTATAAATCAGCCCATAGGCCCATTAGGCCCAATACTAAAAGTTTAATTACGATTTGACCGCAAGAAAACTTTCGTGTCAAAATCATATCATCGCGAAACGATGAGTGTGTAAAGTTTACGAAAGAAGAGGACGAGAGACCATGAAATGGCAAGAGGCTGAGATCATTGTCTTATCTTAAAAAGAAAAAATACTTGATGATCAAAAGGAACAAGATGATATCATTCACAGACACTCAAATAAGTCCTTCTTTTCAGTTTGGTCAGAGAGTGAACTAACAATTATGGCGAAGATGATGATGTTGCAACAGAGCCAGCCTTCTTTCTATCTTCTTACTTCTTCTCTATCTGACTTTAATAGCGCTAAGCTCCATTTACAAGTCCAGGTTCTTCTTCTTTTCTTTATTGTGAGGATAACCGTGGTCAATAATGAATGTCATGTCCAAAAGTCGGACATGGCGGTTCTAAAATTTTGAAGACTATAAACAATTTAGTAAAAAAATTTGCTAGAATCTTGGGGGGCTATGTTATTTCCAAATTTCGGATGTTATAGGCCCATGTTTCATTTGGCTATGCTCAAAACCACCTTTGGATGTGGGTTCTAGTCTAAGCTCTGAGTTCATATTTGAATATAGCTTTATGAAAATTTGGAGCCAAGATTTTGCTTACGTAGTTATAGCTTTATCATTGAAACGACGGTGCAAGAGGAAGGTTAATCAACCAAAAGGAACACTCTATGTTTCAGCAACGAGTGAAAAGAATATTCTTATAATGGGCGGCACTCGGTTCATCGGTGTGTTCTAGTCCAGGCTCTTTGTCAAAGAGGGACATCAGGTTCTTTTCCTGACCTAGCAAAACTGTCTTCTCAGCTACAAAAAAAATATTGGGGTTACATTGTTCACAAGAGGTAAATCTCCTATTGCCCCCAAACAATTGCCTGGTGAATCTGACCAAGACTTTGCTGACTTTTCTTCCAAGGTATGTGCACTCAAATATAATATATGGTTTCTAATAACAAGTAAAAACATGATGAATACTAGATGATCAATTAGAATCATATAAAATGATTTTTTTTTTCTAGATTCTTCACTTGAAAGGAGACAGTAAGGACTATGACTTTGGGAAGTCAAGTCTTTCAGCAGAAGGCTATGATGTTGTTTATGATATCAACGGTAACAAGTAGTCTATTTTGCTGTTACTGTAAATTCAAGAAGATACAGTCTTTTGTCTTAGACAACTTGAGATCCTTACATTTGGTAACTTATTCCTCAGGAAGAGAGGCAGAAGAAGTTGAGCCCATAATAGGTGCACTGCCTAAGCTAGAACAGTGAGTTATACCACATTTAGTTAGAGCATGTTTATTAGTGTAGCTTAGCAAGGTAGCTTAGCTTAATGGAGATTAAAAATAAATGTAAAATAGGGAAAACACTAAGCGGCGCCCCTTAATTAAGCGCAGGAAGGCACGCCCCTTCACTGCCACGCGTCAAAGGATGATTGGTGAGAGGAGTGGTGGTCTCTCGGTGTCTCCGCGTTTCTTCTTTCTCTCTTCTTTTCTCTTTCTCTCATCTTTCTCTTCTCTTCTAGGCGACGAAAATGGCGATTTCTCTTCTTCTTCTTTGTGTTTCTCCTCAACGAAACTCCCTCTCGTTGGCTTGTGTCGACGAAGTTACAGACGGCGTCCCCTCTATCGGTTGGTGTCCTGTACCGAGGAAGACGGTGAGATCTCTCTCTCGTAGTGGCTTTCGGATAAGAAGGAAAACGGTGACTGTTGGCAAATCGAAAGATAAAGATTTGATATTATGTTTCAGTGTTTCAATATCCAATTATGCATGTCTTAGATTGACATCATTCATCGTGAATCGGAAGTAGTGGTTTCTGATTTTTTTTAATTATATTTGTCTTTTTGTCTTCAGGGGGATTGATCAACTGGCATCATCGAGGATAAACCTTGCTCTCTGTCAGACAAAACCCTCAGGATTGTTGATAAAGGTAAAACCTTTGTCTCTGAACTTTTGAATTTGTTGCGATTGTTGTTGTTTAATATTATTTCTTGAAATGAAATTTGAATTGTATTAAACCTTTGGCTTTGATGTTTTGAATTGTTTTTTACTCTGTGGTTTCTCATATATGTTGCGGTTGTTGTTGTTTTTCACTCTTGTTTGAATTGGATAAAGCACAAATGTTGCGATTGTTTATGTATACTCATTTGTTTAAATGAATTGAATTGTAGTTATGTGTTAGGTTAGGTAATAAATAGCTTTTATAGTTGAGATAATAGTTGTCTTAAATATATTTTATGGTTTGATAGAATTGAATGGTGCTCTGTGAGGAAGGTTTGTGGTTATGTGTCAAGTCAGTTATGGTTGGCATTGTGATCAATGCGTTTTAGTTATTAAAACCGTGTTCTTCTTCTTCTTTAGCAAACCGTGTTGTTCTTCTTCAACTTTGACAAAACTTGTTATTTTATATCTTTATTTTCTATCTGTTTTTCTTGATATGGATCCATCTACTGGAGCCTCAAAGTTTGTTGATCTTCTATGTAGTCAACAATGTGTTTCGTTTGGTAACTATGAAGATAGCGTCTCACTTTCCTCATCACAACTTCCATTTGTAGGTAGTCAAGGAGGGGAAGCATCAAGCGGCTTTGATGGAGACACGCCTGCAGAGCCAAAAGGAAGACAGAGATGGACAGCATCTGATGATGTTGTGCTCATCAGCGCGTGGCTAAACACGAGCAAAGATCCCGTGGTTAACAACGAGCAAAGAGCAGGCGCATTTTGGAGAAGAGTTGCTGACTACTATGCTGCAAGTCAGGAGGCTACTGCAACTCAGAGAGAGCCAAAGAACTGCAAGCATCGATGGCACAGAATCAATGACGAAGTCTCCAAGTTCTGTGGTGCGTATGAAGCGGCTACTAGGGAGAAAACAAGTGGCCAAAACGAGAATGATGTACTCAAGAATGCTCATCGCATATTCCTCGCCATTAAGAATAAGAAGTTCACACTGGAACACGCATGGAAGGAGCTCCGCTACGACCAGAAGTGGTGTGACCTTGGTACTGCTAAGACCAATGGGAGGTCGAAGAAGAGGAAGTGTGACGACGTTGCAGAATCATCTCCCTCGGAAGCTACTGCAAACAAGCATCCTCCTGGTATTAAAGCTGCAAAGGCGAGTGGTAAGAAGAAGGTGCAATCACTGGGCGAGTTTGAGAGTATGTGGACAATCAAGCGTGAGGATTTGAAAATGAAACAGGGTAACCATAGGATGAGTCTGCTTGACAAGCTTATGGGCAAAAAGGAACCTCTAACGGAGAGTGAGGAAGCCCTCAAGCAGAAGCTCATCGATGACATGATGTCTCCTTAGGTAAGTTTCTTGTTTCTTGTTCTTGTTCAGTTTCTTGTTCTTGTTCAGTTTCTTGTACTTATTCAAAAGCTTGTTTTTTTTTTCTTGTTGCAGGTGAAGAGAGTGGAGACAGTGAGTGTCACAAGAGTGTTGTTGTCTTCTGTCACGAGAGTGACTGTGTGTGTGTGTTGTTGTCGTCTTGTGTCACGAGAGTGACTGTGTCTTGTGAGGTCACGAGTGTTGTAGTCTAGTGTCTACTGTCTGTCTTGTGAGTTTGTCTGTTGTAGTCGAATGTTATAAATTCAAACAATATGATGAAGTTATTGTTATCATTTCTCTCTATTTTCATCTTGTGAGTTTGTGTCTTTTACGTTCTTGTTCTTCTTTGTAATTCTCATCAAACTCCAATCCCATAAACCATCCTCATCAAACTCCAATCTCATCAACCATTCAAACCAAACTTTAAAGCAAACCAAACTTGGTAAGATTCTATTTAATAAACCATTCTCATCAACCATTCTCATCAAACTCCAATGTCAAGATTATTTAAGTTTGCATATTTTGTTTCTAGATTCTCAAATCTACATAATAAAATGTCTATTTTATGATTAATTTGTAATTAAGTAAAACACTAATGTTTGTTTATTTCAAGATTATTTAAGTTTGCATATTTTGTTTAAAGATTCTCAAATCTACATAATAAAATGTCTATTTTATGATTAATTTGTAATTAAGTAAAATACTAATGTTTGTCTATTTTTTTTGAAGATTCTCAAAAATCACATGGCGTCTTCTTCTCATAACGATGTTGAGGGTGATATTGATGAAGCTTTCGATGATTATTTTGATCAATATTTTGATCAAGCATTCGAGAATTTGGTGGATGCTTACGGTGATCAACAAGACGGAGAGAAGACAAGAAAAAAAAGAGTTTTTATCGAAAGAAATCGTGAAGAAGGTCACCGCCGGTTATGGAATGATTATTTCAGTGAGACTCCCACATATGAAGAAAATCTATTCCGACGACGATTTAGAATGAGCAGACCATTGTTCATGCATATTGTTACTCGCCTCTCCAATGAAGTTGAATTCTTTCGTCAGAAGAAAGACGTTACCGGAAGGTCTGGTCTCTCTGCACTTCAAAAGTGTACAGCAGCTATTCGTGTGTTGGCATATGGTTCTGCGCTCGATGCGGTAGACGAATACATCCGGCTTGCCGCAACCACTGCTCGGTTATGTGTGGAGAATTTTGTGGAAGGAATAATTCAATTGTTCGGCGATGAGTATCTAAGAAGACCAACACCGGCTGATCTTCAACGTCTACTTTATATTGGAGAGCACCGTGGATTTCCCGGGATGATAGGAAGCATCGACTGTATGCATTGGGAGTGGAAGAATTGTCCTGGCGCTTGGAAAGGGCAATTTTCTCGAGGTTCGGATAAACCAACTATCGTTTTAGAGTCGATTGCTTCATATGATCTCTGGATATGGCATGCGTTTTTTGGATCTCCAGGTACCTTCAATGATATCAATGTTCTTGATCGCTCACCTGTTTTTGATGACATAATATATGGTCGAGCTCCGCAAGTGAATTTCTCGGTGAACGGAAATCCTTATTCAATGGCTTACTATCTCACCGATGGTATTTATCCGAAGTTGTCAACTTTTATCCAATCTATTTTACTGCCACAAGGTCCGAAAGCGGCTTTATTTGCTCAATTTCAAGAAGCTACGAGAAAAGATGTCGAGCGTGCTTTCGGAGTCTTGCAAGCTCGATTTGCCATTGTTAAAAATCCAGCACGCTGATGGGATAAAGACAAGATCGGGAAGATTATGAGAGCATGTATCATACTCCATAATATGATAATAGAAAACGAACGAGATCTACACCCTCAAATTGATGTTTCCAGTGTTACCAATTTCTTTCAAGGAGAAGGCAGCGGAAGTTCACATATCGATCTCACATTTTCTACAAATAACCTTTCAAGTATCCCTGATGAGATAGGTGTTCGAAGAAATATTCTTGATAAACAACTGCATCAACAGCTCAAACGTGATTTAGTTGAACATATATGGCGTAAATTTGGGCGTCATCAAGACAACAACTAAGTTTCGATCCCTCTATCAAATTATTGTTATTGTCGTTTATTTACTAATCTTTGTTTTTATGTTTTTATGTTTTTATGTTTTTATTTTAAAATCTATGTTTCAAATATTATGCTTAACTTTGTTTTTTTTTAAATAAAATTGTGTTTAATAATTTTTAATTTTTAAGGGCCCCTAATTAAGAGACTACCAATAAACCAATAATTTTAAACATCTTTTGGCAAAGTAGCTTAACTACACTTTAATAATAAAAATATCACTAAGCTACCTAAGTGGGTTCCCTCAATAAACATGCTCTTAGCTGGTATGCGCAATGGTTAGCTCATTCAAAACTGTAATATGTGTGTTGATTTTATAGGTACATCTACTGTTCTTCAGCTGGTGTTTATCTGAAGTCAAATATATTGCCACACCGTGAGGTATGTAAACTAATCTAATTCTTAATCAATAATTGAGAGCGTTTAATCAGCTGATTATTATTTTAGTCAATTTATAATTTATTTTTTTTAATTATTTGGGACATAACTGATGCAGGTGGATGCAGTTGACCAGAAGAGCAGGCACAAGGGGAACCTGGAGACAGAGAGCTTACTGCAATCAAAAGGTGTCAACTGGACTTCTATACGTTCTGTCTACATCTACGGTCCATTGAACTACAACCCCGTTGAAGAATGGTTCTTTCACCGTCTAAAAGCTGGTCGCCCAATCCCAGTTCCAAACTCTGGGATTCAGATCTCACAAGTCACAACTCGGTCACGTTAAGGTCACACACCTTACTTTCTATTATATTCTTAAGCTAGATTTCCATGTTTAGAGAACTCATTATGTTGCATGGGACAGTTAACGCAAACTCAGCATCTTTCATTCCTCTCTGATCACTCTTCAGTAGTAATGATCTGTAACATCAAATGGTTCTGTGAGTTCAGGACTTGGCAACAGCCTTTTTCGCCGTGCTTGGCAACGAGAAAGCCAGCAAAGAGATATTCAACATCTCAGGAGAGAAGTATGTCTGTCACCTTTGATGGTTTAGCAAGAGCTTGCGCAGAGGTGCATCTCTTTGTGGTCTTCTTGGATGATATATGCATACACTGAGCCTTTTTGGATCATTGCTTGATGTAAACTTGTGATGTTATCAACTCTTTCAGGCTGGTGGGTTTCCAGAGCCCGAGATTGTTCACTACAACCCGAAAAAGTTTGACTTTGGGAAGAAGAAGGCGTTCCCTTTCCGTGACCAGGTAAAACTCCAACATTCAAATGATTCAGACTTCACAACATCAAAGAAACCAAGTTGTTGAAGGCTAGAGTTTTTTATTTATGTAATGTTCTTGCAGCATTTCTTTGCATCGGTAGAGAAAGCAAAACATGTTCTGGGATGGAAACCAGAGTTCGACTTAGTGGAGGGCCTCACTGACTCATACAACCTTGATTTTGGTCGTGGAACTTTCCGCAAAGAAGGGGATTTCACTACTGATGGCATGGTTCTAAGCAAGAAGCTTGTTCCTCCATCCTAAGAACTACTCATATATATAGAAACATTATTGGCTTGTATGATTGTTTTTTTTTCCACCGTAGAAGGTTCTGCAAGTTTGGTGTCCTCTCAAGTGTATATTTGTTCCGGTTTAAGATAAAATTATAACCGAGTTTAGAAGCCAAACGAAAAACAATTTCAATTTGGTATCCCCTCTCTAAACCTGAATCTAACCGAACTTTCAACTATCATAACAGTACAGACTATAGAGCAAGATAAGTTTCGGTTCGAGTTCGGACCCATTTGTCATAATCATGGTGAATTTTCCAAAAAAATTGTGGTGGTGTAGGCGTCACGAACAAGACAAGAATGGTACACATCGATTCAGCAAGAAAACTCAAACTTGAGTACACATGCAAGAAAATAATGACTAACGTCCGAAACTAGCTAGGCTAGACAGTTAAGTCGTGCATGATAAAGACACATTGTGGAAGTTAAAAACTTAGACTCAAGACACGTATAACTTTTCTTGAGAAATCTTATCCATATGTGGATATGAATTCATCTAAAGACTAATATAATAGTACTTTCTTGTCAATATTACGTTTTCCAGAGAACTTCAGAAGTCACTAATATCTTTTACAAAACTTTACTTTTTCATGAAATTGATCAAGAAGGCGCACGTATGCACGCTTAAAATAACACGCGCATGATCAGTTTTCTTGTGAGCGTTAACCAAAATACTTCACTACACAATTTTTTTTATAACATTCGGGTTTGTGGCAACGCTCATTAACCATGGCGGTCGAATTGTTACATTTTCTTCAACCGTGACAAAATATCACTATAAACACTTCATGTGATAACAATGACCAGAAAACTCTCGATTCAACGTAAATTTATTGTTGGCCCATAGCTACCAATAGAAGGGGCATGGTGTTTTTGGCAAGGTGAGGTTTTGTCCACTGCATGTCTTAATCTTGTGGAACCATCTTACAGAATGCTTGTGGAATTTTTATTCCAAATAATATTCTACCAGAGTGGATTAGTCCTTTTGTAATCAACGGACGGATTATTTAAATTAGTCGTAGCTCCATATTAATTACATATGTCGGTAGGGCTTTTGTCTTTACGAGTATATGGTCGGTACGTCAGCTATTATATATCCAAATGTTTGGATGACAGAAAAATCACTCAACTGCAATCGTACTGCAAAAAAATATTTAGTCATGAGAACAGCACTACTTCACTACTACAATTTATCTGGGTATAATACAATGATAAAATATATTACGAATTTGAGAGTAAGAAAATCACCAAAATTTGGGTTAGACTTCATAAAACAGAAGCTGGCAACTAGAATGTTTTTGTTTTAGCAAAAAAAAAAAAAAAAACTAGAATGTTTTTGAAAAAACTAACGCAGTGTAACATTTTTGCATTTTGATTTTGTAAAGATTTCATCAAGTAAACTAGGTGATTCTCCCGTGCTCATGCACGGTAATAAATATTTATAAATAAATACTTTATTTTGTTTGTTTATATGTTTTAAGTAATCTTTTATTTGTATGTATAAAAAATTGTATTAAATATCTTTATGTTTTAAGTATGATATTTTGTATTATTTCAACCCTTTTTTGGAGTTGTATATAGACTCAAAATTAATGATGATTTGTCTCATTAGGTTAAAATTATCGTATTAGTAGGTAATTCAGTTTATCTTTTTATATTTGTAAATATATTTCATAAAATTTTGTATAATTTGATATATTTTATTTTATAAAAATAGAAAAAAGTAAATCAGATATTCATTAATAAACATAACTTGTAAAATATTAAAAATTTATTCACGTAAATGAATATATGCAAAATAGATACGTCATAATAATTGGTTGATTGTTCATATTTTGATTGATTTCATTACTTGGATTTGGTATATTGGGCTATATAATTTTTTAATCATAATATTTTGGTTATAATTAGACTAAAATAAAAATATTTTGCTAATTACATTTTTTTAGCTTACCTTAGGTTCATAAATATATTTATGTATAATTTATATATGTTTTTGATAAAATATATAAGTCTATATTTTGAAATTTGATAGATATTTTCTGTTTTTTATGTTTTTGGAAAAATATGAAGAAAAATACAAATAAATTTCGTTTATGTATAATCAATCTTTTATTTTCTAGAAATATTATTATATTATAGAAAATGTCTAAATTATTTTATTAATATTATAAATTTTATTTTTCTTATCAAAAATTTTAATACAAATTTGATTTAACTGAATATTAAAATTAAGATAAAAACAATTTAGTTTATTTTGAATTATTTTTAAGAATGTGCATGTATATATTTAAAATTATAATCTTAGGTAGATTTTTCTATCTATATATTTTAATTAAATATATTAAATAAATATGGAAAATTGCATAATTGTCAAAAATTAAAATTAAAAAATATTTATAAAATCTGTAGATATATATATAAGAAACTAATGATTTTACGATTTAATTTGATTTTATGATTTATTTCTTTTTATAATTTTCTAAAATTAAGTATATATTTTTGAAATATTTTTAATTTAAATGATATTTCGAAATTTGAAATGCCATATTGAATATATTTATTTTAATGATGATTTATGAGTTTTACCATATTTTTAAAAAGTCCAAAAATATAAATCGACAATAAATATAATATATGATTTTCCATGTCATACTAATCTTTAAATATAATTTTCTATGTCATATTAATCTTTAAAACATGTCATCAGTTTTAGTAGCCATGTCACAATTATTAATCTAGGTGTTTTCCTGCACCATGTGTAGTGATGAATTTTTTTAAAGTTAAATTTTATATTTTAAAATGTAATTTATTAATATTATATATTTTGTTATTTTTACCAATAATTAATATAAATATCATTAATTAAGCATAAAATTAAGAGAAAATATTTTTTTTTTATTTTATTTATATTTAAGAATATATATGTATATATATAAGGTTAAAATCTTAGATAAAAATTTATTTATTTCATTTGGTTAAATGTATTAAATCAACTTGTACAAAATTACTAAAAATCATATAAAATTGTATAGTTATCAAAAAATAAAACTAAATAATATTTACATAATTTGTAGATATCTAAAAGAAACTAATGATATTACGATTTTTTTTTTTAAATTCAGAAAATTCAAAAACTTTTAGATAATAAAAATTTTATAATTATAAAAGTAAAATTATATAATATTTCGAAATTCAAAATGTCATATTTGAATATATTTATTTTAGTGATAATTTATGAGTTATTACCATATTCTACAAAGTTTACCAAATATAAATCAATATTAAATGTAATATATGAGTTATTGCTATATTCTACAAAGATTTCCAAAATATATATCATCACTAAATGTAATTGTCCATGTCATATTTAACCATATGACATGTCATCAATCTTAATAGCCACGTCACAATTTTTTTTGTGAAAACGATTGTAGAAAAGACATGTGGCAAATCACTTCGCAAATAATGTCAAGGGGATACGTAATAGTATAGTAGGTCGGTCATGGGTCTGACCAAAATTACTACAACGAGTAATGTTCAGCACTTGAATTACAACAACCAATCATGGCTTCTTCATGGGTTCCACTCGAAGCCACGTGGCACTACCACCGCCTTGTATGAACTAGACGGAGACGCTTCAACCAATCGCCTTTCGATTCTGCTATTGCGGTAAGTGGTCCACATGTTTTCGTTAACACACGGTCCACCCAATTGCCATGTCATCATCTTTAACCGAGTGGTCCCACTCTTACAAATTAATACGAAGCTCAGCCGTTGGATATAGCACAGTCAAAGCGTATAACAGTCAGATGAATAATCTCTTCTTTCATTGGTTCCTACATCTCTGGATAATTAACCACACTTAAATTTAGCCATAATCACCCCTAACGCCTATAAAAGCCAAGCTTGGCTTCTCACTTATCAACTCAACTTATCACAAAGAAAAAGCTTATCCCTCTCTCTCTTTTTAAAAACTCAGAGACAAGATGGCACCTGTGATCAACACCAAGTTAAGTAATGGAGGGAAGAAGAGAGCGTACGTGACGTTCCTCGCCGGGAACGGAGACTACGTGAAGGGAGTGGTTGGTCTCGCCAAAGGGCTAAAGAAAGCTAAGAGCAAGTACCCATTAGTGGTTGCTGTGTTACCGGACGTGCCGGTGAATCACAGGAGACAACTATTAGAGCAAGGATGTCTCGTGAACGAGATCCAGCCGGTTTGTCCGCCTGAGAACCAAACTAAGTTCGCCATGGCTTACTACGTCCTCAACTACTCCAAGCTTCGTATTTGGAAGGTATATATACCAAAAAAATGATAGTTTCTAGGGTATACTAAATTTGTTTTCCTATGTTCAGAATATTCGTATTAAATTTTGAGTTGTATCTTTTATATAACATAAATATTGGATACAGTTGGTAGAGTATAGCAAGATGATATACTTGGACGGAGACATACAAGTGTTTCAGAATATAGATCACTTGTTTGATCTTCCTGACGGAAACTTCTACGCCGTTAAAGACTGTTTCTGTGAGAAGACATGGAGCCATACGCCTCAGTACAAAATTGGCTACTGTCAACAGTGCCCCGACAAGGTGACATGGCCTGAGCCTGAGCTTGGTCCTAAGCCACCTTTGTACTTCAACGCTGGCATGTTCGTCTATGAGCCAAGCCTCCCCACTTATTACAACCTTTTGGAGACTCTCAACGTTGTCCCTCCCACACCTTTTGCTGAACAGGTAAAAAAAAATTTACACATTTTTGTAATAAATAAACATACATATATACTTAGGAATAAAATGTTCAGGATACATTTTTTTTGGATAAATTATCCTCAAAATAACTGTGTTTTCATTATATGATTAAGTTGATTTGTGTGTTTTCTAGGACTTCTTGAACATGTACTTCAAAGATATATACAAGCCAATTCCACCAGTATATAATCTTGTCTTAGCCATGCTCTGGAGGCATCCAGAGAACATAGAGCTTGACAAAGCGAAGGTTGTTCATTACTGCGCAGCTGGTTCTAAGCCTTGGCGGTATAAGATCTAAATTCTAATTATGTTTTTGTTAATTTATAAAACGTAAATATTAAAAAGGAGAAAGATCTTAGATTGCTTATATCTTTCTATTAGGTTCACTGGCCAAGAAGAGAATATGGAAAGACAAGACATCAAGATGCTTGTAGAGAAGTGGTGGGACATTTACAACGACGAGACTCTTGATTACAAGAACATGAATGTGCGTCGGAAACAAGAAGAAGAAGAGGTCCACAGAAAGCAAAAAACCCCCCTTCCACAGTTCTATACAGATTCGTCTGAAGCTGGTGTGCTTCACTACGCCAAAGCTCCGTCCGCCGCCTAGACTACTATATGAGGTCTAAGCTAGTTTATTGTTAAATATAGTTTCTGAAAGTCGGGAACTAAGTATGTTCAGTTTGGAATTTATATTATATAATGATGTGTGTTGCTGCTGTATTTTGTACTGAATCTAGAGGAGTTTTAATCACCAACCCCTATGCTTGCTGAATATGTTTGCTAAAGACATTTATCTATAGTCTGGTTTTCATTAATTATATCAGAAACCCTTTCTGGTTCTTGCTCGAATGAATTGTTAAAATAAAAATGTACAAACCAAACGGCGGTTTTAGTAGAAACCTCTAAACCTCTTTAAAAAGGAATTCGGGGATAATAGGCCTGTTCTTTTTTTACGATCGATGAGGCAGCGTTCAGCGTCTCAAAATTTACACATCAAAATCGGGAAAATAAATGGTGGAGATGGTGGAGAATAAACGAGCTGTCGCTGCGATTACTTTTTACAAATCGTGACGCCGTGTAAACCAGTGACAGTCAAACGAGAACTGCGTCTGATTTTAATGGTGGAAAGTAGCTGCCATCGGTGTTCTCCACATACTTACATACTTGAACAAAAAGTCAGTTATAATTTTGGTCATTCACAGCTGCATCAGCGACGGTAAAAATAACAGGCCTAATATTAATACAGATAAAACATGCGCTTTGCGCAGGGTAAAGTTATATAATAAAAATTAGAACTATATACTTCCTCTGTTTTTATTTGTAAGTAGTTTTACTTAAAAGTGTTAATATCAAGAAAATGATTATTTTTGAAAAAATAGTATTTAATATAAAAATTCAACCAATAACTAAAAAGCATGTATTATTTGATTGGTCATCTAATATCTAATTAATGCAAAAATTACTTTGGATCATGTAAACACCTTATATTGTGAAACAAAAAGTTTTGATTAAAACTACCTACATAATGAAAAGGAGGGAGTAGTATTGATAAATTAAATATTTATATGTGTTGAGTTTTTTTTTAATATGCATACAATTGGGTTTTCTTATATAATTATTTATATGTTGGTCTGAGCATTTGTAATTGTAATTGTGGACCGAATCGTAATGTCGTCATCACGTGAATTTTTATTACAAAAACATGTTTTATAATTTTTTAATAATTTACTTTAACATCATTGAAAACTATTTTAATGGTTTTGAAGGGTTTCAACTGGACGACTAAATCGATACAGCATATTTTCTTGTTTTAAGTCGTTAGCTGAATATATATATATATTATTTAATTTGAATATTTATTAAATAAAAATCAATATTAATACAATATTAATACAAAATTTTCAAAGTGAGATTTTAAAATTTCTAATAATTTATAGTTGTTTAAAAATCAAAATATAACATATAAGAAAAAATCTAATTTTTATTATATGGTTAATGTAATTGTTTAATATCTTTTAATAATATAAAATTAAACAAAAAGAGCTAAGATACAAAAATTGTTATCAAATATTTATCATTCATAATCATTAATCGTAATATATATGTTAATCTTATTAGGTAATTCTATATCTTTTATGTAAGGAAAGTGCGAGATTATTCTTTTGTATACTATTTATCGATTTGATAGTTAGTTTAATAAAAAGTATAATATAAATTAAGATGGACCAATCTATTTTTTCTAAAAATTCTGAATTTCATTCTCATGGTGACACATAACTATAAAATAATCTTGTAATGTTTCTCAATTAATATATTGATATATGGTGTTTTCACATCATTGTATATATGTTTTCATTTGTTTCAAGTCACTAATTCGTGTCAGTCTAGTCTTTTTGACTTTTTACAGGTCTGGAGTTAGTAGAAGAGAAAAGAGAAGGTGTCTGATGAAAAGATGTCCTTTTGGAGCAATCCTGCGGAGAACACTCAAGTAGAACAGTCCCGAGACTGTTCTCTCTCAAGCGGAACAAGCAGACGGAGTGATCCGGAGATTGTTCCTGACGAATATGGAAACTCTTTATTTCGGGAATTAAAGCCCTGTTGCCCTAATCTCTTTTCTTCTGATTGGCGCCTCCATATAAAACGCTATCTATCTTTTTACTATTTTCTTACGCTAGTTTTTGGAAGACAAGTTTCATACTTTTGGATTCAAGCTTTTTGTAAGGGCGACGGCTCACCTCTTCATTCGAAGAATAACCTGAACCCTAGTTTTATTCTTCTTAATCTGATCATGAGTATTTCAGTTTCATATGTTGTTCTTCACTGCATCATGATTGAGTAGTTGACTGTTGATCTACGGTGATAGAATGCATTCGCGACTGAGCATAGATAGATTATCATTTAGTAAATCTTCATCCATTCATTGTTTCATGCCTGCGTTAAACTAATCATCTAGCATTTGATCCCAAGTAAATCTGTGCATCAAAAGTGTAATAGGTTGCTAGATCCTGTATGAATGAGCATTGCATCCTTAGCCACACGAAAGTAGATGTTGAGGTGCATTGTGAAAAAATCGGAGTCAATCGTTAAGGTTCACCATCAGATCTCAGACCAAGCGATATCTTAGGAGCTGGGTCTGATCGGTGAAAGGATCAACTACACGACAGTGTGTTGTTCTAGCCTGTTCTCCGAGTTCTAGATAGAATTGAATCGAACCTGAATAGTTGCTCGGTCGTGATTGAGATCACTCGCATTCATCTTAGATTAACTCCTTTTAACTTGAATTCATCACTTGTGCTTTTACTTGTTCTCTACGTCACTTCTTAAACCAAATCATTATCTTCATTTTAGCTTGATTTCGGAACTCATAGAACTAGAGTATAGACTGGTCCTCTGGATTTGAATCTCAAATATTACAATTGCAACTGTTAACTTGACAGTAGCAATGATTCATTTTTAGTGTATCATATATAAAGGATGTTAAACCATTGATCATTAATTTTTAACATAATAATTTTAACAGTTTTAGTAATTTATTGTCGGGTTTTAATTCAAAATATAACATATACGAAGAAATCTAAATTTTAATTTTGTAGCTAATTTGATTGTTTAATTTATTTTAATAATATAAAATTATATAAAAATGATAGATGATATATAAATTGTTATCGAATCTCATTTATTGGAATTATTAATTTTCATATATATATATATTAGTCATATTTGATAATTTCGTAGCTTTTATTTAAAGGATAGAAAAACAATTTATAGCAATTATATTCAATCAATTTTTCAATTAACTGTGAAAACGATACGTGACAAAATTAGTGTGAACGCATTAAAGTCAATATTTCGACTTTAATATATGAGGGACAAACAATTTACTTGCCGTAAATTAAGAATATCTCTGATAGCATTGATTAGTAAAATATGTAGGAATATATTTACATTCAATGTATAACTAGTTGGCCGGCCCGCACCCTGTGCGGGCATTGTACAGATTCAAATTATACGGGTAGAGCTGGGTCTGCGGATCGACCCACCCCGTCCGTCCCGCCAATCCGCGGGTCACCTAGTTTTTTTACTCATAATTTCGATCTGCATGACCCGCAATGAAAGATTCAAAATACCTGCACCCGTCCCGCCCAAATTTGCAGGTAATTCGCAGGATCCGCGGGTTAAATATTACGGAATATTTTGTATCTATTTAAGAGAGAGAGAGAGAGAGAGATAGAGAGATTTAGTGTTTAACCCGCGGGACCCGCGGGTTAAACACTAAATCTCTCTATCTCTCTATCTCTCTATCTCTCTATCTCTCTATCTCTCTATCTCTCTATCTCTCTATCTCTCTATCTCTCTATCTCTCTCTCTCTCTCCCTCTCATCGTAAACCTTTTTTTTGAAAAATATAAACATTCTTTTAATTCACCGATTATTTTTTTTAACTACCACAATTTTGATTTATATAGGAATGTTTCCTAGTTTAATATTTTATCATGAATTTTTCTTGGGTGAATTACCAACTAATCATAGTTTGCCAAATAATGTACAACATTTTTTAAAGATAATAAATAAAATAATAATAATTTGTGTTAAGTTTTTAAAATAAATGAAAATATTATTAGCTGCCATTATACCCTAAACCCTTGGACAAATCTTAAACCCTTGGGTAAAAATTCAAACACTAAACTCTAAAATCTTGGATATACCCTAAACCCTTGGATAAATCCTAAACACTAAACTGTAAACCCTTGGGTATACCCAAAACACCTAATCTCTCTCTCTCTCTCTCTCTCTCTCTCTCTCTCTCTCTCTCTCTCTCTCTCTCTCTCTCAAATTTGTGTTACTTTCCTATTTGTAACTTGTTAATTTTTTTATTAATAACTTACCTTATTTTCATTGTGTATTATTTACGCAACTTGGTATCATATTTATTACTTTGTTTAAATAATTTACCTTTAGTTAATTTGGTTTTAAAATTTTAATAACTTACCTTATATTAAATACGGATTGCTTTGGCAAGTTGATATCATATTTACTGCAGATCAATTTATGATAATATAATAGGTATCTTAATGTTCTAAGATCACCTTTCCTAGAAATCAAACAGATAAATGTTGTAATAACATGTCAAACAGATGAATGTTGTAATTCTTGGGTGAATTACCAACTAATCATAGTTTGCCAATTAATGTACATCTTCTTTTAAAGATAATAAATAAAATAATAATAATTTGTGTTAAGTTTTTAAAATAAATGAAAAATATTAGTAGCTGCGAAAAGAAGAATTTTTTTTAACAATTTTAAAATCGTCACAAAAAAGTAAATCATAAACAATAAACACTATACCCTAAACCCTTGGACAAAGCTTAAACCCTTGGGTAAAAAACCAAAAACACTAAACCCTAAATTCTTGGATATACCCTAAACCCTTGGATAAACCCTAAACCCTTGGATAAATCCTAAACACTAAACTGTAAATCATTGGGTATACCCAAAACACTAAATCTCCCTCTCTCTCTCCCCCTCATCGTAAACCTTTTTTTTGAAAAATACAAAAATGTAAACATTCTTTTAACAGTAATTTGAATCCCAAGAGTATTTACTTCACGATTTTAAATGTAATTTACCATGTTTATAAATTGTTAATTTTTTATTAATAACTTACCTTATTTTCAATGTGGATTACTTGCGCAACTTGTTATCATATTTATTATTGTGTTTAAATATGATTGCACGACAAGTTAGTATCAAATAATATATTCATACAATTTATTAATGGAATTGTGTTGAATGATATATTTCGTTGGGAACTCCACCAACGAAATATTAGTCATAAGGGTCTCTATCTTGTTCAGGAGACCGAAATTTCCAAGATAGATATCATGCAAAGCATCTACACGAATATTAGTCTTCTTGTGCAAGTTAGATTTATTCAAAATAAGACAACAAGATTAAAAACGACTTTGAAAATTTAGAAAGATTTAAAAGTCGAATTAATGTGATACCCCATTGTGAAGAATAACAGATCCTCAATAAATATCAATAAATGTGATTAAAACTTTCGCAAGAATTATTCAAATAAATAAGGTAACTTATATTTATAATAGATTCATAAGAGATCATATTAATTGCGCAAGAAAAAATAATAATAATCGATGCATGATCTATCAAAAATGTGCAGATATGTGTTCTCAACTTTCCCTTACTCCGTTTAGTTTTGTTTTAGTATAAAGTGAAATCGAGAAGAAGAAAGAGAAGGAGATGAGAGAAATAGATGGCGTAGGATAGGTTTTTAGAAAAATAATAAAATTAAAAAATAAATCAGCCAATCAAATTATAAGGCAACAAGATTAGAAATGACTTTGAAAATTTATAAAGATTTAAAAGTCCAATTAATGTGATATCACATTGCCCAAGAATAAATAAAATTATTAAATATACAATATCATAAACTGATTTGAATTAAATATTAGTATTCTTGCGCAAGTTAGATTTATTTAAAATAACGCAACAAGATTAAAAACGACTTTGAAAATTTAGAAAGATTTAAAAGTCGAATTAATGTGATACCCCATTGTACAAGAATAAAAGATTCTCAATAAATATCAATAAATGTGATTAAAACTTTCGCAAGAATTATAAAAATAAATCAGCCAATCAAATTATAATATAGTTGACATAGAACTATATAGTTTATGATGATAAAAAATGACAAAAAAACTATATAGTTTATATATATGAATTTATAAGATATACATTTTATAATATGATAAATTGTATAAAATCATATTTGAGTACAAAGTTGATAATATGTATAAAAAGTTATACTAACTTTTATAATAAAATATTGATTAAAGATTTTGTTCTTTGATGTATAAGCAAATAATTATCTGAAAACATAGAGAAAGTAACAAAGCATGAAATTTACATTGTAGTTTACGTGTTTTGGATGATATGATCATTTAAGTACATATGGATCCACATGAGGAAACGTCATAATCGTTGGTCTGCGCATATATAAACTAAAATTATAAATTAAAAAACCAATAGAAAAATACATATGAAAATATTTTAATTCTGAATTTGTAAAAAGGAAACTTATTAAAACAAGTATTTATTGTAATTCTTGCGCAAGTTATGATTAATGAGAGCAATTAATGTAATATTCCGATTAGCAAATTATGATTAATGAGAGCAATTGGTTAAAGGAAATATATTAAATTTGTAAGGTATAAGTAAGGTATGTTCATAATAATAAGTTTCCTAATTAGATATAAATCGTATTATGCCATTAAGACATTAATAAATGGTCGACATTTAATAATATTTTTGCGCAAGTTTTGATTTATGAGATTATAAATTAATAAAAATGGTCGATATTTATTAAAATTCTTGCGCAAGTTATGATTAATGAGATTAGCAATTAATGTAAATGATCGACATTTATTAATATTCTTGCGCAAGTTATGATTAATGAAATTAGCAATTCATAGTTCATACAGTCCAAGCTTCTCAGGCTTTCACTTTCCGAGAGACCACCAAGTTATCGTTTCTACTCGTTTTTAAAATTCGATCATAAGTATGAAAGCACAACAGCAACCATTGAAAAGCCAAATAAAACAAGGCTATAAAATCCCTCGCCACAAAAAGAAAATTTAAAAGGCAAAAAGAAAAAAGAACAGACTTGTTGCTGATTTTAAAATTGAAAAAAACAAGGCTATAACATTATCGATAGCTTTTATGGTTCAACATGTAAATAACAGAACATACACTCTTTTTACTCATTGCGGATTGTCTGATACTTCCCCCACAATGATTCAGACCTCTTCATCTCAGCCATTAAGCTCTTGAACTTGTGGTTGTAATCCACTCTACTGTTCATTTAATTAAATGAGAAAAAAAAAGAACAGATTAGTTTGAATGTTAACGCAAAAGAGAGGAAAATCATAAAATGGAAAGAGAACCTGATGATCCAACGATGAGATAGCACGAAGAGCACTTCTGATCATGTCTTCATTACGGTCATGATCTTGCTTCAAATAAATCTACGATTAATCAAATCATATAGAGAGACAAAAAAATTAACATGCATCGTGGTGAAATCGTTATAATAGGACATCTGCATATAAACCAAAAGAAAAGTCAGCTATGATGAAATATGTATATATAAAAGTTTAATGATGTAAAATAACAAAAACAATATCAACATAAAAAAATTCAGAATAAAAAGTCAGTTGCTTCGTTTCTTCTACTGTGAATGTCTTATATATAGTAAATTGGTGGACGTTTCTCAATGATTTAGCTTGCATGATAAGCTATAATATCATAATATTTTAACAGATAAACATAATAAATTTGTAAAATTAATCACGAATATGCATTTTATACGATGCGAAACTTGCGCAAGTAGTAAATATAAATAAGGTATGTTGATAATAATTAGTTTCCTAATAAAAATATAAATAATGTATGTTGATAATAATTAGTTTCCTAATAAAATATAAAACGTATTTCCCATTAAGACATTTAATGATTAGTCGACATTTATTAAAATTCTTCTGCAAGCTATGATTAATGGTCGACATTGATTACGATTCTTGCGCAAGAAATAGTTAGTGCGTTTGATAATTAATGTCACTTTCCAATTAAAAAGTCGATGAAAAAAATAAATCAAAAAGAATAATTAGAAAAATTCGACCAATAGAAATGCGAGAATTTTCGTGAGAAGAACTGTGTGAGCGCCACGTGGCGTTTGTACTTCTCTTTTAATATATAGGAGGATTAGCGTGATGACCAATTCAAAATTTTAAAAATCACTCTTCATGATTGTTCAAAGTTACCCAAAATTTTAGTCATATATTTAATGTTAATTACAATTCTCCATTCAGAATTTAAATATGTTTGAAAGATAATTTGGCCAACCGTACTTTGACCAGACTCAAAGTTAAAAACAATATTTCTTTATGAACTATCGTTATTGAATAGTGCGGAAATTCAAGCAGAACGTTGTTAGACTTGCATGGAATGAAGATTATAAAAAAATATGATAACCATCACAAAAATTCCCTGCACTCCAAAAAACATAGCTGATATTAATAGAGAAAATTCCTTGCACTCCAAAAATTATGATGAAAAGATTAAACTAATATGAAAAATTTAGAACGTCTTTTTGGTATAAGAGAAAAACATGATTGAAACATCTTTTTAGTTTTATTATTACACGTATGGTTCGTTTTATCACGGTCACAAAGAAAAAACATGGAAAATATTATAAACCATACAATACGTATGTGTATAAGCGTGGACATAAAATGAGACCAATTGCAGTAATTGTAAATATTCTAGTAATGAATAGATCTTATATTAACATTGGCTGAAAATAGCTCTTATGCTGACACATCATGCCAAAAATATGTTGTATTTTAAAAGGTATTATTTAAAACTGTTTACCTATTAATAAGAAAGGGATTTGTTGATACATCAATTTAAGTATCAAACTAAATTTTGATAAAAGAGAAAGCCATGAGAACATAATAAATCTATTTATATAAAATAGACTTTGCTTCTCTCCTCCTTGCGCCACCTAGGATTCCACCTAGAAAAGTCGAGCTCTGGCGTTGCGACACGTGTCATGCTGATCAATGTGGCGTTTCGTTAAAACGTGAGTGCAATTCGTTTGGTCTTTTGTAACATCTGGGCTTCGTTTTAATTTTTCACAGTCGACGCCTTAGTCTGGGCTATTGTTTTAGTTGAGCTTCTTTTAGCTTTTTACAGTCCATCATGGCTATCAGCTCTGCAGAGATGAGACACTGCGTTTTCATTAAGGGTTAGACCCGTGTGAGGTTCTTCTTCGTCTCTGCATAGCTCATGGCAAATCGGGTTTCACTAATGATCTTTCGTCTTCTTCCTCACAGTACGAAAGGGTACCAGTTACGGGATTATCTTCTTCGATGGAGTCGAATCGTCTATGATTCCCATCTTCTAAGACATCATAAGATGTCTTCATTCATTGCTTTAAAAATCTGTTAATTCGATCAACGCACATCGAGGACGATTAATCATTCAATGCTGCTTATCCATCATATAGTCGGTGTTTCTCCACCTATAAAAAAGTAAGCCCTTCATAGCTTGAGCATCATCCTCAGAGTTCCGTAATCCAAAAAAAAAATTGATGTGTAATGGATTGCGTGTTTTTGGGGATGGACCTGCTCCCCATTTATTCAAAGGTTTTACCGTTCTTAATCTCATAATCATTGTATTTTAAAACTATTCATGCATTCAGACTCATAAAGTATGTAACTTTTAAATTCAGATCTTTGTTGAACCTTTTCTTTAATTTACTTTTTAACACGTTTGTTGATTATGCGTTCATCTTCACATTTGTTTCAGTCAACCCTCCTACTTGCCACCGTTAATTTTCACCGTCTCGCCACTTTTCGACACCACTTCAAGGCTGATTCAATGTTAAGACTCGGCTGATTTGATGTGACTCGGTGCAATAAGAACTAGGGCCTGTTCGATTTTCCTCTATCGATTCGGTTCAGTTATTCAACCATTTTCCATGCGTTAACCGAACGAGTTCTCCAATTCTGATTTGGTTTTTCGGGATCATGATTAGCTGCTTGGCCTAGCCAATACGAATACACATCTTCTAGGTACATCCTCTTATTAGCTGTTTATCTCAGTTTTACCATTGTAATCGATTAATAATTAAGCTTTCCTCTTCTCGCAGACATTATTGGTGAACGAACAGCTGTGAAAGTACAGTTAGTGACGTTCTCCAGGTAAAAGAACGTTTCATATGAAGCCCATTCAATACTTTCATAAATGAAGAGACTTTTTCTTTGTGAAGACGTTGATGATTTCAGATTATGTTTTTCCCTTGACAATGGTGAATCGTGTCATTTCACAACTACTGGAAAGCTACCGGAATGATCCAAGGGTTGTAGGAGGTATATTTCTTGCTAAAATAAGAATCACTACATTAGTGTCTTGCTCTACCTCTTATTCTCTGTTTTATCATTAGTAGGACGAACCTAATATTTCTTGGAACACAAATCAATTATTTCTTTTTGCAAAACGACTGATGTTGAATACCACGTCAGGGACATATATTTTAGACAGACTAATGCACGGGAGAACATTAACTGTGGGAAGATCTTCAAGTGGTCTCACCTCCAAAATGTGGATGTAAGTGGTAAGATTGTGTGAAATCAGCAGCAACTGTGGGAACATCTTCAAGTTGTCTCACCTCCAAAATGCTCCAGCAACAGCAACTACCAAGGTCGCCAAGAAGGCACGAGTGGCTTAAGTGAAGATAATGAAATTACCTGGATGCAGTAATTTTTGCATAATGTTTATGCATCGATGTGGTTTTCCTTTTTTTGAAACATTTTGAGTACTCTACTGTGTTTTGATATGTTTTCAAAACTATCTAGAAAATGCTTATTTATCAAATTTATCGCCCTCATTAAACCAATATCTTCTGTGTCCAATGAACGTTCTATGTAGTAAATTGTGCGTGTAATAATTCAAGAGCTTTAACAGATTTAACAATATATGTACATACATGTACATTTTAAACATGATAACACCCTCTCTATATATGTGCGCACGTTTCAAAAGTGCTGAAAATTTAAAATAGAGTTGTTATGCTTTCGTAATGGTGGTGACCGAGTGGTATTTGTACTCTATGCACAAGCTTTAAACATTTACAATGTTATACTGACGTCATCTTATCACCGAACCGGTAGGTTCTACATCTGTAGCATTGTTCTCAAGTTGCTACCCTCCTGACCCGAATCATTATCATGCATGTCTTTCGCAAATCCAAACCTAAATCACAGACTCTGAAAGGATATAAAACAGACGTAGTAAAACCGCAAGTTAGACCATTTACACCATCAAGTGGGATCTGCAACTGTAGCGTACCTCTCAAGTTACCACCTCTTCACTATCCCTTGCATTTAGACCGAAACTGGCGAGATGATATATATTAAAATAAACTTCACTGGCTTTAATTTGCCATTAAAGCCATAGAAATCCCTGTCTAAATCACTTATTCTTTTGCTTTCTCATATTCCTAACCATCATCTACAAAATTCCAAACACCTAAACTTTAAAATCATAACAAAATAACTCGGAACTGGTACAGAAAAATCGAAGGGAATAGCTAAATCTTTTACAGGTGAGTCCATCAATAGCAACCAGACTCGGAGTGTCATAAACCCTGGTCCCTGACTCAAACTATGATTCTGATGTTAACAGTGACGTGATCTCAAATATCTAAATCTTATTATTTATATAGAAAGAATCTTCATTCGCTTATTGGTGTTGAAAAAATTGCAAACCTATACATTTTAAGCAACAAAAAAAAACTTATAGCTTCTTTCAGAGCAGGCAAACAGAGGCTACCATGGTTAGATGCGAAGTAGATCTCTTGCAAGACGATGTAGAGGTATTGGTTGGTTGTCATGTTTACTTATTAAGACAACATTCAAACAATGAAGAGAATGTTAAAAGCATTAAAGCAATTTATAGATAGTGAATTACAAATATTTTATAGAGTTTGCAAAACATGTAAAATATATTTAAATTTTATCTAGTATGTTTATACAATGTTTAATAGGTGCAAAGTTAAATAGTTCTTTAAAATTATACCTAATAACATTTTTGTTTATAATATTTGAATTATATAATACTTTAAAGATATAGCTAATTATTATTCGTTTTAAATTTTAAATTTTAAATTATGTATTTAAAAAAATATTAATAAAATAAATGTATTTTCAAGTGGTAGTGTTTTTATTAAAAAAACTATTTCATATAGTAAATAATATCTTATTATTAATTCAACTTTAAACAAAATAATTAATTAAATATAGGGTAAAAATAAAAACTAAAAAATAATTAGTCAATTTTTCTAAAAACTAAAACTACAGATAAATTCAAAACCAAAAATTTAAAATGATAATTTTTAAAAAAAAATTAGAAACAAAAACAAAAAATCACCGTTCGTTTTTTTTAAACTAAAATTTATTACAAAATCAAAAATTAAATATTAAAATCTAAATTCATAACTAAAAAAACAAAAACCAAAAACTAAAATCTTAAGTCTAAAAATCGTTAAAACAATCATCCACATAATCCCTCACTCAAAACATTCCAAAAACATAAATACAGATTGAATTTTATAAAGATCTACATTAAAGGGAAAATATGTGAATTAATTTATAAGTTTGTTTCTTTTCTTCTAATAAAAATGAAAAAGAGACGAATTTCAGGGAGTTTTTTATGGTTATCCAACTCTAAAAATCATAAGAAATGATCGATGTAATACCACATCCAATTCTTAATATATAAATAAAACATAGATTATTTGAAAAAAGAAAATCATCTTCAACCTTTTAATAAAAAAAAGAAAATTATATTTTTAAAAATAAAAATTAATATTTAATTTGAAAAATTATAACTATATTTTCAGATAACATGGCTTATTTAGTTTTCAAATACAATAACATGTACAAAATTTTTATTTTTAAATAATAATAATTTATAAAAAAATTATTTTTCTAATTATTTAAATTATTTATTAATATTTATCCCGCCCGTAGGGCGGGCCGACCCTAGTCAATATCAAAAAACACGTTTCCAAATCAGTGTTTACCATAATATATTCAAAAGATGTCATGAAAATGAATGTTACCAATTAATACAGAATATTGTTTCCCACATCAATTCTTTGAGTTATTAATTTTCTAAAATTATATTAACTTTCGTAAGAAAAGTTTCATCATCATCATGTTTCTTGATTCAACAAATTAAATAAGATATTCAAAGTCTTACGTCATCTTCTAATTTCTTAATCTTTGTAGACCAATGAGATAAAGGTATATTATACGTATATATATAAAAATTTATAATAGAGTATCTTAGTAAATAAAATAAACTCTATTTGACTTTGACTAATTCATTAATATGCCTAATTTTCAAAGATAAAAGATTTCATTCTCTTGACCCAAAAAAAGAAAAAGATGTCATACTCAAAAGAAAAAGAAAAGATGCTCACGACTCAAAAAAAAAAGTGAATGAACATGTATCGCATTCTCGTGATATTATCGGCGATCACACTCGTTTGCTCCGTCACAGAAACTCTTCTCGATGACAACTCTCATCAAACAGTCACCGGAATCTGTAAACAGACAACAGATACCAAATTCTGCAGTGAAGTCTTTGCGAATAAACTGATTAATATTAGTTCTTCCCCAAGCAAGAAAGATCTCATGAACGTGACAGTGACAGAAGCTGAAAGATTCTCGGCGAACACGTACTTCTTCATCAGCACACTCCTTAGAAACGCTGGAGACGAAAGGCCTAATCTGCAAATGTGTGCTGAAGCCTATGCTATTCAGAAATGCTGTGTCTTTCTTTAATCAAGGACTCTATGGAAAGATCCTCGATCTCAATGATAAGTTTTCTACGAGTGTTGGTATATGAAAGAACGATTTTATTGTGCCTGGTTATGAGACTAGTCCGATGATTGAGAAAAACAGAGAGACGATGGTCCTAATGGCCATGCAAAAGATCGTTGTTCATATGGTTTCTTCATAATCCGTTTGTTGTAAGATTATTATATAAGCAAATATTTTCAGAAATGTCTATTTTTTTTTGTAACACCAGATTCATTTTAATAAAAGGAGAGGCCGATGGCCCAAGTTCAGCCCATGAATGGGTCCAATAACAAAGACGAAGAGAGGGATCGCTTAGCTAACGAATCAGCTTCCCCATTCAAAGATCTAGAGAAATAAAAAAACGAGACTTCGACGAAAGCAGAGTAGAGGTGTTTGATATCTTCAATGATATCATAGATCTCCTTGATCTGGTTGTCGGAGTTGATAGCTCGGATGAGCGTTGCATTATCAGAGAAACAGTGAAGACTCGAGAGTCCCAAGTTTCCTGCGGAGATGAATCCTGATCGCAAAGCCAGAGCTTCCGCAATCAGGGGTGAATTAACCAACTGTTGAGTCGACGATCCTTGCTCGATGTACTCTCCTGTTGGCTTCGTTAGAATCCAAGCCAAACCTGCCCGTTGTGATCTTCGATCCCAAGCCACATCGGATTTGCATGTCGGTACTGAAGGGTTTCTTCGATTGGGAACCGTAGGTCCTCGTGGTTGAGGTAATCCCTTTGTTCTTTGCTGATCGTTTCCTTGCGCCATTGACCACTCTCGAGCTTGATTTAATCCTTTTGATGTTGTTTCTGTCGGTGTCAGAGTTCGATTCTCGAAGATAAGGAGGTTCCTTGCATTCCATAGAGCCCAACAGATCCAGGGTAGAACAGCGCCTGTTATGCCTGTTGGGGGGAGACAGATAGCACTTTTGAAAGCTGTGACCGCTTCTTTGAAGCCTTCTCCGGTAGCTAGGTGAACTACCTGCTTGAGTGGGATGATTTTCCAGACTTCCTGAGCGAAGGGACATTCAAAAAAGGTATGCATTGCTGTTTCGAGACTATTGCATCTTTTGCATAAGCTACCTGATACCATTCCTCGTTGTTGTAGGTTCTCACCGAGGGGTAGAGCCCTTTGTATGATGGACAAGACAAACGTCTGCATTTTTGGAGAGCACGCAGCACTCCAGACATCTCTGACCCATTTGAATTGTCCCTGCTCTGATACTGTAGCTATCTGAGTGGCTTTCAAAGATGCCGAGAAGTACCCTGAGCGTGTGGTGTAGTCTCCTAAGGGGAGAGGTTGCCATATGTAACGATCCTCAGCTCTCGACATGCTTGGTTGCAGCAACTGAATATCCTTAGCAAGTTGAGGTAAGAGATTTTCTAATTTCTCTTTATTCCACTGCATCTCAGACGTGAGTCAGATCGGAAACTGTGAGATCGAGAGCTCCCTCCGGTATAGGACCATAGGGTTTAATGTTCTCAGTTAGAGAGATCCATGAATCCTTCCATAGCTTAGTAGTCTCGCCATTACCAATAGCTTTACCTAAGTTGCTTTTTAGGAGATCTCTTCCCTTTAGGATACTTCTCCACCCGTGAGAGCATACATATGGCTGTTGAACTTCTAAGAAGGAGGTTGAGTGACAATATTTTCCCAAGAGAACACGTGCTAGGAGACTGTCCGGTTTGGTTAAAATTCTCCAAGCCTGTTTAGCTAGGAGTGCTTGATTAAATACTTGAATGTCTCTGAAACCTAGACCACCGTATGCCTTAGGTTTAGTCATCTTATCCCAAGACACCCATGCCATCTTCTTTTTTCCATTTGGTTGATCCCACCAGAACCTTATTAACATGGATTGTATGTGTTTGCAGAGGCTCACAGGAAGCTCAAAACAGGACATGGAGAAGGTTGGTATTACCGTCAAGACTGACTTCAACATTGTGAGCTTGCCTGCCTTGGATAGGAAGCTCGTGGAGAAGCTTGCGGCTCGTTGTCTGATCTTATCCAAAATGGCCGTGAACATGTCCTTCTTCCTGCGACCGAAGTGCTCAGGTAGACCCAAATACTTGCCTGATCCTCCTTCTTTTACTATTCCTAGAATGCTTTTGACTAGTTCTTTCTTTTTTGGTGATGTTTTGCAGGAGAAGGTGACGGATGACTTGTCTGTATTGATCTTCTGCCCCGAGGCTTGTTCATACTCCCAGAGTACTTCATTTAGTTTGTTGCAGCAAGTAGGGGAAGCTTGGCAGAAGAACATGGTATCATCTGCAAAGAGCAGATGATTAACCCTCGGGCTTCCTCGTGCCACACACACTCCTTGTAAGGTACCTTCTCGTCCTGCTTTTGTGCATAGGCCGGATAGAACCTGTCCACATAGGATGAAAAGATAGGGGGATAGAGGGTCCCCTTGTCTTATCCCTCTGCATGGTGTAACAGAACCTTTGACAGAGTCATTGATTAGGTAGGTGTAGGAGACTGTAGTCACGCATTGCATAATCAAGTTGATCCACTTCTCGTGGAATCCTAGCCTTTGTAGTAATTGTGCAATGAATTTCCACTCCACTCTGTCATACGCTTTAGACATGTCAGTTTTAACAGTCATTGTGCACTTCTTTTGAGCTTTAGACGTCTTGAGATATTGTAGAACTTCATGAGTGATTAGGATGTTGTCTGAGATTACCCTCCCCGGGATGAAAGCTGACTGATTTTCAGAGATTATAGAATGTAGTACTGGTTTCAATCTTATAGACAGTAGCTTTGAAATAATCTTGAAGTAGATATTGCACAATGCAATAGGTCGATAGTCGGCTACTCGCTTTGCTCCCACAATTTTAGGAATCAGTCTGACATGAGTTACATTTTGCGAGGGTTGGAGGATACCAGTAGTGAAGAAACGTTGGATTTCTTTGATCACATCAGCTCCCACCACGTCCCAATTAGCCTGAAAGAAGCTGGCTGAGAAGCCGTCTGGTCCGGGGGCCTTGTCTGGATGTATGGCAAAGGTAGTTTCCTTAATCTCTGTTGGTGATGGTTCTTTGATCAGCTCCTCGTTAATTTCTGATGTTATACACGGCTGAAGTGCTTTCTCCACTGTCTGCAGGCTTTCCTGGTGGGATGATGTGAAGATGTTATTGTAATACTTGCATATTACATCAGCAATCTGGTCTTCTTCGAACCATGGTACGCCGTTATCATCTTCAATCACTGTCATCCGATTCCTTGATTTCCTTGCCTTAGTTGTAGCATGAAAGTAGCCAGTATTTGCGTCTCCCAAAGTTAACCATAGCTGTCGGCTGCGCTGCTTCTAATATGCCTCTTCCTCTTTGTATGCTTTGATTAATGCTGTGTTTAAACCATGTATCAGGTCTTCGTGCGGGAGGAGACTAGACATCGCCACGTCCAGCTGTCCTTTAAGAGTTTCTATCGCTTTGCGGCTGTTAGCTTGGAATTCTTTACTCCACTGACAGATAGCTCTTCTGCAGCATGACAACTTTCCCTCGACATCCAAGTGAGGTACTGCATCCCAAGTCTTTTGTACTAGCTGTCGAAACTTTGGATTGTCTTTAAGTCTGCAATCGAATCTAAAGATTTTTGCTCCTGTCTTTCTCCTAGTATCCAGGAAGGTCAGAAGAGGTCGATGATCTGATCCCTCATACTTCAAATATTGGCATCGACAAGAGGGGAAAGCATCTAACCAACTGCTATTGCTCAAAGATCTATCAAGTCGACATTGGACTATGTGTGAGTTTCTCTTGCCTCTCCAAGATAGGTAGTTCCCATAGTGCTTGATATCAAAGAGTCCATTACTTGAAAGGAAAGTTCTAAAAGCACAAAACGTTCCTTCTGCCCTTTCAGGTCCTCCTTTTTTCTCACTATTATCAGTTAGTTCATTGAAGTCTCCTGACAGCAGCCACGGAGTTCCCGAGATCGGTTGGAGGGTACTTAGCTCATTCCAAACGGTGAGTCTCTTGGTGTGATCTGGTTCGCCATACACAAAGGTGATATGGTATGTTTTCCCTTTATCAGTGATCACTGTGTCGATGAGGTTCTTTGAACTTGATCTGACCGTTAATTGTATTTCTTTTTTCCATATCAGGAAGAGTCCTCCTCCACCTGGAGTGATTGGGGGAACAGCAAAGTGATTATCTATTGTTAACCACTGGAGTTTCTCTAGGATTGTCTCAGAGGTGTTCTTCGTCTCCATGAGGAAAATAATGTCTGGGGAGTTCCGCCTGTGGATCTCCTTCAGACACTGGACTGTTGCGGGGTTCCCCAGTCCACAACAGTTTCAGCTCAGTGTTACTAAGGAGTCGGGTGTGGAAGTACCCGAAAATCCTGGTTCTTCCTCTGTTTAGCCGGTATTCTCCTTCTTCCTGTATTAACTCCTTGGTTTCCTACTTCTGCTTTGCTTTGTGATTGTATATTTGGTGCGACTTGTGTTCATAAGCTTTTTGATTGCAAATCTGTATTGGTTTATATATGGGTTCATAAGCTTTTTGATTGCAAATCTGTATTGGTTTATATATGTTTATGTGAATCATGTTGGTGCCGCTTATCTATCTGGGTTAGACCCAATTTGATAAAATGATATACAAGCTTTTGCCATAAGTTTTATCTTATTTTATTTTGCCCTTTTGTTGTAAGATTTTATTCTCAGTTTTTTTGTTGGTCAACTATTTTATTATCTTTTTGTTATGGATATTATCTGTAAATCAACTGGTCAAGCTGTATATTAAATAAGCTACGAAAGTTCTCTTGTGAGATTCATATGGTCAGAGACCTATGTAGAGCCAAAGCAAGAAACTCATCCACATTAATCCAACGATGAAACAAAACTTCTTTTTGCTTTTTGAGAAAGGGTTAACAAAACTCTCTTTTTTTTTCTTTTTTTTGTTTTGACTTCTAAAAATAAAATAAAAATAATGGGAACACTTGAATACTAAAAATAGAAAAAAAAATAATTAAAATATATATAGACAACATAAGTAATACGAACACTTTGAATAACGCGCAACTTAAAACTCCATCATTGGCCTCAAAATGGTATACACAGTAAACACTTGAAAAATGGATATCCACTTTATATAATGAAGAAGCATTAACATTTTAAGACGATAATCTCGACTCAATATCTTCATTAGCATCTGTTTTGACTGTGGGTTGTTGTTTCAACTTCTTTTGGTCCTCTATTTCGTCTTCCTTCTCATTCATCTCTCTATCTTTCCCCCACAAAACACCATATAGCCCAATAACCACAAGTGCTGATCCCATAAACCTGATAATAATATATATATCATCTAAATCATCATCATCATCGTCCGGGTTTATATTAATGTTTATATAGAGGGAGAATAGAAACATACGTGCCGGTGTAGAGTTTCTCTTCAAGAAGAGTCCAGCTGAAAACGGCTACGATTACAAGCACTAAAGGGCTAAAAACAGAGACGTAGAGAGGACCTTTAATATTTATCGCCCATGACATTAAGCAGAACGCTAACGCAGACGCCACCACTCCCTGCATTCGCGTTTTAAATTACATATTAGCGTGAGATTGTTATAGAATCATATTATATATACCTATGTACATACGGCGTAAAGGGCGGCGATGAGGCGGAGAGGAGGGCTGAGGGACCAATCAGCGAGTTTATGATCGGAGATCAAAGCGATACCGCCACATTGGATACTTCCCATCAAACACATTAGAAGTGTGCTCGTGTATGGTGCTGCAAATGTCTCGCTCATTTTCGTCTGTAACCAAAATATATATTATAATCAACCATAATAATCTGTATACGTTAGACAAAAGGTCTAGTGATTTTTACCAACAAAAGAATGCAATAGCCAAATTAAAAATTAGTCTGATTTTACCAAAAAAATATGGCAGAAATAATACACAAGAATAAAACCTCCAAAATACCATTAATTAAATGATAATATAACTAAATTAGTCCATAACCTTGACTCTTATCCCCCAATCGAGTCCCATAAATACTAAACACTACTCCCTCTATTCCTAAAAGATACATGTTTAGAAAAAAATTGTTTTAAAAAAATATATTTTTCATATTTTTAATGTATAAATTAAATGTTAATTGTAAATTTCAAAAAATATAATTACATTTATTAAAATTATATTAGTGAAAACTTGTTGAAAGTAGTTGATTACGGAGATAATGTATTGGTAACTAAATTTTATATAATTTCTTAATAAGTATGAAAATCTTAAAATATGGATATTTTAAGAATATGGGGAGTAATCATTAGACTCAAATCCAAATATAAAAAAAAATGTCTTTTAAACTTTTAATTAATGTTATCAGTAATTTTTCCTTTGTGTGCTATCTTTGAACAGAAATGTGTTTTACTGCTATATGAGACTCTTTCTCCTAATTTTAGATATCTGATAGTTTGGGTTGTGTTAAAGATTAGGTTTTCCAGATAGGAATGATAACAAGATACACATGCTTATTGTATAAGTTGTTAAGCTAGATGGACTATAGCTTAACATAAGTTACCTGAATAATGAACCAAACGGCACAAGAAACGGCAGCAGCCATGATTAGGAAAGATCCTAAGAAAAAGTTAGAACCGGTAGAATCCGAACCATGGCTCGTGATGCTTTGAGCATAAGCCCAATGGATTTTGGACTCTCCAGTGCCTATGATGTGACCATGGTAGAAGGAGAGAACCATTGCTCCAGCCACACATACTACTGTCCCTATCACTTTGGCTTGTCCTGATACCTTTCTAATCCCTACAGCTTCTTGTCTGAAAATGTTGTTTAGTGTTAAAATATTTATTATAAACGTAGGAGTTCAGGCTAATGAAAACTTTATTAGTATATAGAACCTGAAGATTGCGGCGAGGAGGAAAGTGACCGCCGGTAAGAGATTAGTTAAGGCGCAAGCGATGGTCGGAGATGAATTCTGAAGTCCTATGAAGTAGAGCACTTGATTTCCTGTCACACTGCAAACAAAATGAAGTTAGACCGCTTTTTTTTTTTTTTTGTTAAACAAGTTAGACCGCTTTTTAACAACTCTTTCTAAAATAATTGTTTATAAATTAGATTATAATTACTAGGTAAAGTGTATATATATGTAAGATACCCAGTGATAGAGCAGAAGAAGACTTGGACAAGAACCCTTAGTGTGATCTTCGGTATTGTCTTACTGCAGAAGAAACCATGTTTGAAATTTACATTTTGTCAGTCAGTAATCATTAATCAAATGAAAAAGAAAACATAGTTTTTACCCACTAGGATGAACCATATTCAGGAAAATAGGATTTTAAAGAGAGAATAACTTCAACACTGAACAAAAGAACCAACTTCGACTTAGTCTGGAGTTTGCGGCCGTAACTACCGCTACCCGGATCTAATTTATAAGTGGGAGTGAGTGATTATTTAGAATGTTTTGGATTCGCGATAAAGAAGTGAAAATATTATTTTTTACCAAAAAAACAACTGAATAAAAGATATATTTTGGAATTTGTTATATTAAAAGAAAAAGGGAAAAAAAAATCATCTGAGTGGAGTGAATGCCCTATACGCGTGTAATATATGCGTGTCTTTCTAATTGGTTATATGTTGTGCGTTTTTAAAAGCTTTTAATTTGTGGGAAAAAGGAGTGAGCCAGTTAAACGTCATCGTATTCGTATGAGTACGTGCCCTGGCAGTATCAGCCGATACTTAACTCCCCTGGCATCATGTGTTTGTTTGTGTGTTTGTGTGTTTGTGTGTTTCCGTTTTAAGAAAGAATCATGACGCAAGAATTGTGTGAGACTGCATCACATTTCTCATTTGTTTCTCTCGAAAATTGGAATCAATGATGATGTTATTACGTATAATTCGACAAACGACTGTGATTGACGATTACTGGATGAATCAGAGACTCTACTAACGTACTAGTTTTTTTTTTGAAAAGTAAATAACGTACTAGTTTTAATAACCAAGACAAAAAGAAAGCTAGTGTCACTGTGTCAACATTATAAATACTATTATTCCAATTCTAAGAGTGGCTTTTTACCAAATGTTTTTTTCTTCTAAAAGTGGGTACTCGGAAAATGGATTGCGCTTTACCTATTTTTTTCACAATTTCCGTAATAGTTAGTCATTAAGAAATCACAGCTTACAGTAATACGCGTAGTTATATTCTAGGGGTTAACTGAGAAGTGCTGTAAATGCTATAGAAACCAATTTCTTAAGCCGTTTTATCATACTTTAGATTTTAAAAATGAATCTAAATATATAAAAAGTTAAAAAGAAATATATTAACACTGGAAATCAATTTTTCTACAGATTTGTTTTATTGAATTTCATTTGTCTCTGAAAATAAATCTATGGCAACAAAAATTAAATCTATAGTAAAAAACTTACAACTTGATTTTAAAACAAAAATATAAAACTACAGCCTTTCCAATCAAATCCTGATTATCTTACTCATTTTAATCTTAATCCTCCAAATGGAAATTAACTACTAGCTGTCAAACGTTTGAATGTTAAAAATCTATTACTGAAGTAACCGTAATATAAATTAAGTTATTAACATTAAAAATATATTGACCTTTTGTAACCTTTTTTCAACAACTTAAATGCAAGCTATAGTTCTAGGTTAATTAATGAAAAGCTATCTTTTTTTTGGTAAAAATGAAAAGCTATCTTTTGTAAAACTTTGGAACGTATTTAATTTAGTTGATGTAAAAAAGGTGGAAGAGGTAAAATCATTGACAGCACAGTCCCAAAAGCCATTAGTAGATAGAAATTAGTTTTTTATAGTTAATTATACACACACTGTACCATGTTACGTTTTATATTATTGATGATTCAACATCATCGTTCTGTACTCTCAGTTAGACGACGTAATACGAACTTGAAAAATCCCTTTTAGATGTTAACTTCAACCAATATTTTAGCTATTGTACAACAACGAAGATCTATGTAAATAAAATATAGACTCAAGAAGCATATATGAAAACCTTAATTATTTAGAGCTCGAAAAGATAATAGAAAAGCTAATCATATAAGCATGCATGTCCAAAAACGTTAGTTGATCAAACTTTATGCATAGATATTAGTGAGTAGGATTTTGTACCGTTCAAGGAAAAGTGCGACCGGTAAAGTGGCGATAGAGGCAAAGATTTGGCGATAAGCTACAAGGATGAGAGGCTTCATGCCGGCCTCCATAGCCATCTTCGACGTAATGTTCATGCCTGCGTAGCCAATTTGCACTAACACCATCGCCAAGGACGGCAGCATATCTCTCGATTTAACCATCTTTCTAATTTTTTTTATATTTATTTTTCTCTCTATATATGTTTCTCTCTATATCACTAATCAATAACAATGATTCGAGAAATGAGAGATGGGTTCTTTATAAAATTTATTAGTTTCCCCCAAATCTATCATTTTCCATACTCGGCCTTATATATATATTTTTTTTTTTGAGCAACTACTCGGCCTTATATTTATAGCCGAAATACATACATATATGTGTGTGTGTATATATATATATATATATAGAGAGAGAGAGAGAGAGAGAGAGAGAGAGAGAGAGAGAGAGAGAGAGAGAGAGAGAGAGAGAGAGAGAGAGAGAGAGAGAGAGAGAGAGAGAGAGGTAAGAAACGGTTCGAGAATGAAGTTTGCTTGGAACACTTGTGCTCCCTTTAGGGCATACGAACAAGAAACAATAGGTGATATGTATATATCGTTTGTTATATTTATGGCAATTATATTCTATATTGGCGTTTTCCCAAAAAATTAACTTATTATAATTTTATCTTTCTGAACTCTTTTTTGGTTTCCGTTTATTCATGGGACGTTAGGTGGAGAGCTTGTGAATGAATGGATGTAGCACGCATGCATGAACGTTTTTTGAAGCTTCAAGCAATCATTTTGTTTTTGCGAAAACTCGTTTCTGTAGTATTGAATTAAGGCTTTGGTTTATCGATTTGTTAACTATCTCAAATTAAGTATGTTGAAGTGATATTTCAATATATCACGCTCACATCTTACCAACGAAAAAAGTATGCATTATAAAGTCTAATATAGATTCTTATCCCGTAAGTTGGAAAATAGGCACGGGTTGTTAAAACATTGGCATACGTCGCGTGCGTAGATTCATATACGTATCTTTCTCAAATTTTATATATATATGATAATATTACAAATGAAGAGTATCATTTTATTTCTGAATAATTCTTGGGTTCACTCCCTAGGGTGAACCTCTAGGTTCACCAACCAATAGGATTTAGTTATTTCAAATTTAACATCTTTTAAAAAGACTTATTCTTGGGTTCACCCCTAGAGTGAACCTAGAGATTCACCCAACCAATAGGAATCACTCATTTCACAATTGATATCTTTTAAAAAAGGAAACAAAATATTATCAAGTTATATTATATTTTTAAAATACAAAAAGTTAAAAATAAATAAAAGTAGTAATATATGCAAAAAAAGTTTAATTTTTTTAACTTCGTCATCAAAACACTAAACTCTAAACTCGAAACTAAAAATATTAAACACTAAATCTTAAAAATACCAAATCCTTAATCCTAAAAAGAGTTTAGGGGTTAAAATTAAGAGTCTAATATTTTTAAGATTTATTGTTTTAGTGTTTTGTATTTTTGATTTAAAATTTAGGATTACCCAAGGGTTTATGATTTACCCAAGGGTTTAGGGTTTAAAGTTTAGGATTTAGGGTTTAATATTTCGATAATGGCATTGAAATATCTAATTTTTTTTTTTGCATATACTAGAGTTTAGGGTTTAGAGTTTAAGATTATCCAATGGTTTAGCGTATACCCAAGGGTTTAGGGTATACTCAAGGGTTTAGGGTTTATGATTTAGGGTTTAGGGTTTTTTTTTTGATGATGTTAAAAATATTTTTTTATAAATCATTTTTTGTAACTACTATTATTTTTATTTTATTTATTTTAAAAACATAATATAACTTGACAATATTTTATTTCCTTTTTTTCAAAGATATCAATTGTAAAATGATTGATTGGGTGAACCTCTAGGTTCCCTCTAGGGGTGAACCCAAGAATAACTCTTTTAAAAATGAAACAAAATATTGCCAAATTATATTACGTTTTAAAAATAAAAAATAAAGTAAAAATAAATAAAATAATACTAAATGCAAAAAAATAAGTATTTTTCAAACAAAAAAATTAATACCACAAAAAAAACACTAATCTCTAAATGTTAAACCCTAAATCCTTTAGTAAACCTTTGGATAAATTATAAAACTTTGATTTAAAAAAATTATTTATAACATAATCAACAAAAAACTATACCCTAAATCCTAATCCTAAACCCTAAACCTTTGGGTAAACCTTAAACCCTTGGGTAAATCCGAAATTCTTGGATAAATCTTAAAATTTAAGATTTATCCAAAAGTCTAAGATTTAATGTTTGTTGGGAGCGTTAAAAATATTTTTTGAAAATATTTGTTTTAGATTAAAAAGTTTTGTTTTTGTGATTAGTATAATTTTTATTTAATTTTTATTTTGAAAGTATAATATAATTCGATAATATTTTGTTTTCTTTTTTAAAAAATATTGAATTTTAAATGACACAATTCTATTGATTGGTGAACCTATAAGGGTTCACCCTAGGGGGTGAACCCAAGAATAAGTCTTTATTTCTGGTATCAAATTGAGTTAAATATTGTAGATCAATCAACGTTATCAATGTCATATTTTGTGCGTATTCCTTAATTTTAATGTTGAAAACTAGATAATCTCATCTACATTATACACATGGACATACTTAATGCTGAAATAGCTCTATAAATAATTGCACCTTAGAGCATGATTATCGGCGTTTGTTAGCTGAGTTCTTAGTGTAGTTACAATTAAAAATAAATGAAAATTAGCTATTATTAGAAAAAAGTTTCTTAATTAAGGAACAATATGAAACATTTCTTAGAGACAGGTGTCTCTCATCTCTCTCTCTCTCTCGCCTTCTCCTCTCCTCTCCTCTTCTCTCTCTGTCTCTCGCCTTCTCATCTCCCTTCCCCATCCAACTTTTGTCTCTGTCTCTTCTGTCTCAACTCGCCTTCTGTCTCTCTCTCCAACTTTCTTCTCTATCCAACTCTTCCCTAACAACACGAGATAAAAAAAAATGGGCTCATCACCAAACCTCTCCACCGTCCTTGAACTAACCTGCACTTTCCTCTGAGGAGAGCTGTGATTACGTGAGTTTTTTTTTAATTCAGTTTTTATCTCTTCAGTGAAGCTTCTATGTGTAATCCACTGTGATAATGATCGTCTATATCTGTTGTTGATCCATGCGGATTAATTGTGTCAATTAAAATCGTGTTAATTAATTTTGTTGTTATTTCCACTGATTTTGGGATATTGGTTGGACCTTTTGTTAGTAATTGAGAAAACATAAGACTTGAATTTGGATCCTTTGATTTGTTTGTGCAGGTTGAAGTTATATATAATTTAATTTCGAATCCAAAAAAAAGTGTTGGAGAACAGAGGACAGAAACGGATGGAAGTTGTGGAGGAGCCACCAGGTGATCAGCTGAAATTGAAGTCTCTTATGTTGAGATTGAGTGAAGAGAACGATCCTTCTTTGCAGTTGACTGGTCTTACGGAGTTGTGTGAAGTGTTGTCTTTCTGTACTGAGGACTCGCTGTCCGGGGTGATGGCTGACGTGCTCTCCCGGGTGCTTGTTAAGTTGGCGAAGGATGAGAGCAATGGTGATATCATGCTGCTCGCGATCAGAGTGATTACTTACTTGTGTGATGTTTATCCGCGGTCGGTAGATTTCCTTGTAAAACATGAGACTATTCCTGCTCTCTGCCAAAGACTACTGGCGATTGAGTATTTGGACGTTGCTGAGCAGGTATGATCCACGACGACCTCCTCTTCAACGTTGTATAACTAGGCTTAGGATTATAATCAGTTTGTGCATAACATTTTCAACTTTCCTTTTGGCTCTGTAATGATTTTTTTTACAATGTTTATTTTGGGATTGAAAATTAATATTTTATGTTTAACTAAGAACCAACAAATGTATCTACCAATAATTTACTCTTTTGCTCAAGTATCTTAACTTTGTCTCTTAATCTACATATATTAATAAACTATCCTAAGAAACAAAATCTTGGTCCTAGCAATAAGGATGCTCTAATATCACTCAACATTAGTATATAGTTTTTGTCAAAAAAAAACAGTAGAATATAGTTGGAGCGAATAATTTGAAACCATAAATTAGGGGTGGGCGTTCGGGTACCCATTCGGGTTTCGGTTCAGTCCATTCGGGTTTTGGGTTTTCGGGGTCAAAGATTTCAGCCCCATTCGGGTATTTATAAATGTCGGTTCGGGTTCGGTTCGGATCTTTGCGGGTTCGGTTCGGGTTCGGATAACCCATTCAAATTATTTTTAAAATTTTAAAACTCATTATATACTTTAAATTTTCAAAATCTATAAGAAAGATAATATATTACATATAAATTTTAATAACAAATATGTCAAAATACCTAAATTTAACATATATATTGGTTTTCTTTGAATATTTGGATAGATAATGAATATATATTTAACTACTTTTGGTGTTTTTACTATACTTTAGCTATTTTAAACATTTACTTTTTACTATTTTCATATATTTTTCGAGTATTTTAGAAAACTTAAAGGTATCTTATATATTTTGAATGGTTTTAATATACATTATATCTAAAAATAATTTATATATTTAAGTATATAAATCTATTTCGGATATATTCGGGTACCCGAAATACTTTGGTTCGGATCGGGTTCGGTTTCGGTTTTTTAAATACCAAAATTTTGAACCCGTTCGGATATTTAATCAATTTTGGTTCGGGTTCGGTGCTACTTTTTCGGATCGGGTTTGGTTCGGTTTTTCAAGTTCGGATTTTTTGCCCAACCCTACCATAAATATCAGAAAATGATTGAATTTTTAAGACAAAATAGAAATTCTATTTTTTTAGGAAACGATGTAAAATTCATAATTTAAAATTTAGAACTTTTACGAAATTAATCATAAAGATGAAGCGATCAGCCGACGGAAAGAGAAGGGAGAGACACACGGCCGTAACCGTTTCGATCGAATCTGTTAGGACACAAATATACCTATAACCTTTCACATGTTGACAAATACTTGTATTACACGGTACCCTGCTTGTCTCGGAAGCGATGTTAAGGTCTCTTATTCAAAAGTGAAACTCGCTGTACACACCGATCTAGGAGGGGTAACCAACCTAGTTATGTAATACATTAGTAGCAATGTTTAACAAGACCTGCAATCCAAATATAGGAACAACGATGAAATTTTACATATTTCACCTGTCGGTTTAGCTCAAATACTGGTCTTCATATGAATTGATGATTAACTGCATCATGTTGTTGATTGATGCATAACCAACTAAACCTTTGATCTCTTCTTCAGTTAAAAAGCAGAACATGAACTCGGAGCTGGACAATGAGAAGAATGTGTGTGTGTGTGTGTGTGTGTTAATTCATGTTCTCCATCTTTTTTCAGCATAGGAAATGAAAATATCTTTGAAACTTTTGCTTTTGTTATTTGCAGCAGGTGTAACTGTAATCAAAACGGTGCAAATCCTTTTTAAGGGACGTACAAATAAAATATCAAAAGTGAATACTCGGCTGTACATTTTAGCAAAAAAAAAAAAAAATACTCGGCTGTACACACCGATCTAGTATTACTTATACGTGAGTCTCAACACAAATCCGGTTCCATATACAATCATGTTGAGTCCATGTGTTATAGTGTCATACGTATCTAAACATATCCTTCTCAATCCCCTGTTCATTCAAATGCAAAACCGTAAGAAACGAATAAAAAAGAATCCCAAAAAGAAGAACAAGAAGATGCAGAAGAAAAAAACAACTGTTAAAGAACAGAGAAAGTCCCGAAAAGATCTGTGTTTGATAATCTGATTAATTATTATTGTACCTCGAGCTGAGATCTTGAAATTGGTGTGCTTCTATCTGTATCTGAGTTTTCCTCTTGCGCTCTGCACCATCTCCGGTCCTGTGAGTTGAATTCTTGCTTTATGTTTATACAAATTATGTATACTTTCTTGTTTATTGAAAAGGTTATTGGTAGAAACCCCATTTGAAAAATAAAAGTAGACGTTCAAGTTGGTTTACTCGAGCTTGTGCATATAGCCGTGGGCTTATGGCTTTTAACTGGATTTTGAGCTCAACCTAAAAGCTCAATTAAAGTATCGTATTAAGAAGCTAGGAATGTACGACATTGTTTTGTGAGTGGGTTGAATCACATAACAAGTGTCTGGACAACGTGAAGAATCTGGGAGTTGAGTTCACTCCTAAAGAAATCAAGCCTTAGAGACACTATATATAAGTATTATTGGATTGATTTAAGTTTTGTGGAGAGACTTTTAATGATAGTAAATGGAGCAATTTTGTTGTTTTGGCTAAAATAGTCACTAAAATTAATCTTATACAATAAATACATTCAATTTAGAGTTTGAGGTTATCTGTATTAATATGATAAATCCACTGTTATTTAAACATAAGTTTTACAAAACATTTTAAAATCTAGTGTTATTGAATTTGTCATTTTATAAAATACTCTAAAATTTACTGTTATTGAACAAAATTTAAACTAAAAATTTTAGAGTGTTTAGGTGTTTTAAAGTGTTTGAGAAAAACTTTTTAGTTATAAAAATTAAAATCAAAATCTCTTAGTTTAGATGAGATTCTAGAATTATTTAATAAAAATCACACCAAAATTTCAGATTTTCTGCAATTATCTAAAAATTCACTGAAAAACAAATCACTTTGGATTTAAAATTTAATACTCTCTATAATCTAATAGTTCACATGAAACATTTAAGACCACACAAAATTTTCTGAAAACTCCATTATATCTTTATATATAAAAGACTGTTTTCATCCTTCCTGGTTGAGACACGTCAGATCCAGCCTGGAAATTCGACTCCTGTAGTGCTGACACGTCGGATCCACACCGTTTCATTTAATCAGGTGATTCATGGGCTTTGTCTACGTCATATTTTCTGGGCCTGTTGTGATTTATACCAAGAGGGCCCGAGATATCATCATCCTGTTATCCTATAGGCTAGGGACGAAACCGAAGTCGCGTAACACCTACCTCCGACTGCGATCTGTGTCGATTCAGATTTCATTCTCACCATAACGGTCTAAGTAAATGTTCTGTCTTGAATCCTATGAAATCAATCATCCATTACGTCGCCTTCAATTCTCTTCTTGGATGTGAGAGTCCTTGATTTTGTTACATTACTTCTCATTGATTTTAATATGCTCTAAGGTTTTCTCTTCCGGCATGAAGTCCGGCAGTTGTAGCTTTAAGTGCTTCTGTTATCCTCCTCTTAAGTGGATTCGGAGATGGGTTCCTTTCAAGGACTTCATCAAGGCAATGCAGGTTTACAACTTTATGATTCTAAGATGAATGAAGCACTTAGTTTGAAACAATAATGATCCTTTTAGTGTCCTAAGCGTATTTGATATCTCTTTATCTATACTGATATGCTATGAATCTCCAATTTAATCTTTTATGCAGATGCTGTCTCCGCCATTATTGGTCCTTACGATTGCGGAGGCTCTCACAGACCAGTCAGAGTCAAAGCAATAAGCCCCAGATGGTACTGCCTCTAATGCATCTTCAGAATCACAATCTGAGTCGCAGACGTCTCAGTCTCTATCAGACATCAGGTACTTGATGTCTGTGTCTTATCTACAAAATTTATTATGAAGCTCTTGAAAATTTTGCAAAATCCCCTGAAATAATTAAATCACTTGACGTAGCCGTTTTCTGAGTATCATCTAGATATATCTTAACTTTTCTGTAAATTCAGGGTTGAAGAGGAGGCTACACATCCTCCAACCAAGCAAGACTGGATTAAAAACTGTATGAAGAACTGGAAAAGCAGAGACTTAACTTGCCAGATAGGTACTTTAAATTTTTAGTGTTGTTATATGAAGAAGTGCTCTTTTCAATCACATAGCTTATGAGAGATGATGCATTTTACATTTTTTTCCTCAGGTCAAACTTGGAGAGTTAGAAGCTGATCATTCCGAAATCAATGCTATTAATGACAAGCTGCAGCACTCTTACAATGAACTTGTGGAGTTCAAGCTCCTTCTTGACAAGGTAATATGACAGAGAGTCCTCATTTGGTTCATAACAAATTTGACAGCTCTGTGATTACTTAAAAGATACTATTATAGATGATCTTTGGTCAGCACAATTTTAATGACTGTACATGAATTTCCATTGTGTGAATTGCATATTTAAACTGTTATCTTAAACCGTTGGATATGCATCTCATGCTTTCATGTGACTGCTGTAATTTTTATAGGCTGGTGATCTTTTTGCTTCAGCCCATAGACGCCCTCAAGGCTCCTTTGCAGCAGGAAGAACGAGATATGGAACGTTGTTCGTTGTTGATCCCAACTCTGGGTAGAAGGTTAACTTCTTTTTTTCTACCTTAGCTTCTTAGATATTAAAAGTGCAGCCTTTTTCATCCATGTTATAGTCTAAATTCTATATGTAGTTAAGACGTTTTCATCTGCATATGTTTATATTTGACATTGGTTCTGCCTCTATTGTTTTATTTTATTTTGTTGATCTGCCTAACAAAAAATAGTTTTACATGGAATGCTGGCTTTTGCAGAAAAAATATATTTATATTGTTTTCCTCTATTGGAGTTTGATTTTTGATCTAAATTAATGCTCACGACGGAGAAACATGTATTTGTTGTCTTCTATTTAGGGGGAAGAACAAAAAGTACAATTCTTAAGATATGTTAAGCTTTTCGGGGCAGTCGCTATCCTTTCAGTGAAGATCTTGGCAGACGAGCTAAAAAGATGACTGAAGTTATGTATTATCTTATCTCTTGATATATGATTTATTCTGATGTTTTTTGTTCTGTCTAATCACGATGAGTTCTGTGTATTCTTTTTATGCTCAACTATTAGTTCTGTAGCTGTAGTAAGTTTCTTTACTCAAGTAAAATATTTTTGTTTTCCTATACTATCTAAATCAATTGGGCATAATAGCATCATGGTTTCGTTTCTTTAGAGGAGTCTTCTCAATTCGCTATTGACCAGATGCATGAGTAGTCATCTCTGTATCTCTAGCGACTGTATATCAAGAACTTGCAAGTCGGATTTCAATACAATTCAGTTTATTTGAAATAATATATGTGTAATACTCAGAGTATTATACATGTAACAATGGGTCATTGTTTGTTATTATGTTGTCCAGTCTTTGAGTGTCATTTATTCAGTGCCTACTTCTGAAAATATTTTACATCTGTATGATTACTGTCTTTGCTTCTATAGTTACAATCATATCTTTTTTAAATAAAATCAACTTTATATTGTTAGTCTGATTTTTTTGTTTGAAACAGGTGGTAAGCTATAAACCTAAGATACGCTTAAACTCATCCCTTAAGTGTTTTAAACAAATTTAATTTTGTGTTCACCGAGAAAAATTTAAATATTTTCTTATTTACTTTTTTTGACTTTTTAATACATCTATGTTCACAAAAATAAAGTAAAGTTTAAAAAATCAATAGTGTATGTATGAAGTTTAACAAAAAAAATTAAACCTTCAAATCATTTAAAAAATTGAAATAAAAGTAACAAAACCGAATAATACATATATTTTAAAGTAATTATCAAAATTTGAGATAAACTAAATATTTGTTTTCCTTATTTTCCGTCCGTAGGGCGGGTCTGCCCTAATATATATAAATATAGGGTTCTAACCTAACAAAGCAATTTATTGTTTGTCACCGACATATCAAATTCAATCAATTGTAACAGATTCATCATATTCAGCAAAAAAAAGAAAAAATTCTCATAAATATATCAAAATTAAAACTCCATCATATATAACAAACGCATTTCTTTTTTTTTTTATAACAAACGCATTTCAGTAACAACACAAAAAATAACAATTCTCCTAAACCATAATATCTAAACGTTTCAATCAGGTGACTATATTAAACCCAAAATATCAACTTTAGAACATAAACACATCAACATACGAAGATATTACAATCTTCCGAGAAAACACACCATGGGCCCATAACCTCTATATAAACTTATCTTCGACATAAAAACCAAACCTGCATTCTCACCTCCCCAACGAGATCTAATCATCAATATAAAAAGAATTGATACAAATCAAATAGAGATATATGTGTGTTCTTCCAACTACGGATTATCACAAGGAAAGATGTAATGCCAAATTAAATCTTAATGTATAATTAAAAGTTAAAACATATGTTACTTAACAAAGGAAATATATAATATAAAATAAAATCATAATTAATTTTCTATATAGCATGGTTTATTTAGATTTCAAATTGTACGAAGTCTAACCAATATGTATATTTTTCATATAAAAATATAATAAACATATAAATTTGCATCCCGCCCGTAGGGCGGGCTTTTCCTAGTTTATATAAGAAAAATTGTTACACAACAGTTGCATATACAAAACGCAACAAGGCCACATAAACTTTTGTTTTAACATATAATAGTTTAAATATTTGTTACACCACATCTCTCATAATCAATCAAAATGTCACATAGATAAATAAATAAAATATTAATTTTTAAAAAAAAAACCAAAATAGCTTAAAAAGAATAACATCAATTTTAACAATGCTAACATGGATACCTAAATCCTAAACCCAAACTATCCTCTAAACCCAAATCTTATATCTTAAATCTTAAACTTAAATCTTAGACTTTGAACCGAAATCTTATACCATAAATTCTAAACCCAAACCTTAGAATTTGAACACAAACTCTAGACTCTAAACTAAATACCTAAATCATAACTTTGAAATCTATAGAAGTTAGATTTAAGATTTGTGGTTTGGATTTAAGAACTAGAGTTTAGATTCATAGTCTAAGATTTAGATTTAGGGGTTAGGGTACAGAGTTTGGATTAAGAGTCTAAAATTGGGGTTTAGGATTTAGAGTATTTGATTTGAGTTTAGGATCTAGGATTTGGGTTTAGTATCTAAGATTTGAGTTTAGGATCTACAGTTTGGATTTAGGGTTTAGGGTTGGATTTAACATTTAGCTAGACCCTATAGGGTTTGAGTTTAAGATTTATGGTTTGGATTTAGGAACTAGGGTTTGGATTCATGGTCTAAGATTTGAGTTTAGGATTTAGGGTATAGAAAAAGATTTCCATATGCTGGAAAGTCACTTATTGTCCACATAACTACTGTCCGCATATAAAAGTTTTCTTTGCAGGAAACATCGTATGTCTCAGCACCAGCCGCCCGTAATTGTTGCAACTCATATATTAGTTGTTGAAGAAACACATCTTGTGGTCTCTTAGGATGTCCTGGCCCGGGGACGAGAATGGAGAGGAAAAAAAACTCTCGTCGCATGCACAAATTGGTGGCAAGTTGTACGGTGTCACAATCACTGGCCATAGAGAATATTGTCTTCCATGATAAACATTTCTTCTCTGTTCAGCAAATTCTGGATATGTTGATTAGAAATGTTTCCAAGTCTTCGCATTTGAAGGATGTCTAATCTCACCATTTGTGGAATGCTCTGCATGCCATCTCATTGCTTTCGTTGTGCGCTCACACTGATACAACCTCTTCAATCTTTCCGTCAAAAACAAATACCACATTCTTTTGAACAGGACCAGAACTCTTACCCTCGTCTCTTGATAGTGAGGTTTCCTACAAAATTGGCATTTATCATGTTTCTTATCCGCTCTCCAGTAGATCATGCAGTTGTCGATACATACATCTATCACTTCGTGCGGTAATTGAAGACACACAACAAGTTTCTGAACCTCATAGTATGAACCCGGTGCAAGATTATCCTCTGGTAGAACACCATTAACAAAATCAGCAATCGCATCCGCACATTCTTCAGCCAAATTATAATCTCTCTTAATACTCGTCAATCTACTTGGAGATGATAAGGGTGAATGACCATCTCTACAACTTTTATACAACTGTTGTTTTCCTGTATCCAACATGTCAAAAAATCACCTCGATTCGGGATTTGGTTCTTGCCCTCTGTAATGATCATGTACCATATGCTCAATACTTACACCATAATCTACATCTGTTCTCGGTTCTTCTAACCAACCATAAGGCTGAGGTTTGTTAACATGCTGATGTTCGCTAGTACTACCATATTCAAAACCAGTTTTTCCATAAAGATACCAAACTTTATAATTTCGTGTAAACTCTTTCATATACAAATGACTCCAAACATCTCATTCTCTTATAATCCTACTATTATTACAAGTAGAGCAGGGACATCTTAACATACCAGTATTTGCATCCGGTTGCTGTTGAACAAGCTTCATGAATTCTCCAATACCTCAAATATATTCTTCTGTAAGCAAATTGATGTTGGGATCCAAATGAAGTTTATCCATCCACGAACGAAAATAATCTCCACAAGACATGATTTTTTTGGATTTCTTGTGATTAGAGAGAGTGAAGAGAGAATGAAGAGTGAATAAGGTGAATTTTGTATTTATAGGAAAATATTTACGGCATTCCGACGAGATTTCAATGAAACTTTTTAAATTCGTCGGAATTCCGTCGAAATTTTGAAATATCAAACTGCTATAAACGGGCATATATAATCCCTCGCCAACTGTCAATTTTTTGTCGGTATTTCGTCGGTAGATTCCGATGAATTTCCGAAGACAATAACGGTTATATATTTTGTCGAGAAATCCTCTGTATTTCGTCGGAATATATTGACAAAGTTTTATTGTCGGGATATCGTCGGATAAATCTGACGATATTCCGACGAATTTTTGTTTTTAGATTTCGTCGAAAAATAGTCAGTAACGTCCGACGATGGATTGGTCCGTCGGAATGTCCGTCAGAGTTTGCTTTATTTTCTTGTAGTATTGGTTCAATGTCTAAAAATTCGACGATATCCGGATGAATTGTTGTTTTTAGATTTCGTTGGTATATCGTCGAAAAATAGTCAGTAACGTCCGATGATGGATTGGTCCATCGGAACGTCCGTCAGAATTTACCTAACTTTCTTGTAGTGTTGGTTTAATGTCTAAAATTTAGGTTTAAGATTTAAGGTATAAAATTTGAATTTAGGGTCTAAGATTTTAGTCTACAGTTTAGGGTTTATTGTTTGGGTTTGGAGTTTACATACGGTGTTAGCGTCATTAAAATTAATATTATTTTTTTAATTATTTACCTTTTTCAAAAAATATTGAATAATTTTTATTTTTTTATTTGATGGTTACGACGGTGAATTTAAAGGTGAACCAAAGTTTCATTCTCCTTTTTGTATATAGTGATAAGGTGCCAAAAAGGGAAAAAAAAATTGTGGTGATAAATATGTTTTCGTTAGTGGAAACCAATGAAACCACATATACGTTGGAAGGTGGGGACGAGATTATGTTATTGTAGTGTTATACACGTGGAATCCAAAGAGATGAGTTTGCGTATAGAACCAAAATATATATTGGAAAGTTGTTTATTGATACTTATAACTACCACACCAATCATTGACACATAAAGTGAATGGAGATGAACGGTGGAGGAAAAGTGGTTTGTGTCACCGGAGCTTCCGGTTACATAGCGTCTTGGATTGTGAAGCTTTTGCTCCTCCGTGGCTACATCGTCAAGGCTACTGTTCGTGATCCAAGTTTGTTCCCTCCTCCTGTCTTTTGTCTTTATCCTGTTTGTTTTACCTTCAGTATTTTTATAGATGAAGATGACAAGTTGAACTAAATAGTTTAAACTAAATCGATGAGAAATAAATATTTAGGCATGACTAAGAACTGATAGAAAAACTGAATCGAAGTAAACCATGCATGCAAAAAAACAGATCGAATCCAGAATCCAGAATCCAGATTCCAGAAAGTACTTTTGGGTTTTGTTCTGTCATGTGAAGGATTGTGTCTCGGTTCGTTTTTTTTCACCTTTGTGAAAGTCTTTGGAGAATAAACACACGTTGCAGTTCTATCATTTGGAACCTTTTTTTTTTTGTTCAACTGATCATTTGGAACCTAAAGCAGTTAAGATGGCGGGGTTGTTCTAGTTTAATTTGACTTCTCTATGATAGTTTGGTTTGGTACAGTTTACTCTTTATAATCCAATTTTTGGTCCGGGCTAACTATATAATACACCCTTTTGTTGTCAACTATATTTTTAGCATAATGATGACATGGAGCCGAAAATATAAACCACACGTTTCTTTTGAATTGAAACATCATCATCACATAACGTTCTAACCGAAATATAGCATAATATTGTGTTAGTGTATATCAGCATCTTATAATTCTTATTTGACAATATTATCGACCAAAAATAAAAAAAATAATAAACTATATAAATATTACGAATGACAAGCATATCTATCCATTGAAACTTAATTCACTGCGGTTTATAACTGAACTGGGAGAAGGATAAACTAAAGAAGCATGTGGCTCATCTTCTCTTGAAGTGTACTTTTATTAACACATGTATATGTGTTTCTCCAGAGGATCAACAGAAAACAGATCATCTTCTTGCACTTGACGGTGCAAGAGAAAGACTTCAATTATACAAAGCAAGTCTTTTAGAAGAAGGTTCTTTCGAGCATGCTATTGATGGTTGTGACGCTGTCTTCCACACCGCTTCACCGGTTAAAATCACTGTCGCTGATCCTCAGGTTCGTCAGCGATATTACTTTGTTCAGAGCAACACAATCTTTGCTAGAAGCTTAATAGTTATTGTGGATTTTACAGGCTGAGCTGATCGAACCAGCAGTCAAGGGCACTATAAACGTCCTAGAAACATGCTCTAAAGTGTCTTCTGTCAAGAGGGTCATTTTAACGTCGTCCATGGCCACACTTCTTTCTCCTAATTTCCCCTTGGGACCGAACGTCTTACTAGACGAAACAACCTTCTCTGATCCAAGTGTTTGTGAGGAGGAAAAGGTTTTTCTTTTTACATTGTGCTTTAACACGTCGGTGAGTTATTAGAACTCGCAGTATTTCTTAATGACCTTTTTTATTTTTTTCTTCTGTCCAGCAATGGTACATACTCTCCAAGACTTTGGCCGAAAATGCGGCATGGACGTTTGCCAAGGACAACAACTTGGACTTGGTCGTAATGAATCCAGGACTCGTTATTGGACCAGTCCTACAACCAACTATTAATTTCTCAGTAGATGTGGTTGTAGATTTTATAAAAGGTAAGAACACTTTTAACAGGAAGCATCACAGACTTGTCGACGTGAGGGATGTTGCTCTAGCTCATGTCAAGGCACTCGAGACTCCTTCAGCCAAAGGCAGATACATCATTGATGCTCCTATTGTCACAACGGAGGAGATTGAGAAAATTCTACGTGAATTTTTTCCTGATTTGTGTATTGCTCATGAGTAAGTATTATCTTCTTATCATTTTATTTATTAATGCAATGATCCTTTTTCTATTCTACAAACCTAACAAACTCTTATAACTTTTAATAGGAATGAAGGCATTGATATGAATTCAATGACTTACAAAGTAGATGTAGAAAAGGTGAAAAGTTTGGGGATCGAGTTCACTCCTATAGAAACAAGCCTTAGAGACACTGTTCTTAGCCTCAAAGAGAAACATCTTGTGTGATCATCCCCTATGAATATATGCTTTTGTGTTTGTTTTTTTATTTATAATAATCATATAGACTCTAAATGTTTAATAGTCCCTCTGATAATGTAAATAGTTTTAACTAAAAGCATATGCTTAATTAAGAAAATTGTTATACTTCAAAAAATATCATTTAATATATAATAGATGTAATTTAACTAATAACAAAAAAGGTTACACAATCCATTGAAATGTAAAATTCTTCTAAAACAACTTTATATTATAAAACAGAGGAAATAGAGCTTAAGATATTCAACTGAAGCATGTGGGTGTCCATAGTCAGTAAAAGACCCCAAAAATAAAGGAGATGACCGGCATAATCAATCTAAGCTTGAAGCTTATTTCATCAAGAAGACAAAATGCTTCTTAGTTATCATACTCGTCTCTCTCGTTCAGACGAAACATCAACGTTCGTTCTTAACTTTAGCTAACTGAACCGAAGGGTTCTGTTTCTTGAGCTGATCCGAATTGGCGGATGCAGCAGGGCTCATGTTTGGTTTCTGATCTCGATTCGCGCGAACGTCCGACTTCGCCTTCTTGTCGAGCTTGATGACGTCATCTAGAGCCTCGCGTGCTCTCTTTTTAGCCACGGCAGCGTCTTTTCCTTTCCGCTCAGCTTCGCATCTAGCGAAGTTAACGGCTTTGTTCATGGAAGACGCGGAGATCTTGGCGGCGCATAAAAATGCAGCCGAGAGAGATTTATCGATGCATCGAACGCCGTTGGCGTCGATAATAGGGCGGAAGAAGGAGAATGAGTCAGGGTCACGGCAAGGAGGGCAGCGGTAAGGAGGGGATACCGCGTCGTCGCCGGCGCAGTGGATGTGAGTGTAGGAGCCGCAGTCGAAGCAGGAGACGCGGCGAGAATGGTGCGGCGGAGAAGAATCGTAGAAGGCGAAGCAGGAGGGGCAAAACGACGTCGGGTGTTCGCGTAGGAGGCAGTGCGTGCAGTAGAAGCTGAGGACGCAACGTAAACGTGCCGGGTGTATGACCCAGGAATCTCGGCTGCCGCAACGGTCGCATATATCCGGGTAATAAGCCGCCGCATCGGCCGAATCCGAAGTTGACGTCACCGAAGTCGACGACGGAAGGTTCATTGTCGCTGGTTTGAAAAAGTTAGGTTTTTAGTAATGTTTTAAAACTAGATCCTAGACCCATCGGCCAGGTTAATAAATAATTAATTTTATTATATAATAATATATTAGTTATGAAAGTAAATATAAAACCAATTTCCTAATTAACATACCTTCCTATGTTTTTGACCCAATTAACTCATATATAAAATCAATTTATACTATTATTTCTGAAGTGATTTTTTAAAAGTTAGAAGGTTAAAGTCAATAATATCTTTAATAAAATTTTATATATAATAAAAAGGAATTTATATTAATAATATTATTTTAAGAGTTATAAAACAGTTTATATATATCTATACTATTATTTACGAATTTATTATATAACTAAAAATAATTTAATATTATTAATATTAATTCTTTTTAAATAATATAATTTTTATATATTGTGTTGTTATCTTAAAATAATTGTTTATTTATAAAGGTTAAAAATTAGAATGATTAAAGTCAATGATACCCTTAATAAAATTTTATATATAATAAAAATGAATTTATATTAATAATATTTTTTTTAAAATAAGATAAGTCTTATATATTATGTTGTTATCTTAAAATAATTATTTCTATTATTAAAGTTAAAAAAGTTATAAAACAGTTTATATATATATATCTATACTATTATTTACGAATTTATTATATAATTAAAAACGAATTAATATTAATAATACTAATTCTTTTTAAATAATATAATTCTTATATATTGTGTTGTTATCTTAAAATAATTTTTTCTATTATAAAAGTAAAAAAAGATTAAGATGTAAAACAGTTTATAGTTAAATATTAATCAAACAAAAATATTTGTATAAAAATGTTTTCTAAAATATTTCTAATATGTTAGTTTTTCAAATTTTTTATTGTGTTGTTATCTTAAAATAATTGTTTCTATTATAAAAGTAAAAAAATTAAGATATAAAACAGTTTATAATAAATATTAATTAAAAAAATATTTGTATAAAAATGTTTTCTAAAATATTTCTAATATGTTAGTGTTTTAAAAATTTAATACAATAATAAGCATATATATTTTAATCATAATTTTTTCATATATAAACAATTTAATTTATTTAATTTTTGAAAATATAAATAACAAATTTGTGTTGTTATCTTAAAATAATTATTTATACTATAAAATTTAGAAATAAGATATAAAACAGTTTATCTATACTATATTATTATTTGCGAATTTATTATATGCTTATAAAAAAATTATTAATAATATTAATTAATAATATAAATAGTAAATTGTCAAGATGGTTTTTGAATTAATAAAATATAAACTAATAAATTTTCACAAGAAAATTATGTCCGCATATGCGGGTAACACACCTAGTAGTTAATTATTTTTAGTATTTTGCTATTAGCTATTTTTAGTATTTTTATTAAACATAAAATAATACTTTGGATATGTATATATTTTTTGTTTAACAACATTTAGAAAAATTTTAATTTTAGTCTCTATTTTTTATTTTTATTTAACATACAAAATACTAAAAATAGTTCAGTTTATTTTTAAAATTGTAATAAATTAAAATTTTTGATATTTAACAAAATAATATCAAAATTTTAAAATTCATAAATATTTATATGTCTAATGTGAATAATAAAACTAAACTTCAAATCCAAAATATACCAAAAGTAAAACATCTTTATAAATTGTCGATAATAAAACTGAAACCCCTAATTTTCAATTAAAAATTATATAAAATAGATTTGAAAAACATAATTAAAAACTTAAAAATAATAATTGTCTATTTACATTTACTTCATGTTAAGTGTACATGTTTATTTTAATAACCTGCATGTATTATGTTTTAAAAAATATTATAACACATCTATGTTAACCATCAAAATCTTTACTGTACTAAGACTATTTTAATAACTAAATGATATTTTATTTAGGTTAAAATATTTGAATTACATAAAAATATGTATTTTATCATTTCTAAAAAAAATATAGTTTTGACTTCTTATAAAATATAATGACTATTGAATTGCATAAAATTATTAATACCATACTTTCTTAATAACATTTTTAAATTAAATGAAATGTATTAAAAACATTATATTAAACATTTATATTTAAAACAAAAAATACTAATAATTAGAATTATATATTTAAGTCAAAAACCATAAAAATAAATAATTACTTTAGGTTTTTAAAATCTAAATGCTAAAATGATATTTGTGATGAAATTTATGCATCTATGTAGATTTACAATGATAATATTATTTTGAATTTAGAACTTTTTATTTTGAAATAATTTTAGTAAATAATTTATATGTGTTTTGATGAAAATATTTTATAATTTATATTGTAGAGTAGAATACTAAAAATATTTTTATTTTCATTTAAAATGAAAAACCAAAAACCAAAAACCAAAATCTAAAACCACCATTCATATTTTTCAAAAAACTAAAAACTACTGCAAAATCAAAAACAAAAAACTATAAACCAAAATCTAGAATCCAAAAACTAAAATCTAAAAACCAAAAACTAAAATCCAAAAACCTTTGAAACAATCATCACCTTAGTAACTTTTTACTGGGTTTTATTGGTTTTTAAATTTTGTTTTTTTTCGTAATATCCGAAAATTCTATGAAAAACTGAAAACTTCTTAGTTTACCAAAGGCGTCGTCAATGGGCGCAAGTAATTGGGTTTTACAGTTATTTACTTGGGCAAATGTTACCAATTATTTTATGGCTTGTTGGATATGGGCCACTAGAAGTGAGTCACACTATCTTACTTCATTTGAAAACATTTCTTTAGAGTCTAGACTGTGCTCCTCTGTTACGTAAGAGTTTTTTTTTTTTTGAGAAAATGTTATGTAAGAGTTGATTCTTGAATATAACAATTGTCAAAGTTCACAAAAAAAGATCTCTATAATTCAGGTATACAAATTACCTGCCACGCGTTTTTGGTCTATTTTAGATTATTGTGAATTTCCCTTTGCACACGCCACACGTTTCCTCGCAACCAAGATATAACATTTAGTTTCGCACTTTTGTAGTACCAACAACAGTAAAATCGAGATACTACTATATCAGTTTTACACGGTAGGTAGGCAGTGCCGCAGTGCAATATTAATTTAGGTTAGGGTTTGTTCACAGTCAAGGAAGTGCGCGTCAAAGTGTGGAAGTTCATTGCATTTTGCAAAAGATATTTAAACATGAAACAGGCAAACAAAAAGCTAAAAGGGCTCTATTTCTCTCTCCTCTGGCGATTAAAAAGGGGATCTGATACCCACCGTTCTCCGCCGTCGGAGGGCTCTCTGCTCACCGGCGAATCCCTCTTTCTCTCGCCCTCCTCTGCTCGCTCTCTTCTCTCTCTCATGTATCTCGATGCTCTTCTCGAAGAAGAAGTATCGGCCCCCATTTGCTCTCTCTTTCAAGGCTCGCCACTGGTTTCGTTCGCTTAAGAGGTCCGACATGGCTAAGAAGAAGATCAAATCCATCTCGCTCGCCGTCATCGCTGATTCCGGTGTTGCTGCTTCTGGATCTACGATTCTGGGAAATGATCTCTCTTCGCTGGTTTCCGTCTCTGCCGCCTCTCCTCCGATTGTTTTTGGGTCGTTGACTCCGCCTCATTCGGATACTGCGTTCAAGTTTGCGTTTGCGTCGCCTGGGTCGACGAACGCTGCTGAGTTGGTGTCTGTGAAGGAAGTTCCGGGTACTCACCAAGTCTCTTCTCCTCCTCCGGTCTCGGAGGTTCAGCCTGTTACAGGGGTTTCTCAGTCAGTTCAGTCCGCTCAAGTAGTCTCCGATCCTGAGGAAGGAAAGGTTCCCGAGGTGAGGAATTACGCTGCTCTACTTAAAAGTTCTACTCAGTTGCAGCAAATAGGCACTCCGGTGGAGCATGTGTCGGGTGCTCCTTTCGTCCTTATCCCTGATGAAAACATAGAAGCTGCAAAGCGGGAATTCAAGGACTTTATCTATGCTAGATTTCATGGAGATTACCCTTCTATGGGTAAAATCATTGGCATTGTCAACGCGGTTTGGGCAAGAACGGGTCCAAGGATCTATGTCCACAACATAGGACAAGGTATCTATCTCCTGCGAGTTCCTAATCCTCGCACTCGTGAGGTATTACTCTCTCGGTCCTGCTGGAACATTGGTGGCTTGCCCATGTTTGTTGCTCCTTGGGCGCCTGATTACTCTCCGGAAGAAGCACCGCTTACCAATGCAATTGTGCCGGTGGAGCTTCGGAACGTCCCGTACCTTCTCTTTAACAACGAAAGTTTGAGTCGTCTAGCTACTGCAGTAGGCAAACCGGAGTCTCTTGCACCGGAAACAGAGCGGAAGGAAAATTTTGAGGTTGCGAAGCTATTTGTCAGAGTCGATCTTACAACACCTCTTCCAAACAAGATAATCTCTGGCTTCTCAAATGGCAGAGAGGTGGAAATCAGTGTCTCTTACCCTTGGCTCCCAGTTAAATGTGATCTGTGTAAGAAGTATGGTCACATATCCTTGAGGTGCCCAGAAGGAGCTGCTGAGCGCAATACTGGAAAGGCAGGGCATAGGGGCTCTCCTCCACCAACCTCAAGAAGGCGCTCTAAATCAAGACCAGGTCGTTCTACAGAGAAAAAAATAAAGCAGGGCTTGCTTCGATACATCCCGGTGAATCGCTCCTCTTCTAACAATCCCAGCGACTCTGTATCAGGTGATGTGCCTAAGTTTCCTGACGAGGGTGCTAACCAGGCAGTTGATCCAATCCAGGGCTCTACCGTTCAGGACCTGGAGGAGGGAGAAATCTCCCAGGTAGTGATGGAGGAAACTGCAGCGGTTCACACTGCTCAAGGTGTCGATATGGTGCTCTCTCGGTCGTCTATTGAACAGCAGGGTTTGGTTGTGGTTCAGTCAGAGGATGTGGTTGTCAACGAGTTAATTGATACAGGTATCTCTTCAGAGGGTGCGACCTCTGCTACTGTGGTAAGTCCGGATGTGGTTGCTGAGCTCTCTACGGCTTGTCAGGATGGTCAGGGTGTTATTCTGCCTACAATTCAAGCTGCGGAATCTGAACCTGATTCTGATACTGCCGCTATTTGTGGAACTGAGGATGGGCTGGAAGGTGGCATTACAGATCAAGAAGCGGAGTCTCCTTCTGATTCTGATAATGCAGATCATCAAAAGGAAGGTGTGGCACACGAGGCTATTGTTACTGATGAGGTACCAGCTAGCGTCGAGTTGTCTAAGGAAGTGTGTTATCCTCCTGAAGAGGAGGAGCCGGAGAAGCCTTTCATCCTGGTTAATAATAGGAAGAGCAGGAAGAGCAGTCGCAAGGCTGCTAGACGCCATTAAAAGATTTTAGATATGTTTTTTGCGTGGAATGTAAGAGGATTGTATCATCCACGACGGCAAACGATGACCAAAGATTGGATTAATATCCATAGGCCTCTATTCGGAGCTTTTTTGGAGACACATATTATGGAGAGTAATAAAGAGAGAGTTTTAGGAGCTATACCAAGGGGGTGGAAGTTTTTTGGTAATTTTGCAGATGACGCTTCGGGTCGTATAGTTCTCGCCTGGGATCCGAGTGTTCTTCTGGTCATCTATGATGCAACAGCTCAATCAGTTACTTGTGGGATTTCTCTTCTGTCGGAAAACATCTCTTTCACGGTCACTTTCATCTATGGCTTTAATCAGGTTGAGGAGCGTCGAAGTATGTGGGAAAGGTTGGTTGAGCTGCAGGCAACATCACCGGTTTCTACTAGGCCTTGGGTTGTGTTGGGCGATTTTAATCAGATGCTGAGAACCTCTCATCACTCCAACCATCTGTCTTCTCGTATTGATGACTCTGGGATGCTTGAGGCTAACATTTCTCTGCAGGATGCACAATTATTTGAAGCTCAAGCTAAGGGATTACCTTTCACATGGAGAAATAGTCAAGATGATAATCCTATCTCTACAAGAATCGATCATGCTTTCATCAATCAGGCTTGGTTATCTGCCTTCCCTAACTCCTACGCAGATTTTCTAGACCCATCTCAATCTGACCATACACCTTGCTTGTTTCGGATGCCATCTTTAAGACGCCAGGTTGTGAAGCCTTTTAAATTTTTTCACCATGTGATTGATCATCCTGAATATGCGGAGACAGTGAGGGAATCTTGGAATACTGATCTGATCATCGGTACGGATCAATTTAAGCTGGTCCGCTCGCTTAAGATTTTGAAGAGACCCCTCAGAAGCTTAAATAAACGCAACTTTAGTGGTATCTCTCAGCGGGTTAAGGAGCAGAAGGAGAAGGTGGATATTCTCCAGAGATCTCTACTTACTATGCCGGACTCTCTCACAGCTAGGGAAGAGCACTCCGAGAGGGAAAAGTTGAATGTGTTACTTACAGCTGAGGAGAAATTCTATAGACAGAGATCGAGGGTACGTTGGGCGGATGTAGGTGATCGCAATACCCCATTCTACCACAGGACGGTGGCTTCTCATGCTTCTAGAAATCACATACACTGCCTCAAGGATACTGATGACCGGGTTCTTTACTCAACAGAGGAGATAAAAGCACATGCTGCAGATTATTTCCATTCTATCCTAGGTACCACAGATCTCTCTTCTTCTCCGGCCACGCTTGATGAGTTGCAAGATCTTCTTCCCTTTCGCTGCTCCGAGCTACAGCAGAGCTATCTTAAGCGTGAGGTTACGGAGGCTGAGATAAAGGCTACCTTGTTTGCAATGCCTCTAAATAAGAGCCCGGGACCAGATGGTTATTCAGTTGACTTTATTAGAGCTTCTTGGGATATTGTTGGACAGGATATCACCTCGGCGGTCCGAGAATTTTTCAGGAACGGGAAATTGCTAAAGGATATGAACACTACAGCGATCGCACTCATTCCGAAGAAACCGGAAGCTTGCTCTCTCTCTGATTATCGACCGATCAGCTGCTGCAACATTGTCTATAAGCTAATCTCAAAGATCATAGCTAATCGACTCAAGCCTATCTTGACGGAATGTGTCAGTCCCAATCAGGCAGCCTTCCTTAAGGGCCGCAGTCTAGGCGAGAACGTTTTGCTGGCAACGGAGCTTATTAAGGACTACAATAAAACGTCCTGCCATAAGAGTGCTATGATTAAGATCGACATTCGCAAGGCGTTTGATACTGTGTGTTGGGATTTTGTAGTTAAAGTCCTTCGGGCGCAGCACTTCCCTCCCATGTTCATCACCTGGGTTACTGAATGTATCTCATCTCCGCGTTTTTCAGTAGCCATTAATGGAGAATTGGCGGGTTTTTTCGAGGGAAAGAAAGGGCTAAGACAGGGGGATTCTATTTCACCATATCTCTTCATTATGCTTATGGAAGTTCTCTCCCGTCTATTAGACAAGGCAGAATCTAATGGTTCGTACAGACTTCATCCACTGTGTGCTTCTCCAAAGCTAACCCACCTACTGTTCGCCGATGACTTGTTGGTCTTTTCAGATGGTTCTCGGGCTTCTACTACAGGTATAAAAGGAGTGATGGATCAGTTTAAGGATTGGTCGGGTCTGGTAACAAATGAGTCGAAATCAGAGATTTTTTATGGGGGTTACACGGACACTCAAGCCACTGTCCTGAGTGATTTATCGGGTTTTCGTCGTGGTAGTTTCCCTACAAGATACCTTGGACTCCCGCTAAGCCCAAAGAAGATCTCTGCAGCTACTCTGCAGCCTTTCATTGACCGTATAACCTCAAAATTACACTCTTGGACAGTAAAGTTCCTATCCTTTGCAGGAAAGGTAATGATGATATCATCTGTAATTTATGGTATGGTTAATTTTTGGAGTTCTGTGTTTGTGCTCCCGAAGTCCTTTTATGCGAAGGTGGACTCTCTGTGCTCGGGTTTTCTGTGGAAGAATAGCACAAACTCAGCTGCGGGTGCAAGAGTGGCTTGGAAACATATCTGTACGCCTAAAAAGGAAGGAGGCCTCGGCATCAGACTGCTTGAAGAGTTTGAGATGGTCTTTAGGCTGAAGCGCCTCTGGTTATTTTTCTATGGATCAGGCTCCCTTTGGGTTCCTTGGATTAAGGAAAACATGTTCAATGGAAGAAGTCTATGGCTTATTAATGATGCGCCAAGGTTCTCGAGTGCAGTGAGGAGTATGCTCCAACTAAAGGACCAACTTCATAACTTTCTGCGATGTAGCATCGGAGATGGTAACACAGCCTTGTTTTGGTACGACTATTGGACGGAGTTGGGTCCATTGTATCTTCTGTTCGGTACCACAGGCCCCCGATCACTTAGGATTCCTCTTGGTGCCACTGTCGCTCGTTCAGTGAGCAATGGCCACTGGAATCTCCCTCCGGCTCGTTCTGATTTTGCAGAAACACTACAGATAATTCTAACTACAATGCTGGTTCCTAGATCAGATAACAATGACGATGTTTATTTGTGGAGAAACCACTCTGGGGGCTTTGGACCCTCTTTTTCATCGCGAGTTACATGGGAGAGATTGAGAGTTGTTAATCCACTGGTCCCGTGGCACGCTGTGGTATGGTTCAAAGAGGAAATCCCTCGTTGCTCATTCATCTCTTGGACGGCGTTTCTTGGTAGGCTTCCTACTCGGGATCGACTGTTATCATGGGATCTTTCGGTTCCACCAGGTTGTGCTCTCTGTTCCTCAGCAGATGAATCTATAAGTCATTTATTTTTTATCTGTCCGGTTGCGGTTGCTACTTGGAATTGTTTCTGTGGCAGGTACTTGGCGTCAAGGCCTTCCTCACTTACCGACGTCGTTCTTCTCTGCCAGCAACTGACCGGACCTCATTCGGCGCGTGCTAGGGTGGTGCTCAAGCTTCTCAACCAAGTCATCATCTACATCCTGTGGCGAGAGAGGAACAACCGCATCTTTATGGGATTAGCATCAACTCAGGAGACTATCTTCCGTAAGGTGGACCGTGCCATGCGTGATCGCCTCCTTTCCCTTTCTCGGCCTTCTGCTTCAGCTCCTATTCCATCTTTGCTTGAGCTGTATTTCTGGTTTCTATCCCCCTATAGCTAGTTATACTCTCTCTAGATTGCTCCTTCCTTTGCTCCTTTTTTTCTCTCCTTTCCCTTGTAATAAGTTGTGATTCACAACATTGTAAAACTCAAAAAATGGTATAAATCTTAACATTTAGACCAAAAAAAAAAAAAAAAAAAGATATTTAAACATAAATGTTGTTCAAAAAGTATTTGAACATAAATATACACTTGTCAAACATTGTTTCTGGTCAGCATTTTGCATCAAAGGAATTGCATTACTGTGTTATATGTCATAATCACACGTGTCATATCTTGAGTCCCCCAGCAGTGGCCACGTGTCTTGAGTGATCTATCAACCATATTCACCGTCACTACTAGAAAACTGCCGGATTCTGAGGGAAATTCCGAGGGACTATGTGTCCGTCGGAATATTCCCACGAAATTCCGAGGAAATTCCGAGGAAACACAATTTTCGTGTTTCCTCGGAATTTCCTCGGAATTTTCCGAGGAAATTCCGACGGACTGGTAGATCCCTCGGAAATTTCCGAGGAAATTCCGAGGGATAATAGAGCCGTTGATTATTCCGAGGAAATTCCGACGGCAACGGCTAGTTGGTCGGAATTTCCTGGGAATGTCGTGGGAAATATCGGCAGATTTAATCTATAAATGCAAGCACCCCTCATCCTCTTCATTCACTACATATCTTCATCCTCTCTCATTCTATTTTGCACACACGAATCTGATTGAAAAAATCATGTCTTCTTATAATTATCATCGCTCTTGGATAGATCGACCTCATATGGATCCGAACACGAGATTGCTTACGCCAGAGTTCGAAAATGGTCTAAAGGAATTCATGGGGAAAGCTCTCAACCAACCGGAAGCTAAATCAGGTATGTTAAGATGTCCTTGTTCTACTTGTAAAAATAGGAAGGTTATAAAACAGTTAGATGTTTGGACTCATCTATATACTCGAGGGTTTACACGGAGTTACAAAATTTGGTATCATCATGGGGAAACTGATTATGAATATGGTAGTACTAGCGAACCTCAACCTGCGGTTAGGTTAGAAGAACCAATTAGAATGGACGTAGATTATGGTGTAGGTACTGAGCAGATGGTAAATGATCATTTTAGAGGGGAAGATTTACCCAATACACAAGCTAGGAGATTTTATGATATGTTGGATGCTGGAAAGCAACCTTTGTACGAAGGTTGCAGAGATGGTCATTCAGCTTTATCATCTGCAACAAGACTGATGAGCATTAAATCCGATTATAATTTGGCTGAAGACTGTGTGGATGCGATTGCTGATTTTGTAAAAGGTGTTCTACCTGAGGATAATGTTGCTCCTGGTTCATACTACGAGGTTCAGAAACTGGTAGCTGGTCTTGGTTTATCGTACCAGGTAATAGATGTATGCAGGGATAACTGCATGATTTATTGGAGGGCGGATGAGCAGCTGGATGCATGCAAATTTTGTGGAAAGGCTCGTTATAAAGATACGGGTGGAAGAGTTCCAGTGCCATATAAAAGGATGTGGTATTTGCCATTGACGGAAAGGTTGCAGAGGTTGTATCTGTCCGAACGCACAGCGCAACCAATGAGATGGCATGCGGAGCATTCAACGGATGGTGAGATTAGACATCCTTCAGATGCAAAAGCTTGGAAGCATTTTCAATCGACCTATCCAGAATTTGCGTATGAAAGAAGAAATGTCTACCTTGGATTATGTACGGATGGTTTCAGCCCATTTGGGAAGCATGGGAGACAATATTCTCTATGGCCAGTCATTCTCACACCATACAACTTACCGCCAAACTTGTGCTTGCGTCGAGAGTTTTTGTTTCTCTCCATTCTTGTTCCCGGACCAGAGCATCCTAGGAGATCACTTGATGTATTTCTACAGCCACTAATATATGAGTTGCAACAGCTATGGGGTCAAGGTGCTGAAACGTACGATGTTTCATGTAAAGAAAACTTCCAAATGCGGGCAGTACTTATGTGGACAATAAGTGATTTCCCAGCATATGGTATGTTATCTGGATGGACAACACATGGAAGGCTATCATGTCCATATTGTCAAGATAACACTGATGCTTTCCAACTAAAACATGGAAGGAAAACGTGTTGGTTTGACTGTCACAGGAGATTCCTACCACCAGATCATCCATATCGCAGGAGTAGGAATTTATTTACGAAGAACAAGAGGGTGTTTGATGATCCAACACCGGAAATCAGTGGGAGAGAAATGTTGACACAACTAAGAGATTTTGGTGCAGAAAGGACCCCAGACGTGGGTGGACATGTGCATTATCCGGTAGATGCTGTTGGAGATCTACATAACTGGCACAAAAAGAGTATTTTCTGGGATCTGCCATACTGGAAGGATCATCTGCTGAGGCATAATTTAGATGTCATGCATATTGAGAAGAACTTTTTCGACAACCTGATGAACACGATCCTTAACGTTCAAGGTAAAACCAAGGATAATTTGAAGTCAAGACTGGATTTAGTCGATATATGTGCTCGTGAAGAACTTCATGTTGATGAGAATGGCAGGGCTCCTTTTCCCATATACCGACTTGATGCAGCGGCCAAAGATGCGTTCTTTGATTGGATTTCAAAGGATGTGGAATTTCCAGACGGTTATGCATCTAATTTGGGTAACTGTGTCGACAGAAGGGAAGGAAAGTTTACCGGCTTAAAGAGTCACGATTGCCATGTAATGATGCAGCGCCTCCTTCCGTTCGCCTTCAAGGAACTATTACCAAAGAATGTTTATGAAGCAGTTGCCGGGATAAGTGCTTTCTTCCGAGATTTATGCACGAGATCAGTTACTCCTGAATGTATTGAAAACTTGAAGACTAACATAGCCGTGATTAAGTGCAACCTTGAGAAGATATTTCCTCCTTCATTTTTTGATGTTATGGAGCATCTTGTTATTCACCTGCCAAGAGAATTGGAACTTGGTGGTCCTGTTCAGTATAGATGGATGTATCTGTATGAGCGGTATATGTTTCATCTAAAGAAAATGGTGAAAAACTGCCATATTATGATCCTTTCATTCTTGCTTCTCAGGCCGATCAGGTAATTAAAAATATATATGTCAATTATTTTCAATATTTGCTTCATCATCATTCATACTTAATTAACAAATTTAAAAATGTTACAGGTTTGTTATATCAAATACCCCCGGGTTACGAACAGAGATGATCCATGGGTTACTGTTACAGCACTCAACCCGAGAAGCCGAGTTCAAGGAAGTTCTGAGTTGGAAGACCCACTCCAACCAAACACATCCGGCAACTTAAGTGCAGCAGGAGATGTTGCTGCAGTTGATCTTGTTATCGATTTCACCGATTTTGGAGACGAAGCCGTTGTTCACGTCGAAGATGAACCAGAGATTGGAGAGTTTCACCAAGATCCAGATTCAGATTCATCTGGTGGTGATGATGGTGACTCGGGTTCAGAGGATGAACCAGAGATTGGAGAGTAGTATAGTTTTTTTTTTTTTTTTTTTTTTTTTTCAGAATTCCGAGGAAATTCCGAGGATCTTGAGGGTTTCCTCGGAATTTCCTCGGAATTTTACCTTGTAAAATCAGATTTTAGGGATTTGATTTTAGGGTATAGATTCCTAGGAATTTCCTGGGAAAATTCCCAGGAAATTCCGACGGATATCAGCATTTCGTGGGAAATTCCTGGGAATTTTCCCAGGAAATTCCTAGGAATTCAGCATTTCGTCGGAATTTCCTGGGAATTTTCCCAGGAAATTCCTAGGGAATAAGGATTTAGAATCGAAAACACCAATTTACGGTTCCCAGAAGACTTACGTAAGCCTTAGTAAGTGTCTTCAATTGATTATGGGACAAGACATTGGTGTTGTACCAATTAATGGCCACTTTTCCGATTGTTGCACCGAGATCCCCAAACAGCAATGCAAGATAAACACTTATACACTTTAATGAACCTAAACGACAATACTTATACTCGATTCAATCATTTTGTAATTTGAATGTTTATTTGTCATGTACTATCAATATAAGTCTTGAGAAAACTGCCAAATTGTTCAAGGAACGGTCTAAAGTTTGTAAATCATTAATCCGAACCCCTAAACTATGGTTCCTCGGAATTTCCTGGGAATTTTCCCAGGAAATTCTGAGGAACCATAGGATTCCTAGGAATTTTCTGGGAAATTTCCCAGGAAATTCCGAGGAACCCATAATTCCGAGGGAATTCCGACGGAATTCCTGAATCCCTCGGAATTCCGTCGGAATTCTGGTAAACCGGTTCGTAAACCGAAAATTCCGACAGAATTCCGAGGGTTTCATTTTCCGTCGGAATTTTCGGGGTAAAACCAGATCTGCGGATCTTCTTCCCCATTTCTCTCTTTTCTCTCTTTTCCCTTGGCGATTTCCGGCTCCTCCTCCTCTCCCTTGGCGATTTCCGGCTCCTCCTCCTCTCCCTCTTGATATTCGGGCTCCCCCTCCACCCCCACTCCCCTAATCTCTCCCTCCTCCATGTAAGTTCTCTTCTCCCCCTCTCTTATTAGTTCTAGGTTAGATTTTAGGGAATTTTGTTAGATTTTAGGGAATTTGAGTAGATTAGGTTTTAATTAGAATTAGGGTTTGATTAGGTTTGATTAGGATTAGGGTTTTGATTAGGATTAGGGTTTTGATTAGGATTAGGGTTTTGATGTTAAGTTTTGATTAGATTTTAGGGTTTGATTAGGTTTTGATTTTAGATTTGATTAATTTTAGGGTTTCAATTTTTTAGTAATTATTTTGGCTACTTTATAATTTATAAAAATTTTATAAGTCATTTAATAATTATTTTAGTTAATTTCAAAATTTTTAAAAATTTAAAAAGTCATTTTATAATTATTTTAGCAAATTTCATAATTTATAAATAATTTTAAAAGTCATTTAAAAATTATTTTAGCAAATTTTATAATTTATAAATAATTTTAAAAGTCATTTAATATTTTTTTAGATATTTTGAAATTTATAAATAATTTATAAGTTATTTAATAATTCTTAAGACATTTTTTTAATTTATAAATCATTTTAGCTGTTTTTATAATTTATAAATATATATTTTAAAAAATAAATTTTATTAATTTTAATTCATTATTTTTAAAAAATTATAGGGATTCTAGTGACCAGAGTGCGAGGGCTCGATCTCGTCGGGCCCCACCGCGAGGCCGCGCTACTTCGACGACCCCTTCGGATTCTCGGGTTTCGTCTAGCCGGTCTCGGGGTTCGTCATCCTCATCGCAGAGCCCCCGTCCCGCTATGGTTCAGCATGCGGCTCCTTCTCCCGCTGCGGCCCCTCATCTTCCTCACGACTTCCCAGACATTCCCGAGCCTCATGTCGCTCCAGGAGTGATGACTGTTGCACAGCTGGTGCAACAGCCAGGTCGTGACCATCTCCCTTATCTCACTCTGTATCCTAGGGAACCCGGTCAGACTTGGTAAGTGAAAGTTTAATTTTCTTTATTTGAAAAATTAGATTCATTTTTAATAAGTTGTTTCCTATGTATTAGGTTCGACCGATCCCATAACGGGATCAGCGCTTGGATCAACAGGATGATGTATTCCGACCTCAAGAAGGGATACGCAACCTTCACAGTGATGCCGAGGGATGAGCAGGAGCTCTGGTTTCGTCAGTTTGCTGTAAGTATTCTAACTTTTAAAAATTTCTATTTTTTTCCTTTGAAATTTTATTTCTACTAATCAGGTTTTGTTTTTTCCAGCAAGAGTTCAACTGGCATCCGGATAACACGACGTTCATCCGCAACGCCTTCATCCACAAATGTATGGATTCATATTCCGGGCAAATATATGAATGGAAGCAGAAGTGGCTAGCGGATAAGGTATTTTCTTTTTTTTAACTTTATTAATATATTTTTTTAATTCTATTTAACTTTAAAAAATTTTTTTTCATTATAAGGTCCCAAAGTGGATCAACATGACCACTTGGGAGGAGTTGTGTGTCCATTGGGACAAGGACTCGACGAAGCAGGTCTCTAACACCAACTCCGCCAACCGCAAGAGCGATCGTGGCGGGAAGGGCATGTACAAGCACAATTTGGGTGCTCAGTCTATTCCCACTCTCGCAGACAAGATGGTAAGTTCAAACTCCTTTTCTTTTTAATTGTAAATTTTTAATTTTTCTGCTTTCTAATGTTTTTTTTGAATTTATGTGTTTTCCTAGGCGCAAGAAAATGAAGGTGAGCCCGTGGGTGATTTCCCTTTGTACAAGAGGATCCACACCAACAAGACCACGGGCCAGATTGATGACGGTCTTGCGCAGGAGGTTGTCTCCCTGGTGGACAGTATGACACAAGACGAGGAGGCCCGTCTCTCCCAGATCCAGGCCGATCTCGATCTTGACGCCACATCTACTGAGTCCACTGCCCTCTCTCAAGTCCGAATCAACGAGCTTCTTGAATCGGTAAGATATTTTGTAAATATCAATTTACTTATTAATTTTAAAATTTTTTTCTATGATTAAGATTTTAAATTTTCTTTTTCAGGCGATTCCAAAGAAGAAGGGACGTTTGGTCGGTTTGGGTCGTCGATCCAAATCGGTTCCTCCTACGTCTCAGGTGCCAGTTGATCCTACTCTGATGGATCAACTGAAGGATAAGGATGAACGCATCCGTCAGTTGGAGGAGAAGATGGCGGCTCAAGAGAGAGCTAGAGAGGCAGACAGGAGGCGGAGTGAGAAGATGATGGCGGCCTTCATGAGGCAATTCCCGGACCAGAACTTCGACGTCGACGAGGACGAGTAGTTCTAACTTTAATTTATGTTTTAAACTTTATTTTTATTTTCTGTTTTGTATGAATATTACTTTTGAACTATTTATATTATGTTTTTTATTTTAATTTTCAATTTAATAATTAATTTTCGAATTTAATAATTAATTTTCCAATTTAATTAATAAGAAATAAATTAATATTTATTTATTAATATAAATTATATTTTACGAAAATTCCGAGGAACGAAGGCCCTCGGAAATTTCCGAGGGAAGTGTTCCTCGGAATTTTCCGAGGGAGTCTTCCGTCGGAAAATTCCGAAGAATATTCCCTCGGAAAATTCCGAGGAAATTGTTCCTCGGAATTTTCCGAGGGAATATTCCTCGGAATATTCCGAGGGAGAGTTCCTCGGAATTTTCCGACAGTGTTTTCCGAGGGACATTCCCTCGGAAAATTCCGAGGGATATTCCGACAATGGGATCACCGTAGGTGTTCCTCGGAATTCCCTCGGAAAAAGTCTCCGTCGGAATTTCGTCACAAATTTCCGAGGGAATTCCGACGACTTACGTTATTCCGACGATATTATTCCGACGGATCATTTCCTGGGTTTGTCGTCGGAATACGTGAATTCCGACGACATTCCGAGGATATCTTCCCTGGGAATCGAGCAGTTTTCTTGTAGTGCGTTGTCGTTATTATGATCATCACCTAAAGCTCATCCAACAAATTTGCTTCTAAGTTCTATGTTGACGTAAGGTGACGTTTTGACGTAATATAATACTTAGCTGACTGCTGGCCATATAGATTGTAGAAGGGCCAACTCCAGAGTCGAGAGATTATATTTTCTAAGTTGTTATGATACTGAGGTAAAAAGATTTTTGCGTATCTTTATTTTGCTTATCGATCGCCGTAAGCGATATCAAAACTTGTTGGCATATTCCATGGTCATGGTGGATTGAGAATTTTGCGGGGACAGGGGTGTTGCCATTATTTTGAGTAGTGGCCTAACATATAAATCTCCTTGGATGGGTTTTATTTGGTTTTATATGGTTTTAATTTATTTATTCGAGTTATTTTGTTGAATTCATTCTTTACGATTATTTCGTTGAATTCTTTGTCTTTACGCTAGATGAGGATAAACTACAGTGGTGACACTAATGGTCCATGCAAATACAAATAAGGCCAGTTTCAAAAAAAAAAAATACAAATAAGGTGCTAAAATTATTCATATTGGCAGTTTCTCAAATTCGTTAAGCATCGTGAGTATGACCATATATTTATACAAAAACCTTAAGAAAATGGATTTAACGAAATTGGATGATTGTGTTTTTTCTTATTCTTATTGTTTAGTTGCTTACAGAGATGCACTCTTTCTACACCTATGATTATATAATGAAATATTAAATTTTCAAAATATGCACTTCAGCTACAGAGCCAATAAGTGTTAAGCTTCGTAGTTATATATTGTAGATCGCCATATTTGTGGATAGATATTTTTTTCATTGTGTAACTTTTGGATAGTTAAATTCTTTTTTCACTGGAGATAAATGGTTATTGATTCAGTTATAATACTGGAAAGTAATTCTCAAAAAAAGAAAAATGGATATAAGAAAGAAGGAAATAGATTCTAAGACTAAAAAGGTCTACAAGGAGAGTTTGGAATAAACAAGTGTATGAAACATTCCATGATTAAACAAAATCTGAGTTTAAAGAAAATCAATAAAATCATCTCCTTTAAAGGAGCCTTGGAACAGTACAGATTCAATCCGGTAAACCGAAAAAACAGCTCTTCCTAACTTACAAGGTCAAAGATTAACTTATACAAACACATAGACACTAAAAGGAAAGACAAGGGCAATATCTGAGTTATTAATAAGCAAATGATTGGTTTCATTAGTTTAAATACCAAACCTACTTGACAAAAGAAGTACATGTTATTGTATATAAATATAACTAGCTAAGTGAGTCCCAGACTTAAGGATGATTAATTTAGTATAGTAAGAAGACTGAAGAAAAATAATAATGATTAGAGAGTCAAATCTTTTATTATTATAAAGATAGATAAAGAGAGACAAGATTGCTCAACCCCACTTGGTGTGTGATGCTTTTTTTGGGAGTCTTCTTTTATGATAACACATCACAAGACTTTAGTGAATCACAGGCCCATGTCACTTTTAAGATAAGATAGCATATTCTACTAATAGTATTATTCTCATACTTATAGTTATAGACACCCCCATGAAATTAATTGTAATAATGCAAAAGACGGTGCCATGTAACAGAGACAACAGGTGTGTGCAGAGAGGTCGGTGAGAAGCAATTTGGTACAGTAATAACCATGCCTCCAACTCTCTTCTCTAGGTCTCTCTCTCTTTTGTTTTCTTATTATATATACTCCGGCACCAGAGTAATTATATACTTAGATTTTATTTTTGTGTGTGACATACATACTTTCTTACATTTTTTAATAATTTCAGAATTATATGTAAATATATTTTTTTTATCTAAAAGTTGGGTTTAAAACCAATCTTTCTGTCTAGTAACATGTTTATAACTGACTTTGTGTGACATACATACATACAAAGTTAGTTATAAACATGTTACTAGACAGAAAGATTGGTTTTAAACCCAACTTTTAGATAAAAAAAATATATTTACATATACTTCTGAAATTATTAAAAAATGTAAAACATTTGTCCAAATTTGCAGGACCAACTATAAAACTACAACCTCGTATTCTTATAATTTTAGCAAAATAGAAAATAAATAAGATAATACATTTTTTGAGAAAATGTAAGATAAAAATTTGTAAAATTGAAAGTTGAAAGTACGGTCAAAACAACAAAAACATATTTTACTATGTTATGTGTTGATTGCAAATATACAACACAAATAATCAAATTTTCAAAGTAGCTGAAACAAAAAAAAACAATGTAAAATAAATAAATATATAGTCGTTTATAAAAAGGAGTAAAGAATAGTAGTTGGCTAGCTGCTAAAAAATTGATTCGAGCGAGTCTAAAAAGTTGAAGGTTCTAGAGAGAGAGAAGCGTCTCAGAGACTGTGAAAATCAAATCAAAATCCTCTGTTACAGTGCGTGCGACGATTTGGTCCCCCCTCTCTCTCTCTCTCCGTCTTGTGCGTCAATTTGTCTCCTTCTCTCTCTCTCTCTCAGCGTCTACTTTCTCCAGATTACTACTACTACTCCCATCTCTGCCGCCTTCTCTCCTCTGTTCTCTATCCCTTTTGCATTTAGTGCTTCAAGGATCTGACTTTCTCTTTCGTTTCCTTCAATTGCTACTGCCCTTTTTCTCAGGTCAGCGTCGATGATGATACAGATTTCAAATAATTTCTGGGCTTTTATGGGTCTCTGTTACGATTCAGGGAACACGACGAAATATTTGATTTTTTTTCTTTCTTTTAGAGCTTATTAATTAGCTCCTACCAAGTATCTTTCTTTAGTGTGATTATTAAACAATTGGGTTTGACTAATCATTGACATTAAATTTTAATATGAATCTATCTCTCCGTTATTTTTTTTATTTTCTATATTTGCTTAATTGACAGAGACATCGATTTCTTTTCTATTTTTTTTTTTCTTTTAGAGCATTGCACAAAGTGAAAAGAGTCTCCCTACTCTGTTTCTGTCTGCAAGCAGCAACACCATGCCTCTGTTTGAGCTTTTCAGGCTCTCCAAAGCTGCTCAAGACAATAACACTTCTCCGTGAGTCCCTTCACTTCTGTCTCTCTCTCTCTCTCTCTCTCTCTCTCTCTCTCTCTCTCTCTCTCTCTCTCTCTCTCTCTCGTTTCAATGTCTTCAATGTTTTCTTATCTTGATAACAGACCTGTAGATGAAGTTGTCGAGCTGGTTTGGGAAAACGGTCAGATTTCAACTCAAAGCAGATCAATGAACATTCCTCCAACACACTCTGTTCATCATCAAGGAACCTCTTCTACACCTAGAGAGACCGGAAACACCTCAAAGACGACGTTGGTCGACGAGATCCCTATGTCAGTTCCCTCTCTAATGACGGGTTTGAGTCAAGACGATGACTTTGTCCCATGGCTGAACCATCATCACCATCACCATCATCAATCCTTAGATGGATATTGCTCCGAGTTCTTGCGTGACGTGTCTCCCGTTACTGTCAACGAGCAAGAGGAGGATACGGAGAGAAGAAACAATGGCAATGGATCAGCTTCTTCATCGCGAGGGTATAACAATTCTCAATCACATCCTCTGTATGGAACCGATAGAGCTAGAGATCCTGTTAGCCAACCAGAGACTACGCAGGAACCGTTAGTAACAACAAGTAACAAGCCTGGTTTGGTCAACTTTTCGCACTTCTTACGCCCTGCTACTCTGGGGAAGAGTACTAATAATAACAACCCTCAGGGCTCTAAAGAGAAGAGTCCTCAAACAACCCCGCCTAATGTTTTTCAGACCAGAGTTCTTGGAGGAGCTAAAGACTCGGAAGATAAGGTTGTAAACGAGTCTGTTGCTTCTGATATGCCTAAGGATAACCAAAAGGCTTCAGAGGACTCTGGTAGAAAAGAGCAAGAGAGTGAGAAGGCCGTTGTGTGTTCTTCTGTTGGGTCTGGTAATAGTCTTGATGGGCCAACATCTGAAAGTCCTTCACTTTCTGTAAAAAGAAAGCATTCGGATGTTGACTGTCATAGTGAAGTAAGTTTAAAAAAACTCAGTGCTTATTATTCTCTTTGTTGCTTCAGTGTTCTTTCGTCAATGTTGTTGAGCAGGATGTTGATGGAGAATCAGGAGATGGAAGAAAAGAAGCAGCTCCATCTCGGACCGGCACTGGTTCAAAGAGAAGCCGCTCGGCTGAAGTACATAATCTATCTGAAAGGGTGAGTGAGTCAATCCTCCGAATTAGGCATTCGGTTTATTCGGTTCGGCCGCAATTCACCTGAAAAAGATCGGTTCGGTTTTAAATTTTATTTCCCAAAAACATTTTTTGGTTTTCGGTAAGAACTCGGTATAATTTTTCTTTAAAATTCGGATATTTTGGTTAAATTCGGTTCTTTGGTTAATTTTGGATATTTTTTTATTTTCTGAAAATCTAAAACCAAACCAAACTCAAAACCGAAACATTTTTCAAAACCTTACTGAACTAAACCAAATTCAAAACTGTAACCGAAAACCAAAAAAATTGGGTTCGGTTCAAACAAAACCCGCAGGCCTACTCGAAAGGGTTTATGGTTCCATTTCTCAACTCACACTGTTCTTGAATTTCAGAGACGGCGTGATAGGATTAACGAGAAGATGCGTGCTCTTCAAGAACTCATACCAAACTGCAACAAGGTCTCCTTTATATATACTTTGTCACCCGATTATGTAATATGAAACGATAAGCAATGCTCTTCAAGATATTCACTAACTAGAAAGCTTTGTTTGGTTGTTATAAAAGGTGGACAAAGCTTCAATGCTAGATGAAGCAATCGAGTATCTCAAGTCACTTCAACTTCAAGTACAGGTAACACTCTCGCTACACCCTTAAAACCGATAAAGAAAAAGTAACACTTACGCTAATAATCTCAATTTCCAGATCATGTCTATGGCTTCTGGTTACTACATGCCACCGGTTATGTTCCCACCGGGTATGGGCCATTACCCGGCTGCAGCAATGGCGATGGGTATGGGAATGCCATATGCAATGGGCTTACCTGATATGAGCCGTGGCGGTCCCTTGGTTAACAATGGACCACAGTTCCATGTCCCGGGGATGCAACAACCAGTGGGGATGGGAATTCCACGTGTCTCTGGTGGTGGTTTCTTCACGGGTTCTTCTTCAACGATGGAGATGAATAAGAGTGAGGATGGTTCGACTAGAGATTTATCGGGTGCTGCTAAAGATCAAACGACGACAAAGGACAACAATAGCTTGAGACCTATTAAGAGAAAACAAGCTTCTTCTGATCAGTTTTGTGGATCATCGTGACATAAACACAAGCTTAAAAGACTGATACGTTTATGTATTATCGATAGCATTCAAATAAATCGGCTCTGAAACCCATAAATAAATAAGGTTAGTTTGTGTTCTTCAATAATTAAAGAGCTTTTTGTTGCTTCTGTTCTCTATAATTTTCTTTTGTAATTAGAAAGACTTGAATTTAATATTTTCTTTACACGTAGAATCTGTTGTTGGTAACATTATGTTGTGACATTTGTGAATCTCCAATGACTAAATCATGCTATCTACCAATGCAAAGTTGTAACATGCTTTCACCAAAATATTGATTTCGAATAGGAAAAAGAAAAGAAAATATATAGCATGAGTTTCACTATAGCTCATGGTTTAACAAATGTTATGGGTTTTCAGCCCATTTCTTTGAAGACCAATGGTCATTTTGTTATGTGTTAACAAAGAAGTTGTCTAACTTCTTCTCTTGTGAATGTTTATCTAGTTAGGATACTTCTATACACAGCAAATATAGAGAGATGTCTAGTATAGTCAGCGTAGCAGACTCTTTACAGTATTAAAATGAATATAAATAATTTTCTCACCTATGAGTGTGACCTATATTTATCTTTTGAAAGCTTCGCGAAAGTAGAGTACAGTGCGATAAATCGAGTAGCTAGCTGTGGTGAAAAGAGGAGAAAAAAGGGTTTAGTCTTAGTATCGATTGATATTTTTAATGAATATGGACTAGACAACTCTAGCTAGTTAGAAAACCAATGAGTTGTAGGCTTGTAGCAAGCAGTATAAAACAGACAAGTGGAGCACATAGGGAGAAAAATGAAGTAAAGGAGTTCTTAATCAAAGGACCCTTAATTAAAACTTGAAAGAGAAGAAAATGGTGTTAATATGGCACAGCAAAAGAAAAGTTAGACATCATTTGCTTTTTTGGCTACACTAATATATCAAGATTATCTATGATTATGTCTTTTCTTCTCTCTTGTCTAACCAATTAGACTGGGCCATATTAGAGAGAAAATCAACATTACAAACCCTTTTTCTCACTTTTAATCAACGTGAAATGTTGTTTGCCTTCTTTTCTAAGTTAAATCCTTCTATCCACACCACAAATCACAAAGACACAAGCACAGACCAAATGATAATGTCAGGAAAGTAAAATGAGGCAAGCAATTAATTAAATTAGTATACATTAATACACAAGCACAAAATCTTCAGTACTAAGTACAATTTTATATAAATGAATTTTATAAAAGTATAGTATGAATGTATCATCAAAACAAATATACCCTATGTATGTCACGTCCATATGAGATATTTACTATTATAAATTCATTAAATCATCAACGATACTAATTAAAAAACTGGTAGAGGCTAAATCATGAGTAATTAACAACGCCGACCTGAAACTGAGTCTCGAATGACTAACAATTTAATTGACTTTTAAATATCTTATGATATTGTAAAGAAGTTGGCTGATATAAATAGCCTTCTCTTCTTTTAGTATGGACACAACAGATTTACTAGGAAGCATTGCTTGTTAATAAGTGAAATGAGGATTAAACTTAAAATAATTAAAAGGCTACTTAGTACAAATGCATGCATGTGCTAATGTGTCCATGATGATATGATTAGAATTAATGCTAAACGAGCCAACTAAGATATCAATTAAGGTCATTTCTCATTAGGCCCCCTTTCTCCCTCTCTACATGACTTCATCCTCTTAATCTAAATGTACTGAACTTTCTAATTAGTCACTTTCTCCTAGGGCTGGGACTTTTTAACCGGAACCGAATACCGAACCGGAACCGACCCGAAATAGACCGGTTCGGATCGGTTTCGGATAAGGCATATTTAACCGATGGGTAATGTCTATGAATATCCACGGATATCGGGTCGGTTCGGGTTTTTACCCGGATCCAATCGGGTACCCGTTTAAACCGAATTCATGTTTAAAAAACATTAATTTGCACCTTATGGGGTTCGAACCCGGGTGGGAGAGGTGAAAGTGCAGCCCTTTTTACCACTACACCACTTCTGTTTCGTTGTAAGTATTTTCAAACTATAAATATATAGCCGATTTATATTAAACTTTTTTTAAAAAATCAAAAAAATTAAATTTTTTTTATAAAAGTAAATAAAAATATTAGTTTCGGGTTAATAATTTAATATCCGGGAACCGACCCGGAACCGGTCAGAACCGATCCGAAACCGAACCGTAAGTGGTCTAAGTACTCATTGGATACAATCTGTAAATAACCGAATTATCCGGACCCGAACGGATCCTACCCGGAACCGACCCGAATACCCGAAATCCCAGGCCTACTTTCTCCTTGTCTAATTAATAAGTTTCTTATTACCACAAAAGCCGATAAGTTGCACATCAACATCGTTGATTCGTTGTTGACCGATTAAAATTGTGCAATTTCTCTTCGCAAAAAAAGTTAGGGTACTTTCACAAAAGACTTTTTGTTTGCATATTTTCGTTATTACGAAACATAGTTTTTGAGATACATTGATATATCAATATCATGTATGTAAATTACAGTAAGAACTAAGAATAAGAATAACAGCAAGAATAATTAGATTTTGCTGTATATATCGTCATGCAGGCCATCTGAGTTTTTACAGACTATGTACAACTATTTTAAAAGTAAAGTAATCCTACTTTCATATATAATTGGATTAACACACTTAAGAATGGCTCAGATATATCATATCTATTTAAACTTCAAAATATCATCAAAACTGCGGAAGAAAAATTATCGTTAATGACGACAAAATCACTTTTGAGTTCCTTTTTCGGTGTAATCACTTTTTAGGTTTCGATAAAGCAATAACGACGGTTTGTTATATAAATTGAATATGCTTGATCAATAACATCAAGAGAATCTCACAAAGTAATTCAACTAGATTACAACTTCTACTGTGCCTTTACCAAGAATTCTAACTGAACAAAACTTGTTATGGTACCTAGCTTTCTGGTTCTTAAGAATGATTAGTTTCATTTTGACTGCCCATGTACATCGAAACTAAAGCGCCGTCAAATCCTTTTATATTCTTTTGTTATATGGGGAATCTTAAGAAAAAATAGGGTCTAGCTGGATTTAAGAATGAGTTCTGGTTATATTACAATAGACGTGTTAAGTCATGTAGAGCCTCTTCTCATTTTTTATTTGTCGGCGATGTTTTTATAAACAGCGTGAGTTGTGAGAATGATAAACGATCGACAACGACCGTATGACTTAACTCCTACACTTTTTCTCTACTTAGACTTGACCTTAGGGCAAAAACCAACAGAAATAACAGAGAGGATTAGTTAACTTTTATACAATAAAAATATATGTGTGAGGAATGTTGAGTTGTGAGAACAGCTTATATGTTCTCTGGTATGTAACGCTCTGATCGTCCATAATTAATAGGTCATCCATGCATGCTCATTCGGTCTGTGGGCCTTATTCCATTCGACGGATGGTGCATTAATTTTTCTAAGGCTCGAAAGTCTTGTTTACTGATCCTATAATCATCATATGACTTTTTCGTACTTTGTTCTCACTTACACGATATCGCGAATCACTTCTCGATAAGTCACTCATCTTTTCACTATTCCAATTTAAATACGCTTAATTGTAGAGTCTAAATGGATGTACTCCGAAAAAAGTATATGCACTTTAATGACATAGGCACCCAAATCGATTCTTTTAAGTCTTTCCATATATAACAATTTGGGATGTTACAATTAACCCCTCTCAAATAACGCAATGGTCTCATTGCGCTCCACAACAGGTCTCAAAACGTCTCTCAGATCAGAACCGAGGTGGCTAACCAGCTCTAGTACCACTTGTAATACCCTGACTGTCCATGGCTAATAGGCCATTCCCGCCGCTCACTCGGCATGTAGAGTCTAAATGGATGTACCCCGAAAAAGGTATATGCACTTTAATGACATAGGCACCCAAATCGGTTATTTTAAGCCTTTCCATATATAACAACTCAGGATGTTACAATTAACCCCTCTCAAAGAATGGAACGCCCTCGTTGCGCTCCACAACAGGTCTCAAAATGCCTCTCAGATCAGAACAGAGGTGGCTAACCAGCTTTAGTACCACTTGTGATGCCCCGACTGTCCATGGCTAATAGGCCATCCACGCCAGCTCACTCAACATGTGGGTCCCATACCATTTGACGGGCAATGCGTTAATTTTTCCAAGGCTCGAAAGTCTTGTTTACGGACCCCTGCAATCACCACATGACATTTTTCCGTACTTTGGCCACACTTACATGATATAGCAAATCACTTCCCGATAGATCACCCATCCTTCCACTACTCCAACTTAAGTACGCTTAACTCTGGAGTTATAAACGAATGTACTCAAAAAAAGTAAATGCATGTTGATGACATAGGTAGCCAAATCAATCATTTTAAGTATTTTCATATATCACAACTTGGGATGTTACATTTTTGTTACTATTGTATAAAATAAATCCCTTTATATTATTTTAGGAGCATTATTAGAAACTAACCTTGAGTTCATGCGTTATTATCAAAATTGTCATTTCTTACGTGGCAGCTGTAGAATCATTCTCACACTATGTAATTAAAAATCTTCTTCTCACTAGACTAGTTACATACACTGTCATTATTCATTGAAATTTAGCTTATACTATTGTTTGAACATGTAATAGAACTCGTCTATATATGACTTCTGTAGTTAAGGCGGGTCAAACTTAACCGGTTTGAGTAAGAAGAGGAACAATGCACCATGCAGCAGATGAACATATCATTTAGTTATGAGTACGAAGATGAATTTTCGAACGTATCATATATTGCTTTAAAAAAATGTATATAATATATGAAGTGAACAATATTCAATTCAATACTTTTCAAAATATTGTGACAAATATTTGTTGAACAGATCATTTGATTTTGTGACAGACTAAGTGCAACATTTTTAGATCAGATTCGAAGAAGAATAAATCTCGAACATGTAATATATTGCTTTTAAAAATACATATAACAAAGCTATGAAGTGAACAATATTAAACTAAGAACTTTTTAAAGGCAATTTGTTTTTGTTAATACTTTAATACTTCGAAGATCATGATCAAATTCTGCATAAATCATCTTTCACGATGGGAGACGAAAACTAATGAAAAAGTATGTACCTACTATAAAATACTACATTGGAAAGATTTAGTTTTTTGAATATTTCGACAAATCATAAAACTATGCAATATTTGAAACTACATATATGTTCAAAATTATTAGTCTCAGTTAGAATAGCAATTAAAATTGACAAAAATTTAGGAAAATACATTAAATTCCGTAAGCAATCTTTGATTATGTCTTTCTTTCCACGCAAAATATGTATTTAATTCATTGATTTATTTTACAAATGTATATCAATCAGATCTAAAATTTTGGAGTCAAGTTAGGAATCAATTCATAATCTTCACTTTTGATTTATTAAAATCATCAAGTAATTTTCCTCGATTATAGTCGCTGAGAAACACATTTTCATATACAATTCGAGATCCAAATTTTGCGTAATTTGAGAGCAGAATCCTCATATATATTAAAAGAGAAGTACATTGGACACGTGGCTCTCACACAGAGCTTCTCATGAAAAATCTAGCGATTCTATTGGTCGAATTTTTGTATTTTTCTTTTTGATTTATTTTTCTACTCGAGCTTCTAATTGGAAAGTTACATTAATTGTTAATCGCACTAATCATTTCTTGCGCTAGAATCTTAATAAATGTCCGCCATTAATCATAACTTGCAGAACAATTTTAATAAATGTCGACTAATCATTAAATGTCTTAATGGCATTAAATGTCTTGCGCAAGTTATGATTATGAACATACCTTACTTATACCTTACAAATTTAATATATTTTCTTTAACCAATTGCTCTCATTAATCATAACCTGCTAATCGGAATATTACATTAATTGCTCTTATTAATCATAACTTGCGCAAGAATTACAATAAATACGTGTATTAATAAGTTTCCTTTTTACAAATTCAGAATTAAAATATTATGATATTTTGGCTTATCATGCAAGCTAAATCATTGAGAAACGTACACCAATTTACTATATATAAGATATTTACAGTAGAAGAAATGAACCCACTGACTTTTTATTCTCAATTTTTTATGTTCATATTGTATTTGTTGTTTTACATCATTAAGCTTTTATATATACATATTTCATCAGAGCTGACTTTTATTTTGGTTTATATGCAGATGCCCTATTATAACGATTTCACCCCGATGCAGGTAAATTTTTTTATCTCTCTATATGATTTGATTAATCGTAGATTTATTTGAATTCTAATTCTTACTTTTTTAATATGTTAGAAATGATTGTTTGTTAGAGCTTAGAAGGAGAATAATGCTTTCATATGTATTTTCCTATTGGTTTTTTAATTTACAATTTTAGTTTATATATGCGCAGACCAACGATTATGATGTTTCTTCATGTGGATCCATATGTACTTAAATGATCATATCATCCAAAACACGTAAACTACAATATAAGTTTCATGCTTTGTTACATTCTTTATGTTTTTCAAATAATTATTTGCTTATACATTAAAGAACAAAATCTTTAATCAATATTTTATTATAAAAGTTAGTATAACTTTTTATTCATATTATCAACTTTGTACTAAAATACGATTTTATACAATTTATCATATTATAAAATGTATATCTTATAAATTCATATATATAAACTATATAGTTCTTTTTTTTGTCATCATAAACTATATAGTTCTATGTCATCATAAACTATATTATAAATTGATTGGCTGATTTATTTTTAAAATTTTTTCTTTTTCTAAAAATCTATCCTACGCCATCTCTTTCTCTCATCTCCTTCTATTTCTTCTTCTCGATTTCAGTTTATACTAAAACAAAACTAAACGGAGTAAGGGAAAGTTGGGAACAAATATCTGCACATTTTTGATAGAACATGCATTGATTATTAATTTGCGCAATTAATATGATCTCTTATAAATCTATTATAAATGTAATTTACCTTATTTATTTGAATAATTCTTGCGAAAGTTTTAATCACATTTATTGATATTTATTGAGAATATGTTATTCTTGCACAATATGGTATCACATTAATTCGACTTTTAAATCTTTCTAAATTTTCAAAGTCGTTTTTAATTTTGTTGCCTTATTTTAAATCTAACTTGCGCAAGAAGACTAATATTTAATTCAAATCAGTTTATGATATTGTATATTTAATAACTTTATTTATTCTTGCGCAATGTGGTATCACATTAATTGGACTTTTAAATCTTTATAAATTTTCAAAGTCGTTTTTAATCTTGTTGCTTTATTTTAAATAAATCTAACTTGCGCAAAAAGACTAATATTTAATTCAAATCAGCTTATGATACTGTAGATTTATTTACTTTATTTATTCAATTTAAATGTTTATTATGAAAAATCAATATTTCATGCTTTGCCTCCTAAACAGGTATTACATTTTAGTGTTTGCTTACATTTTAGAGTTACAATAGCATACTAATGAGATGAACTCTTTTTTTTTGCAGGTCATGATGTTACAGTCCTCAGGTGATATTTTCTCTGGTTATGGATTTTTCAGGAACTCCCTTGTCTAAAAGAAAAAGCCAAAAAGATCATGACAGTAACCTTGAGGATCAACACTCTCTCAACAAGAGACATTCCCACAAGAAAATCAAGGGGGAGTGATCTCGAAGATTTTTAAAAACATTTATTTCCTATCGTTATGGCTTTGTCTTACTTCCACATTCTTACTATGATAAAAATGGATTTGACTTATCATATCTAGCTTGGGATTTTTTTTTGATTATTGAAAACTTACTTATGTTGCAATGGTTTTTGTCACTATCCGCGTTATTCATTATTATTTATTTCAAAGAAAAACACATTTAGTCTTTTCTTTTCTTGTGATCATGATAATTTTTAAAATAATTGCATTGTAATAACGCCCATATTTTAGTAATAATCTGTTAGAAGAGATGAAATTATCTAATTTTCGTTCTAATGACATGTTATTATTTAGTCAATGTATTCGTTATTGTTTTTAGTTATATTTTTTTATTGGATTATTTTTTGTTTTCAGATCTCAATATATAATAAGATCATTTTTATAATTATTATTATCATCATTTAACAATTATATTATTACTTGTTTATTATTTAGTTGTCACAATTTGCCTTGAATGAAAAATATGTCTATATTTATAACATTAATGATTACCAATTAATGATGATTACAACATCACGTAACATATATTCATCATATTTAATTCACAAGATTGATTGGTAATAAATAAGAATGATCTATGTTAACGCATTAAATTCAAAACATCTATATAGCAATAAAAAAATGTAATAAATTGTATGAATATATTATTTGATACTAACTTGTCGTGCAATCATATTTAAACACAGTAATAAATATGATACTAAGTTGCGCAAGTAATCCACATTGAAAATACGATAAGTTATTAATAAAAAATTAACAATTTAGAAACATGGTAAATTACATTTAAAATAGTGAAGTAAATACTCTTGGGATTCAAATTACAGTTAAAAGAATGTTTACATTTTTGTATTTTTCAAAAAAAAGGTGTACGATGAGGGGGAGAGAGAGAGAGGGAGATTTAGTGTTTTAGGTATACCCAAGAATTTACAGTTTAGTGTTTAGGATTTATCCAAGGGTTTAGGGTATATCCAAGAATTTAGGGTTTAGTGTTTTTGGTTTTTTTCCCAAGGGTTTAAGCTTTGTCCAAGGGTTTAGGGTATAGTGTTTATTGTTTATGATTTACTTTTTCTGTGACGATTTTAAAATTGTTAAAAAAATTCTTCTTTTCGCAGCTACTAATATTTTTCATTTATTTTAAAAACTTAACACAAATTATTATTATTTTATTTATTATCTTTAAAAGAAGATGTACATTAATTGACAAACTATGATTAGTTGGTAATTCACCCAAGAATTACAACATTCATCTGTTTGACATGTTATTACAACATTTATCTGTTTGATTTCTAGAAAAGGTGATCTTAGAACATTAAGATACCTATTATATTATCATAAATTGATCTGCAGTAAATATGATATCAACTTGCCAAAGCAATCCGTATTTAATATAAGGTAAGTTATTAAAACCAGTGTTTCGAAAACCGGTCCGACCGTGACTCGCTGAAGAAGCCGAGTCCGGTTCGGTTTAAAACCCGGATTTGATAAAAACCAGTAAAACCGGCTGAAAACTGGTAAAACCGGTGACCCGGTTTAATTTTAAAACCCGGTTCTTAAAAATTAACATATAATTAAGTGTTTTTAATTATTACTAGCTAAAATTTAATATTTTATAGTTAGTGTTCAACTATTACTATTTAATTGATTTTTTATTTTTCTAAGAAAAAATGTGAAAAATATATTTTTGACTCTCATATACTATTTTTATTTTACCATATTCTTAAAATTTGAAATATTAGTTGTAATAATAAATAAATATGATTGTTTTAGCTGTAAATCATTTGTTCTTTTTTTAATTTTTAGTTTACATAGTAATCAGATTTATGTTTGTTGTTTATTTGAGTTAATAAAAAAAGAATAGAGAAAGTATTATATGTAGAAGTAAAGTTTATATAGCATAAATATATAATTATATACATTTTTGTATAAATAAAAAACCCGGTTCGACCGGTTGAACCGGTCTAACCAGTCAACCAGTAGCTTCACCGAGTCAGTGTCCGGTCCGGTTCTCAAAACATTGATTAAAACCAAATTAACTATAGGTAAATTATTTAAACAAAGCAATAAATATGATACCAAGTTGCGTAAATAATACACAATGAAAATAAGGTAAGTTATTAATAAAAAAAGTAACAAATTACAAATAGGAAAGTAACACAAATTTGAGAGAGAGAGAGAGAGAGAGAGAGAGAGAGAGAGAGAGAGAGAGAGAGAGAGAGAGAGAGAGAGAGAGAGATTTAGTGTTTTGGGTATACCCAAGGGTTTACAGTTTAGTGTTTATGATTTATCCAAGGGTTTAGGGTATATCCAAGATTTTAGAATTTAGTGTTTGGATTTTTACCCAAGGGTTTAAGATTTGTCCAAGGGTTTAGGGTATAATGTTTAGTGTTTATGATTTACTCTTTTGTGACGGTTTTAAAATTGTTAAAAAAATTAATCTTTTGGCAGCTAATAATATTTTCATTTATTTTAAAAACTTAACACAAATTATTATTATTTTATCTATTATCTTTAAAAAATGTTGTACATTATTTGGCAAACTATGATTAGTTGGTAATTCACCCAAGAAAAATTCATGATAAAATATTAAACTAGGAAACATTCCTATATAAATCAAAATTGTGGTAGTTAAAAAAATAATCGGTGAATTAAAAGAATGTTTACATTTTTATATTTTTCAAAAAAAAAAGGTTTACGATGAGAGAGAGAGAGAGAGAGAGAGAGAGAGAGAGAGATTTAGTGTTTAACCCGCGGGTCCCGCGGGTTAAACACTAAATCTCTCTATCTCTCTCTCTTTCTCTCTCTTAAATAGATACAAAATATTCCGTAATATTTAACCCGCAGGTCCCGCGAATTACCTGCAAATTTGGACGGGGCGGGTGCAGGTATTTTGAATCTTTCGTTGCGGGTCATGCGGATCGAAATTATGAGTCAAAAAACTAGGTGACCCGCGGGTTGGCGGGACGGACGGGGTGGGTCGATCCGTAGACCCAGTTCTACCCGTATAATTTGAATCTGTACAATGCCCGCACAGGGTGCGAGCCGGCCACCTAGTTTTTATTACAACATGTGTTAAGGCAAATTTTAAAGTAAATTGTACCGTAAGTTTAGAATATTAGTTAGTAAATATCTACTATAATTTTGGTAATTTGTTTTCCTCATTAAAACCCTAAACATATAGCATTACGTATATAAATACACAGTGTCTTCAACACATCTCCTCACCACATCACTCTTTCCGAATCATCATTAACAAAACCAGAAATACACTACGAAAACACCAATGGCGAACCTCATTAATTTTATATAATTTTTTGCCTACTCTTATAGATTCACTTTCACAAACTATACTTCAATCACACAAAACAAATAACACAAGTTTTAAGAAAATTTTAAACTTATTTTCTTTACATATCCACAATTTCGTTAAATCCCTTAACATGAATAATATGTAATATTTGTGTCTATAATATTTACCTTTCTAATATCTATATATTAAAAATTATAGATTTTTTAATTTTCTCACCCTGAATAGGACGCATGTTATCACCTAGTAATACTTATAATACATAGCTATAACGTATAACTTCTATTTAGTGCATGAAAATCAACCATGCAAACTATTCGATCCTTCCCGAGGAAAACAAGGATTCGTTAAATAATAAGAAAGAAAAAATGATTTTCTATATAAATATTATATTTCTATCTAACTAATATTGAGAAATTATGTGCGTTTTATAGGAATTTTAATTCTTGTTAAAACTTGTGTTTTTCTTATTTATTAAGGTGTCTTTTTATTAAAGATTATATCTCTTTAATATAAAACTATTGCAAAAGTCTGTGAATAAATGTTATAATATGTCTTTACATCATAAAATGTATAATAATTGATTTTTTGTTTAAAAAGTTATATATGTCCATTGTAAATGTGCTATTTTAAGTAACTATCTAAAATAAGAAAGTTGTGACTCATATGAATTTTTGTGAAATGACACATCTTTATGAAAAGACACCTCATTATATATTTTCATAATCTAAAGAAATAATGCAATGTTTAAGATGAAAAATTTTTTTCACATTTACTGAAATGTTTTCATTCTTTTTATTTTTAAAATGTATTAGTTTTAAAAGTTGCGTCTTTCATAAGAAATATATGCAATTTATCATCTTATAAACTAAGAAACACAACTTTTTCATACGAGAAATTTAAGAGAGTCCATTGTTATATTAATACACATGTTTTTTGATAGAAAACAATTGTAAATATTTATGTAAGATAATAATAAATATTTATGAGCATAATAAAACTCAAAGACACAACTTTTCATCTCAAAAACTTAGCAACCTAGTTAATGTTGAAAAATTGTGCCTTTTCATAAAAAAAACTGAAATGAATTTTGAAAAGTTGTCAAATTATGAAATGATGGATTTATTTATAATTTTGTGTCTTTTCTTATAATGTCAAATGTTGTATGTTTTCATTTTTCTAACGTACTAGTTTTAAAAGTTGTGTTTTTTGTCAGCAACTGAAAAACAGACTCATAGTGACTCTGTGAACCACATCGGTAACTCTCCATCCATGTGGACAATAAAAGACGGTCTTAATATAAACAATATATGCAATCTTCATCTTAAAATGAATAAATGCAACTTTTCATATATAAAAAACTTAAGAGATTCAATTTTATATTAATAAACTGATTTTTAGATATAAAATAATTGTAAATATTTAGTAAAATAATAATAAATAGATATGAGCAAAATCAAAGTGAACGATGCAATTTTCAACCCAAAAACTAATAATACAATTTTAAGTAAAAAAAAAAATTAAAAGATGCAACTTTCATGTATAAAACTTAAGATTCAAATTTTCATATTAATACACTGACTTTTAGTTAGTACAAATATTTATGAATTATTAATGAATAGATATGAGTAAAATAAAACCGAAAGACTTAAGTTTTCATCTCAATGCTAATAAATACAATATTTCATTTAAATGAACTTAAAAATGTAATTTTCATATTAACACAGATTAAACAATTATAAATATTTATGTGGTGTCATTAACGAAGAGGCACAATTGTGTTTTGATCTAAGAGGTATGAATGCATCGTAATCTAAGAGATACGAATGTGATGTGTTCCAAGAGATACGAACATGTCATTGATCCAAAGCGTGCAAACGTGTCGTGACTTAAATGATGCGAATCTGTTATTACCAAAAATTTGCAAACGGGTTGTGGTCGGAAAGCTATGAACGGGTCATGATCAAAAAGATGTGAATGGATCTTGACTTAAAGGGTGTGAAAGTATCATGAATGTAACCAAAAGAGTACAAAATGGGTCGTGACCAAGAGAGTGCAAATGGTCATGACCGAAAGGTTGGGAATAGATCGCGACCAAAAAGTGTAAACGGGACATGAACAAATGGTGCAAATTGTAGTAACCGAAAGGTTGAGAATGTGTTGTGTCAGAAAAAGTGTAAACGGGTCGTGACCAAAAGGGTGTGAACGAATCGTAACCAAAATGGTGTGAATGAATTGTGACTGACAGGATTTAAACGAGTCGTAACCAATGGAATGTAAATGGGTAATCACCAGAAGAGGCAAGAATGGATATGAAAGGGTGTGAACGAAATATCATTGAAAGAGTGGTAAAAGTCAACGATGGTGTTGGTGATATAAGAACTGACTTTTTGATCAATATAAAAGATCTCTTTAAATTAGAAATATCATTTTTTCAATAATTTTTTTTTACTTTGTCTGCTTTTACACATGCATATTTTTTTGTTTTTGTTTTCAGGATTCCTAATTCAAAACTAATCAACTGCTCCTCTTTTTTGGCGTAATTAAATGGTACATATTTGTGTCGCTAATTGAGAAAAAATGTTTATAATTCCTACAATCATTTTATCCAGAAAATTAATAATAAAGAGTTTGCTGTCCAGATTTTATGAATTTTTGAATGTTGTTAGTTGTATGTCAATCCTTGAATCAAATTGGTTGTCTATGTTAGATATTCACTTTATCTGATTACATATATTGTAAATATGTAATGACTTATATTATGAAACGTTAATCAAAAACTTTAATAGATGCAACTTTTCATTTAAGAAACTTAAGAGATTTTAGTTTTCATATTAATACATATATTTTTAGATATTAAACAATTGAAAATATTTATGTGAAGTATAAATAAATTGATATGAGCAAAGTAAGTAACAAAAAGACACAATTTTTATTTCAAAACTAATAAATATAATTTTTGTGTAAAAACTTATGAGATTCAAATTATTATTTTAATAAACTGAGTTTTAGATATAAAAATATTATGAATATTTATGTGAAGTATTAATAAATAAATATAAGCAAAGTAAAATTAAAAGACTCTGAGTTCGCATTAGTTGATATGTTTTTCCCAACAAATGATGTGTCTTTTCATCTTAAAGTTTTATTAGTTTTAGGAGAAAATATCTAAAGATGCTTTTTCATAATGATATATGTTTGCATCATAAAAATGTATAATGATATATATGAACCATTAAAATTGTTGATAATTGTAGTATTTAGTAATGAGTCCTTGTAACTTGGTGTTAATATTGCAAACATTAAGTAAACATTGCAATATTTGGTTGTCAGTTATTGCAACCATTAGTCTTCTATATACAAAATTATGGATAATGAAAAATTAAAACCAAAATAACATATTAAAAAACTCGCAAATAGATTAAAAACGTAGAGTTTCATATCAAATTCGTCAAAGATCAATTTTTCAATAATTAAAAGGTGTGTCATTTACCAATTAAAATATGTATTGTACAAGATCTCTTAAAATTTCCATATGATCTCCTAAAATTTACATGTTTTTACAATACATATTTTTACATAACATCGAAATCATGAATGTAATACTTGTCATTATAAATTACCTTAATAAATTAGTACATGATTAAATTTAAATGTGTGTTACTTATTTTAATTAATTCAAAAATATTAAATATCATTTTTTTATAATAAATTACCTAAATTAATAGAAGATGTATATTTTAATTGGTATTGATGTATTTGTATTTTAGTTGTAATCTAAAACTATAAATATACATTTCTTATATTATCTATAAATGAATATAAACACATATACTCTTCGCTTTGACATGAGAAATTTTTGAAAATAAAATTTAGAAAATTGAGGATGTTTTATATATAAAAAAATAAGTTCCTACATGATATTATTGCGTGGGTTCTTTACCTAGTTAATATTAATATGCACCAGAACAAATATTCATTATATTTATTAAAAATCACTTCTATGATAAAATCTAATTATAATGGGATATATTATATTTATATTGTCTAAATGTTGAGATCAAAATTATTGAAATGTTTTTGTTCTAAGAATATTTTCATATAAGTGATCATAATTGAAACACGTATAAACTTTTAAAAATCACTCAAATACTGAAAAGAATCAAACATTTAATGTATTGAAAATAAATCAACAATTATTGGTTTAAGACAGCTTCCTATTGAGTATAAGATATAGGCATCGTCAATGTTATTATTTTCAATAGGAATGGATTAGTCTGAAAACTTGAAAAAACGAAATAAGATGCATGCTCCTAATCAAATGAAAAATCAACGCCTAAAAAAATCTGAAATCACTAATCAGATATGCTTGCGCATAATGCAAGGGCTGCGGCGGATATATGCATGATTTCTCTTATAATCATGATGATGATCAAATGATGGTTATTAATCATGCATGATTCGAATATGTTCCTTTTTAAAGGGATACTAATATAATATATAGTGAAGTTAACATAATGTTTTATTGTCGATGAACTTCAAGAACGTGTTGATTGGTATTAGTCTACTAGACTATTAATTTATTGAGTATGATTGAAAAGAAACTCGCTGCAATTGCAAAGTCTTTTCCATATATTATTGGCGTTTCTTGTAATCACTTATTTGGTGAATTATTTAATTTGAAGTATCTTTTGACAGCTTTGGTTCCAGATATTCTACAATAAGTCCATTTATTCAATCGTGTTTGATTATGAGACGTTCGTGTCGGTTTTGCTTATTTATAATGCAAGTTTCGGACTCCTGCATGAACAATGGCATCAAACAATATATTCCCTCGTTAAAGGCTTCGTAATATAGTCGATGGAAGAAAAAATTACATTAGTCGAAATTGGAAATATTAAAGTAAGGTTATGATTCATACGACTGATTAGCAAACCTTTATAGTTTATCAAACAAAATTTAAATTAAGTTAAATAAACTAGTTCAGAATTGGCTTACTTTTTAATTTTCAAGGAACTATTCTCTCTAAATTCTCTAAATAGAAAAACCCTAATCCATCACTTTTATCCAGCTCCGGCGGTGGTGGTCCCATTGGCCATCGTCGGGAGCTCACTCGTTCTCTTTTCTTTTTACTTTGTCGATTTCTTCTTCCTCTCTACGGTTTAGTCTTAGTCATGGGTTTGATTCGCCATTTCAGATCCCTCTTCTATTCACGATAGAATCCGGTGGTTTGATTTACATGGTGGCAGATCTGGTATGACGGCGACGTTCTGAGCAAAGACCTGTCGACATAGTCGGCTTCGTGGGTGGTTGTACTTTTTCTCTTCGCTGGAGATACTTCAGTAGATCTATTGGTACCAAGGCGGTGGAGAGGAGAGAGCTTGAACAGGCTTCGATCATTTCACACTTCTGTTCAGATTGATGTAGTTCTTTTCTAGTTTTTCCCGGAGATAGGATTCCTACCAGGAAATTGATGGCACGTGGAATCAAGATGACGCTATTATCCGGCGGTTCTTCAGCGTTTCACATCCCTTAGGTGTTGTTTGTGCTTCTTGGTTTGGGTTAAGTCTCCTGTGGCTGGTTCTCAGTCATGGGTGCGTGTGAGGAGCTTTTCCTTTCAGTGTTGTCACCCGAGTTTTGAAGATTTTGTGGCAGCGCGCGACGAGTCACGGGACAGCATCTGTGTCTCTTTGGTTGTCTCTGTCTCCTAGAGTTAGGTTCTTGACTGTGAAAACGTGTTGGTCTCTCTTCTCTCCCATAATAAATCGTCATCTCGTGTTCGTGTTCATGTAGCTTCTGTGTAAGAAGACCAGTCCTTATGAGGTGGGTAGAAATTAGTTTGGCACTCAGGTTTCTTGATAGTTTGAAGGTCGCTTCTTCAGAAAGAGATTTTCCTGACATGTCCCACTACTCTGCATGTGCGGTGAGTTAAATGGGTGTACACGGTTCCGGGGTTAGAGGGTTGGTGACAGAAATCTCCAGTTCTCTAACTCGAATGACGGCACTGCCTGTTAGTGGAATCTTTTTCATGCTGTCGGTGAAGCGATTTGAATGGGTTGGCTGTTCTGTGATGTGTTTTCTGGTGAAGGTGTTGATGATTGAATTTTTCGGAAGTCGTGAATTTTACCTGTTGCTTCAAGTTTTGAGTGAGCTTTTTCTTCGGGGGCTCGCAGCAACAAGAGTTTTAGTCCGCTCATACATTTTTCCTTGAGCCATCGAGGCTACGCTAACTCTAGTTCGCCTCTAGGACTTTAATTTGTCGTGATAGAGTATACTTGTCACTAGATGTTTTGTTTAGTTTACATATTTCGCATTCTGCTACTTATTCTCTTTGTGCTTCCCTAAGAAAATAAAGATTTGATATAGTAATTTAATATTTTACCAAAAAAAGAGCTGGCTTTCAATATAGAGTATTTACACTTAATTTCAACCTTTTCTGTTATTTATCAAATCTACACATGAACCCAAAAACGCGTTGTCTGTTAGCAAGACCGTAGTTAGGAGAGCCTTACATATACAGTATCATAATACAGCTCTGTAAATACAAGAATAAATATCAAGAATCAAAAAGATTCTTGATATTTTTTTGATTCTTGATATTTATTCTTATATGGTGTATTTACATAGCTGTATTATGATATCTTTCGAAAAAAAAAGAATCCCAAAGATAAGTAACTTTAACATCATGACGTTAAACTAAAAATAAGAAATTATGTTTACGTATAGTCTTTTATTGTTGTACTGGATGTTTTTAGGATCAGGTCCCGATTAACAAATGGATAAACGGCAAGAGTCTAACGAGTGGCCGTCTCTAGATAACGTAAGAAAGCTACAAAAATTCAACATGTGAGTATCTGAGGGAAAGTTTGGGTAAATGGGCAAAGAATATACCCTCTCTGTTATGACTGATTCTAAGGCAAAAGAGGGAGTAAACTGCCAAAGAGAGGCGAGTTGATTTAAATGTTAAATTTAAATGCATAAAGCAAACAAAAGAGACACTTAATTATTCTCATTCATCTGCAAAAGAAACCGTGTTTTTAAACCGAAATTTCTAAATTTCGTTATATAGCCATTTAATTTCATTTAATCTTTTCTGGAAACGTTAACCAATTATGTCAATCTCTTGCTGGTTAAAAACCTTTCCCATTATTTCCTTTAATTGATGCGTAAGTCTTCACAAAGATTTAGTCCTCATTTAGCATTTGCTTTTAATTCATTGCATAAGTCTTTCATGAAGACAACAAACAACTCTTCTTTGTCTTCATTCTTATCTATACACTATCTAATGGGCTACTTTAATTATTACATTGTCATTGTAAATAATTTTTCTGTAACGCTTCTCCGCTCTAGTAAAGTTTTGGTATGCATGTGTTCTACCTTTGTTGAGAGAGCAGCTGGTTACTTTGTGTTCACAAAAAAGGTTAATAAAGTGATTTCTTGCATAAAAATATCGAGAATCACTTTCAATAATTCACATAGCTTAAACACAGTCTATTAGTGTAGCTTACATAATTTTCTTAGGCATATATAATCACCATCGAGTGCGATATCGATCCTTCTCTTATACTGAAAACGTTTTTGGAGCACACAACCTTCCAAAGTCACTGCGACCTTGATAAAAGTTTGTAATATTCATGGCATCTTCATAAGGAATTCACATTCGCATCAATTATATAATCCATTAATTAAAAAAAATTGTTGACTTGCCATGAATATTACCACGAATTGGTTTTAGATGTTTCGTTCACACTATGTCAAATACTATTATTTTATAAGAAATCAGTCATGGATCTTGAAAATTACTCTCGTCAACTAGTTGATGGCAAATTTCAATAAGCATCGGGTCATTTACATTACTGTAGATATGGATTTCTACCTGAAGAGGTTTTTTGAACCAATTTTTTATGAATATTCAAACAAAAAAACTGTTATAATATCATGGAAAATTCTCCACTGTATTTTAGAGAAAAAAAAAATCTCCACTGTACTTTCATGAATCTTTAAACTTAAAACTCTAGAAGAGTTGCTTAGGCCACGCCGTTTTTGGCTGCGTTGAGTAGTAGTTCCTAAAATCTTCGAGGACAGGTTGAATATGAATGATCATGTCTCCACTACTTAAACTCACACTTCACAATCAATTTTTACGCTAAAAGAAAATAGTTTTTTTTTGGGATTGATTGAAATTCATGTCGATCATACTTTAATTACTGCATTTGATATGACAAGTGTATGATGATGATGATTAGGGTGATGTAAATGTTAAAAAACTACTTGAACTCCATTTCTTAACTATATGACTTTCTTTCCATTAAGTCAATCTGACGTGGACACATCAAATTGTGTTTACAATGCACATACTTTACCAAAACCTCTAGAGAGAGAGAGAGAGATAGAGAGAGAGAGAGAGAGAGCAAATAAAAAAGAATATAAAAAATTCAACAAACTCTAAAGTGACATTTCTTAGTCCTATTAATACTCACTCTATAGAGATCTGTTACTTCATTTTCTCCACCTTTCTCTTTTTTTCCCTCAGATTCCATTAGCCATCAAAAGTTTCACATACATTCTCTCTGCTCAAAACTCTTTTCTTTCAGTGCTTAAAGAAAAAATAGGGCTTTCTTCTCTTTTATTGTTACTTTTTGGCTCAGCAGTGCAGCTTTAATAAACTAAATGGGGAGACATTCTTGCTGTTACAAACAAAAGCTGAGAAAAGGGCTTTGGTCTCCTGATGAAGACGAGAAGCTTCTCAACCACATCACCAATCACGGTCATGGCTGCTGGAGCTCTGTTCCTAAACTTGCCGGTAATGTTTCCTCCTTAATTCAAGTGATAAAAAAAAACATAACCTCCTCACAAGAAGCAACCTTTTTGTAATAAAAAATTTGAGTCTACTATATACAGGTTTGCAGAGATGTGGTAAAAGTTGCAGACTGAGATGGATCAATTACTTGAGACCTGATTTAAAGAGAGGAGCTTTCTCTCCAGAAGAAGAGAATCTCATCGTCGAGCTTCATGCAGTCCTTGGAAACAGGTAATAACGCTGTTAAAGAAAGATAATAAAAACAGAGGATAAAGTTTATGTCTTTAGGGTTGTTTCTGTTTCTGGCTCTGCTCTGTTTTAACAGAGGATCATATCTATGTATTAAGCCTCCTCTGTTATTTACTCTGTTCTGTCTTTTCTTATTAGATGGTCCCAGATTGCAGCTAAACTTCCGGGACGAACCGACAACGAGATCAAGAATCTATGGAACTCAAACATAAAAAAGAAACTGAAACAAAGAGGCATTGATCCAAACACACACAAACCCATCTCTGTAGTTGACAAAGACAAACCAACAACAAGCAGCAACGACCACATGTCTCTTAGTTCCTCCTCTGCAACTAACCAAGACTTCTACCTCGAAAGGCCATCTGATTTCTCCGCCTACTTTGGTCCTCAGAAGCTTAACTTCAACTCCAACCTCGGACTGTCCGTTGATTCTTCCCTCTGCTCCATGATTCCGGTGCAGTTTATCCCCGGAAACAAGGTTGGTTCTGTTTTTCAGACACCCTCTTGTGTTAAGCCTTCAATTAGTCTTCCTCCGGACAACAATTCGAGTACTGAACATGCAGCACCTCACTGGGAGTTTCAGACAAACAACACTTCAAGTTTCACCGACAATGGTGGTTTCACATGGTCGGTCCCAAATTCTTCTCCTTCTCTGGTTAAACCTAATCATAACTTCGAGGAATTGAAATGGTCAGAGTATTTGAACACACCGTGCTTCAATGGGAGCACTGTACATAGTCAAATCTCTCTACCGATCTTCATCAAATCAGAGGCAGATTACTTAGCCAATGTTTCAAGCTTGGCAGATCCTTGGAGCCAAAGCCAGAACGAGAATTTGAACACACCCGAAGCTAGTGACGTGTTCTGCAAGGATCTTCAGAGAATGGCTGTCTCTTTTGGTCAGTCCCTTTAGGTTTTATTTTTTTCTTAACTCTTTAACGGATGTATAGAGCAAAAATATACAATACATACGTACGTACAGTGGATTTTTAAGTGTTCTCATGGGTGTCTTTATTTCTAGTTTAAGTGTGTTTCATACGTCAAATATTCTTCTTTCTTTTGCAATTTTTTCACTCTCATACTACTGTATATACTTTTCATTTGGTTATAAAGATTATGATACATGGATTGAAGAACAATGATGAACGTAATAAATCAGTTTCTGTCTGTTTCCGTGAACCAGAGTCGTATACTCACATGCATGTCACAACCTTCACCATTTTCAGACCTGTGAGTGATTACAAGACAAAAGAAAAACATAAAATTAAAGCAAACATGATAAATAATCTAAAGCCTTAAGAAGAAGTAACACTTTTTCGAAAGTTTTTTTTAAGTTGCTCTCCGTTTTCTGAATTCAATCCCCTTATTATTAAAAGAGAATCATTTTGCATTAAATTGCTCTCCGTTTTCTGTAAAATTTATATATGGAAAGTTGAGGAGAGTTTGAGAGGAGAGGGATGACGTATCAAGCAAGTAGAGCTTCTCACAAAAAATCGAGCACTACTTTCCTAATTTGCATTGACATTATGTGTTCATCGGGACAGAAAAAAATTTTGATTACACGAACAAAACAATGTGAGTCGTGACTCACGTGAGGTTAACGGAGGGTGATATTAACGAATGGAGCATGGCATATGTTAACGGATGGAGTGTTTCAGAGCATGAGAGCCATTACGGATGGATGAGGGGAGAAATTTAACAAATGGAGCAAGGGAGAGGCATGCCAGCCATTACGAATGGAGCAATGCAGAGCATCAAAGCCATTACAGCGGTGGAGAAAGAGCATTGTAAGTCTCTTACGTTGCACTAATGGTGTTCTCTAAAGTATGAAGCTCTGAAAGACGTTTTGTTGGTGAGGTCGAGGCATGAGACGCATTACAAATTGCACAAGGAAGAAGGTTAACGAATGGAGCAAGGACGAGGCGTCAGAGCCATTACGAATGGAGTAATGCAGAGGCATGAGAGCCATTACGTCGATGGAGAAGGAGGATTGTCAGTCTCTTGCGTTTTGTTGCTGAGCTCGCAAGTACCAAAATCTGAAATACGTGTTGTTGGTGAGCTCGAACGTATGAATGTCTGTAAGGCGCGGGTCTTATGTGTGTGTTCTTCTATCAAGTGGCGGATGTAGAGCTAAGAAGGGTGGGGCATCTGCCCCCTATGAATTTTAGAAAAAATGATTTTGTCTATTATGTATAATAGTTTTTGGAGTGATTGGTTAAGTTTGCCCCCCATAAAATCCTAAACACCATGTTAATTGTTTCCATTCTTTAGCGTTTGAAAATTTTGCCCCCCATTATTAAACATTCTAGATCCGCCACTGCTTCTATCCCTCCATATTATACGTCGGACGTGAGAACCTTTGTCTTCAAGGAACAGAAGAGACCACCTTTGGATCAGTAATATCTGATTCTCTAAGCTTGAAGAGAAACTAAATGATTGGGTGTTATTGTGTGGGTGTACGTTTATCGTGTGGGTGTTATTCGGGAGACCACTTATGATACTTACAAAACGTGAGAGTGAAATGTCGACTACCAAGTAATGGCGTTTTTAGACAATGGTGTTCTTCGTCATGACACTCTTCTTGCTTGCTGATATACATTTTGTGAGGTTCGACTTTTTGATGGAGTTGATGTTATTGTTACACATGCACATACGTGTAAGAACATTCTCATGTCGACTGATAATTTTTTTGATTGGTATTATTAATTTAATTAAACCGAAACTAACAATAAGTAATTAAAATCGAATTAAGCCAGCATAATCGAGTCTTCATGGTTAATTAAATGATTGTGTGACCTTCTCAAGTAAAATAATAAACCGTGTTACATAATTAATCATGGATATATGAGTTATGATAATATATTTGACCGTGTATATATATGTTATGGTAATATATGTATTACTTCGAGTGCACGGCAAGGTGAGAATATACGTTATTAATTATCATTGGTGTCATATATGAACGATATAGTTAGGTTTAGCTACCTATATAAGTAGCCTTCAACCTCTCCATATTATTGCATCTCAAACATTCGGAAAACAGTCGAGTTCTTAACATCCTACAAAAATAGCTTCCCTTACTGTTGTGTGTGATTTGAAATCATTCAAATCGATGTGGAAGATTAGAGTTAAGATCATACGTTTGTAGAGACAATACTCTGCTGCTGGTGGTCTCACTATTGAGATGGTTCTAATCGACTCCAATGTAATCATCTTCACTCTTTGTTTTTTATTTTTGGCAAACATCATGTCTGATCAAATTTTCTTGAAACTAAATAATTTTTTGTTTGTGGGGTGTTAAGATCAGTGCTTCGATTAAGAAGGATATGGTTAATTAGTTTGAATCGTTTGTTTCGGAAGGTAGTTCTAAGATTCTGATCAACTTCTCGCTCACCCCCTCGTGCGGTTCGTACCGAGCCGCCATACATCCATACAAACTTGGATTTCTCTCGACCACACGTGTGAGGTGTTGTGATGCTCTCCCCGATGAGCTAACTGGATTTGAACCAGTCCACTATAGGGACATCCTGGATGGGAAAACATAACATTTTTATTACATTTACATGTAATCTAAAGTGGCCAGAACTGACGAGATATTTACAGAAATACAATTTTAGATCCGAGGATAGACCCGATTTGTGTTGCAGACTTTTCAAAGTAAAACTTGATAGTTTGATGGATGATCTAACGAAGAAACATCTTCTCGGACAAATAGTTTCTGGTAAGAAAATTATCATTAATTAATCCTCTTAAGTTATATGATAAATACTAATAGAGAAATTACCTAGAATGATTCAAATAATACATCTAATTACTATACTAATTCATAAACTTTCTTAATTACTCTACTAGATCAAGTGGGTAACGGAAATTCCAAAAAACCAACTCTTCCTTTAGTAATAACAAAATTGCCATTGATTTATTTAATTAAAAAATATTTTATATTTTCCAGAAAAAACAAAAGCTTTGTCGTGACTTCTCCCTTTCACTTTTCTCCATTTTTTTACAGAGACCAAACCTTCAAAGAAAAACAACCTGTGCGTTTCTCAGATCGACCAAATCATCGTTGTGTTACCTCCTCAGGCGTCGTCTCTGTACACAGATGAACTCCAACTCTTCCTAACCCTAGCTCCGATTTGGATTCGTCACATCCACTTCAAAATCGACGAAAATCTACACGGTAAGTGAAAGAGATTACGAAGGTCTTGTTCTTAACATGTTTTCTTTGATTGCATTTTAATTTCGTAAACCCTAATTCCCAATTTAATCTCCGAGAAATTTGAAAACCCTAATTCCCAAATTCCCAAATTTCAAAATCGATTTCTCTTTCTTTTTTTTAGAAAAAAAATTCCGATTGCTTGATTTTGAAAACCTTAAATCCCCAATTCCCTTAAACCATCAGTTTCTCTGTTAATTTTTTTTCTAATACTTTTGTGATTGTGAATTCTAATTTCTCTGTTATACTTTTGCTTTTTTTTAGGAATGGCCTCATCTTCTGGTAACAGGAAGTATCCTCCGCCGCTTTACCAGATTGGTAAAACACCGAATCAAAATAGGAGCATGAACCACAATTGTTTTCTAGGCAACTTACAAACGCTGAAAGAGAATGTCGGCGAAGACGTTTGGGACGAGTTGAAAGAATCAGCTGTAGGCGTGATTATCAAGCTGAAGGAGTTGGATTACACTTGGTCCGCAAAACATGTTCATTACTTTCTCGTGAATCAATTGGCCTAGAGAGGAGCGTGTAATGGTTGGATTTGTGTATACTCGGACTGTAAACTTGAAAGAGTTTATTGGCGTAGTTCTTAGCTTCCATGTACATCCTTTTAGCCAACATTTTACAAACAGTAGTTTCCGCGTTGATGCAATTACATCAAAATTACTTGTTGACAACGGAAAAAATCTTCAGACATGTCTCCAATGCATCTTTCGAATTGTAACTCTGCCCCATGTCAAATTTGAATGAGCGCAAATCGGACAAACTTATTGGAGACTCTCTTTCTTTTGTCTTTCTTCCATAAATCAACTTTGTAGAAGATCCATGAACCTCTTCTACATGGTTTAGTGGAAGCCCATATGTAGTAAAGTTTTCATCATCAGATGTTGCGCCATCAGAATCATCGCAGTAATCGAATCGATCACCCTCTTCGTCTGTATCTTCTTCGTCTTCACACGACGAGTCATCTCCTTGTATGGGTTGTTTCTGATCTTCCACAGCTCCTTCTGCAACAATTTTTTTCACTTTAAACTCTACACATAGCTGAACGTTCTGCACTTTGGAAAGACCCAAGAATGCATGAAACTGCTTATCGTTTCCTACTTTCACAGGTGGTGTATTGATGCTTTTATTGTGTAGATTCTGCCTCGGAAAAAGATACCTCAGTTCCAAGTCGTTTTCTGCAGAATCAATTCCATAATCCTCAAACATGGTTTTCACAAAATCCTCAAATCGAGTGTCCTCATTGCCAGCAACTGCTATGCTTCCTCGATCATTATCTACCTCAAATAACCACTTAGTTTTTTCAACTTTCCACTTCCCAGAGACAAGAATCATGTTTTCCATTATTCCCCAATCAATATGAATTAAAAGACACTGTTGTAGATCCCCATGAAAGGAGAACAGAAATTTATGAGAGGTAACAGGAAGAAGAAGACGACAAAAACGTGGTGTAATTAAATTGTTTAAACCAGCTTTTTAATTTTTTTTAAACCGGATGTTTAAATTAATTTAAACCGAGTAAAAATTGATTTAAACCAAAAAATAGAATTACTTAAAACCGAAATTAATTTTAACTGAACCAGATTTAAACTAAACCGAAATCTTTGTGAATTTAACCAGAAATTCGAGTGGATAAGTCTGCTACAATAAGTGTGTCTTAATCTGGTAATAAGAATTTAATTTAAAAGTCTGTCGTCAAAGATGACAATTTAAAAAATCTGCCACCAAATCAATATAAAAATCTACCAGAAATTTAAATCGGATAAACATATCTGTCGTTAAAATTTATGTCTATTTCCTTTTAAAAGTCGGTTGAAGGCAATTTTAAATCGGCCTTAAAAATCTAACTGGTACAATATAAAACTGGTAAGTTTAAAAAATCGGCCACTTCATTCGATAGACTAAAACAATTAAATCTATTGACAACAATAAATCGGACACATAAATCTGTCATTTCAAAAAAGTCTGATGTGACTCAAAAATCTGCTACCAAGTACACGACAGATGTAAATTTAACAGCAGATTTAATTAATAGATTTTTGTAATGATAAATTTGTTTTGTTGTAAAATAAATCTGCCGTCGGTAAATTTTTCTAAAATTTAAATGGCAATTTGGTAATATACATTTTGATCATAACTGTATAAAAGGGCATTTTCGACCATAAAAATAATTTAGTAATTTTAAACTTATAAAACTTACTCTAGTAATTATCAAACTAATTTGATTCATCTTAGTAAACTTCCCATACTAATATTATCAATTTTTTTTGTAGCTGTATACACTATAGAGTTCCAAAAAAGAGGTCTTTCCCATGCACATATTTTACTATTCATGGATCAGTCAGCCAAATATCCAAATGCAGATGATATTGATCGGATAATATCAGCTGAAATTCCTGATAAAACTGAAGAACCTAGGCTATACGATATTGATCCGGTAATATTGTAATAGATTTTTCGAAAAAAATATAAACATTTTTATTAATTTATTACTTTTTAACTCAAAGATAGTGTATCATTTTTAAATATGCAGATTAACTCATGAGCTAAAGAATCCGAACAAGACCCCTAAAATTTCAATCCAATCCAAACCAAACCAGACCCGTAAAGATTCGCAAAAATAATCAGATTTTACAATATAAAAATATAAAATTTTAATAAATATTTCACCCTGCGCAAAGCGTAGGTCTTTATCTAGTATATTATTATTATCCTAAAATCAATTGAATTACTTTATACCAAAATCTATTGTTTGAAATCCCAATCAGGGTTTACTTTTTTTTTTTTAAATAACCTAACGCAATAACTTGACCGGTAAGTAAACAATGTTGAATGTTTGTTTGACATTAAATTTAAAGACGATATTAGTATATTTTTAAAATAAAAAGAAATAGGTTTGTCAAACACATTAGTCTAATTTCAACATTATAAAATGAGAGGAAAATCAATATTCTCAGTTAAAAGTCAATCTTATTTACCGTCCAACAGGTTAATGGGTTTGAGGAATTAGATATTATATCATGCATTAGGCAGTCAACCCTTTGCATTATAATGAAGTTTAGTGGAACGCAAAAGACGAGGGTGCATGTGAACCGAATAATTGGTTCTACATTGAACCAATCATTGTTTGAGGATGTGATTAGCTGGCACAAACATTTGTGGCGGTTTACTAACAATTAATAAACATGTCTATTGTGCCCAAAAGAGATGGAAAAAAACTAAGAATCTCGTGAAATGTTTGCATTCTTTTCTTATATCCTATGATATATTTACCTATAATTTATACAAGATTTTAGTTTTCTAACATATTAAAATAAATAACACCTTAAATTGTTGCTATCACAGGTTTCATTTTCTGTTTATTTTTGTCAATTTGTTTTTTTTTTTATTTTAAATATGCTAAGGTTACAACTGAAAGCTGCATGCAGATTGCAGAACGTTGAAAATTTGATCCATTCATGAAACTGCATCGGTTGAGAAAAGGATGATGTTGAGTTACTGCACAAACATAAGTCTTGGACAGCATGAGGATAAAGAATGTAGGTAGTAGTCATATGAGTATGACTACAAAAAACTTTCGAACGGACGGTAACCGGTAACCGGCTTCTTTCATATGACTACAGATAACAATCTGATAACCAGTTTCTTTAAATGAGCGAAGAATCAGATGGTAACCTCTGTCACAGCTGATTACAACAACTACACTACCCCGAGGGGGCTGGTGTGAATTTTTCCGTTTAATAATGCTGCTATAGATCCTGTGCTGGTTGCAGATATCTACTTCCAAATCCACAGGTACAAATCGTATCCCAGTAGCGACTAGCGAGATACCTATCGCTCAGCTCCTGATTAACACATCGTCTTTCTCCAACTGCTTCAACGTCTAGAGCTGAACCGCAGTACCCTAAATTATTCATAGCCGCTTTTATGGCCCGAGAGAGCATCGTAGCCGCTTGGAACGACACAACTCTGTATATCCCACCATACAAATATTTACGATTCACACGATTCTTCTGTTGCTCCTCAATCCTGATCCATTGCTTGCAAATTACTGTAGTATTATTATTCTGAATAGATTTTCTATTATTGAAACATATATGTTCACCATTATATTATACACAACTTTAATCCTAAAAGAAAGAAAATCTATAATTTAAATGGAAACTATCTTATATTATGCTATTGGTTCTTAGTTCTTACCGCAATAGGGTCGGTTAGTTACATGATCGAAAACTACCGACCACCTATAATTATAAACCTGTCAGATGAGAATTTTTTGTATTTACACCTAGAAATTTTTGTTATCTTAACGAACGGGCCGGAAATAGGCTTAAAATGACGCTTTGTTCTCGAGACTGTAAACGGGTTGTTACGTTCTAAACAATTTGATGTCCACCAACGTTGTCTTAAAACCCCGAACTCGAATCATGCATATAGACTAAGGGGGATTATTGGTTTAAGATTTTTTAAGGAATTATAAAATTTTAAAAATCCGTGGTTATTGGTTTATGGATTTTAAAATTCTTTCCAAAATCTATTGTTATTGGTTTAAAGATTTTTAAATTCCATTCAAATCTTTTGTTATTTAAAAAATTTAATTTTTATTGATTTTGCTATTCTATTAAATTCTATGGTTATTGGGAGTTGAATTCTTTATATATTTATCCATAAGCTAGACTTTGAAAATACCATGTCTACTCATAAGATTTCTGAAATCTGTGTACTAATAAAAATATTTCTTTACAGTATGATATATTTTTCTTGTTTGACATGTGATTTCCAGAAGATTTCTTTGTCGATTAGTTTCATATTTGGTGTGTTCTAACATAATCTTTCGTTTGTAAGAGTGATGTCTCAAAAAAACAAAAAGTCAATGAAAACTAGACTGTTAAAAATCTGCCATGTAGTACGAAGATAAAAAAATGACTATTTTCATAACAAATCAAAGAACAAACCATAATACAAAGAATCAATACCATAAAATGCACTTGTCTGTGTGAACACACCAAACGATAATCTAATAGTGCCTCATCGAGATTCATTGTTGAAATTTTCTACAATATTTCTGTATATTACCTTAGAAGGATTTTTTTTTGAAAAACTATATTGTGCAAATTCTAAATAATCAATAACAATCTATAGAAATCAATACAAAATATTGATAGAAATTTAGAAAACATTTGTGAAATTTCCTAAATTTTTAAAAATCTGTCAACTTCTAAAATTACTAAACTCTTCCAAATTCTAGTTCTAATAAATCCCCCTAAAAATATAAAAATGAAGACGTGTCAACCCAATAAAGATGACGTGTTGCATTAAGACAATATAAAAATATTCCTAATATTTGTGCAGATCAAGGTTTCATTAATAACAAAAACAGATGCTAACATTTAACATGATTAGATAACGTCATTAAATATCGATATATAGGCATGGGCATAAAATACGGAGCCCGAAATCCGAACCGAACCCGAACCGAAAAAACCGACCCGTTATCCGATCCGAAATATAAAAATACCCGAACGGGTCTTTAGAGTGGTATAAAAATATCCGAACCCGAAGTGTTATTAACCGAACTCGAACGAGTAACCAAAAAAATCCGAAACTAATAGTTAATATAAATATTTTGAAATATATATATATATATATATATATATATATATATAAGTATTTTAGTCATTAAATTTAATATTCGTGGTAATATGATATATAATAATAAATATTAACAATATTAAAAATGTTTTAAGTACACAATTAGTTATAAATAAGTAATTTATAATTTGTTCATTGAAATAACAAGTCTACTCTCTATAATATAATGTATATTGTTTACAAATAATGTTTGTTTTCATGCTTGATTTAATTTTTTTTTGTTATTTTAGCAATTATGTGTGATAGATTATTTTTTATTAATTTAGTTGTTTTTCTTTATGTTTTTCTTTAAGTTTTCGTTTTTTTACTTTGGTTATATCCGAACCGAACCAATATAACCGAATCCGAATGATCTATAGTTATTTTATGGATTTTAGGACGCAATATAATTTTTAATCAAACTCGAAGTGTTATTATCTGAACCCGATCCGTACTAATAAAATTTTACTATGAAACCTATGAACGTAAACCTGAAAACCTGAAAATCCAAAAAACCTGATACGAACGCCAACGGGTACCCGAACGCCCGATATATACCGTGTTAAAAAACAAGTGCGGAGTCATTATTTTCAACAGCACAGACCTGATCTATGCGTCTAGTATACGTTGACCTTTGACTTCTTTTTATTTTAATTATTTTGACAAGGTCATTCATGTTCCTTGCTTTTAAAGCATCATCTCCTTCTTCAATCTCTCTCTTCTGTTACAGTCTCACCATTAACAATCAAGAATCCATGGCTTCACCAACAACTCCATTCCTCTCCATCTTCCTCTTCTTCCTCATTACAATCTCCGCAGATCCCGACATGCTCCAAGACCTCTGCGTCGCTGATCTCTCCTCCGGTAATAAAAAAACTTGATTTACTCTCATCTTTCCTCTTTTATTCAACTTTCTTTAAAACTTTCAGGAATCAAAGTCAACGGCTTCCCTTGCAAAGACGCAGCTAACATCACATCACTAGACTTCTTCTCACAAGGACTAGCGAATCCAGGTCTCACCAACAACACTTTCGGGTCCTTAGTCACAGGAGCCAACGTGATGAACCTCCCAGGTCTCAACATACTCGGCGTCTCCCTCTCACGCATCGACTACGAGCCAGGTGGCTTAAACCCACCTCACACTCACCCACGTGCCACCGAAGTCGTCTACGTCCTCGAAGGAACACTCGACGTTGGGTTTCTCACCACCGCCAACAAGCTCATCTCTCGGTCTCTCAAGAGAGGTGACGTCTTTGCTTTCCCCAAAGGACTTGTTCATTTCCAGAAGAACAACGGTGATGTTCCTGCTTCTGTCATCGCTGCTTTCAATAGTCAGCTTCCTGGAACTCAGTCTCTTGGTGCTACTCTGTTCGGCTCTACTCCTCCTGTTCCTGATAACATCTTGGCTCAAGCCTTTCAGACATCTCCGGGAACGGTTAAACACATTAAAACTAGGTTCCAACCCAAGAAATGATCTTATACTCCAAATTCATTACATGTGTGTTTTTTCTTGTACCGGTTCTGTTTTTTTTTATTTATCTTTGTGTAATGAAAACCAATAAACTGATCTTTGAATGCGCATTTTTGAGCTCTATTGTTGCATGTATGATCCAATTTTTTTTCTTGGTTTCTAGTTGACTAGAAACAGCCAAACAGGTAACCTGGTGTTGTTGATCTTATTTAAAAACTTCCAACTATAAAAAGGAAGCAGGTAAGCTACTTATCTGGCCCTTTATATCATCAACCTTATGGGCCTAATAAAACTGATTTGATTAATTGACAAGACCAAATTTTATACTTCCTCCCATGTGCTTCTTCTTCCAAATCTAAAGTACATCCCATGTGGCCAGCTAATTAGAATGTACAAATTTGTCTGCATCTTCATGTACTTAAGCTAAAGGAAATTGTTTAAACAAAGGATTCTTGCATCATACTGAAGGTAAGTATCATACATTTACCCCTAAACTCTGGCATGTTGCATTAGGCATAGACTCCAGCTGCAGTAATTCAGCCTATTAAGCAGATCCTTTCTAAAATTGAGCTATACTCGGAGAGACAAGCAGTTAGTATAATCTAAACATCAACTATAAATTAGTTCATTTATCATAACATCAGTTTTTGAATAATACATCATGAAACCAAAACACTTGACATAAGATTAGATATGCATCCATATTCACAGCTTCAGAACAGAGATAACAGAGGATATGTAAATGGATGGACATTTATTTCATCGTTATTGAAAGTTGAAAATGAAAACAAAAGCAAAAGAAAAACAGGAAAGTTACAGAAACAGAGGACTACTTGCTTGCTGCAGCGAGTTCTGCAGTGATAATGAAACTAGACTTCCCAGCTTGTCTCAAGTACTGAACATCTCCATTCATCAGCTTCACCAGTTTCCTGCTAACCATCAAGCTTAACCCTTCCTCCGACACATCTTCCTCACTCCCAAACATTTGGTTTAGCAAAAACTCTGGTAACCCAGCTCCGGTATGTGTTATCCTGTTTTCATCAAACACAATCTCCTCAATGCACACATTCTTTCAACACCGTGTATTCATTAAAATATTTTACCTGATCTCTAAATAAGCAAGATGCACAGATCTTCCAAGCTGATCTTTCCTCAGCGAAGCTGTGACAGTTAACTGACCTCCAGATGGTGTAAAGTTAACAGATATCAGCATGATATCTGCAAGGACTTGCTGAAGCCTAACACTGTCTCCATACAGAGTATCAGACATTACTTCTTCCCTGGTTTCATTACTTACACGAACGCTCTTTCCGTTACTCTTCATCATTACTTGACTTGTGGAAGCAGTCAACACTTCGTATAAGCTGAACTCTTTCATCTCAAGATCCAAGCACCTACACAGAAGTAAAAAACATATGAGAGAATCTAAACGAATAAAGACTTTCATTGTTTGCATACATACCCTTCAATGATGCTTTCAAGATCAGAATCATCAAGAATCTTGCTGAGTTGCTTCTGACACAAAGCGCTAGTTTGCAAGATCCGTCTCTGCTCTGGTCCTAACTCAGTCCCCTCCATCATCTTCCTTGTAAACATGATCCCGGACAACGGATTCCGAATCTCTCTTTTAATGTAAGCCAGAGCCTTTAGTCTCTTCAGCGCAGTACGCTCAGCTAGACGCTGCACATGGAGAGCTCGCTGCAGCTCATGGCTAGCAAGCTGCAGGAAACAGAAGACACCAGTCACCACACCTTCCCTGTCAAGTTTCTTACTCACACACAACAAACACTCCACATACTTCCCACCACCTGTGAAAAAACCAAAAGGCACTTTCTCTGCCTCCTGACTGGTCACAGCATTGTTCAGCACTATCCCAAGGTTTACAAACGCTTCTTGATTCTTCAGACGACAACATGACTTCTTCTGCGTCCCAAAGACTTCTCCTAACAGCATCTTCTCCATCACTTCCTCTCGTTTCAAACCGGTTAGCTTTGACATTGCTGGATTCCACTCTGTGCACCACCCGGACTCATCGGTTCCAAAGATGGGCGGGATGAGCGGGTTTGGGTTTTGGATGATGGCCTTGTAGTCACCTTCGATCCGTGTGAACTTGTCCATCACAGTCTTCTGTCCAGTGAGATCATGGGCTACAAAACATACACCAACCACGTTTTCGTGGAGATCTTTGCTTGCACATGCATTTACAACTAAACTTATTGGCCCAGCATCGGTTCTTGACATATGTGTCTTGATCTCAAACTGAACATTCTGCTCCTCGGTTCCTGCATATATATATATACAAGTTACAACCGAAGTGTATAGTCTTTTCAGCACTTTGAGGGAGAGAAAAGGAAAAAAAACACACCAAACAGAGTAAAATAGTTGAAATGAGGTCTGCAGGTTCATTTACTTCGGTTTTCGGTTAGTTCGGTTCAAAATAAATTTTACAGAAATAAAGTTCAGTTTGGCATTCCATTAGTTTGTTTTTTGAAATCTATACTATTATATGAGAAGTGAATTTGCTTATTTGTCATTCTCTCTATAATTATAGATTTAGTCATATTTTTGCTTAACTATTAATATTAATTAATAAATATTTTTAGTGATTTAACTGGTAGTTTATCATTATTTTGAAAATAATCAAAATTTGCTAAAAACAATATCATTACCAAACTTATACACTATAATTTAGTAATATTAAAGTATACATATAATATATTTTTTAAAAATTATATGTAAAATTATTTAAAAGAAAAAATAATATATTAATTTTTATAAAGCGTAATTTTTTATCACTATAATCTATTAATTAGTAATTTATCACATAAGATAGAATAATAATTTATATTTTAAGATAATTCTTTTAAAACAATCAAAATAACTTATTGTGATAATTTTTTAAAAAAATTGGTAGCAGATTCAAAATTATTTACACTATTATTTGCGAAGTGTTTTCGTTCTCACGTTTAAATTTAGAGCGTTGAAAATCTTTATTATTTTAATAAATAATTAGGTTATATTTTTTAATATATAATTACCCATAAATTAAAAATAAATTCATTAGTTTGGTATTCATTATTATCTAAAAGATTCTATATTATATTATCTAAAAATATTTTACATCATATATTTTAAAAATAAATAAAATTTATATACATATGAATGATTTAGGTTTATTTGCGTAACAAAATATATTTTATTAAAATAAAAAATATTGAGTATAAAAGTTAATATTTAGTTAATTATTAAAGATTTCAAAAACATGAGAATAATTTTATTCTAAAAAATTTTGAATTTATAGTATATCTTTCTATAATTTTTTAAACTATTAACCCCGCAAATACGGATAAAACACCTAGTTCCTACTTATTTTTGATTTTGATAAGTCATTTTTTTTAAATATTGGATAAATTCGGTTCAGTTATTTCGTTAGGTTGGTTTAGTTCATTTTATAATTTGGTTAAAGAAGAAAACCAACGTAACCAATTGCCAAACCGAACCAAAAATCGATTTAAGCCTACTGAATCATACTGTACTTCTAACCAAACTAACCGAAATTTTGGTTCTGTTCTGCAAGTTCGTTCAAAATCCTTGGCCTAGTAGAAATATTTTAGGATTTTTAACACTTAAACCCCTCAACTAAGTTTTTTTAGGGTAAAAACCCTTAAACTAAGTATTTAACGAAATAACCCTCAAACTAACTTTATTTAATGAATTAAATCCTCTCAGGTCATAATTAGCAGTACTCGTAAATCTTTAGTTTAGGAGTTTTTACATTAAATAAACATAGTTGAAGGGTTTTATCATTAAAATAAAAAATAAAAAATCCAAAATATAATAAAATTATCTAAAAATTAATAACTTTAATTTTCAAAATGAGCATTTTTTAATTTATATAGATATGTGAGTCTGATTTTTTTTAAATCAACACTATATATGTATAAATTAAAAATGAGAAAACCCAAAAATAGAAAAAATTATCTAAAGCTTTACATGTAATAAAAATTACCTAAAAATTAAAAATGTAAAAGACAAGAAAATATACCAAAAATTATATATTATCTAGTTACTTTAATTTTCAAAATTAGCATTTTAAATTTTTTTAATAAATATATGAGTCTGTGTTTTTAGAATCAACATTATATATGTATAACTTTAATTATACATTTTTTTATTTATACATATATAATGTTGATTTAAAAAAAATCAGACTCATATATTTATAGAAATTTTTAAAAATGCTAATTTTGAAAATTAAAGTTACTAGATAAGATATATTTTTTATTATATTTACTTGTCTTTTACATTTTTTAATTTTTAGGTACTTTTTAATACATGTAAAGCTTTAAATATTTTTTTATATTTTTTTGATTTTTTACATTTTTAATTTATACATATATAATGTTGATTTAAAAAAAATTAGACTTATATATCTATATAAATTTTTAAAAAATGCTAATTTTGAAAATTAAAGTTACTATTTTTTAGTAATGTTATTATATTTTGGATTTTCTTTTAATGGTAAAATCCCCCAACTATGTTTACTTATTGTAAAAACCCCTAAACTAAAGATTTACCAGTAGTACTGGTAATTATGACCTCAGAGGGTTTAATTCATTAAATAAAATAAGTTTAAGGATTATTTTGTTAAATACTTAGTTTGGGGGTTTTTTATCCAAAACAAACTTAGTTGAAGGTTTTTTACGTTAAAAATCCAATATTTTATAGCAAAAGTCAGTGTAAGTAGTAAAGAAAGAGAAATTACCTTCTAATGCATTCTCTAACATCCTCTTAACGATCTCCATTGAACAATCTTCAACAAGTGTGAGTAGATGCTTCCCAATCGCTTCATCAATCGTAAGACCAGTCAGCTCAGCAATCTTGGTGTTCCAACCATTAACCAATCCATCAGAATCAACCGCCAATATTGGCACAGTAGCAGTCTCAATCAACCTAACCATCTCACTGGTCACAGCTTCTAGTTCTTGCATACCATCAATCTTCAGATCATTAAGCTTCGAGTGAATGACATTTGTACTAACATCAGTAGCTTCTCCTCCATCCTTGAAAAAAGCATTCCTCATAATAAGCTGCAAGGAATGTATAGCATCCATCTCATAGTCTTTCCAAGGTAAACTCCTAGTCTTGACCACTTCAAGAAACGCCTTGAACGATGACCTCGGGTGCATTCTCCTCGCATCATCTCTATCATCCGGATCATGCTTTGCACCTCCCCATCTCACTTCACCAGCCGTATGAGAACGAAACCAGAAAATCACGTCTCTAGACGATATCCTCACAGCCGCCATCCCGCACACCGAATCCCCAAGAGCTAAAGCCCTTGGGAACCCAGCGTCGTGCAAGCTATCAGTGCTCAGACCGGTCGAATCGGCGTGGTGTTCAAACAACCAAGAAGCTATCTCCTGCAGATGGAACTCGCTTGGAGTTGTTCCAAGCTTCCACACCTTGTCTTTAAACAAAAGAGCTGCTCCGTCGCATTTCACAAGGTCCATTACGTTAGGGCTCTGCGAGACAATAATACCTAGAGGAGCGTCACGCATCAGCATATCGCACAAGAGCGTCTGCGTGCGCAGAATGTTCTTCTCCACGATCTGATTCTCCAGCTCCACCTCTTTGTTGACGTGTATCGCAAACACCTGAGCTAGAAACTCGCATGCATACCTGAGAGGAAACGGGACGAACCTAGGAGTCGTGTTGTGACAAACCACCAAACCCCATAGTCTCTTTCTCTTTGCATCATCGCGCTCTCCATCTTCCTCGTTGACTACCACAGCCATAACAAGAGACGCGATCGAGTCCATGTTGGCCATGTACTGCAAATGGCAGGTGTGTGGTGCTCTAAGCGTGGAGCCGCACAAGGTGAGGTCAAAGGAGAGCTTGTCATCTTGAACTACCTTCACATGTTTCGCGTTGCAGTCAACGATCATCCTCACCTTGTTCTTCATGAACAAGAACCGAGCTGCCTGAGGGATGTCGGTGGCTGGATAATGCAGACCGAGGTAAGGCTCCAGACCAGGTTTCGTGACCTCGGAGACAACTTCTCCGTGGTCATCGTCGTGAAACTTATAAGCCATCACCCTGTCGTAGCCCGTGAGTTCGAAAACCTCCTGAACCATCGTATCGCAGAGCCTCTCCATGCTGCCGCTAGACAAAGACTGCAGCCTCGTGAGCGCTTTCGCGGCGAGCTTGTACGATTGCAAAGCGCCGGCAGCTGTCATGGGAACTTCGTAAGGCTTCACCGGTTCGAAGTCTACGATAACGCTCCCTGTGACCTTGTGCACGATCGCGTAAAACGGCTTTGCGGAAGTCCTGCAGTGGACAAGAATAGGGTTCAAGAGAGAGACGTCTCCGAATCCAAGAGCCTTCTGCAAGGCAGAGGCGCTAGGAGCGGTGAAGAGGCTCCTTATATCCGTCCCAACGCCTAGAACAGGGTTCTCGCCGACGCTAGGAACTGCGTGACTAGCCATTGTCAAGAGCTCGGGGGCGTTCTCGCTGTACGCGATGACTTTGAAGGTTTTTTCATCCAAGGCGAGCAAACAACCGAAAGGCTGAATCAGCTTTCCCTTCTGTATGTGATGAAGATAAGTGGTGGTCACCTTGTCGGATCTCGGTGGCTGGTTGTTGTTCTCCACAGCTGGGCCAGTTACGCGCACTGAGGTTGAGTAATCAAAGGAACTGCCTGACTCCTCGAAATCAGCATTGAGTTTTGCATCGACGGTTGTCTGTGCAATGATCCTAGCGCTGTGTCTTGATTGCCTCGACGAGCCCTCTGAGGACTGACTTGCCCTAGAGCCTGACATGTTTTTGCCTGACACATGAGACAAGACAACAAAAATTAAGTGCAACTTCATCAAGAAAGTCTATCCTAGCATGAAACATGATGCAGGAACCATCCAACCATGTTCAACTATTCATTCAATGATTCATCATTTACAAAGTAACTGAGCCACCTTGATTATGAGGTATATAAAAACATAGCTAAGTATATAATACTAGGATCTGAACCGATTTGCCTAGTAATATTCAAATACAGCTACATCTATAATAGACTAAATAGGTAACACTTAAGAGTCTTTTATAGCTAAATACCTTTAGGAAAAGAGCAATAAAGTCTCACCAGCGAAAGCAACTTCAAGAGTGAAGAATGTTAATAGATAGTGACTGTTGGGGATGCTTCTTCTTATAAATGGTCTCACAGACTACAAAATCTGGGAAAAGAAACAAACACACATCAAAAGCCACATCAAAAGAGACCTCTCTGTCTGCAGAAAACAGAGAAATATATATATTTTTAGCTAATTATTAACTTTAAAATTACTGACAAGTTTATAGCAACTCAGACAGGAGTGTGAGTCCAGTTGCTGACTAAGCAAAAAACAATAGAAAGAAAGAAAGCTTCAATATATATATATAAAAATCAAGCAAAAAAAAAAATCAAGCAAAGTAAGTAACTACCTTTAACGATTCATGAAACCATGATGAGATCTTGTCTACTCACACTCTTCAGAGGCTTTTCTTTCTAAAATTTGACCTCGAACACCGCCTCAACTTGTGCTGCGACTCTCTTCTCAATTATTTGTGCTCCCTAGCACAGACGACGACGATGAATGGGACCACCCATATACGTATGCACATCACATGTATCAGAGTATGGACACTCTGTTTTATATTTTAAATGGGAATAGTTTGAGAAAGAAAGCTCACTTTGGATAAAGGACGACTCTCACACATAAATCAAGAACAAGGTCGGCTTCGCCGGTAACATTTTTCTCGCCAAAACAGAACGGTGGCATAAGAAATATGAAAATAGAAAAGAAAAAGGCTCTGTTTCTCTCTATTTTTTTGGAGTTTAATCCACTAAAATGATTTATTTATAGGCATCATTTTTCTTTGACTAGGGTCAATTTCATAATATGCAAATTCTAAAGGGTCAATAACTAATTTCATCAGATTTTCTTCAAAATTTTTTTTTTTTAAAAACAAAAATTCATGTGGGCAATTGACCACCCTCCTATAAGGCTAGTTCCGCACTGTTTATATACAGATGTAACTACCACTGCGGAAGTGGAAGAACAATTGAACATGTTCTCAATCTGGTCAAAGAGAATCATCCAAAGGATAAGATGAGTTGTAAAAAAAAAAAAATCAATAAGAAGACAGAAGTAGTTTAGTGAAGGCAATAACCAGAAATGGAAAGTGGAGTTAGGTTGGATGACGTTAGACGACAGCGCTAGTGTTATGGTCTTCGCGTTTTTTCTCGGCTTTTTGCACTTTGTAGTTGCCACTCTGGGATGATCCACATTTAAATAAGGGACTTTTCCAAATTTGTATTCCTTGTTTTGTTTTGGACTTTCACAGTGATACATGATGGTTAGTGACTTAGTGTTTTACACACTCACCTCAAAATTTTATTTTGTTTTCGTTTAATAGAATGATAAAATACTTTCGGATTGATATAATTTGAATGTTAGTTTTTAGTCGACTTTTGCAATTAGGATACCACTTCCGTAAATATGATAGAAGTTATTAAAACAATACTCAATACTGACATGATGAGCTGTACCTGAGCAGAAATGCTTATTACTAAACATGATTAAAGCAAGATTTAGCTTAGCTTTAGCAATATAAATAATCAGTAAACATGATTTAGTGCCATATAACAGTTTCGGTCTGCCAACTTGTCTATTTTCAAAAGCATTAGGCATTAAGAAATCTATAAATATATCAAAAGAATGCCAAATAATATGTAAAGGACAACTATATATAGAATCGATTTTATGGTCGAGTAGTAATGGATGAGCCTGATGCTAATACGTTTCAGTTTGATCCTTCTATGACACGAAACTAAGTCATTTCATTTAATTTATCTAACACAAAATATTTTAATACTTTATCTGTGAGATTGTGACTCCATTGGATTCAATCATATTAAAAGGTTTTTAACTTCTACAACAAAAAAGGCAACTGTATACAGAATAATTTCGAAACCTTATCTCAAGTCTCAAGCCCATTGGTCCCTTCTATGCCTTCCCAATAAATAAAGAAAAAGAAAATTCTTTCAGTGAAATTGTGTCAACAAATTTTCCTTGTAGCTTCTCTTGCTTATATTTTTATATAAGTTTTGTATGGTATTGGGTTTAATTTGACCATATGTTAGGGACTCTTATGTTAATTCATCGGATACACGTAAGTTAACTAACGGTTTAAACAGTTAAGCCCATATCTCTGACTAGGAGAACGAACAAACAAATAAGCCCAAGTTTTCAGACAAGGCCCGTTAAAGAAACCCTAAACTCAAGAAAAGGGACATATAAATAAGCTGTCTTTCTCATTTCGTAAGTTCGGCGGCTTCTAGCAGTTTCACTTGTTCGCACGGGAAAAAATGCCGGCAGGACATGGAGTTCGTGCTCGAACGAGGGATCTGTTCGCGAGGGGGTTCAGAAAGAAGGGTACAATCCCATTGTCCACTTACCTCAGAACCTTCAAGGTCGGAGATTACGTCGATGTTAAAGTGAACGGTGCGATCCATAAGGGTATGCCTCACAAGTTCTACCATGGTCGTACTGGTCGTGTCTGGAACGTCACTAAACGCGCCGTTGGTGTCGAAGTCAACAAACAGGTCTGATGATGTCTCATCTCTTATGTCTTATTATATATATAAATGTTACTACTACACTGCGTCAATCTTATTGTTAGATTAAGTTTTGAGCTTAATTAGATTAGTGAAATTAGATTACTGGCAGTTAACCATAAATCTCGTCTTGTTTCTTTTGATCTTATTTAGTGCATATTCTTGGTGGATAACGTGATTGACTAAATTAAATGTTTCAGATCGGAAACAGGATCATAAAGAAGAGACTTCATGTGCGTGTGGAGCATGTGCAGCAGTCCAGATGTGCTGAGGAGTTCAAACTGAGAAAGAAGAAGAACGATGAGCTCAAAACTGCAGCCAAAGCCAGAGGCGAGACAATAAGCACCAAGAGGCAGCCTAAAGGACCCAAACCTGGATTCATGGTTGAAGGTATGACTTTGGAGACCGTCACCCCAATCCCCTACGATGTCGTCAACGATCTCAAAGGAGGCTATTAGTTCTTACTTTTCTTCCCTATTCTTGCTGTGTGTTTTTGGAACTCTGCATTTGTACCGACTTAAAATTCTTATATGATTTATATGAGGAATTTTAGCAATCCAAATTTTCATTTTATGTTATGTTCATTATCATTGTTCATATTTTTGTTTATCAGAACCATTGATTCAACCAGTTAGGCTAAACTATAGAGAGAGAGCATAACAGCTGCTTGTTTGTATTGTAGCTTTTGGTTATTCTGTTTGCTCTTTGAGTTTCCTAAAATAGATAACCTCATTTCATCCGTTACTTACCTAAATTTTCTTATAAGCTATTTCAGGAATCACTCATATTCCAACCTCTCTCTCTCTCTCTGTCCATTATTGTTTCTAGTTTTTGCAGTTATGTTAGATCTTCAAAACCTTCTCTTCCTCATTCTTCTAGGGTTTCCTTTCAATTGATCTTAGAGTGTGTGATTGTATTGTAGGTAGAATCAAGAACCCACATAATCATTTGGTATAGAGATCAAACACACATTTGATCCCATAAAGCTTGAATCCTTGATCCCTTTTGTGGGTTAATGGAAGGAATCGATAATCAATAACAGAATAAGAAGCATAGGGAGGCTAATCAAACCATACAGTTTCCTGGTTCCGATCAGGAAACTGTGGAGAATTATGGGCTGCAAATTCTCCAAGGGAATACGAGCAAATGATAGCATCATCAACCAGAACATTGACGACAACAACAACAACATTGTCAAGGAGAGAAGAAACAAGCCTAATACAAGAACCTGCAAGAAGAAGAAAAAGCCTGCTTCATCCAGCATAGCCAATGTTGGATCCGAGGAAAGACCCGATGCCAAGAACAACGAAGAAGAAGAAGCCACCTTGAAGCTTCTATTACCCAGCGATGCCAAGAATGCAACCTCTAACGAGGAGGGTGACAACAAGAAGGTGAATATTGAGAGAAAATCTTCCAGGTCTATCTTCCAGAGACGTGAGGCATTGCAACAACCTAAGATGACTAGAATAAGCAGTGTTAGTAATGGAGAACGAGGTGCTCAGGTTATGGCTGGTTGGCCTTCTTGGTTAGCTTCTGTTGCTGGAGAAGCTATCAATGGATGGATTCCACGCAAGCCAGACTCCTTCGAAAAGTTGGAGAAGGTGAGCTTTTTTTTTTTATCTATCTATATATATTTTGAGATTATTTGATTGACATTGTTGGTTTTTGCTGCTAGATTGGACAAGGGACGTATAGCAGTGTGTACAAAGCCAGGGACCTAGAGACAAACCAAATAGTTGCACTGAAGAAAGTGCGGTTTGCTAATATGGATCCTGACAGTGTTCGGTTCATGGCAAGAGAAATCATCATCCTTAGAAGGCTTGACCATCCCAACGTTATGAAGCTTGAGGGTTTGATCACTTCGAGGGTGTCAGGGAGTATGTATCTTATATTTGAATATATGGAACACGATCTCTCAGGACTTGCTTCAACACCTGGTGTTAAGTTCTCTGAGGCACAGGTATTGCCAATGTTTCAAAACTCGATAGATGGTAACTAGATGCTTCGTAGAAGACTATCGACTAGGCTTAGGCAGACTATTTTCTTTTAAGTATACTCTAACAATTTAATTTAAGAGAAATATTACATAGACCATTACTACATGCCCTTAAACGTTCAGAAATTATTATTTTATTTTTTATATATATTTCACATTTACATTAGATATTTTAACTTTTGTGTTTAGTTACGAAATTATTTTGATTAATTAGAAAAATTACATATACAATAAAACTAGACAAATATATAGATTTGCACTGCTTAGTTTACATATTTAGATCACTAATTTAGATCAATTTTAATCAACATTAAACTGTTAAAACCTATTTAAATTGCATAAACCGGATTTAAAAAAAAAAAATTGTTTTGGTTATGGTTGATCTACAGTCTAGCCTAGTCTAAGTGCCGTTTATACCGACTTTAGAACATTGTTATTGTTAATACTATTGTTCTGTTTGCAACTATGGTTACTATTATGTGGTTGGTTCTCATCTAAAACCTTTGTGAGTTTGGCAGATTAAATGCTATATGAAACAGTTGCTACATGGTCTAGAACACTGTCACAGCCGAGGTGTATTGCATCGTGACATCAAAGGCTCGAATCTGCTGCTGGACCAAAACAACAATCTAAAAATCGGAGACTTCGGCCTTGCCAACTTTTACGGCCCCCACCAGAAGCAGCCTCTCACGAGCCGTGTTGTAACTTTGTGGTACCGTCCACCTGAACTCTTGCTAGGGTCAACGGACTACGGCATTACTGTGGATATGTGGAGCACAGGATGCATTCTAGCAGAACTCTTTAGTGGGAAGCCTATCATGCCTGGAAGAACTGAGGTGGAACAGCTACACAAGATCTTCAAACTCTGTGGCTCACCTTCTGAAGAGTATTGGAAAAGATCTAAACTTCCAGACGCGACCATCTTTAAACCTCAGCATCCATACAAGAGGTGTGTAGCCGAGACGTTTAAGAGTCTCCCATCTACAGCTTTGGCACTAGTTGAGGTTCTTCTAGCTGTTGAGCCAGATGCTCGTGGAACCACGGCTAATGCCCTTGAAAGCCAGGTGAAAGCTATGATTTGGATTATATATTACTGCATGTTTGTCTATATTATCCCTCTTTGTTTTCACACTTTTGTTCCTTTTTAATCAGTTCTTCACGACAGAGCCTTTTGCAAGCGAGGCATCAAGTTTACCAAAGTACCAACCGAGAAAGGAAATTGATGTGAAGAAAGGCACGGGCAGTAAACAGAATGAGTCAAAACAAGTATCTAGAGACTTTAAACCTGTGTCAGCTCAAGATTCCAATGCAGAGTTACTACCATCAACACAAGTACGTATGATTCAATCATAATATAGACATACTGTTGTTTTATAGTCATGTAAATCTTGTTTATATTTTGTTTTTTTTTAAAGAAACGACAAGTGCAGAATAATCCTAATGAAGATGCAGCACTGAAGAGTGGAACCGCACAGAACGGTTACACGCGGTATGGCCTGTCCTCGGTTAATAGAAATGGAGAGAATGTTATGATGGGTTCGAGTCGGACACCAAGAAAAGAACTGAGGTCGCTACGTTCTTTTGTTCAACGTGGAGCACCACAGTTGACTAAGTTCTCAAACTCGGTAGCTGCTAGAGATGCATCACATTTCTCTGTAGCAAATCCACGGTGGCTTGAAGATAGTGATAACAATAACATGAGAGATGGTGATTGGTCACAACGTTTGCTGGTGAAACCCAAATATTCTACAAAAGACAAAGAATCCATACGGGTAAGAAGAACATCTTGTGCTTTTTGCTTTTGTTTTGCTTCCTTTGTGGAGCTAATCATAGTTGTTTGTTATGTTTAGGGACACGGCGAGAAGATAGAGATAATGAACTACTCAGGGCCATTGGTTTCTAATGGAGGAAACTTAGATGAAATGTTGAAAGAACATGAAAGACGTATTCAGTTAGCTGTTCGAAAAGCTCGAGATAAGAAGACGAACAGGGACGATAACGGACAGACTCCAGCATGTCTTGCAGTGTAGAGAAGTTTATTCAGGTCTTGTGTAAAGTCGAAAGCTTTTAACTCGGGTAATTTATTTTGTTTTATTTAACCTATTCTAACGGTATTACCGACTTGTACTCAACCCCATCACTATGATCATCATGCCCGTCCCAATATTTTTATTGTGTTTTGTGCAAATTAAAGAACAATAGATATAATTTGTAACATACACATTAAAGTCAACCAGGCAAAGAATCTCATAGAAGTTGGAAAAGGACCTGAATGCACAGCAATAGATCCAAGGTACTCAATGTGTGAGACATCTATGAGACTAGTTCGTATCTAATCATGGTAGAAGACAAGTTCTCCAAAGCTTTCTAGTGTGAAGGGTATATGAAGAAACAAGAAGGCATTTTGTTATCCCTAGCTATAGAGATGGATAAGAATCAAACAGACCCTTTTGTCCATAGTTGACAAACTTTACTCTGTTTCTCCAAATCTGAAGTCGCTATGTTCCTACTTGTTCAAATGCAGTATCAAAGCGCTTAGACAATACAGCTATATCAAGAAGCTAAACCTGTAGCCGATCAGGAAAAGTAGCAGGATGACTATGCGAAATGAAGCAAGGGTCAATGATAAGAAATAATAGAAAGTCTTACTAAACAGTAAACAATACCAAAAAGGGTAAAAACACAGCAAAGAAGTCAAAAACAGTTGCATATAAAATCCGACTCGTAAAAAACACCAAAACACCTTGCATACGCCAAGCCTTTCGACCTCTTGACTTGTCGTTGTTGCATATCCCACGCTTTTTCAAACCCTGTGATTCATGAGGAAATTCTTAGACATGAAGGCAAAGGCAATCGTGCAAGAACAGTAAGAAGTTCAGTTAATTGACGAGAAGTAAAACGAGTATCCATGCTAGTTCTATTATAATGGAGATTTGTCATATACAACAAGGTTTTACCTGTTGACAAAGATTGCGGTTGGACTGCCAGGAGATGGAGGATTCTGCTTCAGGAGTGAAGCATGTGGACCAGCTCTAGCAACGACATTAGGGTCACTCGCAGAATAGATCTCAACCTCTTCAAGACCCAGCTGCCGCTTGATCAAGTCCATGTTACTCTGAAGAACTTCCATCTCTCCAAAAGGTAGCTTCAAATTCAGAGCCTGGCCACCAATAGCTATAGCCTCGTCCTTTTTGAATTTAAGGAAAGGCATGCAAATCTTCTGAATTTGTTTGAAGTTTTCCGCTTGTCCCTCCTTCTGCAATGTCTCCCTCAGTTCTGCAAGTATCTCTGCATCAGGGGCAAAACAACGGGTTTGCTGGTCAAATTTGCTTTGCAGAATCTGGAGGCAGTGAGCTCTCCATCCATCAAATTCCTCATTCACATACACAAGGCCCTTCAACTTCTCCTCTGCCACTGCTGTTACTTGAGCGCCTTTCTTAGCAGCCTTCCTGGATCCTAAAAGCTGTTTTTGGAGAAGCTTTCTCATTAAGACGATGGAATCCTGCAGATATTTGTTAGCACCCTTGAGAACCAAATCTGGCTCATTTGATGCTGGCCAGCCTGCTGTTATCACACAGCCTTCCTTCTTCAGAAATTTCCTCCAAACATATTCTGCATAATGAGGACAGATTGGCTCAATGAGGCGTGTCTGCACATCCATAAAGGTCAGTACCAAGTCATGGTTCATGCCGCCAGATCCACAAGAGAGTCTATACTCATCTCGAGCAGCTTGCAAGTCGTAAAACCCATTCTTAAGTGCCTCCCTGAACAAACAATCTTTGTAGGCTTTTTCAGTCAACCTGATAGCAATGTTCATGTCATTCTCAAATACCTTATCAGCATATGTAGACGCAGGGCCCGATCTCAAAGAGGACTCATCAGCCAGAATCTCTTCCATCCATGTTAGCTCCTTTGTCAGGCGCAGAATTGCAGCATTTGCAGTTTCAAATACAAAATTTGCATCGTCAACGCCATCACCCGCATCAGCCAAAGAAAACCTTGTAGCAGTGGCAGAGAATTCTTCAATAGCCTGCTTCAGTGTTCTGAAATTCCCAGTTGACTTCGACATTTTCTCAGAGTTCAGCATAATGTGACCATTACATCTGATACCACGAGGCCAGTTACGAGTCGCCATCAATGCAGTGTGGTTGTAGATGAAAAACGTCAAATGATTCTGAATTAAATCCTTTCCTGAGACGCGAAGATCAAGCGGGTACCAGTAGTCAAATTCCTGCTTCATCTTACTTAAAAGATCCGATGAAATGTCAGATGATTTTGGGTACTGGCCATCGCAGAAGAGATACTCCCACACCTCATCATTCATCTGCTGAGGGGTAATCAAAGACTTGCTGCCTTTATACATGTCTCCATCGTGAAACATATGGGCAACAGTATAGTAGGCCATGTAAAGAGTCGAATCAGATAAGGATTCCACAAGAAATTGTTCATCCCAGGGAATACGAGTTCCAAGACCAAACGACCGAGAGCAAGCCCACTGATTAAGCCAGCTCAAAGTGTGCTCAAAGCCATGTCTTGTTTCTTCAGAGTAAAGATTCATCTTTGACAAGCATTCCTCAGCCATCTTACGCCATTCTGATTCTCCGTACGTTATGTACCACTGATCGGTAAGAGCCACAACACATTCATCACCAGATCTTGACATCACAGGCTTCTCGGGTTCACTGTATAGAATTGCCTCGCCAGACTCTATGAGCTGTGCCTTGATAATGGGCTTGACTTCTTGAACTTTTCTACCAGCGTACTCTCCAATAATCAGGGTTCCTTCGGTGAATCCTTTCAGGTACACCAACTTTTTACCCTCTGCAAGCTTCTCCTTCTCATTTTGACTTTTAATTTTCAGATCCAAGCAGACTTTTTCGGCAGTCCTATCCCCATACTCCGGAATGTTGATAATCGGTATAATATCAGAGGGCATCCACTCATCTTTCACACCAAACTTTTCTCGAAGAGCAGGCTTTGCTTTCAAGTCATGTAAAGCCATGTAATCATCCGGGGAATCACTAGGGACGCAGGTGACAATGCCAGTACCTTTGTTGGTCAGAATGGACAACATGGGCAGAGTATAGATGATATCGATCACCCCAAGGGGAGACCTCAAAGGGAGTCCAATCAGATCTTGCCCTGTCAACTCAACCAAGCAAGAAGGCTTCTGAGGGATCTTCGAGAAGTTCTGGTACGCAAGGTTGCGTGCAGCTCTCTCCGTAAGGATGAAGACATCAGTTTCACTGATCTCATAAGCCCCATACTTCCCATCAGGCAACACCCATGCGTTTGTCTGTCCATACAAGGTCTCAGGCCTCAAAGTAGCTGCAGCCAAAAACACTCTCTTTCCTTCCAAAGGACCCAGCTTCAGAGGAAACGGCTTCACCACTTCCATCTTAACAAGCGTGTACTCTTGAGGCTGAACACCTTCACCACTCGCACGGTCGTGATCAGCACAAGGCTGCCCATCAAAAGGTGAGAAGATCGTGTACCTACGGTCTTTCACAATCTTCCCCATAGCCTTCAGCTTCCTCATCTGCCACCTCACAAACGCATCGAAAAACGGATTCACATCAGTCGTCACGAACGACCTTCTCCAGTCACAGCCCAACCCATACGCTCTGAGATCTTCAACAGCCAACGGAGGAAAATAGTACAACCACTCATACGGATCCTGAAACCTCGCAATCTCACTGTCAGTAAGACCAAAGCTACGCATAATCTCCCACTGATAAACCTGTCCACCAGCTTTCGCAGCCACCTTCGACTTCTTCCCCTTGAACTGACCCGGTAAAGCCGGCGTATCACTCTCCTCCTCAACTTCCTTAACTTCTTTGACGCTTTCCTCAGCAGTGAACACAGGAGGGTTACCAAACTGCTGAATCTCGCGAGAAAGCTTATCCGCAGACGCCTTGATCGGCATACCAGTACAGTGAAACCCAAACGGAAGCAGCACATTAGCTCCTCTCAGTCTATGGTAAGCAGAGGCGAAATCAACCTTGGAGAGCGAGAAGGCGTGCCCAATGTGTAGGTAACCATTCATGTACGGGAAAGGGAACGTGGCGAAAAACTTCTCTCCGTCTTTCGGAGGATCCTTACGGGACTCGGATTTGTATACTTCCTCGTCTTCCCACCACTTACGCACGGCGACCTCGATCTCCAGAAGACGATCTCTCCTCACGGAGCTTTTCTTCTCGGATGCCATTCCGTGACAGTTCCTGAACCACACGGAAACAATTCAAAAAATCAAACGAAGAAATCGAATCGAAACAACGGTAAACAGATTCAAAAGAAGTAGGGAGAGATGGTTAAGGAGCAAAGAGGGGAGAGAAGGACCTTAAGGATGAGCTTGAAGCAGTAGTGAATCGAGTCCACCGCGAAAGCAATCCGAGATTTGGTAGAGACGGAGCCACAGTGGGAAAAGATAATGAAATGATGGCGTCTAGGGTTTTTAAGCAAACCTAATCTTCGATCCTTTGACTTAACGGCCGGTTACGTTCCAATTTTCTTAACGGAATGTAACCCGGTTCGGAGCCTAACCCAATTAGCTTTCTTTGGGCCCAAGCTAACAGATGGCCCAATCGGATATATATAAAGAAAAGCAGAATTTAAACCAAATAGAACCGGCCAAACCAAACCAGGAGAGGGGAATACACTACGAATATAAAAACCCTAATTCGTCCATATATTACTTCTATAATAGTTCTCTCCGCCTCACTAGACTCTTCTCTCCATTTGCTCGCCTGTAACCTCTCTCTGGTAAGATTCATCGATCGAAGTATCGAACTATTATATCAGCTTCTTTTCATCGGTATCAATTGAGAACTCTTTCCTTAATGTTTTCCTTGAAAACCAGATCCAGTATCCGAAGTTGGAGTCCGTCTGAGCAATGGCTTTGGTGAGTTCTAAATTTTGATTTTCCAGCTTACTTTGTACGATCACATCCTGTATTGGTATCTGATCGTGAAGAAACAAGCACAAAACTGTAGTAATTGCTCGATTTTAGTAGCTCTCTTGATTTCAGATTATCTTTGTTGACGGATCTTAGGTTCTTGCATGTTTTTGTATAAACCAATTGGCTTGGAATTGCGTTAGTTTTGTTGGTGATCGTGAAGAAGCATGCGTAAATTGTAGTAGCCGTTCGATTTGAAGTTTTGTGGATGTATTTGTGAGAAAATGTTTGATGAGTAACGCTGATCATTGGAATCTTTTAATGATTGCAGGTGTTGCACACATACAAGGGAAACAAAAATGCTGACAAGGCACTCATTGCTGCGGAGTACGTTGGTGTGAAGATCGATGTGCCTTCTGATTTTCAGATGGGTGTGACCAACAAGACCCCAGAGTTCCTCAAGATGAACCCTTTGGGAAAGGTATGTGAACTCTGCTGATGTCTCAATGTCATTCGTTTTAAAGTTGAGTTTTTTTTTTTTTGGCTAAGAAAAAGCTACTGGTCTTGCTAGGTTCCTGTACTTGAGACACCCGAGGGTCCCATATTTGAGAGCAACGCCATTGCCCGTTATGGTATAAGAATCATTTATTTATCCCCCATGTCTGTTTTTACTTGCTAGTTGCCATTTTGGTCTAATGCATGTTTTGATATCTCGTTACAGTAAGCCGGTTGAACGGTGAGAACTCCTTGAACGGTTCCTCTCTGATCGAATACGTAAGTTTCTGTTTCACCAGTGCTACTCATTTCTAATCTGTTTGCACTTTCTGATTGTTTATCTATTGGTTTGTGTTCTCGATGTTTACCTGCATGTTTCTACTTTCAGGCACACGTTGAGCAATGGAGCGATTTCTCCACTTTGGAGATATATGGTAACATCTTGAAGTGGTTCGGCCCAAGAATGGGCTTTATGGCATACAGTGCACCTGTAAAGCTTACTATCCTTCATTGGTTGTTTCATCCACGCTCTTTCATTCACTATAGCAATTTTCATTCTTATCCCTGATTATTTATGTGCGAAGGGTGAGGAAGCCGCTATCTCTGCGTTGAAAAGAGCACTTGAAGCCCTGAACACTCACCTCACTTCCAACACTTACCTTGTTGGACACTCTGTTACCCTCGCTGATATCATCACTGTCTGCAACTTGAACCTGGGATTTGCCACTGTCATGACCAAGAGCTTTACCTCTGCATTCCCTCATGTAGAGAGATACTTCTGGACCGTTATCAACCAACCAAACTTCAAGAAGGTTGTGGGTGATGTCAAACAGACTGAAGCTGTCCCTCCTGTAGCTTCGAAGAAAGCTGCCCAGCCTGCAAAGCCCAAGGAGGAGCCTAAGAAAAAGGCTGCCCCTGCACCAGAGGCACCTAAGGTTGTTGAAGAGGAAGAAGAGGCACCAAAGCCCAAAGCAAAGAACCCTCTTGACTTGCTACCACCAAGCCCAATGGTTCTCGATGAGTGGAAGAGGCTTTACTCGAACACCAAATCTAACTTCCGTGAGGTTGCTATTAAAGGTATGTGGTGATATCTTCTCTTTTACCTATTCCTCGCTTCTTATGGAGATGCATGAATCGTTTAGCTTATGGGGTTTAGAAGATATTCCTCGCTTCTTATGGAGATGCATGAATCGTTTAGCTTATGGGGTTTATCATGATTAAGCTCATCACCATGTTTAAATTGCTCAATGCAGGATTCTGGGACATGTATGACCCAGAGGGATACTCACTATGGTTCTGTGACTACAAGTACAACGACGAGAACATGGTGTCCTTTGTGACGCTCAACAAGGTAGGCGGGTTCCTTCAGAGAATGGACTTGGCTCGTAAGTACGCCTTTGGAAAGATGCTGATCTGCGGGTCAGAGGCTCCGTTCAAGGTGAAGGGTTTGTGGTTGTTCAGAGGACCAGAGATCCCAAAGTTCATAATGGACGAGGTGTACGACATGGAGCTGTACGAGTGGACAAAGGTTGACATCTCAGATGAAGCCCAGAAGGAGCGTGTTAGCCAGATGATCGAAGACGCAGAGCCGTTTGAAGGTGAAGCTCTCTTGGACGCCAAATGCTTCAAGTGAAAAGATAATTTGGTTTGGTTTGACAATTAGTTTTTGGTTTGATATACTATTAGTCGCTTATGTCTAATACAGTGGTTTTAAGGACAAGAGGTTGTGGTCTTAAGTATTACTTAATAGTTCTGGAGTTGCGTTGTTTCGAAGGTTTAAGTTCATATTTTGAAAACCTCAAAACACTTTCAGATACAAGTGTTCTTTTTTATCATTATAGGTCTTTTATGTTTCTCAAGTATAAAGATGTCCACCAAAAAAGAAGTATAAGACGTTGGAGAATGAGTCTCCGTCGGCGTCTGTAGGCAATGGGTCTTGGCTTTTTTTTCATGACATTTGGTAAGATTGAGTGTACAGGTCTCTGTCTCCACTAGTCCACTTGGTATGTTGACATTATTTTATTTCATGACATAAGACATAATTTAAATTGTTTGGTCACAGACCGAATGAATTGATCCTTTCCTACAAGACATGAAATAAATAAGTCTCATTTGTTTCTATTTTCACAAGTCGATCCCTCCTTGCCGAGTTGCCGTGTGTAGAGAGAAATGAGAGAGACCTCGACGAGTGGTCTTTCGTGGCGGCATCTGGTATTCTTCACTTCGTCTGTTCTGCACTTTGTCCTAGGTTCGTCTTCTCCAAAATCTGCCTAATCTTATTTCCCAATTTTCTTTGTCAGTTTGGTAGAGAATCCATCGTTTTTTTTTCGTTTTGAGATGTTAGGTTTTGAATTCGCGAGATTAGATGAACAAGACTATATCTAGATTCCGTATGTTTAATCTGTATTAATGTGGTTACGTATTGGTCTTTCGCTTTAAGGATTGAAACATTTTAGTTAAGGAGACTTTAGTATTCCTCTGTTAATAGATCTTGAGCACACATATATTTGTTCTTAACACATGTTAGTTAAAACAACATGTTACGGTTCAATTCATGGGTATGGTGTGTGGCTATATATTACTTTTGTGGGAACGAGATTCACTTGTTTTTTCATGTAGATACCATCATGGTTTCGGTATAATTCATCAGCAGTTTTATGGTCATGCTGCACTAAAGTGGCTGAATCTTTTTTCTTGTCCCCGGTTTCAGACATTAAAAGAAATGGGCAAAAGGTCATCCTGCTATTTTTTGTGTAGTGTTGTTTTTGTTGTTGCTGCTGTTCTCTGTTGTCTATGTTTAGAGTTTCTTTTTTTTTAAGATAAGCAACATGCAAGTCATTTTGAGGACAGGCCTTTTCAAGGCCTAAACGTTTTCTTGACATGCTAAGATCAGGCATATATTAAAGTCTTTTGATGTGATATTTCCAGGTCTTTCAGGTGATACCAATACCACAAATAAAGAAGTTAAGACAGAGTCTCACAATAATTCTAGCAGAAGAGGCGCAAAAGTAATACTCATACTAGTCGGATTTGTGGCTGTAGCAATGTTCTCCTTCTTTCTATACAAGCTATGGCAGAAGAAGAAAAGAGACGAGCAGTATGCCCGGCTGTTGAAGCTCTTTGAGGAAGATGATGAACTCGAGGTTGAATTAGGCCTTCGAGATTAAAATCAAGTTTAGAAATTTGTTATCAAATTGCCTGGGCCGTGTTTTGTATGTGTTGGCTTGTTTTATTGTTATGTAAGATATATAGAAGAATCAGAGCATGTCTATGGTTAAAACATTACTTTTCCCAGTGAAATCTTATGTTTGCTATTGACAGATGTTTATATAATTATATATATATATATATATATATATATATATATATATATACACACATATATATATATATCCATTTGACAGTTAAATGATGTTGCTGTGAGATGATAGGTACTTTGTTTGTGCAGTGAGTCCTGTGATCTTTGCTTCTTTGAAGATAAAGGTAGCAAAGCAACAAAAGAAATATAACAAACAATTGGGTGAGCACAAAGGATTAGCAGATAAATAAATAAGTAAAATGTTGAAAGATGGACTATAATCTCAAGTCTACACAAGACGTGGGTAACAAGAGAACTTTGCTAACTGCGAAGCAACTATGAATATTAACTCCAAACACTCGAAGTGAAATTAATGATATAGGTTCAAACACAAATAAAAAGCTACAATGATTCAGAACGAGATTACAATTCACAAACACAATTCTGGAAGCTCGGCTTCAATCGGCACATGTAGGGGCTAGGTGAGATGCTCATACCCACCCTGGCTTACCTTTTAGTTTTTCCTCCTGAAGAGAAGCAAAGGCACTATGAAACTTGACACGGCATTTGAGAAGAAGAAAAAACTCAAAAAGAATATTTTGAATCAAAAGTTTCACTAATCGCTTTTAATGATACTATCCTGGATAGAGTTGCAATCGCTTTAGACTCGGACACTTCAATTCTTGGACTGGTTTTCTAAATTTCAATTGCTAACGAGAACTGAAATAGAAGAGCTCACAATGCAGGAGAAAATGTATCATCAGTTAAATAAAGAAGTGGCAATGCTAAGTAACGGCTAAAAACAAAAGTTTATGCACGGTGGAACAGATGGAGAGTAAAAACATATGAACTGAAGTCAAAAAGTTTCAACGAGTGCTAGATGTAACTTTCACAGTGGACCTCTCTCTTGCAGAATATGAGCCATTGGTGCAACTCTCATCAACCGGGGGAGTGATTCAAGGTCTTAGGTAGGTCTTATTTATTGAGAGATTTGAAAGAACACGCCAAGCCTGCCAACATAGATACCAATAAGTAACATATATGTACATTTCATGAAAAGAGGTCTTTCAAAACGGGGAAGCTCAATCACAAACTAGGGAAATATAAGAACTAAAATGAGATAAACTACCACCAGACGTTCTCTTTAACAATATTTACCTTGTCAATTTGCGGGTGCGCGGCGGCCAAAGTATGTGCATTCACACTGGGAAACGCAATTGACCTAGAACAGAGAGAGAGAGAACAAAGCTTTTTAAATACCTACGAATCCCTTAGTTGTATGAAGTAGGTAATAAAGATGATACCTTGCAGCCATATCTCTGCATGTTCTGGGCTTCTGACATTCTAGAGCGTAAAGGAAACTGGAGCTGAGATGCTTAGTAACGGAGGATGGAGTACCGAGCGCCTTTACATGTTCTATTAGTTTGAGGAGGAGCTTTAGATTTCTCAACTTCAGGGAGATGAGTCCTACTGCAATTCAACAGTGAGAAACTGCTCAGAAAAATTATTGGAATAACAAATAGCAGATAGAGAGTAGAGGGAAAAGATCAAACTTGCCTCATTTGAATTTGCATTAATCATAGATTTATAAGACCGGTGAAGAGGTTGCAGTAAGTAACTTTCTCTTCCCTTGACACAAAAAAAAAAAGAAAGTTAGCATTCAGATTAGTGGGAAGCGAGCTGGAGAGATACATCAACTAGAACTGAGAAAATTGCGCACTATCACTGACTAATATAATCAAAAATCGAGTGTCATCATCTACAAAACAATCTGTCAAATTTCAATTGAGAATCTCATATTGAAACACACAATTCGAGTGAATCCGAGTCTGCCAATTTCAAAAACCGTATAACACTTGAACACAACCTGAAAAAAAATCCAAGTGAGAATCGACCATTTTCATGGCTCCGAATCATCAACAGAAGATGAAACCCTAATCGGAAACTAAACAGAAAGTCGTCACATGTACAGGCCGAAGAAACGCAATCGAGGTGTCAACGAACGAAGATAAGAGAAAGGGGAAGGCTGAGTAAATACATTTTTAGAGCGAAAGGATTCTTTTTGCTTCTAACACCGGCGGCGAGGCCAAGTAGAGAGAAAGAACGGATGTTGCGGTTCACTAATGGCGGGATAGCTCTCTCTCTCTCCACCGTCAGTCAGAAAGAAGTAGGGGTGTGAAAAGTGGCCACACAGCACCATGAGATATTAATTTCTTTCTGGAAGTGTCACCGCTTTCTTTTTTCTTAATCTGTTATTAATTTTCCTACAGGTCCTTGCGTTTTGACATATTCTGAAACTTCGGCCACTATTAAAAATAATTCACAACGCTAGGTGATCATATATGCAGCAGTTTACTATATAGAATACAGAGACGAAAAAATATTAAGGGTTGTGGGGATTTTTTTTTTATTTTTGCCCTTTTGTTTTATTCTTGTCTTTTGGATTATCTTTTAATTTTGTCTTTATTGTATAACCAAAAAAAATTATTTATGAAAGCCTTTAGTGATTGGCATAGTTTTAGAGCTCTAGACATGAATATTGCTGTGATTTTTGTTTGCTTCTTTGTTAGGATCTGGGAAGCAGAAATTGGGTTTTTGTGGCATTGGCCCCATGGGTTTGAGAATTGAGGTAAGGTCGTTGCATTTATGTTAATTCGCTAAACAACAAATTAATGTTTACTGAACGGATTAACTTGTTCTAGTCCGATCGATTTCCTTGGTAGTTATCTTATTTTTTGTTTGCTTAAGTAGCTTATCTGATTTTTGCTACTTTTTTGTAGCTTATCTGATTTTTGCTATTCTCTTTTTTTTTGATTTTTGCTATTCTCTTTTTTTTTTTAATTTACTTTAGTAGCTTATATGATTTCTGCTATTTTAGTATGAATTTAATCAAGTAATAATGTTAAATATTTGAAACATTGATAAAAAAAAAAAGAGGGAACCAAAATGATAAAGTAATAGGATAAGTAGCTTTCAAAAAAAAAAACTAATAGTATAAGTTTGAGCAGAAAAAAAGACAAATGATGGGACAAGTAAAATAGTCTCCCTTGAGATCTTTAACAATGTACTAGGGGATAGGAGTGAGGGTAATACCATGGACTATGAATCCTTCCTTTTAGACTACCTCTCTTAGGTCTCGCCTCTGGCTTTGGCTGCAGTGTTGAGCTCACTGTTCTTGTTCTTCTTCCTCGGTTTGGCCTCCTCTGAACACTTAGACTTTCCAGACCTGAAGGGGACATTAAACGCAAGGAGTAATTAGTAAGCAGGAACTTTAATAGCACAATGTTTCTATGTATTCAAGACTCTACCGCACAATAAGCAGGAACTTTAATAGCACAATAAGAAAGTTTACTAATTTAAACAAGGAAAAAAAGAAATGGAGATTGTACAAGTAGGGGTTGGATAAAACGGCAGTCGGATTCCCAGGTCTCTCCAATGATTTGATTCTTGGTGTTTGACCCCTTGTTTGACTCCTTGTTTGCATCCTGTAGACATTAAAAAATGAATCTAAAATTGAAAACTCGATGCAAAAGAAGACTAAATTAAAGATCTGGTGGGACCTTTTTGACTTCTGATTTGTACTGGTGCTTCCGCCTCCACCACCGGCCTCGGTGCCTTGGCCAAGGTTTAAAATTACGTCTCCATCTCCACCGTGCGGGGGAGCTCCATCTCCATCTCCATCTCCATCTCCACCCCCACCTCCACCGGGGGGCCCGGGAGGTCCATCTCCATCTTTTTTGTCGCTTTTTTGTTTTTTCTTAGATACGCTGCTTTTTTGTTTTTTCTTTCATTTTTTTGTCATTTTAATCCGGACCCGAAGACCAGACCCAGAATCGGTCCAAAAATACCCCATCCAAACCCGAACCCGAACCGAATGTTTACAAGTATTTTTTGGGTCTAAATTTCTTTTATCCGGATAGACTCGGACCCTAAGAGAACCGACTCATATAGATCCGGACCTGAAAATGACTGATCCGACAAGAACCAATTTGTACCCGACTTAAAAGCATTTATACTCAAAACTACTATTTCTGTGTTCTATTTTATATATATTATTTTCTGTTTAGTTGAAATATCTTTTGTTTATTATTTAGTAACATTTTTAAGTAGTATGTAGCTTTAAATATATAAAATTTAGAGTTTAAAAATATTTTATGTTAATTATTAATAGTTTAGTTTAAGTTATTTTGTAAATATTTAGATATATATATATGACAAATATTAATTAAATTTGAGTGAGTTTGGATATGTCATGTATTTTTCAGATTTTAAATACTCAAACCCGATCCGCACCTGAAAAGTTACGGGCATTTTACAGGTTTTGGAATTATAGACTCGAACCGACTCGGATCCGATAAGACCCGACCCGGAACCGACCCGAAAAATTACAGGTACCTATATAGGTCCGAACCCGATCCGAGGACCTGGATGCCCAGGCCTAATACACACCATATATTTTAGGCATGCACATTTTATCCGGATCATATCGGACTCAAAAAAAACTCAAACCCAAATTGAACCAAAAAGTTTAGTGATTTATGTTTAAGTAAATATCATCGTTTATTTATATATTTAGTTTATTTTTATTGTTCAAACTTTTCATATTTTTTTCAATTTTTCTTTTAGTTTATTTTAAATTTAAAGTTAATTTTATTATCTATACTAGGCATTTATATATTTATTAATTTAATTTTATTATAAAATTTTATCATATATCTAATTTCTAATTTATAAAATTTGATATGTATATATATATATATATATATATATATAATTAATTTTAAAAATTAATTGAACTATTGACACATACTCTCTTGCATTCATTTATGCTATGTAATGTTTTGCGATATAATTAGGTTAATATATTTATTCAATTAGTTTATTTTTGATAAATATATTACACGTTAATAATAACATATTTTATTATATATTAAATATTAATAGTAGCTAACTATATATATATATATATATATATATATATATATATGTGTGTATACCTAATTCCAATACTCTAGCTAGTAGAATTATAAATTTTATGTATTTAGTGAGAATTTTGAAGGATTTGTTTTTTACATTTGGATTGATGCACAACTGTATATATATGAATTAATAGACATAGATTTTTTATTTTATATTAATAAATAAAATATAATTGGTTAATTAATTAAATTTATCATGAACATAAATTGAATTTATTAATTTTAAAAATAATAGATTAGTTATTTAGTTTTAAAATTTTAGGTCTAGTGTATATTTAGTGATAATTAAATTAGATATAAATAGAAATAATAGTAGTTAGATGTAGGAATGTCAAAAGAACCTGCGGCCCGCGGGCCGAGCCCAAAACAACTTGTGGCGGGGCGGGTTTGGGACGTGATTTTGTCAACCCGCATTGTGGCGGGCCGAGCGGTACAAGACTTGGGCGGTATGGGCTTTTCGCGGTTTGGGCCCAAGAAGACCGCGGGTTAACCTACTGTCCCGCAGCTTCTTCTCTCCTCATTTCGCTGCCGCCTGAAAAAGAAAAGAGAGAGATAGCGTGACTGAGAGAGTGAGAGAGACGAGTCGGCACCGAGTGAAAGGGAGCTCCGGCGACGGCGAGAAGCTCCGATACTCTTATCTCGGGTTGTAAACTTCCCGGATAAAGCTTGCATGATCCGGAGAGAAGTTCTTGTTTCAAACTGTCAAAGAACTCCGTTTCCACCGTAAATCAAGATCATCACGTTTTGTGCTCTACCGCCACCACACACTGGTATGAATGTTGCTATGCAGCTTCTTGAGACGATGAAAGAGTGGGGAATTGAAAAAAAAATCTTCTCAGTCACATTGGATAATGCTACAAGTAATGACTCGATGCAAGATATTGTGAAGTCCCAGCTAATGTTGACTGATGACTTGGTGTGTGGAGGAGAATTTTTCCATGTAAGATGTGCAGCTCACATACTTAACCTTATAGTGCAAGATGGGTTAAAGGTGATTAAAGGCGCTTTGCACAAAGTAAGAGAGAGTGTGAAGTATGTGTTATCATCTACATCGCGGGAGGTGCTGTTCGGAAAAGCAGTGGTTGCTGCGAATGTAAAAGAAACTCGGGGGCTGATATTGGATGTCTCGACCAGATGGAACTCGACTTACTATATGCTGCAAATTGCAGTAAATTACCGTAAGGCATTTGAGAAGTTTGAGTCATTTGACAAGCGAGGTTTTACAATGGCGCCCACAGCTGAAGAATGGACAAGAGCAAGTAATATCTGCACTTTTCTGGGGCCGTTTGCTGTGATCACAAAGATGATGTCTGGCACTAATTACCCGACATCAAATTTGTATTTCTATCAAGTCTGGATGATCCATAATTGGCTCCGGAATAATGAGGAAAGCGATGATGAGGTTGTCAGATTCATGGTGGCACCAATGAAGGAGAAGTTTGACAAATATTGGGATGATGTCAGTGGTCTTTTTGCAATGGCAGCAGTCTTTGATCCGCGATTTAAGCTATCAATTGTTGACCATTGTTTAGGGAAGCTTGACATGGGAACAAAAGATGTTAAGGTGAAGAACTTGCGTGAGAGGCTCAGCATTCTCTTTGAGTCTTATGACAAAAAATCGAAGGTAAACTCCCCTTCTACGGAGCCACGTGAGACGGTTCCACCCAAAACATGTGAGCCACTGTCCACTGAAATGTTTGAGAACTACACTGTGAGTGTTCCTTTTACAAGTAACTAGTATGTTTATTATTTTTCAGAACTGCAGGTCTTAGATATTTTTCTAAAAACTTTTATAGGATTTTTTTGCATTTCGCAAAGTCAGTGGTGTTGGGAGTGGGAAGACACCTCTAGAAGCATATCTTGATGAACCACCATTGGAAGTTTCCAATTTTAAGAGCTTGAATATTCTTGACTTCTGGAAAGATAATGCTCATCGCTATGGTGATTTGGCTGGTATGGCTTGTGATCTATTAAGTATTCCAATCACAACAGTTGCTTCCGAGTCTTCTTTCAGTATTTGATCAAGAGTCCTCAACAAATACAGGAGCCGTCTACTCCCAAAAAATGTGCAGGCTCTGATATGCACTAGGAATTGGATCAGGGGATATGCATCATATCAAAATGGTAATTAATCTAGATTATCAAGCATATATTTTTTTTTTATGAATCAAAATGGCTTTTACTAACTTCAATATTAATACTTGCAGAAGAAGAAGTATTTGGTGAAGAAGATAAACCCCCATCAGTTGAATCAGCTGTTGGTGATGAAGTGGAAGTTGCAAAAGTGTGATTTGAGTTGTTGTTTATTTGACTTGCTGTTTCTTTTCATTTGGTGTTTTCAGTTGCTGTTTTTTTTAATGACATTGTTTTAGTACTAGCAGCTTTGAATTGGTGTTTGGTTTTAATTTTATAAACTCAGAAAACAATAGCATTTGGTTTTTTATGAAATTATGAGTTATGTTTTCATTGCTTCAAAAATAATTGTGTCTTGACTACATTTGTTACTAGGGAAAATATTTGATACGCTGCATTATGTTTTATATTCATGGGAGTCAAGAAAATATTAAATTTAGTTCATATTAGATACAAGTTAGAAAGTTTTGTTTGATCAATTACAGCCTCTTACGAACTTATGTCCAAACATATTGCTGCAGAAATGGCAAAAGAACTTGCGACCCGCGGGCCGAGCACAAAACAATGCAGATTGAAGATAGCCCGCGGGACAGCCCGTTTGGTTCAAGACTTTAGGCGGGACGGGATTGGGCCGGGGTTTAGGAGTACCGCAGCCCGCGCGGGACTGGACCGCAATGTACCGCAACTCGACGAGCCCGCTCCGGGACGGGACGGGACGGGACGGGACGACCTGTTTGACATTCCTAGTTAGATGTAATGGACTAGTTTAGATTATTTACATATATATAAAACTTGATTCTTTTTTTTAATAGTATTGATGTTAAAAAAAAAAATTATAAACACATATTGTGATTAATCTCTTCTTTTCCAGGCTTATGTTTAATCAAGAAATATTAGATTGCAACACATGGTCCAAGAAAGGAGAATTCATCTAACTGCTATACACTTGATCGCTGTTATATCTAACGGCTGAGTATTGTGGGACCATCGGGTTCAGATGGTGACATGACGATACAGTTATTATACACGTGTATCATCCAAAAAGCGCGTCACAAACTCTTAAATATTTTTAAAAATAAAAATAGTGACGTAGGCTCAACTTTAGTATCCCAATCGAAAAGATGATTGGTTGAAGCGTCTCGTTTTGTAGTTCATACAAAGCGCCGAATATGTCTCATGGCTCAAGTGGAGCAGCCATAAATCTCTCTTTCTTTCTTTTTTGCCATAGGGTTATATTTCAGATGTTTTTTTATTTCAGATGTTATTAGTATGTATTTTTTTTTTTTGAACTTATGTTATTAGTATGTATTACGTGTTATGAAATCGTTTATTAAAAAAACGTTCAAAATGTCAAATGTTATGTTGCCTTAAAGCATCCACAACGTGTAGTATATTCCCAAGAATCTCTGTTATGCAAAAAAAAAAGAATCTCTAACAGATTTAAATTAGTAGCTGAAGTATATTTTAATTAATTAGTAATTAAAATTTTAATCACAAAAGAAAAATAAACCAATCATTCAAATGGGTACGCAGGGAGCATCTCACGTGTTGTCAATAGTTGAATGGCTTGCACTGATATGTTGAAAATGAGAGAAAGAAGGAAGTGGATTCATCTTGTGTTGAATTAATTCAACTAATTAAATAATTAAAAGGTGGGGTTCATATTCATCAAATGAGTTTTTTATTCTCAATTATTTAAGTGAATAATATTATAAAATATATATATAATTTTAATAAAAGTTATCTCAAAATTTATATTTTTTGTGATCTATAAATAGAGACTTACTTTATTTGATTTGGATACATAAATTTATTTTATAATAATATTAACATTACTCTACAATATTTTTAATTATTGTATAAATAATAATTTGTGTGAAATAGATCAAAATCTTATAATTTATCACTAAAATTTTTAAAATTAATTAAGATTTATGTATTTATTTTAGTTTTAGCTGGTAATTATTATTGATATGTATTTATAAAACAAAAACTGAAAAAGTATATTTGATGTTGAGCTTTTATTTAAGTAATATTATTGTAAAATTGAATTGTGAATAATTATGTGGAAGAGAGAAATAGTGTGATGTGGAATGTAAAAGTAAGAAAAGAGGGTGTTGATTAATTTTTACCAATGTACATAGTCTAAGATGCCATGTCAACTACAGTCTCTATCTCTGATTTGGGGTAATGCTTCGCTGCCTATGCATGCCTTTGGAGTATAGACCATATGTCATTATTGGTATATTTTAATAATTTATTAGATTTTAAGAGCAGACTAGATTTTGACCCGCCCTTAGAAGGGCGGGTATATTTTTTGTTTTACATTTTTTTATAAATTTAATTTTTATATTTATGTTTTTATTTATGTTTTTTTTTCATTATATAATATCAATATACTAAAATAGGAATATGACCTATTGATATATGTGTGGTCAAATTATTTTACAATAATTATTAAAACCTCTTATCAATTATTTAAAAGAAATATTATGCAAAGAAAAATATAAATATGACTAAAAACATAAATATAAAAATTAAATTTCTAAAATATGTAAAACAAAAAATATACCAGCTCTTTTAAAGGCGAATCCGAATCTAGTCAATACTATTAAAAAAGAAACATAACATATGCCGAGGGAAGTTACGAACGGTTAACAATACTCTAGATATAATTATATTATATTTTATGCAGTTATTTTTTTAAGTTAAACCCAACCTTTTATTAATTGGTCATACATGAGAATTAATAGAATATATATAATTACAAAGAAAAATACAAATATAACCACAAAAAAACACAAATATGAGAATTATAGTAAAACAAAAAATATATCCGTCCTTTAAAAGGCGGATCAGAATCTAGTTATGGTTTAATTTTGTTGATCTAAACATCTATTATTTCAACTTGATTTTTAGTGATTTATTTTAAGAAATATTAACAATTATTAATAAATAATTAGTAAGTCTTGAAAATGTTGAATTTTAAACCTACTATTTATTCTTTATTATCAATAGAGGAATTGTCGCTTGGCCTCCTTTATTAACTGCCGTTTAATATATGCAGACAATAGTTCTTAATAAATATTAAATTAATTGCCATTATTCTATATTATTTCATGAATTTTTATTAGTATAAATTAGTTTCAGATTCCTAGAATATAAGAATGGGGAAGTTATGCCGTTAAAAGAAAAAGGGAAAGGGGAAGTTATAATATATTTCATTTTTGGAAGAATAAAATATGGAAATAATTAATTGGACACAACATTTTATCAATTGGACATGTTGAAGAATTAATAGTATTGATTTTTTTTGGCATTGTAAACAAAGTTTGTGAATTAGTATTTTATAACTGTTATATATTATTATGTTACAAAGCCATATTACATAAAAAAGGTAAGTTTGTTTAAAATTATACTATTATTTATTAATTAGTTTTTAAAATATTGTTTGTACACTTTTATCTAACTTTTTTTTACGCTGAACATTTTACCGGATCCGGAAAACCAAACTGAAATCCGACCCGAAAATATAGGTGTGACTTGGGTCTAGGACAAAGTATATAGTATTAGATTTTTTTCGGACTCACGGATCTGTGTTTGAGTTAAGGTCCGACCTAAAATCTGATCGGGTACCCAAAATACCTGAATTTTCTGTATATATTAAATATATTTTGATATTTTGATATTTCAGAATTTTCAGTTTGTGTTTTAATTATAGTTTCAGGCTTCAAATGAAATTCCAAAATTTTAAAATATTTTATGGACCCAAGAGTCTGTGCTAGATTTTAAAAATTTGGTACGATTTAGTATTTTGGTTTTGTTGTGAATTACTAAAATACAATGATATGGAGAAGCAAATAAATTTCTGTTTAAAATTACATAACTCATTGTTTTATTTATTTAGATTTGGTATGTACACTCTTACGTTACAAAGTGTAAACAGATTTTGCGTCTTTTGTAATGTTTACAGTTGTGATTTATAAAACTGAAAGAAAGAATAACTTGAAATTTTTATTATTACTAATTTTTAGATTTGAAAAAAACAGTTTGAAATGGTTATATGTTAAAGAGAGCTATACTAAAACAGTTATTAATACATTCAGCTTAGTATTTTTTGTAACATATTACTGTGAAAATAATAACATCATGTTTATGTTTATTTTATATTAGAATTTAATATGACATTTAAAAAAAAACTCTGGACTATATAATTTATTTTGACATTTCGAAACCCATTAAGAAAACTAAATCTGGCCCAGCTTAAATATTGTAATTAAAGCCCATATACTAACTAATTTTTCCGGGAATGAACAGACTACGTTTAGTCAAAATAATTATCAAACTCTGGAAAATTCTCTTTAACTCGTTGTCCAGAAAAGAAAAACGATTTATGTTCAGCACAGTAGAAGATATTTGTTAGTCGATCTATCTACTCAAGGTTAGAATCCTACTCTATCAAGAGTAAAAAAACTATTATTTCAAATAGTTTGATTTCGTTTTTCTTTTTGATAGTCACGTGTCATCACCACAATCATTATAGAATTTTTAGAAGAATATATTGGTCCATTTAAAAATTTAATAAGCTTTTTATTAAACTAACCATAAATTAATTATTATTTTTTCATTGTTTCTTTATATAAAAATCACGCATTATCTAATGTGGTGTAAGTATATATAAAAATTAATGACTTTTAATAATAAAGATTTTATAAAAATGAGTATATTCTCTATCATTTCTCAAAATTATAACCTATTAAAAAATTAAAAAACACATAAAATATATAATAAAAATTTAAACTTTTCAGTATATATTATATTTTGAATTTTTTAAAATGATTATAAATAATTAAAGTTGTTAAAACTTTCACATTGAAATTTTTGTGATCTATGGTATGAAATTTCATTTTCAACAAGATACAAATGATTATGAAATTTGCTTTGATTTTAGTTGTCAATATTTCAAAAAAAATCTCAAAAAAATCAAAGAAAATTATGAAACTAAAACAATTATGTATTTTATATGGTATATAATTTATTTTAAACTATATATATTATATTTTAACTTTTGCATTGAATGTTATTAAAATTATAAATTACTATAACTATTAAACATCCCACAAAAAAATTTTTATCAGTGATCGTAATTTTTTTTTATAAAAAATACAAAAGAGCAAAAATAGAAATTTTTTTTGAATTAATAGAATTTATTTATGTGTTTGTACCAATTTAATTATATATTAATAGTTACTGAATTTTTAATTATTCAATATATATTTCTTATTTTATAATATATAAAATATATAATACATATAAGTAATTTATATATACTATTTATTCCGCGCAAGAGGCGTATCTTAACCTAGTATATGGTATAATGTTAATGAGTAATGTATTTCTACTTATAACAAATAGTTAAGTATAATGAAATAGTGCAACAACCTAGTAAATTTATTAAGAATGCTTTTTTTAATAGTATATATATAACGGATCCCCTTTAAGAAAAATGGTATCCTACTTGCAAATTCTTCAAATTTGATTAAAACTAGCATTAAAATCTTATCTTATGTTATGAAATATATTATTGTGGATGTTCCAGTAACCGTAGATTGTAATATGATTTACTTACTAGACTTTGGCCCATTAGTGGCATATCTTGTAACTTGCCCATTAGGATTTCAGATATTGTAACTCCCTATATAAAAAGCTCATATTCGACATTAATAAAACACACATTCACAACACGTTATCAGCACGAGCTAAGCTCAATTAAAACGTATTTTCGTTTGGTTAAATGAAGGCAATAAACTTTGGAAAGAAAAGTTAACTTGAAAAACTATGGAATTCTATATCTATAAGCGATCTCTTGAACTCTCCCTTGTTAAACTTAAACCTATTTTAACTCATAAACAATATTTTTTGTCCAAAGACTAGTTTATTTCTTTAACAAGAAAAATAACTACTTTATTTGTTTAATAATGATTTCATTTACTTATTTGCACTTCTATACAAATATTTCTTGGTGGTGCTTTAATAATATTAATGTAACTCTATTAAAAGAATGTCATGAAATATTTTTTTTAAAAAATATAGTTCTTTCTATGTAAATAGGTTTGCATCGGAAAAAGTATTAAAAATATAAACAATGTATTTGGTCCTCACGTACCGATGATAATTTTAAAGAGTAAAATGGAGCATAACTGTTCTTGCTTTCTGAGTGTCTCCAAATTAAGACAGTGAAAGACGATGTAAAAACACTCGGTGGATAGTGACTTTATTCTCTAACTATTCATGCTTTATGAGTGTCTCCTAATAAAAGATAATACAAAAAAGAACAAAACTTGGGTTCACCCCTGTGGTAAACTCTCCAATTCACCTCAATTGTTAGCACCAATCAAAGTGCCATGTAAGATTAATAAAAAAAGAAACAAAATTAAAAAAGGAAAGAAATAAAAAAGACGTAGACTAATTTTTTTAACGTCATCCATGAATTCTTCTTCATCATCTACACAAAATATTGAAAATTTCTTTATCATCCACACAGAATATTGAAAGCTTTATTTGTCAAATTGGTAAACCCAAAACAGTAAACCCTAAATCCTTAGGTAAATTCTAAAAACTAAACTCTAAACCTTTGGGTAAACCCTACACCCTTAGGTAAACTCTAAACCTTTGGAATATCTCTTTACCCAAGGATTTAAGGTTTACCCAAGGGTTTTAGGGTTTAGTATTTTGGGTTTAGGGTTTAGTATTTTAGGTTTAGATTTAAGATATAAGGGAAGAGGATTGTAGACAGCAATTTGACAAATAAAGCTTTCAATATTTTGTGTAGATGATAAAAAAACTTTTAAAATAATGTGTTGGTGATGAAGAAGAAGCCATAGATGGCGTTACAAAAATTAGTCGACGTATTTTTCACTTCTTTCCTTTTTTTTTCTTTTTAATTTTGTTTCCTTTTTTTACTAATCATACATGGCACTTTGATTGGTGCTAACAATTGAGGTGAATTTGAGAGTTCACCATAGAAGGTGAATCCAAGTCTTGTCCTACAAAAAACCCTCAGGAAGTGGACAGTATTAGTGGCTATATTCTAATCTTCTTTTATAAATATTTAGACACATCATCACTTGACACAAGTAAATGATGATGCATTTTCGAGTTACATTTTTTTCACGTACATCTAATCTATTAAAACATAGTCATATTTTTATCTACTTAAAAAATTGTTTTAAAATTTTGGATCCTTTCAAATTTGTTACTAGATTACATATATTTTGGATCCTTTACATGCCACATTAATAATAGAACCAAATTACTTAAACTAAACCAAAATATAATCTATTAAAATCATCCAAAATTAAACTAAAACTAAACCGATAGGTTTTTACTATTAAAAGAATAATACAGTAACTCAATTGGACATTATGTTAGTATAGCTGATCGTATTTTTTTCTCTTCAAATCACTACCTGCAACAGAAAAAAAAAATTATTTCATATTTTGTTCATCTTTCACCATACAAAACATTCCAACAAATAAAAAAAGAGTATTAAGAACGCAGTATTGTCTGCAAATAAGCTTTGGTCATATACAGTTTATAATACAAACTTATTATAAAAAAAGTTGCTGGATTATAGAGTCATACATAAATTAATCTAACAATACGATAATAATACATGTTTCATACACTAAATTTTCCCTACCATTAAACCCGGTTATATAGCCGAAGAAGTCAAACTTATTTCATGAGGCTTACCACATCTAATGTTAAAGATTTGAAAACATATAAGCACGAGATATCGTAACAATTTTTTTTTTGAAAATTTTAGGTATTGACAACTTCTTTGGTAAAAATGTTAACCTATTTTAAATATTCTTACTAACGACTAATGAATTGAAAAGATTTTTTGAAATAATTTTTTTTATTTACCCGAATAGTTCTGGCTTCTGATATTCTTATTCCACGTAAATTAACAAGTTTAATATATTTTAGATTATTTTCATTTAAATAAATTATCACTCATCGTTAAAATGAACTAAAATTTGTAAACTATATAATATTTTTATACAAAATAAATGTATTAACATAGGTTAAACTTTTATATCTACACATGTATATTATCTTTTGATTTATTTTGAAACTCTCAACAATATTTGTTTAAAATAATTTATATATAAAACCTTTAGTTCATATACTATTTTAATAACAAAGTAAAACTTTTGAAACAAATCATTGTATATTAATAAAACCAAATAAAAATGTAAACAATAATATTATATAGTTAGTTAGTTACATTTTAGTTTAAAAATTGTTTAACCGACATGCTAATAAATCATTTTAGATTCAAACTTATCGTTCAGTTCCTTGTTCTTTTAGATTCAAACTTACAGTGCTCAGCTATTGTTGTTAGCACCATAACTATAATTTTGTTGTTGGTGCATTGCCGGTTAAATATCTTTAACATATATATATATGTCTGTGTGTATTTTTAAAGATTTCCTGTCTAGCTTTTTTAATTCAATCTTTTTAATGTTGTTAACAGGAAACTGTTATCCAGGACTTCATCCTAGCTGGAAGGATATAGACTTATTTGCCACACATGAAAGCTGGTGGCATTTACATGCTCCACAATCTTTTTTGGTTTTAATAACAAGACTTTGTATCGGGTAGCTGAACCAAGTGTCACCATCACCTTCTCATCAACCTCTGTCCTATCTGATCTAGAGGACAGTTCGGTTTGTTTCCCTGAGGACTGTTTCCGATTCCATGGATATGAGGAGTTGGAGGCTGCCTGCGACTTGAAAGGGGATCTTTATGGTAAGTTCTCACTGTTTGTATAGTATAATGTTTAATCTAATCTTAGATGATGTGTTTTCACTCGATCTAATATATTCAGCATTGTTTGGCTAGGATAATGTTTTGATCCAGTCTTAGATATTTAGGTTTTATTGCTGGGTTTATAAGATATAAAGCATTGAGTTTGATTGTTTCTTTGCAGATTATGTTGGCCACATCAAACTTGTGAATGGGTAGGTTCTCAATGATAGTTCCGTGCTAGATGAAGCCGAGATAGTTTCAACCCGCCGAGTTATGCTTCATGTTCAAACACATGAGTAAGCTAATCTATATTTTCCTTCATATTCATATATTGTCTCTCTTACCACACGAGTTTTGGATGTTATAGTGGTCCGGTGATGAAGTTGTACCTATGGGACAAGGCTGCCTCAGACTTTAGTGAAAGATTTAAAGCATCTGGAGAAACTGCAAGTGTTATTTTAGTCACCACCTTAAACCCGAAACGATTTGGAGGTTTGTATTATCAGCTTTTTTGTGACCATCCTATGTAACTTCTTAAAACGATAAGAAAAAGCTGATGAATTGAGTTGTAGCTTGCCTGCAAAATTATTAATTTTTTTAAAGGTAAATAAATTTTTTTAAACACATAAAAAGTTAAACAAATCAATTTTTTCCCCTCAACAAAGATAATAATATAAAGTATTTTGCAGGTAAGCTACAACTCAATTCTTCACCAGCAACGAAATCCTACTTCAACAAATCAATCGTATACATCAAACATTTCAAATTAGGAATAAGAGATCAGATAAAACCAATTTCAAAAGACGAATAAGAGATCAGATAAAACCATGAAGTGAAGAAGGATTTTAGATCACACAAAACCACATGAAGAGAATTCAAAAGAAAAGATACCATCATTTGGTTTATTATTCTCATTTCCACACAACTTCATACTTGGATTTGTTTAGTTTTTTTTAAAAAAACTTTATCATTGTTTTTTAAAGTAGTTGATCCTAATTGATCCTAATGTTAAATACTCAAGCATTAAACATTTTTCGTGTGTAACGTGGACATCAGATCTAGTATCTATAATAATAAAGTAGAACATAGTCTCTTCTTAAGCCAAATGATAATAAATACAAACCAAAGATCAAAGGCCACTAATAGCCCATCATTTAAAATTCGACTTTCAATTTACTGTTCATTCTATTCTACTTTCAATTTGTTTGTCTTACTTGCGTACAAATGGAATAGCTTTGAGAACTATGAATTTGAATAATTTTATGTTCTATGTCTGATTTGCTATTTGTAACTGCACTAAACCGAAAGTTTGGGCTTTGTGTTTGGCATGTTATCTTCATTCTACGCTACTTTCAATTGGTATGTGTTGCCCGAGTAACATGGAAAAAATATGGAGAATCTGTAACTTCGTTTTGTTGTTGCTTATGCATGTTCTTGTGAGCTGAATAAAATACCAGTTAACAAAACTAAATAGAATAATGTATTCTGGCGTCGAATAAAATAGTCTACTACTTAGAATACTATTTATGGGTGAAAATAGAATAGACTTTGCACTATTGTAAATATAATGCAATATATTTTTGGGCTAGGATCCTATTTTAAAAATTTAGGATTATGTCTTTGCATTTCAATGTATTTACAAGTTTTTCCATTAACATTTAAATTATACTAAAAATAGAATATTTTATATAACTATGGTAATTAATATTTTTCATATTTTGTGAATGATAATAATTTTAATCTTTATGCAGTATATACTTTTTATTTAATTTGAAATTAATTTTTAATCTATAATATTATTTAAATATCGAATATGAATATATACATGCAAATTAAAAAAAATATTATTATGTCATTTTTACATAATAATGATATGCCAATTTTGAGTGTTCAATTTTTTTTTAAACTTATCATAATAACTAAAAAAATAAAAAAAATATTTTCATATCAATAATAAAGTTTCTTATTACCATTGTTTCATTTTCTTCAAATGACATAATACAAATTTCATTAAAGTCTAAATAGTTACTTTTCAATTTTATGTAATATTAAGAAGTATGAATTATTTAGTAAACACTTCAAAAATATTTTTTTTTTTTTGGTTTTCAGCGGGTATCACATATCGGATCTTAGGTTAATAGCAGATTTTAGTTTTTTACCAGGTTTTCTAAGACTATAATTACAATTCTTTTTATTAAATTGAACTGAATTATACACATATCACTGGATTTATCGGTTCAATCATAGGTCTAGGTTGGATATAAAAACACCGCTTGAAAATCAGTTATTATAATATAACATTTTTTAAAAAACAAATAGAAAATTTTAAAATTATTTATTCTCTAATTAAAATTACAAATTCAAATTAAATTTTATTAAATAAAAATATATCCGCGCATTTAAAGCGCGGATCAAAATCTAGTGTATCTTGTTATATTTGCTGCAAACAGAACATACTGGAATATTTGTGTAACCACTATAAAATTTTCCGAACTTGTAATTAGATAGTGTTTGGTTTATTTGACATTTTCTAATTGCCTTATTGTGCTTCCAATTGTTAATTTATGCATTGAATTAATATGTTTCCATACGTATTATTACGTCTTAAAAGATTTCCTTTCTACATTGTTGTTCTATTCTATTTAATATTTTCCATGTAAATTTATATATCTATGCTAACACATTTATTTTTCCTTTTGGTGTCTCAGATTCGTAATGGAAGGTTTAGGGCTACCAATTTTATCGATTGTTCAAAACTGGATTTGAACCAGTTGGTCGAAAACAAGTAAATATAGTTTAACCTTGATTTGATTGAACTGATCATGACTACCTTAGATGACTACCTTTTGGAGATGTTGAAGACATCACAGTTAGGAAAAGTATTGCAAATGAATCACATACATTCTTTGTAATGTTTCTTCATTACATTCTGCCTAATTGCAAATTTTAGTCAATATATTATTTGCTAATTTGAGACTTTTGTAGTATAGTATTTCTGCATCATTTTATAATTTCAATAACTAGTATTATAATATTTTACATCTCTCACTGTATACATATTCTCATTCATATACAATGTTCCCGAGTACTAATTTTTATAGTATTTACTTGTCAATTCGTTATCATGTTCAATGTACTTATAGTTTTATGTGTACAAAGTTCTCAAATTATAATGTACTAGAAAACTATATAACAGGAAGGTGAGACAATATTTATTATGTTTATTGTTATTCCATATTTAATAACAATGCCATCACAACCACCAGTTGTTTCATCATTGCCACTTTTTTCCTTCGTAACTTCGATCATTTGAAAAATTCATTCTTATCAATTTTTGTAATTCCTAAGTCTATATTCTATAATTCATATTTATATAGTATAGCTTAATCTTACAAATATTACGTATTACTTTCATATTTTTATATTTGAGTTTAGAATTTATATTTTGGGGTTAAAAATTATATTTGGTTTTAAAATTTAGGATTTAGTATTTAAAAGTGGAGGTGGATTAGGGGTAGGTTTATGATATAATTTAAATTAATTACTTTACATGTTTTTTTAATAATTTCATTTACTTATACTATATTATATATTGCTCTTTTACAAGAGCTCTCTTTCTGAGGCGTGGTCGTTTTATAAAAAATGTTACTTTGACATTTTTCATATGAATTAAGAAAATGATTGAAATGTACTTAAATTGTTAATAAAATTTTATATATTTGATCAATAGTATTTGAGATAAATAAAATTATTTATAAAATCAATGCAACCAATGCAGTTTACAATTAATTTTAGGCTGAATAAGTATAATTTACATTGAAATTTTAAAGTAACATTTTTTATGTAATAAGAAAAAATGTTAGAATAACATTTATTATGAAATAAAAGGAGTATATTTTAATTCATTTGTATTTTTATTTGTATATAGTGTTCTAATTTATTAATTTTATATAATACTTCCTCCGTTTCAAAAATATGTTTTAGAATTTTCATACTTTTTAATAAAAGATACTAAAACTTAGTAATAAATGCATACTTTTCTGTAATTTTATATTTTCTATATTTTTAAATCAATAAAACTTTATAAAATACAATTAATGTTTTTGAAATTCACAATTTACATTATTAGTTGAAAAAATTGCATTAGAAATATGAAAAAATGTATTTTTTTGAAACAAAATTTTTCTCTAGAATATACATCTTTTTGAAACGGAGAGAGTATATATTTATCAACACTAACATAAGTTACATACTATTTTATACTAACATAAGTTGCATTCTATATGAATAAATAAGTTGTATGTGGACTTCATTACGTCATGGAATTGTAAATAATTGTGTTCCACTCCTGTAAATCGCCTCAGGATGTAGTTACCATTTGCTTTTTCCATTTTTTTCCACAACGACTATTTGTGATGGAAGCTAGAATACCTTTATGCGATAATGTGATTTCACAGAGTGTGAACAAAAAAGATAGAAAGGAGGAACCTGAATATAATTCAACATAAAAAAATTATGGAAAAGGATCTCGATGAATCACAAATCTTTATGTAAGTTTCTTCGGCTCTAAGTATGCCTTCAAGTAGACTACTTGATAAACAGAGATCATAATGCAAAAAACCACCGCCATCATACTGTACGAAGCTAATAGCGTGTTCGTGTTCGCACTCACTGTTATTACATCTGCGTCTCTGCATGTAAAGTGTCATTTTGTTCGACAAAACTTTAATATTAATTAGACTAAGCAAAGAAGACAAGACAAGCTAAAGATTCTTTTACCCGTTCATTAGCTTGAGTAGATTTTCATGGATGGCTTTGACTGTGCCTTCAAGTTTTCTAATCTCCACCTCCACTCCCTACGTTAATAAGGGAACTAAATGTCTCAAAGAAACAAATCTTCAAAAACAAAATTGAAGTAAACCAAAGGGGACATTTCTCTGGACTGTAAATATCTATTTGAAAGATCACCTCGATCTTTTCTTTCTGAGTAGTTTTGATGCGGTCAACGTTGATGCTAATATTTTTGTTGCATGGGGAGGTCACCTGCAACATAAAGAACTCAGAGCCAAGTAGAACAATGAACAGACACACCATCCATGACCACTCTATTTCCGCATTTTACATGATTCCATATAATCAGGACTCTCTAAGAAAACCTACCAAATTAGCTAGCTATGAGGAACAAGCAAAAACCCATGATCAGGAATACCAACTGGTACTTGGTCAATATTTAAGATACAAAAAACTTGTGATTACTATCAATTATTTTGAGCAAAAAACTTTATGGATCAGTTGGAATTAACAGATCAAATAATAAAATGTAGATCCAAATAACATGGTGATAGGAACGGAAACCCAACAATCACCTTAACTGAGATAGTGGAATGATCCTCGGAGATTATGTCGACATTACTATTGATTTCCGGACACACACACTTTGTATCAGTGGGAGGCATACCTTGCAATATAGCCTCACCGACCTGAATCATCACCGGAACTAGAAAGAAGAGAAGGAGCCGCGTCAGGAGGCCACCGCTCATCTTAGCAGCCATATCTTGTCTTGCAAACTTTCCTTGCATACAAACCAAAAATAAAACCGATGACTATAGAAAAGAAATGAAAATATGCATGAGACTGATGGAGTCTATTACCTTTTGCTTTTCTTCCCAAATTTCTTTTTGTTTCCCTAGGGTTTCAGTTTACTTCTAGTGCCACTTATCATATATAATTTTAGAATCAGGGTTTTATTACTAATAAATTATTTTTAAGTAAACTTTAAATAATTTTTTTTTAATTATGCCTCCAAAGTTTGCCGTAGATATTTACTGAGGAGAGCATATGCCCATAGTGACTTTTTTGGTTGCTCGTTAATTCTTTTTTATTTAATATAATATATCAATTGGGCTTTAATGACATTGATCCATGGGCTTGAGAATGCGATAATCACACGTGTTGATGTTGCTGTGTTTCTAGTTTCAAATATCGTGAAAAAATGTTTTATGTAATAAATGGTATTAGTAAGATTTATTCCTAGGAGATATATTAGAGCCCAAAATCCAAATTCCTCCTAAATGATAGAAGAAAAATAGAATATACCACTGCATATTCCTCTGTACTTTTCAACTCAAGATTTGGTGCAATCCATATCATATTATTTCGTAGTTATCAATAGTAGTCATATAAAAATCACAAACTTCATATTATTCTCAATTTACTAAATTTTCAAATTCTTTGTGAACTCGAATAATGTATAACAGTATAAGCGCTCATAATAAATCATATAAGTATGTGTGTATGGGGTTAGGAGAAAACAACCATCGAAAAATAAATAATAATTGTCTTAGTATGTTTTTTTTTCTTTTTGAAGATTCAATCACATAAGTATGTGTGTATGGGGTTAGGAGAAAACAACCATCCAAAAAGAAATAATAATTGTCTTAGTATGTTTTTTTGTCTTGGTATCATAGTATGTTTTGGGTGAAGTTTCATTTTAGCCCTTTTTGTGTTGAGAGGTTGTGTTGCAAAGCCTGCACTAGAGAATTATACGAAGAAGATTTGAAATTAGAGAGACAACTTAAGCTTATAAATAAACCATTTGTTAAGATAGTCAAATTTCGTGCTTTACTTTATTTATATTCATATATTTTTGTACATATATAACTTTTCAGTTATAATATTTCTCCTAATAAACCCTCACTGTTTTGTTTTGACAGATTATTGTATTTATCTTTTGCAGACTGAATATGGTGATATCTATGATTGTATATATTTTTACAAACAACCTGCGTTTGATCATGTTCTCTTGAAAACCCATGATTTCATCCTGAAGTAATAATCTTTTATAGTTTATTAATAAATATTATGTCAGGCATCATTTTCAATTATCATTATCTTAAAATTATATATTTTCTCCGATTAGATGAGACCATTTTCTCCGATACGCGTCCGGTGCATTCGGGCCTAGCGAGTTACGAAAAAATCGGAGATTAATTGCTGATTAATCGGAGATTAATCTTAAGTGTTTTTAGTATATATTTAAATATATGTATAATACTGAGAAAATCGCCAAAAATACAATTTTCATAGTACCATTTTTTCATGTTTACACTAGTCACTTTTATCACTATTTTTAATGAATGTTTAAGATTTGAAAGTTTATGATTTAGGGTTTAGATTTGATGTTTTAGGATTTAGGGTATATAATTTAGGGTTTAGTGTTGAGGATTTAAGGTTTAAAGTTGAGGTTTTAGGTTTAGGGTTGAGGGTATTGAATTTAGGGTATATAACTTAGGGTTTAGGGTTTAGAGTTGAGGATTTAAGATTTGAGTTTTAGAATTGAGCGTTTAGGATTTAGAGTTTTGGATTAGAATTTTGAAAAACATATAAAAACAAGATTATAAGAGTTTTTTAAATCAAGTATGTTTGAAAATGTGTTTTTAGTGGCGATAAAGATGAATAGTGGTATCTTTAAAGTGATATTTTTGAAAATTCCCTTATTGATTACCGAGTGTGGGTACACGTGAACAACATTGTTTCAATACGAACTGTCCCGGTTTTGTGATAGTGAACAACAATAGTCCTCTTGATTATGCATTTCCCAAAGTCTCAGAGATCGCTGTGCTGATAATGGAATGTAGATTTTACATTTACCGAGTAAGTTAATTTAGCAAAGTTTGTATTAATTTAATACTTTTTTAATTATTAACTTGTCCAAAAAATTACTTATATATTTTGATATTTAAACTATGTCATGAACCTTATAATATATTAAAACTTATCTTTAAACTTGTGTTTTTTAAGGATCCACAAAATGGAAACTGGTGGTTATTCACTGGAAAAGGAAATAAGCTAGTTCTTTGAGGGACAAGACTTAGGTTTATCCTCTATGGTGAATTTTTATATTCACCACACCATTTATAACCAATGAAAATGACATGTAGATAATTAAATAAAATATATTAAATTTATTTAAAAATTGTTAAAAAAGAATACTGACAATTATAAACCACAAATCTTAATTTTTAAATCCTAAACATTAATTTCTAATGTACCCTATACCCTAAATCAAAATTCTATACCCTAAATCCAAATCTTAAACCCTAGACCCAAACCATAAACCTTAAATCTAATACCATAAATCCAAATTCTAGATCCTAAACCCAAACCGTATACCATAAACCCAAATCCTAGATCTTAAACCCAAACCGTAAACCCTAAATTTAAATTTAAATTTTAGGGTTTAGATTTAAGGTCTAGGATTTGGGTTTAGGATATACGGTTTAGGTTTAAGGTTTACGATTTGGGTTTAGGGTATAGAATTTGGGTTTAGAGTATAAAGTTTAGGTTTAGGGTCTACGATTTGGGTTTAGGATTTAGGTTTAGATTTAAGATTTATGGTTTGGGTTTAGGGTTTAGGGTTTAGAATTTGGGTTTGGGTTTAGGGTATAGAATTTGGGTTTGGGTTTAAGATCTAGGATTTGGGTTTACGGTATACGGTTTGGGTTTAAATTTATAATGTTTTATTTAATTATCTACATGTCATTTTCATTGGTCATAAATGGTGTGGTGAATTTAAAAGTTCACCATAGGGGTGAACCTAAATCTTATCCGTTCTTTGAGAACATTTATAATTTACTTGTTTTTCTGTTAACATACTTTTTATTAAAAGTTTTCAAAGGACTTAAAATTAGTACTAACTTAGTTTAGACAAACCGAATACTTACATATGAAAATAAAGATTAAAAAAGGTAATCGAGGCCATATGTAGTAAAGATGTGGTCAGCCTAGAGAAATATACAAGTCTCCACCGCCATTGTCTTTGTCCGCTCCGATCAAGTTTCCACCGTGAATTCCTTCTTATGCGACATATGGCTTCGATTAATGCTCTTTCCTTGAGAACTCCAAGCTTTTCCTTTGTCCAAAATTGTACCGACATAAACTCCTTTTTTGTAACTTAGGCTTTCATAAACTCCTTGATAATGATGAATGAAAGAAATTGAAAATACATAAGTCTGCATGCATAATCCTTGGTTGATCTCCGTTGCCCTGCTCCAAGGTCTGAATCACAATACCCTGCTCCAAGCAACATCAACAACTCGAACCTTCACGCAAGGACTCCATAATCAATCCTTATGAAAGAGTAAGAAATTACACTCACTTGAGAGAGAACAAGAACCGACTAAGTGAAATCTTCTCAATCTTTCGTGATAAACTTTTAAAACAAAAACGTAGAAACAACAATCGAGAGAGAGAGAGAGAGAGAGAGGTTGGAATATGAGTGATTTCTGAAAGAACAATACTTAGGTTCACCCCTGGGGTGAACTTTTTAAATTCACCTCATTTCTATTAGCCAATCAAATCGCCATGTAGGATTAATGACAAAAAATATTAAATATATTTTTTAAAAGCCAAAAAATCTTTTAAATGTCATATTTAACAAAATTAATACCGTAAACTAACTCTAAATCCAAACCGTAACCATAAACACAATCTATATACCCTAAACCCAAACCCTAAACCCTAAACCTAAGCTCTATACCCTAAAATAAAATTCAATATTCTAAACCCAAACACTAAATCCAAACCCTATACCCTAAAATCAAACTCTATACCCTAAAACCAAACTATAAACCCTAAACCCAAACTCTTGGGTTTAGAATTTACAGTTTAGATTTAGAATTTAGCGTTTGATTTTAGGGTTTAGAGTTTGGGTTTAAGGTTTAGGGTTTGGGTTTAGGGTTTTGGGTATAGGTTTGGGTTTAGGATTACGGTTGAGGAGTGGGAAGTTAATTTAGCAAAGTTTGTATTAATTTAATACTTTTTTAATTATTAACTTGTCCAAAAAATTACTTATATATTTTGATATTTAAACTATGTCATGAACCTTATAATATATTAAAACTTATCTTTAAACTTGTGTTTTTTAAGGATCCACAAAATGGAAACTGGTGGTTATTCACTGGAAAAGGAAATAAGCTAGTTCTTTGAGGGACAAGACTTAGGTTTATCCTCTATGGTGAATTTTTATATTCACCACACCATTTATAACCAATGAAAATGACATGTAGATAATTAAATAAAATATATTAAATTTATTTAAAAATTGTTAAAAAAGAATACTGACAATTATAAACCACAAATCTTAATTTTTAAATCCTAAACATTAATTTCTAATGTACCCTATACCCTAAATCAAAATTCTATACCCTAAATCCAAATCTTAAACCCTAGACCCAAACCATAAACCTTAAATCTAATACCATAAATCCAAATTCTAGATCCTAAACCCAAACCGTATACCATAAACCCAAATCCTAGATCTTAAACCCAAACCGTAAACCCTAAATTTAAATTTAAATTTTAGGGTTTAGATTTAAGGTCTAGGATTTGGGTTTAGGATATACGGTTTAGGTTTAAGGTTTACGATTTGGGTTTAGGGTATAGAATTTGGGTTTAGAGTATAAAGTTTAGGTTTAGGGTCTACGATTTGGGTTTAGGATTTAGGTTTAGATTTAAGATTTATGGTTTGGGTTTAGGGTTTAGGGTTTAGAATTTGGGTTTGGGTTTAGGGTATAGAATTTGGGTTTGGGTTTAAGATCTAGGATTTGGGTTTACGGTATACGGTTTGGGTTTAAATTTATAATGTTTTATTTAATTATCTACATGTCATTTTCATTGGTCATAAATGGTGTGGTGAATTTAAAAGTTCACCATAGGGGTGAACCTAAATCTTATCCGTTCTTTGAGAACATTTATAATTTACTTGTTTTTCTGTTAACATACTTTTTATTAAAAGTTTTCAAAGGACTTAAAATTAGTACTAACTTAGTTTAGACAAACCGAATACTTACATATGAAAATAAAGATTAAAAAAGGTAATCGAGGCCATATGTAGTAAAGATGTGGTCAGCTTAGAGAAATATACAAGTATCCACCGCCATTGTCTTTGTCCGCTCCGATCAAGTTTCCACCGTGAATTCCTTCTTATGCGACATATGGCTTCGATTAATGCTCTTTCCTTGAGAACTCCAAGCTTTTCCTTTGTCCAAAATTGTACCGACATAAACTCCTTTTTTGTAACTTAGGCTTTCATAAACTCCTTGATAATGATGAATGAAAGAAATTGAAAATACATAAGTCTGCATGCATAATCCTTGGTTGATCTCCGTTGCCCTGCTCCAAGGTCTGAATCACAATACCCTGCTCCAAGCAACATCAACAACTCGAACCTTCACGCAAGGACTCCATAATCAATCCTTATGAAAGAGTAAGAAATTACACTCACTTGAGAGAGAACAAGAACCGACTAAGTGAAATCTTCTCAATCTTTCGTGATAAACTTTTAAAACAAAAACGTAGAAACAACAATCGAGAGAGAGAGAGAGAGAGAGAGAGAGAGAGGTTGGAATATGAGTGATTTCTGAAAGAACAATACTTAGGTTCACCCCTGGGGTGAACTTTTTAAATTCACCTCATTTCTATTAGCCAATCAAATCGCCATGTAGGATTAATGACAAAAAATATTAAATATATTTTTTAAAAGCCAAAAAATCTTTTAAATGTCATATTTAACAAAATTAATACCGTAAACTAAACTCTAAATCCAAACCGTAACCATAAACACAATCTATATACCCTAAACCCAAACCCTAAACCCTAAACCTAAGCTCTATACCCTAAAATAAAATTCAATATTCTAAACCCAAACACTAAATCCAAACCCTATACCCTAAAATCAAACTCTATATCCTAAAACCAAACTATAAATCCTAAACCCAAACCCTTGGGTTTAGAATTTACAGTTTAGATTTAGAATTTAGCGTTTGATTTTAGGGTTTAGAGTTTGGGTTTAAGGTTTAGGGTTTGGGTTTAGGGTTTTGGGTATAGGTTTGGGTTTAGGGTTACGGTTGAGGAGTGGGAAGTTAATTTAGCAAAGTTTGTATTAATTTAATACTTTTTTAATTATTAACTTGTCCAAAAAATTACTTATATATTTTGATATTTAAACTATGTCATGAACCTTATAATATATTAAAACTTATCTTTAAACTTGTGTTTTTTAAGGATCCACAAAATGGAAACTGGTGGTTATTCACTGGAAAAGGAAATAAGCTAGTTCTTTGAGGGACAAGACTTAGGTTTATCCTCTATGGTGAATTTTTATATTCACCACACCATTTATAACCAATGAAAATGACATGTAGATAATTAAATAAAATATATTAAATTTATTTAAAAATTGTTAAAAAAGAATACTGACAATTATAAACCACAAATCTTAATTTTTAAATCCTAAACATTAATTTCTAATGTACCCTATACCCTAAATCAAAATTCTATACCCTAAATCCAAATCTTAAACCCTAGACCCAAACCATAAACCTTAAATCTAATACCATAAATCCAAATTCTAGATCCTAAACCCAAACCGTATACCATAAACCCAAATCCTAGATCTTAAACCCAAACCGTAAACCCTAAATTTAAATTTAAATTTTAGGGTTTAGATTTAAGGTCTAGGATTTGGGTTTAGGATATACGGTTTAGGTTTAAGGTTTACGATTTGGGTTTAGGGTATAGAATTTGGGTTTAGAGTATAAAGTTTAGGTTTAGGGTCTACGATTTGGGTTTAGGATTTAGGTTTAGATTTAAGATTTATGGTTTGGGTTTAGGGTTTAGGGTTTAGAATTTGGGTTTGGGTTTAGGGTATATAATTTGGGTTTGGGTTTAGGGTATCCTTTGTCCAAAATTGTACCGACATAAACTCCTTTTTTGTAACTTAGGCTTTCATAAACTCCTTGATAATGATGAATGAAAGAAATTGAAAATACATAAGTCTGCATGCATAATCCTTGGTTGATCTCCGTTGCCCTGCTCCAAGGTCTGAATCACAATACCCTGCTCCAAGCAACATCAACAACTCGAACCTTCACGCAAGGACTCCATAATCAATCCTTATGAAAGAGTAAGAAATTACACTCACTTGAGAGAGAACAAGAACCGACTAAGTGAAATCTTCTCAATCTTTCGTGATAAACTTTTAAAACAAAAACGTAGAAACAACAATCGAGAGAGAGAGAGAGAGAGAGGTTGGAATATGAGTGATTTCTGAAAGAACAATACTTAGGTTCACCCCTGGGGTGAACTTTTTAAATTCACCTCATTTCTATTAGCCAATCAAATCGCCATGTAGGATTAATGACAAAAAATATTAAATATATTTTTTAAAAGCCAAAAAATCTTTTAAATGTCATATTTAACAAAATTAATACCGTAAACTAACTCTAAATCCAAACCGTAACCATAAACACAATCTATATACCCTAAACCCAAACCCTAAACCCTAAACCTAAGCTCTATACCCTAAAATAAAATTCAATATTCTAAACCCAAACACTAAATCCAAACCCTATACCCTAAAATCAAACTCTATACCCTAAAACCAAACTATAAACCCTAAACCCAAACTCTTGGGTTTAGAATTTACAGTTTAGATTTAGAATTTAGCGTTTGATTTTAGGGTTTAGAGTTTGGGTTTAAGGTTTAGGGTTTGGGTTTAGGGTTTTGGGTATAGGTTTGGGTTTAGGATTACGGTTGAGGAGTGGGAAGTTAATTTAGCAAAGTTTGTATTAATTTAATACTTTTTTAATTATTAACTTGTCCAAAAAATTACTTATATATTTTGATATTTAAACTATGTCATGAACCTTATAATATATTAAAACTTATCTTTAAACTTGTGTTTTTTAAGGATCCACAAAATGGAAACTGGTGGTTATTCACTGGAAAAGGAAATAAGCTAGTTCTTTGAGGGACAAGACTTAGGTTTATCCTCTATGGTGAATTTTTATATTCACCACACCATTTATAACCAATGAAAATGACATGTAGATAATTAAATAAAATATATTAAATTTATTTAAAAATTGTTAAAAAAGAATACTGACAATTATAAACCACAAATCTTAATTTTTAAATCCTAAACATTAATTTCTAATGTACCCTATACCCTAAATCAAAATTCTATACCCTAAATCCAAATCTTAAACCCTAGACCCAAACCATAAACCTTAAATCTAATACCATAAATCCAAATTCTAGATCCTAAACCCAAACCGTATACCATAAACCCAAATCCTAGATCTTAAACCCAAACCGTAAACCCTAAATTTAAATTTAAATTTTAGGGTTTAGATTTAAGGTCTAGGATTTGGGTTTAGGATATACGGTTTAGGTTTAAGGTTTACGATTTGGGTTTAGGGTATAGAATTTGGGTTTAGAGTATAAAGTTTAGGTTTAGGGTCTACGATTTGGGTTTAGGATTTAGGTTTAGATTTAAGATTTATGGTTTGGGTTTAGGGTTTAGGGTTTAGAATTTGGGTTTGGGTTTAGGGTATATAATTTGGGTTTGGGTTTAAGATCTAGGATTTGGGTTTACGGTATACGGTTTGGGTTTAAATTTATAATGTTTTATTTAATTATCTACATGTCATTTTCATTGGTCATAAATGGTGTGGTGAATTTAAAAGTTCACCATAGGGGTGAACCTAAATCTTATCCGTTCTTTGAGAACATTTATAATTTACTTGTTTTTCTGTTAACATACTTTTTATTAAAAGTTTTCAAAGGACTTAAAATTAGTACTAACTTAGTTTAGACAAACCGAATACTTACATATGAAAATAAAGATTAAAAAAGGTAATCGAGGCCATATGTAGTAAAGATGTGGTCAGCCTAGAGAAATATACAAGTCTCCACCGCCATTGTCTTTGTCCGCTCCGATCAAGTTTCCACCGTGAATTCCTTCTTATGCGACATATGGCTTCGATTAATGCTCTTTCCTTGAGAACTCCAAGCTTTTCCTTTGTCCAAAATTGTACCGACATAAACTCCTTTTTTGTAACTTAGGCTTTCATAAACTCCTTGATAATGATGAATGAAAGAAATTGAAAATACATAAGTCTGCATGCATAATCCTTGGTTGATCTCCGTTGCCCTGCTCCAAGGTCTGAATCACAATACCCTGCTCCAAGCAACATCAACAACTCGAACCTTCACGCAAGGACTCCATAATCAATCCTTATGAAAGAGTAAGAAATTACACTCACTTGAGAGAGAACAAGAACCGACTAAGTGAAATCTTCTCAATCTTTCGTGATAAACTTTTAAAACAAAAACGTAGAAACAACAATCGAGAGAGAGAGAGAGAGAGAGAGGTTGGAATATGAGTGATTTCTGAAAGAACAATACTTAGGTTCACCCCTGGGGTGAACTTTTTAAATTCACCTCATTTCTATTAGCCAATCAAATCGCCATGTAGGATTAATGACAAAAAATATTAAATATATTTTTTAAAAGCCAAAAAATCTTTTAAATGTCATATTTAACAAAATTAATACCGTAAACTAAACTCTAAATCCAAACCGTAACCATAAACACAATCTATATACCCTAAACCCAAACCCTAAACCCTAAACCCTAAACCTAAGCTCTATACCCTAAAATAAAATTAAATATTCTAAACCCAAACACTAAATCCAAACCCTATACCCTAAAATCAAACTCTATACCCTAAAACCAAACTATAAACCCTAAACCCAAACCCTTGGGTTTAGAATTTACAGTTTAGATTTAGAATTTAGCGTTTGATTTTAGGGTTTAGAGTTTGGGTTTAAGGTTTAGGGTTTGGGTTTAGGGTTTTGGGTATAGGTTTGGGTTTAGGGTTTAGGGTTGCGGTATTAATTTTGTTAAAATTGACATTTAAAATATTTTTTAGGTTTTTTAAAATGAATTTAATATTTTTTGTCATTAATCCTACGTGGCGATTTGATTGGCTAATAGATTTGAGGTGAATTTAAAAAATTCACCCGAGGGATGAACCTAAGTATTGTTCTTTCTGAAATAGCCTATAAGAAAATTTAGGTAAGTTACGGATGAAATGAGGTATCTTTCTCTGTATCTATTTTAGGAAACTCTATGAGCAAACAGAAAAAACAAAAGCTACAATACAAACAAGCAGCTCGTCTCTGAATCCCTTCAGGAGATATCTTTACATAACTCATAATTATTCATACTGGTCGACAACTGTTCTTCATAATGAAAAAAGAATAGGCTCTATCTAATTGGTTGAATCATGATTCTGATAAACAAAATGAATGATTAAACACATTACACATAAAATGAAAGACTGGGAATCCCCTAATCTATATTTGAGAAGTGATTTTGCCACATGTCTTCTCTACAATCGTTTTCACAAAAAAAATTGTGACGTGGCTATTAAGATTGATGACATGTAATATGATTAAATATGACATGGACAATTACATTTAATGCTGATAAATATTTTTGGAAATCTTTTTAGAATATGACAATAACTCATATATTATATTTAATATTTATTTATATTTTTAGTAAACTTTGTAGAATATGGTAATAACTCATAAATCATCACTAAAATAAATATATTCAAATATGAAATTTTGAATTTCGAAATATTATATAATTTTACTTTTATAATTATAAAATTTTTATTATCTAAAATTTCTAAATTTATATTTTTGGAAATATTTTTAGAATATGGCAATAACTAATATATTATATTTAATATTGATTTATATTTTTGGTAAACTTTGTAGAATATGATAATATCATTAGTTTCTTTTAGATATCTACAAATTATATAAATACCATTTAGTTTTAATTTTTGATAACTATACAATTTTATATGATTTTTAGTAATTTTGTACAAGTTGATTTAATACATTTAACCAAATGAAATAAATAATTTTTTATCTAAGATTTTAACTTTATATATATACATATATATTCTTAAATATAATTTAAAATAAAAAAAATATTTTCTCTTAATTTTATGCTTAATTAATGATATTTATATTAATTATTGGTCAAAATAATAAAATATATAATATTAATAAATTACATTTTAAAATATAAAATTTAACTTTTAAAAAATTCATCACTACACATGGTGCAGGAAAACATCTAGATTAATAATTGTGACATGGCTACTAAAATTGATGACATTTCTTATAGATTAATATGACATAGACAATTATATTTAATGTTAATTTACATTTTTGGTAAACTTTTTAAAATATGGCAATAACTCATATATTATCTTTATTGTGGATTTATATTTTTAGGCTTTTCAAAAATATAGTAATAACTCATAAATCATCATTAAAATAAATATATTCAATTATGGCATTTCCAATTTCGAAATATCATTTAAACTAAAAATATTTCCAAAATATATACATATTATTAGAAAATTATAAAAATTAAATCATAAAATCAAATTAAATCGTAAAATCATTAGTTTCCTATATATATCTACAGATTTTATAAATATTGTTTAATTTTAATTTTTGACAATTATGCAATTTTAAATATTTATTTAATATATTTAATTAAAATAAATAGATAGAAAAATCTACCTAAGATTATAATTTTAAATATATACATGCACATTTTTAAATATAATTTAAAATAAACAAAATTGTTTTTGTCTTAATTTTAATGTTCAGTTAAATCAAAATTATATTAAAATATTGATAAGAAAAAAGAAAATTTATAATATTAATAAAAAATTAAATATAATTTATATTTATTTATTAAAAATATTTTAAAATTCTTTTACTGCACATGGTGCAGGAAAACACCTAGTTCTCATATAAAATCGAATTCTTAGTTCAAGTTACAAAGAAAACATATGCAGAGTTCCAAAAACACACAGCCAGAATAAGGAAGAAAGTAGAACTAATTAATAGCCACCCTTGAGATCGTTGACGACGGGGTGACGGTCTCCAAGGTCATACCTTCAACCATGAATCCAGGTTTGGGTCCTTTAGGCTGCCTCTTGGTGCTTATTGTCTCTCTTCTGGCTTTGGCTGCAGCTTTGAGCTCATCGTTCTTCTTCTTTCTCAGTTTGAACTCCTCAGCACATCTAGACTGCTGCACATGCTCCACACGCACGTGAAGCCTCTTCTTTATGATCATGTTTCCAATCTACAACACACACGACTCTATCATACGCGTTACTCATATATATCTTAATTGCCAAAAAAAAATTCTTATACGCAGTCCGTGAAACATCTCCTGAGTACTAAGAATATTATTTAAAATTAATCTTCTAGACACAAGCTGATTGAGTTTCGGATATCAAATATGGTAATAGACCTTTTAACCTCTGACATAATTTTGTAATCGACATTACATAAACTGATAGGTCTCAATTCAGTCATTCTATTTGATCTCGCCGTTTTAAGAATAAGACTAATATATTTATTCAATTAATTTATTTCTGCGCATGCTCCACACGCACATTAAGCCTCTTCTTTATGATCCTGTTACCAATCTGAAACACACACAACCAAGAAGCATTCAAGTCAGTCAATCATGTTACTCACCAAGATAGGCATTACATAAAATCAAAAGATACCAATATAAACAGACCATAAGAACAGCTATCGTCTCTATATCTTTGGGTTTTGTTATGCTTCTATGCATATGCATGTTTTGGAGTATAGACCATCACGTTGTTACTAGTATTACTTTGATCATTTCTATAACATATCCTCTAGTCTGACGTTTTATCTCATATCTTTTCAAAAACTGAATGAACCGAAATTAAAATTGGACCAAATCTCTCAAATATCTAAATGGTTTCTTTATTTCTACATCTGTAATATTTGAACTAAACAAAACAATCTAAAATCCATAAATTTTTCGGATATCCATATTTCTCCAAAACAGAAAAGATCAAAATATCAAATATTCGTTAAAATACAAAACAAATCACAAATATATTGAAAATTATGGTACTATGGCTATGTATTCACCCTAGTTGTTGCTATGGTGAATTGGTCAAAATTCTTCTTTTTGACTCACATGTTATGGATTTAAATCTGATATACATATCTTTTATATGATAAAAAATATGACCCTTATAAAATTTAAATCTAGTTCTTCCACTGTCAGTTGGTCTGAGCACAGGTTGTCTAATCACATTTGTTGATGGTGTTGTGTTCCTAGTTTGAAATGGTGAAAAAATGTTTTATGTGATAAATGGTATTAGTAAGATTGATTCCAGGGTAGGTGATATATTAGAGCCAAAATCCAAATTCCTTCTAGATAATAGAAGAAAAATATGCCACTGCATATTCCTCTGTATTTTCCAACTCAAGATTTGGTGCAATACATATCATATTCTTTCCTAGTTATAATTAGTAAATTTAGTCATAAAGAAATCGCAAACTTCCTATTATTCTCAAATTACTAAAATTTCAAATTCTTTGTGAACTGAAATAATGTATAAGCGCTCATAACAAATCATATAAGTATGTGTGTATGGAGTTAGGAGAAAACAACCATCGAAAAAGAAATAATAATTGTCTTAGTAACTTATCAAAAAAAAATTGTCTTAGTATGTTTTGGATGAAGTTTTTCATTTTAGCAGTTTTTGTGTTGACAAGTTGTGTTGCAAAGCCTGCAACTAGAGAATTATATGAAGAAGATTTGAAATTAGAGAGACAACTTAAGCTTATAAATAAACCATCTGTTAGGACAGTCAAGGTTCGTGTTTTACTTTATTTATATTCATATATTTTTGTACATATATAACTTTTCAGTTATAATTTTTCTCCTAACAAAACCTCACTGTTTTGGTTCGATAGATTATTGTATTTATCTTTTGCAGACTGAATATGGTGATATCTATGATTGTATAGATTTTTACAAACAACCTGCGTTTGATCATGCTCTCTTGAAAACCCATGATTTTCATCCTGAAGTAATAATCTTTTATAATTTATGAATCAATATTATGTCAGGCATCATTTTAAATTATCATTATTTTAAAATTATATATTTTCACCCATTAGATGAGACCAAGCAACGTGAATGGACTAGAGGAAGTTGAAAAAGAAGAAGAGAAAGAAGAAGGTGATATTGAAATAGAAGTTGGATGCCCACATGGCACAGTCCCAATAAGAAGAACTACCAAAGAAGACCTTATCAGACAAAAGACATTCAGCCAAATGTCTGTCTCAAGTATTCATCCTCTAACCGATTCCGAACCGGGTTTACATGTGCATAAATTCTCCTCTCTCTCTTCCTCAATTTAGTTTTTATACATAAACAAATGTATTAGTATTTTTTTTAATAGGTTACATTAAAAAATAGTGAAATTTAATAGTATGCAGGAAACAAAATAACAAAAAAGCACTCTTTCTCACATATGGATTTTGGAGGAGGATTTGCTCATTTCAGTTTATACGAAACTCCAATGGTTCATCAACTTCAATTCTCTTCTGGTTTAATAAAAGTGTCCAACGGTACAGATTTCATCAAGGCTGGTTGGACGGTACAACATAACATTCATAGTTTTCACATAACTTAGCAAACAAAATTAATATAAGTAAATATATAAATAATTATTATTTTGCTTAAATTGTCTTTTTGACAGGTTAACCCGACTCTCTATGGAGACAATCGTTGCCGAAAATTTGCATATTTCCATGTAAGCTCTACATACATCACATAAAATGCATTATTAGAATTTTCTTCTTTATTTTACTAATATCAGATTAATATTTTCTCAATGGATAGACACGTGAGCAACACTGTTTCAATACGAACTGTCCCGGTTTTGTGATAGTGAACAACAATAGTCCTCTTGATTATGCATTTCCCAAAGTCTCAGAGATCCCTGTGCGAATAATGGAATGTAGATTTTTCATTCACCGAGTAAGTTAATTTAGCAAAGTTTGTATTAATTAATTACTTTTTTAATTACTAACTTATCCAAAAAGTTACTTTTATATTTTCATATTTAAACTATGTCATGAACCTTATAATATATCAAAACTTATCTTTAAACTTGTGTTTTCTTTTAAGGATCCACAAAATGGAAACTGGTGGTTACTCACTGGAAAAGGAAAGAAGTACAAGGCTCTTGGTTTTTGGCCGGCTAAAATATTCACTGATTTAGCATACAATGCAGACGAAGTTTATTGGGGTGGCGAATTGTTCACAATTCCAAACACAAAGACTAGTCCGATGGGAAATGGGCTACTAATTAAGTACGTAGAAGATCCGCGACTTTATGCATACGCTCGTGGTTGCTCGGTAGTAGATGCTGAAAACCAGAAAATCATTGATGTGACAGAAGAGAATAGTGAGGAAGTAAGTGATTTTGATGGGTGGTATGGGAGAAGAAAGCCAATCATTGAAAAATATTGGGGGCATACTGTAATGTTTGGTGGCCCTGGAAAACTAATTAAAGGTAATTAATAAGGAAAAAAGTTTGTTTGACTTTAATTTATTACTAGTTTATTATTAAAATAAATTTATCTTAGTTATCGAATTTATTTTTCATTTATTATTTAGTTGTGAAACTTATTTTTTCTGTTAACATAATTTTTATTAAAAGTTCTCAAAGGACTTAAAGTTGGTACAAACACCCTACAAACTTAGTTTAGACAAACCGAATACTTATACATGAAAATAAAGATTAAAAAAAGGTAATGGAAGCCAAAGATGTGGTCAGCCTAGAGAGATATATACAAAGTCTCCACCGCCATTGTCTTTGTCCGCTCCGATCAAGTCTCCACCGTGAAATCCTTCTTCTTCGACGGAGCTTGCAACCTCTTGAAAACTCCAAGCTTTTCCTTTGTCCAAAATTGTACCGACATAAACTCATTGTTAATAATGATGAATGAAAGAAACTGAAAAGACATAAGTTTGCATGCACCAGGGATTTAATCCTTCGTTGATCTCCGTTGCCCTGCTCCAAGGTCTGAATCATAATACCCTGCTCCAAGCAACATCAACAACTCGAACCTTCACCCAAAGAGAACCTATACTCTTCCATAGTCAATCCTTATGAAAGAGTAAGAGATTACGCTCACTTGAGAGAGAACAAGAACTGACTAAGTGAAATCTTCTCAATCTTTCGTGATTAAATTTTTAAAACAAAAACGTAGAAACAATAATCGAGAGAGAGGTTGGAGGAATATGAGTGATTCATGAACTAGCCTATAAGAAAATTTAGGTAAATAACGGATGAAAAGAGGTTTCTTTCTCTATATCTATTTTAGGAAACTCTATGAGGAAAGAGAATAACCAAAAAGCTACAATACAAACAAGCAGCTGGCCTCAATCTCTTCAGGAGATATCTTAACATAACTCATACTTATTCATACTGGTCGACAACTGTTCTCATAATGAAAAAAGTATAGGCTCTATCTAATTGGTTGAATCATGATTCTGATAAACAAAATGAATTATGATTGAACACATTACACATAAAATGAAAAACTGGATTGCAAAATTCTCATATAAAATCGCATTCTTAGTTCAAGTTGCTACAAAAAAAAAACATATGCAGAGTTCCAAAACACACAGCAAGAATAAGGAAGAAAAGTAAGAACTAATAGCCTCCTTTGAGATCGTTGACGACGTCGTATGGAATTGGGGTGACTGTCTCCAAGGTCATACCTTCAACCATGAATCCTGGCTTGGGTCCTTTAGGCTGCCTCTTGGTGCTTATTGTCTCTCCTCTAGCTTTGGTTGCAGCTTTGAGCTCATCGTTCTTCTTCTTCCTTAGTTTGAACTCCTCAGCACATCTAGACTGCTGCACATGCTCCACACGCACATGAAGTCTCTTCTTTATGATCCTGTTTCCGATCTGAAACACATTACCAAACATTTAATTAAGTCAATCACGTTATCCACCAAGATATGCATCAAACAAAGACCAATAGAAACAAAACGAGTTTTATGGTTAACTGTGACTATTCTAACTAATCTAACTAAGTTCAAATCTTAATCTAACAACTAGATTGATCGCAGTGGGCTAACATTTACATATAATAAGACGTAAGAGATGAGACAACATCAGACCTGTTTGTTGACTTCGACACCAACGGCGCGTTTGGTGACGTTCCAGACGCGACCAGTACGACCATGGTAGAACTTGTGAGGCATTCCCTTGTGGATCGCACCGTTCACTTTAACATCGACGTAATCTCCGACCTTGAAGGTTCTGAGGTAAGTGGACAATGGGATTGTACCCTTCTTCCTGAACCCTCTAGCGAACAGATCCCTCGTTCGAGCACGAACTCCATGTCCTGCCGGCATTTTTTTTTCCTCTTTGGTGGAAGTTACAAGTCTAAACCTTAAAACAGCCGAAGAAACGAAATGCCGAAGGCACTGACTATTTATATCTTCTGCAAAAATTAGGGTTTTTACTGTAAACGGGCCTGGTTGGGCCAGAAAAATGGGGATTATCTGCCTCTTTTATATTTTAGCTCCAAATTAACATGTTACTCAAATTAGCTCTGAAAATAGTGTTGTAGAGTGAGCCGAACCTTACTGTTCTTGACCAAAGCAACCTCATGTAATCTTGATACTAAAACAAAGAGTTAATATCTCTCTAGCAAAAGTGTCTCCATCTTCGTTTATGATCTTTAGTGTGTAATGTACGATGTACCTTCTCCTCCATGTCTAGTAAAGTTGAGAATTCAGAAAAATGTAATATAACCAAGAACAATGTCACTTGAAAACATGAAGGAACATTTCCATTACCTTGAAGATTGTGTTCGAGCTATTTGGACTGTTTTTGTACGGATATGGCTGGCCCACTACCATGAATATGCATTGCTCGCTGCACTCTGCAACATCTTTTTTTTTTTAGTGTAATGATGAATCAGAAGAGGAGGAAGGCTTGTACGTATGGAGTAATTGGAGTTTGTTTATGATCTGCAATTCTGCCTCATCTAACTACTTGCATTCATTTTTCTTTGCAAGATTCTTACGACTTTGAAGTTTCTTCCATGTGGGTTTAAACTAGAAAACATAAATTTAGAAGATGATATACTGTTTTCTTTTGTTGTTTAAAATTGTCACGACTATGTAAGACCTGGTGTTTCAAGTGGTTACTGTTAAATTGCATTATTGTTCTCCACCAATGTCCCTTGAAAACTTGTTCATATGTTAACGAGATGGAGAGAATTCACATTCGAGTCTGATGGATGCATTGAATTCAAGATGTTACTTTAGTATTATCAAAGGCTTTTCTTTAAGCAGTTTCCATGTAAAACTTAGAGATATCAACATCTTTTGCAGCATGTTTGATGGTTGATGTTGAGAGAGGAACAGTGCATCCTTTCACCAGATTATTAACAAGCGTCTTGCTTAAGAACCGGTGGAGTATGGATGTTTGTTATGCTTTCTGAATTTGTCACTCAGTAGAACTGTAGAAGTATACATAGATGGACGAGATCCAAGATGAAGTGAGAAGCGACTATAATGCGAAAAAAGAGCTTTGGCAAATTCTGTGTGCACTGTGCACCATCTCTTTCTGTGATTGCAGACTAAACATTACAAAATCCTCTTTGCCACTCTTTTCAAGGGTTCAAAAACAGATGCTCTTGAGCACAAGTAGTTTACAATTTTCCTAAGGATGTCTTACACGACCATGAAGCACTGAAGCTTGTCAGACATAACTGCTGTGAGCAATTCGAGCAGCAGCTACTACGGTCTGAAGGAGGAACTGCCACATTTTCTATTCCTGGAGGACATTAAATGCAGACGGTATTTAGTACACGATCCGACCAATAAAAATGTTTTTTTATGAATTCAAAGCAGCAGCATCAACCACTCAAGCAAACCAATCGCATAGTCATCCTAACTTCTTCAATTGGGTTTTACCGCACAATAAAAAGGAATTATAATAATTTGTCCTATACTATTTCTCACTTGACCTTTCCACAGTTCCAGCAAAGTATTAGAGGTACATGGTCCATAAAAACAAAAGAGAGTAGCAAGAAATCAAAACGGCCAGTCGCACTAATGCGGATAACTAAAAGACCTAAACAACAAATATAACCAAACTCCAATAACGTTCTACTTAGATCCTATCATCCTAATCCTATAAACGTTTGAAGTAATCAGGAAACCCCCCATATATTACCTACGTTAAAGTCAAAAGATTCATAAAAAAAGGAGTAAAATTTTAGGATAAGAACTGTACCTCCATAGGACCAGAACTGTCATTAACACCAGATGCAGGATCAGGAACTATCAGGCCTGCAGGAACCTGGCCAAACTTCAGAGCCTGTTCGAGTCTTGCAATTTCTTCTATCGTCTGGGAGTTGATAATTGCAGCCTAGAACATGATGGCAATGAAAAAAAAACGAATATTACTATCATTTAATAATGCTTTGTCCTATTCAGTTTCCAGTTTTCAACACACCCGAGGAAACAATTCAAGGAGCTTTTGTGGTTTCTATCTTGGAATTTCAATTTGACTCGATTTAGAAATAGTCGCACCTTGATTGCTAGAATTTGCTCCTGGGTTGGGGCCACCACTTTTGGAGTCTCTGGTTCTTCTGTAGTATCCGCTACTTTTTGAACCTCCTGCTGAGATACCTTCTTAACCTCCTCTTCCGCTTCCTTAGACGAAAACAAAGCCGCAGCTTCAGCTCTCTCCTGTTAGGAAACAAAGGATTCTCATGTAAATGATCTACTTGTCATCTACAGTAAAGCAAAGATGAGCAGTGGATAAATCAAATAATACGGGTCCTCTCACCTTAGCTTTGACTTTTACAAAGTCCAGTACTCGAAGTGATTTCAGCTTGTGAATCACATAGAGGCGATAATTCGGCTTTTTGGTGATATTATTATCCAATAAACTAAGGTACTGCAGCTTTGGAATGGAGGCAAGGGGATCGATTTCAACCAAATTCACAAGCCTGTTGTTTGTGAGAACCAGAGTGTGCAGCTTCGGTAGGAACTCTGCAGACATACAACCATACTTCAATCAACAAAGCAAACAATGTGTCAAAACTTAAACCTTCATTACAACACGAACAAAGAGGAAAGGATGTTACCTCCAATATTAGGATTAATCCTGGTGATCCTATTGTTGTTTATGATCAAAGTCCCTAAGCGGTTAAGGAGTGGGAAGTTTTCGAGCTTAACTATCTCATTATCAGACAGATCAATGGTATCGAACTGGTCCTGTAAGCCAAAACAACACAAGTTAATCAGCAAATCAAAATCAATTCAGCATACGAATCATAAAGCCACTTAAAAGTACAGAACCACACAATCAGAACAAGAGTACTAATACACGAAGCCACAGAGTTTGAAAACAGATGCTAACTAAAACAAAGAAGCAGAGACCTAACAGACAGACTCAGAAACATTCAAACCGCATCAATAAACTCGTCTTTAACAACCAGACAATGAAGAAACGAAACTCGATAGAACGAGAAAAGTACCTCAGTAGCACCCAAGTTCTCGATTACAGGAATCTTGTTACCTGCAAACAAGATAAAATGAGTTTAGGTTTACGAAAAAGAAAAACCCTAGAACGGTAACGGGAAATATAATAAGTCTTTAACCTCGTAGCTCCAGTTCTCGCTCCTTAACGGCATTGAAGAAGTGAGGACTATTCCAGATCAGATCAGCCGTGAGCTTCACCATTATTCAAACTTCTAGGGTTTCGCTGCTTCTAGCTTTCTCTGCTCTTCGCAATCAGAAGGAAAGAGAGGAACAGTGTCGAAGAATGCCGCTGTTATCTCAACTCGGTCAACCGATTTATGGATTAGGCTTTGTAGAAGCCCATATAAGTGTATTGTCGAGCTATTTCCGTCGGCCCATAATAAAAATACACAATTTTAATTTAGCAAAAAAAAAAAACAATTTAAAAGAAAGAGCGTTGGTTCGATTGGGGGAAAAGAAAGAAGCCTAATTTAACGAATCGAAGGGAGCAAAAGGATGATGCGAACCAAATTTGCAAAGGTAAAAACAGAGTGAAATTCTTCTTCTCCTTTTGGTAGCTTAACTCCTGCTAATACGTTTGGTTGTCTTCTGGGGAGCTGCAGTTTTTTGGCAGAGGGACGCGCGGCTACTCCACCGTTTCCTCATCTTTCTCCGTGTCGTCAGCCGTGAAAAGACGGTGGCGAGAGCAGAAATTTTCGGGTCTTTTGGTTACATTTCTTGGTGGATATTGTTTCCACCTTTATTTAAGTATGTGTGTCTTTTAATGTTTTTTTTTTTTCAAATTCAAAACATGTCCAGATCTTGATTTTACCTGTTTTTTTTTTTTTTTCAGGATTACAGAAGAGAAAAGAGCACTGGCACAAAGTGGATAGAATGTACAACGAGGAAACGAAGCGTTCAGACGATCTGTCTAAGAAGTTTCGACGATATCTCAACGTAAGCTAAACTTTTCGATAGAAGAAGATTAAAATGTTTTGTTTGCTTTTGCTGATCCAGCCTAATGAATCTCAATTCCTTCAATGTTTCAGGAAGACTATGATGATGTTCCTAAACCCGGGACTGGGAGGAAGAATTTATAAAACCCCCACCTGGTTTATTATGCTTCTTTGTTTATCTACGTGTTTGGAAATGTAACGTTGGATAATAAACATTAGTACATGACTCATCTCAGATCTGGAAACTTTAACATCAATTCTGTTGCTTGTTTTTTTGAAGTATGTTAATATCACATGACAAATGGAGAATTTTAGTCTAAATGCTTTCTTCAACCAGTTAAGGATTAATACATTCAGAGAATTATTTTTTCTTTCTCATCTCTCTACACCTCACTGGATTCTATAGGCCAAGTAGCTAAAGAGAGAAGTATGTTAATATCACATGACAAATGGAGAATTTTAGTCTTAATGCTTTCTTCAACCAGTTTAGGATAATACATTCAGAGAATTATTTTTTCAAATGATTCTTAAGCTTTGCACTTCAGATTTTGATACTTGGTATTTATCACATTAGCGACCAGAGATGTTAACTTTCTTCTTTGACTCTGATTCTAGTGCTGATTTCTTCTGTGTGTTGATACACAGACAACGTTTCTTCTAACCAATAGACCCCATCATGACATAGAAACTAGGATGTCCTATATTATATATTACTTGTCAGAAAATGCGATTATTCTCTTAAGCAGGAACATATAAGATATATAATCAAAACAAACTGAAATACAAAATGACAAGCCTTAATCTTTTCGCTGACTTGTATCTTTGACTAACTATACACAGACAAGGTTTCTTGTAACCAACAGACCCCATCATGGCAGGCTTGGCAGCAAATGGAATTATAGAATACAGTAGTGAGAAAAGAGGAAGCAGTGAAAAAGGTTGACGTTTTGGTTCACAAGTCATACAAAGACACATGAAAATCCCAAGATATGAAAGACACTGACAAAGGTTGAGGATAATTCAGAGCTCTCTGGTCATCATCAGATGGAGCTAATCTGTCCCTTGATAGGAGGCATATGATATTTTCCTTGACAAGTATTTGCGATTCCTTTCCAGCTGGTTTATCCGCATTTGCTCCATATTCACTTCGCGTTTATCATTGTTTTGTTTCAAGTGTATGAGCATCTGAAACATGAGAAAGGAAGAATCAGGTGCAAAAAAAATATAGAAATTCATTTTCTCTGATTATTAAGGTTCCTATTCTCACCTCTTCGTCGTTCTTAACATTCTCTGAAACCCCAGGAGCTGTCAAACCAGCTGTGAAACCAACATTAATCATTGCTTAGTCAGTCAGTCAGTCAGTCCTATCGAAAATGAACAATGTCAAGATTCTTAATCACATTACCGATCATGAATCCAACAACACCCGAGACCCCTTTAAAGCAAAGACCAGCCACGTTGTTCACAAACAGCTCCAAATCTCCCATTGGCACATCTAATTGAACCGTAAACGGTATATGAGAAAGAAACAAAAAAAAAACCTAATCGTAGGTAGAGGAGATTAAGATACCTTTCTCGCTCACGGATGAAAAATCACGATTTCTTCTCCCCATCTGCAATATTTAAATTCCAATGAGTAACTACTAAGGGAAAGGTGTAACTTTTGAATGTGTACCTTAGAAACAGTGCTTCCTCGGAACCACCGCGTCATCATCTTCCTCGTCGAATTTCGGGTGGGGGATTCTCTCTCCCTCTTTTACCTCGGAAGTATCTGAAGAAACATCAAATAAGAATAATTTGGGCCTTTAAATTCTGTTAGGCCTTTTTGAAGAAGTCATTTTCCTCTCACACCATTGGGCCGTATGGACTTCAAATAAATATTGGTACATTTTGAAAACGGATCGCGTATACAAGAAAACGTGTGGTTGTGCATATATTAAGGGCATGAGTGGTGTAATCGCAGCGGTTGTAGTTGCGGTTGCGGTTAGTTGCAGTTTTAAGCGTTTTCTAGAGATTTATACGATTGGTATAGCTGTTAGAAATTGTTGCGTTTGCGGAACTTTTATAATTGGTAAACTACCAAACGCAACATCTGTTAAATAATAATTTAACAATATTTACATTTTATATAATTATAAAATATTAAAAATCATAATAATATAATAAATATAAATTTTATATTTATAAAATCATATTAAATTTTAAAAATTTATAGAAAATATTTTGGGTTTCAATTTTTATAATATAAATTGAAATATAATATGTATACATTTTACAAATTCTATTATTTTAATTTAAAATTTTTATTAGATATTTTTAGTATCATTTTTATTTATTCTATTTTTAAAGAAAAAATAATTTACCCTCCCGCAACCGCCCGCAACCGCAAACGCTAGCTGGAATCAGCTTTTGATTTTAAGAGGTTCGGAGCGGTTTGAAGCGATTTGTAACGTTTTCTATGATTGTTTTGAAACGCCAACAACCGCTATAAATCGCAAAAGCTGCGTTTGCGGGTGGTAGCAGAAAAACCAGTCAACCTCTAAATGATTTTGGTGCAATTTACAAAAACATGAAACGAAAGATTCCCAAAATGTACAGAAAATCTCCTATATTTATTTTAAGAGCATTAAAAATAAATAACTTTCATTTTATGTGTGATTTACATGAGTGTCATTTTTTACGTGGCAGCCTCACAAGCACTCTCACACCTTTTTTAAAAAAATCCTTAATCTACTAGAATTGTTACATCATGTGTCATTGGTCATTACCATATAAATATGTACGATTTATGTTTGCGCATTATTAGTTTTCATGTTCTATTACACAGAATATAGCAAATGTAAAGGTTTTATAAAAGACCACAATTTCATTAATTTTTGGACCACAATTTTATTCATCTTTCTTATGTTTGTATATTTTATATAATTAATATGCTATTGCTTACGAGTGGACGATATATTTCACAGTAATATAAGATTATATATCTATTCCTGAAAAACTAATAGATGATTGTTCAATTTTATAACATTAGGAGATTTGATAGTTGTCTATTATATTGGATTGTACGTATAAAAAATAGTCAAGCTGTCAAAATATGTTTGACATGTTGTACAATAATATTCTAAGATAAAAGCCTCTTGTATTATTTGTTATTCCTATAATTCAAATTTCACAACAGCCGTAGATGAATTTTGTTTTAGTCTATTATATTAATTCAAGAACGTCTAAGTTCAACCTATAATTATGAAACTGTTGGTCGATAGATTTCATATATTGGAGAATATTAGACGTGGTTCCATATAACCAAATATTGTTGGATATTATAACCTCTTGAAATTTTAATTATGGTGACACGTGGTCCTAAATTATTTTTTTTGTGTTATGATAGAGAACTTACACCATTACAATAAGATGAAGTGCTAATTTAGGCAACACATGATTTGAACGAATAATGATTTATTACATCCATTTATTACATATTTTTTTGTTGAGAATGAATTTCCGATTTATTGAGTATAAGGTATGTGAATATTTTTCCTTGGATACCAAACACTAAGATTTAATTGATCTGTATAACAAACACAATAATTTGAATGCTGATTCGCTTGATGTATATTATTAGAAAAAAACAAATATTAATTCTCGACCAAGACTGAGGTTAACCCGTATATCATGATTTACATGATCCTCATATATTTATTATGTTTCAATTAAAATGTGTTTATGGTATTAGGGCTTTGATTGTAGACGTTGAACTATACAAACAAATATAAATGTAATTCAAATTATTATGAATCATATTTCCAAATATACATGTGATTGCCACTGATTGCTTGCATAGTTAATTGAGAATCCATAGATTCAGTTTGTTTCCTATAATATATGAAATCAAATTATGTAATTGGCGCAACATTGCAACAAATATGTTTTGATCAAGATTAAGAATAATAATGATTTCAATCGGGCTATTAATTGTGTCTAACTTGACTAGACCTAGGCACCTCACATATATAAATATACCTGCATAATTTTAAATCAGGAGTTCTAAAGACACTTCTTACATCATTTGTGGTTTTATCAGTTTTTTTATTCTGTATAATATGTTTCTTTCGTATTTTTTATTACCTATATTTCTTTTAATATTATAATCATATTTTTAATTATGAAAGCAATAATTCTATTGCTTATATTTTTTGTATCTTAAATTAATAATATATTTTTATAAGTCTTTGCATATTTTTATATATTTTTTTCCTTTGATCAAATATATATATATTTTTTCCATAAAATATATTCATTTACACCCAGTTACACAAGATTTTTCAGAAGAAACAAATAAGCATACAATATATATACCTGCATAATTTCGTCAGCTATATATCTTTATGTCTAATATTTGTGATCATAACTTTCTAATATCCATAGATTAAAAGTAAATTTGATGTTTAATTCACTTACTCCGCGTAGGGCGCGGATATCACCTAGTGCATCTTAAAGGATGAACTTCGGTTTGAAATGAGAGATTTAACAGCATCTGTACATTACGCTGCAGTTTTGAGAACGTGAGGTTGTGATTTTCATGATGATGTATGTTTTGAAGTTTTGCTCAACAACTAATATGACAATAATGACCAACCATTATTAAGCTGCAGTTACGTGAGGTTGTGAAGTAAAAACCCTTTGAAGCAAACATCATAATGAGAAGCACAATCTGAAGATCAAATAAGAATAGTTTGCTTAATTAAATATCAAGCAATCCATTGGATATATTCAAAGATTTAATGCTCTTACAAACATGAAACTATAGAAAGTAAGGAAGGATTGATAATGAGTATCTAACTCATATCAATGACCATCCTGAGAAACAAGCTAGACAGTTCATCATCACTTATTATTTACCTAGGTCATGTTCGTTTGTACATCTGGAAGGTGCATCCAGATGGATCAGTCAGATGTCTTATCCAGATGCTCCACCTGGGTGTTGTTCGTTTGTACATTTGGAAAATGTATCTAGATGAACCATCCGGATGCAGCTGCGTTCGTTTGTTCTTTTTTTTTAACTTACATTTGCATCCAGATGCAGTTGATGACAAAATGACTAAAATGGACATGTATTTAATTTATCTATATCTTACTCTTAAATTCATGTTTATTATTTATATTAATCATGTTAATTTTAATATCTTATCAAAATTACAATTTTACAACAAAATAATTTTAAAATTCTTGCTTTAAAATTCATAAATTTATTTTAATGAAAATAAGACAATGAAATTATAAACAATGCCTATATTTTGTAAATTTAATTAAAATATTTAAATAACAATCTAACAATTGTTTGATATATGATAAACTTTAACAAGCACTAAAATCCAACTATACCTTTGATATATTGAAAACTCAAAACCAATTCCAAAAATAAATAAAGATAAGATATTTTCAAAAACTTTAAATAGATCATGGTAAATAAAAACTTAATTATAAAAGGATAATGAGTTTGCATTACCAATTGGTCCAAAGGAAACAAAACTATACAAACCCATATGAAAAGTGAACAAAAAGCTACATAGATCATCATCTGATCATCACTCTCTTCATTCTTCAACAGCATCTTGCCCTTCTCGCTCACATAGATCATCAAGAAACTTTATGATATCTTTCTTCTTCACATGGCATTTCTATAAAATCAAAAGTGCAAGAATGAAGTTTTAGATCAGAGGTTTACCTGCTCAGTATGGAAGTCGACTTCCTCTCGCCATCTCTTCAGTAATGGAATCTCGCATAGCTTCCATGAATCTATCTCCAGCTGGTACATATGCAACATGATCATCTTCATCCCCATGATGTTCATATTCTTCCACTCTTTCCCAATGTGCAAAATCCCAATCCTCATGGTTTGAATCTCTGATAAAATTGTGGAGAGCCATTGTTGCTGTCACAATCTTCACCCATTTCTTCAGCTCATACTTAGGATGCTTGCGGTCAAGAATCCTCCACTTAGCCTTCCATATTCCAAATGTTCTCTCAATTACTGAACGCAAACCAGAATGCTTTCGGTTGAATAACTCTCTGCTGTTTGTCGGTGGTCCTCCTCTAACAAAATGATCCAGGTGATATCTAGTTCTACGGTGAGGTCCTAAATAACCAGCTCTAGTTGGGTATCCAGAGTCTACTAAATAATACTTTCCAACTGGAGGATGAGGAAAAGAAGCTTCTTCCTTTGCACAATATGTCAACACTTTTGTATCATGTGCTCTCCCAGGAACCCCAACATAAGCATATATGAATTTCATACTGAAATTACAAACATAGAAACCCAGAAAAGTAAACCCATTTACCAGAATACACAGATGCAAACAAAACCCAGAACATAACTTGAAAGCCTTTAAGCAAAAAACACACTCAAGTTATCAGATTCTTCTCACCACTAATCGTTTGCTATGTAAACAAAACCCAGACACACAAAAACCAAATTAAGTCTTACTTGAGCGAGAGAGAGGTAGCCGGAGCTGAGTCGCCGGAGCTGAGGTCGCCGGAGCTGAGGTCGCAGGAGTGAGTGAGAGAGAACCCTGAGAGAAAGAGATTGCATTTAACGATTCCAAACAAAACAGAAAGCCCACAACATTTAAATCCGAGAGAATCTTACCTGAGAGAGAGAGAGAGAGAGAGAGGTCGCCGGAGAGAGAGAGTTCGCCGGAGAGAGAGAGAGGATCGCTGGAGAGAGACAGACAGAGAGAGAGAGCGCCTGAGATGAGACTGAGAGACAGAGAGAGGTCGCCGGAGAGATCCAGAGAGAAAGAGAGGTCGCCGGAGAGAGAGGAACGGCGGAGAGAGAGGGTCACCGGAGAGAGATGGACGAGAGAGAGAAGAGAGAGAGAGAAGAGAGAGAGAGAGATTGGCCGCAAAGAAAAGAGAAGAACGTGAGATGAGAGACTCATCAAATTTTAGGGTTATGTGGTAGCAGGGTCATTTTCGTCATTAACCTTTTTTGACTGAATCAGCTGCAGCTGGATGCATGATGAAGACTCAGTCAGCTTTTTTTAAGAAAATTCAGCTGAGTTTTCGAAACTCACCCAACTGATCCATCTGAATGTACCGATTAATTACACTAAACGAACATCAATAGTCAGCTTCACCCAGATGGATCAGTCGACTGAGCAAACGAACATGGCCCTAGTAGAAAGTCAGACCACTTAAGACATCTTCTTAGACAACTCCTTCATTTTTTCAACATCAAACTCCAATGCTGTTATCCTATCTTCCATCTTCTTCTCATGTTTGCAAGCCTCATCTTCAACCAAAGTTTCCATCTCTGTTTTGAAGGCATCAAAAAGATTTTTCTGTTTCAGTTCCTCTTTAGACTTCTCATGATACTTCAATGTCATAGACCATGTTTGCTTGAGAAGCATGATAGCAATGAAGAGCACAAGTGGACATAAAGTCCTAGCTAAAGCTCTAGAAGCAGTGGTTGAGCTGTACACTTTCAACTCTGAATACTTGGAAGGCTCCTTCATTGCCCACAGCATAAAGGCAGCCTCTTTGTGCTGGTAATGAGTCACAAACCCTATAAGCTCATCCCTAAAGTGCCTTTCCATTGCACAGCGATTCTTCAAGTGGAGGAAGAACCGGTTCGATGTAACAGCGACACAGCGCTTAAACAAGGTGTCATCTGGTCCATCAGATTCATCTTTTTCATCAATTTCTTTGAGTTTCTCCTTTTCCATGTAATCCTGAATCTGCTTCTTCCTTTCTTCATTTTTCTTCTTGTAAGCTGCAAAAATGGCTGCTCTGTCTTCAACCGCACGAGGAGGAGGAGGAGGAGGAGAACGTCTAGGGCTCAAACAGCACGGAGGTGGAGCTGCTCTCTCACCAAAGGACAACCCCGAACAAGCCTTTTTCCTAAAATCCGCATCATCTTGCACCGAGTTCCAAAACCCCAGCAAAAATTGCAGTATCAGAGAAACCCCCACTTTCTCTGGAAAAGGTTGGATTTTGTTTCGTTTCCGCGACAAAAGGAAGAAGAAGAGAGGACGAGGGAGAGCGGTCCGTTCAAACCAAAAAAGTTACTATTAAACCAGTAAAAACGGTTCGGTTTATTTGTAATTTTTATTGACCTCACAGATATCTTCCTTCCGGTTTACATACCTTTTTAACATTAAAATGAACCAAGTTAACCGATTTCTTGGTTCGATTCACACAAGGCACCTGCTCGATTCGATGAGAATCTTGTTCGATGATGGCTCTATGTTTTTTTTTTAAATATCAAAGTAATAGGAGATCAAAACTTTTCACTGTTTTTAAACATTCATTTGCTCAACTCAAACGGAACGACCAATTAGTAGGAGATCAAAACTTTTCATAATGTAATACAAGTGAAAATTAAACTTTCACGACTGATACGAATATCATCGCACTATTAAATTCATAACTCAGGATCCATGGTCTAATCGTGGAGCACATTAGAAGTAACAAGTATTACTCTATCTATTCAGCTTCTGAACAAAGACCCACAATTCTGTGACTCCTCACCATTGTTGCAGAAATGGAACCTTCATGGAAGTTCATATTTGACACTCGCCAGATACAGACCAGATGCAGGAGCCATGGGTTTGGCTGCAGACACAGTCTTCGCCTCCAGGATCCGTTCAACTGAAGCAAATTCATAGACAAACCCTCTCTTCAACTTAACCCACAAACGTGAACTCAACAAGGAGAGACAGAGACTTACCATCTGAAACGGTCAACTCTCCAGTGCCAACACATTTCAGTGCTCCTACAAGCAGTCGAACCTGCACTGACATAAAGAGACTATAAATCAAGGTGACTTAAACAGTATCTCAAATCTGTCAGACTTAATGTATGCAAATCAATTTGATTTGGTTTCTCATATCAATCAAGAGACTACAACTGATAATATATGGTCTACCAAGAGAATCAGTGGATATAATCAAACCTGGTGGTACAGAAAACCGCGGGCACGCGCTGTTACTACATAGCAGAGGTGTCTTCTTCTTACACCAAAAGTCTCGCCGAAATTTGTAGTAACACCAGCAGTCTCTGTCTTGAGTTGGCTGGAACATGTGAGAGGATCCCTTTCCATGATAGATGGAAAATATGGTGTTGATGGTACTTCCATGACATTGAATTCATCTAAACATCTCACAGGTGACTTTGCCTGCAAAGTTTTATCAAGTTTTAGTAGAAACAATAGTCTAAAATTGATATTTAAGTTTTACCAAACAACTAATTAGATGCATGGATCAGCAAATTATGAAAAAACACCCAATCATTCAATACATATCAACTGGTCGGGTATTAAATAACGAGACTGTTCAACTAGAAACTAGAAAGAAATTTGACCTGGCAACCAGCTGCCCTGAAGGAGGTAAAATCATGAGATCCAACAAGAACTCTGCATGCTTCCTGTGTAACAATGATTGACGATGGTCATTAGAGATCTCTTGCTTTTAGAGTTGTAAGTTATATTTTAAGGGAAAATAAAAGAGGTTGGATCACACTGCTGATGTAGATCACAGTAACGAAAAAAGCCGATCAGAATAGAAGTTGGTGAACCTGCATAGAGCGAAGATCTAGCTCCTCAGGAACATGCCATGCACGGTCTTTTTCAAGGATGGATAAAGGATCCGACCCCGAAAGCAAGCGGTAGAAGTACCTAGAGTGATGTGAGGGTCAGGGGAAACATTCAAGTAATCAACTGCTGGGACAGACCCATCTAACTGAAGTCAGACTGTCAGAGTTCTTTGAATTCACAGTATCAGCACATAAATATGAGCACTGAAATGTATAGAACAACGGAATATTAGCTTCTTTAATGAGTGATGCAGAGAGAATACCTACGTGCGCTCCCGGGCTTTATATCTGGCATGATAGTTACTTGGGACACACCGAACATCAGTCACCATAACATCACCGTCATTTCTCTGATTAGTTAAAACGTAAGGATTTTTAATCAGATGTTCGGTACAAGACAGATCAAACTAGGTGAGAGCAAGCACTTTTAGGAAAATACAGATAAAAAGAAACTCATATAGGAATAATGTAGACTTCATTAAAACTTTGTTAAGGTCACCAATTACATGAGTGAGTAATCGTGAAAGGAGAAGAATATTAACCTGTAAGAAATGGTTCACAGCTCTCTGGACAACACCAGGTTCATGAGGTGGTAACTGCATTTAGAGAATAGGGTGTTTATTGAGAAAGCTAATAATCTCTATACTTGATAGTTTCCACGAACATTAAAGCATATAAGATAACAATTGGAACATTCAGTGTCCTCTTCTCTTTTTAGTATCATTTTTCCTTCACATGAAAAGTAAACCGGATAATACCAAATAGTAAGCAGGGGATATACCACATCACCAGGCTTTCTTTTACTGAGGCGTTCCACATCTACATGGCAAACATTTGATAGAGCATGCACTCCTGCATCCTAGAGCGAAACAAGATGCCATAACAATGAGCATATATCATTAAAAACCTAAATCTGCTAGACCTAATTGATCAAAATCTTTATATCAATTGACTATGAATGCACCAGTCCCTATGAATCTGTAGTGACAAAGGCAATTCAAATCTGGATGAAACACAAATGTGTATGATCAGATCATCATTATTGATATGTGGACCCAATAAACTAACGAGAGGCTCTCACCGTTCGACTTGAGCAGAAGATCTTGACAGGCTGGCCAATAAACTTATGAAAAGCCTCCTGGAAGTGGATCGATCAGTGAAGATAACAACATATCATCATCATCAGTCTAATGTGAACAGAGAAATGTGAAGATATTGGGGAGGAGGACCTGCAATACGCCGACGACGGTGCGGTCCTTAGGCTGCTGTTGTGACCCCGAGAAACGCGTTCCGATATACTCGATTGCAACCAAGTAACGCTGCGCTCTAGGGTTCATCGATAGCTCCGACTCAGAGTCAACCGGTCCTTCTTCTTCCTCTTCCTCGATCTTCGCAACCTTTGATAGTCTCTCTAGCGAAGCTGAATCCTCAAGAGGATGCTTCAGATTATCACTCACTCTAACTTTCCCCCCTCACTGAACTACTTTTTTTTTCGATATAAGGGTTTAAGGAATACGACGGCGTTTACCCTTGTTCAGCACTTTGGCTCAACTATACTGTTCAGATTCAATTTTTCATTACCACAAAGCTTATACAAACATTTAATAAAAATAAGAGAATTAATTAGACTTAATATTTGATGGTATGAGCCAAGCCTATGATACAGACACCAAAAATGAATATATTTTGATTTTTCTTTTAGAAGGTATGTATAGCAAGGATGACAAGTTATTTAAAGGTCATGAGCATTTTCACATTTACTCTTTCTTTTCCAAGAGAAATTAAGTCATCAACCTCTGTTTTGATTTCTCTTTTGAGTTCTTCTTTGTGCTCTTTTTATATGCTTCGGAAGAAAGTTACTGCTCTATCTTCTACGATCCAAATTTCACTCTTATCTTTTCCTCAAACATGCAATATGAGTCTCAAATGCATCAACCAAATTGTTGTTTTCTTAACCACCAAATGTCGATTCTTCACCATCAGTAATATACAGCCTAACTCAGCTGCATTAAATGCTTAAATTCTTCAGTTTAAGGCTAAAGAGCAATCAATTACAGAAGTTTCTCTCCAAGAAATAGCAAAACTCCAGAGATCTAAACCGATGTGTTTTACTATATGATGTAAGTATCCTCATCTTTCTTATGTTGTGATTACGATTATTAAGTCTAGGACAAGAGTGTTATAGTAACTAGACTATCGGCTATAAAATTGTAAGAATTGCTAAATTAGCAACAAACCTTGTAGTTAGACATTTAACATAATGGTAAGCTAGTCTTAATAAAATGTCAGGTGTTTTATTGTTTTTCGTTTTAACTAATATTTATTATGTTTGCTAGTCCGGTTGACAAAATTGGAGAGAATCAAAGTCTAATTAAAGAGACTGTTTGTAAAGGACATAGAGAGTAAATAAATAATTAAACTATCTCAACATTTTCATAGTTATATAGCTATAATAATATGTGTAGTAATGTTTTTGTAATTTCTCATTAACATTCAATTTTTTTTCAAAGGTTTGGCTTTGAAAGGTTAAAAAAGGAACCGCTCACCACATTTGAAGTTTCTGCAGAGATAATAAAGAAAGATAAATTCGAAGGGATATCTATAAGCATGATACATGCACTGTTGGTTCACCTTCTGCTGATGTGGCTATACAAAGGTAAGAAAATTTGATGCACATCCAATCAACAAAGACCATAATTACCTTCAAACGTAACTAATTTATATATCAAGATGCTTATATATAGAAAGTAACATTAGAAATTTAAAAGAACAAAAAAATATTCACTTCACATGTATTTGTTGGAAACAGTTATATTCGCCTTGAAAAAGAGACATGAAAATGATACATTATCATGTTTCTTTCATTTGTGTACTAAATTTAAACATTTTAATAACTATATTAATTATTTATATGTAAAATATATGTGTATATGTATCAAATGTAGACTATTGTGAATGAAGTATTGTTTAATTTATTATAAATTCAACATAAGTAAACATGAAATCAGAAACTATAAAACTGAAATTTCAAAAGGTTATACTTTAACCAACATAAAGTTTTAAACCTATCAACAAATTCAAAGCCTAAAATCTATATAAAACGCATCAAAATGTTAGTAGTTTATATATTGTATGCAAAATTAACAACTTTTCAAAACAACGCATCAAAATCTATATAAAACGCATCATCATTTTTTATATTTTTTCTTTTGTAGAAGTAGAGGACCAGTACGTGGGACCAATGATTGATGGAGATGCGGTCAACATTGATTTTGTTATGGCGTTGGTGGATCATGTTAAGTCTCATAGAATGATACACCACCGCTACATCTATCAGATCGTAGCCAAAGCAATCGATATTTTCGAGAAAAGTGCTTCTCTATCACCGATAACTGTAGAAGACAAATGTCACATCACACATATCGATAACTGGAGGTTCTAAGGGTTCATTGCAGTTTAAGACTTTGTTTTTCAGTTTGATTATTGACTCACGCTTTCCTTTCAGTTTGCATCTTTCAAAGTTTTTTTCCCTTTCAAACAGTTTACCTATTTTGATTAACGGGGTGTTATTGGATTCTATATTTGTAAAGAGTTATAAAGATTTATAATTTTTAATGACTCTGGTGTTATTCAATCAAGACTTTTCAAAACTATGTTAAACTCTTGTGTTATTAGATTCAGAATTTTACAAAGTTGATAAAAGTCTTGTGTTATTCAATATTTTTTGAAAATACTGATTTTACCAAACTCTTAAAATCTGTGGTTATTGGTTTATGGATTTTACAAGTTTTTCTTCATAAAATCTATTTATCAAAGTATTGCACATTGACCAAGTATTCTCAGAGATTTTAATATTAAACTGAATTGTTATAATTAAAATCTGTAATTCAACTTTCGTTTCCAAATCTTTTGAGGTGAATCATTTTTCTCCCAAGTCCTAAACTACCCTATACCACACATCACATCTCACGAAGCTTCTGTTCTCGTATAAACATTAGCAACAACGTGTCCATTTTTACATGCTTCTCTTTCTCTCATAATTCATACCTCTTCTCCTTTATTGATCAATTACGTTCTTATATCCCTGTTTTTTTCGGTAAAAAATTGCAGTATGCTACCTCCAAAATATGTTTATTGATTACCAGAAGATTTATAATTACCAAATAAACTTTGTAGGATCCAAAAGCTTATTATCGGTTGATGGTGGTGAAACAACATCAAAAATCCCAGAACAAGAGTTTATAAAACGAAACGACACAATCTAATGCAATACTTGAAGATAAACTTTGAAAAAGTTATAATTATCTTCAATTAAAGAATCAGTAATAATCTACGAAACTCTTTAAAAAATATCTAAGAAATTTAAATATCACCAAAACTCTTTTTAAATTTAGTAAAATATTTAGTTTTCAAAATCATCAGAACTCTTTTTAAATTGTAAACCAATAACAGCCCCTAAACTTTTTCCCTTGGTACGTGATGACTAGCAGACTTTGAAAAGATCATTACTCTCCTTGTGCAACAGTTCAACATTAGTCTTTCATTATTTTTCAACTAATATCACATATCCCTGTGGCAATTATAACTTCTCACTTACTAGCATTAACTTCTCCCGGTAATAAAATTACGCATTTGAAGTTATTACTTCTCATTTGATAGTATTCACTTAGGACATCTTCAACCCAACCCCATTTATTATTCCAAAATGGAGTAAAAGTGAATATGGAGTAACAAATGCTCCAATCCAACTCCATATCTCACTCCATTTTGAAATTTACTCCATAAATGGAGTAATCTAATTTTTGTTTGTTCATGACTCCATTATGAAGTGGAAATGGAGTAGGATTGTAGCACTTTTACTCCATATTTACTTTTACTCTATTTTGAAGGAAAATATAGAGTTTTACATTGGAGATGTTCTTAGTACTTCATAGTATTCCTAAAAGAAATCAAATTATAATCTAGGCTAATTATTTAAAAAATTATTATATATTATTTTAATTAAATATTAAGATATAATAAACTGCCATTAAATATAAGAGATTAAAAATTATTTAAATCAGTTAAAAGAGAAGATGATGTCTTAGAAAGACATAAATCTTCTAAGAATTCATATTTGTCAAAATAGAAATAATAAAACTTCCGTATCATTTAAAAATGGATATAGATATCTAAAGAATCAGAAAATTAAACTATTTAAAGTTACTAAATTGATATTTAGAATGATATTATGTAAATTAACATAAAAATTAAACTACCATGAATAAAAATATTAAATCTTAAAATAGTTAAAATTCTTTAAAAAAACATATTTTCAATAATTTAATAAGTTATTAATTTAATATATGAAAAATTACTAATTTAATAAGTTATTTATAGCTTTTGATAAAGTTCAGTGGACAATACGTCACATTACAAAGATTTTTTTTTAATTGTTACCTCAGTATATCAATAAAAACTGTTAGATTTGTCCATCATTTAATTATAATGTTCCACAAAATAAGTATGTGCAAAAACCAATTTAGGTTAGAAAATCATCTATCAATTCATTTAGAGAAGTCTCTACAAATTTTATCAAATTTCTATCATTTTCGCTATTCTACTTCCGTTTTAAGCTGTTGTTTGGAGCGTAGATACATATTACATATATGTATGGATACGTTACCATACATACATATATGTATCTGTGCATATATACATATATGTAAGGATATGTTACCAGCATAATCACTGTGAGCTCAACAGTTAATTCAACTAGACATAAATTCAACATCACACATTGACAATTTTATGAATGCAAACATCTGGTCTGGTCCATACCTTCAGTCAGTGCACCCATATGTTTTGTGATGATGACTACTTCTATGATTTACAAGTGTGTTAGAAAGTGGTAAAAACGGCCTATAGAGTGTTATCATCAAACTATCTATTAGGTTTAAACATTGTAGAAAAATGTTAATTACCTTCAAAATAACTTCATCAGTTTCACATACTGTATAAAAATTATTGAATCAAACATAAAATTACAAAGAATCACAAAACTATAATGCAATACCCTATTTAAAATTTAAAATTTAAAATTTAAAATATAATGTAATGTGTAAAGTTACATTTCAAAATATGTTTCCAAAAATAGATACTATATTTATAATTATAGAAAAATAACAAAAAATATTGTCATATTATTTCTAAATTAAATAGCAAATTATTCCTAAATAATTAACCCGGGCGTAGCCCGGAAATGCACCTAGTTACGTTAAATTTTAGAAATCGAAGCTAAAAGCTTTTCGTTAATTATAAGACTCGATATAAACTGGGTTAAACCGAAATTGAACCAAATCAATTACACTAAATTTTAGAACCAAAATACTAAAACCATAAAACGTGAATAACCGACACGTGTCGCGAGAAGACATAACCCGTGTGCGTCATCATCCCATGTGACCGGAAGCCAGGAGAAGAAGAACAGTAGCGTGTTATAAAACAAGACAGAAACTTTGACCCCAACAAACAAAGCGCGAGAGAAATCGCGACGATGAAGAGTGTTTGGATCATACTGCTCTGTTTATTCGTTATCGCAGAGGCAGATCAAGGCGGTTTCGATGTTCGTCATCACTTATCCACCGTCACCAGGTTCTTTCACTTTCCCTCTTATTACATTTTCCATCGTTGTCACGACATTGAATCAGGAACAACACTTTCACATCCCTGTCTGACTTTTAACCTAATTTGCCAGAAAAGGTTGTGTAGATTAGACTACAGTATTTAGCTGAGTTTATAAATTGGATTTGGAAATGCAGATACTCTGTTTCAAAAGAAGTCCCTCAAAATCTGATTGAAGGGTCAACTATCCCCAGTGATTGTACACCTATCCACCTTAACCTCGTGGTAAGCATAAACTTACATCTTTGATAAAATAGAACATCTAAACGAGGAACTGATGAATACTGAAAATGGTGTTATAGGCTAGGCATGGAACTCGTTCTCCGACCAAGAAAAGGTTACGTGAACTAGAGTATTTATCCGGTAGGCTAAAGGAACTGGTGAGCGATGCAAAAGCTTCAGACAAAGTCCCTGGATGGTTAGGGAAATGGATATCTCCATGGCAAGGGAAAGTGAAAGGCGGGGAGCTGATCAGACAAGGAGAGGAGGAGCTGTACCAGCTTGGAATCAGGGTCAGGGAACGGTTTCCGACTTTGTTCGAAGAGGATTATCACCCTGATGTTTACACCATAAGAGCTACTCAGGTTGGTGTTTGGTTTGCTTTTTGAGCTACAAAGCAAAGTTTTTTTTATTTATTATTAATATTAACACTCTTGAATTGGTTAAAGATTCCCCGGGCGTCTGCAAGTGCTGTGGCGTTTGGGATGGGGTTGTTCAGTGAGAAAGGAGACCTGGGACCTGGTCGTAATAGAGCGTTCGCTGTCACTAGTGAGAACCGTGCTAGCGACACCAAGCTGAGGTTTTTTGAGTGTTGTCAAAACTATAAGGTATATAGTTGGTGATTGTCTCAGTCTTGTAATTTGTATTGTATGATGAGTATTATTCTTTAACATGGTATATGAATGCAGAGCTATAGGAAAGCTAAAGGGCCTGCTGTGGATAAGCTCAAGGAGCCTGTTCTTGATAAGATTACAGCTTCCGTTGCAAAGAGACATGATTTGAAATTCACTAAACAGGACATTTCTTCTCTCTGGTTTCTTTGCAAGCAGGTGCTTCCTTCCTTCTTTGCATTTTGTTAAAACATTTCTTAAAATTGAATGTATTGGAATGCTTAAAGTTCTTTTGGTCAGGAAGCATCGTTGCTTAATGTAACGAATCAAAGTTGTGAACTTTTCACGCCATCTGAGGTAATTTATTTATTGATGTGTTTGAATGTTCTTTAGCTTATGGATTTTAGTGTGTGTTAGTTGTGAGTAACACATAATTAAAAACTGTAGGTTGCTTTGCTGGAATGGACAGATGACTTGGAAGTGTTTATCCTCAAAGGTTATGGAAACTCCTTGAACTACAAAATGGGAGTTCCGTTGTTAGAAGATGTTTTGCATTCGATGGAAGAAGCTATCAAGTCTCGAGAAGGTAATGTCAATTTGAAACCAGGACAAGAGAAGAAAAAAAGAACTAATTGCTTGTCATTTTGATAATCATTTGTCCTTCCTTTTTCATTACCATGCAGACAAGCTCCCACCTGGAAGCTACGAAAAAGCAAGACTTAGGTTTGCACATGCCGAAACAATAGTTCCCTTCTCTTGTCTTCTTGGGCTCTTCCTAGGTGGATCTGGTTAGTCTAATCAGTATTTCTCTGCGTTTGCTTGCATTCGTTGTGAAACAGATAAACTCCCCTTAATGCTTGTTAAATGTTTCCAGAGTATGCGAAGATACAGAAGGAGAAACCATTGGAACTCCCTCCACAGCCTCCTAAGACCAGGGACTTTAAAGGCAGCACCATGGCTCCTTTTGGTGGGAACAACATGCTTGTCCTCTACAGTTGTCCTGCACCTTCCTCTCCCAAGTACTTTGTGCAGGTTCTGCACAACGAGCTTCCTATCGCACTTCCAGTTAAGTTTCCATCTGATTGATAAACGCAACAGTTCCAACTTCAGCTCTACTGTAGTGACAACGTAGAATTTGAGATCAAACTTGCTAACATCTCCTTACAAGTTTATCCGTTTCTGACAACAGGGTTGTGATGGAAAAGACTTCTGTCCTCTTGAAGATTTCAAGGTATTATGCAAACATTCTCTCTGAATGTTTCCTCGTTTAAGACTACACAACGCATACATGCATGACTCTCTTTTGTCTTTTTTCTTTTACAGGCCAAAGTGGTGACCCCTCATCTCAAGCATGCTTTTGACAACCTCTGCAATGCTAATCTAGATGACCCTAAACAGAAGCATCAATCTTTGTGGAGTTGGCTGTTGGGGTCAAGCCAAAAAGCCGAGCTCTGATTAGTATCTACTTAATAACTTTTCCTTACATTCTGGCTGATTGCGGTTCGAAACATTAAATCACATAGAGCAATGTTGTCGGTCTTTTGTTTGTCCCCCCTTGCCACAGTTCTTTGTAATCTGAATTTGTTCGAGAAGCATCCCCACCAAGCTTCATTTGATACCAGTAAGTAGTTCACTCACTAGTCAGAACTCATATGTTGATTCTTGATAAGATAAAACATTTTGTTGGTTCTTTTCTACTTGTTCTGAAGTCTCTTTTATTGAAACCAAATGTAAAAGAAAGTCTCATGGTGATCAGCTTCTACGAAGGACAAAGTCTCTGTCTCAGTAAGCATTAAAATGTATAAAACCCTTCCTTAGAATCTTTGTCTGAATGATTTTTCCCAAATTTACAGAACCACACAGGAGCTATGTCTCCCTCTACTTTAGCTCCCCCCTAAGGCTTCCTCTGGAAGAAGAGAGATCCCATTAAGACAGCTATTCCCGTTACTGCTACAGTGAAGAAAAGCCTTTTGTTAGCAACACCGTTTCCATCTCCTTGTGCTGCTCCTCTAGTGTTCCTTCTACACATCAGAATCCATGCCACGGCATGAGTTTAGCCAAAAGGGTTAAGCCTTCCGGAAACGATTTAAGATCATCAGAAAATGTACCTGGATGATGATGATTCAGAACCAGGGCATGTGGTGACATGGTTAAATGTTTCTCGCAATCTAACGTAGCTGTTGCATTGATAACAGAGCTCCGTGCGGTTGCCACATACTTCCTGATTTTTATAAGAACAACCCCAGAGAGAGAGAGTCAGATAATCCTATTTCAATGTGGAGAGAGAGAGAGAGAGAAGTTGAATAACCTGATGATCAGGGAGATCAAGTGCAGGCAAGGGAAAATCACAGAACTCGCATGCTACAGTCCTCTTGGGGCAAGTTTCTCCTATATGAGTATCGAAAACGTCACGTTCTATGGTCTCTTTGCACATCGAGCAGGGTACCTTTATGATCAATACAGTACAAGAGAGGAATCTCATAAAGCTTAAGCAGGTCATCTCGTTCATCAAAGCAAAGAATACAAATTAAAGAAATAGAAAAAACGAGCGTACCGGAGCATGTGTGTTAACGAAGTGTTCCTCGGCATATTTTTTGGAAACCATATCACCACAGACGTTACATTTTTCTAGATTCCGAGCACAATGTACACGATGCAAATCGATGTTTGATGATGGAATGTCTCTCTCACTGCAAAAAAAAACAATAAAAAGACAAGCTTAATAAAGTACTCTCTCTCTCTCTCATGCCATCCAATCCAAGTAGACCAAACTGATTCAAGAGACTGCAGGGAACGCAGCTCAAAAAGTGTGTTCAATACCCACACAACTTGCAATCACCGACCAATTGCAAACAAAAAAAGAACTCATGACTTTAAATTTCCAGAAAGAGTTTCCTTTTCGATTCGAAACGAATTAACAGAAGACAAACAACAAAGAGGGCAGCCAGAAGAAATCGCAAATCCGATAAATTCTTTTAAGGAAGAAAAAAAAACAGAGCAACGAGATAAAAGAAGTCCATGATTTCGGGAAGATACCAGTGGTTGCATACGATGGTGATTTCCCCGTTCTCACTAGCCATCTTCAATTTCAAAAAGAGATCAGATGAAGAGGATCTTTACGAGAGCAGACAAGAGCTTCAATTTACTAACCAAGGATCTCTATTATTAATATGTCTTTAAGAATATATGGTTGAAAGTTGTAATCAAACCTATTTAAATGAATGTCTATATTGTCTTCCTGCCACGCTCTTCTCCTTTAATTGTACTACACGCGCCCACATTGCAGCTTTTGTATAATGTAAAAATGTCCTCTTCCACATATATTTTGTTTGGAAAAATTGCCAAAACTGAACAAAAATTGCCAAAACTTATAAAAAGTTTAAAACGTTTTTAATAAAACTTTTAATAAAATAAACTTTGTAAACTTTATATAAATAAAAATAAAATTTTACAAAAAGTTTTAATAAAAACTTTAAACAAACTTAAAAAAAAACATTTTACAAAGTTTTATTTTTATAAAAAGTTTAAAACGTTTGTAAACTCTTTTAATTTATTAAACTTTTTAATAAAAATAAAAATTTAAAAAATGTTTTTACAAAAGTTTAATAAAAATAAAAATAAAACTTTACAAACAGTTTTTAGTAAAAAAACATTAAATAAACTTTATAAAAAACGTTAAATAAACTTTTTAAAAAACATTTACTAATTTTCTATTTTTATAAAAATTTTAAAATGTTTAAAATGTTTGTAAACTTTTTAGTTTTATTAAACTAAAAAAAAAAACAGAACAAGAGTTTGTGAAAAAGAAAATGCGAAATTCATTTCTTTATATTTTAACAAAAGAAATCGATCAAAACATGTTTTAAGAAGTTAGAATATTTTTAAGATATTTTTAGAATATTTACTTAACTGAAATTTCTTTAATTTTCGCAATAAACAAATTTTCTTATCCGTAAAAATCGTGAATGCAATTTCTATCTCAGGTAAACGTATGAGTAGATTCTGGATTTTGCATTCTCGAAACTTTAGAATACTTCATAAAGGTATAACTTGCATTCCACATGAAAGTGGCTATCTTTACGTATATTAAATTCGCATTCCCCTTATTTAGAACTAGGTGATTTTCCCGTGCTCATGCACGGGTACAAATATTTATAAATTAAATATGTTACAATAGTTGATTGTTATTTAATTTTAATTTTGAATTAATTTATAATTTGTATGCATAATTTATACTAATAATATTATATTATTTTAATCAGACATATGATTTTAAATAAGTTATCATTTGGGTATATTAGATTGCATCAATCAATTTCTCTAAATTCAACTAATATTTTTTATTTTAAATATATGAAAATTATGATTATTTGCTTTTACTTTGGTTGTTATCTTAGATATATAAATATATTTGAGGAAGATTATGTATAACTTAAGATATATTGTGCTTAGAATGAAGTAAAAATAAACTGAATATTTGATTCCAAATTACAAAAATTAAACTATATGTTGATTTTTAAAATAAAATATTAAAAAGTAAAACGATAATCAATTGGAAGTTACTTACATAAGTAACTAATACTTTTTGGAAGCTCATGAACACATATCAATATTTACAATAACTAAAATATTTAAATAATTTTATGTCTTATATGTATTAAATGGTAAACTGAAATTTATGCAAATAATCCTAAAAATGAGAATTCAGATTTGCGTTGGTATTTTGATTATGGTTATATTAACTGTGACAAACATAAAACATAAAATTTAATATTAAAAAACATTTTTAATAATGATAATATATAATATATCTACCTTGTTAAATTATATAGTGTTATGTTAATTTAAAATATTTTAATTATTTGATCAAAAGTTAATTTTACTTTATTTTTAATATCTCTTCAAAATAAACAGTTTAATTTTTTTGTGATTGTATTTTAGAAATCATATTATATAAGTAAAATATAATTTATAGATTACGAAATCACATTATATACAAATATATATTTTCATCTAAGAAAATATAGATATAAATAAATATTTTATTACTTCAAAAGTATATTTTATGTAATTTAAAATAGTCTTAAATGGAATATTTCTATTTTGTGAAATTTCCTTTTTTTTAATGAAATCATATTATATAAATATATATTTTCGTTTTTAATTTTTTATAAAAATTTTTATAAATGTTTCCTTTTTATTATATATGTTATTTGGAAAAATTTAAAAGGAAACTAAATAAAATTTTCAATAATAGTATCTAAATGTAATTTTTTTTAATTCATTAAGGGTATCAGCGTAATCAACCATCGTGAAAGTTAACGTGAGCGCGACACATAGGAAACTGACTTCTCAAATAATATTATAGAGATTTTAACAAAAAATAGATTTTTTATTCTAAAAAAAATATAGATAAACATGTTTAATTTAGAATTTATTTTCTACTAAATTACTAACTCATTTTTCGTAGAAGATGCAATCTACTTTTAGTAGAACATAATTTAAATTTTTTTATTTACTAAGTTTTTCAACAAAAAATAGTTATTTTTGTATATGAATGTTTTATTAATTGTTTATATTTTTATAATTTTTTATTTACAAAACTATTTATTTCATTAATTTTCAAAAATAGAAAAAGTAAAAAATGATAAAATGGACAAAACTAGTTTATATTTAAGGGACAACCATGATATTTTTTTATTCTATTTTGGCAATTTTCTCTATTTTGTTTCATTACTCTATGTTGATGAATTTTAGTATAAGAGATTAATAAGGAAACTGAAAAATAATATATCATTACTCTCTACTCTTGTTAAACCCTGAAATTTGCAGAGTTAAAAATCTAAAATCCAAATCAAACAAATATCTTTAAAAAAAATCATCTAAAAACCATTTTAAAAAACAGGACAACCTTCAACTTGAACACCAGGAGCAGTAGGACAAGAAGCAAGAGGACAATTCTCACCTTCCGCACCCCACCAGTGACCTATCGATATACCATTCATCGTCAAACTAAAGTATAACAACACTCCCATGAACGCCAAACCCGCGTCCAAAGCCGCAGACAACACGTAGTTATACCTCTGCCACCACTTCTTGTAGTTCTTGAACACAAAGTAATTGAACACGACACCAACTATGATCCAGCAGTTGAAGTTCACGCTCGTCGCTGGCGGCATCGCAGCCGTCGCGCCCAAAAGAACAGGGAGATTGATCTGCGAGATCCACGTCCTCGTCGGAAACGCTTTTTGGAGAAGCCACACTAGTACTGGTCCCACCAGTCCACCTAAGAAGAACCAGTTCAACGCAGGGTAGTTCCCTAGCCGACCAAAGATCCTCTTCGGTCCTACTAATCCCCAGATCACCGACGCGTCGAAGAAAACTCTGTCGCTCGGACATGTCCATGGACTGTTCGGTGGGAGCAGCTCTTTCTGGCAGATGTTGTCCACCGATGTAAGCAAGTACCACGCCACTGATATATTCACCGTTCCCGCTATGATCGTTCCTATGAACTGGACCAAGAACATCGATCTCGGCGGTATCTTCATGTAATGCCCTAGCTTAAAGTCGTTGAGGAACGAAATGGCTTGTGACATGCTTATGTAACCGTAAGTCTTGAAGACCACGTTAGCTATTGGCCTCCCTGGTAACAACACGCCCATGAGATATTCCGTGATGATGTTTAGACCTGGAGTCTGGTTAGTAGTAGCTGTGATAATGCTGACTGGTACGGTGAAGATCAAGGCCATGAATGATGCTAGAAGAAGTCCCCACCATGGCATTTGAATCTCATCTTTCATGACGGTGCATAGAACAAGAGATAGTGCTATTGAGACACAGAGCATACTATAAAACCACCAACTTGGTATGTCCTTGTACTTCTTCATCAACCTTGTGTGTATGTCCACTTTAGCCTTGGCTGAAGCTCTCACTTGTTGCCATATTCCCCTAACCAAAAGAACAATATTAGTAAGGTAAACATCCACAAGTAATAAGTCCAAAAACTAAATGATTAACTATGTAATAAAAAATAGAGATTATACTTATACAATGATGTAATTGACGATTTGACCAATGTTAGGAAAAAAAAGAAATTATATGACAATGTAATTGACTATTTGACCGGTATTTAAAAAAAAAAGATTAGTAGTTCTTTCTACTTACTTTCCATTGAAGAGAGCAACATGAGTGAGTGTAGAAACGATTGCTGCGAAACCAATCCCATATGTGATAGCAAAGAACGTACTGAGATAAACCCTTCCTTCTCGTTGATACATCACTTCATCCAACTCAAACTTGTCATTAACAATGGTGGAGATGTTATAAAGCTTCCCTTGAGAATCAAACAGATCAGAGGAGAAGATGGGGAACTTGTGCGCTTCATACACATTCGTGCCCCAGTATGAGATCGGTATAACCATATACATAATCAGGACGTAACCAACGATGACGTTGACGATCGCAAAGAAGGGAGTCACAAGCGGGCTTCCAAGGTAAGAAGCTATGACAGACCAGTCAAGGGCGAAAGAACCAAGTCCAAGTCCAGACATTCCAGATCCTATTTGCTGAGCTGTGATGGACTTGGGAAACGCCCAGCAGACCCATGAGATTGATGATAACGTCAAGAACAAGTAAGCTGGGAAAATGTACCACGCGAAGCTACAAACAAACGCGATCACAAAGAACTTTCCTCTTGACATTCTCGCCTTGTCCTTCTCATGAAGAGCACTAGAAACAAGATTGAAAAAAAGATAGACTTTAAACCCAAAAAGGAGGATTTCAAACACAAGCTGTACAAATTAACTAGAGACCCGGTCCTAAAGAATTTGGAATATATTTACAAGTTTTAATAAAATTATATTTTTTAACCATTTGGAATGTTTTAACTCTCTGAACTATGGCAAGACTGACCCTAACTAGGGAAAAAAAACTAAACATCACAATGGTTCACTTGACTATGTTTTTGACCGGCCCTAACTAAACTTACCATCACAAACTAGAGACGAATTTAGAAGTTATAAGATAATTTTGTACCAATTTTAATAAATTTTTGTTGTTAGCCATTTGGAACTGTATGTTCATGTATATTAAACCGGCCCTAACTAGAGAGAAAACTAAACATCATAATGTTTCACTTGACTATGTCCAACAGACTATTAAACATCATAAACAAGTGTGTATGCTTTAAGATCAACGTACCGAAACAGAGAGACTTGAAGAACACTAGTTGGCCACCACATCTGAGCAGGATCCACCACTAGCTTTCTCATGATACCAGCCCAACCATACCCAAGAATCTGCGTGGTGATAACAAGAATCCAACTAGCCAAGAAACTGATCTTCCTTTTGTAAAACGCCATGATGATATCAACGATCCCAACAGCGTAAGCTGTACCAGATCCGAAACCAGCACCAGCATTAGCAAACATGGAGATCAACACGTGTTCTTTCACGTTAAACGGACCCGGGTTAAACGAGAACTCCCAAGATCCGATCCGGTACTTGGTCTCAGGCAAGATCCGAGCCATGAGCTTCCCCAGAGGCAACGTGACCACTTGAACGGAGATCATGGTGATCATCAGAGGCTGCGTCCTGTAGCCGAAGAAAGTGTTGAGAAACGAGAGGAGGACGCAAGAGAGAAGCCCAAGAAACCACATGCGAAACGTCCACACGGGTAGAGAAGGATCATCTTCGTTGGAAACAGTGAGACGAACCTCTTCCACGGAAGATTCGTCTTCTTCTTCGTCGATCTCATCGGGCTTGTGTAACTCAAGCGCAGCCATTGTTGTTGTGACGTGTGGTGTGTGGCCAGAACTAGGGTTATGTAAAGGTGAAGGAGTCGGTGAATATTGTGAGAATCTTAAAAAAGATTCATGAATCCGTGATATACACTATAATCAGGTCAAGGATTCGCAGATTAAAGATTATGATTTTTTTCTTTTTCTTTTTTTTTGGATAAAAATAGAAAAAGAAAATAATTAGAGTGTGTCAGTTCCCTGGAAAATCGAAAGTTAGTTGGAAAGAATTAAACCACGCTTTCACTAACTTGGCGCCTTTTAAAGCGGGAAATAATCCTCATAGTGCTACTTCATTATTTTGAGTCGGGAAAAACTATTTATAGTGAAAGCATATACTATAAGATCTTTTATTTATTGTAGAATTATCACTTATATTTATAGGCTAAATATTTTTGAAATTTTTTGTGGTGTTTTTTTTTTTTTTTATGATTATTAGTGAAATAGATACTTTGACAGAAAAGTCGGATTTGTGTTTTTTTTGTTATTGCAAAATCTTGTTCCAAAAATCATTATAGTTTTTCTTAGACCGCTGATAAAAATTAAAATCAACTAAGTTTTTGTCAAATCTCAAATATTTGTGTTTATTTTCGTATTCAATCACGAAACTAGGACAATGAGCCTATATATAAGCTAAGTTTTAAATAAACATCTCACTCTTTATGAGATTGTTTCATGCAAAAGCTTTTTTTTTTTTGGTAAAAATGTTAAGTGCAAAAGCTTTTAGTTTTAAAAACACTCTCAAACAAGATACAAGAACCGTATTCTACGCTCCATTGACAATAGATCTCACATACGATACAAAGTACAAAACAAAACACGGAGACTTGTAAGTTGTAATTGTAACCAATAGGTCTTCACATTTTATTATCATAATCATGTAACTAATTTAATTTCATTTATTAAATACAACTCCTACACAAACAAAAATATGAAGAATACGAAAATAGATAAGCGAGGGGTTTAAGCAAATAGAAGAAGCTCAACTTAACAAAATTGAGCTTCAAGAATAAAACAATAAAACGAATATCATTAGTAACTTCTGCAATGTTGTTTTTAATAAAAAGTCTGTAAACTCTTTGAAACTTTCTTCGTGTAATCAATTTTCCGTAGAAGAGCTCATTCTGAAAAGTAAAAACATAATAACACTATTGAGGGTCAAGAAATGTATATTATAGTTAAAAGTAAATTGATTAAGTTCATACTAACCCTTTGTCTACAATAACGACAGTACGAATTTCGCAATTAGCAAACCTATAAGAGAACATGTGCCGTATTATTGACCAAACAATTATAAGTTTTATACAAGGAATTAACAAGTTAGTCCATATTTGCAAAATATAATTTTGTATAACCTCTTGCAAAGGTCATGTCTAATTGGCTTGTCACAATCGTTTGCGAACACATACAGCATATGCTGCAACACTATGCCATGGCTAACAACCGCGACCTCCTTCTCTGGCCTCTTCCATAACCTAATTATAGATAATTCATCAGTTCTCTAATTAACATTCTATATGCATTTTTAATCTATACTTCGCGAAGTTAAAATTCAAAAGGGTTACCATTTCATGAACTCTAACCCTCTCGCAAAAATCTCTTCTTCGGATTCTCGAACATCAGGTCTCCAAAGATTGTCTTCTTCACTTTCAATCTATAATATATGAATATATGATCCAAGATATATATTAGAGAAACTACCATGTGTATCAGTAATATATATTCAAGAAGATATATGCCTGAGAGAAATCAATAGTGGGGAAAAGAGCTTGATACTCGCTCACGTTTCTTCTCATATCAGGAGGACGGACTCCCTGCATGCATACATATCCATATATATATTAGTTTAAATTTCCGATTGAATTTGTTTTAATTGATAATGAATATTGGCCATGTATCAATCATACATTACGGTCTCGAGCAACCTCAAGAGCCAAGATGGAAGGGCTGCTTGTCATATTGTGTAGTCTATCTTCATTTCCAAAAACGCCAACCGCTGTTTGCATAGTTCTATATATACACCAAAACTTAATGAGTCCAAGTCACTATACAAAAATATAATCACTTTAAAGTCTTCATTTCTTCTATGTGAATATTACTACCTCAACAAGGGTGAAGTTACAACTAGCTCAACCCTCTTTAGCACCCCCTTTGAAACAAGACGTTCGCGGAGGTTCTCAACCTTTAGAGAAGCATTACACGATTAGAAAATAAATACTATATACCAATAAGTACTATAATGATAATATTCATTGAGGTGAAAATTATGTCCATTTTCAGTTGTAGATTTTTGTTGTACCTGTTGGTGACCATGATCAGTAAGTGGAGCGTCGAAAAGATGAGGAGACAACAATGCATTCCTATCCTTCTCAGCTTCGACATTGTGCAACGCTTGTCCATGTCTCAACTTGAATAAAATAAATAATTATAAGCATGATCAGTACGTATATACTAAGTAATAGACTTGTGTGTGGTTCATCAGGTTTGTTTAAAATTTGTGACTTACCAAGTGGATGATCTTACAACTCTCTAAAGGGTACAAGAATCTTGCATCCATTCCTGCACAAGAAACAACCAATTTCTGATTCTACTGTAAATATTATTCGTACATGTATTTATCTACAAATATGCGCATTGATACATTAACAAGAACATTGTCAACTAAAATGAGATACTAAAGAATTGAAAATGTCAGACCTTTGAAAAAATGTACTTTGGCAGGAAAATAAGATCTCAAGGGGCTTTCTTTGATCTCAAGGTTATAGTTCAATGATGATATTGATAAACAAAATGATGGGCTCTTATATATACTTAAAATAATCAAGACCACACATGTGGAAGTCGAATTGTACGTAAAATTTCATGCAACCACAAGTCAAACATTTGACTCATTCTTCACTTGGTATTGCTAATCTATTTATATATAATACACTTCTTTCTCTCCTCCTTACGCCACATCAGACGACAGGCTGGAAACTCATGCTCTCTGCGTCCGCCACGTCAGCTTAAATGAAACGATGCGTAGCGAGCTTTGTGTTACCGTGTGGACTTGATTTTGAGATGTGCAGATGTGGTGTAAATGGACTTTTTGTTGTTCATTTGCTAAGGCCCTGAAAGTGGGAGATGTCGGTGACCTAATGTTTGCTTCGTCTCTCTGACTACGGCGATACGACGAACGATTGTCGTCGGTTTCATGTAACGCTTCGCAAGTTAACTCGCATTAATACCGACGCCCACTAAGAGACTTTCAATGCGTCGTCCTTCTGAAGATCCCTAATCTTCATATATATATATATATATAGGTTAGTTTCCTTTGATTTCAATCACGCTATCTCCATCTCTCTTATCGATGTTAATGTGAGTGAAATCTGAATTTTAGCACTTTTATATACTGAGAGTTTTGAGGTGTTTTACTCTGGTGTGTTGTGGGTATTTTCCGTTAGATTATCTTGGTCAGTAGATTTGACTGTGTTTCTGTGGATCTGTAAATGTAATTTATCATTGAGATCGATTTCGAGATAAGCAGTCATGAGTTTGAATTTTTTTTTCACCTTTATATTTAGCATTGAGATCGATTTCGAGTTAAGCAGTAAGGACTTTGATTTTTTTTTGATAAAGATAGACAAATATCAGATTCACCAAAAGTCATACCGAGATTCAGGGTTCATGTTTTCTTCGATATCTGCAACCAACAATGTTCTTCTTCTCTCTGATACCAACGATGGAGTTTTGAATTACTGTGAGTCAAATCAACGTGAAGAATCTCTGTGTGAGTCTTCTGAGGTATATCACAGTTTGTGCATCTCCTAATCTCCCTTACACGAAACATCTCCTAATTTAACTTTCGGAATTGATGGCTGGGCAATGTAAGCAGTGTATGGTGACCTGTCTTCCTCGCTTCTGGGAGGGTCGCAATGTCAAGAAAGGAGGGGATTTTATAGGGGTTGGCATGGTCTTGCTTGACGAGAAGGTACTGAATATCTACCTAATAACCTAAATTTGTTGTTATTTCCATATTCGCCTATTTCATTAACCCTGACTTCTACACTGTTTTTAAATTGGTAGTCACACTTAACTCAAGGAACGGTGTATGAGCTTAATTGATTTTCTGTGGTCAAGGCGTATGTAGATCTCTGAATGTGGTTGCAATGGTTCTCATCAGCAACTAAAAAATAACCATCCTCAACTGCACCCTCGGGTTCACTTAAAACTTCATTATATTCAGGTTCCTGGTCTCTGCGTTTTGCTTCTATATATTCAGTTTTCAGTCTTTGGAAACCAGACACTACATTTACTGTTGGTCCCACTTAACACAAGCTTCTGACAGTGCAGCTCCATGTGCCTGTCAAGTTCTTTCTTTTGTTTACGGCGGACACCGCCGAAGGTGCAGAGATGTATAAGGTCATCAAAGAGACTACTAATCAGCGCAGGGGGAAGTTCACAGATTTTGAATGTGGCTGAAGTTTAGCTGCTCGGTGGAGCTTCTTTGGGTGTGATAAAGCTGTGAGATCTAGAAGAAACAAAGAGTTAGTTCATAAATTTCATGCGCTCCTTTTAAAGAGTTGTTACTCCTTATTGTCAATTTGGACTATGGGTATTTTTTTGAACATATCTATCATTTACTTTAAATTAATGAGATCCACCATTTTGAATCTTGCTCTTGAAGTGCGTTGGTTCAAGCTTTTGTTGTAAGCTTGCAAACCACCATTGCAATTAAACTATAGAGGATATGAAATATGGCCAGAATGAGCAACAAAATGTCAAGTTGGTGCAATCCTTTTAAAGTTAAAAGTGGCTCATATCCTTTTAGACATGGTAACATGGAGAGAGAGCATAGATTGAAGCAACACAGATCATCATAACGTATGTTTCTCCAAATGTGATAAATAAGGAAATGATTCCCAGAATCAGTTACCAATTATATTATTTTTTTGAAGAACCAAATCAAGCTATGACAACATAACAATCGTCACCTACCAGCTTTGATATTCTCTAAGGCCTTAAGATGGGAGTTTCCCTGCTTCTTCCATAACCACTAAGAAGAAAGTATTAAAAAGGTTCAGCATTTAGTCTTTGAACAAGGAAAAGAGGGAAAATAATTATAAAGGACATTGGCGAGTCTTAAAGAACCTTTCAAGGAGAGACTGTTTATCAGTCTATGTATTGGCCAAGTCCATGACAATTATCCTCCTAGAAATCTCTGAAAATCACTGACTCACTGTTTGTCACATGGCTTTTCGCCATAGCTTTACTAAAAAAACATTAGCAAATAAATAAAAAATTTAATGAAAAGCACATAATCTAATCCAAATTATATAAACACGCAAAAAATAAAATAACAAAAAAGGAAAAAAAAATTATAAGAACAAAACAAAAAAGGAAAACAGCAAGAACAAAAGCTATTATGCAATTCAGTCAACCATAACAATGTCTGCTCTCAATATCATAACATCGAACATGAAAATATCACATGTAAATAACTTTTGAAACTAAAAAACTTATCTAAACTTAACTAAGTTAAAATTTTCGCGTGAAGCTAACAATTGACCTATTTATATTATTTTAGATTTTTAACTTCCGATTTGAGATCTTATTTCGCTTGAATTGCAAATACGTCTCTGTTTTTTTACGTCTCTGTTTTTTGCAGTATCTGTTTTTGTTATTTTCCAATGTTATTTTACATTGTTATTTTCCAGTGTTTTTTTGTATACTTTTGTTCAATGATAAAATATTTAATATTTTCCAATTCTTACAACTATACAAGATATAATTTTATTCAATAATAAAATACAAATCAATATATAATAAAATTGTTGTAAGAATTATATTTTATAAGTAGTCAGTAATATTTATTTCAAAAATCTAACCAAAGTAATGGGTAACTTCATTTTCATATATAATAAAATATAAGATTCTAATAAACATGTATAGTTTATCTGTCTTTAGTTATAGTTTCATATTATCTATTTATCTGTCTTAAAATAGTTTTAGTTATAATGAATAAGTTATTTTTTATATCGTGTAAATCAATAGTTATAAGAGAAAACATGGAAATAAAAAAACAATTTAATACATAAACAATAACTAAGAGAAAATAACTTAACTATACTTACTCTAATTGTAAATTTAAAAATCTGTGTGACTTTTATTGATATAGTTAAACTAAAACCATTGAGAGAAAGTAAATAATTATATTTTCACATAAGAAACTATAATTTATAAAATGAATAATAAAATACATAGATAGAATTACTGTAAAACAATTATAACCTTAATTCTATTTTAAGTTAAATTTAAAATAAAAATTGTACTATAAGTTTTATTTGCGCCCGCCCGTAGGGCGGGTTTACCCTAGTTAACGTATACAACATAACAAGCTATATTTCTTAGTAAAAATTATTTATGTTAATACAAAAACAAAGAAAGATGGAATTAAAGACCTTGTAATCACGATAAATATTAGAATCTTATATTTTATTATATAGTTGTAAAGTGGGTGCAGCCTAGCTTTACGTTTACAGTCTACGTTTCGATCCGTGAATCGGTTTTCTATTCGACGATGCCAAAATATTAATTCTCTAGTAATTAATGTGAGTTGAATTACCGTATTACGGGATCTCTCTTCAAGTACCACTAATCCAAAATTCACTGGTCTAGAAGTTCTCACACATCTAAACATCTATGACTAATCTAAAACCTTATAAAATTACAAACACTGTATTGGAAAATAAAAGTCTAGCTATTTTCTTTCACTTTTTATATCCATGATAAAATGACTACTTTTTTCATACGTTTGAGTATGATCACTTAATCTAAAATTTACATGTATTAATATATTTTCAAAAAGAAATTACTTAACACTCGATATCTCCTAATGGATGCAGATCTTCAATTTGCTTTCAAAATCGTGTCATTCTTAAATTTGTTTATTTGGTTCAAAAATGTAAATATTATTTAATTTCAAACACATTCTCAATGAAACAATTATGGTTTACTTCTCACATCTTCTTCCTCAGAAGCTATGTCATCACTCTCTCTACTCATGTGTGACCTCTACGAATATAAAGAAAAAAAAAATGAATTGTAAACAAATACTCTCTATTTTTGTTCCACCTTTGCTCTAATCTTATCCTCAAGCAACTCTGCATCGAGTCCATACATTCTATTCAGAGCCTGCATGTTCTCTAACGTCTCTTTCAACGTCCTGCTATCACTCCCATCGCATCTCAAATGCTGCATTGGACCGTGCAACAGCTTGTTCACTACACTCCGAGTTAAATCCTCAACCGCTTTCCTCGTCTTCTTGTCCATGCCATCGCCATGTTTCGACATGAATCTTTCAACCAAACCAGCTCTGGTTCTCTCACAATACTCCCTTAGCTTCTTGATCGTTGGAACCGTCTCTAGAGAATCCCTCCACGCTTCAAACTGTTGGGACTCCTCTGTGATGATACTCTGAGCTTCCATTGCTTTCTTCGCCCTGTCTTCTTTATTAGCAGCAACCACTTCCTTGAGGTCATCCACGTTGTAAACTCGCGCACCGTCTAGCTCATCGACGCAGGAACCAACGTTCCTAGGAACAGAGATGTCAACAAAGAGCCTCCCATCCGCAACGGTAGGGAGACTCTCCACGTGTTCCTTCAAGAACAACGGTGACTCCGAGGCTGTGCTGGTAAACACTACATCAGCTTCTCCAGCACAAGCTAGCATCTCATCAAAAGGTTTATAAACAATCTCAACACCAGGCGGCATCTCTTGGCGTATAGCTTCAACTTTCTCTTCGCTTCTGTTCACAACCACCATCTTATTGCATCCCTTAGCGACCAAGTGCTTGATCACAAGCTTCCCCATCTTCCCTGCACCAACCACCAACATCCTAGCAGATGATGATGCATGTGATGCTGGGAGCTTCATGAGCGCAAGCTCAACCGCTGCAGAGCTGACGGAAACAGCACCAGCAGCGATGTTAGTCTCTGTTCTTGCACGCTTTCCAGCCGTGATTGCCTTTTTAAACAGCCCACTGATGTGCCTCCCAAACCCATTGACTCCTTGACCTAAGTTAACAACTTGTTTCACCTGTGCAAGTATCTGACCTTCTCCTAGGACAAGAGAGTCCAAACCAGCTGAGACTTGGAAGAGATGCTGCGTGACGTCCTTGTCGTACATGACAAAACGGTGGTGACAGAGATCTGAAACTGGGATCCCACTTGTCTGCAAAAAGAAAGAAACATTATTGTGTTAGCATTTACCAATGATGAAGAGAACATTATAAATGTTGGGAAAGGGAAACAAAACCTTAGACATCCATTCAGTGACTTCTTTGACACCACGGTGCTGAGAGAGAGCCAGGACATAAATCTCCATACGGTTGCAGGTGCTGAGGACAGCAGCTTCTTCTATATGGTTCAAAGCGCATAGCTCGGTGATAGCTCGTGGCCAATCAGCTTCGGGGATGGCGAGTTTCTCGCGCATCTCAAGAGGAGCTGTGTGGATGTTGAGGCCAATCACCACAATGCTGCTTTTTTCCTTTGTGTACCCTGATCACAACACAACCAATCAGAGAGTTCAATTAAAAAAAACAGAGCTAGTATACAATTATCCACTAGAGTAATCATCATATCCAATTAAATAGTATACAGCTCAGAGATGAAAGAACAATCTCAAAGAAGATTGCTTTTACGTCGTCAACCATGAAGCAAAATGTCGAATAGCTAATTAAAAAAATTCAAAACTTTTGGAAACAAAGAGACAGAACAAGCTCAAAGAAGATTGCGTTTACGTCAAACATGAATCAAAACGTCGAATAGATAATTAAAAATTCAAACTTTGGAAACAGAGAGACAGAGCAAAAAAAAAAAAAAAAAACTTTGGAAACAAAAAGGAAGAGACGAGACGTACTGTCAATAGCAGAGGTCTTGAGCTGCTCGAGAGCCGAGATGCTGGTTGCTTTGGACGCGGAGATCTCGCAGCGGGCTCTCTGGATCAGGCCTCGTCTTGACGTGTTGTTGTTCATCGGAAGAGCACGAGTCCCAATCAGCGGCGATGGAGAAGAAGACGGATCATTTGGATTCGATAACAGAGTCTTCAGCTTCGAGCTGATAACGACGCCGTTAGAAACAGCCATAGCTCTCAAATTACACGCGCACAGTCCTCTTCGCCTACGGAATTTGAATCCTAGAGATCAGGAATCGAGCAGACAGAAGAGGGATTATGATGTGATGTCGAAGGAAGAAGAAGAGAGGGTTTTGGTTGTGAATGATAATTGAGTTTGACAAATGAGACCAAACCTCAGCTCTCCCGGTTAGGAAGGGATCATGCGCGTGTATTAGTTGAGCGAACAAAAAAAGTATATAAAAAGGAAGAAGCAGGTTATTACCGGGTCGGGTCACGCGGGTTTTAAGATTGGGTCTAGCCATAACTGTTGACCAGAAATTGAGGATTTTGATTTACATGCAGAATGTGAAGCGCTGATTTGGGCAATGGAGTGTATGAAGACCCTACAGTTCTCAGATGTAGTTTTTGCGACGGATTGTTCTCAATTGGTGAAGATGGTGTCCTCACCCGAAGAATGGCCAGCATTTACTACGCATATGGAGGAATTTCAACAAAGTAAGACTTTCTTCCCTAATTTCAAGATCCGACATATTCCAAGGGCGCAAAACACAATGGCGGACAAGCTTGCTCATGGGGCAAGGAGTTCACCATCAGCTATGTTATATGTCGATTCGATTCCTCCGGTTTGGCTTTCTGAACCGGTGGAAATTTGTTAGAGTAATTTATTGTTGTCAAAAAAAAAAAAAAAATGAAAATGTACTACTAATAAAGTGTGAATGGAATCAAAAGTTTTAAGACTATTAATTAAGATACTGTAATTTGGCTGGTGGACAACACGTTTTTATTTATTTATCCACACACCTCGTTATGACTTTTATTCTTCTTATTTTTTCTTTTGACAAAGACTTTTATTCTTCTTCCACGCGCAATTTGTTTTTTTACACCTAAAAGTCTGCTTGTTGTGTATTTCCGATCAGTAGGTTCGAGGTTTGATGTTTTTTTCGTTATAAATGGGAAAGGAAATTCAACAAGCTATCCGGAAGAAGATGTAATGAGGCAGCAGGTAAAACTGTTTATAAACGTCTGAACAGTATACATTGATATGCAGGAGTTGATTTGTCAGCTTGATAAAGAACACACATCATTGGTTATGCCTGGAAGTCGTTATCGCCGAATTCATTATGCACATAGTCGTTGTTATTATAAAGTAATTCATCACTTGCTATTAAATATTTATAGTCAACTTTGAAGAAATGATGGGTCTCAAAATTCAACAACAACTAGGATTTGAATAAGAGGGCTTGATACTATTTTGGCACAGTAATAACAACTACATATTTTTAGATTTTCAGTTTGGTAATAACTTGTGTTATATATGTGTTTCTTGGGGTTTCTGGAGGAGAACTGAAATCTCATATTCAGATTTATTATCAAAGTATGGACCTAGTCATAGGTATTCCCCCTCCCGATCCATTGCGCTCAGAGGGTGAGACATTACTATCTGTGTTTCACCTACAGAAAAAAAGAGTGAGCATTGTCAGTTTATGAAAGAAGCTAACGTAAACCCCATTTAAGCTTACTTTACATGAGTCCTTATTTGCCAACTGCTGCTGGAACTAGGCAGCCATAAAGTCAAGGGCAGGCCTAAACATAGACAAAATTAAGCCGAGAAAAACAAACCACCCTTGAAATAATGTGGATCAAGCAAAGCCTATATACATTACGACTTCTTTGAATATTGTTTTCTAGTAACTGATAGTCAAAATCAAAACATTTAGATGTCGATTTGGTTTCGATTTTGTATCTCTGGTTCTACCATCCGCTTACATAATTATGTGATTTTACTATTTGCATCTGGATTTTGAAACTTTTAGAATCCTATACTAATTTAGTTGATTGTAAGCAAAATTTTCATTTCCTCTTTGCTTTATTTTGTTTTTCCTTAAAATGAAAAGTACATGTATTGACAAATAACATGTCGGCATTCAAGTAACTTATTATAAGCTACATAGGATGTTGGAAACAAAATATGCGAAAACATAACATGACATCACTTTAATCACTACAACCAAATGGCCAAGCTTTTAAAAATATATTAATATCAGATCATCCACGGTGGTGTTGAAGAAGCAGAACACATTCGTTTTCATTCTTGGTCACTCTCCAAACCCACTAACTCCCTCAAGCGAAGATGAAGCTCTCCGATTGTCCTCAACACCTTAACCGCCTGCGACGTCGTAAGAATCTCCACCACTTTCCCCACCGTCGCACACCTCAGCTCATCCGCGTCCTTCATCGCCGCCGCCATCCCGTTCTTAAGCACCTCCATGGCCTCTTCCAAATCCGACTCTTCTCCGTCCACCATCCCCCTCGCCCCCACTCCCCTCGCCGCGTCCATCACCGGCGGATCCGCCACGCTCTGCTGCACCAGCGCGAAGTCTCTCGTCACGTCTCTCTCTCTCCTCCTCGTCTCCGACCGGAGACTCGAGATCCGGTCTTTCTGGCGGGGAGTGAGGTCGTCGACGGAGGAGTCCGTGAGTTTGAACACCAGCGAAGGCTTGAAGTCTCCGACCCAGAGGATGAGCTTAGCGTAGGAGGTGAACCACGGCGGGGAGAAGAAAGTGAAAACGTTGTCTCCGGCGACGGAGACGGCGGAGGATTTTTCTTGGTAGTATTGGAGACAGTGAGATAGGAACTGGGTCACGAGAAATTGTTGGTCTTGGAGAGTGATGCGGTTAGTTTCGTCGAAGGAAGAGGCCCACGCAAGCTGTTCGACGAAATGCCTGTGGCGAATTAGCCAGCCATTAGCGAAGCTGGTGAAGCTTTGGGAGCTGGTGGTGATTGGCATTTTTGGAGTAGTCACTAAGTATTGCGTCGACGTGTGTGTGTATTTGGAACGTGACTTGTCTACAAAGATTTATATACGCTCTTTTGGACTTTACCAAAGAAAATCTCTTTTGGCAATTAATTTGTTATTCCCTTAGATTTATATGTCGATGTCGGTCTTTGGAAGGAAATTGTTTCTTTTTTTCTCCTCTTATGTCGGGAGTAAAGTTTGGTTAGTGATCAGAGCGTCTTATGATCATCGTTTACTGTGATTTTTCTGGTAATCAAGCTCGAGTACCTGTGCTAACACTTTTAACAGTAATCATAAAGTTGACAAAACCACAACAATAAAAGTATAGAACCTATCGTTAATAGCTTTCAAATAAATGTTTAATTATTGATATAAATCTATTAGTCCAGTTGGTTAATTGTCTAATTATCATTTTACAAACTTAGTGTTCCATTTTATAACTAAGGATTCACCAATGTAATTGGCTACTCCTTTGCCACTTTTTAATATATATGCCATCGAATTTGCACAAGAAAAAAACTTACTAATTCCAGTTTGGATCCTCCTATCTGAAATTACGTGTGGGTTGCATCATAATTTTATGGTATTGGCCTTAATATGCATGTCAAAAAAAAACCGACACATGTTACTATAATAAGGGGGGTCATACAGGGAAGACGACATATGTAAGCATAGAAACACAGTCTTTCTGACTATACCAATTACAAAATCTTAAAATTTTCTTTGTTTATGATCTCTTTTGGTATATTGTGCGGACTTAGCCCCGCGCCATCTTTTCTTCTTTACTAAGTCTACATTTAGTTTAGTTTTATAGCTGTCCCGTTTTACACTTCTTTCGAACAAGATTTTTCACTCCATCAACGTTGGGTGTCGTGCAACCAAAGAATATTCTAATTACCAGAAGCTAAGGAAGAAAAAGGTAATAGTATACATTTTGTATGTTTCTCACGCAAATAAATCATGACTAATACAATTAGCAAGTCATGGACAGTTTCTTTTTAATTATGTATATTTGCATGTGCATAAGAAAACAATGCATATACTGTATTATGCGTGTACGGATATAAGAGCACCCCATCAATGAACTCTCTCTTGAAATTCATATTTTCAATTTTTTATTATTAATTTTTTTTGTCTTTTTGATTTTTTTTTTAGAAAAAACTAGACCAATTGCGGGCCACTACGACACGTGGAACCCGCACTACAGTATTGAATTTCAGGAGAGAAAGGTTCAGCCGAGAGAATTTTAGAAGAGAGAAGTTCATGTGATTGAGTTTTTTTTCTTGATTTCTGTGTGAACTCCCCCTGTAAACTCTCAATGAGGATGTTCTAACAAAGCATGACACTGAAATATTAAAATCAAAAAGACACTTTTCTGCATACCTTGCAGAGTTGGTCCAGTGATAATGGTTGTTCGGTGATATTAGTGCTTTCAAAGATGTTAGTGAAAGTAGGTATGGGGGACGCATTGAATAGTAACATATTTTCTAATATTTGCGATCTACTTCGTATTTCATGAATATTTGATTTTTTAATTTGTTTTACTTCGCAAAAATACAGATATCTAGTTTTTCGGATATCCAGAATTTTTTTATATTTGCAAATATTCACGATATTTACGGATACTTCATCCACTTTGTTTAATACAAGTAAATCTAAAAAATAATACTAATTTACCTTTTAGAAATATCTTTTAAAATATTTAAAATATAAAGTAAAAATTAATGAAACTATATGTTTTATAGATTTTAAAACTAATATTTTTCTTAGAATGCAAATGTTTTTAGAAAATTGTAGTTTTGTATAAATATTTTATATTCTTTATTGTAATTTAATATTTTATAAGTAACTTTTAAAATAAATTTTGATAAAGTATATGTCAAATAATAATTATATAATATTATAAATTTAAAACTCTATATTTAATCGTAAATATACATCTATTTGTATAAAAGTTGGAACGGATCAGTTATCTGTCTCTAAATTTTCTAGTATTTGTGATTTGTTTTGTTTTTAACGGATATTAATTTTTAATATTTACTTGCTTCGAAAATTTACGGATATCCAGATTTTTCGGTTCTAATCAAAATCGATAACAACTCGAATCGTATTGGATAAAATGCCCAGTCTTTAGGTGAAAATACAAAATTTACATGAACGTTGACACTTGATGAAAAAACAAGTAAAAAGATTGTAAAAACGTGACGACAAAGAAGTGAGTATACACACTATGCAAAAGGGGTGAAAACGTTTGGATGGCACATGTTGGTTACGCGACGCACGGACGCAGATTCTTTTCGACGCGTTCCTTACGCGGGTCCACGTTTTCGTCAGTTACCCGCGGTACTTTGCGGCTCTCTCAATCGCAACACATTTTAAATCATTTTGCTTCTTTCTGCAATTATGAAAACTGTCTTAAGGCTGTTCTATGGTCATTATTTAAGAAGAGAAAAGGGCCTTTTATGTGTTTTAGCATTCCTTATTTGGGTTTTCCGGTCTCACACGCAGGGATGGTCCTGAGCATAGCGAGGTGAAACATTCGCTTAGGACCCCCAAATTTTTTATAAAAATTAGTATGGAAAAAGGCCCCCGATTTGCAAAAAAATTTTTTTTTGAAAATTCCTTACTAAATTGTTTAGGGTCTCCACCATATCAGGGACGCCCCTGCTCACACGTGCAGCCAACTAGAGTTTTGTTCACATGTTATTGGGCCTCAAATGCCTTCGTACTAAAACCAGGTTTGTTTAAATTTGGTAAGTTGAAAAGTTTAACTGCAAAGATCTTTTTGAACTGTGATCCAGATCATAATTAATTACACTTATCGGTAAAAGCCTACCACAGTTTTGTTCACATATTATTGGGCCTCCATTGCATGTGACCCATCGTTTGTCCTGAAAAAAAAAAACTACGGCACTAAATAAAAGGGCGGGTATTTTTTTTTTTGTTTTTTCAATATAAAAATTGATAATTCTTCATTTTAATTATATAAACTGTGACATGATCAAGTCTCAATTATGCAGGTTCGTTACAGTGTGTACAGTATGACGAAATTTAAAATGCATCACAACCATTTTATGTTTATAAATAAATTAAATAATGGTTTTATCCAGTATTTTGAAATCCGACCCGGACCCGCGGTTTAACCGGAAAACCCGGTGACCAAAAAAAATTCGGGTTGGGTTTTGTAAAAAAACCCAAAATTTAAAAACCCGCAAAAACCCGCTCAAACCAACTAAAACCCAAAACCCGGTACCGGTTGAACCACCGGTTGAACCAGTAGATAATTTTTTTTAGTTGTATATCAAATGAAAATAAAAATATAAAAAGTTAAGTTAAGTATTCTATATGTTTATTAAACATAAAATATATACATATCCAAATTATTATTTTATGTTTTAAAGATATTTAGAAAGTAGTAACTTTAGTTTTATATATTATTATTTTTTATATTATATTAGCTAATATATTATTATATAATAAAACTAATTTATTTATTAATATGTGGTTCATCCGCGGTTTACCTGCGGTCGACTCAATGACCCAGTAACCCGGTAAATCGTCCGGTTCAGTGTCCGGGTCGGTTTTCAAAACATTGGTTTTATCCGAAATACTTACTTGGGCTATTATATAATTTTAAAGATTTATAATTTATATAAAATATTGCTAAACATATAAACTGGCCAATAATATTTTTGATTAAGTCTCATCCTCATGTAGAATTTCAATCTCTAATATCAACTTATTAAAATTATTGCAGACTTTAATTTGTGGTATTGATATTAAAAAGTTTATGGAATTTGAATTTGATTATATAAAAACATAACCCATTTAATTAGTTAGCAAGCTCATCTAAATGTTGAAATAGGCCCACAAAATCGGAAGACCATAATGCCATTAATGAATTTTTTAGTTTGTTCATATCATTAAGGACATTTTTGGAAAATTTAAAATATTCATTAATGGTATAATTCAGGAATGATCATGTTTTAATGGTATTGATATTGATTACCCAAAACTAAAACTATATAACTAAATTCCAGCAATTTTTCTCCAACTCGAGCTACCCTATTTAGTTAGTGCTTATATAAAGTAAGTAAAATATAAAAAGTTGTGTGTTAAAAAAAAAAGTAAAATATAAAAATTATGATGAGTCTTTTTTTTTCCGTCTGATATAATATTTGATCCAAACCAAAACCCAACAAAGGGTTACAACATGAATTTTACAAACGAAGGCCCACTATCTGGGCAAACCGAAAAAACACAAAAAGCCAAAAAGATCTTAAGCCCAAACCCGAGCCGCCCATTAAACACGCGTCCTAAAGAGAAACGCGTGGACGACCACGTGTTATCACCGCAACGAGACTCTGAAACACGCATCTCGCCGCCGCAAGACCGCTGCTCTTCGCCGGAATTTCTCTGGAAAAAACTTTCAAAGCCGGTGAACTCCGTCCAACAATTCACCCCATCAAACTCGGAAACACGATTTTCCCGACTTCAAACTACGCCACCGAATTATAACAAAGCAAATTACTCCCGGAAACTGCCGGGAAACTCATTTCCAACCACCAAAACCCCACCTCCGACGACTGTATCGGACGTTTAGGAGTTCTTAGCTACACCACACTCCTCAAGCTTCGGAGAGCATCCATTGATAAAATCGAGAGCTCATCTAACCTCACATCTATCTTATTAAAACAGAAACATTACAACTTCTTCTATGTGGATTTTAAAGTTGGACTTTATGTAATTAATGCTATATTAATCTATACTATTAAAGAAGAATCCCTCATATGATTCTACCCTTAACTTTTAGAGAAAATTACAATACAATGCCATTATCATTTAATTGTTAATTAAATCTATCTTATGACTAATATATTACGAAACATTTAATACTATTGGAGTATTTGGCGTATCTGCAAAAATTACATAATACAAAGTTTATAACGTAGAGTACAATATATTATGTGACATATGGACGGCTTTTATATAGTTACTCGGATTACACATGCAATTTTTTTTTGCAATTTACTAGCTTTACAACAAAAAAAAAAATTTACTAGCTTTACAATATTATTGATAAACTATAGTTATCACTATATCTAAATTGATATGAAACGTTTTAATACGTGTATATGTATGATGTTCATAGTTTAGAACAGATCAAAACATTCAATACCAAGTATTAATTAGTACATATGGTTCTTCAATTAAACAAAATATTCAAATTATTATATAAAACAATTATTAAGTTCTAACATATTAGTTAGTTTAATACTATAATTACACAGTTAGCAAAACTGATAACGTATTATTTTTAAACACACTATCTTTAAAATATCTAAAACAATAATGAAATATTCTGACATTTTTATGAAATAAAAATTATTTAAATATTTTAAGTTTTTAACAAACAACTTCAAAAAAAAAAAAACAAAATCTATAACAATTTAAACACACTATCTTTTAAAAATCTAAACAAAATAATAAAAACATTCTGAAACCTACTTAAAAAAATCAATTCTTTAAATATCTAACAATTTTTTAAAAAAATAAGATTTTTACAACTAATATTATAGTTGTAACAGAAATAATATATATATATATATATAGGTTATTGAACCGATTTTGTAGGTATAATATATTCCAATGAAACGTAAAACTTTTTATTAAAAATGAATAATATTTAAACTATGCACACCTTAAAACTTAGCTCAACTAAGTTAAATACTTTAACAATATTCTACTATTTTATGGCATATCCTTTACGTTAGTTAAAGAAAATATAGCTAAGAATTTATGATGGATACGATATTGTTAAATCTACTTATAATCAGCATTTTTCCTATAATTGTCATAAGAATATTATATTTTTAGCTTAAGTGGCTGTCAATAAATCAATTTTTCTTTCGAAAAACAATTCACGTAACACTTACAATATTACATTTAATTTACTTTTTATCCAGTATATTAGAAATTTTTTTAATTTCTTGATATAAACAAATCGCCATAATATTTTCTCATCTCGAAGTTTTAAATTTATAGGAGTTAATAGATATTTTATCTAAAAAATCCAAAATGTATTTTTTATCCTAACTTTTCGAAATTATCTAAAAAAAACGAACCAAACCAAAACCAAATTAAATTTGAAATTTATCGGTTAACATTATTATCTAAACTAAACTAAAAACAAAAATAACCAAACTGAAATAAAACCTAAATTGATAAATAACTAAACAATACTTATATCTTTTGAATTGAAAAACCCGAAAACTACAAATGAACTAAAACCAAATCAAAAACCCAAAAATAAAATACATAAACTGAAATCGAATGGAAAATCGAACGTCCACGTCTAAAAGAGATTAGTTAACAAATAGACATGTTAATAAATTTGTAACAAAAAACAATCCCGCGCTTTCAAGCGCGGGTCAAAATCTAGTCTTTGTTACAATCACAACAACGGGACCCGACCGGTTGACCATTAATCGCCGGAGTTTATCTAATGTGTGTAAAGATAAAAAAGTATGAGTCACGTAAAGCTAATGTGTGTAAAGATAAAAAGATGCTACTTTAGAGTGAGATTGGTTAGATTTTTGCACCCTCGTGTCCTTACTTTAGAACGGGATTGGTTAGATATTGGCACCCTCGTGTTTTACGTTTAAGCCGTAACGTAATGGGATCAGTCATGGACGTATACGGCTCACACTAGGTCCTTGCACCTTGATTTACAAACAATATAACATCATTATCTTTTTCATTATTTCAATAATCCTTCAACTCAATCCTTTTGGATTCGCATTCCATAAGCCATTTGTTAAAATATTAGGTTAATACAGGCGTTTACAGGCAGGGTTTTCAGATATTAATGTTTATTATACAACCTGTCCGATTTATAAATTTTTGGTTGAAGGGAAGAGATTTTGTCGATATTAAATGTCTAAAATATTGGAATGTGACTCATTCACACGACCTATAAAACTGAATTTATAATAGAGTATTCTAAACTACTACATGCGTCGATTAAAATAACATACTAATCATAACTAAAATTATAAAAAAAAATTATCACAACTATTTCTGAACTAATGATGATTAATTAGCAGTTTAGTTTTATAATAAAGCTCTCGATGTTCGCTTAGCGTACGAATGTTTCATCCTCACAAAGTCACAATTATTGAAATACTTGACGTCGCTTTTATGCAAACGTATAGCGAAACGTTCTTAATCCCGCGATCCAAGGGAATATGACGATTGCTCTTTACTTTTCCCCCCCACCAAAAACGATTCCAATCTCAAAACCGACTTTTATTATCCCCTTACAGAACACAACTTTCTCCCTGCCCGAATATCACTTTTATTAATTAATTACAAATTCGCCCCACTAAAACCAACTAATTAAAAAACTGAACCAAAACTTTCCAAAAGTAGATTCGCAAACTCACCAGCATTACTCCATTTGCCACCTTTTTCTTCCACCACTTACAAGTGTGTACAGAGAATCGGTGAAGACGAGATAGAGAGAGAGATGTCTACTTCCGATCAAGATCGCCGCCATCGACCGTCTTCACGCAACCGTCAACAACTTCCTCCGGTGGTTGCTCGATCAAAAGTCTCGAAGCGCGTGCTCCTCCGCGTCGCCTCAGTGGCCTGCGGGATCCAGTTCGGGTGGGCGCTGCAGCTCTCTCTGCTCACTCCTTACGTGCAGGAGCTGGGGATCCCGCACGCGTGGGCGAGCGTGATCTGGCTCTGCGGCCCTCTCTCCGGACTGTTCGTGCAGCCGCTCGTCGGACACAGCAGCGACAGGTGTAAGAGCAGGTACGGTCGGCGGAGACCGTTTATCGTCGCCGGAGCCGTGGCGATCGCTATCTCCGTTTTGGTGATAGGACACGCGGCGGATATAGGGTGGGCGTTTGGGGACAGAGAAGGGAGGATTAAGCCGAGGGCGATTGTGGCGTTTGTGTTGGGGTTTTGGATACTTGATGTTGCTAATAATATGACTCAAGGTCCTTGTAGAGCTCTCCTCGCTGATCTCACTGGTAATTAGATTCTCTGCTATTTCTTTTTTTTTTAATATATTTGAATGTTTTCTAAGCAATCTCGTGATTTTTAGATTTTTTTTCTCGTGAATAAAATCACATGCAAAACATTGAAAATCCACAAATTAGTGATCTTTTGGATAATTAATTTGGTATGTAATATTATTACGAATTGGTCAACTAACATTTAGCTCGAATTATGCAATATTACAATTAGTGTTAGAAAGTCAATTGTGTTGTAGTATTTTTCATGTTTAAAAGCTTGGCAAATCACATTGAAAAGGGCCCTTCTTTTGTTTGTGGTCTCGGTGGCTTATCATTGAGTCACAAGAAACTTTTCTTCTTGTGAATTGAATGAATGGATTCTGTTTTCTTTCGAATTTGGTTCAAGTGATCCAGAGACTTCGGAACTGAGAGATGCATATAGGGTGTTTGAATTTTGGACATTTTTTTGGTGGATTTTTTTCTTTCAATTTCCTTTAAGATAATCTCTTTTTTTTTGATAAAATATAAAGCTAACTTTAGAGAAGGTACTTTCATTTTTTTCCAGAAGAATGTACTGTGATATATCCTTCTGGGACTTCTGCATATTTGAGACTTTGGGGTAGTTGGAATAAAATGTTTGATACTGCAAGACAACTGTGTTTCTCTTTTTAGTTTCTCTTGGAGTTAGCATTGATGCATATGGCTCGAACTTTCAACTAATTTTTAAGTGGCAGTTTAACATTTCTGTTATATTCCCCACAACTTTTCTTAGTATTGTTCTTGACTTAGATTTTTCTGATAGATATAGCTCTATGAGAAAGTATGCCAGAACTAGTAACTGTTTACAATGGCAATTCCTTTGTTTGAGATTTTGTTTTAGATTTGTCTATAATCTCTTTCTTTTTTTCAGAGAATGATAATCGCAGAACCAGAGTAGCAAACGGCTACTTCTCTCTCTTTATGGCCATTGGCAATATTCTTGGCTACGCTACTGGATCATACAACGGTTGGTACAAGGTCTTCCCTTTTACCAAAACCGTTGCATGCAATGTGGAATGCGCCAATCTGAAATCCGCATTCTACATAGACGTAGTCTTCATTGCGATAACTACCATCCTAAGCGTCACAGCGGCTCACGAGGTGCCTCTTACCTCATTAACCTCTCAAACGCACGGACAATCCAGTGGAGGAACAGACGAAGCTTTCCTCACCGAAATACTAGGCACTTTCAGATATTTTCCAGGGAGTGTCTGGATTATCTTGCTTGTCACAGCTCTGACGTGGATCGGTTGGTTTCCATTTATTCTGTTTGATACTGATTGGATGGGTCGAGAGATATACGGCGGTGAACCGAACCAGGGTGCTTCTTATAGTGCCGGGGTCAGTATGGGTGCGCTTGGTTTGATGTTGAACTCTGTTTTCCTTGGGATCACTTCGGTGCTCATGGAGAAGCTTTGCAGAAAGTGGGGGGCTGGTTTCGTTTGGGGGGTATCAAACATCATTATGGCTGTTTGCTTTCTTGCGATGATCGTTACCTCGTTTGTTGCGTATCATATTGGCTACATTGGCCATGAACAGCCACCTGCTGGCATTGTGATTGCTGCAGTATTGATCTTTACAATATTGGGCATTCCATTGGCAGTAAGTATACTCATGCAGTTCTGGTGTCATGTTACTTACATAGACAATCAAATAATTTATAGTTCAAAAAAAAAAAATATAGTTACAAATCTTGTTACGTTGTTACTATTTACTAATGCTACTGTTACTCTTCTGCAGATAACTTACAGCGTCCCATATGCACTGATTTCCATACGTATTGAGTCTTTGGGACTAGGTCAAGGTGTGTATATCATTTTAATGTTATATACTCAATGGTTTAACTACAAGTGGTGTTTCTTATTGTAGTTTTTTTTTGTGACAGGGTTATCTTTGGGTGTGCTGAATTTAGCAATAGTCATCCCACAGGTAATCTATGTTCAAGCATCACTTTTGTGATTTTATTTTATGTTTCATTTTCTTTTTTCTTGAACGTGTCTGCATAAGTGAAGGGAGTCCATAAGCATTAGTGAAGCATCCATATTCTTTCTTTAGTTGACACTGTTATCACTTGCCAACGATAAAACTGTAATTAACCATCCTGCGTTTGCCGACTGATGCATTTCTTGCCTGTATTCAAACTCGACATCGGCATCTAAGTTAGTTCTGTTTGCAGGTAATTGTGTCTGTCGGAAGTGGTCCTTGGGACCAACTATTCGGAGGGGGGAACTCACCGGCACTTGCAGTTGGAGCAGCTGCAGGGTTCATTGGCGGAATTGTAGCCATCTTGGCTATTCCGCGAACAAGGATTCAGAAGCCTATCCCTCTCCCATAATATCCTCTCTCTTTTCGCTACAAAGTATGTTCTTTCTATTACAATTAAGTATAGTAAACACTTGTCACTGATGACACATCTGGTTGATGCAAAACAGACGAGTTCAAGCTTAGGAACCCATCAAGAGAGAGAGAGCATGGTGGAAGGAGAGGCACCGCTTTTTGTGATCCTTGTCGGATTCATGCAATGGTTTCTCGTGTGACTAACTTATTTGCAGCTTTTAGGACCTAATCCCTTTCTGGTTTGGGGTCTGCGATCCCCGTGTCCCCGAGGAGCCATATAAGTTTACCAACGTAATAATAACACATCAGTAAGATTGTGAGGTCTGTGCATCTTTTCTTTGTTGGAAGCGCACCCAAATAGGGCTCTTCTCTGTTTGTTTGTTGTTTGTTGTTTGGCTAAAGCTTGTACCAGTTTATTAACACGTACTTGTAAATTACAAGTGAGAACATGTGTACAGTTTCAGAAACTGTTATTATAAGTTCACATCGTTAAACCTTTCACCGGATCTATCCCCAGCAGCCAGCCAAAGTACTTATGCATCAGAATAGTATAACAAAACTATAGTAATAGGCATGATATGAGTAGGATGTAATCGCCATGATATGACTATTATTTGACCGAAACATTAGCAAGATAAGCCTCAAGTCAAAAAGAAAAACATTAGTAGGATGGATCATGAATGGCTCTTTTATAAAGCACCCATATGAATACCAACGCATAATTTATTTTTCTAATATTATCTTTGACACATCATTTTAGAGGCAAACACTCATCAACTTACTCATAAGTAGGATAATCCCATCATATATTACAGCACTTTGTTTGGTATCTTTCCATAACCAAAATAAAAGATAAAAAAATATTACACGTGGGGGCATATGGGACCTCTAAATCTGTTGGATTTGAAGATGTTCTTAAATTTTGATATAAAGCAAGTAAAAAAACGTGGTGTTTGCCGACCCACATTGAAAGAACTCTCATTCAAAGTCAACTAAGGCGGCTTTCACACCTCCATCCCCCCCTTCTAGACGTATGACAAAACTAAACATCTCCTTTTCATTTAATTAATGGAAATTTGCCAATATGGAACAATTTAGCTATAGTATTGTCCTCTTAGAACAAAATCAATTTTTGTCACATTTAGACATTGAGTACCCTTGTTATATATAAAAAATCATATAAATTTTTTTACAAAACCAAAAAATATGAAAAAATAGTAAAGTTGATGTAGACAAGCATATGCAAGTGTAAAAAATATTTTGTAATTCAAAAGATGTTTGAATAGTAATTTCAAAAATAGGGTAAATATGTTAGTAAATCAAATCTACCATCTACGGCGGTTTAGAAGATGTAATCTACTAGGCACACAATGTTCTACGGCTGGTATGAGGCACAATATACGGAAGACATATACAACTACCATCGTAGAATATAGAAACTAAACTTCCTCCTACTATCTTCCGTTGCGGTAGATTATTAAGTGTAAACATTTCCTTATTACCCACTACGCTAGAAAACACACTCTAATAATTGTCTTTTTATCTACCATAGTTTCTTACGTATCCTACCACTTGTTCTATTTTCTATATTGGTAGAATGTATATTCTAGACGGTTTGTAAACATAATCCGAAAATCTTGCTAAAAACGGTTACTAAATATTTTCTAAATCTTTTAAATCTTCTATTTTCCTTTTTTAATTGTTATTTCCTAAAATTAAGTCATCTTCCTAACTACTACACGATTTGGAAAAAATTGTGAGTTCTTCTCCTCTCTTTTCCTAGTTTTTTCCAAACATTTGTCTATCTAAAAAATGAAGATTCACATATACGCTTCATGTGGTTTGTGGAAATCGTCGGTGAAGAATGGTTGGGGGTTTCTTGTTGATGACGAAAAAGGAGGCAGGTTACTTACTTTGGACACAAGTTCCACCTTTGATGACCTAAAAGTTATGGTGTGTGAAGACTTTGGACTTGATATAAACGTGGTCAAATTGGAGCTGAGTTACTTACCTTCTGATCTGATAAACAGCATCGACTCACCACCTGTTATCATCACCAATGATCGGCAAGTTAGGAATTTTCTTACATATGTGAAGAACAAAGCCTCAACGCGGTTGTCTGTGAGTATTCAATCTAAGGTCGAGAAAAGCAATAGCATAGACGATTTTGACTTGAATGAAGAAGCTACTGAGTCGCCTAACAGAGAGGAAGATCCAATGGAGTCTGACGAGTCAGATGATATGGATTCAGAAGAAGATGTCGAGGTACATGACAATGATGCTGACAAAAAGTGTGAGAAAGAGAAGAGCGATGGAAATGGTGTTCGATTTTCTTTGGTGGACTTTGTGAAGGAGGGTCAACATTTTAGTTCCAAGATGCTTTTGAAGGCAGCATTCGAAATCTGTGCAATGAAACATAATTTCGACTATAAGCTTGTCAAATAGGATAAAAAGGTGTGGTACATTCGTTGCTCAGATGATGATTGCAGTTGGCGTGTTCGTGCAGAGGGTTTAACTGGGTCATCTTATTTTATCATCAAAAAGTATGTACCTGATCACTTATGTGCTCCATCTAGAAGGAACGGTTCTGTTCGGACAGCTTCAGCAAAAACAATTGGTACTCTGGTTATGCATATGTATGAAACTTCTAAGGAAGGGCCGAGATCTAATGATATAATTCGGTATATGCGTAAAGAACATGGAGTCGAGATATCCTATTCTTTGGCTTGGGACGCACGTGAGTATGCAATCAACGCAGTGAAAGGTATTCCAGAGAAAGGTTATGAAAAAATTCCAAAATACTTGCACATGATGAGGGAAGCTAATCCAGGGACACAGACGTCTTACGAAACGGATTCTAAAGGAAGATTCAGATTCCTCTTCATCTCATTTGGTCAGAGTCTTCGCGGTTTCCATGCTGCTATTCGAAAAGTTATTGTCGTGGATGGGACGTTCTTAAAGAGCAAATACAGAGGAGTATTATTGGTTGCTACTGCATTAGATGGAAACTCGAATTTATATCCTATTGCATTTGGTGTTGTCGACTCAGAGAATGATCTCTCGTGGAACTGGTTTATGAGACAACTTAATCTGGTCATTGCTGACGAGCATAGTTTGGCTTTTGTGTCTGATAGGAATTCCTCAATTGCTAAAGCTATTGCGATAGTGTACCCGCAAGCTCATCATGGAATATGCATTCACCACTTGCTGAATAATGTTGTAACATATTTCAGTGGGAAAGGTATGGCTGGTTTGGTTGCAAAGGCTTCTAAAGCTTATCGAACTGCTGATTTTCGTAAGCTGTTCACTGCTATTTACTCTATTAGTCCTGAAATTGGAAATTATCTCATAGAAGCTGATGTGAGGAAGTGGGCTCGTTGTCAATTCCCGGGTTACAGGTATGATATCAGGACTACAAATCCTGCGGAGTCGGTAAACTCTGCTTTGCGTACGCCTAGAGAGTTTCCAATAATACCTTTGTTGGACAGTATTAGGGAAATGATGACTCGATGGTTTTTCGAACGTAGAACTTTAAGTTCTAAGCACTCTAAGCCACTGACCATTGCTGTTGAGAAGAAGATTGACAGAAGGATTGAGAAGGGTAAAACGTTTAAAGTCTTTCCAGTTAGCGATGACAGATTTTTGGTTCAAGGTGACACTTTTGACTGCTTGGTTGACTTGGTCAGACGCACGTGTTCTTGTGGGAAGTTTGATCTGATGAAAATCCCATGTAGGCACGCCATAAAAGCAGGCTTCAGTGTGGGAATAAAAGCACACACACTCACAGACGACATATACACTACTGCCTCATGGTACTCTGCTTATGAAGAAAGCATAAATCCTATTGGGGTCCCTGAAGATGCATGGAATGTTCCATCTGATGTGGAGCAGTCGAAAGTCCTTCCTTCAAAGAGTAGACGAGCTGCAGGTAGAAGAAAGAAACGCAGATATGAGACAGCTGAAGATAAGATCCGTTCGTCACAAGGAAATCAAGGCTCTTTAGGTCGCAAATGCAGCCGATGTGGGAATCGAGGGCACGATAGGAGAACATGTGATCGAGCACTATAGGATACTCTGGTCGTTTCATGCAAGATGTGTTCATCTCGTTTATGCAAATTGTGTTTCAGTTTTTTTTCTTGTTGAATTCAGATTTTCAAAGTTATGTTACTAAGTATTTCTTGTTGAATCACCATTTTGAAAGTTTTGTTTAATTTTTGTTCTTGTCGAAATCAGAATATCAAAGACATGACAATAAAACTGGAAATCAGATTGGTTCAATCTTTGAAAATTCAATTTGTATTAGAAAACCATTACAATATTAATCATTTTTGGACCAGAGACATAATAAACCGAAAAAGGTTCCTAGGCATCCTACATCAAGCGCAGTCTTATGGTTCATAACTTCTTCCTGCACTGTTTTCTTCATAGAAATTCTCAGATCTTCAATTTCCTCGTCAACTCTCGCCTGATGCTCAGTCATCCTTACAATCTCATCAACCAGAGCCTCGTCTACCCACTTAAGAACATGATTTTCTTTTTTTCTCTGTTTCAAAACACACAACAATTGAATTTCAATATAGTAGAACGAGAAGTAATGGAATATTAGATTGAACAAAAGTGACAATCCATATACCTGTAAACCAATCTCACATCTGAAGAATCGTCTGTATGAGAAACTTAAAGACTCAAATAAAATAGTGAAACAAGGTAGTAACTAAAGGAGTAAAAAGAGTAACTAAAAGAGTCAAATTACATAGACAAATGACAATTACTTCCTACACAAGTTATAAATGAAAGCGCATCATTCAAGTTCCACAAGAGGATTTGTAAATGTCTTTGGAGGAGTGAATTTGGCCATTCTCGAAATAAGGACAGGATCATTTGCAGCTTCCCATAGATCATAAGCAATCTTGTGCCGCGCTTCACGAATGTTCTCGTCATTAACCACAGAAAAGTCCAAGCCTAGAAGATGGCATTCAATGTGCTTCAAAGCATATACTCCACAATCACTGCTACTCTTGTTCAGAAAGGGCATTGAGGCGTACGTGATACTATACTTCCTGACATTAAGCTGCCGACTGTTAGAAGACTGAACTGCTTTGACAATTCTAGGGATGAGAACTGCAAATGGCTCCACTGCGCTTTTGTGTTTCAGTCCCTCACAGTCAAATACCTCTATCGACCGAGTAGCAAAGTTGACGCACATAGAGATCCAGTGGTTACCGACATTCAGAGGCACATACATGCGGTCAACGTCAAGATCCCACATTAGTCTTGTTCGACCGTGTGCTGGAAGTTCGCCAATGCCGTACTGTTGTAGCAGTTCTGAAACTTTGAATTTCTGGATGTCTTTTTTAACTCTAGGAAAGAATTCTTCACTTGATTACTGAACAAATATGTCATGAATGCCACTTTATTTGGAAGCCATCGCCGCAAGGAAGTCCTCTCAGTGAATAACCACATCATAGCATCAATTTCCTGAATTTTTTTTTTAAAGATTGTAAGTTGGTGTAATGAAAATAATAAGCAACATGTAAATAACTCACATGATTCTTCAGCCACTCTGTAGGACTGATGACACGAGCTACTAACTCACTTGTGAGCATAGATGGTCCAATTTTCAGTTCTCTGCAGTGCACAATTAAGTCTCAGAATGATACAATTGTAAAATTAAAAAAAAAAGTATAAACTTACTTGGAAGTTGTGGTCCACTGAACTAGTTCGGCCCATGAATCCTCGGGGACAAAGACCAGTGAGTAATCAGGATCATGCATCCGGTCCTCATGTGACTCCACGTCTTTCAGAGTAGGTGGTCTCCAATCCGTAGGTTTAAATGAAGACAGTGGAGTGGCCCATTCACCTGGTTCTTCGCCATTGAGTTGTTGTGAAGCATCAAAACTTTTAACATGAGACGCTTGAGAAAGGTTTCCCAAGGCATCTTGTAAAGACTCTTGGGTCCTCTTATCTACATATGTCGATGGTTTGGTCAAATTCCTCAAAAATTCCGACAATTCATTTTCATCCTGTTAATAAAAACAAGTATAACATTAATATTGAAACAAAATTGTCCATAGCAAAATACAGAAAATAAAATATATAAATACATGACAAAAGCTTCAAAATACAGAAACAAGCATAATACTAATACTCAAATTCAAATGTCATCGTCATGAGTTCATTTCATACAAGCCGATATACAACATAGCACAATACGAGGACATTACAACAAAAGATAACTCATCCTACATATTACAAAAGAGTCAACATAGCAAATAACAGATACAAGTACATCATAGAGCTTCATTTTTTAGTTACCTCTCTTACCTGTCGAGAGCTTCGACGAACCGGAGTAGGAGTCGCAGTTGCAGCTGCCTTGCCTTTTCCTTTTGCTGCTGAAGGACCCGGAGTATGAGATGTGTTTGCTTGGTCTTTCCCAAGGGTTGCCGAAGGACACAGAATCTCAGAGGCATTGCCTTTTCCCACTGTATGTGAAAGACCCATAAACTGAGACACTTGTTCTTTAAGTTGACCCACCTCATTGGTGACCTTCTCAAACTGCTGATTGAAGTCCTTTTGCACCAACTCCTTAAAAGCGTTGAAAGAAGAGGTGAACAAATCTTCAATGAAGGTCTTCATTTCACCGGAGACACCACTGTTGTGTTCAGCCGCCCGTTCACAAAGAAGTTGTTTCTTTCGAGACTCGGCACCAGGATCAGTTAGCTTGCGCTTGCCCATCTTTGGAACCGCAGCTGCTTCCTCCGCAACAACAGCCGGTTCCTCCACATGTGTTGCTGAGACATCTTCGCCTTGTACTTCCTCAGAATCAGAAAGCTCCATATGTGCAGGCAAAGCCTCAACTTCCCAAGCGAATTGCTTCCAATCATGTTTGGCATTGATCAAATCAAGAATACGTCCCACTTTTTCGTCTTTCTTTTCATCTTTCCTAACGAAGTCAGTACTTTCAACCACATCTAAATTTCCAGTAGATGATATAAAAGCAAACACCTCTCCCTGCAAGTACAAACGAAACTATAAGTACAATTTAAAAAAAAAATTAACTCAATATTACTAGAAGAAACAAGAGTTACCTTATCGAAGTGGGACTCTAGACTGGCCACGTCTTGGCACGATACTTTTCCACTACCTTTCCAATTCCTACATCTCATCTTCGTCATGTTTTTTCTGATCTTCGTACCCACCATTGAACCAATGTCTGGAACTGCCTCCATAATCCATATCTGAAAGGCATATGAGAATCCATCCAAGACATAACTGTTCTTCGTATTCAGATCTTCCCTAGCTCTGAGAATCGAAGCAATCAGCTCATCATAAGCGCGAAGACCCCATGGATACAACTTCAACTTCTCAAAATCCATGACCAACCGAATGTACTCATGAGGGATGTATATTTTCCAATCCTTAGCCATGAGGAAGGATTGCAAAATACACAGATAGACTAACCTCAGTCTGTCCACATACGACCACTCCTTACAGACTTTGAGGAGCTCATCCCTTACACAATATAAGTTAATCTTCCGATTTGTCTTCAGCACAGTGGCCCAGAACCCCTTATCATCCTTCCAGTTGATGAAGTCTACATATGGTTCCTCCTTGAACTTTAATCCAGTCACAGCATAGAATTCTTGCATAGAAAACCGAAGAGGCCTCTTCGCAAAAAGAAACCAGAGCTCGTGAAGCTTCGAAACCCTGAGCTGCTTGCATATGAAGCTGTGAATAATCTTCCCCGAGTAGATGAGCCGGTTCTCTACAATTGCAAGAATCGGACCGAAGACGGGGTCTTTCAACACTTCGTCATACTCATCTTTGAGAGCAATCTTCACTGCGTCCAGAAGCGTCCGTCTACATGTGTTGTTAATCTTGTCAATCTGTGACTCAACTCCTTCTTCGTGAATGCGTTTAGGAAACTGATAAGCCATTCCTAATAAACATGAAATCAAAAACTCAGTTAGCCATTCTTTTAAGTAAACAGAGATAAGTAAACTGATAAGCATCTCACAGTTACTAGTCTATTACACAAATCAACTAGAACATGAAAATCGAGCTCTCACATGTCAAGTATAAACATGAAAATCGAGCTCTCACATGTCAAGTTAGTTAGCCTTTTCAAGTGTATTTAGAATTATAAACCTTAATAAAGACAATATCACCAACAAAATACAACTCAAAATCAACTTGACAACAAGCTACCATCATCTCGACAACAAGCTAGAAGCAACTCACTCGCAACTCAACCACAAACTACAATCAATAACAATAAGTTCAATCGATTTGGGGTTTAAACAATGTCATCTCTTTCTATTACATGCAAATAAACAAAAACGAAAAAAAAAAATTTATAATCCAAATCGAAAAGGGGATTTCAAACCCTAACCTTCAAATTGTGGGAAGCGAGATGAAAGAAGAGCATAAGAAGCCAATTCTGAACCTAATCGTCCTTTCTCGGAGAGTAGAAGCTATTCCGGAGCTTCAACAACTCCGATGGTTCTCGAGGAGGAGAAGCTATTTCTCGGGAGGCGCTTCGACGGTTCTCAAAGAGGAAAGAGCAAGAAGGAGGACGATGGAGGGATGTGAAGAGAAGATTGACGCCTCCGACCAACAAATAGTTTCAGACCCGGAAGCTGTCGACGGCGAGGAAGAACAGACGAGTTCGAGAAGAAGATCGCGAGTCGGAGACAAATGAGCTTTCCCTTTTTTTTTTAACCTTTTATGTTTTTACTTAGCATATTTTATTTGTTTTTTATTACCTTGGGTTAAAGTGAAGGACAAAAATGTATACTCATTAATGTTAATTCTATAGGGACAAAGTTCACAGATTTAGTTCTAAGGGGACAAGAAGTGGTGTGTTTTGTTCTATATCGGCAAATTTCCCTTTAATTAATTACTTGGAGATAGAGTATCTGGCTTGCACTACAACGATTTACATATCTAAATTACCGTCGTTTTTACCTGAAAACCAGCATATATATATGTATATTTTGAGCAGGGCTTTTAGAACCAGCATATATTTATTTAGCGTTTTGATTATAGAGAAAGCAAATAGAAAGATGGCAACGTTGATTTTCCGGTTTCTTAAAGATTATAGTATCAAATTGGAGAAGTTTAATGTGTTGTTGAACACAGTAAGAAAAGACTTGGGGATAATACTCTTTGGGACAGTGAGAATAATTTTAACTGCCGACAAAAACACACAAGTTGTGTCAATAATTATCCCATAGTTTTGTTATGCTTAAATGCGATAAAATCTTTTGACGAAAAAAGATAAGATGAATCCGCTTTATATCCATTGCATATTTCTCCATTGCATATTTCTAAGAATTGAATTGGGTTGTTGTGACTTGTGAGCATGCATTCACTATTTATCCATTCGACATCTTCTCTTGTCGCCTTCGGGTTACATAAGTGGTGTGTTTTTTCTCTTTAAGTAAACCTTTCTAGCTTTACCTAAAAGAAATAAAGTAATTGCCTTTTTGTATGAAACAAAGCAATTAGCTTTTATATTTCATAATTTTCATTCACAAAAAAAGAAGAAAATAATTGGTAAGTGAAGTCCACCCTGTATTTGTTCATGATCAGTACATCTTCTCGTCATGTTGTATGCGCTTGTCCAAAAAGTAAAAAAAAAATTAAAAAAAAAATAAAAAGGATTTGTCTTTTCTTTGGCTTCAATTATTGGACAAATTATTTTTCAATACTTTGCTTTCTTAGTCCAATCTCCTCTTTTTCCATGAAGCTTCGATCGCTTTTTGACGAGTAAAATGTTAGCTCATGATGATTCGAAGAAAATTCACTGACCAAAACGAGATTCATAGATGTAATTATGGTACGGTCAAAACTATTTTAAAGTATCAGTTCTATAAATTTGATTACTTCCAGAGAGAAATATGCAATAAAGTTTTTTTCTGATTACCAAAACAAGGTTCTTTTTTTCTTTCTATAATCGTGAGAAAGAATTCGCTAATACTATACTATAGTTTGTGTTACATGATCCATGCATGCAGCATGTCTACTCCTCAACCACGTCATCTTTGTGTATTCATGTAATTTTTTATCGAACTTATGATATGAACATACATATTTTTTAGTTATTATCATTAACTTAGGTTTAAAGCCCTTACATTATTGAATTTGATTATCTTTATAGTTTACATTATTGAACTTGGTTTTGGTTAAGTCATCATTTCATTTGAAATTTTTGATATCTTTCCGAATGTTATCTTGTAGCAGCATGCTCAGTATGTGCTGAGGAGACAGTCTCCACAGTTGATACAAATGTGGACGAGTCAACATGCAGAATACAAATACTAGAATACGAGTAGAATAATAGTATAATAGAAATTATATGAAAACTTCAGATTTGAAAACATTGAATTGTTTTAGGCAAACGACTCCTCTCTACTCATCTATTCGATGATCGGCTCTTTTAGCACCTATCTTACTTAAGAGCAAGCTAGTTATCATTGTAATTATACTTTGGCCGTAATCAGAGTACTAGACCTTAACCGCACAGATATTTATTTTTTATTTTTATTTCTTTTACTTTGTATTTAGTGATGCATTTGTCGAAGTTTGTTGCATTACATTGAGCTACTTTTTTGCGGTAACTAATATTTTATCGGTATAATATAAACAAATCAAACATCGGAAAAATTCATCAGTTTGGATATTTCTTTTTACTTTTTTATAAATAAATATTTGTTTGTATAAATGATAATATATATTTTAAAATTTACTCGTTTAAATAATTAGTTAATATGACATTTCTAAATATAATAATTTTATAGTTTATGTTAAGTAATTTTATTATATCTTGTAAATCATCAATTGTATCATCCATATTTTATAATATGATCTATATATCTGCACAAATAAATTTTATATTATTATGAATTAAAGTTTTATGATAATGTATAATAAAAATATTGTATATACTATTTAAAATATATGGTGCTATATATTTTATAACTTTCAACATTTGAAAATATATTTATATATTAATCTATATATCATATAAATTATTCATTTTATATGACTTTTATTTTAGTTATTAATAATAAATAATAAAATATAATTATATAGAATTTAAAACAATATTGTTCATTAACTATTTAAAGTTAGGTTTGTTAATTATTTTCAAACATACATATAATAAAATAGGAGGAATACTAAATCTAAATCTAGGTTTATTAATTATTGTTGCCATGATTTTAGTTAGAATTTGATTTTCGAAATACATTAATTAAACATAAAAAACAAATAATCCTAAAAAATAAGTTAATTAATAATTTTAATGGCATAACTTTATAAATAAATTAAAAAACTAAGGAATATTTTATTTTAATACTTCTCTTTAATAATATAGATTAGACCGTTTTATATTATGCCTCCCTAGTTACATGATCACTTATAGTCACAAGAACTCCATCATGGCAAATAATACAACAATATAAAAGGTTTTTCCATACGGATTTTCAAAGATTTGAAATACGTGTTTTTGTTTGCACTCGCTGGTGTCTACTGGCGTGGAATCAATTATTAATTGTCTCCACCTAATCAGAATATGACAAACGAATTTCATTTTCCTACTCGGCTATACATATATTAACAAAAAATATATAAATTATTTTCATGTTTATTGTTCTATGTCGGATAAAGAAGAGTCCACCGAAAAAGAGAGTCCGCAAAGACAATCGATATATAGCAATAATGGAACCGAAGAATTTAATTATTAGCTCTATAATACTACTATTTCTTAAACTCATTAGTTATACTCCCTTCATTCGAATCATTCCACAAAGAATTCATTCCGTTTCACAAAAATATCACTTAAATACTTTTTACACATGTTAAGAAATTGATTGAAATGCTTTAAATTGTCATTAATATCATCTACCTATCCAATAGCATTTTAGATAAATAATTTTATTTATAAGATCAATACATTTTGCAATTATATTGAGCTGAAAATAAATGTAAATTACATTTGAATTCTAATTTATACAACAAGAAAAAAAACACTAAAATAACACTTAAAATGAAACAAAGAAAGTATAGTCTAGATATATTTATTGCACTATTAGACCAAAAAAATATCTATTGCACTATCTAATCTATTCACACTTATAAAATTGTTTTAGGATCTAACCGGTTCACACGCAGCGGTTATGGAAGTTTGTAGATGTGCATGATTTGGTTTCTAACGTTAGTAAGCAATTTGTATTTTAGATATATCTATTAAAGATTGCTACATTTGCGCAATATTTGTGACTGGTTGACTATGAAATATTGTATTGATTTAATAAAACTTACCAATATTAATACATTAACATTATAAAAATATTTAAAACATAATATTATGATTAAGATATAATAATTATTAATAAAAGATAACTAATAATAATATTTATTTATTATTTAATTTAGATGAAAGTTATGATTTTAACAAAGTTTGTCTTGAAAATTTATATACGAAGTTTTGAAAGATATTTTGTTTCTTTTATATATGTATATATTAGTGTTTAAAAATTATAGTTAAAATTTTTATTTAAAATTTTAATAAAACAAATTATGATATTGTTAGTGAATTTAAATTAAAATATATAATGTATATGTATTTATAATATTTCAATTTTTAAATTTTAATTTATTTTTAAAAATATAATTTTTAATATTTATTTATTTATCTCAACTGCTATTCGGAATTAGTTTTTGATTTTAAGAGATTAAGAATGATTTGATGATCTAAAATGTTTGTTGTGATTGTTTCAAAACACTAATAATCCATACCAGTCGCAAAAACTATGTTTGTGGGTGGTAGTAAAAAAACTAATCGACCTTTAACTTTATTTGTTATTAAGGGTTAAACCAAGCTAAAAACTAAAAGTTACTATAAAATTTGCATTTTAGAATAAAAATACTAACTTGCTTTAAGTTGAGAGTCTTGGGACATATAACTACTTCCTAATTAACTTTTGAAAAGGTTAAAGGTATGAGGTTGCCACTCGTGTGCCACAAGAAGCATGCAACCAGCACATGTTTACGGTGATGCCTTAACACCTTTAACTGAAGTGTATATTATACACATAGCAATGTAGTTTTACATCTTATCAATACATACTTCGGACGTGCATTAAAAAAATTTACACAGAACCCAAATACTGTTTATGTAGTATGAAAATAAAGAAATTTGACTGAAAATCATTGCTACATACTTTTATATTTAGAAGGTTTCTTTTTGGAGAAATTCAAAATAAAACTATGTTTGATCCAATAATAATTCTAACCTGAGTGACTTAAACGTGATATCCAAAATATGTGAGTACACAGTTATAACTTGTGTTAGTCTATAAGACCAGTAAAAGTATCTTGCAAGCTTCTAGATTATCGAAAATGCTAGGGGACAATTCAAGTTAGTATACGAGACGAATTTCAAAATGAATGTAATTTTGGTTTCTTATGGGTTTTTTCTATTTAAGTTTTATTAATACTTATATATATTTGTATATTATATACAGTTTTTTGGGATATAATATTTTTAATTTGGTTTTGTTCACTTGATGTTGCTTTAACATGAAAAAACTGTTGCATAAAAATTGGTATCCATTTACACAACATGATGTTCATGTTTGTGATCAAGATTTTTTTAAAAAATAAACTACAATCTAATAATGCTTTCTTGGTCAATACTCTATTAAGTAGATATGGTCCTACTCCTGTGGACATGGATTCAATTTTGTTTATACATTTCTTCAATATATTAAATTTCTCTTTCAATTTCATTATTTTTAAGGATGGTCAAAGAAAACTAAGCAAAATATACTACATAACAAATTTAAAAGTATCAATCAAAATGCTCCTATATTTCCACGCAATTGTTGTATAATCAGAAAATAAAATAGTAATAGATGGCTATCAAGGGTCCCGCTTCGTAAACTCGTATTGTCATTCCAACTAGGAAATAGCAATAGTTTAATCGAAGTTATTTAGATCAGCAGAACCATATAAAATAAAGATGTCATTATTAATAAAATATACAAAAGGAAAGAAAAGATAAAAATAAAAAGATATTAAAAGTTCACAAGATAAGCCAAATTTGAATATTTAATGGTTAGCAGCAGATAACAACTTTGCTTCAAAGCGGCAACGCATTTTCTCGCGCCACCTCCTCTCTCTCTCTCCCCAGTCCGATGTGAAAAAAAACAACGCTTCCTTCCACCTTGACGCCAAAACACACAACGACATGTCTCCGTCGTCTCGTAACTTTGGACTCTTCTTCTTCTTCTCCCTCGTGGTCTCTCTCTTCTCCATCGTTTCCTCCGACGACCTCCAAGTCCTACTCAACATCAAATCATCTCTCCTCGACTCAAACCCCGGCGTTTTAGACTCGTGGAGCTCCTCCGGCGCCGGCGGTCCATGTACCTTCTCCGGAGTAACCTGCAACTCCAACGGCTCCGTTACGGAGATCGACCTCTCTCGTCGAGGCTTATCAGGAAAATTCCCGTTCGCTTCCCTCTGCGACCTCATGTCGCTCGAGAAGCTCTCTCTCGGATTCAACTCACTCTCGGGCCCCGTCCCGGGGGATATGAACAACTGCACGAAGCTCAAGTACTTGGACCTCGGCAACAACTTCTTCTCCGGCCCTTTCCCCGAGCTCTCCTCTCTGAGTCAGTTACAGTATCTCTACCTCAACAACAGCGCCTTCTCCGGCGCGTTCCCGTGGAAATCTCTTCAAAACGCGAGAGAACTCGTCGTTTTGAGCCTCGGCGACAACCCCCTCGATGCGACGCCGTTTCCGGAAGAGATTGTTTCTCTAAAAAAGCTGACGTGGCTTTACTTGTCTAACTGCAGCATCACTGGCGAAATCCCTCCGAAGATCGGAGACTTGACTGAGCTTCGGAGCTTGGAGATCTCCGACAGCTTTCTCACCGGCGTTATTCCCCCGGAGATCGTGAAGCTCAACAAACTCTGGCGGTTAGAGGTTTACAACAACAACTTAACCGGGAAGTTTCCTCCCGGTTTCGGAGCCTTGACAAATCTCACTTACTTGGACACGTCGACGAACAGCCTCGAGGGAGATTTATCGGAGCTCAGATCTCTAACCAATTTAATTTCGTTACAGCTCTTCGAAAACCAGTTAACCGGTGAGATTCCACCCGAGTTCGGCGAGTTTAAATATCTAGTCAACCTCTCTCTGTACACGAACAAGCTAACCGGTCCGATTCCTCAAGGACTCGGTTCGCTAGCCGATTTTGATTTCATCGACGCGTCGGAGAATCAGTTAACCGGACCGATCCCTCCGGATATGTGCAAACGAGGGAAGATGAAAGCTGTCCTTCTGTTACAAAACAAACTAACCGGATCTATACCGGAGACGTACGCTAACTGTTTGACTCTGGAACGGTTTAGAGTTAGCAATAACTCGTTAACCGGAACAGTTCCGGTTAGACTCTGGGGGTTGCCGAAGGTGGAGATTATTGACTTAGCGATGAACAACTTCGAAGGTCCAGTCACGGGAGATATCAAGAACGCGAAGACGCTCGGGACGTTGAATCTAGCGTTCAACAAGTTCTCTGATGAGCTTCCTGACGAGATCGGTGACGTGGAGGCTCTGACTAAAGTCGAGATTAATGATAACCGGTTCTCAGGGGAGATACCGAGCTCTATCGGGAAGCTGAAGGGGCTTAGTAGTTTAATGATGCAGAGTAACGGCTTCTCCGGTTCCATACCGGACTCTATCGGAAAGTGTTCAGCGCTCAGCGATCTCAACATGGCTGAAAACTCGCTGTCGGGAGAGATCCCGCACACGCTTGGATCTCTTCCGACCCTCAACGCTTTGAATCTTTCGGACAACAAGCTATCCGGGAGAATCCCCGATAGCTTGTCGTCTCTGCGGCTTAGCCTTCTTGATCTGTCAAACAACAAGTTATCAGGCCGTGTCCCGTTGAGCTTGTCGTCGTATAACGGTAGCTTCAACGGTAACCCTGGACTCTGCAGCATGACGATCAAGTCGCTTAACCGGTGCATTAACTCTACAGGATCGGGTCGTGTCACGCGCATCTTTGTGACGTGTATAGTTCTCGGTTCACTGATCTTGCTAGCATCTCTTGTGTGTTTCTTGTACCTCAAGAAAAGCGAGAAAAAGGAAATGAGAACGCTGAGACACGAGTCTTGGAGTATAAAGTCGTTTAGGAAGATGAGTTTCACCGAAGATGATATCATCGATTCGATCAAAGAAGAGAATTTAATCGGTAGAGGAGGTTGTGGAGATGTGTACAGAGTAGTACTCGGTGATGGTAAAGAACTCGCTGTGAAACACATTCGAAGCAGTAGTAGCACTGAGAAGAGCTTCAGCAGCACGATGCCTATCCTCACTGAAAAGGAAGGAAGGTCTAAAGAGTTTGAGACTGAGGTGCAGACACTAAGCTCGATACGACACTTAAACGTGGTGAAACTCTATTGTAGCATCACGAGCGATGACTCGAGCTTGCTTGTGTACGAGTACATGCCTAATGGGAGCTTGTACGACATGCTTCACACGTGCAAGAAGTCGAACCTCGGTTGGGAAACACGGTATGATATCGCTCTTGGTGCGTCTAAAGGGCTTGAGTACTTGCATCATGGATACGAGAGGCCGGTGATTCACCGTGATGTTAAATCAAGTAACATATTACTAGATGAGTCTTTCAAGCCTAGGATTGCTGATTTTGGTCTTGCCAAGATTCTTCAAGCGAATAATGACGGTCTAGATTCGACTCATGTTGTTGCAGGAACATATGGTTACATAGCTCCAGGTAAATTAAAATTCTTATTAACCAGCTTTGTTATTTGATGTTACAATTTTTTTAACATCGAAGTTGTTGTTGCAGAGTATGGTTACTCGTCGAAAGTGAATGAGAAATGCGATGTGTATAGCTTTGGAGTTGTGTTAATGGAGCTAGTCACGGGGAAGAAACCGATAGAAGCAGAGTATGGAGAGAGCAAAGACATAGTGAATTGGGTTAGTAACAATCTGAAGAGTAAAGAGAGTGTTATGGAGATTGTGGACAAGAAGATAGGAGAGATGTATAGAGAAGATGCAATCAAGATTCTGAGAGTTGCAATACTCTGTACCGCAAGACAGCCTGGACTAAGGCCGACGATGAGGAGCGTGGTTCATATGATAGAGGACGCTGAACTGTGTAGGTTGATGGGTATTGTGATTAGTAAAGAGAGTGATGTGAAGATCAAAAGTTGATGATTGGGTATGCATTTGGTAAACTATGAAACTTGTAGAGAAGACTTCATCTAAATTTGGTAACACGTAAGAGTTTAGATAGAGAATGTGATTCTAGTCCTGGTGGTTATGAAATCTCAGAGTCTCTCATGTAAACTAGTTCTTGTAATTGTAGAATCTTGGTTTGAGGTTTTCGACTTACTTGATGAAGGTCAACACTCAACAGTCGGCTTTCTGTGCACTGTACTTGGCTAAAAGAAATGCATATTAGGCTGATAAAATAATGACTAGACACACTACAAGCAATCAGTTTGTTATGACTTCTCAAAACAAAGCCAAATTGGATTTGAATTCTTGTGATGAAATGAAAAATTATTATCGTATAGCGCCACCGTCCCCTATAGTTTAATAATAGTCAAATGTATTATTGTACGTGTGATCAAAACTTGTAGTTGCCAACTTTGACTAACAAAAAATAAAAAGGAATTTAAAGAAAAATGGAGGTTTCATACAACTGTATTTCTCCACTATAGACAATAATGTTTTGTATCCAGCGATAAACCTCTTTTTCTTTTTTGTAAGGGGGTGTGAGTGTGACATATAAGCATTAGTATTTTAAGAAATATTTTACATTAGAGAGAAGAAATAACGTAGTCTAAAAAGAAGTGTTCACATGTGAATTTTGCATAATACCACCCGTAATAGAACAACCTTGATACAGACAAACATCATAACTGCATTAGTTAGAAACTAATTGGACATACCTAATACGTTGCCACAAGACTAATCTTACTAACTAACAAATTTAAAAGCTGTCTCCCCATCATCTTTTTGTTCCCTTGTTTTGCAATTCAATCCAAAGAATGCATCACCATATAAGCCAATATTTAATAACAAACTCAAAAAAAAGTAATCACATGATGCAACTACTGTAGTGAAACACTAAAAAAAGCACACTCAATTCATTAGAGAGTTTGTGGTGGACCAAAAGTCCACTACATGGCCTAGCTTTATGAGTGGTTCAACTTGATATCTGTAAACCAATCGAAAGCGTCACAACAATCATTAAGATTAACGATCCAAGAGATTCTAGAAGCTAAAAAGTAAATACCATACAGAGCCCAGAGTTGTGGTTAACATACAATATTACAGCTTTTGCTGCAACCAAAGAGTTAAACTACAAATATACAACAGTTTTGTATCATTCTCTATCTAAAAAAAAAGAGAAGAATTCTCAGTAACCAAGATTTTTTTGTCAGCGGAATAGATCTTGGAATGACCACATTATGAATCTTGCAAAGATATCAGACTCCAAGAACTCGATGTGAGCAGCTCTACCAATGAACGAGTTGAGGTTACGACCATATAAGGTCGTGTCGAAGTTGACGTCGCAGCGCATGAAGACTCTCTGGTGGTGAGGAGTTTCTGGGGATGGCCCACGTATTTGGTCCATACAGCTATTAAGCATCTCCAAGAAAGCGACTCCTCTTTTTGAGTTGTCGAATGAAGCTGGTTGGCATGATTCGATCCTAGCTGAGTGATATGGAACATACCCATCCTATGACAACATAAAAGATAAGTGCAACTAGCATCAAATCTAGCAAGACATTTGTATCTTATGATCCAGACATCCTTATTGCATTGGTTACTATTATGTTAAAAGTACCTGAGGCGAAGACAGGAGAATTATGTTTTTGAAACCGTCCAGAGTCTTTTGCTGCAAAGAATGTCAAAACTGAGATTAGAACCAGAGAATGTAACTATATAAATGGTACCAAATCTTGATGAAAATGTAAAAGATCTTTCTCTACCTTGCAGAGCTTGTAAAAGAAAGTATTCTGGAGATCAGGATCATCTGTGAGCGTAAGCTGGTGAATAACCTGAGTACTCTTTAACTTCTTCAGGAGCCAAAGCCCAGAGTTAAACAATGAATTTGAGCTGTATAGATAACCCAAATGTGGACCCGAAAGCGATATGTATGTATATAGATACTTCTTGTATGGATCCATCAAACTATCTGCAACAAAGTGACAAGGATAAACACAAAACAGAAAGAAATGTTTTCAAGAGAATTATTATCGAGATTCTTAACCTGCTAGTGCAGTTCGGATGATGACATTGCCGATTGAATGTCCAACAAAACTCAGCTTAACCTTTTTCAAGCGCCCGTATTTCGAATGTTTATCCATTTTCCTCTTGAAGAAAGAAACAACTTCCTGCGCAAGCCTCTGCCCCATTTCCCTGAAATCTCCATGTGTTTTGTCCTCGTTTGCCTCGGACATGAGAAACTCTATCTTTGGATCAATCAGGAGCCACTGGTTCCGGATAAGCCTTAGGTCTAAGTGATGTCCCTGTAGTAGTTAACAGAAATCTATCATGTAAATGAATAACAAACTGAAAATATACAAAAGAAAGTGGTAACTGCAAAAATTAAAAGAGGAAAAAATAAATTGAACAATATGATGGACATTACAACAATAAAGACAATGATTATTCACTAAAGTTTTAAATGATACTTGCCTGGAAACCATGGACAAAAACAACAATCTTCAGCTCACGTCCACTATTCTGTGAGTTATTATGTTTTCTTGTCCCACTCTCGTCGTCATCATGCCCATTAAGTAAGCTAGAATCGATTTTATCAACATGTCTCATGTACGAGTTTTCACTAAAAGTACGCCTTGGTGCATTCCAGACACGTTCGATTATAACAATAGGAACTCGCATTGGATCACCAAATATATGCATGTCTTGTACCGTCCGGTTGTTAATCTGCACCATTGGTTGTTCACAGATGAATTATTACCATTTCTAAATCCAACAGGTAACTTATAAAACACGAAAGAAAACAAACCCGCATTTGTGCAATACTTCGACGGTGAAGTTCAGCGCGAGTGGCTGCAACTTGCGAAGGCTGCATAAGAGTAAACATTGGATGAATAAAGCCAAGCTTGCATTCTGATGAAAGCATGAAAACTGACACTGTAACTATAACTCACATCATTCAGCTTCAACGCACTTGTGGCTCTTTTGTGCGAACTATGGTTTGAAGTATCATCCACTCCACTTATAAAATGATGTGGCATTTCAACCTTGGAGTACACCATCCATATTGACCATTCAGCTCTTCGATCCTTTGTCCAGATATCTCGAAGATGTTCCAAGATTTTTGTGTTATTATCCCTGAAAGGGACAAATACGACCAATGATTAGATACAGTATATATAAACAACCTGCAAGGCTTTATTTGACTATGGAAGTCGAAGGGGAATTACCGATGAAAAGTTAGAAAGGTATTCCAAAGATAATGGAGCTGGGTGCCCAGTAAGTGGAATGTGCGAGACAGATGATCCTTTGAGAAGTTATGAAGCCAGTCATCGCTTTCTAAATCAAGTGAGGCATTCAACTGTTGTGCCAAAAATGGAAGAAACATGTTCATATTCCAGAAGATAGTGAAAAGAAAAGAAAAACAATAGATAAAGGGCAATCTGTTGCAAAATAAAGCAAGGACCTCAAGATTGTTTTGTTGCTTGCCTTGTCCTGAACCTTCAACATCAACAGATTTTGCCGTCGAAGCAGAGTCAGATATGAGAGTTTTGTCCATACTGGATACAAACTCAGATAAGTCGATTGTTTGGTCAATTGCCTTGCTAAGTTTTTGCATTTCTTCGAGCAAAGTGTCACGAGCTCCAAGTAAGGCTTTAACAAATGACACCAGCTTGTCAGCAGGAGCTATCTGAGCAAAGGCCTAGTGAGTTACAAAACGGGTTTATCAATAAAGTTCTTGTCAAATCTTGCAACTTTGTTCAATCAAATAAGAGTTTGGCCATGATGATAGGATAGTGTAAGCGCACATACTTTCTTGGAAGACTGAGAATTGCCGCTGGCTAAATTTTTACCATTACTCGCATCACTGCAAAACAACATATTGATATATTAACTGAAGAGATACAGAAAACTCAGCAGAATTAGAACTTAACAATGGCGAATGAGCAGAATCCAAAATGTAAATGTGGCATACCTTGACAAAACTGCAGGCCGTTTGTAAGAAGCGGATTTCATGACACTGACGTGGACGCTTACATCGATAAGAACGGCGTGAAAGGTGTCAAAGTGGACCGGGCAGTAGGAATGCACGCCCGAGAGCGCTTTAGGAGGAATACGAAAATCATGAACTGCAGCAGGACATTCATCTGAATGAGTGAGTGATATATTCTCCACAATTGGAGAATATAAAAGCTCAAACCTCAGTATAACAGCAGATGTAGCTGGTCCCTGCATCATTCGCAACTAGTCATTTACTATACTTCTCTTCTAGGCCAACCAACTGGATTATTATTATTATTATTGGTGCTAACTATTGATCAACAAAAAGAAGCAGCTAGAATAACCTCACAAACTCAATGCCGTGGCAACACATTTGTTCATATTAGAAGAAACCTAGGTGGAAAAGAAAAGAGTAAAGAATGGTACCTCATATCTTTGCAGTGGCATAGTAAAAGAGACCATCATGCATAGACGAACATCCTGCCTAGCATATTTGATGCGGAAGGGCTGAGTTAAGAAACTATTATCTTTATCATCAATCTTCCACACTCCAGAAGAGTCGTTTGAGCTTGAATCAAGAGCTGTGACAAGAAAGGTATATATATAGACTCTCGTTAATGTAAATTAAACTCTGGCAAATGATTGAGAAGAAAGGTTGATGGAGAAGAGTGTACCTACCTTCATACAGAACAACTCGTGAAGGAATCCCACGGGAGTTGTTATCACCATCCTCCCACCTCATGCTGATTTTTATTTGGTACCATCTAAAAGAGAGAGTACAACAATCAACAATATACACACTTGAAGCTAAGCTAAAAAGTAAAAAGAGCAAAGTTTTGATGATAAAATAAATAAAAATACCCTTGCTGGAAAAGATCAAGGTTATGGAACCTATGGATATAAACAGCGATTTCTTGAACAGTGTCGACCATGAGAACAGGTTTAACACTGGCTACGTAAGGATGTGCATCAAGAGTCTTGGTTTGCCTACTTCGTTGGCTGAGTCCAATTAACCATCCAAGACGCTTTAACATATGGGATGAAGGAACTCACATCACCCTCTTGTTACAACTTTGGATGATTGTTTCTTGAGGATGAAATTCAAAATCTCATTCCTCTAAGATAATGCGGAAACCAGCAGCTGCAGATAAAAGCAAAAGCACACAAAGTCTGTGATTGATTTCATTAACAGCTTAGCAAAACTAGAGCTACTTAAAAAAGTCGTCTCCTTCACCAAATTAGGTCAAAAAGCTAAAATCCTAATCTGAGCCGAAGAGTTGCAAAATAATAAAATTCATGATGAAATTTCGAAAAGCGAAAAAACTACATTCCCCTAAATACGAAAACAAGGCGGGAGGTACAGAGTCGTAACTTGAATACGATGACAAAAGATAAAACAGGAGCTACATTTACCTCGAAATGGAAGAGAATGATGTCAATGGCAGAGCAGAGCAGAGAGGAAAGATTGTGTGGGGGAGGCTTCGAAACCAAGATCTGATGATTGAACCCAGATTTGCTAGGGTTTTCTGTTTTCAGGACGACCTTAGGTAGAGGAGCAGAGAAGAGAAAATAACAAACAAACAAATGATGATGATATTGGTAGGGAACAAACAAACAAAAAAAGATATCGAGATACTCAAAGCGATTTTTGAAAAAAGTTTTTACTCAGATTTTTTATTACTTTTGTCGGGTAAAAAAAGATGAACGAATGAATGTTCATGCGACAACACTATTTCCTATGTGTTTTTGATATTTTGGCTCTATCTCGAAGGGATCTCGGTCGGAAAAAATAAAAAAAAAAAAATTTTTGCGCCAAATCTGACGTTGGACTTTTGTATAATGGATCCGGGATGTGCTAACAACAGCCCGGTTTATTTTGGTAGTTTATAAGGCCCAAAACGACACAGCCCATTAGTTCAAACTTGACCGTTGATCGAATTGAATTCGTTTCGAAGAAAACGAAGAGGGAACCGAAAAATAATGAAAACACTGGAACAAATTTGGACCTAGCAGAGTAGAAAACTGTGTAACATGGGTGGGCACACTATTATGAATAAACAAAATTTAGCTGTTATAGTTGGTTTTCAACCAAATGTGCACTTGGCAATGTGTGAAGCTTAAACAATATGTGTTCCAAAAATATTCAATAAAACTAATGAAAATTTAAATTTTTGTATGTGGCACTTGCTCCACCTAGTCATCATCTAGGTCCGACCCTAGCTGGAATTATACGTTTAGCTTTCAAAATTCATTAGAATAAGCTCTAATCTCAAGCTTGTATTTTACTTGTGCGATTCTTCTTCTTTTTTTTCAATCCGTTGCAAGAATTAACATCCGGATCGAATAAGATAAGGATAAAAAGAATGACACACTGAAATTATACGTTTAGCTTTCAAAATTCATTAGAATAAGCTTTTAATCTCCAAGCTTTTTTGATCTCTCTGTATGCTTGTTCGCTTCTTCTTTATGTCAATATGTTGCAATAAAATAGCAGCCGGATCGAATAAAATAAGAACAAATGAGAGAGTACGAGACTTTATGCATCAGCCGTTTCCAAGTTTCCACACATGGCCCCAAGCAAATATCCTATGATCAACACTAAGAGTCATCAAGACCCTCTCTCTCGTCTTCATCTAGATGCTTTAACGCACTATAAGATATCAAATACATAATTAATCACATATTCTTCAACCACCAAGAAAAGTGAAACCACATTAGATTTGATTTCGTTTTTCGTTGCTAAAAAGAACGAATATCGACTTTATCTTCTCCTTTTTTTGTTCTCTGTTGATTTAAAAAGTTATTCGTAGCATAATTGTATGTATTTACTACTTGCTTTTCACATGCTTTTGTAACTATTGTTATTGACCGTGCAAAAGATAGAGTAAAAAGTCCCCAAAATATTATAAACAATTGACGTCTCCAAAATATCATAAACATTGACGTTTCTCTACCTATAGCATCTATATAATAGATACGCCATTTACTCATTGACTACGCTTCTATCTCTTTCCTCGTTTTCTCCTCTCAAAATGAAAAGCTTCGACACCTGTTCAGCTGTCGAATCCGGCGGGAATAATAACTTCGACGATGATGGTCGGGAGAAGAGAACGGGGACGTTGGTTACGGCGAGTGCTCACATCATCACGGCTGTGATAGGTTCCGGAGTCTTGTCCTTGGCTTGGGCAATAGCACAACTTGGTTGGGTAGCAGGAACAGTTATTTTGGTAACTTTTGCCGTCATAAATTACTACACATCCACAATGCTCGCCGACTGTTACCGATCTCCGGACACAGGAATACGTAACTATATTTACATGGACGTTGTCAGAGCTTACCTTGGTATGAATATATTATCATTATTAACTAAGCTACTACTTTGGACCTTTGGTATTTGTTTTAACCACAAAGTAGTAAACAAAATGGCATGTTGACTTAGCTTGGTCTATTTTATATAACAAAACAAAAAAAAAACATAAAACGACAGGTGGTTGGAAAGTGAAGCTATGTGGACTTGCACAGTACGGGAGTCTAGTAGGGATCACTATTGGTTACACCATCACTGCCTCCATAAGCTTGGTGTAAGTTACAACTTGTGAATTATTTATACATATATAATGTCACATGCATGTTGCGAAGAAAATATTAAGTCCTGATTGATGTTGTGTTGGTTAGAGCGATCGGGAAAGCAAATTGTTTTCATTACAAGGGACATGAAGCAAGATGTTCCGTATCAAATTATCCACTCATGGCGGCATTTGGGACCGTCCAGATTGTTCTGAGTCAGATTCATAATTTTCACAAGCTCTCTTTTCTCTCTATTATCGCCACCGTTATGTCCTTCTCTTATGCATCTATTGGAATTGGCTTAGCCTTGGCCGCTCTGGCAAGTACGTTTTTCGCTTCCAACTTATGCTATTTCTAAACCCCATGCAAATATCTTGATATATACATTATGTTGTTTAGAGCATCACTGAATCATTAAGTCATTTATACATAAGTAAAATTTTTATTTTTACGAAACAAGTTCATTCATTAGATAACATATGGCATATGAGTTTCAGAATTTATTATAGATTTTCTGAAAGAAGTCTCATAATTTTTTTACTCTTTTTGTTTTGTTTAAAGTAACATATTTTTTTGTTTAAAATAAATATATATATATATATATATATATTAAAGAGAAACTCACCATATGCTCTTAGTTTACAGTTTTCTTATATTATAAAATGAGCCCCGAGATGTATATATACATATTCAATTTTTATAAACATTATCGATTCGGGTAACTTGTTCGTATGCATCAGTTCTCCATCCTTTGAAATGTCCTTGCACAAACAAGTTACATATAAAACAGTTTGTGTGACTCTAGGCCTAGTTATAGCTAGGATTCTCATATATATATATATATATATGAATCTTCAAACTAATGGCTAAAACGGTTTGATATGAAAGGTGGGAGGGTTGGCAAGACGGATCTGACGGGCACGGTGGTGGGAGTGGACGTAACTGCGTCTGACAAAATATGGAGGTCATTTCAAGCAGCTGGAGACATTGCCTTTTCATACGCATTTTCCGTTGTTCTTGTTGAGATTCAGGCATGCATTCTTTCAATTAGAGATGTTGGTGGTCACCATGAAGATTGTGTTTAGCAATTTTTATTTTACTGGTAAAATATGCTTGTTTTTTTTAACAGGATACACTGAGATCAAGCCCACCAGAGAACAAAGTCATGAAAAAAGCAAGCCTTGTTGGAGTCTCAACTACAACTGCTTTCTACGTCTCATGTGGCTGCATAGGATATGCTGCTTTTGGAAACCAAGCCCCTGGAGACTTCCTTACTGACTTTGGTTTTTATGAACCTTACTGGCTCATCGATTTTGCAAATGCTTGCATCGCTATCCACCTAATCGCAGCTTATCAGGTAACTCATTGAAGAAAAATGTCAGAGAGCTTAAATAGATAATTAGTATTTATCACTCACAGTTTTTAAGTTATGTATGGGCAGGTGTTTGCGCAACCAATTTTCCTGTTTGTCGAGAAGAAATGCAACAAAGCGTGGCCAGAAAGCAACTTCATCACCAAAGAACATTATATAAACATACCATTGCTAGGAAAATGTCGCATCAACTTTTTGAGGCTAGTGTGGAGGACAACCTATGTGATGATTTCAACAGTTGTAGCAATGATATTCCCCTTCTTCAACGCAATTTTGGGCCTTATCGGGGCACTCACATTCTGGCCTTTAACAGTTTACTTTCCAGTGGAGATGCATATTTCGCAGAAAAAGGTTAAGAAGTATACGATGAGATGGATAGGGTTGAAACTCCTTGTATTGGTTTGTTTGATTGTTTCTCTCCTAGCTGCGGTAGGATCCATCGTTGGCTTGATAAATAGTGTAAAGGCATACAAGCCTTTCCACAATCTAGATTAGTTACTTGTAACCTAAGCTATTTGAATACATAGTTAATAACGAACTATGTACACTGAGAATATGGAACAACAAGTTATTTTACGCAAAAGCCGCACCGCGTGAGAGATACGCACCCCCAAATTTCTCTCTCAAATCCCTAACTCTCGTCTTCTTCAAGTCGTCTTCGTCGTGCCTCTCCGACGCCGTTCTGGTGTTGTGAGAGGGCTCCGCTGCTCCCGTCGAATCCATATTCCTCACCAGTATACAATTTCCTCAGTGATGCGCTTCTTTCTCGGGTCTCATCTCAAACTTCTCGTTTTTATCGAACGATGGTGTTAGATGAGTTCGTCGTTGACGAACTGAGTCGTGATGAGGGCCGGTGTTGCTGCAGAAACGACGGCTTCTCCTCCTTCTCCTATGCCGGATTAGTGGCTGCTCCTGTGGTTTGTATTACTGCATCTTCCCTTTGTTGCTCTCCTCTCAGTTTGTCTCCTTGCTTGGAACCTCTGGATCTGGTGACGTTTTCTTCCGGATAGTCGGAGACCAAAGGCGTCTTTGGCTCTTCTGGAGTTCCGGCGAGGCAAGAAGAGTTGGGGTTATCTTAGGGCTCTTGGATCTCCTGCTGGTCACCGATTGAGCTCGAAGTTGGGTCAACTTTGAGATTCGAGACAGCCAGAACACATGACACGTCGCTGCCGTCGCCGTTCCCGCCTCTGCATCTCGCTCCAGTCGGCTTCTCTTTCGGGTATTTCCAAGGTTATTTGTAGAGTTTCTCCTCTCTAATGAGTGAATGGTGGTTTTGAGGTAAGCCATCGAGGACCTCTTCCTTTAGTTCGAAAGACAACAACCATGGTGGTGTCGGGATTTTAGTTTGGCTTCTCCTCTTGCATATGATGTTGTTCTCTTGGGTCTTGAGGACAACCCTTACTTACGGCATCAAATGTTTCAAGGCGGAGCCTTCTTCTACCCTGAGCCATCTGCTATCAAGGAGTTTTCACTTCTTCCGTTCGTCAATTCCATCTTCCTGAGCTCCGGTTCTAGCTTTTGTGTGTCCTGAGGTCGCTGCTGTACCTGTTGTGTCGCGTAGTCGGATAAATGGGCAAATCGACCGTCTGCGCTTGACCGTAACCAGTTCTTCATCTTCATACAGCGTCGAAATCGGGTCTACATATTAGCATTTACCGAGCAAGCTTGAGTTTTGTTTGTCAGCGTCCTCCTCCAGCGGAGCTCCGGGATGGGAGCCAGCCGTCTCCGTCGATGCCTGCTTGGAGCCACTTCGGTGAGACCTGACTTTATCTTCTTTATGGCTTTTCTCTTGTTGCTACTGGTTGCTCCAGTAATACGAGAAGTGCTTGGGAGGGGGAGATCAATTGTTAGTCTTTTGTTCTAGTTTGGTTTTATGTTCAAGCTTCCATTGTTTTTGGTTAAGGTTGAACATAAGCTCTTTGTGGCTTGGGGGTTTTTTAAAACTTTTTTGCACCTCTAAGCTTTCAGAATGGCTGAAAAGCAGACAGTGGTTGCATTAACATGTAACCAAACCTTCATTATTGCAATGACATTTACCATTTAGCAAAAAAAAAATATGGAACAACAAATGAATACATAGCTAATGACGACCTATATTATTTATATGAAGTGTTAATTAACTTGTTACAACTTATAGAGAATTATAATCACAGAATCTACAATAGGGACTGAAGCTAGATGTTTACAATGGTGTAAGTGATACTAGATCATGATCCGCGCACCTGCGCGGATTTATCTTTTGATTTACATACTTTATATACATGTTATATATTATTTAAGATTTATAATATAAAAAAGTTAGAATGATCCGGAACCAAAAAAAATCGACCCGGACAAAAAAAAATCAAATACCTACTTAGATTCAAATGTTGAGAACTCGGAGAACTCATACCTGAAATGAACAGATTTATACCCGACCCAGTGAGCTAAATTTTAAACATAATATCTTTTGTTATATTTTTAATTCATTTTTTTGGGTTGGTGAGATTCACTATTTATTCGGAAGATTTTTGACTAACTTAATGGTATATATTCGTAGGTTTCTTTTTTTTTGAACAGAAAAAAAAAAGATTTGGGTCTTGATTAAATTTATCTTATATAACAAATTGCTGCTATAAATAATTTTTATAAAAACTAATTTATAACATTAATATTATTTTTGTTATAAATTAGTATATCATGGTTTATAGGTACAAAGTATAGAGTTAATCGTCTTTATAATATTGCTAATATTGATAGATGCAAATTAATGAATACAAATAATATATTGTATTATTAGTAATCTGTCGTATAGTATTATATGTTAGTAGATGTATTATTAATAATCTATCTTATAGTATAATATGCTAGCAAATGTATCTAGTTTATAGTAAAATATATGCAATATAAGGAAACATGCGTAGTGGATATAATAATAAAGTAAGAAGTGAAAAACTATGGTAATGGTTGATATTAGTTATTTATAAAAAGGCATGTCTAATAATAAGTAGATTAGTATAACATTAATTACATAAGATCCAACTTTTAAATCTACCTAGAAGAAGTTGTAATGTTTCTGTTTTAATAAGATAGATATATATAACATTAAAATATTTTGTTTCCAAAAAATCAAAAGTCCAATATATTAAGAACAGGCCGGGTTTAGAATATAAACCCATAAGATTGTTGGATTGGGCCGTATCAAACATATATATGTGCGAGTTTCATAGATTTTTTCGCGGATTGGACGATGCCAAATGACACCCTTAGTCAAACCACGTTGAAGTTGCCCATCCTGTTCCTAACCAATCTCCTCTTGGGGGAACCCTTAGTCAAAACAACATAGTTATAAACCGGATTCGACCAGCAATTTTTCCAGGCTTTTCGATATGAGTTTACATCCCAGTTTATTTGGGTAGTTTCCATGTAACGGATGGCCCAAAACGAAGCTGCCTTGATTCAACCTTGACCGTTGATCGAATTAAAATGGTTTAGAACCAAATGAAAGAAATAAAAAAAAAGAATGGGACTTTCGCATACGTTTAAGCTCTAATCTCGATCCGTTGCACCACCCCGGATCATTTAATATAAGGATGAAGGAGAACGTGACTTTAGACATCAGTCGTTTCCAGTTTTCACACATACACATGGCCCAAGGCCCCAAGCACGTATCCTATGATCAACACAAAAAGTCATCAAGACCCTCTCCCGTCTTCACCTAGATGCTTTAGCGCACTATAAGATATCAATTAGATAATAAATCACATATTCTTCAACCACCAGGAAAAAGTAAAATGATAATAGATTTTGTGGTGACGGACCAGATGCCATCATATGCTAGATGCTCCATTATAATTAGATGTTCATTATTATATGTCCAATGATATGCTTAGTATAATATTTTTTCTTTTGGGTCTAATCTTTAGCGAGTTTGTTGTTGGATCGATTACTCTAAAAAGTGCTTATACTAATTAGAGCTAAATTAGATATTTTCTATTTACTTTAACGATCTTTCACACAAACGAAAAAGGATCACAAAACTTTTGATTCTAATGCTGATTTATTATAACAGACCAAATGCTCTCTTAGACTAGTTAAATTTACTTTAACGATCTTTCACTCAAACCAAAAAGGATCACAAAACTTTTGATTCAAATGTTGATTTGTTATAACAGACCAAAGGCTCTCCTAGACTAGACAACAGACCAAATGCTCTTTGCTGGTGCCGGATGCTTAAATAAACCGTTAGTTTATTATGATACTTATTCGCTTTAAACCTTAACCTTCACAAATTTGTTTTTGAGTTGGTTCTCTCAAGAAGACTTCATACTAAATAAAATTTGAAAAAACTTAAATATCAGGTTTCCTTTAGACTTCATACTAACAAATTTGATTTCGTTTTAGTTGCTAAGGCATCTCTAATGGTACACAAAAATCGACTCTATATTTCACTCTAAGATAGAGTAACTCTATTATAGAATTTGATTTGTTCTAATGGTTCACTTTATAATAGAGTTACTCTATAAACAGAGTGAATTATAGAGTAATGTTGATTTGCAATTTATATTTGGAGTGGAAAATCAACATTACTCTATAATTCACTCTATTATAGAGTGAATCATTGGACCAAATTTAACTCTATAATAGAGTTACTCTATTTTAGAATGAAATATAGAGTAAATTTTTGTGTTTCATTGGAGATGGTCTAAAAATAACGAATCGGCGTTACTCTACATTTTCTTTTTGTTATTTGTTGGTTAAAGTTATTCGTTGCAATATTGTATGTATATTTACAACTTGCTTTTTGAAAATGCTTTGTAACTATTGTTACGGACTCTACAAATTAAAATAAGTAAAAAGGTTATGAGAGCCTCCAAAATATCATAAACATTTGACGTTTGCGTACTTGCATCATCTATATATAGATATTCCATTCGCTCTTCATTGCCTATGCTTTTGTATATCTCTTTTCTGTCTGCCTCAGTTTCTCCTCTCAAAATGAAAAGCTTCGACACGAGCTCAGCGGTTGAATCCGGTACCGTCGCCGGGAACAACATGGACGATGATAGTCAGAAGAAGAGAACTGGGACGTTGATGACGGCGAGTGCGCACATAATCACGGCTGTGATAGGTTCCGGAGTCTTGTCCTTGGCTTGGGCAATAGCACAACTTGGTTGGGTGGCTGGGACAGTGATGTTGGTAACCTTTGCCGTCATAGTTAATTACACATCCAGAATGCTTGCCGACTGCTATCGGTCTCCGGACGCCGGAACACGCAACAATACTTACATGGACGTCGTTAGAGCTTACCTTGGTATGAATATGTTATTTTGTGACTCAGCTACTGCTTTGGTATTGTTGTAACCACAAAGTAGTGTAAAATAGTATATTTCCCTAGCTTAGTCTATTTTTATAAAACAAAAACAAAAAACCATAAAACTACAGGCGGTAGGAAAGTGCAGCTATGTGGACTAGCGCAGTACGTGAGTCTAGTAGGGATCACTATTGGTTACACCATCACTGCTTCCATAAGCTTAGTGTAAGTAAAACTTGTGATTTATTTTGATATGTATAACCTGTTCGTTTCAATTTCTAACGTGACCTATGACTAAATGTTGCTCGTTTGCTTATGTCGCATGATCTTGTGACCAGTTGCATGTATTACAGCGACATGCAAATGGCCATAATGTCAAATGGTTACCAACATGTTAAGAAAATATTAAAGTCTTGTTTGATGTTATATGTTGACTAGAGCGATTAGGAAAGCAAATTGTTTTCATGGCAAGGGACATGGTGCGAAATGTTTAGTATCAAATTATCCATTCATGGCGGCGTTTGGAATCGTCCAGATTGTTCTAAGTCAGATTCCTAATTTTCATAAGCTGTCTTTTCTTTCCATTATCGCCGCGGTTATGTCCTTCTCTTATGCATCTATCGGAACTGGCTTAGCCTTGGCCGCTCTGGCAAGTACGTTCTTTCCTTCCTATCTTTTCTTTTGACTTTCAAAATATATTTGTAGAGCATTCTCCAGCTATTTCTGAACCCTATGCAAATATCTTGATACAACATTAATATTGTTTAATTTCAAGGAGAAATAATTTTCATTGATTTATAAGATGATATATATATATATATATATATTTATACATACAGTAGAAATTCTATAAATTAATATTCTATAAACTAATAAACACGGTAAATTAATAAATTGATTTGATTCCGAGTTGAACCGGTTCAAAATATGACACAAATCGATAAAATAGTAAATTTTTAGAAAAATTACATATAAATACATACTCCCATAAAATCACAAATTAATAATTTATACATATATACTTTATATGAGTACAACAAAAAAATTATATTGTTTATTTTATATTCACAATAGAATTTATAAGTTTTTTTAACATTTCAATATATTCTGATAATATTAGTAAAATTATATCCCGAAATACTTAAATTTTATTAAACGTATTTTATATACACCAAATAGTATAATAAAATAACAAAAATTGATTTTATAAAATTTAATTGATGTATATACGACGAAATCTAAAGAATGAAAATTTTGTAAATTAAAACTAAATTAATAAAATATTATAGTCTCAACGTTATTAATCTATAGAATTTTTACTGTATATGAATTTTTCAAACTAATGGCTAAAGCTGTATGATGAAAGGTGGGAAGGTTGGTAAGACTGAACTGACAGGCACGGTCGTTGGAGTGGACGTAACTGCGTCTGACAAGTTATGGAAGTCATTCCAAGCGGCTGGAAACATTGCCTTTTCATACGCTTATTCCGTTGTTCTCGTTGAGATTCAGGCATGCATTCTTTCAACTAGAGATGTTTGTGGTCACACTCAGAATAGTGTAGCAATTTTTATTATTAGTTCTCTTATTTGCATTTATATTTTAATTACATGATATATATGTTAGTTGGAATAATGACGCTTATTAGAGCACCATTAACCATAGGATCTTAGAAGGTTTTTACTAATTAAAATAAAAAGGAATATTGGAAAGAGAGAAAACAACAAATAGCAAAGATACTGCAAGAAAAAAATTGAGAAACTTTTTTTCTATGTGTAACTCATTTAGCTGAGTTGTTTAAAGTAATTAAATTATACTTGTAAAAATAAACATTGATATTTTCTCTTTTTTTTTGAGAAACGCTTTGTCATTGTCGTTGATTGTCTCTGTATGTTTAAAACAATTTATTTTGACACAGAACTATATTATATTCACTTAAATACGTCTTTCAGCCGTCGTTTATGGTGGCTGTTTTCTGTTGCAATTCCCTTCACGTATATATTGATGAATTGATTAGAGTTAATATGACGTATGCTAGCTCTTAGTTGAAGACAATTTTGCTCATATATGCTTGTTTTTTTTTGCAGGATACACTGAGTTCAAGCCCACCAGAGAACATAGTCATGAAAAAAGCAAGTCTTGCCGGAGTCTCAACTGCAACTGCTTTCTACATCTTATGTGGCTGCATAGGATATGCTACATTTGGAAACCAAGCCCCTGGAGACTTGCTTACTGACTTTGGTTTCTATGAACCTTACTGGCTCATTGATTTTGCCAATGCTTGCATCGCTGTCCACATAATCGGAGCCTATCAGGTAGCCCATTAAAACAAAAAGTTTAAAATAGATAATTAGTATCTATCACTCACAATTTTTAAGTTTAAGTATAAGGCTCAAGAAAATATAAACAAAACATTGATGATGTTAATACAACGAGCAGGTGATTGCACAACCAATTTTCCAGTTTGTTGAGAAGAAATGCAACAAAGCATGGCCAGAAAGCAATTTCATCACCAAAGAATATTCGATAAACATACCATTGCTAGGGAAATGTCGCATCAACTTCTTCAGATTGGTGTGGAGGACAAGCTATGTGATTTTCTCAACAGTTGTAGCAATGATATTCCCCTTCTTCAACGCGGTCTTGGGCCTTATCGGGGCAGTCGCATTCTGGCCGCTAACAGTTTACTTTCCGGTGGAAATGCATATCTCACAGAAAAGGATTCAGAAGTATTCTGTGAGATGGATAGGGTTGAAATTCCTTGTATTGGTTTGTTTGATTGTTTCATTCCTAGCTGCAGTAGGATCCATCGTTGGCTTGATAAGTAGTGTCAAGGCATACAAGCCTTTCCACAGTTTAGATTAGTTACTTGTAACCTAAGCTATGTGAATCCATAATTAATAATGAGTAATGTTAACAATGCGTTTATACAAGCAAATGAATACTATAGTTAATAATGAGCTATTTTATTTATATAAAATGTTATTTAACTTGTTAGTTGTTACAACTTATAGAGAGTTATTAACCTGCATGATATTAGATGGTAGATAATTACAATCACATAATCTACCATGGAGACAATGAACATGAACAAATAGAAAGAACAAGAGATCAGCAATATCTCACGTATTTCTTACATCCAGAGGTATTTTTTTAAAAAAATCTTTCAAATTTATATAGTTACGTAATCAAATCAAAAGCATAAGACTTATGTTTGAAGAAGCAGACTTATAGTCGTATAGACTATATAACCTCTATATAGATTATATATACTTCATTTGACGATCACATTTAGCTCTATAAAAGAAATTAATTATTGCAAATAAAAAAATGATCTACGTATATCAACATAGATTAAAAATTAGTTGTAGTTAAAAGAGAATTAAAATTAGTTTTTCCAGTGTTTTTAAAACCGGACCGGCGAACGAACCGGAAATATTTTGGATCACGGGTCAATGTGGTTTGATCTGGTTCGATTGGGTTCGACCGGGTTTGATTGGGTTCGACCGGGTTTGATGTACTAAACTGAATTTAATAATGTTTTATATATAATATATATATTTTAACAAATAAATTTAGAAAATAGCAAATTGAAATGTAATAAAAGTAATAAAATAATCTAATAGTTCAAATCTAAATCACTAGAAAAAATACATTTAAAGTTTGTTTTCCAAGTTTTTATCACTATAAATCTTTATGAGCTTTTAAAATTATTATATACACATTGTGAGGTTTGTTGATTTTCTATGTTTGAGTTTGATGGAAATGGAATTTCTTGATCATTCTCTTTCATTACTTTGTACACTGCAAAAGTTTTGCAGATAACATCAAAGACACAAATATAAGTTTTCAACTATTAATTTCACCTAAAAAGATAATACCTTGAAAATTATAAAATACTTTGTGAAACGTCACAGACTTAAAAAAAAATGTCAAAGACAAAAATGTCTTTGAGTTGTAGTTTGTAACAAATCTTATTTTTTATTTTGAAAAAAAAATAATTATTTTTATTAACAAAATTTTTGTTTTCTATACGAACCAGGGTTTAACCGGTTCATTGAGTCACCGGTCCCCAGATTTTTAACAGTTCAATATGGATTTTTAACCGATTTAACTTTGATTGGGTTTTGGCATTAAACCAAACCCGGCTTAGTGGTCGGTTCGCGGTTGAACCTGGTCCGACCGCCGGTTCAGTCCGGGTTTAAAAAGAAATGCGTCGATCGATATCAACAAATCAAATATCATCACCATTCACCATTATACCGAAGAATCTTTATAATTCCCAGTGCCGGCTTATGAGGGAGGACGGTCAGCGCGACCGTCCCGGGACCCGGTTCAAATCTAACTATATTAAGGGCTTTGATTTTTCTTTAGCATGTTTGGTTTAGATTTAGACCGAATAAAAACATAATATTACCGAATTTTTTAACTAAGAAATCAAATAGAATTTACTTGTTTGAATGCCATGCGTGAGTTGAAATAAAAACTTACTAGTTGTGGGCCCAATTTTTTTTTTTTTGCCCAGGGGCCTCCAGTAATGTTAAGCCCGCCCTGATAATTCCTTTGATGATTAGAATAACCATATAACAAATTTTCCAGTTAAAAAAAATAAATATCCAATGTGAGTATTTTGTTGTTCCCCTTGACAAGTCATAAACCTCATCTGTCGTCTTTTGTTACGCAAACTTTTATCATTCTTTCACAAAAATATACCACATTTTGTCATTTTGTAACCTCTGAGTTTCTTTTCTTGTAAAAGGTTTTCTCAATACTTTAAAAATACTTCGTGTTTCCCACTATTTGTCATTTAATTTTCCCTTGACTTGAACTCTCATGTATTCCAGTCTCGTTTGACCAACCATATCAGAGACTGAAGATGGAGTATATATATCATCTTCTTCAGAAATTTAACTCTCTCCTCATTTGTCTCTTCCTCTTTTGCAAACGCATCTGGAAAACACAAACTTTTACGATTAACACATGACGCACCCTTTACAACTGTATCTTTTTTTTGTCAACTTTTTATTTATTAAGATAGCCAAGTGATTACACAGTTTTTAGAGTATTTGCATTTGATATACACCAAAAAAAAGATTATTTAGATAGATGGAAAGAAGCTAAAAAAAAATTGTGCATTTTCTTAAATCCCGAATATAGCCTTATAGATAAACCTGAGTATACCTCTCTCTCTCTCTCTCTCTCTCTCTCTCTCTCTCTCTCTCTCTCTCTCCTTAATCTTCTTCCCCATTTGATCGTAGAATTCTCTGTCTCCTCCATTGATAAATCAGCTGTTGATAAATAACTATTTTTTTTTATTTTTTTTTCGTTTTCTTTTGTATCTCTTCTTCCTGTTTGGTCGTGAATTTTTTGTCTCTTCCTTGGACTGTTTTTTTTTTCACAGATCTCATTGAATCCAACCTAGTTTTCTCAATTATCGCCAAAATTTCCATCTCTTTGGTAAGAATCTGATCTCTCTTCTTTTATTAATTCATTTTTATTTTTTTTTTAGATTGAAAAATCTTCAAAATCATCTCCACCATCACCGTAAGCAATCAGCCTCCACAACAATCATCTTGTAAGCATTCTTCTCCACCGCTGTATTCATGTCTCCGCCGCCGTATTCCTGCTCCCACCTCCATTTTTGTTTTCTACTCTTTCTGTAAGCGTTAGCCTCCGTCGCCGTTAATTCTCCTCTTGGACCAGAGCTGTGGTGGTGCGCGTTCTTCCTCGGACCTGCGGCGGTGAGTCTTTAAATCGAAATACGAAGTTATGGTTTTCGGGAACCGGCGATTCGTTTTGTTTCCGGTGATTGAGGCCGCGGGACAACTTCCGTGGTGACGAAATCTCTGAGGATATACCGTTGACGGAGCTTGGCTGGTCTTGGACACCCCGGCCGGCGAAGTCTCGGACAGCCTGATTTGGAGGTCATCGGTGTTCAAACCGGAGCGGAGGCTCTGCCTTCCTGTCTTCGTCCCTCACCTGCTTACCTTCCTCTTGTGTTTTTTTGATGTTTGTATAGCTTTTTCTTTGCCCTTATAATCTAAAAGGAACTGTTTCTCCGGTTAACCGGATTTTTTTGTACTGTGTTTCCGATGCCCATAAAGGAGACGATATTTAATGAATTTCAATTTAAAAAAAAATAGAAAAAAATTAAAAAAAAATATTACTCTCTTACGTAATTCTCCGAGTTTATAGACAGTTCCGCGGGTCAGGTGAATCATTTCGCTTCTGTTTCTCTCTCCACCTACCTAAATAAATTTTTTGTTGCATGATATGCTAATTAACTTCTGTTTTCTGTATTTCTAGCCAATTTGCCCTAGTTTTTATTCTAGTATCTTTTTACTAACTGTTCTTCCCATACAAATTGTTCATATTCTTTTAACATTTCGACATAAATAAAATATATGTAGCATAGTTATAATAGGCGTATAAATATTTATGTCCACATCAACTGTTATACTACTATTTAGTAAAAAAAACTATTATATTACTATTTACGTATAGAAGATTCTTATAAAAGCTTCCAATACATTTCAGCAAAATAATTTTAAAAGAGCTTGTTCTTTTTTTAAGTAGCTGTGTGAGTGGACGAAATTTGTCATTTTCCATTCATAGCCTTTCGTCCAATGACACGGAAAAGTTTGAATATTTGCCTTGTTGATCATGTGACTAGGTGACTGAGATGTGATATGCTTTCCATAATGTTCTCTTTAGGTATTTTTTGTTGTTACAACTCGGGTTTAAAGAAAGCAGTTTGAACGAAACTGACACTAAAAATAGAAGTGCAACATCTTTACAAGTTTTCTCAAACAAAAAAAAACATCTTTAGAAGTAGAATTATATAATCTGGCTTTGTTTTAGTATTGGTCCCATGCAAACATTCATCTTGTCGAGTCTTTATTCCAACATAACAATTATCAGCCCAAATGTTAAAAAAAAAGTTTATCAACCTAGAATAATTGGTCCCAGGGAAATATTTAGTTTAGTTGAAGCTTGCGCTACTCCAATATATTATTTTATCAAATAATTATAAAAATTATATATACACCAAATTATATGGAATATCTGATCGGAAATCGATTTCATTTTAAAAAGAGTTATACTATGGTCATGTAGAGGTAAGTATTACTGTTGAAATTCCGTAAATCTATACTAGTATTTGCGAAGTGATTTTTCGCGACGGAACTCTCATGTTAAAAGTTAGAGTGGTTAATATCGATTGTACCCTTAATGAATAAAAAAATTATATTAGCTAAAAATAAAATGAATTTAAAACTAATAATAGTAAGAATTATCCAAAATCTTAAAATATAGATGTTAAATAAAAGATAATATATATATTGTGTTGTAATCCGAAAAAAATTATAATAAAAAGTTCAAAATAAAAAAAAGACACAATAAATCAAAAAAATATTAAGTGATGTTTAAAATTTATTTATTAACAATGAATATAAAGAATGAACTATTTTAAAAATTACAATACGTAAGAATTTTCAAATGAAAAATAAAAATAAATTATGATTTATAACTATAATATTTTCATTAGTAGTGCATATATTAATAAACATTTATAAAATGTTTTTGTTCTCATGAGCAGGCAAAACACCTAGGAACCCGTTAGATAGAGCAATTAGGAGCCGGCATCAGATAATGGTTTAACCTCATTTATATGTTTGGTTTTATAAAAAGTTAATTTTAGTGACAAATGCATGTGTATTAATTAACATGAATAGAGATAATATGATCATGTATATAATAAATAGTTATATATAATATGTACTATAATTAAAAATTTATTTTAACAATTTTATGTTTATCTATTAGATTAGATAATTGAACGTAAATTAATATAATAAAATTTTGGCCAAAAATAAATAAAACAGTTCTGATATATATTATGTTGTTATCTGAAAATAATATTTTTAATCATAAATATTAAAAATTAATTTCAATAATAGTCATGTATATATATATTGTAATGAGAAACTTAATTATAAATACATATATCGCCAATTTAGAAATTTAAGAGTTAAACATAACTTATCATGATAATTATTGAAATAATAATATATGTCAATAAATATTTATAAGATTATTAAGCCCGCATGAGCGGGCCAACCATCTAGTAATATATTATTTGTTAAGTTCTGAATGTATACCCATCAATCTCTTTATATATATTATATTCAAATTTCAAAATAAAAACATCCATAAAGGTGTTTGATGATATTCGACTGCAACATCTGAATCCAGTAAGCTCGAAAAATTCAGTTTAAGGCTCTGAATGGTAACGGCAGATTTGTAAATAATAGCGTTGCGGAATTAACGTGTGGAATGGTGCAACTGCGGTTCGTACAGAATTAATATGCGGTACGGGACAACTGCGGTTTTGAATAAAAAGCAGTACGGAATACTGTTTGATTGGTGACAATACATATTTGCAGTATTGATGATTATTTTATAAATAAAACAATAATGATATATAATATAATATAGAATATGTATTAAAATAATAAAAATAATGTATTAACATAATAAATATATTTCAAAGTAAAAATGTTTTAAAAAGAAATGCTCTTGATAAGCACGATATATATATATATGTGTGTGTGTATAAACATAATACAATAATTGTATTCTATAAAAATATAAAGGGATTTTAAAATAACTTTTAGATTTATAAATATATTTAACTAAAAGAAATTTAAATTATCTTGCATAAATTCATTAAACTATTTCTATAAAATATCATAATATAACAACTAATTTTTTTGTAAACAATATCAGTTATTTTATTAATGTTAATTGTTATCCATAATATAAATAAAATAACTATAGTTATATATTTTAGATGATAGAAAATAATATATATGTAAAACACAAATATTTATATATTTTTTATTAATAATAGTAAGTAAATTATTGTATGAAAACAGAAAATATGATAAAATTAAATATATTTAAAGAGAATATGTGTTTATTTTAAAATAAAGTAATTTACCTACACATTAAAAAGTTATTGTATTTTTAAATAAGTTAACAATAAATTAATTTAAAACATTAATAGAGAGAGAGAGAGAAAATGCATGCATGGTGATTGATCCTCTGTATAGTTTCAGCATCTTTTTCTTTTCTCTACGTATCAAAAAATTGCACTAACATTAATCTGCATCCAGATCATTGAATATTTTATAGTTTAATTTTTTTTTGCATTTAGATCATTGAATGAGAAATAAAATGCAGATAAATCTTCATCACAAATGTACTGCATTTAATCTGCATTTTTACTATATTTCATTCAAAGCAATAATGTATCAGTTTTTATTTCTTTTTTTTTGTTTTTCTTTTTTTGAAGCATATACAAATTACTTGTCATTTCAAGTGACATAAAATAAAAAGAAATTTACCTTGTGTTTAAAATAAGTATTGATTTGATTTTTGATGTAATAACGGGAGTCAGATCCACACTATCTTAAAGGCATCTCCAATGGGATGCTATAACACTATTATAGTGTGAAAATGTGATTTTTCTTCTCCAAAGGGATGTTATTCCCAACGCTATTATAGTGTGATGCTGCTTTTTTCTACGGTGTTACACTATGGTTCCGAGTACGCAAATCATAAAAACACATATAAATGCAGATTAAGCAAAACAAATGCAGACAAGCAGATTATATATATCAGATGCAGATCAAACTAATATATCGAATTACCTTATTTAACTGAATATTAAAAAATAATTTTGTGAGTTAAACATCTAAAACAAAAATACAAATTATTATTATTATTTTAATTAAAAAAAATAAACATTTTATAAATATGATTCATGTGTTATATATGTTAAAATATGTATATATATACATATATATACATATAATAAATATATTTTATTCAACAAAAATATAAAGGGATTTTAAAATAATTTTTTAGATTTATAAATATATTAAACTAAAATATAAATTTTAAATAGCTTGCATAAATTCATTAAACTATTTATATAAAATATCATAATATATAGTGTGACACTGTTGCAACATGATATATATATATATATATATATATATATATTTAATTATTTTGATGTTTAAGTAGTTTAGTTAAATATATTTGCTTTTACAAAGTTACAAATAAATGGCATTGTTATGTATTGTGATATAAAGTCATTTAAAATTAATTTCTCTTATATTTTTATTTGTCTTTTAAATTCTAGTTAACATAATTAATTAATTGATTTAAAATATAAATTAAATCCTTTAACAAAAATATATAAAATATATTTATTTTTCCATTTTTATTAAAATAATTAATTATATATTTTATAAAAATAATGTTAGTTATAAAAATTAAATAATTAAAAATCTTTGATTTAATAATATAATAATAAAATTATTCATTTTAGTGTCATATTTTGTTTTGTGGTTGGAGATGAAAAGAGATTTGGTGCTAAAATCACACTAAAATAGTATAGTTTTGACATTAAAATACTGTTGTGACTGGAGATGGCCTAAGGTGAAGATTTATTTTCTATCTTCTTTGATTTTTTTGCTTTAATCAATACTAGATTTTGACCCGCCCTTTAAAGGGCGGGTATTTTTTTGTTTTTTGTTTTTTTTTAAATTTAATTTTTATATTTGTGTTATTTTTTATCATATTTGTATTCAATATTAATTTAATTTAATATAATTTTTGGTAACTATATTAAATATGGCAAATTATATAACTATACACTTCTACCATATGCATTTCATAAATTAATTTTAAGCTTTGTTTCTAAAGTTTGCAACATATTATATTTTCTTAATAGTTACCTAACATAATTAGTCAAGAATATTCATATCCAGAAAACCATATTTGAAATAGACCTGGACATCAAAGTCACATACTTCATTAGACATGACCTATATACTCGAACAGTTTTTAAAGTATTATATTCGAAAACCAGAATCAAATCCAACCCGCACTGAAAATCGAACAAAATTTCGAATTTTTTTGATTTTTTTTAATATATATATATGTAAATGGGTTAACCTGGTACTCTATAAAATTAAATATTATAAATATTAACTAACTTTAAATATTTTATTTTTATTAAATAAATATATAATGATTTTAATTATGATGATATTATATAAACTGGATTATTTAAAAATTTACTTAAATCATATATATGGATCTCAATTTTAAATTTGGTACTTTCTTGTAAAAAAATAAAAAACATTAAAGCTAATATTAAATTATATATTTGATAAGTTAATTATAAAACCAAAAAGAGAACCAAAGAACTAAATATTATATGTAGAAGAATTGGTGGTAGTGTTTTGGTATGATAAATAATTAAATACCATGAATTTCTAAAACTTTGACATTGGCCTTTTATATGACTTTCGTATAACTTGGCATTATTTCTAACCATCAACTATCATATATTTAGTCAAGCACATATTAGTCATTTATTTTTACTCGTAAAATAAATCGTGTAACTGTTCTTATGTGTATGAGAGAAGTTCAGAAAATGTTGGAACTAAAAGAAAAAATTAGAAGATATTTATATTATTAATTGGTAGTTACACACAGAAAGACAGTTTATATATTTTAAAAAGTATTTATATTATTAGTTCGACATGACCTTTATCAATTGGTCATGATCCAAATTTAATAGTATATATGTAATTTTTTTTAAGGATGTCCCAAGTGATGCTAAGTTCTATGAGAAGTTTTGGCCCGAAGGAGTCTTTCTTGAAGTCATGGATCAAGGCTGTACGCGTAAGTAATTATTTTTTTGAGCATGTGATTATATAAATCAAGAATATGAGTTGTGGTAAATAGATTTTGTTTATTGTTCTAATTAGGGTTTGAAAATTGTTTTTTTAATAGAAAAAATGGGTATCATGTACTGTGGCACCATAGACTGTTTTTTGATTGGTGTTTCCAGACATGATTAGACAAATATCAGAATTTTTTTACTTGTGATAAATAGATTAGTTTATTGTTTTAATTAGGATTGGAAAATTAATTGGATATTAAATTTATTTCTTAGATACCACAAATATGGATTTTGGTTATGTGAATTGATTGTATATTCTCATTCTTTTAGATATATTTGTATACTCTCTTTCTTTCTATAAGTGTTAATGAGATATTTTTTAATTGTGTATAAACTTGCTGGACTATAAGATCCACAAGTACTTTGATTGCTAGGCTTTATATTGAAAAGAAAACTGCTACTCTCAAGCGTATGTCTCCTGTCCACATGGTGGTTGGTCTTTTTGACAAGATAAAGAGCAATGAAGAACTCAAAGATCTGACTTCTTTGAAGATATTCTTAGAAGATGAACGTGCTATTTTGAAGGAAGATTGCAACTATTCTGATCCTATTGCTGAAATGAGAAGGATGAACACTTTTGATAAGTCAAAGATCCTTAAATCAGTTCCGTGCACCCACAAACGCAAGGTAGCTAAACTCTGCCATATAAATTATTTCTATCTTTGTTTTCTTTGTCATTAAAGCATTTAGTGGTGGTTTATATAAGGTTAGTTTGACTAATCTAACATTCACTATTTTTTTATGTTGGAAATTTGTGTTTGCAGCTTAAAAAGATGTACAATATTAAAGAATTAACAGTGATAACTAAAGTTGATGTGAAATAACTTATATGCATGCACAACCAAGGGTCTTGGAAATTTCTATTCAAAACCATTCAGCATCTATTTTCTTTTTTCTGCAGATCAAAAAAATTGCACTAAATCTGCATCAAGATCATTGAATATTTTAAAGTTTAATTTTGTTCTGCATTTAAATGATTAAATGGGAAATAAAATGCAGATCAATCTGCATCATAAATGTACTGCATTTAATCTGCATTTCTAGTGTATTTTATTAAAGCAATAGTTATCTCCTTGTTTTTGTTTTTCTTTTCTGAAGCATATACAAATTATTGTCATTTCAAGTGACATAAAATGAAAAGAAATTTACTTTGTGTTTAAAATAAAGGTTGATTTGATTTTTGATCTAATAGCGGCTGACAAAGTCAGATCCACACTATCCTAAGGGCATTTCCAAGAGAGACGCTATAACACTATTATAATGTAAAAATATGATTTTTCTTCTCCAACGGGAATCCATTTCCAACGCTAGCGTGATGCTGCTTTTTGCTACAGTGTTACACTATGGGTCCGAATGGTACGCAGATAATAAAAATGTAGATCAAATATAAAATGCAGATCAAGTAGAACAAATGCATATCAAACAAAAATGCAGATCGAATTAATTTAATAAAATATTGTATTTAAATGAATTTTTTTTTTTTTGATATTTCAAAAAACTACATTGTATTCAACTATTACAAATATAAACTATATTTAAATATTTTTATGAATTTTATATAAAACATTAATCAAATAGTAAAAGGTAATAATGCATACATGTGTCATAATATATCTGTAGAAAATTATGTAATTTTTTTACTAATTATTATTGTATATAAATTTTAACTTATTGTAAGCATATTAAAATTTTAATAATTCATTTAAAACTAATTAAATGCGTACCTTAATTTTTGATAGATGTAGATATATGATTCAACTAAAAATATTTTTTAAAATTAATTAAACATAAGATAAAATACTGATTTTATTAAAATATAAATTAAATAAATAAAACATGTATATGTCATAATATATTTTAAAAGAAATAAATGAATATTTACTAAGTATTAATGATGTAACTTATTTTTGACTAAAAGAAATAAACTATTATATCATATATAGATGATAGATTTAAAAGAAAAAAAATAAGAAATAAAAAAAAATAGTTTGACCAAAGCCCATTGGTCTCCTACCCACCACGATTTTCTCTTTTCTCTTTGTACAGGCAGTTCAAAAAATCATCATGCTATTAATCTGCATGCAGAACTGTTATATTTAATTAATTAATTTCTTATCTGCATTTTGTTGGTGAATCTAATTTATTAAAATAAAGTCTTAAATTTATCTACCGTTAAAAGTTGTTATTTAAGTTTTGGACCCTTTCAGAAATATATAATTTATAACTATGATTTTAGATAAGTGTAGATTTAAAAATATTCCCCATTCTTTTAGGAATTCTTAAGCTAACAATATCTTAACAATATCTTAAACATAATGAATATATGGATATCAACCCATAATCACAATAACATCAAAATCTTTCACGTAAAAAACATTCAATGATTAATTATATAAAACCCGAATCCAACTCGACCGAAAAAACCCGAACCGAAACCAAACCGAAGTAGCAAAATACCCGAACGGGTATTGAATTAGGAGAGATTGGATATCCGAACCGAACGGGTAATACCCGAACCCGAATGGATATCCGAAGATAACCGAACATATGTATACTTAGGTCTATATTCCTAGTTTACTTCTTTAAGTTTATTCAAAATGTTTATTTTTATTATGCATATAGTTCAAAATTAGATAAATTACATATAATTGAAAAAGGTGAATTTTTACTCACTTAAAATACATGTCAAAATTTTTATTTCATGCATTAACAAAAGTTACATCCAAAATTTAAAAATTAATCAATTTATTATCTTTTATTTGTAGAATGTTGTCATCAAATTTATTAATCATTCAATTATTAGAAAATAAAGAATCAGTTAAGTGAAATTTATATTTTTTTAAATACAAAAAGACTTGGAAATGAAAAATTTAATATTTTTTTCCAAAATCTAAATATCCGAAAATCCGACCCGAAATACCCGAAACCGAACTAAAAATACCCGAACCCGACCCGAAGTAAAAAAATACCCAAACGGGTATTACACTCCTATACCGAAATACCCGAAAATCCGAAATACCCGATCCGAACCCGAACGCTCACCCCTAACTGGCATAATGTTAGAAGGTAGATAATTACAATCTCTTAGTATACCATGGAGACATTGAACATGAACAAATAAAAAGAACAAGAGATCAGCAATATCTCACGTATTTTTTACATCCAGAGAAATTTTTAGAAAATCTTTTAAATATATATATATATATATATATATATATATATATATATAGTTACGTAATCAAACCAAAAGCATAAGAATTATTTTCGAAGAAGCAGACTTATAGACTATAACCTCTATATAAGTTATATATACTTCATTTTACGATCACATTTAGTACTGTAAAATAAATTAATTATTGCAAAAAGAAAAAACAAATTGATCTACGTACATCAGCATATATTAAAAGTTAGTTTTCATCATTAACTAAAATGAGGTAAAATTTAATTCTGGATTAGAATCAACCTACTATTATAGAAAGAATATTTTTTTTTTTTTTGAACGTCTGGATCGATTATTATCGATTAATTATGCTATTACAATGATGAGAATATTACAAAGACGATTATACAACCGACAATTCTACCATCTTGTGAGAATACACGCCTGACTGCACCTCTCCGAGGCGTCCTATGAGATCCATGTTCGATGGTACGTCCTGCACCAAGGTGAAGATCTCATTTAATTCGTTTCTCCATAAGCTGAATAATTTGGTATTTTCTGGGTTTTGAACCCCAGACCTCCGGATGTAGAAGCATTAGATGAACCCTTAGTCAAACCATTGGACCAAGAGGGCTTCCACTATTGAAAGAATATAATGACGTAATTTTTGTAAAGGTGGACATGTAAAAATATTTATACCGACAATTACGAAAATGAGAATGATATTACTGAAGGCCGGCCCAAACTAAGCCCGGTCCGTATGTCATGGATCGAAGCTTGCCCCAGGAGCTTCTCTGTTGTTTTCGCTTGGAAGAGTCAAACCACAATGTTTGACTTTATTTTCTATGCCAACCAACACGTCCAAAACAAGACAAGAATCAAATCAAATCAAAATGCATTGAAACCGAAACAGAGAAGGAAAGACAGGCAAGCAATGAAAAGTCCGATGAGTTTTTTTTTGTTTGACCTTTTTTCTTCTTCGAAGAATATCTAATTGATGCATTCTGGACTTATCCTACAACTAACTACCTCCCTCTTCCTCCTCGCTCCTCTCTGTCACTCAAAGGTGAGATTTTTATTCTGCGTTGACCCGTTTTCTACATGATCTGTACATGTTGATTTGATAGATTGTTTCCCATTAGCTCTTTTTTTTTTATTGCAGTACAGGCCACTCTCATGGCGGATTCAAACATCGTGATGAACGGTGACTTCTCTGATGGGCTTGAGCCTTGGTACCCCAACGGATGCCAAGCCTTTGTTGTTTCCTCTGACTCCTCTACCTCAGACTCTGGCTACGCAGTTGTAACTAACAGGAAAGAAACCTGGCAAGGCCTTGAGCAAGACATCACACCTCAGATCTCTCCTGGTGTTACCTACACTGTATCAGCTTGTGTTGGTGTCTCTGGTCCTTTCCATGAATCGTCCCAGGTTCTTGCCACTGTGAGGCTGGAGCGCGGCGGCTCTCCTAATAAATTATTCCTAAAAATTAGGATTGGTTAACAAACACATATTTGAATACTTAATTAATTATTCAAATTGGTGTAATTTAGATAAACCATCGTATATTATGATGTTTTGATAGGAATAATATATGTGCGAATGTATGATTGAGATAGACCATCGTATAGTGTAGTTGAAATAACTATCAAACCATAAAACCATTTGTAGACAGACCATTTTAACTAAAATTAACCAGTAAACCTTTGTTTTATTGTTGTAATCACTAAAACATTATGAATGCATGCTCAATCTCTATATATATATTGGTAAGTTAAATAAGGAAATAATGATCCAAAAATATATATTATATAGAAGAAGATACAAATATATGTGAAAATTTGAAATAATATATTCAACAAAAAATTAACGACAAAATTATTATGTTTTAAAAAATGATAGACACACTTTATATATATTATAATATATACTAATTTAAAATTAGAAATAAAATATTTATATAAAAATAAATGAAAATAAATACATGCACGGTTGCACGGATCGAAATTTAGAAATGTTAAGGTGGTGGACAGGTAAAAATATTTAGAAAATTAAGAAAATGAGAATGGGCCCAAACGAAGCCCGGTCCTTATGTGTTATGTCTTGAAGACATCTGTTCATGGATCCAAGCTTGCCCGGTCCTTATGTGTTATGTCTTGAAGACATCTGTTCATGGATCCAAGCTTGCCCCACCCACCCACCCACCCAATAGCTTCTCTGTTGTTTTCGCTTGGATTGGAAGAGTCAAACCACAATGTTTGACTTTTGTATTCTATGACCAACCAACCAATACGTCCAAAACAAGACAAGAATCTCAATCAAATCAAATGCATTGAAACCGAAACAGAGCAGCAAGCAAATGATAAAGTCCGATGAGTCTTCTTTTTGACATATCTGATTGATGCCTGTTGGTCTTCTCCTACAACTAATCACCTTCTTCTTCCTCCTTGCTCCTCTCCTCTCCTCTCTGTTACTCAAAGGTGAGATTTTTATTCTGCGTTGACCCGTTTTCTACATGATCTGTACATCAGTACATGTTGATTTGATAGATTGATACACATTAGCTCTTTTTTTTTATTTCAGTACAGGCCACTCTCATGGCTGATTCGAACATCGTGATGAACGGTGACTTCTCTGATGGGCTTGAGCCTTGGTACCCCAACGGATGCCAAGCCTTCGTCGTTTCCTCTGACTCCTCTAGCTCAGACTCTGGCTACGCCGTTGTAACTAACAGGAAAGAGACTTGGCAAGGTCTTGAGCAAGACATCACAGCTCAGGTCTCTCCTGGTGTTACCTACACTGTATCTGCTTGCGTTGGTGTCTCTGGTCCTTTCCATGAATCGTCCCAGGTTCTCGCCACTGTGAGGCTGGAGCGTGGTGGCTCTCCTACTGAGTATTTGTTCATTGGAAAGTAGGTTTTGATTGTTATTTTTTTGGAACTTTTTTTGTTTGAAGTTTTGTTAGAGATTGATGATGGATCACTTGCAGAACACATGCATCAAGAGACAAGTGGGTTGATCTAGAAGGAACGTTTTCGATATCGAAGATGCCTGACCGTGTTGTTATCTATTTGGAAGGTCCAGCTCCGGGGAAAGATCTTCTTATACGCTCAGTTACCGTTAAAGACTCCTCCACTTCTTGTGACTTCCAGGTATAAGGTTTATGGGCTCTTTCTTTACCAGTTAGAAGCCATTGTGATCTGATAGTTAGCATTGTTGATTTACTCTGCAGGAAGCAGAAGAAAACAAAGCAGCATCCAGTCCTGCTTTGAATAATATCATTCAGAACCATGACTTCTCTGATGGGTTGTGTTCTTGGCATTCCAACAGTTGTGATTCGTTTGTTGTTGGCAGCAACGAATGTAACTCAGAATCATATGCGGTTGTTAATAACCGGAGCGAAACCTGGCAAGGACTGGAGCAAGATATCACAGACAGAGTTTCTCCTGGTTATTCATATAAAGTCTCTGCTAGTGTTAGCGTCTGGGGACCTGTTCAAAGGTCGGCTCAGGTCTTGGCCACTTTGAAGTTAGAGCACCAAGGCTCAGATACCGAGTTTAAACTAATTGGAAAGTAATGGAACTACATGACGACATTCTCTTTGATATATATAGCCAAGAAGATGATGCAGACACTGATAATGTTTCTTTTTAATTGGCAGAACTTATGTTTCGAAAGATACTTGGAAAACTCTGGAAGGTACTTTTGTATTCTCAGGAAGACCTGACCGTGTTGTGTTCTTCCTTGAAGGGCCACCTCCTGGTGTTGATCTTCTTATCAAGTCTGTAACCATCCATTGTGAAAACAATAATCAGTTTGAGGTAACTGACATATTGACATCTTATGAATCTCTCTGTTCAGTGTTTAATAGTTTCTTCTGCTTGCCAGAGAAGCAGAGACTTCTGCCCATCAGCTCCTGAAGCTGATCATCACATCTTTTTAAATTCAAGCTTTTCCGATGGACTCAATCACTGGTCTGGAAGAGGATGCAATCTTATGTTACATGAGTGTCTAGCTGATGGGAGGATACTACCACACTCTGGAACATGTTTTGCTTCTGCAACGGAGCGCACGCACAAGTGGAGCGGGATTGAGCAGGATATTACTGAACGAGTCCAGCGAAAACTCATTTATGAAGCTTCTTCTGTTGTTCGGCTATCGCATAGCCATCACACCGTGCAGGCCACTTTGTATGTTCAATACCTTGACCAACGTGAAGAATACATTGGCATTTCCAGGTGAGCTTGGCAACAGCTTCTTTTCTTTTTCTTTTTTTATACTAAATGATTCTGAAGATGTGAATCTGAATGTATCATCTGATCAAACAATGTTGATGAAAGTTTTTTTTTTCTTTTCACAAGTGTTGAGGCAAACCATGACGATTGGGTAAAGTTGAAAGGGAAGTTCCTCTTGAACGGATCTCCAGCTAGAGCAGTTGTTTACATTGAAGGACCCCCACCAGGGATTGATGTTTTCGTCGACCATTTCGAAGTCAAGCCTGCAGAGAAACCTCCACCTTCAAGACGACCATACATCGAGGTTAGACATATCCATTGTATTTACTTCTTTTGACATGCACCTTCTCCTCATGTCTAAATGAATCATAAACTCTTTCCTGTTTATCTCTACAGAGTCATGTTTTTGGGATGAACATAGTCTCCAATAGCCACCTAAACGATGGAAGTGTCGAAGGTTGGTTCCCTCTTGGAGACTGCCATCTAAGAGTTGGAGAAGGCTCCCCTCAGATATTACCTCCATTGGCCAGACACTCTCTTAGAACAACGCATGAGTATCTATCCGGACGATACGTGCTTGCAACAAACCGAAGTGGGACATGGATGGGTCCTGCTCAGATGATAACTGATAAAGTGAAGCTGTTTTTAACATACCAGGTTTCAGCTTGGGTTAAGGTTGGCTCAGGAGGAGGACTAACTTGTCCGCAGGACGTGAACATCGCACTCAGTGTTGATGGTAAATGGGTGAATGGAGGAAAGGTTGAGGTCAAGGATGGCGACTGGCATGAAGTTGTTGGTTCGTTTAGAATCGAGAAGCAAGCAAGAGAAGTTATGCTTCATGTCCAGGGACCCTCTCCTGGTGTTGATCTGATGGTTGCAGGTCTCCAGATCTTCGCTGTTGATCATAAAGCACGGTTGAGTTATCTCAGAGGACAAGCTGATATGGTAACCTACGAAACATTATTAGTCGTTACATCTTCTATGAAGCTACATTTTGCACTAATGCTCTTTCTCCGTTATTACAGGTTCGTAAACGCAACGTTCGCCTCAAAGTCTCAGGCCTAGATCCCAACGAACTATCTGGTGCAACGGTGAAAATCAGACAGACGAGTAACAGTTTCCCTCTCGGTTCATGCATTAGCCGGAGCAACATAGACAACGAAGACTTCGTGGAGTTCTTTCTCAACAACTTCAAGTGGGCAGTGTTCGGCAACGAGCTCAAATGGGCCTGGACAGAGCCAGAGCAAGGAAACTTCAACTACAGAGACGCAGACGAGATGCTCGGCTTCTGCGAGACTTACAACATAGAAACTCGTGGCCACTGCATATTCTGGGAGGTGGAGTCAGCCATTCAACCCTGGGTCCAGCAGCTGAGCGAACATACTCTAGAAGCAGCCGTTGAGAATCGATTAACGGATCTCCTTACGCGTTACAACGGAAAGTTCAGACACTATGATGTGAACAACGAGATGCTTCATGGATCGTTTTACCGAGATAGGCTAGGCTTTGATGCGAGAGCAAAGATGTTTAGGACCGCGCATGAGTTAGATCCGTTAGCGACTCTGTTCCTCAATGAATACCATATCGAAGACGGGTTTGACTCTAGGTCATCTCCCGAGAAGTACATAAAGCTTGTTCATAAGCTGCAGAAAAAAGGTGCACCTGTTGGAGGGATTGGGATTCAAGGACATATAACGAGTCCCGTCGGTCACATTGTTCGTTCAGCTCTAGACAAGTTGAGTACGCTAGGGTTGCCTATCTGGTTCACTGAGCTCGACGTGTCTTCTGTCAACGAACATATACGAGGAGATGATCTTGAGGTGATGCTGTGGGAAGCGTTTGCGCATCCAGCGGTTGAAGGAGTGATGCTTTGGGGTTTCTGGGAGCTGTTTATGAGCAGAGAGCATGCGCATCTGGTGGATGCGGATGGTGAGATTAACGAAGCTGGGAAGAGGTTTCTTGAGATTAAACGCGAGTGGTTAACTTTTGTGGAGGGAGTGATTGAGGATGGAGAAGGAGGGTTTGAGTTTAGAGGTTATCATGGGAGTTACGTGGTGGAAGTTGTTACTTCGGAAGGTAAGTATGTGAAGAACTTTGTTGTTGAGAAAGGCACTTCTCCACTTGATGTGATCATAGATCTTTGAACTTTTATATACACTTGCTGTCTGTCGTCTATGCACATTGGTGAGATACAAACCTGCCTCTTCGTGTATACTGAAAATGGGGATTTTTTTTTCCTTTTTTCTGTGCTTTTGTTACTTGCTACACAAGGAAAAATTCGAAACCCTAAATTGAGGCCCTTTTTGGAAACACACATCTAGTTTTCAGTACTCATTTGTTGTGTACTTATCCCATTAAAACGAAACAAGAACAAAGTTCCATTGTTTACATCATTCTAGTTCAAGAAAGACACGTCTAGATCTCATCAAGTAGATAGACACAAGTGACGAAGAAAACAAAGCAAAATTATTGTTCTTTTTCTTTGTCACATGTATCTGTCTACCTGATGAGATCCTGACGTGTCTTTTTCGAACTAGAAATAAAAACAAAACAAGAACACAAAATACAACTATTTGCCAAGATAAAAGCCGACACCTCGCAACCACTTACGTGTTGGATACTTAATTTGACACACTGTGTGCTTAGTGTCCTCTTCACCTTTTCTTTTTTCATTCAAGAAATTTCTCGTTTCTTTTGTTCTGTTTCTGTTAAAAATCAAATAGGATCTTCTTCCACGACCAGAAAACAAAGGCTCTGCAACTGCGAAGATGATCAAAACAGTCTCATCTCTGCTCAAAAGTCATGTACACATCCGTACGGTATAACAGAAAATGTTTTTCTTACATTCTTATCCGGACAAAACTCAAATCTTAGATACAAAAGTATTTGAGAATGTTTTTTTTTTTCTGATGTACAGTTACAAACTTTCTCTAAGTACAACGCACAAGCTGCCTCAGCCTTGAGAGAGGAGCGTCGGTAAGTTCTGATCCAACTCATGTAACTATTGACTTTACCAATATATGTTTTTTGTTACACTAGAAAACTCTGTTTTCACAACGTTGTTTTGTGTTATAAAGAGATGATGAGTATGCGGATATGGATTGGGATAATCTCGGGTTTGCTCATACTCCAGCTGATTACATGTACGTCATGAAATGCTCAAAAGACAGTCAGTTTACTAAAGGTGAACTTACTCGTTTTGGTACTATTCAGCTAAGTCCTTCTGCTGGAGTCTTGAACTATGGACAGGCAAGCTTCTTTGTAACCCTCTTGGTTTTGTCTATGAAACTGTCTGATCAATGTAGGTTTTTGTGATATCATGCATAGGCGATATATGAAGGTACAAAAGCATACAGGAAAGAAAACGGGAAGATTCTTCTCTTTCGCCCTGATCACAACGCTATCAGAATGCAGCTTGGAGCTGAACGTATGCTCATGCCTTCTCCTTCGGTTGATCAGTTCGTTGATGCTGTTAAACAAACCGCTTTTGCAAACAAACGTTGGGTAAAAATGCTTTCCAGTAACAAATTCTCCCTCCTTTTTTAGAGTTTTGCACATCTTAAAATTAACTATTTTCACAACTTTTTGCCAATCAAATATTAATCAATATTGAGAAAAAAAAGAAATTTCAAAGTTTACAATTTATCATTATTACTTAATAGAAAAATATTGAAAATATAAAAAATGTATTTTTTCGAAACAATTATGGATATAAAAATGGAATGAATATTTTGAAACGGAGGGAGTATTGCTTTCTAAAAAGGTTTCTTTTGAGATCTGAGTGGTTTGTGCTTGGCCAGGTTCCTCCTTCAGGGAAAGGGTCTTTGTACATTAGACCTCTATTGATGGGAACTGGTCCAGTTCTTGGTTTAGGACCTGCACCTGAATATACATTCATTGTCTATGCATCTCCAGTTGGTAACTACTTCAAGGTACATATACGTATCCTCTCTTTCGCTTCATGTTTGGCTTTCTCTCAATGAAAATGTTTTTCTTATAGGAAGGTACTGCTGCTCTTAACCTCTATGTCGAGGAAGAGCATACTCGTGCAGCTCCTGGTGGATCTGGAGGCGTCAAGAGCATCACAAACTATGCCCCGGTAACTATTGCAACCCACTTAGTTTTGAAAGGGAAACAAGTTTTGAAAAAAAAAACACGTGTTGTAGGTTTTGAAAGCACTGAGTAGAGCCAAGAGTCTTGGGTTTTCAGACGTTCTTTATCTTGATTCTGTCAAGAAGAAGTATCTTGAGGAAGCTTCTGCTTGTAACGTCTTTCTTGTTAAGGTAATATACATATTTGGGCCAGTGATTTCTACTTTGTTGTGTCTTAATAATATCAAGTGTGCAGGGTCGGACAATCTCAACTCCTGCAACTAATGGAACAATTCTAGAGGGGATTACTCGGAAGAGTGTTATGGAGATCGCATGTGATCAAGGTTATCAGGTAAAGACAACTCAAAAGCTGCTTTATAGCTCAGAAGAACCAAACAATAATATCTCTCACACTTGGGATATGATCAGGTAGTAGAGAAGGCAGTTCATGTGAATGAAGTAATGGATGTAGATGAAGTTTTCTGCACAGGAACTGCGGTAGGAGTTGCTCCTGTGGGTACTATAACATATCAGGACAAAAGGTAAGAAAGAACTCACAATGCCTTGATCAAGTGTTACAAAAGTTTGTTCTGATGTAATAGTCTTTATGAAACATTCAGAGTAGAGTATGAAACCGGGGATGAATCTGTATGCCAGAAACTACGTTCGGTCCTTGTCGGTATCCAGACAGGATCCATTGAAGATACCAAGGGATGGGTCACATGTATCAACTGAGAAACTACTCTGCAAATTATTAAGCCGTGTATATACAACAGTGAATAATAATTATGTAGATATATTTTCTATAATGTGACAGAAACAGAAAGATCTTCTGCTCATTTCTGTCTTCTCAACTTCTACCTACAAAGTTCTATTAGTAAATGTATTCTGATTCCATATTTTATAAATGCATTCTTCGTTGAGGGAAAAAACACAACAACTGAGAACTCGAATCGTTCTGGTTTATAAGAAAAATAATAACATGGAATGATGGGAAAACAATATCATACTTAGGAACAAAGCCATCTTCTATACAAACTCTCTGCAAATTTTCCTTGAAGTACTAGAGCTCTGGTTTCAATCGACCTACGGTAAGAAGAAAATATAAATCAAGACAACAGAAAAAAAGAGAGAAGAGGCAGAGAGATGAGAGGAGCAAAGCTTGTGTAGCTTTAATTACCGTTATTAGGTGAGAAACTAGACATAGTCGATGGGTTTGAGACGAAACCCATTTGGTAGAGGCTTTGTAGTTCACTCTCTAGTGCTGTCTGCAAGATGAGATTAAAAAAAAAAAGAAATGTGTAAGAGAATCTAAAGTGGTGCCATATGCTGTTTCTGCTGTTGCTTGCCTGAGGTAATGAGTTGTATTGTGGATTTGTGGTGGTAGAAATGTTCGGTATCGTCCCTTGAAACCCGGTGAAAGGATTCAGCCCAAGCGTAGGAGTGTTTCTGTCTCTAGATTGCAGAAGCTGAACAGAGAATATGTAGGCTTAGTTACTGATTCATAACTTTGCAAACTACTAATCATTTTCAATTGTCAAGTTTTGGGAGTTCTTACATCTTTGGCGATAATCCTATCTATGTCAATGTTGATTTCTGGATTCACCGTTGCCAGTTTCATAGACAAAAACTGAATAAAAAAGAAAAGCAATGTGACACAGTAACATCAAAATTCAAAACATCTTGCAGACCTAACTTAAACCTTTCAAGAATCTAGCATTATTGGGGATAGTTCTTACCTCAACTTGTTGTTGCAGTGACTGAACATAGTTGATGATCTCATCAAGCATAACCGCTTTACCAGTGATCTTGTTGCATCCAGGGACAAGCTCTTGAAGCAGTCTCATCCTTTCACTGATCTTTTCTCTTCTAACCTTCAAACAAACAAACAAAACAGCAAACTTCTCAGAACCAGTGATTGGTAGGAAAACTTGATATACCTATTATTAAAGAGTCGTTACCCTTTCTGCAAGACTGTGACTATTAGTAGCTTGACCTCTTCTTGCCCTCATATGAATATAGTTTTCTTTAGGTGCTTCTTCACTCTGTGAGCTCTCCTTGTTCATTGTCTCTTTACTCTGACCATCTTTGTGTTTTGTCTGGCTCTGATCACTTCCCCTTTGAGGGTCTTCTCGATATTCCTCCACAGCTTTCTGCCATTTTTAACAACACTTGCTTCAGCACAAGCCACACTCACCTTGAACCTAATGCTACCAAAACCAAAACCTACCTTGTTCCGTTGTGATTCAGCTTCAGCTTGCCTTCTTTTTCTGTTTGGGGAAAAACCATGAACACCATCATCTGAAACCTGATCATGAGACTCTCCAGCTCTGATCAACCTTCCAACACTATCCCCATTTTTGTCTGAACCAAGAAAATGACCACCACCACCATCTCCACAATCAACAAAAGGAAGAAGACTTGTAGGCATGTCCGGATAACCAGAACCGGATTGATAATGAGTGAAGCAACTCATCCCTGGATTGTCCATCACCACTGAAGAGTAATGGGAGCTGGAGAAGCCACCAACATTAACAACTGGATCCCAATCTGCAGAAGAGAAGAATGGATCTGCCTTTGCATACAAGGGCATTGATGTAGTACTTCCAACTCTTGAGGGATCATGTCCATGGTTTAACCCCATTTCACCTTCATTACTCTCTCCACCCATTTCAACTCTCAGGAAGAAACTTTAAACTCAGGTTTGCTACTTTGTAAAGACTTCTTGACAAGGGAACTTAAAAACCAGTTTTGTAGATTTTATACAGTGGAGAAAGAGAGAGAAAAATCAAGAGAGCATCAAATCTAATGTTAGCAGAAGCAAGTCACAGGTTCTTTAAGGAAAGAGAAGCCTAGGATACAATGCTTATTCCTACTCAAGTCAAGAGAAGAAAATAATTTAAAGAGAAGAATAGACTTATCATAGACAAAGAAAGCTGAGGACTTTCAGAGCATAAAGTGGTATTAAGTAATGGATTTAGCTAAGTTACAGCTCACAGAAGCTTGGTCAAGAAAAGAAAAAAAAGAAAAGCAAAAGTAGATTCGCTTTTAATAGTGTGAGAGAGAGCAAAGTCACTGTCTCATAACTAATCTCTTCAGCTTCAAGAACTTTGAATTTTTAAATGAAGGATATTGACACAACTCCATTGGATAGCATCAAGTTGTTAGGATCAGAGAAGCAATAATGTGAGGGGAATTAATAAATGGAAGAAGATTGAAACAAACTCTGTTTTAGATACTCCAAGATTGTGGTGCCCTTGAATAGATAGAGTACAATATAAGAATCAAATTCTTTAGGTGGGACTTCTACATTTTACAATTACAGTAAACCTAAATCAGATAGGTATTGAAAGGGTATCAAATGCTGTTTGTAGCTTGAATTGAGAAGAATGAAGAATTTAAAAGGGAACAAATATAAAGTGAAATTAAGGAGAGATTCACAAGCAACAAAGCAAGCATCAAGTTCCAACCTTTATAAGAAAACAGTAATAATAAGTGTTTAATGACAATAAAATACCTAGAGAAAGAGAATAAACAAAGTAAAGTTCATAATTACCAGTTGAGAGAGAGAGAGAACTGTTGAAATTAACATTAACAGATGAAACATAATATGATTATTAAAAAAATAACTACTGCAACTGCTTTACTTGTTCTTTTCTTTTTAATTATTACACAACCTAATCTACCTCTTTAGCATGTCTTACTTTTTTTTTATAAAGACATGTCTTAGCTTTTACACCTTGTAGGGCTTGTAAATGTTTAAACTACAGTAAACTATAAACTATTCCCTCTGTGTATTTCCTTCATTTTTTCTTTTTATTTAAACACATGAAATCTACATCTTGAATTTTTGCAATAACACAAAATATATACCAAATTGTCAGCGAATCAAGGTTATATTGATATAAAATTTTTAATTTTACTATGTTTATCAATCAATTTCTCGAAGAGTATTTAAGTATCATTATTCTTTTCTTATTGTTTCAAAGTCTCATTGCGCAAGCAAGAGGTTCTTCTCTTCATGCCCAAGCTTTGCTTTCTAGCTGCTACTCCCTGACATGTGCTTTAGAATATTATAGCTTATAAGTACACACCCGTTACAAAAAAAAAAAAAAAAAAAAAAGAAAAGCTTATAAGTACACATACATGCATATATATATATATATATATATATATATATATATATATATATATATATTTATATGATTATGTGTAAGATAATAGTATTATTTTACTGACAGAAATTGCCAACTGTATATTCTAACTGAAGACTATTTGCTGTGACACACTCATATTTTTGTTCAGAGTGCCAACTAACCCCTCTTTTGGAATAATTTTACTCTCAGCTTTTCTAGCAGCCGTGTGATTGAACCACTACGTTTAGATCTCATCTCTAAGCCGTTGGATTAAGCAACATATTTTATTGTTTTTCACTATCTTCCTTTATAACATTTTAATGTATGTGATAGTGTACTCACATTATAAATTATAAAATTATATTAACAATCTGCACGTACGGCGTAGATATATATATTTTTAAAAATATATTATTATTTATTTTTCAAGTCATTATTATATACCATATATGTGTTATCGTATAATTAATTGTATTTTATATATATCATCATATAAGTAATCATATAATTAATAGTATTCTATATATACTTTTATATAAATAATCATATATGTTATATTTTTAAAACTTAATGCCAAATATGAAAAATCATAATTTAGGTTGGTGGTTGAAATTGGGTTTGGTATTTTTTTTATATATTTAAAATATATAAATAATGGCTATTGGAAGATATTTTAGTAAAATTTAATTTTTGAATATATGTATATTTTGAATCAATTTTAAATTATTATTTTTATTTTCAGTATGTATATAAAATTTAAATTTTGTTTTATGATTATTTTAGACAAAAGTATTTTAGGTAATTAGATTGTGCTATTTTTAATATATTTTAAAGCTGACTCAGATATATAGTTTCTCATAATATAATGTATTTCTATTTTTTAAAAATAATTTAAGCCTATTATTTGTTAGATAATTAGATTTAGTCATTTTCGTATATTTTAAAACTGACCCATATAGATAGTTTCTAATTATTTAATTTTGGTTTGTTTCATCATATAATTAATAATCTTTTATATGTACTATTATATAAATAATATAAATAATCACATATATCATATTTTAAAAATTTAGTGTGAAATATAAAAATCATAATTTAAGTTAGTGTTTCAAATTGAACTTTGTATTGTATTTTTATTATATATATTGAAAAGTTTTTTAATAACGGTTATTAGAAAATATTTTAGTAAAATTCAAATCTGTGTATATTTTTGAATAAGTTTTTGATATAAACCACTTTTAAATTTTTTTTTTTTGAAATATGTACACAAAATTTATATTTTGTTTTATGATTATTTTAAACAAAAGATATTTTTAGATAATTAGATTGAGCCATTTTCATATATTTTAAAATTATTCCACATAGATAATTTTCCATAACATAATAGACTTCCAATTTTTTTAATAATTTTTTTTTAATATACTGTTTTTCATTTTTTTCAAATATTATTATATTTTTTACTGCTATTCATGTTTTTTTAAAAATTTAGATGTACTTTAATTCTAATAATATAGATAAGGGTTATATTTCTTTAAAAGACTCGTTTGAAAGTCTTGAATAAGGTTGCGATCACATGCACTTTCTTCATTTCTCAGAATTGAACGGTAGTTTGAAGTTTTCTAAGATAAGTGGAATATGGCACGAGGGACATATTGTTTCGTCTTTGTAGATATTACCAACAATGCAACTTGAGAAGAAAACATATTGTCCTTTATTAAAATTTGCAACTAATGAATTTACAGTGCGTAAAGTTTACGAGGATCCTCAAATCTAGGTGATACTATTTGGCTGTGTTGTCATTTTCCGAAAATAAACAAGTTAAACTGGCAAGACTTTTTCCAATTTGCAAAAACGTTTCTGAAGAATAAACAGGTTCGATCCCACTTCTTGCAAATTATTAGTCATATACTTGTTGGTATCGTTTTACATAATTAAACTCAAAGACATATCGATTATTAACGGAGAATTAACGATGGGGACAGAAACAAGGAAACAATCGCAACAAGTAACGAATGCTAATTATTTATAAACACGCACAAAATAATAGTAGTAACGTTTTTTTGGTCAAAATAATCGTAGACGATTAGTTTCAAAAAAATAATAATAATAATCGTAGACGATGTGGTTCAAAAAAAATCGTAGACTATAAAAGTATTATCAATGTCATAGGAGGAAGCATAACGAATAAAAAAGAATCTAATCGTCTACGATTATTAGAATTAAAGTACTAGTATACAGTTCGAGCTACAGTTGTTTATAAGATCGAGCTACAGTTGTTTATTAGAATTAAAGTACTAGTAGATCGAGCTACAGTTGTTTATAAGACTTGGACACACTAGTGGTTAGTACTAGTTCTTAACTTCTAGGACATGGGACAACTAAGCCCCAACAACCATAAACATGGTCAAACATTAAATCATTTGGTCAAATCCCACGATCATAGTTGCTAATTAGCTGTAATTCATATACTACTACTATATATAAGTGATATGACGCGGTTGTTTATAATATACATGCGTTTTGTGCTAGACGTATAAACTATTTACTAGATTTTGACCCGCGTTTAAAAAATGCGGGTTTATTTTTGAAATTAAATAAATACTTTTATATGAATTTCTATATAATATAGCATATAAGTCTAGACAAATATCCGAAATCGAAGAACCGAATCCTGCCAAACCGAAATATCAAAACCAAAATTGAAACAAATTTCATAAATAATCCTATATTTTTAAGTAAAAAACCGAATCGGATCCAAATCAAGAACCGAAAGAGTACCCAAAATTGTAAAATACAAATTATAAACCTATTAATATTAATTATTTCTATATAACCAAATATCTTAAAGTGTTATTTATAAACCAAACTACCCAAAAACTAAATTACTTGAATATATTTTTATCTAAAATATTTAAATTTATCCAAATTATCTGATATTTTTATCTGAACAATCCGAATTACCTGTTATTTAAACTAATCTCCCACTCCTCCGACTTATAAGATGTTTTTACTTATAGTATATGAAATTACTGGGAAACCAAACCGGAACCGAATTGGACCCATTTTTTTTAATACTACCTAGTTTCTAATTTTACTACCTGAACTGAACCGAAAACCAAAATAACGAAACTGAAATTTGTAAATATCTTAATTGCTAAATGTAATGGTTCCTAAATATCCAGAACTAAAAAACCAAAAAAAAAAATACCCGAACGTAAATAAATGCTAAGACATAATTGTTTATCTACATCTAAATGATACCAAGAAAGCATTCTATTTGTACAAATTTTTTATCTCCCTTTAGCGGGGTACATATATAATTTATAAAAAAAATAAGATATAAGCAATGTCTTCATATTTAACCCAAACTCGCAGTCAAATTGGTAAATCCGATGATCCATATATAATCTGGTTCAGATTTAATAAAAACTGCTAACTAATTTTTTTTTTAGAAAAAAAACTAAAAATCCATCTTTAACCTGTAGCTTGATGCTGGTCGACCTAGTAAAAACCCAAAATGTCTGACAGTATTTCTAAGAAAACGATTTAATTTTTAATAATACATTAAAACTGAAGAAAATGGTTTATCAAGTTGTTGATTAGCTTAATTTTTAGCCAATGCTTGAATTTGGTATTAGAAATTAGTCAAACTTTTCCTTCTTATGACGGACAAAATATAAATTCAAATAAAATATTTTAAATCTGTATTTACAATTTTTCAATAAAACATGAATTAGTATATTATTTTGTATTTTTAATAGTTAAAGATATTATTTTCGTGTATAATAATATTATTTTTATAGATTAGCATTTGCAAAACTATACAGTAACTTGCATATTTATTATGTAGTCTTTGATTTTATTGTTTGCTGTAAAAATATTTTTAGTATGTGGCCATACACTTATTCAACGTATATAATAAAGATTGGTAGGCTGTTACTACTGAATTCAATAAATATCCTAAATGAGTAGTCAACCTGATTTTATATTTTGAAATCGTAATTAAACCAAATCTGCCAATTTTGTTTTGATTTTTAGTGTATATATGGTAGGCGATTTTGTAGGTAAAGGAAAAAAAATTAATGATCATTTTGCCATTAATATGGGCCATTATTAATAATTTTGTATAGTTAAAGATAAATAAAGTAAGACTAAGATTTAATTAACTAATGAATAGGTCCAACAACCTTTCATAAGTAGATTTTTTAGGAATGTTTCTGTTTTAATAGTGTAGATACAAATTTGTTCTGCAATTAACTCGTAACCGAATAGATGATTAATTAACCGCTTTACCTACCTAGATAATTATTACATTATATAATGAATAGTGATATATATGCAGATTTCATATTAAATTTTATTTTTAAATGTGTAGTTTTTGATTCGTAGTTTTAAAATTTCTCTAAGAATGTAGACTATCACAAAAAAATAATACTGTATTTGTTTTCCCAACTAAATTTTACAATTACAACTATAAACCAATAAATCAAATATGTGCGCTTGTGACAAGTATATGATGTATTTACAAAAGTAGTTAGGTGGGGAAAATAAATTAATTATGCAATTTGGAAATGCTTCTCATCATTGCAAACAAGGTAGGAGAATTAAGATCCAACCACATTATGATAAGTGACACTTGCGTACAACTCGTTCTACACTACTCCAATAATTATACGGGACCACTCTAGATTTACTGTTTCACGAAACATACACATACCTATGGTGGGCACGATCCAATATCCAAGTTTTTTAAGGTACTTATGATTTATTTTGTATGTTATAGATATCTAATATTTTTATTTGATTTATTTCATAAAAATACAGATATCCGGAAAATAAATAGATATTTCCGGATATTTATAAATACTTATAAATATCTCATATGTTTTGATTAATACAAGTAATCTTAAAGTTTGGATACAATTTTTTTTTGTATTTTTTTGCATGATATATAAAATAAAAATTAAAAAGTAGTGAATCTACAAATTTTATAAAAAATTAAACTTAGTTAACAATTATAATAATATAAAATTTAAGAAAAATGTATAATTGTAATAAAGTTTTCTCGTTTTTGTAATAATTTTTATAAGTAATAATATGAATAAGATTTGTTAAATTATATGTTAGAATAATAGTTATATAATTTTATATATAAAAAACTTTAAATATAATCAAGATATACATGTATTTATATATTACCAGATCATAAGGAATATCTGCTTTCCAAAATTTTAATATTTATTTTGATTGGATATTGATTTTTAATATTTACTTGGCTTTAAAAGTTTACATATATCCAAAATCTTCGAATCAAGTTTAACAGATAAAATGTTCTCCTTATACATATCTATAATTTTAATTATAAATTGTAATATATCCAAAACAAATCCAATTAGCGAATATTATGTTTTACCGTTTTAGACCATTTCAGTGACGATATCATATGACATACATGTATGACATTTAAAATGGAATCAGTGTTCAGCGGAATCTCGAATCAAATAACTATCCTCACATAAGTTCTATCACTAAACTTCCAAGTGACAAGCATCACATCATAGATGTGCATAGTTGTCTAATTACCAGTAACCAATGTACGAATAGAATAGTACTACCAACTCTCTATTTCATGTGCTGTAAAAGAACAATGACATACGTAGAAAGTGAGCAAAGGAATGATTAAGAAACCTTTTAATGAAGTTGGTTTAATTAAAGGTATGAGTTTCTTATTAAACTCTGTTTTAATCAGACTAATGGTAAACTATGATTAGCGTGAAGCCAATTAAAGCGAGAAGATACTCCGACCACGCGCGATGACTACTACTTATGTAGACTCGTTTATAGAAGTTTTAAAACTACAACGGCCCATAAGAAGTGGTCCAAACTCTTTTATTTGCAATAATGCTCGAGATTCCTAGGATCTTTATCATGATCGCATATCATAAACATATTTTTGTTTCTTAATCTAAACAAAAAGTCAGCTGTACCCATAAACTATAAGAAATTGTATAGCTTAGAGAAGTAAAGACCAGAAACCAAAACTAATATTTACATTCCTAGCAGAAGAAAAGAAACCAAAACTAAGAGTGTAGACTTGTCAACGAAACAGATTATGTTGTTTATAGAATTGATGATCTGTCGGATGTGTTCCCAAAAAAGAAAAAATGATTTGTTGGTAGTGAAAACTTAGCGATTGAGAAAAGTTTATCATAAAGTTCAACAACACTAATTAGGATGCCGCATCTATCAGTTGATTTTACGACCACATGCTTGTGGTCATTAGAAAAAACGTTTGTGTTGTAAACGTTTCTTTTTCAAAAGGGAGAAATAAACAAAATCAATTGAGAAATTCTCTATGATAGTATTTTATTAGTTTATTTTCAGAAACTGACCAAACTATATTTATCAAAGAGTAAATACATTCTTATATTTTTAGGGTTTATTTAACACTAGACTTTGAATAAAAGTTAAGTACGGAGATTTTGAGAACGGAAATTTTTTTTTTTTAAAAAGAAAAATTTTAAAATAAAAAGTTTAAAATAGTTTAAAAACATGTAGGAAACATTTTTGAAAAAAAATTCGAGAAATAAAGTTTACAAAAATTTCAAATTTGAAAATATATAATTCCAAATTATCAAAAATATTTATTTATTTATATATTTATAAAATAAGAAGTTAGTATTTTTTACTTCTTCAATAAAACTTCTTGTGATCATTTTTCTTTTTAATAGTTTTTGTGACAAAAATTAAAAAAATAGCTATCTAAAATAATTGCCGGAATCAATTTCACTATGAAAATGAAAACTAAATAGAGTCAATATTAATATTATGGACAACAATGTACTAAATGGTAATATATTTTTTTTAATTTCTAAAATAACATTCGATGAAATATAAGAAGTAAATATTTTAGTACTATTCCATTGGATTGGACCTAATATTATTAAAAAAAAAATCTGACATGTTAATTGGATGAAACTAAATGGGCCTCACGTGAGAGGAAGCCTACCCGCTAATTCATGTAAAGAAAGTGTGTTTCTCTCTCTCTGGGGGCACTTTGACTTTCACACTGAGCGAGCGAGAGAGATCGAACGTAACGTAGAAGAATCAGAAAGAAGGAAGGTCTATGGAAGCAGATGACGTTACAAGAAGCTCCCTTCTTCTTCTTCCTCTAGTCTTTTAGATTTCAGCTCATTTTCCTCGCCACACCCAATCCACGCTTAGGTATCTTAATCAAAACCCTCCTCCTAAGCTCTCCCCAACAATGGAAGATGCTTACGCCAGATCTGCCTCCGAGGTGCTTTGCATTTCCCACTTCTCAGTCTCCTTACTTGTTTTCGGATTTGATATGGTTGCGATCGTATACGCTTAACTGTGTCACTGTGTTGGGCGGTAGATTGATTTGCCTATTCTGTTGTTTTTGCGCAGGTTCTTGATTTCTTCGGGGTAGATCCAGCTAAGGGTCTTTCTGATTCTCAGGTATGAGTCGAGTCTCTGTAAGATCTTCCAACTTGGAATCTGGCACTTTTAACTTGAACTTGTTGAAATTGGTTGTAAATGTAGGTTGATCATCATTCTAGGATGTTTGGCAGGAATGGTATGTATTTACTTTTCACTTCTCTTGCACTTGTATTTTTGGTGTTCGTTCGTATAAAGGCAGTTAAGGAAACAGGGTACTGTAGATGGTTACGACAGGATGTCTTGGTGTTATTGTAGTGAAGCATATTGGAATTTAAGGATGCTGTAGATTATAGTTTTGGCATGTAGTTTGAAGTTCTAGTATTGTATATGACTTGCCAAGTGCACAAACTAGTATGAAACTACAAATTTTTTGTTACCTTTTCTTGTATAGTCCGTAGGATTTCCTATATAGATATGAACACTGTGAGTGGTCTTCAGTGAAAATAAACTGGGTTAAAAAATTATGAAGTTAGTATCTGCTTGAATTACAAAGGCCATACCTTTTTTATTTTATAGCAAATCATCACACCGTTAACTTTTTTTTTTAGTTCTGATCTCCTTTTAATGTTTTTTGCATGTTTTTTCCACATGATCTGCAGTACTGCCCGAAGAGAAAAGTAAGTTTGTCAATACCTGTCTTTGAATTTCATCCTTACTTCAGTAATTTATTCTTCTTAGAGGTTCAATGAAAAAGATGGGAGTTTTCTTTTTATTTCGAGATGACCATATCATGGTTTGTGAGCTGCTAGATTGTTTTAGCGCTGTGATGCTTTGTCCAGTTTTCACATTGGATTTCAATTTTTTTTTTTTCACATTGTTCACTCTTGCTCATTTTTGTGTAAGACAGTGCTATTCTATTGAAAAAGCATTTTTATATATCTTTAGCTCCTTTTGAGACTGTCATAGCTGATCGTGTTAGATTGTCTTATGGTTCTTCTTAACACGTCGACTTAGCATTTTCTGATGTGTTACCTAGGATGAGAGTTTAGAACTTCCCTGACATGTGCCAATTTTTCCTTATCTTATTCTTAATTTAATGCAGGAACTCCATTCTGGAAACTGGTTCTCAAACAGTTTGATGATTTACTTGTTAAGATATTGATTGTGGCTGCAATCGTCTCTTTTGTATTGGCTTTGGCCAATGGAGAGACTGGCTTAACAGCATTTCTAGAACCTTTTGTAAGTCACAACATCTTTTGAACACTCACACTGGTTTTCATGTTATAGTTGTTTACTTAACATATTTTATTTGGGCAACTGGATCGGCTAGTGGTTCTTTGTGGTGGAGTTTAAACTTGAAACCTTTTTGTCATTTTCGCTTTGTGGTCTTTGGGAAAAATAATTATTTATGCAATGGTCTAAAAAATATCCATAAGCAGACCAAAAGTCTTCACTGCCGTGGTTTTTAGCTTTAATAGGATTCAGACTTGTTATATGTTTCCATTTAACTAGACTTTGTGTGTGGAGCTTTCTTTGAGTGTCACAATTCATTTGAATTTACTATTCCACCACAGGTAATTCTGCTGATACTGGCTGCAAATGCGGCGGTGGGGGTGATTACGGAGACTAATGCTGAGAAGGCTCTTGAGGTATTTTGTATGCTACGGCTTAACTGATGACATATTTGCAGATACAAGTCAAATCTTGAGATTAGGTTAAGCTTAAATCTTATTTTGATTGTAACTTGTAACATTCTCTTATTTATCTTGTTTGTTTTCTCTTTGTCCTATTGTAGGAGCTACGTGCCTACCAAGCAAATATAGCTACAGTGTTACGAAATGGTACATAGATATATCTTGAGTAATTAGTATTACTGTGAAATTTACCTGACTGCTTGTCTTTTCAGTTTTTCTTTCTTATAACAAGCTACTACGATTGAAACTGCTTACTAAACGGTCGTGTTACGCTGTTGTTATATCCTCTAGAGATACTTTGTATCTTGTGTAGCAAACTCTTCTTCTGCCAAAGCAATAGCTTATTTTATTATGCTCAAGTTCTCTAGGTTATCTAAAATGATAATTAATGAGATTAAGATTTAGTTATTCAGAAATGTTTGCCCTTCCTTTTTTGTTTTGTTTTTGGCTTGGGACGTTATTCCAGGTTTTGAATATCTGCAAGTTTTTGTCTCTGATGGCATTCCGCATTAACATGTATACAATTGCAGGGTGCTTCTCTATACTACCAGCATCAGAGCTGGTGCCAGGGGACATTGTTGAAGTGACTGGTATGTGTGTTGTTTGGCAATGGTTCAGAATCTCGTTGAACTCTTAAACGCTGCTTTTCTTGACGTTTGCATGAGAACAGTGGGCTGTAAGATTCCAGCTGACCTTAGAATGATTGAGATGTCGAGCAATGAGTTTCGAGTCGATCAAGCAATTCTGACTGGTATATTATCATCGTGTTACTCATAACTTTTTAATTGCGTAGCCGCAAAAACTATATATGCTAGTAGGTGATTAGTACATTATCACTGTATATGCATTATCTAATAACACTATTAAGTTCAACAACAGTGATACTTTTTTTTTCATGTAGATTATAGTCCAAGTGATCACTTTCATTATCTGATAACACTATCTAATAACACTTCATTCTCCACCGACTACTGTATATGCATTATCTAATAACACTATTAAGTTCAACAACAGTGATACTTTTTTTTTCATGTAGATTATAGTCCAAGTGATCACTTTCATTATCTGATAACACTATCTAATAACACTTCATTCTCCACCGACTACTGAATATGCATTATCTAATAACACTATTAAGTTCAACAACAGTGATACTTTTTTTTCATGTAGATTATAGTCCAAGTGATCACTTTCAGTTCACTATTTTCATACAATGTTTCCCGGAAATTGCAGGTGAAAGCTGTTCTGTGGAGAAAGATGTTGAATGTACTTCAACAACAAATGCTGTCTACCAAGACAAGAAAAATATTTTATTCTCGGTAGGATTTATTATTCATACCTGCATTAGCTTACTGGCTTTTGATTTAATGATATTGAGATCTACTGCAATTTTCTTGCGTACACCTTAACTAGCTGTAAGATTCTTAATTTTCTCTCACTATTGGAATTAAGGCTCTACAATCTGTTGTAATCACCTATTTATTTTATATCTCTTTTGTGTGTTTTAATTTAGTAGAATGTATAATGACTGCCAGGGAACTGATGTGGTCGCGGGTAGGGGGAGGGCTGTCGTAATTGGAGTTGGTTCTAACACCGCGATGGGTAGCATACACGATTCTATGTTGCACACAGATGATGTAAGCGGTGAATATTTTTTTTTATTTCTTTATCTAATGCACCATGTACACTTTGATATACTCTCTTACCGATCAGAACTCTCTTATAGAAGAAGGTTTCATTGTACCTACGATTGGTTCAACTTTCTTCCAGTAAATTGTTTAACACTTTGCACTTTTGGCATGGTAGACTTATGCTGTATAGTATAATATCGGCATTCTGTCTGGAGGTTCTTTTCCATCTGTTTCGAAGTGCATTAACTCTCTTACTTGTAAATGTTTTTTACACAGGAGGCAACTCCATTGAAAAAGAAGCTGGACGAGTTTGGCAGCTTTTTGGCTAAGGTGAAACTCTTTACCTTTTCGGAAGTTTAGTTTTTTCATATGTAGTTAATTTCATTGGTAAATCATATGTTTCTCAACATAACATGACGTTCTCTGAGATGGTAGCCTATTCTGTTTGTATAGGTTATTGCGGGGATTTGTGTTCTTGTGTGGGTTGTCAATATTGGTCACTTCAGTGATCCTTCGCATGGTGGCTTTTTTAAAGGCGCAATTCACTATTTTAAGGTAAAGAAATTTATTCTTCTTTTATTGCAGTTTTGAATTTTTAGTTAAGGGGTACATAATCTGTGTTGTTTGCTCCCTCTTGCTGTGATGCCAAAACATGGATGTTGCTTTTCTTTAATTTTCCCAGATTGCAGTTGCCCTTGCTGTTGCAGCTATTCCTGAAGGACTTCCTGCTGTTGTTACTACGTAAGTGTTCGCTAATTTCCTTACTAGCAAATAGCAATATTAGGAGAAAGGCGAGTTTCCCAGAGAAGTAGGTCGCTCTTTTGATCATCAAATGACAATTTTTGTTTCAAGTTTCAATTCACTTAAATGTTGGTCAAGTCCAAAATGCTTTAAAACTAGTCATCCCCCACGTTGGGAGGCTACTTTGGTTATAATATTGTGGCTGAAACTGGCTATGATGCTTTCGCTATCTAGGTGTTTAGCTCTTGGAACAAAGAAAATGGCTCGTTTGAATGCGATTGTACGGTCATTGCCATCTGTCGAGACGCTTGGTTGCACTACTGTAATTTGCAGTGACAAGACTGGAACATTGACAACCAATATGATGTCCGTGTCTAAGGTTAGCATTTTAACCCTCAGTGCTCGAGCCTGTTAACTCTTATTATTGTTGTCTTCGCCGCTTGCAATCTTCAATTTGAATAGTTTTTTTGGAATATCTTAAGTCGGCAAATCTTGGCAATGCAGTTCACGTGTAAAATACACATGCTCGTATATGTTTGCAATTTTGCATGTCTCGGAGGTAGTCAAATAGAGCTTACAGAACTAGTTACAAAAATTAACAATTTGGCTTGTACATCTTCTGATTTTTTTCAGTAACTAATTGCAAGTAATTACATTCTTGCATATATGTTTGCAATTTTGCATGTCTCGGAAGTAGTCAAATAGAGCTTTCAGACTAATTATTAATATTTACAATTTTCCTGTACATCTTGTGATTTTTCAATAACTAATTGCAACTAAATTTCATTCTTTTATATAAATTTTCTCCTTGGGGTGTCGTAAATAGAATATTTGAATAGTCTTACTCTTGTGCTTGTATGCAGATATGTGTAGTCCAATCTGCAAACCATGGTCCTGTGGTTAGTGAGTTCAATGTTAGTGGGACAACTTATGCACCAGAAGGTACTGTCTTTGACAGCAACGGTCAACAGGTAATTTTTACTTGATGACAATAGATCCTATAAATTGTAAATTCTATCTCAAGATTGATTGATAAACTGATCTGGATACTGATGACAAAATATCCTAAAAACTGATATTTCTTCCGTCCCTTTTTGTATTTTTATTTTTTATACAACTTCCTGTATTTTTTGTTCCTCATTTTCATTTGATTTTTAAAATTTCATGGAGTTCCTTTCTTTGCTTATCATCTTAAGCATTTCACTAATCTCAATAATTTATTATTGTAAATGACAAAGATGAAAAACTCTAGCAAGCCTTGTAACAACACAACATTTTAAGATGAGATGCTTTCTTCTTTTGCAGCTTGACTGCCCTGCCCAGTCACCATGCCTTCACTATTTATCAATGTGTTCATCACTCTGCAATGACTCTGTTTTGCAATACAATCCAGACAAGGATTCTTATGAAAAAATTGGAGAGTCAACTGAAGTTGCTCTTCGTGTACTTGCAGAAAAGGTTTGTGTTTTTGGGTAAATTCTTGCTTTAGTAGTATTCATTTCCACAACAAGAATGTAATATAACAGACTGTTTTTGTATCCAATTTCATGTTGGATCTTAGACTTGGTCGTATACATCCAATTCTTGTCATCTTACAATATACCATGCGCAGCGGTTGAACTTGCTTAAGTCTAGAATCTGAAGGACCGTCCAACTTCTGTTGTTTAATTTTCAGGTTGGCCTCCCTGGTTTTGATTCAATGCCTTCTGCTCTAAACATGTTGAGCAAACATGAACGTGCATCATACTGCAACCATTATTGGGAAAACCAATTTAAAAAGGTGTGGCTCTAGTAACACTAGCATGTTGACCCTTGGTTTGCATGCATTTAAATGAGGAAAAAGAGCCAACAGTTGTGGACTACTTATTTTTTGTCCAAGTTTTACTGACCTTCCTTCCGTTTTACATATAAACCTGTAGTGTTACACATATAAGTTGATATTGACCTCATAACATTATACTTCAAACAACTCGTGGTAGTTTAGTATTAGTAGTTGATTGTCAACTTTATCAAAAACCTTGCAGGTTTATGCTTTGGAGTTTACACGTGACCGCAAAATGATGAGCGTCCTATGTAGCCATAAGCAAATGGATGTAATGTTTTCAAAGGGTGCTCCAGAAAGTATAATTGCTAGGTGTACTAAACTTCTCTGCAACAGTGATGGTTCTGTTGTTCCTCTCACTGCTTCTTCCCGTGCAGAACTTGAGTCTAGGTTCGCCAGGTTAGGCATCAACCCGTTTGATGAGAATTGATTTAATTTTATATTACTTTATGATGGTCATTTTTGATGCTTGTATTAATTGTAATTTTGCTCTTAAAGATATGAAATAATTGTTTGTTCCATTTTCTGACCATGCATTTTTGCAACAGTTTCGGAGATGAAACATTGAGATGCTTAGCACTAGCCTTCAAAACCGTGCCCCATGGTCAGCAAACTATTTCTTATGATAATGAGAACGACCTGACGTTTATTGGGTTGGTACGCCGTTCTTTCAAAGCTGATGGATTCAAATGGGTTTCCTAAACATTCATCATTTTTATACTTTGAAGACTTGCTCATCTTGTGCTTTCTTTGAAGGTGGGAATGCTTGATCCACCAAGAAAAGAAGTGAGAGATGCTATGCTTGCCTGTATGACTGCTGGGATTCGTGTTATAGTCGTAACGGGGGATAACAAGGTAATAGAAAAGTGAGGACATACAATTTGCTAATTACCTATATCCTTTTGGGTACTTATTCTGATTAGCTCGAAACTTCAGTCCACAGCAGAGTCAATATGTAGAAAAATAGGGGCATTCGACAATCTGGTCGATTTTTCTGGTCTGTCTTATACGGCTTCTGAATTTGAACGGCTTCCAGCGTTGCAACAAACTACAGCATTGCAACGGATGACACTTTTTTCCAGGTATGTGTTCATATGTTTCTTAAACGATAGTTTTTAAGAGCAAGGAACTGAATGTTTAATCATCATGCGTATTTCTTTTTTTTTCCCTCTAAAGCTAGAGTTATAATCGTTTATAATAAACCATAATTTTCTGCGTGTAGGGTTGAACCTTCTCACAAAAGGATGCTTGTTGAAGCCCTACAGAACCAAAATGAAGTGGTAATTCCTCTTGTTCACTAAGTTGTCATTTATTACATTTCTTCTGCATTATTGGCGTTGTTCCAAATTTTTTGGTTTGTTAACAATTTTACTTAATAGAGGAAAAGTTCTTGCTTCTAACTGTCGAAGACATGAACCTTGTTCTCCTAGGTGGCAATGACTGGTGACGGCGTAAATGATGCCCCTGCATTGAAGAAAGCTGACATTGGGATTGCCATGGGTTCTGGAACAGCTGTAGCAAAGGTGCCTTGTGTTTGTTTTTTATTAGCACCCTGTGTGACTTGATAATTTTTGGTACCCTAAAACCATCTTATCATCTTTAAAATCATAGTAATTTTCTCTTGCCCATGTGCTTTTTATCTTGATCTTTTCCTCTTAATCAGACACGTAATCCGTTAACATGGGAATTTTGTCCTCCAGATACGAGATACTTACGCAGTAGTTATTTTTTGTATTTTAAGTTGCAACTAAAAACGAAAAATATTGTTGAAAAGTTTCCGTTTTTTGCTGTTGCCATTATAGTGGTACAATACAATGTGACTGCTATAGAAAACTCTTCTGAGATCATAGAATTCTTAAGCTACTTATATGTGAGTCCTTAAACAAAATGGCTTGCCAAGGGTACTTATCTCTATGCTCTTCTGTGCTTAACGAATGTTTCTCGTGTTTTTGCATTCCAGAGCGCTTCAGATATGGTTTTGGCTGATGATAATTTTGCTTCAATAGTTGCGGTATGTTTGTTTTCTTGCACTTTTGTTATAATTATTTCTTTGTGGTTGATTCTGACGCACACTTCTCATAGTACAGCGTGGTTTACAATTTGTTTGGGCCCATATATGATATTTGTCAATTTCTATAAAATTAGAAACAAGGGTACAAATCAGTGAATCACACTGCAATATCTTTATTAATGCAACTCCTAAATATTTTCTCTTCAGGCTGTTGCGGAAGGAAGGGCTATATATAATAACACTAAGCAATTCATTAGATACATGATCTCTTCAAATATCGGGGAAGTGGTTTGTATATTTGTAGCAGCTGTACTGGGAATTCCTGATACCCTGGCACCTGTAAGTAACTTTGTTTTCCAGTCCAATCGCACCGATATTATAACAGCCTTATCTGCAAAGTTTTTGCTTTTATAAAGCTTGTCTAAATCTGTGATTCTTATGGTAAAACATTGGAGGTTCAACTTTTGTGGGTCAATTTGGTAACGGATGGATTGCCTGCAACTGCCATTGGCTTTAACAAACAAGATTCCGATGTTATGAAGGCAAAACCCCGAAAGGTAGGAGCTGTAACTGTACAGTAACACCCTGTGGCGTACTTTGTAAATAGTTCGTTGTTGCATGAATTATGGGCCCTTCCAAATTTCATAGGTTTTAATGATGACATATAATTTGAAGAGGGGATTTTAAAGTTTTCAATTAACGATTTCTGTACTGTGCATGTTTCTTTTCCAACTACTCAGACCTTGTATCTTTGTTTTTGTTTTGATTGTTGTTGAATTCCAGGTTGGTGAAGCAGTTGTCACTGGGTGGTTGTTCTTCCGCTATCTGGTTATCGGAGGTATGGTAAAAAATATGGTTCTGTAATTTATTTCAACATCTTACGACACTAAGATCTTGGAATCTTCTTGGCAAAGTAGTGAATGGTCATTGCCATCAAGCATCCGTCCATTAAAATGATTAAATTGACTAATTTATCTTCTTCTTTTCTGCAGTTTATGTTGGCCTGGCAACTGTTGCGGGCTTTATATGGTGGTTTATTTACTCTGATGGTGGTCCTAAACTTACTTACAGTGAACTGGTTAGATTTATCTCCAGCTACATTTTTTCACCATTCATTTATTACAAATGTAATTTTTTTTTCATTATATTCATTGAGAATGAAACAATCTCATTTCAGATGAATTTTGAAACGTGCGCACTTAGAGAGACAAGTTATCCCTGCAGCATATTTGAGGATCGACATCCATCAACCGTGGCTATGACAGTACTTGTTGTAGTTGAGATGTTTAATGCTCTAAATAACCTCAGCGAAAATCAATCCCTTCTGTAAGTATACTTTTCTTTTCTTGTAAACAGTTTATTTCTGTTATGATCGCAGCTATAGCATCATAGACTGTACTGCATTAGGGGGTCTTTAACGATTTCAAAAAAAGTAATACTGTTTTATAGACTATACTTGCATTCGATTGTGCAACTTGACAAGTTTGCTACGTGATCATTTGTATTGGCTTTTAATAAAGAAGGTATATGATTGCAGGGTTATAACCCCGAGGAGTAATTTATGGCTCGTTGGGTCAATTATCCTGACGATGGTTCTGCACATACTAATATTATATGTTCATCCACTAGCAGTCTTATTTTCTGTAAGTTTCCTCTTTTCCGCAAACCTTGAACAAATTTTGGCATACCCGTTTGCATTTTCTCATCCTCTCTCACTTTCCCTGCTTTATAGGTCACGCCATTGTCCTTGGGCGAATGGACCGCCGTTCTGTATCTTTCGTTTCCAGTAAGTATTCCCACTTTTGAGCTTCTTCTTCATAGTCTATTAACCCTCACAATGGAACCTTGCCTTGCCATAGAACACCTTAGTTCACATATGGATGCAAGTTCGTCAATGAACTGATCATTCAGATATGAGATGAGATATTTGAAAGAAGTGATAAAATTCCTTGAAAGATCAGTTAATTTGAATCTTTCTGTAAAAATCTGCAGGTTATCATCATTGATGAGATTCTGAAGTTCCTCTCTAGAAACACCGGTAATGTTTCAGATGTTTATAGGACCACCTATCATATCAACTGCGACGCAGATGTTCTGATATTAGTACCGAGTCTGATGTGTTATTATTCCCTGTTGTTGTTAATGTAGGCTTGAGGTTCAGGTTCAGATTAAGGAAGATGGATCAACTCCCCAAGGACCGGCGTGACAGGTAGAACAAGAACGCAAGGCATCGCTTCTTCTGTCATACAGAGTTTTGGCATTATAGATACACCAATACGAAGAGAGAGAGAGGGAGATTCTAATGCAATCCAGAAAGCTCCAACACCATAAAACTCTTTCGCTTTTAATTGTCTTTCTATATTTTGTAACAAATTTCTATGTATTCTTACACAGATCAATGCTTTCAGGTATATCGGATTTTCAAACATTTACTACTTAAAGAAGTATTTTGGTATTTGTCTCGATGCATAATCCTTGGAAGATTCCACGTATACGTTATATTGTTAATGTATCAGTCCACCAAGACCCACTGTAGCTCTCGACCTAGTAGCAACTAACATTGACTGGTTTACAGTTCTCCGATCATGTCACGACGAAATGCAAAAGATGGTGTCTATATTTTGATCACGTACTCATTATCTGTTTATGTTCTGGCATAAACGTTATTTAATTAGAATTTTGTAAGAGTGAGCAGCCTTGAATATGAATATGATATTTGATTAGGTAAAGCAGATTATGATGGCAGTGGGACAAAACAACCATAATATATTTAGTCAAAACACGAAAGAAAAGTTAACAAAATTCGGTGATTTATACATAAGCACAACGGTTTCATTGCTGTAATAATCAACATACATAACAAAACAAACACTATTAATCACATTATAAATTGAGATGCGTATGGCAAAACAAACTGGTTTATCAAATCCTTCAAAATTATATTGGAAGATTTGTATATTCACGTGGTTAGCTGAATTACGGCATGAGAAAAGTATATATCTAGTTGAAAGTTTCCACACATTCTGAAATTTGAATGTGTGAACCATTAATAACAATGGTCAGTAAATTAGTAAATTTGAATGTGTGAAAACCGAAATAACCAAACCAAATTTTCTGAATACCGAACAAATCCTAATCCTCTGAAGAACCGAAAGAAACCGATGGCTATGCTAAATGATGGCCTAAACAGAAATGTTTTTTACAGATGGACTTGCCAAATACAAAAGCCCAATATCAAATTGGCATAAAACTATCAACAGAAACCCTACGAATTATCTGGAGTAACTCAAAAGAAACTATTTGCCGTCGGAGAGAGAAAGAGAGAGATTAGGGTTCTGATGTTTCGTTTACGTAAAATTTTCTCATCCTCTTTCAACAATGTGGGGACGATTTCTCAGATCTCTTCCGTCGCCAGCACCATTCACACTCCGACTCCCAGTGCTTCACAGAAAAAGATGATCGTTTTCACTCTGAAGTCAACATCTGAGTCCTGTGCCAACGTCTTGAGCAAGATAGAGAGAGAAGAAGGGTTTCAGATCAGTAGATCTGATCTAAACCGGTGGGCTAAACTGTTTGAGAAAAAAGGACAAACTCAAAAATCTCTTCGGGTCTATTTTTGTCTCTCTGTTTCTTGAATGAGCACATCTCTTGTTCTCTTTTGCTTACTAATAGATTTCGTTTTCTTTGTAGATCCTTCATTTCAAGGAATTGAAATATCTGGGTCTCATGAACCATTTCAAGCTCTGCTCTGGAAAAAACACCGACCCTGATTACTTTGGGAAAAATTCTCTCAAAAAATTATATATATATGGCATGTCAATTATTTTTTAAAATTTTATTTAATCCTAGAATTATTAATTTTGACAACAATCATCATCATTTAAAGCGATTTAAAAAATATAAATATATTTAAAACGAAATTCCAAATTATGTCCACCGAATTTGTCTCATCATTAAAAAAATACTAACAATATAAAAACTAAAATAGCTAAACGTGTTTTCCTATTTATATTATTAAAGTTGAAGTACCAATATGAATTAAATCTTGAAATAACTTCTTACTTACATCTAATGTCGTTTTTCACTCTTAAATATAATTAGTTTTACAAAAAAACATGATAAATATGATAAATATGAGTTTCCTTATAAATCATAGGTATTACATTAAATTACCTAATATTTACCTAATCTAGGTTAGAAATTATTGTGTATAATGATTTGATTTCATTTGATTTATGTAGAGTGTGGTTCACTTTACAATGTAAATTTTCACGTGTATCAATTTTTTTTACTAATTTTGTTTATGTGTTTTAACTAAAATTTATATTATTTCCAACACACTAAGCATGAAAACCGTAAATATTAAGATTATTATACATGAACTACATTGATTTAATTTTCCATTTTGTTTAAAATAATAAATCAAAACATTGTTTTCAATTATAGAAATGGATTAAACATTTTTAAGAAAAGTTAAATACAGATATATTTTGTAAAAATTAAATGATTTTAGTCACTCAAAATAAATTCAAACATGTTTAAATAGACGACCAATACAATTACATGGATTTAAATAGATAAAAACTATTGTGAAGTTTAAAGTAAATGAGTTCAAACGGTCGAAACATAAATTTAGTCGCTAAAAATGAGATGAATTTAAATATGGTGAATTTACCATTTTATTATTCTTAATAAAGTATTTGATGAATTTTTATTAGATTTCTGCAATGGATAGCATTTTGCGCTTTTAAAGTGCGGATCAAAATCTAGTCTACATATTATAAGCGGACAACAAACTAATCTAGGTGTTTTGAATTTCATGTTTGTAAAAGCAAGTAGACACTATGCAAGTCCCATGAATGGTTGTAGACAAAATACAAGTCTACAAATTTCTAATCTACCATAAACTACTTGACATTGCAGTAAATTTTGACAGGCTTTGTATTTTACCATATTTTTTTTTTGAAAAAAAAACATAGATCTACAAAAAGAAAGTTAAACATAATGATATTACAAATTCTAGAACTGATATAAAAAGACAATACAAGTTACTAATTTCATAAAAAGGTGATAGAATTGTATGAAAATTATGTTGAACTATAAATTTTTGTTTTAGTGAAAAAAAAAATCTGTTTTAACATAAAAGATGTTTTAAGAAGATGAATGTGTAACAATGGTGATTCTTGACCTTATTATTTTCTTTTTTGAAGGATATGTTTCCTTTTTGGATAAAAAGCGATCAATATTATTTTAAGTGTTATATTTAACATTAATTTTATTTTCATTTCATTAAATACAAACTTTGTTTCTTTATATATAAGGAAATTAATTATTCTTTTGTTTTTATATGGTATATAAAGAAACCTACTTACGTATTTATGGGTAATGTAGTAAAAGGGTCTCCATCAAATTTTGGAAAATCTATATAAGTTATTTGGGCTATTTAATATATTTATTAGGCTATTGTAGCAAATGTCCCATTAAAATATTACATTAGTAGGTAAAAATTAAAAAGTCTTGCTATTTAAATTATACAAACACAAAATGTAATTCTCAAAATGAAACATATGAAATTAATAGAAATGCCTTTTATAGATGGTCTTGCAAAATACAAAGGCCCAATAGGAAATTGGCATAAAACTATCAACAGAAACCCTACGAATTATCTAGAGTAACTCAAAAGAAACTATTTGCCGTCGGAGAGAGAAAGAGAGAGATTAGGGTTCTGATGTTTCGTTTACGTAAAATTTTCTCATCCTCTTTCAACAATGTGGGGAGGATTTCTCAGATCTCTTCCGTCGCCAGCACCATTCACACTCCGACTCCCAGTGCTTCACAGAAAAGGATGATCGTTTCCACTCTGAAGTTAACATCTGAGTCATGTGCCAACGTCTTGAGCAAGATAGAGAGAGAAGAAGGGTTTCAGATCAGTAGATCTGATCTAAACATGTGGGCTAAACTGTTTGAGAAACAAGGGCAAACTCAGAAATCTCTTCAGGTCTGTTTTTGTCTCTCTGTTTCTTGAATGAGCACATCTCTTGTTCTCTTTTGCTTACTAATAGATTTCGTTTTCTTTGTAGATCCTTCGTTTCAAGGAATTGAAATATCTGGGTCTCATGAACCATTTCAAGCTCTGCTCTGGAAAAAACACCGACCCTGATTACTTTGGGAAAAGTTCTCTCAAAAAATTATATATATATGGCATGTCAATTATTTTTTAAAATTTTATTTAATCCTAGAATTATTAATTTTGACAACAATCATCATCATTTAAAGCGATTTTAAAAAATATAAATATATTTAAAACAAAATTCCAAATTATGTCCACCGAATTTGTCTCATCATTAAAAAAAATACTAACAATATAAAAACTAAAATAACTAAACGTTTTTTCCTATTTATATTATTAAAGTTGAAGTACCAATATGAATTAAATCTTGAAATAACTTCTCACTTACATCTAATGTCAGTTTTCACTCTTAAATATAATTAGTTTTTCAAAAAACATGATAAATATGATAAATATGAGTTTCCTTATAAATCATAGGTATTACATTAAATTACCTAATATTTACCTAATCTAGGTTATAAATTATTGTGTATAATTATTTGATTTCATTTGATTTATGTAGAGTGTGGTTCACTTTACAATGTAAATTTTCACGTGTATCAATTTTTTTTACTAATTTTGTTTATGTGTTTTAACTAAAATTTATATTATTTGGAACACACTAAGCATGACAACCGTAAATATTAAGATTATTATACATGAACTACATTGATTTAATTTTCCATTTTGTTTAAAATAATAAATCAAAACATTGTTTTCAATTATAGAAATGGATTAAACATTTTTAAGAAAAGTTAAATACAGATATATTTTGTAAAAATTAAATGATTTTAGTCACTCAAAATAAATTCAAACATGTTTAAATAGACGACCAATACAATTACATGGATTTAAATAGATAAAAACTATTGTGAAGTTTAAAGTAAATGAGTTCAAACGGTCGAAACATAAATTTAGTCGCTAAAAATGAGATGAATTTAAATATGGTGAATTTACCATTTTATTATTCTTAATAAAGTATTTGATGAATTTTTATTAGATTTCTGCAATGGATAGCATTTTGCGCTTTTAAAGTGCGGATCAAAATCTAGTCTACATATTATAAGCGGACAACAAACTAACCTAGGTGTTTTGAATTTCATGTTTGTAAAAGCAAGTAGACACTATGCAAGTCCCATGAATGGTTGTAGACAAAATACAAGTCTACAAATTTCTAATCTACCATAAACTACTTGACATTGCAGTAAATTTTGACAGGCTCTGTATTTTACCATTTTTTTTTTGAAAAAAAAACATAGATCTACAAAAAGAAAGTTAAACATAATGATATTACAAATTCTAGAACTGATATAAAAAGACAATACAAGTTACTGATTTCATAAAATGGTGATAGAATTGTATGAAAATTATGTTGAACTATAAATTTTTGTTTTAGTGCAAAAAAAATCCGTTTTAACATAAAAGATGTTTTAAGAAGATGAATGTGTAACAATGGTGATTCTTGACCTTATTATTTTCTTTTTTGAAGGATATGTTTTCCTTTTTTGATAAAAAGCGATCAATATTATTTTAAGTGTTATATTTAACATTAATTTTATTTTCATTTCATTAAATACAAACTTTGTTTCTTTATACGTAAGGAAATTAATTATTCTTTTGTTTTTATATGGTATATAAAGAAACCTACTTATGTATTTATGGATAATGTAGAAAAAGTGTCTCCATCAAATTTTGGAAAATCTATATAAGTTATTTGGGCTATTTGATATATTTATTAGGCTATTGTAGCAAATGTCCCATTAAAATATTACATCAGTAGGTAAAAATTAAAAAGTCTTGCTATTTAAATTATACAAACACAAAATGTAATTCTCAAAATGAAACATATGAAATTAATATAAATGCCTTTTACAGATGGTCTTGCAAAATACAAAGGCCCAATAGGAAATTGGCATAAAACTATCAACAGAAATCCTACGAATTATCTGGAGTAACTCAAAAGAAACTATTTGCCGTCGGAGAGAGAAGAGAGAGATTAGGTTCTGATGTTTCGTTTACGTAAAATTTTCTCATCCTCTTTCAACAATGTGGGGAGGATTTCTCAGATCTCTTCCGTCGCCAGCACCATTCACACTCCGACTCCCAGTGCTTCACAGAAAAGGATGATCGTTTCCACTCTGAAGTCAACATCTGAGTCATGTGCCAACGTCTTGAGCAAGATAGAGAGAGAAGAAGGGTTTCAGATCAGTAGATCTGATCTAAATAGGTGGGCTAAACTGTTTGAGAAACAAGGGCAAACTCAGAAATCTCTTCAGGTCTGTTTTTGTCTCTCTGTTTCTTGAATGAGCACATCTCTTGTTCTCTTTTGCTTACTAATAGATTTCGTTTTCTTTGTAGATCCTTCGTTTCAAGGAATTGAAATATCTGGGTCTCATGAACCATTTCAAGCTCTGCTCTGGAAAAAACACCGACCCTGATTACTTTGGGAAAAGTTCTCTCAAAAAATTATATATATATGGCATGTCAATTATTTTTTAAAATTTTATTTAATCCTAGAATTATTAATTTTGACAACAATCATCATCATTTAAAGCGATTTTAAAAAATATAAATATATTTAAAACGAAATTCCAAATTATGTCCACCGAATTTGTCTCATCATTAAAAAAATACTAACAATATAAAAACTAAAATAGCTAAACGTTTTTTCCTATTTATATTATTAAAGTTGAAGTACCAATATGAATTAAATCTTGAAATAACTTCTCACTTACATCTAATGTCAGTTTTCACTCTTAAATATAATTAGTTTTACAAAAAACATGATAAATATGATAAATATGAGTTTCCTTATAAATCATAGGTATTACATTAAATTACCTAATATTTACCTAATCTAGGTTATAAATTATTGTGTATAATGATTTGATTTCATTTGATTTATGTAGAGTGTGGTTCACTTTACAATGTAAATTTTCACGTGTATCAATTTTTTTTACTAATTTTGTTTATGTGTTTTAACTAAAATTTATATTATTTGGAACACACTAAGCATGACAACCGTAAATATTAAGATTATTATACATGAACTACATTGATTTAATTTTCCATTTTGTTTAAAATAATAAATCAAAACATTGTTTTCAATTATAGAAATGGATTAAACATTTTTAAGAAAAGTTAAATACAGATATATTTTGTAAAAATTAAATGATTTTAGTCACTCAAAATAAATTCAAACATGTTTAAATAGACGACCAATACAATTACATGGATTTAAATAGATAAAAACTATTGTGAAGTTTAAAGTAAATGAGTTCAAACGGTCGAAACATAAATTTAGTCGCTAAAAATGAGATGAATTTAAATATGGTGAATTTACCATTTTATTATTCTTAATAAAGTATTTGATGAATTTTTATTAGATTTCTGCAATGGATAGCATTTTGCGCTTTTAAAGTGCGGATCAAAATCTAGTCTACATATTATAAGCGGACAACAAACTAACCTAGGTGTTTTGAATTTCATGTTTGTAAAAGCAAGTAGACACTATGCAAGTCCCATGAATGGTTGTAGACAAAATACAAGTCTACAAATTTCTAATCTACCATAAACTACTTGACATTGCAGTAAATTTTGACAGGCTTTGTATTTTACCATTTTTTTTTTTGAAAAAAAACCTAGATCTACAAAAAGAAAGTTAAACATAATGATATGACAAATTCTAGAACTGATATAAAAAGACAATACAAGTTACTGATTTAATAAAAAGGTGATAGAATTGTATGAAAATTATGTTGAACTATAAATTTTTGTTTTAGTGAAAAAAAAATCCGTTTTAACATAAAAGATGTTTTAAGAAGATGAATGTGTAACAATGGTGATTTTTGACCTTATTATTTTCTTTTTTGAAGGATATGTTTTCCTTTTTTGTGAAAAACGATCAATATTATTTTAAGTGTTATATTTAACATTAATTTTATTTCCATTTCATTAAATACAAACTTTGTTTCTTTATATGTAAGGAAATTAATTATTCTTTTGTTTTTATATGGTATATAAAGAAACATACTTACGTATTTATGGATAATGTAGAAAAAGTGTCTCCATCAAATTTTGGAAAATCTATATAAGTTATTTGGGCTATTTGATATATTTATTAGGCTATTGTAGCAAATGTCCCATTAAAATATTACATCAGTAGGTAAAATTAAAAAGTCTTGCTATTTAAATTATACAAACACAAAATGTAATTCTCAAAATGAAACATATGAAATTAATAAAAATGCCTTTTACAGATGGTCTTGCAAAATACAAAGGCCCAATAGGAAATTGGCATAAAACTTTCAACAAAAACCCTACGAATTATCTGGAGTAACTCAAAAGAAACTATTTGCCGTCGGAGAGAGAAAGAGAGAGATTAGGGTTCTGATGTTTCGTTTACGTAAAATTTTCTCATCCTCTTTCAACAATGTGGGGAGGATTTCTCAGATCTCTTCCGTCGCCAGCACCATTCACACTCCGACTCCCAGTGCTTCACAGAAAAGGATGATCGTTTCCACTCTGAAGTCAACATCTGAGTCATGTGCCAACGTCTTGAGCAAGATAGAGAGAGAAGAAGGGTTTCAGATCAGTAGATCTGATCTAAACAGATGGGCTAAACTGTTTGAGAAACAAGGGCAAACTCAGAAATCTCTTCAGGTCTGTTTTTGTCTCTCTGTTTCTTGAATGAGCACATCTCTTGTTCTCTTTTGCTTACTAATAGATTTCGTTTTCTTTGTAGATCCTTCGTTTCAAGGAATTGAAATATCTGGGTCTCATGAACCATTTCAAGCTCTGCTCTGGAAAAAACACCGACCCTGATTACTTTGGGAAAAGTTCTCTCAAAAAATTATATATATATGGCATGTCAATTATTTTTTAAAATTTTATTTAATCCTAGAATTATTAATTTTGACAACAATCATCATCATTTAAAGCGATTTTAAAAAATATAAATATATTTAAAACGAAATTCCAAATTATGTCCACCGAATTTGTCTCATCATTAAAAAAAATACTAACAATATAAAAACTAAAATAGCTAAACGTTTTTTCCTATTTATATTATTAAAGTTGAAGTACCAATATGAATTAAATCTTGAAATAACTTCTTATTTACATCTAATGTCATTTTTCACTCTTAAATATAATTAGTTTTACAAAAAACATGATAAATATGATAAATATGAGTTTCCTTATAAATCATAGGTATTACATTAAAATACCTAATATTTACCTAATCTCGGTTATAAATTATTGTGTATAATGATTTGATTTCATTTGATTTATGTAGAGTGTGGTTCACTTTACAATGTAAATTTTCACGTGTATCAATTTCTTTTACTAATTTTGTTTATGTGTTTTAACTAAAATTTATATTATTTCGAACACACTAAGCATGACAACCGTAAATATTAAGATTATTATACATGAACTACATTGATTTAATTTTCCATTTTGTTTAAAATAATAAATCAAAACATTGTTTTCAATTATAGAAATGGATTAAACATTTTTAAGAAAAGTTAAATACAGATATATTTTGTAAAAATTAAATGATTTTAGTCACTCAAAATAAATTCAAACATGTTTAAATAGATGACCAATACAATTACATGGATTTAAATAGATAAAAAATATTGTGAAGTTTAAAGTAAATGAGTTCAAACGGTCGAAACATAAATTTAGTCGCTAAAAATGAGATGAATTTAAATATGGTGAATTTACCATTTTATTATTCTTAATAAAGTATTTGATGAATTTTTATTAGATTTCTGCAATGGATAGCATTTTGCGCTTTTAAAGTGCGGATCAAAATCTAGTCTACATATTATAAGCGGACAACAAACTAATCTAGGTGTTTTAAATTTCATGTTTGTAAAAGCAAGTAGACACTATGCAAGTCCCATGAATGGTTGTAGACAAAATACAAGTCTACAAATTTCTATTCTACCATAAACTACTTGACATTGCAGTAAATTTTGACAGGCTTTGTATTTTACCATATTTTTTTTTTTGAAAAAAAAAACATAGATCTACAAAAAGAAAGTTAAACATAATGATATTACAAATTCTAGAACTGATATAAAAAGACAATACAAGTTACTGATTTCATAAAAAGGTGATAGAATTGTATGAAAATTATGTTGAACTATAAATTTTTGTTTTAGTGAAAAAAAAATCCGTTTTAACATAAAAGATGTTTTAAGAAGATGAATGTGTAACAATGGTGATTCTTGACCTTATTATTTTCTTTTTTGAAGGATATGTTTTCCTTTTTTGATAAAAAGCGATCAATATTATTTTAAGTGTTATATTTAACATTAATTTTATTTCCATTTCATTAAATACAAACTTTGTTTCTTTTTATGTAAGGAAATTAATTATTCTTTTGTTTTTATATGGTATATAAAGAAACCTACTTACGTATTTATGGATAATGTAGAAAAAGTGTCTCCATCAAATTTTGGAAAATCTATATAAGTTATTTGGGCTATTTGATATATTTATTAGGCTATTGTAGCAAATGTCCCATTAAAATATTACATCAGTAGGTAAAAATTAAAAAGTCTTGCTATTTAAATTATACAAACACAAAATGTAATTATCAAAATGAAACATATGAAATTAATAGAAATGCCTTTTACAGATGGTCTTGCAAAATACAAAGGCCCAATAGAAAATTGGCATAAAATTATCAACAGAAACCCTACGAATTATCTGGAGTAACTCAAAAGAAACTATTTGCCGTCGGAGAGAGAAAGAGAGAGATTAGGGTTCTGATGTTTCGTTTACGTAAAATTTTCTCATCCTCTTTCAACAATGTGGGGAGGATTTCTCAGATCTCTTCCGTCGCCAGCACCATTCACACTCTGACTCCCAGTGCTTCACAGAAAAGGATGATCGTTTCCACTCTGAAGTCAACATCTGAGTCATGTGCCAACGTCTTGAGCAAGATAGAGAGAGAAGAAGGGTTTCAGATCAGTAGATCTGATCTAAACCGGTGGGCTAAACTGTTTGAGAAACAAGGGCAAACTCAGAAATCTCTTCAGGTCTGCTTTTGTCTCTCTGTTTCTTGAATGAGCACATCTTTTGTTCTCTTTTGCTTACTAATAGATTTCGTTTTCTTTGTAGATCCTTCGTTTCAAGGAATTGAAATATCTGGGTCTCATGAACCATTTCAAGCTCTGCTCTGGAAAAAACACCGACACTGATTACTTTGGGAAAAGTTCTCTCAAAATATTATATATATATGGCATGTCAATTATTTTTTAAAATTTTATTTAATCCTAGAATTATTAATTTTGACAACAATCATCATCATTTAAAGCGATTTTAAAAAATATAAATATATTTAAAACGAAATTCCAAATTATGTCCACCGAATTTGTCTCATCATTAAAAAAAATACTAACAATATAAAAACTAAAATATCTAAATGTTTTTTTCTATTTATATTATTAAAGTTTAAGTACCAATATGAATTAAATCTTGAAATAACTTTTTACTTACATCTAATGTCATTTTTCACTCTTAAATATAATTAGTTTTACAAAAAACATGATAAATATGATAAATATGAGTTTCCTTATAAATCATAGGTATTACATTAAATTACCTAATATTTACCTAATCTAGGTTAGAAATTATTGTGTATAATGATTTGATTTCATTTGATTTATGTAGAGTGTGGTTCACTTTACAATGTAAATTTTCACGTGTATCAATTTTTTTTACTAATTTTGTTTATGTGTTTTAACTAAAATTTATATTATTTCGAACACACTAAGCATGACAACCGTAAATATTAAGATTATTATATATGAACTACATTGATTTAATTTTCCATTTTGTTTAAAATAATAAATCAAAACATTGTTTTCAATTATAGAAATGGATTAAACATTTTTAAGAAAAGTTAAATACAGATATATTTTGTAAAAATTAAATGATTTTAGTCACTCAAAATAAATTCAAACATGTTTAAATAGACGACCAATACAATTACATGGATTTAAATAGATAAAAACTATTGTGAAGTTTAAAGTAAATGAGTTCAAACGGTCGAAACATAAATTTAGTCGCTAAAATGAGATGAATTTAAATATGGTGAATTTACCATTTTATTATTCTTAATAAAGTATTTGATGAATTTTTATTAGATTTCTGCAATGGATAGCATTTTGCGCTTTTAAAGTGCGGATCAAAATCTAGTCTACATATTATAAGCGGACAACAAACTAATCTAGGTGTTTTGAATTTCATGTTTGTAAAAGCAAGTAGACACTATGCAAGTACCATGAATGGTTGTAGACAAAATACAAGTCTACAAATTTCTAATCTACCATAAACTACTTGACATTGCAGTAAATTTTGACAGGCTTTGTATTTTACCATTTTTTTTTTTGAAAAAATTTTGAAAAAAAAAACATAGATCTACAAAAAGAAAGTTAAACATAATGATATTACAAATTCTAGAACTGATATAAAAAGACAATACAAGTTACTGATTTCATAAAAAGGTGATAGAATTGTATGAAAATTATGTTGAACTATAAATTTTTGTTTTAGTGAAAAAAAAATCCGTTTTAACATAAAAGATGTTTTAAGAAGATGAATGTGTAACAATGGTGATTCTTGACCTTATTATTTTCTTTTTTGAAGGATATGTTTCCTTTTTTGATAAAAAGCGATCAATATTATTTTAAGTGTTATATTTAACATTAATTTTATTTTCATTTCATTAAATACAAACTTTGTTTCTTTATATGTAAGGAAATTAATTATTCTTTTGTTTTTATATGGTATATAAAGAAACCTACTTACGTATTTATGGGTAATGTAGTAAAAGTGTCTCCATCAAATTTTGGAAAATCTATATAAGTTATTTGGGCTATTTGATATATTTATTAGGCTATTGTAGCAAATGTCCCATTAAAATATTACATCAGTAGGTAAAAATTAAAAAGTCTTGCTATTTAAATTATACAAACACAAAATGTAATTCTCAAAATGAAACATATGAAATTAATAGAAATGCCTTTTACAGATGGTCTTGCAAAATACAAAGGCCCAATAAAAAATTGGCATAAAACTATAAACAGAAACCCTACGAATTATCTGGAGTAACTCAAAAGAAACTATTTGCCGTCAGAGAGAGAAAGAGAGAGATTAGGGTTCTGATGTTTCGTTTACGTAAAATTTTCTCATCCTCTTTCAACAATGTGGGGAGGATTTCTCAGATCTCTTCCGTCGCCAGCACCATTCACACTCTGACTCCCAGTGCTTCACAGAAAAGGATGATCGTTTCCACTCTGAAGTCAACATCTGAGTCATGTGCCAACGTCTTGAGCAAGATAGAGAGAGAAGAAGGGTTTCAGATCAGTAGATCTGATCTAAACCGGTGGGCTAAACTGTTTGAGAAACAAGGGCAAACTTAGAAATCTCTTCAGGTCTGTTTTTGTCTCTCTGTTTCTTGAATGAGCACATCTCTTGTTCTCTTTTGCTTACTAATAGATTTCGTTTTCTTTGTAGATCCTTCGTTTCAAGGAATTGAAATATCTGGGTCTCATGAACCATTTCAAGCTCTGCTCTGGAAAAAACACCGACCCTGATTACTATGGGAAAAGTTCCCTCAAAAAATTATATATATATGGCATGTCAATTATTTTTTAAAATTTTATTTAATCCTAGAATTATTAATTTTGACAACAATCATCATCATTTAAAGCGATTTTAAAAAATATAAATATATTTAAAACGAAATTCCAAATTATGTCCACCTGTCTCATCATTAAAAAAAATACTAACAATATAAAAACTAAAATAGCTAAACGTGTTTTCCTATTTATATTATTAAAGTTGAAGTACCAATATGAATTAAATATTGAAATAACTTCTTACTTACATCTAATGTCATCTTTCACTCTTAAATATAATTAGTTTTACAAAAAACATGATAAATATGATAAATATGAGTTTCCTTATAAATCATAGGTATTACATTAAATTACCTAATATTTTCCTAATCTAGGTTAGAAATTATTGTGTATAATGATTTGATTTCATTTGATTTATGTAGAGTGTGGTTCACTTTACAATGTAAATTTTCACGTGTATTAATTTTTTTACTAATTTTGTTTATGTGTTTTAACTAAAATTTATATTATTTCGGACACACTAAGCATGACAACCGTAAATATTAAGATTATTATACATGAACTACATTGATTTAATTTTCCATTTTGTTTAAAATAATAAATCAAAACATTGTTTTCAATTATAGAAATGGATTAAACATTTTTAAGAAAAGTTAAATACAGATATATTTTGTAAAAATTAAATGATATTAGTCACTCAAAATAAATTCAAACATGTTTAAATAGACGACCAATACAATTACATGGATTTAAATAGATAAAAACTATTGTGAAGTTTAAAGTAAATGAGTTCAAACGGTCGAAACATAAATTTAGTCGCTAAAATGAGATGAATTTAAATATGGTGAATTTACCATTTTATTATTCTTAATAAAGTATTTGATGAATTTTTATTAGATTTCTGCAATGGATAGCATTTTGCGCTTTTAAAGTGCGGATCAAAATCTAGTCTACATATTATAAACGGACAACAAACTAATCTAGGTGTTTTGAATTTCATGTTTGTAAAAGCAAGTAGACACTATGCAAGTCCCATGAATGGTTGTAGACAAAATACAAGTCTACAAATTTCTAATCTACCATAAACTACTTGACATTGCAGTAAATTTTGACAGGCTTTGTATTTTACCATTTTTTTTTTGAAAAAAAAACATAGATCTACAAAAAGAAAGTTAAACATAATGATATTACAAATTCTAGAACTGATATAAAAAGACAATACAAGTTACTGATTTCATAAAAAGGTGATAGAATTGTATGAAAATTATGTTGAACTATAATTTTTTGTTTTAGTGAAAAAAAAAATCCGTTTTAACATAAAAGATGTTTTAAGAAGATGAATGTGTAACAATGGTGATTCTTGACCTTATTATTTTCTTTTTTGAAGGATATGTTTCCTTTTTTGATAAAAAGCGATCAATATTATTTTAAGTGTTATACTTAACATTAATTTTATTTTCATTTCATTAAATACAAACTTTGTTTCTTTATATGTAAGGAAATTAATTATTCTTTTGTTTTTATATGGTATATAAAGAAACCTACTTACGTATTTATGGGTAATGTAGTAAAAGTGTCTCCATCAAGTTTTGGAAAATCTATATAAGTTATTTGGGCTATTTGATATATTTATTAGGCTATTGTAGCAAATGTCCCATTAAAATATTACATCAGTAGGTAAAAATTAAAAAGTCTTGCTATTTAAATTATACAAACACAAAATGTAATTCTCAAAATGAAACATATGAAATTAATAGAAATGCCTTTCACAGATGGTCTTGCAAAATACAAAGGCCCAATAGGAAATTGGCATAAAACTATCAACAGAAACCCTACGAATTATCTGGAGTAACTCAAAAGAAACTATTTGCCGTCGGAGAGAGAAAGAGAGAGATTAGGGTTCTGATGTTTCGTTTACGTAAAATTTTCTCATCCTCTTTCAACAATGTGGGAAGGATTTCTCAGATCTCTTCCGTCGCCAGCACCATTCACACTCCGACTCCCAGTGCTTCACAGAAAAGGATGATCGTTTCCACTCTGAAGTCAACATCTGAGTCCTATGCCAACGTCTTGAGCAAGATAGAGAGAGAAGAAGGGTTTCAGATAACTAGATCTGATCTAAACCGGTGGGCTAAACTGTTTGAGAAACAAGGGCAAACTCAGAAATCTCTTCAGGTCTGTTTTTGTCTCTCTATTTCTTGAATGAGCACAATTAATGGACGCAAATGTCGCCATGGCGCAAAGCGAGGCCTTGTGATATCTTGCATATTTGCATTGTTTTAGCTATTCATTCATAAACATTTGCATCATATAGATTAGGATTTAGACATGTTTAGGTTGCATTTGGCATACATATGTCTCTATCAGGTATTGAAACACCACATGGAGTTCTTGGAGACATTTGGAGGCAATGTGATCAAAAAGGGAGTGAAAGATGAACATGGATGGAGGCCTTAGAGAAATCTTCTGTTGCTAAGATTTTGTGGAGACACAGGAAATTGAGTTAGCTTTCTAATGGAAGTGGTTTCAAGTCATTTGGAGATGTAATGGAGAAGTTACGATCAATTTACTAGAGGCATATCCATCCTGGTCGAGAACCGCAGAGTGACCTTCCGGAGCGACCCCCCAAGGTCGCTCCCAACCAGAGCGACCAACCAGAGCGACCCACCTAAGTAGCTCGCGTTTTCATCGCCCGGAGACACAAAAATAGAGGCTGGAGCGACCTCTCAGAGCGACCCCCCAAGGTCGCTCCAGCCCCTTTTGCTACACGATTTTATGATTTTTCAAGGACCTTTTTGCAATTTCTTATGCACGTTTTTACTTTGAAAAACCTAATGTTTAAGGATGTTGTAGCCACCTTTTGGCAGATAATCTTTTATCTATTGAAGAACACAAAACTCTCTCAAGAAAAGTTCTCTTTTGGTTTTGATTGTTCTTGTGTTCTTGTGATTTTCTTCTAATTCTCTATATGATTCATCTGAAATCCACCATGGGTTTAAGAGGAATCATGGAGATTAGTGAGTAATCACCTTTTGGATTCATGGGTTAGGGTGATTAAGGGTGTTTAGGCTAGTTCTAGGATGTTTTAGGTATAGATCATACTTGTTCCTTGCATAGTAGAGTGATCTTAATGCATCATTTGAGTAGGCCACTCAAAGGGTGATCTCTAGGCATTTCTCACCCGACAGGTGTTTGATGAAATGCCTGAGTCAACTCTCCTAGGCTTTTAGTGTACTTTGCCAAAGACATTTGTTGTTAAAGATGCTAAGATAGCTAATAGACTTGTTAGTAATGATTACTTGCATGTTATTCAACCAAAGACATTTGATGTTTGAGACATGTTAGCAAATGAGCATTCATCTAGACATAGAGCTTGCTTAGAATTGTGTCTAGGCTTAAGGTTGATAGTTTGATTTATCATTTACATTCCTTAGTTCGAAACCTGATCACCCAAGGTCTAAATCCCTATACCCATGAGTTCTCCTTTCCAATAGCTTAAAAGTATCATTTTTGTTACTTGCATTCTAGTTTTAGTTTTAAAACCATCCAATTCACTGATTGCACTTAGATTAGGCAAATACTTGCATTCTCTCTGATTTTAAATCCCTCAGATTTGGTTCGACAACTTACTACCACTATACTATCATTTGACTTAGGAGCCTCAAAACTCCTAACATCAAATTGGCGCCGTTGCCAAATTCTGAGTTTGATTTAAACATTGAGATTTAGTCATTTGCTTGAGACTAAGTCATTTTTATTTTTTTTTGTAAGTTATTGATTCTCTTCTTCACTCTTTGTGATTTTCAGGTGTATGAACTTGAGGAGCAAAGGTACATCAAACCTTGCTCCAAGAGCCGAAGACATCAGAGCTTTAGAGAGAGAGTGTGCTAGAAAGAGAAGAGAAGAAGAGCAACAAGCTTCACTGCAGACACAGGAAGCTGAGATGGCTGATCCACAAAATCCTCTGAACCCCAATGGAGTAAACAATGCTCCACAAGGGCCCCAACAGCGACCAGCTCGCCCCATTGGCACTTATGACTGCCCCACCATCCATGGTCCTAGACTTGGAATCCGAGCACCAGCTGTGGCTGCTAACAATTTTGAGATCAAGTCAGGACTGCTAAACTGCATAGAGAACAACAAGTATCATGGTCTGGCTGTGGAGGACCCATTTGATCACTTGGATAAGTTTGACAGCTACTGTGGTATGTCAAAGACTAATGGTGTGTCAGAGGATGTCTTAAAGCTCAAGCTATTCCCTTTCTCTTTGGGGGATAAAGCACGTCAATGGGAGAAGTCTCTACCAAGTGACTCTATCACCACTTGGGAAGACTGCAAAAGAGCATTCTTGGAGAAGTTCTTCTCTACCTCAAGAACTGCTAAGTTGAGGAATGAGATCTCCAGCTTCCAACAGAAGAACTTGGAAGGATTCAGTGAAGCTTGGGAGAGATTCAATGGTTACCAAGCTCAGTGCCCACACCATGGATTCTCTAAGGAGAGCTTGCTGAGCACATTCTACAGAGGTGCTCTTCCTAAGTACAGAGCCAGACTGGATACAGCTAGCAATGGGTTCTTTTTGGGGAGAACTGAGGAAGAGGCAGAGGCTCTAGTTGACAACATGGTTAAGAGTGATGCAGTCTACAGTGGAGACCATGACAGAAGCAGCAGAGGTGATGACAATCAAACAAGGAATGAGATAAAGGCTCTTCAGGAGAAGATTGACAAACTCATTGCTGATAAGGCCACACAAGCGCAGGTGAACTTTGTTGGCAACCCAAGCCAGGAGATACCTCCTACTGTCAATGAGGTTGAGGGTTTGGAAGGGCAAGAAGAATTGTGTTTCATCAACAGTAATGGTAGCTGGTACAAGAAGGAACCCAACTTTCAGTACAACAACTACCAACAGAAGCCCTATTCAAACAACCAGCAGAGTGGTTTTCAGCCTCGAAACAACCAGCAGAGCAACTATCAGCCTCAGCAAAACTCCTCTCCTAACTCCTCTGCCCCTCAACAGAGCAGCACTGATGCCTTACTGAAACAGATCTTGGAGTCTCAGACTAGAAGTGAGAAGCATGTGGGCTATGAGCTGAAGAACCTTCACTCCAAGATTGATGGGAGCTACAATGAGCTCAACAACAAATTCTCCCACCTTGCTTCTTCTGTCAAGAATTTGGAGAATCAGTTTGCTTCCATGAGCTCCCATCAGAACCGCCAGCAAGGATCTCTACCTGGAAAGTCAGATCAAAACCCCAAGGAAGCAAAAGCTGTCACACTTAGGAGTGGTAAGCAGTTGACTCCTGTAACCCTCACCAAGGATGCTGAGAAACAAGGTGAGGAGGTGGCCATTAACCTAGATGATGAAGTGGTCATTGTTGATGAGAAAACAGATGCTGAGATCTTGGAGAAGATTGTGCAAGCTAAGGGTAAAGGAAAGGTTGGAGAAGAGAAGAAAACAACAAAAGATGGTGAATCTGCTGCTCCAGCTAGTGAGAGCTCTCCTGTCCCCCCTCCCTATGAACCAAAGCTTCCATTCCCTGGTAGATTCAAGAAGCAGCTGCTACAGAAGTACAAGGCTTTGTTTGAGAAGCAGATGAGTGAAGCTCAGGTTACAATGCCCATCATTGATGCTTTCATGCTGATTCCTCAATACAGCAAACTCCTGAAAGATGTTGTAGCTGCTAAGAAGAAGGAGATGGAGGGCATGATGGTTCTGAGTCATGAGTGCAATGCCATCATTCAGAGGCTAGATGCTCCAGAGAAGCTAGAGGATCCAGGATGCTTCACACTCCCTTGTGCTCTTGGACCTATGGTATTTGAGAAATGTCTCTGCGATTTGGGAGCTAGTGTCAGCTTGATGCCTTTGTCTGTGGCAAAGAAGCTTGGCTTCACTCAATACAAGAAGTGTAGACTCTCTCTGGTGTTGGCTGATCGTTCAGTGAAGTACCCTGTGGGCATCCTAGAGAACCTCCCTGTGAAGATTGGAAGGTATGAGATACCTACAGATTTTGTGATGCTTGAAATGGGTGAGGAGGCTCAAGACCCATTGATTCTTGGAAGGCCATTCTTAGCTACAGCAGGAGCTATTGTGAATGTGAAGGAAGGGAAGATTGACCTCCATTTGGGCAAGGAGAACACCCTCCACTTTGACATCAAGGAGAAGATGAGGAACCCCACTGTATTTGGACAAGCCTTCACCATTGAAGAGATGAATCACTCTCCTGCTGATGATCACTTTGATGAGCTACCACCTGAGGAAGATGGGGTGTCAACTCCACTTTCTGCCTCTAGTCCAGCCTGATCCAAAGGAGGCAAAGTCAAGCTAGAGACTTAAAACAAGCTCACTTGGGAGGAAGTCCCATGAGTATCCTTGTATATATTGCATTAGTGTTTGCATTACCATTTTATTGCATAAAACAATGGGAAAGTGAAGTTGTGTGCAGGAATTGAGCAGAAAGTCGGACACCTGAGCGAGGTCTCCGCAGCGACATGTTGACGTCGCTCCAGCTGGGAGCGATGTCGCTACAGCGAGACGCCGAGGTCGCTCGCGTCACACGCGAGTGGAAACACAGAAACCGCAATCAGAGCGAGGTCTCGCAGCGACGTCACGAGGTCGCTCCAGCTGGGAGCGACCTGCCGCAGCGACCCCCATACCTCGCTCCACGGTAGGTAACACACAATCCCACTTTCCCTTGTATTTCACATTTCCATTGGGTACCTCACTCACACAGAGACTGTGTGATTTAAGTGTGGGGGAGGTACCAAGTATTTGATCATGTTTGTTTTCATGATTTTGAGTCTCATGCATTGCATATTGCATTCTTATTTGCATAGAAAAATCCAAAAAAAAAAATAAAAAAATTTGAAAAACACAAAAAGAATCATTTAGTTGCATCATTTGCATTTTTAGGATTGAGTCTAGAAGCATATAGGTTGCATTCATGCATTAGGGGGATTTCAACCTTGTAAAGAGCTCATGCTAAGTACTGAATTTGTTGACCTTTGTAATCATGACAAGTAGCTTGAGCACCCTTTGGAAAGCTTGTAAACTTCGTGCCTTGAATGCTCCTCTTGAAACTCATTTGACTGTTGATACTCTCTCTTTGAAGCAAGCTCCTGTTTTAATGTCTCTTGCATATGGTCCCTTGTGTACTAAGTCATGGATATACACACTTGAGTTGTCCCATCTGTTTTACCAATCTTTTTGACAAACTCAAGTGGTACTCCACTCCCAAAACCCATACCTCCTTTTTAAACCATCATTATTTGTTGAGTGAGGCCTCTTTGGAAAGCTTTACATGTGCATAATGTTGAGAGTATTGGGAACGACAATGCTTAGTCTCCATTCTTGCTAGATTAGTCACTCTATTGTCTAGCTATAGGAAGGGGGTGAGTGTTGTGATTGTGATTTGGGAATATGAAAGGTTTGACTCTTTGTGCTTAAATGATTAGTCTTTATGGGATAAGTGGAGAAGTATCTAGCTCTTATTGTGAAAAGTCTTGGCCCCCATATATAAAAAAAAAAAAAAAAGAAAGAAAATAAAAGAAAAAAAAAAGAAAATAAAAGGGGGCTAGCAAAGTTGTTAGGAGCTGAGATTTGTTTTAAAATTGTGAAAAATCCCTTATTGATTTCAAAAAGAAAGAGTCTGAAGTGAAAAATGTTCTTGGAATCTTTTGGTGAGAGATGTGAGTTGGGTTTGACATTGAGGAATAATTGAATATCTTGTATGTTTGGGAAAGGGTAGAACAATGGAGATTGAGCATTGTATGCATGAGTTGATCCCTTTCTTAGATATATTATGTGTAATGTCAAGGCTACTTAGTTTTGAGAGTAAACCACCTTAAAAGATCATTTTGAACCTCTGATTTCACTTGCATTAAAGCCTTTGTCTTACCAAACCAAATGACTTGGACCAGTTGACCATGTGTGAGATGTCTATTGAGTTGCTTCATAAATGTTAGAGAGATGTGGATTTGTGGTTTGTGGATGCATGATTAATGAGTGTAGAGATCAAAGGAGCTGAGATAGGCCTAGAGAAGTTAGAGATGGATGAAATCTTTGCTCTTGCTATTTGGTATGATTATGCAAGGTTGTTAGGTTGAGAACTAAGAAGAGTTTCTTTTGGTTATGAGTCCCCATCTTCAACCCTTTTCTCCTTGGTTCTTGAAAGTTTACTTGTGGACAAGTAAAGGACTAGTGTGGGGGAGTTGATATCTTGCATATTTGCATTGTTTTAGCTATTCATTCATAAACATTTGCATCATATAGATTAGGATTTAGACATGTTTAGGTTGCATTTGGCATACATATGTCTCTATCAGGTATTGAAACACCACATGGAGTTCTTAGAGAAATCTTCTGTTGCTAAGATTTTGTGGAGACACAGGAAATTGAGTTAGCTTTCTAATGGAAGTGGTTTCAAGTCATTTGGAGATGTAATGGAGAAGTTACGATCAATTTACTAGAGGCATATCCATCCTGGTCGAGAACCGCAGAGTGACCTTCCGGAGCGACCCCCCAAGGTCGCTCCCAACCAGAGCGACCAACCAGAGCGACCCACCTAAGTAGCTCGCGTTTTCATCGCCCGGAGACACAAAAATAGAGGCTGGAGCGACCTCTCAGAGCGACCCCCCAAGGTCGCTCCAGCCCCTTTTGCTACACGATTTTATGATTTTTCAAGGACCTTTTTGCAATTTCTTATGCACGTTTTTACTTTGAAAAACCTAATGTTTAAGGATGTTGTAGCCACCTTTTGGCAGATAATCTTTTATCTATTGAAGAACACAAAACTCTCTCAAGAAAAGTTCTCTTTTGGTTTTGATTGTTCTTGTGTTCTTGTGATTTTCTTCTAATTCTCTATATGATTCATCTGAAATCCACCATGGGTTTAAGAGGAATCATGGAGATTAGTGAGTAATCACCTTTTGGATTCATGGGTTAGGGTGATTAAGGGTGTTTAGGCTAGTTCTAGGATGTTTTAGGTATAGATCATACTTGTTCCTTGCATAGTAGAGTGATCTTAATGCATCATTTGAGTAGGCCACTCAAAGGGTGATCTCTAGGCATTTCTCACCCGACAGGTGTTTGATGAAATGCCTGAGTCAACTCTCCTAGGCTTTTAGTGTACTTTGCCAAAGACATTTGTTGTTAAAGATGCTAAGATAGCTAATAGACTTGTTAGTAATGATTACTTGCATGTTATTCAACCAAAGACATTTGATGTTTGAGACATGTTAGCAAATGAGCATTCATCTAGACATAGAGCTTGCTTAGAATTGTGTCTAGGCTTAAGGTTGATAGTTTGATTTATCATTTACATTCCTTAGTTCGAAACCTGATCACCCAAGGTCTAAATCCCTATACCCATGAGTTCTCCTTTCCAATAGCTTAAAAGTATCATTTTTGTTACTTGCATTCTAGTTTTAGTTTTAAAACCATCCAATTCACTGATTGCACTTAGATTAGGCAAATACTTGCATTCTCTCTGATTTTAAATCCCTCAGATTTGGTTCGACAACTTACTACCACTATACTATCATTTGACTTAGGAGCCTCAAAACTCCTAACATCACCTTGCAATGTCCTCATCGACTTGACACCTCAAAGCAAGACAACATACACAAAGCGCTCGCTTTGAGCGCTTTCTTAGTGACCTCTATGGCGACCAAAGCGTTGCATTATCGAATTTAAGCTAAACCAAATTGGTTTGTGCACAATTAGGTCCTTAATCGATCTAGGTTTGTGATTGAAGCTTTGGCATCATATAGAATCTATCTTCAAACCCTAATCTGACCTTCTAAGTAAGAGCTTTACAAGGTTTTACATAACCGTTTTTGATACTGGAACATTACGTGTAGTAAAATGATAGTAGTTACTGTTATTGTCTTCATACACAAAGCGATCGCTTTGTGTCGCCATGGCGCAAGGCGAGAGGCGAGAACCTCATTGCCTTACCTCGCCATGCGCCATTTCAAACCAAGATATTACTTCATGATTGTCATCTTTGGATGCTTGTATTAATTGTAATTTTGCTCTTGAAGATATGAAATAAATGTTTGTTCCATTTTCTGACCATGCATCTTTGCAACAGTTTTGGAGATGAAACATTGAGATGCTTAGCACTAGCCTTCAAAACCGTGCCCCATGGTCAGCAAACTATTTCTTATGATGATGAGAACGACCTGACGTTTATTGGGTTGGTACGCCGTTCTTTCAAAGCTGATGGATTCATATGGGTTTCCTAAAAATTCATCATATTTATACTTTGACGACTTGCTCACTTTGTGCTTTTTGTGAAGGTGGGAATGCTTGATCCACCAAGAAAAGAAGTTAGAGATGCTATGCTTGCCTGTATGACTGCTGGTATTCGTGTTATAGTCGTAACTGGGGATAACAAGGTAATAGAAAACTGAGGACATACAATTTGCTAATTACCTATATCCTTTTGGGTGCTTATTCTGATTAGCTTGAAACTTCAGTCCACAGCAGAGTCAATATGTAGAAAAATAGGGGCATTCGACAATCTGGTCGACTTTTCTGGTCTGTCTTATACGGCTTCTGAATTTGAACGGCTTCCAGCGTTGCAACAAACTACAGCATTGCAACGGATGACACTTTTTTCCAGGTATGTGTTCATATATTTCTTAAACGATAGTCTTTTAGGAGAAAGGAACTGAATGTTTAATCATCATGCGTATTTCTGTTTTTTTTTTCCATAATCTTTTCTAATAAACCATATTTTTCTGCGTGTAGGGTTGAACCTTCTCACAAAAGGATGCTTGTTGAGGCCCTACAGAACCAAAATGAAGTGGTAATTCCTCTTGTTCACTAAGTTGTCATTTATTACATTTCTTCTGCTTTATCTGCGTTTGAGTGCATTCACATTTTGCATTATTGGCTTTGTTCCAACTTTTTTTGTTTGTTAACAATTTTACTTATTAGTGTAAAAGTTTTTTGTCCAATAAAAAAAAATTAGAGGAAAAGTTCTTGCTTCTAACCGTGGAACACATGAACCTTGTTCTCCTAGGTGGCAATGACTGGTGACGGCGTAAATGATGCCCCTGCATTGAAGAAAGCTGACATTGGGATTGCCATGGGTTCTGGAACAGCTGTAGCTAAGGTACCTTGTGTTTGTTTTTTATTACCCTGTGTGACTTGATAATTTTCGGTACCCTAAAACCTTCTTATCATCTTTGAAATCATACTCCGTATCATTTAAAGTGGTTTTTTTTTTGACGACCCTTTTAAAGTGGTTTTTAAGGATTTTTATTTTGTTTTAAAATAATGGATGTTCTCACTTTTCTATACCAAATTTAAAATTTACAACCAATTACAAAATACTCTCTTTTTTTCATTGGTTGAACTAATTCTATTTAATGGTACTTTTATATAACCAAGCTAAATTATATAAAATTTTGTATTTTCTTAATCTTTATGAAAAAATCTTAAAATTCACTTAAAATGATACAGTAGTAATTTTCTCTCGCCCATATGCTTTTTATCTTGATCTTTTCCTCTTATTCAGACACGTAATCCGTTAACATGGGAATCTTGTCCTCCAGCTACTAGATACTTACGTTGTAGTTTTTTCTTTGTATTTTTATTTGCAACTAAAAACGAAAAATATTGTTGGAAAGTTTCCGGTTTTTCTGCTGCCATCATAGTGGTACAATACAATGTGACTGCTATAGAAAATTCTTCTGAGATCATAGAATTCTTAAGCTACTTATATGGGAGTCGTCATTCCTTCAACAAAATGGCTTGCCAAGGGTACTTATCTCTATGGTCTTCTGTGCTTAACAAATGTTTCTCGTGTTTTTACATTCCAGAGCGCTTCAGATATGGTTTTGGCTGATGATAATTTTGCTTCAATAGTTGCGGTAAGTTTGTTTTCTTGCACTTTTGTTATAATTATTTCTCAGTGGTTGATTCTGACGCACACTTCTCATAGTAGTTCAGCGTGGTTACAATTTGTTTGGGCCCATATATGATATTTGTCAATTTCTGTAAAATTAGAAGCAAGGGTACAAATCAGTGAATCACACTGCAATATCTTTATTAATGCAACTACTAAATATTTTCTCTTCTTGACAGGCTGTTGCGGAAGGAAGGGCTATATATAATAACACTAAGCAATTCATTAGATACATGATCTCTTCAAATATCGGGGAAGTTGTTTGTATATTTGTAGCAGCTGTACTGGGAATTCCTGATACCCTTGCACCTGTAAGTAACTTTGTTTTCCAATACAATCGCATCGATATTATGACAGCCTTATGAGCAAAGTTTTACTTTGTAAAGCTTGTCTAAATCTATGATTCTTATGGTAAAACATTGCAGGTTCAACTTTTGTGGGTCAATTTGGTAACGGATGGATTGCCTGCCACTGCCATTGGCTTTAACAAACAAGATTCCAATGTTATGAAGGCAAAACCCCGAAAGGTAGGAGCTGTAACTGTACAGTAACACCCTGTGGAGTACTTTGTAAATAGTTCGTTGTTGCATGGTCTATGGGCCCTTCCAAATTTCATAAGTTATAATGATGACATATAATTTGAAGAGGGGATTTTAAAGTTTTCAATTAACGATTTCTTTACTGTGCTGTTTCTTTTCCAACTACTTAGACCTTGTATCTTGTTTTTGTTTTGATTGTTGTTGAATTCCAGGTTGGTGAAGCAGTGGTCACTGGGTGGTTATTCTTCCGCTATTTGGTTATCGGAGGTATGGTAAAAAATATGGTTCTGTAATTTATTTCAACATCTTACGACACTAAGATCTTGGAATCTTTTTGGCAAAGTAGTGAATGGTCATTGCCATCAAGCATCTGTCCATTAAAATGATTAAATTGACTAATTTATCTTCTTCTTTTCTGCAGTTTATGTTGGCCTGGCAACTGTTGCGGGCTTTATATGGTGGTTTATTTACTCTAATGGTGGTCCTAAACTTACTTACAGTGAACTGGTTAGATTTATCTCCAGCTACATTTTTTCACCATTCATTTATTAACCCACTTTTGAGCTTCTTCTTCATAGTCTATTAACCCTCACAATGGGACCTTGCCTTGCCATAGAACACCTTAGTTCACATATGGATGCAAGTTCGTCAAGGAATAGCATGACAGTAGACTGATCATTCAGATATGAGATGTGATATTTGAAATAAGTGAAAAGATCCTTGAAAGATCAGTTAATTTGAATCTTTCTGTAAAAAATCTGCAGGTTATCATCATTGATGAGATTCTGAAGTTCCTCTCTAGAAACACCGGTAATGTTTCAGATGTTTATAGGACCACCTATCATATCAACTGCGACGCAGATGTTCTGATATTAGTACCGAGTCTGATGTGTTATTATTCCCTGTTGTTGTTAATGTAGGCTTGAGGTTCAGGTTCAGATTAAGGAAGATGGATCAACTCCCCAAGGACCGGCGTGACAGGTAGAACAAGAACGCAAGGCATCGCTTCTTCTGTCATACAGAGTTTTGGCATTATAGATGATACACCAATACAAAGAGAGAGGGAGATTCTAATGCAATCCAGAAAGCTCCAACACCATAAAACTCTTTCGCTTTTAATTGTCTTTCTATGTTTTGTAACAAATTTCTATGTATTCTTACATCAGATCAATGTATGCTACTGTTTTTTTGGTCATGCTCTGTTTCAAGTATATCTGATTTTCAAACATTTACTGCTTGAAGTATTTTGGTATTCATAATCCTTGGAAGATTCCACTTATACGTTATATTGTATAGTGTATCAGTCCACCAAGTCCCACTGTAGCTCTCGACCTAGTAGCAGCGCAACTAACATTGACTGGTTTACAATTCTGCGATCATGTCAAGATAAAATGCAAAAGAAGAGGGTGTCTATATTTTGATCAGGTACTCAGTATCTGTCTATGTTCTGACATAAAAGTTGTTTGATTATAATTTTTTAAGAGTGAGCAGCCTTGAATATGAATATGAATATGATATTTGATTAGGTAAAGCAGATTAGGATGGCAGTGGGACATAAACAACCATAATATATTTAGTCAAAACACCAAAGAAAGTTTAACAAAATTCGATGATTCGTACATAAGCACAACGGTTTCATTGCTTTAATAATCATCATACATATCAAAACAAAAGCACTTTTAATGGCATTATAAATCGAGATGCGTATGGCAAAATAAAATGGTTTATCAAATCCTTCAAAAATTATATTGGAAGATTTGTATATTCACGAGGTTAGCTGAATTAGGGCACGAGAAATGTATATTTCCAGTTGAACGTTTCCACACATGATATTTGAATGTGTGAACCGTTAATAACAATGGTCAGAAAATTAGTAAAACTAACACCCCGGTCGAATTAGTGCACATTATTTTTTATTTTTTTTTAAACTATAGTCTTCACCTGTAATGACATAATGCATGCTACTTCTTTTTCTCTCCCAAACAATACGCGAAACATATTTTAAAAATTAAAATGTCAAAACTTCAAAACTTAACATGAAAATGCAAAATCATTGTAAACAAAAACAAAAGTCGTATTTACGTTAAGCTTCTAACATCAACCAAACTCGTATTTGAAGAAAGTAATTTATCGACTTATATAATTTCTTGTTGCACAACATCGAGCTAAAAAGAGTTATTATAATCAATCCATACAAAATTCTAAAAATCAAGAAAATAAATTAAAAAAGCTAAAATTTAGGGCTACCAGTAACAGCATATGATTTGCTACGAGGATACAAGAGATCAGATACTTTCTTCGTCTTAGGATTCACAGAGCCTTCCTCTGCTTCATCCTCTTCCTCTATCCTCGCCATCCCCACACTCGAGCTCTTAGGCAACCCTCCTTGCCTCAGCTTCTCTTGTTGCAACTTCTCGTGTATAAGCATATCGATCTCATTCTTGTGCCCTAAGCTCCTAACAGACGCAGCTCTCACAAGCTCGCTATAATCATCGTCAATACCAAAGTCGGTGGTTCTTCTTGTAGATGCAGAGGAGGAGAAGGCCGCGGAGGATGAGCTCCGGCTTCTTGGAAAAGGAGTGGAGACAGAGGCTGCGGAGGAGTAATGAGTCCGAGCTGAGCAACCGGTGATGCTTCTCACGTAGAAGTCACGAGCCTTGCCTAAAGCTCTTAAAGGTGCTGAGATTATTCTCAAGAACTTGTTCTTGTTTTGCCCTTTGTTTCTCATGCTTTGTCTTTTTCTTTGTTTGGTTGGGGAATGGTTTTGTTTTTGTATTTGATTGAAAGATATGTTTGTTTTTTTTGGAATGTGATGTGGTTTTAAGGTCTTGAATATTGAATGTTTTAAAGTATTAAATTAAAACGAGCTTTAAAGAAGAAATAATTGAGAGAATCAAACGTGACTTTATAAGGACTTTTAGATTTGTTTTAAAGAGTTGGTTAAGAAAATAATTGTGGAAAGAGAATTGGAGAGAGCAGTCACAACTCTTACGCACAAAGGTGACCCATTGTCCATTGATCGTAGTTTTTACTAATGCATTCTGAAATGATGATAACCAAATTAATAAAAAGTGTACATAATATTTAATAAAAAAATTAACGCCGCCTTCGATTTTCCTCATTTTTCTCGTTTTGTTTTCCTTTGTTCAAAAACTTTTAAAATGTGAAAATACAACTGTCAAAGCCTGAATGTACGGATTAGCCAAAGGTTGTAGAAAATATAATAGTTTATCGAGCCTATTTTGCTTAATTTTCTCCCTTCTATTTTCTTATTCAAAGTTATATTATGATAGAATAAAATATTAACTATACTATTACTGAAGACTAAATGGTGGATTTTTCTCTTTTTAGAAATTTCTTAAGTTTTACTAAAATTCTGATTTTATAAATTGATTCGGAGTCAATGAATTTTTGTCATGTTTTTATAGTTTCTTAACCTCACTTACTGAGTTATAATTTGACCATTTTCAATTTATCATCCAACTTCAAAACCTTTGTGATTTCCACTACTAATACCGACTAGATAATTAGTTTTTATAACCATTTAAAAGTTGATCATATAATATTAAGTAGTAGTACTATTGTTTTTTAGTCGTAAACGTGGGGCAGTACACAAAATATGGGAAGCGTGGCAAAGAAACATTGATGGGTTTGGACTTTTTCTGCATGTATGGGGGCACCCCTTAATAGAAAAATGCTCTCTTATGGAAATTAGATAAGAACAAACATGTGGAGCCATGTCGGACGTCAAAACTATCAAATGCTTCTAGAACACAACGAATACTGTATATAGTTTTAAACATACCCTGCATATCCTTTTTGATTAATCAAGGAGATAGTTTAATAAAATTTCATCTGACAACACATGTGATATTGCAATATCATCGATGTACTGCATGGTATAATTTGAAGTATTTTGTGATAGGTGATAAGTGTTGAAGCCTCTAACCTAAAGGCTTTTCTGGTCTTGATTTTTCTTATATTTATGATGTCAGAGGGTTGGATTCCGTATGGTTTGTTTGCTGTATACGTTAAACTAACAAAATATGTTACATATTCTAATAGGGACAATGGTATATGATTCATCATATCGTCTTTGAAACATTTTCATCTATATGTCTTTGTAGCATAACAATTTGACGTCATAAGATTTCCTAACTGTGTAAATCTTATGATGAATTATGGTTTCAGTGCTTTTAGAAAATCAATCATTAGATTGTTTTGACAATGTATTTATATGCAAATAGCAATGCTTTTTTTCTTACTGTAAATATAGGTGAATGATTTTTTTTTTGAGAAATAGGTGAATGATTTTCCCAATGTATTTATATACAAATAGCAATGCTTTTTTTCTTACTGTAAATATAGGTAAATGATATTTATAGATTTTTCTTTAGAGAGCTAAAATATAAAAACAAATATTTCCAATGTGTACTGGTAAATAAAACAGAACTGCTATTTCTTACTGTAAATATAGATGAGTGATATCTTTTGATTTAAATATAGAAGAAAATAGTAAAAGAAAAAAAGTATATTACAAAAAAAAAGTTGTCTGTGATAGCTTTGATGGAAAAAATTAATTATTTAATTTTATTTCCACAAGAAGAGGAATCATTATTATGACTGTACATGATTCATCACCGAACCGAAATAACAGGTTTCTACTTTTAGTAAGAGATCCAACTTGTCATCATCCTCCATTCTCTCTCTCTCTTGGAGCGTCTCAAAGTTGCTCCATTTGTAGATCCTCTCCCTCTCATCTTCTTCTTTTTATCTGCTCATCCTAGACTTACCTGTCTCCTCTATTCTCAACGTCGAGAGTTACATCGTCGTTTTCGGATCAGAACTGAATGGACCTTCTTCGATTAAGACAAAAGGGTCTTTTTTCACCTCAACGTAGAAGAAAATGGCTGATATTGATGGCGGTTTCGTGCGTCTCCGGTTATGGAGTCTACAAGGCTTACCATTCACCATCCATCGCCACCAAGAGGAAACGTCTCATGAAGATTCTCGGAGCTTTCCTCTCTGTAGCCGAGTTGATCTCTGACTCAGCCGAGACCATGTCCACCGTGTCTCAAGACTTGAAGAGATTTCTCAACTCCGACTCCGATGACACCCCAAACAGCTTGAAACAGATGGCTAAGATCGCCACGTCGAAGGAGTTTATAGGCAGACCCAAGCCCGTTAGTGATCAGTCACAAATTCAACAGCCCACAAAGCCCAGTCTTCCCTTGAGCAACGGTAACAATCACACAGCTCACGTTGGTCTTCGTACGGGGATGACTGCAAAGCAAATCCAGATGCACAACCGTTATACCCCTTTGGCGTCTTGTGCTCTGACAGCTTGACATCTGACGTCATCAATCCTAGCTAGGGCTTTCATCTTCTTCTATATATTGTAATCCTCTGCTTTGTGTAAAATCCAAGTTGAAAACAAGCTAATAAAGCATTTCTCTTCACTGCGCTTTCGTTCAAAGCTTAAAGCTTTCATGGTATCAGAGCCAGGTTCATGTGAGTCGTCATGTTCTGTTTGAAGAATCAGTGTTTCCTTATGCTACTGAATACAACAAGTTCTTGACAAGTCTCGATACGCCCCTGCTCTCTGCTTGGCAGTTGGGTTTTGCTCCTGCTCAACAGCCTACTGAGGAAACTACAGAACATCATGAGGAAGAGGATGTTCCTCCTAAACGTCACACTCCTGTAGTAGCTGCTCCACCTGTAAATGATAACATCTTCACAGACGATGACTTCCCACCTCTTCCCTCACCTACACCTTCTCCTCCTGCAAATCCAGCTGTTCCTCCAGTAGCTGCTCCCCAACCTGTAGCTCAGCCTCACTCTATGGTTACTAGAGCTAAAGATGGGATCCGCAAACCCAATCCTCGATATGCTCTATTTTCTGTCAAAACGGCTTATCCAGAACCGAAATCTGTAAAGGCAGCTCTTGAAGATCCTTTCTGGACTGAGTCAATGCTACATGAGAAGAACAACATGGAGATAACTCATACATGGGACTTAGTACCACCTGATCCTTCAGTCAAACCGATTACTTCAGGATGGGTTTACAAGTCCAAATTTCATGCTGATGGAACATTGGATAAACGCAAGTCTCGGCTTGTTGCACGAGGGAACCAGCAAGAAGAGGGAGTGGACTTCGTTGAAACGTATAGTCCTGTTGTCAGAACAGCCACTATTAGATCAGTTCTTCATGTGGCTACGGTTAAAGGGTGGGACATCAAGCAGTTAGATGTTGAGAATGCTTTCCTGCATGGTGATTTGAAGGAGACTGTCTACATGACACAACCTCCTGGTCTTGCTGATCCTGAGAAACCAGACTACTTGTGCAAGTTAAGAAAGGCAATATACGGTCTAAAACAGTCCCCGCGTGCATGGTTCGACAAGTTCAGCAACTTCCTTCTGGAGTTTGGATTCAAATGCACTCATGCGGACCCTTCTCTGTTTGTCTATCATCATGGAACAGATGTGATCTACCTCCTCCTGTATGTAGATGATATGCTTCTCACAGGCAGCAGTCCAGCATTGATAGAGAAGCTGATGGCGAGCCTACGCACTACCTTCCGGATGAAAGACATGGGAGAAGTACACTACTTCCTTGGCATACAGATTCAGAAGCACAAAGATGGTCTATTTCTGTGTCAAGAGAAGTATACAAGAGATCTCCTCACTGTTGCAGGAATGGCTGAATGCGCACCGGTGGAGACTCCTTTACCTCTTCAACTCGATAAGGTCGCTGGTCAGAACGAGCCCTTTGTTCAGCCTACTTACTTCAGAAGTCTTGCCGGCAAACTTCAGTATCTCACTTTGACAAGACCTGACATTCAATATGCAGTTAATTATGTCTGTCAAAAGATGCATGCTCCAACCGTGGCTGACTTCTCGAATTTGAAGCGCATTCTAAGATACTTGAAGGGTACTACAAGCTTCGGTCTTCACATCACTGCAAACACAAGTTTTAAGCTCTACGGTTTCAGTGATAGTGATTGGGCAGGGTGCCGTGAGACGCGACGTTCTACTGGTGGTCTCTGCACATTCATCGGTTCAAACATCATATCATGGTCTGCTAAGCGCCATCCCACTGTCTCTCGGTCATCGACAGAGGCCGAATACAGAACGTTGTCCACTGCTGCGACTGAACTCAAATGGATAACAGGTTTGCTTGGTGAAATGGGCGTTTCAGTTCCAGATACTCCTCAGCTGTTCTGTGATAACTTATCGGCCGTGTATCTAACGGCAAATCCAGCACTACACAACCGCTCCAAACATTTCGACACGGACTTTCATTACGTTCGTGAACGAGTGGCGTTAGGAGCTTTGGTGGTTCGACAGATTCCAGCAGCTGAGCAGTTGGCGGACATTTTTACAAAGTCTTTGCCTCAACGTCCGTTTCTGTCTCTGCGTAGCAAACTTGGTGTTACGGAGTACTCCGACACAAGTTTGAGGGGGTGTATAGGCAGGCCCAAGCCCGTTAGTGATCAGTCACAAATTCAACAGCCCACAAAGCCCAGTCTTCCCTTGAGCAACGGTAACAATCACACAGCTCACGTTGGTCTTCGTACGGGGATGACTGCAGAGCAAATCCAGATGCACAACCGTTATACCCCTTTGGCGTCTTGTGCTCTGACAGCTTGACATCTGACGTCATCAATCCTAGCTAGGGCTTTCATCTTCTTCTATATATTGTAATCCTCTGCTTTGTGTAAAATCCAAGTTGAAAACAAGCTAATAAAGCATTTCTCTTCACTGCGCTTTCGTTCAAAGCTTAAAGCTTTCAGAGTTCACGAGCTCGCTCTCTACGGTTTCTCAGGCTGTCACGGTTGGTGTCTCTCGTGGTAGGTATAGTAACGTTGGATCAGAGCCAAGTGTTGTTGATAGAGTGATTGATAAGGCTTTCTCAGAGGAAGGAGGTAGGTTCGTTTCCGTTGTAGTTGGTAGCTTTGCTAAGAATCTTGTTCTTGCGTTTCACTCTAATGAGGTCAAGATTGGGGCTGAGGAGACCACTCCTCAATGGGTGAGTTTGCTTGGTGATGATAAGTGTAGAGAGCTTTTAGCTGATTGCATCGAGAGATTCACCAGCACAGCAGTGTCTGTGTACATCGACAAGACGATTCATATCAACACTTATGATCAGATCTTTGAAGGTTTGACGAATCCGAAACATCAGGACAGCGTTAAAGAACTTCTTGTTTCGGTCTCTAAAGGTGCTCTCCAAACTATCATCAGGACGTCTCATGATGTCTTCACATCTTCTTCTTCAAGGTTCAATATAGAAGCGAACAAGACTAAGAGTAAACGGTTGGACAGATGCTATCTCACCTACATTGGCGGTTCCAAGCAACAGTAAGGTTTTTGCTTGATGAGTAACATGAAGAGTAACTCTAGAAGCGACAAGATCAATCATCGGATATAATGTTCAAGACGCTACAAGGGTTCAGTATGGTTCAAAAAGAGGTTACATAGAGAGGACGCCAAGTAGCTAAGTCTTCTGTTATAGCCACGGTATGGCTCGCTTTGTACTTGCACATCATAAGCAGATGTGTTAGGAATTCTCACATTCTCCCATCGGTGTAACCTATGACTTTTAGTCCTTGTTAGGCTTTGATGCAGTAGCAATGGGTGTACCAAGTAATCACAAAGTGCACCTAAACACAGAGAGAAGCCAGTAATATAAATATTCAGATAGTAGCAATTCGGTAATGTCTAAAACTAAATATATTTGCATTACCCACCAGATAAATTCAACAAAACATGAAATACGAACCAAACCAATCTCTGTCACAATTAAATATTTACACATCTACAAGCCGTTTGAAAATAATTAGGTCGACTATACATGATTCATGCAAATTATCAGGTTACAAGATTCAGAGCTAAGAACACGTAACATTGCTTCAAAACTGATGCATAAAAGAAAGAAAGAAAAAAAAACAAATGGCAATCAAATGTAAACGCAATTAAACAAAGGTTACCTGACAAAAAGAAAAACGCAAGGGAAAGACAAAGAAACAATCCTGCCCGTTCACCAAACTAATAGTACGGTTCAAAAAAGTAAAATAAAACGTGAACGGCAGGATTCGAACCTGCGCGGGCAAAGCCCACATGATTTCTAGTCATGCCCGATAACCACTCCGGCACGTCCACCTTTTGGTTTTGAAGAGGTGAACTGTTACCTAAAATCGCTTATGGTTTTTTGAGAACCTGGCAGAAATATTGCAACCTAACGCCTGAGCTCTGCAAGAGATATATTTTGACAATACTACTAATATGCCAAGTTGAAGTAACACGGTCTCCTAATAGTCAGAAAAACAATTTGAAGTCGTATATAGATGAAAACGACAGTTTATGTGAAAAGGAACATATGAAAAGTCATTGCATTGTACCAAAGAGAGTAGATCACTTTGCTGAAGAATACGATTCAAGAAAATTAAATTATATCAACTGATATTTGAACTTAATACATTATCTCATAAGCTAGCATTAGGGTTGAGCATTTTATCCGTTAAATTTGATTCGATTTATTCGTTGCTATTCGATCCAAAAATTCCGGATATCCGTAAGCTTTCGAAGCAAAGCAAATAATAAAATTCAATATCCGTTAAAATCGAAGTAAATCACAAATATTAAAATTTTGGAAAGCGGATATCCGATCCGATCTGTCAATATATAAATACATGTATATCTTGATTATATTTAAAGTTTTAAATATATAGAATTATAAAATTAGTATTCTGACATTGACAAATTCTATTCACATTATTATTTATATGAAAGTATTACATAAAAGGAAAAGAAAACATTTATGACAATTATAGTTAAAACCCAACAAAATAGTGAAAAAAAAACAACCTGATTATACCACTTGAAATGGTATCGGCAAACCGTATAGGATTGCCAACTGAAAGTACCAAGTCTCCAACAGACAGATGCTTTGAAACACCCAATTTGGCACGGGAAAGTGACACCGGTGATTCCATCTTCACTATTGCAAGATTGTACTCTAGGTCATAGTCAGCAACCACTCTTGTAAACCTTTGCCCAAGGCTAGTCGTGACTATAACCTACCATAAAAAAAGATTTGAAGAATATCTGAGTCCTCAAAGTTCATTGAACTTGTATTATTGTAAATGAATATCTTACCTCTTTTCTTTTTTCACAATACACATAACTGACTTTAAACTTGTGCACATCAACAACTGTATGAGCACATGAAATGATGCTTCCTTCAGTAAACACAACTCCACTCCCAAATAAACCTGACATAAATTTAGTTTGAAGTTAATTATTCTCATGTAATGATTAAGAAAATCTAAATAAAAAACGTACCTTTGGATGTAGTAAGATTCACAACATGACATGTATGCAGAAGTTAAACCAGTTCGCAAATCATGACATGACATGTATGCAGAATTTAAACCAGTTCGGAAATCATGACATGACATGACATTGCCCACCGACAAGACCAAATCTCCTACAATAAGATGCTTCGAAACGCCAAACTTCGCAGGAGAGAACGACATCAAGTCTTCACTAGTGCAAGATCATAGTTCAGGTCAATATCTGTACACTAATTAACAAATGTGAATGTAGACATGTTTTAACCAACAACAAGGTTATCAATCATATTCAGACATTATGACCGACTTTGAACTTGTGAAAACCGACAAGGGTATGATCACATGCGATGATCATGTCTCCTTCACTAAAAAAACTCCACACCCAAATAAATATGCAATAAAATTGTTATGAAGTTAATGATTCTCAGGTTAATGGTTAAGAAAATCTAAAAATGAAAATCATCAAACTAAAAAGATACATTTAGTTGTAGTGAGATTCACCACTGAAGGAGCTATGATAGTAGCTGCCATTTTCAAGGAATCTCTTCCAAAGTAATTAGAGTCGGTTGTTCCAACGCAGAGTTTGTAATTGTTCATGAGACCAAGATATTTCCACTCCTTAAAGCGAATGATCTACAAGCAAAACAAAATGTCAGAAAGATATACAAGTCATTTAATAAACCAAATTAGCCCATAATATTATAAGCAGACACAAACATATCTACAATAAACCAAATCATTCAGTTAGCAACCGAGGCCACAAAATCTGCTCATTCAATTACCAATGAAAACAGAGAAATCTACAAAGAGAAACAAACAAATCTGCTCATTCAATTACCAATGAAAACAAAGACAAACAATTCTACAATCATTTAGTAAACCAAATCATTCAGTTACTAACAACAGAGAAACAAACACAAACTTGAAAAGATTTATGAGTTTGGCCTTATTTTTCAAAGAACATAACCCAACGATTAAGATCTGATCTACTAGACGTATTCCCTATGATTTTGAGGGGTTTTGTTGATATTTTTGGTCTAATTTGTTATTGAGCCTTTTAAAATGATCATTCGTATTTGCAGAACCATCACACAATATTGTCTTGGTTTTGCTTTTCTAGTGTGACCTGAAAAAGACATTTTTATTAATTTCATTCGTTTGATTTTGAGAATTATATTTTGAGTTAGTATAATTTAAATAGCAAAACTTTTTGAAATCACGTTAATCACAAATACCTAGTGATGTAATATTTTAATCAATGTGACAATATTATGAATGGTCTTTCATTTTGAGAATTATAACGTGAACCCAATAGTATAATCTAAGGGTATCTCCAATCTCACTATATTTTTCACTGTAAAATAAAGTGAAATAAAATATAATTAAAAAATATTTAATTTCAACTTCATATCTCACTTTATAATAGACTAATGTTTACTCTATAATGGAATAATCTATTTCTTGGTTTTTTATTTCTCCGTTATGGAGTGAAATATGATGATAGATTGGAACAATAAATGGAGTTTTAAATTGGAAATGATTAGTCCATTATGGATTGAATTATGAAAATGGGTTAGAATAATTTTACTCCAAAATAATATTTTACACACATGTATATATATGTGTGTGTGTATAACGTACATCGAGTGCTCTGTTTTTATGTTTGTTTGCATTAGGGGTGGGCACGGAGCGGATATCCGGAATTTTAAGGATATCCGTGATCCGATCCGTGCCTTACGAATATTCGATTTTTCGATCCGATCCGATCCGTAACTCTTCGGATATCCGGAACATCGGATATCCGCGAATATCCGATTTTTTTCCGGATATCCGATTCGATCCGTAAAAAATAATAAAAAATTAAAAAAATAAATAAAAAAAAAAAAAAATCTGAAATAAAATAATAATATTTCATTACTTTTTTATAAGAAAATTACATACTTTCAAAATTTTTAATAACTAAATATTAATTTAGTGAATAAAACATTATAATACTTATATAAAGATATAAAAGTATGTATATTATATAATTTTATAAACATGTATACATATATATGTATATAACGGATCGGATCGGATATCCGTTTCTAAAAATATTAGTATTTGTGATTTGCTTCGTCTTTGACGGATATTGGATTTTAGTATTTGCTTCGATTCGTTAAGTTACGGATATTCGGATTTTTCGGATCGAATCGGAACGAATAACGAATCGAATCAAAATTTACGGATATTTTGCCCACCCCTAGTTTGCATCTTATAGAACGTCGAACCCTCTGGTGAAGTTTAAAGTTCCTGTGCATCAAACCTATAAATGAAAATAAATGTTTACGTATTACAGAAGTTCATTTCCTTCAACCTTGCTCAAAGATTCAAAACCCCTACAAAGTTTCAATTTAGGTGCCCTTTTAAAAAAAGATTGGAGAAAAACGCTCAACTAGTTAGTTCGAACGCGTGGCTATTATGAGACTACGACTATTTATACGAGTATTTTATGAACACTCTATGATCTCCTTGCACATTCATATGATCAAATAGGATTAGGCCTTTTTTGAACCAAACCTAATTTACCAAATCGAAACCAAACATAAGCGTTTTATTTTCAAATACGGATCAGTCTATGTTGTCTTGAGTCTTCAAAGCCCCAAGAGAATTAATTGTATTGTTACCCACCCTGGGTGGGCCACCCATATATCATCACATGATATGCTTTCTTCTTCTTCCTTTTGTCAGCAAATGATTTGTTGCTTTTCATTGGTTTGATTTCTTTGTTTATTAATCCACTTTATCTGTACGGTATCGTCTAAATCTAAACCCTTTTTCTTGGAACCCAACCCATGTTTGAATAAAGTACGGCCATCATGGGAAAAAAGTCTTTGCTTCTCCTGCAAGAAAGTCAATCACTAAGGTCAGACAGAATACATCTGGGGTGACGTTTTGTTTATTCGTCCCAAGATAAAGAAAGTGTTTAAAGTACGTGATCTGAACAATCTATAAAACATTTAATGAGATCTGGTCAAATCACCAAACTATTTGTTTATACGAGAAAATCACATCTAGTTTTAAAGACAAGCCATCTATAGTTTTAAATACAAGCCATCTCTCTTGTCCCAATACAGTACTAAACCCTAACAACAACATCACAATATTAAAAAGAAATTCAATCTTTCAAAAATGGTGAGTCTATTCTCGTCACTGAAGAAATCGAGGAAAGGAAACAAAGAAAGCAAGAACCCTTATTCAGATCTCGGACTTGAAAAGTTCTCTGCACTTCTCTCTGAGCTCGACGAGAAGAGACAAAGCATTTATGCAACGAGGGTCGACTCAGATGGGCCGCCTCTTGTTCGGTTTGTGTTCAAAAGCTCAGGGGAGTGCGTCCCTATCATGATAAAGACAAAGAAGGTAACCAAGAAGAAGGATTCTGAAGATGATTTCAAGGTCAAGATCGATACAAAAGTGGAGGAGGTGAAAGAAATAAAGAATACAGAGTCAGTAACAGAGCAGAAACAGAGCTGCGTGTTGAACGAGAATCTGAAGAAGATTTCGAGACCGGAGCATTTCTTACCCGTGACAATGATCTTGGTTTTGATCTTCTTGGTGTTCTTTGGACGAACCGTGTCTATCATGTGCACTTGTATCGTTTGGTACTTGGTTCCATTGATTAAGGAACATAGTAGAAGGAGAAGATCATCACCTAATGAAACCAAAAAGAAAAACAAGAAGTTGTTTTCACATCTGGCTGCTCACCCGTGACCAAAACTTATTTAACTTTTTTTGTGGAATGTTTTGTTCATAGTTCATTTTGCCTAAAATGTTAATAGTTTTGTTCATAGTTGTTAATAGTTTTGAAATAGAAAGATCTGTAAATTCTGATTTTTTTTTTTCATTTTCTAATGTTAATGGTATGTAATCTCCCTATACATTAAAAGAGAAGTCACTTTAGTGATTTCTGCTTACGTGGCGATCATACAAGACACTCTCGGATTAATTCTTATAATCTTATTGGTCGGTATTTTTTTAATTTCTTTTTGAATTATTTTTTTCCATCGGCCAAACCTTGCCAAAAACACATACCATGTAATTAATATATTTATATACGTTCTTAACTAATCGATATATATTTCAAAGGTACTATTATGGTAACTTAATAATGACATATTTAAGTGACAAGGCAAATATATTAGAGTATTGGTAATTTAAAAAAAAAAGCATAATATGTTTAGAGTATTGGTAATTTTTAAAATTTTAAAATGTCTCAGAAACTATAATTTATGAGAAAAGAAATTAGAAAAAACCATAATATGTTATTATTAACCAATCACGAGATCATAATTATTATAGTAAAAAAATTGTTATTGAAATCTAATCAAATCATAATATGTGTAAAAAATGAAACATAATAATTATTATAATTCCGGACATGAAAATCATTGTAAGTCATAATGAAATGAAATCATGTTAAAAAATGAAATCATGCTAATTATTAATATCCTCCTATATATTAAAAGAGAATTACATTGGACACGTGGCGCTCACACAGCTCTTCTGACGAAAATTCTCGCGATTCTATTGGTCGGATTTTTCTATTTTTTCTTTTTGATTTATTTTTCTACTCGAGCTTTAAATTTGGAAAGTCACATTAATTGTTAATCGCACTAATTATTTCTTGCGCAAGAATCGTAATAAATGTCGACCATTAATCATAGCTTGCAGAACAATTTTAATAAATGTCGACTAATCATTAAATGTCTTAATGGTAAATATGTTTTATATCTAATTAGGAAACTAATTATTATCAACATACCTTATTTATATTGATTACTTGTGCAAGTCTCGCATCATATAATATGCATATTCGTTTTTAATTTTACAAATTTATTATGTTTCCTTTAATCAAACGTCATTTAATTTACATACCTTATTATAACCAATTACTTGCGCAAGTCTCGCAAGTAATATTATTTGCGTCGTTAATACTCTTCACAATCAAAGGACTATATATAGAGTACAAAGTGGCGATGAAGCAACATAACCATTCTTCTATTTTTATATATACATATTTTATCGGAGCTGACTTTTCTTTTGGTTTATATGCAGATACCCTATTATAATGATTTCACCACGATGCAGCGAAGAATATGACACAAAAGCTGATGTTTTCTCCTTTGCTTTGATCGTTCAAGAGGTAAGTTAAAACCTTTTTTTTCCTTATGGTTTTTGCTGTTTCTTTGTTCATGTTGTTGATTCCTTTTGAATGTTGGAAATTTTTTAGATGATAGAAGGACGAATGCCATTTGCTGAAAAGGAAGACAGTGAAGCTTCAGAAGCTTATGCCAGCAAAGAGCGGCCACTGTTCAAAGCTCCATCAAATTGCTTTACCCTCATGGACTTAAAACGTTAGTCTTACTCTTTCTCTTCACCATTAAACAAAAAAGAAGGGACAGTTTTGCATCGTTGATTGGTTTAAGTTCATGTCATTAACCGGTTAGGTTCGGTCTTTTTTTTTTTTTTTTTGTATCCCATAGGTTGATAGAAGAATGCTGGCAAAATAAACCAGCCAAGCGACCTACTTTCAGAGAGATCATTAAACGGCTCGAGTCTATTCTTCATCATATGGGTCACAAACGACAATAGGGGGTACTACTGAGTTTGTCCTTTTGTTATTTAGGTTTCTAGATTATGTTTACCTCTTAACATGTTTCTTCTTTCACATGTTTAATATCAGATGAGGCCGTTGACTTGCTTTCAGAATTTCGAGCACAAGAAGAAACATAACTGGGATATGAGCAGCCATGACGGCTCATCATCCGGTTCACATTTGTGATTCTTTAACCGGTTCAGAAATGATTTTTTTTTCTATTCCCTCCGGTTTAGTTTGGTCTTCCCCCTAAAGAACCGAATCTTATTTTGTCATTTTGTTCTTCACTGATGAAAGTCCGTGTGGTCAAAATCTGGCATTTTATCTATTTATAAAATTTGTTGTAAGATATATGATTTTAACCTCAAGATATATTTGCTGTTGTAATCTAAAATTTCTGCAAAATGTATGATTCCACCTCATTATTATATGGGTCCTTAATTTCGAAATGAAATAAATATGAAATTGTTAGATTTTCATGTGCTATTATTGATTAACTTGAAACTTTAAGTAACTTCAATATTAGTTTGGTGCTTCCTTTTTTGTGCAACAATTTTTGTTTCTGCTGTAGTAAGTATTTTTCTGTTGTTTGCTAAGACACAAGGCAATTGAGATAATACCATTGGTTCTTAACATAAAATCTTATGATAGTGTGACTGACTTTTATATCAAAACTTACTCTAGAATTTGAACTTTATATAATTACATGAAATTTCATGTCTATCACAAAAGAAAATACGCATAAAAATTATGAAAATGCACATATAATTTATACACATTTCTAAGAGGGTCCCTACATATCAAACCTCCTGTCGTAATTTATACACATATACTTCTTATTGGTTGATTTTTAGAATTTCTTTTTTAATTTATTTTTATAATATATAACCTAATATGAAAACCTAATATGAAAGTAACACTAATTACTAACCTCATAAATTCTTACTTGCGCAAGAATATTAATAAATACGTGTATTAATAAGTTTCCTTATTACAAATATAGTAAACTATTCATTCTTGATATCATATTTATTACATTGCGCAACCAATTTAACGATTTGTATTTAATTAGGAACTTATTTTTATCAACTTACCTTACTAATATTGATTACTTGCGTAAGTTTCGCATCATTTCATATGTATATAATTTTATGACAATACAAATTTAATATATTTCCTTAAACGGTTTCATTATTTATTATATAAATATTACTTTTGTGTCATTAATATGAGAACATTCACTTCCAAGTAAACAAATGTAAGGTAAGTTAATAAAAATATTTATGATACCAAGTTGCACCATATTATTATTTTATTTATTATCTTTAAAAAAAGCTGTACATTAATTGGCAAACTATGATTAGTTGGTAATTCACCCAAGAAAAATTCATGATAAAATATTAAACTAAGAAACATTCCTATATAAATCAAAATTGTGGTAGTTAAAAGATAATCGGTGAATTAAAAGAATGTTTACATTTTTATATTTTTCAAAAAAAAAACGTTTATGATAAGGGGGAGAGAGAGAGAGCGAGATTTAGTGTTTTGGGTATACCCAAGGGTTTACAGTTTAGTGTTTAGGATTTATCCAAGGGTTTAGGGTATATCCAAGAAATTAGAGTTTAGTGTTTGGATTTTTACCCAAGGGTTTAAGCTTTGTCCAAGGGTTTACGGAATAGTGTTTAGTGTTTACGATGAGTGAGAGAGAGAGAGAGGGAGAGAGAGAGAGAGAGAGAGAGAGAGAGAGAGAGAGAGAGAGAGAGAGAGAGAGATAGATAGATAGATAGAGAGAGAGAGAGAGAGAGAGAGATTTAGTGTTTTGGGTATACCCAAGGGTTTACAGTTTAGTGTTTAAGATTTATCCAAGGGTTTAGGGTATATCCAAGAATTTAGAGTTTAGTGTTTGGATTTTTACCCAAGAGTTTAAGCTTTGTCCAATGGTAGAGGCTATAGTGTTAGTGTTTATGATTTTACTCTTTTGTGAGGGTTTTAAAATTGTTAAAAAAAATTTATCTTTTGGCAGCTACTAATATTTTTCATTTATTTTAAAAACTTAACACAAATTATTATTATTTTATTTATTATCTTTAAAAAAGTTGTACATTATTTGGCAAACTATGATTAGTTGGTAATTCACCCATGAAAAATTCATGATAAAATATTAAACTAGGAAACATTCCTATATAAATCAAAATCGTGGTAGTTAAAAGATAATCGGTGAATTAAAAGAATGTTTACATTTTTATATTTTTCAAAAAAAAAGGTTTACGATGAGGGGGAGAGAGAGAGAGATTTAGTGTTTTGGGTATACCCAAGGATTTACAGTTTAGTGTTTAGGATTTACCCAAGGGTTTAGAGTATATCCAAGAATTTAGGGTTTAGGGTATATCCAAGAATTTAGGGTTTAGTGTTTGGATTTTTACCCAAGGGTTTTAATATTTGTCCAAGGGTTTAGGGTATAGTGTTTAATGTTTATGATTTACTCTTTTGTGACGGTTTTAATTTTTTTTTAAATATTCATCTTTTGGCAGCTACTAATATTTTTCATTTATTTTAAAAACTTAACACAAATTATTATTATATTATTTATTATCTTTAAAAAAAGATGTACATTAATTGGCAAACTATGATTAGTTGGTAATTCACCCAAGAAAAATTCATGATAAAATATTAAACTAGGAAACATTCCCATATAAATCAAAATTGTGGTAGTTAAAAGATAATCAGTGAACTAAAAGAATTACATTTTTATATTTTTCAAAAAAAAAGGTTTACGATGAGGGGAAGAGAGAGAAGGAGAGAGAGAGAGAAGGAGAGAGAAGGGGAGAGAGAGAGAGAGAGAGAGAGAGAGAGAGAGAGAGAGAGAGAGAGAGAGAGAGAGAGAGAGAGAGAGAGAGAGAGAGAGAGAGAGAGAGAGAGAGAGAGAGAGAGAGAGAGAGAGAGAGAGAGAGAGAGAGAGAGAGAGAGAGAGACAGAGATTTTGTGTATTGGGTATACCCAAGGGTTTACAGTTTAGTGTTTAGGATTTATCCAAATGTTTAGGGTATATCCAAGAATTTAGAGTTTAGTGTTTGGATTTTTACCCAAGTGTTTAAGCTTTGTCCAAGGGATTAGGGTATAGTGTTTAGTGTTTATGATTTACTCTTTTGTGAAGGTTTTAAAATTGTTAAAAAAAATTCATCTTTTGGGAGCTACTAATATTTTTCATTTATTTTAAAAAACTTAACACAAATTATTATTATTTTATTTATTATCTTTAAAAAAAGTTGTACATTAATTGGCAAACTAGGAAACAATTGGTAATTCACCCAAGAAAAATTCATGATAAAATATTAAACTAGGAAACATTCCTATATAAATCAAAATTGTGGTAGTTAAAAAATTAATCGGTGAAATAAAAGAATGTTAACATTTTTATATTTTTCAAAAAAAAAAAAGGTTTACGATGAGAGGGAGAGAGAGAGAGAGAGAGAGAGAGAGAGAGAGAGAGATTTAGTGTTTAACCCGCGGGTCCCGCGGGTTAAACACTAAATCTCTCTATCTCTCTCTCTCTCTCTCTTAAATAGATACAAAATACTCTGTAATATTTAACCCGCGGGTCCCGCGAATTACCTGCAAATTTGGACGGGGCAGGTGCAGGTATTTTGAATCTTTCATTGCGGGTCATGCGGATTGAAATTATGAGTCAAAAAACTAGGTGACCCGCGGGTTGGCGGGACGGACGGGGTGGGTCGATCCGCAGACCCAGCTCTACCCGTATAATTTGAATCTGTACAATGCCTGCACAGGGTGCGGGCCGGCCACCTAGTTATATATTAAACGGGTCGTGGTCCGCCATTCCTTAATTCAGTTATAATTAGTTGAATTTTTAATCTTATTGAGAATTTTAGGGCTTGTTGGTTACTTGTATTTCTGGACAACATGTACTATTTTCACTTATTTAATTATTACCCACGTTTGGTTTCTACAGGGAAATTGACTGGACAGTATATTAAATGCAATTTGAAACTTGGTGGAGTGTTGCTCAAAAAAAAAAAAGAAACTTGGTGGAGTGTTGCCCAAAAAAAAAAAAAAACTTGGTGGAGTTCGGTACTAATCGGTCAGAGGCCGGTTTGAGGGGAACTTACCAAAGTCAGACCAGTCTAAATTGGGTTGGTGTTTTGGTTCGATTAGAAATAAGAGAGGTCTTAAAACCGGGCCCAAACGAGAGAACAGAACATTAACCATCCAGCCCAAATCAAAAGTAATGATTTACTTACCAAAGCTTTTGTTGTTGTAAGAAGGTAAAATAAATTTGAGTTTTGTGTGTTTCAATTAAAATTCAGTTCAATCTCTCACTCAAGTTCTTCACATAGTTTACATCGAAATCTTTCTCCTCTCTGAGGTAAGAAGCTTTCTCCCTTTCTTTGTTCTTCTTCTTCTTCTTCTTCCTGGTTGTGCATTGTTGATGAGATTCTGCTTCATCTGTAAATCAGGATCTAGCTTCTCTTATCCAGCAATGGACGCCTCAATGATTACTAAATGCAAATCCGTAGCCTCCCTTCCCGTAAGTACACCAAAACCTCATCTTCACTCTTTCCTTTTTTGGATTTTTTGTAGATGCATTCATTGCTTCGAACTTGCGCTTTTGTCCCGTCTGATTATTATCTTCTGATCTTTTGCTTATGCTAATTCGATTTAGTTTATCCATTGGTTTTGAATCTATATATACACTGTTCAGTTTCCTGAATTTTTGAACCTTTTTTTAATACTGGATTTTTATTAATTTCGGAATGGTCACTTACCTGCAAAGTACAAACGAAAGATAAGACAAAGACAAAAGAAACACATTTTGAAAATTTTGAACTTTAAATCTGAACTTGGTACTTCCCATTTGATTATCTCCTGAGAACATTTAAACTGGAACAATGCATTAGTAATTCATACTCTATGATGTATAGTTTTTTGTTTTTTTTGTTTGTTTTTTTGTTTGTTTTTCGCTGACTATTGCTTCGTATCATAATGTATATACAAGTCTTTGTTCCTGGGGAGGTCGGGAGGTAGCACTAGAAGTTCCCAGTGTAATGTCACGATGGGACAAACGGTTAGCTTCCCGAGGCAAAAGACCCTGACTTTGAAGGTTAGCCGGAACGTGAAGAGAAGGAGTGGTGGTGGTGGTGGTGCGCTTGCTGCTACTTGCAGTGGAGGGGATAAGATTCTTGTGGCTAACAGAGGAGAAATTGCTGTCCGTGTGATCCGAACTGCTCACGAAATGGGGATCCCTTGTGTTGCTGTTTACTCAACCATAGACAAGGATGCACTCCATGTGAAGTTGGCTGACGAAGCTGTTTGTATTGGTGAAGCTCCTAGCAACCAGTCGTAAGATTCTTTTATGTAACACTTTTATTAGATTCTTGGTTTAATATTTAGGAAGAGGAAACTTAGCTTTTTTTTCACTCTGAATTGTGTGCAGGTATTTGTTGATACCGAATGTTCTGTCAGCTGCGATTAGCAGAGGATGTACAATGCTGCATCCTGGTTATGGGTTCCTTGCTGAGAACGCTCTTTTTGTTGAGATGTGCAGAGAACACAGGATCAACTTTATTGGACCAAATGTAAGTTTTTTTTTACAAATTTGCAGAAATTAGGAAAAGAATGCTTTCTAACTGGGATCATCTGCAGCCTGATAGTATCCGTGTCATGGGTGACAAATCAACTGCCAGGGAGACGATGAAAAATGCAGGTGTCCCAACTGTTCCAGGGAGTGATGGACTATTGCAGGTATTATGCTGAACTAACAGTTCTGCATTTCAAATTGAGTCATATCAACGTGTCTCTTGGAACTTCAGTGCATTTTGATATTTATTATTATTATTACAGAGCACAGAAGAAGGAGTCAGGCTCGCCAATGAGATTGGGTACCCTGTAATGATCAAGGTAAATTATTTTTTTAGAAGCTGCAATTCGGGTGTTTACACTATTTTTCATGTTACGGATCACCTTGATTCTCATTTAGGATTTGCTTCAGTAGGCATCAGCTGAAGCTTTTGGTCTTTCTTTAGAAAAAAATATCTCTGTATTTTTTATAATGTGTCACTGAGTATTGTATCTCACAACTGGTCTCTTTCTGGTTTTAAAAGGCAACAGCAGGTGGTGGTGGACGTGGAATGCGTCTTGCTAATGAACCGTCAGAGTTTGTGAAACTGTTGCAGGTATGAAAATCCAGGCAAATTGATCTACAGATGGCCTACAATAGAATTTCAGGAGATCATAATCACGTCCTCCTTATTTGATAGGAATGTATCATAGAATCCTAACCCTTAGACAACCTAGAGTGCCATTGTCTGCACTATATTCCTAATTTGCTCAAGAACAACTTTACTTATATGAAGATGTTGTAGTTAAATACAAGTGTAAATAAAGTTAACCATAAAGATCTGTAAGATTTTCAACAACATTGAAGTTGGCTTAATTTGATGTTCTACAGCAAGCAAAGAGTGAGGCCGCTGCTGCTTTTGGAAATGATGGAGTTTATCTGGAGAAGTACGTTCAAAATCCCCGGCATATTGAGTTCCAGGTTTACAGTTGTCTTTTTCTAGACTTCTACTAAGCAAAAATATTTTTTATATCATCTGTTTGCTATATCAACTGTTCTCATCTACTGCCGTTGGATTTTAGATCCTTGCAGATAAATTTGGTAATGTTGTTCACTTTGGCGAGCGTGACTGCAGCATCCAGGTATGTTTTCCAGTATTAGCTTTCATTGCTTGGTGATCTATGAACAAAAGGAAAAAACTAAAAATCTTCTCTTGACCTCAGAGACGTAACCAAAAGTTGCTGGAAGAAGCACCTTCTCCTGCACTGACCCCTGAGTTGCGAAAAGCCATGGGCGATGCAGCAGTTGCGGCAGCAGCGTCCATTGGTTACATCGGTGTTGGTACTGTGGAATTTCTTTTGGATGAGAGAGGTTCCTTCTATTTCATGGAAATGAACACTAGAATCCAGGTTTGTTAAGCTATCATTACTGCAGAGTATATATTTATAAATTTAACTATAGATCTTTCTTTTAATCTAGAATCATTTGAAGCTTAATGAATGGCTACCCTTTTTGGTGAGATTTATATTAGGTGGAGCACCCTGTGACGGAGATGATTTACTCAGTTGATTTGATTGAAGAACAGATTCGTGTTGCAATGGGAGAGAAACTGCGTTATACACAGGTATGACTGTTGTCTATCATTATATTCTCTTTGATAGAAAAAACTCTTCAATCTGGAACAATTTTGTTTTTAAACAGGATGAGATTGTGCTTAGAGGACACTCGATTGAATGTCGTATCAATGCAGAAGACCCATTTAAAGGATTCAGACCTGGACCTGGTTTGTTCCACCGCCTGCATGCTACATTTACCAACTATTAGCAAATGACTTATTGATTAAAAAAATGTATTTCTGTCGCAATAACAGGAAGAATAACATCGTATCTGCCATCTGGAGGTCCTTTTGTTAGGATGGATAGCCATGTATATCCCGACTATGTTGTTCCCCCAAGCTATGATTCTCTTCTTGGAAAGGTATACCACACTCTGCACTTTTCTTTCTGGATTGTATATGGTTGGTTGTTTAAGAACATATTATGGTAACACAATAGACTAGCATCATAAATCACTTAAATGCATAGTCTCAAAACTGGAATATGCATTTCATGTCTGGAGGGCTTTAATATATTACACTGAACTGATTTGTGTATGTGTTCTAGTACTTGTATTCATGTTCCATTGGTTTCTTTGACATGTATGGTGTATCTATATATTTGTTTTAGCTTATTGTATGGGCTCCAACGAGGGAAAGGGCAATCGAGCGGATGAAGCGTGCACTTAATGACACTATTATTACAGGTATTCCGAGGATTGCTGGTTCTACTTTTTCTTTTGTTGCACTTGTGATGAAATGATTTCATTTTTTTTCTTTCGTCAGGGGTTCCCACCACCATTGAGTACCACAAGCTAATCCTTGAAGTTGAGGTGTGTGAAAGAACTAGTTAGCTATACTTTTAGGGAAAGTATTGGATTATATGTTATTTGCATACGTGTAACAGGATTTCAAAAACGGAAAAGTTGATACAGCTTTCATCCCCAAGCATGAAGAGGAATTAGCAGAGGTACATTCAATTTCTCTTTGATTCTGGACAAAATCTAGACCATTTAGTCGTCAAAACATATTTTTGCTCCTCTGTCTACATATGCCTTCATCTGGTGTGTGTTTCTAAATGTTTTTAAGCTTGACTTTAAAATCTTCAAATCATGTTGTGAACTTTTAAGACGGCCTAAATCGTGGGTTTTGCTTCGTTTGATTTTTTAAGCATTGTAATGTGATATCTGGTAACTGAACATGTGAACATGGGTGATTTATTCGATAGAATTGATGGTCTAAGGTAAAATAGACGTTCTTACATGAGATTGCACGAGAGATCCAATGTCTGCTGTAATCTCTTAATTTTTCCAGTTATACTATATGTGTGCAGCCTCATGAAATTGTCCCAGTGAAAGATTTGACAAATGTAGCTGCTTAAGATTTCATCAGCTCTTTCATGAAACACATGGGGGAGGGAATCAAATATGACAATGCCCCGCAAAGTCCTCTTTCTTTCTCTTACCTGGTGTTACCTGGTGTCTTCGTCCTTTTTGTGATGTTATTATGTCAGACCTACGGGACCATTTTAAATATTTCTAGACTGCAATAGTTGAGTTTATTTTGATTTTTTTGTTATTACCAAAGATGAATCAAACTCCAAATTTGAAATCATTTATAAACACAATGTTCTTGTGGTGTTATGCAAGACAGAGTCATCTTGCAAGTTTAGGTAATGATGTTGGCAGCTTAAAATAAATATAGTTTGCTCATAACAATCAGGCAAGCGTTATCTCAAGCCATTTCATATATACTTGCACAGTTGCAGTTAATCCTAGTGATCCTATCTAACAAACAAGACATCCTCATTCATACCAAAACGCCTCCTCTACTCCTCTTTTGAATACCATTACACGTGTTACCAAACACCCCCACTTAATAAAACGATGGCGTTTTTCCAACTTGAATGATCACTGTTCATTTCAATCGATCGCTCACAAAGGGTTTAAGCCACACCACTGTATTGTCTCTCGCCTTCGTCTACCTCTAAAGCCCTAACCTCTTCTCTCCTCCGCCATGTCTCTCCGTCACCTCCTTCGCCGCTCCTCCCTTTCGCAACGCCTCTCTTCCAGCCGATTCTCTCTCCCGATCTCACACATCCAGCAACGCCTCTACAACATCTCAATCTCCCCGCAAAATGAAGATCCAGAGACGAACAATCAACCTCCCCCGATTCCGTATCCACAGTTCCCTCTCCGAACCACGGCCTTCTCATCAGCCGAGGAAGCCGCCACCGAGCGCCGCCGCCGCAAACGCCGTCTCCGAATCGAGCCCCCTCTCCACGCCCTCCGCCGCGACCCCTCCTCCCCTCCCCCCAAACGCGACCCCAACGCTCCCCGTCTCCCCGACTCGACCTCCTCCCTCGTCGGCGCGCGTCTCAACCTCCACAACAGAGTCCAATCCCTAATCAGAGCCTCCGACCTCGACGCCGCCTCGAAACTCGCTCGCCAGTCCGTCTACTCCAGCACCCGCCCCACCGTCTTCACCTGCAACGCCATCATCGCCGCCATGTACAGATCCAAGCGCTACGCCGATTCGATCTCCCTCTTCGAGTACTTCTTCAAGCAGTCCAACATCGTCCCCAACGTCGTCTCCTACAACCAGATCATCAACGCCCACTGCGACGAGGGACACGTGGAGGAGGCTCTCGAGGTGTACCGTTACATACTCGCCAACGCTCCTTTCGCTCCTTCGTCGGTTACGTATAGGCATCTCACGAAAGGTTTGGTTGGAGCCGGGAGGATCGGTGAGGCGGTTAGTTTGGTGAGGGAGATGTTGAGCAAAGGCCAAGCTGCTGATTCGGTTGTGTACAGTAACATGATTAGAGGTTACTTGGATCTTGGGGATTTAGATAAGGCTAATGAGTTCTTTGATGAGTTGAAGAGTAGGTGTACTGTTTACGATGGGATTGTGCATGCTCCGTTTATGGAGTATTGGTTTGAGAAAGGGAATGACAAGGAAGCTATGGAGTCTTACAGGTCTTTGTTGGATAAGAAGTTTAGAATGCATCCGCATACTGGGAATATGCTTATTGAGGTTTTTCTCAAGTATGGTAAGAAGGATGAAGCTTGGGGGTTGTTTAATGAGATGTTGGATAATCACACACCTCCTAATATTCTCTCTGTGAACTCGGAGACGATTAGTTTGATGGTTAATGAGTGTTTCAAGATGGGGGAGTTTGATGAAGCTATTAAGACGTTTAAGAAAGTTGGGAGGAATCCGACCTCGAGGCCGTTTGTGATGGATTATGGAGGTTACAGTAACATAGTGACGAGGTTCTGTGAGCATGGGATGTTACCGGAGGCTGAAAGGTTCTTTGCGGAGAGTGTGAGTAAGGCTTTGCCTCCTGATGCTCCAAGCCACAGGGCAATGATTGATGCGTATCTCAAGGCGGAGAGGATTGACGATGCTGTCAAGATGTTGAACAGGATGGTCGATGTGAATCTTAGGGTGGTTGCTGTGTTTGGTACGAGGGTGTTTGGTGAGCTGATTAGGAATGGTAAGCTCGCGGAGTCTGCAGAGGTTTTGACTAAAATGGGAGAGAGGGAACCGAAACCAGATGGTTCGGTTTATGATGTGGTTGTTAGAGGTCTTTGTGATGGTGATGCGCTTGACCAAGCCAAGGATATAGTTGGTCAGATGGTTGGACATGGTGTTGGGGTTACTCCTGTGCTGAGGGAATTTATCATAGAGACTTTTGAGAAAGCTGGACGGCGTGAGGAGATTGAGAAAACCTTGAACACGGTTAACCGTCCGGTTAGAAATTCTGGGCAATCTGGTTACACTGCACCTAGGGTACCTGCAGTGGTAGGAGTCACATCTGCAGCTCCTCAGCAACCTAGAGACAGGGCCCCATGGACGAGCAACGGGACAGGGGTTCCAAATTCAAGTGGGACCAATGGAGCTGCAGGTCAAGGTCAAACAGCAGGAGGAAATTACAAGGCTAATAATGGCGAGACTCCTTCTTGGTCCAACACTTCGGTTAACCAGCAGCAGCAACCATGGTCTAATCAGAGGGCAGTGCAACAGCCACCATCATGGTCGAGTCAAGCACCAGGATATCAACAGCAGCAATCTTGGTCTCAGCAACCGGGGTGGTCAAGTCCTTCAAGTCATCAGCAAACATGGGCTAATCAGACGCCTGGCAAGCAGCAACAGTGGGATTATCAGAACACTGATCATCAACAATCATGGGCTAACCAGGCAACTGGCCAGCAGCAACAGTGGGCTAATCAGAACACTGGTCATCATCAGCAACCGTGGGCTAATCAGACGCCTGGCCAGCAGAAACCGTGGACTAATCAGAACAGTGTTCATCAGCAACAGTGGGCTAATCAGACGCCTGGACAGCAGCAACAGTGGACTAATCAGACACCTGGCCAGCATTCAGCGTGGACAGGGCAGCAGCAACAACCGTGGTCTAATCAGACAGCTACCCCTCAGCAGTCCCAGTGGTCAAATCCCTCGGCAGGACAGGTGGCTAATCAAGCACCATGGTCAAACTCTGGAAATAGTCATCTTCCTCAACAACAGGAGACAGTGTCCTCCCAAGGGTGGGAAGATGGAGAAGAAAAAAAGGTAGCTGAATCGAGCAACAACTAGTTCGACAACTTGGCTATTTCATTTTGGCCATGTTACTTGTGACTTACTAGTTATAGTAATTTACCTTATATGCTTTGTGGGTCGCAATTTTTGCAAACTCTGGTATTTATTAAAGTTCAAAAGAATAATCTAATAAGTTTTCCTGATCCTTGACCTTGATCAAACTTGTATAAGCAAAACTCTTACATACAAAAGGCTCGACCTTTTACATTTTATCTCTAGAAACAAAGGAAACTACTAAAAGAAGTCCTATGTGTATACATCTCGTAGAAGAATCTCATCTCATCTAATCAGCTGTTTTGTCAAAACCCCATGACTGTAGAGCTCAAATTCATAAGAGAAGCTAAGGCACTAGGAGCAAACTTCCTAGCAAAAAGGAAGCACAAAGAAGTTGGTTCTTCATTGTAAAGACAATCGGTCTCATTCTTCCTTATAGACTGTAAAAACCCTTCAGTGATATTATCTGCAGCATATGTAGCTGGATGCGGACCGCCAATGGACCAGTCCACCCATGTCACACTTCTGTTCGCGTTCACTGAACCGTGAAACATGTTCAAGAGAGTTGGGATGCAATGCTCGTCAGGGTAACAAGCTGGTCTGCAGTGTTGTTTGAACAACGAGTAGTATTTTGAGTCAGAGATGATGTAGATGGCGAGTATACGGTTTACTTCAAACCACTGAGAGCCTTTACGCCAGTGGTGTAGTTTGATAACTGGGAGCATCTTGCGGCTGTAACGACCACGACCGTAACGTGTTGGCTCGTCGTAAGAGTCCACGAAACTGTAAGCAGAGTTGATTAGGTAAGAGTAGACGGTTGTGAAGTTGTGGACGGGGACACAGCTTTCTGAGAGAAGAACAAAACGCTCGTTTGAGAAGTCGAGTAATGCGTTGGCTAGTAGACGCTTCTCTGCATCGGTCAGTAGGTTGGGGATCCCCATGCAACTTTCTGTGTAGTCAAAGCATAGAAGACACATCAGAACCAAACATAGAACGACACAGACCATCCATGATCTCTCAAAAGATTGAAGAACCAAACAATCTTACTGTCGTGAAAAAAAAAGAAAGCCTTTGAGCAGTTACCAGTATCATTGCAACATATAGAGAAAATGAAAGAAATTAAAAAGAGTTTTTAAATCTACAAGAGAAGTTCATATAGTGCTTTTTGTTTCCTGGTTCACAACTAAACAGTTTCACTTTTACCCCTGTGGATCAAATCTGTTCCCCCATGAATATACTAAAACCAGCTATGTTCCACATTATACTCTAAAAGAATGTGTAAACCACTAACCAGCATAAGACACATATAGCCAACACAAAATAATGCGCAAGAGTAACCAATCTTCATCTATACACAACCTCAAAAAGTAGATGCAGTAACCAATCTTCATCTATACGCTCCAGCAATCTCGGAACTTGGGTTTCTCCGCCTTGCCGTCGCTGTCGTTGTCGTCGCCTTTGCAGTCACGGTGGATGATCGTGCAGTTGGAGTAATCAGAGGACGTGAAAGGAATCGTTTCTGATGAGAACAACATGGTGTGGGTAGAGAATTGAAGTAGCGATCGATGTGGGAGCTAGCGGCGAGGCCGATGATGATTCCGGCCATTAGTATGAGCAGAAACGACAGCGTTTGAGCTAGTTTGAGTAAACGTATGTGTTTTTCGAGTCCTTCCTCTTTCTCACCCACTCTTCCTCCCGCCATTGTTTTTTCGAGAAAACTCGAACACTATCGTCTCAAATGAAAATCCATTTCCTTCCTCCAAAGCCTCGTTTTTTTTTTGTAACAAATCTACAGGGAAGAGACCAGAGTTAGATATTCGTGAAAGTTGGTCGGAAAAATAAGAAGAGAGAGAAAATGATTAGAGAATTGAACAAATCTGGTCTGCTTGAAATCCACGTTGGATTCTGATCTTATATTATAAAGCGAAAACCGAAAGTTGATTTTATAATTTAATTAGATTTGGTTCGGGACCTTCGGGTGTTAAGGTCCACGTCCAGAAAACATTAACGAATTCCAAACTCAGCAGACCAGATTGTGATTGGGCCACGTGGACTGGCACCATGTTTGATTGTGACGTGGTTTCTCGTCAATTATTTTTGAATAAGCTGATGAGAGAGCTGGGGAACTAGCTCTTATTAAATTGGAAAAGATCATCAGAGTTTTTGACGGGTAATGCAACTTCTAAAACACATAATAGTATCAAACTTGTCATCCAATTCAAAGAGTCTTTGTGATTTAGCTCTTATTATGACATAACAATAATCGTTCATATATTAGTCTTTGGTGATTAGTTACCTTCAAACTAATTAATTAGTTCAGGATCTAACATGTTTACTATAATTTGAGTGGATCTAACAAATAAAGAAAGAGGTAACTACTTCTGTGAATTGATAGAATTTTATATTTGCATCTCTCCCAAAAGAAAACATTTATACTTTTTCAGACATTATTTAACATTTTAGTGGGAATTTTCTAAAAAAGGAAGGGTAGGACCAAAAAAAAAGAAAGAAGCACTTGAGTCCGATGAGAAAGAAAGATAACACAAATCTACTTTGAATTTTGAATCTTTGTCCCCGTGTCTTTTTTGATTCTTATGTCCTCCTTGACCACGTCTTTGTTCATCTCTGCCTTCCTCTAACGGAGACGGACGAATCATCATCTTAGCTTAATACCGGAAAATAAGAAACCGCCAGTTTCGTGTTCTGTTCAGATCTAATCTAGTGACTCCCTTATCCAAGATCTCGGGCTTTGGCAAGTTGTGATGGATGCGATCGATGAGTTATCTCAGCTCTCAGATTCGATGAAACAAGCGGCGTCTCTGCTCGCCGACGAAGATCCCGACGAGTCCTCTTCTTCTAAACGCCCCGCCACGTTCCTTAACGTCGTTGCCCTAGGAAATGTGGTGCGTTTCCCTTTTGCTCCATTCGATTTATGCTCTTGTTAATATTTGATTGGATCTCGATTAGCTTTTGTCCTTGCATTTGTAGTTTAGAGCTTGTTTTGGTTCTGTGTTCAGACCTAATCCATCTCTCTCTTTGCTTTACTTTGAACCAGGGAGCTGGAAAATCTGCGGTTTTAAACAGTCTTATTGGGCATCCTGTTCTGGTAAGTAGTACATTAAGTGAGTCTGTGTGTGAGTTTCTTATGTTTTTTTATTATTATACCTTCCCTTAAAAGTTGTGTGTTTGCTACACTTATTGTGGACAGCCCACGGGGGAGAATGGTGCTACACGGGCTCCTATAATCATTGACTTGACCAGGGAGGCTTCTTTGAGTAGCAAAGCAATTATCTTGCAGATTGACAATAAATCCCAACAAGTTTCAGCTAGTAAGTCTCCCTCCCTCTGTTATGCAACGCTATTTCAGGCTCTTTCTGCATGTATAATTAATATACAGCATTTGATCAAGCTTTCTCATAATGTTTACCCATAGGTGCTCTCAGACATTCTCTTCAAGATAGGCTTAGCAAAGGTGCCTCTGGGAAGAATCGTGATGAAATTTATCTAAAACTTCGTACCAGCACAGGTAAAAGTCCTTTTTTAGTTGCACAATACATTGGTGGCTTACCTAAGTTGGGTGAGTGAATATATAATTTGATGTCAGTGAACTAGTTAGCTGTAATAAGTTGCCACCCCCCCATCCCATATAGTCTAGTTCACTGTTTAGGAGCCTCAAGCTTGTCAGTGATTGGTATCAAAATACTACATTTAGCTTTCAAATAAATAGTACTCTTTTGAACGTGAGTAAATGATATATATGACCTGCATTGACTTTGTGTTAGATTTTCTTTGTTCATCATAACTTATTACGTTTATCCTTAATATTTCAGCTCCACCACTGAAATTAGTTGACATGCCTGGACTGGACCAGCGAATTGTGGATGATTCAATGGTGAGCCTTGGACTTACTTGGTACCTTTTTTAGTGACAACCACGAAGCATAAGATTTTAACAAAATATTATTCGGATTTCCTGCTGAAAAGCTATCATAGATTCATTCATGTTTGTCCTTAACTCCTTATTGAATTTCTTTGTTTGTTGGATCTCTGTGCAAGATTGCTCAATATGCTCAGCACAATGATGCCATACTGCTGGTTATAGTCCCTGCTAGCCAGGCATCTGAAATTTCATCATCCCGAGCCCTGAAGATTGCAAAGGAGTATGATCCAGATAGTGAGTACATCAGTCTTTTCGATCTGGCTTTCTTATATTGATATTTATACTTACTAATAACTGTTGCTTTGCTAGCCAATAATCACTTACTTTACTTAAAATACTCATTAGCCACTATCACTCCTCCTTTCTTATAGGCACTAGGACAGTAGGCATTATTGGCAAGATTGACCAGGCTGCAGAAAACCCGAAGGCCCTTGCAGCTGTTCAGGCTCTTCTTTCAAATCAAGGACCGACGAAAACAACCGACATTCCATGGGTTGCTCTTATTGGCCAATCCGTTGCAATTGCGACAGCACAGTCTGGAAGTGCTGAGAACTCCTTAGAAACTGCATGGCGTGCTGAGAGTGAAAGTCTTAAGTCCATTCTGACTGGGGCTCCTCAGAGCAAGCTTGGCAGAATTGCTTTGGTGGACACTCTTGCTAGCCAGATTCGTAGCAGAATGAAGCTCAGGCTTCCAAATATCTTGTCTGGGTATATATCTTTACTTTCTTCGTTAATGTCATAATGTGAAAGTTAGACCAATCGTTTTACCTATTAATCGGTGAGGATAGTAATGGAGTTGCTTACCTATAGGCGTCAGACAGGCAAAATTGTTATTTCCCAAGCTACTTTCTTGTCTCTTTTATTAAGTTATTCATTGTTCGAATTCTTTGTAGATGGTCAGGTTTTTCATTATTCTATTTCTTTGTACAGGCTCCAGGGTAAGTCTCAAACAGTGCAGAATGAACTAGCGAGGCTTGGTGAACAGCTAGTTGACAGCGCTGAAGGTACAAGGGCTATAGCTTTGGAGCTTTGCCGTGAGTTCGAGGAAAAATTTCTTCTCCACTTGGTTGGTGGTGAAGTAAGTACTTTCCTACATATGTACACTGAACTTAAGCTGAAAAATCAAGAATATTTTGAAAAAGAGGAACTGTCTAAATATTAGCAATCAGCCAATTGAAAATTGATGCTAGTGTAGTCGAAAGTATCTTGCTAACATACGTTTAGTAAGATCACATTATACAGTACTGTGGGGAATCTCATCAATGAGATTTATGGTAGTTGAGTTGGATTACATGATTTGCAATTGTCTGTTTTAGTTCGTGCTGAAATCCATCTGGAGCTTGGTGAACGTTTTTGTCTAACCATCTTTTTTTGGCTCAGGGAAGTGGTTGGAAAGTTGTTGCAAGTTTTGAAGGAAATTTCCCCAACCGAATCAAGCAGCTTCCATTGGACAGACATTTTGACTTGAACAATGTTAAACGGGTGGGTGTCTGCTTTTTTTCCTATCAATTTCCCCACGGGACAAGTTTTAAGTTGACTTGGCGGTAAAATCTTTGAATTTATTAGGTTGTTTTGGAGGCAGATGGTTATCAACCTTATCTTATATCGCCAGAGAAAGGGTTGAGATCGTTGATAAAGATTGTTCTTGAGATGGCTAAAGATCCGGCGCGTCTTTGTGTTGATGAGGTGTGCCTATCTATATTTTTGCTTTTAGCCTGATGCAGTAGTATTGAATTTCAGCAGTTCACTGCACTCGTCTCACTTTGACATTTTAATTCTTCTGACTGTTGCTGAGAGTTTTGTTAAGTTTTCTCTGGTTTTAGTGCTCTTATCTGGTTTCTTAAAGTCTTGATATATTTTTCCTATAAAAATCATGCATCCAGATCTCTGTTTTGTCTTAAATTAATTCTCCGTTGAGCTAACATTGTCTTAACTTTTGAGTAGGTTCACCGTGTTCTTGTTGACATAGTTTCAGCCTCCGCAAATGCTACACCTGGACTCGGGAGATATCCTCCTTTCAAAAGAGAGGTACTAATTTTCGGTGGTTCTTTATTCAGTAACATTTTATCTATTTCGATGATAGCTGTTCGTTTCTAACTAATGATCAACCAGGTTGTAGCTATAGCAAGTGCAGCACTTGATGGTTTCAAGAACGAAGCCAAGAAAATGGTGGTTGCGCTAGTTGATATGGAACGCGCTTTTGTACCACCTCAACATTTTATCCGCCTTGTGCAAAGGAGGTATAGTGTCTTACTTTCTTTACAATTTTATTTTGTATTCTTAATGGTTGTGTACTCAACTTACTGATCCCTCATTCTATTTTTTTCTTTTAATATTATGAATCGATTGTTGTTGAATCCCATAATTCTGTTTAAAAAAAGATTTCGCCTGTTTGTATCTAAGATTTTCATGCTTTCATTACTATAAAATTTTGTACCTCTCTGTAGAAGTATTTGCGTGGTACAACTTTGACGCTTATAGATTTAATCAACTTCTTATTCTTCTTGACAAGCCATCTTTTGTGATTTATCTTTTTATTTTTTTCCTCTGAGCTAATACCTATAAGCCTTTAACGGCAAAGCTTTCTGATGGTAGATTATATATAGTTGTTAGCCAGAGCCTGGTTGGCTGGGTGTTTCAGGTCACTTCAGTAAACGTCTTTCGAATCTCTTGGCTGCACTTTTGTATCGTGAAGTCTTTATACTTTTGAAGCTGCACATTTGTTGAGCAAGTCCAGATTTAAAAAAAAAAATTATATGCTCATTGTTTTCATGGTTCATGACTAAAAATCATTTCTCTCTTTCTGACATCGCTCTGCTTTGATTTCATCAGGATGGAAAGACAACGTCGCGAGGAAGAGCTGAAAGGACGATCTTCTAAGAAGGGACAAGATGCAGAGCAGTCCCTTTTAAGCAGGGTGTGTCTTCATTCCAAATCAATTTAGATCCACGTAGTGGAAAATGTTTCTTATGGTTTTACAACTTACATGAAAGTACATGATTAGAAATTCTCATGCCTGCATGTATCAGGCTTCTAGTCCTCAGCCAGATGGGCCATTAGCTGGTAGCAGCATGAAGTCAATGAAAGACAAACCTAGTCCACAGGATAAAGAGACGCCAGAGGTCTCTGGTCTGAAAACTGCTGGACCTGAGGGAGAGATAACAGCAGGTTGGTATCCTAATCTAAGTTTACCAGTCTAAAAAATTGATTCTTCCCCTATCCGTTTTCCTTCCGTTGCATGATTTAATTGCTGCAAAGCTTCTCTAGTCCAAGTGCACGATTTCTTTGTGTCTTTTTCGTCTTTCTCACTTAAGCGTTGATAAAAAAAACAATTACTCCATGTAGGGTACTTAATGAAGAAAAGTGGAAAAACAAATGGATGGGGAAGACGATGGTTTGTTCTGAATGAGAAAACTGGAAAGGTTAGTTTTTAGAGTTTATATCCTTCTGGCGTTAATCCAAATATCTGCAAAAGAGGAAGCACTGTAATAACTCACTGCATTAACCATTACCTTTATTCTAGCTGGGCTATACCAAAAAGCAAGAAGAAAGAAACTTCCGCGGCACGGTAACTTTGGAGGTATCATTCTCTTCTAATGCTTTCTTTACTTCTGTCAATGATGAACTAGTTAGAGAAGATTACGTGAAGAAAGAATAAACTAGAGAAGACGAATAGTATGGTTTCATATGCACCTTGTTACTTTCCCCCACACTGGTTCTTTCATGGAGAATGACAATTACTTCTATATTGTGAAGCTCATGCTTCAAATTTTTATACCACTGTTATTATCAATGAGGAAGTGTGGATGCTCTATAAATAACATTTTTCTTTCCATGTCATCCTAATATTACTTTCTCATAAACTTTGTAAATCCTATCAGGAATGCACTATTGAAGAACTTCCCGAGGAAGAAGTAGAAAAGTCAAAGAGTTCGAAGGACAAGAAGGCAAACGGACCTGATTCAAAAGGACCAGGTCTTGTGTTTAAGTTAACCTGTAAGGTTCCCTATAAGACTGTACTAAAAGGTACGTGCACCAATCATTACCCAAATTTAAACGTGTTAATCCTCTGTGCTCTTTTATGCTTCTTTTGCTCAAAACGATTATGTTGCTGCAGCTCACAATGCCCTTGTGCTCAAGGCTGAGAGTGTAGTCGATAAGAACGAGTGGATTAATAAGTTGCAAAAGGTCATTCAGGCTCGAGGAGGCCAAGTGGTGAATGTTTCTATGAGACACAGTCTTTCAGAAGGTTCACTTGTGAGTTTTCTCGGCCAACTTTTATGCTCAGTCTCTTGTCTTTCGTATTTTTCTTCCTTCGAGTCTACGCTGGATATGTTCACTGGTCTTATACACCTCCAGATATCACTTTGGCGAACAAGGTTTCTTTCTATGTGGCTTGAAAAAACTGAATTGAAGAACATTAGAAGTTGAACAGTTAAAACAAGAATTGTTGGAAGAGTGAAAAAGAATCAATGATGTCTTAGTGAACTTGGAAATGGTTGTCGAGTTGTTAATTGTTGAAACCTTTCGCTATATAAGGGTCAGAAATTTTACACTCGAGAGAATAGAAGTTACACTTGATTCCCTGTTAGTTGTTACTTATGATTTTATCTTGTCTATATTTCAGGATAAGATGGCAAGGAAACCCGTCGATCCAGAAGAGGAACTCCGGTGGATGTCCCAAGAAGTGCGTGGTTACGTTGAAGCTGTCCTTAACAGTCTCGCAGCCAATGTTCCAAAGGTTAGCTCCAAACTTCCTTGTCCATCTCTTTTGCTTTTAACAAATATTCATCGGTTGTGATACTAAGCAACGTGAATTCAATATAGGCTGTTGTTCTTTGTCAAGTGGAGAAAGCAAAAGAAGACATGCTGAATCAACTATACAGTTCTATCAGGTTCAGTATCGTTCCTCCCTCCCCACCCCCTGTCCAATTTCAGTTGCGGTGTGCTTATCTGCGCTCTCTTGTATTTGATCTGTAGTGCAATAGGCAATGAGAGGATTGAGTCATTGATTCAAGAGGATCAGAACGTTAAAAGACGAAGAGAGCGTTACCAGAAACAATCCTCTCTTCTTTCTAAACTCACAAGGCAGCTTAGCGTTCATGACAACCGAGCTGCTGCTGCTTCAAGTTGGTCTGACAACGGTGCCCCTGGTAAATTCATCCATCTTTTTCTTTAGAAATGGTTTGTAGGATTTGTCCGAATATAAGTAAACACGAAGTTGGATCAATTTATATCTACTTCCGGTTTTGGACAGCTCAATGCTGGCTATTGTGACTACGTTTCATGTGGCTATTGTGGGCTACGTTACATGTATTGATGATTCTCACTTAAATTTCTTTGCGGTATCTCTTAACTCGCAGAAAGTAGTCCAAGAACCAGTGCTGGAGGTTCTACAGGGGATGACTGGAGAAATGCCTTCAACAGCGCTGCTAATGGAGGGTCAGATTCTCTGTCAAGGTACGGATCAGGTGGTCACAGCCGCCGCTACAGCGATCCTACTCAGAATGGAGAAGCAGAATCAACAGGCTCTGGTAGCAACCGCCGAACCACTCCAAATCGGCTGCCACCAGCACCACCACAGGCTGGTTCATCTTACAAGTATTAGAACCTGAAAGACTAAAGTGAACCCGGAGACGAATTCTTTTACTGGGACTATTTGTTTTCTCCTTGTAAATAGTATTATAAGTTATAACGCATATGTGTTTTGCAGCTAGAGTTGAGTCATGAATCGATGTCTGTTTGAAACTTTTGTTCTTATTCTGTTTTCATCTTGGGAAAGTGTGCACTACTGTAGTTATAGAACGGTATCAAACTTTGTTGAGAAGCTCTCTCTACTGTTGTGAAAGAGTTTCCTCGCCTAAGATGAGTTTCATCCCTTCTTCTTGTACTCTTAAAAAGGGATCACTACAAGCTCTCTCTCTCTCTCTCTCTCTCTCTCTCTCTCTCTCTCTCTCTCTCTCTCTCTGTCAACTCAATAGGGCCAAGTAGCCTACTCGCCAGGGATTTGGGAAGCTAGTCAAGTATGTTGATTCTCTGTTATTTTCATGTTGCTTTATAACCAATAAAAATTGGAATCCATTTCACTGAAATGTAATATAGTGTTCACCAGCAATTGACGCAGAATGATAATATACTTTATTTATATGGTCATGGAAAAAGTCGGTTGTCTCCACTCGTGTTAAGTAGGTGATTAAGTTATCTTCGCACCAGCAATTGACGCAGAATAATAATATACTTAGGTGACGACTGGTTTTCCCGCTACCACCCGCAAACGCAGCTTTTGCGGTTTATAGCGGTTGTTGGCGTTTCGAAACAATCACAGAAAACGCTACAAATCGCTTCAAATCGCTCCGAACCTCTTAAAATCAAAAGCTGGTTCCAGCTATCGTTTGCGGTTGCGGGCGGTTGCGGGAGGGTAAATTTTTTTCTTTAAAAACAGAATAAATAAAATAATACTAAAAATATCCAATAAAAATTTTCAATTGAAATAATAGAAATTGTAAAATGTATTCATATTATATTTCAATTTATATTATAAAAACTCAAAACTAAAATATTTTCTATAAATTTTTAAAATTGAATAATATGATTTTATAAATATAAATTTTATATTTATCATATTATTATGATTTTTAATATTTTTATAATTACATAAAATGTAAATATTGTTAAATTATTATTTAACAGATGTTGCGTTTTGTAGTTTACCAGTCATAAGAGTCCCGCAAACGCAACAATTTCTAACAGCTATACCAGTCGTACAAATCTCTAAAAAACGCTTAAAACCGCAACCACCCGCACCCGCAAACTCCCGCAACCGTAACCGCAACCGCTGCGGTTACACCAGTCAGGCCTTTAATTTATATAGTCATGCAAAAAGTCGGTTGTCTCCACTCGTGTTAAGAAGGTTATTAAGTTGACAGTGATAGAAACAAAACATTAAGAGCATTCAAAGTACCACATAAAGAGTTTTAAATCCTAGAATCTACCAGTTTCTCTCCTAAATGACCTTTAGCACTGTGTCTATGGGCTACCAGTTTCTCTCCTTCATGACCTTCAGTACTGTGTCTATGGGTATTGCAAACCCAACACCCACTCCGCTCCCAAATGCGCAATTCACGGCAATGACCTCGCCGTCTAGGTTAACAACCGGACCTCCAGAGTTACCCTACAAATAACACAAAAATCAGCAAAGAATTGAAAACACGAAAACTAACATAGAATTTACAAAATCATATTACCTCATTCAAAGCACAATCAGTTTGGAAATAGAATTGGCATTTGCCTTCTAAGCCAATTTCCTTGTTTGTGCGTTTAACACAACTTGGGAAAAAAAAACAAAAAGGAACAAATATCAGAGAACTGAACACACAGAGCTTCCAAAACAATGGAAAACAACCAAAAAAGTACCTGATTATCCCTGCTGAGAAACTGTTTGCAAACTCAAGAGGATTGCCAATGGACAGCACCATATCCCCAACAGAAACATCCTTTGAGACTCCAAACTTTGCAGGAGAGAATGATGCTTTCGTTGGTGCCTCAATCTTGACTAGTGCAAGATCATAATCTGCATCATAATCAGCAACAACTCCTCGAAACGTTTGACCACAGTTCAATGTGATCTTTACCTATCATATAGAAGAAGAAATGGTTAGAAACAATAGGTAGTTAAGAAACATAAATATTCCAAAGTTAGCTCTTGGTTGTGGTGTACAGTGTGACTAACTAGATTTTGGTAGTCTTTGTGTTTCGGGCTAAAGCTAACAGGGGTTATATAACACGAAACGTGCAAATCGTGTCTTACTAAGACAAAGAAGAAGAAAAACCAATGCGTAAAAACGTTACGTGTTCAAAAACATGTGTTAAGTTACTGTAAGAAACTTTAGTCAAAGTCAAAGAAATAAAAAAAAATTAAAGGTTAATGATTAAGCTAACATGTGTTCAAAAAACGTGTCATACTGAGAAGAAGATGCATGTTCTAACATCGGTTTAAAAAACAGAGATATGGGTTCAAAAAAAGTGTCATACTAACACAAGAGAAGAAGAAAATCAATACACATAATAATATTATATATATTGAGAAGAAGAAGTTACCTCCATTCGCTTGGAACGATAGACATGACTCGTTCTAAACTTGTGGGGGTTGAGGACGAAATGACCACAAGTTATTATTTTGCCTTCTCCCCCAAACAAAATCCCAGAGCCATAACAGTCTGATATAATAATAAAAAGTTGATTCAGAGGTTAATAATTATCCTAATTTAAAAACTGAACTTAAATCAAATAGTAAACCCAAACCGTTAGGTCCATCAATATTGACAACAGAAGGAGCGATGGTTTTAGCAACCCTTCTGAAAGTGCTTCTTCCAACAAACTCAGAAGATTGATTTCCAGCAGGACGAAGAACAGACTTATTCACCATAAGTCTACCTTTCCACTCCATAAAGGAATAGATCTACAAACCAAAAACAGAAAATCAGGTGTAACCCAAAAAAAATAAAAAAACAGAGCTCAAGAAATGAAAACTGAGACCTCAAAATGTTTTTTTTCTTGGCCTTGCTTTTCCAATAGATCTGCCCAGCGAATCAGATCGGCTTGACATATCTGAAATCCTTGCTCTTCCATATCTCTCAGAACGTCGTCACATGGTTTCTCGGATGATTTAAGATTGGCAAAAAGCTTCCGTTTTAGAGCAGGGGTCGAAGGAGCAGGAGGAGTAGCGTGAAGGGAGCTAGAGATGGTTCTGATCGTCCCCACAGAGGAGGAGATCTGAGGAGTTTTCAAGAAACGTCGGAGAAACATTGGAGAAACTTCTGTAACCAAAACCCTAATTTCTCGCTCTCATGTATTTTATAATCATGATCAATGTACTTAGCTTACAGAAAAAAACTATACACTTCTTATATTTTAAAATAGAAGTCACAACCTTGATTTATGCGTAATTTTTTAAAAATAGATTCTCACTAGAAATTATTAATTTTTAAAATATATCACATTTATTCCACCTCATTAACGTCAAATATATTCTGTTAGAAATCATTCCCCTTAACCACCGGATTATAATTAAATAATTCATTAAGTCTTGTTAAAAATCTTACAAAGCGGTTCACTCAAACTTTTCATACGATTTAACTAATTATTTTGTGGTAAAAATATCAACATACAGTATAACCAAGTCTAAACAAAACATATAAGTCAAACCCTTAAATAAAATCTGAAAAACTGGTTTACCACATTCTTATGTATTATCAGACCGGTTTATATTCTCTCTTATTAATACTTATATAAACCCGGTATTCAACTGATTAATTATAAAAAATAGTCTTACAAATTCTTTTGAAGATTTGGCTAGAAAGATCCATTTATATTTCAAATTTTTAAAAAAATTATCCAATTATATAGGTATTCTTCTCTATTATATATGTCTAATTTAATTTATTTCCATACAAATTTTAAATTTAGAAATAAAACAAAAAATTATGTAAAGTAGTATTTTTACATAATAATGTTCTCAAAATAAATTTTGTTACAGAAATCTAAAGTTACAATAATAATATATAAGCCAATAAAGTATTTTACTATAAAAAAACATCGAGATCTAGTTCTTATTAAAAAGAAAAATTAATGTTTTATTGAATAAGTTTTTAAAATTTTATTATATTAGGATTTGTTTTAAAGGGAACACATTATATTTTATAAATCTCCCTTTTTATTTACAATTTAAAAATAAAAAATACTGTTAGATACTATTTTACCTTTTTGTTTAGGATGTAGAAAAGGAAAAATAATGTTATATAAACTTTACAATTTATCTTCTCTTTATAATTTTTAAAAAAATTGCTATCAAATAATTATTTCTAGTTACTAATAAATAATTTTAAAATTACTATTTTTACAATTTGTATCAATAGAAAATTTAACACTTCTTTTATTAACTATATAATTTTTAGTATAATGTCCATCATCAAATTCTCTTTTAAAATATTATCAAATAATATTTTACAATTCTTTTTGGTTATGACTTAAAAATAGGACAAAAATCTCTTTTGATTAGGATTTTTAAGAAAAATGAAAACAACTATCAGATATTCTTTCACAGTTTTTAGGGTTTTATAAAAATAAATTAATATTACATAATCTTTTTCAATTCTATTTTGTCTAGGATTAAAGAAAAATAAAATTACTATCAAATGATTTTTTTTTTTGTCAGCAAACACAGACTCATGTAGACTCTGTAAACCAAACTGGTAGCTCCGAATCCATATGGACGACAAAAGACGATTGCTTCCTTGCACTGCGTGCTAAGCTGTCCGCCTTTTTATTTTGTGTCCGTGGTATATGAAGGAGCTCTGATCTTGTGAAACTTCTTTTCAAAGAGATAATGTCTTCTAAGTAACTTGCAAAGGCTGGCCACTCTTCTGGTTCCGAAACCATCTTCACCAACTGAGAACAATCCGTTGCAAAAGTAACTATTTTTTAAAGTTTCCATTTTCAAGATTAGGCTTTTTCAATATCAGTAATATTTTTACAATTTTTCTTGTTAATTAAAAATTGTTAGTATCATATTTGTCATTAATTTTTCAAAGTAAAAATTACTATTAAGTATAATTTTACAATTCTCTCTGGTCAGGATTTAAAAAAAAAAGAAAAAGAAAAAAAAAATATTTGGTTAAGATTAAAAAGAAAAATATTTTATAAATCTCTTTTATTTATGATTTTAGGGAAAAAAGTTATTTTCACATAATGACATATTTAATTGTTTTAATTGATATATGTTACAATCATATCAGGTGAAATATGTTTTTCATTTTGGTTTACAATTTTTTTAACACAACATTATTAAAAGTAAAGCTAGTTAATTATACGAAAAATAAGATTACTTTTACAGTTTTATTTTATTTCGAAATTTATAATAGGAAAATTAATTATTTTATAATTGGGTTTTCTTTAATATTTTTATACAACTAACTTATTTTTCATAGTTTTTTATTAATTATATATACTCTATACATTATTTGAGAAGTGATTTTCCCAAATGTCCTTTGAACAATTATTTTTACAAAAAATAATATGGCTACTAAAAATGATGACATGACCTATAGCTTAATATGACATGGACAATTCTATTTAATATTAATTTAAATTTTTGGTTATTTTTTTAAATGTGGTAATAACTAATAACTAATATATTATATTTAATGTCGATTTATATTTTTAGAATTATTTTTTTGATATTGTAATAACTCATAAATCATCTTTAAAATAAATATATCCAAATATGGTATTACACATTTCGAAATATCATTTAATTATATATTTTAAATTATAAAACAATTTACTACTAAAATTCTAAAAAAATGTATACAATTTTCTTTAGAAAATTATAAAAAATTTAATCGTAAAATTATTAGTTTCTTATATATCTACAAATTTTATAAATAATTTTTAATTTTAATTTTTGATAATTATGCAAACAAACATGTATTCATAATATTCACACATACTCATGTATGACCAAAACATCATAATGGAAAAGTTATATTAGCATCATAAGATGTAATAAAGATAAGGAAAAAAATGATTTGTATCAAGTAATTAAAAAAATACTCAGGTAATATTTTCATGTAAATACTATTGTTTTTTGCAAAAAATAATATCTGGAAGCTTAAACCTAAATATAGATGTGAACTATTTGTAGCTATTTTTTGTCATGATATACAATTTTCTATTAGAAAAGGAAAATTAGATACTTATAAGAAATATTAAGAGTAATTTTAAAATTTTCTTTTGCTTAGGATTTTAAAAAATAAATATTATTTATTTTATAGTTAGTTTTTCTATATGATTATATTATATAATTTCTTATACTTGTAGGATTTTATAATTCGTTTTTGTTTATTATTTTTGCTTAAAATTTAATACTTATCTTTAATATTTCTCTTTCTTTAATATCTTTGAAACCAAAAATTATATATATTCTTTTTAAAAAATTACTTTAAAATACATTTTAAAATTATTTTATACTTTTTTAAAAAAAGAAGAAATTACTATCAAATATTTAAACAATATATAATTTAAAAAAACTATGTAATTGTAAACATCACTTTCAGATAGCTTTTTACAATTATTTTTTTGTTCAGAACTTTTTAAATAATGAAAATTATTATCAAATATTTTTTTAAAAATATAATGTAAAAGACTATGTAATAGTAATTTTACTTTTCTAGATCTTAAAAAAAACCTTAAGAATATTTTGTAATGAAAATTTTACTTTTCTAAATCTCTTTTTAATCCTAAACAAAAAAAAGAATTATATCATATTTTGATACATGTCACAATCTTAAATATATAATTGACATGTGTCGCAATCATTTTAATTAGTAACTTTGAAGAACCAAACTTTATATAATAAGATACTAGGATTAAACCTGCCCTACGGACGGGTAAACAAATATACAAATTATTTAAATATATTTAAAATGTTTAATTTATTTTAGAATCATAAACTTAGATAATATAATCTAATTATTTTACAAATCAAATTACAAATCATAAATTTTGTTTTTAAGTTTGTTCTACTTTAGCTTCTTATAGAATGTCACTTCAATTATTTTTAACAAAGAAACATATAGCTAACAGTTGTAGCATTAATCTAATCTAATGTTAATTTCAAAATTGTCTTTCACTTGTATATACGATCACACACAAAAAGTAAAAGATTTTTATCGTAAATCAAGCTTGTCATCATCTGTCATGGAAACTCATCCTCTGCCGACTTGAAAAAAACCATTTTTCGCTAAGAACAAATCATTTTCTCTTCTTTTATGTGGCTGCCTCTTGCAATTTTCTGCGCAAAATCTACAATTTCACACAATTAAATTTTGAATTGTAAGCTGTGTCAAAAAGGGTATTGGGTAAAAACTATAAAAATTAGATCTTTGCGTGTTTAGTGATGTCTAAAGTATAAGCCTTTATCATCATTTGACTCTATTTTTTTTTTTTGCAGATTTATATTTACATCCTTGTGGCTGTTTCGTGCTATGATTTCTCGTGGTATATTTCACTGTCTGCTACATCTTTGACATCTTTTGTGTTTATCACATTTACTTTTTGTTAGCATCATGTTGTTTTGTAATTTTAAAAGTTCTGATTTGTGGCAGTGAGCTCCTTTTCATAATGTGATTGTAACGCCACTGCTTGTTGTTTTTGAGATTCTGCTCTATGTACATCTTGAAGATCAGTATGATATATTCTTTAACTTGTAACTAGATTTTTATCCGCGCTTTTAAAGCGCGGGATTATTTCTTTATTGATTAAAATGATAGTTTTATAATTTTATAGGTTTTATTGTAAAATAAAAATTTATAAGAGTTACATTATAATATTTTCCATAAATTTGTGTAAATAATTTATTTTTCGTTGTTTTTGCTTTACTACCGACTTAATTTTTGACGGTGTATAGATTATTTACTTGTGCTATAGATGATTAACTATTTAAGTTTTATATGGATTTTATTTTCCTCTAACTACAAATACAGTTGTGAAAATTTACCTACTGATCTTAATTTTTTTAAGTAGAATATGTGTTTAGTCAAAAACAAATAGATTTTAAATATATTCAGTGTTTGAAAGATTTTTTTTTTAAATTCAATATACAAACTACATTCTGGAACTATATACTGCATGTTACTAATTCAAAAAATCAAAATCTTTAATTTTAATAAGATACTAATTGTAGCTTTAGGGGACTGTCTTTCTTTTCGATTAATTTATAAATGATGGTAAAATTGTTAATTCCATTGTTTAAACATCATTTTATAGTGTAGATATTTTAATATGCTATAAAGTTGTTAAGAAGTATGATATAATAATTTATGAACTAAGTATAAGATTAAGATATATTAAGTATTTCCCAATCGTATAAATATATTATTATGTTCGCAATGTTGTTGCTAGTAGTTTCAAATAATAAATCTATATCAAAAATGGCAGCTCTTGATTTAGTTTTCCTTCACCAAAAACCTCAGTTACAGCATAAGACACCTCAGAACAAAGCCATAGTAGAAACCTCAAGACTACAGATGATCACATAGATTTTGATAGATACCTAAAGAAACCTAACAAATCTTACAGATCTCAAAATAATGAACCACTTGAAAAAGTGGCATTCATCTCGGGAGAGTTATCATTTTTTATTTCTTAATGTATGGTGCATTAACTGATTGTATTTATTGTATTAAAAATGAAAAATTTATATATATACTTCACGTGTATTGTTAGTTTAGATTTACCTTTTTATTTTAAAAATATTCCTCAATGGCATATGTTGTAATATTAGTGTAAAAGCAATGGCAAAATCCTATGAGGTATTTTACTTTAATAGTATAGACTATATTTTGATCCACGTTTTAAAAGCGCGTGATCGTTTTTTTTTAAATTCCATTTGAAAAAGATTCAAAAAGTGTTATATTTCTAATCAATAATATTAGTTATGCAGTGTTTATATATTTAAAGTTTATTGCATATATTTTGAATTATTATAAATAATATATTTAAAAATTTATTAAATATATAATGTTTTAATGAAAACATTATATATAATCGGCTTCAATTATGTTGAATATCAAGGCCCAAATGGCCATTATATTAAAAAAAATCTTACAGAAATTAGAGACTATAGTTTGAGCCATTTTGTGTTTCGATCAAATGATTATTTGCTTAAAAATATCGGCCTAAATTAATCGTGGTTGTGTTTAGATATTAATCGTATAGATCCAAGAGGGATTCTGCTTTAATAGTATAGATATTAATCGTGGTTGTGTATTATGACTGGTGTGTTTGTTCATGATAGATCTAGACTTGATATCGTAGTTATTGTTCAATGCTATTTACCATCATATGAGTGATGGACTCATATGGGAAACAGTGCATGTAAGTTAGTTCTTTGCATGTAAACTTGTCCAAGCATATTTTTCTATATAAAAAGAGGATTTCTTTCATTTCTGCATTTTGTTTTTTTTTTGTCATTTTTTCTTAGTTGGTGTCATTTTCTCATTTACTCGCCAGATTTAGTAACATGTATAGTGAATCAGGTTCAATGTTTTTTGTATATATATATATATATATATATATATATAAATGGTTTTGTTTATGATTTACGGACCTTATTACTGGGGATCCTATTGAATTTTTTTTTGTAGACAATGTTATTCACTCCAGTTGCTGAGTCTTTTTCTTCTTGTAAAATGTTTAAACCTTCACGCGATCTTACTCTTGAGAGAACAACGTATAGCTGGCCATGACTGAAAACTGGTTTAGGCAAATATAGAATAATTAATTTCAAGTTTTGTCCTTAACTTTTGTTTATGGTCATTGCATAGCATACTCTTATTGGAAATTGTATTCTCTTAAGTATAATGGATGGTGTGAGACTATTAAAATGATTCTTCGGAATGGGTCTCTTTTACCAATATGTGTACATGTGACTATTTCACCTTCGATAGCTCTTTCTGTCATATGAGTGACAGAGACATTTATAATGATATGATTGAGAGCGAGATAAGCGGTCTCTTCACATAAAAATATTCGGAAATAATAAAAATGTAACAATTATATATTTTTCAAATAGATGTTAATTGTAGTATTTCAATTTCTTATAATGTAAAACTATACATTTTTCAGATAGATGTTTAATATAGTATTTCAATTTTTTTATATTGTATATTTAGTTATTATTTATTTATTCTTATATTATATATTTATTTATTCTAATTTTCTTGCTTTTATATCAAATGGAAATATTGCGATAAATGTTTAATGTAATATTTCTTTCTCTTATATTGTATATTTACTTATTATTTATTTTACTATATATTTTTCAGATAAATGTTTAATGTAATTTTTTATTCTTATATTGTATATATACTTATTATTTTTTCTTTCTTATATTGTATATTTACTTATCTAATGTTATGATAGATGTTTAATGTAATATTTCTATTTCTTATATTATATATTTACTTATTATTTATTTAACTATACATTTTAGATAGATGTTTAATTTAGTTTTTCCATTTTTATATTGTATATTTACTTATTGTTTACTTTTCTTATTTTGTATATTTACTTATTCTAATTTTTTTATTTTATATCAAATGATAATATTACGATAGATCTTTAACGTAATATTTTTTCTTATATAGTATATTTACTTATTATTTTTTGTTCTTATATTGTATATTTATTTATTCTAATATTACGATAGATAATATTTCTATTTCTTATATTGTATATACTTTTTATTTAATTTTTCTATATTATATATTTACTTGTAAAATATTTAGAAATAATAAAAATGTAAAATTATACATTTTCAGATAGATGTTCAATGTAGTTTTTCATTTTGTATAATTAATATATAATTATTTTCATTTTTTTGCTTTTATATCAAATGTAATATTATGATAAATGTTTAATGTAATATTTTTATTTTTATATTATATATTCACTTATTATTTATTTTAGTATATATTTTTCAGATAGATTTTTAATGTAGTTTTTCTTTTTCTTGTATTGTATATTTAATTATTATTTATTTATATTCTAATATTACGATAGATGTTTAATTTAATATTTTTATTATTCTTATATTCTATATTTACTTATTATTTATTTTACTATTTATTTTTTGATAAATGTATAATTTTCATTTTTAATTGTATATTTAGTTATTTTTTATATTGTATATTTGCTTATTATATTTTCTTTTTTCTATAAATAATAATATTATGATATATGTTGAATGTGATATTTCTATTTCTTTATTCAATGCTTGTTTTTATTATATTGTCTATTTACATAGAAAAATATTTAGAAATAATAAAATTGTAAACCTATATATTTTCAGATAGATGTTTAAATTTCTTTCCATTTCTTATATATTATTTTTCAACAACATCTTATATTGTATATTTACTTATTATTTATTTTTATTATATTGTATAGTTACTTATTCTAATTGTTTGTTTCTATATCAAATTTTAATATTTCGATAGATATTTAATGTAATATTTATATTTCTAATATTCTATAATTACTTATTATTTATTTTATTCTACATTTTTCAGATAATATTTTAGTGGTCTTTCTATTTATTATATTGTATATTTTCTTATTTTTATATTTAATTATTCTAATATTATAATAGATATTTAATGTAATATTTTATTTCTTATATCTTATATTTAATTACTATTTTTTAACTATAGATTTTTCAAATAGATGCATAATTTAATTTTTCTATTTCTTATATTGTATATTTATTTATTTTTATTTTTTTCTTTTATTTTATAGTTACCTATTCTAATATATTTTTTCTATTATATCAAATTATAGTATTACGATAAAATTTTGAATGTAATATTTCTAATTTTTTTTTATATTCTATATTTACTTATTTTTTGTTTTTCTTTATATCCTACATTTACTTTTTATTTATTTTTTCATTTTAATAATAATGACACGTAGCATCTTTCAAGAAAAAATTTATTCGCTAATGTGGACATGTAATATTTATATTTCGAATATTCTATAATTACTTATTATTTATTTTATTCTACATTTTTCAGATAATATTTTAGTGGTCTTTCTATTTATTATATTGTATATTTCTTATTATTTATTTTTCTTATTTTTTATATTTAGTTATTCTAAGATTATAATATATATTTAATGTTATATTTTATTTCTTATTTCTTATTTCCTATATTTTATATTTAATTATTATTTATTTTACTATACATTTTTCAATAGATGTATAGTTTAATTTTTCTATTTCTTATATTGTATATTTATTTATTTTTATTTTTTTCTTATATCGTATAGTTACATATTCTAATTTGTTTTTCTTTTATATCATATTATAGTATTACGATAAATTTTTAATTTTTAATTTTATATTTTTATTTACTTATTATTTATTTTATTATAAATATTTCAGATAGATGTTTAATGTAATTTTTATATTTCTTATATTCTATATTTACTTATTTTGTTGTTGTTCCTTAAATACTATATTTACTTTTTATTTATTTTTTCATTTTTATAACTTATCCTATTATTATTTTAGTTAATTTATACAATGTTATTATATATAATGATTACTAAAGTTATTAACAATTTTTACCATTTTAAATTTTAACCAAATAAATAAACATATAAATGCCTTCTCCTTATTGCATTTTTCAAAAATACTTAGTAAAAAATCCTAACATTTGGTTTTAGATTTTAGTAATATTTTTAGGTTTAGTATTTAGAGGGTGTGGTTAAGCTATAAACTTGTATAAATAATTATTAAACATTTATAAATCTACAGAAATATATTTATGGTTTTATTTTTTTAAATAAAATAAAAATAATAATGTCTCAAAGTAAATTATTTATTTTTAAATAATAAAAAATTATATAAAAAAAAATTGTGTAGTTTTCTTGTATATTTTTTATAAATTTTTAGGTAGATGTATTCGTTATAGAAATCTTTGTAAATTAACAGGGAATTTTATTTTACTTCAATACTTGCTGGCAAAATTATTTTACATCTTTTGCAAAAAAGAAAAAATATATATTTTACTAATAAGGTAAAATGAAAGACGGGCCTGGCCACATTGCGAAATAGGGGGTAGACTTAGCGAGAAAGATCTCTGCCGCATTTATCATGGCTTCTCTTAATCTCTGGAGGAGAGTTGCTGCTCCGATGGCTTCGAATGGTCGTATGTGGAAGATGGATTGTAGGACGTTTTCATCTGGTGTGGAGAGGTCAGCTCCGATCAAGGTTGAGAAGGAGAGCTCAGCTCCTAGCAAGGCAGAGAAGGGGAAGGTGGAGAAGAGGAAAGTATTTCAGAAGCTGAAGTCACTTACGGTTGAGACAATAGATCTCATCTTAAGGGAAGAAGAGAAGAAGGGCGTTTACGTCACTCAAACGGATCTTGTCAGTTGGGCCAAACGTCTTGCAAAGAACAAAAACAAATCTGAAAACGCACTCGAGGTATATATCATATATGTCTTGCTGCAACAATGAATTATTATTATTAATATATGTCTTGCTGCAACAATGAATTATTATTATTAATATTTTTCTTGTTTGGATTTAAATTGTTTACTTGTGTTGTGTGTAGATCTTTAGGTGGATGGATAAAAAGAAGATGGAATTTTCTCCCTCGGAACTCGCCGTGTATGTTGATCTCATAGCCGAGGTTAAAGGATATCCAGCTGCTCATGCCTACTTTCGCAAAGTGGATCCAACATTCAAAGAGTGGGAACCTAATCCCAAGAATTGGCCTGCCCACATGAAGCTCGTGGAAAGGCTCATTGATATTGAAGATAAATCCTCTCTGAAGAATTTAGTTCTTATCTATCCCAGCCTAGATCTTGCTAACAAGGGGAATTAGTGCGTCTGTCTTCAATGAATAAAAGCATATCTGTTTTGCTTTGAAAGAACGAACCCTAAGCATCTCCTTCTTGTTATTATATAATTTTTTTGCCCAAAAAAGATATTTATATTGTCATGTTTCTTTTTTTTGAGAAAGATATTGTCATGTTTCTTCTTCTAAGTTCTACTTCTACGTACCGACACTGAAGATTTTGAAGACCAGGAGAAGATCTATGGAAAAAATATTGCAAAGAGAAATAATACAGTGGGGTTAGGCGATACCACATATGCTCGTACTTCTATAGCAGAAGATAATCAATGGGAATATCAAGAGGCATATATTCCTCAAAGGATGGGTGATGATGAGAATGATGATAATGCTGGTGGTGATGACGATGATGGTGTAGAACAGGCTCCATCTTTGAGACGTTCGATTGCGGTCGAAAAACTCCCGGTAAGAAAGAGAGCTAGAACTGACGTATATAATGTGGAGAAGATTTCAGATGAAATAAGTGCTGTCACTGGAACTACCAATCAGATTGTCAGTATGATTCAACAAAGATGGCAAAAGGAAGCCGAAGAGAAAGAAGCTAAAGAAAAAGTTAATAACGTATGGGATGAAATTAAAGAAATTCCTGATTTAGAAGAAAATTAACGTTTTGATGCAATGAATTTAGTTCACAAGCTTGGTATGAAAGCTGGATTCATGAGTATGACTAGGGAGGAACTTTTTAGATGGATTAAACGTTCTGTTCCTAAGCCATGAAATTTGTGGTGGAAGAATTAAGTGCTTTCGGTAGTTTTATTAGTTTAGTCTTAATAGTTTTTACGCTTTTTCATGAGGGTTTTTAGTTTATTTATTGTTTGGTACTTCCTCTTGTAGTTGCTTTCGAATAATAAAATACAGTTTCTTATGGACTTTTGTTTTTCTAGGTTATAATTTCTTTGATCACTTTCTACGTCCACAAACGTTCCACACCACAATTGGTAACGTTCGTTTTCTACATAACACAATCTATTACTATAAAGAAATGATGTTTCTCTCCGCGTGACACGTCAGATTCCAGATCACAAATTCGTTGATCCTGGCGTTGACATTTGTCCTGTTTGCAAAGTGCAGCGTTTCATTAAACTTATTTCGTCATGGGCTTCGTTCCTATGTGTGGTTGGGCTTGAAAATAGAAGGTGTATCTGGCCCAGTTAGATTGTTCTGCCCTCCAATCCTAATTTTGTTTGATTGAAAAAAAGATCGTCTCTCTTCTGCGTAAACGGCGACGAGTTGACGTTTTTGCTTCTCCCTACTATATGAAACGGTCCTGAGTTATGGGTTTGTGTTAACTCCCATTGATACACTCTCCCACTATGTAGTCTTCAATGCTTTGTTTTGATCTGTAAGGCGGTGTCTCTAACCCTATAAAAGGTAACTTTACTTTCGGTAGATCATCATCATCATCATCTGTACTCTTGATTTTGCATACGTTTGTTGATTTTTTTTGTATTGTTCATGTTTTGCAGTCACCATCTCCTTCTTCGCCGTCAATCATCGTCGCTCCTCTAACCGGTTAGTTTCTTCTTCTCTTAGTGTAGCACAATGTGATGTATTCTTAATATATACTGAAATTATGATTGTGTTTCGTGTTTCAATTAGATTGCATGTTACCCTAGATTGAGAAACTCGATTTTGTGTTTTAGATGAGCAGTAAGGGTTTCTTCACTGGGTTCAAAGTATATGGCTGCTTCAGTTTCAATAAGACTTATTCTCACTGTTGGATTCTTTGAAGATCTAGGACGCATAAGCAGTATTATCTCAGTTTCTAAGCTTTTTCTTATATGTAAAAATGTGAACATTTTTTTCTTTGATCTCTAACTGCTTCTCCTTTCGCACAGCTAAGGCATCTGGGAATTTTTTAAGCTCTCCGCCATGTCATCAAGAGGTTGGTGTTTAGATCATGAAAATATTTTCATGTTACTTCCATTGCATATAACTAAGATCTACTTTTCCTTAGATTACAGAGAGTTCGGAATCACGGTGACTCTTTGTGATTGTATCTATGCTGAGTCTAATCTACAAATTGAGCAGATGAGGTTGGGAAAGACTCTACAAGCAATTTTTTTTTGAGTTATCTGAAGTTTCATTAAGAATTGTGAGGGTCATTTTGTTCGTCAATGAGATCTGCTTTTTAAAGACAAGTTTTTTATTTTGAACTGTTCAATATTGTGTCTTTATTTCTGGCAGTTGTGCTTTGTCCTTTGAGCGTAACGGACGGTGGGCTGTGGGAGACAAAAGGTTCACTCCAGAACATGATGTTCTTTGGTATTCTTGAGAATATCTAGCTGCTTACAATCGATCTCTCTACCCAAGATTCTGCGAAGATTTTTTTCTCCTTACTTATTGTTCTCCGAAAGCTGTTAAAATTCTGTCAAGATTTGGATTATTATTGATCTTTTCTATTGCAAATGTAGATCTTTTACTTTTGTTCTGCAAAGCTACAGATCAGTATGCTTTACTTCTTATGTGTTCTATTTATCATGCGTTGTGTTACACCGACGAAGTTAGTAAACAAAGTCATAACTTCAAAATAGATCTTTAATTTGTTTATCAGTGCGACTTTGTTCGGTGGAATTCTTGCTGTTCCAAAATTTTAGTAAACAAAAAAAGAAAAAGATTATACAGAGTAATGGAAATGACTTTTTTCAAATTAATGGAGACGTCTTCTTATTACAGTACTAGGGTTAATGTGTTGTTTCTAACGTATGATATAGCATTGCTGGATCAAGACTTCTTTTCTCAGAATGCCACGCAGTATGTTGTATACTTGATGAACTCAAATACTAAAGAATCCCAACAGTGTTGCTTCACTAGGAAAATTCATCGACTTTTGAACTGTGATATCAAAATCTGTCCATTACAAACTTACTTTAGGGGGTGTATTCAACCGAGAGTTTCAGGTGATTTGTATTAAAATGACAAATCCACTGTTATTCAAACATGAATTTTAAAAACTCATTTAAAATCTACTATTATTGAACTTGACATTTTGTAAAGTACTCTGAAATCCACTGTTATTGAAAATATTTTAAGTTGTGGGATTTTAAAGTTTTGAGGTGATTTTAGGGTGTTTGGGTGGAGTTTCTTAGTTAAAAAAATTAAAACTCAAATCCCATTGTTTTATGTGATATTCTAGAGTAGTTTAACAAAAATCACCTAAATTTCTGCAACTTATTAAAATCATCTAAAACTCCATTAAAAATCAAATCACATCAAATGTTAAATTGAATACATCCCCCTAGTCATTTTATAACAGGGCTAGAATTTTTTTTTTTTGCGAGCTGGTCTTTTGGTGGACTTGAAAATGAAGTATCGTTCTGATCTTTATTGTTATAATTTTATGAACCTATTTTACTCAAAACATCAATACAATTAAAACAGCAGCCTTTATTTTGACATCCCCTTGATATTTCAAAGAATTAACAAGAATGCCATTCCTATTTTTAAGGTTAGTTATTTTAATTATTTTTAAATTATTCATTAAACTCCATATATTATAATATATTTTCAAAACTGATTTCTCATTAGCTTCTTATCTAAAAACATGGGTGTACAAGTTTGAAATATATATATATAGTATTAAAACATGAACATGACCTATTGATATATGTGTGGTCTAATTATTTTAATATAATTATTAAAGCCTTTTATTAATCATAAAAAGATATTATAAAAATAAAAATACAAATATAATTAAAAAATAAATATAAAAATTAAAATTTTAGAATAAATATAAAAAATAAATATGTCCGCCCTTTAAAGGGCGGGTCAAAATCTAGTTCTCTTTTAAAACAACAAGTAAAAAAAAAAAAAAATTAATATTAGTTTGTTTACTCAATAACGGTGGTAACCTTTTTTTATACTCGGATTATGGATTATTCGCACCGCAACTGACTTGACAAGCACGCAAAACAACAATAATGATAGTCTTCTGTTCCACCAAATATGCTTAGTATGTCAAAATACAACACGAAAAATAAAAGAAAATTATGTATTTGTATTCATCAATACTTTTAAAACAAATACATATCAAATAAATCAACGCAAGTGGTACATACCTCACAAAATATAATCAATACAGCAGAAATTATTTTGACATAATTATAAAAGTAATAATTTTAGAAAACAAAGTAACTAATTAGTACATCCATAATATTGTTACGTTTAAAAAATAATTCATTCGCAAATTCTGATAGAAAGAAATATATATAAATAAAAATTCAAAAGTAAAATCGTTTTAGTATTTCCTAAGTGTTGTTTGAAAATTAAAATTTAGTTTACTGTAAGCAATATATATATATATATATATATATCAAAGATATTCTATTTAAATATTTAATTATATTTATATATTATGTATTTAATGTAAACGATATATATATGTATATATATTAAAAAGATATTTTCCGCATGATTTTAAAATCATTTGCATTTTGTTATAGAAATTTAAACTCAATCACAAATTTCTCAGTGTGAACTAAAAATATTCAATTACAATGACATGTACAAAATTTAACTAATATGTATATTTTTATATGATAAAAATTTATATTATATGTTTAGTTAATTGCTGAAATTGTTTTAAGATTTACATCCCGCCCGTAGGGCGGGCCGACCCTAGTTACTAATCAAACACAGCCCGATTTAATATGCAACTATAGTGAGCCACTGATAGAAATCAAAACTTGAGACTTCTGTAGTTTTTATACAAAGTAGGTGTATATATATTAGCTCGTTCAACTTTTATTTTCAGTATTTCACATCTCAGAGTTCTTATACAAGTTTTAAAACAATCAGTCTTGGTGATATTATCTAAAAGAAATGCTAATCTGTTTCAATTTTCAGATTCTTCTGTCATGGATCAAGCAGTTAACGAGAAATAATGAAGAACTACAGTTAAGAAATGTAGAAAAAGGAAAAAGAGATATCAATCAGACGTGGATATACTTCAGTTGATGTCAACTATCAATGTCAAGAATTTTTTTTTATTCCAGTTTTAGTTGCTCAAATTCACACTGTTCAATTTCAAATGGTTTCTTAGGTAGGACATTGGGCTTAATTCCTAGAGTCTATCGTATTAAATATTATCATTTCAATTAAATCACCTAAACAATTCTAAAAACTTTGGACACGATCTTACCAAATCATCTATTAACTTTATTTTTATTTTTAAACTTTTATTAAAATCACTCAAACAACTTTAAAACTCACCAAAATCCTACCAAAATTAAAACACTTCAAAATCTCTTCAAACACTTAATTCAACTCACCAAAATCCTACCATTCTCAATGAGATTCATCCCTTCTATCTCGTCGTTCTTCACTACTCTGAAGACAGAGATCACTACAAGGTCTCTCTCCTCAACTCAATACGCCAAGAAGCTAGTGATTATGTGAAGCTAGTCAAGTATGGTGATTCTCTGTACCAATGCAAGTACTTGAAAGTTTCTACTCAGCCGTATGTGTACTGGTACGAAAAGGGTCGGTCATAGTTTAGCTTCCTTTGATCGACCCTGACACTGGAAAGTTTTGGTTTATGTATGAGAATTCAGAGAAATAAAAGAGACCTTATAATGAATAATCCATGATGATGTAGTGTAACAATCAATATGGTTTTTCCAGGTCAGACAAATTAAATACGAATATACATAATATTTTCTTGATATTAGGGCGTCCTGGATACATTGAAATGGAAGATAAATTACATGTTCTAGCAAACCAGTTTCATACTTCCAATAACCGATACATTACATTGCTTTCATTTCCAACAATATATTTAAGAGGAGTTGACTTTGCCATCAAGCTTGCGGTTTGGGAAAGAGTTTCCTCGCGAATTCAGCTAGCTTTTTAGTCTCCGGCATGAGAGGCTTCACAGCAGGGTCATTACAGAACCGCTCTGCCCATTTGAACAGAGAAGGAGTCTTGGTCTCGTCAAGAAGTATATGGTTGGCGTCTAACTCCACGACTCTCCACCAACCCAAGAAGCTCCCTAGGGCAATGTCTAGGTAACCGATATGGTCACCGTTGAAGAATGGCTTCCCATTGCTGCAATCGATGAACGCTTTCTCCAAATGGTCAGTCCTTTCTTCGACTTCAGCTATGGCTGCTTTCTTCTCCTCTTCTCCTCGAGCGGTTAGGATACTTCTCAGAGCAATAAACCACTTCCCATTTATATCGAATTAAGACAGAACATAAACGATTTAGGATTAAGCTCATGTTCATGTATATTGTAAAAATGTATATTATAAAAATGTATATTGTAAGAAAAAAAAATGTATATTGTAATAATTTTACCAAAAAAAATGTATATTGTAAGAATTTTACCAAAAAAAATGTATATTGTAAGAAAGGAGTTAGTTGAAACTTGAAACTTGAAACAGAACAGGTCCAACTTCCTCCGGTTTAAACTTAGTTGCATCGTATTAGTAACAGGAAGTTAACCGGATTAAACCAATATCAAGCATAAAGAATCGCTAGATCTTGGGGACAGCATTATAATTATTAACATGTTGCATGAATATTGTAACTGAAGAAACACTAGGACTGTAATATAATCTCCACAAGATAAGTTGAAGAGCTGAACTAACCTTGTCGTCGACGTAGGCAGCCCAGAACCGAGCGATGGCTCTGTCATAGGGATGAGAAGGGAGGATGGAGGGTCCATATGAGCTCCAAGCCTCGTCGATGTACTGAACGATGATGTTGGACTCACACACCGGTTTGTCAGCGTGAATCAGAACCGGCATCTTCTTGTGAACCGGGTTTGATTTAAGGAGCAATTCGCTCTTAGTACCGTATGTCTCCTGGAGAAACTCGTAGCTAATAGATTTGAGGTTGAGAGCTATCCTCGCCCTCATGACGAACACACTCGCCCATGAGCCAATCAACTTTACGTCGCCGGTCACCATTTTATCGCGGAAATTAAGAACCGAGAAGAAGAACTCGATGTGTGTATTTTTTTTTGTGAGAGAGAATGTTATGGTTTAGAATTTAGATGTATGAAAGCAAAGAGGGTATGATTCAATTTAAGTGATGGATACAAACGAGTGGTGAAAATTGACGTGTGACATTATATCCATTGCGTGGCAGCAAATGAACCATTAAATCTTCTTGGAACCTTTTCCATGTGTTTATTGACTTCTAGGAAATAACGAGTTGAAAATGCAATAGATAAAAGCAAACAAAACATATCTAAAGGAATTTATTAAACCCGAAAAAATGATGTAAATCAATTTTTAGTTTGAATTATAATCATATAAAACTTTAACTCATTTAGAACAAACTCTAACTTAACAAACTGATGTTACATATAAATTTGGTCTATCTAAGATAAAATAAATATAGTTATATACATATGGGATAATTCAAAAATTACTTTATTTATAGTTTAAATTTTGAAAATGCACTTCTTTTACTATTTTTTTTTTTGAGAATTTTTTTCCTATCTTTTGAAAACTACAATTTCTAATTTTTTAAAAAATTACAAATTTCATTACGTAAAATACACATTTGAAAACAAACAAATCGTTTTCAAGAGAATCCCATCCCCATATAAATCAATTCACGTTCTTCATGCATCTACATTCTTTTTTGTTGTTGAAAAAGTGTAATGATGAGCAATTATATGAACAAAAGAAGAATGTTTTGAGGTTGAAAAAGTGTAATATGGAGCAATTACCTCATTTGAATAAAGTCTCAAAAAGCCTTAGGGAGAAGGAGGTGGTCAGTTATGGTCTTATTATAAGAAAACAACAAAAAATGTAAGAAAAAGAAACATACAACAAATGGAGTAGGGAACTATTTCTTTCAGCACAGTTCCAACAGGATTAACACTGAGATGAATCCTTAAACTTGATGTCTTCATCGCCAAATCTTATAGGATCAAACGATATAAGCTCAGCTCCTCGTGCCTTAGCTTTCCGCTTAAGCATCATCCTATAAAATTTACTGAAAGAATTGTTACATTAACAGCTCTGCTAATTACAATTTCTTATAAGAATCAACTACATCTAGTTTTATGAATCTATTAGTGTGGTTTTGCAGTTTTATTAACAAAAGCGTATTTGAGATTTAAGAAATATAGCTACTTATGTTATTGTTATAGTTTAAAATGTTTTCTAACCATGCTTTGTTTGGTTGGGGATCGCATCAATCTTGTCTCAATATACTACAACAATGGTTTGATCAAGCTGATCACCTTGTAATCCGTAACATTTTTCTACCTTCATGGTCAAAATCAGATTCTCTTTTATGGTGTCATACCATGCACTGATGGCATTTACTCAGTGAAGACTATAAAATTCTATATATTCACTTGAAAATCAGTACTGATTTGCGTTTCGGGGTGTTCTTAAGGAATGCTTTACGATTTGTATGTTGTTTATAAAGTAAACAAAGGAGAAAAAATGGTTGTGTCAACTGTCAAGTCATAGGAGTTATTGAGTTAATTGATGACAGTTCATGAAATCAAAATCCCATTTATAGCCTGACGCAAGTGCAACACCTAATCTGCTCCGGTTGCTCCTCTGGTTTGATCTCATGTTCATACATACAAATCCACAACATCAGCGATATAATTAATTGTTCGCCTCATAACAAGTTTGTTTGCAACAATCGTAGTTTCATGGTTTATGTTGATTATGTACCATCGGTTTAGTTTATTTATATGTCTTTAAAAATATTTTAGACAGGCGGGCCGGGCCACGTTGAGAGTTATAATCTATATAAGAATTAGGGGGTAGTGAAACTAGGTACAAGAAATTATACCGCATTCTCATGGCTTCTCTTCATTTCTGGAGGAAGGCAGCTGATCCGTTGTCTTCTGCCTGGAAGATGGCTTGTACAACGGTGGCTGCACCGTTTTCATCTGGCGTCGAGAGCTCTGGTCAGATCAAGGCAGGGAAGATGAAGGTATTTCAGAAGCTGAAGTCACTTACTGTTGAGACAATAGATCTCATCTTAAGGGAGGAAGAGAAGAAGGGCGTTTACGTCACTCAAACGGATCTTGTCAGATGGGCCAAACGTCTTGATAAGAGGAACAACAGGCCTGAAAACTCTCTCGAGGTATATATATATGTCTGATGCAACAATTGAATTATTATTATTATGGATTTAAGTTTTTTTTTAAAATGTTCACTTGTGTGTGTAGATCTTTAGGTGGATGGATAAAAAGAAGATGGTGTTTTCTCCCTCGGAACTTGAGATTTATGTGGATCTTCTTGGCAAGGTTAAAGGAGATGCAGCGGCTTCAGCGTACTTCAACAAAGTAGAGCCAAATTTCGATGAGATGGACGTTGATGCCAAAAACCGCCCTGCCTACTTGAAGGTCTTGCATTGGTTCCGTGTTGCAGACCAGAGTCGGACTAAAGGGCTAATACCATATGTTCTTAAGCTCCCTAAACTTGATGATCCTGAATGGGCTAAGAATGCTACTCCTATTACTCCTGCTCAAAAAAGAAATCTTTTTTCCAAGCTCAAATCCTCTGAAACCACCTGTGACGACCTTCTGAGAGAGATGGAGGACCAAGGATTTCGCATCACCAAAGCAGATCTAAACCGCTGGATGAAACTCCTCGAAAAACAAGGACAAACACAGAAAGTTCTAGAGGTTTGTCTCTTTTATTTTCCCATTGGTTTTCTTATGTCCATTTGGTTTATTAGATGATCCTTTTGCTTGTAGATCCGTAGCTTTATGTACTGGAAACGCCTTGGCCTCTTGGTTCGAAAAAGCGAGCGCTTTTGGCGCCATGGCGCTAAAAGCCACAAGCCGAGGACCTCATCGCCAAGGGACCCCATTGCCAGGCGAGTTACATAAAACCCTCGCTTTATGTCGTTTTTCCTCGCTTTTGTTATTTTGCTTAAGCGGTAAAAACGCCGCTTTGTTGTACCTATACAAAAAATAAGATTTGATTGACGTTATTCACCTTATAACTTATAGGCATGTAGAGGAGAGTAACCCTTATTCACCTAATCGTGTAGATTTCCCACTAACCTACACTACTAGTGTACCCCAGCTATTGTGATCGTTTAGATTTCCCACTAAGCTAGGATACATATTTTCTTCTTCTAAAATCAGTAGCTTTTTTCTGTAATATAAGTTTATGATCATGTCTTTTTTATATCATAGAGCTGCTAATTGCTTCTTCTTATTCCATGTTTGTTTGCGTTGTAGTTGTGAATTGTGATCATGTTTTGTTTTTATCATAGCTTCTTCTCCTTAAGTGATTAGCTTCTTTCTGTATGTAATTTTATGATCATGTCTTGTATATATATGATGTTTTGTTTCCCACTAAGCTAGGATACTCGATAGCTTTTTCTCATTCGATGTTTGTATATGTTGTAGGTGATCATGTCTAAAGCTGGTATTATCATTTGGTGTGTTGCATTTGCTATATGAACCTTTGAGTTTTATTTATGGATTTGGTGTTTTTAGTTTCTATCTTAGCATTCTCGTTTACGTAATATATAGAGATGGTTTTGAAGAGTACCTTCTGTGATGCAGGTACACAAGGCACTGGCAATGTGGCGCCATGGCGCTAGGCGCTAGGCGCTAGGCGCTAAGCGCCAGCCTCCTCGCTTCATCTCGCTTTGCGCAATTTCGAACCAAGCTTGGCCTTTACTACTCTAGGAGGAGAACGCCTCTTTGATACAGAAAGCTGAGGCACAGCCGCACAAGGAGCTGAGTTTGTGTCGCTTGATCCTGTGAAAGGCGAGTGGAAGTTTCATGTCTATCAGTTTAGTTCCTATAAGCTTGGCAATGAAGGGAAAAAAAATTATAGGGTCTCATCTCAGTGTTGGAATTGCTTTGTGTAGGGAATGTTGGAATTATGCAATAAGAAACAGAACTCTACTCCATTTGTTGTGTGTTTCGATACCTTTCTTACAGTTTTTGTTGTTTCCTAATCATTTTCTTGATAGGGCCAAAAGCCAAAATGTGAAACATATAACCCTAGCTCTGTTTCTTGTTATACAAGTAACAATATCCCTAACGTAACTCAAGTGACGACAACAGACTTTTTGCATGGCTATGTAAAGAACCTATTATTCTACGTACGTCGATTACTAGTGCTAGGATTTATAGCAGAGGAAACAGAGGGGATAGTGATCAAGAGTGATATGTAACAGTATATTACATTTCTGTGAAATGGATTCGTTAGAAGCAACATGAAAAATTACTAAATAATAATAATTGATGATATGTTGAGAACAAAATAAGTTGTTTGGTGTGTGTCGCACATACGTATGAAAAGTTTAGTTCTTAATCTTATTCATTCCAGCTTGATGTACTAACAAGGGTAATTAGTGGCTTTAAGTTGTTTGGTGTGTGTGCTTTTATTGAATAAAGCATATGTGCTATTTGCCTTCCTATCTTTGCTCTGAAACATCATAGCTCGGGCCATTGGATGATGATGAAACAGTTGCCGGAAGAATAGTGATTTGCGGACATAGCTCAACCAGCGATAAAGATGTAACCTTTAAAAACCAATTTTTGGTGGCCACAGAGAGCGCGACGTGACATCACAATCCCCTCTGTTTCATCTGCTAAATCATAGCATCAGAATTTAACAAAGCTAATAATTCAATAATCAACGTTTTTTTTTTATAAATGGCTTTTAAACTAAATGCATGTAAACTACATAATTCAAGTATGTGGCTTTATGGTCACTGTTATTGTATAGTTCAAAAATATTTTGTAAGTTTGTAACCATGCTTTGTTTAAGGATTGCATTAGTCTTGTCTCAATACTGCAACAATGGTTTGATCAGCTGATCACACCGGTCAACAACGGATTCTCTTATATGGTGTCATACCACTGATGGCATTTTCTCAGTAAAGACCCATAAAATTTTATATATTCACTTAAAAATCATCACCCTTTTTGTATTCTTGTGGAGTGTTCTAAAGGGATGTCATTAATAAGCTAAACAAAGGTGGAGAAAAAAATGTTGTAAAGTCATAAGAGTTCTTGAGTCAATTGATGATAGTTCATGAAATCAATTCCATTTAGCTTGATGCAACACAGAATCTGCTCTGGTAGCTCCTCTGGTTTGTTCCCCTGTTCATACATACAAATACTCATCATAAGCAAAATTTATACATCCATAACAACTTTTTTTTTTGTAAAAAAAAATTACCTGAATTGTGAGTCCAACATCAAGAACACAGATCTTGAGTCTGTCTATGAATGTTTCAAATCCTTTCCGTGATATATAACTGAATCTATGCATATCAATATCAATCTCAAAGTAATTTTCACCCTACAAAGAGTTAGAAAAAATTCAAGTCCATTAGTTATTAAAGCATATTCCTGATCAAGGGGAATGATTAAAGAGTCTGGTCTCACCGAGTAGAACTCGTGCTGCGGACGCGAAAGGACAGGCTTCTCGTTGTAAGCCTGCATCAGCTTCTTCTCTGGACCACTCAAGTGCAGATCATCCACGTTGGCAACACGTCCCAATATCTTAAGCCGTTCTCTGAAAGGCGCGGTTGCATCCATAGGGAAGCTTTTGACTTTCTCAACCTCGTCATCTATTAATCTCTGCGCCAAAACAAAGATCATTACACAGAGCCATAAAGATGAAACTATAGGGATCAAACTTTAAATTTTACCTGAATGCTTTCTTGAAAATGAAGAGGAAGTTCCTCTGAATAATTATCAGAAAGTTTGAAGTATAAAACAATATTCATTCCTTCTCCATCAGTTTCACCTTGAAAGATTGTAGTTGGATACAATGGAATCTGCTTACACCAAGAGAAAACAATCAGTACAAGTTCCAGAAACAGGGCAGTAAACAGAGTAATCAGCTCGTACCTGAACATTAACAACAAGGATAGATGGGAGTTTTGTGGATGGAGTCGTAACGGGAAGCTTGACATATTGTGCGATATGGTTTATTTTACGTTCTGATAAGTAAACATCAACGCCAAAAGGATTATACGCTGCATGGCTAGCTGCAAACTCTTTCTTCTTGTCCCTTTTAAAAAAAAAAGTCAACGGTTTAGCTTCTTGTTTAAGATTGTTAAACTAGTAATCATAAGTAATGGTTCACCTTAAATAAGTTTTGCCACGAACACGGAAGCTATTTGGCTCGATGGTTGTCCAACAATCTAGCATTTTCTTGTCGATTGGACAGAAAGGAACCTGAGAACCCGCTACTGGTCTCTTCAACTGCATTTTAGAAAGAACTGAAACAAGTTTCGAGACAATAAGTAAGTTCATGATTTGTGATCAAGATTGGTAATCCGATGAATCAAGTGGGATTTATATATGCTTACACAAGGCCCCTGAAGCATGACCTTCTCTCCATTTATAAGATAGTTTAAGAGACGCTTTTTTCCTTGAACTAGGAGGGCTAGAGCTAAGCGACCTTCCTTTTTCAACACAAGGAACAACAGTTATTGGATTCAGACAAGGCAAACAGTTACTAGGCAAGGCTCCTCCTCCTTCATCTGCAGATGATGATGAGTCTATGAACTCAGGCTGGTCAGTGTCGTTTATGCCACCGTCTGATTTCGACCTGGACATGGATGCGTTTGAGTTTGAGTCAGAGTCTCCTGTTGATGATGTGGTTATAGTACTGGAGTCTGATGCACGCTCACCTCCGTTTAAAGACGAGGTATCTGAAAATGAAAAATAGAAGAAAAACTGTAAAACGAAGATCAATAAAAATGAGGAGAAAGAATGTTAAAATATACCATCATCATGGACGCTGTGGAAATCATCATCACAATCAGTTTCAAATGCTACATTGGATTCAAACCATGCTTCTTCTCCACTTGCTGTAGACCAAAACAGAGGATCATCAACATCAATCAAATTATAAGATCACAAGACAGATTAGCCACCAGGGGTCATTAAAAGCTTCACAGTGATCAAATTAACAAAGATTTTAACCTTTTTCTTTTATTTAAAAAAAAAGAACTATTAACAGCCTTTTTAATAAATCTATAATCAGAATCTAATCCAACAGATAGAGATACTAAATTGTACAATCAATGAAGCATTAGAGAAAACCAAAAAAAAAAAACACAAAATCATGATCAAGATTCAAAACGAAATAATTGAGGACCTCTGAAACTGGGAGTGGGCAAGTTGTTGGGAGGATGATCGAGATTATTGTCAAATGATCCGGCAGCTGCTCTCTTCCTTTGAAGCTTTCGTCTTTTACGACTCTTCCTTCGCTTAGACCTCAGCTTCGATCCCACACAGCTCTTCGGCGTCGACACGCAACCTCCCATCTCTCTCTCTCTCTCTCTCTCTAGATTACAATTAGCTAACAATCTTCCATAGACCTTTGTTTCTCTCTTCTCTCTCTGTATGATCAATCTCTTTTATTTAAGAATCTGTCATCATCGAATCCCACTATAAATGAAAAAACCCAAAAAATTTAGAGGGAGAAAGGCACTTGGTTTCAGGTACGATTTGTGAAAGAGACAAATTATTTGGTGAAGAAAACACAAAACAAAACAAAACAAAACAAAACAGAGGTCTTTTGTTGGGTTTTTGGAGATTCTAAAAGTCAATAAATTTGGGGAAAGTATCTTACGTGGCAAGTAGTTTGATTTCTTTCGTAAATTGTCTTATTTTTCTTTTCTTTTCTTTTCTTTTCATGTCAACCATTGAAGTAAACCGGCTTCTTAACCCGGATTTTATTTAATCGGTATGACAGGTCTGGTCTAAACACAACCTTCATCATATGGAATCAGATTATCTATTGGTTTGTTATTAATACTGCTATATAAATGGTGCCATTCCAATTCTGTTTGATATTTCTTTTGGTAATTGGAGTTAAGAAATATAGTTAAACCTTGCAGAAATTTGTAAAACGTGTCATTTTAAAGCTGAAAATGAATTAATTTACACATTCTATTTGAATTTTATTTTGTTAAATTCTCTTGAAATGATATCAACCATAAGTATCACATAGCATTTAATCACATTAAAAATAATAGAATTTAGAAATTAATAAATTGAATAATACTTAAAATGATTTATTAGTAAGACTAGACTTATATAAGGATTTATATTCATTAAAAGCAATTAAAGTCTTCCTTTATTGAATAACACTAGAATCTATAAGCACTTATATTCATTATAGTACAATTTCATTAATGCAGATTCATGTTTTCATAAATAAAGAGAAATTGGTAAACAAAAATAGAATTACTAAATTAAAAATGAATGGAATATATAGAAAATTTGAATACATTTCATTCTATTTATTCATGATCAAAATTATAAGAAAATAATTTATTTTAAATGTTGTTTATTTTTTGTGAAATTGATAGAATGAACATTGCATTTCATTCATTATAATTTATAAAAATATTATGAAATGAATAGATTAGAACATTTCACATTATTCTACTCTAAAAATTGACAATCCAGTTATAGTTGTAATGTGAAATCTTCTAATTATTAGGACTTCAGAGAAAAGATACATAAATAAAAAGAGTAAAATAGTGAAAATGTGAAGTCATCTTTCCAATGTGTGTTTATTTAGTGCAGTTATATCTTTTCTTTATAGAAAAATTTGTAAAATCTTGGAGTGACTAAAAAGTGTATAAGCATTGAAGTTGAATACAATTGGCATGTCCTTGTATACGTTTTATATGGTGTTTCCATAAATTGGATAATCAAAGTATTTGTTAGATGTGTACTTTTCTGCATTAGCATCAAAATCAATTACCATGAAAATATTTGCATAGCCCAAAGGATAGCTCGGTAAAAGATATGACCATTACTGCATACTAATTAATTATCTGTTGCGAAATGTTGTATGCAAGCCTGAACATGTCTCCATTATAAATGTTTTCCATCATTAATTTCAAACAATAATGGTTTATATATATTTCATTTATGTTCTTTTATCATGGGTTGTCATTTTTATTGACAAAACTTTAATTTATATCTAAGAATTTCTACCATTTCTAACGAAAATGCTCTTTTTTCAGCTTATTTTTTCATCAATTATTTAATCTGTAAACGACTTTAAATATATTTGATTATATAAACTTTGAATTTAAGTATTATTAATTAGTTAGGTTTTGATGTGACAATCTTAAACTTAGCCAAACAAATTAGCCATTCAAGAGAGTGCGGTTTATGTATGAGCTACTTAACATTGTTTTATAAATAGTTACAACTGTTAAGCGATTACATCGACGCAGATGTTTTTAAATCATATATTAAGATACAAAATATTACTTTTACTCTTTTACAATACATGAATTTTTGATTAATGCATAAAAATTTAAAAATTTGCTTTTAAAAAAAATATTTAAAAATATAATTTTGAAACCATTTAAACAATCATATATAAGACTATAAAATCTAATTGGTTATCTAGAGAGTTTCCAGTAAAATTAAAGTTTATACTAAAATATCAAAACATCATCTAGTATAAAATATAGAGATTGCCTTTTAGTTGGTTTCCTATCTAACAATATGCATTGGTAAAAAGCAGTTTTATGCATAAGGTTGTGTAGGAATAAATTGTCAACATATTAGACTTAGATTACCAAAATAAAGAAAATAAAAAAAGTAAGTAATACATGTGGTTTAGTAAATGAAGAAAAATCATAAAGTTATATGGTTTCATATTGGGTTATATGAAACTTTAAATTTAAGTATTATAAACTAAGTCTGAATTTCAAAATAGAATATCAAGAAATTTACACAAGAAAAAGAGGGTTGGTTGGTCCACCTATTTCATTTGACCTGACAATCTTTTTTTTTTTTGAAACTGTTTTTCTATTAAAATTGATCTGACAATCTTACAAAGTTACAATCTCATCTCCATGGACCCTCATGACTCCATCTACATATTATTTTCTTTCCCTTCAGATTTTCTCTAATATATATTGTATTATTATACAAGTGGCAGTATAATTTGATTATAAATATATAGCTTGTAAATTACCAGACTTTCCTGTTTCTCCACCGTATATTTCTTCAATTTATAACAACCATACAAATGATATGTAATCTTGAAACACGGTTTGTCCATTGTTTAATGAAAGAAACATATTCTTGTTTCTTTTTCTTTCTTTTATGTCGACCTAGATATATTCTTTAAACATATACACCTTTTTCACTCGATTTAAAAAAATTATTTCAACAATAATCGCAATATAATTGGCTCGTCGTGTTGCTGTAATAAAAACAAAAGGAACAGTAGATATATATGATGAACAAACAGCACACGTGTGGTTGTTCTTTGTTGGCAGAATCTCTTTGATCATTTCGATTCGTTCAGAACTGACGCTTTCATGTTCCACACACGCTTTGCAGACATCTAGTTAGTCCTTCAGTTATTTATAAATAAATAAATATATAAACAAATATATGTTAATTAAGTATAATGTTTACATCTTATTATACTTTGAAGTTGGATAACTACTACTAGTGTTAAATTAAATTTATTAGCGTCAAACAATCTTAACCGTGTATGCATAACGTGTAAAATAAATATTAGGTTAGACCATCTCCAAATAGTTTATTCTATTTTCATTCTAAAATAAAATAATTTTATAATAGAGTTGGAGTTTACTCTAATGATATTATATTTTAGAATAAAAAATAGAATTAAAGTTTACTTCAGTGATATACTATTTTATAATAGAAAATAGAATGATGAACAAAAAATAAATAAATTATTTTATATTTGGATTAAACATATTTTTCACTCTATTATAGAGTGAAAAATATAATTACATTGAAGTATTTACTCTAAAGTCTATTTTAGAGTAAAAAAAATAGAGTGAGTTGGAGATACCCGTAAGATTAAAAAGATATTTTGCTATATGAAAAGTCATGAGCAAATAATGATGAACAACGTGTTAGTCTCAAGCATCATAGAGACGAGGGGCCATATTGTGATGAGCTTTCTCTTGCGGATCACAAGTGTATATATACATGCGTCCAACCGGGCCACCATTAATTGTGCTTTATGTACAAACCAATTAATAATCTTTTAATAGTTGAAGCAGATATAAGTATAGAATATCGATAACGAAGGTTGCTGCAAATATATTGCAAATGTTGCGGACTGAATGTAGCACGTAACAAAAGTTAACGTTGCAAAACGTATGTTGCAATATCAGTAACTTCTTTGTAGTGAGAGCTTGTGGTTATCTTTGGTTGTATGTGGCTTCATACCATTTAAAACGTTCTACTGCATTAACGAACGTTCTACCCAGCGCCTCGTCCTTCGTTCAGCAATCACTGCGTTATGACTGTAAATTGATATGACTCCAACGCTCGAAACATACGAACGCAGTGGTTGTATACTTGTATATAACTATTTTTAGTTGTATATAAATATAATTGATCAAAGCGGTTTAACTAGCTTCGAAAATGGGTTTAGTAGTAGCATAGGAGAAGATATGGAGAATTAAATCAAAGAAGTGGAAACATAACAACTTTCCCAACAACAGCCACCAATTTCACCAACTTCACCCTCTAAACTACTAGACCTAGGTACAAGCTGTTCATTTTTTTTTTACTATCGCGTATTCATTTAAAAATCAACGCTCTACGTTTTTTTTATTTGATCAACGCTCTACGTTTTTTGGTTCGTTTTCAATAAAAACGAGGGACAATTTTCAATCTCTGTGAAAATGTAAAGAAAAGTACTTTTAGCCTACGCCTAGTTCATTGCGTGTGGGAAAGTATAAAACTCGTGTTCTCGTCGCTTATATATGACTGATCCCCACCAAACTTCAAGCTTACTTACTGATTGATATATTTACATACGTGGTCGATATTTTTCTTTGAAAGATGATACGTGGTCAATATTCCACTGCCAAATAGCCGCGGAATCAAAAGCTATATTCATCTGATTCAATCTCTTATAAATATCTTGGGCAAAAGCTGACGTCGGATAAATAAACACTTTCTTCGTACATGCAGGTCACACTTGTCTGTTCAATGACTGAAGCTGGAATTTAACTTTTTGACAACTTGAGCAACTCCATTTTGGTCGTTATTTTCTAGGTATCATTCATTGTATCAACGAGAGAATTAGATCACCGTAATTCTCAAACCAAATAAACGTAATTGTTATTTTTAAAAAAAAAAACGTACTTGTCAGAGAAGTTAGTCTGTTAAATACTTATATATGGGTCTAATCCAAAGGGAAAAGTGACTATTCCGATCCGAACAATTTCGATCGTGCCAAATACGACCCGAACAAATTGTCAGTGCCAAATACGACCTGAATTTAATTAATATTCAAAAAACCTATCTGAACTTCTTAAAACGTGCCTAAATTTATATTGACTCCAACAGAAGTTAGTCAACCGTTAACAAGATAAAACGACGTCGTTTTGATATACTGTGAAAAGTGCTAATTTCGATCCAAACAATTTTGGTGGTGTCAAATATGATCCGAACACATGGTCGGTGCCAAACACGAGCTGAACTCAATTATAATTAAAAAAAATTACCTGAACTTTTTAAAATGTGCCTAAATCTACATTGACTCTAACAGAAATTAGTCAATTGTTAATAAAATAAAAAACGTTGTTTTGATATATATATATCTTTAATATATGTTCATTACAGGACTCAAATCCGTGTCATGGTACCCTTTTAAAATGGTACATTAACAACTAGATTAAAGTAACTTTTAGAAATATTATTAGACATTTGACATTATATAAACTAATATTTTTCTTCATTTTATCTAATTTAAAACTTTGGTGATTGTTTTTATATATTTTAGTTATTGTGTAATATGTCTAATATTTTGAACAAGATATCTTATTGAAAGAAAGGTAAAAGACCTCTTAACATTTTTGAACAAAATTTCATAATATTTAATATTAACTTTGAAAAAAAATTCCACTTAAGTTTAAAAAATAAAAATAATCTATATAAGAAATTTTTATAAATAACTTCAAAATTTTAAGTATATCTACGATTGTGATATTTATTATTCATATTTAGTAAGATATAAGTTTATTAAAGATATGATAAGTAAAAACATGTTATGTATTTATATAAATCAGAAAAAAATATTACCGAAGTTTTAAAATTTAATACGATGAAGAAAAAATAGTAGTTTATATAATTTCAAATTTGTAATAATATTTCAAAAAATTATCTTTTGTCTAATTGTTAATGTACCTCTTTAAAATAGTACCATATCATTGTTTAAGTGCTGGAATGAACAATGTAGATTCAATGTAGATTACCTTATGTTAACAATTGACTACTTTATGTTAGATTCAATGTAGATTTATACACATTTTAAAAAGTTCAGGTAATTTCTTTTAATCTACTCTATTAAAATAGAGTCCTATTTTTATTTACTTAAAAAGTTGTCACTTAAATTTTGGACCTATTCACATTTCTTAGAAATAAATATCTTCAATGATTTAGATATTTTGGATATTACACTTTTGGATCTGTTTAAAACATATTAATAAAAATTACATTAAATAACAATATTCCATATTTATAGCAACTTTTAATAAAAATGACCACATATTTATAAAAGTTAATTCTCCAGTCTTTATACAGTAGAATTACTTATTAAAATTTCTAAAATGAGATATATATAATCATTTTATTGAATTTAATAACTAAATAATATAATAAATTTAAAAATCTAATAAATTGAGAGTATTTTTTTTAAATTCAGGAATTTAAATTTTTTTTAAAAAGAATGTTTTGATTATCAATATAAACAAACAAAAATATCTTAACTCATATGAATTTATTATTGTTTAAAGTGCTTGAAAAATGCGGATGGGAATTTAGTTGTTGTTTAAATCAAACAAAAAAACAAAACAATTAAATCTAAACAATATCAAATTCCTAAATAACCGAACTGTTCCTATATATTTTTAACCGAAAACCAAAACCCTTAACCGAACCGGTACCAAACTAAAAACAAAAAAATACAATCCGGATGCGAATCGAAACGTCTAAATATATAAGTGAACAAACAAAAATAATTGCGCGCTTTCAAAGCGCGTGTACTATCCTAGTTATAATTAAGTTCATGTCGTATTTGGCACTGACCATGTGTTCGGGTCGTATTTGGCACCACCAAAATTGTTTGGGTCGAAATTAGCATTCTTCACCGTATATCAAAACAACGTCGTTTTATCTTGTTAACGGTTAACTAACTTCTGTTAGCGTCAATATAGATTTATGCACGTTTTAAAAAAGATTGGGTAAGTTTTTTGAATTTTAATTAAGTTCAGATCATATTTGGCAATGACAATTTATTCGGGTCGTATTTGGCACGATCAGATCGTATTTGGCACGATCGAAATTGTTCGGGGCGGAATAGGCACTTTTCCCCTAATCCAAAATGGGCAGAGACTACATTGTTCAATTTTCCTGATTTCTAAGTTTCTAACCATTTTATACGTTTGACGTAAATTTGTTTAGCTTTTCACATGCGTTCTATGTTATGCTGTGTTGTAATCCTTCTATGGATGGAAAAATTGGGTTGTCTAAAGCTGCAAGACAGAAGCTGAGATTGAAAAACAAAGGTTAGAGCAATATTATCGATCAGTTTCTTTAAATGAGGTTCTAAAAATCAAAATAATAATAACTAAATCAAACGATTAAGTCCAATTTGCATTGAAAACATGACATGTAGAGATAAACGGTTTTCAAAATTTTCATTTTAGAACTTAGTGGATCTGAATGTAATGCAGAGAAAAACAGAAGAAAAGCATGAAGAATTGATATGCAGTCCAATTTGCACTTAGTACCTATTTACTATTTTAGATGCAACACAAGAAAAACTAATAAAATAAATATTGACTGTATCCATAACAATTTAATATAAGTCATGCATGTACAAGGGAGAAATAAGCGGTGGTGGTGATGCTGATGATCAATCTCTGCTTTGATTTTTGTTTTTCATTCTTTTTAATTAGTTAAATACTTCTTTTGTCCACTATTACTTAATTACTTTATACTTTTCTCAAACTAAATATTCTCAAAATATGGTTTAATAATTTATCTTTTCACTTTGTAAATATACATTATATACTATAATATGTTCACATTCAATTAGTTATATTCTCATTACATATTCACAATTTTTATATAATAACTATTTATGCTGTTATTTTGTATAATAGAAAATATATAACTTCACTAAATAACCATATATAATATTTTTTAAAAATATAAAAACATATATTTATATTTTATAATTTATCTTTTGTTATTTTACTTTTGATGATTAAGTAATTAATTAATTAAATTACAAAACTAAATCAGTTAATGAATTCATGCATGTTATTGATAATTCATAAACTGATTACATATAGTGGAAGATTTGTAACAACCAAAACTAAACTAGAAATTTAATGAATGCATGCACAATGAAATAAATCAAACCTAGTTTTTGCTCTTACGTATTCTTTTTGTTCCATAAAGATATCTCTCTTTAGTATTTTTACACATACTTAGAAAACCCATTAATTCAATAAAATAAATCTGATTAAATAAAATAATATTTATTTATTTTGTATATTAGTAATTTTCTTATAATTTAGTTTCAGCATGGTATACATGTTATTTTTGTATCCTTTCAAAATATATGATCAGTAAAAATCATATATTATATTTTCAAAAAGCATTTAATATTTTTATATAAATTATTTTAATAATTTTATGCATATACTTTCATATTTTATAATTCGTATTATAACTGCATATAATTATAAATGTTAAAAGTTATTTATAATTACTTAATTTCAATTAAATATCAAACATATTTTTTTGTTCTTACATATATTTATGAAACCTTTGAAATTTTAAATAAATATTTTGTTGATACAATAAAATATATAAAATTGATAATGTTAGTTCTATAGTTGAACCAAATGGTAAATAAAAATCAAAAATTGAATAAAGATACAAAAAAATAAGAGTAAAATAAAAATATTTTTAAAATTTTTTGTAATTGTTATGAATTTTCATATAATTTTAAATTTCACTACATTTATTAAAATGATGATATTTATTTTTATTTTTGTCAACATATTACTTATTACTTATATATATATAAATTTGTATTTTGTTTAAATATTTAATTTTCATTTTAATAAATTAATATTTATTTAAATAATATAATTTATTAAACTAACGTGATCTGCATTTGTTCTACTTGATCTGCATGTTTTAATATGCCTTATCCATTCAAATTCGAAGCCATTGGTTCCCTTTCTTCATTTTCTTTTCTTTTCTTCATTTTCTTTAAATTTTAGATACTCTTTTCAACCCAACATTGGAGCTGTTCTTAGCTCCTGTGAAATAAATGTTTTTTATGCTAAAAAACTTTTTCAAATACGACTCTTAACATCCTTACCAAAAAAAAAAATCTCTTATACGATACCATAGGGCCCACACGTTTTGGTGGATTTTGAAAATATTAATAATAAGATGTGATGTTTTCTTCTTTCAATTTATTTATTTTTGTTAGAAGCGGACTCGAAATGTTATTGGTCAATGATGAGAGAATAATAACCACAGAAAAGGATAAAATAAAAGAAAAAGAAAAAAAGGGGGAAAAAATAAAATAAAAGAAAAAGAAAAAAAAGGAGAGAGGGAAGGAAATAAGCGAAGAGGCCGAAGTTTCGGATTGAAATCGGTATGGCCAGCTCCGGAGGTGGTGGTGGATTAAGCGTTGAGCCGTCATCGTCGTCGTCACCGTCTCTCCATCGTGCACCCTCTAGAACCGTCACGCTTGGACGTATACAGCCTCAGGCTCCCACTTACCGTACCGTCTTCTGCAATGATCGTGACGCTAATCTCCCCGTCCGTTTCAAGGTTCGTACGACGCCGTTTTCGGATAATGTGTGATCTTCTTTTTGGAATATTGTTTTTTTTTATTAATGTTGGGTGAAATGTTGGCAGGGTAATTCAATTTCTACGACAAAGTATAATGTTTTCACCTTTCTCCCCAAAGGTCTCTTTGAACAAGTAAGTTTTTTTTTTTTTTTTTGTTAAATGACTTGAGATTGGTCACTTGCTTTGCATCCATCAATACTAGATTAGTGATTTTAATAATAATAATAAAATGATTACGTTAAGTGGTCCTGGTGCCTATTGACTTTCATTTAGCCTGTGATATATATTTAGATGCATTTCTAGATATTTGGATCTATTAAATTGCATTTCTTTCTGGTTCTTTGACGTTTCTTGGCTGATGTGAGAAGTAACTTTGCTTTCTGACAGTTTAGACGCATAGCAAACATCTACTTTCTTGGAATCTCATGTCTCTCAATGACACCAATAAGGTATGTTCAGTCAGCTCCATCACAGTTGACTCATTTTTGCACCACTGACTTTTGCTTGTTTTGTTAACTGGTAACACTTGACCATAAAGCAACCAAAACATGTGTTTGTTTTCCCATTGAGGTTTATGTGGATGAACTCATTTTTTTGCCCGGTTTTATGAATTTGTTACTGAGCCTCTTTTATATTTTAGCTGATCATTTCGCATGCCTGGACAAGTTTACTAGCGTGTTTATCATCATTTTCTTCAGTAAAGTACAAATGTAACTAGACGAACTGTTTTTTTTTCCCCCTGCAGTCCTGTAAATCCAATTACTAATGTGGCTCCTCTGTCGATGGTGCTTCTTGTCTCTCTCATTAAAGAGGCTTTCGAAGACTGGGTGAGGGCCTGACTTCTGGTTCTTCATGTTTTTAACATTATGGAAGTATTATCATCTTTCCGATGTGATGAAACAGAATTCTTTAGTTAATATCTGCATTAGGTTTTAGTTGTTAGTCCATGCTTAATTCGAGGACCTATCTAGTGTTCAACTTTTAAATCCTTCTGCAAATAATCTGTTGCAGAAACGCTTTCAAAATGATATGTCCATAAATAATAGTACAGTGGAGATTCTGCAAGATCAACAATGGGTGTCTATTCCCTGGCGAAAGGTGCAGGTCGGAGATATTATCAAGGTATATTTTCTAACAGAGGTGATGGTTTACTATGTTATTGAACAAGGTTGAACTGAAAACACAAGAATTTATTGATAACTTGTTTATTCGATTACTTGACCCGAATTATAGTTATCACAGTAAATCTCAGTTAACTCATCTTGGTAAGTATTTCTTATTGATATTTGCAGATAAATAAAGATGGATATTTTCCAGCTGATATTCTTTTCCTGTCCAGCACAAATCCTGATGGTATCTGCTATGTCGAGGTGCTTGTATGCTTTTGGCTATGTATATTCACTTTATCTGTGAATATACATGTTAACTCTAGTCTTGTTGTGCATATTCTTTGTAACTGCAGACTGCAAACTTAGATGGAGAAACAAATTTAAAAATTAGAAAGGCCCTTGAAAGGACATGGGATTACTTGACATCAGAGAAAGCTTCTGAATTTAAAGGTTAGCCTTTGGAGTTGATTATTATCTTGCAGAAATTTACTTAGCTGAATCTGTTTATCCAATGTTTCTCTCTTTTACTATGCAGGTGAGATTCAGTGCGAGCAGCCTAATAATTCCCTGTACACTTTCACTGGGAATCTTATAGTAGAAAAGCAGACTTTACCACTCTCTCCCGACCAGCTTTTATTGCGTGTATGATCAACTGTTTCTGCTTTTAGCTGTGTGTTCCTTTTCTGCCTTATGAATTGTCTACAGGATTTCACTATGCCAGACCTTGGTTATGTAAATCTTCTGCCTTCTTATTTTCAGGGATGCAGTCTTAGGAACACAGAATACATTGTCGGGGCTGTGGTTTTCACTGGTCATGAGACTAAGGTAAGCTGCCGTGAAGCTTGTTTGATAACAAACATAACTTTGAAAAAAATTATTGGTATGGCAAGCATTCAGGATTATCTCTTTTTAGTGACATTCTCATGTTTCTCCATCCATGTATAGTTTCATATATATAATCTGATTTACATGGTGGTGAATGCAATGCATGCAGGTTATGATGAATGCCATGAACATTCCCTCCAAAAGAAGTACACTGGAAAAGAAACTCGACAAACTCATTATTACTATCTTCTGTGTTCTTTTCATGATGTGCCTGATTGGAGCTACTGGCTGGTATAACTCCGTATCAATCTCTGTGGTTTATCCAAAACTATGTTGATTTATAATAATCTGTTAAATTTTGCAGTGCAATTGTGACCGATCGTGACCATGAATATTTGGGTCTGCATAAACTAGACTGGGAATACCGTAACCGAATGACGGTAATAACTAATAACCTTGCATAATTGAATTGATTTTCTTTATATATAGTTTGCTGGTGCTTATAGTAACTCTGGTGCCACAGATAGCATTTTTCACCTTCTTCACTCTGATCACTCTTTTCTCTACAATTATACCGATCTCCTTATATGTTTCTATCGAGGTATGTCTTTCCAATTTTTTCTTTCTTTTAATTTCAATTGTTTGCGGTTTCAAGCATTTTGAATGCTTACTCTTTTTCCTCACACAGATGATCAAGTTTATTCAGTCAACTCAGTTTATCAACCGAGATCTTCACATGTACCATGCTGAGACAGATACTCCTGCCTCCGCCAGGACTTCGAATTTAAATGAGGAGCTTGGACAGGTAAGCTACTAATCAACATCAATTTCCATATGTTGGATATAAACTTTTATTGTTATTGGCATTTTTCAGGTGGAATACATCTTTTCTGATAAAACCGGAACTCTGACAAGAAACTTGATGGAGTTTTTTAAATGTTCAATTGGAGGAATAAGTTATGGATGCGGTATTACTGAGATAGAAAGAGGCATTGCTCAGCGTGATGGCTTAAAAATTCAAGAGGTATATTTTTTCCTTGTGTGAGGATGGTGTATCACGCATTGTGGGACATTTGATCTTATTGTCTCACGCCATGATTTTTCTCAGGAACAAAGGTCGGCTGGTGCTATAAGAGAAAAGGGGTTTAACTTCGATGATCCAAGGCTTATGCGAGGAGGTTGGAGAAACGAACCCAATCCCGACCTTTGCAAGGTGTCTTTCATATCCTGTAGATTTTACTAATCGTAATAGCTAGTGAGGCGTGATTTGACTAGTTTTGAAATAATTTTTTCCTTTTTCCATGTGTGAAGCTTGAGTACATGATTTCTGGGAGAACTGAGACATCTACTTTTTTATGCTATCATCTAGGTGTTATTTCCATTTCAGATGGTTTATGATTTCACTGACGTCCATGCATACGTTCTGTTAATGCTACGGAAATTATATTTAGTCTCGAGTTCCCTTCTCCTGTGACCAGAGGCAGGACAATGGATGATATCCCTTATCTGTCATTGATTCGGAGTTAAATTTATTTTAAATCTTCTCATAAAACGTTTTTTAAGTCGGTATTTTGGCTTTGACCAATACCTGATTAGGCCTCTGTTCTGGAAGCCTTGAATACGAAAAAAGCCTACATAAATATCATTTAAACCCTTCCATTTACAGGATTTGGTTGACCTTGGGGTTTCATTTTGTCTTCTCTGTTATTGGACATGTGCATGACTCTTATTTTAAATGTTTTGTATTATAATCTCTGTAGGAATTTTTTAGATGCCTAGCCATATGCCATACAGTCCTTCCTGAAGGTGATGAGTCTCCGGAGAAGATCTTTTACCAAGCTGCATCTCCAGATGAAGCTGCTCTAGTTACAGCCGCTAAGAATTTTGGATTCTTCTTTTACAGGTTATTCTCACTTACATTTCACTTTCCAATAGACAAGTTGAAAATGCAAGCAATCTGACAAGAACAAACTTTCAATTAGTTAGCTAGACCCGTAATCGCGTGTTTTTAATACATTTTATATATTTCTTCCACTGTGGTCTGAGAAAAGGTGCTTTTGTTTCTCAATTCTCTGTGAGTTTCTGTCAGACAACTTTCATTTATTTTCAGGCGTACTCCAACTATGGTGTATGTTCGCGAGTCTCACACGGAGGAGATGGGAAAGATCCAAGATGTGTCATATGAGATTCTTAATGTTCTCGAGTTCAACAGGTGTATAAGGCTTCAGAGTGTTATCTTGTTATCTCTTTGCCATGGTTAAGCATACTAATGAAATATTACACCATGCATTAACAGTACAAGGAAGCGCCAGTCTGTTGTGTGTCGTTTTCCAGATGGGAGACTCGTACTCTACTGTAAGGTAAACGGTTTTCTAGGTAGTTGAATGACTCTGTGTACTTTGATATCAAATTTGACCACTGCTTGGTTATAATGTCTACAGGGTGCAGATACTGTAATTTTCGAGAGATTGGCTGACGCTGTGGATGATGTTAGAAAAGTAACAAGGGAGCACTTGGAACACTTTGGATCGTCTGGGTTGCGTACCCTTTGCCTGGCGTATAAAGATTTAAATCCTGAAGTCTATGATAGTTGGAATGAAAAATTCATCCAGGCCAAGTCTGCTTTACGAGATCGTGAGAAGAAACTAGATGAGGTTGCAGAACTCATTGAGAAGGATCTTATCCTGATTGGATCAACTGCAATAGAAGACAAGCTGCAGGAAGGGGTCCCAACCTGCATAGAGACCTTATCAAGAGCTGGGATTAAGATATGGGTGCTAACAGGTGACAAGATGGAAACTGCAATTAATATCGCATACGGTAAGTGTTAGAAACTTTTTTTCTTTTGCCTCTTCTTTTTCCTTCCTCCATGTTAAACTTTATGCTCATTGATTCTTCTAATGTTTCAGCTTGCAATTTGATCAACAATGATATGAAGCAGTTCATTATCAGCTCTGAAACTGATGCGATCAGAGAAGCTGAAGAAAGGGTAAGTCATACAGATTCCCTTTATATTTGTTTGTATGATTATCATTTACTACAGTCCTAATGGTTGAAATATATATAAAACTAGGGAAACCAAGTTGAAATTGCTCGTGTTATTAAGGAAGAAGTAAATAAGGAGCTGAAGAAGAGCCTTGAAGAAGCTCAGCAGTATCTGCAAACTGTAGCTGGACCAAAATTGGCTCTCGTTATCGATGGGAAGTGTTTGATGTATGCATTAGACCCGACTTTACGTGTTACACTGCTCAGCTTGAGCTTGAACTGTACTTCAGTCGTGTGCTGTCGTGTTTCTCCTTTACAGAAAGCGCAGGTAAATTTCAGATGACTTGTTTTTGATTAATACTTACATGGTGGTCTGACATGACACGTTAATATGAATTTCAGGTTACAAGCTTGGTGAGAAAAGGGGCGAAAAAGATAACACTTAGCATCGGTGATGGAGCTAACGATGTTAGCATGATTCAAGCAGCTCATGTTGGTGTAGGAATAAGTGGGATGGAAGGAATGCAAGCTGTGATGGCTAGTGATTTTGCCATCGCTCGGTTTAGATTTCTTACGGATTTGCTTCTTGTCCATGGAAGGTGGTCATATCTTAGAATCTGCAAGGTGGATTTTTCTCTCTCACCTCAAAACTTATTTATACAATAGTTTGATGTTACTAATGGTGTTTTGTTTTTGCAGGTGGTCATGTATTTCTTTTACAAAAATCTTACCTTCACTCTGACTCAGTTTTGGTTCACATTTAGAACTGGATTTTCTGGTCAAAGGTTCTATGATGATTGGTTCCAGTCATTGTACAATGTTTTCTTCACAGCTCTTCCTGTGATTGTTCTTGGGCTGTTTGAGAAGGTACAACGTTTTCTTTACAGCTCATTATATTTTGGATTTGATTATTCAGAAATGAATTGTGCTTTTTGCCAGGATGTGAGTGCATCACTTTCAAAGAGATACCCTGAGCTGTACAGAGAGGGCATACGCAATTCCTTTTTCAAATGGAGAGTTGTGGCAGTTTGGGCTTCATCCGCTGTGTATCAATCTTTGGTGTGCTATCTCTTCGTAACTGCCTCAGCTTTCGACGGCAAAAATTCATCAGGCAAAATGTTCGGTCTTTGGGACGTGAGCACAATGGTCTTCACCTGTCTGGTCATAGCCGTGAACCTGCGGATTCTTTTGATGAGCAACTCGATTACCAGATGGCATCATATCACAGTTCTTGGAAGCATTTTGGCATGGCTCGTTTTTGCTTTTGTCTACTGCGGGATCATGACGCCACGTGATAGAAATGTAAGCGTCACTTCCTTCCTCCACTGGGTAGTTACATCTTCTGGTATCTCAATTTGTTTTTTTTAATTCTTTTGTCTGCTTCTGTGTATGCAGGAGAATATCTACTTTGTCATATACGTTCTTATGAGTACATTTTACTTCTACTTCACATTGCTACTTGTTCCTGTTGTTGCTCTTCTTGCAGACTTCATCTACCAAGGGTAAGTAAAAAACTTGGATCTAACACTAGAGCAAATATGCTTTATATCCCAAAAAGATTTGCTGATTTGAAAATTTGGGAATACGCAGGGTGGAGAGGTGGTTTTTCCCATATGATTATCAGATAGTTCAAGAGATTCACAGACACGAGCCGGATAGCAGCAATGCAGATCAACTGGAGATAGCGAACGAGCTGTCACCAGAGGAGGCGAGAAGCTATGCTATATCCCAACTGCCAAGGGAATTATCAAAGCACACTGGTTTTGCCTTTGATTCACCTGGTTATGAGTCGTTCTTCGCGTCTCAGTTCGGTGTATACACGCCGCAGAAGGCTTGGGACGTGGCTAGGAGAGCTAGCATGAGGTCACGACCCAAAGCACCAAAAAAGAAGAAATGAAAACAGGAAGCCAAAAATGGATATATCTAAGAGTTGTGTTGTATATTTAGGCTGACACTACTTTTTACAGTTCACAATATTAGATGGTATAAAAATATAAATAGAAACCTTCGCTTAGGCGTTTTTGTAATGCTTTTAGTTTCCAACATTGCTATTGTAGCCATTAGGGAGCAATTATGCACACAACAGTTTATTCGGTTAATAGCAATGCTTTAATTATAAAACGAGTCTGAAATGAAAAAGTTGATGAACTCATTCCACTATGTACTAAAGTAAATGAAAAGACACTACAGTGATACATGAGCAAGATAAACAGGAATTTTGAAAATTTATAAATGGTTGGAAACAAGCAAAACAAAAAATACAAAAAAATCACAAAAAATAATCAGGGGTCTTGCGGGTAGTATCTGGTTCGACTTGACGAGGAGCTGGATCAAACTGGAGGAAGTTCTGGTCCATGTTCTCTCCTATCTCTAGAATAGCTGCCATGTTTCCACACCGGTAGCAATAGTTTGGTGCACTGAACACCGTCACTACATTTTTGTCCTGTTACCATAAACAAGAAGAGAGATCAATGATTCAATCCACAGTTATGAAGAAAAAAAAAGAGAGATGAACTGAGATGAACATTACACATACCTGACACCAGTTAAAACCTTCCATGACAAGCTGATGCGCTCTTGATATGAGACTGAGCCCGTTGTTGTGATTGAACTGAGTAGCGATATCTTGTCCAAATGTATAACCAGCACCTCGTGGAGATATTCCCCACCCACATCGATCATCGGGATCAGACCATAGTAAATCGCACATTGGTCCTTCGTGTGGAACCTAAAGATCATCACCACCATACATAAAGAGTCAAATAGATAACCAATAAGATCTTCTTTTTGCTCTTTCAGAAAACAAAACAATACTGGTTTGAAAGTAAGTATTTGTGTTTTAAGAGAACTTGATCTAAACAGAGAGAAGAACGGTAATATACCTCCTGTATCCGATCCAAGCTTCGGATATTGTCAAGAGTATCCAGAGAAGGTGAAAGCCCTCCATGCAAACAGAAAACCTGTAATTGATATTTAAAAGAAAAAAAGTTATTTAAGTCAAAAGGTATAGTTAAAGAATATGTCCCAAACATCAACTGGGAAGAAGAGCTTAAACCTGACTCTCAATGAGGGCAGTAAGAGGAAGATAATCGAAGAGGTCAGTGAAATGCTTCCAGACATTTGCATTTCCGTACTTCCTCAAGCATTCGTCATAAAAACCGTAGCTGAAGAAACAGAGAAGCAAAATACACACATCAAACATGATAAGGCTTTTCTAGTATTAGTCAGAAGTAAGCTTGTTGTTACAAAACAGGAGCTTACACTTGAGTAATCTGCCGACTCTCGTGATTCCCTCGCAGGATTGTAATCCTATCCCTGTATCGCACTTTAAGTGCCACCAATAGAGAAACTGTTTCCACTGAATAGTAGCCACGGTCTACAAAGAAAAGAGTCAAGTGTTAAAAAACCATATGATAACAGCATAGAATAATAATAACTAAGGTTACTCTCCACGAGCATTAGTGTAAGCAAGCAATTGAATGGTAAGACAGAAAGACTAAAAGGCCATTATGGAAAAAATCTATATCAATGTAACGAAATGAATAGCAGAAACCATAATCTGTTCTTCAACTCCCTCTGACGAGACTAAACTGTTAAAAAAAAAGATTTTTCTTTCCGATTACAGAACACAAAAACCAACTCACTTTAGCCAACTAAAAGCTGCTAACTTTACATAAGATTCGCCGATTAGGATCTGTAATCCGTACTTCCAACTCCTTTCTAACGACACCAAACTGTTCAAAAGATATTCATTCTCATTACACAACATACATAAAGCAACTCACTTTAGACATTTAAAAGATGCAAACTTTTACATAAGATTCACAACCTAGAATCCGTAATCTGTACTTCAACTCCCTCTAACGTAACCAAACTGTTCAAAAGATGTTCTTTCCCATTACATAACACACAAAGCAACACACTTTAGAGTCTCTAGACATTAAAAGATGCAAACTTTACATAACATTCACCACCCAAAAAAACGTAGATCTAAAAAAAAAGAAGTAAGTAAATAGAGGAGAAAGAGGACAGACCTACATAGTCACCCATGAAGAGGTAATTGGTATCGGGAGGATTCCCACCGATTCGAAAGAGCTCGATAAGGTCATAGAACTGTCCGTGAATATCTCCGCAGACGGTGACGGGACATTTCACGGGCTGAACGTTCCACTCCTCGACGAGGATGGCTCGAGCTTGATCGCAGAGCGTCTTCACATCGGCCTCTGATAACGGCTTACACTCCATCAGCTGGGAGATCTGACGGTCTAGATCTCCGTTCGGCGGCATCGAAAAGACCACCGATCTTTTTTTAACTTATACGGCGGATGGTGGATGGAGAGGATGATGAAATGGCCAGAGAGATCAAATCTCTGGTCCTTTTGGCTGAGAGATGGAAAAATGGATTTTTTTTTTTTTTTGGAGTTTTGAGACGGAAAGACAATGAAAGAGGAAACACTTGCTGCGAGCGAGACGGAACTGAACAGATGTAATAACCTGGTTTAGTTTCCGGTTTAGTTTTTAATTTTGATTTCTGAGAGTAAATATAAACGTACAGGTGTTGCTCAAAAAAAAAAAAAAAAAATATAAACGTACAGGTTTGGTTTGGTTTGTTCGGTGAAATGAGAACTTGTCAACAAAAACACACACAGATAATTGGTCTCTACTAAGTTGGTTGCTACAAGCGAGCCAAAAACAAACAGATGTTATGACCCGGTTACGTTTCCGGTTAAGTTTTTTTATTTTAATTTGGAGAGCAAATATATACGTACAATTGTTTGGTTTGGTTGGGTTGCTTTGATTTGTTGGCCTAGTTTTAGGTTTGGTCTATTAGAGCATGCCCATTAGTGATATCACACTGAGGTTCACACAAAAATCGAGACAAAAGAATATTAAACAAATCCCAGATTTATGAACCTCAAGCTGTGCGCCTCTTCGGGATGAATCGGTTCAGCAACTGTAGCGCGGGCCCCACGACACGTGGTGGCCCGCGACTGGCCCGTTTTTTTTTTTTTTTTTTTTTTAAATCAAACCAAAAAAGTAAAAAAAAAATTAATAAAAAAATGGATTTATGAACTCGAGCATCGAATTGCCGCTGCGGATGCTCTTATGTTAGTGAAATGAGAACTTGTCAACGAAAAACAAAAGAGGATTGGTCTGCAAGGCCGTCAAATATTTCATGATATGGGTTTTTTATGGATAGTGGAAATGTCATGGGCCTGGAGAAGCTTGAAGGAAGTTGGAGCTAAAATTAAAATAGAAAAGGGGCATTCGGAGAATTGAACTCCGGACCTCTCGCACCCTAAGCGAGAATCATACCACTAGACCAAATGCCCATTGTTGTTCAACAATTCGATGTATCAAATTGATCCAGGATTTATTTTGTAACTTTTGTTATATTCATTGCTTATGGTCAAATATTAAGATGATAATCTTTGAATCTACATAGCAAACTCATTGGTTGGCTTAAGATTCGTATGTATAGCAGTGCAATGATTTCTGAGTCTGTATCTTAACTAAAGCCAAATAGCCATAGACACAATTTCAAATTAAAATCCATTCTTTTTGTTTTATATTTCCTGATCATTGGGATGGTTTGGATATACATTTGTGTTTCTCTTATTGACTTAAAAAAATATAATTCTTGTTTTAGTGTTGACGTTCTTCCTGCCTTTCTGGTAAAGTCTCTGAGTCTCTGGCTTTTATAGAGACTATGCTAAGGCTTGTTGGTAGAGTGGGATCATCATATAGCTCATGATTAGCTAAGCCACTTTTTGTGTGTTTGCGTTTGGAGCAGCCAGTTTTGGCCCTTGTGTGCATAGTTTTATTAATAATGTATAGGGAAGTTGCCAACCAACATCGAGGAGTCGTAGTTTCTTCCTTCAACAACTTTATTTTTGAATGATTTAAAGATTATTGACTCAAAATCCGTACATCTCCTATGACAAAGCTCAACCCATGTTACATTAACTTTATTTAGGAGAGATGAACACGCCTAACGGAAATCAAACTTATACCATTTAGATTCATATTAGGTGATCCAAGAGTTTTAGACATTATGCTAACGAAGTTCAACAAATATATCATCTCATGTTTATTAGTCCCCGTATGAAGATTATATTAGTTGTGATTCCACATAAATATATATACATGTAGATTTGGTCATATAGTTACACATAGTTTAGCAATTAGTTAAAAACTTAAACACACTTTTTCCCAACAAATATAAAATTTATATTGTACCATTGGAGTTTTGAAACACAATCATCAGCCTCCAAGATGTTTGCGGATGCTAGCAACATCCTTCCTGGTCATTGATATGGTAAAGCCTCTTCAAAACGTCTTGTGGAATCGGAAGCTTTGAAGCGAAAGAGACCAAAGACACAAACTGTGTCCCAGGATTCTGACTAGTTAGCCCAGAGACAGCTAAAGCCGAGCTCACTGTATCTATGTTGTATAGAAAATGTATCAACCCTTTGGGAAACACGAACGTCTCACCCGGATGAAGCTCTTGTGTAAAGACCCGACCTGACGTATCCACGAACCCAACCAGAAGCACACCGTCTAGGCAGACCGTTACTTCGGAGGCGCGTGGGTGTACGTGCGGTGAGACGACGCCAGAGGCGCCAAAGTCGATCCTGCCCATCGTTAGGCCCATTGTGTTGAGACCCGGGAGGTTGGCGGTTGTAGTAAGAGTTACGTTGATCATAAACGGATTGGCCCGGTTGTTTCCGGGTTTGGATAATGCGGACGTTGTGAAGTCGGAGACGGTGACTTTTGTGGGATCTTTGCAAAGATCGCCGTTGAGGAAGATATGTTGGTGAGGTGAATGAGGAGGAGAAACGCAGTAGTCTTGGAGTGGGTCTGGGTCGGATCTAACCCGACCATTCAGAAGTATGAACGCTAGTAGTAAGTTTAGAAGCATTAGGATTATTTGTTCGTATTGTTGGGTATTACATTTGGAGATATGAGTTAAAGGGGGGGGGGGGGGGGGGGGGGTTAGTAAGTGGGTGTATAAATGATCAATTTGAGAAAATGATGTCTAAGAACATGCCGTTAAATTATATTCTTCATTTTTATATGTTTGATTTTAAAAATTCTTGACCTTTGATATTTGTTATGCTTTTTTATTTTTTTATTATAGAAAAGCAAAAAAAAAGTGAGGTCAATTTCATTGCGGTGCTGCAAAATTTTTGTTCAAGCAAAGGCTGTTGGTGAAGTTTTGTTAGCCGTTAAGCAAAGAAAACGAAAACTTTCCTTCATCCAATGAATCTTATCATCATCAACCTTGTTCAACCAAAATGCTATTGGTGAAGTATTTGCGTAATTCTGTATAAATTCATATACAAACTGAATATTTATAACCTCAAATCATATGACAAATGAACAAGGATTTGATAGCACATCGTTTTTTTTTCCTAAAGCGTAGCACTTTGAACTTAACTATGTTCTATAAGTGATTATCAAATGAAGGTTCAGTCTCACCTTATATAGAGTTTAATTTTATTATGAGTTAATATTTTTATATTAAGATACTTACGAGCGTGCTTGTAATGTAAATGTTTCTAAAATAATCAAAATGATTTTGTTATTTTTTATTGACGTGCATTTTGAAAATCTTGCTATTCAAATTAGTATAAATCAAAATAGGGTTAACTCATTTGTAATTCTTTAAACGAGTGGCTTATTAATAGAAATGCCTTTTCAGTCCATACTAAAAAACCAAACACACAAGTAATATCTTTTTGATGGTCTTGTAATATTTATCTTTTTGATGGTCTTATAATATTTAACAAAAATAAACTAATCCGAGATAGTAACACAAGTAATGTAATATGGTTGGACACCCAAATAATAAAAAAAACTCAAGATCACGAGTTTGAACAACATGGGAACTTTTTAATAGCACCGTAGAGGAGACTTCATAGAAAGAAATAAAAAACGCATAGGAGACTAGTTTAACGAGATAGGATCTCCTGTCCTAATAAATTTTTAAATTAAGGTTCAATTTTTTTTATAACAAAATTTGTATAAAACATTTTAAATGTAGCAAACTAGCTTAGCCATCGGACAGGTAAAATCTACATGTAAGGGTAAAGCATAAAACGTGTAAAGACATATCCAGCAGCGATCGGGACACTACAGTAGCCAAAGATGACAAAACAAAAGCAGTGTTCAAGAAAGCGTTAGGTGCTAAGCGGGCGGCGACCTAATGCCTAACGCTTAGAACGACTAAGCGGACGCCTAGATTATTAGTTAAACGGTTTAGACGTTTATAAATTATAGCAATATATTAAATATATGTAATGTTTTATATTTAATAATAGTAAAAACTATTATTTATATATGAAAAAAATATTTTCATAAGAATATATATTAAAATATATTAATTATTATTATTTATGAATAAAAAATTATATATTATTTAATTATTATAATATTGTAATTATCTAGGCGGTTTAAAGAGTAATCGCCACGGTCCTATAACGTCTAGCGTCTAAGCGCCGCCTAGACCGCTTTTTAGAACACTAGACAAAAGAGAAAAGATCGAGATCCATTCCCCACATGAAGGGACAAAACGCAACCCAATGAATATTTTTTGTTAATTTATTGCAATTTTTTTAAGTATTCCAAACGTGAGGAGTATCCTTTGGGTATGATTTTGTTGTCGACAATAATTGTTTATCTTGTTGGTAAATACATTGCATCTACAAGTTTTAAAGTGAGACTTCATCCTTCCAATGTGGCTGGATGTGTCAGTAACAGTACATTAAGATAAGAGGTTATACTAATATGATCATTTATTTAAAATTTGAAAATAACACTCCAAGTCAGTAATATTCGACTGTGAATTAACGACTAATCACAATAACTTGGGGGAAAATAAGGAATCTGCTCAGTTCAAAAAAAAAATAAGGAATATGTTTTTGTTCATTGGTTGATTTAAAAGAGCTCTCATACACTGTAAATTAAATTAAAAAATACGTCAACCTTAGATGTACGGTGCTGCGGCGGGCTTCGTCACCCACACCTTCTATGCCAACCTTTTAGTTTGGCATGTAACCCCAATGCTCAAAAGATCGAGTAGGGTCCATTAGACAGTACATTTACAAATGCACTATACAACATCCACGTGAATATCTAGTTACTCGGATTTCTATGGTGTTGTAAAAACACATTCTACCGTCAAAAAAGCAATAAAATGAGTGCCAGAGACACCGGATCTATAAAGACTATTTATGGAGATATATGCCCTATGGAAAGGGAACAAGAGTTGCCCATTTCCAGCTTTACAAATCTCTTTTTCTGTATTTTCTAGGAGTATATATCTCTTGCTTGCTCTCTACACGACTACACATGCATGAGACTATCAATGATGCGTCCACCTCTTTCTAGTAAAATTAATACCGTGGATTGTTTTTTGAGTTAAGCTATACTTTTTAAACTTTTCATTAAATAATATGCTTATGTTTGTAAATCAATACGTGACAATTATAGGATTATTATTTCAAGAAAAGACGACCATGTATATATATTCATTCATGTGTGGGATGCTTACATAATGTACTTTATGTATTTAAAAGAAAAACGTTTGCTCTCTTGAATTTCGTACATATTGAAGGGTTTTTTTCTCTCTTTTCTTTTGTCAATGTTTTTTTTTTCTCTCCGCCATTTCCTTTAAAATCATTATAGGAAAATTCGAAAAGCTTTTAGAAACAGAAAAGCCCACGTGGGGCAAGATTAAAGGAGATCTACAAATTGACGGCGTCAAGTCAAAGGGCAACTAAAAGCACCGTCAAAGGCTTAAAAAAGTTAACGGAGATAAATATTACACGATTAAGTAAAAAACAAGCTTTATTAATCTAACAATCCGGGACTTCCCATCTTCTGCCGTCGTACCGGCGATTCCTCCGGCGTCGGCGAAGACTCCGGCGACGATGACAACACATCGTCATCTTCATCGTCTATTGGATATGAGAGTGGCGAGGAAAATATCTCCACGGGAGATAACGGCGGAGAAGAGTCCGACGTTTCAGGCGAGATAGTCACCGGCGGAGAAGACTCCGAAGATTCAGGCGAGTTAGTCGACGGCGGAGAAGAGTCCGACGAATCAGGCGACGATGGAGGAGGAAGCGAGGTTTGCATGGGAACAGAATGTTCCGGAAGCTTCCGTTTGTTTGCGTTGGAAAGTTTAACGTCTCTGTTTAAATAGCTTCTCAGGCGCTTCACGTCGGCGAGTTTCACCGGTTTTAATAAGAAGTCCTCCGCACCTTCCTCAAGACATCTGCCATGATCAGTTTTTGGATCAATCGACAGTTTCTCAAAAAAACCCAAGAAAAAAAAGTTTTCGGCTTTATTACAAAACACACCTGTCGATTCTGGTTAAGACATTCTCTGACGACATTATTACCACCGGAACTTGTCGGAAACTGGACGATTCCTGTTTCAGATTACCGGCAATCTCAACATTGGTCCGAAAGGATTCAAAATAAATTGTAAAAATAGTGAGAAAGTTCAGACCTTTATCTTTTTGAGGAGCTCGTAGCCAGTCATTCCAGGCATACAGTAATCAGTGATGATCAAATCAACTTTCAATCTCTGATAATCGGTAATTAAAATTAAAATTAAAATCTAAAAATCAAAATCATGATCACTAATCCTATAAAAATAAATATCTTCAAGTTCCAGGACTTACATCTAGTTCTGCAGATGCTTTCTCGTTGTCTAGTCCTAGAAACTCCAGAGCACGCCATCCGCTATCTACCGCCGTGACTGAAACAGAACAGCCGAATAAATATTTCATTTTTTTTTATAAATTAAGAATTAGGAAGACAGACCTTTGCAGGAAGTAATACGAAGCAATCTCTCGATGACAATCCGATCAACGAGGCTGTCATCAACGGCCAGGACATGAACTTCATCTAACTCCAACGGCGGAGATTCCATTTTTCCGATACCGACGCTCATCATCTCTGAACTCCGTAGGCAAGAAACGCCACCGTCTCTGGCCATAGATGAGTTGCAGTACTAGTAACTGAGAGGACAAGAACAAAATAGCACAGAGAGAGAGGAACAAGAGCTCTCACGCCTGGGTTTATTTTCTTCCTCTTCTCCTCATCCAGACAGTTTTTATATTCCCAACTTTTTTTTCTCTCTCACTCTCAAAAATTATAATCAAACTTTTAGTGTCTTTTTATATGTTTTTTCTTATCCAGCGATGAAAAATCCAACAAATCTTTGGTTCACATTCATGTGAAAATACTGTATAATGTTTATTTATTTGGGCCGTGCTTATAGATAGGGTTGAAAATTGAACTTTAATTTTGTAAAAATAGTACAATTAAATTTCTGAAAATCCGGTGGGGGCCTATGCGAATATCATTGAGAAAAATATTCCTAAATGGAATAAGTAATAGAGGAGAAATCCATACAAATGAATAGAAAAAAAAATGTCGTGAGATATTGACCAATAATATTTGGCCTTCAGTGTATGTGAAAAACTGAAAATGGATCAAGTAGCTGAAGATGAGAAGTGGTAACCATACCATAAACCATTCCAATTCACAGAAGCGGTTTAACTGTTTAAGTAATCCGGTTCAATCAGCGCCCCGGCTCAGTTAAAATTGTTTTTACCAGAGTTTTTACTTCTTAGACCATCTCCAATGTATTTTGTTATTTTCACCTTTAAAATAGAGAAACTCTATAATAGAGGTGAGATATACTCCAATGTATTCCCCTAAAATAGCAATCTCTAAAATATAGAATAAAAAATAGAGTAATGATATTTCTTCCTCTATAAATAAAGGAAAAAATAGAGATCTCTATTATAGAGCAAGAGATAGAGGTGGGTTGGAGCATTCACCTCTGAATGTTATTATAGAAGTGAAAATAGCAATGGGTTTAGAGCATTTAAAACCAAAACTACTCCAATTCTATTCTTCTTCTAAAATAGAATTGCTATATTTTCTTCTATTTATAGAAAAAATAGCATTCTTCTGTATTTTGTTTTATATTTGATGATTTCTATTTAAAAAAACATATTGAAACAAACAACATTTCTATTATAAAATTTTTCTATTATAGAAGCAAAAATAGCAAAATACATTGGAGATGATTTTAACGTAAAAAAAATAAAAACAAAGCGGAAGGTGGATAAATAATAATGCATTTGACGTCCACACTAAAATTAGGATACGCGGGGCCCACGAAATCTGAAAAAGGGGCCCATCAATATTCGTTCGAACATTTCTTTTTAAGGCATTGGACTTTTCCTCTTTTTCTCTAAACATATTTTGCTGTTTCACTCTTTTAGACACCACAGCGTATCATATCTAGAGATTGCTTTTGCTTTGTCTTTCCCACTCAAAAAAAAAAAAAATTATTTATAAAATGTTACTGTTTTTCTTTCTCGCAAAATTAAATAGTTTCTTATTAATTTCTTTTGTCAGCTTAAACTTTTCTTTTTTTTTGGTAAAATTGTCAACTTAAAATTCTTAAAAGGTTTAGTTCAAAGAAATTTTGGTTTAAAAACACTCTTTTACAAGTAGAAAGAAAAATTCCTAATGACGTGTGAAATCAGATTTTACAATGGACATACTAGACCATGACCGGGCGGGTGTTTATTTAATTTTTTAATTTTTGATTTACACTAAATGATGTATTTGTTAATAGTTATTTGTGATACATTCAGAGGCGTACCTACTATAGGATTATGGGGTTCAGTTGACACATATTTAATTATGAAATAATTGGTTTTGCATAGGAAGCCAAAAAAAATCAGCAGCTAAAATGGTATTAGTGTATGTATTGACACACCTAAATCTGGGTTCACATCTCTAAATTATACTTTGTTATCATATTTTTAAAATTTTATATATCATGACACATGTAAAAAAAATTGATGGGTCTGTCATTGGATACATTGAGTTCTTTTTGAATTTAAAAAAAACAATCAAATCTGTGAAAAATATTTTTATTATAAAGAAAGCTTAAAGTGAACAATGATAGATTATATATGAAATATATAAATCAATTTAGTTAATTTAAAATACATTGAAATAATTGACTTTGAATCATATATAAATCAATTTAATCGGCTCATTGTTATTACATTTTTTGTTAGGGCCATAGTGTTTTAGATCAATTTAAGTTGGTCTAGTGGCTCATGACTCCCCTCTCTTATTCTAACCGACAATTTTGTTTTGTAACCGTTCGGTGTTTAGAAAAAAATTGTGAAGAATGTCAAAAATAAATATCTCGACTTTCGGTGTTATCCCGTGGCGATGACGATTTCAAAACTCATTAATCAAGGGTATAATGTTTGATATTTGTGAATCTGATGTTTTTTCTTTACGAATCAAGGTATGGAGTAATTAAATATTTTTTGAAATAATTGGTTTATTTTTCATTATGTTTCAAAGTATATTGTTTGCATGTCTAGTTACACCTAGTTAATTAATAAATGTCCATAACATTTATAAAGCAAATCAATTGTTTCCTAAAAATAATGTAGTTAGCAAGAATATAGGCAATTGCCTCATTCTTAACTATTTACTTAATCTTATATTTAATATTGAGTACTCTGCAAGTTCAGTTAAACAAATTTTACTGGGAAGAAAACATAGATAATTTATTCATACAATAATTTTTTAGATTTATTGAGACATAACTCTATGTGAGGTGAATAAACATTGGTTTAGATGAAAAGGGAAATTCAATTTTATCTTGAAATTATTTTAATAGAGAATGGAAGTTAAATTTTATTTTACGACAATAAATAATTTCGAAATTAATATCCTAGATTTTTTTTTGATAACAAATAAATAATTTCGAAATTTATTTAATACAAGAAAAGTTAAATTTTGTTTTAAGAGAACACATTAACTAAACTGAAAAAGACAAACATTAAAATAAAAACTATCTATAAATAAAGAAAGTAATAAAGACACATTTAATAAACTGGTTAAGAAAAGCATTTTTTTAGGAATGTTATTAATAGGGTCAGTGGCATGTAAGTGTAATTAACATTGAAAATTCAGGGGCATTTCCTAAGTGTACTTTTATTTTAATAATAGAGATGCTCATTTTTCTTTTAAAAAACAAACTGCGAATTTCTAAAATTGATTTGTGAATTAGTTTTTCAAACGATATGGGCCAACGAATGATAGATCAAATCTTCATGATGTCAACTAGAAAATCGAGGGTTTAACCAAAAGAAATCCATAATAGTAATGATCAATGTCGCATATACATTCAAAGTTAAGATATTTTCTAGGAACTTTGTAGTTTGTACATCAACCGAAAACTGAAGCATTGACATTTATCCTTTAAATTTATTTTGGTACTTGATTACGGTTTTGGAGAAACTTTTAAAGTACTGTTGCAGTCTTATTTTAATCATCTTGCACCAAAGATATATATGCTAAATAAAATACACTTCTCCTAGGTTCTTTTTGTCAACACTCTATATAGTATTCCAAACACTAAAAGTGACTAATTAACACAAAAATCTCGATTGGTAACGCTGATAATAAAGTAAAAACAATATATATGCTACAGAAACTGTATGTATTCATTATTTTTTTTAATAAATTGATTGGTAAAGCAGTAGTAATATAACATTTTAAATTATCATAAAAATTAGAAACATATTTATTTTAAAATAATATATATGAAACTATATTATATATTATATTTGTTGTTAAAAATAATTAATTTTATTTAATTATAGAAATTAAACTGAATTTTAAATGTGAAATATTTTTGATATTATTAAATAAAATATATTAATTATATATAGCAGTGTTTATTTCTAAATATTATAGGTATATTTATTTTATATTATCAGTATTTATTTATTGATATAGCAGTATATGATTCATATATAATATTATCATAAAAATTGATATATGATATAGAATTTATTTATTTCTAAATAATATAGATATGTTTATTTTATAATATAGTATATAAATATATTATGTTATGTTTAGTTATTAAAATTAATGAATGATATGTGTAATTATAAAAACTATATTATATTTTAAATGTGAAATATTATTCTTTTAAAAAGTTAAAATATATAATTTTAACTTTTATTTTTAAAAACATTTTTTTATTATAAACATAATTTTATATTATTAAATAAAAATAAATAAATTATATACTTATTTTAAAAAATTATATATTCTAAACGTAAATACTCTACTAAAATCTCGAGCATTGAACATATAACACTTGGAGAACATTCGTTTTCTATTTTTTTTAAATGCTTATGTGATAAATGTTAAACGAGTATAATGTTTATAATAACGTTCTGCCAATCACGCCCAAAGTAAAAGTAGTATTGCAATTCCAAAACTACAAGTTAAAGCATGCTGACATTCGGGTGTCTTCGTAATTTGTTGTATTTTTGTATTAGCCCACGGAGAGTGGACCTTCTTTGTTTCGCAGGCCGGACTAATATTCTAGATAAGCCCCAAAATGAAAATTCTAGTGAAGGCCTAATATTGTCTGTGTCCGACCCATATGTTCTTACTTCTAAATGGTCACCACTGATTTAATTTTCTTTCTTGTTCTTGAAATTGTTCATTTTGAACGTTTGATCTCTAATTTTTGTTAGAGATGTTTGTATCCATATTTTGTAACATATGAAAAAATAAATTTAAAATTTAAGTAACAATTGTTTCTTTGAATTTAGTCAATATTAATATCTACACATTGTAGACTAACCTACCTCTCAAAAATGGTTTTTGTATTGATGTTAAGTTGCTCGATAGCAATAAAAAGACATATAGTAATTAAGAAGGTCAGGTGGAAATAATTTGTAGATATATATCATATATATTATTTTTATTAGATGTTATTAAAACCAACCCACCCATCTACTAGTCACAGTGCCGGATCAACCTTTGATACTGCCTTAATCAAAATTTAAAATTATGTCCTTCTACATATTTTATCAATATCGTAAAATCGTAAAAATAGTGTAATATTTATTAAAAATCAAAACCTACATTATATTTATAAAAACAGTGATATTATATACATCTATTGTTAGAAATATAATTTTACTTACATTTTTTTATAAAATCATCTTTTAGAGTCATATAGTCATGTCTTTTAACCATAACCATTTTAATTGATAATATAACTAACTCATTTAATTTTTCTGGTAACAATGAAGATTGCAAATAAATATTTATTAGCATCAATTTTAAAAAACTTCTTTCGCCTATGGCGACTACATCGAAATGGTCAAAAATATGCAATAAAAAAATAATGTGTTTCGAACTTTTTTGGACATTGATTATCGAAGAATTTTTAGTTCTTTAAACAAATCATCACCAATTATATATGAAAGCGTAACATTTTTTAAAGAAATCTTCTTGATTCAAACATGATACCCTCAAAATATCTTCACTTGCATCTATTAACTTTTTAAAAATTAAACAAAAATCCAAAACAATTTCATAATTTTAGAATTGTTCAAATCTGAATTAAAGATGCCTAGTGAATTATATTTTAGTAAAAAAACCTACAAGATTTATTTATTTATATATACAACTAAATTTTTTTGAAGAAAAATATGCCCAACTAATTTGGATGCCCTAGTCTGTTTTTGGGTGGCTTGCCCTTTGGACCGGCCCTGAGTAGCCACCACAATTAAAATTTAGAGAAAAAACCTAGTAGGTTTAGATTCCACATTTTATTGGAATATATATAGATGATTGTTGGTAGCATACTTATGTGGAATTCTTATTTCACTGAGTTGATAGAGTGGTACACTTTTAATAATTAAAAACAAAATAAAATACATGAGATAAGAAATAGCATGCGACGCCAATTGGCACCAATAAAGTCCACCAATCAGGATTGTAGGTTGTAAGAGGTAACATATTTACAACACCTAATGTTTCAGCTAATTGTCTTGATCTATTTGATCTTTTTTTTTTTGTGGACAGATCTATTTGATCTATCTTTTAAGTTAAAGAGCAGTGGGTCTTCATGGAACAACTGTCCGAACCAAATTGCATTTCATTAGAATTGTTTTTATTAAATATAAGATTATCTCATGACTTGATTCACCTGAGAAATAGAATAAGCTACACCATTTTTAATACTAATTTATTCCTATTTAAAATAATGTCTTCTCATGCTTTATGAAGATTTGCCCAAGATCTTGTTTTGAAGATTAGACTTGGGAATAATTTTTTATTTGTTGTATAGTATAGATGCTTGCATCATTGCCCACTTCTTGTATTCCCTGATTTGGAACTAGCAATTCTCCCTGATTGAATTAATAATTTGATTAGCATTCATTAAACATGGTCAACATAGGCTTTTTCTTTCTTTTATCACTAGACAAATAAGAATGGGTATAGGTGGAAGACATTGCGATTACTTACAAAGAAGCTTAAGTCCATCCTCCATTATCAGATCTTAGAGATCTGTATGCGAGCAACTTTCAATTGATGGGAATTTTCTAAACCTTTTTTTTTTTGAACGACTGAATTTTCTAAACCTATATATGACTAATATAATATCTAAGAGTATATTTAATAATTAGTTTTTTTTGTTGGTTCAGAACACCGGATGACAATTCATTTGCATTTGTTTTTGAGTGAAAGTTTTAATAGAAAAACTGTCATTTAGTCGCTTAGAAATGAGGCTGGATGTAAAATAAATGATGATATGGGTGCCAAGTGTCGTACCTAATTTTAATATTACTTTGGGATTCAAGTAGTATAGTATTATCCTTCCCCTTGCAGTTTGGTTATATATTTTGGGTTATACTGATGAGCTTTATTTCTTCCTATCCTTCATTGACTTTGATTTTATTTTTAACTAGTATCGTCCCCCGTGCTTCGCACGGATCAACAAATTATCTAATCATACAAATTTAATGGCTACAAACATATAAAACTAAATTATTATTTAGTTACATATTTTCTACACCTAGATAACGTAACTGTATTCAAACAAAGCAGCTGGAGACACGAAAACAATTTTTTGATTTGTTTTGAAGCACTATGTAAAATGTGATAGAAATTTCCCTGCACACACATTTTATATTTGATTTATTGATCTGCAGGAACTTTTATTGGTAGATTAGTAATGTTAACAAAATTTAATATAATATATACATAAATACTTAGTAAATAAATTGAAATTTGCTCTCTCTAGAAAGGTTCACATATGTCATAATAATTTACGTTTTACAAAAACTTGAATTCTATTTTCTTGCTATAAAAATGTACAAAACTTTTTTTTTTTAAATGTATACAAAACTGAGTTTCATATATTTAAACTAAATTTACCTTTTCTCACAAGATTTGCTTTTCACCTTGAGAATAACTTCCGCGATAGTGATACTCTGTGAAACAACTCTGATTTTTCATCATTTTTTAAAAATCAAACTACAAAATAGAAGTATTATCTGATAAAATCTTATACTTGACTTATGTAGAGAGATCATAATCTTTGTTTTCAGAAAAACAAAGAAGCATGAAGTTTAATAAAGATCTCTGCTACACGCAAAACTCAAATGCAACAAAGACGGAATGGGAACTATTGAAAAGAAGAGGAGAAAAAAAATTAGAAAACAAAAGAAAAACAGTTGATCGAATGTTATATAGGAGAGGCCGAGATGATACAGTTGATATTCGAAGTTACTGAATTTTCAAACGTGGAGTTTGGTAGTGGTAGACTGGAAGTTACAGAAAAATAGGAATTTAATTTTCTTTTTGCAGTTTTCTTAATATTTAAAAATAAAAAGAACGTGATATAAATTTGGTTTTATTTTTTTTTCAAAGCAATGACATGTGTCAAAATTTGATTGTTTGAGTGACTTGTGCTTTAGTATATAGGGATGTGATAGCAACATTTAAACTTCTCTTTAAGCTTAGAACTAGATTAGGACCCGCCCTAAAGGGCGGAAATTGATTTGTCAAATTTCAATTAATAATATATGGTATATATAATATGTGTATATAATATTATATATATTTTGTGTAACATTTATATATATATATATACATATTAGACATATATATAATATTTTATTAAATATATATAGAATTTAATAGTGTTATAATTTTTGTTGTACTTGTTATTAGTTTGTATTTAATCTTCTTTTATTTTTAGTATAATAATTTTTCTTGTCACACTTTTTACCTTTTAACTTATACACATAGTTATGTTTTTTTTCAAAAAAAAAAACTTATACACATAGTCTCGTAAAATGTAATATATAAAAAAACATATTTAAAAAATCTACTGACCATATGCCACCATTATTTGGTTGTTTGAACAAAAAAATCATGTTCTTGTATAACTGTGTATGTTGTGATATGATGTAGGTGAAGAATAAATATATGGAAGTAAAGTTAGTGATACGAACATGAGCCTATGTTGGTCTATGCCACAATTATTTGGTTTTTGAAAGATCAATGAGCATAAGCATACACGGTCTTTGTATGCTTACGTTGTAAATGAGTCAGATATTTTTTCTCTTATGTCTGGAATGATATAGAACTCGTTGATTTAATAGTGGTTCAGTTTTATATGATCTAATTAGGGCTGGGCAAAAAATCCGAACCCGAAAAACCGAACCGAACCCGATCCAAAAAAGTAGCACCGAACCCGTACCAAAATTGATTAAATATCCGAACTGATTCAAAATTTCGGTATTTAAAGAACCGAAACCGAACCCGATCCGAACCGAAATATTTTGGGTACCCGAATGTATCCGAAATAAATTTATATACTTGAATATATACATTATTTTTATATATAATATATATTAAAATATTAAAAATATATAAGATACCTTTTAATTTTCCAAAATACTCGGAAAATATATGCAAATAGTCAAAAGTAAATGTTTAAAATAGCTAAAATATACTGAAAACACCAAAATAGTTAAATATCTATTGATTCTTTATCCAAATATTCAAAGAAAACTAATTTATGTGTTAAATTAAGGTATTTTGGCATATATGTTATGAAAATTTATATGTAATATATTATCTTTCTTATAGATTTTGAAAATTTAAAGTATATAATAAATTTTGAAAATTTAAAAACATTTTAAATGGGTTATCCGAACCCGAACCGAACCCGTAAATATCCGAACCGAACCGGAACCGAAATTTAAAAATATCCGGATGGGGCTGAAATCTTTGACCCCGAAAACCCGAAACCCGAATGGACTGAACCGAAACCCGAATGGGTACCCGAACGCCCAGTCTTAGATCTAATTATATTAAGATATTAACCAAAAATATTATAAAAGTGTTAATGGTTAGGTTTAAGTAATCTATGTTGGTTAAGATTTGGTTTAATTTAAATTGGTAGGTTGCATTGTATAGGAGACATCATATATTCTAACACCAATTATGAAAGAGTCCAAAATTTAAATGAGAACTTCAAATAGTAGATAATCCCTAAATTAATAGATTAGATATAACTTTTGTATTAATTGTCACAAGTGGTGTGATCGCTGCATGCCTTTTCATATACACTTAATTTATCAAATCCCAACTGAATCTAACTATTTTATTCACGCACTAAACAGAAAGTATTTTTCCACACCATTTTAAAGCCAAGTTTATAAATCTTAAGCAAATATTATGCTTTATATGCATACGACAAACGATAAAACAAGTTGACAAGCTAAGTCTTTATATAGTCTAAATATATATATATATATATATATATTATTTGTCCCGTTCTATTGTATATCGTCCTATAATGGAGGCGCATGGTAATCCATATATTTTCCTCGGTTAGTGTAGTGTATATTAATACATATCAAGATTTATTTTCCAAAGATCATTTCTCGTCACCCCTCAGATTCAAACAACTAATTTTATTATAAACCCTAAAAAATAAAGTCGATGCTGTTCATGGCATATTAAATTCCTCCACGATATATTATAGTACAGATGCAATCCATCTCGAACTTTGCTATATAAAGATGATCATTTACGTACACAACTCCTATAAATTAATTAAACCCACCAGAATATATACATTCCGACAATGTCTCGTACAGGCGAAAGCTCCTCAGGCACGTCCTCCGATAAGACTATAAAACTGTTCGGTTTCGAACTCATCAGCGGTAATCGTTCGCCTGAACCCACGACAGCGGATAGCGTAAGCTCTTCAACGAACAACACGGCGCCGTTCAAAGCGAAAAGACTCGAGTGCCAATACTGTGGCAAAGAGTTTGCAAATTCTCAAGCCTTGGGCGGTCACCAGAACGCTCACAAGAAGGAGAGGCTGAAGAAGAAGAGGCTTCAGCTTCAAGCTCGACGAGCTAGCATCGGTTATTATCTAACCACCCACCAACAACCAATAACGAAGTCGTTTGAGAGACAATGTAAAACGCCGTCGTATTGCACGTTCTCTTCCATGCATTTGAATAGTCAGATGTGTGTGTTCAACGAGGAGTGGGCGTCTATGTCGTCGCAGATTAGCTTCGGTAATAAGGATACGTGTCAAGATCTAAATGAGCAAAATGGTGAGATGGGTAAGATGTATGGTGTGAGGCAAAACATGATTCAGTTCCAGAGAGATCTGACTTCTCGTTCTGACTCGAAGAGAAGCATTAAGTCATTGGATCTTCATCTGGGGTTTGCCGGAGATACGGACTAACAAAGAGAGAGATATATGATAAAGAATGTTTATAGTGATGTATTTTAAGTATGTTGATTGGAAATGATGAAAGAAAACAAGACATAGTATTCTTGATGAAATTTGAGTTTCTTTTTAATTAGGTTATGTATGATTTATTTTTAAATTAATTTCAGCAATCATGTTGTAGAGTCGCAAAACAAACCAAAAATAAACAAATCTCAAACAGATTACTTATATAGAAAATTTCCAATCACTGTCATCCAATAAAGAAAATCAAAGTAGATTGGATCAAGACTTCAAGTATTGATTACAATATCATTTTATTGTTGCTTAGTTTGTTATCCAAATATTAGTTGAGAAAGTTTTTATCATTAGTTATTATGTGTTGTGTTATAAATGGTGCATTGCTTAATTGATGGAAAAAACAAGTTGAAACATTTTTTTTTCTAACTAAAGTTGAAACGTTCATTTTAGACTTATTCTTGGGTTCACCCCCTAGGTGAACCTTTAGGTTCACCAACCAATAGGATTCAAGTATTTTTTATTTAATATATTTTTAAAAAATAAACAAAATCTTCTTAAATTATATTATGTTTTTAAAATAAATAGCTAAAAATAAACAAAAACAGTAATAATTGAAAAAAAAAGATTTTTTTAATTTTTAAAACTATGATTCATCCAAGGGTTTAGGGTTTCCCAAGGGTTTAGGGTTTCCCAAGGGTTTAGGGTTTAGTATTTAGGGTTTAGTATTTTGGGTTTAGAGTTTTTATTAAAAAAAAATTTTGCAACTACAACTATTTTTATTTATTTTTAGCTATTTATTTGAAAACATAATATCATTTAACAATATTTTATTTACTTTTTAAAAAAATATTAAATATAAAATACTTAAATCCTATTGGTTGGTGAATTTAAAGGTTCACCCTAGGGGATGAACCCAAGAATAACTCTTCATTTTAAGCTAACATTTACTTTCTTGTTGCTTAGTTAATTTATGGTCATTACGTACTTCTCTATTAGTGTTTAGATATATTATAATGTACATACATACTTCCAGGCTGTACGTATATATCTCCGTTACAAGTAGTGGTTAGGCATGGGCATAGATCGGATATCCGGGTTTTTGAAGATATTTGTAATTTGCTTCGAATGTTACGGATATCTAATTTTCCGATTTGATTTGCTTCGGAAAAATACAGATATTCGAAAAAATGGATATCCGGAAAATAAATAGATATTTGCGGATACTTACAGATATCTCATTTGTTCTGATTAATACAAATAATCTTATAATTTCGATACAAATTTGTTTTGTGAAATAAATTTTGTGCATGATATAAAAGATAAAAATTAAAAGAAGTAATGAATCTACATATTTTGTAAATTTTTAAACTCGGTTAACAATTATAATATGACAAAAATTTGAGAAAGAAATTATAATTGTCATAAATATTTTCTTTTCCTTTTATGTAATACTTTTATATAAGTAATAAATGTGAATAGAATCTGTCAAATCATATGTTAGAATAATAATTATATAATTTTATACATTTAAAACTTTAAATATAATCAAAATATACATGTATTTATATATTGATGGATCAGATCGGATATTCGCTTTCCAAAATTTTAATATTTGTGATTTGCTTCGATTCTAATGGATATTGAATTTTAGTATTTGGTTTGCCTCGAAAGCTTACGGATATCCGGAATTTCTGGATCGAATAGCAACGGATAACGAATCGAATCAAATTTTACGGATAAAATGCCCAGCCCTAGTAGTGGTTATACGTCACAGTGACGTGCTTAGAACAATCAGGGCCTAAGGAAAAAATTATTTCTCTTATTTTCAATATATAATAATAACAATAATAATGTTGTTAAAAGATAATATAGTAATATTAGTATAATAATAAAATTTTAGTTTAAGTTGACAAATAAAAAAACTGGGTTTTTGTTATTTCAAATTTTGAAATGATAATATGAAACATTATAAAAAAATTTAGTGGAAATCATTATATGTTTTGTTATTAATAAAAATAAATTCTACACTGAAAAAGTTATCAACATTATTAATTAAAAACAGAAGTTAAAGCTCATAACAAGAAATGGGAATATTGGAGGTTTGGTTATTAAAAAAACATATTTGTAGATGATTATTATTATTTTGTCTGTGTCATTAATCGTAAATTTGGGGCTCCAAAATTAACTGATATGAGAAGGGGCATGAGGCCAATGCCTCAAAATTTAAAGGGTAGGCACGCCTCTCTGTATACGTGCAGCGTTACTGCGTACACGTCTAGTTTAATCTAATCTATTAATTTATGGTTCTATTTTTATCTACTATTAACAAGTCATAGTAGGACCATTTAAAGAATTAGTCAATATGACATATTTGATTATTTGTATTAACAATAAACCAACTATAAATATATAAACAATAAACCAACTATAAATTTGATCTTTTTAATTATAATAAAATCTGTTGAGAAAGAATCTAACAAAATCTTAGTTTAAAATTTAAATATTTTTTATAAAAAACACATAAATATATTTCGAAATTAGTAATATAATATTATTATAAGTAAATTTAACTAAAACTTATTATAAAAAAGAAAATAAAAAATTCTTTATACTAACTTTTTATAGATTCTATGATATATTCCGTATTATATAAAAATAGAAGTGCTATATGAATTAAATATTAAAAATATATTAAATAGGTAAATTAACAAAAAAAATTAATTTATTTTTTAACTTAAATAAATTATTGATCATCATTATAATGGATTAAACTTCGAAAACTATATAATACTTTTATATTAAAATAAATGTATTAACATAAGTTAAAATTTTATATTTACAGCCATACATTATCTTTTTATTTATTTTGAAACTATTAGCAATATATTGCTTAAAATGTTTATATACAAAAATATAATAGTATATAATAACCTTTAGTTCATATACTATTTAAAAATATGTTATTAGTAAAATATGAAATTTCAGTAATTCATTTAAAATATTAGTGACAAAAAACAAATTTTAATTATAAATTTTATTTTATTTTAATTGTAACAAAATTTGTTGATAAAAGAATTAAAAATATCACCAAAAATTCAAATATTTTATAAAATAATACAGTAATGTAGTACCAAAACAAATTCAAAATTCATGTATTATTCCAAACTCAAATAGTTGTGTAATTTTCCAAAGTTGTCTCGAAAAAATATATTATTTTGAAAATAAATATTCAAACTCAAAATGATAATATTTCAAATTTTACAAAAGACAAAATCATGGATAATAAAGATTAACTTTTTGAAATGTACCTGAAAAAAACTAACTATATATGTTGTAAAAATTTAAAGTAACCTAATGTTTTGACGTCTTAATTTAAAAAAAAAATAGAACTTAATATCATAACATCCAAAACAAATATCCTATATAATAAATTTAATAAAATAGTATGATAGATACTACTATGTATAAAGTTTACTAAAACAATAGGATTATATTATTTAAAATAAATAAATCCCGTAAAATACTAAAATGAGATATGTTAAAGTATATTTTCTTAAACACAACATGTAAATATAATTATTTTAGTCATATTTATTTTCTATAATATAAATAAATAAAATTTAAAAATGTATTATATGCAAAATGTTTAAATTAAAGAAAACAACATAATTTGAATGGGGTTCTCTATTTGAGTATTTCATATTTTTATTTTATTTTACCTAACTCGAAAATATATTAGTAAGTAATAAAAATCAATAACAAAGTAAATTTTTTTAGAAAAACCATTATATAAACAATAATATGATATAGTAATACAATATATAACACTAAAATAGAAATTATATATTTAAAACATTTTTAATAATATAAAATATATTTAAAAAATATAAATATATCCGCACGAACGTGCGGGTTAAAATCTAGTTTATTGTTAAATTTCAAACATTTTGGTAGAATTTTACATGTCATATATTTTAAAATCATATAGTGTAATATTTAAGAAGCGTGAATTAATACATTACAAGGCTTATGAACTCTAAGCCTTTTACAAAAAAAAAAGGCTTATGAACTCTAACAGCATTCATATAACTCGTGACAAACTTGAAAATAACTAGCTCTCCCATAATTTCGTTATTTCCTTAAATCTATGAAAGACGTACTAAAACTACCTTAACATTGTAATATGGATTTCACGTGGGATGGTTAGGTGGAATTTGTAATTACTATTTTGAACTTAAAATATTAACTTATTGCGTATATATAACTTCCAAGTCTTCCAATATCTAGTTATTGAATTTTTCATATCCGGACCAAAATATTATATATATATATATATATATATATATATATATATATATATTACCTGCTTACTTCAACTTATTAATTGATGCTACTACGATTTAAACATATCCATAAATTAAAACGAGTATTTTGATGAACTGATTTATGTTTTCTGTAAGGAAAAGAGAGTGAGAGCCCGAGGGAAAGAAGTCCGTCAACTGTGAATACTTCTACTGAGAAACGAATAAGTGAAATTAGTGGTGACATTTCTCGAGTTAGATTTTATTCTTTCAAATAGATTTGGTCTAAGATCGATTCGAAATTTCCCATTAAGTCTCTGATAAACATGTTCATCAATCGTAATTTTCTGTTATAATATATAATAGATCTAGTCGGCAGGTTATATGTTTAATCAATTGCATGCGTATGTAAGCTTAAGATTCAACATCCAATGTTGGAGGGAGGCCCCTTTAATTGGGTAACACATGTCACTTCCGACACCAACGGAACTTATGTGCGTATTAGATGCTTATCCCATTTATTTATACTTTCAGTATATATTTCTTTAAGAATGGGTTTCCTTTATTGTCCATTTCGAATGTTTCCTAGTTTTGGTAAGGGAAATTTGGAGCCATATACATAGTAGAAAAAATATCAACTATATATCCATAATAAGCTGATGGCTATGATATTTGTGTAATATTTGCCATATTGTCCTTCAATGGTTTTTTTTTTTTTTTTATAAATACTAGAAAACAACCCCCGTGCGTAAACGCCCGGAAATAGTAAATATTTTATTTTTTATTTCTTATTTAATTTTTACTTTATTCATTTTTTAATAAATATTAAAAAGTTAAATTTATGTGTAATAATGTAATTATTTTAGAAATAAATAATTATTTGTCTAACAGAATACTTATATAATGTATGAATATTAAATAAATTGTGTGCATGAGAAATAAAAAAATTAAATTATGATGTGGCATTTTAATATTAAATAATATATTTATCTTTAATTATTTTTTTCATTTTCCGTTTTAGTTTTCTTATTTCTTTGGTTGATTCTTTCATTGCATTTAGATTGTCATCTGCCATTTGTTTTATATTTATAGCTATCATTGCTACTTTATTTTTTCTTCTATGATTACCTTTTGAAGAATTTACCATTGCACTTCCTGTAGCCTCGTGATCACTTCCATAGAATTTATTGATAATTTCTTTTATAACATCCTTTATAATATTTTTTTGTCTGGCTTTAAAATTAAATACGAAAGTTTGTATATTAATCATTAATTAAAAGCATAAAGTTCTTTTCGATTGTATTGTACCTCTTCCATTTTAATTGGATTGCGTGTGATTTAGGTAACCATTTATCCAACTAAGTTCACTTATAATTAAAGGATGAGACTTTCACACACTGAATTTGAAAACTTTACCAATATTTTTTTTCTGATATTGTTCCTGCATTTAGGAGTTTTTAAAATATAGTCTTAGTCTATACACTGTAACGTACAAATAACTATAAATAATAGACTTACCTGGAATTTAATCAAGTTAGTTGCTGTATTACGCAAAATTCTGTTCATGTATTTATTGAATGTGGTTATAGATGATGTGTATGAATCACCTTTGACGATAATTTCAAGGTTATTTTAATAAGACTTAGTATTATTAATTTGTCAATTATTTAAGTAAAGCATACTTACATCTATTTAAGTTACCTTAAGATGCCAACAACAATTAGTAATTCCATTTATTTCTTGAACTTATTTTAATAATTTTCTTTTCAATTGTAAATTATTTCTCCTGTCACTTAACTTTTGTGCACAGTAAATTTTGCATATAATTGTTATTTAGAACTGTGAAAATCAAGTGATTGTATTAAAATAGTTAATAATTTAGCTACTTCAAACGAATATTTGCCAATGATGGAATCTAATATCTTTCTTATTTTGATAGTGTTCTTATTTGTTTCATTAAATTGCTTTCTTCCTTCACCAGACAAGTATTATTGGAGGTGTCATGTTTAGACAACAAATTACAAAAATATATGTATATACTTAGGTTTTAATTCAAACAGTATGATATATTAAAAGTTACCTTGTTTTGAAAGATTGAATAGTACTGAAAGGATTATATATCTTAGTTGCAGATGTATGTTTAAGTAAAAATATCTTATTAATCATGTTTTACTGTTTTTTTTTGTTTTCTTGTTTTACATTAATTACCTATCAAATGAAGTTTTATGTTTACATTACAATACCTGAATATGTTTCAGGATTGAAACTTGTTATTATTATAGTTTTACCTTCGGCTTCTTGTTTTCATTTGTTTTGATACGTATTTACCATATTTCTCATATAGTAATGCAGATTTTGCTTCCTTCGTTGTATAGTTATTATTCGTTGTATAGTAATGCAAAGACAAGTGTGATAAATAATACAAATGAGAATCTATATTATTAGAGTTTACACATAGTATATGATTATTTTTATTTTCCATTTAAGTAATCTTTAACTAACCATTCTAATTGGAGATCTAAGTTCATACTTTTTTATACATAACCCATATCTTTTGTAAATATTCTTCCTTCAACGATAACACCAATAATAGCTGAAAATAACATTATTTTAATTAGTAAACATCACCTACATTAGAAATCATGTGTTTTCTTTATTTCCTAATACCATTAAAAACTAAATTTTGTCTGAAATTTTAATAAATTAATCATAATCACGGAACTTATATTTCTTGCAATTATTAATACACTCTCTTCTGATATTTGAGATATCATTTAATTTCCATTAAACTGGATAGCATATTGATGTTCTGAAAATTTATAGCATTCTCCAACCCTCCATACTTCATAATCATTGAAGATATATATTTTACCCTCTAAAATCTCCAGAGAAAATTGATGAATTTATTGCATTATAGATTGATCCCAAGCATTATGGTTAATTTCTATATTAAACAAATATGTATTTTATTATTTTACTATTTATATTTTCAGTGAAAATTTTGAAAATATTATCTTTTCATCCAGTAGTAAGAAATTAAGGCATAGTTTCATTACCATCTTTAAGATTTCTTAGTTGATAGTCGAATTACTTTTTCTATAATTTTTTGTTTTCCACGTTTCATCTTGATGTATTAAGAATCCTGTATGTAGGGAGGTTCTTTCTTTCTATATCCATGTATTTTGTTTTTGTTAGTTAGTTGTTTCTTTTCTCTATTTATAAGGGCAAAAAATCCTGAACAGTTGTGTCTGTAGGTTTTGAAAAGTACTTTGTATTTTTAATTGTATCCCTTCACCTTTTAAAATTTATTCATTTTTAAAATACAATGAGGAAGTATATAAGTATGAGGAAATATTGAATAACTTAATTAAATTGGACGTTATTGCTCAGTTCATAGTATTAATATATAACCTATTTGTCATTTCTTCATTGGATTGTGAATAGATTAGGGATGTGTCTATTTGTTTAAGGTTGCCTTTTAATTTAAAAGAATTGCAATGGTTCTTAATATTTTTATAAAGTTTTATTCTTAGTTTTTGATAAATTTTTATTCTTAATATTTTCATAAATTTTAAAATTGTGGGTTATCATTCTAAAATGTGTCATTTCATTCAAAAAAGTAGAATTTAAGAATTTGTATCTTATTTAATCATGAAATTAGTTATCAGCGGTAATTTTGTTTAATTATTAATTGGTAAAGTGAATCAATACTTTGATAATTTTCACCATGAACTTTAAAGCAAAAAAGATCATCAAAATTTAGTATTGAATAATTTAAGTAAGCACCCATAGAACACATAGACAATAAAGAATTAAGAAAAAAAACTATTTCTCCTAAACTCTTTCTCATAAAATAATTTAAGTAAGCACCCATAACAGATTTCTCAGGCTCATGAATCTTGAATAATCTAATGTGAGCTTGCTTAAAAAACTGTAAATAATCAACGCTTGATTAATCGATTTTTTCAATAATTTCTGCAAGCCATACTAAAAACATTACAATCTCTGCAGCGCATTGGAAAATTATTCTTTTTTTAGTATCTCTTTATATATTTAAAAAATATTAAAATTATTATACATTATTAAATTGAGTGTTTATAAACATGTCAAAATAAATCATAAAATCTTCATTTTCTTGAATCTATTTAAAAATAATTATTACTAAATAATATAAATATTAAAATTTGCTGAAATTATCAGTTTCTTAAAGAAATTATTTGCACACAGTAAAAAAATAACAAACTTAAACAAACACGACAATGTCGACTGATAAGTTTGTTTTCCAATTGGTTCAGCTCTTTCCATATCCATAGGTATATCATCACATTCTTTTTTTATCAACATACTAACACATTCTATATGAGCAATTTAATTATGATTATTATTTTAAAAATAATTACTTATTTAACTTAAAAGGAATTTAAATTATAGCAAATAAAGAAAATATTACTTGTATCATTTATTTTCAAAGGTAGTACTATAATAAAATAAAATTATGTAGTTAAATCGTGTTTTAAAATAAAACAAAAAAATATTTCATAGAAATATTGATCACCTTATTCATTATAAAAATTTGAAATCATTATTTTCGCATGTTCTTTCACTACCAACATAACTGGAATTTGACATATTATTATATTGATCCACTCCATTTGACAAAACTGTGTGATTTTGTTATTTGAATTCAAGTGTTTCAAACATTAAGATTGCAAAGAAAAAATTAAACTCTTTTTGTTTGTTTTATTTTTGTTGTACTATTAAATACATATATAATCTTATTTATCAATCGTGTTCTACAAATAAACAAAAAATTATTTAAATCATAAAAATACTATTTTGTTCATTATAAAAATTTGGAAATATTTTCTCATGTTCACTACCGACAAATAACTGGAGCTTGACATATTATTATATCAATCCACTGAATCATGTTTGACAAAATTGTTAGATTTAGCTTTTTGAACACTGGGCATTTTCTGTAATTTACGTGTTCCAAAACATTACGATTACAAAGGAAAAAAATTAAACCGAGTATTCCTCAAAGTGCATACACAATCTCATGCATCACTCTCGTAAACTTTTTGTTTGTTTGTTTTATTTTTGTTGTATTATTGAATACGTATATAATTTTATATTATTATTACATGTGATAACTGATAAGTGATAAGTCGAACTCCCCCAATACTTTTCAAAATTTGACCAACCAAGTTAGTTCGTCATTTTAGATTATTATAGTTAGCTTTTTTTTTGCCCTATCTTCTGCAACGTGATCAGTCGTTCATCGTGCAACTCTCCAGAGTCGTTACAGTGTTCTCCTGATTTGAGAAATGGGTGATGTGATTAACTCTTCTCTCGCCTGTTTGAGGTATTATTAGGCAGCAGAACCCGTGGCCATTTAAGTCGCACACGACGGCTCTCCAGCGGAACTGCTGTGGCTACGCTCCGTTACGCCACTGTTATGAGATTTGATTCTACGTCGTCTAGGGAAGAGAGGGAAACCTTCGGACCGATCCAAGCTCGTTCCTCGGGGTCGCATCTTTTTATTTTTTACCAAAACGTTGACTATTCTCCAGTATATCTTAAGTCTTACCGTTGTTGTTTCTGTGTTAGATTTTGGGGAGCCTAGAGGCAGAGACGCTGCAGGACTTCCAAATTGGTGGTGACCGCGAGCGTATGCCCCGAACCTATCGTCTGCGCTTATGGCGTCTTGAAGAAGTGCGCTGCCAAGGTTAGCTATAATCATAGGTTTTGTCTAAGTCATGTACATTTCGGCTACAACCGAGATGTATTGAAGGTTCGTATTGGTAACAATGATCAAGCTTCTAAGAAGTTCATAGAAACATACCTTGACAATCTATGTTAGTAGATAAACGGAAAGCATAATGCAAATGAAGTAAGAGAATAAATAGAAAGCAGAAATCAAGTATATAAACGCAGGAAAAGACGCAAACCAAGAGTCACAACGCTTCACCCACCGACACAACGCTTCGGTAGCGTCTTCTTCTTTTGTTTTGTCAACAAATGGTCAACCTTTGGATTAAAAGGTGTGCTAAATCTCAACCCTTCTTTTTTTTTTAAAGATAAAATAATAAGATTATGAAAAACACATTTGTTGGTCTAAACGGTTGTGTTGTTTCAAAGGTAACGATTCCCTTGATGACGCAAATGATTTAAGGTAAAAGGAGTTTATATCCTTTAGATCATATAGACAGAAAGTTCTGACCCTTAGATTGAAATTTTTTTTCCTATAAAAAAAAATGATGTCAGTAGATACAAAATTTTGGTTTGCTATTATATATAGATAGATGTAGGACATTCAAAATGACCGGGAATAAGAATAATGGCAAATGAAAGTGACAAAGAAACAATATATAAATTTGTTAAGAAATTTTATTTCGGACGGGTTGCGTCTTTGGTATTTCAGAAAAGAAAAACAAAGGGTTGTGTCTTTTGTAAAGTGATGGTTTAAAAATGAAACGTTTAGAGTCGCACCGTTTAGATTACTAATGACGTCATACATTTAAATGAAACTAAAACTTGGCCATTAGATTGTTATAAAGAAGCAACTCTTACCGTTAGATCAAATTTTTATTTTCCTATAAAAAAATGCTGACATCAAGAGTGGTTTCCTATTATATATAGATGGTTTCCCCTTCAATTTTTAATTGCTTTCAATTTCTGTAAAAACAATTATACAATTTTGTTGTTTAGATAATAAAAACAATTCTTTTTTTCTACACATAATATGTTTTTGAAAATTTTAAAACAAACATATATTTTATAAATTTTATATAATATTTCATAATCGCAATTTTGAATCTATACTATTTTAAATTACAGTATAGTCGGATAAATTTCTTTTTCTCTTCTTTTGTAATTTATATCTCCTTTTGTGTCTCCTGATTTTTCTTACTCACTACTTGATCAGTTACATTGTTTTGTTCTCCAACACTGTCGCCACTCATCATCTCTCTCTCTCTCTAAAGAAATTTTAGAGAATTTCATATATACAAAGTTTGTAGGAGTGTCGAGTATTCCATACTATAATATGTATAGCATAGTCACGAAATAGATAAATGTTTAAATTTAAAGTTTAAGGTTTAAGATTGGGGTTTGGGTTTAGGATATATGGTTTGGGTTAAGGGTATATGGTTTGGGTTTAGGGTATATGGTTTGGGTTTAGGGTTCAGAGTTTGGGTTTATGGTATATGATTTGGGTTTAGGGTTTAGGTTTAATATTTGGGTTTAGGATATATGGTTTGGGTTTAGGGTTTAGTGTTTGGGTATATGGTTTGGGTTTAGGATTTGGGTTTAAGGTATATGGTTTGGGTTTAGGGTTTAATGTATATGGTTTGGATATATAGTTTGGATTTAGGGTATATAGTTTGAGTTTAGAATATAGTGTACTCTTCACAAGCCTTTCATCTTTTTTAGTTTTTTTATTTTTTCTTTCTTTTTCATAATGATTTTTCTTCATTTTCTTCATAATGATTGTTGTTATAAAATAATTGTTCGGTACTATATACTGGATAAATATAGTATAGTATGATATTGAACGTTGTGTTTATTATCTCTCACTCGCTAGAAAGGAGAGCGTTGTCTAATTTTATGTCAAATTGACATAACTTTTCATGCATGACTATATTCTTTATATATGGTGCTGCTATGATTATTAAGCAAATTAACCCTTTTGGTAATATGTTTTTGTTAACTTCGGAACATATACATGAGTTACGTTAGAGTTGGGATTTACCTGAAGGCTAAAACAGTTATCAGTTACATTATACTATATTTTATTTTATTTTATTTTCTCGAAAACTCTAGCCAGTGTTTGGGATATATGATTTTTCTTTTTCACTTTTGATCTTATTATTCTTTTTTTCTTGTAGCAGAATATATCCTAAACTAATCATCAATACCAATAGAAATGCCATATATATACATGCTATATATAACATCGACGACAAACCAATAATGAAAAACCGGAAATCCAAACCCTAGCATAACTCATTAAAAGAATCTTCAACAAGTATATCACCATGGCACCATGTCAGTGAGATTAATATTCGTGTTTGTCTCAAAAATATTTTTATTGTTTTAACTATTTCTATTGACAATATAAGTGAAATATATTTCATTGATCTTGAAAAACTTTCTAGTATATTATTCTCAGAAGTTCACACCATGCAACATGTTATCGTAGCATATGAAATGTAATCTATTGTCAATTATTTATTTAAATAATATATTTAAATAATATAGCTCATTTTAAAATTAAATTTAAATGGTTTTAAAAAGAAGAGATAATGTTATCTATTGTCATGAGAGACAAAGATAGATCCAAGCCAGGTAAGGTTAGCTTGCTGGTCTAAATTGATTAAACACTTGTTCAACAAGACTTCGCCTTGTGTACCACCGATCCTTCTTTCAATTATGGATTATAACTTAGTAAATGGCATATCCACACATTATAAAATTTACTATTATTGCTTTCTTAAAAGCAAGTCTATTTTAAAAAACACTACTATTTGTTGCATTTGACCATCAAGAAAACTAGTATATTGCAATATCTATATTTTTAATTCGTTATATTTTAATTATGACTCAGGTGTAATTGTTTGAAAGACTCGTTACGTGTGTACTTACGAAGTTATCATATTTTAAAAGGAAAATATTTGTTCGGTTCGTCAAAGAAGGACAAAAACTATCGGTTACTTTATTGGTTTGAATTATTCTCGATCCAATAATTAAAGTACTACCGCTTAGATGTAAATATGTAATTATAAAAATTGATTCAAAATGAATCACTTGATGTAAAATAGTATGGTATTGGTAGAGCATCCATCGATCAGATATTTTTTTCGAAGAAGCTCTCATTGCTGAAGACGTGTACTAAGTGACAAGTAAAACTAATTTATCTTATTTAATACATAGTTGGCCATTTTAGTGCACCATTAGTTGCTAAGTAGTAAATATTCGATTTTCACGTCGTGTGCAGACATCACATACCATAATGTATATTGTTTTCTATGCAAAAGGACCTTATCACTATAGTTCAGTGCTCAATCAGTGAAATAAGATTGATCAGCGAACAACTACAAAATGTAGTATTAAGTGTGGGTAGATCCGACAAAAACTTCATTTGTGACATAAGTCAAATATTCCCCATTTCTGTCTTCATTTGTTAAGGGGGACTCGTATACCTAAAATTTGTAAATCTGTTTATAATTGGCAAAATCATACATAAGTTTAATAAGTTCATGCTTATTTTTATGCAAACCAGCTTCCCTAGAAACTTTAAATGCAAACTTTCCGCTGAAACTTTCATTTTTTCTTCTCATGATCATCAAGAACTGTATATTATACAACAAATAATCTAGAAGCGAGGACAACCAAACTCACACACATCTCTCTGAAATATCAAATTAAGTCTCACGTTGAAAGTTAAACAAAGAAAAATAATATATAAAAATATGTCTAACTCTAATTAGTACTAGACTTTTTAAGAAGAAGTTCTAAAGTAAATCAATGTGAACTTGTCTCTAAGGTTCAAGTGGACAATATCGTACTAATCAAATAAAATATAGTTGGACACATGATTTAACAATCCCAATAATTGGTATAAAACGGTTTGACGAAGATCTGTAAGAAAACAAAAATACCTTTAAAATAAGAATATGAACCTTCAAGTTAAAAGAGGAGGTCTATGGCAGAACTAGAAAAAAGATTATGGAGTCTGTGATGTTGTGAGAGAATATTTTTAAAGGAACGAGATGTTACGGAAGACACATTCTCAAAGGAAACCATGTGATTACTGGTACAAGATGGTGCCAAAATGATCCGCTGAAGTAAAAACACACGAGTGAATGTAGTCCTTAATTTAAGGGAGAGAATGTGAGATATCAAATTAAATTTCACATTGGAAAGAAGCCCAAAATTAAATCAATGCGAACATGCTTCTAAAGCTCAAAATAAACAATATTGTATTAATCGAATAAAATAGAATTGGATATAGGATTTAACAATCCCAACAATCTCTCGATCTATTAGTTTTTTACCTTATCGTCTCCCAACACAACGTTAAGTATATACTGAAATCGGTTAGAAGAAGAGATGCATACATCACTGGCCATTCATAGTAATTAGTACTTAATCCATCGTATCTGCTTTTGAAGCAACAATAGAGGCTCGTTATGCCACTTCCAAACATCTGAATTAGATCTCTCAATCGGTCAGGTTCAAAGGCTCTGAAGCTGAGACACTGGCTTCATGCGACCGGATGTGTGATATTCCTAGTCTCAAACTCGTTGTTGCCAAGAGACAAGAAATGAACACTAAAAAAAAAAGAAAACAAAAATGAACACTATCCGGAACATGTGCCTTTACGATCATATTATTATTTGATAATATATAATGTGCCTTACGATCACATTATTATTTGATAACAGTTATCAACGAAAATGATTTGTGGCTTTGGTACAAGTAACGGCTACATGATTACAATCAACTAGAATGGTGCCTAATTTCTTTTGCGTAAAATATCATTAAAATTTAATATGCTAAAGTATTATAAAATAATCAATTTTGTTTAAATAAGTTTAAATAAAAGGTTACAAACTATATGAATAATTTGTAAATATAAACCACTGCATACAGATATAATCCTTTAATTTATAAAAGACTTCTGTTTACATTGTGAAATAAACTTTAATAAATTATAAAATAAATAATAATATACAAATAAATCATAATATTTCATAACATTAGTAACAATTCAACTATAAATGTACATATTGTTTATATCATTAAAAAAGTAAATAAATTAGTATAAAAATAGGTCATTACATATTAACAATGTTGAACCACCCTTTTTTTTAAAAAAACGTAACAGAATTGAATTGACAAAAAATTCACAATTTTTTTTTAAAACCGGACAGATTTGGTTCAATTAAGAAATGAAACAATTAGAACCGAACCAAATTTTGTTTGTCGGCCAAACCAGATCCCTTTAATAAAAAAATAAAAAAATATATTTCCGGTTTGTTTGCTTAGAAGCAAAGCTCATCTTATTTTCGGGTTTAGGCAGGGGAAGACGAAACAACCCTAGAGAAAGACGGCGGCAATGCGGAGTGTACGATCCTCTGTTGCCAACGTAATTGAAACGAACGACGATACTTCCAATTCCAGTTTTGAGTTTTTGTATTGATTGATTTTGGTTCGATGATTTTTGTTTTGCAGTTGAAGGGTAGGATTGGTCAATTCATGAAACGTGTGTGGGTAGAAGGGGTCGAGCAGAAACCAGGCCAAGCTTTCCTAGTAGTAGCCGGTACAATGGGGTACGCTTTCCATGACCAGTGTAAGTGTTGATTTGAAAATTTTTAATATTTCTGAGAAAGTTTTAAGTAAAAAAATTCTGATTTTTTTGATGAAAAGTTGAGAAGGTGCGCAAGATAAGAAAGAAACTTCTTGAACAAGAAGCGGAATGTGAGATCATGAGGATACGGGTTCTTGAGAGAAATGCGGATTATAATGCTAAAAAGGATAATTTGGTGAGTTTTTTTTTTTTTTTTAATTGTAGCATAGATTTGAATGGGGCATATAGTGTGTAGAGGACAAAGGAAGAATAAATAACTTCTTTTTTTTTTTTGTGTGTTTTAACGAATTCATCATGTCTTGGCTTCAGTTGATGCAGATGGCTGTCGACTTTTTCTGGATAAAGAAGAAGTGAGGTTGCGGACAAGTCAAGTAATCAAAACAATCATATATGCTCTGGCTTATGTAATAATACTTGTGGCAAACACCTATTTCAGAAGTGGATTTGTTTATGTGTGGAAAAGATGATCCTTGAACATAACAAAGACCAGGCTTTGTCTTGGCCATTTTGCCCTCATCAGACAACTGGGTTTGATACAGCAGCTCCCAGGCTAAGAGCGATGTTGGCACTGCTCAGGGTGGGAGAGTGGCAAGCTTGGAAACTGACATGAAAGTGTCTGCTTCCAGAACAAATAGCAAGCTCTTTTGCACTCAGAAACAAAGCATAGCATATAAGGAAAGTTGGTTGTAGCTTTCAGACAGAGAGAGATAATCGTCCCATGTAACACACAACAACTCAACGGAGGGGATGTTCTGGGACAAGCATTCAGGCTAGTAACAAAATAATAACATTTTTGACACATACCCGAGGAATGGTCATTATCTATCTTATTAAAACAAAAACATTGTGATTTTTTCTAGGTAGATTTTTAAATTGGACATACTATTAGATATGATATATTTTCTGATCCTATTAACTGTTGTTAATGTTAGTAAATTATTTCCTTATTCTATACTAACTTAATACCTTATACATTCATTTTATCAGTTGGCCCATTTTCTTTCTATTCAAAAAAAAAAATATTTTCTTTCCCAATTGATTTCATAACCAACATGCAGTAATGTTAACTTTGAGATTACATAATCACCATCCAATAAATCCATGCGATGATCACCATGCAATACATTACTCCTTAACCAATTAATTTTATATAATAGTCGTACTATATGATATAGTGAAACCTCTATAAATTAATAATGTTGGGACTACACCAAACCTATAATTTTTTATTAATTTATAGAGATTATTAATTTATCGAGATACTAATTGAACCAAAAAATCAATTTGGGGCTATGAAATTATATTAATTTATAGAGATATTAATTTATAGAGGTTATACTGTATATTCAAAGTGGATTCAAATCAAACTTATTAACCCATTACCTTTTAACCAATTCAAACTTGATTATATATCTGATTACCGAGTTTACTGGCTCGGCTATCTAAATTGAATTTAAAAATGTTGAGTCAAACACAGTTTAATTTTTAAACAGACAAAATTCTTACATATTAGATATTTGTAACATTGTTAACAAAATTTTGAATCATAAAATATTCCGCGCTTCCGAAGCGCGGGTCATGATCTAGTTCAAATTAAAAAGTCTTTTAGCAATAGCAGCAACAAGCTAGTTTAGTTGGTTTCAAGGTTAAGCATAACACACCACAATCAAGTTTGGAATTTGAATACTACAAGGGCTAGTTTTTTGAAGCTCTCCTCCAATACTCCATCCTCTTCTTATAATTCTCCTCCAATTGCACTAGCTCTTCTTCACCCTTATCCACAAACCTTAAAATTTCTTCATGCTTTTTTATGACCCCCTCCAATTTATGCAACATGACTTCATATCGTCCTACCGTAGAGGATTGGGAGAAAATCATGGTACCTAAGGAAAACGAAGGATTCACTGTTAAAAACTACTTAAAGCTGAGAGAGAGAGAGACCGCAACATACCAAGCCCGTATCCGAAGCAGCCTAGCATCCCTTTCGAAATAATTTCCTGCGCAATCAGACCAGCCCGCTCCTTGGTAGTCGCTTCAACAACACAAACAAACAAACAATCGTGTCAGTAATCGCAAGCAACAACTAATAAAGAGGAAAAGGAGTTCATACCCACCACGGAAGACCAGTTTGGATACCCAGTCCCAGATAACTGCAAAAATGTTTTTGTATCGTTAGTTTTGGGACGAAGTATAAAATCAAATGTAACGAATGAATATCTAAAAAAAGAAAAAAAAAACAGTAATCAGATGAACGATCTGTTCCTATTCGCCAACCTTAGCAAAGATGGATCCCCTCGTCATCTTTTCACGACTTCAGATTGGGAATTAGGATTGCTCGCTTGCAAGGCAAGAAAAAGGTTTCCTAGAGAAGGGTTTGAGGTCAGAATATGATCTCTGTGCGCCGGGCCGGGTCGGGTCTATTAGGCCCATTCACTTATTGTAGTCGTATGTTGTTCTATTTTTCTTGCACTGGGAAAAAAATTTATTCTGTATTTTTTTTTTTATTATTCTGTATTTGTATGAGACACATTTTAGAAATAAAAACATGCTTTCAACATAATTTATGATTAGTATTTTTTTCAATAATTGTGGATCTTTTAACATACTTAATTAATTTATTTTATTTTAATTATATATAGTTCAATGTTTAGTATTTTTAAAAATAATAATGCTTCAAACCTATATACAAATCTTATAAGTGTAACATCTCCATATTATTTCGATAATTTAAAACAAATACAACACTATTAAATATATTTAATGCTTGACATTAATCAAATATTTTTTACTTAAGAGAAGTCACAACCTTGATTAATGTGTGATTTTTTAAAAAAATGGATCCTTAACTAGAAATAACTTACCATTCATTAATTACTAAATATATAATTCAATAATATATCATTCCTAATAAATTATTCCTAAAAACGAAGATTAGTTAACAAACACATATTTGATAAATGATTGATATTGGCGTAATTTAAATAATTCCACAATTCTAGGGAACCAATTTTGTTAGTTAATTATCAGTCGATGGTTATATATATATGGTTAATAAGATAGGCAAATAAAATGAATCATGATCGTATCTTGATATTAGCACTTGATAATAATTTTATTTTGTTCAAACACTTGATAATAATATAGGTAAATAGAATACATATGTTAGTGGACGGTTTATGTCAAATTATTTTATAATATATATCAATTTAGAATTAAATTGATATATATTATAATATATATCAAATTATGTTTATAATAATTGTTTTATTTTTTTGAAAAAATTAATTTTGATATTTGAAAATTTTAGTTATATTTATGTTTAATACTAATTTAAATTGATATAGTATTTCCTTAAATAAATGAAATATGAAAATTTAAAATTTAAAAAGAAAAAAAAAATATACATGTCCTTGAGAGCGAGGGTCATGCTCAATCTTTATATATATATTGGTAAGTTAAATAAGAAAATAATAATCCAAAAATATATATTATATAGAAGAAGATACAAATACATGTGAAAATTTGAAACAACATATTGAACAAAAAAAAATAAACGGCAAAATTATTATGTTTTAAAAAATGATAGACACACCTCATATATATTATAATATATATCAATTTAGAATTAAAAATAAAAAGTTTATATAAAAATAAATGAAAATAAATGAAACAAACATCCGTACGGTTGTGCGGGTCGAGATCTAGTAATCATCTTAATATCAAATATGTTGTTGGACAAACATCATTTTTTTAAGCCTCAACATGGTTCGAATTTGACATATTCCTAAGTATATAAGCTATTGTCGTCATGATGTGTGCCTACTTTAAGAATTTGGATTCATGCAGTTGTAATGAGTAATGACCCTTGATAATACAAGGTACAATTATCGGTGAGAGAAAATTGGATTTGGTACATATAAACCAATTTTGCTTAAGCTTTGACTTTGGCTCATATTGATAGTTATTGCATCGCAAATTTGCTACAGAGAATTGACATATTTTCAATTTGAAAGACCATCTTGCATCTATTAGTATAAGACTTATTCTAGAAATAAAAACTCATTTTTCTACATTAAACACTCGTAAGGATTTCTGCTTTAATAATCATGTTATATAAGTGACTTATTAGTAATCTTTTATCATTACAAAATCTTTCTCGTTGATTTAAATTATTTAATAGCATGACTGGAATACCTATCTTGTGATCAAATTTGTAAGTATTGCTTTCTCAATGACATAATTCTTGTCCTTAAAATGAATTTGGAAATCTTGATATGTAGGCATTGTAATGCATTCAACAAGATCTCAATTGTTTTGCAATAGAAATTTGTTGTCTATTTCAACTATGCTGATTTCTTCATCCAAGGTTTTATGTTTCGTTGGTCTAGATGTTTTGCTGTCACCGATACCTGATATCCATTTAGCAAATTTTTCCTCAGTTGGTGTAACCTCATATTTTTCTCACGAATGAATATAGAGAACTAATTCCATAAATATGAACTATTGATTCTTGCCATAAGAGTTTGCTGCATGTGTCTTGTGAAATGACGAACATAATTTGTTCAAAATCACCACCAAGGAATACTGTTTTCCCTTCAAAGGGTTTTGTTGTTGCATCTGGATCTGCCACAGAGAACATATCTCGCAAAGTCTTATCAAGAACTTCAAACGCAAGAGCTCCAAATCCCATACCGGAGTTCGCTGAAGCTGCGAGTTGATTCCCCCTTTTATTCCTCCGCTCTTATTCTGTTTTGATGGGTTTGTTTTTATCGATGACAGAACTTAGTTGATGGATGATATACATGATAAATTTAGGGACCATATGGAAAAGAAACTATCCAAGCAAGATCTTTTTGGAGATTCTGTTGATGAAATTGTTGGAATCTGCACTGAGGTATCAGAAATGCTCTCACTTTCATCTCACACAAATATGTCTATGCGAGATATATCAAATGTGAATTTAGATTAAATACAGTTTTCTTTATGCGTTGTCGTGATTCTTGACAGATCTTTGGGATGTTCTTGCGAAATGAGTATGGAGGGCCCAGAACACTCTTGGTGATACCCTTCCTCGATATGGCAGATACTCTCAATGAAAGGGAGTTGCCCGGAGGTCTACAAGCCACACGAGCAGCTACAAATGGGCTCAGGATCATGTGAACAATGGCTGGAAGGACTGGACCGGTACTGATTCAACCTCATATCATCAAATATAGACTTCGAGTTATTTAGTTCATTAGTGATGTAATCAGAAGATAGAACTGGCATTGTAGAACTTATAAATTTTGCAAGCTTCGGTATTGTTTTAAGCTCTATTCTTATACTCTTGTCTTTTTGCAATATCGTGTATGGTTGAATAGATTCTTCCAATACACCAAATAATAACCGTTAAGTACTAGAGATATGTTAGCTTTTCGTTGATGTTTCAAGATTACTATGTTGTGAAGGCAGTTATTGTTTGTCCGAACGACTGGAAACAACAAAGAAAGATAGTTAAAGATATCTTATTTGTTCATAGTTTTACAAGCTCTGTTTCTTCTGAATCGAGTTTACATCAACAATGAATAATCAAAACAATCATATATGCTCTGGCTTATGTAATAATACTTGTGGCAAACACCTATTTCAGAAGTGGATTTGTTTGTGTGGAAAAGATGATCCTTGAACATAACAAAGACCAGGCTTATTCTTGGCCATTTTGCCCTCATCAGACAACTGGTAGGGAGATACAGCAGCTCCCAGGCTAAGAGCGATGTTGGCACTGCTGAGGGTGGGAGAGTGGCAAGCTTGGAAACTGACATGAAAGTGTCTATAATCAAAAGTGTTCCTTGATTATCAATGTACAATACAAGGTCAATATATACACGAGGTAGTTGCACTCGTTGCCTAAATACAGGGAACTACGATAACAAATATATGAGATCCAAGAATATAGGAAGAGCTTGTTGGCATACAGAACAAATAGAGAGCTCTTTCGCACTCAGAAACAAGCACAGACACCATTGAAATTACAAGAAAGAAGAAGTAATATAAAGGCATTCACGTTCTGAAAATTTAGAGCTCTTTTGCACTCAGAAACAAGCATAGCATATAAGGAAAGTTGGTTGTAGCTTTCAGACAGAGAGATACTCGTCCCACAATAACTCAACGTAGGGGATGTTCTGGGACAAGCATTCAGGCTAGTAACAAAATAATAACATTTTTGGTCATTAAAAGTTGGTTCCAAGGTTAATCCATAACACACCACAATCAAGTTTGGAGTTTGAATATTACAAGGGCTAGTTTTTTGAAGATCTACTCCAATACTCCATCTTCTTCTTATAAATCTCCTCCAATTGCACTAGCTCTTCTTCACTCTCATCCAAAGACCTTATAGTTCCTTCATACCTTTCTATGACCCCCTTCACTTTCTGCAACATGACTTCATATCGTCCTAGCGTAGAGGATTTGGAGAAAATCATGGTACCTAAGGAAAACGAAGGATTAATTGATCTCACTGTTAAAAACTACTTAAACCAGAGAGAGAGAGAGAGAGAGAGAGAGAGAGAGAGAGAGAGACCGCAACACCAACATACCAAGCCCGTATCCAAAGCAGCCTATCATCCCAGTCGTAACAATTTCCTGCGCATGAAACCACAATACCTAACACTAATTTATTCGAGAGTCCTTCTTGTTTCTCTGTGCTAGGTGACATGGATGAAGCTGAGATTGAGCCATCTAGCTCTTTGGGCTTGACAAGAGGTGGGAGAGAAACAAAACCTCCTACAAAGTATCAAGATTTGGAATGGAAAACAGTACACGGCAGAGGAAAGCATGGTCCGCGTGGCCGTGGGTCTAAACGCTAGCTACTGTATTTCATTTCATTGTTGGTTTGCTAATTTCTGCCTAAGTAGTTTCATAGGTATGAAATTTTAAATATCATGATGTGCTCATGCAAACTTTATTTCGCTATAAGGTTTTACCACCTTATCTTGTAAACGTTTTATGTTATTTAAATTTGAAAGCCTTTAGTCAAAAAAAAAAAAACAATTTCCTGCGCAATCAGACCTGCCCGCTCCTTGGTAATCGCTTCAACAACACAACACAAACAAACAATCCTGTCAGTAATCGCAAGCAACAACTAATAAAGAGGAAAAGGAGTTCATACCCGCCACGGAAGACCAGTTTGGATACCCCGTCCCCGATAACTGCAAAAAAAAAATTTGTATCGTTAGTTTTGGGACGAAATACAAAATCAGATGTAACGAATGGATATCGGAAAATAAAAAAAATTTCCTATTCGCCAACCTTAGCAAAGATGGATCCCCTCGTCATCTTTTCTACGACTTCAGATTCGGAATTAGGGTTGCTCGCTTGCAAGGCAAGAAAAAGGTTTCCTAGAGAAAGGTTAGAGGTCAGAATATGATCTCTGTGTCGCCGGGCCGGGCCGGGTCTATTAGGCCCATTCACTTATTGTAGTCGTCTGTTGTTAGTGATGTAATCAGAAGATAGAACTGGCATTGTAGAACTTATTAATTTTGCAAGCTTCGGTATTGTTTTAAGCTCTGTTCTTATAATAATGTCTTTTTGTAGTATCGTGTATGGGTTGAATAGATTCTTCCAATACACCAAATAATAACCGTTAAGTACTAGAGATATGTTAGCTTTTCGTTGATGTTTCAAGATTACTATGTTGTGAAGACAGTTAATGTTTGTCAGAACGACTGGAAACAATAAAGAAAGAAAGTAAAAGATATCTTATTTGTTCATAGTTTTACAAGCTCTGTTTCTTCTGAATCGAGTTTACATCAACAAAAACAACACGTTGGTCTGGTCTGGTCTTGCAAACTTCGATTGATCTCTCCATCTGCGAAAATATGTACATTGAAGATGGAGAAAAAAAGAAGAAAGAAAGCTTTGTTCTTCGTGCCTTTCTTGAGCTTTTCTTTGTAATAGGGAAGATATCCACTACTCTTATCTCTTCATATCTTAATCTTGACTTCTTCCTCTGCTATAAGGACCAGAAAATTAAAAAAAAAAAGGAATAGATCCAGAGTTTATTCAGTAACCAAGTAACTGTTTCTTGTCCCTCGAACAAGAACCAAAACACTCAGCTTGTAGCTTCGGAGATGCTCTGAAGAGAGGGCTTCCATGTTTTAGACTTTAAGAAAGAAGCTGAACTCTGCTTCCCCTGTTTCTTCGCCTGCCAACAAATCACAAAACCCATTAACTCTGTTAAACCCATGTCTTCCAAAACAAATCAGTTTTGAAAAAAAAAAAATCAGTTATGAAGAATCTACCGGAACATTCTTCTCCAACAACTTCTTCACCGTAGTCATCGCCTCAGTGTGGTGCTTCTTCGTCTTCGCGCATTTCTTCTCCCTTAAGACCTTCATCACTTCTGTTAAAAATCATCAAAATTCATCATAAACTCCAAATCACACGGTTGTAAAAACAGAGGAAAACAGAGCAAAGTCAATGGGAAAAACAGAGGAAACAGAACAAAAGGTCGAACCTTGGGAAGTAATGAGACGGTAAGCATGACCAAGCACGAGACTCTCCTTAGGCCTGAGAAGCTGAACACGTGTAAACCTCACGCCCTTCTTGTGTTTCTTATCGTCTCTCTTCACAGTCGTTGGAACGTTCTTCTCTTCCTCTTCCGTCAAAGGAATGATGAGACACACGTAGTGGCCAGGATACATACTCATGATCTCGTTGACGGAGATAGAGTTATAGTACCTGTCTATTTTGCCGCCGGGATGCTGTAGAACTAGCGCCGCCGCGTTTATCGTCTGACAATTTCCCATTTTTCTAAGAAATAAAAAACAGAGAAAACTCTGTGAAAAAAAAAACGAAATAGGAGCAGAGTAAAGAAAGTGTTCTTTAGGCGAGTGTAGGTCCACACTCTCGCTTTAGCTTTACTTATACATGTGAAATCCGAATATTATATTATGGTAAATATTGTTATTGTTATGAAAAAAAAAATTGTTATGACTTGAGAGTGCAGTTATCTAATTTTATATTTGAGCTTCTGTCATTATCGGATTGTACTTTTATTATTGTGGTTTATGTAGATTTGACTGTGAGACTGAGTGCCATCCACACCGGTAAATTTCTTAAATCTTTCATTTTTGAGAATAGAATTAGCCAATTAGAAACAGGATGGTCGGTTAGCATGGACAGGTGTCGGGCACCTGAGATAAGAGACATGACTTAGATATCAACACTTTTGGTTTGTGAAAATTTTACTTTACATCTACTAGATTAGTTTGCACCAAACTAATCTGACGTTTATGAATAAATGGTTTCGCATAATAAGCAATTCTCTTCAGAAATTTTCGATAAATTTCATGTATATTCTGAAAAGAAAAAGAAAAGTTAGAGATTGAAAGGGTGATAATTATTAGGGACCTTTGTCCATAATAATAATGACATAAATGTTGTTAAAAACAAAGACAGTCATGTAAAATATACTCTCACATATCAATTTAACTGGTGTTTAAGAATTTTAATTTTGTTTCAAAATAAATAGTGTTCTCACAATTCTATATGAAATTTAATGTCATTTGAAATTTTTGACCAATTACAAAATAATGTACAAAATAAAATTAATTTAACCAATAAAAATGTATATTATTTTTATTTTGTAATTGGTCAAAATTTCAATTTATTTTGCATAAAAAAATTATTTTCTTAATTTTTGTGCAAAAATTTTAAACACCTTTTAAAATGATACTGATGGAGTAATGAATAGTAAAACACTGTTCTTTTCTTTTGGTCAATGTAAAACACTATTCTTTACTAAGGTGTTATTGATATAGAAATAAAAAGTAGTTAAATATTTAGTGTTATTGATATAGAAATAAAAAGTAGTTAAATGTTTTCTTATCCAGATTTTTCCTTGTAAGGTTTTTTTTTTGTCAACTTAGCTTCTTTGTAAGGTTTAATTGTTTTAACTTTCAAGTTTTGAATAGTTTTGTATTGTTTACAATACTCGACAATTTCCATTGTTTCTTTTGTTAACAGTTACTTGTGATAGGGCAAAGGCAGAGGTTTTAAAATAATAAAATAAACGTAATAGAGACTTTTGTTTTCTCTTTTGCAGGATCCGATGCATTTCCACTGAGGATCAATTGTTTTCTATTATATCTCCCTTGATTGATGTATAATTCCTACCCAAACATAAGGAAAACCATTAAAACCCTATACTTTTACTATCAAATTTTATTTATTTGCTTATTTTGTCGAATATTATCTTGTTTTTTTTCTCTTGTTCTACACTGACATCATACATTTATCTTCGATGGAAAATACTATAGCAACACTTTAATCACCTAATCTTCGCCTGAGGTAAGATAGTAAAGTTTTTTCTTTTCTTTTTTGAAACTTGGATAGTAAAGTTTGTAGGCGTGACAAAACTGAAGTTCAAGAAATTATTACTAGTAGTATGTAATAGTTATATTAGCTATAGTAATTATATATTAATGATCATGTTTTTACTTATTTACCAACGTGCAAACAAGTATATATAGTAGTGTTTGATTTTAGTCAAAAACTATTCAGTCGATACACAAATAGAATGAAAAAACGTTGTACACAACTTTAGATAAATGTTCTTCGTGATATTAATTTTGTCATGTTGTTATTGTTTGTGGATAAATGTTCTTCATGATATTAATTTTGTTAACTTTAGATAAACTCATATTATAGCATTGTGTACCGTAGAAACCAAATCACGTTATGCGGCAACCAACACGTAAAAAATCAAGATTTAAGATTGTGAATTATATATGTCCATTCGTTTTCTATTAGGGTCGTCATTGTTCTTTTCATAATGGTCAACAACTTCGTACACTTAAATTCTCCAGCTTTTCGTTAAACACAAACAAAACCAGCTAGTAATTAATCCTTAATAGTTACTCTCTCTTCCTGAAAATAGGATTTTCTGGATTTTATTTTTGTTCCACAAAAAAAGATTTTTTATATTTTTAAGATATTTTTGTATACTTTTGAAGATCATTAATTGTGAATATTTGAATAGATTAAATTTTATTGGTTGATGGTTATTGGAAATTGTATAAAACATAAATAGTAAACTAAAGTTGGCAAATATTTATTGTAATCTTAATAAACGTGAAAATTCTAAAAAATCTTACTTTCAGGAACAGAAGGAGTACTTGTTAATAGAATATGTAACGGTTCAAATCCTATATACTTAAATTTATAGTAACAAGTACTATTGACATGGAACTTTGTTCACATGCATGAACGTGAATCCAATAAAAAGCGAGATGGTGTATGCTTTCGACGAAGTTAATATTGTTAAATTTAATGCACATCATTATCAGAATTTAAGCAATGGATGATTATTGTAAATTGCAATACCTCGAAATGCTTGTGTTGGTTGCAATATTTAAATATCTAAAGAGACCAATCAGATCTTTAACATATTTTTGTTTTCAGATTATATTAAGTGATTTTATGCAACTAATCAAACATACACATTCTCTTGCGGAATAGTTCAATGAGTTTGTTCCAACTTCCAACTTTTGATCGTCAAAGCGAAGGCTTCATTGGATTAGATTCTATGTTTGATTAGTTGCATAAAATCACTTAATATAATCTGAAAACAAAAATATGTTAAAGATCTGATTGGTCTCTTTAGATATTTAAATATTGCAACCAACACAAGCCTAAACTCTTTTCTTCAGATTATCACACACCATTGTCTTAATAAGTTTTCTTTTTCAAAGGCTTCAAATGTATCAATCACACTTAGAGCATCTCCAATGTATTACTCTAAATTTTACTCCAAAATGGTGCAATTCCAAAATGGAGTGATGTTTTACTGCAATGTATTACTCCATTTTTTACTCCAAAAATAGTTAATAATTTTTGATAGTATCTTATACTTATAAAAATTTACTAATTAACCCCAACTATTTTATGTTTGCAAAAATACTAAAAATATAATTTATTTAAATTAAATATTTATTATTAAAAAGTACAAAAAATCATAAAAATAGAATAAAACATAATGTATAAGTTGGTTCAATAATAAGCATTAGAATATTTTCCCACAAATGATCGATTAATGCATTTCATAATGAAAAATGAGTTTCTTTATCTTTGATATTCTTAAATCGAGTAATTTTTTTTGAAATCAAATATTTAAATCATTTATTTTATATTATTTTTATTTTATATTATTTTTGTTATTTAATTATGTTATGTATATTATGTCAAATTATTAAATAATGAAATAACTTGTGTTGTTGTATCATTTTAAAATATTATTTAAATAAAAAATAAGAACATTAAATATTTGAAGGACCATTTCATAAATAAAAAAAGTTCAACTCCAAAATGGAGTAATGTGTAAGATTACTCCATTCCTAGCTATTACTCCATTTTGGAGTTAGAAATGGAGTGGGGTTGGAGAGGATTTTACTCCAAAATGATGTTTGGAGTAGAAAATGGAGTAGGGTTAGAAATGCCCTTAAACACCCACTACAGTAAACACGACGGCACAAAATAAAAGAACACAACACATAAAACCACATATTTCTACAGAAACAAACCACTCTGATCACCAAATACTTTGCTTCAAAAAATTAACTAGTTTTCTTCATTGTTCTTCAAGTAAGTGATTTTATTAATTCTGGTGGTCAGCATCACCATATACAAACATAGCATATATAGATCAGCAAGGACGGGATTTGTCGCTGAAGAACCGAGCAAGAACTAGTCGTGCCTGTTAGTTCAATAGTTCATCCGTTTCAAAAATATAACATTTCTCAATCTTTTTCTTGGTTTACAGATATATATATATATATATATCTATTTTTTAATAGAATATTTGAAAATGAAAATTGAAAATTGAAAAAACGACAATACACAATGTCTTAAAATGCCATCAGCCTCTACCACCTCCATGACTAGTCTACTTACGGTCATCGGCCTTGCTCTTTATCTGTCGGTATTTTCAGCTTACGCCTTGAGACACTATTGCTATTCAGCATTATTACCACTTGTGGCTTACATGGAAAATGTACGTAACGGAGGGGCAACAGGCACCTCTAACGGAGAAAACATCATTTGTGCTGCAAAGGAGAGCCTCTCATTATCATCACCGCTTTCATATCCTTTCAGTTGGGTACTTCAACGTCAACGTTCTTTCGAATAACAGTTTTAAGGTTTAGAGTGAAGTTCTTCTATGAGTTTCTTCTTCTCTTTAACACTTCTATCATTTTTGTTGTAGTGTTCTTCGTTATTTGTCTTTCCGTCGAGTTTAATCTTCGAATCTTTTTGGATATTATTTAGTTTAGTATAATCAGTTGCTTCTAAAAAAAGAAAAAAATAATGCTTCACATATCATTGACGGAAATAAAAGTAGTGTTTATTTCAAATGCGAAGCAAATCCAAAAGGATGTAGACCAATATACTTAAGCCAACACAAGAAAAGTACACAATACACAAACAACAAATTTCTCCAGAAAGAAACCATTCTTACCAGATAACTACGTTACTTCATTATTCTTCAAGTAGGCAATCTAATTGTTTTTGGTGGCTATCATCACCAAATAGATCATATCTGGATCAGAGAGGAGGCGATCTGTCGCTGAAGAACCGAGCAAGAACCTTATCTTCAAGAACCTTTAAAGCCTCAGCTGAGTTTATGCATATTGGTGTCTTGTATTGAGATAGAGAAGAACCTCGGGAGACAAAAAACTCCATGAGAAAATCAAACGTTCCTTGTTGTACAATCCTTACCTCTAGAGGTCCGATGGGTCCATCTTTTACCCTAAGTCTCCTGTAAAGACTACTCAATGATTCCTCCATGAGACAACAATACTCCACCAATACCTTGTTATCAAGTTGTAGAACGTTGGTGCCGTTGTTGACTTTGGCTTTGAGTTCCAAGTAAAAAACATAGTGACCCGGTACAGTGGAGATATCACCATAGCATGTGAAGCCTGTCAAAATCAAATCCGAAGATTCAAGAACAACTGTCGCACGAGCCAACGCCTTTAAAATATCTTCTTCAGTGGTTGGCTCTAGATAGACGCATAAAACAGAATCTTTTCTACGTACGAATCTGAATTGTGGTGTGTTATTGTAAAACCCAGTGACCTGTAAAACATCTCCCACTCTACATCTGTGTAAACCTAAAAAACAACAAAATATTATAATCTCGATGTAGGTAGTGATAAGTATAATTAAAAGGGGCATTACCGGAAAAGTTTGTGACCAAGAGCTCATAGTAGCAACCTAACTTCACATTCACAAGATCAGCAATCTCACCGGTGGTTCCTCCACCATCATCAACTTCTATGAACTCAAAATATGACATGTTTGGTAGGAATGTGTAGGACACTTGTTGTGGTCTGCTAAGAGGATTCACATTTATCCCGAAAAATGCTTCAGAGGATGCATACGCTTTGGAAACTAGAGGCAGTTTATTAGAGTAGTAATCCAATGCTGGAATGTGTTGAGACATAGTTCCTGTAACAATAGCTTCAATGCATTTGGTTTTGGGCCAAAGTCTTGTAATTATACCTTGCCAGGATTTTTCTCCGCTGCATTCGTGTTCAATTAGATCTGCCAATTTAGCATTTGGTTCTCCAAGGATGGTAGAGACGGAGTCTCTACAACTAAGGTCGGTGATCCAGTCGCTGACGTTACCAGATCTGATATTACTAGACAACTCTTTCCAGTAATTTTCAAGAAAATGGACTACTTGAACCAAGACAGAGGGGAAAGTAGCACCCAAAACTACAACCTCGTCTCTCTGGACAAGACCGCATAGAAGTTGACAGTACATACTCTGTTTGGGATCCGGACACAGTGCAATCTCGTACGGGCTTGTACTATTTTTTGCCACGCTCGAATAATATTTGCTCTTTATGAAGCTCGTTAGCGCGGGAGCAATAGGCAAACCACAAGGAGTTGTGAATATCGAGTTAATGAACCTAAATATCATCATTTTTCCTTGCTTATAACCATCGAAATGCCTTTAATATCAACCAAAAAGATATTAATCCATCTTTGTCGTCAAATTAATTACTTGGAAACACATAGAAAAGAAAGGAAACATGTAAAAATTAATTACTTGGACATAAGGAGAGAGCTTAGTGCAAAGCCAAATAGCATATTCTCAAAGTAGATATAGTTCGCAGGATATATCTTTTGATTCCCACTTGAAGTTCCAGAGCTAAACAACCATTAATTACATCAATTTTATCTCTTTGATTCAACAAATCTTTCATATGTAAATAAGAAAGTCTAGTTTTTTTCGGAACAAGGAAGCTCTAGTTATTTAATGATAAGGTGGTGTATAGTGTATACCTTCGGTTAAACGTAGTAATGGGTTCGCCCGAAATGATGTCCGAGGGTTCTCCGTTTGCCACACGATCGATGTAAGGCTTAACATCTTCATAGCTCACCACTGGTACGCTCTTCTTGAATAGCTCTTTGTCAGAGCTCCCCTTGAGAAGAAGGTGGAGATACTCTGTGTTTGCGTTAGCTTTGAGTATCTTGTCCAATACATCATCTTGTATTTGCTTGGCATTTGAAGTTAGCTCTTCCAGAAAAGAGAGATCACAGCCTAGACTCATATTTGTTCTTTTAGATGTCTGAAACACCAACCATATCAGGGATTCCTTTTTATCGATGCAAGTGTTCTTTAAAAGGTCAACTTTGAAAACCATTTATATTTTTTATACAAGCCACAGACTGGACCACGCGTTTATCGATGAAAATGGACTAATTGTGCGTCCTAATTTAATACTCTATCCGTTCGTAAATAGATGATGTTTAAGAAAGTTTTTAATGTTTCAAAATAGATTATGTTTTCATATATCAATATTAATGTACTTTTAATTTTATCAAAAAATATTTAATCAATGATATTTTGCATTGGCGAATCTAGAAATTTTTTTTTGTGGGGCATAAAATAAATAAAAGGTGTAAAAGTGCAGGTGGGAATTTTAACACTGGTCTAAGGGGGGGGGGGGGTGGGGGTAAACTCTTAGTTGAAACCAACTTTGATACGGAATATATGATGTTTCTTAAGCAAAAAAACATTTATTTATAGATTATTGTGGGGCAGTTGCTTCTTCCCTGGTTAACGTAGGTTTGCCACTAATATTTTGTAGTCTATTTTATGATAAGTTGAATAACTTTTTATTTATATTTTAGTGATATTTTAAAGATAAAAATATCACTAAAAAAGTCTTTTAAGACAGTAGCAGATTTGGATAATTGTGTATAATCCTAAAAATTCATATATACCAGATTTGGATATCTGCCAGTAAGACAGTAAGTCAATATATACCAGATTTAAAAGCCTACAAAGCATCTCAGGTAACAAACCTAAAAGCACCTCCATTAGTTGATACTCATTGAGTATCTTAACAATAAAATTAAAAAAATGAAGAAAATTAAGAAAGAGACAAAGAAAAATATCTCAAAAGTGATACCATTAGATATCCTTAAAAGTTTATGATTCCGCATGCCTTTTCTTAGTTGGTTCAATTTATCAAAATAATTAACTTTAGTTAGATAATTAAATTAATGTTAAAATAATTATTTCTTTATTTAAGAACTCTTACTTGAGATACTTACTAATAAGGTTGCTCTAATAGAATTCCAATATCAGAATTTTAGTTAGGTGCTACACGGTAATTCGGAAGCTTAGAATGATTTTAAACATTAATATTCAAAAAATTAAAGTATTAATATCATATAATTTACTATATTATAATTTATATTAATTATTACTTATTTTATTATTTATATGAGTATATATAGTTATTATATTTATTTTTTGCAGAATAATTTAAATTTATCATTTTTATAATTCAAAACTATTTATATATGTTTAGCTACAATTTTATACATATAAGTTATATTTGGAATATATTTTATGTTCATTTCTAAAACTAATATATATATATATATATATTAATTTTATATTATATTTTATGTAAAAAATATCGAGAGAGGTTAATCTGCCGCATAGCGTTTTAAGACACTATATAATACTAGGACTGGACAAGAAACCTGCAACCGAAAAACCAAATCCGATCCCCAAAGGTAGTATCGAACATGAATCAAAATTTATTAAATATCCGAAGAGATTCAAAATTTTAGTATTAAAGAACCAAAACTAATCCCGGCCCGAGCCGAAATATTCAGGTACCCGAAGGTATCTGAAATAGGTTTATATACCTAAATATATTAATTATTTGTAGGTTTAATGCATATTAAAAACATCCAATATATTTAAGATACTTTTAAATTGTCCAAAATATTTGAAATATATAAAAATAGTCAAAAATAAATGTCTAAAGTAGCTAAAGTATATTCAAAACAAAAAAAAATACTTGATATTTGTTAATTCTCATTCAAATATTCAAACCAGACGAACTTATATGTTAAGTTTAGTTATTTTGACAAACTTTATTCAAATTTATATGTAATATATTATTTTGTTTATATATATTTTGAGAACTTGAAAATATATAATGAACTTTTACATTTTTAAAAACAATTTAAACGGATTATCTGAACTCAAACCGAATCCGCAAAGATCTAAACCGAACCTGAATTGAAATATAGGGATGTGCTTTTAAACGCCCACCCTTATATAATACTATAATCAATCACTTCCCTTATATATTATTATAGAAACATTTAAAAAGTTATAACAATTAACATGTAATTTGTACTAATTAAAAAGTGCTCTAATGAGTTGTCACATAATTAGAATGTTAATTTTGTTTATGTGACGGCTTGAGAATCAATGTAGAATTTTGTTAGTCCAAAATTAAATTGGTAGGAAATGTTATTATATAGTATGTCCATTATGGACCATTCATTTATCAAATTGAAATTTATTGTCTATTTTTTTCTTAAATAAAACATATAGAATAACCTAATGTGATTAAAATATATATATGGCAATTAATAATTTTAAGTAATAAAGATTTTCTAACAATATGTATACTTTCTATCATTTTTGTTTAATTATTTATTATTAAAATAAATTAAAAATTACATTAACCATATATTAAAATTTTAGTTTTTTGTATATATTGTATTTTGAATTTTTTAAAAAGAATATAAATTACTTAAATTGTTAAAAGTTTTACATGAACTTTTGTGATCAAGGTTTAACTTTTTCTATAATAAAATATAATGATTAAAAAATCATATGAATTAATAATTTTATTTTAATAGGTGTTTATGTTAATATACATATCGCTTAAATTAAAGTATATTAATTGTGAACCTATTTAATTGTCCCACCAGTTATTATGACTAACTTTCAAAGTAATTCATTTGTTACATATCGTAAAATCAATATTAGTTAAATGAACATTTTTTTTATCCTGTGCAGGTCTATATCTAGTAGTTTAGTAAAATTGAAGATGGAAACTTCAACATGCAATTTCTAATTTGATCAGGATGATGCTAAATGATGATTACTGGTTCTCTTTGAACATTAATGTCCTCTGTACGGTTCAAAGTGCAACCAAAATAAAATTTGAAAATGACACAATATGTCTGAAAATGCCATCAGCCTTTACCACCTCCAGACTAGTCTATTTACAGTCATTGGCCTTGCTTTTTTTTTCTTTGAGTTTCTTCCCCTCTTTAACAGTTCCATCATTCTTGTTGTAGTGTTCTTCGTTATTTGTCTTTCCGTCGAGTTTCTTTCTAATTGTAATCGTAGGATCTTTTTTGGATATCTCCTATATATTAAAATGAAAACATTTAAAAAGATGTAGTCTCAATTTTGTATTAGTTAAAAAAAAGACATCATTCTATATGGCACTCAATTAAGTACTCAATTAATCATATGTGGCAGCATAATATTCGATTGGAAAATTGATTGTCCACATTCGATTTATATTTTTTGCTAGAAAACATTAACTATAAACTATAGTGTATTAACTAAAGTAAGGTATTGAATCGTACGATGGAACATTTCGTCTCTCTAATATTAAAAAAACGCAATCTACCAGTTGATGATACAAAATGAAACATTAACAAAAACGAAACTTAAAAAACTAAATACTATGGATATATGTTCACCGTTAATATGAGGTATTGCTTTTGTAATAAGACCATTGCTAGAGAAACTCAGTCAGTCAAATATTTAAACAAGTTTAATATCTTGTAATTACTTGATGATTTCAAACACAAAGGGGTATTATCATATTATGAATCTTGCTGATATTGGTTATAAATTTATACATTAAGCTTCTATACACAATACTTTTGAGTCCGTATCAGTATCACAAACATATAATCAAGCATCTCTTAAAGCTGTAGAGTGGAGAATATATTGTTCTGTTACATTTTTTATAATTTTTTTATTATGTAAATTTATTTGTAGCTAATGTGCACAATTGTCATGATGCACGAAAAAATTTAAGCTTAAACTTTAAGATAATATTCAGCCAAGTGTCATGATGCACAAAAATTTTGAGTTTTAAACCTTTGGCATTGCATACTTCGAACCATTAAATATATTATTACTATAACATAACTTTGAGCGACGATAATATTATAGTTATGTTTTCGGAAAGTGTGAAGTATATGGTATCTTGACTTGATTTTTTAAGTAGTGAAAAAACTCAATATATATTGCTGAACAAGTTTACATATGTCATTAATCTATCTTATTAAAACATAAGTACACATATAAAAATACCCTTAGTTTTCAAATTTAATTACACTTCTATGCCACTGAGAATTAAATTGAGTTTCTTATTTTAATGCTTGTCTTTTTAGTTATATTAATGTGTTTCTTTTTCTTTCCTATTTTAATGTTTGTCTTTTTCAGTTAGATTAATGTGTTTTTTTTTCTTTCTTATTTTAATGTTTGTCTTTTTAGTTAGATTAATGTATTTTGTTTTTTTATTCTTCAACAATTAATGATATTTTAAAGTTGTTATTTTTTGTCAACTTAAAGTTGTCTAAACTATTTGAAAATATAAAAAATAGTCAAAAGTAAACATATAAAGTAGATAAACAATAATCAAACACCAAAAATATTTAACATATATATTTATTCTTCATCCAAATATTGAAGTTCAACCTGTTTTTTAATTTTTAATTTAGATATTTTGGCTTACATTACTCAAATTTATATGTTTTGAGAAATTTAAAGTATATATAAATTTTGAAAATTTTAAAATAATTCAAACGGGTTATTTGTATTCGAACTGAACCCGGAAATATCCGAATCAATGGGTATCCAAATACACATCCCTAACGTAGTCAATGTAAAACGATCAAGTATTACAAATATATCATTTAGTATAAATAAATAAAAACTAAAACAGAAAATTAATACCCGTGCGGTCGCACGGGTCAAGATCTAGTTACTCTATTAATTTAAACACATGTTTTAATAAATTCGAATCTATAACCTGCCAATAATTTGTATTTCTTCTTTATCAAGCAAGACTTAATATGAAAACAAATTAATTAGAAATAATACACTAAATATTTCATGAATTTAATTTGTGTATATTTTTTTGTCAATAATATCCATTGTGGCTTTAATTATTTATTCAGAAACCATGGATACTATGACTATATATACAGTGTTGAGGAGAATTAAAAAAACAAATAAATATCAGATCTGATCATCTCTAAATTTTAGATCTCTACAAGTTAAAAAGACCAAGTATAATAAACATGAAGCTATTGATTATCCAAGCCATACATAACTGTATAAAGAAAATGAGATCGTCAATACTTTGGGATTTGATATAAATCAAAGATTTTTGTTCAGCTGTCAAAAACAAAGTTCAGAAAAAGAGATTGAAGAATATCTCTTCTGAACCAATGAAATGAGAGAGCAAGAGACAAACCATAGTTGGAAAATTCAAATAAAAAGTCGCAGATGTTTATTTCAGAATTTTATCTGTTTTAAGAGTATTCATTTTATTTGGCCCATAAAAAAGTTTGATAATAGGATCTGATCAATTTTGTTGCTATGCCCCATATAGAACCACACTTACAATTGATGTCTAACTTTAAAGGTTAGCACAATATGTAATTGTTTTTTTTATAATATTTTCATTTTAATTTTATGTAAAATTGTGAAACTATGAATGTAAAAATTTTAAGCCTAAAATTGACCATGCCTTGATAAATTCAAAATAGTTTTTTTTCGACAATTACAATTACAAATGATTTCTACCCAACATATAGATGATTATATAAAACACACACATAATTATATAGATATCAAAAGAAAAATCCAACACATATAAATATTTAATATGTCAATACTATATGTTTTGAAATTTTAAATATTTAACCTTACCCTGTACAAAGCGCAAGTTTTATCCTAGTTAAGTTTAATATAAGGGAGAATTTGGATAGCCATACAGTGCAATTTCTCTTAATATAATCAGCTGGTGTAAAAAAGAAAAAAAAAGAATAATGCTTCACAGTTCACATGTCATTGACGGAAATAAAGAGTGTGTTTCAAAAGCGAAGCTAATACAAGAGAATGTAGATCAATATACTCAAATATAATTAAGCTAACACATGAAAAGCACACAACACATAGACCACAAATTTCTCCACAAAGAAAACCATTCTCACCAAATAACTAGGTTACTTCATTATTTGGCAGCCGCTGACATCAGGAGTATACACGTCGAGATCAGGCTACTACGCGGCATCAATGAGAGAAGGCACTCGTGGTAGCGCCCTACGGGAGGAATTTGACTGGATCAAAGATGTGTGGTCCTCGACCTGCTCACCAAAAATGAAATTATTTCTTTGGTCAGTAATTCAAAAAGCCCTTCCACTTGGGGAACAACTACAACAAAGAGGAATTAGAACAGATGCGGTGTGTTATAAATGTAAAGGAGTGGAGTCAGCAACTCATCTCTTCTTTGAATGCCCTTTCGCAAGGGAGATATGGAATCAGGTCCCGATGAAACATGTAGTTCACCTAGCTACAGGAGGAAGCTTCAAAGATGCTATTGTTGCGTTCAGACAAGCGATCTGCCTTCCACCAACAGGAGTCTCTAGCTTCATTCTACCATGGATGTGTTGGGCGATATGGACAACCAGAAACCTGGCGCTCTTCGAAAAAAGGTACCTGTCACCAATGGAAGTAGTATCAAAAGGGATTAGACTAGCAAGAGAATGGAACTTTGTGCAAGAAAAGAAAAGCAAATCAACAACTCTCGTACCTTCCATCTCCCGCCCAATGATAGATCAACTGGAAGCATCGCCGTTCACGATATGCAAATCAGATGCGGCATTCGACAACGCATCAAAACGAGCAGGTCTCGCTTGGATCTTCACGGACTCAACAGGCACCAAGATCGGACAAGGCTCTACTGTCCAGGACTCCATCGGATCTCCCTTAATTGCTGAAGCTCTAGCCCTCAGAACAGCAATCCTCTCTGCGGTGGACCGTGAGATTACACATCTCAATTTGTTCTCCGACAACAAAACGCTCATCAGAGCAATCTCAAACGACATGCAGGTTTCGGAAATCTTTGGAATCGTGAAAGATATCCAGCAGATGACCTCTACTTTTGTCGCGTTAAATTTCTCTCATATTTCTCGTTTGTTCAACTGTGATGCCGATCTCTTGGCAAAACAGACCCTTCAGCTTTCTCTGTAATGGACCCATTTGGGTATGACTTGGGCCCGAGACCTTTTAGTTTAATTGAATGTTATGGTGTCACAAAAAAAAAGGTTACTTCATTATTCTTTTTTTTTTTTTTTTTTTTTGCTAAAATTCATTATTCTTCAAGTAGGCAATCAAATTGTTTTTGGTAGCTGTCATCACCATATACAAACAGATCATATCTGGATCAGAGAGAAGGGGATTTGTCGCTGAAGAACCGAGCAAGAACCTTGTCTTCAAGAATCTTTAACGCCTCAGTTGACTTTATGCTTATAGGTGTCTTGTATTGAGATATAGAAGAACCTCGCGAGACAAAAAACTCCATGAGAAAATCAAACGTTCCTTGTTGCACAACCCTTACCTCTAGCGGTCCGATTGATCCCTCTTTTCCCCTAAGTCTCCTATATATACCACTCAATGATTCCTCTATGACACAACAATACTCCACCAACACCTTGTTATCAAGGTGTAGAACGTTGGTGCCATTGTTGACTTTGGCTTTGAGTTCCACGTAAAAGACGTAGTGACCCAGTACAGTAGAGATGTCACCATAGCATGTGAAGCCTGTCAAAATCAAGTCCGAAGATTCAAGAACGACTGTTGCACAAGCCAACGCCTTTAAAATATCTTCTTCAGTCGTTGGCTCCATATCGACGCATAAAACCGTATTTTTTCTACGTACGAATCTGAATTGTGGTGTGTTATTGTAAAACCCAGTGACCTGTAAAACATCTCCAACTCTACATCTGTGTAAACCTAAAGAAAAATTATCATAACAACGTTAATTAAAAACAAAAAGAAGTTATTTGGATTTAGTTAGTAATAATTAAAATTCAAAGGGAGGCTACCAGAATAGTTTGTGACCAAGGGCTCATAGTAGGATCCTAACTTCACATCCACAAGATCAACAATCTCGCTTGTGGCGGCTTCTCCATCCGCATCAACATGTATGAACTCGAAATATGACATGTTGGGTAAGAATGTGTAAGACACATGTTGTGGTTTGCTTAGAGGATTCACATTTATCCCTAGAAGCGTTTCAGAGGATCCATAAAAGATGGAAACTAGAGGCAGTTTATCAGAGTAGAACTCCAACGCTGGGATGTATTGAGACATGGCTCCTGTAATAACAGTTTCAATGCATTTGGTTTTGGGCCAAAGTCTTGAAATTATACCTTGCCAAGATTTTTGTCCACATTCTTTTTCGATTAAATCTGCTAGTTCAGGATTTGGTTCTCCAAGGATGGTAGATACAGAGTCTCTACAACCAAGGTCGGTGATCCACTCGCTGACATGACCGTACCTGATATTACTAGACAACTCTTTCCAGAATTTTTCAAGAAAATGGATAACTTGAACCAAGACAGGGGCATACAAAGCACCAATACTTACAAGTTACAACCTCGTCTCTCTGGACAAGACCACAAAGAAGTTGACAGTACATACTCTGATTAGTATCAGAACACAGTATGATCTCGTCGGGGCTTGTACTACGTTTTCCCGGCCTCCTATAATATTGGCTCTTACTGTAGCTCGTTAACGCGGGAGCAAGTGGCAAACCACAAGGAGTTTTGGACATGGACTGAGTGAACATAAAGCTTATCGCCTTTCCTTGCTTATAACCATCAACATGCCTTTAATATCAACCAAAAAGATATCAATCCATCTTTGTTCGTCAAATTAATTACTTGGAAACACATAAAAAAAAGGAAATATGTAAAAGTTAATTACTTGGACATAAGGAGAGAGCTTAGTGTAAAGCCGAATAGCATATTCTCAAAGAAGATATAGTTCACAGGATATATCTTTTGATTCCCACTTGAAGTTCCAGAGCTAAATAACCATTAATTACAATAATCTACGATTCAACAACTTTTTCATATGTAAATAAGAAACTCTTGTTATTCAATATTATACCTTCTGAGAAAGGCGGTAATGGGTTCCCCCGAAAGTATATCCTGTTAATGTAAGATAAGCAAGCTACGCTATGTAGAACACACAGTAGTACATGGTTATTCAATTCCAAGAAATACGACTATATTTATTCTTTCAAAAGCTCTTACACGTTCTTCTTAAAAGCAATAAATCAAACAAGCTCAAGACAAACCTCGACTTGTTTGCTAGTCAACTCATTCAGAGATCTAAGACAGACTCTGAACCACCTAAGCTCTTAACCCCTAGATGCTTTGCTTCTCCTTCTTAGGACGTACAAAAACTCTCTATTGCTAAAAGCTCTCCCTGTGTGTTAACCGGCAACACAGTGCCAAACGCTTCCTTTATATATCTTTGAGGAAGCCCTAGATCTAATCTATCTACCCAATGGAAACTTTCCATTTCTTCTACTTCAGCGAATAAGCCAATCTTCCTTTTCTCTTTAGATCGATTGCTTCTTCTTCAAGTCTTCCTTTAATGTTCCTCTTCATTAAATCTTCTTTTAATGCGTCGGTCTTGATACGTGCTTCTCACGATCCACCTCTCTGATGTAGTAGTTCATGTCACACTTCATGAACTACTTCAGCTCTGCTACAGCATCGTCTTCCCATACACCTTCAATCTCCCCCTTTTTAATTCGTCGTCTCACAAGTACCTGAGATAGAAGACAAGAACCAACCACACACAACAGCACTAGTACATATGTCTAAACGTTAATTCAACCAACTCAAGACAATTAAGAACACACTTATATTATCCTAAAAAACGGGTTCAAGCAAATTAATACATAATATCAAAAGATAGCATATGCAAATGCTCCCCCATAATCTTAGTCAGTCTGAAAACGTGAATAACAAAGAATTGCAACAAGTGGTGCAATTGAAATAACATAGACATAAAAAACAAAGCAACAGAACATAGCTCCCCCACAATCTTGGTCTTCTACATCCTAGTCTTCTTCTTCTCCCCCTGCTTGTGAGCACACGGATTAAAAACACCAAAAAAAATATCTCACATATTCATAAGGATAGGGATACTAACCTGCTACAGCGCTCTGAAGATCCTGAACTATCTCAGCTAGTGCTTGAAGAGCTCGCGTTGTATCCTGCAGTGCCACTTGTAAATCAACACGGCTGAGTGGTCCTTGAGGGATGGCAACTGATCCAAGTTCATACAGGGATACACGACGTGGTGCAGTTCTGGAGCTTGGTGTAGCAGTTCGTGGAGCAGGAATCGGAGCAGGAGATGCCTGACGAGTTGTCCTTGCAGAGCTTCTCTTTGGTTCAGCTTTAGCTGGTCCCTTTCCTTTCGCTAGTCTCTGCTCATAGATCTCGCCCACTCGTTTATCCTTCTTGTAGAGAACCGTACGTTGGAGCTTGTCACTGGGATAGGAGGGGACCGCCTGCTGACTTTGAAGAAGTGCCATGATTAAGCGAGGGAAGATCAACCAGCGGGCATCATTGACTTGAATCACTCCAAGATTAAGAATCTGTCTGAACATCATCTTCCCCAAATCAACACGGACTCCATGAGCCATCTTGTAGATCAGCCTTGCTCTCTCAAGTGAGACATATGTCTTGTGAGTCGAGGGAATCCAGTTGTATGCAGCTATGATCATCAAGGCACCGTAGCATGGAGTAAGATCCGCTGTAGTGAGACCATCCCATTCTGTCTTTGTATCTCCAGTGATGAATGAAGCCAACTCAGTTACCGAGATATCATCCAACATTGCGGCTTCCTCCTCTTCTTCCTCAGTAAGTGGTTCCCAATCTATGGCATTATTGATGTGCGCAGGTGAGAACTTGTACTCTTGTCCTCTCACAGAGACAACTACTTCATCAACATCCGCTTCAGCTTTAGTCCTCGGCAGACCTGCATAGAACTCAGCTACAACTTGCTCAACATATACTGCAAGATTCGAGACAGTTGATTCCATAGATCCTTTCTTGATAACGGCCAAGTAGCCCCACTGATCAGCTTCCTTCATATCTACCGAACGCTCAGCAAGTACTTTACGCTTAAGGAACTGATCATACCTTTTCTTGATGAGAGGAGACATTGGTTCAGCACTTTTGTCACCAGACCTTCTCGATCTCCGCGGAGGCGAGGCTCCTGCTTCCTTAGCCAAATATGGAGACTTGGCTGCATCTTCTGGTGTGAGAAACTGAGATTGAGTTGGTGTACTCGACTCCCCTGTCTTCCTCTGTTTTGCGGAACGCAACCCTAATCGCTGCAGCACTCGTTTCTTTCTCACTTCCTTCTGTGAAGCTTCAACATCGATAGGTTCGTCATCCACCGTCTTGCCTGATTCAGCCTCGGCTCCACTCTGTTCCTTCTCGTCTTCAAAGACCACCAGCGGTAGAGGAGACTCATCCTTCTCTTCCATCGATTTATCAGAGACCGGCACATCTTGAGTGTCAGCATTAGGAGATCCAAGTTGCGGTTGCGGATCTGCTTCAGGCGCTTTTGCTGATGGTTCTTCCCTAAGACCCGGAGTTCTTTCATCGCTATCCTCTGAAGCAGCTTTCTCATTCGCGGTGTTGAACGAGTCAAGCTCCTCAGTAACCTCAGGTAGAACATCAGAAACGGGCATATCGTTTCTCGGCGGAGGCGATTCAGGTTCGCCATCAGTGAGTGACCTCCGACTTTCTTCAGGCGCTGCATGTGCCTCTCCCTTGGATGATTCGGCTTGTTGAGCTGCTTTCTTTGTTTTCACCATGGTAGATGTCGGTTTCTGTGTGAGAATCGTGTGAGAGATGAAGAGAGGCTGCGAGATTGAGCTTCTTAAGCACGATGGAGATTTTCTAGGGCTTGTTCCCCACTACTTCCCTTAACGGAATAAAACTGAATCAACTTTTTCTGATATTGCAGATCTGGTCCCTGACTTTTTATCCTCTCCTTTGCATGCCTACAACATTTAATTTCTCTCATCCAAACACACAAGCATTAGACACATTCGTGAATTATTAATGTATCATCAGACTTTCAAGATAGTAATAAAACACAAGTCACAACTCACAGTTGGCTGAATCAAGATTACTACAAAGCATTAGATCAATTCAGTTCAGTTACCATTTGTGTGAAGTGCTTCACGAGTTGCCTCAGTGCTTGATTCAAGCTGCACATATAACTCTTCCTAGATCTTATATTCTGGTGCAGCCGATTGTCTTTTTATGGCTAGCTTTCACATTGATATGCCTTCATCAATGCTGCCGGTTTTCATTCTTTATTCCCGTGCTGTGAAACCCCTGTTGTTTCCCATCATGAATCTATCAAAATTTTTTTTTTTTTTTTATTTTCTGAGCATATTTCTGTATCATTGCTGGCTCTTTTTATTGAGAGGGGGGGGGGGGCACAGATTGACGTGAAACCTGTACCATTACAACACTGACGGCATATCAAGCAGCTCTTTTCCACAGCGTTCTCGGGTTCCAAAACCAATCTGAATCATATGTACATCCCGAATCAGCACCTGCACTATTCTCTGCACAACTTGACTCAACAATCAAGATTACACACACCAATTGCATTTCTTAATGTGATAAATCGATTAAATTCAAGAGATTTAGTGAATATATCAGCCAACTGCAAATCAGTAACTACATGTTCGATTACTACCTGATTGTCTTCAACTAATTCTCTGATGAAGTGATGCCTTATGTCAATGTGCTTCGTCCTTGAATGTTGGACCGGATTCCTCGAGATATCAATTGCACTTTTGTTGTCACAATACACAAGAAAGGGACCCGATTGCATTCCATAATCAGCTGACATCTGCTTCATCCAGATAAGTTGTGAGCAACAGCTACCCATGGCAATATATTCTGCTTCCGCCGTAGAGAGTGATACAGAGTTCTGCTTCTTGCTCAGCCACGAGATAAGATTGTTTCCAAGAAAGAAACATCCTCCACTGGTACTCTTTCTATCATCAGCACATCCTGCCCAATCAGCATCACAGTATCCCACCAAGTTCTTGTTGGAATTCTTCGAGTAATACACGCCCAAGCTCTCTGTTCCCTTGACGTACTTGATGATCCTCTTTACTGCATTTAGGTGTGATACCTTTGGCTTAGCTTGATATCGTGCACACACACCGACACTGAATGACAAATCCGGTCGACTCGCAGTTAAGTACAATAGACTGCCAATCATCCCTCGATAGAGCTTGACATCCACATCTTCTCCTGCTTCATCTCGTGCCAGCTTCAGTGATGTACTCATGGGTGTCTTAGACACTTTGGAGTTTTCCATACCAAATTGCTTTACCAAACTGTTAGCGTATGCACTCTGAGATATGAAGACACCTTTTTCTGACTGAGACACTTGAAGTCCAAGAAAGTACTTCAGTTCACCACACATGCTCATCTCAAACTCTTGAGTCATATTCTGAACAAACTCATCCACCAGCTCCTGTGACGTGCCTCCAAAAATAATGTCATCCACATAGATTTGAACAATGATTATCTCTTTTCCAACTTCCTTGAAGAACAGCGTCTTGTCTATACTCCCTCTGATGTACTCCGCTTCTAACAGAAACCTTGTGAGTCGTTCATACCATGCACGCGGTGCTTGCTTCAACCCATATAATGCTTTCTTCAGTCGGTACACATAATCATGATGCACTGGGTCCTCAAATCCCTTTGGCTGCTCAACATAGACTTCCTCCTGAAGGACTCCATTGAGGAAGGCACTTTTCACATCCATTTGATGCACTTTGAAATTCAGAATGCACGCCATTCCCAGAAATAACCGAATGGATTCCAATCTTGCAACTGGGGCAAAGGTTTCTTCAAAGTCTACTCCTTCAATCTGTGAGTATCCTTGAGCTACAAGCCTTGCCTTGTTACGAACTACTTCTCCATGCTCATCAGTCTTGTTCTTGAAGATCCATTTAGTGCCAACCACGTTTACTCCTTTAGGTCTAGCAACCAGTTCCCACACATCGTTCCTGGTGAATTGCTCAAGTTCTTCCTCCATTGCGACAATCCAATATTCATCACGTAGTGCTTCAGTGTGTGTCTTAGGTTCTATTGATGAAACGAAACATGCGAACTGCACCATTTCTTTAAAGTTGATCACCTTTCCACGTGTTTTTCGTCCTTCTTCAATTCCTCCAATCACATCAGACTTCGAATGATTGCGATGAACTTGCTGAATCACTGGTTGCGGTACTGTATCTGAGATCGGACCTTCCTCAATGACTTCAGTCGCAGCTACGGATGAACCACCTTCTTCCTCTTCATCTGATCCCATGTCATCACCTACAACCACAGACAAATCATCAAATACAACATTAACTGATTCTTTAATTGATTCTGTCCGTTTGTTGTAGACTCGGTATGCTGAACTAGACTGTGCATAACCCAGAAAAAATCCTTCATCACTTCTTGAGTCAAACTTCCCAAGGTAGTCCTTGTCATTCAGTATGTAGCACCTGCATCCAAAAACATGAAAGTAACTAAGATTAGGAGTTTTGCCTGTCCACATCTCATACGGTGTCTTTGTTGTCCCTTTTCTGACATACACACGGTTGATTGTGTAACACGCCGTGCTGAGTGCTTCAGCCCAGAACCTCTTGGCTATCTTGTTACCATGGAGCATTGCTCTTCCCATTTCCTGTAGAGTTCTATTCTTTCGTTCAACCACTCCATTTTGCTGAGGTGTCCAAGGTGCTGCAAACTGGTGAGCTATTCCTCTTGATTCAAGAAAGGTAGTCATGGCTTCATTCTCGAATTCTCCTCCATGATCACTGCGTATCTTCTTGATTCCTCCCTTTTCATTTATGTGTTGAAGCGCCCAGATTTTGAAACTTTCAGACACTTCTGACTTTTCCCTGAGAAAACGAACCCAAGTGAACCTGGTGTAGTCATCCACTAGTACAAACACGTACTTCTTTCCTCCGATACTCTCGGTTTGCATAGGACCCATGAGATCCATGTGAACTAGATCCAATGGTGCCTTTGCCTGAACATCTGGTACCTTTTTGTGTTGTATCTTGACTTGCTTTCCCTCATTGCATGCACCACACACAATCTTGTCATCGATCTTGAGTTTGGGTACTCCTCGAACCAAGTCGTTGCACACTAGATTCGTTAGATTCCTGTAGTTCATATGTCCCAAACGTCTGTGCCATAGATCGATATTCCCTTGAACTGACAAGCACTTAACCTTCTTTTCCCACATGTAGCAGTTATTGCCAGATCTCACACCTTGTAGTACTGTTACACCAAGTTGATTTATGGCACGACAATCAATTGCTGAGAAGCACACCGTAAGTCCGTCATCACAAAGTTGACTCACGCTGATCAAATTGGCCTTTAATCCTTTGACAAAGTAGACATTCACCAATTTAGGTACTTCTGAGTTATACGTTGTACCTTTGCCTTGAATGACACCACATCCTCCATCTCCAAAGGTTACCTTTCCTCCTTTTACCTTTGACACTTTGTCTAGATACTCAATGTTTCCTGTCATGTGTCTAGAGCATCCACTGTCGAAATACCATGGTTCTTCAGATTCAGAATCACTTGACACTCGCGCCATGTTACATCGTATGGTACTTCTTGGCTCAGTCACTATCTTAGGATACAAGTCGGTTTTCTTCATCCAGCCTCGAGAAGTCTTTCCTATTCTCCAAAACTTGTGTTGTCTCCATACTTGTTTGACCCGTTCCAGATACTTGTAGCAATATCTCTTGTAATGACCAAACTTCCCACAGAAGAAACATCCACTCATCTGAGCTGGAGTAGTTTGTGTCTTAGCTTCTTCAGCATGCGCAAAACCTCCAGACACAAAGCGTGTTGTACCTGTTGAGCTACTCTGTCTTCCAGTGTAACCAAGTCCCATCAATGAGTTTTCAGTTCTTCCACTGCTCAGAATCTTGTCAAGTTGCTTGGTTCCCGTGAGCATCTTAATCTTCCGATATTGCTGATCTAATTCAGCTTGAAGATCAGCTGCTTTCTTTCTTTCAGCCAGTAATTCTTCTCTGAGCTCGTCCGCTTGCTTAGACAGGACCAATTTTTCTTTAATCAGATTCACACTCTCCTTAGCCAACTCAGCTTCTCTGTTGAGGTCATCCTTCAACACTTGTACTTCAACTTCCAGTCGTGCCTTTTCTTTAGCCAATGCCACATTCTCCGTTCCCAGCTTCACTAGCGTCTCTCGAACTTCCTTGTAGCTTTCATCTAAGTCATTTTCTTGCTCAGCCTCACTCTCAGATCCTGAGTCACACTCCACGATTCCTAGAAACGCCACAAAGTTGTTCACTTCCTCTTCACTTTCGCTGTCGGACTCGCTGTCATTGATTCCTATCATGGATTTTTCTGGCTTTCTCCTACCATCCGACTCGCACTCAGCTTGAGTGTGTCCATATCCCTTGCAGTTATGACACTGAATCTCTCTTCTTTTCACTGTGGGACACTCAGTTCGAAAGTGACCATACCCCTTGCATTCATAGCACTTAGCATCATTCTTCCTGTAGTTCTTCTCTGGCTCAGACGTCTTCCTACCTTGGCCAAACTTCTTCTGCCCATTCTCCACTTTTCGTAGAGCTCTATCAAACCTTCTGACCAGAAGACTCACAGGGTCGTTATCATCCATATGCTCCTTTTCAACTGATGCAAGCGCAATTCCTTTTTCCTTCATTCCACCAGACACACCAGCTACTTCCATCTCATGAGCTTGTAACATTCCAACCACTTCATCAAATGTCATCTCGTCAGTGTTACAGGAGACGGTCATAGCTGCTTTGTATGCCATGAACTTAGACGGCAAGCACCTCAGGAACTTCTTCACAAGCTTCTTCTCTTTGTATTTCTTCCCAAGCGTAAGTGCTTCTTGTGCTAGTGAGCTAATCTTTGAGCTGAAATCTCCAACAGATTCATTATCCTCCATCTTTAGCTCTTCAAATCTTGTTGCAAGCATATCCTTTCTAGAACTCTGAACCTTTGAGGTTCCTTCAAAATGCTTCTGCAGAATATCCCATGCATCCTTTGCTGCCTCGCATCCTTGAATTAGTTCAAACTGCTTCCTTGCTACACTGCAATGTATGACAGTTAGTGCACGAGCATTGAACTTAGCCATCTTGTTCTCATCATCAGTCCAGAGCTCCTCCAGTTTTGGAACGTCTGTCCCATCCTCGGCTCTTGCAACAGGTGATTTCCAACCAGATTCCACAGCCTTCCACGCCAATGGGTCAATACCCTTGATTGTAGCCTTCATGCGCGCCTTCCAGAATCCATAGTTTCCTACTTCAAGGATCACCTTGGAACTTATCACCAACTCGCGATAGCTATCCATCTTACTCCGCAGGATCTACCTGTTTAAATAAACAAAGCACAGATACCTGCTCTGATACCAATTGTTAATGTAAGATAAGCAAGCTACGCTATGTAGAACACACAGTAGTACAGGGTTATTCAATTCCAAGAAATACGACTATATTTATTCTTTCAAAAGCTCTTACACGTTCTTCTTAAAAGCAATAAATCAAACAAGCTCAAGACAAACCTCGACTTGTTTGCTAGTCAACTCATTCAGAGATCTAAGACAGACTCTGAACCACCTAAGCTCTTAACCCCTAGATGCTTTGCTTCTCCTTCTTAGGACGTACAAAAACTCTCTATTGCTAAAAGCTCTCCCTGTGTGTTAACCGGCAACACAGTGCCAAACGCTTTCTTTATATATCTTTGAGGAAGCCCTAGATCTAATCTATCTACCCAATGGAAACTTTCCATTTCTTCTACTTCAGCGAATAAGCCAATCTTCCTTTTCTCTTTAGATCGATTGCTTCTTCTTCAAGTCTTCCTTTAATGTTCCTCTTCATTAAATCTTCTTTTAATGCGTCGGTCTTGATACGTGCTTCTCACGATCCACCTCTCTGATGTAGTAGTTCATGTCACACTTCATGAACTACTTCAGCTCTGCTACAGCATCGTCTTCCCATACACCTTCATATCCGAGGGTTCTCCCTTTGCAACACGGTCGATAAAAGGCTTAACATCTTCATAGCTCACCACAGGTACGTTCTTCTTGAACAGCTCTTTGTCGGAGCTTCCCTCTAGAAAACGGCTAAGGTACTCTGTGTTTGCGTTAGCTTTGAGTATCTTGGTCAATAAATCATCTTGTATTTGCTTTGCGTTTAATGTTAGCTCTTCCAGAACAGAGAGATCTAAGCTTAGACTCATATTTTGTTGTCTGAGTTCACCAAACCTCATATCAGTGGTTTCTTTATACCGATGCAAAATTTTAAAAAATGTCAAGTGTGGGAAACGATTTGAGTTAAAACTATATTGTTTATACAAATCCAGACTGGAATACGCGTGGATCGATACGAAGATGGACTAGTCGTGCTAGTTTTATACTAATATATAAACCAGATTTGTATATCTTCCAATAGTCAACTAGCCAATAATACGAATCCAAAAAAAAAAAAGAGAAAAAACTTACATTGCTGCAAAGGTGCAAATAACACTTATTGCGAATCTTTGTAACGATTCAGAAGTTGATTCACTACTCTTTTTTTATCCTAAGTTGAAACTATTAGCCAATAGCCAGAGTATAAAACTCTATATTTGCTATATTAACAAGAACCGTTATCCATCTGTTGAACAAAAGAAGGCAGGTATCATGGCAAGAAAACAAATAAAAGAAGGTTACTTATCAGTACTTAATCAAGCCGTCCCAACCACAAGTCGCGACTTTACTCTGCTCCAGAGGAGGCAACTCGGCTCCAATGCATACCCCACTGTGACATTTAAGAGTCCTGAAGACGTTGCAGCTCTCAGCATAATGCTCTCCTTTAGCTTCTGCTTGTTGTCCCTTCTTCTTTGTCTGATCCTCTGCATATTTCTTCTGCTCCTCAGTCAACTCTCCCTGAACAACCTAGTTGATCAAATTGTGTAATTGGTTTAGTCTAAACCGTCTACTTAACCGATTCTTGTAGACTCTCTGTATATATATAAACAAACTCTGTAACAGGATAAGTAATAACAAACTCTGTAAGAGCATCATTATCAATGGGACATATTTGGTGGTCCTTAGAATTTTTTATTATTATTTCTAGATTAGGACATTGTTAAGGACTTTTAATGAAAATGGTGATTATTGGTGGGACTTTTTGTTGGTCCTTAGGTTAACTGACCTCAAGCTTCTGTTCCATTCACTGATGCTGAGCTTCAGGGCTATGTCTTGCGGAGATAGGTGAGAAGATGACTCGAGACATCTGCGGAGGTGAAGAGAGTTCTAATCTGTTGGAGATTCTCTGCACCAAAGCAAAAGCAAGCGTGGTTGGTGGAAGATATGAAGAAGAAGGAGAAGATGGTGCCAATCTATCTGCTCTCATGATGTGTTCTTGGATTGGGACTCATGATGGGAGTCTAGTGAGGAGCAAGAGCCATCCTGTTTGTGTGAATCATGATGACGCATAAGGTGTTTATTTTGGAGACATGAGTGCAGATGAGTGTGAGATGTTTCTGCAGATGTTCCAGATGCTTTGACCAGAAGCAATTGAAGGGTCAAGAAGCAAGGGACCAAAGCCAAGATTTGGATCTTCCTGCAAATTCTAAGGAAGCAGTTATTAAAGAAAAGTATACGGTGAAAAGAACAAAACCAAAACAGAGATGAAGTTAAGATTCATGTGTTTATACAATTGACTTAAGAGTGTAGGCTTAAAACTACTGACTTGATACAATTAGAAGGCAAATGGCTTAAAAGGACATCATCTAAACAGAACCAAAACATCAATTCAATCAAATCTATAACCAAGAACACGGATCCCTTGCTGTTGCAGAAAGTCCATCTCTTCCCCGCCTCGTCCAAAAACCTGAAACATCAAATCGAAGTTACAAAGGAGCCAAAAGAAGAAAGGAACATAAGAGTATATAAGGAAACAGAAAACAAAAAACGCTTACCAGAGGATCTCCACCTTTAAGCCTCACAACAGTAGCACCAGCTTCAGCAAAACTTACGAGTAGTTCATGTATCTCTTCCTGCAACAACATCAAAAAGAACTTCTTATTGCTCCAATTCCATCAATTCAGACTTGAAATCATAAGCAATGAGGGCCAATCAAATGTTGTACCTGAGTTCTGCTATGATAACCAGCAGTTTTGCCGACATAGAGAAGCCGCGCATCAGGAGCAACCAACTCCAGAACATCATTAGAGACAAGCCTCTCGTAAAGCAAAAGATCAGCGCTTTGAATAACTCTGACAGCTTGAGAAACAGTATAGATTCCGTAAACCAAAATCATCCTCAACGATTTGTGAGTGTAAAGGTTTCAAATAAACATCAGCAGAACACACATAGACGTGTGTAAGTATTGAGCAAAATCAAAAAAGGTTTTGTGGCAAAAAAAAACTTGTGATCACCTCAATCTGATCATCAAATTATTTTTTTTTTAAAAGCAGCTCATCACAATCATATCATCGGAAACAACACCGTAAACTCGGTTACTCAGAAAACCGATGACCACCACCACCACATAGCTCAGAGATTTTAATCAAAACAGGGAAAAACAGAAATCGCAAAACATTCCGAGATAAATATAATAAATAATAATCTCACATCATCATCATGGAAAGAGCTTCATCGGATCAAACCAAATCCAGGATTGGATTATTAGAAGAAATTAAACAGAAATCGAAACGACCAGAGAAAGAAGAAACCAGATGAAGAAGACGAAGCCACTTCTCCTCTCTCCACTCACTTGCCCACACGTGTTCGTAAGGACTTTTCATTTTGTATCTTAATTAAGATACGTCCTTCTATTATTAAGTGTTTTTGATTTTCTTTTTAATCAAAATTATGCTAAGGACGCCCTAAGAGTTGGCGATAATGATGGTCTAACAGAATAACAGAACGTTTTCATTTTGCATTTCATCTTCTTCAACATCTCTAACATGGTATCAGAGCAATCAGCTCAAAATTCAGCTTTCGAAGCCACGTTTCAGTCGCCGGATTCTCAGCATCCGTCTCAAGCCCGACCCATTCCTCTTCCCCGTCTCTTTTCTCAACTCTCCTCCGCTTCTGCTCGCTCTGTTTGATATTGTAAACCGAAACGCCGTCGTTTTAAAACGACATGTTTTGGGTTGGATTAGTCGGGTTTGATTTCGGTCGGTTTTGAGATACGAGGCGGTTAAGATTCCCGCGAAGAGGAAACGGCTTCTCTGTCGTAGTTGAATCAGATCCATCTCGCGCGCGATTGCAATTTCTGTGAAACTTGAAAGATAAACCCGAACTTTTGTTTTATCCTTTCACATTTACCCCATTAGTTTTTTTCTGACATATACACCCCATTGACTTACACGATACCGTCAAACCGAGTAAAACCGAAAGGTGTAATGGAATGATAATAGAAATAATAATTTGTGTTATTGATTCTCATGTACGAGCTCTCTATTTATACATCAGAGTAAAGTCCTAAACAAATAAGGACATAGAAAATATCTCCTAAACTTATGGTAAGTAGGAATTATCATATAAAACATAGTAGTTATCTCATTACTCCCCCTCAAATTGGAAGTGTGAGGTTTCGAACACCCAACTTGGACAGTAAATCTTCAAAGAGAGGTCTTGGGAGAGCTTTTGTGAGAACATCAGCCAGCTGGTTCTTCGAGTACACATGCTCTGTGGTAATGAGTTTGGCTTTGACTGCATCCCGAACATGATGACAGTCACGCTCAATGTGTTTAGTGCGCTCGTGAAACACCGGATTTGCGGCAATATGTAAAGCCGACTTACTGTCACAAAAGAGCTTCATTGGAGTAGGATGGGAAATGCCAAACGTCTGTAAGAGGCCTTTAACGTGCTTAAGTTCTTTTAAAGTGACAGACATCGAACGATACTCTGCTTCTGCAGAGGAGAGACTAACAACATCATGTTTCTTTGTTCTCCATATGATTGGCGAGGCACCAAGAAACACAATGTAACCACTAATAGATCGTCTGGAAGTAGGACAAGAGGACCAGTCTGAATCGCAGTAAGCACTGATCTGAAGACTTGGTGTCGAATCTAAGAAGATACCCTGACCTGGACACCCCTTTAAGTAACGCACCACACGTATTGCGGCATCCCAATGGGGAAGAAGAGGTTTCTGCATAAACCGTGATAGTATATGGACTGCATAAGCTATATCAGGTCGAGTATTAGTGAGGTAAATCAAGCGCCCTACAAGCCTGCGATATTGACGAGCATTTGCAAGAGGACCTTCAACAACATCAAGTTTATGGTTCAACTCCATAGGCACCGGAGAGGGTTTTGCAGCGAGGAGACCAGCTTCAGCGACGATGTCAAGAGCATATTTTCGCTGTGAAATATAGAAACCAGAAGTATTACGAGCTACCTCCCGTCCGAGGAAGTATTTCAACTTGCCAAGATCTTTCATTCTGAAGCAACTTTGTAGATAATTCTTGAATTCTTGAATTCTTGGAGGGCCTTAGCATCATTACAGGCAATAACAAAGTCATCCACATAAATAAGAATATGTAGGCAAATAGATCCTCGTACTTTAGAGAACAAAGAGTGGTCCGTATCATCATGAGTAAACCCAAATTTGGTAAGGGCTGTTTCGAGCTTAGCATACCAGCAACGAGGAGCTTGACGTAGACCATATAATGATTTCTTCAGGCGACAAACCTTATTAGGATCCGAGCATGTGTATCCTTGTGGGAGCTTCATATAAATTTCTTCCTCAAGATCCCCGTGAAGAAACGCGTTATGTACATCCATTTGATGAACGAGCCAACCCTTTGCTGATGCGATTTTAAGTATAAATCGAACTGTAGATAACTTAGCCACAGGAGCAAAGGTTTCATTAAAATCCTCCCCTTCAGTTTGATTGTTGCCACGTACAACCAACCGAGCTTTTGGTCGTTCAATCGTTCCATCCGCATTGTATTTGTAAGAGAAGAGCCATCCGTTGCCAAGAGCCTTGCGTCCTGGTGGGAGATCAGTAACATCCCATGTGTGAGTAAGTTCAAAAGCATCGACTTCTTTTGATATTGCATCCCGCCAGATTTTATGTTTCGCTGCTTCTTTGTAGGAGCGAGGGACCTCATCGTTTATGATAGACGCCATGAAAGCTCTATGTTTTTCTGAAAATAAATGGTCAGAAACGTAGCTTGATATGGGATACGGAGTATTACCTGAGACTGTTTGTAGAAGACCTTGATCAGGCAAGGAGAGACCATGAGAAGGTTTATTATCACAGCAAGCAGAGTGTGTAACATAGTTTTTCAGTAGAACAGACGGTGTTTTCAGTCGCTGACCACGACCAAGAATCTCAGGTACTGCTGGTAGAGAAGAAATTTGTGTATTGTCCACTTGCGTTTCAGAACTTGATTGTGACACAGGGGCAGAGGATGAGGTAGTTGGGTTTTCTTCAGTAGATGGTTCAGTAGCAGCAGGAGCTGTAGTAGTAGGTACTGTAGTCGGAGGTGTCACTGCAGGAAGTGGATTGTTACTCCCCCTTGAGTCAATGATCGGCACAATCCAGTCATCCACAACCACGTCATTATAATGCAAAGGTGGTTGAACATAGTCATCGGCACCAACTCCAGGAAACGTTGATTCAGAGAATACAACGTCACGGCTATAAAACAATTCCTTCGTCTCAAGATCATAAACCTGCCACCCTTCTTTCCATACGGGTAGCCAACGAAGATACATTTACGACTCCTATCTCCAAATTTGTCTTTGTCTCGAGACTTTTTATGAGCGTAACACAGGCATCCAAACACGCGTAACTGATCATAGTTTGGTTTCTTTCCAAATAACAACTCATATGGAGTACGACCTTGAAGAATCTGAGTCGGGGTGTAGTTAATAAGGTGAGCTGCTGCAAGTATACTCTCTCCCCAGAATGTAGATGGTAACTTAGCTTGGAAGAGACAAGCTCTGGCGACATTGAGAAGGTGTCTATGTTTTCGTTCAACCCGGCCATTTTGTTGTGGTGTGTCCACACAAGAAGTCTGATGTTCCACTCCTTGTTTCCGGAAGTAAGAAGATAGCACCATGAATTCTGAGCCATTATCTGTTCTAATTTTCTGAACCTTCTTCCCAAACTGCCGTTCACATAACGCAAAGAACTCAGGAAGAAGTTTTGATACTTCTGATTTTTCCAGCATTAGATAGGTCCAAACAGCTCTGGAGTAGTCGTCAACAATTGTTAAAAAATATTTGGCACCACATGATGAAGGTGTGCGGTAAGGACCCCAAACATCGCAATGAATCAAAGAAAATAATGCTGATGCTTTATTAGAACTATCAGGGAAAACACAACGAGTCTGTTTCGCTCGAAAACAAATCTCACATGGTTGTTCGGAATCAAATTTCAAATTATCTAAAATCGGTAAAAGCGACAAAACACGGTAAGAAGGGTGTCCAAGCCGGCGATGCCATAACTCAGATGTCGAAGCATTAGTAGTCTTATGAACTCGTGCAGCAGAGACGCCCGTAAAGTAATAAACCCCCTCACGTTCTTCACCCGTTCCAATCAGGGTCTTCGTAAAACGGTCCTGCAATACACAAAGAGTATCAGTGAATATGGCAATACATCCAGTCTGCTTTAATAAGCAAGACACAGAGATGAGAGTGCAGTTAAAGTCGGGGACGTATAAAACATCCGTGAGATAATAATCTCGACTTAGGACCAAAGTGCCTTTCTTTACTGTTCGCGAATAGCGACCATCAGGAAACTTTACTGATGACGGAAGTATATCAACAATATTGGTGAGGAGAGATAAGTTTCCTGTCATATGGTGGGAAGCCCATGTGTCAATTATGACATCAGAAAAGTTTGATTTACCAGACAATCTCTCCGTAGAGATATTCGAACGTGAGGACTGAAGGAGTTGAATCAGTTGAGCGATTTGATCATTGTTAAGAGGTGAGTTTGAAGTTGCATTGCTGGAAGCTGCTCGTGTTGTATTTGATCGTCCACGTCCACGACCACTAGAGTTGGAAGAACGTCCACCACGACCTCTTTGATTAGACCCATAAGATGCTCCTCCTGTATTGTTCCGAGAATTATCATTCCACCAATCTGGATAGCCATGTAGGAGGAAGCATTCACTTTGATCATGTCCGCTCCGAGAACAATGAGTGCACGTTCTGTTAGGATCTCTACTTCGAACTGCTAAGGCAGAAGCTGGTCGTGTATCATTCTTTGGTTTCTCTGTTTGAACTGAGAACCCAACTGCCTCTGTCTTTGTTTCAAGAGAATGTGTAGTGTTATTATGTTGTTCTTCTCGGATGACACGAGAGTAAACTTTGTTGATATCTGGTAAAGGTTCCTCATCAATGATTTGGGAACGTATGTTGCGGAAGCGAGATTCATCGAGGCCAAATAGAAACTTGTGGACACGAATCTCCTCGTTTTCTTTTTCAATGTCAGTAGCAGCCTCGCAAGTGCAGGTGCGAGTTGTCTTGAGGTTGTCGAGTTCTTCCCAAAGCTTGGAGAGCCGGCCATAGTATTCAATGACGGTCTGACCATCTTGTTGACAGGTATTGATAGCATCCCGTAGCTGGTGGATACGCACACCATTTTTGACAGAGAAACGTCGCTGTAAGACCTCCCACAGCTTGTGTGCTTCTGGTACGAAGGTAACCGTTGACCGTATTTTGGGATCAATAGCAGTCCGAATCCAGCCTACTAGCATAGAATTTGTGGCTAACCAGCGAGATAAGTCTGGTTCAGAAGTAGGTTTTGGAATTGTTCCATCAATAAAACCAAGCTTTCGTTTTGTTTGTATGGAGTTTAGTAACTCTGTTGCCCATTCTGAATAGTTTTCACCGCGGAGAAGGACTGAGGTGATAAAGGCTCCAGGGTTGTCAGATGGATGAAGGTAATAGGGATTAGTAGAGTCGATGGCCGTAGTCATCGAAGATGTCACCATCGAAGAAGATGATGAATGATCACCCATGTTTTTTATTGAAACACGTTTTTAGAAGAAAAAAATTAGATCTTTTGCTCTGATACCATGTAATGGAATGATAATAGAAATAATAATTTGTGTTATTGATTCTCATGTACGAGCTCTCTATTTATACATCAGAGTAAAGTCCTAAACAGATAAGGACATAGAAAATATCTCCTAAACTTATGGTAAGTAAGAATTATCATATAAAACATAGTAGTTATCTCATTAAAAGGAACCGAAAGCCAAAATTAAGGTTTCTTATGCTAAGCTGACGGTGCGATATGTGTAACACAAGTCTATATTCGGAGACGTATTTATTCAATAGTTGTTAATCTAGAAAAATCTGAAAATATTTCTACAGAAATGTAAACGTAATTCAGTTTATTTGTTCTGGTTATGTATTCATCATTACATCCAAACATTGCATCTTTGTCAACACATTCAAATAAACTACACGTTTTTGTGGAGTACAAATAGTTATAAAATTACGAAACAAAAAGGAATAAATATACTAAAGATGAAGAATTTATAAACTATTTTCATATACTGTTTAAAATGTATGTAAATACACGCTGATGTGGCCAGGATACCTCTATAATTCAAAAAAAAAAAAACACGCTGATGTATGCTTCTAGGCTTGTAGCACATAGGTCGTTCTTTGATAGTTTTGCATGGATAAAAATTACTACAATGAAATTATGCACTGGTTCTAAGGATATATCACAAATCAAGAAATTTATATTTAATCATTGACGCATGCATGCTTACATAGTCGAACTCAAAATAACATTAAAAAACTAAAGAACTTGTATATTTCAAAAGAAAAATACACTTAAAATATTGCACTAGTACTAGTGCAGTAGTGTATACTAATGATTCATTCGGACTTAGATACTGCTTCATCAAAATATGATATCCCTTAATCTCTCTTCTATCCTTGATGGATCAATGCCGATCCGTATACATACATGCATAATCAAAGTGATCCAAAACTATATTAAACATACGTGACACGGAAATATGTGGATGTTTTTCATACATACCTGACCTACGATTATATAAATGATCATCCTATCATTCAAGTTCTGAAGATTAGCATTCACTACTTGAGCTCCTTCTTCTTCAAAAACACTCACAAGCTCGTGTAACATTACTCTTTTCTTGTTCAGATCCATAATCAGATTCATTTCTATGGTCGAGTCCCTCGAATAAATACTGAGTTTCGGCAGAAAAGACAACGACCCTTCATAGTGATTACTCACTTCATCTCCTAGCAAAGTCATTTTCTTCTCCCTCAGATAATTTACCTTTTCTTTCAATTGGATCATGTATGATGTTGCTTGATCTATAAGTTGAGGCACCGGTAACTGCTACAGCCAATAAAAAATAATCCCAAATTACTTTCATATCTTTTGTATGAATCTTGTGATGTATATATATAAGTAAAACGTAAAAAGCCTATAAGTGAAACCACTGGTTTTTTGTCTGTATTATATATAATATATACTTTTGGTACATATGTTTTTATTTTGCATAAAACGATTAGAAAACCCATTGATTATATAAATGGGGATGTGTTGATGATTTTGTTTGCATAGAGGCGCGCTTAGACGGTCATAGTTTGTGGCAATTTATACATCTAACACTAATTGTTTAGTTATGTTTTTTTGACACAAAGTATATATATATAAGTTAAGTACATTAGAGAAATAGAAACATACCCTATGAGTGGGAGAAACATGAGAAGAGAGTATAGCGAAGAGATGTTTCATGCGCGTTCGTCGCTCTTTCTCTCTGAGGTTTCGTTGTTCCCTCAGCGACATTGAGTTTCCTTCTCCTAACTCTTTATCACTCTCCTTCTCCTATTTTCTTTTGTTTTTAAAAAGATTTTATGTTTTACTCTCTTTTCAAATCCATCTCATCACTCTATTTATAGAGAGGGAGCAACAGGTCAGAGTCACAAATCTCAAAGTTCATAGAAAGAGCATTCGTATTTGGAAAGCCTCACTTTCCAAAGAAAGTCATAGCTTTTCTGATTGCGTCTGGCAGCTTACACACTACTTAATAATTTGCTTGTTTTTATCCTACCAAGTAAAATTTATATATATTTTAGTTTTCATTTTAAAGAATTTGAGATACTAATTAAGTTTCAAAAAGTGAAAATTATGTTCAAAAAAAGTTTCAAAAAGTGGAGAATTTAATACAAAGGGATTGGTTGGTATGGTTGGACACAGTTCTATAGTGTTCAGAGATTCTAATTTCATAGTATAATATATGTTATTATTGTTATCGGATAAGTCCAGCTATCAGCTGCTGGAGATTTAGTAGGGTTTATAGAAAATTCTCATCAAAGACCAATTCAATGGCATAATAGTCAGATATGATAGACAAAATAAACAAAATTCCTTACAAAAGTACTATGTTTTTTTTAATTCGCCGAGTAAACTGTATTATTGCCGATACAAAGGGACCACGACGTACCAATTCCTTGTTCGATCGATAAGGTGCACATGTTTATTATCCAATCACGGGCCACAAAAAAAAAGCTAACATGATTCATCAGTCAACATACAATGATACAAGGAAAGGACACAATTAATTGTATACAACGTATTCCCTACAAATATCAAAGGACTATTATAATTTAGCAAAAAAAACATCAAAGGACTATAGAACACGTTGCACAAAGTCCAAAAAGAACTTGAACAGTTTTGCCGACTTTATCCACCGATGTGTCGTTTATTTATAAAGACCTGAACGTTTGCATGGAACGATCTAATTAAACGTTCACGGGAGGTGAATATGTACGCAGTAACGCAGGCTATCATGGGCAAGCTCATGCATGCATGTAAATATCCAACGATCGAATCACGGCTGCTTGAGCTGATCGGCCAGATCAATATGGGACTGGAACGGGTTATAGCAACGTTTGCGTTTCTGGCAGAGAGAAAAGAGAAAGAAGGTAATAGTTTACAAAATACTTATTCTCGTGAATTTAGCATTGACGGAAAGCGGATAAATTTGTAATGCTACCGCCAATGTAAATGAAAATTCGTTCTTTCTTTAGAATTGTGGTTTTTACCATTTGTGCGAGGACAGAAATGATTCGTTTACTGATCTTCTAAATTTTTTTCTTTTCTGATCTTGTAATTATTAAGTACTATTTTGTCGTTTTGTCTTCATTTATAAATATCACCAACGAATTATGATAGGCTATCAATCCTACTATTTCAGTTTAATCACGTTTAGTTTTGAAATTTTAAGAAAACCCTTTATCAAAAATTTTAAGAAAACCCTTTATCAAAATTTTTAAGAAAACCTTTTATCAAAAAAAAAAGTTTTGAATTTCTTTTTTGTAACTGAAGTTTTGAAATTATTTGGGAACAATAAATCAAAAAGATAAATATATTATTAGTAACATATGGAATCAAATAAACTCTTTTAGAATTGTATACTTATATTACAATAAATCACAAACTGGAATGCTATATAATTATGGATGGAAAACATGTTTAAAAGAAAAAACTATAAAACATGTTGCCGCAAAGAAATAGAAGAATCTCATTTGTATGCAGTTCGCCTTTCCTCATCTGAATATATTTCGTCTAGTCGTCTTACTTCTTTTTCCCTAAGTGTTTATTTTAGGCTTGGTGATTTTGAGCATGTTTTTTTTTCAAAAGTTATTTCTTCATACATTGATTTCCACACTGAAAAAATAAAAACCTACACCACAAATAATTTTGTAGTTTTGTTCAATTATAGAACCACCAATTATTGAAAGCAATATCGAAAAAATATCGGCCTACTTAACACGAATTTATCGATTTGTCTAAATAAGTCATTTGCTGGCCATACACTTTTCAATGTATTGTCGGACGTATCATTCATTTCTTTGCTAATTTGGCCACGAAATTATAGACCAAAAATCCTTAATAAATGCTAGATATTGTTTACGAACAACTTTAACAGTGGATTTCTCGAATATGTAGTTATTTTCCATATCATCTATACTTGAGGAAACTTGTCTATTGAAATGGTTGATTCATGATACCAGAAACATGATACACAGGGAATTCTCACAATTTTATTAACCAGTGTTAAACATACTTTTGCGACTTTTAACCACGAAAGTAAGGGATTTAGTAAAGAAAATTCTGTTAACTTTTCAAAAATAGTTAACAGAATTCTATTGTTCAAAAAAAAAAATCTGTTAACTTTATTAATCAGTTTTTTTTTTGAAATTAACTTCTAAACGAAATGTTGAAGAACTCTGTCATTACTAGTTTACAATTCCCTCCGTTTCAAATTAAGCCATGTTTTTGAAAAAATATTTGTTTCAAAAAATGTATTTTTCACTTTTTAATTCAATTTTAATAGGTAATAATGATTAATTGTAAACTTCAAAAATATTAATTGCATTTAACGAATTCTGATTGATTTAGAATATGGAAAATATATAATTTCTGTTATACATTTAATATTTAAATTTATTATGTTTTATTAATCTGTATTAAAAAACCATAACATATAACATTTTGAAATGGATGGAATACCTGAGTAATGTATGATAACTATTTGAGTACATTGTGTAAATGTAAATAGTGCACAATTTTCTATGTCAACAAAAAGATATAAAATGAATCATATAAAACATCTGCAGCTTATTAGGGATGTTAATTTAGCGTATGAGGACAATATCCTATCCCGGCAAGTTAGGTTTAAACAAAATCTTTAACGTTATAAACTTAAGACTTTCAATTATTCTTTCAGAGACATGTGAATTAATGCTTCAACAACATATTAAAAGATGATATCCCTCACTCTATTTTCTATTCTTGATGGATCAATGCCGATCCTGCATATGACAGCCTGCAAATATTCATTTAGACAACAAACTGTTTATAATCAAAATTGGTATATATCAAAATACCTTGACACATGCATGTGCGTTTATGCATGGATATGTGTTCATACATACCTGGGCTATGATTGTATAAGCAGTTCTATCATTCAAGTTCTGGAGACTAGCAGTCATAATTTGAGCTCCTTCTTCTTCAAAAATTCTCATAAGCTCGTGTAACATTAATCTTTTCATGTTAACATCGATAATCAGATTCATCTCTATGATCGAATCCCTTGAATGGATACTGAGTTTTGGCAAAAGAGACGACGATCCTTCTGAGCGCTTCCAGACTTCTCTTCCTAACAATGTTTTTTTCTTCTCCTTCAAATACTTTACATTCTCTTTCATTTTGATCATGTATGATGTCGCTTCATCAATAAGTTGAGGCACTGGTAACTACTGGTGCCAATACAACAAGTCACAACACACATATATTACTCAAATTAATTATTCTTTTTCTTTTTGCATGAATGAGTTTATAATCAATATAACACAGGCAGTGTCCTAGCTAGCTATGAGAAACACTTGTTTGTAAGTCTTACACATACGTATTATGGAATATACCTATCATGAAGTTTCTACAATATGCACATAAAATCCATGTATATATAATGTGACAGAGATTAGAAAGAGAGAGACTACGAAGGGAAGAGAGATCCAGACCCTACGAGTGGGAGACACATGGGAAGAGAGTAAACAAAATAGATCTTTCATACGTGTCCGTCGCTCTTTCTCCCTGAGGTTTCGCTTTTCCCTCAATGACAGTGAGCTTCCTTCTCCGATTTCTCTTTTCCTCTCCATTCTTCTTGTTCTCTTTGAAGCTCTTACGTATGTTAGTTATATATATATATATATATAGAGAGAGAGAGAGAGGGAGAGGGAGAGAGAGAGAGAGAGAGAGAGAGAGAGAGAGAGAGAGAGAGAGAGAGAGAGAGAGAGAGAGAGAGAGAGAGAGAGAGAGAGAGAGAGAGAGAGAGAGAGAGAGAGAGAGAGAGAGAGAGAGAGAGAGAGAGAGAGAGAGAGACTCTATCTCTATATATAAAGATTGAGAGATTGAGAGAGTCACAGTTCTCAGTTTTGAGAGCATGAGTTGCGTAATTGTAGTACTGGAAAGTGACTTTTTTGAAGAAATAGTGTAAATTGACATTTTTAGAAGAAAGTCAGGGTTTAGTAATTGCGCCCGTGAGCTTACACACTACCTAATAACTGATTGTTTATTCGTTCTTACAAAAAAAAATTTGGCCAATCACGGTCCCACGCGGCGGTGGAGTCCGCGTACAGTGAAAGAACTGGCAGAAGATCAATCCTTATACAAGAGGTTTTTGGATTTAATCTGTCACATTCTCCAACAGATTCAATATTTTAATATATTTTTTTCCTAAAGATCAGGTTAAGGATTTGCCATTGCACTTACTCTGATGTTCAGAGACTGAGTTATACATTTGTATAACTTTTATTCATAGACTATTTTCTTTTATTAACTACAAAAAGTTTGGGTCATGCTCTTATACTCGAACCAGCCATTGCTAATACCTAATTAATGACATTGCATAAAACATCTTTCACAACAAAAATTGAACTAAAAATACAACGCAAACCAATTTTCTACACTAAATCACTAGTCCAAAGCATCATTCGGTTTGGTTCCAGTAAATTGCTAGATTACAGTGTATCAGGGTTTTACATTTTTAACACGATATCAGGTTTTAAGATAATTCTTATAAAAACATATTTTATCTATTTTATTAAAATTTTCATTTTAAAATTTTGAAAACAATAAAAATATATTTATTATATATTAAATATTACATCTATTTAAACAACAATGTTTGAGATAAAAAAATAATAATTTATAAGATCGATGACTTACAATTATATAAAGTTTTTTTTTTGTTCACCAATTATATTAAGTTTATACTAAGTATAGATCGCATTAAACTTCTCAAATAGTAATTTTATATATAAAAAATAAACTGACACATTTTATTAAAGTGGGAATATAACTTTAATACGATCAACCAATGCATGGTTTACTTAGCAAAAAAAAAACCAATGCATGGTTTAAATGAATGCCTTGCAAAAGTGTGCAATATGTTTCCAATCGACAAAAAGAAAAAGAAAATGTGTTTCTATTACCGATTGAAAGAGAGACCTACGTAAAAGTCATGATTCATCATTAACTAATTAGGTGCACGTATTTAAAACCCCAAATAAACATGTTATAAGCTGCGATTATTCAACGTTTTCATTAACTTTCATTATCATTTAACAAGGTAACATACCAGAAAAGGATATACAACGCGTTCAAGATAATTAAACATTTTTGGCTAAATTGCTGAAATAATTAACCAGAGATGTTGCCTACAAAAAGGCTTGGAACTTTTACATTAGAGAGTAAACAAAATTAAACTTTTAAATGTGGAAATGAATACAAAGTCAGAAAATTAGAAAGAAAAATGTTATGATTTCTTTTCAAAAAAAAAAAAAGAAAAATGTTATGATTGCACACTAAAAATGTTATGGTTAGCATATATATTGTATGTTTTCACTTTTGAGGATATATATAGTTAGGACTAGAATATTTTTCACGCATCACCGATTGCTATGATTTTCGTTCGAACCCGATAAACCGAATTGAAGTCGAGCTTTGTGAGCACCGAATAAATTAGTTCAATATAAATAATATTTTAAACTAGTTATAATAAAGCATTTGAAAAATGGTATATGGAAAATAAGTTAGCCGCAAAAAGAAAAATTAAAGAAGAACATTATTTGTACGTCTTTCCTAGTTTTAGAAAGAAAAAAATCGTCGAATGATTCTTGTTAATAAAAGACTGTATCATTCTCGTCCAGCCGTTTTCTTAGACACTGCTATAAGTGCTAATATTATTCTTAGTGCATTTTCCACATGTTTTCTATTTCTTCAAATGTTTGAACACCAGTACATGAAACTAGCTATTTGTACAAGTCATTGTTTTGAATTTTGGTTCCCATCATGGTCATCATATTGGTTTGTCCGGACAAGATTTGTATCATTCAAAAATGCAATTAATATAAGAGAATAGTGAGGTTACTTATATGATTTGTAACGAATTACCATTGTTTTTCATGACCTATTTTTACTATATCTAAAATTTTATGGAGTAAAGTTATAAATATTTACTTATTCTAAATTTTAAACAAAATATCATGGAAAAAAACATAAATAAATAGAAACATAAACAATGAATTTGACATATATAAATAATTTAATTTGATATTTAAATTAAAAACTAGAAAAAATAAAAACTTATTTGTGACAAGATATGAGGATTAGTATTTTGCATAATTTACCTTTTCATGGTCAGTTATAAGCTAATAACATAGGTGATTTTCATAATAATAAGTATATAAATTAAATATGCAATCTGGTTCGCTATCTTGTTAACACATTTACAAGTAAGAAATTGTAGCACCTTTTCAGGCAAGATAAATATGAACTACCATAAGAATATATACGTGTATATGCACATGTGAACTGTGATATAGAGTTTGTTGCTTATGAAAGTTAGGGTCCCTCACAAGAGCCATGATAGATCAAAGGAGACAAGATCACCCAAAGAACAGGAGCGATGCTGAACTATATCTCGGTATAACAGAACCATATCTAACTTTTATGGTACAACAACTTAAGGCAGTTTCTTCCATCTCCTACGTATACTTATCTTTAGTCGGGTTCATGAATACACTAAGAATAAATCATGTTTAACGTTTACTTTTCTCAGATTTGATTTCATTGAAACCCACAACTTTAGGCGATGTAGAATGGGAACCGTTGCGCAAAGTCTCGTCAGTCTGATACTTTGCTTTTGTATTATTCATGATGACTTAGATGAATAAGTTGTTCCAAATTTTTAGAATTTACTTTCGAATCCAGCCTCCTTTTGCATTGACGATAGACATGCTATTCATGTATGATGTGTACTACATACATATCATGAACGCAAAACATCATGAGGGAAACAATCTGAAGTGTCATTAGTCAAACCAAACTGCTGTGAATATACATTCAGCAACATATTAGACGAACTTTTCAAAAAAAAAAAAAAACATATTAGACGAATATGATTGTATGATGGACCATCTATTTGAGAATCTACTCTCTCAAAATGTCATTATTTAAAGCTTGAAGGAATATTGGTTTAATCGTTCTTGATGCAACTATAACTAATAGATTTTGCATACTAGCCTCGTTTAATACAAATTGAATGGCTGTTTCAGTGTACGCCTGATGATACAACTCCATTGGTCGAATAACATAAACTTATTGGACCAAAGTAATAGTCTATGTATGTCTTTTGTTAAGGTTTTTTTTGGGCTATAAATAAACCAAAGCTTAAACAAGAATGTTCCCATGATATTTTAAGAGAGAATCAATCTACGTAATAAAAATACCTGCAACCTGATTTTCAAAACGGGAAGAGAGTTAAGCTTGGAGAATACATTAAAGACTACGAATTGTGATAAGCTAAAACTCAAAGCAGAGAGAGAGAGAGAGGCTGCTATTGCTTCTCCAACTAGAAAATGGGGGTCTTCTGAGTCTCACTCTGCTTACATTTTTGGTGGTTGGCAGGCTGAAACAAATCAAGCTTCGACGCTCACAAGCTCATACTCGATGAGCGAAAGATTGTTATCTTCCTTGACAGTGATGTCAGTGGGCTCCTCAGCGACTTCAACGCGGCCCCATCTATCAACAGCAAGCCTCATAGATCCCTTGTACATGTCGATCTTTGCATTGCGCAGCGTCACTATCTTGCCTTCTTTCATCAAATCCACTAATTCAATAAATCAGAAAATCTCTATTAAATCACCAGACTAACACTCAAAAACATTCCATAAAACCTACAATCTGTGAGTTCTGAAGGATGCTAGGGAATTGAGTAATCCTAACCTTGATCGTTTCTGGCAGTAAAGATAATGATACCAGTCTCATCACCAACTAAACATTCAGCAATCCTCATCTGACGAGCCTGAGGACCACTAGGACGACCTCCACCACCTCTCTGCATCACCGTCTTCGTGCTGACAACTTTCACGTTGAGTGAGTGACCATTGGTTCCTGGCCTCAGCTCATTAACCTTTGTGAACACAGGCTTCCTCAAAGCAGCAGGTGATGCCTCAGCCATAATCTTTTTTTTTTTTAATTTAAAAAAATCCTATAAAATCACCCAATAAGGATCAGCACTCCTAACAATTCAATTCAAACTCCCCCCCCCCCCCCATTGCGAAAAAAACATTTTAAAGCAATCCAGATATCACACGAGTTACAGTGACAGAGATGACACATTCAAAATCCAAGATCAAACAAAAAAAAATTCATTCTTCAAACCAAACACATCCATTACACAAGTCGACCAACAGATTCAAAGCTAATCAGTCACAGGGAAAAAAAAAAGGTAATTCTCTGACTTACGTTTTGGTTTGGGAGAAGAGACGACTTCCTGATTAGATCTATCGAGGCGATGAACTCAAAGACGCGACACAAGCGGTTTTGTCTAAAACTCGTGTATTAATGAACTGAACACGTGTCACGCCATATTAAACCCTTATATTTAGTAAACATTTTCGATTAGCCTCAAAACTTTGATTAGTATATTTTACACCCCCTCGATTTCTCCGAATTAATAATTTTCAAAACCGAGTAAACCGATATAACTTAATCGGTTTATTAGGATTCCACCTGCACAAAGAACCAGCAGATGGAAACCCGGTTCATCAGCATTACTCGAACGTCTTCGAGATTTTTTTTTTATCTGCGCTAAAGGTAACGACCCTTCCTGGGCCTTGTCAGTATTAAATGGTTCAAGCTTTGAACCACTGTGTCTGTGAGCTAAGGATATATCAATTATCATAACCATAACCGGAACTGTATACGAAGGCTGTCGGAAAGCTTAATGTTAATAATTTAATGTAAGTAGAAATGAATATCTTATTTGTGACGTTGATTCATTGAAGTACGAAAACAGAATCAAAGATCCTAACCTTTTTCTTTTTCTTCTTCTAAAAGTATTAATGCTCTCAAGCTCTGTGTCTTTCCTTAAAGTATAAAGTAGAGATGATGATTTGAGCAAGTCAAGAAACTAGGGGTGGACAGAAAACCCAAACCGAACTGAACCGAACCGATTTAAATTAAACCGATCCAAATCAAATCGTGCTTTTTATATAACCCAATTAATTCATGTTTTACTCAATTCGAATGGTTTGGTTTGGTTTGGGTTTAAACCGAACCAAACCGATAACCCAATATATTTTTATCTATAATGTATATATATATATATTAATTTATTGTAAAATTTAGTTAAAGTTTTGTTTTCCATTTTTTTAACTTCATATATTTTAAAAAAAATTTCAAATATGATAAAAATAATACTGTTATATATATATTCTCTAAAAAAAGGTTTGATCAATTTCTTATTGTTAAGTGTAGCTATCAAAAAAACCATATACTGTAAGTCCTTTTTATGGCCGTTTCTCCTTACAGTCAGAGTAAAACCATCTTTCTGTCTCTTTCTACAGATATGTCACTCATCACTGTCACGTACGTATATGGGTACATACTCGTAGACGATTCAGCTCTTTCTCTCTCTGGGGTTTTAATTCAAAAAGCGAAGTTGGTTACTATTGTCCTGTACGACTGGTATATTCGCGTTATGATTTTGATTTGACAGAGTAACTGCTCTGTATATATGCCAAAACATCTCTCTCTGTCTGCCTCCTTGCACCAGTTCACAAGTAAGAACAGAAGAGTTCAGGCTTTTTGTTTGGCTTTCCTTGTTTTAGCAGAAGAGTGAGTTAGAGAGAGAGAGAGAGAGAGAGAGAGAGAGAGAGAGAGAGAGAGAAATGATGAGAGGTGTTGAGAGAGTGAAGGATTTTCTTCGACCCTTGGTTGATTCCAGAGAATGGGACTTTTGCGTCATCTGGAAACTCGGTGATGATCCTTCTAGGTACACACACACACTCTCGCATTCCGTTCCTTGTTTTCAGGGTTTCTTTTGTTCTTTGTTGTTCATGTGAATCTTCAGCTAGATACTACTTTTGTTTTTCCATTTTGACCCATACTGATATGGGTCTTAGAAGCTTTTTTTTTTCTATTGTTCCTTATTCCGTTTAATCATCAGGTTTATTGAATGGATGGGATGCTGCTGCAGTGGTAGTTATATTGATAACAACATTAAGCATGAAAATGTGCAAGTAGAAGAAACACAAAAGATGGTCTCTATTTGCAGAGATGCATACAACAAGCATCATATAAGAAGCCTAGCTTGTGAATCTCTTTCTCGTTTTCCTCTCTTCATACCTCTCTATCCTGGGTATGTTATGTTTCATCCGCACAAACCTCTAAGACTTAATTATTTTTTTATTTTTTTTTTAAATGATAAATTTACAGGATTCATGGAGAAGTAGTCATGTCAAAATCTCCCAAATGGTTGATTAATTCAGGTCTAGGATCTAAACAGGTAACCAAAAAAAAAAACACTTTCAGGTTTGATCATAAAAACAAATCTGATCTCGATTTTTGTTTGTTTTGTTTGTTTGCAGGATATGTTTAGAACACGGGTTCTTGTCCCTGTCCGTGATGGTCTAGTTGAACTTTTCTCCTTCACAATGGTATATATTAGCATTTATACCTTTCTAAATCGGTTTACAATTTTTTAAATGGTAACTTCATAAAATGCCATTCTCTCTGTTTTTTGGTTGTTTCAGAAACCAGTTGATGAAAGCATGGTTGATGTGATCATATCGCATTGTAACGCCTTCTTGGAACCATTCCCTGAACAAACACTCCCATGTGGGGAACAAGCGCCGTGTTTGACTGTGATGAACAAGGAAGAGAGTGTGGTGATGCAAGCTAATAAGAAGCTGACTAATAATGAAAACTTCAAATCAAAGAATCTTCATTCAGAGAGAAAAAGAAGAGAGAGGCTTAATCAGAGAATCTATGCCCTAAGAGCCTTAGTCCCTGTCATGACAAAGGTTCCTTCTTATAAAACTCATTTTTGGTTTCTGGATCACTCTTCTTGTGTGACCACATCCCTTGTTGATTGCATTATTCATTTGATTATGCTATGCAGATGAATAAAAATGGAGCTCTTAGCGATGCGGTTGATTACATCAATGAACTGTTGGTGGAGAAGCAGAAACTTGAAGATGAGCTGAGTGGAATCAGCGAGGTAGAATGGAGAGCAGAGGAAGAAGCTGTGATAGCTAATCCAGAAGCTGAAAAGGTTTCCTATGAACTCAACAAGAAAGAGAACAACAACGAGGTATCTACTATAGAGACTTAAGATCATATCCATATATATATCAGACCTGGTGAAATTTGGTTTCTGGACTCGTTCAGGTGAATCTTGAAGTCCACGAGACTGGTGAGGGAGATTTCTTGATTCGTGTTGCACAGGAGCATAAACGAGATGGATTCAAGAGGTTGATTGAAGCTGTAGATTCGTGTGGACTTGAGATCATCCATGTCAATTTCACCAGACTCGACCTCAGAGTCATGACCATTCTCAATGTTAAGGTAACTTGATTACATCTGAGTTGCAGATTCTTGAAATTTGATATATATTTGCATCGTTTAGGCGAACAAAGACGGAATTACACGTGAAGATCTGAGAGATTTGCTGCTGGAGATGATGATAAATTCAGAAAACCCTAATGCAGAGTCTGCAAAACAGTGTACATAACCAACCCAAAATGGGTCAACTAATGTTTGGTTTGCTTCAGCCACAAGTTACAGCTTAGATCTGATTTTCACAAGCTTTCTGGTGACGAGTTTATATGTTGACACTTTATAAAAATCCATGTGATGAATTTTGGCTTCCTAAATCCATTTTGTTACATCAGTTTATTGTCATTATCTTTTTATTCAACCTCTAAGCTCATTTCAGAACAATGATGCATCTCGATGATCTCAATATGGATTGTCATCACTTGGTTCTCTGGCTAATCAAGTGAGGCATTTAAGTAGCAAGTGTCATCTATAAAAGGAAACAACTCAATAATCAAATCCGTCTTGCATATTTAACTTTCTAAATAAACGAGATTCCTAACCTTTTGTCACTAATTAATTTATTAAACATTTGATCGCATCACACTTTCAACAAGAAGTATAGAAAAGACATTAGTTTTGAACTAAACTATAACTCGTAGGCAGTGGTACTAGTAGGTAGTCGAGCTTTTAGGCTAAAGAAAGATATACATTCATCTACATTGTTCATACTGATCTTTAACTTGCAAGAACCATCAACATACATCATGATCAGACTGAACTCTGTTTCTCGCAGGCTTCCCAATCTGTAAACAATCAATAGGAGGAAGTGTAGGAGTGTTGAGCTCACCAAATGTCTGCCAGCAAAAAGGATCATACATATGAAACCGTTCTTGAACCGGTTTAAGGTCAATTGCAGATAACTGCACATCTACGCATGGAAAGTCATCGCTGCATGCGAAATGAACCGGTTTCACTGTATAAGTGCCTTTAATCTTCTCATAAGTCACTCCTTCAACTGCAACCGCTGATGTCTGGTTCTTACATGTGGTATGGTCACAGTAGAATTGATCTATCACTATTGGAAGCTGGACTTCGTTGAGTTGAATGTTTGAGAAGAGTATCCCTTTCACTGATCCTACTCCTCCTTGCCATGTCTTGATCCTGACGCCTGTCATCGTGTTGTGCATAGCCACGTCTCTCACTGTTATGTTGGAGACGCAGGCTTTTGTGCTGTCTTTGCCAAGACTACCGATGCTGATACCGTGACCTGGTCCACAGTTTATGTTGTGTATATATACATTCGAGCAACCTGTTTGGATTGAGATACAGTCATCTCCTGCACACAAACACACACACACACATATTAGTAGAACATTCAGATTATTAAAGATTCAAGAATTCAAGATTCATACCGCAAGCGAGAGTTGAGCTGTGAATGAGAACATCTCTGGTGTTCTGGAGGTGAATCCCATCAGTGTTTGGACTATCACCGGGTGAAGAAACGACCATGTCATGTACCAAAACGTCGACGCAGTTATCGAACTTAAGGTGACATTGAGGACTGTTTTGGATCGTTATACCAGATACTTCCACGCCAACACTACCGTAGAATCGCAGTGCCTTGATAAACAAGAAACACATATCAGTACACAAACACCAATGTTTACAACTTCACAATCCCAGAACTATTTCTCACCGTTGGTTTGATGCTTGGCATCTTCCAATCAAGCTCACTTCTTATCTGTTAATGTGAAACAAAAAGGGTTTTGATCTTCGATGAAAATGTGACGTGCTGGAGAAGAAAGAAGAAGAGACGATGAACATACAGGCATTGGAGTGTTTGGTTGAGCAGAGTTGTTCAAGGGAACAATGAGCTTGGTTTCACCATCAATGAAAGGGTAATCTTGTTGCCACCAACCTGAGCCTCTTCCATCAATCACACCTTTCCCTTGTACTTTAATACCTTTCAGCTTTGTGAAATCAATCCACCACATTAACCCTTTCCCCCATGATTTTGCATCCGTTGGAGCTATGATCGTCCCATCAAGCTGCAACAGGACACTAACTTTAGATTCTTTACTGAAATGAGAAATTCTTTTTATATTCAAAAGATCAATTCTCACCTGAAACACAATGTTAGCTTGACAATAAGGACCAGAGAATGAGATTGGACCGACAAGGAAAGTTTGATCAGGTGGTATGATCATCATCGATGCCTCTACTTTGCAAGCAGCCGCCCAAGCCCCTTCAAACGCCTGTAAATGTTTATGAAACTTTATTAATCACCGTTATAATAATGGTTACTATGCCTAGTGATGTGTGGTCCCATTTGTAATCTGTTATTTCTGTTGTCACTTACCTTATATTCGTTTGTCTTTTTCTTCTGGCGAAAGTAAACATAGAACTAAAAAGTTTAAAGTGACTACACAGACAGAGAAACCTGTTTCTTAGCTCTGTTTTTTTTGTTGTTCTGTCTCAGTGTTCTCACATTTGTAATTTATTTATTGTTTTACAAAATCATGAAAACTATATATAAAACTAAATAAATAAATAAACAAAACAACCCCTAGGATTGATAACTATACGGACGAAATTAATGAGCTAATTTTAATTTTTACCTTAGTGTCATCACATTTGCCATCACCCTTTGCGCCAAAATCCATCACATTGAAAATTTTGGATCCCTTTAGCGGCGGCAGAGACGGTGGTTGGATTTTTGGCGGCCGTGAAACCACGGGAGAGTTATTATGGTCACCTTTTGCTGGCGTTTTCAGCTTTGGTTTTGGTTTAGGTTTAGACTTTTGGTGATGATTATGGTTGTTGTTGTGTGAGCTATGGTGACTGTGATGAGTGTGGGTTTTTGGTTTCTTGCTTGACAAGGAATCAGACAAGTCAGAGGAGCTTCGGTGGTTATGTCTCCAATGTCTTCCTCTTCTAGCAATGCAGGTCTCTAGAGTTATGGACCATACTAAAACCGCCATTAACATTATCATTGTGATGCTTCCCAGCCTTAGACTTCTTCTCATTATCATTTTTCCTTTCTCAAGGAGAGTATCTAGTGGTTGAGACTTTGTTTTTTTTGTGGTGGCTTAAGTTGAAGAAAGAGAAGGTTTTTGAGGGGATTTAAATAAGGAAGCAATCCAAGAATGTTGAGAGGCTCACGGGTTTTCAAAACGAAATTTTATTTTAAAATTCTGTAACGAAACTGAATCAATATTATCCATTATTTTCCATGTTGTGACTGATAAACTTACTTATAAAAACTAATGTAATAAATAAACCAAAAAGTCAGGGGCGTTCCTGAAAGATGGGAGACCTGAAACATTTTACAAAGGTTTTAACTAAAAAAATTTTTTAGCTAATTTGGGGGCCTTTTTCAGTGTAAATATTTTTAAAAAAATTGGGGGCCCTAGTCTAATGTTTCACCTTGCTGTGCTCAGGACCGCCCCTGCAAAAAGTTCATGTCATCAATGTATTCGTCACCTATATATGATATAATAGAACCATAATATTCGATTTTACTCATTTACAAAAAAAAATATATATTCGATTTTACTTGGACTTTTGTTAAACAAATGATGATATTGACAGTGATGTGAAGTGATTACTCGTGAATTAGTATTTGGAAGCTATAAGTAGAAAATATGCCGAAGTTATAATTGTAACATCGACTTTTTCACTGTGTGTAAAAGTGCCTTACACAAACGGCCAACACATGCTTGGTAGCGAACATGGATAGCCAAGACTTCAATATAGACAAACACTGAAACACGTGTATGCGCACCATGAAGTTATGCTACTTTTTTTTGTAAAAGATGATGATACTTAAAATGATATGTGTACATATTCGATTTTAGGTGTCGTCCTTTTCCTTTGATATATACAATTACATTCATTGTGTATGTAACGTAAGGGCGGGCTTCTAAAAGAACTCAAGCATGCGTTGGATCTGTCGTTTTGGCATGATTGGAGTGTCCTATGATATTCACATTTAGTGTATAGATTCGAGAGGCCATGCAGAAAAGATATGTTTTAACGAAGATTTAAGGAAAGTGATTTGTATTAAATCTAAATCTTTCAATCACTACTAACAATACCATGCATGCTCACAGTAGAGAGTGTTAAAAAAATAACTAGGTTCTTCTTGTTGAATAACACACACACACAATCTTAAAAGCAATAATAGTTTTTTTTTGAAAAAAAAAAAAAAAAAGCAATAATAGTTAATCTAATATATTTCATTATTTGTTTCGTATACCTGTCATCTGGTCGAAACATCACATATTAGCTATGATTCCAAGTGGGTAATCAAAATCTCAAAATATATTCAACAAAAAGGAAAGGGTCAGAAATCTTTCTTTTTTTTCTCAAAAAAGGGACACAAATCTTTTTGTTAAGAGATAGTTTTTTTTATCAAAGTTAAGAGATAGTTTGTCTCGTTAGTTTTCTGAAGAATTTAATTTATAAAACATATATAAGAATATTGTCCGGACGAAGTAGTCCAAGTGGTAAGGACGGGCCTTGGTGGCAAACACCATCCGGGTTCGATCCCCCCCTGCGGAAACTACCCTGCTTCGCTCTGGACACCAAAGCGGTACTGGGTTCGATCTAGCCCAGGTAAAACTCTCCCGGGTGAAGTGGACCGCTGCCTGACCGGGCCCAGGGATTGACCCGCGAAGTGGGGAACCCTGGATTATCAAAAAAAAAAAAAAAAAACATATATAAGAATATTGTAAAACGAAAGAGACTCGTGAGTGGGTCAATCTGTTGTCAGTGGGGCACTGATTATAACATCTCTTTTAGTACTCACATGCACCACTTCACGGGCATTGCTTTTGCATTCACAACTCCTCAATTATTATTTACTTTTTTTTTGTAAAAAACCTCAATTATTATTTACTTATTAAATTGTTTTCTTATATTTCATTAGTATATTTCTCATGTTGAATTCATTCTATAGTAAAAGTTCTTTATTACTCAAGAAAAACGACTTGCTGCTAAATGAAAGAGCAGAAACAGAAAACAGAAAGTAACCGAAGCTTGTTTCTTTAGGTCCTCATTATTTTATTTTCTTCTATTTATCTCATATTCGTATATACACTGATTATGATGAAAAGTTAGAACAAATTAATGTCAGTACTGTTTTCTTGTTTTCTCATCATGAGATGTCGGCATTGTTTGAGAATGAAAAAAACTGTTTTATTTAGTATATCAAATTAATAGCTTTAGACGTCAATATGCAAAATTGTCTATATACGGCAATCGTGATACATTTTGTTCGAACTTAGTGAAACATACCAAATATACACGAGTTTTTTTTTTTAAACTAACTACATCTACACGAGAGCTTTGGTTCTGGTTAAGTTAATATAACGTTTTTAAATCTCATTAACTAAGGTTTTTTGGTATTAGCCACACATGTTTAGTTGTCTAGGCAAAAGGCCGCGTCGTATACCACAGGCTATTATAGTATTATTGTATCAGTTCTCGTACAAAGTATTGGTTTGTCCGTCTCCAGCTATTTCTGGAATACAATTAATCTAGCATGCAAAAATATTTGGAAGAGATGATATAAGTTATTTAAAATGAATTTTGATTTATCATATATACTTAATAAATACGTTAAATAAAAATAAATGTACTTGAAAAACTATATGCACAATTCTGGCAGTGATGTACGGATAAGCATAAACCATCTTTGGGATTCAGAAAAAGCTTTGTGCGCTCATAGTATTCAACTTCTCTATCAAATAAAACTAAAATTAATATATATACAAAAGAATGCTCGATTCAACTGTTCTAAGCTGGAAAATGTAGGTTGTGTTGTCTTGATGGTATAAGAAAAAAGAATATTTATTGCCATTATGTTTTTTCAGAATTTATAATTATTACAAATAATAATTAAATATTGTTTACTATTCTGCAAATAGTAAACTATCATGTGATGAACACACGTATATGACATATGTGATTCCACAGTCCCCTTCTTGACAGCCAAAAAGCCGTTGGCCTAGAATAAACAAAGATATAAGATTATTGTCACAAGAATATCATCACATGAAACATTGATCTTCGTAGTGAATTCGGATGCATTTCAATGCTTTATTAATAATAAACGTAGACTACAAGTTTACAATAGCTAGGCTTTTTCTTAACCCTAAATTTAAAAATTTGCGGGAGATTGTAATTTGTAAACGTTGGTATGTTTTTTTTTTTGTTTTTGATAAGTAATTTTTTGTGTTTTTGCCTCGCAATATTGTTACTGTTAAGTTTAAAAAGAGATCAAATGATGTTATTATTCTACTGTCACGGTGCACGATGAAGCATAAAAGTTAAAATCGTTTTCGTTAAGCTGAATTATAGTATGCGAAGATAGTCAGAGACCCTGGCTTCTTTACTGAGATTGCAGTTAGTTTCAGTTTTACTTACGCAGCAGATATATAGGTCCAAACAGATGCCTCTATATGACCCTTTCTTTCATTAAAATTATCGAAAATACCACTGTTCATTGTTGCACGAGACAAATAAGTACAAACAAGCTTTATTTATTCAAATTCTTTTTATTAAAACTAAGGAAAGGATCCTGACGAATCAAGAAATGTGTCAGGCAAAACATTTATTAAAACTAAGCCCAAAGCTAACGTTGCATTTATAAATCGAAGACTTATAGGTGGACCAAACATGTTGCCTATCTTTGTTGGTTCTCTTAGCTACGAGTCGGTTAAAAACAATCGTTCATTTCCCTACTAATAATGTGTGCATTATAGCGCAAGATCTAATTAAATTATTTAGAATTTCAATGTACATATTGCCTTCTATATATATTCACTAACTAAAACCTTTAAAGAGATCATCAAGAAGAAATATAATATACGTGGATGCATGAGTTGTTGTAGCCGTTTGACGGGAAAAAAGAACAACTCATGCATCGAGTAAGCCAAAAATCGATGCGCTATTATCTATTAGATCTAGATAATAATATGGACAAATCTGTAAGATGCACGGGAGTTTTGTAATTATTGGATATGTAATAATAACAAAATGTATGCCCTTTGACTTCACAGCTAGACTCTTCAAGATCTCGTGCCAGTTTCTCTTTTTCTTTCTGTTGTTGATAAAGCGAACTATATTTTGTGGACCGTACCGTTTCTCTGAGACATACGGCATCAAATATTTATCATAAGTTATATGTCTTCTATGTTTGTTAAATAAATCCACTCTACAGAAATTTACAATCTTTTCTTTGACTATATCAGATATAACCATATCTAAATAAAAAAAAAATCTTAATCATCGTCTTTGACTCGGCCGTATTATAACTTTGACCCTTGAACCTAAGCTAAATTTTCCAGTGTTAATCACGACTTGATATGATTCGATATTCATCATCATTATAACTAATCTACTTTACTGGAGAGAGTCCCATTCAACAAGAATAACCTTTAATAATCTGTTTAAACCGAAATTATATATATGTGGATCACATTATTTACATCACGTGGATATTGTTTCTTTGATTTGGGATTAATTAGTCTTTGTTTTATCTTTTGGCTTTGCGAGTCTGAAAGGTTATCAGTTATATATGCTGTCTTCAAGCGCAGATCCGCTCGTGAACCTTTTTCTTTTGTTGTGTGTTTTTTTACTTGTATTAGCTTCCCCGTGAACTCCATGCAACGTCTTAGAATTTACCCCAGTGTCCTTCCATATGTTTAATTTCTTCTAATATATTATAGTTCAGTCACATGTATAGATTTATAAATTTCACAAAATTATATAATTTTATGTACTGTTATAAAATTCGGTTGTCTGATACAGATGAAATCTGAAGGGATAAATGTTGGAATATTTATTTGTTGTTGGTAGCATAACCTTTTTTTTTTGATAAAGAAGTGTTGCTGTGATTGTTTTTATTGTGTTCACCAAAGGATCTGTGCTGTTGTCCCTATAAAACATCCATTTCGAATAATTCGAGTTATGGACTGTGTTAGAGTATACATACATGACATGCGAGTTATAAAAACTATTTGTTTTCATATGATGTATTTGAATATGTGTATCAGTGTGCGTGAAATGAGAGAGATCATGGGTATTTACTGTTATGTTTCTTCATAAATTCACAGAGACAAATTTTGTCTCTTCTCGTGTCCAAACCATTTTGTTCTCACTATACATAGCCTATCATCCAATCACCGTTCAACATTTGGATATCGTAGATGCATATATCTATACGTAATACGGTATGTCAAATTAAATACAAATGTCAGTGATGATCACTTGTATATCATTTATGTTGAGTCATACATACATTAACAGTTTGTACCAAACCTCTTGCCAGTGGTCTAGAAAATTTTGCTGTTCTAAGCAAAATAATTATTTCCTTAAAATTCATTAATTTCATTGAGTTAATTAAACTTTACTTGTAGATTATTTAGTTTGTATTTTTATTAGAACATAACTTTTTATTTAGAAAAAATTGTTTTTTCGCCATCCATTTAGAATAAAATGTTTGAATTCTTCTTCAGTATATGGTTATATTTATTTATAATAATATGATTTTATAGTCAGTTTTGACTTTTGATTGATTATAAAGATTATATGAAAATACAATTTTTTAATAGAGTGAATTAGGCCAAAAACCTAAAATAATATGGAAATTGGAAAAATACTCAAATGATACAAATATAAGAATTAAAATACTCAAATATCTAAAAGTAATGTGTATATTGATAATTATGGAATATTGTTTGGGTAGGAAGTGAAAATTCTCTTTTTAATATTGGATTTATTATTGAAGAGAGTGTTAAAACGAGAACCCCCTTTTCAGGAAGAAGAGTTCAAAGTCGTTAAGTGAAGTGCAAACAATGTTATAATGACAATCCAACATTGTTGGAGATTGGGTTATCGTATAGGATTATTCTGGAAGGAGATAGCAAGAAAGCAACTGAAATATTAAATGGCAAGAAACTTCATCTTGGATCGATCACACAATTGGAAGAGGGAGATTAAATAGTGGTGTCACAAGTTTGAAGATGTTATTTTAGATTTCACTCGGGGGGACAAACAAAGTATAGCAGATAAACTCACAACATTTCACAACATTAAGATTATAGAATCACAAGAAGATGATAATAAGAAGTCCTTCTCTTATTCAATATCAAAAGCTTTAAAGCACAACACAATGAAAGCTCTTAATCGTAAAACACATATATGTCAGTCCATCGACATATCAATATTTATAGCTAATAGAAATCCTAAACCAAACACACAAAGGTAAGTTAAACAACTTTCTAATCACTAAGGACTTCTATAGATCGATAACTTGGTCGCTAAGTTATTCAAGCTTATCAACATTCTCCCCTTTAAGCTTGATCTTCTCTTCACTTACATCTTCAACTCCAATAAGCTTTCTCATCTCTTTGAATTTCAACTTACCAAGTGACTTGGTAAGAATATCAGCTTTCTGCTCGACACCCGCAACATGTTCAACTTCGATCAACTCATTTTCAACACACTCCCTTATAAAGTGAAACCTCCGATGGATGTGTTTGCTTCTCCCATGAAACACTGGATTCTTTGTGAGAGCTATTGCAGATTTATTGTCAACTTTGATAAGAACACGTTTGCTATCTTCACCCACGGCTTCACTTAATAATTCCTGCAACCATACCGCCTGCTTCGCTGCTTCAGTTGCGGCCATAAACTCTGCTTCACATGAGGAGAGAGCTACAATTTCCTGTTTGGTCGAGCACCAAGTGATAGGGCTGTTACCGAGATAAAAAATGTGTCCTGTAGTGCTTTTACCATCATCCTCGTCAACGTTATGAGACGCATCGCTGTAACCTATTAGCTTTGTTCCTTCTCCACGAGAGTAACATAAACCAAGTGAACAGGTACCACGAAGGTAACGAAGAACTTGCTTCAGCGCAGCCCCGTGAGACGACCTTGGATCCTGCATATAGCGACTAAGAACACCAACGGCAAAAGACAAGTCAGGTCGAGTATGTAGTAAATAACGAAGGCATCCAATAGTACGACGATATTGCTTCTCATCTATCTTCTCTTCATCGCAAACCTTCGAAAACTTGGCGTTCAACTCCATCGGCACGTGAGTTAAGTTACAAGAACTCATCAATGTCTCTTCAAGTATCTTCTCCGCATATCTGTTCTGTTTTAATATAATTCCGTGATCAAGCTGCAGAACTTCTATGCCTAAATAATAGGTTAGTCTTCCAAGATCGTTCATCTCAAACTTCCTAGCCATCTCCTGCTTGAACTCATTTATAGCCTTTAGAGAAGATCCAGTAACCAATAAATCATCGACATAGACGCAAACAATAAGAAGCTCTCTGTTTTCTTCCTTACGATACAAGGAAGGTTCCTTCGAACATCTATGAAACTTCAGGCCTCGGAGAATCTGATTCAGCTTTATATTCCAGGCTCGAGGAGCTTGTCATAGACCATAGAGAGCCTTTCTCAATTTATATACCTTGTGTTCCTCTCCTGGAACGACAAAGCCTTCAGGCTGTATCACAAACACTTCTTCCTTTAGTTCTCCATGAAGGAACGCAGTCTTAACGTCAAGATGATGGATCTCCCACCCGTGTGATCCTGCTAGTCCAATGATCAGTCGTATAGTCTCAATACGTGCTACTGGAGCGAACACCTCATCATAATCTATGCCATGACGTTGAACGTATCCTTTAGCTACCAAACGAGCCTTGTACTTTCTAATGGTTCCGTCTGCATTTCGTTTGATTTTAAATACCCATTTCAAACCTATTGGCTTCACACCTGCTGGTAGTTCAACGAGATCCCACGTATTGTTCTTCTCTATAGAAAAGATTTCGTCTTTGCAGGCATTAATCCACAATTCCAGCTTCTTAGCCTCGTTAAAGTCCCATGGCTCGTCGTTTATGATCATTAAGAGTTGCTCCCCTTCTATTTCTGCAAGAAGAACGTAGTCATTGAGATGTGCCGGTGTCTTGGAGATTCTGCTTGATCGTCGTGGGAGATCATGACTAGGCTCTTCTTCTTCCTCGTTGCTGTCATCACTCTCATTACTCTCTGCAGCCTTATCATCATCACTTTCAGCCTCCCCATTAGGTTCACTGAGCAGTCTTATATTGACATCAAACTCTGCATTTTTATTATTACCAACTTGCTTTGTCCAGCACCATTCCTTTTCTTCTTCGAATAACACATCCCGGCTCACGATAATGCGCTTGCTATCAGGGTCATATAGTCGATATGACTTTGATCCCGGCTCTGTTCCTAAGTGAACAAGAGTTCTGGACCTGTCATCAAGCTTTTTTCTCCCAGCTGCCTCAGTCCGTGCGTGACATACGCAACCAAAGACTCTCAGATGTGAAAGGTTTGGCTTTCGTTTCCTTAGGGCTTCATATGGAGTTACTCCGTCAAGAGACCTCGTGGTTACTCTGTTGATCAAGTAAGTGGCATGACGAACAGCTTCACCCCAGAAATCGTTTGGCATGTTTGTTCCCTTTAGGATCGATCTTGTCATCTCCAGTACCGTCCGATTGCGTCTCTCTACTACGCCATTCTGTTGAGGAGAGTATGGAGCAGTTAAGTGGCGTATAATGCCGTGTTTATCACAGTAGTTAGTGAATTCTTGGCTAGTGAATTCTCCTCCTCTGTCATTTCGTAGAGTCTTAAGCTTGTTTCGTGTCTCTTTCTCAACTAGCACTTTGAATGATTTAAATTTTTCAAATGCCTCGCTCTTTGTCTGCAACAGAACAGTCCACATATACCTTGTGTGATCATCAATAAGAACAAAAACATAGCGTTTACCGGCAGGAGTTGATGGTGTAATGGGGCCACATAAGTCTGCGTGTACTAGCTCCAGTGGTTGGGTTGCACGATAAGTCGTCTCTTGGGGAAAAGGCTTCCTTGTTTGCTTCCCTCGCAGGCAAGACACACATGTGTCTGTGTCTTTCGAGATGTTAGGGATCCCAACAATAAGCTCTTTGTTTATCATCATTCTCATAGTATCTTTATTGATATGGCCGAGACGAGAATGCCATACTGTAGGATTGGTACAACTCTTTACTTGAAGACAATGGAGTTGATCAACCTGCAGTGTTACTTTATATAACCGGTTGTTTGCCCTTGTCGTCTTGACCATAAGATTTCCATGCTTATCAATGAGGCTTAACTCATTATTCTTCATACGTATCTCACAGCCTCCTTCCGTAGCTTGTCCTAAAGATACTATATTGCTCTTAAGTGCCGGTATATAGTATACATTCCTTAAGATCTTTTTATCTCCGTTGTTGACTATGAATCGTACCGAACCTTTTCCCATTATCTCAATCTTTGAATCATCACCAAATCGAACTTTTCCAGTGACTATTTCATCAAGCTCAAAGAAGAATAGACGGTTCCCACTCATGTGGTTACTAGCACCATTATCTAAGTACCACACATCACTCGTATCCGACTCTGTTTCGAAGTTTTTCGGGTTTACTTTTCTCTCGTTTAAGTAGACCACTTCATTCATCATCAACGTATCTGCCTCGTGAGTGTCATCATCCTTCTTTTCAATAGTCTCTTGTAGCTTTAGTTGCTTATTTGGACAGTCCGTGGCGTAATGGCCAAGTTTGTCACATCTAAAACAGGTTATATGGGAGGCATCACCTCCACGTCCCTGTCTGTAAGCTTCTCTCTGTTGCTGATACGAGCTATAGCGACCGTGGCCCCTTCCTCTGTTGAACCTTCCACCGCGTCCACGACCACGACTATTGTATCCAGACGATTCGCTACTTGAGTCACCACTAGCATACATCAGTTTTCCCGTGTCGTCGTGAGTTTCATCATCTTCATCAGCTATCCTTTCTTCATATGCCTTTAATCTCCCGACTATATCCTCAAAACCTGTTGTTTTTAGATCAAGCATCTAATCAAGAGAAGCAACCATGTGAATGTACTTCTTTCTTGGCAAACTCTTAAGAAACTTCTTAACAAGTTTTGACTCTTCAATCGTCTCTCCTAAAGCAGCAGATTTAGAAGAAATCTCCGATAACTTGCCAGCAAAGATATCGATTGTTTCATCTTCTTTCATCTTGAGTTTATCAAACTCTGTACTTAAAGTTTGTAATCTAGCTTCTATTACTCTCTCTGCTCCAACATGTCTTGTTTTTATTGCTTCCCACAATGCTTTCGCCGTCTTTGTGTTACCAATCTGTATAATCAACGCTTCTGGCATCGATTGCCATAGTAATGCAATAGCTAGGTTATTCTTCTTCTCGTCATTAGTTCCCGGGTCTACTGCTTCCCAAACTTCGTTTACTTTGAGTGCTATTGTTATCCTCATTGACCAGACAGCATAGTTGGAGGCAGTTAGCATCGGATATTTGATTGAGTTTGTTCCGGTATCTTTGTGTAGAATAATCGCGTCCTTGACATCATCCCCCATGATCGTAAGTAAGTCTCAGAAAATCTTAGGAAGCTCTGATACCAAATATAGAATCACAAGAAGATGATAATAAGAAGTCCTTCTCTTATTCAATATCAAAAGCTTTAAAGCACAACACAATGAAAGCTCTTAATCGTAAAACACATATATGTCAGTCCATCGACATATCAATATTTATAGCTAATAGAAATCCTAAACCAAACACACAAAGGTAAGTTAAACAACTTCCTAATCACTAAGGACTTCTATAGATCGATAACTTGGTCGCTAAGTTATTCAAGCTTATCAACAAAGATGACAATTAGATTCTTTGTGTTTCTTTCCATTACTTTGTACCAAACGGCATCTATAAGGGCATCCGCATCAATGAATCCTATAGGGGTTCACAACTTTATTTTTTTTTAATTTTTTTTTAATTTTTCCGTTTGATTAAAAAAGGAATTAACCGATAAATAGAGGGCCGCCACGTGGCAAACCCGTGACGAACCGAATTCATCCGGACGAACCCCAACAAAACGAGTTCGTCACTGTTCATTATTATTTTTATTTTTTTGGGAAGTGTGAGAACTTCTCCATACAGATGATCTAATCTTCTTTTTCGTGAAGATCATGTATAAAAAAGAACCACTTTCAGTTGGGCTTAGACACAACAGGCCCAGTTTCATGTGGATTTGGGCCAGTCTCCACTTTGGGAAACCAATACGGTTCTGCAGGTAACCGGAATCAAATCAAATATCCAAGTTCCGGTTGGGAAAATTGAGCAAACCAAACCCTATGTATATAAAGGGGTTTTGAACTCACTAACCAATTTGTCGTATGAGACAGACGAAGGCCATGAGTGGTCAGGTGAAGCTGAGAGAAAGAATCAACCTCACTGACAATGAAAGGAAAATCTTCGACCTTCTTATAGGTGCTCCCAAGGAATCTAACCCCAAAACGCAGCTTCGCGTCGCCGGTGGTTGGGTGCGCGACAAGGTACTTACTTCCTACTACTACTCTTCCTCTAATTAGTGTTTAATTGTTGGAACCCGCTTCTTAGATATTGGATATGTTCTGTTTGATCTTTTTTGTATGTTTGGTTGAAAGCTTCTGGGGAGAGATTCTGAGGATATTGACATAGCCATTGACGACATGACAGGAAGTGAGTTTCTCGAAAAGTTCCAGTCTTACTTTTCTTCTGAAGTGGGAGAATCGGTGAACATCCATATCATTAAAAGGTTGTCTTTTGTGAGATTCCCTTGATGAATCCGAGATTCTCGACAAAGACTTTCTTGATGTTGTTAAACTTTGCTTATTTTGTTTGGCAACGTTTCAGTAACCCTAAGAAATACAAACATTTGGAGACCGGAAAGATGCGTCTCTGTAACCAGTGGTTAGATTTTGTACAGTTGAGAAAGGAAGAAGCTGACGAGAACAGTCGTGTTCCTAACTATCAACAGGTACTCAATGTTGCATTGCTTAATGATATGTGTGTATCACTGAATTCAAACTTGTGACAATCTTTTGCTGATGTTGACCAGCTTGTTCTACAACATTCATACTGGCTTAGTAGAAGATCATACAGTAAGAGGTTAGTTACTGCTTATTACAGTAGTTGTTTTTTTTCCAAACTAAGTAGAGTTTACTGAGGAACGATGCAATTTTGACAGGCATTGATGACCTCAAGTCTGGAAGACTCATCACTCCCTTACCTGCGAAAACTACTTTTCTGGAGGATCCCTTGCGAGTTCTTCGGGCGATTCGCTTTGGTAATTTGTGATTCTGTCTCTGATCCTTCTTTTTCATCTCTGTTGTTTTTGTGTCAGTCTTGGTTAACAGATTGACGACATATGTATAATAGGTGCCAGGTTTGGTTTTACTATGGATGAAGAGCTGAAAGAAGCTGCTTCAAGTGAGCGAGTTAGAGTAGCTCTCGAAAGAAAAATTTGCAGAGAACGGATAGGAAACGAAGTAAGGATGTAGACTTCTTGATTGTCTTTCTTAAAAGTTTTATTTTTCTTACTTTATTGATTGTCTCGTACGTGCAGATATATATGATGATAAGTGGAAACGGACCGGTACCAGCAGTTACTTATCTTTCTGATTTCAAACTGTTTGGGGTTGTCTTTGCTATCCCCTCTTCATCTGAGCCTGAGCCAACAACTAACTCTGCCAGGTTTATCTCTTTTCTACTCCTATACGTTCAGGACTTGACATATTTGGTTCTGTGACACTGCTAGTCTTAATTTTTCCATCACATGTATCGCTTCTTTAGTCTCTGTCGGGCCTACATGGAAGCTATGTGGAACCTAATTCAAACACCAGGGCTCGTTAGCTTCAGTGTAAGTTAAATTAGCCTGTCACCATCGGTTCTTGTTTTGTTTATTTCATTTATATCCAATCAATTTGTTTTTGTAGGGTGAAGAAAGAAGGCTTGCTCTTTACGCAGCTCTGTTTCTGCCTTTAGGAAAAATATCTACAAGGATAACAAAGGGAAACTGGTACTGATACTTCACTAAGCATTTTGTGCTCTTAGCTTAAATCTTGACTTCTTGATTTTGATTCTCTAAGCAAACGAAACATGAACCCTTTCCAGGTTTCCGTTGTCAACTACATCTTTAAGAACTCTATGAAGCGGAAGTTTAAGGACGGCGAAACAGTGAGCCTTGTTTATTAATGTTCAGTGTCTTAATCCCCCATGGTAACATAATCCATCTGCTTCCTTCAGGTTATCAGTATACACCGTGCCGCGGAGAGATTCATGTCGTTGATTAATCCTCTTCAGTTGAAGAATCCAGTACAACTGGAGAGACTTGATTGGGCTAGTGAGATTCTTGAGCTCTGTGAATCCATCTCCCTATATGATCCAGAGGTCCCTGCAACATCGAAAATAAGAGTTACTCACTGGTAATCTCCAATAGCGCCTCTATACTAATGTCCTACGCCACGACCACCTTAATTAAATGCGCAACTCTATAATGGGTCGTCTCTGGTCATACTCTCCAGGGTTTCTTCTTAGAGATATCAAAGGTTTCTGGCGTGTTGCCTTGTTGATATCATTACTGGCTCTATAAGGATGATGATGGCATGAGTCTTGATCTTGACAAGAGACGAGAATTTTATCTAACGATTCAGGAAACCATCCGTGAACTGAGTAAGTGTATTTTTGATAAGTGGTAGCACTGAAGATGGAAAATTGTGAGAGAGTTATGGAATGTGTTAGTAGCATAAATGTGTTTCTTGCTTTAACATTTGGGATATAAAGCCTCTGATGGATGGAAAAGCGATCATTAAAGAAGTACAAAAGGGAGGACCGGTTACCGCAGAACAAGACAGAGGACCCATTATCCGTGAATGGGTAAGTCTTCATTTTTTGCATATTTGAAAATATTCATGTAGGGTTTGATTGTTAACATGCGATTCTGCAGTGTTATACTATTAATCACATCTTGCTACGCTCTGTTTTGCAGCAAAAGAAATTGCTAACATGGCAGCTAAGTTATGACAAAGCCTCCGCAGAGGAATGCATCAATTGGATGAGACCAAAACGAACAAGGACTTGCGTGACTTCTATACTATTAATCACATCTTGCTGCTCTCTGTTCTTGTTGCTCTGTTTTGCAGCAAAAGAAATTGTTAACATGGCAGCTATCTTATGACAAAGCTTCCGCAGAGGCATGCATCAATTGAATGAGACAAAAACGAGCAACTTACTTGTGTGACTCCTGAATGTGGGGAAAGTTCGTGACATTGCTGTTTAAGGCTAGATGATTAGTTGGTTTGCCTTACTATAGAAAAAAGATAAATCTTTCTTTTATTCCTTTTTCTTACGAGAAAACAGTCAAACAAATATTGAACTTACACATTTCGCCAAAACAAATCATGAAATTTTCACTAATCCAAAAAACATATGAAATTGTGTTGACCAAGCTAAATTAGGTATAAATTAAGTAGGTAAAAATCATGAACTTTAGATATCATATCAAATTTCTTTTTATATTTGAAATAATAATTTTGAATACCAATTCAGATTTGTGTTCAGAAAAAAAGAATACCAATTCAGATATTCTGGTAATGTTTTTAGAAATTGTTGGGTATTTGGTTCTTAGGTTTTTGGATTACCCATATGGATTCGATTAATAATATTTCGTATCGGATATGTATTATACCATTTTACAATATTTATTTATGTTCTTTACATCTCTGATCGGATACTGATTAATTTTTGTTCAGTTTAAATCTTAAAATTTTGGTTTATATCTAATTTGTCTGAACCAAAACAAGATTATATTTTTGGATCATTGAAGTGTTCATGCTTTTTAGCAAAACTGTAAGTTAAATATTTTGTGGTCAATTTTGTTATTTTTATTTTAGTAAAATGATATTGTTTCGATTTTCGTTAAAAATAACCGTTGGTTAAGTAAAAATTAAAATTGACTAAATTTATATCTAATTTGTCTTGATCAAGAAAAATTCATGTGTTTTTTGGATTAATGAAGAATTCATGTTTTTATGTATGTGATCAAGCAACAAGAAGAATACTAGCTAAACCTCTCATTGTTTGTCCTAATAGCTTAATGAGACAGTGGGCTGATGAACTACTCAAATGGTATCTATAGTTGCAAAACTCTCTGTTTTGATACTCCATAGCTCCAGTAGAAGTGATATATGCAGTAGATAGCAAAGTATGATATTGGTATTACCTCTGAAAGTATTATATTGGTCTTTTTGCTACAATTTCATAGTTTAGAGTGGTGCTAGATGAAGAACAGGCCATCAAGAATCATGAAAGCAAAAATCGAAAACAAGAAGATCTACAAGCCAGTCTTCTTTTTATGGAACAAAATTGGGCAGACGTTTGTCAAGGTTTTGGCCAAGTTGATGTAATGATAATTTCTTTATAGGCTGCTAGCATTGGACCAAATCTTGTTGCATCTTCTCTGGTTCTCATCATGGAACCATGGTGTAACTGCACTACTGAAGTTCAAGCCGTTTGAGCTCACCGCATTGGTCAGACAAGACCTGTAAGAGTGGTGCTTCTCTTAGTAAAAGATATGGTTTCGTATGATAGCCCTTCAGGTAAATAATCTCATTTCTACAAATGCTTTTTGGTTTACTATTGAGATTTATTATAGCTGATTTTACTCACAGAATTGTTGACAGGAAAAGAAGAAGACCAAGCTCTGTTGAAGCTCTGTGATGACCACACTGATTAAATCTTCATAGCTCTGCTGCCTCACTGCAAGGTTGTGAATAAAGGGGTTCAGACAGTGGCTTATCATATTTAAATAATGTTTGGATATTGAGTTTCAACACTTTATGTTTTGTAGACGAAATTTGAAATGAAATTGTAATATTCATATGATAGGAGATATTTAGTTGGTGTTTTCATTTAAATATTTTCAATATGTGTTGCAAAAAATAATAACAATATACAATATGATCAGTTTCATTTAATACACAACTACTTATTTTTGTCCCATCTATAATAATTCTTTAAATCTCATTGTAGATGTTAGCATTAAAACCGAAGACAAATTCCATTGATAAAGAAATTGTTACGCATTTTCTTTGATTTAGTTTTAATAAGGATATTGGGTTATCTTCTTTAGTTATGATTTATAAATTGTTATATCGTTTGTGTGTATCTTTTATTTTATTTTGTAGTTCAAATTTGTTTCTAGGATTTAAAAATTTGGTTTGATATAGTTCAATTAGAGAATATATATAGACAAATTTTTACTTGTATATGGATTTAAAGTTGTTAATTATATTATTTGTCAGTATCTTTTTTGATTTTGTAGTTATCATTTTGTTGCTAGGATTTAGAAAATTGAATTTGATAATTTAATAAGAGTATATATTCACTACACGTATATACATTCTAGGTAGGCAAAATGATATAACAAAACAAAATACCTGAACATCATTGTCTAGGCACCACTTTTTAGAGAAATTGGAAGACTCCCATGATCCGTAGGATAATAACATGGTCATATGGTCAGAGCGATATGCTTCTGTTCGGTGCGCTTTTGTTAGGATTTAGAAAATTCAGTTTGATAATTTAATAAGAGTATATATTCGCTACACGTATATACAGTCTAGGTAGGGAAAAAAGATATAACAAAACAAAATTTGTGCATATGTTTATCAAGGTTTTTATGTGTTCTAACTACTAATAATGATTAGATGCAGTACTTATGGAGAACCAATTTTCTTTTTACCTCCAAAGTCCATTTGAGTTGAGGAAAGTGGACTTAAGCAAAGAATAAGTTGATTTCTACAAGGTGTTATAGAAGGAGACAAGTGGACACTATAAATTTTGATTCGTGTATTATTATAAAATTTAACAAATAATAATTCTAATAGCTTATAAGGAACAACTAGATTTTGACCCGCGCTTCGAAAGCGCGGGTATTATTTTTTACTTTTATGAAATATATTATTTGTTTGTAATTATTGAATGTATTTATCTTAGTAAAACTTTCTTTATAATAAATTCGACACATAGAGTGTCTCTCGTAAACTATATGTTTCTCTAGCTTTGTTTTATTCCTTCTCCAATCAACACATTTATTTGGCTTATTGTTAAAATAAATGATTTTAGAACGCAACTGAACAATAAATGTGACATATTCTATATTAATTAAATATTTACATTGTAATTTAAATTTGTATACAAATCGTAGTTTGTTGTTAAAAGAAATGATTTTGAATCCAAATGTATCAGTACTTTTATATTGATTTTTTTCAGTTCATATAAATTCTTTTAATATATTTATTTCAATTGAACTAACTAATAATTTGTTAAATTGGCCCCTTAAATATATTTTTATACATCGATATTTATTTTTCATAATTAGCGTTATATATTTTAGATGTATCATAATATAACTAACAATTTTCAAAAGATCTGGACCGAATCAGGTTATATGGTCATTTTTGTTACAAATATCTGAACCTATTTTAGATACATTGATTATTTATATATTTTTAGGTTCCTATACATGAGAACCGAATTCATTCAGATCTAGAATAATCCAACTCAAAATTCACACATAAGTTTATAATATTCAAGCGGGACTTGGTTTTAAACAAAAAAAAATACCCGAAAGAAACAACATGTACCTAAATGGACATATAATGTTCATGTCTAATTGATTTTATAAATTAATAAAAAAACTCTTTTATGTGTTTGGCTAAATTAAATGAAATAGAAAGAGTTTTTTATACATAGATATTTATTTTTCATAATTAGTGTTATATATTTTAGATGTATCATAATATAACTAATGATATTCAAAAGACCTAGACCGAATCAAGTTATATGGCTATTTTTGTTACAAATATCCGGACCTTTTTTAGATATATTGGTTATTTAGATATTTTTAGATACATCAGAACCAAATCCAGAATGAACCAACTCAAAATCCACACATAAGTTTATAATATTCAAACGGGACTTGGTTTCAAAAAAAAATGATACCCGAAAGGAACAACATCTACCTAATGGATAGATAATGTTCATGTCTAACTGATTTTATAAATTAATAAAAACATACTTTCTATGTGTTTAGCTAAATTAAGTGAAATAGAAAGAGTTTTTTTATCAAGTAAAATAATTATATGGAGTGAAAAATTAAGTGGCAATTATTTTGATTTAAGTTATTATTTTATTCACAAAACATATCTTTGAACTATGTTTTTGGGTACGTAATTTTCCACCGATTGAAACTAAAATAAAAATATTTTACTAAAATAAATTAAACCAAACGTTTAATCATATGTAAAACCTTATTATTTAACATTTTTGATTTTATAATTGGCACAAAGTTAATATTGATTAATTAATAACAAAAATATGCAGTATTATTACTATGGTAAATATAATTAATGATGTAATTTATTATTAAGGTAATATAATTAATTAAATTGTTAAACTAAGTGAAATATGGAAACACAATTAATAGATACTACTATTTATGTATCCAAACACATTAAGACTACTATTCAAGTTTCCAAACACTCCAATTTTTTTAATCCTCCTACTCAAGTATCCAAACACACCGAAATTGTACTTCAGCTTTAATAAGATAGATAAGACAATGAAATTAAATCCACTAAGTTAAAAACACATAACCATGTTATATTTAAAATTCACATAATAATATTGTTGTTTTTCTTGTGACCATCCTCTGATCTTGTAGTCGATTGATCATCATTTGATGAAGGGGAATTCATTTTAAATTTCATATCAATTTTATTTGTGGAAGGTTAACCATATATGATAATATTTCAGGTTGGTTTAGATTAATTTCGATTTTATTATAATAATTACGTTGAACCGAAATAAATCTGCCAAAAGTTTTTCGTCCGGTGATTAGTCCTTGAAATCCACTTTACTCATCAAGTAAACTGACAAAAACCAGTTGTCTCTGGTCATACTCTCCAGGGTTTCTTCTTAGAGATATCAAAGATTCCTGGCGTGTTGCCTTGTTAATATCAGTACTGCTGTATACGAATGATGAGGGCATGAATCTTGATCTTGACAAGAAACGAGAAATTTATCTAACAATCCAGGACACCGTCCATGAACTAGGTAAGTGTGTTTTGATAAGTGATAGCATTGAAGATGGAATATTGTGAGACAAGGCAGAATAAGCGTTAGACTGTGTTTCTTGCTTTAACATCACAGGTCTTGATAACATTTGGGATACAAAGCCTCTGATGGATGGAGAAGAGATCATTAAAGAAGTTCAAAAGGGAGGACTGGTTACTGCAAAACAAGACAAAGGACCCATTATCCGTGAATGGGTAAGTCTTCATCTGTGCATATTTGAAAATATTCATGTAGAGTTTGATTGTTAACATGCGATTCTGCAGTGTTATACTATTAATCCCATCTTGCTACTCTCTGTTCTTGTTGCTCTGCTTTGCAGAAAAAGAAATTGCTAACATGGCAGCTAACGTAGAAAATCTTTCTTTTGTTCCATTACTGAAGAAACCTGAAGTTTCTGTTGTCTTGGATATTATTATTACTGATGCTTTCAGCTTCTCTTGCTCTTTTGTGAGGCCGAATCACCGGAATGAGATTCTCGTAAGCAAAATAGTTTACTAGATCAACATTGCACCCACCTCCCACTTCAGAAAGCAAGAACAAAAAAACAGGATTCTCAGTCAATTGTCTTGAGTTGAATGATGTTGATTTTGGGATTAGAACATTATTGATATAAAAAAACCAGAAACTTACTTTCTCCGATGCTTACTAGGCTGGTAATCATGATGATTACACACATCAACAAGCGCCTATATTGTGTACCTTGGTGCAAATCCTATTTTCTGGTCATCTAACAAACAAAAGACAGTAGCTCGGTCATCCACTGAGGCAGAGTATCAATGCGTAGCTGATACAGCAGCCGAACTTCAGCGGATTGTCTCCATTCTTCGTGAACTTGGTGTTGAATCATTATCTCAACCTGTCCTCTATTGTGATAATGTCGGAGCTATGTACTTGTGTGCTAATCCGGTGTTTCACTTCATTCAGGAACTTGTGCAATCAGGCTTTCTTCGGGTACCACATGTGTTTTCCAAAGATCAACTTGCAGATGCATTCACATAACCAGTCCCGAGATCATTACTTGACTCGCACTCTTCCAAGAGATATTCATTAGATATATATCCTAGAATATGGCAAGCTAAGATATTATAGATCCTGGCTCACATATTCTAGAAGTATCTTGTGTTTATTCTCATAAGCTTGTATATATACATCTCTCCATTGTAACAGAAATACAAGAAACACATTCTTATAACCTATACTGCTCTCTGCTTCCATGTTCTGTTCCGTTTGATTCATCACTGTTTCATTCTGTTTGGGACATAGATCATCAAAACGGACGGGCCTGCTGCTAACCATTGATCATTGGAAAGTACGCGACATAGCTTCTTTGGTACTAGGCCTTCCGCTCGCTTATTACACCACGTGAACCGCGGACTACGAGAGGCCAGATCCAGAAACGAGCATTATTGGTTCACATCACTGAAATCTCTCATTCCTTGGGTGAGTGACCACTGGTGAAGCAGCATGCGAAGAATGATCTTCCATGTCCAAGGTTTCATTAAAATCCGTTGCTACAAGCCATGGTTTATTTCTTACAGTGCGTGAGTCTTAACATAGCTTCAAATCACTCCACAACTCCTTCCTCTCTACCACTGTATTTCATGCGTAAATGATTTGAGTAGAAAAATTCTACTCCTCTATCTAGCATCACTGGAATTGTGTCAACTGACCACTTAAAAAAATGGATTAACTCTACACATCAGGTCTCTAAACCAACCCGAATCTACCGAGTGGTATTAGGTTTTCGTGGTGCATACATAATTTAAATATATATATTTATAATGAATTAGCTATTTTTTGTATCCTATAAATGAGCAATTTAAATTTATAAGAAACTTTTATAAGATAAAAATACAATTGAATTCAAAATATAAATATATTAAAAGAGAGAGAAATGGTACTTTATAACTCTCTATATTTTGCTCTAAACTAAGGATAATTCTATTATATAGAGTTTGATTCCCTATAATAATTTTATTTTATAATAAGTTATTCTAGAATTACTCGATTATATAGAGTTATCCTCCTATCCCCTAGACATTATTTGCGAAGTGATTTGCCACATGTCTTCTCTACAATCGTTTTCACAAAAAAAATTGTGACGTGGCTATTAAGATTGGTGAAATGTCATATGGTTAAATATGACACAGACAATTACATTAATGCTATTTAATGCTGATATATATATATTTTTGGAAATCTTTGTAGAATATGGTAATAACTCATATATTACATTTAATATTGATTTATATTTTGGTAAACTTTTTAGAATATGGTAATAACTCATAAATCGTCACTAAAATAAATATATTCAAATCCCCTAGACATTATTTGCGAAGTGATTTGCCACATGTCTTCTCTACAATCGTTTTCACAAAAAAAATTGTGACGTGGCTATTAAGATTGGTGAAATGTCATATGGTTAAATATGACATGGACAATTACATTTAATGCTATTTAATGTTGATATATATATTTTTGGAAATCTTTGTGGAATATGGTAATAACTCATATGTTACATTTAATATTGATTTATATTTTGGTAAACTTTTTAAAATATGGTAATAACTCATAAATCATCACTAAAATAAATATATTCAAATATGACATTTTTAATTTTGAAATATTATATAATTTTACTTTTATAATTATACAATTTTTATTATCTTAAATGTTCTAAATTTTGTGAATTAAAAAAAAAAATCGTAATACCATTAGTTTCTTTTAAATATCTACAAATTATGTAAATATTATCTAGTTTTAATTTTTGATAACTATACAATTTTATATGATTTTTAGTAATTTTGTACAAGTTGATTTAATACATTTAACCAAATGAAATAGATAATTTTTTATCTAAGATTTTAACTTTATATATATACATATATATTCTTAAATATAGTTTAAAATAAATATATTTATGAACCTAAGGAAAACTAAAAAAATGTAATTAGCAAAATCGTTTTATTTTAGTCTAATTATAACCAAAACATTATGATTAAAAAATGATATAGGCCAATATACAAAATGCAAGTAATGAAATCAATAAAAATATGAACAATTAAATCAACCAATTATTATGACGTATCTATTTTGCATATATTCATATACGTGAATAAATTTTCAATATTTTACAAGTTATGTTTATTAATGAATATCTGATTTACTTTTTTCTATTTTTCTAAAACAAGATATATCAAATTATACAAAAATTTATGAAATATATTTACAAATATAAGAGGATAAACTGAATTACCTACTAATACGATAATTTTAACCTAATGAGAAAAATCATCATTAATTTAACCGTCTATATACAACTCAAAATAAAATAAAAATAAAAAGTTGAAATAATACAAAATATCATATTTAAAACATAAATATATTTAATATAATTTTTTATACATACAAATAAAAGATTATTTAAAACATATAAACAAACAAAATAAAGTATTTATTTGTAAATATTTATTCCCGTGCATGAGCACGGGAGAATCACCTAGTTATATAATGAAATATAGAAGAAAATTATTTTTACTATGTTTTGTATCAAAATCTTTTCTATAGTAATAATCAAATTATGAAATTTGGATTTGAAATTAAACACTACTTGTGGACTGAAAATAAATTCAACAGCAACATTATATAGTATCTACAATTAAGATTTTGAAAAGAATGAGACAGAAACACAAAAAAAAAATTGCATTAATATGTATTAATTCTCGTATATTATATATATTTTGATTATTATTTGTCAAATTTTTTGTGTGATTATTTTAATCCTAGTTTTTCATGCTTCCATATATTTTAATATTTTTGCTAAATTTTCATTTTGTTGTTTACATAATATTTGTTATTTTGGTTTTAAATATATATTTTTGGTAACGTTTGTGATTTTACGGATAAATTCATTTGTAATTCGATTTTTATGGATAAATACAAATTAAATTATTTTAATTTAGGAATATGATTGTTTAATATTAAATATATAAAAATATTTAACAGAAGAATATAATTTATATTTTACGACATATTTTCTATGATATTTTACATTCAAACTTAACCATAATATTGAAATAATCTGTATTTGACGATTCAGTATTTCCAATAAAAATTAGAGAGCATGCCTATAATATTAGTCATTTAAATCATAAATTAAAAATAAGATATACATAATTATGATATTATTGGTAAATATTGTTAATATCAATTGTTAATATCTATTTATTAATCAAATGTCATAAATAACACGATAAGTATATTATTACAATACATATTTTTAAAACAATATTATATTTATATATCGCTGGAATACGTTAATGTTTATTAACTATCTTAGATATTATGATTAACATATATTGAAGTTAAAATAAAATTTACATAAGAATATTAACTAAGTTAATGATGTATTCAAAAATTATGGAGAATATAACAACTAAAAAATATTCATTTCTCAAATAATAATATAGATAGATGAGCATAATAAACTTTCTTATAAAATATATATTAAAAAAAAACTTCTCTATATCTTACTTTCTCCATTTTTAAATAAGCGTCATTTTAACACTTTTCATGGAAATAAAAAAATTGTATAATTGAATAGTATATTTATATTTAATGTATGAATCATACAGCATGATTAATTAAATAGGAATAATTTAAATAAAAATCTATTGGTTATTCAAAAAAGTAAAAAATAGATTTAATGTACAAAATTACATTGGTTTGTAGAATGATATTTATTTTGAAACAAAATAAAGAAAACCTAAAGATGGAGTATTTTACCATGTATTATATAACGACAAATTTTTAGCCAAGAAAACATATAAGGTCGAATTAAAAAAATTAACTATAAAAGTTGTGGATGTGGAAACCGAGGATGAGAGAGCCGAGGCGGACACAAGTCACACAACTAATAAAGGTATTTTCTCTCGTCACTACTGACTAAAGTCATCGAAGCGAGTGGTTTGATTTTTCTGCGGTTCATTGGTTTATATCATACATGTTTCGACAACTTATGTAATCTTTTAATATGACTATGGTCATATAACTCGGTTCGATTTTTCTGGTTCATTATATGTTTCGACTAATTATGTAATCTCTTAAACTAACTGTAAGACTACGGTCATATAACTAGGTTTGGATAATAATTAAAAAAAATACACACAGAAAGTTAATTATTAAGAATCTTAAACAGTCAAGTAGAGACCTTATTAGGACAAGAATAAATTGCACAATATTTTAGCAAACATGAATCTGCTTCTTTTTTTCTTGAACGAAATAGATATAGGAAAGTCCAATAGGATTTTGCATTTTAGTCCACCGGACGAAATGCAACACCTTTTACCACAAGTCCGGTCTTCCGGACGGTGTCGTCATGCTGACACATGGTGAAAGATATCCTGGCAGGTGATTCCTTTGGTGGTGCCACAAAATCTCCGGCCTTGATGTCGACCCATTCGTTATCACCTATGTAGGGGTCTAAAAAACGTGTCTGCTCCTGCTGAATCACGGTTTTATCGCGCATGGTCACTGTCAGACGCAAGTTCACCGGCTCATGCCATCCAATTGCATCCTCTTCTAACTTAACCACGAATACAACTTTGTACTTTGTTTCTGGTGTCAGTTTACTCGTTGAAGAATTTCCTATTATGTTCATCCAGTAAACTACTTTCAATGTTGCAATGTCAATGGCTTTTCCGCTGGAACATATTTCGAAAGTAAGACTGTTTAGAAAATGGCCATACTAAATATATCCACAAACATTTGTAGAGGTGCTGCATAGGCCTTGTAACTATTTCATAGATAAATAACGTAAAATATAATATTATGTATTTGCAAATAAATAACGTATTTATAATATAATTCGAATATGCTATTTTATAATTGTATTTAACGTAGTTTAGTTCAGTATATAATTAAAAAATCATGAATATATTGAACTTAACCACAAAATGGTCTTACTTTGGTGCCTCGTGGATTGAACTCCATGTCCAATTTTCGGGTTTCTCCGAATGCTCAATCTCGATTCTCTTTGCATAGATCATGAAACTGTCGTCAGCGTTTACTTCCCTTGGTATATCGGCCAGCACTGCCTGAACCTTCGTGACGATTGATTCTATGAAACTATTATCCGTCTGGCCACTGTTACACGTTACCGAGTATCTGACTTAATTCAAATTCCAAAAACATTTAAATTGTGTGATGCGCAAGGCGCAATGTCAAGTTTAATTAATGTTATTATATCAAAAAAGGTACGGCTACAAACACTTTAGAATTCAAAATAATTATATGTTGCGCTACTAAACTATTCTACGTCTACCTAAGCTGGCCTTGGGCTAAAGCTGGTAAAACACGAGTTCTACGTGCCAGGCCTGCGTAAAATATGTTAGCTACTTTCTTTCTTTTTGGTAAAATGTTAAGTATTATACCAGAATTTTTAGTTTGTGACAGAACATACACAGAGTACTAGTAGCAGAAAGCAAAAAGAAATCTAAACACAGAACCTTGGCAACAAACAATAACAAAATTTATTTACTGTGGCCGAGAGAAGAGGCCAACATTTATTTAAGAGTTACAACTAAGAAATTGTGCTTTTGTTATGTATATAACCTAATAAATTCACTCTGAAAATACTATTTGGGAAATATGCTTTAATTTTAGAGTATTTGCACTCCATAATGGAATCCATGGAAACTCATATTTTCTTGTCAAGAAAATATGCCAAAGATGATTAAAATAGAGTAAGAGTTAGAGAATTCGTCTAACTCTGCCAAAGAAAAGCATTCAGACTGAACGTTTCAGCCCCTAAGTCAATCTACAATTTCTGCTACAGACAAATAGACAGACCACAGTAGACAAACAAAATTTACTCTTGCGTGACTGCATGTTATTGATCAAAATTTGGATTAGATACTTTCACTAAAAATAAGATAAAGAGAAAGGGAACAAAACTAACCTTTCTTCGCGCAAGTGCAAGCCTACTACAGTGGTCATATACGTCAAAGCTTCCTTCCATTTATGGGTTTTTACTAGCTCATGTCGATTTTCACGCTTAAGTCTCCTGAATTTATCACCAAAATCGCCTTCAAGATTGCTCACAACGGAAGGATCCACCTTATAGAAGATAGGAATCCCTATAAGTTTGCCATCGTCGATGCGTTCCTTGATCCTGACCAGCTCATCCAAGCACCAAGCTGAAGTAGTGTACTCTTTCGAGAAGATCGCTAGGGCGAGCCTTGACTGCTCGATCCTAACAAGCAAGTGTTGTAAGGTTCTGCCCACCTGCTCGTTACTGTCTATGAAAAAGTTGATTCTCGCTGCTTCGAAAGCAATCACGAGAGAGTCCACGAAGTTTTTGCGCAGCTCCACTCCACGGAAGTTGATGAACACTTGAGGGCCTTTTGAGATTTGTCCTGCACCACCAGAAGAAGAAGAACCCGTCATGTTAGAACTTTATTTTTCTCTTAGGCAATATAGTGTTTGGTTGTTTTTTGACCCTTTAATTTGTGTTTGTTAAGATGGCATATAACCATAATGCTAATCTCACGTATAAATAGACATATGGTCTTTGGGATAATTTTGAGAAGTTGCCAACTTGTGGTAATATATTGACCCTTTAATTTGTGTTTGTTAAGATGGCATATATAACTATAATACTAATCTCACGTATAAATAAACAGTTTCTTAGTTGAAAATATGAAAAAATGTCAAATCGTGAGTTAAGAATACCAAATAAGAGGAAGAAGTTAATTATGCTCTTAGTAATCTCTTTTGTTTCATTCAAGCTTTACCATAAGCTCTAATGGATTTTTCTAACTACGCTAAGTTTATGTAAATAATATTTTTCGTAAACTATTCATATTCTTGCCAAAGAAATATCTTGAATAATTAGCTTTCTCAAATGTGTACATCAAATATAAAACAATTTACAACCAGCGGGAAAGACTGTTGACCTATCAACATCTGGAACAAATATAAAACAGTTTACAACCAGCGGGGAAGACTGTTGAACTATCAACATCTGGATTTCTCGATTCAAGGTATCTAAAATATAAGTCAACTAATGTTAAAGCGTTTCGCCATGGTAAACTATAAGAGCATAAATATCGGGAGTTTCTAAAAAAAAATTAGAACTGTTTGTGGGCTCCAGTGGCACGTGAATCTCACAAAAAAATTTTAAAACCAGCGCACAAAGTTACGAAATAAAGATTGGTCTTAGGAAAGTTTTTGCACCGTTTGCGGGTTCTACCGCTTTTTAATTTTTCTTTTAATCAGCCAAAAAGAAATTCTTAATGAGTTTCTGCGATAATCATGGTGTAAGAGCACCTCTAACAATCTAATCTATTAAAACTAAAGTACAATTAAAATTTAACCATGACTTTTCCTAAAGAATTACCATCTCATGCCACTGGAATTTCAACCATAATTTTTTAATTAAAAACATTTTTAAATTTTACCAAAAACAGTATCTAATTTGTTATGCAGTTAATACTCTTAACTTTAACAAAATTTTCCTTAAAAGTAGACAACCAATTAAAGAAAATATCCCACAAATAATTACATTTAATAGTTTATAACCATATTTGAACTACCAAAGTTTACATGAAATCCATTTTAGATATTTAAAAATATTGCCTTACAGTTATTCTTCATTACTGCATCTCACGTATATATCTACATAATATATACATACTAAAAAAATACTAACTGCATTGCATAATAATCAGGATAGCACTTAATAACTGCATCTAAATATTAATAGTTGAACAAAATCGTCGGTTAGCAAAAAAAAAAAAATCGTTACTTAATATTATGATAATTAATATTAATAAAATAAATAATACACTTAATATTATCATAATTAATCAAATATCACAAAACGTTACAAATGCTCCAAATCTTATAAAATCAAAAGTTGGTTCCCGCTAGCGTTTGCGGTTGCGGACGGATAAATAATAAATAAAAAATTTTTGAAATGTTTAAATTATGTTAAAAAAATAAAATATTATAAATAATTAATATTTTAATTTTAATTCACTAACAATATAACTTTTATTTAATAAAAACTTTAAATGAAAATATATTGTGTGTAATAATAACATTATATAAACCATTATACATGGACACAAATCATGAAAATTTAATGAAAATATATAATTTTTATCTTTTTAATTACTATTTTATTACTAAACAAAATTATAACTATACTTTGCTATTTTTTTTAAATCACTGTTTAGGAATAAAGTACAAAATTAATATGTGAAATGGCTATAGCCCAAGTGTATAATTTTTCATCATCACAAATTCAATAAAATTATCAAAATGTATAACTAATAATTTGAAAAAATATTATACAAAAACATATAAATTAAATCTCAAAAACAAAAAAATACAGAAAATGTTACAAAGAATCGGACATATGATTACGAAGAAACAGAAATATGCCGGATCAACTTTTAAATTGTTATTATTTTATAAAATAGATTTTGATTAATGTTTATACACAAATATGATTATAAAGTAGAACACAAGTATGAAAATTAAAACAAAAATATACCCGCCCTTTTTAAGGGCGGGTCAAAATCTAGTGAATATTAAATGGGATTCTAAGTATTTAAAAAAAAAATAATAATGATATTAGGATAGAGAAGACAAAAAGTTCTAGAGGTGGAGATTTTTAGAAACTATTAGTAATCCCAAAAGACTCATGTCATCATATAAGAAAAATTTAGTGTTTCTGTTGATTTAAACAAAATATATAATTGACTAACCATAATACTAACTAGAATTTGACACGTGTCCCCGTGCAAGTTTTGATTTAACTTGTGTTCAACGTAAATTCATAAACTTTTGGTTTTAAAAAAAAATCTCATGTAATTTTTTATGTTTTTTAATTTACATATAGAGTATATTATTTTATAATATAGATGTTTGATAATAATTTTTAATTTGTACATAACAATATATTAAAAATTTATAACCTGATGAAATTTGATGTGATTGTACTATTCATATATTAATATATTGTTCTTTTTTGTTAATTTATTTTAAAATGAAACAACATACTAAATATTTTAAATTTTGCATTAGTTTTCTATGAATTATTATTAATTTATGATATTTTGTTTTCTTGGAAATTGAACTCTTGAAATTTTTATATTTGACTAAACTTAATAATGTTATATTATATTTAAATTTTTTATATAATATATAGTCTATATTTCAGTTTTTGTTTTTATTTTCACCACAAAGAAATAATAACCATTGTAATTAATTAAATTAAATTTATATTAAATACAGTGGTAAAATCTGTAAATTAAAAATTCAAAAATAAATTACTTAATTTGTTATAAATGCAAAAGCTAAATGTGTAAATAAAAAAATATTTAATCTGATATCTATGTTCCCAAACAATTTTCACTTATCATATTATCTATGTTTCCAAACAGTACTAACAATTACTTCAGTTTTAATAATAATACTAGATTATGACCCGCGCTTTGGAAGCGCAGAATATTTTACGATGAAAATTTTCACTAATAACTTAACAAATATTTTGGTAACTTTTAAAGAGTGTATTTAAAATATTTTTGCATTTAAATCAGTGTTTCTAAATTCAACCCGATTGTGATTATACCGGTTAATCCGAAGATCTGACAATTCAATTTAGGTTTTTAAAATATTCATATTAACAAAAATCACTAAAATCCGAGACTAACCGATTGAACTGATGGATGACCAATATGTAATCTAATTTGATTTAAATTGTAGTAGTTTCATAATTTGTAATCTTAAAATCCAAATTTTAAAGTTCATTATTTTGCAATTTATGAAATTATGATGTTTCTACAAAATTTTAAAGATAAAATGATAGATATAAAATTTTTAAGATTAATTATTGTATTGTTTGGAAACATTGATAGTAGTATAAAAATATATTGTTTGGAAACATTGATAGTAGTATAAAGAAATAAGTATATTGTTTGGAAACATGTATAGTAGTATAAAGAAAGAAACATTAGTGATTTAATGTAGGTTTAACTATAAAGTATAAATGTGTATTTAATTTAAAAACTTACAAAATAAATGTTAGGTCCAATAGAATGTTTCTGTTTTAATAAGATAGATATATATTTTTTCTTTTAGAAACTTATATGGTTTTTAGTTGGAGTTGCTCTAAGGGAATAGATTTATGAGCTGGAGTAACCAATTATTATCGAAGCTGACTTTTGTTTCTATTTATTTAAATTATATAACTTAAATATTATTAGTTGCCATTTTTTTAAATGATCGTATCATTGGTTGTAAAGGTCTACTCCCCATAGTCTTTCTTATATTGTGTAGAGAGGTCTGGTCCATAGAGAAGACTACTTATTGTTTCCTTTTTTTTGGGGCAAACTATACTTATTGTTTCCTTAAATTATACTATACTGAGGGAATATTGGGCATTTAATTCCTGAACCTTTTGAAATCAGCAATTTAAATACCAAACTATTGCTAGAGCTATTTTATTTCCTAACTATTTGTTGACTTGGCAAATCAAAGACTCAAAAAGTCAGCTGTTAACTCAATAACGTTTTCCGTTATTTTTTATTACTCACGTTCTTTGTTGAAACATGAAATCTCCAAATAAGAACCCTAATCTGAAAGAGAAAGCGATTCCGGCAAGAACAGAACAATTTCCGGTGAGAAAATGGTGAAGACATTTACCGGAAGACGAGGAAGATTCAGAGATAAGTTTCCGATTCGAAGGGGATCATCGAATCCTATAGTTCCCGATGTTTCCAGTGTTGCTAAAGAACCCAAAAATTCTGAAGTGCCAAGAGTTCTTGAAGTTTGAGCTGTTTGAAGGCAGAGTTTCTTGTTCTTCTCGAAGTTCTTCATCACGTTGTTGGAGATATCTTATTTCGCCAGAAATCACCTCTATGGTCACCGGAATCACGTTCTCTCAAAACTAGGATTCCAAATTTGGAATTTCGATTTATGCCGTAAGTTAGGGGAATTAAAACTATCGGCAAACGTTTAAGGTTTAACTGCTGACTTCGTAGTTTTTAATTGGCCGGGTCAACAACTAGTTAGGGCATTAAATCGCGCGAGCCATAGTTTGAGATTAAAGTTGCCGATTTCAAATACTTGGGGAATTAAATGCCCAATTTCCTCTATACTGAGTGTCATTTTCAAAAATTAAATCTATAAACCAAAAATGTTACTTCCAAATTGTAGCTCCAAAGAATGTAAAAGTAACAGAGAAGTTGACTTATTCCTTTTCTTTGTGTGCAAACTTTAAGTTCATCAATTTAAAATTATAGGTTACAGAAAAAAGAGCAGAAAAAGAGAGAGAGAGGGAATTATTGTCTATCTTCAATAAAACATACGACAACAGAAATTAAACCAAATAGAGTTTGATAATGTAATGACCGCAACATCAATACCAAATAGGGAGATAGGCCTTTTCTCAAGAAAAAGAAAAAAAAAATCCAGGGAGATGATCCATTCATAGAATGCACATTTTTGTACAGATTAGTCTTATAAACTCTTTCATTGGTCCCGAATCCGAAAACTAATAATAAAAACACATAATTGCGGTGATAAAAGTCACGACAAAGCCAGTAAACTACACCAACTCAGACCTACAAAAAAAGACGAAAAACAGAATAACCTATCAACCTAATTAAATAAGAAAGTAATAAATCAAAGGATATAATATTATGTAGTACTAGGTAGATGCCTTCGCGGATCTAAATATTCTGTAACAACAAATTTATTATAATTTGTCAAATTAAAATATATATTTTTTTCATTCTGTGTTTTTTTGTTAAATATATCCTAAAGAACAACTTTTTTAAAAGATCAATATAACTATTTTAAATATTTTTTTGATATTTTGTATTGATAGTTATAGTAAAATTAGCTATATATATAATATTCATGATTCAGTTTTTAATAATTAATATAAGTTTTGAAGCTATATAACACTGAAACTTTTGAAATATTTTATCTATTTTAGAAATACTTGATTGCTAAATATAATTTTATGAAGCATTATATATTATATAAATCATATATTTAATTACCATAAATTATTGTGTGCATATATTTATATTGTTTGGATAATGATAAAACTGGATTTTGAACTGATTTTCTTACTCGTAAAATAAATAAAAATTTGAAAATTTATTAAAAAGTCAAATTATAAAAAAAGTTCTCAAACTCTCTATATGATTGAACCTGAAAAAAATCAATTAAGTGATTTCTTATTTAATGTAAAATAAAATTTTAAAATTGATTTATAAATTAATTTATCGCTTATATAATTATAACTTCTGTGGTCTATCTACTAGTATGTAAAACAATTTATCAAAATCACATATCAATCCAGTGGGAGGTTTTTCAATTATATCGTAAAGATCGTTAGCCCATGTGACTATTCGTTTATTATAATTTTTGGTAAACCCATTTGCTATATATTTAAGAGAAATTTGCTGTAAGAGTCACATTTCTACTTATTAATAGCCTAATGAGTCACTTTCTTATACTACACCACTTTTCCCCAACTATTAGTTTCCAACCGATGGGAAGAAGCTTATGTTGTTTTCTCTCAACCATTAATATAACTAACTAAATGAAGAGAAGGCGGGCTTTTATCACAGCCGTGGATCTGCAAAACGGATGGACGTCCCAGATTGCCTCTCTCAGATCTGCACATGACTGCTATCTGCTTCAACATCCACCCTTAGATTTTAAACTGTACTTGACAATCGGACGGCCCTTAATTTTCCTGTGTTTTACCTCATCCCCACCTCATCGTCGTTTCTCTGTTTATTCGTTTTCACCTCTCCATCTTTTACCGTCGTTGTTCATGTCCCTCACCCTGTAAATTTCCTGCTAATCTCCTGTTAACAAGGTTTATCATTCCTCTAAACTTGATTATCTTGATCTTGATTAATCTCCCTTTTTAGCTCACGTGACTTAACTTTTTATTTTCTCGATTTCAGAGCTCGCAATGGCTGAGCATTGCATGGTCATCGCCGGTGAGTGGCAAATCTCCGCTGACAACCACTGGAATTTCTCGATAGACAAAGACCACATGACCCGAATTGTCTCCCTCCGATCCGGCATAACATTGACGGAATTACTGAACACTGTGTTCAAGGAGTTCTTTGACAACACTGAACTACTCCGCACTGCCTCTCTGAGCTACTGGCCTCCGAACTCGAAGGAACTAGCAACAGGATTAACGACACCACCAGTTATGCTTACAAACGATGGGGCTGTTTCCTACTTTTACCAGCACTTCCAAACCAACAAAGGAATGAACCTCTTTGTTACTTTCAACTCTCAGCCGCGCCCTTGTCAGACAAGCCATGTTGATGAGAACCCTTTACCCTTCACCACTCCGAATCAACCAATAAAGAGGACTCACAGTCCATTCTCTTCCTCCGGTCTTCGCCACCCCTCAACTGCTGGTTCTAAAATCCCTGGCTTCTCTCTATTCAATGATGACGAATTGAGTTTCTCTCAGGATCGCCCGCCTGTACAGAGCTCATATCGTACACCTGTTCGCCCCGCGAGCTGCCCTTCTGTACAATTACCCAATTCTCCACTTGTTCAGCCTAACACTTATCCACCTGTTCAGCCTAGCAGTTATCCACCTGTTCAGAAGGGCATCTATACAATGTCCGGACAGCCTTCCTCTGCGTCTCCAATTCCTGCCGGCTCTATTCCCACTGAGGACACTACAGATCGACCCTTTCTTAATGCACGTAGATCGTGTCCACCAAAACCCTCTCGTTTATCTCTTATAGACGAAACTGTCTTGTGTGGAGATGAGATGCTAGAAAACATGTTCAAAGAAGACCCAGAAAACATACCCGACAGCTGGGTAACTGATGACGATGAGGAAACTGAGTCTGACGCGTCGGTTCCTGCTGATATTGATGATGTCCAAACTCGAGGGTACGATGAAGATTTCTGGACTCCTCTAATTGATAAAAATCTTGGTGGTTCAGATGCGCCAGAGCTTATGGCGGGGATTTCAGTTCCTAAAACCGCCCCTCACATCATCCACTGCACCACTGGTGACGCTTTTGATCACACCGTCCTTGTATCTGGCGAACTCCCACCATACTGCAAACCTGACCCGGGGTCTTCCTCATCCTATAGGGCCCCTCAGACTTCTACACCTGTTCAGAGCCGAAGTTGTCCACCTGTACAGAGCCGTAGCTGCCCGCCCGCTCCCAGGGGTGATGCCTCAACCAGTACTGGTATAACACGTGCTCAGCAGGACCAGATAAGGCCTCCCACTCCACCTTCAAGAGAAACCAGACCTCTGTCAGAGATCAGCGACGAGGAATTTGATGTCCCACCACTGTTCGACGACACTTTGTATGAAGCCGACGATGTCCCTGATTTGGATATTGACGATGATGAACCATATGTTGGGAAGTTGTATGCCTCAAAACAAGACTGCCAGATTGGCATTGCCATTTATGCAATCAAGGAACAGTTTCATTTCAGGCAGACCAGAACCAGTAGGCATTCCTTTGTCCTCAGTTGTCATGATACTCGCTGTGATTGGAGAATCCTTGCTAAGGAGCTGACCACGTGTGGCTACTACACCATCAAGAAGTCTCAGTTGAATCACACATGCGACATGGACACTCGCAGGCTTTACAAAAAACGTGCTACTGCTAAGGTGTTGGAACATATCTATCGCTCTAAAAATGGAGATCCCACGGATGCACCCAAAGCTCTCCAACTTCAGCAACTTATCCTTGAAGACCTCTGCGTTTCTGCTTCCTACACGAAATGCCACCGCGCTAAAGGAATTGCACTAGACCTTACCCATGGTAATGCAGAGGAATCTTTCCTCAATGTTGCAGACTACTTTGAGAGGCTGAAAGCTACTAATCCAGGGACCATCACTGCAATCGAAACCGAGGTTGATGATGAAGGGAATACACGCTTCCTGTACGCTTTCCTAGCCTTTGGTGCATCTATTCTAGGTTTCCGCCGCCTACGCCCCGTTTTGATTATTGATGACACACACTTAAGTGGGAAATACAAAGGGGTACTGCTCACTGCTAGTGGTCAAGATGGTAACTTCCAAGTGTTTCCCCTCGCCTTCGCTGTTGTTGATGGAGAAACAGAAGAGGCCTGGACGTGGTTCCTGAGCAAAGTAGAAAGGATCATTGCTGATTCTAACACTCTCAGCATCATCTCGGATCGCCATGCCTCCATTGTCAAAGCCAAAAGTTTGGTTTTTCCCAAGGCACACCATGGAGCCTGCATTGTTCACCTCATGTGAAATATTGTCTCCCGTTATAAAAGCAAGGGCCTTGCTAAGATGGTATGTGAGGCTGCATTCTCATTCCGCCGGTCAGATTTTGATAAGAACTTTGACAAGATCAAGATAGCTAATGCAGCCTGCTTCAAGTACCTTGAAGACATTGGCACTGCAAAATGGAGTCGCACTTACTTTAAGGGCAACCGTTACAACCTCCTCACCAGCAACGTTGCAGAACAGTTGAATAATGCTATCTCCAAATCTAGATCTTTTCCAATTGTTGAGATGTTCATGTTCATCCAGCGGATGCTTACTAGGTGGTTCTCAGCTAGGCGGACTAAATCATCAAAACACAGGGGGTTGGTCACACCAGAGGTTGATAAGGTCATGCAGACACATGTGAGACTTACCAAAGGGAGCAAGATTTATCCATCTAGGGACTGGAGCTTCTCAGTTAGAGGCCTCTTTGGCCATGGTAACACTGTACACCTGGATACCAAGGCGTGTACATGCCAGGTTTTTCAGAAACTCAAAATCCCATGCGGCCACGCACTGCTCGCCGCTGATTCTGTTGGTCTCCCCTACAACCAACTTGTTGGCGACTTCTACAAGACACAACACTGGATTGAGACATATTCCGGTGTCATTTACCCAGAGGCCCCAGTTGGCGAACAATCAATCCCTACAGAGATTGCTGATTTAACGATCTACCCGCCACGAACTCGTCGCCCTTCTGGCAGGCCTAGGGAGGGGAGAATCCCATCTACTGGCGAAATCCCTGTAAGTCACACGTTCTTCAATTCACCCTTTCAATAAATTCCAAATTGTAAGATCCTGACTCCTTCTTATTTTAAAATCAGCCTGCAAAGAAGACCAAAACTGTCCCAAACAAGTGTACTCGTTGCGGACAAACTGGTCACAATAGGACACGCTGCGTTGTCCCTCTCTGACTTTGGTTAATTTAATATCCAAGTGATCTATCTTTTGGATATGATGTCTTGTGTATTTCATGGTTTTAACCATCCATTTTGCATTCATTTTGATTATTTAAGTTAGTATTTAGGTTTGTCTAGGTTGCATTGCATGGTTTTTATGTGTTTTCAGGTTTGGAGAAGTACTAATCAGATTTTGGAGCTTAAGAAGTCATGAAACGTCCAAATGGTGGGTAATGGTGCGGTAGCAGGCAACCACCGCGGGCTAAGGCAGGCCGCGACCATGACGACCGCAGGCAACCACCGCGGGCTAAAGCAGGCCGCGACAAGAACTCGACGAGTTCGACAGAGAGTTTCGCGGGCCGTCATCGCAGGAAGCAGAGGGGCGCGGCCTGGGCATGCATTTCGCGGGCTGTCTTCGCGGGCTTAAGGAGGCTGCGGCCGAAGTTTAAAACAGACTTTATCCAGCTTCTATTTGGGTCGGCCCAGGGTTGTTGGGTTGACCCGGTTCGAGTTTTAGCCTAGTATAAATACATTTTAGACCTAAAGGTTATCATATCTTGTTTTCTTTGTAATCACATTAGCTATTTTGGTGAAAGACTTAATCTTGAGCTTCTTTTCATCTCTATCTCTTGTGATTATTGATCAATCTTGACCACTAAGCATGATTAACCTTCAATCATCCATGGGTTTTGGGTTATTCATGTCTATTAGTGAGTAGTAACCTTTTGGATTCATGGGCTAGGGTGATTAGAGTGATTAAGTGAAGATCTAAGGGTGTTTAGTGTTAGATCTCTTGTTTCCTTGCTTGTCTACTTCTCTTAATGCTAGATTAATGTTGGCCTCTTTATTCTAGAGCTCTAGACATTTCCTACCCACAAGGTGTTTGATGAAATGTCTGAACCAAGTAGAGCTTGCTCTAAACTTACCTTACACAAAGACCATTGTGTTAAGGGAGTTTAGATAGTTAGTAGACTCATCCTTAATGATTGCTTAGATCTTTTAGGCTCAAAGACCTTTGATGTCTAGTTGATTAAAGCAAATGAGCATTCTTCTTGACCATAGAGCTTGCTTATTTCAGTGTTCTAGACTTAAGGAAGTTATTGATTGAAAGTTTGCCATCCTTAGATTGGATCTTAATCACTTAAAGTCAAATGCCTAGCCCCATGAGTCCTATTGTCCAAGATTGATTAAAAGCTTGTTTCTTTATTGCACTTTAGCATAGTTCTAATTCATATCATCATTGAAATCCTGATTGCACTTAGATTAAGCATAGATTTGTATTCTCAGTGCATTGAAATCACATAGGATTGGTTCGACATCTCACATACTACTTCATTTGATAGGGACCTGAAAAGTCCTGTTATCAAATTGGCGCCGTTGCCAAGTTCTATTGTGATTTTGACATTGGGATTTGGTCATTTGCTTGAGACTAAGTCATTTTTATTATTATTGTGATATTGGCTCTGCTTTTTCCTCTTTCTTTTTCATTTCAGGTGTATGAACTTGAGAAGTAGAGGGACTACAAACCTCACTCCTCTAGTATCAGACATCCGGGCTTTGGAAAGAGAGAATACAAGAAGAAGGAGGGAAGAGGAGCAACAGGCTCATTTCAACAGATTGAGTTTTGATATGGCTCACCATCAGAACCCGAATCAAGATAGAGAGATCCCCTTGGAAGCTGTCCAAGAGGGAAATGGTCAAGGAGCTGCCAACCTTCGACCACAACACCCACAGCGCCAAGCTCGCGCAATTGGAACCTATGATCGCCCTCACATTCATGGTCATATGTTGGGAATCAGAGCACCTGCTGTAGAGAACAACAACTTTGAGATCAAGTCAGGACTGCTCAACACCATTGAGAACAACAAGTATCATGGTCTTGCTACTGAAGATCCTTTTGACCACTTGGACAAGTTTGATAGCTACTGTGGTTTGTCCAAGACCAATGGAGTGTCAGAAGATGCTTTGAAGCTCAGGCTCTTTCCTTTCTCTCTGGGAGACAAGGCAAGACAGTGGGAGAAGTCTCTCCCAAGTGACTCTATCACTACTTGGGATGAGTGCAAGGAAGCCTTTCTAGACAAGTTATTCTCCATCTCCAGGACAGCTAAGATCAGAAATGAGATCTCTGGGTTTCAGCAGAGGAACTTAGAAAGTTTCAGTGAAGCATGGGAGAGGTTCAAAGGCTACCAAGCTCATTGCCCACACCATGGCTTCTCCAAAGAAAGCTTGTTGAGTACCTTCTACAGGGGAGCTATACCACAGTGTAGAAACAGACTTGATACAGCCAGCAATGGATTCTTCTTGGGCAGAAACGAGGTGGATGCAGAGGAGCTGATAGAGAACATGGCCAAGAGTGATTCAGTATACAGTGAGGATCATGATAGAGTCAACAGAAGTGATGATCAGCAGACCAAGAAAGAGCTCAAGTCTTTGGAAGAGAAGCTGGACCTACTTCTTGCCAACAAAGCTAAGCTGGATCAGATGAAATCAGTTGGGGAACAGCAACAAAAGCAGGTTGCTGAGATCAAGAAGATTGATGGCTTGGAAGGACATGAAGAGGTGTGCTTTATCAACAACAATGGAACTTGGTATAGGAAAGAGCCCAACTTTCAATACCAAAACAACTACCAGCAAAAGCCCCTCTACAACAACCAACAAGGTGGTTATCAAAGCAACCAGCCTACTCAAGCTAGAGGAAGCTCTTCTCAAGCTCAAGTTCCAAGTTCAACCACGGAATCTATGTTCAAACAAATCCTAGAAGCTCAAGGGAAATTTGCTAAAGACATTGGAGATGAGTTCAAGGCTGTTCATGCCAAGATTGATGGAACTTATTCTGACCTCAACAACAAGTACATGCAACTTGCCTCTCACGTCAAAGCTTTAGAGAGCCAGGTTGCTTCTTTGCCTTCAACCTCCAAGCAGCCTATGGGAACCCTACCAGGGAAAGCAGAGGCAAACCCAAGAGAACATTGCAATGTTCTCCTCTCTAGTGACACTTCTCAGGTCGCCAACTACAAGAGAGAGGTAGATGAGATTGAAAGATTGGTGTTTGGAACTGAAATTGAACAGGTTGAGCATGTGGTTGTTGCAACAGCTGAGTCCAAGATTGTACAAGAAGCTGACAGGATAGTTGCAGTAAAGGTTGAGCAGAGAAGAGAGCACAAGGCTGAGAAACCAGTTGAGAGAAGATCTGATCAGAGGCTGAATGTGGTGAAGCAGGAAGACACTGAGGTTGAGCTATCCCCCTATGACAAGCTCCCTTTTCCAGAGAGATTCCTCACCAAAGCTCAAAAGAAGGTGGTCTCCAAATTCAGAAAAGACTTGAGTGATATTGGAGTAAGGCTTCCAGAGATTCACAACATGCAAGCTGCTCATGTCCAGATGATGCTCATCAAAGACATTCTAGACCACCAAGCTGAAGTAGCAGAGCTCCTGGACATCTCTACACTCAAGCTTGATCCACCAATCCCACCCAAGTCCCTCCCTAAACTAGGACACCAAGGGATGTTCACTTTGCCTTGTTCCCTTGGAAAGCTTAACTTTGATGATGCTCTAGTGGATTCTGGTGCAAGTGTGAATGTGATCTCACTTGAGGTGATGAAGAGTCTAGGGATTGAGCACATGCTACAAGACACATCTACGCTCCAATTTGGGGATTCCTCATCTACAACCCCAATTGGTATCATCAAGGATTTCCCTTTGAAGCTTGGAGCATGCACCATCCCTATAGACCTCACTGTTTTGAAGATGGAAACTGGGAAGATAGTCCCATTGATCCTTGGCACTCCATTGCTCACAACAGTGGGAGCTTGCATAGACTTCGCCAACAACAAAGTCACACTCCTAAATGTGAACAAAGCTGTCTCCTACCCTCTTCAATCACCTAAGTTGAAACCTGAGTATTGTGGCACAATAACTTGTGGAGTATCCTCCATTGAGAAGACAAAGGCTGAGCTGAGTGGTATTGAGAATGAGGTTCTTGGTGAAGAGTCCCCTAAGGAGAAGTGTGATGAGCACTTGGAAAGTGCTCCAAAGGAAGAGGTGAGTGAAGCCACAAAGGCCTCCCATAACAAGAAGAAGATTGTGAAGGAATCTCACCCTCCACCTCTTGAGAAGACTCTTCACACCCTCACTCTCCACCCAATGAAACTCAAGGATGGAGCTATTGAGTATAAGATCAAGTGCAAGGGAAGGTCTAAGCCATTCTCAAGTGCAACGGCCATCATTACTCCACAGTTCCAAGATGATCCAATCAAGCTTCAAGAGCTTCTCTCTCAAGTCCTCACCATCACTCTGGAAGGTGGGAAGGATCCTCCTTCTCACTAGTACAAGAGAAAAGGTAGTCAAGCTAGTGACTCAAAACAAGCTCACTTGGGAGGAATTCCCATGGTTATCTTTGTCTATAAATTTGCAATTTTCATTTCTTTATGTTTTCAATAAGTGCGGTAGAAGTTTCAGGCCAGGTCCAAGTTCCAGCTCTAGACACCCATTACCGCACCTCACTCACCACTTGAGGTATCACTCCAACCCTTCTTTGTACATGTCATTGCCTTTATCATATTTTCGGTATCTCCTTCTCTCTTACTCACACAGAGACTGTGTGATTTAAGTGTGGGGGAGGTACCAAGTATTTGATCATGTTTGCTTTGTTAATTGTGAGTCTCATGCATTGCATTGTACATTCATATATGCATAGAAAAACCACAAAAATTAAAATTTTTGAAAAATGCATAAAAAGAATCATGTAGTTGCATTACTTGCATTCTTAGAATTGAGTCTAGATCATATAGGTTGCATTCACTTGCATATGGAGCAGCTGTTGATAATTCCTTGTAAAGAACACTTATTTGCACTGAAAGTGACACCCTAGTTAAGCATATCAAGTAGCCTAAGCATCTTTTTAAAACCTTGCACGCTTCGAGCCTTGAAAACTCTTTTTGAAACTTGTATGCTTGCTTGCCATTGACATTGTTCTGAAAACCAGCTCCAAACTGAACTTAGGCTTAAATGAACTTAATGTCTCTCGCTTATGGGCATTTGCATACTTGATCATGGTTCTCATACACATTTGGGTTATCTTTTTCCATTGTACCACTCTTTGTTAACCCAAATGGAACTCCCTCACCCTTGAGCCCTTGCCTTTCTTTGAAGCCAACATTGATTTGCATGAGTGAGGCCTTTTCTGATAGCTTGTCATGTGCAAAATCTTGAGAGTATTAGAGGCGACATGGATTTGTTCTCATCTCTTGCTAGCATAGGATCATTATTTGAGCTAGCTTCTAGGATGATGGTTGGGTTTATGTCCTTTATGAGTTTGTATCTTGGGTTTGGGTAGTGAGAAAATTGAGGAAGATGAGCAAAAGAGTGTAGATTGAAAAGAAAAGCCTTAGGGACTTTAGAATGAAAAGAAAAGAAAGCTCTAGCTTGTGCTATTTGACTCCTTCCCCCTAAATTTTTTTAAAAAAAAAGAGAAGAAAAGAAAAAGAAAACAAAAAGAAAAAAAAATGATAAGAAGAATCAATAAGATAGTGGGGAAGGGAAAATAGAAGTAAGAGCTAAGTATTGAGTAAAGTTTGTCCCTAGTTGGCTAAGTAAAAAGAAAAGAAAAAGAGAAATTTGTTCATTGGGGTAGACATGAAAATGAGTTGCCATTTGGGTTATGGAATGAAGTGAATGGTGATAGAACTTGTAATCACTTAGGAAAAGGGTAGAATGATGAGAATGGATCCATGTATGCATGAGTTGCTTCTAATCTTAGATAAATTTTGCATAATGATCAAGCTCCTTGTTCTTGAGTGATAACTACTTTAAAATGATGCATTTGAACCCTTCTCTTCTTTCACTTTAAACCATTTGTTTACCTAGCCAAATGATTGAGATCATGTGCCCATTTGTGAGAATCCACCTTGTGTATGTGTGTGTGAATCAATGTGAGAGCTGGTAGGAAGACTTGTTGGTTGATGAGTATTGCATCTTGTGTAAAGGCATAAGAGTATCTTGATAGGCCTAGAGAAGCTAGAGTGTAATAAGAGAGTTGCTCATGCTATTTGCTATGTTTCTTTAGGATGTCAAGTTGAGTGTTTTTTGTGTTTTCTTCTCCTTCTTGATCTTGAAAGTTTACTTGTGGACAAGTAAAGGTCTAGTGTGGGGGAGTTGATGTCTTGTGTATTTCATGGTTTTAACCATCCATTTTGCATTCATTTTGATTATTTAAGTTAGTATTTAGGTTTGTCTAGGTTGCATTGCATGGTGTTTATGTGTTTTCAGGTTTGGAGAAGTACTAATCAGATTTTGGAGCCTAAGAAGTCATGAAACGTCCAAATGGTGGGTAATGGTGCGGTAGCAGGCAACCACCGCGGGCTAAGGCAGGCCGCGACCATGACGACCGCAGACAACCACCGCGGGCTAAAGCAGGCCGCGACGAGAACTCGACGAGTTCGACAGAGAGTTTCGCGGGCCGTCATCGCAGGAAGCAGAGGGGCGCGGCCTGGGCATGCATTTCGCGGGCTGTCTTCGCGGGCTTAAGGAGGCTGCGGCCGAAGTTTAAAACAGACTTTATCCAGCTTCTATTTGGGTCGGCCCAGGGTTGTTGGGTTGACCCGGTTCGAGTTTTAGCCTAGTATAAATACATTTTAGACCTAAAGGTTATCATATCTTGTTTTCTTTGTAATCACATTAGCTATTTTGGTGAAAGACTTAATCTTGAGCTTCTTTTCATCTCTATCTCTTGTGATTATTGATCAATCTTGACCACTAAGCATGATTAACCTTCAATCATCCATGGGTTTTGGGTTATTCATGTCTATTAGTGAGTAGTAACCTTTTGGATTCATGGGCTAGGGTGATTAGAGTGATTAAGTGAAGATCTAAGGGTGTTTAGTGTTAGATCTCTTGTTTCCTTGCTTGTCTACTTCTCTTAATGCTAGATTAATGTTGGCCTCTTTATTCTAGAGCTCTAGACATTTCCTACCCACAAGGTGTTTGATGAAATGTCTGAACCAAGTAGAGCTTGCTCTAAACTTACCTTACACAAAGACCATTGTGTTAAGGGAGTTTAGATAGTTAGTAGACTCATCCTTAATGATTGCTTAGATCTTTTAGGCTCAAAGACCTTTGATGTCTAGTTGATTAAAGCAAATGAGCATTCTTCTTGACCATAGAGCTTGCTTATTTCAGTGTTCTAGACTTAAGGAAGTTATTGATTGAAAGTTTGCCATCCTTAGATTGGATCTTAATCACTTAAAGTCAAATGCCTAGCCCCATGAGTCCTATTGTCCAAGATTGATTAAAAGCTTGTTTCTTTATTGCACTTTAGCATAGTTCTAATTCATATCATCATTGAAATCCTGATTGCACTTAGATTAAGCATAGATTTGTATTCTCAGTGCATTGAAATCACATAGGATTGGTTCGACATCTCACATACTACTTCATTTGATAGGGACCTGAAAAGTCATGTTATCAGGATAGCAAATTCACCTAGGATCAGCTCTGCTTTTGTTTCTATTTTGTCTATTGGCTTGCATGTCATAAACCTTCTGAACATGTAATAGTTGTTACTTCTCCCTGCTACGAACTTGTAATGGCTGCCGTATTAACTTTTTGGTATTTTGGCTTGCTGGATGAAAAAAAATTTAAAAATCACTATCTACTCCCTCCACAACAACAGTACATAAGTTCGGTCACATTCACGTACAGCTGCTCCATCACCAAGTACATGTGTACGGACAACCATATGTCCAGACATCAGAAAAAATTTCTGCCTACAGCAAAAGCCCAAAAGCCCAACTGTGTAAAATGCCAAAAAAAAACGTTGTCCATTACAAATTACAGAAATCTAACTGCCTTTGAAACGTCGTCGTTTTTACTAGTGCCCTCTATCTACAATTGGGGGTAAATCGACATTTTAGGGTTCAACATCAATCGCCCCCAAACAAACAAAAAAAAACAGAATGGGAGACACTCAGAGAGGATTTCCGACGTACTGTAGGTGCGGGACTCGGGTTTCGCGGTTTACCTCCAAAACCACCTCAAATCCTGGCCGCCTATTCCACAAATGCCCCTACGGTGAAAAGGTTTGTAAAACCTGGATCGGGTGTTACGTCATCTGTCCAATTTCTGTCACGCATTAGGAACTAGAACGGGTTACCTGTTTGCTGGTTGTTAGAGGGGTTAATTGCCGGTGGATAACCATTAACAGACCTGTTACTAAATTCTAATTTTTTTTAAATCTGTAAAGTAATCGTTATCATCTTTTCAAATGGACTGACGTCTCTATGGTGGAAGAGATTGAGGATATTAAGGAGATATTAGATACTTTACAAGCTCAGACATCCTAAAACGCCAAGGGTTTACAATCTTGCCAATCGGATATACAAGCACTGTCGGCAGAAGCTCAGTCATCATTCAGTCTAGCAACGGGTGCATCAAAGGAGCTGCTTGTTTATCAGGACGATATTCAAGCTGTCAAAATGGAGCTTAAAAGCTTGAAGAACATGGTTGTCTGTGTCACCATCTTCGCCGTTTTCTATATGTTCTGTAAGTAAAAGGTTAACCCTATCGGCTTTAGTTCTAGATCCAGACATTTCGCCATTTTCTATATGTTCTGGATCCAGACATTTCCATGTATCTAGTCATGTATTCCCGGTAACCAGTGGTCTAATGTTCCACTGAGAATGTTTAACCGAATTTTCTCATGTAATTCCACTTCGATTAAGTAATGTAAGCAGTCACTGTTGAATTTTTAAACTTGTTCATCTCATTTTTAAAGGGTGTACGTCTTACCTAATATCCAGCCATTCAGCACCCTCCCCGTACACCAACTACATCTACGCTGTACGACCCACTAGGCGTACAAGTACGGGCATGTTGGTTCGTTATGACGGCCACGAAGACTACCATGATAACGAGCAAAGCCGTGATACCCCCAGCGATGATGCATTTCTTCTTCTTGTTTCCTTTATCGAAGCCCATTTTTTCTTCTTTTCTTTTATCAAACTTCACAATTTCAAGAAATTAAAGAACAAATCCACAACTACGTATTCTAAAAAAAACATACACATTCTACACAACAGTCAAACAGTCTACATTAACACTTATCCGCAAAATGTCATAAACCTTAAAAAAGCCACGTCCAAAATCAAAACAAATAGTTAGGTTTATGTTTTACATCGTCACTCAGAGATGACACCCTAGCATAGTACACAACCCTGAAACAAATACATCCCAAAAAATGTCAAACCTCTACACGCATATCTAGTTACTTACATCACCTCCAATGTACAAGGGTACAACCCAATCCTTGTACACATCAATAGCATACTGCTTCCTGAAAATATCAACCACACTGTCAGACAGGTCTTCAACATCCGGCTCCTTAACCCCCGTAGCCGCCAACTCCATGTACTTCATCGCAACTGGACCGCAATCACCACTCCTGGTGTTCTGGTAACCATCAGCCATCAACTTCACCCCAAAAGGTTCTACACCACGCACACCAATAAACTGAGATGGGCAAACCTTCCTCACCAGGTAGGGCAGCATCTTAGCAACTGGTGTCATTATTTTAATCACCTCCTCCATTTGCCTCAGACTACGGTCAGGGTCATAAACTAGCACACTCCAATCAAGAATACTCAATTGCAAGCCCACCCAGTGATTTGTCCCCCAAATCATCGGTGTATACACTTTATCCACATCCAAACCCAGTTTCTTCCCCGGCTGAGTTAGATAAGCAGCAAGCTTTGGGTCTGAAAACACCCGGCTTTTGTACGTAGCAGCATTGAACGACCTAGCCTTCTGACTCAACTGCTCCATAAACCAAGGAGCCACAAACATTGCCCGGTTAGCTTTCAAAACGTCGGCATGCCTCTGCCCAATGTAGTCCACCAACACCTCCATATGCTGCCACAACAAACCAACAAAAAAATTAAACACACACAAGCCAAGGGAACTTAGATCAAAGTAAAAATCCCATACCTTGCTGCTCACCAATTTCTGGGGTGTCGCCAAGTCCAGGAAAAACTGGTTGTCAAGATTATAATCCCGAGCCCCGAGATGCAGCCTGCTCAGGCAAGGTGACTTCACAATCAGCCATGGCAAACAAACACAAAGATGATGATATCAGAAGTAAAGCAGCCATAAAAAAACATACACTTTCGGATTAGACATTAACACTTTCTCGAAGTACCCATAGTCAATATCTTCAGCATCCGGCACTATCTGATCCAGGGTGAATGGCGGCTTCGCGAGAAGCAAAGAAGCCAAATTTGCCTCCAACTCAACCGGCTTATGCTTCTCACTTGGGGGGCCGGGGGATAAGTCACTAAGATCTGTTATCGTCTTCCCATTTGCCTTATCAATTTTTACAGGTGTCCCCCCCCCCTCTATCTCAGTTACCTTCACCTCATCTCCCGAATCTCCTTCCACCCTCTGGCCTCGGGTTCCATCAACGACAATATCACCTTCACCTGGTTCCTGCGGGCACAAATCAGAAATAACAAAAATATGTCAGCCATACGCGTACACCCGTTCAGTGACGCACCCGTACACAACAAAGAGCATGTACACCACCACCAGCAGTCTTGTACAAATACTTTGGTTTTAGGGCATTCAACAGGATCCTCTTCGCCATCGCCTTTGCTATCCGGCACATCAACAGATGCCTGTACAAGAAAAGGGCAAAATTAACGTTTCATTAATATATGTCCCTATCTCCCATCAAGCCAATAAGTAGAGCAACAATCACACAGCTTCACTTACCTCGTCACTTTTACCCTCACCAGACAAAACCTCTTCCTTGCTTCCTTCAGTACCACCGATAACAACCACAGAAGTCATTTCCTATCACACATTCCAGAAAAAAATTACAGAAGCAAAACAAAACTTGAGCCAGCTTAAAGGTCATCATAAGCTAATTCATCACCTTATTAGGCTGCAAAAGATTATCAACAAGCACACCCGATCCATCTCCACCACCATACTCCTCGAACAGAACATCAACAAGCTTGTCCAGACGCTCCGCATCCTGCATGTTTACGGGGGAAAAATCAGGAGTCCATAAATACAGAAGGACACTAAATCAAAACTTACTTTCTCCTCAGCGACATAGTATGTCGAGCTGGTTGTCCCACGGTACAGTACAGCTCCTCGGTGGTCAAAAACGCCTTCCTCCACCCACTGCAGTGGCACACCATCCCCTTCCTTGAGGGGTACAAGTACAGGCGGCTGTCCGCCTGATGAACTATCAGCATCATTCAAAACATCCTTCTCTGGTGAACCGTCATCCTCTTCCTCCTGACCACAACTTGCGTCTTTAGAAGAGCCACTGTTTCCGCAGTCCTCACTCACCAAATCACGCTTCGGGCCTGCACTCTCGGCCTCAGATGCATCCAAGTAGCTTTTTCCACAATCTTTCAGAGGCTCATCATCAGCCTGATCGCTATCATCACCACCTCCACCACTATCCCCGTCGTGTTTACTGTCGCCGCCATCACCTTGATAACTGTCACCGCCTTGATAACTGTCACCTACCTGATCGCTATCATCACCCCCTCCACCACTATCCCCGTCGTGTTTACTGTCGCTGCCATCGCCTTCACTTCCGTTGTCAGGTTGCTTACCAGCGCCAAGAACGTCCTCTTCATAAGAAGAATCCTTCTCCTGTACAACTTTGGTGCTCTTCCTCCTTTTCTTCCTAGCACTACACAACAGCTCTTTTCTGGGTGTGACATTTTTCCTCGTACGCTTACCCACCCTTCGACTCAGCCTTTCAACCAATTTTTCGAGAACTGACACCCTTGCTTCCACCGCCTCATATCGGTCATCATCAACCAAAGCTGGACGCCTAAAATAACCACTCACCCGTCTTTGCTTCAGTGTTGGCCCAACAGCAGCACCTGCTCTCATTGTGGCCTCTGACCTCTTCCTTTTCTTTTCTTCTTTCACTTCTTTGGCCGCCTCATAGTCATACAACGTCTCCTCCGCATCCCCACCTCGCCACAACCCCTTGTTAAACTGGCGCCCACCAATCAGACCCTCTACCACATAGTCCACCCTCCGGTCTGCTATCTCATCATCCCACTTCCCCCACCCATCTGGTTTATCAGCGCCAATCTCCATCATAGGCTGCACTAAAAGCTGCAAAAGAAAACACAAAAATTCAAAATAATATTAGTACTCATCTACAAAAGCAACTCCACACATGTACACATATACACCTCATGTACACCGGTGTACATACACAACTCCACACATGTAAACATGTACACCTCGTGTACACCGGTGTACATGCAAACCCGCAAATAGTTTGACCATGAAATACAAAGACGAGAAAACAACTATACCTCAGACGCATGCTCCGCCTCCAAAACATCAGACAAGGTGAGCCCAGAGTGCTTCTGTACTCTGTCAGCGTCTCTAAGCTTCAGCTCATCAGTACCACCAAGCCTTGCCAGCAACTGAGGGATTAGTTCATACGCCACCAGCTGTAAAGCAAGCGGGAAGCCAGCCATCTTCTTCGTCTTCTGTCTGAGCTTGCTGCGGAACTCACCATTTGGGTCGTCGCAACGCCCAATCACACGCTTAGCTGGTATCATAGTGCTAACTGTCCAGAAAAAGGACTCCCGTCCCCACTGGAAAGACAAAAAATCCTTGAGATTCTCGAGGAGCTTCACATGCTTCGAAGTTGGACGCACGGGGTGTGTAGAAGGTATTAACACCCCGTCCACAATAATAATCAGACACAACCTGAAACATCTTCTGCGAGAAAGGGTCAGGTCTTCTGACAACATTTTCACCACGTCGGGGATGGTTATATCCCGCCTGCCGTCAAACAACTTGTCCCAGTAACCATAATCGTCATCCTTGTATGTTGGCTGGAAATCAGGAACATATCCCTCCTCGAACTCCCCGCAAGGCAACCCCGTGACGTTACCAAACTCCACCAAAGAGAACTTCCACGGGTTTCCACCGAACACGGGCCAGAGTTCGTACCGTTTCTTCGTTACCAGCTGCCTCACTAACATAGCATGGATCATAACCGAGGCGTAGCTGCACCGTCTAGTTGGCAACTCAAACAGCTTCCCAAAACATGAACCCATAAGCCTGTCGAAGTCAGGTGTACCCCTCAGCGCATTCTTCACCACAACCAAATACTGGAGGGTTGAGTACACATTCAGGCGCCTGCTGGGGTATCTGTCGGTAGCAAAGAGGCGCTCAGGGAGCCTGGGATCCGCATCTTCGGGGCCAATCAACACATCTGGCGAAAACAAAAAGCAAATTGATCTCAAACACATAACGGAAAGTAAATAAGACCACATCCCACGAAGCAGGCCACAAAGCCGTAATGCTAACAAAAAAGTAAAACCCCCAAAATCTGAAACCCTAGATAATTTGAAATCGGGTAAAAAAAACTAACTACCAACGTGCTCTTTGCCCGGTCGTTTCTTTCTCGCCGTCATTTCACTCACTAACACCGCTACTGGTTCCGGAGCTACCGCTAGATAGGTCGTCGACCGCCGTCTGCTTCCTCGAAATCGCCTTCTGGAGAAATAGGTCGCAGCCGTTGAAAAATTTTTACAGTCTCTCTCCAGCCGGTATGTTTTAATTACCGTGTACAAACGCGAGAAAAGAAAATAAAAAATTAAATTAAAACAAACCAACAACTGAATTTGAAATTCAAATCCCAAACCATGACAAACCAGGAACCGTAACTAAAGCCTTCTAGTTGGCAATAAAGAGCCCAAGTAGCAGAAAGTGACCCAAACCGATGACAAAAGACATAATGTGACCCATTCTGCCAATTTCTCTGTATTTAATTATATGCGTGCATACATCTTGACGGATCATATTAAACTCTTCTTTAAATTAACCTTTTGCTGGCTCAAGCTCATATTTTTTGTGCTTACATAGGCACAAAAAATAAACCAATGAAAAACTGCATTTTCGCCATGTCACACCTTTATTTTATCGACAAAGAATACCTTACCAGCTAATTTGGACTGATCAAAATTGAAAGTAGCCCTATATAGAACAACTCAATCTCAACCCAGGCTTTAAACACTTTTTATCGATAATCTTTCTCCATGAACGGCAGTGTCGTCTTCTCCGTGCTGCATCCTATGGCGAATCGCAGAAACTATTACATATTATAACACTTGTATATAGTATACTCAAATACACTTGTATAGATACTTGTATACAGTAGATAGTGTGTAATGTATTGAGTATAAATACTCCTCCTTGTATACAGTTTAACTTTAATGAAGATATTTTTATATTAGATCATCGTTCTTAATATAGTATTAGAGCCCATGGTGAAAGCTCAGCAGATGATTTTCCATATAAATAATTGTCTACCTATGTAGCCTATAAAAATATGGTATCAGAAACCATGTGTAAAGCTTTAGTTTCTCATTGAAGTCATCTCATAACGTTTCTCCATTAAACACATCCGTCCAGCTCTCCCACTACGTCAACTTCAATAAACCCCTTCTCAACCTCCATCGCAAATCCCTAATTCTTATGACTATAAAAAGGGATGAAGACCTCTTTGATTCTCACACTCAAGAGATTCAATCATATCCGTTCTTTACAAACACAGCTACAACCTTCTCTCCTAGGCGACTCCCAAGGCGACTCCAACCATCTGTAACCGTGCCGTCCGTAGCCGCTTCTCACCGGCGTCTCATCAGGCGTCGGCTCAACAACCTCTGCGATTCACCATCTCCGTCTCCGCCGGGGAAGATGAAGAAGAAGAAACCCAAAAAAACGCCGACAAAATCCCCCCCCAAGCCTCCGCTCAACTCCACTCCGCCGACGGAATCTCCGGTTGATTCCACTCCGCCAAACACCGATCTGATAGATCTACAAATCCACTCCAATCAGTCTGTTTCTGATGCCCAATCTGACCTGCCTGTCGGTGCGGCTGCTCAACATTCTGATGGAGCTGCGATTAGAGATTCTACTAGGTCTGGTTCTTTGTCGTCAGAAGAGACAGTGATCGTTGCTCACCCGACAGATCCATCTCTCCCCCACGAAGCCTCTACTGCGTCTGAGTCGAGTATAGCTCCTCCGCAAAACACACTTGTCACTGTTCCGGTGAAGCCTCTCGCCTCCAACGAAGATGATGCTCTACTGAACCGTGAGAACGATGCTACTACTGACCCAAACTCTGCCCCGCCGCCGAGTCCGATAGTCGTAGCTTTGGAAGAACCCACTATCAGAGCGGAGAACGCTGCTCCTGACTCTCCTGTGACCCTAGTTACTGCTGATGCCAACACATGTTTGAGCTCGCAGATAGCTGCCACTGGAGCTGATATTGCTGTCCTCCCTCTGGCCCCTAAAGCTTCGGTTGAACAAGTAGATTATGTGGTTTCTGGTGACAGTGCAGGTGTTGCGGATCCAGCTCAAGCCAAAAGGCAACAGGACTCTGCCACAAACAAAAGTCCCCCCGTTGGTGACTGGTGCGCCCACGCTAAAGGCGTTGGGAAAAGGCTATCAAAGAAAGGGGAGGCTTACACTCTGCCTTTCGGCGAAGCTTGTATAAGGATTCCGAACTCCGTCATAGAGAAAAATAGGAAATCATGGGAACCTTTTGTCATCGGGCAGTTCTACTCGGATCCCCCATCTCAAGGCACTCTCCATAACATTGTCAATGGCATATGGAGTAAGCAGTACAGAGACGTTGTGGTGTCTAAAATGGAAGGCTTCTCGTTCCTGTTCCATATCCCGAATGTAGCAACCAGAAACAGAGTCATCAACCAAAAGTTATGGCAAATCGAAGGCCAAACTATGTTTGTAGACAAGTGGGAGCCGGGAGTCGTTCCAGTCAAACCTGAGCTCACATCCGCTCCAATATGGCTTGAACTCAGGAAGGTACCATTCCAGTTCTTTAATGAGGATGGCCTTGAGCGTATCGCGGGACTGGTCGGACACCCTAAGTTCCTCCATCCTGCTACGGCCAACAAGACAAATCTGGAGGTTGCTAAGGTATTCACTGTCATTGACCCGCGGAAACCGCTCCCGGAAGCCGTAAATGTGCAGTTTGATTCCGGTGAAATTTGCAGAGTATTGGTCTCAAGCCCATGGATGTCGCCAGTCTGTGAATTATGTAAGGAAATAGGCCATATCTCTAAGAGATGTCCGCAACTTCCTAAATCATGCGCGATCTGCAAAGCTCCAGATCATGTTCAGGCCAACTGTCCCAAGAAATCCCGACAGAAAGGCGCGGGTAGGAAAACCAGGAGAGGGAGATCAAAAGATAAAAAAGAAGGATCAGGTGTAACGAGAACTTCTAAATCTCCCCAACTTGTTCCCAGCTTGGTTCATGAGACAACTCACCAGCATAAGAACTCGGGGGTGAATACATCTCAACAATGGGTTCCAATATCAACTCCGGGCAACAATTCTATGACTGTCGGCTCTTTACAGGTGGAGGCTGGTTCTGAATCGAAGCTTGGTACAGATAAAGATAAAGCGCCAGGTGAGACTAGTGGCTCTGCTAGGCCTCCTCTGTCGCCTCAGATTATGCTGCCTCCAAGCGATACTCGGTCTGATCAGTCTGATGTTCAACCGGACTCCTCTGATGTGGAATCATCGGATTCTGATCTGGAAGAAGGCGAATTCAGTAAGCATGAGCCGGATTTTGAGGTAGTGAGGAACAGGAAAAGATTTTCAGGTCAGAAAGGAAAACGGGGCAGGGGCCCCAAAATCAATTAATTTTAATGTCGTCGGACATTTTTTGTTGGAACGTGCGCGGACTCAATAAGTATAGCCACCGCAGCGGTCTTCGGAAATGGTTTAGTAAAAATTCTCCTTTTTTTGGTGGGCTCCTAGAGACTCACGTCAAGAAACCTAAGATGAATAAGTTTGTCTCGGATATCTTCCCGGGGTGGTTTTCAGTTGATAATTATGCGTTCTCTCCTTTGGGGAAAATTTGGATTATCTGGCACCCTTCTCTATTGGTTACTGTTATTTCTTCTTCTTTGCAGATGATTACAGTTGAAGTCACATGGCCCTCGTCTCAATCAAATATTTTTATTTCGGTGGTTTATGCTTCTAATGATGTTACCGAAAGGGCTTCTCTCTGGTTGGAAATCCTGAACCTTACTTCCTCCCACGGCCTAAATGTTAAGCCTTGGATAATATTAGGCGATTTCAACCAGATTAGAGATCCGACTGAGCACTCCAAACCCGCTTCACTTAACATGGATAAAAGAATCCGTGACTTTAACCAATGCCTCTTTGACGCAAATCTAGAGGATCTGAACTACAGAGGTAATACTTTCACTTGGTGGAATAAGAGGAAGAGCTCTCCAATAGCCAAGAAGCTTGATCGTTGTCTCGTGAATGGGGAGTGGTACGCAGTCTTCCCCTCTTCGGTGGTCTTCTTTGGTAGTCCCGATTTCTCTGATCATGCTGTGATGTCTGTGACGCTAAACCCGGACCAGTTAAGGACTAAAAAGCCATTCAGATTTTATAACTTTCTCATCCAGAATCCGGAGTTCCTCCATATGGTTGCTGTAAACTGGTACTCCTTCAATGTAACGGGGTCTGCTATGTTCAGAGTTTCCAGGAAACTGAAGCTGTTAAAAGGGTGTAACAGAAGCTTTAGTCATCAAAATTACTCCGGTATCGAAAAAAAGACTGCTGCTGCTCATGAAAATCTTTTGTCTGCTCAATCGATCATGCTCTCTGATCCATCGACTGCCAATGCCTCTCAAGAGCTTCTGGCCTTAAAAACTTGGGAGGAGCTGTCAACAGCTGAGACGGCTTTTTTCTTCCAAAGATCCCGCATCACTTGGCTCTCTCTAGGTGACGGAAGCTCTCGAATGTTTCACAGGTACGCAGCCTCGCATCAAGCCTATAATCATATCCATTACTTAATCTCGGAGACGGGGGAGCGCATTGATACGCAGGCAGGAATTCAGCAACTTTGCGTGGATTATTTCTCTGATCTCCTTGGTAGTCCGGTCTCTGCTCCTATGTTTATACAAAGTGATCTCGACCTCCTTTTCGATTTCAAATGCTCAACGGACCAGGTGCTCAGCTTTGATAAGGAGTTTACCAGCAAAGAGATCAGAGATGCTTTCTTCTCTCTACCTAAGAACAAGACCAGGGGTCCGGATGGTTTCTCCTCAGAATTCTTCACGGCGTCTTGGTCTGTTATTGGTCCCGAGGTTACAGAAGCTGTTCTGGAATTTTTCAAATCTGGGAGGCTGCTAAAACAATGGAATTGTGCTTCACTGGTCTTAATTCCAAAGAAGACGAACGCCTCGCATACAACAGACTTCAGACCTATCTCGTGCCTTAACACAGTGTATAAAGTGATATCCAAGCTTCTAGCTTCTCGTCTCCAGGCCATACTGCCTTTGATGATATCGAAAGCTCAGTCTGCTTTTTCTCCCGGGCCGTCTTCTAGCTGAGAACGTGTTACTTGCCACAGATCTAGTGAATGGCTATCACAGCCACACTTTATCTCCCAGAGGTATGCTTAAGGTTGACCTGCGGAAGGCGTTTGATTGTGTGCGTTGGGATTTTATCCTAGCTTCTTTGCGTGCAATTAACGTTCCAGAGAGTTATATAGCACTGATATCGGAGTGCTTAACCACTGCCTCCTTCTCGGTTTGCGTCAACGGTGTTTCAGGTGGCTTCTTTACGAATACAAAAGGGATACGGCAAGGTGACCCACTTTCTCCGTATCTCTTTGTACTAGCTATGGAATGTCTGTCTCGCCTCCTCATGTCGCGCTACGAGTCTGGTCTGATTGGTTTTCACCCAGGAACGGAGGGACTAAAAATCTCTCACCTTATGTTTGCGGACGATGTCATGGTGTTCTTTGATGGCAGTAGCAACAGTCTCCATGGTATATCGGAGTGTCTCGATGACTTTGCCTCCTGGTCCGGATTGCAAATGAACCCCGCAAAGACTGAGCTCTTCACCACGGGTCTTAAGGAAAGTGAGTCTACAGCAATTGTGAACTATGGTTTCCCCGCAGGAAACTTTCCTATCAGGTATCTCGGGCTCCCCTTGATGACCCGGAAGCTCAAGATAGCGGAATACGCGCCTTTAATGAACAAGATTACCCTATCTTTTCAAGCCTGGTCTGCCAAGCTTCTCTCCTTCGCTGGAAGATTACAATTATTAAAAACAGTTATCTTTGGGATTGTCAGCTTTTGGGCCTCTGCTTTCATGTTGCCTAAAGGTTGTATCAAGAACATTGAGACACTATGTTCCAGGTTTTTATGGTCTGGTAACATAGAGAAAAGAGGATTAGCGAAGATAGCTTGGTCAACAGTCTGCCTTCCCAAGGAGGAGGGCGGATTAGGCGTTAGAAGTTTGCTAGATTGGAACAGAGTGATGTGCTTAAAGTTCATTTGGATACTGCTATCCAAGACTTCTTCTCTCTGGTCTGATTGGCACTGGAGCAAGCACCTGCAGGAAAAATCCTTCTGGTCAATCGAACCATCAGATACTGATTCATGGGCATGGAAGAGGCTGCTTAAACTCAGAGACCTCGCTTTACAGTTCTGCAGAGTGTCGCTGGGTAATGGAAGGGATGCAAGTTTTTGGTTTGATGCGTGGACTCCGTTGGGCCAATTGATTAAATATATCAGACCACTGGGTCCTAGAGCACTTCGTGTGCGTAGAGATGCGGTGGTGGCTGATGTGATTCACGATGATACATGGTCTCTCCCCCACCCGAGATCGCAGAGGGAAGTTGAACTCCATACATTTCTTACAACCATTCAATTGCCTTTATCTCCTGATCTTAATGATGAATATGAATGGTTAGCTATTGATTCTCCTGTGCGTGTGTTTAGGTCAGCTTCGACTTGGGAGACTTTGAGGCCTAGACAGCCGGAGGTTGACTGGTGCGATGTGGTATGGTTCAAGGGAGCAATCCCTAAGCACTCCTTCACAATGTGGGTGGCTAACTATGACAGATTGCCTACTAGGAGCAGACTTGCAGCTTGGGGCTTACCTATCTCTACGGACTGCCCTTTCTGCTCAAGAAGTATAGAAACTAGAGACCATCTGTTCCTGCGGTGTGACTACAGTCTCATGGTGTGGAGAGAAGTCTTTGCAAGATGCCAGCCTCCTCAAGCAAGCTTCATGAACTGGGCAGAATTGCTCTCCTGGATCCGCGGAGCAGCCAACCGAAAACTATCTCTCCTGTGGAAGCTAGCTACACAAACTGTCATCTTCCATATTTGGAAACAAAGAAACAACCTGATTCACAATCAAAACTCACTCCCACCTGCTTCAGTGTTCTATAATATTGACAAGGAGTTGAGAAACATTATTTCAGCAAGGAAGAAGAGGAAGCAATTTACTCTGCTAATGTCTTACTGGTTGAAATGATCTTGATCTTTTAGGTGTAATAGGTGGTCCATCTTGTTTTTATTTTCTTTTTGCCGAGATGGACCAAAATTAGGATCTTGCTCTTGTAAAATCTTTTCTTCATTCTAATGATATTTACAGTTTAGCAAAAAAAAAAAAAACACAGCTACAATTGTGGTGGTCATCCCATGTCCTTTTTCCTACTTGAAGTCCGGCTGTAGTCCGCAGACGGCTGTGACGTGTTTGGGAAGAGCACCAAGTCAAGAAAGAAGAGCTAATGGGAGTCTACATGCTCATGCTTGATGAATAGGTCAAGTTCTTTCGCATTCTGTTCTATGATAGATAGAATCTGATTTATTATGTTGCTTCTCTAATATTTGTCAAGCTTCTCATGACTTTCCGTTTAACAGTCATCGCTCCTCCACAGATTTATTTCTGTGCATCGGCTTAACACTTTCAGACATCTGCTGCAAGAGGGAGCGAGTTATGGCTCAGTGGTGTTAAGAGAAGCAACTCTCACTTCAAGCTCTCAAATTCATTAATCCATCACCATTAGCTTCACCATTCTTAGGAAGTTTGTTCAAATTACAAAACTAAGGACAGCTGATGTCATCGGCAAAGACAAATACTCAGTTGCCCGGTGAGTCTGAAATTTATCACTTATCCACCATCGCCTGTGTTCTACAATAAAATTAAGCTACGTCTAACTTTCTCTTTGCAGACATCAGCCTCATCAAGACAACATTCAAGGACAATGCTCAGACAACTCCAGTAAAGCCATTTATTCTACTCCGAGGAAGGTTCTGAGGAACTAAGTGCACTGTCCTAGACATTGTTTGTGCTTAATACTCTTTAGTTCTTTGAGAAAATTATTTTGTATTATGCTTAAGAAATTATCTTAATATTTGATATGCTACAATCTTTTGCTACTTTGTCATAACCCACTTGCTTCAAATTATATGATTATAGTGTCAATGCCATTGTTTGATTCTGTGAACTCTTTCATTTTGGTCTTACAAACTCTCTTGGCCAGTGTTAGAATTTGAAAGTCTGATCACTTTTATGTTTATATGTTTGTTGGTGTTTTGTTTCTTCTTGATTCTGTTATCTTAAATTGTTTTCTACAAAACCTTTGTTTCTCTTCGTTGTTCACATTGAGCATAGTCAAGTACTCGTCGTTCCCAAGTCATGTATTAAGTCATTGAGTTTTACTACTTGCAAGTACAAAGTAAGTAACAAGTCTCAGAAAAAGTTAACGACTCGCCTTGATATTACTCGTTACTCATTTTACGACTGAAATAATAATAATTAAACCATAAAAACCAAAGTTCTACTTTTTCAAAAAAAAAAAAACCAAAGTTCTAAACTGATATTTCTACATTGTAAGAAATAAACATTATTTTCATATCGAAATATATTTATTATATTCCTTTTTATATTAGGTGTAAATATTTTATCTAAAACAACTTTGTGTTTTTGCCAAGTCGAGTAAACAAAACGAAATTTCATAATCTTTTATGATAGAATATTATCTATCAAGTAATTCTTAGAAACTTAGAAATATATCCAAATAATTAATAAATATTTGTAAGTAGTAAGTAATCAAATAAGGCAAGTAACTTGCAAGTAACATATTTTGGAAAAATATTCGTTTCCGACAAGGCAAGTACAAGTCTCAAAATTCATTACTCGTTCAAAGTAAGACAAGTATCAAGTATACATAACAATGCAATTACTCGCCTTGCGCCCACCCCTAGCAACATTCCATATTGGAAATTTATATAAATATTGTGTGATATAAATAATGTGAAATTTTTGGTAGAATTGTGAAAAAATGGAAAAAATCTTTACAAATCTGTTTAGTTAATTCCAAAATAAAATATCATATAGATTTATAAAATTGAATATAAACACAAATCAAAAACAAATCCCCTAGACTATATTTGAGAATTGATTTGTACATGTTCCATCACTACAGTTACTCTCAACAAAAAATAATGACATGGTTTAAAAGAAATATGACATGACATCGATCTAACTGTGACATGTGAAATTTTCTATATTAAGATTTATGTTTTTGGTAAGATTTCTGAAATATGGTAATGACTATTTTCTATATACGGATTCATATTTTTGGCAAAATTTTGTAATATACTAATAACTAATAAATTTTTTATCAAAAATATTATTTTTCTACAACTATTTATTTTGGTAAGATTTTAGAAATATGGTAATACTAATAACTTTTCTATATCTATTAAAATAATATAATTATATATATAAATAACAATTACGAACTTAATTTTTCATCAATTTATGATTCATTTTTATTATCAAAATAAGTGTAGTTATAATTATATATTTATCAACTTATATATGTTATTTATATTACTGTATATATTTATTAGAACTAATTTAAAATAAAAGTTAACTGAATAAAATATAATATGAATAACATGAATCTATAAATTTTTAACTATTATTATTACAATTTAAATAAAATAAAATTAAAAAGTTAAAGTAAACATGAATAAATCAAACTAGAAAAATGACATTATGTTTTTGCTTTTTAACTAGTAAAACTTAGAATTAAATACTGAAAATTGAAAATTTGCTTATATAAAAATATTTTTAAATTTTTTATATCTACGCATAGCGCAGGAAAACTCCTTGTATAAAATTGGGGAATATAAACTCAAATAAGAAACAAATTGAAAAAAAGCATTGGGCTTTTGGGCCCCGTTTTAATAATCCGAGCCCATGGCTTCTGGAAATCTATTACTTCGCACAGTTACGGTTTTTAAAATTCCACTCATTAGATAATAAAAAAAAGTGAAAAAGAAGAAAATTCAAATCGGAGGAAAAATCTGAAGGAAGATGGCGGGATCCCTAACTGCATCAGTCCACCGCGGAAACGCGGAGGCTTCGGGAAATTTCCGATGGTTGATCAGCTTCGCTCGGTTTATTCCGTTTCCATCTTCTCCATCTCCGTATCCAGGACTCGTTCCTCTCGGAAAGAGAGAGCTCAGCTCGTCGCCCATAGGTACGTGGTTGTCGACGTCTTTCTCGAAGGTGTATCTCACTCTGGTGGACGAAGTTAACAGATCCGATGCGATTCTCTCCGTCGAACTCGCCGGAAAAATCCTCGTGAGTTGAATCTGTTTAGATCGGATTCGCTAGTTGCTACTCCTGGTCTTTTGTTTGGATCGGTGGTTTCGCGATGGTTTAGGCTTATTAGATTTCGTGAATCGGATCTATCCATGTTTGTTGATTGTAGTTTTGTGGAGTGATTTGGCTTCACTGTTGTTTGATTGTTTAATCTACAGGAAGAACACTACATTTCAAAGCTGAATTTCTCGTGGCCTCACATGACGTGCGTTTCTGGATTCCCACCTCGTGGTAGCCGAGCGATTCTCGTTAGCTACATGGATTCTGAAAACGAGGCAACCTCCTAACGCTCGAATCTCTTTTGAAAGCTTCATAGTGTAGATTACGAGTTAAATACTTAATTTGTGTGATCGAAATCGTATTGTTTGTTGTTCTTCTTCTCCAGATTCAAAAGTTCGCTTTAAGGTTCTCCACATGTGATGCAGCGGTGACCTTTGTGGCAGCTCTTAAGGTTAAATTACTGCAATGAGCTGCTTTATACATGTTGGTTTGAGATAGAGATGATATCTCATTACCCTGACTTATGTTTTATAAGCCAATGATTCATTCCTGTGTTTGTGGTTCTGTTTGCAGGAGAAACTCAAGGGCTTAGAGGAAGCTCGGATCCAGGAACGTGAGCCTGATACTAGTTTCCAGTCAGATTACAACACTGGAAATGAGATTATCATCCCCAGGTTAGATCACATTACAGTGTTGCCAATTTGTACAAATGTTTTTTAGCCTTTAGATATGGTAAATTCTCTTTGCAGAGGCACTGAAGAAGAGCCAAATATGTTTAGACCTCCTAATAGTTATGTTCCTGAAATGTTACCAAGGCTTGAGTATCAACAATCCGCCACTGCGGAAGAGCCAAACATGCTTAAACATCTTGGTAGCTATGTTCCTGGAATGCAACCAAGGCTCGAGTATCAAACTGGTCAAACCTTCTATACACCACAAATCGCCGCTGTGGAGGAGCCAACCATGGTTAAACATATTGGTAGCTATGTCCCTGAAATGCAACCAAGGCTTGAGTATCAAACTGGGCAAACCTTATACCGACCACAATCCACCCTTAGCCAAATCCCTAACGATGCTTCCAGTAACCTCCCTCCGAGTTTCACCACCTTACTCTCTGGTTGCTTCCCAAACTCCACTCTTGGTAATCCCCACTATGATCTGGCTTGTTCTAGTTTAAAATGTATAGCCTTTTTCATACATTTAGTTAACAACTTTATTCCCATGAAACTGGGTATAGATGCAGGCCAAACAACTATAAAGCAGGATCCTGAGCTAAAGTCACAGATACTGGTACAGCATAACAACTCGAGTTTTGTTTCTTTCACAAAACTCTCTCTCTCTCTCTTACTACACACCAATACAGTTCTAATGATTTCTTATGGTTTTTTTTTGGGATTCAAACCTTTTTGTTTTGACAGAAGTACATGGAAGATTCTTCATTTCACGGTTTGTTTTCCCTCCAACACTTGCACACTTTCCGTTTCAGAACTTACATTCCAGCTTACTTCACTTCATAGATTTCAAAAATGTATATATGTAACAATTTGTTTCCTCACTATCCAGACATGCTGCAGAAAGTAGAGAGAGTTATGGAAGAAATAGGAGGTAGCTGGATTCCCTGAGTTTCATCTCACATATATATTCACAATCTCAATCTTGTTTTCCAAATCCAGTATATTTTGTTTGATGCAACGTATATGGTTCAGACATTGTTGATACTCTTTGTACTTGTGAACGCGAACACTATACTTTAACATTTCTGAATATCAAATGCCCACCCTTATAAGCTATAGTTTTCTTAGTTATATCAAATTTCATTTTCCTTGTTATCAAATTTGAAATTTGAATATCATATATCTGGTTAAGGGGATCTCAAACAAAAAGAAGACTTTCTGTTTTAAAATTTGCAAAACTCTATACTGTATATGATATTTTATAAGGGCTTATCTATTTTCTGTCCATATTTTACTCTATTTATAGAGTACATGGAGTAAAAAAATATGAAGCAGAAGATGAAGATACTCTAAGGTAGTTTTTACCAAAACTAAAATTTTAAATTTAACTTCAAAATTATTTACCAAAACTAAAATTTTAAATTTAATTTCAAAATTATTTACCAAAATTGAAATTTAAAATTTAACTTCAAAATTATTTGTATTTTAGTCTATGGCCCTTGTATTTTTATAATTAAAGTAAATCCATAAAACTTTTATAAACAACTAGCACATATATAAAATATTATAGTAATATTAATTAATAAAATATTTAACTAAATTATAAAATTTAAATCGAAATATAATTAATATTAAACTACAAGCAAAATACTACATTGTTCCATAGAATTGTTTTTGTAATGTTCCATCTTTGATTACAAACAAAACTTGAAAAATATTTTAAAGATTTTGGAGGTTTTAGAGCAAATTTATCAGACTATTATTATTTTTATAATATTTAAATTTGTTTAATAATCATGTTTTCATGTACCTTTAAAAAAAATTATTTTATTAAGTTTCTTTTTAATATTTTTATTCTCTAATTCTAGTTTTAAAATAATATAAATCTTATTTTTAAATATGTATGTAAAACTTGAATTTATAAAAACAAATCTGAAATATTTATGACATATAAAAGTTTTTAAAATTAAATGATAAATGAGAAAATACTCAAGAATCATAAATTTGATGTGTAATTAATTATAAAAGCCAAAATATAAATAGAAACTTCAATTTGAAATTTTGAGTACTAAAACTTTAAATGTGAATTCTAAAGTTGAAATTTTGAAATTTATTTGTAGAGATCTATATTTTGAAGTCATAGAGTTTTTTTGTAGAGATATTCTGAGAACTATATATTATAACATTTTCCTGTTACATAATTTAGTTTTGTGAATACGAAATTTCATTTTAAATAAACTTTAAAGTTTATGGGTGTTAAATCTAGTTTCATTATAATTTTGTTTTGTGGTAACCTTGGTTCCAGTCTGTAGAATTTAAACTTAAATAACAGCCATATGTGTTACCAAAAAAATAAAAATAAAAATAACAGCTATATAATAATATTTAATTAGTATGGGATTTGTTGGGGCAAAAAATAAAAAGAATATTGTAACAGTATGTTTAATTTGGACTCAACGCGAGTAATCAAATAATCAATAGGTCAATGAATACGACCAAAAAAGCAAAAGGAGGAATTCAATCATAATGTTTTCGAATTTCCTCGAAAGCTTATACGATGGCATCGGAGACGATGACGACGACGACGACAACCCGAAAACTCCAACGGAGAGACGCGTTCCCGAGAGAAACGCCGATCGTTTGCGTCCTCCGATGTCGCCGGAAGAGGAGGAGGCCCAAGCGCGCGGGGTGAAAGACGACCTGTCGGAACTCAGCCATACCCTCTCGCGTAAATTTCGTGGCGTCGCTAACTTTCTCGCTCCGTTACCGGAGAGATCTTCGTCAGATCTATCGAATCCCAGATTGAGCCAGTCGCGTTTTTCGGATCCCGAATTGAACCAATCGTCGGCTTCCGCTCCAAAGCTGAATCGATCGTCCTCTTCCGATCCGAGGCTGAATCAATCGGCGGCGTCTTCCGATCCCAGGCTGAATCAATCGTCGCCTTGGGATCGATCTGAACCGTGTGTGGGAACTGACACGCGAGAGACAGAGATTAGAGCTAAGAGCTGGAATTCGGATAATATGGAAGATAAAAGATTAGAAGATTTACACAACGATCTGGAGGAGGAGGAAGAGGAAGAGGAAGAAGAAGAAGAGGAAACGGATGAAGAAGAGATGGATGCGGTTGCTCTGACGGACGAAGTGCTAGCATTTGCGAGGAACATAGCAATGCATCCTGAAACTTGGTTAGACTTTCCTCTCGACCCCGACGAAGACCTTGATGGTAATCTTCATTCATCCCTCAGTTTTGGACTCGATAGAAAATGATTCTCGGATTTTTTTTGGCGTGTAGCGTATCAATACTTGTGTTTTATCTGTAGATTTGGAAATGTCTGATGCACAAAGAGGCCATGCTTTAGCTATAGAACGTCTTGCTCCGAGGTTAGCCGCCCTCAGAATAGAACTCTGTCCTTGCCATATGACTGTTGGTTACTTCTGGAAAGTCTATTTTGTTCTTCTCCTCTCAAGGCTCAATAAACATGATTCTCAGCTTTTGTCCTCGCCACAGGTAAAAAACCTCACTAAATCTTAACATGGTTGTTGTTGTTGTTACTCAATATAACTCTTTTCTGGTTTGTCTCTGCAGGTGATGGAAGCAAGAGCATTGTGGATGAAAGAGCTTCATAATCAAAACAGTTCCACAAAACCAGGTTATGGAGATATTCTGAAAGAGGAGATTACACCACCGACTTCGAGTTACTACAACCATGCTCCCCCTGAGTTTCTGTCTCCAAGAATATATGCCTTCGAACCTCCTTCAATCATGTATCGCGATTTCGAAACGGCAGATCGCGGGTCTGAGAATGCGGAGTTCATTGATAAAGCTGTTATCGAGGAACAACCAATCCAGAAGAACGAGAAAAGTGGTGCAAGCGTAAGCCTAACACCCAATGATGAGGATGATGATGATGATGATTGGCCAGAAGAAGAAGATGATGCTCATGATTGGGCTCCAATGTTCACAGGGAATGAGGATGATGTTTCTTTCAGTGATCTCGAAGGAGACGATGATATAAGTAGCTTAGCACTCAAGTCTAAGATTACCTCAAAGGGCACAACAGACCAAAAAGGAACATAAAACATCATCTCGGTCTTGTTGCTTTGTCTTTACCTCAAGATCAAATCAATGGGAACTGAACATAAAAGGATTTGTACGGAGTCAAAGCGTGAAGTTTTTTGGGTGAGTTTGATTGTTTGTCAAATGAAAAAAAAAAAGAAGGTTTTGAAACATGTACAGAAGATTTATTCAGTCACTTCAATTGCATTTGTAATGTTTTTCTTTATCACCAATGTAAGGAAATATTGGAAGCAATGATATACTATGTGAAACGTGTTTAGTATCTGATGCTAGTTGAACTTGATTACATGTCAAAGATCAATTACCATTGATTTGCAGAAGTGACTGTTGATGATCAAAGATTACTTTATACCAACAACGCAAAAAACGATATCGTTTCGGTAGAGTAAATTAAATCAGTTTATTTTAGTGTCGTCTCTCGTCCTCTCTCTCTCTCTCTCGCTATTATGAATCCACGACCCAGCAGGAGCAAGAGCGGAATCGTCAGATCGTGAATAGGGACTTTTTATCGAAACCACTCGAGCTCAGCTGCAGATGATCTTAGCTCATTCATCGCTTTGACGTTGCTCTTTGCATAAAATTCATCAGATCTCGTGGGATTAACTTCTTCTATTTGATCGGATCTGATAATCACAATCCTTAGAGAAGAAAAATGGCAGGGGCGGCCTCCGCGCTGTTTCTGCTCGACATCAAGGGCCGTGTCCTCGTGTGGCGCGATTACCGTGGCGATGTCACCGCTGCTCAGGCCGAGCGTTTCTTCACCAAACTCATCGAGAAAGAGGTTTGATTTCTAGATGTGCGATTTGGTGGATTTGTATTCTCATCTCCGATTGTTGAACATTTGGAACGAATGAGCAAAGCTTGATCAGTTGTTATACGATTGATATTAGATTCTACTTGGTGTGTGTGTGTGTGTTTGTTAATGGTTGTTGGTGGCTAAATCTTGCAGGGCGATTCACAGTCTAATGATCCGGTTGCTTACGATAATGGCGTAACCTACATGTTTGTACAGCATAGTAACATTTACCTCATGATAGCCTCCAGGCAGAACTGTAATGCTGCCAGTCTTATCTCCTTCTTGCACCGCGTTGTCGATGTAAGCATGCATGCATCCCTTTGATATTCAGTTTTCCGCAAAAAGAATGAGTTAACTGTTTCAATTGATAACAGATCATTTACTTGTTTCTTAGGTCTTCAAGCATTACTTTGAGGAGTTGGAGGAAGAATCGTTGAGGGATAACTTTGTGGTTGTGGTATGTTAATGCCTTCTTCTGCTCTTTTTAATACTCTCTTGATGAATATATATATTAGATGCTCAAAGTTTACTTGTGTTGGTGGGCAGTATGAGTTACTTGATGAGATGATGGACTTTGGTTACCCTCAGTATACTGAAGCAAGGATCCTTAGTGAGTTCATCAAGACTGATGCTTATAGAATGGAGGTTACACAGAGACCTCCAATGGCTGTCACTAATGCTGTTTCTTGGAGGAGTGAGGGGTTACAGTTTAAGAAAAACGAAGTAGGGAACAATTTTGTTTTCAATATTATTGTTTAGGTCTCCAAATGTTTACAGACTGACTGATGCTGTGATTTTCAGGTTTTCTTGGACGTAATAGAGAGTGTGAATATCCTTGTGAACAGTAATGGGCAAATTGTGAGGTCTGATGTCGTTGGAGCATTGAAGATGCGAACCTATTTGAGGTGCGTTTTCTACTGTTCTAACATCAAGTTATCAACCAAAAGCATGTTAGATCAAGTTTTTGACTCTCTGCTTCGTGATCCATGTTATTACAGTGGAATGCCAGAGTGCAAGCTAGGACTGAATGATAGAGTACTGTTGGAAGCACAGGGACGAGCAACAAAAGGAAAAGCAATTGATTTGGAGGACATCAAATTTCACCAGTACGCTTTCCTCTTTCTAACGCCAAACATTCTCTGACAATCACTTATCCAGACTACTGTTTTACAATACTTGAGTTCTACATTTGTCTTTCTTCAAAATGCAGGTGTGTTCGTTTGGCCCGTTTTGAGAACGATAGGACTATATCTTTCATACCACCTGATGGGGCTTTTGATTTAATGACATATAGACTCAGTACCCAGGTTTGAAATGTTGAATATTGCATGGATGGTCTTTTCCCGTTCTTAACCATATTAAATCTCATGAAGTGTGTTTTGTACGTTATACTTGTTCAGGTGAAGCCTCTTATATGGGTAGAAGCTCAGATTGAGAGGCATTCAAGAAGTCGTGTTGAGATGCTAGTAAAAGCTAGAAGCCAGTTCAAGGAAAGAAGGTAACTAGTAATCCTTGTCTGACTTTGTTTGATATTTACGCTTTTACAATATAAACGTTTCAATAACAGATGCTTTTCTGCAGCACTGCAACGAATGTTGAGATAGAGTTGCCAGTACCAACTGATGCATCCAACCCTACCGTAAGAACATCTCTAGGGTCTGCCGCATATGCTCCCGAAAAAGATGCATTGGTTTGGAAGATCAAATCTTTCCCTGGGAACAAGGTAAGTGTGTATAAATTTTAATGTAAGAACTGACTATATAATGTTGAATGATTTGACATTTAAGTTCTGAAACACTGTAGGAGTATATGTTGAGAGCAGAGTTCCATCTTCCAAGCATAACCGCAGAGGAAGCCACGCCTGAGAGAAAAGCTCCTATCCGTGTCAAATTCGAGATCCCATATTTCACTGTTTCAGGAATACAGGTTAGTACTATGTAATATATTGCGGCTTTTCTATTATTCTGCACTCGTTATCTGAAGGCAAACCTTGGAATTGGAAAATCCTAATGCGTGTTGTTAATACAGGTTCGATACCTGAAGATCATTGAGAAGAGTGGGTACCAAGCTCTTCCGTGGGTGAGATATATAACTATGGCTGGTGAGTACGAACTCAGACTCATGTAATATGAGAATCTGTGTTGTTTTTTTTTTTTTTTTTATTTAAGCCATTTGTCAAGAAAACAAAGCAGAGGAAGATCAAAGAAAAGGAAAAAGATTTGAAAAATTTTAGATTATGAAAATTACGGTGAAATGTTGTTTTAGAGATCTGTATTTCTTGTGAATTGTTTCATGGCGTCTCTTGTCTATTTTTCATGTAAGCTTTTTATGACACTTTTCTTTTGTTTAAAATTGTTAAACAAGCAATTTGGTGTGTTCTTTTAGTGGTCATTGGTTGATAGTTCTTGTCACTGGGGTCCTAATCATAGACAATAAAATGATTGTTCTTTTTGAGGATGATACAGTAGATAGAGTCTGACTTGTATCCTAATAGGATTCAGATTAGACAGTAGACCAACATGACAACAACAGAGGTGTATTATACATTTTAAACAAAATGTTACAACAAAAACTTGAGAGCGTAAGAACAGTGAACATATCTGAACTGATGAATTGCCTAAAGAATTAAGGACCAACGTCCCCTCAACATTTGAAAACGAAAAATGATCAATGTACAAAGCTAGTTTTTCTTTTTGGGCTACCAACGAGGAGAGCTGGGAGCACGCGGAGATTGATTAGGGAGAGTCTGAGGAATCTTTCTAAAAACATGTTTCCTGCAACGTTGGAAGATACTGTCATAAATAAGATCAAACTGAACTCCAGCTCTCTCTCTATTCACTATGAACGTTATGTGATCTGCTTCCACTATCTTATAATACCTGCAATAACCAAAACAGAAGGTCCCATTCAATTTTGGACTTATATGTTTATCTAAAATATTGAGATTCACTCACCAGATCCCAGGTTGTAACGTTTGGCACTCTGAATCACTCCTTATGAACCGGCTCGGATGCTCCACTGGTAACCTCGGATGCGTCATTGATATTGTGTTCATTGCCCCATCGTTCTCTTGCCACTCTTCATCCCTTCATTTCCATAACATTTTGGATCAACTTCAAAAGAATGATTGTTTCAAAGTTTGAATGCTGTTACCTGTAGCCTTTATAAGGAGGAGAAACATCTTGCGGGAACCTCCACTGGCTCATCTGAAAGACACGGAGGAAGAGCATAGGGTGGATGCCAAGAACACCTGAAGGGACTGTCATCCCCATCATTCTACGAGTGCGTTTAGTCGCGTAGCTGAAGTAGTAAGTGCTTGGGAAGGTCTGGAGGCTGGAGTTAAGACTTGTGGACCCTTGGATGGTGAGATCAGGCAAGATCCAGTCACCCGTAGCAAAAGGACCTGAGTTCCCCACAAGGCAATCAACTAGACCTCTCACTCCTGTTCTCTTCCAAGAAATGTTGAAGTGATCGAACCCGAAATTGTAATAGTTCTTTAGCCATGATATGTCTAACCAATCGTACATTATCACGCCTATACGACATATCTGCAACAGACATATTGGTTTCATGCTTATTCCATCATCTGTCCTGTAAATAACAAAAGATAAGAGTGATAAGAACCAACTAATATCTTGAACACACGTCTGCTTTCAAGAATAGGAAAACTAACCTCATGCCATCTAAGTAAGTCCTGGTAGTACCATTGAATGCTCCGGACAATGATGTCACACTCAGAACCCAATTCTCATTCGTTTCTTCAAACCCTTCAAATGCCTAAACCATCACACAGTTTCAGACATATGTGTTATTAGAGCATCAATCATCAAACAAAGCTTTTTTTAAACCACTAATAAATTCTTCAACACAAACCTTATCTGCAAGCATTTGCTGCAACAAGCGTATAACTTGAGCACCAGCCGAATGCCCCACAAAATGAATAGGATGATCCTCATCCCATTCAGGGTATTGCCCTAAACACACACACACACATACCAAAGTCAGATAAATACATTAGTCTTTGAATGAGAGTTTCAGATCAAAACCTAACCTTTTCCATAATCTCTTCCAAACCGAGAATGTCCACAAGCTTCACTATGCTCTTCACCAAAATCAACTCTTCCTCCTTTTAAGTAATAAAACAATTCCCTTGCCCTGAAAAACCATTATTATTACCATCAGCATAATGATTTATTTACACAATAAGATAAAAAAAATGTGCATCCAATACCTATCATAGATGCTTGTTAAAGATCCCAAATCAGGAACAAGAACTCTCTCATCTTTCTTCTCAGCACCACCAAAGTATGATAATCCTCCTAATCTCTGATCAAATCAATAACATCAAAACCCACAAGAATCTAATTAAAACAAAAAAAAAAAAACAAAATTTGAGTTTTTGCATTATTACCCCTTTGCCAAATCCAAAGATCCCATGAACCAATACAATAGGAGGAAGACCTTCAACAACACTGCTTTGACTTCTTTGATCTGTTTCTCCTCCTACATTTGACTTGAACAGATAATCACTCAACTTCTGAGAAACGTCTCCGGCCACGGCGGTGCTGAATATATAAAACCCATAAATCAAATGCACCACAGAGCTCACGAGGAGCTCAGCGAGTTGAAGACAAGTCACCATCCACAACTTTATCATCATCATCTTAGGAAGAAAAAAAAAAGTCTCCTTTATCCTATAAAATAGACTCCCCGGAACAGGGAAGGCAAATGCAGAGACCCTCGTGAGGTTTCTTCAAAAGAACATGGAACGATCTTCCTTTTTCCTTTGGGAAGAAAAACCCAGAAAAAAAAAAGACGAAGAGAAAACTTTGAAATTTTCCCGAGAAAGTTGGCAACGTCTCTCTCTCTCTCTCTCTAATGTATTATCCAATGTTAATTTGGCATCCACTTGTATCTATGCCCACCTCTCACCAATCTTTTTGGCTGAAGCACGCCATGTGTAAATGAGTCCTGACCTCTCTTATTACAAAACTCCTCGAGTTTCCGCAAATATTGTAATGGATTCCAAGGCCCACTTTCATTATTTTTGTTTTTTTGTTATTGTTTTGGTGAATTGTGATTGGTTGAGAGAAACGGCGAAGCACGCTGGATCGGCGCTGGAAGATAACCAAACCTTATCCTGTTTAATCGTATAATCCAGTCATCCAAAACTAAAACTTGTATTTAAATCATGTATTTATAAATGATATAAAAATATGTAATTCAAGATCAATTATAATAATTGATGTCATTATTAATTAAATTAACATCAGTTTGGTAAAATGATATAATTTCTATTAAGTTGTATCACTTTAACAAAATTGATACTATTATACTATAAATTTATATCATTTACATAACTGATACATTAACTTTTATTGGTTAACATCGTTTTTTTAAATGACAATAATCTTGCATCAAAAATAAATTAATACTAACAAATCTATATAAAATTACCTCCTTTAGCATCAAATTAATAAAATGATATACTTTTAAAAAAACTACCTCCTTTAACATTTGTTTTAATAGATTTTTTTAAATAGTTACTATTTTTAGCTTTAATTAATTTTTGCGGTTTCTGTCAATATCCTCTTATAGTTTTCATCCGCTCTTTTCTCTCATTTTTAAAAGTTTTATCAGTTTAAAATTTCTTACTCTAATCTATTTGATTTCTTAAAAAAAAGCCACAAGAATTCAGTATTTTTTCTTATAAATCGTGATGAAGATGACTGTATTTCTTCTTATATACGATGTGAAAGGAAACTATGATTCCCTAGCCTCATAAACCTGTTGAAATTTTTATGGAAAAGTAATAATTTACTTTTGTTTTTCCTCTAAGTCTTTTTGAAACTATATTGGTTTAATGATTCTTTTTAAATTAGGATTGTTTTCTTCAATAACAAATGAAGATTCTTCTGCAAATCTTAGAAGTACTCCCTCCGTTTCGATTAAATTGTCGTTGTAGGAAAAATTTTTCGTTTCAAAATAAATGTCGTTTTAGAGTTTCAATGAAAAATTTATTAAAAAGATTCTCCATTTTATTTTTCTATTGGTTGAAATGTGATTAGATGTATAGGTAATTGTGTTTTTATCTTGGAAATATACAAAATCATATGTTTTTTTAATCTGTGTGCATAAACCTAGAACGACAATTAAAATGAAACAGAGGGAATATAAGTTTATGGGAAATGCGGTTGAAAGAGAATGCTTCAATGAATCTCTTAATTTACTGAATTGACTTAGTTTTACATTGGCAATAAAGATTGAAGATGAATATAAAGAAGAATAATTCATTTTATTTATACTTCCCTTTCTCTTTATTCTTCTAATTGTATGTCAATGGAAAATGTAGTTTATAGAAACATATTCACTTAATTTATTTGATGACATATATTTAAAAATCAAATGTATAAATACAAATATTTTAAATGTATGGATTTAAATTATATAATTATTAAATTAATTTTGAAATTTTGTATTAATTATGCTCCATTTATTAATAAGAATATAAAAATTAAAATCAGTTATTTTAATAGATCTCGAAACTAATATCATTTTACCAAACCGATGTAAATCTTAGTATCTACATATTGATATCTGATAGCTATGAGCTTTCAACCCAAAACTTTAAGGCAATAGGTGAATTGACTCACGTATATTATATATTATTTGAATAACTCTAATATTACAGATGTGGGACCTAACACACTAACACCCCTTACTTAAGCTCAGACATGACCATCTGAAACGTGGAGTTTTTATGGGACTACATCTACGGGGTGTCTCCAACGATCGAAACATGCTCTAATACCATAATAACTATGAGATTTCGATCCAAAACCTTAAAGCAATAGGTAAATTGACTCATGTGTATTATATATTACTTGAATAACTCTGATATTACCGACGTGGGACCTAACATACTAACAATATCTCTTATAATAACTGATGTAAGTATTTGTTATTTTTACATCAGTATTAATAAAATTATGTTAATTATCTATATCACAGAATCACTTGAATAAATGATGCAAAATTATATTACACATTTATAAGTAATGAAAATATTTAAAATAAACAATGTTAAACCATTTTTTGTAGTTACTATGTCAGTTTCCTTGTTGGAACACAACAATTACGGTGACTTTAAAAGCTCCACTATGCCAGTTTCCTGGTTAGAGCACAACAATGAACACTAATCACAATTATAGATGATGAAAACAACCTTTACTTATAACCCATATAGATATCACCTAAAAGACCATGAATTTTCTCTTTTTCTCAACAAATTTAAATCCCTAAAAATCTAACTACATTTATATTCTCAAGGACATTTAGGATTTTTGCCTGGTCCTCCATAATAAAAATAATTACCCCAAGCCTTATTAGATCCCCCTTGAATATCATAACAATTTGGATGGTCTGCGAGAACTCGAAGGTTTGGAGAAGGGACCAAATTGTTATCCCAATCAACTACTTGGATGTTTCTGAAATAAGAAGATTTTGTGAACCCTTCCTCTGCAAAATGTCCACTCCCCATCTGTGTCGAAGTATGGGCCCCGAATGGGCTTGAATTTACAACTTCGCCACCGTATTGGACCATGCTCGCGTGCTCCCTCAGGTGGGTGAATAAGAAAGATGGCCAATACCCAACTAAAATACCCGACCCAAACTCCAGCCACCAGTTCCCATGCTTCGGATCCTGAACATTAATTTTAGTTTTAACAATTAAACACGTATAAATCCTCTGTTTTCAAATTCACTTGATCTATTTTTCATGAAAACCTGAAAAGACATAACTAAGTGCTTAAATCAGAAAAAGTGCTCAAATCAGGATGCATTAGCTATTGCTGAATAATAGTATTTAATTATTAATCTATAAATATTAAATAATTTTTATAGTCAATTTTTAATCAAATATTATCACTTTACATGAATTTTAATGCACCCAAAATTGAAGAATAAAATGTTTAATCTGCGTGTAGTCCTCTAAAAACTAATATGAAAATGTATACCTTTAATTATGACCCATGTGAGGCTAGGAAAAAATAAATAGTACTATAGTTTTGTAACTCATGAGCCACGCTCATAGCATTGCTTTGAGAGTTGGTATGTTGAACTATTTGGGGACAAATGTATCAAAGAAATGAAAAGGAATAACTTGGAAGAAAAGTAAAGAGTGTCTGTGATAAGTGGTATGATACTCAAGTATACTTCCCTTTTTCTAAAGAGAAAGGAAAGAGCATCTTCTTATTAAAGGCATGCAATAGATTATTTTTTATGTACCTAAATTTTCAAATGTCGAATGAATATTGTACTAAAAGCAGTTGTGGTGTTATAAAAGAATATATTTTATATAGACTATATTATATATTCGAATTGTACCTTCCAAATTAGGAGAGTAATATCGAACTGTCCACCCTTGAATGAAGATGAGGGAGAGATTGCAGCTCCAATAGCAATTTGACTATTGGTTTGGACAAAACCGGAACACAATAGATTGTAGCAGCCTGTTGCTTGATATGCATCGTTCTATCTCCAAAAACATCAGAGCTTATTAGTTATATAGACTCAAACTTATACAATACAAAGGCACAGTAGCTTAGCGTTGTATTACTCACAGTCCAGTAAGTAAAGAATCTTGGGTAATTATCTCCATAGAGCTCCGGACTCACCTAATGGCAGATCAATTTTGCATAATTAGTAATTAATATCACCTAATGCATAACTTTTGTGTAAAAAGTATATAACAATTGGTATTAATTAAAAATTTTAACCTATTGGTCTACTATATTAGTGAAAGTTAAAGCAGCAAGAAAAAATATAAAAACAAGAAAAATCACCTGCCAGCCAGCTTCAATGGTGTTGAGATCATTACCGAAAGAACCAGAGATAATCCAAATTTGAGATAAGCTAAACTCGTATTGGTTCTGCACCTGTGGAGCCCATACATTTATGCTTGCTTTTGCTCCAAAGTATTTCTCTCCACTCACGTATCCTACCGCGTGCTATAACCAAACCAAGTAATTAATTACCACTAATCAACAATTATTACATGGTGTTGCTAATCTTTTTCCAATGCTAATACTTGTTGTGCGTATTAAGTATGGTTATGCAGCTTATGTCATGAAAATAAAATGGATATAGTGGAAACGTGGCAGAGCTTTAATTTCGTGAGAGTTTGTGTGTTTCCAAATCTAGAAACTAAGGATTTATTTTACTCCCTCCGTTCATATTATAAATATTTTTAGCAAAAAAAAAATGTTTGATAATGTAAGTAATTTTAACATTTCAAAGCAACTTTATATTTATTGAATAGTTTGTGACCAATTAAATAATGTTAGTTATTTTATTATTGGTTAAAATAATACATTAAATGATACTTTTTAACAAATGATTACTTTTCTTAATATTAGTGCTTTTAGTTAAAACTACTTACAATTTGGAACAGAGGGAGAATATTTAAGAGATTTAATGATACTACTATTTTGAAAAAGGTATTTTACTGATAGAATATAGAAGATGATAAATCATTAATCAAAAGGAGTTTTATTTGGTAGTTCACTTTTTGTTTGAACACCTTGGTAGTGTAACACAATACTCTCCTTTTTGGTTGTTTTCTACCGACAAGCTTGTCTATCTTTTCCTTTTCTACAAACTACAATTCTCAAAAGATGAATTTTTGAAGAATAAACAAAAAAAAATGAAATTGAAAACACTTGCCAATTTCTTTGACCACTTCGTCTCCTCATCTAGATAGTGAACATTGAAATTACATAGATTTCAAAATCTTATAATTTGGAAATGTAAGATTTTGAATTTTGAATTTATTTTTTCTCTTTAGACTTTGCTAATAATTATAGCTGATGGACCAAAGATCTATCTAAGTTTAATTTATTAGAGAAAAAAAATATAAAGATATATATGCTAATGCTTGTGTCATTTGTATTTTCAAACTAAATCCACAGTGACTAAAGTTCTTTAATTTTCTTTTTGTTAGTGATGTAATGTTTAAAAAAGACCAAAGAGAAAATCTTACTTCATGGCCATTGCTGCTGGTGTCTCTTCTGAAATGTCGGAGTTTCTTGCCAAAGGCAGAAACAGAGTTTGCTCTGAGAATGTCTTCTTGTTTTGTTCTTCTGATAGGGACTGTTCCTTCAGGACATGTTTCTCCTTCCATTCTCCATAACTGGAAGCTCTTTGGACTCAGTCCTCTGCTATTATGCCCACTTGGCCTCTCAGGGGGATCCTTCAATAATTGATCTCACAGATTAATTAGTTTATCATTAACGGCTCTAATAACTGTGTCATTTAAGATTTAACATATGTAATTTGTACCAGTGGCTTCTGTCCTCTTAATCTGGGATGATCAAATGCTGGTTGCTGATGTGTTAAAACACAGTCTATGATGTCACCGTCAGAGCTCTGCAGCAATAAAGGGACCAATGAATCATGAAAAATAAGATTGTCAAGAAAAATAAGAACAGAGAAGCAAAACACAGAGTGGGCTCTTGAAACAGAGCACAAAAACAAGAAACAGAGTAAAGAGAGTGTTTTTTAACTTCAAAAGCAGAGCAAAAAAAAAGAAGATTATCTCACTTACATGAATTGTCTTGACGGAAGGTTTATTGATCCTCCTGAGATGCTGATTAATGGCTTTGAGCTTGTTAAGCTCCTCGAGTGGCCGGAGAGTTTGGTTTCTCGGTGAGAGATTCTCTGTTTCCGACGACAAGACAGAGGAGAAAGAAGAAGAAGACAAGATAAAAAGAGAGAGGAAGAGGACGTTGGAGAAACAAGGACGAAAGGAAATGATCATATCTAAGAAGAATCTTCCGTTTATTCTTCTTCTTCTTCGTCTTCTTTCTCTTGTTTCTTCTGAGAACAACTCTGCTTCTGTTTGTCTCATTGTATTGCATCGGTCGAAACGACGGCATTTAATGCCGTTTCTGGGTTTCCTCAACACGAACTCTCCTCCCATCAAAACTCAAGACGTTTTCTTTGATATAAAAGAATTAAGAAAGTGCACGAAAGAAGACAAAAAAAAAACCCTTAATTTTTATAATCTTTTCAAGCTCTCACCATTTCCAAAGCTATTGAAGATACATTTCTTCATCTTAAACTCAAACAAAGGATCAAAACACTCTCAATTGTCTTCTTGGGGGTCTTATGTCAATAAAGAAAGAGTTAGAGAGAGAAATAGAGGAGAGAGAGAGTATTAAAAGGGGTTTATGGAATTGTGGTGTCTCAAAGTAATAGTCTAAATGTTTATGTGTTGGAGTTATAAATACTTTGGGTAGTGATGAAATCATTCATGCCTTTGTTTTTTTTTTTTTTTAATTAAGCTCTCCGAGAATATTGAGGAAGCAATACAAATGACAAAATCATAAAAGCCGACTGACGTAAAGTGACGAGATAAAGTGACTAAAACAAAATCTAACTACGATGCTTTTTTTTTGCTCATGGCTGAATAAAATGAGTATGCACACTTCCTCCTTAAAATCACCTAGAATCAGCTTGCTACAAATACTGTTTAGCCGACACTGAGGATACAATTTTCTTTAGTCTGAATGTCTCATGTTTTCACTAATGAGAGAGAACTTTCGAATAATAATGTTTTTAGTACAATTCTGTTTATTTTATGTAGATTGTATGTGATTCAGTCTATCCAAAAAGCTTTTTTTCTACCCTTAAGATTTGTTAAGATGTCAATTTCATGACAGTTAAAATAATAAGTGTAAAGATGGACCATACTCTAATATTAGACGTTGAACCTTATAAGTTCCGACCTTAGGATGGTGCTCTTTTGTATGTGTCTCCATTGTATTTTTAAAAATATAATTAAAAGAAAATACATTATCACTCTACAAAAATATACAATATATTATGTTAATAGTCTCAACACTGAAATTGAAAATATACAGCTAAGTAAATAAGTAAAATCAAATTAATACAATATAAGTTGGTCAAAAGAGAAAAATGTTGGGGGAGACTGGAGAGCAAGTGTTCCCAAGCAGCAATACAAAGCCTGAAACGTTGTATTTGTGTGTGTGTGAAAATATGTATGTAGCCAAAAATAAAGGGAAGTCTTGTGTTTGCTATGTTCCTTATGATAATGACGGTCAAAATTATGTGTTCTTCTTCTTGTTTTACTTTCTGCTAGTTAGTGTTCTCTTTTTATTCTAAGAAAACATTTTTCTTAACTTTATACACACAAATAGAGGAAGTTATAATTATAACTACTATTTTATTGTTGCTTCTTGAAGTTTATCTTTTTTCAATTTCTATTTTCCCTATATGTTCCTTCTGTCAGCTACCATCTCCTCATTTTTATTCTATTAATATATATTATATTTCGAGGACAATGAACTTATTTTTTTGGTGTAACAATAAACTTAATTTATAAGTTATTACTAATCAACCATTTTACTAAAATGATGCTACGGATAATATGAAACATTAAGTGACCTAGTATAAATGTGTTAATGGGAAGAGATCACTCACATATAATTTTTATAATAAGTTGCAAATCATTAAAAAGACGTCTTTCAATTAAAAATGTTATTTGACCGAATCTTAGAATTTTTTTTTGGGGGGGGGGGGGGGGGGGGGTTAGAAACATTTGTTAAAGAATTTTGGTAAATTTTCTTCAAAATTCAGGGATCGGTATCTATGTAAATAATCTCCAAAAAAATTGGAACAAAGCCAATATTTCACTTGCCTATGCTTGGATTCGATCCTCAATATAAAACATGAGCTTAATTAAGTTCAAAGTTTAAAAAGCTAGAAGTATAATCTTCTAATGAGAGCTACATTTGAGTGTTTTTATTTTCCGACAAAATACTTCATATCATAAGAAATTGTAATGCAATTTTAGTCATTAATGAAAGTCAATCATTAATTCTGCTAGCATTAATGAATCGATTTCTTAGTTAATCGACATAACAAAAAGCATTTAGAAATTGGAATACTCGATTTCAAGTTTGACAAAAAAAATTGTTGTTCAGCGTAATTAATGGCGTTGTTGTAGCAAGGAAGGATACGTTGCTCAGTACATTTGAAGTCACGTAACCTAGTTTATTGTAATTAGTAACCGTTGTAGAAACAAAGTTAAACAGCATCAAATATTGTATACAATAAAACAGTTATTAGTTGGCACGCGCGGCTGGGTATTAGCAATGCATGCTCGAGTGCGTATGTTGGGGACCCATCCATGCATGCCACCCTTAATCTATTCCCAATTTCCCACCAATTATCATTACTTATTTCTCAATTTGTAACTATTTTATTGTTATATAATAAAAATAATACGAATACGTACGTACTGTGGTATACTAATATCTATAATATGATACGTACATAATTATGCGCTTCATATTTCTATAGTACTCTTTTGTCCATTACATGATAGATAATCTTAATTGATGTCTTGCATTGGTGGAAATAATTACTACCCCCAATTAATGGTGTAGTACATAAATTTACTCAACGAACAATATACACATGCAGCATTATATTCTCAAAGGGAAGAAATTAGAAGACATGCATGATGTTCAAATCATGGACATGATAATTAGATTCGATATAGCATGGCAAACATAACTTTGATACTTGTTTCATAAACCTTAAGAACTGATATTCGGAATCTATTACACACGCTATATAACTTGAGATTTATACTCCAAGTAAGCTATATTATCAGATATAAAGTCCGTTAGTTCATGTACCAAATTATATAGATTGAAGATTCATCCACAGTTCCACTATTAGAGTGGGTTCTTAAAAGATGAAGAAAGAAACCTTAAACTTGTTAGTTAAGCATTGAATACGATAATTTATACTACTACTAATCCTTCTTTTTGTTTTGCGTAAAATTCAAAACCAACTCATTAGTCATTAACCTAGCTAGATCATTACCTCATACTAGTACTTATCGTGAATACCATAATTTTCATTGATTGACACCCTATCTTAACCAAGATTTTATTTGTTGAAAACATGAATTCAAGATCTGTGTGTGTGTGATTCTTACACAAGCGGATGACATTACTGCAATAATTGGGATCATTGGTCAAACCGATAGTGTGATCTCTACATATTATTGTGGTTTCTATTTAAGTGCACACATTTGGATTTCTGTGCTTTAACTGCGGATATACATTTCTAATAACTGAACGAACCACTGAGAATGAGATGGTGGTTGGGTTCAGAGAAACCCACTCGTGAGATTCCAATACAAACACATTAAATTAGTAGAAACCAAAAATAAAAGTAGAAATAGAGAAGAAAACAGAAAATTCAAAGAAGCTGGTGGTTATCATTTGGCAGCTAACTTAACTTAGAAACAGAAAGAATAGTGTAACTTAATTCAATCTTATTTCGTGGACGTTGCCAAATTATGAAATCTTAGTGATAAAAATATTTTTTGTTGTAATTTTGACCCTAGAGACTATTGTCTTTAACTTGCCTAAGTTAATCAGAATTGTAATGAGTCTAATGACACCTTTGACTCACTAGACCATAAAATCAAACTTGAAGTAGTCTCTCGCTCGACCACTGAAACGGCAAGCAGTTTCAATTACTCTGAAGAAACCACGAGAAAGCAAAAGCTGAAGAAGCTTTCAACTCCAATACAAAGTGTTTGCTTACATTTTGGTGGTAATGCGATATGATGTTATTTTGTACTACACATTGATCTATATGCTCATGCTTTTTACTCTTTGCTTATAGAGCAAATAATAAGTTCACTGGACAAAGAACGTCATATATACACTGATCACACTTGTGGTCGTGTCTGGACAACATAGAGCTTTCCGTCTCTGATCACCCCTTCAATGTCTTGTGCAGTTCCATACAGCTTCTCAATGGCATCTCCGGCACGTGCAATGTCTGAGAGGATCTTTTTCTGGAAGCTCTCGTCCGTGATCAGAGGATCTGTTGTGTAATCGAGAACGACTTTGTCTTCCTCGTCCATCGGTACACTGCCAAAACAAAAAGGAGAAGTTTTATTGTTCAGCAAGTGCTGTGATGTAATTAATCAAAAGACAATGACAATAGGTTTTGAGTTTTGTTTATGTTACCTGTCGTAGAGACCTGCACCTGCATAACCTTCCAGATCCTCTCCGTTAGAATCAGACCTGAAGATGATCGAACGTCTTATGAATAGCCCAATCGGTTTGCTTGGGTAACCCAACACCTGAACAATGAACAGCCCAATCGGTTTGACAACATCCTATTCAAAGTTTTAAACAAAAATAAAACACTAGGGGTTAAAGCTTTTAGTACCAGTGGAGAGTCGAGGTTGTTTTTCTTGGTGATGAAACTCAGAGACCGACCAGGATATGCTCCTACAAGAGTTTCACCAAGGCCTTTGACAACCTGAAAACCAAAAAAATAAAAAAGAAGGAAAAGTCAGGTGAAATTGAAAGATTCATTGGTTCGCAACATGGTTAGATCAATTACCTCGGCGTAAATCTCTGATGAGTCTCCAGAAGAAGGGTTGGTTGTGTGAATGACGAACGCATAGTCCGCATTGATGACTTCTTGGACCAGAACAGCCATGCAGAGGTAGTCATGATCCAGTTTTACTTTCTTCGTGCTGAAGTAGGCTCTCTCGTTCCATTTCGACGCCCAGACCTGAGATTTAAAATAACCGGTTAGTGATAGATTTGACATATTCAAGTTAACGCCGAGATTTGACCTTTTTAATGGCTGCCCATGCTTGTTCCCATCTCTGTTCACCTTCATCACCCGGCCATGGCATGTCGGATTTTTTCATAGTGCTTTTTAGTTCTTCAACCTAGGCACCACCAACCATTGTGCAAAGGCACACTTTCTATTAGCAAATCTCTACATTTTACTAACCCCTTCCACATATATGCATTTCTATTTACAATTAAAAGCACCAAGCTTGATCAATGACAGAAAATAACACCCAAACTCAAGCAATGTAAACAGGTCAATGAAGAGCAAGGGGTCAAAGGATAGATGATTGTGTCACAAGGTTCTCACAGAAAGAAAAAAAAAGCAATATGACATACCAGTTCTGCGGGTGCAACTAGTCCCAACACTGTCTTACGGATTTCTCCGAGAGCATCTTGGTCTCCCTCATCAAGACTTTTCTTCAATACTTGCACTTTCTCGCTCACAGCCTGCCACATCCAGAGAGAGAGAGAGAGAGAGAGAGAGAGAGAGAGAGAGAAAGAGAGTGAGTGGGTGGGAAGTGAGGTTGGGAGAAGGTAGTCATGAAAAAATCAACGTCTTTAGATGTTAGACAGCAATAACTTCATGATTGTCATTAGTCATGCACACCAATGCAACAAGGTTATAAATCCTAAGAAGCATCGAAACTATATCTACTATAAAAAGTCTCCAGATGAAGTCATGAAGACCACCAGTAAAGAAAAGCTAAAACCATACAGTGACCAAAATTCAGCTAAGTGTCTCCATATTTTGTTAAAGCCGAACTAGAGTCTGCTATCGTACCTGATTCGCCTTTTCAGAGAGAACCTTCTCAAAAACACCAAAAGGCAGAGCAACTGAAGTTGGGATACCAACCCAAGAAGGGACTTTCCCTTTCAGATATCCAATATTTCTTGATTTAGCACCAACCTAGAAAAAGATAATTATGGGGTTGCATTAGCCAGACCCATTAAGTTAGTTATAAAAACATGAGTAAAGCTAAGTATTATGTTGTATGATCTTTTACTATACAAAGATAAAAACTACGAAAAGAGACACTAACCAAGTCATTTGTGAACTCCTCAGACGATATAGCATATCTACCCACAAACTGCTTCTTGACCAAAGAAATGCTTGGAGGGGCATCTTCTAAGTTATCCGAACTTTGACTCGAAAGTTCACTCTCGTTTACCTCTCTGAGTAACACAAAAAAAACAAGTAAAAGAATGAATTAAAAGAATTCAACATAACAACTATCAATCACAAGTATAATCACCTATAGACCACATCTGCAGAGGTTGGTTTTAGGCTCAGCACTTTCCCATCCATTGCTTGAAGATCAGATAAGATACCAGAATCAAAACATGTCGCAAAGCAGATCTGCAAGCGAAAGCCAGACAAAGTTGAATGAACAGACCACGAGCCTCAATAACCGTTTGACACCTTGGTGAAAGTTTTTTTTACCTTTCCATTCCTTGCTCGAACAGAAACATGAGACAGTACATCCGGCATGTCAGGTGTCAGTACTGCTACAGCACCATCAGGAATTTCCTCCTCTCCTCTCACTCTGTTTGCAACTATAATCGTAGGTCTGTCGTAGGTTTTATTCTGTACAGTGAGCAATTCATCCACAACAATGACATATCCAACGACCTCTACAGGACTAATAACCTGCCAACTGATCAAGAGAAAGCAAAAAAAAAAGTTAGATACAACTTGCTACAATGTCATATTAACCAGTTAGATAATTGATTGGCCATCTAACCTTCCCAAGTTGGCAGTCTGCCTAAGAACTGGGTCAAGTCGGTTAACCAATGAGGACAATGCTGCAGCAGATCCAGCTCGAATGATCTCTTCAGTAAATATGCTAATCTGGTAAAGTGGTTAAAAGGATTCTAAGTATCTCATGCTTCACGGAATTACAAAAATAATGGATGAAAAATGACGATGGTGTCAGATACAGGAAGAGTAGCTTACAGCCCACTGTTCGACTCCAAGACAAGATCCAAGATACTCAGCCGATGGTTGCAAAATTTCAAGGTACCTCTCAGCTTTGCTTGCCAGTGCCAGTCGACTTCTGTCAAGAACAGATTTTGCATACAGAGCCCAATGATCTTTTTTGCTCTTGAACATGCTGAGGGCAAATTGCCATCCCTGCAAAACCAGTAGAACATAATCATGTAACTTGTCTAAACTCTTCACATTTTAGACCATGGAGCTTTAGCCACTACGAAAAGTTAGAGGGATCTAATTTCTTGTATAAAATATGACTATACTAGTGGAAAAGAAAAATTAGACTAGTTAAGGACGCCAAAAATGCTAGATCTTGATGAAACCAGTCTATGGGTAATGTTCTATAGCATAAGGCAAAGTCACTGAATGTTCACCTTCAAGCAGTAGATAAGATCCTCATTGTCATCTGAGGAAAGGGCGAGATTTTCAATAACGAGGCTGATGAAGTACATAATTTTCTGCAATATAAAAGCACTATATAAGAAAAAGAAGATATCTTAAAAAGAAACTATTGTCACATGATGTTCAAGAAGTTATCATGACGAGTAATAAATCCACTAACCTCAGGTCCAGCATTATTCAGTTGCTCATATCCTCTTTCAATAGCTGTTCTGACAGTAGAATCGAGAGCCAGGTCCAAGAACAATAGATCCTTGAGGCGGTCATGAGACTTCAGCAGAAGTGGCCTTAGCTCTTGACGAGCTTCGAGCAAACCCTACATCAATATTCCTCCCCATGGTAAGTATACAGGGCGTTCCAAAGAGTTCATATCAGTAGTAAAAATAATATCGACCAAGTCGATAGAAAATTATAACACCTCAAGAAGTGGCTCAACATTCTTTTCTTCAACATGTTCTAGGACGAAGCGAAGCAAGTCCTGTTGAGGGAAGTGCAACACAATGTAAATTGTACAGACTTGACAGGTGTATTAATTTCTTGAAATGTGCAAGGAAGATGAGAGGAAAGGTACTGGATATCCCGAAGGCAATCCTGATATAGGATTAATCTGCACTCCGACCATGAAACCTCTGGCCTGAAAGACAACAACAAAAACGATCAGTTACCAGTTCCAAGAAGAATCATTAACTGTTAACTTTTTAGTATAATGGCATTACATCATCTTGGTAGCCCATGCAATTTTGTATAGCTGACTCTAGGTCCGCTCCTGAATGAACAGCCTAAACAAAGTAAAGAAGACCACAAATTACATGATATCCCTTAGTAAAAACAAGCAGAATAAAGGTGCAGCTAGTTTCGTAAAAAGCGGCTAACAGGAAGTTGGAGAATCAACCTTTAAAGTCCTCATGTAGTGTCCAAGATCACGGAGGAGACCATCTTTTTGGTCATTTCCAAAACTTGGTTCAGAACGTATGGCACGATCATAACTTAAGAGTCGCTCTTTGGTTATGCCATTGTCATTCAAAGTCTTCCAGTAAACACTCATGTCAAAGTCACTTTTGATATAATCAATCAAAGCCTACAGAGAGAAAAGTGTTAAGAAATAGATTAAGATTGGAACCAGAATCAGGAACCATTATATTATTAGGGTTAAAGTTCAAATACCTGACAAATGATAACATCATCTGGACTAGTGTTGTTATGCAACTTCTGATGCCATTGCTCCATCATTCCACCCTTGCATTTATTTTTGCTCTGCAAACAAGAAATTCACTCAATCTTATAACCAACAAAATTATCTCATCATGTTTCAAATAAATAGAGAAGTTGCAGGCTAATGAGGGCATCCCATCCCGAGCTTTATTTGAGAAAAAATGTGGGACACTGGGAGATATTGGAACCACTAGAAGAAATGGAGTTTTTCAAGCAGAGCTTATTATTTCCATATTATTGTTCGCTCAGAAGTAAAATCATTTTGACAAAGACTATGAGAAAACTAAAGGCCAACCTGGATGACTAGAATTTCGTCTCGGATTCGTTGCCCAACATCTCCTTCACCGCCCCGACCAACAGTAGACATTATCATCCGCAAAAGTTCTCTGTACTCTGGATAACTTGCATAAACGTCCTGTAGACCGCTAGTCAGCCTATCCTGCGCTTGGCTTATCTCCCTGCAATAATGTAGCGAGTTGTGTAATTTTACTCAACAAAATTATCGCAGATGCCAGAACAAATTAAAAGGCTCCTACAAGATATGATAACTTTTCCCCTGCGGCAGAATAAGAGTCACATTCTTTGAACTGTACCTTGGCTTAACATTATAGCTTTTGTTCCACACAAGCTGTCTTGTAGCCATAAACCTCATCCAAACTAGCATCCCTGCAAAGCCCAGTTGACCAGCATTTTTTGCCTCGTCCACAAGATCTGATGCAATGTTGAATCTACAAATACAAAAGTAAGATTTACCCCGTGAATAAAGTTAAGAGTATTTTCCAGAAGTTGCAAACCACTTCATGCACAAAAGAGATGTATGACTGAGGATATAAATTTAGTGACTGTGAAACATGGATCAGTCACTGTATTAGCGATAGTTGTATATGGATCATCGACTGTAAGTTGTAGAATTTAGTGTTAGTCTCTTCAACCTCAAAGGCGGAAAAAGCTGACCCAAGAAAACTAACAAAACAGCTCAAGTTGGGTCACCAGCTTGGAAGGGACTTGAAGCAGAAAAATATTTAAAGGAAAAATGCCAGTTACGCTTCTTCAAGTCTAAAAAACACGAATAAAAGAACCAGAATGCTTGACCATAAAACTGACCGATGCATGAAAGACTGTTGGGCCTCGCTTTCCAGATCTGCAATTTTATCCAGTAAATTCTTGGCTGTACCTTTTCCATCACCATGATCCTGTCAAATGGAACAATAAAAAATTAAGTATCTAGGAGACAATAGACCCAACTGAAAGATCTTTCTAGAAGACCAAGAAGGAAGAGGAACCTTCTGAACATGTTTTTCTTCTTTAGCAAAGTCCACATAAAAGTCACTGTCTTTATTTTTAATCCACCTCTCACCAACATTGAGTACAAATGGCATGCCCTTGTAACTCTCGCCTTCTATTTCCAGCTCAAAAGTTTGCACCTGCAGTTTTGGTTAACATGAGGCTTTAATATTCAAAGCTATTCGGCTTATAGTACAATAGATTCAACTAGTCATACCGGACTAGGAAGATCTGTTGAAGCAATAGTCAGTTGTGTGTCAACAGCGCCACGTACTGGCAAAGAGTTTGGTGGCAGTATATCTGAAGGTGGGTCCTGCAGTGCCAGTGACTCATAAACTCAGACCAAAAGAGGTCAAAGCAGAAATGCGATCAATGTGAAAAGTATGCTCTTGTCTGAGAAATTTAAAAATAAAACTTACCAACCACTCTCCACCATTTTGAGACAAAGCCCAGTGAAGGGTAATTGGATCTTTGAAATCGGTTGCCAGATGAACTTTCGCCTTTCCGGAAAGTTTAGTGACAAGAACCTAAATAAAGGGAATAATGACTTGCCATTAGAATATATTTGTCGGATGTATATCTAGCCCAAACAGAAATAGAGAAGAGAGCAAGATAGTTACTATCAACTAACCAAAATCGTGCTGCCTTCAAGCTTGAATATTTTCTTGCTAAAGATTGGAGTAGTTTCTTGTTCCTCCTTTGCTCTGGCGTATAACTCGAGAGTTGTTAAGGCCCGTGGTTCAGTTGAGGATACGGATTTTGGGTCAACAAAATCAGCAACGTGCTTACATATAAGCTTATTCAGGTCCCTTCCTTTGCGCTGGATCTTCTCAGTGCTAAAATATTGTTTTTGGTTCGGTTGCTTGGAAACTTTTTTCTGTGACTCCTGTTCACTGGATGAAGTCCCCTTAGATTTTGGAGATTCACTGGTGTTGTTATCTTTCTTCAACAACTTTGCTCGGAGGTCTTCCACTGAAGCACCTCTCATCATTTCCTCCCGTAGCTCCGTACGGGCGGCTTCATACTCCTCCTATTGATCAGAGACAAATTACTCTGCTTAACTATAAAACAATGGATATGCACACAATGCAGAGTACTTGGTTAAAATGCAACTAGATTTATACAGGTTTACCGGATAAAGCAAGAAAATATATTTTATGACACCAGCCAAGCTTTTTCAAGTGGTTATTTTTTCGTAACATAATCCCAACGAAGTATTTTGTTTCCACTAGGATAAAAGAACCACCAGTGAAAAAACAACTTTAACCCATCATGGCACCATTCATTTGTTGGTCAGTCAGATATAAAACACTTAAAATCTAACTGAAAAATTATGGAAATATTAACCGGTGATGAACTCAATCCTAAATGCCTGGTGAGAATGATAATTCCTCTATTAAGTGAATCCCACAGAAACAATAAGGTGTAAAATTAAAATGATATCAAAGAAAAATATCATTGGAGATATGCTTGTATAGGTACAACGTCTTACCTTCTCTTTCTCAGGGCTGTAATTTTGTTTACCATTACGCTCCCATCTAAGATATGCTTGGATCTGTACAAGATCCTCAGGAACAGACACATTGTGATCCAAATTCCTTTCCGTGGGTAAGTTTATACGAAAATTTTGACCATTGCTTTTGTACCTGCATATGTCAAGATTATGAGAAACGACACTAAAATAAGGTAGCTGTATGTTCTAATTTAGATAGTAAGAAGAAGAGAAAAAAAGCTCACCATTTGTTCCGACTTTCGTCAAATATAAGAAACTCGATAGCGTGTATGGCGTTATCATCTATCTCTAGTTTAAGGTAAGAGTTGCCACCTGACTGTGAATGAGAACCCAAAGAACCATTTAAAAATCTTAAGTCAGACTGGTATCAGCTGGAAAACATGCCATCACAAGTAGCGATGTAATGTTGTATGTCGTGGAATAAAACTCACTTTCACAAATGGAGTTCTAAGTGCCCTGTTCTTGTAGTTTATAGTTCTATCCGGACAGCGAGAAGGTAGAACCCATTTCCTGACAGGGAAAATAAGAAAGAAAGTTAAACAAAACAATGTGACATAGTAATCTTGAAGATACATATTAACTAGGCAAGCTGAACATCATTTGAGAAGACCGTACTCATTGTTGTCACGTATTGCACCCCAGTGGAGAAGCAATGAGTCACTTGTATGAGCTATCTGGATATTCACTTCTCTTACATTTGTAGAAGTGACTTCAACCTATTGAATTACATGCATTAAACTTACCATCGCAGAAATATTATGGCTAAAAAACCAACGAGTTAATATCCATTATTTGTAAGGATACACATACCAGTAAGTCAATGTTTCCGTCAAGATTAAATTTCTCCACTGTCTGTACAAGGATGAAACTTTTTAGCACATATTGATATGAAAACTATCTTAGTGCATTCGTTCATGAGAGCAATGTACAAGCACTACAAGCTTCATGAACATTTAGCATATGTTCTTGCAGTTTATAAGAGAGACAAAATCAAAGTCATAAAGAAGCAGTTAAAAACTTTTATATTTTCAACACAGAAGTGCCCATCATTCAATAGCAACCACATACCACATGATCTTCATTAAAAAGAAGAAAAAGGAAATTACCTGAGAAGCAGGATCCATGGCAAGGACAGCTCGTGTAACAAAAGAGACAGGTCTTCCTGTTCCAGTGATCAGTCTCCGTCTTGTCTTTCTAAGACCCTTCCCGTATAACTGTGTACCCAGGCTAGATCTGCCAATCTTCGCCACAGCAGGAAGGGAAGAAGAGTTGAGCTTGTTACGATGTTCAAAACTCACGGGACGAGTGAAACCCCGGTTAAGTAAGTGATGAACCACCGAGTTACTCATGCTTTCTTTCTTTCTTGTCACACTTCAATCAAAAGCTTGACGGATCTGATAAGTAAAGTATTAATTATATAAAACGATAGAAACAACCAAAAATAAAAACAACATGGATGAAACAAGTTATACTAAACAAAGGTAACAAAGCCAGAGACACTTTTTCTTCTTTTAGATATTTTTTTTGTTTTGCTTTTAGTTACTTCATCAGCTAATATGGGGAACAAGTTCAATAATATACACAAAGCAGAAGATAGTTCTACGCAAAAGAGTCGCAAAGCAATCGCAATAGCAACTTCAATCAAACATAAAGCCACGAAATCGAAACGGAAGCACATATGAAACTAGCAGTCTAGCAGAATCCAAACGAAATTGAATGTAAATTCAAAAACAATTCACCTGTTGATCAGACCCTGAAGCGAAGAAATCTGAAAAAAAAAAAAAAACTCAGGGTTTGGATGATCTTTGAAGGTGAGTGAGTGAGTGAGGTTTCTCTCTCTCTCTCTCTCGTCGCCCTTCTTCACTCGCTCCACACACTCACGTGTATTGGAAGTAAGACGAGGGGCACTTTATCCTGCGATTACGCCACGTGGCGCTTCGTGATTTGAGCTTGTAGGGGGAACGGTAGAGAGTGAGTGCCCAGTCTCGTGTGAATCTTCTTGGGCCCCGTTGATGGTCGGTATCTATGGGCCCTACTTTGTGATATTTTCATATTTTTTTAATAGAGGATCTCTCATCAACGTTAATTTTTATTTTCTGTTTTGTCCTTTTGTTTTGATATTTTTAAGCTTCCTTCTTTCTCTTTGTATTTTTTTCTTTGGTCGACATGTTTTTTTTTTCTTCTACCGTTCACAAACCACGAATTACAGAAGATATTTTAAGCTTTCATTATCCATCTCTATGCTTTGTAGTAGAGTCCAAAGCCCACTTGTTATTTCATGTACTTTTAGGTGTGGTGTTTCTTCACATTGTCAAAAGATGTATGTTAAATAGTAATTTTTTTTTTTTGAAACCTTATGTTAAATAGTAATTATATGACTGCTTTAAAAAAAATAGTAATTATATGATCTTTGCACCAAATCGACAAGTATAATGGTTGAAATTTTTTAAATTACCATAAGAAAAAGAATTCTATCAGCAATTAATTTACAAGAAACCAAGTATAATTAATAACCACCCAGTGGCGTTTTACATGACAAACGATGATCCAGCAAACATCTCCCCCTCAAAACAAAAGTTGCAACATAAGAAAAAACATTTTTAATTATTCAAGATTTTTTTTCCTTCTTATTCATTTAGACGAAATTAATTAGTTTTTTGTTTGTTTTGAGAAAAAATTAAATAAATGGTAATCTGTAATCAATCATCTAAATCAATGTAGACAACGACAAGCAGTTGCTGCTAATTTTTCTCAGGTCAACCGCTACATTCTGAACCGTATTAACTTGGTTCGCGTCAATAAACCCTTCAACACATACACCGTAATCAGACACAGCCGCGGTCAAAAACGTGTTCATCCCCATCACGTCACGTTTCCTTATACTCTTCCTCGCGTTCGCAAGATTATAAACTGCATCGCTAAACGTCGCGTAACACGTCGCGATTGCTTGGTTACCGTCTTTGTACCTAGCCGCTTCAGCTAAAGCCACTTTTGTCTTAGCTTCCAAAGCCTGAATGGTTCGGTGCGTGGCACGTCTTGGGTTCGTGATACGTTTAATCAAAGGTTGGCATAGGGATGGATACGCGGTGTGTGAGCAGAGGTTCATCACACGTGACGCTTCTGTGACTTGAGTGGAGAAGAGGAAGGTCAATACGGCGACGGATACCGCGACAGCCGCAAAACGCAGCTGGAAGATGTCACGGCCCGCCATTTTTATTTTTGTGTTTAAATCTGTTTTAGTTTAACTGAGAATAAATTAGCTTGGTGTAGTTTTTGAATTGGGACTCTTGTTGTTTATATATAGAGAAGTCTTTTGGGTTTTGAAATTGTTGGTAGTACGTTTTTTGCGTTTATTCCTGTTTTTGTTTGGCAATGTATGAAAATGTTACTAATAATCTGAGGTTTGTCTTGCTTTTAGGAGATTATTTTCTTCCTTTAATCTTAGTCCAACCAAAATTTTATGAAAGTTTAAGTTTTTATCATAAATAAATACATTTTTTCTAAATTTTAAACATTTTCTATTTTTTTCAAATTATGAATTTGGCTGCGTTTAAAACAAATTCTATTCCATTCAGAGGAAAAAAAAAATCTATTAATCAGTCCGTTATTACCAAAAACTCAACAAAAGGAATTTAACCTTTTTTGTCGACATAACGGAATTTAACCAATACTGTGCAACTATTTCAAAGAGAGTGGCAGCCGTCAATTTAATCAGAACTCTAAAGCATTAAATATTGAGAATTCGGCCAAAAAATCATGAACTTTACACGAATTACCATAATAAATACGAATATATTGGCTCGCCAAAAAAACACCGAACTACATTTGACTTTAAATTTTAATCAGTAAGTTATCGCTGACTCGCCAAATTAAACACACCGTTACAGAATGATTAAACGACGTTTTTAAAGATCGTTAAGTAAAACGACGTCGTTTTGAGATGGAGTGAAACGACATCGTTTTACCTATTTTTATTATCAAAAATATATTATTCGCGTGGATCGAACCTGAGAATTCATGGCCAAATGACGAGGTTTCTTGCCACTAGATTACTGTCATTTTTAAGAATATCCGTAACATATTTTTTTATTGAGTATCAAACAAATTTCAAAAATCTAAATTTTTTAAAAAAATTCCAAAAAATCTTAAAAATTCAAGAAAATTCTGAAAAGTAAAATCAAAATTGAAATTACAAATAAGTTTTTTTTAAAAAAAATCAATACATTAAAAATTTCAAAAAAATCTAAAATAATTCAAAAATGCAACGAATTAAATTTAATGATTAAAAACCTTGAAACATATTTTTAAATAAATTAACGTATGTAATATAAAATAAAAATGATATTTATCACACTATAGATTTTAGTATTAATAATGTATTTAAGATAAAATAGACAAATGATAATTAAGATACAATAAACAAATGATATTATCACAAAAATTTTTTTCTAAAATATGATAATAATTAAATGAAAAACATTTGCAGTGTGATAAATATCATTTTTCTATTTTATCTCAAATATATTAATTTATAAAAAATGTATGATTAATGTATTTAAGATAAAAAAACTCAAATGATCTTAGATACATTAATTTTTATTAAAAAAAAATTAATGTTTTGATTTTTTATATATTTATAATTTCAATTTTAATTTTAATTTTCAGAATTTTCTTGAATTTTAAAGATTTTTTGGAATTTTTTTTTAAAAAATTAGATTTTTCGAAATTTGTTTGATACTCAATAAAAGAAAACATGTTCTGGATATTCTTAAAAGTGACAGTACTCTAGTGGCAAGAAACCTCGTCATTTGGCCATGAGTTCTCAGGTTCGACCCACGCGAACAACATATTTTTGATAAAAAAGATAGGTAAAACGACGTCGTTTTACTTAACGATCTTTATATTTAACGTTGATTAACTATTGTCTTAACTATTAGTTAACGGTGTTTTAATCTGGTCGGTCAATCAAAGTTTCTTAATAAACTGATAAAAGTCAACAAAAATTCAGGCTTTTTTCCGTCAGCCTCGAATCCATGTTTTTTTGGCCATTTTTGTCATGTTCTGTGTTTTTTTGGCCGAATTCCAATTAAATATTAGATTAGTATTGATTATTTATCTTTATGAGATTCAACTGAAGTTTTTATGAGTTTTTTTAGTAGTAGATATGCATAGTAGACGTATTTTTATTTTGAATCTTTACAGGTGTATCATTTTTAGTTTAATTTTCTTAATTTTTATTGCTTATAATATAACTATTGGCATATATAATTTAATAATACAATCCAGCTTAAAAAATAGTGCAACTAATGCCTATATCAGAATAATAAAACAACTTTAAAAAAAACTTAAATATCAAGAAATGAGTCCAGAATGATTTGTATATAAAGACAAACAACAAGTAAAATTACCGAACCTTTGTCGGAATCAGAGTTACAAGTTCATAACAATCAATCAGGAAAACAAAAAGTTACTCAAGAGTTCAAAACTAGAAATGCTCAGCTAACAGAATGAGAAAAACAGAAATCAATGGCCCAAATATTGATTACCAGCAAAAAAAAAAAACAATGTCATTCAATGTGAACAAGATGTTTATTCATGTGGTGGAACTTGCAGATATCATCGCAAAAATCATCAGCACTGCTGTGGTTACTCTTCATCCTAAGAACCCTTATCACCATTCTTCTCAAACCTTTAGCGTATCTCACAAGCGACTCAAGCGTGTTCATCTTCTGTTCTGCGTTCAGTGGAGATCTCACAGTGATTACAACTTCCTCCAAACACCCTATTTCAAATCCTGTCTCAAGCTGCATAGAGAAATCCAAATCAGACTTTGATTTACCAGAGAATGTTTCTGATGAAGAAGAGTGTTCTTTTTTTTTTACCTTCTTTAGGCTGTTTTTCTGGCAAAGTGCAGCGAACATTGCTCCATGGATATCGAATTTTTGAAGCTTGGGATGGTTCTTGAAGAACTCGACAAAATCAATCTCAGGGAAAGGTTGAAGGGCCTCATTGCCTGTGAACTCAACCTTCATAAAGAGATGCTTCACGTCTCTCCCTTGCTCCAGAATTGTGGTTAGTGCATCCCAACACCATTGCACACCTCTAACTGACAAGGACTCAAGGGATGAAAGGTTACGGAATTGCACCATGTAAACTCTCCCTGTAACCAAGAAAAGAACACAAAGTAAGACCAATGACATCTACAGATAGTAGTAGTTAAACTCAAAAGACGAGATCTGTTTACCAGAAACATTGGCGATGGATAAGTTCTTTAAGAAACTAGTTTCAGGGACACTGATCCAGCTACAGCCTTGTACATCAAGAGACACTATCCTCGGAGCCGTGAGCGAAAGCAATGTGTTACCTTGTCCGTAAAAATCAAGCTTACAATGCTCCAAAAACGGCAGGCTGATCGATATGGATTTAACTCCTTCGCAAGCAAGAAGAAGCAAGCTACTCAGATTCGGGCAAGCACGCAAGGCACTACCCAACGCGTTATCATCCATCCTAGCTCCCACAATCTCAAGACAACGAAGGTTTGGGAACATATCCCACTTAGGAGGACTCATCATGAAAACACCCCAAAGCTTCAAAGTCTCCAAACCCTTAACCACCCCAATACAATCAAGCTTCAAAGGACCCTCCACGAGAGCCTCATCGGTGGCGAGATTCTCCATTCTCAGCTCCAACAGCTTGAGAGATTGAGAGACATGGGAGAGCCAGGAGCCTAGGCCTTTGCTGGTGAAGGGGCTGTAGAGGACGAGCTCCTCGAGGCGGTGGAAGGAAGAGATCATCTTGAGGACGATGGCGTCGGAGAGGGCGACGTCGGAGATGTTCTCGAAAGAGTTTCTTGGGAATTTGATGCTCTTGACGGAGTCTGTGGACTCTTTCCATCGCTTGGAGACGCAGTTGCAGGAAGCCACGTCTTTGGCTTCGGTGAGGTTGGAGAGAATGTATTGAAGGATGGCGTCGGGAAGTGAGTCCATGTTGGCTGTGACATTTCATCGAACACTTGGTGGTCAGTTAATAAAATTAAATAATTCACATCCTCAAAAATTACAAATAATTAAAGGAGGTCAAATCTACAAGTAAAAATGTCAATTGTTTTTTCTCAATCAACATTATTATCATAAATGCAACATGAATGCAGATCTTATTAAAAAGTATGGATCTTGAGATAAACTATACAAAGTTCACATTTTGAGATCTGGAAAGTTATCAGCTTGTAGTATAATCTGAAATGCCCAGACATGAGAAAGAATCAAGCAACCAACTTTATGAGTGTTACAGACAAAGAAGATGAAACAACACACATTCATGTTCAGCATTTGTGTGGGGTGTCATTATGAAATTGAGCTAGTGGGTGTAACGAATCCACCACAGTGGTAATGAAAGTAAGAAAAAACAACACAGAAGAGTTTAGATTCGAAGGAAGCAATGTGAATAGAGAGAGTTACTTACGGTATGAGAATCTGAATCTGCGTCGCATTTAGTGTTGTGCGAAGGAAAGAATTGAGAATCTCTCTCAGACACAATGGGAGGAATCTGGGATCTGTTTGGAGAGCGATAGAGAGAGAGAGAGGTGAGAGAGTGTATTTGTAAAGGGAGGGAGAAGGTGGCGCGTGAGGAAGAGAAGGGCGGAGTTTCAAATTTTGAAAACAAACAACACACAGATCTCTTTCTCTTTTTAGTTTTCAAATACATTTCGCACCTTTATTACATAGTACTGTTTTATTATTACTTTTTTTCTCAAACGGGAAACGACAAAATTATTTTATACTAAGGTATCTCGGTTTGATTAACCAGAATCCAATCTGAAACCAAACCGAATAATTTTAAATCTCAAAACCATCCATTTGAAAGAGATAACTATATAATATTATTATCCAACCAACATCTAGGCCCTACTTACCAACAAGAAGGAAAGATATCATATTATAGTGAGATGCAGCTTGAGTTACTGCATATGGTTGGTTTGTTACTAATAAAATATAAAAAATATCTTTAGCAATTAAAACATATTTAATTCACAAAAATAACAATGGAACAAATTTTTAAAATAATATTAATTTTAAATTAAACTTTTAATATTTGAATTTGGTTTAGTGATTTGTTGTTTAGTATTTATGGGCTGTAGACAAAATTAGAGTTTAAGAGTAGGCTAAGTATTTTTAATTAAGTGCTATTTTAGGAATTTTATCATTAATATTTTTAAAAAAAAAATTAAAATAATTTATGTTAGAGATTTGTCCATAAAATGTTTTAATATTTGTTTTAATCGGTTTAACTCTTCTTTAAACTTCTTGAATACTTCTTTCTTTTTCTTTTTTAATATATGAAACCACATTTATAAGATTAGTTTTGTTCCAATGGTCACTCGAATTTATATATTTTAAAACAATAATCAGAATTTTTTTTGAATTTATTAAATGCTTTTATCTTTCTCTGAAAGAGTCTCTAATAATGTTCTATTCTCTTTACTAAGTGCTTGAAATTGGCTATTGATTCCATCTATCTCCACTCCATTGGCTTCGTCACTAAGCTCAAACGCAGTCTCCACAACCTTCAAAACCCATCACAGGTCAATACTACGATGAAACCAGTAAGCTTGAGATATGATGCAAGTTGAGAAAATTTCAGGTTTTTTGGGAAATATGACTCAACATAAAAGAACAATCCCATCGACATGATTTTAAGAGAAAATGTCATACTCTATACATAATACAATAATTTTAAGAAATGGTAAAAGTTTAATTTCTCATCTAAGTTATAAACATTTTGCTAGTAATAATATATTGGAGCGAATAAGAAAATCGTATCTATTATTATGGTTTTTTTGGATGTGATTATTAATTCATTATATTCTCCATAATCTAATCTATTAAAATAGAGTCCTATTTTTATCTACTTAAGGAAGTTGATTTTAAATTTTGGACTCTTTCAAGTTTGTTACTATGCTACCTAATATATTGGAACCTTACCATTGCATTATTATTAATGGCAACAATCAACTAGATATGCATATTCAAAAAATTGTCGTGATAATACATTTCTTTAGGAAATAAAATCAACTATATATTTGAATGTATATTTTGGATACGTCGTATATTGATATATGGTAATATACTATATACATCTTTTGTTGTGTAGTATGTTCAGTTTATATTACAATTAATATTTAAGAAAACTGTTTTATACTTTTAACTGCCACTTCAGTTCTATTTTAAAATCTAACTACCATTATAGTAACATGATATCGGACCATACTGTATAAATATTACTTCTTAGGTGATAATCTCTTGCAGTTTTTATTATAACATGTTGTATTAACTGTTCACAATCAATAAAAATCTAAAAACAATGAAATAATGATTAAAAAAACTTGAATTGTTAAAATGCATGTACACGATATATATATAACTCTGTGAGCTTTTTTTAATTATGAATTTGATATGTACCATAAACAGATATGATTACAATAATTCAGAAAAAACTTTTTAAGTTTATACCAAATCAATATTTACCATATATGCTATTTATTTAAAATTCACATATCAATCAAATCTCCATATTTATAGGAATTTCATGAACAAACAAATCAAAAATATTATATGAGTAAAGTTTGAGATTTACGGATATCAGCAATTTTTAAAATAATATGAACTTCTATATTTTTAGTAACTCATTAATTTCCCCAAGATTGAACTTATAACTTTTGGAATAAACTCCAAAAAGTAATAAGTTACCTATCCATGCATATACTTTTTTAGTTGAAATACTTAAGTTTTGCCGATTAGTTTTACTTAACTTAGGTTGATATATTTGTACTTAATGTAAATAAAATATTAATAATTGATTAATATTTATATTATTTACTTATATGGTGAATCAAGTTGTGGTCAATATTTTTACATAGAACTGGGTAAAATATCTGAAACCAAAGAACCGAACCGATTCTGATCCGATAAAATAGTATCAAATCTGAACCAAAATTGTTTAGATATTTTTACGGGTTCAAATTTTTGGTATTTTAAGAACTAGAACTAAATCTGATCCGAACCAAAATATTTCGGGTATTCAAATATCCCGAATCAGATTTATATACTTGAAATATGTTATGTATTTTTAAATTTAATATCCAAAATATCCAAAATTACAAAATATTTTGAAGTTGTCCAAAATATTTCAGAAATCCCAATAGATCTGAACCGAACCCGAATGAGTACCTAAACTCTCACCTCTATTTTTATAGTTGCATATTTAATGGTATTCTTTTAGATTTGTAAAATATTAATAAAGTAAAAATGGTTTAAAAATATTAAATAAATGTTTATAAAATCATTATGGAGATGTACCAACGGGAAGTGAGTTAAAAATATATTATCATATTTCAGTTTATAATAAATATAAATTAATATAGTGATATTATAAATTTACAATATTTTAAATGTAAATTCTTTTGTTTAGTCTCACGTTATAAACAAGTTAGAATTAATAAATATATAAACAGGTTTAAAATATTTTTCCACAAGAATAAACGGTATATACATTATATATCAAAATAATGTTGCATCTTTTATTCATAAAGTTTTGATCGGATTCTAAATTATTCAGTTATACATAAATTAAAGTTACAATTTTAATCAAATATTTTTCATCTAAATTTCAATTACAGCAATTAAAATAGTATGTTGCAGGGGTAATAATGTTTTAATATCATAAAAAATTCATACCTTAAAAACAAAAACAAAAAAAGTCTAACGTCATAAAATATATAAATAATATATAGACTTATAATTTCTATTATAAACGGTATATACAAAAAAATAATTCCGCACTTTTAAGTGCGGGTCAAAATCTAGTTGTTTTTTAAAACTTGGGTATACAAATAGAAAAGAGTCATTTAGGTAGAAAATCATAAAGAGAAAGTTATTTAGGTAACGAGTCACCAAAAAAAACTATTTAGGTGGTTGGTTATATATGAACCAAAGCAAATTTACATCCTTCTCCCTTTACTCTACATGTGTAGAAAGATAGAATTCACTGCCCATATGATGCTATGCTACACATTTTCAAGAGAACGTCAGAAAAAAATCTTTTTTTTAATAAAAGAATTACTAACAATCAGCATGTGAGGATGTGTTTTATGTCGCTGTTGAGGGTTTAATCCAAATTAATTAACCATACATTTGTTAGAAAATTCTAATGGTTCGTAATTATCACAATAACTACAATAATATATATGAATATTTATTATAATCAAATAGAAACTCTAAACTCAGATAGAAACTTTAAACCAAAACACAAACAGAAACTCTAAATTATAAATTTAAATATAAAATTTAAATTCTAAATCCAAATAAAAATTCCAAGTTCTAAATCCTAAACCGTAAACTCAAATAGAAATTATAAACTTTAAATTCAAATATAAACTCTAAATTCTAAACCTTAAACCAAAATAGAAACTTTAAACTTTAAATCCCAATAGAAATTCTAAACCTTATATCCAAATAAAACTCTAAACTCTGAATCCAAATAAAAACTCTAAATTCTAACCCTGAATCCAAATAAAAATTTTAAATGCTAAAACTTACACCGTAAACCCAAATAGAAACTAAAAATTCTAAACCCAAATAAAAATTCTGAACTTTAAACCTTAAATCTAAATATAAACTCTAAACTCTAAATCCAAATAGAAACTCTAAACCCTGAATCCAAATAAAAACTCTAAACCATAATCTCTAAACTTTAAAACCAAATATAAACTTTAAACTCTAAATCCAAATAAAAAAACTCTAAAGTCTGAATCCAAATAAAAACTCTAAATTCTAACCCTGAATCCAAATAAAAATTTTAAATGCTATAACTTACACCGTAAACCCAAATAGAAACTAAAAATTCTAAACCCAAATAAAAATTCTGAACTTTAAACCTTAAATCTAAATATAAACTCTAAACTCTAAATCCAAATAGAAACTCTAAACCCTGAATCCAAATAAAAACTCTAAACCATAATCTCTAAACTTTAAACCCAAATATAAACTTTAAACTCTAAATCCAAATAAAAACTCCAAACTCTAAACTTTAATCCCAAATAGAAACTATAAACTCTAAACCCAAATATAAACTCTAAATTATAAACTCTAAATTATAAACACTAAATCTAAATACTAAACCATAAACCGTAAACTCAAATAGAAATTCTAAACTTTAAATTCAAATATAAACACTAAACCTTAACCCAAAATAGAAGCTTTAAACTCTAAACCTGAATAGAAACTCTAAACTTTAACCCAAATAAAAACTCTAAACCCTAAACTCTAAATTCTAAACCCAAATAAAAATTCTAAACGGTAAACTCTAATTTTTATATGAATAATTATAATGCTTTATACGGATACCTTCACTATTAATACGTAAAAAATAACAAATAAAAGGATACGGTACAAGGTAGTTGAAACATGATTTGGGTTCAGTCTCTTGATCACATGTCGATTTATAAAAAATAGACTCAAGAGAACAAGGACAAAAAAACAAAACCATATGTCTGAGGGATAATAATGTCATATAGAAAAACCGTACAGTGGATTTAGTGTAGGTTACCAAATATGCAAATAATCTTCTAAATGTGTCTATAGCGTGCAAATGCTCAATAGAAAATGACTTTAATACTGCAAATTCTTTTTTTTTTCAGAAAAAAAAGCAAAATAGTACACGCTAACAAGACTTATATGGATTACTGTTATATTCAAGATTGACAGCTTAATTTCGAGCCACTACAAGACTTGTACGCTTAGTGCATTGACTGTAGGTAATGGCGAGTTAAAGTTATCGTCATATTAACAGTGTCACAGTGATAAAACTAGCAGCTTATAGGACACGCTAACAAGACTTTTAAATTCCTTGTTTGACATATTGGATTAGTCTTATATTCAAGATAGACAACTTAGTTCTTGAACCATTTCAAGACTTGTACTTCGCTTTGTGCATTGACTGACTGTGATAGCAATGGCGAGTTCAAGGTACCAATCCACTCTTATAAATCCCTCTGAAAACACCTTTCAAATCTGAATAAACTCAAAACATTCTTATAGTCTCTCTATCAACCCATGGCGGCTGCTAGTGAAGTGAGGAGGATCAAGCTAGGAAACCAAGGACTTGAAGTATCAGCGCAAGGTCTAGGTTGTATGGGACTTTCCATCTTCGAAGGAGCTGCCAAGTTTGAAGCTGATCACGTTGCTCTCATTCACCATGCCATTAACTCTGGCATCACGCTCCTTGACACTTCCGATGTCTACGGTCCAGAGACCAACGAGTTGCTGTTAGGAAAGGTTCATACTTATCCCATCTCTGTTCATACTCATTACTCTCTCGTGATTGATTGACTGAGATGTGTTTTGGTTGATGTGCAGTCTTTGAAAGATGGGATGCGGGAGAGAGTGCAGCTGGCTACCAAGTTTGGAATGCTATATGAAGATGGGAACTGGTGTTACAGAGGAGATCCAACCTATGTTAGGGCTGCCTGTGAAGCGAGCTTAAGGCGTTTAGGTGTTAGCTGCATCGACCTCTATTACCAGCACAGGATTGATACCGCTGTCCCTATTGAAGTCACTGTAAGATCTTTTGGTTTTTGTTTCATCTTTCTATTGCAAGTGTTAAACATTTTTATCTCTTGTGATGTCATTTCAAAGATGGGAGAGCTGAAGAAGCTGGTTGAAGAGGGTAAGATAAAGTACATAGGTCTGTCTGAAGCCTCTGCTTCGACAATAAGGAGAGCTCATGCTGTTCACCCGCTCACCGCGGTGCAGTTAGAATGGTCTTTATGGTCCAGAGACGTTGAAGAAGATATCATTCCTACTTGCAGGGAGCTTGGGATTGGAATTGTAGCTTACAGTCCTCTGGGACTAGGCTTCTTTGCTAAAGGGCCAAAGCTCATTGACAATGTGGACAGTGGTGACTACAGAAAGGCAAGTACTACAACATGGACTTGAATGTTAACTTTATTATTTACACATTTCAATATTATTATGAATGTTACTAAGACTATGTTTTGTTCTATTCCAGGGTTTACCGAGATTCCAACAAGAGAACTTAGACCACAACAAGATTCTCTATGAGAAGGTAAACGCAATGGCGGAAAAGAAAAGCTGCACTCCTGCACAACTAGCACTCGCATGGGTTCACCACCAAGGAGATGATGTCTGCCCAATCCCAGGAACCTCCAAGATCAAGAACCTTAATCAGAACATTGGAGCGTTATCTGTGAAACTCACCACCCAAGAGATGGCTGAGCTTGAAACCATAGGACGTCAAGATTCTGTGAAAGGGGAAAGATCAGCCACTTATATAGTTACCTACAAGAACTCTGAAACTCCACCCTTGTCTTCTTGGAAAACTGCATAAACCGGCTGTACAGTCATACTGTTGTCTGTCTGTTTGTCTTAAAAAGTAAGAAAAATACATATTATTTGACATGAGGTTTTGAACCATGAAAATGAGGACTATGTTACATCATGAATGAAAAAATATTACCTAAACATGAATTTGTATTACACATAAGTGGCCTCTGAAGACCAAACCGTTGTGACATGTCGATCATGATATCATTTCCACTTATGAGGTACTTGTGCTAATTTCTTTAGCATCCGTCAAAATCCAGCTTTCCCACATATGTCAACTTCTCGGCTCTTGCTTCAGGTGGATGCTTGGTTGAATGGTGTACGATATTGGCTGTGAGACAGAGAAAAACAATCCACTTTAACATCAAACTTAACCAGCTCCCAAGAAACGCTGAGATTGATAAACTAATGGTTCCTGTGTGTTTTCCTTATATATGTTTCTCTTAAAAAATGTTCCTTCTCTAGATCTATCCTCTCAAGGTATCAAATTAAGTTACTCAAAAACAAAAGCATGGACAAAAGACTTTGTTCAAGAAATACGACAATGACTCTCAAGTACTATTAAGGGTCATGAAGCTCTGATTATTTGAGGTAAGTGGTAGTAACAAAGAGACTTTGTTCCAATCCTATATGTAGTTCTGTTAGGTAGCACCAAAGAAGTTTGTACCCATTACAACAATAAATTTTTACCTGAGTTGTACTCGACCATAAATGGCTTGCAAGATCATCGTTAATTGAAACAGGAAGGGCAGGCATCTCCTTCATACTGCAGCAGAAAGTAAGAGTTTAGTAATTGAATGCTTCAATCATAGAAAGGAAAAGAAGACAGATGACATGTTATCTGATATAAAATTCACATACTGAGTCAGAATGGCGCTGATGTTATTTCTTGTCTGATAAAAGAGACCGATGTTGTCCTGCAGCTGTGTTCACAATATGTGTGTCAATTCCACTGCAGAAGGATAACAATGAAACCAAAAATATGGTACACAACTAGCCACAAGGATTGCAAAAAAAAAAAAATACCTTGCACACAGAGAGATTGTAAGAAATTTGACTAAAAGCTTGAGCATTTTGCTGTAGAAGATCCAGTACGGCATCACTTGAACCTGAGAACAAGAGTTCAACAAAGGTAACTCTCTGTCAATACTGATTTTTGTTTTGTTTTGTTTGCAAGGCCACAACCAACAAGAAGAACAAATAATTAAAAGAGCACTAAACCTTCATGAGGCATGTGTGTACTGTGACACATATTGTTCATGACATATAAAGCGTTTTGTTGTGGCACATTGGCTAACATGCTGATCAGTTCAGGGGATGTATCCACCACCTTACCATGAAGAATCATGGTTTTTAGAATCAAGTTCAAAAGCACATTGATTTCATGTGATCCAGTAAAAAGAAAAGCGCATGAAATGAAACCAAACAATATATAGATTTCTCCTTTTAATCAAAAATGTCATAAAAAACTATTATTATACCATGTAAACATCCCACAAGCTTAGATATTGATGTTAAAGTTATACTTATACTCCTTATTGTTTGGTGTCCATCCTTTTTGCAAAATAGATTACAAAACTTTATCACCATGCAAAACATAAATGAGACCACCTATCTTCATAAGTTTATTAGATAGTGAACTAGGCACAGTAAAGGTTTAGGTGGGCAAGCATACCTTTCTATTGCTAATGCTCTTCCCAGCACTATTTTCTTTTCTTTTTCTCCGTTTTCCCTGTGAGAATAGATGTCCATCTTAGCCAACAAAATTAGAGATAAGGATACATTTATATCTAATGAAAGATAAAAAAATAAAGGCAAACAAGCACTAATGAATAGAAAAAAGGAACTTTATGTTTGATTTCATTGATTTCATCATATATCTGACTGAAGACTCACAGGAGAGAGACATGAAGGAGATTGTAACATAATGATAATAAAACATTATATTTCTTCTAAATCATTTTGTTTCACTTTATTATGCAAAGATTTGGCATTATGATGTAACCTAGCTTCTCATACAATTTCCTCCACAATCATGGACTCCAAAGCTGATATAAAGACAGGTATATGCGTCAGCATTTCTCTTTTTTTCGCTCATCCTTTACATGGCAGGATGTCTTTTCATCAGTAAAACCTATTAACTTTTTGTAAGACTTTATCTTTATCACAAAGCACACACCCAAAGTTGCATCATCATATCATATTCAGCATACGTTTTTCTAACAGTGATAGATAGAAATATCCCTCGGATCACTACTTCCATGACAGCCACATACCATTTGAAAAAAAAACACTAAGAATGCTAAAAACTTCTAAGTAAGAAACATCCTTTATAGAAGTCTATAGACTTTCGACTGGTAAATTTTATTCTTATAGAAGCAAAAGAACATGAACAGCATGGAGGAAAAACATAAGATGAAAACACAAGAGCATTAAGAACTTACCGTCATCCATCTACACCTCAATGCTACATCCCTTACAGTTTTATCTGGTAGTGTTGCAGCGATCTTTACATACTTCGAAACTTTCGGTTCATTTGTTAATCTACAAACGAAAAAAAAACAAAGATGTCATGCATAGAAACCGGCAATACAAATCAATAGCCTACATAAACCCAAAATAACAAGTAAAAAAACAAACATCAGCTAGTTTTTATAAAAAAATAGATGTATATGAGAAATAACATGCTTAGAGCTAATGGTCACAAGTCCAAGATAACAAATATCCATTTTTTTATTCCAAAGGAATATACTTTGATAGCCCATCATGGAGAAGAATATAATGTGCGCACTACTTGTCATGAAACAATTCTTGATCTAGCTTTTATTGTTTGTTTTTGAAAATATGATCATAGTACGGAAAAGCTAAATAATTTATAATAAACTTTGCATTTGCAGACTAAACAAATAGCAAATGGAAGGAAAGATCCAAAAATGAAACGGTGAAGATACCTACTTTGCAAGGCCGTTGTCCAATACATACTGCTCCTCAGGGGACCAATCCATGACCAAAGCAGCTTCAGGTTTGATTCCTCCAACCACCGGAGAATCCACAGCAGAGTGTAACCCAGAACCAGAGTAATTCGCTGGAAAAACAAGACCGGTGGTGCTAGTGCTCGGCGGTACAAAGTGACTATCCATTGGAATCATCCTTGGGGGTGTCTCAGAGGCTATTGAATGAAATTGGTTCCAGCTATGGTCTACGAGAATGCCCCCACCCAGGGATGAGATTAATTAAGCTCTCCAAACAAAAACAAACAGTAGAGGAGCATGAGATGAGAAATTCACCTCAGATTTTACAAAAGACAGAGTACTCCGGAAGCTATAGATAGTCTTCAGTAAGATCCCCAATCCGCATCACCGGTGGTGTCACAGTCACAGTCAGAGATTCAACCGACAAGAGAGACCTGTAAACACCCCCCCCCCCCCCCCCCAAGATAGATGCTCCAGCAAGCAGCAGAAACGAAGTGCAAAGAAGATAGGAGAGCGGCACAGCAAATTGCGAACTCAGTCAAGAGAGAGAGAGAGAGAGAGAGAGAGAGAGTCTAGTAGTAATAAAAGTACAGTTAAGTATTGGTGTTTGGTTTATTCTTTGTTTTTGCAGAAGCGCTCTGTTTTCTTGTCTTCATATGCCACTTTGCTCTTCTCTCTGGAATTTTCTTATTTTTATCTGTTCTCTCTGCTTTAGTGATGAAAACCATACAAATTCATTAAATACTTAGTTTATGATTATTTTTAAAAAAGTTCAGACCAATGAGTCGATGACCTTTAGCTTTGGGGTATCTAGGGCATCAATATCTAGATATCAAGTTGCTAGATGTCAATCTATACTTTGAATCAAGATTTAGTATAAAGAGTTCATTATGCGATTGTAACAATGGTTAAAACAATTCTTATTAGTTTGGTGGTTGTCGCCATCACAGTCCCCACAACATCTAAGTGGGGTCAAAGTTAAACATTCTAAACACTAGTATGGAATGGATTACTTGTGATTGTAAATATTGTTTTCAAAAAGTGTATTATAAGAAAAAGAGTAAATCTTTCAAGGTTACTGTATATAAAGTTATTAAACTACTTGAAAAACTTCCAGCAAAACAAATATAGGAACCGTTATACCACTTCTCGTACTCAGTTCTCGTGCAACGCCTTGGTGAGGTAGAGCCTGCTGAAGTTTTGGCCAGCCACTCTGCATAGCAACGGTTTGACTCATTAAAGTCAGTCTCTTTCCAAGCTCGCGTTGAAGAAAATAGTTAAATTCAAAATTAACACTAGAACATACCCATTGATTTGGCCACAGAAGTTTGAAACTTGGTTTGTGATGAGGAAACTCTCTAGCCTTGATGGTTCAGGGATCGGCTTAAAAATTGGGTTTGATGGATCCTCCTCGGGTAGAGGCTCTTCCCCAGCTGACCTACGAGCCATATTCTCCGTCCTATACACCAAACCCTCTTCGTTAGTAATTTCAAAGCGAGAAAGAAGCACAAAGGCTAAATGTTTAACTCTTGCCACAAAACCGAATGAAACAAATTGAACCAGAACCAATCATGCTACCTACCTCCTCTTCTGGAGCCAGGCTTGCTGCTGCGCTTGCTGGCGAGACAGGTTCCGGTAGTAGTATTGGAACTGAAAGCGTTAAAAGTAAGAAATTGTATTAAGATAGTTCTGAGGGTGAGAGGATTGAAGAAAAGTTAGAGAACAAGGCACACACCTTTTGCTGTTCCATAGATAAATCATCCATGCATTTAATCAGAAACTCCATATTGTTCTCAAGGAAAGGAGTGGTTGATGACTGCAGACGATCGTAATCACCCTAGAAAAGAGACAATCACCAAAGAATCAAAATCTGGAATACTGGCAGCAAGCGAGAATCCATGTCCAGATACTAATAGTGTACCTGTGAGACAGGCGCATCAGTCTCCAATTCCGTCATGAAGGCACTGACAAGTGCAGAGTTTGAAACCTTAATCTGTTCAAAGAAAGAAATCGACATTAAAACCAAAATCTTTTCTCAGCAGAAGCTATAATTATGTAACACTAATATTTTAACATATTTACTTAAAAGACAAGCTAGTACGACTTTAAGATACACAAGAGTAAAGCTCAAGAAACTTACAGGAATTTCCTCAAAAATATCCATCCAGGAGAAGTTTTTCTCTCTCAGCCTGACAGAAACAGTGATTAGAACACTACAACTAATCCCACGTGGCTAATAAAAACTTGATTAGTAATAAATCAGGATACATACTTGTCGCCTGTAAAGTTTCCGGCCCGGTACAAGTCCATAAAGGAATCTGAAAGCTTCAAAGCCTTCAAAGCTAAGACGCCTAGGTCAGCTTTAGAGGGATCATAGATGATGCAAACACACCTCTTGATGTTCTCCTGTAGATACGGATTTGAAAAGTTATTAATTTTTAATTTCCTGATTTACAAGGGATCTGTAACAATTATTTCACCACAAAAATTCTTATGGTTCAATTTCCAAACAAGTTATTAACCAGAGCAAATGCCAATCTACCTATTGTACACTAGAGTAACCATTATATACATATATAGAAACATCCTCAACGCTGGTTTATGTTATCCTAAGTAAAAACAAACACAAACTAAGGCAATCTGAGGGGGGGCGTGCGTAACATATGAATTGACTAAACCAAAATCTAAAGTATCGTAATATGGTAAAAAAAATAAAGATTCTGGAAGTACCTGGTAATTCATGAAAGTCTCAATGAGTTCTACAGTCTGGTAGGACCCAAGGACAGTGGATTGATACCTGAACAATAATCAAACAAAAATCTAATTACATTCACAAAACAAGTAAGGAAGATTTTCACAATCAGATGACAATGAAAAACCTACCAGCCAACAGTGTTGTTGTCAACATTAACCTCCCTGAGACACCTCATCATCTCAAGCTGATAATTAGCCCCATCAGCTTCAATCTCTTCATCGTCATCTCTCACCTGAAGCTCGTTTAAGATACATCAAAATCAGAGACGAGCTATAACACATTCTTACAAAAGCGAGTAACAATGTTCAGAGACTTACGGGGAAAGGAAAACAATTGGTGACTTCGAGAACACTACCAACATCAAGTCCGAGAAGCTGCCCTGTGACAAGCGTCGGTGCAAACTCCTTGCAATGCTTGATTATCTTCAACACAGCCTATATATAATATACACATAAACAAAACAAAATTCTCAGAATCATTACTTGTTCAAAACGACAACGTTTGATTATCATTAGCAAAGCCTATCGCATATTAACACAATTCAAAAGCCTCAGTATCAATTTAGCTATCACGAAGAAGGATCTCTTAGTTATAAAACAACTCCAGAGAGATAGGTAATGGAGGAAATTACCAGTCCTTCGATCTGAACAACTCTGAGAGGAGGAGCGACGGCCTCGTCCTTCGATATCGCCTGCAGAAACGACCTAGCCACTGCACAACGCAGAGCAAACTCAGATGAGCGAGAGTGTAGATAAATTCTATGTGAACGGAGAGGGAGAATTTTTACTGACTGGTTGCCATATTGATGAAAGCTTTCTCAGGTGTGTCTTTGCCGGCGGCGGAGATGAGCTAGAGAAAGAAAAAAACACGATGTGATAGGGCTTCTTCTTCGACTTTGTTAGACGAAAAAAAAAAAAAAAACTAAATTGCAAAACAGTCGTCGAAATTGAGATTATATCCGTCAATGACCCAATAAATATTTTCTTACAAACAAATTGATCCCAGCCCATGGACCTCTATAATGCTATTATTCGCTTGTAGAAAAGGGCCCCCAGACCATGTATATTACTGTTGTGCCTCTTCAATAACCTATTACCATGTCGTTGTGTGTGTGATTTGATTTGTTAAAAAAAGGTTCAGAGGATGAAGGCGACGGCTAAGATAGCGGTGTGGTGGGACATGAAAGACTGTCCGATTCCGGAGGATTATGAGGCTGGTCAGGTCCGATCGAGTTTAGAAGCAGCCTTCAAGGAACAAGGCTACTCTGGCCCTGTCTCCATCACTGCCTATGGCGACCAAACACAAACCCCTGATCACATACTGAAAGGGCTCTCATCCACTGGAGTCTCTGTAGCACATACCAAATCCGAGAGCACATGTCACTTCATGTATGAGGATTTGGTGAAATGGCGACGTCTGAATCCTCCTCCTGCTACAATGATGATCATATCAGATGAGGTGGGAGATAAATTCACCTGGGATCTGGTCCGGCTACAGCAACGGACGCTGTACAAGCTTTTTCTGGCTTATTCAGTTAAGCCAGAATATATGGTTCTCTCCGTTAGTCAACAGTGGTGCTGGAAAAAATTACTAAGCAGCTCACCACCTGGTGTTCAGCAGGGTCAGGGTGGTGCCAAGTTTTATTGCAAATCGTGCAATTACGATAGTGGATGCCTGAATAATTTCAAGAAGCATCTCTCGAGTTACAGTCATTCACGGGAAGAGTTTGTGAACCCTACGCAACACAAACTCGTACGTTACACGGAGGTTTGGGGAAGAAACTACAAGGCGACCCCTGAATTTGCCACAGCTAAAATACAGGTGTGGTGGGACTTGTTTGACTGTCCGATACCTGAAGGTTATGATGCTCGTCAGGTCCGTCCGAGTATAGAAACGGCAGTCAAGAAACTTGGCTACTATGGTCCTGTCTCCATCACTGCCTATGGCGACCAGAAACATACCCCCCTACAAGCTCTCTCTTCCACTGGTGTCGATATCGCACATACCGTTAGCGATGTCACTTACTCCCTAATGTTTAGCGATATGTTGAAATGGCATCATAACAATCCTCCTCAAACAGCTGCTATAATCATGGTCATATCGGATAATGTGGAGATCATGGATTCTGGTCTTGTCTCTCTACTACAAGATAATAATTACAACTTTTTTCTGGCTTATTCGTTTAGGCCTTACAAAATGTCATACCTGCTCACTTCTGCTGAGTGGCTCTGGGAAAGCATACTTTCAGGGGAAAAAAGACTACTTCAGAACTGCAGCAGCAGCAGTGGAAGTGGGGACGGTCAATCTACTCTTGGGATTAACTTTAAGATCATTTGATTACTAAGTTAGAGTAATCCTATGTGAGATAGGATTAGGAAGCGTTTTGCCTAACGAGTTTAGAAAATTATATGAGTGTTGCATCCTTGAGACTTTTCAAGAGATTGTTTTAAGTGCTTAAGGTTTTGAGAAGTTTCTTTATTAAGATTAATAAAGAGTCTGTTAAAAAAAAAAAAAAAAAAAAAACCTATTACCATGTATATTACTGTTGTGATTCTTTTTTTTTGTAACGACATTTTGATTCATCGACTTGGAGGTCTTATATAAAATTTGTAGAATAGGTTAAGTTTGAGATGTGTGCATTGAGAAATTGGAAGAAAGCATCGTTCGTTTACATTGTTTCTCTTTCTTTAAGCTACATGAAGGAAGACATTCAAGTGCATCCGGTCCGATGAAATGAAATACCAGCTTTTATGAAAGGAAAAGAAATCAAGTTGAGTATTTGGGACAAGCCTAACTTGATATTGACATGGCAAGTATTGTGAGTCCCTGCATTCCCACCTTTAGCATCGTGCAGAAACCAGAAAGAACACAATTTAAAAAGGTGAAAAATGCGGTGGTATTGAACAAGCAAGCAGGTGCTCAGTACATGTCTTCTGTTAGTAACCCTTGTTTCCTCGAATCCTGGCTCTCATGTCTACCTACACAAATGCACACTGTCCATTTAGTCCAACAGACTCTAATCTCTTCCACCATCAAGGTTAAACATAAAAATCTCAAAGTGTTCACAAGGCTGCTTGTACAAAAAAAAAAGAAGAGATTCTGTAAGTGGGGAGAAAACAAAACATACCTGTCCTCTTTTACAATTGAAGTAGGTTTCGCGTAGGCCAACACATTCACTCGGTATACATGGGCTTTTCTCACCCGCGCAGTCCCTAATTGACCGTTTCTCCTCCTGCACCCAACACATCCAAAAATGAACTAAGCCAAGTGGTATCTTAACAAAAGAGAGAGAGAGTAAAGCAAAATTCAGTATATCCATGTGTGTTTCAGAGGTATTTACCTTAACACACATCGATTCACTGAGACACTTGACAAGCTCTTCAGCAAGACCCTTGCAAGACTTGGCCATATTTCAACTGTCCCAATAACAAAGAAGGCAACCCATGTCCGCAAACAAATGAGATATCAAAGGTATATTGTCGAGATCAAACAAGAGTGGCTCTAGTGTTAACACTCAATGCATACAATACAAAACATAGTCCAAAATATCCACAACAGAGAATGTTTCTTCCAAACGTTTGGTGTGTTGTGAAGATATAAAGAAAAAAAAAAAAGAGATGATATTTCTCATGTAACACTCACCAGCTAAACGAACAAATGCAGATATCTACTACTACTACTACGAATAAACAAACCATGATCAAAGCGTCTAACTCTATACAATAAAGTAGTGCAAAATAAGCTTCAAACTTATGATGAGCATCCAGAAAAAAAATCAATTCTTTATCTCCACGATAAAAAAGTCTCCCCTTTAATCACAGATTAAAAATCAACTTTTTCACTAGCTCTTTCGCCCCCTTCCCTCACAGAGAACTCAAATAAAATACAACACGAAGATCTGAAGAAGAAGAAACAAGATGAGGGTTACCGACTTACCCCAGACTAAGAGACGGATCTACGTCGACGAAGACAAGACCGCCAAGGGTTCTTCAGTTTTGGCTTTGCGGAAGAAAATGACTAGCTTCTCCGTCGGTCCTTTTTGGTTCGGTTTATAAAATTTTCCATCAACCGACTACAAACCGAATTAATATGTATTTGACCACATTTCGATTCAATTTCGGGTTTAAAAACTCCGGTTTAATTAGGTTTGAGGAACTTCCGATATTTACACAATAGTATTCGTTGTTCCAAAAAAAAAAAAAAAAAACACAATAGTATTCGTCTTAGAAAAGTAAATTTTTTTTTTTCTTGAGCAACAACAAAAGAAAATATACACTGCTGTTAAGAGTGGTTACTTGAAATAGAGGTTAGTTAGTTTGTAACTGATTCTTCCTCCCGCCACTATATATATATATATGTAACTGATTCTTTTCAATCTTCCTCTTCCTCTTACTCTTCCTCTTCCTCTCTACCTTCAAATTCTCTCTTACCCTGATCTTATCTCTCTCTCTTGCAAGGATGGCGTCTCCTCCACGGAAGAAACAGAGAACGACGTCGGGATCCACGTCGGGATCATCAGAGGTTAGTTTCGAACATCGTTAGCGTGATGGATCATCGATTAGTGTTATGGATTGGTGTTATGGATCATCGATTAGTGTTATGGATTAGTGCTATGATCTTTATTAGTTTGGAACATCGATTAGTGTTATGGATCGTGATTATTCTGCAGTTAGGGTTGATTTGAGTTGATTTCGGGTAGATCTTTCGTCTGAAATTTGATCAACTATGTATTCTTGATCAGATTCTGCCGGGAGATACTAACGAGGAAAGGGATGATCTTAATCTTTTATGCGATGATGAGGAAGTGAGTAATTAAGTTCATTCTTGTTTTTTCTGTTGCGTAATTTTGGTCTTAGTCTCACTCTGGTTCTCTGCGATTCCAGGATCTGCAGAAGACACTCCAAGAGGCTCGTTCAAGAATTCCTCAAACATGATGATTGGTTTTGACTTACTTAAGTTCAAAATCTGACTAAAGATACGTGTTTGATCTCTTAGGTGGAAGTAGAGGATGATCATCTCCGTAACATCCAAGCTGAAAAGGATGATCATCCTCGTAATCAGATTATGCAGGGAGATACGCATACTAATGAGCAGAAGGATGATCTTGAGTATCTTTTGTGCGATGATGAGGAGGTGAGTAATTAAATTCATTCTTGTTTTCCTGTTTCCACATCGTCGTGCGTGATTTTGGTCTTTGTCTCACTCTGGTTCTCTGCGATTCTAGGATCTGCGGAAGGCACTACAGGTTTAAGATTTCTTCAAACATGACGACTGGTTCAAAGTTTTAAGCTTCAAATATGACAAAAAAAAAGATATGTTTGATCTCTTAGGTGGAAGTAGAGGGTGCTCATCTCAGTAACATCCAAGTGTACATTCGTAAACAGCTTCCTGCTCTACATGTCACCAACTTGGACGCAAATGCTAGAGCTACTATCGTGGAATCTATCTTGACTAGTACTCGTGATGCTCAGGCTGCTCATCTTGCAATTCAGATATTCGATAGGTACTATTCAGAGGTTGACTCATTGAACGCTTTGCCGGCTCAGACAGTTGCTTCCACTTCTCAGACGTTAGCCATGTAAGTACTAACTTTATGATTTATTTGGAAATAAAAAGAACTGAGTTTTAGTTGCTTTTTTTTTTTACTTTCTGTTTTTGGTTTCAGTAAACACATGCATCTAGGCACTGAACTAAGTACCCAAACGACGCGAGGGCAAGAGTTTCAAATTTTGAACGTTTTGAAGTATTATCTCAATGCGCCAACCCTTAAAAAGTTGGTGGATGCATGTGTTCTAGCGATAACACCACTTGATAACAAGGTAATTTAATCTTCTCTGTTTTTGATTTTTTTCTCTAAAAGATAGTTAAACAATTAATGTTCTTTTTTCCCCTTATTAGCTTATAAGGCTCTGCGCATATTTGACGGACTTGGCAATGCTTGACCGTGATTGCACGAGATATCAGATAACAGTTTTAGCAGCTGGGTGTCTCTTTCTAGCACAATCCATCGTGTACCCAACCAAAGTTCATAGGGTAAGCAAAATTATTAAACCATTTTTATTAATGAACCAATTAACCATTATATATAATTGGGTTTATATTTTTTGGACAGATCCGTGGTCTATGGGAATGTGATGCTCGGCACCTCAGAGAAGTTGTTATCATTCTGCGTGATCTATATCTCAGCAGCCGTCTTCCTCACTGTCAAGCTATACGTTTAAAATACTCAGCTCCTGAGGTAATTAAATCTTTAGCATTACAATTAATACTGTTTCAGTCATTTTATTATCTCCTAAAGGCTAAAACACTTACATTTATACAGGGGGAAAATGTTGCAACATGGTCCTGTCCAGCCACTATACTCCAAGTCATCGAATTCTGAGCGTGCATGTCTACTATACAAAAAGACTAAAACTTGTCTTTCCTTCTTTTTAAGATTTTTGGTATGAAAATTTTCTACACTAAAACTTGTCTTTCCTTCTTTTTAAGATTTTTGGTATGAAAATTTTCTACCTGGTTTACAGTATATCATAATTACTCGGTTAACATAACCAGACATTTCAATATCACTAGTCTAACTGAACTTTCCTTCATCTTATATTCTATTAAAAGAGCAACACCTATTGATATAGGTTTGGTCCAATTAATTTAATACAACTTTAACATCTTTTTAATCATTTAAAAAAATATTATATAAAGAAAAACATAAATATAACTAAAACACACAAATTTAAAAATTAAATTTCTAAAAAATGTAAAACAAAAAAAATATTTGTCCTTAATCTAGTCTTATCTATTAAAATAGAAGTCACAACTTATTTTCATGTATGATTTTTTTTTAAAATAGACCCTCATTAATTAGAAAGTAATTAATTTAAAGACATATCATATAATTCTCATCATTAACCGTGAAACATCCTATGATCTTACATATTATCCTAAATAATATTCTTTTTTGGAACTGTACTAAATAATATTCTCTTTCCCTTAAACCTATTTAAATAAGTCATTAACCATTAATTAAAGACTGATCAAACGGGTTCACTCTAAAGTGGGAACGATTTATTTTTAAATAATTCAACAATTATAAACATATTAACCAAGTATAACTAGGGCTCGGAAAAAAAATGAATCCAAAAACTTAACCGAATCCGATCCGAAAAATATAACATAATCCAAAATAAAATACTTTGAGTATTTGAATATATCCAATATAGATTCATATACTTAAATATAATAATTATGTTTAGATATATAAAAATATCTAAAATATATAAGATATTTTAAAGTTATCCAAAAAATATTTGAAAATATATATAAATAGTCAAAAGTAAATGTCCAAATAGTCAAACAATACTCAAAACACTAAAAATACTTATAATATATTATTTGTAAATTTATATGTAATATATTATTTTTATTTTTAAACTTTAAGAAATTTAAAGTATATATGGATTTTAAATTTTATAAAATAGTTTAAATGGGTTATCCAAACCTATTTTCAAACCAGTGAATATCCGTACCGAATCAAAATTTACATATATCCAAATAGGGTTGAAATTTTTAATCCCGAAAACTCGAAAATAGAATAAATTCGAACCGACCCCGAATGAATATCCGAACTGCCACTCTTAAGTGAAACAATATGATATTCCCTAGAAAATATTGATTGACCAATAAAAAAAATCACTATCTTAAAATACCATAAAATCTTCATTTTGTTTCCATATTTTTAATTTAAAAACTCCTAATACACGAAATCAAGTTTAATTTTCTATTAAATAACAACTCCAAACTTTTAATTATCCGTACAAATTGAGTATAGATTTACAACTTCCAGAAGATCCAAAATAGTATAATATTTATTCATCAAACGATGTTGTAAAATTGTCATAATATACAAATAATTACTATATTCATAAATTATTTTATTACTTATACTTTTAGATATGATATTTGATAATATAGGAGTTAAATACAAAATATATATATAAGTCGTCTTATAAGTAAACAAAAAAACCAATGAAACAAATACATAATAAGAATCTACAAATATATGATGGTTAAACAATTAATTAGATTAAAAATGTAAAATATAATGTTATTGTATTTTAAAAAGTCATATAACCAATTAAAATATGATTAATTTTAATAATATTTGATATCAATGTTGTAAAAAGGATTTTTACGTTTATAAAATTGAAATCAAACATCCGCGCACCATTAATGATAAGTTTGTTATTGTAAATACTACACGGGGTCAGTATCTTTTTCTTAATTACCATTCATTCTGTACTTTTCTGATGTAAATCTCAATTTTCGAATTCTTTTTGTAGTTTTAAAATTTGGGTTGTAAGTGTTTTGGCTGTAACTGTAAATTTGTTGTTGTCGATTTTTGGCAAAGATTTTTGTTGTAGATATATTGACTGTAGCTGTAAATTATTTGCTGTAATTTTAACAAAATAAAACATTATTGGCAATATAATAAAAAATTGTAGCTGTAGTTTTTTGGTTATATTATTTTAATGTAATATATAAAAAAAACTTTATGTTATTAACCCCCTCTCCCCCCCTCCCCCAAATTTAATAATTATAATAAAACCATCTAATAATAGTAAAACCACTATCTAAGTAATAATACATTTTATTTATCCTTCGGTTTTTTGTATCTTATAATGATAGATTAGAATATCAATTACTAGTTCTTATATAAGTTCTATATAAGTTCTACGTTAGAGTTTTCTTTCTTTACTGTTTGATTTTTTCTTTTTTTCTTAAGTGATATTTTCTGCTTTTAACTTTATCTAATAAGTACGAATGTCTTTTTTTCCTTTAAAATTTCTACATCTTAAATAATACAGCTTAAATAATAGGGATGCAGCACTTTGAATTAAAATAAATAAATAAATGAAGTTTGTTTTTTTTTTTGCTGTAACATTTAAAAAAAATCTACATCTTGATTGGTAAAATTTTGCTGTAATTTTAAATTAAAAATTAAAACTACATCATGATTGGTTAGATATGTTGCTTTAAAAATAAAGAAAGCTAAAATGGCAAGTTAAATCCCAACCAATCACTTCTCTTTTGCTACCACAAACTTTCTCATCTCGTCCATTTAATAATTTATTTCAACAGAAATTGGTGTCAATACACCTAAATGGGTCTTTAATTTGCAATTTTTACTCACTCTTTTTTTCCCAAAATATTGTTTTTCTTTATAGAATTTTCATATCAAACCAAGAATTAAATTAATCAGATCGTAGAAAAAATTAGAAATCAGAAAAGCTTTAAAAAAAAAGAAAATTTGCGAAATCGATTGAAAAACATAATTTATGTATTGAGTGAAGATACCACATTATTTCCTAGGCAACTCTAACTCATTTCATTCGATTATATTGTGTTTTTATTATATTTACCAAATATATATTTTTTTTATAAAAGTACACGTTATTGGTTATAGACTACATCTTGCCCAACACTATTAATACCACGCTCAACCATTTTATTGGTATTCTTAAAGTGTGTCCCAATAATTATATATGTAAACTAAGTACAGCATATTAGTTTTACGTTTATTTATTTTTCTTTATATTAGTAGAAGAAAATAAGTCGGGATAAAATATTTGGATCCGAAGAACCGAACCGAACTTAATTTAAAAGTAATACTAAACACAAATTAAAACATATAAAGTACTCAAATGAATTTAAAGTTTAATATCCGGATAACCAGATCCGAATCCGATCCAGACTAAAATATTTTGGATACCAAAAATATCTAAAACACAATTATATATTTAAATATATTAGTTCTTTTAAATTTTATATCTGTTAGATATTAATTAATATGAAAATACCTAAAATAGTGAAATATGTTCAAAATACTGAAAATATATTATTTTCTCCATTTAAATATTTAAATTAAATTATTTTAAGTTAAATTTAAGTATTTAGTCTTATATTATTTAAAATTTTATATTTTATTATTTTATTTTGCATTTTGAGGATTAAGTATATTTAGATTTTTTTTAAAATTACATAATTAAAATAAGTATCCAAACTCGAACCTGAACTGAACATGCAATGCTTCGAACCAAATCCAAACCACATTCAAACCAAAAATTGTAAATATCCGAATCATATTTAAATTTCTAACTCTAAAAATCAAAATCTGAAATCCAAATATATCAACTAAATCCGAACATATATTTTAGTGCTCATTCTTTAAAAAAAATATACGACATATTTCCTATTATAAATTAAAATAAATAATCTAATCAGTTATTTCACTCTATGCACGGCGCAGATTACTACCTAGTCACTTACTATTTTTTAGCTAAATTACTTTTGGGAAGTGATTTGATCACTTGTTTGATGCCAAAAAAAAAAAGATCACTTGTGTTTTGTAAGGCTGGTGAGCGTAAGCCATAGAGCTGGAAATTTTAATCAAAACCCGCGGGTCCCGCCTCGTTTGATCCGCCGCGGGGCGGGTACGGGTCGATTGATTTGAAATTTTCATTCGCGGGTGCGGGTTGAGATTAATTTAAGCGGGGTGGGTGCGGGTCAACAGAATATGAGTCGCTGGTACCCGCCAACCCGCATATTTAATAAAAAAGGATTTTTTTTTAAATTGTATTTTTTTTCTTCTAAAAATAATTATTTTCGTAAAAAATATAAAAATATATAATTTTAATTATAAATGTATTATTTTAATATTATTTTCTAAAAAATAATTAATATATAATTAAAATAATTATTATTACCTTCGGGTCAGGCGATTTACCTGCGGATTTTGGCGGGGCAGGTGCGGGTATAAGGTTTTTGATTTACGGATTATGTGGATCGAATTTTTGAATAAAAAAATAATTCGATCCGCGGGCGGGGCGGGTCGGGGGGGTTTGACCCGCGAACCCAGCACTAGTAAGCCAACACCTAATATAAAATTTTCAATGGTTATCCCCTAGACATTATTTGCGAAGTGATTTACCACATGTCTTATCTACAATCGTTCGTTTTCACAAAAAAAATTGTGACGTGGCTATTAAGATTGATGACATGTCATATGGTTAAATATGACATGGACAATTACATTTAATGCTAATAAATGTTTTTGGAAATCTTTTTAGAATATGGCAATAACTCATATATTACATTTAATATTGATTTATATTTTTGGTAAACTTTGTAGAATATGGTAATAACTCATAAATCATCACTAAAATAAATATATTCAAATATGACATTTTGAATTTCAAAATACTATATAATTTTACTTTTATAATTATAAATTTTTTATTATCTAAGATTTTCTAAATATTCTGAATTAAAAAAAAATCCTAATATCATTAGTTTTTTTTAGATATCTACAAATTATATAAATATTATTTAGTTTTAGATTTTGATAACTATACAATTTTTATGATTTTTAGTAATTTTGTACAAGTTGATTTAATATATTTAACCAAATGAAATAAATAATTTTTTATCTAAGATTTTCACTTTATATATATACATATATATTCTTAAATATAATTTAAAACAAGAATATTTTCTAATAATTTTATGCTTAATTAATGATATTTATATTAATTATTGGTAAAAATAATAAAATATATAATATTAATAAATTACATTTTAAAATATAAAATTTAACTTTTAAAAAATTCATCACTACACATGGTGCATGAAAACACATAGATTAATAATTGTGACATGACTACTAAAATTGATGACATGTCTTATATATTAATATGACATGGACAATTATATTTAATGTTAATTTATATTTTTGGTAAACTTTTTAAAATATGGTAATAACTCATATATTATATTTATTGTCGATTTCTATTTTTGTACTTTTTAAGAATATGGTAATAACTCATAAATCATCATTAAAATAAATATATTCAATTATGGCATTTCAAATTTAGAAATATCATTTAAATTAAAAATATTTCAAAAATATATACATATTTTTAGAAAATTATAAAAATTAAATCATAAAATCAAATTAAATCGTAAAATCATTAGTTTCTTATATAAATCTACAAATTTTATAAATATTGTTTAATTTTAGTTTTTGACAATTATGCAATTTTACATATTTATTTAATATATTTAATTAAAATAAATAGATAAAAAGTCTACCTAAGATTACAATTTTAAATATATACATGCACATTCTTTAATATAATTCAAAATAAACAAAATTGTTTTTATCTTAATTTTAATGTTCAGTTAAGTCAAATTTATATTAAAATATTGATAAGAAAAAAAAAAATTTATAATATTAATAAAAAATAAAATATAATTCATATTTATCTATTAAAAAATATTTTAAAATTCTTTTACTGCACATGATGCAGAAAAACACCTAGTTTATTTATAACAATCTTAGTCTTCCAAAAATAGAATATGGCAAAGTCCAAAAGGGGGAGGAAAAGACAAAAGGGGGTCTGCTAGTAACTTTTCCGAGCGAAGGGTTGCAAGTAACTTAATTAGACCTATCTCAGAAGTGCTGAGGAGGAAGGATTTGTACAACCAATACCTAAGGTACGTACGTACACACACTGTGTTCTTAATTTGTAATAACATGTCATCGGTCTGTTGAGTTTATCGGTAAAGGAGAAAATAGTGTTCCTGGTGGTACTTCAAGTTTTCCTTTATTCCGATTCCTAGCTCAAGTAGGATGATAGTGTATATATATATAAAGCCTCTACTGTCGTTCTTGATCAAGGTAGGATACAATGTTGAAAAGACATCGCGTGAGTGTGGAACTATTACCCCATGATGTGGTAGAGCTCATCCTCGAGAGGCTTCCCGTGGATTCTCTGCTTAGATTCAAGTCTGTATCCAAGAATTGGAAATCGACAATTGATTCTGGACGTTTCCAACAAGGTCAATTTATCCGTCGTAGGCAATCACGAGGTCCTGATGTTCTTTGCCTGCCCCTCAGTGATGATGGTCCTGAGGATGAGGACAACACATATGCTAAAAGATTTATGTCTGGTTCATCGATAGCTTCTACAGTCAAGTTCCCGGTTTCTCGAAATTTGTTCTGCTATGGTAGTTGTGACGGTTTATTATGCCTCTACTCTCTATACGAACAAACTGCCAGCGTCGTGGTGAATCCCGCCACTAGATGGCATCGAACCTTTCCACTCTCCAACGTTCAACATCTCAGCATCGAGAAATATAATAAATGTGAGTATGTCTATCCTCTTCCTCGGCTTGGATTCGGTAAAGACAAAATAACAGGCACGTATAAGCCGGTCTATTTATATAATTCCTATGAATTTGAACTAGACAACGTTACTACTTGTGAAGTTTTCGATTTTAGCACCAATGCTTGGAGGTACCTTGTCCACGCTTCTCCTTATCGGATTCTTGGTTACTATCAACCCGTGTATTTAGATGGGTCGCTTTATTATCTCACTAACGAAGAAACCAAGGTTCCACCTTTCAGTTTTCCCGCTGAAACCTTTGAAGTCAAGTTATTATCTTTCGATCTTCACACCGAAACGTTTCAAGTCATATGTAAAACTCCCTTTGTCCATCCCCATTCTCCATCTGACTTTTACACCATCACAATGTGCATCCTCGATGATCGTTTGTGCGTTTCCGAGACAAACTGGCCCATCCAAGAGATGTGGTTGTTGGATGGCGCCAATAAGACATGGATGATAATGTGTTCGATAGATCTTACTGAAAGTATTTCTTTGTATGAGGAAAAGAGGTTGGCGAGTTCATCAGTCGCGCAACTACCAATAGCAATTCTGGATAAGAACAAGTTACTGCTTGGTGGTAATGCTTACATACGTACACTGGTTGTATATGATCTTCATACCAAATCTTTTGATTTATTCTTCAAACCTACTAAACCCGTAGGTTCTGTTTATTATTTTGAAAGTTTGTTCTCTTTCTAATTTGATGGATCATTGTAATTTAACATTTAAAATTTAGTTCTCTTTGACATTTTAAATTATTTTGTTGTGATATGCATCTTCTTCCTCTTTATGATTATTGTTTTTTTTGGAGCTTAAACTTTGAGCTCATAAAAAAAATTACAAAACACATGCACAGTCAATTTTTTTATAATGTCAACAATGTACATGAAGAATGTATAAAAAGCACTGATAGAAAACAAGATGATAGAGAAATGATTTTGTTGATATATATATCCTACTACCCTTCTTCTGGAAACACCTTTTGTAGAAAATCAACAAAGCGTTTTGAGTAAACCTTAGGTTCTGTCACCGATACTGTCATGGGATCATACCGGAAAGACTTGCATTTATGTTCCACTTTCTTCTTGGTGTTATATTCCTGTAGAATATCTATGATTCCCATGTATACAACCACATCGTATACTTCAAAGAGCTCAATAGTGGCAGACTCTTCCTTGTCCTCATCAAGCTTGTGATGAGCTTGAGCCGGCATGTTCACTCCTAACTGCACCCGAAGCCTAATAAAACCAATAGATGCAAAGCTATAAAGCACATGTCAAAAGAAGAAAGCAAGAACATATATGAAGTAACCAACCTTGCAGTTCCAGGAAGAATAAGATCAACTTCCTTCTCTCCAACTGAAAATGCTCTGAGTGTGCTTCCTCTGATGTGAGGACCCGGAGCAGTATTCACTGAATTGGGTTCGTGTGTCACTAGTAGCAACCCTTTTGGAGGTATAGATAGTTCTTGAGCCATACCAACTGCAAACAATAATATGAGACGACAAGTTATATTTACTTCATTGCTTGGTTCTGTAATCATCTTCTAATATATAGGCATCATGTGGTGTGAACTTCTACATGATGCGCAAACTATAATTCTCTTGAAACAATGATACCTACCGTCTACAGAAGAAACACTCTCTTGATCTGACATTACGTTAGGAGTCTCAAGGATATCATTAAGTTGTCCAGGAGCTCTGAAATGTACTCCTAGTAAAAGACTGTAGTCAATGATGTGCAGAGATTCCAAGAACGCACAGTCTAAATAAATTTGCCTGCCAAAAACAAGGAGGGTTACCACAAACAATTAGAAACTTTCAAAATGAAAAACACACACAGCTGTGTTTAGTCATTTTATAAGCAGCTCACTTGAAGAGGGCCTCCCTTAACAGCTTGTCCATGTGAAACTCATAAGCTAGATCAAGATCTTTCAAGGTGGTTTTTTCTTGAATTTTGATCTTTTCAGTGATTCTCCCTTGTGTTGATCCTTTAAGGTCATATCGACGATGGATCTTTAACTCGGTGCAAAACATATTACCCATGACCACAAAGCGTACCTATCAAAACACCCAAAAAGCTCATATTCCAAGGGAAACAAAATAGAAACTAAGCTATGATAGGGAACAGAGAGATGATTACCTTCTTCCCCAACTTGAGTTTTATTCTGTGAACTCCAAAAAATTTGGTTATAAGTGTGTTTTCATGGTCACCTACATGTCCATAGTACTTAGGCAACATTCTGAGTAGAACCTAAAAAGAAAAAAAAGCAGCTGAATGACTTAGTATCTGTAATTATTGACTAGGATATAGAATGTTACCACCACAAACTATAGTTAAGTTCAAACCTTCAACTCAGATTTTTTTAATGTCTTGATAACAAATCTGTCATCATGAGAAAGGTAGAAGATACTGCCACTTTTCCCAGAGGAACAAATTTCTGTCAGGCCATCATCACCACATATAGACATCATGTACTCTGCAGCATCTAACTTGAACATTGCCCTCAAATTCCTGATTCCATTTCATTGAAACAAAACAGAACACAGAATATCAATTTAAGAAAGATAGATCAAGAGGGACAACAGAGGTATAAGGCAAAGCTAAGAAGTTCATAAACTAGTCTACAAGTGCCCAAAATTAGTATACATATTGAGAGGCTATTTACTTTGATTCTAAACTTCTTTTCTGTCTTATATGCCTGAAGGAAACTGTGTTACCTGAAAACCATAGGACAATAGTCTTTCCAAGAAAAGTCTATTGATTTGTGTGGAGGCGTAAAATTGGAGCCGTCTCTAGGGAAGTACACCACTGTTCTGGCCTTCTTACCAAAGTCTGAAGCACGTACTTCTCGCCTAGGCACCGGTGTAATTTTTCCAACAGTGTACCTGTAAACCTCCAGTGACTGTTGTGTTAAGAGGATGTATTAACTATAGTGCAATCATAGAGAAGTATGCAGTGGGCTACATAAAGCCATCATAACAGGTATGCAAACAGTTTGTATGTTTTAGCTTACAATGTAGTTTACCTGATACCAAGTTGGAGATTAAGCATTAGATAATAGTTACGTTCCCCTGAAAGAAAGGTCATGAAACTCCTAGCCTTGACTTGTTTAGGCACATTTGGAGGTCTTATCTTGTGTGACCTATCAACTGAACTTGTAATAGTTTCTCTAATCAAAACTCCTTGCATGTATTCCCTTTCATAAACGACACGGTTCTTAACATGTCCCTCTCTCTGGTCTGAGCCAGAAGACCGTGCAGGCTTTAATGATGGCCCATGACATGTGAAGTCACTTGGAGGAGGATCAGAGTTCCTCAAATTTTCATCTCTAAACCTCTCTGACAATGTTTTAGACGTTCCACTAGCTGAAGTTTTCACTGAAAGACTTGGCGTCACAGTACTCAAACTCCTTAGCTCCTCAACGTTCATCGATGAGCTACGAGAAAGCACAAACTTTCCAGTGTCATCGTATTCAAGAGAGCGGCACCACTTCTTGAGAGATGGATGTTTACTACCAGCAGGATAAAAGACTCCTTTGCCGTCTTTGAGTCCATGAGCCCAGGCTCCATAGTATAAACATCCATCAACGAACTTATAAACTCCAGAGCCATGTCTAAACCCATTCAACCAAAACCCGTCGAAAAGATCACCATTAGCCCATCTCATAACCCCTCTGCCAGACATTTTACCGTTCTTCCAGTTACCTATGTACCGGTTTCCATTGGTCCAAGAATAGCTACCATTCCCTTCTTGCAGCCCTTCTTTCCATGAACCATCATAAAGATCTGAGTTAACATACTCTTTCCTCCCAAGACCATGTCTTACATTCATCCTCCAGGCTCCACTATAAACAGATCCATCAGGTGAAGTCATGGTGCCAATACCATGAAGGTATCCCCCAGAGAAATCTCCTTCATACTTAGCTCCAGATGGCCACACAAGCTTCCCTTTACCAGAGATTTTTCCTTCATACCAGTCCCCTTGGTAGATAGTTCCATCTGACCATTCATAATTTCCCTTCCCATGAGGAAGTGATCCTTTAAGCTCACCAGAATAGAAATCACCATTTGAGAATTCTCTTTCTCCAGGCCTGAGGATGCTACACAATAGTATACTACGTTATAACAAGCTAGGAAAACTGTTACTCAAATGCAGGAATTGATTTTGGTTAACAATAAAACACACCTTGTATCCATCTCAGCTAGCCTCTAGTGATCCTAGAACATTTTGTGGCGCCTCACAAATGATGTTCTTGAGCGCATGGTCTACTTTTCTGCACAAGTTAAGAAAATATGAAGATAAAAAAATCACAAACTTAAAACAGAGAACTAATATTAGATTATTTAATACACAGAAATCATTATCATGAGCTTGAATCTCAGATCATATGACTTTTACAAGTAACAGTTTAATAAGATTTTGGTGAATATAAAATCAAACTCAACAAAACCGATATCAGAAAGGAGATGCAGCATACTCACCCAGATGAATGAAACTTTGAAGAATCTAAGAGGAGAGATGGAGAAGAAGAAAAGACAGTAGAGTCTGAGGTTTGAGAAACTTTTCTTCCTGAGAATTGGTTCTTTTTGTATTGTAAAATATTTAGAATGTTATCCCATGCACCAAGTTCCATTCAAACCAGCTTTCTCTTTTCTTTTTTAACGAATTTATGCAACATGTGTTTTTCTTTCTTTTTTCATTAATTTATTTTATTAATATATCATTATATTGACTGGTTCATAAATGGGCACATATTTTAAGGGGAAATGTAGAAGTTTTTTTTATAAGGAGTACATAGTAAATACACAAATGTTTTAAGCCGGATCAATAACTAGCTGGGATAATCTTATGTTATGTATAAAAAATGTGGAACTGTCAAATCATCCAGGAGTGTCGAATCCACAAATCCATCTTTATTTTATTTCAACGTTCGATGATTAATATTCCCATATAATTTCAGTTCCAGCTACAATTTTTTTTGTTGATAAAGGATTTTCCAGCTACTAATCCAATAACGTATTTCGCATAATAATAATTGAAGGGAAAATACAAGCCAACGTTACCCTATAAAAGTTTTCACAAAACATAATTCTGTTAATGTGATTACATGTGTGACTATGATATTCTGTGAAGAATATCATCTAGCCCTCTTGGACCATCTCCGATGTATTTTGCTATTTTCACCTCTAAAATAGAAAAACTCTATAATAGAGGTGAGATATGCTCCAGTGTATTTCTCTATAATAGCAATCTCTATTTTATAGAGTAAAAAATAGAAGAATGCTATTTCTTTCTCTATAAATAGAGGAAAAAATAGAGATTTCTATTATAGAAGAAGAAATAGAGGTGGGTTGGAGCAATTTCACCTCTAAATGCTATTATAGAGGTGAAAATAGCAATGGGTTGGAGATGCTCTTAGCTTTGTAGAGTTTTATATTTTTATTCCATCTTTAAATGTGAGATTTTAATGTTCATCTGACTAATAATACTCGCAGAGCTTTCGACCGAATAAAAGCTTTATTCCCACGATATAAAGTCATTTAAGCATAACCGATTGTTTTAAAATGTTCGAATAGAATATAAAGCTGAACAATAATTATATTTAAGGATATAATAATAGCTCAACCAATGTGAGACAAAAAGAAAAAGTTGGCAAAAGCAAAGGAAAAAAGAAAATCGACCAATGTTTGATCATATTTACGAGTACGAAGTTCTACGTTGAAATTTATGGCTATCAATCATCATGAAAGTACTTTGTGTAGAAGATAGACTTCAAAGTGTTTATGAAGGTAAAACACTCCTAGCGATTTGTATTTTGTGGAATAATGACAACAACGTGAAGAAAGAGACAAGTCAAGTCCCTACTGTTTATATACTTCTTAAAAGGGAAATACAACAGAAGAAGCCCAATTAGATCACATAAAATCTGTATAAAATGAAAGTCATAAAAGATATTTGCACCGTCCAGGATCTGATATAGTTTATCTATCGATAATATAGCCCGACCATATAAAACAATTCTTTGTTCCGCTCGGCTCAGGGTTTGTAAACTTTGTAGTAATGAACTGAATTTAGATATGAACGATGTTGACGTCGGAAACTAAAAAAAATACATGAACAAAGAAGGATCTTCTTGTGCAATACTATCAAACGTTTTATTAATGATATTTATCCTTTAGCAAAAAAAAATACTATCAAACGTGAACGTGCCTTCATGAAGACGTGAACTGTGACATCACAACAGAAGAAGACAGAACCATGATAGGACCTTAAAATTTGTTTATTTATTTTTGCTAAACCTGGATCCTAATTACATTGTTAACCAAATAGTATTGGAATAGACTAAGAAGTTGATTAAAATATGAAAAAAATGGTGGAGTGGATGTCACGAAAGGTATGAAGAGAAGGGAAGTGGGGCTGTGCTGTCCCTTGTCGGTCTCCTGCCGTACAGTTCTTTGCAAAGTATTTGATTGCTTCATTTTCCCTTCTGATTTAGGTAATAAGTCTAATCATTTCTTTGTATTTTCTTCATGTGTAAAAGAAAATAACATATATAAAAGGTTATTAAAAATGAAGAAATTGTCAATTCTACTATTCATGTAAGATTATCGGTTTAAGATACCAGTAATCGAATAAATCTGATGGAATATCATTTCTTAAAGATCACCAAGAATTCAATAATATACTTGACATTAGGGTACACCAACGTGGCCATCGAGAAGTTTACCAAAAAAAAAAAATTACAGCAAATTTTTTGTACAATTTAACATTTCACAGTGGTTGGTTGCAACTTCACCAAGGTAAAACTCTTCCCTCCGGACGTATCTCCGACCTATCTTCGTCTTCAAAATCAAAATCTAACTTCTCACTGATATCAACCTCATTGTTTTTGTTCCTCGCTGTTTTCTTGCAGGACTGGATTGACATCTCTGCAAAATCATCATCATCCTCGGCTATATTCGGACTAGTATTCTCGTCTCTTCTCCTCTTCCCTGAATCGGGACTGATCCTGGAGTCTTTGTTACTGGTTCCATTGTACTCGTTGACCGTTGACTCTATTGTTTTCAACAAACGGTCACCGTACTTGGTTACTTTGGCCCTGAAAGATATGCACACCATCATCAAACTCTTTGTGCTTTTTCTTCATTGCTTCAAAAAACTACAGGTTTTGTAAGCTAAAAGTAACTTACTTCCCAAGGCCATTTATCTCTAAGAGTTCCTCTTTGGTTCTTGGAATTTTCTTGCTTATCTGCTGAAGCGTTGCATTGCTACCACCACAAAAAACAAAATGTATAAGTCACATTGACCATGATCATGAAAAAATGAGAAGCGGGATGTTTTACCCAAATATATGATATGCCATGACACCATCAGGGGCTTCTTTGACAAGAAGAGTACGCAGCTTCCTCAAGGCTGTGTACATGATGGCAGAGAGATTCTATAGTAAAAAGAACATAACTGAATCAACCTCTCAACAATTCAAAGTGGTAGATCAATCTCAACAGGAAAAGGGAGATTTAAATTACAAAGTGATATTACCAAATCCTCTGGAGAAGCATCTGCTGATGTTACCGGAGCTTTTGCAGGGGTTGGCGCCGGTTTAGTCGGCTTTAATACTTTTACAGAAGAAGGGAATCTGCAACAGATTGTGCAAGTGTTAGCTAAAGTTACCTGGTTCATGTGAACCTAAAAGAAAGATATATATATCTCAAAGCCCAAAGACAAACCTCATCATTATAGTCTGGTTTCCAGAAAAGAGTGAGGCAGCCTTTGAGTTATTCACCTAGATACAGATAGGTACATAGACGTTAGGTGTGTAACAACTTCAAATGTTTTGTGCATACACACAGACAACCAGGGTTCCATATCGCTTACTAAGTTACTATCATCCTTTACCATCAATGAGAGAGAGAAGCCAAGTGGAAAATATTAAAAATTACGTACCTTGAGCAACGATGACACGGTTCCGTACATGTCACTTTTCCTAACATCTTCCACAAGAATGTCTTCGGTTACGAGATAGTGCAGGATACGAGAGACTTCAATTTTCGATAATTGTTTTCCAGCTCCATGGAACTGCAAAGTCTCATGTCTGTGTTTCTTGACCTACATGCAGAGATAACAGTTATTTCCAAGAGACTGAGACACACTGATTGGATTGCTGGGATTGTGAAGGCAAGGCTTTCACTAACAAGTAGTACAAAAAGGGAGCAACGTTTATGAGGCGCAAAAGGGTTTAAGTTTTAGCAGAATCTGGAAGAGAAATGGAATATATGGAATATAAGATAACTCCTAAAGCTTGAAAGAGATGCGGATTGTTTTTACTTGTGCATACCATTTGGTTTAAGGAACCTCTGTAGACTTCAAGAATATGAGACGAAGAAAACCTTTCCCCTGTTTGCTTCACCAGTTCAACCTGTGCAAGGCACAGAAGATAGTAATACGTGATCAGTAACAACACATCCACCAAGTGAGATACACATGATAAACAATAAAACAATCAAATACCAGTTGCCTTGTAATCAAGGTGACATCTTTGTCAATCAAACTCTGGCTACTGCAACAATTATCACACGTGTTTTTGCAGTTTGTGGAGTCAAACTTTTCCCCAAAATGGACTAGTTGTAGGAAACGTCGGCAGTCCACCTCATTTTCACAGTACCTAAGCTGAAGCAATAATATTTTGGAGAAATGTCTCAGCAAGTAGAGCTTGAAAAAGCAAATAAAAGGAACCTTCACGTTAAGTACCATGCGGTGAAGGTTTTCACTGTTCGTTTCAAGTAACCTCGCTGAACTTGCTACACGATTATAACCACTTGCCATGGGACTCTGGTCAACTCCTCCTTGGCTAATCATATGCTTAACTCGTATCTACAATAATATTGTGGATCAATATAGCATGGCAAGACCAGAAAAATAGGAAAGAAAAGTCATTATGTTAGTATACATGCAACTTACATAGTCACCGTATCCGTAATACAAAACACAGGATGCCCGCTGGCCATCCCTGCCAGCACGACCACATTCCTTGATTTTCGAAAAAAAAACATAGCTCATGTGAGTTTCTAGGAGAAATACCAGTATTTAGCTCTGTGTGCAACTAGTTAAACAAGATTTTCATGGCTGATTGTACAATACAATAATTACATACCTGATGATAGCCTTCTATAGACTTCGGGAGGGAGTGATGAATAACAAAGCGGACATCAGGCTTGTTGATTCCTGGAATGTACAATGTTAATGGGCAACAGAATTTCATCAATTAAAACAAACATTAGCAAAAACCAGTACCCATCCCAAAGGCAACAGTAGCACATATTATATTGATTTCGTCTTTGCTCCATTGTTTCTGTACTAAGGCACGTTGTGTAGGCTCTATACTGCCATGGTAGAATGCTGCTTTGTGACCAAACTCCTGAAATGGTATCCAGTTTTACGTTTAAACAATTATGATATTTGTAGTATGCACAAGACATGATAAAGCTTCAATATACAAGTGACCAACCTTCAACTTTTCAGCAACTTTTTCGCAGTCCATTCTTGAAAGACAATATATAATTCCACATTCATCAAAATGGTTTTCCTTGATAAATTTGTCAATATCTTCGAGACACTTTTTCGTCTTGGGAACAACGGAATACCTGCAAATTTCTGGGTCAGCAGCATTTTGAATATATGTATAAACATTTTCTTTTAGTTAATGTTACTTTACCATAGATTTGGGCGATTAAAACTTTGCCGGAACACAACACAGTTGACAAGGCCAAGGGCTTGTACAACATCTTCTTTCACACTTGCTGTTGCGGTAGCTGTTAAAGCTAACACGGGAGTGCTTGGAAACTTCTGCTTCAGAATACCAAGACTCTGCATATTCCACAATATTCTTGGTGGGTAAAAAAAGAAGACAATGCTTTTCAAAACGGTAAAAGAAGTGCCTTGATTGAAACTTTTGGTGGCCTAACCTGATAGTCTGGTCGAAAGTCATGCCCCCATTGGCTCACACAATGAGCTTCATCAATCACAAATCGAGCAAGCAACCCTCGGGAGTTTAAGCTTTCTAGATGCCTCAAAAGAGAATCGCTTCTGTAGTCAAGAAATAGATACTTCTAAGCTACGTGTTACCAGTAATACCAATCAGTGAGGCGAGCCTTGCACTACTTGTCCACAACATGCTAATAGCCAATCTAGAATTATAAGAAACCTATGGTAGAACTGCATATATCTTAGGCCACGATATATCCTAACTAGGAGGCTAGTAAGTAGTAAAAGAGGAATACAGAACAAACAAAAAAACAGAGCGAAAGTTTTTAAAAATAAAATGACAACTCACTGTGCAACTTTTTCAGGCGTGACATATAGCAATTTGTACTTAGAATGCTCGTAACTAAGCTCCTGAAAGATCTTCAGTTGTTCAGCCCATTCCATGCCGGCACTTAGGGAAGCAGCGGGTATATTGGCCTGTAACCATGATTCAGAAAGCAAACTGTGAAATGGAAAGAATCCTCTGTAAGAATAATTACTAAAGAAACAGAAGATATAGTAGAATCTATGAGGGGTTGTTGAAGTATTCACCTGCAATAGGTTCATTATCTGGTCTTGAATAAGTGACACAAGTGGAGAAATGACTAATGTTATTCCTTGACAGATCAGAGCGGGGAGCTGCAAAAGAAAGATGTTAGAAAACAGTTCAGAGGACGCAATCTGAAACTTTCATCGCTTTTGTGTAAGACATACTCGATATCCCAATGAAAAACAAGAAATAGGTTGAAGAATCAAAAGCGACATTAAATAGTATTGTTTTAAGTGTAATGACCTGATATGTCAGACTCTTTCCTCCTCCAGTTGGCATCAAAACAAAAACATCAGAGCCACTCATCGTTGCATTGATGATTTCTCGCTGGTTAGGTCGAAACGAGTGATTTCCAAACACCTTTTTGTTACTGACCTGAACGTTGCAAGGAAACACATGAGCACATGGAATGTAAGCGAGCAAATAAAATAGAAACTCAGCAAATCACCTCTAATTTTCTCGTCCAAGGAAAATCACGACTGCTCCACCTTTTGTCGTTTGAACCTTCGGTGTACGTCACGTCGATAATCCTCGGAACATATTGTTCCCTCTCTACAGGAGCAGATGAAAGACCATACCTATCTACAGAAAATGAAGAATAATCTCTTGGCATGTTCCAGCTATCAGATGCATATCTGCCTTGCTCACTAAACTGTGCTCGAGAATCAGTTTGTGGATGATTCATATTTCGATTTGTTGCTGTAGGTGTTTCGTACTGGAAAGAACGAGTAGCTGTAGATGACAAAAGTTCAGAAGTTTCCCTTTCTTTATCTTGGATATGGTTCTCGAGCTGCTGAATTTGGTTCTTCAGCTGTAACCTAGCAACAATGCAAATTGTAATACATTAGAACTGACCTAAAGTCAAGGCATACTAACAGTTGTGACACCCTTAATACTCGGACTCTAGAAACAGATGTATTGTCCATTATTTATTTTCCCCTTATCTCTTTTGGCTGTATTATTCGCAATAGATTTTGCAGGGAACAAATTTAAAAGCCAAGAAAATGGATACAAAATTGATTTGGATATAGACCTCTCTTGACGAAGCTCTTGAATACGGTCAGGACTCAGATCAGTATCATCGTCAAGGAGTTCGTTTGATATTGCAATCAACGCGTTCTTCAATTGTTCCAAATGGGTTGACGCTTCAGGACAAAGCCCTAGCTGAGAAGATACTAACACTAAACAAAATGAGAAAACCAATAGATTTCAAACTTCAAGAGAGACATTAAAAGAGAGAGAAAAGGAGTAGTCATACCTTTATTCCATGACTACAGTTGGAACATAGTTCAGGAGGCAGACAACACTCTTCTTCTCTACTGGAAGCAATTCTATCCACAGGTGGAGTTCTCAATGGAAAACTAGATACAGATGGTTGTGGGGTACTTGTTGATTGGTAGTGTTCCATCAGAATTTGGTCGACATCAATATTCTGCATCACAAAGTGTTACCATGCTTGAGTTGACATAATTTCACCGTGAAGCCTTATTCTGCATAAGAATCTATGAAAAGACTTCTTCCCAGATCCGAACCGGGTAACAGTTACACCTACAAGGTAAGCTATACGTAGTTTTGATCTTTACTGTCATAACATGCTACAATTCACAGATACTACAAATAAGAGATTGAAAAAACCAGCTTCCAGTTTCTTCACAGAGTACTAATTACTAAATAAGGAAAAACCATGTGCTACTTTAACTGGTAACATTACCTGAAGTATGTCGTCATCATCAATCCCATCAAGACATGCTTCTCCAGATTCCAACCGCTCAGCTGCGAATGCAGAATTCCTGAAGGGTTTCTCCACACCATTTAAACGAGTACAACTAGTTTCTGGTTCTCTGACTTCATCATTCACCCGTGAAAACTTTTCAGCAGCTATTGTCTCATCACCAGGGACAGAGGAAGGAAAGCTGTGAGAGTATCTTCCAGTTCCTGGTACACCCATTTGACTTTGATTTTGTCGATTGTTTGAATAAAAAGAACCACCAGTGCTAGATGTAACTTTCACAGTGGATCCCTCTCTTGCAGAATATGAGCCATTAGTGCCACTATCATCAACCGGGGGAGTGATTCCAGGTCTTAGGTAGGTCTTATTTATTGAGAGATTTGAAAGAACACGCCAAGCCTGCCAACATAGAAACCAATATGTACATTTCATGAGAAGAGGTCTTTCAAAACGGGGAAGCTCAATCACAAAGTAGGGAAATATAAGAACTACAAATGAAATAAACATTTACTCAAAGATACTGATAGAGAAAAAAAGAAAAAAAAAACATATAATTACCACCACACTTTCTCTTCAACAATATTTACCTTGTCAATTTGCGGGTGCGCAGCCAAAGTATGTGCATTCACACTGGGAAACGCAATTGACCTATAACAGAGAGAGAGAACAAAGCTTTTTAAATACCTATGAATCCCTTAGTTGTATGAAGTAGATAATAAAGATGATACCTTGCAGCCATATCTCTGCACTCTCTGGGCTTCTGACTTTCTAGAGCGTAAAGGAAACTGGAGCTGAGATGCTTAGTAACGGAGGATGGAGTACCGAGCGCTTTTACATGTTCTGACCAATTGGTTAGAGGAGCTTTAGGTTGCTGAACTTCAGGGAGATGAGTCCTACTGTAAATTCAACAGTGAGAAACTGCCAAAAAAATCTTCAAATAACTAATAGCAGAGAGTACACGGAAAAGATCAAAATTGCCTCATTTGATTTGAACTAATCATAGATTTTTAAGACCGCTGAAGAAGAGGTTCCAGGTAAGTAACTTTCTCTTCCCTTGACACTGCAATGAAGAAGACACAAAAAGAAAAAAAGTTGCATTCAGATTAGTGGGAGGAAGCTGAAGATACATCTCATCTAGAACAGAGAGAATTGCACTCTATCACTGACTAAATACTCAAAAATTGAGTTGAGAATCTCATATTGAAACACACAATTCGAGTGAAACGTAACGAATCCGAGTCTGCCAATTTCAGCTCTTTGGAAGAAAAAAACGGTAAAAACACTTGAAAAGACCTCAAAAGGAATCGAAGTGAGAATCGATCAATGTTCATGGCTCCGAATTACCGACGGAAAATGAAAACCCTAATCGGAAACTAAACAGAAAGTAAAGTCGTCACATTTAGAGGCCGAAGAAACGCATCGCTGGTGACAAAGAAGGAAAACAAGAAAGAACCCTAGAAATTACTGAGAAAGGGAAGCCGAGAAGGATATACATTTTTAGAGCGAAATGATTATTTTTGCATCAAACACCGGCTGAGCAAAACGCCGTGAAGGATGTTGCGGCTCGGTTCCCCCTAATGGCGGGATAGCTTCCTCCCTCTCCTAATTCGCAAAAGCTCATTATAATTCTGTTTTTTTTTTGTTTATTAGTGTTAAACATTTTTTCCTTCCAACATTAAATAGAGATGTCTATTAATTTCAAAAGATATAATAAATCACAGAGAATACTTCTTGCTGTCTCTGAACCTTCTTCTCAGAAAAAGAATGAGATAAAAGGCAAACAAACTTCTTTCTTACGTGTTACAAAAAAAAAAAAAAAAAACTTCTTTCGTACACAAATCAAAAACTAAAACAAAACTCCAATGATTAACTTCATAAGATACACAAAACCTCTCTGGTTTTTTTTTTTAAATCTAATTTACAAGATACTTAGGTGATGATTGTTTTAATAGTTTTTAGATTTTGGTTTCTGGTTTTTGGATTTTAGTTTTTGGTTTTTAGATTTTAGTTTTTGATTTTTAGATTTTGATTCTGCAGTAGATTTTGGCTTTTTGAAAAACTTGAATGGTTGTTTTAAATTTTAGTTTTTAGTTTTTAGTTTTTTGCTTTGAAATAAAAATATTATTAATAATGAAATATTTATTTTAAAGTAATCAGATTTAAAATATTATCATCAAAAACGTATAAAATTAACTGATAAAATTATTTTTAACCAAATATTTGTATGGTTATTTATTTTCTGTGTAAATAAATTATAACAATTAATTAAATAGTTACTTCTTTTAATATACAAGTATAAAAACCTTGTTCTTATATGTAAATTTTTATTTTGTTGTAGATTTTAGATTTTGAAAATCTTGAATGATGATTTATATTTAGTTTTTTGGATTTTGACTTTATTTAAGTTATTATTTTTGTTATAAAGTTAAATATATTATCTCTTAGAAAACAAACCAAAAAATTATATATATTCTAACACTATGATAAGTGTATTACTTTATGTAATTTAAATATTAGTCACTGGAGTTCAAAAGTAAAAAATAATAATATAAAGTGCAATAAATATATAGTACATATAAATTTATAACAACTTTAATCATATTTCTATAATTAAATTATATGTTAAAATATTAGTTAAAACATTATTAAATAATTTATCTAAATAAAGCTTAGTAAATAAAAATAAAGATATTTTCCTATTGAATTTGTGATCTCTGATAAATTATTTGTTTTCATGTAAACAGTATACGTACTGTTTAGTGTATGTAAGATAGTTTAATGTAATAATGATTTAATCAGTTTAATGTATGTAAGGTAGTTTCCTATATTAATGCACTAATATAAGAATATTGAAACCAAAAAAAAAAAGAAGAAAAAAAAACTCACGTTACATTGAAGAAAAAACCAAGAAAATGTGGATTTTGGTTTTTGTGAAGAAGAAGTGGTTATTTTTAAAATCTGGTTTCCCTAAAATATAGGAAATCTATTTTCTAAGAAACTTGATTGGTAAAAAAGTAGATTTTAGAAAAACAAAAACTAAAAACTGTTTTAGAAACCACAAACAATCAACCTCTTAGTTGGACTCATTTACTCAACCTCTGTTTCTTCTTCTTCTTCTTTCTTATACCAAATTTTACAAATCTTCAAAACCAAAAACCAAAGTATTGTATTTGGCAAACACAAAAATAAAATAAAACGACACTTTTTAAGTTTCAGCAAACCAACAACTTTCTTTCTTTCTTCCACAAACCAAGAAATTCAACTGATTCTCACTTCTCCACTTGCGTGTACTTCCTTTACAGTCTTGTCATATTCATCTTCTTCCTCTTCCTCCACCACCTCCTCTTCATCCACCTCTTCTTCCTCCTCCTCTGCATCTCCCTTTCCTCCCCACCCAAACCCTCCTATGGATCTCGAAACAGGCGGAGGCGTTTTGGCTTCATCCACTATCTTCATGATCTCTTCAGCCGTCTGCGGGGAGAAGGTTGGATTCTCTTTCTTGAAATATGCAGCTTGAGCCGTCTCTGTTAGTTCCCTCGGCAAGTTCTTCAAGAACCATGGATGTTTCTTGATTTCTGCAATGCTTATCCTCTGCCCAAAACAACAACATCAACTTAGCTCAATTGCCAAACAACACTCTACCTTCTAACAAACATTTGCTCCATCTATATACATACCTTGAGTGAATTGGCAACAAATATACGGGAAAGGAGATGTTTGCAATCCTGTGAGATGTGGACGTAGTCCGGGATCTTGTACTGAACGGCCATGATTTTCTGTACAACAACAAGATCACAGATTGATGAACAGAAGGCAGCATACTTTCCCAAGAGATATATGGCTCAGAAGAAGGAAACTTACTTGTATTGTTTTCCTGAAGTTTTTGGGGTCTTCTTGGTCTTCAAAAGGGTATGCTCCAACAAGCATGACATAAAGAGTTACACCACAAGACCATACATCAGCCATCTGAAAGAAAAAATAAGAAACACATTGGTTTAGGTAAAGATCATTGCACTGAGCATGATGCCCTGATTTACCAAGACTCAAATAACGATGAGACTACCTTGCCGTCATACTCTCTCCGAGAAAGGACCTCAGGTGCAATATACGCTGGAGTTCCAACCGTTGATTTGGGCCTCGAGTGCAGTAGAGAGGACTACAAAAAGAAAGTAAGAATAACAATGCTTTTTAGGACAACACGGGGAATAAGAACAGAGGATGATATCATATAAATGGGAGAACTTGGGAGTTTTTTCTTGTATAATGGCAGACCTTGGAATAACCAAAATCACAGATTTTCAGACGTGGAGCAGGACTTCCATCCAAGAGAGTATTCTCGAGCTTCAGATCTCTATGGCATATTTGCTGCGTAAAAATGGACACAAGGGTGACCACCACGAGGGTTGATAAACGAACTGATCTAAAACATCAAATAGAAATATCATTGGCTTTACCATAGCATGGCAATAGCTAACACCTGATATAAGCTGCTGAAAGAAGTATCTCGCCTGGACAAGAGAAACAAAAAAAGGGATTAGAATATATAATCCCAAATAAAGAAGAATCACATGTTTTCTCTTCTTCCTAATCTATGGAAAGACCATAGAGAGCTCTCTAGAAAAAAGAACTAATCCTAAATAGTACTTGCATAGTAGCAAAAGAAAGACAGATGTTTTAAGATGGGAAGCAGACCTCATCCTCACTGAATCTGCCAGCACTGCAAATACGCTCGAAAAGTTCACCACCGGCAGCATACTCCATAGCAATAGCAAGATGAGTTGGAGTCAACACCACCTGCAGTTAAGTAAATCATCATCAACTTCACCATAACGAGGAGAAGACAGACATGTGGAAAAAATTGACAAACCTCCTTAAATCGGATAATATTAGGATGGCGAAGTGATCTGTGATTAATGATCTCTCTCGCCACATTCTCATCAATCTGTATCCAGAAACAACAAAGCCATGTTCAGAAAATGAGCTAAAAAGCTAATCTTTTTTAAATGCCAACGAGATAAAAAGCTAGTCAGCGCATATGAAATGAGAGATGGATCAGCTCATAAGAAGATTGAAAACGCTCCACGGACCTTGGGACCACGTTCGATGTATTTCATGGCAACAAGTTCTTTAGAGTTTTTGACCTTCATGAGCCTCGCCACTCCGAAATTCCCTGCTCCTATGTCTTTCACCAGCTCGTACTTTTCCATTTTTTAACCGACAACCCTTAATTACAATTCCTCGTTCCAATTGAAGAAGCCCTATTGAGCTTTAAAGAAAAAAAAAATCCTAAAAACAGAGACAAGACACCAATCAGTACCCCCGGAATCAAAGATGCGAACCCGAGATCTCGTTTTTCAACAAAGGGAAAGAGATAACGACGATGGAAGGTGTGATCGATGAGATTTGGAGGCAAAGCAAAGAATCGTCTTTTTTTTTTTTTGTTCGAATAATAGTGTGATGATGATTGCAGACCGAAGAATCTCCCTCTCTCATGATGCTTCCTTTTTTTTTTAATTAATTAATAAATAACATCAATTTTGTTAAACATAGTGGGACCCATTTGTTACCACGCCATTTATCCATGTTTCCCTTTCTGATTCGAGCGCCGTTTGTACGGAAAACACGCTTTCCTAATTACACGGTCCTAATTAATTACAGCAGATAATGAATCGAGAGTTGCTTAGAAATGAACTGAGGATTTTGATTGGTGGACTTTACTATAAATGTAAGATCTTAATCATAAAAATTGAGAAAAACTAAAGAGCAAATTGGATTTAAGAGACACATACATCTTAGGTTTGTTACTATAGGATTTTTAGAACATTTTTTGGGGAAATAGGATTTTGATTTTCTATAAATACCATAGTACCATTCATTTAGCAATTAAGTTAAATAATTTTTTTTTTATAATTTTCGTTTCTGATTTACGAAATTAAAATAGTAAAAATAAAAATACTTAGTAAAAATTAAAAGAATTATTCTTTTTACTTAAGTCAAAATAGTAAAAAATTAAAAAAAAAAAAGACAAAAGGGGAAAAGGGATTTCCCCAACCCTAATTTTCTTTGATTTCTTCTCTTCTTCGCCGTGGAGGTCTCATTCAATGGCGATTCTTCACTGACACTCCCCTTTCTCTTGTGTTCTTCAATTTCTTGTGTTCTTCGATCTCTCTTGTCTCTAATCTCTTCTCACCGCATCTTCCTCTTCAATATCTTCTGTTCTTCCTCTTCGTCTCTTATCAATCCTGACGAAATCGGACTCTTCCTTCTCACAAGGTATGTGATTACTTCTTTTGTTTCTCATTTTACACGATTTGAACTTTGATTTGTTTGTTTAAAAGATTTGTCTTTGGGTTAGTTAATCATCTTCGAGGGAAAGAGAAATCATGTTTAAAGGATTTGTCTTCGATTAGCGATTTGCCTAGCATCTTGTTTGTTCTTGTAATTGTTCTTGTCTGATTGTTCTTGTCCGATTATCGGGTTAGTTACTTATCTAGTAATAAACTTCAAAACTTCAAAACTTGTAATTGTTCTTGTCCGATTTCTTATATCTCAATCGTAGCTTTGTTGTCTTTGAATGAACTTTGTTTCTCGGGGTAGTTAATTATCTAGTACACCACTTGACATCTTCTACTTGTTAACTTTGATTGAACTTTGTTCCTCGGGTTTGTTCCTTGGGTTTGTTATTCATTTCACATCCTCTAGTTGTTGTTGTCCGATTTTTTGAGATATTGTTCTACTTGTTGTTGTCCGATTTTTTGAGAAAATTTTTGAGATATTGTTCTACTTGTTTGTTCCTCGGGTTTGTTCTTCACTTGACATCTCGGGATGTTGATAATTTTTACATGATGAACTAACAATTTTTTCATGCTTTGTAGATATGTCTGAGGAGCTACCAAAGAGGATTTTTAATGAGGGCGACGAGCCCCAAGTGACTCATATCAATAACAACTGCAGGATCGACTACATTATCAAGAAGTTCGAGAAGTGGATGCCAAAGGAGTTTGCTGATGTGAAGAAAGATCCGGTTTTCTCTCAGGTTTTCAAGCTTCATGAGAATGGTCTTGGCTACTCCGCGAGAGTGATACACAGCATCTTGTGCAGGGAGCTTCTGACTTACATGATGCACGAGCTGTGGTTTGTTTTCGCTCGAAGGCCACATCGATTTTCACTCCAAGAGTTCCACGCAGTGACCGGGTTTGAGTGCAGGACTAGTCTTTCACTTAAGATTGACTTAGAAGACTATGCATATGACGGTGGTTTCTGGAGCAAGGTCTTGAAGAGGAAAGATGAATCCATTACACTCTTCAACCTGTGGAATAAGGACAAGGCAGCTGTGATGAAGTGGAAGAATGCAGATCGCATTAGACTGATCTACTTGGCCATCATTCTCTGTGTGGTTTTGGCGAGAGATGAGAAGGCCAATATCCCCCTCAAATACATCACACTGGTCATGGATCTGGAGAAGTTTCGGAAGTATACTTGGGGAGTTGCGGCTTACGACCTTCTCTACAGTTCGATAGCCAAAAACCGTCACAAACTGAAGGAGAAGACAACAAGTTATGTGTTAGATGGATTCTCATACGCCTTGCAGATTTGGGCTATGGAAGCTGTACCAAAGATTGGGAAGCTTTGTGGAAAGAAACCGGACAAAAGCTTTGCTAATGGTCCTAGATGCATCAACTGGAGGGGAGCTGCAAAGGTTTCATATGATGAGATCAATAGGCTGGAGCAAATCTTTACAGCAGAGGTAATTTTCTGTATTTAAAATGACTCTTCCATGCGGCTTGAAATGAGTTTTTAGGATCTGACTTTCATAACTTTTCTTGTGTAGAATGTCAGCTATCCATACATCTCATGGGCAGGGAATATGGTTGTAATCCGAAGTCAGGAATTTAGCAGAGATGATGATGTCGAGGATGACAGGGTCAATGTTGTGATGGAGTTGATACGGGCTAAGCATGACTTCAGTGAGCATATTTGGGAATTTGAAGAAACTGAGGTTTCTTTAGATCTTAATGATGAAGCACCAGCGAATGTTGAAGCAGCTGAGAGTGAGGAAGAGTTCGAGACTCCACAAGGATCAAATAACGTAAGCTCTACATCAAGAAGGGGTAAGAAGAGGGTCCCTGATCGTGGTATGGAAAAAAGGAAGCATAAGGTTCTCTCTAGTGCACCAAAGCAAGCGCCTTTTAACGAAGACATGAAGGCTTTCGTGACACAGTTGTTTGAAGACAACTTCTCTGCAATGGAAAAGAGGCTACAGAAACAGATGTCCGAGACATTTGAGCAAATGAAGTCGGACCTCATTGCTTCCCGAAAAGAAGCAAGCGTTGAAGTTGAGCATGGAGGGCCTTCACCGTCCAAGGCAACAACGAGCCAACCACCGTTGAGGAGGTCCACACGAGGGGTAAAGAAACTCTAATCTTCGCCAATCTCTGCAATGTTTTTTCTCTTGTTTATTATATGGTTTCGGTGTCTGTTTGTGTTATTGTCTTATATGATATCGGCCTGGATTTTGTTGTGTTTTATAAGGTCTCGGTTTGGATGTGTGCTTGATGTGTAAGTGTCTTGTTTGAAATTTATGTAATGGTTGTGAACTTGTACTAAGATATTTATGTAATGTTTTATTAATGTGATGGATATGTGGTGTTATTATTGTGTTGTTATGTAATGGTCGTGAACTTGTACTAAGATATTTATGTAAGTGTCTTGCCATTGTGTCTTACAGGAAGCAGTCGCGAGTCCCGAAGTTGATCCATCTCAGACAGATAAGGAAGAAGATTGGTGGACTCCAATGACTACATCACGAGGTTCACGAGCTAAAGACAAGACACCACCTCCGTCACAGTGGAAGAAATGGTCTAAAGGAAATGGCAAAGGACCTCAGCTTAGTGATACACCATTGCCACAAGATGATTCTCCTGAGTCGCAACTGTATTATTTCTCTGAAGAATCATGGGACAGATTCACGCAATGGTCTATGAATCCCATACCTATTGCAAATTGGTCCTACAATCTTCAATTCGACTGTAGCTACAAGGATAATATGTGCTGGAAAATGGCTTGAGAACGACGTAATGATTTCTTTCTTTTGCTAATTTGATGGATATATCTTCCTTGGTGCTGAGTTTATGGTAATTTTCAATGTTCAGGAAATGGATGCTTATATGTTTATATGGCGAGTTAACACATCTTTGGGACGTTGGGGCCCAACCCGTGTTGCTTTCATGTCCGCTATTTTCAGCCTCCAACTCAACGCCGCATACAATGTGTTCCACCCTGACAAGAAATCTTACCAATTGCCTGAGTTTCTTCTTAGTTACGGGAGAGGAGAACTTCCATCTCATGGGCGGACTGATCTAGTTTGGGGCGTTGATATTGATCGTCTATACTTTCCGTTGTTTGTGAACGGTAATCAATTTTGTCCTCTACACTTCGATGTTCTCTTTTCTGATCTTAAATTTACTTATGTCCATTGCAGGTAATCACTGAATTGCTGTCACCGTAAACATCATTGAAAGAAAAGTGGAAGCTTTTGATTGCGGTGGGAGAAGGAATAAGAATAGGCAATCCCTTGAGAAGTTTGCTCACATGATTTCTAGGATAGTGAAGGCCGTTGCACCACCTGATAGACAGAAGAAGCTACTCCTGTCACCATATACTATTGTGGAAGTCCCTATGAAGAAGAGATTGAACAAGTCATGTTGTGATTGCGGTGTATACGCACTCAAACACTTGGAGTGCCTACTGCTTGGTGTCGACATCAGCTTAGTGGATGACGAAATCATCCAGGGTTGCAGACAAAAGATTGGTGTGGAATTATGGGAGGCTACCCAAGATCCCATTTTCGCTGATGCTATGACTCGATATGTACCTTCACCATGGGAGAGGTCTGAGGTCTTTGACCTTGAAGAAGACTGATTTTTTTTCTATTTAGTGGTGTAGGCTATAATTATGTGGTAAAACTCTGTGTGGTAAAACTTTGTGTGGTAAAACTCTAACTATTTTATTTTTATGTTTTTAGGAACATGTGCGAAAATTCTATTTTGGCGGATTTATCTGACTATAATAACAGGGGTTATGGTTATGAATTTTTATGGAACATTTTTCTTGTTCTTTGTTTTTTTCTAAATAAACCCTAAACCCTAAACCCTAAACCCTAAACCCTAAACCCTAAATATGCATGATGGTCATGTTTGGTGATGATCTTCATCTACTTTAACTATGCATGATGGTCATGTGCGACCTCAATTTGTTCTGTTTTATTTTGTGAAATAAGTTCTCTACTATGTTGCTTCTTCTTTGTTGGTGATAAACATATAATAGAACCAATATTGGGCGAAATACGAGATTGTCATAAACAAATTGTCAACTTTTTTCTAAATCAAAGATCCATCTGTCTCAAGGGAAATAAGAAAAAAAACAGAACACACATAAAAGCTAAATGGGTAAATCGCAAGTTCCCCTCTTGTGTCCTTCGTTACCACAACGGCTGCACTTGTGCTTTTTATTCTTGCTTGATCCTTGAAAAGCTCTAATCTTGTCTTCTACTGTTTCATACCTTCTCTTCACAGGTCGACCATCACTCTTTCTTGAATCTGGTGGCAACACCTTTGTACTTTTAACCTTTGCTGGGACATTCCAGTCAGACTCTGGGACTGCTATTGGATTAATGGACTCCTCATAGGCTTTTCTCCACGTTGCAGTGGTGTATACATCATCAGTAAAACTGTGTACTTCTCTTCCTGCGAAAAAATAGTGTAAATAAATAAGGTAAATAAATAGGTCCCAAGCTGCCAAAAAAAACATTAAATTGGTCTCAAGTTCATGTGTTTATACTTCTATACCTCGTGAATAAATTGCAGGAATGGCGTGTCTGCAAGGTATTTTTCCTATATTGTACTTCCCACATGTGCATGTTCTTCTTCCCAAATCAACATGACAATCATACTTGTCTCCTTTCACAAGCGATCTGAAGTTGTCAATCTTGTAAACCTGAAATCCTTTTGCCTTCACAATTCTCCTATCAATCTTTTTCTCCACCTTAACGGTTAAAGGATCAAGATGTTTAGAGCTTAACAGGCGACGCTCGTAGAACCATCGAGTCATGAATTCTCTTATACTATCCAGTAAAGGAATAACCGGATATTCTCTAGGTATTTTCAGAAGTGAATTTATGGATTCTGCGGGGTTTGTGGTCCTAATGTCATACCTGGAACCAGGGAAGACAGAACGAGCCCATTTTCTCACATCAGCCTCCCGTAGATATCTTCCGAGCTCAGGATTCATATCAAAAATTTCGGTGATACGTTCCTGAAATTCAGTGTACCTATATGCCTTTGAAGCTTGTTCGACCAAGGCAGTCAACCCCTTCTCCTTAAAATGTTTAACCACATTGGTTAGCAAGTGGTGAATGCAAATTCCATGTGCTGATCGAGGGTAGACAGTGGCAATAGCTTTAGCGATTGATGAATTTCTATCCGAAACAAAAGCTAAGTCGTTGGAGTCAGCAACAACCTCTTTCAATTGTCTGAAGAACCAGCCCCATGAATCATCATTCTCTGAATCAACAACTCCAAATGCTAACGGATACAGATTAGAGTTACCATCAACAGCAGTAGCAACAAGTATAACTCCTTTGTATTTATTTTTCAGAAACGTTCCATCTACAACGATCACCCTACGCATTGTATTGTAGAATCCTCTAACTGATTGCCCAAACTACATAAATAGATACAAGAATCTCCCATCGTCAGCAGTTTCATAGTGAGTATGCGTACCAGGATTAGCTCCTTTGATCATATGCAAATATTTAGGTATTTTAGCATAACTTTCATCTGGTATACCTCTAACAGCTGCTATTGCAAACTCACGAGCTTCCCAAGCGTGCGAATAAGTGATCTCAACACTGTGCTCCATTCTCATAAATTGAATGATCTCGTTTGATTTTGGGCCTTCATTTGAATCATCAAATCGATGTTGTATCAGACTCCCAATTGTTCTTGCCGATGCTGTTTTCCCAAACTTGCTTCTCTTCGAAGGAGCACATGTATGTCTTCCCTCGCACTTGTTGATCATGAAGTATGTAGACCCATCCAGACATCCCGCACGCACAGCCCAGTTGCACAATCTATCCTTACATCGAATGTACCACCACTTTCTAGTAGATTTGTTAACAGTGTAATCAAAATGATGCTTCATCGCCCAAATCTCCATTGTTGCTTTAAGAACCATTTTACTTCTGAAAATTTGATCCTTCTTCACAAAATCTGGGCGCAAAGATTTACCATCCTTTTCAGTAAGGATTTGAAAACTTTTGTTTTCACTGTCTCCGTTTTCGTCACCACAACCATCCCCAGCGACTTGCTCCTTCCTTGTATCACAAGGCTCCTTTGACGCTTTGACAAAATCTGCTGGATTTATTTCAGGAACTTCTTCATCCTCAATATTACTTGAATCACACGACTCCTTATTCAAATCGATGTTGACTCGTTCCTTTTGATTCACACCACTACTAGAGAACGTGACACACAAGGTAGGACCTAAACCCTTCTTCGCATAGCCCATAAAGTTAGCTACTTGTCGATCATTGCTGATGATAATGGGAGGATTCCCTCTCTGATTCACCATCTCATAACTCAACTCAACATTAACAGAATTAGGTTCCACGCCATAATCCTCACACACCATGATCTTGAGCCGCTCCAACACAGTTGTAGCATCTAATGTCACCATTCGACCACGCCTGTCTTTGTCTACCACGAAACTCCACTCCTCGCTGGAACTAGACATCCATTCACCAGATTTGACATATATTAGAACCATGTTGATAGAGAGAAGAGGGAAGAGAGAAAGAGAGAAGAGAGAAGAGAGAAGAGAAGAGAAGGCCGCGATAAACACAAAAAACAAAGAGAAGGGGATCGTGGGAGGAGGAGGAAAACGTGGGATATCAAGAAAATATTCTCCAAGATTTTTAGGTTAGATTTAGGAAACTTCTAAAACAGAAAATGGAAGTTTCCATTTTTTTCGGATTTGCCTAGAATACGTAATATACCCAATCTAAAATATAGTACAACACGTGCAACACCTATTCTTCCTTAGGCGTCACATTAGCTAAAAGGCATAAGAGCCTATGACACAATTTCTAAGTTAGGTACATCATAGAGTTCAAGATATATATCGTTGTATATCTTCTGGTACACTGAAGACATACTGCTATATGTTGACGTAACCAAATCTAGCTAAGATATAGGGATGAAAAAACATTAGTTTACGTTATATAACTGAGATATATCTATGTATTATACTTAGTTTCGGTTTTCTGTACTAAGCAGAGTAACGGAATGTGTATTCTATTTTGGCTAGAAGAGAAAATAAAATATGATTCCCTATTTTTAAAAAAATAAATTTAAACATATAAATTATCATACATATGTTTCCAATACTTTTCATATTTTTTTACATTTTTAAAGTTATGTTAACTATTTTTCTCATCAACCAAGGGCAAAACAAGTCAAAAAATGACCAAAGTATGAAAAATCCTAAATTGACAATAGAAAATTCAAAGTGTCTCTTTTTGCCAATTCTCCCTAATAACTTTGGTCCCGACCAAAGTTGCTGTATCCACTAGCATCTTGTCTAAAAGATGGAAATTTCTTTGGATGTATATGCCTAGACTTAAATACACTGATAAATATCGTCCAAAGCCTAGACTTTGGGAGTTCGTTGACAAGAATCTGCCGTTACATAGAGCCCCGGTCATCGAGAGCTTGCGTCTCCATTGTTCAGGCAGTGGTGGTCAACCAGAAGATATCAAACGATGGATTGAAATTGCAGTTTCTCGTTGTGTACGCGAGCTGGTTATTTATAAGGATTGGTATGATGGTAGAAACATGTTACCCAACAGATTTTATACCTGCAAATCACTAGTCTACTTGAAACTCAGTTTTGTGCCTCTCACTGATGTTCCCTCAATGGGTTGTTTTTTCCCGTCTCTTAAAACTTTGAAACTTAAGTATGTGAGTTATTATGCAAATGAAGCTTCTTCTCTTCAGCAGCTTCTGTCTGCATGTCCTGTTCTCGAAGAGCTATCGATGGTCTTTGAAAAGTTTACGACAGACTTCACTGTTATTATCCCGTCTTTGAAGAGTTTATCAATCTCTATACCTATGAATTGCCCTGATTTACTTGGGTATGTGATAGATACTCCTTCTCTTGAGTATTTCAAAATTGAGGACCGGGGTGACCTTGGGCGTCACATTGAGATCAAGAATATGCCTAAGCTGAGGGAAGCATGTATCTATTATACATTTTATCTCGATAGTTTTATCGAATCCATCACATCTGTGAAGCGTCTTACAATATGCCCTGCACAGGTAAATCAAATCAGTTTTCTTAAAGAGAGTTTTATCAACTTCATTTATTGAATGGGAGGTTTTGTTTTCTAAACCTTTTGTGCAGCACCGGTATGTTGATGGTTTGGTGTTCAACCAGCTTGAACATCTAGAGGTATGTGCGTGCATGAAGGAACCATTGAATCTCCTTTCCCAATTGCTCGATGATTCTCCTAACTTACGAGTACTTGATATCTGCGTGACAAAAGTAAGTTTATATTTATTTTTTTTTGCTATTGTTGTTAGTCTGATGAGGCACATCACTCTTATTACGGCTGCTTGGTCTCATCAGGAGCATGAGGATAGGGAAATTCATTATGATAACAATGGAGCTTGCTGGAATCAACCGAGTCATGTTCCTGAATGCCTGTTGTCGACTCTACAAATCTTCAATTGGTCAAATTACTTTGGGAGACCACACGATAGAGATGCCGCGGTTTACATCTTTAAAAACGGTCGTCACTTAAAGACAGCAACAATAGTAGCTGATTCAGAGGAACAAGATGTTTCGAATTTTACCATGATCACGGAGTTGGCGCTTTCTTCCCGGGCTTCAAGCTTATGCGAACTCGTTTTTGTTGGGAATGAATCAGATTGAGATATCAGATTCAAGTTGGCTGATATGGCTGCAATCGTGTTTGTTTTGCAAGTTGAATGGTTTGTTTGCTTCTGATTTCTTAATGTCTGATAGTCACTCTATTAAAGATCTCCATAGTTTGGATTGCAACTCGCTTGAACCAAAAGAGTTGGGAACTATAAAACTCCTCTATTTTATTAACATTAGGTAATAAAATAGAATGGAAAGAAGTCGTAAGTTGTTTTATTTGCTGGTCAAGGTACCGTGAACAATAACAGTAAAATATGTAAAGAAATGTATTTTCTTGCGTGATATAGCGATGCAACACAAAAAGCTTCTTTCACCGATAAATTTGCGAGTCAGATTAGTGTTAAGACTTATTGGAGCATCTGAATTTGATGTTAGAATTTTAAGAGTTGTTGGAGAAACATAGATAAGATGTGGTAATAAGAGGCATAAGGATTGTCTCAAAGATAAGAGGTGCACACAGTTTAAGTTCCGCAACACCTGAGAGTCCCCTTGACTGTTGACATTCACATATTTTGCCTCCGAGACATTGGCTGCAAATTCCATGAGAATCCCGAGATCTACAGACCCGTCCAAAAACGAATAGATCTAATAACGAAAATAAGCAATCACAAACACCATGAGAATTACGAGATCTATTGACACATTACTCTAATAAAAACTAGTTTTGGACGATGCTTATTTATCTAGTATTTCACTGACTAGCTGTTTGTTCTTTCTTCTATAGTGGAGAGGATCACAAATAATGACAGATCACCGTCATATTGATGCATTGATTATCAAAGGGAAACTGTCACTTGATTGACAAAGAAAAGCTGTTGAGTTCAGGTATATGAAGTCATATACCTCAATGAAACAACATCCAAGCAAAACCAGGTTGTTCGTTATTGCTCTGAAACATTATACATTCAACTCGTCAAATATGACTCCTTTACACGCTGTCCCCGTTGCCTCCATCTACACCTAGCTTACCCCTATGTGTGCAAGTACCAGCTCATGAGCACTCACCATTTTTGTCTGATGGAAGTTGTCTGCCTGTGTTAGCTATAAACTTCGGGTTTCCCCCCAAAAACTAGAATGAAAATCTTGTAACATAAAAATCTCAAATCACTTCAACAACTCTTAAAAGTATCTTATTAAACTGCCTATAGATCTTTATTTGTATTTTAAAAATCATCAAAATCACTCAATTAACTTCAAAACTCAACTAAATCACACTAAAATTAAAACACCCAAAAATCTTCTAAAACCTCTAGTCCAATACACCCCCAAAGTGTTTCTACATAACATATGTTGGTTTAAACTCTTGATGATTGTGTATTAAACTTTTGATCCTTCAATACAAAGACAAAAAAAAAATTGGTTTAGTTTTGGGAGAATTGGCAAAAAGAGACACTTTGAATTTTCTATTGTCAATTTAGGATTTTTCATACTTTGGTCATTTTTTGACTTGTTTTGCCCTTGGTTGATGAAAAAAATAGTTAACATAACTTTAAAAATGTAAAAAAATATGAAAAGTATTGGAAACATATGTATGATAATTTATATGTTTAAATTTATTTTTAAAAAAATAGAGAATCATATTTTATTTTCTCTTATAGCCAAAATAGAATACACATTCCGTTACTCTGCTTAGTACAGAAAATCGAAACTAAGTATAATACATAGATATATCTCAGTTATATAACGTAAACTAATGTTATCTTCACCAGCAATTCATCAGGCAATCCACTGATTTTGTCCATTACTGAGAAACAAAACAGCACCATTAGACAGAACCATTGGAAAATAAAAACATAATTAGACAAAACCCACCTGCCAGATCTGCTCGGAAGCATAGATCCGATGAAAATCGGAAAGCTGATAAGCTTGAGATGGGGACGCTTATCCGATCGTGGCAGAGATCCTTTTCTCTTCGTTTTTACATTTAATGGGCCCAGGCTTAAACATGGCTTTTCTCTTCGTTTTTACATTTAACGGGCCCAGACTTAAACATGGGTTGGGTTTAATGTTAAAACACCAATCAGTTTTTCGTAAGACGACCAAACGAATACGCTGACTTGGAAATTAGAAAAAATGAAGAGAAGTTGGTTATAATTAAAAAGAGAGAACCTAATTTGAAAAAGACACATTAAACAATTTTATCGGCACAGATCTGAGTTTTATAAATACCGGTTCCACCCAAAACAATTTTGAGTTCGGGTTTTAGTATAACCCGAAAGACTAAAATCTACTTTTAGTATACTCATACAATTTATCAACAAAATGCTAGTTCATGTCACAAACTCATGACCTTACAATACCCAATCCATAGTGATGTTTTTTGCTATTGAAAATTCCTAGCTAAAAACATAAAACAGTAGTTCGTGTAATGGCAAACCTGTCACCTAACCATCCTTTGACTTTTTTGTTAGATTGTGTCTTTTTGAATGTACCATCTGCATTATATTTGTGTTTAAACAACACATAGAACACAGTGTTAGCATTATCAGATTTCAGAACAAGATCAAAAGTTCTACTTTTGATTATAGCATTGTATTGGTCAAACATAGAAGAATTCCAATTAGGATCTTTAAAGGCAGCGAAATTTTTTTTCCTTTGGGGAATGGAGATCGAATTTCAGTATAGAAAGAAAGAATTTTCTTAGGCTTTCTTATACCATGTTTTAAGCTGGTTGTTATGGTAATATATCCCAATCTAGGTAATCCAATTCGATCCACATTAATTTGGTCTAAATTGCCTTATTGATCTTTGATCTTGAGATTAATATTCAAAAATTCATCATTTCAAATGGACGTATTATAGACAAAATCTCTCATATCGATAGCTGGAATTGATCACTTCTATAATATAAAGAGATTAGAAACCTATTTAGTTTAAGAGTTCCAGTTGGACACATATATAGTGTCCCAATAAAATGAGTTTTAAGTTTTTAATGGGCCTATAAATTAGTTCACAATTGGAGGCCAAGTTAACAGGGGTTTGAGCTTTATCTCTGCCGAACAAGAATAAACAGGACTGTGCTCGCTTCTCTTCGTTGGTCACTCTCTCTCTCTCGATCGCTCGCTGCCGAGAAACGAGAGAGCTGACACTGTATTGTCAACATACGCCAAACTGAAATCAGATTCATTGAGCCTAGTCATTGGTCTAACGCATTCCCACCACCGTCTCCGTCTTCCTCAGATCTGATCGTCCGCCGCATTTCGCGATGCCGTCTTCCTCCTCCTCCACCGGCGCCGTATTGCTTCTTCTCGTCTCTCTTCTCGCAACTGCTCTCGCCTCCGATTCGGATCACAAGGTTAGAGTTCGGATCTCCCGTGCCTGTCTGTCATTTCGGTTTCCATATATATACAGCTCGGATCGAGTAATGTGTCTGTAGATCTCATGATTGGCATTTCGTTCTTGGATGGGCCCCAGATCCTGTTACAATTTTCTAGGAAGATTTATTAATCAAATGAAATGTGATTGAGATTCTCGTTTATTTGTATACTCATTTTATACATTTCGTCAATGATTTTACTTTCCTTTTATCTTCCAGTATGAAGGTGATGAGCAGGTTAGCCTGTGGGTGAACAAAGTTGGGCCATATAACAATCCACAAGAGACATACAACTACTACAGTCTTCCCTTTTGCCGCCCCTCTCAAAACGATGTTCACAAATGGGGTGGCCTCGGTGAAGTCCTTGGTGGCAATGAGCTCATTGACAGCCACATCCCCATTAAGTTCTTGAGTATGTTTTTCATACTACTTATCTTACTTGTGCTCTGATTATAATGCTTTTTTTTCGGTTTCCACAGAAAATGTTGACAGAAACGTTATCTGTAAGCTTGAACTCGATGAAGCTAAGGTTAAACACTTTAAAGATGCCATCGAGTCTAGCTACTGGTTTGAATTCTTTATGGGTATGTTTCACATTCCCTTGCACATATTTCTCATGAAGTTGCACGGAACAAATGAATAGATTTTTCTATTACGTGAAGTTTGGAACATTTTTTTTCGTTGGCTGAGCTTGCTTTTGGCTCTCTGTTATATCATGCAAATCTGAAATATCCCATAATTACATCATTAGAAGTTCTACTGCCTCTCATTGTAATAGACCAATGAAAGTCACTTCGTTGAATCGCTAACGTTATTTCTCACATCTATCTTTTTTTTGTGGCATCTGGTTTGCGTGGATTTTCATCGGCTGGTTCTAACTTCAGATGATCTGCCTTTATGGGGTATTGAGCTTTTGTATAATTACTTAAATATCCAAAATTAATCATTTTCTGTTTTAGTTTTAGATAGTATTAATACTGTCTCATTGACTGTAGGCTTCGTGGGTGAGCTGCATCCTGACAAAAACAGTGAAAACGGCAAACATGTCCTCTACACACATAAGAACATTGTTGTCAAATACAACAAAGACCAGGTCGGTTGTTGCTACGCCATTAAGCAATACTATGGATTCCATGTGAGCTATTTGCTTAACCTTAGTTATTTATTTTTATAGATCATTCATGTTAATCTCACTCAAGACAACCCAAGACCACTGGAAGCAGGGAGGACAGTAGACCTGACGTATTCTGTGCAGTGGATTCCAACAAATATCACATTTCCTCGCCGTTTTGATGTATATCTGGATTATCCGTTTTTTGAGCACCAGGTAACTTTAGCTTGTTATTTACCCTTCTGCTTTGGCTCTGATATTGATTTGTTCACACTTCCATATCATACTAAATGTCCCATTTCCTGCTTGTTTAATCTTTTTTATCTAAAGTTCATCTCGTCAAGATGTTTGTTCAAGCTTTATAAGCCTTCTATTTTTTTGTTTTGTTTTGCAGATCCATTGGTTCTCCATCTTTAACTCGTTCATGATGGTTATTTTTCTCACTGGTTTGGTCTCAATGATATTGATGAGGACTCTCAGAAATGATTATGCGAAGTATGCTCGTGAAGATGATGATCTCGAGAGCTTGGTATGTTGGCAATTTCTCCAACACTTCTTTCTTTATCTTTGAGGTTTTAAAACCATTTCTGACATTGGTATTGATGATTACAGGAACGGGATGTAAATGAAGAATCTGGTTGGAAACTTGTGCATGGGGATGTGTTCAGACCACCATGGAGTCTAGTTCTTCTCTCAGCTGTTGTTGGCACAGGTGCACAGTTGGCGTTGCTTGTACTTCTTGTCATATTAATGGCCATTGTGGGGACTCTCTATGTTGGGTATGTATTACACTCTTCGTTTCACTTGCAACTAACTTTTCCGTGTTGTTATTTTCGTGTTGGCTGGATTTGGCTCACTGCGTATTCCGATTATTTCAGGAGAGGAGCAATCGTCACAACATTCATAGTTTGCTATGCTCTAACTTCCTTCATCTCTGGTTATGTGAGTGGTGGAATGTACTCAAGAAGTGGGGGTATGACTGAATTTTCTTGTCAGATCTCTCCAGTGTTACTTTCCCCTTTGATTTTTTTTTTAATTTCATTTCTATGCCTAATTTGTTCAGGTAAACATTGGATCAAGTGCATGGTCCTCACGGCTTCTCTGTTCCCCTTTTTGTGCTTTGGAATCGGCTTTCTCCTAAACACAATTGCTATATTCTATGGATCCCTTGCGGCTATTCCTTTCGGGACAATGGTGGTTGTGTTTGTAATTTGGGGTTTCATTTCCTTCCCCTTAGCCCTTCTCGGGACAGTCGTTGGAAGAAACTGGAGCGGTGCTCCTAACAATCCATGCCGTGTGAAGACCATTCCACGTCCAATCCCCGAGAAGAAATGGTACTTAACTCCATCGGTTGTCTCCCTGATGGGAGGTTTGCTACCATTCGGAAGCATCTTCATCGAGATGTACTTTGTCTTCACATCCTTCTGGAATTACAAGGTAATAGTAGTTGCTTTGATGTTGTCCAAAAAAAAAAAAGTAGTTGCTTTGATAAGAGCAAATCTGTGAAACTGCTAATTAGTTTGCAAATTGAACAAACCCTCACTAACTGCCACAGCTACAGTCTGCTATACTAAAACCTAGGCTTGTTGTATTAGACATATGCTTAAGTTTGAGCAGCTGAACTTCTTCAAGTAGAGCCATGCTGTGTCTTGGCTTATCACAGTAGAAATAGTAAATTTGATTCGCTATTCCTGATGCCCCTTTTTGGTTTTGGGTCTGACAGGTTTACTATGTGTATGGATTCATGCTGCTGGTATTTGTGATTCTGGTCATAGTGACGGTCTGTGTGACAATCGTGGGAACATATTTCCTGCTGAATGCAGAGAACTATCACTGGCAATGGACTTCGTTTTTCTCAGCTGCTTCAACGGCTGTCTATGTCTACTTATACTCCATCTATTACTACTACGTAAAGACCAAGATGTCCGGATTCTTCCAGACAAGCTTCTACTTTGGATACACCATGATGTTCTGCCTTGGCCTTGGAATCCTTTGCGGTGAGCTCACTACTCTCTTCAAAATCAGGGTTTGGTGTTACCGATTGGACTAAAAAATATATCCTATGAAAATTTTGCAGGAGCTGTTGGATTCCTGGGCTCAAATCTGTTTGTAAGGAGAATCTATAGAAACATCAAGTGCGACTAGATGATACTAAAAGGAGGAAAAACATCCAATGTAGAAGAAAGCTTCTTATGGGGTTTACATATATTATATAAACACAGTAGAAAGGGAAATTAAGATGGAGGAAGTTTGGAGCATCTATATATATTCTTCAGTGAGGACTTATGTTTCTTCTTCTTAGAATCTCCCTTTTTGGTAAGTGAATTGTTCTCTTTAGATTAGAAACGAGTGGGTGTAATATACTACTACTACTACTGCCTGTAATTCTTTTCTCTATTCCTTTTGTGTTTTACTTCTCTTTCTTTTAGATCAATGAATATGGTGTCCTCTAAGAGCAATTCGATATAATCTTCTATCTTTCATTTGTTTGTATGCATAAAAAAATTCAATTTGATTGCTTTCTACTTTCTTTAATTCCATCCAAGAATAAGATAGTCAACAATCAACATCAAATAAATTGTGTGGTCATGTAGAAAAAAGTTGCATTATCTGGGTGGCTTTATTTGGTGTCACTTGTAAAGAATTGAAAAGTTTTCATACAGTTTAATAAACATGTGCATCCATAATTATAAAATTCATATAACTTATTGTCGTAGATTTTCATAGTTACTTTAACTTTTGTTATGGTTTATGTAAAGTAATTATATAGACGATGACAAAATGAACTATTATCATTAAGCTTCTTTGATGGAATATGATTATACGGGACAAAGCTCCATGCATAAGTCATATTTTTCTCTACTTAGCTAGTCTGGCTCACCCTATTATAAGATCAGTAGATCACAAAACTTTTTTGTTTTAACATCATCGTTTTCCAATATATTCCCCTAAACATTATATTATATGAATCAATGCAAAAGAGAGAAGGCGTATATTTATTTGTTTCTACGGGAGATCAATAGCATGCAATCTAAAGAGATCTACGCCCAAATGGCAAGCGCGGACATAAGTCCAGCTCCAAGGAACAACATTACATAAGACACAATTTGAAGCCTCACATTACAACTCATCCTCTTGCTTAGAAAATCAGCTGCGATCAGGTCCACCAGAGCCATGTACACCAGTATCCCAGCCGAGAGCGAGTCTAGTATCCCCTCTGCGATCAGAGCTCCAGGACTATGCGAGTTGAAAGACGAGGCCACCGCGGTTCCAATCCCGATCCCCACAGGTGTTGTTAGCGCGAAGAAACAAGCCATTATGGTCGCTGACTTGTTCTTAAACTCTGCTTGAGAGATGCAGCCTCCGAGCGCAAACCCTTCAAAGAACTGGTGAAACGATAGAGCTGCAATTAGAGGTCTGATCGTGCATGGAGACTGAGATACTCCGAGGGATAAACCGATGATGATTGAATGCGATACAATCCCAAGCTCCAATATCTGCAATACTCTGCTTTTTAGACACAATCTTAACATAATGTTTGACTAAAGGAGTAAGTTATAAGAGACTTAAAACCTGTGAAACAACAACATGCCTAGCTCCGTTTCCGACATCTTGATGTCCGTGCGCGTGCCCATGTCCGTGCGCATGTCCATCGCATGTACCAAGGCCATTAGAGTGGCTATGTCTATGATGAGCAGCATGAGCACGAATGCCAACAATATGCATCCCACCACCTTCCTCTTCACCAAACACTTTACTACTACAATCACTCACTCTCTCAACAACCACGGGAACAACAACAGACGCCTCTTCACGACCAGACTCAACACCAACACCAGCAGAAGCTTCACTAGCAGCAGCAGCAGACTCATCACCCCTCTCTTGCCTCCTCTCATAATACTGAGTCCCCATGAAATCAACAAGCAGAGTGATCAAAGCAGCCACCATTGCAAAGAACCCAGGAAAGGGAAACTTGGACCACGGAAACTCAGGCAAACAAGGGTTGGTGAGAGCTTCAGTGCCTCCAGCAAGCATGTGGACAAAGCCAGTGGCGAGTATGACACCAGCTGCAAAGGCCTTAGCAGATACAAAGAGGTTCCCTTCGGTTTGAAGGAAGCGGCGGTTCTTGCCAACGAGAGGTATGGCCACACCAGCTGCTCCAGATAGGAGAATGGACGCAATGGCGACGAATTTGAGTAGAAACGCAGCTGAGTCGTCTCTGCAGAGGTCGGATTCGCCGGCGTCACAGAGGATCTTGGAAGACGCCATTGTCGGTGGAATCATCTGCAAAATGGACTCTTTTTTCGTTGTTTCGACGGTCCACACATCAAGAGAGAAACCCATTTCAGAACAATCACAGTTTCGTAATCTAACAATCAATGGCGAATCTCACAGAAAAAAGGCAGATAAGGTGTTCGACGAAATACCTGAGAGAGATTCTCTTCCTGATCCACCACCGAACAAGTATAGAGGAAACAGTTTCCAGAGAATCTAAAACACCAATTAAAGGATAATCTTTTTCAAAAATCAGATTCAATAATTGAGAAAGGATGAATTCTGATTATAAAGTGACTAACATCGACGATGATCATGGGGAACAAAGAGAGAGTATATTCTTGGTTCTTGGTTCTTTATCGGGATCAGTAAGCAGAAAGCTAAACCTTTTTTAAAATAGGAGAAACCTAAAAGAAGGAAGAGTGTTGGAGAAAGAGTGTCGACATTGTCAGCAAGAAAGAGTAACAAACAGGCTGCTCCGTGGCAGCTAAACACTGATGAGAGACTGACGCGATTCAGTTACTCTCTCAAAACTTTGTCTATACTTAGCTAAATATGTCGACATTCTCATGTTATTCTCTTTTTCCCTTTTTTCTTTTTTTTTGTTCAACCTTCTCTTTTTCCCTTTTCTTGTGATTTTGGAGACTTTTAAGGTAGTGCTATTCTTTTTCTCTTCTTCAGTAGTATAAATCCATTAATTTATACAAAAATTATAGTATTATTATTATATCTGTAAGTGGTCTTCTTTAGCTGTAAATGTTGTGATGGTGTTTTTTTTTTTTGTTAAATCGAGTAGTCTACACATTGTATTTTGTATGCACAGAGGTAATGCAGTGACCACCTACATTTTGACTGCTAATGCATTGATAGTTTTGTCATTTTCCCTTCATCTCAAACACTATAGCCTCCTACTAATCATACAGATACCAGAGCTGTTTTATGTTTGCTAGCAGATTCATTTTGTCCTCACAAAAGTTACATCATCAAACCTAACACAAAGATTGGCAACAAAAAAAATGTTTAGTTGCAGTGGTGATGAAACAAAGAAATAATCTCTTAGTGGCTTATTAGAGGCCTAAAGCCGTGATCAATGCCTTCAGAAAGGGCTTCTCTGCCCATGTTTATTCTCACAACAAATTTTAGAAGATTCAATATTTATTTTTTTACTTTATCCAAATACATTAGAAACTCTATAAACTAATACTCGATAAATTAATAAACACAGTAAATTAATAAGTTTCTTCAGTCCCAAATTATGTAAGTTGAAAATATGTAAATATATAGTCCCATTAAAATCATAATTTAATAATTTATGCATATGTAGTCTATATACTTACAAACAAAAAATTGCATTTGTTATTTTATTTTCACAACAAAATTGATCTCTGTCTTAATATTTCAATACATTCCGATAATATTTAGTAAAATTATATCCAAAACAACACTTAAATTCTATGAAACATATTTTATATACATGAAATAATATAATAAACAATAAAAATGATTTTCTAAAATTTAATTTATGTATGTATGATAAAAGCTAAAAAGGATTTTTTTTGAAAATTAATAACTTTATAAATTAATAAAATATAATATTCCCGATTAATAGAGTTTTTACTGTAGTTAACCAAATATATTTTACTTTTATATTGGCACTAATCAACTAACTAATATTAAAGAATTATGTTATTTGGTTTAATTTGTTTTACATCATACTTGTTTCATGATATCTTTATATTTTAAATTTATTCATCCTTGTAGTTTCCTTTTATTTTGACGATTTTTGCTTTTTTCTTTTGTTTTTTCCACATTTTTATCAAATATTATCTTATTAAATTTTAACTATTGTAATTCTATTTATTCACTAAAATAGTGTATATGAAAATTTGGATATTTTTTTGCTGATATATTAATCAAAATTTCATAATTATTTTATAGTAAAGTTTTAAGTTGTTTAAAATCTCTAAAATGCTAATCAAACTTTAATGCTGGAGCATTTGCAAGGTCATTTTGTTCAAAATAGTGAGATTCTAAAATAAGCTGAAAGTGCTATGGGTGAGTTACTGTCTACTATTTATTATGATGATAGATTCTTTCTCAAAAAGATATGACCAACTGTTATCAAAACGCGGAGGAGAACCGCAATCTAAACAATGTAATTTCTTTTTCAGGTGATCAAATTTGGTGAAGAAAGATTTATGCCAACAAATATCTCAGGCAGCAAAAGGCGGACAATAATTGTGGATGGTTTCATGATCTTCTACACCCCTTAGTTTAAATCAGCATCCTGGTATTCTAAGGGTTTCGATCAATGAGGTTGGGATGAATCATACTCATTTGTGGAAGAGAAAGTTCCTGGAGGGAAATCAATGCTGAAGCATTTGCAAGGAGATCATATTGTTGAAGTGGCTAACAAGAATTTCATGAGTGGCGTAGGCAATATTATTTTATGGGGTCAATACGTTAATTTCTTGATTATTTTATTATATTTTAGAAATGAATATGAGTAAATTTCATTTTTTTGAAAAAAATTATATGGGTCATATGACCTCTTCCTTGTGAGCTAAATCCACCAATTTCATCATAGAGTTGCAGAAAATTATGTCAATAAACTATCGGACGTATACATCATAATGGATACAATATGAAATTGAACCTTGTTTGTCTTGGATAATGTTTCCATGTATACATCATAATGGATACAATATGAAATTGAACATTTTTTGTCTTGGATAATGTTTCCATATTTTAGAACCTATCTACATTTACATGGGTAGCATGGTATCATCATGTACTTTGACATTGAAATCTGCATCCCACATTGTTTGTTTGTTAACTTATTGTTTTGTCCAAATTTCACACTCTTACCAAAAGAGCAAAATCTCACCAAATCGGAATGAGAACCGTGTTACCAACAAAAGATTTACTCCGTTACAGTGTTTACAGTAGTTTATGCTTTTATGATGTCATTGTCAAGTAATTACAACTTTACCAAGCTTCACTAAGCAAGAACGAAGAAGGAGAAACAAGATCAAGTCCTCCTAAACAAATCAAAAAGTGTTTCACCAGCTTCACCAATAGTCTCTTCACTCTCACTCCTTCTCCTTTCATTATCTTCTTCACTTTCAACCTCAATCTCAATCTCATCGTTCAAAGATTGCAATGAACCAATGTTATTGAATGTTTCAGACAGATATTCTTCAACTCTCGAAGTGTATTCATCTTGAGGACTGCTCGATGAAGCTGCTGCTCCGAATATGGACTCTGCTTGGTCTGTAGAGTTTATGGTGATCTGATTCAGTGAGGTCATCGATGAGCTCCTTGACAATGTTCCCACTGTCATCTCGTCTCTCTCGTCTATTGTTGCTGTGTCCAGTGAACACACTGACCTCGCATGCTTAGACCTCTCTTTCACTCTCTTGCACCAGCTGTGAAGTGAGTCTCTTACATTCTCCGCTATCACAGCTTTCTTGCACCTAGACCCCATCTGTTCAGATGAATCCAGCGAATTTTTATGAACAATGCTTGGTTAAAGACCTTGATAGACTTAAGAATCTGGAACTTGAAGATATATGAATGGTTTACCTGAGTGACAATAACATTGAGAGGCACAGTGCCATAACTACACCAGAACTGAACAATGACCCTGCATTCACCACAAAGAAAATAGTTAGAGACGGTTGGTTGCTTAAAAACTATGATGTGTGTTTAAACGCACCCGGAAATGAGACGGCTAGATATCATAACGTGGTTCTTCATGAAGCAAGATCTTTCCTTGATTCCCCACTGATACAAGAGATGAAAGATCTCGTCAGAAATCTGAAAAAGTTTACACTGTTGGTTTAAGTATTATTGATGCAGGTGCTCTTACCAAGAACCAGATAAATGTTGCCATCTCAAATGCATTCTGCATTACCAGAAAGTATATGAGGATCATATCTGTGAATAAACAAACAAGATTTCATGGCTTGTAGTTTTGTTTATACCTGAAAAATGATAAACTGTATCAGCCGTAACAGAATTTCTGGTTTCCCAAACCAGAAAAGTCCATCACGCGGTTTCACTTGAGCCCCAGCAGTTGTGCCTGTCTGCTGCTCCTTAACCTCAAGAGCTAGCTTTGAGACAACGTGCTCAAGTTTCGTTCCAACCAACATGACAAGCTTAAAAACAAAACAAATACAAACACACTGAGTGTTAGCGCCTCATGAGAATTTAAGGCTTTCTACTTGCTTACTCTTCACTTACAATAGCAGGGATGAATGACAACCAAAAGTACATATTCAAGCCTGCAACAATATCATCGAATTAAAATGACAAAGCTTAAATGCAGATATAGAAATGGAGTTAAATAACCGTTGAGTTTACCATGAACATTTATGCAGATACATACAATAGCGTAAACCCAAAGCGGCCAGCTGTTGTTTTATCAAGAAACATTCATCAGCATTAGCTCATGAAATCTTCAGACTGTAGTTTGAATCAAAGAGTCTTTACATAATTTTTGAATTCTAATAAAAGCGCACCTTATTCCAACGATGCCATGAAACTCATCTTCCATGCTCCGTACCATATACATATGGAAGTTGTATGTAAATGGCAAGTTATGTTTCTGAAATTTGAAAGCAACAGAAACATGAATTCAGTACAATCATCATGCCAGCTAACCAGATCGGCTGAGAAGTCTGAAAACAACAATATGAATAACCTTCACAGTCTAAGAGGCCAAAGAAGTGTTCTAGTTTATGCTTGAAGGGAAAGGTACTCACAGTGAGGAAACCTAACCGAAGCGCAAAGTAGTCAGCCTTCCGTATGGAGCCTCTAAACTGCCGCAGGAAACAAAGCTGCAACAGAAAACATAGTATATAAGAATGTGTCTTTGATAGTCTGAAGTTCCCAACTGGAGATATGACAATTTAAGGTAAAATCGCAGCGAGTTACCATCCAGATGAGAAAACGATTGTTACTCCAAGGATGAGAGGCATGATGGAAGACAAATGTTGACTGACGCATCATCACTTTCGTCCTCTTCGCTATTGAAGAATATGATATATTAAGAAGAATTTGAAAAAGCAGCCAATATATGTAATTATAAAAGTTCACTGGAATTGACTAAGATAATGTGGGCGAAGAGACAATTGCAACTGCTGCATAAAAGCATCTCCACAGCTCAAGTGAGTTCACGAATCAACAACCTAAATAATCCTAGTTTCACGCTGTTCCAAATCCTAAGATAGCGCAGTTCCTCATGTGTCTCAAGATGAGATTCATCAAAGAAACATAGGAACCATGAAGGAGAAACATAAAACTTGTGCCATTTACCATGGATATCTGCTTCAGCCATAACGATTGCTTGCGCTTCCCATTTTCTCCAACTGTAAATCTGTGTACATAGATTAAAAAAAACACTGTTACCATGTTCTCTCTACATCACATTAACAACAGTATTTGTAAACAACTGTCATATACATAACAGCACAGTATATTTGATTCAAAAGGCGGTAGCAAGTATAGTTTAAATGTAGTCCTACTCCGAGCAACATAGAAATACCAAAGAATAAAAATGTAACACTCATATGCAGATTCAGGAGCTAGATTGTGTACCTTGCTCATGGCTAAACCAATGGCAATGCCACTGTACAGAACATGAGTGATACCCAGGACAAACAAGAATCTCAGGAGTTGCTCGAGGCCCTCATACGACACAAATGGTTCACGGCCCTGACATTGTGTCCAAGTTCCAGTTCAGATGTATATAATCAAAGGTAAAAGGAAAAGTGACTGCTTAGTCGGCTGATAAGTAGACATTTACATGACCACATTGATGAGGGGCTATATGATGTGGTAAGGAAGTGTTGCTTGTAGGAGAGGTGTGTTCCAAAAGAAGTTTCTTATGGATTCCGTAGTCTTGTTCAGAGCAAATATAGAATTTACTGTTGAAAAGAGAAGAGTTTACACAGATTTCTGAAATCCATCTCGCGCTTTGTGACAAGAGCAGTGATATGAGCCCCAGCAACATCAACTCTACCAAGAAAGTTTAACAAGTCAAAATCTATACAAGAAGACAGGACATTCACTATTTGCCAGCACAACTTATAAGGACCACAACTCTAAAATTCCACCACTGGTATAATTTACATACCTTCTTTCATCTTCTCCAGAGAAGTAAAAAGTGCTTTTCTTCTTGTCTTCTTTAACCACTAAAACACAAAAAAAAACACAGAAATAAGCGTCTCATCTTCATCTAACATGGAACACTTTCTTGTCCGGTTAAACAAATATCATATAAAAATGACTTCTCCTAAAGTGAGAACCTCAAAACTTGTCCTAAATTTCAAAACAGAGCAAGGTCTTCTTCCCCTAACATTTAGCAACCATTAACACAAATCCTGAGTAACACTTTCTAGTCCAGTTAAACAATTATTATGTAGAAATGACGTCTCCTAATTCCTAAAAGTGAGAACCTTAACACTTCTCCTAACATTCAGCAAACCATAAGCACAAATCCTAAGGAACAAACATCTCCTCGTCCATAAACACTCTCAATTTCTAGCACCCATTAACAGATAAAAACACACTCTGTTCACAAATCAAAGGAGAGGAAGACTTTTAGTCCCCCCAAGTGCAAAAAACTTCATGTACTCATTATCCGAGCTGAGCATTTCAACAAACACTTACCAGACATAGAAAGCAAACAAAAAAAAAGAAAATAACATACCTTTCCGAATCTGTAGATGGCGCGTTCAACTAGAAAGCAAACGAACACCAAAACAGTGACAACCGAAGCAACAGAGTAAGTCGGCGTCTCTGCGAGAGACCTCCCTTGTTTCATCATATGCTCCATCTCCTGCTAGTAAAGTCGCCACAAACTTTTCTTCCGAGAAAGTTTGAGAAGCGATCTGCATCTGTGTGATTACGTTGGAAATAATAAAAGCTTTTCTTTCTTAATTTAAATTAGAAATAAATAAATAATTTAAGGAGGAGAAAAGCTCATGGAATGCTGTACCAAGTAGAAACCGCCGCACATGGCTGCTTCCTCTTCCTTCCTTCTTCCTTCAACGTCTTTCATTTAATGCCTCTCATGTGCTCCTGTCTTAAAAGTCGTTATAGTTTTTAATTATGAACAAAACCTGGCCTTAACCGACCGGTTCAACCGTATAATCCCCCACCTGATATGATTGATTCATTAGTCATATCCTCCTCCCACGATCTTTCTCCGGTAGACTAAGATTCAGGACTTGACTGACCGGTTCAACCGTTTCATCCACCATTTGATAATTAAAAACCGATCAGCCGTCTAATCCACCAACTGGTAATAAAAATCCGGTTTGATTTATGTCTGATTGATTTATAGACGGCGGTTAATATAATAAGTTACGTGTGTCCCAAGATGTTTTTAATCACTGAGAAAACATTATCAAAGTAAATATTCAATTCTTAATAAAACACAGCAACAACGGGGTGGTGGCGCAGTTGGCTAGCGCGTAGGTCTCATAGCTACTGAGTGATCCTGAGGTCGAGAGTTCGAGCCTCTCTCACCCCATATTTTATTTTTCTCATTTCTCTTTCCATCTCTCTCCTCCACTCTCCAAATCTTCTTACATCCTCGCACGATCTTTTTTTTTTTTTTCCGACAGACTACAAATTCAGACATCGGAGACTCTAATTAGTTTTTGATTCGATTCGAATCCTTTGATATCTCTCTCCAATTGATTTCCACCCATAGAGTTAGGGGTTAGCGATCAATGACGCAAGGTGAAGTACAATTGCAGCCACCAGTTTCTCAGAAGCTCAGTGATTCCGCTCCCTTATTAGGAAACTCTCCATCATCTTCATCTCCTCCTTCCGGTCGTATCTGTCTAGAGAACGATAGCGATTTGTTAGGAGACGAATTGATATCGCCGTGTATGTGCAAAGGCACTCAGCAGTTCGTGCATCGCTCGTGTCTCGATCATTGGCGTTTCGGTCGCTTTCTTTCACTGTACGACTTGCAAAGCTCAGTTTCATCTCCGTGTTGAGCCCTTTGAAGATGACAACTCTTGGCGGAGGAAAGTTAAATTCGGACTCTTTGTTGCTAGGGATGTGCTTTTGGTCTTCTTCGCTGTGCAGACTGTGAGTCTCACTTACTTGTCTGTTGTTATAACTGTTATCTTGACCTGTTCATGGATGTTACACTCTCCCTAAGCTTGATGCCGAGCACGAGGGAAGACTCAAAATGCTGAAACTTTTGTGACAGTTCTTTGAGGTGGAAATAAAAGGTTATGTAGAGTTTGTTCATGAATGTCTTTTATTACGCGGTGATAATAAGTAATGAAGTACGTTGTCTTTCTCTCTCTATATATGTGTATGAGATGAAGCAACACTACTCCTTTAGTAGTAGTGAGTACTAAAGATATTGAGAGCAAAGCTACAAACAGAGTCTATCACTCAAAAAGCTCAACTGAGAAGGGACTAGCTTTCCTTTAGAAATCACTGAGCTAATCAGTGGCGAGCATCTGGCAAGTGAAAGATTACAAGTTATGCAGTTTCAAAAATTTGCTAGAAAACTCCAAAAACGAAATATAAAAAATGCGACCACAGTGGGAGTCGAACCCACGACCTTCTGATTCGAAGTCAGACGCGCTAATCCACTGCGCTATGCGGTCGTTTGATAGTAAATTGCATATAAGTTATTATATAGGAGTATGTAGTTTTTGTAATCCAATTTTGAAATCAATGGAGAAATGATGAAGATGATGTACTTCTGTTCAACAAAACATAAGTTGTTAGCCACAAATAATTGCCAACCAATCAAAGCCTTAAGCTTCACAAGAATGAGATAAACTAAAAATATGCAAAAGAAGACGATTGTATTATTCACATATGTGTTAAAAAAACAAAATAATAATTTGTAAACATAAGCCTAAAGTGTCAACATATCACAACTTGCAAAGCCTCAAGCTCTCAACTCGTGAAACTTATATACAAGGACGAATAAAGAAAAAGACATGACGTGTATGGCACGTAACCCGCCAACCTTTATGCCAAAGAACAATCTTTTTTTTTTAACATACCCCCAAGAACAATCTTCAGAACCTTATGCCAAAGAACAATCTTTTTATAGGCCAATGATCGTTTGTTCTTCACTCAACTCTTTAGGAAAATTCACTAAAATATATTTTCAAATCTCCTCGTTTGTAATCTTTTTTAGTACTATTAGGCAAAAAGTATCTGCCACTTGAGATTTAACAACAAGAGCATCTGATAATGTAGATGGAGATTTAACAAAAATTATTAATCGTTTTATTATTATTTTTTTATTCTCCCATGTTACGTTCTTTTCAGACAGCAGTAATGAAACGTGGTCATAATAAAAATATAATATACAATATAATTATCTTCATCGTCAGACAGTGTTGGCAGTTGGAGGTGGGGACAAAAGCTCTCTGAGTTTCCACGTTGCTTCCAAAAAGTCAAATAGATCAAAGCAGCCTCTTTGACCAAAGACCAAACAAATCCAACTTTTTGTTCTCATCTCCCCCACTTTCAATGTCCAAATCAATCACTCACAAACCTCTGTTTCTCCACAGCCATCAAGAACATGGCGAAATCGAACCTCCAATTCCTTCTTCCCCTCCTCTTCGCCTTCATCAATCTCTCAACCTCCGCTCCATCTCCGTCACCGTCTCCGACCTGCCCTCTAGACTTCAGCCACGTCACGAGAATCCCATGGAACACCACAGACTGTCAAAGCTACGACAGATCAGTCGAGAGAAAAAACAGCTGCTGCCAATCAGTTCTCACTCTCGTCGGAATCCCCATGGCTCACCGTCTCAAACAAACATCAAACTTCCGTCTCCCAAACCTCGCCACCTCCGTCTCCTGCCTCGACGACCTCGAGAAGAAGCTCGAGTCCCTCTCTCTCCCTCCCAACCTCACTTCCGTCTGCTTCGATCCGAACCAGTTCGTCATCAACAACGAGACCTGCGCGGGAATCCAGACCACCAAGGACTGGGTCTCCCGCCTCGGATCCACCACGGCCCTCGACTCCGCCTGCGCCACCGGCCTGACCGATCTCACCCGCTGCGACGCTTGCGTCGCGGCTGGCTTTCGCGTTCAGACGCAGCTTATCACTCTGGACGGTAACACCTCTCACGGTGTGTACTGTTACCATTTCGCCGTTCTCTACGCTGCTGGTATAGTTAACAAGAACGGACCTGAGGGAGACGACGCTCTGTCTTGTCTCTTCTCCTTGAGCTTGAGATCTCCGTTGAGCTCGAAGAAGAAGAAACACACGGTCGTGGCGCTTGTTCTAGGCTTAACCGGAGCTGGCCTCGCTGTTCTGGCGATTACCGGTTTATATCTCCGGTTCGGTAGAGCGGTTAAGAGAGGAGAAATTGGTTGGGAGGAGCAAGAGTCTAGACCGAAATGGAGACCGAACACCGGTTCGATCTGGTTCAAAATCGAAGAGCTAGAGAAGGCTACCAACAGCTTCTCCCAGAAGAATTTCATCGGTCGAGGCGGGTTCGGTTTCGTCTACAAAGGCGTTCTACCGGATGGTTCGGTTATCGCGGTTAAGAAGGTGATAGAATCCGAGTTCCAAGGTGATGCGGAGTTCCGCAACGAGGTTGAGATCATTAGCAATTTGAAACACAGGAACCTGGTCCCTCTTAGAGGTTGTAGTATGGTTGATGACGAGAGCGAGAGTCAGAGGTATCTTGTTTATGATTACATGCCTAACGGGAATCTAGACGATCACTTGTTCACTCCCAAGACGCCGTTGACCTGGCCGCAGAGAAAGAGTATCATTCTCGACGTAGCTAAAGGGTTGGCTTACTTGCATTACGGCGTCAAACCGGCTATATACCACCGTGACATTAAAGGTACAAACATATTGTTAGACGTCGAAATGAGAGCGAGGGTTGCGGATTTCGGTTTAGCTAAACAGAGCAGAGAAGGGGAGTCTCATCTCACTACTAGAGTAGCCGGTACGCACGGTTACTTGGCTCCAGAGTACGCGTTGTACGGTCAGCTAACCGAGAAAAGCGATGTGTATAGCTTCGGGGTTGTTGTGTTGGAGATAATGTGCGGAAGGAAAGCTCTCGATTTATCTACTTCCGGTTCACCAAACACGTTTTTGATAACGGATTGGGCTTGGTCGTTGGTGAAGGCAGGGAAAACAGAGGAAGCGCTTGCGCCGTCTTTGTTGAGAGAGGAGCCTTCGGGGATGTCGAATCCGAAAGGGATCATGGAGAGGTTCTTGCAGGTTGGGATCTTATGCGCTCATGTTTTGGTTGCGTTGAGGCCAACGATATTAGATGCGTTGAGGATGCTTGAAGGAGACATCGAAGTTCCTCCCATTCCTGACCGACCAGTCCCGCTCGCGCATCCTTCGTACCGGATCGATGGGAACGGTTTCACTATATCGCCTGCGCTTAGTGGGCTACAAATACATTCCGGAGACATGCTTAGATAAAGTTTAGAGAATAAGGAGACTCATGTGTGGAGTTTTGGATTTTGTTTTTGTAAATATTTTGAATGCAAAGATCGCATTGTGTAAACATATTACATTAGAATTTATTAACAGCAAGCACATAGTTCCTATTAGGAATCTAATTTATTCAAACTAAAGAGACGAATGCTTAGTTGTTTTTTAGGTAGTGTAAGTCCAAAGGTGTATTTGAGGCAACTTGCAGCCTATGCACCACAATTGGTCCTTATCGATGCACCTTCTGCTCACTAGGTGGTCCTCTGGCATCAGCAACCATCACAATTTGCTTTTTATTTGTCCATTTTATAAGATTTTTTTACTCGCCAAGACACTTTTTGAGTTTCATATATCAAGATAAGACACATTGTACTTGAAGAGCACTTTATTATTAGTCAAAGACCTCACTACCCTTACAGTAGACAAAACCAAAACAAATTGGTATTTCCAAATCATAATACCAAGACTAACTAAACCAATTTCGAATCCTAGTCAAACCATATTCCCTCATTTCCCCTCTTTTTGCATTCTCTCCCAAAGCCTGCAGTGCAGACAAACCCTAAAATCCTAATTTTGCCGTTTTCATTGCTTCAGTCCCAGCCATCACGAATTTTCTGACTGCTTTTCTCCGGTGTAGACATCTAACAAAGACTTCTTCCGACATGAAAGGTACAATCTCCGAGTTTCTCATGGTTTGAATCAGATTTTCTGAAAATCAACCGAGTTTCTTCCATTTTCATTTAGAAGTTGGTCAATCTTACCCAATATCGGTTGGACACCTATCGTTTTTTATTGATATTTTTTATTTGTTATCTTACCCAATATCGGTTGGACATCCATCGTTTTCTCATGGTTTGAATCAGATCTGTATTGTTACGATATGTGAAGTTAAGTTTTGAAGATTCGTGAAGTTATGATTTTTAAATCTGAAAAATTTCTTCGAATCTGTTAAGTGTATCAATTTTATTTATGTTTGTTTTGTTTAATTTTCTTGTCCAAAATCTCAGCTATGGATTCTTTGTTCTGAATTTTGCAGAGAACGAAAACTCAAGACTGTCTCTTCCATATATTTCTTGCTCAGATTCTAGTTCCTTCGCTTTGATTTCTCAATCCACCACGGTGGTGATTAATGATGACGACGACGAGAAGTCTCTTTTGCTTAGATCTGAGTTTCTCTGTCGTGATCTGGATCCGTGCCTCTGTCATTTTCCAGATATGTTGTGTTGCTTCTGATTTTCTTGTAAAAATCTGCCGTGAAATGGACAAACTACAGAGAACCCTGCAGAACCCGTTCATGCTACACCCCTCAGTACATCCTCCGGCCACGTTTCACCAGTACACAACAGCCCTGACCACACTTTAACCACCCCAACATCTCCCGTGCAGAATAACCTTGACCACACTTTAGCCGTCCACAACTCTACCATCCACACCCAAAACAACTCCCCGTCAGGTTGATGCAATCCACAAGCAGTACGCACTGGATGGGTAAAGATGGGTAAAGATAATCAACCAGGCCTGATCACTTTCATTTAGTCTTTGAAAACTCTACCTTTTGTGTTTTTTTTTTGTGTTGTTCCAACAACACTTGTAATATGCTAAACTTATTGCATCGGGACTTACTTCTAGGCTTTTTGTAATATGTTGGTCATCGGTACCTTCCTCATAGGCTTTTAAGTTTTCATTATGTGTACGTGTCACTTGCCTGGATAAGTCGCACAAATAGTTGCTAACCACATTTTAATTCCGGTTATCAACAACCGGGGTTCTTTAGTCTTGATTGTTGTGGATGGATGGAAGGGAAAAAAATATTAATTCTGGACGGCTCACAACTAGTTGCTTATCACAATTCGATTTAATTGTGGACGGCTCACAAATAGTTGATGACCACAAAATTATTAATTGTGGACGGAAGGAAAAAAATATTAATTGTGGATTTGTCAAGTTACAAGCAAAAACAAAATTGAATCTTACAGATTCTGCTAAGCAAAACTCCGTCACAAAACGCACAATCAATATCGTTCCTGTTTGTCCTAACAAAAGCAACGCAATGCACTCACGTCATTGTCCAAAGAGATGAGTTGCCAACCTACTTTCAATTTGGGCTTTCGGATTAAATGTGTACCTTCTCCATCCAACGGTCCATGAAAGAGCACATTTATCATTAAACCTGCCTTATTAATGCATCCAAGAAAACATAAACCAAAGCCGAACCGATTTCCCTTCATGCAACAAACCAAACCGATGCTTTTCTCAACAAGGGTATTGCTGACCTCTCACACACTACAAGACAAGGGAAAGTGTCCCACATGCTGAATGTGTCTCTGAGTGTAACCAAAATTCAGAATGTGTCTTTTAATGTAATCAACTCATTTTATAACATACTGTATATACAAAAAAGTGGAGTTGACAAAAGAAAACATTTAAATGAAAATTACACTAAAATTAATATTAAAATCTAGAGAAAAGCAAGTTATATATTTACAGAAATCAACAACAATTGTATTATGCGATTTGATTATAAAAGCATGGAAACAACGGCCATCGCTTTTGCTGTTACTCTACTCACGAGCGAGCTCTATTACTTATTCTTTTTATTCCCAAATTACCCTTCCCTCGACTCCTCACCTGAAATCTCCCCCGATTTTGCAAAATTCAACGATCTCGGCGATGATGGAGAGAACGTACGGCCGCCGCAAGCCGGGGATCCCGCCGAGAACCCCATCAAACTCCCTAAGCGACACCGTTTCGCAGACGGAGTATCTCTCCTCCTCTTCGTCCCCGGACATCGAACCCTTTGACTACCCACTCGTTCCTTTCTTCAGTCAAGAGTCGTCGTCCACTTACCGAGAGGATTATCCACAGCACGAACGGAGGGAGAAAAGAGCGAGGAACCGCGAGGCCTTCGCGGTTACCTCGACGTTGCTCGAAGCGCAGGAGTTCGGGGAGCTGATGGAGCACGAGGACGAGGTTAACTTCGCGCTTGATGGGTTGAGGAAAGGGCAGCAGGTGAGGATCAGGAGGGGCAGCTTGTCGTCTTTGCTCGCGATTTGCGCTTCTCAGCACCAGCGCCGCTCGTTGAGAGCTCAGGGGTATAACGCTTTTGAGCCTGCCCTAGTTTCGTAGATTCTTCAGTTTCTCCGTTACTCTTAGGGCTTGGTTTAGTGCAATTTGTCACAAATTTTGCGAATTGGCATGTGGGTTTTACGAAAAGGCTTTGCTTGATGTCTTCTGGATTAGGGCACGATTAGGATTGGATTTGATTAAGGCATGAAAGTGTAGAGAACTATTAGCATTTTCTTCTAGGTTTTAGTGAATTGGAATGGTGTATTATAAGAAAGGGTTTGTATCATGATGCACTCCAAGTAAGGTTTTGGTTTCAAGGACTGGAAGTTTTGTATTTGTCTCATCAGTTAATTCATTAGTTGAGTTGATTTGAATTCATAGATGGATTCGAGTTTTATGAAATCTCACCAGACAAAATTTACCCTAATTTCGTGGTTTCAGGATCTCCCAATCCATAATTGATGCGATATTGAATCTTACCCTTGATGATATACCAAGCAATCTTGCCGCAGCAACCCTTTTCTTTGTGCTAACTGCTGATGTAAGTGACTAGCAGATGCTGTTTCATCTTTGATTCACTTTGGTTACGATTTCACCTTTTTTATATATATATATAATTCTGCCAATTCATTTCATGGTTCCAGGGTCAAGACGAGCATTTTATGGAGTCACCCAAGTGCATTAAGTTTCTGATAAAGTTGTTGAAACCTGTGACTGTTACTAGCACCCAAGGGAAGCCGCCGAATATTGGATTTAAGCTCTTATCATTACTTAAGGATGTTGATCCAGCACGGGATGCAGTGAAAATGAATGATCCAAGCGCCAGTGTTATACTTTCAAGAGTTCAGGAACTTCTTGTTAATTGCAAGGAGATCAGATCTGTTGATGATAACTATAAAACCGAAACAAAGAGACCTGAACTAAGTACGAAATGGGTAGCTTTGTTGACTATGGAGAGGGCGTGCTTGTCCAAAATTTCTTTTGATGGTATGTTTTTTTTGGTCTCTTTTGTTGTAAGGTGATGACTAGCTAATTATTTCAGTTATCATCTTAAAATTGATAAAGATAGATAATATTCTCTCCATTTGCTTAGCTAGATTCTTAGATTCTAGTGTGATAAGATTGTGATCCTTTGTCCATCGTTAATCATTTTTTTGTTTCCCCACCCAGATACTTCTGGTTCTGTGAAAAAGACCGGAGGGAATTTCAAGGAGAAACTGCGAGAACTAGGAGGACTTGATGCAGTCATCGAGGTTATTATGGACTGCCACACTGTAATGGAGGTGTGAGTCTGTTTGTTCTTTTCATCTGCACCATAATAAAATACAAACTTTGGTCTCTAACTGCCTAGGACGTTGATAACTTGTATAAAACATCTTAAATTTGCTACTGTTATAACCTGCGTTTTATTGTCTTCTTGTGGAAAGTTTGCAATTGCATATATTAAATTCAGCGAGAGAATCTAATACAGATTCTATATGCAGCGCTGGATGGAATACGACGCACTCTCCTTCCAAGATAAGAAAGATAACCAGCACAAGCAGAGTTTAATGCTGCTTTTGAAATGTCTGAAAATCATGGAGAATGCTACATTCCTCAGCATAGACAACCAGGTATTTCTTATTTATATTGGTTGCTATATTTATAACAAAGTTCTGGAGACCCTGACGTTAATCAGCTGTTCTCAAGTTGTAGTATCTACAACTAAGTATCTGAGATAATATTAATTGTGACGCTAATTTTGTTTGTCAGAACCATTTGCTCGGATTTAAGAAATGTTTGGGTTCTCATAAATCCCGAGTGTCTTTCACAGAGCTCACGTTAAGTGTCATTAAGATGCTTTCAGGTTCGCAGTTGATACCTTGTTTTCTTTTGAGCACACCATGGCTTTTTCTTGTTCTATCATCTTTTATCCTGATAGCTGGTTGAACTGATGGTTAGGTCTTCACCTACGTGGAGGGTGTTCAAGTCCTCACAAGAACAATGAAAATCCTCACTGTTCAAATGGTGGTATCTTGGGAGCCGATCGTAGAGGTATTTATTCTTACAGTTACAATTGAATCTCTATCCCCTTCTTATCTCTGTATTTTTATGTTGCCACTCCTCTTTTGCAGTTAACGTTGAGGTCGTGACAATCAGTTCAGATACATGTTCAACCGTTGGCTCTGTCTCCACGAGGAATGGGAGTCTATCCCAGAGAGGCCATACCATAATTGATTTAGATTCATCACCGCCGTCATTGTCGGGATCTCAGTCAAGTGTTTCAGGAAATGATCCCGCTACGTTAACGACAAGAGTCGGTTCCACCGTCTCTGGTTCGTTTGCAGGCAGATTGGCGTCATTGGGTGGTGACATTGCCAGAAGTACTCCAAGGACTAGTCAAGTTGGAGAACCAAGTTGTAAAAGAAATGAAAAATTTTCATTCCCAGAGGAAAACGAAGATCCTTTTGCGTTTGATTTAGAGGATTCTGAACCTTCCAAGTGGGCACTAGTATCTACAAAGCAAAAGAAATCCAGAGCTCAAAAGAAGAAAGGGTGTCACAAACAAAGTAAAGATGAACGTTTGTATCAACCTCTCTCGAGCCAAGAGGAATCATCAAACCATAGGGTGAATTCCCAGGAAGAGTCAAGTGACAGAGACTGCAGTATGTCTCTGCAAGTATCTTCCTCTACAAATGACATTGATGAAGAATGTCTCTGTCTTTTATCTGATTGCCTTCTGACAGCCGTTAAGGTAATTTCCTTAGTCTTGTAACGTCTCTTTGCTGGTCAGTAGCTGGAATAGCATCAATTCAGTTCATAAAATATTCACTTGCAGGTTTTGATGAACTTAACAAATGATAACGCTGTCGGTTGTCGGCAAGTTGGTGGGTGCAGAGGGCTGGAAAGCATGGCTGAATTAATTGCCAGACATTTTCCGTCTTTCACAGAATCTCCGCTTTTCAGTGAGATGGAAGAAACTGAACCTTCACATCAGAAGAAAGACAAACATCTTACAGATCAGGAATTAGATTTTCTTGTTGCCATCTTAGGTTTGCTGGTAAATTTGGTTGAGAAAGACGGCGTGAACAGGTACAAAACTTCTTGCAGTAAGAATTTAATACCATCATGTGGTTGAGTCAATAGAAATTGAACTAGTTACTCTGTTTGTTTTTAGATCACTGCTTGCTTCGGCGAGTTTTGCAATAACAAAATCAGAAGGCTTGCAAGAGAGTGAACAGGAGATGATTCCTTTATTATGTTCAATCTTTCTCACCAATCAAGGATCAGCAGACACCAAAGAAGAAACAACTACTTTCACCTTAGTGAGTAACAGCATCTAACTATTTCTTGCTCTTACTTTGAGATCCCCAGAAAAAGTAAACCTGCTTCTTTTTCTTTGGGTGTTCAGGATGACGAAGAAGCTGTTTTAGAAAGTGAAAAGGAAGCGGAGAAGATGATTGTGGAGGCATACTCTGCTCTATTACTCGCCTTTCTTTCAACTGAAAGGTCTTTTTCCTTTCCAGTCGTATTATATGTTATAGTATATCTACACTTTCAAGAAAAATAAACATGTTTTTGGGTTTTACTAGCAGTACAAGTATACGCAACTCTATCAAAGACTATCTCCCAAAACGCAATCTCGCAATTCTTGTACCGGTCTTGGAGAGATTTTTGGTATGTGCCTCTTTAACATATTATGTCTGCTCCTTCCAGGCGAGAGGAATCTCGAGATCCTTTAATATATAGCTATGTTCTTTGTTTTGTTTAGGCATTTCACACGACTCTAAACATTGATCCCTCCGGAGACACATAAAGCAGTGATGGAAGTGATTGAATCCTGCAAATTACCGTAAAAAACGAATAGAAAGGGGCAAATTAGTTCTTCATTCGCCTTTTTCTCTGTACAGCTGCAAAAGAAAAACTTGAAACGCTTTGGGGTGATCGCTGACTCTGGAGATCCATATACTGTGATTCATAGTGTGATCATGTTGATGTATAATATAAGGTTACAAGTAGTATGTTAGATCTTTCCTTTTTAGAGTTTAATCACGTTGTCTGTCTCAACTGTCTTTTACTTACACACTCAATTCTTTTGTAGTTTACTTGATACCCTTAAATCATATATACAAGTTTGCTTTTACTACATTGTTCTTTACAGGTTGTTATATTGCATCCTGAATTGACTATATGAATATCTACATTTTGGTGATGTATATATAAAATTATAAATGTCAGATTATGTGATGGTTTTCACAGCACATTCGAGTTATGAAATTTGAAATCTGTATTTGTTTGCAGATGTAAACAAAGTTGGCAAAAAACAATTGATCTCATGGGGTAATATCTGAACACTTATTCTCTTGAAGTGTCTTCTAAAAATACTGACAAACTTTCTTGACGTTTTCAGGTGAAACAAACTAAGAGTGGTGAGGCCTTTAGTCATTGGTTTCTGAGGACTAATTCAATCTCACTACCCAACTCTCTGGTAAGCTTATCAGCTCGGTCATCGTGTCCACCAGCAAATATGTAAACTCTATATGCAAAATGAAATACTCTCCACAACGTTTTGGCCCATACTACAGTCTTATTCTTGATCATGCTCGACTTTGCCTTGCGTGATTCTGCAGTTGGCGCAGGATGCAAATCTGTGGTTCTCTTTTTCCCTGTGAGTTTTGAACCAAGAGATTCTGTTTGATATGGTTTTCATCTGTTGTATGTTGTAAGTTTAAAGGTTTTATATCTTGCAGTTAGTCCTCACCTTTAACGCAAGTTCAATGTAACCTGAAGCACATGTTTCATTAGCTTCAATTCTGGTTCTGTACTGCAATTAGGTGTCAAGTTTCGCATGAGGTTGAATCCTGCATTAGAAATTTAGACAAACAATATCTAATATTATAAGTAAAGCCTAGTTCTAATTAATATAAGATTTTTGAGAAGAGGTCCAAAAATAGTTTATATGAAGCTTTCATTTGGATTCAAAATGGATAAATATCATACTATTATTTTACATGGGCTTGAAAAAGCCAAGAAATTCATTTCTCTTCTTTTTTTCTACTTTCATCTCCTAATGAAACTTCAATCAGATTTTGCATCTTATTTTGGTTCACAGCTTCTCATTGTGATGCCAAAGAATCTGATTAGGAGCTCCCAGAAATGTACAGCTACATTTTGTTTTGGTTTGATTTTGAAGTTCACTTTCTAACTGTCAACTATTGTCTTTGTTTTTTCTACAGAACAAAGAAAATGCCTATAGAAATCGGACCACGTAGCTTTGCTTCGAGGAAGAAAAAGATTAGGACTGTTGCTTAGAGATTATTGTTTTAGAAGAAAAAACAATTCCGTTTATAAATAAAGGTTACAAGAGTTATATGAATCGCATGCGATTATTTTTCAGGAAAAACACAGGAAGAGCACATGAATACACTTTTATTTACCTGACTTTTCAGAACCAAATCACCGATACAATGGTTTTTACATTCATAGCAAGTTGGCCGAGACAGACTGTTGTTGGGAAGCAATTCAAATGTTCCTTTGTCACGTATCTTTAAAGTGTATCCAGGTCTTGGGTGTAATAGATTTGTAAATACGCATTTAGTATGAAGAATGGAGTTACAATCACGACACCAGTAAAACCCTCTCTCGGGGAATCCTTCCTCTTCGCATACACCGCAACAATAGGTTGAATTCGCATTTCCCTCACCATAGCCTAAGGAGAGAGGATGGTCATCATATTTGTGTCTTACCAGCTGTGTGGGTAGAGTAGCGCATTTGAAGCATAAAGTGAAGCCTCTACAAGCACCATGATTAATAATGCAACGTAGATGCACCTCATGTACCGAGTCACAAACTGTACATTTCCTGCGTGACTCGTAAGATTTAAATGGGAACAACCAATGTGGATGGCTTTCATGTTTAAATGCATCAGTAATTGACGCACAACGCACATCAATCTGGAAGCCGAATATATAATTAGCATATTTGAAACCAGTGCAATAACGTTCGCAAGCGTCACACGAAAAATAGGTGAATTTAGCAGACGAATAGTTGACATGCAAATTAAGTTGGCGTCTGCTGATCAGGTGCCTTTTTCGTAGAGGGAGATTAGCGCATGCAACGTGAAGCATGAAATCACATTGTGTACATCTGTAACACCTTTCAGAATTAAAAGAAATGGTGCATGCATAGCAGTGTTTATCTTCTTGGAGTCCTAGTGAAGCCTCCAGATTGTGTTCATGGCTAAAATGTTTGATTAGGTTTTGATCTATCACTTCAAATGGCTTACCTTCTTCTTCTTCTTCGGGTTTCCCTTCGAGTTCTCTCCCATCCCAAATATAACGATCTGTTGCACACTTTGAATGAACAACATAAGAGCAAATTAAGCAAGAATATGCTACATACCCTCCTTGAACAGGCTCATGGCATATACCACAAATCCAGTTCCCAGGTCCCAGAGAGGAAACATGAGAGACGCGGTGGTCGTGCCGGTTGATATATATAACACGTGGTAAGAAGATGCATTTTCTATGGGTTATGAAACAACATTGATGACAAATACACGGGTAGTCTGAACTGAAAAATCCACATGCATCACAGGTGAAGGAAAGCTTAATCGGTATTTGTTGGAGTTCATGCTTGTGCGCCTTAGCTTGGTTGATGATCAGAGGCTTTCTCGCACACGGGATACATATATTAAAATCACATTGTGAACATCGATACAACACTTTGGGCTCATCGTCGTGACATAGATGGCATTGGTAATAATTTGCGAGCTTGAGAGTGTGTTTATGATGAGAAGGGAGGTTGAGGTTCATGCATTCCTCGTGGAAACTAAAATTGCAATGATCACATTTGCGGCCTTGTTTTTTGTCATCTTCTTCGTAACACGCAGTGCATTTTGATGAGGAGTTTGTGGATTTTAAGAGATTACCGTCATTGGGGCATCGCATAGGCATCATCTCATCTTGTGCAGGGTTTACATGTTGAGTTATGGGTCTTTTTATTGAAATTTTTAGGGAAAGTTTTCAATTTCTCTTTTCTATTTGTTTTCTTCTTTCACTGAAGATTTGTTGTATATTGAAAAGAAGAACAGGAAGAAGAAATGAATTAATTATTGTCTTTGTGGTTAGTAGATTTTATAGTTGTCGGTTTGTCTTGAATTGGATCATTAGATTACTTACTTGATAATAAAAAATAACAGATAACTTTACGTCAAAAGCGAATCAGGTCTTTTGCCTATTGAATAAAGAGAATCAGGTCTTGCCTACTGAATGACCCCATAGTTACATAGATTCTTTTTTCATATAAATCATTATTCTTTCTTTTTCTAGACACGACAAGGAAATATAATAGGAATATATATATATATATATATATATATATATATATATATATATATATATATATATATATATATATATGAAAATAAATTGACCATTACCATTTGTAACTTGAGCATTACAATTTACACAAATAAATGGGAGAACCAATACATATGCTGATGACTTAGAAAAATTCCACAAAACTTGAAACGCTTTGGGGTGATCACTGACTCTGGAGATCCATATACTGTGATTCATAGTGTGTTCATGTTGATGTATAATAGAAGGTTACAAGTAGTATGTTAGATCTTTCCTTTTTAGAGTTTAATCACGTTGTCTGTCTCAGCTGTCTTTTACTTACATACTCCATTCTTTTGTAGTTTACTTGATACCTCTTAAATCATATATACAAGTTTGGTTTACGACATTTTTCTTACAAATTGTTATTATTACATCCTGAAATGATTATATGATGATGTAAAAATGTCACAACGTGATGACATTTCACAGCACATTAGAGATGAAATTTGAATCTATATTTTTAGGTGAAGCATATTAAGGGGAGAGGTGAGGCGTTTAGTCATCGGTTTGTGAGGACTAATTCAATCTCACTACCCAACTCTCTGGTAAGCTTATCAGCTCGGTCATCATGTCCACCAGCAAATATGTAAACTCTGTATGCAAAATGAAATGCTCTCCACAACGTTTTAGCAAATCCTACAGTCTTATTCTTGATCATGCTCGGCTTTGCCTTGCGTGATTCTGAAGTATGCGATGCAATCTTTGCTTCTCTTTTTTCCTTTGAGTTTTAAAACCAAGAGATTTCGTTTAATAGGGCTTGATTACATGTATGTTGTGAGTTTAAAGGTTTTTATAACTTGGAGTTAGTCCTTACCTTTAACGCAAGTTCAATGCAACCTGATGAGATGTTAACCATTGTTTCCTTGATCCGAGTAAGGATACTGAAGTCGAAAGGGATGTTATGTCTCTTGAACGTCTTTTCCTCTTCTATTTTGATCCGGTCTAGAGTTTCAATCTCTCCTCTGATCTGTTTTTATCATTACTCTTCAGATAAGTATGGTGAAAAAGAAGTGGAAGACACTATAGTAAGATGACTTGCCTTTGCAAAGTAACGTTCAGTCTTGTCAAAGAGTAGGTTTGCAGGAGACTCAATCTTCCAGTTCTTGAGCTCTTTGATCATACCGTGCAGCTTTGATTGCAATGCTGAAGCCATTCTTATAGCATCAAGTTTATCCTCCGGGAACCCTTCACATCTCGCTAGAACCTAACCAAAGCTCAAACATCTTTCATTTGATCACAAAATCATAAGGTAACATCTTGATCACATTTGTTTTTGGTGTCACTGACCTTTGTTTCATCTGTTAGTTTCTCAAGAACTGATTCTATGTACAAGTGGAATCTCTGAAGCTCAGTCATGTCCTTGCCCTGGAAGGTGGAGATCTCTGTTTTAAGCTCATTGATTGCTTTCATATATATTTGCACATCTGCTTCTATTTGCTGAAAGTAAGGTGACCTGTGTTGCCATAAAACACAACGCTAAGTATCAGTTTTTTTTTACCCTTGTTGTGTGGTTTTGTTGTTTATAAACATGTTGTGTAGGTTTTACTTCTTTGTTATCTCAGCAAGAGCATCAGCCATTCCTTGCTTTCCACCAACGCCTTTGCTGCCTTCTCCTCTCACTCCACGTGATCTTGGTTTTAGATCCTTCCCTTCGATTTTCGCCTTGAGGAATATGTAGAGTTCCCCTAATTTGGTTGATCTCTTCAGTTTACCGGTTGCTTTCTTGGCTCCCAAGCAAAGTGGCGGTGGTGGTGGTGGAGCCCATGGTCTTTTTCCTGGAGCCATTGGAAGTGGCTGTGGTGGCAGTATTGCTGAAATTTCTGGAGGCGGTGCAGCTGGACCTTTTGCAGCAGTCATTGGAAGTTGCTGTGGCGATGGCAACGGCAGTGCATCACTCTCTGGATGTGGAGGAGTTGGGGCCAAAGGTTCCAGAACCCTATCAGATTTTTCTGAACCTTTTGAGTAGCTTTTATCATCATTTTGACTCTTAACACTATCTTTATCCTTAGGAATTGCTTCTTTTGCTTTCTGAACCCTCTCTGTTTCTCTCTTCTGCTTCTCACTCTCATTACCACCATCATTTCTCTGCGCTTCTTTCTTCCACATAGTTTGTTGGATAGTGAGTCGCTTCACATTGATGGGACTCAGTATTACAAGCGCCTGCATTCTTACATGTGTTGGAAGATTTGAAACAGAGATTTCAATGTCTCTCGGTGGATGCAGCACCGCTCTTGGTGTGATGTATTGCTTCATGACTGGTTTTGATGGTGATAAGGCTCGCTTACTCTGAGGAGAATTAGTAAACTTTGGCTTCTTGTCCTCATTGTTGATATCAGTCATGTTAAGCATCTCGTTCCTCCCAGTAATGAGTCCATCTAATGCAGCTAAAACTTTTCCCACTGCAAGAAACCAAACCAAATCAAGAAACTCAATAAGATCCTACAACATGGTTCTAAATCTGTGTCTTTTTCTTACATTTTTCGATCCGGCAATGTGTTAGCCGACGCCTTAGCAAAGAAGTTGCTTCTCTGATACACTCCTCACCTGCATAACTTCTTGTTTAATGAAAACGTTGTTCAAGAAAAATAGAGTTGCATAATAATTATAGAACTTTTTGGAATCCTTACCACGTCCATCGGACAGATTCTTCCTAGGAGTACTATTGTTTATGTACTTGGAATTGATGATCCATTCGTGGTCATCGATCCATGAATCTCCAATTGATTTCAAAATGTTGTAAAACTGATCAAGCAACTGTTGCAAGAGCAGTTTTGATTAGAGAAAACAAAACAATATTAAACCATAAGTTGGTTAACTTAGGCATGAGATGAAAGTCTGCATGAAAAACCTTATCCGTATCTGCACGTCCTATATCCAAGAGACACGAGGTCTCAACGATCTCAGGACAAAGCTCATGGAGATCTTTCATGGTACGCAGCACCATCTATCAATAGCCACAAAATATGTAAGAATTAAGATGCAAACAAAATATCTACGTATCAGTTTTTCTTGATAAAATATTATCAAAACGTTCAACTTACATTGGTTATGGAAAGATAACCGGTGAGAGGAGGAAGGTCAATGATGCCCCTAAATGTGATAATCTTCCTTCGAAGCTCGAGCATAAAAATGAAATGTCCTGTCCACTTGCTTGTACCGCAGCTCGAACTTGAGATGTTTGTTGTTTTTCTGTGAGCATTTTGTATATCTTCAGACGACGAAGCAACACGTCTTGAAGGTTTTGGGCTAATGAAAGGAGATCTAGACTCCATGATATTGATCGATGATGGTGGAGAAACCAAGGAAGGTTTAACATCTTGTTTGGTCTTACTACTTGTAAGTAATGCTTGCCCTTTTACAGGCTGTAACAAAGTTCACAACAAATAAAAGAACATAGATCAAATCGATGATTAAAAACAATTGGTGAAACTGTGGTTTATACCTCAACTTTATGGGTTCTCACACTCATCAACTGAGAGAACGAGAGGAATGAAGTGTGTGAAGCTTAGAGTCGTTACTGTTAAAGCTAGCGCTCCACATCTATCAGAGCACCTCCTTCTCCTAGATTTTTTCATCCATGAAAATAAAAACAAATGAAAAATGATTAAAAAGGAAAAAAAAGAAAAATAAAGAAGAGTATCTCAATTGATGATTTATAACATATTCATGAAATACTTCTAAAATCTGTGTTATTTTAAATTACTTTCCTTTTCTTTTCTTTTTGAATATTAAATTTATATAAATAACTAAATTATATAAGATATAATATTTTGTTTAATTATTTTTCTCAAAATTGTATGACTGTACATGCTCTCACTCATCCTTTAAACACACGCATCTCCGAATAGATTACCTTAAGCACCCGCATTGGTTCTTTTCCACATGAGTCTCTACCTACAAAAAGGAATAAAAAACCAAACAGTAGCAGAAAGAGAGAATTATATGAGGTACGTCCCTTTATGCAGAGATTCTTCAACAACAGTAATAAACGCCAATGCAACTAGGCATGCTCTCATTCAGACAATTTTGTTTTGGATTTAAAAATTTACCTATTAAATATATTACTTTAAAATAATAGTATAATAATCATAATTCTTTCTTTTGTCAAACTTAATAATCATAATTCACAAGAGATGTGTGTGAGAAAGTGATCAATGCTGATGCTCTAAGAGCATTTCCATCGGTGAATCCTAGAACTGAGGTTCTTAAATTTTTTTTCTTTTTTTTTTAGTTTTTTATCCGATTTTTCAAAAAAATAAAAAATAACCAATTGCGGATCATCATGTGTGCATGGGACCCGCGCAACAGTGCAAGAAACAACTTTTAAATAAGAGATTTTAGAAGTAAGAGAGCGAGGGATTTAAAAAATATTAGGTCCCACAAGGCCCCATCCCTTATACACTCCTTAAGGATCTTGAGATGGAGGTAGTCAGACCATGATTATTGGTAGGATTAGGACAAGTCCCTTATGTAAGGGATTTTTTTTCTTTTTTTTTTGTTTGGTCAGATAAACCCAAGAGATCTTCCATTTCTTCCTTTATATAAGGAAAGTTTTCCCTTTCTTCCTCTTTTTTCCTCTGTTTTGTGGTCCCCTCCTCCCTTAAAGGATCTCTTAAAGGATACTGATAATGATGCTCTAAGAATACAAACATAACTGTTTCATTCTTTTGTTTTTTTTGTCAACAGAGGATATTTATTATAAATAATTAAACGTTCAGTTTATTTAATTTTCTTTTTGTTTGAAACTGAAAGTTATTATTGTTAAGTTTCAACTACGCCAGCAAGAGCCAAAAGATTAAGTCAAAAAAAAAAAAAGCCAAAAGATTACTTAACATTTTTACCAAAAAAAAAAAAGAGCCAAAAGATTACCTAACATTTTTACCAAAAAAAAAAAGAGCCAAAAGATTACCGTCTTAAAATCTGCATCTTCTTTTTTTGGTCGACTACTGCATGCTTTACTATAGCACGTGCCACGTGTAAAGACAAAATTGGTATCAATTATAAAACGTGAAATTTAAAACGAATCGTGAAAAGGTGTCGGCGTATGCCTGTGATTTCTTTAGGAGTTGCTAACTTTTTCTCCAGGATTTACAGGTTAAAGCAAAAATGGTTATAAAAATTATCTCTATCATTTTTATATAAAAATCTTTTGGTGAAAGTTAGGCTAATTAAGCATAGCCAATAAATACCCAAAACTCTCACTTCACTGATTAAACACCAAAAGAAGACTACACCTCACTCTGTCCTCTCTTATGGGTTGTTGCCTCAGCTCCCTCGCCACCGACCAGAAAGATGATCCCATCTCCGACAAGAACACAGCACCGCCTCCATCGGTCAATGAGGAAGAGACAGTAGTCAAAGAAGTCTTGTCCGAAACCACATTTGTAACTGACGACACGACGTCGAACAAGATTCCGGAAGACAAGGAGAAGAAACCCGGAGCCGTCAAGTTAGATCCGGGCCCTGGTTTAACCGAGAACGGCTTGGTTGAACCGGAGAAAGGATCGAAAGTTTCGGAAATTTGCAGTTTGAGCGAGAGTCTGCTTTGTATAGTGAACGAGTGCAATGAGGAAGAAGCGAAACAGAGGAAGCTGCATGGCGTGAGACAGAGATCTCCGGCGAAATCTAGGAACCGGGTCATGGTTCATAGCTACCCGACCCGGAGAACCGATATGTCGCCACGTAAGAGAAACACCGAAGGAGGAGAAGGAGAAGAAGCTGGCTCGGAGAGGCTGGTGAGTTCGGGTACGGGTCAGAGAGACCCGAATGAAAGATCCGGGAGGAGGAGGTCCAGGTCGCCGGCGATGAAAAGGTCAGTCGTGATGGGTCCCACTCGGGATCATTATAGTATTAGTACGGACAATGGTGGAGCAAATATGTCTCCGGGTCGGCTGAGACCTGATCCGAATAAGAATGGGTCGGATCATCAGAGGTGGCCGAGTTGCGGTGCGGCTGGAAGGAATGACGTGTCTACCTCTTCAGAGTCGTTCGAGAACCCTCTTGTTACGTTAGAGTGTTTCATCTTTGTTTGAGAATTTTATGAAAAAAGATATATTCCAGGAGTTGGAACAGGTAGTTACGGTAAAGAGAATTCAAGAGTGTTTTCATCTTTCTTTGAGAATAAGTTGTATTAAAAATTTCATATGTTTTCTTAATACATCTTACTGAATCAGAGAGAATGCTTACTCCGTTTCAGATTAGTTATCGTCATAAAATTAAAAATTTATTTTATCATTTTATTTTTTCAGTGCATCTAATTATTAGTTTTAAAAAAAAAATTGATCCATATTCTTTTAACTTATTAATTAACAAGACCTTAATTATCTATTAACTATGTTAGTTACATTTGGTTTGAGTATATATTACTAATTTACTATATGCTATTTTGGAATATAAAGGGATAAGTGTTGTCAATTCGAATTTACAAGTGAACATAAGCGATAATCTTTTTAGTTCGTGCATATATAAAAATAATTTTAAAAATAAATCATAAAAAATTAATATATAGTTTCATTTTTATTAGTTTTGAGTCATTTGTATTTTATATACGTAAACTTTAGTAAAAACCAATCTTAAGTAATAATATATCTCTGTCTTAGTTAACTTTGGGTTTTGAATATAAGAATCATGATCGAATTAGTTATTCAATATTTGTATATATATTGAGTTGCAGATATTTATTTTAATTAATCACAACTACCTCTTATACTAAGTATACTAAAACCGATTGCATTTTACTACATTTATTTTGACTTTCTGGTTTTAGATTTGAAAAATAATTTTTATAATTTAATATACACTGAGTAAGAGAAAATATTAAGAAATCTAAAGTGAAGATTCTTACGGTTTTAAATAAATGAATATGACATTTAATTTTACAAAAATGTTATGCAAAAATATACATATTTATAAAATAACTAAGTCATAATATAGGTGTAAAAAAAACTAAAGTCATAATATTTTCTTATTTCATTCTAAGTCTTCTATTTTTCATTTTATATGTAGGATACTAGATACATAAACAAGATATTGTTTAGAATATTACTAGTATGAAATTTTGATTGGATTGGTTATCTATATTTGGGATATAATGGACTCATAGGTTATTTTGAGTTGAATCACAACTGTTTGTGTTATTACTGAGGCTAAAATAAGATTAATATTGTTAATTAGTTTATCTTCTTAGATTTATAAAATTATTTCTGTTAAATTTTGGAAGTACACAAATCAATTAGGTTTTAAGAAAAACTAAGAAATTGATTCCATAAACTTGGTGATATTTGATTTGGGTCAAGTGCTTTTAAGTTAGTCGTAAAATAAATATTTTTTAAAAAAGAATTAATATTAGATGATCGGTTATCCTATTTAATAATGATCGGTTATCCTATTTTTTAAAATGTGATATTAGATATCTGATTTATGCTATTTAAAAGAATTTTATTTCATTTTCAATATTTTGATCAAAATTGTATTCACTCTAAATATTTTAAGAATATAAATTATGTTATATATACATATATATTAAAATGTATAGATATTTTTTTATTTTTGAAAAATATAATGAAAAACATTAAAATTCGTCATATATGTAATCGATACATTTATAGATACTTTCTTTTATTCTTTATTTGGTTTGTAAAATAAAAATTAAAATTAAAATACTATAAAAATATATATTGATTATAAAATTAAGCAAAAATAAATAATAATAATTTTAGAAATAATGATAATATATATAGTTTGTAGTTGATTAAGGTTAACATTTATAATTGACCTTTAACATGAGAGCAAAACATAGGAAAGTGAGTATTCAAATAATATTATAGAAAAATATTTCGATGATATCTACTTTGTATTTACGAGTTTCACAATTTCATGATTTGTTTGGTTGTGTCTCATCAAATGTATTGAGCACTTACCTTAAGCTGAATATTTATGTTTCAAAAGATATTTATGAAATTTTAAGTAATTGATTATGAAATACACTAATTATTATTGTGTATGCTTTATTTCCAACTCAACAACAAACCGTAGGCTCCAAATCTTGATTTTAGGTTAGAAGCAACATGATTTCACATAAGACAACATTTAAGAAAACACCAGAAGCAAAATTTGGACAAAAAGAAACTTTGGCTTGTCCTTTTCAAAAAAAAACTTTGGCTTGTATAAAGCTAGCTAGCTTTGTAGTTTATAGTAGTATAAGTGTGTTGTCATCTTCATTAAATGTACAACTTGAATATAATATTATGAAATACTTAACATTTTTTTCCAAAAAATACCTAAAATTCTACAAAAATAAAATGAAATGCTTGAAAATAGAGTTATTGACTTAGTACAATCAAGTTGTTGTTCATTTATATTGTTCGTCTACGAGTTGTGTCACTGATTTAATTTTAAGTATATATTTATATGTTGTAATGTACAGAGTTCAATTGGTAAACAAATCCAATATATTTTTTGGAATTCCAAAATTTAAAGTTTCTCATGCGCATTTCATTAGAAATATATATCAATATCTATATAGTCTCGTATTAGACAATTGATACTCGATCTTGCATATTGATATACATTTGTTCAAGACACATGGATATAATCACCTATAAAGAATTAAAAATCAAGTATTATTTTCAAATCGTTTTATATGTTCGTATTTGTGATATTCACAGCTTACTCAAATCTCATACATAAATAGTTTGGATACTCAATTTTGTGAATAGAGATTGTTATATATATTTCAATTTGGTTACCAGTGAAGGTAGTGTCATTTTTAGTTTAGACTGTTAGATTCTTTTCTAATGACAAATATTTGATAACTCTTTTTGTCTGGTAATCATTTAAATTTTTTTTCTCTTTTGCATAGTAATTTATTTATTATTTAGGCTCATCTTTTATATAAAGCATTGTAAAGATTTTGCTTTAAAAGCTTTCTTGCTTGTCCTTTTGTACCCACACACCACATAAACTATTTTTGGGATGAAATTTGAATAATCCGGCGAAGCAAAGATGGTTTTACGGTTAATTAGCTTAAAATTGTGATCATACTTTTTGTTTTGTTTAAGTTTGTCCTCATGCTTATGCATATGGTAACACAAAAACAGGATGAGACCATAGGTTCTAGACTATATTAATATACTCAAAAGTGCATCATAGCACATTATTAACTATTGATATGCATATCGTTCCTCGGAGAAACCATAACTTTAATATGCTTATCGTCTCTAGGAAAAATAAAGAAGAATAACATTTATCTAAGTTACAGGGGCTAGATGATTTATACCAGAATTGAAAAATGGTAGTGCAGAAAATGCTGGGAGGTAGAATCCATAACAAAAGTTTGAACTGCAATTGTTTGAAAATGAATGAAACAATCGTTATGTGATGCCTTGGATCCTATGGTGACCAAACGTACAATTTTCATTCTTTAATTTTGTTTCGCTTTTTGGGTAATGAGAGACCATCAAGGACAAAAATAAAGGCTACCTTTACAAAATCTAATATATTTTGTCTCAATACTTTTTTTCTTAAGAGAGACCAATGATTCAAATTCACATCGATATATCTTCCAATCTCATTACTAGTTTTTGTCTGTATTTTAGTACTACAATCATTGTTCGGAACAACATAACATCTGAATTAATAGTTCAACTGGTGGTTTATATAACACGGCTATTGTTTTGTGTGTTTCCTGCTACCGAAGTACAATAATCAAATATTTAATAAGAATGATTCTCGGACAAATGTTGAAAAGTAAAACCATAATGTTATTTATTTGTATAAGATACTGGTTCCGTCTATTCTGCCTGATTGGCATCTTTGGTTTTGAGTAAAAAAAAACACAGCATGATTGTCTTCTGAACTAGATTAGAGGAATGGCCGTTCGGATATCCATTTATATCTGGTATAGGTCTATTTGAGTTTCATATTTTCCGGATCAAAGATTTTAGCTCTATTTGAATATTTTAAATTTTGGTTTGGATCTTTGTGGGTTCAGATAATCCATTCAAATTATTTTAAAATTTTAAAATTTATTATATATTTAAAATTTTTCAAAATCTATAAATAAAATAATATATTACATATAAATTTGAATAATATATGTCAAAATAACTAAACTTAACATATAAATTTATTTGATTTAAATATTTGGATAGATAATTAATTAATATTTTAAATATCTTTGATGTTTTGAATATTTGTCTATTTTAGACATTTATTTTTTATTATTTGTATATATATATAAATATATAAATATATTATTTGTATATATATATATTTATTTTTTATTATTTGTATATATATATATATATTCATATTTATATTTATAAGTATTTTAGACAACTTAAAAATATCTTTTTTTTTTGGGATGTTCTTATATGCATTAAATCTAAAAATAATTAATATACTTAAGTATATAAATCTATTTCGAATATAGTCGGGTATTCGAAATATTTCTATTCGGATCGGATACGGTTTCGATTTTTTAAATACTAAAATTTTAAACATTTTCAGATATTTTATCAATCTTGGTTCGGATCTGATACTATTTTTTTGGATCATTCTTACACTTTTTGCTCAGCCTAAGGTTATCGTTGTAATCTATTTGCATTATTGGGCCAACAATAGATATCATTCAACTGGGTTTTATAATCGACCAATTTGGGCCCAGCTCCTCTTTGTGTGGGCCAGTACAATGATGGTGTTCTTTTCATAGTTTCACCAAGCATATTGTTCTTGCAACCTGCAAAGACTAGTGGAGACCAGTGTTTTGAAAACCGGATCGGACCGGCCGGTCGAACCGGTTCGACCGTGACTCGCTGAAGAAGCCGAGTCCGGTTCGGTTTAAAACCCGGATTTGATAAAAACCAGTAAAACCGGCTGAAACCCGGTAAAACCGGTGACCCGGTTCAATTTTAAAAACCGGTTTTTAAAAATTAACATATAATTAAGTATTTTTAATTATTACTAGCTAAAATTTAATATATTATAATTAGTGTTCAACTATCACTATTTAATTGATTCTTTATTTTTCTAAAAAAAAATGTGAAAAATATATTTTTGACTCTCATATACTATTTTTATTTTACCATATTCTTAAAATTTGAAATGTTAATTGTAAAAATAAATAAATATGATTGTTTTAGCTGTAAATCATTTGTTTTTTTTTTAATTTTTAGTTTACATAGTAATTAGATTTATGTTTGTTGTTTATTTTGAGTTAATAAAAAAAGAACAGAGAAAGTATTATATGTAGAAGTAAAGTTTATATAGTATAAATATATAATTATATACATTTTTTATATAAATAAAAAACCCGGTTCGACCGGTTGAACCGGTCTAACCAGTCAACCAGTAGATTCACCGAGTCGGTGTCCGGTCCGGTTTTCAAAACATTGGTGGAGACTAAGAATGAGTTTTTAGGAATTCAGGACATATAAATATTAAAGTTAATCTCATCTCAGACTAAGAAATCATGGCATTGCCATTATGTTATTAGTATCACGATTGAATTCTTCACAGCTCCTCCATCATATCACTAAAAACAAATAAAATGCAAATTATATAAATTTATATTCCTATAAATTCACATGATTGTAAGTTGTAACGGGAAAATGCCATATTTACGATTACAGTCCCTGCGATAATACCATACTCGGAGCATCGTAGTATCCAAGTTTCTCGTCTAGTTACTTTTGCGCATTCAAAGAATAGCTGATGAGAAAGATCTACAAAATAAGATCAGTGGAGATCGACTTGACTGAATGAGAGAATTGGAGTTCATGGAGCATTCTCTATACAGGTTCAGATTCTGAGAAAGAGAGCAAAACAACAATGTGCCGTATATATCATCATCCTATTGTTATGTTTCAAATCCACCCAAGAGAAAGACATCTAGAACAGATCATGTAAGGCTCGTTTCAATGCAGAAACATGTACCAGAAAAAACAATTTCCAAAACAAACTAGAGAGATAACAGGTTTGTTCATAACGTTACAAGTAAAACCTAAAAAGCAAAGTATACAGATGAACATAGTGAGAAAGGGCTTAAAGAAGAGCTTGTTCAGTCGTGTTTAGTGTGTTGAAAATTCCCCAAACCTTTCGCAAAGTAATGCCTATGTTATAATTTAAGGACAGACCAGAGAACCCACGTTGCCCTTAGATATTAAACAAAAAACAAATTAACTAGTAAGATGAGGCATTCAAGAAAGCATGTCTAGAAATCTTTTGTCCAATCTTCCATCCACTAACATATCCATAACCATCTTTATGGTGGAAGCATCTGAAGAGAACCCACATCTCTTCATTTCTTCGATGAGTTCAACTGAATTGCTTATGTCACTGCCTCGGAGATGAGCTCGGATTAGTGTGTTGTAAGTACAATCATCTGGCGCAATCGTATCTTCCTTCATTTTTCTAAACAATGCATCCGCTTCGGACAGTGAACTCTTCCTACATAATCCCCCAATCATAACATTGTATGTCTTAACATCAGGCTTCATTCCTTTGAGAGGGAGGATACAGAATAGGTCCCAAGCATCATCGACCTTACTTGCATTGCACATCCCGTGAATGATGATAGTATATATACCAATATCAAGTTCCATCTTACACTTGTGCATTTTATCAAGTATATCCAGGGCTTCTTCTAGTTCTCCATTGTCACACAAACCATCCAGCAAAATACTATAAGTCACAATATTAGGATGGACACCTTGAGAAACCATCTCTTGGAAGAGTTCCTTGGCGATGTTAATTTTTCCTGATTGTCAAAACCCTTGGATGAGAGTGCTATAAGTGACTGTATTGGCAATCACTCCTCTCACAGACATACTGCGGAAAAGTCTCATACCATCATCAACTCGTTTAGACTTGCAATATCCATTTATAAGGATACTACAAGTCACAATATCAGGATCGCATCCCTTGCTAACCATCAGGTCCAACATCTGGTCGGCTTCATCTAAGCGGTTGTCCATGCACAACCCATGTATCAAAGAACTATATGTAATGATGTCAGGATCTATGCCTCTTACGATCATCCCATTGTACAATTCTTTAGCCTCAGTAAGCTTTCCCTCTTTCACAAGACAATCAATCAACGCACTGAAAGTGAAGACGTCCGGGGTGATGTCCCTTCTGATCATATCTCTCAGCAACTGTGCGCCGTCATCCCATCTACGGGCACTGCAAAAGCTTCCAATGAGAGAGTTGTAGGTGATGACATCTGCTTTGACACCTTTGGTTTCCATTTCATTGAAAAGGGTGAGTGCATCTTCGAGCCTCCCATCTTTGCAAAGACCATCGATAATCATACTGTATGTGACTACGTGAGGCTTGACCTTTCTACCTTCCATCTTTCTGAGAAGATCCAAGGCCAAGGCAGTGTTCCCTGACTTACATATTCTGTTCATAACCGGACCATAGGTAAACTGATCAGGTTGACATCCATTAGCCATCATTCGATCAATCAAAGCCATAGCTTCAGACACTTTACTTTGAAGACAAAGCCCATTGACAAGAGTGTTGAGTATAATAAGATTTGGAACAACCTTCATCTCTACCATTCGATCAACTAACTCCACAGCTTGGGAAACTCGACCCTCGAGACATAAACCGTTGATCAAAGTAGAGAATGTGACAGTGTTAGGCTCATACCCAAGTTTCAATATCTTTCCCATCACAGAAAATGCAAAACCGAGTTGGCGTCGCCGGCAGAAGCAATTGATGACAATACTCAGCGTGTAGAGATCATACGCAATCCCTCCTTGCAGTTCCATTTGCTTGCAGAGATGTAACACCAGATCATACTGTTTCGTTTTGGCAACTAAACCAAACAATCTGTTGAAATCTATGAGCGTAGGAAGAGGACGAGACCTGATCATGGTCTGAAACAGATCAACAGCATCATCCTTCTTGATATTGACGAGCCCACTTCTCAACCTCTCTTTATAAGAGAGATTTCTATCGCTGCTGCTGACACCACCACCAGAGAAGCATCGTTGTTGTTCGTAGAAGAAGAACTCGTATGGGCTTTGGGAGAAAGCATTTCTCAGAGTGCCTGTCTCAGGTGAACGGGGACAAACCAATCTCAAAGACGTAAGCAGACTCCATCTCTGTGTCCTCAACATCATAATCCTGTTTCAGATGAATCGTCTTCTTCTTCTTAGGGCACACTAAGATGGATTCCCTGAATCTCAGTGAGCTCTGGACATATGTGGGAGAGAGAACAAAAAGAAGAACGACCGGTTAGGTAATTACTCCGGTTCATTTAAATTTCGTGTCTTGTCTTCTTCTTTGTGTACGTGTCGTGGTGTTTCGTCGGTCGTTGTTTTTGGAATGTCGACTAAGAAAACGACGTCGCTTCAACAGATTATTAGAGTAGACACAGGACAATGTCTTTTTTCTTTTCGACTGAAACTTCAGGCGATATCGCCCACAACCTGTTCGTCTGAATGCATCAACGAGCCTCTGTTTGGTATTATCGGTTAGAAACATATAATGCATACAAAGATATATCAACGAAATTGCAAGAAAGTATTCAACCTCAAAGTCAACTTATTGATTCAGATTACGAGCTTAGACATATAAGTTCTTTAGTAAGAATTTAAAACTTTAACAATATTCAACAAAATGTAAGTTCCTGATAATTATATTTGTTTTTAGTTATTTAGAATTTTATTTTGTTTCATTTATCTCACACATTTATTAATACCTTTTATCATATAAAATTTGCGAGATACAGTATGTTATAGATGTACATATTATGTTATGAAAATAAAATGTTTCATGGACTAAAAATTTTGAAAGTAAATTTTTTAAAAATATATAAGACATTCTCTCTCTCAGTTTCTCGAGTCGATGGTTTATAATAAAAGAGGAATGTGAAAGGATGCATAATTAAGAAATTAAAAAAGATGGGTAAAAAGATGTGTCGGAGAAGGATATGTTCTTAAAACAGTAATGATTTCTTTCTTGCTTTCACTCAAGATTTCTTCGTTTTTGAAAGGTTCTAGCACAAAAGTAACTTTGTAAGTAAGTGTTTTAGTTTTGTAAGTGATTCAACTAAAACATCATTAAAAGACCTTAACTAGTGAATTTACAAAAGAGAAAAAATGAGTGTGGGATGAAAAATGATGACTTTATGACCACGTAGGGTCTCACTCTCATCTCATAATACAACACTTTGCAATTGCAGAGCTTTTTCACTCACTGGTTTCATGGCCCCCATCACACTGAATAGCTTGTATGTCCATATTTTTCCTATCTGATTATACAGCATGTTACCCTGTATCATTTGCATTTATTAGGTAAATTCTAAATTGATTAACGGATTTACATATCCTCCTATAATATGCGAATCAATGGATTTAAATTTAATTATTTGGATCTATATGTTATATGCATATTAGATATTTGAGCAGTACCACAAGTTGCTAATCTATGATATATCCAAAACAGACTGTTTTATTTTAATGTTCTTGGACAACACGAATTTTTCTTATATATTGCTCAAAGTGTTTTAACTCAGTTCTAGTAATACGTAATGGCATTTGAAAATCCATTTCCATTCAGATAAAATATACCAAAGTTATAGTTAGATGAGCATGGCGACAAAAAACAACATAAAATTGGGACAAGACTCGAGAGATAAAATAGAAGTCATTGAGCTTTTGTCCTCTGTTTCACACTAAACCCTGAACTGAGAAAACAAAGCCGCTCGTTCTTCGAGACAAAACACACTACTACTCTCTCACTCTTCCAACTGTCTCCCTCTTTCTCTCTCTCCTCAAAATCCGTCCAGATTATGTTTCACTTTCCCTTTTAATCAGGAAAAACTCTGTTTTTTCTTCTTCCACATTACCTTAATAATCTTCGTTCAAACAGTCTAATCCAAGTTCAAGTGGTTTTCTCATCTCCAGTGGAGACTGAAGTCATGAGCTTTACAAGAAGACAAGTGTTCCTTGTTCTCTCTGTTTTAGCTTTGACAATGCCGTTCTCAGCTGGAGTCACCAATCTACGAGATGGTAATAGTCTCTCTTCTCCTGTCTGCAAATTTCCAGTTTTTTAGCTTTGTCCGTTAACATTTTGGTTTATTGAACTGAACACACTAGTTATTGAGTTATGTAAAAAGTGAAAGTGACTTGCATCAGTGTTAGGGTATACATTAGGTTTCTCTGCAACGCTCTAGATTGGCCGATTCCTTTTCCGTGAGACTGGACTAAAAAAAACCCTAAAGTTGATACAGAAGGTCTTGTTAGGGTTTAGTTCAAGACTACAACTCTTTTGATTTTTAATAATATTTTTTTTTTGGGAAAACTGATATGGTGATGGGTTTGTTTTGCTGTTTAACATCTTGCAGTTTCGGCGATTAATAATTTGTATATTACATTGGGAGCACCATCTCTATCACACTGGCTTGCTTTTGGAGGAGACCCTTGTGGAGAAAAGTGGCAAGGTGTGGTCTGTGATTCCTCAAACATCACAGAAATGTATATACTCTCTTAACTCTTACTATGGTTTGCTTAAGAATCAGAAAAGAAAGAAGCTTTAGTCAAAAGTCCTGACCAGGTGTGATTATTGTTGTTTGGCTGCAGAAGGATACCTGGCATGAAGGTGGGTGGAGGCTTAAGTGACACCTTGGCTGATTTTTCATCAATCCAAGTGATGTAAGCAAAGCTTCTTGTTTTGTTTTGTTTCATCTTCATGTTTCATTTGATTTTTTTTTCATAATACTCTTTCTATTTTCCTCCAACCGAATGGACAGGGACTTCAGTAACAATCATATCTCAGGGACAATTCCACAGGCTTTGCCTTCTACCATCCGTAACCTGTATGTGATTACTCTTTATGACTATACTTCTGTGACAACAGTTTTAAAAGACACTCACTCTTGTATGTGATTCATTTTGCTTGTTTCAGATCTCTCTCTAGCAACCGCTTCACATCATAATCCTGTTTCAGATGAATCGTCTTCTTCTTCTTAGGGCACGCTAAGATGGATTCCCTGAATCTCAGTGAGCTCAGGACATTTGTGGGAGAGAGAACAAAAAAGAACGACCGGTTAGGTAATTACTCCGGTTCACTTAAATTTCGTGTCTTGTCTTCTTCTTTGTGTACGTGTCGTGGAGTTTCGACTTTCGACTAAGGAAAACGACGACGCTTCAGCGGATTATTAGAGTAGACAGAACTTCAGGACAATATCTTTTTTCCTTTCGACTGAAACTTGAGGACAATATCGCCCACAACTTGTTCGTCTGAATGCATCAACGAGCCTCTGTTTGGTATTATCGGTTAGACACTTAGAATGCATACAAAGATATCGACTCAACGAAATTGCAAGAAAGTATTCAACCTCAAAGTCAACTTGTTGATTCAGATTACAAGCTTTACTTACATAATATTTTGATTTACCTAATTTAAATATTTTCATGCAAATTACATTACAAAATATAATACATCTATATAATGATATTTACTAGATAACTGATATTCAATATTGCATAATGATCTTCATTTGTTCAAGACACAGATATATAATCAACTATAAAATGTATTAAAATCAAATATTATTTTCAAATCATTTAATATGTTTGCGTTTGTGTTATTCACAACTTATGTTGTAAAAAGTTATTGGTATTTTTCAATTTAGTTACGAGTGAAAGTAGAGTCAATTTTACTTTAGATATTTATAGTTTTTTTAATAACAAGTATTTTATAACCTTTTGTATTGCATTCAAATTTTTTCTTTTCCCTATCAAATTTTGTATTATTTAGGCTAATATTTTGTAGAAAGCATTGTAAAGGTTTTGTTTTTAAAGCTTCCTGCTTGTCCTTTTGTACCCCATACACAATTAAACTAGTTCTGGGCTGAAAATTGAATAATTCAGCGAAGCAAAGATGGTTTCTTACCGTCAGTTAGCTCAAAAGTTTGTGATTATACTTTTCTTCGTTTCAAGTTTGTTGTTATGCTTATGCATATTGAAAACAAAAACAGGTTGAGACCATAAGCTTTGATCAAATTGATATATTCAAAAGTGCATCATAGCACATTATTGTCTATTGAAATGCATATCGTTCCTCAAAGATACCATAATTTAAGAAAAATTTACATCTCAAAACACGTTTTTGACTTTACAATTACACTTAGAAACACATCTTGCTTTTGACACACTTTATGTATGTAATTTGTCTCTTTTACCATTTTTAACCAAATCATAAGCTTCAATTTTGTTTTAACTAAAGCAAAGCTTTTAACATTGAAAACTTCATTCATCTTCTTTGTTTCTCTCTTCTATTTCGAAATTGAAACTCTATTTTTTTTACATGTTTACCAAAAAAAAATATAATTATGACATCAAATTATGAACAACAAGTGGCCGAATCTAATCAATAAATTACACGGCCGCAAGCGGGTGCTTCATCAGCTTCATGCAAGGATATTTTTTTTATTTAAAAATAAAATTAGTTAGAATTAATAGATTTTGATTAAAATTTATACACAAATATTATCACAAAGAAAATCATAAATATTATTACAAACAAACACAAATATGATTATAAAAAAAGATACAAATATAAAAATTAAATTTCTAAAAAAGATCAAATTTACCCGTCCTTTCGTGTGATTGTAAGTTGTAACTGTACACACAAAACCGTAAGTCTTAATTGTTAATAGAAAAACAGTAAAGTGTGTAAGTAAGTGTTTTAGTTTTGTAAGTCATTCAACTAAAACATCATCAAAAGACCTTTTTTTTTCCGTCAAAGGATATTTCATTACTTACAATGCCACAAGGGCAAGGTCACCATTACAACCTTTCCAACCTCTGTAAGAAGAGACAATACAGAGAAAACAAAGAAGGAGTTAACCCCACTACTTCCCTCTCACTACAACTTCCCCTACACATCAACCTTACAAACCTTCCACCCAAAAAATAAAGAACAGCAATCAGAGGCCTCTGCTTTCATTAACAAAAATTTCAAAAAGACCTTAACTAGTGAATTTACAAAAGAGAAAAAAAAATGAGAGTGGGATGAAAAATGATGAATTTATGACCACGTGGGGTCTCACTCTCATCTCATAATACAATACTTTGCAATTGCAGAGATTTTTCACTTCACTCGTTTCATGGCCCCCATCACACACTGAATAGCTTGTACGTCCATATTTTTCCTATCTGATTATATAACATGTTACCCTGCATCGTTTACATTTATTAGGTAAATTGATTAACGGATTTACATATATGTATAATATGCGAATCAATGGATTTAAATTTAATTATTTGGATCTATATGTTATATGCATATTAGATATTTGAGCAGTACCACAAGTTGCTAATCTATGATATATCCAAAACAGACAGTGTTTTATTTTAATGTTCTTGGACAACACGAATTTTTCTTATATATTGCTCAAAGTGTTTTAACTCAGTTCTAGTAATACGTAATGGCATTTGAAAATCCATTTCCATTCAGATAAAATATACCAAAGAAACTATAGTTAGATGAGCATGGCGACAAAAAACAACATAAAATTGGGACAAGACTCGAGAGATAAAATAGAAGTCATTGAGCTTTTGTCCTCTGTTTCACACTAAACCCTGAACTGAGAAAACAAAGCCGCTCGTTCTTCGAGACAAAACACACTACTACTCTCTCACTCTTCCAACTGTCTCCCTCTTTATCTCTCTCCTCAAAATCCGTCCAGATTATGTTTCACTTTCCCTTTTAATCAGGAAAAACTCTGTTTTTTCTTCTTCCACATTACCTTAATAATCTTCGTTTATCTGAAGTTTTCTTGGAAACAAACAGTCTAATCCGAGTTCAAGGGGTTTTCTCATCTCCAGTGGAGTCTGAAGTCATGAGCTCTACAAGAAGACAAGTGTTCCTTGTTCTCTCTGTTTTAGCTTTGACAATGCCGTTCTCAGCTGGAGTCACCAATCTACGAGATGGTAATAGTCTCTCTTCTCCTGTCTGCAAATTTCCAGTTTTTTAGCTTTGTCCGTTAACATTTTGGTTTATTGAACTGAACACACTAGTTATTGAGTTATGTAAAAAGTGAAAGTGACTTGCATCAGTGTTAGGGTATACATTAGGTTTCTCTGCAACGCTCTAGATTGGCCGATTCCTTTTCCGTGAGACTGGACTAAAAAAAACCCTAAAGTTGATACAGAAGGTCTTGTTAGGGTTTAGTTCAAGACTAGAACTCTTTTGATTTTTAATAATATTTTTTTTTGGGAAAACTGATATGGTGATGGGTTTGTTTTGCTGTTTAACATCTTGCAGTTTCGGCGATTAATAATTTGTATATTACATTGGGAGCACCATCTCTATCACACTGGCTTGCTTTTGGAGGAGACCCTTGTGGAGAAAAGTGGCAAGGTGTGGTCTGTGATTCCTCAAACATCACAGAAATGTATACTTACTCTCTTAACTCTTACTATGGTTTGCTTAAGAATCAGAAAAGAAAGAAGCTTTAGTCAAAAGTCCTGACCAGGTGTGATTATTGTTGTTGGCTGCAGAAGGATACCTGGCACGAAGGTGGGTGGAGGCTTAAGTGACACCTTGGCTGATTTTTCATCAATCCAAGTGATGTAAGCAAAGCTTCTTGTTTTGTTTTGTTTCATCTTCATGTTTCATTTGATTTTTTTTTCATAATACTCTTTCTATTTTCCTCCAACCGAATGGACAGGGACTTCAGTAACAATCATATCTCAGGGACAATTCCACAGGCTTTGCCTTCTACCATCCGTAACCTGTATGTGATTACTCTTTATGACTATACTTCTGTGACAACAGTTTTAAAAGACACTCACTCTTGTATGTGATTCATTTTGCTTGTTTCAGATCTCTCTCTAGCAACCGCTTCACTGGGAACATTCCCTTTACATTGTCCTTTCTATCCGATTTGTCAGAACTGTAAGTCTTCTGTTTCTTGCACCTGCCATTCTTTTTCCGCGGTTTAAAAGCAAGACTCTTTTCTTTTCCCTTCAGGTCGTTAGGAAACAATCTTCTGTCTGGAGAGATACCTGATTACTTTCAGCAGTTATCAAAGCTGACAAAACTGTATATGCCCTCTCCTTTTCTTTTACTCTCTTCCCAGGTCTTTCACTTACACGTTTTAGTTTCTAATGCAGGGACTTATCCTCTAACGTACTAGAGGGGCGTTTACCTCCCTCCATGGGAGACTTAGCGGCTCTCAAGATACTGTAAGTTGCATAGACATTTTTGGAAACACAAAGCGGTAAATCCATATTGTTACCATTGCTTGCTTCTATATCTAATGTGGCTGGACTGCAGGTATCTGCAGGACAACAAGCTCATCGGAACACTTGATGTCATAGAGGATCTTTTCTTAACCGATTTGTAATCTTTTCTTGGCTCTCTAACCATATATCCAACTTCAGCAACTTACTATAGTTTATGATATCTTTTTTTTTGGTTCAGGAATGTTGCAAACAACTTATTCTCGGGACCTATACCTCCAAATCTATTAAAAGTTCCGCATTTCGAGTAAGTATTACTGATTCTGTTTTTGTTTGGTTCTTTAAGCCCACTCAAGTTTTTTATCTTCACTATAACTGCAGAAAAGATGGAACTCCATTCAATACATCAATCATAACACCGCCTCCTCCTGCAGTAGATCCTCCTCCTCCAGCTACTCACCGTTCTCCTCCTCCCGCTACTCACCGTTCTCCTCCTCCTGTTACACGTCTCCCCCCTGGTTCAGGTGTCCCCCCTGCTCCTTTTGCACCTTTTGTTCCACTCCAACCACCACCACCACCTCTGGTTTGGTCACCGCCTTCTGATAATGGAGGAGGAGATCCCTGGAACTCAGTGTCAGGGCAACCCACCTTGCAAATCTCACCTCCTTCAGGTTCAGGGTCAGGAAAGTTCTGGTCCACGCAGAGAATCATTCTAGTCATCTCCTCAGTAGCCATAATAGTTCTAGTCTCCGGGCTTTGTGTCACACTTTGGAGATGTTGCAGAAGCAAGAAGTATGACCGCTATGGCGCTGGAGCTCGTAAAGATTACCAACGACCATACTTTAACAAACCTCAACCTCAACCATCTCCCATTATGGCAAAAGGTACTCGATCAGCCAGTGCAACAATCAAACAACTCGAGTGTTAGGCTCATTGGCTTTTCTTTTGTTTTCACAGTTTCTAGGGAGCCTATGGTTAAGCCTTACGATGGATACGGAGCTGGAGGAGAGAGATTATACGGCTACCCTACGCCGCCAAGGGCTGAAGAGAGCCGGAGAGCGATGCCTCCTACTTCATATTACAATGTTAATCTCCCACAAAAACCGCTGCAACAACCACCGAGGCGTTTCCAGCCCAATGATGCTGCTTCTTCCAAGAGAGCTGCTCATTTTCCTCCGGGCTTGAACACTTCATCTTCCGCTACAGTTTTCACCGTTGCTTCACTTCAGCAATACACAAACAGCTTCTCGGAGGAGCATATCATCGGTGAAGGGTCCCTTGGTAATGTTTACAAAGCCGTGTTTCCTCATGGGAAGGTGTGTGACAGTTTCCCCTTCTTATTGTTGTGCATTCTTATTAACATCTTGAGATCTTATTATTATAACTCTCTGTGATGTGATGTGTAGTTTCTTGCGGTTAGGAAGCTGAGCAATACAATCAACAGAACGCAGAGTGACGGTGACTTCCTCAATCTAGTCTCAAACGTTTTGAAACTCAAACGTGGCAACATACTGGAGTTTCTTGGTTACTGTAACGAGTATGGTCAAAGGCTGCTTGTGTATGAGTACTGTCCTAATGGATCACTTCAAGACGCACTTCATTTGAACCGCAAATTGAACAAGAAGCTCACTTGGAATGTGCGTATGAATATCGCGTTAGGAGCTGCCAAGGCACTTCAGTAAGTTAAAAACGAACCTCAACCAATCTAATATTAAGAAACATGTATGTAGATGATCTCAAGAGTGTTTGGTTTCAGGTTTCTTCATGAGGTATGTCAACCACCTGTTGTGCACCAGAACTTCAAGTCTTCCAAGGTTCTACTTGATGGGAAGCTCTCAGTACGTGTTGCAGACAGCGGTTTGGCTTATATGTTACCACCACGTCCAACGAGTCAGGTAATAACATATTTTGAAAGATCCCAAATCCTGACATAGGAGTGTGGTTGATGGTTTGATTATAAAATTTATTTAGATGGCGGGTTATGCGGCACCTGAGGTTGAGTATGGAAGCTACACTTGTCAGAGCGATGTATATAGCCTTGGTGTTGTGATGTTAGAACTGCTAACTGGAAGCAGACCATTTGACAGGTTATATAGCTATTAACTCTAAAGAGACAAGAAAAGATTATGACACTAAAGAGAGAGAGAGCATGTCTCACTTAATTTTGTGCAGGACAAGGCGGGGAAATCAGACACTAGCTCAGTGGGCTACACCACGGCTTCATGACATAGATGCGTTGACAAGAATGGTTGATCCGTCGTTACATGGAGCATATTCAGTGAAATCTTTGTCACGTTTTGCAGATATCATATCACGTTCTCTCCAGGTAAATATTTTTTTTTGCCATACTAGGTGAGAAGGCAATGTCAAGCAACCGTTTTTAACTTCTTCTATTTTTTTTTTTCTATTAGATGGAACCAGGATTCAGACCGCGTGTATCAGAAATTGTCCAAGATCTTCAACGTATGATCTAAGATATCTATAGCCTTTTTAAGACTAAGACGCAAGAAAGATATATAATTTATTGTCAGATTCTTGTTTATTGGGCATCAACACATCCTGTGATGAATATAACATAATACTTGTTTTGGTTACTATGTCAATGCGTGGAAGAACCAAACATATCGTAATCACTGAAATAATTGATGTTTTTTTTTGTATTTTATGTAACGAAAGTAGGTTGGTTGATTAGGACACAGGAGGGCCCGTTCTTGTGCACGAAAGATATAAGAGCACCAAACATGGCAAGCACTTCTAAATCATGTTTTGTGATCATCCTCCAAAAGAAAAAAAGAATTAAATTAATATAACAACCAGTTTAATCAATTTCTACCGAATAAAATTTAGATGAATATGGAATATACACAAATGTTACAGATCATACCAACCAACCAGAAGCTTAACTGTGATCTTTACTAAAATAACCCTATTTTAGTAGTAGGCCAACGCCAACCCTAAGTTTAGTGTTTTGAGTGGTTTTTGCATATTTATTTATCTACGTTTACAATTTAATTGCAATATGATTTTTTTTTTGATGTGGACATAACATTTATGTTTAAATCCAACTTAAAATAAAAATCTAAAAACATTAATAACAATTTGCTTGCATAGTCAAACTTCAAATGAACGCTTAAACCAATACATATGACCAAATAGTTTATAATCAATCTAATCCGATTTTGTCATTTACGAGATATGATAATAATTGTAGATTGGATCGTTGTCTTGGTTATAAGAAAAATTCAAAGGTTTGAGATGGTTTTGACATTCAATCTTGAATTAAGGCCCCTACATGTATATTCAAATCCAATTAGTTGATGATTACCTTCTAAAAAAAATTAATCAAATTGGAGATCGACGTCATACAATACGAATAACGACACAGTAAGGGTATTTTCGTCCAAATAATTCACGACGAGATAACTGGATTCACGGCCCAATACTCTGAAGTTTTCAATGTTTTTTTGTGTATCTGACATGAATTAAAAAAAAAAACGAACGAGAATATTTGTTTTAAAAAAAATAATGAAAAAGACAGAATCTGAAAAGGTGGGAAGGAAGAAAAGTTCTGAACTTTCAATTTTATTTTTTTTTTGCTAAAAACTTTCAATTTTTTTTTTGTTACGGCTCGTCTCTGTTTTTTTTTTTCTGCTCGTTCGTTGGTACCACTCTTTGAATCTCTCGTTTCTTTTAAAGTACTATTTGTTTCTCCGGATAAACTCTAACTCCATTGTGTATTAAACCCTGTCATGTCATCTCATATCATATGACATTTAAAGATCTTTGAGAAGTTTGGTCTACATTTTTGAAAATTTCTCTGTTTATTTCCCATCTCCGACTTCTAATTACGGAAGCTGGAGACTGATTCGGTTTCAGCTTCTTATGATACGACTGAAACAGAGTAGCAACAATGGCGAAGCGTGGATATAAGCTGCGTATCCTTATACATTATTCTCTGCTTTAGAATGTTGTAGTGATTATCTCTATAAATGCAGCTTTAGTGTTTATTTACATTATGTTCTGTTTTTTAATAAACTGTTATTGACAATCTTGATGATTTTTTGGGATTTTTCATGATACAAGAGACATTTATTCATTTGTATTTTGATATTTTCTCTGTTTGTCTTGATTTACTTTTGTCTGTATATGATTTGTTCTTGTGTTATAACTTGACTTAATTTGTAAAAAAAAAAAAAAAAGAGGAGTTCTTGGCACATTCAGCAAATGTGAATTGTTTAAGTATCGGAAAGAAGACATCAAGGTTCCTTATAACCGGAGGAGATGATTGCAAGGTCAACCTCTGGTCAATCGGCAAGTCTACCTCTCTCATGGTCTGTCTCACATTCATTCATCTCTTACTATCTGTTTCTCTTTAATAGAAGAATGATTTCAGTTTTCTTGCCTGTGTGTTGTGTGCAGAGTCTTTGTGGACATTCAAGCCCTGTTGACTCGGTAGCTTTCAACTCTGAAGAAGCTTTAGTTCTCGCTGGAGCTTCTTCTGGTGTGATTAAGCTGTGGAATCTACAAGAAGCAAAGGGTAAGCTTTTATAAATTGTTAGTTTCAGATTATGAAGTCTTATGTTTTTTTTTAACTCTTGCTCTTGAAGTGTAGTGGTTCGAGCTTTTACTGGACACATATCAAACTGTTCTGCTCTCGAGTTTCACCCGTTTGGTCAGTACCTTGCATCCGGATCTAGTGACACAAATCTAAAGATTTGGGATATCAGAAAGAAAGGATGCATCCAAACATACAAAGGCCACACTCGTGGCATTAGCACTGTCAAATTTACTCCTGATGGTCGTTGGTTAGTGTCTGGTGGACTTGACAACGTTGTAAAGGTAAGAGCAGCAGTATCACTAAGTGGAGCTTGTGCATTGTTTTTATATCTTCTTAGTAAATGTTATTTGTAAATTGTAACAATCTACATTTTGTTTTTATCCAATAGATTTGGGATATAACTGCTGGTAAGCTCCTGCATGAGTTTAAGTTTCATGATGGACCTATCCGTTCCCTAGACTTCCACCCTCTTGAGTTTCTCCTAGCCACTGGTGAGTTTTCCGGCTCAATTTTAGGGGTTAATTGTTCTGAGGTCTTCTGTTTTAAACCCATAAGTTCTGTTTTAAGGTCTTCTGATTCCATTTACTATGCCCTTCACTCGTCAGGTTCTGCAGACAGGACTGTGAAATTCTGGGATTTAGAAACGTTTGAATTGATTGGATCTACTAGACCAGAGGTACCTGAGCTTGTGAAATTTTTGTTCTACTAGTTTTTTATCTCTGTTGACTTATAACATGACCGGTTATAGAGATATGGTGTGTTAACAGTATCCTTATTTACAGTCTTGCTTTAAGAAGATCATGTAAGACAAATGATAATCTAGTTCCTCCTATAAAAGGATATAGTACAGTAACTGGAATCAAACAAGTAGCATCTGATGAAATACTAATTTAGATTTGATTGAACTTTGTAATATGTAACAAAACCTTATCTTCTTCCTGGCATGTGGTATCCCTTGCTACACAGGCTACTGGAGTTCGCTCAATCGCTTTTCATCCAGATGGAAGAACCCTTTTCTGTGGATTGGATGATGGCTTGAAGGTTTTTATCGTCTTTGTGATTAAACTATACTAGTTAGATGTCCAGAGTCAAACATTGATGTCATAAGTTCATGATCATAAATGCAGATTTATTCATGGGAACCAGTTATTTGCCGGGATAGTGTTGATATGGGATGGTCAACCCTTGGTGACTTGTGCATCAACGAAAACAAGTTCATTGGCTGTTCATATTACCGAAATTCTGTTGGGATTTGGGTCTCAGATATATCGGTATGTCACCTATTGCACTTATCCACAAGTTTTGCAAAAGTTACTTGAACGTTTTTGTGTTGGTTTGCTCCAGAAACTTGAGCCGTATGGAGCTGGATCTGAGGATAAGAATGAATGCATGGTGAAAAGATTCAGTGCCTTGGATGACCAGTCGTCTGAGAGAAAGGGGAGTGGCTCAAGGGGGAGTTCATCCCCGGACTATGAGACAAAAGAGATAAAGAACATATACGTTGACTGTGAGTGAAACTGAATGAAACTTGCATTGTCTTTGATGTCAGTTTCTGTGCCCAATCAACATCATTTTCTTTCTGTTATTCACTTTTGTGTGCTTATAGCTTGTGTTTGGTCTGATATGAACCTCTCTTATTTTTTAAAGCCATAGGTGGAAACTTGAAAGCGGGTATTAGGGCGAGCGAGAAGCAGAATGCAACAACATGTTTTGGACAAGCAGAGGACAAGTCTTCCAGAACGCATAGTGTTGTGGATAGTGATAGTGGGGAAGAATCTTCTCATTCAAGAAGAGAATCTATCGCTTCCTCAAAAACTAGTCCGGGAATAATGCTAAGACCAGCTCATGTTAGAAAGACTCTAGCAAAGTTTGAAGAATCAGTGTCTGCTCAATCTGGAACTCGGAAGAAGAGCGCATTGGATGTTGAAGAGGAGACACAAACTCGAAATGCTGAAGACTCAACCATCAAGGGAATTATGTACAAGTTTGAAAAAGCTTTATCATCGGAACCAACAACTGATGAAGCGAATCGTAGGTTCCCCTGTTCTCAGAGTAACTTCAGCTTTCAGATATTAATTTATCTTCACAATATATCTGCAATCTTATTCTTGCCTCAGGTATACTGCATAAGCCACCTCGTGCACAGAGGTCATCATATAACAACTACAATGAGTCAAGACGAGCAATGTCTGTTGATTCTGCGACTTACAGCGATAGCAAAGATGGGTTGGAGTATTCAGGAGACTTACCGACAGGTGGAAACTTGTGCAACGAGGATGTAAACAACCAGCACATTGCCACCAAAACTGAAAGAGTTCTTTCACCAGAAAAGCCTGGTGATGAACAGAAAAGTAAGTTCCAAATTTAAAATCAGAACTACTAGTATATGGGGAAAATGGCTTATTCCCCTACGAACTAGTTGTTCCCGGCTTTTTCACGCACGAACTTTTAAGTCATGCCAAAAACCACACGAACAACAAAAATATTGCTTATTCCCTTATGAACTAATTATTTCCAGCGTTTTCACACACAAATTTTTAAACTTTGCCAAAAACCACATGAACTACGCTATTTTTTGAATTGCATACACAAACTATTAATTTTAAGCTAATTCTCCTAAAATCGTAGATTGTGTTATTTAAACATTAACTTAGTTTATGACAGGTGGATAGCCGGTTTAGTTTGGGTTGATAAAAAAAGATAATACATCGTTTTTTCCTTTTTCTTTTCTTTTTGTCAACTGCTCTTATTCTTCAAAAATCGTTTTACTCTTCATCATCAATTAGGAATAAAATTTATTATTTTGCAGAAGATTAAACATTTTACATGATGCATAAAAAAAGAAGAACAATAACATAGCGGATTAGTAAACTAGTAGTTGCTGCTCTTTTTTCTTTATGCATCATGTAAAACATTTAATCTTCTACAAAATAATAAATTTTATTTCCAATTGATGATGAAGAGCAAAACGATTTTTGAAGAAGAAGAGCAGTCGACAAAAAAAAAAGAACAAAACGATGTATTATTTTTTTTATCAACCCAAATTAAACCGGCTATTCACCTATCATAAACTAATTTAATGTTTAAATAACACAATTTACGATTTTAGGGGAATTAGTTTAAAATTGATAGTTTGTGTATGTAATTCAAAAAATAGCGTAGTTCATATGGTTTTTGGCAAAGTTTAAAAATTTGTGTGTGAAAAAGCTGGAAATAATTAATTCATAAGGAAATAAGTAATATTTCCGTTGTTCGTGTGGTTTTTGGTATGACTTAAAAATTCGTGTGTGAAAAAGCCGGAAACAACTAGTTCGTAGGGAAATAAGCCATTTTCCCACTAGTCTATGTGTATTAGACAATCTATGATGCAAGAAGACATATATTTGGAAGAGCTACTAGACTGTATGTAATTTACCAGATCTAGGACAAGGATAGCAGAAAAGTCTTTAGCAGTACTAGCGTATAGGTTGTTCCAGTCTAAATGTGTAGCTACTGTAAGAACGTGCTTAACAATGTTCATCATCGCTAGTCTGTTGTTGTCTACTTACTTAGGTTCAAGGCAACAACCATTTAGTAATTGGATGGTACAAATTGATGTCATGGAGATGGATGGAGGATGTTAGGAGTTCAAAACTTTTTGCTGGCTTTTTTTTTACTTGGTAGCATTTAAGTCTGCTGGCTATTGTTTCATTAAACATTTCTATGTTTTCAGTAAAAGTTGTCTCCGGGAGGACACGCTCATTGGTTGAGAAGTTTGAGAGAGGAGAAAAAATTACTCATACCGAAGCAGAGAATACTAATGCAGTGGAGCAAGATCCGCATAAGACATCAAGACAGGCAGGTGAAACTCCTGTAGTAGCTTCTACACGACGAGCTAGAAGTACTCCAGCTCGAGTGATGCCTATTGTACTCAACCGGGATAGCAACATGATATCTGATGAGCTTCCTTCAACACAACCAGCTAGGACTTCTTCAGTTCCAGTGATGCCTGTGTTACTCAATCAGTCTACCAATGATGAGCCTTCTCTAACATTAACACCATCTAGAACTTCTCCGGCCCGGACATTGCCCTTGACACTGGATCAGACAACAAATATTGCATATGGTGAGGCTTCGGTTATGTCAAGAAGACCACGCAGGACTTCCTCAGCTCGAGTAAGGCCTGTGTTACTCAGTCAGACATCTCATGAGTGTCATGTAACATCAACACGTCCAGATAGGACTTCTCCAGCCCGTGTAATGCCAACAAAACTCAATCAAACCGATGACATGACATCGGATACATGTCATAGCACGTCCAGGCGCCGAGCTAGCTCATCTCAAATGCTGGCTACACCCACTGAGATTGATCAGGTGGTTGATATGGCTCAGGATGAGGCACATGTATCACAAACTGATAGTGATATCACTGAGAATCTAATGCGAACTCATGATGAGTTCTTAAGCACTATTCAATCTAGATTGACAAAATTACAAGTAAGAAGTCTTGTCTCTGTTCGTTTCTCTGGCTACCATACACTATAGTTTTAAATATGCAAGTGACTGATCTTTGTCACAAACATGCAGATTGTTAGGCATTTTTGGGAACGTAGCGATGTTAAAGGCGCAATAGGGGCTTTGAGAAAGCTGACAGATCAGTCTGTGGGTTATCTCAGATTCTTTGTATACTACTTTTTTTTTAACTTGATGGTTGGATTTTCGATTAGCTAACTCATAGATATTGGGATAGGTTCAAGCAGATGTGGTCAGTATTTTAACAGACAAGATAGAGATTCTCACATTGGATATGTTCTCTCAGTTGGTCCCTGTCCTCACAAGCTTATTGGGTAGCAGGACAGAGAGGTAAAAAAGGACCAGTTTATAAACATACAGTCTTTGTGTTTTTATCTGTTAGTCTTGTTAAAGTTGAGATGGCTACATGATTTTTTTCAGGCCTGTGAATGTCTCCTTGGACATGCTCTTGAAGCTTGTAGCAGTGTTCGGTACAGTTATTCGCTCAACTGTCTCAGCTCCACGGATAGTTGGCGTTGATCTTCATGCGGATGAAAGGTACTTGAGTTCAGGCCGCTCTCTTGAACCTCAGTTACTTTAATACGTTGTTTTTTTCATTTACCAAAAGATATAAAAGAATCACAATGCAGGATACAAATCTGCCAAGTTTGTTCTGCGGGGCTGCACAAGATTCAAAGGATTCTTCCAATTCTCGCTAGGTAAACATCCTACTTTCATCATCTTTCTAATGAATCTAACTGTTGAGGTTACTAGAAATTGGATCATTTGCTTATTTCTCTTGTTTTTTTTGGTTCTCTTATTACATGTGAATACAGAAGAGGCGGTCTAATATCAAGAAAGGCTCAGGAACTAAACCTTGTTCTTCAACAGACATAGCCACATGCAAAACAAACCATGATCATGGAGCTGCTCCGCAAGTTCTTGTTAACTGTAATTTGCAAAGAAACGTCTTGTGTCTCTCACGGAACTTTTTAGTATCTGCGGATTCGTAGAGAAAGGAAATATTTAACCTATAGAAGAAATACTTGGAAACTAATTTGGTATATGGATGTAAATCAAATCATATATTTGGCATGAGTAGCTTCAATTCTTGATTTGTTTCTTCTCATTGGTTATCTATCAAGCGTTAGCATCTAATAATTTTACTAGTTAAAACCCATAAAAACCTTGATAAATATTTACACAAATTTTCAACAAAGCCTGCAGCTTCTTACCTTTCCAGTGAGTTCTTTGTGATTGGTTTCTTAACCGTGTCACAGAACATTCAGTATCTACAATACATCTTGAAATAGCTGCAGAGTTCATCAGTTGAATTCTGGAGTGTTAGATAAGCACCACATACACTTAGCATGAAGGCAATGGCATGCAATTGCTGTTTTGCTTTCATGATTCTTGATGGTATGTGCTTCATTTAAAACCCCTCGAAACCATGCAACAGTAACAAACGGACCAGCATCTTTAGTAGTGCCATAAGATGTAACAACAACATCATAATTTGATATCTCCTGCACATCCTCACTTCTACTGGAGCCATGTAAACATATAGTTTTGCTTCTGGACAGGCCTTATTGAGTAATTCATCAGCCCATTGTTTCATTAAGCTACTAGGACAGACTATCAGTGTCCCAGCTAGTATTCTTTTTGTTGATTGAACACACACCAGCTTTTTTCTCTGTCATCATAAGGGAAAGAATGGAGACAGTCTTGCCAAGACCTTGTTCATCAGCTAGAATCCCTCCAAAAGATGTTGTCTCTTTCTGTAACATCCATGTCAATACAATCCTCTATATATACAATACAATTGCTATTAGTTGTAAATAATCATAACTCACACAAGCAATTTCAAAAATAGACTTAATTGATGTTTCAAGAGATTAATGGGAAGGGAACCATTAGGAGGTTCTGCCTCGACATTAGAGTGAAACTCCTTTGCAGCACAGAGAAATAGGTTTAAGTTTTCACTTGGTTGTGAATAGTTATCTTCAGAAATCTCTGATCTCTTCACAGTTCTTTCACATGTAGATCTCTTTAGACTCTCAAATGTTTGCTTGCATTTAGCAGAAAAATTATGCTCTGATTTTTGTTGTGAATAATCATTTGCTACTTATGCTCCAAATCTGTCAAAACAAAACATCAATCAATCATGTCTAAATAAGAAACAATAACTTTAAATTAACACACTACCTCATCCATCTTTAATGAAATCGAATACCTACATCGAAATACATATGAGAAGAACAATCTTCTTTAGAAAGCATCATTCGCTTCACAAATCTATGGACAGACCTTGTACAACTAGAGATTCTGTGGATACCAACATATCTATCTGGTAAGTCTCTATAGAACCAACTCATTAACATGGAAAACACTGATCAAAATGTCATGTTGAAATACTTTTTCTATCCACATATCCAAGAGAATAAAATTAAGAAAATAAACATAAATAGATATTTATTTATAAAGGGAACATTGTTTTTTAAATTAAGTACCTCAATTGCAAGATTCTCAGTGGATTATGTTTTAGAAATTTGTAAGTTAGATTACTTGAAATATTTTTCAAAAAGAATGTTGTCTTTTGATTTCTTGAACACAAGTCAACACTATGAACTCATTTACATAAATGTCTGCAAAGAGGTTACAATACTTCTTAAACTAATTTTGTAGCATATGATCCAACTAGACGATGTAAATAGAGAGACATCACACGAAAATCTATTTAGTATTTAGTACTAAATAAAATGTTAAAAAGAAAGAGTGACGAGAAAACAATTTTAACCTCTAAGCATAGATTTTAATAACAAAGTAGTCCACATCACTGAATTATGTATAGTTAATTGATGCAATAGTTTCTCTCTTAGAGCAATTCCATTGGTGAATTTCATGGAGAGGTTCACAAAACAATTTTTTAATTTTCTTTTTTTACTGTTTGATATTTTTTTTAAAAAAAAAAATTAATAATCGAACCAATCGCAGATCGCCACATGTTGTGGGGTCCACATAATAGTTAGAATTAATATATTATTTTTTCTTTTTCGAGATGCTTGTGAACTTCTTATTACATCCCTCCATGGGGATGCTCTTATATCTCTAAAGATCACTCCATCTTGAGAAAGTCAGTTTTTTTTTCATTTAAACCTATAATTACTATCTTGACCATTTAAATTATCGTTGAGATTTTAAATTGATGAAAAATTTTGTAACTATAGTTAATGATTTAAAAATTGATGAAATCTTATTGAGTCATTTGATTGGACTATTTAAATTAAGACTCGATTCTAAATAAAAGTGATGTAGTACCTCTTATCTTCAATGGAATATTTTCCTTTTTCCAATTCCTATTGATCGATCCGGATGGTCACCTCGTGTGTATGTTATAGTGTACTACTATTTATTTTTATAAAGCTTGTGTGTATATATTTATTATGCGTAATGGTTGTGGGTATGATTGTGTCAAAGATAAGGTTTTCGGTTTAGTAGCCTTGCATTCAGGATGCCTTTTAACTCTTTTGGAATCAGAGTCTTATAATCATCTCTGCTTTGGTTTTCTACCTTTCCTTCATATTTTCTTCTTTTTTGCTCTCTAAAACTTTAAACATTTCAACTAAATATCTGATTATAGTATATAAAACAATTGGTGTTCAAAAAAAAAAAAACAACCACACGATGAAACTAGCATATGATTTAATCCTAAACACATATACAAATAACTAGCCCCGCAGGCATTAGGTGTCAAATGGAAATAGTACTAAGAAAAGAGTGTCTGATCAGTTTTATGGAGTTTTGTAATTGACCAAATAGTTACCCAATCAAATGTTTTGGTGATCCCGGTCCGGTTTCGATTCAAATGGCAGCGACATCAGCATGGTTATCACTAAAAATCCGGTTTAGTATCATGGCTAGTCTTAGTCCTCCCTGAACAATTCTCTTCATCACTATTGGCATCCTTGTATCGAAATACTCCTCTGCAAAACGTATTATAGGGAAATCAGTTTTTTTTCTTATAAAAATCTAAATCACTTTGGTATTACACACAAAGAGTGATTAATGTTATTTAGATCAATAAACTAAATTTCGTAATCCATTAAATTCGAAATGTCTTAACAATCAATCTAGTCAATGCCTTTAGTTATTCTAAAGTTAAGACTTCCCTTTGTATTACAAACTTACAACGCCAATTTAGCATACATAGTCTGAAACGACTTTTCTGGCATCTCAAACTTTGTTAGTCTTTCGAATCTTAAGATAATAAAGCATGCATAGTTGTTTGGGAAGGACATTTTTCAAAAATATTAGTCAGCTATGTTTACCATATTGTCAAAGTGTATTTGACAATCAGAATCGAGGGTATTTGGTTCATTTGTTGAAATAAAAACACAATCAGAGTCGAGGGTATTCGGTTCATTTGTTAAAATAAAAACTCAAAACCGAATTCCTACTACTCGTGTTTCAAAAAAAAAAAAAAAAAAGAATTCCTACTACTCAACTCGTTTAGTTATATTACTTTGATTTGGTTTGTAATTAAACTAATTTTGTTTCGTAAAAGATTAAAAAAGTAAACGATGTACCTGATAATGTTACACCTGACTTCACGCCTGCATATCCATATTTACAAGCTAACTCTATACTCTCCGAAGCATACCTGCATATATACATTTTCAATTGATTCATTTCACGCTATTGAACCGGTTTTCAACCCAAACAATTTAAAACTTACTTGTGTGGACAAGCGAGGAGATCGTTGCATTCTGTCCACGAAGATATATCGTCTTTCCATAATCCCTAATATTTTATGATAAACCCTTATATATTATGATAAACCATTATACGTATAAGTCACCGGTTACAAAACGACTACATAAGAAAATCATTGTCGAATATAGTGAATTACATTGGTGATGTTCTTCTCAAGATCTTCTTGGAGAAGATCCAAGTCCTTGTCGTAGTATTCTTTTAGGGCTGTGAGAATGATCTCCCTGTCCCATACCTTTACATTTTTTTAAACATTTTTCTTTTCATTTAGTAATCATTTTTGATCGTAATGAAGTTCTTCAAAGTTGTAAAAGTGTAAAAAACTTACATGATGTAAATTTGATTTGTGTCTGTACCAACGTAATTTTATCGTGTTTCCTCCTTCATCGCTTGTGAATCCGACATGCATCGGCTTTTAAAAGAATTATATATAAATATGTTAAGCAGTAAATAATAACTATAATTTGGAATCGGGAGGAATAATAAACCTGATGAATATCTCCCACAAAATGAGACAAGAACAAAAGGGCTTCGGTCATGTTATCTGTGAGATTAAACAAGACTAGTCAGTTACAAATAGTTTTAAAAATCCTTTGTAGGAAGTTATTATTGTAAATAAATACAAAAGACCACGTACGTCGACGATCAGATATTCCTTCACTGTATTGCTGAAGCTGAGACGTGAAATTCTGTATTGCTCCGTCCACACACATATCTTTTAACCCATGTTGATCATGGCAATCCCCTATTAATTATTTACAGTACTAAAAAAATCATTTTTCACATTTGTTAACTACGGCTCGAGAATGATAGAACCGGAATAGGTGTACTTGTAAAAGAGATTTTTGTTTATGGCTTACTGTCGTATTCGTAAGAGCAGGCTTGGTCGGGAGTGTCGATGTAATGGAGAGGACTGGTCCAACGGTACTTATACCAATATCGGATCTGGTCAGGCCACACACACAATATTGATAAATCTCCTTTCACGTAATCCGGTAATAAATTCTTGACGGCATGTGCCGGTCCTGCTTCTAAAAGATTCTGTTCACACCACATAAACGCCATTAGTGGTGTGACTTTGTAAGAATTGCCAAATAGAATCTTTAAACTTGATATGGCTCAATATCCCATTAGTCTTACTTGTATGCATATTAGAGCGGGTGACTAGTAAAAATGAAAACTTTCCGGTATTTAATTACAATAATTATTATGTCAATAATTCTTACATTTAATTAGAGGTATGTTTGATACAGTTATCATAATCATTTTTTGTTTAAAATTTGAAGTCGGGTCCATGGATCATTTAATACACTATTGAAAATTTGATGGAGTCTAATTCCAGCTGTGTTCAATCAGCCGTCGCCTAAATGCTCTTATCTGCTTGTAGAACTTCATAGCAATATCATTTTCAGCAATAGTATGAGTTTAAATCATACACAATCTAAAAACTAAAATTATAGTTTTAAGTGATCATAAATGGTAAGGCTAATTATATTTGCTTCTGTAACTAGTTTTATATTTTATTTCACTATTTGGATAAGAATATATATATATATATATATATATGGTGGCAACTAATATTAATTTAATTATAAGCTCTACTAGCTATTTCCAATATCCGATCCAAATTGACAGACAAAAGGTTAGACAATTACTAGAGTACTTGATTCCAATACACATAGATAATCAACTTACTTGAGCAATCCGGCATGTAAGTATATGACCTTCTTTACTCCAACCTTGGACAGGACTAACGGAACACAAGACCACTACACCAAATACAAGAACCAACGCCGTAGATGATCTAAAAGCCGATGCCATGTCTTAATTAACCTTTGAATCTTGTGTAGAATGATCTCTTCTTGTGTAAGGGTGTCTCCTATGTATTCTCTTGTTTACAGCAACTTCATAGGATTTTTCAAGCAGAACACACAGACATTAAATATATAGAGACAAGAATGGGATTACAAGTTAGGTTTTTTTGGGTCTGAGCGGTTTCGTTACATACAAGTAACATATACGATGTTGAGTTTGTGTGCAAGCAAGATATTTCTGGTTCTCGTAGAGTTGACAAAAGGAACACGATATATATAACATTAAAACAAAGAGTCGTTATCTTATTGATTAAAAGCATATTCCTCAATGGTAACAGCATCTTCCCTTCGTGACATATACAACTTGTTACGTAAACAAACAGCGACTACATATACTCAGATTGAATATTTGACTCAGACTGAAAAAGCAGCATATTTAGATTTTTTCGATACCTCATCAAAACCAAGTCTCGGAAGAAGAAAGATGCATAAAGCAGAAAATTGGACCTTTCATTGGGCTCTAAGATCGGCCCATTACTAGGGTAATAACGTCGTTATATAAAGAGAGCTAATTTCCTAATTTGGTTAAGAAAAAGTTATGCCATTAACTAATTTTAGACAATTACCAAAACTGCATGTGACTCTCATTTTAACACAACAAAATAAACCTTCCAACAAAACCTCATCGCATCTTCCTCGTACTCAGGCAGAGAGGAAGACGATGGTGATGATCATCATTCAAAAGAACTAAAAAGAAAAATCACAAAAAATAATTGTACATAATTAAAAATAATAATTGTAGAAAAATGAATGACTTATTCTCAAATTCATTCAAGAGGAACCAGGCTCAATTTGGCGATGTCGAGGCAGGTCAAGAAATGATGAACCTCGACAAATTCTTCGAGGACGTCGAGAATGTGAAGGATGACATGAAAGGAATCGAGAGTCTTTATAAGAAGCTTCAAGACTCTAACGAAGAATGCAAAACGGTGCATAACGCCAAGAAGGTAAAGGAGCTACGAGCTAAGATGGATGGAGACGTAGGTCAAGTCCTTAAGAGGGTCAAAATGATTAAGCAGAAGCTCGAAGCCCTTGAGAAAGCCAACGCTAATAGCCGTAATGTCCCTGGTTGTGGGCCCGGTTCGTCAACGGATAGGACTCGGTCTTCTGTGGTTAGTGGTCTCGGGAAGAAGCTCAAGGACTTGATGGATAGTTTCCAAGGTCTACGTGCACGAATGAACGATGAGTATAAAGAAACCGTAGAGCGCAGGTCTTTCCTTTTTTAGGTTTCTTGCACCGCAAGCTATTACTATATTTGTCTTTTAGATATGACTATCTTGGAACCGGTGCAGGTATTTCACGATAACAGGAGAACAAGCGGACGAGCAAACAATAGATAACCTGATTGCAAGCGGTGAGAGTGAGAATTTTCTCCAAAAAGCTATTCAGGAGCAAGGAAGAGGTCAGATCATGGACACTATATCTGAGATACAAGAAAGACATGATGCAGTGAAGGAGATTGAGAAGAATCTACTCGAGTTGCACCAAGTTTTCTTGGACATGGCGGCTCTAGTGGAAGCGCAAGGCCAGCAACTGAACAATATAGAGAGTCATGTGGCGAAGGCGAGTTCGTTTGTGAGAAGAGGGACTGATCAGCTCCAAGATGCGAGGGAGTACCAAAAGAGCTCGAGGAAATGGACTTGTTACGCTATCATTCTATTCATTGTCGTCTTTATCCTCCTTCTTATTCCTGCTATGCCTTCTATTATGCTCATGTTGAAGTGAAACTAGAGAGTTTGATCTTGATTCTCACAATCATCTCTTCCCTTATTCATTCTTTCTTTTGGGCTTTATGGGATCGATGGAGAATAGTTAGACTATGGTAACAACCATGGAAAGGAATTGGTAGAAAATGTTTTGAAATACCGGTTTGTTATCACATTTTTAATGCAATCCTGACTTTTAGATGTGTTATCCTCCATCTTTAGTGTTTGATGTGACAAATGTTATGTATTAGGTATTCTATATAATAAAAAACCTAAGGGAAACAAATCACTTCCCTTTTTTTTTATGGAAGCCAACCTTAAGTAAACTATAACAGTTGCTCAAAAAGTATTTAAAAAAAAAAAATCAGGACCTAAATGTGAAAGTTATTTGGGACTTAGTCAAATGCCTTTCTGATTATACACCAAGCAGTCAAGCACTACCTTGCGAGTAGCTATAGTGATGAAATTTTAAATTGTTTTTGTTTATTTTTACATAACGTATCTCTGTGTGTGCATATGTATATGATGTACGCATTATTGTTTTACCCCTTATCATACTGAGATTTCTGTTCTCCTAAAAATATTTTATTAAATTATAAATAGAAGTCAAAATCAAAGGAAAGGGAGACCAGCTAGCCTAGGTCTTGCTGTAAAATTGCTTCGATTGACACACCATAGTTTCAGCCGTTCAGCACACATGAACATGATTTGTATGGTCAATTCCTTATATTTAATTTCAACAGAATTCTGTTACCATTGCAACAAGAAACTACAAGCCAAGTCACATTCACTGGATGTTGAAATGTGTGTATGGTATAAGCCACTAGCCACTGTTATGTTATACTTAGACTTTCCTCTTTTACATTCGGAAGTTTACAAAACCATTATAACGATTGATGATGCGTGTAACTAATAGCTAAAACAAAGAAGTAATCCGTCTTAAAAGTGGCTTAGAATCTTCTGCCGTATTTGTATAGAGATTGGCCCTTGATTTGGCGTGCAAGCGTGAACCAAACAACACCATAGTTATAGCACTTTTATAATCGAACTGAACAATCAAACATTTTAGCGCGTTGTGTCAAGACACATGGCGGTGAGTCAAAGAAAAACCCCAAACGGCAAACACAATGGGCGCCACTGGCTATGGACCATCCTTCCTTTAGTTGACCTTGAATTCATTTATCATTTTTCCAATACTTTTTCTCCTATTGTTTAATTCATTTTTGCGTAGATATTTTACAAATTTAGTCTCTTATCTCCTTCATATAAACATCTTCTCTTTATCACGCATCACTACACAACGTTCAGAATTTTAAAATCCTACAAATACGTTATTATTCGTTCCTCTCATATATTAATGTTCTGGCAGTCACCATATTTACGTATTTGACAATTATGTAACTAGATTATTTTTTGCCGTGAGTTTGGATTTGAAATAAAAAGAAAGAAACAATTTGGTTGTGTTAAAAACCTCGGACCTATTCAAGGGCTATTTAGGAATTTCGGAGTATAAGACCATCGTTATCGCCGTTCTTTAGCAAGGTTTTTAGTGTAATTGGAATTAAAAATAAATCAAAATTAGCTTTTATTAGAAAAAACGTTCCTTGATTAAGGGACAATACTAAACGTTTCTTAGTAACACGTGTCTCTCATTGAGGAATTTGGATTTCTTCTCTCTCCATCTCTCTCTTGACAAAAATTGTTCTTCTCTTCACATCTCTCTCTGTGATTCTCCTCATCGCATCCTCTGTTTCTTGATCTCTATATTCTTTTCATGATAATAACGGGAAAAGGCACAATCAAAGAAGGAGAATGAGATCCCTAATGTGTAAAATCACACAACGAGAAGCCGCATAGATTGATGAGACCTTGATGCGTCCTCTTGGCTTCTCCGTTGATCAGCTCATGGTCTTCCTTTCTTCTTCTCCCTCTTCCGCTTTTGATTTTACCCGCAGAGATTGATCAGACCTTGATGGGTCCTCGTGGGTGAGGTAATTGAATCATCCCAATCTTTGTTCTGTTTTGAGTTAAAAGAACATAATGTAGTGTATGTTCTATCTAATTAACAAAGTTCAAAGATTTTTCTCTCGTCTCTAATCTCACAAGTAGATGTAATCATTACAAAATTTTCAGTTCTTGGTTTTGAAGTATGTAAGATGTTTTTTCCAGGTTTATCTTGGCGTGGTTAAGGTCTTACATGGATTGTATGGCTTGAGATCAATTTCCCTGCAGTGGCTGAGGTTTCCAGAGCAGTACAGGTCCAGGATCACTGCAATAAATGGATGAAACCGCCACCAGGAGATTGATCAAAGTTGCTTTATTACCATTGTTGCTGGGAAGAAGCTCTTGAAAGTTCTGGTCTTGGTGGTGATAAGCTTAGCACGGTACTACTCTTTTAGATTGATCAAAGTTCAGAGCTTTGACTCATTCAGTTTAGATGCTAAATGACAGCCGGGAAGTGAAAGATGATTCCTTAAGCTGCTGGTGTCATCATCCCTTTAGCTTTGACCCTTCTGGTCCACAACGCTAAGAGAGACAAAGAAACGAGGAGTGACTGTCGACGACGTCGGTGGAGAGCCTGGTCACACCGTTAGGAACCACAGGTTCAAAGATCCAGTCAGCTCCCACTGGAAAGACATCTCCACTTTCCCGGAGCTCTTCGACATCTCGTGTAAGAACCACAGCGACAAGTTTTTCCTCGGGACCAGGAGGCTGATCGCTAGGGAGGTCGAGACTAGCGAGGACGGGAAAGTGTTTGAGAAGCTTCATTTGGGTGATTACGAGTGGAAGACGTTCGGGAAGACGCTTGATGCTATATAGTTTCGCTTCTGGTTTGATTAGGATTGGTTACTAAGAACCAACCTAAAAGTACCAGCAATAATTTCCCTTTTTTTTAATGTTCCTTAGCATTGTTTCTTAGCTCAAAAATACTAATAAACAATGCTAAGACCTTTCTAGCAATAATGTTGACGAGCCCAGATTTTTCAAATCACATATAGCCTCTTTATTTTGAATAATTTCTTTATTCCCCTAACTTTTTCTTACTCAAATTCGCTCTTTTCTTTAAATTACATTTAGCCCATTTATTTTGAATAATTTATTTATTCCCCTTAACTCTTTCTTTTAATTTATTTATTCTTCCTAACTCTTTCTTTATTCAAATTCGCTCTTTTATTACAAGCTATTTTCCAGTTGATCAAAAAATATAATTAACATCAAGTGATTCAAGTCTATATAAATGGTTACATAAATTTGATGTCGATGCTGTAGTAAGATTGCGGAAACTAAATATTTTATTTTAATAAATGTGTATATTTATTAAAATATACTTAGTCATTGGAAATTTACATGCGGCTTTTTAGCACCTGAAACCAAAGACCGTTCACGGTGAATCATATGGTGACGCTCCGGCAGCGTCTTTACTTACTTCGGTCTCTAGTTTGGACCACTTCGGTAGGTCCATGACACTCAGTTATCAAAAAAAAATGTAGTATATTTCTTACGTATGAATCTATCCTTATATCACGAAATTATATATGTGAACGTTATATAGAAACAAATTTCAAACTTAGAAAGAATATGGATAAGAGTTCCACGTAACTATTGGTGCATTGTTTCTTCTTGTAAAACAAATTTTTGAGTGGTTGAAAACAACTATTTGTGAACAAAAAACTTTATATCTGTAAAGAAAGATTTGAAGTCACGTTATAAGAAAAACCATGCTGCATCCCATGAAACAAGTTAATTCTAGAAACATGTATCCAAAACGAATTTAATGTTTTTTTCAAAAAAAAAAAGCGAATTGAATGTTATCCAAATAGATAAAGACAACTAGTTGGAGCGTCCAATGAAGTGCGATCGTTGCTGATTAGTATATGACTTGTACAATTAATTTTGCCACCCAGTCCACCGACCTCTCGACTCTTCTTTTACGTTTAATGCGATGATAACAAGCGATAAATTAACGTTACCATTATCTGGTTTCAAGTATATATGTGTATATAGAAGGAAGAGTCAATAGTGAATACTTCCACGATAATTAATACGTATGAACTGATGTTAGTCAAATTATGGGTACAAAGTACATAGTTTAGAGTACTATGTTGAACGTATTAAAAAAATCAACATGAATGGTTTAATGTTATGATTGTATAATGTATGTCATAGTTCTATAGATATTAATTTTTGTAACATACAGTTATATAAATGTTTTGTTTGAGTATATTTGGAAATTACTCGATGTGTATTTGGAATTGGATAGAGCCGTTGAACCATCAAATGGGTCTTAAAAGTAATAATTGTAAGATGACAAAAAGAGGAAGAAGAAGAAGTAAGAACTAAATTTGATTTACACTTTTACAGTCATCCGGACATATGCGAGAATGTTATTGAGATATCCACATTACACAGTAAGATTTGGCAACCCACAACTTTATTTTTCTAGTAATATTGATTTGTCAGTTTTTGGTAGGATTTAATTTGTTTAGTTTATGTTTACTTTATATTTATTAAAACCATTTCTTTCAATCATGATTATTAGTTATAGAGTTATGCTCATTTATGTTTTATAGGAAAAAAAACTATACTATTATTCTTTTCTTATCATTTACTTATTATTTAAAATATAAGGAAATATATCCTATCACAACTATGCTCTAGCCAAGCCACGTACTAACATTTGTAATAATTCCACTTGCTCTTAAAAGTCAATATACGCATGATGCAGTTAATAACATGTTCACATAGAAATATTTCTTTTTAAAACATGTTCACATAGAGGTCACCAAGTTGCTCAAAATCATGAAACAGCAAAACCTTATTCAATTATCTTATGATGTGGATAATTAGCAAAAGATTAATTACGATAAACATCAAATTATTCTGATTCACAGCTAATATAATACGAAAGTAGTCAAATACAGCTCAACACTTATACCCTTCTCTTCTCCACTGTCTATATAAATAACCCTGTTAAGTAATGTCTGATCTCTCCATCAAACTTCTTTTCAATTTCGCTTACATCTTAGCAGAAGAGAAGGGTCATTAGAAGAAGAAAAAAAACTAAAAACTTTAGGGTTCTCTTTTAAATTTTCTTTCAAAAATGCCTGCCGGTGGGTTTGTCGTTGGAGATGGCCAAAAGGCTTATCCCGGAAAACTCACTCCCTTTGTTCTCTTCACTTGCGTCGTCGCTGCCATGGGTGGTCTCATCTTTGGATACGATATTGGTATCTCTGGTAAGTATCTAACAATTTCTCAGCTTTACATTTTCACCCCACAAGTATCTATTTAGATATCATACATCCCCATGTTCGAAACTTTAGTAATGGTTCCATAATGAAACAACAACAAAACTGCCTCTTATGTTTCTCTCCATTCATAAACACCCATATGACTCAAAAACACATAATCATCAATACATAGATTTTTAAAAATTTCCCCATATGTTTCTATAAAGTCATGAAAACCAAATCGACCTGATCAATTTTTATATAACAGGTGGTGTGACGTCGATGCCGTCTTTTCTGCGGCGTTTTTTCCCGTCGGTTTACCGTAAACAGAAAGCAGACGCGACAACGAATCAGTACTGTCAATACGATAGTCCAACGCTTACGCTGTTCACTTCGTCGCTGTATTTGGCAGCGCTAATTTCGTCGCTTGTGGCTTCCACTGTGACGAGGAAGTTCGGACGACGGCTCTCGATGCTCTTCGGCGGCATACTCTTCTGCGCTGGAGCTCTCATCAATGGCTTTGCTAAACACGTTTGGATGCTCATCGTCGGCCGTATCTTGCTTGGTTTTGGTATCGGTTTCGCTAATCAGGTCCGTCACTAATACCCATAAACTTCAATTATGATGATTTTATCTATATTACTAACCATAATAGTAACATTATATATTTTCATTTTCATATTTAAGTCACGGGTAGAAAAAATCAAATTGGATAAACTTTCTACGTGATATATCTTATAAAATTCAGTGAACTGAAACTTATATTTATTTCGCTATAAATGTACCTTGGTTTTAAAAAAAAAGTCATGGACCCACTTCCTTTGAACATCATCATCAAAAAATTAGGTCAAGTTGACGTTATTATTTTTCTCTTGCCTTTACTATCAGTTTACAACGACGTTCATTATATTATATGATGCAATTATTTGTGTTTCTTATTGGATTGTATTTGACTGAATATCCAAAACTGCACATGGTCTGACCTTTTAACCCATGACGTCTCTTTCTCCTTATTTTCGATGATTTAATCAGTTAATATATTGTTTTTGACGTCATTATCGTATAAGTTAACTGTTTGATCACTCATTGATACGGTTCTTTACTTGGAAGTTAGAAAAGGTCATATTCGGACCGTATGAATTTGAGGTTATAAAATATTGACTTAACTGACCTACATGTTTACATGTTATAAATTTATGTTTACAGTCTGTGCCACTTTACCTATCCGAAATGGCTCCATACAAATACAGAGGAGCGCTAAACATCGGCTTCCAGCTTTCAATAACTATCGGAATCCTCGTAGCCGAAGTACTCAACTATTTCTTTGCCAAAATCAAAGGAGGTTGGGGATGGCGGCTCAGTCTCGGCGGCGCGGTGGTCCCTGCTCTGATCATAACACTCGGCTCCCTGATCCTCCCTGACACTCCCAATTCAATGATCGAGCGAGGCCAGCACGAGGAGGCCAAAACCAAGCTTAGAAGAATCCGTGGCGTCGATGACGTAAGCCAAGAGTTCGACGATTTAGTCGCAGCTAGTAAAGAGTCACAGTCGATAGAGCATCCGTGGACAAACCTCCTCCGCCGTAAATACCGGCCGCATCTCACCATGGCCATTATGATTCCCTTCTTTCAGCAGCTTACCGGAATCAATGTGATTATGTTTTACGCTCCCGTTTTGTTCAACACCATTGGTTTCACGACCGATGCTTCTCTCATGTCCGCAGTGGTCACTGGCTCCGTTAATGTCGCCGCCACGCTCGTGTCGATCTATGGTGTTGACAAGTGGGGACGTAGGTTTCTCTTTCTTGAAGGCGGTACACAAATGCTAATATGCCAGGTTAGGAAACACATCTACTTTCTTAATTTATTGGATATAAAAATATTTGACTTATCATATGAAGTCATGACGTAAATGAATGTCTAGATATCAACTATAATTAGATAGAAACGTGTATATATATATCATGATTTTGACCTCATTATATGGTTTTCAAAATCTATTTGCATGCATTGGTCTATCCATTACACTAATGTAAATATGGTGTTCGTTTGTTCTTGTGTGATTATAGGCTGTGGTTGCTGCATGCATCGGGGCCAAGTTTGGGGTGGACGGGACCCCTGGTGAGCTGCCAAAGTGGTACGCTATAGTGGTTGTAACGTTTATATGCATCTATGTGGCGGGTTTCGCGTGGTCATGGGGTCCACTAGGGTGGTTAGTACCTAGTGAGATCTTCCCGTTGGAGATAAGGTCAGCCGCTCAGAGTATTACAGTGTCGGTGAACATGATCTTCACGTTTATAATCGCGCAGATCTTCCTGACAATGCTTTGCCATTTGAAGTTCGGTTTATTCCTTGTATTTGCCTTCTTCGTGGTGGTGATGTCTATTTTTGTCTACATATTCTTGCCGGAGACTAAAGGGATTCCGATTGAGGAAATGGGACAAGTGTGGAGGTCACATTGGTATTGGTCAAGGTTTGTGGAGGATGGTGAGTATGGGAATGGGCTTGAGATGGGCAAGAGCAGTAACCAAGGAACTAAACATGTTTGATTTTATTTAGCTTGTTTTAAATAAGTTTTAAGAAAGAAAAAAAGATTTGTAATTTGTAATTTCGGTAAGAAAAAAGAAGTATATTAGTCTACATATAATGTTTATATTATGCATATGATTTTTTTATATCTATGTTTCCGACTTAGACGCGCCTCCTAAATTTATCTTCTCATTCTCTCGCGTACTCTTGACTTATATATTTAGAATCCCGAAGGAGAAAAACGAAAAGAATTTTGTCATGGATACCTTCCCCTTCATGCGGATGATCGTACGTGTTTCTTTGTCGTATAAACTTATGGAAGCGGTAAAGAACAAATAAAGATTGTGACGGGTCTGTATCTTCTTTGTTTTTGTAACACAACGAGTCTGTATCTATTAACATAAGTAACCCTGAAAATGTTAAATGCAATTGGTTTTATGTATTCAAAAGGGCAGTGTCATCCTAACAGATCAGGAGGACTTTAGCATACAATAAATGCCAACTTTATCTCAGTTAGACTTTTCAGTTCATCCAAAGGAAAAAAAATATTGTACAAATGTATAGAACTGGATATAAACTAAAATATCAAAAATGAATTCAGTACAAACTTTATCAGTTCATCCAAAGGAGAAAAAAATATTATACAAATGTATAGAACTGGATATAAACTAAAATATCAAAAATGAATTTATGATAATTTTTATCTGTTTTTCTGATTTTTTATGTAAGAAAATCTTAGAGGCAGTGATATGATATCTTGGTGTTGACAATTATTAAAATATATACTGGGCTTTTAGGCCCATTTGTAATAAATCTGAGCCCATGTACCGTTGAAAATCTTTAATTTTTTTTTTTGTCAACGAAAATCTTTAATTTTTATACAGCACTTTTTCAAATTCTATTCGTTAAGAGGAGAAAAAAGAAAGAAAATTCAAATCGGAGAAAACATCGGAAGGAAGATGGCGGGATCCCTAACAGCATCAGTCCACCGAGGAAGCGCGGAGGCTTCAGAAATTTCCAGGTGGATAACCAGTTTCGCTCGGTTTCCATCTTCTCCAGCTCCGTATCCAGTACTTGTTCCTCTCGGAAAGAGTGAGCTAAGTTCGTCGCCCGATGGGACGTGGCTGTCGACGTCTATTTCGACGGTGAATCTCCGGCTGGTGGACGAAGTGAACAGATCCGATGCGATCCTCTCCGTCGAACTCGCCGGCAAAATCCTCGTGAGTTGAATTTCTTTAGATCGGATTTGCTAGTTGCTACTCTTGGTCTTTAGTTTGGATTGGTGTTCGCGATGGTTTAGGCTTACTAGATTTCGTGAATCGAGATCTAAGTTGATTTCCCCTGGTGTTTGATTGTTCAATCTATATACAGGAAGAACACTACATTTCAAAGCTGAATTTCTCGTGGTGGCCTTGCATCACTAGCGTTTCTGAGTTTCCACCTCGTGGCAGCCGAGCGATTCTCGTTAGCTACATGGATTCTGAAAACGAGGCAACCTCCTAACACTCAAATCTCTTTTGAAAGCTTAATAGTGTACTAAGATTTGGTAGTTGTTCACGAGTTAGATACTTCAGCAATGTGATTGAAATCGTATTGCTTACTGTGATTGTTGATCTTCTTCTCCAGATTCAAAAGTTCGCTTTAAGGTTCTCCACATGTGATGCAGCGGTTACCTTTGTGGCAGCTCTTACGGTTAGCCATTTACTGCAAAGAGCTGCTTTACATGGATATTTCATTAACCTGACTTCAGTTTATTAGCTGACTTTCTTCGAGTCATAGCCAATTCTTCCTGTTCGTTTGTTCTGTTTGCAGGAGAAACTCAAGGGCTTAGAGGAAGCTGGGCTCCAGGAACGTGAGCCTGATGCTAGTTTCCAGTCAGATTACAACCCTGGAAACGAGACTATCCCCAGGTTATATCACATTACAGTGTTGTGAACTTGTATAAGTACTTTAGCCAACAATGGTAAACTCTCTTTGCAGAGCCACTGTGGAAGAGCCGAACATGGTTAAACATCTTGGTAGCTATGTCCCTGAAATGCAAGCAAGGCTCGAGTATCAAGATGGAAAAATCTTACACCCACCACAATCCACGCTTAGTCATATCTCTAACGAGAATTGCAGTAACCTCCCTCCAAATTTCACCACCTTACCATCTGGTTGCTTCCCCAACTCCACTCTAGGTAATCTTCACAATTCATCTTGCTTGTTCTAGTTTAAGATATATAGCTTCTTTAGTATATTTTATTAACAAGTTTTCTTCCCATGAAACCGGCTATAGATGCAGGCCAAACAACTGTAAAGCAGGATCCTGGTCTTAAGTCACAGATACTGGTATAGCATAAAAACTTGAGTTTTGATTCTTTCACCAAACTCTCTTTCTACAGACCAACACAGTTCTAATGATTTCTTCTGGATTTTGGAAATTCGACCTTTTTGTTTTGACAGAAGTAAATGTTGATCAGATATAAGATGATATCTCGCTAAGCTGATTTTGTTCGAATCATAGCCAATGATTCCTGTATTTGTTGTTCTGTTTGCAGGAGAAACTCAAGGGCTTAGAGGAAGTTGGGATCCAGGAACGTGAAACTAGGTCCGAGACTAGTTTCCAGTCAGATTACAACCCCGGAAATGAGATTATCTCCAGGTTAGAGCTCATTACGGTGTTTCCAATTTGTACAAGTGTTTTAGCCAACAATTTAGATATGGAAAATACTCTCTGCAGAGCCATTGAGGAAGAGCCTAATATGTTTAAACCTCCTGATAGTTATGTTCCTGAGATGCAACCAAGGCTTGAGTATGAGGAGATACCAGAAGGCAGTGCTGCACTTTTGGCTAAGAACTCACAAACACCAAGGCAAGGAAATGTTGCTGGTAAAAGTGATGCTACTGTGATGGAAGCAGAAAACCTGGCTCGATTGGTTCCCAATCCTGCATCAAAGCCTGCGTGTCCTGATCCAGTGGGCCTGGACGAAAATGAGAAGGATAAAATGAGAGCTAGAGAAAAACAACTTGAGGAAGCTAGAAGGCTTGCTTCTCTGCACAGGAAAAGGAAGCCAGACAGAATCGACTATGAAGCAGCAATTCGTTTTCAAAAGCGTGCACCTGCAGATGAAGATCGTCCTGCATTACCAACTACTACCACCGAACGACTTGAAGCACAGCTAGATGTTGCAAGGAACAAAATTTCTCAAGGACAGGATGCTCCAGCAGCTATATTGCAAGCGAACATGCTCAATGATCCAGAATCAACTTGGAAGAGGCCAAAGCTGATGCTACCATCAGACAACGACTTTGAGGGCATTCCAAAGATGGGCTACGCCACTGACCTTCTTGCAGAGAATGAGGAGCTACCAGAAGGCAGTGCTGCACTTTTGGCTAAGAACTCACAAACCCCAAGGCAAGGAAGTGTTGCTGGTAAAGTTGATGCTATTGTGTTGAAAGCAGAAAAGATTCAAACGCCTGATCCAATGTTGTCCCCTTCGATTAATCCTGCTGCTGCTGCTCTTACTCCAAGAATTGGCTTGACGCCAGCAAGGGATGAACTTCACCATAATGGAGAAGACATGGACAACATGGATGAAAGTGAGGAACTCATGAGAGGAGAGAAAGCTGAGCCAGAGGCTGAGGAGGAAAACGCTGGAAAGACTCTCGTTACACTGAAATTTCTATGCCACTTTAAAAGGAGGATGCATAGAAATTTTAGCAAGAAGGTAGATAACATCATGGAAAGAGATGGAAGAGTCTCTGTAGACGTAAGCCGACACCATTTTGTAAAAGATTATGACTATCTGATTGTCTCGATCTCTGCCCTCGAGGTAACTCACCGACTACTATTTATTATTTTATTACAGAACTTTGATATCATCATTAAATTTATTATAGAACTATGATATCACCATTAAATTTCTGTTTTCCAGGATTCTGAAGAGGAAATCTCTCCCACGCTGGAAGCTGCACGTCAGCTTTACAGCTGTTGCTCTCACTGCAGGGGCAAACCACATCTCCAACGTCTGTTGGTTGGAGATGCTAAGATAGGTATGGTTGCAGATAGGTTGAAGAACTCCTTCCATACCAGCTACATCGATTTTGTAAGTAACGGTACAAATCAAGAAATCTTTAGAGGCATCTACGAGGGTATACACGCACATATCACAGAAGACCATTCCAATATGTTTGAGAGGTTCACGGTTGAGGTAAATTTTTTGTTAATTTAGTTTAATTTATTTTTTCACTTTTAAGTGTTTTGATTAACTCTGATATTGTTCATGATCACAACAGCTTTGGGGACCTCCGAATGAGGTGAAAAGCGCTTTTGAAGAAGCTATTGTGGAGCTGAGAAGAAATTGTTTCCAAAATTAGAACTATCTTGCTCTATGTCTTGACATACGATATAACTCTAATATCCTTTAACAGTATCTCTTGCCTAATGACAGCTATTTTAGTACATTCATGGAAATGTATATTGTGTAACTCTCACTTCACTAGAACACGATCTTCATTTTGTGGAATACTATCATTTGCTTGTGTAGCACTTGCTTCTGGAATTTCCTCAGGTTGATTCGGTGAAGAATTTGAGGTTGTTGGTATAACTCCCCCTATCTTCCCAGCCTCCAAACCTGGAAAGTCAAACACGACAGGATGCAGCAACACTTGAGTGTTTGGGCCGCCATTATCTTTAGAACATGATGAATTTTCCACACATGCAAAAAGATAAAGCAACCTAACACTTTAGCTGCTTTTGCAATAAACCGTCATACGTGCCAGTTGATACGCGTAATCTGAGCTAACCGAAATGTTCAAGACCCACACATAGGATATATACCTGATTCCAACATATTGATGATTCTGAGAGCTGTTCAGACAGAAGGATCTTAGTTCAAAGGACCCATTCAGAGAGCTCAGAGTTTGCCTAATCAACGAAGGATTTGATGTGGTTTTATCTGCAAAGCTATAATTTGAGAACATGGGTAAACAAAGCAAAGCAAGGAAAGTAAAAGAATGATACACAACTTTCCTCTATCTGGGTCTACGAGAGATTTCAATGTTTGAAATTCATAATATGAATTATGAATAAAATATTAGATACAAAGTGTCCCCGCGTCTGGTTTAACACAAAACTGTTTCTTTCGGATGAATATGAATGGGACCTAATAGTTATTCAGATATTCAAACAAATAGTGGTGACCAAGCGGTGACGGAGCAGAGCTACGTACATGTATGGTTGACCGGTTATATACCAACGGTAAACGATGATAACCAGTTAACTAGACGTCGCATTTTCGATCATTCGTGTGCATACAACAATGCATCGAATGTTTGACTAAGTAAAAGGAGTTTTTGTTCTCTTTGAATAATAATCTCCTAGACATTATTTGCGAAGTGACATGAACCAAAATCAGTCTAACAAAAAAAATGATAACATGTCTTAAAAGAAATGTGACATGGTATTAATTAAACAAGCTGATGTCGGAACTGGAGAAACATACGATCATCGGCTTGAAACTATGAAAAAACTTTTTTTTCTCTCTCGACGGTTAGGATTTTTTCAAAGAAAATGTTTATCATCTTTGACGTCTTAGCTGGTAAAAAGAATGGTCAATTTGGTATCAAAATGAACGAAAAAAATGAAACTCGTAAGTTCTAGTTTATCAGGTTGTCCGATAACAATATTAAAATTCAAGAAAGCAGAATACAAAAAGATAAAACAGCACTTAAGCGTCTGCTATAACAGAGAATAAACTTTCGAAATAATAAACAGCACCTAGGCGTTTGCTAGGTTTGAAGAGTAAATCATAAGATTTGTCATGGATATCATATATCACCAGTGGTTGCAATCTTCCGTTACCCAAAGTAATAACTTATTCTTGTTCAGAATGGCGATTGGTAAGAGATGGCATTCACCAAACCAAGAAGAAGTTTTGGTGAGATCCAGCGAACACATTTTCTTCCATGTCTTGGTGCCGCCTGAAGAATCAAACGACCATATCAAGTGGGTGGGCCATTTTCTCCGAGATATGCACAAGCGGTTATCGAGGATTGAGATGAAGACGTCTACGTGCATGAGCAAAGGGAGCTTTACATATGACTTGGAAAGTCTCAGTGTGATGATCAAGAGATAATATCTTGGTTTCTTCACACTCGGTTAACCAATAAAGTGACCATCAAAATACACGGGCTTCTGGTAAGAAAACAGAGAGTAATCTGTATAATTCTACACAAAACCAAATCCCAAAAGTGTTGTAGAAAGTTTGGCAAACAAATATTCTGATGCTTGACTCAGTCCATTAAGAATTTTGAATGTTTACGTACTCTGTTCTTGTCTGAAAGAACCCAGGTGAAAATCGCATATAGATCTCCTCATTTAAATTACCATGAAGAAATGCATGGTGGACATCCATCTCGCAAAGCTCTCAGTTCTTGGCTAAAGCTACCTCCAAAAGAATCTCATGGTTTGAAGCTTGACAACCAACCACGTCTTATATTGCTCGATCAAGACGTACTGAGTTTTATTTTTAACACTCATTTGCCACCTGAAACATGTACTCCCGTCAGAAAATCACTCAAATCCCAAGTTATACTATACCTAGCGTTTACTGTTTACCCGCTTCTGCATAAGTTGTTGGTTCATCACATATGGTGATTGAAGCAAGAAAGGCCTGCTGCAGGATAGACTTTTTCTTCACATAAAGCATAATTCTTTTGTGTACATATCACATTACTTTGAAAAATTATTGACGATAATGTCGACGTAAAAAAACAGGGCGCCAAAATGATGTGTTACTTGACTGCTAAGGAACTTCCTTTTTCATAATTAGCTGTTATTCTACGGAATCGGACCTAGTCATGATCATTTGATCAGTTATATCCCAACAGTAAACGACGATGACCAGTTTCGATCATTCGTATGTTGGATGTTTGAATAAGTAAGAGGGTTTAACTAAATTTTCATTTTTGTTCTTTTTGAATAATAATATTATTCAATCAAAGAGATACCTACTGTCTCTTTTTTTGGTAAACAACCTACTGTCTCTTTGGTAAGCTCTAGTTAACCAGGTCCGATAACAACATTAAAATCCTAGAAAGTAGAAACAATGAAGAAAATGTTTTATTACAATGGTTCATCAATTAGTAGAAACAAAAAGAAAAAATAATTAATTTGGTAAAACAGAGAATAAGCTTTCGAAATAATAAACAGCACCAAGGCGTCTGGTAGGTTCGAAGAGTAAATCATAAGTTTTGGTATGGAGATCATATATCACCAATGGTTGCAAGTATACATGACTATGAAGTAATAACTTATTCTTGTCCAGAATTGCGATTGGTAAGAGGTGGCATTCCCCGAACCAAGACAAAGTATTGGTGAGATTTAGCGAACACATTTTCTTCCATGTCTTGGTGCCGCCTGAAGAATCCAACGACCATATCACTTGGGTGGTATATTTTCTCCTAGATACGCACAAGCGGTTATCGAGGATGGAGATGAAGACGTCGAAACGGCCACGTGCATGAGCAAAGGGAGCTTTACAGATGACTTGAAAAGTTTCGGTGTGAAGATCAAGAGATAATATCTTGGTTTCTTCACACTCGGTTAACCAATAAAGTGACCCATCAAAATACACGGGCTTCTGGAAAGAACGAATCCGATAAGGAGAAGCAGAAACAAGGTACCTCCAAGCATTGGTTCTAAAATCGAAAACTTCACAGGTAGTAATGTTGTCTAGGTCAAATTCGGATGAATTATATAAATAAACCGGCTTATACGTGCCCATGACTTTGTCTTTACCAAATCCGAGCCCAGGAGTTGGACAGTACAATCTCTCCTTGAGGAGCTGTTCATAGTTTGAAAGTGGAAAACTTCGTTGATATCTGGTGGCGGGGTTCACCACGACACTGACACGCAGTTCTACTAGTGAGTAGAAGCATATTAGACCGTCACAACTACCATGGCAGAACGTGCTGCCCGAAGTAGGAAAACTGACCGTGGAAACTATTGATGACCCCAGCACAATTCTTTGAGCATCTGTTTCCTCATCACTATAATCATCAGTATATTTGAGAGACACACAAAGAACATCTGGACCTCGTGATTGCCTACGACGGATCAGTTGTGTTTCTTGGAAACGTCGGGACTCGATTGTTGATTTCCAATTCTTGGATATACACTTGAATCTAAGTAGAGATTCCACGGGAAGTCTTTCAAGGATGAGCTCTGCCACATCGTGGGGTAATAGTTCCACACTCGTGCAATGTCTTTTCAACATTGAATTTAAATTGATCAAGAGTGACGACCAAGGCTTTGTCAATATATATGTACGTACACACGAGCACCCTACGAATTGGAAAAAAAGAAGAAGAAGTAAAACTTCATTCCATTGAGGCAAAGGAAAATTTCCTCTTTATCAAAAAATAATGTATATATTACTGATGTTGATGATTAAATGGAAAAAAACTCAAAGGAAAATTTCCTCTTTATCAAAAAATAATGTATATTACTGATGTTGATGATTAAGTGGAAAAAACTCAAAATGAAATTACAGATTTCAAAAAAAAAATTGATATCAGAATAACAAAACAAAGAAAATTAAAGAGTGACTACCTCAGGCAATGGTCGCATCAAATCTTTACTCCTGGGCTTTTATAAATTCTCAGGAAACTACTTCTCTTCCCTTCTTCCTTTAAGAGAAAACGTTAATGTAGATGCAGAGGCGGAAGAGATCTCATCTCATAGGAAACTCAAACCTAGTTAGATTCAAACCCTAATGTCTTTTTTCTTTGTTTTTCTATTGGATTTTGTGTTTTCTTTTTTTTGGGGGGGGGGGGGGGGGGGGGGGGAGGGTTAGAAACCCAAATATGTATAGAGAAAATATCATTAAAAACCATGAAGTTGGCAAACATTAAACATTGGAACTCAATCGCTAACATTTTAAATAATGGAACTTGTATCAATAACACATTAAACATCAAAACTGTAATACTTACCGCACACGTCAGAATTGTGACCGGTTACTGTTCACTAGCAGGTAAAACCGGTGACATGGCGGTTTACTTATTAAAAAAAATATTTTTAATCAATAAAAATAAATAAAATAAGATAAAATTCAATATAAATTCTAAAAACTGATAAAAATTCAGGAAAATTCAATAAAAACTGTAAATTATAAATTCAAAAAATAAATAATAAAAAAATATATTTATAAATTCAAAAAATTATAACAAAATAAAAATAAATTACAAAATGGATTAAATTAAGAAAATTTGTAAAAATAATTAAAATAAACTAAAATTAAAAAAAAAATTTATTTTTACAAAACAAAATTATAAACAAAAAAAAATTTGAATTTATATTTTTTCTTGCTATTTATTAATTTTCAGTTTTGCATCCTTCGGATCCTAGAGATTTGGACCCAAAAATTACCTATTAATTATAACTAAATTCCGTTAAATTTTTCTTTTTTGATGCGTAATCTTACATTATAACTATTAATAAATAAAGAAAGAAATTTAGTATTTCATATATAAATTACTAAAACAACAAAATAAAATAGGAAGTTAAAATATTGGAGACGGACAAAAAAGTCTACTCTTATATCGAATTTAATGTAACCGAAAAATATAACATGTCTTGTGAAGAGATATCATCTCCGTCAAATTCCCAAAACTACGATTCATCCTTCAACCTAAAACACAGAGCTAAGAACAATTTTAATATGTCCAAAGATATCAGAGCCACATCTGGGGATTGTGTTTAAACTCCCAAAGGAGATTACACGTTGGAACTTATACAAATGATATCTGCTATTATGGTTACCATCGAAAGTGCTTCAGACGCGTGTATGGCTGAAGATATGGATGAAGCTCTAGAAGATACCACATGAAAAATGAATGACGTAATACACTTTCCTGTAATGACGTAATACACATTGTAAGGACACCAATGTATGCTTTAGCCCATTGGGCGTAATTAATATCAATTGACAAAAAAAAAAGTGGAAAAAGAGTCTAGTGAACTAAATCACCATTAAAGATTTAAGAGAAACTAGATCACCCGCGCGCCTGCGCGAATTTATCTTTTGATTCACATATTTTATATACATGTTGTATATTATTTAAGATTTATAATATAAAAAGTTAGAATGATTCGGAACCAAAAAATCGACCCGGACAAAAAAAATCAAATACATACTTAGATTCAAATGTTGAGAACTCGAAGAACTCATACTTGAAATGAACAGATTTATACCCGACCCAGTGAGCTAAATTTTAAACATAATATCTTTTGTTATATTTTTAATTCATTTTTTAGGTTGGTGAAATTTACTATTTATTCGGAAGATTTTTGGTTAACTTAATGGTATATATTCCTAGGTTTCTTTTTTTTCTGAACAGGAAAAAAAAAATTTGGGTCTTGATTAAATTTATCTTATATAACAAATTGCTGCTATAAATAATTTTTATATAAACTAATTTGTAACAGTAATATCATTTTTGTTATAAATTAGTATATCATGGTTTATAGGTTCAAAGTATAGAGTTAGTCGTCTTCATAGTATTGCTAATATTGATAGATGCAAGTTAATGAATACATATAATATATTGTATTATTAGTAATTTGTCGTATAGTATTATATGTTAGTAGATGTATTATTAATAATCTATCTTATATTATAATATGCTAGTGGATGTATCTAGCTTATAGTAAAATATATGCAATATAAGGAAACATGCGTAGTGGATATAATAATAAGGTAAGAAGTGAAAAACTATGATAATGGTTGATATTAATTATTTATAAAAAGGCATGTCTAATAATAAGTAGATTAATATAGCATTAATTACATAAGGTCCAACTTTAAAAATCCACATAGAAGAAGTTGTAATGTTTCTGTTTTAATAAAATAGATGTCAAAATTACAAAGGTTCACTTAAACAAACCAAATTTAGTTTGATAAAACAGAAAACAAACTTTCAAAATAATAAACAGAACCTACAGGGCTGGTAGAAGGTTTGAAGAGAATATCATAAGATTTGGTACATAGATCATGTATCACTAATGCGTCAAAGTAGTCACGACCTTGGAGCAACAACTTGTTCTTGTCCAAAATTGCTACTGGTGAGAGCGCAAACTTGGGTTCGCCAAACCAAGAAAAAGTTTTGGTGAGATCTATCGAACACATTAACATCCACGCACTTGAAGAAGAATCGAACGACCATATCTCTTGGGTGGGCCAGTTTTTCTTGGATACGCACAAGCGATTATCAAGGATACAAATGGTGACGCTATAAAGGTCGTCAGGTACATGAGCAAAGGGAGCATTGCAGATGACTTGGAAAGATTCAGTGTGAAGATCAAAAGATAAAATCTTGGTATTTTCTTCGCACTCGGTGAGCCAGTAAAGTGAACCATCTAAATACACGGGATGACGGTGAGGATTTATCCGATAAGGAGAAGCATGGTGAACGTACCTCCAAGCTTTAGTGCTAAAATCGAAAACTTCACAAGTGGTGGCGTTGTCTAGGCCAAACTCGGATGAGTTATATAGAAAAACCGTCTTGTATGTGCCGGTGAGTTTGTCTTTACCGAATCCAAGTTTCGGAGGTGTGAAATACACGTGTTTTTCAGACATGTCGTTTACGAAGTGTTGAATGGTGGAAAGAGGAAAAGTTTGATCCCATCTAGTGGCGGGATTCACCACGACGTTGACCCTCGGGTCGAAAACAGAGTAGAGGCATACTAGACCGTCACAAGTACCATGGCAGAGCGAACTGCCCAAAGTAGGGAACCTGACCGTATAAGCTGTTGATGACCCAATCACAAACCTTCGAGCATCTGTGTTCAGACCAACATCAGCAAAATAATAAGTGGTGACGAAAAGGGCATCTGGACCTCGTGCTTGCCTACGACGGATCGACTGTCTTTCCTGGAAACTTGGGGAATCGATTGCAGATTTCCACTTCTTGGACACAGACCTGAATCTCAGCAGAGACTTCACCGGAAGTCTCTCCAGTATCAGCTCTAGAACATCGTGTGGAATTGCTTCCACACTCGAGCCATGTCTTCTCAATACCACCCTCGAGCAATGTCTTTTGAACATTGTATCTCGTCGTCTCTAATTGATCAAAAGAGGCTTTATATTATTATTATATATACACACACACGAGCTAGGAATCGGAATACAAAAAAAAAGGAAAACTTCGATTCAGATTATTTCCATTAAGGATAAGGAAGTTCCAACGATTTCCATTCGTCATCCAAGTTTCATCGTATTTTATGAATCAAAAAAATCTCAACAGGATTCATCAAATTAAAACAGCGATATAATAAAAAATAAGATTACCTCGGGGAATAATTGATATCTCTCCTTGGAATAATCTTTTGTTCTTTCTGAGTATCCATGTCAATGAGGCGCTTACAGGCGGACGAGGAGAGATACCGAGATCTCAAGAAGAACTCGGACAGAACTCAAACAAGTTACACCTCTTTGATCTTTTTTCCATTTTTCTTTTTTCTTTTTTCTTTTTTTTACACTAAGTCTTCCATTGTCATATTTATTGTATTGAAAAACGAAAGTAAAAAGAAAAATTTACGAGTTATATTTCGTGTAGACTCTGTACCAAAAGAAAGATTTTCTGAAATATTCACGTATGTTAGTATATTGAGAATACAACAAATTTTTACAATTAAAGTTGTTATTTATCTTTACCATACACTTTCAACAGTTATCAACCAATAAACCATTAGTTTTAATCAATTCAAATATTCTTAGTTAATATTTCTTAAGAATGTACAAAATATCTTAAAATATAGAAAATCTATTTAATAGAACACAAATAAAATTTTCTCTAGTTATATTCTTAAACATCCTTCAATAAATCTTCTCTTGAAACTTTTGTTGTGATCATAGCGTCTGATTGAATGAATGATTTTGTCTTTGATTACCTCGGTTAATAATCTTCCAATTTTTAGTTTACTTCCTTTTCTAGCTAAAGTTAGATTTTTATTTATGTTGCTTCCGCTTTTTCTTTAATCAAAATATGTTTCTTCTTATTTTCGTTTTAAGAGTCAAATTTAAGTGGCTGCTATTGTTTTCTTAGTCCTCTTTGTCTTTTTCTTTTCTTAAAAAGCTGGATATATTATACTATTACAAATTCTAAGAAATATTAAAGACGATTCTATTGCCGACAATTATATCTGTTTTATGAGGATTCAAGTACGATTGCATCACCTGAACTGTTCTATCGAATTCATGCTTGACAATATTCCTTATGTCATGCTGTAGATCTCTTATAAACCGTTTCTCAGCTAATTCACATAATTTCATATATTCCGGGAATTGAAACTCAGATCTACTTGTATAGAAACATTATTGATTCATTAGTCAATCCACAGTCCTCTTTGTTACTCAGTTTATTTTCAATTGGAAGTGTTATCTCTGCAGTTTTTTTGACTAGGCTTTCATAATTCCTGATATCATTTCTGTTAACCCTTTTATGTTAACCCTTTAATATTAACAAAAACTTAAAGTCTATATATACTTTAATTTTTTTGAAATTTAAAATAAAAATAATATATAACATATAACTTTGAATAGTCTATTGCAAAAATTTCAACTTAACATAAAAATTTATTTAGCTTAAATATTTAAATAGAAAATCAATATATATATTTTAAGTATTTTGGACAATTTAAAAACATCTTATGTATTTTGTATATTCTCTTAGATATTAAATTTAAAATAATTGATGTATTTATGTATATAAATCTGGTTTAAATATACTCGGATACCCAAAATATTTTGATTCGGATCGCGTTCAATTCCACTTCTCTAGATACCAAAATTTTGAATCTATTCGAATATCTAACCAATTTGATTTAAGTTTTGTACTACCCTTTCGAATTGGATTTGGTTCGGTTATCTGGATTTGGATTTTTTGTCATATTTTTTATTGTAACAAAATTTTAAACAAATTGATGAGTCATATTGATTTTGGATATGCATTTACCATTTTTAGTAATTTATAGTCATTTTACAAAATTCAAAATATAACATATAAGAAAAAATATAATTTTTTATTATATACTTAATGTTATTGTTTATTTTTTTAATAATACAAAATTAAACCAAAAGTATGGAGTCTTGAATTTCAGATGTATACAGTCCTTTTTCAAACAAGTTGATTTTATTTCAGGTGAATAAGAATGGAACCTAAATTATTTTATACTGGTATTCAAACAACTTATCTTGACCACCAAGCAATCATATTGGCATATTTGACATTAACTCACATATCCTAAAAATTGACCAAAGAGACCATACGCTTCTTTACATATCACATTAGTTTGACTTTTTTGTATGCATGAATGCATCGCTCATCAAAAGATCTCAGTTGCATTATACTGAATACTTTGAATAAGTTAGTGTTTAGTATTGCAATATGGTTCGGAATGTTTACTTCTTCTTTAGAAAATGGCTGACGATTGATCATACTTGTGTTTTCTGCTGTGATTTTCTTATGGAAGGTTGTTTCTTTTGTCTTATTGGGTTAAGGTTTTGGTGAAAGGATTAACATAGGTTTGTTAAAGAGGAAATGTGCAAGTGTTACTCCATTCTAACGATATGTTACACCTTCTTCTCTACAAAGACAGTACTAAACCGGTATATTTATCCTGCAGTGGCTATATGTCACTGGAATATGCAACGGGAGGACTGTTTTCAGCTTTTTTTGGTCACGAAGATTGTTTTCAGCTTAGGAGTGATACTCTTAGAGATTGTCAGTGAAATTCGACTCTTGTGTTTCGTAACTCCCTTGAGACTGTTCTCAAGCTCTAAAAAGCTTCTCTGTTTTATAGGTATGGTGAATCTGGAACATAGGGGAGACTAATGGTCTTATATGTAACTCAATTAAGCTCTTTAAGCGTGGGCAGAGAATAAATCCATCTATCTTTTATAGATGTTTTAGGTCTCATACATATAAATATATAATAATGTACACGTACTTTTAATATAACAAACTCACACTGTATGAAATCAAGAATCATCTACCTCTTAAATGAAAAATCTTTTAAGCTTTTGCTAGTCCTTATAGGAGGAAGTTCCACGGACGCAAGAACAGGTTTCTTTTCCGAGCTTTCATGGGCAAGAGAATGATGTGAGGAAGGTCCAGCTTCTTGGTGTTGTTGAGACTCAGGATCCCAAAACTGGTGTCCATCATGATGACTAGAGTATCTAGGAGAAGGAGAGTTCGGGAAACTTTCAGCACTTCGGTGGTTGAAATTGTGAAGGAGATGGATTGGAGATGAGCCATGAGTTGGTGTAGTTGGACGGCTAGAGTAAGGTGTGGTTGATTCTGAGTGTCTTCCATGTTTTGTCTCTTTCTTTGCTGTGTGATGCCACTTCTTTAACGCTGTGGCTACTCTTTCGTTGAATACCGTTGGCTTCATCTTAGTACCCATCTACACACATTTCATCAAAACGCAATGATGTCAGGAAAAAAAAGAAACTAAGATCATATCCAAACTGCAATGCTTGTTGTGTCAAAGTACCTGAGTGACAAGAGCATAGAGTGGAAGAGTCACATAGCTGCAAAGTATTTGTACAATAACTCTGCAAAGGTTGTGACTATGTTAGTTAAGGACTTATAATTTTCCCGCGTTTTCTCAGAATCAACAGTTAAGTTAATGTTAGCTTACCCAACTACAATTCTGATGACCACATCTGCATTGCTTTCATGGAAACAGTTCCTGAGATTAAACTCATACTGCATATACCAAAAGTTCATGACATAACAATTAGTATGGCTCCATAATATCAATGTCTGTGTGAAAATAAAATGTGAAATGGAATTCTTACCGTACTCCAGGCAAAGAAGGCAAGTTGAAATGCATTCTGCAAAAGTGAAGGGTTCATGAGTTTATCATCATACCGTTAGGATAAACCGAGTGGTTAAGGATATTGAACCGTACCGTGAAAAGAACCAAATGGATTAGGAAAAGGATGAACCGAGGGCGGCCAAACCAGAAGAGATCATCACCAGGCTGAACCACAGGGGCGCCTCTCACCACATCACCTTTCTCTTGGATTCTTAGACCCAGTTTGGTTATAATGACTTGAAGCTTTGTTCCAACTACTAGAATCACCTGCACATAACATTCTTTCTGTTAAAAGGACATATCTGAGGAAATGTTTATTGGTTCAATGGTTTGTGGTACTTACAACTAGTGGAATGAATGGTAGCCAGAGGTAAGAACGTAGTCCTGTTTCAAATGAAAACTGATGTCAGTTTTGTGAAAATATTGATGCATAGATATTGTGTTTTTTTTTTCACGGTAAGCAATGAGTGTTACCATTAGTGTTGGTCAAGAGGAATAGCACGGCTACAAACCAGATAACCGGACTGCATAAAGTTAGCAGAGATTTAGACAAATATGGATTTTTTTCTCAGATTATCAGAAGGTAATGAAGTAGATCCTAACCTGATTTCGACAACAGTTTTGAAGTCTTCTTCTAATGATCTCTGAATATACTTGCGGAAATCAAAACTTCTTTCACTCCCAGGAGCAAAATGAGCCTAAACAAAATAATAAGTTAGATCATTTTCTTAAATATGAGTTTGTAATGGTGGTTAGAGGATTGGTTTGTGAAGGTTGTACTATAAACAGTGTGAACACTAAGTCAATATATAGAAAACATTATTTGAGCTCTCTCTGTCTTTCATGCTTTATCTCTTCATCTTAGTAACTGTTGTACTAAACAGTATATGAAACAAAACAAAAAGATCACTATATAAGTTCCTTACCGTGATGAAACCATGCCTCAAAGCTAAGTAATCAACTTTGGTGACAGATCCAAAGAATTGTCTGAAAAAACACACAGTCCATAGCGTAACACTAGTCTTGCTCCAGAAATTGAGATGTCTTCTTCCAAAAGATGTGTCCCTCGCAAACCTGAACCTCTCAGGATCTACATAACATGAATGCATTCACCATAAAGTTTCATACTATTTTCGGACTCTGAATCTGATTTAACAAGGCATAGGGCATACCGTTGGAATACTGATATTCTATGGTCTTGGTCTCATTCTCCCAATGCTTCCACCTCCTCATCTGCGATACTCAAGAGAACAATAAATCAAAATCTTTTTTTACATACAGTAGTACTTCTTGATGATCTGGTTACTGCAGCATGCACAAGAAAAGTAGTTACCTTGGTCTTTCCGAGAGCATAAGTAACAATGCAGTAGATAACATGAACCACAGCGAGCACGAAGATGAATATATGCAGCTGGTGGATTCCATAAGCAGATACAAAAGCCACTTTCCCCTGAGAAAAATCCATCGACCACAGTCATATACTAGAGGGTGAACAACAAACGGATAATGGAAGATTCTTTAGTTACCTTCTCAGCGCATTTGTCATAACCTTTGGTGGCTAAACTTCGTCTAGGGATAAAAGAGTCAGCTAACTCAAGGAGAAGTCTGTGACTGGGTTTTTCATCATCGTCTCCTCCTTTTTTGCCGGAGTCTTTCTTCTTTCCGTATTTTTCAGCTTCTTGTGCGGCGCTGCAAGGGTGCATTGATGATGCAACGCTTTGGGAGACGCAGATGTTTGAGATTGGTGTTTGTCCAATTGTTAGGAGTAGTGATATGAATCCCAAAAGCATAAGCTCTTTAATAACCAAAAAAAAAAAAAATAGTGTTAAACCAAGAAGCTCGTTAATGGATGAAGTTAGGTAGCAAAAGATGTTTTTTTTTCTTTGGGGTTTATAGTGCTGTCAATTTTTTGTTACCTGCTTTGACCTTTTCAAGAGCTTCATAAAGAGCCTTCTTGTGCTTCTGTTTGAACCACTGCCATTAAAGAAAACAAAGAGCAGACTTAGTCATAAGAGGAGAGGACTGAAACAGAGGAAGTAAGAAAAACAGAGTGACAAGGCAGAAACAGAGTAGAAAGCAGAACAAGAATATGAAACATGGTAAAAAGAGATATGCACAGCAAAAGATGAGCAAAGAGAGGAGATCTAAACAAGAAAAGTTATGCCGAAACAAAAAAAGAATTTGGGGAAAAAAGAAAGAAAAAGAGATGTAAAGAACAGAGGAAACAGAGCAAGAGCACTAAACAGAGGAATCTTGAGAAACATATGGTGCACTTACAGTTCCAATTTTGTGAATGGATTTTTCAAGGACAATGGAAATGAACAGTAAGACGAAGCAAACAACAGCGACTGCCCACGTAGAGGTCTCCTCTAAAGTCCTCTCTTTTACTTGATCCGCCATTACAACTTAAAAAGGAAAAAGCCCAAATGACTATGTCCTTCCCCGAAATCTAGTCTTTTTTTATATAATAGAAACACTGAGAGACAGAGACAGAGACAAGACACAGAGAGAGTTTCGTGTTCTTCTTTTGCTCTCAATTCTGAATTAATACGCTACGCAGTTTTGAACAAACCAGTTGTCTGGTCATAAATATATAGAGGGAGCTATGAGAAGACGAAAAAAAGAGGAAGGAAGGAAGAGAGGAGATGAAGATAAGACTTCCCGCAATGAGAGACTGTAAACTAAAGACTGAATCTGACGTCTTTTTTAGAAGCGTTCAACGTTGACTTTCTAATTTGTTCGCTCATGTCTTAACGTGATGACTTCTCTCAATTATTAAGCGTGTTCTTTTGTGCCTTTTCCTCTTGTTCATTGTGATTCCTTTGGCCTTGTTGTTTTTGGTCAATCAATCATGTTTTTTTTTTCCATTTCACTTTTAGATATTTTCTAGTCTTGTTTGGCAACTAGATTAATCATACTCGGGTTCAGCTTGGTTTGGTTATTTATTTATTATTGTTAGTTATTTATTTATTTTTTGCTTAAAAGTTGTTTAGTTTTGTTGTTCTACTTTGTGTGTTCTCTTGTTGTATAATATACTACTAGACCGTGACCCGCCCGACCGGGCGGGTGTTTATTTAGTTTTTTAATTTTTGATTTACACTAAATGATGTATTTGTTAATAATTACTTGTGATACATTCAGAGGCGTACCTACTATAGGATTAGGTGGTTCAGTTGACACATGTTTAATTATGAAATAATTGGTTTTGCATAGGAAGCCAAAAAAAATCAGCAGCTAAAATGGTATTAGTGTATGTATTGACACACCTAAATCTGGATTCACATCTCTAAATTATACTTTTGTTATCATATTTTAAAAATTTTATATATCATGACACATGTAAAAAAAATTGATGGGTCCGCTATTGGATACATTGAGTTCTTTTTGAATTTAAAAAAACAATCAAATCTGTGAAAAATATTTTTTTTACTATAAAGAAAGCTTAAAGTGAATAATGATAGATTATATATGAAATATATAAATCAATTTAGTTAATTTAAAATACATTGAAATAATTGACTTTGAGTCATATATAAATCAATTTAATCGGCTCATTGCTATTACATTTTTTGTTAGGGCCATAGTATTTTAGATCAAATTAAGTTGGTCTAGTGGCTCATGACTCCCCTCTCTTATTCTAACCGACAATTTTGTTTTGTAACCGTTTGGTGTTTAGAAAAAAATTCTGAAGAATGAAAAAAAAAATATCTCGACTTTGGTGTTCTCCTATGACGATTTCAAAACTCATTAATCGAGAGTCTAATGTTTGATATTTGTGAATCTGATGTTTATTCTTTACGAATCAAGATATGGAGTAATTAAATCTCTTTTGAAATAATTGATTTATTTTTTATTCTGTTTCAAAGTATATTGTTTGCATGTCTAGTTACACCTAGTTAATTAATAAATGTCCATAACATTTATAAATCAAATCAATTGTTTCCTAAAAATAATGTAGTTAGCAAGAATATAGGCAATTGCCTCATTCTTAACTATTTACTTAATCTTATATTTAATATTGAGTACTCTGTAAGTTCAGTTAAACAGATTTTACTGGGAAGAAACATAGATAATTTATTCATACGATAATTTTTTAGATTTATTGAGACCTAACTCTATGTGAAGTGAATAAACATTGGTTTAGATGAAAAGAGAAATTCAATTTTTTCTTGAAATTATTTTAATAGAGAATGAAAGTTAAATTTTATTTTACGACAATAAATAATTTCGAAATTAATATCCTAGATTTTTTTTTGATAACAAATAAATAATTTCGGAATTATTTAATACAAGAGAAGTTAAATTTTGTTTTAGGATAACACATTAACTAAACTGAAAAAGACAAACATTAAAATAGAAACTATCTATAAATAAAGAGAGTGATAAAGACACATTTAATAAACTGGTTAAGACAAGCATTTTTTTAGGAATGTTATTAATAGGGTCAGTGGCATGTAAGTGTAATTAACATTGAAAACTCAGGGGCATTTCCTAAGTGTACTTCTCTTTTAATAATAGAGATAGTTATCCATTTGACCAAAACAAATACAATAGTTATCTCAAATGGCACTTGACATAAATTAATTAAGAATAACAATACCATAATTAGCATGATGGGATTTCGCTGGAAACCCGTATACTTTTATATTTTTTTGACCTTGTTGTCTTAATATACTATCTAGTAATAAAATATTTCAAAGAATGAGATACTTCCCTACGAAAATATCAAAAGAGAAAGATTGTAAGGGAGTAAACGGACTGTTGCGTAATTTAACTTGTGGCTGCTTCGTCTGATGTAGCTATACTAGAATCCAATGAAACTAATTTTGACGAATGCTTGTTAAACCATTTATCTTTGTCGCACCTACAAAATATTCGGAAGATAGTGCATGTACAGATGAACCGATGCATGCGACAATGATTAACTAATAGTTATATAATTATTCTGGTTATTGGAAAATGTTGTGAAATTAGCTGACTTTCCATTAGCCATCGCAATAGTCTTTATCTAATGGCGCCCTCTTTAACTTATATACAAAAGACATATAAATGTTCTTTTCAGATTTGCATTAATATCTTTAAAAGGCTCAGAGTGGTCCTTACGTAACATGTGATTAAACAACGACACTGACCGGAAAAAGAAAATATTAAACGCCTAATACCGACTGCAAGTGGACATACCATGTATACATATATTTGAATGTAATTATCAGATCAAGCTGACAGAAAAATACTGAGCAATCAATGATACGTATACGTATATATACCGTCGAGAGTTTAAACCAGACGAGTCTGTAGATGATTATAACTGACTATCGAGGTATATATTATAAACCGTATTTCATGTTTATGACTGACACAAGTGCAACTTTATAGAGTTAACAAATAACAATTTGCATATATGTACTGACACGGAAAAAATATCAAACCCTTGTCGGCAAAAACATATATGCGTAACCAATTAATTTGTTAGATTTAGGCAAAAAGGACTAATTAATTTGTTAGAAGATAAACAAATGGTATATCATTTAGTTATAACTATTTGAAAACAAGTTGCAAATGTGTGCAGTGGCGAAGCCAGTAAGAAGAATAAGGGTGCACATGCACCCATAATACTTTTGAAAAACTAGTGTATTTTTTTTGAAGAAAAACTAGTGTATTTCTTCAGTAATGTTTAAATATGTCAACTTAAATTTGTAATTTTACACACTTGTGTACCCACTAGTATTCACTTCTGGATTAGCTCCTGAATGTGTGTGTCTTTCTCAAAAAAAAGTTGCAAATGTGTCACCAGGGAAAAAGTTGTCACTTGTCATAGGCAGTTAGATATATATATATATATATAACTATAATGTTTTTTTTGACAAAAAAGGTTAAACCCGGGTCTATTAAAGACACAGACCTAATCCTCGGATGGAAAGTGCAGCCCACGGATAGACTCTCTCCCGGATATTCAAATGGATCGAAATGCAGTAGCCCATATCCGTGTTAGGTGACCAGGAAAATGTGACTTAGTTTCGCAAGGCAGGTGGATCGAACTTGAAATGTGGTGACATCCCAAACCCTTCCCCTTACCACTTGACTACAAGCTCCCGGTCTATAACTATAATGTTTGTTCAAAACAAAACTATAATGTAATAAAATTTACTAACTTTAAAGATAAACTATTCAATGTATATCAAACTAAAGAAGAAAGAACACATTTTGTCTGTGAGATTGAATGGTCGTATTATGTTTAATCAACAAGATCGTCTGAAAATGTGAAGACGTGTTAATCATATTTGAATAAGATTTAGATATAAACCAAGACGAGACAGTGACTATCTTGATCGAAGAAATGACGGGAAATAAAAAAAATCGTGTAAATACATTTTAATTTGGAGTTACTTATAATAAAGAAATACGAACATTACTATAAATATTCGATGGACGTTTTGACCATTCTTGTTCAAGATAGTCATCTCCTCTTCACACTTTATATAATTAATGGAAGACATAAATACTAGTATAATTAATTGTAATGGCATTTACATAAAATTTAATTATTATGTTAACAAAATTTACTAACTCCGTTTTGTCGGAGATATGTACTTTAGTAGTTTGAATATAAAGGCTGATCTAAAACATTACTCCTCCCTCCTAAGACCAACTGTGACAAAAAGCCCACCGGACCAACTGTTATTTTTCGTTTATAAAGCTGTCAAAAGCTGCTCAAAGAAAAGTAACCAAACCGAACTAAAATTCCGGTTTATTAAATTTTGATCGAAATCGTTAAAACCAGAAAAATCAAAATTAGAGATAAACCGAATCAAACCGGCTTAAGAAACCAAATGGTCAAAACATTCATCATTTTCAAAATCAAATGATGAAGGATGAAGTTGACTTCCTTGGAACTATGTTCAGACTGAGAATTTGACGCTATTGTAAAGAGAAGCACTATTCTCGGATCTGATGAAGCTTAGAGATAGACAAAAGAAAGTGTAGAGAATAATGAGGTCCTTTGACCTTCCTTCCAAGAGTCTAGCACCCATGTGAAGGATGAAGTTGACTTCCTTGGAGTTGCAGCAATGTTGCTGATGAGACCTGGATTGCTTTCGAGTTTCAAGGTTCATGTTCGATACTAGTCTTAGGAAGACGGACAGGCTTGTGGCTGGATACAAAGAGAGTGATGATGTTTCAGGGAACCAGTTGTCTTTAGCCAAAAGTCTTCTACAAGGCGGAGATTAATGAGTGGTTGGTTCTCTGGAGTTGCTATTCCTGTTGGCGTACATTTCAGAGACATTGTGTCTTGCTCTTGTATCCACCAACTGTTGCAGATTCTTTTTCCTGTTTTCTTTCTTAACCGTTTTTCCTTATACATGTAATGTTATTAATGAAGCTACGTATACAACAAACCTTAGCTCAAGTCCAGCTCTTGCTTATCTCAAAAACAGTAACGGAAGAACCGTAGCTCTCATGCTTCTGTCTCACTTTTCTTTGTACTCTTGATGCTTCCAGGTACATTCATGGATCTAATTAACATTGATTGTAACTTATAGACAGAAAGATAGTTTCTGACGCAAGTAATGTCTGAAAAAAAATCTGATAATCTGACGATAGTGGAACTGGTCTGTTAGGCTTATTTCCGTAAATAAATGACTCAAAAGTTAAAAACAACGGCTCCAATTAAACCGCACTAAGGCAAGTAGCCCTCCCACTTTATATCTTCCTCCCACGCTTCATCAAATGAAAAGTCAAGATTGGAGGTTTATTCCTCCACTCTCATTGCTAATTGTGCAATTCAATGAATCCACTAAACACATTATTACTTCGTTGAAAGAAACAGTACATCATCTTCTTCTTATATTAGAGGCACAGATAATCTAAAGCTTACTTCTTCCAAAACAAACAACAAAGCAAAACTGGAACCATTCTATGTCAAATAGTACTTATGGTGATTCTACACAACAGACGTTGTTTTCTTGTTCTTATTCTACTTGCAACGTTCTCGTTGAAGCTCTGTCTCGGCGAAGACAGAATCACGTTCTCAACTCCTATCAAAGACTCGGAGACACTTATCTGCAAAAGTGGTGTCTTCAGGTTCGGTTTCTTCACTCCTGTAAACTCCACTGGTCGGTTACGTTATGTTGGGATTTGGTACGATAAGGTCCCTATTCAAACGGTAGTTTGGGTTGCTAACAAAGACACTCCCATCAACGACACTTCCGGTGTTGTTTCCATCTCTGACGATGGAAACCTCGTGGTTACCGATGGTCTAAACCACCTTCTGTGGTCGACCAACGTCACAGTACCAGTGACTCCAAATGCTACATGGGTTCAGCTGATGGATAATGGGAATCTTAGGTTACAAGACAACAGAAAAAACGGTGAGATTCTGTGGGAGAGTTTCAAGCATCCTTATAACTCTTTCTTGCCGAGAATGACTCTTGGGACCAGCAACAGAACCGGAGAGAATCTAAAGCTTAGATCATGGAGAAGCTACGTAGATCCTTCGACAGGGAACTACACAGCTGGTCTTGCTTCTTTCACGTTTCCTGAGCTCATGTTTCCTGAGCTTCTCATCTGGAAGAACAATGTTCCAATCTGGCGTAGTGGACCGTGGAACGGTCAGGTTTTCATCGGTTTACCGGATGTGGATTCTCTTCTGTTTCTTGATGGGTTTAACCTCATCAATGATAACCAAGGAACGTTTTCGATGTCATTTGCTAATGATTCTTTCATGTACCACTTTAACTTGGATCCTGATGGAGCTATTTATCAGAGAGATTGGAGTGCTAGAGGTTGGAGGATTGGTGTGAGGTTTCCATCGACGGATTGTGATGCATTTGGTAGATGTGGTCCGTACGGGATATGCAACTCTAGAGAAGATCCAACTTGTAAATGTGTAAAAGGGTTTGTGCCGAGGAACAACACAGAGTGGAATGCAAGGAATTGGAGTGAAGGATGTGTGAGAAAAGCTCTGTTGCGGTGCGAGAGGCAGAGGAATATAAGTACTAACGGTGGTGGAGGAAAAGGAGATGGGTTTTTGAAACTGCAGAAGATGAAAGTGCCAATCAATGCGGAGCAGTCTCTAGCTAATGTGCAAGCTTGTCCTAAACGATGTCTAGATAACTGTTCTTGCACTGCTTATGCTTATGATCGAGGAATCGGATGCATGCTTTGGAGTGGTGATTTGGTTGATATGCAATCATTTTTGGGGAGTGGGATAGATCTCTATATTCGAGTTGCGCATTCTGAACTCAGTGAGTAAAAAGAACTCGAATAGGCTCTTTTTTCTTCTTCTTCTTCTCCATTCAATTTAACATTATTGACTTTCTCACCAAATCTTGTAGAAACACATAGCACTGTAGCAATTATGGTCACAGCACCCGTGCTAGGCATTGTGTTTGTTGCTGCTGTATGTGTTATTTTAGCATGCCGGAAGTTCAAAAAGCGTCCTGGTAAGAGTTTTGTTTACTTCTTGATGATAGTTTCTTGAATCATAATTTTATTTTCTTCATTGATCATTTGGCTTAGCAGCACCAGAGAAAGATACAAGTGCAGAGCTATTGTATAAAAGAATGAAAGAACTTACAAGTAGTAATGAGTCTGCTTCTAACCAAGTCAAGTTCAAAGATCTTCCTCTTTTTGAGTTTAAAGTGTTAGCTACGGCAACCGATAACTTCTCTCCCGGAAACAAGCTCGGGCAAGGCGGATTTGGTCCTGTTTACAAGGTAAAAACGTTAAACAAGGATCCGTTTTGAAAATAGATATGTTGACTACTGGTAATATTTTCTCCAGGGAACATTTCCAGAAGGGCAAGAAATTGCAGTGAAGAGGCTCTCACGAGCATCAGGACAAGGGCTAGAGGAACTTATGAACGAGGTAGTTGTGATTTCCAAGTTGCAGCATCGGAATCTGGTGAAGTTACTTGGCTGTTGCATTGAAGGTGAAGAAAGATTGTTAGTATATGAGTACATGCCAAAGAAAAGCTTGGATGCCTATCTATTTGGTATACTTATCTCCTCTGTTTTTATCTCCTCTGTTTCTTAACTCTGTTTTTACTTGAAGAGAAAACTAATGCTTTTGCTAACTTCTCAGACCCATTGAAGCAAAAGATACTTGATTGGAAGATTCGGTTCAACATAATTGAAGGGATTTGCAGAGGTCTTTTGTACCTTCACAGAGATTCAAGGCTAAAGATCATACACAGAGATCTAAAAGCTAGCAACATTTTGTTAGATGACAATCTGAATCCCAAGATATCTGATTTCGGACTTGCAAGAGTTTTTCAAGTGAATGAAGATGAAGCTAACACAAGAAGGGTTGTTGGAACATAGTGAGTATCCATTCCCAACAATATACACAACAAGCATTGTCAGTTTTATCATTAACGAATGAATTTTTTTTTATTGCAGTGGCTATATGTCACCGGAATATGCAATGGAAGGTTTCTTTTCAGAAAAGTCAGACGTTTTCAGCTTGGGGGTTATATTTCTAGAGATCATAAGTGGGACAAGAAACTCTCACAAGGAAGAAAATGACCTAAACCTTTTAGCTTATGTAAGTGTACTAATCAATGTTCACTAACTTATCATTAAGCTTTGAAACTTATGTAAGTTTGGTCTTTTAAAAGGCTTGGAAGCTATGGAATGACGGTGAGGCTGCTTCTCTAGCCAATCCAATCGTCTTTGATGAGTGTTTTGAGAAAGAGATTAGAAAATGTGTTCAGATTGGACTGTTGTGTGTGCAAGAAGTTGCAAACAACAGACCAAATGTTTCAACCGTGCTCTGGATGCTAACTACCGAGAACATGAACCTCCCTAAGCCGAAGCAGCCTGCGTTTATTGCAACAAGTGGAGTTTCTGAGGCTGAACCTTCAGAACAGATTCGTCAGAATGTCTCTATCAATGATGTGAGCCTCACAGCTATATCAGGACGTTAAGGTCAAAGACCAATTTGTATGCTTATTTAATATTATACGTTTTTGAGAAACTCCCCTGTTTGCAAAATTTTGTTATCTTGCGCATGTTTAACTGTTAGATTAAAGAATTAAGAGATGTATTTCAGAGAAGTTATGTTCAGATTCACTAATTACAGATTTGGTATAATTTACCTGAGTTAAAAACACCATGTGTGAAAGTGAGCTGTGTTGATTATTTCAATAAAGTATAGTACTGGACCTACTCTGAGATGCATTAACTAACGTGGATGAAGAAACAACTGGTTCTGAATATAATCAGAAAAACAAAACCGACTCATGTTCTTGAGAAGCCACAGTAGGTTCTGTATTGACAGAGAAAATTAGAACATTATTATCGTTTTCTTTGGATTGCTTTGCTATATTGATTAGGTCACTTCTGCAAGTAAACAAGTTGATAATCTCTGGAGGTTCTATGTAAGGAAGAGGCTGAAGGAAAACAAAAGTGAGGAAGAGAGGAACTAGCGAGACAGAGCAAGGGAAGAAGGAGAAGCTGACGTGGATGAGTTGGTTACAAGTTAGTTAAGCCGTTGGGCCGTTACAATGAGGTTGTTAGACCTTTGTGATTGTAACTCTTACTATAAATATTTGGGGGTAAAGAGAACAAGGGTGGTCGTTTACACATTTTGTAATTAGGGAAAGCTGAGAGTTATTCTCAAGTCTTAGGCTCACCATACGTAGTGAGAGTGTAATACACACGTTTTCACAGAAACATACACTTCATGAAGTCATATCAAAGTCCACTCAAGAGATAAAAGTCTTCTAACGCAATTAGTCCTCTTGCTTTCTTCGTCCCACTTCAAATTTGGTCTCCACCAACTCCACTACTCACTTCTTCAAAGTCTTCTTGTAAAGACTACTTTATTAATTTGACCTCTCTTTGGATTCTCTTTAGATATAAATCTTCCAAACACAAACAACAAAGAAAATTTGGACCCATTCTGTTTCAAATAGTTATGGCGATTCTACTCAACAGACGTTGTCTTCTTGTTCTTATTCTATTTGCAACATTCTCTTGCTTCTCCCTGAAGCTCTGTTTCGGCCAGGATAGGATCACGTTCTCGACTCCGATCAAAGACTCAGAGACACTTCTCAGCAACAATGGTATTTTCAGGTTCGGTTTCTTCACTCCATTAAACTCCACTACTCGGTTACGTTATGTTGGGATCTGGTACGATAAGGTTCCAGTTCAAACTGTAGTTTGGGTTGCAAACAAAGACACTCCCATCAACGACACTTCTGGTGTTATCTCGATCTCTGACAAAGGAAATCTCGTGGTCACCAATGGTCTAAACCGCCTTGTATGGTCAACGAACGTCACAGTAACCGTGGCTGCAAATGCTACATGGGTTCAGCTAATGGACACAGGGAATCTTAGGTTACAAGACAACGGTGAGATCTTGTGGGAGAGTTTCAAGCATCCTTATAACTCTTTCTTGCCAGTAATGAATTTTGGGACCAACAACAGAACCGGAGAGAATCTAAATCTTACTTCATGGAAAAGCAATACAGATCCTTCAACAGGGAACTATACAGCTTGTATTTCCCATTCCCCGTTTCCTCAGATTATGATCTTGAAGAGCAACATCCCAATCTGGCGTAGCGGACCTTGGAACGGTCAGATCTTCATCGGTTTACCGGATTCGATATCTCTTCTGTTTCTTGATGGGTTCAACGTTTCCAACGATAACCAAGGAACATTTTTAATCTCATACGCTACTGATTCTTTCATGCATCACTTTAACTTGGATCCTGATGGAAATCTATACATGAGAAGTTGGAATACTTCTACGAGAGCTTGGATGGTCGATGCCATTATTCCATCGACAACTTGTGATGCATACAATAGGTGCGGTCCGTTCGCGAGCTGCAGTTTACAGGAAGTTCCGCCTTGTAAATGCGTCAGAGGGTATGTGCCGAGGAATATCACTGAGTGGAATCGAGGGATCTTCACTGGTGAATGTGTGAGAAGAGTTCCGTTGAAGTGCAATGTAAGTACTGGTGGTGGAGGTGGTGGAGGAAAAGGAGATGGGTTTTTTAAAATGCAGAAGATGAAAGTACCAGGGAATGTGGAGAAGACTATAGCTAACGAGAAGGATTGTCCTAAACGATGTCTAGATAACTGTTCTTGCACTGCTTATGCTTATGATCGAGGAATAGGATGCATGCTTTGGGGTGGTAGCTTGGTTGATATGCAATCGCTTTTGGGGAGTGGTATTGATCTTTATATTCGAGTTTCCCATTCCGAATTCAGTAAGCAAATTAAACTCTAATAGTCTCATTTGTTTTCTTCTTCTACATTTATTTAGGTGGTTCGCTGACATAAACATTTTATAGTTACTTACTAAAACATGTATTGAAAAATTTGTATGTACAATATATTTATTATTAATAAATAATTCTTATAAATCACTCAATGGTTTATTTTCAATTATATAAATTTAAATTTTTTGTTTGATTATGTGTTTTTTTGTTTTTAATTTTTAACTTTTTATTAAGAAATTTTTTTTCAGATAACAACACAATATATATATTATATAAAAATGATTATTTATTTTAAAATATTTTTTTAAAATTTAGATAATTTTTATTATTATTAATTTTAATCGTTTATGTAATTAAATAAAACAATATTAGTCACTCTAACTTCTAAAGTCTGAGCTCTAATGCTAAAAATCAATTTTCAAATAGTATGGATTTGACTTCATATTTTTCATTGTAGAAACACATGGTAAGCGAACAGTTATGATCACAGCATCCGTGCTAGGCGTTGTGTTTATTGCAGCGGTCTGCATTCTTTTGGCATGCAGGAAATTCAAAAAGCGTCCAGGTTAGAGGTTTTTTTTAACTCCTTAATGATAGTTTCAGATTGTTTGCTTCATTGATCATTTCCTTAGTACCACCAGAGAAAGATAGAAGCGCAGAGCTATTGTTCCAAAGAATGGAAGAACTTACAAGTGGTAACGAGTCTGCTTCTAAGCAAGTCAAGCTCAAAGATCTTCCTCTTTTTGAGTTTGAAGTGTTAGCTACATCAACCGATAACTTCTCTCTCAGAAACAAGCTCGGTCAAGGCGGATTTGGTCCTGTTTACAAAGTAAAGCATTGAACAAGAATCCTTGTGATAAGATGTACAATTAATCTCAGACTAATTTAGTGATGTGTAAATCTTTTTCATCAGGGAGTATTGCCAGAAGGGCAAGAAATTGCAGTGAAGAGGCTCTCACGGGCATCAGGACAAGGACTGGAGGAACTTATGAACGAGGTAGTTGTGATTTCGAAGTTGCAGCATCGTAATCTAGTGAAGTTACTTGGATGTTGCCTTGAAGGCGAAGAAAGGTTGTTAGTATATGAATACATGCCAAAGAAAAGCTTGGATGCCTATCTATTTGGTACACTTATCTCCTCTGTTTTTAGCTCCTCTGTTTCTTAGCTCTGTTTCTTAACTCTGTTTCACTTGAAGAGAAAACTAATGCTTTTGCTAGCTTCTCTCAGACCCATTTAAGCAAAATATTCTTGATTGGAAGACTCGGTTCAACATAATGGAAGGGATTTGCAGAGGTCTTTTGTACCTTCACAGAGATTCAAGACTAAAGATCATTCACAGAGATTTAAAAGCCAGCAACATTTTGTTAGATGACAATCTGAATCCAAAGATATCTGATTTCGGACTGGCAAGAGTTTTTCAAGTAAATGAAGATGAAGCTAACACAAGAAGGGTTGTTGGAACTTAGTAGGCATCCATACCTAACAAAATACACAACAAGCACTGTTAGTTTTATCATAACAACTTGAATGAAAATTTTGTTTTTGCAGCGGCTATATGTCACCGGAATATGCAATGGAAGGTTTCTTTTCTGAGAAATCAGACGTTTTCAGCTTAGGAGTTATATTTCTAGAGATCATAAGTGGGAAAAAGAACTCCCACAAGGAAGAAAACGATCTAAACCTTTTAGCTTATGTAAGTTTACCAATCAGTGTTTAGTAACTTATGCTTAAGCTTTGAAACTTATATATATTTGATCTTTCAAAAGGCGTGGAAGCTTTGGAATGATGGCGAGGCTGCTTCTTTAGCAGATCCAACCGTCTTTGATGAGATTGTTGAGAAAGAGATTACAAAGTGTGTTCAGATTGGTTTGCTGTGTGTGCAAGAAATTGCAAGCGATAGACCAAATGTGTCAACCGTGATTTGGATGCTAACTACGGAGAACACTAACCTTCCTGAGCCGAAGCAGCCGGCATTTATAGCAAGAAGAAGAGTTTTTGAGGCTGAATCTTCTGACCAGAGCAGTCAAAAAGTCTCTATCAACGATGTGAGCCTCACAGCTGTAACCGGACGTTAAGCTCACATAAGCCATTCTGTGTGTTTATTTAATATCTCTATAATATTATTTGAGAAGTCAGTTTCCTATGTGTCACGTTCACGTTAACTCTCACGATGGTTGATTACATGGATACTCTTAATGAAATAAAATTATTACACTTAAATATTTTTATTGATTTTTTATTTAGTTTCTTTTAAAATTTTTGCAAATAACATATATAATAAAAAGGAAACATTTATAAAGTATAAAAGCAAATTTAAAATCGAAAATATATACCTATATAATATGATTTCATTAAAAAGGAAAGTTTACAAAATAGTAATATTTTATTTAAAAAGTGAAGCATTGCGTTGGCGTTAACTCTCATGATGGTTGATTACATGGATACCCTTAATGAAATAAAATTATTACACTTAAATATTTTTATTGATTTTTTATTTAGTTTCTTTTAAATTTTTTGCAAATAACATGTATAATAAAAAGGAAACATTTATAAAGTATAAAAGCAAATTTAAAATCGAAAATATATACCTATATAATATGATTTCATTAAAAAGGAAAGTTTACAAAATAGTAATATTCTATTTAAAAAAATATAAATATACGTTTGAAGTAATCAAATACTTTATTTATATCTATATTTTCTTAGATGAAAATATATATTTGTATATAATGTGATTTCATAAAAGCAAATTTCACATAGATAATCCTAATATTAGAAAAATAAATATTATTTATTTTAAAACATGATTTTAAATAATACAATTTCAAAGTAATAGAAATATTTTTATATAGCTATATATTTCTTAGATGATTACATAAGATAATGATTACATAAAATAGTTAAGTAACATAAAAATATATGTTTAATTGACTAAAATAGTTTATAATAAGTATTATTGAAATGTTTTAGTTATTTTCATATATTTATTTGACTACAGTATCTTTCAATTACAACATAAAATATCTATAAATTATATTTTACTTATATAATATAATTTCTCAAATACAATCACAACTTTTTTAGTGCTTATGTTAAAGAGATATTAGAAAATGAAAAATAGATTTTAACCGTAAACATCTTTTGATCAAATAATTATAAAATATTTTTTAATTAAATAACACGATATACTTTAACAAGGTAGATATATTATATTTTATTATTACTAAAATTATATGTTTTCTTAATATTAAATTTCCTTTTAAATTTTATGTTTTTATGTTTGTGGAACTTAACATAACTATAATCAAAATAAAAAAGTAAATCTGAATTCAGATTTTTAAAATTATTTAAAATAAATTTCAGTTTAGCATTCAATAAATCTAAGGCATAAAATTATTTAAAATTTATAAAATATTTTAATTACTGTAGATATTGATATGTGTTCATAAGCTTCCAAAAATATATCAGTTAGTTATGTATGTAACTTCCTGTTGATCATTGATAAATATATGAAAATACATGCACATTAATGGGTAAATAAAACTAATTTGATATGACTTAACTATAGTAAAAATAATTATATTTCAGTATGAATTTGAAACAATATATGAAACTTAATATACTCACAATATTAATAACTCAACTAATCCAACTTATATAAACTCAATAAGAATATATACTTCTATGGTAATAATTAGTTTTATAAATATAAATTATAGGATGATTCAAAATGTATTAACAAATGAAAATAAAATATTAACCAATTGTTACAATTTATTTCTTTTGTAAAATTTATATATGTAGGCATGAGACTTCATAATACCATCGTTATATAAATTTATTTGATTTGGAATTCGACACTTCAGTTTATCTTTTATTTCATTCTAAGCACAATATATCTTAATTTATGAATGATCATCCTAAAATATATTTACATATATAAGACAACCAACCAACCAACCTAAATGCAAATAAGAAATTTAATCAAAATTTTAATATATTTAGAATAAAAAATATTATAACTGAATTCCAAGAAATTAATGTAAATCAATATATTCGAATGATAACTTAATCGATTGTAAAACCAATAAAACTGATAACCTATAATATATCTAAAATCGTATGTCTAATTAAAACAATATGATATTATTAATAAAAATTATGCATACAAATATAAATTAATATAAAATTAAAAGTAAATAGCAATTAATTATTATAGTATATTTACTTTATAAATATTTATATCCGTGCATGTGCACGGGAAAATCACCTAGTATATATATATATATATATATATATATATATATATATATATATATATATATGAAACTCCTATGTCCCTAATTTTGTTATCTTGCGCATGTTTAATCTATATTATTAAAGTACAAGCACATTTGGATTTTTTACTAAACATGTCATTTCTTTAACTCACATTGTTTATTTCATTAAGGGCAATCAAGTAATATTAATAACACATTTTTATTGGGTCATTTTTATTGGATCCAGCCCACTGCCCACATCATCTCTCTTGGGCCATTTGGGCTGATTAAGAAATCAGATCCAATTCTTATCTTTTTCCCTAATTCAAATAATTTATTTTCAACCATTCTTAATATTTTGTGTAGTGAACAAAAATTAATAACTTAATTATTATGTTTTTTATTTTTAATATAATTTAAGCATTCATAAAAAAATTTGAATTTTTTCATTAAAAAGTATAAATCTTTATTAAAAATATATATATTTATTAAAAAATTAACCACATAATAAAATTAATATATCAGAGTTATACCAACTTAATTCATTAAAAAATAAAGTTTAATTTTCTAAACATAAATACTCATTAGACCTAGACGTTCGGATACCCATTCTGGTACGGATTGGTTTTTTCGGATATCGAGTTTTTCGGGTTTTGAAATTAAACCCCATTCGGGTTTTGAAATTAAACCCCATTCGGGTTTTGAAATTAAACCCCATTCGGGTTTTGAAATTAAACCTCATTCGGGTATTATAAAATTTCGGATTGGGTTCGAGTCGGGTCTTTCTGGGTCCGGGTGGGTTCGGTTCTCATGCATAAGAACCTGCAAAATAACCAAATAACCAAAGTATCTAACGGGTTCGGTTATTTGTACTTAAAGTAACCAAAGTATCTGATTTGGTTCAAATTTTTGTATCCAAATTATTTAATAGTAACCAAAAATATATATTTTATACAGGTTTTTGGGTAAACTTTTATCCAAACTATCATATTTTATCCAAAAATACTCAAAATTACCGAAAATAACTACTATAGTTAACTTATAAAATTAACTTAAAAATTAAAATAATTATAAATATAATTATAAAATATATTTTAGATATATTTCGGATATCTTCGGGTACTCATTTGGTTCTCGGTTCGGGTCGGATTCGGGACCGGTTCTTCGGATATAGCAATTTAGAACTCATTCGGATATTTACCCCGGGTCTGATCGGGATCGGGACCCTGATTTTCGGGTCGGTTTCGGGTTGGTTCTTCGGGTCCGAATATTGTGTTCTGGCCTATACTCTTTTAAAATAAAACACGATAAAGAAAAATTAAAAAAAACTTAAGTCTTTTATAAAAAAGAACAAATATATAAAAATATGACATTTACTAAATATTTGTCAATTTAAAAAAAAATAAAGGAAAATAAACCCGCGCTTTGAAAGTGCGGGTCAAAATCTAGTTGTTAGATTAAAGAATAAGAGATGTAGTTCAGAGAAGTTATGTTCAGATTCACTAATTACAGATAGTTAGTTAATACTCCACCACAGACTTCTTCAAAGTCTTTTTATATAGAGACTACCTAATTAATTTACACCTCTTCGGATTCTCTTAGATGAAAATCTTCCAAAAGAGAAAGCAACAAAGCAAATTTGGAACCATTCTGTTTCAAATAGTTATGGTCATTCTACTCAACAGACGTTGTTTTCTTGTTCTTCTACTACTTGCAACATTATCTTGCTTGTTGTTGAAGCTCTGTTTCGATGAAGACAGAATCAGGTTCTCAACTCCGATCAAAGACTCAGAGACACCTCTCTGCAAAAATGGTATTTTCAGGTTCGGTTTCTTCAATGTTGGGATCTGGTACGGAGAAGATATGTAGACCATTCAACAGGGAGCTATACAGCTGGTCTTGCTCATTTCACACGAGACATTATGATCATAGAAACAGTGCTAGGCGTTGCGATTGTTAAGAGTTTTGTTTACTCGATGATGATAGTTTTAGACTGTTTGCTTCATTGATCATTTGGATTAGCAGCACTAGAGAAAGATACAAGTGCAAAGCTATTGTCTAACCAAGTCTAGCTACAGAAACCGATGACTTCTCTCTCAGAAACAAGCTCAGGCAAGGCGGGTTTTCTCTCTGGTACCACTTTGTTGGGGAGAAAGAGACACGGAGCAGCGGTCACGGTCGTATTCTCCAAACCTTGTGTGAATCTGTGAGAAAAATACTTCGACGATAGTAGAATATAGTATAAGCAGAAATTAAATGAAACAAATATTTTTACATGGAAAACCTTCTCGATGTGAAAAGAAAAAACCATGTAATCGTAGTCCACTCAATATCCACTATATAAATGTATGTGAGTACAACCACGTCCTCCATGTTCAACAACCTGAATAGAATAAAGACTCTAACTACAAAGAGCTATCTCCAACACAAGATACTACAACAACAAGAGAACAACATAAAGCTTCAAAACTGGCAGCAATCAAACGACTTCAGCTCACAAAAATTCCGGCAACCAGAAATTAATCCCACCGTACAAATCTATGATGAACAAATCCACAACACCTCTGCCAAATCTCAGCTCAATCAAAGAAAATTTCACCGTCGAATTTACCAAACATTCAAAACAACATTGCTGAAGAACTATGGACTTTTAGTCCACTTACTGAAGAAGATTCCCACAAAATATCAGCTCAAACAAGTTCCATTTGCTCTTCCAAAACGGTCTTAACAAACGAAATCTGCCAAAAATAAAAAAAATTATAAAGAAAATTATACATGTTACAGTTAGATTCATGACATGTCATATTTTTCAAAAACAAGTCTATCTTTTTTTAGAATGAATGTGTGAAGATTTATAAACAAATCAATTTACAAATAATGTCAAGTGGATTTTTTATTTTTTTAATAAAAAATAAAAAATTAATATTATATATAATTACTATTTTAATAATATTTTAAATTAATTATTTAAAATACTTATAATTATATATTTAATTTAATTTATGACACGGTAAAAAAAATTCTTGGTCGGCCACTGCCGACATGCATTAACTAAACTGGATGGAAAAAGCAGAAAAAACAAAACCAACATGCATTATCGTTCTTTTCTGTTTTGGATTGGTTTGCTATATTGATTTTGGTCACTTGTGCAAGTAAACAAGTCTACTCAAGAGATGAAAAATTCAAGTCTACTAATGTGACCACAAACTTCTTTAAAGTCTTCTTATAGAGACAAAGACGACTACTTTATTAATTGGCCTCTCTTTGGATTCTCTTAAGAGGAATATCTCCCAAAGAGAAACAAGAAAGCAAAATTAACACCATTCCATTTCAAATAGCTATGGTGATTTTACACAACAAACGTTGTTTTCTTGTTCTTATTCTACTTGCAACATTCTCTTGCTTCTCCCTGAAGCTCTGTTTCGGCGAGGACAGGATCACATTCTCGACTCCGATCAAAGACTCAGAGACACTTCTCAGCAACAATGGTATTTTCAGGTTCGGTTTCTTCACTCCTGTAAACTCCACTGGTCATTTACGTTATGTTGGGATCTGGTACGCTAAGGTTCCAGTTCAAACTGTTGTTTGGGTTGCTAACAAAGACACTCCCATCAACGACACTTCCGGTGTTGTTTCCATCTCTGACGATGGAAACCTCGTGGTCACAAATGGTCGAAACCACCTTCTGTGGTCGACGAACGTAGCCCTACCAGTGGCTCCAAATGCTGCATGGGTTCAGCTAACGGACAATGGGAATCTTAGGCTGCAAGAAAACAGAAACAAGGGTGAGATTCTGTGGGAGAGTTTCGAGCATCCTTACAATTCTTTCTTGGCAGCAATGACCATTGGGAGAAGCAACAGAACCGGAGAGAATCTAAAGGTTACTTCATGGAAAAGCTATACAAATCCTTCAACAGGGAACTATACAGCCGGTATCTCTCTTTCCCCGTTTCGTGAGCTTATGATCTGGAGAAGCAATGTCACAATCTGGCGTAGCGGACCTTGGAACGGTCAGATTTTCGTCGGCTTAGAGGATGAGGTAGCTCTTCTGTTTCTTGATGGGTATAATATTATCAGTGATGATAATGAAGGAACATTTACAGTGTCATATGCTACTGATTCTCCCATGTACCACATGAACTTGGATCCTGATGGAGTTCTATATATAAGAAGTTGGAGTACTACTACGAGAGCTTGGGAGATCGGTACCACTATTCCAACGACAACTTGTGATGTATACGGTACATGTGGTCCATTCGCGAGCTGCAGTTCAAAGGAAGTTCCGATATGTAATTGCATTGAAGGGTTTGAGCCGAGGAATAAAACAGAGAGGAATGGAGGGAGCAAGAGTAGTGAATGTGTAAGAAGTATTCCACTGCAGTGCAATGTAAGTACTGGTGGTGGTGGTGGAGGAAAAGGAGATGTGTTTTTTAAAATGCAGAAGATGAAAGTACCAGCCAATGCGGAACAGTCTGTAGCTACTGAGAAGGATTGTCCTAACGTTTGTTTAGATAACTGTTCTTGCACTGCTTATGCATATGATCAAGGAATAGGATGCATGCTTTGGAGTGGTGACTTGGTTGACATGCAATCATCTTTGAGGAGTGGTATTGATCTTTTCATTCGTCTTGCGCCCGAACGCGGTGAGTAAACTAAACTCTGATAGTCTCTATTGTTTTGCTTCTTCTCTATTTAGTTTGACTTATTTATTTTTCAACGCATCTTGTAGGAACAGATGGTAATCCTGTAGAAACACATAGTAAGCGAGCATTTATGATCACAGCATCCGTGCTAGGCGTTGCGTTTGTTGCTGCGGTCTGCATTCTTTTCGCATGCCGTAAATTCAAAAAGCGTTCAGGTTAGAGTTTTTTTTTTTTTTAACGCGATGATGATAGTTTCAGACTGTTTGCTTCATTGATCATTTGGCTTAGCAGCACCAGAGAAAGATACAAGTGCAGAGCTAATGTTTAAAAGAATGGAAGCACTTACAAGTGATAAAAAGTCTGCTTCTAACCAAGTCAAGTTCAAAGATCTTCCTCTTTTTGAGTTTAAAGTGTTAGCTACAGCAACCGATAACTTCTCTCTCATAAACAAGCTCGGGCAAGGCGGATTTGGTCCTGTTTACAAGGTAAAAGCATTGAACAAGAGTCCTTCTGATAAGATGTACAATTAATCTCAGACTAATTTTGGGACGTGTAAATATTTTTCATCAGGGAATATTGCCTGAAGGGCAAGAAATTGCAGTGAAGAGGCTCTCACGGGCGTCAGGACAAGGGCTGGAGGAACTTATGAACGAAGTGGTTGTGATTTCCAAGTTGCAGCATCGAAATCTGGTAAAGTTACTTGGCTGTTGCATTGAAGGTGAAGAAAGGTTGTTAGTCTATGAATACATGCCAAAGAAAAGCTTGGATGCCTATCTCTTTGGTATACTTATCTCCTCTGTTTCTTAACTCTGTTTTTTTTACTTGGCATGATCGAAGAGAAAACTAATGATTTTGTTAGCTTTTCTCAGACCCATCTAAGCAAAATATTCTTAATTGGAAGACTCGTTTCAACATAATGGATGGAATATGCAGAGGTCTTATGTACCTTCACAGAGATTCAAGACTAAAGATCATTCACAGAGATCTAAAAGCCAGCAACATTTTGCTAGATGAGAACCTGAATCCAAAGATATCTGACTTTGGACTTGCAAGAGTTTTCCGAGCAAATGAAGATGAAGCTAACACAAGAAGGGTTGTTGGAACTTAGTAAGTTACATTCCTAACAAGATATTCAGTTTTTATCATAACAACTTGAATGAATTTTTTTTTTTTTTTTTTTTGCAGCGGCTATATGTCACCAGAATATGCAATGGAAGGTTTATTTTCAGAAAAATCAGACGTTTTCAGCTTGGGGGTTATATTTCTAGAGATCATAAGTGGGAGAAGAAACTCTCACAAGGAAGAAAATGATCTAAACCTTTTAGCTTATGTAAGTATGTACTAATTTGTGTTTAGTAACTTTACTAGCTTTGAAACTTACCTGTAAATTTTACAGACGTGGAAGCTGTGGAATGAGGATGAGGTTGCTTCTTTAGCAGATCCAACAGTTTTGGAAGAGTCTTTTGTGAAGGAGATAACGAAATGTGTTCAGATTGGATTGTTATGTGTGCAAGAAGTTGCAAACGATAGACCAAGTGTTTCAACAGTGATCTGGATGCTAACTACCGAGATCACGAACCTCCCTAAGCCGAAGCATCCTGCGTTTATAGCAAGGAGAGGAGAATACGAGGCTGAATGTTCTGACCAGAGTAGTCAGAAGGTCTCTATCAATGATGTGAGTCTCACAACCGTAACAGGACGTTAAGCTCACCAAAAGCCAATCTGTCTGTTTGCAGTCTGTTTGTATGATAATATGTTTTGAGGAACTATTATGTTTAACTGTTTGATTAAAGAATAAGAGAAGCATTTCAAAGAAGTTATGTCTTTTTTTTGAACAACAAAGAAGTTATGTCTAAGTACACTGATCAAAGGTTTGTTATTACTACTACAGTTTAAATGTGTGAGAAAACATGGAGATTCAATTACTGTGTGTTTATATATCCATAGTTATACACGAGTACACGACCATGCATTTCGTTGAAACTCTGAAAGCGGTTCTGCTAAAACCCTTGTCAAAATCAAATCAGAAAAGCCAAAAAGGGAACAAGGCAATTAGATAGATACACAGAGACATACAAGGAGAACAATTTATTCAAATTCTCTGCACCATCATTCTCAGGCAGTCTTTTTCATTGTTTTATGTTCACTGTTCTTCAGTTCAGTTCAGAGAACAAACAGGCGGTTGGTTAATACAGGTAACTAACCGCGTAAATACAATCTATGTAGTTAGAATGAACCAAAATCCATAACAACAAAAAGCAAAAAAGAAAAAAAAAAGAATAGAGAAATAAACAAAGATGAACATCAAGAACATGTACTTTCTTTCTATGTTCCCTCATCTAAGATTTGTAAAATTTGTCGGCTCGACTCCTATTATGATGACAAACAAAATTTGAGAAAAAAAAGAAAAGATGGAAACCTTTCTTCTCCTACGGTGCCATCAGACCATCCACCGTGTAAGAAAGAGACTTAGCCCAGTCGGTTTTCAGCACCATTGTTTGCAGCGTGTGCATCACATCGTATCCTGGATCAAGTTTCCTTTGCCAACCCTATAAACCAAAATCAACAACCATAAGACTCTCTGAAGCCAACCTAGGCTTACCATTAAGCTACAAACAGTTTCAAAAGGCAAACATCTTCAAACTCAGTTTCTATAATATGCATAGATGCTCTATATGAATGCATTTCTATACCAAAGTACCATGATCTGCAAAGAGTTTAGCTCACCTCGAGAACTAATGTTGTGACCATCACGGTGCACACATTCCCGTCAATATTAACTCTGTGACGTCTCACTTTCTCAAGTAACTCGTGCATGCAATCTGCAGGATGCACTAAATCTCCCTCAGGGGTTCCCCAGAATTTGAATGCTTCTTCTACTTCCTATCACATCACATAAACGTATCATCACATTTATTTGACAATTTAACTAAGGTGTATGTACAAGGAGCTTTGAGTCGAATGTATTATTACCTCAATGAAAGCCTCTGGATTGGGACAGTTTTGCTTTCTTGACAACTTAAGCGTTCTCTCAGCAGCAGTCCGGCCATCCCTAAGCGCAACCGCCTTGAAAAAATCAAGCAAATTCTCTCTGTCGTTCTTTGAGAGCTCCGCAGTCATTCCAACATCAAGGAAAACAATGTGTGGCTTCTTTGTTTTGAACACTCCACGTGAAACCTTCTTCCGGACGAGGATGTTCCCAGGATGCATGTCAGCGTGAATAAAGTTATCAACCAGGAGCATCTTCAAGAGAGCATGAGTCCCGATGTGAGCCAATCTAGTCTTGATCCATTCATGTCCTTCCATGCCATCAACATAACCCGCCACACTCTCTCCATGCTCATACGTCTCCACCAAAACAGCAGGGTGCACGAGAGGATACACAGGTTTAGGGAAAGAAACATCTTTCCATCTCCTGAAGTTGTATATGAACCTACTCAAATGCGAAGCTTCCCTCGCGAGATCGACTTGAGACAACATGAATACACCAAACTGCTGCACACTCTCGTCCAGCCTCAACCACTTCAAAGCCGGAACCAAAGTCGACACCCTCGCCACAAAATTGATGATCACAAAATCTCTCCTGATAGATTCACCAACGCCAGGATGTCTAACTTTAACAGCAACCAAAGAAGACTTCGACTTTTGTCCTGGATACTGAAACCTCAGAGAAGCTCTATGGACTTGAGCAATGCTCCCTGACGCCAAGGGGGCCTCTTCAAACTCCTCGAATATCTCGGAAAGCTTACGGCCAAAGGCCTTCTCTATAGTCTTCTTAGTGTAGGCAAAGCTATGCTTAGGAGCATCGCTGTGAAGCTTAGAGAGCTGCGCGCAAAGATCCTTGGGGAAGAGGTCTGGTCTGGTGGCTGCCCACTGACCCCATTTGATGAAAGCGGGACCCGCTCTCTCCAGAGTTCGATGGACCATCTCGAGCCACACTTTCCTAAACCGAGGCCCGCATAGTTCAACAACCAGACCCATCAAGATACTTGGAGTGAACAGACAAGAGATATAGAAAGCCCTCCCGATCAAAATGAAGAACTCTACAAGGGAAAGCAACAGGGAGGTTAGAAAGATGGGACCGTTCTTTGCCCTTGTGTAGAGTGATTTATGCGAAGGATAGGGGTCTAAGGGAGGAGCTCTCTTCTTCTGCTGTGCCAACGCTAGCTTTCCGCAGGTGACGGCGGCGATGCCGGGGATTAAGAGGTGTGAACGGAGGGAGAGAGACAAGCAGAAGGCTTGAGCGATGGTGTTGATACGAGGTAAGTTCCATTGGCGCTTGCGGTGAAGAAGAAGAAGCCTGTTCCAGGCTACCTGAGTAACTACATTTCTCGTAGTAGAATAACAATGCCGCGACAGGTGGTGATGCAGATAATTACTGGGAACTCTAGCGGAGGAGGAAGAGTGAACTCTGAAGTGAGGAGAGGTTAGAGCAGTTCTAAAGCTTCCCCATTGGGATGTTGCCTCTTTCTGGTTAGAGAAAAGAGATTGAGTTTGTTTTCCAACGAGTCTATTGATGAAAAATCTGCAAAAAAGCAATGACAAATGATTAGCCTAAAGAAGAATCCGATTAATATTAACAAAAGTATAAACAAAAGTTTGAAACTTTACACCTGAATTGAGTTTTTTTTTTCTTAACAAAAAAATCTAGATTTGGGATCATCAGAGCTGGATCCGATTAACATTAAAGACGTAAAAACCACCAAAAAGTTGGAGACTTTACACATAAAATTCAGTAAAAGAAGAAGAAAAATGGACAAATGGGAATCATAAATGAGTCTCCGAGGAAATGGGAAACAAAAAGCAGAGATCAGAATTGAACAAAACAGGAAGATGGGGTGTACGAATATACAATCGGAACAAACCTTGACATGGCGGTGAGAAACAAATTCGAGAAAATGATGCGAAAACGTAGCTCGGTGGGTATATCTCTAAAACGTTAAGATTAAGGAGCATTTTCTCATTGACTACCACTTGGTGGGTGAAAAAGGGCAACGGGCAAAGGGTTAATCGATCACCGTTTTTTGTCTGCCGGCGCGTTGATTGGGTTTTGGAAAATACCTCCCGGAGAAGACCAAAAGCCGACGATGCGAATAGAGAGAGAGAGAGAATAGGTCAGGAGGAGGAGGAGGAGAGTGATTTCGTTAGCAGAGAGAGAGAGAGAGACAGAGGCCCACAAAGGTAAGTTCTTTGGGCTTGTTCTTTAAGACATATGCTAAATTTGATTATAGTCGACGTGTGACATTGTCAACCCATGCAATTATGTGAATACCAACATCATCAAAACCCTTTGGTCGATCCAAAGACAGCGTGTCGTTTTTTTTTTTTTTTGATCAAATAAAAAAAAAAAAGGTACAGTCTGTTTAAACTCTTTTCCAATCGAACTTCAATTCACGAAGAATGTTGTTAACCTGTCTCCATCTCATTCAAGTCACGCCTCGACAAAACCTCTTTCATCAAACTCTTACGGTACTAGTAGGAAACGAAAAGGGTATGGTATCAATTCGAGTAAATTATTGACGGGATAAGTAGGGAATGTGAAACAGGGGAGGGAGATGATGATGATGATGTGGGAGTTCTTAAAGATCTATAGGGAAAATGAACTGGGTGAGAGAAGCTGAGGATGCTCAGTTAGGCCAGAGGGGAAGAAGGGTGGTGGTTCCCGTTGGAGGAGAGGTTGGTTAAGTTAAGGCAAGTGGAAGTGGAAGAGAAAGAGGTCAGGTATCAGCGTGGGAACTTCTCCGTGCTCAGAAATGTTATTTGGAACACTTGAGTTGAAGATGAGGAGAAAGCCAAACATGAAGCTGTTTCGCTTACCAGATTGAGCTAACGCAAGCCAGGGAAGATTTCAAGATTGTTGGAATCAGATTGTGGTTCTGCACGTGTGCTAGGTAATTGGTTCAGGTTCAATATTAGGCCTTAGCGAACAAAAGGATCACATCAACTTTTTTTGGTTAGTTTGTCTTGTGATATGTATGTCTCTGTTCTGTCGTTGCAGTGGCGCAGCTAACTACTAAAATCAAGCATCTGTCAGACTGTCACACACAAAAAAAAGGTAAAAACTCCTCAATTTGTTTTTCAGCATTCTAATGTCATACCCGGTGACTGACTCTCTAACCAGCCCGTAGGACAAACATACATTCGAAGAAGGGACTTGTAGCAATGGTGCAGAAACGGAAGAAGCTCTTGAAATATCTCTGACTTGGATTCGTACTGCCTTGTCCTGTCACAACTCAGCCTCTTTTTTAAGATTACATGTTCTAATAAGCTTTATGCGTTAGGATGCTTTAATAAGACTAAGACCTTAAGAGAACATTTTGTTTGCCTGCAAGATATGATGATGATGATGATGATCCAAGGTGAAATTGTGGTAACTGGTAGTTTGTGATCTTCTGTTAAAAACTTTGCAGATCCGACTCACAGAAGCTCAACAGCAGAAAGAAGACTGCTCCTCAAGACCTAAAGCCAAGAGCAAGTCGACAAATTCTCTAAGCTGGAGGAATGGAGGCAAGAACTCAAGGCTTTGGAGAATAAGGAGGCGGCTTAGCTTTCTTCAGCATCGATATGAACTGTCTATAGCTTTTAAAGACATGTTGTAGCTTTTTCTAATGACCATTGCTAGAAAACCAATCCAGAGTTTGTATGAATATGAAAAGAACACTCTTGTTAATAAACTTAGCACAGTACCTAAATTCTCTAACTAAAACATGTGTTCAACAAACAGATGATGTAAAGTTGCTGTAAAAGAACTATATAACCGTTACAAACTGTTACATCTGACAGAGAATCTGCCATTAGTGTATCCCACAGCTACGTCATTCCATTTGCCACGGTCCCTTGAGTGAGTTTTACATATAGATCCATGTAAGCTTTAGGTGTCCTCTCCCCCATTTCCACCATGGCACCATCTCACCAAAAAATTCAACAAAAAGATCTTCGCAGATTTATACACTGCTGATACCTGAGTCATGTGTTTCAGGCCCTAGACAACTTAACTGTATGAACTGAACTTTACTGCTGTGAAAGAACTAGATAGCTGAGAAAGAAGACGAGTGAGGTGACAAGGGTGATTAGAATTTTTTGAAGGAATATCAGATGGTAAGCAGCAACAGAAGCGGAGAACAAAGGAAGCAAAATGTCAGAATTGAGCAACCAAAAACCTTAACGAAGGTGAGAGGTTATTAACCGTTGAAAGTTGATTTTAACTCATTATCTGTACCACTCTTTGTGTTCTTTTTGTTAAAGTGCTAATTCATTCCTAATTTGCATATTTTCTTGGTGATAGATGAAGAAGGAGATGGCCTCACTAGGCGTAGGAAAGATAAGAGATTACAGGTATGTGTATCAACTCTATCCATTGGCTAACTAGCTTTGTCTTACAGTTACTGTAACATGCTTGGGAAAATCACCTCTGCAGAAAAAGCTAACAGCTCTGAAGATGCATCAAGTAATGTAGACGAAGGAAGAAGCAAAAATGTATTGGTTTCTGGTTTGTGGAGGCTTTGGACGTTTCTTCAAATGACGTGCGCTTAAGAAGAAAGTAAAGATTTCTAACCTCCTTAGATGCTTTAATAAGACTAAGACCTTTAAGAGAACGTTTTATTTGCCTGCAAGATATGATGATGATGATCCAAGGTGAAGAAATTGTGTAACTGCTAGTTTGTGATCTTCTGTTAAAAACTTTGCAGATCAACAGCAGAAGAAGACTGCTCCTCAAGGACCTAAAGCCAAGAGTAAGTCGAGAGATTCTCTAAGCTGGAGGAAAGGAGTCAGGAACGCAAGGCTTAATTTGGAGAATAAGGAGGCGGCTTAGCTTTCTGCATAGTCGACATGAATTGTCTATAGCTTCAGAGTCATGTTGTAGCTTTTTCTAATGACATTGCTAGAAAACCAATCCAAATTTGTATGAAAATGAAAAGAACACTCTATGAACTTGGCACAGCACCTAAATTACCAACTAAAACATGTGTTCAACAAGTAGATGATGTAAAAGAACACTCTATATATTAACCGTTACAAACTGTTACATATCTGACAGAGAATCTGCGAGAAACCCTCATGGCCATTAGTGTATCATCCCACAGCTACGTCATCCCATTTTCCACCGTCCCTTGAGTGAGTTTTACATATAGATCCATGTAAGCTTTAGGTGTCCTCTCCCCCATTTCCACCATCTCACCAAAAAATTCAACATAAAGATCTCCGCAGGCTTCAGGTGGCCTCATCTCATATTCCACCATCATCTCTTTAAAAAGTGTAACATATACCTCTTTGCAAGCCTTCTCTGCCAGCATCCCATTCTCCACCATCTCTTGAATAAATATAACATAGAGATATTTGCAAGCTTCAGGTGGCTTCACCACATCATCCATCATCTCTCCAATAAGTTTAACAAATAGCACTTTGCAATCTACAGGTGGCGTCATCCCCTTTTCCAACATCTCTTGAATAAGTAGATATAAATCCTCGCAAGCTTTAGATGGCGTCATCCTCTTAGTTTCCACCGATTCTTGTTTAATCCTAACGTAGAGATCCATGCAAGGCTCAGGTGGCTTCATTCCCTTTTCCATCATCTCTTGCATAAGTGGATAAAGATCCTCGTAAGCTTTAGCTAGCGTTATCATCAAATTCTGCACCATCTTTTGTTTAAGCATAACATAGAGATCCACGCAAGCTTTAGATGGCCTCATCCCCTTTTCCAACATCTCATGAATAAGTGCATAAAGATCCTCACAAGCTTTAAATGGCGTCATCATCCCATTTTCCACCATCTTTTGCTTAAGTAGAGCATATGTAACCATGCAAGATTCAAGTGGCGTCATCCCCTTTCCCACCATCATCTCATGAATAAGTTTCTGCGCCTTATCTTCACATCCATTCTTGCAATAACAATTTATTAGCGCTGCGTAGGCCACATCATCAGGCTCCACCCCGTTTTCAACCATGTGACGAAAGATATATTCCGCATTTTCAACGCCCCCCTTCTCGCACTCCTTATGAATCAAAAACGTGTAGTAGTGAAGGTCTGGTTCGAAGTTACGGGCTTTCATTTCTCTCATGATATCATGTATCGGACTATGGTCTTCGAAAACTGTGTACGTTGCCAAATCAGGAACCACTCTTCTCTTTTTCATGTCTTTAAAAAAAACACAGGCTTCGTCAAATCGCTCCATCAGGCAGTAGTTGTTGATCATGGTTGTGTAAGTGTACTTATCAGGGGTAATCTCTCTAGAATTAAGTAAAACTTTGAAGTTCCTCCGTGCATTTACAACATTCCTAACTCGGCACCAAGCTCCGATCATGATCCCATGCATGCTCTTCCCAGGCTCAACTCCAAGTTTGTACATTCTGTTCAGTACTAACTGAGCTTTGTAGATGTGATGACCCTGACTGGCGCAAAGGCTACTGAATAGTATGAAGTAGACATTCTTGGGAAGAGGCAAGTTCAGCTTATTGAATCGTTCAAAGGCCTCATCCAGACGACCAGTTTTACAATAAGCTTTTATGAAAGTTGCGTCATATGATCCCCTATCATGTTCCAAACCCTTGTAGTAAGCATCAGCCTCCTCTGTTTTGTCTGCAACAACCAGGCCTTGGATGACCATGTTGTGTGTGAGGTTAGTGGGCTTTAAACCTCGGCTTTCCATCAGTTCTAGCGTTCTGTTCACGCTCGTTAAATCGCCGTTCCTAGCTATCCCACCGGCGAGCACGTTGTACGTGACGATATCAGGCGTTATACCATTTTTTTCCATTTCCATAACCAGATCAAGCGCTTGGTCGACTTTGCCGTGCGCACAGCAACCACCGATCAGAGTCGTGTAGTTGACTACGTCAGGGGATATCCCTTTACGCGTCATTCCTCTGAACAACTCAATAGCCTCTTGCATTTGACCAAGCTTCACCAAAGCATCGAACGCCACGTTGTAGCAAACCCTGTCGAGCGAAACGTTCAAGTCACGAAACTGCTTGAAGAGATCGTAAGCTTCTTCGAACTTGCCCATGTGACAGCAGCACTCGAGGATGGAGCTCGCGATCACACGGTTTATCTTCATTTTTCTCTCACCTTTCCCCACCACAACGTCGTTGAAAAACTGCAAAGCTCTAGGGAAGTTCATGGTCTTGCGATGTGCTTCGATGATGGCGGAGTAAACACACACGTCCTGACCAATCCCGCGTTTCTTCTTCTCCATGTCGTCGACAAGCTCTTCAGCCTCGTCCATTTTCATCTCGTGACACAAACGAACGACCACTTTGCGGTATGCCTGGACCACCAGCACGCGAGTATCATCCGCATCACAAGCTACCGAACCGTATTTACGGAAGATAGACAGAGCCATATCGTGTTCCCCACAAGCGTTCATACGGCTAATTATGATATTCAACGAACGCGTACATGGTAAGGAATAACAATAAATATCGATAGCTTGGCCGAACATGTTGAGATTAGCATAAGCTTTAACCAATGAACCGCAGAGCCTCCTGCTCAACAGAAGCGATGATGAACCCTCTCCCTCTCCCTCTTCTTCTTCAATTGCATTCAACAAATCCCTCACGCTGAAACCACGTGCCTCATCTCCTTTCTTAATAAGTTCCATGAGCAACTGATCCAGCTTCTGATCTAAACGACAACTACTAGAATTACACAGGATTCTGATAACAGTGGCGTAAGGTTGGACACAAGCCCTGTTGTTTCCTTCAATTCGTTTCAGAAACGATAACGCACGATAAGGACGATCCTTCAAACTAGTCAGTACTTGCAAAACCCCAATTTCGTTTATTTCCAGTGCTGCTTTAACCTTCAACTTACCTTCTTCTTTCTCGACTTGCTCAGAGTGTGAGATTGGTGTCGGCCGGCCAAGTGCAGGAACCCCGTAACATCGCCGCGCGCTTCGAATTAGTCCTCCTCTCACGTGCCAAAATAGGCATATCCGAACCAAACCCATAATCTCGGTTGGTCTCAACGGCAGCCATAGACTAATTAACAAAAAGGTTTAAACCCCCTCGCCCCTCTCCTACAAAGACTTAACTACGACCACTTTAACTTTCTTTAACAATTTTTTTTTTTGAATTAAGCTAATTTTTATTCATTTATTCAAGAGTAATTGATGTGCACCAAAAAAAAAAAGAAAATCAAGAGTAATTGTACTTCATTTGTACCAATAGCCTAATCATTTGATGCCAAAAATGATAACTATGTTCTATTATATTATTCTCATATGATTCATGTCCTATTAGATTAAATATTTTTAAATGACAATATTACCCTTAATTTCAATTAAAATTTTGAAATTATAATTAATAAAATAGTTGTTAAATATTAAAATATAAATTTTAACTAAAATTATTTTAAAAATATATGAAAACCCCCAAAAAATTAAAAACTTCTAAACCATTGTAATGTATTTAGATATATTTAAATATTTTATAAAATATATTATTATATCTGAAATTTGTAATTACAATTAATAAATCATTATATTTTATTTAGATATATTTAATATTATAATAAAATCTATTATTCATATATGAAAAAAAATATTTCCAAAGAAATGTTTTTAATAAATCAAAATTTTAATTTGAAATTCGTAATTATAGTTAATAAATCATTATAATGTATTAGATATATTTAATATTATAATAACATATTTATTATAATTATAAGAAATAATAACATAAAACAGAAAAATCATTATAATGTATTTAGATATATTTAATATTATAATAAAATATATTATTCGTATATGGAAACAAAATATTACCAAATATTTTCTTTCCATTAAATCACAATTTTCTTTTTTTCAGTTTCTTAAATCGATTTAACAAATAAGAAATCTGAGTATTTCCAAATATTTTCTTCCCATATTTTTGGAACTGATTATTCTTATTTTTATCCGTAGAATCTGTATTTTACTATTTTTAGAATATAGTTAACATATTCGAAATTGATTTCTAATAATTTTAGATTTATAGTATTCCGTAGATTCCAATTTCTAAAGATTTTAGATTTATAGTAATGTGTAGATTTCAATTTCTTCAAATTTTGGAACGATATGGTAAGCGCAGAATGTGTTTTCCATATATTTTTTAGATTACTATTATTTACGTAGATCACATATTCTAATATAGTAAATTCAATGAAAAAAATGAATCATATTTTCTACTCTGTAGAATGTCTATTCTAAATTTCGTAGAACAAAATATAAAATTATGATTTAAATATTTTTTCAAATTTGAAAAAAATACTAATAAGTTGATATAGGTATTTCATCACTAGTTACTACTTTTATTTTTTTTTAGTTTGTAAAACTATTTATTTGATTTATTTTATGAAATACTAAAGGGTATTAAAGAAATTTCCCGTTGTGGAGGTTGAGATTCTGAAGTCTGTTGAGAACGAGAAGGAGACGAACGTTGTTGTAGACGAAGATAACGAGAACGTTGTTGAGACGAAGATAAAGAAAATGAAGAAATGAGTGAAGACGAAGATAACGAGAACGAAGAAATGAGTGAAGACGGCGGAGATAACGATAACGAAGCTGTTGAAGACGGAGATAACGAGAACCCTATTGAAGATGGAGAAAACGAGAACCATGTTGGAAATAGAGAGGACAAGAACTCTCTTGAAGATGGAGATGACGAGAACCCTGTTGAAGATGGAGATAACGAGAACCATGAGAACCTTGTTGAAGATTGAGAGAACGAGAACCATGTTGATGATGGAGATGAGGAAAACCAAGATAGCTTTGCCGAAGATGAAGAGAACAAGAGCTCAAAGGAAGAAGAAACGAATTTGGGTGAACATGAAGTAGATGAGGATAATTCTCCTGGTGAAAATGTGCAGATAAATGAAAGAGTTAGAGAAGAAGGAAGTAACAGTAGCAGTGGAACCTTAAGCGAGGTTAGTATTTCTACATGCGTCTCTTAGTTTAAAAAAAAAAATTGAAAAGAACTAAGGATAACTGGTGTGTTTGTGATAGCAAGAAATAAGCTTATTGAGTAATTGGACGTGTGTTAGTAATGTGTCTGATAGTTTCGGGTAGGAATACCATAAAATAGAGAGCATGTTATCTTGTAATACTGGTATAACCAAGTACAATTAATTTCCACTTTTATGTTTTTTTGTTCGTAGGACTCCGACTATGAAGACGTTAAAACCGTTGGGCATGTACTTTCCACCGTTTGAGTATAGGAAGAAGATTAAGATTTCGACGAAGTGTTCTATTGCTGATGTAATGAAAATTTTTGGCGAATTAGTCCCTCCGATAATGTGGCAGGGAAGAATTGGTTTGTGAATCATCCACAGTTCAAACACATATTCCACATGCCACAGTTCATCCGGATTTGGAAGAATTCGACTGTAAACCGATCCAATTTTTTTTAGGATTCAAATGAAACCATTTTTCATTTTTCAAAATACGAAAACGATACTTGAATATCCTACCCACACCCAAGGAGTATCCAAACGTCGAGGCCCATTATATGCCGCAAACGAATCGTTAGATTATCCGGTTTAGTATTTATACTTAAATCGAACGAGTTATATTCCGGTTTTAGTGGTTAAAAACTGAATTTTATAAAATTAAAATTTTCGAGACCATCATTTCTTTTCTCACTATTTTCAGATGGCAATGCTTTTTAGTGTCATTTCGCTCTTGTGAATACGGGTCTGATTCGATGTGATGGAAAACAGAACTGTTGACGCATGTTTAGATCCTCACATGCAGAGCCGTGCCTATGATTTAATGAAAAAGACATTTGCCTTAGGCCCCAAATAATATTTAGATTTTAGGGCCCCTTCAATCAATAACTTATTTTATGGTAGAGTGGTTAAAGAGTTTTTTTTAGTAAACAGTTAAAGAGTTTTTGTACGAGGGTGTCAACGTAAGTTCGAATATCAGTCATTGTTTCTATAGTTGTTACCTAGAGTTCCTATGATTTGTAACATATATTTTAAAGGTTATTAAGATTTTCTTTTGCCAACGTTGTTTTCTACTATTTCGATTTGTTTTTTCAGTAAAAGTTTATGTATGTTGAAGAAAGAACTTATTAATACTGTTGTGTAGCCTAAACTTCTAATGTTTTGCAATATATGTTTTTAAAGGTTTCTTAATTTTTTTTTGTCACAAATTTGTTTTATGTGATTTTTATTTGTTTAAAGTTTATAAAAATTAGTGTATGAAGAAAAAACATTTACGTAAGATATTTTTCTCTAGATTTTTTTAGAAATTATATATTGTCTCAAGTTAAGTTATGAATATTACTGTTAATTTAAAACTATAAGTATAAATGCTTAGAATATTTTTTTTGCCTTAGGCCTCCTAAAGTGTTCGCACGGCACTGCTCACATGTAAAGAGACAAGAGCTGCACCAGCGTTTATCATCTGAATTTTGTTAGGAAACATCCAAGCAAAAACCAAGAACTGTCTCTGAAGAGTTGAGATTTTAACTACAGACAGATCAAGGAAACATGTAACAATGAAAAAGGCTTGATTTTTCTATAGAGCATTGTCAGCATCTTCCGTTACCTAATCTTTTTTCTAGAAGTACAAAAAAAAAAGATAGATACACATAATAACGGAGTTCATAGAATAGGTATTTGAGAGGGGATCCCATTGAAGTATGTTAGAAACTGTTCAGGCAGAAGAAGAAGAAGAAGAAGAGCAAGGCATTGAACTTACCTTCTCCAGAAGCTCTGTGACCTCGCTTTTCAGTTTTGCCTTGCTCTCTCTTGATAAACGATCCCCAGATTTCTCCAGCATTGCAGTCATCATCAACAGATTCTGCTTCACTGAATCCACACTCGTCGGTTTATCGTTCAGTTCACGGTGAGAGACTACAGGCATTCGTGGGGGGGCTATGTTCCTCTGAGCGCTTTTCAGTTTCTGCTGTAACCTGAAACTCACTAAGGTCTCACCAAACGGGTTAGCTTTCTCTAAGCTTTTAACTGCTTCTACCGCGTCGCCACTGCTCACAAAGGCGACCTGAGCACCACTAAACTCTTCTTCTGAGACGTGTGTTTCAGAAGCATCCAAAGGACCAAACGCAGAGAACGTGGAGGTTAGGTCGTCCCTTGAAGGCATTGACACTTTTGAGGAAAATTTCAGCAAGAGAATTGTGATTCCTCTGGTTAATCCGTTAGGCAACTCCTCTTTCTTGAGACGTCTTCTTCGCTGAGTTGGCTCAGCTTGAGGCAGGAGAGAAGCTGGCTCTGTAGCTATTCCATTTAAGTCAGGTATACCACTAGTCCCATGCCCTACTATTGGATTCTTCCTCTTCCTTCCTCTCTTTTTCTTCTCTGAACTAGTTATCACATTACTGAAAAGGTTGAAGTTTGAACACTGAGCCGCCTCCTGAAAGTTTAACATCATAGTTCTTGGCCTCTCCTCCTTTTGTGGCAGGACCTTGGGAGGAATTAAACTCTCCGGTTCCTGTAAATAGTCAAATCCTGCAGAGGCTAAAGCATTACCTTCGCTGTTTAAGTCCGGTACAAATGTAGCAGCAGGTCTGCTGAGTGTATCTGCCATACTACAAGCTTCCCCATGTAGAGATTGTACGGGTGATTCTTTAGCAAACGGCTCACTTGCAACAGAAGTAGAGAGATCTGAGTGACCAATGGTATGTTTGGTCTTTTTCTTCGGTTTCAAGGACTTCTGCTCGTTATCAGGAGTTGAAACAACATTAAGAAGAGTCTCCATATTTGATTCCTCTGACTCAAAGGTCTTCTGCTCGGTACCAGCTACTGGAACATCACTGAACCGCTTCATCTTTGACTTGGAGGTTTTCTGCTCAGTACCCGGATTTGCATCTTTATCTACCATCAAATCCTTCATGTTAGCCAGCTGCATCTTGTAAGCATCTTCATCATGAAACACGGAGATTCTGAACTTGGAGAAGAACCACTCAAAGAGACCCATATTCTCAGTCTCTTCCGACCACTTGTAATCCATAGCAAGCAGCTTCAGTTTAGATACCAAATCAGAAGGAGACGTGTTTGCTAGATCGTCTTTCACAGACGCATTGTCAACCTCGCTGACAAACTTCCTAAACCATTCTTTCCTAAACCTCCTTCTGCTTCTAACTGAAACAACGGATGGAGAACCAACGAACTGACGAATGTCTTTCACACTGAAACTCGTCTTAACCTCGCCGTGTAGCTGGTCAATTGGTATCTGCTTATGCCCACAGAAAGAATAAAAAGCTGATAACCTACTCTGCATAACAGTCAGCTCAAGTATCCCAGCACTCGAAACACATCTCGCCAGATTCTTCAGCTCACTGACAAACTCTCTTGTCTCCATTCCATCTACAGAGAATCCACGCAGGTTCATAGCTGGCGTTGGCACTACTCCGTTCCTTTCAGCAACGCAAGAACAAGTCATCTCAAGTTTCAAAGCGTTTCCCAACAAGCTCATAGCTTTCTCCACCGCGACGAAAAAGCCCGCATCTTCTCTTTGATTCACCATCTCCTCAAAACTCTCCTTGAAAGGCTTCAACTTAGAAGGTGCGCACCGAGAAACAAGCTGGCTCTGACCACCAAGATATCTAACCATGACACTCTCCTCCTCTTTGAAACCAACAACTTCCCCTGGCCACCATTTCTTGGATTTATTCATCGCCCATACAAGATTCCCAACCAGACACTCCTCCTCCTGAGTCTGGTTTTCATTCTCATTCGGACAGCTTTTATCAGATTCCAAGACATTGTCGGAACTAGTCCCAGTTAAAGAGCTGCTGAAATCGACAACAAGTGATATGTCTCCCCCGGAGACATCAATCTTCCTCACTTCATCATCACCACCTCCTTGGGCTAAACCCTCATCATATTCTTCCATTGTTACCTCCTTCACCGGAGCTTGAGAGTCTACAGCCATTGGATTAGATTCTTTTAGGATTTTCTCTAATTTCTTCATCCCTTCTTTCACCTGCCAAAAAAAAAAAGACAATCTTTATGCATCAAGAGACCATATTGATCACATTTGAGCAACGGAAAAAATCCCCAAAATAGAAGAAAAAAAAATTGAATCAGGATGATCAAAATCAATTCGATTTTTTATTCTATGAAAAAAACTAGCAAAAGACAAGGGTTGCAACAAAAAGGAAACCTTGGTTTTAGTTTTGTTGGGGGTTAAGATGTTTCTTGTTTCAAGCAATGTTGATTCACGCTGCTACGAAAATTGAGTGTGTGGTGGTGAGAGTGAGCGTTGAGAGTCTTGAGACGGAAGAAGAGAAGTGTACCAAAGGTATTTTGTACGATCTTCGACTTCGTTGTCGTCGGTGAGATTCTTTTCTATGTACTTTGTCCATCTCATTTCATTCCACTGATGAGTCGGAGAATATTCAACTCAAACCGGAAATTTATTATCAAAACCATATTAACAGCAAACCTGAGATCCTCCAACTCAAACCCGACCAACCCGACCAATCATCTCTTTAAAGTATACCGGGCATAAATCACTACAGTTCTTTTTTATAAATTTGATTTTGAACAAGAAAGCACTGGACAGTAATTTTTCGTAGAAAAATTTGCTAGTTCTAAACTGGATCGGAACAAGCTTATCCGGTTAATATGGGGTGGAATTTTATTCTACACTTCTAGTGATAAAGCCCACATATATTGACCCAAACCAATAATATGGGATGTTGCATGAGGTCTACTAAGAGCATTTACAGTTCAACTCCATAATTTATTTCAAAATAGAGTTTCCAGTAACAAATGTTCTGACCCTATTCTATTTTCTACTACATAATATATCGAACATGGATTTATTTCATGAGTAGAATAACCATTTTTGAGGAAAAATAGAGTTGTATTGAAAATGTTCGAACATTTTCTAAGTTAATCTAGATAGTATGACATGTAAATAAAATTAAGTTGATTACACTATGAGCATTTCTAAAAAGATTATTTATTATGAACTCTACAAAACTCTATATTTGAAGTTTTAAAGTTTTTATCTTCAAAAACAAAACTTCAAACATAATTTCAAAATTAGATGTATTTTACATTTTTTGTCACCGTGTATAAACTTCTATAATCTAAGAATATAACATAGGAAGCTATACATTTTAGTGTGTAGTTAATTGGTAAATCTAGGAATATTTTTTTATCTGTATTTCTAATTTAATAAGATAAATATATGGTCGTGAGATTCAAGAAATCTGATTTATTACAAACAATACACAATAGAAATTAGTTACAAAGAAATAAAGTATACGTTTTATATAGAGCAATTCTCTTAAATAACACTTTTTAAAATCTGTATCATAAAATAGCATTCAAAAAATAAAATGACCAAAGTAATATTTTTTTATTTTGAAAATTTTAATTTTAATTTTTTTATTTTTAAAAATTTGAATATATTCCTAAAACCACATCCCTTAACTCTAAAAGTTTTAGATTGATTAACTCAATGATTATAAATCCATATTTACCCTTCAATAAACTTTCTTTTAGTCATTTTCCTCCTTGTGATGCTATTTTGTAACAAAAACTTGGTTTAGTGCTATTCTGATCTTTTTCTTTTTTATAAATTAATATTCGATAAATTAGTAGATTGATAAATTAATAAAGTTATACAGTTTTGAGTAAGATAAAAATAACACTTTTTAAGTTTTTGTCACAAAATAGCACTCAAAAAATAAAATGACCAAAATAGCACATTTTTATTTTGAAAATTTTAATTTTAATTTTTTATTTTTAAAAATTTGAATACATTCCTAAAACTCCACTCATTAACTCTAAACCCTAAATCTTAAATTAATTAATTCAATGGTTATAAATATATATTTACCCTTAATAAAACTTCTTTTGGTTTTTTTCTCCTTGTGATGTTATTTTGTGACAAAAATTTGGTTTAGTGCTATTTTAGTCTTTTTCTCTAAATCAATTCAAAATATGACATAAATCGATAAAGTAATTATTTATATATATATATAGTTTATATAAGTACAAACAAAAATGGATTTGTTTTATATCTACAATAAAATTCATCTTTGTTTTTAATATTTAAAAATATTTTTGATAACATATAATAAAATTATATCTAAAACAATATTTAAGTTTTATGAAACATATTTCATATACATCAACAATATAATAAAATAAGAAGAGTCAATTTCTTAAAATTTAATTAATGTATATAAGATCAAATCTAAAAAAAATTGTAAATTAATAACTTTATAAATTAATAAATTACTTTAATTTTCACATTATTAATTGTTATAGAGTTTTACTATTCAATATAACATAACAACAAATGCAGTTAGTTATAATTTAATTCCGATTAGTGAAGAGTCAAATCAATGTTTAATATTGCCAACTAGTATTAAAAGATTCGAAGAAGTAATCTTCTATCTATATATCTACCGCCACCGAACTCTACATAAATAAAAAAGCGTGACTTTCTTACGTTAATCACAATTTCATCAAATTAAATAGATACTTTCCTCACCTAATCAAATCTCTCTCTACAAAAGTGAAGTCAAAACTTTCTCTCTCGTCTCATAACAACAATATGGAGAAAGATTCTTGGGCAGATCTGTGGGACAACAATCAATCGACGGCGAAAACAACCGACGACGGTAAAAGCCGCGGCGGTGGTGGCGGTGGTGCGTCTGGTAAATACAAAGAGAAGATGGAGGCTGGACTAGGGAAGACGAAAGCGGCGGCGAGTTCGGGGTTTAAGAAAGTGAAGGCGGGAACGTCGTTGGGTCTTAGCTGGGTCAAAGACAAGTATGCCAAAACCACCGCCAAGAAGAATTGATGATTTCTTTTGCGTTTCGCTTTCCCATTAAGTAATAAAAGTTTTTTTGTATAGTCGAACAGATCTGATGATATCGAATATTATTTGTTTTGGATTCTTCTTGTGATGTGTTGGACAGATTCGGTTGTTTGATCATGTGAGGAAGATTCACAAGTATATTTCAAAATCTTTTTTTCTTTAATTTTACTATAAAGTTATAAAATTAAAAAAAAAAATGTTCTTCGATAGGTGTGCCAGATCCCCTTGCTTCCCAATTAAAGTTTAGTTTTATTTTACGAGAAAAAATCACACTTCCTCGACTTATCATTTGATACCGTGATAATATTATACACAATTAAATAAAAATATTATTAATTATTTATATGAACATAATTTAATCAGTAAGAAAATAATATAATATAACGCATAAATAAATTTACACTGTAAGCTGAAAAGGTAATTTAAATTTAAAAAAATTTAAACATTTTATATTCTATCACAAAATGTATAAAATCTAGTTATTATTTATAAGCCTATAGTCTACAGATAAAATGCAACGCACGTTTCAGAAAATAATTAAAAAAAAAAGAAATCCCTTAATTAAATAATTAAAATACACTTATTTAAAGTACTATTAAAAAAAAAGAGAGTCTATCTAGTCAAAATCAGAACGAAACTCTATTCACCAACCAACACAAAAGAAATAAGCAGAGTATGGCGATTACGGTGCCGAGACGTCAGCTCTTCATCGGCGGTAAATGGACCGATCCCGTTCGCCGAAAAACACTCCCTGTTGTCAATCCCGCCACCGAAGACATCATCGGTACTTTTTCTTCTCCATCAACTCTTATTTATGATTTTTTCTCATTTTTTTGTTTGTTATTCTCACTGGATCCAAGCATGAAATTCGATTTCAATAACCTGAAATTAGCAGTACGAATCACCCAATCTAATGTATACTCTCAGAGAGATTTGAACTTGGTCTGCTTATTTAAATGATCGGAAATACAAAATCCTTATCTAGATCTTTGGAGGACCTAACAGATCTCCGTCCTATGCTTTTTTGGTGGTGCTTTTAGGTTATATTCCATCTGCAACTTCTGAGGATGTGGAGCTCGCGGTGGAAGCTGCTAGGGAAGCACTTACTAGGAACAAAGGAAAGGATTGGTCTCGAGCATCCGGGGCCTTTCGTGCCAGATACTTACGTGCTATTGCAGCTAAGGTATTGATATTGATTACCTTTACCAAAAATCTGTCTATCTTGCATTCTTTGTTACCTAGCTGATATATCATCTATATCTAGGTAACGGAGAGGAAGTCTCAACTAGCTAATCTCGAGGCTATTGATTGCGGTAAACCTTTGGATGAAGCAGCATGGGACGTGGTATTCTCGCTTTTTCCTCTTTTGTGAACGTTTTTTTTGTGGTTTTAGATGTTACGCTTACACATGGTTGGCTTTGTAACCTTTTGCAGGATGATGTTGCTGGATGTTTTGAGTATTATGCTGACCTAGCCGAAGGCTTAGATGCAAAGCAGAAGGCTCCTCTTTCTCTTCCGTTAGATACTTTTAAGGGATACGTTCTCAAGGAACCCCTTGGTGTAGTTGGCCTGATTACTCCTTGGTATGTCATGTTACTCCATGGGCTGATTACTCTTTGTCAAGATAGCGGATTTAGATTATTTTTGGTGACATTTGTAGTTCATCTTATTCTTACATTACATTGATCTTCAAGTCTTCTTTCTCCCTTTTATACAGTATGTTAGAAACGTCACCAACGTATTACGCAGCTAATAATCTATATTTCGCATTGAAGGAATTATCCGTTACTGATGGCTGTCTGGAAAGTCGCTCCTGCACTTGCTGCTGGGTGCACGGCAATACTGAAACCTTCAGAGTTGGCCTCCGTGTGCGTATTTTATTTCTGTTGACACCATAGTTAACCTTCTATTGGTTCATGAACCCGCCAATCTAATATGGTTTTACTTCAGGACATGTTTGGAGCTCGCTGATATTTGCCGCGAGGTGGGTCTGCCACCCGGTGTTCTTAATATTCTTACTGGTTTAGGAACTGAAGCAGGTGCTCCATTGGCAGCGCATCCAAACGTTGACAAGGTCTGATCATTGTCAGTTTTATCTTTACGATATCCAGAAAGTGCAATAATTGAGGATAGATCATTTGTACTTAGATTTTTCTGGTTAGTTAAAGTATTGATATTCTAGACTTAACCAGATCGTATTCACTGGAAGCACGGCAACTGGAAGCAACATTATGACTTCTGCTGCCAAACTGGTTAAAGTAAGTCCAAGTGTCCTTGTTGCTTTTTCCATGTATCTATCTTTTTTTTACCTATATTTTCCGGGTCCGAGTGTGAATCTTCTACTTTTTTTAATTCCACAGCCTGTTTCCTTGGAGCTTGGGGGTAAAAGCCCTATCATTGTCTTTGAGGATGTTGACATTGACAAAGGTTAGTGCGTTTGGAACCTTAAGAGAACCATGCTATATGTATTCTTAACTATTGGTTCAATTAGTGACGACATTTTTGTTCTAATCAGCTGTGGAGTGGACTATGTTTGGTTGTTTCTGGACTAATGGTCAGATTTGCAGTGCGACATCTCGACTTCTTGTGCATGTAAGTGATCATAGAATCTACAGTAGTCTCTGATTACAAATATTTCACCTAATTGTATATGATATGTGATATATATCCTTAAAACCCACATAGCTGCTCTATAGAAGCACTATGATGTTTGCAATAAAATTAAAGGTTTGCTATGTGAATTGAATTATCGACTTTCTCAAATCCTGAAATAAGCACCAAATATTAAGACATTTCTTAACCTTTCCTTTACATGAAACCTGCAATGGAAAGATTAATACACAGTTCAGTAGGGTTTTTTTTTCCATTTTCTGGGGTAAGATTGCTCATCAGCTATTCAAATAGAATTTGGATTAGTATTAGTGATTGTAAAACCTTGAAAACCACTGTTAAAAGTAAGTAGGATAGAGAAGCATCGCTATACGTCTAGTAATGTTGTTTTGATGAAAAGAAAATTCTTATGAAATGCCAGGAAAAGATTGCTGACGAGTTTTTGCGCAAGTTGGTAAAGTGGACAAAGAACATTAAGATTTCAGATCCTTTTGAAGAAGGCTGTAGGCTTGGTCCTGTTGTCAGCAAAGGACAGGTAATATAACTAAACGCAAATTGATATTCTCAAGAACTAGAACTTCATTCCCCTCGAAACCTTCTTATCTATCAATTGGGGTAGTCAAGACTCAAGAACGACTTTTAGCTAAGTCATACATCTTAAACTCGTGCAGTACGAGAGAGTAGTGAAGTTTGTATCAAACGCTAGGAAGGAAGGTGCAACTGTCCTCTGCGGAGGAGCTCGTCCTGAGGTACATGAAAGATCTAGACAAGCCTGGGTTGTATGTTTAAGATACTATTAGCAGTTCAAATTTGGTTTGTTTATTTCTGCAGCATCTGAAGAAGGGGTATTTTGTTGAACCTGCTATAATATCAAATGTGACTACTTCAATGGAAATCTGGAGAGACGAAGTTTTTGGTCCTGTTCTCTGTGTTAAAACATTCTCCACTGAGGATGAGGCAATACAGCTGGCAAATGACTCCCAGTGAGTTTAAGTTTTTTTCTTCTTCTCATGAACAAGAAACTCCACTGATAAATGTATAACATTGTATGCCCGACTTTACTGTATGTGCAGATATGGATTAGCAGGCGCTGTATTATCAAATGATCTGGAGAGGTGTGATCGCGTTAGTAAGGTATCTAATTTACTATTAGTAGAAAAAAAGAGTAACTGCACGCATCTAATGATTAGATTTCATCTCTTCAGTTTTGAATCGTGAACATTGTGTTTTCAGGCATTCGAGGCGGGTATTGTGTGGGTCAACTGCTCTCAGCCATGTTTCTGTCAGGCTCCATGGGGTGGAACCAAACGCAGTGGTTTTGGCCGTGAACTAGGAGAATGGTAAGTTTCTTTATTATTACTATACCTACAAATATATTTACCAAAACCATATAAAGAATCTCCAACAGATTGATTCATCCATGGTAACTTGACCTTTTAAGTCCCAAAACCTGACCAATTTGTTCGTCTTTGATATTGAATTGAAACAATATTTCCTTTATTGTTTTGGTATTTGGTGTTGAATTGAATCATATTTGCTTTATTACAGGGGACTTGAGAACTACTTGAGTGTGAAGCAGGTGACACAGTATATCTCTAATGAACCATGGGGATGGTACAAACCTCCTTCCAAGCTTTGAGTCAAAAACACTATACTTCTTAATGTTTCCTTGAAAGATATAATAATTGGGTTTATACCAAGATAAGCAAGAGATCTTTCTGTAACAGATATTATTATTGTGTTTGTCATAAGTTGCATACAACTGGCATCAGAAATCAAAGCGAAAAATTTCTACACAGCCTACTGTGACTTCAAAAGCACAGTGGTTGTGCAAACTGCATTTTAATATCAGATACCTGCAGATTGTGTGGATATGTACCAGTGACTGGTGCGAAAGGACCAAACTCATAACCTCTTGGACCATGTCTTGATACATGAACATCAATGCTCTTGTCATAATAACTCTGCCACTGCATGTTTTTGTCATCTACAGCCTCCTCTCTGTAACATTTTCTTTGGTTTTAGTTCTATTGACATTGACGTTTCTGAGATCAGTTCCGAAAACTCTTTCCTTGGTTTCGGCTTGCATCAAATCGCTGCTGAATGTGAAAGTAGGCCCACCGTTGTATTCTAACCATTTGAAAGTTGGTTTTCTAGAATCTAATGTGTGAGCCTGTCACCAGAGAGAATAGATGGTTAGACTAGTTTACATCTACAGATCATAGTTTAGATGGTTCATGTATATAGTTTTAGTTTACCTTCTCAATGAGATTCAATGATGACAAGACATTCGCAATATCATAAAGCCGCCTCAGCCTCACTTTTGCTGCAGAAAAGATACCAACGTTTCAACACTCATTCATCAGCATATATCTCAAGTGAGTGTGCAACATAAGGGTCTAAAAGTCGCAAGACGAGGACAATTACTTCTCATTATTGATGTGTTGTGGGCATCTGTCAAGGGAGGAGACGATCCTAGCCTAAACAGTAGACGCACATCCAAAGATACAACTCAAGCAGCTCTATGAAAAACCAATTTGAATTCACTTGTTTTTTCTTTTTGCTTGAGAGTGCTTTTCAAATGTGGTCAAGCTGTTCCGTTTACGGTTCTGATCGGAATTGTCGGTTTTTATTTTTCTCCGTTTGTAAATTTTCTTTTACCAATAACTTTCAGTTTAGCTTAACGTAAATTTACGAACCGGAAAATACGTGAATCCCCTATTATTGTCAGACAAAATTAAGAAAAATACACTACTCTCTCACGCTCAATCTTTTCGCCAATCTAACACAGATCGAGGCCGTTAATATGCAAACATGCATATCTTCTGATGAGGAAACGATGATCATCGACGACGACGTTACTGATGTGAAGACTCCTGATTCCGTGGACTGGAGAAAACAAGGCGCTGTAACCGACGTCAAAAAACAAAAACAGCTGCGGTATGCTTGTGAGATTCGTATAAGTATTGATATATATATATGAGATAAGAATTCAACGTTTCAATAACTTCCCTACAGTAGTGCTTCTTGGATCAGATCTAGAACTATCTATATGACGCAAATTATATTAGTACTACTGATAATTAAAATAGTCTATAATTTGAGATCTTATACTTCTCTGCAGGAAGTTGTTGGGCATTTGCCATAGGATCTAACATGTTTAAATACCCTAAAACAAAATTTTAACAACATATTTTTATATTTTTCCTAATAATCATATATGAATATCACATTAATTTTTAACTAATTCAACTGCATTAATAGTTATTAAAGATATTATAAAATTAATTGTATAGTAATATTTTTTAATGTTATCACCAACAATTTCACCATAATCATTTATAATTTACTAAAATCAATTGTTAATACAAATCTCACATTTAAAAAATAATATCTTACTTAAATTTTATATAAATTTTACTTATATTTTATTAATTTTTACTTATATTTTGTAGTTTTGTTAAAGTTTATATGGAAGCATATTTAGTTTTTATTTAATAATAATAATAATATTTATAAAACATTAGTTCTGTTTATATAATTTTATCAACAAGTAATATTTATCTAAAAAACTTTGCATAATTATGAATACTAATATTTTTTTTCATAAATATGCTTCTTTAGAATGTCCTAATCGGTGGTTGGGATGGCTTGCCCTCTAAATTGGCCTTAATGGTGACCACTGTTGAAGCGTTAAACTTCATTCGGACAAAACTCTTGATATTGTTGTCCGAATAATACCTGTTGGACTGTACCTCGGAGCTCAATAACTCTACATCAGGTGAGAAGAGTTTCGTGTTCAAATTTATTATGGAGAAAGGGATCACTACCCAAACCATGTATCCATATACAGCTCGGTCAGACGAGTACCTACAAACAGCGAAGCAGCTCTTCAGAGAGCTGTTGCACGGTAGCTTGTCATAGTTGCAGTCAATTCTTCTATAGTACAGATTTTACTTTCTACAAAGAGGTAATCGAACACCAGTTTTTCTGTTGATGTTGATACACTCCCATTCTTTACTAATATATGTGCAAATTTTCAGGGTATTCTAACTGGAGAATGCGGAACCAAAGTGTGAGAAAGATATTTCGAACAATGAAAGACCTTGTGAGAAGAAGGAGGGTACGTTCGTATTATACGCATGCTTTTGGAACTATCCCAGTTAGCGGATGGGGTTCGTAAACGGGGATACTGGCTGCATGGCAATGCCACAGCGCCTTTCCTTGTCCGAAATACCTCTCTCAATATGAACGTACACACTCTCTCTCTACTTAGGACCGTATGAATTTTTAAGGATCCAGAATTCTTTTTAAGATCCATTAAAATATTGTCGTTTCACCTTTTCCAGAAATACCAAAAAAATCAAATGAATTTATCATTTTCTTTGTAATGTGCAATTCTCCAAAACAAATTATGCATATTTTCAAAATCCGAATGCACCAAAAAATTTATGGTGAAGTTGGGATGTGGGATAAGGCGCAACCCTGCATGGCTGGAAGACCTTCAAATAATATGTGATTAACCATATCTTCCTCTACTCCGCAACTCTCACAAAGTGTGTCACATTTTATCCCTCTACTCCGTAAATTCTTCCTTGCTGGTAAACAACCTAAAATATTTTCCATATAATATATTTTAGCTTTGGTGGGCATTTTATCTATGAGTGAGCACACAATGCCTTAGTACCTTTTGAGCGTCGGTATATATGACAATGTCTGAAAATGTCCAAGTCCAATAAAAATCATGTTTAAATGAATAGTTCCACAGACATCTAATAATATTTATAATTAATTTTTAATTAATTTATGATTTTCACATTAAAACTGAGATATTATATTTTCCTGTCAAAACCTGAAAGGAAGTTTTCTTTTTAAAACCTATAACCACTTTTTAATCAAAGTGGTTAATTTGTGCTTTCTTACGAAAACTATAAACTATGTTATACCACCAAAACCGTAAAACTATGTTTTCTTCACAATCATAAAATTTTACTTCTGTCAAAATTGTATTATTATTTTTCTCGTCAAAACATTAAATTTATGTTTTTCTGCCAAAAACGTAAAACTAATTATCATGTCAGAATCATAAATTTATGTTTTTCGCCATACTGTAAAATTATGTTTTTTCGCCAAAACCATGAATTCGTGTGTTTCCAGCAAAAAACCGTAAATTTATATTTTACCGCCAAAACCACAAAACTAGATTTTTTTGTCAAAACGGTAAATTTGTATTTTACTGCTAAAACCGTAAAATTACAATTTTCCGTAAAATTAAATTTATATGTTTCCATAAAAACCGTGAAACCGTCAAATGAAATTAAATATTTTATAAAACTGTTTTCCATCAAAAAATGTATATTTTGTTTTCTTCAAAATAAAAAATTACTCAAATTAACAAAACCTTTTTTGAAAGGAAATTCTCTCAAATAGTCTTTTTAAGTTTTTGTCATAGAAAAAAACTTTCAAAAAATAAAACGACAAACGTAATCCTTTTTTGTTTTGAAAATTTTAATATCACTACAAGAAAACACGCTGATTCTGAGGGAAATACCGAGGGAAAATGAGTTCCTCGGAAATTTCTGACAAAATATCGAGGAAATACCGAGGAAACCAAGAAATGGGGTTTCCTCGAAATTTCCTCACTATTTTTTGAGGAAATTTCGAGGAAGACCAACTTCCTCGGTATTTTTGAGGGAATACCGAGGAAACCCGGATCGTCGGAAAAAACCGACGGATATTTCTAATATTTCGACGACATCTTGTAGCCGTTAGAGAGCCGTTGGGAGAGCCGTTGGGGATTTAAACTATTTCGAGGAAATTTCGAGGAAATGTCTGTTTCCCTCGAAATTTCCTCAGTATGCCGGGAGGATTTCATCTACAAATACAGCCACCCCTCTTCCTCTTCATTCACTCCATTTCTTTTCTTCTTCTCTCCTAGTCTCACGACTTTGATTCCAAAAAAACATGTCTTCTTCAAATTATTTTCGTTCTTGGATGGATCGACCTCATTTGGATCCGGACACGAGATTGTTTACGGAAGAATACAATCAAGGTATAATCGAGTTCATGAGGGTAGCTCGCCAACAACCGGAAGCAGAAACATGTAAGTTAAGATGTCCTTACTCTAATTGTAAAAATAGAAAAGTTATTAAAGAGTGGGATGTTTGGACTCATCTATTATTGAGTGGGTTTACACGAAGTTACAAAATTTGGTATCATCATGGGGAAACTGATTATGAACTTGGTATACTAGCGAACCTCAGCCGGCGGTTAGATTAGAAGAACCAATTAGGGCGGATGTAGATTATGGTGTAGGTACTGAGCAGATGATAAATGATCATTTTAGAGGGGAAGATTTACCTAATGCAGAAGCTAGGAGATTTTATGAAATGTTGGATGCTGGAAAGCTACCATTGTACGAAGGTTGCAGAGATGGTCATTCAGCTTTATCATCTGCTATGAGACTGATGGGCATTAAAACAGATTATAACTTGGCTGAAGACTGTGTGGATGCGATAGCTAATTTTGTTAAAGGTATTCTACCTGAGGATAATGTAGCTCCAGGTTCATACTACGAGGTTCAAAAACTCGTAGTTGGGGTTGGTTTATCTTATCAGGTAATAGATGTATGCAGCGATAACTGCATGATTTATTGGAGGGCGGATGATCAGCGGACTACATGCAAATTTTGTGGGAAGCCTCGTTATAAAGATACGAGTGGAAGAGTTCCAGTGCCATATAAAAGGATGTGGTATTTGCCTTTGACGGAAAGGTTGCAGAGATTGTATCTTTCGGAACGCACAGCGCAACGAATGAGATGGCATGCGGAGCACTCAACAGATGGTGAGATTAGACATCCTTCAGATGCAAAAGCGTGGAAACATTTCCAATCAAAGTATCCCGACTTTGCGTATGAGAGAAGAAATGTCTACCTTGGATTATGTACTGATGGTTTCAGCCCGTATGGGAAGAGTGGAAGACAATATTCTCTATGGCCAGTCATTGTTACACCATACAACTTACCCCCAAACTTGTGCTTGCGACGAGAGTTTTTGTTTCTTTCCATTCTCGTTCCCGGACCAGAGCATCCTAAGAGATCACTTGATGTGTTTCTTCAGCCACTAATATATGAGTTGCAACAAATATGGGCTCAAGGTGCTGAAACATACGATATTTCGTGTAAAGAAAACTTTCAAATGCGGGCAGTACTAATGTGGACAATAAGTGATTTTCCAGCATATGGTATGTTATCTGGATGGACAACGCATGGAAGGCTATCATGTCCATATTGTCAAGATAACACTAATGCTTTCCAACTAAAACACGGAAGGAAAACGTGTTGGTTTGACTGTCACAGGAGATTCCTACCACCTGATCATCCATATCGTAGGAGTAGGAATTTGTTTACGAAGAACAAGAGGGTGTGTTTGACAGTCCACCTGCAGAAATTAGTGGGAAAGGTTTGAAGACACAACTAAGAGATTTTGGTGCAGAAAGGACGCCAGACGTCGGTGGACATGCGCGTTTTCCGGTAGATGCTGTTGGAAACCTACATAACTGGCACAAAAAAGTATATTCTGGGATCTGCCATACTGGGAGGATCATTTGCTAAGGCATAATTTAGATGTCATGCATATTGAGAAAAACTTTTTTGACAACCTCATGAACACGATCCTTAACATTCAAGGTAAAACAAAGGATAATTTGAAGTCAAGACTGGATTTAGTTGATATATGTGATCGTTCAGAACTTCATGTTGATGGGAATGGTAGGGCTCCTTTTCCCATATACCAACTTGATGCAGAGGGAAAAAATGCGTTCTTCGATTGGATTTCAAACGATGTGGAGTTTCCAGACGGTTACGCATCTAATTTACGTAACTGTATCGACAGAAAGGAAGGAAATTTTATTGGCTTAAAAAGTCACGATTGTCATGTGTTGATGCAGCGCTTACTTCCGTTTGCTTTCAAGGAACTATTACCACGAAATGTTCATGAAGCAATTGCAAGGATAAGTGCTTTCTTCCGCGATTTATGCGCCAGATCAGTGACTCTTGAAGGTATTGAAAATCTGAAGACTAACATAGCCGTGATTCAGTGCAACCTTGAGAATATATTTCCTCCCTCATTTTTTGATGTTATGGAGCATCTTGTTATTCACCTGGCAAGAGAATTGGAACTTGGTGGTCCTGTGCAGTATAGATGGATGTATCTGTATGAGCGGTATATGTTCCATTTGAAGAAAATGGTGAAAAATCTAAGTAGGGTGGAAGGTTCTATAGTCGCACAGATGATCAATGAAGAAATTTCAAATTTTGCTGAGTACTACTTTCCAGCAGAAGTTCAGACCAAAAACAGAAGACCTGCACGGCATGATGATAGAGGCGAACGGGCAACATACCATGTTACGGTTCCTGACATTTTCACAGATGTTGGACGACTTAGCGGAAAATCAAAGGACCGTCGACTTACTGAGCAGGAGCACAGTCATTTGCAAACATATTTGCTCACCAACTGCGAAGATGTTCTTCAATATGAGAGGTAAGTTTATTATCTTACAAAATTTTATTTTAATAAATTAACATTTATATCTTAATTAAGTACATTTTTGTCATCACAGGATTTTCATGGCAGAAAAGCGGTTCGAATATAGATACGCTACAGAGGCAGAACTAGAAGAAATGAAGCAAAGAGAATTTGCTGGATGGATGTTTACTTATGTGAGTGCCTTAAACAAATTATAAAATCATTTATCACATATTTATACTAATTAAAAAATTATTTATCACATATTTATACTAATTCATATATATGTGCTATTAATAGGTGTCTGCTGGTTTGGCCAGAGGTGAAACATTTGACGATTGGATACGCGAGATGGTGGTTGGACCAAACTATGTTGTGAAGTCATATCCGAGATTTTGTACTCGAGGATATGCATTCACAACTGAAAAGACGAAACATTCGCGTACGACCTATGATGCTGGTGTTTGTTCTGCATCGGGAGATGATGTATACTACGGACACATACATGAGATTTTGGAAATCAAGTATTTGGGCATGCTTGGATTGCGCTGTACTGTTTTCTATTGTGATTGGCACGACATCACTCCAGATCGAGGTGTGAGAACAGATGCATTTGGTGTTACATCAGTAAATTCGAGACGAAAGCTGCAATATTATGATCCTTTCATTCTTGCTTCTCAGGCCGATCAGGTAAGTAAATGTTAATTATTCAGAATGATTGGTCATCATGTGTAATAATTTAAACTTGTACTAATTTTTTTTTAAATGTTACAGGTATGTTATATCAAGTACCCCCGGGTAAGGAACAGAGATGATCCATGGGTTACTGTTACCAGACTCAACCCGAGAGGCCGAGTTCAGGGGAGTTCTGAGCTGGAAGACCCACTACAACCAATCACATCCACTAACTTAAGTGCAGCAGAAGATGTAGCAGGAGTTGGCCTTGTAGTAGATTTCACCGACTTCGTAGAGGAAGCCGTCGTTCACGCACAGGATGAACCAGTTATTGGAGAGTTTCACCAAAATCCAGATTCAGATTCATCTGGTGATGATGACTCGGAATCAGAGTAGATTTTTTTTTTTAATGAATTTCGAGGAAATACCGAGGGAAATTAGGGTTTCCTCGAAATTTCCTCGGAATGACCCTTAACGGTTTAGGGGCATTGGAGTAAGAACGAAGTGAGAGCAACTTCTTCCACCAACTCCACCAACCGCAAGAGCGACCGTAAGGGGAAGGGCATGTACGTCCATAACTTGGGTGCTCAATCTTTAGCCAGTCTGGGGGATCGCTTGGTAAGCTTGTCGGTTTTTATTATATTATTTAAGATTCTAATATTTTTTTGTGCATTTCTTTTAATTACTAATGTTTGTTTAATTTATGTTTTTTTCAAGGCGGAAGAAAATGAGGGGGAGCCGGTTGATCATCTCCGCCTAATAAAGACGGCGTATACCAACAAGAAGACCGGCGAGATTGATGATGGTGTTGTGAGGGATGTGGTCACCCTCATCGACAGTCAGATAGAACAGGAAGTGTCTCAGCTTCAAACCGAGGATGACGATTCGACGGGATCGACCGGCTTGCCTCGGGTTCGGATCAACCAAATCGTAGAAGCGGTAAGTTCATTTTTTAAAGTTCAATCCATTTTTTATATTATTTAAATTTGACACTTTTTTTTTTCAGTCGGTTCCAAAGAAGAAGGACCGTTTGTTCGGTTTGGCTCGTCGGTCCAACTCGGTTCCGTCTGCTTCTGCACCACCCTCATTTGTTGATCAAGAAGTCCTTCTGAGTCAGATGAGGGACAAGGATGCTCGCATATCTGCGCTGGAGTCCATGGTGGCGAGTCAAGAGGCGGGCTGGGAGTCACAGAGGAAGCTGAACGAGCAAATGATGGCGATGATGAGGAGCATGAACCCGAACGCCAACGTGGACTTCCCGACCATGCCAGACCCGGACTTCCAAAACCCGTAGTTTAATTTCTTTCAAAAACTCTAAATGTTTTATTTTGATTTGTATGACTTTGAATTTATATAATATGTTTTAAATTTAAAATTTAATTTTATATTTTCGAATTTAAATTTTAAAAATACTTTTTATATATTAAAAATAATTTTTTTATAAAAAAAAACAATTTTCAAACATTCCGAGGAACAGCCGTCCTCGGAATATACCGAGGGACAGGTTCCTCGAAAATTTTCGAGGGAGAAAATCTGTTCCTCGGAAAATTCCGAGGAACTGATTTCCTCGAAAATTTTTGAGGATCCTCTCCCTCGAAAATTTTCGAGGAAACTGTCCCTCGGTATATTCCGAGGAACCGAGTTCCTCGAAATTTTTCGGAGGACTCTTCCCTCGGTACCATCCTCGGTATATACCGAGGGAAAGTTCCTCAATATATATCGATGACCACTTCGACGAATCCCTCTCCTCTAAATCTCCTCGAAATTCTTGTTCCTCGAAATTCCGTCACAAAATTTCGAGGAAATTTCGAGGAAAAATGAAATTTCGAGGAAGTTTTTTCGACGGACATTTTCCTCGGTATGTCGTCGGAATAACCGTATTCCGACGACATACCGAGGAAAATGTCCGTCGAAAACAGCGTGTTTTCTTGTAGTGTATTTACTTTTTAATTTTTGAAATTTGAAACTCCATCCCAAAACCAACTTCTTAACTCTAAACTTTAAGTTTTAGATTAGTTAACCCAATGGTTATAAATGCATATTTACTTTAAAATAAAATCTAATTTGGTTATTTTGTTTTTGGAGGCTATTTTGTGACAAAAAATTATCTAATTTTTTTTTTGTTTTGGAGACTATTTTGTGACAAAAACTTTAAAAAAATTATCTAATTTTTTTTTTTTTTTTTTGGGCATGTTTATTGTCTATTTGGTTTAGGCTCATTTTCTAATTGGACGTTTCGGTAGCACATCCATAATAAATTGGATTGGGTTTGCCCAGAGGCGGGGACACCAATTGACATGACAGCTGTAGTGATGGCCTGATGGGGATGCCTTTGTATGGGCTTCACTATTTTCGCAAAGCCATATTCTTTCTTCCAAACAAATCTAGGTTGTAGATAACCATGTCTAAACGTTATCAAACCGAACAGCTACATGCTTGGGGAAGCCACTTAAGTGTTACAAAAGAGCTGTTAACTGTACTGACACGGACGGCATAGTTCTTAACCAGCTAGCAAAGCTTCACCAGAAGCTACTTTACTTCGAGAAGGATTCTGAGAGGTTGGATGCTGAAAGGTTAGAAGGACCAAACATGTCCGAGATTTGGTTTTTCCTGCTACACATTTCAAAACTCACAAGAAGTTTGAAGAAGCAGAAATATATTGCACCTGTCTACTTGATTACAGTGATCCTGAAAGTTTATTTACCCCAACTTTTTTTCTCTCCACTGTTAACACTTTAGTTTACACATAGTGTGACGAGATTTCATAATACGAGCCTTTTTATTTTGTCAATGACATGACCTCTCGCGCGCTCTCTCTCTACGTGTTCATTTTGACATCTAAGAAGCGTCCATAACATACACTACTTGTTGCCTCGAATAATTGATCGTCTCCTTAGTCAGAAGGGGGCTAGGGGTTCGTCTAATAGAGCACAATGCGAAAGTCATGAAATTTTTACAGTAAGAGCTTAAGTTTACAAACTTGAGATCCTGTCAAAGTAAACTCCAGTTATGTATCCAAAGAGCAGTTCAATACAGATAGTTGTAATTCTGCTTAAAAGCGACAACATAAGCCACCAGCATAAATGAAGTAGCAACATGACAAATGATATTTTTATTAAGAGACACTGAGAGAGATTCAATCAAAATCCCAATATTCCAGAAAACAATACAAGAAAGTCTTGAGAAAAATGGTAGGTTCAGTAAGTAGGATCGGTGAAGAACTTGTTGAGGCCAGGCATGATTTCTGGACGCTTGTCGCGAACATACTTCCTCAAGAAATTCTCCTTGTACTTCTCTCCCTCTGCATGGTTATCCAATATTCCGGCAGCCCTGTTCTCCTTGGTACATCTGCAGAAATAAACCAAAAAAAGAAAAAACCTTTTAGAACACAACCTCTATTCTAATACTGCAAGATATGTCAAAGAACCAAAACCTCAAAAAACTGGTCTAAATATATAGCTCGCTATACTGAAAGTCGCTGTTTTATTTCACCACATTAAGTATAATCTAATACAGAACTGCATCCTATGAAGACACTATTCTGTTTCATTTACCGAGTATCTGGACTAAACGACATCGTTTTGCAAAATAGCAATATCTACAAACTACGAGAGATAAGTCAACAACTGTTAATAGGACGTAAAGACAGAGAGATACAAACCTGACTTCAGGGTTTCCGGTGATGTTCCTAATCAACGAGAACGCACAGATCCCAACCGCAGCTCCTGTAGCGGCGAACAAGGGATACACCTGAACAGGTCAAAGAAAAAAAACAAACGAGGCGGATCTTAGAAGAATCGATGCCAGATCTAATACTTAGCGTAGTCAAAAGAGAATCAATGGATGGAGGCCTCCTGATCAAAGATGAATGTAAGTACCTCAGGTCTCAACCAACGGCTCGACATTTGTAATCGCGGAGAAGAAATCGATGGAGAGAGAGAGATTAGAGGAAGGAAGACGGCGAATGTTGAGAGAACGTAAAGAGACTTCTCCCTCAACGCCCTTTTTATTTTGACTTTAGGTTTTACGTTTCTGTTTTTTTTTTTCGGGAGAGTGTAAGAAATTACAAATATTTTCTGTAAATTCTAAAACTAATTTCTGATTGGCAGTGAGTTGTCCTGCTTGAAGCCAATGAATTATTGACATCTGTCCATATAACTTTTCGAGGCAAATGACAGCAATTGCCAAATGGCCTGATTTGAAATGGGGGCAAGTTGCAGGATACGATTGACGATTCTCATCTATCTACTATTTGGAAACAATTATGCTTAATTTTGGGTTGTGTGATTTTATTTTGTTGTTGAAAAATCGGTTATTTCTTTTTTTTTTTAAACTCAACTTACTTTTGAAATTTCCAATACTGTTATATTTTTTTTATCTTTTACGATTATACTAGCATTAGTTTTATCTTATTTTAGTATTTTACATGATTGTATTGTCAATAAAATTAAAATATGATGTACTTGTGCTTAAATTTTTAGTTATTTTTTAATGATATACTCCCTCTGTTTTTTAAAGATAGATGTTTTAGAAAAATAAATTGTTTCACAAAGATGTATTTTTTATGTTTCTTATACAAAAATTGTAAATTTCAATAAAATTGATTGAATTTATTGAAAGACTATTGGTTAAAATGCATTGGAATTTGATAATTTCTAAAAATGATGTATAGTTAATGTGTTTTTTTAATATGTGTAAAAACACCAAAACATACATCTTTAAAAAAACAGAGGGGGTACAAAACAAGGTTTGGTTATAGACTTGTAGTTGATGCACTGATTACGCTAGATTGACGACTAATTTAAAATTTATCAATGACTATTTTTTCCATATTCAACCAATCAACCTGAGTTAAATTCAAACCCCTCCCCCCCCCTTCCCCAAAATATTTGGTAATTCGTTTTTTTGAATAATTTTTTGTTTATAAATTAAATTTTTAGATATATAAAAATTTCAAACTAAAATAATTAATATTTTAAAATAAATAAATTATATTTGCATCGTGTAACATTGTATTTTGGATTTTTTCTTCAGAATTTGCTTCAACTCATAATTGTTTGTAGATCCATGTTCAAACTAAAGGTTGAATTTATTGTCCGATCTGATCCAAGATTTACTCTGAATCCGCTCCAAAAATAAAATGTCCAGGTGTCTGAATCTAGATCCACCGATCCGGATAGTAAAATCTTAGATGCATTAAAATCAAATCAGATCCGAATATCTTGATTTTTAAGTTTGGATATCCGGATCCATATTTTTAAAAATATATAAATTTTCAATTCTAAAACACATATTCGAAACAAGGTCAAATTTGAATTCAAATTAGAAAACCACTAACCAAATGGATTAACATTTAATCATGTTAACTAAATTGTTTTATCATTGATTAATTAAGAAACAGTTATGACTATCTTTAAAATCAGTGCAAATTATCAATCTATTAATAAATCCTCAAAAAATTACCAAAAACAATATTAACCTCTTTTTTTTTAACAACAAACAATATTACCCTCGAAATGCAATTTTAGCTCAAAACATATGCAGTAAAAAGCCTGGACAACTTGCATTCAAACTCAATGGCAACGGCTTAAAATGATTTCTTTTTTTTTTTTTGCTAAATAATGATTTCTTCTTTGCTTTATAAGTTTTCTATATTGCACGATTTGTTTTTCATTTTATCGAATATTACATGTTCTATTTTAGTAAATTCCTAAATGGAAAACTTAAGAAAAATACGAAAATGATGGGAAATGTACAAATACAAATCAAATTTCAACGATTTTGAATAATCATCGAGAGATTGTCAAGATACCGATTTCCAGTTTGATCTTCTTTTTTTCTTCCACTCAGCTCTATTTGACTCTTCTTCAAGGAAAATAATATAAAATCTCCACCACTTTGATTTTTTTTCCTCAAAAAACTTTACTATTTATATCTGAATTTGCCAAATTTGAATATTATGACTTTTTGAAAACAGAATAAACAAATAATATTCATACGCCATGGACAGGCAAAATCCCACAGATATGCAAAGATCTCTCAGAATCTCTCCTTCCCTCTCACTCTTCCTTATAAATCCCTATTCTTTCATTGCATTTGCAAAATCAAATCTCTCACTTAGTACTTTCTTGTCAGATCATAAGCAGATTCTTTGATTGATATGGCGGAGGTTATGCGTCCAGAAAAGTTGGACATGTCCAACGACACTTCTTCCTTAGGATCACCTGAGCTTCTTCATGTTCTCGCCGTAGATGATAGCATCGTTGATAGGAAATTCATCGAGCGGTTGCTCAGAGTCTCGTCTTGTAAAGGTAAACTCGAAGAAGTTTCGGTTCATCGTTTTCGTTTTGTAAATTTTCGTAATCTGACAGTTTTTATTACATTTTGAAATTTCTCAGTTACTGTTGTCGATAGCCCGACAAGAGCTTTGCAATACCTTGGATTAGATGGAAACCATAGTTCTGTTGGTTTTGAGGTAATATAATCTTAATATATAATGATACTTAGTGTTGAGAATCCATTCAAAGTTTAGTATTTAAGATTGATTATTTGAACTAATATTTTCAGGATCTGAAAATTAATCTAATAATGACGGATTACTCTATGCCTGGCATGACTGGATATGAACTAATGAAGAAGATTAAAGTAAGTTTGCCCATCCTTTTTTTCTGATCGATTTGAAAAATAAAATGAAAGTTTTATCTAATCTGTGTTTATCGATGTTGACTTTTTTATAGGAATCATCAGCTTTCAGAGAAATACCCGTTGTGATCATGTCGTCAGAGAATATATTGCCTCGTATTGATAGGTATGTTCTGTTTTCCTGATCACGATCCTTACTCCTTGTTTAAATTCAAAATGACGTAAGATTATGCTTTACCACTTACTACAGTAATTTTCTTAGATTTTTTATTCGCATTGATTACTTCAGGAGATTTGGTGATTAAAAGGGTTTTGTTTATGGAAACTTTTAAGTTAATCACACTTTTTTTTTGGGCAAAAGTTAATCACACTATTTAACCGAATATGAATTTTGACCAAATTAAATTGTATAGATGATATCATTTTTGTATGATATAAAATATGATATTATTCTATGAAGCATCGTGGGTAACTATGGTGGTGGTTTTATATTTGATTAAGCTAAGATTTGGTGTAACTTTAGTCTGTCCGGTGGCGACAAAATAAGAAAAGAATAATCCATCATAATAAGTTTTTCTTTTCCATCATAATAAGTTAAGCAAAATCTTCTCGTGAGATTTGATTCTGTTGCCGGTGATGTGTTATAACCCCCAAAAATTATAATTTATGCTTTTAATTCGTTTGCATAATATTTGGTAGGGTCGTTATTAATCACATTCTAGTGGTAGACACCTCACATGGCTTTAGCTTATTATCAAGGAACAATCTTTACCAACAATTAAGTCGAATAATATATAATTGCTTATTAGTTATGAGTTGGCCATTTTCTGGATCCAAAGCTATCAAATTTATGGAGTAGATCACTAATATCTGATTCTCTCTGTGGATTATTTTTGATTCAGATGTCTTGAAGAAGGTGCTGAAGATTTCTTATTGAAGCCTGTGAAACTTGCTGATGTGAAGAGATTAAGAGATTCGCTAATGAAAGCCGACGAAAGATCTTTCAAGAATATTATGCACAAAAGAGAGCTACAAGCTAATGATATCTACTCGCAGCTAAAACGCGCAAATATCTGAGTCATTTTGTTTTTCATATTCCTTGATATGATCTTAAAAGCTTAAAGATTCACACACATAAGCATGTCACGATTCTTTCGGCGTACAATTTTTGAGAACCCAACAGCCTCTTTTGCCGATGGAATCAGTGACAACAGAGGAGAGGGAGAACGAAGGATTTTTATGAAGCAGAAATGTAAAGTTTAGACAGAAGGATTCATTAGAGAGGACTGATGATACATAGTTTTATTTCTCTTTACATGACGAGATAATGTAAAATGGTGTTGTTAATATGGAAGTTTACTACTAGGGACTTTGTGTGCTTTTTTGGGATTCGCTTACGTGGAAAAACGTTCTTTAAGTCAGCTGTTCTGTTGGGTCACGATGCAGCAGCATCCTAGAAACTCCAAACTAACGGATTCAAACTAATTTTCTTATTCTCTATATTTCCTTTTTACATATTGCTTTGGTTTTAGATCTTTAGTTGTTACTTTAGGTTATGGATCTTTAATGACGGTGTAAGAATACTATAAAAAGAACTCTATTATGGTCATTTTTTTTTCAAGAAGCCTTGAACAAGATTTGATTAAATTTATCTTCTTCAAATTACAGGTCCCTAATGATTTCTTTGAAATCCCTATATTGAGTTAAATTATTGTTTTTACCGGCCATTAGGTCGGGTATCAGAACAAAAACAACTATCATGCCGCGCACACATAAAGAGACGCAAGCCAAAACCCAGCAAAGAACCCTAGAACAGATGCAAGAGCAGATCACTCAGCTCACCCAAGCTATATGCAAGGCGCAACACTGCTCCATTGTTTGATCCTTGTATGTTTTGACTAAAAAAAAGTTGTAGTACCTTTTGATGTTTCCCTTTTTCTTGGCAGAGCACAAGGAACAGACAATGCCTCATTGCTGGATTTTGGTGGTCGAATAATTGAGTTCCTAAGTACTTTATTTTTTATGTATTAAGAATAGTATTATGCTGTTCAGTTAGTTATTCATCTAGAGTCATGAGAAAGAAGAGACGCAAATCTTATGTTAGAGACGGAACTCTTTGTCTTATTTTTTGTACTGTTTCGAATCTATTTAAAGTATTGTCATTGTCTTGTAAACTATACAATTATTCTCATATAATAAAGAGTGAAGTTAGTTTTTTTCGTTAAGAGGGTATACTGATATTGATAATCAAAATATTGTGATATTGATAATCTGAGATTGTGATATTGCAAACTAGTTTTACTCTGTTATTAAAAAACAAAACAGAGCACAGAATCATCAACAGATTTGGGGCAGTGAAGCAACAAGTTGATAATCAGAGTAAAATAGACAAAGTGCCTAAATGGTGGAGAATACAAGCCAGAGTCCAACCTAATAAAAATGGCTACTATGATTCCTGCAATCATTCTAATGAAGGGATAGACTCCAAAGCGAACATCAATAGGGCTGAGTTAGCTGGTATATATGATGAGGTCTCAGTTCAGTAAAAAAGGTCAACTTCCAGATGAGTTGGAGGGGAACATAGAGTGGATCGAGCAAGCAACTCACTACGGCAGATTAATATTGCAAACTATCACAGACATTTAAAGAAAAGGAAGATCTAACCACTACAAACAGCATCAAAGGTTGAAGGAAAGAAAAAATATTGATGGTTCCAACTGTAGTTGAAGCAGAGCCTATCTGGAGGGATAAGCCATTCAAAACATAGCTTAGGACATATAGTACAGAAAAGTTATAATATATCTATTATTAAAAGTTTAATAAACAATATTTTACGAATATTATTTATCATCAAACAAATACAAATATTGTTTACATATAACATTTAATAATTATATAAAATATAAGTAAAATTCTATAAAAATATAAGTAAAAATATATGTAATATTAGTAAAATATAATTTTCTTAAAATGATTTTATATTAAAATTTACTTAGTAAATTATGATTGATTATAGTCAAAATGTTGTTAATAATATTAACAAATATAACCATAGAATTAACTTCATAAAATTATCTTTAATAATTATTAAAAGAACTGATTAGTTTATTAAAAAATATGTGATATTTTATATTGTTTATTTTTATATATATCTAAATTTTACTTTGACAAAAACATATACATAGACTATTTATAGATTTTCAAAGATCTGTTTGAATAGTCACATATTTTCAATTTAAAAGTAATTATTTTGAAATGATACTTTTATAAATAGTCACAACTTTTCAATTTAAATAGTCACATCTTACAATATAAAAGTTGTAATTTTAAAATGATTTTATGAGAATAGTCATAACTTTTCAATTTAAATAGTCACCTCTCTTAAATGCAAAGCTAGTTATTTTGAAATGATATTTATATATATAGTCACAACTATTTAATTTAAAACTAGTTATTTTAAAATGATACTATTACAAAAATATATTTTGAATATACACATCATCTCAAACAGTTTAATTATAAAAAGACATATTAACAATTTCAAAAAAAAAATATGAAATATAAGTAAAATATTATTTTCTTAAATTGATTTTATATTAATAATTTACTTAGTAGATTATAATTGATTATAGCCAAAAGGTTGGTGACAATATTAACAAGTATTACTATAAAATTAACTTCATAAAATTATCTTCAATAATTATTAAAAGAACTGAATTAGTTTATAAATAAATTTGGTGATATTTTATGGCAATTCTCTTAGATAGCCATTTTTTTAGTTTTTGTCACAAAATAGCTTTCAAAAAATAAAATGACCAAAATAACTTTTTTATTTAATTTTTTTAACTTAATTTTTAATATTTTCTTAAATTTGAAACTCCATCCCCAAAATTCACCTCTTAACTCTAAACCGTAAATCTGAGATTAATTAATTCAAATGGTATAAATATATATTCAACCCTTTAATAAAAAAATTGGTCATTTTCCTACTTGAAAACTATTTTTGTAAAAATAAACTAAAAATGATTATCCAAGAATTTTTTTCTATTTTTATATACTCTTTCCATTTCAAAATGATCCATGTTTAAGGAAGAAAAATTTGTTCTGATTAATTTTAAAAAATATTTTAAGAGAAAATATTATATTTTCTTAATTTACAATATCTTATTATTATTCTGAGTAATTTAAAAAAAAAATATTGGAAAACGAACAACATGTTCATTTGTCAATGCCATTCAATGGACGGCAACAGACACACTTGAAGAGTTAAAACTTAAGCGACGTGTTAGAGAGTGCGCGGGAGATCTTGACCGTTGGATTCCTCCTTCAAATCAAAGTATAAACCTCATTAGAGAGAGAGAGACTGAAGAGGAAGAAAATGAAAGGATAAGAACTTTGAAGTTAGAGAAGCAGTTTACATCCATGGCAGCTCGTAGAGTGTCTTCTCTACTATCTCGATCCTTTTCAGCTTCCTCTCCTTTTCTCTTTCGTTCTCAAGGTAATATAACCCACACAACAACCCCTCTTCCATGATATCTCTGATTCAGTGAATCTCCGATATTATCTCCATGTTTTGAACTTTGTTGCTGTAATAAATAAATGCAAGTATGCTCTGTTTCAGTTTAATCATGAAGTATATTGTTTATGATTAACCAAAACGAACCGAAAGTTTTAATTATTTGATGTCTTGATCTATGGTTATGATGTATTAAGACATTACCATATACAGGGAGAAACTGTTGTAATGGAAGTAGTAGGGTCGTAAGGAGATTTGGATCCTCTTCTGCAGCTGAAGATATCATAACCCCCTCGGTTCAAGTGTCTTACACACAGCTCCTTATCGATGGGAACTTCGTAGACGCTGCTTCTGGTTAGTAAAGTTTTCATTTTTTTATTCAATAAATGCTCTGTTCAGAAACAGAGGAATTAAAAAAAAGAGCAAAGTTTGAGTCTTGAGACTCTGTTTCCATGATCACTGATCGTTGGGTTTTGAATTTTGTGGGGGAGTTTAGGTAAGACGTTCCCAACTCTTGATCCACGCACAGGGGAGGTCATCGCAAATGTAGCTGAAGGAGATGCTGAAGATATCAACCGGGCGGTGAAAGCTGCCAGGAAGGCCTTTGATGAAGGACCATGGCCTAAGATGACTGCTTATGTATGTTATATTCTTGAGTACGTTAATGAAATTTAATGTGATATTGGTCTGATCTCGGTTTGGTTTTCAGGAGAGGTCAAGGATAATGCTGAGATTCGCAGATTTGGTTGAGAAACACAGCGAAGAGCTAGCTGCTTTAGAGACATGGGACAATGGGAAGACTTATCAACAAGCCAAAACAGCTGAGATTCCAATGCTCGCCAGATTGTTTCGCTACTATGCTGGTTCGTATATACCACATCAAAATATCTTTGCTGTTCTGTTCTTGTTTAAGTTCTGTAAAATCAACCATTCTTGGGTTTTTGCTTTGATGGTGTAGGATGGGCGGATAAGATTCATGGGCTCACAGTTCCAGCTGATGGAAACTATCATGTTCAGACACTGCATGAACCAATAGGCGTTGCTGGACAGATCGTCCCATGGAACTTTCCTCTTTTGATGTTTGCTTGGAAAGTTGGTCCTGCTCTTGCTTGTGGTAACACCATTGTCCTCAAAACCGCTGAACAAACTCCTCTCACTGCTTTCTACGTCGGCAAGCTTTTCCTTGAAGTAATAATATATAAATCTTCATCACTTTACATTATTAAAAGAGCCTCTTGTAACAATGTTTCTTGAAATTGTATGATAAGGCGGGTCTTCCTCCAGGTGTTCTGAATATAGTTTCTGGATTCGGTCCAACCGCAGGTGCTTCCCTCGCGAGTCACATGGATGTAGACAAGGTAGATATATCTATTTTTACTTGCTCTTTAACTTCTTTAAGAGACGTTGTTCCTTTTTTTTTCCTCCAGCTTGCTTTCACAGGATCAACTGATACGGGCAAAGTTATACTTGGACTGGCTGCTAACAGCAATCTCAAGCCAGTGACACTAGAACTTGGAGGGAAATCACCATTCATCGTATTCGAAGATGCAGATATCAATAAAGCTGTAGAGCTTGCACACTTTGCTCTCTTCTTTAACCAGGTTTTTTTGGTCAATATAGTAGAAATGTAGAATATATATTAGTTAGTTCTTGAGGTAATGTATTCTTTTTTTGGTATAGGGGCAATGTTGCTGCGCTGGGTCTCGGACATATGTTCATGAGAAAGTGTACGATGAGTTTGTTGAGAAAGCAAAGGCACGCGCATTAAAACGTGTGGTTGGTGATCCTTTCAAGAAAGGCACTGAACAGGGTCCTCAGGTTATACACATTCCTTTGCATTATAAGGAGTTTTTATTATTATTATATATATATATATATATATATATATATATATTTTGTTGATTGGTTTTTGTGATTTTTGTGTAGATTGATTCGAAGCAATTCGAGAAAGTGATGAGGTACATAAGGTCAGGTGTTGAAAGCAATGCTACTCTTGAATGTGGTGGTGATCAGATTGGTAACAAAGGTTACTTCATCCAACCTACAGTCTTTTCTAACGTTAAGGTAACAAATAAATAAAATAAAAGAAGCTCTTCAATGTTGTTTCATTCCAAGTCACTATGAGATATCAAAAACAGGACGATATGCTTATAGCTCAAGATGAGATTTTCGGACCAGTCCAATCAATCTTGAAGTTCAGGTACGTAGAGCTGATTACACCATAGTAGATTTTGGTTCAGCACCGGTTACTAAATTAATGGGTGTTGGATTTAAGGGATGTGGATGAGGTGATAAGGAGGGCTAACGAGACGAGGTACGGGCTAGCCGCAGGGGTTTTCACAAAGAGTCTGGACACTGCAAATAGGGTGTCGAGGGCTTTGAAAGCTGGCACTGTTTGGGTTAACTGTTTCGACGTCTTTGACGCAGCCATTCCCTTTGGTGGTTACAAGATGAGCGGGAATGGTAGAGAGAAAGGTATTTACAGTCTCAACAACTACTTGCAGGTCAAGGCTGTTGTCACTCCTCTTAATAATCCTGCTTGGATATGATCGCGCTCTAGTTTCTTTAATTATTGCATAAAAATGCTCATAATAAAAGTTTAAATGATAGTTAGGCAACGGATTATGATACTGTAATAAATGTGTAATCAAGTTCTCAGTTCTCACTGTTGTTCATCTCTCTTTCATACACTGAGCTTTTACACTTCCCGTGCGCTTTTCGAAAAAGTGAAGAAGTTATCAGTCGAAATTGAGATGGTGGACTATCGAATTTAACATATAAATGTTCAATCAAAAGAAGTGTTAGCTTTTTTTCTTAATTAGTACAATTCATAATAAAAACTAAAAATGAGAAGGAACGGTTGGTAACCATCCAATATTTAGAGTCTCATATTTAGATGTACATGTACTTGTTATTGTTAATCATCAAAATTTTGTTTATCTTTTGATTTTATCAGCATATATTTCTATAGGTTATCTTTAACAATATAGCATCTTTCTGGGAAAACATCAACGCAAATAGACTTGGGTTTTAGGGTTCTGGTCGGTTTTCGGACGGGTCTTTTGGAGCATAGGCATTTGGATCCAATAAATAAATGTAAAATTTTGGGTTAGTTCGGATCGGTTCGAATCTATAACTAAAAAATCTATAAAATATTTGTAATTTTCAAATCTATATTAGATCCGGATTAAAACCAGATATTTAAAATCCGAATAGGATACAAATACCCCTCCCCCTTCCCCTCCATCAACTTTAGTCGAAATATGTTTAAGAATTTATAAAATAACTTAAAATAAATGATTAATAGTTAAAATAAAATATTTTAACTCTAAATTTTACATTTCAAATTTCATATTATTTTAAAATGTTACAAAACAATAACAAAGATTGTTACCAAAGGGATATTTTAACTAAATCTTAAATTAAAATATAGAAAATAGAATACAAAAGATTATAGTTTTGAATATTTATGTTTTAAAGTCAGATATGACTCATTTCTTACCGGGTCGGGTTTATTTCGAATTTTTTGGATTCGGGTCTATTTCGGATCAATTGTTTTTTGTTCCAAATCTTTTGGATAAAAGAATTTTGAACCGATAAATACTTATAAATTTTTGGTTCGATTTCAGATCGAGTATTTTTAGATCAATTCTGGTTTGGGTTTTCGGGTCTAGGTAAAATATCGAGGCCTAAACGCAAATATAATTGGAAATCAGATATGCTGAAAGCTGTAATAATTTATTAAGTTGAGCTGCCAATATTTTTTTGCTCAAGTATTAGTATTGTTAAAAGATTTTGCATTGTTAGCCATTTTTTAATACTCGTTAGTTATGCTTTTACAAATTATAAATAAAAAAACATTTGTGCCGCTACTAGTTGCCACTACTTGCCATGCTAATGATTTTTTGTAACCTTTTCTCTCTAAAATTCTACATAATTCGTCTTTTTTTAATTGCAATTTAGATCGTCTGATGTAGTTAATAAACATTGATCAAACTAATTTACCACAAGGGTTTCCACAAAAACATGCGTCAACTAATCGGATAAAATATATAGACCGTTTAGCTGTTGACCACTTGTATACCAACATAGACCGGCTATTGATCGGACGTCATTTAAACGGTCGCCGTGCCTAATCAGTTTCTTCCATCAGTGTTATTATCCAGACAATAGTAGGCCCTAACTATAATTTTAAATTTTCACTTTTGTCTCTTGGTGACTGTAAAAAGATTCCCATTCAAGTTTGTTTATCTTGAGGGCACAATTCTCCCACTCATCACCAAATTGTATCTCTGATCATGTCTCTTTATTTTATCTTCTTGCTCATCGAATAGCCAAACATCATGGTCTCGCTTTCATACAGTATACTACACTAAATAACCCCAAAAAACTTTTAAGATACGGATCAATTTCCTCTTTGGGACTCGTAAGTATCTCTACACAGAAAAGGTATTGTTAATGTAGTGAGGGCAGAGAAATAATAGCAGAAAGTAAAACACACAAGTTTATCTTTTCGAATTCACTATAACAAGAGAGTCTTACACCAATCTTTTCTATTACAAGAATCCTTTAGGATTAGCCTCAATCCTAAGCTAAAACTCACCCTAGAGTCTAGACTTCTGTTTATCAGGATCCTCCAAACCTCGAGCTAAACTCCCCCTGAGTCTAGGCTTCAATCTTCCACTTCTCGGAAGTACTTCACCAACTACGTCAACACCTAACACAGAGCAGTGACACCAAAGGCTTGATCACACAAGCAACACCAGAACGATCTCTCAACTATTTTTCTTTTTAGCAGAGACACCTTTCTCCATGGAGGCACGTCCTCTTTATGTAGATAACCAGAACTTGCTCCTCAAGTTCTTCCAAAAGTAAATTAAGTAACTTTCCTTTTTCTCTTAGGAAATAACTCTCTTACCTTTTCCTCTCCAAGTAATATCATTTATCTTTAATGTAAACTTTCTGATAAATATATTACTTCTTCTCCAAACTTAACAAGCCCACGGACATCACAAAACACGAACTCCAACTCAGCCCATCTTCATGACACACACATGTACTACCTCCTGTAGTACTTCACGAACTGATACAGAATATACATCTTCAATCTCCCCCTTTTTGACTATGCATGTGAACTCATCACCTCTGGACATAAGACCACGTCTTCAATCTCCCCCTATGAGTCACATCATGGTCAAAAACTAATATGAAGATCTATATCCTCCAAAGTAAGGAGGAAATCCCATTCCACCATCTCCACACTGATCATATCTCCTAGACCACGTATTCATGAGCCCAAATCCTCCATGATTAGCTCTTTGAACTGGCTTGAAACACTCACGTCGAATATGCCCTTGAACTCCACAAGAATAACATATAGGACCATGAATCCTCATACCATAAGCACCATAAGCACCATAAGCTTGCACCATCTGATTCTTCTCCCTCAACAACTTGTTACACCTTGGCCTAATGTGTCCAACAACACCACAGTGATGACAAACAGGCCGCCACTTTCGTTGAGCTGCACTCTTCAATCCATAAACTCTCTCTGGAGCAGTCGCCGTAGCAGTTGCCGTAGTAGTATGCGTAGCAGTCGCGTTCTTCACATCAGTTGCAGTCTTTACTACAGTCTTTCCATTGGATGCCTTCTCTGCAGACACCTTAACCTCTGGCTCTGTAGCAGACGTAGCTAAATCCCTTGTTTTCCCTGCTGATACAAAAACACCTTCAGCTTTAGAACATTCTCCTTGATATCCAAGGCCACATCGATCACTCTTTCCAATACTGAGCAGATGATCTAGCTGCTTCGTCCCACCATTCAGCATCTTCAAACCCTTTTGAGTCTCCGCAAGTTGAGCACCAGCCTGTCGTGCTTCTTCTTCTTTCTCTGAGGCATATTTAAGTGCTTCAGCAACTTCAGCTTCTAGCTTAGCTTTCTCCTTAGCAAACTGTGAATTAGCATCAACCTGCTTGAGCCAATTCTCATACAGCCTCTCATATTTCCCAGTAAGATCAAAGTCTCCATCATCATCATCACTTACAACATTATCATCACCTCCACATGAAGACCCTGACGCAGACGCTGATGCAGATCCCGTCGCAGATTCCGTCTTAGAACTAGGCACAAAAGTTGTGAACGCCACCAAGTTCTTCAACTCCTCACCATCATCTGAATCAGTACCAGATTCATCCTTCTTCTTTAACTTCAGTAAATTCCCACATTCTTTGCGGACATGGCCAAATCCATTGCATTCATAGCATTGTACCCTTGATGATGATCTGCCTGAATCACTTCTTCTTGCATTCTTCATCCTCTCTTCTCTGCGCTTCAGAAAGCCAGCAAAATCTCTTGACAACAACACCATAGGATCTTCAGAAGATGAACTCTTCAAAGCAATTCCATGCGGATATTCTTTGATTTTCACCTTTCCTCCATGTAATCTACTCAGCTCAAAAGCTTGAAGAATCCCAACAAACTCATCAAAAGGCATCTTATCCAGATTGTGAGCTTCTTCTACAGCAGAGATCTTTGACTCAAACTTGGATGGCAACGATCTCTTCAGCTTCTTCACCAGCTTCTTGTCCTTGTACTGCTTTCCAAGTGCAAAACATTCATTGGAAATATCACACAACTTAGCACTAAACTGAGCCACGGTTTCCTCTTCATCCATCCTCAGATTCTCAAAACTTGATGCTAACATATCCAGCTTGGTACGCTTCACACTTGTAGTACCTTCAAACATATTCTCCAAAGTCTTTCATGCCTTCTGAGCTGAAGCACATTGAGAAATCAACTTGAAGTAGCTCGCATCAATAGCATTGTAAATTGCAGTCTTCGCCTTAGAGTTGCAACTTGAAGCCTTCTTCTCTGCAGCAGTCCACATATCTCTTGGCTTAAGAACTTCAACTTTCTCATCATTAAGCATCACCGGAGGACTCCAACCAGCTTCAATAGAACTCCAACAATCCTCATCAAGTCCACTGATAAAAGCTTGCATACGAACCTTCCAATATCCATAATTGGATGAATCAAGACGTGGGGGTTTTGTCATAGACGTTCCCTCTTGATATGCCGCCATCACAAACTCTGTTCTTCTTCCTGACGCAGTCTCTGTCACTCACCTTGATTTACTCGAAACTAAGTCGTTAACTCTATCGAGCCCCGCTCTGATACCACTTGTTAATGTAGTGAGGGCAGAGAAATAATAGCAGAAAGTAAAACACACAAGTTTATCTTTTCGAATTCACTAGAACAAGAGAGTCTTACACCAATCTTTTCTATTACAAGAATCCTTTATGATTAGCCTCAATCCTAAGCTAAAACTCACCCTAGAGTCTAGACTTCTGTTTATCAGGATCCTCCAAACCCCGAGCTAAACTCCCCCTGAGTCTAGGCTTCAATCTTCCACTTCTCGGAAGTACTTCACCAACTACGTCAACACCTAACGCAGAGCAGTGACACCAAAGGCTTGATCACACAAGCAACACCAGAACGATCTCTCAACTATTTTTCTTTTTAGCAGAGACACCTTTCTCCATGGAGGCACGTCCTCCTTATGTAGATAACCAGAACTTGCTCCTCAAGTTCTTCCAAAAGCAACTTAAGTAATTTTCCATTTTCTCTTAGGAAATAACTCTCTTACCTTTTCCTCTCCAAGTAATATCATTTATCTTTAATGTAAACTTTCTGATAAATATATTACTTCTTCTCCAAGCTTAACAAGCCCACGGACATCACAAAAGACGAACTTCAGCTCAGCCCATCTTCATGACACACACATGTACTACCTCCTGTAGTACTTCACGAACTGATACAGAATATACATCTTCAGGTATCCCCATTTTTAGCACATTCCCCTTACAATGTTCATCTGTCACTCTCATTTCACTTGGTTATTACTTATTTCAGCTGAAGTGTATGCATCGAATAAAGAAACCGTGATATTTCATTATCTTTTGTTTTTTTTGAAAAGAATGATATTTCATTATCTTCATCGATCATATGGTATAGTTTCAAGAGACAGGTATGAATTTATTTCTTTACTTCGAAATAGATTTTGATTCTCTCTCATATATATATATATATATATATATATATATATATATATGCATTTTAATATTAAAAAGTGTTTGTGAATTGTTATTTTTACGTGTGGTTAATTCGTACTATAATCATACACCAAACTGAAAAGTCACGAGCAGTTACAAAATCAATCTAATTAAACGGTTTTCAAACTCTACACCTAGCTAGCTTAAAGAAATTCAAAAGGCTAGTAGCATGTGGATGAACTAAACATGGATCATGCATGTGCAATTAATGTGGAGTAGAGATATGGGCATACTATAAAGGTATGGACATCTCACTAGACACTAACCCCTGCACTGATGTATATATCACGAAGAAGAAGAGTGAATATGAAAAGAAATAAAACACATAAAAACAAAAGAGAGAGAGAAAATATTTTTCAGCAGAATTCACCGTTTCAAGTTCTTGTCAAAGGAACTGTGGAAAGATTGCTATAACGTTTCCATTTGGAATCGGAAACGGTTGTTACTATAATGATTGCTACGAGGTCAAATGTTATTATTACGTCCCGTTTCTGCCCAAGTGAAAATAGAGAGCATTGATGGCAATATAATAAGGGGAGGGTTCAGGGTCTGCACCAATGGTTAAGATGGTCAAGGGACTGTGTTTGGCCAAAGAATTAGAGAAAGCGACAGAAAGTTTCAGTCTGGGAGAGGGTGCTTGCTTGGCCGATCGAGATGGTCAAGGGAGTATTGTGTTTAAGGGAATGTTAGCTGACGGAAGAATCGTAGCAGTTAAGAAATCCAGACGAAGACAGAGTTGGGAAGTTCACAAATGAACTGATCATCCTGTCTCATTTAAACCACCGGAACATCATAAGAGTTCTTGGTTGCTGTTTAGAGACAGAGGTGCCATTGTTCGTATACGAGTTCATATCCAATGGTAATCTCTTTCAACGTCTTCAAGAAGAAAGTGCTGATCAGATGATAACATGGGAACTAAGAGTTGGAATTGCTAAAGATATAGCCCGAGATCTGCCATACCCTTCACTCTGTGGCTTCACCTCCTGTTTTTTCACAAAGACATCAAGTCTACGAACATCATCATTGACGAGAAATTCCGAGCAAAGTTGGCTGACTGAAGCCTTATGAATACACAAAACAAGTTCTACTCTAATTATATATATATATATTTAAAAGATCCAGACAACATTGGCATTTATTTCAAAACATGTAATATCATACTTGATAACTGATCACGTTCGACATAAACTTCAAACAAGCCTGATCATATTAACAAAATATATACAAAATACGGTTAATAATTTAAATGTTAAGTTGTAAAACATGTATTTTATTCAAAGAGATTCTTTCTTTGTTGAAATGTAAATTTATTGATTTTCAGAAAAATAATAATATTTATGTACAACCAATAGCTAAACAAAATTAAAAAAAACTGAGAACTAATTCTGTCTCCCGTGAGCACTAAACCAACATTGCAATAATCTCCTGAGCTTCAGTTTCTCATAATACTTAGTGGACATGGTCCTTTATCTTATAGTCTTCTCAATGATCTTTGCCAACTAACCCACTGGCTTAGTGAGCTGTGTATGCCATCTCTCTTTCCGTTCTTTCCATATGTAAGAAATGGATACTTGAAAAGCTAGCCTCAACAATATAGATGGTAACAACCCATGAGAACCTGCCATAACTTTTAACATTTTGACAAAAAAAAAAAAACCTGCCATAACTCTCTCTACTTTTCAAGAGAATTTTTTGAGTTTGGCTATAAGAAAGTGTTGTATTATGGTCTGCACAAGACTTGATAATAAAGCACAAGACTTGAGAATTGGGCACAAGACTTGAGAAGCTGATTGTGAGCAATTTGGTCATGATTAGCTGGGCCTTATTATGGTCGAAAGCCCATTAGTGATTAGGTTTAGGGAGACACTTATATAGTCTCTAAACCTAATTTCTTGCCACTCTAACACTCACTTGTCTAAAGGAGAGATTAGCAAAGGAGAGAGGCAAGAAACAAGAGCAAAGAGAAGAGTTTGAAGGAGTATCTACAAAGAGAAGGCAAAGGAGATCCGGTCAAGAGTCTCAGGCTGTTTCTTCTCCAAGGAGAGTGGATTTTTCATCTCTTATACACACAGGTTCAGTGAGCTTAAGTCTTTAGCTCATTGTTGTGTTGTCTCTAGGTGAATAGAGAGACACAAAGGTTGTTGTGTAAAGAAAGCTCTTGTAAACACTTGATACTAGTGAATCGTTGAGAGTGCCGTCCTCTCCCCAGATGTACCGAAAGGGAACTGGGTCAAAAATCTCTTGTGTCTTTAACAACCTCAAACAACAACAAGAAGTGTGCTAGGTTAAATTAGTCAAGCGAGATATAAACCGGTCAATTGGTTTAAGGAATTATCTCAACAAGTGGTATCAGAGCCTCAGGTTCAGCAAGGAGAGGTTACGGTTTCAGTTTCTGATCTGCTGTTGGTGTTTGGCTGCACAGGTTCAGGGGTTTCTGGTTCTGTTCAGCGGTTGGAGTTGTTTGAAGAAGTTAAGGGGTTTCTGATTTGGGTGTTCAGCTTTAGCAGAGGATAAAGTCTTGAGTCATGGAACCAGCTCTAGCTAAATTTAAGGTGGAGAAGTTTGACGGTCAAGGAGACTTTGGATTATGGAAGTTTAAGATGCTTATGCTGCTTGAACTTCAGGGTTTGGATTTTGTTCTTGAAGAAGAAGGATCCAGCAGTTCTGTTAAAGGAAAAGAAAAGGAAGGTGAGGTCACAGAAGCTATGAGTTCTCCGGTTGATCCGCTGAAAAAGGAGAAGGATAAGAGAGCAAAGAATCTGATATGCTCTTCTCTTAGCAACATGATCTTACGGAAGGTTATGAAGGAGACAACAGCTCTAGGAGTATGGAAGGCTCTGGAAAAGGATTATCAAACCAAGTCCTTACCTAACCGAATTTATTTGAAGCAGAGGTTTGCCAGCTTTAAGATGGAAGAGCACAAAAGCATAGAGGAGAATCTTGATGTGTTTCTGAAACTGGTAGACGATTTGGCGAGTTTGAACATTAATGTGAGTGATGAGGACCAAGCTATCCAGGTCCTGTCGAGTCTCCCAAGGCAGTTTGACTCACTGGTTCATACACTTAAGTACGGTAATGGAAAGGAAACACTGACTCTGAATGAAGTAACCAGCTCTGCATATGCCAAGGAAGTTGAGCTAAAAGAAAAGGGGCTCATTGGAAAGGCTAAGTCAAATGCAGAAGGTTTGGTTGTATCCAGGGGTAGACCTGAGAGGAAGAGTTCTGGTCAGTCGAGTGGAAGATCCAAGAGCAGGGATTCAAGGTCTAAATCTAGGCCAAGGAATCAACCCAAAGCTAGAGAGTGTTGGGTATGTGGGAAGGAAGGACACTTCAAGAAAGATTGTCCTGAAAGGAAGAATGGGAGAGCAACTGATTCTGCAAATGTTGCTCAGGAAAAGGAGTTTCCTATGATCTTGACAGCAAGTGAAAAGGACCCCAAGAGTGAGTGGGTCATGGATTCTGGTTGTACATTCCACATTACACCAGATAGAGATGCCTTATTTGATTTCAAGGAGTTTGAAGGTGGAAAGGTATTGATGGGAAACAATACTTCAAGTGAAGTCAAAGGTATTGGCAAGCTGAAGATCATAAACTCAGAAGGAGCTACAGTTATCTTGACTGAGGTGAGATATATGCCAACCATGAGCAGGAATCTCATCTCTTATGGCCAGTTAGAAAAGAGCGGTTGCAAGTATGAAGGGGAAGACTTCATGGTTACTTTCTACAAGAATGGTCAGAAGGTGATTTCTGGGAAATATCAAGATGGGCTGTATTATCTGCAAGGATCAGTGGTAAAGGGAGAAGCGTCTGTAGTCAGAGCTGAAGTGAACTTGACGAACAGATGGCACTCAAGGTTAGGACACATGAGTCTGAAGAACATGAATCTTCTGGTCAAAGGAGGTTATCTAGACTCAAAGGAGGTCCACACATTAGATTTCTGTGAGGAGTGTGTACTTGGAAAGTCCCACAAGCAAAGCTTTCCAGAGGGGAAACACACTACTAAAGGTATTCTTGAATACATTCACAGTGATCTATGGGGTTCAGTTTCAAATGAACCAACTCTGTCGGGATGTAGATACTTTCTTACATTCATCGATGATTACTCAAGGAAGGTCTGGATCAGATTCTTAAGGAGTAAAGATGAGGTGTTTGAGAATTTTTCAGAGTGGAAGACACTTGTGGAAAATCAAACAAAGAAGAAGATCAAGTGTCTAAGGACAGATAATGGATTGGAGTTCTGTAACAATCTGATGGATAAGCTTTGTCAAGACTCAGGGATTAAACGGCACAGGACTTGCGTTTATACTCCACAGCAAAATGGAGTGGCTGAGAGGATGAACAGGACAATAGCGGATAAGATCAGGTGTATGTTGGCAGAAACCGGGTTAGAGAAGAAGTTCTGGGCTGAAGCAGCGTCGACTGCGGTTTATCTGATAAACAGGTCTCCTAGTGCATCTTTGAGGTTTCAGATTCCAGAGGAAGTGTGGTCAGGATCAAAGGTTGATTACAGTCATCTCAGGCGGTTTGGTTGTCTTGCTTATGTACACAGAACAGAGGACAAGCTAAGTCCAAGAGCTGTTAAGGGATTCTTCATGGGTTATCCACAGGGTACTAAAGGTTACAGGGTGTGGTTACAAGATGAGGAAAGGAGTACTATCAGCAGGAATGTAGTCTTTGATGAGGAGAAGCTGTATAAAGATCGAGATCAGAAGGAAGCGACTAAATCTAAGAAGAAGAAGAAAGTCACTTTTAGCACTGATCTGATCCAAGGACCGACTACAACTGGTTCAGTTCAAGAGTCTACCGGTCAAGGTGGAGAGGCTTCAGGAAGTGGGGATTCTACTGGTCAAGGTGGAGATACTTCGGGAAGTTCACAATCAGAAACTGAATCAGAAGAGGAAGAGGAATCTGAGGAAGAAGAGGAGGAAAATCAGAGTCACGTGGAGTCTTTTGATGATTATCTGTTGGCAAGAGACAGAGAAAGGAGAGTCATCAGACCACCATCGAGGTTTGAGGGATCTGATTTTGTAGCTTATGCTTTGGCAACAGCAGAAAGCTTGGAGATAGATGAACCAAAGTCACTAGCAGAAGCTAGGAGAAGTAGAGACTGGGATAAGTGGTACAAGTCTATGGGAGAGGAGAAGCAATCTCTGGATGAGAATGATACTTATGATCTCGTTCCAAGGCCAGAAAACCAGAGGATAATCGGGTGTAAATGGATTCACAAGATTAAAGAAGGTATTCCTGGAGTGGAAGATCGCATGTATAAGTCGAGACTTGTTGCTAAAGGGTATACACAAGTTGAGGGAGTGGATTACAATGAGATATTTGCTCCGGTAGTCAAGCATGCTTCTATTCGAATCATGTTATCAATTGTGGTGAACTTCGATCTGGAGTTGGAGCAACTGGATGTCAAGACTGCTTTCTTACACGGTACACTTGATGAAGTCATCTACATGGAGCAGCCGGAAGGTTTCATAGAGAAAGGAGATGAAGACAAGGTTTGTCTTCTGAAGAAATCTCTCTATGGTTTAAAGCAGTCACCTAGGCAGTGGAACAAAAAGTTTGATGATTTTATGAAGTCTCAAAAGTTCCGGAGGTGCAGGAAGGATCCATGTGTTTACACTAAGGGATCAAGTATTGATGATATGGTGTATCTCTTACTATATGTTGATGACATGCTTATAGCAACAAAGGATATGGAGAAGATCAAAGCGCTGAAAGCAAGTTTGAAGAAAAAGTTTGAGATGAAGGATCTAGGGCCAGCATCTAGAATCCTCGGGATTGATATCATCAGGGATAGAAAGAAGGGTATTCTGAAGCTATCACAGGAAAGGTATCTTAAGCAGGTGTTGAGAACTTTTAACATGGAGGATTGCAGGGCTGTTGTAACTCCATCTAATGCACAGTTCAAGCTTAAGAGTTTGACTCCTGAGGAGTTGGTTGAGGAGACACGGTTGATGAGTTCAGTTCCTTATGCAAGTGCAGTGGGAAGTCTGATGTATGGCATGATTGGTACTCGTCCAGATTTAGCGTATGCGGTCGGTTTGGTCAGTAGATTCATGGCAAATCCAGGAAGATGTCATTGGTCTGCGGTTAAGTGGATTTTGAGATATCTTAAAGGAGCTTCAGATGTGTGTCTAAACTTCAAGAAGTCAGACAAGTTTGAGATTGAAGGGTTTTGTGATTCAGATTACTCTGCAGATCTTGACAGGAGAAGGTCAATATCGGGTTATGTCTTCAAGGTTGGTGGTAATACTGTGAGTTGGAGGTCTACTCTTCAGCATGTTGTGGCTCTTTCAACTACTGAGGCAGAGTACATGGCACTCACAGAGGCAGCTAGAGAGGGAATTTGGTTGAAGATTTTCTGCAGTGAATTGGGGTTTAAGTCAGAGAGTTTCAAGTTGAATTGTGACTCGCAGAGTGCAATCTGTTTGGCGAAGAATCCAGTTCATCATGACAGGGCCAAGCACTTTGAGAATAAAGTGCATTTCATCAGGGACAAGGTGGAGGATGGTTCAGCTAAGGTGCAGAAGATTCATACTTCTCTAAATCCTGCGGATATGTTGACAAAGAGTTTACCAGGCAACAGCTTTGAGAGGTGCCTGGTGACACTCAATGTCACCAACTGAGTTGAGACAGCGGAAGCGCGAGATGGTTTGTCGGTTATCACCTCGCAGAAGCAAGAAGTTCAGATGGTCAAATCTGGGAAATCGACAAAGGGTTCAGATGGTCAATTCTGAAAAGGAAGTCAAGGACAGTTTTTCCAATAAGTTGAACAAGAGGTTGTGTCGAAAGTCTTCCTAGCAGTGTGTTAGGCGGCGTGTTCCATTATTACTGATGGCGGTACATGTTGAGTTCAAGGATTGATCTGTTAGTGCTGTGGGTCGCCGGTAAAGGTGACAGGACTGCTTATTTCTGGTGGTGGAGCTGGAAGGGTTGCAGGAATGATTCACTAGTTTGAGACTATGACGGAAGTCTCAGGTTCATCTTACGTTGAGGTAAATCGACATAGAGATGGTATTTCAGTTACAGATTTCGCAAGCACAAGTGACCAAAAGCTCAAGGTGGAGATTGTTGTATTATGGTCTGCACAAGACTTGATAATAAAGCACAAGACTTGAGAATTGGGCACAAGACTTGAGAAGCTGATTGTGAGCAATTTGGTCATGATTAGCTGGGCCTTATTATGGTCGAAAGCCCATTAGTGATTAGGTTTAGGGAGACACTTATATAGTCTCTAAACCTAATTTCTTGCCACTCTAACACTCACTTGTCTAAAGGAGAGATTAGCAAAGGAGAGAGGCAAGAAACAAGAGCAAAGAGAAGAGTTTGAAGGAGTATCTACAAAGAGAAGGCAAAGGAGATCCGGTCAAGAGTCTCAGGCTGTTTCTTCTCCAAGGAGAGTGGATTTTTCATCTCTTATACACACAGGTTCAGTGAGCTTAAGTCTTTAGCTCATTGTTGTGTTGTCTCTAGGTGAATAGAGAGACACAAAGGTTGTTGTGTAAAGAAAGCTCTTGTAAACACTTGATACTAGTGAATCGTTGAGAGTGCCGTCCTCTCCCCAGATGTACCGAAAGGGAACTGGGTCAAAAATCTCTTGTGTCTTTAACAACCTCAAACAACAACAAGAAGTGTGCTAGGTTAAATTAGTCAAGCGAGATATAAACCGGTCAATTGGTTTAAGGAATTATCTCAACAGAAAGATTAACTTCCTTTATCAATACCATAAATCAAAATCAACTTTACCTTTCTAAATATTAAAGATGATAACTTGAACAAAAAGATAAATTGAAGAATCGACGGACATACGTTTTAATTTAAACAACAAAAAACATAGACCGAGCGTCATCTAAACGATCGTCGTGCCTAATCCATCTTTTCTTTAATGGTGATCTATGTTATCTAATAACAGGCCCTAGCTATAGTTCTAAATTTTACTTTTGTCTCTTGCCTCTTGGTGATTATAAAAAGATTCCATTCAAGTAGTTATCTTGAGGGCAGAACTCTCCCACTCATCACCATTTGTAATTGTGATCATGTCTCTTTGTTTAATATTCTTCCTCATCGAGTAGCCAAACATTATGGTCTCGTTTTCATACAGTACTCACACTAAATAACCCAAAAAAAAAGAACTTTCAAGATACGGATCAGTTTCCTCTTTTGAGACTCGTAACAGTAACCCCATTCTCAACACAATCTCCCTACAAAATTTTGGACCGTAAGATAAAAAGTTTGGATGTCTTTCTTAAATTTCACCTGTTGGTTATTATTTTTTTTATTAAATCTGAAGTTTATCTAGTGAATTATATGCATCGGACTAGGAAAGTTTTGGTATTTCATGATCTTCGTCATATGGTAGTTTCAGGAGTTCGATATGATTTTATTTCTTTATTTCGAAACAGAATGACTGTGTGTCCGTTTCTCATATTTATTGACCGAGAAAGGAAATCGTATTATTAAAAAGGAATATTTGCAGAAGTAGATTATCTATACTATTATTTGCGAAGTAATTTTTCGCAACGAAGCTCTCACGTTAAAAGTTAGACTGGCTAATATCGATAATACCCTTAATGAATAAAATTTACAAATTAACTAAAACAAACAAATGAATTTAAAACTATTTAATGGTTAATATCATTTATATCTTTATGAATAAAATCTATAAATTAGCTAAAATAAAAAAAACGAATTTTAAATTGTTTGATTATATAAGTGACTAAAATTAATAATAATAAAAATCTTCCAAAATCTAAATTATATATTTTAAAATAAAAGATAACTCTTATATAGATTGTGTTGTTATCCGAAATATATTTTAATAAAAAGTTAAAATTAAAAAAAAACAGAAATATATAAATATTAATCAAATGAAATTCTTAATTTTATATAATTGAAAAGGGAATATTGAGTGATTCTAAGATTTAATAATTAATGATGGTAAGACTAATTAATATCTTTTATACTCTTAATGAATAGAATTTATAAATTAGCTAAAATAAAAAGTGAATTTAAAATTATTTAGTGGTTAATATCATTTATATCATTATGAATAAATTCTTTAAATTAGCTAAAATAAAAAGAAGAATTTAAAATTATTTGATTATATAAGTGACTAAAATTAATAATATTAAAAATTATTCAAAATATAAATTATATATTTTAAAATAAAAAGATAATTCTTATATAGATTGTGTTATTATCTGAAAATATATTTTAATAACAAGTTAAAATTAAAAAAAAAAGAAACATATAACTTAATATTAATCAAAAAATTCTTAATTTTATATAATTGAAAAAAGAATATTGAGTGATTCTAAGATCTATTTATTAATGATGGTCAGATGAGATAACTATTAGAAAACAACATGACAAAACTATTGTGTCAAATATATTTATATTTTAATAATATTTATTATTATAAATTTTTAATTAGTAATGCATTTAGTAATAAGTAATTATAAACTATTAAAAACGAATTTTAAATTGTTTGATTATATAAGTGACTAAAATTAATAATAATAAAAATCTTCCAAAATCTAAATTATATATTTTAAAATAAAAGATAACTCTTATATAGATTGTGTTGTTATCTGAAATATATTTTAATAAAAAGTTAAAATTAAAAAAAAAACAGAAACATATAAATATTAATCAAATGAAATTCTTAATTTTATATAATTGAAAAAGGAATATTGAGTGATTCTAAGATTTAATAATTAATGATGGTAAGACTGATTAATATCTTTTATACTCTTAATGAATAGAATTTATAAATTAGCTAAAATAAAAAGTGAATTTAAAATTATTTAGTGGTTAATATCATTTATATCATTATGAATAAATTCTTTAAATTAGCTAAAATAAAAAGAAGAATTTAAAATTATTTGATTATATAAGTGACTAAAATTAATAATATTAAAAATTAGTCAAAATATAAATTATATATTTCAAAATAAAAAGATAATTCTTATATAGATTGTGTTATTATCTGAAAATATATTTTAATAACAAGTTAAAATTAAAAAAAAAGAAACATATAACTTAATATTAATCAAAAAATTCTTAATTTTATATAATTGAAAAAAGAATATTGAGTGATTCTAAGATCTATTTATTAATGATGGTCAGATGAGATAACTATTAGAAAACAACATGACAAAACTATTGTGTCAAATATATTTATATTTTAATAATATTTATTATTATAATTTTTTATTACTAATGCATTTAGTAATAAGTAATTATAAATTATTTACGCCCGCATGTGCGGGTAAAACAACTAGTCTATAATAAAAACTAGAGCTTGTTTGCACGGATATTTATTTTGTTTTCATAATTGTGTATATATGATATATAAAAGGACTCTTTTCAAAAAAAAAATGATATATAAAAGGACTAAATATATTTATTTATGGCATTTTATATTATATAAATTTATAGTACTTTTGTTTTATCAATAAATATTAAATTTTCGTACATACTTGTTATACAAAATTTTGGCTTTAAATAATTATATAGAAAAACATTTATAAAATTGATTTATCGAATTTATATAGTTTGAATATATTTAAACTTAAAAGTATATTTAATAATATTCAGATTTTAACATTTTATGCATTGTTATTCATATTATGTAAACTCAATAATTTTGAACGAATCTTATATTTATTATTTAGTGATGCAAAATATCTCACTACAAAAAATGGTAAGATTAAATCATTTAAATTGTATCACAAATATAAATGATACTATTTTAAATTACTTATTTATAAGCGATACAAATATATGCAATTTAGAATCAGTTATACTAAATGATTTCATTTTTAGTTAATTTAGCATCAATTTAATGAAATGATATAATTTTAGTTAATTAGTATCATTTTAACAGAAATGAGACTATTATACAAATTTGTATCACTTAACTAATTGATACGTTTATTTTCTTTTAGTTAACTTCACTTGTTTAAATGATACAAAACTTACATCAATAAAAAACTGATGCTAATATAATTATATTTTTCTTTAAAATCAATCTAAAATAAATAATTGTTATTTATTTTAGTTTACGTCAGTTAAATTATTTGATCTAATATAGAACTGATATATAATTATATATTATTATTATATACAACAAAAAAATCGATTTATTTGAATATAGCAAAAGTGATTAACTACAATCCCCTTACAAAAATCACAACTACGTAAACAAATAAAACAACCCACCTTAACTAATAATATTTTTAAAAATAGGGTGAATTATCCCAACTACACGAAGTGGTTACGATTCTTTTGGGGTTTTATTGTGGCTTTTATTTAACTTCTTGTATAACAGTTTTATCCTAGTAAATGATCTTTTCTATCAAGTTCCTCATTCATCGTTTCTCTCACAATTTCTTAAATTTTCCATCTGTTAAAAAATTCAACAAGAGTCAAGCTTTCCTTGAGTCATGGTGATGATTTAGTTTCAAGAATCTAATGGAAAATGTTTAATAAGGTATTATTTTCTCTTTCTCTTCTGGTTTTCACTGTTTTTAGAAAATTATAATCTCGGTACAGATTTCTGTTGATGAAGTAAAGAGTTGAAGTTTTGTAAATTTTCCATGTTCCCTGAGATTCATCTTAAATCAATAATCTTAACTCTCAAATTCTACTTGATCTCTCTTCACCACCTTTAAAAATTTGCTTTTTGATATAACCTAAAATTGTCGTAGTATAACACAATTGGATTACTTCTTTAGATTTTTAGTGATTTTTTTCTGAATTCATACGAAGTATATCTTACCATCATCGTGCTAACCGGATATATGGTTTTCTATCTTTAGCAGAATGGAAAGACATCATCATGATTCATGAGGAGGAGTTTAAGAGTCGAACAAGATGAAAAAATATGTAAATTGTGATGTATAAGTATTGTCTCTCTTATGTGATTATGTAACTTAATTAAAGATAATTGATGTAATTTACCTTTTTAATATATTGGTTAATATTTTTTGTTTGCATTTTATATTGATAAAATATGTTAAGCTTTTCGTTATTTTTAAAAATGTCACAGAAATTTAACAAAATTTATTTACAAACGGTAATAATATTTTAAATAATATATATAAAAATATTAAAATCATTTAAAAATTGATATTAATTTAGCTTCAGTTTTTAGTAACTGATGTAAATGATTTAAATCAATTATTTTAACTGATTTCAATACTAACATCATTTTCAAAGCTGATATGAATATTAACATCATTTTTTTACAATTTATATATATCTAAATCAATTAAAATAATTGATGTCAATATTTATTATTTTTACATCAGTTATTAATAAAATGATGCAAATTATTTGCATCACCACTTTCAGAGTCATTTATTTAAGTGATACAAAATTCATTTGCATCATTTATAACTAATGTAAATATTATAAATAAATGATGTAAAACAGACATTTTTTGTAGTGTCTGATGAGATTTTCATATAGGTTTCTTTACTAATCTTTGTTGTTTAAACATTTTGTAGCCATATAATATATATTTAGTCCGTACTATTAAAAGAGAATTATTCTAAAAAAATATACTTAAACAAAATTGTTGGATCTATTCATTTTTAATTTACAAATCAAAGGCAATATCATCATTTTAAAATTCAAAACTTAGAGAGTGTGTGTTTGTATGTCTCGTGGTTATAATAGGATGTAGAGGTAATTTGTTATAGGATAAGACTTAGGTTCACCCCTATGGTGAACCTTTAAATTCACCACACTATTTGTGACCAATGAAAATGACATGTAGATAATTAATTAAAAATATTAAATTTACTTAAAAATAACTGAAAAAAGAATAATGTCAATTTTAAACCCTAAATCTTAATTTCTAAATCCAAACCCTATACCCTAAATCAAAATCCTATACCCTAAACCCAAATCTTAGACCCTAAACCCACACCATAAATCTTAAATCTAAATCCAATACCCTAAACCCAAATCCTAGATCCTAAACCCAAACCATATATTCTAAACTCAAATCCTAAATTTTAAACCTAAACCATAAACCCTAAACACAAATCTTAAATTGTAAATTTAAATTTTAGGATTTACGGTTTGAATTTGAGGTCTAGGATTTGGGTTTATGATATACGGTTTGGATTTAGGGTTTACGATTTGGGTTTAGGGTATAGAATTTGGGTTTAGGGTATAAGGTTTGGGTTTAGGATCTACGATTTGGGTTTAGAGTATTGAGTTTAGATTTAAGATTTATGGTTTGGGTTTAGGGTCTAGGATTTGGATTTAGGGTATAAATTTATTCTTTTTTAACTATTTAAAATAAATTTAATATGTTTTGTTTAATTATCTACACATCATTTTCATTGATCATAAATGGTGTAGTGAATTTAAAGGTTCACCATAGGAGGTGAACCTAAGTCTTGTTCTTTGTTATACTGTCACGTGAGTAATAATAAAATCAAAAACATCAGACTCAGTAAATTGTTAGATGACGTAATTGAATTTATATGTTTGATATAGTTTGGTTAAAATCAAAGGATGAAATGAACATGGGGTAATTATCAAATGAGCTTCATTATGAATTTTAAGTTGAGTAATGCAGTCAAAAGTTATTATGATATCTCCTATTTTTTACGAATGAAAATGTAAATGGTAGAATGAAAGATTTAAAATAATTAATGTTTTCCTTAAATTTAGATGGTTAGTTTATGATGTATTAAAAGACCAAAATACAATTAATGAAAATCTTTAAAACAGATTTAAATACAACTAGATTTTAATATGCGCAACCGCGTGGGTGTTTGATTTCATTTATATTTTTTCGTTTTATTTTAGTTATCGCTTTAAGTTTTTACACGCAGATTAAGAAAATATTTTATTTTACATATTTTTAAAATAAAAACACTTTTACATATACACCTAGCTATATTTCAATCTATAGAAAATATAATAATATATAAAATTAATAAATTCTACATTGAAATTATAAAGCGAACTTATTTTAAAACGAAAAACTTTTCTCAACAACAAAATGTAAATTGAAACGGGAGTACTATATATATATATAACATCAGTATTTATATATATTTTTAATTTAATCATATCTTTAAATGTTTATATAAAGATTACAAATACAACAATGCTATAGTTTATATGTCATAATTAATCAATTGTGTTAATTGTGACTTCTTACAATACATATATTTAACTGAATTTGTATTTCATTATTAAACGAATCAATATATGCATGAAACAACATCTTTAAAATTAATATATATTTAATATATATTATTCTTATCCACACTTCAAAGTTCTGAATTAATTTTTAGAAATTTTTTATTTATTCATTTTAGATAATACATTTGTATATATAAAAATTTAAAATATGTTAATTTATATACATGTATTATATAGTTTAGCATGTTAACCCGTTTTTGCTAACATATTATATTCTTTTAATATAAATATTAATATTATAAAAAGAAAAAAATTAATATATTAATTTAATATAACTTTATCATATTTATTTCAGTATACAAATTATCTAATATGAAATTTTATGTTTAAAAAATAAATAGAATTTATTTGTATTTTTGTTTTATAAACGATAACTGAATATACATTATTCATAATAACATTTTATTATTAATTACGAATTTATATACATTTTTAAAACTGAGATCTTGTAATATCTTTTACAAAAATTTGTTAGAAGTTTTAAAATATATACTAGGTTTTGATCCGCACTTTAAAAGTGCGAGACTTTTTTGGTATAATTTAGTACAAAAAAAATTCAAAGATGATTTTTGTAAAAACATTTTTATTAATATATTGAAATTTTGATATGGATTGTCGATATCAAAATGAGTTTTTCCTACCATATAATTTAGGGATGGGCATTTCGGTTATTTTCTCCGTTTGGTTCGGGTTCGGGTTGGTTTGTTTAGTTTGGTTCTAGTAATTTCCAACTGAAGTAAATCATAGTTAGTTTGGTTCGGTTTCTTGGTTCGGTTCAGTTTCAAACCCAACCATCTGGGTTGGAAAAATCTTCAATCGAATTATTTGAATAAGATTTCGGTTCAGTTAGTTCGGTTTGACTCGGTTCGATTTGACTTTTTTGCCCACTCCTAATATATATAAACCGAGTATTTCTTAAAATATCTTATCGTGGTAACCGATGATCCGTACTTTAACAGCAAGGTTATTTTGTTTGTACATTTTAATTTGAAAATATAAATATTTTGATCTGTGTTTCTGAAGCCGAAGTAATTTATGGTTTTAAATTATAGTAAATTTACATTTTTTCTATTTTATCATGTATAATTTATGTTAAGATTCACATAGATATTATATTTTAATTATTTTTCAGTGAGTTCAAACTTTGTATCTTTAATAAAATTTGAATATGCGATATATTCATTTTTCCAGCTTAAAGTTGGATGAGTAATCATTTATTAGAAATGTTATTTTCTGTCTTATTATAATTATAAAATGTTGTTTTCAATTTTGATTAAAATAGAAATGGAACACTTATTTTGGAATTTGTAAAAATAAATATAATAGTATAATATATAGTATCGAATTTAATTTCAAAGTTATTTTCATATAATAAAAATGTATATGTATCGTTCTTTTGTTTGAACTTAACTAATTGGGTCTGTGCAGTAAAGTGTCATCGCTAAGTTATGTTATAATCATATTAAACCCACCTATCTATCTATGTTAGTTATGATGATAATATATATTGAAACAAAGAAAATAAAAATGTAAGTTTGCGTAGGAAAAAAACGTCTATGTACAGATGTACTATCACATATACAAATAAAAATGTGACTATTTAATTCAATTATATGTGAAAATATATTAGGCTGAATATTGTTTGTTCAGATTTTCTAAAGATCTCTTCAAAATATTTAGGTAATTTAAATATTAAATATTTAATATATTTCAATGGCATTCCTGTAAATAGTTTGAAAAACTAAGGGGATGTCTGAAAAATGTCTGTTGTTTTAATTGTATTGATATTTTTATTTCAAATAAAAAGATATTAAAAGATATTATGTTTAAAGTAGTTATATAGATTTTATATTATTTATATTAAGAAAACATATTTATAAATATCTAATAGTATGTCCAAATTTTAAAAAATCATACATGAAGCAAAGTCATGACTTCTGTTTTAATATATAACTAGATTTTTACCCGCCCTTTGAGAGGGCGGGCATATTTTATTTTTTAGTTTTTTTTCTAGAAATTTAACTTTTATGTTTTTTGTAATCATATATGTGTATACCATTTAAAAAAAATTATTAGTAATTTTTTTTGATACTTTTATTGAATTTGTGATGTTGCATAGCTATACACTTGTGTCTAGTGTTTTGAAACCCGAACCGGATCCGCAGTTAAATAGATAAATCCGGTTATCATGTATGTAATCCGGTTTGAGCTTTATGAAAAAAAATTATTATTTAGTAATCCAGTAAAACCTACAAAACCTGCTAAAACTCAGGACCCAACTACCAGTTAAACAACGGGTTGATATAATACGTAACTTTTAATTATTATTTTTTTAGTTATATTGTTAGAATCTGTTTGTATTCTAATTAGGAAGTTAAATTTTTAGTTTTCATAAAAATATATGATATGATTTTATATATTAAATAAGGCCCAAAACACGGCCTACCAGTTAAACCATTGGTTGAACCAATACACACCTTTTATTTTTTTAAAAAATATTTTAGTTATATTATTAGAATCTGTTTGTATTCTGATTAGGAAGTTAAATTTTTTAGTTTTCATAAAAAAGTTAATATGATTTGTAGATTATGAATCTATTAACAAAACTAATTGTTTGATTTGAATTAGTTTATTTTTATTATCAGTTAGCTATTATAATTTTTTAATAGTCCACTGTATATATATGTTGTAAAATATATAAAAAAAAAAAAGAAAATTCACAAGAAACCTGTGTTACTAATTGGTACGATTTTGAGGGACAAAATTAAAAAAATGACTTCGGATAATATTTGCAGTTGCAGATGGTCGTAGATAAATAAATATAAAAATATTTTCTAAAAGTATTTTAAATTTTAAAATTTAAATGTTATAAATAAATATATTATAAAATTCATTTTATATTTTTATTTATATTCACTAACAATATTATAACTTATTATAAAAAATAACCAAGAATATTCACTATAATTTGAAGTATTAATATTTATGTTGCTGAAGGTATGTAATTTAAATTGTGTAATCAAATTTCTTAAGGTTATTAGACTTATCAAAGTTTTCAGGTTTCTTAACGACATAAAAAACAAAGCCTATATTAAAGTTCATAACCCAATTTGTTTTAATCAATTTACGATTTAGTTGTATCAATATTAGGGTGATATGATTTTTAAACAATAATAATAATATGATAAGATAGCATTACATAATAAAATGTATGTTACGGAACTAATATCAGGACATTTTTACTTATTAATTATTGTCAGGGGATCCCTACTATTAAGGAACTAAATTAGTGGTTACCAAATATATATCTAGATACATTTACAAAATATTATCGTTTATTTTTATAAATATGTATTATGTGATTATTTTATTAGACTAAACATATATCAATAAGTCATGTTCCTAATTTAATAGTATTGATGCTAGAATAAAAAGATGTCAATTCGTTTAGTAATGTTTTGTGGGAAGTAATTTGGATAAAAATTTATATGGCCCACATTTGTTGGTATAGTTTTAAATGACTAAAAGATTTATGGAATCTTAATATCTAACAGATCTTCTAATAATACAAATATATTGTTTTTGTTTTAAAATAATTAAAATGGTTTATAACTAATAAAATTAATAGCACAGAATGGTTTATAACTAATAAAAGTAATGGCACAAAATAATTTAATTATGATTTAAATAAAAAGCATATGTTTAAAATAATTCAGTGGAACAGAATGGTAAATAATCTTGAAACAGAAAGACATCTAAAAAAGGACATTATGTTTAAATAATATTGATGATTTTTGTAAACAAAATTCACAGTGTGGTGCCGTCAAACATGTCAAACATATCATAAGCACTAAGTCAAACAATAAGTCTTACGAAAAAATTATAAGGTTAAATAATAATTGTATATAGTAGAATTATGCTTTTATGGTTTGTATATTTTTTTTTGTATAGTTTTTTATGGTTTGTATAGTTAGGAATATATGCTTTCGACACACACATTAATAATTGTATGATAGAGTTCAGTTTGTTTTTTGGCATAAGTAACATTGATAAATGCTGTTGCATTGTTATTGGCTTCATTATTATTGGTTTATTATGCAGTAAATTTATTTAATAATATTTATGTTAATATAAAAAAGGACATAGCAATGTAAGTAACTTCAAAAAGAAATGGCAAAATTTTAGTAGGGATTCTAGTTTTATAGATTAGATACTAAGAGAATGGTAATAGGGAAAATAAAAGTTTATTAATATAACAGTATTAGTTTATTTCTGTTATTGATAATTTCATATATTTTGGTATTTTTATTTAATTTCAACTTAAAATTTTAAATTTATTGTAATTTCTATTTAGTTATTTATTATCTTAATTTTTAGCTAAAGTTCTAATTTGGTATTAAAATTAGTTAAATAATTTATTTTCATGGTAAACAAAAATTGAAATTAAAATAAATTTTAATTAAATAAAACATGATTTCCTTGTGTATCATGTTTTCTGTTTTCTTCTTCATTTGTTCTCTTGTTTAAACATTTATGAACAACATGTTAGTTATAAGTCGCTAACAAACAATATATATACGAAAAGAAAAACATATCTTATACATAGTATTATTTAAAACCTTTCAAAGTATATAAATTATGAAGATAGATAACATTACACGTCTCTCAAGTCCCCTACTTTTATATTGAGGTTGATGTTTGCCTGAGATATCAAAAGTGTTTGTAACAAGATCTCTTGTAACAACAATATAATCATTAATTAGATTTATTGTATAACAAATAGAATATAGAAAACAACATGAATGAGATTTTAGAAAATTACCTCGAAATTTACCTATTTCGCAAACCTGATTAAACATACAAAAACATCATATTGTTGTTTATGGTATGATGGTGGAAATTGTCCTCAAACTTCCCCAACAAACGACACGCTAGCTGGTGATCACTAAAACAAAAAGAAATCACATTTTTTTTTGACGACAAAAAGAAATCACATTTAGTTTTAAAATTTATAACTACTAACTCCAGAGTTAGTAACTTAGTGGAAAAAGTTATCACTAAAACAATATTTTTGATATTGTTAGTACTGCTTGCAATATCAAATCAAATCCATCTCAAGATGGATACACTATACAACAGGGATAAAAATATGACAGTATTAGTTAAAAAAAACCCATAATCTCTATGATTGAACTCTATTTTTTGTTATCTCTTTTCCACAACAAAGGATTAATTTCACCAACGTCCATGGCTTGTCCAATGAATTCTGCAGAGAACATTAATAATATAGTATAACAACACTTCATATCAATACTATTGGGATAAAAATTAAATCATTAAATATGACGACTTACCAATCAAGAAATATGTTTCAATGTTGCATGTATCTTCTGAAGGCCTTTTACAAAAAAATGTTGCATGTATCTTTGTTCCCTGCACAAAACTCATAATATAATCAGAAAACCACTGAACGTTAACAACAAACTAATTTGATAAATGAAATTAAGATATCTCTTACATTTTGATCTGCGAGAATAATCTTAAACTCTTGCCATATTGAGCACTAAATTGCTTCCAGATCTTTTCTTGAATCTACCATCGTATTTTTTAAAGGTTTGACATCAGTTTGGCTACTAATTTTCTTAGGAGGTGCTATTAAAGTATCGAGATGTTTAGAGTTTTTCTTTTTGTATCCAAGGGTGTTCGGTTGGGTTATATATAGTGAATAAGAATCTTGTATAATAAGTTAAGAAAATAAATAATTTCTATAAAATCTTGATTATTGATTTTAAAAATATTCGGATATAATATAAATATTCAAATTTTTAGTAAAAATGGGTTTACTTTTGTTAGTTAAAAATGGGTTAACTAACAAAAAGATTTAGAGCACCGAAGGTCATTTTCAGAAGGAGATTCTGATGGTTCAGATATGTTAAAACAGAAATATATTATAGTTGCGTGTTTTAAAATTCTTGGGATACTTTTTTTTACAAAATTCAAATATAATGTAAAAATATAAATACTCGATTTAGGGATACTTTGATTTTCTTTTAAGGTATAGGGTTTACTTCTGGTTTAGGATTCATTGTATATTGCTAAATTTGTGATAAATGTTACAAATAACATATGTTATTTCATAAACTAATCAGATTGAATTGTATCACAATTTTGTAGATTGACAGTTGTGAGGAGACGGACAAATGCTGCATACATAATCAAGGTATGTGAGAGATTTTGACATTAGTTTAAATGAGTAGGTGAACTCCTTAGTATTGACCATGAGGAAGTACAGTTAGTTATATAATATGATAGACACTAAGTTAAACTATGTCGATCTCTTGTTATTTACTCTTGTAAGTTGTAACATAAGTGATATTTGTAATTTAATATTATGTAAGATAGTCATAATAGTATAAGGTGTAATGTATTGTGTTTGCGTTGTTTGAATAGTAACAAAAAGAAATCTTTTGTCATGGATTTGGTTAATTGAGAATATTTCTTGGCATATTCCCGATCGTTATGTCAGGGATTCATAATATTTTGTTTCCATAAGATTTCCGATCAATAGTTGTTATTAAATAATGACTTATTCTTGGGTTCACCCCCTAGGGTGAACCTTTAGGTTCAACAACCAATAGTGTTTGAGTATTTGATATTTGATATCTTTTTAAAAAGGAAACATAATTGAATTTCTAAATTAGATTAAAATAAAAAATATTAAATACATAAAAATAGTAATAGTTACAAAAAATAAATAAATTAATATTATTAAGCCTTTCCTAAAATACTAAATCTTATACCCTAAATCCTAAAACCTATACCCTAAATCCTAAACCCAAAAATTTTAGGTAAACCCTAAACCCTAAATCAGAAATATTAAAAACTAAATCATAAAAACACTAAACCCTAAATTCTAATCACTAAACCCTAAATTCTAATCACTAAACCCTAAACCCTTGGGTAAACCCCGAACCCTCATGAACATGTAGGTTCACCGACCAATATATAATGTTTGAGTTTATGATTTATCCAAGGGTTCGGGGTTTACCCAAGGGTTTAGGGTTTAGTGATTAGGATTTAGGGTTTAGTGTTATTATGATTTAGTTTTTAATATTTGTGATTTAGGGTTTAGGATTTATCAAAAGGCTTAGATTTATTTAAAAATTTTGGGTTTAGAATTTACCTAAGATTTTAGGGTTTAAGATTTAGGGTATAGGGTTTAATATTTTACTAAAAGCTTAATAGTATTAATTTGTTTATTTTTTGTAACTATGACTATTGTTTATGTATTTATATTTTTTATTTTTAAAATATAATATAGTTTAGAAATTAAATTTTGTTTCCTTTTTTAAAAGATATCAAATATCAAATACTCAAACACTATTGGTTGAACCCTAGGGGGTGAACCTAAGAATAACTCTTAAATAATTCCATTGTCGATTTTGTATATAATAAATTACATTAGTTAATTATGTTTTGATTTAAAAGCAATGGATAAGTGGAAAATATTTGCAAATCAATAAAAGTAGGGATTTTAGTAAGATAATAAAAACATTTAAATTAAAAGCATAGAACAAAAATAATTCAGTGGCAGAAAATGGTAAATAAGTACAAAAAAGAAAGTCACCTCAAAATAAGACTTTCTGTTTTAATAGTATTGATAAGATGACATTTTGCGTATACCATATGAACACAAGTTTATTTTTCAAGTATACTTTTTTTTAATAGAGAAGATATTGAAAACTATATATACATACACATTATTAGATGTTTTCTTGCATCATGTGCAGTAAGAATTTTTTTTAATTTAAATTATATTTTAAAATGAAATTTTATTAACATTATAGATTTTATTATTTTCTTATCAATGTTTTAATATATATTTTATTTAATTAAACACAAAATCAAGATAAAATAATTTTATTTATTTAAAATAGTGTTTAACAATATATATGTAATATAAAATAATAATCGTAGATTTTCTATCTATTTATTTTGGTTAAATATATTAAATCATTCAGTATACAATCAATAAAAGATTGATATAAAATTGTATGCCTATAAAAAATGAAAACTAAACAATGTTTATAAAATTTGTAGATATATAAGAAACTAATGATTTCACGATTAAAATTATATATTTTTTAAATTATAGAATTTTCTGAAAATTATAGTAATAATTTTTTATAACTATAATAAAATAAAATAAAATTATATTTTGAAATTTGTAATGTCATATTTTAATATATTCAATAAAATTGTATAAATCTGTGAAAAATTTAGTAATAAAAAATTTATTATTATAAAAAAACTAATAATATTTTAAAATTTGTAGTCTCATATTTGAATATATTTTATTTATTGATGACTTATGAGTTATTTCTATATTCTAAAAAATTACCAAAAATAAATATCAACACATATGAGTTATCGTCATATTCTGAAAAATTTATCAAAAATATAAATTAATATTAAATGTAATTTTTGTATGTTATATTTTGTCGTAAATCATATCATCTATTTTTGTAGTTATGTCATATTTTTTTATGAAATGATTGTAGAAAGAATACGTGGCAAAACCACTTTTTAAATAATGTCTAGAAAATTATTCAACGGTGTTAGAAATTTATGTTTTTATAACTAGCAGCACTGAGCAGTTAAATTTTAATATTTTCAAAACTTATGAATATAAATGGCCAACCAAAAAAAGTCAAACGCTTGAGCAATGTCGAACCATCCACCTGGACGCGTCGAACAATAAATATATTGCTTAACCATGCACCTCATCACCCCAAACATTTAAGTGCGTCGACGTTAGCTTTAGATAAATAATGTTCATTTTTTTAAAGCAAATAAAATAATGTTCTTTAGATAAACATTATAAACATGTTTCACATGAAGCCGTAGAGATTTATTTTAATAGCGTGTTTGATTTTGTATAGAGTGCAATGTTGTAGTGCGTATCATGTGTGGATTTCAAAGCACATTTGTAGACTTGTAGTGCATAAAATGTTTTTTTTTTCTATGCACAAGTAGATCATAGTGCATACTTTTTGACGAAAGTTAGAACTATAGCAAATGTGTTGATTACAAAGATTTAAGAAGTACAAACTGAAAAGATAATATGATTGGTTTGTGCGGTAGAATCGGGTTGAAACTTCTTATCATTATTCACTATTTATGTTCATAAAACAGAATGAAACAACAATCAGTTCAAAAGAAATTATTTTAAAATTAATTAATTTGGGACAAATGCATCGACATGAATAAATAAAGAAGAGGTGTAATTCGTGTGGAATCAGACTGTAAACCCTTAGAATTTTTCTATAAACAATTAGAATTATTGATGACATAAAGCAGAAAATTAAAATCATTCTCTAATAGTACTGTTTTCACTTGCAGTAATCATGTTGACCAAAATATGTATTCTTCATTCTATACGTTTACACGATGCACTTGGTTTACTGCAGATACTCAAAACTAGTTACATTGGATTGTGTAGAAAGTAAATTATATTAGATAGAATGTAAATAATATTTCGTAAATTTAATATAAGTAGTGCATACTTTCTTTATGTTGTTATTTTTTCTTGGCCTTAGGTAGATAATCTATACGACAAACTCAAGACAACATATGCAAAGACATACGTAATTTATTCTAAGAGCAACATTATTTTGGGTTCTTGCTTTCGAGTTTTAGATATATATATATATATATATATAGAACCCCAAAGCAAGAATCCTCAATAATGTCGCTCTAATATCTGACTTTCGTTATTTTTAGCTAACAACAAAGCCAGTAAAAAAATCAAAATTTCTACAAGGTAGAACACATGTGCATGTAGTTTATAGTTCCTAGTTCTTTCGTAAATGTATGAGTTAAAGAACATATTATAACTAAAACGTGGAGATTAATTAAGAACGTAATAAAAAAATGGAGAGTGCATGTAGCACTTGCTGACCCAATTTTTCTTTTTCTTTTTAATCTGACTTTGATTGATCAGAAGCACTTAAGGTTTTGCACTTTAACTCCACAACTAGTCAATTGATTGTTAACACAATAAGTCCGAGTGTTGGACCAAATGATGTGTCGTACTCCAACTAATTAAAATTCCACTATGAATATGAATACGCCAGAAAATACACATTCAACTATTCAACAAAAAGAAAAATAAATTAAAAGAATTAGACATAAAACATACAGTTCAATTCCATTGAGATTTTTGCATTCAGTCAGAGATTGAACGCCAAGTTTATATATTTATTTAAGAGTTGAGTATTTCATCATGATTCCAATGTTTTCTTATAGATATAAACATACAATATAATTTATTGGGACATCTTTTAAAAAGTGAAGTATTTCAAGAGTAAACCTATAGATTATATTAATATTACTTCAAAATACTCTAGAATTTAAGAAGTTCATGCCAAAATTTAACAAGATTCAATCCAAACCCCAACAATAAATGCTTGACAAGGGATTGGTATAACTATTTATTTGGGACTCGGTTACATCGGTTTAGTTCCATTCTAAACAAGTGTCGAGAGAAAACTTTTATCATTGGATAAAACCTCTTACAATTCTGTTCATTTTCAAAGTTTACTCGAGTTTGTTTTTAATTAAACTCTGTCAATACTATAATGTAAATTCATGAAAATTATAAAACTTGTCAAAGTAACCGGTTTGATTAAGTTGGTTTTGATTTGTGGGTGTGTCATCCAATGATTGACGGCGTGAATTATACTAAAAGGTTCAAAATCACGACGTTGATAATGACATGTGAGAAATAACAAACCTTTTGCAATTTGATAAAATCACTAATTTTTCAAAAAACAAAAATCACTAATTTTTCAAATAAACCGCGTCAAACCCAAAAGGCATTAAGAGACAAAGACTAACATCAACATCAACTCTTTCTCTCTTCGTCCCCTTTCTTTGCTTTTATCCCTGGATGCATAATCACTTATAATATACTTGTTGCCCATAAACTTATGCATTCTCTCAGGTTAAGGAAAAAGTTCAAAAACATACAAAATTATTAAAACTGATATATCAAAAACTTATGACCCCCTAGGATGGTATTTTCTGGAATAAACTTTAAAAGCTATTGGTTTTTACAGCCAAGTGGATGATCAGTTGGACAATGGAAACAGTGAGAACGGTTGAGTATTCGGTCTTGATTAATGGAAACCCACTAAGACATATAACACCACAACAAGGTTTGAGACGAGGAGATGTTCGTTCTCCGTATCTTTATATTGTTCGTGCAGATGTTCTCAGTCACTCAATCGAGGTAAACACATCAGCTGGCCGGATAAGAGGGATACAGCATATTGGTACTCGCATTCCAAAAAATTGTCGTACACTAAATGACTGCGTTCAATAAATATGAAGAATGCTCTCGTCAAGAGATAAATACAAGTAAATCTACAAGTACTTAGGGATGGCAAACTGGGTACTGGACCGCGGGCCCGGCCCGTTAGGGGTTGGTGTGGGGCGGGTTTGGGCCTAAGGATTCAATACCCGCAAAAAAGCGGGCCTTGCGGGATGGGCCTTGTGTGGTACCGGGTTGAAAGCGGGAAAGCCCACCTTATCCGCGGGATCCCACCTGTACCGCATCTAGAATCCTCGTCTTCTTCACCTGAAACAAAAAGAAAGCAATGAAACCTCGTTTTCTTCACCGAAGCATCTCTTTGTCTTCGCGGAACCACCGGAGCTTCTCTTCTTCCTCGAGCCACCACCGGAGCTTCATCGATCTACCACCGCATGCCGTAGCTTCTCTGCTTCGTTGAGCCACCACCGGAGCTTCTTTTCTTCACCGAGCCACCACCGAAGCTTCTCTTCTTCCTCAAGCGACCACCGGAGCTTCTCTTCTTCCTCGAGTCACCACCGGAGCTTCAACAATCTACCACCGCATGCCGTAGCGTAGCTTCTCTTCTTCGTTGAGCCACCACCGGAGCTTCTCTTCTTCACCGAGCCACCACCGAAGCTTCTCTTCTTCCCCGAGCCACCACCGGAGCTTCTCTTCTTCCTCGAGCCACCACCGAAGCTTCTCTTCTTCACCGAGCCACCACCGAAGTTCTCTTCTTCCTCGAGCCACCACCGTAGCTTCTCTTCTTCCTCGAGCCACCACCGGAGCTTCTCTTCTTCACCGAGCCACCACCAAAGCTTCTCTTCTTCCTCGAGCCACCACCGGAGCTTCTCTTCTTCCTCGAGCCACCACCTTCTCTCGTCACCGACCAGAAGGTATATATTTTCTTCCTCGAGCCACCACCGTAGCTTCTAGACTTTATATATTTTGATTACAATTTCTGCATGTGTACTTCGTAAATGATAAAATAGAATGGGGCATTGAAACATGATTTTAATCTGATATTAAGTCATTGTTTTTTATTCTTTGAAAAGACGATTAGGAAATAGAATGGTGCGTTGAAACTGCTTTGTTAATACACGTCTCGTGATTGTGTGTTACTGTCTTCTCTTGAGTATGTCTCTGATATGTAGGAACTAGTAAAACTAGTAAGCATTAGTAGCATTGGTGTTCTTGCTTTGTTACAGTATTATAATTTGGTGTTCTTGCTTTGTTACATTGTTGTTACAGCAACGAAAAAGACTACTATGATTTGGTATTTTCTTTGTTTTATTACATTGGTGTTTTGTTTCTGGATAACAAGAAAAAGACTTTATTTAATCATTGGTGTTTTTTGTTTTGTTTTTATCAAGTCAGCAACGACACATTAGATAGCAAAACAATGCAGTATTACTTTGTTATAACAAAGTCGCATAAAGGGATTTTTTTGATACAAGACTAATCTTGTTTACTTTGTACTGTCATTAACTCAATGTTCTGATCGTATAACTATATGGTAAATGACGTTTATGTTTGTGGTCTGCTAAAATTCATTTTTGTTTTCGTGTGTTAGTGCAGGAAGAAGCAGACAGACTGTCTGAGACAGTGTATTATCCATTATCCCGCGGGACGGCCCGCAAAGGCTTGCTAGGAATACGGTACGGGATTGGGCAGCTATGTTGAGGACCGCATCCCGCGCGGGACAGGCCCGCCGTGTACCGCCAGAAGACGAACCCGCAGCGGGACGGGACGGTACGGGACGGGAGAGCCCAATTGCCATCTCTACAAGTACTTTTGGTGCTCGCATTCCAAAAAATAAACAAGAAACACTTCAAACAATTCTTGACATCCTGAACCAAGGAGACGGGGGGGGGGGGGAATATCTTTGATTTACCAGAGCAATTTGGACCAAAGAAAAAGAGATGTTAACAATAATCATTAACAGCCTTCAAAACAGAACTTTACATTGGAGCTTAAAATTCAATTGGGTAGGACTACTTCAAATGCTAGTTTATTTGATGTCATATTTTGAACTTCCTGTCCAAGTCACAGATGAATTCACTTCGCTTCTAATGAGATTTTGGTGGGAGAAAAGTGAAAACAACAAGGGTGATCCGCGGGTTGCATGGCACAACAAACTGGCGAGTACAAGCCACTAAAATGATGGGGACCTGCTTTAAGAGACTTAAAATAATTCTTTTGCTATCTTTATAAATCTTGTTAAATATAAAATTTAGTATTTGTTTTAATAAAAACAGAAAACAATCTTTCTCTTTTCTTTCATTTTATCTATTTTCTCTTTCATCTCTTCCTTATTTTTCTCTTGTTCGTCAATTTTATGTAGTATATTTTCTCATTTCTCTGGTTTTCCATATGTGTATAGTTTACTGAGATTTCAAGCACTAAAATATTCAAATGATTGCACAGGAAAAAAAAGAAGTGGTGTAAAAACCACATTTGCGGTTATGCCGCTAAAACTCACAATAATAGTATTTAGAAGTTATAGTTTATTTATTAAACATGTAAAAAAAATTAATTCAATTTGGATAAAAATATCCGTCCACGGCAACAAAGTGAAATAATCAAAAATATAAATGGAAGTGTATTATTGAATACTAAACTATAAAAAAAGGAAAGTTTTCAAATTATCCCAAAAATCTCTTCTGTTTTTTCTTTAATAAAATATATGAAATTAGCTAATATAATTTTTAAAATATAGAAATTAATGCTGTTTAATAACAAATATTTGATATAATTTATATTTTTTTTAATTTTATATTATTAAAATAAATTAAAAAATAAATTATTAACATAATAAAATTTATATTTTTTGTATATGTTTTTTAGTTTCTTAAATAAATATAAATTACTAAACAATAATTCTATATTATTTATGAGGATTTGTGTGTGAGTACACTACTTTGAATTGTGGTATGATGGTACTCCTTGATTCATTCTAAAGATTTTTTTTTGTAAAAAAAAGTTTCTAGATCAATCTGTATAATTTCACCTTCTCTACAACGTGAACTTATACGGCTTAATATAAAAGTATTAATGAACTATTAATCTAGCTTTAATTCAGACACTATATTAAACACTTTACTTGATCAACTAAATAAACAATTAATTAGAGTTAAATAAAAACGAGTCACTCGCACATGTCTCTGTCTTCCTCCCAAATTCACCACTATTTCTTTTTCTTTTCTTTTATTTTCTTCTTTTGTCCAGATTTGATTCAGACAACTACACACTCTCTCTCTCTCTCTCTCTCTGTCGACCCTCCACTATATAAGAAGACAATAGAGAGGAGCTTAAGATGAAGAGCAGAGTCATCCTCAGCCATAGAGAGAGAAGAGATAAGCATAATTACACACAGATTGAAACCACAATGGAGAGAAAGCCCTTTGATGTTGAGACAACTGAGGATCACAAACCCTACTCCTCCGTCGATGGCGGTGGTTCTGATTCTGTCGATTCATTTGACCAAGACCAGAAAAAGCTCGTTTATAGAGGCTGGAAAGTCATGCCCTTTATCATTGGTAAAACGCTCTCTTTTTTTTCTTCTTCTCTTCAGACAACCTTTTTTGGTTTCTTTTTTTTTTGTCTTCTTCTTTGACAAATATCTGCAATGAGATTGTGAAATTAATTAAATTTGGTTTTGAAAAAAAAACAAGAATTGATTGAAACCCATATCAACCAAACCGGTGGAGTGAAACAAGAATCATGCATTTTAAATTTGCCTTTGTGAATAATGTGAATAAAATGTTAAAAAGTTTGTTACTTTATGGTTTGACTAATAGTCATTTATGTTGGAAAAAAACCATTGTGTCACAGGTAATGAGACATTTGAGAAGATAGGGATCATTGGGACATTATCAAACCTTCTGGTGTACCTAACATCAGTATTCAACCTTAAGAGCTATACAGCTGCAACCATCATCAACGCCTTTAGTGGCACTATCAACTTCGGCACTTTCCTCGCTGCTTTCCTCTGCGACACTTACTTTGGTCGCTACAAGACTCTCTCTGTTGCTGTCGTCGCCTGTTTTCTGGTATATGACCTTTCCTCTTTTGTTTTCAACCAAGATTCTGTCTTTTTTATTATTACTAAAACCATATTTCCATCTTTTTGTTGTAGGGATCGCTTGTGATACTACTCACCGCTGCAGTTCCAGGTCTCCACCCCACTCCTTGTGGAACACAGAGTTCCTGCCAAGGCCCAACCGAGGGCCAGATTGCGTTTCTCCTGATGGGTTTAGCGCTTCTCGTGGTGGGTGCTGGTGGGATCAGGCCGTGTAACTTGGCCTTTGGTGCTGACCAGTTCAACCCCAAGTCAGAATCCGGGAAGAAAGGAATCAACAGCTTCTTCAACTGGTACTTCTTCACTTTCACGTTCGCGCAGATCATCTCCCTCACGCTGGTTGTCTACATCCAGTCGAATGTCAGCTGGACCATCGGTTTGAGTATCCCCGTGGGTCTCATGTTCTTGGCCTGCATCATCTTCTTTGCTGGTGATAAACTGTATGTGAAAGTGAAAGCCTCTGGTAGTCCATTGGCTGGTATAGGTCATGTCATAGCCGCGGCGATCAAGAAACGTGGTCTGAAGCCGGTTAAGCAGCCTTGGATCGATCTCTACAACCACATTCCTCATAATTACGCAAACTCTACTCTAAAATACACCGACCAGCTTAGGTAAAAGTCAGAATAGTTCTCTCTCATTGTTTCTTTTGTTCCTTTTGCTGAACAAATGTTACGGTTTGCCAGGTTTCTTGACAAAGCGGCGATTATGACCCCTGAGGACAAGTTGAACTCGGATGGAACGGCGTCGGATCCATGGAAACTATGCACGATGCAGCAAGTGGAAGAAGTGAAATGCATCGTGAGAGTGATTCCGATCTGGTTCGCTTGCGCCATCTACTCCCTTGCGATAAGCATGCAGATGACTTATCCAGTCTTCCAAGCGCTCCAGAGCGACAGGCTACTAGGTTCGGGTGGCTTCAAGATTCCAGCCGCCACCTACGTAGTGTTCTTGATGACTGGTATGACGGTTTTCATCGTGATCTACGACCGTGTCCTCGTCCCTTCGCTCAGAAGAGTGACGGGTCTAGACACGGGGATAACTCTCTTGCAAAGAATAGGAGCCGGCATTTTCTTCGCCGTGCTGAGTTTACTGGTCTCCGGGTTCATAGAGGAGCGTAGAAGAACCTTCGCGCTTACAAGACCAACGCTCGGTTCGGATCCTCGGACAGGAGAGATCTCCTCCATGTCGGCGATGTGGCTGATTCCTCAGCTGGTGCTTGCGGGGATAGCAGAAGCTTTTGCAGCCATTGGACAGATGGAGTTTTACTACAAGCAGTTCCCTGAGAACATGAAGAGCTTTGCGGGTTCTATCTTCTACGTCGGTGGGGGAGTTTCTAGCTACCTCGCTAGCTTCTTGATCTCGACTGTTCATAGAACGACTGAGCATTCACCTACGGGGAACTGGTTAGCTGAGGATCTGAACAAGGGGAAGCTGGATTACTTCTATTTCATGCTCGCGGGACTCATGTTCGTTAACTTTCTTTACTTCTTGTTGATGGCTAGATGGTATAGATACAAAGGCACTCATGATGAAGTCGGTTATGTGGTTGAGACTGTTGAAGAAGAGACAAAGCAGCAGGAGGACAAGAACTCTGTCTGATTTCTCGAAACTTTTGTTATATTTGGTTCTTCTGCTTCAGTCTCATCTTTGTTGTTGTTGCACTTCCCATAGATAAGATGAATGTAGAAATCACTTCCAACATTTTAAACATGTATTTGTAATGAAAGATTTTTGTTGCTAATATCAAACTGTGTACGGCGATTCTGTTTCGCCTTTCAATACAGCAGCAGAGCAGAACAAACTAGTATAAAAGGACTACAGGAATGGGAGATGAAGCAATAAGAATGGGAAATTATAGGCCTATTTCATGTTTTAATGTGCTACAAAAAATGATCTCGAAGGTCCTAGCAAAATGACTGAAAAGAATTCTACCAAAATTAATTTCCAAGAATCAATCAGCTATTGATGAAAATGTTTCAGGCAGTGTTGGAGACCGGGAAGAGCTTTTCCACCATATTGTTGGAGAGAACTCTGTTTGGGTCAAGCTCCCTTCGTTCTTTGTTGTAAGCATCCACAGGGAATCGTTTTCTAAGTCTTTCTTGTAGGGCTTCAAGTTCCTCTTTATCCTTCGGTATCTGATTACATAAAGAGTCCAAGCATTAAATGTTAGAGAACGTCCAAACAGCAACCTCACTCATTTCCTCTGATTGCATTTTTTAGCAGAACAAGGTATTAAGATACATTCGGTTATAGGAGCTAACTAAAGTATTAATTTCTAAAGAAGCGAGTCAATCAGGACAACTAAATCTACAGTTACCTCAATTTTGGCCCAATGTTCATATGCAGAATATTGATCCCACAAATGTGCTTGTGTCAAACGTCTATAGTGGAAAAAACTCATCTGTGATGTCCTTCCTCTGGCGAGGGTCTGCTGTCGGGAGGTACATGATTATACCAACCTGACACAACATGTTACGTAGCATATTATAAGTGTAGATGACTAGCAACTGAGAAATAAAACGGCACAATGTCAGTTCTGGAACAAGATTGGTCAAATAGCAAGAATCTACCAAGCGAATGGCCGTCGGAGCGTCGGAGAAGAAGTGACCGGAGCATTTTGACCGAGCAAAAAGTTTCTGTACAAAATCACAGGATCATGTTTAGAAGATTTAAGAAAATTTTCAAAATGACCCGAAATTATACCAGTTTTCTTAATTTGAGCCGTTATAAAAAAAATTATAATCAACAAATTAACCTCATAAGTTCGGATTGGGTATCAGATGGTCCAGATTACAAGACCAATAAAAACCATATCACTATTGTAGTCTTTTTACTTTTGTCTCGTATGGGAATCGAGTCGAACTCTATGTTTGAGTGACTGGACAAAGTCACAAAGCCAACTCATTCTTGAGTCATCCACATTATATTCTCTTTCATTTTTTTTTTTTTGAAACACCACATTATATTCTCTATGTTCCATTTTCTGTAGCTTAAAATGATGTTTTAGTTTTTTTTTGACATATTTAAGAATATTTATTTTAATTTCATCTTTATCTATTTTTTTTATTTTAAAATAATTTATTTAGTTTTCAATAAAGATGTCATTCATATATTTTACCTTTTAATTTTTATTGGTTTCAACTGATTTAAATATAAAAATTAATCTTTCAATTATAAGAAAATTATAACTTCATATTCAAAATATGAAAAGCAGTAGTTTTCTTCTAAGAAGTAACGTTTGGTAAACTCTATATCCCTGAAAGGTTTTTAATTTTGTATAGTTCTCATTGTCACTAACAAAAAAAAAGAATAGGTGTCAAGTCCAGGTTCAGTTAACTACTTTATATATCACAAATAAATCATGTAAATAATATGCTATAAAAAATAGAGAAATGTAGCCTATATACTATATTAATATATAATTTTGTAGTAGCGTGAAAAGATCAAAATACAGAAAATACTAGTAACCACGAGCGGAATAGACGGTTCAACCGCATCGAACTGCACCAAACCACCTTATGTAAAGTAAACCCATTCACAATTTGACATCCATCGATCGACCCGAACCGGTCTAAATCTCACTTGGTAAAATCCCCTAATCGATTTTGTGCATAGAGAGCGAAACGAGTCTTCTTCTACTCTACTCTCCATCTCTTTTAACCCTCACCAACCCTCCCTCTCCGTCGATCCCTCCGCCGTAATACGCTGCCTGATAACTCCGATTTAACCTTCTCTTAGCATCCTTCTTCATGCGGATTACCCCAGTTTCGAGCTGAATCGTCGTGAATGGGTCAGAAGAAAAAACCCCTCGCGTCTCGCTCCAAACAACCGCTGCCTCCTTCTTCTTCCTCCTCTTCGGCGGCAGAGGCTGAGTCGTCTGAGGCTTCCGCTTGTACCTTCCACGAAGGCAAGGTTTCTGGAACCACCGCGACGGCTGCTAATGCGGAGCCGCCGTCGTCCGATTCGGCTGCTATCAAGCTCGAGTGCGAGAAGGCGCTATCCTCGCTCCAGAAAGGGAGCTACAACAAGGCGATTCGGCTCATGAAGGAATCGTGCGCTCGCCACCAGCACTCCGCCCTAATCCACCGCGTCCAGGGGACCGTCTGCGTCAAGGTCGCCTCCGTCTACGAGGATCTAGCCACGAAGCAGAAGCATCTCCGCAGCGCGATTGAATCCGCTAGAAAAGCTGTGGAGCTGTCGCCCAACTCCATCGAGTTCGGCCATTTCTACGCTAACTTGCTCTACGAGGCGGCTAACGATGGGAGAGAGTACGAGGAGGTCGTGCAGGAGTGCCATCGAGCTCTCTCCATCGAGAACCCTATCGATCCCGCTAAGGACAGTCTCCAGGTTGAGAACCAGCAGAAGATATTGACCCCTGAGGGTCGTATTGCTAACGTGCAGGAAGAGCTTAGGTCGCTGGTGCAGAAGTCGAATCTTGGTTCGTTGTCCACTCTGATGAAGCACCTGGGGAATGGGGAAGATAACTTTCGGTTTTTCCCCGTTAGGAGGATGGTTGAGGACCCTATTGAGAGTAGCTTGGTTCAGACCAGGAGGCCGAACGAGATTAAGAAAGCTAACAAGACTCCTGAAGAGTGGAGGAAGGAGATTGAGGTGAGGGTGGCTGCAGCTAGGTTGTGTCAGCAGAAGTCAGAATCTTCCTCTTCAGATAATGTCAACAGCAAAGGATCAGATCAAACACTAGGCTCGGGTCAGAGAAGCGGGGAGAGGAGAAAGCATGGAAATGCTAAGAAAAACAGCTCCACGGACGGGAGAAGGGATCGGGCTAGGCTATATTGGGAGTCTACGAGCAAAGAAAAGAAACAAGAGTTGCTTAGAGTTAAGGTCAGTGATCTTAAGAGTCACTTTAGTCCGTCAAAGGATGGACAAGCAAATGAGATTATTACTGAAGCTTTGTCCTTTTACGAGGCTAATAGAACTTGGAGGTTCTGGGTTTGCTACGGGTGTAGTGAAAAGTTCACGGATTGTGAGGCTCATCTGCAGCATATTGTGCAGGAGCACATAGGTAACGTTTTACCTAAGACGCAAATGGTTTTACCTCAAAGCCTCAATAGCGAGATGATCGAGATGCTTCTTAGTTCCCCATGGAAACCATTGGATCTCCCTGCTGCTGCGAAATTGCTTTGGAGCCAGCAGAAAATCCAAAATACTGAGCATGATGAGTTTCACACTAGAGATAATATGGAAGACGGTGACGACTGCTTCGAGGATGCCCGGAATGATACGTCACCAGAGAAAGAAAATTTTGGAGATGCTTGCAAAGGTTGTGATGAGAATGGGTCTGAAGAGGGTAAGATGTCAAATCCGTTTCATCTTCCTGATGGATGGCCGATATCTGATGATTCTGAACGTACAAAGCTCCTTGCAAAAATCCGCGGAGCCTTTGAGCTACTTATCAGACACAACTATTTAGCTGCCAGCCATTATGATAAGGTCATACAGTTTACTGTGGATGAACTCCGGAATCTACCCTCGGCTTCGCAGTTCTTAAATCGTGGTTTGGGTCAGTCACCCATATGCATTTGCTTTTTGGGAGCTATTCAGCTCAGGAAAATTCTCAAATTCCTGCAAGACTTGTCACAGGGCTGTGGGTTGACTCGATATTCCGATCCAACTAACCCAAGCGATGAAGTTAGTAATTTTGGCGACCTGGTTCTTGAAGTTACGGAGGAGATTCGTCTTGATAGTGAAGATACATGTCTTCTTCTGGATGAAAAATTTCTTGGCACTGAGTGCATCCAAGAGAAGTATATGGGATCAGCATTAAATAACAGAGCTATAGCAAGTTTTGGAGATATAGCTAATGGCAACGATGTGTCTTCTGGTGAGGATGGGTTTCTTTCATGGATCTTCACAGGACCCTCTAGCGAGGAACAAATTGTGTCGTGGATGCGCACAAAGGAAGAGAAAAATAAGAAAGGACTGGAGATCATGAAGACTCTTGAGAAGGAGTTCTGTCACTTGCAGAACCTCTGGGACAGGAAATGCGAGCACTTAAGCTACGAGGGAGCACTGCAGACTGTTGAAGACCTTTGTCTTGAAGAAGGTCGGAAGAGGGAGACTTCAGCAGAGTTTACTCACGAAAGCTATGAATCTGTACTCAGAAGGCGAAGAGAAGAGCTGATTGAGAGTGAACATGAATTGATGTTCATCAGTAGTAGGTTTGAGGTAGATGCTATAACAAATGTCTTAAAAGACGCAGACTCTCTTAACCATAATCAATTTGGATATGAAGAATCATATGCCTGCACGAGTTCTCATCTACGTGATCTGGAATCTGGTGAAGAAGTTGATGAATGGGGGATTAGAGATTCCTTTCGTGAGGTTGATAGTTTCATAGAGACTGCGATCCAGAAACAAAAGGAAAATTTAGCTGCAGAGGTAACCTTTTCTATCTTTATGCAACACGACTGAGATAGTTAATAACTATATTTTTCTAAACAAATACTCTGTATGTGTGGTATTACAGCTTAACAAAATCGATGCAAGAATGATGCACAGTGTTACTGGGGTGCAGAAATTAGAGATAAAGCTTGGACCTGCTTCCTACAATAGTTATCAAATAGTACTGTTACCCTTGGTGAAGTCCTACATGCGGGTAAGTATTTGACTTATTAAAATAGTTTAATTTTCCTTCCTTTGGTTGCAGTGTCCTTTTGGGTTGTAAATAGCATTTCTATCTTAATCTCTATCTAGGCACATTTGGAGGCATTGGCAGATAAAGATGCCACTGAGAAGTCTGATGCTGCAAGTGAAGCATTACTCGTGGAGCTCGCTCTTGATTCTAAGAAGGAGGCTCGGGGAAGAAATGATAATCCGAAACACACACAGGAAAAGTCCAAGGAGAAGAAAAAGAATAAAGACACCAAGAAACTGAAGGAATTAAAGGTTTGAATAATTTGGTGTCTGCATTTTAAATGTTTTTTTTTCTATGTATATAACTAGCTTTAATGTTTTCCTTTAGGCTTCTCTTGGAAACGACCATCGCTTCCATGTTGATTCAGTTGAACACAGGTGAAGATCTGCACTGCACTTTTTTTTTAGTTCAGATTCTGTTAAATATTCTCGTTCTCAAAATATTAGTGGTGAGTAATTTTTCTTTGATGTATTTTGATAATTTCTTGTTCCAGCCTCCCTTCGATTGCATCTTTTGGCGATCCCTCAGAGGCTGACGTAGTACCTGAAGCTGTTGAAGCTTTAAAAGAACAGGAAGAGGAATACAGACGCCGAATAGAGCTAGAGCTAGAGGAAATAAAGCTTGAGAAAACTCTGGAATATCAAAGAAGAATTGAGAATGAAGCTAAGGAGAAGCATATTGCAGAACAACAAAAGAGATTCAGCCCTTTAGTTCCAATGAATGCTGCAGAAGAAGTGTATGATGTTTGCAGAGATAATGTCGTTGATGGTTTAGATCTACAAGAGCAAGAAAAAATCGTAAGTCTGGTAAACATTGTGTGACAAGGTTGTTGAGTCGTGAATCTTCACTGAATTTATTTTTGGGTTTATTTGCTTTACTAGGAGAACCGGGTTCAAAGAAATGGACTACCTCATGACTTGGAAGGAACCAGAGTGAATACAAATGGTGGTTTTCCGTCAACAAATCATTGTGTGATATCTGATGCTGTAACGGTTCAGGATATGAAATCCCAAAAAGGTTACCACTTGTCTTCGGTTTTTGATGCATGTCTCTAATGACCTTTCTGAGACACTTACAATTGTTTTGTTGTTGTTGTTCTAGTGGCTAATGGGGTATCTACTCCAGATGGTGTTTTCCAATCTGATCAACGCACTGGGAGGAGGGGTAGACGCCAAAAAACTTCTAACAAGTTAGCTGTACCATCTGAGAGTATAAATAGTGAATCTCATAGGTCAGGCACCGACAAGGAGACAAAATCTGAAAGTCTACGTAGCAATGGTGGTAAGTCTTTTTTCCCATATATCCTTCTCTCGGTCTGATGTTTTCAGAAAATGATAGTTATTATGTCAATCTATTGTTTTACCTCTGTTTACTGATATTTTGAACTTGAATAATGAAACTGATATGTGCGTTGGAACTTATAGTTCAGGGTTATGTTTTCCAAAAACTGGGGCCTCTGTGACTAATGTATCTTGATTTTTTCCTTTTCTCTCAAAAAGGAATGACAGTATTTACATTGATTTCTAGCAATTGTTTTCTGACATCTTTCAATCGATTTTATATCATGTTGAGTAAGATGCGGGAACAAAGACATTAAGACAATTACAAGCTGAAGAGGATGAAGAAGAAAAGTTTCAAGCTGACCTCAAAAAGGCAGTGCGTCAAAGCCTTGGTAGTTTTTTCAACCATCCTTGCTTATTATATATTTTGTCTCGTTATCAGCCTTTAACTTTGTTTGCAACTTGCCCATTCGTTTGTCTGACTGAGAGTGTCATTTGTATGTAGAATGGTTTATTGTATATACCGCTTTCTCTATTTAGATGTCAAGCTCTTTTTTTCCCGTTTTCATCATATTTGTTGTGTGATCATTTTGGGGTGACAAAAGCCTCTGATACGAAACATCTGACTCCGGAACATTTTGTTTCAACCAGACGTGTACCAAGGAGGTAGAAATATGACGTCATGTTTGAGGACGCCTCTGGATGTAAGCAGTGATGGGGTTTCTGATGTCACAAAGGAGTCTCAGAGCTCGACCGAAGTTGTCATATTTGGTACAGGTCTTCAGAATGAAATTGGGGAATACAATTGCTTTTTGAATGTTATCATACAGGTAACCTTCATTCTCATAAACTGTTTAATGTCTCAGCTATCACTGTCTAGTGTCTATCATATCAAGCTTAAAAGATTTTTATTTGATGAGTTTGTTTTGATCAGTCTCTATGGAATCTGAGGATGTTTCGGGATGAATTCTTACGGAGCTCAACGCTAGAGCACCATCACGTGGGAGATCCTTGTGTTGTCTGCTCATTGTATGAAGTTTTTACTGCTTTAAGCGCTGCATCGAAGGAAATGCAAAAAGAACCAGAACCTGTAGCTCCTTCATCTCTCAGGATTGCGTTGAGTAACTTGTATCCAGATAGCAGTTCCTTCCAGGAGGTAAAGTAATTGATGTTTATCCTTACGGAGTAAATTTTTCGTTTGCATCACTAGCCTAAACTTGAGCATCATATGGTGGACAGGCTCAGATGAACGATGCTTCAGAAGTAATGGCTGTGATTTTCGACTGTCTTCATCGTGCATTTTCTCAAAGCTCAAGTGTGTCTGACACAGAATCGTCTGAGAGCAACTGTACAGGTTCATGGGACTGTGGCAACCGCACATGTATTGCCCATTCGCTGTTTGGAATGAATATTTTTGAGCAACTGAACTGCTACAGCTGTGGGCTGGAGTCCAGGCATATGAAGTACACTTCCTTTTTCCATAATATCAACGCTAGTGCCCTACGGACCATGAAGGTAAAAGGAAATGCTAACCATGCAAGTTTTTTCAACCAACCTGAGGTTTCACATGTTAGTAGACAATTCACTGTGGTTTTGCCCCATTAATAGGTTGCCTGCGCTGAGAATTCATTTGACGATCTTTTAAACCTTGTGGAGATGAACCACCAACTAGCCTGTGATCCTGATGCTGGTGGGTGTGGGAAACCCAACCATATCCGCCACATTCTCACCACTCCACCACATGTTTTCACTACAGGTAATACCCTTTTAGGATTATGATAAATGATGCAAACCTTTTGGTATTTATGTCTTAACACTCAATATTTTGCGAGTTGGCAGTTTTAGGGTGGCAAAACTCATGTGAGAGTGTAGAAGACATAGCAGCTACGCTCGCAGCCCTAAATACCGAGATAGACATCAGTATCATGTACCGTGGTCTGGACCCAAAGAGTACCTATAGCTTAGCTTCTGTGGTACGTGTTTCTTCTTCTTCTTCCTTGGGCATTACCAGAAGGATGGTTTCGTCCTTAAATCCGACTCTACTTTGTGTTTTCGTTCTGGCCTTTCATAATCTAAGTTGTTCTTTTGATATTTCTATACTCTCAGGTATGCTATTACGGACAGCATTATCATTGCTTTGCATATAGTCATGAACACGTTCGGTGGATCATGTTCGATGACAAAACCGTGAAGGTAATGAAAACAATTGAAATAAACTTGACTTTGCAGGCAAAGACACTATTATTCCACATTCATCACCCATTATGTGATATTTTCAGGTGATTGGTAGTTGGAGTGATGTGCTTTCTATGTGTAAGAAAGGACACTTGCAGCCACAGGTTCTTCTCTATGAGAAGAAACAACGTTAGATCAAAAAGAAAATGGTAAAAAAAAAAAAGGACACACAGAGCAAGTGGAGATGGGTTGCTACAGTTTAGAAGATCTCCCAAGTACATACTACAAAGGAAGTAAGTACTTTTTTTTTTGACAATCAGAGCGAGGAAGAACTGTGATTTACTCATCACTCATCAGTGGTTCAAAGAGGATGGGGAAGAAGATTTTGTCTTTTTAAGTGTTTTCTTTGCAAGAGATCTTACAAGATAGTTTGCTTAGGTAAAATCATTATCACATTTAAGGATTATATGGTCGTAAAAATCTATGCAATTTCTTTTTCATTTTCATTGGTCAATATCCTTCCTCCATAGCCCAAGAAGCATGTTACCTCTCGGGTGGGTGGAGAATCCTTTGACAGTTTTACAGTAGCTATAAATCAAAATCCATAGGTTAACCTAATTAGTTTCAAAAGGAACATTAGGGTCGATTTGTATGTATAAAATGATTCAGAATCTATAAGCTATGTATAATTTTTGACCTTTATCACCGAAGAGAGTCGATAGCAAACCCTTGTGAGAGTCAATAACAAACCAAGGGTGTTTGAGGTCCTCTAGATGCTTTCTCTGTTGTTAATCCTGAGCCAAAGAACACAAGCTTCCAACTAAATCCAAACTGATTGGGACCATCATCTTAAGATAGCAAGAAGAGAAACCAATCTCATAAACACCTATCTTACAAACGATCCAACCAAGAAAATAACCAAAATTCGAACCAAAATAATTGAATTAACCAAAATTTTCTAAATTTCTGAATCGAATTAACCGAATTAAGAAAAATATAAAACTAATTAACTGAATTGACCGGACTAACTGAAACTATAAAAAATTTAATAGATTTTATCCGATTTTTAACAGAATATAATTAAAACCAAAAATTTTGGTTAGTTTCGATAAAAATTATACAAATCGAACTACTAGATTATCATACTGAAACCAAACCAAAAAGTTCAATTCAAGATTTAGTCGAACTGAATTATCCAAAAACTGAACTACCTGAACCGATTAGTTTGGATAGATTGATGGCTATATTTATATATTTTGGATATTTAATTCTAAATAAAATTATTTTGACTTCTGTAACAAAAAATGTATGGGTCTCAGAGAAAAATGAATGAAGGAAGGAAATTTCTTGTGGGTCCCTCATCGTATAGCTTTAAACCAATAGCGTTTGTTGAACTTCTAAAGCCTGTCACAAACAAATTATTAAAAACCCTTAAAAAAGAAACAAAAGAAATTCTGTGGCTACCAAGAGAAGATGGCAAGTAACATCATAACTAGCCTGTCAATGACACTAGTTCTTCCCCAGAGCTTCACTCGACCTGCAAATACGAGGTATTATTATTTTGAGTATCACAAGTAGTTGCTTGCTTTGTTGGATCTTGGAACTAAAGTTTCATTAGCGGCCCTCCATACTATTAGCAACGTTCGCCCTTTATGTAGAGTGAATTGTCTTTAGTGTAGTAGTTTACATATCACTGCTGGTATCATCAAGGTCTCAGGTTCAATACTTGATAGCAGCCGGGGTCATTTAAAAGTCAGGACCGGTATTAACCCCAAGATCATAGTTAAAGTTTTCTTAGGCTTAGGACATACTTACAGAAACTGTCTCTAGATTCAAGGTTTACTTATCTCAGATTTGCGGTTAGGAGGATCAACAGTAGATCTCACGATTCCAAAGGGTTTCTGAAGAAGTCAACAGTAAAATGCTCCTTGGAGAATCCCATTGAAAGCAAGGAGACTTTGAGAAAGCATTTTGTTGCAGGGTTTGCTACCATTTTGCTTCTCTCTCAGGCAGACCAGGTATTATGATGCTTTAGCCAACATTGCGATAAGCATATGCTCGTTTGCTCCAAAGACCATTTGAATTTTGTGAGTTTTCCTTGGCAGGGTGTTGCATTGGATCTCTCATCAGGTCAGGATCACAACATTTGTCAACTGGGAAGTGCTGCTGTGGAAGAAAACAAACCTACTCTTCCACTTGATAATGACCCGGAAGAGATGATGATGATGATGATGAGAGGCATGACTGCCAAGAACTTTGACCCAGTTAGGTACTCTGGAAGATGGTTTGAAGTAGCTTCTCTTAAGCGTGGCTTTGCTGGTCAAGGCCAAGAAGATTGCCATTGTACACAGGTATACTGTTAAAAACGTCTCATCCTCTGCAAAGTATAACGTGAGAAGAACAAATTAGTAATCGCATCTTGAGTACAGTACATTCAGCTTCTGTTTTCAACTTTTTGCAGGGAGTATACACGTTTGATATGAAGGAACCAGCTATAAGGGTAGACACGTTTTGTGTTCACGGTAGCCCTGATGGGTATATAACAGGAATCAGAGGAAAAGTTCAATGCGTTGGAGCACAAGACCTGGAGAAAACTGAGACTGACTTAGAAAAGCAAGAGATGATTAAAGAGAAATGTTACCTTCGGTTTCCCACCATTCCTTTCATCCCCAAGTTGCCTTATGATGTCATAGCTACAGACTATGACAACTACGCTCTTGTTTCTGGAGCCAAAGACAGGAGCTTTGTTCAGGTGATGATGGATGATGATTCAATGTGTTTGAGAATATCTGTGTGTTGATTCTTACATAAATACTATGTGTGTGTTGGATGATATGTCAGGTATACTCAAGGACACCTAACCCGGGACCTGAGTTCATAGCCAAGTACAAAGACTATTTGGCACAGTTTGGCTACGACCCGGAGAAAATAAAGGATACTCCACAGGACTGTGAAGTGATGTCTGATGGTCAGCTAGCTGCTATGATGTCCATGCCAGGTATGGAGAAAACGCTGACAAACCAGTTTCCAGATCTTGAACTAAGAAAGGCAGTCCAGTTTGATCCCTTCACAAGTGTGTTTGAAACTTTGAAGAAACTGGTCCCACTCTATTTCAAGTAGAGAAGCTTCTCTGCCCCCTCAAGAGTCTTTTGAATTGTGAATGTAGATTATTTATGCTGCTTGTACACCTGACTGAGTGAGTGTATAGATATGAATTATTTTCTATGATAAAGTCATATGAGCACAAAGTCTTATTAATAGATAGACTATATATATATATATATGTGTGTTAATATTATTTAATTAATTTAACTATATATTATACCATGAAAAATAGAATTGTAATTGTTGAAAGTTAATTTTCATGTAATGTGTTGTGAACTCCATTTTGATAATCGTTTGCCGTGAGAAGAATCCCCTAGTCTATATTTGAGAAGTGATTTGCCACATGTCTTCTCTACAATCGTTTTCACAAAAAAATTGTGACATAGCTATTAAGATTGATGATATGTCATATGGTTAAATATGACATGGACAATTACATTTAATGCTGATATATATTTTTGGAAATCTTTTTAAAATATGGCAATAACTCATATATTACATTCAATATTGATTTATATTTTTGGTAAACTTTGTAAAATATGGTAATAACTCATAAATCATCACTAAAATAAATATATTCAAATATGACATTTTGAATTTCGAAATATTATATAATTTTACTTTTATAATTATAAAAAATTTATTATCTAAAATTTTCTGAATTTAAAAAAAAAATTTAAATCGTAATATCATTAGTTTCTTTTAGATATCTACAAATTATATAAATATTATTTAGTTTTAATTTTTGATAACTATACAATTTTATATGATTTTTTAGTAATTTTGTACAAGTTGATTTAATACATTTAACCAAATGAAATAAATAATTTTTTTAATCTAAGATTTTAACTTTATATATATATCATATATATTCTTAAATATAATTTAAAAAAAATATTTTCTCTTAATTTTATGCTTAATTAATGATATTTATATTAATTATTGGTCAAAATAAAATATATAATATTAATAAATTACATTTTAAAATATAAAATTTAACTTTTAAAAAATTAATCAACACATGGTGCAGGAAAACACCTAGATTAATAATCGTGACATGGTTACTAAAATTGATGACATGTATTATAGATTAATATGACATGGATAATTATATTTAATGTTAATTTATATTTTTGTTAAACTTTTTAAAATATGGTAATAACTCATATATTACATTTATTGTCGGTTTATATTTTTGGATTTTTTAAAATATGGTAATAACTCATAAATCATCATTAAAATAAATATATTCAATTATGCATTTCAAATTTCGAAATATCATTTAAATTAAAATTATTTCAAAAATATATACATATTTTTATAAAATTACAAAAATTAAATCATAAAATCAAATTAAATAGTAAAATCATTAGTTTCTTATATATATGTACAGATTTTATAAATATTGTTTAATTTTAAATTTTGACAATTATGCAATTTTACATATTTATTTAATATATTTAATTAAAATAAATAGATAGAAATATCTACGTAAGATTATAATTTTAAATATATACATGCACATTCTTAAATATAATTCAAAATAGACAAAATTGTTTTTATTTTAATTTTAATGTTCAGTTAAATCAAATTTATATTAAAATATTGATAAGAAAAAAGAAAATTTATAATATTAATAAAAAATTAAATATAATTTATATTTATCTATTAAAAATATTTTAAAATTCTTTTACTGCACATGGTACGGGAAAACACCTAGTAAGAAAAATAAAAAAGAGAATCGTCATTTAAACGACATCGTTGCGTGTGACTTAGTGAGTAAAACCGGACATGAAATCTGACGGGAACATGTTCAATTTGATCGGTAATAACGCACATAAATCTCCGGTTAGATAAGCGGTGGAGTTGTAAGAGAAGACGAAGACTGGACTTTTGTTTCGCGACGTCTCAGAGAGAGGGAGAGAGATGGGGATAGTAAGTAAAGCTGGAGATTGGTCGTTCAAGGCCTTCACGGCGGGGCTAGGGTTCGCCACCATCTACCTTACAGCCACTTTCTCCGTTAATGTCTACCGTGGCCTTTCTTGGCACAATTCTCATTCTGTAAGTTGTTTCTTCTTTGATTTGATTGCTTCTGAGATGTGAGATTGTCTAGATTTAGGGCATAACCAAACCCTATAACGATAAAACCACAGAAAATACAATCTCTTCAGACACACTTAGTTATAAGCCTACACCTCACTAACTGCTCTCTGCTATATTCATTCACTCCTAGGCTAGACAGACATAGCAAGAGTTAAACCCCCTGAGCTGAAACTCCAGCCAGTTACCTAAAACTACTTCACATTTCGTGTCCTCTGTGTCATGGCTTATATCATAACACGTGTGTGTATTAGATTGCTAAGATTTTTATTTTATTTTTGTCATATGGAGTAACATTCATTTACCTTATGCAGTTTCTTTGGTAAGGATATGATTACTCTTAATAGTAGTAGCAGAAAAGAAATACAATGGGTTTATCACTTTTTCATCAATGTTCATGTCCTCTTAAAGATGTGTTTTTTTAAGCAAATGTTAGATGTGATATGCTGTAACGATCCATGGTTTTGCCTTCACCTTTTTACTTGGATCTTTTGTTTGTTTTGTTTACATTTTGTTTATCTTTGTTTTGTTGACGATCCATGGTTTTGCCTTGACCTCTTCTTGGTTTATGAATTAAGCTGCTGATGTACATTCATTCACCACTGTTAAATCTCATTTCCAAAGATAAAAAGCCTCTGTTAGGAAGTACATTACTAAGAATTCATGCTTCTTTTCCTTGCAGAAGCTGGAGATGGAGCAATCTGAAGAAGAAACCGAATGATCTGAATTAAGTTCGGCTCTCTCACGCAGCAGATGCTTCTTTCCATTAATATTTGCGAATGTTGTTTCGTTGCATACACCAAGTATATCTTTGTTTCGATTCTAGGAACAATGAAATAAAAAAAAAAGATGAAATTTTTTGGTTTGATATATAGTTCACTAAACTTTGTGATGTGATTCTGAATGTTCCATAATATACCAAAAAGGCAAACTTTTACACTAGATCCACTATATTACGGATAAGTATTAAACAAGCTTAAGTTGCTTAAATTTGACTGTATTATAGGCGCAATCTTTGAGCTCGAGACAAACGAGTCCTTCTGGTCCAATGGGTTTCTTTCTCAAATCATAACTGCGTTGCTTTATTCCATCAATAGCGATTTGGGTTTCTCGAAAAAAAACAACAAATACAAGGAAACAAAAACACCAAATCCTTTTTGGTCTATTCACTTATTCAGAGCAAAAGCCAACATGAACTTTTGAGATTTACTAAAAAAAAAAAAGAGGAAGAAGGAAGGATGATGATCAAACTCATGAGCTTTACTGCTGCAGCAGCTTAATCTTCCTTTTGCAATGTTGCTCTCGCATAGATCTCATAGCAGCACCCTGAATCAAAACAAGCACAACTGAGTAAATGCTATTCAACTCAAAACACAAAACACTAATATGTCATCAAACCTAAACTACAAAGTGTAGAAAATTTGTTAGCTTTCCATCAAAGAAAAAGACAGGCTGATGATAATAACATACAAGCAAATGACAAACATAAATGTTACGAGGAACAACATATTAGGTGAAGCACAACACAAGATGGGAGAAAGAAAATGTATTTAGATGTAGTAGTAGGGTACCAGCAAGAACGACAAGAGTGAGAACATCTCCAACCCTTTTCAATTGGCGTACTCCTTTCTTATGCGACTTGAATCTCCTCAGAGCATCATTCTCAGCTAACAGCTGATGATACAAAAAGACAACCATAAAGAAACTATTAATCAATTACACTGCTTTTTAAAATTCAAATCCGAATCTGTTAGAACAGATCCGATCCCTACTACACTAGATAGAGATTAAAAGATAGTTACATCTTTCTCGCGAGTTCCTAGCTCAACATGGAACCCACGACGGGATTGAGCTAAGGCGCCATCCGGCTTCTGCAAAAAAAGAGATCAAAGAGAGAGTTAAGACGAGATTCTGTCCTAATATAGATCAAATGAATCCGTTTAAAAGAGATTCGATCGGAAAAACCTGGGAAGAAGATCGTAGGTGATATCCAATCGAGGTGTTGTTTAGCAAAAACGCCATTCTAACAAATACGATCGATAGCAACAATTGATGAGGACGCAGGACAGACCGACCGATAAGTTTGACTGTTTCGCTCTTTGTCCGCAAACCTAAATAATTATTTAATTCTGACCCCCACACATTTGTTTTAATTGATACTTGTCCACCTCGTTCGTTTAATCAATCTGCCACTTAAGATGCAAAAGTAATCAAATCATTACAAACGTCTACTACTCTACTGTACTCTCTAAATTCTTTTTCAACTGTTCTCTAAAATTGAAGAGGCCCAGATTGATACAATCTATGTTATAGTGGCGCCAGACAAACAATGTATAGTTAGATCTGTTTTTTACTCGTGTTCAGATTAAAAGTACATACTCAAGTGAGGGATTAGGAGACGTATATCAAAACAAAACACACACCATACAAATATCAAACCAAGCCAACAAACAAACGAATTTTCATATGTTAATATTTTGATAAGCTAAACGGGTTTCAAACGGGCGTTAATAAGAAAAAAAAAGTTAAACGGGCTTTATATAAAAAAGGGCTTGCCCGATGTAACATAATCCCTAAATGTCCGTTTTTTTGTAGGTTGATTTGGTTCTTGTCAAAATGGAATAATAATTAACCGGTTAATGTCAAAAGTATTGGTACGACGAGAGGAGCGATCATCAGACAGAACTACAAGAAAAAAATCAAGGATCTCCCATGGACGATCTCTGAGAAACCAATTCCATCTGGTAAAATTTCAATCCTGATCCGGGAGGCTCGATTATTATTTTTGGGAAATGGTGTTGGTATTGGCATTGGGGGATATTCATGTACCCCAAAGAGCGGCTGATCTACCCCCAAAGTTCAAATCCATGCTTGTTCCTGGCAAGATTCAACACATCCTCTGCACTGGCAACCTCTCCATCAAAGTATTTAATGCCTTTTTTTTTTCTCTCTCTTTTTTCTTAAATAAAAATCTAATCTTTTTTCTTTTTTGAGTGTTTCAGGAAATACATGACTACTTGAAGACAATCTGCTCTGATTTGCATATAGTTAGAGGCGAGTTTGACGAAGATGCACGTTACCCCGACACTAAAACCTTGTCTATTGGCCAATTCAAGCTCGGTCTCTGCCACGGCCACCAGGTTTGATTACCTCTTTACCATCAACTATCTGTCTACATTGTCATCATCCATGTTCCCTTTACAAAAGAGCTTCTCAATTTTTGTTCATACAGGTGATCCCATGGGGCGATTTAGACTCACTAGCCATGCTTCAGAGACAGCTCGACGTGGACATACTCGTGACTGGACATACCCACCAGTTCACTGCCTACAAACACGAGGGAGGAGTCGTCATCAACCCGGGCTCTGCTACTGGAGCTTACAGCACCATTAACCAAGATGTTAACCCCAGCTTTGTTCTTATGGATATCGATGGCCTTCGAGTTGTCGTCTATGTCTATGAGCTCATCGATGGTGAGGTTAAAGTCGACAAGATCGATTTCAAGAAGGCCTCTTCCACTTCTGCTCCTTAACAAACTGAACCTTTCTTTAGCTTCAATAATCTTTTTAAAATACTTTGAACCCAAACAATGTTTTGCAAGTCATTTGAAGTTTAAGCGTCAGACTGATGAAAATTCTATTTGTTCTCTTTTTAAATATTTGCAACCTTTACGAACACATCTTCAAGCGTTGTGTCTGCAAGTCCCCAAGCAACCACCGGGAACATCTTCTTTGCCTTCTCCACCGCCTCAAACACCTCAGCTATCTTTGTCTCCTTCTTTGGCAGCTCGAACTTCTGAGTCCCCGAGGTTCGATATATCTTCTTTGCATCCTTGGAGATGCTAAGCACTAGCTTCTCAACTTCTTCCTCTTTTTCCTCTGAGCTTGTCATGGTCAATACATAGGATCCTCCATATCTACCCTTCAACTGTCATTACGTAATTAATTTTCAGTTAAAACTTTCTGAACGTCTATAGCTCAAATTCATTTTATGATATAAGTAAAAAAAAAAACATGAACTGTTTGAGTTTTGACCTCCTTAGGATTGCCTATGCATTGCAAACTTCCATTGACGAATATTCCAAGACGATCACATAACACTTCAGCTTCTTCCATTGAGTGTGCTGAAACATATGAAGAATACAATAAAGATATATATGAGGCAGACGAAGAACAATGGAGATAAGAAGATATAAAGATGACTCTACTGGTGAGTATTATCGCCGCTTTCCGCTTAGCACGTTTCACTACGTCCCATAAACTTTTCCTCGAGGCTGGATCAAGCCCAGTACTTGGCTCATCCATGTAAACAACCTTCTCAAAAGACTTTGTTACATCTAACAAGTTAAAAAGGACATATATAATAATGAAGAGAGGGTTTTCAAGTTACTTTAGGGTTTCCTATAAGAGAAATGGCAACGCTGAGCCGTCTCTTCATCCCTCCGCTGTATCTTCTAACCTGTTTGTCCCCATTTCCTCCATGAAAAAGGTTCACACTGCGAAGTGACTCTTCAACAGCCTAAAAAGGGAGAGCACTTACTTCTTAATTTCCTTTACACATAAGTCATCCACAACCAGTCAAGTGAAAACATAAACTCACTTGTGTTAAGACAGAACCTTTAAGATTCTTGAGCCTTCCATAGAAAAGTAGATGCTCCCTTCCACTCAATTTATCCCACAAGAGACTGTGTGTGGATAATGAAATGAACTAAGAAACAGTACTGTAGCCTCAAAAGAAAAAAGAAGATTGCACATTATAATAATTATTATAGATTTTTACTCGTGTTGCGGACAGACTCCAATTGTTGTATATATCCTATCCATATCGGTTAAAATGTCAAGACCTTGAACGAACGCTGTGCCAGATGATGGTTTAATGATTCCTGTCATCTACCACGTAACATTCGACTGAAGTTTATAAGAGAACAAAGGAATCAATAAAAAGAAAAAAAAAATATGAATCTAAAAATTACAGACCATGTTGATGAAAGAGGTTTTGCCAGCTCCATTAGGACCAAGCATGCCAAAACATTCTCCTTGAGGTAAAGCAAGAGATAATCCTCTTACCGCTAGTTTCTGAGGGTTCCCGTCTTTACCTGAGTATACCTTCTTCAGATTATCGCATAAAACCGCGCAGTTTCCAGTTGATTCCAGTACATACTGCTCCACTTTCTCCCTCTTGACACCATAACAATCTTTAAGTCTAGCAAATTTTTTTTGTCAAATAAATACTGAAACCGTAATCTTGTCTCTGTGTTTTGTTTTACCTCTTGACACACATCTGGTTTGGAAACCTGTTTGTTAGAAGAAGAGTAGTGTTGTTGTTGTTTCTTCTTCTTTGAAGGACTTTGCATGAACAAGAAGAATGGGTGTTTACTAGAGTAAGTGATTTGATCAATGTAAAACGCTGAAACAAGAAGTAGAAGCCACTCAATGAGCATGATGCAAGTCACTTCTTTCATTCCATCCCCAAAATCTCTCCATCTCATTCCGTGAACCCCACGGTAGTCTGCCGCAAACGCAGACTGTGATAACTCATATAGCCCACGGTACAACGAAAATCCAGGGTATAACTCCATTGCAATGATCCACCCTCCTATTAAAAAAAAAAACTCATAAACCTTGCTTTTAAATTTTTTTTGGACTGCTACTAGCAAATGCTTGAGTGAGGGGTTTAAGAACTTTTACTTGGGAAGTGAGGATCTTCCAAGAAGAATTGGAAAAGAAAGATTCCTAGGAGTCCAGTTCCAAAGACATATATGTATGCTATAACTGAAATGATTTTCAAAACGAAAAAATTGTAACAATTTTGTGTTGCGAATTTCGAAATCAAGACCAAGATGGACTACTGTACCTGTAGCAGTTTTAACATCTGAAAACATTGCGGATGCTAAGAAAGCGACTGATATTTGAAGATTTATGCTAATCAGGAAGAACACAAGCTGGATACTATAGTCATTAAGCCTGAAGAAGTTTAACCCTGGAGTAAGAGAATCAACAAGTTCTTGAGAATGAACATAGAAAGGCACATGGAGTTTGTGGCAAATAGTTAGTTAGTTACCAATGGCTGAACCGAATATGGCGAAGCACAACATGTATAGAATGGACACAAGAACAAAATAGGTGTATGAAACTATCCAGTAAGGAGCATCACCAAGTCCATGCATCTTCATCATGATTCTTAACCTCTCTTGTTTCTCATAGACCAGTGTGGTTAAGATCACCTTTACATGATATCCAGATTAAAAATAAAATTAAAAACTTCAATTAAAAGCCACGAAGAAGGGATTGTTTCATGCATTGAGACAATCTTTTAAAGACTTACAGGGAATAACAGCAGAATGACCCATGTGAAGAAGAGCGGACCGATTAGGGAGGTGATGTCTAGGGTCAGTTTAGTCTCTGGTTTGGGCATTTCTTTGATATACTCAAAGAGGATCTTTGTCTGAGAACCTTTTAGGAACTCAAGATATGCATTAGATGCCTGGAAAAATTACAGACAGAAAAAAAAAGAACTCAAGATGTAGTAAATGATATTCTATGAGATGAGCAAAGGCTTATTAAGCAAAATATGCACCAGGTTGACCAAGCGAGGGACTCGAATCAGAGCCATAGGCCGAATCACTGTATTGTTCTTGTAGGTAGAGTTGTACCAAACATTAACATTAAGTCTGTTCCTATTTGTGTTCTGATAATCAAAAGCTACAAAATGGAAGCTTAAGTCACACAACACTATACTATTTAAACAAATATCATTGTGAGATGAGATGAGAGACCTGCAGGATACTCGTTGATCTTCTCTTCTGGATTTCCTTTTCGATAACCTTTGAAAAGCTCGTTGTTCACATCGGCAGAACTATTCCGCCACAAGTTTAGTCCTCTGACACAGTTTATCTCTAATATATACTCAAAAGGCAACACAACAACACAAGACATATTAAATAAATACTCTGTTTTCTTGAATACATCAAAGATTTGGCGACGTATGTTAAATACCTTTGGGGAAAGAAAGAGGTGGTTGGTGTAATGAGATTGAGAAAGAAGAGTTTGGTGAGCATTGATGTTTGATATTGTAGATGGGGAGATCTGAGATGAAAGAAGAGTCCATATAATTGGTGTATGCTGGCAAAGATGATGACCCCTGCATACATATAGTATAAAGTTAGAGAATACAAAAAAAAAAAAATACATAGATTCTTTGAAGAACTTACCAATACATAATTGGCTAAATCTCCATCAAACTCAGGTGAATTACTATACATATTCTGCATTAGAGCTGGAAAACAAAACAACTTATTTGAACAGAAGATAGAAAGAAATCTGTAAAGGAGTTATTGATATGGTTCATACTCTCTCCAAGCGACTGGTTATTCCCGGTAAAGAGAAAGGTGACAGGTGAAGAATAACGGCTCAGGTACGGTGTAGTCGCGGCTCGGTATTGAGGAGACGGGATTTGAAGTAACGGAGTCCAGTGCGATGGGTTAGGAATGGCGCAAAACGCTGCTTGATCTGAAGTAGAATACCGTAAGCCACAAGTTTTCTCGTTTAAGCACCCACATTGACCATGGTCCGCGCTGAATTGAGAGTCAAAGAGCATCTGAATAACAACGAGAAGTAGACAAAGGAAGAAAGGGATCGTGACGAGACGTACATTGCTCCACATGTTACGTTTCTGCATCAAAGAACAAACAAGGCAACATGTTTTACTCTGTTTACTGTTTAGGCTGTTTAAGTAAAAATCTTTTGAGAAAAAAAAAACCGAAACCTGGAAAACTAAATTCTTCCTAAGTAAAGCATCGGCTTGAGTAAAGTTACTTGCAGGACTTGAATCCGCCATCACTTATAATGTAAAAAGATTTGAAAATGAAATCTCTGAAAAAATGTTTTCTTGAATGTGTATATAGACGCTAGGGAAGGCATACAGTTGTAGTAGCTTATGGTGTTTCTTTATCAGTAAATAAGAGATGACATATATTAACTATACACGTTACTGAAGTGGCATACAGGTATTGGACAATAGGGTTGTGTTTTCTTGTAAATTCTATTTCGTGTAGGCCACGTAAGAGTCTCGCTTGCATCACTCACCTAAGAAATGTACTCTTTACCAAAACCTATATACATATGCATATAATAAGAAGATTTAAGCTTGACTTATTGTTGGCCCAAGTGAATATCTCAACCATTTCGATTTAAGCTTATTTTTTATTAGGAAGCCACGAAAGAGATACGTTAGACAAATCTGGTGGACGTTCCTCTTGTAATGGGCATGAGGAGAAGATCAGCTTGTCACTTTTTTATAGAAAACCAAACCCTCTCTCAACTTTCCTGAGGAACTCCACTAATGTTCTTTAAAAGAAGAAGAATAATCATCTTGAATAGTAAATGAGCACTGGACCTGGTAGTTCTAGAGTTTTGGTTTTGAACCGTAACAAAAACAAAGTGTCAGTTGTTATCAAACTAAAGCTCTCTAATAGAAAAGCTCATTCATCTTCACGTTTCGCCAAGTCCCCTTTAACAAAGGAAACTTTTGAAGAGGAGGCCATGTCCAAGCCATTGTTCAACAACTCTAGAAAAAAAAAAACTGATCCGAAAATGTCTTCTACTTAGGATTATAAATAGTCAGAGCTTAGGATTGTGTCTTTTCTTCATCTTCTTCTTGTTCTCCGTTACCTTCATCTTCAGCTTCCACACCTAAGGATTGGTCTAAGAACTCCTGAGCGTCTTCTAGTGCAGATTCATTTGCATCTGTTGCATACAGTATCTTCTTCACTGCTACCACTATCTGCATGCGTGGTGGTTCCAAGCCATACACATCAGTCTCAAAGACAAAAATAATCATCATTCACAGGTTGAATTAAGAGGAAGATAAACATTAACTCTTGGAGCTGATAAGTGAAGCTGGTGGCTAAATGAAACCAAGAAAGGCATATTTAGATATAAAACAGTCTCTACGGAAATGCTTACCGGAAGATCCTCTACTTGAGGAGTTTGGCAAAGTAACTCTACATCCCGGAGCTTGGAGAAGTAAAAGTCTCTTTCTCTTTCCAAGAGGTCAAAAGAGATCTTGAGATCTGCAAGCTGTATTGCACAAGTGAATGAAGTTTCAGTTACTACACATGAACATACAAAGAAAAGGGTAACGTACAACAGATCATTAAAGTTTATATCAAAGAGCGATAGGATGTGTTTGGCAGTATACCTCCTTCGACAAAACCTGTACTTGAGCTGATTTTGCTGGCTTGGGCTGCCCTGAGGATAACAATTCCAGAAATGTTCAAAAAGACACATAGAAGAAGAATAATCGTCAGGATAAAGAATCTGTTGTTTTTTTTGTCATACAGACCTGGATTGGGTGGAGGATGATGATTATTGTTGGGCATCTTATTAGATCCCTTTACACTCCTCTCTTTACCACCTTTTGATCTTCTTTCCACTGGATTATAGTTCCTACAAAGAACCATTTTAGAGAGAGACAATGGAAGGGGTAACAAATTCAAAACTCTGAGATCAGATGGTAACTAAAACACACATACTCATTCATAATGCCACCATTAATGGAATCACAGAAACGTTTCAGCCACTGTAGAAACTCCAAGTTATCCAGGGGTCGGCCTTTGACTAGCCTGTTAATTTCCAATGGCTGAGGTGTTTACAATGTGTTGTAGTGACATAGATAGAAAAAACCTGTTAGTGACCGACCAACACACCTGAAGCTTGATGAAGCTGAGATAGGATTGTGTTTTTTTTTTTACCTTTGTAATTTTCAGCTTATTGAACACATCTTGCAGGACCTTGTAGTTTTGTATCATATCATATTCGTTCTTTGCATCAAAATTAACCTTGCAGAAGAGAATTTCTTTTAGATATTAAAGCTTCCAAGAAGCAAACTAAACATGCAAATAATGATGATTAGAAAAAGTGAAAGTAGAATTACCTTGTGCATTGGCACAACTCCAGGAAAGGTCACATCAAGCATCTGACATTGAACAGCGCCAGATGCAGCCTAACAGAAAAAAAACCAGAAAATTTACTAACAAGAAAGAGAACAATCTCATTTTCATTTGAATCTGTGGGCATTGCAAACTTTGAACACTCAAAAACATGTAAACAATCGATACATTATAAAACCATCATTATCTTCTAGTCCAAACATCATCATCTTACTCTCATAAATCACATAGCTCTGACTGAAGCAAATCTGCAGTTCTATCCAAGTTCAAAACCCTAATTCCCCAAAGAAGAGGAAAGAGGAAGCTGAGATGCAGATTCGAACAAAGAGCATACCTCTTCCACGCGAGAGAGACTGAGATGAAGGCGGTCGTTGATCCAAGTCAGAATCTCGTTTCTTCCAACAAAGTAAGCACTGTCCATGATTCCGATGTTCGTCGCCATTTTGCTTCTTAACCCCCAAAAAGAAATAAGAAGAAGAAGAAAAACCTTTTCTTTTCTTTTCTTTTTTTCCTTGGTGAAACTAGAGCTATTGATTGGGGGTATTAATGGGAGAATCAGTAGAATACGTCAAGAACTCTTATTTATTTTCGGTGATGAAAAAAACAGAACTGAACTGTTTTGGTTTTGCTTGTGAGGAAGAGAAACTGAAGCAGAGAAAATGTCGGAGAGAGAGAGAGAGAGAGGGAGAGGTACTGTAAAGGCAAAATAAAGAGTGCATTACATAAACAGACACATTTTGACTTTAGATTACACTCACAGACACTTTGTGCTTGAGGCACACTTTATGTGAAAAATCACTGAATTTTGGACATTATTGCCCTTGCTTGTCCGTAGAGCAATAAGAAATTCAAACCAATGATTTTATAATTGGTTATTATTTGTGTGGTCATGATGTAAAGTAGATATAAAAACAAAATAATCGACACAAGATTAGAATAAAGTAATCTTTCTTGTTTTAGTATATTTCTAGTTTTTATTTTTCCCCAAAAAGTTTGTAGCCCAATTTAGAACAAAATATAAATATAAATATTATTTTGTTTGCATAATCAATTATAGTTTATTTTTTTCTTTATTTTGATATCCATTTTCATATTGTAAAAATATGAATTGGTATTGTAAAAAACTAAAATATGATAGACAATGTATAATAGATAAAATGTGGATGAATTTTAATATAAGATTCGTACATTGCAAGTTGGTAGTATGTGGACAAAGAAGTTATGGACGATGAATTAGGTATAATAGTTGTTGTGGATATAGATGGTGGTTGTGTTCATACAAATTGTATCCACATCCACAGTCTACATTGTATCTACTACTCAAATCTATGTATGTATCTACTACACCAGATTCGATTTCAAGGCCTCCTAGCTAAATCTTTTATCTTACAATATAACCACAAAATTATGGCTTTTAAGACACCACTGAAGCCTAAGTATTGATGGTGGTTGTGTTCATACAAATTGTATCCACATCCACGGTCTACATTTGTATCTACTACTCAAATCTATGTATGTATCTCTGCAACAAAAAAGATAATTGAAATTTTTCTGTTTTGAGTTTCAATAATTTGGATCTGAGTTAGAAAGAAAAACTTTTGAAAGAGTTACAGAAATGACAGGATTTACTATAACTCTATAAGCTTAAATCTGCTTCTACTAGTAGCCATGATAGATGAAAACATCCTCTCCCTCAACCACCTTTCATCCACCACCAACTTCTTCCAATCCACCCTCCAATCCTGACCGTCCTCTCTCCCTACTGTCCATGACCACCGCCTCCGTCAGCTCCACACCATCCATGCGGCCGTCAACCACCTCATAACGACCAGCAAGAAAATTCCAGTTCAACACCTCCACTGTCTCCTCCACGCCGAAAGATCTTTTCATCATCTCCTACTCCATGTAGGTACCATTTATGTTGAAGAACCTCGGGGTGTTTGTAACAGAACCTGCGCCGTAAAGTTCACCACTTTCCTCGTCTCCACCACCAAGTTTGATTTCAGGCCTATTCTCCATGGCTTCCATTCGCTTGTAATTGAACCTAAGAAGATATAAACCTCGTCACTGGCACATATCTCTCTATCTGGATCTCTTAAACTTATCTCTGATCCTGATTCCAAATCCTCATCTCATGGAAATCATTTTATTGTCCGTATCATCTTCGTATTCTTTTTTTTTCTGGGAAAAAAGTGGTTTCGAAGAAAATGATTGATGCATAAGTTTGTTACGATGATTCAGAGATCAAAGAAAAGAAGCAAAAGAGTGTTGGATTCTCTTTTTCTGAGATCTAAATTAGTATATGTTTTTCTTATTTATTTTTGCTCGTGTCATGATTATTAAATAATTCGGTCGAAAGTTAAAAAATGTTTAGTTAGTGTGGTTGAAGGGCAATTGAGACATTACACATAGAAAATGTGTGTCACTAGCAAGATGTGTTTGTTTCTGTAATTGATAAGTCATAAAGTGTCTGTGAGTGTAATTTTTTCCAAAATAAAAGCAGGAGCGGTAACGCTGGCAGCGGCAACTGCAAACTTTTGCTAATATTTTTTTTTTATTTAACTTATTCGTTTTATCGGCGTAGGATGTTTTGCGTGAACCAGCATTTTTAATTTAGAAAATAATATTTCTATAAATTACTGTATTATTTATTTCTTTTTCCCTAAAAAATACTGTAACTAAATTTCCCTAAACTTTTTAACACACAACTTTTTTTTCTGCTACCAAATTTAATATTCCAACTAATTATTTTTTTCATTTAATATACTAATATTTAAAATTATGTTTACTTTAAAATCCAAATTATACTTATTTTAATAAAAAAATAAATTTAAACAAAAATTTAACAAAATTTGAAACCAAAGATCAAAAAATTATAATTTATTTAAAATTAGAAATAAAAGTAAAAGTAACTATATTCTGGATTAAATTTTAAAATTTAGAAAACCTCAATTTAGCGCCGCCATGACTGACGGTGAGATGTGCTCCGATGGGATTTAAGAAGTGGGAACAATTTGTGGGAAACGAGATTTTTAGAAAAAAAAGCGAGAGATGGTGACAGCGAACTAGATGATGAGCATTAGCTTGCCCATTGTTCTTCTGTTGATTTTTGACTTTTCACTAAAACCAAAATCAAAAGGTTGTTCCAACTTTGTTTTTGTTTATCAGTTTCTAACACTAGTGAAGTGCGTTTTCTGTAGTTAAATAAAATATTATACAAAAAAAATGTAATATGTAATTTGGTAAGAGCTTTATTATTCTCCAATCTAATCCCCTGTTTCTTTGCTTTGTTGTTTTCTAGTTAAAAAAAGGTTTACATCAAAACGAGCTTCGGCGTCTCCTTGTCTTGTCTACTCCTTTCTTGGTCGCGTCCATCAACTAGAATAAGAAGAAAATCATCGAAACCTCTATTACTAGAGCTCGAAAAATCATTTTTCAAAGTAGAAATGTGAATGTGAGTACCTGCAGAGTTAGGGACCTGACCATCTCTTCTGAAGTTTTGATCTTCTCTGCATCATCACGCTGCACTAACACCGCAACTTCAAGCTTCTTCGATGTCGTTCCAAGTTCTCCTTCTAGCTGTTTTGTTTTCCGAGTAAGCTCTTCCACCTGAGAGAGTTATTAAAAAGGTACGTTACATAAAACATTTAAAATTTAACACTGTTTAAAATGGCTGGGACTATATAGAAGACCTGTGCTTTGAGTACTGATATCTCCTGGTTAAGACACTGACTCGATTTCTTTGTCCCTTCTTGCATCAACTCTGTATCGGTCATGTCAGTGGCGAAGTCCGAATGGTTCCCAACGGATTCAACCGGGCTCGATTTTATCGACAAAGGAAACAACTCAACAGAGCCTCTACGCGAAAACGGGAGACCGCAAGTCACCGAATGTCTCACAAGAGATGACGTGTCCGATTTCGAAGCGCAGTGCTTGGTACGTTGTTTACCTTCCTGATTAACAGAATCAAAAGAAGCGAGCCTCGAGAGCTGCCGTATCCCTTTCAGGTTAAAACTACTCGAAGAAGAAGAGGCTCCCGAAGTTTCCCCTATGGTCTTAAGATCAGGGATCTTGGACTGTCTGAAGAAATCAAACGAGTCCACTCTAAGAAGCTGACGCTGCGGCGTCGCACCGAAATCCTCCATCTCGTTGACGCTAGACTGTAGACTCGCATTCGAGAATCTAGCACTGTTGCTGTTGTTGGCTGGAGTTCCTAAATACTCTCTGACTCCTTCGAGTTTGAGGTAGCAGTCGTCGCAGACACGGTAAGGCCTGTTGGTCTTGGGAGCCATGGCCGCTGCTAACGACTTCTTGCTAGTGCACGCGTTACAGAAGACGCTCCCGCAGTTGTAACAGTTGTGCAGCTTCCTCATGTAGTTGAAAGGATGTCGACATCCGGAACACCTGGAGCTATCCGTACCGGTGATCGGTTTGTGAAGACAGATGGTGGCTGTGTAGTTAGACCCACACACCACTTTCCTCACCTGTTTGCCTTTCAAGGCCCTCACGAGCGTCGGCAGACGTTTGTACTCGGTATCGCCATGACCGAGCTGTCCGTTCGATCCTCTGCCCCAAGTATAAACCTCGGCTTTCGAAGTCAAAACCGCGATATGGTGAAACCCGCAAGCCACTTCTTGGACGGAGCAACAGCTCTTTCCAAGACCTCCTCCTTCGACGCAAGAAGGAGGTCTCACGACGTTTTCGTGGCCCGGATCGACGACTCCCATCGCGTAGACTTGTCCAGAGGCGGAGAGAGCAACGGTTACGCTCTGCCCGCAAGCTACCTGCTGAAAGCTAGTCGCATCCAGCTCAGTTACACATGATGGAATCAGCCTAGACTCTTTGTCCCCATGTCCTAGTTTCCCATCTTCTCCATCACCCCAGGTAAAGAGCTTCCCCGACGACGCCGCCTCGTCGCCGAAAACACTGACGACAGCAGCCGAATGCCAGACGCCACAAGCGATCTTTATCGTTCTACACCCGCTCAGCGCCTCGGCTTCTCTCGGTGCGCTCGTGCTGACACGATCTCCGTGTCCGAGCGCACCGAAAGTACCGTCACCATACGTAAACAGCTTACCTTCCGATGTCACAAAAGCCGTATGCCAAGGCCCGCAAGAGATGGTTTTAACATTCACACCTTCCATCTGTCCGAGGATTCGCACCGGTTTCCAATGGCTAGCTTCGCTACCGAGTCCGAGGAGACCAGCGTTGTGAGCTCCATCTCCCCAAGTGTATAAGTCCCCCGAGGATGTTACGGCGCAAGTGTGAAACTCTCCACAGTCAGCTAACTCCACAGACGATCCGTCAAACTCATCGATGAGTTTCGGCTGCGGAACGTAGGAGCAGCAAACTCCATGTCCTAACCTTCCACCAGACTCTTCTCCCCAGCTGTACACCTGCCCCTGCTTCGTGACCAGCACCGCGTAATTGGTGCCGCACGAAATGCTCTGCGCGTCAAGTGCCACGTGTGATTTCAGAACTTTGGGCAGAAAGGTTTCAGCCGTCGTTAGGGACGAGCTGCTTTCGCTTTTGTGCATAGCACCACCAACACCACCACCACCGCATCCTAATAGCCCGTCTCCGATACTCTCTCCCCAGACAAAGACGTCGCAGAGAGACTTCAAGTCCTCGAAAGTAGATCCTTGACTAGACGTGCTCACCGCGCTGGAAACAACGGGGCATTTACTTGTATCAACAGCAGGGGAATGATTATTAGTAGTAGGTCGATTCTCTAAAGCCGTCTCGGGAGATGCATTGTGAGGTTTATGGACAAGTTCGTCCAAAGAGAGTGCTCTTAGTACTGCGGTTTGTGACAAGACCTCCGAGAAAACTTTCCCTAGTCTCTGTGGAGTGTTAATGTGAGATGATCCTGAAGCCTTTTTTGCATGTTCCTCGCAGCTTGTATCACTGCTGACGGATCTGATGTTGGAGATTGAGTTATTGTTGTTGGAGCTGCTACTTTGTTCTCCTCCATAGTCAGGAACGAAGCTACGGCTTCTCGAGTGGAGTACCAATGGGGAAGAGGAGTTTCGCGAGAGAAGAGCGCGAAGGGTTGTGATCCAGAACTCGGCTTCATCCTTGTCCTTGCATACCTTATATCCACAAAGTTTCAAATACATGCTTAGGTTCTTACTTGCTTCTCAGGAAACAAGAGAGAGAGCAGAGAACTACTGACCAGATCAAGAGAACGGTCGCCATATATAAGAGAAAAAGATTGGTATTCCTTGGTGGGTTGAGGGTATCTTCGGAAAACTGACTGGAAAACAAAATAACATTCAGAATCTGCAGACCAGAGAAATGCAATTTAATAAAAAAAGGAAAAAAACTTAACAGTTCGCTGTCCAGGTATGATCCTTGTCACAGAACTTAGTTTAAGACGTTTCTCTGTTTTGCCACAGTACCATAACAAAAAGATTTCATCCTGCATTGCATTTTGAGACAAACACACAGTATCACCATCACAATGACTTTTGAAGATGTAAAGGTGATCATTATGAAAATGCATACACTCGAGAGCCGAAAAGGGTAGAATTTAGGTTTTCCTCGCCTGCCGTACTTCAAAAGATACGCTCCTTTCTTCAGAATTGCTATAGCCTGCATCAAGTTTTTTTTTTCTTCACTCTTAAGAAACTGAAGATTAAATTTACCCCCCAAAAATAATCTCTCTTAGGAAAAGAGAGTAGAAAAAAACACACAAACCTGATCGTTCTCCCTGTCTGTGGGAAGACTTCTCTGGGAACAAGACATTCCAAGTTTAGTGGATACTTTGATTTACAACAAGAGCTATCTGGAAAGAGAGCACCAAGTGGGTCCAATGCTCGCCCCATATAATAGATTAAACCCCCAGGGCTTGTTGCTTCATCCGCTTAATTACAAGTGTCGTTGGTTTTTGATATTATTGTTGCGTTCATCTCACGTAATATAGAAATTAACCTAACCTATCATGCACAAAGCACAGATATAATTTTAAAAAAAAAACAGATGGAATCTACAATCATCTCGTTTATCAATCAGAAAAAATCCATGTCCCATTTACACACCAAAAGATCAAGACAGAAAACGCACCTAGTTCCTTGGCATACACGTCACAATTCCGAAATCTTCTTTTTTTTGTCTGAGACGAATCAAATCGAATTGAAATAGATGCCCTAATATTACATCTATCTCCTTCCCTTCATGGGTCTCCTCGTCTAGGTTTCTCCCTTAACTTTCTCAAGGGAATCACAAAGATTTGTGTTGAATTTGGAGGATAAAGGAACAACAAAAACAAGAGGAGATTTGTGACCCACCCACGACGACAGCAACAACAGATATAAAATATATTCTCCTTTTTATTGGTCTCAGATGCGTTTTCTGTTATTTACAGTTGTTTCCTTTCTTCTTCCCTTTTTTTTTCTCTTTCTTCATAAGCTTCTCAAATCATTTTTTTTTGACACACTGAAAATAAAAAAGGAGGTTATATCAAATTTCTGAAACATTTATACACATTAAGCATCATAACCTTTCAGATATATACATGTGACAGAATTTGGTTTAATTCGTCGACACAGTTTGGTTTAATTCAAGATTATATAAGATCGATCGAACTATACTTACCAATCAGTTTAGCAAAAAAAAAAAAAACTATACTTACCAATCAAGTCTATTAGGCATGTACTGAATTCACTTCAGTGTTACACAAACACAGTTTGTACGGTTCTACTTCTAACCTATGCATACCCTATAAGACTCACATTCCGTACAACTAAATGTCATACAATGATACAATTCAATTCCACTTTCTCGTCATCATGCTAATCACATTCATAATTATTTATATACATAAAAACACGATAGTAATCAAACAGGTAACTAGTTAATCATTACATAAGTAAATGCAAACAAGATCACCAGGCTCATCTTGATCTGCAGATGTTACGTGTGATTGACACTGCAGAAACCAAATGTTGACATGATTCAACTTTAAGAGTGTTATGTTAACAAATTGTGTATAGACGTGAGCTGCTCCACTGAAACGCTGTAAGAGCAACCAACATGTTAGGATGAGTGTGGCGTGTAAACCACAATGCACATCTCATCAGCAAATTGACATTATACGTAGTTCATTTAATAGTTGTAAACATCTTAGTGTCCACTGAGCAAGTCCATATACAAACAAGAATCTTACACAGCAAGAAACTAAGATTGCTCAAATCAATGCAATATTGTTGGCTGGAAAAACCCTATACACTATTGCTTTGATAGTTAAGACTTAAATCAAGACCACGAACAAATTTTAATTATTTGATAAAGAATAGTTAAGACTAAAGCTAATGATCTTCTATTTTCAAACTTGCACAACAAGGAATCAGCCAAGCTAGATTTTGTTGTTCTTTACCATTGGATAATTCATAATTCTAATTGGATAATTCTGTAGAAAGCGAGGGGGCTGCTTACCATCCCCTCCTTAACTTCAATTTAATCGACCGCATTGAAGTGTATCTGCATTTGACTCCTCTCGATGGCTTAACTTCTTTCTTTTCATACAGTAACCTACAAGATAACCACCACCCTCGAAGAAGAAGATCCGAGTGCATATAAAATGCTAAGTTGGGGGGTACACATGTCCTTGACTATTGAAATGAGTCGAGAGCATACATATTCACACTCCGCATGATCTTAAAAGTAGTTACGATAACAATCTTTATGACCGTTTTGGTTACAAGAACTCGAGACATGAGAGAGAGAGAGAGAGAGAGACATGAAAAAAACAACAACAAAACGATCAAAGATAGTGTTCAACAAGAAAAAGCAACATATTCAGCATTGATAGAGAAAGAAGACTTCTTCTGACGTTTTTGAATGGATAATAATAGCACAAAGATCCCATTTTTTGAAGAAGCTTTTCTGCATTACTCATCGAAGGTGCTCAAGAAACCACCAATGAAACCAGCTCCGTTGCATTCTCCACACAAAACCTCCTTTTTACCTCTGTCCACAATTAAATTGAGGAAGATATTATTAATTTTATGAGTTTATGTATTGTTGTGGTGAAGGAAGGAGAAAGTAACCTGCAAAGCCAACAGAGGCCACCAGCTTTAAACTGACCATTAAAATGATCAGTCAAATTCACACCACCTCCTTTGCATTGTGAACATGCCACAGCACCTTTTTCCCACAAAATAAAATATCTTATCACATTTTTAACCAATTCAGTAGTAGAAACTAATATAATCAAAATACTTACCATTCCCTTCACACTTTTGACAAACTATGCTGCTGACTTTAGGAGTCTGAGTACCGTTGGTTGCCTTCAAAGATATGAATTGTTTTAGTGATGAAATGGTAAATAAAGGGAGATGAACAGAGAGTTTTAGAAGAAAAAAAACTGACCTGAATCTCGAAGCTTTTGGATTTGCAAGTCTTAAACACTTCACTCTTCTTATCACCAATGGGGAAGAAGAGAGGAGGTTTAACACTTTTTCCGGTAGACTGAAGGAGGCAAGGAGGAGGAGGAGAAGAGAAGAAGCAGATTGAATTCGCCATATCTCTGTTTCTGTTTCTGTTTCTCTTCTTACCCACTCGATAACAAGATAAGATGGCTCTCTCTTCTCTTTTTTATACTTTGAACCAATCCAAACCGGAACCAATTGTTATACCGGTTTCCTTTAGACCCAATTTCAATTCTTACTTTCTTTTCTTATCCTCTTTTTCAGTTTTTTTTTTGGTTAATGTTTTAGAAATATATATATATAAAAAAAATTCTTGTGTTTTCTTCTTTTATAGTGTGATTGTTTAAGACTTTAAGACAAGAAAACGACAAAAGGTAAGAGCTAAATTTCCTTATTTGTCACAAAAGCTCTGATCCTATGAACAGACCACAAGAAATGGCTCAGGCCAAAACCCAAAAGGACACTAAAAGAAGCTAGACACAAAAAGCAAGGGGGGTCATTCGCAAGTTGTGCCCTGTTGTCTCTGTCTCCGGTTACTACCACACCCTTTGAGACTCTCTCTCTCATTCATTAGCTTTCAGACGCTCTCCAAGTAGCCGAGAAGGCCACGAGTCAGCCGCGCTAGCATATCTTGGACACGGCTTACTCACATTTGAGCTATTATTATACATCAGAGGCGCTTGTGTCTGAACATCAGGTTGCATCGGAAGGACAAGAATTGTGGAACCAGGAGGAGGAGGAGCCGCAGCAGAAGATTGTTGAAAGCCGGCCCCTTGGAAAATGGGAAGTCCTGAAAACTGGGATGCAAGCTCGGCATGTTGTTGATAGTGATGATGATGATGATTGTACTCAGGCGCAGGGGAGGTGTTCAAGTCCGGTTTGGCCTGATTCACTCGTGCTTCTATCTCTGATTGTAGTCTAGAGATCTCGGTCTCCAGCACTGATGTTTCTTCCTTGAGCTCATTCTTCTCGGTGGTTACCTACACAGTTTTGCATCACACACAAAAAAAGAAGAAAAAAAACTATTAAAACAATAGAGACAAACATATAAAACTAAAGACTCGTCTTTAGAAAGTGGGCTTACGTAGTTAGATTCAGAGATGAGAGAAGTGTGCTCCTTTCTAAGGGACTCAATCTGACCAAACACGTCTTTCAAGAACCGAGTAGCTTCACACAGTACCGAAGCTTTTCCACTGTTCTGCTGATTCAGCTCTGAGAAATTTTTTTGAAAAAACGTTCCTGGTTATATTGACTATAAGCTAACACCATCTTTATTCAAAATGTAAACCGGTTTGAAAGCAAATTGTTCATTCACAAAACAATAGAAAACAATCTTGGATGGTGAAATGTAGTATACCAAGTGAATCAGCTAATTCGATGAAAAGGTCATTCAATTGCTCGCGCTTAAGCCTCTCCCTAACCGCCTTGTTAATCCTTTTAGGTACTTTACCTTTTCTAGACCTGTTACAGCCAAAAGATGAAAATGAACAAATCTTATCAACATAAAAAAAAAAAAAAAAAAAAATCAATGTCGGAAGATTCTCACACCTTTCATCTACAGGAGGAGCATTGGCTTCATGAGTGGATGTGGAAGGAGTTTTTGATCCCATCTTAGTAAGAACAGAGTCGCCTTACCTGTAATCTAAAAGAAAAGCGATTGGTTCAAAGCAACCCAATCAATGATTCTAATCTTTATAATCAGTGAATCTGACAATCAGTTCGCCTTTTAGGACATCATCAAACCACAAAGCCCAACAGGAACAAAAAAACATATACTTTATGAAATTCGTCGATTGATTCCTCAAAAATCCTCACTTTATCACCATATTCATATCAAATCAAGAACAGTGAAGAGTTTTTTTAAAAGAATCAGAGCCAAACTTCTTCAGAAATACCAAAGGGTAAAAGCTAATCTACCTCTCTTTCTCAGATAACTCCTTCGTTAAGTCGTCGGAAGTTGCTCTGGCGATCAGGATTCGGAAACGAGTAAAGAGAGATTTAACCAACAAAAAAAAATGGTATAAGAAAGGAGGAGGGCGTGTGTGGGAGGAGAGAAGGCGCGTGGAGACCACAGTGGAAGTGGTGCGTGTAAATAAGCTCGACATGTGCCTTTCGCTTTCCCACTTTTGTCGTCTTTTATTACGTTGCGTGCCACTACAAGCTCTTTCGTTATTGACACCTCATCGTATCTTCCCACTTAAAATTAAAAATAAAAATGTAACTGAGTGGAATCGTTTTGGTATTTGGAGTGTTATTTTGATTTTTCGTATTTATGAAATTAATTTTCTAATACAATTTTATTGCATCATTTTCATTGTATAATATATTTGTGTAAGGCTTATATTTTTTCTCTCTATAAGAAAATAAATATTTAGTTCTCAAAAGAAAAGTATTTAAAAGGAAGCATTAGTGGCCAGTTTTGACTTTTTTTAAGCGAAGCGGGAGGCGTGTGTGGGGGTGTGTCAACGTGATGGATAACAAAGGCATGGAATGGTCCGTCGAGGGTTGGCAATGCATGTCTTCGGCCGCAGCCAGCGTGTGCCTCCCACAAATCTTTATTTTTATTTTTTATTTTTTATTTTTTTTATTTTTTGTCAGCACACAAATCTTTATTTACGCTCGACGATATTATCAAATTTGTCGTCTCCATTTTCTTATTTTCTTCAAAATAAATTTAATTTTATATGTACAAATATTTTCGCATCTCCCTTTTCCCAAAAGACTATCTTTCTCCAACGCAATCAAGAAGACTCAAATCTCACTGCAAGAGTTTGAGAATGGACTCGTCTGACAAAAACTCAGGTATCGTAAGAATGGTGCCTATCGCGATTAGTCTCAGCTTATTGTAAAATTCTGACTGCTAGATGAGATACTATGTTGTTGTGTCTGGTCTCAGCTCAGAGGATCGTGATTCCGAACAGACACAACGAGAAGCTTGTGGGCCTGCTTCACGAAACTGGGTCAAGAGAAGTTGTGATCTTGTGCCATGGGTTTCAATCCAACAAGGTGTCGTCAGTCTGCTCTGAAACTTGCTTGGTCAAACGATTTAATAAAACTTGATAGACTCTCATCAAATCTTTGATATATGCACAACAGGATAACCAAACTATGAACAATGTGGCTGCTACTCTAGAGAAAGAAGGCATCACTGCTTTCCGTTTTGATTTCTCTGGGAATGGGTAATAATGTATATCTCTTTCCTGCTTTATATTAATGAATGAGAGAGAGAATTTTATGGGTCTTGAATTGATGTTTTGGGAGCTATGCAGAGAGAGTGAAGGCAGTTTTTATTATGGTAACTATAACCATGAAGCTGATGATCTACGTTCTGTTGTCCAACACTTCTCTAACATGGACCGTGTTGTTCCTATTGTTCTCGGCCACAGTAAAGGTAGGTAACTTAGAACACTTTTTTTTTCCATCTTCTGCCTCGACCAACATACATTGGATACTTTTTTTTTTAACTTATATTGAATGCATAGGAGGTGATGTGGTCCTATTCTATGCCTCCAAGTATCACGATATACGCAATGTAATCAATCTCTCTGGACGCTATGATCTGAAGAAAGGCATTGCAGAGCGTCTTGGAGAAGATTTTTTGGAAAGAATTAAGCAACAAGGGTTCATCGATGTTGAAGATGGTACTATTGTTATTCATCTTTTGGTTGATCAAAGCACTCTAGTGTCTCTATCAATGTGTTGGTGGCTCGCTTTACAGGAAAGTCAGGGTACCGTGTTACTGAGGAGAGCTTAATGGAGAGGTTGAACACTGATATGCATGAAGCTTGCCTCAAGATTGACAAAGAATGCAGGTTCGATTCTCTTTACTCGTATGTTGGGATATAACTTTATAAACCGTGATTGATTTGGTTGCAATGGGCAGGGTTTTGACGGTTCATGGATCGGATGATGAGGTAATACCGGTGGAAGATGCCAAGGAGTTTGCCAAGATCATACCGAACCACAAGCTGGAGATTGTGGAGGGAGCTGATCATTGTTATACCAAACATCAAAGCCAGTTGGTGGCAATAGTTACCGAGTTCGTAAAGACAGTCATTGTGAAGAACTAGTCCTTTTTTTTGTTTTGTTTCTTTGAGAAAATGTTCAGGTTACATACTCCATTTTCTTCACTTGGTAGAACAATAAATCATCTTATAATATTTCGACTGTGGTTTTTATTTGACTTTATACTTAAGAACCCCAATCCAAGAGGCTTCCCCAAGATATGCTGGGAGTGATCCTATCAGTATGTTTTCATCCAACAAAATCCATTTAATCAAATTCTTGTTCTGAGATTAGCATTTGATTTTGGATATTACTATTCTACACACGATCATAAAAACATTAACTAAGAACGATGCTTAAAAAGCAGTGATTTAAACTATAAAACAATTAGATTAAACACATATCACTCTACATCTGAATCTTGCATGGTGCTCAATTTAATCATAAGACTGTACATGAGAGCTCTGTCTGTGACAACAGTTAGGAGTAGAGAAGTAACCACATTGAACAAGATTCAGAGAACACAAACATATGAGGAAGATGATGATAAAACACGTGAAGAAGCATAAGTAGGTGGGGCGTTCTTTTAACAACCACAAAGTTCACAGTTTCTTTAGTAATAAATAGTCTTACGGGAGAATCAATTTCCTCGAAAGATCAGACAGGTGTTTGGTTGGGTATGGGCGGCTGCTCTGGCAGTACAGCAAAGTGCAATCCCCTGCGTTGGGGAGGCACACCACCGTGTATCATGAAAGCAACTTCCGCCGCAGCTACAGCTGCTTCCTGATATGTCATAGAAACAAAAAACACCTTGTCTGTTAGATTTGAGCATTTTTTGAAACATCAGAGTTGACAGACCTGTCTTTGTCTCCGGCGTTGGAGTATACCGATGGCCCATGCCATGATGTAACATGGCAGGAGAAATCCGGCAGCACGAAGAAGGAAAAGCTGTTGAAAAAAACAGAAAGAGAGCAAAACCAAAAACGAGAAGAATCAAAACAAAACAATGAACAAGAAACTCAAAAAAGTAAGTGTATTCAAAGAGTAAGTAAAAGATGGTCATACCGAGAAGAAGGCTGTTGGGTCGTCCTCGTCATCTGGGTTAGCTGTGAGGTTTAGGGCATCACGTAGCAGTAAAAGTGCCATTAGCTGCAATAAAACAGACGCAGGCATTATTAGTATCGCGTAATTACAGTTGTACGACATTAGGCTCTCTCTCAAGATAATGGAAGAGAAGCTTACGATGAGAGCAGCAGAGCGACAAAAGGCAGCTCCGCTAGAGTTAGACTCAGAGTACTCGTCATAGTCAGCTTCCAAGAAATGGCGTTCTGCTGCAGCCATTGCCAGAATGCGTGGGTCACTCAAGTCCAAGGGAACTCCATTCTCCCAGTTGTCACTGCATATGTTGCGTTTTCAAAATAACAAGTCACCACAAATGACAACCATTCAGAATGTTACTACATGCATAAATAATGTTCGTTATTAATTGAAATCACAGCAAAACCTAGTACCAAAGAAAGAAGCTACATCTTGAAATCACCATAGATTTCCAAAACCTTACCCAATGTGAATAATTGTTTCATCAGGAGGCGGAGGTGCTGTATATCCTGGTTGATATGCCTGTTTATCCAAAAGAAAGAAAGAAAGAAAGTGAACTTTTCACAAGTGGTAAATGGAATTCTCTTGTAAACAAGTACTCTTGGAGTGGTGTCTGGTGTGTAACGTATTAACTATAACAGTGTGATTGTTTTTTTTTTTGCAGTTATGGTACTATAAAAAGCTATGACATAAATAAAAAATGTAACATTTTAGCAAGAGACGGATAGAGCAGCATAGTTACACGTGGATTCATTTCACCATCCAAAAAATTTAAGTTCTAATTTGCATTAGTATCTATCTATGAAGCCTAGGTTGGTTTTCTTGACACAAAAAAAAAACACACAGAAGTTAGCAGATTATTGGTTACCTGGTGGCATATTTCGCAAGTTATGTCGCCTTTCTCATTACACCAACGCTGAACACACTTGCGATGGGCATACTACATGACCAACAAAGTCAAGGAGAAAAAACAATGAATCACAGTAGATCTGATTTTTAAAAAAGGATAACATTATTATTTTTTACCTTCAAACTTCCACTACAACTACAAGGAGCCTCCAGGTTCTTAGTGGTATCTTCCTCCTGGCAAATACGGCACTCAACGGACTGGAGAAGTGGTTCCTCTTCCTCAACGGCATAGTACTCCCTCGCTACTACCTCAGCTTCATTCGTAGATGAAGAAGAAGAAGAAGCCAAGTTCGTGCAAGTCTCTCCAGAAGAATCAGCATCTTTTTCTGACTTCAAGCTCTCAGCGGTTATGAGACGATCCGTACATAAATTCAGATGATCGGACATGCTTTTAACTTAACCACCAGTGATACAACCTTACTGATCTGTAACAAGAAGCTTCCATTCTTTAAAACCAAAAAGGTATAACGTTTGATAACCCTACCAGAAATCTCAATTACATGGAAAAAAAAATATCACAAAAATTAAAACTTTTTTCTGGAAATGCTTCAAAGCTTCCCAGAAATTTTAAAAAAAAAACTTAATCTGAAAAGCCCCAAACTCTATAAAATTTTATAGAAACGATTCGATCTACAGATTGAAACCCTAATATTCTACAAATCAAAATCCAATTGCAGAAGACAGAATTGAACAATAATCACATAGAGAGTACAATAATCAACATTACCTAGAAATGATTCTGGAATCGAAGGAGAGACAGCTCTTTCGAATTCTTGAATCCTTCAACTCAAATGAATCTCTTTAAACTCGTGTTTTGTTTTCGTGTTCGGTCTGAAAAATCAGATAAACATAATCCAATCTACTTTGTTATGTTATGGGACCGCGTATGTAAATATCTCATACGTGATACGTGTACAGTCAAGTCATCAAAAGAGGTTCGGTTTGTACGAACCGGAGCTTCCGAGTTTGCTAAGATAACGTCCGTTTAACGGCTAGTTAAATAAGCGCTTGTAAATCTTCGTTAAATCAGGCGGTAACGGAAGTCATTGGGTTGAAAGGACTTGAAACTATAGATGTCAAGTCGAATTCTGCAGTCGGAGTCCGTCTAAATTTAAAAATTATCGGATTTGGTTTTAGTTTTATAAATTTTTAAAAATTACGTTTTTCAAACTAAATCTATTTCGACTTTAGATGTTTTGGACCTAAATCTGTTTGGGTTAGAATTGATCCAAAAACATAAAACTTTATATTTTAATTAAATATTATCATATTAACATATTATTTAATCTTTTTGATGATTAACATCTTTTAATATTAATATATTATTTAATCTTTTGATTCAAAATATAAATCAAATATGAAAATTACTAACAGTTTATTGTTTAATCATTATGTCACATTTTAAAATTTTGCAAATGTAGATTCTTTTTTATGTACACAATGTTTTTTTTTTAAATATGAAATGTTTCATCATGTTTATCATAAATTTTGTATTTTATCTGTTTAGTTTTAATTTATATTTGATTATTTAAATTATATTAAATTTAATTTGTTTATAATATACTTTTAAAACATACAAAAATAAAACACTTTTGATAAAAAAACCGTTTAAACTCATTTTATATTTAAAAAAAAAATAAAACAGATTTTCTTTAAACTCACATGTATTAAAAGATTGAAACGACAATAGTAGATTATTTTCTGAAAACCCTAAAAATCCTATTACTTTATAAGAATCGGACCGGGTTTTAAAATCTAGATCCAGAATATTTTTGTACCAAACTCAAATATTTTATAGGTTTAGCGAATCTGAGCCGGACCAGACCAACCCGAACTGACATCCTACTTGAAACCATGACATTTATTTATTTATCCGATCAAGGCATTTATGTTCGTTATCCGTTTATTCAAGGGTTCTGATTAGATTTTACTATTTTAGTTAAGATTCTCACCGAAATCAGATAAGGAAATTAATTATTTTGTCCATGTAATTATAAAATTATGTTTAACGGCTTTAGTTTTTTTTCTGTTTTGTTGCTCCTTAACTGAAACATGTGATGTTACAGAATTTCAGAAATAAGGTGACAGACATTACAAAAACCCAAAAAAGGTGACAAACATTTAAGAACATCTCCAATGGTGTTACCCACCATTAGAATCTTTAGCAATATAATATATTTCTTTTTTGCTTTTTGAATAGTTAAGAAGTTTACTCTAAAATGCATGTTCAATGGTGTAACTCAAGATAGAGTCCTTAGGAATTTAAACTTTGTTATATTGTATGCACACAAGTCTAAGAGCAAAAACTTGCGAGAAGAATGACTCAGAGCAGAAACTATACAATATGCAACAGACTAATCTTCGAGAAGAATGACTCAGAGCAGAAACTATACAATATGCAACAGACTAATCTTCAGCCGCAACAGTTACTTGTAACCTTAAATCGAGAAGGATGGCTTTTAAGAAGTTTTGTGAAGATGCAAAGCCAATAAGCTCGCAGACGTGACAATGTGGAAGAGTTGGCGTGGGTGTAACTCTGCATAATTAAAAAGATACAACAATTTAGCAGATTGGACTAAAGAAAAAGATAAGAAAATCCCAGTAACTTTCTTTGTGCTTACCTAACGTAACTCTTGGTATCATCAACTTCTACTGATTCTTCTGTAATCACGCGGAGCTTTGCTCTGAACATCAACATCATCATTCGGAATCACTTTTGACAACTGATCCCTTGTTACTGAAGAAGAGGACGCACTAATTGCCATATCATGTCCTACTGCATTTACAACAGACATTTTCATCAGCATATAGAATGGTAATAGAAAAAAGTCTTTCAAACGTACAAGTACCATTTGATCAAAAAAAAAAAACGTACAGTAAAACCTCTTTAAATTAATAATGTTGGGACTTTGAAATTTTATTAATTTATAGAGATATTAATTTACAAAAGTTTCCTTATTTAGATTTTTTCTATTTTTGAATATTTTTATTTATATAAAAAAAAAGAAAATATTTTATTTTACCATATGTACATTATTTAAATTTTATAAATTTGACTTCCATATTGTTTTATTATCTTATTTTATGTTTAATTTTATGTTTCATATAATTGTTAAGTGGTTTTCCATATAATTTTACTAAATATTATCAAAATATATTGAAATGTTAAGAAAAATAAAGAATTTTCATTGTGAATATAAAACCAACAATATAATATTTAACTTGTACTTATATAAAAATCCTCTAGTCTATATTTGAGAAGTGATTTGCCACATGTCTTCTCTACAATCGTTTTCACAAAAAAATTGTGACATGGCTATTAAGATTGATGACATGTCATATGGTTAAATATGATATGGACAATTACATTTAATGCTAATATATATTTTTGGAAATCTTTTTAGAATATGGCAATAACTCATATATTACATTTAATATTGATTTATATTTTTGGTAAACTTTGTAGAATATGGTAATAACTCATAAATCATCACTAAAATAAATATATTCAAATATGATATTTTGAATTTCGAAATATTATATAATTTTACTTTTATAATAATAAAGTTTTTATTATCTAAAATTTTCTAAATTTTCTGAATTAAAAAATAAAATAAATCGTAATATCATTAGTTTCTTTTAGATATCTACAAATTATATAAATATTATTTAGTTTTAAATTTTGATAACTATACAATTTTATATGATTTTAGTAATTTTGTACAAGTTGATTTAATAATTTAACCACATGAAATAAATAATTTTTTTTATCTAAGATTTTAACTTTATATATATACATATATATTCTTAAATATAATTTAAAATAAAAAAAATATTTTCTCTTAATTTTATGCTTAATTAATGATATTTATATTAATTATTAGTCAAATAATAAAATATATAATATTAATAAATTAAATTTTAAAATATAAAATTTAACTTTTAAAAAATTCGTCACTACACATGGTGCATGAAAACACCTAGATTAATAATTGTGACATAGCTACTAAAATTGATGACATGTCTTATAGATTAATACTAAGTAATTTTCCCGTGCTCATGCACGAATATAAATATTTATAAAGTAAATATAATATAATAATTGATTGCTATTTATTTTCAATTTTAAATTAACTTACATTAATAATATTATATTATTTTAATTAGACATATGATTTTATATATATTATATCTAGTCGGTTTTGTTGTTTTTACAGTCGATTTAGTTATGATTTGAGTATATTAGATTGCATCTATTTTTTTGAATTCAACTATAATATTTTTTATTCTAAGAATATTAAAATTTTGATTAATTTGCTTATTCACATTTAGGCTGGTTGTTGTCTTAAATATGTAATTATATTTCAGGAAGATTATGTATAACTTAAGATATATCGTGCTTCGAATGAAACAAAAAATAAACTAAAGTGTTTGAATCAAGGGAGAATGGGTGGAATATCCCTAAAGCAAACCCATATTAGAGAAATACCCATGATTGTACATAATTAAAAAAGAGATAACTTTTTGGTACTGTGCGGACGAAAATATCCTTCCTTTATTGAATACATATCAGACTGCAAAAAAGTGTGTATCAGACTGTAGAGAAGACGTGTGTCAGACTGCATAGATGGACGGCGGAACAGACGATGGACTGTTGGATAAAGCAGCGAAGATCAAATCGAAATTACGTTATCGATAAAATATTCTTTAGCAGCTAATATATTGTGTTGTATATCATATATATATATATATATATTAACGGTTAACTTTATTGGTATACAACGTGTAACTCTAAATTTTAGCAGGTAAACATTATTTTAGCCATTTTAGCAGGTACACATTATTTTAGTTGAAAACTAATTTTGGTCAAATTATAACTAGTGTAATGTATAATTCCTAGTGGTATATATATCATCTAACATGTATGGAATAACTTATAAAAAGATGTATAAGCTCACAAGTTATTTATTCAATCATTTATCATCTATAACATCAAGTCTATTGTAATATCATACAAACTAATTATCAATTATTTGATATCATATAATGTATCAGCTAACAATATATGTACCAAGTAACAAATTGGTTAACGGATAACAATTAATTTATCATGTAACTTATTAATTCACAGACATGTATCAATCCATTTGTAAGCTAATAAACCAAGTATCAGCTAAACAAATCATGTACTAGTTAACGTAAAGACGTTTGTAACATCATGTTAACACAATTATGAATTATTCGGTATCAAACTATGTGCCGAACACTAAAACATGTAAGAAATCGTTTATCATATAAAACTTGTATCAGATAAAAAATATGATAGTTATGAATTCTTTGGTATCAAATTATGTGTCAGATAACACAGTTATGAATTCTTCGGTATCAAACTATGTGTCAGATACCAAAACATATAAGAAATCATTTATCATACAAAAAATGTATCAGATAACAAATAATGTATCAGATAACAACTTATTAATCAACACCATGTATCAATCTATTTGTCAGCTAACAAACTAAATATAAAAACTGTTCAAACTCACAAATTATTTATTCAATTATTTATCATCTACACAAACTATGTATCAATGAACATCAAGTCTCTTGTAATATTATACAAACCAATTATCAATTATTTGGTATCATATAATGTATCAGCTAACAAATACATGTACCAAGTAATAAATCGGTTAACGGATAACAATTAACTTATCATGTAACTTATTAATTCACAGACATGTATCAATCCGTTTGTAAGCTAATAAACCAAGTATCAGCTAAACAAATCATGTACCAGTTAACGTAAGGACTTATGTAACATCATATTAAACAGTTATGAATTCTTCAGTATCAAACTATGTGTCAGATACCAAAACATGTATGAGGATTTACAATGAATTAGAACATAAAAAAAGAGAGAAAATAAGAAAAAGAAAAAGAGAAAAATAAAATACACATCACACAAAAAAAAACATAAGAAATAAACATAAAAAATAGATTTTGAATTGTCTCTTGATTTTACGTGAAGAGAAGAGAAGAGAGAGAGAAAGTGACAGAAAAGTGAGAGAGAGAGTGACTGGAAAAGTGACTGGCCACCTGACACAAAACAGAAGAGAGAGAGAGTGACAGAGGGATAAAATTGTCCAGCAAAAATAGATTGTGTGAAAAAGGTTATGTTGCTAATTAAGGGTCTAGATAGGGGCAATCTCACCAATTTCTCTTGAATCAAAATTATGTAAATAAATATAATGATAATATTCTAAAGTCTCATGCATATATATAAATTTTACAAAAAACTAAATTGTTACAGTTGGTTAATATTTTATTTTCATTTGTTAATGTGTTTTGAGTCATCCTATAATTTATATTTATAAAATAAATTATTATTATTATTATAAAATTATATTTTTATTATAGTTAAATCTATTATTTTAGATATAAGTTGGATTAGTCGAATAACTCATGTTGTGAGTATATTAACTTACATATATTCTTTCAAATTCAAGCTGAAGTATACTTTTTATTATAATTAAGTCAAGTCAAATTAATTTATTTATCGTTTAAATGTGAATGAATTTTCATAATATATACCAAATTAAATATTGATTTTTAAAAATATATTAGAAAAAGATGATATATAGAAAGTTACTTCTCATACTTTTTTGGAAGCTCTTGAACTCATATTAATATTTATAATAACAAAAATATTTTATAAATTCTAACTAATTTCATGTCTTCTGATTATGGTTATATTAAAAAGTTACACAAACATAAAAACATTGAATTTAAAAGAAAATTTAATATTAAGAAAACATACAATTTTAATAATGATAAAATATAATATATTTACCTTATTAAAGTATATAGTGTAATTTAGAAATATTTTATAAGTATTTGATCAAATGATGTTTATTTTTAACCTTTATTTCTCGTTATATCTCTTAAAAATAAGCAAGAAAAAATGCGATTGTATCTGAGAAATCATATTATATAAGTAAAATATAATTTATAGATATTTTTTTTGTAATTGAAAGATATTATAGTAACCAAAATATAGGAAATACAAATAGCATTTCAATAATACTAATTATAAACGATTTTAGTCAATATATCAGTTTATGTTACTTAATTATTTTATGTAATCATCTAAAAATAGATAGATATATAAAAATTATTTCTGTTACTTTGAAAAATATAAAGAAAGTATTTTATTAGTATATTTTATGTGATTTTAAAAATATTTTAATGCACTATTACTATTTTGTGAACTTTCCTTTTTAATGAAATCATATTATTTATACATATATTTTCGTTTTTAAATTCACTTTATAGCCTTTATAAATATTTCCTTTTTATTATATATGTTATTTGGAAAATTTTACAAAAGGAATTTAAATAAAAAACAATTATAGTATTTAAATATTATATTTTGATTCATTAAGGGTATCAATATAATCAACCACCGTGAGAGTTAACGTGAACGCGAAACATAGGAAACTGACTTCTCAAATAATATTATAGAGATGACATGGACAATTATATTTAATGTTAATTTACATTTTTGATAAATAATTTAAAGTATAGTAATAACTCATATATTATATTTATTATCGATTTATATTTTTGGACTTTTTAAAAATATGGCAATAACGCATAAATCATCATTAAAATAAATATATTCAATTATGGCATTTCAAATTTTGAAATATCATTTAAATTAAAAATATTTCAAAAATATATACATATTTTTAGAAAATTATAAATTAAATCATAAAATTAAATTAAATCATAAAATCATTAGTTTCTTATATATTTTTACATATTTTATAAATATTGTTTAATTTTAAAATTTGACAATTATGAAATTTTACATATTTATTTAATATATTTAATTAAAATAAATAGATAAAAAATCTACCTAAGATTATAATTTTAAATATATACATGCACATTCTTAATTATAATTCAAAATAAACAAAATTGGTTTTATCTTAATTTTAATGTTCAGTTAAATCAAATTTGTATTAAAATATTAATAAAAAAATAAAATTTATAATATTAATAAAAAATAAATATAATCTTTTAAAAATATTTTAAAATTCTTTTATACTAAATTCATAATAAAAAATGGGAAAAAGCCCCTAAATTCATAATAAAAAATGGGAAAAATGGGAAAAGGCCCCTAAATTCATAATAAAAAAATGGGAAAAAGCCCCTAAATATTTTATACTAATAAAATTCTTTTACTGGCCATCCTTTATTTGCCCCTAAATGGGCTTTTTCCCATTTTTATTATGCATAATGATGCATTTTTTATTATATATAATCTTTTAAAAATATTTAAAAAAAAAAAAAAAGAAGAAAGTTAAGGGTTTTTCTCCATCCCACCAATAATGATGCTCTTACAGACTGGTCCTTACCTATGTTAGTTTTAATATTAATACTAGGGGTTAACCCGGATTACGCCCAGGACAATTTTGATTTTTCAAATATTTTGTATACAATTATTCCGATGGATGTTGTATTCTGAACTATATATTTTTGTGAATTTATGAATATTTTATATTTATATTATGCATAATAAAGAATTTGAATATTTTTTGAGTTTAAAAATTATTTTATTTTACAATGATGTAAACATTTTTGTGATAGTTAAATTTTTTTGTTTGTATTTTTTGTGATAGTTTAACCTTTGAAAGTTTTGTTACTCTTATTTCTATTTTTTTATGGGATCTAACAAATATTTTCCAACAGAAATTTATATTATATAATCAGAACATTTGATATTATATTGTTTTTTTGCTTTTGACTAAAAATATTTTTTCCCCTAGAAGACGTTACGACAACTCGGTGTTCTGTTCTAGAAGACTTGCGGCTGCTATTTTTTTTTCTATTTCTTATATTATATATTTACCTATTATATATTTACTATATATTTTTCAGATGGATGTTTAACAAAGTTTTCTATTTCTTATATTGTATATTTACTTTTTCTTATATTATATATTTACTTATTATATTTTTTCTTTTATATCAAATGATAATATTATGTTAGATGTTTAATGTAATATTTCTATTTCATATATTTTATTTTACTTATTATTTATTTTTTTCTTATATTGTATATTTACTTATTATAATATAGTTAAATGTTAAATATAATATTTCTATTACTTATATTGTATATTTACTTATTATTTATTTTACTATATATTTTTCATATATAAGTTTAATTTATTTTTATATTTCTTAATTGTATATTTACTTTTTTTTTCTTATATTGTATATTTACTTATTCTAATTTTCTTAATTTTATATCAAATGATAATATTACGATAGATATTTAATGTAATATTTTTGTTTCTTATATTTTATATTTATTTATTATTTATTTTCTGTTTTTTTAATAATAATAATACCACGTGGCATAAATATTAATGTAATATTTTTGTTTTTTTAATTATTTTCAGATAGATGTTCCATGTATTTTTTTTCATTTTTTATATTGTATATTTACTTTTTAACTTATATTTACTTATTCTAGTTTTCTTACTTTTTCAGATAGATGTAATATTGAAATAATTAAAATATAAAACTATATGTTATTTCAAATATATGTTTTGTGTACTATTTACTAATATTGTAATGTTACCATTTCTTAAAAATATTTGGAAATAATTAAAATGTAAAATATACATTATTTCAGATATATGTTTAAAGTAATATTTCTATTTGTTATATTTATATTTACTTATTATTGTTTTTCCTTATATTTTATATTTACTTATTAATTATTTTCAGTTTTTTAATAATAATTCCACGTGGTATCTTTCTGACGAATTTTTTCCGATGATGTGGACGCTCTCTGGAGCCTTAAAATTATATTGTATATTTTCTTATTCTAATTTTCAAGTTTATTTATTTAACTTAATATTATCATTACTTATATTGTATATTTTCTCATTTTAATTTTCAAGTTTATTTATTTAACCCTTTTGTAAAACGAAATGTAAAAATGTGAATTTTCTATTTTTATTTTATTTTGTAAAATTAAATGTAAAAATGTAATATTGTATATTGTCTTATATTGTATATCTTCTTACTCTAATTTTAGAATTTATTTATTTAACTCCTTTTTGTAAAACTAAATGTTAAAATGTAGTATTGTATATTTTCTTATATTATGTATTTTTATTCTAATTTTCGAATTTATTATTTTAATCTTTTTGTAAAAATAAATGTAAAGAATGTAATGTTGTATATTTTCTTATTCCAGTTTTAGAATTTATTTTATAAATTTTTATATAGAATGGTAATATTACATTATGAACCGTTACAAAAAAAATAATGCCCTGTGTCATCTTTTGAATTTTTTTTTCTAATTTTCGATTTTTTTTTTATTTTTTTCTTGTAAAACTAAATGTAAAAGTGTAATATTGTATATTTTTTATATTGTATATTTTCTTACTCTAATTTTAAATTTATTTATTTAACTCCTTTTTGTAAAACTAAATGTAGAGTTAGTGATGAATGTTAACAGTAAAAGTATGGTCGGTTAATGTGAGAGAATATCTTTGAGTCTATGAGGAGCAACTTAACTCCCATGAGCATGTTAGCCTTTTTGAAGTTTCTGGCTTCCCAGCAATGGATAAGCCTGACCAGAATTTCCTTGTTACACCAATCTCCTTTGAGATCGTCAAAGTTTAATGGGACAACAAGGGTTGATGGTGAAGCCATTTTTTTTTCTTTGCTGGAGTTCTCTCGAGTCTTTTTGGATGGGTTGTGAGGTCTATGCTGCTGAGTCAATGGGTTTTATTATTTATAGCGAACTGTTAGATGTAAAAGTATACATTTTCCTTTTTTGTTTAAAGTAGTATAGATTTTTTTTTAAATGTATATTTGTCTTTTTATTCTTTTTTTACATTTTAACATAGATGTTTAATGTAGTATTTACATTTGTTTATCTGTATACTTACTTGTTTTTAAAACTAAAAATTTTCCTTTTATTGTTTAAAGTAGTTTTTTAATGCATATTTGCATTTTTAATTTATTTTACATTTTAATGTGGTATTTGCATTTTTAATCTGCATACTGACTTTTTTTATTTTTTTTTTAAATGCAGATTTGCCTTTTTAATTTATTTTACATTTTAATTATGGAATCGTGTAAAGAAATTATGGAAATGTTATTGTTTAATTTTATAAAATTAAATATAAAAATGTATTATTGTATATTGTCTTATATTGTATATCTTCTTACTCTAATTTTAGAATTTATTTATTTAACTCCTTTTTGTAAAACTAAATGTTAAAATGTAGTATTGTATATTTTCTTATATTATGTATTTTTATTCTAATTTTCTAATTTATTATTTTAATCTTTTTGTAAAAATAAATGTAAAGAATATAATGTTGTATATTTTCTTATTCCAGTTTTAGAATTTATTTTATAGATTTTTATATAGAATGGTAATATTACATTATGAACCGTTACAAAAAAAATAATGCCATGTGTCATCTTTTGAATTTTTTTTCTAATTTTCGATTTTTTTTTATTTTTTTTCTTGTAAAACTAAATGTAAAAGTGTAATATTGTATATTTTTTATATTGTATATTTTCTTACTCTAATTTTAAATTTATTTATTTAACTCCTTTTTGTAAAACTAAGTGTAGAGTCAGTGATGAATGTTAACAGTAAAAGTATGGTTGGTTAATGTGAGAGAATATCTTTGAGTCTATGAGGAGCAACTTAACTCCCATGAGCATGTCAGCCTTTTTGAAGTTTCTGGCTTCCCAGCAATGGATAAGCCTGACCAGAATTTCCTTGTTACACCAATCTCCTTTGAGATCGTCAAAGTTTAATGGGACAGCAAGGCTTGATGGTGAAGCCATTTTTTTTTCTTTGCTGGAGTTCTCTCGAGTCTTTTTGGATGGGTTGTGAGGTTGATGCTGCTGAGTCAACGGGTTTTATTATTTATAGCGAACTGTTAGATGTAAAAGTATACATTTTCCTTTTTTGTTTAAAGTAGTATAGATTTTTTTTTAAATGTATATTTGCCTTTTTTATTCTTTTTTACATTTTAACATAGATGTTTAATGTAGTATTTACATTTGTTTATCTGTATACTTACTTGTTTTTTAAACTAAAAATTTTCCTTTTATTGTTTAAAGTAGTTTTGTTTAAATGCATATTTGCATTTTTAATTTATTTTACATTTTAATGTGGTATTTGCATTTTTAATCTGTATACTGACTTTTTTATTTTTTTTTAAATGCAGATTTGCCTTTTTAATTTATTTTACATTTTAATTATGGAATCGTGTAAAGAAATTATGGAAATGTTATTGTTTAATTGCTGAATTTTATTGTTTAAGTTTACTTATTAATAAACATGCCATGTGTCTTACAAAGGAGCTATTATTAAACGATGATGTGGACGCTCCCTAGTACCTCAAAACTGTACTTTTAATAGTATAGATTATAATTAGTTAAACCTAGGAATAGCCGCTAAGGACTTCTCACGAGTCTGCGTTGCAGATGGTAAGGGTGTCTTTATAAAAAACCTAAAAAAATCATGTGATGATCGGTAGCAACAGACGAAATCTCACCAGGACTCTGAGGCTGAGGTGAGGAGAGGAAGAAGACCTTATTACCATCCTTAAAGGCAAACAATAGACGCGGGCGAGCCCGAGACCTTGTCAAGCGCAGATCCCTTAAATAAGAACGGCCAAGTACGAACGCCCAGGGCTTGGATACGCAACGACAGATGGCCATGGACTTGAGGGATAACCTAGAGAAGATGTCCATCATGAGATCGATTGGGAGCGGCAATGATGAGTGTTGTTGGTCAGTGTCAAGGCTGCTGGTTTCAGGATCCCTGCGCTGCCGCCGTGATTTCATGGTCCCTGGATTAGCAAACTCAAAGCTATAGAAGTTCCAACTTGTGCCTTAAGAGTCGATTTGGGGCTTGAAGCTTTTTTCTATTGTACAAGATATAAGAGAGAACAGAGGCGGCGAGCCGGTGAGACGACCTAAACAGAGACGACCTGTCAAAAAAAAAAAATTCTGTCACGTTTTCATTTCAAACAAAAATTATAAAAAAAGAAAAGAGACGACCTGAAAAAAACCGGAACCAAAAAAACTAACTAGAACCGAACAGAAATATATGAATCGGAACCTAATCAAGGATCTCAAATACCCGGATAATTCATATATTTCTATATCCAAAATAACTGAACTAAACCGGAACTGAAACGAAATCGAATGGGTATCCAAATATATAAAAAATATTAATTATATATACATATAAACATAACTAAATATATAAAATTTTCTTAAAAAAATCCAAAATATTTAAAAATAATTACATTATTATAAAATATCTGAACTACTGGGGATTAATAAATAAATTAGTTTAATTGTATAATAATATATTAGATATGAACATAAATATATAGAAACTAAATTTATATATTTGATATTTCTTATAAAATATAAAATAATAGTTTAGATATTTAGAAAACACTTAACTGTAATTTTTATTTTTTATTTTCATTTTACATACAAAATATCAAAAATAAATAGTTTAAACTATCTAAATCTTTTGTGTAATAAGTTAAGAATTATGACATCTAACAAAAATATTAAAACTTAAAAGTTCATAAATATTTATATGTATAATGTGAATAATAAAATTAAATTTCAAATTTAAATAAATTAAAAGTAAAACATCATTAATAAGTTATCGATAACAAAAATGAACTAATATCAAATCAATTAATTTTGATTCTATCTACCATCAATTCACTTTATTTTTTCAAGTAAAAACTATAAATAATAAGTAAAATTTATGCATTGGTTCAACCATTAATTTAACCGGTAACCAGATTTTGTGTGTTTAATGGGGTTTTGCGGATTTTATTGGATTTTTAAATGTTGAGTTTTTTCACAAAATCTAAATCGGATTTTTTTGGACCACCGGATTTACCGATTTAATCGCGAGGGAGGATCTTTTAAAAATCTCAAATCCCTGAAGTCATTACCGATTATACGATGTAAAGCTGAGGTCCTTGACTAAATAAAAGATGAAAACTGTCTACATAACATGTCAATTCAACAGTCGCCAAGGTAAAAAGTTACCTAGAAGACAATTTTCATCGACATTCCTATGATATGCATATTTCCATGATTACTACCAGGTTAAATTTGTTTGCTCAATGTATCATATCTGCAAGTCTACTTACTGTATGAGACCCAATCTCTTGTCCAAAAGCATTCAAAACCATCGTAAACACACACACATAATCCACACCAGAAACCACACTATGACCACACTCGATGAGTCAACAAATAAGGCTAACTATGAAAGATTCATCTGCACAAGAAAATCAAAGTGAAGTTTAACGGCTAAGTCTTGAAACTTGGTCTTCTTTTTATTTGTAGGAACATGTAGTTCCGATTTGTTTTCTATATAAATCAAAAAGCCAACAAAAAAGGTAGAGAAATTTGCCTCAAAGCTACGTGTGTTCTAAATTCTATTTTGCAAGTATTTTTTGATGAACAATTATAACCTGCAACAGAGGTTTAACAACACTACCACTAAAATCCGCCTTTGAAAACTATAAAAAAGAGGAGGATGAACCGAGAGTAGGGAAGCCCGCATTTTTTTCTCTAGCTAGATTATAGTTTTAATACATTTGTATTCTTTTGTTCTTAGACATCTTTTATATCGATTCGATATTCAGATTTTTCTATTAATAAAACATACATTTTCCACAGTTTATACTTGCTCATTTTCCACAGCTCATCTTTTACATCGATATGGTATTCAGATTTTTCTATTAGGATCCAACCGCAGGTTTGTGTTTCTTTTTCATCTTTTCGGGTTGTTATGTTTGTAACTGGACCTTTTTTTCTAGTTCTTTTAAGTGTTTGAACTCTGTCGGCTTTCTCATTTTAGTCTCGTTTCCAAAGAAATGTTAAAGTCCATGACCAGCAGCAGCGACGACCACCTCGTCTCTCTGATCCTATCTTCCACCGGAAAATCCCACCTCCGGCAGATTCACGCCGTCTTACTCCGCACCTCCTTGATCAGAAACTCCGACGTCTTCCACCACTTCCTCTCCCGTCTCGCTCCCCGTGACCTCGACTACTCCCGTCGTGTTTTCTCCCACAGGACCAACCCGACCCTCTCTCACTGCAACACCATGATCAGAGCCTTCTCCCTCAGCGAAACCCCCCGCGAAGGCTTCCTCTTGTTCCGTTCCCTGAGACGAAAACGCTTCCCTCCCGCTAACCCTCTCTCCTCCTCTTTCGCCCTCAAGTGCTGCGTCATATCGCGCGACTTGCTCGGCGGTCTGCAGATCCACGGCAAGATTTTCACCGATGGGTTTCTCTCCGACAGCCTCCTGTTGACCACTCTGGTGGATCTCTACTCTACATGTGAGAACAGCGCTGATGCTTGCAAAGTGTTCGACAAAATTCCCAAGAGAGATACCGTTTCTTATAACGTGCTCATCACGTGTTTTTTGCGGAACAAACGAACGCGTGACGCTCTGTTTTTGTTCGATAAGATGATGAGGAACGAGGTCGATGCGTGTGTCAAACCAGACGGTGTAACGTGCTTGCTTGCTCTCCAGGCTTGCGCTAGCTTAGGCGCGTTGGATTTCGGTAAACGAGTTCATGAGTTTATCGATGGGAACGGGCTCGGTGGCGCTTTGAACTTGAACAACACTCTTGTCTCCATGTACTCGCGCTGCGGGTCTATGGAGAAGGCTTACGAGGTATTTAGCCGGATGCGGGAAAGAAACGTGGTCTCGTGGACGGCTATGATCACGGGTTTAGCTATGAACGGGTTCGGGAAAGAAGCTATCGAAGCTTTCGAGGAGATGTTGAAGTGTGGTATCTCTCCGGAGGAACATACACTGACTGGTTTGCTGTCTGCGTGTAGCCATTCGGGTTTGGTCGATGAAGGGATGATGTTTTTCGATAGACTAAAGAGCGGCGAGTTTAAGGTGAAGCCGAATTTGCATCACTATGGCTGCATCGTTGACCTCTTGGGACGTGCTCGTCTGCTCGATGAAGCTTATAGCCTTGTACAGTCGATGGAGATGAAGCCAGACTCCACTATATGGCGTACGCTTCTCGGTGCTTGTAGAGTCCAAGGGAATGTGGAGCTTGGGGAACGTGTGATCTCTCATCTTATCGAGCTCAAAGCCGAAGAAGCAGGAGACTACGTTCTGTTACTCAACACATACTCTTCGGTTGGGAAATGGGAGAAAGTGACTGAACTGCGTTCGTTGATGAAGGAGAAAAGAATACAGACCAAACCTGGATGCAGTGCCATTGAGGTACAAGGAAAGGTTCATGAGTTTATAGTAGACGATGTTTCGCATCCGCGGAAGGAAGAGATCTATGAGATGCTAGCGGAGATCAACCAGCAGCTGAAGATTGCGGGTTATGTGGCGGAAGTAGCGTCAGAACTGCACAATCTTGATTCAGAGGAAGAGAAGGGACATGCGTTGACATACCATAGCGAGAAGCTAGCTATTGCCTTTGGTATTCTTGTGACTCCACCAGGAACAACCATTAGAGTGACCAAGAATCTTAGAACTTGTGTTGATTGTCATAGTTTCGCGAAGTTTGTTTCTCGTGTTTATGATCGTGTTGTGATCGTTAGAGATCGCTCACGTTTCCATCATTTTAAAGGTGGGTTTTGCTCCTGTAACGACTTCTGGTGATGGATTCAGAAGATTTGCTTGCTTCAGTGTGTCATGTTTCAAAGCGCTAATACATTCTTTATTTTACAACCAAGAAATGCCTCGCCGATGCACGAAAAGATAAAAGACAAAACAAAAGTGATTAGAAGAAAAATGTTATCCGGTTCAATGGATCTAATTAGCAGGTTTGTTTGCAAATGCAATGCCCTTGTCGATGCTAGCTTAGAGCCAGTGCATATGCCATTGACAAAGTAGCTGAACCTACACCTGCCTTAGCATACACGACCTCAGTTCCAGCATTCTGAATCCTAACCGTGAGTTCTTGGATCTCTTCATCAAGTGAAGCTGACACCAGTTTTGGTCTTTGAGTGAATAGTTAGAATTGTGATTCCAGCATGACCACCAATGACCGGAACATCAACATCTATGAGCATCAAGTTCTTCTTCTGAGAAACAGTGTTTGCTCTCACATCATCCAAAGCAGTGACACCAAACAGCTTCTGGGGATCATAAACACATTTCTTCTTCAGCACGGCAGCAGAAATAGGTACAGTAGAGTTAACCTGGTTGCTGACAATGTGAATGAAAGCATTCGGACAGTAATCAGCGACAGCTTTCTACAAGTGTCTTCACTATGTTAGCATTGATGTTGAAAAGATCATAACGGTCATACCGGGCTTCCTCAGTACACCAGCAGGGATAAACCACAACATTCACATCTTTCAAATAATCAGCCACTCAGAGAGACGTTGAATGAAGACAGTGATGGATGTGAAGATAATGGCTGCGATAAAAACAAAGGTGATAGTGATGATGCTGATACTGATACTGATATTACAAATGAGATAACAACAAACATAATGTATATTAATTACATTATGGTGAAGATGGTAACTAAAATAAAAAATGGAAACAAGATTAACTATATTATTTTCCAATGCAAATACTATACAAGAGAAAATAGATTAAAAAAACTATAATGTTGATAGACTGTGGTGTAACAATATAGGTTTTAAATAAAATTGAATTTATCCAATATGATTTGATCGCTCAACATCTACCCAAGAACTGGTGCCATTACTAGAAGAGGGATTGATCGTCTGTCCGGCTTGCCTCTGTTATCTACATGATAAAATATACTAGTCATAAAAGACTGAAAGGGCTTCCACTACTTCTCAGTACTATTTTTCTTACCGAGAAAATGCCTCCCATCTAGTTCTTTCATACCCATTAAACTACATATCCAGATTGTGGTGTAACAATATAGCTTTCTTGCAATTTAGTTATCTTGGCATTAGTGCAGGGGCGAAGACAGTTAATCAACTATGGAGATCTTTTTTTTTTTGAACCACATAACTATCTATGCACCCAGTAATATATTATAATTTGTAAATGCACCCACAATGTTTCAAGTTCAATGCTCTTTTTTACATGTATTTTTACATTTTATTAATGATACACTCAGTACAAAATTAGTCTAGTTCTCCCTTGTATTGGTGTATTTCGACCATATAATTGATTCATTATGACCTGACTAAGATTTGTTATTAGTTTGAGCGGAAGCTCGTGTCTAATGTATGTAGTCACCAAACCAATTATACTAAATTACTAATGTATCAATTATCAAACATATCGAACCCAAGGGCCAAGGCTAGCTAGCATTCATTTCATCCTGTGAAACAACGTCCACAGTTATGACCACGTCGGGAGATTCCATACAGAAGACGTAGCATCTGTGGCCTGTGGGTCCCAACTCGATGAGAGGATATTTCTGCACGTTGAGAATAATTCCTTGGGTATATGCGAATATTCCGTTTGGCCTCCATAACGGGCGTTCACTTACTAAATTACGTAATCCTTATCGTGATTTCTAAATTTCCGAGGTAATGTGACTGGGCCCAGCTGAAATTTCAGTGCAGCAAAACGGAAATGTCCTTTTGCGTCAATTTGTGCGAATCGTCAGAGTTGGAGAACGGCGTGCACGTGGGCTCCATGCTCACGGATGGCATTCTGCAGCTCTTTCTTTTTTCGTTTGCAACTATTAACATCATCATATTATCACATTCACATTCCACCATATTTATATTCTAAAGTACTAATGAAACTTAGAATTTAGAAATAAAATTACAAAAAGACTTGTGAGAGTATTTAGAATTATAAAGAAAAGTTTGGTATTTTATTTATTAAAATTAATTACAACCTTTTTAATATATACTATATTTTGGATATCGAGAGTAACCATTGAATTCAAATCGGTTCAGTCTGAGTAACCAACATATTTTTCAGAAGAAATCTTATTTAGGTGTTTGGTATCTAATTAAAATTTTGGAACAGAAATTTGTAATATATATTTTGATTCAAGATACTTTTTCAAGTTTATATAGTATTTTTTTCACTCAAACATGTATAACACACACATATAATACATATTTAGAAAAAAAAAGTTAAAATTATCTTACGGTGCTTAACATATGGATCTATAGTTTACAGTTCTTCTATTTTCCTCATGTATTGAGAAACTAATTATTCTTTTTGTTTCTAAAATTGATAAAGAATGAAAATCTTATATAACTCTTTAAATACAATTATTTTATGTGTTATTCATTGATCAAAATCATAGTCAGAACATAATTCATTAGTTTCCCGAACGGAAAGAAACAACTTGAGTGGACTAAACTAATCGATATTACAAATTACGTTAGTCCAATGATTTTAACCCAAAATTAAAAATTAGGTTAGATTTTAATCCGATTTAACATTCTGACCATAATACCTACGGGGAATTTATTCCAAACCATTGGTACTAAGAGAAATTCTAACTTCACTCAAATTTGATACTAAAAATAATAACTATTTTCGAATATTTTTATATATATTTTAAATATGTTACATAAAAATAAAATTAACCATCATAAGTTATTTATAAACTTTTAAAAATTATATATAAAAGTATAAAAATGTAACTACACTTCTGAAATACTAAACACTAAACTTAAATATTAAAGCATTTTTGAAAAATTATATTCAACTCAATATATTTTAATCATTTTTTAGTGTTAAGTGCGTCTGCGTTCACGTTTCCCATAATAATTTTAAAATCATTATGAAAATAATAATTTAATTTACAGGAACAAAAAACAATAAATAGAGTACAATAGTGGATGTCGCCGAGGTAGAGGAAAGGACCACGCATCTTTCTTTAATTATATAGACTGATTTAAAACTCTAAGAATAGTACATTCGTACCGTGTTATTTGCGTTAAAAACACCCAATTGTATGTTTTATCGTATAGAAAACTTTCCTGACGACGTCATGATAAGAGGCCGGCAAACCTATTTTCTTCAGATTAGTGAGAAGGGTGAGATCGTCATCTCAAAGTCTTGATTAATAAAAATTCAATTGTTTAATCCAGTCGAATATGAGCTCAAATGCTATAAACCCGGCGCCGTTGCTTAGAGTTCCAAAGCGTGTACAAGTCACTTTGCATCTTCAAAGCAATCCATGAAACTTTCATATCTATAACCTCTAAATAGCGATAGAGGAAACGGTTTTGCTTCAGACTCTGAGCTTGACGAAAGGATAAAGGTAATTCATCTATTACTGTTTGTGTTTGTGTCTGAATTCTGAAGTTTAGTTGAATGCTTCTGGATTCAAGTCAAGTCTCGCTTTGAAGTTTTGTTTTCCCTCCTATAAAATATTCCACAGATTACGAGTAGGAAGTTTCAAAATCGTGATACGTGCGTCTTCATCGTTTAGTTTTCTTTCTTTGTCGTCTCCAAGAGTTTTTCTTTCTAGATTCAAATCACAAGTGATTATGTTACGTTTATAATCTCTATTAAAAACTAATCTGAATATATCAACGTTGAGCTTGTTTTTTCGCATGATTTTAAAAAAACACGCCCTCTGTTTTTTTAATAATTTAGTATAAATACACAAATTTTTTAAAAATACTGTTATCAAGAGCATTTGATTACAACAAAAAATAACCAAAAAGTAATTAATCATTGCTATTTTGAACAGATAGGACAAAAACTACACATTACTTTTTAATATTTTAAATAATTATTTTTAAAGTTTAGATAAAAACTTTTAGAACAACATACTAATTGAAACAAAAATATTCTCTAAAACATCATACAAAATAACTCAAAAATAATAATAATTAAGTATCTACATAGAGCCCATGAGATTCGATGAAATTTTTGTTTAAAAAAAGCTCACAAAATTAGTTTTTTTTGTAAACTAAAGTTAGGCTTTTTAATTTTATTAATCAGGTTTTCTGACAAATTTTAATAAATTAGTTTGATGATCAATTTCTGCAAGATATTCGTTAGACTATACCAACTAGATGTCATAATCAATAGTATATTAGTTGTAAAATTTGATAAATTTTATCATCCCCTGATAATTAAGTTTAATCAAATTAAAACGAGTTCACTTCAAACAGTCCTCTTGAGAGTTTATCTCACAAATGATCTGTCACTAATTAAGTAACACCTCCAAAAGATTTATCTAGAAAAAGAGTATAATTCCATATGAAAAATGGAATCTTCCCCTTGAGATTTTGCTAATTTCTCGACATATTTATATCTTATTTCCAGGTAATCCTTAAAAAAATGAAAAACAGTTTTTTTCTCGTTCCATGGGTTCTCTAATGCAATCTGAGCTAGAGATTGAGAAAAAACCAGTGGGGATTCGATTCTTGGAAGGGATCAAAGGCTCAAAGCTCTCTTACAATGCATACCAAGCAATAGTCTTGATCGTGACGTTCCTCGCTTACGCTAGCTACCACGCCGCAAGAAAAACAACAAGCATTGTGAAAAGCGCGCTTGATCCACAATCTCCACATCATACAGAGCTTAACTCTCTCCTTTTAATATTCACTTCGTTTCGTTCATCCGGACACGACCTAGAAGATGGTGGTTGGGCTCCGTTTAACGGACCAAACGGAACGGTTCTGCTCGGCGAGATCGACGTTGCGTTTCTTGCGGTTTACGCTTTCGGTATGTACTTCGCTGGACATCTGGGAGATAGGATGAATCTAAGGATATTCTTGACGGTCGGAATGGTCGGGACAGGACTGTTTACGTCTCTCTTCGGTGTCGGTTACTGGGCGAGTGTTCATAGCTTTTACTATTTCTTGATAATGCAAATGCTCGCTGGTCTGTTTCAGTCCTCTGGTTGGCCTTCCGTTGTTGCCGTGGTCGGAAACTGGTTTGACAAGAAGAAGAGGGGGCTGATCATGGGAGTATGGAACGCGCATACCTCTGTCGGGAACATTACTGGCTCGTTGATCGCTGCTGCCATGTTGAGATATGGTTGGGGATGGTCTTTTGTGGTTCCTGGTGTGGTTATCGTGTTGATCGGGTTGGTGAACTTCGCTTTCTTGCCTGTGGATCCTGAGATCGTTGGGGCAGAGAGGGAAGAGGATGTTGATTCGTCAGATGAGAAGATTGGTGAGTCTGTGAACGTGCCCTTACTCTTGAGCTCATCGGACGAAACCGATGATAAGAAACGAGCTGTTGGATTCATTGAAGCGTGGAGGATCCCTGGAGTTGCGCCTTTCGCTCTCTGTCTCTTCTTTGCTAAGTTGGTCGCTTACACTTTCCTCTACTGGCTCCCTTTTTACGTTAGCCACACAGGTATTATCTCTGTTCCTTGTCAAACACGTAACAACACTAGCACAAACCTACTCTTCTAGGTCATGTAACTAATTAATTGCATTTTTTTAATTGTAATTTGCAGCTATTGAAGGCGAGTATTTATCAGACGAAACAGCGGGAAATCTATCGACAATGTTTGATGTAGGAGGTGTGATCGGAGGAATCATGGCCGGTTACATTTCAGACAGAATTGGAGCAAGAGCCATAACAGCTGCGACTTTCATGTACTGCTCAATTCCGGCTTTGTTCTTCTACCGGAGCTACGGACACGTGTCGTTACTAGCCAACGCGTCTCTCATGTTGTTAACCGGGATGCTGGTTAACGGACCTTACGCTTTGATCACAACGGCTGTTTCAGCTGATCTCGGAACGCATAGCTCGTTGAAAGGAAACTCGAGAGCTTTGGCTACGGTGACGGCTATAATAGACGGAACGGGATCCGTTGGAGCGGCGGTTGGGCCGTTGCTAACGGGTTATATTTCGTCGAGGAGTAGCTGGACGGCTGTTTTCACCATGTTGATGGGAGCTGCGTTTGTCGCCGGACTTTTGCTGACGAGGCTTGTGATTGCCGAAGTGGCGGCTAAGATAGCTGAGTCGAGGCCTTCGGAATCAGATTGTAGATCTCCTGTGGACGACTATCAAGGTCATGTGCTAGATGTGTGACCAGCTTTGATCGCCATTTTTTTTGTTGTGTTTTTGGTCAGAGGAAAGATTCGGACCGGAGATTTAGGTCAAGATTTGTAAACACGTAATCTGTATTATGAATGTACATAAATTATAAATTAATATATCGATCCTCATGTGATAAAATGATTAATGATTAAAAGCCCCCCTTGTGGGACTAGTGACAAATGACCAGGAGCTAGCGAACTTCAAATTATGGCTGCAAGCATATGTCAACTCAATGGGTTACCACAGATTGGTTTGCTCTCCTCACCGTTTATCCCTTGGTTGCTTTGGAATGTTTGGACTGCAAGAAATAAGTTGGTGTTTGAAAGCATAATTTTTCAGGTAGAAGACATAATCTCGAAGTTAATGGCGGAGGCAAGAGCTTGGGAAGCAGCAAACATCAAGAAAGTTAAGGAAAAACAGAAGAAGCCTGATGCTACTCGCATAACGCCATCTCCGACTTGCTGGACGAATGGTGCCTGGCAGGAAAGTACAAAGCTTGGAGGAATGGGATGGATCATCAAAAACAAAGAGGGGGAAGTGATCTGCAGTCTGTAGAGGATCTTCAAATCGTCCTTTTGTCTGCTCAGCGTTGATGGTGGAAGCACTAGCCATAAGAGATGCTCTCTTCAAAGCTAAGGATCTCAACCTTCAGAGTCTCCAGCTGTTTTCAGACTCTCAAGTCCTAATCTCGGCCCTGTGCTAAGGGTTTGATGTGAATGAAATCGCAGGTATCCTTTTTGATATAAGGAACCTTGTCACTTTTTTCTGTCCGTTATCTTTTATATTTATTCCTCGTTTTAGAGAATCGTCAGGCTGAATCTTTGACGAGTAAGTCTCGAACGTTTGAATGTTGTGTAAACTTTTAAGTTTTTAAGTAGTAATTGACAAAAAAAAAAAGATAGTGTTGTGAAACTAAGTGGAGAAACGTGTTTCTATTATTAATCTCGACCAGGGGTCTTACATATATATATACATTAGGTCGTGTTTATCCTAAGTGGATAAGTACAACAGTCGATAAGCATTATCTCTTGCGGTCGGTACGGTCCTGGTCGGTCCGGTTATGTCGATCACAATCTGGTACATAACACTCCCCCTTGATCGACACATCCGGTACTGGTTCGTTGCATGCTTAATGTTGCCTCATTAAAACCTCTCCTGGAAAACCCCAAAACCAATGTGGCAAAATGGGAAACCATGGACAGGAAAAAGAGTACAACACATGAACTCCCCCTGATGAATGCATCACTGTAGATCTTTGGACGATGCATTCCTATCTGGTCGATGAGCTTCTTGTAATACTTTGTAATTTCGCCGGCCTTCTGGAACTTCATTTGGACATGGTCAAGACGTGCTCCTTTGATGCTGACCACTCGACAATGGCTTCATGTTCTGGTCGGATGGATGATGATCAATTAATACTCGGATAGTACTCGACCAGTACTTGAATGTACCTCTATTCTGCGATTAAATCTTTCTTGCAGGTCCTCTCATGTCCCACGGTTCCTCTAGTCTCATGGCTTTGCATACCGTGGACACTTTCATTTTATTATTGACTCAGACATTGTTCTGGTCACTATCTCTGGATGATGTCTCATGACTTCTTTCATTTTGTCGTAGACAATGCTATGTTTTCAAAAACATACATGTTAAGTCATAGACCTTGTCATCACACGCCAATATACTCATATATGGCTAAGGTTTCTAGTCCCATCATATTCTGTCCAAAATCAGTCGATAACTTGTATCATTGAAATCATTGAATCATTGAACCTCTCTTTAGGTTGGTTTGGTATAAACATAAACACAAGGAATTATAATATCCTCTATAAGGATCTATGTACTGATTGTACTAAGTATTTTCTTAGTCTTTCATTATCATTTGCAGCTGCCTTATTTCAGTCCATGAATAGTTTAGGAACAAAACTATTCTATGAGAATTTCTTTTCTCATATTTTTTATACTTTTATCATTTCTTTATCCAGTGATCAACATGTTGCTTACTACATTTCTTTCTTACTTATATCCAGACCTTTTCGAATTTGTAGTAGCATCCACCACATAGGAGTATATCTCCTTATAATCTGTTCTTTGGTCTCTGTGAGTATCCTTGTGTAATCAAGCCATTCCTTGAATGCTTTAAATAGGAATATGAACACCTTAGTCCATGTCTCACGATTTCTTTTCCTTTCCCACACAAGACCTATTTTTCACTGGTTTTATCTTATCAGATGATGTTTCTATATATGGCCAATACACCCATCTCTTTTATAGATTCTTTGAATCTTTCTTTGAACCCCCACGGTTTTCTTTAGTCTATGAATGCATTCTTGTATTCTCGTGGGTTCTGATCCTCGCTTATATCTTTTAAACTCAAGTGCTATTTTCTTATGCATCTTTATCTTTTATGTGTCGACACTTCTTTTATAGTGTTCCATTGTGTTCCAGACATGAACTAATCGATTAGAGATTTCATTCTTACTAAGAACCTTCATTTACCTTGCAGTTTGGCGTCCCAAACTACATGGTCTGGTACCTTAGATGTTAGCTGCGCAGCCTTATCTCAATGTCTGGTCTGGTTTCCCTTATGACCTCGGATATGTCATTTCTATGCACCTTTCTTTTCATTTCCGAGGTTCCTTATCTTATGGAACATATTGGTCTATCTTTAGACTCTATAGCAACTTGATTATGTCTCTTCTAGGACATTAATTTCGTGGTGCTTAAGCTGGTATGACTTAGTCATTCTTTTTCTTTTATTTTCGGGTCTAATATGTATGGCATTCTTTTAGCTAGCTTTGTATGATCTTTCTTTGGACGTCTTAAATCATATTCTCTGGTCCGAGGATCTTGCCAAGACAAGGATGGTTGATACCATTCCATTTCTTTATACTTGTACCATTCCATTTCTTTATACTTGTACCAGCTTATTTCTTTCTCTCCCTGATGTTGGATAGTCGGATTTAATCATGCAATCCGTAAACATGGCCTTAATCTGATCACCCATATTTGGCCCAAGGTTTCTTATAAAATCGTGGGAGAAAGCATTCTCATATCCAACATATATTCCCAATCTTATCTCATCTTCTTATGAGGTTCCATCCTAGACGGCACATATTATTGTGGTGGTCTATACATAATCTCTTAGGATGGTCTATGTCTGGATCATGACCCTTTATCATTCTTAGATGGGAATATCTATGCTCACTTTATATGGCCTGATGCATATTTTTATTACATGTAAATCCATGTGTTCCCAAACATTAGCTAGTGATCTTTGTATCACAAAGAATTCGGCCAAGTTCTATCATGGTCATAGACCATGTCACTCGGATTTTTAGTGTTGTTCATGGACGACGGGAGTGTCATTTCTCCCCCTCATGAACATGCTATAAATCTGTTTAGATGCTTGGAACATTATAGCCTATTGAGTTTCCCTTGTGTACATGTTACACAACGTGAGATTCTATGAGATAACTCTTTTGTGTCTTTTTTTATATCAATCTTTGCATATAAAGACCTGGATGGCTAGTCCAGTCATGCCATAAAGTGTATAAAATTTTGTGGTCAACCTATCTGGTTACCTAGGCCTTTTGCCTTTATCATACTGATCTTTTAGCATAGTTTAGATCAGTTGGGAGTACAGTTTCGACCATTTTTATGCCTTGGGAGATTTTTACTTTCTTTATAATCTTAAGGAACTTATATTTCCTTTACCCATTGGTTCAATGTGGAAACCATTCATTTTTCAAAATTTTATAACTCAAATGAGACTTTTATTTGGGTGAATAATTCATGCCCCTTTTAGGCAATGCCTTTGGTCGGATGATTTTTAATTACTATACTCATTTTTAAATTTTCATTTGTCATTTATCAATCAAAAAATTATCAAGCAAGTCAAACATGATAATATAAAACTAAAACAACTCTTATTATATAAAAAAAAATCATAAATGATAAAAAATCAAAACATAAAATCAGAATGTCGAAATCTCGATTCTTAAGCAATGTATATGCTGGCCACTCCTTTTATTATTCTGGACGTGGCTTCTTTGGATTCATCCTTGTTCTCTCCAGCCTTATTGGCTTCAGGAAGTCTCATCTCACTGGTTTCGCTTTAATATCTCATTATTCTTCTCAGCTTGTAATAGATACAAGATCAAATTCGTATAAGTGGTGAAACCCTTTTTCTGTAGGTATATTGTAACAATAGATCCCTTGAATCAACTGTGAGGAATGTCTTTTCCAGTAAATTTTCCTCTGTTACCTCTTCACCACATAGTTTCAATTTAGAAACGATTTTGATTAGAGCTGAGTTATATTCATCTACGGACTTAAAGTCCTGAAATCTGAGATTTATCCACTCATACCTAGCCTTTGGTAATAACACTATTGTGTATCTGGATTGTAACTCTGTCCAAAGGTCTAGAGGGTTTGCAATATTTAGATACTGATCTCTGAGATCCTCAGTGAGATATTGGCGAATAATTGTTACTGCCCCATATTTTTCATTTTCTGTTGCATACTCGCCTTTGATGATACATCTGTCAAGTCCTCTTATCTTCAGGACAATTGCAGTGTTCATGGCCCATTTTAAATAATTATCACCAGAGAGATTAAGGGCTGGATAATCCAAATTCGACATCTAAAAATATAGATTTTAGAGTCTTATTATTTGACTTATAATCGGATTCGAACAATGCATTTTTGGGTTTCTTTCAACCTTGTAATTATGCAATGTGATTTGGTTTCTTTCAACCTCTAAATTATATAATTCAATCTGATTTATTTTTAGTCAATATAGCAATGCAACTTTGGTTTCTTTTAACCTTTGAATTTATGCAATGCAATCCGATTTTCCATTCAATCTAGCAATCCGATTTTCTCATTGTCTACATGATCAAGATGAGCTAAAAAAAATATTTATATTCAGATCAAACTATTGATTCTAGATGATTTAAAAGTAATCGGATTCTAGAGAGAGAAAATAGGGTTTAGGGTTTCGAAAATATGGGGTTCCACTTTTTTTTTAATCTGAATAGTCATTTTCGAAACCATTGATCTGAATAGTCATTATATGACTTAAAAAAATCAGATCAATCTTAACAATTATAGCATTTTTCTAATCTTTCAAAAGAAAAATGGAAAGTTTCCAGCAACTTATAAAAGACATTTTCTCAAAGAACGAAAGTTTTTAGAAAAGTTAATTTTGCATTCTAGCAATCTGGAAACATCTGAAATTTTTCTAGCAATCTCTAATGATTCAACCAAAATCAGAATGAGATCCTAACAATCGTTTCTAGGTGATTCAAACACTTCATACAATCACATGCTTTTTATGCAGTTTTTCGGTATGAAAAATTTACACTATGCCTATGTGATTAAAAACGAATTTGATGAAACTACTTATAGGGTTTCTTAGTTAGGATTTATCATGAGTTTTGGTGAATTTTAATTAATTTTTCGGAATTTATTTGAAGAGGTCAATTTTTGACCAGAAACCGAAAAATCATTTTCCACATAGTTCCAGACCAATGGATTGGATTCTGATGATGGAAAACTAACTTTGGGGATTTTTAGGAGATTATCATGAATTTTATTTAATTTTTAGACCATAATACATAATAGGTCATATTTAGGGTTTTGATTACTTTATAGATCAATAGATCAGGCTATGAAATTCAAAACCATTAGGGTTTTTAGTTTAATTGTTAGAAACAATCTCTGTTGAACTTAAAAGCTCCAACTTACTCAAAAGGTTTTTGGAATCTATTATCTTAGGGTTTGGGGTTTTGCAAATTTTAGTGGTCTTAAACCTTTAACAATCAACTAAATTCAGTATGGGTTCTCTTTTAGGTTTCAGAATTTTAATTACCTAAACTTTGATGTTTGTAGAATCGGACCACCGAGAGCAGGAACGAGTCGGGTCGCGAACTGTATGACCGGAACGGATCAGGAATTGGTCGCCTCTTCTTAACCTCCAATTGGGTTGAATGAAATTTATGAATGAAGGATTTGATCTTGGTTAAACCTTAAACACAAGAGTCAAAAACAAGTTAGAATAATGATCAAACACAAATTGTAAAACAAAAGAAGAGATTAGGGTTTCTATGGCAGTTGACGGCGCCGGTTATAACGGAGCGTGAGGGCGTGTTTGATATCGGATTGATACGAGGTTTGCGGCGATGGATTCGTCTCGTCCAGAGCTTCAATTTGATATATTACTCGTCGTCTGGATCCTTACGGTTTGAGAGAACGAACGGTTTGAAGTCGTCGAATGAGTTTTAGAATTTCAGGGTTTTAGGTCACTTAATGGCGCGTCTTAGAGTAGAGCGTGAGGGCGCGTCCGGGGTCAGATAGAGGCGATGCCGACGGCGTTGGATTTGTCTCGTCAAGAGCTTTAATTTGATATATTACTCGTCGTCTGGTTCCTCATGGTTGAAGAGATCGATTGATTTGAAGTTGTGCCGAAATTAGGGTTTTTAGGGTTACTGGCGGCGCGTATTGAAACAGAGCGTGAGGGAGCGTCTGAGATCAGATTGACACGAGGTTTATGGCGTTGGTTTGGTTTCGTCGAGAGCTTCGATTTGATATGTGGCTCGTCGTCTGGATCCTTACGGTTGGAGAGATAGAGCGATTTTAAGATGCGCCGTTTTTAAAGTTTTTGGTGGTTTTGGGTAACTCGGGTTTTAGAGAACGTATCGTGCTGATAACGTGTTGTGAAACTAAGTGGAGAAACGTGTTTCTATTATTAATCTCGACCAGGGGTCTTACATATATATATACATTAGGTCGTGTTTATCGTAAGTGGATAAGTACAACAGTCGATAAGCATTATCTCTTGCGGTCGGTACGGTCCTGGTCGGTCCGGTTATGTCGATCACAATCTGGTACATAACAGATAGACGGCTTTTTCGATTTACTGCAAAGACTTTTTTTAGAACAAATTTACTGTAAAGACATGTGGAGTCTTCTGTCTTTGGATTATATATTGTGTTTCAAATGTGAAGTTTATATGCAATGGTCCAGAGTCTGCAGACTTCAGATCAATATCAATCATGTGGACACATTTCGTACAATTTACAAATAACAAAAACAAAATTGCTTCCAATTCTTGCGCGTTACTCTCCAAAAGTTAGTCACTTAGTCACATGGAACTCTTTTTTCAAACTATCTAAACCTTCGTGGAAATCTTTTTCTCCTCCCCTTCTAACCTTCCCTTCTAAACCTTCTGTCTATTAAAATAGATATGCCTTGTAGTTAAAAGCTTGAACATTTTAATAGAAACATAAACAGAGAGGTACTAGTGGCGTTGGTTCAACAAACGAACAACATGGATATGCTTAACACAATCCTCAATCTTCTTCTTCCTCCTCTTACCATCATCTTTCTCTTCCTCTTTTACCCATATTATCTTTTGATCAAGCTTATAGTTTGTCTTTATAAGCATCTTCGCTTGGAAAACGTATCCGGGAAAGTAATTCTAATCACCGGAGCTTCTTCAGGCATTGGAGAGGTTGGCTAAGTTTGTCCTAGGCTTCTTTTTCCTCTCTTTCAAGTTTCATTTATTTTATTCTATTGTGTTAAATAGAATATTTGCTGGCGATGACCAAGTAATTAATTAGACAGTAGTAAATAATGGTCATAATTCACTAGGCATTTGATTATTATGCTCCCTGACTAAGATCTAAATAACGATTTTTTGGCCTTTGTAAAAAATTGCAAGTTCTGGTGTAGAATGTTTCAGAGGTTTCAATATGTTACTACTTACTGATTACTGTCATTATGTGTAGTATTCTGTACATCAGTCATGTACCTTCGTTTTTATTTGTAGTAATCCACATGAATTGTTTAGATCTGGTCGACGAGTTGACAAAAAAAAAAGATCTGGTCGATGTAGTTGATGGTTTATTTTTCATGAAATTCTAACATGTCGTGGATTGAGTCGCCTCTTGTAGCTAAGTCATATAATGATATAGACTGATCCGTTGTAAATAGTAAACTTATTTGTAAAAACTTATAAAACATAATATATTATTATGTTAATAAACCAATGCAATTATAATATTAGTGATTTAACTTTTGCTAGATAACTAAATATATATTCATATAATTTTTTAATTGCTATATAGTCTCGTTTGGATTAATTGCTATATATAGTATATGGTTTGAAGTCTTTATATTCTTGCTATGATGGATTGAAAAAAGCACGTAGCATACGAGTATGCAAAGAAAGGAGCATGTTTGGCTCTCGTTGATCGAAGAAAGGATCGTCTAGAGTTAGTAGCCGAAACATCACAGAAGTTAGGATCTGGTGATGTCATTATCATACCTGGTGATGTTGCTAGTGCCGATGACTGCAAGAATTTCATCGACGAGACGATTCACCATTTCGGAAAACGTAAGTACTTAATAAGGAAAATAAAGACTATATATGTATACCAATCTTCATATGTGATCCTGAGTGTTTGACTGTTGGACTGTTGGAGTAAACTAGTTATATTTATCTACTACCTGTTATATATGAATACATTGTTTATAATACATAAGTCTGACATACATATATAACATCTCCCAAATGTATCTACCACAAATAATGAAATAGTAACTATTTTGGAATTTGTTATCAAGGTTCTTTAGGTATCACGAATGAACAAAACTTAGGTTCACCCCCTCAGGTGAACCTCTACATTCACCCACCAATAGGAATTAGTTAATTGAGATTTGATATCTTTTAAAAAAGGAAACCAAGTAATAATGATTTAATGAAATAAAATTATGTTTTTAGATAAATAAAAAATAGTAGCAATCATAAAAAAAAATACATTCTTTTTAATATTGATAAATCCGTCAGAAAATACTAAACTCTAAACCCTAAATTATAAACCCTAAACCTAAATTCTAAATACTAAACCCTAAATCCTTAGGGAAACCATGAACCTTTGGGCAAATCCTATACCATAAACCCTTAAATTTAAACCAAACCTTAAATCATAAACTAAATCTTAATCCCTAAACCCTAAATCATAATTTCTAATACTGAACCTTAAATCCTAAATTCCAAAATGGTTTATGGTTTAGGATTAAGAGTATATGATTTAATATTTGTCAAAGAGTTTAGAGTTTAGGGTTTCGTGTTTAGAATTTAGGGTTTAATATTATGGTTTATGATTAAGGGTTTAGGATTTTTTTTTTTTTTTTTGAACAGGCAAGGGTTTAGGATTTAAGATTAACGATTTACGGTATAGGATTTGCCCAAGGGTTCAGGCTTTTCCTAAGGGTTTAGGGTTTAGTATTTAGAATTTAAGGTTTAGTATTTAGAATTTAGGGTTTAGGGTTTAGTATTTTTGACGGATTTATCAATACTAAAAAAAAATATTTTTATAATTGGTACTATTTTTTATTTATCTAAAAACATAATTTTATTTCATTAAATTTTTATTATTTGGTTTCCTTTTTTAAGAGATATCAAATCTCAATTAACTAATTTCTATTGGTGGGTGAATGTAGAGATTCACCTTAGGGGGTGAAGGTAAGTTTTGTTCATCATGAATCTAACCAAGTTATCATATTAAGACAGTGGACCACCTGATCAACAATGCTGGTGTATTTCAAACTGTTCTTTTCGAAGAATTCAGTCAAATTCAAGATGCTAATCACATAATGGTAAGTTTCTTAATTCTTAAGGTTCATTTACGAGTAACTTTGATGGTCATATATATGATGTAAAATGCTTAATTACTTTTGTTATTGAGTAGTATGCTTTATTTGCGTCAAACACAAATTTACACAAATATTTAAATTTGTGTTCCCGTTTATACGTTAAGTACCACACCCATCCCCATAATCAAAGTAATGTCTACATTATTATAAAAACCCGTAAATTCTAATTTTTAAATTCAGACGAATACTTCGCATTAATGTTTTCTATTTTGCGTTTACATTTATCATATATATTTTAAGAAGACCGAAATAGTGTGATAATACTTAAAATATACATAATATTTTAACATGCATGGTGCATGTAGATAGATTCAAGAAATAATAGATTCCAGCTCTTAGAGCTTGATAAGATTGATTATGTCTCTCATTAGAGCTACATTTAGTGAAAAGAAATGAAATGAAAGGAAATAATATTTCAAGAACACTAAGATATAAATAACTCTTTGATTAATATGAAATGGAGAACTGATTTCCTGCAAATAAATAAATAAATAAAATGAAATGGAGAAAAGAGTTGCAAAAGTGGCAACCCTCAAAATTAACTTCGGTATCATTACGTACGTACACATATTCATAACTACATGGACTAACGACTTCTCATGAGACACTATATTGGACATGTCTTATCCTCATATAGTCATATGTTCTATAATTAGCAATATAAGTGTAAACTCAATTTTTGTGACAAAAAAAAAAGTGTAAACTCAATTTCAAAGACCAGTCAAACTCTATATTGAATACTTCATCTAATTTGTATGTTAATTAGGATATCAACTTTTGGGGCACAACATACATCACTTACTTTGCAATTCCTCATCTTCGAAAGAGCAATGGGAAAATTATCGTGATGACTTCTGGATCAGCAAATATACCTTTGCCATTGTCAAGCGTCTATTCAGTAAGATTTTCTCATAGATAAGATAAACATAAATTAACCTTTACCTAGTTACATAATATTGATGTTACTTGATAATTATAATGTTGTAGGCAAGTAAAGCCGCCTTATTAAGATTCTTTGAGACATTAAGAGTTGAACTAAGTCCGGATATCAAAATAATAATTATTTTACCCGGATTTATAGCAACAAATATGACCACTCCTCGCTTCGTTGAAAAGGTAAGTAGTAACAGTTGAATTTGAATATAATTTTTGTCATCCACATACATATACCTTTAACTTACTTGTGTGTGTTTTTGTATGCTTTATTGAAAAATATAGTACGGTTCAGATTTTATCCTGTCAGAATCAGTCGATAAATGCGCAAAAGCAATATTTAGAGGTATTGCTAGAGGAGAGACATACATAGAGGAGCCATCTTGGACGAAATGGATGGTTTTAGTGAAAAATGTGTGTCCTGAAATCGTTGAATACCCACTCAAATATTTATTCCTTCGTTATCTCAAACCTGCGTATTTCAAGTGTGAATGATCATATCAAATCCATCCAAGATCTCTAGTTTTCAATGATGGTTGTGTTCCTAGAATGAACATGAAACTTGTACTTTATTGCTTTGTCTTATATATCAAACTGATGCTTTCCTATGCATATTCCATGAATTGCTCTTTTTTGTCTCAGTTTTTATTTTCTTCCGTGAAACACCAACCAAGATCAGAACCAGTCTTGGGTAATGCATGACAAATATTGACTCTGTCCCTCAAATTTAAAGAACTATAATATATATGTTCTCCTACCTCAAACTGTAAAATTGTTTTCTTACTAAGATTTATTTTAAAATGTTTATGTTCCCCCAAATTTCATAGTCGATCCTCTTGATGATAATACAGACCAAAAACAGCTATGCCTAGCTTAAATTCTGCAACAGTTGCTGAGTCTTTTGTAATCTGACATGATTCACAACCTCCCTCTTTTACATTAATCTTTTAAATTGTTTGTTGTTGTTTACTGAAACTATTAATTCTTACTCGTATATGGTTTTTGGGTGAGCTGTAGGCTTTCGTTTGGGAAATTTGTTTGCATGGTTTTACTTTACAATCATGTTTAACTAATTGTTGCTCGTTCTTGTTATTTTAGTTTTAAAACTTTGAAAATTCAAAATATAAAACCTAAATATTGGAGATTTATGTTTTTTTTTTTTGGAAACCTGAAATTTATGTTTCCTCTTATGATTGTATCATGTAAGGAAATACACTAATCATTACTTGTTAAGAATTACATTATCGTTGTAGGATATAGTTACATAGTGATGAAGCTACAGTGACGGAAGACAAATATCGAGTTTCATTTTACCTTTTTTTTTTTGGACAACGAGTTTCATTTTACCTTTTTACTTTTTTTTTTTGAAACACCAACCTTTCATTAAAAATAAAAGATCAAAAGCTTAGAAGCTTTGATGATACAGAGCAGTCTTTGCGAGTTCGTCCGCAGCAGAATTTAAAGTTCTAGAAACATAAACAAAAGAAACAGAGGAAAAGAAAGTTGATAGTTTCTCGATATCCAAGTTGATTCCGTAGATCTCCACCGGATGTTGCTTCGAGATGAGTGCTTTGACAAGCACTTGGTTATCTGATTTGATACAGATTTTGAAGAGATGGAGGGCTTTCGCATGAAGGAGGGCTTCCCGCACAGCTAGAGCTTCAGCCATCAAGGGTGTTGCGACACAGAGTTCAGTCGATGTGCCAGTCTTCATAACTTGTCCTTGCGGGTTGTATAAGATCCAGCCACACCCTGCAGTCTTATCCTGTGCTCTCCATGCCGCGTCTGTGTGCAGGGTGTAGTGTGTCGTCGCTAGTGCCGCCAAGGGGGGTGTTGTGGTGCTTATCAGCTGACCGGTCTTGTGTACGTTGGTTGTTTGGGCTCCTTGCCATTCTCGAGCCAGTCGCAGGGAGTTAGCGATGATAGTGTTTACGTCTAACGTCCTGTTCTCAAACACCAGCAGATTTCTTGCAGTCCAAATGCACCAAACAACCCACGAGAATATGTTACCTGAAACACCCGTTGGAGGGAGGCAGAGCATATCAGTAGAGGAGCTAAGAGCCTGATCGAAAGGCATCTCCATATCGCTAAGCGTTGTCGTAGTCGGGAGGTTGTCCCAAACTTGTCTGGTGAAGGGACATTTCAGGAACAGATGTTCAGCTGACTCCTGTTCTCCACATCTCGCGCAGGTCACCGGGTGCGACAGAATTCCACGTCGTTGTAGCGCCATTCCTAGCGGTAGAGCATCCTGGACAATTTTCCATAGGAACACTTGAATTTTTGGTGCTGTTTTCAGGGACCAAATGCTTTTGTTCCAGTTGAATGCCTGAAGTCTGTCCTGTTGTTGCTGCTGATTGCCGAGCTGGATCCTCTTGATTTCCTCTTCTTGTTCTTGTCTCTTGACTGCCTCAAAGTAGCCTGACTTGGTTGAGTAAACTCCAGAGTTGTTGGGTATCCAAATCCATTTATCTGAGGCTCCAAACAGGCTTGGCCGCATACATAGTATAGCTTCTGCATATGTTGGCAATATTCTCTCAATCAACGACTTGTTCCACTCGCTAGTTCCCCTTAGTAATAGGTCAGAGACGTAGAGGTCTCTTTCTTCCTCTCGTGCTGGTCCCACTGGACAAATGAGCGAGTCTGTTCTGATCCACGCATCTCTCCATACTCTAATGGAGTTGCCGTCGCCTACCGCTTTTCCCAAATTAGCAATTAAAAGGTCTCTTCCATGTAGGAGCCCTCTCCACCCATGAGAGCAATTAGCTGGCTCGCCTACCGTGAGAAAAGAAGACTTATGGCAGTACTTTCCTCGCAAAACTCTCGAGAGTAGGCAGTCGGGATTAGTAAGCACTCTCCACGACTGTTTGGCTAAGAGAGCTTTATTGAAGAGTTGGATATCGCGGAATCCCAGTCCTCCTAGTTTCTTCGGTTTTGTGAGTTTTGTCCAAGAGGTCCAGCACATCTTCCTCTTATTATCGTTACCATCCCACCAAAATCTCGTATATACCGACTGTATCCGCTTGCAAAGGCTCACGGGGAGCTCGAAGCAAGACATGGTATGTGTCGGGGAGGCTGACAAGACCGATTTGAGCATAGTGAGTTTTCCCGCACTCGATAAGAAGCGGTTGTTCCAGCTTTTAGCCTGTTGTCGGATCCTATCCACAATAGAGGTAAAGAGGTCTCTCTTCCTTCGTCCGAAATGTTCGGGAAGGCCGAGATATTTACCCACTCCTCCTTCTTTTGCAATACCAAGGCGAGATTTGACTCTAGCTCGATATTTACCTTTTTACTTAAAACATGAGTTTTATTACTAAAACGTATTTTTCTTGGCACATCTTTGGATTATGTCGCGACAAAGAAAACCAAATTACATGTTTGTAACTTTTAGTGAACGAAAATTGCAACTCTAGGGAACATAAATCTACTCGCAGAACTTCAGGATCAAGTACTATGATTTAAGAACCAGTTTTATATTAGTATCGTAATTCACGAAAATTTGCAACTTCAACAAAAACAACGTGAGTAGTTGACAAAAATAGATTTGACACTTCAGGCATAGGAAACTCAAATGAGACGTCAGGTAAGCTTATGTTAGCATAGAACATACTTGTATTAAAATCGTACACTGTATCTTTTGATCAAGAACAAGAAGAAATTGTAAATGAAATGGAACTTGGAATACGATGCCAAATTTCTCATGGCAAAGCTTCTTGATGATGGGGATAAGAGCATCTCCAATGAGATGCTATTTTTCACTCTATAATTTACACTAAAATGGAATGACTCTATTATAGAGTAACTTTTGATCCAATTGAACACTCTATAATAGAGTTACTCTATTATAGAGTGAAATATAGAGTAAAATCACTTTTTAACTCCAAATATAGAGTAAAATGTGACATTCCTCTATATCTCACTCTATAATAGAGTTAGAGATGTCAATCATGGACCTGGACCGCGGGTCTGGCCCGTAAAGAACTGTCGCGGGACGGGATTGGGCCGAGATTTTACAGACCCGCAAATTAGCGGGCTTTGCGGGACGGGTCTTTGCGGGACTGGGTCTTTTGCGGGACGGGACGATGCGGGTCTACGGGATTACAAAGACCCGCATTTTTTCCTTTTCAATTTTTGTTTTACCTCAAAAAAATAATAAAAAAGAGTGAAAAAGATAATTTATATGACTTTCCTCTGAAAAAAGAAAAAAACTTCAGCAATGATGATTCGAGCTCCGACGATGATGTTTTGAGCTCCATTAGTGTTTTAATTTGGTGTTTTTTTATTAATTTTGGGATTAGCAGCTTAGATTTGGTGTTTGATTATATTTAGTTTTTATTCATTAAAACTAAAAAATTGGTTATGAATTTAGGAGTTATAAGCTAATGAAAAACATATTCTGAAATTATCTTTAATTGGTATGTAAATATGTTTGAGTGTGACAAAAATAACTATAACTATTTTATTTGGTTAAGATAACATGAACAAGACTAAGCTCTGATCAAAGCGGTAACGAGAATAAGCTATGGTTAGAGCCTTGATCGACTAAGCTATTTAATTCTATAACAATGATGTCGTTCAGCTGAAAGAATTAGTTTTGTTACTGATTAGAGCCTTCTTCGATATGTATTTTATTCTTCATGTTCTCTCGTTACTTATCATTGTTATCTTGTTACATCAATAGAATAGAATATACATTAACATCTCATTTTTACATGCACTTTTGGTTTGGTTATGACTTCATATATATATGTAATCATCTCATGTTCTATATGCACTTTTAATAAAGAAAATATGCATAATATATAACAAATTTTGAAGAATTTGCATTGTAGACATTTCATGTATATTAATTATGTGAACTTGGTTATGTAGGGGAGCAGTCTGAGGCATCTTAGAGCAGCATGCAGCATCAGGAAGTGTTCTGGAGCGGCCTGCAGTGTCAAGCATGATCGGATACATTACATTAATGTATGTCCCGCGGGACAGCCCGTAAAGGAGTGTGTAATTTGCGGTACGGGCTTGGGACGACCTTTTGGAGACCGCAGCCCGCGCGGGCCTGACCCGCCGTGACCCGCAAAAAGATGAACCCGCTGCTGTACGGGACGGGACGGGACGGATCAACCTGTTTGACATCTCTAAATAGAGTTACTCTATTATAGAATGTACCATTGGAGATGCTCTAACAAAATAGTGTATCATTGGAGATGCTCTAACAAGAGATATATGATCATTCTAGTAATGATATTTACATCTTTAGCAAAAAAAAAAGATATATGATCTTGATATAAAGCATGGGTGAACTGGAACTTGGAATAAGATTGCTTTTGTTCACAACTAACATACATGTACATAAACCTGATTATGATATTGCCACAATATTAAATTTAGATTATTCATAAATGTACATGTAATAACATAAACATAATAATTATCGACGGGTAGCTAGCAGACTTTTTTTCCTTATTTCTTTCCCAATCTTTACAAGTAACCAATTCCACATTCTTCCGTTGTGGACGTTCTCGACCCTAGTCACGATGCCCAAAACATCTTCAACATGTAGGATAATCGTTCAATTCCCTCACTCCTGAGCGTCAGATGCAACGCTCAAGCACTCACACTTTAGATCCTTTAGTTCATCGTTTTTAGCAATCAAAATAAACAACAGTTTCCTAAGATAGAAACTAAAAGATTTAACAAGTCATAAAGATTTTTTGCCACTTTTCATATTGATATATGTTGGTATTAGAACGAGAAGTGGGTACAACGACAAACAAGCAAATATGGGTCATGTAAAAATTCAATAACAAAACACAGAAGAAGTTAAGCAAAAAAAATACAATCGGAAGGCTGTTGTGATGTGATCAGATTACAAAGACTCAGCAACGGCTTAAAAAGCCTAAGCCAGGGATAACTGTATTTTGATTTTGTTTATCATCATCCACATCCACATCAACATCCACACAAAAAAAAAGTTATATTGTAAATACAGTAAAAGCCTCAGACCGTCCTAGTCAAATTAGATGCTTTTCAACATTGAGAATTCAGCAACCATTCAATCTAATCATCACCGGCTTCAACTATAGAAACAAGAAATAAATAAAAAAGACAAATCATCAGATCTTCCTATCAAGTGATTGAATCATTAACACTCAGAAATCTTCTCAGCGTTCAACAATCTGGCAAAGTGTTCCTCATTTGAATCAAACTTGAAAAAAAAAAGACCAAATAAAAAAAAGAGAATATTGTACCCCGACGTCCTAAGAAACATCATCATAATTGACGAACAGGATAGCGAGGGGAACTAAATTCAATATAGGCTAATACACACGTCTTACGCTTCACAAGTATGTCATTCAAAGCATTAAATCTTTATAATCATGTAAAAGCCACCACCACCTAACTACATGAGTTAACAAAAACAAAAAGGAAGAACTCAGTCCCTTAGATGTTCATAATGAAATGCGATCATTACCGCTATCATTACAGGTCTGTAAATTGACTCATCACAGTTTTTCCCCCACAAACAAATTATAAAAACAAGATATGTAGTCGCTCAAGTTAAGCTCTCCCGAATCGGCGTCAAACAGCATGAAGCTGTGTAATTGATAAGGGAGGAGATTAGAATAACGAGAGCAGCACGATTAATATTGCTTCAAGGGAACGAATCATATGGGAACGGACATATCCACATCGACTATCTGATGAAGCCAATCGAAAAAACAGTAGACGGTGAACACTAAAATTCGAATTCGCGATAAAACCAGAAAGAGAATTTGAGATCAAACATAAAACAGAAAAACATAGAAAATCGGCTGAACAACTGAATGACGAATTTAGTTAGCGTGTGTGTATAATTGCTATATAGTGATGTCTTGTCGTGGATTAGGGCTTTCGCTGTAGCGGTGTGTCAATGACGAAATTAATCATGGGCTGAAATTGTATTTTCTTTTTATTGTAACGGCCATCATTCTTGAGCCCAAAATTGTATTGCGTTCGTTTCTTGGGCCTAAAATATAAAAATATTCTTTTTTTTTTTTTTTAACACAACTTATATTATAAAAGTTTCAGTGAACAACAAGGTTGGAAATACCTAAAATATTTTATAAAAATATTCTAAAATTAAAATATTTCAGATTTTGAAAATACCTAAAATATTTTATAGACATCGATATTCAATTGGAATCCGGAACCGATCCAGAAAACCAGGTTCAAGTAGTATTTGATCGAGTAAATTTGACCGGTACATACACATCTATCCCACGCACACCTGCATATTTTAAATATGTTAACCCCTGCGGCGGATCAAACCGAGCAGCCACGTGGATAAAGAGTCAGATTCCCAAGCCTAGTGAAAATAATAATATTGTCCACCTCCAAAATCATCCATCTCCTAACCATTCAAACATACAAAAATTAGCAAATGATGTCAAAAAAGGATAGCAAAATGTTTATCAGTGATCAAGAATTGTCTTTGATGCACGTGTGTGACTCCAAAGCAATCGGAAGAACATTCGGAATATGTTTCCACCGTCGAATAGTAATATCTATTCAGTTGTTGACCCAGCCGGATAAACTTAATCCGGAGCTGCTACACCCTTACAATTGGAAATAACCAGCAAAAGAGAATGTAAAACCAATAGCAAGTAGTACCGTTGTAGACTTGTAGGAAAATAGCCTTTAGTCGTAGGAAAATAATAATATTGTGCATCAACAGGTCAGAGTTATCCGGTAGGAGGTATAAATAAATTAGCCCCACGACCCTTTCGGATGAAACGCGACATCACAGCGCCGTTTGGAGTTCCTATGAATAGAGTGATCGCTTGCAAAAAACAAGACATGCAACGCGAAAACCGATAAACGCACTACGTGCACTTTACTTCTTCTCGACAACTGTCGGATTCCTTTCTTTGGATTTTTATACTTCTCGGAATTTCTGTTTCATTTTCATTTTCTGCACCCAAACTAAAATTTCAAGGACAGGAAAAAAAGAAAATAAATACATGTGTGGGATTCTTGCCGTTCTAGGATGCTCCGACGATTCTCAGGCCAAGAGAGTTCGTGTTCTCGAGCTTTCTCGCAGGCAATACTACTTTTCTTTGATTTGTTTTCTCTTCGGTTTCTTTAAAACAAGGAACAGCAAGTTTGATGTTAAACATCGTACGATACAATATCATGTTTGTTTAAGATTTATTATTACAAAGATTTGATCTGATCTAATAGTACCATTTTGTAGTATTATTCTAGGCTCTTTCTGTTGAACTTGACAGAAACAGTGATGCTTGAGCAACTCAATCGTATCCCGTTCCCGTGTGAATAGTTTATGTGAATATCTCTTTGAAAAAATTGTTGGTCCAGAGAAAGTATCAAATATTTAATATTTGATTTTAATAGTTTTTCTTTTCAAAACTTGGTTATAGACTTAGGCACAGAGGACCTGACTGGAGTGGAATATACCAGCATGGAGACAATTACTTGGCCCATGAACGTCTAGCGATCGTCGATCCTGACTCTGGTGACCAACCTCTCTTCAACGAGGACAAGACCATTGCTGTCACGGTACGCTTCAAGATCTTCTTCCATGTGGAGCCATAATAACTGATCTTTTGATATTTTTGGTGCTGAAAATATTATATTTGTTCTTAAGGTCAATGGCGAGATTTATAACCATGAGGAGCTGAGAAAGGATCTGAAGAATCACAAGTTCCGTACCGGCAGTGATTGTGACGTCATTTCTCATCTGGTATATAGTGATTTCATTCTGCTAATTAATGTACTGGTTGTTAGATATTGATCGGAGTTTGTTGTGTGTGTGTTTGTCTTGGAGATATATATATAGTACGAGGAGCATGGTGAGAATTTTGTGGATATGTTGGATGGAGTCTTCTCCTTTGTGTTACTGGACACAAGAGATAACTCGTTCATGGTGGCTCGTGACGCCATTGGTGTCACTTCGCTCTACATAGGTTGGGGACTAGACGGATCTGTGTGGATATCTTCAGAGATGAAAGGCTTACATGAGGAATGTGAACATTTCGAAGTGTTTCCTCCAGGTCATTTGTACTCGAGCAAATCAGGAGGGTTTAAGCAATGGTACAATCCTCCTTGGTACGACGAGTCAGTTCCTTCTACGCCTTATGAGCCTCTCGCAGTTAGACGTGCCTTTGAAGACGTAAGAAAACTTGCCACTTGAAAACAAACTTAAATTCTCTTTTAAAAAATAAAAAAAAAACTTATAGTCTCTTATTTTTTTAATTTGTTTGGTTTTCTATCTAGGCTGTGACTAAGCGGTTGATGAGTGATGTCCCATTTGGAGTTTTACTCTCAGGTGGTCTTGATTCTTCTCTTGTAGCTTCCATCACTGCCCGTCACTTGGCTGGTACTAAAGCAGCTAAGCGATGGGGTTCTCGGCTCCATTCCTTCTGCGTTGGTCTTGAGGTGAGCAGCTATAATAACAGAGTTCCTCTGTTTTCAAAACAGAGTGGATAGTGAAATTCAAATTTTAGCATCACTTTTTGGTTTCTTATTTCCTGTTAGGGCTCGCCGGACTTGAAGGCAGGAAAAGAAGTGGCGGATTATTTGGGGACGGTGCACCATGAGTTCCATTTCACGGTGCAGGACGGGATTGATGCGGTCGAGGATGTGATTTACCATGTTGAGACCTATGATGTGACGACAATCAGAGCTAGCACACCCATGTTCTTGATGTCCCGGAAAATCAAGTCTTTAGGTGTTAAGATGGTTCTCTCCGGTGAAGGTTCTGATGAGATCTTTGGAGGGTATCTTTACTTCCACAAGGCACCTAACAAGAAAGAGTTTCACCAAGAAACCTGTCGCAAGGTAGAATTTTTAATTTAATCACAAATGGACATCATCAAAATAGAGATCTTTTAACTTTTAGTGTGTGTGTGTGTTGCCTTGCAGATCAAGGCTCTTCACAAATACGACTGTTTAAGAGCCAACAAAGCTACCTCTGCCTTTGGTCTAGAGGCGCGTATTCCATTTTTGGACAAAGAGTTTATCAACACTGTTATGTCTCTAGACCCTGAATCCAAAATGGTAATTGAAATCCCAAAACGCAAATTCAATACCTTCTTTCACAAGTTAAGATTTGTTGAAGACATCTTCTATATGGGGGGTTTAGATCAAACCAGAGGAAGGAAGGATTGAGAAATGGGTTCTAAGGAGAGCCTTTGACGATGAAGAACGTCCTTATTTGCCAAAACACATTCTCTACAGGCAGAAAGAGCAGTTTAGTGATGGTGTTGGCTACAGTTGGATTGATGGCCTCAAAGCCCATGCCGCTGAAAATGTACTACAAAACAAAATCTCATATTGATCTCTTCTGTGTAGCTAAATTCTGGTTTATATCTGATTTTTTATGTTCTGGTTTTAGGTTAATGACAAGATGATGTCGAACGCTGCACACATCTTCCCACACAACACTCCACTCACCAAAGAAGCTTACTATTACAGGATGATCTTTGAGAGGTTCTTCCCACAGGTGAGGCTTACAAATTTCCATAAGAGGTATCGGATCTCTTTGGTTTTGTTTTAATCAAATTTACAAACTTGGGAGCTGCGCTTTTTAAGCAGAACTCCGCAAGGCTAACTGTTCCTGGAGGTGCGACCGTGGCGTGCTCGACCGCAAAGGCAGTGGAGTGGGATGCAAACTGGTCCAACAATATGGATCCATCGGGAAGAGCCGCTATCGGAGTTCACCTCTCGGCCTACGACGGCAACAGTAAGGTGGCGGTGTCCTTACCTCCTCTTAAGACAGTTGAAGACATACCGATGATGATGGGACATGGAGTTGTGATTCAGACATGAGTCCGAAGGGGGAAATGGAGGAATCTGTGGTCTTTTTATATATGCTGTCCTAATGGATTAGGTGTTTTGTATGATTTTCAGAATAAAAATGTTTTTTTTTGGTAAAAAATGTTTTTTTTGGTAAAAATGGTTTTCCTTTTTCTAATGAAGATTTGAATGTATGAACTAACGATTTTCCTCCTTCTTTTTGTTTTGTATGTTTGTACATAATTCGTTGTGCTTTATTAATTATAGGAAATATTGTTAAAATAGAACAAAAAAACAGTTTCAATGTCTTTTTGGCATAAATATTTTTTGGTTCATTTTGGATTTAAGATCCTTTTGATCTATTTTAAACAATTATATAGATTATTTTAAGAATCTGAAAAATAGAAAAATATAATTTATATAAACAGAAAGTAATCATATAAAATTATTTTTGTTGAGTGATTATTTTAGTTTGGACTAAAAATTGTTGTAATATAAGAATTTGTTGTTCTTATAGTATTGTTTGGACTAAAAATTGTTTTAGTTTGAAAATATAATTATTCGTTTATTGATTTTTATGATTTATTTAGTTGAATTAAATAAAACTATTGCTGAAAAATTAGTCAATGTAATTTTTCTTTTATTGGTTTTAGATTTTGAATGATTTGTTATTAAATGAGTTGATCAATCCTTTTATCTCACCACACATTAGTCAACATTTGATTCAATATTATATTAAGAAAATGAGACAATACCGTTCTTTAAGTCGTTTTGTATTAATTTAACATCGATCCACAATTTAATTACTGAATAATATAATTTTTAGTAATTTATATAGTTAAATATATATTGATCTAGTGTTTAATATTTTAAATTTAAGTAACAAATTTAATATTTAATACTAATTTAAATATTTTAATTTGATATTTACATACCAAAAATTAAGTTTATTTGAAAAATATGTTGTTTTATGTGCATACTTATTTAAGTTTAATTTTATAATATAAAAATAATTATATTTTATAATATAAAAATAATTATCTTTATCATTTATATGTATATCTTTTTGAAGACCCACAGGCCACAGTTAAGGAAAATGCAGACCTGATCTGTAAACTAAATTTCAATGCATTACTTTGCTTACAACAGTGAAAAAGGACACCCTAGCTTCTTTCTTATGTATTACTTTGTACGGAGGCTGTCTACATTTTCCTGTCTTGACGCTTAGGTAACCTATTGACATGAAGCTCATTTTCGTATAAATCTTAGAGCAAGGCTTCCTAACCACAACACAAGCTGCTACTTCTTCTCCAATGGATAACCAAAAAGAAGATCCTAAGCAACCTCCAAACAAACTTCCTGATCTAACCCTCTTCGAGCAAGCAAATTCTGAAGTTGCTCTTGCTGCCTCCCAAGCTAATTCCCATTTTGCCCCTCGTGTCCATGATTTGGCCTCCTCAAGGTTCTCCATGATGGAAAGTGACGGAGAATCTGAAGATGAAGACGAAGAAGGAACAAATGACAACTACTACGAGTATTTCGATAGCAATGGGTTTGAAGAAGAAGATGAAATCAATGAGTTTCTTGAGGAGCAAGAAAGCAACTCTTACGTTGAGGATGATGATTTCCTGGAGGAAGAAGATGAGATTGACCCCGACCAGTTGTCTTACGAGGAACTGATTGCACTTGGAGAATTCATCGGAGTTGAAAAACGTGGCCTGACGCAGACGGAAATCTCCACGTGTCTGAAGCCATCTAGCTACGTATTTTCACGTAACAATAACGAGATTGATCGTTGTGTGGTTTGCCAAATGGAGTTTGAAGAAGGAGAATCTTTGGTCGTTCTCCAACTTTGTAACCATCCGTACCACTCTGAATGTATAACCAAATGGCTTCAGACAAAGAAAGTTTGTCCCATTTGCGGCTCTGAACCATCTCACGTATAAAATGTCGTAGATATTTCAATCATCGATTAGAAACACGTCGCAAAAATTCATTCTTCACCTGAAATACTTGAAAAAGTTATATACATTCTTCGATTGTACTTGTCTCATAATCATACAAACTTCGTCTTGATGTTACCATATATCGCAATTTCTACTTTTAGCCTCGTAAATGTTTTCTATACGTGAAATTTTAGTTTCTAGTTACATTTTTACCCATTCTATTCATACTTTAGCTTCGTCAATTTTATTTGACGAAAAAAGCTTCATCAATTTTATTTATAATTTAATTCATTGTAATCACCTAAGTATGCTTCAAACAATTAATACCAAACCATAAATTACAATAATAACTTGTAATATATGGTGTGATTGGTAATGACTGTAGGTGATGTCTAGAGCACCATTTATTTCTAAAACACTAAATTCACAGCAATCAAGCTTTATTGACTTTTTAAAAATCACAGCTCCAGAAATAATCTACAGCTGTGTAAGTGCTTTCTAAAGCCAAATATTCAAATCAAATTTTTTGAGCTCTCCATAAAATTTACAGCAATAAAATCTAAAGCCAAAACAAAATATCTACAGCTTTTTTTCTACAGCAAAAATTTTAAAGTTACAACCATTACCAATCAGACCCATAGTTGCTCACGCGAGTCTGCAATAAAAAACAATTAAAATTAGATAACTGAGAATAATCAATATCATACTTTTTGGGAATTATCATAATTACATGTCTCACAGCTTTTTGGAAAATTTGTGTCGCTTGTAAGCCAATAGAGGTGCAGTTGGTCTTTTTGGAATGGGACTTCCATAATTAGCACCAAAGTTAGACATGACATATTAGCTCCACACCTATAAAACTTGTATAAACCCATCAATGTTGTAAGATTTTGTGAAATATTTTTCCTTCACCAAGTTCATTAGCACTCCCCAATTAAATAACTCTTAACTTTTTTTTAAATCCATCACTATCGTATTTGTATGGCTTGCCCATGTAACGGTGAGTTTTTCGTCTTTCAACAAATCTGATGTAGATGGCTAAGCATTCCAGCTACATGTGATCCTCTCAAGACCACTCTCCGCATTTCTCACATGCTACTATTATTTGTTGAATACTTGGACTGGCATTGACACAAACACCTATCATCTTCCATAAATGTACTATCTCCTCTGTAGTCGCATCTGTTGGATTTTCCAGGTTTTCAATGTATTTGCATTTCAAACTAGTGAGGTATTCAAAATCTATTAGTGAAAAACCTCAATGGTTGTGGAGCGATGAGACTCCAAAACTCATGCTTTTTTATGTTAAGTTGGAAACAAAACATAAACAGAACCAGCTTTGATATTCAACCAAATTTCAGCTTTTTGAACTTGATAAACACTTCCAGATTTGATTTATTGAACTCCTCCCATTCATCATTATGTTGAGCGGTCTTTATAGGAAAAAAAACAACTTCATACCATCAATAGGATACACAATGTTTTTGGTTATCAAGGGCTCTCCACCTATGGTAAATATCTTCTTCAAAATTCCTAGTAAATCCATTTTTGAGTCCGCAAAACAATGAAAACTAATTCATGGAAAATTTCGTAAAATTTCAATTTATAATTTTTTTACAATGACTTAATTTCAATTTATATTTTATATTTTATCGAAATACTTTTATTAAATTAATCCTAATAGCAAATACATGAGAAGAATTCATAGAAGACTTCATTAACTAGAGAAGACTTCATAGAAGAAATTTTATTTTAAAGTGATTTTATTTTAAAAGAAATTTTTAATTTTACTTTCTAAACTGATTTACTCTTTTTTTTTTTTTTTTTTTGTCAACGACTACATTCACTATTTATTATTATTTATTTTCTACTTTTACTCTAAAATAAAATATAGTTATAAAATAAAAACACAATTTTATTTTGGATGTACTCAATTTTCTGAGATCCTCCGTATTAAACCAAAATAAAAAGGTATCCTTTATTTTTGAAAAATAAAACATAGAACTGCATCGATCCAAGAAAAATATGTGAAGAGAAAGGAGAAAGAAGATAAGACACCTGTGGAGAGCTTGTGCCAAAAAGATCCGACGGTTCAGATTAACCAAACCTCGTTATAATCCCTTCGTATAAGCCACACGTTTACACGAACACAGAGAAAGAGAGATCGAAAGTTGAGATAAACAAGAATGGTTTCTACGCTTCTTACGTCGTTTGCTCCGGCCACCGTGAGGGTTTACGCCACAACCGCAAAAGGAGCTTCAGGCGGCGCCAAGGAGGAGAAGAATCCCCTCGACTTTGTGCTTGGTTATTTGACAAAGCAAGATCAGTTCTACGAGACTGATCCAATCCTCAAGAAGGTGGAAGGCACCACTGGAGGAGGCCGAGGAACCGTTCGTGGCGGTGGTAAAAGCTCCGCTCCTGTGCCTGTGGCGCCGAAGAAGAACGATGGTGGTGGTGGGCTCGGCGGCTTAGCTGGTCTCTTCAACAAAAAATGATTGAAATCTGCATTATCTATTTGCTTCTTCTGTGTTTATTCTCTAATACATTCTTCAGATTTCAGTCATATATATAAACTGCTCTTTTCTTCATCTTATCTACAAGCTATCAACAGAATGGTATTCCAATATAGTTGTCGATTCAAGTGTTGTTTGCATGCTGGAACCATTCTTTGATATGCATATATGGAGTGTAAAGGATGGTATTCTTCTTTCCTTAATAGCATAGACAATTGGTGATAATTACGAGAGATCATTTTAGCTGTTAACTGGAGCACCTAGCGCTTCCAGTACATCTAGATTAGTTCGTACAACACAAAGTTACTGCTATATCGGCTACTGCTTTGTATGTCATTTTAGTTCCCCGCCTGATATAGTCAATTGCATTTGTTGATACACTCCCCGAGTATAGGACCTATTCAGCGCTGCACGACCTCCAAGAAGAGTAATGATAAGATGCAGAAGGTTTAATTTGGGAAGAGACTACAGGCAAGGGCGAGTCTAGTGTTCTAAAGTGGTAGAGGGAGAACAGGTTAACACAAGCATTAACTAAATGAGGCGGGAACAAGTTGAGCAAAGTCACAAACTGCGGGAGAGGCTTTTGCGAAGAACCAACCTGAATCTAACAAAAAATAAGGTTTAACTAGATTTTGATCCGCGCTTTCTAAGCGCGGATTTATTTCTGTAATTTTTTTTTTGTAAACGAAGTTCTGTAAGGACTTATATCCGTAATTATAATTTCCTTTCATTTCAAAAGCTTTATGAGATCTAGTGTACGCACATAAACTTTAAAACGGAACCGTGATTATGAAGGGACACTTTAAAATACATTACATTGACAATAAAGATTTTGTATGTTCATAGTCAATCTAACGCAATTAATTTGGATTTGGATCTTCTCATTTACCCCAATGGTTCCTATATTTTTAGAACCAGAAAACCAAAGTTAAATTTTTATAATATAGTTTTATAAACTAATAAACATTAACTATATTTAGTTTTAAAATAACTAAATAATATTATTTATAAACTGAAAATCCAAAAAACTGAATTACCAATTTTTACGCTGAATATATAAATTATCCGAAAACCCGTAAAAATATAATATTTAGTTGAATGGATCAAATCTGAATTTAACATATCTATATATATATACATATATTAAAATTAAGATTTAAATGTAATTTATTTATTTCATATATAAAATCAAAATATGAATAATTTTTTTATTAAAATATTAGTTCTATTTAATTTTAATTAGTTATTTGAATATTTGACTAGATTAGCCGGTCCAATTGTGACTTGTTACTCTATCCAATTACATGTTATATATTGAAAACCATATTTGGGTTGATAAGAAAATTAGTCAAAAATCAATCAAACTCACAAAATGATGAAATAGTCCAATATTAAAAGAATTTTTTTTTTGGGTAAAAATATTGAGAAAATATATGAAATGAAAAACTGTAAATTAGAAAACAATTTACAATACTTTTAGTATTTATTTAATATAACCGTAAAATATTTTTTTGCCAATCAAAAAATATTTTGCATAGCTTATTCTATCAAAACTGTATATTCCGTATAACATATGAACCATAGTTAGATTATGATGTATTTTCATTCCATATCGATTATACAATCAAAATCGTGGATAACATTCAGCAAATGTTGCGAATTAATAACTGTCACGAAAACCGTCAATAACTGGACCCAACATTATTTCTATTTTTATTTTAAATTGTTGCGAATTATTATTTAGCAAATGAGTTTCTGAGCAAAGTGAAATTCAACTGACCCAGCAAGTTATCCCCTTATCCTCCTCTGTAAAAAGAGAATAAAGCATGTGCTCCTCCATTATTCCTTTTTCTAGTATTCATATATGGGAGTTGAACAAAGAAAAAAAAAGAATTCATATATGGGTCAAAAATATGTGCACAAAATACAATTTTTATAAATATATTTAATACGATTTGCGGTTTTCAGTATCCTGACAAAAATAGTTTTGTTGTATATATGGAGAACAACTAGAAGTGTTCTATTTGAATTTTTAGTGTCGTTAAGTTATTTATTTGAATATTTAATTTCAATTAGTTATTTGAATATTTGACTAGATTAACCGGTCGAATTGTGACTTTGACTCTATCCAATTACATGTTATATATTGAAAACCATATTTGGGTTGATAAGAAAATTAGTAAAAAAATAATCAATATTATTCAAAAAAAAGTTATTTATTTGGGTTTTCACTAATTCAATTTATAAAAATTGATTATCATATTAAAATCATATTTATGTTAATTTTATTTGGTCTATATACTTTCAATTTTAATTTATTCAGCTTTATTCGAAAACTAACTAACTAACTAACTAACTATATATATTATAACACTTTCCTGAAAAAATATTTTTTATAACATTTTAAGAATTTTAGCTTATATGATTAGAAATTTAATTTATTAGAACACATTATTTTCAGTGATCAATACTTTTAAACAGAGTCTTTATTTTATTTTATTGAACTATTAAGATAAAAATTTAGTAAAATAAAAAAAAGTAATTACAAATCATGATAATTTATATAAAATAAAAATAAAACTTGATAATATTATAATAATATTACATAATTAAGATTTAGCACAAGCAATCTGTCACCAACTATAACATACATTTATTTCATGAAAAATTAATACAAAATAATATATTATTAAAATTATAGTTTAGATATCAAAATTATATTAATAAAACATTTATATACAATAGAAATCATATGAGATATATTGTTTAAATGAATTATGATGATATATTTTAATTAATCAGATTTTTTATTTTTTTTGGTTTAATCAGTTTATAACCAAAACATATTATGCTATTTTTTTAATAATATTACTCATACACAGATATTTATACATTCATCATTAAATCTAGGCTATTTTTTATGTAGATTTGGTTTGATTTTAATTGACTTAGTTTACTGTATAGGAAGTGATATCTGAAAATAAACAATTTTTAAATCTGGTGTAATAACTATTTATTTTGTTAGAAAAAAAGAAAGAAACGGGCTATTTTCAAATTTTGAAAAGGCAAATCGGCGCCTCATATATATTTATTAGGAAAAATAACAAGGAGATAATAAATAAAAAAATAAAACTAAAATAAAAACAAAAACTCCTTTAATATAAAACCTCACTCTCACACTCACTCTCTCTTCCAGTATCTAATATCAGAAAACCTAGATCTATCCCTCTCCTCCTTCACCCCCCAGCGAAAATGCGAGAGATCCTTCACATCCAAGGCGGCCAATGCGGCAACCAGATCGGCGCCAAGTTCTGGGAAGTCGTCTGCGCGGAGCACGGCATAGATCCGACCGGCCGTTACACTGGAGACTCGGATCTCCAGCTCGAGCGCATCAACGTCTACTACAACGAAGCCAGCTGCGGAAGGTTCGTCCCTCGCGCCGTGCTCATGGATCTGGAGCCCGGGACCATGGACAGCCTCAGATCTGGACCCTACGGCCAGACCTTCCGTCCCGATAACTTCGTGTTCGGCCAGTCCGGCGCCGGTAACAACTGGGCCAAGGGGCATTACACCGAAGGCGCTGAGCTTATCGACTCCGTCCTCGATGTTGTTCGTAAGGAGGCTGAGAACTGTGACTGCCTTCAAGGTATGTATAACAAACTCTCTTCTACCAGATCTGTGTGATTTTACTGTCGGTTATTTTATTTATTTACTGTTGGTTATGGTTTTAACTGTGAGCGCTTATTTTTTTTTGTTTGGTTGTGATTAGGGTTTCAGGTGTGTCATTCCTTGGGAGGAGGAACTGGATCTGGGATGGGAACTTTGTTGATATCGAAGATCAGGGAGGAGTATCCAGATCGGATGATGTTGACCTTCTCTGTGTTCCCTTCCCCTAAGGTCTCTGACACTGTCGTTGAGCCTTACAACGCTACTCTCTCTGTTCACCAGCTGGTTGAGAATGCTGATGAGTGCATGGTTCTTGATAACGAGGCCTTGTATGATATTTGCTTCAGGACTCTTAAGCTCACTACCCCTAGCTGTAAGTCCTACCACCTTTGGTTCACGTTCCTCTGTAGTCTTCAGATCTGTTGAGTTTATCATATTTGTGAACTTGATTTGGTCATTTTGTCTTATAGCAATTTTATTTTAACATATTGTTTTGATGCTGTTTCTAGTGCTCTGTTCTTTTCTTTTGATTTAAAATTGATTTTCAGTATCCTGTTCTTGTATAGGAGAGCATGATTATTGACTGCCTTAGCGATAAGAAAGTGTACTTACTGCGCTTTATTGTAGTGATTTCTTCAAGCTCTATGTTGTATTCATACATGTTTTTGTTTTATGTTTATGTGTATTATGATGATGAGGTAACTCATATATGTGTTTCGCTCTCTTTTTTATGTAGTTGGTGATTTGAACCATTTGATATCTGCCACAATGTCTGGAGTAACCTGCTGTCTGAGATTTCCTGGTCAGCTTAACTCTGACCTCCGTAAGCTTGCGGTCAATCTGATCCCATTCCCTCGTCTTCACTTCTTCATGGTGGGTTTTGCTCCTCTCACCTCCAGAGGCTCTCAGCAGTACCGTTCCCTCACCGTCCCTGAACTCACCCAGCAAATGTGGGACTCCAAGAACATGATGTGTGCTGCTGACCCAAGACACGGCCGCTACCTCACAGCGTCCGCCATGTTCCGTGGCAAGATGAGCACGAAGGAAGTCGATGAGCAGATGCTGAACGTGCAGAACAAGAACTCATCCTACTTCGTTGAGTGGATTCCCAACAATGTGAAGTCAACGGTCTGTGACATCCCACCTACTGGTCTGAAGATGGCTTCCACTTTCATTGGGAACTCAACATCGATCCAGGAGATGTTCAGGCGTGTGAGTGAGCAGTTCACAGCTATGTTCAGGAGGAAGGCTTTCTTGCACTGGTACACAGGTGAAGGAATGGACGAGATGGAGTTCACGGAGGCAGAGAGCAACATGAATGATCTTGTCTCAGAGTACCAACAATACCAAGACGCAACTGCTGATGAAGAAGGTGAGTACGAGGATGAGGAAGAAGGAGACTACCAACAAGAGGAGGAGTACTGAGAGTAAGCGTGTACCCCCCTTTTAAAACCTATCTCTAGTTATTTGTTTTTTATCAAGGAAGCCTCAACTACCAGTTGCAGGTTTCTTTACTGCTTGTATTGACAAACTCTGGATCTTGTTGACTTATGTGTGCTGTTTGTGTACCTTTTGTACTTTAATTTGGTTCAGTCTTTCTATTTCCTTCTCTAGTTTGATCAATATTCTATTAATCTAACGTCTGGGCAATGTTTTTTTAACGTTTATGAAGATACTAATATTTCCTAAAGATATATGGAATATTCTAAACTGAACAAAATCGTTGAAAATTCAAACAAGTTCGAATAATGAAGTTTCACTTGTGGATTTCTCTCTTTACCATCTGATAGTAACATTCTTTTTGTCTCTTCATCTTTCATTTCGGCTGCGTATTCTCGTAATTTCAGTTTTGATCAATAATTGGCTTTGTAGAAGTAAATGCAGAAAAAAAAGAAACTCAGGTGAAGAAAGCAAGTCACCCTTCACCCTTGTTCCCTAATCCTTACAATGGTCAATGTCTCAATGGACACGCAAAAATAACACAAAATCATCTATTACTCTTCATCTTCTGAAGTTAATATGCAATTGTGCTGTATAGTTGTTGTTGTTGTTGTCTGTGCTTTAGATTCACGTTTTTGTGTACTTATGTTCCTACTTTGCGTTTATCATTGTAGGACAATAGTCAATAATTAATGCACTCTTGCGCTAAATACCTTGCGTGTTCGCTACATAACCAAAAGGTTATTACCAAAGTAAATAAAAAAATCCGGTTCACGTTGCCCATCATCACCTGTCCCGTCGTTTTTCCTGATCAGAGAGGACACGCAATCCTTGGCTTCTACGCTACACTCTCTTTCCGGACGGACCACAGACCAAAAGAAAAACACACACTATTATGTGTTGAACACAAATTTATATATTTTCTCTCAAAAGTGCGTAATAACGAACGCAACAATTCAAATCTATAAGATGTCAATCTCCGGTAACGCCGTGGCATTCCTCCGGCGTAGGCTACTCCCAACGACGCTAATCCACGTCACGGCTCTCGACGGCATCGTGAACGTCAATTCACTCTTCTCGCTCGCTCTTTTCCTCGGCCTCACAACAAGCGGAAACATCACCTTCCCCGTTTCCGGAAACCAACATCTTCGCCGGTGTATAGCCGCAAAAGGCCCAGCATTAGCGGAAAGGCTAGTCTCAAGCCACGTTTACTCTTTCAGCTTCTTTCTCTTCTCCAGCCTCATCGCTATGTCTCTCAAGCAAGCAATCCGGACAACAACAACAACAACGACCAACGAGGCGCGTGTGCTGAACGCGGGAATGGGGCGCGTGAATTTGGCGGCTTTGAGAGTTGGAATCGTGGCTTCGTGTGTTGGATCTGTTTTGGGATGTGGGTTCTTGACGATGGCCTTAGTGGATCTTGTTCAGGTCAAGCTTGGACCTTTGGAATGTAAGAAAAGCTTCGACACACTTGCAGCTATCGTTCCTCTTGTTGTGCTTGTTCCTTCTGCACTTCTTATCTATGTCTTACTTGTACTCTACGCTTTCATTTATTAATAACTTTTATTGATATCTGATTTTGTTAAATATTGAGTTAGATCACTCTTCTATGTTACTCTGCCACTTCACGCAGAGTTGAAATACACAACTATATAAACATTGAATTAACACTAAACAGAGAAACGCAAATATACTGTATTTTCCTTGTCATCTATATATTGTTAGATTGGCCACAGACAATTCCTCTGTGTTGTTTCTGATTCAGTTTTTATGTTTAACTGCCTTCATGCAGAACTCGAATGTTTTTAAGTACGCACAACTAGTCTTTGAATTAATATTAGACAGAGAGACTAATAAAGCATCATTGATACAGTTTCTTTCAATACAAGTCAAACAAGGAAAGATATACGATCGAAATTGTTCTGTGATTTGATGTTCTTCGTACTTTGGAAAGAGGATTCTAATAATAAAGTGAACCTGCAAAGATAGAGAGATAAGGGGAATGTTAGAAGGAAACAGAGAAAGACATGGGATTGTAACAAAGATCATTATGTAAGAGAATATGCCTTGCCACCAGTTTCCTCTTGATGCGTCCAGCGAGTTGTTTCCACTAGCATCATTGTCTTCTCTTGGATGAGCCTTGTTAACCTGATCGATTATTTATTTTGTAAAAAAAAGTCAGGTACCTATATTTACCTTGAAGGTTAAAGTGAACGATGTGAATCATGAGCAATAGGAATATATATGATTAGGACTCACGGTAGGGTAAGTATGGTTACTGGTGGATCCAGAGTAAACGTCTTGACCACCGTAGTAAAGAGATGAACTTAAATTACAGGTTGTAGATTCTTTACGTTGGCCTGTGAAGAAACCACAAAAAACCGAGGAAATAGTGTATTCGTTAGACCAGCTGGATTCAGATTATTTTCTTGACTAAAGAATTGTAAGTCTTGGCATTATATCTCTATGTATTCAAAGCTTGTTTGTGATGGACAGAAAACAGTAGAACTTTGGAATTTATTCTGATATATATGGTAAGAACGGTATGTTTTTTGGTTAGTTTTAAGCAAAAGGAAGCAATCTGGACAATTCTTCAACAAAATCTTCATGTTCTTGATTGACTTAATTAATACTAAATCAGATAAAGCAACTTGAGCAATTCTTGAATTAAGAATGACATGTTCTCGTGAGGAAACAGAGCGTTTCCTGAAAAAACTTGGCTTAATGTAAAGGAAACAGTTCCCAAGACAAAATTAGTTGTAGAAAAAAAACTTTTCCACTGACCTAGGGACCCATGTTTGGAGCTTAGAATGTTTACTGTCGTTTCCTGAAAACTCGAAGAAAAAAAAGGAAGAATGAATCTCAAGAATTAGCCAGTAAGAAAATAACATAAGGAACTATATGAGATATTAAACGAACCTTGGAGGGAGGAGGGAAAATAGATTTGAAGGTGGAGGAGGAAGAAGGTTCCTTGGGGCCAAAGAATGAAGAAGAAGATGATCTCGCATTTCCTTTACCTTCCATTACTAATTTTTTTTTCTTTCTAAGATGAATCAGTTTTTAAATTAAAGCAGATAAATGTGTAGAGAAGATGATGAAGAAACAAGGAGAAGATAGTTTGATGAGCTGTGTAGCCACAACAAGATCAGTGGGTATATATAGAGACAATGTTTGCTATTATGATCACGTGACAATTCAAACAAAAAAAACTAGCCTCATTGAGATTTAGTTAATTCGGTTTGCTTTTTGGGATTTCCTTCTAGTCAAATTATTCTTGGAATTTTGACAAATCTTGTAGGACATAAAGATGTCAAGGGAAAGAATATTTTCAACTTCTGTAACTTTCCAGCCTTTCTTGACAAGAAAGAGCCAAACATAATTGTATATGAGCTTCTTCAATCCCGCTGGAGTCTTAACATTAAGATTAAGCGGCGAAAAGATCTTAATGTCATTTCCGAAAGATTTCAACAGAAATGTCGCATTGATAAAGAATAGTCAAATATCTTTGATCCCGTACTAAAAATGTTCTCCTTGTCTCGTCAAGTGGATGCCATATAGTGTATACTTATGTTGCTTTTTCAATAAGAAGGTAAAGGATACGAAGAATAATATTGAACGATCACATAATATTCGAGACGCACAGGAAGGGAGTTGGCCATGGGCGCTTTAAATCAGTAGTCTACATGGCAGTTACTTTGCAGACTTCTTACTAGTTCTGTAATAGCTCATCATTTATTTTGTCAACAATTATCATATTTGAAAACAAAAATACTAAAACGTGAGCGGCAGGATTCGAACCTGCGCGGGCAAAGCCCACATGATTTCTAGTCATGCCCGATAACCACTCCGGCACGCCCACAAGCACAACAATCCGTATCTACTAAATTGTTCATCAAGAAATAATACAGAGGGTACCCTTTCAACAAGCTGAGAGGCCAGGAAGAGAAATGTGGAGAACTTGTCAACTCCTCAGAATCTTATCTATAAAAGATAGTTATACAAAAGTTGTCTTTGACTAGTAGTGTGAAGCATCAGAACAAGCATCTGGATTGTCTCTCAAACTAAAGTATTTTTTTCTTGTGATTTGACAATTATCTTTTTTTTTCCCATCTCCATTGATCTAATTGTGTTAATTCTTCAAGAGAACATATTCTGGATCTTGATTAATTAAGCTAGACTTTCCCTTTTTATATTGTTGAGTTGAGAGCGTGCACGAAATAAATACGATGCACACAAAAGTCATTCATGAATAACAACCGCAAACCTTTCTTGCTGTTGAACTCAAGACTAAAAAATACATTAATTATGAATGAAAACAAAGAGGAAGAAGAACAACCGTAATGCAAAGTGAGAAGAGGAGAAGATGGATGGGAAAAATCAATAAGAGGAGGAAAACGAAGACGAAAAAAAGAAGAATAGTAATGAGAAAGAACAAAGGGAGGAGGAGAAAGAAGAGAATGTGAAAAATGTAAGTAACATAGTATTCTTGTTTGAGGAGAACAAAATGAAATACAAAAAATATGAAAAAGATCATTGTTTTTTGTTAGTGAGGTCTATGCTAATCAATTCAAATCAATAACATTCAACTGTTTGTATTAAAGTATAATTTCCGTTCTATCAACAAACATGGTGGCATCAACAGTAAAGAATTAACGTTCATAATCTACATAAAGGCAGAAACTGATTCATAATCAGCCTCATCATTTTGCGGCGTAAACAACGATGGGGCTTCTCACAAAGTGGAATCCATCAGACCAGATCAGTTGTGCAGACACAAGTTTTCCAGCTTCTGGACCATTGCCTGAAACGGTCACCGTGAAAGACTTCTTCTCGTACATTGACTTTAAAGAGAAGACATTTGGAATGACCTTGACATTGAGTTCAGATCCCACTACCTTTGCTTTATAGGTCGTGTTAGACGTTCCCACGTTTGTGACTGTCCTACGGAAAGTCACTTCGAAGGGTTTTGTCGCCAAGACTTGAGCAGTCATAGAAGGATAATTTAGGTTTCGGGGTAAAGATCCAGACTGTTCTTTTGTGCAGTTTTTGCCTTCAAAGATGAGTCTGAAGGTCTTTGCGGTATAGTTCAAGCCGCACAGAAAAGCGATGTAGTCGACTTTATTAGCTTCATAGACGAGTCCAGGATGAATTGCGGCTACCGGATCGACATGGCCCGCTCCGTAAGAGAACTCGGCCATCTCGTCTAGCGAAGAAGTGGATGCATTCATTGGCCAAGCTGAACAAAACAGAGTACTCTAAATATTTCTTGCTGCACAAGAAAATTGTGATTCTAGGACAAAGTAGCAGAGTCTTTTTTACTTACCGGTAGTCATGATGGCGGATTTGATCATGGAAGGAGACCAGCGAGGGTGAAACGTTTTGAGATATGCAGCTACACCAGCAATATGCGGACAAGACATTGAAGTTCCACTAAGAATAGAGTACTTTACATGTCTTGTGTCTGATAGGCTCGGTGGATCGTCAGGAGAATAAGCAGCGAGAATCTCTGTTCCTGGTGCTGTTATATCCGGCTTCAAAATATCAGGAACGATTGGGTTCGGGCCACGAGAAGAGTAGGAAGCAATGACTGGAGCTTTCTGGTTATAGATCGTCTCACTTTTCAAAACAGCCGCTTTAGGGTTTCTGACCGAAAAAGAAAACCTAGCTTTTGAGAAACAATTTTTTTTTTATGAAATATAATTAAACAGAGAAACGAGATTTTTACTTTGTGGAGTTCATATACGTGAGGACGATATTATACTCGGCTGCGGCTAGAACAGAGACAGGGAAAGAGAAAACAAAGGCAGTGTCTCCTGTGCTGCTCCCAACAATGGACGCCACGGCTCCCAAACTTTTTGCTTCTTCGATATAATCCGATGAATCGCACAACACAATCTTCCCCCTGACCAGTTTCTTGTCTAGACATCCTCGAGAGCATAATCTGAAACAAACAGCAATTGCAATTTTATAACCGGCCTTGTGAAAAAAACAAACAAAAAGGTTGATTCTTGGAATACAAGTTACCTAGCTGCAGTTGCATTGCAACTACTAGAAGCTGATTCCCCGTACACCAGAGGGTACTTTGTTCCTTTAAGATCAAATGTATTTACCGATCTTCCCTGTTTTTTTGTAACAAGCATTAACGTTAGAAAAGGACATCATGAATGTGTTTCAAAAGAACATAGCAACTCACGACAACTGTCCTTCCGTCTCCGAGAACAACTTTGGTAAGGAAAGCACGGTTGGTGTTACTAGCTCCGACCGTGAATAACCACGGCGCGACGCTCGAGACCGTGCTAAGAACTGGACCCTCGTTTCCAGCGGCATTCACTGTGAGAATTCCCTTGGCCATGGCATGGAGAGCCCCGATTGCGATCGGGTCCACCTCCAACCGTAAACCGTAATCCGCACCGATGGAGATGGTGATGAGGTCCACGTTGTCTGCTATCGCATCGTCAAACGCGGATAGAATCCCATGAGAAGGACACTTTGTGATGCCACAGACTTTGTAAACCGATATCCTTGCGGCGGGAACGCCACCTCTTGCGGTTCCGTTGCCGAGTCCGTAAAAGCTCACGTCATCAACAGCGTTTCCAGCTGCCGTGGACGCTGTATGAGTTCCATGTCCCTCGCTGTCCATCGCTGACTGAGGAACCCCCTCTAATTCCGGGGTGTAGTACCTAGCTCCAATTAGCTTGCTGTATTTTATACAACAACATCAAAAATTGACTATAACATATGCAATATAACTGTATGATCAAATTTGATGAATCATTTTATATATACTTGTTGCAAGTGAAGTTTTTGCCGCCTTGGCATGTTCCTTTCCATTTCTTAGGAGGGGGACCAAAGCCCTTGTCACTGAAGCTGTCGGATAAAGGGTAAATTCCACTGTCGATGACACCGATGATGATATCGCTCTCTATGCTAAGGTGTCGCTTTGCCCTTTTGCCTTCCTTGAGACCCATGAAATCCCATGAAGCCGTCGTTTGTATTTTCAGATTCTTGCTAGGAAACACCGACACAACATCTTCCATACCTAAGAAAAATGAATACACAAAACAATATATTTTTAACTAAAAACATACAAAGGTTAATTATAAGCATAGAGAAGAATAGTCTGAAACCAAACAAGGAGAGACGAATAATCTCGATATATATAATTTATGAAATTTACAATTTTTTTTTTTTTTTTTTTTTTTTTTTTGAATTGAATGTTAAATTTAATTCAAAGAAAAAAGACAGTTTCTACAACAAGTGTAACCTTTTTGAAATAAAAAGCTGAAAAGAAAACTATCTTTCTATCTCCAATCTCCTATAATAAAATCATCTGGTTTCAAACCAGAACTCCATCGCCTTTTCAAAACCTTTACCCCCCTTCCTCTGTAAAATGGTAATCTTGTTTCTCATATACTTGTCAATCATTCTGCTCACAAACCCCACTGGTCTTGGTTCTTCCCCGTGCCTTCTTCTATTCCTCTCCATCCAGATTGTGTGAATTGTCAGTTGCAGTACATATCTCACAACAAACAAAGTCACTTTATCCCATCCTTCATTCTTCACAGCAAGCTCAATGACATTCTCCCAATCAACTACGAATCTGTCTTTCAAGACTCCCTTCAATAGCGTCTCCCATATTTGTTTAGAGTAAGAGCACTTAAAAAACAAATGATTCCTCGTCTCCAAAGGTTCTTGACACAACACACACGAAGCATCAACATTCTCATTCCAACTTCTCATTCTATCTCCCGTTGACAATCTCCCATGCATTGCTATCCAAGTAATAAACGAGTACTTTGGAGTAGCATTCTTAAACCACACAGCTTCATACCAAGAACACTCGACATGTCTTTCTCTCACACTTAACCAAGTTCCATGAGTTAAGAATCTTCTTTTATACCTTCCTTTTTCATCCCTCCACAAAGAGATATCCTCCTCATTTGAGTTTCTCATTTTATACTTCTCGATCTCTTCTTCTACTCTGTTCCAAATCTGGTTTCGATGCCTCTTCTTTCTGTGACCTCTACACTCTGCCACAGTCGCTTCCATCTGAATACCAAACCCAAAACATCCTCTTTCACCCACAACATCTTTAATACATCCCATAGGAGACCACTTTTCATACCAAAAAGAAGTTCTTTCCCCATTCTTCACTTCAACACTGTAAAAGGTTTTTGCAATATCTCGATATTTAAGGAGCTTTCTCCACATCCAAGAGCCCATCTGAGTGTTTTCCTTCACCATCCAAATCGACCCTTTCCTGATGAGATACACTTTAACCCAGTTAACCCAGAGTGATTTAGCTGAAAGAATCCTCCATATCAGCTTTAAACAACACACTGTATTCACTTCTTTCAACGGCCTCAACCCAAGACCTCCCTCCTTCTTCGATTTGCAGATATCAGACCATGCTATTTTTGCTTTATTCCCATTCAAATCCGGTCCTGACCATAAGAAAGCCGCGCAAAGCCTTTCTATTTCCTTAATACATCCACTTGGTAGCCTAAATGCAGCCATCCAGAAGTTAGTTAAGCTCATAATCACAGAGTTTATTAACTGGAGACGACCTGCATACGAAAGAAACCTTCCTGTCCACGACCCTATTCTCTTTCTGATCTTCTCCACCAGGGGAAGATAATCGGCCACAGTCATGTTTTTTGTCATAAGGGGAAGCCCCAAATAACGAACAGGTAAGTCTCCTGCTGCAAAGTGAAAAAGCTTTGATATCTCCTCCTTCTTTTCTTCTTCAATTCCCGCCAAGAACAAGACAGACTTCTCCCTGCTTATTTTTAAACCACTCATCTTGTCAAAAGTATCCAAAACCTCCAGAATCCCTTCAATGGATCTCTTTCTTCCATCTGCAAAGATCATCAAATCATCTGCAAAGCAGAGATGAGTTAGCTCAATGTTCTTGCACTTCGGGTGATAGCCAATCCTTTCTTTAGTCACTGCTTCATCTAACATCTTGGACAGAACATTCATACAGATTACAAAAAGATACGGTGAAAGCGAACAGCCCTGACGTAATCCTCTCTTACTCTGAAAATATCCTGCCAATTCCCCATTTATTTGTACTGAAAAAGAAGCAGAGGTAACACAAAGCTCTATCCATCTTCTAAACTTCTCCGGCAAACCAAGAGCTTCTAGTGTGTTGAGAAGGAAAGACCATTGCACTGAATCAAACGCCTTTGATATATCTATTTGCATAGCACATCTTGGAGAAATAGATTCTTTATGATAGTCTTTAACCAACTCAGAAGCTAGCAAGACATTTTCCATAAGCAAACGCTCTTTAATGAATGCCGATTGATTCAGAGAAATGAACTTGGGCAAGACACCTTTTAGTCTATTAGCAAGGATTTTTGAGATCACCTTATACAAAACATTGCAGCATGAGATGGGTCTGTAATCCTTCATCATCTTTGCATCCCCCTTCTTAGGAATTAAAGCCAAAATTGTCGAGTTAAGCCCCTTCGGCAGGAACCCTTTTGCAAAGAAAGACTGAACCGCAACTGTAACATCCTCTCCTATTATACTCCATGCTCCCTTAAAAAACTCCATTGTGTACCCATCAGGCCCTGGTGATTTATCTCTAGGCATCCGAAACAAAACCTCCTTTATCTCCTCTTTGGTTACTTCTCTTTCAAGTTTGAGACTATCCACTTGAGAACATTTGAACCCCAGAAGCTCTTCTAATCTCTCTACCGTTACTCCCTCAAAATCTTGAGGTTGAAACTCCATAAAATCTTTAAAATAGCTCCCAGCTTCCTCTTTTACATCCTCCTCCGTTTTTGCGACAGAACCATCAGCTCTCTGAATCTCATGAATAGCATTTTGCACTTCTCTTAACTTTACAATTTAGTTAATGTTCAATTTAATAAGACACTTACTTGCTAGTATCTTTATCTCGTTTTCTGTTAGCCAGGCCGCAAATCCGTTGAAACTTCTTTTATAATTCCTAACCAATCGATTCTCAATTAAACTACAAAAATATTAGCATATGTTGTAAGAATCCTTAGTGTTCGTATGTTGGATCATTTGATCCTTTTAAACTCCCATAAATTAAAACATATATTCGATATTTGACTACAATCGATATATAGTGTGAAACCTTTATATGGAAAAATATTTACTCAGAATCGATCTATAATATAATAATAATTTACTACACCTCTCTCCGGTGACTTCTTGAAGAATACTAGTGTGATGGTCCATTGGCATGTAGTTAACACGAGCAGGAAGTGCCCCCATATATACTATATAAACCTACAAAGATCATTACCAATATCATCATGATGGCTTGTCAAAAATTAGAACCAAGAGATGATCATGATGATAACAAATTAAGGACAATATGTGAGACTACCTGTTTGTCTTGTTCATTTCTGACTTCTGAGGCGCAACTCACAAACAAGACAACTAGACAAGAGATGAGAAGACAATATGAGCCTGAAGGTTTTGCCATTTTCGATTTGATTTATTAAAAAGTGTTATCAGATTGTGAGAAAAACGATAGTTGTAGGGAAAGATAATGTACGGGGTGTATAGGAACGCAATCAAAGTCCTCAGATTTTTTCCTCTAATTAATACAATATATTATTGGCAATACAATGCACATTCCATATATATTAATGTATTTTATTGGAATGTTTAATTTGTTACCGTTTTTATCCAACTCTCCTTTTATTCAAGGGAAATTCGGGAAAAGAGAACTAAAAAGCTATGTCTTTGTCCCCTTAGAACAAAATCAATTTTTTCTACTTTTGGACTACTACTACCCTTCAAGGTTATAAAAAATCATATAAATTAATTTAGAAAGCCAAAAAATAAAGAAAAATATGAAACATGAAGTACTCAAGTAAGTGTATATATGAAAAATAAAATTTTTATAAAAAAATATTTGGAATAACAATTTGCAAAATGATCTAAAAGTGTAAATATATCAGATCTACCATCTACGGCGTTTCAGATTATGCAATCTACTACAACTACAATGATCTACAAGTGGTAGACTGCGAAATACACCAAAAACATATAAATCTACATAGGCAGAGTACATAATCTATATTCTATACACTTGTCTGAATAACTGGTAGATCGTAAGCCCTAATAAATGTTCTTATGTCTTCCTTCGAAGAATATTCTTTCTTCTAAGTTCTCATTTGTCTACTGTCTCGGTATTGACTATCTACCTATTCATCCATATTCTACCAGTTGTAGAACGTACCTTCTACCGGATTCGTAACCAAATCCTAAAATTTAGGAAATAACTATCACAAAATATTACCTAAATCTATTAAATCTTTTTTATTTCCTTTTTTAAAATTGTGTTCCCTAATTTTCAGTTCATCGTTGCCAACCACTGTTTAGAAAAAAACGTGTTCCTTCTTCTCCTTTTCATAGTTCTTCTAAACTTTTGGCAATCAAATCTTCAAAAATGCACATCTATGTCTATTCTGGTTTTTGGAAATCATCGGGAAGAAACGGTTGGAAATTTCATATTGATGAAAAAAATGGAGGTAGATTACTTACTTTGGACACAAGCAAAACTGTTGAGTACCTTACGTGCCTCCTTTATGTAAGTTTGTAATCAGAAGTTATAAACAATAATTTGAAGTAGTGCAGTGGTTGACGTTGTAGTTAGAAGTACCAAGGTCATGTATTCGATTCTCCCCTTCTACATTTTTTTTCAAGAATTTTTATCCTACACTAAGCAGTGGATCAATCGTTCCTAATTGTAATAGTTTGTTCCAAATTTTCCTAATATTTTCAGAACCAAAATAAGAGTCAAAGAAGAGATTCATAAACAATGCTAAATAATAGAGTTTACAGTCAAATAAGAGTCAAAGAAGAGATTCTTGCGCAGAAAACCTAAGAGGCCTCCTCGCAAATAGAAACCACAACTCGTGAAGCTTCGAAACCTTGAGCTGCTTGCATAAGAAGCTGTGAATGATCCTCCCTGAGTAAATGAGCTTGTTCTCTATGATTGCCAGAATCGGACCGAAGACAGGATCTTTCAAAACTTCGTCATACTCATCCTTCAAAATAACCTTCACGTCGTCCAGCATTCCACGTCTACACGTGTTGTTGATCTTATCAATCTGGGGCTCAGCTTCTGCAAGCAAGCGTCTTGGAAACTGGTATGCCATGCCTACAAAAATATAACCAAAAGGTTGATGATGTTAGTAATGTCTTTAAGGAAACCCAAAAATAAACAACAAACAAAATAGTGTAACAGAGTGAGATTTAATACTGCTAATATACAGTTGGGTCTACATACATATAGGATTCCAAAGAAACTATATCTCAAACTCACATTCAACAATCTCACAATCAACACAACCACAAACTATAATGATTTTTTAACAATGAAAACTCGTCCAAGTCTATAGTTGAACATATATGGCCATCTCATCCTACTCTCTTTCTCACAATCAAGTAAAATCGTTCACTAAATATAACTAAATATATGAATTCCAATCAATAAACTTGAATCAATTACAGTTTCTACTCCATTAAACCATTTTAAATAAAAGATATGCATTTGATAAACTATAACACCTTCAAGAACCATCAAACCCGAGAACATACAACATGAAGTAAAAAGAACAAAAAAAAAATCCCAAAATTGCTCGATTTATACTCGAATTTATAATGATTAACAACAATACATGCACTTCAGTGTGTACCCAATACATGCAAATGACAAAAAAAAAACGAAAAGGGGATCTTAAAAACCCTAACCTTCAATTTTGGGGAAAAGAGGGACTGAGCTTTAAATCAACAACGTTTCTGTTCTTAATTAGTGATGGAAGCTTCGTCCGCCTCCTGCTTACTCCGATTTGCGCTGTCCGGAGAAAACAAGGTGAGATAGGAGTTCAGAGATGGAGGAAGGAAGAGGAAATGATTTCTACATTACCAGAGAAAAAGGAAGAAGGAGAACGGAGGACGGAATGATGGATCGCCGGAGGAGAACGAAGACGCGCCGGAGAAGAGAGTGAAAAGGGGCTTCGCGTTTTTTCTCCACCACCGTACGCGAAGAAGAAGAGAGAGTTGATTTTTGTTTCTTCTATTTTAACTTTTATTTACTTTTACTCTTCAACTATATTATTATATTATTTACTATTATTTACAAATATATATTGGATTACTAACAATTTTTTAAAAACATTATATTTGTTGATTTGAGAAAACATAATCGGAGGACAGTTTTGGGTTTTTTTTTTAATTTGTTCTAAGGGGACAAGAGAAGTTTAAATCATTCTAGGGGGACAAAGACATTGCTTTTTAGTTCTCTTTTCCCAAATTTCCCTTTATTCAATTGTTTGTTGTTCATGAATACAGCCAAATACCAAATAGAAAGATCCACCATTTGACTTGCATATATATTCTCATTCATAAATAAAATTAAACATTTAAATTTTTAATTGATTAATCATTAATCATATACTATTAATTGAGAACACAGTTTACTGAAAACTTTATGATTTGATTAACGCTAAAATATGACCCGGCTAAGCTGTTGTGTACTGATGATTCAAATGTGATTCAACTCTACCTAAGACAAACGATCTCAGAAGTCACTAATTCAAAATTAAGTTCTCCGTCCGCTTCTCAATCCCGTCGTTGAATCCTTAAAACATTCACCAATTTTCAGTCTAATGGGAACACATACGATCCTCCCATGATCTTCCAAAGTTTCTGCAACATAACAGTTTCTCGATATCTTGAAAGTGATCTGAAGCTTACCATTGGTTCCGGAACTCCAACTTAGCCACAATATTTTTCGGTTTGACTTCAAGCTGTTTCTTCTAATACTTGCATAGAAAGCAAAGATCACCACAATAAAATCATTACTCCAGTGACAGAGACGTCAATTTCTATAGCTTCCCTGACATATCTTATATTAAGGTAATCTTCATATGTAATCTCCCACACTCATATCTGATCGGGATCATTCTCTAGAAAGTCCATCTCAAACTGTGTATTTTTTCTTCTTCTCTACCTTTGTTTCTTTTTTGTCTTTGCTCCGAACTATTTCTTGCGGATCATATCATCATTGCAGCCATTCCACAGACACACCACATGAAACTCTGACTCAGTTCTGCCATCACCGCCATGCTCTTAAAATGGATTTTTTTATGATTCTAGTTGCATTCACCATCTCGAATGAAGATTTTTTTTTGTATCAATTGATGCAATTTATATTTCACGTTGAACATGCTCATCTGTTTAATCCCCTGGATGAATTCAATATTAAAATATATTTTTTCTGAAGATACAATATTTTCTTTTTACTACACAAGTCAACTGCAAGAACGACGGAAACAATATAAAATACAGTCTTTTATGTATTCAATAGACTTGGGCTATAATAAGTTAAAACAATTAATAGAGGAAACGGAGGACTGAAGTAGAAAGCTTTTTTCTCACATAGAGGCTTTGTAATCGATACACAGACTAAAGCAATTCTCTCTGTTCTGTTCTTTAGTTTGGTTGAAGTATCTTCCCATGATTTTCTTCCTCAACAACTGCAGTTCAACAAAATGCATTATAATGCAAATGTAATGCATATTTTGTCAAATGGGTTAAATCAAATTGTTTTAGTGGTATACTAGAAAAGGAGCTCACTTTCATTCACGTTAGCTAAAAGGGGAGCTTTGTTGTCTCCTCCTGAATTAGGAGAAGGTACCATGTTTGTGGCTCCAAGCTGATTGCCACATTTCTGCAGTCAGAAGATGATTAACTTATGCATTTATCCAAATGCGCAGTCACAAATGGAGAGGTAACACATATAAACAAGTTATAGTACCTTAGTGTTAGTTCCTGCAGTGTTGATTTCTGAAACATCATTTACCGCTGGTTCTGCCTCTGTTGATTCCGGGAAAGCCATGTCTTGAATCTTTTTAGTTATAGCGTGAGTAGCGTCAGACACTTTAGCATAAGCAGGTGCCAGCGTCTCTGTTACGGTTTCTGTTACTGTCTTGCTTGGACTAATAGATTCAGCAAGATTCTCTTGCTTAACATCAGACAGAACATTCTTCTCAGAGATCACATGTTTCTCCTTGTTGGAACCAGTACAATCTTTCTGTTCTTGTTCCACGTTGTATTTGGATGGGAGAAGGGACAAGAGATTTGTCTCAGTGGTCACAGGAGTTTCCCGGGGATGCTGCCTCGCAGTTTCCTTTAACTCTTCTGGTGCTTTATTTGATTCATACACTATAAATATCAGACAAGTCGATAGAGAATCAGTCTTAAAGAAATTTCAAATAAAAGGTTGGTTATATTTAATGGAGCTTTGCTTTACTTGGGGCTCCAAGATATTCAGGATCTCCTTCTTCTCTGACTTTACGATCATTGGACTTGTCACGTGGTGAAAGCGTCGCATAACCTCCTGCTTCTCTAACTTGGTGGTCTGAGGATCTGCTAAATGGCGACATGGTTGCATCACCTTCTTCATCATGTCTGATTTTGCCGCTTAGACTGTGCTGCAGCTTTTTTGCCTTATCCTTCATTTTGGAAAACAATGATTTCTTGTGGTGGGAATGTTCTCCCTGAAGCTCATCTTCCTTTCTTGGAGACAGTTTTGACGCTTCGCCAGCTGAAAAGAAGTATGAACTCAGAAGCAAACGAAAAATGGATGTTGCGAAGTTGGATAATTTCATAAAGAGAAATTACATTCGTGACGATGGCCACTTCTTGACAAGCTAGGACTTCCTGAATGATCAACATGTGTTTTTAAGCTTTCGAGCTCAGCCACCGGTTCAAGTTGAGACGACATTTGAGAGAAAACCCTTAAGTCTTGTAGCTTTTTCTGTTTGGAACTTTGATTATTAGACAATAAAACATAAGGTACATATATAAGACAAGAAAAGGTGTGGATGCATGACCACGAGTCTTGTTTCTCCGAGGTTCTTGGAAAGACCATAAGAAAATTGATTTAATAATAGCCGTGGCCTCTAATTGAAGAAGCATGATTAAGGAAGACAGTCTTTGCCTTGATATTTGATGTTTTGAGCTGAAAAATAGGACTCGCATTTAGAGTCTACTAGAAAAAATGGAAGCAGAAATTACAAAGACACTCCTTAAAGAATTCAAGCAAGATGATAAGCTGTACTAGTCATCGTCTGCTGACGTGGAAGAAGATATATAAGAAGACTTAAAGGGAAAGAGAAGTTTTGGCGGTTATGGTAGGGGGAGATAGAGAGAGAGAGAGTACCAATTGATACTCTGTATTGTGAGAGAAATCTTGAAGAAAGATTCACTGATACACTGTATTGCGTGTGTTATGGATCATCAATCTATAGTTGATTCATAAATAATTGGTGTGGTGAGCTTATCGATTGATCGTAGAACGCAATGGTGCAAGAACTTGGAAGGACATAGCAAAAGATCGTGGAATTGAGTGTGAAAGTGGTTGAATCGACAAATTGATGAATCTTTTGATGAATTCGATGAATTGTTTGTTACTACTGTAAGGTATTTTCATTTTCATTCCATAATTTACTCTAAAACGAAGTGAAAATTTAGTATATATTAAAAAAAAGGTTAGTACATTTTCGGAATAACCTTTTATTTTTTGTTCATATTCTATTTCACACTCTATTTTTGGAGTACATTATGAAGTAGGAATGTAGATATTCTAAGCGCAGGTCAAGATTCATTGTGGTGAGATAAAGCGGATAATGAAATAGAGGGATGAGTCATCATTGATGAAAATCGTTCATGATCTGTTTTTTTTTTTTAAAGAATGTTAAATTAGTTCAACCAAAAAGACTGTTTACAACTAGTGTTGCTGTTTTTGAAATCAAAACCAAGCTAGCTTTACATCACATTTGAAATTATCGATAAGAAAACCATGTTTCCATGGCTTTTTTATAAGCAGAGGAGTCTCGATGTTTCATGCTGGAGATGCAGTTTCGAACTTGCTTGTCTATGAGCCTCACAAGAACCAAAGCTGATTTGTGCTCCCCGAACTTCCTGCCGTTTCGTTCTTTCCAAACAGCATATAATGTGGCCTGAAAAACATACTTGAGCAGAAATGATTCTACCCTGTTTCGCTTTTTAGTAAGTAGCACAACTATCTCTTCCCATATAGGAGTATAAGCAGTGGACAGAAGCTTATCAGTGAGATTTTTCCATACCTCCTCCGAGCATGGACATTGATAAAAGAGGTGATTACGAGTCTCAGGGTGTGTCATGCACAAGTTACACATAGTCATTGTTCCACCATTCCACTGAGCTATGCGATCTCCTGTAGGTAGTCTATTTTGGATTGCAACCCAGGTATGAAAAGAGAACTTTGGAGTATTGTACTGAAACCACACTCCTCGGTACCAGTCCACCTGAGGCTGCTGAACTCTTGAGAGTTTCCATGTTTCCTTTGAAGTAAAGACTGGTTTGAACTCATCTTTACTTTTCCATAATCTGACATCTTCTTCCTGAGCCAAACCTCTGCCACGAAGCCTCTGTATCTCATTCTCAATTGTATTGTAGATCTCTACTCTATGTTTTCGCCTTCGATGCTTTCGAATTACTGAAGCCACTGTATCATGGAGACGGATACCCATATTCATGACCCTGCCATCTCCTGTTTTGTCGATCAAACGGCCATGGACAGACCAGTCATCAAACCAGAATGAGGTGGATGAACCATTTTTCACTTCAACTTTGGAGAAAGTGGCTGCTACTGCTCTGCATTTTATTAATTTCTTCCACATCCACGAACCAAGTGAACTACTCTCTTTCACAGTCCAAAAGGATCCTTTGCGAATCAAGTAACGGTACACCCACTTAACCCACAGAGAATTCTTTGATGATAGGAGACGCCAAACTAACTTCAGGCATGAAACTTGATTTGTTTCTGCGATAGATCTCAAACCCAAGCCTCCTTCTTCTTTTGGCCTGCAACAGTCCTTCCAACTCACCTTTGCTTTCTTTGTATTCAATTCAGGGCCAGACCATAAGAAGGCAGCACAAAGACTGTCTATTTCGCTTATACACTTTCTTGGCAATCTAAAAGCTGATATCCAAAAGGTTGTTAAGCTACAAATAACCGAACCTATCAATTGCAGTGTCCCGGAAAATGACAAAAATCTGGCAGTCCAAGAGGCTATGCGGGATCTGATCCTTTCTATCAAAGGAGCATAGTCACGTACACTCATTTGTTTTGTCATTAGTGGTAGCCCAAGGTATCTCACCGGTAAGTCCCCATGTGTAAAGGCGAAAGTATCAAGCAGCTCTTGCTTCTCTGTTTCCTGAATCCCAGCCAAGAATATCGTTGTTTTCTCCATATTGATATGCAACCCAGACATCTCAGCGAACCATGTGAAAATATTCAAAATACCTTCGATCGAATCTCGACGCCCATCAGAAAATACAAGCAAATCATCCGCAAAACTGAGATGTGTGAGCTTGAGAGCCTGACAATAAGGATGGAAACCAAATCTTCTTTCTACAGCACCTTTATCAAGCATTTTCAACAATACTTGCATACAAATAACAAACAGGTAAGGAGATAGTGAGCATCCTTGCCTGAGACCTCTCTTACTGTTAAAATATCCGGCTAATTCCCATTGACTTGCACAAAGAATGAAGCCAGAGAGATGCATTTTTCAATCCAGAGAATATACTTTTCCGGCATTCCCAGCGCTGTTAGAGCCGAAAGCAGAAAAGACCATTGGACTGTATCAAAAGCTTTCGAGATATCTATCTTAATCGCACATCTAGCCGAGATGGTGCTCTTATGATAGCTCTTGACCATTCTGAGGCTAAAAGTACATTTTTCATTAAGAGATGATCTTTGACAAAAGCTGATTGGTTTGGAGCGATGAACTTTTCCAAAAGTTTCGAAATCACCTTATAGAGGACATTACAGCAGGAGATTGGCCTGAAATCTCTCATTGTTTTTGATTCTTCCTTCTTTGGTATGAGAGCCAAAATGGTAGAATTCACCCCTTTCGGTAGAAAACCAGTATTGAAAAAAGACTTGATGGCCACAATGAAATCCTTTCCGATAATGTGCCAAGCTGCTTTAAAAAATTCACATGTGTATTATATAAATTTAATCAAAAATAACGCTAGAAGGAGAGGTCGAAGTGAACTTTGGGCTATTAAATTAATTGAAAGTGGGGTATCGAACTCGGGATAAGGTTTTAATGGGTACCAAATGGAAACCCATTTGCTAGTAGTGCTAGGTCTACATTAAGAACTATATAAAACTTAAATCTATATATACAATTGAAGCATGTATAAATTTCTATTTCAGAACCTTACTGTAGCTATAATAGGAACAAAATCTGATGCCAATTTTGATTGATTGTCTTAGAGTAAAACAATATTTTCGAATTAGTCAAGTTTTCGAAGAGGGGAAATTGAACGTAGTGTTGTTGAATCTTGGTGTAAATTCAATTAAGTGGTACAATGAGGAATTTTCAACCATTTAAGTGAATCAATGCATTTTTTGGTGGAACAGTTCCAACTATTGGTGAAAATATTTTTTAGTGAAGAATCAGTGCAATCTTAGGTGATGAATCATTGCAACTGTTGGTAATTGTAATATTAGGTGATAAACCATATCGCTTTTGATATAAAAATTAAAATGTTTGGTTATTAACTATTACAACTTTTAGTCATTTATATAAAAATTTGTGAGCATTGACAATTCATAATTAAAAAATTACGACAATCACAAATACACTAGAAAATGGAGAGATTCACTGTTAAACTATTTTTAAAATTCTGTGAATAACACACTAAAACATGAAGAATTCTATTTGTTATTCTTGTATCTTAGCATAAGCTTTGAAAATTTATCGAGAGACCGATATAATTCTAGAGTATTTATATCTCAATAGCACCTCGACTTCAACAATGCTATTTAAAATATAATAAAAGTTTTTAATAATTTCAAAATGGCAAGTCTATAGTTTATCAAATTTAGTTGAATTTATTTAATTATTGTGTTAGTTTAATATAATAAGTGTTGGCATTTTATTTTCTCAAAAAAAAAATCTGTTGGTATTTTATAAGAACTCTCCAAAAAATTTAAGTTAAAATTATAAATGAGTATTGTTGTACCAAAGTCTCTTTCTTAATTTATAAGAATGTAATTCTTTGAAAATACTTTTATTTATAGAAGATACAAATAAGGAAGAAGAATAAAAGAATCTGTATGTGATATGTTAAGAAGAATGTGTTAAAGGAATAAAATCTCTTAAAACTAACAAATAATCATGTTTTGGACCACACATATCTTACATGGTTTCAAATAAATCATGAATATTCGAGTTGTCGTTATAAATTACTTTATTAATTTTGTAAATAATAAGACTGAAATGTGTTAACTTTTTAATTAATTTCAAATATTCAGTTGTTTTCAAAATTTCAAAATAACTTAACTAAACAGATACTAAGGCATATATATGATTTAGTATTGACATATTTGTAATTTTACAACTAAATCCAAACCGAATAGAACCAAACTAACCTAGCTGAATTTAACTGTTATCGATTTCAATTTTTAAGCTCAGCATGTTTTAGAATTTACTTTAGTTCTTAATTCGGTTTGGGTCAGAACCACCTAAATGATTAGCTTTTTTTCTTAAAGGCATTTTAAACTATTTATATTTTTCTTACGGGTTTAAACCATAAAAATGGGAGAATTTTTTCCCAGACAACGAAAATATACCGAATGACCAAAATAAATCGATCAACACCAAACCGAGCAAACCGACTACTACCAACACTAGCCAAACTCGAAACGTCTCGGCAGTTTTAATACAGTCAGTAGACTCGCTTGTGGTTTTACCAACCAAAGCAAACGTCACGATGTGGATTTCAAAATACCAAAACCGAAATGAAGTCTAAAGACACTTTGCACCATAAAACCCAACACACATGCTTCTAGTGCCGAAGCCAAAAATCTTCGGCTTCATCACTCTTAAAACCTTATCTTTCCTCCTCTCTCTCTCTTCTCCCCCGGGACCATGGCCGCCTTCTCCGCCAACGGACACCTTATCCCCGCTTCGAAAAGTTCCATCTCCTCCCGCCGGAAACATCCACTCCCTCCCTCTCCTCGCCTTCCCCGTATCTCCTCGCCGTCTCCCCGCATCCCATCGATAAAATGCAGCAGCAGTAGCCACCGAGATACACAATCCCCTCCTCCTCCTAAGGACGATTCTCTCCTCCGAAACCTAGCGAAGCCTCTCGCCCTAGCCTCCGTCTCCTCCGTCGCCGCGTCCTTCTTTCTCTCCCGAATCTCGAATCTCCCGTCGTTCGGCGGCGGAGGAGGTGGAGGAAACGACGGTAATCACGGTGGATTCGGCGGCGGCGGAGGCGGAGAGCGAAACGACGGTGGATTCTGGGGGGAACTGTTCTCTCCGGCTCCCGCGGTCGCCGACGAGGAACAGTCGCCGGATTGGGATTCTCACGGCCTCCCGGCGAACATCGTGGTGCAGCTAAACAAGCTCAGCGGCTTCAAGAAGTACAAGGTCTCCGACGTCGTTTTCCTCGACCGGAGGAGACAAGCCACCGTCGGCGCCGAGGACTCCTTCTTCGAGATGGTGTCGATCCGACCGGGCGGGGTCTACACCAAGGCTCAGCTCCAGAAGGAGCTGGAAACCCTAGCGACCTGCGGGATGTTCGAGAGAGTGGACCTGGAAGGGAAAACGAAACCTGACGGAACGTTAGGAGTCACCGTGGCCTTCGCGGAGAGCACGTGGCAGTCCGCGGATAGGTTCAAGTGTATCAACGTGGGGCTGATGACTCAGTCGAAGCCCGTGGAGATGGATGCGGACATGACTGAGAAAGAGAGGATGGAGTATTACAGGAGCCTCGAGAAGGACTACAAGCGGAGGATGGATAGGGCGAGGCCGTGTTTGTTGCCCGCGCCTGTGCACGGGGAGGTGATGCAGATGATGAGGGATCAGGGGAAAGTCAGTGCGAGGCTGTTGCAGAAGGTTAGGGACCGTGTTCAGAAGTGGTACCTTGACGAAGGGTATGCTTGCGCTCAGGTTGTGAATTTTGGGAATTTGAACACTAAGGAGATTGTCTGTGAAGTTGTGGAAGGAGATATTACTCAGGTTGTTGTTCAGTTTCATGATAAGCTTGGTAATGTCGTTGAAGGTAACACTCAAGTTCCTCTCGTGCGCAGAGAGTTGCCTAAGCAGGTATTTTGTCTTTGACTTGGTTTAGGTCGTTCGTTGATTTGAATATGATTGTGGAGAAAGTGATGGACTTTGATAGCTAAAGTGAACTCTCATTACCATGATTAGTGTATTGATTTGTTAAATCTTTTAAGGCAATAAGTAGTTTAGTGATAGTTATGTATGTTTTTGTGTACAGATTCGCCAAGGCTGTGTTTTCAACATTAATGCTGGGAGGCAAGGTCTGAATAACATCAACGCATTAGGGCTGTTCTCTAACATTGAGGTGAATCCACGCCAAGATGAAAAGAACGAAGGAGGCATTATCGTTGAGATAAAACTGAAAGAGCTTGAACAGAAGTCAGCTGAAGTCAGTACTGAATGGAGCATAGTTCCTGGGCGTGGAGGAGCTCCCACATTTGTATAAAGTCCTTTCCTTTTTACTCGAATAATTACAGCTTTTTTTCTTTTGGAAATTTCAATTGATTTTGCTCTGTTGTTGATTATGTGCATTCATCAGGCTTCATTGCAGCCTGGTGGCTCTGTTACTCTCGAACATCGAAATATCCAGGGTCTTAACAGGTCTCTCATGGGTACAGTGACTACTAGCAACCTCTTGAATCCTCAGGTACGGTTTGGGGTCAGCTTGCATATATTTGATAAGGTTAACTTGCTTTCTTGACACCATCCATCTAATCACTGCTTCTGCAGGATGATCTTTCGTTTAAGCTCGACTATGTACATCCATATCTGGATGGTGTTTACAATCCTCGTAACCGTACATTCAAAACAAGCTGTTTCAACAGCCGCAAACTTAGCCCAGTGTTCACTGGAGGACCAGGTGTTGACGAAGTGCCGCCAATTTGGGTTGATCGAGCTGGTGTAAAAGCTAACATAACTGAGGTAAGCTTCCCAATACTCAGTGCCATAGTCGTCGTCTTGTTCTGTCCTACAAACAATTAAAACTATACATTTTCATGCAGAACTTCACCCGTCAGAGTAAGTTTACATATGGGCTTGTGATGGAGGAGATAACAACTCGAGATGAAAGCAGTCACATCTCTGCAAATGGTCAGAGACTACTACCTAGTGGAGGAATCAGTGCTGATGGACCTCCAACAACTCTCAGTGGTACCGGTATTGACCGGATGGCCTTTCTACAAGCCAACATCACCCGCGACAATACCAAGTTTGTCAACGGGGCTGTTGTTGGAGAGAGGAACGTGTTTCAGGTTTGTTTACTTTTGATGACCTATAAGTCATGTGTATGCTTTGTAAGCTTTACATTCGTTTTTTTTTGATAATCTGTAGGTGGATCAAGGCTTGGGTATTGGAAGCACATTCCCTTTCTTCAACCGCCACCAATTGACTCTAACAAGATTCATTCAGCTGCAGCAAGTGGAAGAAGGCGCTGGGAAGCCGCCTCCACCGGTTCTAGTCCTCCATGGACATTACGGTGGCTGTGTTGGCGACCTTCCTAGCTACGACGCTTTCGTCCTGGGTGGTCCATACTCTGTCCGTGGCTACAACATGGGTGAACTCGGTGCAGCCAGGAACATTCTCGAGGTAAACCAAACAAACACACAAAACAATTTTAACATTATTTGTCCATAAACTCGGCAAAAACATGTGTCTGAACTTTTGTTTCATGGATTGCTGCAGCTGGGTGCTGAGATTAGAGTACCTGTGAAGAACACGCATGTGTATGCATTTGCTGAGCATGGGAACGATTTGGGAAGCTCCAAGGATGTGAAGGGGAACCCAACAGCAGTCTATAGGAGAGTGGGACAAGGTTCTTCATACGGTGTAGGTGTGAAGCTTGGTTTGGTAAGAGCTGAGTATGCTGTAGATCACAACAATGGAACTGGCGCTCTATTCTTCCGGTTTGGAGAGAGGTATTAATGTAATGAGAGAGGTAACCTTCGGCTCGACATGATTCTCTTCAAGGATTTGTTCAAGGCCCTCTGTATTTTTTTTTCTTCCTTTTTCTTTCCTTTTATGGATTTTAAAATCTTTTTTAATAATTGATTAATGTTTCTTAAAGTAACCATAAGTATTTACTAGATACTTTTTTATACAGTAGTTTGATTTACCACCAGCATTCTGAAATGAAATGGATTTCTTGAATACTTGGAAAATGGATAGTAAGTAGACAACAGCTACATGCGGTCGATCTCACAGCCAACCTAGTTCTGCATATATCAGTTCTTACTCATAGTTTATTAGTCTTTTGCTTAAGCTTTCGCTCCTAATACAACTACGTGAGGACAAACTAATCCGCATGTATTATTAGAGATCATTGAATTGTATGAATCAATCTTTACTATTACAAAATGTACAAAGTACATTGTTGTTTTACGCAATAAGAAAAAATAAATAAATGAAATACTGGTACCTATTTTGGCAGTTAGCTCAAAGTAGAATTATTGCATCAGAGAAGACACTTTTTCTGTTTGGAACATCTTTTGATATGACATGACAAGGATCAAGAAGCAAGAAGCATCTTTACTTACTCTCTAACAAGATAAGAAAATGATGCAACCGCCTCATCGTACTCAGATAAATCCTCCACCACATGTGAAGCATGTGGTGAAATGTGAAAAAGCCAGAGAAATGTAATACAGATGAATCTTATATTTATATGAGACCCATACTTCTAATAAAAATTTCATAGATCGGCCACAGCAACTAGGAGACCGAAGTATTCCGCAGAGCACAGAGGTGAGGAGACTGCTTCTTAGTTTTCTTTGGTAAAAAAGATGTTTTCACCTCTTTTCCGGGAATCTAAGCATTGTAAATAGTCTAGAGCTGATTCGTTCTCGTTTGCAGGTTTTGAAGAATGGAGGTAAAGCCGGTCAGGAGAAGGGTAGTGTTGGTTCCAGTTCCAGCTCAAGGACATATATCTCCAATGATGCAACTTGCCAAAACTCTTCACTCGAAGGGTTTCTCAATCACAGTGGCTCAGACCAAGTTTAATTACTTTACCCCTTCAGATGATTTTTCTGATTTTCAGTTTGTCACCATCCCAGAAAGCCTACCAGAAACTGATTTCGAGAATCTCAGACCCATACTCTTTCTTCTCAAGCTCAACAAAGAATGTCAAGCGAGCTTCAAGGACTGTTTGAGTCACTTGTCGCTGAAACACAGTAACGACATCTCATGTGTCATCATCTACGATGAGTTCATGTACTTTGCTAAAGCTGTAGCTAAGGAGTTTAATCTTCCAAACGTTATTTTCAGCACCACGAACGCAACGACTTTTTTTTGCCGCGCTGTCTTTGAGAAGCTCGATGCAAACAATGTCTTGGCTCCCCTGAAAGGTGCTTTAACTCTAAGATTTAGTGTTCAATGATCTTGTAATAGTATTGTTTTTTTTCTCTCTCCGCAGATTCTGAAGGAAAAGAAAATGAGCTGGTAGTGCCGGGGCTTCATCCTTTGAGATACAAAGACCTACCGACTTCAAAGTTTGCACCATTAGACAAGACACTTGAGCTGTACAGATACACAGTAGACAAACAGGCAGCTTCCTGTGTGATAATCAACACGGCGAGCTGTCTAGAGAGCTCGTCTCTGTCTTGTCTGCAACAGCAGCTTGATGATATTCCAGTATATCCTATAGGCCCTCTACACATGGTGGCTTCAGCTCCCACGAGTCTGCTCGAAGAGAACAAGAGCTGCATCGAATGGTTGGACAAGCGAAAGAGAAACTCCGTTATATACGTGAGCTTGGGAAGCTTAGCTTTGTTGGAAACAAACGAGGTGATGGAAATGGCTTCGGGGTTAGACAGCAGCAAACAACACTTCTTGTGGGTGATTAAGCCAGGTTCGATACGCGGTTCGGAGTGGATAGAGTCCTTGCCTGAGGAGTTCGGTGAGATGGTTTCAGGCCGAGGTTACGTGGTGAAATGGGCACCACAGAAGGAAGTGCTTGCTCATCCTGCGGTGGGAGGGTTTTGGAGCCATTGTGGATGGAACTCGACGCTGGAAAGCATTGGGGAAGGAGTTCCGGTGATCTGCAGGCCTTCTTCTAGTGATCAAAAGGTGAATGCGAGGTACTTGGATTGTGTTTGGAGGATAGGGATTCAAGTGGAAGGTGAGGTAGAGAGAGGAGCGGTGGAGAGAGCTGTGAAGAGGGTGATGGTGGGTGAAGAAGGAGAGGAGATGAGGAAGAGAGCCATGTGTTTGAAGGAAAAGCTAAGAGCCTCCGTTAGAGATGGAGGCTCTTCACACAAGTCAATCCATGAGTTTGTACACTTCATCAAGTCTCTGTGAAACAGATTAAAAAATATAAGTCTATGTAGTTTACTATAAATATCTTGCCATTAAAAAAAGTCTTATGCTGATGAAAGCAGTGGATGAATGACTAGTGAGTTAATGATTATCGTTAAGGATCAATTTAACGGCACAGACTGGCAACTAATTAATGAATTAACGAGTCAATTGGCTTCCACATCACGGGTTCGATACCCCGTCTTCGATATATTTGAGATAATCTATGGTTCCGATCGATACAACAAAAAAATCTGAGGAATTGTCCTTTTCGTCCTTATCTTCTTCCCAGATTTCCTCCCAACTGTGCAAAGCTTTCATCTCCAACTCATCTCCTTCTTCGAGTGTTTAGAAACGTTTCTCGTTAGGTGATTCAACGAAGAGAAGAGAGGTCCTCAATGACCTCGCTACTCCTCCCCAGGACACTCCCGCTCCTCCGCAACGGTTTTCTCAACCGCCGTCATCAATTCAGCATCGCATCGTCATCGGCGTGTTTCCTCTCTCGCCGGCGCCGTCTGTTGTTGTGTTGTTCTCTTGCTGAAAAACCGCAGTTTCGGGAGGAGGATGATTCTCCCGTGAACGTGAACTCGACTGCGGCGCCTGTTGATGACGAGAATTGGCGTTATGAAGATCCAGATTATCGCAAGTGGAAGAACCTTGAGGCGGAGATACTCGGAGACGTCGAACCTATAGCTCTTCTCGCTAAAGATATTCTTCACTCCGATAGGTTACTACTTTTCACTTTCCGACCATCTATCGATTCGAGTATGATAGGTTAGTGTTTTTATTACATCTATTGATAAGAGCAGATATTTGGATGGGGAACGGTTGGACTTTGAGGATGAGAAAATTATCATGGAAAAGCTTCTTCCCTTTCACCCCTACGCTAAAGATAAAATTGGCTGCGGTCTTGATTTTATTATGGTACGTTACTTCAGCCTGTCTCACATCCCCTTTATATCAGGTCTACTAATATATATATTTTTTAAAAAAAACTGAATTGTTAATGGCAGGTTGATCGGCATCCTCAGTTCAGGCACTCAAGATGCCTGTTTGTTGTGAGAACGGATGGTGGGTGGATAGATTTCTCCTACCAGAAGTGTCTTCGTGCCTATGTTCGAGATAGATACCCGTCTCACGCCGAGAGATTTATTCGTGAGCATTTTAAGCGCGCTAGTAGCTAAACTCATTACTGGAGATGTTCTGTTAATACCGTACCAAATACAACAGAAGAAATTCTCATATAGTTTTTGCTGCTTACCGTTAGAGAAAGAAGTTACATAAAACGAGTAACAGTTGTTGGAAAACTTTGTTGTAGAAAAATTGGACTGGCTCAATCGATTGGTAGGGCTTGAATCAGTTAGGAAGATATAGCAGAAGAGTAGTTTAGTGATCCCCATCATAGTTTCATTTAACCAAAGTTTTAATGGTCTCCTCTCCCATCAGCTTTCTGCAACCGTATTAGCTATGGGTACATTCTAGATATTAACTCTGTCGTCCTCTGCTTTTGACAATACGGCTAACCATTACTTGAACATTTGCCTGCCTGCTTAACCTTACGACAATCCTAGTCCTAGTTTCCCAAAACACGCCCGAGTATCCCGATGGAAAACTAAGAGCTTGATTGGTAGAGTTTATTGCAGATAATATGTTTCTTATGAACTTATATCACCAACATTTCATTATTTAAGCAGGTTGTGAATTGTGATATCAAGGATCAATCAAGTGATTAAAAATTATTAACAAAGCAAATGTATATACGATTCTTGAAGACGAGGAGAACGAACGCAGAGATAAACCCACTCTTGGGTTTGTTTATTAAAGGGATGATCAAGTATAGCAGACAAGGACGAGAACCATCCATTTACTGATGGTAAAAGTAAGCATATCGTCTCATTGCTTGACGAGAACACTAATTAAATATATTTCATATCAAATACGAGAAAAAGATAGTGTGTTTACCACCAATATGATACAATATAAAATAGTAAATAATGTGTTTGAAACTTGATTTACATCACAAGCAAGATTATAATAATAAACATTGAGGAAGAAGAAGAATAACAGAAACATACAGAGAAGCAAGGTAAGTAGTGATGGCAACTGGCTTCAGGTGAAAAATGGTTATCAGAAAATTTTTTCCGCACGTTTTTAGTTGATGACTTTGATCAGAAGCACTTCCTGTGAACGATAGACGGTCCAGATTCGTCATACTCGGCTTTCGCAATCCACATCTGCAAATTTGAAACACATATGTGAAACACTGATCACACACACCAAAACACTAATATAATATGATATAAGGTTTGTATCAGTGTTTCAAAAACAACAAAAAAACAAAAGGTTTGTATGTAATTTACCTGCTGGAAAGTGCTGAGGGAAGCCAGGATAGAGCCACCGATCCAGACACTGTACTTCCTTTCAGGTGGAGCCACAACTTTGATCTTCATGCTGCTTGGAGCCAAGGCGGTGATCTCTTTACTCATCCTGTCACCAATCCCACCAAACATTGTGGTACCACCACTAAGCACAATATTACCATAAAGATCCTTCCTGATATCCACATCACATTTCATGATCGAGTTATAAGTAGTTTCATGAATTCCTGGATTTTCCATTCCGATCATCGATGGCTGGAACAGGACTTCCGGGCACCTGAAACGCTCTGCACCGATGGTTATCACTTGACCATCTGGCAGCTCAAAGCTCTTTTCGACAGATGAGCTGGTGTTGGAAGTCTCGAGCTCTTGCTCATAGTCCAAGGCAATGTAAGAGAGCTTCTCTTTCATGTCTCTAACGATCTCACGCTCAGCAGTTGTGGTGAAGGAGTAACCACGCTCTGTCAGGATTTTCATGAGGTAGTCGGTCAGATCACGGCCCGCAAGGTCCAGACGCAAGATTGCGTGTGGAAGAGCATAACCCTCGTAAATTGGAACCGTGTGGCTCACACCATCTCCAGAGTCCAAAACAATACCTAATCAAAAAATAAAGAAAACATGAATAGATAATTATATAAACGAACCAGACTATAACAAACTTTTTAAACTGAACCAAACTCAAGGAAAAAAAAACAAAATGTCCGAGGCCTAATTATCCTAAACTAGCTACCGATCTCTTGATGCACCATTAAAGCACAAAGCATAATCTTGTGATGCATTTTAAGGAAACGTAATGTAGGAAGCGTCATTCTCAAGAAAGAACAAGGCTACTGACCAGTAGTACGGCCACTGGCGTAGAGAGAGAGAACAGCTTGAATGGCGACATACATAGCAGGGGTGTTGAATGTTTCAAACATGATCTGTGTCATCTTCTCACGATTGGCCTTTGGATTGAGGGGAGCTTCGGTCAGCAGAACCGGGTGTTCCTCAGGGGCGACACGGAGCTCGTTGTAGAAAGTGTGATGCCATATCTTCTCCATGTCATCCCAATTGTTGACGATACCATGCTCGATTGGGTATTTGAGAGTCAAGATACCACGTTTGGACTGTGCCTCGTCACCAACGTATGCATCCTTTTGTCCCATTCCAACCATCACCCCCGTGTGACGTGGACGTCCAACGATGCTTGGGAATACAGCTCTTGGTGCATCATCACCTGCAAAACCGGCCTATGTGCAAGAGGATTGTAACTGATCCACATGGAAACATTCAAATCTTGTTTTTTTGTTAATAATCCAGAGAAGCTTTCTACCTTGACCATTCCAGTCCCATTGTCACAAACGAGTGGCTGAATGTCTTCACCGTCCGCCATCTTTCAATATCTAGCTGATCACATGAACATAAGATACACGAAAATTATACACATACAAAATGAAAGTATTAAACATCTCATGAAATCAAGAAAAAGGAATCAGATTACAAAATAAATATATATAAAAAAGAATCATAACAAATAAAATCCATAGAAATATTCAATCCTTCTTTAGTGAGTAACAACACCTATTTGACGAGTGATCGTATGTTATATTTCAGTCAGAAAAAAATCTACATACCGAATTTACGTAGACGAACAGAAGACAAAGAGTTCTCGGAATTGGGTTTTAAAATTTTTCTGGAAAATGGAAGGAACTTTGGCCCTTAATATCGTTCGACCATAAACGGATCTAAGCCGTTAGTTTTATTCATGAGGCCAATAAATCAGCGTGTAAGAACATGTGTCCACCTATTTTTGATTTCAGAAACAACAGCCTGACCGAGAAATACGGTTCCATACTTCCATGCTCTGTGTTACCGGAAGAATAGGGACACGGGAAAGCATTGGCCCTTCTATATTTTTAGTAAGTAATACCTCATCTCTTCGAATTTTTTCTTTCTTTGACCTTTTTTGTGTTCGATAACTTTTTTTTGTGTTCGATATTTTTGTTAGTGGTTCTGTAATTAGTTAAAGCTATTATATTACACTAAGCATATGAGAAAGTTACGGCCGAAATTGCAAGTTAATTTTGTAAACAAAATAAATAAAATAATTCAGGTGATTATTTTACTAAAATACATTAATTTCATGTGTAAAAAGTCATTTGAATTATTTAATATGTAACTAAAAATCTTTTGTAGCTATAAACTAAATTGTTATTTTCAATTTTGAAGACACGAAATTAATGTATTTTAGTCATTTTGTGTAAAAAATAACATAAATAGATCAAACATTATTCGTATTACATATCTATAAGTACACTATTTTACTTAAATAAATATTAAAAATTCAATAATCATTAAACAAAATGTTTCAATTTAGTGTAGTCAGTATATAATAAAATGTAGCAATAATTGAGATTACATATTAGTTTTTGTTTAGTTTTCATAATAAATTTGATAAATATCCGGAAATTTACATTTCCCAAAATGTATCTCTTAAAAGAACTAAATATCGTTAACTAATATCACACAATGTCAAATTACATATCTAGAAATGAATATGTCTTACAAATACACATTCTTAAACCTAAATAAACATTTTATTATATTAGAATATAATAAACACATAATCCTTTATTTTACACATTTATATATCTATTTCAAATTACTATTTTACATATTAAAAATTCTCGTGTTTCAAAACGTGGATTAAGATCTAGTAAATCAATAAAAAAAAACTACATTTGATCTATTCTTCTTACTTTACTTCATGTTTCTATAGTATCACATACATAACTAGTCTCCAAATTACACTTATCTTCTAAACTACTATATTTATATATAAATGATTCATCACTCATGAAATAAGATACACTAGTTCATTTTCTTCTTCTTTAGTTACAACAATTTTGGCTATTATGTATATTTGTAAGGTTGTTGTAACAAATGTAAACGAAAAATCTTTTCGTAACCATATTTCACTACGATATTTACTTTGAAATGAAAAAAAATGATGACATTTAATTAGTCCAATAGATCCTCATTATTATGGATAAAGTTGGTGAGTAAGCACTTTTTTTTTTGAAAAGAGTAAGCCAAACAACTTGAAAACCAAATCATATATGTTGGGAGAAGGCGTAGACTATAAGCTTCACTCTTGGGTTTGTTTCCCGTAGATACTCAAATCCACATGTGATTCATCGTAACGTTGGGTGAGGTACGCCGAACATTTAATTGCTGGATATCTATCCATTAAACACCAATCATTAACGTTGGGTGAGGTGCGCGTCGAACGTAAAGATGTTAATAAAATGCTTACATTCTTTTTTTGCTAGTAAGAAAATACTTACTTGGGAGGGTTCTTTTCGGACTGGCAGGTAGGAAGACATTCAACCAGACAGTCATGGCTCGGTTTCACGAAGAAAGGAATCTGCCATGAGAAAAAAGTAAAATACGTTTTCAGTGTTATAATAGTTTACCGAACACATCAACATGTTAAGCAACATGAATCATCGTTTTGGATAATTTAAATTTAAAGATCACTGGAATTATTAATAAATATTTCAAATTATACAAAAATTTCTCAAGAAACTCAATTTCAAAAATTGACCTTACCAAATTAGTGAGAATATGGGTACTGATTTATCTACAAGAATTCCTCTAGCCTAACATGTTACCCAAATTTCTAGTCGTGTCTTCAATTGGTACTTTGGACAATATTTATGTTTTCAAACCTAAAATAGACAAACGTAGACGCACATGGGTATTAGTTAGACTTACGGAATATCGATCCTGACCGTTCCCAAGTACCCGATGCAAGGTGGATCTGTATGTTAATAACGCAGGTTAAAAATCGTCAGCAAGAAAACTTTAATTGCAAAAAATCACAGTGCGAAGGATTAAGGATTTATGAAAAGGATGTATTAGCAAGATACTCGAACAAAAATAAATTACTTAAACAAGCCGTTGCTCCAACGTTCCAGCAAGTCACCGAGATTCACTATATACGCTCTGTCGGTAAACCAATCATATAAAAACAAAACTTTGTTATAGGAATTAGTGTCGTATTTAAAATGAACCATGGACCCAAAAACCGATAATTTTTTCATTAATATACCCTTTGATCGAAGGTACATATTCCCATTTGCGAGGCTTCGCGTCCTTATCCTTGCATATCTGCTCTCAGATAGTAGCAATTTCTTATAACTAAACCCGGTCATATCAATGGCTATATAACTAGCACAAAAAAAAAACTATGCAAAACCTGTAGCCCCATTACACCATCGGTTGCTAAAAGAGTCATCATGCCGAAGTCAGAATGTGCTCCACATGCATATATTCCTCTTGAGGGATCAGACTTCCCTAAAAATAAGAGAGACTAGATGATAACCCGCGCCATGCGCGGAGTGAGTTTTTTAAAATATGTTGTATTGAAATATTACAATTAGAATGCATCTTGTTATCAATAATTTTTTTTACATTTGATTTGTGGTGGACATTCGGATATCATTTGGTTCAGTTTGATTTGGTTCGGTTCAGTTATGTTTCGATTTTTTGTGAGTTCGATCCGGTTCGGATCTGCGGGTTCAGTTTGGGTTTGGATTCAGATAACTCATTTTATTTTTAAAAAATAAAAATCGTATATATTTTAAATTTCTCAAAATATAAAAATAAAAAATTATTTATAACATATAAATGTGTATAATGCAAGCTAAAATACTTAAACTTAACATAAAATTTGGTTAGCTTCATAATTCAGATAAGAAATCAATAGATATTTGAAGTATTGGTATTTTGAATATCATTTAACTATTTTAATCATGTATTTTTAACTATTTGTAAATATTTTCAAGTATTTTGGACAACTTAATAACATTTTATATATTTTGTATATTCTTTTAGATATTAAATTCTAAAATAATTAATATATTTAAGTATATAAATCTGGTTTTGATATATTCGATGTCCGAAATATTTTGTTTCGGATCAGGTTCCGTTCTAAAAAATATCATCTTAATAACATCTTACAATTTTTGGTAATTTGTAGACGTTTTAAAAAATTCAAAATATAACATATATGAAAAATCTATTTTTTTTAAATATGTTTAAGTGATTTTTTTATTTTGATAATATTAATTAAAATAAAATGTAGAGGATACAAATTTTTTATCAAATATTTTTGATTTGTAATCATTAATTATCATATATACGTTAATCACATTAGGTAATTTCGTAGCTTTTATTTAAGGAAATAAACTTACGTAGCTTTTATTTAAGGAAAGAATTTAAGACTACTAATTAATATGATAATTAGTTTAATAAAAAGTATAATATATATTTATATGGACCAACATATTTTTCTAAGGATTTCTGAGAATCATCCTGGTGATGACACGTGGCTACAAAACATGTTGTAATGTTCCAGGATTAATATATAGGGGATAATTAAATTATTGGCGGCGAATATTATTATTGATATGCAAAGTTTATGCAATTAACAAAACACATCACTGGCGTACAAAAAAAAAAACACACCACCTTCATAATGAAGCAGACGCATAACTGCAATAGGGTTTCCAAGCATCTCTGCCGTATCGAAGTAATCCACATCCAAGTCGAGCGCCAATGCCAAGATTCTCGAAATAGACTTACAAACCTTCCTAACCATGTATAAAGGGCATTATAAGCATAAAGTTAGAAGGGATCAAAGAGTAAAACAAAAACAAAAAATGCATCGTCTCTCCGTCTCGCTCCCAATAATTGAGGCATATTGCCAATTAATTTTAAGATGGAAGGAATGAGAATTAACCACTATAAACCATGTCGATAGCCGTAATGTCAATTTTTTCAAATGTGGAAGATGAGAGACAGTTACTTAAAAAAATGGAAAACAAAAATTAGACTTACAATGCTTCTTGATGATATTTCTCCATGGTCTCCTTCCATCCGGGCAACACATCTACCATAAACATCAAATTTTACTAAGAAAATATATAATTAGCAAACAAAGGAGTTTGATAGAATATGGAGCTAACCAGGGTCAGGCCAAGTGTTTGGGCTATAGAATGGCTTATGCCCATGGGGATCATCTATAGGACCTTCGATGCCAATGAAAAAACACTCTTTGTAGTCCCCTGATATCCATTACTATGTTACAAACAAGATTTAATATAACAACAATGTTTGATTAAGCAAGTGAAAAGTTGTTCAACTTACCGTGTACTTGATTCTCAGGATCTAAAATTTGATCAAGGACAGGTGAATATCCTCGGTTCTTTTTATTTCTCAAGACTTTCATCTTCTCCTCCAAAGGAAGAGCAAAGAATTTCTTACTCTGCTCAAAAGCCTCGTCCTTCAACTCCTCACTTAAACCATGATTTATGACATAGAAAAACCCGGACTCCAAGCATGCCTGGAACAAGAATCAAACATAACAGCAATTATAATGGTCACACACTATAATCATATTTAAGGAAAATAAATGGACACGGACCTGCTTGAGCAAAACAGCTGATCGATGAAGATCAGAGCTGGCAAGATCTATGCAAGTAAGGGCTGAAACGTTGATGGTCGAAGTCTCCTCCTGAGTTTTGTTCTCCATCTCCGTCTCTCTCTCCCCACTCTCTTTGTTGACTTTTTTTAAGGATAGGAAAATGAATTGTTTTTGGAGTATCAAAATACTATTTAAAAGGATCACTACTGTCTATTACCCTTAAATATTAGTCATCTTGCCCCTCTTTTTTCAAACTGAAATTTTCCCTCATAATCTCACACGACTAAATTAAAAATATATTCACATATACATCCTTTTATGCATATTTCTTCTCTTCCCGGAAATGCTCATATTTCTCTTTCAAATCATCAGTGCTTATTTTCTTCATTGATCGGTTATGTTTCATTTTATTTTATTGAAGCACCTCCAAACACTACTTGGTAATAAATCTGCATGCATCTTTTAATCGCGTTTCAGAACGTGAATCAAGTGTTTGGTCGAAAAAGTGTGTTGTTACCGAAGAAACTGACATTCACGTTTTTTAGTTTTTTTTTTTTGAAACAACATGTTTTTTTTAGTTTGCTGAAGCTTTTTGTTCTTCGTAGTACTTCGTAGACTTTGGCCTTCCATTATTTTAATAATTCGATTAGGATTCAGAAATGGACTCTGGCTATTTTTTTTTTTGAATCCAGCTCAAGATTCTTATATATAGTTTGGTAAAAATATCAGATAATTCAGGAGGTTCAAACAAAAAATTGAATGATTTTGAATATTTTAGATAAAACTATTCAAATATTTTAACTAATTAAATTTTTTAAATTTTTTTAAATATAAAATGTTTGTTTTATAAATTTTATTAGATGTTTCAATCGTGCATGCAAACATACTTATCTTGCGAACTATTAATTCAAAAACAACATGATAAATTATTGATGTGTCTTCAAAATATTTAATCGAACATCAAACTTTTATATGTGATAAATTTTTTCATCAAACTATCCCCTATACAATATCTGCGAAGTGATTTGCCACATGTATCTTCTACAATCGTTTTTACAAAAACATTTGTGACATGGCTATTAAGATTGATGACATGTCATATGATTAAATATGACATGTACAATTATATTTAATGCTGATATATATTTTTGGAAAACTTTTTAGAATATGGCAAAACTCATATATTACATTTAATGTTGATTTATATTTTTGATAAAAGATTTAGAATATGATAATAACTCATAAATCACCACTAAAATAAATATATTCAAATATAAAATTTTGAATTTCAAAATATTATTTAATTTTACTTTTATAATTATACAATTTTTATTATCTAAAACTTTCTAAATTTTCTGCATTTAAAATAAATTATAAATTTTTAATCGTAATATCATTAGTTTCTTTTAAATATCTACAAATTATATAAATATTTTTTGGTTTTAATTTTTGATAACTATACAATTTTACATGATTTTTAGTAATTTTGTACAATTTAATTTAATACATTTAACCAAGAGAAATAAATAAATTTTTTATCTAAGATTCTAATTTTATATATATACATATATATATTCTTAAATATAATTAAAAACAAAATTATTTTCTATTAGTTTTATGTTTAATGAAATGATATTTATTTATTGACATTATTTGCGAATTGGTTTGCCACATGTTCTCTGTACAATCGTTTTTACAAAACAAATTGTGACATGCTATTAAGATTGATGACATTATTTATTTATTGACATTATTTGCGAATTGGTTTGCCATATTCTCTCTACAATAGTTTTTACAAAAAAAAAATGTGACATGACTATTAAGATTGATGACATGTCATATGATTAAATAGAACATGGATAATTACATGATATTCCCTCCGTTTCATTTTAATTGTCGTTCTAAAATTATGCACACATATTAATAAAACATATAATTTTATATATTTCCAAGATAAAAAAAATACCTATACATCTAACCATATTTTAACCAATAGAAAAATAAACAGAAGAATCTTATTAATAAATTTTGCATTGAAATTTGAAAACGACACTTATTTTTAAACAATTTTTTTTCTAGAACGACAACTAATCTGAAACGGAGGGAGTATATATTTTTGGAAAACTTTTTAGAATATAGCAATAACTCATATTTTATATTTAATGTTGATTTATATTTTTGGTAAACTTTTTAGAATATGGTAATAACTCATAAATTATCACTAAAATAAATATATTAAAATATGACATTTTGAATTTCAAAATATTATTTAATTTTAATTTTATAATTATATAATTTTTATTATCTAAAATTTTCTAAATTTTCTGCATTTAGAAAAAAATATATAAATTTTTAATCATAATATAAGATTAGTTTCTTTTACATATCTACAAATTATATAAACATTGTTTCATTTTAATTTTTTATAATTATACAATTTTATATGATTTTTAGTAATTTTGTACAAGTTGATTTAATACATCTAAGATTCTAATTTTATATATATACATATATATTCTTAAAAATAAACAAAATTATTTTATCTTAATTTTATTCTTAATTAAATGATATTTATATTACTTATTGGTAAAAATAATAAATATATAATATTAATAAATTGCATTTTTAAATATAAAATTTAACTTTTAAAAAATTCAACGCTGCACATGGTGGAGGAAAACACCTAATATGTGTATATTATTGTGTTGAATTTGGAAAAATTTATATATTAGAAATATTTTTGAAAAGCTTTTTAATACACTACATTTGTTGTTGTTTTTTGCTTGATTAGTATTTAATCATGCATTGTTCTATTTCTTAATATTATTTTTTCATGGTTGAACTATATAATTTGGAAAATATATATATATATATATATATATATATATATATATATATATATATATTTTTATTATTTATTTTTAAATACATTTTTATTGTTCAGCAAATTTTTTATTATATTAATTATCTAATATAAGAAATAAATTTAAAATTGTTGATATAAAATCTGTTGTTAGTTATATAATAAATTATATATAAATAATCATTAAATTTATCAACAATATACTCTAACTTTAAGCCTGAAAAGTTTCTGTTTAAAAAAATATTTTCCAAATAATATTACAGATCTTCTGTCATTAGTTCAAAAATGCCAAAGCCTATTTACCTGTTTTTCTGTGGACGATGAAACACAAGTAGTTCTTACGTTCCCGTAAGAAACTTTGTACAGTTCTGCTTTGTAAAGTAAACGGCGCGATGTTAGCGTCTTAATGTGGGGACTACATATTAAAAATGATAGTAGATGACATTGTCGCTCTTGGACCGTTGATTTACCATCAATCAATCGCTATCAAATATAGCTGGAATAGTTAGTACACGTGTCATATACCGTGTTTCTCGTGATAAATCAATTTCGAAGTTTCATCAAGGAGGAGAGGAAAAGACGGAATCTCGATTCGCTTCCGAGAGAATTTTGATTCTTCCGATAATCGTTCTGCCGATCTGATTTTCGTCAATTGATTCCAGGTTAACGAAGACACCACAGATTATATATTCTACGATCGTAGATGATTTTTCGTTTTTTTAGAAGTCTCCGAATCTTTCAGGAGGATTATAGCTTTATCATCGTTGAATCTGCATAAACGCTGAACAATTTCAATGTGCGTTTTGCAGATTCGGCATGGAATTGGTGTGATATATCTCGTAACTGTATTTAATGGGAGACTCGTTACAACATTCTGTTAGAAGAACAAGTGTGGTGACAGCAGCTGGGAAAGATTCGTTTCCAAAGAGAAGCTTAGTAGCTGCTATTCCTAGAGCTGTTCACCAGACGATCGGTAAGCATGTTTCTTTCTCGAGAAGCGGCGGTGGAATTGGCAGTGGAGGTGGCGGCACGTTGCAAAACGCAGCCGTTTTTCTACTCAAAGTGGCTGTTTTAGAAGTGGTTCGGAGAGTTTCAAAGGCAAAGTGTCCTCATCTGTGGAACACTCTCCAGGCGTTGCAGTGCTTCTGTTATCCCCCTCTCAAGTGGATTCGGAGATGGGCTCCTTTCAGAGGCTTCATCAAGGCTATGCAGGTTTAATGAAACGTCTTTGGTATCTCTTTATCTATACTGATCTGTCTGTGAATCTCCCAATTTAATCTTTTATATGCAGATGCTGTCTCGGCCGTTATTGGTCCTCACGATTGCGGAGGCTCTCACAGACCAGTCAGAGTCAAAGCAAGAAGACTCAGGTGGTACTGCCTCTAATGCATCTTCGGAATCACAAACTGAGCCGCAGACGTCTCAGTCTCTATCAGATATCAGGTACATGTTGTCACTGTCTTATCTACAAATTTTGCAAAATCCCCTGAAATTATTAAACCACTTGACAGTCGTTTTCTAAGTATCATCTAGATATATCTTTAACTTTTTCTGTAAATTCAGAATTGAAGATGAGGCTACACATCCTGCAACTTCACAAGACTGGCTTAAACAACTTTATGGAGAACTGGAAAAGCAGAGACTTAGCTTGCCAGAGAGGTACTATTTAGTTTTTAGTCTTGTTATATGAAGAAGTGCTCTTTTCTTTTGAGTTTCCACGTTTAAATCGTATGCATTTTAGATCGTAATATTTTAGTCTCATTTTAATGTAGAATCAATGAGGATGAGCTTCGCAGATTTTATAGAGTGTCGAACGGAGACTTCACTTCCTTACTATCTTCATTAAAAAAGACAATCCGTTGGAGGGAGACTTACAGAATCCTATCAGAAGAAGAGCTTGAGACATGGTCAAGTTTAGTCTTTTGGCATGGCTATGACAGGAACCAAAGACCTTGCCTCATTGTGAGATTGGGCCTTGCTTTTCTTAAGTTGCCATCTCATGAAAGACCTCGTTTCGCTCAGGCAATCAGTACGTCCTCACTACTGGCTCCTCTACTGCAAATTCCAGTATTGTCTTTTAATCAAGTTTTGTTTTTTTTTCTTTCAGTTTCTCAGGTAGAGCACGGCGTTTTGCATCTTTTAAACCCGGAGAATTCGGAACTTACGGTCTTAGTGGACTGTGAAGGATTGTCTCCTCTGAGGATTCCAATGCAGATGTTGAGATCATGTTCTTCAATTCTTCAAGATCACTTCCCTAACCGTCTCGGCTGTCTATTCATCATTCGCCTTCCTCCTGTTGTCCGAGTCATTTCTCAGACTTTCATACAAGTAAATAATCCTAGCTGAGCTAATTGGTTTTCTTAGTCTTTGTTCTTGGATCTATTGATCCGTTTCACATGCCTAAACTTATATTCACCCTCTCACAGATTCTCAGACCAACCACACGCAAGAAACTGAGAATCGAAGGGGAAACTTTCCACCGAGTCCTCTCTGAATATCTCCAGACGCTTCCTTCATACCTTGGCAGCGGCTGCAACTGCAAACGATGCTCAAATCTCAGCGGAAAAGATTCACCACAACCACAAACACACACGAGGAGCAAGATAGGAAGCTCGAGGGAGACAGAGCAGCTAGACGACACCAGCCGCTGGAGTTACGACGTCCAGACACCTGATTTAGCCTTTGAGGGAGACCCGAGCCTGAACGTATGTAGCCAAGTGCTTCGGACAGCAATAGTTTTCGTACTCATGCTTTGGCTCTTCGGCGCACTGCTAGCTGGATTTGTCGATCCTGAGAGCAGACCCTTTTAGGCTTCCGTGAGGTAAGACCAGCCATAGTGTCTATCTTACCTATGTGCCATTCGTGTACATAGAAGTGTGGTATGCATTGATATATAGTGATTAGTGAATAAACGGTCTCTCATTCAGCGTGGAGGGATAAGAAGAAGAATCAATCGGTTCAAGTTAGTTTTGGGTCATGGTTTAGGGTTAATGGTGTGAGGTTCGGTTTATCGTAAGTTGGGAGAAGGAACTATGGTTTAGTATGCTGTGTCCAAGATTTGTTGGCGCTATTTGTAAAGTCGGATTTGTTTAAGAACAAGAAAAAAATGTTCGTTTAAAAAGTTTTATAAACTTGTTTATACTTTATAATATGAATATTGTGTTTATAATGAATATTGTGTATTCTGCAATGGATTGCATATCTGCATGAAGGGAAATCACAAACCCTAAAAGACAGTTGGACTGGGACCTTTAAAACTTCAGTAGTAGCAAACAGAGCTGGAGACTTCTTCAAAACTCTTCAATCACATAGGCAAGATAGTCTATCTTTTTTGAGCAAACCAAACTCATTGAAGAAGTCTCCAATACACACAAATATCCTACTATTATAAACCATGTGTCTCAGTGCCTCTATCCATTTGTAAATACTATATATTGTGTCAGTGTCTCAGTGTCTCTATCCAGTTGTAAATATATATTACGTCAAGTCTCAACTTACTGAAGCAGCATATCACTTCACACTCATGTAGTAGATAATTTAAGTGTTTGGCGACACTATTTCTCTTTCTTGCATGTCCAAACCTAATTAACCACTTGTTTTATTAATTCTCATAGGACTACTAAACTGAGCTGAGAGCCGATAACATTTGGGCTTGGAAAAGAACTGGGCCTAACGAAAGATAACAAAGAAACATTGATAGAGGAGATAACAAAACCCTAGATGTATATAAATCCCAAATACTTTCCTCATTTCCTCTTCATTGCCGTCGTCTTCGAAAACTAACTCTTAAGCTTCGAGACCCCATCAACTTCTGCAGTAAGCTCCTCCTATCAATTTCGATTATCTATTTCATCTTATTATCTGCTAACTATTGTGTGTTTATCAGAAAAAATGAAGGTTGTCGCCGCTTTCTTACTGGCCGTTTTGAGCGGAAAAGCTTCCCCAAACAGTGCCGATATTAAGAATATCCTCGGATCAGGTTTCTCTTCTTACCAACTCTTTGATTTTTTTTATCTCTAAATGTTTTAAGATTCGTTGCAATAGTGGATAGGTTTTTTAACTTAGTAAAATGCATGTTTTGTAGGAATCTGAAATGATTCTTTCTCCAGTAACCAATCATATGTGCCGTATATATTGCAATGTACTGAGAGTAACAAAATGATTGAATGTGAATTTTTGTTTTTTTTTAAGTTGGTGCTGAAGGTGAAGATGCTCAGATTGAGCTTTTGCTGAAAGAAGTCAGTGGAAAAGACTGTGCTGAGCTCATTGCTGCGGGAAGGGAGAAGTTGGCTTCTGTTCCAAGTGGTGGTGGTGGTGTTGCCATGACTTCTGCTCCTTCTGCCGGTGGTGGTGGTGCTGCTCCTGCGGCTGAGGCCAAGAAAGAAGAGAAGAAAGAAGAGAAGGAAGAATCCGATGATGTAAGTTTTTTTTTTACTTTCTCTTTAGCACAAGTCTTCGTTCAGCATTGTTTTAATGTAAATTAAGATGGCTCACCATGTGCTTTTTTCTTGTGCAGGACATGGGTTTCAGTCTCTTTGAGTAAAGAAGCCGTTTTTTTTTCTTTTTTCGTTTTGAAATCTCTATGATATTACTGCTTAGTTTGTACTCGGATTTTTCTCTAAGACATTCCTGGGAATTTACACAATCATTAAGCCGCGGTCTTTTTGATCTTGTTTCGGTCATTTTGCCTGCCTTGGTTGCGTCTGTGACAATTTGACATCAGCGTATGCACACTGAACAAATTCACTAAATACCCACTTCCATGAGCTTTTATCTAAGATTTCAATTTAACTCTTACTCCTATGCAACTTTTGCGTTATTTAGTTTATTCTGATCGTTGCTCAAAAGAAAAAAAAAATTATTCTGATCAAAGGACAGCACAAGAGTCTACGTAGTTGAAGATTATTACAAAGTAAATATCGAAAACGTTAAAAATATAGCCACTTTATTTTATCCTCTCGCTAGTCCATCAGAAGGCGAAATTCCTCCTTCCTAATGTACTTAAGAAAATACAGTCTTTATCGGACACAATACTCTTGGAGAAACTATGTAGACGAATGGCAATTTCAGTGAATCCATTAGCCACATCCACTGTGGAGAACTGATGCTTTAGGCCAGTAAAATGAGCATTCTTGCTAAGATGATCCATCACCACCATAATCACATTAAAGCCTTGTGAAGGCGTTATTAGCTCTTCAATTAAAAGTTTGCATAATTAATTTAGACATATAAGTAGCCATATTTGGGTGCACGTAATTGATTGTAATCGTTTCATATATGAAAACTTCCTTTTCTACATATAGAGACACGTTATAAAAACCATCCTATCACTCCATTTCTAAAAACCCTACATCCAAAGCTTCATATCTATTCACTGCAACATGAGTGAGACCAAGGGTGGCCAGGACGGCGACCAGATCGGTGTCAAGTTCTGGGAAGTGATCTGCCGCGAGCACGGCTACGATCCAACTGTTCGTGAGGATGAAAGAACGGTGAAAATGAGGAAGGTGACCAAGAGTGATCTAGAGATGGAGAAGAAAAGCAAACAGGACAAGACGAGAAGAGCATAGTTTTAATGTTTGTGTTGTTTCGGTTTTTCCCTTTTGATTTTATTTCTGTTTGTCTGTTGGCTTTTATTTATTAATGAAAAAAAAGATTGAAAGTTTAACCACAATCAATTTGGTTGTCTAGGAGGCAGAAAGAATGGTTTCGAAAACAGATGTCGTTCCCGTCTTTGTTGTTTCCGTCTCAGTATGTCATTCGAATCAACATTGTCCAGCAGTTATGCGCCAAGGCTGAATGCCCTAATTTTCTTTTGTTGTTTTTAAGCCAAGGATGGCTTTTGTTGTTGTTTTTATTTTGAATAGTGCCTTAGATGGCTTTTGAGCTTTGCCTATTTTTTATGTGGTAACATTTTAATTGAATGTTTATTTTGGCTCCTCAAAACGAGATGTGGTTGCTTTTGGTCTCTTTCGAAGGAGTTGACTGTTGAGTGTGAATTACGTCTTTATGTCTTTATTGTGTTACAAGTTGCTTAAGATTTGTGTCAGGGAAATATCGTGTAATGGTTTTTTTAGGCGAGGAATTTAGGGAAATTCGTTGTAGATCCTTCTGGTCTCGCGGTGGTCACGAGCGAAGTACTGAGCCCGAGATCATGGTATCATGGTGGTTCCTTCAGGCTTTGTAGTATTCTTGAGAGAAATACTGAGCCTGAGAGAAGGCTTTTTCGTGGCTCAATAACCTTTTTTTTTGCCAAATTGGGTTAATTTTGGCGTAGTTCCTCCTGGCCTCGTGGTGGTCACGAGGCAAGTATATTGAGCTTGGTAGCATGTAGCATAGGAAATCTGGTCAATGGCGCCTACAAATTACTCCGCTGAAGAAGAAGAAAAGCAGTCTGGATCGTACCAGCATATGAAGGGTATACTGCTGTACTTGAAGAAGGATAAAAGAGAATATCTAAATTTCTTTAAGAGAGCTGAACCAATGGCTGACTATATAATGACCAATTTCCTCAGGAAAGGGAGCAAACCACAAGGAGCACTGAGAGCAACAGAGATGAGCAAAATGGTTTTTCCTGGAAACTCTGGCCCTGTTCGTTTTTAGAACGCAGCTGCAGAGATCATCGACCAAAAAATAACAAGCAGGAGAGAGAAATTTCATGGAGTTGTTGTTACGGAGTCGCCGCCCGTAATGGTCGCTGGTCTTCTTTTCTGGTTTTTTATGGCCGCTGTTTAAATCAGCGTCTCCTGCATACCCCTTATGGTGTCGCTAGCGGCGGAAATTAGGATCTTCCAACTCTTCTTTTTATTGGTTGCTGAGCTGTCTTTTAAATTTCTTTGATATTTTTTGGTCGCTGGTCTCTGCCGCTGCGTTCGAGGAACGAACATGGCCAGACTATATTACTATCTTGTTGATGCCTCGTGGAAGGATGTAAAGGCGGTTGCAGGAGTTAAGTGGTCTTTATATAGTAGAGAAGGCACCCAACAACTGTGTGGATCATCTTCAATCAGGACTACAAATTATAGAAGGATATAGAGTATCGTAGATATTATTAGCATATATGTATATTTATTATATAAGATATTACATATATTTGTATCTATATAGATTAAGAAATATCATTAGTATAAATATGTATGTAATTCTAACTATTATTCTTATGAGAGTCAATATACAATTCTTCCAGTCTTATACTCTCATCATTTTCAATACAAACACATCGCTAGAAGTAGACACAGAGGTTTTGCGGATAGCAGTTAATGAAGGCACTCAATTTCAAGCAAGTTCCTTTCATGAATGATTGCAAACTAATGATTGATGAGTTGCGACAGTACACCGGCCAGGCAACCATCCAATAGGTCCATACCACGGAGTGCGTCTCCATGTTACAGAATATACTGGAAAGTTCCAAATCTTATGATGTCTCCTTCTGCTTGTTCCTAGAAATAGGTTGACCTTAGTGGATGAATTAGATAAGATTGCTAGATGCAATAATTAAAACTATGTAATACACTGGTTCTGAATTAATATTAGAATATGTTGACAAAAAAAAAGATATGTGAGTGGTGTTCTAACAAGGAACCGCGTGGAATTGTATCAAACATGTTGCATCACATCACACATTACTCTCTTTTTCTTATTTTCTTTTGTTTTTTGCTTACAAACGTTTCTCTCTGGTTTCCGTACAACTACCTTGTGAACACTTTTATTTTCTAAGTTTCGTCCCTTTATTACCACGCGCCTTTCTCAGTGGCGCGTGCAAGCTACACACCCCCTTTAATCGTTGTAATTAATCATTCCCACGAACGTTGCTTCACAAAATCTCAGCTAATAAAGATTAATTTACTTTATTTGACAAAGAAAAGACTAATTTAGTTTAAGTGTTACTGAAAACCAAAATAATGAGATTAATTTGATAAGAATGTTAACAAGGAGGGCATAGTGTTCGATTATGTATATATTAAACGAAATAGCTAGGAAATTTCATATGTCATATCCAAACAAATAGTAATTGAAATTAATGATAACATATATGGATTAAAAATATCTTTAAGACAATATGCTATATGGATAATAGGATGCAACTCAGCAAGTGATTGATAGTAATCCAGTTAAACTTGGCACACAATAATTAAACCCAAAAAGGAAATAAAAGTAATGCACGAATCAGAAGAGAGCGCGTGGGGATTAATAAACTTAATTAAGACTAAGTAATTAATTAATGATATCTTCTAGTTTCAAAATTGTTGAGAGAGAAAAAAAAGAAAGGAAATTGCCGAGAACATTCTTTCTTAATTTTTTTTTCGAAACACATTCTTTCTTAACTAGTGCCTCTTTTTTTCTGAGTCTCCCAAGTGTTACGCGTGACGCAAACCCTGAGGTTATTTCCTTCTTCTTTCCACCACATTCACTTGCTTATGCAGCAAGTTTTTTATAGGCATTTCTGTCTTTGCTCACCCAATCTCGTTCCTCTATAAGTACCAAAACAACACAAGTCACATAACACGACACAAACTAAAACTCCAACCCTAGAAAAACACACACACAAGCCCTAGAAGTTAAATCAGTCGGTTCAATTTACCTTAACAATCAACCATGGTTGCAAGAAGTGAGAATCATGATCAGACGGTGGCAGACACGGAGGCTACATGTCTGATGCTGTTATCGAGAGTAGGTGAAAGCGGTGGAGAAAGAGGAGAGACTCGCGTTTTCAGATGCAAGACTTGTATGAAAGAGTTCTCATCGTTCCAAGCTTTAGGAGGCCATCGGGCAAGCCACAAGAAGCCGGCTAACAACAGCAGTGACGAACAGTCGTCATCACTCTCTTCAGGATCCGTCACTAAGAAGACCAAAAAGCGGTCGTCGCATACTTGTCCGATATGTGGCTTGGAGTTTCCGATGGGACAAGCTCTTGGCGGTCACATGAGGAAGCATAGGAGCGAGAAAGAAAGCGGCGCGTTGGTTACGCGCTCTTTTTTGCCGGAGGCGACGTTTACGACTTTGAAGAAAGCGAGCAGTGGGAAGCGAGTGGCGTGTTTTGGTATGGGAATGGATCCGATGGATTGTGTGATCAACTTGAAGTTGGAGTTGGGAAGAACAATCTTTTGATCTACGTACTACTGTAGTTCTTGTTAGTTGTATTTTTGGTTATACAAAATATAGTTGCATCTTGCCTGGAGTCTTATATGACTTTATAGTCTTATCTTACCGATCCGATGTGAACATATATTTTGATTTTACTATCCAATATTTCTTTTCTTGTTGGCTCAATTGTTTAGAGTTAAAGTCTTGAAGAGGTTGAGATAAATTACAGTGTTGTAACAACAATATAATTAGTCTGGCCAGGTTAGTTGTTATGGTTACTAGTGTGCTGCAACAAAAAATGAGATGTAATTGAGTAATTCCAAAGAATCTAGAGTTTGAAACTGTTTGGTGGAATCAAAAGCATATAATGAAACTACAAATAGGTATGTTCTTCACTCAGAGTTAGATGATCACTGCACTAAAGAAGCTAACACAGTTTAATTAAACGTGAATTTTCTCACCAACATACAATCATGTGTTTGTCAATGGAGGCTAGCGATCAATCAAAGAATCTACAATTCAAATTGTTTGGTGAAATATAAGATACCCAAGTAAGATGCTGATGGAACTTCAACAATCAATTGTCATATACTAATAAAATATAGCTAGAATCTTGTGGAAAATGCTACATGCTTATGTATTGGGAGATGAATATGAGCGATAACAATAATATTGCGGGTACAAAACTTGTGAAGAGAAATGTGTGTCAGTGCGTGCTAAGAAAAAACCGCGTGGAATTGCACATCAAAGAATATCGCATCACACATCACTTTCTTTTTCTTATTTTCTTCTGTTTAGCTTCTAAACGTTTCTCACTAGCTAGTTACAAACACCATTTTTCACACTTTTTATTTTTTCCAATTATTTCCATCATCAAATCTCGATCTAGGTTGATTTCGAATCATAACCTTATCAGTTTCAGTTGAACTGGGTCGATCTCCTAACAGAATCTCTACCAAACCTAGATTAGTCTTCAAACTCTAAAGAATTGCATCGAAAAAAATAAGCCACGATCCTAAAAAAATGTTAATAACTCATCTTTCTGTTATTATATTATATATATAGATTTGTTCTTCATCAGTCGTATAAAATTATCAATTTACAGAATCCAAAGTCATCTGAAGACGAGTGTTTTTAATTTGAACACATGTTTCACCATGCCACAAAAAACCTTGTGATTCCATCATTGGCATTATACAGCAAAATGTAGATAACAACGAGCTCAAAGAAATAAGCTATGAAATTCTTTTAGTTCTTCTCCATTATTGTTTTTCTTTACTTAAGATCTATGAGTTTAGAAATCATTATGTTCTTATGATTATGAATGTAAGTGACATCCTTAACTTTTTTTTTTTTTTTTTGAAACTCAAGTGACATCCTTAACTAAATTGTGTTTTCTTGTAAGATTCTTACTCTCATCACTTGAATTGGTTTTATTCTCAAATCAGTTAAAACATCTTTATTTTGCTAAAAAAAAATTAGGAGGAAAATAGCATTAATTACAAAATTCAAAATTAATATTTTCAACAAAGACTAATCCAAGCAATTGTAGATGTATATCAAGTATGTAAAATCAAAATATCAAACACCAAAGTAGATTAAAGCTTTCACAAAATTTGGAGTAAAAGACCCATGCATTTGTGTGGGTCATGATCACCACTATATACAACTCGATTTGAGTTCTATTGATCCTTACAAATAATAATACCAACATATATGGTCCAATATGTACGAATTTTCTAAGATATATATGAAAACGAAGAAGATGTGAATTTATACTGAATAGATAAGTTAAAACAATGTTTTTTGTATAACTTGGTACCAATAACTTGTTCTCACACTACAAAATGTGAATTAACATTCCTATTTCTTAACTAACGATTTATTTCCTTTTTTCCGAGTCTTCTAAGTGTTTAACGCAAACCGGTAAATTCCCTTTTTCCTTGTATCGCATATTCCATTTAATTACAAGAATACCACTTTTCACTTGCTTAGGCGACAAGTAAACTATGGGTATTTTCGTCAATAAACATATCACTCATCCAACCTCGTCCCCTATAAATAACAAACCATCACAAGTCACTATATCACACACGCACCAACTAAAAACTCCCAACAGTAGTGAACATACCAAAACCCTAGAAGTGCAAAGATAATATTCAGCCATGGTTGCAATTAGAAGCGAGAGTCTTGACCGGACGGTGGAAGATACGCCAGCGAATTGTCTGATGCTGCTGTCGAGAGTCGGGGAATGCGGCGGAGGAGACGCCGCAGAGAGTCGCGTTTTCAGATGCAAGACTTGTATGAAAGAGTTCTCGTCGTTCCAAGCTCTGAGAGGTCATCGCGTAAGCCACAAAAAGCCGGTTAACAGCAGCGGCGGGGAGGAACAGTCGGGAATCATCGTCAAGAAGAAGACAGAGAAGACGGGGTGGCATCATCGCTGCTCGATATGTGGCCTGGAGTTTCCGATGGGACAGGCTCTCGGGGGTCACATGAGGAAGCACTGGAACAAGGAAGACTCTGGCGGCGCGTTGGTTACACGCTCTCTTTTCCCGGAGGCGGCGATGACTGGGACTTTGAAGGAAACTTGTGAAGAAGGGAAGGGAGTTGCGTATTTGGAATCGGGATCAGATTGGGTAGATGGTATCAATTTGAAGTTAGAGTTGGGAAGAACCATGTACTGATTCTTTTTTATTCATCTTTTCGCATTGATTTTTGCATAGAGTTTTCTATATGGAGGTTATACCCTTTCAGCTGATGAACGTGAATATATGTTGATTTTACTATCCAAGATTTCTTTTCCTGTACGCTATATGTGAATGTTGCAGTAGGTTTAGTAGTACAATATATATAAGTTTAGCTGTTACTGTGGTGCAACTAAATTTGACAAATTTCATGATCATTGGCTAAAAGAACCTTAACACAAAAAGACAATCATATCAGATATTTGTATTTGAGAAAAATCAATGGAAACCTACTGCTTAATCAAATAATCTACATTTTAAACTGTTTGGTCGTTGTAATGTGCAAAGATAAGTAAACACCTCTTTAGAAGTCAAATATCTATCTTATTAAAACAGAAACATTCTGTTGGACCTAACATTTATTTGTACGTTTTTAAATTAAATACACCTTTATACTTTATAGTTAAACTTACATTAAATCACTAATGTTCTTTTCTTTATACTACTATCCATGTTTCCAAACAATATACTTATTTCTTTATACTACTATCAATGTTTCCAAACAATATATTTTTTATACTACTATCAATATTTCCAAACAATACAATAATTAATCTTAGTTATTTTATATAATCATTTTCTCTTTAAAATTTTGTAGAAACGTTATAGTTTCATAAATTGCAAAATAATGAACTTTAAAATTTGGATTATAAGATTACAAATTATGAAACTATTACAATTTAAATCCAATTAGATTACATATCGGTCATCCATCAGTTCAATCGGTTAGTCTCGGGTTTTAGTGATTTTTTTAATATGAATATTTTAAAAACCTAAATTGTATTGTCAGATCTCCGGATTAACCGGTATAATCACAATCGGGTTGAATTTAAAAACACTGATTTAAATACAAAAATATTTTAAATACACACTCTTTAAAAATACCAAAATATTTGTTAAATTATTAGTGAAATTTTTCATCGTAAAATATTCCGCGCTTCCAAAGCGCGGATCAAAATCTAGTACTAAATTAAAGAGCAAAAGAAATATAACTATTCAGTCATCGTCGAAAAGATAAGCAACATAGTAAAAAGAAGAATACAAGTTTCGATTAAAACCTTCGTACAAATAGGAAAAGCCATTTTAGAACGAATCAGAAATGTTGGAATAAAACAAGGCACCCAGCAGGGACAGGACATCTTGGTTTTTTTTCCTCTCGTCTTAAAACTTCAATTTTACAACTTTCTTTTAAGTTCCACAGCATGCAGACTTCTGCGTGGCTTGCCCGGCACCAGCTGCCTGGTCTGTTTGGCTTATCTTAATCGTCGCAGGCTGCAAGCAAGCGACAGAACAAAACATGAAACAATATGCGTATTCAGAATCGTCAATAAGTAACAAGGCAAGAAGAGGTGTGAAAGAGAGAATGTGAGCGAAAACCTCAGCCCTGGAGTCAGTGTCAGAAAGCCTCTGCTTGATGTCCCTCCCTATCGAGAAGAAAACTTCTTCCACGTTTAGGTTTGTCTTAGCACTCTGCAACGAGAGAGAGAGAGAGCAAAATATAGATTATTGTAAGCAATGTGAAAACCCCACAGCAGCCGTGCTCTCTTGAAGAATTGTCAAGACTTACTGTTTCGAAGAACTTGATTCCGTACTCATCAGCAAGAGCCTGACCCTTTGCTGTAGGTACAGCCTGAAAAAAGAGTTGTGATCGAACAAAAGAAAACCATTTTATTGTAATTATTAGGATCAATCATGAATCGTCAGAGATAAAATTCATACATACCCTCTTGCTTTCATCCATGTCAGCCTTGTTACCAACCAAGATCTTGTTAACATTATCAGAAGCATGTTGTTCGATATTACGAATCCAGTTTCTAATGTCTGCAAACAACGCCAAGAATCTAAGTGTATAAAAGAAATGATCATTTGGTTACAGAAACCCGCACTGAGGGATGGAGAGAACTTACTGTTGAAGGAAGACTCGTCTGTGACATCATAGACAAGCAAAATGCCCATTGCCCCACGGTAGTAAGCTGTTGGAAAGAGAGAAGTAAAAACAGATCATATATATATATAACAAAAAGCCAAAAAAAAATCAATAAAAAGGAAAGAAAGGAGGACCAGTGGTGATAGTGCGGAAGCGTTCTTGACCAGCAGTGTCCCAAATCTGGAGCTTGATACGTTTCCCATCAAGCTCAATCGTTCTGATCTTAAAGTCAATGCTACATCCAAATAAAAAAAGACAAAAAGATGAAGATTAAAATCAATACGTTAGAACTAATCTGTCAAAACACACAACAAACAAACAAACCCAATGGTGGTGATGAAGCTAGTGGTGAAGGATCCATCAGAGAAACGTAGAAGTAGGCAACTTTTACCCACACCTGCACCCAAACCAAATCAAATCAAAACCAAAAGATCTCTCTAACCGATCACATCATCATTCACACTAAATAGATCGATTCAATAGAAAAATGAAATTGATTTCATTACCACTGTCTCCAATCAGAAGAAGCTTAATGAGATAATCATAATCGGCTCTAGCCCTAGCAGGTGGAGCAGCCATCGATTCGATTCGATTCTAAAGGAGACCAAAAAAAATCAGAGATCAAAACATTTTGTATCATCCAAAACGAAAACAAAATCGTGGCGAGAGAAAGAAGAAGAAGAGGATCACGGAAAAACATGTACCCGATGATGAAAGGAAGAGAAGAAACCGAGATGTAGTCGGAGAGGAGAGACAGCGTCGGACGGTTATGCGGACGGCTAAAATGCGCCACTCCTCGATTTAGCTTCCTCTTCTTCTTCTTCGTCTACTTCGCGTGCACGAACGAGAGACGAGGATTCTTCTTTTTCTCTTGGACAGGGCCTCCAAGCCTTATTGGGCCTTTTATTTATCTACTTAAAATCCATATCAGCTAGCTGGAATCAGAATGACTATTATAAATCAAAGTAGAAAATAAACAAAATATTATTTTAATATTTATTTATTTTTAAAGAAATATAAGTAAGTGTAGCTTATGCTTCTGGTAGTTTTCGTATTTTAAATTTCAATTATTTATAAAACTATTTTTTCAACTACAAAAGTATAAGAGATGTCCATTATAGCCTAAAAGTCAAAAAATTTCATGTGGGAGACAACTAGAAGTTCAATGCGCATATTTTGATTTCTCTAATTATTCTAACTAGGTAATGAATCCACGCGATATCGCGTGAAACTCATTTTTCATAAATAAATAATCATTTTATAATTTATATTTTATAGAAAATTAATTTTATTTTCAAATAAATTTTCATATCAAAACGTATGAAAATATTTATTTATAGATAATATTAGAAATGTATGTTTTATAGTTTGAAATTACAACTAAAATAAAAATACATCAATACCAATAAAATTATACATCTTTTATTAATTTAGGTAAGTTACTCTAAAATTTTAAATTATATTACTGTATAATAAAAAAGATCTCTTTTTAAACATTAAAATAGTTTTAAATAAAAATATATTGTTTACTGGGTGTAAGCTAATTTAATTTAGTTAGTATTACAAAATCATGAGTTATGTTTAATATGAAAAATAAAGACAGACATATTTGTATAAAATTTAAATATTAACTTATACACAACTTTTGAAACAAATAATAAAAAGAAACATCTTAATATATAATGAAAAAAATAATTTTTAACAAGAAATAAAATTCCTAAAAAAATACACAATTTTTTCGACATTGTTTGGGATTTTTTCATGTAAAAAATTATGAGATGCAAATTTCATGTATAAAACTTAAGAATTTTAAATTTTTATATCAATACACTGATTTTTAGATATAAAACAATTACAAATATTTATGAAATATTAATAATAGATATTAGCATAATAAAACGAAAATACATAAATATTTGTATAAAAAATTAAGACATGCAACCTTCCATATATATGAATAGTCACATATTTTTTAATTTAAAGGTGGTTATTTTGAAATGATAATTATATGAATATTCGCAACTTCTCAAGTCAAATAGTCATATGTTTTCAATTTAAAGTAGTTATTTTGAAATGATACATATACGAATAGTCACAACTTTTCATTTAAATAAGTACATCTTTTTAATTTAAATATTAACTAATATAGAAATCTAAAAATAAATAATGAAATGACACATCTTAATATATAATGAAAAGACACAATTCTTAACAAAAAATTAAAATTGCTATCAACTTCTGAAGATCAGTTGTTAAGTTAATCAAAATCTCTACCGTTTCTGAAAAGATGAGCTCAATATCACCATAGGTAGTTCTCTATCAATAGATAAAATTCTAAAGATCCTGTGCAATTACACAATTCAAAAACCTTAAAATCTCCTAAAATTGCTTAAACAACCAGTGGGCAGAGTAATGACGATCACATAAAATTCATAAAATTCTGAAAATTTTGTGCAGTTATGTATTTTAAAAAACTCTAAAATCTCCCAAAATTGCACGAAACAAACCAGTGGATAGGATAATGACGTTTAATACAATTTAGGAACCTCTCAAGACATTTCAAAGATGTCTGGTGACATTCCACAACCATATGTGCAATGTCCACATATGTCTTAGGATATTAAGTTTTTCTTTGAGGGTCAAACAACCACTCTTCAGTAAAACTATCATAACTTTTGACTAAGAACCCCAATTGACCTCAAACTGGTGGCATTGGAACTTTGTCAGGACGTTCTGTATGGTTCCCTCTGGCCCCGCAGTATTTGCGACCGAGGTACTGTCGCTCGAGAACACTATTGAAGTATTTTCTGAGAGTTTTTTTTTTCTTTTGCAAGAGAAAATGGAGGTGGAAGCACTCTTGGGAAGAGCTGCCCACATACTCTGTTAAGGGATCAAACATATATGTTGTTTGATTATTGAAATTATACTCAGTCGTGATAGAGTTTGAGGTTGAAAGAGTTCAAAGACTTCAAGACTAACATATTAAGTTTGTCTTCGAGAGTTCGTAGACACCAAGGTGAACTACTTTGGTATTGCGGTAGAAACTTTCTCTATTGATCTCTAGTTTTCCAGCACCTTTCCCAACACTTTTTCCCAGCACTAGGTCGCTTACAACAAACCTGTCATTTTCTAACTTTGGAATTATAGTAACTTTTGAAGATTTTTAAGTTTTGTGTTTTGGAAGTCATAGATTAAGATTAAAAAGATTTAATTTTGAGTTTAAGTTTATTTTTTGATGTTATAATATGAAAATATAAGAGTTGAGGTTTATGTTTTAGAGTTTAAGATTAAAAAACATGTTTAAGATTATCGGTTTTAAATAGTCACGAAAATTCATAGTAAAATCGTGACTATTCTATAGTAGTCACGAATTATGTGATAAAATCATGGAAAAGTATTTTTGGATTAGCTAATGAAGAATTTCGTGATTAACTATAAAGAACACTCTGTAACGCAATGGCACCTACAAATTACTCTACTGAAGAAGAAGAGCTCAGAAGAAGAGCAGTCTAGATCGCACCAGTGGCTAGAGGTGAATGAACCAGTGGCTGGAGGTGAATGACAAATCTCCTCAGGAAAGGGAGTATCCTCAATCAGGGTTACAAATATTTATGAAATATTAATAATAGATATTAGCATAATAAAACGAAAATACATAAATATTTGTATAAAAAATTAAGACATGCAACCTTCCATATATATGAATAGTCACATATTTTTTAATTTAAAGGTGGTTATTTTGAAATGATAATTATATGAATATTCGCAACTTCTCAAGTCAAATAGTCATATGTTTTCAATTTAAAGTAGTTATTTTGAAATGATACATATACGAATAGTCACAACTTTTCATTTAAATAAGTACATCTTTTTAATTTAAATATTAACTAATATAGAAATCTAAAAATAAATAATGAAATGACACATCTTAATATATAATGAAAAGACACAATTCTTAACAAAAAATTAAAATTGCTATCAACTTCTGAAGATCAGTTGTTAAGTTAATCAAAATCTCTACCGTTTCTGAAAAGATGAGCTCAATATCACCATAGGTAGTTCTCTATCAATAGATAAAATTCTAAAGATCCTGTGCAATTACACAATTCAAAAACCTTAAAATCTCCTAAAATTGCTTAAACAACCAGTGGGCAGAGTAATGACGATCACATAAAATTCATAAAATTCTGAAAATTTTGTGCAGTTATGTATTTTAAAAAACTCTAAAATCTCCCAAAATTGCACGAAACAAACCAGTGGATAGGATAATGACGTTTAATACAATTTAGGAACCTCTCAAGACATTTCAAAGATGTCTGGTGACATTCCACAACCATATGTGCAATGTCCACATATGTCTTAGGATATTAAGTTTTTCTTTGAGGGTCAAACAACCACTCTTCAGTAAAACTATCATAACTTTTGACTAAGAACCCCAATTGACCTCAAACTGGTGGCATTGGAAAGCTTATCAAAATCTCTACTGTTTCTGAAAAGATAAGCTCAATTTCACCATAGTTATCAATAGATAAAATTCTGAAAATTATGAGCAATTATACATTTAAAAAAACTAAAATCTCCTAAAGTTGCTTAAAATACCAGTGGGTAGGGGTAATGACATTCACAGACAGTTCAGAAAGGTCACATGACATTTTACAACTGTCTCTGGAAGTCCACAGATGTTTTAGAATAGTAAGTTACCTCTTCAAGCGTCAAACGACCACACTTCATTAAAACTATCATAAGTTTTTATCGAGGATATTCCAAGAAAGTCCTATGACATTCCAACAAAGTCATATGACATTCCAACAAAGTCCTATGACATTCCAAAGAAGTCTTATGACATTCCAAATATGTCTGGTGACATTCCACAATCTTATGTGAAATGCCCACAAATGTCTTAAGATATTAAGTTTATTCTTCGTGCGTCAAACAACCACTCTTCTGTAAAACTACCATAACTTTTAGCTAAGAACCCCGATTGACCTCAATGGTGGCATTGGAAAGCTAACCAAAATCTGTAACGTTTCTGAAAAGATGAGATCAATATCACCATAGCTAGTTCTCTATCAGTAGATAAAATTATGAAGATTATGTGCAATTATACATTTAAAAAAAAACTCAAAATCACCCAAAATTGTTTAAAACGTACCAGTGGGCAGGATAATGACGATCACAAAAAGTTCATAAAGCTCTGAAATTTCTGAAAATTTCTGAAAATTTTGTGCAGTTATGTATTTAAATAACTCTAAAATCTCTCAAAATTGTTCGAAACAAACCAGTGGATACAATAATGACGTTCAAATACAATTTATGAACGTCTCAGGACATTCAAAGGAAGTCTTATAACATTCCAAAGAAGTCTTATGATATTCCAAGGATATCTGGTGACATTCCAAAGATGTCTGGAGACATTCCACAACCTTATGTGCAATGTCCGCAGATGTTTTAGGATATTAAATTTCTTCTTCGTGGGTTAAACGATCACTGTTCAGTAAAACTATCATAAATTTTGACTAAGGATCCTAATTGACCTCAAACTGGTAGCATTGTGAAGTTCATAAAACCCTGAAATTTCTGAAAATTTTGAAAGTTTTGTGCAGTTATGAATTTAAATAACTCCAAAATCTCCCAAAATTACTCGAAACAAACCAAAATAGGGTAATGACGTTTAAATATAGTTTAGGAACGTCTCAGGACATTCCAAAGAAATCTTATGACATTCCAAAGAAGTTTTATTACATTACAAGGATGTTTGCTTAGATTCCACAACCTTATGTGCAATGTCCACAGATGGCTTAGGATATTAAGTTTCTTCTTCGTGCGTCAAACTACAATTCTTTAGTAAAATTATCAAAACTTTTGACTAATAACCCTGATTGACCTCAAACTGGTGGCATTGGAAAGCTATTCAAAATCTCTACCGTTTCTGAAAAGATGAGCTCAATTCACCATAGCTAATTCTCTATCAATAGATAAAATTTTGAAGATTATGTGCAATTATACATTACAAAAAATCTCAAAATCTCCCAAAATTGCTTAAAACGTACCAGTGGGCAGGGTAATGACGATAACATAAAGTTCATAAAACCCATAAATTTTTGAAAATTCTGAAAATTTTGTGCAGTTATTTTTTAAAATAACCTCAAATTCTCCCAAAATTCTTCGAAATAAACCAGTGGATACAATAATGACCTTCAAATACAGTTTAAGAACATCTCAGGACATTCCAAGGAAGTCTTATGATATTCCAAGGAAGTCTTATGACATTCCAAGGAAGTCTTATGATATTCCAAATAAATCTTATGACAATCCAAGGATGTCTGGTGACATAACACAACCTTATGTGCAATGTCCATAGATGTCTTATGATATTAAGTTTCTTCTTCGTGCGTAACGATCACTCCTCAGTAGAACAATCATAATTTTTTACTAAGGATCCCGATTGACCTCAAACTAGTGGCATTGTTAAGTTCTTAAAACTCTAAAAATTTTGTGCAGTTATGTATTTAAATAACTCCAAAATATCCCAAAAATGCTCAAAACATACCAAAATAGGGTAATGACGTTTAAATATAGTTTAGGAACGTCTCAGGACAATCCAAAGAAGTCTTATGACATTCCAAGGATGTCTGCTTACATTCCACAACCTTATGTGCAATGTTCACATATGGCTTAGGATATTAACTTTTCTCTTCGTGCGTCAAACGACCACTTTTCAGTAAAATTATCACAACTTTTGACTAAGAACCCCGACTGACCTCAAAACTAGTGGCATTGAAATGCTAATCAAAATCTCTACCGTTTCTGAAAAGATGAGGTCAATTTCACCATAGCTAGTTCTCTATCAATATATAAAATTTTGAAGATTATATGCAATTATACATTACAAAAAAACACTCAAAAACTCATAAAGTTGCTTAAAACGTACCAGTGGGCAAGGTATTGACGATCACATAAAACTCTGAATTTTTTTGAAATTTCCAAAATTTTGATGCAGTTATGCATTTAAATAACTTCAAAATCTCCCAAAATTGTTCGAAACAAACCTGTGGATACAATAATTACGTTCAAATACTTATGAACGTCTCAGGACATTCCAAGGAAGTCTTATGACATTCCAAAGAAATCTTATGACATTCCAAAGATTTCTGGTGACATTCCACAATCTTATGTGCAATGTTCACATATATCTTAGGATATTAAGTTTCTTTTTCGTGCGTTAAACGACCACTCTTTATTAAAACTATCATAACTTTTGACTAAGGACTCAGATTGACCTCAAACTGGTAGCATTGTTAAGTTCATAAAATCCTGAAAATTCTAAAAATTTTGTGCAGTTATGTTTTTAAATAACTCCAAAATCTCCCAAAATTTTTCGAAACAAACCAGTGGATACAGTAATGACGTTCAAATACAGTGTAGGAACGTCTCAAAACATTTCAAGGAAGTCTTATGACATTCCAAGGAAGTCTTATGACATTCCAAGGAAGTCTTATGACATTCCAAGGAAGTCTTATGACATTCCAAGGAAGTCTTATGACATTCCAAATATGTCTAGTGAAATTCCACAAGCTTATGTGCTTTGTCCACATATGTCTTAGGATATTAAGTTTATTCTTCGTGCGTCAAACGACCACTTTTCAGTAAAATTATCCAAACTCTTGACTAAGGACCCGATTGAAATAACAGTAAAATTATCAGTAAAATTATCAAACTGGTGGCATTATTCTATAAGTTAGTCAAAATCTCTACCGTTTCTGAAAAGATGAGCTCAAAATCACCATAGATAGTTCTCTATCAATAAATAAAATTCTGAAGATTATGTGCAGTTATGTTTTTAAATAACTCCAAAATCTCCCATAATAGCTCGAAACAAACCAGTGGATAGGGTAATGACGTTTAAATACAGTTTAGGAACGTCTCAGAATATTCCAAGGAACTCATATGACAATCCAAAGACGTCTTGTGACATTCAAAAGATGTCTGGTGACATTCCACAACCTTATGTGCAATGTCCACATATGTCTTAGGATATTAAGTTTTTCTTCGAGGGTCAAACAACCACTTTTCAGTAAAACTATCATAACTTTTGACTAAGAACCCCAATTGATCTCAAACTGGTGGCATTGGAAAGCTTATCAACATCTCTACCGTTTCTAAAAAGATGAGCTCAATTTCACCATAGCTAGTTCTCTATCAATAGATAAAATTCTGAAAATTATGTGAAATTATACTTTTTAAAAAACTAAAATTCTCCTAAAATTGCTTAAAATGTACCAGTGGGCATGGTAATGACGTTCACAGACAGTTCAGAAATGTCACAGAACTTTATACAACTGTCTGTGGAAGTCCACAGATGTTATAGAATAGTAAGTTACCTCTTCAAGCGTCAAACGACCACACTTCATTAAAACTATCATAACTTTTTTATCGAGGACATTACAAGAAAGTCCTATGACATTCCAAAGAAGTCTTATGACATTCCAAAGATGTCTGGTGACATTCCACAACCTTATGTGCAATGTCCACATATGTCTTAGGATATTAAGTTTATTATTCGTGCGTCAAACAACCACTCTTCTCTAAAACTACCATAACTTTTAACTAGGAACCCAGTTTGACCTCAATGGTGGCATTGGAAAACTAATCAAAATCTGTAATGTTTCTGAAAAGATGAGCTCAATATCACCATAGCTAGTTCTCTATAAGTAGATAAAATTATGAAGATTATGTGCAATTATACAATAAAAAAAAAATCAAAATCTCCAAAAGTTGTTAAAAACGTACCAGTGGGCAGGATAATGACGATCACAAAAAGTTCATAAACCTCTGAAATTTCTGAAAATTCTGAAAATTTTGTGCAGTTATGTATTTAAATAACTCCAAAATCTCTCAAAATTGTTCGAAACAAACCAGGGGATACAGTAATGACGTTCAAATACAATTTAGGAAAGTCTCAGGACATTTCAAGGAAGTCTTATAACATTCCAAAGACGTTTTATGACATTCCAAGGATGTCTGGTGACATTCCAAGGATGTCTGGTGACATTCCACAACTTTATGTGCAATGCCCACATATGTCTTAAGATATTAAATTTCTTCTTCGTGCGTTAAAGGACCACTCTTCAGTAAAATTATCATAACTTTTGACTAAGGACCCCGATTGACCTCAAACTGGTAGCATTGTTAAGTTCATAAAAGTCCGAAATTTTTGAAAATTTTAAAAATTTTGTGCAGTTATGAATTTAAATAACTCCAAAATCTCCAAAATTGCTCGAAAAAACCAAAATAGGGTAATGACGTTTAAATACAATTTATGAACGTCTTAGGACATTCCAAGGAAGTCTTATGACATTCCAAAGAAGTCTTATGACATTCCAAAGAAGTCTTATGACATTCCAAGGATGTCTGCTTACTTTCCACAACCTTATGTGCAATGTCCACAGATGGCTTAGGATATTAAGTTTCTCTTCGTGCGTCAAACTAGCACTCTTCAGTAAAATTATCAAAACTTTTGACTAAGAACTCCGATTGACCTCAAATTGTTGGCATTGGAAAGCTATTCAAAACCTCTCCTGTTTCTGAAAAGATGATCTCAATTTCACCATAGCTAGTTATTTATCAATAGATAAAATTTTGAAGATTATGTGCAATTATACATTACAAAAAAACTCAAAATCTCCCAAGGTTGGTTAAAACGTACCAGTGGGAGGGTAATGACGATCACATAAAGTTCATATAACCCTGAAATTTCTGAAAATTCCGAAAATGTTGTGCAGTTATGTATTTAAATAGGCCCAAATTCTACCAAAATTGTTCGAAATAAACTAATGGATACAGTAATGACGTTCAAATACAGTTTAAGAACGTCTGAGGATATTGCAAGGAAGTCTTATGACATTCCAAGGAAGTCTTATGACATTCCAAAGATGTCTGGTGACTTTCCACAACCTTATGTGCATTGTCCACATATGTCTTAGGATATTAAGTTTCTTCTTCGTGCGTCAAATGACCACTTTTCAGTAAAATTATTATAACTCTTGACTAAGGACGTGATTGACATTAAACTGGTAGCATTGTTAAGATAATCAAAATCTCTACTGTTTGTGAAAAGATGAGCGCAAAATCACCATAGGTAGTTCTCTATCAATAGATAAAATTCTGAAAATTCTGTGTAGTTATGCATTTAAATAACTCCAAAATCTCCCAAAATTGGTCGAAACAAACCAGTGGATAGAGTAATGTATAGACCCAAAATCGGGAAGGATCACTTTAGCCGGATGTTGGATATGAACCGAGAAGGCGAAGGCACTTCTGGAACTAGAATGGAATGAATGGATCGTCAAGAGGTGTGGAATGACTCTTGATATACCCTCGATCTAAGGCTAACCACCAAAGAACATATGTAGTGCGTTGGCTAACCACCAAATAACACACAAAGATGATTGGCTAACCACCAAATCAACAAGCCGGTTCAAACCGATGAACTAGCTAAAGAACTCTCTCTCTCACTTAGAGAAGAAACAAAAATAAACTCCAAAATGATCTGATGGAAAATCTCGGTTGGATCAAGCTGGTCGACATGATCACCATCATGGGCCATGTCCATGAACCAAAAAGGAAGGTGCTCGATATTGGTTCTATCATACTCTCCCTCTTCAAAAAGATTTGTCCTCAAATCTGAAACATTAAAAGGAAAAGGATTATAAGCAAAAGAATTATAATCAGCACAATGCTCACCTTGAGTTTGGTCCAGTTTATAATCAGCACAATGCTCACCTTGTTCTTCATCTAGCCCCTCCATAGGCTCATGTGTGAAGTCATCGAAAATTGGCAAATGGTCTTCCTTTTCTGGTTCGGTTTCAATGTTCTCATTCTCCAAAGTCACCAACGGTCTTTGCTTTTGACATTTGTTAGCATAATAGCCGATTCAATGGCAATTTAAGCACCTGGTAGAATGAGTTTTGCTTGTGGGTTTCACAGCTTTTCTTTTATCAGAAGACAACACATTAGTTTTCAAATCAGATTTTGAAAGAGAAGAAAAATTACTTTGTTGTTTTGGTGCAGGAGAATTGTTGGTGTTTCCCTTCTTTTTGAGTTGACGGATAGCATAAATTGCCTTATGCAACATTTTCTCCAAGCTGGCATAAGTATGAAGTTCGTTCTGATCTAGCACATCACGGTTGCTTCTCTTGGCTTTGGTGAAGGGACGATCTCCACTTCTAACCCTCTTCTCATCATCTTTGGACATGTTTCGTCTCTTCCTTTGTTTCTGCACAAAATCAAACCCATTAGAAGCAAACTGTTTCTTTTCAAAAATCAATTGCTCCTTTTCAAAAACATTTTTAAAAGGAAAGTAGACGTCTTGTTGTGGTTTTGATTTCTTGAGATGTCCAAACATCCTGAAAACACTTAACAACCAAGTTAGCAAATAAAATCCTCACACTCTCAACGTGTTTAGCTCTCGATTTTTAGGTGATCACTCAGAGTTCTTTCCACTGGTTCAAAAGATGATCGACAGTCAAAATTCAGCAATCAAAACCAAAACAACTTTTTATGGGTAAAAGAACAAAGAAAGAAAGATGGAGAGATTTTTGTATGGATTCACCTTAACTGTCCTAAGGCCGGATTTCTCCTGGGCCAGCAGAATTTCTCTTCCACCACTCCCCCTGGATTTCTCTTCAGAAGTGATTCAAACCAAAACCTTTTCTTTCTTTTTTTTCTTTTTTTATCGATTTTTTTTTTCTTTTTTTTTTAACTGGCGATCATAAGGGAGTAAAGGAACAGCCCGGATCCAAAAAGAAATAAGAAAAGAAAATGATGAAGAGATGAGAAGATTAAAAGAAGAATGAAAACAAACCAGCCAAAGTGGCTCTGATACCAAATGATAGACCCAAAATCGGGAAGGATCACTTTAGCCGGATGTTGGATATGAACTGAGAAGGCGAAGGCACTTCTGGAACTAGAATGGAATGAATGAATCATCAAGAGGTGCGGAATGACTTGATATACCCTCGATCTAACGCTAACCACCAAAACATTCCAAGAAACTCTTATGACATTCCATAGAAGTCTTATGACATTCCAATGATGTCTGCTGATATTCCACAACCTTATGTGCAATGTCCACATATGTTTTAGGATATTAAGTTTCCTTTTTGTGCGTCAAACGACCACTCTTCAGTAAAATTATCATAACTTTTGACTAAGAACCTCGATTGACCTCAAACTGGTGGCATTAGAAAGTTAATCAAAATCTCTATCGTTTATGAAAAGATGAGCTCAATTTCACCATAGCTAGTTCTATATAAAAAAAAATTGAAGATTATGAACAATTATACATTACAAAAAAACTCAAAATATCCCTAAGTTGCTTAATACATACCATTGGGCAAGGTAATGACAATCACATAAAGTTCATAAAATCCTGAAATTTCTGAAAATTCTAAAATTTTTGTGCAGTTATGTATTTAATAACTCCAAAATCTCCCAAAATTGTTCGAAACAAACCAGTCGATACACTAATGACGTTCAAATATATTTTAGGAACGTCTCAGGACATTCCAAGGAAGTCTTATGACATTCCAAGAAAGTCTTATGACATTCCAAGGAAGTCTTATGACATTCCAAGGATGTTTGGTGACATTCCACAACCTTATGTGCAATGTCCACAGATGTCTTAGGATATTAAATTTCTTATTCGTGGGTTAAACGATCACTGATCAGTAAAACTATCATAACTTTTGACAAAGGACCCCGATTAACCTCAAGCTGGTGGCATTGTTAAGTTCATAAAACTCTGAAATTTCTGAAAATTCTTAAAATTCTTCAAGTTTTGTGCAGTTATGAATTTAAATAACTTCAAAATCTCCCAAAGTTGATTGAAACAAACCAAATTAGGGTAATGACATTCAAATACATTTTAGAAACGTCTAAGGACATTCCAAGGAAATCTTATGACATTCCAAAGAAGTCTTATGACATTCCAAAGACGTATGTTGACTTTCCACAACCTTATGTGCAATGTCCACAGATGGCTTAGGATATTAAGTTTTCTCTTCGTGCGTCAAACGACCACTCTTCAGTAAAATTATCAAAACTTTTGACTAAAAACCCCAATTGACCTCAAACTGGTGGCATTGGAAAGCTAATCAAAATTTCTACCGTTTCTGAAAAGATGAGCTCAATTTCACCATAGCTAGTTCTTTATCAATAGATAAAATATTGAAGGTTATGTTCAATTATACATTACAAAAAAACTCAAAATCTCTCAAAGTTGCGTAAAATGTATCAGTAGGCAGGGTAATGACGATCACATAAAGTTCATAAAGCCCTGAAATTTCTGAAAATTCTAAAAATTTTGTGCAGTTATGTAATTAATAACTCCAAAATCTCCCAAAATTGTTCAAAACAAACCAGTCGATACACTAATGACGTTCAAATACATTTTAGGAACGTGTCAGGACATTCCAAGGAAGTCTTATGACATTCCAAGGAAGTCTTATGACATTCCAAAGAAGTCTTATGACATTCCAAAGATGTTTGGTGACATTCCACAACCTTATGTGCAATGTCCACAGATGTCTTAGGATATTAAATTTCTTCTTTGTGGGTTAAACGATCAATGTTCAGTAAAACTATCATAACTTTTGACAAAGGACCCTGATTAACCTCAAGCTGGTGGCATTGTTAAGTTCATAAAACTCTGAAATTTCTGAAAATTCTTAAAATTCTTAAAGTTTTATGCATTTATGAATTTAAATAACTTCAAAATCTCCCAAAGTTGATCGAAACAAACCAAATTAGGGTAATGACATTCAAATACAGTTTAGGAACGTCTAAGGACATTCCAAGAAAATCTTATGACATTCCAAAGAAATCTTATGACATTCCAAAGAAGTCTTATGACATTCCAAAGAAGTCTTATGACATTCCAAAGAAGCCTTATGACATTCCAAAGACGTATGTTGACTTTCCACAACCTTATGTGCAATGTCCACAGATGGCTTAGGATATTAAGTTTTCTCTTCGTGCGTCAAACGACCACTCTTCAGTAAAATTATCAAAACTTTTGACTAAAAACCCCGATTGACCTCAAACTGGTGGCATTGGAAAGCTAATCAAAATCTCTACTGTTTCTGAAAAGATGAGCTCAATTTCACCATAGCTATTTCTTTATCAATAGATAAAATATTGAAGGTTATGTTCAATTATACATTACAAAAAAACTCAAAATCTCTCAAAGTTGCGTAAAATGTATCAGTAGGCAGGGTAGTGACGATTACATAAAGTTCATAAAGCCCTGAAATTTCTGAAAATTCTAAAAAAAATTTGCAGTTATGTATTTAATAACTCCAAAATCTCTCAAAATTGTTCGAAACAAACCAGTCGCTACACTAATGACGTTCAAATACATTTTAGGAACGTCTCAGGACATTCTAAGGAAGTCTTATGACATTCCAAGGAAGTCTTATGACATTCCAAGGATGTTTGGTGACATTCCACAACCTTATGTGCAATGTCCACAGATGTCTTAGGATATTAAATTTATTCTTTGTGGGTTAAACGATCATTGTTCAGTAAAACTATCATAACTTTTGACAAAGGACCATGATTAACCTCAAGCTGGTGGCATTGTTAAGTTCATAAAACTCTGAAATTTCTGAAAATTCTTAAAATTCTTAAAGTTTTGTGCATTTATGAATTTAAATAACTTCAAAATCTCCCAAAGTTGATCGAAACAAACCAAATTAGGGTAATGACATTCAAATACAGTTTAGGAACGTCTAAGGACATTCCAAAGAAATCTTATGACATTCCAAGAAAATCTTATGACATTCCAAAGAAGTCTTATGACATTCCAAAGACGTATGTTGACTTTCCACAACCTTATGTGCAATGTCCACATATGGCTTAGGATATTAAGTTTTCTCTTCGTGCGTCAAACGACCACTCTTCAGTAAAATTATCAAAAATTTTGACTAAAAACCCCGATTAACCTCAAACTAGTGGCATTGGAAAGCTAATCAAAATTTCTACCGTTTCTGAAAAGATGAGCTCAATTTCACCATAGCTAGTTCTTTATCAATAGATAAAATATTGAAGGTTATGTTCAATTATACATTACAAAAAAACTCAAAATCTCTCAAAGTTGCGTAAAATGTATCAGTAGGCAGGGTAATGACGATCACATAAAGTTCATAAAGCCCTGAAATTTCTGAAAATTCTAAAAATTTTGTGCAGTTATGTAATTAATAACTCCAAAATCTCCCAAAATTGTTCAAAACAAACCAGTCGATACACTAATGACGTTCAAATACATTTTAGGAACGTGTCAGGACATTCCAAGGAAGTCTTATGACATTCCAAGGAAGTCTTATGACATTCCAAAGAAGTCTTATGACATTCCAAAGATGTTTGGTGACATTCCACAACCTTATGTGCAATGTCCACAGATGTCTTAGGATATTAAATTTCTTCTTTGTGGGTTAAACGATCAATGTTCAGTAAAACTATCATAACTTTTGACAAAGGACCCTGATTAACCTCAAGCTGGTGGCATTGTTAAGTTCATAAAACTCTGAAATTTCTGAAAATTCTTAAAATTCTTAAAGTTTTATGCATTTATGAATTTAAATAACTTCAAAATCTCCCAAAGTTGATCGAAACAAACCAAATTAGGGTAATGACATTCAAATACAGTTTAGGAACGTCTAAGGACATTCCAAGAAAATCTTATGACATTCCAAAGAAATCTTATGACATTCCAAAGAAGTCTTATGACATTCCAAAGACGTATTTTGATTTTCCACAACCCTATGTGCAATGTCCACAGATGGCTTAGGATATTAAGTTTTTTCTTCGTGCGTCAAACGACCACTCTTCAGTAAAATTATCAAAAATTTTGACTAAAAACCCCGATTGACCTCAAACTGGTGGCATTAGAAAGCTAATCAAAATCTCTACCGTTTCTAAAAAGATGAGCTCAATTTCACCATAGCTACTTCTTTATCAATAGATAAAATATTGAAGGTTATGTTCAATTATACATTACCAAAAAAACTCAAAATCTCTCAAAGTTGCGTAAAATCTATCAGTAGGCAGGGTATGACGATCACAAAAAGTTCATAAAGCCCTGAAATTTCTGAAAATTCTGAAAATTATGTATTTAAACAACTCCAAAATCTCTCAAAATTATTCGAAACAAACCAGTGGATATAATAATGACGTTCAAATACAATTTAGGAACGTCTCAGGACATTCAAAGGAAGTCTTATGACATTCCAAAGAAGTCTTATGACATTCCAAGGATGTCTGGTGACATTCCAAGGATGTCTGGAGACATTCCACAACCTTATGTGCAATGTCCACAGATGTTTTAGGATATTAAATTTCTTCTTCGTGGGTTAAACGATCACCGTTCAGTAAAACTATCATATCTTTTGACTAAGGATCCCGATTGACCTCAAACTGGTAGCATTGTAAAATTCATAAAACCCTGAAATTTCTGAAAAATTTGAAAGTTTTGTGCAGTTATGAATTTAAATAACTCCAAAATCTCCCAAAATTGCTCAAAACAAACCAAAATAGGGTAATGACATTTAAATACAGTTTATGAACGTTTAATGACATTCTAAGGATGTCTTATGACATTCCAAAGAAGTCTTATGACATTCCAAAGATGTCTGCTTACATTCCACAACTTTATGTGCGTTGTCCACATATGTCTTAGGATATTAAGTTTCTTCTTCGTGCGTCAAACGACCACTTTTCAGTAAAATTATTATAACTCTTGACAAAGAACCCGATTGACCTCAAACTGGTGGCAATATTAAGATAATCAAAATCTCTATCGTTTGTGAAAAGATGAGCTCAAAATCACCATAGCTTGTTCTCTATCAATAGATAAAATTCTGAAGATTCTGTGTAGTTATGCATTTAAATAACTCCAAAATCTCCTAAAATTGTTCGAAACAAACTAGTGGATAGGGTAGTGACTTTTAAATACAGTTTAGGAACGTCTCAGAATATTACAAGGAACTCATATGACATTCCAAAGAAGTTTTATGATATTCCAAGGATTTCTGCTGACATTCCACAACCTTATGTGCAATGTCTAGAAATGTCTTAGGCTATTAAGTTTTCTCTTTGTGCGTCAAACGACCACTCTTCAGTAAAACTATCAAAACTTTTGATTAAGAACCTCGATTGACCTCAAACTGGTGGCATTGGAAAGCTACTAAAAATCTCTGCCGTTTATAAAAAGCTGAGATCAAGTTCACCGCTATCTAGTTCTATATAAATAGATAAAATTTTGAAGATTATGTGCAATTATACATTCCATAAAAAATTCAAAATCTCCCAAAGTTGCTTAAAACGTACCAGTGGACACGGTAATGATGATCACATAAAGTTCATAAAACTCTGAAATTTCTGAAAAATTCTGAAAATTTTGTGCAGTTATGTATTTAAATAACTCTAAACTCTCCGAAAATTGTTCAAAACAAATTAATGGATACAGTAAAGATGTTCAAATACATTTTAGGAACGTCTCAGGACATTCCAAGGAAGTCTTATGACATTCCAAGGAAGTCATATGACATTCCAAAGAAGTCTTATGAAATTTCCAAAAAGTCTTATGACATTCCAAAGAAGTCTTATGAAATTTCTGAAAGTTTTGTGCAGTTATGAATTTAAATAACTCCAAAATCTCCCAAAATTGCTCGAAAAAACCAAAATAGGGTAATGAAGTTTAAATACAATTTAAGAACTTCTCATGACATTCCAAGGAAGTCTTATGACATTCCAAAGAAGTTTTATGACATTCCAAGAATGTCTGCTTACATTCCACAACCATATGTGCAATATCCATAGATGGCTTATGATATTAAGTTTCCTCTTCGTGCGTCAAACGAATACTCTTCAATAAAATTATCAAAACTTTTGACTAAGAACCCTGGTTGACCTCAAACTGGTGGCATTGGAAATCTAATAAAAATCTCTACCGTTTCTGAAAAGATGAGCACAATTTTACCATAGCTAGTTGTCTATCAATAGATAAAATTTTGAAGATTATGTGCAATTATATATTACAAAAAAAAATCAAAATCTCCCAAAGTTGCTAAAAACGTACCAGTGGGCAGGGTAATGACGATCACATAAAGTTCATAAAACCTTGAAATTTCTATAAATTTTGAAAATTTTATGCAGTTATGTATTTAAATAACTCCAAAATCTCCCAAAATTGTACGAAACAAACCAGTGGATACAGTAATGACGTTCAAATATAATTTAGGAACGTCTATGGACATTCCAAGGAAGTCTTATGACATTCCAAAGAAGTCTTATGACATTCCAAGGATGTTTGGTGACATTCTACAACCTTATGCGCAATGTCCACATATGTTTTAATATATTAAATTCCTTATTCGTGCGTTAAACGATCACTCTTCAGTAAAACTATCATAACTCTTTACTAAAGACCCCGATTGACCTCAAACTGGTGGCATTGTTAAGTTCATAAAACTCAAAAATTCCTGAAAATTCTGAAATTTTTTTGCAGTTATATTTTTAAATAACTCAAAAATCTCCCAAAATTGTTAGAAACAAACCAGTGGATACAGTAATGATGTTCAAATACAGTTTAGGAACGTCTGAGGACATTTCAAAGAAGTCTTATGACATTCCAAGGAAGTCAAATGACATTCTAAAGATGTATGGTGACATTCCACTACCTTATGTGCATTGTCCACATATGTCTTAGGATATTAAGTTTCTTCTTTGTGCGTCAAATGACCACTCTTCAGTAAAATTATTATAACTCTTGACTATTGATCCGATTGACCTCAAACTGGTGGCATTAGAAGATTATGTGTAATTATACATTACAAAAAACCCAAAATATCCCTAAGTTGCTTAATACGTACCAGTGGGCAGGGTAATGACAATCACATAAAGTTCATATTACTCTGAAATTTCTGAAAACTCTGAAAATTTTGTGCAGTTATGTATTTAAATAGCTTTAAAATCTCCCAAAATTGTTTGAAACAAACCAGTCAATACAATAATAACGTTCAAATACATTTTAGGAACGTCTCAAGACATTCTAAGGAAGTCTTATGACATTCCAAGCAAGTCTTATTACATTCCAAAAGAAGTCTTATGACATTCCAATGATGTTTGGTGACATTCCACAATCTTATGTGCAATATCCACAGATGTCTTAGGATATTAAATTTCTTCTTCATGCGTTAAACGATCACTGTTCAGTAAAACTATCATAACTTTTGACTAAAGACCCCGATTGACCTCAAGCTGGTGGCATTGTTAAGTTCATACAACTCTGAAATTTCTGAAAATTCTTAAAGTTTTGTGAAGTTATGAATTTAAATAACTTCAAAATCTCCCAAAGTTGCTCGAAACAAACCAAAATAGGGTAATGACATTCAAATACAGGTTAAGAACATCTGAGGACATTCCAAGGAAGTCTTATAATATTCCAAAGAAATCTTATGACATTCCAAGGATGTCTGTTGACTTTCCACAACCTTATGTGCAATGTCCACAGATGGCTTAGGATATTAAGTTTCCTTTTCGTGCGTCAAACGACCACTCTTCAGTAAAATTATCAAAACTTTTGACTAAAAACTCCGATTGACCTCAAACTGGTGGCATTATATTTTTAAATAACTCCAAAATCTCCCAAAATTGTTAGAAACAAACCAGTGGATACAGTAATGACGTTCAAATATAGTTTAGGAACGTCTGAGGACATTTCAAAGAAGCCTTATGACATTCCAAGGAAGTCAAATGATATTCCAAAGATGTATGGTGACATTCCATAACCTTATGTGCATTGTCCACAAATGTCTTAGGATATTAAGTTAACCTTCTTTGTGCGTCAAATGGCCACTTTTCAGTAAAATTATTATAACTCTTGACTATGGATCCGATTGACCTCAAACTGGTGGCATTAGAAGATTATGTGCAATTATACATTACAAAAAAACTCAAAATATCCCTAAGTTGCTTAATACGTACCAGTGGCAGGGTAATGACAATCACATAAAGTTCTTAAAACTCTGAAATTTCTGAAAACTCTGAAAATTTGTGCAGTTATGTATTTAAATAGCATTAAAATCTCCCATAAATGTTCGAAACAAACCAGTCGATACAATAATGACGTTCAAAAACATTTTAGGAACGTCTGAGGACATTCTAAAGAAGTTTTATGACATTCCAAGGAAGTCTTATTACATTCCAAAGAAGTCTTATGACATTCCAAGGATGTCTGTTGACTTTCCACAACCTTATGTGTAATGTCCATAGATGGCTAAGGATATTAAGTTTCCTCTTCGTGCGTCAAACGACCACTCTTCAGTAAAATTATCAAAAATTTTGACTAAAAACCCCGATTGACCTCAAGCTGATGGCATTGGAAATATAATCAAAATCTCTACCGTTTCTGAAAAGATAAGCTTTCACCATAGCTAGTTCTTTATCAATAGATAAAATTTTGAAGATTATGTTCAATTATACATTACAAAAAAACTCAAAATATCCCAAAGTTGCTTAAAACGTTGAGTGGGCAGGGTAATGACGATCACATAAATTTCATAAAACTCTGAAATTTCTGAAAATTTTGGACATTATGTATTTAAAAAACTCCAAAATCTCCCAAAATTGTTCGAAATAAACAAGTGGATATAGTAATGACGTTCAAATACAGTTTAAGAACGTCTCTGGACATTCCAAGGAAGTCTTATGACATTCCAAAGAAGTCTTATGACATTCCAAGGATGTCTGCTTACATTCCACAACCTTATGTGCAATGTCTACAGATGGCTTAAGATATTAAGTTTCCTCTTCGTGCGTCAAACGACCACTATTCAGTAAAATTATCAAAACTTTTGACTAAGAACCCCGGGTGACTCAAACTCGTGGCATTGAAAAGCTAATCAAAATTTCTACCGTTTTTTAAAAGATGAACTCAATTTCACCATAGTTAGTTCTCTATCAATAGATAAAATTTTGAAGATTATGTACAATTATACATTACAAAAAAACTCAAAATCTCCCAGAGTTTCTTAAAACGTAACAGTGGACAGGGTAATGACGATCACATAAAGTTCATAAAACTCTGAAATTTCTGAAAATTCTGAAATTTTTGTGCAGTTATGTATTTAAATAACTCCAAAATCTCCCAAAATTGTTCGAAACAAACCAGTGGATACAGTAATAACGTTCAAATATAATTTAGGAACGTCTCTGGACATTCCAAGGAAGTCTTATGACATTTCAAGGAAGTCTTATGACATTTCAAAGAAGTCTTATGACATTCCAAAGAAGTCTGGTGACATTCCACAATCTTATGTGCGATGTCCACAAATGTCGTAAGATATTAAATTTCTTCTTTGTGCGTCAAACGACCACTCTTCAGTAAGACTATCATAGCTTTTGACTAAGGACTCCGATTGACCTCAAGCTGGTGGCATTGTTAAGTTCATAAAACTTTGAAATTTCTGAAAATTCTTAAAGTTTTGTGCAGTTATGAATTTTAAATAACTTCAAAATCTCATAAAGTTGCTCGAAACAAACCAAAATAGGGTAATGATATTCAAATACAGTTTAAGAACATCTGAGGACGTTCCAAGGAAGTCTTATGATATTCCAAGGATGTCTGCTTACATTCCACAACCATATGTGCAATGTCCACAGATGGCTTAGGATCTTAAGTTTCCTCTTCGTGCGTCAACCGATCACTCTTCAGTAAAATTATCAAAACTTTTGATAAAGAACCCCGATTGACCTCAAACTGGTGGCATTAGAAAGCTAATCAAAATCTCTACCGTCTATGAAAAGATGAGCACAATTTCACCATGCCTAGTTATCTATCAATAGATAAAATTTTGAAGATTATGTGCAATTATACATTACAAAAAAACTCAAAATCTTCCAAAATTGCTTAAAACGTATCAGTGGGCATTGTAATGACAATCACATAAAGTTCATAAAGCTCTGAAATTTCTGAAAATTCTGAAAACTTTGTGCATTTATGTATTTTAATAACTCTAAAATCTCCATAAATTGTTCGAAATAAACCAGTGGATACAGTAATGACGTTCAAATACAGTTTAGGAACGTTTCAGGACATTCTAAGGAAGTCTTATGACATTCCAAAGAAGTCTTATGACATTCCAAAGAACTCTTATTACATTCTAAGGATGTATGATGATATTCCACAACCTTATGTGCAATGTCCACATATGTCTTACGATATTAAGTTTCTTCTTCGTGCGTTAAACGACCACTCTTCAGTAAAACTATCATAACTTGTTAAGTTCATAAAACTATGAAATTTTTGAACTTTCTGAAAATTTTGTATAGTTATGTATTTAAATAACTCCAAAATCTCGCAAAATTGCTCGAAACAAACCAGTGGATAGGGTAATGACGTTTAAATACAGTTTAGGAACGTCTCAGGACATTCCAAGGAAGTCTTATGACATTCCAAAGAAGTCTTCTGACATTCCAAGGATGACTGCTGACATTCCACAACCTTGTGTGCAATATCCACAGATGGCTTAGGATATTAAGTTTCCTTTTCGGCAAACGACCACTCTTCAGTAAAATTATCAAAACTTTTGACTAAGGACCCGATTGTCCTTAAACTGGTGGCATTAGAAAGTTAATCAAAATGTTTACTGTTTCTGAAAAGATGAGCTCAATATCACAATAGATAGTTCTCAATCAATAGATAAAATTCTGAAGATTCTGTGCAATTATACATTTCAAAAAATTCAAAATCTCCCAAAGTTACTTAAAATGTACATGTGGACAGGGTAATGACGATCACATCAAGTTCATAAAACTCTGAAAATTCTGAAAATTATGTGCAGTTATGCATTTAAATAACTCCAAAATCTCTTAAAATTGCTATGAACAATCCAGTGGATACGGTATTGACGTTCAAATACAGTTTAAGAACTTCTTAGAACACTCCAAGAAAGTCTTATGACATTCCACAAAAAAGTTTGGATATAGAGTGAAAATACTGTATAAATAATTATATGTTTTCATACCAAAACATTTATACATATTTTATTAATTTAAGTAAGTTACTCTAAAATTTAAATTATATAATTTTATAACAAATAGAAAAATATCTTTTGAAAGATTAAAATCTTTTTAAATAAAAATATATCGTTTATTATGTCGTCAATGAAGAAGTACGAACGCCTCGTAAACTAATTTGATTTAGTTAGTATTACAAAATCATTAGATATGTGTAATATGCAAATTTGAAAACAAACATATTTGTAATATGCAAATTTGAAATCATTAGATATGTGTAATATACAAAATCATTAGATATGTGTAATATGCAAATTTGAAAACAAACATATTTGTATAAAATTTAAATACTAACTTATACACAACTTTTGAAACAAACAATAAAAAACACACCTTAATATATAATGAAAATATATAAATTTTAACAAGAAATAAAATTTATTCAAAAATACACAACTTTTCAACAATGTTAGGGTTTTTTCATGTAAACCATATAGGAAACTTTCATGTATAAAAATCAAGAGATTTAATTTTTTATTTTAATACACTGATTTTTAGATATAAGAAAATTACAAATATTTATGAAATATTAATAAATAGATAAAAGCATAATAAAATGAAAATACAAAAATGTTTGTACAAAAAATTAAGAGATGCAACTTTCTATATATATGAATAGTCACAAATTTTTAATTTAAATGTAGTTATTTTAAAATGATAATTATATGAATAGTTGCAATTTTTCAATTTAAATAGTCATATATTTTTAATTTAAAGTAGTTATTTTGAAATGATACATATATGAATAGTCACAACTTTTCATTTAAATAATTACATGTTTTCAATTTAAATACTAACTAATATACAAATATTTAAACAAATAATGAAAAGACAAAACTTTAACAAAAAATAAAATTTCTATAAAAATTCATAATTTTTCAACATTGTTTGGGATTCCTATTATTAGTAGATATATTATATGTAATTTACTGGTTTATATATGATAAAATTTACACAATATATATGTTACAGGTTAATTAATGTGTAATATAATTATATAATAAATAACTGAAAATTGGCTTTATAGGCCAAAAATTCACCATCATTTTCCTAACGGGATAAGACACTTTATATTTATCAAAATTAATGAGATACATATTTTCACAAACCTAAAAATTATCAAAAATAGAAAACAAATTAAGTAATACACATATTAATATAGCAATATCTTATTAGGTTTCTACAAATTTTTTGTAAGTGCCTAATTTTATTTATCCTCCCAAATGGACATAGATAATGGATACAAACAGATACTTGGATAAAATCCGTACAACCTAAAACTAGTGATTGTATACTAATGATTGTATAATTAGTATGTTCTACACTCCTAAAGCATATATAATCATTGCCAGGGACTTCATTTTCGCCCAATCTTTGTTGGTAACAAAACTCACTAGTCACTCACTCATCTGCTAAAAATAATTTAGAACAAAAATCGTTTTAGATGTCTTTGCAGCACACCCCCAAACTATGACAAGTTTCGGATGTTTGATATGTCATTGCTAGCAATTTCATTGCATTATATAAATACTAAAAATAGAACAAAAGACTAGTTTTATTGACATGTAGAAAATCACACCAATACATATCACAAGAAATGAAGAACACGTAGGAAAACCAATCCAATATGTCAACGAAGAAGAAAAAAAGACGAAATTAAAAGAACATGCACTCTCGTGTGAAGCTTTGGGAGAGCAAGAGATTCAAAAGGTTTCTTGAAACCATTTTTAAGAAAACAAGAATTGTTCAATTCAAATTTTCAAAAAACATTTGTTTGCAGATCTTCCAGCTCAGGGTCCACGACGTTCTCTCCGTTTTCAGCTTCGCCAGGAAATATCGGTGTTTCGAGCTCCGGAGGAGTCTGCAGATATCGAAACAAACTCAGAAACATATTTGTTTTCTTCTTTCGCAAGTCAAAGAGAAACTATTTCTTCTATCCCAAGTAAAGATCAGAAAGCTGTGAAGTTACCGTGCATCGAATCAGAGCCCAATTAATGCCTTTGAAGAAAGAGTGGTTCTTGACTTCGTTTGCTCCTTCAAGACAGCCTAGTCTCTTCTTCGGGTCTCGTTGTAACAGCCTAAAAATCAGCTGTTTCACTTGAAGACTTGCCTGCAAACCCGTGATAGCCCAAATTAGTTGTACATCTGATAAACTTGAGATTAATTGATATATAGATAGTGAATGATCCATTACAGGAATGCTAGCTGGGAATTTCAGATCTTTCTGAAGAACATTGGCGAAAGTCTTCTGTCTGGTTTTTCCTCTAAATGGAGTGTATCCGTATAACATTTCGTACATAAGGATACCAAGAGCCCACCAGTCTACTGCACTCGTATGGCCCGCCCCAGTTATAATTTCCTATCAATATGATACATTAATTACCGGTTAATACAGCGAGAGAAAAAAAAAAAAAACTCCTTAACTGGTATTATTAAGCTTGTATGTATTATATACACTAACCGGAGCAATATACTCTTCAGTGCCAACAAATGAGTTTGATGCACGCATGGGTTCAGCCATGAAGACTGGACTTTGTTGACTCTTTTGTTGCTTCTTCTTCTTTTTTTCATCTATACTCGGAATCAACAGCTGAGAGATACATCGACCACGGTTAACTAAGGACATGAGCAAAGCTTTCCAGCAAAAATCTGATAAGGGAAGAATGTTAAGTGCAAACCTGAGGTCTACAAGATGTCAAGCAAGACAGATCGAAATCTGTCAGGGAGATATCTCCATTTTCCTGGATTAATACGTTTTCCGGCTTTAAATCCCGATATATAATTCCTGGAATCAAAGAAAAAAATTACATATGACAACAATACTTGCATCCCAAGTTTCTATGAAATTGAAAGTGGATGTTGAATGACTTGACTTGCCTTGGCAGTGAAGATACTCTAGCGCAACGACCACTTGAGCAGCATAGAATCTACAAACAAATTAAATGTTCTCTATTATTTCATGATTTAGGTGGAAAAAAAGCTGGAGATTTTGTCTATGTAGGAAAACTTGTACCTTACGGCATCTTCCTTCAGAACTTTCCTAGGTTGTCGATCAAGGAGCATGAAGAGTTCTCCTCCTGGATAGTAATCCGTTATAAGACATATATGCGTCTTTGTCTGCAGATCAAACATGATAACATCAGTGACCTGAGACTTATAAACGCGCATATAAAAAATGCGCAAACAGATTTTTTCGACCTGAAATGAAGCGTAGAGTGCTGGGAGAAAAGGATGGTCAAGCAAATCTAGGATCTCCCTCTCAGCTCTAGCTCTATGCACCTGCCAAAAAATTTCATCATTTTCTACCTTTATAGCAGAAGCATGAAAAACAAGATTGTTCCTCAAGGTACTGTGGTTACTTTGTTACGGTTAAGCATGACGGTCTTGTCCATTGCTTTCATTGCAAACAACTGGTCTGTTCCATTGAGTTCCACTAAATGGACACTGATGAAACAACAAAGGTATGTTTGTAACTTTGATGACGAAAATGCTTAATTTTTTTGAACTATCTCATTAATAGATTCAAAGAGAGTTAATTCAGACCTTCCTGTGTCACCGGAACCCAAAGGTTTTACCGGTCTGAAATGCTTCAGGCCAATTTGTTCTCCACTCTCCAATATCTTTTGGATAGCTTTCCATGAGGGTGAGTCTTTCCTGTGAGGCTTTGAATGAACAATCTTTGAGTGGTTTGCCCATAAATCCTCTGGCGTCTTCAATAAAACAAGAAAACAATCAATCAGAAATATCCTTATAAACAAACCCTAATCGAAACTTTAAGATGAAGTTATCCAATCAATCACTTGCCATGTTGGCATCAGGGAGTTCTCGTACAGCCTCATCGATATTTACAGCTGTTTTCTTCACCTGAAGAGCTCAGATTTCAGGGAAAAAAGGGTTAAGCTCTCATGTTTCGAACCTTACTATAACAATTGAAATAAGGGATTTAAAGAGAGTAGAGTTTTGACCAGCTCTTCGCCGTCTTTCACTGCAACTTCTTCAATGACATTGCGAACTGGCTCAACGTGCTTGCTCCCGTCTAGTTGCACTCCGATAAAGTATTGTACTTCTCCCTGTCCATAACATGTCAGAGAATACAATATTTTTAGTTTGAATTTCATAGACTAAAATCCATAACATGTATTGTACTTCTCCCTGTCCATAACATGTCAGAGAATACAATATTTTTAGTTTGAATTTCATAGACTAAAATCCATGACATGTAAAATGTAATGTTGAAATTAACTTTGAAGGTGACGTATTAGGCAAGATACATATGTATGTGAAATCATTGTACCTTCTGATCACGCATAGGTTGCAGGTGGAAAATGTTCCAGAACTTCTTCCCTGTAACAAAGAAGGAAAAAGCAATGCATAATTTTCAAGACTCTTTTACATTGATTCACAGATTGTTCTAAAGGTTATCGAAAAAAGTTGAGTACCGCTCTTAGTGTAGTTAATGAGCTGAACCGTCACTTCGGTTTGGTTATCAATAGCCGCTCGAATCTTCTTTACCGTTGTTGGATCAGTCTCTGGACCTTGCAGAAACCTTTAAAAAACATTTCTATAATAAAAAAAATGCTCTATTCTCGATTATTTAAATTAGTTCATGTTAGTGTAGTACCTGCAGTTTCTGCCAAGAATTTCTTCACGGCTATATCCCGTGAGCTCCAAGAAACTATCAGACGCAAAAATCTGGAAACAGAGGACCAAAGCAAATGAAACTCTTTCAGAACATGAAGTGAAAAAGCAGAGAAAGTGTTTTTTATTTTTGTTTTTGCTCTCTTTATCCTAATGTTTCTTACAATGGGATTGTCGGGGAGCCTAGGATCGGTGATGACGAAGTTCTTCTCGATACGTTCGAGTGTGGTTGCGAGATCCATACCCTTTCTCATCTCTTTTTGCCTCACTTTATCATCAACACTCTCTGGTCTCTCGTCTCTGTCACTAATCTCATCATCTTCTTCACCATACTCTATGAATCCATCTTCAATAGACTCGTCTTGAGACTGCTGCCCCTTCTTCTTCATCCTAATACCAGAGAGTTCGTTTTAACTTTTGAAATAAAGAAACATTTGGGACTAAATTGATCATTTTAAAAGTTATGGGTCAAAAGCAATATATACCCCATGAAAGAAAGACGAGAAGATTTTGCGGGTTTCTTCTCGGGATTTTCGCTGATTCGCTGCATCGAGTTTCTTCTCCCGCCCCCGGAGTTTCTCCTACCTGAGGAAACGACGTTCTCAGACATTCTCCGACTAGGTTTCGCGGGAATCTCATCACTCTCCGACTTTCTCATGAAGGGATGGCTATGGGTTGATTCGCTTAAGGCTCGAGGTCTCTTCACCGCCTCCACCAGCTCTGTCACTGAGTTAGTCGCCTTATCTTTTTGGCGGGCTGTTACAAAACAAATTTTAAATTTATTAAAATATTTCAAAGAAATAGACAAAAAAGATTCCTTTTTTTTTCCTTGACCAAATCATTCTGACCAGATGGTTAGTTAACCGTCAAAATCTATTCTATTTTTGATAAATATTATGTCAAACTATGTATTTCATTTATTTAAATGATTATTTTATCAAATTAAATTAATATTAAACATAAATATGACTAAAACCTCAAATATAATAATTAAAAAAAAAATAAAACAAAAATATATCAGCCGGACGGATCAGAATCTATTAACTGTTAAATATCATTTAGAAATGTTTACATCTTTAAAATTTATCAAAATTCCATTTTTCTACTTAAACACTCAAATGTTTGATTTCATTTGTTTTTTTTTCTCCATCAAATCTTTAAATATTTGGAAAAAAAAGTTTCTCCTGAATCCCTCTCTTTTTAGGTCAAAATATATGACATGAGATTAAAGAAGGTTAAACTCAAATTGTGATCAGCAGCAGATGCAGCACATAATTCATTTGGGATAGTGGAGAGTGGAGACTAAACCATGCAGGGTTCTTCGATGATCAAGAAAACTAATAAATAATATTATTTTTGTAAATGGCATTTGCTCACTTAATTCTCATCTAGGTCCGCCTCTTATTGTGCTCTGAAGTCAAATCCGTTAAAATTTTGAAGGAGTTATGAATCTAGTGGATAAGACAATAAATTTAGAGATTTATAGAGTAGTCATATGTTAATGATGTATGTATTAACGGTTGGTTAAGTGTATGTTCGAAATGGTTTAATCAATGAAATTGAAAATTAGGGACTTTTTTGTTTGACTGAAAATCAAAAACTAAAATGTTGTATTTGTGAATTAAGAATTTTTTTTAGATTTGAAAGTTGGACACAAATGAAAATAAAAGAGTTAGATACCATCATATCGAATCAGAGATTCAGGAAGCCCATTGGGTCTCAAAGTCTTTTCTTTGGCTCCTTCAGTGTGCTTGCTCACCTCCACTTGCATTCTGGTCCAAAGAGAAAAAAAAAACAGAACATACTTTTGTATCTTATTTTTCCTCCAAATATAAAATACGTATTATTCTCTTAATTATTTTGTCAAACAAAAAATATATCTTATAATCTTATTATTCTCGCTGTTATTAATTTGTTGGAAAGTAGTATGTCTTGTACATATCAATTCACGAGAGAACATTATATTAAAAACTAAAAATGAAAAAGGCCGTTGGGTCGACGATGATCAGATAAGCCAATGACAACTGTTAGAATTATTGCGGAGAAAGCAACGCAATCACAGGTCCACAGACTCAACTCAAGTCCCATCATAAGGATGGAATTTTGAAAAACGAATAAATAAAGGACTTAAACGAGTAAAACAAAAGTGTATTAAGGGACTAACCCAATAAATTTGAGGACTTTGCCACTCTCGTCTTTAATGGGCGCAATCGTGAGAAGATTCCAAAATGAAGTCCCGTCTTTCTTGTAATTCAATAAACGCCCACAATAATTATTCCCAGCAGATAATGATTCTCTTATCTTCGCTAACTCATCTGCATCTGTCCCTGATCCTTGTAAAAATCGGCTAAACAAAACAAAAAAGTGCGATCTTCATAAACTTATTTTTCAAATTTGCAAAATAATTATTAGCCTCAGAAATAAAATTTAATTTCAACAATAATTAAGGTTTTATAAGGTGTTGATCAAACCATTTAAGATATTGTTATGAACTTTTAGCAACCATCCTTAAACCTAAATATGTTATAGACACTACAAGAAAACAACGTGTTTTCCAACAACTTTCTGAATTATCCTAAAGTGAGGTCTGTCAAAAATTGCTTTAGATTCTTTGTAGTAATCTTATAAACCAAAACATGGTTTTAGATTCTTTGTAGTAATCTCATAAACCAAAACATAATTTTTTAAAGAATTGCTTTAGTTTTGAATAGTTTTACCAGTTTCTGCCGACGACCTCTTTGGAAGTGTAACCGGTCATGTTGAAGAAACCGGCACTAGCATACATAATCGGGTAATCAGGTTTGGTAGCATCTGAAACAACAAATGTTTGTTGAAACGTCGACAAGGCATCTTTCAGATCTTCCGATACTCTCGGGATCCCACCTCTTCCGCCGGCGACATCTCCGTCAGACATTTCACCGGAGCTCCGGCAAGAATTGCTTGAGTTTCGCTGCGAAGTCTTCTTACCGTTCGGATCATTCTCTGCCCCACCTGAGTTCCTCACGCTGACTCCTTGTGGCTTTCCCGTCTTAGTATCAGTCTTCAAAACAAGTCCCCACTCCGCCGCTCTCTGCTCCGCTGCCACAGCTGCAACCTGTGGTTTCTCGGCGGTGATCGTCTTCTTGGAGATTTTCTCCGGTGATGGATCCTTCAGAGCCATCCATGAGGTTGTGACGGCGATTTCTTCAGACCGAACCGGAATAGAGGGAGCTGGCTCAGACAGAGGTTGAATTTGGGGTTGGGGGCTGTCACGTGGATCGCTCCAGTTTTTCCACGTTGGTGGTTCTGGACGGAAGACAGGGTTATCAGGTCTGGTCGGGAAGGTTGATGGGTTGAATACTTCGAGAGAGCCACGAGTGTCTCTAGGGAGAGTCCGAGAGGACGGTTTGGTCGATGGTTTCTCTGTTGGTTCCATGTCTTAGCTCTCTGCAAAGGAAACAAAACTGTTCCAAAATTAAGTTGTATGTATATAAAAAGTTAGATTCATAGATATAGACACCGCACGTACGTATATAAATCGGCAAATAAAAATGTTGATGTATATCTACATAAAGTATTTATTAAACTTTTTTACTAGCCCTTTTTGTCAGAAATATATATAACATTTTATCATATTGCTAAAATAAACACGTTACTATGTTCACTTCGTATTCGATGCTTTGTTTGATTTCCAAAAATGAAAACCCTATATATATGTATGTATGTGACGATAGGTGAATTCTATAAGAAATGAATTGACATGAATGATGGTTGCATCTATTTAACCACAAAGAGAAATGTAACCGCAAACTATCGTGTCATGTATATTAAAACTATCTGTCATGGAATTTTTACTTGGAGATATCAATGGTCTATGGAAAAATCTAGGGTAAATCCATCAAAAAAAAAGATTCTTTCTCCAAATATTCAAACGAGGTTCAAAGTATATCTTTATATCTGCGTGGCTATACAAGTTTAGTATCATGAGGGTATTTTGTTAAACTCTATTCGATCCATATGTTTTGGTTTTCAGTCCGTAATAAGAACCACAGTGATAGATTTTGAAAATGAATTCTATTTAAGTTTAGTCTTGTGGTCAAGCTAATCGTTTTGCTTAAAATTATAAAATTTGCTTTAAAAGAAAATAGGGTTTAATATACTATAGTAAATAAATTGCGACAAATATCTAAATTAAAAGGATATTTCAGAGACTACTCTAGAGCTAAAAAGTATAATATTATACCTAATTTTCCAAGATGTTGGTCGTAAAAATTTATGGATCACTCATGATGTTTAAATCTATAAAATTGCTATCATGGATAACAAGAATCTCGTCTCTTTGGTGTCTTCTTTTGGGAAAGAATAGACTACACATATCCAACATGATATATATATATATGTTTGCATGCAGGTTATGTGTTGATATCAATTTTTTTGAGAAGAGTCATGGTTTATGGACCACAAAAAACTGATGAACTGGAAATATGCCAATGTTGAGAGTGACAATTCCTTCTGAAGCGGGGGGCTAAAATAGAGAAGAAGATACAAAGTTTGTAAAGTTCCATGACTTTTTGAGTTTTCAGTACCACACAACACATGCATTTTCTAAGGATGTTCTAGTCATTTCGTTATGAAATTAATCATTTCGTTAGGAAAATGGACAATGTCGTTACAAAAAACAGAAGCTGAGCTAATTTCTCAGCTTGTCTGGTGACTTGAGTTCCATAGCTATTCGTTCAATCATTATTTTATTTGAAAACTTTTAACTAAATTGTGTTGACAAAGTTCCTTATTTAAATACTGTCTTTTTTTTTTCTTGTCATATTATTGATTTTAGTATAAGTGAAATTATCAAAATTCAACATTTTGTACAACTACGCCGGTGTAATTTTTCCTATCTAGTTTTTTTTTTATAAAAGGGCATTTTTTCCTATCTAGTTAATAAATTTATTTTTTATTATTTTCATTTTAATATGTTTTTATTGCTATAAAATTAATACAATTATAGCGTACGTGGCACTATTTTTTCAGTCACTATGATAACAATGATTTTATTTAAAGATGAAAAGAGTAAATTTTTGCATGGTAACTGTAATATTTACATAAGATATTAATATTTTAAACTTATATTGTTCGGGTTGGATAACTATAAACGTTCAGTATATATATATATATATATATATATATATGTAATTACCATGTGAATTTCACAGATGAAAAACCTGACATTCCAACAAAAAGGTGACATCCTTTAATCAGTTTTTTTTATTCCCTGTAAGCATGAAAACTAGTCTACGTACGACCAAACTCGACAACATAAAATGAGATATACTCCAGTGATTATATTCTACCCATTTTAGCCAAACGCACAAAATGTGACAATAACCCTAAACAGTGGCCAATGTAGAAATCCTTTTTATGGGGACAAATCACATATAAAATTAAAAATATGGCTAAAATATGATATTTAATAAGAAAAAATAACTAAAATTTAAGGTTTATTATGCAAAATTTGAAATTTTTGTGGGGCACTTGCCACCTTCTTGGCTTTACTAGGTTCGCCACTGACCCTAAAGGTGAACATACAAATCGAATCACATGTACAAATCAAATAAAACATCAATAAGAGTTGAAAATTTGAGGTTTATTATGCAAAATTTGAATTTTTTTTGGGGCACTTGCCACCTTCTTGGCTTTACTAGGTTCGCCACTGACCCTAAAGGTGAACATACAAATCGAATCACATGTACAAATCAAATAAAACATCAATAAATATTGAGTTGGAAATTTTAAATGTTCTCTAAGAATGTTTTAACTCTTTTGTTTTTCTTTTTTTAGAAAACTATGTAGGAAAGCAAGTGAAACAGCAGGATAGCAAAGGGGACACTACCTGGCAAGTTAACTTGTGTAGGAAGAAATAGATTATCTTCACCAGAACAACTGAAAAAGAGTTTGAGATGAAAATTTTATTTTGCTAAGGCTTTTTAAAACGAGGGAAAGTTTTGATAAGAAGAGATTCAAGAAAGATAAAAAAATATTTAGGGTTCATGATTGAATTAGTCTTTTTCTAGCTCCATCACTGGATTATTTGATCTTCCCATGCCTCTTATGTTTCTGATTCCACATGGCTTTGTTTTTCATTTTTAACCTTTAAAGGTTATACACATTAAAAAAAACTATTATATCTCAAACTCGTTTATGATCCATCTTTTGTATAACTGTCTTAATATTAATATTAACACAGAGGATGCATACTACAGCCTAACTTCATATCTTACAGTAATTAACAAACAAAAAATAGTTTACTTTATTATGAAGTAAACTTTATTATGAAATGAGATAATAAATTGGGTTAGAATGTTTTTTTACTGCATACTCCCTCTGTTTCATAATAAGTGTCACTCTAAGCTCATTTTCTTGTTACACAAAGAGTGTCATTTTACAATTCCAATGTAAATTATACTAACTTTCAGCTGAAAATTAATTGCAAACTGCATTGATTTTATAAATAATTTTGTTTATCTAAAATGCTATTAGTTAAAAAGGTATAATTAATTACAATTTACATATATTTCAACAACTTTCTTAATCTGTGTGAAAAATATCACAACGACACTCTTTAAGAAACGGAGGGAGTATTTCATTTTATTTTATTTTAGAAGAAAAAATGGAATAGACCGGAGATGCTTTTAATAATAAATTTATATGGTGCTCATAAATGACACGAGTGTCCGTGACTTATCGACATTATGTTGGATTAGTCTGTATATAACTCTATAAGACAACCCCTACTATATTAGAGAAGCACAGAAAAACTTGGTTGTTGTAACTTGAAAAGCAGAAAAAAATAAATACAATTTCCAAGGACACATGACACACTTGTGTGCGAGTGATGGTATGTTCTTTTAAAAGTTTCTGATTTGTGTCAGTGACTATTGGTGGGAGTGAGTTGTCATATGGAAACGCCATATGTTTTTTTTTTGAAACGACATACTAAACCGAGCAAATGCAGAAACGGGGTATTATTAACAAAAGGATTTTAAAACGCAGTGAACCTTTCTTTTTAGTAATTGTAATGGTAAAAATATGTCCGTACAGTTAGGTCATTTGCATATCTTAACATGTTACGTTAGACCAAGAGTCGGAGAAGCAATGTATTATGTATACAGTATACTTTGTTCGACGGCGCAACTAATACATAGTCTACAGACCGATCATCCCAATGGATCACAGCCAAACTTGATTATAAATATCGGACCTGTTTACTATAGATTAAAATATTTTGTCGGAATCATTGTGGACAATATTACTGAAGCAAGTTACAAAAAAAAAATATTACTGAAGTATATAACACACATAGAAGAATGGTAACACCGCATACACAGGTAGGGACCATAACCCACGTGAAGATTGATCAAAGAGAAAAAAGATCTTAACGAGTTATCTTATATTCTTATCCATCATGTGGCAATTGTGGGTTTGAGTCTTGGTGGGGGCAGAAAATGTCACGTCAAATTTCACATATGGGCGCTTAATTTCTCCCATTTTCTAAACTGACCCCTCATTTTATATTAACTATTTTTAATATTTAATAAATAATTAACACAATATGTATGATACATATGCTCTATATTTAATAAAAACCTCAATTTATAAAGAAACTTTATAGTATTAGTTTTAATTTTTTTATATTTCTATACTCCATATGTCATACTATTTAATTTTAGATTTGATATAAAACAAAAATATGATTTTATATTTTATATTTATAACATTGTATCTTTTAAAACGAAAGCGTGATTTCAAAATGGAATCGTAAGCTTCTAACATATTTTAAATACGATATTCTAAAAGCATGATTATGTAAGCTTCCACAAGATCCTGATTTCGATCCAGCGGAAAGCGGATATCCGATGAAATTTCCATGCAATCTAGAAAATTCCACACCTACCAAATTGAAATCCGGTTAATTTCTCTAGTTCAGAATAATTTGTTAAATATTTTGGTCATTTCGGTTATATCCAAATACCTGAACCCAAAATAGAAATATCCGAATCCGATCCAATATATAAAAAATACCTGAATGGAACCTAGACCTCTATACCAAAATACCCAAGAATCCAAAATATCCAACCCGAATCCGAATGATCAGACCTTACAGCAATAAATGCTAAAGAAAAAGCACCTTAGAAAACTCGATGTTATTAATGTATTGATTTTGTTAATTACGTTTTGTTAGTTTGTTATAATATTAACAACAAATTTAATATTAAATTTTTATTAATTTAGCAGATTGAATAATTAAGATAATTCAAATATATATGTGTATTTTATTGTTATTCCCAAATAATATGTTTCAATTTATAAAAAGTTAAAAATGTAATAATTCATAATAAATACTAATCAAGTAATATATTAAATTTTACATAGATAATTTATGATCTCTTACATTAAACTTAGACTGATTAAAGTGGTTAGTACCAAGTTAAAATTCTAAAATTATAATTATGCTTAGTTAAATACTATTAAGTAAAAAAATAAATTTCATAGATATTTTTCTTGATGATCTCTTACATTCAAACTTAGATTAGTATACTACTATTTGGAAAATAATTGTTTACCTCTTAACTCTTATGTTTATTTATTATTTAATTTTATACTGTTAAAATATGATTCTTATATATATATTGTGTTGTTACAAAAATATCATTTTTAATCACAGAAATTAATACTGACATTTGAATTAATGCATTCCTAACATGAATATGATTATGTATTTACGGTAAAACATGTAGTTTCATATTATCGCCACCGTTTTGTGATTGGTTCTGTGATTTGATTTATTTCATGAGATTTGAGTGTTTGATACATGCTTAATGTATCTTCTTTTGGTGATATATCCTTTAAATTTCGTTTTCTCTATGCAATTTGTAGCCTAATTTTCCAATTCATTAGAATATGAAATTTTATTTAATTGTTTTTTGTATTTTACCATTTGTTAAATCCTCCCTTTGCTTTTAATTGTAAAAGGTTAGCAAGAGATTTTTTCAAATGTATTTATTTCCTAAACAAGTTGCAAACTTTGAAGTTGGACACAAGAATATCTTTAATAGTACAGTATAACCTCTTTAAATTAATACTTTACAAATTAATATACACTAAAAACTTCTATAAAATAATATAATTTTATAGTCTCAACCTGATTTTTTGGTTCAATTAATATATCGATAAATTAATAAACTCTAGAAATTAATAAAAAGTTATAGTATTGGTGTAGTCCCAACATTATTAATTTATAGAAGTTTCACTATATACTCATTTTTGTTTAATTCTACTTTAAAATAAAATCATCACCAATAATAATTAATATTTTCTCTAATATAAAATGTAAAAGTCTAAAATAAATTTTTGATGAGTTAATTTTAAGATGGAAAAATACTAAATTAGACAATATAAAAAAGATAAAATAAATTAGAGTAAAATAAAATAAATTAAAATAACATATTCAATAACCAAAAAAAAAATATAAATAAAAGAATTGTTGTTTCAAAAAAAACTTAAAAACAATATAAACTAGTAACTTAATTGTTTTGTAGATGGCTTCCAGATGCATTTATTTCTCGAACGAAGTAGATGCAGAAGGGTCTTTTTGATCAACCCTATTTCTTAATATTCTTTTTTGTTCACTTTGAACGTAAGCACGAATATTTGAATCTTGTATGGAATTCAAGTCTTGAAGTAAAAAAGTATTTTCTTCCTTAATTTTTTTTAATGCATAATTCTTACTTTGAATCTCCATATAATGTTGTATGTGCGCACTTGTCTCCATTAAATGTTTCAGAAGTTGTCTGTTTCCTTTTTTAAAAATCTTGGTTACAGCCGATGTTCGATCATTGCTTCTTCTTTTTAGCGTAGCTTTTCTTACTCCAATTGATCGTTGAGAAAAGGATCCACCAATTTGTTGTTGAGATAGTGATCCACCAATAGAATCATCTTTGCCACCTACGTTAATAGAAAATGAAGGTACGCTTGGAAATGCTTGTATCTCAGAATTAGTTGTTGGATTCTCTGAATCTGAGTATGTAGTCTCGAAACCGCAAGAATCTGATACATTTTTAGCATAAGTAACACCATCTTTAAACTTTTCAGAATTCTTAATAATGTTCCACACATGATCAAATTTCCAACCAGATTTGAATTTTGGATCTTCCCTTAGCATTTCTTTAGCTTGATTGCACTATACACAATATTAAAATAGAATCAGTAAATAATCATATAACAATGAATAAGTTAATGTTTATAAATTAAACTTACAATATTAACATTTGAAACACCATTTGAATGTCTGTTTTCGCATTGTTTGATGCATGCATGTAGTTTTTTTGTTGCTCTTTCGATCGTTTGAAATCGACACTGAAGAGATTTTTTTGAACGTTCACTCGAAGTTTTGGGTGTACCATTCTTGAAAGCTTCTACCACATAATCCCAGAATTGATCTGCTGTTTGATAAAAATCTGTGATTGGATTTTGAGAAACTTTCATATAAATTTGACATAAAAGTTTATCTTCTTCTTTAGAATACCCAACAGAACGAGAACCATGTTTAGGCATTCTTGTGAAGAACATAAAAATATGGAGAGGTGTAAAGAAAATTATAGAATGACATCAACTGTTATGAATGAAAATAAATATCCAACTGTTATGAATGAAAATAAATATCCGCAATTCTATTTATAGATGTTAACCAAGATTTACGTTTCTAAATCCAATATAAGATGATTTGACTGAGAAATTTATTCTATAATTACCAATTTTCACAAATAATTAAGAAAAAGTTAAAATAAAATGAAAGTGATCCCAAAGTTCTGATGTTGCTATTTTATAATATTTAATACTGTATCGAGGGAATGATTCTAATATTGTAACTTATTTTAGTTAAGTTATTGTTAAAACAAAAGAAAAGAGAAAATAATATATTAATTGATATAGTTTACCTACATATAAAATTTATAATTGGATCAAATTACATTCACTTACTTTTGAAATACTCTAAATTTAGTTTGACAATTAAAATCAACCATTAGAAATGGTCTAAGATAAGGAAATGATAAAAAAATGTTTTTTTTTGAAAAAAAATCATCAAAAAATTGTTTCTTCCACGAATTTTAAAAATGATTTATTGAAAAATAACTCTAGATGATATTTACTATTTATATAGTTGCAACAACACTATTTCAAGATCAGTTCCACAATAATCTATTCTTCAGGAGCATATTCACGCTCTTCTTATGTATTAATGTTTTATGTAGAACTATAAATATAGCATCTTTTTGATAATTTGAAGGACTACAGTAAACAAATAAACTATGTAAATTTGAAATTATAAATAACTTAATCGATATATAAGCAGTCAAATCAAGTATAAATTAGTTTTTATTTAATAGACGATACAACAATATATCTAAGCTAATCCACATATATACCACATCAACTCCTCATCCTACAACATGATCATGGGATACCCCTAGATCCACAATATGGGAGACGTGCTCTCCGCTCTTTACATAGTCGTAAAACTTTCTATGCTTTGGGGCATCAAGGAAATAAAAGAAACCAGGAGAACTCATGCTCTTACTATCAAACAACCCTGAAAGAAAAGACAATGGTCTTAAACAAATTATCATCATCATATTAAAACTATATCAAAAATTGAAACATAACCAAATTATATTATCAATATAAATAGACAATAGCAGTACATACCTTATAATAGTCAGTAAAATTTCGAATATTTACAATGGTATATAGAAGTTGTACGGCTTTACCAATATGATGAATTAAAGTTAAGAAGTGTATAAATAAATAGAAGTAGGAGTAAATTATATATTCGATAACCAGGTCGCATTGGCTTAGTGTTTTAGAACTTTTTCGTGAGTTTGTATCCTGGATTCTAGTAGTATTGGCTATTTAACCACACCCTTAATGATAGGATAAGCCTATCTGGATGCAAGGCCTCGTGAGATTAGTCTATAGATCTAGAAATCTTTTGAGATCAATATAAATAGACAATACATACATTAAAATAGTTACTAAAATTTATAATATTTATAATGGTATATAGAAGTTGTACAGCTTTACACATCTGATGAATTGAAGTTAAGAAGTGTATAAATTAATAAATTAGAAGCAGAAGCATATTATATATCCGATAACCAAGTCGCTTTAGTCTAGTGGTTCGGAGTTCCTTCGGAAAACTAGTTTCCACCTAGGTTTGAATAGCATTGGACATCTAGCCGCTTCCTTAACAATAGGATAAAAGTACCGTATACAAAGATTCGTCGGATTAGTCTCTGAACTTAAAAAGTCTTTGGAATCCTCACAATTATATAAAATATATATATATATATATATATATATATAAGAAAGTCCATATTATAGGATACAATTATATCAATAAACTATATCATTAATATAAGTTATGTAAAATTTGACAAAAATGAAAAAAAAAAGTTACTTGAGTTAGGCTACTGGGTCTCATTATTTGAAGCTTATTAAAAATGTAACAATAGTTAGTATATGGAATATCAAAAGGGCAATTTTCAAAAATATAATAAAATGAGTTTTTATTAAAAGAGCATATAAAAATGACCAAAAAGGTTCCTTAAAGATGTAAAAGACGGTTACTTTATTGATATATAAACATAAATAATTATTTAAATAAATAAAAATAAAATTTTATTTAATTATTTTTGGATAATATATTTTCAATTCAAAATTTTTATATTCGTGAAATTATTTTCAAATTTTTTTTCTATTTTGAAATCTCAAATTGTTTTTGAACTATTTGTAAAATTTTATTTTAACTTTTAAATATTTAAAAGAAAAATCCTATCCCACACCAGGACACCTCAATTATACCTATTAATTGTCTATTTACATATTTAATGAAACATTTTAGTTATTTTAATCTTTAGGTACTATATTTATGCTTATATCTTTTTAGTGTTATGTTATGGAATTTCTCGTATCAAAATTGTAGGAACATAAATAAATTGTTAATGGTCTATTCTAATGACTTTTATGTAAATAGATAAAAAATTCTTCTAGATGATAAATGAAATTTTCTGGGTTTGGAATTTGATCTTGCTCTTTTATTCCATTTATTATTGGATTTTCATATACGAAAATTATATAAATATTTAGAAAAAAAATCCTAAATCAATGAATTAAAAAATAGCCACATGGTATACCGATCAATCTCTGCCATTCAAATCAGTCCGAGATGATGTAACAGTTTGCTTCCACGCATGGGACTGCGCTAGTTTCCACTCAACTAGACTTCATTGTGCGTACCTGGTGGGGGGAAGGAATCTTCGCTTAGGTCTTTTTGCTTCAAAATCTTAAAATGCTCTACCCTTTGACTATACCATGTTGAACAATTCCTTAGTTAGAATAGTCGTGACTCGTGAGTCTGATAGAATTTCCCCAGTTTTATGGACCTGCACCGGCCTATATATATATGGTTGTTCTTCTCCGAAAAATTTAGCTAATGAGGTGCACCAATCCTGTCGTTTTGAACTGCTTCCACGTGAAATTCAGGTATTTTTCTGGTTTAGTTCCTGTATGATAATTGATAACCATGTATAACTTTCAACTGTTTTGTTTGATGAACACGAAAACTGCATGTCACGTATACTTCAGTAATGTAGGATTTTACTATATATCTAATCAACATTGTTCTTTCTTGTTCGTATTAAAATGATGAAATTCAGCTTGGTTTCATGAACACTAGAGTTGCAAATAATAGTTAATTGGTTGGTGAAAGCCATTATAGATAACTGTGAACCTTTTTCTTTGACTTTTGAAATGTTTCTCTGTTGAAAGTATTTATATAGACATGTAAATTTGATTAAGTAGAGATTCGGACTTCAGGTTGGTGGGGCTTGCCCTTGATTGATCATAGGGACTAGTGGATAATATTTATTTTAACATGTGTTGTCATTGTTTTTTGGTTAGTAATATCATTACATGGTGAACTCATAAAGATGACAATGAAAAATATTTTGACTTCATATTACAGAGTTTCTGAGTTGAACCTGTTTTGCAGTAGGAGATATAATCTATCATCATCCAAAATTTTTGCAGAACACAAGATTCGTTCAAGATAGTACAGATTCTCTGTTTTTGTCACATATGCCTCACGTATTGCCTATGATATGGATGATCCTTTGTGTTCATCTTATCTGCATCTCAAGCCAACCGGAGACAGATTTTATCTACAATGGTTTTCACCAAGCAGACCTTTATACCGATGGGGTTGCCAAAGTTCTTCCAGAAGGACAGTTGCGGTTAACCAACGGATCCGGACAGAGCATGGGTCATGCTTTCTACAAGAAACCGTTCGAGTTCACTTCACCCGAGTCACTGTCTTTCTCAACACATTTCGTGTGTGCTCTGGTTCCTAAGCCAGGATCTGGCGGTCACGGTATCGCCTTTGTTTTATCTGCCTCCACTGATCTCTCGCATGCAGACGTGACGCAGTACTTGGGACTTTTCAACATCTCGACTAATGTAAACTCCTCTTCTTCTTCTCACCTAGTTGCTGTTGAGCTAGACACTGCCCTCAGCGCTGAGTTCGACGACAAAGATGCTAATCACGTTGGTATCAATGTCAACAACCTTACCTCTGTCGAATCTGCATCCGCTGCTTACTTCTCCGATATTAAAGGTAAGAACGAAACCATGGAGCTCTCCAGTGGAGACCCTATTCAAGTCTGGGTGGACTACATAGGAAACGTGCTTAATGTTACGATGGCACCTCTTAAGAATAATCAGAAGAAGCCAAGTCAGCCTCTTCTATCAACCTCTATCAACCTCTCCGAAATTTTCCCGGATAGAAAGATATTCATTGGCTTCTCTGGAGCCACAGGGACACTGAGAAGCTACCAATACATACTAGGATGGAGCTTTAGTAGTGGAAACGGTGCGTCACTGGAGCCCCTGGACGCCACTAAACTTCCTAGAGTTCCTACTCATAAATGTGGAACCTGGAGACCATCGACGCTGCTGATTATCCTCTTGGTGTTACTGGCAGTCATAGTTTTGGCTGTTCTCGTAGCAGCTTTTGTCTACAGGAGAAGGAAATACGCTGAAGTAAGAGAGGAGTGGGAAGAAGAATACGGTCCGCACCGGTTTTGCTATAAAACTCTGTACAATGCGACCAAAGGGTTTCACGAGGGTGGACTCCTCGGGAAAGGAGGTTTCGGAGAAGTGTACAGAGGAACTCTTCCTTGCGATGGACTGATAGCTGTGAAAAGAGTGTCCCACCGCGACGAAGGCGAAGGGATGAAGCAGTTCGTGGCTGAGATCGTGAGCATGGGTAACTTGAAGCACAAGAATATCGTCCCGCTTCTCGGCTACTGTAGAAGAAAAGGTGAGTTGCTTCTGGTGTCTGAATGCATGCCTAACGGTAGTCTCGACCAGTACTTATTCCACGACGATAAACCGCCTTTTTCGTGGCGCCGAAGACTTAAAATAATCAAGGACGTAGCTTCGGCTCTCGGTTACATGCATGCAGGAGCTCCCCAAGCTGTTCTCCACCGGGATGTCAAGGCTTCCAACGTTATGCTAGACGCTGAACTCAACGCGAGGTTAGGGGACTTCGGCATGGCGAGGTTTCACGATGATTGGGCGGACAATGCAGCAGCTACAACCGCCGCTGTGGGGACCATTGGATACATGGCACCGGAGCTTACTACAGTGAGAGCTTCCACTGCGACCGACGTTTATAGCTTCGGTGCGTTTTTACTCGAGGTGACGTGTGGGAGGAGACCTGTCGACCCTGCGTTGCCTGAGGAGAAAAGGTATTTAGTTAAGTGGGTCTGCCAATGCTGGGAAACGGATTCTTTGCTCGCAGCTAGGGATGTTAGAATGAGAGGTGAGATTGAAGACGTGGAAGTCGAGATGGCGTTGAAAGTTGGGTTGCTTTGCACGAATGCTCTGGCGGAGATGAGACCTTCGATGGAAGAAGTTGTGCAGTACTTGAATGGAAGCCTAAAGCTGCCTGATATCTCCCTAAGCTCTCCTGGTATTGGTTCTAAGTTACTCCTTGCTTCTCACGCTACCAACACCTTCTCCGCGTCGTTTTACTCTTCTTCCTCTGGCGACGACTCTAGATTCGTCACTCACTCAATTCTCCTTGGCCACGGACGGTAAACTTTTGATAAATTTTTCTTCTTTAAGCTTCGTTTTTATTTTTTTATTTTGGAATGAAGAAAACCTTGTTAGGCTTGTGTGGGTATTGTGAAAACTGTTTTTATATTTCACAAAAAATAACAAGCATTGAAAAGATATGTTTGGAGTCTTTTGTAGAAATGCGTTTAGGCTTTATATTTTTTTGTGTCTGCGTTCCCCTTCTGTTATTGCATTTTCCTGCAAAGGTTTCGGTACAGATATTTACAAGTTGTTTTTCACTCTGCCCTATTAATTTGATCCCATTCTAATATAATAAATCTCGATTAAAAGAAGCCTGGCAGATTCGCAGAAACCAATGTTCTGTTCTTGGGTTGACGCAATGACCTTCCCTCTGTAAATGGTCGCTTTCTGGATAGTTTCATGTCCTACGAAAAAAACTATGTTATTATGCATCTTCTCATATATTTTTTTCCATCGCAATAGCTTTAAGAAAGAGGAAATTAATATCTCACAAACAAAAACAAAATAATACAAAAATATAAAAAATAAAGAAACTAAAAGGAAGGTGGTAGGTGAAGACACACTTTTTTCCTAGGAGAGAGAAATAGAGAGAGAAAAAGAGAGAGAAGAGAACGTCACTGTGAGAAGCTTCTCCGACCGACGGAGTGGGCTCCTTTAGCCACCGTCGATCCGGTTTTCTCTCTCTATTTATTGTCTAGATTCCCTTTTTTCGTTTCGTTTTTTATTTCGGGTTTACTCTTTTGCGTCTGTCGTCGCATCTCTCTGTGGGTGGACGGTCGACTTTGGTCCACCGCTGTGGCTCCTTTCCGTCAAAGGAGAATAGTCGGTTTTAGTTGAAGAAAGTGGAGGATGCTTGGTTATGTTCCTCGGTGTAGATGAATTTGTGGTTTGCAACGGTGCGGGATGAGAGCTCGGGTGTAGCTTGATGTCGTTTTAGCGAGTTGAAGGTTGGTGGCCGGTGAAGCTTTCCGGCGAGTAGACGAAGGTTCTCAAATCACGTGTCTAGGGTTTCAAGCGGTTCAAAGGCGGAGGAGGTCTCGAGGTTCGATGAACACTCCGCCGTGAAAAAAGATCGGTGGAGAACGGTGATGGTTTCGTTAGGAGGCTGGTTGGTCTCTAAGCTCTGACGAACGAGGTCTCTTGAGTGTGGCTCCGGCGGTGTAGCGTCGGAGGCGTTTCGAGTCGAGTTGCGGTGGTGGTGGCTGAGTTGATGCGGTGACGACGCGTGCAGCGGGAAAGGTGCAGATCCTTCTACGTGTCGAGTCTGCGTCTCACCAGGCTTTCCGCTTCTCAATGTGTCGGTGGTGGTTTTGGGCTGTGGCCCATTAGACTTTTTTTTATGCCCGTTGTATCGTTTGGGCTTTAGTTGTTTTTGTATGTGTTTTGGGCTTCGGTCCGGTATCGGATGGGCTTTGGGCCTTTAATATATTTTCAATTTGGGAAAAAAAAAAGTGGTAGGTGAAGAATTTTACCGAATTTCCATGAAAAAGAAACGTTTTTTCGGCTAAAGAAAAAACAAAAGTTTCTTCCATTAGTTTTAGTATGTTTATATAAGAACATTCATCTTCTCCATTGTCTCTCAGCTTGAGCTTCTCTCTCATACGAAAGAACTCAAAGCTTCAAAACTTTAATATCGTTAATACGCCGCCGTTTTTCACTCTTAAATTCATATCGTCATCATCTTACCATCCTTAACAAAATGCAAGCCGCTACGTCGTGTGATCTCAAGTTCCGATCAACAAATCTGACGGCTAATACTGCACGTCCCACCAACGCGATGTCAAAGCGCGTGTTGAACGTCAAGTGCGGTTACAGGTCGGAGCCGTTCAGTTTCCGCAACGGCGTCTCCGTGAGCCGAGCAGATTGGCAAAGCTCATGCGCCATTTTATCAAGCAAAGTTGCCTCTGTTGAAGATCCCGGTGGTTTCGCCGCCGTTGATGCTCACAAGAACGGCTCCGTCGATCTCAGCCTCGTTCCCGTCGAGACAACAACCAACGGAAAATTATCACCGGTTCAACCTCTAACGATCACCGACCTATCTCCGGCTCCGTTGCATGGGTCTAACCTCCGAGTAGCTTATCAAGGAGTTCCCGGAGCTTACTCGGAGGCAGCCGCCGGAAAAGCATATCCGAATTGCGAAGCCATTCCGTGCGACCAATTCGACGTCGCGTTTCAGGCGGTTGAGCTTTGGATCGCCGACAGAGCCGTTCTTCCCGTGGAGAATTCCCTCGGCGGTTCGATTCACCGGAACTACGATCTCCTCCTCCGCCACCGTCTCCACATCGTCGGCGAAGTTCAGATCCCGGTCCACCACTGTCTCCTCGCGCTTCCGGGTGTCCGAACGGACTGCGTGTCGCGAGTTATATCTCACCCGCAGGCGCTGGCTCAGACGGAAAGATCACTCGACAGACTCACCCCACGCGCGGCGCGTGAGGCCTTCCACGATACGGCGGCTGCGGCTGAGTACATATCCGCTAACGGCCTCCACGACACTGCAGCTGTGGCGAGCGCGCGCGCCGCGGAGCTCTACAGCCTCCAGATTTTAGCTGACGGGATCCAAGACGACACAGGGAACGTCACGCGGTTCCTGATGTTGGCGCGTGAACCAATCATACCGCGCACGGACAGGCCTTTTAAAACTAGCATCGTCTTTGCGGCTCAGGAACACAAAGGAACCAGTGTCCTCTTCAAAGTCCTCTCGGCCTTCGCTTTCCGAAACATCAGCTTGACCAAGATCGAGTCGCGGCCGCACCACAACCGCCCTCTCAGGGTTGTCGGAGACGGGAGCTTCGGGACGGCGAAGAACTTTGAGTACATGTTCTACGTTGATTTCGAGGCGTCCATGGCGGAAACGCGTGCACAGAACGCGCTTTCAGAGGTTCAGGAGTACACGTCGTTCCTAAGGGTGCTGGGAAGTTACCCCATGGATGTTACGCCATGGTCCATGTCACCCACCGAAGATGCATGATTCATCGAACATAAACTAAACGCACCCATAAGTTTATTTAATTATAATGTTTTTTTGTGTGAAAATTGTAATATATCACTGAAATTAAACGAACATTTAGAGTTTGTTATTCACTTGGTGATTAGGAGATACAAACTATTTTATCTCCATGTTATTACAGATAAGATAGCTTAAAAGTGATGGACGTTAATGTTGCGACCACTCTCACTGATTTTATTAACGATGAGTTAGTGAGATAACAATATTAGAGCATCCTCATCGCTACAATTTTAAAAAAGGATTCTTAAAGTTTTTTTTTATTTTTATCCGATTAAAAAAAACAAAAAAGAAAAGAAAAGAAATTTAACCAATCATAGAAAAGAAGACAGATACGAGATCCACAAAAAGCTGAAGAATTACCTCTTACATAAGAGAAGAGAAAGAAAGGTTTTAACAAAAATGTGGGTTTCATATTCTTAAAACTCTTTAAGAGTTTGCCAATAAAGATGCTTTTAAGGAAAAATATTCACGGAGTTACCAGATAATAAAGTAAAGTTCATATGTGATAGTTTTGCACAGAATTAGACCCAAATGCTTCTTCTCGGCACGTAGCCGTGCAATATGATAAACTTCATAAAACAAACTATACAATACTATATTTATTACATAAAAAAGTATTGAACCATTGATTGTGATTATCAAAGTATCTCCAAAAAATACTCTACAGCTTCAAATATAAAGTTTTATATTCTCCGAAAAGAAAGTTCGAAATTTCAAATTTGAAGTTTTGGGTAGTGAAATTTCAAATATAGAGTGTCACTACTCAGAATTTCAAATTCGAAGTTTCATATTTTTATTTGTATTTTAGTCTTTATAATTATATATTACATTTATGATTCTTAAATATTTTGTCAATTAAATCTTTTAAATCTTTAAAAAATTTATAACTCATAAATATTTTAAATTTTCCTTTACAATTTAAATTTTACACATAAAATTAAATAAAAACTTTAAAATAAAAACTTATAATTTTTAAAACTAGATTTACAAAACAACAATATTACAAAAAAACTTAACAAATGCACTTATTAATCATATATAAAAATATTACAGAAAATAGTTTTTAGGATAATGTAGTATTTTACTTGTAATTTGATATTTAATTGTGTATTCTATGTAAAATTTTATATAGTGTAACATTTTATGAATTAATATTTCTATAATATTTTTACATAAGTGATATTTATTTTTAAAGTTGTCTGAATTTAAATGAAGTATGATAAACATAAAGAATTTATTATAAAATATAAATACTTATGAAGTTAAGTTTGAAGTTTTGGAGGTTGGAGTTGGAGTAGTGGTTTAGCAATTGAGGAAGAGAAAGGGATAGATTTTTTTTTTGGGTTTGTTCTAATTTAGTTGGTTCAAATACTTTGCACTAGTTGTAAAAATGTTTTGTTTGAATAAAATTTTAAATTCATTCAAAAAAAATAAGTTTGAAGTTTTGATTTTGGAGAATACTGCCTTTAAAATTCAAATATGAAGATTTGGAAACTTTAAAATAGGTTTTTTTTTGAGATGCTCTTATAATATTTTAAGACTTTAATTATAAAGCAAAAATATTACAAAAACATAATAAAAATTCTAAAATAAGATACAAGAAGACATAATTATTAGACAGATTTAAATATTACAAAACATTAATAGTCTGATAAAATTGCTCCGGAACCTCAAAAATTTTAAAAAGATTTTGTCAAAAGTATTTTTGTATAGCCGAAGGTAGAATATTACGAAAATAATTTTATGGAATAATATGGTATTTCTCTTGTATTTTAATATTTAATCATGTATTTCTATTTATAATTTTATATATTTAATGTAAGATTTTATTAATTAATATTACTTTAATATTTTTAAATTTAAAAGTTTTATAGATTTATATTAATTATAACAAATATAGGAATCATAGTGCAAATACAAAGAATTTTGAAATTAAGTTTGAGGTTTTTTTTTTGGAAAAAAACATCTAGAAATTTCAAATTTAGAATTTTGCAAACTGTAAAATAGAATGTATTTTTGGAGATATTTTTAGTGATGAGGTGAAAAAGAAAAGAGACAGTGGAAAAGATGAGGAGAAGATGGATTGTGATTATTTAGTAATGAGGTGAAAAAAAAGAGACAGTGGAAAGATGATGAGGAGAAGATGGATTGCGGTGGTGGTGGAAGAAAACAAGGTATTGACAATGAAAAAGGTAGTGGTGGTGTATTGATGTTACGTGTAGGATAACAACAAAACTATACATATTGTATTACAAATCTATTTTATGGGTCTAAAATAGAATAGAACACAAAAACAAGTTCGATCAAAAGAAAAAAGAACACAAAAACAATAAATTGTTTATTTTCTCAGGTAGTAAACATAATTAGAGAAAATGAACAATTTATTGTTTTTGTGTTCTGCTCTATTTTTGTTTGAGTTCTATTCAGACAAGAAGCTTCCATTGTTGTACTTGAAATATTTTTTTCAGTATTCACAAGTATGTGTCGATATTATTAAGAGTATTTGCTGTGAACTAGTGAATATTATTTTACAAGAACAAGTAGTGGTTTCCTGTAAATTTCCACGTATTTATAATACAAAAAAGTACAAGTCAAACTCATGTTTAAAATCAAAGCAAACCAACCAGCTTTGCCGTTTGATTGCTAGGTAAGTCACAAGAAATTGGCAACATAATTTCATAGAAACTTACATGCATGTTAGTTGTTAGGATATAGGTTTTTGAAAAAAAAATTGTGTCGTCAAATTTGAATATAGTAACGACATACACATTGTATGGCTCACGTAGGACCTTGTTCTGATAGGTAGAGAGCATCTTTTTTTTTTTATCAAAGGTAGAGAGCGTCTAAAATTGTTTAATTTGTTTAAATTAGGCAAATCCTAATAATTTAAAAGTGTAAAACAAAAGAGATACATGTGGTGGCTCTGTGACCAACTTTTGTTGGTACCCGTTAAATATTTAGTCTTTTCCAAATTTTCTTATTACTAGGAGTAAAATATAATTGATATGTGATAACTTTAGAAAGTTGGATCCGCCATTAGATACTTGTTGCAAACATTCAGTCAAGACACTTTAGCTGCCCTAAATTGTAAACATATTCGGATAATCGAATCCAACAAAAATAATTTATAAATTAAGGTGGATGAAATGAAAGGTCGGGAATCGGGATGATGGTAGGAGAGACATATGGAGTTGGGTTTGGTGAGAGAGGAGTAATGGTCGAAAATATTTGATATATTTAACATATAAAAATTCTAGCATCATCGTGTGGTTATTTTTTTAATCTAGTTGTTTTGGCCTAGTGTTAAAAAGTTCACAGCTGTGAGTATCATTTTAAGTTCGATTTTCATTGACCATCCGAAACACTTTAGATATAGTAAAAAAAACGTGAATCTTATGGATCTATAGTGATTAGTTTTTGAATTTAGAAAACTTTTGAGACCACACCCAAGGTATAAAAAGATAATGTTGTCATGTTTTATAATGAATAATAGCCATGGACAATATTTAGGATTGTTTTACGATATTAAGAAATCGGTGTACAATTGTTTGTTTTAGCATTACGACATAAGATGAGGCTTGGATTATTAGGCGGGGTGGTAGTTGTTGATTTTGTCTTGTTGGTTTCTTTTGCCATCTCAATATACGTGATGATATATCAATTTCTCAAAAAATTATAGTGACTCATCATTATCAATAGCTAGCCAAATATACGTATAAACAATATATTAAAGTCTTAAAAATTCGTAACTGTACGTGGAATTATAAAAAATATAAAAGAAAACGAATGTAATATAATTTTATGAGGAGAAGAGTCAAGATAAATGGCAAAACCATGAGTGGTGACCGGTGAGGTAGGTGGGAAGGATTTATGAAAAGTGTTAGGTGGCGTCAAAGGGGGATCCACGTTAGGGACCGGACCGATTCCTTGAAGTTCAAAGAGCACTCTCAATACGTATATGTATATATTAATAATAATATTTAATTATGGTTTAAATTTTACAGAAAATTCAATTCAAAATATTTGGTTTTAGATTAGTGATTCTTTATTACTTAGTGACTACATTACACGTGAGGGTATCATTTCTTTATATACAAACTTCACCGAATCAGCAGGTGAGATCGATTTTATAGAATTACTCTTTCAAATTCTTTAATCTATAAGCTATTATATAACTCTCCATAGTATTTTAGATTATTCTTAAATATTTTTACAAAAGAATAATTGAAGAAAATTTTAATTGAAGAAAATTTTAAGTAATGTCGATTTAAATTTATTTGGATTGGCCCAATTATTTCTCGATATGAATGGACCTTGACAGATTTAAATTTAATTACATATTTAAAAGATTTTATTTGAATTTCTTTTTTCCGCCATGAAAAGAGAATATTTTGACTATTTTTTAAATACCAAATTAGAATGTTGACTAAAAGTTAAAATAATATACAACTAAGTAAAAATAATTAGAAAATTAATTTTTAATCTAAAAGTAAAATAAAAACTTATAATAGATTATCAAAATCGAAGATAAACATAATAATGTCATATCAACAAATTTTAGTCTTTTCTATTACTATTTTCTTCGAGTGACATATTAAATGTTTAATTGAAATGTATAAAATCTCAAATCAAATAGCTTATTCAGTTTATGTATTATTCAAAGGTATATGAGAAATTTAAATATATGGGTCACCAATTTTACTAATTCGATCGCAGATTTAGATTGAATATTAAAACAATACTTATATATTAATTCGTCTATAAACCACATATTTACTACTTCCACATTTATGGATAATTTTAAAAATTTGGATAAAAATGTATTCGGATAATTTGGTTTTTCAGGAAATTAAGTTTATAAATTATATTTTTAGGATATTTGGTTATTTATAAATTAAATATAATAAATATTTTTAGATATATAATTTATATTTTAAAATTGTGGTTATCCATTTAGCTTTTTAGTTTGATTCTAGTTTGGTTTCGTTTTTTTAGTTTCAGAAATAGAATATTCGTTTGGTTATTTATGAAATTTGGTTCGATTTTAGTTTCAAATATTTGGTTCTTTGGTTTTGGGTAAATATGTACAAGACTAAATAAACATGCGCTTTCCAATGTAGATCAAAATCTAGTCCTTTATTTCACAAGATTGTTTTAATTGAAACAGATGCCAAAATAAAAACATTGAAGACAACACACGTTGAAAAGTGGCGGAGATGAGAGAATCCTTAAATTCGATATGAGAAATATATCAAAGACGTTACTTTGTGATGGGTGCAACGCTGACTCCAAACTGATGGAGCTGGTCACTAGCTTTTCCGTGGAACCCAACGATTTTGTGACCTTCCTTCTCGAGTACGAAGGTTGAGGTAGTTTCGAGTCCAAAAGGCGGTGAGGTTCGTACATTGGTCTTGAACTTAAGCATGGTTATTACTGTGGAAGCTCCAAATATATTATCATAACAACCTTCTACTGCCGTGATGTATTCACTCGGATACGCCAACTCGAACTGTGCGCAAACAAGATATCATATATAAGGAGAATGAGGACAATTAAGAAACATCAATACAAGTTTATTGCTAGTTTGAGGAAATAATAATATAGTATAATCACCTCTTCGTATCCAAGCAAAGTCATCTTTCCATGATCTTCTCCCAGCACCACCTGGTTGTTCTTGTCATACACAAACTTGACGGATGCAACACCATTATCACCTTGTCCAATGTATATCTTTCTCACACCGTCTAAAACACCATCGTCCCATGAAGCTCCTCCGTCACCACCTTTTCCTTGTAGTTTTTCCGCTGGAGGAGGGGAAGGAGGAATAGGGCGTGAACCAAAATATGCCCCAATAGCATCCATAGCAAAGCCTGCCTGTCCGTAAAACCCAACGAGAGCTCTACCTTTGCTCTCCAACACGAAAGTGCGATTACCAACTGTCCCATATGTAGGAGAGATTCTCTCTTTTGATGTCTTGAAACTCAACGACCTAACTCGGTTTGAATAACTAGCGGAGCCTAGGTCACAGGTCCCCTCAACAGATGTAATATATTCATTTGGATAGTCCACTGTAAACTGCAATAAACAAGTAAAGGGTTTCGCGGAAGATCATGAATAGATTTAACGAATGTACAATGACCTTTCTCAGGTTAACCTATTGACTTGCTAATTGATATTACCATCTTTATTTGTCTCATGACCTTTAGCCTATTATCTTGTAACACTTATATATACTTTTGTAGTAAACTTTATATAGCATTTTGACCAAAAAGGAAGAATTTGTGGATGTATAAATAATAACCTCCTTTTGTTGTCCTTGGACCCTATTTTCTCCAAGCCTATCCCCGTTTTCGCGTGTTTCCTGTTTTCCCACTTTGTCGTACTCGACCATGATATGTGATATCCCACTAGGACTATATGTAACATACACTTTTCGTACGCCGTTGTAAATACCATGGTCCCATGGGTGGCCACCACAACCACCTTGCTGTTCCATTTTAATAGGAGGAAGTGTTATGAAATAAGCTCCAAGAGACATTAGATTTGTCTCAACAGATCCATGAAACCCAATGATTTTGTTTCCGCCAGCTGCAAGTGTAAACTTAGTTCCATTCTCATCGTATCCCATGACTTCAGAACTCCTCATGTTGGTTTCGAATTGAAGTGCTTGAATCACACCGGATGTGTTATCATAACAACCATTAACAGAGACAATATGTTCTTTGTTGCGATGGTTAATCTCAAACTGTAGGAGAAAACAAAATACAATTTGAATAATTCAAAAAAAGAAAACAAAATACAATTTGATTAACTAAATACTACTATACTATATATAGTCAAAATTTTGAAATTTTAATAAACTATTAATGCCTTCTTTTTATTCAATAAGTGCATTTGAGTCTCTTAAAGTTATTCAGGATAAACTATGCTTATGGTATACAAATAACTAAAAACACATACGTACTTACAAAATAACATACTCTCTTAACATTTATCTCTCTTAACTATGTTTACAATGTGTTTGGATGAAGTACTCTCGTAACATTTATCTTTCATACCATGTCTTACACTAAGATTAGAGATATCCTCAAATAAGAAAAAGGTTGAGATATTTACATAAAGCATACTTACCGTTTGTGTGAAACCACGACCATAGACACCATGGATTGGTCCAACAATTGCGTTTCCAGCTTTGACATACTCAAACTTGATGAACTGAATGCCTTGAAGACCACCTCGTACATGTATCTTTGTTACATCCTCATAATCGGATCCATCATCCCACTGATTCCCTCCCTTTCCACCTTTAGCTTCCACCTTTAAGGCCATGACGTACGGATTCAAATCTGCACTGAAAGAGACTAGTTTAGTCATTGATGAATACTTACTAGAAGTACATAATCATTTGCGGAAACAACTAAAGCAGTATAACAAAGCATCCAGTTTCTTGGGTGAAAAGAAAATTTAACTTCTAACTTCTAACTACTCTATAGCCTATGGAATTTGGAGAGAAATAGAGAGATTACCTCTTATGCTAGAGTAGAGAGAAATTATAGGCAATTGGTGAACAATGGAGAATATAATTAAGCAGGTGGTGAAGGTGTCTTTATATACACAGCTTAAATAATTAGTAACTATAACTTGGCCCGGTCGGCGGGTATTTATTTTATATTTTTAGTTTTTTGTTCATATTAAATTATGTATTTGTAGTATTTAAATATAAATTTTAGATCGAAAATTAATTTTTACGGTTATAATAAAAATAAAAAAATAAAAGTTTAATAAAAGATTCTGATATAAATTTTAAATATCCTAACTAAAACAATATAGAGTGGGTCATATTTTTTTTCAATTCCAAAATCTTAACATCTCTTAAAACAAATAAAATAAATTTATAAATACATAAAATATATAAACATATTTTGAAATATAATTTCTATTAAAATAAATTTGTTAAAAAATAATTGTGCGTTGTTGTTGTTTTTTCTATAAATATTTATACCTGTGACCGTATAAATATTTACTTTCACTTTAAATTTGTTATTTATACTAATGATATAATATATATATATATATATATATATATATATATATATATATATATATATATATTTGTAAATTAAATGTATTACATAATTATGGAAAGAGGTTGTTTACTTGTTTATAGTATTAATGTGCATTAAGTTTAAGATTTATCATGAATTTGTTGTAAAATCAATTTAGGAAATTATGCATTAAGTTAGGAAAAGACAAAATCTTTAAATTAGGTTTATTACTTACTTCATTGACATTAGGTTATAAATATTTTGTAAATCTTAGAATTAATTTTAAAGTGTACTTCTATTTTAATAAGACAGATAGAAGAATGTATAATTGTGACTCGTGAAATCGTGATCCGTGAGGAAATATATAATTATCATAACTTACTATTTTCTTATATGTTCGTGGTTAGTTCATGAGGCTATATCATTTAAATTCGAAATATAAACAATTTTGAGTGGTCTTACCGTAATGTTGAGCCATTAAAGACATTCAATTTTCGTGGATCTAAATTTTTTATAATACAGGTGCCGATCGATATGGTTAAAAACGAATATTAAACATCACTAAAATCTTCTTAGAGCTAGCATATCTATTACTATAATTGCGCGAACATATCTGGCACGACGTAACACGACAACACGATTCAGCATATTTAAAAAAGTACTAGATTTTGACCCGCTTTTTAAAGGGTGGGTATATATTTTATTTTAATTTAATTCTCATATTTGTGTTTTTTATGATTATGTTTGTATTTTTCTTCATAATCGTATCTGTGTATAAATTTTTTGATAAATAATAACAATTTAAAAATTGATCCGGTATATTGCCGGTCGAACCCGCCAACCCGCGGATCATATAAACAAAACTGAAATCTGCGGATTGGCGGATTCGACTGGCAATATACCGGATTAATTTTTATATTGCTATTATTTAATAAAACATATTTTGATTAATATTTATACACAAATATGATTACAAAAAAATACAAATATAATCACAAAAAAACACAAATATGAGAATTAAACTAAAACAAAAATATACCCGTCCTTTAAAACGCGGATCAAAATCTAGTTAATTATAAAAGTAATTTACTAATAGTTAATGACTTACTTAAGTATTTAGAATATTTGTAGAAAGATATTGAAATGTAATCTTAGAAAAAAATTAGGATGTCTTTTTGGTTATTTTTGGAAAGATTTAAATATTTTATGTATTTTCGACCATATATTAGTAACATGAGGATTTTTCAATTTATTAAATCATATATGATGATTTCAATATTAAAGTTTGGTCGTAGTTGTAAAAGTAAAAGAAAACAGTGAAAATGGTTATATGGAATGGTTGATATAATATTACAATTGATGTTCTCAAAAAAGAAAATATTTCAATTGCATGTTTAATTATAAAACCAAGGATTTCAAACGCAAGAATTTGCTATCATGTCATGTGTCGTTTTCAAAAAAAAAAAAAAGAATTTGCTATCATGTGTAGATTAAGTGATTAACTGATGCATGACCGTATTATATGTGAGTGAGCTTGCTTGTTTTCGTCGACAGTTATTAAAACAAAACTATTCATTTATATTAAAGTCTCTTAAAGTTAAAATACATAAATGTGGAATACAAAGCCCAAAGGTAAAAAGTCCAATAACTGAAACACAAGATTAAATGTACACATTTAATAACACGTGTTTAAAGATGAAAGATGAAGGCACCACGCCACTATGGCTTTTCATCGCTGCCGCTTTTCGTTTCAAACTCAATCCGACGGTGATTTCTGGGTTTTCCGGACAATAAAAACTAACTTGAAAATCAGAAATAAATCTAGAAAACAGAAGTTAGATTGGATTCATTTGACAGACTAAACATATCTAAAATCAGAAAATAAGTTGAAATCGCTAAAAGTCAATTAGAGAAAAAAAAAGATGAAATCTCTAACATAATCTGATTTGGATGAGAAACATAACAAAAACTAAAATTTACGGTTTAAAATGGAAGTTCATTCTCAAAGAATTTGATGTGAGAGAAGAGAGAAGTTATGTGAGTGGTTATCAACATTAGATTTATTCCCCCGTATTATGTGGCGTGATATGGTGGTGATTAAGTTACAGTTATTACATAACTTCATATCAATTGGACATGTTGAAGAATTAATAGAATAAATGCGATAGATAGATATCATGACATTTGCTTCCATCCAGAGCCGATTCTTGGTTTTATGAAGTTAGAAGCTGAAATTATTTTGGTTCTGTCCCACACTAAAAAACCATACTTTTGATTTAATTTTTTGGGATTAGCAAATTAATTTATATCTTTAGAATAAAAGATTTGCTAAAAAGGAAGAGAAATAAAATAAAAAAGAGAATTTTTTAGAAAGTGTTATCTATACGAGAATTTAGAGCATCTTTAAGAAATTTTTAGAAACTCTTTGACTAATTGTCAAATTATTATTTTCTTAATTATTAGTTTAATTAAACAATTAAACTACATAAATGTTAATATTATAAACGACTGCCAAAAACGCAGGGGGAGACCATCAAGGCATCAAATCAAAGATACCTGAAAAGAAAAGAGATGTGAAGGGATTTGAGAGGCTACTGAAACCAACAGGCTTCGCCGGTTTGGAACCAAAGACAGAATTGACCAAAACCACACCCATCAATCGGCTGGCCTCCACCTCCACCAGAGGGAGAGACCCTAACACTAGCTTAGCTCACCGTCCTCAAAGCAAGCTGGAAGCCTAAGCGAGAAACCCAGTGGTTCGGAACAGGAACGAAACCGCACTGCAATGAACCTCAACCACCACAATGCTCAGACACAGTTGTGGACCACCGAAATGACAAACCGGAAGGCTTGGGGTTCCACCCCTTTTGGTAAGACAAATATATTATATATGTTCTATCAACAAAAAAGACGTGTTTACAATGTATAAACTTAGAACTATGTGAATAGAAGGAAAACCAAATACATATATCTAAGTAAATATTTAAAACAAAGGAATGAGATGTGTATACGTCCCATATTCTGAAAGCTGTCCTAAAAGAATATACAGTCTTTGCGGTCAAAAGAGATATATAAATATGTCACGCCTGTTGCTGTTGTTGAACTACCAAAACAGAAACCTTAGAGCTAAGCTCTTTAGCGGCTAAAAAATCTCCAATGACACCTAACTCTGGAAGTTCGACCCATTCTGTTAGTCCCAAGAAGTTTGGTGATGCAATGCCTTGATCTCTTCCAACCACCATAAGATCATACTCGTGGGCCAGGAATTGGATGATGCTGGCAACCTCAGCTCCACTGGTCATAGTCCTCTCCGTGTAATCAACATTGTTCATTTCGCCTGCAATTTTGAGATCCTTTAAGCCTTCATTGTCGAGAATGTACTCCCAGTTTTCTGGCTCTATTTCTCGTCTGAACAAGAGTCGGATCACGGTTACACGAACCCTTGGGTTATGTCTCATCCTCTTCACCAATGATAATGCCTCTCTATCATCTTTGCCTCCGATAAAAATAACACCGACATCGATATTGTAATTTTTCTTGCTCGTTACATCATTGCCTTTGCGTGAGAAATGTCCACGGTCAACTAGTATTCCAATAGAACAAGGCGCACTCTCTAGCAACGCTAGGTTTACTCTCCTTATGGCATCGTCGTCTGATTCGAACATTCCATCTAAGGTCCATCTCCTCCCTGAAGGGACAATGATCATCGACGTTGTCTGGTCAAGTGCAAGCGTGCAAATATCTTCGTGCATCATCTTCTCATGCGAGAATGCGGTGAACGTGGTCACTGTTACGGACTTCAAGCCTTCAAGCATGAACTTCCTGAATGCAAGGTTTGCGGTATGGATGTACGAGTCGGTATGAAGTCGTTTCGACTTCCTATTGTCGGAGATTAGAACAGGGTTGATCTGGCCTACGAGCTTCACCAGATAAAGAACCGTCACCGCTATAGGATAATCTAGGTTTGGTGAGGACAACAACTGTAGGAATGCAATGGCCGCGGAGACGTTCTCAGGTCGGTGCAAACAAGTTAAAACCTGGAGATCGGAACTTGTTTCCAAATGCAATATGTTCCGTTTCTGGTAATTAACGTACTTCCTTTTCGGATCGTACAATCTCCTTAACACTACTGGAACAATCCCAGCATTTAGCAGCGAATAAATGATCAAGAACGCGTACGTTGCTTGTGATATATACTGCAAAAACAAACCATATTAAATATGTCACCATCACGCAAATTAAAAAAAAATCGATTATGATATATAATATTGTATTGTTAATTTCAAGAGTAGAAAATTACCGCGTCGTCTAATACAGACTCATAGAGAATGAAATCAGCGAAGCTTTTGTAGCTCAAGATGATGGAAACAGCCAGGGATTCTTTGAGAGGTAACTTAAAGTACAAGCAAGGTGCAAGGCATGCGACAAGTTTTAGGACAAGTGTTAAAGCCGTTAGGAAGATGTTGACGAGGATGTGACTGAACTCGGTGAACATCCTCATTGCATCACTTCTCATCACGCTGACTGTGATCGAGATTGGTAAGAAGACGTTCATTGTGAGCTTCTCGTACTTAGACTCCAATGCCGATCCTAAAGGTGGACCCTCGGGTATGACAAGACCGACCAGTAATGGTCCCAAGACATATTTCATGTTAAAAAACACAGAATAAACAGCGGAAGCCAATGCGGTCAGCATCACAGCGTTAACGTACATATTCTTCACGGGCTTGCCTTCAGGTGTGCGATCTATGATCCATTGCACGATGGGCTTAAAAATAAGAAAGACGATAAGAACGAATACGACCACTGCGATAGCGTCACGGTAGGCTGTTACATGTGAAACATTCTTGTACGTTGCGTGAACAGAAGCGAGTGCCATGGAAATTATCCCAAAGATGTCGTTGATGACACATGCAGACAACGCAAGGCGACCTATCTCGGAGTTGAGGATCTTGAGCTCTAGCAAGATGTATGTCGTGGAAGGCAAAAGTATAGAAGACTGTGTTATGACGATCGCTGTGCGCTCGCCTAGTCCTGTTTCAAGAGGCATGTAACCAGGGTCAATGCTGTCGGAGAAGAGGTTCTGGAAACCGAGACCGAACAGAGGAGCAAAGAAGGACAAAATCCCTATCACAACGGGCAGCTTTCCGCTAATGAACGCCACTCTCCGGCTGGTTCTAAGAGTCATCAAAAATGTAAACATTATGGTTCCAAACACTGAGACGCTTCTCAAGGTCGCGTTTCCGTCCAACGCAGGATCCTCGGACACTTTTCCTGAAGATTTCGCTAGTACATCAAAAAGCTGGGGACCTAGCATCAGTCCAGCCTACACGTAAATTTATATGTACGTGAAATTATAACAAAAGAAAAGTATTGGGTAGCATCATAGCATGCATGGTAATATTTAAACAATTTACTTGCATTTTCAAGCTACATCTAGTTTTGTTTTCTCTTACGTGCTTATCAAGTTACAAATTGGTATACACTTACGATCATATAGGAAGCGATCTGGGAAATGCCAATGCGTCTGAGGAACATATGAGTCATGACGATGAAGATGAAAATGAGTAATATCTGAATCTCTAAAAGAGGTAGCGAATACCCAAAAATCATGTTGGGTGACTTTAGATTCTCCCACAATCCATCAGATGAGATGTTAAAGTATGACGATGTGCAGTCGCCATCGAAAATGGTTGTATTCATGAATATAAGCCAAGAAACTAGCCAAAAACGTACAATTTGGAAAAAAAAGTGCTTTAATTTGAGTCTTTGAATTTAGGTTTTGCGAAAAGGCTTGTAATATTGTCGTTCAATTTCTTTTTCTTTTTAGTTTTTATATCAATTTTTGTAATATTCGTTAGTCAGTAGAGGTTATAATTTTTTGACACCTATGATTTGCTGACAGCATGCCTGTGCAAAACTAGAATACGCGTTGACCTCATGCCCAGTGTAATAAAGTATATTTGTACAGCTTTTAGGACTTTTTGTACAATACAAAATTTGAAGACCTATTCTTATAAATAAATCAAAACTTTTGAACCCTAAAATTTTCAAAAAATTTACTACAAAAATAGAGTAGGATATATCTCATCCTCTTTCTTTTGAGCATCACCGAAGCTTCCCTCTCCTTGCTGAGCTCACCTGAGCTCTCCTCGAGAAGAGTGAACATCGCCCAAGCCTCTTTCCTCTCTCATGAGCATCGCCCGATCTCTCCTCAAAAAGAGTGAGCATCGCCCAAGCTCACATTCATTCTACCGAGCATCGCCAAGCTTCCTCTCTCCTCTCATGGCATCACCTAAGCTCTCCTTAAGAAGAGTGAGCATCACCCAAGCCTTTTTTTCTCTTCCCCGAACATTGCCCAAGCAGAGGCGGATCCACTAAGGCCCAAGGGGGGGTCACTTGACACCCCTTAAATAGTCAAATAAATGAAATTGTAGATGATTTGGTAAAGAATCTGTTGAAAAATGGTTGGTTTGTTCTCTTTCACACCCCATAAACCCAAGTTCAAACCCTATTGACACCATAAGTATTTTTATTCTTGAAAATTATATATATGTGACACCGGTAAAATAAATCTCTGGGTCCGTCACTGCGCCCAAGCTCCCCTCGAGAAGAGTGATCATAACTAAAAGCCTACTATCTCTTCGCCGAGCATCGTCCAAGTTCCCCTTGAGAAGAGTGAACATCACTCAAGCCTCTCTTCCCCAAGCATTGCCCGAGCCCTCCACTATAAGAGTGAGCATTGCCCAAGGTCTCCTCTATCTCCTTAGCATCACCCATGACTCCTTAGCATCGCCCACTCATATATCCATTATGTTCTTGCTTGAATCTCGTCTGAGACGTTCTTGGTTTCGTTGCAATCAGAGTTACATTAAGATTTTATGGAAAAACGTGAATTTCTCTGTTTTTATAAAATCTAGCCAAACATCAAGTCGGAAACGGTTAAATTAAATACCAAATATATAATTTAACAAAACGGAATGATTTCTATCATTACTTGAACAAACGGCAAAAAAGTAATTCAGAGCGAATCAAGAAGTTTTCAGAAAATCTAGTAAAATGTGTAAATCATAAAACGGTTCAAAACGCCTAAATTATAAAATGGATTGTTTACGACTTTATACCTTAAGAAAGTCTAGTCTTAGTGACGGTTTACTTTACCAAGAGAAGAATAAAGAATAAAACAGGATAATAAAAGATTTTCAAACGAGATAAATTCGAATTTCGACAAAAAAATTAAAGAAATATGGAAAAAGAAGATATGAGTTTAAGGAAAAATGACAACATGGCTGACCTCGGAAGAGTACATAAAAAAGGCTGGGGCAGAAAAGAAGGAGGACAACTGATTCTCTACATAAACTCTCTCTGCTTAGAAACTTAGGTTTTATTTTCACCATGTTCTGTTTTCTATTTTTGCATATGATTACTAAACAAACGTCACGAAAGAAGTTGGATCTTTTGTTCACTCTCTTTCGTAAGATTCACTCCAAAATCAATAAAAACCTCTTCACATCTCTTTTGTCGTTTTCATTTTTGTGTGGTTATCGCAAAGAATTTGGACCTTCAAAGAAACTGATGATTTCTTTCAGTACAAAATTGATTATGCAAGATTCGGCTCATACAAGTAATTCATATTCTACATACTTTCTAGTGTATTAGTTTTTAGTTCATTGGAAAAATATTAACAGAAATAAATAGAAAAATGAATAATATAGACAATTGTGTTTTTTAAATATTTCAATAATTTTTTTGTCTCCAAAAAAATGGTAGAAAGGAATAAAAATTAATGTATTCCAGCTATGACCAAGCTAAATATTTACATGCTTATTAAAATTTATAATATAATTTCCCTTTCTCTTTTCTTCTATTCAAAGAAACATTTTTTTTTTCAAATTCTTAGTGAAATTTTAAATATATTTTCATATAAAGAAGTTATCCTCTAGACGTTATTTGAGAAATGATTTTTAAAATTTTAATTATTTCATTTTTATAATCATTTTTACTAAAAAAGCTGACAAACACACACTTACAATTATAAATTGAGTTTTTATTTATTTATTATTGCATATGGTGTAGAAAATATCTAGTTCATTGATTAACTAAATTCTAGTTTATTTTATAGAAATTTCTATGGTCTAGTGGTTTGACTAAAAGTCATTAGTGTTTTCATATCAGAAAATTTGGGTTTCGAGTCACTAGAAAAATGTGGTCTTAATTAACGGAGAAAATGTTTACAAAACATATGCAGTATAACACAAAAAATACCATCAAGCGTAGATCCGATATAATGACTTAGATAATGCAGTTGGAATTGTTGGTTGTATAATCGTCTGTAGCATATTTATACAAGAAATACCATCAAACGTAGATCTGATTAGACGGCTTAAGCAATGCAGTTGGATCTGATTCGTAAAATCATAATTGTCCATCCTTAAGAAAAATAAACTAGTTCATAATATTTTGCAATGGATCAGTACCGGGTTCAATTGTATTATTGTGGTCTAAGAACACTCTGAACAACCTGGCGTTTTAATAATGACTACGAAGATTTGGCGAGACAAACGACATGTAGTTTTTGGCACGAGGCTAAGATATTCAAAATCTAAGGTTCGTTTTTTATCAAATTCAATTCCTATACGATGCCCTTTGCTTCGGAGAGCCGTTGCTACGCCGAACCTACTTTCCAATCACTTTATCCTCTTTTGTTTTCTTCTTCGTCTCCCTCCCAACTTTCCCTTTTTATCAAGAAAGGAAAAGTAGATTCTGATTCTTCGTTTTGAATAAATTTTCCATTTCTTATATAAAAATATGTATCTTATTGGGGATTGTTTCATTTTGGAAACTTGAGTTGAGTCTACACCTCATATGAAATTTGATAAAGTACAAGAAAAATAGGAAGGGATGATGAAAAGAACTTCATTTAGTCACAAGACGCGGCATAGTCTCTCTGATATCACTAACTCTCAGTCTCAAGACGAGCTTAATCATCAACAAACTGATTTAGACCGGAGTGAACAAGTAAACCGTCTGATAAAGGTTACAGTCTCATTCTGTGTTTTCATTAAATTCTTTAATTTTTTTATTTCATTTACCTGAAATCGAATTTTGTTTTCATTTGAGAACAGGAGAATGTAGCATTGGTTAAGCTTCTTGAGGAAAGAGAGTATCCTTTTGTTCCATTCTAATGTCTTTCTTTTTCTTAACTTGTTGAATGCAAAGAAAGATGTTTTCTTTAATCAACTAAACAAAAAAAAAAGCAAAACAATTGAGTTAAGCAGATACGAACTGAGGAATCTACGTGAAGGCATTCACAAATTGAAAGCGCAAAATTGGAGTCTTGCTCAAACCAATTCCCTGTTTTTAGCTGTAAGATATGCACACCACCGTCTGCTTCCTTTTTCTTGTTTTTTTGTCTCTTTAATTTTGAAAAATTCTGATTTGTATCAAAACCGTATATATATTTGTTTTCTTGCAGGAGATCAATTTAGCTAGAAACAAGGTGAAACCATAAGGACTTAACTCTCTGGTCACATGTTTTTTTTTGGAGATTATTTGTCTAAGATTGGATATGTTTTCAGGTGAAAGCTTTGAACCACGAGGTTACTTGCAAAAATGCTTTGCTTAAGGCTACAACATATTGTGAACTAGAGGTTTGATTTCAATTTGTTTCTGTATTTCAAACCAAAGATGGATATGTTTCTGACGGTTTCTGACACTCTTTGTATCAGAAAGACGAAAACACACAACCAAGAAATTCACCAACAGCTAAGAATGTGCTTGAAATTTCGGATGACGAACCTTTGGTACCAAACAGAAGGCGATACATCAGAAGGAACAAATGTACTAAGTATCTTCTTGCTTCGATATATCTAGAATTCAATTTTTGTTACTTAATTCACTAATTTCGGATTGATGCTTATGCCAGCCATAGGAGCATCAACAACTGCCCACAAGATAGAGGGAGAAAAGGAGAAATCAGAAACCAAAAGGTTTATTTTTGCACTTAAAACCCTTACAAAGTTTACGCTACGGTCCATGGTTTCTTAATTGTTATGTTACAGGAGGAGGCAGTTAAGAAGGAAATCAGCGAGAGTGAGATCATCAGCAGCAACACAAGAAGTGACTGATAATCTGTTTGAGATCGAAGATCTTCAGCTTACAATGCCTAATAACACGTCTCAACAAGATAACTTGACATTGGCATCATCACATAATCCAAACAAGAAAGATGATGATTTAAAAAGAAGAGTTACAAGACATCAAGATTGTAACGCTTGTCGATCGCCAATGGATCGACTATTTCGTAGAGCAGTTGAGAGGATACACTCTTACAGTACTATAACATAATGTCTTCATATTAGAGCAATAGTTATGTTTTCAGATTCTGCGGAGACTCTTTACAACAAGTTTCGTTGTCTTTACCTGACAAAAAGTTTCATTGTCTTTAGTAGATGCAAACTAACAAGTTGCTTTTTTTTTTTACAATCTGCACACTCATTTATTAAAACAAACTATTTGACCTCCAAAATGACTTATTCTAACAAGAAAAATTACATGTACAATCACTTTTTTGTCTTTATAATTATAGGTGGAGTCAGTTTCCATCTCACGCACACTTCTGCCATGTTCTTTGCCATTCAGTTCACTTTTTGTCTTTATAATTTAGATGGTTGAGGATAGATTTTGGTTAAAGGTGAACTGAATGGCAAAGAACATAATCCTGAGCCGCTTCATCGGTTGACTGAGTGGGTTGTCCTGTTGAATGGGCCATCCAGGTGGGTCTATTGGTGGAACGGTGGAGCTTTTGGTGGAACTGGGATGATCGGGTGGATATTCGGATGGCTCAAAAAGAGTATTGCATCAACGTTAAGTTTAGCCGGCCCAAAATCTTCTAAGGTCAAAAACAAACCCAAACCATTGGACTTGGGATTGTTTCTTCCTTGTCTTTTTTCTGGGCCATTTTCCTTATGAGAGCAACCACTTCATCACGTATCCTTTTGATCTTTGCTCGTGTCATTGGTCTATCCTCTTTAGGTACTCTCGTCCATCTGGTTCAAAGTTCAAATAATCGTTCGTCTTCTTTTCCTTGGTCATGCATGCATCACACACGACACGTACAAAAAATGCTAAGAAAAGAGTTGAGAAAAGTGTGAATATCATATGTCAAAGTGTGACGTTGTTACATTTGGATATTCAAGATAAGGAAGTTACAATTTAAAAACAATCTTTAAATTAACAACTGTTCTAATCCTAGTGTTCTTGTCTTAAAATATATCGAACTAAAGAGAGAGAGAGAGTCGTATGACTTAAAGAGGAATGAATTGTTATTATTCCATGAGTAATGAGTTCCTTATATATGATTACATAACTTGGAGAAACTTGGAGACAAAGTCTAATAACTTGGAGTAGGGAACAAGTAACTTGGAGTAGGGAACAAGTAAATCTAGAACATTCCATAATAGACATCACACAATATTCATAACACTTCCCCTTGATGTCTATTATGCGTGTAAGATGCTATCTCGTTAAAAACCCGAGATTGTAATGCCATAACCGTCTAGAGTTTGTAATGCGTTTGGAATACTGCCTCGTTAAAACCTTTCCATGGTAAACCCAAAAACCCAATGTGGTAAAAACGAGAAGCCATGGATAGGAAAAAGAGTACAGCCGCATTACTTCCCCTGAAGTGAATATCACTGAAGGCTTCTCAGTGATCGCATACCAATCTGCTGCATAAGCTTCCTGAGCGTGCATGTTGGTAATGCCTAAGTGAAGAGGTCGGCTGAGTTCTCGCTGGATCTGACTTTGAGGACCTTGACCTCTCCTTCTTTCTGAAGATCGTGGGTGAAGAAGAACTTGGGGAGAACATGCTTAGTCTTGTCACCCTTGATGTAACCATCTTTGAGCTGAGCTATGCAGGCCGCATTGTCTTCGTAAAGAACGGTCGGTTCGTCTTTACCATCTGTGATCCCACATGCTGTCCGAATATGGTGTGTCATGAGTCTCAACCAGACACACTCTCTACTTGCTTCATGGATCGCCAATATATCCGAGTGATTGGATGATGTGGCTGATATAGTCTGCTTGACTGATCTCCATGAAATGGCCGTGCCTCCATATGTGAAAACATAGCCGGTTTGGGACTTAGCACTGTGTGGATCGGACTGGTAACCTGCATCAACAAAATGCTTTCATGATATTCATGGTCCATTCGGATCATATGGTTTATCTCTCTTAGATAAATTCGACCATGAATGTCTTTGTATGTCCATGATCTGTCCGGATCATGACATCATCCATAATCCATCCGGATTATGTTCTTGTCCACTATATATCTTATTCATATCCTTTGACCAAAACTCTTTATGAACTTTTAGTATATGTCCACGGTCTGTTCATGAAGTGGCTATTGTGTTATAGTTTGAAGTTTAATCAAAACTAAGCCACTTTTTGGTCAATAGGACGTTCCTCTCACTTGGATAGTTTAGGTCGGATTTAAGACCTAGAGGAACTGGTCGGAACAAGCTGGATGGGATGGATTGGTCGGGACCAATGATGATTAAGGTCGAACTAGGTCGGACATGATCCTAGTCGGTATGGTTCCCTTTGGTCGTGAATCTGATGGATTCTCAGACCATTTGATCAATCTATTCTTGGTACTTTGGATCATAGATCCCAACATTCATATACGGCTAATGATCTCTACTATAGATCATTGTAGTCTCTTCATAGCCTTTCCAAGAATCAATCATCTTAATCATCCTTTCTTTAAGTATAAACACAAGGAATATATTGACTACTATATGGACTGATCAGAAACGTTCTTATAGAACTTTCTACTAAGCATCACTTAGTCTTATCATATCGTGTGTACATACACGCATGCAGCTGCATTTCAGTCCATGAACAACGCAGGAACGATGTTGTTCTATGAGAACTTCTTTCTTGTTTCTCAAGGTATCTTATGTTACCTTTATATCCAGTGATATATCCAATGTCTACTACATCTTCCTTAGATGTCCAAATCTTTATTAATTTCGATATTGGGTAGTAGCATTCACCACCTAAGAATTTATTTCCTTGTTCCTTAGTCCCTGTGAGTATCCTTGTGTGATCAAGCCATTCCTTTTGAATGCTTTATGTAGCAACATGTACGACCACTTGTCTGTACTTTCATGTTCTACAGCTCACGATTTTTTTTTCCTCACAAGACTCATCTGTTCACTGGTTAGAAGGCGTCTATCTTATGTATTTGGCCAATACGCCCATCATATTCATTATTTACTATAACTCCACGTCCCATTCATTTCTCTATGATGAGTACTCTTACGTGGGTTAGTGATCCTCGCATATCTCTTATGCTCAAGTGCTTTCTCTTTATCACTTATGAGTGTGTGTATGTGTCGACACCTTATATAATGTTCCATCGCGTTCTATCGCGTTCTAGACATGATACAATCGATTGAGATTTTATTATTATCAGGATCATTGAATACTTTGTAGTTTGCAAGGCTACATTGTATGATACCTGTACCTTAGGACCAGCCGGTCTTATCTCATTGTCTAGTATGGTTTCTCTTTCATGAACCCGGATATATCATTATGAGCACCTTATCACTTTCTATCTGTGGTTCATTATATATGGAACATTCTGGTCTATCTTGTATAGACTTTTACAGCAACTTGATTATGTCTCTACTAGGGCATTTATATAGTGGTGCTAAGCTGGTATGACTTAGTCATTCTTTCGGGTCTGTCTGGCTATCATTCTTTCTTTGTTTATGGACGTCCAGTACATATATATCTGGTCCGAGGATCTTTGCCAAGACTTGGATGGTTAAAACCATTCCACTTTCACTTTCTATTTACCAGCTTATAGCTTTCTCCATGATGTTGGATAGTCGGATTCATCTTGTATGTAATCCGTGTACCTTGGCCACAATATGATCACCTTTGTTTGGCTCATGGTCTCATTGAATTCGTGGGAGAAAGATCATGTTCTCTTATCCAACATATATTCCCGATTTTCATCTCATCCTTAGATGAGGTATTCCATCCTAGATGGCACATAGGTATGTGGTGGTTTATCCATAAAGTCTTAGGATGGTCTATATCTGGATTATGACCCTTTATCATCTTTAGACGGGAATATCTATGCTCACTTTATATGGCCTGATGTATCTTATCTTTCATACATGTATTCTTGTGGTGTACCCAAGCTTATAGACTTTTGAAGTCTCAACCTTATAGGTTATACCTTATACGGCCAAGCTATAATGCCTTATGGCCTTCGGCCAGGCTTATCATGTTCGGGTTTTATAGTATGGTCATGGACCACACGGAGTGTTTATTCTTCCCCTCATGAACATGCTATAAAATACGTTTGTTTGTCCTCACTTAAACGTAATGCTTGGACGGCCAGCATAGTTTTAGACCATGTTACACGAATTTGTGGTCTGGTCATGATCACGGGTTTTGTCCTCACTACCCTTATGATCAGATTATACTTTCGTGTTGCTTGGAACAATGAAGCCTACTGAGTTTCCCTTGTGTACATGTTTCACAACGTGAGATCTTATGGGATAACTCTTTGTGCCTTAGTAATTTTAAACTTTGCATCAAGTTCGGACCAGGATGGCTAATCCGGTCATGCCATAAAGTGTATAAATTCGTTGGTGAACCTTACTGGTTACCTAGGCTTTTATGCCTTATCACACTGATCCTTAGTATAGTATTAGATCAGTAGGGAGAATGTAGTCTCGACCTCTTTTATATGTATGCCTTTGGCGATTTTCATAAGCTAAAGGAACATTTCTTTTTTCTTTGCTTTGCCCATTGGTTTATTATTGAAACCATTTTGATGTGGCTTGTAATGCCATTTCGACCTTTACTCCCTCCTCAGCCATGATTGGATCTACAACCACGGTTATTGTGGTATCCTTGTCCACGGCCAGTGGGGATTTTGGGTCTCTCTCAATGGGTCTTAGGTTATAAATTTCGTGCCTCTTAAGGCCATGCCTTAGGCGTGGTGATCTAGACATACTCTTCTCGAGTTTTCATTCTCATTTGTCAATCAAAAAAATATTTTTCAAGCAAATCAATCAAGATAAAAGAAAAACTTTTATTAATGCTATGAAATTTGAATGACAAATTATATTTAAAACAAAACACCAAATCATAAGTATGAAATCAGAATGTCAAAAGGCTTAAACAATAGCCAGCCAGTCCATAATAACATCTTGGACGTGGTTCACATTTGGTTTTCTATTCAATGAATAAACCAATCTCATCATCTATATGAGTCCACCCGAATTTTCTTTTCTTAGCTTCTTCAGCATCACCGTATATCATCTCACATTGATACTCGGCACTTATCTCCATAACATAGTCGAGTTTGTCGAGGTTGACTTTCCTTTTCTGCTTCTTTTCCTCAAGAGCTGAAAGGTATGAGAGAAGGTCGTAATAGGTTGTGAAACCTTTAGCCTTCTGTGATAACAACACTTCCTTTGAATGGATCGTGTCACGAGTCTTGCTTAACAAGTCATAGTTTGTTATCACTTCACCACATAGTTTAAGACTATAGGTGATTCTCATAAGATCAAAGTGATAGTCATCCACGGATTCATAATCATGGAACCTCAGAGCCTTCCATTCTTTCATGGACTCATCTAGTAATGGCTCGAAGAACATGGTGTTCAATCTCGACCAGAGATCGTAAGGATCGTTGATGTAACTGCACTCATCATACAGATCCTTCACGAGATGCTTTCTCATTATCGAAACAGCTCTACGCCTTTCATATGCAAGGGTATCATTGCCGTATTTGATACACTTCCCAAGTCCTTTAGACTTTAAATCGGCTGAAGTGTTCATCGCCCAATCAAGGTAATTGTCTCCATTGAGATCAAGGGCTTGGTAATCCGAGTGATGGAGTCTCGACATCTGAATCATATCAAAATGATTTGTGTTAGTACATACAATTTCTGATGCCATTGGCTATCCAAGAAATAAAAGGCACTCGGCCAGTATGTAAACAATAAGCCATACGGCTTGTGTGTGTGATCAATGCCTTACCGCTATTATTCAATCAGGATCACACGGCCAGCAAACAAATAAGAGGGCCACACAGCCAGTTTGCATTCTTTTAGAAATTTATTTTTCTCATAACTCATTCATCTCTTAATCAACTTGTTTGATTTATAAATCCTTTGAAAATAGTGGGATGGACGAGTGCATGGTTTAGCCATACCATATGGTATGCTACATCGACCCATGCGGTTTAATGGTCTAGTAGTACCATTCGGTACACATCCTCGACCAAATAAAACGGATCGTGATTTAGCTGCACTGTGGTGCGCATCATCCATCACCGGTGATTGTGGATCACCGTGGATCACCTTGGATCACTGATCATCGTAGATCATCGCGGATCATCGAGGATCATCATGGATCATAGATCAACGCGGATCATCGTGGATGATCACCGTGAATCACAGGTGAAAAATCTAGTTGCACCTGAGGGTGAACATCATCGACCATTGATTTTGTTTTATGGTCTAATCGTACTTAAGAGTACGTATCATCGACCTTTACTTCATATGGTCTAGTCATACCTATTGGTATGCATCATTGACCTAAAAGAAAATCATGGTCTAGCCACACTATGGTGTGCATCATCGACCAAAAGATGTGGAAAACATTAACCTTATGTTTTGTTTGGACATATAGCATGTCATCCTTAAAGGGGTATCACTTGTTGTCCATTCAAAACAAAAGTCATGTAATCACATGCTTAATCTTTGCCGATCTTTTCTCCTTGGTTCCTCTTTTAGAAACCTTGAATAATCAACAATGAAAGTTTCAAAGTTGGATTAGTATGAGATCTAAGAACAATAGATATCGAAATTAAGAGAGATAAGGAGTTGGCGGCTATTAGGGTTTTGGATGATCTTTGACGGCGCGGCTTGAACTGGGAGGTGACAGCGCGTCTGGATTCGGATTGATGCGTGGTCTGCGGCGCTGGATTCTTCTCGTCAAGAGCTTCAATTTGATATATTACTCGCCGTCTGGATCCTTACGGTTAGGGAGATATGGCGGTTTGAAGTTGCGGCTGAAATTAGGGTTTTTGTGGTTGCTGGATTTTAGCTAGGGTTTAGAGTCTCGTGCTGATAACGTGTTCTAATCCTAGTGTTCTTGTCTTAGAATATATCAAACTAAAGAGAGAGAGAGAGAGAGTCGTATGACTTAGAGAGGAATGAATTGTTATTATTTCATGAGTAATGAGTTCCTTATATAGGATTACATAACTTGGAGAAACTTAGAGACAAAGTCTAATAACTTGGAGTAGGGAACAAGTAACTTGGAGTAGGAAACAAGTAAATTTAGAACATTCCATAATAGACATCACACAATATTCATAACAACAACATAATTCTTGTTCGAAAAGAAAAAATTAACAACATAATTCAACACTTGGGAGATCGAAAATTAATTCGATAATTGCAATACACACCACTTCTTTTTTCCAACGCACAAATTAGTAACTAACCAGAAATATACGAATAATATAAAAAAAAATTATTGCATAAAAGCTTCAATTTTTTAGTACATAAGTAATGAGGCCGGGAATATGAATGTTTGTGATGTAATCTTCCCAATCAATAGACTTGGGGTCAAATTCAAGTGAACCATATATTTCTTTATTGATGTCGTGTCTTTTCAACCTCATTCCCTCAGTATTCATATCGTCAAATCTGCAAAATAATAATGGCGAAATCGATTGAGAAAAATTATAATTGAAAAAGAGAAGATTTTAAAATAAAATTATTTGTTGAAGTTTGAGATGGATACATACATTCCCTTAAACAACACATAAGGACGATAGAGGTCGACAAGCCGCATCGCCAGCTTAATTTTGCGGTCAATGTCTTTATATTTATTTCCATTCCACCATGGATAAACTATGTTTATCAATCGCAACATCTGGTAGTCAAAAGATAATACATAAAACTTGTTATATACAATTTAATAAAACTTTTCTATCTTCATTATTTTTTCTCCGAGTCTCCTAAGAGTTACATGATATCCAGATGATAACAATATTTGCCTTGCTGTGTTAGAATTAAAATTAGTATTATTTAGGGAAATTAATGCAAACCATACCTGCAAAGGTAGCTTGTAACGAAGGGTCATGTAGAAGCTGAACTGAGCCATGGTGGACAAGATCGTTCCTTTGGAGACTATGATTGGTGACCCGTCTCGTCCAACAAGAGGGCTTTTAGTAAAATAACGAGCCGCGAGGTCGTGAAGCTGTCCGAAAGTTATCGGATTCTTACAAGAGGAGCCGACATGGTACACGTTCTGAGAGCCTGACTTTCCGGCGTGTATTGCCACAGCCATGAACATTGCATTAGCGACCATGTCCACAGGTATCTATGAACGTTGATTTTAGTACACCACAACAAAGTAGATATATAGTGATCAGCGTATGTATTGATTTATAGGTTAACTTAACAATATGTATTGATTTATAGGTGACTTAACAATATGTACTGATTAGTTTACCAAAAAAAAAACAATATGTACTGATTAATTTCTAATACCAAAACTCTGATTATTTGATCTTGTATGCCTTAAAAATAACGTTATGGTCTTAAGGCTGATACTAATTTATGTCTGTCACACCTTTCAACATATTTTATGAAAAAATAGTTCTTTTTAAAAATTATTTTCTGTCTAAAAGCAAACACATAATTGATTTTAAATAATCAAACCCTAAACGAAGTTGAACCTTTTTAAAAAAAGTTGAACTTACAAGATCAAGGACTGAGTTTGAATCCGCAAGAAAACATTTAAGCCTTCCTTTGCCATATGCAACAATCACACTATCTATGGTTCTGCACATATGAATCGAACAAAAAGATTGTCATGAATCTGTCAAGTCCAAATTGTATATATTATTAGTCTACCTTAGCCCTTCAATCCAACCGGGAAACGGTTCTGAAAAAGTGCTAGTGATCATCGTGGGACGGATGATAACAAGAGGAAGGTTTTCTCTATGGCTACCAAGAAGCATCTCTCCCATTGATTTGGTAAACACATATGTGTTTGGCCATCCATGAAGCTTCGCCCTAATAAAGAGTAATTTGATTCAACTTCAATGGATATTGTCAATTATTATATAAGAACTAGTTTGTGATTTTTACACTAACCTTGACATTCCAAGATCTTTCATGGACTGTGCAATCTCTTCTTCGGAACATTCTTGTTTCTGCAGTTCTTTCAGCCTCTGCTTCATTAGCTCCATTTCAGTTTCAATAACTAATTTTCCATTAGCGTTCAACGTTTCTCCCATTTTGAATGTTTTCTCTGGTAATATTCCAGACTTTTCTCCACACACATACGCTACAACATTACATCCAGTAAATAAGGATACACACATATATAATGAATCAAATGATATGAATACGTCTTCTGGCTTTCGTGAGAGTAAATGGCATTATAGAACTCACCGGTGGACACATGGAGAAGCAACTGTCCTTTAACACACTTCTTGGCAAAGTTGAGGACATTGAGCGGTCCAAATGTATTGATGCTAAGACCAACATCATACCTTTTTATACATATTAAAAGTTGAATTTTTATGTTAGATTTCAATCTCTTACAGGACAAAAAGTTGAATGATCAATGGATCGAACAGTATATGTTCGTTCTACACCTTTCATCGAAGTTCGTTGTGGCAGCAACATTTACGATGACTTCTATCTCATTCCACATATGTTGTAAGAGATAGGAGTCCTTTAGTCCCAGATTGACAACAGAAATATCACCCGGAATCGGGACAACTTTTTCTAACACTAAATCTTTCAAATTTGCATCACCTAAATCGTTCCTCAACACTCTAAAAAGATCTTTCTCCAAAACCTGTTGTATTTTTGCATGCATGTAAGTCAAATTATAATCTCAAAATAAATGATTAAATGCTTACATAACATTTTGTTATAAAACTCACAGATCTTCATATGTACTAATTTTTGTCTAACGAAATGTTTAAGCAATTTATACCTCAGTGCGAAACCGTTCCATGGCTGATACATTGTCTGTTGATCTCAAGAGAAGGTAAAGCCTATTCACGTCTGGTTGTACCCTCAATATTTTCTCCACAAACACTATTTTACATATTATTAAAATAAAATACCATTAATTATGTTCGAAACATGATTACTTCATAAAATTATTTTTGTGAGGAAACCCCGCATAGGGGGAAAGTGGTTCACCATTACAAAATATAGCATTATTCAAGCCGAAAATTATAAAAACACTAACGGTACATAAATATATAAGCTTATTCGTGGTGTATAACATAACAATCAGATTATCAACCATATTTTAAGATATCCAATTCATGTCAAACTGGTGACATAACGAAAAGAAGGTACCTTTGGCAAGAAAACCAGGAACACCGGTGACGAGAATCGTCTTGTTCTGGAAAAACTGAACGCATTTTGAGTCCATTGAAGAGAAACTAAGGCACGAACAAAATATTTTTGTTTTTAGGCACAATACCTTGAAGCTGAGGTACGATTATATAGACATGTAACATTGACCAATATTGTTGACCCATCATATCTACTATTTGTAGATCTACCTACGTTTACTAGATAAACCAATATTAAGAATATTCCTGATTAAAAGAAAAAAGCATATAATAAGTATCACCAACACGTTGACAAAAAAAAATTACCAAAAAGAAAAAATACGTTGACAAAAAAAGGTATCACCAACACATTTTTGTCAAAAAAAAAGGGTACCAATAACACATCTCCGACTACAACGTGCTCTGAAAATTCGTCGCTCCAAAGGGAGAAAATGTAAGTATGTCCCCCATCTTTTTATGTGAAATAAATTTAACATACGTTAATTAGAAATCGCGTGCCTAACTTTTAAATCATTAGTCAAAGTTAAAATAAACACTAAATTAAATACTGTAAGATTTAATATGTAAGAATTACACAACATAGCAAATTTAATTTTTCTTTTAAGCTGTTTGAAATTATGATCGTTACTGTAGAATTTTATTTTAGTTACTATGTATATTAATTTAAATATTTTGTAAAGGTTTAACACAATTTTTAATTTGTTAATGACTATTATAATATATTTTAGATAGTAAGTATAGAATTTAATGTTTATTTGATAATATTAAGAAACTGTACGTGGCCACAACAAAATCAAAGAATGTATATCAATTAACAAGAGATATTCAGTTGCAAAAAAAAAACAATTTAACAAGAGATATTTGCAAAGGTTAAGGATAGTTTTATCGCGGAACACCAAAATAGAAGGGCTAACAATTCTTGAAAAGGAAAAAATAGTAAAGGTAGGTATACCAATCAACCTTCCCCATGTTAGTAAAGAACAGTGTTTTAATGTTCAAAAAAAAAAGTACAGTGTTTTCCACAACTTACGGTTTACCTATGAAGCATTCAGATTGTGGACCGTTCCAAAACAAATTAATATATTTAGTGGTTTTAAGTGTTATCAGATAATTGAGAGATTGTTTTTGTCAGCTGATAATTGAGAGCTTGTGTGGTGCTGTCTTGTGGTTGGGCATCTATAGAACCATAATAAGGCAGAAATATTGATGAAGTATGTGGACCTTGTGATGAAGGTCACTTAGGCATTAGGACACTATGCGATTCTTCTCGTATTTTTCTCTCTGCTTTATGTGGAGAGTGTTCACAGCCTTTGGTTCATTATGAGTGGGCCACTGTCAAGTTCTAACTCAGAACATGTACTAAATTTTTGATATTTTCCATAACTACTTGTAAAATATAAACCAAAATTCGCTTTTGATATGGATTTTCAAACAATAGGGAACTTGATATTTTTTTCTCTTTGTCAGTGGCAACTTGAATAAAAGATATCAAATAAAGATCAATGTTATATTCTTAATTTCTAAAGAACATTTGGTTAGTTAACCCATCTGAGATAAGGTTTCAGCTTCTTCATGGCAGGACTAGTCCAGCTTGAATCAGAAGAAGCAGCCTCTAGAATAATGTTGACAGTGGTGGCATCATTCCGGTTGTTGGATCACATGGACCTAGTCAAAAGCTTGCCATGTTTTTTTTTGTTCGGAACAATGGTGGGGTGGGAGTGTAGAAGCATACATGTGTCAATGTGATTATAACTTATAATTTTAAAATATCTATTAGCAAAATCCGACATCCTAGACAAAATAAACGTAGACCAAATAAAAAATTCAGCAAAACCCGACCAATACTTTATTATTTACCCAAAATAAAAAAACATAAATATGTGAGCTAACTTACTACATTTCTTAGGATTTTGGTTTGGTTGGTCATAAATTATGCAACATGATGACATAACAAGCTTAAACGTCTACGAAACGTCGAACTTTTCCGGAAAACGACAGAAATACCTAACCCCAAAATCAGGAAGAATTAATTCCGAGCTTGTAGGATTGTTTTACACCTCAATTATATGTAATTTAAGACTTGCTGCTTTGCTAAATTATACTGATTGTAACAGTTTACCATATCAGATATTGTTCTATTAATCTTCTTAGAGAGCATTTTGACAAGGTAAGCTATAAGCTATATTAAACTGAGAAAATTGAATCACAAGTTAAATTCAATCAAATGGTTTGTCTGTTCCAGAGTATCTTTACATTTGGGAGATAGAAGCATTGTTATAGACTATATAATATATATCACGTCATTCTAGCTAGCTACCTATCAGAATTATGGGACGTACTGCGAAAATGTGATCATAACCAACCGGAATTAAGGAGATAGCGGCGGTACAAAAATTCTTTTTAAGATATCAAAATTTCATGTTTTTCAAGCTTTCAAGATTTTTTCTTTTTCAAGATTTCTTACATTCTTTGAAGAGGTAACTGATGATCTTTAATTAGAACTGAGAGATCTTTCAATAGGGAACTTTGTATGTTTGTTGTTTTATTTGGTGTGATCTCCCATGCCACAATTTATTTGAATACTAGAATAGGCCGTTTGTTGTCATAAAAATGTCATTTTTCCCTCTCATTTTTAGAACTTTGCATATTGGAAATTTGATTGTTAATCTACTAATCAACCCACAAGACTTGAAATATTGAATGAATATAGAATTTGTAAAGCCCTGAGGATACATCAGTTATCAGGAGCATACCGGATCGAGTGGTTAAGGGAGAAAAGAGGGAGTGCAACTACGTACAATAAGTCGGCTTAGATATGGTCACCATAAAGACGCACGATTATATGAGAAATACCACGTCATAAGCAATCAGCCGATTCCTATATCAATAGAAACCAGAGTCCGGATCAATACATAAACATTTTGGATGTGCGAAAATATACATCAAATAATATAAAATTTAAAATCAATACATTAACTTTTAAAATATGGTTTAAATATACACTGACCTAACTTATGTCACTAACATACAATATACAGTCACTGAAAAATCAGTCAATTCTTACATAAATTAGATCAATGTATACTAAAAACATATTTCCAAAGTTTGTGTATTAAATATAAATTCTGAACTTAAATTCTATATTAGTTGATGCATGTTTTCCCACAGATGAAATGTTTATGTATTGAATGGAAATTGTTATAGCTCATTTGTATATTTCAGTACATTATATTTTTATATTTAAAAATGGCAAACTTTAAGAACACCTAATTGAGAACCTTACACATCTCTTTGAGTTTGTTATACAAAAAAACATTGAGGAGCAGAGTTGTAGCTGTCACGGCTGGAGGATCAGAGTCTCCAGAGAAACTTGTTTGTCATTGTCTATTGTCAAAAGAGTCGTAGCTGTCAGGCTGGAGGATCAGAATCCACTTGGTCCAGTGAAGATGGGACTCCACCACAGTCTATGGTATGTGTAGAGCCCTTGGGAGCAGCATCTGCGGGCTCTGTGTTTTCGTATTCAGATAAGAGATCCATAAACTCACTGAGTGGACGCTGCACCTTTCTGTTTGACGCCATTGCAGGAAGGATATCGTTTCTCAAAAGTTCATGCTTCTTCACCCCTTGGACGTTAAATTTAAAAGGTAAGTTTTAAATTTAAGGAGTCAGAAATATGCAGGGATCAACAAGACCAACCTGTTCCGTCCTGGCTTTCTGGCCATGTACTTTCTCACATCAACCTGCAAACCAGCAAGCTCGCCGCACGGAGCTGAACCCAAATTCCAGGAGCTATTGAAACTTGAGGAGGGGAAGCAGTCATCAGCAACTCCAGCCAGCACCTTAGACGCGTGTCGAAGAGGAACGCATGACGTGTGGCCAAAACAACAAGTGGAGATCCAGATTTGGATAATTTCACAGATATGACTTTTACCGTGCCTGTAAAAACGTAACAAATAATTTGGAGTTTATTGCATCACACAAGGTTTAAAATAACTTAACCACAAGAGACATGATCTGAATATAGTAGTACCTGCAGAAGATAAATTGGAATCGGAAGAAGAGACCAAAGAGGATAAAGAGTGATGGAGGATGCATTTCCTATTGAATAGATCCCACACATATAAACATCCTTTTCTTGTGACAAGCAGCAGTTTCCAGCTTTTGTCACAATCTATAAATGTTGCAGCAGATCCCGTCATCATTGTAGGCATTGCACGCCTTCCACACTTTGTGTATACCTTCAGACCAAAATAAAAATAAATAAATAAATGTAAATATGTTATGCTCAAATAAGAAACACCGGGACTATGATTGAATGCAGCAACTGTATTTATTTACCTGGAGACTTCCATCTTCACACCCAACAGCCCAAAAATTTGGATTCCCAGCCAAAACTGTGACTCTCCCCATAATCCGATCAGACCAAAGAGTTTCACCTAATCCTCTGCAAGAAATCTCGGTTTCCTTGATCGTAGTAGATGTACTTACTACACCAAGAGTGTCTAAACCATGCTCCTTTGGACAAGCTTCTAAGAAAACAGGTACTGTGCCCACCCCTTCTTTCCAATCAAATACCCTTATCAACAGAGCTGTTGTGCTAGATGATCCCTTTACGCCTACAGATTGCTCCGCATTTAAAACCCCATCTCCATCAGATGTTGTTCCTGCAACCTTCTCGATAACAAGGCTCTCAGAGATGGTAGCACGAGCTGTAATCTTTAAACGCTCTTTATTACCATCAGGGCTCCTCCTGACCACTGATGAATCCTTATTACTAGTCTCCACAGGGAAACATCCTCCTCCCTTGGGCGGAAAATTATTGGATTCTCCATTATTATTCTCATGCTGGGGAACTCCAACGGCTTCAGGGATGATCCTCTTTCTTCCGTCAGGCCTTCTATACACTTTTTGATTCACAGGATTATTAGATACTCTATTTGAGGTTGAAGCTTTATTCAATGCGTCTGCTGTCTTACTCCTATCATTAGCCTGAGGTTTATGCTTCTTTGCACTACTACTACTCTCAGACGGTTTTGTTGTCACTTCTGAAACTGCTCTCTTACTACCGGTTGGCTTCTTCGTGGCGACTGTTTCAAGAAGTAACTGAGCTGGGCTCTCAACTAAGTTTGCTTGCCGTTGCCCGCCTCTTACATCCCCATATCGACTCTGCTTGAGCTCATCGAGTTCAGAATCGGTTAGTCTAACACCTAGCTCTTTTGGCTCAAAGTGAATCATCGCCACAGTTCCGTCCAAGGAACATGCAAAAAGTGAATATCCATCAGGACTCCTGTAAGTTTCAGAAAAAAATAAAGAAAAATATATACAAAGATGCAAATAAATACATTGCTGGATATATAAAGTTTTACCATGATAGGTCAGCAACACTTTGGCCAAAGAAATGTTTTGCGACAAAAAGAGGACCATATATTCCTAAAGTGGACCATATATAGTTGCAAAACTATGATTTATTATATTTTGAGTTCATCAATACTATTAAAACAGAAGCACAAAGTTGGACCCAACTTGGTTCTAGGTGAAACATTTAAAAAAAACTATACTCTAATATTTTTGCCTAATCTATATTATAACTAAATATTCACCCTTAAATATAGCTAACAATATGGTAACACTAAATCCGATAAATATCATTGTCGACCGATAAGGAAAACTTTATATGTTTCAAATTAAATCAGAACACTATTATATGTATACAACCTAAACGAAGGTTGTTACCAAATATACAATCACAGGTTTAAATAAATAATATTAGCTTTCTAGATATGATCAATATACGGAGTAGTATACGGAGAATCACATATTGTTTTATAAAAATTAATAAAATGTATTATAAGAAAATATAAAAAGTAAAAATGTTTTTTTTTTTAATATTCTTTTAAAATTCAGTCTGGCCACTGAACCAGATTATATTTTTGGACATTGGGTTATTAGGTCGACTGCGGGTAAACTGTGGATCAATAACTTAATTAATTTTATTATATATATATATATAAATAAAATACAATGAAAATAATTTTTAAAAATATAGTAAAGTTTAAAAAAAATTCTTTATATTCCATTTCACATATAAAATATAATAATAATTTTTTTGTAATGGATTTAGGAAATATAATAAAAAATACAGTAAGATTGAAATTATAAATATTTAAGTATCTAATGTAAACAATGAAAATTCAAATTTAAGTTTCAAAAATAAAAAAAAGTTTAACCAAATTAGATTATGTATTGGTCATCCATCAATTCAATCGGTAGCTCCGGACTTTAGTGGTTTGCAGTTTTTACGGGTTTTAAATGATGAATATTTCTTAAAACTAAAACCAGATTATATAGCGGGTCACTAGGGTTACCAGTTGAACCATGAACCCCCGATCAGATTTAAAAACACTGATTTAAATGCATAAATTTTTTAGATAAACAAAATTCTTACAAATTATCCGAATATTTGTAAAGTTAATGAAATTTTGTATCATAAAATATTCCGCGCTTTTGAAAGCGCGGGTTAAAATCTAGTTTCTAGATTAAAGTAAACTGTCTTTTTGAATAAAAATAAAACTATGTCTGTCTCGAATGAACCATAGTTAAAAAAAACCATAGTTTTCTAATATGCAGCTTGTTTGTACATATCAACTTGGAAGTTTCTTCTTTTTTATTTTTTTCGAAACTATCAACTTGGAAGTTGGAACCCTTTTTTTTTACTGAAAAATACATTACCTCATCATCCTCTTCTAGAACTTGTTGATTGTTTTTTTTTGTGCAAACATGTTTTCATTAATACTTCTAACTGATTAGAAGGATAAAAACAACATCTAAACAATGTGCGATCATAATGAAAGTTTCTAATACAAAGCAGTAAAAAGATAAAGACACAAACTTAAGCAAGTTTGATAATAAGTCGAAAGAGTTTTCAATCACAGGAATAGTCACTGTATATCTTGATAGTGAATGCTCCGTAACCTCGATTCTCATCAGAATGAGATTCTTTGAACCTTCCGGCCCCAAACAAGCCATTACACAAGGTATCAAACGGTAAAGAAAACGACAATGCTCATTAGCTTTGAAGCCAAGAGAAGAGTACCTCACATGAGGAGGGGTTTTGATGGGAATTTTCTCTCCTACAAAGAGGAGGAATATGGAAACTTGTTGATTGTTATAATCTGATTTATCAACGTTGTCATAGGATAGGATTGGTAGCAGTTATTAGTAACTTTTTCAAGCTTGTAGAGCTTTAATTACTATTTTTCCTTGTCTCATAGTTCGTTTTTTGTTTAGTGTTTATGTTCACTGTTCAGTCAACTTGAAAACCACTAAAACCGTTAAAAGCCAACCGCTTTAACTAAGTTTTAATCTCGTTTATTTTAACATGTTTACCAAAAAAAAAAAGAAGTTTTCCCAAGAATTTTTAGTCTCGCTTATCTAGCGTGGAATTTTTTTTTTTGATATTATCTACTGTCGAAAGAAAATTTAATCCCCTTTTTCTATAATTTAAAGAAAAACTTTTTGCATTTTGGATCACCGGGAATCAAAGCCAAGTCAGTTTCCTAGAAAATTTCTGAATGACTTTAAAAGTCTTTAACATATACTTTCATGGAAATGCGCTCGACTGGCAAAATAATAAATGAATTTACTGCACATACATGAAATCTTAAAATCGATTTGTCTTCAAGACTTCAACTACGCTGAAAACTAAAGTCTACATATATACCCAACTAGCTTTATACAAATAATCAGCTATTTGACCTCTTCGACCAATTCGTCTAACGTTCACCACCTCGTGCATATGAATGTTTGAACATTTGATATTTTTCTTATTGGTTTTGTCAACACTGAAGTTATTCTTTCTTTCTTTTTTTGTCCCCATTAGCTATTCATTATATCAAGTATTTTATCATTAGACGAATATCTGAACCTTGTGAAGACACTGAAATCATGCTTATTTCATGGGTTAAAGGGCTATTTGGAACTTTATTTATAAACACTGAAGGCATTGTTGAAACCAATTAGAACCCATTTTGATAGTTTTTTGTCCACTCTTGGTTATATGTTTGCAACACCGATCGCACCCTTTTCCTCACTTCATTTTATTCTTATAAAATGTCTTAGTTTTACTCGCTTATGTATTTTGTTTTGTTATCGACTTATGACATAAAAAAACTTAGACTAATCAAAATATTTGTAAAAATTGACATGCAAATAATTTTATTTCATTCTGATTACCCGAAATTATCAGCAGTAATATTTAAAATCTAAAACTGTAAAATACAAGAAACATAAGAAAATGCACATATTTCTTAATTTTTACAGATAAGCATATATTCTTAAATGATATGCTATTAAATTTAAAATATCAAACTTTTATTATAGAAAATAAAATTAGCTTATTGATGACTACCCAATTTAGACATCTTTTTACCTTCCGAAAATCTTTAATAACTTTTCATATTATTAATATATTAATTCATTGTGGATATCATGTATGTTAAACTATACATGTACATGTTTTTTCTTTAATATTGACTTTGCATCTACTAAGTCTACGGAGTCAGTCTCAGAACACGACATTGTAAAACCATCTCTTTCTCTACATGAAAGAGTTTGTTTTTCTCGGGAGTTCTCGGAAAGAGTCTTGAGTGGAACTTTTCTATATGCAAATTGCAAAATAAATAGTTTTATTATTTATGTTTTGAGATTAATAAGGAATAAGCTGATATAATCTAACGTTTCGAGAAACCATTTTTACCCAATGATATGGAAATGAATTTATAATATATATATATATATATATATATATATATATATATTCTTTCTGTTTCACAAAGAATATCACTTAAATATTTTTCACATATATCAAAAAACTTGTTGAAATGTATTTATGTTTACATTAATGTCAAATATTTAACCAATAGCATTTTAGATAAATAGATTTATTTATAACATCTATATATTTTATAATTAATATTAAACTGAAAGTAAATATAAATTACATTAAAATTGTAAAATTATATTTTTATGTAACAAAAAACTAAATTGACACTTAATATGAACTAAAAGAGTATATATATATTGAATGTTGACCTTTTTAAAATTTCAAAATTAAATAACTTTTTTTTTGTCACGAACAAAATTAAATAACTTAAAAGAAATAATTACATCACCACGAGGAACTAAAGTTGGACACATGCGGCGAGCAGGATATTCTTTTATTTTATACTCCTTCCCTTTCAAAACTATTAGTTATTCAAAATGGTAAAAAATATTCTTAATATACAAAACTACATTGGAATTATAGAATAACATTTATTTTTTGAAACAAAATAAAACATCTAAAGTGATACTTATTATGAAACAGATGGATTAAGTAATATTAAAAAAAAAGTTTATGAAACACATTTTGTTGTATAAAATTTTGTACTAATTTTTAGTACTAATAGCAAACATAAATTTGTGCATTAAATTAAGTTATTTAATACAGCCTTCATGTGGACAAAATATATTGAGAAAAAAAAATAAAGATACCACCAAACAAAATTTTTGTCTCAAAAAATAGCATCACAAGGAGAAAAATGACCAAATTTTTTTATTAAAAAGTAAATATGCATTTATAACCATTGGGTTAATTAATCTAAAACTTAGGGTTTAAAGTTAATGGGTGGAGTTTTAGAAATGTATTCAAATTTTTTAAAATAAAAAATTAAAATTAAAATTTTCAAAACAAAAAGTGTTATTTTGGCTATTTTTGTGACAAAAACTTAAAAAGTGCTATTTGAGAGAATTGCCCAAAAATGTTTGAGTATTTTGGACATTTAATGCGGTGTTATACAAAATATTTTAGTACTAATAGATTAGATTTATTATATGTCAAAAATGTGTGAAATAGATGCTAAAGATATAAACAAAGTATCATATTTCGTATCTGAACGGGTGCTACTTGGGTGACCTTTTGATCGCTATCTTGTATGCATGAGATGTAGTTCTATATTGTCCAGATGCAAGAGTTAATGGAAAAGATCCAGTAATGCTTCATTCACTAATGCAGAGGTTTTATGATCATGTCACAAAATACTTTTGCATGAATCATGACGTTTTATTACACTCTACAAAAGCAATAAAAGTCATTAGTCGCACAATAATGATATGTCGAACCTTAGATCTTCAAAACTAATCCACAACCAAAAATTCTAACTCTGATCTTCAAATAGTTTAGGCAATTTTGTCAATTTTTTTAGGCAATTTTGTAGTTTAGGCAATTTTGTCAATTTAGGCAATTTTGTCAATTTTTTTAAAAAAAATTATAGAATTTATGAAAGCTTTTTAGATTTTAATTTATTTAAAGTATCCAAATAGATAACTCAAATACCCAGTAGGCCAGTACATTTAATATTCCTGTCCTTAACCAATTGAAAAAACAAAAAATATCCCTAACAGTAACTATATGAACGGACACAAAAAGGGAAATGATACGGAAATTTCAAATTGGGTCCGGTTCGGGATCCTACCGTCCCAGAATAATTAGGTAGGTGTTGAGTCGGAAACTAGTAAGAAGAAACCTAGACTGATTCAATGATATGTATGTGGCTTACAAAAAGCACTCACTGTCACACATAGATTTGACTAGCCTAGAATTGACATAAACGGTACCACAGAATGGCCCGCGAACAAAGTATGAAAAGAAAAATAGTAATAAATAAAGAAAATTAAAGTTGAAACGCGTAAAAAATTCCTATTTCACTCAGAAAAACCGATCTCTACTTCGAAACACCTTGCACTTGCACCTATTTAAACTCATCATGACCCCCATAAAGTTTCACATAAAAGTCAAAGTTTTGTAAACATACACAAAAAGAAACTAAAATGGTCGAAGAGCTTCCCGTAGGGTTTCGCTTCTATCCGACGGAAGTAGAGCTGATTTCATTCTACTTAAGAATCCAGCTTGGCGGAGGACATGCTACCATTTACAGCCTCATACCCATCATCGATGTGTTTAACGTTGAGCCTACTCAGCTTCCAAGTACGTATGCAAACACCATTAGCTATATGTATGATCTTGATGATAATAATGAATCCTGGTCTGTTGTTTAACTTATATATGACCAAAAGAGGATATTATACCGATACGTCTCATATAGTAGAGTTTTACTTCTTCTTCTTTTTTTGCATTTCTGATCATATTGTGATTGTATGCACAATATCTAGGGTTTTTTTGTTCGTTTGAGTTTATGTGTTTTTTTTAATTTAAACATTTTATATGTAAAATAGTTGTCAGGAATCACATATATCTGTGTCTAGATTGTTTAAGATGCTAAACGTGAATGCAAAATAACAAACAAACAGACAAAAAATCGAAAAAAACTAAATTGGTTTTTCCTAAATATGACCGTAAACGGAAAACACATAAACTGAGGCCTAACGCTGGAGACTTGTGTTCTATGTGGCTATCTATTTGTAGATCTTGCGGGAGAAAGGTGTCGAGGAGACAAAGAACAATGGCTTTTCTTCGTGCCAAGACAAGAGAGAGAAGCTAGAGGAGGAAGACCGAGCAGGACCACTAATTCAGGATACTGGAAAGCAACTGGTTCACCGGGGCCTGTGTTCTCGCCGGATAATCGAGTGATCGGAGTTAAGAAGACGATGGTTTTTTACATCGGGAAAGCACCTAAGGGGAGAAAGACAAAGTGGAAGATGAATGAATATAAAGCAATTGACGAAACAGCCAGCGTATCTACCATCCCTAAGGTACATAACCACTTGTAATATGAACACTTTTATCAGATACGGGATTCGAAAATATACATATATAACTATGTCTCACACCTTTAGGACAAACATATGAAGTCTATAACTAACCGAATAAGCTTTAAGAAAATTATTACAGCAGAAAAATATCAATACAAACTACAATTTGTTTCTTTCCTACCCATTATTATAGAGGTTTTAATATGTTTTATACATATAATCCGGTTTTAACTTGTTATAGTGTTTTCAGAAGTGACTCACAGAAAAAATGTGCTGTTGATTTTTTTAGAAAAAACATACATGTTTGTTGTAGTATTTGACATTAATTATAACAACTTAAAAGCGTATACATGAAATGAAAAGAAAAAAAATTCATGCATACATTTGATTTTGGGGTAAAATGTTAAGATCATATTTTCTTTTTCTATAAATTATAATATTATATTCATATTACCCTAAGGTGATCACCAGTATCTAAAGTGCTGCACACTTCGAAACAGAAAAGTCGACTTTTTTCAAGAGAAAAGGTTTTACATGATTCTTTTTTTGTTTTTATTCAAACTAGTTGAGGCACGAATTCAGTGTCTGTCGAATCTACATAAAATCTGGAAGCTCGAGAGCTTTTGATAGACGTCCAACGGAAGGATCTGGGACAGAGACAAGGCTTCTTAGCAATGGAATTGAGGAATCATCTCGCAACACAAGACCAACTTCACTAGAAACTACACAAAGCAACTCAGAGATGATTGCTGGGATATCACAACTCCTAGAGAGAAAGCTTCCTAACAATGGAGTTGAGACATCATCATGTGCCACAATATCAACCTCACCGGAAACTTCATATTCAGGAGGTGGAGACCAAGTTCAGTTACCCGTGAATGTTACTAGTACGCAAAGAATTTCAGATATGGTTGATGGGCTATCACAACCATTTTGGGAATGGGATCAACTAAATTGGCCTTAAACCTGTTATATTGCCTCTTTACTACTATTCTCTCAGTTTTTAATTGATAGAATTTCTAGATTTTTAATATATGCATCCCTTTTTATGCTAAACAATCTTGGGCTTCTTTCGAAAACAATTAAAAACTTATGGTTAAATACAAAAATAATCTCAACATTTTAATTTTTAATTTTTTCTATTCACCGTAGAAGTTCAAGTTATTTACGAAATGTTTTTTTCGAAAATGATTATTTGACTCAATCATCCTCATTTTTCTATTTTATTTACAACATTGTAATTTCATCAATACATCTACCACTATGAACAACTGATTTTAAAATCTAAATGCACCTAAAATCAAAATCTACATTTTCATATCTTCATTTTTTATACATACAAACCATTTCTCTTTCACTTTCTCTCTTATTTCATCTCAAAACTTCAACTATTTAATTTCAAAATTTATAACCTTATTTGAGTTACTCAAATTCATGACTCTCGATCAAGAACTAGTGGGTAATTAAAAAGTTATGTGTGTTTGAAGAAGATAAAATGTCACAAGATCTGAGAATGAAATTTAAAATTTTCAGATGTGTTTCTTGAAGAAGACTTCGAGTAAATGCATATGTTAGTTTGCAATTGACTACTTTGCATGTTTTTTATAGAAGATTTTTATAGAGGTTTTATAATTTTCTTTGTAAAAATAAATCGAATAAACTTTTCGAGAATTTTTTTTCTGATAAACATATTAGTTTTGCAATTTACCGAAATTTTGCAGAAATTTAAAATTTTCAAAGAAGTATTTTTGTAATCACATAAAGTCTCTAAAGTCTGACAAAAAGATGTGTACGTTAGTTTTGCAATTGACAATCATAAAACATTTAATATAAGAAATCTTCTACTTTCTTCTAGTAGAAGACTTTTAAGAAGAATTTTTTAATTTTATCACAAAATTTTGGTTAAACTTTTGACTTTGAAAACAAAATTCTATAGAAGCCTCTTCATGGAAGATTTCTTTTATAAAGTCAAATATTTTCAATTGCAAATTAATCTACACAGATTTTTCTACGACATATGGTGATTTCACGTAACAATAAAAAGATTTTTCTATAAGTCTTCTATTGAAAGATTTTTCTTTAACAGATGGTTAAATCAACAAAACTTTAATGTATGTCTGAATTATATTAAATCCACAAAAATTTAGTTAACTTTAAATTAAAAATTAAATCAACCAAACTAAATTTAACAAAATTATAGGAAAAAGGTTTAAACACACACAAAATGATTTTTTTACAATGCAAAGCAGATTAAAAATATAGATATTGTATTCAAATTCATCTAGTAAAAATAAAATTAGGGTTAACTAAATTTTACAAATGGTTTGAATCAGAATTGTTTGAAGTTTTCAAAAATTTAGCCCTATTTAAAATGCAAAAATAAATTATAAAAAAGTTTTAAATATTCTTTTTTGAATGGAAGAATATTCCTCAATGGTATAAACTTGACATTAATGTTAAACAAACAGCAGAAATTCTGATTTAATAGTATAAATGTAGAATTAATTAGAACTAAATAGTTTCGGTGAGTTTATGACGAGTCCAATAGTTGAGGGGAAATAGATAGGTTTGGTTAAGCGAGTCAACCCTTGTTACAAAAATTCTGAAAGGAAAATCGACCAGAAATGCCAAATAAGGATAGGAAGAGTACAACAACGCTAGAGCAAAATTGCTGGGAGAAAGAAGAAAAAAAAACTCATTTTAACCAAAACAAAACAAAAAACTACAACGTTTGATCTTATTTTCTTTGCAGGTCATGGAAAGAAAAGCAATAAAGCCACGTAAACAGAGGCATACAACAGAAGAAATAGTTAAGGCAGGACCAAAACTCATTTCGTTGTCTTCTTCTCTTCTTCTCTTCATGATTCAGATTCTAACGACTCACCAGACAAATGTGATGAGTGAATCGCCGATGAGAAGAATGTAAAGTAACATTCCGGCAGGGAAAGATCAAACCATTTTCACTTTCCGGGAAGGAGGCCGGCGGAATAAGCTTATCAAGTCATCCACACCCTGTCATCATTTTTAAACCACTCTCGGTTAAACTTTGCTTCCATGCTTTGAATAGATTACTCGGTTTATTTATATTTACCCGAGTTGTGATGACGAGGAAGCTGAAAAGCACTATCAAGTATGATCCTAGCACTAGAAGTAAGAGCAAGTCGAATGTTACACTCGCCACCTACATACAACACAACGATCAAGAGTGGTATAAAAGATTTAACTTTAGAAAATGCGTTTTTTTTTTTGGTTTCTCACTTGATTTTTAACCAGTGGAGTAAGACGGACTTTAAATCTCATGAACAAAAGCTAGTTTTAAGAGAAAATATTAAAAAGAGTATGATGAGCGTACCTGGTATATGTTAAGGCTAGCCTTTGTTGAGTCGTAAAAGGTGAAAATTCCATCTAAAGATTCATGTTGAACACTCACTTCAGCAGTATAATCCTCTAGTTCCTGTCAAGAGGTAATCTCATCTTACTCGAACACTAGAAATCATAATAATGTGGTCAACAGAAACAGGACACAAATGTGGTGAGTGAGGAATAGATACCTTCTTCAGAGCCATGATTAATGGTTCACCCTTTGAGAGAAACGGTGCCACCCGAGGAGTTTGTGACAAAAGATCCAACCATGATCTCACATTGAAGGGATTTACAGCCAAACTACTGTCATCTGCAAAAATCTTGATGTCTTTTCTTTGGTGACCATAGATATGTCTCTGCCGTAAACAAGAAAACATTTAAGTCGGTTAACAGCAATCAATGACAAGTACTTGAGTTTGGTGCTTGTCTTACAGCAAGGCTTTCAGCCACCAATTTGACACCCTTAATGATAGCATCTTCACCCACAAGTTGCCTACAGAAAAAAAAACATTGAGGTATAGGGAAAATGTCAATTCTTGATGGATGAAACATTTAAAGAATACGTTGATATAGTTTGTCAGAGTGCAGATAACAGATGATTAGTTTTTTGTAAAGATTACCTTGTGTCCGACAGACTTCCAGCACTTTCCAGTAACTCGGGTGGAGTCGGAAGTCCGGATAGAGTGGCTGCAGTTACTCTGAGTCTTGAAAATTGTTCATGCTCCCAAGCAACCTAAACAATCAGTAGTACTTATTCAATCAGAAAGTATCTACTGTAAAGAACGGCGAATCCAACTGTTGTCAGACAGATAATATAGTGTACAAAACTCAAACAACCCCTACATGAGAGAATCAATGAAGGAAGTGAGGAATACTAGCAATTAACTAAAGCAATATTAGGTTATTATTAAAATTTAGCATTTGAAAATGTAAAGACGGAGGAGCATACTCTTGAGACAGCATTTGAAAATTAGGACATTCCAACTATTCAAATTTGAGCACAGTTCTAACAGTACATTAGACACTTGTAGATTTCCAAAATCAATACGAAAATGGGCATGTGAAACTAAGAAATACTGATGACATAGCACTTTGTTTGCATCATTTCGAAGTTGAAGTAATACTCACACGTGAATTAGAGATATTAATCTTCTTGTGCTTCAGAGCAACTTGAAAACCTAAGTCTTCTGCTACATTAGAGAAGCCCTGTAGAGACGCATGCATTAACGAAATGAACAATAATAGCTAGTCACTGCAACGGTGCATATACAAATGTTTTTACCTCAAAAATTTGTTTTATATAGGCGTTATCTGGAGGCTTTGACACGTGAACCAATAATTCATTGTCCCAAGAGCCTACACTGTTCAAGCAAATGGCATAATCAATGCTCTCACGCATCCTCTGATCAAGGCTCTTCAGCCACTGCAGGAGATATGATGTTTAATGAAGAATACTAACAAGGTTGCAAATGTATAAAGTGTACGAAAGATATGGTTTTCGTAGAATCAGGGAGAAAGGTCAGTACCTTTTGAGTCCCTTCGTAGTTGTAGGGTCCACCAGATGTCAGTGCAAAGAGTAAATTGTACCTTCCCCTTGTCTTGGGATTTGAATAAAGAGTAGAAAATAGTCTAGCTACTTCAAGAAGCGCCACGACCCCACTTCCATTGCTATCACTTCCCACCGATAGTGCCTACGAATACAAGTTAATCAGGTACATACTACCACAACGTTAAGGATATCTACTACTCATGTTACATACAGGAGCTGCTCCGAAGGTATCATAGGATGCAACAATAGCAATTGTTGGAAGCTGGTTGGAATCTCCTTCTGCTCTTGATCCTGGAAGCCATCCCTATACACAAACCAAATCCTCTCAGGCTTTCAGTATGTCAAGTAAGTAACGAAAATAAAGCAGTACTAGAGAGCGCGCGAGCACGTATCCACATCAGTGACAAACAAGGAACGTGCAGATCAAAATTAGGATAAATTTATAATACTATTCAACCTGGATTCAATAATCCTAAACATGAGGGAGTGTACACCAGATCCCTAGTTGCTGGAAAATTGAAGAGCTTAACTAATCGTACAGTGAGGAAATTAATTTATTCCAGGAAAATTGGATTATAAAAAATACACATTTTCAAGCAACCAGCCTACCCATAAATCAGAATTCAACAACTGAGGCATCTACAGACTGTCATGCTAACTATATTCATCGTAAAATAGAGCCAGGCAATGTTCTAAAACTGAACAAGCTAAAAGCACGATAGAGAAAGTTATCATAAATGTCAAAGCTAGTCATGACACAATCAAAACTAAATAAAAATTCAACGAGTTACCTGAATATTTGTGATGGTGGGAGATGCAATTTTCCTAGGCTCTGATACAGAGATAACAAGCTTATATCTGAAAAATATTATTGTAGATAGAATGAGCATACTCAAATATAAAATAACTACACGGGAATGAACAATGTTGAAGATAAAGAGTGAGAAAACTCAAATATAGATACACAGTTCAATAGATCTATAAAGCAACCAACATGATGATAATCAAAGAGAGTTGACTGAGAAAATAGTTGACTAACCCGCCAGTGGTTGCAGTAGCTTGCTGGCCAAGTGCATCATTTTTCTTAACATCAGCCAACATAGCATCAGTCTCTTTATTCTCAAATGCAAAGTACACAGGAAACTGCAAGAATAAAACCAAATGTAAAGAGAGTGCTTTTCAACTAATAGAAAAAGAAAAAAAAACTCACAGGTAAGTTGCCATGGACAAGTAAGTTCTCAAGCTGTGCTAATAATTTCCTGAACCCTTGGCTCTCAGAGATAACACTTCCACCAGGCCTTAACGTCTCGGGAAGCAAAATCAACAATCCCCCAAGAGACTGCTTCTGTGAGACGTAATCTGCCACATCATTTCCACAGTGTAAGTAAGTAAACCTAAACCTAATCCCAGATCAAAGGTGCGAATCAGCTCTGTTACCTTGAAGGAATCCGAGATCGAGCTCGCGGAGTGGGAGGATGAGCACGGAGCGAGACAGATCGGCGCCGCGCTGGAAGCTGAGGGAAGCGGCGTGGTGGTTGAGGGAGGAGAAACGAGAGCCGAAAGGAACGCCGGAGATGTCGTACTGGATGAGACGGTAGACGTCGACGACGGTGGCGGCGTCGCAGAGATCGACGCAAGCGACGAGGACGAGGATGAGGGCGAGGAGTGGATAGGTGGTGGAAGCGAAGACCATGGATGACGACGCAGGTCTGTGCTTCGGCTTCTTATCGTCCGCCATCTGGATCTAGGGTTTTCGTGCAAAGTGGAAGGAAGAGATCTCGGATTTGATCCAAACTCTCTAATCTGTGTTGTTTCATCTGTTGGGTTTTAGTAGTCACCACAACACTTTTGACTTCTGATTTTTTTTTTCTTGTTTTTTAATGAGGAAAATAAATACTTTTAACCCAAAATAGTGTCCAAATAACGAAAACATTTATTATATACAATTATAAAATTATTCTATAATTTTATATTCATGCAGTATATATAAGGAAAAAATATAATTTAAATTGTTAGACTATTTTTATTTTCTTTAATAACAATATTATCAAAAGACATTCTAATTAACTAATTTAAAAATAAATAATTCCTATAGTTTTTTATCTTTAAAGTTAATTACAAATATATATATACACACATATATATATATTTTTTTTTTCTTTTGTTTCATAACACAATCTTATCATAGAATTTTCAAAATGTTACAATATTGTTATAAACTAATATTCTTTTTAATTTTAATTACATTTTCTAGTTGAAAAAAACATTTTTATAGTAAAGAATTAATATAATATTTCTAATAATATTTTGTACACAATTTTTTTTTACATAATTTGGTTTTTCATATGCTTGAATATGATGAAAATGAATTGCAAAATAATGTAGGTAATATAATTAACTTTATGTTATTAAATATAATTGTGTATTTAAATTATGATAAGTTCAGTTAGGGGTCGGTATTCGGTACCAATTCAGGTTTTGTTCAGGTCTATTTGGATATTGAGTTTCGTTTAAAGATTTTAATCTTATTCGGTTTTTTAATTTTTTGGTTCGAGTTTGGATGATCCATTTAAATTATTTTCAAAAAATTTAAATTCATATATATTAAGTTTTTAAAATCTGAAATAAAAAACAGTATATTACATATAAATTTAAATAATTTATGTCAAAATGTCTAAACTTAATATATAAATTGGATTGATTTAAATATTTAAAATTTTAAATATTTGAATAAAAATTAATAGATATCTCAAATATTTTTATGTTTTAAGTATTGTTTAGATATTATAAACATTTAATTTGACTATCTGTACCATCTCTTCGGAAGGGAGAACATTTTTGGCTGTGAAATTTTTCCAAGTCGAAGTTAATTCGGTCGGAACTTTAGAAAAATAGTAAACTGGTTTAGTGTCTCGTCTAGACCGTCTTATGGCCGAATACCGTTTCACGATAGGACTGGCTGAGAGTTGGACGAACGTTGGTTGAGAGACTGGTCATAATGAGGATCCAGCTGCTTGGCCGGTCATATGCATCGGACAGCTGCTTGCTTGCTGGACCGGTCATGTGACTTGCACTAACTTGCTAACCTGCTTGATGCCTAGCCAAGACATGTGACTTCCCCCTTTCTTCCTTCCTCTGCTTGAACAAGGTATAAGACTTGCGCTAGGTAAATCCCCGGTCATATTCCTTTATGGACCAAACAATGGTGAAAGTAATAAAAAAGGTGTAGGATGTTTTGGTGTACATGGGCTTTTAACATAGAGCCGAAAAAATGGAAAAAGAGCGCAGTGACAAAGTTCTAGAGAGTTCCACTCCACAAAGCCTTTTAGAACAACAAAAGCAAACGCAATAAGAATCTTTCTTTCTTTCACCCAACAAAACAAAACAGATCTTCCTCTCCCTGCCCAAGCTCAGAAGGTCTCTTCTCTCTTTCTTTCGTTTCTAGGGTTTTGATAAGAAGGGGAGAAAAGAAAAGATGTTCGGGCGAGGACCCCCGAAGAAGAGCGACAACACCAAGTTCTACGAGATCTTAGGTGTCCCCAAGACCGCATCTCCCGAAGATCTCAAGAAGGCTTACAAGAAAGCAGCCATCAAGAACCATCCCGACAAGGGTGGAGATCCCGAGAAGGTCCCCTTATCCCTCTAGATTCTGTCAAATTCGTTCTCAGTTTCCTTGTTAATTGTTATTGTTTGGTCCGATCTGAAAACTTTGAGGTTTAGTTTTTTTTTTCTTGTAATGGATTCATCATCATCATCATCATATAATGTTGTGAATTGCAGTTCAAAGAGCTAGCTCAGGCTTATGAAGTTCTCAGTGACCCGGAGAAGCGGGAGATTTATGATGAGTACGGAGAGGACGCTCTCAAGGAAGGAATGGGTGGTGGAGGAGGTGGAGGACATGATCCATTTGACATCTTCTCATCCTTCTTTGGCGGGAGTCCCTTTGGAGGTGGTGGCAGCAGCCGGGGAAGGAGGCAGAGGCGTGGTGAAGATGTTGTTCATCCACTGAAGGTCTCCCTTGAGGATCTCTACCTTGGAACTACCAAGAAGCTCTCTCTTTCTAGGAATGCTCTCTGCTCTAAGTGTAACGGGTTTGTAACAATTCCTTTTTTTATGTTTTAGTCTCTTTAATAATAAGTAAGTACTATGAAAAAAAGTGTGGCTGAAAGGTTCTTAATTTGTGATTTTTATTTATTTTTAAAATTGCAGAAAGGGTTCGAAATCAGGAGCATCCATGAAATGTGGTGGGTGTCAGGGTACAGGTATGAAGGTGACAATGAGGCAGCTTGGACCTGGAATGATCCAGCAGATGCAGCACGCTTGTAACGAGTGCAAAGGCACGGGTGAGACCATCAACGATCGGGATAGGTGTCCACAATGCAAAGGAGACAAGGTCGTCCCCGAGAAGAAGGTGCTTGAAGTGAACGTGGAGAAAGGAATGCTACACAGTCAGAAGATCACTTTCGAAGGACAAGCTGATGAAGCGGTATTCACTTTTTCTTTTTTTTTACATCAGTTCTATGTTTTTTGTTAATCCTGATTATATAAACTTTCTGTGTGTGTGTGTGTTGGAGCAGCCTGACACTGTCACTGGGGATATAGTCTTCGTCATTCAGCAGAAAGAGCATCCAAAGTTCAAAAGAAAGGGAGAAGACCTCTTTGTTGAGCACACACTTTCTCTCACCGAAGCTCTTTGTGGCTTCTCATTTGTCCTTACCCACTTGGATGGCAGAAACCTTCTCATCAAATCTAATCCCGGGGAGGTCGTGAAACCTGGTACGTAACACACTTACACATTTGTTCACTCTTTTTTTATTGAAACATGATTTTATTTCATCTTGATATGTTTTTTTTTGTTAGATTCATACAAGGCCATCAGCGATGAGGGAATGCCGATATACCAGAGGCCATTCATGAAGGGTAAGCTTTACATCCACTTCACCGTGGAGTTCCCGGACTCGCTGAGCCCTGACCAGACCAAAGCGCTTGAATCTGTTCTGCCTAAGCCTTCGACTACTCAGCTGAGCGACATGGAGATCGATGAGTGCGAGGAAACTACGCTACACGATGTCAACATCGAAGATGAGATGAGAAGGAAAGCGCAAGCTCAAAGGGAGGCTTATGATGATGAAGACGACGATGATGACCATCCTGGAGGCGCGCAAAGGGTGCAATGTGCTCAGCAGTAACCTTAGAGAGAGAGAGACTTTGGTCACATGGTTTTTGGTTCCTTTTCTTATTTTCATTGTATTAGAGTCTTATGGAGTTTGGTATGGTTTAAGACTTCGCCCACTTCGGTGGAAAACCTACTTGTTTTTCGTTCTCATAAACTGATTCCGTGTTACAATTTTGTATTTTCCATTTTAAATTTGTAGTAATCTCAAAATATTGGAGGAGTATTTTGTGTCTTTATTTCTAAAGCTGTTAACTAATGGGGTCTGAAATGAATTAAGAGAAGTGACAACATAGAGATTTTAAAGTAAGATGTTTATCTTTGGAATTTAAATTTAATTTTGTATTTTATAAAATTTGTGAGTTATGCCTCTTGTTGCTATTTTCATCATTAAATATTATAATAGAGAAAATGTATTATAAGCTACCATCTCTTCTTCTAATATAAAAATTGTTATTTTCATTTAGAAATAAATAAATAGAAGGTATTTCTTTATTATAATCATATATTCTATTTCTTTTATTTTATATTTTATAATTATATTCTTAAGGAAATACAGTTTTCATAAAAATAAAATCACATATATTTTTATATTTTTTAAAAAAAATAATTTAAAAGTATACACATAGAATCTCAAGAGTTTCGTATTAACTAATCAATTATATCATATGTGTATTTATAAAAAAAAATATGAATACCACTTTTTTAACATTGATCGAAAGATTTCCATGTAAACAATTGATATTTATAAACCACAGTTCTCCCCAATTCCAGCTGCCTAAGCATCAACATACTTAATTAAACAAACTTCTCATAATCTATAAAATTAATCTCATTTCAAACATATTTATACCAATGCCCACCCAATTCACTACAAAACTCAGTTTAAGATACTATAATCTAACTAATGCTATCTTTAGTTATAATTGTGTTGTTAACAAAAAAATATTTTTTTTTAACAGAAATACGCGACTGAACATAACAACACACAAAGGTTAGAAACAACATATCACCTAATCTATAACACAGTCAAAGTAAAAACAATATGAATTTGAGACAAATAAATCACTAAAGAAGAAATAGAATCAACGAGGTTCAAAATTGCTTATCAAAAGCAGTGTCATGAGGTCCTCTTCTCAAGCCAAATGTCTCTCTATAAATAAAACTTCATAAAATTCATGTTTTTAGACATGATTCTCTTTATGTTCGACTAAAATTGCAAAACAGCCTCAAATTTATCATTGTTAGTTACAACATCTAAATTTCCAAATTTTTAATCGAAAACTATAAGTTTTAAATTGAAGTTTATCTTCATACACTCATTGATAATCAACTTAGAAATTTATCTATAATCAAATTTAAAATGTTCATGGCAAAAATCCAGGTGATTTGTCGCTGGCGATGACACATCTAACTCGATGTTGTCGATAGTAGCTCCTATTACGACGAACTTTCCATAAAAAAGATGTGGACATTGTGAAAGATCTTGTCATTGAATTATTTTGGTGAGAAGGTAGGTTGCTTACTTGTCTCTTCTTTTAACATGAAAAACTATTAATTCATTTTGTTGCTAATCTATTTGTGGAGGCAGTGAATTGTCTTGGTGATCCTTTTTGTTCTCTACATGGTGAGACTCTGCTACCGATAAAAAGATGAAAAATACGCACATAAGATGAAAAAACATAACAATATTTGTGCATATATTTCAAATCTATATTTTCTCATAATATTATAACTTTTAATACATTTTTAAGAAAATAAATATAATTTTAAGTGTATTGGTAGAAAAACCACAAAAAGTCACTGATACTGAATAAGTGATATTTAATAAAATATGGTTCTATTTGTTTTCATTTATTTTCATTTATTTTCATATGCATTAATATTTTATTTTGTAGTTATAATGTATTGGTTAAAAATTAAGACTCTTATTTTCTCTTGATTTGGGAGGAGGTTTGTACATCCTCGTTATTGTCACCAATAATATGAAACCGGGTTTGGAAGAACCAAAGACAAGAACAAACTAAACCAACCTAAACTGAATTCTAATCAGGTACTAGATGTGTGGTAACTGTTTTATGAAAAAAAAAAAGAGTAACAAATGAATAAAGAAAAACCGGACCACCAATGTTACAGATCAATCATCGGTTAGGAGTTAAACCATTCGGTTTACTCTTTCAAAATAGATATGAGAACCGCCAAAGATTTGAACTGCAAATTCCCAAAAAAAAAAAGTTTTATATGAGGATGGAGAACCAAACCGGGTTTAGTATGTGGGTTTTTAAGTGTATATATACTTCACTTTCTCTTGCCTATACTTCATCTGTATAGGCACTCAAAGTACAGCCTTTGGTGTTAAGCTGCAGATCTTGCAAGGCATGGTTCCAGATCTGACAGCTTTGTATGTTGTGTAGTGCTCAAGTGTTGGATTCTGCAAAAAAGAAGGACAAGATTCAAGATTTGTGGAACTAAAACTGTGTTTGAATATAGAGAGAAAGAGAAGCAAACATTACAGACCCATGGATGGTTTGATTGGTCGAATGTCCATTTGGCAAGGAAAAACAGCTGAAGCAGCGATGACAGAAGGAAGTAACGACAGTCTATTAACGTCAGCTCCGTTAAGTAGCTGGCTAGAAACTCCAGTTCAAGCAACTCTGGTAAGAAGAGGCTTGAGCTGCTGCTCTGAGAAACCTCCTTAGGAAACGTTTACCGAGTGGGAGTGTATATTTGAAAGCTGAAACGCGCAAGTACTTGGTTCTTCACCATTTCCAGGACAACTCTTCAACGCGTGGCGCACAGGTATGTTCTCTCTGTTACTGTTTCTTTTTACTTTACTTTTACTTTTTTGTTTTCATTCTCGGTAAAGACCGTGCAACACAGATCAGAAATTTATGATATGATCGAAGTAACTCTGAACCAGCAGAGAGGTAAAGAGACTGTAAAAAACACAATGAATGGGTTTTCAAACAAAAAAGTCTTGGTAACTTCAGCTCTACAGCTTATCATATAGGAATAACATTACATAAGATAGATCAGTGATTTTGGATACAAATCAATCTAAACCTAGTCGTCATACTAGAGATTATTTGGTGATTACAAGCTCCCCTCAAATGTAGAACATTTAGTTTTTTTTAAAACTTATTTTAAGAGTCAGCCAATTATTTTTACATTTTTATAGTGAGGATCATGCGGCGCTCGAGCTCATAGAGAAGTTCCACGACTGCAGAGTCGAAGGAACTCTTCTTGTCAGGCCTGGCTTCTCCGGAATACATCACAGCCTCACGATTAGGTATCCTCAGGGTTATGGTCGATACGAAACTGCTGAAGCTAGTCCGCTTCTCATTGCCATCTGTGAATTCAAACGGAGTTCTGTCCAACACACAAATTAAAGTATGGTTCAGGACTCATGAGAGCCAAATAAAAAAACTATGCCAAATCAAAATTGATGAGTGAGCTCACCGAGACTTCTCTTCCAAAGTGTCGTAAGTAGGCATTGGCCAGAGATGCTTCTTGCAGAACTCATGTAGTGTTCCACGTGGCCCTCCTTTCTTCATGTTTATAGGTCCAATAACTGACACAAAAACAAATCCATTAAACCATGAAATGAAGAAAGAATCTCAAAAAGAAGTCTCGACCTGGAACCACTGTGCTCTGCATTTCGACAGAATCTGAAGACGGAGTTTCTCTGTCGCTAAGATTGCGAGTAAGTTTCATATCCATGGAGCTTTGATCATCCCCGTTCAAAGTTTTACGTGAAATGTTTCTCTTCTGAAAGAACCATAGAAAGTTTCAGACACATACAAGTGGAGAACAAAAAAACATCAGGACATATATATTACCTCAAGTTGCTTAAGCAGATGCGAAGCTGCTTTTCCCAGTGCCAGTTTATTCGTCTGTTCAGATCCATCTCCAGTCAAAAGAACATCGTCCAGCTGTAACTGGATCGTGGCTTGTGCCTTGACACCATCATTTGCGCATTTCACACGGAAGAAATACCCGAGAGAGTCGCATAGCTCACTGAGCTCTCGGTACGGAGGAAGCTGAAGTTTATCAGGTGTCACAAGCGGAGAAAGCAACGGCTCAAACACTCTCCACACTTCTTCAAGATCTAACCTCGTATCGATCAGCAGTGCTCCAGCGATACTCTCCACCACGTCCCCAAGCGCCTAAACAGACAAAGTTTGTCACTCAAGCAATCGAGATATTTTAAAACGGTCATGCAAGTAACGTTGTTGTTTTTTTAACCTTAGGGCCTTGTATTGAAGGGATTGTTCTACCAGTCTCATCCGGCTTTGAAAACGACGTTAGATACTCTTTTATCTGAGTCTCGAGAACCGTTGAACAGCGTTGGAGGTGTGTATGCAGATTGTTTTTCACTGCAACTTGCGCGAAGTTCTCGTTGTTTACACATGCGGAACGAAGATCTGTCATCTCTCCAGGCCCTGTCTTCTCGTAGGTGTTAAAGAGATGTCTGGTGATTAGAAAATCCAGCACGGAATCGCCAAGAAACTCCAATCTCTGTTGAATATCATGAGATTAGAACAAAAAAAAAGCAGCCAAATGATTTTGAAAACAAAAAAAGAAGCACAGACCTCGTAGGAGTAGGACTCATGAACAGACGTGTGCGTGATAGCCTCTTTCAAAAGAAACTTCGACGAGAATCCACGTCCGATCTTTGTCTCCAGCTCCGTCAGCTCACCGTCTTTAGGGACGTAACACCGTAGAGAAACTATACTGATGGCTTCGTTCACTAGCTCTCTGTCAAATCCAACGTCTTCGCCAAGCCATTTCATCACGTGAAGAGCGCCAGTCAATCCACCGTTAACGTAATAGGCACCGATCAGGGCCTCGGCGCAATCCGATACAGATTTTGAAACCGTCCACCTATGCCCCATGTCGCAAGACTTGCCAATTTTTATAGTCATGTTCTCTGTGAAGAATCTTGGCTCCAACGGTACTTCTCTAGCATCAGTCCCACACTTGCAGGGAACGGGGAAGAGTGAACATTGACCAGGTGCGGTCCACCGACGCGGTTCAAACGCGCCGTTTCTTATGTATCCCTATTAAAAAACCGTTTAATTTTCCGAATGATACAATACAGTACATTACTTACATGTATGTATAAGTATACCTGTAGTTTGCGATCTGTAGCCAAGCGGTGAAGATTGGAGTTAGATATAATCGATTGCCTCTGACGCGAAAGCTGTCCCTCGTCTTTGTTAGGATACTTAAGGTATAGAGAACAGCTCACAACATACTTCAACACCGAATCACCCAGCAGTTCCAAACGTTCCATGGAAAACGCTTCAGCGCTTGTAAGTGTTGTAAGTGCTTCAAGAACCTGATTCATTGTGAATCAATATACAAAGATTTTAAGGATTTATCTAGTATTTCAAAACTCTTAAATGATAAAAAAAATAGTGTGTGAGAAGAACCATACCGATGTACTAGATATACTGAAGTTATCGACGCTACTACAACCAATCTCTTCTCTAAGTTGGCTGGCCAACATTAGAGACTCTAGGCGGTGCATCACTGATGGTAGTAAGTAGATTGATTTTGTCACGGAACGTGGTACGTCGATTCTGACCAAAAGCTCCGGAGGCAAATGAGCGTGGATGTTCGGTTTTGCTTTTCTAACGTTACCACCAACTTTTGGTTCTTTCTTCTCAATCACTGCCCATTTTACATTGGAAACAAAACATCTTTTAAGAGCTTGTAAACTACAATATCTAGAGAATGTACAAAAATGTAAAGACTCAACTTACCTTCGTCACTGAAATTGACTAAGAGGTTATGCGCATGGTGACTCTGCTTCAACTTCAACAACGGCTGGTTCGGGTGCGCCAATACAATCCCATACCTGAAATTGAAGGGGGAAGTGACATTTTTTTTAAGTTACGGAAAGAAAACTAAGACAACAACATCCAATAGATTAAGAGAATATCACTTTCTTTTTATTAAAATATTCTGCATAAGTAGCATATTCTAAAGAGGCCTCGTCCTCAAACGGGCTCATAGCAGAAGAATCTTTAACCGCTTCAACTATAGAGTATATCCTCCCGGTGTGAATTGCAACGACCACAATCTCTTCGATGCTATCTTTATCAGACGAAGCGTTGGCGAAATGAATCAGATCCGTTTCCGTTTCTGTTTCTTTCTTTTGTAAAACTTCCTGACCGGGTGAGGTGTCGCAGTGATGATTTCCATCATCACCAACCTGAAGTTCTAAAAGGGAGTTGTTCTTCAGGAAATCAACTACACAGGCACAGGAGTTGATCGCTGACCAATCAACCGAAACTAGATCACTGGTCTCAACCGGTAGCAGTAAAAACATAAAGGAAGGATCCCAAAGAGAGCTTGTGTCAGTTTGAAGCAAAAACTCTCTCTTTGTCCCCAGTGACTTGGATCCAACAAACAACTTCCCAAACATGCCATTGAAGAAGAATTGCTGAAAACACTTTGCTTTGATCATCTGCATGTTCACATAAATATGAAGATATAAAACAAGAAATTGTATAAAATCCCATGGGGACCAGAGTGTGTGGGAGGTTACATACCTCTTCTTGACTCAAACGTATCTGGCCACAAGGTGAAACAGAAGCCTTTATAAACCTCCTGACCAAGTAAAGGTCCATCTCGACGTTACCAACATCATCGGCAAGGGTTGACTCAATCAGAAGAGAGAAGCTCGAGTACGCGTCCCCAGAGATATTACTCCGGAAGTCCAGTTTATAAGCCTGAAAGACGGCGCCATCAAGATTTTCTCCCCAGGTTCCTGACAACGCGTTTGCACGGGTTGTCCCGTGCAACTCCTTCCGCTTTTTAGAACCTGTCCAAAAAAATAGAATTATATAAGAAGAACACAAGAAGATATGCATCTGCTGATGTTGTGTGACATCATACCTGCAGCCGACGAAGATGATTTACTTTTAGAAGGGGTGGTGGCCTTCTCTTTGGCGCTGCACGGTAGTAGATTCTTGTCCACCACTTCGTGTTGACGTAACTTTTTATTCGCCGACTGCTCTTTTGGCGCTGGTTCATCAGTAACAGTGGTGTTAGAATCTGGAGTAACCGTGGCTCCATTCTCTTTCACGTCCTGGCCATTCGCTTCCGGAGGTGGACACAATCTCAGGTTTGGAGTTTCTTGATCTCGCACTGGTACTTCTCTTCGCATAAGGTCATACAGATGATCTCTTTGGCTCGAGTTCCCCCTACAAAAATTTGTATGAAAAAGATGAGATGCAAAAGAGGGCACTGGGTTTCAAGTAAACACGTTGTGTTAATCAAGACTTGTCTCCTACCTTTCAAGAAACATAATAGATTTAGAGTTACTCTGTTTGGCCAGTTCTTGAGACTGCGAGTAACTACGCACTGTTTTGGGCAGGTCAAAACATATCATGCATGAGCAGTCTGGCATGTGAAACCCTTCTTCGACCACATCAGTGATGAATAAAACATTTACCTGCATCCATTTTTTTTTAAAGCTTTCAGAGAAGACATAACTTCAATCTGTTAATCCTCTAAGGTGATAAAGAAGATGTAACCTTGCCAACATGAAATGAATCTTGCATTTTCTGAGCCAGTGCATCATGGGTAGAGGCGTTGTTTCCGATTAAATGTAAAACGTAAAGGTAACCTAAAGAGGCTTGTTGCTTCACGTATCTTTCGATCACTACTGCAGTTATGATTCTCTCAACTAAAATAAGACATGGCTTTTGCGTTTCACCTCTGTTAAGCAAATTTAAATTCTTGAGAGAACAGAAGGAGCCTTTGTTGCAATTTTGGGAAATTGGAAAAAAAAAACAATATAAGTTACCTCAATGAATCCAATAGATGGAGAAGTTCTTGTAACTTTCGAGAAACAAGTCCCGAAATCACTGCTGACGGATTGACTTGCTGCAAATCTACCGAATTCTTTTCTTCTGCTAAATCACACACAAAAGATAAAAAAGAAAATGATTAAATTAGTGATTTAGAAAGCTTAAATGCAAAAAGAGCTTTCTAATACAGAGTACCTTGCTGCAAAAACAGCCCAAGTGTTGATAAAACATCACTAAGAAAATGCTTGTACACCATTGAGCATTCTTCTTCATTAGTTTCGGTTTCCGAGATTTTCTCCAAGCAGATTTCAGCCGCCTTTAAATGAAAAATATATATATTAATTTCATCACAGAATTATTATATGGTGGCGATGATGACAACAGAAGTGGTCGTTATTGTGATAGAAGGAAATACCAAATGAGCGCAAATCAGGCCAAGACTATCAAGGCAATGCAAAATATCGTTGTAGTCTCTGGACAATCGTTTTTGGTATGCCTCACACTTATTCTCCGTGTCCTGACAGTTGCCTTCTTCCATTTCTTGAAGCCTTAACAGAGAAGCATCAAACTGTGTGGAACAAGATGCAACCTTTTTCAAACCTTTTGAAAGATGATAATAGGAAAAGAGCAAATGCTCTGGAGCATATATTATTACCTTGAGGTGTGAAGTTCGCAACTTATCTTTCAGTTCTAAATAGCAGAAAGGTGGTGGGTCATAAAACACTGGACCTTCTTTTACTTTTGCGGCAGACTTGTCCACCACCCCTTTCTGCCTTTGAGGATTAAAAATCTGAAAGTAAAATCTTTGCATTAACTTCAATTCGTGAAGGATAGTAAATGTTCATTTAACACAAATAAAACAAAGTACCTGCGAGTCCATGAGGTTCTCCAGTTCTGATACTTGATCTGCACAGTTCAATGAGGAGGAGCATTAACAAAACAGTTATGCAAAGAGAAAAACTTTTAAATAGCATCATTGCCTTTTCTAATGGCGTCTGTAGTAGTCAATCCAAACATCCTCGGTTTGTCAGTAGATTTGTGATAGAACTCCTTCATAATCATAGCATAAGGATGATTGCCAGTGGTGCGGTGGCATTCATCTATTACAAGAAGGCGTACCATCTCTAGTTTCAGGAATCCACCTCTAAGGGCGTCTAGCAATATTTGAGGAGTCATAACTAGAACCTGAACCACACCAAAAAGGTAATAGACAGATCAATTGGGGGTTCGATAACAGACAAAAGTGTAGTCACAAATATATATATATAAGAGGAAAGCAAAAACATGCCTGGATGTTGGAAAGTTCCTGTTCCCAGCGGTGTGAGGTCCACTTATCAACTCCTTTAGCTCCAAAGTAGTCTTCAACCTTCAGATTTGAATGTGCTCTGATCTCACAGCAATGCTAATTCCATAGGGAAAAAAAAAGAAAAACAATGCTAATCAAATAAAGAGGAGACAAGGAGGAGTATAAGTAAGAGGGAGGTTGCCTGTTTGACAAGATTGACAGTAGGGGCCAAGCAAATGATGAATCTTTTGTCGGAATCAGAAGGAGGCATGGCTTTTATGAGCAACTTGATAACCCCAAACTGATCAGTTCCTGTCTCCTCCAGAAGAGCAATAGTGTTCCTGGTCTGTGCAACTACCTCGTACGTCTTCAACTCGGAACTGAAAGGAAAGGAAGTAACTTTTAGTGAACAAGAAAGACCCAAAAGCAAAAGCAAAGCATGTAGGAAGAGAGAGAAGATACCTGTTTATCATCGAAGAAGAAGAAGAAGAATCTTCATCGATTTCAGAGAATTTCCTCTTCACGGAAACAGAATTGCTTCCTCCTCCTCCACGAGTTTCGTCTCCTTCCATGGGGAAACGGGAGGGCAGAGAGATTCTTCTTCGGAGAGAACTTTTCGAAAAAGGCGATTCTCTTTCTTTCTGTGTACTATCAACTATGCGAGTGAGTGAGAGAGAGAGAGAGACAAAACTCAATTGTGAATGAGGGGTTTTTATTTCTCTCAACTATCAATAGTTTTTATAATTAATTAATTAAATTAATTAATTAGTCAACAAACTAATAAATTTAAGGAATAATAAATATTAGTCAACGCAAAGAGTTAAGAATGAATTCTGACTGGGTTAGCTCTGTCTTGGACAAATTGGACTCTGTTTTTTTTTTTTCTGGTCAATAGGATACTAACTAAAAAGAAAAGGAAACTGATTCGGTTAGCCGAATCGGGAAGCTTAGTTAAATAAATCACTAAGTAGAAGTAGTTTCTAATTAAATATTTGCAAACTTGCCCACCGTGATGTTCTGCACTTTTGGCATAATCTTTGACTGAAAAACGGGATCTAGTTTTATACATCATTTCAAGGAAAAATAACTGTCATTCATATGAATAAATACACTATGCATGACTATTGACTACACCTATACAAAAAAAACTACATGAATTATATGAATCAAATGACAACATTCATGAATTAATATAATATGACAACATTCAGAGACTCCTTGGTGAGCTTTCTGGTTCTGTAAGCTTAGCTTTAACTCCGTCTAGTCTTCCTTAGCTAATCTCGTGAGAGTCTAAAGTGACTCTGGTGTTCAAATTGATGATTTATGGTTGTTTACGCTTGCATCATTAAATTGTTGTGAATATTCATTTCAGTTTTTTTACCCGGGAACAAAAAAATTCATTTGAGCGTTTATGTAAAAGACCCACGCTTATCCAATGAATTATGATGTGCTTAACTTGCTTAAACACTTATTGAATATTATGAAACATATATTCGCTGAGGTTTGTACCGAATTTGGTGATCTTTGTTACCAACCACTGAGTGATATAATATTTATAAGGTTAAAAAGATAAATTAATGATCATGTGAAGTATTTTTTTTTTTTTTTTTTTTTTTAAAGTATTTTTCTATACTCGCTTCTCATGATTCCCTTCTGAATTGTGAACCGTGACTTGACTTGGTTGTTGCGTGGTGGCCTGTGACAGATTAAAAGCACGAGACACGGAGGAACAAGTTCAATACCTATGACGTAATTTGTCGATCAAGAGCACGACGACGATGATGGAATTTGTAGTTCTAATTACTTTCAAATTAATAATTTATATAACCAACAAATAAGACTTGGTTGGCAGATTCACCTCCACCACACATCTGGCAACGATCATCTGTTTACTTAGATATAACTATTAATTAACATTTTTCTTACTAAGCATATATGTTAGATAATTATTTGACCACATATTTGAAAATTCCATAGAGACTGCATTGAAATTAATATCAGAACGTTGTTCTTGTAATCTTGTTACAAAACAAAAGAAAGTCCAAAAAATATTCGTGAAATGGTATGAATTTACCATTCCAGCTATTCATTAATTTCACTTAATTATTGTTTTATCATCAGGGCTTATTATTATACCCATGACAATTTTATATTTTCGGGAAAATATTTCCAGAAATCTACCTACAAAGGTAAAAAGAATGAAAATAGATTCACAATAAATAGCCACAGGCGTATGCAAATATATTAGGCAGAGGAAACCTAGAATAATAATACTTTTGTATCAAATGTGGTATATATGACTTTAAGCCGTGGCGGCGAGCTTAGCGAGAACACCCACGGCGATAGAGTTGATGTAAGTGCAAGGCTCCGTGTAAGCGGAGGTCCACCTGAAATCTTGGAAATTGTCTTGACGGTCGGGTCCTCCCACGATGGCTCCTGTCAGCTCGTTAGCGTTAGGCACGTTCTTGTTGAACCATTTCACAAAGCTCATTGGGCAGCTTAATGGCTCGTTGCCTTCAGCCACTGGCACCGAGGCTCCTCTGTGGTGGGCTTGCATTGGCGGGTTTGGTCCGAACCCAACCATGTACGATCGTCCTCTTGGGTTATGCCCTAATATGTAGTCAATCTGAAACGTGCAAAGGCATAAAGAGATTCAGGCCATTTTCTATTGTTTCGTGCGAACTACAAGCATTTCCCTGCATCTACGTGTATATATATTATCACTTCGTAAGTGAAAAAAACATTTGAAATTTCCAGTTCCCAAATCGTGAGGTATGTGCCTCGTACAGTGCTCTTTCGTATAACTCTTTATACAAACTATGATTGTTACTTGTTAGGAAAGAAAAGAAAAACGAAGGAGAGAGTAAAGAATATCTAAAAGAGAGAAAAAAACGTTACTTGTTTTTTCGCGAAAGCCATGAGATTTGTAGAATCAAATTGTTTGCTTCCGCAAGTGATCTTTTGGTTGTGTTTCTGGAGAATATCGGCGTAGGCCGAGAACAAGAAGGCTGTGCCCGTGACATATTGAGTGTTCGCTCCATCCCTCAAGTGAATCATACCACCTATTATTAATCAACAAGATCACGCTGTGAATCAAAATATAAATATGTTTCTAATGTATGTTAATATATGTAGGCAGGACCTGGGGTAGTGAAGACTTGGTGGTACTGACTCTCCGGGAGATTTGAGCAGATGAAACTATCAGCTTGTTGTTTGTATATGTCAAGTCCTTTTGCACCTTCGAATATCAGCTGCATGTATTATACATAAATACCCATATTTATGCATGAACATGTTTCACCAAAAAATAAACTTTTAACTGTGGCCATGTGTTACCTCGAGAATGATCATCTGCGCACCGGCGTATTTGAGATCCCAGCTAAACTCAGCGACATAAGCACTTATGGCTTCAAATTTGAGATAGCTAAGGTACACCTCAACCCTTGTTGCTTTGTATAGCCATGTTGCCGCCCATAGTAACTCGTCCTTCAGATTTGTGCCAAAATTGATAAATTACAGTGTGAACAAAAACATATTAAAAAGAGAGAGAGAGTTGATATTTGGAAGAGAAAATGCTTTGGAAGTTAGAGTTTTGAGATTTACATTGTAACCGGAGTTAGAACAGTAGAAAGGGCATGCTCCATCGTATGTACCCTTGTGGCTCTTGGCTAGCTTGAAGAGCTACATATTGAAATATTTATCAATCTTTAATTGATTTATTAATATATATGTGTGAAAATATGTATATATTGATAAGCTATACCAATTTGGCTCTGTTGAGGAGCTGGCGGGAGTAGGCGTGGTCGATTTGGCGGAAAACGATGGAGGAAGCAGCCATTGCAGCGGCAGTTTCGGCCGCGATTTCTGTGCCAGGATCTTTATCACTTATCTCCAACACCGTCCTTGGCGTTTGCATGTTCTCAGGCCTCGCCCAACACTTGTGATCCGCGTTTGGATCACCAACCTATATGATCATATATTCATAGGGCACAATTATACCTAGGAAATGAGCACTTTCATCTTTCTTTTTTTCTTTTTCCGAAAAAAACTTTCACTTTCATCTTTCTTGCATGATGCAAATTGATGAAAACGTAAAACAATGTTTGATATCTCTTAGAATCATATTTAAAAAATTAGGTTTAAAATGTTTACGAGTTTCTTAAATACATAATTGGTTCGGACCTGAACATAGAGGTGGTTCTCGCGAGAAGCACATTTGAGGAGATAATCCGTTCCCCAACGGATTGCGGCACGAGCGTTTTCGAGCTCTCCAGCGGCTTGGAGTTCTTTTTCATACTTAATGACGGACCAAGCCAGCGTTGTGATCGTGAACGCCATTGGAAGACCATATTTCACATTGTCTCCTGCGTCATAATACCCTCCCGTCAAATCCACCTATAAGGATACACTCATATTATTAGTTTATGTTATGTATGAATCTAATAAATATCGCACAAAGACTTACATTTGCGAGTTTGCCATCATCAAGAGCAGAATCACCTCTCCACGGAACCCTATTGTTTGGAGGAAGTTTGCCTGATCTCTGAGCCTCCAAGAAGATTAGGGATTTGGTTAGAGCTTCTTTGTAATTAATAACTGTACCATTCACACACACAATGCTTATGAGACCCAACAATATGGCCATAATCACAACATTTCCTCTTCCATTATCCCCATGACTACCCATATTTTCAAAAGTTACTTTTTGTAATAAAAATGGAAACTGTTTCTCATATATAAGAAGTGATCACAGAAAAAAAACACAGAATCTTTCTCTTTTTATAAATTTATTTTTAACAGCAACAAAAAAACGAAAAGAAATTGCAGTCTTTTCGTTTTTCTTGTATTTCTTTATTTATTTATTTTTCGTATGTTTCTTCTACCTCAGGTTTTATATTGGATTTCAGATTGCACAATGATTAGGGACTCAAAATAGAATTCTCTTTGAAAGTTAAGTATAGATTTACCAATCTTTACTTAGGTATTCAAATCCATTGGTCACTATTTTGTGTTTTTTGCTTCGTTTTCTTTTCTAATTTTTATAATCCTAAAAAAAGTTTTCGGGGATTGTTCTTTTGCCTCAATTAATTTATAATCATACATTAATCCTCCATTACTCGTCACTGAGACTACATCACTCCGTATATTATCCCTTCTTGGTGAAATGATTATCTTAAGTTAAATTTGTATTGGAGGATATATAAAAATAGAGGCAGATTATTTGTCAATGAGTATAAATTAGTTTCTACATAATTAAAAAAAGAAACAGAACATTGAAAATAGGTTGAACGCTTTAAATCAAGAATGGTTTTATTTATCCAACACAAAAGAAGATACTAAACGTGACCTCTCAAAACAGAAGAATTGGTGATAAAGGTCTCTTTATTTCAAATATCATCAATAATATGAAATGGAATAACATTTACGATTATATATGTAAACGGTTTTGCCCAACTTTATATTTTCATATCTTTTTGTATATAAATATTCATAGAAACAACATAGTGATGTCAAAAAAAAAAAAAAAACATAGTGACACAAATTGAATAAACTATGAATAATGTTTACTTGTTGCAATATTTTGACATAAATTAGAAGTACTAAAGATATCAAATTTAACCCAATTTAGTTTTAAAATCACAAGCCTTAATATTATTATTCTATAACATATACACTTAATTAATTGAAAAAATAAGATGAAACATATATGACTATTTTTTTATATTTCAGTACAAAATATAATAAAAATATCTTCTATATAGAAAAAGAGAAGTGACTTAAGTGACTTTTTCTCTTTATCACTAATATGTGAAGTTAAAAAGACTTATATTAATTTGATTGGATGATGATTTATTTTAATCTTAAAAAAAAACTAATTAAAAACCCAAAAATATCACTTGCCACCACCCATAACAAAATGATTTATACTAACTATATCAAGAACTATGGAAAGTGTATAATTTTGATCAACTCCTTTTAGCAATCGCTTATTTATAAGCTATAATTTTTGTAAACAAAATTGTAAAAACCGACATAAAGACTTTATATTTTATATATAACATTTTAATATATATTAGTTCTTAGAAAAACTCATAAGTAATTTATAAAATTTAAAATATTACTTAAAAACTCTTTAAACTAATTTATAAGGATTTAGAAATTCATTTAGAAGGAATAACATATCATGTAAAAGGACTAATATATCATCTTAAGGTCTAAAAGATATTAAATTTTATAAAAGGTTTAAATTTTATATTTCCATATATTTTTGTAAATAAATTTTCAGAGAAACAACATAATGGTGTAAACTAAACAATATTTACTTGTTGTGATATTTTAAGTTTTAACACTAATTAAAAGTACTAAGGATACAACTTTTAACCCCAGTTAGTTTAAATATTATTAGCCTCTATAGTATAAAACATATATACTTTATTATTTTTAAGAAATAAAATAAACATATTTGATAATTTTGCTACAAATGTCAATACAAAATGTTATTTAAATTTATAAGTAACTGTACTTATTCATTTTGAAAATAATGAAACAATTAAATATATAATTTTTAATTTTCAAAATATATAACAAAAACAATTATACATAACTCTTAAAAGTAGAGCTATTTTCTTAGAATATATGCATTTTTGTAAAATATTTATAGTCGCGTAATCATTTGTAAATAACTAGTATATATATATAAACTTTGGGAAATATTTATAAAATACACAAGCATTTTTTCTAGTGGGGCCACATAGATCCCCTGTAAATAAAATGTGCATAAATTTTTATGGGGAATGCATATAGTAAGGCAAGGAAGGAGTGAGCTGGCTGAGGATAAGGGCAACAAAATATATTTCAATTCTTATCTTCTTCTCCTTTGTAATAATCATAAGATTTTTATTTCTTTATTTTCCCACAAAGGAAACCAAATAAACAGAGCACAGAGTCTTTGACCAGAAAAAAAAAACAGAGCACACCCATATATATATTAAAGACATTCAACGTTTCTCTGAAAGTATTCATTCTGATGGAGCTTGATAGCGGCCGCGGCGTGGAAAATAACATCAAGGAGAAGTTTGGTTCCTCATCGACTTCTTCTTCTTATTCCATCGGCGTGAACAGCGACGATGAAAGCGGGGACAATGAAGCTGAGTCTCCTTACAAGGGTCCTCTTGATATGATGGAATCTCTCGAAGAGGTTTTACCAATCAGGTTTGAGTTTGTGTCTGATTCTTTGATGTCTGAATATTAAAAACAAAAAAATACCTGACTTGTGAAAACAAACAAAGCAGGAGAGGCATATCGAAGTTCTACAAGGGAAAATCAAAGTCTTTCAGGAGCTTAAAGGAAACTGAATCCTCTCCGATGAAAGATTTAGGGACACCGGAGAACCTTTACAGTCGCCGTCGGAGAAACCTTCTCAGTCACCGGCTTTGTAGCCGAGGTGGGATCTCGAAGAAACCCGTCAAGACTGCTGCCTTTACGGTGGTCTCTTTCTCCGGCGATGATTCGCCTAAACCCCTTCCTCTTTCGAAGAGAAATCTCCAGCCGTTGGAGAGCAAAGAGTGTTCTGGTAATTGTGTTCCCGTTGTTGTTTCGCCGCGTTGCTTCCAGTCGGCGGCGAATAGAGACATCCATAATATTATTTGTTAGAAAATTTACTATATCGATTTTGGCTAAGTGAGTTTTGATCGGAAATTAAAAAAATTGTTACAGTTTAATTGGTCAATGACTTTTATTTTTAGTTATTTTAATCAAGTTTTAAAAAGTAATTTGGAAAATCATTGGTCCACTAATTTCACTAAATATTCATTAATGTTTTCTACACTCAGAGGTTTTGAATTCAATTATTAGAAAATGTCAAATTAAGAAAATTATGGAAAAATAGATTATAAGAGATCTCCAGCTTGATGTAAAATATAATGTCAAACATGAATCTTAGTTAAAACGGTTTGGAACGGTGCGTGTATGAATTCTTACAAAATGGTAAAACTGTTATTTTGTCAAATGACACCAATATTTATTATCAGCAAATACTCATTGGTTACTTTGTATCAAACTTATGAAAACTTTGCAACTAAGAATTACTTTGAATCAGAGTTAAATGTGTTGATAAGTATGATAATGCTTTGATTATAAAATGATTTAAAATAAACTTTCTGATTCAGTGATCATGTGTTTGTTAATTATTTGATCAAAATTCATATAAAATAAATATTTTAGAGATTTGTGTTTCAAACTTTTTTTAGAGATCTATTATATTAATATCATTGAATCATCACTTGATCTCATGTTATTTTAAATAGAATATTTAAATTTATAAAATTTCAAACTATTTTTAGTTAACAAAAACTATTTTGAGTTAAGATTATCTTTTATATTTCCAATTATTATTCAAAATTTATGGCATTGTATCCATTAAAATTTGGAAATAAGTTTTTAAAAGATGCCAAAAATTATTGTTAGATTTTTTTAAAAATAAGCATTTATAATTCAAATAAAAATAAAATATTGAAAGATATTATAACTAAATTATATAATATTTGATAAACTTTTTAAAGAATGATCCAAATAAAAAGACCACATATGAAATAAATCGCAAGTTTTGTTTTAATAGTATATATTAGGTGGTTGTCTGGAAATTCACAAATTTAAACTAATAATTATAATTATAATTAAAATTAATTTTGAGTCAGTTCCATGGCTCACTCTCGATCTCTCCAGCCCATACATTTCTTATTTGATCCAGAGCCAATCCTAAGTGTAACAAGGCTGGAAGCAAAAAAGACGATGGTCACCTTCTAAAAAGTGAAAAAACTTATATATTAAAACAGAAGCCATGAATTATTTCATGTGTGATTTTTTAAATTTGGACCACTCTTTAAAAATTGTTTCAATTAATTTGTGTATAAATATTTAAATTAAATTAATTATTCTAAAACAAACAAATCAAATAGACATTCCTATATTTATTCTGAAATTATATATGAATAAAATCTTTTCATATCTGTTTATTTACAATATAAATAAATATTCTATTTTTCATTAGAATAGACCTTTTAAATATTTAAGTAATTTTGTGTTTATTTAAAATAAATGTATATTTCATTTTTCACTTAATATTTTTAATATTTAGTTAATGGCGTTTTTATTTTAAAATCAAATTTATATTTCATTTTAACTAAACAAACTTTTAAAATATCTAATTATTTTTTTAATTATAACTAAACTCATGTACAATTTTATATTAAACTGTGATATTAATTTAATATAATATTTTTCAATAAAAATATATTTAACCAATAAGATTTTTTATTTTAGAAGTTTGTATCACATGATTTAAAATATGTTATCACTAAAAATTTAAAACAAATAAATTAAATTATTGCATGTAAACTATAAAGTTGTTGTGTTTTAAAATGTTATACTAAATAATTATTAATATGATAAATAGTACGATTAGTCATATAAAATGATAATTATCTATATATAATAGCAAACTGATTTTTCTGTCTTCTGACGTCATTCTTTTTTTATAGGAAAAAAAAATAAAGATCCAAAGGTAGAGTTTGTTTTGAATATATAATCTACGGATAAGATTTTGTTTAAATTAAAACTATGACGTCATCTTCTACTTGAGCAATGGTCACCAATTCATAGCTTTTCAATGACGTCTCTTTACACAAACTGCAAAACCGTCGTAATGTGCCTTAAAAGTCGTCTCTTTTCACAAAATTATTAATAGAATAGATTGCACAATTTTGCAAATTTTGTTGTAGTTTATTCATCAGATCGTTTCTCGCTCTTGGTCTCTTGCCCTCCAAATCCAAACCTGGTAAAAAAAGAAAAAATTCACTGGAGACTCGTGGCTGCTGATCGTTCATTGTTCCTTTTCCCTCTTTCCTTTACACTAAATCAATTTGCTCACTTTTTTCGATTATGTGTTCATAGATATTTTATACAGATCGTATATCATTGAATAATTCTCTTTAAATCACTGAGTGAAACGTCTGAAAAAGAAACAGTGTAAACCTTTCTCAAAAAAAGAAAAGAAGAAACAGTGTAAAATGGGGTTAAAACCTATGTTTGAAGACGCCAAGTACGCGGCCAAGTTTACGGAGCAAGCATACGTACTGATTGGGTGTTATTCGGTTGAGTAATTGGATCTATTCAAAAAATCTATTTTTTAGGTTTTCATGTTAGGAAATCAGTGGAGTTTTTTTACCAAAAAAAGATCAGTGGAGTTTCACTAAAATCAGTAGAAAAAACAAAATAATGAAGACGGTGGCGTTTGAAAGCAGTACTTGACAGCGGCGTTTGTAGGGGTTGCAGAGGATTTTGAGAGGAAGAAGATGAGCGTGATCTCGTAATTACCGTTCATTCATGAAAAAGTAATTAAATAATAGATCTTGACTAACGTGAAATGCATAGATTATAGATGTATGCAAAGTAGCCGATTAACTGATTCAAAATAATTATTCATTTCTTAAGTTTACATATTAATAGGAAAAGAAGTGAATTCGGTGATATTGTTTTATTTAAAGAGGTGTAACTCTTTTTGAATGGTTGGGATTTAGGAATGCTTCGGAGGAGATGGAGTGAATAATTGCATCTTCTTTGTGGCCAACTGACAATCGGCAACTCATGTAGCTTTCTTCTCAGATTATTTATAGGTGCCGACATCTTTAGTCTTTGAAAACTATACTTTCTCAAAAAAATTGAACTGTGCTTACTCATTGTTTTCCCGTATACATTTGCTATAACTCCTAAAATATTTTCTGTTAATTTGTGTTTCCAAATTCTATCACTGTCCCATCTCTCTTTTCAAACTTATAGGTATCATTTGTAAATTATCTAGATCACTGAGAATTTGTAAATGAGAGATTTGGTTAGGAGGACCAGAACAATTACTATGGTCTATCACAGTCTCAACAACATCCTCAAGTGCATCACTCGTCTGTCTGTCTGTGCATGTGTTTAAGTGGTGAAGTTTGGACTCGAAAAAGAAGTTGGAATACTTCATCGGTAAGTTTCTAGCGAAATTAAACCTTTGTAATGTTAGAAATTAGTAAACTACAAATATAATAACTTTTATGTTATAATACCGTACATATTATCAGTGAGTGTTATATGCTTATGAAAAATTAAATGGTCAAACACAATCATAAATCCCAACCAATGATTATTCTACTCGGACGGTGACACTAGGCTCTTCAACGTAAGAGAGATAATTCACATGCATCAACGTATCTAATCAGTATATATGCCAAACCGCTCGGTTCAATACTAATTTCACGAAGCCATCATGTAGCTAATATTGAACAAATCAATTTCTCATACGGTTAAAAAAATATCATAAAAAACTTTCTCCTAAGGTTGTGTACGTTCCCGATGCATCTTTCTAATCTTTAAATCAAAAGTTGCACCTTTTAGCACTCATGAGTTTTCAAATATATTTGTATGCTTTTTGAAAAAAAATATGTTATTTGTATGTTGTGAATTGTTGCGAATGTTTTTTGACCAAAAAGCTGTTGTGAATGTCTATGATTGTATATATTTGATAGTATATCTTACCTCTCTGAGTCTCTATACACAACTGCTTTTTAATTAAAGGTTATCTCTTTTTATATCAGTTATATACGTTTTATATTTAAAACTTAGTATAAAAAATTTCTTTTATGATAAATATAGGATATATGTTTTTGGCAAATCACAGTGACTTGATTCCAAAATCATAAATAGCCTAGAAAATCAAAAGATACATTGTTAAAAATTTACCATTGGTTTGAAGAAATGGTCACATTGTCTAATTATGTGTCTCTTCATCCTAAAAATTGTGTAAATTTTAAAAAATTATTGTCTTAGGAAATTGTATTTTCATTTATTTAAAAATTATTTAAAACTATTTAGTATTTCAGTTTTTAGGTAATTTAATTGTTTTAATATAAATAATTGTATGTGTTTCTTCATCCTAAAAATTGCGTAAATTTTTTAAAATAATTATTCCCATTATTTTAATATATTAGTAATTGTATTTTCTTAGGTGGCACATTTTTTTTCATGGTCGGTCAAATTTAAACCTTCACTTAAAGACAAAACATCAGAAGCAAACAAATTTTATCCTATTGTGTTTACTTGTTAGCAATTGGTAATCTAAGTAAAAAAGAGAGGGATTCATCTTTAAACACCAACTAGATCTTGACCCGCGCGGTTATTTTTATAACCATACATTTTCACATCATTAATAAAATAGATCATATGTTTAAATATTATATAATTATTTACTTTATAGTTTACATATTGTATTAATCAATTGTGTTATATATTTATATTATTAAATTTGCATTTGATTATTAAACAAATTAATATATACATGAAATATCATATTTCAAATTATTTTATATTTAATTTATACTGAATTTTGATCCAAATTTCAATTTTTATCACCTTTTAGCATATATTTATGTTCATTATGTTGAAATATATTATTGTATATATAAAGATTTAAGATAAGGTTAATTTTATACATGTATATATATTTTTAATGTTAACCCGCCAATGTATTATAAAACATATATGTTTAAATTTATGAAAATAAAAATAAATAAATTTATCATATTTAGTTCAATATAATAAATTTCTTTTAATATGATAGATAATAATAATTATGAAATAGATAAAATAGGATATATTTTTTGTTTCTTATTTTAAAAATGTTAACTGAATGTATATATTAATGGTTAATAACTATTATTATTAATCACGAAATTAGAGAAATATATTCATAAATGTTTTCTAAAAACTAAGATCTTGTTAAATCTGTTTCAACAGATTGTTAGATGTTTTTAAATATATATTTATATTTAAAACAAAAAGATATCTAAAGATATTATGAATATAGTAGTTATATAGATTTTATTGTTAGTGTTAATGAAATAAATTTTCTAAAAATTTAATGAATGATCCAAATAAAAAAAATCGCACATGAAATAAATAATTACTTCTGTTTTAATATAATAGATGAAAACATTTAGATGGTTTCTGATATCGATCATTATGTATCATTTAAAAAAAAGTTATGATAAATAAGTGATTTGTCGCTTTTTCGCAGAATTACTGATAATAAAGTTACTAAAAATAGTGGCATGTTTTTTTTTCATTTTCGAAACTACATTTTTGATGAATGCTGTTATTTGATTATTATTTTTATTTATTTACTTTTACAGAATCTAAATAAATGTTTACAGGTATGTCATTTTATCCAAACAGATTTCAACACTAATCTATTAATGTGTCTTTTCATTATTTGTTCATTCTTTATACTTTTTTTAAAAAAAATTCTATAGAAATACTCACATTACTTAATCAACCATTTTTTCTATTAAAATATGATTTATGCTATCTTACTAATATAACTATACATTTTGGAATTTTTTTTGGCATCTACATTTTGGAATATAACATATCATTTTAATTAATAAGAATTTGTTCCTAACTATAGCTGTGTGTCAGTGACTAGGATTAATTTATTCATAACCTTGTCATTAATCAAAATCTACAATTTATTCAGTTTTTTTGTGCATATATACTGGTTTATATTTCTATGAATAACCATGATAAAAATTAGTTAAAATGATATATTTGTTTTAATAATCTGTGAAAATCACCTTTTCAGAAAAATATACAGTTACAATCTATGTTATTCATATATTTCCTTAAAATCCACTGTCTAGCAATCTATTAGTTATGAAATTTTCTTGTGTAAGTTTATATATTTAATTTAATCACTGATGGGACTATTAGATAAAGGGAAATGACTTGTACTTTAGACAATCCATTTTATCAAACGAAAAATTGGTATGTTTTTCTCGAAAATTAAAGTAAAAATATTTTATAGAAAAATCTCATTTATAAAATATAGAATGTTTATTTTTATAACAATTTATTTTGTTACGCATAATTTAAAAAAAAAAAAATTTCTCATACACACAATTTATTTAATATTCATACATTATATAAGTATTCAGTTAGACAGATAATTATTTATTTTTGAAATAATTATAATATTACACATCAGTTTAACTTTTTAACAGTTATTACAAAGTTAAATAAAATAAAATTTAATAAAAAAAATTATTATTCCCGGGCGTTTACGCACGGGGTTATTTCCTAGTATATGTAAAAATAAAATAATTATCCATATAGTTGTGTGGGTCAAGATCTTGTATGTATTAAAGCAACTCAAACCCATATTGCTCAGACGAAACCACTTTCTAGAGTTTATACCACTATACTAAAGCAGGTTTTAAGAAAAGTGTAGCAAAAAAACTGTTTATAAATAAATCGGCAGAAAGCATGAGTTTTATTGGCTTGACTCAAAAACGGATTCTGATTTGATCATACGATTATTGAGTCTAATGGTATCATATGCAAAGAGTTTTTTAGAAATTTAATTAGAATTTTCTAAAAGGTAAAGATAGTAGTTTTCCAAATCTCCGCTAAATATAGATTGTTAATTTTATATTTAGCTTAAAACCAGTAAAAAAACGAAGAATTTTGAAAAAGTTGGAGGCTGTAAAAAAACTGAATGAAAATAACAGAAACAAAGAAAATAAAGAAAAGAAACCATAAAAAAGAAGTTGGAAGGGTAGGATCGTCAACTCAAAAATAGAATCGATCGCTCATTTATAAACAACAATTCACTCACCAGTCACCACGCGATTAGGGAATCGAAGAAGAAGAAACAAACAACCAACAAAAGAAAGAAAAATGGCAGATCAGCTAACCGATGACCAGATCTCCGAGTTTAAGGAAGCCTTCAGCCTTTTCGACAAGGACGGAGATGGTCTCTCTCTCTAATCTCTCATCCTTATTTTCTATTCAGTCTGTGTGTTCTGTTTCATGTGATTCCATGAAGATCTACTTTTTCGATTCGCCCTGTCTTTAATTGCTTTATGTCTGATTTCAATACTGAACCAACTAACTTTCTGTCGGATCTTCGCGAATTGTATCATTCATTTTGATTTTTTTTAGATGCTTTCACCCCAAAAAAGAGACTTTTTATATGAATCCGAAATCAATCTTTTTTTTTTCTTACATTATTGCGATCTTGACATATGATCTTGGGTGTTTGGTTCTTCTTTCAGGCTGCATCACGACAAAGGAGCTGGGCACTGTCATGAGATCGCTTGGTCAGAACCCGACAGAAGCAGAGCTTCAGGACATGATCAACGAGGTTGACGCGGACGGCAACGGAACGATTGATTTCCCAGAGTTCTTGAACCTCATGGCCCGCAAGATGAAAGACACTGACTCCGAGGAAGAGCTCAAGGAAGCCTTCAGGGTCTTCGACAAGGACCAGAACGGTTTCATCTCCGCCGCTGAGCTCCGCCACGTCATGACTAATCTCGGTGAGAAGCTCACTGACGAGGAAGTTGATGAGATGGTCCGTGAGGCTGACGTCGATGGTGATGGCCAGATCAACTATGATGAGTTCGTCAAAGTTATGATGGCTAAGTGAGATTCTTCTTTTTTTTTTAACAGATTTGCTTCCTTTGTGTTTTGTTTTTCTTGATTCTGACCTTCGTTTTGCTTTGCTTTTTATTATTTATTTGGGTGGTTACTCTGATTCGTTTTTTGTTTGTTTGAGACCTTTCCTACCGTGCCTCGCTGAGATCTTTACCATACACAAACGGGTGTTCAAAAAAAAAAAAAATCATACACAAACGAAAACCACTTCAAGTTCAACGCTTAACACAACATTCTTTACCAAAAACCTTTACCGCCTCTAAATAACATTTGTGATTTTCAAAAATTCACTTAAAAGGTATCATTGATATGTTATAGCATTGACCCTAAGATCTTTTAAAGACATTCTAAAAAAACTTTGTAACAAAAAGTGAGAACTTTTTTAAAATAATAATATTCATCAAACAAAAAACTTTATCATAGAACAAAATTTACTCTATAATAAAATTATTTTATTTTAGAGAAAATAACAGAAGAGAAAATAGAGTGTTATGAGATGGTATAAGAATGCTATTTTGAATTCGTTTTCTTCTGTGTGATTTTGAGGGCATTTCTTATATTTTAAACGAAAACCAAACAAATTTTTTTTTTGGCATCGAAAACCAAACAATTTATGTGTTTGTTAACATTTTTTCTTTACACTAAGGTAAGCTGTTTTAAATTTTTATTGCACAAAGATTTGATATTTGGTTTTGTGATGAGATAAAGTGTTGACCGTTCCTAAATATCATGTCTTATCTTTTCGGTTTTCTTGCCTACGTTAATTATCTGTAAGTTTTTACTCTTTTTAACAATTATTTAAATTTTGTTTATATTATATAAATAATTAAATTATTTTGTAGGTTTTATGTTCGTATTTGAAGTATTTTTTCCAACTTTTATATTATTTTATGGTAAATGAAGTTTTGGTATATAGAAGTTTAATTTTTCAATGAAATAATAAAATTGTAAAATATTTTAATAAATTTCACATCTAAACTACTCCATCCTTTATAAAAATAAAAACTACTTGTTCTGAAAGAAAAAAAAATATGAAAAAAAACAGAAGACTACTATCCTAGTCATTGACTCGCAACCTTTTCCCTACTACTGATACCATCCTAAGTCCGTTGTAAAATATTTTAAATCTATTCTGTGTTTTGTTTTGAGAAATTTATTTGGATAAATTTTTAGTTTATATTTATAAAATAGTTTTCAAAGAGGAAAATGACAAAAGAAATTTTATCAAATGATAAACATCCATTATACTTTTAGGGTTAAAAATTTTAAAATTATAGTTTAGAGTTAAAGAGTTGGATTTTGGGATATGGTTTCAAATTTTTTTTTTCAAATAAATATTAAAAATTCAAACTAAAAAACTATTTTGGTCATTTTATTTTTTAATGTTATTTTGTGAAAATTTTAAAAATAGCTATTTGAGAAAAGTGCTTTTTTGTTTTCTTTGTGTAAATACTCTATTTATTTTCTGGTTTATTTTTTTTCATTTCTGAACCTTAAAAACAATGAGGAGACCAACTACGTACTCTTTTCCATTGTTTCTTGTTCTCAGCAAACTTCGGAAATTCGCAAGTAACAAGATAGAGAAGAGGGAGAAGAGGGAGAAGAAGAAGAAGAAACCAAAGAAGAAGAAGACAAAGAATGCAAAACAAAATGAGAAAGAAATGATCAGACCGGATCCCGAGTCAAACTGCATTCCTGTTCCTAGCTGTATGCCTCGCTTCTGCTACCGCCCTTCTTTCAGCTCAATTCGATAGTACTCGTAGCTGCAGCAGCTCAAGAGATATAACCTGAAACAAAGAGGAGTTGGGAAAAAATGTTGTGTCTTATTTTATCGTGCTCTCGAAAGATGTAGTAGGCTAGTGAGTGGTGAAGCTGTTTGGCTTTGTGCTAACCGACATCAGAGAACAACTTCTGGTGTAGTGAGTTACCGCTTCGAAGCTCAGCTAGTTAATGCATTCTCGTTTGAGTAATGGATTTAGGTTTTGCTAAGATGAACTTCGATTATTCGAGCTTTTCTTAACTCACTGCTTAGAACATTCGTTGTACCAATTCACAAATCGTCACAAACACATCACAAAAAATTATAGTGAAAATTTTTATATCAAAGTTTTTATAATATAAATAATAATATTGTAACCAAATTTTAGAAAGCAACAAAATTTTACAAGAATAGTAAAATATAGGGATGGTATCATATAACCTTTAGAGAAAAGGGAAAAAAAACACATGATTCGAAATCTAAATAGGGTAAGATAGAGATATTCATGATCGACGAACAACAGCAGTGGCGAAATGAGGATGATGGATGAACTCAAAGGAGACCTTAAGAGAACGGTCTTGACAGAGGAGGTTTACAGCAATAATATTGTGTTCCGCTACTTGTTCTAATCCAACTACTTCTGCCAATTTATCAGGGTCGTTCGCGTAACCCACCTTTATCTCTTTAGCCATCTTTTGTGCGTCTCGGAAGCACTCATACACAGGCAGGTACTGCAGTAAACAAAAGTAATGGATACAACTTTTCAATTCATTTACCCAACCATATATACACGTTCGTTACTAAGAGACTTCATTATTGTCTTACAAAATCATATTTCAACTTCCAATGAGATTTGACTATAAAAAAGAAAGGTTGTAAAGATTAAACTTACATCGAGACGAGCATGACAAGTGGATTCAGAGAATGATTCATATGCATCATATTTGGGAAGCGAAGCCTTCTGGAGAAGTCCAAAATGCTGAACAAATTTCTGCAAGACAAGGCAAATGGAAAGGAACTCGACTGTCATACACGGGAAGACATAGAAACCACACATCTATTACAGAAGCTGAAAGTCTGCATATTAAACCTATGCAACAGAAAACAGATTTACGCTTTACCTCATTCTCGGTATTAAAAGGTCCTTGACTCTTTAAAACCATTCCTTCATTTCTTAAAGCAGCAATCATCTATGATTTACGAACGAAGTTTTGTCAGGTTGGGAAGAAAAAATGTATCTGATGACATTTTAATCAAACGAGCATGAAAGCAAGAGATTGAAAAGAAAAGAAAAAGGTACCACTGTGAGCCCTTGTGCAAGGCTAGTCTGACACTTGAGAAGTAATACCCATAGACTAATCCTATCTTCCCGAGCCATATCCCTAGAATAATCCTCCTTCTTCTTTGCCTTCCGTTCCTCTGATCCAAGTGAAGACGCGTACGTGAGTTAACAAAGACATACAAAATACAGTATCCAATTACGCCAAGGATACAAAAGGGAAAAAAGAATGTACGAATGCTTACCACTGTGAACAATAATTAAGACCCTGAAGTGTGCTTTTTCAGCAAGCTTCCAGAGTATAATGTACATATACCAGTATACCATACAATATTCACTTGGAGAGTAGAGCTCTAGATCAAACCCCAGCACAAGAAAGCGAAGTGCCACCCAGTGAATTTGCTCCTCTAACCAACCATAAATATGATTTAAAATGAGCAGAGACTTATCCTGAAAGGTACAAAAAATTATGCACGTTAACACAATATTCCATCTCTACTTTTCACTAGCCAAACAAAACTCAAAAGGAGAAAAGCAAGAAATTTAGAGGTTAGGCTACTCGTTAGTTTCTGCTAAAAACAAAAGTGTAATAGTAACCCTCATCTGCCAAAGCAAGAAATTTAGAAATAGGTGTTTGATTCAATGGACCTGTCATCGATGGCACAGTAATGGTAGTTAACATACCCCGTTTTTCGGAGTTCGCGGTGTTGTAACTTGCTGCATCATATGACCAACAGTGATCCCCATCTGCCAAATACAGGACCAGAAATGAATTGAGATGTTAACACAAAAACCTAAATCAGTAGGCAAACAATTTTTAGCAAAAACACTAAGAGACAAAAACGTTATACTGTGATTTCCTAATCGTAAATGGTATAACCTGCACGTTGAATACGCTCCAGTCGTTTAAGATTTTCCCAAGCTTACGCCTCTGCCATGGGGTATTAGCACATAGTATCTTAAGCAGATTAATCATCAACTGCACATCAAAATCAGAACAGGGATCAAACAGAGCTTTCTATGTTAGAAACCAGTTGATTATTTCATCCATTCGTTACATCTTTCCAGAGGCTACCAAAAAATTTAAGGTCAGGCATTATGGCCAAAGTTTCCACAAAAACCAATAGTCTATATTTATTTACATAAGAAAATTTTAGGGTTTTATGAAGTTTTTAAACCCTTTTCCAAAGTAATTTGCTATCCATTTTTTCTCAAACAACTGAATAACTACCAAGAAATCAGAGTCCAACGCTGACTTTAGACAGAGTGCCTCATTAGGAAACTAAAAAGTCACCTCATACTACTTTGTAGGTGAACAAGTGAATCCTTTTTCACATTTTCTATACAATGTAAGTGCCTCCACATTATTTTTTAATTACTATTTACCTGATTAAGTTGAAGAATGTGCTCATTCAAATGAAGTCCATGGTTCTTTGTGACGTCCAATGCAAGAGATCTTGCGCAAATAGTCAAAAAGGTATCACGGCCATAAAGTTTCCCATCTTGCACAAGGAGAAGCTGTAGAACAAAATCTTTTATTTGAGTATAAAAATAAAGGCATCACGCTAGCTTAGCACGTAATTTATTTTACGAGTATTGCTTACATCATAAAAAAAAACAGACTACCGTATCAGTGCTCAGCGGAAATTACAAGTCCAGAATCAACCACAGTTATGTATATCAGATCTTAATCTTATAAGGTCACCATAGGGAAGTCAGAAGGGAATGCCAGGAGAAGATTCAACAGGTCTCTTGGGGAAGGGGACTTTAGTTGGAAAAGAAGGCTCCCTAGAGTTGTATATTCTCAAGCGATTCTAGGTTCATGGAATTTGGAAATCTACTTTACAAAATACTGAGATTACTGGCATATCTACATGGTTCAATCATTAAACTCTTACTCAGAAAATGAGATCTTAAAACAAAAGACCTGCGAGGCAAGGAAAGGGGCAAAAGAGACAATACAGGAATACGCAAACATAACTCAAAGGATGTATGTGAACAGCTTCAGTGCGATCACAGCCACAATATTTGCGCAAAACATTAAAATGTGAATGCATTGGTATAGGAAGGCGAAAGCATAGAGCTGCGAGACATTTATGTAATAAGTTATATATCAGCACCTGAAGATGAGCTCTAGCAACCAAATCAGGACGAGATTTTTGAAACTGAACCACAAACTGCAAGACGGCATCTAAATCTGGTTCCAATTTGAATGCACAGATCTGATCCAGATTGTGAAGAAGTTTCACATAATAGTCGATAGCCTGGAGAACAAAAAAGGTGTAAGAAAGATGTTATCAAACAAAACTTATTCTAGCCTCTCTCCTACATATATATATTTACACACACAATATATATTATGCATAAGAGAATTTGGATGTCCCAACCTTTTTCCAAGAAAGAAGTTTAATGGCACGTGGTGGAGTTGGAGCTGATAATCGTTTGTTTAAAGTAGGCTCAAATCCAATTGGGTGACGACCCGATCCAGTTGTACTTTCTTCCATCTCGTTTTTGCCATTTTCGACAGTCTCTGAACCTAGAAATTCCACAGAGCTCAGAACAGACTCTAGCTCCGCTATGCAATACGCTATGTGTTTCCTTGCCAATTCTAGGCCTCGTCCTTGTGGTCTTCTCATGCAATTAAGAGCGTGTAGAAAATGCTGAAAGTTATTGAGAAAAAGTTAAGAGGACTAGCAATGCAACAACTCCATTACAGCTCTAATAAGACATAAAAGACAGTTACGGAAACAAAATAACAAAGTCGTAACATGTTTGACAAGTATTTCTAACCATAAATGAAACAGACTTTATCATAAAACGAACAGAATCGGTACTATACTATACACTAGTTAATATAACCTCCAAATGTTAAATTGAGAAAATCTGTAGATAACAAATAAAAAGTAACAAAACTTATCAAAGAAGTAATTAAATAAAGCATGAGACCTTACGAAAACGTATCCTGCATAACAGAGCTTTGCAAAAGCTCTCTTCCAATTGCGGATTAGTTTGTAGAGGTTCCAGTTCTGTATCATTCGACATACAAGAAAAAGAACATCATTGGCCTATCTTCGTGCTGTTATGAAGTTGTTACAATTAATTAAACAAAGGATCATATAACTCCAGAGATGGTAATTTTCCAATAGAAACGCTCAGCAGACTTTACATATATCATTACTCAGTAGAAGACTCAAAATAATCATATATAGGCCAGAGAGGACATGTTGTTATATGTTTAGGGAGCAGTTGCACAATATCTAGTTCCAATTCACGATACTTTCTCCAAATCCAAATCCACCATCATACATTATCAACAGCATATCAAGGAAAAGAAGAAATGAAAGACTCTTCAATTCCATCATATGAATACTCTCTTCACATCTCTATGCAAAATAAAAAAGAAAGTAATGGAAAGCAAGAAAGTACCGTCCAACACTCTCCTCTTTGATGATGTAGCCTTACAAGCACGCAGCTGACGACAGATTGTTTCTTCGACCGCATTTAAGAGTAACAAGCCCTTCGCATCTTCATCTCCACTAAAAGGAAGACCATATGTCATGGTAAAAAGATCCTCTTCCTGTTATCAAACAGGCAACAGGTGAATCATTCAGTGTAAAAATTCATGACAGCAGGAGCAGATGTTTAGTCAAGAGGAGATAGTTCAATGCGAAAACTTAGAAAATATAACAAAATAATCTTAACTAGCTTTTATATGCCTTTACCAACGCAATGGTGAAATTTTTTATATCTATACAAGTTGTAGCATCTTAGGCTAGACTAAACGAATGTAACGACTTAATTAGAAGAGGAGAGTGAAGTGAATCCAGTGTTCATCTCCCGTGTCTCCAAGCAGGGAAATATGGCTTCTAAACTATAGTGGAGGAGCATTAACATTTTAACATAGATAAGCAAGCTTAAGTATATTGAGAAAAATAAAATTCAGAAAGGGTATGCAACAGTTATTTCTTCAAACAATTGAACACAAACTACACCACTAATGAAAAAGCGGGACATTAGCAACGGACGAAAAGAAAACAATAATAAAGAGGGGCAACATTTTACTTCGTTAGTACGTGCATCTGAAACAACAGAAACAAGAGCCCTGCAAGTTGCTCGGATGACTCTACAAAAGGAATGCAACAGAGCATGTGAAGATGTCCTCTCAGGTCTCAGAACATAGATGCATGAAAACACAGTTTGTGCCAATGAATGACCCATGTGCCACGTTGCCTGCGAAAAGAGTAGAAAGTTCATAATGAAGTGACAAGCGATCAACCAAAAACTAAAATGCAAATAAAGAAACTCCAAGTCGGAGGTATTAGCTACAACGACCTCCTTGTCACAGGTTTAAGCTATTACAAATGTATCAAACAACTAACAGTATAATATAAATAGAGAAAAATACCTCGCAAGCCAAGAGATGGTCCATAATGTCAATGATGCACTGCACATCAACGGTCCGATCAGAACTGATAGGGACGGGCGCGAAACCACTTTCGATGGCTTCGTCAATCGAATAAAATGTAGACACCATACCAGAATCCATCTTCGGGTCCATTATCTAGTAGATGAAATCAGTTAGACAGTGCACATATGGAGCTATTAAGTAACAGTATATATATATATATATGCATTTTCTAGGATGCTTTAAAAACTAGTGGCATTAGGTTTCAATCTCAAGTGAAGAAAAAAAAGACTATCAATGAGTTGTAGAAATAAAAGAAGAGCAGAGGAACCTCCAAGGCAGACATAGCAGCAAAAAGATTGAAATTATCTCCATGAATGAGCTCGCCCTCTTGGAGATCTGAGGCATGAAGAGAAAAGAAAATAGTGCACAGAGTCTAACCCAAAGAATCGAGAGAGAGAGAGAGAGAGAGAGTACCATTGCAAGCGGCGGAAAGGAGAGGCGATACATGGGCCCAGACAGAGTTATCGCCGGAGCTTGTAGGATCGTGATCAATCGATGACGATTCAGCTTCGGTCACTGGTTGCATCGCTAACTCGGCAAATCGCCTTGTGGGTATCGGGGGCTGAACACTTGCCTGAGCAGTTTAGGGCAATTTCCCGGCAGGTTACTACTATACGGTCGGGAACAGTACAATATCATTTAACTTGGGTTTATTGGGCTTTCGTGTTTACTCATACCTTAGCTAGTTTAAGTCCATTTAGATTACATATAGTGTGTGATATTCCTTCATTTATATACTAACCGGTGACCATAAAAAAATAATGGGAACAACTAGGAAATGAACTAAGAAGAAAAAAATAATAGGAATATTGTTCTCTATTGTTCCTTTCCGGATTTCATAAGGAATATATTTATTCTGTGATTCCTTAAATTAAAAGGAATGAGAAAGAATATTGAAAAAAAATATTCCTTATAAATGGTGTCAAATTTAAAGAATGAAGAGGAATTAATTATTCTCATTCCTTATAAATAGTATCAAGTTTAAGAAATAAAAAGGAATTAGATATTCCCACTCATTCCTTTGGTCACCAGTTAGAGCTATGTTCTAAATCATCTCCACAGTGTGTTATTTGGTCAATGTTTGGGAGATACGATACAATCGTAAAAGGTAATCACTTTGTATCGATTTTTCTTTTCTAAAAAGTTTTTTTTTCTTTATAACCGTGAAGATCCAGAGATCGAGGTAAACCTACTAGTTCCACGAAGTCCACAATACTTCATCTATTCCTGCAATTTAACGCTAACCTTGATGACTTTACGAAATTTCAAAGCCGAATCTGTATTAGGGTTGTATTAGGGGTGAAACTCCTTCAAAATCATTAGTCCACCAAGCATGTAGTTTCTAAAAAGTGTTTTTGAATCATGCATTATTGTTATTGTCGTGAGTGCAAGAGAATTATATATGATTCATATAATTATTTTTCGTGATTTGATGTAAATAACATTCGTATATTCATGTTGTCGTTTTAAAATAAAAATTGAGTATGCTTTTAATATTTATAAGTCGTTTCAGGTTTGAAAAAACTTTAGTAAAGGTCGCTCCAGAGACCTATCAATTTGAAACGAACATAGGAATCTCGGGTCACACCAAAACACATGCTTTCATCTGGTATATTTACTTATTATCTATTATAAATCTGCAAAATTTTATTGTTTTCTTTTTCTATATACATTTAGAAAAGTTGTAATAGATTGATCGCCAATTTGTCGTCCAAATTAATTACCATATTCATGAATTACCAATAAACTTAAGAAAATCCATGGAAAATCAAAATTTATGTATTTATTTATCTGTAAAGAAAACATAATTAGTGATATATTTCTTTTTTTTTTGATCAAATTAGTGATATATTTCTGACAACCATTTTTGGTAAGAATAATTTAATTTAACAATCACTTTGCCATGTGTAGCAGGGGCATAATATTAATACTAATAACAGTCAATAATTTACTTTACACAATATACTAGCACGTAGTTGATTATAATGATTTGTTTTAATGTGAAAATTATGAAGTGTTGCTTATTAAAATTTGTGAATACTTTTACCAAAAAGAAAAGTGAAATACTAAGCAAGACACACGGTAACTTGTTTATTCCATCCACCTACAAAATGATTTATATACACATCTACCAAGAACCCAAACTAAAGCAAAAGGCAACAATCAATAAATAGAAAAAAGAGTGAAGGCGTTAGCGGCCGTTTTCAACATTGTTGCCCTTGTTGGTCCTGATAAACTCGATACAGTCGGCCACGGCTTCATTGTGATATGTGTCGGTTGAGTTATAGTACTTTTGGGAGTTTACTGTAATCGGCTTACGACGGCGAGGAGTAGGATTGGATGTGGCAGAGATCATGATGATGCGGAGAACGGCTTCGCGGAAACGGTCTAGGAGAGTCAAGGGAGTGACACTAATGTTCCGGTCACCCGCCGTGGTTCTTGATGACCTAGTTTTTACACGAGGGACACAAAATCCGCCGCCGGAGTTCTTCTTCATCTAAATAAAGAGAATTGATTATGAAGATGTGTTGTCGATGTGTGTCGTCCTCTTCAGCTGGCGCTCATGTGGGGTTTTATTTATACACGATACTCTAATGATGGAAAAGAGAGAGAGTGGCGCAGTTTTATATCATCGAATAGTTTTGTATTCGGCTTATTTGTTTTTCTTATCCAAAGTTCCAATATAAAAAAAAATTCTAATGCCGGTTAATTTCAAAATTCAAATATTGGTGAATGGTAACATTTAATGTGAGTGTGTCTATTTATTGTAACATGGTCGGGGCATTTTAAGACCACATGTCGTTGGCAATGCAAACAGCCTATTTAACGCAATTTTTGTTAGGTGTCTCATATTTCCTTTCTTGGTAGACGCAACGTAGTTATACATAGGTATGGATTGAATGGGCAGAAGAAGAATTGGTCTATGAATGGATTTACAAATTACAACACGGGACAGAGTTGAAAGGAGTTGTCTTAAGGCGCTGCTACATAATAAATAGAGAATGCAGGAGTTTGTCTTTACTGACGTCTCATGGTTTTCCACATGGTCTCACATGTGCAAATTCTCATCGAAATATATATATGTGGAGAGAAGAAAATAATTATATATACTTTTTCTTTTTAAAGAAATAATTATTTATACATAAACACAACATATTTATACATTTTAATTGAGCCGACTCACCGGCCAATACCAATTTTGAAAGAGATATTACTATTTACTGCTCCCTCTGTCTCAATTTATGTGATGTTTTAGATTATTTCACATAGATTAAGAAAACACATATTTTTATGTAGTTTATCTTAGTAACATAAAAATACGTTAAATAAAACTATTTTAACCAATAATAAAAATGTACAGTATTTTATAATTGGTCATAAAATTTAAATCATATTAATTTCTACCTAGATTAGTGAGAACATCACTTAAAATGAGACAAAATAAAAATCCTAAAACATCACTTAAAATGGGACGGAAGGAGTAATTGATATATAAATGATTTTCTTAATTGTGTGATGTTTTGTGTCGAAAAGTACAGCTCAGAGATATCCAAAATATAAAAAGATTCGTTTTGTATTTTATTTGGAATTGACCATGTACAGTGGTTTGTACCAAAGAGTTTCGTCTCTATCGAAATGGATCGATGAATCTATTAGACTCAATTTGGCAGACATACGAGGTGCAATAACCTATAGTTAATTACTTATGTAGTCTCCGTTTATTAAAAGTATTATTTTAATATATTTTTTTTTTGGTAAAAAAAATATTATTTTGAAATTTTAGTAATTTATACTTAATTTCAGCTTAATAGTGATGACTAAACTGGTTTTATAAATAATTTATTTATCTCAAATACCATTATTCAAATAAATGTAATTTAATAGAACATAAATATATATCAATCATTTTTTAATTTATGTGAAAATATCAAAATAATACTATCTATGAAACATATAAAGTAATATATTGTATTAGGATAATCAATTCCAAAATGCTTCACAATTAATTGATTGGTTATATCTCGACAAAAGCTGAATTTTTCTCCCAGACATAAGTCGTCTTTTTTTATTAACCTAAATTAAACTGATTCTCCACCTTTTATAGACCAAGCTAATGTTTAAATAACCATTTACGATTTTAGAAAAATACTTTAAAATTGATAGTTTTTGTATGTAATTCAAAAATTAGAATTCTTTATATGATTTTTGACATGGATTAAAAGTCATGTGCGAAAAATCCAGAAATCTATTTTCCTTTTGTTTTTGTAATTTTTGGCATAGTTCAAAAGTTCATGTACGAAAAATCGGAAAACAATTAGTTCATAGCAGTTGACACTCCTTTCTTCTATGTGGATCCTTCTCTAGGATTGTTGACGAGTCTTGCAAAGCATGTATGGTAAGCAGTGTCGTGCCAGCAATTTTAGCTACCATAAGCGAATTAAAATAAAATATCTAAATTCAGTTATAAATATAATCGTAAATGGTCATATAGTAGAAAAAATTAAAAGCTAAATTACGAAGCAAAAAAAAAAACCAATGAAAAAAAATAAAATAAATTACGAAGCAAACTAGATTTTATTTTTCAAAAAAAAACGAATAAACTATTAAATTTAATTTTTACCAGCTCTATTAAAATAAATAAAACAAGCAGAGTATTAATATTTTATGTGATAGAAATTTTATGTATAACGATGTTTATTTATTTTATTGTATTTTGATAGCTAAAATGAGTATATATAGTTTTGGTTGATTAAGTATGAAAACCATAAGTTTACATTGTCTTCTTTATTTTAACTATATTGTAAAACCTTTAGGCATTTATTTTATATATTTTTAACTGAGCTTAAATAGATGAAACTAGAAAAATATGTCCTTAATAATTTCTAAAAAATGATGCCATAAGCCACTGTTTCAAAATCTAGCACTGAGGCACGGCTCTGATGGTAAGCCTTTGGTATCCTTCGGGCAACCTCCTTTGCTCACTCCAGATACTAAAAGGCTCAAAAGAAAAAAACAAGTCTTCAGGATATTAAGCAAGAAAGAAACATGCTAGAAAAAGTTACATAAAGGATCATAAGACGAATTACATTGCGATATATGTTCAGAGCTTCCAGATCAGTCACAGCGGGCAACTCCTTGGCAGTTGGCAGCACTCTTCAACTGGTCGAACAAGTCCACACGTGATTCACTGTTGTTGTTCATAAAAGAAATAGTGTTGGGGAGACTGAAAATTCTATTGCACTAGTCTTCTCTTTAGAGCTGGTTTTACATTCTTATCGTGAACCGTACATAGTGGCTCCTTCCTTTGTGATAGAAAAACCCTGATTTTCGGCGAGGTAGACAGGTTCTCAAAAATCCAGCTTGTGAAGTCTCAAGAGGTAACTTGCCTTTTTTTTTTTTTTAACTTGAAAAATAAGCCAAAATAGTAGCCCAAAAAAGGCAAAATGAAAAAAAAAAGAAAGAAATATATGACCAAAAAATAAAAATAAAAATAAAAATAAGAAAGGAAATAAATCTGCTTTTCATTTGAGATATACAGTACCACCAAATGAGTAATCGACTCGAAAGCTACTATAGAATTTGAATACTTTCCGGACCAACTGATTGATTTACAAATCTGCTGATTGTTTCTCTCCTCCATCGTGATTCTCAATAATGGCGGTGGCCACGAGCCTCGCTTCGCTTCTGGAGAAGCTCAAAGTCGAGGAGCCTTACCTTCCGCCACGGAACTGGGAATCCTTACATTCTCAGAGCCGCCGACTTCCTCCTCCATCTCGTGCCTCTCCTCCCTCTTCTTCCTCTGTCTCTGTAAGTTCACGATTTCACGCTTTTCATGTGTGGAAGCAGGAACTCGCTTTTAGCTCTTGAGTGGCTAGGATCGGAAACCTAATAGGGGATTTTGGGGAAAAAAACAAATCGATCTTATTGATTTGAGTTTACGTAAGATAATGCGGCTAGTAATTGAGACTGCTTCTCCTTTACACTTGTAATAGGAATCAAGCTTGGTTAGGCTGGCGTTGAATGCTCTGCAAGGTGTTGAGTCTTCTCTTATCAGCATACAGAAGCTCTCTTCTGTATTATGCTCTGAGCCAGCTGATAGGACCACACACCACATACCAAGCCTTTGGCATCGCTTGTCCAGCACCGACGCATTGGGGCAGATTCTTAGAAACATTGGCTGCTTTGGTTCTTTGGTCTTTCTTCTCCATAGTTTTGTAAGCCATTTCACGAGCTTGAATCTGGAAGTTGAGGGAAAGGGGAGCTGTAAACAGGGGAACAGATATACTCTTGTTAATCAGGCTTTTGCTATTGCTGTGAGAAAGGTCCTAGAAGGCTATATATCTGGTCTGGATACGCTATGTGCATCGGTAGAACTGAGGCGTTCTTCTAACATCGTGGACGGCTCTAACCGTGGTCCCTCTTCGCTTGGCTGCCTTACCAACGTAGTTCACCCAAATGTAACATTGTTGGAAGTTTTTCTACATACTAGAGAGTTACGAACACAGATTGAAGCTCTTTCCAACATATGTGGCTTGTATGATATATCCCTATCTTATTGTGGCTCTCCTTGGGAATGCCTGATTACTGAAGCAACCGCACGATTTCATGGGTTCTACAGAGGAAGTCACCTGCTTACTTACTTATATTCACAGCTTAAGGTTAGGCTAAGTTATATTACTCATTTAGTAACTCCTGGATTACATGTTTTAAAGAAACTTGGAAGAATATTAATGCATGGCATTTAAATAATTATTTGCACCTTGTGATGTAGACCAATTTATTTGGTGCTTACAGGTCCTAGTTATGCTTACAAACTATTCGTACTAAACAATTTATACCAACTTTTTTTTCTGACTGACTTTTCCCGACAATTTGTGTTGTAGGTTGCTGATCCTGCTCATAGTGCTATGCTCAAGTTTTTGTTCCTGAAAACATGTGAGCCATATTGCGAGTTTATAAGATCTTGGATTTATAAGGCAGAACTTAACGATCCTCATAAAGAGTTCATTGTGGAATGTGTCATTGAATCGACATCTTTATCTTGGAATAGGCCTGGCATCTCCCCATTGAAGAGGGCCAGGGTAATACTCTGTTCTCTTTTTCTGCATCGTTGATTTTAGTATCATTTATCCACTGATAGCATATTGCTTCTATTTCTGCACGCTAGGAGCAAGAAGGAGGGCTTGTTCCATGTTTCTTGGATGGCTTCTTGGAACCTATACTAAGGGCTGGTCAACAGCTCCAAGTAATTACAAAACTTCTTGAATTGTGCAATCTTTCTGCATCTGGACTCAGAAATTATGCAGATCTTCTTCCCTGTTGGACGCATTATTCTTCCTCTAGTCTAGTGTACCCATCTCCAATAATTTTCAGCAAATTGCATATAGAAGTGATGATACAGAAAAGAGACGATTACTACAGAAGAATGCAAGAAAAACTTTGTGACCTTTCAAAAAAGTTTGAACTGTTCCTTGGGCAGGTATCGTGCTTCTTTTGATTTTTGTTTACTTGATATTATTTTCGAATATATGGTCTTTTTGGTTTATGTTTCTTATGATACTCTCTCATTGCTATTCTAGCTCTGACTTTAGTCGTTTTGTTGGCCATACGTGGTTTTACTCTAGTGAAAATAAGTTTCCCTTGGTAATCATTTTTATCTTACTAATAGCTCAGTTTTCTTCTTTCTAATGTGGTGTAGTTCTTTATTCCGGAAATCATGAGTATTGTATATCCCGAACAAGATCAACTATTTACTTTCTATCCTACATTATAAATCTATCAGATGATTTAAAAAACACACCATTGTAGAAGCGTCTCATTAACGTCAGTGTTACCCTCATGCTAGCGTCAGTTCTGTTTGCAAAGCTATCGGTAAACTATTTCTGCAAGATTTTTTTCAGTTTTATCTTGTATTGACATTTGAAATTTAGGTTCCTGGAGCAACATTTTTGCCAATTTCCTTTGGAGACGGAGAAAGACCTGGGAAAAGTTCTGTTAGTTTCACACTGGATGAGAGTCTACTAGTTCCTTCAACAGTTGCAATGGACTTGACCAGGTGATTTTCCTGATTATACATATCATTTACTCCCAGCCTCCTGAACGTGAATTGATGGCATTTTCTTGTGATTTTAGGGACCAGAGTGGTTCAGAGTCTGATGACCAGAAAACAGAAGACAGATGGTTTTCAGAGATAGATGCGTCATGCTCATCTGAATGTTCATCGACTAGGGACTTTTCTGAAGCATCTGATGTTGGAATGCTTGATTTTCAAAGTACATTAGTGGGGCCTTTACCAAATTATTTATCAGCTCTACGTTTTTCTGTTGCCTCTGATGGGAAATGTGATGAGAATCTGGCTCAGCATGGTGAGTCGGGTTATATAGACAATACTTTTGTGACGAAAGGGGAGAAAGCAGATACTCATCGCCAGTGGATGGATAATGAGCCAGAAGAGTCAACTGAAGCATGTGAGGTTGATAAATTTAGAGGGCCTCTTTCTATTAAGTCATGGCCCCTCGGCGGATTACCTAGAAATCCATTTAGTGTTGACAAACACGCGGAAGATGACATAGAATATCCTCCAACTGATTCTGGAGATAAGATGGAACAGAGGGACTCAATGAATACTGACGAAAGGACGCTTTTATTAGACAACATTCCCACCGGCAGTAGTCGTCTAAAACAGGAGATAAAGCATGACTTGCTGGAAAACTGTTCCTCATCAAAATTATTTATGTTGAAAGAAACAAAGGTAAACTACCCGTACGAGGTGCTTAGTATGAATCCTATGCTGAGATGTGATTTCCTGCGCAAGAATGGAAACATAAACAGAAGGGACCAGGCAAATTTTTTGCCTTGGTTTGACTTTTCTGCGGTGGATAACCCTTCCAAGACATGTCTAGCCCGGATACCTGTAGGATTCCCTGTTGATTTTCCCTTGGAATCTCACAGTTCTCAGACTGATAGAAAGAGTTATTTCCATGCCAACCAAGAATGTGGCATAGATAGGCCTGATGTTGAAGATCCAAAAGTTTCTTGCAGTCATTTATCTTCAGGTTTGAAAGGTCCCGCTGAAGAAAATAAGTCAAATGCATCTGGGGGAAGTAGATGGGAGGGTATGCTTCTCAGATCAAATAACCCTGAAACTAGTGCACTTAGTGATTGCAGACAGAGCTCCTCTGGCACATTTGAATTACCACTAGATTTTGTTATAGACAAGTGTTTACTGCAGGAAATACTTCTTCAGTATCCTTCTCGATTCTTTCATTTGCTATTAGATATACGTATTTAAGTTTATCATTCGGCTGTAATTTCCTTTTCTAGGGGTGTTTTCTCACGAAAACATGTCATGACTATTCACGTATCACTTTTCCCTTAACAAAGAACAGATATAACTTCGTCAGTAAGCTAGCTATCAAGTTGCTGGAAGAAGGATTTGGCTTGAAAGAACATCTGCTAGCTCTACGTAGATATCATTTTATGGAGCTAGCAGATTGGGCAGATGTGTTTGTAGTGTCCCTTTGGCATCATGTAAGTAATGCTGTCAATCTATTTTGTTGTGATGATTCTTTTTCAATATCAACAGATAATGCTTATGTATATTTCCCTTCATTTGGATTCCTCAGAAATGGCTTGTTACGGAGGCAGATAAGAGAATTGCAGAAATCCAAGGGTTTCTAGAATCATCAATACAAAGATCATCATGTGAACGAGACACTTGTAAAGACAGGTTATTTTTGTACAAAAAACAAGACACAATGCATCTCCGGCCATCAACCATTGGTATGGTCTTCCACATCGCGAACTTATTAATTATGTCTGTTGGATTGTTGATCTGATTCTCTGATGTGTGCAATCTGCAGGAGTTCGTTCTTTTGATTTCCTAGGGTTGGGGTATCGAGTTGACTGGCCGATCAGTATAATTTTAACATGTGATGCGCTGAAAGCATATGCTGATGTATTCAGCTTTCTGGTTCAAGTGAAACTAGCAGCCTATGCATTAACTGACGTCTGGTGTTCACTGAAGGTAAAGGTTCAGCTTTGTTGATTCACTGCTTGTGACATATCACCTCTTTACGTAACATTTTCTGCAGTTTTTTTAAATTCTTCATTTCTATTGTCCTGCCTGATATATCTTGTAGTCTTCTGGGATTTGATGCCGCAGTGACTGTAATGTCTTTTTTAGGATGTACGACACACGATGCATGAGAATAAAGAGGGGATAGCGAAGCAAGAACTCCGGTGGTTAAACATATTGATGAAACTAAGGTAAATTTAAATAGAAAATCTTCATATTTAACATAATTTATTGGTGAACTCGTTGAGCGAAGTATCTATGAGGCAATGCGACTGCATGAGCTTAGGTATTGTAATCATATTTCGTCCGGCGCATGGCCGTTTATAAGAGCAACAGAAAACATTGATCCCAATCCATGCAATATAGGTGGAAAATGCTAAATGCCGTTTGATAAATGTTTTTGTATTGTTTATTCATCTCTGTGCTTGTATGATAACACAAAGCATTTTTTAGATAATGGATGTTCTCCGGGGTATCTTTGACGTCTTTATTCTCTGTGTCAGGCATCAGGTCAACCATTTTGTATCAACACTACAACAATATGTGCATTCGGAATTGTCTCACGTATCATGGTCCAAGTTCCTTCATTCCCTGAAGAATAAGGTCTGGGCTCTACACTCTATTTTGGTCAAAGTATAAAATATGCTTCTCTTATGGCCTGCTGAAATCTTATGTTACCTGAAAGGAAGATTCTTTGTTTGATTGTTGAGTTAGAGCGCATCAAAGCGAACTTCTGTATGATTTTCTTGTAAATCCAGTGGCGGGTTTTCACTTGAACTGGTATCCTGCATCATAAGAATTAAACATGACACGTACTCTGTTTTCTTTTCAGGTGAAGGATATGATGGATCTTGAGTCTGTGCATATGGTTTATCTAAGTGAAGCTCTGCGCATGTAAGTCTTGTAATCTATCGGTTTTCAGAAGAAGCCATAATTCATTTGCAGAAGCAAAAAAAAAAAAACATTTGCGTCTGATCTGATTATACAACATACACATATGCCAGATGTTTCCTATCTGACGAAACCCTAGTCGTATCAGACGTCATAGAGAACATATTACAGTGCGCACTGGACTTCCGGTCTTGTCTTCCCCGAGGCACAGGTCGAGTTCCAAACGATTCATGGACAAAGACGTTAGGCATAGACACATGTCAGGTAAAAGAAGAAGCTACCAAATTCTTTTTTTTTTGGTTGTTGTTGCTATTGTTGTTGCGAGAGGAGCGTTGTGTTTTTTTATTTTAAATATTTTATTCAAAACATGAAACAGGTGATGATGGTGAAGCAGAAGTTTGAGAAAGAGATGAAGGATCTGTATATGTGTCACCGGAGATCACCAAAACATGGGATGTTTGGGCTCTCTCGCTTCTGGGATTGCCTCAACTTCAACCTTTACTATTCAGAGATCCTTCATGACTCTAGTAACATCTTCCCTCTTATTCCTTAGAAATCCAATATCTGATATTCTTCTCTTGTAACTTGTGTGAATTCTCTTGAGTTTTAATTCGCACAATTAAGTATCAAATTAGTTCTCTTGCTAATGGTCTTCTTTTAAAAAAAAATATTTAAGTTTCTCCTAGCCGTTAAAAAAGTCGTTTTGATACTACTCTCGTTCGCTTAACTGTCACCTCCATATCTTTTTGTGCTTTGATTTCAACACACTTTTCACACAGAGAATCACACACTTTTCACACACAGAATCATTGTGCTTCTCTATTATTACTAAAGCTGTTCTTTTTTTGTATTGTTTAATCAATAAAGTTGTTTTTCCCCCGTTACTTTGAAAAGGTATTCATATATGATATGATTGCTCTTTGCGTTGTAGCCCATAAAAAACCTTAAAAGATCAAAAATCAATCATAATTTTATGGTAGGAAGGCATCTATTTGCAACGTGTGATAAGATAAGCTATTACATTTTTGGTTAAAGATTTGTACATATACATATTGTTTCCTTTAGTTGGGGATTAAACCATTTGGAAACGTAACACAAGTGTAGGAAAATATAATATAGGAAAAGTCAAAATAGACTCAATTTAGTGGTGAAAGCGATTGTCCTGAAAGATCTGAGAGTCGGTAAGATATCTCTTTTAGACGTGGACAAAACAGGAGTCAGACTAAGTATGAACCATAAGTGAGAGAGAGAGAGAGAGAGAGAATGAGCTTGGTTTTCGCCATTAATGGACAACGGTTCGAGCTTGCCCTCTCCTCCGTGGACCCTTCAACAACTCTGTTAGAGTTCCTCCGCTACCAGACTCCTTTCAAGAGCGTCAAGCTCAGCTGCGGCGAAGGTCAGTAACTAACTACTTCATTACCCTTTTCGTCTTCCTTCTTTCACAACACTTCTTCTTCTTGTCTGCTTTTTTTTAAAGGAGGATGTGGTGCTTGTGTTGTTCTCCTCTCCAAAACGATCCCATCCTCAAAAAAGTGGAAGATTTCACAGTCACCTCTTGCCTCACACTCCTCTGCACCATAAACCGTTGCAGCGTCACAACATCAGAAGGACTTGGAAACAGCAGAGACGGTTTCCACACCATCCACGATCGCTTTTCCGGTTTCCACGCCTCTCAGTGTGGTTTCTGCACGCCCGGAATGTCTGTTTCTCTCTTCTCTGTTCTCTTAGACTCTCAATCTTCCTCCTCCTCTTCCTCTGAGTTCACAGCTGTCGAAGCAGAGAAAGCTGTCTCCGGGAACTTGTGCCGGTGTACCGGATACCGTCCGATCGTCGACGCTTGCAAGAGCTTTGCTTCTGATGTAGACATCGAGGATCTCGGTTTCAACTCTTTCTGTAAGAAGACTAGTTTGCCACGGTTTGATAGCGAGGACCGTGTCTGTACATTTCCAGAGTTTCTCAAGGAGGATGAGAGTAAGTCTATTGACTCTGGAACGGCGCTTAGATGGTGCAGCCCGGCGAGTGTCGAGGAGCTTCGAATTATACTTAAAGTTTGTAAGGCTAATGGTGATCATGTAGTACTAGTTGCGGGTAATACTAGTACAGGATACTACAAGGATGAAAAAGAGCGGGATTACGATAATAAATACGTGGATCTTACTCGAATAGCCGAGATGAGAAACATAAGAGAAAGTCACGATCGGGTTGAGATAGGAGCTGCGGCGACGATATCTAAAGTGATCGCTGCTCTAAAAGAGATCAATAATAAGCACAAAATGTTTGGGAAGCTCGCTTCTCATATGGAGAAGATCGCCGCCAGGTTTGTCAGGAACTCTGCTAGCGTTGGAGGAAATCTTGTTATCGCTCAGAGGAAAGGCTTTCCTTCCGACATGGCCACTATACTTCTTGCAGCTGGCGCATCGGTTAACATCATGAGCTCTTCGTCGAGAGGAGGAGGATGCGAGAAGGTGACACTTGAACAGTTTCTCCAGGGACCTCCTCTCGATGCTTATGATCTGGTTCTGAGTATCGAAATACCGTTTTGGCATCGTCGTCGTGAAGCAAACTCTGGAGAGTTGGTGTTTGAAACCTACAGAGCATCGCCTCGTCCGCAGGGAAGCGCTCTGGCTTACTTGAACGCTGCTTTCTTAGCTGAAGTGAAGGATGATAAAAAAGTGATTAGCTGTAGACTGGCTTTCGGAGCTTTCGGAGCTTACGAGCTTACACCTAATGGCGTAAGGAAGTTGAGGATTTCCTCTCCGGTAAAGTAATCACTTACAACGTTCTGTATCAAGCTATTACCTTACTTGGCAACATCGTTAAGCCACAAGAGGGTACAAGCAATCCTGCTTATAGATCAAGCTTAGCTCCAGGCTTTCTTTTCAACTTCTTTCACTCTTTACTAATAACAGCAGAGAAACATGTGTACCACCACATGGATCAGCCGATGTTGTCTTCTTCACAGCGTCTTCCTCCCATAGACAAAGAATTTTATCCGGTTGGTGATCCTGCTACTAAATCAGGAGCTTCACTTCAAGCTTCTGGGGAGGCTGTTTATGTGGATGATATTCCAGCGCCCACGAACTGCCTCTACGGAGCTTTCATCTACAGCACAAAGCCATCCGCAAAGATAAAAGGTATTCGTTTCAAGGAAAACTCGGTACCTGATGGAGTTGTTGCAGTCATTTCTTGCAAGGATGTTCCTAAAAGTGGAAAGAATGTCGGTTTTAAGTTTGCATCTTTCACTGAGCCCTTATTCGCGGATGAGTTCACCGTTCATGTTGGCCAATGTATCGCACTCGTGGTAAGTCTAATGGTCAATGATGAACACTATAGATAATTTATTAAAGATTCCAACTAAATTTTTTCTTTTTTTTTTTTACAAATTTAGAGGTTTAAATTTTCTTTTTTTTTTTTTGTTTTTGGTTAAGACCAGTATTTCATTAGGCTTTGCGCAGAACTGGCCGTCCTGGCTTTAAGTTATGTTCCATCATCACTAGCATCAAAAAACATAAAAAAAATTGAAGGTTGCGGATACGCAGAGACATGCGGATACTGCAGCTAGTCTTGCGGTAGTTGATTACGAAACAAAGGATTTGGAACCACCCATCTTGTCAGTGGAAGAGGCTGTTAAGAAATCTAGCATGTTTGAGATTTATCCTTTCTTATACCCACAACAAGTTGGAGACACATCAAAAGGAATGTCTGAAGCTGATCATCGAATTCTCAGCTCCCAAGTATGCATTGTGATTCTAGTCTAGCTCTCACTCTTTCTCTCTCTCTCCATCACATTTTTTTTGTAATATGAAACAGATAAGACTTGGGTCGCAATACTTCTTCTACATGGAGACACAAACAGCTCTAGCAGTGCCAGATGAAGACAACTCCATTGTAGTGTATAGTTCATGTCAGATCCCTCAGTACGTACACTCCACGGTCGCTTCTTGCCTAGGCATCCCTGAAAACAAGGTCCGCGTCATAACAAGACGTGTCGGTGGAGGTTTTGGAGGCAAAGCTGTCAAATCAATGCCGGTTAGTTTTCATGTGTCATCTCATAAAAGTAGTACCAATAAATAATTTAATAATTTTTTTTTTTTGCATTGTATCAGGTTGCAGCAGCATGTGCTGTTGCTGCTAACAAACTGCAGCGTCCTGTGCGGACATACGTAAACCGTAAGACGGATATGATCATGACTGGTGGGAGGCATCCAATGCAGATAACCTACAGCGTTGGTTTCAAATCCACAGGGAAGATCACAGCTTTGGAGCTAGAGATACTCATTGACGCAGGAGCCACTCTAGGCTTAAGCATGTTGATGCCGTCGAATATCATAGGGGCGCTGAAGAAGTACAACTGGGGAGCCTTATCTTTCGATATCAAACTCTGCAAAACGAACCTCGTGAGCAAAGCAATCATGAGAGCGCCAGGGGATGTTCAGGGCACGTATATCGCCGAAGCCGTGATCGAAAACGTAGCATCTAGCCTCTCCTTGGAGGCAGATACCGTAAGAAAGATTAATCTCCATACGTACGAGAGCTTGGCTCTCTTCTACAAGAATGCTGCTGGGGAGCCAGACGAGTATACTCTGTCTTCCATGTGGGATAAGCTGGGCGTGTCTTCCAAGTTCGAAGAGCGGGTTTCGATTGTGGGAGAGTTCAACGGGTCTAACATATGGAGAAAACGAGGGATATCTCGAGTACCGATCATTTATCCGGTTTCGATGTTTGCAACTCCAGGGAGAGTAAGCGTTTTGAGCGATGGAACGGTAGTTGTTGAGGTCGGTGGGATCGAGCTGGGACAAGGGTTATGGACAAAGGTGAAGCAGATGACTAGCTATGCTCTCGGTTCGCTCAAATGCGATGGAGCTGAAGAGATACTGGAGAAGATAAGAGTTGTACAGTCAGATACGTTAAGTATGGTCCAAGGAAACTATACAGGAGGTAGCACAACATCCGAGGGAAGCTGCGCAGCTGTTCGTCTCTGCTGCGAAACCTTGGTCAAGAGATTGAAACCTCTGATGGAGAAATCGGGTGGTCCCATCAGCTGGAATAAATTGATTTCTCAGGTTTTTTAAAGAGACTCACTGATTGCTTCTTGATTTTTTTTTCTTTCATTAATTATTCTTTTATGTACAAACGCAGGCCTATGCTCAGTCAGTGAGCTTATCAGCTAGTGACTTGTATACTCCAGAAGAAACTCCCACAAAGTACCTTAACTATGGTGTTGCAGTTAGCGAGGTAAGCTTCTTTCTCTCTTTTGTGTATTCTCCCAGAGAAATCGAGTAACTTTTGGTAATATTAATTATCAATCAAATATATAGGTTGAGGTAGACCTTGTGACCGGACAGACAGACCACGGTTCTACAGACAGATATCTTATATGACTCCGGAAAAAGCCTCAATCCGGCTGTCGATTTAGGACAGGTGAATTATTATAATAATAATAGTAGAGCACACAAACACATACACACTGATGATATTCTTCTTCCCTTACAATTGTGATGGTTTTTTTTATTTTTTTTTAATTCGGTCTTCAGATTGAAGGAGCTTTTGTGCAAGGACTTGGTTTTTTCATGCTTGAAGAGTACTTAACCGATTCAGAAGGACTGCTTATGACGGACAGCACATGGACATACAAGATACCGACTGTAGATACCATCCCAAGACAGTTCAACGTCGAGATGCTGAACAGTGGACGCCATGAAAAGCGTGTACTCTCTTCTAAAGGTCCGTAGTTTTTACACACACAAAAAATTAAAAAAAAAACATTTTCAGATATTTAGGAATCAACTTTTCAATCATATAGTTTTTTTTTTGTATGTAAATACAGCTTCAGGAGAGCCTCCTTTGCTACTGGCAGCTTCGGTGCACTGCGCTACAAGAGAGGCGATTAAAGAAGCGCGGAAACAGCTAAGGATGTGGAAGGGTGAGAATGGTCCGAGTTTAATGTTTCAGTTGCCAGTTCCAGCTTCAATGCCCGTTGTCAAGGAGCTATGTGGTTTAGACGTCGTTGAAAGCCATTTGGAGTGGAAATCCCTAGTTAACTCGAGTTTATGAGTTAACAGAAAATCTTTATATGCTTAAGACTAGGTGTTTCGATATAATTATCTTATACTTAATATACATAGCGTTACTAATTCAAACACCAGTTGATTGTTATGCTTTCAAAGAACGACTAAAATCACAAAGACATAACAATTTATAAGGTTCTTGTCGATTGTTTAGCAAAATGGGAGATCAAGCGAGTGGCGTCTACTACCTAACAGTATATAACACCACTGCCAACAAATTATAAGGTTCTTTTCTTATTTCTGGTACGGTTCAAACAAAACAAAGCATAAAGCTGTTTTTACATAAGAACGAAAAAAAACAGTCTCCAATTTAAGCCCGAGAAAACGTTTAGACACAACTGCAAAGCTAAGTGATGCTGCTGCTGCTGCTGCTGCTGCTTAGTGAAGGCTGCGCATGATGCCATGAATGTATCCTCCGGTCATAATGAAAGACATGAAGGACACGACTCCAGCCGGAAATATCTTCTTGGAACCCATGTACCGAGTTCCCATCACCCACGTTAATGCACCCGCCATCACTTTTTTGTTTAACAAAACACAATTCTCAGGCGTTATTATGAGAGAATATAGTTTTTTTTCATTCATAGAGAAAAAAAGTAAAAAAAAAAAACCTCTGTTCTTTCCTTACCTACACCAATGGTTGAAGCAAGAACAGGTTTAGTAGGGAGCTCACGGAAGACAAAGAGCAGAACAGCAGCTGAAACTCCACCCGCAATCGCTGATTTCTGGCTTCCGCTCTTCACATAACCCATCAGCCCACCAACTGTTACATATTGAATCATCACTTTTAGAGGTAAAGCATAACGGATTGAATACATTTCTCAATAAGTCAACTTCATAGTTTAGATAAGCCAAATTCAAAAAAACAGAAACCCTAAAAAGCGAATCTGACCTCCGACAAGGAAGGCGTAACCGAGAGTCAACTTCTGCGACATGGACAAAGGCGTCTTCCCACCACTCTCCTCTTTCTCCTCATTATCATCGCCGCCTCCCCCGCCGCCGCCGAACTTGTCCCCTCCGATTCCACCATCACTTCCTCCTCCGCCGATCGCAGGTTCAACTTCAACAGATTTGGCTCCCGAATCTACTGCGCATCTAACCGTAATAGTCTTGGCACCGAAGGGGAGTCTTTGGTGACGACCGGATTTGAACGCTAGAGGATGGAAACCTTTGGAGTTAGTGAAGGCGAGACTTTGGATCGGTGAAGAAGCAGAAGGGGTGAGGAGGAGCCTGGGTCTCACGTTAAGGAGAGAAGACTGTGCCGGCGAACTCAGTAGCAACTCCGCCATTTTCTTCGTTTTGACAACTAAATAATTTGCCAAACAAAGTCAAAAGAGATGGCGATCGATTCTGAAATGGTGCGACTCAAGGAAGAAGAACAGATACACTTTTTGGGCTGATTACTCACTCTCTTCGTCACAATTTCCTCAGGCTCTTGCATTTGGGCCAACAATAATGGGCCTTAAAGGTAAAGCTACGCACTATTCAGTATGACCCACCATATATAGATTTGACAGCATGGTCGTTCCTTAGTATAAGAAAATTACTCCATGTGCACATAAAAATAACTAAAATTCAGTATCTGACCAAAAACACCCCTCTTTCTCTTCCTATATCTTTCTAATCTCTCACTGAAAATCACTAAAAATCTAATTACTCCTTTTTTTTTGTTTTTTTTTTGGCAAATAGGCCCTAGATTATAACACATTTGTTGTTGTTATTTTCTTAAACATTACATTTTATTAAGTTTGGACTTTTAGTTTAGAGTTTTCAATGGTTTAAATAACAAGCATCATATTTTAATACATCTAGTGATAAAAATATAAATTATCAACATATTTTACTAGTAACTAGTTACTGCTTTAAAATAATTTATTATATTTATGTAAACTATAAACACATCAAATTAAAAAAAAATTAAAAACTTAAAATAAAATATGAAAAACAAAAATTAAAATCTAAAAACACTTATGTGTTAACTATTTTCAGGTTTTAACAATCAAAATATTTTGATATATTTTAGTGGTGATTTCTAAATATTTTAATAGTTTTTGTATACTTTAAATAAATCAGTAGTTTTTAGAAAACTAAAAATATAGCACAACCAAAATATAAAAAATAAAATATTCAAAAGTCAAAACCAATATCTGTAAATTAAAAACCAAAATCTAAAACTTTAAAATCAAAAAGGTAAAAGTAAAAACTACTAGTAAAAAGTTAAAGCCTAAGTTTTTTTTTTTTTTTTGTAACCATAGCCTAAGTTATATAAAACAAAAGAAAAATCTGACAGAGAAACCGGAATAAATAAAGCTTGAAAATTCCGGTTCAAATGGGCGTGACATCGTTTCGACGAGTAAGACATTTCCTTCCTGTTATTTAAAAGGAAAAAAACGAGAAAATAGATCTAGCTAGTGGCTCGTTTCGCTGCTTCAGATCTCTCTTCCTCTTCGGTCAATGGAATAAATCAAAACAACCAGAGAGCACAGGCATTTTCTCTCTCCAGAGAGAGATTCAATTCCCTCGACGATCTACTTCTATTTCTATTTCGTTCGATCGATCGAAGTGTTTGATTGTTTTTAGGGGGAATTTCGCGAATAAGATATGGCGGCAGGTGGATTCGTGACCCGAGCATTCGAGACGATGCTCAAGGAATCTGGAGGCAAGAAGTTTCCTGATCTCCAGAAAGCCATTCAAGCGTATCAAGGTTCAGATCTCCCTCTCTCATCTGCTAGTTGTTAGGCCTTAGATCAACTTTGTATCTGTGAACGCGCTATGCGAATTAGGTTGCTTAGTTCTACGGTAGGATAAGGAGAAGTCTGCTTAGGTGTCAATTGATCTTTATACTTCCTTTGAACTTCCGATATTTTTTGCTAACTAGTTTAGCTCCCATTTTGTGATTTTTTACAGATGGTTCCAAGGTTGTTACACAGCCTCCTGCATCCTCGAGCGTAGATGAAGGTGACGGTGCAAAAACTGGAGGAGAAGCAGATCAACCGAGTGGTGAAGTGGCCGAGTCAAAAAGCGGGACTATCAACATTTCCTTAGCAAATGCTGGACACACATTAGGCGGAGCTGAAGTGGAGCTTGTTCTGAAGCCTCTACGCCTTGCATTTGAGACGAAGAACTTGAAGATTTTTGATGCTGCTTTGGACTGTCTTCATGTATGCCTTTTTTTTTCTTTCTTATTTCTTTAAAATTTGCTTTTCTAAGATTCCTGTAAGTCTGTTATGTATCTCCTCCAGTCCTTCTATTGATGTTCTGTAAATGTTTGTTGCAAGCAGAAACTCATTGCCTACGATCATTTGGAGGGGGATCCGGGTTTGGATGGCGGGAAGAATTCTGCACCTTTCACCGACATTCTAAACATGGTTTGCGGCTGTATTGATAATTCATCACCAGATAGGTATGTGCCCTCTGTGTTTCCAAAACTTCTTGAGATTGTCCACACCAGTTCTTAAAGCTGAAAATTTTGTGCAGCACTGTACTTCAAGTGCTGAAGGTTCTTCTTACAGCTGTTGCTTCAGGAAAGTTCAAAGGTAAGCCCCTGATGTAGAAAGCTATGTTTTGTAACTCTTAGATGGCTGAACCGGTTTCGTATTTATTGTTCTTGCAATATCAAATTAGATTTCTTATAATATGTTTTGATCGCAGTACACGGGGAACCATTGCTGGGAGTTATTCGAGTTTGCTATAATATTGCTCTAAACAGGTATACTTTCTCTCCTTTTATCAGAGTTTTTTTCATCACTCCAGTTGTAATCTCTAAATGCAGTTTTTACATGTAGCAAGAGCCCAATAAACCAAGCAACGTCTAAAGCAATGTTGACTCAGATGATAAGCATTGTATTCCGGAGAATGGAAACTGACATTGTAAGGAATTTGAATTTCTCAGTGTGGCGTTTGTTTTATTGATTGCGTAAAAACAAAGTAGCTGTTGTATGGATGCGCTGATAATTGAATGTACAATTTTAGGTGTCCACATCATCTTCAGCGTCTCAGGAAGAACATGCTTCAGGCGACCGTTCAAACCTTAAAACTGAAGAAATTATTGCAGCTGACCAAAGTGAGAAAGAAATGACATTAGGAGATGCACTCACTCAAGCAAAAGACACAACTCTGGCTTCTGTTGAAGAGTTGCAGACCCTTGTGGGCGGTGCTGATATTAAGGTTGGTCTTGAGCTTATATCTCAAACTTTTCTCAGTTGCCGTGGTGCTTTACAGTTTCCAGAAAAAGGATTATTAAAAAAGGTTATAAATATAAATTCCTAGTAAAAGAGAAATGCATATATTTTGTAGCGTTTCTTTTATAGACCGACGTCGTATACTCGTTGTTTCGTTTGGATAAGTAGAGATATTTGGTAGTCATTTGTCTTCGCACGCCCCGCTCATTATATAGTTCTGTGACGTATGCATCTCGTATGCTCTATAGAATCTCCTGACTGAATTTTGTAAGAAATATAATTTTGTGAGTCTGGAAGAAGTTCTCGAAGATTGTTTCTTCAGTCTTGTATATTGTTGTTGGCTTCTGCGGAGATGAAGCTCTTAATTCTTTGATCAGGGTTTAGAAGCCGCCCTTGACAAAGCTGTGCATCTTGAAGATGGCAAGAAGATAAAACGGTACTGTTCATACCACTCTGCAGAATATCTGAATTTAAGTTTTTCCTAAACAAGTTAACGCACATGCCTGTCTTACACCTATAATCTTACTTATGACTGAACATACTTTATGCCCATACTTACCTGTTACGATTAGGAAATAATGGGTTCGGCTTGTTTGCTTTGTAAAAGGCATGTCTTCTTATTCGATTCATTTTAATTCCGTAGGGGCATCGAGCTAGAGAGCATGAGTATTGGACAGCGTGATGCATTGCTAGTTTTCCGCACCCTTTGCAAGGTTGGATTTTTGAGGGTTCCATTTCTCTATCTTTGACTAGCTATATGTGGTGCTTCTGTGACATATTTTCCAAGTTTTGTATCAGATGGGCATGAAAGAAGATAGTGATGAAGTCACAACCAAGACCCGTATATTGTCTCTTGAACTTCTTCAGGTAAACTTAGTTACATCATATGAACTTTTATTATTGTATAGTCAAATAGAGCTGTAATACATGATTGTTCTTACTTCTTACTATGAACTGTCTGTTGCATTCTGCCTAAATATCTGAGACATGCCTTGTGTTCTAGGTTGTATTTACACTCATAACAGTTACTGTCCATCTTCATAACTTTAATGTTGTGCAAGGCCTATATTCACCGCTTTGCTTACGCTGAGCTTCAGAAAACATAGAAGGATTGATGACATTGTTACTAATGTTGCAATTCTCTGAAGGTTCTTTTTGTTTGTTAGTTTGACCATCTTTTCTGCAACATATACGTTTGCAATATGCAGGGTATGCTAGAAGGAGTTAGTCATTCGTTTACGAAGAACTTTCACTTTATTGATTCAGTGAAAGCGTACCTCTCATATGCATTGTTGCGAGCTTCAGTTTCTCAGTCTTCCGTCATATTTCAGGTTTGATTTTCCAATTCTTGTAGATCTTTGAGGATTCACTTTAGAATGTTGTATCTAACTAGAATTTATCTTCTGACAGTATGCATCTGGTATATTCTCCGTGCTTTTGCTTCGGTTCAGAGATAGTTTAAAAGTAAGCATCTGATGTCTCCTGTTTAAAATTTCTTCTTTGCGATGATTGTTACCTTTTACCACATTTCTGATCCTAAATCTCATTTTTAGGGTGAAATTGGTATCTTTTTCCCCATCATCGTCTTACGATCATTAGATAGCTCAGAGTGTCCCAATGACCAAAAGATGGGTGTTCTTAGGTAAAATGTTATTCTGCTCTGTATTATCTGTTAAACCAATATACTATCACTTTTTCTGTGAATTTGACCAATTTTTTTTGTGTTTTGTTTTTCGCAGGATGCTTGAAAAAGTCTGTAAAGATCCTCAGATGCTTGTTGATGTTTATGTAAACTACGATTGTGATCTAGAGGCCCCGAACTTGTTTGAACGCATGGTGTGTTCCATTTTCTTCTTGTTTATATAACTACTGTATGTCAGCAATGTGACTAATAGCTAGGGCTCACATTGCATCTTTTTCCTTTCTTCTAGGTAACAACGCTCTCCAAAATTGCTCAAGGGACTCAAAGTACTGATCCCAATCCTGCCGTTGCTTCGCAAACAGCTTCAGTTAAAGGTTCTTCCCTTCAGGTAGGCGTCATGTCACGTTTGCTATACCTGCACCCATAAATAAATTTCTAAATTGCTATTAGTTTGTTTATTTGATCTGGTTCCTTGTGAAGTATTGGATAATCAATTAGGAGAACCTTTTTCTTAAAATTTTCCAGTGCCTGGTGAACGTTCTTAAATCACTTGTTGATTGGGAGAGAATAAGGAGAGAGGCAGAAAATAGTACAAGACATGTAAACGAGGACTCTGATTCTGCTGGGGAGCCAATTGAAACCAAAAGTAGGGAAGATGTGCCAAGCAACTTTGAGAAGGCTAAAGCTCATAAATCCACAATGGAGGCTGCTATCTCCGAGGTTATTATTGTTTAACATCCTGATGGTTGTCACTATAATAATGACATTGCTAACGCATTGGTAATGATTTTTGCAGTTCAACAGGAATTCTGTGAAGGGTATAGAATATCTAATAGCAAACAAGTTGGTCGAAAGGAATCCTGCTTCAGTTGCTCAGTTTCTAAGAAGTACTTCGAGTTTAAAAAAGGTGCGACAGTCGTATTGTGCAGAATTTATGTTCCGTATTTATAGGTGGGGTATAACCATTCTTATGTGTAGGTCATGATTGGCGATTACCTGGGCCAACACGAGGAGTTTCCTCTTGCTGTTATGCATGCATATGTTGATTCAATGAAATTTTCAGAAATGAAGTTTCATACAGCTATTCGTGAATTTCTCAAAGGTTTCAGACTTCCAGGAGAAGCTCAAAAAATTGATCGCATTATGGAAAAGTTTGCAGAGAGGTAATGATATGTTCTCCTTAGATCGTCTTTTGAGTTAAATACAAATATTAAGCTTTTATTTATTACTTGATTTGAAAATCTATATTTGTCTATTTATCTTTTTTCCCCATTGGTAGCTAACATTTTCTTTCCACTGTTTTCTTTGAGTAGATATTGCGCAGACAATCCGGGTCTTTTCAAGAATGCAGATACTGCCTATGTTCTAGCCTATGCAGTTATCATGTTAAATACAGATGCGCATAATCCAATGGTTTGGCCTAAAATGTCAAAATCTGATTTTATACGTATGAATGCTACAACTGATCCCGAAGATTGTGCTCCAACTGAACTTCTGGAAGAGATATATGATTCTATTGTAAAAGAAGAGATAAAACTCAAAGATGATGACAGCAGCATAAGGAAAATCAACAGTCAAAGGCCAGGAGGAGAAGGTGGTCTTGTCAGTATTCTTAATCTGGGTTTGCCAAAACGAATATCAGCAGCCGATGCTAAGTCTGAGACTGAGGATATTGTTAGGAAAACACAGGAAATTTTCAGAAAGGATGGAGTGAAAAGAGGAGTCTTCCACACTGTAGAGCAAGTGGACATAATAAGGCCCATGGTTGAAGCTGTTGGGTGGCCTCTGCTTGCTGCTTTCTCCGTTACAATGGAAGTAGGTGATAACAAACCAAGAATTCTTCTCTGCATGGAAGGATTTAAAGCTGGCATACATATTGCTTTTGTTCTTGGAATGGATACAATGCGCTATGCCTTTCTAACATCGCTTGTCAGGTAAACCTGCAACGCTTATTTCATACTGCCTTTTATGTTTTAGTGTGGAGTATTTATTTAGGTTTCGTTGTGTATTGGCTATTTATGTAAACTACAGAAATCTGTGGCATATTGATTATTTTTCGCCAAACTGTCCATAGGTTTACGTTCTTGCATGCTCCAAAAGAAATGCGGAGCAAAAATGTTGAAGCATTAAGGATATTACTGGCTCTGTGTGACTCAGAACCTGATACCCTTCAAGATACCTGGAATGCAGTTTTAGAATGTGTTTCTCGGCTTGAATTCATTGTTTCTACTCCTGGGATTACTGCAACAGTAATGCATGGATCAAACCAGATATCCAGGGATGGGGTTGTTCAATCATTGAAGGAATTAGCTGGGAGACCGGCTGAACAAGTTTTTGTAAACAGTGTGAAGCTGCCCAGCGAATCTGTTGTGGAATTCTTTACTGCTCTATGTGGTGTTTCAGCGGAAGAACTGAAACAGTCTCCTGCCCGGGTTTTCAGCTTGCAGAAGCTCGTTGAGATCAGTTATTACAATATAGCTCGTATTCGAATGGTACTCTTCTGATAGTCTTCTAATCTTCTAAGTGCATGGTTACATATGATAGGTGACAACACATACCGAATCCTTGCACCTCATGCAATGTATACGCTAAGAATAAGCAGCCTTAACCATAACATAATCAGAAAGTCAAGTGGGAAATATGTTAATGTTGCTCTCTGTTCTGTTTTGGTGTCTGTTATAAAACTGTTTTCCGACTCCCTTGTCTAAGTAATGTTGAAGTGCTGTTAGATTTTGTGTCTCTCGTTTAAGTAATGTTGAAGTGCTGATAGATTATGTATCTTAGGCTATATGACATAATTTGTGTTTGCTTTTCACATACCAGGTCTGGGCAAGAATATGGTCTGTCCTTGCTGATCATTTCGTATCCGCTGGTAGCCATCATGATGAAAAGATTGCAATGTATGCCATAGATTCTCTTAGACAGCTCGGGATGAAGTATTTGGAACGTGCTGAGCTCACCAATTTCACCTTTCAAAATGATATTCTCAAACCGTTCGTTATTATCATGCGGAATACTCAAAGTCAGACCATAAGGAGTTTAATTGTTGACTGCATCGTTCAGGTTGCTTGCTGGTCTTTGCTAATTTGAATATTAATATGTTTCCTTTGTTTTTGTTACTCAGTTGTATGCAGCCATATTTTCATCACCTAATCAATCTTTTTTTCTTTTAGATGATCAAATCTAAAGTTGGAAGTATAAAATCGGGATGGAGGAGTGTTTTTATGATATTTACAGCAGCTGCAGATGACGATGTTGAATCCATAGTTGAAAAATCATTTGAGAATGTGGAGCAAGGTAACAAACTGTCCATCAAACTCTTGAAATTTTATCATAGTTTTAGTGTATTTTCTCATTCCATTGTTTGGATAGACGTTTTTGTAACCACTAGTTTGTTTGCAGTTATTCTGGAACACTTTGACCAGGTGATCGGTGACTGCTTCATGGATTGCGTCAACTGTCTCATCCGGTTTGCCAATAACAAAGCTTCAGACCGGATAAGCCTGAAAGCTATTGCCCTTCTCAGAATATGCGAGGATCGGCTTGCAGAGGTATGATTTCAAGTTAAATGTAGCTTGACATTTCAGCATTTAACTCTTCAGTTATAACTTTACTCTTATATCCCACACTCCTTTCTGTTCGTATCTACTTTTTGCTCTGTCTTTAAATTCCCGCACATTTCTCGGTCTTCAGATTTCCTCACTTTCTTGTAAGTTCTCCCTCTGGAACTACATTTACTCATTTGGCTAGCGTGTGATGATTCTTAGGGACTTATACCGGGTGGTGTTCTCAAGCCCGTCGATACCAATGAGGATGAAGCTTTTGATGTGACAGAGCATTACTGGTATCCGATGCTTGCTGGTTTATCTGATCTCACATCAGATTTTAGACCTGAAGTTAGAAACTGCGCACTGGAGGTGTTGTTTGATTTGCTGAATGAAAGAGGCAAAAAGTTCTCCACGCCTTTCTGGGAAAGCATCTTCCATCGCATCTTGTTTCCAATTTTCGATCATGTGAGTCATGCTGGAAAGGAAGGTTTAATATCGTCGGGGGATGTTCAATTTCGTGAAACAAGCATTCATTCCCTTCAGCTCCTCTGCAATCTCTTTAATACATTCTACAAGGTACTGATGAAGATTTTTAATTTGTTCTCTCTGTCCGCATCCAATCCATTGTTTCTCAATTAATTTTCACACCTGCTGCAGTATATGTCATGTTTATCACACGAAACCGTACAGAAAATGTTTCTTCTTGACATGCAAAGTTAGAACATATTATTGTGTGCTGCGAATTTGACCATTGGATTTTCACCTTTGGAGCAGGAAGTTTGTTTTATGCTGCCACCACTTTTAAGCTTGCTCCTTGACTGTGCGAAGAAATCAGATCAGACGGTTGTTTCAATTTCTTTAGGAGCACTGGTTCACCTCATAGAGGTTGGAGGCCACCAATTTAGTGAGGGCGACTGGGATATGCTCTTGAAAAGCATAAGGTCACCCATCTTTCATCACCAAAAAGTTCATCTACAAATGTTGCTATCTAACTTTTTTTTTTCTTTCGGTTTCTAGAGATGCATCATACACAACTCAACCGCTGGAGCTATTAAATGATTTGGGTTTTGACAATCCGAATAAGAACCTGGTTGTGACAGGAGATATAGAGGCTGATGCCACTGCTTCTCCACGAGTTGATCATAATAATCCGGATAATAATGGGAAAGGCTCCCCCCAGGCATCTCCAAGGGTTGGTACTCCTGGAGCTTCCCAAGAATCTGTAAAACAGTTCAAGGATGATAATTCTGAAGGTTTCCTCTTTAAACATTTTAGAATAGTTGAAAGACAATTGAATTTTGTGTAACGCCATGTTTTTTTGACTTTGATGTTCCCTCGTGAAGGTCGTCCTTCGTCATCTGGAAGGTCACAAAAAGAAGGGGATGATCCGAGTATCCAGCGGACTCAGACTTTTGGCCAGAGATTCATGGACAATCTCTTTCTCAGGAATCTCACATCTCAACCAAAGAGCTCTGCTGCAGAGGTGTCTGTACCCTCTTCTCCACATAAGGTAATTAATTATGCACGAGCACACACCCTGGCTGGCTTGTCATACATACTTCTCTCGTTTCGCCGAGTAAATATGATAAATAGAGGAATACTCATCAATAATTACTACTTCCTCCTGCAGCAGGTGGATCCTGCAGAGCCCGACAACAGAGAAGAAGAGAGCCCAGCTCTTGGAACTATTAGAGGCAAATGCATCACACAATTACTACTACTTGGTGCTATCAACAGTATCCAGGTATTAAGATGTCTTCTCTATTTATAGCTATATACTGTATGGTCTTAGGGCACAAACTCTTAACATTGCATCTTTCTGTGTTTGATGTTAATTCTGCAGAAAAAATACTGGAGTAATTTGAAAACAGCACAGAAGATAGCCATCATGGACATCTTATTCTCTTTCATAGAATTTGCTGCTTCCTACAATTCATATTCTAACCTCAGAACCCGAATGAATCACATTTCCGCGGAAAGGTTAGAGGAACAAAACAAAGCCTTTGGACTGAGTTATATAGTTTAAGACATTATTCATCTTCCAACAATTCGTTTATACTACAGGCCACCTCTAAACCTTCTCCGACAAGAGCTAGAAGGAACCAACATATATATGGATGTCTTACATAAGACAACAACTGGGCTTGGGGATGCTGCATCCGATGACACTGAAGATAAACTCGAAGGTGCAGCTGAAGAAAAGCTGGTGTCCTTCTGTGAACAAGTGCTGAAAGAAACATCTGATCTCCAGTCCTCTTTGGGGGAGTCTACCAACATGGATGTTCACCGGGTACTTGAGCTACGTTCTCCCGTGATTGTCAAGGTAATAAATTAATAAATATAATAATAATAATAATACATCGCTAAGATTATATATAAAATAAAATAAACTAAGGATAATTTGCTGATGTCATCTTGTTCCAGGTTCTGGAAGGAATGTGCTTCATGAACAACAAAATATTCAGGAAACACATGAGAGAGTTCTACCCTCTCCTCACGAGGCTTGTCTGCTGTGAACAGGCAAGTTCCACCTTTAATTAAACATGTTCTAGTTTCATCTATAGACAAACGTTATTATAACCGGTAGAGTTTTTAATTTTATTTTCTGTTTGCAGATGGACATACGAGGTGCATTAGCCAACCTTTTCACAGCACAATTGAAGCCACTTTTACAACAGTAAATGATCGAAGCCTGTGAATTGTGACAAAGCATACTTGCTTCCCACAGTTTGGGTCATTGTTTTTTTTCCCTCTCTTTTCGACATTGGAGTGGTTCTTCTCTTGATCAGAGATGATGCTTGTTCCTGACATATCGATTAATCTGTACTTAGACCCTATCAGCTGTTTTTGAGATTCTTATGCACGTCAAACTTTAAAACCTTGAGAACTTTTATTATATTTTGGGTTCACTCTTAATTTTCTATTACTGTTAGACACCTGCCCGCTTACGTATCCGTTACACTTTTTTCTTTCGCTTCTTAGACATTGTGTTTCCGTTGCTATCTTTCCTTCTCGATTTCAATTTTTTCTGTCGCTTGGACCAGGACCAGTTCTTAATCTAATAATGTCTAAGAAGCGAAAGAAAAAAAGTATGACCTTTTCTAAGACACTATGAGACATATTTACTTGAGTATTGAGTATGCCCGTGATGATGTAGATGGAGAATGTTGCTTAATATGTCGCCGGTTACATTAAGAACCACTCAACTCTATATATTCTTTCACGTCAGGATGGATGTTAGTTAATAAGCTTTCTTGCTTGTGGTTGAAGAAGTAGCACCACAGGTGACTGGGTGAACTGTGGATCGTGTGGAGAGTGGGCTCAATTCGGATGTGACAGAAAGCCTGGCCTCGGTGCCTTCAAGGAAAGCAAACAAACAAGCCACTCAATGGCCTGTGTGGTATGTACTGATTAATGATTATTATTGTGACAGGATTATGCGAAAGCGGACGGGTTGGAACATGTGTGCCCAAACTGTAGAGTCTTTCTAATTAGAGGCAGAAGACCTCTAATGGCTCGCTTGTCCCTTAGCTTCACGTTTCTTCTTTCTTTGTACCTTTTCTTTTTCTATAAAAAAAAATGACATCTCCTCCTCTGCAAGATTTTTTTTTGCAATGCAAGGTTTTTTCTTTCTTCTTTTCATTCTAGTTATCATAAATATAAATTTGTTGAATGAAAGACGGTAAACAATCCTTAATTTAAATTAAAACAAATACTAAAATTTCATAAGTCCTAGAAAGAAATAATTGCTATGTACATGTACAATAAAAAGTTTTTACCACACTGAGTTGTTTGAAACTGACTACTGACGCAAACCTGCGTAGAGGTCTTTGAGAGCAGAGTACAATGGTTGAGCCGCTTTGGGTTGATCAACCATCCCAAGTAGAATGTCTGAGGTGCTTAGATACGGATCACCATAGAACTTCACATTCATGTCCCTTCTCGTCATCACCACATTCCCTTCAAGCGATACTCCCACAAATGCCCCTGATAACAAAAATCATTCAAAATTCTCCTCTAATATATAAATCCAAAAAATACTTATAAGATTGTGATGGACAATTAACAACCTTTGCTACGGCTGTAAGTATAGCAGAGGCCAGAGCCTCTATCGCCAGCTCGGAGGTCAGCCTCCAAGACTCTCCCTACGGGTCCAGCCGCCGCGCTGCACCCCGCGCCTAGAGAGAAATGCATCCTGCTGCAGAACGTCTTCACAGCTTTCAAGTCATGCAGCACTATTATAAAATCCATCAGCTCCCCTCCAACCTGAGCGCCCCATCCAAGCCCCACCGAAAGCAGGGCGGACGGAGCCGACCAGGACCCGTCTGATCTCCTCGAGACGACCAGACCGGTCCCGACACTGTACGACACGAAAGCCCCAGCTTTAGCGACGGTTAGGATAGCCAAACCCTTAGCTCGACCGAGAAGCGCATGAGGTATGGACTTCTCAGGGTCCGATCTAGCCACGTGGCAGTAACCTCTCAACGTATTGGCCGCCTTGTAGATCTCGTCTTCCATGGATAAACCAACGGGCAGATTCAACCACCCTCTCGCACACGTCCAATCAACAACGTCGTGCTTGGCGACTTGCACGGCGTTGCTGATGGAGTTGATGAGGAGACCCTGGAGAGGATCGAGCCTCTCGTAGCAGGAGTCGCAGACCCGCTGGGGGCTCCGTTGGCGGAACCTCGCGGGCATCAGGCACCTCCCTCGGGAGCAGTTTTTGCAGAATATCCCACCGCAGAAGCGGCAGTGGTGCCTGCCGCGGGTGAGGGGGGTGAAGGGGAGGGAGCAGTGCATGCAGGTGGTGGTGGAGCTGTCGGGGAGCCAGTGGGGAGGCTCGGCTTCGAGGAGGTCCTTGTAGACGCTGTAGTTGGGCTCGAGGAGTGGCGGGGCGCTTGGTATGTAGACGGAGGAGCCGAGGAAAGAGACGTTGGAAGAGGAAGATGAAGGAGCTTTCTCATCGAGGGGCTTGTTACTACCGGTGACGATCGCGATCAAACCGGTTAAGACGTTTTTCAAGTTGACGTCTACTTTTTGTTGAACGGTTTCAGGTGAGTCGAATCCGTCATCGACGTAATCTTCTTCTTCTTCTGAGTGGTCGTGGATGATGGGGTAACTAGGCTTTGTTTTGGTTGGGATTGAATCAAGAGTGGACGAATCTTCTTCATAGCCATAGCCATATCCATCATCATCATCATCTTCATACTTGAAATTGATCTTGTCTTTAACTTTTCCATTAAAAGTAGCCATATATATGATGAAATCGAAAATCTGCAAAAAGGGATTTATATAGAGAGATGGGAAACACACAAACAAAAGTTTTTTTTTCGATTAGCTCAAAGAACCCTAGCTAGCTTTGATTTCAATTAAACAAGGAAAATCAACGGATCGATAAGAGGAAGAAACCTGTGCTTTTGATCACGATACAAGCAAATCACGTTACCACCTATCAATTATCGGATTAAACAAGATAACCAAGTCTTCTAGGGTATTATTCTTATATTGGTGGGCCCAGGAGGCTTTACGTGTTCCTCTTTCTTTTTTTTTTCTTTTGAAAGGCCTGGATATTCGGGTCCTCGGATCGGGTTCGGATCTTTCGGATCCTAGAAATTTAGACCTATATATATATTTAAAAAATTTCGAGTCAGATTCGGATCGATAAAGATTTATAATTCCAATACCCGTAAAATATTCGTAATTTTCAGATGTATTTCAGGTTCGGATATTTAAAACTCCAAAAAGACCCAAGTATCCAAGTTGGACTCGAAAACTCGAAAGAAACCCGAAAATTCGAAAAATAGCCGAAGAACTGCAAAAAAAAACCGAAAAAATATTCGTATAACCGAAAATTAGCCAGGAATCAGGTCCGAAACCCAAAAGATATCCAAAATTTTACCTGAATAGCCGAATTATATTTTCTGAAAATCTAAAATCTTACCCAAAACCTGAAATTATACCTAAATACCAGAATCCGAAACTTAAAAAAATATCAAAACACCAAAATATACAATTACCCAAATATACCTAATATATACAATAATTTTCATACCCGATCAGATCTCAGGTAGGAACCAGACCCAAACCGAAACCCACAGATCCGGAAAAAAAACAAATAAGTAGTTAGCATGGATTCGGACCCAGGTCTGAATCTGTATTTTCGGATTGGTTTCGAATCGTGTCTTTGGATCCGAATAAAATACCTAAACCTACTTTCAATGTTGTCATTTTTTTATTATCAAAAATCTTTAGCTAAGTTCTAGAGAAATTAGGTATAATAACAAAAAACACACACAAATTAACTTAACTAACCTTGTGTATAAAAAAAACAAAACCTTCATTTCTCTTCTACTTTCTTTTCTTAATTCTCTTTATTTTCTCTCTACAAATCAAATTTTTATTTATTTTTAGTAATTTGACATAACTGCACGACTATTGTCATTCATAAACTCTTTCTTAAAATGTAATGAACTCTGATGAATCTAGAAAACCTAGAAAAAATGAGCTTCGTCACTTAATCAAAATTTAATTATATGTATTATGTTTCTTCATTTTTAATTCTTTATAACTAAAAGATATTGTTTTCATACAACAACATTATATATATATGAAAATAAATCTTTTATTTTTAAAAGTACTTTGAATAATATTCTTTTTTAGATAATAAAATAATATATATAGAAATTATTTTTGTCTTTCTATTTAGTTTTAAAAAAATTGCCTAATTTTTATTACATCAGTTTTACTGACTTATCTAGTTAAATAAATTTATAATATATCTTTTGACTAATTTTTATTATATTAATATAATCAATAGCATGATCTAATAAATAAATGTAACTATTAATTAATAACGATTTTAACCAACTAGGTTTTAATGCACGAATTTACAGATAAAATTATTTGTAACTAATAATATAAATAGATTGTATTGTATTGAAATTTTAAAATAATGAAATTGTGTAACTAGAAAAAAGTAAAACTCCTTATTTACACTAGAGGAGAGAGAGGAAAGAGAAAGTAGATCTCTATCTTGGGTCCGGCGCACGGCCGCCGCATGAGCGCGTGCTGTCGTCGGAACCCGTCGTCTGTTAGAAAATAGCATCCGTCCGTTGTTTTCTCTCCGCCTCCTCCGTCGTCCGCCTTGTGTGAGTTCTGAGCAGTTTCCACTCGCTGTGGCTCTGTTTTTGGAGTTAAGAAGCGGCCGTGAAGAGGTTAAGGTGCGGTGGAAGCGTTCCGTCAGCTTGATTTTATCTCCGGGAGATGGAGGCTCCTATAGCTCCGTCGACACCGGTCCTGGTCTCCGGGTGGTGGAAGCTCTTTCAGTTTCACCATTGTCGGCTCTTGTCTCCGTAAACCGAAGGCTATAACAGATTCGCATTGTCAGCTTTTAGTTTTTTTCTTTTTAGTTTCAGGTGTTTGGGTGTGGTTCCGATTAGAGATTGCGTTGTTCTCGTTTGTCCTTCTAGGATTTGATTAGTTGTTAAAACGGGTGAGATCTCCTTTTCGAAGATGATATCCGACAAGAAGACAAAGGATGAAGTTCAGAGTTGGTATCGTCGGAGTTTATGCGGGTGAAGAGCTCCGACGGAAAGAGGTTATTACGGCGGCGTTTAGAGATGGGGTAGGTCAAGTGAGGCGGTGGTGTTGACTTTCGAGCCGACCATGCAGATGCATCCACGTGTACATCCGCGTGCCTCCTTGACGCGAGCTTCGATTTTCGTCGGCCGGGTTTGGTGTTAGGCTTTTGGGCCTTTTAGTTGGTGTGAGGAGTGGCTTTGGGCTTTTGGATTCTGGTGTATTCTTGTTTGTAGGACTCGTTTGTAATCTGGGCTTGGCCCAATTTAATCTATAAAACATTTTGATGGAAAAAAAAAACTAGAAAAAAGTGGCAAGGTAACACTGTTTGTAACAGAGAGAGTATATCCATCACTTATCTCATTCATCTCGAGCCCTAAACAGGTCCAAAGTAGGCCATTTTATATATCAGCTTACAAATTTGTGTTTAGCAGTGATTTTGCTATGCTCGTGACTGAACTTGAAAACTAAAAAATCAGACAGACATCTTGCTCCCAAACTCACATTGACTTGATAATTTCAAGGTAAACGATCTATTATCAGGAATGAAAATGAAATAAGTTTCAACGTTTAGCTTCAAAAGACTCGGAGAATCTAAAGTATCTACAGAAGGAAAAAAAAGGAAGAATCTTAAGACGTGTTGAGAAGTGAGAACTACGAGTTGGCCTTAGAGATGCAAGAAACTTGAAATGAAGTTCCAACCCATCATCCATGTCTTCTTATCCGCAGGAGAAGCAAAGTTGAGCTCAAACATTTCTTTCCTTATGTTCTCCCCCGAGTCACAGAACCCCACAAGCTTCGCCACTATCTCTGCGCTCTCTTTCACGTGCTCCGTGTTGTGTGGATCTGTCCACAGTTTATTGATCAACTGTTGCCTCCTCTGTTTACCCACAGGCGCTACGTCCCACTTCAGGTACAGCATCTCTCTTTCCTCTGCTCCTAGCTTCGTGTTTACCCGTTTTGCCAAATACTCTCTCTCTTGCTTCAATGCTCTTATACTGCGCCACCAGCGTATGATTCTCAACTCAGTCCAGAAAATACAAAAAAAAAAAAGAGGAACTACGCGTTACCTTGATGCTACGTAGCTTGCTGGTTCATCGCCGAGCAATGCTGGACTTGCGTTTCCCAACTCGGCCAGGTGCTGCTCGAGCCACGTCAGCCTGCGGAGCTCTACTTCCATGTAGATTTGATCAGCTGGGTCTCCTTTGAACAGCATGTAGAACTGCGTCCTGTGAATGATTGAGATGTGGCAAAGATGCCATAACATTATGATTTGCTTTCTCTGCTCTTCAAAACACAAGGGCCCTTCCGTTTGAGATTCATCGGACTCAGCTGTCTCGTTTCCCTCCAGTTCTATCACCTAAGGACAAACTCACACATAAAAATATATATATGAAAAAGCTTCCTCCTCCGAGTTACTGATTTGCAGTTCACGAGTTTATAGAAACTGACCTGGCAAAGAAGAAGCTGCTTCTGGTATTGAAGCTTCGCCACACGTTCTTTCAATCCATTAACATAATCTTTGATGTTACGTATATTTTCTTCCGCAGCATTCTTAAACATACGCTTCATTCTCTTAACATCGACTGAATTAGCTTGTCGTGATGATGATGATACAGGGGTTCCTCCTTCCTTTGAGGGGGTTCGAATATCCCTATCCCTAGCGGAAACGACATTGCTCTCAGGAGCCTTGTTTTCAGTCCCCGAAGACGAAAGAGGTGAGCATGGTGCCCGGATCATATGCTGTAAGTTTGGACTATTACTTAATCCAAAGGGAAGAACTCTCTTCTTTTTCATCTGGGTCCTGAACTCCGGAGTCTCTTCATCTGTCTGGTAAGACGACGCAAGCGTGTCAATGAATTTCTGAACACGCTCAATCTTCTTCTCCATAGCTGCAATTTCTTCAGAGTTGAGCCGGTTTATCTCTTCTTTCAAGCTGGCCTTATCACCAACTACAGTTTCCTCCGGTATAAGGTTGCTCTTCTGCATGTCACGGATCTCTGAGAGCATTTTCGCAAATTTCTCTGCAGCTTGTTGATCACCCAGTTTGTGAGATGTCACTTCTTTGTGAATAAGATCTAGCGCTTGGTTTGCTTCCTCGCCTAACTTCTTCTGATTTTTCTCAAACAAACGGATCTCTTGGGCTAGCGCTGTTCGATCCGCTGATGTTAGAGACTGCCTCGCATTATCTTTTCTACGACTTGTTCTGCGGCTTTTAGGAAAAGATTTGCTTGGAGTGGACTCCTCCTGAGCATCGTAGGAAAGACACCTTGCTACCTGAGAAAAAGGTATTTGACCCCTGCAATCAATTATACAGGCATCTCCCAGTGAAATTTTGGTATCTCATATATATCCGTGCGCATACCTTCTGCTCCTTTCCTTTTCTTTCTAGTTCAAGCTGAGATTGTGCAATGTCTCTCTGACGCTTTAACTCTTTCATCTCCGTTTCCATCTGCAATTAGATTAACATGAATAAATAATCACTTTTAAGTTTCCTTTTTTTTTCACACTAAAGCACCATTTAACAACGTCTGGGTCTCTACCTGTTGGATTTTTATCTCTCTCTCAACTAACAGAGACTTTAAGCAGGTAGATGAACTAGACTCTGGGATTCTTAACTCTGATTCGAGTTTTGCTACTTTTTGCTGCAGATGTTTCAACATTAATTTTTCTGAGACCACCTAGAACCCAAAAACAAAAAGAAAAATCAGCTAGAATCAAATCTCAGAAATGAATACCAATAGAAGGGTACGTTTGCTGTCAAGAACAAGCAAAAGCATTTTTTATTTAATGAAGTATATGATCAGGCACTATAGACGTTTGTAGCCAGAGGAGTAAAGATAACTGACATACCATGTTTACTTTAGCGCAGTTTTTGACTTCCTTTGCACTGGACGCAAAAGAAAGCGTCTTTTTCGTCTGCTCAACGTGGCTCAGGGCTGGACTAATGGTGCATATTATTGCAGTTCTCGAATTCCCACCAAGTGAATTTTGCAGAATCCTTGTAAGCTTCGAGTTTCTATATGGTATGTGATCATTTTTTTTTCCAGAACTACATCCAAATAATAACAATAACAAAAATGAATGTGTTACATCAAGTTGAAAGATAGTTTAGATGTGCCCAAAGACAATCATGTGTTAATAATTTCTTACCTCAGCTTTCTAATAACTGTCGTAAGTGTCAGTAAGCTTCGGTTAATATGATTCCCCTCCTTAAATCTTAGACCATCTGCGTTTGTTTGAGAAGCACGTTCGCTTCCAGCAAGATCAACAAGATTCTGCACCAATTAGAGTGTCTTAGTATCTTAGATGGCAAGTGAAGCTTTAGCCAAAACATAATAAAGTGGCGTACCAAAGTTGCCATGAAAGACTGCACACGGCCTGCTATTTCCCTTAGACTGCTCTGAATGGTCTGAATATCAAAAGCAGAGAACATGAGATAATGTTATCCACCTCTACCTTATCCATGTTTAAAACATAAGGGAATAGATTGTTAATTCTATCATGCATGAGGATAAATCATACCAGCCGAATAATCTGATGAGATCTTGAACTTTTGTCGTTCAGAGCAGTTTCACCTACTTGCCTTTGACCTGAAAAAAGCAAATGCTAAATCACATAACAAGAAAGTAAATGAAGATACCACGTCTGATTGAAGAGAAAATGTGTCATATATTATGCATGCTATCAAAAGAGTTCGAAGCATTGAGTTACTCCGTTAATCTATCACTAATTTGTGTTGCTCTACCAAAGGTGTACGCACCAAGAATTGAGAACAAAAGTGATACTATTGATAGGAAGGATTTACCTTCACAAATGCCAATTAAGTGCTGTAAATGTTGCCTGCTTTCAACCACTTCCTCAACCAGATTTTCTACAATGGTTCCTTTCTGCAAGATAGACAACATTCTCAATCAAGCCAAGATAATGAATGCGTGTTTCAGCATTCAATGTAGTGGTTTCCGACCCTTTACATACCTCAGGATCATCTAACAGTCTAAGGGGCCCAGTATCACGATTCAAAAGGTCAACCACAGTCTCGTTATAGATCTCCAAAGCTGATACTTTCAAGACAAAGCTCCTTTCTTGAGTCTGCATAGATTTGAGTAGATCTATATCAGTTGGTAAACAAACAAAACCAAAAGGGATAGGGACCTTAAAATTTGATCACTCACTTTACTTATATGCTCGTATATATCTTTAACTACACTGTCGGTGACCCCTCTCATTGTAAAGGTCTTTCCACTGCTGGTCTGACCATATGCAAAAATGGTTGCTGCGATAAATATAGAAAAAACAATTCACATCTCTAAGCTTTTATCAAAAAGGGAAGATATCCGATTATCTGCTTAATTTACCGTTGGTTCCTGCTAAAGCAGAAAGTGCGACATCCCTTGAACCACCTTCATAAACCTCCTGAGTTGCACAGGTGGGCTCATATACTTTGTCTATAAAAAAAGTCAAGGAAGAGAAGATAATGATCAACAGACTTATATACAAACAAGGAAAGGAAGCGAGAGAGATTCTTATGAAATATTACCATATGAATATTTCGCTGAACCTCTCTCAGGATTGGGGTTTTTAAAAGCAATGGTGTGATCATCTGGACAATCCCAAGCAATGAGGTCATATTTGGCATGCTCCCTCGAGTTCAATGGTCTCATCCGTACAGTGACGAGTATATTCTCCTCTGTGACTCTGGAGCCGCCAGGTGTAGACGGATTGGCCCTGTTTATCTTGCTTGCGGGCGTCCTCGGCAGGCCCATCATTTTCTTCTACACACTTTAACTAAAACCAAAGCGATGATGTTACTATACAATGATTAGGCCAACCTTATCCCCAATCACATAATCAAGAAGCTTATCAATCTAATATACATTTTCAGTTTGGTAAGATGACGTCATCACCGATTAACTCAGATCAAATTAGGAAACTTACAAGCAAGGCCTAGATGTAGCGAATCTACAATACAATATTTTCCCTAGAAATCGTTTGAGTTCTTCGTCACTAACTGTCAAGAAAGCCTAAAATAGAAACCCTATGAACTTATAATCAATCAATCACCTGAAAGGAAAGAATCTGTACAATCAATCACTTACGGAATGCAAATGCGGCGGTGGCGGAAGAGAGGAGAATCTTTGGAGACTGAGAAACTGGATCGACGATCGGAGAAGAAGAAGAAGACGAAGTTTAGGGATTTGCAGAGGAGGAGGAGAGGAAAGATATGTGTAACGGAAACTATTTCTTTCTTTTATTTTTGTCTTTTTCCTCCTGAAAATTGTTTTGAACTGAACGGTCGAGATCTATCAGAGTTCTTCGCGTGCCACGTGTACGATTGTGGCTTCACATTTTACAGAGCGCCCTTTTTTTCTTTCTTGTGCACAATAGATATTTTATTAACCTTTAAAATAACCGAACTTTGTATGATTATGATGGTAAAGATATATCTATGTGATGATGATAATGATTATGGTATCAATTCATTCGGTTCATATAGTAACTGATTTGGTGCTGAGCAAATGTGTACGTTCTATAGAATCTCGGCTAGGTTTCTCAGTCAATTATTTTTGTTTTAATTAATAAAAGTTATTTGAAGAATGTTTCAGTGAAATTATGTAATCCAACGATATAATTGACCCCTCATTAATTAATAGATAAATATTTTTGTAAACTTGATGCGCTTCTACTAAACGCCTATAAATACACCAAAGAGATATGCATGGGGCTGTCACGTTCATTATATTCACCACCGTTACCATTCATTCGCTCTCTCTCAGTTCTTTCATCACCACAACGCAGCAAAAGCACGACGACGATGGAGAAGGAGAAGAAGATGATCACGTTGAAGAGCTCCGACGATGAATCCTTTGAAGTCGATGAAGCGGTCGTACTTCAGTCTCCGTGCTTGACGAATGTTGTTGAAGATTGCGACGATCCCGTATACAAGATTAAGGAAGTCACAGGGAAGATCCTCGCGAAGGTGATCGAATACTGCAAGAACCACGTCGCCGTCGTCAACAGTGCCGATTCTTCCTCTTCCTCCTCTGGTGATGATGCTCTCAAGAAGTGGGACGCTGAGTTCATCAAGGAGATGGATCTGTCCACGGTCTATGATCTCCTCATGGCTGCGAACTACCTAAACATCAAAGGTCTAATTGATCTCGCTTGCCAGAGAGTCGCTGATGAGATCGCAGCATGCAAAGACCATAAGGAGATTCGCGCAAAGCTCGGCATCGTGAGTGACTACACAGCAGAGGAAGAAGCAGAGGTTCTCAAGGAGAACGAGTGGGCTTTTGATTGAGTGGAGCGGGTTAAATACGAACCCTAACTAGTTTTTCTTTGTTTTGGTGCGTGTGTGTGTGTTTTCGAATCTTTAGATCGGATATTAGATGAACATTTGCTTTCTTGATTTGGTTTTTGTGAATGTGAACCTTTCTTGACGCTTAAGCAAGATTGAGGATGATGATGATAAACTGCATGTATCTATCTAGAAGAAGTTCTGTACATGTGAAGAAGCCTTGCGTTTTAAGAAATCTTTCTTTCAGCTCTCTATCGATTTAAAGTACTTTTGTCATTGGCTTTCCTATGCACAAACTCAAAACTTGTATAGCTCTCTGCAACTAAATAGAACTAGATTTGTTCTCACTAATATGACGTGTGACTCTTCTTCTGGTGCTGGATAAGTTTGAATCCTCAGATAAGAACATTCTTTAATCTGCAGAACGTAAAAAGGCAAGAAAAGGGCATTTCAAAACTCTAAAACACACACAAAAGTATATGATGATTATAATGTGTACATATGTAGAAGAAGGTTGTTTTATACATTAGAAGACTGCTCGAGTTCAAAAATCTTGTGTCAATGATCCTTCTCTTCTACTCACTCACTCTTTCTAATTCTGATACCAAATGATCCATATCTCTTGTACCTGAAGAATCTTTGACATGTAGTTTCCAAACATCTTGTGTAATGCTTTCCATTAAACCTTAGAAGCTACAACAAGTGATCATGAGTAGAGCTTTTGTTCAGAACGAACAACTAGACCGGAAAATTATGCTTTGGAATACTGACAGTAGTCCACATGGCTGTCTTCCTCCTCCAATAGGAACAAAGTAGTTAAGTGAATATGTACTTGGAGCAATGCTTCAGAATGTGGGGGAGGGAGACCCAGCTACCAACATCATGAAGATCAGACAAGATATCATTGAGGGAGATTCATTGTCTAGGAGTTCAAGAAGCAGCAAAGTAGTCTTGAAGAGATCCAAAAAGCGACCAGTTATCAATCCAGAAGCGATAATTCGCTCCATCTACTTGACAATATTCACTCTATAAGCGACAATGCATTCCAATATTTAGATGGTTTTTAATTTGCATCTGATCAGTTGTCAATCTAGAAGCGACAATTCACTCTAATTTGCATTGCTTCCGTAGCATATGGTTTTTAATTTGCATAAGAGCCCATAAAATTTTTAACCCATCAAATTGACCAAAAAAAATAAGAGCCCATCAAGAAAACGACATAACTTTGGAAACGCAGTGACGACGTGTTACCACAGGCACCAATCTTTCCCTATCTTCATCATCTTCTTCCATTTCACAATTACTTGAAGGAAGTGCGTGAAGCTAGTGGCAGACGTCATTGATAGAGAGAACAAAACAGACATGGCTTCTTCTTCTTCTTGTTCTACATTTTTAACTTTCTCTAGTCAGGCCACACTGCACTCTCTTCATCACAGAAACACCATTCTCACCAAAACCCAGTTTCCAGTTCCCACAAAGTCATCAGAATCTAACTTCTTTGGTCTCAGACTCTCTCCCTCCACCTCTCTCTCTCCCCTCTATTCTCCTTGTTCTTTCAAAAGCTCAATCTCTGCGAAGGTACATTCACGAATCTTCCCATTTCCTATTGATAGATGTTTTGTTTGGCTGTAACTAGGTAACGAGTTCTGTGAATTAAGTTATTATTTTCGAAACATTATATACATAAGTTTCTTGAGTTATGTTACATCTCGGTTTAGGTGTTGCATGATTAAATAATTAGCGCGCGATGGTCAGAAACATGAAGGTCTCAAATGTATACAAAATTTTGAGATTTATGTGCTAATATGTATCGAAATCTTTTTTTTTTGGTTACGGAAGTAAGATTCTTGAGGAAACATACAATGTAAAAATTGAGTTTAAGCACATATTCATCAAATGACCAATTATTATTCGTAAGCAGGTTAACAAGGGGCAGACTGCACCAGACTTCACACTAAAGGATCAAAACGGAAAGCCGGTGAGCCTGAAGAAGTATAAAGGGAAGCCTGTTGTTCTATATTTTTACCCTGCAGATGAAACCCCTGGCTGCACCAAGCAGGTCTTTTTCTTTTGCTTTTAGTTTCATTCTGCTTCGGCTTTTTTGGTGATTAATGGTTTACTTTTTTTGGGTACAATAGGCTTGTGCTTTCAGAGACTCTTATGAGAAATTCAAGAAGGCCGGCGCAGAGGTCATTGGCATAAGTGGTGATGATTCTGCTTCTCACAAGGTAACAACATTTTTGATTTCTGAATCTAAAACCGGCCATTTCATTCTCGGAATTTTTAAAAAAGAAAAAAAACATTTGCAGGCTTTTGCAAGCAAATACAAGCTTCCATACACATTGTTGAGTGACGAAGGGAATAAGGTGAGGAAAGATTGGGGAGTGCCTGGAGATCTGTTTGGGGCATTGCCAGGGAGGCAGACTTATGTTCTTGACAAAAACGGTGTCGTTCAGCTCATCTACAACAACCAGTTCCAGCCTGAGAAACACATTGATGAGACCTTGAAGTTCCTCAAAGCTGCTTGATCCTTGTCTTCTTCCTCTTCTGGATCTTTACAAAACAACAACTCATGACCTTCCTTTATTGTTCTCATTGCTGTTTTCCCAATGACTCCAATTCAAAACACCAAATTTGATAATAAAACAAAACATAAGAGTTTAATTTCACAATTTTTTTTCTAAATTACACTTAGTCTTCTAAATTTTTCTAATTTTAATGTGATTTTTTCTTTATATTTTAGCTAAAAATATAAAGGTCGGTATCCCGCTCAAAAGCATAAGTAATATCTTCCTGAATTATTTGTTCGTAACATATATTCTGAAATATGAAAGAATACTATTCTATATTTTCACTAAGTTAATTGTGATTTTCTCTTGTATTACAATTATTTATTATAGTAGATCAAATATATAAAACTTCTTTTAAAATGTGTATACATTCAAACCGGCATTGGTAAAAGTTCTTTGTATAGAACACAAAACAGGGATTTATAACCAACAAACTTCCTTGAAAAATAAACGACTCTAACAAAGAAAAAGGGGAAAAAGTTCTATGAAACAAATAAAAAGGAAGAAAAAGGTGGGCATTCTCTCTTGACCTCTTCCTAATGAACACACAAAATATGATTTTTGTGGTTAAGAACAAAATGATCTTCACTCCTATTTATACAACATACCTTGCCTCTTACGTTTGTTCATCTAAAGATTCCGAAGGCTTTTTATAACTCTCTCTCTCTTTAAAAAGTCTCGTCAAATCGTTACTCGTTCTATCCTCTTAACAATTTCTTTCAAGTTTTCCCTCTCATCTGGATTACTTGCGATACAAGCAGCGCCGATCCGCACCAATTCCACCATCTGTTGCAACGAATCAGCACTACTCGATATCTCCGGATCAATAAGCTCTTCTTCTTTACCCTGCGCAACCGAAGACTGCACCCATTCGATGATATCCGTCCCGCCTTTACCGTTGCTTAGGTACTGCGAAGGGAACTTCCCGGTCATGACCTCTAAGAGGACGACTCCGAGGCAGTACACATCAGATTTCGGCGAAACCTGCTGGCTTTGAGCGAACTCGGGGGATTTAAAAGCGAACAACGCCTGCGAGGCGCTGTCGGGCTGAAGAAGCGGGAGGAACGCGTAATCGCTGATCAGTGGCTCGTAGGTTTCGCTTAGTAGAACGTTACTGGACTTGAGGTTTCCATGGGGGAGTTCGTAGGATGCGAACTCTTCGTGCAAGAACTGCATCCCTAGTGCAACTCCTTGTATAATCTTTAGCCTTGTTGACCAAGTTAGCTCGGAATGAATAGTCCCTCTATCTCCTGATAATTGAGAAACAGATTCCAACTAATGGATCAATATTATAACCTTATTATAACCTCATTAGTAATTATATATATGCGCATTCGCGTGGACTATTAAGTTTTTTGCTAAATTTTTAATTTATTTAATATACTAAAAAGTATTTTATATTTTTATTTATAATTTAATCTATTTTTTTCTTTATAAAATTGTTATGATTCATTTTTCTTAACTATATATCTTTATTTACACAAGTTTGCAAAACTTACTATACACATATGAAATATTAGTTTTATATATAGATATACACATTTTATATACTAAACAAAATGCAAAGTAGCATTCTCAAAAAAAAAAAAAGTATGCATCTAAAATCAATTGAAAAATAAAATAAAATAAAAAGAAACAGTACCGTGCAAAACGTAGAGGAGGCTGCTTTTAGGCATGTATTCGGAGACGACAAGCTTCTCTTCGCGACGGTAATGATAAGCCAAAGGGGTAAGAACGTTAGGATGTCGTAGTTTCCCCAAACGTCGTAGCTCGACATCGAACGCATCGCGTGGCAGCTTGTTCATATCCCTAATCCGCTTTACAACCACGGATAATCCGTTGGCCATGGCGGCCTTATAGGCCGACCCGAGGCTACCGTTGCCTAGCACCTCGGCAGCAGCCTTCATGAGATCGGGCAAACCAAAGGATCCTTTCTCGCTGTTCACCATTATAATGTCTCCCATGCCTCCTCCTCCTCCTCCTCCACCACCTTTCGTTGAACCTTTTTTAGAGGATCCGTCCGCGTTACTACTACTACTCCGCTTCTTACTGCTTCCCTCGGCAGGCTTCTTCACCGAGACCGGCATGCGCACTTCCACGCTCTCGTTGTCGCTTAGGTGGTCCTTGCTGAGCATCCTGAACTCGGGCTGCCTCTTCTTATTCCATCTCGTTATAATCGCCACCAGGATCAAGAATATCAAGAGGAAAAGAATGACCATGAAGACGGCTTTCCCGGCCCCGTCCACGTCGTTAGGGTCTTTTCCTAACGTTTGTTGGTTACCATCGCATTTGGTATCCAGCGGCTGTCCGCAAAGCTTCTGGTTCCCTTGGAAGTTCATCTTCGCGATATTTCTTTCTGCTATGCTCTTCGGGATCTCTCCCTCCAGGTTGTTGTTTGAGAGGTCGAGGGATTTAAGACTCTTGTTACCATCCGAAAGCAAAGGTATCTCGCCTGAGAACTGGTTGCCTTGCAGGTGAAGCTCCTCGAGGCCCGTGAGCTGCATCACGGACGCGGGGATCTTCCCGGTGAACTCGTTGTGATCTAAGAACACACGCTTGAGCTGCGTCATGTCCTTGAAGAAATCATCGGCGATCTCTCCGGAGAAGGTGTTGTTTGAGAGCAAGAGCGATCTCAGGCCGCGGAGCTTGAAGAAAGGAGGGAGTGGGCCCGAGAGAAGGTTATTGTCGAGCCTGACTGTCCTCAGGTTTGGGAGATCCTTTAGATCGTCTATGTGGATGGTCCCGGAGAGACCGAGCTTGGTGACGTGGATGCCGGAGACTGTTTGACCCTTTTGGCAGTAGATCCCAAACCATTTGCCGTTGCAAGGGTCGGTTCCAGTTCTCCATGAATTCAGGTCCCCTTTGGTTATATTCACCGAGGTTTTGAACCGCATTAGCGGCTCAGACTCGCTGACGTGTTGCAGAGAAGGGGTGAAAGAGAAACAGAGGAGGAGGAGGCAAAGAAATAGAACAGCAGTCATGGGTTAAAGCTGTTCTTTGTTCTTTGTTGTTGTTGTTTTGCTTTTTTTGAAGAGTTTTATCACAAAGATGATGTATGGTGCTATGTCTTCTTCGTCTATGAATGTTGTTTTTCTTTGGATTGTGTTTATTGTTCAAAACGTTAGACATAGTTTTTGAGTGTTCATAAGAAAAAAGAGAGACATTTTTTTTCTTGTCTCAGGGAGTTTTTTTTCTTGTCTGCTCTTTGTCTTAGGGAGTTAGCTGGCAAAGTTTAGGCTTGTCCTTACCAAAATAGCTTTCTAAATTAAAGATGGTTCTTCTTTTTTAATTAAAAGGAATTTAAGATCCCAGAGACATTCTTGGAGAATTTCTTACGACCATGGGTTCTAAAGGTTTTACCTCGTTCCCACCACAATTCTCGGGTGTCTATTTGTGCGTCATCAATCAGTTTATATATGATTTTTTTTGTCAATACTTACTAAATTGCGATGTGGGACTTTGAGAACCATCCACAAAACATATGTTATGTAAGCATATAATTTGCGAATTAATAATATATAGTGATTGTGCTTCTATAGTCACTATTGCATTTTTCTCAAACCAGTACAGTGGCGGAGCCACATGGCTCAAGGATGGGATAAATGCACCAAATGGGTTTTAAAAATTACATGTAAATTTTTGGTATTGTTCTTCACTATTAGCAGTTATATACATAATTCTTTAAACAACTTTGACAATGTCTCCCATAACATTTATCTCTGCATTTGTTAAAAAAAAAACATTTATCTCTGCATCGGCCACCCCCTCAAACCACAAAAATTTGTAATATGCCTTGCTTTTGTAGCTCGTCCAGTCTGTGATAGTACTGCTAATGCAACATGGTACGTGTTCGATGCTCGAGCAAGGCACATGAGATAGAGGTGGGGAGATCAACACGCACAACGACGACTACAGCTTTGTCATATTTGAGGTATTTTTTCTTTGGCTCAACATCAACTATTTTTTTTTTTTGAATAAAATTAAATTTATTCACTTCAAAAACTTGTTTACAACCTAATGCTATTATTTATAGACAGAACCTCTATACAAAATTTTGAGACAAAAATTTAGAGAAAGAAATGAAAATATTATCTACTTTCAAACTATCTCTCCATGGCCTTTTCATATTTGTTTCCTGACTTCTTTCTCAAGGAAGAGATTCTGTTTCTGACCAGCTTCTTCAAAAAAAGAATAATCCGAGCAGCTGATTGAGGGACCTCTCCAACTCTGCGAGTGTTTCTCTCATGCCAAAGAGCATAAACCACCACCTGGAAACAATAACGAAACAGGAAGGTAGATACTCTATCCTGTAATCATGAGGCCAACCGCTGCAGCAAGATAGCCCATTGGAAAGGGGGAGTTGCGCCATCCAAAACCCTTATCAGACCTCTCCACACTTCACCCGAAAAGGGGCACTCCATAAATAAATGATCCCGAGATTCCATGGCAGCATTACAGAGCCAACATTTAGAGATAACTTGAGGATTCCACCTGAGTAATCTATCTCCAGTTGATAGCCTATTGTGGGCAGCTAACCAATAGAGAAAGGAGTACTTAGGGGTTTCCTCTTTGAACCAAATCCCTTTGAACCATGGGACTGGGATAGCATGCTGTCTAATCTGATTCCATGTTTGAGATGTCAAAAAACAAGGACAAAATTCCCCATTCTCCCGCTTCCAGAGGCAGATGTCGTCCTGCTGCCTGAGACCCTCTTCTTGGAGAGACAGAATTTCCTGTTCAACTTGTATCAAGACTGGGCTTCTGAGTCGACGCTTGCGGTAGATACTCACAGCAGTTTCCACCGTAGCATTTATCGGAATGCCAAGCCCGATACATCCTCTTTCACCAGTAATGTTGATCAGAGCACCCAACTGCGACCACTGATCAAACCAGAAGGACGTCAAAGAACCATTAATAACTTCCATTGTTGTGAACTGCATGGCCAGTGGTCTAAGCTTTAACAGCTTCTTCCACATCCATGAACCTAAGGTATAATTTGGTATTTTAATAACTGATAACTTGGTATAATTTTTTTACCACACCAATTTTACCACACATACAACAATGCATCTTAGTAACATTCTCAAACACTCACTAAGTGATCTCTTATTCGGATTCAGTGCAACCTAGAATACATTACTGTAATTTTTACTACTACGAAAACTAATTCATCCCAAGATTCGGAATAAACCGCCCTTTAAACCACCTAATTTACCACTAAAAAAAAGATTACTAAGCTATTTATAAACCATTAAAGTTTCGTAGAGTGAAATTCGACAAATAAATACAGAGCCGTTGGTGCCATATAAGATCAGAATTCAATGCGTGCCCAACTGCAACCTCACCGAATGGGGTATGTTCCACCTTAGGAAATTCCAAATAGTCAGGAAATAAGGCGTTGTAATCTTGTAAAGGAGCCATAGAGCAGGTCGATAGAACCTGTGATTATAGGCTCTATATGATGATCATAGGCTCTATATGATCATAGGCTCACACGATCCTTGAACTACTGAATGTCTCTCTGAAAGTCGGGTTGAGGTATTCTAAAATACTTCTTTTTTCTTTTTGTTCAAAAAATAATAATCAAATATTTGTAATATAAAAGGAAATGCATAATCATTTAAAAAAAATTGCAAAATCATTTAAAAAAATTGCAAAATCATTGTATACAGTATATAATTGCTAAACCCAAAATCATTGTATACAGTATATAATTGCTAAACCGGTAAAAGAGTAAACCGGAATAAAAGGAAAAGAGGTACGTGACAGTATCTTCCCATATTAGCCAACAAACAGACTCACTCGAGAAACAAAACAAAATCACTTTTAGAATTCCTCAAAAGCGAAACCACAATCTCTCTCTCTCTCTCACTTTCATCTACAAAAAAATGAGCGAGCCGAAACGGGTACCCGAATCCACAACCCGACCCGTCGGAGGCACCGAGTACAGCTGGTGCAGAGCCATCGACGGCGGCACAGGCATCGCCGTCATAGCTCTCTCACTCTCCCGAACCCCAAAACTCGAAAATCTCCAAAACACCCTCAACAAACTCCAGATTCGCCATCCCACCCTCCGCTCCACCTTCCGCTTCGACGCCTCCGCCAACTCTTTCTCCCTCGCAACCTCCCCCGGCTCCCGCGTCGAAATCCACCCCTTCGACTCATCCTCGACGGCTCAGATCGTCCGAGACAGCGACGATCCGCACAGGATCATCCTCGAGCACGAGCTGAACAAGAACGCGTGGACCGATCCCCACCGCTGGATTAACGGCGAGCGCGGCGTCTTCTTCGTCAGTCTCTACGATCTGAGCGACGGAGGGGAGGAGAGAGTGCTGACGCTTCGGCTGCACACGGGGGCGTGCGATCGGACTTCGGCGGTTACGCTTCTGAGAGAGTTCATGAGAGAGACGACGGCTGATGAGGGACACGTGGAGGAGGAGGAGGAGGTGGGGTTAGGTAAGGCGATCGAGGAGATGGTTCCGAGTGGGAAAGGGGATAAACCGTTTTGGGCGCGTGGGATAGACGTGCTGGGTTACTCGTTGAACGCGGTCCGGTTTTCGAATTTGAGTTTCGTGGACGCTGAGGATTCTAACCGGAGATCCCAGGTGGTTAGGATGAAACTGGAAAGTGATCAGACTCTTAAACTTGTGGCTGTAAGTCTCTCTTCCCTTCAAGCAACTTCTATAATTGCGTGCACTGTTTGTTTATTATTTATTCCGTGTTAAGTATAATATACTTTACTATTAATATATTAAAATAGTTTTTATTTATTTTTGGCTTTTAAAACTAATATAAAACATAATTGAAAATACTTAATATTATAGATAAAAGTCATCTCTATATATGAACATTAATCTCGTACTGGATTTTGATCCGCGCTTTCAAAGCGCGGGATTATTCATTTGTTGATTAAATTGATAATTTTCTTATAATTTTGTAAGTTTTTATTATAAAGCATACAATTTATAAGAGTTATATTATAATATTTTGCATAAATTTATGTAAATAATTTATTTTTGTTATTTTTGCTTTTAATAAATAAATTAAAAATTTCTATGGTATTGAGAATATTTAGTTGTGCTATAAATGATACTTTTAGTTTAAATATTTAAGTTCATATAAATTTTATTTTCCTGTAACTACAAACATAGTTGTGAATATTTAACAATTGATCTTAAATTTATTCAGTGTTTGAAATTGAAAAATATATTCAGTGTTTTAAATATATTCAGTGTTTGAAATTGAAAAACAACTTTAATACAAACTACATTCTAGACCGTATATAATGCATATTAATTCAAAAAAATCACAATCTTTTATTTTAATAAGATACTCATTATATTTTTTTGGGAACTATGTTTCTTTTGATTAATTTATAAATGATGGTGAAAATTGTTAAAACCATTGTTTAAATAATGGAGATATTTTTAATATTCTATAAAGTTGTTAAGAAGTATGATATAATAATTTATGAACTAAGAATAACGTATTAAATATTTTTCAATCGTATAAATATTAAACATGGTTATATTAAGGTTGTATGAATATATGTTATAGGTGTTGTTAGAGTAGTTTCAAATAATAATAATTATTTTTTTTTGAAAAAGTAGCCCTCAGTTAGCATTTTTTCTAACTGAATAATTAATTAATTAAGGTTGTATGAATATATGTTATAGGTGTTGTTAGAGTAGTTTCAAATAATAATAATTTTTTTTTTTTGAAAAAGTAGCCTTCAGTTAGCATTTTTTCTTCATTTACGGTGCATTAACTGATTCTATTTAATGTAATTACTATATCAAAAATGAAAATTTTATATATATACTACCTCACGTGTTGTTAAGATTTGCCTTTTTTATTTTAAGAATATTCTTTAATGGCATAGATTGTAATATTAGTGTAAAATCAAGGACAAAATTCTATGAGGTATTTTGCTTTAATAGTATAGCTACTGTAAATGCTCAAGATGACAAAATCTAAAATAGATAAAGTTTTTTATTTTTAGTGGAAAATTCAAAAAATGTATAGTTTTTTTAGATAATATTATGAGTTTTCACATTTATTATTAATTTATTATGTTCAGTTTCATGTACATAGAGGAAGGAGAACAAAACATAAACTGGGATCGTGACAAGGAAGTAGTTAATGATTGAAAATTATTTTACATGACATCACACTATATGGATACTTTGATTTTGCAACACAAAATAGGAGTAAGAGGATCTTGGTGGAACACTGAATCACGTTGTTTGCAGGGATGCAAGGCAAGAGGGATCAAGCTGTGGGCTGCAATAGCAGCAGCGGGGATGATCTCTGCGTATTCTTCAAAGAACTTACCGCAATACCAAGGAGAGAAATACGCAGTGGTGACTCTCTCAGACTGTCGTCCCATTCTTGAACCCCCTCTTACTCCTAATGACTTTGGTAAAGCCCATTTCTTTATATATAATATATTATGATGAGGTGTTGCCATGAGCCAATGCCTTGAACGTTTCAGGCTTACTAGTTATTATAATGCATGATAGTTTTCTTTAATCCAGCTTGATGATATGTGTTTTGTTCTTGTTCTTAAGGTTTCTACCACTCAGGGATCCTTCACACACACGACATAACAGGAGAGGAAAAGCTCTGGGACTTGGCCAAGAGATGCTACGACTCGTTCACCTCGGCAAAGAACTCAAACAAGCATTTCACGGACATGTCAGATCTCAATTTCCTAATGTGCAAGGCCATAGAGAACCCTAACCTCACTCCTTCATCCTCTCTGAGAACCGCTCTCATCTCCATATTCGAAGATCCAGTGACAGACGAGTATTCAGAACAAGCATTGGCCTCCGCAGGAGTGAAGGATTACATAGGATGCGCGTCTATCCACGGTGTTGGACCGTCTGTTGCGGTTTTCGACTCGCTTAGAGATGGAAAACTAGACTGTTCGTTTGTGTATCCTTCGCCGTTGCATTCGAGAGAGCAGATGGATGAGCTGATTCAACATATGAAAGCTATTCTTTTGGAAGGATCTGTTTCTTCCTTTTGATTTGTTCCAAAACTCTCTGTTACGTCACGTCCAAAGAAAGAGATGGTCTCTCTAATAAATAAAAAAATCGTGCTGATAGTTCCCGTTTCTCAAATTTACCAGTAACACATTAAAAGAAAAAACATATCATTACAATCTTCTTGGTAGTCGCTTCCGCAAATCATGACTTCTAATTTGTAAAGACTGTTGCTAAGTGAAATAAACTACTCATATGTTGTATTGATGCATTCATTCACTTCCTCAATAGCTCTTGAAAGAGTTTTCCTTCTCTGAAAGAACTTATCGTGAGTTGTAATTCGTTTTATCCGTTGAAATGTCAAAGACTAACCTGTCTTCCAAGTGAACCAAAAGGTTTCTTGGATTAACTTATTTGTCTCTCCTATCTTTATTCAGATGTTAAAAATATATTTTGTTTAGGGTTAGAAAAATAAGGTGAAAGTCATAAATCTTTTGAGAAACTAAGGGAATAGAAATAGTTGCACTATTTTATTTTAGTGGAATCAACGAGCATGGCGGATAATAATTTACAAAAGAGCGGTAAAAAAGGCTAATGGAACGGCTGAAAGGAGACCCATAGCGCAACACAACAAACCTCAAACTATTTTTAGAAGAACAAGACTTTGCCACAGATTCAAACTTAATTTACTTGCCTAGCAACCTTCATTTTGCATTGTGCTCGAAGCATTAATTCTCTTACGGAAAGAAAAAAAGAATCAAAACATAAAAAAAGTGAAGTGTGAAAATGGCAACGGATGGGACAACTTTTCCAGAAGGCGACGCAGAAGCAGAACTCAATCCTGGACAGAACAAGAGTTTTCAAGTAGATCCTGTTTCTTCAGAGATCGCTTCAGACAAGGTACAATAATGTCTTCTGTACATTTTATGGTACCGTATCTATGAGATAAACACTTTATTACAAATGAAATGGAGAACAGCTAGCTAACTAGACGAAATAAGATTTGCTTATTTCTGTTTGATTTCTTTAGTTTCTGAGAACCTTAATCTGAAAAGATTTATCAGAAATCCAAAATAACATACAGTATAACCTCTTTAAATTAATAATCTATAAATTAATATCTCTCTAAATTAATATAATTCTATAGTCCCAAATTGAGTTTTTGGTTCAATTAATATCTCGATAAATTAATAATAATACTATAAATTAATAAAAAATTATAGTTTTGGTGTATTCCCAACATTATTAATTTATAGAGGTTTCACTGTACTAATGAAATGGGTTAATCACCTCATTACACAAATCCATGCACACATGAGTTAGTATTAACATCCTTTTTATGTTTTGTGTGTTAAAAGATGGCGGAAAAGATACAACAAAACTTGGAAAGGAAGGAAAACGCAAAGGCCAGGAGAGACGCAACACAAGCGCTGAAGAAGACGATTATCATATCAGCCGTGATCGTTGCTGTAGTTGGAGCTGCCTTCGCCATCACCAAAAAACTCAAAGAGAAATGATTTTGATTACATAATTTAACTTCAGTTTTCCTCTTTAATATGTAACTACTATTACCTTTTCAGAAAACTAAGAAAATACGTCTATTATTATATACCTATATTTTTTGTCAAATGTAATTTTGTAAGAATAATAATGCAATGGACTATTAATTAATATTTATTTAGTTTCTTTGAAACGATCACTATTTTTTTTTGGGTTGATGCGTTAGTGAATGTTAATAAAGTTGATATAATATTTCTGTAAAATCTAATTTAGAATTCGACTTTATAATAAACTGTACCAACATCATAGCTAGGTATGTAGTTCTCTTGGTGAAAACTGACAAGTTTAATTTTGGGAACTACGTATATAAGTCTCAGTCTTGCTTCAAAAATTTCGTGATGAACAACTTGGCAGCCAAAATCTCCACATAAGCCAGTGTTGTAACTGTACTACTAACACCCGCAACAAGGACTGCATTGTCGTATGCTGAGTGCTGGATCGTGTACACATGGACCGCTATTGTGTCCCAGTTGCTTTCAGTCCGGACCTGGTCAACCGTCCCTATAGAATCCGATGTGTTTTAGGGAAGAATCTTCCAAGCTCCATTGTCATACTTCAACCGGGTTGAGTATGCTGGAACGTACCTGTCACAACTAGGATTTCATATGTGTTAGGCCATAGAGATCTGATAGGATTACCTTGTTGCTCTCTGCTTTGATGCACACTTCGTCGGTTTTGTCTAGAGGTTCCTTTAGGAAAAACCGAAGTTGTGTTTGGTTTTTATGTCGGTTTTTTGGACATATGTTTTTTTTTAGCCAGAAGGTTCCATAGGAATCTTGAAACATCACCGGCATAACCAAGATACGGTTTGGAGGAAAGTTCTCCAAGGATGACGCCAGCATAGCTGCCTGGGCAAGTGTTTGCTGGTGAAATATAATCTTTCAACCAGCCGCATGATAAGCCCGGTTCACAAGATAAAAGACAGGCTAGCTATAGAATCTCTTTAACGAAAGAGGGATTGACATGGATAGATACCAGAGCTGAAATGCTTGCATCTTTGCTGTCAGTACTTGCTTCCATGGATGTAGGCCACACAGTAAACGGAAGCAGCAACTACTCCTGATGAGAAGTTGATATTTGCTGCAGTAAAATACCAGAAAGGATCAGAAAAAAGTGCAGTATGGTGTTTATGGTAGAACTTATTTACAAACTTGGTATCAAAGTCTTTGAGAACAGCAACTGAAGTCTGAGGGTTCTGCAACAATGAAATATATGATGATGAATCTTTTTCTCTCTAGCTCATCTGATTCAAAATCACATATAACACTAAGCAATAAGTAATTAAGTATACTTTTCCTCTTCGTATTCATGAGTTATGAAACAAATTAAAATGAGATTAAAATATCCTGCTCATATATATATCAACTGAAAGTGAAGTATATTTGAAGAGTTATTTTCTCTTTCAAACTCCGAATACAAATTTAAAAATTGTCTTTCGATCTATATTATGTTCTTCGAAAACATATGTTACCTTTTTCATGAATGCCGTCAAGGATGATGAAGGTATTCCAGGGTTTGTAGTATCAGCTGAAAGAAACTTGATGTTATTTGATGAAAGTGAATCCTGAGCTAAAGCATCCGGTGTCATGTTTGTAGCAGAAGAAACCTAGAATGTGGAGGTTATCAGGAGTTTCCCACGCTATAGTTTTATGTGCAAATAATGGAATTAAATAACCTATTTCAAGCACCTGATAGAAAATAGAAGACATCAATTTGAACTCGAAAGAGAATTGTGAAGCCTCAATATCACAAGGAACACTAACAATTGCAGCAATGATTATAGACCAACTTTGTAACAAATTTTACCGTTTTGGTCAGAGTTACATACTATTCAATATGTAAATTGGTATGTTTGTGTGATTGTGTCTGTTACCAAAATTGGACTACACAACGATTGGACAAGGATCTTCGGATTCAGCATATAAGCAGACTGCTTAAATTTTATTAAGATGATCAACAAATCCGGGGATTGATCAGTATTTAAGACATAAATAGAATATATTTATGCTACTGGAGAATCGTTTGAGAGTTGCATCTTATATCTTATCTCTTAAATCCATTTTTGTGTTAGTTTTCTTGTTTTTTCTTTGACAGCGAAAAAGTGTTTCATAATTCAAATAAGAGGTAATCTGAGAAGTCAGATCGATATAAATAACCAAAGTAACAAAGATCTTTATTAAAAGATTGAGTAGTCTTAACTAATGAATCAATAATTGCATTTGAGTCTAAGGTATGTAAAAATCTTGAAAGATTGAAGTCTTCTCTGTAATGCTGATATCTCATTCAGCTCTGTTGAGAAGTTTGACAACACATGTGATTCTTCAATCATAGAGATAAAGTATTTACAATTCGATCCAAAATTCTAGCAAGTAGAATGATCCATCATGCTTTTTATCGCCCAACCAAATATTTCTAGCTCTGAATGCAAGGATGAGATTCTTTTCTTCTTCTTTTTTTCTTGGTTTTTGGTGCCTATTATTTGGATTTTCTCAGATGTATCTTTCCATAACCAACTGCACCCACTATAGTGTGATCTAAAAATCCATAAACCACTCAACATAAAAATATCTTGTAAGAATATTGTGAAAATTATGAGAATATAAGATGTAGAATGAAGAACATGAAGAACAAAAGAGAGAGAAGGATGAGAATAATTTTTCTTAGATCTGAAAAGTTACATTACAATTCAATATAAGAATGTAGAGAGAAACTAAGCAACTCTCTTACTCAAGAAGCTAAACACACTTGACTTACTAGATAAGCTAAAATAAAATATCTATCTGTTTTTATTGTAGTTCCATGGGTACTGTTCATACTGGCAGGCTTTGCTTGTTTTTTTTTGACAAGCCTTGCAACACTTTATTTCTTCTTCATCTCAACACATATATCTTGTGGAACCATTATGTCTAGTGTTACATCTTTGTTGTGGCTGCTCTATTTGCCTCAAACCAAGCTTTGCATTCTCATTCCACATGTTTAATTAGTTCTAATGAGTTTCTATCAATATCTCTGAATAACTTGTCATTCTAAACAGAAATATCAAATTATTCACGTATAAAACTTATATTTTGTTCTGGATTTTGAATATTTTGTTTTTACCAGAAAATGTGATCCAAATTGGTATAAACACTCAAAACCAAATATATGTCAAAATTGGAAGGTGTAGATGACAAAGTCACAAAACCTATAATTGTAAAGTTAACAGACTTTTATAAATATCTAGAGTTACAAATTTTTCAGATTCAAAAGTAGCATGTGAAAATTTTCTTGTTAAAAAGGCTAGAAACACAAATTTATTTATTTTTGGTAAATCACACTCTTTGTTTAGATAATTCATCATGTAATTTTCTTAAATGACCATAACTTTTCTTTTTGTAAATTAAAATTATTTTATATTTATTTTATTATAATATATTTGATTATTTTTATGAAAGTTTTAAATATAACTGACTAAACGAATTTCTGTCAAAACATAAGATAAAAATGTTGATTAAATTTTTTAATCTTAATATCTAAATAATTTCGTTAACTTTTCTTATTGTTTAGAAATAATTTGAAACTCACATATAAACTGTTTTTAATAATATATATTTTACACAAATGGCTTATTCTTGCCATTCATTTTTCGTTTTGTAGAAAACCAAAGGTGACTCAGTAGAAAAAAGTAAGCTATAAGTAGGAAAAAATAGCACAAAATATTATATTTTAGATACTTTCATAAAAATAAAAGTTATGTAGTTACATTATATTTTAGTAATTTTTTAATTTTTTACTAACATTTAACTAAATTATTCATATAAAATTTTTCGTAGTATGAGTTAGAAATCTAGTATATGTGTTTAAAAATAGATTAACAAAACAAGATGTTTCTACAAATTGTAAAAAAAACGAAATGAGAATGCAATATGTGGTGTCAGCTAAGATTGACAATATGAAAAATTAGTTTCTTTAATTAATAGAAGATAGTTGTTTTGATGACTAAAACATGTAATACACCTAAGTTTACAAAAATCAATTGATATATATACTTAATTAAGAAATTACCAGTGTGACTTTCTAACAAATTTCGTAAAACGGGTAAAACTATTTCTACTATAAAAATCATCTTGATCAATCCAACATTATCACCACAACTCGTGTTTCACAATACAATAAACAAACAAAAAGATTACACTTCAAAATTTTGCGTTGTTATAATACTTACAGTATGGCAATTCAAGTGTCAAAGAAAATTTACAGTGCTTTCATTATTGTAAATTTATTTACAATTTTGTTTTCAGCACATTTATATGGTTCTATCGGAATAAAGGCATGCATAAAAAATTGTATCATAAATAAATGTATGCAAGGATCAAAACAAGCGACTCCAGCGAAATGTTACACACCTTGCAAGATAATGTGTGATCCAAAGAAGAATGGACTTGCCATTGCCAATCCTTACATTTATAATACTCCTCTAGTGAGATTCTGCATAAACTTTGGCTGGATATTCAATAAAGCTTGCAACAAAGCTTGAAAGTAAAAAAAATTCACTGCATGAGTTTTATATCTATATTTTGTCTTTTTAATTAATTATAATTATTGTATCTCTTTTTTTGTTACAAAAGTATTTAAGAATAAATCTACAAAGATATCTCAAATCCATGTGTTTTACAAATTTTGACATAGTTCTTATATTTTACTAAGTGTATCCCTAGTCCATGTGTGTGGTATACACATATTGGATATAAGTCAGACAAGTATAATAAGATCTCTCAATTGGTAACTGTAATAAGATCTCTTGCTTTGAGCGTAAGAAAGATACGCTCAAAGCAAGACAGACATTATGAGTTGTTATGTTATAGTTTCTTACTGATATAAGAAGAGAAGTTATGATGGGACATATGAAAGTTATATAATTTGTGCTCTCAACCTTCTTAAGCTTTCTTCTCCACTTTGATGCTCTTCTTCGGTAAGATGGATTAGAAAAGGGCAAAGACTTTATCCCCTTGCCTTCCAAAACAGACAGATCAATGTTAGCTCATCCAAAGACTCAAGCTCTTTGGAGTATTCTAATGCCCGAGACTCTAACTCTCTAATCCTTTACTCAAGCCACTTGGATCTCCACATCAGTGGCCGTATAAAGCTCCTGCAGTGATTTGTTAGCCTTTTCTTCCTACAAATACACACAACATAAGAGACACACAGAGATAATCACAAAGCAATGGAAAAGAAAGGGTTTAGCAGAAACACAAACACCTATAATGAATAATGCTGATAAAAGAATCATAAGCAGGTCCCAAGTCTGTTTCATTAATGAGATTCGACATCAACATCTTCGGTTAGCCCATTACACAGCATGTCAGCATCCTCAGATGTGGTGTTTGTAATCACTCATTTCTTAATAAATTCAGAAATAGTCATTAATGCACTTTTATGGTATATATATTCGAAGTGGCAAAATTCTAAATTTAGAAAAGCTAAACGGATCCATCCAAGGAAGTCGGTTAGGACTACATTACATTCTGACCAAAAGAAAAGGTTATGAAAACACATTAAAAAGACTATAAATCTACAGATTCACTACTTATTACATGTATCTATTTTACTACTTTCATACAAAATAAAGAATGGTAGTTTTTAGTAAAAAAATATAATTGTATAGTAATGACTATCACTGAACCATTTGTCAAAAACATATAAACAGAAACAAAGTAGATAACCTAAAACTAAAAATATAAAATTTATTTTATTTACCAAACAGAACATATAGGTGTTTGTAACTTACATTATTTTATTTAAAGATGGTAGTAAATACAAATATTTACATTAAACAAAATATAAATATAAACAAAACATGCTTCCTAAATTGTTAGAGCAAAAGAAAAAGGTTGCACCAAACAACACTTCCTAATTTACTATGGGACGTCTTCGTATTAAAATTAAAGACATAAGAATCTGAGGAAGCAAGGATCATATATAAGAATAATATAAAACGGTGTTATAAGAAAAATAATAATATAAAACATCGAACGTATTATCAAGCCATTAAATTTAACACAAATTATTACATTTAACAGAACTTTACGCCTCCTTCAACAGACGATATACTATGAAGCTTCATACAAGCTTAAAATGTTTTTTTTTTGTTTACAAGCTTAAAATGTTAAAGGTAATAAAGATATAAACACACGTTTTAGTCCAATATTCAAGCCAAATTACTACAAATAAAATTATCAAACTTATAGTCATAATGTAACCAACCACGTCCAAATGCATCTTAAGAGAGCCATTAAAACAATCCAATGCCCATGATCATTTCCAGCAGCTGAAAGTCATGGCTAGACGGAATTGAAGATCCCGTACCTCGACCTCGACCAACTATATAAACAGTGTTCTCTTCCACGATAATCATCAACATACAGAAGACAAAGCATTCAAAATCAAGTATACTCATGATTTAATTAACTGAACACTAAAATAGAACCACCCTCCATGAGTAAACTAAATAATTCAACCTGTATATAATTTTTCTCCGATCAAACCATTGCCTCAACCATACTGAAAAACATAAATCATTTTCATACATACCACTTTGACTCACCATCTTGACGCACAAACAACAAGATCAAATAATAATTATATAAACCAAAATAACAAAAAGAAAAATTAAATCCCGCCCGTAGGGCGGGCTAACCCTAGTAAGATTATATTCTAATGATACTCTAGTTCATAACAGAAAAATAAATGTTGATCAAATGATTAAATGGACTATTCTATTATTGAATATACCCATTTTTATTGTATTATAGAGTGAAAATATATGTTGATCAAATGATTAAATTGCCAAGTGTGACTCAAAACTTGGAGTCAAACCCAAAAGGATACCCCAACTTGGGTCAAAGGCAAAAGTAACCTAAAAGGCTATTGAAATTACAACTATCTCCTTGTGAACAAACAAAAAAACGGATTTTTGTTTACGTTTCTACCCCTCGCAAGTCGTCTGTTTAGACAGACGACTTGAAAATAAGTCGTCTAGACGACTTAACTTAAAGTCGAGTTAAGTCGTCTGGACAGTTATTCTTAAACATAATTTAAAAATTTTGTAAAAAATATTTTGATAAGTGAAAAATTGGAATTATGTAATTAACATATGTCTTAAGAGATATAAATTAATATATAACAAATTTCAATTGTTTTCAGCCAAGATGAGTGAAAGTAGTGAGTCATGATATTCTTTAGTTTATGTTCATCAACATATGTTGTAGTATTGTCTGTGTTCTTAGGGTTAGATTTTGGAAAGCATTAAAACCGTTTTTGAAAATTTTTAAAATTACCTAAGCGTGTTCATTTCTGTGTATAGTAAACACTATTGAAGTATAATTTGATTTTATAACGTGGTTAGTAAGTTAATTTAGTCATTTTAGTTCAGGGGTTCATTTTAGGGTATTGGACGACTTAATATTTAGTCTTCTGTGCACAGACGACTAAATATTAGGTCGTCTGATCTACATTATCAGCCAGAATAAGTCGTCTAAACCGGACCAAACCTTAAAGTTTACCAATGTACTTTTAAAGCTAACCGGATTATTTACCCAATATATAAGGTGAATTTTTTTTTTTTGTTTCATTTTCCTCGAAATTCAGAAACCCTAACAGTTCTCTCTCACCGGCGATATCAAAGGCGATTCGAATTCCCACTATTTCCGAACAAACCATCGTTCTCAACGTCGGTTATCTATCTCACTTCATTCTCACCGTTGTCGCCGCAGCTTCTTCTAACCCTAGCGCCGCCGATTCCTCTAAACCCTAGCGCCCCCGCTTCCACTATTTCCGAACAAACCGTCGCCCTCGCCACCGTGCTCACCAACGTTCTCACCGCCGCTTCCTCTAAACACTAGCTAGCACCGCCGCTTCTTCTAAACCCTAGCGCCGCCGCTTCTTCTCTGTAAACCGTAGCGCCGTTTCTCTGTAAACCCTAACGCCGGTAAGTCATCAATCTCGAGGAAAAGATGAACATAAAATGTTGTCTCTATCAATTTACTCATTCTCACTGTTTCACGTTTATTTTTTCAGATCTATAACCACAATGACGAGTACTCCAACTCCTTCTGCGACTAATCAGGTCCGCTTGAAATTTTTCTACTGGAAGACTTGTAAGTAAGTCGTCTGGAAAGTCTTCCAACTGGACTATTTAGTAGACGACTTAAATATAAGTCGTCCATTTGGAAGACTTTTCAGACGACTTAAATATAAGTCGTCAACTAAGTCGTCCAGTTGGACGACTTTCCAGACGACTTATATTAAAGTCGTCTACTAAGTCGTCTGGAGTAATAATTAAAGCGTGATTGATTTAGCTCGTGTTCTGACTTCTATTGTTGTCTTTGATTATTTTGCAGACAAAAAGGATGGATATTCCAGAACTCCCCCGTAGGTTGTACACATTAGGGGAAGAACCAGAACCCCAGCATAGCATTTCGTATCATTCGGATAACAGCAAGTTGCATGCTGCTCTTAAGGGAGCTCTCACTAAGCAAGAATTTGAAGAGCTCAAGGAGTCGAGATTGGGAGTTTTCATCAAGTTCAAGGAGCAGGGATTTGGTTGGGCTTCAAGGCTGGTTCACCACATGCTCTGTTTAAAGCTGGACATTAAGAAGAAGTACGAGATGTGGTCTCTCGTTGGTCCAGAACCTGTGAGGTTTTCACTGATAGAGTTTGAAATGATCACTGGTCTAAACTGCGAGTACATCGAGGACCTTGAGACACCAAAATGTGATGTTACCCCAGAGATGGTTTCTTTCTGGGGGATGATGGGAGTTCATCTGGAAGCTGGGCCAACTACTGATCAGATAATAGATGCACTGAATAGATGCGGGGATTGGACCCCGGAAGATCGCAAGCGGCTCGCGTACCTTTCCATCTTCACTGGATTCATTGAAGGGAGAAAGTTTTCAAGCGCTACACGAGCTACTCTGGCAAGGCTAGTGATGGATTTAGAACGGTTTGAGAATTATCCATGGGGGAGAGTCTCGTTTAAGGTGCTGATGGACTCTTTGTGGAACAAAGAGCTTAGTGGCTGTTACACCGTGGATGGGTTTATACAAGTTCTTCAGGTCTGGGCGTACACAGCTCTGCCGGGAATGGCTGCTAGTATTGGTAGTCCCAGAGAAAACAATCCAAACAGTCCGGTTCCACCGATTCTGGCTTACGATGGCAGCAGACGCCGCAGATTCCTGAAAGCTGCTATCTTGAGTAGTCAGGTACCTTTCCATCTTCACTTAATTAAGTTGTCTGGAAAGTCTTCCAGCTGGACGACTTAGTAGACGACTTATTATAAGTCGTCTGGAAGGTCTTCCAGCTGGACGACCTTCCAGACGACTTATTATTAAGTCGTCTGGAAGGTCTTCCAGCTGGACGACCTTCCAGACGACTTATTATTAAGTCGTCTAGAAGGTCGTCCAGCTAGACGACTTAGTAGATGACTTATAATAAGTCGTCTGGAAGGTCGTCCAGCTGGACGTCTTAGTAGACGACTTATAATTAAGTCGTCTATTTAGTATTTTGTTTCAAATATCTAACTCGATTCTTCTTCTATTTACTGCAGTCCCGCGTGATCAACTTTGTTGAGAAGAAGGACATGAAGGACATTAGTGAAATGTGGCCAAAATGGGACGATGAGGTTGAGGACTTGCCCGCGGAGAACATCATTAAAGTCATGTATGATCGGAGACCGTGGAAGTGGACCATGGATTGCTGGGAAGTCACTGGTACAAAACGTAAGGTTGTGACTCCATCGAAAAGAGCCAAAGAGATGGTTGTGGTGGAGGTGGAGGAGGAGGAGGAGGAAGACAATCAGAGACCTCGGAAGAAAGCTCGTAAAGAGGCTCCTAAAGAGGCTAGAGAAGAGGCTAGAGAAGAGGCTAGAGAAGAGGCTAGAGAAGAGGCTAGAGAAGAGGCTAGTTGGGTGACCAGAGAGGAGTTGGAAAATATGTTCAACTCCTACACCTCTGACGTAGTTGAAATGATGAAAGATGGGTTTAAGAAGTGCATCAAGGAGATTAGGAAGATGTCCGATAGATTGGAAGCTGTGGAGAAGAAGGTTGGTGTCATCAATGAGGATCTTGCCAAAGAAACTGGGGTTAGTAACAAACAGCCTAACCCTCAAGCCAAAGAAACCGGGGTTAGTAACAAACAGCCTAACCCTCAAGCCACAGAAACCAGACAGCCTACTCCTCAAAAGGATCAGCCTACACTTCAAACCAATCATCCTGCTCCTCAAAAGGCAAAGCCTACTCCTCAAAAGGCAAAGCCTACGAAACAGCCTACTCCTCAAAAGAAACAGCCTCCTCCTCAAAAGAAACAGCCTCCTCCTCAAACGAAACAGCCTTCTCCTCAAAAGAAACAGCCTCCTCCTCAAACAAAACAGCCTCCTCCTCAAAATAAACAGCCTTCTCCTCAAAAGAAACAGCCTCCTCCTCTGCCCAAAGAGGTTAGTATCAAATCCTCTGCCAACAAGAATTAAGTCGTCCAGGGTCTACTACTTGACCTGGACGACTTAAATAAAAGTTGTCTGGACGACTAGTTGTCCGTGGTTAACTAGTCGTCCAGACAACTTTTATTTAAGTCGTCCAGGTCAAGTAGTCGTCCAGACAACTTTTATTTAAGTCGTCCAGGGTTAACTCGTGTGCAAGTTTTATTGCAGAGATTGTTGCCGGAGGATACAGCAGATGAGGCGATCTCGGTATATAAGATCTTGCCGGAGGATAAAGCAGATGGTGTCACCTCCAAAGAGATTGTTCCTCTCACTTCCACGGACCATCCGAGCTTCGCTTCCAACGATCAACAACCGAGCTTCGCTTCCACCGATCCAAGCGTTCCAGTTTCAGAACCGAGCCTGGTTGTATTGGATCCCACTGCTTCTGTGCGTGCAAGGAGTGAACGAACGAGGAAACCTGCTCCCACGCAGATATCTCCTTATACGGCAGAGAGAAAGAAACTCCTTAGTGTGGTAAAGTATAATCCATTTCCCTCACTAGACAGGGACAAGTTGAAGGAGCTCGCTAATTGGTTGAAAACTGATCCGTAAGTGATTGCTTTACCCATAATAGCTTGATTTAGTCTACCAAAACTGATTGCTTTGCTTTTTTGTTTGCAGTGATTATTACACTAAGCATGAGGACAAACCACGTACATCACCAACTTGGTGGTATCACATCCTCCGGACACCCAAAGCATGGCTGGAAGACGTAGTAAGTCTTCTGCTTATCTTTAAGTCGTCTGGTAACTTGTCTTTGTATATCAATAAGTCGTCTGGAAGGTTTTCCAGCTGGACGACTTACCAATAAGTCGTCTGGAAGGTTTTCCAGCTGGACGACTTACCAATAAGTCGTCTGGAAGGTTTTCCAGCTGGACGACTTACCAATAAGTCGTCTGGAAGGTTTTCCAGTTTGGACGACTTACCAATAACTTGTATTATTTTATATGCAGCATATGGATGCTTGGATTAATGTGCTGAGGCAGAGGTATCAGGAGAACCCACAAGCTTTCCGGAGCGAGCGAATGTGCTTCCTGGATCACAACTTTTCCCAGTCTTGGAGAGACCAGTATCGGTTCTTCAAAACATCGCAACCTGATCACAAAGGTTTAGGAAGAATGCTACCTGGTGGGGCGTCGAGTTTTTATGACGGATCAATGCCTTCATTTTGCCAATCAAACAAGAAGTGGGGGGAGGACATTGATGATATCTATGCGCCAGTGAACTTGGACAACAAACATTGGTTTGCTATTTGGATATCGATCCCTAACAGGCACATAGTCATCTTGGACAGCATACCTTCATGTACTAAGCCAGAAGCATGGGATGATATAATGGAGCCTTTTCTCGAGATGGTCCCTTATGTGCTTGTTGAGTGCGCAGACACCGACGAAGGAAGGGCCAAATACGGGTTGGAGCGATACACATATGGCTTTGAAGATGTACCCACGGCCAACAATGGTGATTGTGGCTTGTACGCTCTAAAGTACATTGAATGTCATGCTCTTGGGGTCCCCTTTAGACCTAAAGACTTTGCTAGGTCCAATGTGAAGAGTATGAGGGATAATATGGCGGTGGTTATATGGACGGAGCTTGTTGATCAGCATTTGAAAGAGAATCAGGATTGTGATATGTTCGTGGGCATGTATGATTAGATTTGTGTATGGCTTTGAACTTGTCTTTGTATAGATTTTCTAACTTGTGTATGATTTGTGTATTTGTATTTGAACTTGTAAACTTGTCGTTGTATAGATTTTCTAACTTGTGTATGATTTATTTGAACTTGTCTTTGTATAGATTTGTATATATTTAAGTCGTCTGGTAGGTTTGGACGACTTACCAATAAGTCGTCTGGAAGGTTTTCCAGCTGGACGACTTACAAATAAGTCGTCTGGTAGGTTTGGACGACTTACCAATAAGTCGTCTGGACGGTTTTCCAGCTGGACGACTTACAAATAAGTCGTCTGGTAGGTTTGGACGACTTACCAATAAGTCGTCTGGAAGGTTTTCTAGTAAAAGGTCGTCTAAAAAAATACACTTGAAGGGATAGTAGAAGGTAGTCTAAAAGTAAAATACACTGGACGACTTAGTAAAATACACTGGACGACTTAGTAAAATACACTGGACGACTTAGTAAAAGGTCGTCTAAAAAAATACACTTGAAGGGATAGTAGAAGGTAGTCTAAAAGTAAAATACACTGGACGACTTAGTAAAATACACTGGACGACTTAGTAAAATACACTGGACGACTTAGTAAAATACACTGGACGACTTAGTAAAATACACTGGACGACTTAGTAAAATACACTGGACGACTTAGTAAAATACACTGGAGACTCAAAGCATCTTGTCTCCTTTTCCAATACCATTTTCCTAACTTCTGCCTTATGAACTCCAGCAGGAACGGAATCGGAAATCCTCTTGCTCGCTTCAGTGCGGAATTAATAGATTCAGCGATGTTGCTTGTTTTTATGTTGAACCTGTTCCCCTTACAATAAACCCTTGACCATAGCCTGGCGTCGGCCTTCTCCAAATACGTTGCAAGTTCCGGGTTTGCACTCCGTATCTCAGCCATGTACCGGTCAAAATCGTAAACCGTGTGCGCATAAGCAGCCCCTTTCACCAAGTACATGAGATGTTTCCCTTTAAACTTTTTGACAATGTTATCTTGAAGGTGATAATAACATATTCCTCGGGTTGCCCAAGGAAACACCTTCTCACACGCACTTTTAATGGCCGCGTGCCGGTCGGAGACTATCACCAGAGGCTTGTCATGAGATATACAACTAGCCAATTTTGTGAAAAACCATTCCCAAGAAGGTTCATCTTCAACATCCACGATCCCAAAAGCCAATGGGAATATCTGAAAATTGCCATCTTGTGCGGCTGCAACTAACATAACACCTCCATACTTTCCACTTAGGTGAGTTCCATCCACCACAATGACCCTTCTCTGATACTTAAAGCCTTTGATAGAAGCTCCAAAAGAGAGAAATAGATACTTAAATCTATTCATAGAATCAAGTTCTATAGCCGTGATAGAATCAGGATTTGCAATGGAGATTTGCTCGAGATATGAAGGCAGACGCGAATACCCTTCTTCTGCTGATCCTCTCACCAATTTTTGTGCATATAACAGTGCTCTGTATGAAGTGGTGTAATCAAGCGTCATGCCAAACATGTTCCTCATTGCATCAGTGATATGTTGTGGAGTTATCCCATCAATGATTCCAACACGATCAATGAAAAGACTACCAACATACTTTGGAGTACAGTGTCTCCGCTGAGCGATTCGGTCTCCAATTGAGCATAAATGTTTTTCCACATACTTTGTTACCCAAAACGTGTTTGGCCCATGTTTCACACTCGCTCTGATCTTCCATCCACAACCGCTAACCCGACATGTTGCCACAAGGAGAGTTTTTGATGATTTGTATATTCTGAAAGAAAACCTACCCCTCACTGCTGTCAACCGTATCTCTGAAAGCAGTGCATCCTTGCTAACAAAACTCTGGTTGACATAGATGCTGGTACAATCCGATTTTCCTCCTTCAATAGCATTTGTCTTAGCATATGTCTTTTCAATTTCTTCAAAACAAATATTATCATCATCTTCCTCGTCCTCATCTTGAACCTTTCCATAAAGACTGTAATCCCCACCAATCTGATCCGTTTCACCAACAATAGTGTTATCAGCATCCTCCTCCCCATTTTCCTCCTCCCCATTTTCCTCCTCCCCATCTTGATTTTCATCTTCAACAGACTCATTATCACCAACATCTTCAAAACATTCATCACCTTCATCATTATCACCAACATCTTCTTCCCATTCACCAGCTTCATCATTATCACCAACATCTTCTTCCCATTCACCAGCTTCTTCTCTTTTCTCTGAAACCGTTTCCACCTTGCTGCGGCTTGATACACAAAGACATACTCTATGCGTTTTGAGTATCTCGAGCAAGTTTCGAACTTGTCTATCACTTGTAACATGAATGGGAGGACTGCCTGGAGTCATCATCATTTCTGTTGGTAATGAGTAGCTAATCTCCACAGTCACTGATCTCATGTCCAGGTTATAATCTTCTTGAGCCATTGCAACAAGTTCAGCATGTGTTGAATCTTCATTCAATAAAAACAATCTTGCTCCTTTGAGATCATCAACCACAAAATCCCAACGGAAATCTCTCAACAACCATTCTCCATACACTGCATGTAACTTAAAAATCATCTGCAAATATTCAAAATAAAACACATTAGTAAACATAGAGAAAATGAAGAAGTTCAATAAACATTATCGCAGACGACTTAGAATTAAGTCGTCCAGAAGACTTAAAGGTAAGTCGTCTAAAGAGGTCACTTTTGCAATTGAAAACTAAAAGGGACGACTTAATTCTAAGTCGTCCGGCTTTGTTTGTTAAAAAAAAAATTCAGACGACTTATATATAAGTCGTCTACGAGAAACGGGCTAGTTTTGCATTTGACCGAATCGTGTCAGATCTTTGACTATTTCTGGACGACTTATAATTTAGTCGTCTCTAGAAAGTAAAAATTTCAATATTTTATTCAAACTAGACGACTTACATGTAAGTCGTCCTCGGTTAGTTTTGTAATTGAAAAATAAAACTTGAAATTTAACTTTCTCCAGACGACTTAACTAAAAGTCGTCCAGCTAGACGACTTAACTTAAGGTCGTCCGGGATAAGCAAGGTTTGACCAGAAAATTGGGAAAAATTCTGGACGACTTTGCTTTCCCCGGACGACTTTAAATTAAGTCTTCTTACGGGACGACTTTAAATTAAGTCGTCTGGTAAAAGTTAAATTATGAAGTTTTATTTTTCAATTACAAAACTAACCTAAGACGACTTACACGTAAGTCGTCTAGTTTAATAAAATATTGAAATTTTAACTTTCCCAGAGACGACTGAATTATAAGTCGTCCAGAAATAGTCAAAGATCTGACACGATTCGGTCAAATGCAAAACTAGCCTGTTTCTCGTAGACGACTTATAAGTCGTCTGGAGTGTTTTTTTCAACAAACAAAGCTGGACGACTTAGTTTAAGTCGTCCGTTTGACCAGAAGACTCATCAGTAAGTCTTCTACATACAGATGACTTACTTGTAAGTCTTCTACATACAGATAACTTACTTGTAAGTCTTCTACGCGAACAGATTTTGAAAAAAATTCAAATTCGTACCTTAAACTAGGTGAGATGACTTCGTTTGCACACAGGGTCTTCTCCAATCACCCAGAACCTCAAACGAAAGCAACCGTGAGTCAAAACGAAAGAAATATGGCTCTGTCAACCATCACCCATATTTTGAATCAAAAGCTTGAGTTTTTTGGATGAATATGGAGAGAGAGTGAAAGAAATGTTGTTTTTAGTTCATAACAATTGAAACAGAGAGAGTGTAAAGAGATTTACGTGCATTAAAGGGCATTAAAAGCTCCAAACAGTTCGTACAAGGTTGTTCCCACTATTCATGGCAGTGGCAATATTGTAAATACTTGAAGAATATGAGGTTGAGACAGTAAAGAAGCCATTTTCGAAAAAAAAAAAAAAAAAAAAGTTAATGGCATTTTCGTAGATTAAATGGAGGTGTGGGGTTAAAAACTCAAAAAAAAAATGAGTCAAAAGAAAAGGTTAGTTTTCTGTTTGACTTCAAGTTTTGAGTCACTTTTGCAAAAAGGCCAACATTTTTTACTCTAAACTCTATAGTGAAGAGATAGAATTAGACTAAAGATGCTCCTAGTTCTGGATTTTATGAAATTACAGATTTTGTGTTACACTCGACCTAATATATACTGATTTTGATAAAAACAATTATAAAATGTGTAAACCGTGTTTAAATGGTGATGATTGCTTGGACTTTTTTTTAAGATTTAAGATTTATTTATTTTTTAAAAGTTAACCATAACCAATTATGATGTAGTTTTATTTTAAAAGGTAAAGTCTTGCTACATCACTTAAACGTTATAATTTTATTATTATTATTGGTTCATGTTTTACCCTTTTCTTTAAACAGTTATTAGAATGCTTTAGAAATTATAATATTTTCCTACATCAAAATAACATACACAAAACTATAGACTAAAAATAGGTGTATTTTATATAATAAAAACAAAACAAAAGAAGACAAAAAACAAAGGGTCTCTTAACTATTTGCAACAGGCCGAGCTGCTGCGCTAAACAAACACTTGCTCCTCCGCTCCCTAACAATTCTATAAAATTAGGGTTTTCTTTCCGGCAGCCTTCTCTTCTCTCTCTCTTCTCTATTTTTCCTCTCTAGCCTTCCAGGTACTCTCTCTCTCTCCATCTCCTTTTGCCTTGTTTCATCTCATTACGCCTCAAAGTCGTATTCTTTTGTGAATCTTTTGGTTTGGGAATCCGATTATTGAAAAAATGGGATCTGGAGCTCATCTTATCTGAAACTTCAAAAAAAAAGTGATTCTCTTTCATTGTCTACCCAATGATTGCTATATAGCTTAATCAGCATCACTGTTGGTTTTTTTTTTTTTAATTTCACTTTCTCCTGTTTGTTTGTCTGATTGATAATCCTAGAGAAACCAAACATATTGTCTGGAGTGTCTTTCATGTCAATATCTGAGTAGATTTGTACTTAACAGGTTATAGATTTAAAAAAAAATCTGGCACTTGAACAATGTGTGTTGGGATTCCTAAACATGGAGCTGTGGCACTTCTCTTAAGTGCTAATAATATAATTTTAAGCATCTCTTTTTGACCCCATTGCCCAAGTTATTACCTTTTCTTTCCGCTTTCAGTTTTCATTCATACCTTTTTTTTTTTGGGGTCTCATAAGCATTTCATCACCCTCTTCTGTATTGGTCTCTCTTTCTCTCTTACTCTGTTGTTTGTGTAACTTCTTTGGCATATTCCTTCTTTTTTAGCCGTTATTGATGGCAGAGTCTCTTGTTTCTCTTTTTCTTTCATCTTCTTATTGTTTCTTTTTCAAACCTTTTATTCCCCCTATTCTGTTCTCTCTCCCCCCTACACATGCTTCTGTGTCTCTTCTTCCACAGTTGCATTCTCACCATGTCGAGGACTAGGACCGCTGCTTCAGAGGCTCGTGATTCCATGGACTCTGAGGAAAGAGTAGACCTTGATCCCGAGGAGACTCTTGAGGAGGAATATGAGTACGAAGAAGTCGAAGAAGAGGAGGAGGTTGAAGAAGAGGTGGAAGTTGAAGTAGAAGTGGATGATGACGAGGAAGAAGAAGAAGAAGAAGAGAAGAAAAAGCATGATGAGCTTCTAGCTCTTCCTCCTCATGGCTCTGAGGTTTATCTCGGTGGGATTCCTACTGATTCTACTGAAGGGGACTTGAAGGGTTTCTGTGAGTCAATTGGCGAAGTTACTGAGGTAATGTCTTTTTTTTTTACATAATACTCAAAAAAGTATGGCTGTGTGTTAATTTTATCTGGTTGTTGATGGTTAACAGGTTAGGATAATGAGGGAAAAGGAGTCTGGTGATGGAAAGGGGTATGCTTTTGTAACTTTCAGAAACAAGGACTTAGCTTTTGAAGCAATCGATCATCTTAATAACACTGAGTTCAAGGTAAAAACTCTTCCCCCACTCACAGTTCAGTGAATAAAGCTTGTGTCTTGAAGTTAGTCTTCTGTTGGTAACTTCTGTTTACTTTTTTTTGGTAATTTTAAATAGGGTAAAAGGATAAAATGTTCCACGACCCAAGCAAAGCACCGGCTCTTTCTTGGTAACGTTCCTAGAAGCTGGACAGAGTCAGACATTAGGAAAACAGCTAGTGGAGTTGGTCCTGGCGTTCAAAATGTCGAACTCCCTAAGGTTTTGCCTCCTTCTTCCCCAAATGTTTAGTACGTAAACATACACACCTTACTTATTTACTGAATCACTTTCCATCACAGGATCCACAAAATATTGGGCGGAATCGTGGATATGCCTTCATAGAGTATTACAACCATGCATGTGCTGAATACTCAAAACAAAAGATGTCAGATCCGAGTTTTAAGCTTGATGATAATGCCCCAACTGTTAACTGGGCTGAGTCAAGGAATGGAGGAGGAGGAGACTCTTCTGCTACGCAGGTATTAATAGAAGCAGCTACAGTTTATCTAACAACAAATTAAGTGATCTTCTTACTATTAGTATTATATTGTGTGGAATTGATGATGCAGGTCAAGGCATTGTACATCAAGAACTTGCCTAGAGATATAACACAAGAGCGTCTAAAGGCATTATTCGAACATCATGGGAAGATCCTGAAAGTGGTCATACCACCAGCTAAACCAGGGAAGGAAGACAGTAGATATGGTTTTGTGCACTATGCGGAGAGGACAAGTGTCATGAAAGCTTTGAAAAACACTGAACGATATGAGATTGATGGTACATTCATAATCTATCTTTTCTTTCTTCCTCTTCTTGTATATTCTCTCTTCCGTCCGTTAATGTGTATGCTCGTGTTATTAATTCTACAGGTCACACGTTGGATTGTACTCTTGCAAAGCCTCAAGCAGATCAAAAGGCGAATACAACAACATCACAGAACATGCAGAACTCACTATTGCAGCCAAACTATCCTCCTCTTCTTGGTTATGGCATGGCTCCCAGTCCCTTCGGTGCTCTTGGTGGATTTGGCGCTCCTGCTTACCCACAAGTGAGTTTCTCATTAGTTCACATTTCTTTTTCTTTACCTTACTAAAAGGCTTTCTTCCTGAGTCTTAACTTCTGTGTGGGGATTGTGCAGCCGTTAATGCATGCGGGAGGTCACGCAGCTGGTGGGATGGCGATGATGCCGATCATGTTACCTGATGGAAGAATCGGCTACGTCTTGTAAGTCTCTGTTTCTATACACATGTGTGTAGTGTGATCTCATGCGTTATGCTGTAAGACGCATTGAGTACTGATATGATGTGTTTGACCATGATTAGACAACAGCCTGGACTAGCAGCAATGCCACAACCTCCACCAAGGCATTCACCACCGTATAGGGGAAGCGGTTCGAGCAGTAGCAGCAGTGGCAGCAAAAGAAGTAGCAGCGACAATGGTAGAGGACGAAGCCGTTACAATCCTTATTAGTTGGTTTCATCGTTCTCTTTTCTTTATTTGGAAAAAAAAACATTTCCAGTCAACTCCCCCCCCCAAAACAAAAGTCAGTTTTAATTTTTAAGCATCATGTTTTTTTCCTCTTCTTTCTGTTACATGTGGTTTTGTAATATTATTTGTTTATTTATGTTTTCATCTTTTTTTTTTCCAATTGTTTATGTATGATCCAAAGCTTACTTTGGTAGTCGGTATGAATGAAAAATCGCCATCACTGTCTTCAAGATTATTTTCAGAAGATTAAACGTAATGAATATGGTTTTACTTTACATGACACAGTTCGGTTGGTATGTTTAGTTCTTGTCTATTTAGTTTTGGTTATATGAAGCACTCGTGATCCCTCTTTTTTTTTATCAACAAGGAATAGTGTTTGTCGTTGTTTCTCTATGTAGATGGCATGATTCTTATATATGGACAGTGATGAAAGTTCTAACTAAAAGTTTCTTCCATCTCTTGGTAACAAGTTCAGAAGGAAATATATGGATCATACGAGCTACTTTTTGTCATTCAAACTCAGTTTTACACTCACTTATCTATTTTTAAATCAAGAAAAACATGAAATAGATATGCCCAAAGGTGCATGGATGCTAGATAATGGTCCTATGCATTCACCATTACCCATTCAGCTCGTTCAGAGTACCTCATCCATATTACCTCTTTTCAGACCCTACCTATTTTATAATACTTTCAACAAAAATATCTCACGCGCAAAAGACCTGATATATAGTTTACCATCAATTTTGTTTATCTAAATATGCATGTTTTCTTATATCATACTTTCTCTCTTAAAATGGCACTTCTCTATCTAAAACTTAAAAAGGCAAACTGACCGTGGGGCTCTACGTCTCTTGAGATTTAGACTCAACACTTAGAGCATAGATCGACATTAACTAGATAAGATGTTGAGGAATTATGAGATCCACTAGTAGCTTATGTATATCCGGACTACAATATCATTAGGGATGTCAAACAGGTTGATCCGTCCCGTCCCGTCCCGTACCGCAGCGGGCTCATCTCTTTGCGGGTCACGGCGGATCAGGCCCGCGCGGGCTGTGGTCTCCAAAAGGTCATCCCAAGCCCGTACCGCAAATTGCACACTCCTTTACAGGCTGTCCCGTGCGACATACGTTAATGTAATATATCCGATCATGCTTGACACTGCAGGCCGCTCCAGAACACTTCCTGATGCTGCATGCTGCTCTAAGATGCCTCAGGCTGCTCCCCTACATAACCAAGTTCACATAATTAATATACATGAAATGTCTACAATGAAAATTCTTCAAAATTTGTAATATATTATGCATATTTTCTCTATTAAAAGTGCATATAGAACATGAGATGATTATATATATATATATATATATATATATATATATATATATATATATATATATATGAAGTCATAACCAAACAAAAAGTGCATGTAAAAATGAGATGTTAATGTATATTCTATTCTATTGATGTAACAAGATAACAATGATAAGTAACGAGAGAACATGAAGAATAAAATACATATCGAAGAAGGCTCTAATCAGTAACAAGACTAACTCTTTCAGCTGAACGACATCATTGTTATAGAATTAAATAGCTTAGTCGATCAAGGCTCTAACCATAGCTTATTCTCGTTACCGCTTTGATCAGAGCTTAGTCTTGTTCATGTTATCTTAACCAAATAAAATAGTTATAGTTAATTTTGTCACACTCAAACATATTTACATACCAATTAAAGATAATTTCAGAATATGTTTTTCATTAGCTTATAACTCTTAAGTTCATAACCAATTTTTTAGTTTTAATGAATAAAAACTAAATATAATCAAACACCAAAACTAAGCTGCTAATCCCAAAATTAATTAAAAACACCAAACTAAAACACTAATGGAGCTCAAAACATCATCGTCGGAGCTCGAATCATCATTGCTGAAGCTTTTTTCTTTTTTCAGAGGAAAGTCATATAAACTACCTTTTTCACTCTTTTTTTTTTGAAGTAAAACAAGAATTGAAGAGGAAAAAAATACGGGTCTTTGTAATCCCGCAGACCCACATCGTCCCGTCCCGCAAAAGACCCAGTCCCGCAAAAACCCGTCCCGCAAAGCCCGCTAATTTGCGGGTATGTAAAATCTCGGCCCAATCCCGTCCCGCGACAGTTTTTTACGGGCCAAACCCGCGGTCCAGGTCCATGATTGACATCTCTAAATATCATTCAGAACTGGGACAAGACAATCAACTTTCTTATGGTCATCAATCAAAGCAGAGTACATGTCTCTCGTTGACATGGCCATGAAATGGTCATGGATCTCCTTTTTAGTCGTGATGTTTGTTGGGATTCACCAAGAAATACCTGCAAATCTAGTTCTTCACAATAAACAGAACACTTTAGACTCATTTTGCACTATGCTCAAGAGAAAGTTTTGTTTTGGTCTTCTAGTGATCAAACATGTTCTTATTACACAACAATTAGACGATATATTCACTAAGTCGTTACTTTAAGCCATTTCATATTTTTTCACTTTACACAACAAACTAATTAAGTTATTTTTTTGTCTTCTAGCGACTTTTGTTACAGCACAAAAACTGGAAAAGTTAAATAGAGATTTAGAGGAAAGAGATATTCGTATCGTGGATACCTTAATCAAAGAGAACAGATGAGACTTTTCCGCCTTTTGCATTGCCCATTTAGTTCCATTTAATTGAGAGAAAATAGGGAAAACATATACTATAAGGGGGTATTTGATTGGGTCTTCCAACGCTGGCGAGCTCTGCTCCCTCCCAATTTCACTTTAACACCTTGATAGTCCGATCTTGGTACTCTCGCTAAAGTTTGTTGACATTTCGCCCTCTCTTTGGATAAAGGAAGATTCTGATATTCATAGCATACTTCGGGGATCTGAACGGCTTCCCCTCAAATGTGAGCCATTTAAGTCATTTTAAAAGAGTCTTCGATATCTCATACAAGATTTCTGCCTAAACGTACTTTTTGTTTTCAAATCCAAGAAGAGACAATAATGGAGTAGTTTTCCTTTTGTCAATATCACATCCGATACTGGTCCTATCGGCCTCTCTGAGATTAAAATAGCCCTGACTTCTGCCAATAAGAAAAGTGAATCAAAGCTATGGTTGAGAGCTCCAGTTCTTTCCAGATTAGATTATAGCTAGGATTTCCGTGCTTGTTTAGTATTGCTTTGGCTTTGCTGTCCATAGTTTGCTGGCGCTGAAGCTACCAAAACTAAAAGAAAATAAATAAATGAAGGAAGAAGGATTAGAAAGACTATCAAGGCATAGGCTGACTACAATACAAGTCATGAACGATAGCAAAGCCAAGCAGTCAACGCATCTCCTCAATGTTTGATTCTACTTTATATTGTAACATTTCTGTGAATGCTATTGCATTCGAGTTATAGAACAGTTTATCACGCATCCTTAGCATCTATATACATAATTATGATTGTCCGAAACCATAAGTCTAGGTATTTTCGCATATATTCTCACAACCAGCTTATTACTTGTTTTCTGCTGTTTAGTGCTTATTTATTATTGATTGCCTAGTTTAATCTTTGTGTGCACATGCTCCCAAGGAATTCAATCATTAAATACTACAACTGAATATTTTATTTGAAAGAGAAAGTTCTCTAGGGAAATTTTGAATGATATCAAGATACCAGAGGAAGAGAGCTTCATATTTCCGAGTAGCTTGTGTACTTTTAAAACACTTGAAATTTTGAAGCTCATTAATCAGATTGAGAGAGTTTATGATACTTGTCTACTTACCCAATATATATATATATATATATCCCACACACATGGACAAAGGATACACTTTGTAAAATGTAAGAACTATGTCAATAAATTTAACACATGGATTTGGGATATCTTTGTAGAGTTATTCTTAAATACTTTTGTAACATAAAAAAGATATACAATAATTTTAACTGATTAAAAATACAAAATATAGATATAAAATTTGTGAAATGAAAAAAAAATGCTTTTAAGCTTTGTTGCAAGTATCATTGAATATCCAGCCAAAGTTTATGCAGAATCTCACAAGAGGAGTATTATAAATGTTAGGATTGGCAATTGCAAGCCCATCCTTCTTTGGATCACACATTATCTTGCAAGGTGTGTAACATTTCGCTGGAGTCGCTCTTTTTGATCCTTGCATGCATTTATTTCTGATACAATTTTTTATGCATGCCTTTATCTCGATAGAATCATATACATGTGCTGAAAACAAAATTGTAAGTAAATTTACAATAATGAAAGCATTGTAAATTTTCTTTGATGCTTGAATTGCCATTTTGTAAGTACTACAACAACGCAAAATTTTAAAGTGTAACTTTTTTGTCTGCTTATTGTAGTGTGAAACGAGAGATTCTTTGAGAATGTTTGATTGATCAAGATGATTTTTATAGTAGAAACAGTTTTACCTGTTTTGGGGAATCTGTTAGAAAGTCACAATGTTAATTTCTTAATTAAGTAAATGTATCAATTGATTTTCTGTAAGCTTAAATGTATTGTTTGTTTTAATCATCACAACAACTATATTCTATTATTTTAAAGTAACTAATTTTCCATATTGTCAATCTTAGCTTACACACCACATATTTAATTCCTTTTTTTACATTATATAGATACATCTTGTTTGAAAATAATATTTTTAAACACATAATACTAGATTTTTAATTCAGGCTACATGCAAGTTCATATTAATAGTTTAGTTTAAAGTTAGTCATTGTTTCCTACTCATGCTTTTTTTTACTGAGTAACCTCATTCTTTGATTATCCACAAATGTTCTAAAAATATATATATATACTTTAAAATGTTTGATAATAGTAAGCCACTTGTGTAAAACACATATAATTAAAAATAGCTTATTTGTGAGTTTCAAATTATTTTTAATCAATTAAAAGTACTTAACGAATTTATTTACATATTAAAAATTAAAATTTTAATCAACATTGTTATCTTATGTTTCGACAGAAATTCTTTTAGTCAGTTACATTCACAACTTTCATAAAAACTAATCAAATAAGTTATAAAAACAAATATAATATGAGGGTAATCTACAAAAAAGTAATTTAAACAAATTGCATGATGAATTCACTTACATCTTTAATATGTTAAAATAATGAATATGCATTTATCAGTATGATACTATACTATCTAAATATGTTAATTAACAGACTTAAAACAATAAAATTTGAAACTTCTAATATTTAGAAAGGAAATAGCGAGATACAAAAAATGCTATCTAAGAGATTTATGGTTTATTGTTAGCAATTAGCAACTATGAAAAATTGTCAGTTTTTTAAAAGTTTTTTTACTTATAAGTTTTTGGAGAGAAGATCGAAATTTTTTTTAGAGATTTTTATTGAAATTCCAGTTTTTTTACCTTTATTCTATTTATGTATTATATTCAAATTATTTTAATGTTTTCCTTAATGATGTTTGAGTAGTTTCCTTTGTTAGATTTAGGGTTTAAGATGAATTACTGAAAGATTAATATTCTTGAGAGATTTTTGGTATATGTTTTCGACTTTATCTAAAAATGTCATCTTAGTATATTGTACATTATATGTTTCTTTTTGTCATTTTCGAAGATTAATATCTTTCGCATTTATCCTACTTGTGATATTTTAGCTGAGAAAACACTCCGGACTTTAGTGAGTGAAAGTCAACCACCTATTGTAATCAGAGAAAGAAAATATAATAAACATTAAAAAAAGAAATCAAATAAATCGGCAAATATAAAAGAGGCTACTGGTTCAATTGTAAGGAACCCAATTTTGTATTATCTCCTCTCTTCCTTGAAACTCTCATCACCGTCTCTGTTTCGCTCTAATGCCCCAAGTCAATCTTGAAACCTCGGTTCCTTCAGCTCACGACCCGATGATCCGACCCGTTCCCATCTCCGTCCCGAGTCCAGTCGATTTTCCACCCGAGTCTTACTCCGTATCCAAAGAAGCAGAGCTCGAGTGGTTCAACGAGAACGCCTTCTTCGAGCGGAAAGGATCACAGAGAGGAATCTCATCTTCTGCTCAGAATGTTCACAACTCAAACTCTCAGAGGGTTTCTTCTCTCAAATCCAAGACGTCGTCGATCATCAGACTGCCGAAACCGCAGAAGACGTGTTTCAACGAAGTGACGAAGCAGAGGAGAAACTGCAGAATCGCGAGGACTCTGATGATACCGAAGCGGATCGGGTCGCGGTTGAAGTCGGAGCCTTCTTCCCCGAAGGTCTCTTGCATTGGTAGGGTGAGGTCAAAACGCGACCGGAGCCGCAGAATTCAGAGACAGAGATCCGGTCGAACCGATTCGTTTAAGGATAATAAACCGGTTCCGGTCAAGAAACCCGGGTTTCTCGCGACCTTCAGAGCCATCTTCAGAACCGGAGGCGGTTGCAAAAGCCTCGCCGCGACTGGAGCACACGCGCCGCAGAGGGAGGTCGCTGTTCCGGCGAGAAGGTCGAGCGATATCAGAGGACGGCTTCCGCCGGAAGATGTCGGGAAATCTTCTCCGCCGAGGAAATCTCTCGGCGGTGAGGAACCGGTATTACCCGGTTTAGGAGGAGTTACGCGGTTTAAATCGGGGAGAAGACCGGATTTGTTGGTAGAAGTTTGACGTTGCCGTGACTTGCGGCGTTTACAGCGTGGACAGGTGAGAATCGGTGGGGCCCGTTCCCGCGTCTCAAGCTTATTACGGAGTAAACAAGGATGGTGATTGGGTTGTTGGCTGTTCGTGTGCTTTTATGGGGCCCATAAGCGTGTGTTATTCAGAAAGTCGTTAGCGTTGACGTGGCAACCGGTTTAACTGAACACGGCATAGATAGAGAACACGGCGCACTTTTGATTTGATATCTTGCGTTCAAACCTAACTTCCACCGTTTTGTATATCTTACTAATATTATATTGTGCCCCTTTTTTCTTCTTAAGACTTTTGATTTTGATTAGTTTTGCTTTTTTTGGGGGGCCTTTTGGTGGTACATAGGTGTTGTCATTTGTTTGTGTATATGTGTTTTTTTGTAGAATTGGTCAATAAATATAGGTGTTGTCATTTATTTGTGTATATGTGTTTTCTTGTAGAATTGGTCAATAAATATATAAAATACTTCATGAGTAAACGGTCACTACTCTGTTTTCTACGAATGAGCTTGTCCTCAAATGAAGTCAGTTAAATAGTGCTATAATACCAGAAAAATAAACATCATAAAAATTCAAAACAATGAAAGTGAATAGTGGGAGCCATAAACATTTTCAAAAAAAATTGACGTGTTCAAGTCCTGCAAAGAGACGAGTTAAGTAAAATTAATCGCTAGTGTCTTTTTATGTATTTAAATTTGTATCTTACTGAAAAGAGAAATTTGTATCTTATTGTTTGTTTCGTTTTCAAGAAAAGACAGGACATTCTTAGCCATCTTTTTTTCCTCTAAAGAGTTGTATCTTAGCCATCTTTGATTCTATAATATAAAGTTATAAACAATAACAATTAATTTGGAAAAGTCAGTCCTTTGAACTGGCATTTTAAAATTGGTCTTGCCTACATAATGGTGTATTTGGACAATTAATACGAGGTTTGATAGTTGTAAGTTTTTGTTCATTTCCTGGGGGGATTAGTAATTGTTTAATTTTAGCTGCCTTTTGTGTTTTTCTTCAAATGTATTGCTAGTTCTATTTATAAATTTCACAGAAACTATATAGATTAGCTTTTACATATTTAGCATTCAGCAAACTACTTGTAGTAAGTATTCTTAATACTCGTTTTCCAACTGTACTTCTAAATAAAGGTGTTCAGAAAGTTTAGCAGGGATCACAATTTCTTGTCGTTGCTGACTTTTGGCCTCATGCGTCTTTGTTGTTATATTCGTCGGTGAGGAATTTTTGTTTTTATCAACGCGTCGCCATTGCTTCTCTCGTCATCGTGTTGGTTTTACGGTTAAACTTTTACCATTTAAAATATAATTACCACTGCTTTACTCGTCATTCGCCAATGAGATTAAGGGATCGAAGTTCCAGGTTCAATGTCTATATTAATGTGATGTGATATACTCGGTTACAAATTAGCTTTCCAATTTGAGACCGACGTGAGAATGGTTCCATACTCAAAGACTTTGACTGGCAAATATGTTGAAACAGAGAAGTTTTGACAGCTTTAAATAACCAATTACACAATTAAATGCTTTCTATATGTTCGGACGACATTTCACAAACTAAATACAACAATTGAACTATGACATCTATAACTTTTTAACATAGTTTATTTTAACAACTATGACCCCGATCGAAGATTAAGTCCAGTGAGACTTATAAAAGGAGATTATGGAGGAAAAAATGTTTGGCTGCAAATAAGAGAGGTCCACAGATTTTTATAACATATATTTTTCCTCTTATAACAAAGCTTTGTAATATACACATAATACATAGTATAGTTTTAATTCTAGTTACGAGAATTGTTGTTTGTTTGGAGTTGGCAGGAAAGACAGTGACAATAAATATCTCTCCTTTTCAATTTACTCCTAGAAACAATTATTTCTAACCAATATTGAAACAATCCCCTTTTACATTTGTTCTCTCCATCATGATTCCTGATCCAGTTGCAATAGTTAAGATACATGTTTCTTTTCCAATATACAATAATAATACTAAAAAAACATTCCAAATGTATCAGCTTACAAGAGATATACTCCATTTGTACAATTTTAAGTGGTGTTGAAGGTTTTTATAGAAAGATTAAGAAAATACAAATTTCTACTCAATTTATTTTGGTTACACAAAATTGCATTAAATAAAATCAGTTTGACTAATAAAAAATATGTAGTATTTTGTAATTGGTTGTAAATTTCAATTGACATTAAATCTTATCTAGAAATATGAGAGCATCATTTATTATGACGTAGGATAATCATAGTATTCATAATATATTGTTTTCTAGAAGTTTTCCTTTTATTTGGTTTTCCTTTTATTTGGTATTTTCCTTTTTATGTTTTAGACTATCTCTATATAAGAGAGTCTTAGGTAATCTGTTTTAGACATTCTTTTTAATTTTATCAATAGAAGTTTCAAACTTTTATCTTTTCTGGTGGATTCCAAAGCTTTATAATTCAAGTTCTTGCTTGAGAGCTTGATTTTAACCTAAGGATTAGTGTTTGCTAAACCTTTGTGATTTCCGACTGTGTCAAGTGGTATCAGAACAAGGTCTTCTCCTTCTCTTTTCGAAGCTTGATCAGCCATGGGTGATCAACCAGTAACCAGAGCCGACTTCGAGGGTTTTGCAGAAGGATTAAGGGAGGCAACTACAAATCTCACTGCTGTAACTGCTCAATTGGCAAATCTGGTAATATCGTTAAATAATCAGGTTGCGGCTTATCCCAATCAGGTTAATAACGTCGGTCAAAGAGGTGGAGAAAGAATTCGGGGTCAGCAAGGTAGAAACAATCGTGATGTTGTTGTTGATAATTCTAGTTCAGATGAAGGATCATAAGAAGAACTAGCTGAAGAATACCAACAAAACAATCATGATTATCGGGTGAAGGCCGATATTCCATTGTTCTATGGAACTATGGGAGTGGAGGAGTTCCTTGATTGGCAAATTAATGTTGATCGATTCTTTGATGTCATGGGTGTTCCTGGGAGTAAACAAGTTAAGATGGTAACAGTCAGATTGAAGAAGACGGCTGCAGTATGGTGGGATAAACTCGTTGTCCAAAGGCAGAGACAAAGGAGAGGACCAGTAAGGACCTGGCGTCGAATGAAGCAATTAATGCTGGAGCGATTCTTACCGGAAGATTATGAACAAATTCTTTACAAGATGTATCTCGATTGTGTTCAAGGAAATAGAACGGTGACTGAATACACCGCTGAATTCTTGCGTTTCTCTGAACGCAATGAGTTAGGCGAAACAGAGAATCAAAAGGTGGCTAGGTACATCAGCGGTTTAAAAGGTTCTCTCCAAGGAAAGATGGGTTTACAAACCGTATAGACCGTGCATGAAGCTTCCAGTCTAGCGATGAAAGCTGAGCTAATGGAGAAGTCATCACGAGGATTTTCAACATTTAGAAGAAACACGGCTCAGACCAGTTTTGAGCCCACGAGTGAGAAAGAAAAGAGCGTAGCCAATAAAGACTCCAACCCGGGAAACAAATGAGCTAGTAGCTCTAATGCTGTACAACATAACAAAACACCAGCTCAGAGACATAACAATTCTTATGCTAAGCCTTCTCTTGACAAGTGTTTCCGTTGCCAAGGACATGGTCATAAATCCAATGTCTGTCCTAGTCGGAAAACAGTCGCTATAATAGAAGAGGAAGATGAAGAGGATGAAGAGGATTTCGCTGGGAATAAAGAATATGAGGGAGCTGAATTCGCTGAAGAAGAATCCGGAGAGAGGATAAACCTTGTACTACAACGAGTCTTGTTGTCATCTAAAGAAGAAGGCCAACGTAAGAATTTGTTTAGAACACATTGTTCTATTCAAAACAAGGTGTGTAATGTGATTGTGGATAATGGAAGTTCAGAAAATTTAGTTTCTCAGAAGCTGGTGGAATATCTTAAGTTACCCACGACCCGTCATGAGAAGCCGTACGGCCTTGGTTGGGTAAAGAGAGGATCACAAGTTCGAGTTAGCATGACTTGCAAAGTTCTCATATCTATAGGTAAACACTATAAGGAGGAGATCACTTGTGACGTCCTTGACATGGATGTTTGTCACATTCTTCTTGGTCGACCTTGGCAGTATGATAATGATATCACATACCGAGGTCGAGACAATGTGATAATGTTTACGTGGGGCAATCATAAAATAGCCATGGCACCTGTTAAGGATTTCTGTAACAGTGCAAATGAAAAGAAGTCAAGCTTCTTGGTTATGACACATGACGACAAGGTGCTTGATGGGGATGTTCAGGAAGCATAATGTTTTTATCCTTTAGTGGTTAAAGGGGTGGTGAGCGCCGTAACAGAGGAGGCGTCTACTCCACGTGAAGTGTTAGAAATTCTAGACGATTTCAAAGAGTTGATTGCGGAAGAACTTCCTAATGATCTACCTCCCATGAGAGATATTCAGCACCATATTGACTTGATTCCAGGATCTAGTCTACCGAATCTTCCCCACTACCGTATGAGCCCGAAGGAGAATGAGATTTTAAGAGAACAGATTGAAGATTTGCTGAGAAAATGATTTATTCGTGAGAGCATGAGTCCATGTTCTATACCGGTTCTTCTAGTTCCTAAGAAAGGTAACCAGTGGCGGATGTGTGTTGATAGTAGAGCCATTAACAAGATAACCATTAAGTATCGATTCCCTATACCTCAGTTGGAAGATATGCTTGATGAGTTGTCAGGTTCTAAGGTGTTTTCAAAGATATATCTTCGGAGTGGTTATCATCAAATTCGAATCAGGCCGGGAGATGAGTGGAAGACTGCTTTTAAGAGTAAAGATGGATTATATGAATGGATGGTGATGCCTTTTGGGTTGTCAAATGCTCCTAGCACTTTCATGAGATTAATGAACCAGATTCTCCGCCCTTTCATTGGTTCTTTTGTGGTGGTTTACTTTGATGATATTTTGATATACAGCAAAACCAAAGACGAGCATATGGAGCATCTGAAACAGGTTTTGCAGGTGTTACAAGAAAACCAATTGTACATCAATCTTAAAAAATGTACGTTCAGCACCAACAAGCTGTTATTTCTTGGATTCATCGTTGGTGAAGAAGGGATTCAGGTTGATGAGGACAAAGTGAGCGCCATAAGGGATTGGCCCGTTCCTAAGTCAGTTACTGAGGTACGCAGTTTTCATGGTCTAGCTACTTTCTACAGGAGGTTTGTTAGAGATTTTAGTACCATTACGGCGCCTCTCACTGAGTGTTTGAAGAAAAGGAAGTTTCACTGGGGATCCAAACAAGAAGAAAGTTTTGCTTTAATCAAAGAGAAGCTTTGTACGGCACCAGTACTAGCCCTGCCCGATTTTGACAAAGTGTTTCAAGTGGAATTCGACGCTAGTGGTGTGGGAATAGGTGCTGTCTTATCGCAAGAAAAGCGCCCGATAGCTTTCTTTAGTGAAAAATTAAGTGAAGCTCGCCAAAAGTGCAGTACGTATGATCAAGAGTTCTATGCGGTTTTTCGAGCTCTACGACAATGGGAGCATTACTTGGTTGAGAGAGAGTTTGTTCTATTTACGGACCACCAAGCTCTAAAGTATCTTCACAGCCAGAAAGTGATAAATAAGATGCATGCTCGTTGGGTAAGTTTTCTGCAAAAGTTTCCTTTCATTATTCAGCATAAGTCTGGAACACTTAACAAGGTGGCGGATGCCTTGAGTAGAAGAGCTTCCTTACTCACTATCTTAGCACAAGAGGTTGTGGGTTTCGAGTCTTTGAAGGAGTTGTATGAACGCGATGCTGAATTCGAGGAATTGTGGGGTAAATGTAATGGGAAGCATCCTTCATCAGATTTTCACATACGAGATGGCTATCTTTTTAAAGGAGACAGGCTGTGCATTCCTTGCTCGTCACTACGAGAAAAGTTGATTCGAGATTTGCATGGTGGCGGCCTTAGTGGTCATTTGGGAAGAGACAAGACCATTGCTAGCTTGGAAGCAAGGTTTTATTGGCCACATTTAAGGAGAGATGCGGGTGCCATAGTTAAAAGGTGTTATGTCTGTCAGGTTTCTAAAGGACAATCTCAGATCACTGGTCTTTATATGCCTTTACCGATCCCAGATGATATCTGGCAAGATTTGTCCATAGATTTTGTGCTAGGCTTACCTCGTACACAGCGAGGCGTTAATTCTGTGTTTGTGGTCGTTGATAGGTTCTCCAAGATGTCGCATTTCATCGCCTGCAAGAAGACCGCAGATGCCTCTAACATCGCCAAGTTGTTTTTTCGGGAAGTAGTACGTCTTCATGGGGTTCCTAAGACAATAATTTCAGACAGAGATACCAAGTTTCTCAGTCACTTCTGAATTACACTTTGGAGGATGTTTGGAACCAGTTTGAAACGAAGTTCTACAGCTCGCCCACATACTGATGGGAAAACCGAAGTAACAAACGGAACTTTGGGGAATATGATTCGAAGTGTTTGTGGAGATAAACTGAAACAGTGGGATCTAGCTTTACCTCAAGTGGAGTTTGCTTACAACAGTGCTGTGCATTCATCTACAGGGAAATCACCTTTTTCTTTGGTCTATACTTCTATTCCGAAGCATGTGGTCGATTTGGTTAAGTTGCCTAAAGCTTCAGGAGTTAGTATCTCAGCTGAGGCTATGGCAGAAGATATTTTAGCAACTAAAGAAGCCGTTCGAGCGAATTTAGAAGCAACTGGTCAAAAGAATAAAGAAGCAGCAGACAAGCATAGAAGAGTCAAGGTTTTCAAAGAAGGAGATGAAGTGATGGTGTTTCTACGGAAAGAAGGATTCCCGGTTTGCACATATCGCAAACTACAGCCTCGCAAATATGGGTCATTCAAGATTTTGCGGAAGATAAATGATAATGCTTATGTGGTAGCACTTCCAGAAGATATGAACATTTTAATACATTCAATGTGGCTGACATCTATGAGTACCATGCTGATGGTGTTCTTTATCAAGAAAAGAACTCGGGGTCGAGTTCTTTTGAGGTGGAGGAGACTGACGTAGGAGAATCATAGTATTCATAATCTATTGTTTTCTAGAAATTTTCCTTTTATTTGGTTTTCCTTTTATTTGGTATTTTCCTTTTTATGTTTTAGACTATCTCTATATAAGAGAGTTTTAGGTAATCTGTTTTAGACGTTATTATTAATTTTATCAATAGAAGTTTCAAACTTTTATCTTTTCTGGTGGATTCCAGAGCTTTATAATTCAAGTTCTTGCTTGAGAGCTTGATTTTAACCTAAGGATTAGTGTTTGCTAAACCTTTGTGATTTCCGACTGCATCATATTATGTATGACATCTACACATAGTTTTCTATAAAAAGTAAGATATATATATTTAAAGTATTGCTCGAAAATATATAGCCACATCATATGATTCTAGCTAGACATGTCTACATTTTTTATGTAAATTAATTAAATTCGACAACAAAATATATTTTCTACAAATGCAACGTTTTAGAAAGGACGGCATGACCTTGAGGGAAGACGGTAGAGAGCTTTACATTCTTGTGTATGCTAGACCATCAATGGTTAAACAGATGCATACATCGCGATCAATAGAGATCAACTTGGCTTGGATCATTAAACTGGTCAGTAGATAACGAGGATAGATGCCTTGACGTTTTCAAGTCAAAACGTGTTATAACACTTTGTGGGAACTTATGTTCGTAACTGTAGTTATCAATAAAAATATTAAAAATGTGGATCCAAATGAATTAGGTGCGACATTACTTTTTTTTAACACGTTTTTTTTGGAACACGCTGTATAACCCATTACTAAATGAGATATTTAGTTGATGCACGTAATTTTCAGCGTAGCATAGAGCTCTCAACACCACATTATCAAATTTGGAAATCGAAGATCAAGTACAGCAAACAACAGATTAGTACCACATACAATTATTTTTTTTCATTACGATTTTACAAAACTAGTTTTTGGGGGGGGGGGGGGGCTAATTAGGTTCTGAACAAATCGATATGCAAAAATAGTTTAATTGGGATCTTTCTTTTTGTTTCCGGTTTCCTTTTTGGTGACGCGCTCGTGGAACATCTCAACTCGCCGGCCGTTTAGGGGTTGACAAGGTCTTGCATTTTTCTTGTAAGAAATGTCCAATGGAGATCGTAGTAGTTCTACTTGTTCCTTTGACATTGACCTCACCTGCATTAAATTTATCATACACGGAAATTAGAAATCAAGAACCAAGATGTCACATTAATTTGGACCGTTTCCATGCAAAAAATGTCAAATGAACATGAAAGTAGTATAGCTAGGTCAAAAAAAAACAATAGTAGCTAGTTATCCATCACATACATTGAAGCCGTCTATTTTGTTCTAACGTATATAATAAGTTTGACATAAACACATAAAAGCAGGGACTTGTCACACATAAAAGCATGGACTGTGGAACCCTCAAGACACTCGAGCCGGTTAGAAATGGTCAATACTATATAGATGATTTTGGATGAGAATTGAAACTTGGAATTTTACGTATACTATACGCTCTAAAATTCTACGTATATTAAATTATTTATATTTAGTCGGTAGTCTTGATATATATTAAAAACAAATACAACATAAAAGGTGGTAATTTAGGGAGCTTTTGAAAAGTAGATATAGTTCAGAAAATTTACTTTAGAATATGGATTACTATATTCTCACCCAAAAAATCATTCAAATAGAGTGTAGTATTAGAATTTTTTTTATAGAATATCAGTTTAAATAAACCACTTTTATGCATAATCACAAGGTTTTCTTGGTAACTACGTGGTCGTCACACACTAAAATATTACCAACCAAACGAATATCATTTTAAAACCTTTTTAACCCGAAAGGCTCCTAATTACAATAAATGTACGTGTCCAAAAGGTTACCTTGCCAAGAATGGTCCAAGATACGTTTTCGGAACAAGGAGGAGTGGTGAGTGAGCCATAGTATCTGAAGTACTTTCGAGTCTTACGTTCGATATGTCTTGTGTTTATTTTTCCAACTTCCACTTGTGCTGTTTGGTTCCCTTTGAGCCTCTCATCCTTTAGCTTCATTAATTTATCCTTCATCTAATCATGATTTTACTTATATTGTTATTAGCATCATACATGTAAGAAAACCAATATATCAGTCACGTCAACAGTTGTATACATAATATACATATACCTAATACCTCAAAAAATATACCTGAGAGAGGAAAGGCTCTTCACTGCCGATTTTGAAGAGGCTTGCTACCACAGCAAAGCTTCCATCTTTTGCTTGGTGTACCATGTGTAGTTCAGCTGCATATCTACGTTATTTTCCCTTTTATTTATTACTTTTCTTAAACACCATTTCTTAATAAACAAACCAAAAGATAGCACAATCCCAACTCCAAAAAAAAAGGAAAAAAAAACGGTATTAACAAAATAAGACACAGTTCACATGGGCCTCACAGGTCGTACTAATTCACGAGAAACATTTACTCTATGGGCTAGACTGAAACTGGGATTTTTTAACTTCAAACAATTTCGGACATTTCAGAAAGGTTGAGTGACAAGTTGGTGGCATATAATACTAGATCATCTGAAGTCCAGCCTAGCTAATTCGGTAAATAATCAAATAAAAAGGTGTGGGTTGTTTTATGTGTCACAGACCATGATAAAGTGAATAATGATTATAATATATATATATATATATATATAATAAAGAATAATCAAAAAGGAATTGAGGCTTACTGGACACCATGGAGATGATGTTCGGAAGGAGTATGCCAATGCATTTGCAGTAAGGTATAGTTCTTATCGTTTATTACCACATCTCCTGCTCCTTCCGCAAAGAACATGGCGACATTGCAGACGTGGTTCACGAGTGTTGCATTTGTGGTGTAGTAATCGCGGTGAAGCGGTTCTAATGTGCTGTTGTAAAAGGTTTGTCCCCTTTGGATATCAATTGGAGATTGCAATTTACCGACCGAGCATTCAGTGTAGTGAGGGTTTAAGTGTCCCCATTGGTTTGGTCCATTTCTACCTCCATATCCAAACCCTATTCCTTGTGTCTCTGCTCATATAAATCACCAATGTTTGTAGTGTTAAGAAGTTATATTCACTACTTCACGTAACTAGTTGAGGATGAAACCTCCGAAGAATTATTTTTTTTACAATTCTATGATCAATTAATGTCTTTACTATTTTTAAGCATAACACATCTACCTAATCCTGACTCAAAACTTAAAACCCACATAACTTTGTTAAAATTTCTAATTTGTTTTTGTTAAAGTTTCTAATTTTTTTTACCCATTGTAAATAAGCTTATATACATGTGCATGCATGATCATATATATGTGTATATAAAAACGTAAATATCATTATATTCTAATAATTATTAATTAAATGCGTGTATATAGTTAGAGGGAGAAAAAAAAGAGTTTAGCATTACGAGCATTCGCAGCGACAGTACAGAGGGGGGCCATGGCGAAGATGCAGAGCTTAATAATCAGCATCACCATCTTCTTCTTGATCTTGTGTGTTTAATTCCTGTTTTGTTGGAATCTGCTAAAAAACGGGAGGAAAAGGGTTTGCGTTAAAAAAAAGATTCAGAGAGGACAAATATTCCAAATCTGGAAACTGGTTAATGAGATTTCAAAGTTAAACCTGTGGAGATAGCAAAATGTTTTATTAGCTTTACTTCATGCCTGACACGAGCGAGACTGCTTCTGCTATTTATAGCCCTCTCTTCAAACCAGTCCTGCTTCAAACATTAGTTTTTTTTTTCCTTTCAAAAAGAAGCAATAAAGAAATAAAATTGAAAAGATAAAAAGTACCTAAAATCAAAACAAATGTTGTCCAAGTGATTTTATGTGGTTATATATTCGTTAAAGAGAGCATTCGGGTTGAGGAGTCATGATAAGCATAATATGTTTTACATCGTGTAGATAAAAATAAGGAAACTTTTGTATTTGGTCAGCAGTAGAAATAGTAATTGTGTCGTGAAACTATTATACATGAAAATATGTAGTCAACTTTTTGGCCAAAAAAAAAAAAAGAAATATATGGTCAACTTTTGAGTTCAGTGTAAGATTAGTAACAATAGAAAGGTAGAATAAAACATTCAACAGTTGAAGTAATAGTGAGTATGGTAAAAATTAAAAATCATGATGTAGATTATTTAGTGTTAAAAACTAATGATGATAAAATAATGATAAAATAGAGACCATCAACGCCATAATGTCACATTATAATTTTTTTTTTTTTTGATATTTACGTATCAACTTGAATATTTAAAATCCATTATTTCACTAGAAACTAAATGATTTATTTTTATTTTATATGACAATCTGTTATTTTGTTTTTCTATAAACAGAGAGTAAATTTATTTAAGTTGGACGTAGAAAAACAATAGTAAAATATGGATACTCTCTGGTCTCCATATATACATAAGTCAATAAAATATTAAGTCTCATATATTGTAGAATTTCTAAGAATTATTCGATAATTTAATAAACACGATAAATTAATTTAAAAAAATTCGTCGCAAATTGAATTGATGTAAAATATGACATATTTCTAAAATCACAAACCAGTGATTAATATATATATAAACAAAGTAATTTGTTGTTTATTTTAAAATAAATAAATTTCATCTCTGTTTTTCATTTAAATATTTTGATGTTACTTTATTTAAGTACACAAAATGTATTTGTATTCTATCAACATATTCGATATATATTAAATAAATCAAATAATAATATAAAATAGATAACTTTAAATTTATAAATTTTTAACTAATATAAAAAAATTTGAAAAAAATATTTTGTTTGTTTTCAAATGATAAATATTGAAAAATAGAACTTTAAGAAAGCATTTTTAAATTAATAACTATACAAATTGATAAATGTTCATAATCCTAATATTATTAATTTATAAATAAATTATTGTATATTGAACGGGTTAAAACACGACAGTGGATTTAAGCACATTCTTTTCTTAGGTCGATCTCTCATCTCTTCAACTATGTACACACAAAAATTTTACTTTCATTAGAGAAAAACAAACAAACATGTAGCACAAAAATAGTGTTATTTTAGGATCATATCAAAATGTGTTTTTCATCACCTTTTAGCAAACTTGAGCATGGAATTTTTTATTTTTTGAACTTAATTTCATAAGTATGGAATTTTTGTTGTCTTTACAATTAAATTTTTACAATTATTAATAATTTTACCGTGTGTATTAAAAGTTGCACATCAAAGTTATTATTCCTTATACTTATTTTTCTCTTTTGTTTCATGGATCGGATGCGAAGATAATTTAGTGGGAAGTTTTCATAAAAGTTTTTTTTTCTTTTGCAAAGGCCTAGAGAGTAGAGTCTTAGACTATATTGTGCTTTCAGTTTTAATATTATACAAAATTGTCAATCTTAAATTTAAAAAATAAATGATTGTCTATCTTTTCGGTGTATGCATAATATCTTTACGTATAATCCACAGATGGTGCATAGCCGGAAAAAAAAATCCACAGATGGTGCCTGCCTCATAAAAACCCACCTCTCATTTTTCTTTCCCCCCACTTCTTATCAAGAGATTTTTTCACTATTCCCATCTCCTTAGTATAATTTATATACTATTCCCACTACGTATATGATTATTTGAGCCAAAACAAAGGATGATTATTTAAAAAGAAAAAGTGAAACATGTGATGTGATGATCAGGTAGGGGCATCACTCAACGGAATCAAGACAAAACGTCTTCGGGAATATTCATTTGTCCATACTCCAACTCCGAGAACATAACATTTTCACGATCTCCGATCTCTGGTCTCTTGTCGCAACAAAACAAAACGCATTATGCGAACCCGCAAGTTGATAAATTCCACTTGGAACATATGAAACTTTTCTTATACATTGGAATAATATGCTTGGTTCAGAGTGTTTTGTTGTATAACAACTCAGTTAAGCTCACTTTCTGATTTGAATCCGGTTTATGACATGTTGGTGGCATTATTACAAACCAATAACGCATGTGTGTTTATCTTGAAGGTAGACGCATGGCTTTACAAAGTAGTGCGCAAATTATATGATTTATGATAAAGAGGTGGTCAAAATCTAATCTTGAATGCTTTTTCCCCACAACTTTAAGATCTCTGCACGAAATGGAACCAATGTGGCTTTGTCGGTTTAGTTCCCACTTACTCTACAAAATGCAAGAACGATGATGCTCTATCGACGACAGTGACTCCTCTGGCTATTCTTTAAAGAAGACTTATAACCAATAACCTTTTCTTATCTCGGATCCAACAAAGTAAATGGAGCGAGAACACTTTTGAAATAAAAGGTTTAATTATTGCACAATGCAAAAAAAATAACATTTAGTTAACCAGAATCAAATAGCAGCTTTAGGTGAAAGTATATGAAAATCATCATCCAAATGACTTATTCAACAAAGAAAGAAAGAGGCTTTGCAAGTGCAAAACAACAACAACAATAAAGGAGAATTCTCATTCTTCAATAGGCCTTTGACCCAACACAGAGATGTCTTCATACCGTTTCTGCATCATGACAACAATATCATGTTATGTCTTCATACTAGTCGACAGATGCTCATGCCATTACTTATTGAACAACCAAGCAAGACATAAAAGAAAATATACATCGGAAATCTAAATTAAACTGGGATCAATCAGCTAGTTTAGAACTCTAAAATAAGCACAACAAAACAGAGGTAACAAAAGATGATTACTGGTATATCATAATCTTTGTTTCATAATGTACGATGTTATGCCTAAAAGCACAAAGTTTAAGAAACTCATTTTTCAATAAAAACATCATTAAAACCCCTACATTAAAAATGATTCAACCAATCATAAAAAGGACTATAAAACGTAGTTTGTTGAATAGTCTTTATTAAAGTAAACCTAGAAATCTCAAAATATCTTTACATTTTGAAAGACCAAAAAACCTTCTAAAACATCTAATGAAAAGGAGAGAGTATTCTGATGGTGAAAATGAAATAAAAGAGTATAAACAGAGATGTGGTAATAATCATTACATAACAAAGTTGGCTAATACAAAGAATGAAGAAGTAGCTACAATCTAGACTCTAGTTCAAAAGACATAGTTGTCAAGTTTAAAGTATTAACCCAAAATGCAAGAGAATACGAGAATGGAACAAGTAGTACTCACTCTTTCATCAACCGATCAATCAAAAAACTCATCATTCGATTGCATAAAAACAGGAACAAGCATCACAAAATCACAGCAACACAATAGATAGACTAGAGTCAAAAAAAAAAAAAAAAAACATACCCCAACATTTTTGCTTTCCCAGAGCTTATGAACACCGTAATCCACAGCCTGTAACACCATATAAACATTTCATATAAGAAAATGATCCCTTTTATATATAAACACCAAAAAAAAAAAAAACTTTCTAACAGTTTCGTCTTAAAATTAAAAATCTCTAGCAGCTATCTATCTATCTATCTACTGTAGACGGCTCATTTCTATATCCGATGCCAAAGATTGTAACTTTACAGAAAATCTGAGATTTTGTTCCAATCCCAAAACAGATCCAAAAGCTAAGAAGAAGGCAATATTGAAAAAAGGGTTTAGGATCTCTGTACCCGTTCGCCGAAGAAAGCGCCGGCGATGATGAAGGAGACGTAGACGGAGTTACGGCGCATGACGACTCTGTAAAATCCCTCGAGAAGTGCCATGATTAATCAAATCAACCCTTTTTTGTTTGTTTCAGGTAAGATATCTGATCTCGTAGAGTCGGTTCTGGCGATTAGGGTTGAAAACGCGAGCAGATCTACAAACAGATGATGAAAGACGACGAGATTTTAGCGACTAATAAGAGAAGGAAACTTCTACCTTTTTGACTCTTTCGTATCTGGAAGGGCCAAGTGGGCCTCCGTAGCTTAGCCCAGTAGTTCGGCCCATTAATTTGTTTACTCAAAATCCGAAGGGTTGCCACGGCCTATTTCAAAATTTTGGGGTTTTTCTTTTAATTGTTTGATAATTTAGGTATTTCAGGTCTTAATTCATGGGATGAATGGTTCGTTAGGCACTTCTTTTTTTTTTTTTTGTCAAATCGTTAGGCACTTCTTCATCATGTAAATCATATACTGTTAAGAGATTGGTCTAGCACAAGATCCACTAGGATGCTAGTCGTCTAGACCCAAAATCAGGTTTCTCAGATAAAAAAGCTGACCCTATTACCTGATAAAATCGTACTTGTATAAAACGGAATCATCATATTCCTTATATATTATTTTAGGAGCATTAAAAATAAATAACCTTTAGTTCATGTGTGATTTACAAATGTACCATTTCCTAGGTGTCATCACCACAAGCTCTCTCACCATCTATTTTCAAAATCCCTTAATTAACTAGACTAATTACAATAATTTGCCATTGGTCATTACATTGAAACTTAACTAATATACTCTAAGCTTTTATTTATTGACTAACCAAATAAATCATGTCCACAATTTATGGTTTCAGTTATTATTTACCATATGCTATTACACGGTTTAATTATGATGCATTCCATTATTCTTTACATGGTTTTCACATTATTATCTACCAAACCAGAAATATGGTAAATACAATTGTTTGTTTCGGTCTTACCAGAGACCAAAAATACTCTGGAACATACTCTATTATACAGTTTTTGGCTTTCATGATTAAACCGTACATGGTTAAATACTATTTTGTTTATTAGATGACTTTTTATGAAATTTACAATGTTTTCACTATACAACCGTTAAAACATATTTTAAAATCATTACAATTGAGTAGAATATTTTAAAAGCATAGTTTGAAATTATTATAATTGAGTAGAATATTTTGTTATCATCAAACGATCCAGGATCATTATTTTCATGTAATATTAAGGGATTATGTATTTTATATGATTCAATACTCTAATATACTAAGTCATTCATATTTGAGGCTCTGAATCATATGGTTTGACCAAGTATATAAAATACAATTTCGGACCAATGATGCTGACATGTTGTAACTTAAAACCATAATATAAAATCGTAATAAAACTGGATGGCTTGATTTCATCAAATCAAGACATCCATTTATGTAATCATCAAAATCATTGTAAGTTATGTTTTAATGCTGATTTTAAATTAGTCAAGTTTGGTGCAAGTTATTTTTAAAAGAATCCGATACTAATTAACTGAAAAAATTAAAATGTACGTTAACCTTGACCATTTATTCAGCCTGATGTATTTTCGTAAAGTTAGAATTATGAATTTTCAATCACAGAGTTCCTTGCAGTAAAAACCCACATGATTTTGAACAATCTTCCTATGTTAATTATGTCATTAATTAGTTTAATTATGCCTTTGATTCGTTTATAATAAATAAAAGATCTTCAATCCTCTGTCAATCACGTAGGAATATTTCTGGTTTGGAATTGTATTCTCCTCTATTTATCACATTTTAGGAATGTAAATCCCGTTATCACTACATATTGATCGTTTGAGAATCCAGTCATGCGAGAAATTGATTATTTTAGTATTTAATGTGATTGTATATTAGAATAAATGTGAAATGCTATCAATAAGGAATAACTTTTAATGTTAAACTTTATTATCATGTTTTAGTCAAACTTCTCTTCTTTTTATTTTTATATATTCTCAAAAATAAAAAGATGTAAAATATAAATGACATAGTGATGTAAAATATAAATACATTTTATTTATTTTGGGGAATAATAACTAATTTTATATAAGTTTTTGATTACTCATATAAATTCACTCCCACGATCTATACTTCAATTACATACAACCAATAACACAAGTTTTTTTTTAAATGAAGCTTATCTTATATAGATATACACAATTTCGTTCAATCATTCATTATAAAATATATAGTATTGGGACTATGACTTTTACATTTTTAATACATATATATTAAAGTTTATAATTTTTTAGTTCATTCATCCTGCGCATGGCGCAGGTTATCAACTAGTATTTTGTTAAAAGGCCAGTCAAATCATATAGAAACGCCATCTTAGATTGACGATTATCCCACAGTTGGAGATTGTTAAACCAGTTACCACCACAAATTGTCTTGGACGACCTATCGCCCTTTTGAGTACTTTGTTTCAAGTAATATAATAGTTTGGTATGGGGGAAATATCATAAAAGATCTTTGTTTCAAGTAATATAATAGTTTGGACGACCTATCGCCCTTTTGAGTACTTTGTTTCAAGTAATAGTTTGGTATGGGGGAAATATCATAAAAGATCTTTCAGCAATACCCATACTTTCACATAAGAAAGTCTCTCATTACGTTTATATATAGGCGTTCCTTGATCTTTAACTAACTGAACATGATTTCTTCTCACTAAGTACGCTTGCCTCTTTAGTCATTTTGTCACATGTCTAAATCACTACGCCGAGAGAGGACAATAATATAAAAAGATAAATGGCTTAGAAGAAGTTAGGAACATGGTTGGGTATGTTTCAGAACATGCTTATAAAAACATTGGGAAAATGGGCAAATGTCACATTCATAATTTGATCTTTTGACAAAATTGCTGATCCAAAATAAGTCTTGTTCAAGGTTTGAACACATACTTGAAATGAATCACCAATCAAATAAGCAGAATAAGAAAATACAGCAACTGGGTTCTAAATTTTGTAACGGAGCTTTAACCAAGAAAACCCGAAATATCTCACGCGTTTTGCAGATGGTATTTTGATTTTTTTTTCCCTAATTTCTTCAAATGTACTATAATTTTTAACAAATGGGATTCTTTTCACCTGATACTCATACTAGTTCCGAAATGAATATATGGATTATATAGATATGTCTATCCGTAACGGTATGTATCACAACTATCATACAAATCATATAATATATGCTCTTTACCTAGCCAGCTCTACCAATATAAGAAATAAAAACACAAAAGCAATGTTGGCAATGTTCTATATAATTATTGGTAAAAATGAAAAAAAAAAAAGAAGACTCTATATATCAACAATATAACAATAGCGTCTTACATAATTTTTTGAGGAACAAGAACCACATTTATATATGATATTTATATAAAAATTTAGCGTGAGATCAAGCAACGATTATGTAACCCACGAGAAGCTGAAGCAGCTCGCCTAGCTCCCTCTACGAGAGCTGCACGTGCCGACGAGATTCCGGCAGGGACTAGACACGTGTCAAACGTTGAGCAGTCGATCCAATCCTTAAGAAGATCTTCTTGTCCCCATATATCCGGTATCCAAACATTTCCGGCGACCTCTCTCCGGTGCTTCTTTAGCTTTTCTCTCCCAGTGACGTCAACTCTCTCTTCTTCTTGATTCTGCTTCGGTTTCTCTTCGGGCAAAGCTTGATCTTCTTTCTTGTCGGTAACAGAAGAAGCTTCATTGGGCGAACTTGGATCTTGTTGGGTTTGGTCGGAAGGGGGTTGAGATGGATCGACCGGGTGGGCCATTGGAGACGTCGTATCGTCGATGATGTTCATCACGATCTAACAAAAGTGAAGCAGATTCAGATTCTTGGGAGAAGCAAAAGGTTTTTCTGAAGAAAGATATGTGTGTGTGTTTGAGATTCGGAGTTGATAATATGTATATTATGTAGGGTTGTGTAAACAAAGAAACAATCGGGTGGGAGTATGGGTTACACGTCGACGTAAGTTTATTGCTTGGTGAAATTTCTCTTTTGTTCGCTTTTGCATTTTGTATGGTAAGTGACAACTTTACGTGTCTTTTTAGATGGGATTGCTTTGGCTCTTAATTTTTGGGATTTAAATAAATAAATAAATAAATAATCACTCTGATTATTAAAATTTCTTGATTAGATATTTCTATTAAATATGTATTTCCCTTAAATTTTGATTTTTTGCATGTGATCAAGTCCTTTTTTGGTAAAATGTTAACATGTGATCAAGTTTTGACAATTGGGGTTAAGTAATTTCTTAGGCGAGTCTCTAGATTAATTAGAGTAACCCTCGGAAGAGATTCAAGAGGAGAAGGCACTATATATATTTTATATAAATTGTGTACATGTTTTATCGATATTCCTCATAAGAACATAGTATTTTTTGTCACCAGCAGAACATAGGATATCATCATATATCTGCTTACATTTTAAACATATTTATTTACCCTTTTCTGGTCAAGGCATATTAATTTACCTTCAAAATGGAATCCCATATATGTAAAGAGATTCAAGTTCTCAACTGTTAATATTTCTGGGGTCACGACAGAATATAAGAAAGCATTCAAAGGGGTTGGGTTTTTTTGGGAGCAACATGAGGCCTATGTTGATTTACGATTTATTCCAATGAAATATATTTAGGTGGGGATACGTTGGAATTTAATGATCCTGATAATGAAACAAAGAAAAATCTTTTAGTTTCCAAACGTTTAATCAATTATAAAAATGAAGTATTTATATTCACTCAAACAAAACAATATTTACATTATGATTGACATAATAAAGAGGTCACGATTTGAAAGTACATTCTCATGTGTCGGTATACGGAATTTCATTTGTCTCTTTGATAACTTTACTGCCCTCTCCAAGTATATGTTTCTAACCGAGAGAGCTCAGTAATAGTAAGGATACATTATAGTGATTAATTTGATATTGTCCATACTCTTTACATTTTGGTTATAGCTCAAGCTGGACTATAAAGTAACATATGAAATGTGTTGTATCTTTCTACAGAAAGCAAATACGTACCCGCATATAATACATGTGTGTGAGTGTGTCCATATGCCATATATATGTGACTGTCTGATGTAGATGTATAGTTTATTGGGATGGAATATTATGCGTCGTGACTCGATAGGGAGATCGATGGAAGGATATAATTAGTGCAGACGTTAACATTTAACCATACTTTGAAGTTTGATTGTATATGGTCCTCTCGCTTCGATATTTTTATAGTACAGTACGCAGACGTTTGAAAACAAAACAAAATATGTAGACGTACGCGTGATGTGAAAAATAAACAAATGAATATAAACAAAAATTGGAAATATAAACAAATAAATAAGTAAATAATCAAACTACTAGAGGTTGTGTAATTTTGTATTTGATCAAACATTCATTTATACATATTGAAAACTAAATTCATGAACATGTGTGATGACCAAAACATTCATTTATACATTTTCACCCATAGAAGGCGACCTCTTGAAACAAGTGTGACAGAGACTGAGACTTATAATACCATATGCCAATAAACATCTATTACTATTTTGTAATATAATCAACAATAAAACCATTTCTGTGACCTATTTAATGAATCACCAAGACACGCAACGCACCAGCTCTTGAGGCATGGATTATGCATCTAAGTACTCTAATAAACGAAATTAGATATCTTTATTTGTTAAACCTTTGGTTCAGCGACAGGTTTTGTGATCATTGACATGTTTCAGCAATCAAATTGCTGGCCTAGTGACATCAGTGGAGGCACACCTCTTCTTGCCTAGGTCGAAAAGTATTGGATCTGAAATCTGATTTAAGTTTTTCTTTTAATATGATATTCTCCACATAGCTGATGCGCGTTAAGTAGAAAACAAGAAATCGTTTAAGTTTGAATTCATATATTTATTAACTATATGTTTGATTTTTCTTAACTTTAGTTACATATAATATAATCATCCCACTGGTGGCATGTTACAGGTTCGGAACCAAACAAGAATATATATATATATGATTATGAAGAAAACAATAAAATCTTTTATTCTTCTAAGTTTGCTTCACATACTTCTGTCTATACCTTCAGGTTCGTGTCATAGAGGCTAGACTCTATTAATATGTCCCACATCATCTAGGATTAAGTTCCTTCGACAATATGTGTATGGAAAATCTTCCATTTTTGAATTATATTTTGGATGTGAATTAGGTCTATCACCAATATGGTATCAAAGTTCATAGTAAAACCCCAGACTTCCCACATAAACAGTTTCCTACCTATGTATAACATGTACAAGTGGATCATATTGAAGTGATATATCCGAAATATTGAATTGTAACTTGTACACATAGACCATATTGAAGTGGTATATCCGAAATATTGAAGCTATTTTTTGGGGTATGAGTTAAGTCCATCACTAATAGACTCCACAGTGTAAGTAAGTCCCTTCTTATTCCAAATATCTCCGCCGCACAGAAAACAATTTAAGTAACATATTATGACTCGTGTGTTAAAAGGTGTTCGGATATCTGCAAAACCTTCCCCATCATGTGGAGGAGATTCTCAGGGAAGCGATCAAGTTTCGGGACAAAAAGATTAACCTTGTAAAACCATTCAAAGACCTCCTCCTAGGTGCTCGTAACCTCTCTTGTTTACCATGTTAAGTAAATAAACAAATAACCACACTACAAGTTATGTAGTTTTATATTTGATCAAACATTCATACATTAAAGGACCATGAAATACTATGGATATGTACGAAGCAGAGGTTTAGAGTTTTTTTCAAACATTTTCACCCAAAGAAACCTCTTGAAACAAGTGTAACAGAGACTGAGGTTTATAATACCATATGTCAATAAACATTTTATTGTTATTGTGTGATATAGTCAACAATAAAACACCATTTCTAACACCTATTGATGAATAATCACCAAGCGAGGCAATTACTTATACGAGATGAGGTAATTAGAGGCGAGGATAGCGAGAGCGGCCTTTCTTCTTCAAGAACTCTGGGATCTCTATGGAACTGCCTTCACTGAAAGATGTAGAAGAAGGACGTCTTGTTGTTACTCCCATTGATGATGATGCATCTGCTTGTGTCGCCTGCGATTTTCATATAAAGACTTGTTGTAAGAACTTGTGTTGTATGTCAAAGAGAGACGAGGGCGAATATACCTGAAGTGGCCTCCCTTCTCCTTCTTCTTGCCGTTTGAAGCCCGTTGCTATTAGGGTAATGCTTACCTAACAAGAAGAATAAAAAAATCAGCAATTTGTATAAATCTAAGAGCTCATATTGTGAGAGACTTACTTGACCACTGAAGGATGGATCAACCACAGCGCCAAATATAAGATTTGCTGTTGGATCAACAAGGTCATATATCACTTCCGCAGCTGCATTTACCTACATAATCAACAAAAACCATTATAAAAATTTCATGAACTCAGGCAAAACACAGGAGTTGTCTAGGGAAGAAAATAGACTGTAAAGGTTAGAGATTGACCTCGAACAAGGTTAAGTCAGTTCCACCAGTTATGTTCCAAACAATTCCAGTGGCTCTCTCAATGCCAATATCTAACAATGGTGACTGGATTGCATTTAATGCAGCATCTCTTGCTCGAGTCTTTCCTGCTCAAAACAAACAGTATACAATGATGCAACCAGAACATTAACTTTTAAACTTTTCTTTAATACATTACAATGTACATGGAGTGTCATATGGTACAATGTACATGGAGTGTCATATGGTAAGTTTCAGCATAACAAAACATTATTACACTGGTTCCTTCATCACGTTACAGAAAACCAAATCTACAGTCCGGTTAACCTAACTCAACCTGTAATACCAATTCTCAGTAACACCTTAGCAGTTTAGTTAACAAACATATGCATATAACTTCTCAGATAGAGCTAAAGAACACTCCACTCTTACCTGTTGCAGTACCTATTCCCATCAACGAGGAACCTGCATTCGCCATTATAGCCCTCACATCCGCAAAATCCACATTAACCAATCCAGGAATCTGCAACGCAAGTAACCAAAAAAAAAATTATAAAACATTTTCCTGTAGACAAATGGACTCAACACTGAGACAAAACAAAGCCATATATACCGTAATGATATCAGAGATTCCCCGAACTCCTTGACGAAGTATATCATCAGCCAGATTAAACGCTTCTGTAACCGGAGTAGACATAGAGACCGCCGTGAGCAACTTGTCGTTTGGTATAACAATGAGAGTATCAACATTATCCCTGAGCGCTGCAATCCCTTCCTGAGCTTGAACCGTTCTCCTCCTTCCCTCAAAGGAGAAAGGCGTCGTCACGATACCAACCGTTAGTATACCCATTGCCTTGGCCACACCTGCTATTATCGGCGCCCCTCCCGTTCCAGTCCCACCTCCCATTCCAGCCTATAGCAAAAAAACAATAGCAATACTCAGCCTACAAGTTATGTAACTAAAGAAGAAAGTTACAACATACCGTGACAAAAACCATATCAGAACCGTAAAGTGCTTCTTCGATAGCTTCTTTGCTTTCTCTAGCAGCGTTCATCCCAATCTCCGGATTACCTCCAGCACCTAACCCTCTAGTCAGCTCCTTACCAATCTGCAACCTCTTGTCCGGAAAAACAGGAGACATCCTCATGGCTTGAATGTCGGTGTTCACAATCCAAAACTCCACGCCGACCATCTCGCTCTGTATCATCCGGTTCACGGCGTTGGAGCCACCGCCTCCGACGCCGATGACTTTGATCCTCGCCTCGTTGTAGTTACCAGGAGGAGACGAGTCGCCGAGATCCTCGGAGACTGAGGAAGAGGAAGGGTCTTTTCTCGGGTTGAGCATTGATATCTCGGGGTGGAGGTTCAAGAAAGGGTCTTGTTGGGATTGTATGTGGTTGGGAGTGTGGGACTTGGAGGCGGACCAAGGCTCGGATCTCTGAGCTGAGACGAGACGGTTTCTTTTGCTTTGTGCCGTTCTGAAGCAGCTCACCCTGCTGCTGCTGACTTCTGGCGTTACGGTCTTTCTAAGAAGAGTGAGCACTCGAGAATCGGGAGGAGGAGAGAAACAGGGAGAAACACAAGTCGCCATGTTGAGACCACAGAACGGAACAAACAAAACCTGTTCAAGTGAAGTAACAAAGAAGTCAACTTTCAAGTCCTGAGAAGATGCATTTCCACAGATTGATAATCAAAAACCCATTTTTTAACCTAAACAAGAGCATAAAGAGTAAGCAATGCTTTCGATTAGAGTCCTGAAGAGAATAAATTTGACGAATTTTTGCGCGAATTAACGAAATTGAGGAGATGGGTTTCTTCAGAACTGTGCGAGGAAAACAAAAGGTAAGACCTTTGGATGGTGAAAGAGGAAGAGAACCTTGGAGTTAGCAGTAGCAGCAATGGAGGATTTTTGAGATACAGAGGAAGAGAATATGAGAGAGGAGGAAGAAACAAAAAGAAAAGGGAGGGTTTTTGGAGTTTTCTCGGGATTGGAATCTGTTTCTCAATCACATACGATAAAAGTGGATTGTGATCTTGATTTCGCTCTACTTACACTCAGTAAACTCATCTCTTAAAGTTTGGCTAATGAGAAAAACGTTGACGACGACGGCAAGGGGGATGAAGTAAAAAAAAAACTTGAAGGTTTAAGAGATATGGGCTTTTAAAGCCCATATGATATTTTGGGTCTTATTAGACTAAACAAGTGGTGATACTTAAAGCCCATGTGATCTTTCTGTTTGGTGTAAGTCAAGTATATTTAAGGTTTCTAGTGGAACTTGCAAGTCAGTTTTGAGAACATTTCACAATTTTGTGTTGTTGTTTCATGTATTTTAAACTGGTAAGAACACACAAAATTTAACAAAATCACATATGTAAACATTTGTAGGATTCTTTTCTTCTCATATACAGACGCATAAATGGAAAGGTAAAGGCATAAATGCTAGGCCAAAACTCATCATTGTATCATCTGATCAACTTAAGCAACTTAGCAGTTCTAACGTGTTGCCCAAAAGAAAAAAGCAGTTCTAACATTTACGTCTATAGTTCCACGAAACCTGAACAACATAAATATAATTTGAAGCCGACGTAATTGTTGTTCAGGTTTATGTGAAGACTCCAAGTCATCTATGCAACCTCTGCTCCGAGTTCAGATACCACATCTAGCCGCATCTATGTTGCGGAGACGCTGATGTATAATAAGGCTTTTAAAGCTTTTTTTTGTTTTCGACTATCTCTCATCCCTTGTTTGAACATTTCAAGGGCTTTTGTTTTAGCTTATTTACTTTGATGGTTTGTAAACTTTACATCCATGCGTGGAGACTAACTTTTTACCACATTCACGGAGTAATCTGCGAGTTAATTTTCTGATATGTAATCCTAAGTATATTTTATGCTCGTTAATTAATCTACTCAATGATGTTTTGCAAATTCGCCTCGGAAGAATAACGTTAGAGAGGAACAAATGAAAAATACAATTGCATAGGTTGAGGTTCAAAGATAATACAGTATATATCGTAACTCAAACCCTATGTCATATATTGTCCATATAAAATCTAGGTCTCATAGATAAAAGAGAGAAGAATAATGATTACAGAAGTTGAAAACTGGAAGTTCATAATTAATTCTGACGTCATATACTGGTGCCTTACATGGTCTTCCAAAGAGATTTTGGGTAATCATAAATCGGACATCTCTAAAATTGAGATTTCAAAGTTGACTTTGAGTTTGCCCTGTTGATTCATCTTGGCCAATTATATAACATGATGGTTCTTGATATAATTTTCATACCCACACTTGAGTTCGATGTGACATCTTCCTTATTTCTCTTGTTATTTTTGTCCAAGACATTTTGATATGTAAGAACATTGTGGATGTGCCCGAAATTGTATTTACTTTTATCAGTTTTAAACGTGGAGAGTTTTATGAAGATCTTATTATCAATATGAAAAAGGTTTTTAAAAAGTGTTGAAGTATTGAAAAGAAAATGCGAAGAATAAAAAACAGAAAGTTAAATCTGATGAGTTGTTGTAGGAGTAGAGGAATACAAAAAGTCAATAAGACCAGAACTTGAGTAACGTTTTCAAACAAAAATGAATAGTCGTTTGACTAATTATTTGTCGCTTGATGACGTCCAGAATCCGAATGAAAAGCTCCTTGTCACATCCTTTGCACAGAGCCGCTTGCAAATTATATAAAATAAAAAACTTTTTTTTTGAACACCTATATAAAATAAAAAACTATTATATACTTTTTGTGGTAAAACATCTACGGTGAATTGTTGGGCATGTTATAAGACTCTTACCATGGAAAAAATGTTTACTTTAATGTTAATTTGTAACTAAATCAGCTGGTTTGAGAAGATAAATCATCAGTATTGTCCTAATTGATTTTTCATTATCTAGTATTGTTGCTGAAGATGAATGATTTACGTATAGAAATGTGATGTATATTATGACAAACAGCTTGTTTGAATCTAAACCCATAGAATAATTGAAATCTTTAGATGCACATTGCTTAATTGTGAAATCCTTTCAATAAAGGATGTTAGAAAATCTCAAACCATTTTATATTTGTCTATAATAATATTTAGATTTAAAATTATTCTAATTCGTTTTAAAATAAAGATGTTATTTATATTTATAAAGGAGAAGTAGCAACCTTTGATCTTTAATTTTAAGTTATATATTTAAATTTTTATTTTTATAGGAATGTGTTGAAGTAAATTTTGTCTGTATGATGGAGTTTCTCTAATTTATGAAATATAACAAATATTAAAAATTATATTATTTTGTTCTAAAATAAAGATGTTATTTATATTTATAAAGGAGAAGTAGCAACCTTTGATCTTTAATTTTAAATTATATATTTAAAATTTTATTTTTATAGGAATGTGTTGAAGTTAATTTTGTCTGTATGATGGAGCTTCTCTAATTTATGAAGCATAACAAATATTAAAAATTATATTGTGAGTTGCAATTTTTGTCACTTGACTTGAATTGCTACAACACAGTGTAGAGGTGTAGTCTACACTAGTATTATAAGTTGTTTCTTCTTCATATTTTCTTAAAAAATATTTAGAAAGTTAACTACTAAAAACTTGTTGACATGTCATCATTATATTTTCATCATTACTATATTCTCATAATAAGAAGATAATATGTTTTTAAATAGTTAAGGTATAATATCAAAGTTAATAGCATAAATAATTTCATTTACCTTGTTATGAATTGAACATGTCACTATATATATATATATATATATATATATATATATATATATATATATATTAATAAAATTAAATTAGTAACGTAATTATAAATATCACAAATTTCACATCAACTTAAAAAAAAATATATTTCTTTTAAAACAATTAATGTATTTTATAAATTTAAAACCAAAAGATACGGATGAAATGTTAAAACTTATGGATAATTAAATTTTGAATTTTACTTGAATTAATATTACTTGAATTCATTAATCAGTATAAAGATAAGTCTAATCAAGTAATCAAATCTAGTGAAATGTTTTATGAGTTTGACAAAATGGTTAAATATTTTGTTTGAGCGTATTTTATGATCAATTAAGGTTTTACATCTCAAAGGTACCAAGGTTCAATTCATAACAAGGTAAATCAATGGGTAGTTATAGACTTAACATGATATTTGATAAGTAGAGCAAAGGTGCCGCGTTAGTGCAAAGAATAAACAATGTCCTAGAAACCCAAATCCCACACAAGAAAGCAAAGATCTTTATTAGTTAACATAGAAAATAGAAACAAAAAACACGAGTGAGAAGACTAACAGAGAGACACTGTCGTCTTGTAGTAAAACAGAAACTTCTTTTCATAACAAACTACTGGATACTACTACTACTATCTTCCCTACATTACACCAAATAACAAAACAAAACAACAACAACAACAACAGATCCTTCGGGTTGATCTTTTCTTCTACCAATGCCTGATCTTTGCTTCTTGATTTTAATTCAGGATTTTCCAGAAGCAGAGCTTGATGGACAGAAATTGTTGTCATTGTTTGAACCATTAGGATTCTTCTTGGGTTTGGAGAGTTTCTGTTTGAGCTGAAACAAAAGCTGTTGATTCTCTTGATTCAAAAGCTCAGCTTCCTTCCTTAGCCTCTCGTTTTCTTTCATTATGTAACAGTTCTCCACATACAGCTTCGAGTTCAGCCTCTCCATTGCTTGATTTCTTTCTTTCTTCAAGAACAAGAACAAAAACAAAACTATTGTCAGGAATAAAAGACAAAAGAGAGTAATAGTAACAAACATCAAAGCTAGCTTGTGTTATGATTATCGCTCATATTAAATCATTACATAACACATGGGTTGTGCAGCTTCACACGTCGGATGTGAGTTACACTAGGGAATATTTTTTGTCGCATATATTTGGTTCTCGTCCATAAAATGTGAACTTGTTTTTCTTCTTTTAAGAAATCAATGATCAAAGAGAGAAGAGCATGATTATATTTCGTATGGAGGATAAAAAGATAAAGCCAAGAAAAGAAAAATGAAAAAGAGATAAAAACAAGTAATCATGATGATATGCAGTAATTACAAATGTCTTAACGTCTATGCTTTTTTTGTAGTGACATAAAGTAATGATTGTATTTGAAACGCAACCAAGCGAGAAAAAACAGAATAAGCAACGAAACCAAAATCGTCATCGTATAAATACAAATTTTATAGGAAATGGAACGTATTTTGAATCATCAAAAAGATAAGAAAAACATACTTGTTAATAGAGAAGAAAGAAAGGGTCTAACATTTTTAAAAGAATAGAGATTAAATTTTCCATTACTGAGGGAAAAAATAATACAAAGTTTAAATAAAGAAAGAAAAAAAAATGGATTTGTTTTCATGTTGCTTGCTCTCTACGTGTGACGTTACTACATAGTTTCTTGACCTAATTAACGTATACGCCGGCAAAACGAATAAAAACAGAGCAAGAAAAGAAAAACAGAACAAGGAAACAGAGAGTAGACACATAGCGAAAAGGAAACAGAGCATACAGAAAGAGAGTACTACCATTTGCTGGCAAAGCTTCTAGAAGATACTAAAAGAGAGATAGGAGAAAGGTTTAACCTTTTGGGCAGGAGTGTTGCGAGGCAGAAGAGAGAGAGATGGAGTACGTGTGTGTTTTGTGTGTAATAAGAAAGGTAGAGGGACAAAGAGAACAAAGTGAGGCACTGTCTGTTATATAGATCCCCAAAAGCTAGAGAGAGAAGGTTATTTATCTCTCTCCTGACAAAATAATAATGTACTGTGTTGTGTTTATCCATAGATGGCGGCCGCAAGAAGAGATAGAGAGAGAGATGTGTGCATATTGCGCCATGTGAATGATGATGATTTATTAAAGAGCAAGAAGTTGGAGAGGTGTTTCCGGCTTCTCTTGCTCTCTTTTCGAAATTGATCTCTAGGGCTATTTTAGTAACTTCCGAAGATCACTCTTCAAGCATTTTAGGCTTTTCATCGTACTATCCTCTAAACGGAAGAAGACTCGCTACGAGGAAACTAGTTCGAACTCCCAAGGGTGTTTGTGTAGTATGGTGTATGGATGAGGTGGTGGGGAAGGGTAATTTTGTCATTCAGAATGAAGGAGTTAGCTATGTAGTAGAAACCCATCAATGACATCTATAAAAGATTCGCAATGATGGTAAAGACTGGTTCGGACCATCATCCTTCATGATTCAATTTTAACCGTTTTGAAACATTTTAAAATGTTCTATTTTCTCTTCTTATTTCCCGGTTTGCTCAATATTGGATTATAGAATATTACACTCAACCATGATTACATTACAAATGATTTAGTACATACTTACATAAAAATTAGGACCTTCATTACCATATAATTTTGTGGTTCGAAAAAAAATTCTAAGATTCTGAAAGGTAGCTTTGGAAAGTAAAACATAGATAGCAGTAATTTTCAGAACTGTGCATATATTTTAGTTATATTTTTAGACAACTGTAATGTAAAACGTTGCAAAACATAACAAACTTCTGTAAATGTCTAATGTCTTCTACCAACATGCACATTGGCAGCTCCATTACATTCCAAAATCTTCTTCTTACTTATCTAAAATTTAGCATGAACTTATCTCATTATTTTGATTGTTTGTACCTTCTTTGGTTGTTTCAGCATTCCTTAGTATGATGGGAGAAACAAATAATGAATAAGAAAGAAGAGTGTTTCGGTTCTGGAACGCTTTACAGAACAAGTTGTATAACTACTAGAATAACCGAAATGGTTTATGGTTGGATAGTTGATCCGTGCCTCCAAAAACTATGAATCATTAGATTATCACATATAGTTCTTCTTCACCAATCAACTTTCATATATCTTAACATTTGAAATATTCGATATGTTTACCAACAATATATATACATTGTCAAAAAAATTACACCAATATACCAAATATGTGGATGTTTAGTCAAAAAAAAATATGTGGATGTATTTGGTTGAGAATAATATTAGAACATAGTTAAAAGAATTCGTATCTCTTTTGTATAATTTTTTTTTTGGCATCTTGTATAATTTTATTTAATTATTACATTCCCGATTGTTACATATAACCTTTTTATAATTTTACTTCTTTAATCCATGCATGTCTCCTCAATTAAGGTTTAAATTTGTTGATATTAGACTGCATGTAAGCAATATAATAGTTGGTGTTAGACCATCTCTAATCCATCTTTTTTTTCATCTTTATATTTTTTTAAAAATAGAGAAACTCTGTTATAGAGATAATTTTGTTCAGTTGCTCAAAAAAATAGTTTTGTCCTAATATATGCCTCTATAATAGAATTTCTCTATTTATATAGAAAATTATAGATAATTTCTATTTTTATATACAGAGATAAAAAGTAAAAAAATTCTATATTTTTCTTTAAAATAGATACATGCGTTGAAACGAATCCACCTTTATAATATAGATCTTTATTTTAAAAGAAAATATAGAGATATATATTGGAGAAGATCTTTAACTTTTTTCGGGAAGGGGGGGGGGACCGATTTTGAACAAAGGATTATATTTAATATTTTATATTGTTGCCAATACTCAAACTATGAGTATTTCGATTTCTTCGATTCCACATTGACAAATATCATATAACTAGGATGAGACCCGCGCCATGCGCGGAATGAGAGTTTGATTTAAAATTTATTATCTTTAACATTTTGTATATATTCCGCATAAATGTAATGGATACAAACATGTTTAATATGTTGTGTTATATACTTAAACATGTGGAAAATGATAAATGGAATTAGTAAATAGTACTCCCTCCGTTTCAATATAAATGTTGTTTAATGTTTTTGCACACTAATTATTTTTTTTATTAAATCTCTTGTTTTACCCCTACTAAATGTAATTTTTGTTTGGTTTTATGAATTAATAAATTAAACATAAGAGAAAAATTGTAAAATTTCTGTAAAATATGCATTAAAATATAAAAAGACACTTATAATGAAACAAAAATAAAGAGTTAGAATGACACTTAATATTAAACGGAGGGAGTAGTTTGCATGGTGTCTTTTTGTGTAACATTTATAACTAAATTAAAAACGTATAATAAATAGAATTGAAAAGGAATGCATAGAACTATTTATGTAATAATAAATGTTTATGAATGAACCTTCTAACGGTTAGTGGGTGATCCTTTTGAATATATACTATACAAAAAGAGATAAATCTCTATAATACTAACTGATAAGTAATTTCCTACGTATTGTGCTCATTTTAGTTTTCACGATAGTTAATAACATATGCACCATTAATGAATTAAAATATTATGTCAAATTATCATTATTAAAAGCTTTTAAATAATTTATGTGAATTAAGTTTTTAATTTTACCTTTCCTTTTTATATTTTTCAAATAACATATATAATAAAAGCAAATATTAGGATATAATTAAAAATAAAATAATATTTACAAAAAAGGAAAGAAAGCATATTTTATAAAAATATACTTTATATATATAATGCAGTGATTTCATAAAAAGGAAATTTCACAACAAACAGTTTGATGTTAAAAAAATAAGCATAGTTTTAAAATATAATATTAAACAGCATAATATATATTTTTAAAATAATAAAAATCTTTTATTTATATCTGTATATTTTTAGATTGTTAAGAAATTAATATAATAACATATACTAAACTATCAGTGATGAACTAAAATTATTTTATAATTGCTACTATTAAGATGTTTATTCATTTTGCATATTTGTTTGTTAAATTTTCAATTTTGATTTACATTTTCTATATAATGAACTACAAAAAAATCTACAAAATTTAATCAAACCTAAATAGACTAAAAATTCTATAAGGCTTACTATTTTTAATATATTAATAAAGCATAATATATCTAATTACCTATAATAAGAATATATGAACCATTTTGAATTTTTGTAGTTAAGATCATTTAGAATATTTTTAATTTCTATTTTATACATCTAAAACATAAAGTTACTAAAATTTACAAAAATGAAAATATTGATATATGTCATGATTTTTCAAAATTTTATCGGTAATATTTATTTATAAAACATCGTACTTATCACTATTTCAGTCTTTTGTACTATTTTACAAATCCACAAATATTTAACTATATAAAAAATAAGAAAGTATGCATACATATTAGGGCATGTGCATTGAGGAATTATAAGAGAGAGTCACACGTTTTTCGAGATGAAAAAATATTAAATTAAGAAAAAGTGATGAACCTCTGCCTGGCGAAGTTCATCCCGTTGAACCGATCTTTCAACTATTTCGCGGATCCCACGACATGTGGCGGACCGCGATTGGTTGGATTATAATTTTTTTTTAATAAAAAAATAAAATAAAAAATCAAACAGAAAAAAATAATAAAAAAATCTTTTGTAAACCCCATGTGGGGGTTCAGTAATGCTCATGCCCTTAGGATGAAGAATTAAACTGCAATGAATAACACTAATAGAATTAAAAGTAATCTGGTTCGAAGAATTACTATGCTTTTGCTTAATTGTTTAATAAAGTGATTGGTACAGCATTATGTACATCCTATTTAAAATTATTATAAAAATAATATATAATATATAATATTTTTTTCGATTAAATATATTTTTAATATATCAATATTTATAGTAAATAAAATATAAATTTAATTTATTTATTTAATAATATCAAAATTATGTTTACATAAAAATGTTATTCATAAATTTTACAAATTATAAATATATTCTGAATATAATTAAAATATATATTAATATTTCATTATTTTCAAAAACAATATTTAAATATTAATAATATATATTTAAATATAGTATAAAATATATCAAATATAATTTTAAAATATAAAATATAAATAAAATGTTTTAAATATAATTTAAAATATATAAATTTTATTTTAAATACAATATATAAATATCATTTAAAATATAAAATAAAATATACTTGAAAATATGTAAAGTGAAAATAAAAATATTATTATTTAATTATTTAATATATAAAATATAATTTAATTATATTAATATAATTTAAAAAAATATTTTTATTTTAAATTTAAAAGTAAATTTTATTTTTTATATAAAAATAATTTTTTGATATTATGAAATTAAATAAATAGATTAGCTATATATTTTTTATTTTACAAATTATAAATGCAAATGCTCTACTAAAAATTTCTTATGAGAGTATTGAGCAAATATCATTTGGTGAGCAAATATCATTTGGAAAACATTAGCATTTAGTAAATGGTTTTCTAAATGGTTTTTTAACAAATGTTGATTGGATAATACAAAGTATAATACTTATTCTAATGCTCTACCAAATACTAATCAATGCTTTAGCAGCATTGAACTATATTTGGAAGAAAAACATAGGCAATAATTATTCATAGTGGACATTTTACTTGCCGTAATTTTCGAAGGAAGATCATTGCATTGGCTAAAATTTACGTAATGAGAAAGCTCAATATAAAGATTATACTCAGTATTTTATGACAAATTATCTTCGTTTCCAAATTCCGTAGGTAGATTGCATTGTAAAAGTGTCGAGAAAATACTTTAGATTACTTAAAATTTTGTGCATAGTTTGAAAAGTACATTTTCATCATATTATAATATGTGCATTGGCCCGAGCTTTGTGCATTGTTTTTTTTTTCAGCTAAACAGACCATTTAAATTCATAACCAAAAGAGCAAGAACAAAAAACACTTCTTGTTAACTTGAAGATAAAAGGTTTGATGTTTCAAGGGAATAGATCTTAAGACGTCTTAGATCCTCCTCCTTACATTCATACGTAAACAGAGAAATGGATAAAACTGAAACCTACCTACATAGCAACAAAGAGCATCACTTCACCTCACATCATTGTTTCTATGCTGTTTTATTATCTATCTAACTTTCTTTTGTTCAAACTAATGAAAACCTTTATTTCAGAAAACATTTATAATATGTGATGTTGGGCATAAATCTATAGTACGTTTTAAGACTAAAATTATTATATTTTGTGTACACTTTTAGGCTACTAAAACATATAGACCAGAACATAGCACACATTTAATGGTTAGAACATATAAGAGTTGATGAGTTCTTGATATGAAGAACAAATTATTAGCCATAACCAATTTCTTAAAAAAGTTGCCCAACCTTTCTCTTCCCTAAAGTGTCCTCTTCTCTAGCCTACTCTAAACGTTTAGCAGAGATCAAATCCTCTCCGTAATCACTGCTCCTGGGTGCTACACTGCTACTCCAAGCGCTCATGGGTGCTACTCCAAGCTTTCTCTTCTTCTTTAAGACAACCTGTATCTCATACAGATTTCCAGTTACTACAAACGCTTCAGCTATGATTCTGTAGGCCATAAAACCATGTTTGCAATCTATTGGTTTTTAGCTCTTCCAAAATGTAGAAAGCATCCATTTCTCTCGAAGATTTACAAAGAGTCAAAGACCATGGAGAAACAGTGCAATAATGGATCCAATGATGTTAAAACTATACTTTTTAACCTCATCCACAAGTCTCGGAATCTGATTAGTATCAGAACTTCTATAGAATATTCCTATATACACCAAAAGCTAAGAATACTGAGATTTACTTTCTGGCGCATATCAACGAACAGTTTATGAGCATAATCAGAATATCCATCAGAGGTCAGAGCAGCTAAGGAACGATTGCAAATACTTGACCCGTCGAAAGAGCTTCTTCTAGAACCCATAATCGCTCTAAGCTTTCCAACCCAACAGAAGCGCATCGATGGGGAAGCAATACACGGAGGAATCAAAATTATTATTTTCTCAGAATCACTTCTTCGTTTCTCCCTATTTGTCGTACAATATCCTCACTTGAGATCAGAGGTTTTTTTTTCTCACAATCTCCAAATCATTTTTCCTTACTTGAGATCAGAGGGAAGAGAAATAATCATGTATTGAAGAGCCCACGGGAAAAGTTCAAAACCATACAAACAATGTATCTATGGCGAAAATTATAATAACGACGTCAGTCCAATGGCACTCCATTGTAATTATTCTAGATACAAAAGGTTAGATTAAAAAGACATCTGAGAAAGACTGACAAACTGACACGTAAGGAAAATGGCATAAATGTAAATAAAATACAAATTTAAGGTTACTCTCTTATTTTGATTCTTCTTTAATAATAAGGGGATCAATGAATGATAATTAAGGCCCATATCTATACTAAGTACAATTTGAAATTAACCCTAACTTTTTCATAATATTTACAGTATTATGCCACTGTCTTAAATACCATTTTTTAAAAAATATTGCGAAAATTGATTTTGACAGACTTAAACGTGTTACTAAAGTCAATGAAATCCATAACAGCTCCTATATTTAAGCAATTAACACTAACTAATATTATGTTATCAATCTTTACTTAACACCTCCTGAGGATTATATTTAATATTTAAATATTTAATATTTTATATTGTTGCCAATACTCAAACTATGAGTATTTCGATTTCTTCGATTCCACATTGACAAATATCATATAATCAATGAATGATAATTAAGGCCCATATCTATACTAAGTACAATTTGAAATTAACCCTAACTTTTTCATAATATTTACAGTATTATGCCACTGTCTTAAATACCATTTTTTAAAAAATATTGCGAAAATTGATTTTGACAGACTTAAACGTGTTACTAAAGTCAATGAAATCCATAACAGCTCCTATATTTAAGCAATTAACACTAACTAATATTATGTTATCAATCTTTACTTAACACCTCCTGTTTCTAAGCTATTAAATTTCCAAATACGATATCAATTTTTATTAACTCCAATCTATATTATTAAAAGAGAATAATTCTAAAAAAAATCTACTTATGAAAGGTCATTGCACCCTTACTAATGGTATAATAGTAATTTACTCAATGGTGTTACATATAATTCTAATAAACCGATTCCATTATGATATGTTTCTACCGAATAAAATAGAATGTGCAGAGCACACACTCATAACTAATATACGATGGTGTTTGATGTTAATATTACATCTTCTTTTTTTCTATTGTTACCAAATGCGATTACATATAATATTACGTTTGGTAAACGTACGTATAGTATCATTATTTTTTTTTGAAGAAAAAACGTACGTATAGTATCTATAACTTACAATATATACTACTAATGCTATACCAACATCAACACTATTAAAAATAAAAGGTTTTGTATCATGTTCTTAGATTATTGTTGGGTTGCAATATCAAATTAGAAAAATGTGTCAAACTAATTTTAAAGGTCAACAATTTAACACTATAACTTTTTATTAAATACACACAAATATAATGAGAGAAAGAGAATAAACTTTAGTATTCGGACCAGGTATGGACTGATTCTTTAAGATCCTAACCATTTAGACCAACTAGGTATTTGAAAACTTCAGTTCGGATTTAAGTTGATTTTTGGGATCCAGATCGGTGCTGATATATAATTCAAATAACTATAATTTTTGGATGCATGACGATTCTAGGTCAGTTTGGATATTTAGGATCAAAAACTTAAAGTACTCGATAAAAAAAATACATGAACATATTTTTTTTGAAAACTTAAATATCCGAAAATATTCAAATACCTAAATGACTCAAAAAGTTTACGCGAAGCATGGACAAAAGAACTGAAAATATCCAAAATTTTATTCTAATACCTGAAATATATAAGTAAAATTTTGATAGCATCAATTTTTAACTTAAAATATCCATAATACTGAAAATATATCTTAAATACTCAAAAATACCTATTATACAAAAATGGGTACTTTGGTAATCAATCGGGTCTGAGATAGGACTTGGACAGAACCGAAATCCGCGGGTCCAAAAATATACTCAATAGGTATTTTGTCTTGAGGCTTTGATCCAAACTGAATATGTATTTCTGGTTTCGGATTGGTTTAGGTTCGATTTTTTGGGTTCGGATAAAATGCATATAACTAATAGAAAATTACATAAAAAATACATAAAAACCTTAAACAAACTAATTAAGTTTAAATAATTTTTTTTTCAATATAATATGATTTTCTAACATAATAATGTACAATAATCTCAAATACTAACATTAAGTATATTTTTGTATATAGTCAAATAAATCCGCGCTTTCAAAACGCAGGTCAAAATCTACTATCCTTTAAAACTAATATATTCCACATATCCATTTACAATGAACAAGCTGTATATGGAATTATCAGTTATACGATATTCCTTCTATTATGCCACAACCCCAACGTAAGTCTTTTTAATGTTACAAATCTGAAGTTCTAATCGCAACTAACTAAATAAGTTTTTGGTTATAAATGTGTAAAACTATATACTAAAAATTTCATCTAATCCCTATTTATCTGTCTTATCAAGAACTAAAAATGTTGCTACTAAAAATAATGAAATATTATAAAAATAATAATATATAAACAAACATATGATTTGTTTTAGTTAATTCACCTTTATTTTTAGATATCTATGTTTCATTGCTAACCCAACATGATATATATATGTATATATTATATCAAAAATTGATTTAAAATATGCATATATTCAAAAATTTATTTTTACTAAAATATTTTCCAATAACCATTATTAAAAAAGTATTTAAGAAAAATACAACAAAAAAAGTTAATTTCATATACCAACTTAAATTATGGTTTTTATATTTCATATTAAACTTTAAGAATATAATATATATGATTATTTATAAGATGGTACATATAAAATACTATTAATTATATGATTATTTATATGATGGACCAATACAATTAGTTATATGATGATATATATATGATACAAATAGTGACTAGAGCTGGGCGTTCAGGTATCCATTCCGGTTGGTTTCGGATCTGTTTAGATTTCGAATTTCCGAGGTCAAAGATTTCAGCCTCATTCATATATTTCAAAATTTCAGTTCAAATTATGACTAGGGTTGGGCGTTCAGGTATCCATTCGGGTTCGTTTCAGATCTGTTTGGGGTTTGGGTTTGGGTTTCCGGGATCAAAGATTTTAGCCCCATTCAGATATTTCTAAATTTTAGTTCGAATTATATTCAGATCTTTGCGGGTTCAGTTCGGGTTCGGATAACCAATTTAAATTATTTTTTAAAAATTCATTATATATTTTGAATTTCTTAAAATCTATAAATAAAATAATATATTGGATATAAATCTGAATAACATATGTTAGAATACCTAAACTTAACATATAAATTGGTTTGGTTTAAATTTTGGATTAAAAATCAATAATTATTTTAAATATTTTTGGTGTTTTGAATGTACTTCCACTATGTTAGATATTTATATTTGATTATTTTTATATATTTTCAATTACTTAAACCAACCTAAAAGTATCATATATATTCTGGATATTTTTATATACATTAAAACTAAAAATAATTAATATATATAAGTATATAAATCTTTTTCGGATACATTTTGATATCCAAAATACTTGAGTTCGAATTGGTTATGGTTTTGGTTGTCTAAATATCAAAATTTTGAATAATTTGGATATTTAATCAATTTCAGTTCGGGTTTGGTATTACTCTTTCGGATCGCGATCGGTTCGACTCGGTTCTTCAGATTTAAATTTTTATCCAACTTTGATATTGACATGAAAAATAAATAGCAATATATTTTTAAAATATTGTGCGGATCAAAATCTAGTTATTAAAATAAAACAACAGACAGGTTTAAATCTGACAAGATAAATCGGCTGAGAGGCTGGTTAGCCAAACCGAATCCTTTTCTACCGACACATCATCGTCGTTCCTCTGCCATTTCCATTGTGCATGAGTCGCATTCACCACCACCAATTGACCATGCCCGAAACTTGCTTCTCTAAACAATGATATTGCTGGAGTTGGATCTCGGTAGCTGTATAAATATGAGTTATAAACTCATCAAAATCATATAATGTCACTAATGCATAACAGCTTTTTTTTTTAACACAAGCATTTTAGAAAGTTCTTACTTTTTAGCAAGGCCTTCTTTATTTCCTCCATCTCCAATGTTAATATAAACCGGACCACATTTGTCGAATTTATCTTGGTACACCCGGTTCTGTCAACAACAAGAGTTAGCTATACAAATCCCACATAAACAATTAAGAAACCCTTTATACTTACAAAGCGCTCGTATGCATGGACGTGACCGGAGAAAACCAAATCAACACGAGCATTATAAAGAAGAGTTTCCATTGATTGTTTCATATCCACACTCTCTTTCTCTCCTTGGTGGGCTTCGTTTGTGTTGTACCACGGTGCGTGTATCACAGCCATCAACCACGGTGTGGTCTTACGATCGATGCTTTTGAGATCTTTTTCTAACCATTGGTACTGATCCGAGCCAGGCTCGAAATCCGTGTATGACCCCAACATTATAACGTGGACTCCGACAACGTTGAAGGAATAGTACAAGTTCGAGGTCGAGCCACTCTCTTCAAATGGCATCCGCCACCTGCGACAAGTATATACAAATATCAACAAACCCCTTTGTTACAATAATCAACAAATTTTTAAAATGTTATAAACCGTATAAACTACTTTTACAAATCTTCATATCGAAATAACTAAATTTAAGACCGCATGCAATTCTATCTTTTAATATATGGATGAACAAATAAACTTCCAGATAACGATTACGAAAATATTTAGCAAAAAGTTTATCACTTTTTATTCATTTTCCATCCATCATGAAAACATAAAGTAAATTGGATGGTTGGATTGAAAGAGTTAAAAAAAGTACCTATTGTTATAGGCGGTGAAACTTTGACGATGGAGGACAGGAATAAGTTCGACTTCGTGGTTGCCTTGAGTGACCATCCATGGTCTTTTGCTCGCAAGTGGTTGCACCATGCGACCGAAAGTATCCCACACGGGTTGCAAAAGGTCAGCGTACGACAAATCTCCAGGCAAGATAAATACATCATGTTCCCATTTCGATACATGGTCCAATGTTGATTTACTCCATTCAGTTGTACCAAGGTCACCTTTGTTTTTCATCGGTTTTCAAAATCATTAACAAAATAACAATCAAGCTACAAACTAAAGTCACATATTCAAGAAATCACTAGACTGTATGTGTTTTATATAAGATTATTGTTTAGTCAGCGTATAAGGCACTAAGCCAATTATTCTTTAAAAAAAGTTAGTTATGACTGCTTTTTTTCTTTTTTCTTTTTTAGTTATGACTGCTTTGCTGGACGCATAAACCTATTTTTAGAACACTGGTACCGTATATGTTAGTATATTAAGTATACTTTATAAAATGAAAATCTAAAGAGCTATATGAGTGAACGAGTACAAAATGGAAAGTGTAGTACCAGCCACAGCGAATTTGACGGGAAATTGAGAAGGAGGGGTCTTGAAGTTGAACTCTTGGGTTGAAGATTGACCTCCACATTTGTAATAATAAACTGTATTGGGTTTTAATGGGCCTACAATCACATCGTTAATTAGGCCCGATCGATAAATCAACAGGTACTGGTACGAGGAGGATGTTCCATTAGCCGAGCCTTCGTATTTTCCAGAGGTTGTGCCGTACACAACAGTCGGCATGGCTGAGTGTTTCGTTATCCATGATATTCTCATTTTGTCCGGCCCAACCAGAGATATATGCACCTTGCAATTTACGATTTTCGTTTAAGAATCAGCATAAGAAAATTACGCAGAAGTTAAATAAATTATTAAAAAATAACAAAAATCGAGAAGTACAACCACAAACTACAAAGAGTACAGCAAAACCTATGAGGGACGACTGTCTAACGGACAAAAGACATAAAGTGGGCAAATTTGGTCTGTGTCTTCCTCGGACACATGGTTTCAACTTCAAGAAAATACGTCACATGCCCGTGATGGGCACTCTACCATTTGCATTTAAGCTGTTTGTTGACTACTGTGGAGATACATTTTTTATGAGAAATTTATTTCTCTCATATTATACGTTCTGTTTTAGGATTCCAGCAAGAATCTAGCGACTAGAGGGTATGCTTTCTTGGCGCAGTTAATAGATATAGGTACTAATGTAAGGTATTTTATCAAGAAAAAGCATTTGGTTTGTAGTTTGAATATATCAACAAATGTCTCAATTCATAGTTTCGTAATTAATAAATGTACAAAGTACAGTGTCGGTTCCAACAACATATGTATGAACAGTATATGTTTCTTCGCAATAATCAACCCTAATTATGTCAATGCATCGGCTGCACGTACTCTATACTGGTAAGAAACTAAACGGATCTGAAACTAACACGGATCTAATGTGTGAGAGACAGAATATCGAGATTTGTTGGTCAAAATTTCTACTTGTAACGATTTACATGAACGAAACAAAATACATAAATTAAATATAGAGCTTAGTATAAATTACCTGTTCCGGGGACAGAGGATCGTTGCTGGAGGGATGCATCACTATAGTTTTCCGAGTGGCCGGCCGATCATACGACGAAACATTTGGGAGTAAAACAACAAGCATTATAGCCACTAAATTCCAAACCTTCACCATTCTGGATTCTGGCGACGGAGAAAGAAAGGAATAGAGAGAGCGATAGAGAGTTAATTTCGGGTTGACAGGAACAAGGATATGAGGGACATGAGGCTTTATAGAAATCTCTTACTTACTGTTTTGAATTTTCTTTAATGGGGAGATGTATTTGACCAAAAAAAAGAGAGAACGAAAATTAGTCATGGATTTGAAAAACGTATATGCATTAATTAATTAGATGCCCCCCCCCCTCCCAATTCTAATCATCTAATTGAAAAATGTCTTTAAAAGGTAAAAAAAAAAATTGGGCGTGTGTTTTTTCAAAACAAAATAAATGTCACGATTGTTTTATAAAGTTACATACAGTAAAACCTCAATAAATTAATAATGTTGAGACTACATCAAAACTATATTTTTTTATTAATTTATAGATATTATTAATTTATCGATATACTAATTAAACTAAAAATTCAATTTGACACTATAAAATTATATTAATTTATAGAGATATTTAGTGTATATTAATTTATCGATTATTAATTTAAAGAGGTTATATTGTATTAGTATAGTTTATTAGACAACCCATACAATTTTAACTTAAAATTTTGCTACCTACGTGCAAATGATTAAATAAATACATTTTTGGAACAAATTATATATATGCACCACATACATATACCTATTTTCCTATATATTAAATTTGAAGTTATCTAAAGATTATTTTTTCTTTATCTGTCGATCACTATTAAGCTATAAAATCTTAAGAAATTGTTCTAAACTAAAATCTTAAGAATTTTCCTATTATTTTTAATAATTATAAACTATATATTCTTCTATATATTAAATAAAAAGTCAATTAAATGACGTTTATTTTGTGCCAATCACTCGTGAAAGAAATTGTTATAATTTAATTTGTCAATAATTGTTAAATTTTTATTTATTTTAGTTAGATTACATAGTACATATAAGTTTAGAATTAACATCACTTGTCAAAGAAATATTTATTAACTATAAAATATAATGATAAAATATTTATTTTAAATGCATCTAAAATAAACACTAATCCAGAAGAAAATAATATCTTTTTCCAAATAATCTAATTTATATTAAAATAATGATTTATTGTTGAATTACAGATAGAGTAATAATGTTTTATCAATTATTTTATATTTATAAATTATATAATATAATGAAGAAATTATTTATATAGAGATGAAAATAATAATCTATATTTTACATAAAAATTTATTCATATATAAGTATATGATAACTATTAATGTATTATATAGTTCATACATGTTTTAAATAATTCATAAAGATATTAAAATATTTATAATATTAAATATCATGGATTACAAAATCATTTCAAGATTTTAAAATTATTTATAAGAACTTATAAATTTGTAGGAGATATATATAAAATTTGGATAACAATAAGAAATATGCAATACAAATTTTTTATGTATTTAATTAAAAATAAAGTTATTCATATAATTACATATCAATATAATTGTGTGATTATTGCAATGCACACCCAGTAATATATAGGTTAGTTGATCAGTATATAAGTTTTGAAGATTGGATAGATTATATTCAACGGAACCTGCGAAAACTTTGCGATTATAAAGTGTTTTGTGTTTAAGTAAAAAGACAATAGTATAGTAGGATTCTAAAATATATTTTTTGTTGAATGATTATATTGTTTGGCAAAAAAAATGACAGTAAGAGAAATAAAAAGAGATCAAAGAAGACAAATACAAAAAAGACAAATACGAAGAAGATATAATAGATGTCGGAGAAGTTAAGTCTGAGTGAAGAAAAGATAAACACCTCTAAAATATGATAATTGCATATGTAATTTCACCGCATTTGTTATTAATAAATACTTATCAGTTATTTTGTGTCAATCTTATGAAAACTTTGTAATTAAGAAATGATTTGCATAATTTGATGAGGTAATAGATAAGATAATGTCATGATTATAAAATGCTTCAGAATAGAGTTGTTGGTTCACTGTTCGTATGTTTGTTAATCATCTGATCATAATTATGTAAAATATTTATCGATTTAAACTAATATTATTGAATTATTGTTAAATTTCATATTTATAAAAATACAATACTTACAATATATTTTCAAACTATTTTGAATTGAAATCATCTTCTTGAATTTCTAGATATTATTCAAAATTTATAGCATTGTATGCATATTTTCATACAATATTTATATGGATGGCAAATTCGCAGACACCAACCCAGTTACCAATTATTTATATTAAAATAAATTAAATCTAAATATCTTAGTTCTGGCACCAGTTATATAAGTAAAATAATATATGATTATTTATTTGGAAAAAGAAAACATGTTGGAGAGACAAGAATGTTACTGAATCAAAATTTTACTGAATATTACTATAAGAGGAATACAATATGGATCAAAACAAATCTCTTGACAGTCAAGGTTTCCTTTAAATAATAAATCACAACTATGTGTAACTGAAATTTTTATATGTATATATATAATAATCCATCACGCTTATAAATCAGGGAAACTTATAAAGTGTCAGTTTAATCTATTCTATGATTTAGAATAATGCTACACAAATATTTTATAAATCTTTTAGTTTGAATAATAAAATATTGAACTTCTTATTTGGAAATTATTAACATTTAGTTTTTGAAAACCCCCAGATTTTATGCTAATAATTATCTATTATAGTTAGTTTTATTTTATATTATATATAAACTTAATAATTATCTTATTATAGTTGGTTTTATTTTATATATTATATATAAAGTTAATATTGCAAGAAAATAACTGTTCATTACTTAGTTTTACAAGTTTTAGTTGTTGTTTCTTTCAAAAGCAAATACACTTTTTAATATGGGAATTTTGGATTTTGTCAGTAAAGTTGAGTGTGATCCAGTTCTTACATTCTCTCCACCGAAAATTTTATATTTCACATCACATGTTATTAGTTCATATTAAAAATTTAATTGTGCCAAAAATAACTAAAATGTGTGAGAAAGAAAATCACATATATGCTTGTTTTTTCAAATACAAGCCCAACATATATTGGAATATTGATGAATCATACCTGAACAAGGTCCAAGAAATATATGTCCAAAAATTAACAAGGTAGAGATAATCGTATAGTGACTATAGTCGAGGGATCAGGAACCTCATCCAGTCGGTTAGAACTTGAGATTAATACTTTTCATACTTTCTGGCGAGAGACTCCCAATACAGTGGTCACTTTACGTATTGCATGAGGTCTGTGGAAGCTACAAGTTCGATTCCAAATTGTTACATCTACTGCAAGAAAAAAAAACATCAAATGATCGAAATGACGAATTTGTATTTAGGTAATCTTTACAAGAGCCAAACTTGTAATAGCATGATAATGTTCAGATTCTTAGCAAAAAAAAAGAAGAAGAAAATATTCAGATATCGATCGGGATTAATTATTCACACTTCACAATCACAAGCATATCCTAAAGGAATGAAAAAATACATTAAAGAATCAACCTAGATTAAAAAGGAGTCAATATAAGAATTACCTTCAACAAAAAAAAAATCCCTTCAACGATGTAAGTGACTAAGTGATAGATAATAAGGAAACTCCTTATATTAGAAATATCCTTATATTAGAAATATAGTATATTACAAATTTATACTCGAACGTTGTAATCTCCCCGTATATTCCTAATATAAAGAGTTTCCTTATTATCTATCAGTTAGGATCTCCACACTTCTCACGTATCGTCGTCAGCAACGTCTCTCGTTCTTTCACCTCATATATCTCATCGCATGCTGGCTCTCGATCAGGATACCCAGCGATCATCATTGATGGCTGCTGCTCCTGCACATTTATCTATGTGTCCTTCCTCTGCCACGTGACGGCAGTTCACCAGAAGTATCATGGCTGCAATCACTGTGCAGTATCAAGAGATCTTCTCTACTACTACCATGGAAGCAGAATGGCAATATATAGTTCTTAGGTTATATACTAAATTTGATTATAACATGTTTATAATTGGTATTTTTTGGTGATTATACGAAAAGGTTTCGTGGATATATATTTAAAGACGTGTATGGATAAAAAAGAAGAAGATGTGTATGGATTAAGATGATTGATGATGATGGTGTCGGTGTTGGAGTTGGTGTGAATATTAGCGGGAGATGAGACGGTTGATGGTTTTCAATGAATTAATTAGCGAACTGTATTCAACCCATAATACATAAGAAAAAGCAATTATAAGAAAGTAATACTCGACTACAAATTTAGATAAGTTGAAATCGTTATTAATCATAATTGATTTTCAACCTCTATCTTAGATAGGCTTTTATCTAAGATAATCCACAATATACGAAAACTATAAGTATATGTTTTATTCCACTGAATATAGGGGATAAAAGATTTCTAAAAAACGTATATATGACATCATGTTTTCAAATCTATGTGCGAACTTTATATTATTTGATTTCACATAATGAAATGGTTACATAAAGAGTTTGGGTGATGAAAAACATATACAATTGTTACAAAAGGGTGAGGGGGAGAGAAAAAAATTTGAAGAGGAATCTATTCTATTAATTTTTCAACATGTCCAATTGATTAAAGGTTGTGTCCAACTTATTTTTTCAAACGATACATTTTTAATCTAACCGTCCACTCCTATCTAACTGTCCGCTCCTATCATAACACTCTTATATAACCGTTCACTCTTATCTAACCATTCGTTCCTATTATGTCTATTACACTAATTGACTTTCGTGTACATCCCCATATACATTTTGGTTAGTGGACGTATATTTTCGTTTGTTAACTACAATCCTTCTTTTTATTAACAACTATAATTGTTCTTTAAATACCGTGCTCCTATGACTTTTACATATGTGTCCTATAAATAATCAAACAATTCATTTAATCAATATAATTAATCTGATTGATGTTATTACTATTAAAATTTGATTGATGTTATCAATACTATTAAAACAGGAGCAATATTTATCGACTATTTTTGACTATCAAAAAAGTCTAGGTTGGTCATAGTACTTCTCTTCATATATTTATATATATAATTTAATTATCTTTCATATTATTTCTATTCATATATATAATTTAATTGAAATTAAATATACATCATGCCTAAAATTAAGGAACTAACTAACTAATCTATTATTTTTTAAATCAATGACTTTAATTTATATAAATACGAAATTTCAATAAAAATAAATTATATTTTATTTATTACTGTAATAAATAATTATATATGTCTATTAATTCGTATATATACAACTATATATTAATCCAAATGAAAAAAACAATTTCTTCAAAACACTAACTAAATACATAAAAATATAATTCTTATTAAATTAGATATACATATACATAAATCTATATATATGATAAAAAATATTAATAGTTCGATACTATTAATATTTAAAACAAGATGAAACATGTTACTTGATTTTTATGAATATATTTTTACGGGTTATTCAAACACAAAAATATATTTATAAAATATTAACTAATTCAACATATATATTAACACAATTATATCATAAAAATTACATTAACATAAATTGATGCAAGAGAGTGTGGATCAATGGTTTAATTAGTTGTAAAACATAATTACATATATATATATATAATAAAATATATATATATAGATAAAATTACTAAATATTTACATTTCTAATGCGAATTATGAAATTAAATTTAAATTTTAAATAAGTTTAAATAAGTAATAAACAAAACATAAAAAAATCTAATAACATGTGAATAATAAAAGTAAACTTATTAAATAAATGAAAATTATATTTACAAACATAAACAAAACATAAAAAAAAAATCTAATAACATGTGAATAATAAAAGTAAACTAACTAAATAAATAAAAATTATATTTACAAACATAAAAAAACATAAAAAAATCTAATAACATGTGAATAATAAAAGTAAACTAATTAAACAAATGAAAATTATATTTACAAACATAAATCATTAAATTATAATATAAATATATACAAATTATTGATGCTCACATATATTTCATTTTTAGTATGCATACTCTCGAATATTGATCTATTACCCTTACAACAAAATGAAAATTTAATTTGACTATAATAATTTAAGTCAAACCGAATTACGTAAAGATATAGAGAGAGAGAGAGAGAGAGAGAGAGCATATTCTAATAATACAACTAAAAAGCATATGCGTTAATAATTAAAAATTACGTATTGGTTCAACCAATAGTTCAACTGGTAACCGGTTTTGAGTTATACCGGATTATTAATAATTTTTTTTCCTAAAACACAACCAAATTAAAACCGAATTGTTGGGTTTATCAGTTTAACTGCAGGTCCGAATCCGATTTAAACAAAAATTGGGTATAAGTATATAGTTATGCAACATCACAAATTCAATACAATTATAAAAAAATGTTACTAATATTTTTTAAAAATAGTATACAAAAATATAATTACAAAAAACACAAATATAATTACAAATATAAAAGTTAAATTGCTAAAATTTAAATTAAAAACAAAAATATACCTGCCCTCTGAAGGGCGGGTCAGAATCTAGTCAATACTATTAATTCTTCAGCATGACCAATTGATATTAGTTATGTCAAAAAAAAAAATATATCAATCCTATACGTAACTGCTTATGCGTATGATATTGATAACTGCATCTATATACAACCAACATTTATGTAACTGCCAGATCACGACCATCATTCCTATTTTTTGGTAAAATTTTAAAAGAAAACAAAAATATACAATTCTTTTAAGTTACACACACTACGTATATAAAATCTAATTTTTTGATCCTAACTATTCTATTAATTTTCCTGTATGACCAATTGATACATGTTGAATCTAATTTTATTTCTTTTATTCAGAGATAAAGTAAAATGTATATATCAAGTTTACGTAACCGTTTGCTCCTAATTAACCGTTTGCTTCTATATGATAAAATTTTTTTGAACGTGGACGTATAATGTGTTTAGTGGCCGCCATGCTTCCGTTGATAATTTTTAATACTAACCGCACATAACCCTAATATAACTGTCCTATTAATAATTAAGCATATGTTTACTGTCATATATATACTTTGTTTTTTCATATATTTATTGACTATTACTCTAATGTAACCATTTCTATCAATATGTAGTTCACCAATAATATGTGTTTAGTTATGCAACATGACAAATTTAATATAATTATTAGATTCTGACATGTTTTAAAAAAAATGGGTATATTTTTTATTTTACATTTTTTGAAATTTAATTTTTATATTTGTGTTTTTAGTCATATTTATATTTTTCTTTGTATAATATTTTCTTAAATAATTAATAAGAGATTTTAATAATTGTATTAAAATAATTAAACCACATCTATATCAATAGGTCATATTGTTGTTTTGATAGAATGAATCAAAGCTTCTTACTAATGATTTTAAAAAACATTTTACAAAAATATGATTACAAAGAAAAACACAAATATCTATCAATAATATTAAAATTGAAGTATGTCCCATTGATATTAGTTTGGTCCAAATAAATGTTACTACATAATCAATATTACATTGGACTCATATATCAATATAAAACTAATTATATAAAAATAACGACCTTTTACTATACATATATACACGTAACATTCATTGTAATCCCAAATTTTTAGGAGCCCACTTTTCCAAATTCAGTTTTTTTTTTTTTTTGAACCTTGGCTTTCATGCCAAATTCAGTTTTATTTACAGTTATATTAATAACAAAGCAAAAGAAATAAATGATGATCGTATTTGATATTAACAACTGATAACAACATATACAGATATAATACATTTTTTGTAAGCGGTTTAGTTATTGTGTCTACTTTTTCTTTTGACTAAGGTTCTAATGGGTTGATATTAATAAGTTGTGTCCACCTAATTATTTTATAACTGTATCTAAATAATTATAGTCACCTTCTAAATATTGATATATGTTATGTTTAATTATTTATTTATTCTACTAATAATAACTAACTTCTATTTATTTTTTATAATTGTACCTACTTTAATATTGTTACTAACCACGTCATATGTTTATTATTATTGAGTTTTGATGAACATTCAATTCTCTCAGAAATTATTCATGTTACAATTTCTCAAAAACAGTTATGTTTCTTGGTGATTTAACTCAGTTCCAAAGAAACCCAGGAAAAAACAATTATATTTTTCAACAGGTATTTGTGTTTGAAAAAAATTCTGAAATTTTTTTCATCAACACTATAAAAAACAGTTATATTCTCAACGGGTATTTATAATTTCTGAACTTTTATATTTCTCAGTGTTTTCTTACATTGAAAAAAATGAACATTAGCAGAATTATTATATATTAAATAAGTGTGGATTGGTCGATTTTGGATCGTGGTTACCTGTCGATCCGCAAATTATTTAAAAAACTAAAATTAAAAAAAAAATTAAAAAATACAGAAATTTTAAAATAATAATTTAGAATTTAAATCATGTATGAATTTTTTATTATAAATATATTTTAATAATAACTAAAGCGAAGCAGGTGCGAATACAAAATTATCTGTTTGCGAATTGTGCGGGTCATATTTTTTAACCAAAGAAAAACTGAAAATCTGCGGGTTGGTGGGTCAACGGGGCGAGTTCGACCCGAAACCCAGCCTTAACTGTGCGTATACCAGATCAATTTTTAAATTGTTATTATTTAATAAAATATATTTTGATTAAAATTTATACACAAATATGATTACAAAAATACAAATATAACCAGAAAGAAAAAAGAAATATCAAAAATTAAATTTAAAACAAAAAAATATATCCGTCCTTATTGACTAAACCCGCGGATTTCAATTTTCAATTTTCAACCCGCGGGTTTCAGTTTTAGACGAAACAAAATTGAAATCCGCGGATTGGCGGGTTCGACTGCAATATACCGGATCAATTTTTAAATTGTTATTATTTAATAAAATATACTTTGGTTAAGATTTATACATAAATATGATTATAAAAAAATCATATATATAATCACAAAGAAAACATAAATATGAGAATTAAATTAAAATAAAAAATATACCCGCCCTTTAAAGGGCGGGTCAGAATCTAGTATTATATTAAAGCCCACACCAAGACCCATCTTATAATCCAATATGAAGTGTTTGAACCATGTAACTAGGGTTTCTTATGACTATATATGTGTCATTAGATGATTAATGTTAGTAACTTTGGCTGCTTCAAGCAGCCTCTTCAACACTATTTATGATATCAAACGTTATATTTAGATCTTGAGGGCAACTTTGTGTTATTTTGTTTCCTATTTTTTCAATTAAATAAAGCTCAATGAGCTATCTTTCATTTCTAGTTTAATAATGTCTTTAAGACACAAATCTAGATATAGTTTGCTCAAAAAAAAATCATATTACACCGTAGCATATTAATAGTCATAATACCTGAATACTCTTTTGGTAGCATATTAAAATACCTGAATACTCTACAACACGAGTATTTGTACTTTTAAAGCCCAACCCCCACACTGGGATGTAACTTAACCATAAGGGAAATAGATCAACGTTTAAATTTGGTGAGAAATCCCAATTAACTGGAAGCAGACACAATTATAAATTTTTTCCCTTCGGATTAATAGTCAAAGATGCGAGAGAGAGACATTAGGACAACATGGTTTACTCGCGGTCGAGTAAGTTGTCTATATTTATTGTTTCAAAATAATCTCATGTGGCAATTTTTTTTCTTTTTGGGGGAAGGGAGCGTCTAACAGATGAATCTAGGTACTGAAGATGTGAAAACTGAACTCGTGGTTTAGTACTTTCGGCATCTCAGATGATGATACCATCAAGCATATCATAAAGTTCATAGTATGAAAACACTCTTTTTGTCCAACTAAAAGATATGCTTTGTTGCCGATAACTGTGTGTTGTTATGTTACTTGCTAGTAATCAGCTGCGTCGACACGGAACGTATATCTAGAATTTTAAGAATATCTGTTATTCGATACGTCTATACGAATAATCGATTTTTGATCCGATCCGATCCGTAATCTTTCGGATATTTGGAAAATTAGTATATTTTACCGGATATCCGATTCGATCCGTCGATCAGATAAAAGTAATAAAAAAAAATCTAAAAAATATTAAATGATAAAGATTTTTTTTAATATAAAATAATAATATTACATTACAAATTATTTGAAAACTACACTTTAAAAAAACTAGTGACCAAATAATTAATTTAGTGGGTAAAATAACTAAAAATCTATATAAAGATATAAATTTTATATAATTTTATATATATATGTATATACATATATACATTACGGATTATATCATATTTTTTATAATGAGTATTTGTGATTTATTCTTTATTTGACAGATATTGAATTTTAGTATTTGTCTTAATTCATAAAATTACAGATTTTCAGATTTTTTTCGTTTCGAAGGAAACGAATAAAGGATCACATCAAATTTCACCAATATTTTGACCACACCTATGATCAGCTGCTTAGAATTTGTGGTTAAAGATATCAAATTTCACCCGGACCTGATGGAATGACCGCTCTCTTTTTTCAACACTCTTGGCATATAATAAAACAGGATTTGGTTACTTTGGTGAATGATTTTATGGCATCAGGAGAAATGGATCCAAGGTTGAATCTTACTAATATTTGTATGATTCCGAAGACGGAAAGACCCACAAGGATGACGGAGTTAAGGGCGATAAGTTTATGCAATGTCGGGTACAAGATTATATCTAAGGTCTTATACCAGCGGTTGAAAGCATGTCTTCCCGCACTTATTTCAGAGACACAGTCGGCATTTGTAGCAGGTAGGCTGATCTCGGATAATATTTTAATCGCCCAAGAGATGTTTCATGGGCTTCGGACGAATAAGGCATGTCAGGGAAAATTCATGGCAATTAAAACAAACATGAGCAAGGCGTATGATAGGATCGAGTGGGATTTTATTAGAGCGCTTCTCAATAAAATGGGTTTTGACCCTCATTGGATTAAACTTATGTTGGAGTGTGTATCGTCTGTACAATACCAAGTGTTACTTAATGGGCAGCCACGGGGACTTATAATTCCCCAGAGGGGATTACGGCAAGGGGATCCGTTATCTCCGTACCTTTTTATTATGTGTACGGAAGCTCTGATTGCGAATATTAAAAAAGCGGAGAGAAATAAACAGTTGACTGGTATGAAGGTGGCGAGAGCCTGTCCATCGATTTCACACTTGCTCTTTGCAGATGATAGTCTTTTCTTCTGTAGAGCACGCGTTGAGGAGTGTCAAACCATTCTACGGATATTAAAGGAATATGAGGCTACTTCTGGTCAATTAATTAACTTTGAAAAGTCATCGATACAATTTGGCCATAAGATTGAGGAGTCAAGTCGACAAAAGTTGAGAGATATTTTGGGTATCCAAAATTTATGAGGTATGGGATCATATTTGGGTTTGCCGGAGAATCTTGGGGGATCTAAAATCCAGGTGTTTAGTTTTCTCCAGGAACGGTATAACAACAGGATAAATGGCTGGACTTTTAAGTTTTTTACTAAGGGGGATAAGGAAGTGATCATAAAGTCGGTGGCTACAGCTCTGCCTAATCATGTAATGTCTTGCTATCGATTACCGAAGGCGATAGTAAAGAAATTAACAAGTGTGGTTGCACAATTCTGGTGGAGTCCAGGAGGAAGTACTAGGGGTATGCACTGGCAATCTTGGGATAAGGTATGCATCAGTAAAGAAGAAGGTGGTCTGGGATTTAAAGATATAATGGATTTCAATACAGCTATGCTGGGGAAGCAATTATGGCGATTGATAGAGAAACCTAACACACTCTTTTCACGAGTTTTTAAAGGACGGTATTTTAGGAATGCTTCACCCTTGGAACCGATCCGATCATACTCACCGTCATACGGCTGGCGGAGTATTATTTCAGCTAGATCTCTGGTTAGCAAAGGACTAATCAAAAGGGTGGGAACATGATCATCCATATCAGTATGGAATGACCCCTGGCTCCCAACCACTCGACCGAGACCAGCAAATAAAAATCATGTTCTCAGTCATCCCGATCTTACGGTAGATCAACTTATTGATCCAGATCTGCGTATCTGGAACTCACAGGCAATCAGGGCCTTGGTGGATCCCAGGGATGTAAGTATTATTGAAAGCATACCATTGAGTAGGTTTCATAGTATAGACATGGATGGATGGCATTTTACTCAGAACGGAAAATATTCAGTAAAATCAGGATATCAGGTCGAACGGGTTTATCCGGATAAGGGCAAGGCTTTACCATTTTTGGTCCTACAGTGGATTCCCTTAAGGCACATTGCTGGAAAATTCGCTGCCCACCAAAAATTAAGCACTTCTTATGGCAAATAGTCTCAGGCTGCATTTCGGTGAGAAAGAATTTACACTCACGAGAATTATCAGGGGACTTATATTGTGATAGATGTGGTGCTCCAGAGGAATCAATAAATTATGTATTTTTTGAATGTCCTCCAGCGCGTCAGGTTTGGGCCCTATCCCAGATCCCATCAAATCACTGTTTTTCCCCATAGAATCTATTTTTACTAATATGGATTATTTATTCTGGAGAATTCTTCCGAAACTAGATGACCATCAGTTTGCATGGATATTATGGTATATTTGGAAGGGAATGAACAACAAAGTTTTTAGTAATTTGGATGTTGAACCTTTGGACACTTTAAAACTAGCGCAAACAGAGTCAAGATTTTGGAAAGAGGCACAAATTATCTCTACACCAGTAATAGGACAACAGAACTCGGATCTACCGTCTATTCCAGGACGGTGGTGCTTTATTGATGGATCTTGGAAGGATAAGGATATGTTCTCGGGACAGGGATGGTATAGTACCCTTGAAGGATATGATGGACTTATGGGAGCACGGAATGTCAGAGCTTCTCTATCTCCTCTTCACTCAGAGATAGAAGCATTAATTTGGGCAATGGAGTGTATGCGGAATCTGAGGCAGTACAGGGTTACATTTGCGACAGATTGTTCTCAATTGGTGAAGATGGTTTCGGAACCAGAAGAATGGCCTGCTTTTGCAACCTATTTAGCAGATATCGAGACTTTGAAAGGAAACTTTCATAGTTCAGATATTATTTACGTATCTCGCACGAAGAATCAAAAGGCCGACAGCCTCGCCAGATGTGCTAGGAATTAACCGACCTTTGTCGTGCATATGGATGCAGAGTTACCAGTTTGGTTTACAGAGTCCTCTTGAGTCTGTAAAGTCGATGACAAAAAAAAAAGATATTTAAATAAAATATATATAAAGATATAAGGGAGAGAGAAGAGAGTACTCTTAAGGATAAAGGTAAAGGCTGGACTTCCATTTTGGCTCCGCTTCCACCCTGTCTTACTTCTCAAATCTTTTTCATTTTACGCACATTTTTTGTAGTTCTCCTATTACATTAAAATGATTATATAATTAGCATCAGTGTCAGTTAAAAAGAACGAGCCATGTTTGAAAAAATATTTGACATACGATGAGTTAAAGCAATTTCATAATCAATGTTTTTGAATTTTTATTGTTTTATTCTAGAAAACTGCTTCTTCTTTTTTGTTACTAAAATATTATTTTATTATATTTTTATGAGTTTCCATCTTTTTTTATTGTTATCAGGTTCGTTCTTTTCATCTTACTTTTTTAGGATTTACATTTTCCTCTAGTAACATTTCTTTTATTCAGTATTCTTGAATTCCATGCTGGCTTGGCTTGCATCATGCACATATGACTACTTTCACCACGTAAAAGCGTGGCGACAAATTATTGAAACCCCACTAATAAACATTCCTAACACTATCTTAGGATACTTAATTATAAACCAACCCAATCAAAGGATTGCGTGCATCATTTCGCCCACCCTTCAAGCATCAAATTGATCAATTATTAGAGGTTTTATATGTATTTTTTTTAATTGGACCGTCCAAATGTTTTCTAAAAAGTCTCTGATAAGTTGTAGAAACGAGTGGTAAATTTGATACCAAGTTGACATAAAGAAGAAAGATCCCAAGTGGTTCTTCCAAGGTATCAACACGTTACAATTTATTAATATCGCACACGGTGTAAAGTTTGACCCATCTAATGAGTTTTATTTCTGGTAAGGAAAAGGACTTTATTTTTGTAGGAAAAAACATTCAACCATAAAATTAAATGAAAATGCTATATGAATCAATAAGTGACACCACCATGACGACATTTAATCGCTAGTATAAAATACTGTAGTAATAATCATTCCCCTATTTATAAAAACAAATGTTCTTACGATAATTGTATTTATGTGTTTCTAATAGTTAATAATATTAAATTACAAAAACAAAGTTATTTAATTACTACCCCATTCCAAAGTTATTTAAAGATAATGATAAAATACAATTAACTTGTAATAATATATAAAACATTATTTTTATTGTTTAGAAAAAGTTAGGGTAATATAAAATTAATATATGAATGGAATGAAATACGGGAATTCGGCCAAAAAAATCATGAACTTTGCACGAATTGCCATAATAAACACGAACATATTGGCTGGCCAGAAAAACACCGAACTATATTTGATTTTAAACTTTAATCAGTAAACTATCGCTGACTCGCCAAATTAAATACAAAATTATCGCTGACTCGCCAAATTAAACACACCGTTACAGAATGATTAAACGACGTTTGCAAAGATCGTTAAGTAAAACGACGTCGTTTTGAGATGGAATGAAACGACGTCGTTTTACCTACTTTTATTATCAAAAATATGTTGTTCGCGTGGGTCGAACCTGAGAACTCATGGCCAAATGACGAGGTTTCTTGCCACTAGACTACTGTCAATTTTAAAAATATCCATAACATGTTTTTTTTATTGAGTATCAAACAAATCTCAAAAATCTAAATTCTTTTTTAAAAATTCCAAAAAATCTTAAAAATTCAAGAAAATTCTGAAAAGTAAAATTAAAATTGAAATTGAAATTACAAATAATTTTTTAAAAAAAATCAATACATTAAAAATTTCAAAAAAATCTAAATTCTTTTTAAAAAAATTCCAAAAAATCTTAAAAATTCAAGAAAATTCTGAAAAGTAAAAAATTAAATTGAAATTACAAATAAGTTTAAAAAAAAAAAATCAATACATTAAAAATTTCAAAAAAATCTAAATTCTTTTTAAAAAATTCCAAAAAATCTTAAAAATTCAAGAAAATTCTGAAAAGTAAAATTAAAATTGAAATTACAAATAAGTTTTTTTTAAAAAAATCAATACATTAAAATTTTTTAAAAAAATCTAAAAAAATTAAAAAAATGCAACGAATTAAATTTAATGAATGAATAATGTATTTAAGATAAAATAGACAAATGATAATTAAGATACAATAAACAAATGATATTATCACAAATGATTTTTCTAAAATATGATAATAATTAAATGAAAAACATATGTATTATTATATTTTATCACAAATATATTAATTTATAAAAAAATTGTATGATTAATGTATTTAAGATAAAATGCTCAAATGATCTTAGATACATTAATTTTTATAAAAAAATTAATGTTTTGATTTTTTTTTTAAATATTTATAATTTCAATTTTAATTTTACTTTTCAGAATTTTCTTGAATTTTTAAGATTTTTTGGAATTTTATTAAAAAGAATTTAGATTTTTCTAGATTTGTTTGATACTCAATAAAACAAAACATGTTATGGATATTCTTAAAAGTGACAGTAGTCTAGTGGCAAGAAGCCTCGTCATTTGGCCGTGAGTTCTTAGGTTCGACCCACGCGAACAACATATTTTTGATAATAAAAGTAGGTAAAACGACGTCGTTTCATTTCATCTCAAAACGACGTCGTTTTACTTAACGACTGATTAACCACCGTTTTAACTGTTAGTTAACGGTGTCTTAATCTGGTCGGTCAATCAAAGATTCTTAATAAACTGATAAAAGTCAACAAAAATTCAGACTTTTTTTGGTTAGTCTCGAATCTATGTTTCTTTTGGTCATTCTCGCCATGTTCAGTATTTTTTTGGCCGAATTCCCAATGAAATACCGTTATCTTTCTATTTAAATTTCCAGCAGCGTTGTCTCTGTTTTCGCCGTTGTTTCCTTTCCTTTTTCTCTCTCCTTTTGCTCTGCATATATTGTCCCCCTTCCCAATTCAATCGTTTCTAGCAAAAAAAATAAAAAAATAAAAATATAAGTGAATCATCTTTCTTCATCATCTCTCAAGAACAGGTAAACACAACCTCTCTCATCCGCTCCTTCCTTTTCTCCCCTCTTCTCTGTATTTTTTGCCTTTTTAATAAACTCTCCTTCTCTTCTCTTCTTTTCCATTTCTATTCGTCTTATTACCAAGAAAGCGGAGGAAAATTTTCTGAATTTTTCTTCGCTTTTTATTACCGATCTTCTGTTTTATTACAAGACTCTGGTCCGTGTTTTGTTCTTCCTTTTATTAATTCTGCAAATTAATTATCTTTTGATCGACTTTTTTTTTCAGATTTTCGACGAGCTTGATCGATTTAAAATTCTCAAGATCTATGGCGGAAGAGCATCGATGTCAGACGCCGGAAGGCCACCGTCTCTGCGCTAACAACTGCGGCTTCCTCGGAAGCTCCGCCACCATGAATCTCTGCTCCAATTGCTACGGCGATCTCTGTCTCAAGCAGCAGCAACAAGCCTCCATGAAAACCACCGTGGAATCCTCTCTCTCCGCCGTATCTCCTCCGTCGTCGGCGGAGATAGCCTCCGTCTCTTCTCCGGCGATCTCACCTCTCGTTCAAAACCCATCAGCTGAGCTAGAGGCAACGACGAAGAACGTTCCGGTGACGGTGACGGTGACTCCGCCGCGGCTGACGACGACGGAGGAGAAGCAGCTTAAACGGCCGAATCGTTGCACGACGTGCAGGAAACGGGTCGGGTTGACCGGATTCAAGTGCCGGTGCGGGACGACTTACTGCGGGGTCCACAGGTACCCCGAGGTCCATGGATGCACCTTCGACTTCAAATCGGCCGGTCGTGAAGAGATCGCCAAGGCGAACCCGTTGGTCAAAGCGGCGAAGCTTCAGAAGATTTGATCCGAGCCGTTCGATGCATTGACTTTTCTGTCTTCATTTAAACGCGTCCGTCTCAGAGTAACCATGATGGTATCTCAGCCGTTCATCATGGGTCATTATGTAAAAGATATGTATTATCAACGGACACGTGTCACGTGACGCTTTCATCATGTTCCCAATTAATTTTCTTTTCCCTATAAAGAAATAAGATTATTCGCGTTAGCTTTTCTTCTCGGGTAAATTATGTGGCTTTTGCGTGTACTGAATTATTCTTTTTTTCTGGTCATCTAAGATTTGTATTTAAGTTAATGAGTTCGGCCGTTCGGGTTACAAGGCAGGTCCGTCCTTCTATACAGAGAAGCAAAATCTATTCAGACAAGCATACTTTTTTTTTCTTCCGTCAAAGGATATTTCATTACTTACAATGCCACAAGGGCAAGGTCACCATTACAACCTTTCCAACCTCTGTAAGAAGAGACAATACAGAGAAAACAAAGAAGGAGTTAACCCCACTACTTCTCTCTCACTACAACTTCCCCTACACATCAACCTTCCATACCTTCCACCCAAAAAATAAAGAACAGCAATAAGAGGCCTCTGCTTTCATTAACAAAAAATTCAAAAAGCCATTCAGGATGGCCAGCCGCTACATATAAATGCATCAGCCTCATTTTGTTAACGTTCTGAGCGATAAAAAAAGCCCCTCTGTTTTCTTTCCTACTGACAGCCTTTAACTCAAAATGTTCCAGCTCCCTTAGTTCCTTACTGATTACCGTGCTTTGATATAGGAACGATGGCCAAGCATCCGGTCTCAGAACTGCACCAAAGAACTCGTCGAACTCACCCGCAAAGATGATTTTTCTCTGTTTGTAGCTTTTCATACTTTCAATAGCCCACAACAAAACCTCAAACTTTGCTTCATCTTTAGTGGTTATTCCTGCAAAGGATCTCCTGCTATGGAATAAGACCACACCCCTTTCATTTCGCACCACCCATGCCCCTCCTGCCACTCTTTTCGATTTATCAAAATCCACTCCCACATTACACATCTTCCAGCCTGGTTTGGGCGGATGCCAATTCCGGTGAACAATTGGCCTGCTTGCTTTCTCTTCTTGTATCCACTCTTTCTCCATAGCTTGTGCGAGAAACCATTCCGTTGCATCCCTGTTTGCTTTGAGCACCAAATCCGAAGGTGTGAAACATCTCCCTTCAAACAACAAATCATTTCTTCTTTTCCATAGATTCCATAATATCCAGGGCTACATTCTACTGTCATCCCTTTGCATAATCCCGCTCTTGTCTAGACTAAACAAGTAAGCAAAGTTCTGAAAAATAGAGTCTGGATGGAACCCACCGTGAGGATGAGGAATAGAAGACGACGCCCACGTCTGTCTAGCAAAATGACAAGAAAACAGGACATGGTTAATTGATTCTCCTACATCACCACAGGCTTGGCATCTCTCATCAACCTTCATCCCCTTGGTAATGATCAGATCAGCAACAGGGAACGCTTCACTAAGCGCTTTCCACATGAACACTCTCAGTTTTGGTGATGTTTGGCTTTTCCACACTTTCTCTTTAGCCCATTTAGAGAAGGTAAAACAAAAGCTTGAGGTTGGTTCTTTCTTCTTTTCAAATCCGCAGCAAGCCAATAAGCCGACTTTACCGAGATCTGACCGCTTTTGTTATACTTCCATGAGGCATAATCTTCTTTGGATATCACCGGTTGGTTTCGTAAGATGATCTCGACGTCACCGGGGACAAAAATCTCCTCCAATTCAGACAAGCATACTTACAATTATTAATTTTGAAACTAAAAGCTGATAGTCTTACGAAGCCTAAAAGGCTTATAGGTTCTTATGTTAGTGCTATGCGCCTATATAGATGTGGAATATATTAAACACACGAATTTTGATTCCACTTTGAATATTTGATAGTATAGAAAGTTATCACCAGTGAAAAGAAAAAAATTATACGTATAACAATCAAATTTCCAATACAATCTTTAATAGTATACAAAATGTCTGATTAATAGATTATGTAACGTTAAAAACTATGTATCTTAATAGTTTTTTCATAAAAAATGTTTGAAATATTTGTCATTTGTGTTCTTTTTATATACGTAAAGATTATGGTTTCGAATTTGGACCTACAATCACACTTCATATTTCACATCCAAATAGAGTTTGGTGTAAGAAATGTTCTAATTTTACTCCATTTTCATTTTGCAATGATAGAATCATATTTTTTTATTTTTGTTTATTATTTATTTTTACTCTAAAATAAAATAAAATTGACGAAAAACCAATTATCTTTTTTTATTATATAATTTTACATAGGAAATATTATTAGATACAAGTTTGTGACCGACTTTTTTTTTTGATCAAACAAGTTTTCGACTTTTTTGTTAACGAGGTAAAAAGAATTATTAAGGCAAAGCTGACTGGTTTGGATCGTGCTGCTGTCACGCCCACTGCTCTAGCTCCTTCTCAGGCTACCTCCACTTTACAGACTTATTTATACTTCTGGTTCCGCTTCTTTGACGTCTGATTGCTTCCTCACCGCCGGCCATACACTTTTGTCTCTGCTTGCTTCACAAGAGTTTTTTTTTATTATCAGCCTAACCCAAATTCTATTGTCTTTAAATTTCTTTCAAATCCTTGTATTCGAAAATAGTATCTCATTTGGAGGAGAAGAAGAAGATGAATAAAGGAAGTACTTGCAAAAAAAAAAAGTTTGACACCTGCTCCTTTGAAAGGGAATGCATACAAAGTAAGTCAGTAAAGCTTATTTAACCTGTTAATTTAATATTTAAGTTGGAAATATTAGTTTTTATGGTCTAATCATTTATTCCAAAAAAACTACAATAAAATTAGATAGATCGATAATATACTTCGGTTAATGTATTCATTTGAATAGTTTTCTGAAAAAAAAACACAAAACCATATTCTAGGCAAAATATATAAATTAGATGAATAATGGGCGGTGGCGACATACGATAAAGAGAAGCCCTTCTCGACTGTCACCGTCACGGATAGTTATGTTTCATTGGTCCACATGGGTCGGCTTTGTTGTTGTATATCGGCTGCTGCATCAGCAATAATTTGCAATCAATAAAGTAAAAGAATCAAATCATTTGCACATAAACATAAAGTAAGAGAATCATCTTTTATTTTAATTTAAATAACTAAAAATGTTAAAATAATATCAAATATGGAAAACTGAAAAATTCATATATAACGAACTGATCTTAAAAGTAGGAGTTATTTTCTTTATAGAATTGGATTTTCAGTTGTTTAGCTTTTAGTGGTTGATTTAAGCATATATTCTGAGTAATGTTGCTTTATAATCCGAATCATGATCAGCTTGGGATCAAACGGAGAGAGGGGAAGAAGAGAATAAAGCTAACTTAGCTAAGTAAGAGACCAGATATTTTTATCTTCTTTTAGGACTTGTTAAGATGGAGATGAAGGAAACAAAATATGTGATGAATTGATTAAGTATTGAACCGATATGTCTTAGGTTTTGTTTGTACAACTCGACAAGTCATTTTTTCGTTTTTTTTGGAGTTTTGCTTGCAGCTTTCTTCATCTTCCTATCGTGTAACGAAACAAAATTCGAAAAGAACAACAGTACAAAGCCAATGCTTGAGTTGTTAAGGTTTTTATAATCTTATAAACGGGGCTGTGCCCGAATACAAACTCATCAAGCCAGAATGTGCTCATGCTTGAGAGCCAAGAAGTATAAAATTTATATTAAGATAAATTTTCTAAATAATCAAGTAACTTGAGATAGTTCATGAAGCTTTTGTATGATTTATTTCTGTCAACCCGGATTCGAATATTAAGTGTTACTTTATTAATTTTATTTTAACGATCCAATTTTTTTTCTCATAGACCAACAAATATCAGGCACGGCTAGTGCTGGGTTTGCGGGTCGACCCGCCCCGCCCCGCTGCGGATCGACTCATTTTTTCGATTCAAAAATTCGACCCGCTTGACCCGCATCTAAAAAATGTAAGACCCGCCCCGCCCCGCATAAATTAGCGGGTAACCCGCGGGATCCGCGGGTAATATAAAAAATAATAAAAATAATGATTTTAATTAATATTTTTTAAAAAAATAATATAAATAATATATTTTAATTAAATTTTTAAAAATATTCGTATTTTTTATTATTTTTATTATAAAAAACATAATTTTTACTAAAAAAAATCATATTTTAAAAAGATTTTTTTTTTTTTTAATTTTGCGGGTTGGCGGGTACCCGCAGTTTAAATTCGGTCGACCCGCACCCGCCCCGCGTTAAAATCACTCGATCCGCACCCGTACCCGCGAACAATTTTTTTCAAATCACTCGACCCGCACCCGCTCCGCGGCGGGTCAAACGGGGCGGGGCCCGCGGATAATGAATCAAATTCCCAGCACTAGGCACGGCGCTGCTTATAAAGAGCTTGGCACACACAAAAATAAAGTAACGAAGAAGTGTTTAATTTGGTCAAGGCTATGAAAATAGGACACACTTTCAACTAAAATACCTAAATGAAAGAACATTTAGTAACATTGTCAAGGCAGCATGCGTGCTTAGATGTCATGCTGCTTAGATGATAACTCTTTTTGTTAAAATAATAAGAAAGTGGTGAGAAAGTAATACACCAAAGCAGGAGAAATGGTGAGTGTAATTTGATCATTCTTGGATTTTTGGTTACCACTTCACTAGTTTAAAACCAAAAATACTTACGAACGGTCTTAATAACTAATAAATTCAAAGGAACCAAAGAATTAGCGAGCAAGATAAGTCCTGTTTACATCATACATCCATCTATCTTACAAACTAACAATGTTAGAAACCTAAAACATAAGCAGGCAATACATGAACAGAATCTCCAAATAAAATCCCAAATTCAAAATATAAAATGCCTAATAAGAATGTGATTTTATAACAAAATGAAATGTTTTTTTTTTGAGAAAGGGCATAACAAAATGAATGTTTGTAGTTATTCTTTTTTTTTTTTTGAATACTAAGAGGTTTGGGGCCAAAGTCCTTAATTCCCCAAGCCCTTTTTGTAGTTATTATTTCTTGTGTGTGTGTAAAATGTCTGATTGTATGATGATTTAGAGTTCATCATGGGATTGACTTGAAGGCCAACATGACGATAACGCACTAAGACTCTCGAGCCAGACTTCATCAGCAAGAACTGTGTTGGAGTCATTGTTTCTATGCCACGACCAATGTGCTCGTTTTTCATCTATAACCTTCAATCTACCATGTCCAAAACTTGGTTCGCGGAATACCGATAAAGGCGAAGGAGGCTTCTTAAACCTGTAATTCGAGTGACAAAAAAATATAGAAATTTAAAACAATATGAGACTAAGTTTAGATTTAATTATAGAAGGTCACGTACGATGTAGCAAGGCCTTCTCGGTTGCCCCCGTCACCGATGGTTATGTATATAGGTCCACATTGATCAGCCTTGTTGTTATATACCCGCTTCTGCATCAAGCACAATTCTCCTTTAATATAAGTTATATAATTATCTTTATTTGAAAAATGAAGACGAGTACTTACGAAACGTTCGTAGGCATGAACATGACCGGCAAAAACGACATCGACACGAGCATTAAAGAGCAAAGACTCCATGGCTTCCCTCATGCTCTCTCCCTCACCTTCATGCGCTTCGTTCGTGTTGTACCAAGGCGCGTGCAGCAACACTATCACCCACGGTGTCATTTTCCGGTCAACCTTTTAAAATGATATTAAAAAAAAAATTAACAAAAAAATATAATTCTTAAGAATTGATAGAAAAGCTTGAAATGATGAGACTTTAGGCAATGTTTTCTTTTCGCCAGTTTATAAAATATGCTATTCTTTTATTTTACAAACATATTAAAAATAAAATAAAATTATATATATATATATGCGAATTTCTACCGAATATAATCTTAATTAAATTAGTATGATTTGAATTTAAGATTCATCAGCGTTGGTTAAATAATAAATTAACCTGAAATTAGATAAACTATTTAGATCAAAATATAACTTTTGAAAAGATGTTTTTGTTAAAGAGATGAAATGATTGTGATAAACTAAACATTGCATAATATCCCAACTAACCTTTGCTAAATCAGCTTGGAGCCACTGGTACTGATCGGATTCACTGTCAAAGTCGGTGTAAGAACCGAGCATAATCGTGTGGATACCGGCGACATCAAAAGAGTAGTAAAGGTTGGATTCAGAGAGGCTCTCGGTGTAAGGCATGAGCCACCGGGAATTGTATGACTTGAAGGTTGTGTGTTCAATGATTGGGAAGAATTCAATCTCGTGGTTTCCCTGAGTAACCATCCAAGGACGCTTACTAGCGAGTGGCTCCACCAGGCGGCCAAAGGAGTCCCAAAGTGGCTGGTTAGTGTCGGCGTAGGAGAGGTCGCCGGGAAGTAGAAAAACGTCGTAATCTTGGCTTTTTATCTGAGCTAGTGTTGCTGCTGTCCACTCGGTTTGGCCTAGGTCGCCTTCAATTTGACATAAAAACCAGTATTTCAAAAACACATGAACATTGGTCTTAACCGGTATGAACAGAAACACAACGTATATAATAGACTAATAGAGGGTGAAAGTAGATCAACCGCAGTCCAAACCCAATCGTCATGGATGTAGTGTTTTGTAAGTTGTAGATTCAACTCATCCAAAAAGAAAAATCTATGAATTTCATGTCTTTTATACATGGACATGAATATCTACGAAAAGTTATATGTTTATATAGCTCAATTTTAAATTAGGTATATTAATATCAATTAAAGATTACAATAGTTTTCTATTGATTAATACGTAAAACAAACTGGTTTGATGGATATACCATTAACCCATATTTTGGAACTAAGCCAATTCTTGCACATGTAAAGCTTTTGACACCCCCTAAAACATACATAGCCGACGTACAAACGTGCGACTTTTAAAAGCAATCGAACCGAAAAAGCTGTGGGCGTGCCTAACATACACCCTCTTGCACGGTTTCGTGTTATTACGTGAAGCTCATAAATTTGAATTTGTAAAAATTTAGTCAAAACACTTTTAAAAGAAGAAAAAAAGAGTTTCATATCTACCGGTTGAACTATCGTTTGTCCAATTAATATCTCCATTTCCAGAATAATCTATAGAAAACATAAAAAATGAGATTAGGGAATGTACCGACTATGGCGAACTCGACAGGAAAAGATAAGGGAGGAGTCTTGAAAGAAAATTCAGGACCGTTGCAGCCGCACTTGTAATAGTAAGTGGTGTTGGGTTCTAGAGGTCCGATCTTGACGTGGTGGATCTTGCCCGAACTGTAGAAGAAGTATTTGTAAGAAGTGGATTCTCCTGTGTTTTTTCTATCGTACTTTCCCGGTTGCGTACCGTATTCCACCACCGATTCTACCTTCTTGTCTTCCGTTATGTATGTTACTCTCATGTGGTCCATACCCGCCAGTGATACGTGCACCTTTAATTGTTCAAATATTCAACACCAACACAAGCCTTTAGAAACAAGATTTCAAATGGAAAATTTTATGTCATCAATAAAAGCAGGAAATATAGAAAAAACGTTTTGAATATTTTCTGTAAGTAGTATGCACTAATAAGTATGATCTTGTATCAAACAAAGGTGGAACCTATTCAGACGACGGTAAAGTCAACAATTAATTGGGGTCTATGTCATAAAATCCAGTAGAATACTGAGGATGAACATGTGAAATGTTGCAAAAGAATATGTGATATATTAATTAAGACAAGACAAGAACATAAACATAACACCGGAAATAAGTAACATCTTGTCTCGCACAAAGTTGAGATCCAATAAAAGGGAAATAGATAATGTAGATTAGTAAAAATAAAATATGCAATGACAAATTCAACTGCATAATGGGGTTTGTACCTTGATAATTACTAAAATATATTTGTGATGTTTGAAGAACATAACAAAGGTGAGGATGAAAAATCTTAGGAATTGCTAACAAATATAATGTTTTGAACAAAACATTATATAAAGCTGTTGAGAAAGAGAGTTTAATCAAAGAACCTGTTGTGGATCAGATTTGGAGCGGTCATGAGGGACAAAGACAATGGGACGAGGGGGCTCGCGGCTGAGTTCCGGTACATCGGCTTGAGACAAGAACGGACAAATGAACAAAAGATTCAAACTAAGAAAGAGAGCAAAAACGTTCATCTTATTGTCTAAAGAGTTAAAGTTTGGTGAAGAAGAATGGATTGTTATTGAAGAGATAGGTGAATGAATTCAGGTGTGTTACTACTTTATACATCTCTTTAGCCATCGCGTCAAGTTACTTCATTTCCTTTTATAAGTCTTTTTATAAATCATATATACGTTTTGTTAGTTTTGCTTGCAGCTTCCTTTATCTTTCCATCAGTTAACGAAAAAATAGTTAGAAAGTCAATGCCTAATTGTTTAATTATGAGGTTTCCGTAACCTTAAAGAACTACACCTAAGGAAGTAATAAAGAACTAGGTAGTAATCCGCGCCTTACGCGGGATGAGATGGTTAGATCAGCAATTTTTCGAAAATATTAGAAAGTATATATATAGTTTGAAATTTGGGTTTTGTGTGTTTTTTTTTGTGTTTAATCTCGGTGGTGCTGATTTTACGGTATAGACGTCACTGAGATAGAAACATATGTAAATCCTTTACTTTAGTGACATGTAAAAATTTACTGGAACATAAGAGTAAAAACAAAACATGTTAACTGGCAACTGCGAAAGCATGTAATCATTTATTTTATCCACTTCATCATTTGTGAGAGTAAGAATGGCTCGATGTCTATACAAATCCTTAACTGTTGAGGTTTGAAAAGCTTGTCCATAAATCTCTTTTTCCATAGTCTCAATAGTTTATACATATCACCGGTGTGATTTATCTTACTCTGATTCATTTGCAAGAACTTGTGTATAAAGATACAATTATTATTATACAATTTGATTTTCATATGCATGATTTTTGTATAATGACATACCTTCCTCGTAGGTCATTGACTTCAAACATGTAAGGATTCCATAGAACTTGACTGTATTCGTTGAACCATGTAAGAAGAACTGATTTTGTGTATAATATCTAATTCGAGTAAGATAAATATTATTAATATCTAATCAAATTATATGTACGTAAATATTTGTGTAATCACACTTATATATTTCCTTGCATAGGTTTTATGTATAAATATTATTAATATATAATCAAATTATTATGTACGTAATTTTTTGTTTAATCAAACTTGTTCTATATTTCTTTCTTAGCATCTCTCTCTCTCTCTCTCTCTCTATACATGGATGGGAAGGTCACGTTTTCTTCTCTTTTCTTTTTTGCAGGGTCTGGTCTTGGTGTAAGCCATGTTTTTATTGTTGAAGAAAGAAGAAAGGCTTGTTGCCTTGTTTGTGCATTATCTCTTAGTTTAAAGGAAAGAGCTCACACCTGAAATTCTGAACTATTTATTTATTTCCTGTTTCTTCTATATATATTTTTATTTTTATAAAAATCCTTTCGAGAAAAAAAAATATATTCACAAACTTACTGCCAAGAATGGAATGAAACCCATTAGTATTATTCATATATGTCTTTCTATATGTAGATTTCAAAATTATATTTACTTTTTCTTTAAGATAATTGATGATGCATTATGTAGTTAGAGTTAGAGCTGTGCAAATCAAACCAATTATGTAAGCAACCGATGGTAACATTTTTTTAAGAAATGAGTGTCTAGTTTAATGTGAACGTATAGTACGAAGAGAAGAGGTGGCGAAGTGGGATCTCACATCATTTTATCGTGGACTATTTCTAGAGAATAATTTTCAAGTTTAAATGATCAAAGATTCAAGATAAGATAACTTCAATATATTAAAAAGAGTAACTAATGCAAATTTAAGCAGAGAAAATATATGTGTGTTTTGACATGATAACCAAACCAAACTCAAAAACAAATGTAAGTCAAAACACTTGCTTTGTTGACCTCTTCAACATTGTTGTCTTCAGTAGGTGTAGCCTTTGACGAACATACCCTCATTAGCCTCTTAAGACTCACCTTCTGCGGTGTATTTTCCAAGCTGAGCCAATGAATTGGCCTTGGCTCGAGCCAAGAGAGTGGTCTGAGCTGCATTCACGTTCTCAGCTCTGCCTCCCCATGTTTTCAGACAAGTGTTCTGCAGAGCACGTGCGTAGGAGAAGGACACGTGCCACTGGTTTGGTGCCTGGTTCATCGCGTTCAGGTTCAACGTTGCCTCCAATTCAGACTGTCCTCCGGACAAGAACTGCAGAAAAAAAAAACACAACCAACTTAACTTTTACCTCAAGCAACCAAGATCTAGGTTTTCCTCATTAAATTAAAAAAGAAAAGAAACTCATTTTGAAATCCAATAGAGCTTGCCATGATTCCAGGGACGGCTGGAGGGATTCTGTTGCGGAGGAGCTTTAGGGTGTAGGAGGCAACTTGTTCAGGAGTAGCTCTGTCCTTAGACTCGGCTCCGGGAGTCACCATGCCAAGCTTATGAGTTTCTTCTTCGTTAACGTATCAAATCTTTTCCTTTTCTCTTACAATCTTCCATAGTTACTACTATGTTTCTGCTCATCCTTTAGCTCTCCATGTTTGCTCATCCCTTAACTCTCCCTCTTTGCAAACGGCAACCTCATCCGAGTTTGGCCTTCGCAACTGGAGTTCCAGCCAGTTGTATGTTCTCACTAACTTTTGTCCTCCTCGTCTACGCTAAGTGCTGCCTCATCGATCTCGGGTGAAGAACCCGCGACAGAACACGGTAAGACTCGAAGGGAGAGAACGATGACTCGGGTCCATCTATCGTCGACAGGAAATGCTTCTAAGTGTTTCTGGTTCGTGGTGGTGAGTTTGGTACGATCTTTATCCACATGCTGAGATGGGGATTCAAACTGTAAGTTGTATTGTGGTTGTTTGTTCTCGTTTAACGTCAACGCTATGCAAAACGAATGTAAACAGAAACAGTTCGAGCATGAAAAAAAAATGGTTACGTTTCTTGTCATGGAAGCAAATAAGGAAAGAAAGCAAAGAATTAAATGATCCGTTTTTCTTAAAATCGTTCACAGAGTGACACGTGGAATGAAGCCTTCTCATGCATTCTCACCAAAATCGTTTAAGGAAAGCCTTAAAAATGCTTCACCTTTAATAAATAGAGGATGATGAGAAAATTAAGATAACAATTTAAATATTCCCTTTAAATACAGTATCGTCCAGAACTCCATATATTCGTATGTATGAAAAACGTATCGACAGTAGCAAATTATTCTGTAACATATCGCTAAGACCGTAATTAATTAACCAAAGTCTTTACTGTGAACAATTAACATATGTTTTGTGCTTGATTATACAACATTGAAGAGAAAAATGTATCAATTAGGATGTACGATCGAGTTTAAAGTGATGATTACCTTTAACAACAAGATATAAGATGAAAACAATACTATCTAGTTATATATTGATATAATAATACAAGAGAGAGAGAGATGAAGAAAGGGGACCATGTTTAAGTTCCTAACGTCGACTGGTGAGTGATAGAGTAAGAAGCCTCAAGACCGCACACATATACGAGTGATTTGGTTCCATTCAGCATAAATGGTTGTACTAGTAGACTTTACTATAACGTTCTTTTTATTTTCATTTTTGTATCTTGCCGACATCAAACCTTAATTTGCTGGATATCCGTGTCTGAACACGGCACATCAAATATGTTTCGTAACTAACGGCGAGAATATTTACACGAAGTGATACGAGCACGTGCCAAACAATGAACAAGAGGAGAAAGAGTAAAACAATTAATCTGATCTGACGGACCGTGAGAAGATGTAGAACGTGAATTATGTCATGTGGCCACGTTGCTTAGTTATATGGTACAAATGGATATGCTTTAAGGATCTTTCCCAAGTCCAAATAAAAAATATGAATAAACTGATCCGTGTGTTACGTATTCTAGATAAGAGCCGTGTACGGACGCTGGAATCAAAAATAGCATATACCATTGTCTCACTCCTCATTCATTTCTATAAGTCTTTGACTTGTGCTATTCAATTACACTATTTTCATATTTCTAAACACACAATAATTATTTCCTAATTTTAAACAAATTTTAAACACTACGATGTAAAATGCCATCTTTTTCTTTGATGCAATGGTTCATCTGGGTTGGGCAATCTGAAAGTTTGTAGGCCCATTGAACTCTCTATGGAATTATGGAATTATGGAATTAAATCACTAATGTATGTCGAAGCTTGTTATCAAGCTTTAAAAGAAACTAATCAAACTATCAAGTCAATGAAATTTCAAGTAAATAGGTCCGTCTTACTCGGCATTTAGGCACTTATATAATAATAACTTCAAACAAAAATCATTATAAATAATGAAAAATAAAATTTTCAAAACTGAAGTAAAAACCAAAACCAATAACTGGTAAACTAAGCAGCGATTTAGTTAGTCTTAACTCTAAAGAGGATCTGATGTTTTTGAATATTAAGCTTGGGGAACATTTGAAAACATATAACTTTGCGAAACACAGTGAGAAGATGTATAGATATGTGATTTTTAAAATAATATTCTTGTGGAACATAAGGATTAAACATGTCTACCAATAAAGTTGGATCAATATATATACACACACCCAATGCTACCACTTCAAAAAAACTCGTAAACCAGTTTTGGGGGGGGGGGACTATGTATGTATGGGTTTTACTGATATACACATGATCACAATGAGGAAAGGTCAAGTTTTTGTATGGACATATACACGTACCGCTCAGGGAAACTGCGGCCGCTGCAACTATGCTGGAACTTACAAGGAGAAGAAATGTCTCAGTAAATGTGGTCAATCTTCTCATAGTTGGTGAGAAAAAACCATCATGTTCTTCGTCTTCGCTCTTATTCACATGATTGACATATTAAGGGTACTGAAGCCCAAAGAAAAGCCCAACCTTATGATCCATTAGAACATCTCTAAGTCACTTATATTTTCACCTATATATTAACATTTAGAGGTAAAATCGTTCTAACCCACCTCTCTTTTTGTATAATAGATATTACATATTACTACTATTTTTCCTTCCATTTATAGAAAAAATATTATTTCTCTATTTTTACTCTATATTTACAGATTACTATCTTAAAAGAATATTCCCAATCATATTCCTCCTCTATTATAGAACTATTTTATTTTAGAGTTATTATATTTTAGAGATAAAAAATAATAAAATATATTAGAAATAGTTTAAAATATTTTTTATAATTCATATAAGTAGGATTATAGACTCGTATATATATACTTTTTTATGTGTTCTAGTGAAGACAACTTTGCTACCGTACGTAAAAGGAGCTCCTTTTATCTATAAGCTATAACTATTTTTTTTATAACTAATTTAGTTCTTTCCATAAGTTGGCTCTGTTATCATGATATGAGATTCAAAACAAGAGTAAATTTATTCAAATGAATTTTATTTATAGAACTTAATCTTATTTACATGAGTTATAAAAACTTCTAATGAATTATAAAGTTGGATTTTTCTTTGGAGTTCAATAATTGGGCAGTGGCAGAGGTAGAAAAAAAATCTACGGGATCAAAATGATATGCATATAAAATTACTGAAAGATTTACAACACTCAAGTAGGTTAAACCATTAATAATAAAACAATTAATCAGTATGTAGTTAAAATTATATGCCTATATTCAATAAAATTTTAGAATTGACATAGATCAGTTAACCCACATAGTTTTCATTGGCTCCACCGCTGTAAAAGGATTATATCTTCTTCTTTTTTACATGGTACCATATGGTTCGTTCATGGCTAAAGCCATATGGGAACCTTCTAGTTGTGTTTGAGGAATGGGGGTGGTGACCCAAGTGGGATCTCTCTTATTTGAAGAACAAACAAATTAAGCTCTTCCTAAATCGGCTCTTTTGGCAATATATGAACTGGTGGTGTGCTTCTTCTCTGAAAATATCTAAGGTTATGTGCAGTGCAGTGGTTACAAATATATACAGCTACGTACATAATACAGATTCAGTGGCTACTACTGGCATCTACCTACCCTGCTTATGAACACCATTTCAATTTATTGTGTATCATCTTCCCAATCTTTTGAATAAAATATACTTCTTTCTCTTGAACTCTAATCGACTGTACGAGCAAATATGACGTTAGCACAAGTTATAGAAAAGAAGGCACAAACTTAAAAGTTCTGTCCGAAAAATATATTTGTTTAATCCTCTATCATCTCAATTCATTTTTCTGGTTCATTTCAAACGTCTTGATTCTCACCAAGACGTATTTCTTTTACTGTTTTGTTAATTATGTTTAGTACCTCAGATCGTGAAAGATTGTGATCATCAAAACTATAAACCACCACAATATTATAATTTGCTTCAAATCTGAAAGTTATTTATTAGTAGGATAGTGAATAAGCTAAAGCCAAGTAATGGGTAAGAAATGTACTTAAAAGAAAATCTAGATATGGGTGTATATACCTCTGAGTCTGTGCTAAAGTCTAAAGAGTAGTATTCTTTTTCAGTACAGCTTGGATACTAAAGATCTTAATTACAAGATAACAACAACACACACGTGTTTCCCGTTTTACTATTTCATAACCAATTTTTTAAAACTCATCTTTGTTATCTACATTCACGGAAACGACAAAGAAGAACCGTTCCATTAACCCCCTTCCTGCTTCCCATCCTTTAATTAACTAATTAATTAACTCCAAAACATTTCATGTAAATCTAATCCTAATATATTTATTACATAAACCTTCCTCTTCTTTCCTTAACTCATAAGCCTTCTCTCCTCTCTCCTAAAAGACCAAACAAAACCACTGTTCTGATCTCGGATCTTTCCGTAATCTAGGGTTTCAGATCTTACTTCAAACCATGAATCAGGAGAAGCTAGGGTTTTTCAGTGTCTCGTTTCTTCTGATCTTGAGTCTAGCCCTCGGTAGATTCGTCGTGGAGAAGAACAACCTCAAAGTCACGTCGCCAGATTCGATCAAGGGTATCTACGAATGTGCCATCGGGAACTTCGGAGTTCCTCAGTACGGCGGCACACTGGTGGGAACCGTCGTGTATCCCAAATCGAATCAGAAGGCTTGTAAAAGCTTCAGCGATTTCGATATATCCTTCAAGTCGAAGGCTGGTCGCTTACCCACTTTTGTTCTCATCGATCGTGGAGGTTTGGTTTGTTTCCCCTTAATTGGATTGCTCAATTAGGTTTATAGTAAGTAGTATCTGGAAAAAATTGGATTTTTAGGTTATAGTATTAGGGATAGTAAAAGATTCAATTTTTTGGTTATAGTATGTGAAAATGTTCAATTTTTGGTTGTAGTATCAGGAAAAGCTTCAATTTTTTGCTGATAGTATGTGAAAAAAATTTAATTTTTGCTTATAGTATGTGGTAAATATTCAATTTTGCTTATAGTGTTTGGAAAAGATGCAATTTTGGCTTAATACTGCCTGGAAAAGATTCAGGTTTTGTTTAGTATGTGGAGAAGATTCAGTTTTGGTTATAACATATGGGAAAAAATCTATTTTTGGATATAGCATTTGGAAAGTATTCAATTTTTGCTTATATTATTTGGGCAAGATTCTGTTTTTGCTTATAATATGTGGAAAATATTCGATTTTTGCTTAGAGTATTTGAAAAAGATTCAATTTTGCTTATAGTATTTGGAAAATGTTCTTTTTTTTTCTAACAGTATGTGAAAACTAAAAAGATTCTATTTTTGGTTATAGTATCTGGAAAAGGTTTAATTTTTGGTTATAATATTTGAAAAAGATTCATTTTTCATTATAGTTTTTGAAAAAGATTCAATTTTTTTTGTTTTAGTATTTTGGGGGAAAATATTCAATTTTTTGGAACTGAATGTGTGTGTTTTTATTGTGAACACAGACTGTTTCTTCACTTTGAAAGCATGGATAGCTCAACAAGCTGGAGCAGCAGCGATTCTTGTAGCCGACAACAAAGCCGAGCCATTGATTACAATGGACACACCTGAAGAAGACAAATCCGATGCAGATTATCTCCAAAACATCACCATTCCATCTGCTCTCATCACCAAGTCCTTGGGAGACAGTTTAAAGTCTGCTCTCTCCGGTGGCGACATGGTGAACATGAAGCTGGACTGGACCGAGTCTGTTCCGCACCCTGACGAGCGTGTGGAATACGAGCTCTGGACTAACAGCAACGACCAGTGTGGGAAGAAGTGTGACACTCAGATCGAGTTTCTCAAGAACTTCAAAGGAGCTGCTCAGATTCTCGAGAAAGGAGGGCATACACAGTTCACTCCGCACTACATCACCTGGTACTGCCCCGAGGCTTTTACGCTGAGTAAGCAGTGCAAGTCTCAGTGTATCAACCATGGAAGGTACTGTGCGCCTGATCCTGAGCAGGATTTTACTAAAGGGTATGATGGGAAGGATGTTGTGGTTCAGAATCTACGCCAGGCTTGTGTTTATAGAGTGTTGAATGAGACTGGCAAGCCTTGGGTTTGGTGGGACTATGTGACTGACTTCGCAATCAGGTGTCCGATGAAGGATAAGAAGTACACTAAGGAGTGTGCAGACGAGATTATCAAGTCCCTTGGTGAGTTTATTGCTTCATTGACCCCTATGGTTCTTGCTCCTGTGATATTAATTCTTGGATTCTCTTTCTATTATTTGCATTCAGACATTGATCTCAAGAAGGTGGACAAGTGTATCGGAGACCCTAACGCAGATGTGGAGAACCCTATTCTTAAAGCAGAGCAGGAGTCCCAGGTCTGTCTTTCTGTTACCAATTGGCTCTATGCTCTTCTCTACTAGCTCTCTTGTTTTACATTTGCTTTTTTGTATTCATGAAAATGAGTCTGTTTCAGGTTGGTAAAGGTTCCCGTGGAGACGTGACTATACTCCCAACTCTTGTAGTGAACAACAGACAATACAGAGGTACTGAAAAACAGCCAACTTGTCATCTCTGTTTTTATTTTTTTGCTAACTCAAGTATCTATCGTGAGCTTTTAGGTAAACTGGAGAAAGGGGCAGTGCTGAAAGCTATGTGTTCAGGTTTTCAAGAGTCAACAGAACCAGCTATATGTCTAACTGAAGGTTTCATCTCCTCCATGACATTCACTATTCATTTTATGATCTCTCATTTCTTGTAAAGTTTTGGTGACACTGAGTGAGGACATCGTCTTGAGTTAAGTTTATGTTTTTTTATATTTCTATTGCAGATTTAAATACTAATGAATGTTTGGAAAACAATGGTGGGTGCTGGCAAGACAGAGCTTCCAACTTAACTGCATGCCGGGTACCGTTTGGCCTTTGCTGTTTTTATTTCTTTTCTAGGTTTTGGTTTTGTTGTTGTTGCTACTAAGACTGATTACTCTTTTTTTTTTAATCTTAATTTGGGCATTTTAGGATACATATAGGGGAAGATTGTGTGAGTGCCCTACTGTTCAAGGTATTAAATTTGCTGGTGACGGTTACACTCACTGCAGAGGTATATTAGTTTATCTCCTTGAAGCTTGAAATATTTTTTTTTGTGGAATAGAACACAAACTCTAGCATGGTGATTCTATTTCCTATGTATTGCATGCTCTTAGTTCTCAACGTTTGTTTTTCTTTTCTTGGCACAGCCTCTGGAGCTTTGCATTGTGGTATCAACAATGGAGGATGCTGGAGAGAAACCCGAGGCAGCTACACTTACTCTGCTTGCGTAGTAAGTATTTGTTCTTCTTTATCAAATCTCTAGTTCTTGAACAATCATCTTCTTAACCATTGTTGAAATGGAAATTTTCAGGATGATCATTCAAATGGTTGCAAATGCCCACTTGGGTTCAAGGGCGATGGAGTAAAGAGCTGTGAAGGTATTTTTTTTAGTAGCACCTATATTCTCATGCGGTCTACTTTGCATATAGAAACTAAACCGTATTCTTTTGATTGATTGTGTGGTAGATGTGGACGAGTGCAAAGAAAAAAAGGTTTGCCAGTGCGCAGACTGTAAATGTAAAAACACATGGGGAAGTTATGAATGCAGCTGCAAGAATGGTTTGCTCTACATGCGTGAACACGACACGTGTATAGGTAGAGAGATCTTCCTTCCTCTTAAGCCGAATACTTAATGCAGAGTCATTAATCAAAGCTTGATGCTTTTGAATGTGTTAGGTTCAAACAAAGTTGGAACTACAAAGCTCAGCTGGAGCTTTTTGTGGTTTCTTATAATCGGAGTGGGTGTTGCAGGTCTTGCTGGATATGCCGTCTACAAATACAGGATCAGGGTATGTTTCTCTCCTTGCCATAAATACATAAATGAAGATATATGTATTATGTAACAAAAGAAACTCGTTGTGCAGACTTACATGGATGCGGAGATAAGAGGCATCATGGCGCAGTACATGCCATTGGAGAGCCAACCTACCCCAAGTGGTCCTCATATGGATATATGAGTGAAGTTGTCAACACAAACCAAGTGTCTCTCTTTCCACGGGAAGCTTCTTCTGTGTTTCTTCCATGTAAATGAATCTAATAGACTTGAGAGAAGCCACACAAAAAATAATAATTTAAGTGTATCTGCGCTTTTTGTAAGGGATGTGGATTTGAAGATGGAATCACTCTTTTGTCTGCAATTACTCTTGCAATGTAAAATAAAGACTTTAATGGATGAATAAATAAGTAGGAGAGTTTGCATCTATATATACTACTGAAACAAAATAAACATTGCTTGATGTGTTATACTTTCTCAAGCTCCACTCTGTGTTTCTCAATCTGTTCTTTCACTAGCTTCTGTGATTCTTGAATAAGCCTCGAGTGCTTCTTTATAAGCTCCTCTTTTGTCTTGAGCTCTTCTTCCATGACTGCAATCTCCTGTTAAGTAACAGACCAGAAACTGATTTGAGACAAATATGTGTTTTGAGTTACTCTCGCATCGTTGAGTTGTTAGAAACTAACCTTCCTAAGACTTTCAGCTCTTGTGGGGGCGTGATCTTCTCGCTTCAGTCCCATGAAATAAAGCTGAAGCTTTTTAGCAGCTTCCATGAAATCTCTAGCGTGACGTTCAACATCAACTGCAATGAGAGGAAAACAAAAGACATTAGCTTATTAAAAAACATCATCATTGATCAACAGGCAAGCTAGAATATTAAAACATGCTTCAGGTTATGATCTATAAAGTAGAGATCATAACTGAACTGAAATGATATTCTCTAGTAGAAAGAAAAAGACAACTTTCAAACTATCTATTAAAAGTAGAATATTAAAAATGCACAAGCCCTTGCCTTTCTTACACTCGAGAAAACGTCCGAACTAACAACAGTTACAGTAAATAGTATTCAATAGCAGAGACCAAACCAAGAAGAAAGAAACAGACAATCACCAGACAAGAAACCATTGCCTTTTTTACACACAAGAAGACTCCAAAACTAACAATGAGTTACAGCAAATAGTATGCAATAGCACAGGCCAAACCAAGAAGAAAGAAACAGACAACTTCCAAACTATCAAATCACCAGAAAAGAAGCCATTGCCTTTCTTACACCCAAGAAGACTCCAAACAAACAAGTTACAGTAATAGTATGCAATGGCACATACCAAACCCTGGAAGGGGAACTCGGATTGATTTACTAAAGCAAGCCAGCTCTTATAATTACAACTTGAACTACTTCTCAAAGGCTGAGATTTTAAGAATGATGAAAGGGAGATGGTTCAAAGACTAGATGAAGAGATAAGAAAAGGGACTAACTTTGATGAGAAGGATGAGGAGAGCGGTCGATGGCTTGAAGCTCTCTAGCTGGCAAACATGGGAGCAGTGCTGCTTCCAAAGCCGTGACGCAACCCATTATATCCTCTATCTCGTGGTTCTGATTGTTCGACGGCGTCTCCGGTGATGTGATTCCCGGAAGACGGTCAGACGGCGACGGAGAAGGGTCAGAAGACGGCGGCGGTTGTGGCTGATAGTCCATTGCCCCGATCTCTATCGCTCTCTGGGGTTAATTGCTCTTTGTTCGTTTGTTTTTAAGTAAAGTGGATCCGGGGAACAAGTGTTTTACCAAGTGGGCTTTTTATTGGGTCTAGTTCTCATATTCTCAATTCTTCGGACAAAAGTTCAGTTTGTTCAAAAAACAATTTTGCTTGGATAAACTAAAAAGTTCAGCCACTTGAGTTTCGCGACTTCTTTTTTGTGAAAGAGATGGCCTTTAGCTTTTACAAAAGCTGTACATACATATGATAGAGTTTGTCCCAGCGACAAGCTTATGAATATGCTTCACATCTCTCATTATAAATAAACTCTACTAAATAACGGTTTTACTCATCACATGTGAACCATGTCCAAAGATAAAAAGCTATTTAATGATAGTGTTTCCCAATACCCAATCAGGTCTCATTCAAACACACAACTTATTTCAGCATACGTCCGTGCTAAACACATTGCTTTTATTGTAACAGAATATAAAAAAAAAGGGTGGTTAAACTCTCCATTTTTTCTCCTCAAATCTTAGCGGCGAAGGAGATGCCTTGTTTGGTAAGATCGTCGAGGCTCTCTGCAGCAGGTCTAGCTTTAGCCACTTTAGCCAAAGCTTTGTTCTCATCACCACTCCCTCCTTCCATGAATGCTCCAACCACTTTACCATCTTTAACCCAATACGCTCCAAATCTTGGTTTTGGGTTTGATGGATTGCTGTCTCCAAACAAGACAGAGTCTCCTACGTTGTCTCCATAGAACTGCCATGAGAGATCAAACGAGCGCGAGTAGAAGAATGGGAGATAGTCATATTCCTCCACGGCACCGCCTCCTTCAGCCGCTTTGATCGCCTGAAACGATGTATCACATATATGAGGCTCTTAAGATAATAAATGTAGCGTTTGAAACAATATCAGGCTTTTTTGTATTCATTTACCTTAACAGCTTGCTCTGCGGATTTGCGAGAATGGTCAACATGCTCGACCCTTCTCATGTCTCCATACATTTTCAAGGGGAAAGTGGCAACGTCACCAACAGCGTAAACATCAGGAACACTTGTTTTGAAGAATGCATCGGTCTGCGTTAAAAGGTGAGAAAAGATCCAAATCAGAATGGTACGGGAGAACAAGAAGAGACGCACACAAACAGCTAGTTTACCTTAATTCCACCTTTGTCTTCTTCGACCTGTCCCTTGAATAAGGCTGTCAATGGTTTCGCACCAACTCCAACTATCACAATGTCGGCTTCTAGTGACCTTCCATCCTTGAGTTGCACTTCATTCACCTGGAGAGAAGAAGAACAAGTGAGATATTTGCACCGAGACAGTTTGGAAAAGCTAATTCATTAAATGAACCAAAATGTGTTTATCAACTGATTGGTTTTACTATCTTAACCCCCACAATATCTGGAACCATAGTCGATTTCAATTAGTACAAAATCAAGAGAACTGAAACTGAAGTGTTTAACTCAATCGTCAGCTCTTATAGCTAATGATTATTTGGTTTACCTCTCCATTTGGATGTGCAGTGAACCCAGATGCCACTGTTCCTTTAATGATCTTCACTCCCTTGTTTGTATAGTAAGTCTCATAGAAAGCAGCAATGTCGGCGGTGAAAAGCCTAGGCACTGCGTGAACATTTTTTTTCTGTCAAGTGCAACTAGGCAATACATACGTATATGAATAACTGAATTGCGAAAAGATGTGAATCAACTTACTGCACCAAGGTTCAGGGAAAACCATAGTGACATCAAAATTGTTGATCCTCAAAGCTGCACTAAGCTCAAGACCAATGTAACCTCCGCCAACAACTACAGCCTTTCCACCTTTCTTTGCTTTGATTGCTTCAACCACTTTGTCAGCATCATCAATCTCCCTCAGATAGAGGATGTTCTTTGAGTCAGCACCCTTCACACCAAAGTCAGTCAATCTGAGAACCTGCAAGGAAATGAAAAGAGAGATTTTTTTTTATCAGAGAATTTTTTAAGAAGGTTGTTGATGCGGGAAATGCAAGGGTATGGGTCTTTACAGTAGAACCAGTTGCAATTATGAGAGTTTCATATTTGAAGACATCTCCAGCTGCGCTGACAAGACTCTTGGCAGCAAGATCTGCTTTCACTATTTCTGTGCTTAGTATCAACTCAATCCCTGCAGACACAAAGAACAACCAAAATGATAGATTAATTTAGTTCTATTACCACAATCACTTAAGCTTAGCTGGCAGAGAAGTGTAACGTCGATAAATTCATTGGGATCATAACGAGTGGGACTAGGTAGATGAGCAGAGGGCATTGATAGTGTGGAAGTGCAGAGAGAGAGTTCATTACCTTTCTGTTTGTATGATTCAGGAAGCAGTTTTTCTCCACCACTACCAACACAGCAATGGAAACCTGGAAGTCTAGCCGCCCCTGCAACAGAAACAAGATTAAAAGTCGCTCCGGAAACACAAATTCCAAAACTAATCATTGTAGCAAGTAAAACACCAGAACAATCGTCTTACCTTCAGGAAACAAATATCCCTTGCTAAGAGCAGGACGTTCATAAGGAGCCACCTAACACCAAAGTACATAGGGATCATAGTTTACAAGACAACACACTGGCATCATTAATAAAAGTTTCCAAAGCTTACCGCCTCTTTGGAGATAACCGCCAATTCTCCTGGTTTAACCCCTTGACTAGCAAACTCCTTAGCTGCGTATCCCTACAACAACAACAAAAAAAAAAACTCAAGATCAGAGATGAAATTGCTTCCTGTATGTGTATGTGCAATTGGAACTATCTTAATTTTACAGTAGACGATCATGTACTAACATACGATTGATCTGATCTCAAACCAAGTGTAACAATCTAAAGAGAATCACGAGGTATACGTATATTCATAATAACACCATTCTTCCGTTACGAAAGAGCCGAAAGCTAGAATAATAGATCGATCAACATGCGATTGCTCGATTTCAATATTATGTCTCAACGATCGGATCGAATCGAATCAGTCACCGATCGGACGTTCAAAATTACGATTTAATAACCTAACCGAGTATAACGAGCTACGAGAATTGTGGTGTTTTGCGAAAACAAATCGAAACAATCTCTTTGTGATATTAAGAGAGGGGAGAGAAACTCACGGCTGAAACGCCGCCGCCGAGGATGATGTACTTGAAGCTCTTCTCCGCCATTTTTTATCCGATCGATCTTCACAAGGTTGTTATCTTGTCGCTGAAGTTGGTTTGTGTGAAAATGCTGGTGAGGAAAATAGCGTAAGGCTAATATTTGAGGCGAGTGTCATTGGCTTATAACTTAACTAAAACTCGGCCGTTGATTGGAGGATGAAGATTGTTTCATACACGTGGCGAGATAATCGCCGTTGGATTTTTCAAACGTCGTGATCCATCGTATAACTGGAAAGGAAATAAAATAATTTAGGGGATTATGGATTTGTTTCTTTTTATTTATTTAAGTCAAAAATAGTTGGTGGGATTGGAAAAGTCACAAATGTGCCACGTTACTGGATAAGTCATGAGGTAAGTATGATGGGTTTGAAGCTTATTGGGTTGATATTTTTGGACATAAGGCCCATAAGAACAAATTCAAGAAAGTAGTGCAATTGTGATGACTCGTGATAATTATTTTTACAAACCTCACATTTACACACAAATACATGCCTGAAATAGCGTGATTTAGACCAGGGTTCTAATTTCCTATATAAAGTTTACAAAGAGTGAGCAGTTTATATATAACATGTAAACAGTAATGGGTTAGAATGTCTATTAGTATTGCGATTAATCACATTCAAGTTCTTGCTTTCTGATGGATTAAAATTGGCCCCTAATACTATATGGATGGAATAAACAATAATACTACTTGTGAAGAATATAAATGATTGGAACTAGAAGAGGATTATCTAATTATATATAAATAAATTGTAACCAATTATTTTATATATATAGGTTTTTTTATCATACCGTTCATAAATAATGCACTTGTTTAAGGAACTAATTATATATCTTTCACATTCTCATCCCAAAACAGTAGGTACAATAACCCATATGTTCGAATTGTTCTTCTTTATAGTTTTACTGTTTTCTCTTTTGAATTCAAAATACATATAATTGAGAAGTCTGATAAATAAATGGAAGCAGAAAATTTGGTGGAGTTGATTAGATGCATACGGAGACAAAAACGTCAAGCAAGCCTTTTATGGGGGGTGTGGCTTGTCGACACAGACACGTGAAACCAATACTGGCTGCCTTATTCTCTAGCTTGTTCCCTTTAGAAAAAATATTTTTATTTTACCAAAACTAATTTGATTTTTCCTCTATTATTTTTATACATATCATCTTCCTAGGATTCTCATCTCTGAGATCTAATAGCTCCCATCGATATTGTTTTGTTTAATATTCATCAATACAAATAAAACTCGAATCATTTGTTGTTCTGGTTCGCCGTCCACGCAATAATTATCAACATCCATACGTAAATTACACTATTTTTTTATTTTAGTAGTCGTGATTCTAAGCTAAAGTCCATGCTAATCTTAGTAACATGTAAATGAATCCATTTAAACGTCTTCAATAACAGGAAGAGGATTTTAATCATAGTCGTCTCCTGCTCACATAATAAAATCATTTTAACCATTTAACTACCATAAGTTATAGACTTCCTCCGTTTCAGATGACACGTTATTGTAAAGGAAAATTTTCGTTTCAAAATAATTATAGTTTTATGATTTTAGTGTAAAATTTATTAATAAATTTTTTATTGGTTAAAATATGGTTAATTGAATGGATAATAATATTTTTATTTCGCAAATGTACAAAAATAAATATTTTTTAATATATGTGTATAAACCTAAAACGACAAATAAAATAAAACGGAAGAAAACTATAAACTGAAAAATTTAATTTGCATTGAAATAAGGGAAAATGTAACGATCATAGAAGGTAAACCTTCAAGAATTATTAAGAATATGTGGGGTTTCTCATGGTTGATTTGTTCTAGATGCTTGTTTTCCATTAACTTCATTAGGCATGTTTATGTGAGTTTTGCATAAGATAGGATACATATGTGAGCTTATACATCTTGAATTATTTACTAGTGAGAGAAGCCAATTGTGTAAACAGGATGAATCAATCTAAATCATTATCCTTTCTGTTTTAAAATAGATAATATTTTAAAATATTATTTTGTTTTAATTTATATGAAAATTTAAAATTTAAAATTTAAAATTTAACTTTAACTTACTTAAAACTGTTTAACCAATTAGATTTTACAGTATGTTTTATAATTGGTTCAATGATTTTAAATTATATCTTTCAAATACTTTTTAAAAAATATATAATTGTTTTAATTTATATGCACTAAGACAAAAATATCAAATATTATGAAACGGAGGAAATATTTAAATCTCGTACTTATTGTTCTTTGAAAATTTCAAGTCATAGCTAGAGTTAGGAGATTACTAGATTATGACTTTTACCTAGTTAGACCATATAAAGTGTGGTTACTTAAAATCTTAGATGCATACATCCTTATGACTTTATATACTTGATCATCTATACTATATATCTTATCAGTAGATATAGTTCCAAGTTATTTCACATCACACTTATTTTTTTCTCAATGCGGTCACCCTTCTTTGTAAAACCTCACATAACATTTGTCTATATTGTTATCTCCTCTTTCCCTGCGAGTTAACATGATTTTGTTTAGCTTTTACTAACTCTTTACCACGCTTCTATTTATAAGTTAATTAGTTTATCATATAGATAATTATATAATTTATAGTACTAGTCTATTATATATATCTTTCATATTTGATTGATACCAAAACATTGGGGTGATATAGCTATGCAAGTTTAGGGATGGTAGATTTGAAATTTGTTTCTTTCCATATACACAATTAGTTCCGTTCCATCAATCGTTTTTTTTTAAAAGATGCAAACATTAAACCATCCATTTCAAAGAAGCGGGTTGATAAATTATTTCTATAGGCGCGTACATGTGTTTTGCTTAAATAATATAATGTTTTGATGAAATGGTTAGATTAATTTGTTGAGTAAGAAATTAGAAGCGGGCGTAGTGCATGTGATGCTCTAATTTGTGTTAGTTAATGTATAAAAATGTAATTTTGGGAATAAAAAAGCAAGAGGGAAGAGATCAGTTTACAAAAAAAAAAGAGGGAAGAGATTAAAGGCGCAGAAAGAGGAATCCTAGGTTTAAGGGTTGTCAAGGGCCTATGAAGTCTATTAGTACATGATTACTCAAAAAAAAAAGAGTAATGATTACTCCATGTTCCAACTATGATTTAGGCTTTTTGCTATATTCAAAAATACAGTGTTATACTCATCTCGATCGTAGTATAACCAACTTATAGACTGAAACGAGTTAATAAATTAACTTATTTGCTGGCAGAAGTTGGTGTTAAAGTTTTAGTAGTATGACTAGATTCTTACCCGCTCTTTGAAAGGGCGGGTATATTTTTATTTTATTTTTTGTAAAAAAATTAACCTTTATAGTTTTGTTATTTTTTAATAATTATATCTGTGTTTAATATTTTAATATAACTTTTTGTAACGATATTAAGTATGTTAGGTTGCATAACTATACACTTATGCCATCTATATTTAGAAATTATTTTTTAAATTTATTTCTAAAGTTTATAACATATTTTATTTACTTAATAGTTACCTAACATAATTATTAAGAATATTCGTACCCACAAAAATGAATCGTAGTCGACCCGAAAATCAAAGTTTCATTATCTATTATATCTGGCATATACATTCAGATGGTTTTTAAAGTGTTATATCCGAAAACCAATATCAAATCTAACCTGAATCGAAAACCTGACAACTTTTTTTGAAAAATGTTTGATTTTTTAAAATATATTTTGTTATATATATGTGTGTGTGTAAATGAGTTAATATGATCTTCACTAACTTTAAGTAAAATTACATTTAATAATTATTTTTTATCGAATAACCTATTTAAAATTCATAAAATATAATTTTTATGAAAATTTTATGAATAACACTTCTATAATAATATCAGCTGATCATTTTCCTAATTTTATAAACCCGTTATATTTTTTTTACATATGTTTTCAGAAATTTATTTTTATATTTGTATCTTTCTTTGTAATCATATATAACTTTTTGATAATCATATTTGTGTTTTTATTTGTATTCATATTTTAAAATGATTAGTAAGAAGTTTTGATAATTATATTGGATTTATCATATTGCATAAATATACATTTGTGGCAAATTCATTTAATACAACAATGCTCCCTGAATGTTTTTGTTTATTAAATAAATACTCAAAAAAATAAAAAATGAAGATGATTATGTTTGGTGAATTGGGTAGGTAACGGTATTTAAGATGATTACATTATTTTTTTTGAGCAAGATGATTATTAAGTTATTATCTCCCACTATTTGCATCTTTATTTAATTTTTGTTTATATTTGATTAAATAAGATATATATCAGTTACAAAAAGTAGCCACCGATAATTAGGCAATATGAGTGGTGGTTATATCCACAATCTATATTTCAGTTTAGATGCAGTTATACTAAAAAGCATGTATCATTAAAATTTTAAATTGGACCTAACCCATATTAACTGGTCATGTTGAAGAATTAATAGAATAGATTTTCAAAATATTTAATCTTACAGTTAGTAGTTTATTTGATTCTTCTTAATATCTTTTTCATCTCCACTTAACGAGATCCGAAGAAATACTATGACCCGTTGACCGCCATTGTACAGAGGCAGTCAATAATTTGATAATGAGCCAAATTATTACCACGTACGTTGCTTTCTTAATACATCTTTGTCTATATACAAATATACGTATAATGCAATGTTATAACTTCTAACCCTTCACATTATAATTTACATAGTATGTATATTCATAACACTTCTAAATATTTTACCTTTTGTATTTCATAAATATATAACTATATAGATTATATATAAGTATGTGCATTGTATAAGAAATAAGTACTTCACTTGAAATCCGAATTAAACATATATAAATAAAAGGTTTGGGAATAAATGGTCAAATCATAAACTGGAAAAACATTCTACAAAGAAGAACAAAAATTAGTTAGCCCTCAAATCGTCCAATATGCAAATGTTTTTTTTTCTAACACTCCAATATGCTAATATATATATTTTTACTTGCCACTTAATTTTATTTGCCATTATTATAGAAAACCTGATTGAGCATGCAGTCATATTATTCTTCTATTTATATGCGAGTCGTTCTACGTTGTTTCTTTACATATTTTTGTCTGCTTAGCATATCTTTCGTTAATCATTAATGTTTCCCTTGTTAGTAACAGGCGTAGTTCTTAATTGTATGTTCGGTACTTTTATCTACTGTTTGAACTTTGAAGTCGTATTGTGAATTCGAAAGACAAATAAAACAGGGGTTTTCTAGAAATATTATATATTCGAAATAGAAAATAGAGATAACGTTTTTTTCTTTCTTTAAACTAAGATGTTGTAAAGGATTTTCAAAATAAACTGCGCACTGGTGTACCTCTCTTGTTCTGACAATATCGTTCCAATATCATTTTATATATTCACTACTGTTATAAAATAAGTTATAATTTTATAGTATCGAGAATTTTAAATAAGAGTGAAATTTTATACCCGCAGAAGAGAGATAATACTGATACAAGAGAGTAAACGAGAGAAAGTTTATTATATAGAGGAGGAGGAGAGAATGGTGTGTCTTACAATGATCGAAGTCGATCGTATATATAGAAGTAAGAAAAGTAAATTACTATGCATGCACAGTGATAATGGGCTCCACACTTGTTACATTTACACGAAGCTTGGGTAATTCGGTGCTGTCATTTTTGACATTTGTTTCATGCACGTTTATAACACTCCCCCTTGGAGACCAGTGTCACTATCATCTTTTACTTAACGTCTTTTGTTGCCTCGTTAAAAACCTTTCCAGGAAAACCCAATGGGAAAAACCATAGTAAGGTAAAAAGAGTACAACCACGTAAGCTCCCCCTCGAATGAGCAGTCATAAATCATTCTGATGACGCATTCCAATGTTATGAACATGTTTTCTGAACACCGAGGTAGGAAGTGATTTAGTGAAGAGGTCAGCTGCATTGTCGCTTGATCGAACATATCTTACTTCAATCTCTTTCTTCTTCTCGAGTTCTTGTGTGTATGAGAAGAATTTCGGATGAATATGCTTCGTCCTATCGCTTTTGATATATCCTTCCTTTGTTTGAGCAACACATGCCGCATTATCTTCATATAGAATAGTTGGCTCCATATTTTCGTCAATTCCACTGCTTGAACAGATATGTCGGCTTATTGATCTTAGCCATATACATTCTCGACTTGCTTCATGGAGTGCGATGATCTCATCATGATTTGAAGAAGTAGCCACGAGTGTCTGCTTTTGAGAACGCCAAGATATGGCGGTACCTCCAATTGTAAAAATGTATCCCGTTTGTGATCTAGCTTTGTGTGGATCTGACAAGTAACCTGCATCTGCAAAACCAATCATTCGACCCTTTGAATTTTTAGGGTAAAATAGACCTAAATCAATAGTCCCTTGAAGGTAACGAAAGACATGTTTAATTCCATTCCAATGTCTTCGTGTAGGGGATGAACTGAATCTTGCTAAAAGATTGATGGCAAAAGATATATCTGGTCGAGTACAATTTGCAAGATACATAAGAGCTCCAATTGCACTTAGATATGGAACTTCAGGACCAAGTATTTCTTCATTTTCCTCGGATGGTCGGAATGGATCATTTTCAACATTAAGTGATCTAACTACCATCGGAGTGCTAAGAGGAGTTGCTTTATCCATGTTAAAGCGTTTCAGTACTCTTTTGGTATATGTAGATTGATGTAGAAATATACCCTTTTGAGAATGCTCAATCTGTAAACCTAGACAATATTTTGTCTGTCCGAGATCTTTCATCTCGAATTCTCCTTTTAAATAATCTGATGCTTTTTGTATTTCTTCTTGAGTTCCGATAATATTAAGATCATCAACGTACACCGCGATTATCACAAATCCGATTGTATTTTTCTTTATAAAAACACAAGGGCATATTGGATCATTTGTGTATCCTTCTTTTGTTAAATGTTCACTTAGACGATTATACCACATACGTCCTGATTGCTTTAAGCCGTATAATGATCTTTGCAGTTTTATTGCACATTTCTGGTTTGGAATTCAACATTTCTGGAATTTTAAATCCATCTGGGATTCTCATATAGATATCAGTATCTAATGATCCATATAAATATGCTGTAACAACATCCATGAGACGCATTTCGAGATTTTTATCAGCTGCTAGACTCATCAAGAATCTAAAAGTGATTGCATCCATAACAGGAGAATATGTTTCCTCATAATCAATTCCAGGCCTTTGAGAAAAACCTTGGGCTACGAGCCGAGCTTTGTATCTTGTAATCTCATTTTTCTCATTTCGTTTTCGGACGAACACCCATTTGTATCCAACAGGTTTCACATCTTTGGGTGTGAGCACAATAGGTCCGAATACATTTCGTTTGTTAAGGGAATCTAGTTCGACTTGAATTGCATCTTTCCATTTTATCCAGTCATGTCTCTTTTGACATTCATATACAGACTTCGGTTCTGGATCTTCGTTTTCTTCATTTATTTCCTTTGCTAAAAGATATGAGAAAACATCATCAATACCATCCATCTCACTTCGTTTCCATATTTTTCCATTATGGATGTAATTGATAGAAATCTCGTGATTTTCTTCAGATTCAAGATGCTCTATATTATCGTTAGATTCACAATTTTCTTCTTCCAAAATATTTTCTGTTATTTTGGGAGTATCATGCTTTTCACTTTCCTTACGTTTTCTAGGAACTTTATCTTTCGAACCAATAGGTCTACCGCGCTTCAAACGTGTTCCTGATTCACGTGTATCAACTGCCGCTCCATATTTTTGTGGTATTTCAATACGAGCAGGAGTATTCGCAGCTGGTATGTGTGATTTAGTTACCATTTTGGTATCGGCAAATGCATCAGGTAATTGATTTGCTATATTTTGTAACTGCATGATACGTCGAACTTCTAGTTCTGACTGTTTCGTAGGAGGATCAAGGTGTAATAAAGATGGCACATTCCATTTGATTTCCTTTCCTACTTGATTATTGTCTCCCCCTAGAGTTGGGAACTCTTTCTCATTGAAATGACAATCGGCAAATCGTGCCGTAAACACATCACCAGTTTGTGGTTCTAGGTATCTTATTATTGATGGAGAATCATAACCAATATATATTCCTAACCGTCTTTGCGGTCCCATCTTTGTACGTTGCGGTGGTGCTATTGGAATATAAACCGCACAACCAAAGACTTTTAGATGAGAAATATTTGGTTCTCTACCAAATGCTAATTGTAATGGGGAATATCTATGGTACGCACTGGGTCTTATCCGAATGAGTGCTTCTGCATGCAAAATGGCATGTCCCCATACGGAGGTTGGAAGTTTTGATCTCATGATCAATGGCCTTGCAATCAATTGCAATCGTTTAATTAATGATTCTGCCAAACCGTTTTGGGTATGAACATGAGCAACTGAGTGCTCTACTTCAATCCCTGATACCATACAGTAATCATTAAATGCTTGGGATGTGAATTCACCAGCATTATCTAATCTAACTCTTTTAATTGGATGATCAGAGAACTGAGCTCTTAATTTGATTATTTGAGTTAGAAATCTCGCAAATGCCATATTTCGAGATGATAATAGGCAAACATGTGACCATCTACTTGACGCATCGATTAATACCATAAAGTAGTAGAATGGTCCACATGGCGGATGTATAGGTCCACAAATGTCACCTTGGATTCTTTCCAAGAACTTTGGTGATTCTTTATCGATTTTGGTTGGTGATGGTCTTATGATTAATTTCCCAAGAGCACATGCAGCACATGTCATTTTATTACTCTGATATAGATCTTGGGTCTTCATTGAATGGCCATGTGAACTTTCAATGATTTTTCGCATCATTGTAGTGCATGGGTGACCAAGACGGTCATGCCATAATGTAACATCTTCTGGATTTCTTTTGACCACAAGGTTTGATTCTATCGCATTAATATAAGTCTGATGTAATCCAGAAGGGAGTTTTGGAAACTTTTCCAGTACAAGATTTTTGCATGACTGTTCAGAAGTTATATACATATATTTCTTTCCATTCTCAGTTGCAGACTGAGTTTCATATCCTTGAAGGTATATATCCTTGAAACTCAGCAAATTTCTCTTTGAATTTGGAGAATATAAGGCATTTTTTATGGAAAACTTTGTTCCATTAGGTAACATAAAGTTTGCTTTGCCAATTCCTTCAATCAAATCCGTAGGACCTGATATTGTGTTTACAGTCATTTTTGCTGACTTTAAGTTAGAGAAATATCTCTTATCTTTCAGTATAGTATGTGTTGTACCACTATCTGGAATGCAAACTTCTCTACCAATTTGCTTAGTTATTGTTCCATTATCCATTTCTGTAACACACAATTAATATTAATAAAGAAAATAAAATTTCATAAGTAAACATTATATAATTATACATTGATTATAAGCGCACACACACTTATACATTAAACTATAATTATACATTAGTTGTTTCCAAAAACAATTTTATTCTAGAACTGAAAATACATAATAGTAATAATAATTTATGGCATCACTGGCATTATTGGGCTTGATTACTATAAGCATTTTAATTATCTTGATGAGTGGCCTCGTCGACATCGTCCATAAAGTCAGAAGACTCAAGGTATGTAGATGTTGTACCCTCAAAGTGCTCATTAAGATTAACTTCCTTTGCTTTGCCTCTGATGGTTTCTTGGTACAACTTACATAGATGCTGAGGAGTTCGGCATACTTGAGACCAATGCCCCTTCGATCCACATCTGTAACAGACGTTCTCGTTTTTACGAGTAGGGTTTTCTTGGGCTTCATTCCCTTTTCCACGATCGGATCGATTCCACGTGTTGGATCCCCTTCCTCTTGGGTTGTAACTCCTTTCATTACCACGATTAAATCGATGGCCACGACCACGACCGTGACCACGACCACGACCACGACCATGATAGGAAACATTTCCTCTTTCCGGATTTTTTATATCCGTTGCATTCACCTCAGGAAATGCTTTGGTTCCTGTGGGTCGGATATTGTGGTTTTTGATAAGGAGTTCATTATTTTTCTCCGCTATCATGAGCGCTACAGCGAGTTCAGAGAACCTCGTGTATCCACGGTTTCTGTATTGTTCTTGTAGAACATAATGATTTTTGTGGAACGTTTGGTAAGTTTTCTCAAGCATTTCTGCTTCCGTCACGGGCTTACCGCAATATTCTAATTGCGCTGCTATCCTTAATATAGCGGAATTGTACGTTTCCACCTTTTCAAAATCTTGAAACCGCAGGTTCGCCCATTCATCGAGTGCATGGGGAAGAGTTATTTTCTTCTGGTTATCAAACCTCTCCTTTAGGGCTTTCCAAAGATCTAGAGGATCTTTTATCCTTGCATAGTCATGCGTAAGGTTTTCATCTAGGTGCTTTCTCAGAAATATTACGGCCTTAGCCTTTTCATGAGATGCCGTTTTGTTTCCTTCTTTTATTGTGTCGAGTATTTTCTCTGAATCTAGATGAAGCTCCATATTAGTTATCCACGCCGTGTAATTTGCCCCAGTTATTTCTAAGGCCGGAAACTGAAGTTTCTCGATATTTGCCATTTCCGAATTTCCAAGACACAAAATAGTAAATTTTATTAGAATTTTATAATATTTAAAATGAACCGTTTACATTAATCATGCAAGCAATTACAAATAGAAATAGTGTATAGAAAAGTAAACCGATATTCATCGTAAATTCCCCCGGAGCAAATTCTCCAACAAATAAACCGTAAATAGAAATACAAATTAGAATTGCAACTAAAATCAAAAACGCGCGAATCATCTTTCTTGAAATGAAAAAAAAAAACCGGAGGAGAGCGATTTGAAAATATTTGAGAGAAGATGAGTAATTTTTGATGAAGAAAATGAGTGAAGTATGAGTGTATTTATAGATGTAAAAATACTGTTCATAGCCGTTGTAAAAAGGTAAAATTTTTGAAAATTTTTCTTTGTGACCGTTGGGGTTAAATCGTTAAATCGAAAATTAATCCGAAAATATTGTAATAAGTAGTCAATCAGATTCCATAAATTTCATAAATAATTTATATAGACCACTAAGCATTTATATAATAGCCATATTATAATAAACATGTAAATATTAATCGTAGTATAGTGATAGTCTAATTTTCATTTTTAAATAAATTTTGCGGCGGCACAGCCGAGCCAAACGATTATAATGTAATTAATAATCAAGGTTTATTAACGAGGCGACATACCGCCCGCATTAATATAGGTAAATAATGGTGAATTAAAACAACCACTATAAAATAATAAATAATAATATAGGCGGTATACCGGCCATTATAGCAGGGTAAATATGATACATATAAACTTTACCGAATTGCAGAGTGATCGTGCTGATAACGTGTTATAAAATAAGTTATAATTTTATAGTATCGAGAATTTTAAATAAGAGTGAAATTTTATACCCGCAGAAGAGAGATAATACTGATACAAGAGAGTAAACGAGAGAAAGTTTATTATATAGAGGAGGAGGAGAGAATGGTGTGTCTTACAATGATCGAAGTCGATCGTATATATAGAAGTAAGAAAAGTAAATTACTATGCATGCACAGTGATAATGGGCTCCACACTTGTTACATTTATACGAAGCTTGGGTAATTCGGTGCTGTCATTTTTGACATTTGTTTCATGCACGTTTATAACAACTACTGATTTATTTATTTTTTTGCTAATTTAAAAAAAAATTCTGACCATTCTTAATTTCTTTTTTTTTTTTTTTTTGTCAAGGACCATTCTTAATTTCTTACCAACCAGTTGTTCGCAGTAGATTGAGACATACGAGGGAAGAAAGTAGTTATTTCATCTGCAATTATTTTCTTTGGAGTGTTTTACAATTTAATCTGTACAATGTTTTTCTTAATTATTTTTTATGAAAAGAATGTTTTTAGTTATTTATATGAAAATTCAATAATATTTATATATCACGTCTACATAATAGTATAAAACGTAGCGTATTCTACAAATTAAATTAAAATTCCAAGATGGGTGGCTAAGTATTGGATAATTTTGCGTGTTATTACTATCTTATTACTAATTTGGAAAAATATTTGTAGGATTGTGGATGTAAACAGACTCTGAAAATGTAGCGGGGTGGTTGACAAAGAACTCTAATGATCTAAATAAAATTCAACTGGAGATCAGTTTTGAGGAAAAAAAAATAAAAATGAAAATCAGCATTATACACAAGTTTTAGAAATGAGTGTAGTCTAGACTGGGCAGATTCAGCTAGCCACTGATTCAAGAAATAATGTGCAAAAATGGTTTGCAAATTTTTACTGTGGTCAAATGTGTGATGATAGTCCTACCAAAAAAAATGTGTGATGATAGTGGAAGTAAATTTATTGTACCATCCAAAAATTTCCCGAGGTGAATTATTTGATATGACTAAGGTTCTCACTGGTAACCACAATAGGAATAAAATGAATAGGAAAAAAAGAATAAAAATGAATAAAATAAAAGGAAAAGTCATTCTTCTCCTAATTTGATAAGGAATAATTGTAGTCTTTTATTCCTTAAATCTTAAGGAATGTTAAAGAATCATATGTAACAAATATTCTTTGTAAATGGTGTAAATTGTAAGGAATGTTTAGGAATTAGCTATTCTCATACATTTCCTTGGTTACCATTTGGAGCCTAGATGACATTGATATATACTCCAATATAAATGGGGCTAATAAGACAAGTAGTAAATGCTACAATTCACGTTTTATTTGGGTGTATAACACAATTCTTCTATAAGAGAAACAACGTATATGTAATATGATGTAAGTTTTGAAGTTCGGGTAAAATATTTTCGAATGTAGATTTTTAATATTGGAATAATGATAAATATCTCTCTTGAAATAATGAAATGGAAGGTAAATAAAATGGAATATTATTGTGACGCATATAATATGAAAGACTCGCAAACATATGCTATGGACCCCACCATGTTTTTTTTACAACTTGATCACATCTCTTAACGCTATTCACCCAACAAAGAAAGCAAAAAATTACGCCAAAACCCTCCCCCAGAAATTAAGAAGAAGAAAAAAAAGGCACTTTTACTTTCTCCTCCTTCTCCTCCTCCTCTACTTCTCTCTGGATTCTCTTCACAAGCCAAGTCCATTTAGGGTTTTATCCGAGCTCCAAATCCACTCCACTTCTAGAGTTTATCAGCAAAAAGCTTAGCTCTTTCCATCTGGGTAAAAAATCTCCTTCCTTATTTTTTTTCTTTTTTTTGATATCTTTGCCCGTACGCCTTCATTTGCACCTTTTCTTCTTCTCCAAATCTCTTTCATTGCTTTATGTTTTACATGAGATTTGTGCACCGTATTCTAGAGGGTGTGGGGTTGGTTTCTCTGATTTTCTTTTTTTTTTCTGAGCTTTCGTTTTCTCTGTGTTCTCACTGGCCTTTGTGCATTTGAATTTTTTTATTAAAAAGAAGTATTAAAATTTAATTGGGTTAAATCGAATCCTCACTCCTTGCTTCAGCTACATGTTTTTTTCTTTTTGTTTCTTACATGTTTGTTGTTTCCTAATATGTATTCAAGTTTCATGAGATCTGAGAGTTATTTTATCTTACATGGTTCAAAGCTTTCACTTTTGGAACACACGGTTTGATTTTGCTGTAAATTATTGGTTCTGTTTATCTTCACATTTACTTTCCATAAACTCATAAATTTTCTACGAGAGTTTTGTCTTTAAAAAAATGTCTTTTTTTCTCTGTTTTTAAGTTAATCGTTAATCTCTCTCTGGTCTGGTCTGTACTTGTGTAGGGTTCATGAACTATAATGACCTAAACCTACTTTAGATCTGTTTTTTTTTGTTCTTTTCATAATGACCTGACCTACTAGTTTTCTTTTTGCTTATTGTTCTGTTTCAGGTAACTATGGAACAACAGATCAATAGAAGATGAATAACTCTGCACCGGTTTGAGTATACTGTGGAAAAAAAAAGGAAGTTGCAATGGGTTCTTGTGAAATTGTGGAAGAGAAAGATGAAGAAGTTAGATTAGCAAAAGTACATTCAGGGAGATCTGCTTTGGGACGGTCATCAAGCAAAGATTCAGAGCGGAAGCAGCAGCGAGAGTATCACGGTTCTCTCGAGTATGACATCGACAAGCTTTTTCAGTCTATACCCGTGAAACCACCGACGAGGAGGCTACTACTTACTTCTAACAACCTTGAGACAAGCGCGAGTGCTGGTCCTAGCAGGACCACAAGCCCTTCAAAGAGAAGCGCTGCTATGAAGAAACCGTTGTTGGGGTCGCCTAGAGTCCTTGGGGGTCTCTCTGACTCGCTTTCTTTGAAGCAGGCTCTGAGGGACCGCTGCATTTCCAAAGCCTCGGAGATGGCTGCTCAGAAACGCTTGTCTAAATCCGCAGCCGCTTCTCCGAGGGTCTCTGAAGCTGACAGGATCAAGAGTCTGTATAATCATCAGTCTACCAGACTCGGTCCTATGGACAAGGGTAAAGGAACCTTGGTTGACGAGACGTCTTTGACGCCGGTGAACAAAGATATACCGAGCACTTCGAGGAGCGTCTCTCAACGGTCTGAAGAGCCTTCAACTCAAGGTGGAGACTATGAGAAGGAGTTAGATGAAAAGGTTGTCTCTACTTCTGCTGAAGATGATGTGCAAGAAGAAGTAGACAAACATGTTACCACCTCGCTGCCTTCTGATTCAAGCAAGAAAGACAACGCAGCAGAGCTTGAAAAGAAAACTCTCTCAACCGCTCTGGAGTTAGAACAGACAGTGAAGCTGGATGATGATGCACCGGAGAAAAGCAAAAGGGTGACAAGAATGATTCCACGTCCAAAGCAGCATCCCAAGAAGAAGATTCTGGTTAAGAAGAAGTTAAAAATCGGAATAGTTTCAACCAAAAAGGACGAAGAAGAAACCGGTAAACTCCTCTGCCAAAGATGCCACTGTTCGTTGAAGAGCACCAGCATCAACAACCAACCTCCCTCCTATACTCCTGAGGTTTGTTCAGACAGTTTGAGCTCTGTTTCAAACAATGTTAGCCAAACCTCCGAAGCTGAGATCGTCATCACGAAACAAAACGTTTCCTCCAGCAACGACAGCGGCAACAAATTCGAATTCTCCTTAAGCTCAAAAGACAGTCTCGGCGACGACTACAGCAGGAGCACGAGCATGAGCGAGGAGAGCAATCTCAGCAGCATCAGCAGGTTTAGCTGCGGGAACAAGCCTCACATGTCGATGGATGTGAGATGGGAAGCGATCAAGCACGTCAAGGTGCAATCTAGCGGCGGCTCTTTGGGGTTAAGACACTTCAACCTTTTGAAGAAACTCGGCTGCGGAGATATAGGAACGGTCTATCTCGCTGAGCTGATCGGTACGAACTGTTTGTTCGCCATAAAGGTGATGGACAACGAGTTCTTGGCGAGGAGGAAGAAGAGTCCGAGGGCGCAGGCGGAACGTGAGATACTTAAAATGTTGGACCATCCTTTTCTGCCTACGCTGTACGCTCAGTTTACTTCGGATAACTTGTCTTGTCTTGTCATGGAGTATTGTCCTGGAGGAGATCTTCATGTTCTTAGGCAGAAGCAGCTTGGTCGATGTTTCCCTGAACCAGCAGCGAGGTAAAGATTATTACGTTTGTTAAAATTGCGCTATCAACATCATTGGTTTTGTTTAGGCATGCTGGTTCAGATACTTATTCTGTTCGGTTTAAGGTTAGTTCGGTTCAACATAAATTTTACTGAATTAACCCGAAATAGATTTTGGTTTTGAAAATTCTATCGAACTTTTTGATTTCGGTTAGATTTTGGTTTAATTTTGTTAAAATTTAGGATAAAATCGCTAAATTTCGGTTAAATCCGGTTAGTTCGGTTCGGTATTCGATTAGTTCGGTTTTTGAAAACCCTACTGAAGTTTTTGATTTCGGTTAGATTTTGCCATTTTGGTTTAATTTTGTTAAAATTTAGGATAAGTTCGTTTAATTTCAGTTAAATTCGGTTAGTTCGGTTTGGTTATTTTTTTAAAGAAGAAAACCTATAGCCGAACCGAAAACCGATTTTTTTTTTAAAATCTACCGAACCGAACTTCAGGTTCAAAATCTCAGGCCTAGTTTATGGTTAAATTGATGATGATATATAAATTTGTATAACAGGTTCTATGTTGCGGAGATCCTTCTTGCACTGGAGTACTTACACATGCTCGGTATCATATACCGAGACCTGAAGCCGGAGAACATTCTAGTCCGTGAAGACGGACACATCATGCTCACAGACTTCGACCTCTCGCTCCGATGCGCAGTGAACCCAACTCTTCTCACCTCATCTTCCTCTCCTCCTGATCCCGCTAGAATGTCAGGTCCATACAACACATCCAACTGCATACAACCCTTCTGCGTCAACGAACGATCTTGCCACCAGGTTTCTTGTTTCAGTCCAAGACTCTCCTCAAACCAACAACAACAACAACAACAACACTTGAAGAGATCATCATCATCATCATTGCATTTGCTACCTCAGCTCGTGGCCGAGCCAACGGAGGCAAGATCCAACTCCTTCGTGGGAACACACGAGTACTTGGCTCCCGAGATCATCAGAGGAGAAGGACACGGCGCCGCGGTCGACTGGTGGACTTTCGGGGTTCTTCTCTACGAGCTTCTCTACGGGAAAACGCCTTTCAAAGGCTACAACAACGACCAGACGTTAGCCAACGTTGTCTTGGAGACCCTCAAGTTTCCTGATACCCCGCTGGTGAGCTTCCAGGCGAAGGATCTGATCAGAGGGCTTCTGGTCAAAGAGCCGGAGAACCGGTTCGGGTCGGAGAAAGGCTCTGCGGAGATCAAAAGACATCCATTCTTCGAAGGGTTGAACTGGGCTCTTATCCGGTGCGCGACGCCACCTGAGCTCCCGGATTGCTACAACGACTACTTCGGACCGGGTTCACCTGGAGGCAATGATGATAGGTATCTTGAGTGTAAAGCCATAGGTGATCATCTTGAGTTCGAGTTGTTTTGAAGTTAAAAAGTTTTCTTTAAGCTTAAGACAAGAGAAATGTATTCATAGTAAAACGTTGTTGTAATCTATATATATATCTTGTATTATAGTAAAGTGTTAGCCTCTTCTGAGATATATAATCTCATTATGTTTCCTTCCACCAACCTTGCAATCACTAAAAGGGTAAAGAAGAAAAGATCTTTGATCATCATTCAGCTTGGGCTCCACTTCTTAACTTTTACTTTTTGGCGGGATTGCTTGTTTTGATTTTGATTTTTGGAATGGTGTGAAAGCAAAGCAAACTTGGTTTCACAAGTTTTAATTGAAGCAAAAGCAAAAGACCACTTTTAAAAGTACATATATAGATGTTGGGGGGAGATATGTTGTAGTAGTAATAATAAAAGAATTATGAGTATCAAGAACTCAGGAGGAGCTGCTGCTGCTGCTGCAGTCAACAACACCAACGGTAAGCTTCCAATGGAGGAGAAGGACGAAGAAGAAGAGATATGGAAAGTGGCGGTGTCGAGGTTTCAAGCACGAGAAGAAGAGATCGAGAGGAAGAAGATGACTGTTAAGGAGAAAGTCCAGCAGAGGCTTGGTTTTGCTGAGGAAGCTACAAGATGCTTGACTCAAACATTGGAAGTAAGTAACATTAAAAAGAAAAAGCCTTTTTTTTTCTGTTCAGACAAGAAGAAGTTGATAATGTTGTTAACTAAAAAATAAAAACAGGAGCTGGAGATTATGGGAGATCCTATGAGAAAAGAAGTTGGAATTGTGAGGAAGAAAATCGACATGGCGAACCGAGAAATCAAATCTTTAGCTCAAAGCTGTCAGAAGAAGGTTTCTTCACACATTTTCATTCTTTACAATAAACAGTTATGTTCTAGAACTTTATGTTTTAACAGAAAGAGAATGATCTGTACAGGAGAAGGAATACAAAGAGACATTAGAAGCTTTCAACGAAAAGAACAAAGAGAAAACTCACCTTGTTTCCATGTTAATGGAGGTATATAGTCTTAAACCCTATTCATAGCAGATCTAATGTATGTTGATGACTTCTTTTCTTTTGGCAGCTACTGGCTGAAAGCGAAAGAGTAAGGATGAAGAAACTGGAGGAGATCAACAAGACTGTTGGAGCCTTGCAATGAGAAAGAAAGAAAAAGAATTGGATGTTGCATTTTAAAAGAGTTTTAAATTTGTTTTGAGGTTTTTTTGTTGTATTAGATTCTTTTCAAGTCATCTCTATTAAAAGTGAACTACCATGTAACATATTATGTACCTCAATGAAAATGCAACCATATTAAAAGGATCTGAAATAGCTAATCCAACTTACATATTACCAACATCTAAACCAAGAAACTTCTCAGGTACTGACTTATGACATACTTATCACCAACATACTTAAACTTCAGACATAAATTTCTGCATAGGAAAGAAAGAAAGAAAACAGTTCCAAAGCAGGCAAATTAGGCCTAACAACATCACCGGTACAAAAACAATTCAGAGAAGAACCATAATGAAGAAAGTGCAGATGCAGAGGCAGCTAAAAGAGGACTTGATTTGTTTTTTTTTGTTTTTTCAACACTTTCTTCAGTGAAAGACTTGAGTTGAGATTCCCATTTGTTGAAGAACACTTGACGTTGAAGAGGCTGACCTCAAGGCTTCAGCCAATGGCCCACCCATATTGTTGTGGTTCCCTCCACTGCTCCACCAATTCATGCTTTGCTGTTGCTCCCTCTCATTTTTGTTTCTCATGTTTGCTTCTTCTTCTTCTTCATTTCCTGTGGAAAGCTTTAAGGAAACGTCTGAGGAAGGGTTACCGGGCATGGAGATGGAAAGATGACAAGTCGATGAGCTCATTGGACTTGAGGTATAGTCAGTTGATCGTGGCCAATCATCAAAGAAAGGTCTCAGGATGTGACCATCATCTGATCTTCCATTGCTGAAGCCACTGTGAACTCCATATGGCCTCTTGTTGTTGTTGTTGTTGCTTTCTTGTTTAATGTCTGAAGAACAACTGTGAGAGAAAAAAAAAACTCATGATCTTTAATAATTAGAACAAGACATTACCATTGTCAAAATGAGATCTAAAAAAAGGTTTTTAACTTTTTCTCTATCTAAGTAGAGATTAAAGACTGATTTAATTCAATAAGCTAGTCCTACTAATTGCACACAGGTTTCCTCTATCAAGGAGTAAAGACTGGTTAGAGAAATAAATAAAACAATAATTTAAGTTGTTTTTTTCCTGAAATATGTTTTTAGGGGAAGTGGTTGCAGAATCTAAGAGCTTTTGTTGTTCTTCTATGCAGGTTTGGTCAGCTTTCACTGAGACCCTACCATCTCATTATTTTCAAATACATATAAGTATACTCTCTCTTTCTATTTCTGATTGAAAAGTTAGATTCCATCTATCACACATCCAACTCTTATCATTATCTCTCAACAAAAGAAGAATATGTTTATTTTTATTTTCACAAAAATGATGATAAGGCTCTCTGTCACCCAATTGCCAACATTACCCCTTTCCTCACAGCATCACTTCACAGTGGAATAACTATTCCCATATCCCAAACAACAATGTTCTTACTAGTCTCAACACATTTAAACAAAAGCTATGTATTAAAAGCATAGTCATTAGTATTCTGTTATTATGCAAAACACTTGTCTCAGGTCTCAAAAACTCTAGACCAAAGCTAATAATATTAAACAGAGTGTCATTCTTGTGTACCTTTGGTGATTGTTAAGGTGGAGATGTTGAGATGAATGATGTGATGAGCCAGATGAGAAGAAGAGTTTGTTTGGTCCATGACCAAGTTCCTCGCCTAAGACAAAGGAAGATGGTGCGTTTGTGGCTGCAGCGTTTGTGGTGGCTGTTTTGGCGGTGGTTTCCACAGGCTTTCTTGAACGGTTTCTACCACGGTGGATGTGGCGGTCGCAATACTTGTGACCGCCTACAACATCCCTCGAACATCTCCATTTCTTCCCATCCGTTCTCTTGCACCTCCCTGGCTCAGGATCCATTGCTCCTCTCCCCCAGTACCCTGTGTGTTCATTAGTAAAATATGTTGTTACTAACGACCAACAAAAAATCTCACTCAAGGCAGTGATTAAGAATGTTTCATAAACCCAACTTGTTATGTTCTTTTATGTTGCTCATAGATATTATAGAAAGGTTTAAAGTCCTTGCAGGATTGAAAAGTAGCCTTAGAAAATGTATATACTTTTATTGTTTAAATGAGTCTATGTATTGGAAGTTTTATATAGATCTTGAAAGATTTTTTTAATGGAATTAGAAGGATAAACAAGAAAGAGAGAGTTGACAAAAAAACACAAGAAAGAGAGAGTCTCACAAGAAGCTTGGTGATGAGGGAAGTTATGTGGCAGAGGATGCTGAAGGAAGTTCAAAGGAGATTGATGGAAGAGACTTTTCTTGATGGGTAAGAGGAGCTCTTGAGGAACAGAAGCACCAGCCAACATGTATCTGTAGATCAGTGCTTGTAACTCAAGTTCTTGCCACTGTGCCCAGCTAAAGAAGTTTCCCATCTCTTCAAATTTAACATACAAGAAATCAGTCACAGCTTCAAGCCCTTTACAAAAAAAAAAACAGGAAACACTTACTGAGATGCCTCGTAGAGGAAGAGGAAGAATCAGGAGTGAAACATGAGAATGAGGAAGAAGAGGTGGGTTCAGGGACAAAGAGAGGTAGAGCAGCATCAGAAGTTGCAGTTTGAGACTGAATCTGATCAAAGAAAAAGTTAGACATCTTAGTTGCAGAACCTTGTTCTTCTGACTCATTCTGCTGCTGACTTCTCCATTGCTTCAGTTGTAAGTCCATAGGAAGAGAGAGAGAGAGAGACAGAGAAAGAGAGAGACAAATGTGTTGGTTGCTTTTGGGATAATTTTTTCCCCACTTTTTTGTGTCTTAGAGAGTGTGGCTTAATAAGCAAAGACAACCACAACAAAAGGCTTTGGCTTGTGACCCTATCAAAAAGAAAAGAGCTTCTTCTCTTTGTTCTTTGCAGGTAGTTTTGCTAGAGCAAGCTAGTGAAAGATGAAAAGAGTTTTTATTAAGGAACTTGATAGAGAGAAAAAGACTACGAGACAAGACAGTTGAGCGGAAAAACAAAATTTAGAGTAAAGAGTGTAATTTTATATAATATCTGAATGTGTTTTTGAATTAAAAACGGTTTCTTTATTGGGAGAATTTGTGAGATATACATAAGAGGCACTAAACTAAAGAATATGTCCATTCTACAGTATAGACTCATTGATATGACATGTTTTTCAAAAAATGCCACTACTATCCTTCAGAGAGCGCGTGGACGTGGGGAAGGAAAAACAAATAAAAAACGTACTATAAAATATTCATTATAGTTTAACAAAAAAATGGATATCCACAAGCGAAATTCAACTATACTATATGCATAATAGTATGGACAAAGCTGCAACAAAATTAAACATTCACTTGTAAGAAGATATCATTTACCCAAACCATATATCTTAAACCCTTAACCCAAACCGTATACCCAAAACTCTAAACCCAAACCTAAATCATAAACTCTAAACCCAAACTCTGAACCCTAAACTCAAACTATATCCCCTAAACTCAAACCCTAAACCCAAACCATATACCCAAAACCCTAAACCCAAACCATATACCCAAAACTCTAAACCCAAATCCTAAACCATAAACCCTAAACCCAAACTCTGAACCCTAAACTCAAACTATATACCCTAAACCCAAACTCTGAACCCTAAACTCAAACTATATACCCTAAACCCAAACCCTAAACCCGGACCATATACTAACCCTAATCCTAAACCCTAAATCCTAAACCCAAACCCTTATCCATTACGTGACTATGCTATACATATTATGGTATGGAATACTCGATACACTCACAAACTTTGTATATATGAAATTCTTTAAAAAAATTTTAGAAAGAAAGATGATGAGTGGCAACGGTATTGGAGAACATAACAGTGTAACTGATCAAGTAGTGACAAAGAAGAATCAGGAAGCACATAAGAAGATACAAGTTATAAAAGAAGAGAAAAAGAAATGTATCATACTATACTGTAATTTAAAATAGTATGGAACATATGGCACATGATATTGTTCATCTTCTTCCCCAATTCAATCCAACCCTAAACCCTAAACCCAAACCATATAACCTAAACCCTAAACCCAAACCATATAACCTAAACCCAAACCCTAAACCCTAAATCCAAACCATATAACCTAAACCCAAACCCTAAACCCTAAACCCAAACCATATACCCTAAACCCAAACCGTAAACCATAAACCCTAAACCCAAACTCTGACCCTTAAACCCAAACCATATACCCTAAATCCAAACCATATACCATAAACCCAAACCTTAATCCTAAACCCTAAACCCTACCCAAACCCTTATCCATTACGTGACTATGCTATATATATATTATGGTATAGAATACTCGACACACCCACAAACTTTGTATATATGAAATTCTTTAAAATTTTCTTAGAGAGAGATGATGAGTGGCGACGGTGTTGGAGAACAAAACAGTGTAACTGATCAAGTAGTGAATAAGGTGAATCAGGAGGCAGAGAAGGAGATACAAATTGCAAAATAAGAGAAAAAGAAATATATCATACTATATTATAATTTAAAATAGTATGGAACATACCACATGATACTGTTCATCTTCTTCCCCAATTCAATCCATCGTTCTTTTCACCTAGATTTTCTGTTTTGCATGGACGACGTTCGTAAGTGAAAAAAATTTCTAGTTTCCAAGTTAAAAAACGACATCCTACTTATGCCGCACAGACGAACCATTTATACTTGATTTAACTTCTCCGTTCCCAAACTCAGATTTCCACACACCTTCTTACAATCCATTTTTTTGCCGTACGTAAGATATTGTAAAGTAGAAACAAAATTTTCATTTTCAGAATAAAGAGATGAAACACCCGTTGGTGTTTACACGCGCAGGAAAGGATATTTTAGGCACTTTACACAACAATATATAACATATCATAGCCAAAGTAGTGCTATGGCTATAAGCTTTTTTTTTCCTTTTCTTATGTATATGGACTCCAATTTCTCTTCTTTATTTACTATAAAATTTAGTAAATCAGAAAACACAAAAAGAAAGCACTGCAAGATGCTTGCAGATGGAGATATAGTATTGCCTGCAGTGTTTATGTTTCACTGCCTTGGAAATATCACTTCCTTTTATATCTCATTTTAATATTCCATATTAAGTAGTAGCTTAAAGAGAAAAGAGAAGCCTATTGTTTATTTAAGATACTGTAATTAAAGATCCATTCAATGTGATGTAACGTAACCTCCAATTTATGCAGATGTCATTTGTTTCAGAGATTGTGTTACAAATGTATTAGATTCTGAACATAATCACTTTGGATTTGACTAACTCCACGGTCAGCTGATGTGCAGTATGTGACTCTGTAGACTGCATTTGGAGAGAGCTGCAATATATATATGAGATATTCTGATCTCTGGATTTATAATATTATTAGATGTAAGCTGACTAACTACGATTTTCTATTTACAATAAACTAAATTTATTATAAGGTTATAAGTATGTCACTATTTTAGAATTTATACTGGTCTATTGTGTTTACCTACCATATCACTATCTAGCATTTTTTGTGGTCTAATTAAGTATGTTTGTCTTATTTTGTTTCTTTCATGCAATATGTAGATTTGAATTTGAGTAGTGACATAAACGCTAAATACATACACAATACCAGTCATAACTTTGTATAATATTTGGCTAATAAACTATTTAATTAATTAGCTCTAATTTGTAACCGTCATTACTTTACCATATATTGCATTACTGTTATTTATAAAATAATACTGTATGTAACGTCTATGCATTTGGATGCTTTGTCATTAAGTTTGTTTTATACGGTGAAACTGAATATTATTATTGTGTATTTTCTTCTTTTTTTTGTAGAACTTGGTCACTGGTCAGCACTAAGTGTGTGGTGGAATGATGGCGACTGGTTTGGTTTTACAGGTTACAATTTTCGTCTAGGAAGACACTTAACGTGTTAGAAACACATTACCAGTACTTGTTTATGGATTTGCAACGATTATAACTCTAGATCCATTTTTTCTGAAATTATAAAAGGAAAAAATACGGTTCGCTAGTATATCTAAATATCGATAACAGGGGATACTATATATTACCAGAATAGGCCAAGTAAACTGAGACCAAATTTATTAAAACGAAGTAAGAAACATTCATTTATATCTTCAGTTGGCTGAATAAATACAAAAAAAAAACATTCATTAATTTCAAAGTATCTTTATTTGGTGGTGCCACAATAGTATTATTATGTATTTTTGAGGTAAGGAAAAAAAGAATTAAATATGAGCAAAGGACGATAACGATATTTCATAAAGGAGTGACTAGTGAGCCCAAGCTGAAGAGAAAGCTTCCTAACATTCATTCCCACCAGCTTCGGCGGCATTTATATGCACTATTCCGAAATAACCTAAACTAGTTGCGTTTCTAGACGGGACCGGCTATAAAATATAGTCAATTATATCATTATCATGGTCCATGTTTTACGTTTGATATTACATTTTGTATACTTTCTTTGTGTGTGTATGTGGACTCATCATACATATCTTTGATAAAATATGGACTATAGAGTCACGTGCATTATTACACCACTTCTTGGCACTTGTTATGTCTTCACTACAAGGAACAACAAAACAAAAACCACAGTGGATATGAAATTTGAAACAAAAGAGCTTGATGAAAACGAACAAATCATAGAATAATTTTGTATTATCAAACTACTAGACTACATTCTTATTTGTAGTTAAATGTTCTATGATATTGTCTGAGAATCATCGAGAAAATTTGAGTGGACGAAGGTTGGGTCACGTGCTAAAATCAAGACCAGTGAGATGAAAAGAGGGCCCGGCCCAAAACTACTCCACCTACTTGATTTGAAAATCAAAGCGGAGCTTGAAAACGAAATCAGCTTTAACGAGGAGCCCTAGTTTCCGACGAGGGCGCAGACATTGGGTCCCATTGTATAATGTGAGACCAAATCATCAATTATGGGGAGTGTGGCTTTTTGTAATTTACTTTTCTACCCACGAAAGCTACCCTCTATTTACGCACTTTGCCTGCTATTTACGTTCGTTTATTATGGGCCGGGCCATGTGTTGTTTCTACTGGTAGATTCTTTTCGATAATGTTATTCGAAATTTTTTATTTTTTTTGTAACGCAAGTTATTCGAAATTTCATAAAAAACTAAATATAATCTATAATCAACGTCTTTACGAGTAAAGACGAAAGAATCCACAAGAGAATCGGCTGTTGTTTCCAATCAGATTGTCACCATTGTCTATCAGAATTGGTCATTTTGGTTGTACTAAAAGACAATTACTAACCAAAAATTCAGAAAACCCAATTATGAATTATATTGATTATGTTCATTGATTGTCCCTGTTTGAATCAACACAAAGATTTTAACTATAGGGTCTATTTAGTTATCCATTGACAAAGAAGTTCTGAGGTCACATGTCCATGAGAAGACAAATACGTTTCTTGGGACACTCTGTCAAAAACTTTAATTTAGTACTATTTCTATCAGGAATAAAACGTATATATTACAGCTCAAGAGCCAAGCTAAGTCAACGTGGGCCTAAAAGACAATCAACGCCAGCACGCGAGGCCTCACGTGATACCACATGCATGCCTAATTATATATCTATATGTTCTCTTTGAGGGTTCAATCTCTTCATCTGGGACGACCAGGGATGCGGTCATTACGCAGTTTTAAGCATGTATTATATGATTACCGACTCTCATTCCAAAAGAAAAAAAAAGAGAGTTAAATACGTTACTAATTTTTTTATTTTTGTTTTGGTGAAAATGATTACTATGATACCTTTTGCCAATGAAGGGTCTACCTTCGTTGTAACCCAAAAAGATCATTTCAGCTGATGATAATTACAATTTAGAGAAAAAAAACTCAGATAATATGTTTCAAGATCATTGTTATAAATACAGTCTAACCTTAATTATTTTGTAAGCGTCCATCTATATATATAAAGAAGCCTTTTCATCCCTCCTGGGGCGTCCAGCTAGGATTCCACCTAGATAATTCGTTTTCTCTTGCGCTGACACGTGTCCGGTGTTTAAAGTGCACCGTTTCATTAACTTGCAGATTGTGTGGGTTTTTAATCATACGTGTTTGTTAGACATATTGGGCTTATTCTGTGATTACGGCCCAGAGTCCCGTGAGTCTAGCCCTAATCTGATGAAGCGGAGAAATGTTCTCAAGTCTTCTCTCTTCTGCGTTCGACGGAGACAATGACTTTCGAGCTTCTTTGTGATTTCTGTAACGGAGTGCATTATGGTTTCATCGTGTTAAATCCCATTAAATCAGATGCCCACGCCGTGTTCTTTAATGCGTTGCTTGCGTCGGCAAGACGGTGAGCTTCTGGGTATAAATATGTCACCTTCACTCTCAGCTCCAATATATTAAAAGTCGGAGGAGGAGGAAGAGACGAGAGCACCACTTCCATCTCCGGGATTACCAGAGAGTTTTTTTCCCGTGGCTGGAGACTGTAGTCACCTACGAGGTTCGAGCTCCAGAAGTTTGATGGATCTCTCTTTCGACACGAAATCGGTGTCTCCGGTACCGGCAGCGGCACCGGCTCAGGTGAGAAAGAGCCGGAGAGGACCAAGGTCAAGAAGCTCGCAGTATAGAGGAGTCACCTTCTATAAAAGAACTGGAATGTAGGAATCTCATATTTGGTAATACTCATTTTTTCTCAACGTTTATTGTTTTCTTTGTGAGATCAAATCAAGAACTCTTTTTTTATTTTATTTTTAAATGCAGGGATTGTGGGAAACAAGTTTATTTAGGCAAGATTAATAATTTGAAGTAATTGTTGATAGAACGACAGCAAGTGTGTTGATTTCATCTTCAACTCTCTTCTTGATTTCAATTTATAGGTAGATTTGACACTGCTCATGCCGCTGCTAGGTACCTCTACATTATTCTTTGGGATTAGGTTTTGTATATGAATCAACTTTGATTTTGAGTTTTTTTTTATTTATTTATTTTTAATGTATATGTAGAGCTTTTGATCGAGCTGCTATCAAATGTCGAGGCGTTGATGCTGCTATCAACTTTACTATTGGTGATTACGAGGAAGATATGAAGCAGTTTTTTTTTTGTATGATTGTAGTTTTGGTTTCCTCTTTTCTCCTAAAGCTGAAGCTACCACATAGCATTGCAGTACTTTGTTTCAACAATAATTATTGGTTTATGATAGAACACTTACTCTTGAAGAACGGCCATATTATAATTATTCCTTAACTTTTTCCATTCAGCTAATTGTTCCATACTTCAACATAGTGCCCGATACTACTCTTTTATTATATAACATAAATTGCCTCAGCACATGTCATTAACTTTCTTCTCTACCGAACCACTCTATATTCACCAAGAACAGAGTGTTGTGTGTGAGATAGAGCATGTGAATTTTTTTGAGTAATAATACATTTGCGTAAGTTGGGATATTGTTTGTTCTACTCCTCCTTGATGCTCAGGTTGGTTTGATCTTAAATCTCAAAATCATAGTGTTTTAGCAATTCCGGCCACAAGTCTATTAACTTTTTATTCATCGCAGTATCAAACTTTTTATTCCATTCTTTGTGGTTTTTCAGATCTTAAATCTCTTATTCATCTCATAATCTTCACTGAGATCATCTTTTCAAACATTTGTTGATGATGCTTTTTCTACAACTGCTTCAGGCCACTGTCATTGTTCACCGGCTCCCTGCTTTCAAGCAACGACGACTCAGGCTACTCTCATGCCGGCCACTGTCATTGTTCACCGGCTCCCTGCTTTCAGGCAACTTTGAACCCGGCTACCACTTGGTATCTGGTTCTGTCAACGGTTTTGTCTGCTTAGTATGTGTTGTTCCCTGGCTCCGTGTTTGTAGTCCGATAATCGTTTATAATCCCACTACTAGACAAGTGGTGGAACTGCCTAAAGTTACGTCCAACTACATGTACGCACGTCTTGGGTACGATCCAGTCAAAGATCAGTACAAGGTGTTGTGTGTGGTGATGGCCCCGAAAATTAGCCAATCGGAGCATGTCGTTTGCACTGTGAGTTCATCTGAGAAACAAGAGTGGAGAAAGATCGAGAACACAACCGGAGGCAACTATCACTTTGTCTACGGAGACACATACATTGATGGTGCTATATACTACGGAGTTGGAAAGTCAGGTATAGTTAAGTTCGTTAGATCAGAGAAGACTGAGTCTATTAAAACAACCCAAGAGTCCCATATCGACAACATACCACCATTCCACTCTTATAAATTACAACGGAAAATTGGGCGGTGTAGATTATCATTGTCACAGAAAATTCGATGACATTGTGGGTTCTTGAGGATGTGGAAAAAACAGGAATGGTCGAGCATGACGTGTGACTTACCTTCTAGGTGGGAAGATTTATTTGGTGTTTACATAAGGTCCAAAGGAGTGAGTCAAACGGGCGAGCTTATGGTGTTCTTTCCGGGGTTAAAGCCATCTAAGCCATTTTATGTTTGCTATTATGATTTTAATAAAAGAGTATAAGAAAAGTAGAGATCCATGGGATAGGTGAGCTAACTGATATGGAGATATTATATTTTACAGGTTGCACTGAGAATATTAGGTGTGCTGGTTTTTTTTGTAATAACTATTTTTCAACGTTTTATTAGTTCCATTCAATTTGATCATGAGTTTATTATCAGCTTTTGTTAAAACCGATTAAATCCTAGATTTTTTTTTTTTTGAAGATGTTAGGTTGCTTTTTTCAAAATTTCTAGCTGGGATTCATTACAACTTACTCTAAGCACTCACTGTAAACATGGCTTCACAGGTAAAAGAACATGCTCATCAAACAAGACACTGAAATAATTTTAAAATTGCATAATGACTTATATTTTATAACATATAAATATAAATACAATATATATGATGCACAAAACAAAATACAAACATATAATCAAACTTATAGAAAAACCAAGGACGTAGCAAATTATAAGAACAATTACAAGTATTGGAAAATGTAAAATAACTACATAATAAAAAATAAAATTTCTTTATTAGCTATATAAACATATGATTTTTAGTAAAAATAAAAAATTGAATAATAAATATATTTTAAAATAATTTACATAAATAGAGATGAAACGTAACTTTTTTTTTGCATTCCGCCCGTAGGGCGGGCCAATCCTAGTAAGCTATAAACCTTTTGTTTGGTTCTGGCATCGTTAATTAGCAGTTTAGCATAACAGATGATGGCATTAATTTGTATGTGAAAGAAATGAGGTTGATTCACTGAGAAGTGAATGAATATATTTTGGTTGTTAATATTCCCTCTGTTTTATAATAAGTATCGTTTAACATTTTTTACATATATTAAAAAACTGTTAAATTTTATATTTTATCTTTATTTAATATAATTTTTGTTTAATTTTATTAATTAGTGAAAAATAAAAAATAAGGATAAAATTTGAAACTTTAATTTTGTTGAATATGTGAAATGATCATTCTTTTTTGTAACTTAGAAATGATCATTCTTTTATATTTATAATAAATAATAAGTTTTGTGTAATTGACTAAATAAATTCTTCTACATATTCTGCATCTAGCATTAATGTTCCATTAGTCGTGCTTCTCTTTGTGCTGATCCCATTCATTTTGCTACTTTGGACTTCGGAGGAATGTAAAGATTGACTATCATATGAAATAGGAAACCTTTAAAATCTCCTTTTAAGACACATTTTTCTTTTTTTTTACATGATAGGACACATTTCGTTGGGGAAGACACTTTCCTATGAAAGAGAAAGTTTTTGTGGACACTTTTGCCCTTAAAAAATCGGTTCACGTGTTCGACTTCTTAGACAACTAACCACAATTGAAAGTTGGTTTATGGAAAAGTGGGAATAATTGTGGCCACACAATTGAAATTTAAAATGAAAACCTATGAATTTATGGGCTTTTGTTTATGGCCGTTTGATTGAAAAGCAAAACAAGATCAAAGGTTAAGACTTTTTTCAACATATTTATTTTGTCATTATCTCATATTATAATATATAAAATCAATAAAATATATATATATATATATATATATATATATATATTAGAAAAAGTTCTATATTTTGAGATCCATATAAAGATATATTTATTTTAACATTTTAAAATTGAATTAAATGAACAAACTTTCGTGGACATATATTGTGGACAGTTTAATTTTAAAGAACGAGTTGTGGATGTGGATGGTATAACTTTTTAAAAAATCAGTTGTGGACGTCGTTGTTAAAAAATTGAGTTATAGATGGTGTGTATCAAATAACATCCACAAACAAAACTTGAGTGCATTACATATTTGTGACCACATTTGTAGATGAAAATGTTATGAGCAGAAAAAAATTGTCGACACATCTTGTGGATAGGGGGAAAAGGATTGCTGAGTAATCAGCAAAAATGTGAGGTGTGGATGTGGTTATCATCTAAATAAAAAAAAAACATTTTGCACATTTTAAGAATCTTGGATGAAAGAGAGAATAACCAAAACGTGAGGGACCACAATTGCAAAAAACTGAAAATTAGCCATTGTTGCTCTTGCTATCGAGCATGACCCAGCTCTGGTTAGAATTGTTTTTTTTGGTAACAAGGGGAAGTTTAGATAAAGTGTTCCAGTAGTAGTAAATGATCCATTGTAATATTTGAAAAATAAAAAGTGACCTGAGAAGTAATTGTTTCAACCTTTAATTGTTTAGTGGATCCGATAATATCAAATGATTATATTTTGTAGGCTTTTCACTCCTTTCTAGTTTCTCAAAAAGAATTATAAAGCCCATCATAAACTTACGAGCCACTCAAGAGGAAACATTCTACTGTTTAGTGGACTTATCTCTCAATATATCAACAATCGGTTAGAGTTATTCTTGTGGCCTTTCAATCTTTTCTAGTTTCCCAAAAAGAAATCTAGATTTTTTGTATGATTTAATATAAAATTAAACACTGTTTTCAGTTTGCAGGTCATCCGTTGTTCTATCAACAATCGGTTAAAGTTATTCTTGTGGCCTTTCAATCTTTTCTAGTTTCCCAAAAAGAAATCTAGATTTTTCATTTTTGTATGATTTGATATAAAATTAAACACTGTTTTCAGTTTGCAGGTTATCCGTTGTTCTATCAGTATTATTTCTTTGTTGTAAAAAAAAATTGTCAACATGGTTGATTAGATTTTTGTCGAAAGACGGTCATATATCGAATTACCAAATAAATTAGTCATGTTTTATAGTTAATCGAATGACAAAGTAAAACATATATACAGTTAACATGCTCTATCCCTCGCGGCAAGGCTATTCCTCGTGGATCTGCCTTTAGGCCCACTGTTTGATGGACCCTACCATGTAATCTCTTAATCGGGGCCGTCTATTTCTTTGAATGTTACAAATACAGTTCACGTTTGGTCCCCTACCGCCACCGGTTTCTTCGTTGTAGCACTTATCAATCATCGTGCCTTTGTTTTAGGAAATCATTTTTGTGACAACTTTTATGATGGATATTGGGACTAGTTTTATTTTACTACAATGTATGAAACATTCCAAATTCCAATAAAGTAATTTTATAGACCACTCACACTAAATCCATGAAAATACATATTGTATGTTACGAAGTGAAACACACTCATTTTTAATTGCAAGCAATTTATCCTGAGTATAAAACTGATATCTGTTGCTAAAAAAAACTGATATCTTATATGCCACAACACCCTCAAACCATCCTAAATCTTCATACAGAGGAGACAAGCCACGCTCAAGGCCAGAACACTCTCCTAATACAAATATGTCTTTTCCCTCACTAACTGACTACCACACCACTGACCTTAACTTCACATAAGCTCAACGACGAGGGAAGCTACCACGTCTAATACTAGCACGGATTTTACGGTTAGTTCCTCTCGTTATTAAGCAAAAAAACTCTATCTTAGGGAAATTGCATATAGTATACACAAAAAAACAAAATTTATTAACTAACTAAAAACACCCCTTCTCTCCTGCTTTCTCTTCTTATCTCTCTCTCTATTCTCTCTCCCAAAATCTAATTAAAATTTTTTTTTGGTTATTAAGCAAAAAAAACCTATCTTATATCAATGTTCCAAAACTTTAAAAAACAAACACTGCATATGAGTTTTCTTTGCAACTCCTTAACTACCTAACATTGCAAAATAACAGTTGACAAAAAGACATAATCCTAATCTAAATAGAAGAATATGGTATGCCTTTCAACCTCCACATACTTGCTGATTAGCTTCAGTATACTTGACTTTGTATCAGTAACAACCATAAATGTTTTCTCTTATAACTATTTCTTTTGAGAGAGCTCGATATCGCTTTAGTATGAGATATGCATGCATGTCTTCCGTGATTTCCTTTCAAGTTCGAAAGACTATTGTTTCCAAAGGCAAAATAACACATAACCTAGCTTCATACATAACAATATCATATGTTTGAGGATCAATTACCATTAGTTTACTAACCAACCACATACGAATTTCAAACGACCAAACTTATTAGGTCCATGTTCTGTTTGTGTTCCTCCCCCCCCCCCCCCCACTATGTTATCAGCCCCACTCGTTAATATGAGATGGTTCATTCTGCAATATTATAAAACAAGTCAGTTTTGTAGGCATAGAAATAGATTTTCTAACCTACTCAATTCTTTTTTTCTTCTAAAAAGTTTCAAAATTTTGATAACTTTTTTGTTTGCAAAAATGTGGTGAAAATCATATGCATTTGCCATCTTCACAGATTCCAAAAGCCAACCTAAAATGTATGCATCATACTCGTGAACTCTATGAAAGTCTTTTTCAATAAAACTCTATGAATGTAGCTTTTGCAAATAATTTATATGTGTAACCTTTATACAAGTAGTTTTTGCAATAGACGATTCAAAACTGCTGAAGATGGTACATGGATCATTAAAACAATATGTTTGTAGTCATTTTAGAAATGTAAGAAGTTTAATATATGTACATATTATCTCATTTATTCCATCCCCAAACAATACAGTTATGTATAAGCCAACATAGAATACTCGTATACAACTGTGATATATTTGTTCACATAGATTCTCAAAAACCGTTTTAATTGTTTGAGTCGTTTTAGATTCTTTGTATTGTTGATAAAAAAGAAGAAAAATACCTCATATATTGTTCCCCGGATAATACACCAGTCTTGAAAGTAGAATCGGTTTATTCATTATTGTCTTCTATTGTTTGGTTGGAAGGCCATCACTTCTCCAGCCAAACTTGGAACATACCAGTGTACCAATTACCACATAAAGGAACTTACAACTCACGATCTCATCAAAAATATTTGGCGGTGATAAGCTACATATTAGGACATTTCCAACCCCGGATTTGTGGGTTCATTGGCAAGTCCTTTAACTAAATACACCAAAGTTATTTAACGATTTTAGCTTGCAAATCTACATTTTAATATTTCTGTGATGTCAACTGATTCCACAATTCTGTATGTGGATCCACCACTAAGTAGAGTTGAAACATTTTTACTTCATAATCAATTTTATTTTATTTTAGAGAAAAATGAAGTTTTATACTAGTGAAGATACTCTTAGACGGTGCAACATAGAACAAGAGACAATTAAATGTAAGGGAAGGTGGTAATTAAGAGCTGGAAAGAAGTTGATACTACTGGCCGAATGATTTGGTGAGCGGCCTCCGCTTCCTGTCTTTATGTCAACAACATAATCACTATTTACAACTCCTTTAGGTTATTCTCCACTCCGGCTTTTGCTTTACAGCGGTCATGGTTTCAAAGAGAGTTTTCATTTAAAATTCGATATCGCCAAGTGGCAAGTGACAACATATTCCCATATTAAATAGATAAAAACAATTTTTGCATTTACTAACATTCAATGATACACAGTCGAAGATAAACACAATAAATGATTCCTGAAATTGACCGGTAACATATTAATGTCAACAACCAGAAGACAAAATTAATAGATAGAATCTTTGTATGATAAAGAGAAATCGACGAGAAAGATGTTAAGAATACAATTTTATTTTCCAATCATTTAGCAAGAAAAAAGATCTAAAATATTTTATGATTTAGAAAAAGAATTTCTCATTCTCAGCGATTCTTATCTTGTTTGGAGTTGTTAAGCTCATAAGCTGGATACACTGATTAAGGAGGCTGTCGAAATATTCAAACCTGAAAAACCGAATTCAAATCAAAAAAGTTATATCAAACTCAAATTAAAATTAATAAAATATCCAGACAGATATAAATTTTAGTATATGAAAGACCAAACTCAAATCCATTCCAAACTGGAAAAATACATTTACACATTTATATACTTAAATTTATAAATTATTTTTAGATTTAATATTTAAAATCCAAAATGTTCACAATTATCCAAATATTAGATAACTAAAAGTAAATATTTAAAAATATTCAAAATTACTCAAAACACCAAAACATCAAAAGATATTAAATATCTTTTGATTTATATAAAACAAACTAATTCTCTGTCTTAATGTTCAAAATTTAACATACACTATTTTTATAATGTATGTTATCTTTATTTTCAATTTTAAAATTTTTAAGGTATATTGAAAAAATGTTTACATAATTTAAATGAATATCTAAACACAAATCTAGTATGCAAAATTTGAACCGAATACAAAACAAAATTTATAAATATTCAATGAGATTTAAATCTTTAATTTTAAAAACCCAAAAACTATGCAGACCCAAACAGAACTAGAACTAATAGCCAAATGTTCTCTCTACTAATTAACAAAGACAATTTAATCATCAAATTAGACTAACCTAAAGGAGTTGTAAATAGTGTAAAAAGTTAAAACGATAGATTTAATAAAATTTGTAAACATCGGATGTTTAATTGTATGATTGGTACTGTACAGTGAAACCTCTATAAATTAATAATGTTAGGACTACACCAAAACTATATTTTGTATTAATTTATAGAGATTATTAATTTATCGAGATACTAATTGAACCAAAAATCCAATTTGGGACTATGAAATTATATTAATTTATAGAGATATTAATCTATCGATTATTAATTTAAAGATGTTATACTGTACTTTTATTTTAGTATCTATTTAATCTATTAAAACTGAAGTACATTTAGTAATTAACCTTAATTTTTCCTAAATAATTATAGTTTGTGCCATTAGATTTAAAATAAATAATTAATTCAAATTACAATTACTAAAATCTACATATATGATTTATTAGTTTCCAAAATAAAATATTCAAAAATGTTACCTACAGGCTACATCCACGCAAGACTAAAAAAAAAGTATCAAGCAATACAATTCATCAAGTCGTACTAATAAATCCAATAATTCCTAAACTCACTCGCATTCAATTCTTTCCCAATTACAAGGAACCAAGCGTCACCAAAAATATATCCATTAACTAAAAAAATTGGAATAGTCTTCAAATCAATACTTGGAAATCACGTTTACCTAAAATTTGTTGTAAAATATCCCGATTTTTATGATGATTAAACCAAACAAGGAATGTGTAGTTAATAATTCAAAACTGTTTATGCCTATATCCATTGATTCTTCTGATCACAACTAACAAAATATTTACTTAATATCTATAATTTAAAAATATTATGTGTCTATAATAATCATAAACAAAATTTAAACTTTATATATATATTTTAAATAAAAATAATAATTTAAAGTTGATTTATATCAAAAACTAATTCAAAATATACATATTTTCAAAAATTTATTTTTACTAAAATATTTTTCAATAACCATTATTAAATTTTTTTTCAATATATATATAATAACAATATAATACAAAGCCAAATTTCATATACCAACTTAAACTATGATTTTTTATATTTCACATTAAATGTTTAAAATATAATATATGTGATTATTTATATGATAGTACGTATAAAACACTATTAATTATATGTTTATTCTGTTTTTAAAGGAAAAAATAGATTGTGAATTAGAGGTGAGCTTTCGGGTACCTATTCGTATTTGGTTCAAGTCTATTTGGGTTTCGGATTTTCTGAGTCAAAGATTTTAGTCTCATTCGGATATTTCTAAATTTTAGTTCGGATTCGATTCAGATTTTTTCGGGTTTAAATGACCCATTTAAATTATTTTACAAATTCATTATATACTTTAAATTACTCAAAATATATAAACAAAATAATATGTTACATATAAATTTGAATAACATATATCAGAATACATAAACTTAATGTATAAATGGTTTAATTTAAATATTGAGACAATTGGGTGAATATACCATTTACACACCAAAATTAAATAAATACCCATTTGTATCAAAAACCCTTGTTTTCTGTAGTTTTTTTGCTATATTCTTCCAGAAATACCCCTACATGAAGACACTTCATATGAAAATTCATAAACACATGGTCACAACTGAACACTTTTGTCATCTCTCTTTGTCTCTCTTCGTATTTTCTTCTCCATAATGTCTCTTTTTCTTTTTTCACATCTATGTTTCCAGAAAAAACTCAAAATAAAAAAGAAACAAAATCTCTTGTTTTGTCTTCACAGTCTCCTAACAATTTTGAGCTTCAACAGCGGCAAAACGAGTACGATTGTATTGGGCATCAAAACTCAACAATAATTTATCGAATTGGAAGAAAAGTTTTACAATTTCAGCAAAAGATTCACATATACCGATGAAAGACTTCGAAAGACGCAAGAAAATTGGAACAAAGCTGTGTTTGAAAATAGAACAATGTACAAGCTAGATTCTAAGGTTCGAGTAAAAAAAATAGTTATCTTCTAATGTTAAATTGTACTCCCTCCGTTTCATATTAAGTGTCGTTTTAGAGAATTTTTTTCGTTGCAAAATAAGTGTCGTTTTAGAGTTTCAATGCAAAATTTATTAATTTTATTCTCCATTCTATTTTTCTATTGGTTGAATTGTATCGGTAATGATGTTTTTATATTGAAAATATGCAAAATTAAATGCTTTCTTAATCCGTGTGCACAAGTCTAAAACGACACTTATAATGAAACAGAGGGAGTAAGTAATACTTTAGAGTGTATTCATAGTAGGTAACATATACATTATTGGTTAATGTTATTGTTTGATTGTAAAACATTTTGTTAGAGTCCATATTTTAGAGATATATGGTTTGATGCATTGTGTATCAACTGATACATTATTTGATATATAGTTTGATACATTGTATATTAGCTGATAATTATTTTGTTAACAGGTTATATTTATGTGTAGGTGTTAAAGAAATTAATAACATACATGATAGTGAATATTCATTATTTTGTTATCAAAACAATGTATCAACTAACGAAAACATGTATCACGTAACAATCCATGTATCATCTAACAAACATTGTATCAAATAATATATCATGTAACAAACTATGTAGCAGCTAAAGAAGACCATATATCAATCAATATATCATGTAACAAAATCATGTATCAGCTAATATCTTTGTTCTGAAATTCGCTAGGCACTACGCGTGCGGCACACACGGGCCTAGCGATTTATTGTAAAAGCGGGAAAAAATCGGAGAGTACGCGGGGAGGAATTTTTGTATTTTTATACGTATAAATACCATATTTTATACATATGAATTAATATTTTAAGTTGTAGTAGCTATATATCTATAGTTTCATATTCTATAAATATAAATTAACATTTTCTTATGTATAAAATCAATTTTCACAACTAACATCTCTTTTAAAAATATTATGTGGTGTAGCGATTTAAGATTGCTTTTACATTGTAGAGATAATGGGTTCCTCAAAATTATAGCGATGTATTTTTTTATGATTTTTTATTTAAGCCAAAATAGAGGGCAATATAGTATTTTGATTCATCATCTTCCTAAGCCATAGTTCTGTAAATTTTTATGTTTGCCGTCAGCCATTGTTTTTAGATGAAGCATCTGCATCAATTTCTTTTGACAATTCTTACAATCAATTAGTGCTTTTTCTACCCAGACACATGAGACACAGCGATGTGATATAAGAAAACTTGTTCAATGTTTTTTATTTTTTCCAATCTCAGATTGTTTCAATGGATCCTATTGAGACAAACAATGACAGAGATACGGAGGGACCGGCCGTTGAGGAGAAATTAAACTGGATGGGACCACCGCTTGGAAACGGAGATGGCGACGGACTACGCGGGTTAAAGCAATTAAACGCCCGAGTTTCCTTATTCAACGCTCACAGCGGAAATTAGGCGTGTTACTGTTTGAAACAACCGAATCAGTGATAATCGCCACGTTCACCATCCGTTGAGCGCAAATGCGGCCGTATAATCGTCAACTCGCCCGCGTTTTAGAACAAGGGCTAATATATCATGTATTGACTAACAATGACTATTTTGTAACAACTTAACTAATTTTATCAATTAGCAAAATTCTGATAGTGATATCTAACAAAACAATTATCCTAGATGGTGATATAAAAATAAGATCAACTAAACTTATATAATGTCAATCGGCCTCGACGTTAATCTGAAATAGCTGCAGTGGCTTTTTCTATGTGTTTTTGTAAAAGAAAATTGGATCACTTTCCTTATTAAACTTCCGTTTATGATCGGGATCAATCTCGGAGGATTCTAGCAACGTCTTGGTGATCGCAAGCTCTTCCATCCTAAAACTGAAATTATTATGGATCTCTCTACAATGACTGAACTGAAGAAAAAGGTTCTCAATGAATGACAAATTTGCAGAGGAGTGTAGTAGAGAAGAAGGAAACAAAGATGGAAAGGAAAGAGACGATGAATACGGAGAAAAAGAAAGATGATAATATAAAATATATAATGTGGAGTCTATGCTAATAATATATCAGTAGGGTTAGAATTGGGATTTTGAAAATCGAATAGTGGATCGGGTAGATAGCTAATTTCGTTTCTTTTGGTGTATATGACACCTAATTTCTCTTAAATAGAATATTTGGGTAGAGAATCAATAATTATCTAAGTATTTTTGGTGTTTTTAGTATATTATAACTATTTTAGATATTTATATTTGACTATTTATATATATTTTCAATTATCTAAACCAACTTAAAAGTACCATATGTATTCTGGATTTTTTATATTCTTTAAATCTTAAAAAATAATATATATATATATATATATATAAGTATATAATTTTTTTTCAAATACATTTGGGTATCCGAAATACTTCGGTTCGGATCAGATTTAGTTTAAGTTATCTAAATACCAAAATTTTGAATAATTTGAATATTTATCAATTTCAGTTCGGGTTGGTACTTCTTTTTAGATCGGTTCGATTTTTTGGATTTTTGTCCAATTCTAATATTAACATTAAAAACAAATAGCAATACATTTTATAAAAAAGATACACCCGCACGGGCGTGCGGATCAAAATCTAGTATATACTATTAAAGCAGAATCCCTAATAGGATTATGCCACTGATTTAAAAGTTATTTACAAGTGAATGCCATTCCTTTATTTAGATTTTTTCAATTATTTTTGCCAACTATTAATCAACCAATTATGATATCCAGTTCAACCATTTACGGAAGGCCCATCGAATTAAATTATGACAACAAAACTCAAGCTCCATAAAATTATAAATCTAACCCCTATATACGTTAATTTTGATTTACTCACATTAATGAGATTTTTGAATTGGGTTAATTTGCTCAAAACCAAAGAACAGTTATGAAATTAGCTCAGTACCAAGTACAGTAAAACATATGGTTTTATTGGCATTAGGGGTGATATATAATGACGAAAGTAACCTTAGAAGTTGTTGATAAAACTTGTAGCCTATAGGGAAGTACATCTAATAGCTGGGGGAGAAGGATTTTATTAGATTTGCCGTATCTTGTAAAGATTTAGTTTAGATTTAGCTATTTTCTAGATAAATTAAAGTTGTACAGTGCCTTGTGAAGTTTAATAGAGAGAAAATACTAAGACAATTTCTTCTAATCTCTGAAGGGGGAGGGGGTTATTACAACCGACGTCGCCATCCTAGCCATGTCCAAAAAGTAAATTGGATTTACTAGTCATGGAGGAGGTGCTTTTTAAACTGTTTTGCTAAAGTTTACACTTAAGTTTGAGTATGCTTGTTTTTTGCTTCAGTTTGAAGCATTAGATTAATAGTTTGTTTTGTCATTTAGAATGTCTCTGACTTTGTCTAATATTTAAATAGATTTGTTTTTCCTGTTCAATTTTCTGCAATATTAACACAAAGATCTTAAAGTGATGAGATTTGAATGAATAAAGAGGCAAAAAACTGGTAACAAAGCCTCTGTACGTACTCTGGTGTCGAAATGTGAAGAAGAAGAAGAAGAGGTTGCGTCATGGGCGATAGTGCAGACTTGTTAGCTGGCCAATATTTTGGTTGTTCCAGCTACAAAAAGAAGAGCGATGGTTTCCAGACGTATTAGCCGGCTAATATTTTGGTTGCTCCAGCTACAAAAAGAAGAGCGATGGTTACGTCATGGGAGGTAGTGCAGACGTATTAGCCGGCCAATATTTTGGTTGCTCCAGCTACAATATATATTAACTGAATAAACCATGTATAGTTATCAACATTTTATATGAGACATGATATCCGACTTAGCCGTTTAAGAATGCATCTCAGTAGAAATGGGGAATGTGGATGTGGAGAGCTAACTATGACAAAGCTGACATTAGGATGTAGAGATATGGGGAACATGGAAAAAGAAAGCAGCTGCGAAGGGGAATGACACATATTGTATTGGATTGTTAAGCTATATTTTCATAACCGGCTAACCTCGCATTTTTCACTTAGCGGTAAAGTTATTACGTATGCTTTAGCTGGATAATTTTGTAATTGTTGTCACCTGTAAATATTAGGAAATTGGTTTGACCTTAAATTACGGGTACGTCTAATGTTTCAACAATGTCAAGCAGAGAGAGTGGACAACATCTAAAACATAAATCCTAAACCCTAAACCGTAAACCCTAAACACAAAATGCTAAACCCTAAACCTAATATGCACCCCGGAACCCAAAGGGTCAAGAGTAAACACTAAAATCTTAGCACTTACCCCCATAAACATATTAATTGAATGAAAATATAAATTATTATACTCTAAATCATGTACTCTTATTCACAACCGTCCCCCAATTGCTGAACGTCAGTATAAACAAGTTATACAGAAAAATTATTTATAAAACAGTCAGGTATTTTCATCACCGGCTAACCTTGCATTTTTCACTTAGCGGTAAAGTTATTATGTACGATAGGTTGTCAATTTTGTTGTTAAATGTGTAACTTGTTTGATAGCTTGTTAACGGTAATGAGAAACCAAACTTTTGAATAAAAACATTTAGTATGCTACTTGTCATAGCATTTTTCTCCTTTCTAGTGACTTCATTACTTTATCTTGCAATTTCTTTTCCTTTTTGGTGTGGTTATTTAAAGGGACCCTTATTTGAACCCTTATATTAACATACTTATGCTCAATCCTACCTCTAAACCTACTATAGGTACATATGTTTGTTGGTACATATGAAATTGTTGGACAGCTAATATAATACTTACACCATTTAGAAAATGGATTACTCGAGATAACACTCTAAATTTCCTAACTAGTAAATTATGTAACTGTCTATTATTTTTTCGTTTGTGACAGTGCATCAAAAAGTTATTGTAGCCGTCTAACAAAACTTACAATACAGTTTCTTTATTTATAACACATATATTTGTTGTAAATGTCAAATGGTTGGACAGTTAATATCATATATACACGGTTAAAAAATGAGTTTACTTGGAATAAAAATTGATTTGCTGGTAGTGTCAGGTTATTAGACAGTTAATATAATATTTATATGGTCAACAAATAAGTTATTTTGGATAAACAAGTTTGAATTATGGTATATCACATTCTTTGGTACCATAAGAATCGAAATCATAATTATGATATATGAAATGAACATACAAATAATGTATATGTACATATATTCGTTGGTACATATCAAATTGTTGGACATCTAATATAATACATACACCTTTAGAAAATGAATTACTTGAGATAACACATTAAGTATCCTGACTAATAAATTATTTAACCGTCTATTATTTTTTGGTTAGTGACAGTGCATCAAAAATTATTGTAGCCGTCTAACACAACTTACAGTTATAACACATGTAAATGAAATGATTTTCGTCTATTTACTGGTTCTTTTAACTGGCTTTGACATCTACGTAAGATAATAGCTGGTTAAAATTTATATTGTCTCGAAAATATATGTAAATGTCTATCCAACAAAAATAACATCTAACAGTTTCTTCCACCATGAGCACTTTACTCATAACCACCATCAAAACACAACATCCTCGCACTGCATCGCAATGTTGTTCTTTCTGACAAAACCATGTACTCCAAAACAAGAAAGCTCGACCGATCTGTGTTGGGATCGAACTAGAGATTTCATTACCAGACATATTTAAAGTGACGAAGTAAAGAACTTAAAAGCAGATTTGAGAAGGAACCATACCAGAAATATCGTTTCCTGAGAAGGAACCATAGCAGATTTGTGGTACGGCGTGACCCTAACTCCGACAGGTTCATTCCCTAAAACGAAAATCCAATCTAGGATACAGAGAGGGGGGGCTGATTGATCGTCAGACTCCATTTTTTAGTGAGGTTTCTGTGGAAAAGGGTTTTCTGAAATCAATTAGGGGATAATGAGAACAGAGAGCGAGTCTATGGAGAGAAGGAAATGAGGATTATGTCGGAACCCGATAGACACTATGCTTTAGCGAAGAGGATTTTGTAAATCCTTTTTCATATATTTAGATTTTCTTTCTGACAAAATCTTAAATTCTGTACTTCATATCTTTTTTTTCGATTTTGTATACTCAAACATAATAAAAACCGTAGGGGCAGCAGAGTCTTTCGTTATTAGTGAACAGTATCCTTAAATGTGTGTTTTGGTCTTCAGCTAAATAACGAAGATTCCTTTGGTACACATCCAAATTTCTCTTCATATATTTACAAATACAAAGTTCTGAACATATAATAACATATTAACATTCACCCCGACAAAGTTTATTTTATGTTATATATTTTTAGTGAATTGATATTACTCACAACAAAGAAGTTTAACCGTAACATCAAACTCCAAGCCCTAAAACATAAACCATATACCATGTATTTAGTCAAAAATCATCACATCTGTTTAAATTCTATAAATATAAAATAGTTCTTGGAAAACATTAATTTTTTTTAAAGATACGATTTTATGATTGATTTTGAATTTTAGGTATTTTGTAACAGTATTTCGATGGAACATATTTCAATTGGGAAGAGATGATATAATTTCTATTAATTAATATTTCCATTTAGTGTTAAATTTTATCCTATTTTAAAGATGGTAACAAAACGTTAGAATTTTTTTTTTCCAAATTATACGAGATATACTTTCATGGTAACTGTATTATCTTTCTAAAAAACTTAATATTAGGAAATAGGAAGGTTTGGTTAACATTCACGATCTTGAATATGAATATATTAAATTTGCATTCCGAAGATATAGTACATTCCTTAATTTATAGTAACCTATTATTCCTAGAAATAACTTGTGTAACACTAAATTAATCATTAATTACTTGATATTTGTCTTTAACTTTCAAAATATTGCTATCCACCAAATATAGGAACTTTAATAACTTTTACTATTTTATGGGATACGAATATCTTGATTAGATTAAAAATAAATATTTCAAATCCTAATTGTTTAAAAATCCACGCGTAGTAAAACATATATTGAAAATCCTAATTATTAAAAATGATTAAAATGCGAATATTAGATCCCATCAATTTTTTATAAGCATAGTAAAATATTTCAAATCCTAATTATTTAAAATGATTAAAATGTGAATATTAGATCCCATCATTTTTTTATAAATATTTCAAATATTAATTATTTAAAAATCCACGCATGGTAAAATATATATTGCAATGCCTAAAGATTTAAATGAAGGCTTATACAAATAACACAACCATAAATAATACAAATAATCAAAAGAATATATTTCTACTCTAATTTTATTTAAATTTAGTTTTATATGAATATGAACAATATGATTAATTTTATAAATTATATTACGTTGATTTCAATTTATAAAATAATGGAGAAAAAATTGCCTATATTATTTAATTTGAAAATTTAAAATAGAAATCATCACTAATAGTATAGATTCCGCAATTTAAAAACTTATTCCCCAAGCAATTTCAATGCTAATATATTGGCTTATAAGAACTGATATTGTACGATCCTCTGATATATGGTAACTGAATTTAGTTGACTTAATTTTATCTTTCTGGGTCCAGTAATACAATGCAAATAGATAATTTTAACTATTTTCCCTTAAGCTCAAATTTTTGTATTTCTGTTGGATCTATCAAAAGTTCATATTGTTTAACACAATGTTAGTTTTTTTTTTCTCGACATCATACAATGTTAAATCTGAAATTATAAATAAAATCACTTTATTTGTTTTCACCGAATCATCTGTTCTTTTATGCATTTGATTTCAATTAAAGCACATATCCCGAATTTTTCATATACTTTTGTCTCTTTATTTTTTTTGTATAGTTGTGTTCTTCATTCTTATTTATATACTTGTGTTATTCTGTCATCATTTTTATCGTCTCTCCTTTTTCATTTCCAATTTTTTTCAGTTCTTAAATTATAATTCTTTGTTTCTATTTTTGACAATCGACTGATGAAACTTTTACATTGAAAAGTATAAAATATCTACTATATATTTCCAAACAAATCTCACCGAATTTCTCATCATCAAAATAGAATTAAATAAAAAAAAAATTTCAAGTTATTTCATCAAAATATTTATCAACTACAAAACGGATTAAATAAACATACATATATGGACTAACAAAGAGTTAATAATTTTATAAAACAAAAACAATCCCGCGCTTTTTAAAGCGCGGGTCAAAATCTAGTTCACTTTGTGGGTGATTGGTTGGGTTGTAAGAAGTGGCTTTAGCTTTAATTTTTGTATACAACCCTAAATATCATCAATCATTCTTTATATTAATTTTTATAGGTACAACCAAAAAAGTAAAGTTACAGCAAAAAAGAATAAAAAAATGGCTTTAAAAATCTTGTTTTCTAATGCTCCATTTTTTTTTTTAGCTGTAGCAAATTTTAAAGCTACATCTCTTAAAGTTAAATCAAAATATTTTACAAATTTTAAAGCTACATCTCTTAAAGCTAAATCAAAATATTCTACTGACTAAAATCTAAAGTAAATTTTTTACATTTATAGCTCAACCAATCACCCCATTATTTTCTAAGCATAATATGGAAATATAATGTTTTCCTTAAGAAAAAAGTGAAGAATTATATTTTGCTTTTCTATTTGATAGCATGAAAAGTGTTCTCCTTAAGCTATTATAAATGAAAAAGTAATGTATACAGTACCTTTTTTCTAAAACTGTTTTTCTAATGTATACAGTATTTCGTATTAATATTTCAAATTTAGAAAAATCCGTATTAGTATCTATGTATATAATCGCAAATATCTAGCTTATCTAAACGACCAGATATTTAAGGATTAGATCAACTGATCAAGGCTATTTATCATCTAATATTACGGCTAAGATCCCACCACTTTGATATTAAAAACGTTTAGTTAGAAAAACTTTTTTTTTGGAACTTAACGGATACGTAAAACAAAAGAGAAAGCAAACAAAATATAAAAGAGTGAGAAGAAGAGGACAGAGAGAAGAGACCTTCAAAAACTCAATTACAAAAGGCTGTTGCTTCGATTCAACCCCCAACAAGTAAAAATAGGTTCAATCGAAGAACCCCACCGGAGTTCCACAGAGGAACTGCATCAGTCGCGTTCTTGCTGCGGCTTGAGGAAGAAGAAGAAGAAGAGTAGCAATAACAATAACAACCACAAGGAAGAAGAAGAAGAGAAACCGAAGATGCAGAGTAGAGATCCTGCTCAGCCTCAGAACCAGCACATGGTGAGCTTCAGCTTCAGCAGTCAGATGTCTAGAGAAGAGGAGGAGATGGCTCGTTCTGCTCTCTCTGCGTTTAGGGCTAAAGAGGATGAGATCGAGAAGAGGAAAATGGAGGTTCGTGAACGGGTCAAGACTCAGCTTGGTCGTGTCGAGGAAGAAACCAGACGTCTCGCCAACATCCGCGAGGTTTGTTTGATTCTTGTCATTTTTTTCTTTTCAAAACAGAGCAACGATCCTCTGTTTCCAACTCTGTCTCTGGTAGATACTCTGTTTTATTTAGTTAACTAACTCGTAAATGACTTATTTATTGGCTAATTAAAATCAAGATCTTATATTTGTAAGCTAATGGGTTTGCATGTACTCTATTTGTTGAACAAATAACCAAGTTTTTGTAAGTTAAAAGCTAAGATTAAACTTGCAAAGCGACTCTATGATCTGAACATGAACATTATTAGCTTTTTCTTCTTGTTGGGCTACAAGTCAAGGGTTTTGAATTTTGCGGAAATGATGATTGTTTCAGGAGCTTGAGTCAATGGCAGATCCAATGAGGAAGGAAGTTTCTTGGGTGCGTAAGAAGATCGATAGCGTCAACAAAGAACTCAAACCATTAGGCGCAACAGTTCAAAAGAAGGTAAAACATATCTTTCACGAGTAAAGTTTTGGTCTTTACCAAACTCAAAACTCAAAAATGTCAGCTCAATAGGTTTGGGTTGTTAATTGTTATGATATATATATATATATATATATATATATATATTTAATGTGGGTTGTTATGATATTTGTGGATGACATGAAACAGGAAAGGGAGTACAAAGCAGCATTGGATACATTCAATGAGAAGAATCGTGAGAAAGTTCAGCTGCTCACCAAGCTAATGGAGGTTAGTTTCGAATTCTCGGTTCTAATTTCACTGAAGCAAAGGAGTTGAACACATACACTAACCGGTGTTGGTTTGTTTGTTTATTATAAATTTCTCCCTGGGAGATGGGACAGTTGGTTGGAGAAAGCGAGAAGCTGAGGTTGAAGAAGCTTGAGGAGCTTAGCATGAACATAGAAACCGAGTGAGACTCTTATCTCACAGACATAAGACCAACCAGTGAAGAACTAACTGGGCTTATTAGGTTATGTACTTATGTTATGGCTCTATTTGATGTATTTTTTTTATTTGTCTTTTGTCTTTTAAGTGTTTTTAGTTTTCCAAAATGGTTTGTGGGTTGATTTGTAGAACTGTGATGGGTGTTTATGTTTTTTGATTAACCATATTAGGGACGGCAAATGGGAGATAATGCTGAATGCTAAATGGTTTGTAAGTTTGAATTACTTTTTTTTTCTTGTTCATTTTCAAATATTATTTTATTTATTTCAGTTTTTAGCTTTATTTTAATTTCGTTTCCCCTAACTAATTTCTTAGCTTTTTCACTTTTTTTGGAAAAGTAGCCCCTCGCCAACGAGCCTATGCTTTTGAAACTGAAACTGAAACTGAAACAAACTGACTTCCTGTCAAAGTCGTGGTGGTCTTGCTTGACTCACAATAGACGCAATAATAATAACAAAGTGGGGTTTGAACATTTCCCACCAACTCAAATGTTCAACATATTAAAATAACATCACTACATGATCTTTAGTAGGAACCCAACCCACACAGCTAATCAACAACATCCCTTTTACTTTGAATTAAATAGTAGATAGAATCATTTAATCGAAGTGGAACGATAGAAATATTCGTTCCCACAAACAAAGCAATGTGCTAATATATGTAGACTAACAAACTATTTGGTCGAATATGATCTGGAAAGCAAATGCTTTTATGTGATCTGGTGGAGAACACCATTCAAAGAGTCGGCCCAAGTTAGATGTTGTTCTGATTACAGGTATTGCTGCTATGTATATATGTTTGCCTTCGAATAGAGAAATCACTAAATGTCTCTTGGTAACACCTTCGGAGTAATAATGTTCATATATTCTTGACCACCGATTAAATAATGTATTCGCAGATGAAAGGAAGAGCACAAAAGTTCAACAGAAATAACCTCAAATGGTCTTTTTATTTGGGCGTTTTTAAACCACTCATCATTCTAAAATTGAACACGCAACAGAAATCAAAACACAAATCGAAAAGCCGATAATGTCAAAGCAAAATGTAGAAGAAGCCCATAGAAATATATCGAGGGTGTTTAATGAGGACGTCACAGACGATTCTCTCAGTACTTGTAGTCCTTCACGTGAAGGCTCTCCGCGGCACCATCACCAAGCTTAGCATCACCTTTGTACGTTCCGAGTGTGGCTTCAGAGTTAGCCTTGCACCTCACATACAACGCCTCTTGAGCAGCCTTAACATTCTCCTCTTTCCCTGCCCATGTCTTCAAAGTGCTCTGTTGCAACGCACGTCCGAACGAGAAAGACAACGACCATGGCTTCTTGGTCTTCAACTGGTTCATCGCGTTCAAGTTCTTAGTCGCCTCCTCCTCGCTCTGTCCACCTGACAAAAACACGATGGCTGGAACAGCTGCTGGTACCGTTCTCTGAAGAGCACGGACGGTGTGCTCAGCGATAACCTCTGGCGCAACCTTGGCACTGTCGGATCCAGGTGTGACCATGTTGGGCTTCAAGAGAGTCCCCTCGAGCAAAACGTGGTGGTCGCTAAGAGCCTTGTAGCAAGCTGCGAGGACACGCTCGGTGACGGCAGCACACTTGTGGATGTCATGGGATCCGTCGACAAGGATCTCAGGCTCAACGATTGGTACAAGACCGTTCTCCTGGCAGATAACAGCGTATCTAGCCAATCCGTAAGCGTTCTCGTGGATGGAAAGCTCTGATGGCTCGTTCTCGCCAATCTTGAGGACCGCACGCCACTTGGCGAAACGGGCACCGGCTTCGTAGTACTTCTTGCAACGCTCACCGAGACCGTCGAGACCTTGAGTGGTGGTCTCACCGTTGGTTCCGGCTAGCTCGACGGTACCCTTATCGACTTTGATACCTGGGAGTACTCCTCCTTCCTTCAAGATATCAACGAAAAGCTTACCTGTGTTGAAACATAAACAATCAGAAACCTCTACAAATACATACACACACAAACAGAGACTAATTGTAAAAAAGATATAGTTAGAGGACTTAATTGTAATTAGTAATTAGTATACTCTGTCATCTATATATTAGAGAGTTTACTAATTACAATTAAGTCCTCAAACCATATCTCGTCTACAAAAACATACACATAAACAGAGAGAGATCTGATTTATCACATACCATCGGAACTCTTCTGGTAAAGAGTCTCCTCGAAGAGGATGACACCGCTGAGGCAAGGGAGAGCACCAGGGGCGGTAAAGAGAAGCTCACGGAGAGCACGTCTGTTGGTCTCCACGTTCTCGACGTTGATGCTCGCGAGACGCTTTCCGATGGTACCGGTGGACTCGTCGGCGGCGAGAATACCTTTTCCAGGTGTGCCGATGTAGGCAGCGTTGGCGATCAGCTCATCTGCGAAAGATTCAGAAACAGAGACAGCTCGTAAACAATAACGAAAGATATAAAACTTTCAGATCGCGAATACAGTTGATTAGATCCGATGATTTAAGAGTGGAGATAACAGATCGATCAGTATACAACTTATGAACAGTGAATCGGATCTAAGGTAGTTTTGGTTAAGCATCTAATTCAGATCTAGTCGGTTAACCTAACGATAACACTATACAAACAACAGATCTAAGGCCGCCTATACGAAAACTACGCTAACGAATCGGTTAGGTGTAGCTACGAAGAGATAAGCAGATTCGAGTGAGAATATATATATATAGAGAGAGAGAGATCTTTACCGGCGAATTTGCTGGTGAAGGCAGACATGGTTTTTCGACGGAAAGATCGAGGAAGTTTTTGAGAAAGAAGGCAGACGAGAGAGATGGGATGGAAGCAAGTGGACCAGAGGGTCTGTTATTTATAGCCGCGGGGGAGAGTGTATTGGTTGGTGAAAAAGTAAAATTTAAGGGTTAGATCTGTGACATGTTCTCCAAGAAAGATTTTTCCAGCCGTTGGATCTCACGTGGTTTTATTTGGCAGTTTCTCTCTAATCTCGGTTTTGCCCCTTGCTAATGTGAATCATAGAGGAGGGTAGTTTTGGTATCTTGTCGTGTTGATTACGGAAAAGCACGACTTCGGCCGCACCAGCGGTTCAAACCTCCTCAGGCTCAACCTTCAATCGAATTATAGTAGTTTAATTTTAGTTTAGACACAAATCTTTTGCATTTAGAAAGTTTTGACTATGAAATTCCATAGAATATTCTTACTAGAACTATTTTGTTTACTGAAAAATGCGACTTTGATATCTCCCAACATAGAAAATTATGATCTGGTGTGTACTGCGACTCTTCAGACCCACGATTCAAGCAAAAAAACTTAATGAGCCGGTCTGTTTCATATATGTATATAGGGGTGGGCGTTCGGGTACCCGTTCGGGTTCGGATCGGGTATTTCGGATTTTCGGGTATTCCGGTATAGGAGTGTAATACCTGTTCGGGTATTTCTTTACTTCGGGTCGGGTTCGGGTATTTTTAGTTCGGGTTCGGATATTTCGGGTCGGGTTTTCGGATATTTAGATTTTGGAAAAAATATTAAAATTTTCATTTCTCAAGTTTTTTTGTATTTAAAAAATATAAATTTCACTTTACTGATTTTTTTATTTTCTGACAATCGAATGATTAATAAATTTGAAGATAACATTTTACAAATAAAAGATAATAAATTGATTATTATTTTTAAATTTTGGATGTAACTTTTGTTAATGAATGAAATAAAAATCTTGACATGCATTTTAAATGAGTAAAAATTTCACATTTTTCCAATTATATGTAAATTATCTAATTTTGAACTATGTGCATAATAAAAATAAACATTTTGAATAAAATTAAAGAAGTAAACTAGGAATATAGACCTAAGTATACATATGTTCGGTTATCTTCGGATATCCATTCGGGTTCGGGTATTACCCGTTCGGGTTCGGATATCCAATCTCTCCTAATTCAATACCCGTTCGGGTATTTTGCTACTTCGGTTCGGTTTCGGTTCGGGTTTTTTCGGTCGGGTTCGGGTACGGGTTCGGGTATCGGGTAAAATGCCCACCCCTATATGTATATGAGATTTTGTTTCTTCAATTAATTAAAGAAGTATAATTTTTGTTTAAACACATAAACCTTTTGCATTTAGAAAGTTTTGACTACGAAATTCCATAGAATATTCTTATTAAAACTATTTTGTTTATTGAAAAATGCGACTTTGATATCTCCCAACATAGAAAATTATGATCTGGTGTGTACTGCGACTCTTCAGACCCACGATTCACTAATCCATCTGTCTTTTGCTTCCGAACGACAAGACGTAAGAGTAATAAAATTTCTACGATTTAATAAAATTGAAATACAGTATGCTGATAAATTCAAAGAAATGTTAAGCTACTTAATGATAAGAGTGTTTGAGAAACGGATGTAAAATAATAAGATGTGAAATGTAGTTTGTAAGACAGAAAATTTATTACCTATACTATATAAAAGTATCATTTTGAAATTTTAGGGAACGTCTACATCAGCGTTAAAAAATTCTCCAAAAGATGTCTCACTACTATTTTTTTAAAAGAATATAATATAAGAAATATTACATTAAAATGTTTATAATATATTATTACTATTTTATATTTAAAAGTTGAATAAATAAATTCGAAAATTAGAATAAAAATAAATACAATATAAGATATGGTAGCATTACATTTTTTACATTTAGTTTACATTTTTATTATTTCCAAAAAAAACTAAATGTAATATTTCCCAAAGATACCACCTGACATTATTAAAAATAATAATAAGTAAATATAAAATATAGATAAAATGAATAATAATTAAATATAAAATATAAGAAATATAAATATTACATAAACATCTATCGTAATATTAAAATTGATATAAAAGAAATAAAATTTAAATAAGTACATATACAAGATAAAATAAAAAAATAAGTAAATTTTCAATATAAGAAATAGAAAAACTACATCAAACATATATCTGAAATATGTAGTAAAATAAATAATAGTTAAATATGAATATAAGAAATAGACATATTACATTAACCATCTATCATAATATTAAAATTTGATATAAAAGCAAAACAACTAGAATAAGTAAATATACAATATAAGAAAAAAGTAAAAACAAGTAAATATACAATATAAAAAATGTAAAAACTACATTACACACCTATCTTAAAAAATTAACGATTTTACATTTTTATTATTTCCAAATATTTTTATAAGTAAATATACAATATAATAAAAATAAGCATACATATAAAGCAAAAAAATTAGAATAAGTAAATATACAATATAAGAAAAATAAAAAATAAGTAAATTAATATAAAATTAAGAAATAGAAATATTACATTAAACATCTATCGTAAATAGAATATTACGATTTGATATAAAATGCCAAACAATTAGAATAAGTAAATACACAATATAAGAAAAATAAATAATAATTAAATAAACAATATAAGAAATGAAAAAACTACATTAACATCTATCTGAACATGTATAGTTGTACACTTTTATTATTTCTAAATATTTTATAAGTAAATAAACATTATAAGAAAAACAAGCATATAATATAAGAAATATAAATACTACATTAAACATATATCATAATATTATCATTTGATATAAAAGGAAGAAAATTAGAATAAGTAAAAATACACAATATAAAAAAAAATAAACAATAAGTAAATATACAAAATTAAAAATCAATACAATTAAAACAGCAGCTCTTTTTTGAGATATCCATGATCTTTCAAAGTATTTACAGGACTGCCACTACTTATTAATTTAAAATTATATTTATTTAAACAAAACAAAAAAATTCCTAAAACTACTCCACATGAAAACAATATAATTAAAAGAGAAGATTTTTTTTTGAAAAAAAAATATCCTTGATTTGTTTTCTTTAAATAACTAAATATTAATATATCATAAATTTTAAATTCCCTAACTAACTAGATGTCATGTGTATATGACTTTATTCATATATATTCTATGTACGAGTAACAAAAAAATTCTTTTTGAAAAGAAGTAACAATTTTTTTTATTTGGACGTAAATTTTTCAATTTACTTATATTATTTTTAGTTACTCTTTGTTCTTAAATAAGGACAAACATATTGCCTATGATTAATTTATACATCAAACAAAATAGTTAAGTTAGGAAAAGGAATACAATAATCGAGTAGTACAATAAAAAATAAAGTATCTAATAGTATTTTCACTTTATATTATAATCTTTGCTATAAGATAAAAATACTTGAATGAATAAATATTAATCAAATACGATTATAAAATATGAAATAAAACAAACTATAGTATAACAAGTTTTTTTGTTTGATATATTCTTAAATTATAGAACTCATGTCTAAAGTGTATTGTAGTAAATATATAATATAAGTATTGTTTTTAAAAGTAAATCCATAACTTATACTAAGATATTTTTTAAAAGAGGCCGTACGGGGTGGTGTATTCTCTCTCTAGAATTCTCTCCCGCTTCTCTCTAGACACACCGTCGCATTTTCTTCCGACTCCGGCCGGCGGGTTTGGCTCTCCTAGCCACCGCCGGTCCGGCAACAACCCTCTCTCTATTTTTTTATTTCTCTGTTTGCGGCTTTTGAATCGGTCCGGCTTTGCACCGCTCTCTTTGGTGGTGGTCCGGTCATGGTTTTTCCGGGAGACGGGGGGGGGGGGGGGGTTATCCTTCAGTCATCGCCGGCGTACGCCTCTGGGGCCGTGCCGTTTCTTCTCGGATGGTGGTCGCCAGCTTCCGTTCCTCGAGGATGTGTTCGAGCTGTGTCAAAGGTGGTTCTGTGTGGTGTTAAGTGGCCGAATTCGGATGAGGTCTCGGTGGAACCGATGGACGATTTTCTGAAGTTCGAGCCGTTGCATGTCGGACTCCGGTTCCTATATCTTCAATACAGTTGTTGGAGATGGAATCTGGTAGTCGTGGTGGTTGTCCCAGTGGATCCGGTGGGTGTGTTTCGATTCGTACAGCGTCGACTTCTCTGGAGGAGGAAGTGAGTGACTCGCGATTCCGGTGAGGTCCCGGTTTTCGATCTCGGCGGCGACCGACAGCCTGTGCAGAGGACGAAACCTACGCTCCTGACACGCGTTCCATGGTTGGTGCGGTGTGTGCACACGTGGAGAGATGGGTTGGGGTGTGGGCTTGGGTTCTCATTTTCACTTTGGGCTTGCGGTTTTATGTTTGTAATTTGAATGTTGGGCCGGTTTTGGGCCTTTTTGTATGTTGTTCATATATATAATATCTCAGATGGCAAAAAAAAAAGATATTTTTTAAAACATCTTGTGCAATATATCTTTCCAAAAATACTTGAATGTTATAGATAAAATAGTTATATATTTATGATTTAAAGCAATCATTTTATTTTAAAATACATATATATTATTTTACGCATCATTTCTATTACAGTCTTTAGGGCTTGGCAAAAAAACAAAAAAAAAACAAATCCAATCTGAAAAAGTAGTATAGAATCCGAACCAGAACTTGTTAAATATCTGAATGAGTTTAAAAGGTTATATTTAGGCAACTAGAACTAAAGCCGACCCATACTGAAATATTTCAAGTATCCGAATATATATATATATAAGAATTCTATTTATATTCTTAAATATCTTAGTTACTTTAAGAATTAGTATCCAAAAACAATTCAAAATAGAAGATATTTTGAAATTGTCCAAAATATTTGAAAATATATAATAATAGTTAAAAGTAAATATCTAAAATTTTTATACAATATCTAATGATTCTCTATACAAATTTGAAGCCATACCAATTTTTATATTAAGTTTATGTATTTAATATTTTTACTTTTAGAATTAAAAAAAATTACAATCTATATGAATTTCAAAATTATAAAATAGTTTAAACGGGTTATCCGAAACCGAACTAATCCCGCAAAAATCTGAACCGAACCCTAACCAAACCGAACTCGAGTAATCAAATAGCCACTCTCCATATCATTCATTCATGTATATACATCTTTTACAAACATCATTTACATATTCATCTCAGATATCTTTTAGTTTAATGATAAAGATTTTTTTTTCAAATGTCACTATAGTTTTCATTAAATAAAAATTAGAATTATATTTTCGAAAAATTAGATCCCGCGCTTTCAAAGCACGGATCAAAATCTAGTTTACATTAAACTTCTATCGTAAAGAGAAATAGAAATATTACATAAAATATAGTAAAAGCTTTTTCTATACAAAAAAATATGTTTGGATAAGTTCACATTTGTGTTACAAAAAAAATGATAAGTTCACATGCAAATAATAAAGAATCAACTTACATGAAATATTTCACATATGGTGTCATCACTCATAGTTTATTCATCTCTAGGTATAAGTGTCTTGCACATTCTCTAGAAAAATGTAAATATACAAAAAAATATACTCATCATTCAATTTTGTAGTTATAACATTTACAAAGGAAATATAGAGTAGAGACTGCATTTTGAAAAAAAAAAAATTTGTTTTCAAACTAGTAAAATGGAGATAATGGCTAGTGAAAATTATGGATTTTTTACCATGCACATGACTGTTTTCAGTCTTCTTCTTTCAGCTCAACACACAAATGAGCAAGAATCATTCTTTCCTAAAAACAAAAAGAAAAGAAAACATAACGAGTTACAACTTTCTGGAATGATGGTAAATATTATTGAATAATAACTAAGAAACCAAATCCAGATCTATCATAAATAAACACACCAGCCATAAAAACATACAAGCAATGGTAAGACACAACCAAATCTTTCATCATAAAAAAATTGCAACACAAGGAGTGAGAGACACAACCATCTATCATAAATAAACACACCATCCATAAACACAGCCGCGATTAATATTACAAGTTAAAGAGTATACCATATTGATCTTTAAGATGTACACAGAGCAAGATCTTGAAAGCAACAAATAGTGGCGTTGCCAAAACATAATGAAAAGGACCCCATTGCCAAAAACCGGAACTTTAAAAATTACAAAATAACATGATGCTAACAAAGAGCAAATGTGATAATCACAAAAGATTTCATAGGTGGAACACACAGCGAAATCTACCACGAAAAATCACGGTACGAAACTGTTACAAGAGAATAAATATAAAATGCAAAAAACAAAGCCAAATGATGATAAAAACTTCTACTTTAGACATCACTAAACACACAAGGATCCAATTTTTATAGTTGTACATCAACTGATTCATATAATTATCCTATTTTTTAGCTATACAAAAGAGAAGTCATGGCAACAATTACGAAAAGAAAAGAAAGAAACTGATCACCATGATTGAAAAAGAACATGAACAAGCTAGAGAGTGAGAAGAAGGATGAAGGAGAAGAGCAAATTATGCGCTGAAACCGATTCTCTACACCAATATTTCCTTACCCTTAAGTCTCTAATTCAATCAGAGAGACTCTTTTTGACACATCTCACAATTCAAAATTTGACTGTATGAAATTGGTGATTTTTTCGCGGAAAATTTCAAGAAGCAAACACATAAGGGAAGAGAAAATTATCTGTTATAAAAAAAGTTTTTCAAGTCATCGACAGAGAGTGACTTTCCATGAAAAATGCAAATGATGGCAAGCTTAGTTTATGATAATATCATTTTACTTTTTGCATGTGATTGTGTATAAAAGTGAAAAACAAATTCGAAAAACTAAATTAGATTTATATTAAGGATACAACTATTAGTCATATGTTCTTTGTTAAAAATAATCGAAGTGACATAATGTTAAAAACTAAATTAGAACAAACTTTAAAAACATAATTCTATTTTTGATTTGTAATTTGATTTGTAAAATAATAGATAATTTTTATGTGATAAAAATATAAAATTAATTTACGGACACGATTCGTTTCCGTCAACGTGGAGATGAGATTATGATCTGGTTTATGTTTTTGGTTATTGACACTTGATTTGGTTAGGTTAATGTGGATAAGAGATTGAGTGGTTTTTAATTGACATTTGATTTGGTTAATTTGAAAACCAATTTTTAAAAACAAAAACAAAATGATAGGAAAAAAATATTTTTAGTCAAAAGAAAAAACATATATAATATCAAATGTTCTGATTATATAATATAAAGTTCCGTTGGAAAATATTTATTAGATCCCATAAAATATTAGAAATAAGAGTTCAAATATATACAAAACTTTCAAAGGTTAAACTATCACAAAAATACAAAAAAAAAAATTCAACTATCACTAAAATGTTTACATCAATGTAAAATAAATTAATTTCAAACTCAAATAATATTCAAATTCTTTATTATGCATACTATAAATATAAAATATTCATAAATTCACAAAAATATATAGTTCATGATACAACTTCCAACGAAATAATTGTATACAAAATATTTGAAAATCAATATTGTCTCGGGCGTAGCCCGTGTTAATCTCTAGTATAAAATTAAAGGAAACAAAATCTACCAATGAGTTAATGATTTAGTTTTATAAACCTTTTTCCATTTCTTAATAAATTCCGTTCTAGTCTGACAAAAAACTTTTGATGGCAAAAGAAAAAATAGGAGAGAGAAAACAAATACGTTTGCCTTTTGGTATGCATCAATATTCGGGAAAACGGCCATTTCATACCCAACATATCGCAATATGTTCAATTCATACCCGACTTATATGATCGTGCTAAAACATACCTAAACATATATGGATGTGCCAAAACATACCCAACTTATATTTTTTTGGCAAAATCATACAACAGTCGCCACATCAGCTGCCTTGTCATCTATTTTTGCTTGCGTGGATGCAACGTCAGCTAATTTTACTGGCAAATGTGCCATGTATATAAATTATTAAAAAACTCAATAATTTTGTTATAAAAATAAAATTTTATAATTTTTTATTATTTAGTAAAATTAACAAAAATTAATTAATTAATTAAATTTAAATCTTATATAAGAGATATATTCGTAAATATTTTGATCCTATCAAAAAACGTCCTAATAAGAGTTATATATGTATTGTAATGATTCAAATTCAATGCTAGTTTGCAGACGTGTTACTCTTGATTAATTATGATTGTGTTAATCTAAAATTTATAATGAAAATAACATACCCATAATTTATAAAGCGTAACATGATTCATTTTTACGCTTTATTAATCATGGATATATTATTTACATTTAAAAATTTAGATTAACACAACTATGATTAATCAAGAATAACACGTCTTCAACACTTGCATTGGATTTAAATCATTAAAATACATATATAACTCTTATATGAACGGTTTTTGATATAATCGAAATCTCTTATATAAGATTTGAATTTAATTAATTAATTATTTTTTGTTAATTTTACTAAATAATATAAAATAAAAAATTTATATTTTCTAAAAATTTATTTTTATAACAAAATTATTTAGTTTTAAAAAAAAATTATATATATGGCATATTTGTCAGCAAAATTAGCTGACGTTACATCCACGCGAGCAAAAATATATGATATGGCAGCTGATGTGGCGACTGGTGTATGATTTTGCCAAAAAAATATAAGTTAGGTATGTTTTGGCACAGCCATATAAATTTAGGTATGTTTTGGCACGACCATATAAGTCGGGTATGAATTGAACATATCACGATATGTTGGGTATGAAATGGCCGTTTTCCCATCAATATTCACTTATTCAGCTTGATCAAAAAGAAAAATTCACTTATTCAGCATCAATATGTCATTGGCTCCTCGCATGACACACACGAGATTTATTCCATGCATCTCAACCAAACCTATAGATTGGCCTACCCAGCCAAAATTGTTCAGACTCACTACTGATATGGGACAAGGCCCAATGTAAAGACCCTTAAAATGCAAAGCCACCTTAAGCCGCGTGACCAGTTTTACGAGGGAGGTGATGATAAGGATTTAGACCTTAGTATCACACATTCCATGTGATGGAAAAAAAAATCAATCTTCTTATACGTATTACGTATATATATATATATATATTCAAAGCATCCTTTTTTTTTTTTTTGAAACACAAACATATTCAAAGCATCCAAAACTCAAACTAGTTGTGTAGAATGTTTTGAAGGTTATGGTGGGTGGTTTGGAATAGAGAAGGATTCAAAAGAAAAATTAATAAAAAGAGGCTTCATAAACAGAGATGTCCACATAGAACAACAAAGATATTTGAAAAGGAAATATGCCAATGGAATCTCTATAATATTATTTGAGAAGTCAGTTTCCTATGTGTCGCGTTCATGTTAACTCTCACGTTAACTCTCACGATGGTTGATTACACGGATACCCTTAATAAATTAAAATTATTATTGTTAAATGTTTTTATTGATTTTTATTTAGTTTCCTTTTTAAAATTTCTAAATAACATATATAATAAAAAGGAAACATTTATAAAGTTTAAAAGAAAAATTTAAAAAGAAAATATATGCCTAAATAATATCAGTTAAATATTTTTATTGATTTTTTATTTAGTTTCCTTTTTGAAATTTTCTAAATAATATATAATAAAAAGGAAACATTTATAAAGTTTAAAAGAAAATTTTAAACGAAAATATATGCATATATAATATGATTTCATTAAAAAGGAAAGTTCACAAAATAGTAATATATATTCCATTTACTTTTGAAGTAATAATATACTTTATTTATATCTATATTTTTATAAATGAAAATATATATTTGTATATAATTTGATTTCATAAAAGAAAATTTCACATAGATAATCTTGATATTAGTAAAATAAATATTATTTATTTTAAAACATAATTTTAAACAATAAAAATAGTTTTATATATCTATCTATTTTCTTAGATGATTACATAAAATAATTAAGTAACATAAGCAAATATATGTTTAACTGGCTACAAATAGTTTATAATTAGTATTATTGAAATTTTCTATTTATTTTCATATATTTATTTGACTATAATATATTTCAATTACAGAAACAAATATCTATAAATTATATTTTTCTAAAATACAATCACAATTGTTTTATTGTTTATTTATAATAGATATTAGATAATGAAAAATAGATTTTAACAGTAAACATCTTTTGATCAAATAATTACAAATTATTTTAAATTAAAATAACACGGTATACTTTAACAAAGTATATATATTATATTTTATGATTATTAAAATTGTATGTTTTCTTAATATTAAATCATTATTAAATTTGCTTTTAAATTTTATGTTTTTGTTTGTGGAACTTAACATAACCATAATCAAAATACTAAAGCAAATCTGAATACAGATTTTTAAGATTATTTAAAATAAGTTTCAGTTTACTATTCAATAAATCAAAGGCATAAAATTATTTAAAATTTATAAAATATTTTAATTATTGTAGATATTGATATGTGTTCATGGGTTTCCAAAAGTTATATCAGTTACTTATGTATGTAACTTCATACTGATTATTGATAAATATATGAAAGTACATGCACACTAAACGATAAATAAAAATAATTTGATATGACTTAACTATAGTAAAACTAATTATATTTCAGTTTGAATTTGAAATAATACATGCAACTTAATATATTCACAACATAAGTAATTCGACTAATCCAACTTATATCTAATATCGTAGATTAAACTACAATAAGAATATATAATTTCATGGTAATAAATAATTTTATAAATATAAATTATAGAATGATTCAAAATATATTAACAAATAAAAATAAAATATTAACCAAATGTTACAATTTAGTTCTTTTTTGTAAAATTTATATATGTAAGCATGAGACTTCATAATATCATCGTTATATTAATTTATTGAATTTGAAATCTGACACTTTAGTTTATCTTTTATTTCATTCTAAGCACAATATATCTTAATTTATAAATAATCATCCTAAAATATATTTGCATATAAAACATAATCAACAAACCAAGCAACCTAAATGCAAATAATAAAATTAATCAAAATTTATTATATTTATAATAAAAGTATTATAATTGAATTCAAAGAAATAAATGCAAACCAATATATTCAAATGATAACTAAATTGATGGTAAAGCAAACAAAAATTGACAACCTATAAGTAACATATCTAAAATCAAATGTCTAATTAAAGTAATATAATATTATTAATATAAACAATGCATACAATTATAAATTAATATAAAATTAAAAATAAATAGCAATTAATTATTATAGTATATTTACTTTATAAATATTTATATCCGTGCATGAGCACGGAAAAATCACCTAGTATGTGTTAACCGTTGAATTGGTTGGCAGTTGCGATCTTCACCTGTCCTTTTTTTCTTGGGCTAACCTGTCCTTAAGGTTATGTTTTTTACATATTACGTGCACAAACCATAGCCAGTCCTGAAATTCCTATTCAAACTACAAATACATGATTAACTATCTTTAAAAAAAATACATCCATAATATTAAAGATATCGTCAAAATAGTTATAAAATGAAATAAACTAAATGTAAATGTAAAACATTCTAAAATTAATAACAATATTTTGTTATTTTACTTATTATTAAATTTATGCATATATATAAATCACAATAACACTAAACCCATTTCATATTTTGTTATCATCTTTTATACACTATTTTAATAATCCTTTTATTATATACTTTAAATGATTACATTTAGTATGCTGATATTTACAACAACAAAAAACATTCTAAAAGGAGCCCCCACCATCCCATTCAAAAGTTTCACTCAAATGTGGTTGAAACCGGCTCTTAACACACACCTCTTGCGGTCCCAGTTGTATACATTCGACCGTTACCTTTGTCATAAACATTTATTCAAATTTATTCTATACAACAAATCAACCTCTCTGTTCGTGGAATGACGTGATAATTGGCTAACGTAGAATTGCTATTAGAAACTTTAAGCTTGATTGTGTGGTACCGAAATAAATATCCCATTATTACATCATTGGGTTATTTTTTGTTCATCTTAATTGCTAAAAATCTATGTGAATCTAATAGCACACACAGATAGAACTAATGTATATATTTCCTTAGTTATTAGTATATTACTTGTTCCAGAGTCTACGTGACTCTCCAAGGTAGGTCGAATTTGCTACCGGGCAAGGAGCAGCGCGAAACAGGAGGAAACCTCTTGTCCATCTGCAAAAGTCGTGCAACACAACATATTTTTATAATCGGACGGCTATCATTAGATCACAGTATTTATAATCCGACGTCTGCAATTTAAACTGAACACTATATATATATATCAGCTAGAGCCTAAGCTAGACTCATCACATTTTTGTGTAAAGTGCTTTCTGCTGCAAAACACTCTCTTCTAATCTGAGACTATATATGGCTTCTATCACTTCTGTTAAAGCTAGACAGATCTTCGACAGCCGTGGAAACCCCACAGTCGAGGTTTATTTTCTTATATATGTTTACATGACCGATTTTATGCACAACTGTATTAAACATTTCTCTTGATTCCCAAATTTTTTACAACTATTACTTCACAAGGTTTTCAAATTGTCGATTTTTAACTAAAATTAATGTAAAAATGTTTGTGTTCCCCTAAATCTCAGGCCTAGTGTAGTTTACATTGTTAATTCATGATTGATCTCTTTGGGTGGTGATTTGAAAACAGAAAGAGGACTAGTTAATGTCTTGATAATGTGTATAGGTCGATGTCCACACATCCACCGGTGTTAAGGTCACAGCTTCCATTCCTAGTGGAGCTTCCACTGGTATGTTGCTTTATTTTGTTTCTTTGTAGATAAGTCTATATGTCTGTCTACAACCATTAGCCTATGTTATTCAGACATCAATGTTTGGTTAGATTAATCAGGCTTAGTGGATTAGTTTTTTTGGTCTGTTTAACTTATTATTATTGTAAATATGCTATAGGAATTTATGAGGCAGTTGAGCTAAGGGATGGAGGATCTGACTACCTTGGAAAAGGTGTCTCAAAGGTGAGTATGTCTCTTAGAGTCGTGATTATGAACTAGTTTTTCCAACAGACCAAAAGTGTCTGATCGTGACATGTTTTCTTATTGATGTGTATAGGCTGTTAGAAATGTTAACTCAATCATTGGCCCAGCCTTAATTGGCAAGGTGACAAACTTGTTAAACCCTCTCTCCATCGACTCTTTCTAGACGTTATATGGATGACTTAGTTTAAAAGGTTTGTGTATTTGTTCTTGTCTGCAGGACCCAACTCAGCAGACTGCTATTGACAACTTCATGGTTCATCAACTTGATGGCACTCAAAATGAATGGGGCTGGTGCAAACAAAAGGTGTTTATTAATTATACTTCTTCTTTGTGTATATATTTGAGCATGTGAGATGATTTTTAACTAGCTTGCTTTTTATTTTTTGTTCATAGCTTGGAGCCAATGCTATTGGTTCTGTGTCTCTTGCTGTTTGCAAAGCTGGTGCTGTTGTCAGTAAAATTCCTCTCTACAAGGTTTAATGATCTTGCAATTGTATTAAGTTATAACTCTGTCTCTTGTAGCTTCTCTAACGATTTACTCTCTTATCATCTTGTTGCAGCACATTGCTAATCTTGCTGGTAACCCCAAGGTAGTGCTACCAGTTCCTGCTTTCAATGTCATCAACGGTGGATCCCATGCTGGAAACAAGCTTGCAATGCAGGTATGAACAAGTTCGATTTTATTTCATTTACATAAACCAATACTCTAGTTATATAATATGCAACCTGTGTTTGCATAGGAGTTCATGATTCTCCCTATTGGAGCATCATCTTTCAAGGAAGCCATGCAAATGGGTGGGGAAGTCTACCACACCTTGAAGGTAAATCTTGATTCATTTTGAATTAACATGTAACCTCACACATTTCCTTTATGTGTCATTCTTTTTTTAACACTTTTCATTAACACATTTTATGTGACTTATTCACGTGTGATATTTCAGTCTGTGATTAAGAAGAAGTACGGACAGGATGCAACAAACGTTGGTGATGAAGGTGGCTTTGCACCAAACATTCAGGAGAACAAGGAAGGTCTCGAACTTCTCAAGACTGCCATCGATAAGGCCGGATACACTGGCAAGGTCTGTATTGTACCCATTATACTTTACAACTGTCCCCTTGTAACCAAAGCTTAAGAAGTAAAACTAAAAGGTTTTGGTCATAACTTTCATAGGTTGTCATTGGAATGGATGTGGCTGCATCCGAGTTCTACACATCAGACAAGACCTACGACTTGAACTTTAAAGAAGAGGTAAAGTAGTCTTGTTTTCCTTAGGAATACTCCTAAACTTTCTTGAAAAAAAAAATCAAAGAACAATGCACTAATTGTCTATCTCCTGACTTATTTGTGTATTTTCAGAACAACGATGGCTCGCAAAAGATTTCTGGAGATGCTCTCAAGGACTTGTACAAGTCATTCCTTGCAGAGTACCCAATTGTATCCATTGAAGACCCATTTGACGAAGACGACTGGGAGCACTATGCTAAGATAACCCGCGAGGTGGGCGAGAAGTATCAGATTGTAGGTGATGATCTGTTGGTCACCAACCCCAAGGTCTGCTACCACAACTAATCGAATTGTTTTTACTTTGCACCTTAGAAAGTGCTTATAGTATATACATCTAACACTCTTTCTTGAGCAGAGAGTTGAGAAGGCAATCAAAGAAAAGTCCTGCAATGCTCTTCTTTTGAAGGTAACATCCTCAGCTCACCTTATTTTGAAACCTTTGAAAACTGTGTTAGTAAAATCATGTGTTGAATGAATGAACAAACAGGTTAACCAAATAGGATCTGTAACCGAGAGTATTGAGGCAGTTAAGATGGCAAAGAGAGCTGGTTGGGGAGTGATGGCTAGCCACCGTAGTGGAGAGACCGAGGACACCTTCCTTGCTGACTTATCTGTTGGTTTGTCTACCGTAAGTCACCCTCCCCATTACAATAACATGTTGGAATCTGTTCTTAAATAAATATATTGAAGTCTAGTGTGTATTGTTGTTATATCACAACAGGGTCAGATCAAGACCGGGGCTCCATGCAGATCAGAGCGTCTTGCCAAATACAATCAGGTTTAGTGTACAAATGATGTTTTTTCTGTCTGATTTATATATGATCACAAAGTATTATTCATCAGACTGATCCATGTTTAATGTTTGTTAAAGCTATTGAGAATTGAGGAGGAGCTTGGAGCAGAGGCAGTGTATGCAGGAGTCAACTTCCGCAAGCCTGTGAAGCCATACTAATGAGAGAATCAAATGGAGCTGAGAGTTTGATGATGTGAAGATTTAAGTTTTTGTTTTTGAAATAAAGAGAGTTGTTTTCATGTGATGTACCAGCGGCTACACCCACTTAAACCACTCGGCAAACCTGCACTTTTTATTTGCAATCAGCCTTAAAAAGTATATCATTAGTATACTTTGGCATTATGTGTTTGTTCTCTTATTTATAGTAAAAATCTTTGTGGAGATTGTTCTTTCTTTCTTGGTTTTGTTGAAACTTGAATATGAAATCAACTTACACAACAAGAACTAAAAACCAAAAACTGTATAAACAATCAAGGCCTGAGTTACTTAGCATTGAATCAAAAAGTATATCAATGGTATTTTGGCATTTTGTTATCTTATTCAATAACATATTTGTGGAGACTGTGTCAACAGACACAACAAAACTGAATCCCATGTCAAGTCCGTGTCTCTCACTCTTTCTTACATGACAGAGTCTAAAATACAAAATAAAAATGCAGGCTGTGGGGTTCGAACCCACGCGCACTTATGTGCAGAAGAACTTAAGTCTTCCACCTTAACCTCTCGGGCAAACCTGCACTTTTGTAATTTAATCCAAAGTTCTCATATAAAACCTCATCTATTTGTCTTGATTCAAAATCATAACAACAGTAACAACCTTCTCTGCATTGTGGTTTCTTTGTTGGTTCACAACAGTTCCTGTGTAAGTAACAACACTATAACACAGCAATTGCAGTACAACAACATTCTCTGGTTTTATTTCTCGGTTTAAGATGTTTTACATGAATATATAGGTTTTTATTTTGCATCAGCAAAACATGTAAACCCAAACTGACATCAAAGACAGTTTTGTATGTATAAAAACTTGCACAATAAAGAAAAAGAGTTATTGCTTCATCATAGAATCATGTCTTCGAGCGTTTCAAGTAAACAACTACAGCTACGCTCGTTATCACAACAGCTCCTGTAACCACCACACCACCACGCCATGTAACCCACCCGCCTCCCTTTCCATCCAGAGAACTGAGTTGACCTGTTTCCGACCTCAAGCACCTCGTTGTTGTTGTTGTCTCGGTGAAGTCCAGATACAGCCTCAACACCTTCAGTCCTGTAGACCTTGCAAGAGCAACCGCACCAACCAAATCACTATCCGACGTAATCAGCACCTTATCACCTTCATCATCCTCGTACACAATCTGAGGCCGTTGCTCCGCCACCACATCAACACCTATTCTTTGCATCACAACACCCATCAGCTCCTCAAGGCTTTCACCACCGCAGCTAAACCGATGCACACGTCCCTTGAGATCTCCGACTTTGAAACAAAACGAGTTCCCTCCCAGCTCCATAGAATGGTAAGAAGCGAGCTTCGTCGACGACCCAATCATCCCCGACGTTTCGCTACGAGCGTCCGAATCATCATGATCAACAACCGGGTCTAACGCAAGAGCCGAGTCCCAAAACTTCTGCATCACGTTCACAGCTCCAGAGCTGTTCTCGACCATCGAGATAGCCGCGTGAGTGATCTGCAACACGTCGACACAAGCCGAAACCGAACCGTCTCTGTCCAACACGGGAAGATGCAAGAACTTCCCGTCGTGCATCGTGTGCAGCGCGTCGAGTATCGTCGTCTCTAGCGACACGCATTCAGGACTCGGCGTCATCACTTTCTCCACAAGAATCGCTTCAGGAGACAAGTTCTGCGCTACGACTCTCATTAGAATATCCTTCGAAGTCAGTATCCCCTGGATCTTGCTCCCCGTGGAGATGATCACAGAGTTAACGCGCAGATCACGCATCCTCTTCGCGGCCACGTAGACAGAGTCTGACGGTGCGACGAGCACGACTTTGGAGCTATCGGTGATGATAGTCGACAAGGAAGGCTTAAACATCCCTTCCCTAACCGTCTCGATGAAACCGTACCCACCAGCACCAGCACCAGCACCAGCAGCAGCGGCTAAAGCGCTGCCTTGCTCCGCGGCTTTCTCCATCCTCGAGATAGCATCGTAGAGACACTTCGTGATGTCTAGCAGACCGATGAGTTCGCAGTTCTCCACGACGGGCAAGTGTCTGAACCCGCCTTGAACCATCTTCTGAAGAGCTTCCAAGGCTAAGCAGTCAGAGGTGACGAAGTCAGGGTTCTTTGACATGACTCTAGAGACAGGAGTCTGGTCGGGTTTCAACCCTTGGGCGATGACTCTCGTAGCGATGTCTTTGTCGGTGCAGATACCGCAGAGGAGGGAGCTTGAGTTGGTCAGGAGGATGGCGCCGACGCGACGAGATGCCATTCTCCGGCACGCGTCGTAGACGGTGGTTGCTTCGGGGACGGTGATGGCTTTGGATAAGCGAAGGTTCTTGACTGTTCTCTCGAGGCTGGAAGGAGGTTGAGGAGGTGAGTTTGGTCCGTTGTTGACGAAGCTTCCGTGCTCTGATTGGTCTGGTTTCTTTGAAGGTGGTGGTGGTGGTGGTGGGTGTCCTCTCCTCATCCTCCCTGATGTTGAAGAAGTCCCCGTCGCTTGAGTGCTCATACCGATCGATCTAAGGCTTGCAAGAAGAAACAAAAAATATCAAATCAAATGCACAAATCTGAATGAACAACCCGATGAGATGAAAATGATCAATCCGATGAACATGCATACATATACGAGCAATGTATAAATTAGGTCCAAAGAGGATTTATGTGAAATGATGATGAAGAAAGGATAAAACTTGAGACCCAAGAATTCGATTAGGGTTAGGGTCGAAAGAGAATAATCTGGGATTTATGTTGAAATGATGATGAAAAAAGAATGAAAACTTAGAGATACAAGAAATCGATTAAGGTCAGGGTTTACCTTTGTTGGAGAACTTGTCGTCGTCTTTTGTTGTTCCACGGCTTTCAGCAATGGTCTTAAGCCATTTTTATCATGTTCCCCGGCGTATGTGAGGAGGTGGTCTTCTTCTCCTTCTTATTTAATTTAGTCAAACTATATCAAATCAGATAATTAAGAAATCGAAGATCAACTCTAAGGATGTATTTCCGTAAAAAGAAGAGAAAAAATTCAGTGAAATTAAGTTTTGCATGTGGCATGGATCAGCCGGAAAATGGTCAAATAATAATACAAAAACATTAATTGACAAAAATTATTCTACGTGTGGCTTGTGCAAGCATGTTATAGGTTGCTTCTAGCCATTTGACCCCATGTCACTTGATATAATTACCGTAAAAACTCTATCAATTAATTTAAATATTTTAAAACTATATATTATAAATAAAATAATCAGTTTTATGTTGACAGAAAATCAGTTTTATAATATACAGTTCAATTTATATATTGAAAAATATTATTTTACATATCAAATATATGTATCATTAAATATAAATGTTTTAATAGAATAATAATAAAACATATTGCAATGATAAAAATAAATATAGGTACTAAGAAAAACAAATGATAGAATATTTTATATATAAAAATTATTTTAGTATTAAATTTTGTGTTTATTAATTTATCAAATATTAGTTAAAAATTATATATCATAACCTAGTTCATGATCAACACAATAATTAGTTTAGGGATTTTTTTTTGTGAAATTCAGAGTAGAAGGACTAAATTGCAATTGTTCTCTAATTATACAAGCGAATTTAGGGATGGGAAAATTAACAGAATTAAAAATGAATCTGATCCGATCTAAATAATTAAATACCATATATGATATTGAAAAGAAAAAAAAAATTCTCTAAGATAATTTCTTTTAGATTTTTTTAACTAAAAACTACAAAAATGATCGAAAATATTTCATTAAAAAACAAATACACATTTATATTCTTAGGATTATTAATTTTAGATTTAGGATTTATAGTAAAAGGTGAAGTTGGTTTTGGGGATAGGACTATAATTTTACAACATATATAAATACTAATTTGAAAAAATAGTTTCAAAAAATGCATTTTCGAGTTTAATAAAAATATGAAAAACAGATTTGAAAAAGTAAAAAATAAGAAAAATAAATAAATTTGAAAACATATAATTTGAAACTATAAAAATACTATTTTATTTTTATTTAGATTATTTGTGTAATTTATATATCTATAAAGCAAGAGGTAAAATATATTTGTATCTTTAATAAAATTTATTTTGATCATATAAATTTTTTTATAGGTTCTTTTGATGACAAAAATTAAAAAGAACTATTTAATTGCCCACAAAATCTATAGACTTTTTTTTCATTTTGATCGTAGAATTAAAAACAACTACAACACTTATATTGGTTTAAAGAAATTATGAATAAATTATTTTCTTTTAAGTTACAACTTAAATTCTACTGCAAAAACATCTATAATCATAAACCAAAAAATCAGCGATCTTTGACCAAAAGAAAAATAAAAAATCAGCGATCTTAATTTTAAAGCAAAAACATCCTAATAAGCACATATTCTCTGTTAACACTAAGCCCATTTAAGTACAGTAGGCCCAATAACGACGGAGCCTTCTAGGTTCAATCCTTGTCTACTCCTCATCCCGAAAAGTCACAATCCTGAGACGACACCCACAGACCAAACACACACACACAACATTACATTTGAACCACTAAACACACTTATCTATCACACACACAAACACATGGCGACTTCCTTTTCCGTCTCCAGACTCCTCTCTTCCTCCGCCATCTCCGTCGCCAAACCGTTACTCTCCCCAACCCCATCCTTCGCCGCGCCAATCTCCTTCACCCGCTCCCTCGCTCCCAACCTCTCCCTCAAACTCCACACCCGCCGCACCTCCATCGCCGCCGCCAGATCCTCCTCCTCAACAACAACCATCTCCGCCTCCATATCCGTCGGAGACAAACTCCCAGACTCCACCCTCTCCTACCTCGACCCCGCCACCGGCGACGTCAAAACGGTCACCGTCTCCTCCCTAACCGCCGGCAAAAAGACCATCCTCTTCGCCGTCCCGGGCGCCTTCACCCCGACCTGCTCGCAGAAACACGTCCCCGGATTCGTCTCCAAGGCCGGAGAGCTCAGATCCAAAGGCGTCGACGTCATCGCGTGCGTCTCGGTGAACGACGCGTTCGTGATGGAGGCGTGGAGGAAGGATCTCGGGATTAATGATGAGGTGATGCTGTTGTCGGACGGTAACGGAGAGTTCACGGGGAAGCTCGGCGTGGAGCTGGATTTGAGGGATAAGCCTGTGGGGCTCGGGGTTAGGTCGAGGAGGTACGCGATTCTGGCGGAGGATGGGGTTGTGAAGGTGCTGAATCTCGAGGAAGGAGGCGCTTTCACCAACTCTAGTGCTGAGGATATGCTTAAAGCTCTTTGATTCCCGATTCTGTTTTCTCTTTGTGTGTTTTTTTTTTGAATTTTCCTGAAGCTTTTCAGATTCTATGTATCCATCCATCATCGGATCTGTAACGGAATAAAACATCGGGAATCGTTTTTGTTTGTCAACACGGTCGGAAGTGTCTTTTATGCCTTGTGTTTGTTTCGAATTGTTGACTACTACTTTGGGTTACTCTTTTGGCATTTTTAAAAATTTGATTGATAAGTGCCATTTTAGTCAGATACCAAGAGTCCCACTATGTCTCTGTATGCACCAAAACGTTGTGCTGACGTTTTAGCTTTGTTTAATGTAATACACGGTACACCCACAGAGAAAATAGACCTGATTTCAACTCTTTCAATATTTTGGTCTGTGGACACTGGAGATACCCAAAAGTCTTTCGACTTTGGGCAATGACGTTAGGTTGGTAGATGATGCATACTTGGTCTAATTGCTTCCGTAGAAATCAGCTATGCATATCCCATATTAATTTCCCTTTCTTTTAATCAGATCCATCATATTCTGTATCGAAATTCTCAATTTTCATTATGGGAGAGCATAGCAACATTCTCCCGTATATTTGAGACGATACAGCCAAAAAAAAGCAAACACAATCGAGTATAGAGAGTGAGAGAGGACGAGTTTGTGTTTCTTTTTTTTTTTTGATCGAAGAGTGTGTGTTTCTTTGCAACCAAAGTTTCAGTACAAAAGATGAAACGATCACATGGTAGGGGTTTAACAGTCGCTAAATAAAATGTGCGGGTAAAATCTGCACTAAATCGAAAACATTTGGATTTATAAGTAAAAACAAAAAGGAGCGAACTACGACTTTGTTTCTCTTCTTTTAATAACGAAAGATTCGACAGTCGATCTCGATCGCATAAAGTTAAATCAAACCAAACCTCACACACCTTTTCTTCTCTTCTCTCCGCTCGCCGTCGTCGTCGTCGATCATCTGAGATCTCTTCACTACTCACCAGCAAAGATGCATTCGAGCCATCTCCTTCTTGAGGAGCCGATCAGGATGGCTTCTATCCTCGAGCCTTCCAAATCTGTAAACAATCATTCATATACTGTAGTTTTTTTAATTTTCATTTTGTAAGAGTATCTCTGATCTCTCTCTTTTGATGTATTTTTTCTTAACGCAGAGTTTCTTTCCGGCATTAACTAAGATCGTTGGAACTCTCGGTCCTAAATCCAGATCCGTTGAGACACTCTCCGGCTGTCTCAAATCCGGCATGTCTGGTAATATAATACTACCGACACAGTTTATTACTAAAATGATTTCATGTTTTTTTCTTCTTCTCAATAATACTTTTTACTTATTATTGTCGATTTTGCTATTATCAGTGGCTAGATTCGATTTCTCTTCGGGAGACGCTGAGTATCACCAAAAGACGCTTGATAATCTCAAAATCGCTGTGAAGAGCACTAAGAAGCTTTGTGCTGTATGTTCTCTCTTCTGTTGAATCATTTGGTTTTGATCTTTGCAATATGCTTTAGTTTGAGAGTTGTTTCTTTCTTTGTTTGGTTGCTTAGGTTATGCTTGATACAGTGGGACCTGAGCTTCAAGTTATCAACAAGTCTGAGAAAGCTATTACTCTTAAAGCTGATGGACTTGTTACTTTGACTCCCAATCAAGACCAGGAAGCCTCTTCTGAAGTCCTTCCCATTAACTTCAATGGCCTTGCCAAGGTTCCTTCTCTATGAAACTAGGGTGATGCTATATATCTAATCTAATCAGTGATTTTAGTGTTTGATGGGAGTTACTTGTGTGTTGGTTTTCAGGCGGTGAAGAAAGGAGACACTATTTTTGTCGGGCAGTACCTGTTCACTGGTAGTGAAACAACTTCTGTTTGGCTCGAGGTAATAATAATAAACAAAGCTTACAAATGGGATCTTTAGTGGTTTCTCTGTGAAGTTTAGATATTTCAAAAAATTTATTATGGGTTGGGAGAGAGACTAACCTACCAAACGGAACCTTCAGGTTGATGAAGTTAAAGGAGATGATGTCATCTGCCTTTCGAGGAATGCTGCTACCCTCGCTGGTTCTATGTTCACGTTGCACGCCTCTCAAGTTCACATCGATATGCCTACTCTTTCGGAGAAAGATAAAGAGGTCATTGTTACTGCGATTGCTTTTGTTCCTTTTTTCCCCTACAGATTGCTGGCTTTTAGTTAATTTTTTTTATTTTATTTGGTTGTCATCTTAAGGTTATAAGCACATGGGGAGTTCAAAACAAAATCGATTTTCTCTCATTGTCCTATTGTCGACATGCAGAGGATGTTCGCCAGGTCTTTGTTCTTTTTACTCTACTCGATCGTCACTGGCTGTGTATTACTTCTTTGTGTATGCACTATTAAAGTATGAGCTTCTCTTATGTGCTTCTTTGAACAATAACCACTTATTGTTTCATAAACACAGACACGAGAAATGCTTAAAAAGTTGGGCGACCTCTCTCAAACGCAAATATTTGCCAAGATTGAGAATGTTGAGGTAAGTATTGTCTTCTTTTTTTTTTGCTTTATCATATGTCTCTGTAACTTTTCCTAAAGAGAAAGCTGATGATGATTTATTTAATTTTAGGGACTAACCCACTTTGATGAGATTCTACAAGAAGCTGATGGAATTATTCTTTCTCGTGGGAACTTGGGTATTGATCTACCCCCGGAGAAGGTATATGTCGGTTTGTTCATTCAAATTGTTTTTTCTTTTTCCGAATCTCTTTTTGTAATTTACATTGGTGGGGTTCGTCTTGCTTGTGCAGGTGTTTTTGTTTCAAAAGGCGGCTCTTTACAAGTGCAACATGGCTGGAAAGCCAGCCGTTCTTACCCGTGTTGTTGATAGTATGACTGATAACTTACGACCAACTCGTGCTGAGGCAACGGATGTTGCTAATGCTGTTTTAGATGGTATGTTTTATCTTTCAATATGCTTCTAACGTTTTAGCAGAAGGTAATAGTTTTTTTTTTTTTAACTTCCATTTACTCTTTCTGCAGGAAGTGATGCAATTCTTCTCGGTGCTGAGACCCTTCGCGGTCTGTACCCTGTCGAGACCATATCAACTGTCGGAAGGATCTGTGCTGAGGTAAGCTTTATGACATGTTTCTTTAGTGTCATTTCGTTGCCTGCTGTGTCTTCATCGGTTTTGCTTTTACACATCTTTTTTTTTTAAAACTTCTCTTAGGCAGAGAAGGTTTTCAATCAAGATTTGTACTTCAAGAAGACTGTCAAGTATGTTGGAGAGCCGATGAGTCACCTCGAATCTATTGCTTCTTCAGCTGTAAGTTTGTTGTCTTCTATGTTGGGGATGTGTTGCAGAAACATAAGAAAGTGTTGGTTTTAAGACCTCATCACAGTTTATAATCCATCTTTATTTTACATTTGATCAGGTAAGGGCAGCAATCAAGGTTAAGGCATCAGTCATTATATGCTTTACCTCTTCTGGAAGAGCAGCCAGGTTCATAGCCATTCTTTTCCTTAAAAACTTTTTTTTTGTTTCTGTTTGTTCTTATTTATAGTTGTCTAATGAATCGTTATTTCGTTTGATTTTCCGGGCAGGTTGATTGCCAAATACAGGCCAACAATGCCGGTTATTTCTGTAGTCATTCCCCGAGTTAAGACAAATCAGCTGAAATGGAGCTTTAGTGGAGCCTTTGAGGTATGTTTCCCTCCTCATCTCTCTAAACTCTGGAAACCACATCCATGTCACATATATGTATCAGAAAAGAGACTCGCCTAATGTGTAATATCAGACTTCTAGGGAGTTTTTCTTTTTATACCATAGTCACATATATGTAAATGCATGTGTGGTAGTTTTAAGGTTATTAACCCTCCGGGACCCTCTTTATCAGGCTAGGCAGTCACTTATTGTCAGAGGCCTCTTCCCCATGCTCGCTGACCCTCGTCACCCTGTAAGTCTTGTTCTCTTTTTCATATTATCACTTTCCTTTCTCTTTTTCCTATTATTATCACTTCATTTCTATTGGATAAGCAAACAGTCTCAAATGTGGTACACTCTTTAAGTTCAGGGCTTATGTAAATCTTGAGAGTTTGATGTTCTAATTGAACCAAAAATGGTGGTGTCAGAGTCTCAAACAAGTCTTTTAAGAGTTCTAGTTGGAACTTTTTGTGTTCAGATTCCAACATATGTAATGAGGTTTATTGTTGCAGGCGGAATCAACAAGTGCGACGAACGAGTCGGTCCTGAAAGTTGCGTTGGACCACGGGAAGCAAGCAGGAGTGATCAAATCGCATGACAGAGTAGTGGTGTGTCAGAAAGTTGGTGATGCATCTGTGGTGAAGATCATAGAGCTAGAAGATTGATAAAAAATGGGAGGAGAAAAGTTGCTATTGATCTTTCTTTTTTTTTGCTTCGATCCAGTTCTCTGCTGTGAGTATTCAGGAGATTTGATGTCTCTAATGATTCCCTATTTTTCTTGGCTATACATTTGGTTGCCTTCAGATTTAAGCAACGGTCAAAAAAAAGGAACACAATGTCTAGCAATCTATTCAATAAGCTTGTAACATCCCTATGTTTTTGTATGTTACTAAAATATTACGAGTAATTTCACGTTAAAGAATTTAAGACCTAGAATCTCGTCTGGGTCCAAAAGATTGAATTATTGGTTTTTGATTATAATTGATTATAATAAAATGGTTTTAAAGGCTAGAATACATAAATCTTTTCACAGATTTTATAAATAAACTTTCGCTCTTCGATTTCCGATTAATAAAAAACTAATAATAGTACCAAGGTTTTTTTTATTTACCAAGGTAATTAAGATCTTCGATTCATAACCTTACACAACCACTAAGCCGAGGTTGTTCTTTCCATTAAGTTGTAATTAAGATCTTCGATTCATAACCTTACACAGACACTAAACAACCACTAAGCCGAGGTTGATCTTTCCATTAAGTTGTAATTTATTGATCATTTAAATTATTACGGTTTTCAAACCCTTCCTTTTTTTTAACAGAATGTAAAAAACATTCAGAAAAAAAAGTATTTTGTGTTTTCAAAACCCTTCTTTTTTTTAATAGAATGTAAAAATTTATTCAGAATAAGAAAAAAGTAATATGTGTTTCAAAACCCCTATGGTAGCATGCCATTGCGGCATTGCCATTTGCCATACATATAAACTTCCAAACAAGTACTATATATTAGGCGTCTTACATTACGGAAACAGTCATATTTGTTTTGCATCGATCATTTTTAGTTCTTCTTAATTAATGTATATAGTCACTTTCAACTAATAATAATTGGCTTTGCATGCTAAACACCGGGGGACCAACATTTTAGTGGTAGGCTGTACACTTAGTCGGGATTTTTTTCTTCCTTGTCTAGAAAAAGATAGTCATTCACGCTCCATCATGAGTTAGGATTCACACTTTTTCATTGAATTGTCTTTGATTCTTTTTATTCTCGAACTCTCCTATCAGATGATCGTGTCGGAGTGATAACGATGCTTCCAAACTTTACAACAACTCGTTGTAAATTCTTATCAAATCAAACGGTCTCTGTCTCGATCCCAATATTAACCACGTGGAGTAAATAGATATCACAAAACTAAAAAAGGACCCTACTTGAAGTCTGAAGACATTAACTAATTGAAACCACCTTTATGTCATTATGTGTATACAACTAAGAGAATAGTTGTCACAAAGATTAGAAGTCAAGTGAAAACATTCTACAAAATACTACTCCAACATAGAAGATTGGACGTTGAATGATAACATATTGGATACTAGTTATATTTAGCATGTCATATACTATTTGTTTATAAAATCAGGAACATTTAATCGTCTTCTGTAGTTAGATTATTGATCAACATTTAATTTTTTTTTTTTGCCTACGATTAGAAAAGGAAAATGGTCAAATGACGAGCATGAATAACAAGTAGCAGTGTGCAATTAATCGAGAGCAGGGGCGGATGTACAGCCATACGTACGGGGGCATGTGCCCCCATCTGATTTTATTTTTTCCTTTAGTAAATAGTATAAAGTTTGATAATGTCCCCTACTGAAAATTTGACATAATGTATGTGCCCCCGACTAAACACCTTCCTGCGTCCGCCCCTGATCGAGAGGGAACATAAATAACAAGTGGAAGTCAAAATGTGTAGCTCATGTCTTGTATTAAAGGCTAATCCGCTAATGCATTCCACTTGTCGTCCTTGCATTCTTTTGATAGACAATTAAACCAATGGTAAGAACTTTGTAGAAAGAGTTTAATGATTTTTCGCCTATAAATATATATTTTAATCCATTTTAAAAGCATTCTTACTCTTGATAGCAGCAAGGTGCTCGGATGTGAGAGTCTATTGCACAATAATGTCACCTTTGCCAATCAGAGAAATCTGTTGAACAAAGAAAAAAGCTTAAACTCTTACCCAAAATCAAGCTTTTGACTTCAACTCAAGAAATCACTTACGAAACTTCATCTGCTTTGATAAACAGAGGTAATCCAGTAATAGTTGCTGTACATTTATTAGTATATGATTATCAAAAGTTTGAAAGTCTTAAGAAATTATGCTAAAGTTAACTGGCACCGAGCCTATTTTTACAAATTTGCTAACCACTTTATTACATGCGAGTAAATTCTGTCGCAAAAGATTGCCCAAAGGGCTTTGAAATGTAACTATAAGTTGGTAGTGATGTTCTTGCCTATAAATTCAAAGTCAACTAATTGACTAATAGCTGATCAATTTAAAGAAGCTGGCAAGTGCAAAATTGGATCTAAGATTTATGAGACTTAAATAGTTTTGAGAGTATTTTCAATGTAATACTTTATTTTTTTCTTCAATATAAAGCAATTCAAAATAAAACAAAAAATAATTTTGAATAAAAAATTACACGTCATTTTTCATTTCATAATGGAGCAAATGAACAAAAAAACAGATTATTCTATTTATGAAATAAATTTCATTATGGAATGAAATATAGAATTGGATTAGAGCATTTTTTACTGTATATTTTATTTTACCTTATTTTATAATAAAAATATAGTAAAGTTGGAAATCTCGCAATAGTAAATTTTATACATATATTATTTCATTATTAAAAGTTATATATTAATCATTTATAATTTTGAGAACCAAAAAGAATGTTTTGTTCAAATATAATCATTATTGAGTATATTATAACAAAACATTCTCTACTGGTCACTGATGTCATAACAAAAGCTTTGTAAGAAGCCGTAAAAGATGTAAGGTTAAATCTCGTAAATCTTGTATTTAGAATTCTCCATTGTAAAATAGTTCAAATTGCTCATTAGATTTGATGCGAACAATATAGGGAGCATGCAATGAAAAGTGTGTCTCATTCATAAGGTATCTTATTTTGTAAGATAAAGTCAGAATGTGACTCTTAGTGTAATGCACTCAAGTAGTTTAGGCTAAAATTAAACCACCAATATCTAAAAAGTTGTTATTTCTCTAAAAGTAGTATTTAACTAATAAATTTAACAAGTTATAAAAATATGATATAATTTGATTAGCCACATTACATCTTATATATATCTTATATATGTAAAAAATTATCGAAAATTACCTACATTTTGAAATAATTTTTTTTCCCTAAGACCATCTCCAACCCACCTCTATTTTAATCTCTATTTTTTCCTCTAAAATAGAGAAACTCTATTATAGAGGTGGATTTACTCTAATGTATGCTTCTATAATAGAGTTCCTCTATTTATAGAGGAAAATATAGAGATATGCTATTTCCATCTCTAAATATAGAGGTAAAAAGTAGAATTCCTCTATATTTTCCTCTAAAATAAAGAAACTCTATTATAGAGGCATACATTGGAGCAAATCCATCTTTATAATAGAGTTTTTCTATTTTAGAGGAAAAAATAGAGGTGTACATCGGAGATGCTCTAAAACTATGGAACTTTCAAAACGGATTTTTATATTTCAAAAAATCATACGTATATATATTATGTGGCTTTGGAAGAATATTTATGTTGGACTGACATAATAATGTTGTTCAAAAAAAGAAAGAAAAGACTGACAATGTCTAATAATAATTTAACAGTCTAGCTTTGCTTTACACCAAATCAAACGGACTTTTCACAAAATTGTTCGGCGCCGCCACGTGGCGACAATAAATTTTCGTCGATCTTATAGCTTTCCCTTCTCCGCTCTTTATTTATTTATTTAATCAGTCCTTTTGATTCAACTAGTCTTAAATATCTTTCCCTCACTTTCCTCGGCTCTCGCCTCTGTTCCAAAGATTTTTCCCCCAGAAAATTCACCACAGTCAGAGAGAAAACATCAAAATATATAATCGTCATCGAATAAAAACGCGTATATGAGAGATTGCGTTTACATTTGATATATATATTACGAAGCTGTGTTTGTTTGTTATTGCGATTGTGTTTGTTAGTTAGGTCAACTATTAGGAGAGGTTATGGGCTCCGCCTTGTCGAATCTCAACGACGACGGTACGACGACGGATGATTATTCATCATCATCCACGGGACCTAACCTCGGCGATATTCCCGAGAGCTGCATCGCCGCCGTCTTCATGCACCTGACTCCGCCGGAGATTTGCAACCTCGCCGGTTTGAACCGCTCGTTTCGCGGCGCGGCTTCGTCGGATTCCGTGTGGGAGAAGAAGCTCCCTCCGAATTACCAGGCTCTCCTCGATTTGCTGCCGCCGGAGAGGTATCTCGGTCTCTCCAAGAAGGATGTCTTCGCCGTGCTCTCTCGCCCTATCCCCTTTGACGATGATCACAAGGTGTTTCCGAGTTTTTAAAATTTTGAATTGGGGATTAGGGTTTCAATTGGAAGATATGATTAAGTATTGTTTTTTTTTAGGAGCTGTGGATTGATAGAGTAACGGGACGGGTTTGTATGGCGGTTTCGGCGAGAGGGATGGCTATAACTGGGATTGAGGACCGGAGATATTGGAATTGGGTTCCTACTGATGAATCTAGGTATCTTCATCACTATTTACACCATTTTCTGAATTGAATCTCTCTTAATACACTTTTTAAGATGATTTTGATCTCAAAGATCATTGCTTTACATTGTCATTGGACCCCAAGTTTCATGAGCTGTTGATTTTTGGTTTCTCTGTTTCTGATTGTTAGTCGGCTTTTCTGGTTTGATGAATTGTGTTATTATAAGACAATTTACTTGTTCTTGCATGATCTTCATGATACACCAAAGCAAATGTTTTGAATTTTCTGTGGGAAAGCATGTGAATTGACATTGAGATCGTACTAAGCTATAGTACATGAGATAGGTGCTTAGCTTAGCTTAGCTCATGATGAAGTTTCCACTTTTGCTCGATACAAACAATGTATCAGTTTGTTTTTTCTTCTTTTATGTTTGTGGCTGTGAGGTAGAAGAATGTAAAAATCCTTTTTAAAAAGAATTTTTTTTCATTGAACAGGTTCCATGTTGTAGCCTACTTACAGCAGATTTGGTGGTTTGAAGTTGATGGGACAGTGACATTCCATCTCCCACCTGGTATCTACTCTCTATCATTCAGAATCCATCTAGGGGGATTCGCGAAAAGGTCTGGGAGACGTGTCTGCAACTACGAACACACGCACGGCTGGGATTTGAAGCCGGTAAGGTTTTCCCTTTCGACTTCTGATGGTCAAGAGGCGTCGTGTGAATATTACTTGGATGACGTGAAGAGAGAAGAGGCACACGGGCACCACAAGCGCGGTTTCTGGATCGATTACAAGGTTGGGGAGTTCCTAGTGACTGGATCAGAACCATTGACTGAGATCAAGTGGTCCATGAAACAGATTGACTGCACACATTCCAAAGGCGGGCTATGCGTTGATTCAGTCTTCATTAACCCTATTGGTGATTTGAAAGACTACAGAACGAAATCTTTTTGTGAAATAGATTGAAGAAAGAAGATTCTTTGAAGGTAATTTCATTTTCTGGTTGTGCGTTGTATCGAGTTTTGTTTTTTTTTTGTTTTTACTTCATATTCATTTTGTCACATAGTTTAGGCAAGAGAACTCTCTTTGTGCATTCCCATGTTTATAAGGTTGGATCACTATGACTGTAACCAACCAAAGTTATATGATAAGATTCTGTGTATGACCAATTCTATTCATATTTTGTCTTGTGCTTTTCTTTTTTAATAATATCCAGTGATAGAGATAATGTGCATAAGATATGATCGAATAATTTCAATCTGTACTCTAAATATCATAAAGAAGTATCCAAAAAAATGTTAATGCAGGTCCAAAAATACTATAAAAAGAATAGACAAAACAGAACAAAGACAGAGAAGCCAGAGTGTAATTCGGCTGAATTGGGAATGGCCAAGAAAGCCTCAACCATCATCTGACCAAGCCGGACCTGAGAAGACGTGGTTAGATGCAAGCCATCCGGTTCAAGAGGTAGGCCCTTTGCGTCAACACAATGCACGTTGTCAAGACCTGTCTCCAGTTGTGCTTTTCTTACAGCGTCAAGGTATGGTCCTGCGCCTGTAGCAAGAGCCACCTTTTGTTGTTTATTGTCCAAACAAGCAAAGAGACATAAAAAGATATTAGAAGAATGTAGAGCAGCATCAATCATGTGTGTTGACAAAAAAAAGTATCAATCATGTACAATATTATTTGGAAAATAGCAAAAAGTCAAATTGAAAAACATTGCAGCTGGACAGGTACAATACAATTGCTACAGCCTGGATTAGTACAATGAAAATTCACTAAACAATACCAGAAGATAACTAAAAATAAATCCTGAATAGAATAGTGGCATGCATTTAATAAATCAAATCCCTATTTCAACAAGATTTGTGAAAAAAAAAAACATCGAAGCCACCATTTGTTTTTCTAACTAATTAAGTTTTTTTTATCACAATGATTTCTCAATATTATTCTCCATTACAAAAAGTGTTATGACAAAAATGATTAAGTTCAACTTTCCACAACATTGTAAAGTTTCGTGAAGTCTTGTAACTATTCTGCTTTTAGTACGTGTTACCAGTCACAAGTCTGCTGTATTAGTAATCATAACTTTGATGCAATGTTGCAATAAGAGCATTTCCAATGAAAATTCTTGAATAATACTTTTTAACATCTGATATATATGTATTAGTTTTAAAGATGCATCAAGCATCATAACAACTAAGTCACTCTGAGACAAAGAATTCTCAAATGAAGATTTATGATAATTTCATTAGATACCATGAAAACAAATGTTCTTGTCTAAGTGGGGCAATTTCTCCTTTGGTATTTAAATATAATTAAATTGTATAAAAGTGCAAAAAATATAAATGTTTAGGATCACAAACTTGATATCCTTTCTAATAAGGTTGCTTCTTTACTTGCTCATGGAGTTTCTATCTTCTCTCTCACAAGTCACAACTAGACTCAGTGTAAGCTTTCTCTTTTCTCTTTACACTACTTTCTTAACATGTATGACTCAAAGTCATGGCCATGTACTTGCTATCTTACATTTAAATAGGCAACCTCTATTAAAAAAAAACACTTTGGTGCGACGTACCTGAATAATAGGAAGATTTGGATGTTGTAGATCATTTCGTAGATCACTAAAAAACTGGACTAGTCTCTTCTTATAAACCGAAGCATCCACCATATCCACCGTATCCGACTCACCCTGATACCACAAAACCGCCTGGTATGACCCACCTCCACTAGCCACCATTGCAGCTTTAGCCCTCCTCACCGTCTCCTCGTACAAAAACTCACCCTTTTGCCATTGGCTTAGTTTAGTCCCACCGATAGAGCACGGAACCAAACCCACATAACCAAAACGGTTAACCACCCGGTTAGCAAATGGCATCCCCGGTCCAACACCATTAGTCTTGTTAACGTCTATATCAGCATGGAGTGGCTCGTCGGCTTCTTCCCACTCGAGCTTGGCTGTGAGACGGAGGATCGAAGGGTTTGATCTACATTCCCGTGGGATAACGCCGTCCCACACGGTGATGTTCTTGGCGGTGTCGTTATAAACGCCGCCTCGACCCGCCATGTTGCTTTGACCGGCTAATATGAAAATGCTGATGTTTCTTGGGATGGTTTGTGATTGGATTTGTAGAGAAGATAGACTAAACAAGATGATGAAGAGGAAGAAGATCATATTGTTCATTGTGTTTTTGGTAGTTGGAGGAGGTCTAGATCGAGATCCAAATAAGAGTCGAAGTAAGTGCAAGAGAGAATAATAATGTTGTATTCTTCTTATTGTTTTGTCTCTTTCTTCTTGTTAAATCAAAACTCTTCTTAGACACTCTTTTTCCCTTTACACACAAAGAAGAATCATTTGTTCGATACTTTTTCATGCACAACTTGAACTTTTATAATGAAACTGATTTTGTACTCAATACCTACGCCTATAAAGATGACTTAGAACTTTGATTATTTAATAGCGTAGCATAACGGTAAAATGTGACATAATATATTTATATATATATATATATATATATATATATATATATATATATTCATAAGAAAATCATGTAATATCCGCTATAACCAAGAAGAATCATTCCAATGTGAAACCTTAAACCAAGATTTCCGTTATAAAAAAGTGAAAAATAATATTTTAGAAGCTAACTATTTTTTTAGCATGTTTTTTTAACATATTTGTTAGCATGTTCATGGAAAAAATATCACATGACCAACTATCTTAACCAAAACTAAACCGAAAAGTAACCAATAAAAACTAAAGATAAGTTCATTGGTTGAAAAAGTTGATCCGTACTGAAACCTTCTAATCATCTAAGTGGAAACTATGATTATAACAGAGAGGGACTTATGCTTTATGTCTATAACTTCATCGACTTAACTCAGTCTTAATGGGAACATGTACGAATGATCGATGATTCACTTGTTTTGGTTTCTGTCAGCTCTGTGGTATTTCCAAGACATTGTACGTGTCTTTATGAAGAAAAAAACAATAAACAAAAAAACAAGGAAACGATGGTGATGAGTGGATATGCAAGACGGCATGGGGAAAGTAATGATGTGTTCTTCACTTTTATAATTAGACTAGAGATATTACTTCAATGAATAAAAAGAAATCTAATGAGCTTTTTTTCGGTGAATAAAGGGTTCACATGAACAGTGGAGAAAGCATTAGTTTGGGTTGGCATTTTAGGGTGCAATATGTACATTCCGTAAAATGTTCACCAGTCAAAATAATAAAAAAAAATATTACATTTTATTCCATATCATTCTAGAAAAAGTATTCATTTGAAAACTATTCAACATCAAAAAGATTCTTTGAATAAGTGGAATGCTGATCCATTTCCAGTTACATAACTAAGGTACAGGAGAAAGAAGCACAGAGTGATGAATCTTCGACAGCCCTCAAGATTTAATTTCTAAATAAGGATCTCAACAGAATCCTACTAACATCTTGGAAAGACTTTAGATAGATTATCCGTCTATGTTGTCCCTAGGAGTCGCGATTTCTAAAATTTCCTTAGAAATCAAGTAAACAAACGACTATAGTGATAAGGTCATTGAGCCAAGAGTGTAGTGAAATGAAGTTCATAGGAAAACAAAATTCTCAAGTCTTGCGATTATAAGAGTTGCTTAAAAGTAAAGAGACAAACGCCAATAACAAAAGGTTTACGTTCTGCGGGATATTCTGAAATCAACATAAACTAAAAATAGTAGCACACTAGCAGAGAAACACAAGAGTGAAAAGCAAGGGTTCTTCAGCGTTTGCCACCACCACCTCCCAACTTAGGACCTCCCTTGGCAGCAGCCTTGGGGATCTTAGCCTGAATCTTCTGTTGCTTTGAAGCAAACTCAGCCTTCTTTGCCTTCTTCTCATCCTTTGTCTTCTTAATTCTCTCCTTGATATCACTGTTAGGATCATCACAATTCACTTCAGTCAAAATCACAACTTTTTCTGAAATCTAAATAGTTGGCTATAACTGAATAAATCGAAAAATCAGTAAAAAAAACTAACCGAAGAGCAGCTTCTCTTGCAGCATCACGGACTTCAGGCTTCTCAGCTCTCTTCTTCTGAATCACTTCCAAGGTAGCACCAACAATAGACCTTGAGTAGGGCTTCTTGGTAGCACGTCTCCTCTTCTTCACAGCTTCTTGAGCTGCATCCTACAAACGATTCATAATTTTCAAACAGGGCAAAACTTTAATAATCCAACGCAGGCTCTTACAAAAACAAAACAAAACAAAACCAAAACAAATAGAGTTTATTTAATTTTACCTTCTTGTGCTGCTTTCTGTACATGGTAGTCCAACAAAGCTTGGAAGGCTTCAGTTTGTTATGAAAGTAATGCTTACACTTTGAGTTGATGAACAAGAACACCTTATAGAACCATGGAAACGATAAAAAGGAGATTAGAGACTATAACATTAAAATGACCAGTACTCTCGAGAAAGATTAATAAAAAAATACCTGAGAGTCAGATCGGATGAATCTGATTCCCCTTCCTGGGTAAATCTTGTGGCCACTGAAACGACAAAGCTCCGTCCTGCAGACAACCAAAAAAGACAAACGACATAATGAGACATAGCATTGGGTTCTCAGACAAAACACGATTGAAATGATTCTTAAAATGCCAAACAGAGATCAGTAAGTTATCAAACAAACATATAGGCAGATGGATTATAATATAAAGACATAACACACCAAAGAGCAGAACAAGATCGAGTTACAACAGAACGTACACTCATCCTCGTACAAGAAACAACACTAAATCGATCCATACCGATAGTGAAAACATGAATCAATCATCACACTAATCTAATTCGATTAGATAAACAGTAGTCATGAAATGGAGGGAGAGATTTGGGAGATTTAATTACTTGAGAACCATGGTTGCTGCTGGCTGCTGGCTGCTGGTGATGCTCCTCTGCTTCCTCCTGTTACTACTACTCGAAAACCCTAATCCAATCGATATCCTTTTATAGGAGGCTACAACGAGAGTGTACTGCAAAAAGCCATTTTCGTATATATAAGCATCGTATCTTCATTTCGGTAGCCCACATACTATATAGCCCATTAGATCCTCAGCCCATTATGTTTTATAACACGGTATAATGATAACGTCATCATCTCGTCAATCATTTCATTTCTTAATTTTGGTAGCTCACACAAATATAGCCCATAACAATTTCAGCCCATTACGTTTTAACGCATTATAACGATGACGTCGGCATCTCCTCAATCATTTCTTTCCCTTTAACCGCCGGTAGAAGGAACCGGTAGCGGGAGCGTCAAAACGGTGACGTGTCGTAAAGGTAGATTGAAAGTTTGAAGAAGTAGCTAAACTCCTCCTCCTCGTCCTGCACAAGCTTCCAGAAGAAAATAAAATCAAAGCGAGAGAGAGAAAGAGAGATCCACAAATTTGGATTCGGTCATCGCGCCGGAGAGAGTAGCTCAGACTAAGAAAGATAGTTTTCTGCGGCTAGATCGGTTCGAATTATGGAGGCGGAGAAGTGGAGCAGCGACGGTGGCGGCGAATACACTTCGGAGGACGAAGGGACTGAGGATTACCGTCGCGGCGGTTACCACGCCGTTCGGATCGGCGACTCCTTCAAGAGCGGCCGGTACGTTGTCCAGAGCAAACTCGGCTGGGGCCATTTCTCCACCGTCTGGCTCTCCTGGGATACTCTATCCTCTGTAACGCACTCGCCAATCTTCACTTTAATCTAATAGAAATTGCTAGGCCGTAGTTAGTTAGGAAAATATTATTGTTATAGAGGCCGTTGTCAGTTAGGGTTTGTTATCTTTAGTGTGATTAGTATTGAATTTTGATGGAATGCAACAGAGATATGTGGCGTTGAAGGTGCAAAAGAGTGCACAGCACTATACCGAAGCCGCCATGGACGAGATAACAATATTGCAACAGATCGCAGAAGGTGACGCTGACGATACCAAATGTGTTGTGAAGCTTTTGGATCATTTCAAGCACTCTGGTCCAAACGGTCAGCATGTGTGTATGGTTTTCGAGTATTTGGGAGATAATCTGTTAACGCTTATAAAGTATTCTGATTACCGTGGCTTGCCTATTCCCATGGTTAAGGAGATTTGTTACCACATGTTGGTTGGTTTGGACTACTTGCATAAAGAGCTCTCCATTATACATACTGATCTCAAGCCTGAGAATGTGCTGTTGGTGTCGAGGATCGATCCGTCTAAAGATCCTAGGAAGTCTGGGGCTCCGCTTGTTATCGCTAGTGGTAAGGAGAAGACTGTTGACTCCAATGGCGACTTCGTCAAGAATCAGAAGAGAGATGTTGTTCGTAGAAAGGTGAAGGTTAGTGCTGCTGCAGAAGAAGACTGTCCTTCTACTTCTGCTGCTAATGGCGGGGAGGAAGTGAAGCAAGGAGGTAAGAAAGGGAGTCGATCGAGTAGAAGGCACCTTGTGGAATCTGCTGATCTCAAGTGTAAGCTTGTCGACTTTGGCAACGCGTGTTGGACTTATAAACAGTTCACGAGCGACATTCAGACGAGACAGTATAGGTGTCCGGAAGTTATACTTGGATCTAAGTATTCTACATCGGCAGATCTCTGGTCATTCGCGTGTATATGTTTTGAACTTGCCACTGGTGATGTACTTTTCGATCCCCATAGTGGAGACAATTATGATAGAGACGAGGTATGCGTGCGTATGTTACTTTTAACATTTATGTATTCAAAGCTAATTGGGTTTGTGTGACTATCAGGACCACTTGGCTTTGATGATGGAGCTTCTTGGAATGATGCCACGCAAGGTAAAATAGAATCATTGCCAGGCTAAACCCTTCAAGGCCGTGTTTGAACTCCAACTTCTTTCTCTGTTGTGTGTGTGTGTTTGCAGATAGCTTTAGGAGGCCGCTACTCGAGAGATTTGTTCAACAGGCACGGTGATCTTCGACACATAAGAAGACTGCGTTTCTGGCCAATGAACAAAGTCCTTACCGAGAAGTACGAGTTCAGTGAGCAAGATGCAAATGAGCTGAGTGAATTTCTTGTTTCGATTCTTGATTTCGTACCGGAGAAACGACCAACTGCGGCTCAGTGTCTTTTGCATCCTTGGATCAACTCTGCCCCTCGCTCTCTAGAACCGCCTCTCTCACCGGAAGGCAAGCTGGTGGATACAGAGAGAAAGAAGAGAGAGAACGAGGAGCAAGAAGGTGTGGTAGTTAAAATGGGAAACGTTGCAATATCATCCCCAAAATCCAAACCAGGTATGAGCAAGAGCTCCTCTCTTAAACAAGCAATTTGATATTGAGCGAAAGGGGGAAATGCGATATTTAAACCTCGCCACTGTGATAGTGAGAGAGTTCGAGCCAGAACCATCTCAAGTTTCATATGTGCAGAGTGATGTCTTGTTTGTGTACTTTTACGAATCCATATATATTTGACATTCAACATGTATTTTTATTGAATATATCATCTTTATGAAATCACAATGACTCGGATGCCAATGAAATTAGTAACTTCCTGATTCATAATTATTGATTAGGGTTGGATAATAGCATCAGGTTAAAAGAAAGAGCATCTATAGACCTTCAAATTGTAAAAACAGAAGTTGATTATTACAAATCAAGATAGAAAAAATACATGAACACGCAGAAATTCGAGCAGAAGCCATTAAACGCCGGTTTAGTTTGTTATGTTTTTTTCATAGCTTCCCTTTTCTTCCATGGTAGCTTTTCCCCGTCCCTGCATCGTCATTCATCCCCGTCCAACGTCGTTAAAAGATTGACCAGTTATCTGATCAGACGTTTTCAGCGATCTTGCAACTTGTCCACGCCTCGTATCCTTTCACGTCAACCGTCACAGTCGTCTTCCCCGCCTCGCGTATCTCATCACCTTTGGAGGGGGGGTCGCACCTGTCAGATTGCTTTTTATCTGCTCCCGTCATATTCCCTAAGGCACCCACTATCGTCCCCTTCCTTTCTTCACCTCTACAATTGAGGCTGTTTACACTGCTCTCCAAGAAGCTGAGCTTGGTGGCACTAGCGGTCTTTCTCCAGCGCCTAAACGTTGAGCTAGTTCCTCCTGATCAGACCGATAGCATGACATTTTTCAATTCATTGTTATTTTCATCTCTATAATAGCATTTAGAGATGAAATTGCTACAATCCACTTTTATTTCTTTTTTTTATGATAGAGATTTCTAATTTTTTTTTCACTTTATATTTAAAGATTACTATTTTAAAGGAACACATTGGAGCATGTGTCAGATGGTCTAAGAATTATTTGATGAACTTCTCTCATGCTTGTTTTTAGTTATTTAATGAAGGGATTGTATATGAAAGTGAACCGAAGGTAAGCTAAGACGCAGATGGAGTTCGAATCTGTTTTCATCTGTATGTTCTTTATGACTATTGGTTTGGTTGTTACCATCGTCATTCATTGCTACAATCTTTCTGTATTATAGTATTGAATCCTAAACTAAAGATCATGTTCTTGTAACGTTTCTAATTAACCTAAGGGCATGCGCAGCACTGAACCGATAAAAGGGGTTCATAGATCGATTTTTTTATTATTTCTTTTTTACTTTTCGTTTACTTTTTTTTTAAAAAAAAAAAATTAAAGTGACCAATTGTGGGCCGCCACGTGACGTGGGGCCCGCTAAACAGTCACGACCCCGGTTCATATAGAGGGGGCGTGGAGAGGCGAAATCTTACATGTTCTTTATTTTAATCATTTATTTGACTCGATTTGCGTGTGAACTTTTGCGCGAATCCCTCAATGCAGTTGGCCTAATTCACCAGGAAATGAATTCATCCTAATAGTGTGGCCTCGTACAATGTATGACACATCCCCACAAATAGTGACAAAATACAGATTAAAACGAAAACAGCTCAACTATTTCATATCTTTATGTTGTTGTCTAAAAGATTCTCTGTCTCGAAATCAAACAACTCCACCATTACTTCATTTCTTTATTTTGTACTTCTTCAGTTCTTCGAGATATTCGATATGGAAGTCGAGATAATGAACAGTGATGTGAGTCATAATCCGGAGAACTCGTCCCGTTTAACTTATTTAGAGGTGGGTGTGAATCGACTCATTTAAAAAATCTGAATTAGGCGGTGCATGTCGACTAGATTTTCAAAAGAATTTTTTTAACAAGAGATATTTTCTTTAAAAAATATAAAATAAAAATATTTAATATTATTTCTTTTACTGATAAGGGAAATTGCATTGCATACACATAGCAACACAAAAAAAAAAGTTTATAACCATAACAACTTCTTGGTTATGATATTGTTTGTATAATATGTATAAAGACAAAAAATACCCTTCATTCTACTATTTCATTTTCACTCTCACTTCCATCGTTCTTCACTTCATCTTGTTCTTCTGAAACTATTTTTTTCCAGAATGATCTTTATTCTCTTTCTTTTGTCTCATGATCATTTATAAGCTTTATGAAATTCTTGCAAAGTGATACTTCGCATGCTGTGTAATCATCTGATCCAATAACTATGTTTGATCACGTTTCTTCATATATTTGTTTGGGTTTACATTTTTAATACTTCGATATATGTAGATTAAAAACAGAGGATGCGTAAGAACTAATGGAGAAGATGAACAGTAAATGTTGTGTTGTACTATTCCATTTGATAAATATAGAATAGTACAACACAATGTATTATAACATCATCTCCACTCCTCCTCTTCTTTTTCCTCTTCCTCTTACATCATCTCCACTCCTCCTCCTCCCCGTGCACGCAACTCTCACAGAAGCTTTCTTTCGTGTCATAACACATACATTTATGGTGACATTCTCAAGTTGTTATGTTAACTTTGACCCTCTCAATTGGTTAGACACTGTGTACATATTAAAAATAAAAGTTTATGTGGTTGTGTCGAGTATTCCATATTCAAACTATCATATTAACTTTGACCCTCCCAATTGGTTAAACTGCTCTAATTTTCTTCATAATCTATATCCCCATATCATACGTCATATATTCTATACTATTTTAAATTACAGTATAGTATGATAAATTTTCTTTTCTCTTCTTTTGTAATTTACATCTCTTTCTCTGCCTCATAATTCTTCTTACTCACTACTTGATCAGTTACACTGTTTTGTTCTCTAACACTGTTGCCACTCATCATCTCTATCTCTAAAGAAACTTTAAAGAATTTCATATATACAAATTTTGTGGGTGTGTCGAGTATTCCATACCATAATATGTATAGTATAGTCACGTAATGGATAAAAGTTTGGGTTTAGGATTTAGGGTTTAAGATTAGGGTTTGGGTTTAGGGTATATGGTTTGGGTTTAGGGTATATGGTTTGGGTTTAGGGTATATGGTTTGGGTTTAGGGTTCATAGTTTGGATTTAGGGTTTATAGTTCATGGTTTAGGTTTAGGGTATATGATTTGGGTTTAGAATTTTATATTTGGGTTTAGTATATGAATTTGTGTTTGTTTATTTGTTTTTACCTATACTATATGATTTGAGTTTAGATTTAGGGTTTCTCTCTCTCTCTCAATTTATCATATTATACTCTATTTTAAATTACAGTATAGTATGATACGTTTTTTTTTTCTTATTTTGCACTTTGTATCTCTTTCTCTACCTTCTGATTCTTCTTATTCACTACTTGATCAGTTACATTATTTTGTTTTCCAACACCATCGCCACTCATCAGCTCTTTCTTTAAAGAAATTTTAGAGAATTTCATATATACAAAGTTTGTGGGTGTGTCGAATTTTCCATACCATAGTATGTATAACATAGTCATGTAATGATAATGGTTTGAGTTTAGGGTTTAGGATTAGGGTTTGGGTTTAGGGTACATGGTTTGGATATATGGTTTGGGTTTAGGGTTTTGGTTTGGGTTTAGTGTTCAGAATTTGGGTTTAGGGTTTATGGTTTAGTGTTTGGGTTTAGGGTATATGGTTTGGGTTTAGGGTTTAGATTTGGGTTTAAGATTTAGGGTTTGGGTTTAGGGTTTAGAGTATATGGTTTGGGTTTAGGGTTTAGGTTTGGGTTTAAGATTTAGGATTTGGGTTTAGGGTTTAGTGTTTACATTTTATGTTTGGAATAATCTATTCTATATCTATATTATATATAGAATAATATATAATTCGAGCGTTTGATAATACACATACACGTTTTTCCATGTATAGCTATATTCTTAATTGTCATAATCTTTCGACTATACTATATAACATATAGTATAGTATTACAAATTCAGTTTTAGAGCTTCAAAATCAAACACACGCGCTTAAAAGGAGAATTTGGTCAAGATTGTGTGCTAATTGTCCCATCCACCGTTTGCAACTGTAGAATGGCTATATGCTTGAGTTTTTCCTCCCTTATGTACATCTCACAAATTCCCCTACTGATAATGCAGATTGAATTTTTGAATTAAAAAAAAAAATCACTTAACCCGTGTGGGACATGTTAAGTGGGGCGGCTTTGAACTGCTTCCTAGCGATCTTATCTCACACTTTGCATGAACTCAACATAAACCCCTTTTCTATAAAAAAAACTAGTCCTGTTTGAGAAGTGGACTCTCTCTCATTCACCTACCAGAGAGTAAGAAAACAAAATGGAAGGGGAAAGCTCCGAGAGTAGAAACAAAGCTCGTCTCGCTATCATGGAGCTCGCTAACATGATAAGCGTTCCAATGTCACTTAACGCCGCCGTCAGACTAGGCATCGCCGACGCTATCTGGAACTCCGGATCCAACTCTCCTCTCTCCGCCTCCGAGATCATCCCTCGCCTCCTCCTCCCATCAGGAGCCGGCGACCCCGAGAATCTCCAGCGTATCCTTCGTATGCTCACAAGCTACGGCGTCTTCTCCGAGCACCTCAACGACGCCGCCGCCGTTACCGTCGAGAGGAAATACTCTCTCACCGACGTCGGAAAAACGCTCGTCACCGACTCCGATGGTCTCTCCTACGGCGCGTACGTCCTCCAGCACCATCAGGAGGCGCTGATGCGAGCATGGCCGCTCGTTCACACGGCGGTGGTGGAGCCGGAGACGGAGCCGTACGTCAAAGCAAACGGAGAGGCGGCGTACGTGCAGTATGGGAAATGCGAGGAGATGAACGGTCTCATGCAGAAGGCGATGTCCGGCGTATCGGTGCCGTTCATGAAAGCTATATTGGACGGCTACGATGGTTTTAAATCCGTGGAGCGTTTAGTTGACGTGGGAGGGAGCGCAGGAGATTGTCTACGTATGATCCTTGAGCAGTTTCCTAATGTCCGTGAAGGGATTAACTTTGATTTGCCTGAAGTTGTTGCCAGAGCCCCCAAGATTCCTGGTGAATATATTTATTATTTGCTTTTATTTTCATCATTTTATCAAAAAAAGAATAAGGTGTACGTTATTTTTGGAAATTGTTATGCTATTTTCAGTTCTTTAATGTATTATATTTTGTTGATATTGTTTGTGTTAGGAGTGACTCACGTGGGTGGGGATATGTTCCAGTCAGTTCCTAGTGGTGACGCCATCTTCATGAAGGTTTGTGGTACCATTTTTGTCACGTGAATACTTACTTTGTAGGTAGATAAGTCACTACGAACAAATTGGTGCCATGTGTGAACCTGCCAATCTAGGCTGTAATGTGATCATGTTGTAAAATAATTTAAATTATAATATATCTATCATTTTTTTTTTGCAAAAATATCTATCAAATTTTGTTTTTATGTACCCTTTATTCGAAGGTTTATTTGTGTTATTCTATTTAATTGTAGTATATACATGTCTAATATTTGGTATACCTTAATTGCTAGAACAATGTGATAAAAAATATGATGTATAGATTGAAGAATACAAACATATTATTTCATATCGGTCCCAACTGAAATCTTGTAATGTTGTGTTATCTGAATGCGCAGTGGGTATTAACGACATGGACGGATCAAGAATGTAAGCAGATAATGAAAAATTGCTACAATGCTTTACCGGTTGGAGGAAAGCTAATCGCTTGCGAGCCAGTATTGCCTAAGGAAACCGATGATAGCCACAGAACCCGTGCCTTGCTAGAAGGCGACATCTTCGTTATGACAATCTATAGGACCAAAGGTAAGCATAGAACTGAAGAAGAGTTTAAAGAACTTGGTCTCTCTGTTGGATTCTCTTCTTTTAAACCTTTCTACATTGATTACTTCTACACCATCCTAGAGTTTCAGAAGTAATGTTAAGCATTTATCTTTTTAAATTTCAGAAAAACTTCAAAATTATCATACACCTCTTTGATAATCTAATGAATAAATTTTCATCAATATGTATGCTTCTTACATTTGTAGAAGCTTTGAAATTGTCATTGACCTCTTATCTCTAATGAGTACATTTTCATCATTATTCATTATGTATGCCAACTTACAATTTTTAAAAGCTTCATAATTATCATATCACTAATAAAATAGCATTTTCATGATACTAACTTGTTTTAAACAAGTTTAACATATTCTTGTACATTAGCTTATAGTACCTTAGAATTTTCTATTCAAGACTCGATTTCTCCAAGACATCTTGGATAAACAATGAAACGTTAGTACTCGAGGATCCTTTCAATTCCACAGCCTCTCTCGCCATTACTGAAAGTTCTTGAATGCGTTTCCTTCGTCCCAAGAACTCACCATCCTCATTTCCACTTTGGCAATCATCATCCATCAAAAGCTTTATAGCTTTCACAACACTATGTTTCTTGACCAACACTCCAACTCTTTCCTCGTCTCCCCATCTCACAGGAATCTCCGTACCAACCCTAACCCCAACCTTCAACACCTCCACTACGAGTTTCTCATTGAGAAACTGTTCAGCGAACATCGGCCATGTGATCATTGGTACACCAAAAGATACCCCTTCGCTCGCAGAGTTCCAACCGCAATGAGTCAAGAACCCTCCGGTCGAACCATGAGAGAGTATCATAGCCTGAGGACTCCAACCCGTTATCACTATCCCTCTACCTTTAACTCTCTCTTCGAACATTTCAAGTTTTAGCCATTCTTTTAGCACATTCATGTGTTTTTCCTCGGTCTTGACCACCCAAATAAAGGGCTTTCCAGATTCTTCTAAGCCTAACCCTAGTTCTATTAGTTGATTAGGCATTAGTCTACAGAGGCTACCTAGACAGACATATAAGACAGACTTTGGTCTCATGGAATCCAGAAACTTCAAGCATGCGGTCTCACTAATCGCCATGTTATAGTTGTTTCCTCTATCGACTAAGTCCATACGATCATTGCATAAAGAAACGGGTCCAACGAACCATACCTTCTTCTTTATGGCCTCAGCGTAGGCCTCTGCATAGCCAGGTTCCAATTCTTGGAAGCTATTAACAATAACTCCAAAGGCTCCTGCTTCAGCTTCACGCATCTTCTCGCGGCGAACGTCATCCGTATTTGCTTTTTTCCTGAACGCACCAGATAACTGAGATCTTGCTATCTTGACACTATGTGGCATCGCTGGTATTGTAAAAGGCTCTGTGTCTGAAGAAACGGATAGGTGGGGGCTATGAAGGTGGAGGTTGTGGGAGCTTAAAAGATTGAAACAACACATTCCGTGGAACAGAATCCACGGAATATTGAACTTTTTTGCGGTTTCCGACGTCCAGAAAAGGCATTTGTCGGAGATTATGCAACTTGGAGGGGTTTCTTGTTTCTCAAGAAAACTTTCTAAGGGCTCCTGGAACTCTTCCACAGCGTCATAGAATTTGCGTAAGAGGTCTTTGGAGGGCAAAGTGTCGAGAGTCTCACAATTTTCAGGAAGACCAAATTTTTTGTGGGCAATTGGGAATGTCACCAGGTTGATCTGGAGACCTGACTCTGATCTCGCACGTTCGACTGTCTTCGCAACTCTTGAAGCATTTTGAGGGGTTGAAACTATGGTAACGATGTTGCCTTGTCGCGCAAGAATCTTGGAGATATCAACCATGGGGATTAGATGCCCTTGAGCCATGAGAGGGATCAAGATAAAGTGAAGTCTTTTAGGGTTTGAAATCATTTTAGTTTCCATTTTTTTTGGCTTATCAAATGTTTAAAGATAAAGGAGAGATAGCATATAGAGGATACACATACAGTCTGCTAATATGTGTATATATATACGTGTGAATGAATCTATAATGGAGTTTATTTAGGATTTTGGGTAAGTCTTCAAAAGCTGAATATATTGACTTTGAATAAGTCACTAAAAACTATTTGTTTAGAGTACCAATCACGCATCAATACTGTTTAAATTTTTGATCGATGACAAAAGTGACTAGTCACTATACCGTGACAAAGGTGAGCTACTGAGCTACCTTATTTTTATCAAGAGATGTATGAGGAAGCTGAAATCCTTAACTCAGCGACGTATGAACAAACGTACACATACACATACACATTACAATTATAAATGTGAGCTATTTTATCAACAATACAAAAAAAACGAAAATTTCACTAACATTTACGAAAAGGTAACTTCGTAGGAACAAAAACAATTTTATAATTATTGATTATGATATCAGTGTAAAAAATACGACAGGGTCAAGCTCCTGGCCAATGAGCGTATCTAAGAAGGTTGTACGTAAACGTTAAGGTCACTCACTGGGAGTACAGTTGGAGTCTGTTAAGGTTTTTGTAAACTTTTGGTTTGTGGTATATAATAAAAAGCTTAACAAAATTGATTTTATTATCTATATCTTTAACATGATCATTCATAGAGAATTTCTAAACGTGTTTGAACTAGAGTAGTAGAATAATTGAGGATCTATCAGACCTAATTCGTGATATCATACAAGTTAAGTTAAAACAATACGGGAAAAAATCATGCATGTGGTAATTACATAATTAGTAAACAAGATTTTCCAGCTTAAAAAAGTTAATGTACTGCTTGTTGTACAAAACGAAGTTCATGGGCCGAGTGAATGGATGTAGAAGACCTATTAGATACTGACGGTCAAAATGTTACATGTGGTATTAAAACCAATTTCTGAAAATATGGAATCTTACATGTTCACACTAAAATGTGTGACGATCTTGAGGGTCAAAGAAAATGTTGTATTTGTTGAGAAAGAGTGAGTTGTAACATCTTGGTTTGTTGGTATATAATGAAAATTTAATAGAATTGATTTGATTATCTATATTATTAAAGTATATTTACCTTTTCGGTTACACATCTATAATGAATCCTAAATTTAAGTATGTTTGAGCTAAATTAGTAGAAGGATTGGTTAATCTATTGAGAACTGATTCACGAGCATACGAATAAGATCAAAATACGGAGAAAATTATGTAATGATTAGAAGGTCATTAAACAAAAAATTTCGATTTTCATAAAAATTAGTGCGGTGCCTATTGTATGGAACAAAACCCACGAATCGAGTAAATGGATGTGGAAGACCGATTAACGGTAAATGATCTGGTATTACAGTTTTCCCTGCCTAAAGGTAGATAACTGCTTTGTTCGTCACATGTTTAATTTGATTTTCTTTGTGCTGTAGTTCAAGATGAAGAGAGATTTGGTAACGAAGATGAAACTAATTTACTTTAGCAATTAATCCCTTGGCCCTTAGGTTATGTGATTGTTATTTTGGCGTAGTTGATGCTCATGGATTTCAAAACATTGATTCAAAACTAAGGCAATAAGACTATATGTCTCAGAAACTGCATGGAAAATGCTGAGTTTACCTATATGTCTAAGAAGTTCTTTTGCCTAGTAGGTACAAAATAATTTTACGGGCTTAGAAGTTAATAGTTTCAAGTTTCAACAGTAACAAAAAACAATTAACTGATTAAGAGGCTCAAAATTCCCAGACTTCCACCTTCGTCAAGTCAATTTCACATAATAAACAAAGGAAAAGGAATTACTGAAAACTTTAAATAGGAAGCATGTGTTATGCCTGCTCTGCCGTAGAGGTCGGGCAAGATCGTATACGAGTCTATACAAGGAAAGTGATCCAAATGTGAGTCGTGATTTATGTAATACTATGTATGGCTATTAGGCTATATCTGTTCCCGCCAATTTTGGGTTAGAAAGAACAAGAAAATTGAACTTTTCAACAATACTGGGCCATAATAATTTATTGTAAGGATAATTAATTTAGGGTATGAGTTTTGGGTTCACCCCCTAAACTAAAACCAAATAGTATTTAATTGTTTCATATTCATTTATTTTTGAAAAAAGAAAAAAATAATAAAAATTTGTCAAGTTATCTAAATACTTTTAAAAAATATCTATGAATCACTTTATTTTTGGATTATGAAATGTAACAACTGCATTCATTTTATTGCTACCAGCATACCGTACAAAAGAACATGTATCTTATCCCCCACAAATGAAGAGAAGATACATAGGAAATTAGTGTTACGTAAACAAAGACAACTCAATTATTTTATACTTATGTTGTACTCTGAGAGTTTCTGTCTCGAAGTCGAAGGTAATGAACCCGTAACATGGTCATGGACTCATGGTGGATCCGTGGATGTTATCTCACAATTTGTATGCACTTAATACGTACCCTTTTCTCAAAAAAAAAAAACATAGGCGTGTTTGAGAAGTGAGTAAACCTCTATATCAAAATTTTATTTTATTTTTCTACAAAATCTATTTACATGTCAAATATTTAACATTTTTAGATACATTTTTGAAATACTGTACCATTTATTCCATTAATTAGAGAGGAAATACTCTCTCACTGACGTCTGAAGAACGCTCGTCAAACGACACTCAGTGGTCCCTCCTACGCCCTCCAACACCATCAGTATTGATGAGAAACATCTCACATCGGAAATATAAGAAATAATCTACTATTATATAAAGAGTTATGACCAATCCACTAATCACCAATTGATTTTAAATTGGAAGCCCATAATATAACTCAATTCTAACATGGTATCAGAGCGATAAGATCCTTTGACCTAATTTACTACTACTACTATACCGATGTTTTGGACCTTCTGTGGATGTTATTCCCACATTGTCCACGCTTCAGACCTAGATGTCTGAGCGTGAGGGAGGATATTGATGAGAAACATCCCACATCGGAAATATAAGAAATAATCTACTATTATATAAAAAGTTAGGGCCAATCCACTAATCACCAATTGGTTTTAAGTTGGAAGCCCATAATATAACTCAATTCTAACAATCAGGAAGCGTTGATGCGAGCATGGCCACCGAACTCGTGCCTTGCTAGAAGGCGACATCTTTGTCAAGACAATTTATAGGACCAAAGGTAAGCATAGAACCGAAGAAGAGTTTAAGCGCCTGGTCTCTCTACTTGACCCTTCTTTTAGACCTTTCTATATTGATTACTTCTACACCGTATTAGAGTTTCAGAAGTAGTGTTAACCATCTATCTTCTTACATTTTCTATAAGCTTCCAAATTATCATATTGTTAAATATCTTATGAATTTTTTTATGAATATCTTATGAATAAAATTTAATCACTACGTATGCTTCTTATATTTCTAGAAGCTTTGAAATTATCATTGACCTCTTATCTCTAACGAATATATGTTCAACAATATGTATGCCAACCGGGCTTCGTAGCCTGGTGGTAATGGAACCTCGGCTGAGGTGCCCGCCACCCAGCTTCGAAACCCGGCCGCAGCGATTTAACATCCTTACTGCTGGGGCGCTGGACCCCTTCGGGGGATATTTGGGAAAGTGGCTGCCCAGACACCAGAGATATCAAAAAAAAAACAATATGTATGCCAACTAATAATTTTTAGAGCTTCAAATTTATCATAGACCTCTCTGATGATCTCTACTAACGCAACATTTTCGTGATACTAAAATTGCAATTTTTTCATTGTTTAAAAACGAGTTTTAACATTGTCTTTTACATTAGCATACACTACCTGACTTCTCTATTCGACACTCAATTTCTCCAAGACATCTTGGATAAACAATGAAACGTTAGTACTCGAAGATCCTTTCATTTCCACAGCATCTCTCGCATTTACTGCAAGTTCTTGAACGCGTGTCCTTCTTCTCAAGAACTCACCACCTTCATTTCCATCTTCCTCCATCAAAAGCTTTGTAGCTTTCACAACACTATGTTTCTTGACCAACACTCCAACTCTTTCTTCGTCTCCCCATCTCACAGGAATGTCCACTCCAACCCTAACCCCAACCTTCAACACCTCCACTACCAGTTTCTCATTGAGAAACTGTTCAGCAAACATCGGCCATGTGATCATTGGTACACCAAAAGATACCCCTTCGATCACTGAGTTCCAACCGCAATGAGTCAAGAATCCTCCGGTCGAGCCATGTGAGAGTATCATAGCCTGAGGACTCCAACCCTTTATCACTATCCCTCTACCTCTAATCCTCTCTTCGAACATTTCACGTTTTAGCCATTCATTTAACACCTTCATGTGTTTTTCCTCGGTCTTGATCACCCAAATAAAAGGCTTTCCTGATTCTTCTAACCCTAACCCAAGTTCTATCAGTTGATTAGGTATTAGTCGACAGAGGCTACCTAGACAAACATATAAGACAGACCTTGGTCTCATCGAATCTAGAAACTTCAAGCATTCAGTCTCACTAATAGCAATGTTACAATTGTTTCCTCTATCGAATAAGTCCACCATACGATCATTGCATAAAGAAACTGGTCCAATGAACCATACCTTTTTCTTGATGGCCTTAGCATAAGCCTCTGCGTAGCCAGGTTCCAATTCCTGGAAGCTATTAACAATAACCCCAAAGGCTTCAGATTCAGATTCACGCATCTTCTCGCGAACGTCATCCATATTTTCTAATTTCCTGAACGCACCTGGTAACTGAGATCCTGCTATCTCGACCTTATGTGGCATTTCTGGTATATAGAAAGGCTCTGAGTCTGAAGAAACCGAGAGGTGCGGGCTATGAAGATGGACGTTGTGGGAGCTTAAAAGAGAGAAACAACACATTCCGTGGAACACAATCCTTGGGATCTTGAACCTTTTAGCGGTTTTGGACGTCCAAAAAAGGCATTTGTCAGAGATTATGCAACTCGGAGGGGTTTCTTGTCGCTCAAGGAACCTCTCCAGGGGCTCCTGGATCTTGTCCACAGCGTCGTAGAACTTCCTTAAGAGGTCTTTGGAGGGCAAAGTGTCGAGAGTCTCACAATTTTCGGGAAGACCAAATTCTTTGTAGGCAATTGGGAATGTCACCACGTTGATTTGGAGACCTGACTCTGAATTTGCGCGTTGAACTGTCTTCGCAAATCTTGAAGCATTTTGAGGAGTTGAAACTATGGTGACGATGTTGCCTTGTTTCGCAAGAATCTTGGAGATATCAACCATGGGGATTAGATGCCCTTGAGCCATGAGAGGGATCAAGATAAAGTGAAGTCTTTTGGCTTTTGAAACCATGTTAGTTTCCATTCTTGGGTTTATCAGATGTTTGAAGATAAAGGATGCATAACATATAGAGGATACACACACAATCTGCTGATATGTATATATACATGTGTGAATGAATCTTCATAATGGAGTTTATTTAGTATTGGGTAAGTCTTCAAAAGCTGTACATATTGACTTTGAATAAGTCATTATAAAAAACTATTGTTTAGAGAACCAACCACGCATCATCGTTGTTTAAAATTTATGACGAAAGTTAGCTAGTCACTGTACCATGACAATAGTGAGCTACCTCATTTTTATCAAGAAATGTATGAGGAAACTGAAATCTCATTTATATAAAAGAAATGAAAATTTCAAAAACATTTACGAAAAGGTAACTTCGTAGAAACATTTTTTTAATAATTTTTGATTATGATATCAATGTAAAAAAAAACGACAAGGTCAAGCATCTGGCCAAAATATGAAGTCAATGAGCGTATCTGAGAAGGTTGTACATAAACGTAAAGGTCACTGTGAGGGACCGTTGGGGTCAGTTAACCTTTTATGGTTTGAAATGTCCTGCCTAAAGGTTGATAACTTCTTTGTTCATCACATCGTTTAATTTGATTTTCTTTTTGGCGTAGTTCAAGATCAAGAGAGACTTGCTAACGACGATGAAACTAACTTATTTTAGCAATTAATAGAATTCAACATAAAAGTTCACGTCGACTTTTTGAACTGGAAAAAGAAGAAGAAAACAAAACTAAAGTTTAGACTAATCCCTCAAGTTTTATAATTGTGCGTAGTTGATGCTTATGGATTTCAAAATATTTATTCAAAAAAGAAGCAATAAGACAATCTATGTCTTAGAAACTGCAAGGATAATGCTGAGTTTACCTATATGTCTAAAAGATTCTTTTGCCTAGTAGGTACAAAAAAATATAACAATTATTTTGTTGGGATGACTAACAAGTAACGATATTATGAGTGACAACTAGCATATGATCGCAAAAATATACATTGAAAAATGCAGGAAAGTTGTCAAAGAAATGTGAACTGAATTCTATAACATAATGTACAAGTTGGGAAATACATTTATTATCTAATGATCACCTTTTATACTAGTTTAGTTTCATTCAATCATTCTTGTTGAAGTTTTATCGAGAACATTACAAGCGAATGTAGTAAAAAGGCTTGGGAGTTTCTATCCTAAAACGAGACCGAACCTTAATGCGAACCAAAATTAGATTCGAACCGTTATAAAATAAATTCAAACAAGACTTAAAAGGTATTTATCAGGACCGGATATAACCTGAACCGAATCATAATCTGTATTAGGATCTAAAATATCTGAAATTAATTAAATATGTTAATTCTATTATATATGTTTAATTTATATATTTAGAGTATTTTAAAGACTTTTATAGTTTGATTTATTTGTTATATTGAATATCTTTTAGTTAAATTAATTTTTAGTTATATTTTGAATAATTTGTATATTTTTTATATTTTGGTTGGTCAATAGTTTTAGCTTTTTAATTAAATTTATATTTTCTATACATTCTATTATGTATTTTTTAGTAAACCAAATACTATTCTATTATGTATTTCGTCGATTTTTTTGTAAACTAATTTTTTAAATCTGGATGAATCAAGAAGAGTTGTAAACCTGCGGATGAACTATTTCTCCAGTGTATTCGAATGGATCATAAAGCATTGATTTATATCCGCGTTAGGTGAATAAAATAATGTGACTTAGTTTTGCGTAATTGGAAAATCGAATTTAAAATACGTTATCATCCCGGATCCGTCTATTACCAGTCGACCACAAGATCCGTTCTCCGTCAATTATTTTGAAATTACAAAACTATAAAATGCTTTAAGTGAAGGTACCTCGACGAACTAGCTACATAATTTTTTTCTTTTTAACTAGTTAAGGAACTACCCTTGTTCTGCCAGCGCCTATACCAAGAAATTTATATAGTTACTGTTAACCAACTCGTAAATCTTTTTCTAGTGAGTTTCGTTTGAAAGGACATTTTGCTTTTGGTTTAAAGTAAAAAAGTACACTTTGAAACGTTCAATTGTGCGTCGGTTGTGAACAAACCACGGTAGACTAGTTCAACCTTATGGAATATTGACGTACATTTTGCCTTTTTGGTTAATCTTCTCTTGTTGTTCAAAAAGAAAAAGGTTAACCTTCTCTAGAATAATTGTGCGCCGGTGGTTAATCTCAGGGCCAATAATACTTAATGCTTTCACGTGGCAAGTAAATTAGTTTTTTTTTGGTAAAAAAATGTTTTAGCGTATTGCTACTATGTTTTTTCTTTGAAACTATATTGCTATTATGTTTACATGTAACTTTGATTTTTCTTGCATAAGAAAATATTGAAATACTCCTGTATATGTCCCTTTTCATCTATCTTATTAAAACAGAAATATTCTATTGGACCTAACATTTATTTTGTAAGTTTTTAAATTAAATACACTTTTATACTTTATAGTTAAACCTACATTAAATCACTAATGTTCCTTTCTTTATACTACTATCCATGTTTCCAAACAATATACTTATTTCTTTATACTACTATCATTGTTTCCAAACAATATATTTTATATACTACTATCAATGTTTCCAAACAATACAATAATTAATCTTAGTTATTTTATATCCATCATTTTCTCTTTAAAATTTTGTAGACACGTCATAATTTCATAAATTACAAATAATGAACTTTAAAATTTGGATTATAAGATTACAAATTATGAAATTGTTACAATTTAAATCAAATTAGATTACATATCGGTTAGTCTCGGGTTTTAGTGATTTTTTAATATGAATATTTTAAAAACCTAAATTGAATTGTTAGATCTCCGGATTAACCGGTATAATCACAATCGGGTTGAATTTAAAAAATACTGATTTAAATGCAAAAATATTATAAATACACAATCTTTAAAAGTTACCAAAATATTTGTTAAGTTATTAATGAAATTTTTCATCGTAAAATATTCCGCGCTTCAAAAGCGCGGGTCAAAATCTAGTATTTAATTAAGACGAGAGTGAAATAGTAATAAATTGGTAATAGTACAATATGATACATGCTAAACAGAAATTAAATCAAAGACAGGCATACGAAGTTTCGGATGTTTTAAGAAACTTGTATGCAATATTTCCGAAAACAACAGCTATCACGCTTTTAAAGAAAACCGTTTCAAAGTTATAGGTAAGGATTAATTAGAAGCAAATCATAAACATAAAACCCTTGGTGCTAGGTTCGATTCCTTATATGAACAAAATTGATGTCATTTGGTGGGACGACTATGGAGTATGGACCATGTTTTAAACTCCCTAAGAAACTCAGAAGCAAATTAGTCATCCATATTGTCTTCCTTAAGAGATTAACTGGGCATCGATCCAAATATTCCACAAATTTGAAAAAAAAAATAGAAAAGGCAAACAATATTTAGTACTTTATTTATTAAATTTATTAAATTAGTTATTAGACTTTTAAAAAGTAAATAAATTTTTATTTTGAATTTTTATTATTTTCTAAACTTTTATCTATTTTTACGAATTGAATTAGATATCCGTCAAAAATCTAAAATTTTCTAAATATACATGACACCTAATAATTGAGTGGCTATAGACCAAATCGGATAGTTACTGAATATTTAGACGAAATAGATAAGATCACAAATATTTCCAAAAACCTAGATATACTGTTGGTGCCCATTCCTACCTGCAGCTATATCTGTTCCAACTGATTTTGGGTTAGGAAGAACAAGAAAATTGGACTTCTTCAACAATATTAGGCCTTAATGGTATTATAGTAAGAATATTTGATTATTTTTGGATTTTCTGAAATAATTCTTACAAAAGGCTAAGCCTAATCAACTTTGTTTTTGACAAAAACTTATTTTTTTCTTTAACGTGAAGATTTAAAATATATTTATAAACAATAACCGAACTCTCCATTAATTATATTCGAGATAGTGATGTCTCCTTGATGTCTTGAATGAGCATTGTGATATTAGAATGTGAAGATCCTCCTTCTTCCAAAGCCTTATTTGCCAAGCCACTGAGTTCCTTGACTCTTCTTCTTCTTTCTTGTGTTTCTTCACTATCACCCATCAGCTCATCGACAGCCTTTCTCACACTTTCTCTACTCACCACCACACCTATCTCTTCTTCTTTCCCATATTGCATGAGTTTCTCTACTCCTATCTTTAATCCTGCTTTTAATATCTTCACAACTAACTTCTCATTGTAGAATTGTTCAGCAGACAAAGGCCATGTCAGTAGTGGAACCCCTGCAGTAAGTCCTTCTAGGGTCGAGTTCCATCCACAATGAGTTAAGAATCCTCCTATGGATGCATGTGAGAGGATGAACACTTGTGGTGCCCAACCATTGATCACAAGTCCTCTATCTTTGATCCTCTCTTCAAATCCACTTTCTTGAATCCATTTTGCTAGCTCTCCATATTTTCCCCATTCTCTAATAACCCAAATGAAAGGCTTATTAGATTCCTCAAGGCCTAGACCTAGCTCCTTGAGCTGAGCCAAGGTGAGATTGCATAGACTACCAAGGCAAACGTAGAGCACTGAACCCCTTTCTTGCGAGTCAAGCCATTGAAGGCATTGGTCTTGACCAATGGAAGCCTTGTCTCCTCTCTTAACTTTTTCAAACTCTAAGTTATTGCACAAGGCAACAGGTCCTACACACCAGACTTTTCCTCCTCTTGCTTTCTTATATTCTCTTGCATAATCAACTTCTAACTCTTCGAAGCTGTTCACAATAACACCATAAGAGTCAATATCACTTTCAATAATCTTGTCCGTACCCTCTTTTAGAACTCCTTCAATAGGCTGCAGCACTGAGATCTGAGGTTTAGTGAACTCAAGTCTATCAGGCAAACCAGGCAAGTCAAAATACTCGTCGTTAGATTCTACAGCTTTCAAGATCCCACTCTCTCGAACCACGTGTATGCATGCAAGGCTGAAACAAGAAAACCCATGGAAGAGAAGTTTGGGAATCTTGAGTTTTCTGGCTAGGCTTGACGTGAAAGGAAGGCTCATGTCTCCAATGATGCAGCTCGGTCGTGGCTGAACCATCTTCTCCATAGCCTTTTCGACTTGTTCATCAAGCGTGTTTGCCGCGCTAAAGAACTTAACCAGATCGGCTGTTGAGTCTAGCATGTCTACACTCTCGCACCCTTCAGGTAAACCGGCTTGTTGAAAGGGAAACTTAACTTCAACGATGTTGATGTTCGAAGAGGTGGAGGAAGAAGAGAGTGAGGACTTGATCCTGGCTACGTTTTGAGTAGTTGCGATGATGGTGACAGTCACGCCTTGACGCTGGGACAAGAGCTTAGAGATGTCGACCAGTGGGATCATATGGCCTTGAGCCATAAAAGGTATTACGACGAAGTGAACAAGATCATGAGAAGACATTGTGGTAGATCTTACAATATTCGAAAGAGAAGAAAACTAAATGTTTTGGTATTGAATATTTAAGGTGATTTTTTTTACAAATGATGTATGTAAATGTATAGCTACGAACAGAGTTTATATATTCACCATTTGTTGTGACCCGTCTTGAGAGCCGACGTTAAAATATTAGATTTTACTTTTCCAATAAAACTCTGAATTGAGTTTTGCTTCCTGCTGTAAGAAAAAAAAGTCAACAAAATAATAGTATGTGACAGTTTTTTTTATAAAATATGCATTTGGAAAGTATATATACGTGTCGAGTCGTTATTTAAATCGAATCATAACAGGCGCTCGTCCTTCATTTGAATAAGCATCATGAAATGGCTCAAGAAAACGCTAAAACATTTCTAAAGGTTCGATTCACTAGTTGCAAGAAAATTAATCGCATTGTTATTGAACACCTACGCAAAAATATCTACACAAAAATAGACTTATATTTTCAAATTCATTTATATATTCAAAGAGAAGGTATATCCGTAGATTTCACTTCCCTTTATAAATTATCCTGACTCTTCTATAATAAAGTTCAGATACCTCAGACTAATCCAAAAGAAAAACAATAATTACAAGATTCTCAGGTCAAATAAAGTCTGCTAAAGTATATCATTGAAGAAAATTAATTAGTATTATCACAATCAACCATGGTTAACTTTATTCAACATGAGACTAGATTTCTTTGGTTGTGTTCAAATTATTTGGCAAAAACTAATTTTATAGTTGATGTTAACAAACTAGCTTTGCTCTTCTTTTCCTCAGCTATGACAGGATTGAAGCCGCAGTTACTTTTTACAATATCAGAAAAACAAAACCAATGATAGTTAAGACTTTAGAAATATTTAGCTAATAACTACGTAAGCGTTTAGATCACAAAATTGTGTTGACAAGTCTAAAGAGCCGACGTATGCATAATTAGGATATCTCGAAGCATCTGACTAGTTTAGTCTTATAAATGCATTAGTTTAATCATCTCTTACTTTTTAGTAAATTCAAGTCCTAATAAAGGTCTACGTACATATAAGTTCATCTGATACATAGATGATATAACCAAAAAAAAAACAATTTATTAAATGGAGAATTGCCAAGTGTGACTCAAAACTTGGAGTCAAACCCAAAAGAATACCCCAATTTGGGTCAAAGGCAAAAGTAACATAAAAGGCTATTGAAATTACAACTATCTCCTTGTGAACAAACAAAAAAACGGAATTTTTTTTTACGTTTCTACCCCTCGCAAGTCGTCTGTTTAGACGACTTGAAAATAAGTCGTCCAGACGACTTAACTTAAAGTCGTCTGGACAGTTATTCTTAAACATAATTTAAAAATTTTGTAAAAAATATTTTGATAAGTGAAAAATTGGAATTATGTAATTAACATATGTCTTAAGAGATATAAATTAATATATAACAAATTTCAATTGTTTTCAGCCCAGATGAGTGAAAGTAGTGAGTCATGATATTCTTTAGTTTATGTTTCATCAACATATGTTGTAGTATTGTATGTGTTCTTAGGGTTAGATTTTGGAAAGCATTAAAACCGTTTTTGAAAATTTTTAAAATTACCTAAGCGTGTTCAATTCTGTGTATAGTAAACACTATTGAAGAATAATTTGATTTTATAACGTGGTTAGTAAGTTAATTTAGTCATTTTAGTTTAGGGGTTCATTTTAGGGTCTGGGACGACTTAATATTTAGTCTTCTGTGCACAGACGACTAAATATTAGGTCGTCTGGTGTACATTATCAGCCAGAATAAGTCGTCTAAACCGGACCAAACCTTAAAGTTTACCAATGTACTTTTAAAGCTAACCAGATTATTTACCCAATATATAAGGTGATTTTTTTTTTTTCATTTTCTGCGAAATTCAGAAACCCTAACAGTTCTCTCTCACCGGCGATATCAAAGGCGATTCGAATTCCCACTATTTCCGAACAAACCATCGTTCTCAACGTCGGCTATCTATCTCACTTCATTCTCACCGTTGTCGCCGCAGCTTCTTCAAACCCTAGCGCTGCCGATTCCTCTAAACCCTAGCGCCCCCGCTTCCACTGTTTCCGAACAAACCGTCGCCCTCGCCACCGTGCTCACCAACGTTCTCACCGCCGCTTCCTCTAAACACTAGCTAGCACCGCCGCTTCTTCTAAACCCTAGCGCCGCCGCTTCTTCTCTGTAAACCGTAGCGCCGTTTCTCTGTAAACCCTAACGCCGGTAAGTCATCAATTTCGAGGAAAAGATGAACATAAAACGTTGTCTCTATCAATTTACTCATTCTCACCGTTTCACGTTTATTTTTTCAGATCTATAACCACAATGACGAGTACTCCAACTCCTTCTGCGAATAATCAGGTCCGCTTGAAATTTTTCTACTGGAAGACTTGTAAGTAAGTCGTCTGGAAAGTCTTCCAACTGGACGACTTAGTAGACGACTTAAATATAAGTCGTCCATTTGGAAGACTTTTCAGACGACTTAAATATAAGTCGTCAACTAAGTCGTCCAGTTGGACGACTTTCCAGACGACTTATAATAAAGTCGTCTACTAAGTCGTCTGGAGTAACAATTAAGGCGTGATTGATTTAGCTTGTGTTCTGACTTCTATTGTTGTCTTTGATTATTTTGCAGCCAAAAAGGATGGATATTCCAGAACTCCCCCGTAGGTTATACACATTAGGGGAAGAGCCAGAACCCCAGCATAGCATTTCGTATCATTCGGATAACAACAGGTTGCATGCTGCTCTTAAGGGAGATCTCACTGAGAAAGAATTTGAAGAGCTCAAGGAGTCGAGATTGGGAGTTTTCATCAAGTTCAAGGAGCAGGGATTTGGTTGGGCTTCAAGGCTGGTTCACCACATGCTCTGTTTAAAGCTGGACATTAAGAAGAAGTACGAGATGTGGTGTCTCGTTGGTCCAGAACCTTTGAGGTTTTCACTGTTAGAGTTTGAAATGATCACTGGTCTAAACTGCGAGTACATCGAGGACCTTGACACACCAAAATGTGATATTACCCCAGAGATGGTTTCTTTCTGGGGGAAGATGGGAGTTTATCTGGAAGCTGGGCCAACTACTGATCAGATAATAGATGCACTGAAGAGATGCGGGGATTGGTCCACGGAAGATCGCAAGCGGCTCGCGTACCTTTCCATCTTCACTGGATTCATTGAAGGGAGAAAGTTTTCAACCGCTACACGAGCTACTCTGGCAAGGCTAGTGATGGATTTAGAACGGTTTGAGAATTATTCATGGGGGAGAGTCTCGTTTAAGGTGCTGATGGACTCTTTGTGGAACAAAGAGATTACTGGCTGTTACACCGTGGATGGGTTTATACAAGTTCTTCAGGTCTGGGCGTACACAGCTCTGCCGGGAATGGGTGCTAGTATGGGTAGTCCCAGATTAAACAGTTCGGTTCCACCGCCTCCACCGATTCTGGCTTACGATGGCAGCAGAGGCCGCAGATTCATGAAAGCTGCTATCTTGAGTCAGGTACCTTTCCATCGTCACTTAATTAAGTCGTCTGGAAGGTCTTCCAGCTGGACGACTTAGTAGACGACTTATTATAAGTCGTCTGGAAGGTCTTCCAGCTGGACGACTTAGTAGACGACTTATAATAAGTCGTCTGGAATGTCTTCCAGTTGGACGACTTAGTAGACGACTTATTATAAGTCGTCTGGAAGGTCGTCCAGCTGGACGACTTAGCAGACGACTTATAATAAGTCGTCTGGAATGTCGTCCAGCTGGACGACTTAGTAGATGACTTATAATTAAGTCGTCTATTTAGTATTTTGTTTCAAATATCTAACTCGATTCTTCTTCTATTTACTGCAGACCCGCGTGATCAACTTTGTTGAGAAGGACATTAGTGAAATGTGGCCAAAATGGGACTCTGAGGTTGAGGACGTGCCCGCGGAGAACATCATTAAAGTCATGTATGATCGGAGACCGTGGAAGTGGACCATGGATTGCTGGGAAGTCACTGGTACAAAAACTAAGTTTGTGACTCCATCGAAAAGAGCCAAAGAGATGGTTGTGGTGGAGGTGGAGGAGGAGGAGGAAGACAATCAGAGACCTTGGAAGAAAGCTCGTAAAGAGGCTCGTAAAGAGGCTCCTAAAGAGGCTAGAGAAGAGGCTAACGAAGAGGCTAGAGAAGAGGCTAGAGAAGAGGATAGTTGGGTGACCAGAGAGGAGTTGGAAAATATGTTCAAGGACTTAAGAAGTGGCTTAGGTGACATGATGAAAGATGGGTTTAAGAAGTGCATCAGGGAGATTAAGAAGTTGTCCGATAGATTGGAAGCTGTGGAGAAGAAGGTTGGTGTCACCAATCAGGCTACCCTACCCCTCAAGCCAAAAAAACCGGGGTTAGTAACAAACAGCCTACCCCTCAAGCCAAAGAAACCGGGGTTAGTAACAAACAGCCTACCCCTCAAGCCAAAGAAACCGGGGTTAGTAACAAACAGCATACCCCTACTCCTCAAACCCAGCCTACTCCTCAAAAGGATCAGCCTACACTGTGAACGAACGAAGAAACCTGCTCCCACGCAGATATCTCCTTATACGGCAGAGAGAAAGAAACTCCTTAGAGTGGGAAAGTATAATCCATTTCCCTCACTAAACAGACCTAAGTTGAAGGAGCTCGCTGATTGGTTGAAAACTGATCCGTAAGTGATTGCTTTACCCATAATAGCTTGATTTAGTCTACCAAAACTGATTGCTTTTTTGTTTGCAGTGATTATTACACTAAGCTTGAGGACAAACCACGTACATCACCAACTTGGTGGTATCATAAACTCCGGACACCCAAAGCATGGCTGGAAGACGTAGTAAGTCTTCTGCTTATCTTTAAGTCGTCTGGTAACTTGTCTTTGTATAGATTTGTAAATATATAAGTCGTCTGGAAGGTTTTCCAGCTGGACGACTTACAAATAAGTCGTCTGGAAGGTTTTCCAGCTGGACGACTTACAAATAAGTCGTCTGGTAGGTTTTCCAGCTGGACGACTTACAAATAAGTCGTCTGGAAGGTTTTCCAGCTGGACGACTTACAAATAAGTCGTCTGATAGGTTTTCCAGCTGGACGACTTACAAATAAGTCGTCTGGGAGGTTCTAACTTGTATTATTTTATATGCAGCATATGGATGCTTGGATGAATGTGCTGAGGCAGAGGTATCAGGAGAACCCACAAGCTTTCCGGAGCGAGCGAATGTGCTTCCTGGATCATAACTTTTCCCATTCTTGGAGAGACCAGTATCTGTTCTTCAAAGCATCGGCACCTGATCACAAAGGTTTAGGAAGAATGCTACCTAGTGGGGCGTCGTTGTTTTATGACGGATCAATGCCTTCATTTTGCCAATCAAACAAGAAGTGGGGGGGAGGACATTGATGATATCTATGCGCCAGTGAACTTGAACAACAAATATTGGGTTGCTATCTGGATATCGATCCCTAAGAGGCACATAGTCGTCTGGGACAGCATACCTTCATCTAGCGTACCAGAAGCATGGGATGAGATAATGGAGCCTTTTCTCGAGATGGTCCCTTATATGCTTGTTGAGTGCGCAGCCACCGAGGAAGAACGGGTCAAATACGGGTTGGAGCGATACACATATGAGAGACTGCTGAAAGATGTACCCACGGCCAACAATGGTGATTGTGGCGTGTACGCTCTAAAGTACATTGAATGTCAAGCTCTTGGGGTCCCTTTTAGCGCTAAAGACTTTGCTAGGTCCAATGCGAAGACTATGAGGGATAATATGGCTGTGGTTATATGGACGGAGCTTGTTGATCAGCATTTGAAAGATAATGAGGATGGTGGTATGTTCGTGGGCATGTATGATTAGATATACAAATCTAACTTGTATAGATTTTCTAACTTGTGTATGGCTTTGAACTTGTCGTTGTATTTGTATTTGTATATTTGTGTATTAAAAATTGAACTTGTGTATGATTTATGACTTGTGTATGATTTATTTGTGTATTTGAACTTGTGTATGATTTATTGTGTATGATTTATTTGTGTATTTGTGTATGATTTATTTGTGTATTTGAACTTGTCGACTAACAAATAAGTCGTCTGGAAGGTTTTCCAGCTGGACGACTTACAAATAAGTCGTCTGGAAGGTTTTCCAGCTGGACGACTTACAAATAAGTCGTCTGGAAGGTTTGGACGACTTACAAGTAAGGTAGTCTAAAAATAGTATAAGGTAGTCTAAAAATAAAATACACTGGACGACTTACAAATAAGTCGTCTGGAAGGTTTGGACGACTTACAAGTAAGGTAGTCTAAAAATAGTAGAAGGTAGTCTAAAAATAAAATACACTGGACGACTTCGTTAAAGATCGTCTAAAAAAATACACTCGAAGGGATAGTAGAAGGTAGTCTAAAAATAAAATACACTCGAAGGGATAGTAGAAGGTAGTCTAAAAATAAAATACACTTGAAGGGATAGTAGAAGGTAGACGAAACACTGGACGACTTAAAATAGGTCGTCTGGACGACTTAACAATAAGTCGTCTGGACGGGTAATCAAGACTGGACGACTTAAATTTAGGTCGTCTGGACAACTAGTCAACTGGTTGTGTACATCGTGGTTTCGTATGGCCAGTTTCCTTGCAGTTTGAGCATCTCCGTGCCCTGTGTTTCTTCCTGGGTTTGTGTCCTCTCATCCTAGATAGCTCCAACCAAGATTGCCATCTTGATTTCTTCTGTCTCCCCGGACCACGCTTTACGTTTGGAGGAAAGCATTCTCGTTCCTCAATATGTTGTGACACGATAGGATATATATTCTCTAAGTATCCTGCATACAGATGATTCTTTGAGTAAAGTGGACATACAAGTGTGTCGATATACACACCAGCATGTGTTCCAGCTGCTATAGCATGAGAGCAAGGTATTTTCTCCACTCCATAGACACCACAATCACACTTTACATGTTCCAAATCAACCACACAGTCCATTGTGCCACCTTTGACAAAGAAACGCCATCCATCAATTGGTTCGACCGTCATCGTATCCGCTATCTCTGATCGAACAGCAAGCAAGTATTCAACACCCCGGCTATGTTCAGTTGGGAGACTCAAAGCATCTTGTCTCCTTTTCCAATACCATTTTCCTAACTTCTGCCTTATGAACTCCAGCAGGAACGGAATCGGAAATCCTCTTGCTCGCTTCAGTGCGGAATTAATAGATTCAGCGATGTTGCTTGTTTTTATGTTGAACATGTTCCCCTTACAATAAACCCTTGACCATAGCCTGGCGTCGGCCTTCTCCAAATACGTTGCAAGTTCCGGGTTTGCACTCCGTATCTCAGCCATGTACCGGTCAAAATCGTAAACCGTGTGCGCATAAGCAGCCCCTTTCACCAAGTACATGAGATGTTTCCCTTTAAACTTTTTGACAATGTTATCTTGAAGGTGATAGTAACATATTCCTCGGGTTGCCCAAGGAAACACCTTCTCACACGCACTTTTAATGGCCGCGTGCCGGTCAGAGACTATCACCAGAGGCTTGTCATGAGATATACAACTAGCCAATTTTGTGAAAAACCATTCCCAAGAAGGTTCATCTTCAGCATCCACGATCCCAAAAGCCAATGGGAATATCTGAAAATTGCCATCTTGTGCGGCTGCAACTAACATAACACCTCCATACTTTCCACTTAGGTGAGTTCCATCCACCACAATGACCCTTCTCTGATACTTAAAACCTTTGATAGAAGCTCCAAAATAGAGAAATAGATACTTAAATCTTTTCTTAGAATCAAGTTCTATAGCCGTGATAGAATCAGGATTTGCAATGGAGATTTGCTCGAGATATGAAGGCAGACGCGAATACCCTTCTTCTACTGATCCTCTCACCAATTTTTGTGCATATAACAGTGCTCTGTATGAAGTGGTGTAATCAAGCGTCATGCCAAACATGTTCTTCATTGCATCAGTGATATGCTGTGGAGTTATCCCGTCAATGATCCCAACACGATCAATGAAAAGACTACCAACATACTTTGGAGTACAGTGTCTCCGCTGAGCGATTCGGTCTCCAATTGAGCATAAATGTTTTTCCACATACTTTGTTACCCAAAACGTGTTTGGCCCATGTTTCACATTCGCTCTGATCTTCCATCCACAACCGCTAACCCGACATATTGCCACAAGGAGAGTTTTTGTTGATTTGTATATTCTGAAAGAAAATTTACCCCTCACTGCTGTCAACCGCAGCTCTGAAAGCAGTGCATCCTTGCTAACAAAACTCTGGTTGACATAGATGCTGGTACAATCCGATTTTCCTCCTTCAATAGCATTTGTCTTAGCATATGTCTTTTCAATTTCTTCAAAACAAATATTATCATCATCTTCCTCGTCCTCATCTAGAACATTTCCATAAAGACTGTAATCCCCACCATTCTGATCCGTTTCACCAACAATAGTGTTATCAGCATCCTCCTCCCCATTTTCCTCCTCCCCATTTTCCTCCTCCCCATCTTGATTTTCATCTTCAACAGACTCATTATCACCAACATCTTCAGAACATTCATCAGCTTCATCATTATCACCAACATCTTCTTCCCATTCACCAGCTTCATTATTATCACCAACATCTTCTTCCCATTCACCAGCTTCTTCTCTTTTCTCTGAAACCGTTTCCACCTTGCTGCGGCTTGATACACAAAGACATACTCTATGCGTTTTGAGTATCTCGAGCAAGTTTCGAACTTGTCTATCACTTGTAACATGAATGGGAGGACTGCCTGGAGTCATCATCATTTCTGCTGGTAATGAGTAGCTAATCACCACAGTCACTGATCTCATGTCCAGGTTATAATCTTCTTGAGCCATTGCAACAAGTTCAGCATGTGTTGAATCTTCATTCAATAAAAACAATCTTGCTCCTTTGAGATCATCAACCACAAAATCCCAACGGAAATCTCTCAACAACCATTGTCCATACACTGCATGTAACTTAAAAATCATCTGCAAATATTCAAAATAAAACACATTAGTAAACATAGAGAAAATGAAGAAGTTCAATAAACATTATCGCAGACGACTTATAATTAAGTCGTCCAGAAGACTTAAAGGTAAGTCGTCTAAAGAGGTCACTTTTGCAATTGAAAATTAAAAGGGACGACTTAATTCTAAGTCGTCCGGCTTTGTTTGTTAAAAAAAAATTTCAGACGACTTATATATAAGTCGTCTACGAGAAACGGGCTAGTTTTGCATTTGACCGAATCGTGTCAGATCTTTGACTATTTCTGGACGACTTATAATTCAGTCGTCTCTGGAAAGTAAAAATTTCAATATTTTATTCAAACTAGACGACTTATATGTAAGTCGTCCTAGGTTAGTTTTTTAATTGAAAAATAAAACTTGAAATTTAACTTTCTCCAGACGACTTAACTAAAAGTCGTCCAGCTAGACGACTTAATTTAAGGTCGTCCGGGATAAGCAAGGTTTGACCAGAAAATTGGGAAAAATTCTGGACGACTTTGCTTTCCCCGGACGACTTTAAATTAAGTCTTCTGACGGGACGACTTTATATTATGTCGTCTGGTAAAAGTTAAATTATGAAGTTTTATTTTTCAACTACAAAACTAACCTAAGACGACTTACGTGTAAGTCGTCTAGTTTAATAAAATATTGAAATTTTAACTTTCCCAGAGACGACTGAATTATAAGTCGTCCAGAAATAGTCAAAGATCTGACACGATTCGGTCAAATGCAAAACTAGCCTGTTTCTCGTAGACGACTTATATATAAGTCGTCTGGAGTGTTTATTTTCAACAAACAAAGCTGGACGACTTAGTTTAAGTCGTCCGTTTGACCAGAAGACTCAGCAGTAAGTCTTCTACATACAGAAGACTTACAAGTAAGTCTTCTACGCGAACAGATTTTGAAAAAAATTCAAATTCGTACCTTAAACTAGGTGAGATGACTTCGTTTGCACACAGGGTCTTCTCCAACCACCCAGAACCTCAAACGAAAGCAACCGTAAGTCAAAATGAAAGAAATATGGCTCTGTCAACCATCGTCCATATTTTGAATCAAAAGCTTGAGTTTTTTGGATGAATATGGAGAGAAAGTGAAAGAAATGTTGTTTTTAGTTCATAACAATTGAAACAGAGAGAGTGTTAAGAGATTTACGTGCATTAAAGGGCATTAAAAGCTCCAAACAGTTCGTACAAGGTTGTTCCCACTATTTATGGCAGTGGCAATATTGTAAATACTTGAAGAAAATGTGGTTGAGACAGTAAAGAAGCCATTTTCGAAAAAAAAATAAAATAAAAGGTTAATGGCATTTTCGTAGATAAAATGCAGATGTGGGGTTAAAAACTCAAAAAAAAAATGAGTCAAAAGAAAAGGTTAGTTTTGTGTTTGACTTCAAATTTTTGAGTCACTTTTGCAATAAGCCATTTATTGAATGCATCGTCTGAATGCATCTGATACATATAACCAAGAAAAAAATCATTAAAAGTCACATAGATAATGCTTTTGAGTTTGCACTTTGAAGAGATGCCTAGAGGTTCTCTTGCAGTGGTTCTTAGAACAGTTCCAATGGGGAGTTATAGAAAAGATCTAACAATAAAAAGAGAAGAAAAAATTAAAAAAAGAAAAAAAAAATCTAGTCTTTCAACATTTAAGAATCTTTGCTCGAGTATTTTTCCACATATTCTTACCTAAATAATCTAGTGATTTAGTTAAATCAAAATTTAATTATTTAATTTAAATACTATTATTTTGTTTTTTAAGGACTTCTGTTTTACAAACTCACCGACAATGCTGCTCTATCTTATAGGTTCCTCTCAGCAATGAAGATATTAATAATGTTTTGATAACCAAATGTATCTTTTTTTGTTAATTTAAAGATGTGAATAAAAATTTAAATCGTCTCAATATGCAGTTCATGTTTCATTATATACATAAATTCCAGCGGAAGCGTAAACCTTTTCCAAAATATATGATTGATACGAATTTACACAAGAAAACAGATCCAATATAAACCTGATGTACGGTATCATAATGAGGATGATTTACAATGTGATGGTATTATTTATTATATTATTTTTTTTGTTAATTATAATTTCAAATTTATAAATAATATCAATTAAAATTAAGGACATTATTGCTATTTTGAAAATAATTAGCATATTATGACATAAAATATATGAGCTTAGTTTAATGGAACATAGTTATCATTTTCTTAACTGAATGCTAAATTTATTTACAGAAAACCGTATTTGGTTGCATTTACAAATGCTCATAAAAAAAGAAAATAAACATCTATTTTCTTTTTTTCTATTTCTATCAATGATTTGGTACTGGTCTTGTAGAAAACCAGTAACCAAGCCGATTGTCACGTTCATAAATTACAGGCTTGTGAGTGATCCTCTCAATTGACAAACCAAATCACCACATCATCCCATAAGCCTCTTCTTTCCTGCATCAAGTAGAAGAAACAGAGCTTAGAAAACAACCACGGCTACAGTAACTACGCAGAGCTGTTTTCATGTTTTTAAAGGGATACCTGAACTCTCACAAGTGGTGATCATCTGTTTCTCGAGCTCACGAACTGCATCAAATATCCCATGAGCAGCATAAGTCTTGACCATAGTCGCATAAGTGATTTTATCAGGCTTACATTTCCTCTCTTCCATCTGCAAGTACAACTCCTTCATCGTGGCCAGATCACCAGCCTCACCATACGCGTTGATCATGCAGTTGAAGAAGACCGTATCAAGCACCACATCCGAATTCACAACTTGCCTCAAAACCGAATCTATCTTACCCACAAGACCAGCTCTGCTGTACGCGCTGACAACCGAACAGTAAGTGATAGAGTTAGGTTTCACTCCTCGATACTTCATCTCCCTGAACACATCCTCCATCTTCTCGATCCTCCCCGCTTTCCCAAACGTCTCGATCACTATATTGTAGGTAACAACCGTCGGTGAGAAGAATCTTTTCTCCATGTAATCCATCACAGAGCTCATCTTCTTGTACATCCCAGCTTTACCAAACGACAGGATCAGCACGTTGAACGTGGTGATGTCTGGCTCCACTCCCATAAGCTGGAAACGGTTATACCAGCTCTCCATCTTCCTCGTGTTCCCGCCGTTTCCGTAAGAGCCAATGATCGAGTTCAACGTGAACACGTCCGGAAGAGAATCTCCATCCTCGATCATATCAGCCAGAACGTTCTCCATCTCCTCAAACATCCCTGCTTTACCATACCCGTCGAGGATAGCGTTGTAAGTCACCGTGCTGCACCTGACTCCAAGGCACGACATCTCGAGAAGAAGGCGTTGGACGAGATCGAACCGAGCGAGTTTGCAGCAGCAGCTGATGAGGACGGTGAAAGTGAAGACCTCCGGGGTGCAGTCGCTAACCGATTTCATGTACTCGAGGGTTGCAAAGGCCTTTTCTAGAAGCTCGCATTTGCCGTAGACGGAGATGAGAGACGTGTAGACGTCGATGGTGGGGTTTAGTCCTTCGGACAGCATTAGTTCGAAGAGTAAGCTAGCTTGGTCAGGCTGTTTGCAGTTGCCGAGGACTTTGAATAGCTTTGTGTAGGTTTTGCATCTTGGTTCGTACCAATGCTGCTTCCTAAGAAGATTGAATATCTACAAGAAAAAAAAACAGAGAGAAAGTAAAATCAATCTTATGGAAACTCAACAGCCAAATTGTATCCACAGAGATGTTACCTTGAGAGCAGATTGCCATCGATTCTCTTTGATGGCTTCGTCTAGTGCTTCGAGAACAGCTTTTGGCCATAAAGTGTTGTACTTTTCTGAGTTGGCTTTCCTCTCGACGCTCTTAACAGCAGCGTCTGTTCTAAGAATACGAGAGAGTTCTCTCTTGGGATCTACTTGGTGTCTTGTTGATATTAAACCGGAGCTCTTTTTGTCTGTGCGTTCTTTGGGGCGTTTCGTCGAACACGTTGTGGGCATCGCTGAAACAGAGGCTACACGTCTGTGAAAACGAACAGGGGATGATGATATAAGCTAGCGAAAGTGTGAAAGACCCAAATAAAAACGTAAAATCATAAAGAGTTAGAAGAGAGATGAAAATGTTACAGAGAAAAGCAGTGACTCGTTTGTTTGATTTCATTTGTACAGAGAGAAGAAGTCCCTTGAACAGGTTGTTGTCTCAATGCCATCCAAAAAAAACAAAGGGAGACGAGAAGACTCCAAAGTTCCTGCTTAGACGAAAACCTTTCGTAACTAGAAGAAGCAGTTAACCGGTGATGGTAGTCTATTGGGGCTTGAGGGACTTAAAAACCTTAATAAGGCGAATTCGGATTCAAATTTCACCAGCTATACGGATATGAATTATTGTTTTTGGTTCATTTAAATGCCCAGGAAAAGGTGTATCCGTAGGCTGTACCTCCACCCGGGGATTAGATTTGTGTCATCATTGATTCGGATTTAATTATTTTTTTGTCAAAAAAAAAACTAGAAGACGCAATTGCTGTGGAAGCTCCCTTAGTCCAGTAGTTTGATTAAGAGTTCATTAATGCTTATATAGGTTACAGGAGATCTTCAATTTGGTGCAGGGCGTACTATCGAATATGAATCTCATAAGACGGTTCAGAGAGTGATGCAGTCAGGCGTGTATTCTCACATGGTGGTAGAATTGTTGGCTGTAGAATCGTCTTTGTAATATTCTCATCGTTGTAATAGCATAATTTCTCGATAATAATCGATTCAGACGTTAAAAAAAAAAAGACGCAGTTGCTCTGCTTCATCTTCTTTTCTTTTTTTTTGTTTCTTCGGTTTGGTTTCGATTTGAAACCTTTGGTTTTAAAATCTTGGTTTTGTAATTTGACCGGAAACTAATCGTTTTGATGTGGTTTTGTCTTACTTGGAATTCCGGTTTACTATCAACGGTTTGGGAAAAGACAGATTAACCAAATGGATTTTCGAATTCCGGTTTACTATCAACGGTTTGGGAAAAGACAGATTAACCAAATGGATTTTCGGTTCTATTTGTCAACAAAAGATTAGACACGCTTTGGCTAATAAATGACACTGTGATGCGAACCGGAATTCAGAAAATGTGACTGAACCGGTATTAGACATTTAGAAAGTTTATCCGAATCACCAACACTGTGGCTAGACACGAGTGGGAAGTGCTTTGACAATGACACAAATCACAAGGTGAACAAGGACAAGAGCATTGGGGACAGTTACATGCAAGAACAAAGAAAAAAAAAGTTATCCGCGTGACCTACGAATGACACGTGGACGACGGAGGTTGCGTGGACAAGTCTGAATAGCTCTTCTCCACCAAAGTCGGTCGTGAATAAAAAGTCAGAGAGGCATATCACTGTCCACTGGCCAAAAGTTATGTTCACAAAACGAAGACTTTCAAGAGGATAAAATCACTTCTTACTTCTGTAACAAAACGTTCTTATGTATAAAACCAAACAAACAGTATTCTTCATCATCATCATCTGCTTCTTGAGTTTACTATTAGAGAGAGATGGAGATGGAGTTTAAGGAGTTAAAGGAAGCAATAGATCAAGTAGAGCTCGTTGATGCTCACGCTCACAACATCGTCTCTCTCGACTCTTCTTTTCCCTTCATCGGAACTTTCTCGGAAGCCACCGGTGACGCGTTATCCTTCGCTCCACACTCCCTCTCCTTCAAGGTAACAACGATAATTAATTAATACCGGTGTCTCATCATGTCTTGTTGTTGTAATTAGATCCTTAAATACTCTCAAATTAATCAATTAATTAAATTAATAGGCTTCTTGCGAGTCCAAACTTGCTTACTACGTTACAACGGAATCATCAAAATACTCTGAATTTTTCATGTGTATGGTTACAGAGGAATCTGAGGGAGATAGCTCAACTCTATGGCACTGAAATATCTCTGGAAGCGATTGAGAAACATCGTCAAGCCACTGGTTTGCGTTCTTTCACTTCCAAGTGTTTCAAAGAAGCTGGAATATCTGCTCTGCTCATCGATGATGGCTTGAAGCTTGACAAGAAGCATGACATCGAATGGCACAGAGACTTTGTTCCATTTGTTGGTCGTGTGTTGCGGATCGAAACCGTTGCTGAGCAAATCCTCGACGATGAGGAGAGTTCTTCTTGGACTCTTGATTCTTTCACCAAAGCCTTTGTTGCAAGACTAAATTCATATCCTTTTTTTAATCTGTGGTTTTATAATGGCACTTTTTGTAATGTTGGGTTTTACCTTGACGTGGTTTGGTTTGGATGGGTCTCTCACGCTTGTTCCAGAGATTGTTGCTTTGAAAACTGTTGCGGCTTACCGTAGCGGTTTGGATATTGATACTCATGTGACCAAAGAAGCTGCTGAGAATGGCCTTGTTGAAGTCTTGCAATGTAAGTAACATACAGTTTTGGTCTTGTAGTATGTCATTAAACATCATCACACTTACTCTCTTCTTTATGCAGCTGGAAAGCCTGTCCGTATTGGAAACAAAGGCTTGATTGATTACATTCTCACTCTCACTTTGGAGGTCACTGAACGTCACGACTTGCCTTTGCAGATTCACACAGGGTATGTATACTTTAATGTTATTAAGGATTTGACTTTGCATTTATACAAAACTGAATCTTTTTATTTTTTTCTGCTTGGATCAGTTTTGGTGACAGGGATTTGGATTTGCGGTTGGCAAATCCTCTTCACCTTAGAAATCTTCTCGAGGACAAACGGTTTGCAAAGTCACGTATAGTTCTTCTTCATGCATCTTATCCATTCTCAAAGGAAGCATCATATTTGTCTTCAGTTTATCCTCAGGTTTTGCTTCATGAAACACAGCTTCACTTATCTGTAAAAAACTATGCAATATCGCTTTGCTTACTCTTGTTTGTTCCTCTTAAGGTTTACCTTGATTTCGGGTTAGCGGTTCCAAAGCTTAGTGTCCACGGTATGGTGTCTTCAGTCAAGGAGCTTCTTGACTTGGCACCAACAAAGAAGGTTAAATGCACCATGTTTAACATAATAATCATTATACTCCCCAAAAAAATGTTTTGTCTTTGTTGTTGTTCATGAATACATACAAAAGCTAATTGTAAGAGACTTTGCAGGTGATGTTCAGTACTGATGGGTATGCATCTCCTGAGACTTACTATTTAGGTAAAGTTCAAGTTGCTACCTCTCTGTTTTTTTTTTTTAAGTTAAACCTCCTCAGCTCATTCTTGAACTAAGTTCTCTGCTTTTCGCAGGTGCAAAGAAAGCACGAGAGGTGATCTACTTAGTTCTGCGTGATGCATGTGCCAGTGGTGATCTCTCTCTCATGGAGGCTATTGATGCAGCTAAAGACATTTTCGCACGGAATGCCATTGCATTTTATAAGCTTGACGTAGACGTAAACTCCTCTAGTCCACAAAGCAGAATCTTTCTTAAATCACAGGTGAATGAGCCTGATGTTCAAGAAGATAGTAGTTCCTTTGTGCGCATTATTTGGGTCGATACGTCTGGACAACAGAGATGCCGTGTGAGTGTTTCTTTATTCCTCTTAACTTTTTTATTTTTCCTTTATAACTACAGAACCTTGACTAGAGTTCGGTTTGTTGTATAGGCCGTTCAAGCGAATCGTTTTAACAGAAGTGTGAAGAAGAATGGCGTTGGTCTGACTCATGCATGCATGGGGATGCCTTCATTTACTGATGGACCCGCGGAAGAGTCTAAATTGACCGGTGTGGGTGAGATTAGATTGGTTCCAGATCTATCAACCAAGCGGACAATACCATGGTACCTTGCTCGTATTCCTTCTCGTTGAAGTTAACATGTTTTTTCCTTTCTTCTTTATTACATTTGATCATATCATATTTACAACCGTTAATTAGGACAAAGCAAGAGAGCATGGTTTTAGCTGACATGCTCCTGAAGCCTGGTGAAGCATGGGAGTATTGTCCAAGAGAGACCTTAAGAAGAGTCGCAAAAGTTCTTAAAGATGAATTTGACTTGGTAAAAAAAAAGTCACCTTATACTCCATTCTACTCTCTCTCTGTTGATATTTTATTTGTAGCTTGAACACCAAGCTTCCTTGGCCTTTTAGGTAATGAACGCTGGTTTTGAGAATGAGTTTTATCTCCTCAAGAATGTTGTGAGGTATGTCACTGTAAATCTTAGTTTCTTTGTTTGATCTGATCATTTTCATAACACTTTTTTTAAAAGGGAAGGGAAAAAAGAGTATGTTCCTTTTGACTTTGGTCCATACTGTTCCACATCCTCATACGATGCTGCGTCTCCTCTTTTCCATGAAATTGTACCGGCGCTTGAGTCCTTGAACATCACAGTTGAACAGGTTAAAACAACATAAATATAATTCTGGATGATGACAAAGCCATATATTGCAACTATAAATCAGTCTATAAATCATGTTTCTTGACATGTATGTATTTCTTTATAGTTTCATGCGGAATCCGGGAAAGGTCAGTTTGAAGTATCTCTAGGTCACACCGTTGCATCCCATGCAGCCGACAACTTGGTTTACACACGTGAAGTTATAAGATCGGTCGCAAGGAAACAAGGGTTGCTTGCCACCTTTGTTCCAAAGTATGTCAGTCTCTTCCCCCACTGTACTATAAGCTTTAACCGCAGGTTTTAAAAAAGAATATAATGCATTATACGTGTATACTTTCTCCAGGTATGATTTATGTGACATTGGTTCGGGATCACATGTGCATCTAAGTCTTTGGAAAGACGGTGAAAATGTCTTCACAGCATCTGATAATACATCTGCTCATGGAATGTCTTCCATCGGAGAAGAGTTCATGGCTGGAGTTTTGTTTCACCTTCCTTCAATCCTAGCAGTTATAGCTCCACTTCCAAACAGGTAACTAAAAACGCATCTTCTTGAATAGTATCCTCGTAGAGTTGTTACGAATTAAGTTTCCCTTTTGTAATAAATTTTCAGCTATGACCGAATCCAACCTAACACATGGAGTGGAGCATTCCAATGTTGGGGCAAGGAGAACCGAGAGGCGCCTATAAGAACAGCCTCTCCACCAGGAGCTCCTGATGGTTTAGTTACTAACTTTGAGATCAAATCTTTTGATGGCGCTGCAAATCCTCACCTCGGTTTGGCCATTATAATGGCTGCTGGAATTGATGGTCTCCGGCGTCACCTTCAACTCCCTGAGCCAATAGGTAAAAACTTTGTCATTCATTCCCGTATAGTCTTAACATATAGTTTCTGATATTATTTTCTTTACATATATGTGTTATGGAATACCTTTTCACCATTTCGTTTGATGAAACATCAGATACAAATCCGGCTGATGTGGCTGCGACACTGAAGAGACTTCCTGGATCGCTCTCAGAAGCTGTTGAAGCTCTGGAGAAAGACCAAGTCCTCCACGAATTTCTCGGACAAAAGCTTTTAGTTGCCATAACAGCAGTCCGTAAGGTACACCAGTGTTGTTCTACTTCCAAAACCTTCCTATAAATTTGCAATGGTAACGTAGTAGATAATCACTGATCTATTTTTCTCCTATTTTCACAGTCCGAGGTTGAGTATTATTCGAAGAACCCGAATGCATGCAAGCATCTCATTCACCGTTACTAATCCGTGACTCTCTTGAGCCTTGGGATGGTGATTATTCGGTCATGTGGCTTTTATTCCTCGAGTATATTTTTAGATCAATCACCATAAATTGCACAATAATGGACCAGGAACTGGCTTTCTATATCGTTGGTACCACCTTTTCCCCGGTTTTAAAATGTGACGAAGTGTTTTAAATTTTACAGCAATTGATGAACTGAGGTTACAATATTGAATATTTCTTTCTCGAATGGAGCAGCAGATGCAAACGTGACATAATTTATGTCACATAAAGATGTAGGTTAGAAAGAAAATTGTTTTTCATGCTTCGAGACGCATGCTGCTGGACTCTTTCTTACTTTTTCGTCCCATGCTTTCAAAGTCTCACGTTTTGGTTATTTACAGTTAAATACTATTCCCGTATAAGTTTATTTATTCCAGTCTTTTCTATTTTATTTTTAGAACCATATCTGTTGAGTTGCTTACTAACAATTAATAATTTTTCTATACTAACTTACAAACTAATATATAAAAATATTTTAATTTGTGGTGTTCAACAATATCAGTAAAAGGTCTAGAAATTTATATAAATATAAAAAAAAGATTCGTATGTTCGCTTATTGTGCTCAAACAAGTGGACGAAGTAAATCTACCTACATGTGAGTTGCATCTGACTGGGGACGAGAACTTAGTAAAAGTCCAAATGTTTTTCTTCCAAACTTCATGATATATTCACACTAGACAAATTAATTTTCCGTTGCTTTCCATGCTTCTCTTTGCAAACTGATCAGCTAAGACAAAAGAGTCAGTGGGAAATCTAACTTATCACAAAACAAAGACAAAAGAGTCGACTGAGGGTTTTTAAAAATGATTCTTGTTGTCGCATGTACGTTATGGTAACGTGCTGGATGTTTTAGTTACAAAATGTAGTTTATATTGGATGTCAAATGTAATTTTTGGACTCAGATTTTAAAATTTTTGGTCAAATGGTCAAATCTCTAGAGACGCAAAGAATTACAAAAATAACTTTTTAACTTTAGAAATTTCTTAAAACAATTTATTAAAATATTTGTTTTATATCTATGGAAGACATATCCATTAGATCTTATATTTATAGGGAAAGAATTTCATTTTACATGTCGAAAACAAAAATACAAACCTAATTTAAATAGTAATTTTTATTTTCTATTATATTTTTTTTTGTGTTTGTCTTATAACATATTAAACCATTATTAATACGATAATTTTCACAAGTTTTGAATTATGCAATAAATAGTTCTTTCTAAAGTAAAACATAAAAATGTAATTAGGAACATAGTTTTTCGCACGTGACTTGACATACATGAGAATGAACACATGTATACATGATTGAGACTGAACTTTGGTTCTTTTTCTATATTAAAATTTAAAACTAATAATCCATATAATATGTAGATGTGTGGATAAGTTTACATCAGCATCTTTTGAGTTCTCCAATTCCACTTTATTTTTCATTATAAATTAGAATTTAGAATTAAAATGCTTCGATGTATTATATTTCTCATTTTATAATAGAATGAAAATAAGTTTACTCCAAATATAGAATAAATTATTTATTTTTATTCATTATTCTACTTTTGTACTCTAAAGAAATAAAATTAACAATTAGAGATGGTCCTAATAAGCTGCTCTAACCCAAACCAACTTAATTGATTTGTAGCTGATGATTTGTAGATTTGATATAGTAAGAAATTGTCTATTGTATTTTTTACTGACCTTCTTAATTCATCTTGATCTTCCCATAAATCCTATCGTTTTAGCTAACAAATTAATTGAGCAAGTAAGAGTTTTTTTTTGGTCAAAGCAAGTAAGAGTTTACAAATCAAGTTTAGCACAACGAACCCAACTCACCGCCTTCAAATAATGAAGAGGCGAGAGTGTGTGACGAGAGAAGAATGAGGTCCAAAGATATGTGATAATCTGTCATAACCATTTTGCCGATAAATCATTCAAATAAAGCAAGGTCCAGAGATCCTTGTATTAGTCAAAAGGGTCCTTCTAATGGATTATTTTATAACAATCGTATATATTCTCCTCGGCAAAAAAAAAATACCAGAACCGAAGAACTAAACCAGAACCCAACCGAAATATCTGAAATGGAACCAAACTGAGGACCCTCGAATATCCTCACAGTTCCTATATTTCTATATCCGAAATAACCGAACCGAACCAAAAACCAAACGGGTATCCAAATATATAAAAATATTAATTATATATACATATAACATAATTAAATCAATATATAGTTATAACTAAAAATCTTCTTAAAATGATCCAAAAATATTTGAAGATAATTCCATTATTATAAAATATCCGAACTACCCTAACTATCCAAAAGTATCCAGATAATTTTATCTGAAAATCCAAAATAATCCACAATATTCAAACTTTTTATCTAAATCATCATAATTATTTGATATTTTATCCTAAATAACTAATATTTTATCCAAATTATCCGAATTACCCGAACCATCTGAACCCTGACCGAAACCAAATGAGAACATAAATTATTTTGGGTATTTTCTGGTTCATAGTTTTACTATCCGAACTGAACCGTACCCGAAACTATTCGAACCGAAGCGAACTAAAAATAAGTCAAATACTCAGTGGATCCTCTAATCTCTATTTGAACTATCTGAAACCCAAAATACCCTAACCGAACCGATACCTGAAATGCCGAGAACTATATCCTCCTATATGGTTAACACCAGCTTTGTATAAAAACACCAGCTCTGTATTCTAACTTACAATTTTTCAGTTAATAAAGTTCTAATTTTGTCGTTAAAAAGGAGAAAGATCCAGAGATTTAATCTAAACATATACAAACTCTGTTCTTAAACAAACAAAAAACATGCAAAATATGAACTAAACCATGATAAATTTTCTCTTAGACTAAGCTGCCTGGCTCTTCGTAGCTCCTTATTTCATGGAATATGACAGACAGCAGCATATATAAGAAATGTTGCTTTAGTCTAAACAAAAAGGTGTATCATGAGATGAAGCAACATTAGTTATTATGGGCATTGCATGCGACTAAGTTAGACATACTCAAATTCTCCAGAACTAATATGTATGATCGTTGAGCACATACGTACGTACATAAGATTAAAGTATTTGATTTCGTATGTTCTTATGTTTCTCACAACACTTCCACTGGATTTTTAAAATTCGGTTGTACCCAACCTTGTTTTATAGCTTAATCAAGTGTGTTTCACAATCTAATGCTGTTTAATTATTCCAATGCATAATTAATCCTCTCGCTTATTTCTGCATACCTAAAGTCAAGTTGACAATTTCACCGATATCTTAATTTGTCTTCTTCTAATTGTTATTTTACGTTTCTGTTTCAATTTATCAATTATTATTTCTTATTCGATTCCATGCATCAATTTGACACGACGAGATCCATGGGTAGGGTTGAAGAGAATTCTAGCTCCACCATATATTGTTGTTGTTAGTTTATAATCTGAAGTCGAATTAAAAGGAAAATGCGATGATAAAAAGGCGTAAACAGAAAATAAAATAAAAGAACATGAAAGGCCTACGGTGCCAACAAAACAACAAAGCATCAACGACAACTTAAGCCTATATCAGTTCACCCATTGCTATTTTCACCTTTTTAATAGCATTTAGAGGTAAAAATGCTATAACTCACCTCTATTTCTTCTTCTATAATAGAGATATCTATTTTTTTTATCTATTTATAGAAGAAGAAATAGCATTCCTCTATCTTTTACTCTACAAAATAAAGATTGCTATTTTAGAGAAATACATTGGAGCATATCTCACTTCTATTATAGAGTTTCTCTATTTTAAAGATGAAAATAACAAAATACATATGAGATTGTCTAAAAAAGAGCTTAGGAACTAATCATACACCTTTAAGTTAAAAAAAAAGAAAGGCCTACGGTAAAATAACGTAGGTGGTCCCATGAGTCTTTTGACAAGGGCATATAAATTAATTTACTGCAAAATCATTAACTTTATTGACAAAATGCAGTTCTAAGTGGGCCCACTGTATAATACAAAGATTCGAATAATTAATAATCTGAGGTAAGAGCTTTTGACTATTTCCCCTCCCAGACCGAGAGCCAAGAAGCGAGAGATGGCCAACATATCACAACGTCGTGGTCAAAGATAGTGTATCTTCCGTATCAGAACTAATATATAAGCTTTTATGTCGTCAGATTTTATTTTACTTAATTATATGTTTTATAGTTTTGAAGAAAAGGCCTAGTAAGACAAGATGAATATAGCAAGAAAATAAGAGAGCTAGTTGATACCAGAGTATTTTTGCGGTGACTCTTAACATATCTACTTTTAGCAAGTAATACGTAGTTTAGCAAAAGAAAAAGATTATCTTATAAATTGTTAGCTTTGGATTTGCTTAGATCATGTTTGTATGAATGATTCCTGAAATCGACAATGTGAAGCAATTAATTGTTTTAAATGTGTATATTCTACAGGAAGTTCATGATCACAATTTCTTATTTCTTTAAATTTGTTTGAAGACACCTTTTACCTATTTAGTTAGGTGAAGAAGTGTAGAGGTATGTATAATTTCCAAAGCCACAAATATCTAGTGATAAATATCCTAATCTAAGTGTTTTTCACTTTGACAGTAACTGGAGATTCTAAACTGATAAAAGATAAGTACAAATAAATGATAAAAGATACAGACTATTACAAAAGTTGATAAAGAAGATTACTTTACGTATTGTAGGCGTTTTAATGAAATCATCGTCCGTGGAAAATAATACAAGCAATGACCTTACTAGACACTATGATTGGTTACAATGATCTTATTGGACATGTGAGGAGGCAAAGTCTATGTCTTTAATTTATATCTACATGCTGATGTTTTATCTTCCAAAGATGGCGCCTAATATCACGTAACTGAACGCTACACTTAGTCATACATTAGTGATCTTTTTTCTTTGATCAAAAAAAAAAGTCATACATTAGTAATCTACCATCAACTTAATAATAAGCTTTCAATCACGCTCACTTAGCAATCCTTGTTTGTCTTTTGTCGATAAAAACAATCCTAGTTTGATGACACGAGCTTTGATGAGAAATTAACAAAACACACTCATGTGTAATTGTTTGCGTGCGTGCGTGTATATGTGTCTACATACGGAAGGAAAGTTGCGCTTATAGAAATTACATGTCGCATACTTAAGACTAGGGTGAGATCCGCGCCCTGCGCGGAGTGAGATAAGCACTTTTACCGGTTTTATTTTCCAACATTATTTTTTTTATAAAATTAAAAGAATACATTGTAGAAGTATTAAAGTCTATATAATTAAATATAAACGGGCAATATATAAGATATTGAATTTTTTTTTTGGAAATAGTAAATGTTATTTCCGGTTCTGAATATAGTATAGGGAATTATCTAGAATCTAGACATATATATTTTTAGGAAATGGAATATAATCTACATACATGATATAAATGAACTTATTGCCATTACTATTATTCTTGTATTTATTGTTTTATATGTAAGAAAATTTGGTATGGCAATTATAGTATATTTTGTTCTTAATTACTTCACAATTGTCTAAAATTATGAATAAATATTTTTTTCCAGTGTTCTGCAAACATCAGGTTACAATTAATTGAATAACGGCCTTTAATATAACACCGAATACTTCCACTGTTACTCTGTTTAACAATATACTTTTTCGCTCAATTACAAATGGTATTGAACTATATATATATATATAAATTTTTTTAATATATATATATATATATATATATATATAATTTCATGTTTATATGATTTAAGAATTAACTATGGGTTCAAAGATATTATAAATAAAAGTTTAAAACAAAGATATTATATAATTGTTTTTATTTTTAGTTAAGATTTCAAAATATTATATTGCTTTAATTTTTACAACATATATAGTTTGTTTTTTCTTGGTGCATTTCAAAAAGTTATTCTTTATCATCTAAGATTCTATATTTTGTAAAATTTGAAATATTATCATTTTGAGTTTGAATATTTATTTTCAAAATTTTATATTTTGTCAAGAAAATTTTGAAAATTACACTACTATTTCGAGTTTGGAAGATTACTTAAATTTTGAATTCTTTTCTTATTACATTAATAAATTATTTTATAATTTTTTTTTGAATTTTTGGTAATATTTTCTAAATTTTTCTCAACAGATTTTGTTATAACTAAAATAAAAATATAATTAAAATTTGATTTATCATTAATATTTTAAATGAATAACTAAAATTTCATAGTTTCTAATAACATATTTTTTAATAGTATATAACCTAAAGGCTATTATATACTATTATATTTTGAATATAAATTTTTTAAATAATATATTGTTGAGAGTTTCAAAATAAATAAAAAGATAATATATAGTTGTAGATATAATTAAAGTTTAACCTATGTTAATAAATTTATTTTTGTATAAAATATTATATAGTTTACAAATTTTAACTCATTTTAATGAGATAATTTATTTAAATGAAACAATTTTTAAAATAAAGTTTGTTAATTTACATATTTAATATAATACCAAAACACGATCTTGTAAGGGTGGGGGGTAGTCCGATATTGTCCACAAGAATGCATCACAATGAAGTTCACCATCAGTTTAGATTCACCTTCTCCAATCAGACCTTCATACTGAGCAACCTCATCTTTCTTAACACTTCCATGAATCTTATCACCCTACAAAAAAAACAATTGAACAAACTAATGTTAATATAAAAGAAACGTTGAATAATAAATGGATAACACTTGATAAAAGAAAGAAACGATGAAGAAGATTACATTTGAATCGACTAAGACCATTTCAATACTCTCTCCACCAATCACCGAGTATTGCTTCCAAAGTCGGATGATCTTGACCCTGATCTTCCACATGTTTTTCTTAGGCTTTAGATCGGCGACCATGTCAAAACCTGCCATAGCAAAAGCTCAAAACTTTTTCTTTTTAGTTAATAACTGATATTATTGAAACTTAGATTGGTGTGGTATAATACGAAGAAGTAAACTTGTTTATATAGTGAGTAGAACATACATATCATAGTTAATGCGTATTTGCCGTGGTCGGCATGAATCGATGACTGATCTGGTATTAAAACTATATAGAAAGTTGCTGGAAAGAAATAAATTTCGAACGCAAAATTTGGAATAACGAATCACGGTTATTACTAAATCACTCATATTTAGTACTTGACTTGGTTTACTTTCCATATGCAAAACTATGAATGGTAAATTGGTGGAAAGACAATTTTTAAAAAATGGAAAGAGGAAAGAAAATCGTTTATTCAAATTTCGATTTCGAGAAAAATATCTTTATTCTCCGACATTAACTATTACTCTAGTTAATATGAGTAGTAATTGGGTTTCCATTTATAAAAGAACATTATAAATCTTATTAAAAATATGTTACAAAAATAGAAGGTGAGAATAAATTCAAAAATCATGCAGATCATCGTTTTTCTCTTTTTAAGGAAATTAAAATATTACTCATATTCTAAAGTCAGTATCATTTTTGGTAAGGGTTGGAGTTTGATAAGCATGCTTTCAAATAATTATATATGAATAAGTTCTATACATCAGTTTTTGCCATATATGAATAATGCTATTTTCAACAAATTATATATGGAAAACAAAATAATACTGATGTAAGAGACTCTATAATATATGAGACACTGAATCTAACAATATAAAAATATAACAATATAAGTTTTCCTTCTATAGTGACTTCTACGCAGATTATTAATTATTAAATACCCTTGTGAATTAAAAATGAATTTGAATAAAAATAACAAAGTAAAACAATCTAGCAATAGATATTTTAAAGTCAATAAAATCCAAATAAAAAATGTTCATCAAAGAAAACGGTAATAGGGTGGTAAAAATAAAACAATAATAAGACAGAGAGTAATAGATATTGAAAAAAACGATTTGTCAACCATATATTTAATATGACTCATTGCCAAAAAATAAGCACTTTCCACTCTCTATTTAATAGGACTAATAATTGGGTTTCCATATACAAAAGAACAATATAAATCTCATAAAAAATCAGGACAAATATAGAAGGTGAGAATGAATGCAAAAATCACGTAAACATAAATGCTAGAATCACGAAACTTAATTATTTCCTTATATACACATGCCGACATGAAACTATGAATCAAACTTATACGAATATGCATGTTTGTCCAATGGCATAAACCGTAATATCCTTAGATACTTAAGCCTTCTTTTAAAATGAGGCTGAGAAGGAACCTCGTGCCGACACGTCGTCAATAATGGCAATTCTGAAAATATGTTACTCTTTGAAGGTTACTCTTATTTTTTGCTTCTCTTTTAATACTAAGGGGATGTTAGATCACATTGATCTATTGTCGATATTTTCCATCGTCTCTAACTATGCCATATTTGCTAAACTAACTTTTATTGATCTGCTAAAAGCATTGGTCATTGATCAAGACTATTATAAATTATTTAGAAATACTACATGGAAATATGTTTTTTTCTGGAAAACATGGAAGAATGTTTTATATAGAAATGGAAATATGTGGATGCCTAATATAGTAAGCAAAAAATAAGAGCAGCTTCTTCAAATAGTTTTGAAAGAAAAGCTTTTGAATTCTTGCAAATTGGAGCCTAAGATGAATTGTAATGGATATGTGACAAGCTTGCAACGAGTAATAAATATATCTCTAACAAGCTTGATGTGATGACACCAGTTAAATGGAGAACATTTTTTTCTGGTCAACAAGACAACAACCAAGACTCCTTCCTTCTTTTTTTTTTTTTTGTGCACTCCAAGACTCCTTCCTTAAATTATTTAGTTCGTGAGAAAATTTTATCGTTAAGTCACATCATTTTTTATAATAAAAGGTGAAAACCTGATAACGAGATTCAAATATTAAAGCCAGCTTGCCGTTTGTTAAATCTGCTGAACATTATGGATATACTCATATCGTGTTTCAATTTAGATAAACTAGATTTACATTTTATGAAAACAAAATAGCTTTTCAAGAAAATTTAAAAGACCGTTTCCTCGAGACAAGCAGATTCTCAGTCCTCGAGACAGTCAGTGGAAAACAACACTCTCTCTCTCCTCTTCCAAAAGAAACAAGAAAAAAAGAAAAATACAAAAGCCAAGAAAGTCATTATTACAAAAGCAAAACCACACTCTAAAAAGCCACTCACAAAACACTGGTCAGTAAACAGAGAAGAAGAACAAGCTATGTCGTCTCACTCATCTATCTTCTTCTTCTTCTCTGACCTTTAACCAAGCAAAAAAGAAACCCTAAAATCTCCAAATCCATACTATCAGTTCTTACAATGATGCTTCAAAGAAGCTGCATTGTACTTTTCTCACTTTCTTTGTTTGTTCCACATATGGGTTTTGCCATGCTCAACAAAACTCTTCTTCTCATTCCACATCCCGACCCAGAGCTAGTCGCTCATGATGTTCATAGGTACACATACTACATTTCCTCTTCTGGATCTACATTTCCTCTCTTGTTTTTTTTTTTGTTTCTTTAATGAATTTTTTTATCAAGAGTTTTACATTTAACAAGCTGTAGGGACCGTATCTTGGTTCTTTTGTGTACTTGTGAATCTTGGGTTGCTCTGTTTTTTTTCTTCTTAGTCTTTGGTTTATCCGTACCGATTGTAATTAGGGATTATCCGGTATGATTATTTTACAGGAGGGTAAATGCCTCTCTATGGAGACGTCAAGCTATGGATACGACGGACCAGGCCGGTTCAAGCCCGTGCTTTACCGGAAATCCTATCGATGACTGTTGGAAATGTGACCCAAACTGGCCCAATAACCGACAAAGGCTGGCCGATTGTGGAATCGGGTTCGGTCAGTACGCCTTGGGAGGCAAAGGCGGTCGGTTCTACTTCGTCACTGATTCTTCCGACGACGATGTCGTCGAACCTAAACCGGGCACTCTCAGGTAGCTTTTCGTTAACCAACTAAACCGGATTTCATTTAAGAAAAGTCTCAAAAAAGAGACAAACATTGTATTGTTTCTTAGTGGTTCAAGACAAAGACATCATCTTTAATAATCTTAACAACACTATATACTTTACTTGAAAACATGTCATTAGTGTCTAAACCCTACATATACACTTTCATAATTAATCTATATGAAATAATATTCTGTCTAAGCTCCCATTTATTTAGCTACTACTCACAATAACTTTTTTTACTCTCCGTCTCTCTTTTGTCATCCCTTATTCACATGTCCCCACACCAATCTATCACGTACACGACTTTTTCAATACCACTTGTGTACATTTTCTAGACAAGAAAATTTACAAACAAGCCCTCCATTTTGTGGTAAAACTCCTAAAACGTTTATTAATTGTCTCTTTATTATTTTTATTTGATTTGGGCCTTTTGGCTAAACAAATTAACTATTTGCTCTGAAACGTAGAAATGCAATGTTGAAGATGTTAATAGTTTGGCGTCACTACATACATTATAGTTTTAGCGTTGTCCTTTGAAATGTCCCACCAGGTTCACATGTTAGATAGCCAGAGTAAGTGGAGCCTTATGCAAGAACAGTTCTAAAATACTACTTAAGCTACTAATCAATCTGGTCTAACACTTCAACCAAGATAATTAAATCTAGACAATAAACAACCGCAATAAGACAAATGTATTGGGACCTTCAAGGTTTTTGAATTATTTGGGGAATCTTTACCAAATGTCAAAGGAATCGGGTTTACAATGTGAAAATACTTATATATTGGTCTCCATCCTCCAATTTTAAATCATTTGTAATTAAAACCTTTTCCTTTTTGGTGATAGATATGCAGTGATACAAGTAGAGCCACTGTGGATAGTGTTCCCAAGCAACATGATGATAAAATTAAAGCATGAGCTAATATTCAACAGTTACAAGACTCTTGATGGAAGAGGAGCTAATGTTCATATTGTTGGTGGTGGTTGCATCACTCTTCAATATGTCTCCAATGTCATCATTCACAACATCCATATCCACCATTGTCACCCATCCGGTATTATTTACTCTCTCTTTTACGGCCAATAATTGTTATTTTAACCTTTTAACCTTTTCTTCCAAAAGATATAGATAGTTATTGGCCTGACCAGAATATTTTTAGTAGGGCCCTTTGGGTGTACATGTTTTCCTTCTCATTCATTGGTGTTTTCACACATATGTGTTTTGAATTCTCAGCATTTACTGAATATTCATAAAGGCTTTGTTATAATTTGTAAATAGTAAAAATTAAATTCGTCCGTCTTGAAATGAAATTTATAATAGCATTTATTAGTTGTTCATAAAAGCACTCTGTCTACGCTTTTTTGCTAGGGAATACTAACATAAGGTCAAGTCCAACGCACTACGGATTAAGAACGGAATCCGACGGTGATGGTATCTCCATCTTCGGATCAAAGGACATATGGATCGACCATTGTTCTCTATCAAGATGTAGAGATGGTTTGATAGATGCTGTGATGGGGTCCACAGGGATTACAATATCGAACAACTTCTTCTCACACCACAATGAAGTCATGCTTCTTGGTCACAGCGATCACTACGAGCCAGACAGTGGCATGCAGGTCACACACACTAACTAGTCCATAATTCCGTTTCCAGTGACTAATTAATTTACTTTATTTTAATGTTTTGGACTGTTTGTATATTTTTTTAGGTAACCATTGCGTTTAATCACTTCGGAGAGAAGTTGGTACAAAGGATGCCTAGATGTAGACGCGGTTATATCCATGTGGTTAACAATGATTTTACTCAATGGGAAATGTATGCGATTGGCGGTAGCGGGAACCCAACCATTAATAGTCAGGGTAACCGTTATACCGCCCCAACCAACCCGTTTGCCAAAGAGGTAACTAAACCACATGATTCATCAATGCTGGTTAGTTCATTTTAGGTGGTCATTTGATTAGTATAACATCACATCAAAAGATTGTTATACGTTAATGTATAATATAAGTTTGTTATGCATTAATGTAGAATATATTGCGTAGGTGACTAAAAGAGTAGAAACGCCAGATGGTGATTGGAAAGGGTGGAACTGGAGATCGGAGGGAGACATTTTGGTTAACGGAGCGTTTTTCGTGGCATCTGGAGAAGGTGCGGAGATGAGGTACGAGAAGGCGTATAGCGTCGACCCTAAATCTGCCTCGTTCATCGACCAAATCACATTTCACTGCGGCGTTCTTGGCGTTGGTGGCAGGTTTGGATTCTTACACTATGTCAATACTATTCAATCACTCTTAGCCTTTCTTTTAGACAAAGATATGATCATTTTAATCTTCTTATATTTATGTCTATGTACTCTTTGAATTATTTTGTTTTCTACTACTTTTGCCTTTAACTTTATCTTTTTTTTTCTTTTGTCTAATTTCTTTTTCCCACTATTTCATAATCATGGCTCATTAGCCTTAAAGAGTCAAATGGAGCTGATTGAGGAGGTTTGATTTGTTACAGGAATAACAATTTGGGGATGTGGACTACTACTGGATCCGAAGGTAGTGGCGGTTTAGATTCTTATAATGACTACACCGATGAAATGTCTGGCACCGGTTTAACTAACCGGTTATCTTTCTCGGTTATTGTTATAGCTTTCATGTTCGATATGATATTATATCTGTCCATGTTGTTGTAACGTGAACTTACCAATTTAATCAAGGAACAAGAAAAAAGATTCGACTCACTTTTGTGTATTAGTTTTCAATAGTTTCTTCTATGGCCTACGTTTTTTCTTTCAAAGGGTAATCGTGGTGAATTCACTTTTATCATTTTAGCGAAGGGAAATATTTACATTTTTTGCAAGTATGTTATTTTTTGAAACTACAATAAAATGTAATATTGATTTAATTTCAACGGATATTGTTTAACAAAACCAAAGTATAAATAATTTATAATTTTACATAAACATCACGTGTGTCTGGGTATGTCATATTGTGCATATATGTAACCTTGATGTTGTGGTATTCTTATCCTATCTTTAATGACATAACTAACACAGATTATTATATTATCTTCTTCCTTTTGTATTTTCATAATCTTATACAAGAGGGCATTCCATGCATGCATCTGCAATTCATACTAGCATATAAGTATATTACTTTAGCATATTTTGATTTACAATATTAAACATGAAATACTATAAATTACGTACTTATTATTTTAACAAATCATTTCGCTAAAAGCACACCAAACAACTAATTTGATTCATATTAAAGTATACCACATGATAATTTAATTTACTATTTTGACTTTTCCCAATAAAATTAAATATTTAACATTTCTTATCAAATCAGTTGGCTCAAAAGTACACCAGAGAACTAGTTTAATCTCCTTTATGTTATTAAAGATAGAGCCCATCAACCAAATGTTGATGGAAAAAACAAATAGTGTTATTCGTAGCATGAACTCGTGTGTTTGCTGTTGTATATAACAAAACCTGACATACACAACTGTGCTACATTTATTTATTTTGTTATCATGGGTTAAGCTTTAACCTTTATATGTTTGTTGTTTGGTGAAATCAGTAAGAGAAAGAAAAAGCTTAATCATATGATAAGTCAAAAAAGAGATTTTATTTATCAACATCAACTTTAGAAGACGTTTTCGTCATATAATCAAGAAACAAAACTAGTATCAGTTATGACCATAGAGAGCATGAAAACTCTTCAAAGTCCCTAGTCTCTTCAAACCACGAGGAACCAATGTTGATATCAATATTATTATCACTGCTACTGCTGGTACGGTCTTCTAAAAGATTTGTGTCACTTTGGTCTGTAGAAATTTCTGATATCCAATCCGAAATCCTGTTTTCGTATGGTGATTTCATTACACCAAAGCTCTCTCTTTCGAAAATACCACCATTAGTTTCTTTATCACTCTCCATATTAATCTGCTTAGATTCCTTCACAGTTTTATCAAAACCATGTTCTTGAGTCGTTGTCCTCGCCCACGTGATGATCTCAGTTTCCTTATACTTGCACAACAAGTCTCCTCCTGTATTTCTGCTACAGTCAATGATCTTATCTGCAGCAAAATACATCATCTTTGTATTTATCGTACGATGATATGAAATTAAAATATGCACAACTATGAAAGAGATACCTACCATAGTTTTGAGCTTCCATTTTCTTTCTAAAATGAGTCCTGTAATAGTTCTTAACCTCGTTATCAGTCCTACCAGGTAATCTCCTTGCAATCTTTGACCACCTATTGATATACATATTAAGTTCAAATTGAAAATACAATCATTGAAGTAAGAGATTCAAGCTTTTTGTCTCTTACTTGTTACCCCAGAAAGCATGGAGCTGAAAGATGATAGTTTCTTCTTCTTGACTCATGGGTCCACGCTTCAGATTCGGATTCAGATAGTTCATCCACCTTAGCCTGCAACTCTTACCACTCCTCTTCAAACCTAAGTATGAACAAAACAAACAAATAAACATATGATTAGATATGTGGAAACTTTCTATTTTTGGAAAGTGTCACAAGAAAGGTTTCAGAGTCTACCGGAAACTCTTGCTAAAGAATCCCAACGACGTTCTCCCAAAAGGGTAACGAACTTCACTAGCAGTTCATCTTCTTCTTCGAGCCATGGACCTCTACGGAGCGTTCCTTCCTTCTTGTAATCCATTTTTTTGTTTTTGTGTTAACTAAATTCTTGCTAAATTTGCGATGTTAGTTTAAGAGCTGTTGTCTTTGCTTAAATAGTAAAGTCATGAGTTTACCCAAATTGGGAAATATTCGTAAAGCTGACGAACACGAATAGATTAGTGGATAATAACATCATGCATCAGTTAGGTCTTGTCTTTCATTCTTGGTCATCTTTATCAAGTTATGTAGATTATAGATTTGGAGTAGGTTCCAATATCTCTTATTCTTTTATATAATCACCAAGTTATGAATTATATTTATCTTTCCTTTTCAGGGGTTATGGCTTACATCATCGTAGAAATTCAATTATTTATTAGTATCCAATTTGAAATTCAATTTCTTTGAAAAGAAGATGAAGTATTTAATTGTGGTTGAGATAAAAAAAGATCTTTCTGTATCTTCTCTCCACCAATTTCAAAAGTGTAAGCCAACGAAGCATTCTTAATTTTGATAAATAAATCCTTAACTGATTTTGTTGTTAGAGAGAGAGCTTAACTTTAAACTTAACGCAGCTAACTATCTAATAAAAATTAAAGAGCAGTGAAAAGTTAGAGAGCTATCGTCAGTAGATAGAGATCTAAACGATTAAACAGAAAATAAGAAGGTATTAAAGGAAAATATTGGAAGTCAAGGCATTAATCTTCGATGATTCGAATTTTCATTATTTGGAAAGGTGAAGATATGAACTTTGAAACAAGCGTTACAAGCCCAACAATTTCTCCTGCAAAGAAAGAAAGAAATCTTCAAAATAAGGATAAGGTCATCCATCTGATTGTCTCTCGAACTTCAGATCAAGATTCATGCTTCTAGGCAAAACAACTATTCTCCTGCTTCCGGGCAAGGCAATAAAACCTCTTGCGATTGGTTACGATGCACGACGACTAAGAAGCAGTATATGCCCACTGTAGCATATTGTTATGTAGAATTCCCAGGCTAAGAATCGACAACTAAAATCAGAAGATCAAGTACGTTGAAGTACTATGATGATTTTCCCATCTAATCAGGCCATGTGCCACCGAAATCATGAGACTAAACATTGATGAGGCCCCGCGCCAAGAAAATGGGGCTTGTCATCCGGTGAATTGTAAGACAAGGACCATGGATATTTATAGGTCAACTGGATTGATCACGCTCAGAACCTGGAAACGTTTACTAAACAATATATTGTCCGTATCTGAAAAGTATCTCTCCTCCCAGTTTAAATACGGTTCAAGCCAAGACGAACCCGGAAAAAAGCATCAAGGAAATGATGTTCTGCTCATGATTAATCTGCTGAGAAAGAACGACTTCCATCAGTCAAAATGTATATTATCTCTCGAATTCGCCTATAAAGTCGAAGGATAAAGGAAAAATTGTTGGGCAAAAATAATGTGTAGATATTACTATTGCTTCCGAATAGGACGCCGACTTTCTGATTTTTGTCTGGAAGAAATCCCGGCTCAAACCTGACTTCATCTTTGTCTTTGGATAAAATGGAAGATTTTTATTTAAAAAAATTCTTACATATTTCTGAATATGGAAATCATTACTCTTATTACATGCTATAAACTATCTATGTAAGGGAACCTAAATCCTAGAATAATGGAAAACAACTCAAAACTAATAGAATATATCTAAACGTTTTTTTTTTTGAACAACGATTTTTAATTAGATTAAGAAAAATGGAGAGTTTAAGCAGACAAAGGTTTCACGGTCCAACACAGCTAGCCCAATAAAACAGAAGAGACAAACGAGGCCTTAAGGGCCTTTTTCGCTAAGAGATCCACATCTCTGTTCTGGGAACGAGGGATGTGGAGGTAACCGATCGAATCGAAGCTTGACGAGAGAGCTTTGATGTCTTGAAGGACGCCATAGATTTCTTTCACTTGGTTCTGGGAGGAAATTGCTCTGATGAGCGTTGCGCAGTCGGAGTAGAAGGAGACTAATGAGAAGCCTAGGTTACGAGCTCGTGAGATGCCTTCATGGAGAGCTAGAGCTTCCGCCATTAGAGGGGAACCGACATCCTCTATGATACGAGTACCTGACAGGGGAGCTGCCAGATGAATACTAGTCAGACGCCATGCGATCCCTGCTCTGTTCCGATTAGAATCCCATGCGGCGTCGACAGAGCATCGGTGAGATCGAGCAGCGTTGGACTTACTGTTCCGTAGTACCATCAAAGTTTGTACACGACAATACCCTTACACTCACGATAAACCTTTTACTTGTTTTTGTTTGGTTTTTATTTAGTGTTTTGTATATAGGCCTATTTATCTCAATATCAAAATTTTGCAGGATAATTGGCTAACTAGCTGGTTTGCCCGCACATGCGGGCATAATTTTATTTTAAATATTTATTAATTCACAATTATAATAATTAATTATTATTTATGTTATCAAAAATTTAATTAAACATCATTTTTAAAAGTAAAAGATAATAAATTTAAATTTGAAATAAAACAAATTATTTTGGCCTAATAAAAGATAATTCTTCCATATATTAAGTGGTTATCTAAAGATAATATTTTACGTATTATTATTTATAGTTATTTAAAGATAAATATATTGTTATCGTTATTTTATGTATTATTCTTACATACATTTTACGTATCATAATGAACATTGATGTGAATCATATACTTTTATTATTGTGTTGTTTAAAAACACTCACATATTTGAAATAATTTAGAAGATAAATCTATACAAATGTTTTTGATTGAAAATAATAATGTTTTATTATTATGTTGCGAAGTAATTTTTCGCAACGGAACTCCACGTTAAAAGTTTTAAAATATCTACAAATGTTTTTTTAACCTTGTACAAATATTTTTGATTGAATAATATCTAATTTAAATTGTTTTATATTTTAATTTTTAACTTTTATAATTCAAAAAATATTATTTTCAGATAACAACACAATATAAGAATTATCATTTTTGACAATATTAGTTTATAATCTAATATAACATATAAATATAATATTATTAATTTAAAATTTGAAAATAAAAAAACATTAATTTTAGATAACAACTTAATATATGTAAGAATTATCTTTTATTTTTGACAATATTAATTTATAATCTAATATAACATATAAATCTATACTATTAACTTAGAATTCGTTTTTTAACTTTATTTTTTTTAGATATTACTTTCAGATAACAACAAAATATATACAAGAATTATATTTATAATTTTTGAAAAAAATAATTTATAAATCTAATATAACATATAAATATAATATTATTAACATAAAATTACCTTAAATTTTGTTTTTTTGAATTTAATTTTTTTAAATATTACTTTCAGATAACAACACAATATATATAATAATTATATTTATGATTTTGAAAATATTAATTTATAATCTAATATAACATATAAATATAATATTATTAACATAAATTTAATTTTAGTTATATAATAAATTATATATAAAATTATAAAGGTAGTATCATATTTAGCCAGTCTAACTTTTAACGTGGGAGCTCCGTTGCAAAAATTTATAATCTAATATAACATATAAATCTATACTATTAACTTAAAATCGTTTTTTGAACTTTAATTTTTTTTTAGATATTACTTTCAGATAACAACAAAATATATACAAGAATTGTATTTATAATTTTGAAAAAAATAATTTATAAATATAATATAGCATATAAATATAATATTATTAACATAAAATTACATTAAATTTTGTTTTTTGAATTTAGATTTTTTAAATATTACTTTCAGATAACAACACAATATATATAATAATTATCTTTATGATTTTGACAATATTAATTTATAATCTAATATAACATATAAATATAATATTATTAACATAAATTTCGTTTTAATTATATAATAAATTGTATATAAAATTATTAAGGGTAGCATCGTATTTAGCCAGTCTAACTTTTAACGTGGGAGCTCCGTTGCAAAAAATCACTTCGCAAATAATAGTATAGATTGCATATCTATGCAAATTTTTTATTAATTTGAGAATCGTGTCAAAATTGGCATTGTTTGCCGATTATGTCCGTACGAGCATATGTGATTAATATATGAAGTAACCTGCAACCGGTTGTTGTAACTATTTATCAGTTTTATTTTTGGAACTATTGAAAAGATAAACAAAACTAAGAAACCGGTTATTTTTGCTAAATTGGAGAGAGAAGAGTTGTAAGATACTGAGAGGAGTCGCCGATCGAGGAGGGGGATCGGGACTATATCTACACGCCGCCTATCGAGGAGATCAGCGTCCCGGTGGCGATGGAGTTGGAGGATCCGTACGGAGATTTCTGGCAATCGATGGCGGAGATGGTGAAAAGAGAAAAAAAAAAGATGGAGGAGATGGTGAGGAGCCACGGTGAGCTGGAGATGGTGAGGAGCCACGGCGATCTACACGCCGTCGATCGAGGAAATCAGCGTCCCGGTGGCGATGGAGTCGGAGGATCCGTACGGAGATTTCCGGCGATCGATGGCGGAGATGGTGAGGAGCCAGGGCGAGCTGGCGGAGCTTGGCGCCTGGAGCGTCGTCGGTAGCTGACTCGGCTCGTTACTCAACCACCGTATCGTCTTTCTCCATCTCCACGATTATAAGCTAAAGCTTTCGAATCAAGATCTGTGTGAGAGGTGCAAAAAAAATTGTCTTGTATGAGATTCAAAATAACCAGTTTTGTAGGGTATTATTGCCAGTTTTTGTGGGCAACCGACGGTTGCAAGTTATCTCATCCCTCTTTGCACTTTTATACAAAAGGGATATTCAACAGTTTGTGTTCTTTGCATAATTATTACTTTTGTGTGTGTAACCGTCTCGACCTACTGTGACGTCATCTAATTGACAGACCCCTATATTACAATTTCCTTACCAAAACATGGACAGTTTTGGTATTACCAAAAAATCTACAGTCTCTTTACCAGTTACCTAATATAGTCTAGAAACTTTGATATCTAGTGCAAATTCTCTTGTATCAGTGTTGTTAAACCCGGACCGAACCGGCGGTTGGACCGGGTTCAACCGCGAACCGGACACCAAGCCGGGTTGGGTTAATGCCAAAACCCAATCAAAGTTGAACCGGTAAAAAAATCCATATTGAACTGTTAAAAACCCGGGAGCTGGTGATCCAACGAACCGGTTAAACCTTGGTTCGTATAGAAAACAAAAATTTTGGTAATAAAATAATTAGTTTTTTTTTTCAAAATAAAAAATATGGTTTCTGACAAACTACAACTCAAGGTATTTCTGTCTTTGACATTTTTTTTTTTTAAAGTTTATAACGTTTCACAAAATATTTTATACTTTCTAAGGTATTATCTTTCTCGATGAAATTAATAATTGAAAACTTACGTTTGTATCTTTGATGTTCTCTGCAAAAATTTTGCAGTGTACTAAGCAATAGAAGAAAATGATCAAGAAATTCCACTTCCATCAAATTCAAACATAGAAAATCAACAACCGTCATAATGTGTATATAATATTTTTTTAAAGATGATAAAGATTTATAGTGATAAAAATCTGGAAAGTAAACTTTAAATGTACTTTTTCTATTGATTTAAATTTGAACTATTCAGTTGTTTTATTACTTTTATTACATTTCAGTTTGCTATTTTCTAAATTTATTTGTTAAGATATGCATATTATATACAAAACATTATTAAATTCAGTTTAGTACATCAAAACCCGGTCGAACCCAATCGAACCAGGTCGAACCACATTAACCCATGAACTAAAATATTTCCGGTTCGCTCGCCGGTCCGGTTTTAAAAACACTTGTATATATATATATAATTACTAGGTAAATATCATGTACTTATGCACTGTTATAAATATTTTAAAAATAAATATATTATAATAACTGATAAATATTTTACTTCAATTCAAAAATATTTGTAATTTGTATTAATAATATTATATCTTCTAAATTAGACACGTGAATTTGTATATATAATATATAGTCGGTTTATTTATCAATTGAATATATCACATTGAATTTACTTTTCATAATTTAACCATAATATATTTTTCTAGATGTATTAAAATTTTGATTAATTTTTATATATAATGATCTTTAAGTAATATTTTCTATAATATAATAATTTTTGAGAATCAAATATACAAAATAAACTAAAGTGCAGATTGACTAAAAATCACATAAAAGCATATAAAGATAATATTTTGAATCTCATGCATGTATATTTCACAAAATAAATAAATTTTTAAAATTTGTTAATATTTTGTTTTTATTTTAACATGTTCTAAGGTATTTATAATTTATACGTGTAATAAGAAACAAAATATTATTATAAAGTAATATTTTATTATTATTTTCCTTAATATCAAAATTATTTTTGTTAATTTTTTTTATGAAATCACATTATTTAAAAATATTATTATAAAATCATTTTAAAAATTTTAAAATATTTTACCTTTTTACTATATATGTATTGTAAAAATAAAAGTTAAATTAAACTAAAATATAATTAACAGAAATTACTACGTAAAAGGAAAATAAATTTAATAATCATAATTAGATGTAATATTTTTAGTTCATTAGATCTATCTCTATCATAAGAATTAACATGAGCACAAAACTTCTTCGTTAATATTTTAGAAACTGAGAATCTATTATATCATATGGGTTGATGATGGAATAAACTATAGATAAATGGGATTCTAAAGTTGAAAGAGACTTGGTTTACCCTAATGGACTTCTTACATCATAGTTCATGTAATTTCTAACTTGACACTCCTAACAAGACTACAAGGCACTGTGACACTACTGGTTGTAAATTAGTTGGGCTTTTGTGGACTTGTTTTCGATGCCTGTATCGGTTATGAATCCAGATTAAATTTTAGTTGGGTCTTTTATGGACTGATTTTGAGGCTTGTGTCGGTTATGTATCCGCAATTCCACATGATGAAAACTAAAAAGTGAGAAGAGGTTAAACTTTTTTGTTGTTTTGTTTTGTGGTGGGTAAATGATAAATCTAGTATGTGAAAACGAGCAGGCTTTCACCATCTCGCCTGGTTCTGTCAGGCTGGTCCATCTTTATTTTGTCAACCGGAAAAAGAATTAATTGGACCTGCCTGGTCCTTTTGGCAGACAACGATAATTTGTGTCATCTCTAGGCTCATAGCCTGGTCCATTTACCAAACGACATAACACAAATTTGTGTTCATCTCTCAAACCGTTCTCGATTTTTCCCATGATTGAATGAGTCTTGGAATCTTTTCATTATTTCAGTTAGTTCATGATGAATCTTTTGAATTTTGTATCATACAGAACAAATGTTAAACAATAATTAGTTGTGTAACTAGAAGTTTGCAACTAGTAATCATTTTTGGCGAACTTTTTGAAATTGGTTTATAATGCCATTTTCGTTTTTTAAGTCTGTTAGTATGACTCTAATTTTAAGATAAGTAAAGTTTAATTATGTCATGTTTCTTTTAGTAGAATAGATATACAAAATTCTTCACAACACAAAAATGTAATGGTTGCAAAAATGTTTATCTGTATAGATTTTATTCGATTTATGATATTATGATAAATCAACAGTTATAATTGTCTTTAGTTTATTGGTTACTCATTTGTGCTTATATGTTGAACCAATCAAAATGATATATTATATAACATATCCGTCAATTAATATTTTAACTATATTAACAAATTTTGATTAATTTGTTTATAAATTAAAACACCAACTAATATGTTTATATATATTAAGAAATATATCTTTTCAAAATAAAACATTTTATGTTGTACTTCTATTTTAATAAAATAGGATAGATGTATTTTTAAAAAATTTTATATACCAATTATATTCCACTTCTATGTTATGTTTAGAAAATACTAAATTGAAATTTATATACTCTAATAATTCAAGTATATATGTGTGAATTATCTTAATCATAAATTATTTAATATATATTTGAAAGTTAAATTTATATGTTTCAGTAAACGTTTACAGTTTATATATTGTATGTGAAATGAAATAATAATATACATTAATATATAAAAACTAAACTTTACATGTCACATTTTGAATAAATCTGTTTAATTTTATTATAAAATTTGATAGAAGAATAATTTGGTTAGAAAATAATCCAAATAGAAAATCATGGTAAGTTTGATTAGAGAATAATCTAATAAAATAAATGAATTGTGATGAATCGCTATATATTTCACCCTACAACAACAAAAAAGGTCCAACAAATTTATAGGGTGATCAATAGGGCTATTCGATAAAGATTTTTCAACATTAGAATCGAACTTGGGTCAGTATAATATTTCGACTCTGTTATCGAAAATGAATATATAGTAGTCACACATCCGAATTCGTATCTCTTAAGTAACTCGTACACCGTACGAATCAAGTGGGCTAGTATATATGTTGGTATTTTCTGTTTTGATTTGGAAGCATGACAGCAACAGCAACTATAACTTTAAAAATAAAACATGGCAGCAACACTATCATCTTATCGTGTTGGAAACAAAGAAACAATGTGCTACATAACCATATCGTCCTGCCTCTCCCACTGCCATATTCAAGCTCATCGACAGGGAAATGCGTAACACTATAACAGCTAGGAGGGGTAGGAAGCACTTCCTTACCCTTATGACTAAGTGGCTGCGATGACTCTGTGTCTTCTCATCTACAACTTTGTTTTTTTTTTTTTGATATCTCTGGTGTCTGGGCAGCCACTTTCCCAAATATCCCCCGAAGGGGTCCAGCGCCCCAGTAGTAAGGATGTTAAATCGCTGTTGCCGGGTTTCGAAGCTGGGTGGCGTCTACAACTTTGTTGCAACCTTATTTTTTCTCTTTTTTTGCCAATGATGTAACATAATCTAGATACACATTGCTTGTAAATCTCTTTTCATTTCTATGATATTTACCTTTTAGCAAAAAAAAAAAAAACATGGCAGCAACTATATTAGGTTTGTATATGAGATTAACCAACAAAAAAGATCAAAATCTTTATTTGTTGTGCTCATTCATAGGATTTACAGCTAGATCGTGGTGTAAAGGCGAAAGAGGACGGTCATAGGGTTGGCCCGCCTTCTTGGAGAGTCTACACACACGCACGTTGGAAGTCTACAAAGACTGCTACAAAGAGACACCGCCACGTGGGGGGTCTAGTTTAGAAACTCACACGACTACTCGAGAGCATCAACCTTATTTTTATTTACTTTTTGTATAGTACTGCTGATTCATTCGTCTTGGAAACAAAAAAAGTTTGAAACCTTAATCTTGATATAATAAAATAACAGATATTATAATATTTTACATTTTTTACATAACAAAATTGATCGACCTAGAAAATTATAACATTTCAAATACGAAAAAATTATAACATTTCAAATACGATATCATCATTGCACTAAAAATATATATTGAGGTTATTGTTATTTAATTTATAACTAATGAAGATATTATAATTTATTGATGTTATGGAAAAAAACTACTCCAAAAGTCTTAGAGAAATATTGGAAAGAGGAAACGGAGGAAAGTGTTTGGGTTTCAACGTGTGTCAGAGATATGCACGTGTTTCCTCTTCTTTTCCAACCCTAACGGGTCCCAAAACTTATCAATTCTCATCCTTTTTCTTATCTTTTCTATTACGTCCAATCGCCTTTTACAACCCTAATAATCTTCTTTTTTTTTCTTTTTTTTGATTAACCAGGGGGTGATCCAAAGGCTTTCTAGACCCAAGACTAATCCCCCTGAAGCCGACGGCAATCCACGTATTCTTGCGATTTAACGTTAGCTCCGGTGGCCAAGTGGAATCGAACCCATGACGGAAGCTCCATCCGGAACCTCTTTACCACTAGGCCAAGACAATTTGGTTAACCCTAATAATCTTCGATTTTTATAATTTTGTATATGTACTTTTATTTGAACATCTCCAAAAATACTTTTTATTTTGAAGTTTTAAAATATTTTTTTCCAAAAGTAAAACTTCAAAACTAATTTCAAATTATTTGTATTGTATTATAGTCTCTATATTTGTCAGAACTAATATAAATTCATGAAATTTTTATATATAACTAACACATATAAAAATATAGCAGAAATATTAATTAATAAAAACTTACAATAAATTATAAAACTAGAAATAAAAATACATAATTAAATATTAAACTACAAGTAAAATACCGTATTACATGCACAAAATTATTTCCGTAATAACTCTCATATATGGTGTGTATTTTGAAGTTAGAAATGACTCTTTTTATTTATAATTTGTAGATTACGAGTAAAAAATTGTTGATTATTATGTTGTTATATATTTAAATTTCTAGAATAATTATGTCTTTATATACCTTTTAAAAGGTTTTTTATTATGTTTGTTTTGTAATATTTTTGTTGTCTAATTTTACTTTTGAAATAATATAAAGCTTGTTGAAAATTTTTTATTTAATTATATGTATAAAACTTAAATTTATAGAAATTAATCTGAGATTTATGCAATATATTTTTTAAAAGTTTAAAATGAAAAATAAAAAATATTTAAGAATCATAAATGAAATGTGTAATTGTATGACCAAAAATGTAAATGAAAAAATGAATTTTAAATTTGAAGTTTTGAGTAGTGAAATTTCAAATATGAAGTCCTCAAAACTTCAAAATTGAAGTTTTTTTTAAAGAACAGAAAATTATATATTTAAAATTATAAATTGTATTTTGGAGGTGTTCTAGAAAAGTAAAGACTACAATATATAATCCACGATATTGTATATGCACCATATAGATAGGGGAATCTAAATCTAGTTATATAATTTTATACGTTGATAGTTCTATAAAGATTTGTTGTGTTTGACATGTTTTCTCTTTACACGACGCATTTCGTGCCTCGAAATTTAAAAACAAATACTTCTGAAAAAAATAAAAAAGCTTTTATCCCATTTCCTATCTCTAACTTATAATTTCAAAGATGATACTGTCGTTCTGTCTTTCCCCTTCTGAAAGTATGATTGGACTTCTTTAAAAGTAACTTGAACATGCAAATTAACGTTTATATCTTTCCCTTTCTCGGTAATCTCCTTCTTATTAATCAAGAAGCATTTTTAAAGAATAACCTTAAATGTGTAAGTTATTTACATGAGTGTCATGCTGACGTGTCGGTACCATATTCACTCTCAGCCCATATATAGAATCACCCTTGATTCACTAGAGAAATTACAAAGAAATGCCATTGTGGTACCACTCGAATTTCCTCATATACATTATAGTTCAAAATAAATAATTGGACGATTTCGTGTAAAAAGGAAAGTCAAAGATATGTGCGATTTCATCATTTCATGTTTAAGGAAAGTCAAAGATCATTACTATTTCTCTTAATTCTATTTCCTATTAACTCATTCCATGATTTCCTTTTCTATCAAAGTATATTGCCATATATAAGGTTACCATAGATCATTGCCATATAATGTATTATGCAATTATGTAGTATAATGTTGTAAAATCTAATATATTTTTTTTCAATGCAAGATGTATCAGAAACCATTTTATTAAAAGTAAACTAAACATTTTTTATAATGTATCAGAAGCCATTTTATTATAACCGTATTTAATATATGAAAACTGCAATAAATTTTAAACTAATTTAGTATGTTATTTAATATAACCGTAATTTATGCCAAATCCTCCACAGAAATAGTTATCATTTTAAGTTTATACTATACACTTAATATTTGGTCAAATATCGTATTGAATATTGTTTCCTATATTAGGTTCGAAAATATATATAGTACTAACCAAATTTTGGAAGGCGATAATGCGTGTAGTTAAATATAGCAATAGCGTAAATTTTGGATAAACTACTCAATATTTGTTTCTGGTAATTCTTGTGTGCCTAAACCCTAAGTTGCCTGACTATATATGACCTTCTAAACTCATTTACTCAGCATCATTACCAACCAAGTTCGAACTGGTATGCAATCTAACAAAAAATGAGTTCTATGCACTCAATATCTGAGTTGAAACATTTCAAAGGTGAAAAAGAGATGTAAAAAGTTTTTGGAAGCAATACTAGGCTAAAGGTGTAGAAACTTTTATAATATTTTTTCATGGATGCAAAAATAAGTTTTTTTTAGTTTATTGCAATATGCTCTATATCAACTTAGCCCTGTTTAACCAAACAACTAACACTTTCATATGGTAAATTTTTGCAGGAGGACAAAATGCGACATTTAAAAAGGTTTTGGTTTCTTTGTTTGATCCTTTTCTGAAATAAGGATAAAAATGATTTGATTTCTCTTTTTGATTCAAATATATAAGCAGGTGACTTCAAATAGACGAGGAGCTTCATGTTCTCACATTTTGTTTGACCCTGAACTCATAGAAATAGAAGCCTTCAAAAACAAGTAAGCATATATGAACATTTTCATCTGTTAATTATTTTACTTCTATGTTTGCTTACACAAACTACATTGACAAAATTTGTTTTTCAGGATACCAAGAAGAGCATTTTCACATGAGTTGCATATTAATGCAAATTTTATTTTGGTTTTCAGTTTCTGAATAATAAAGCCTTTGCAACGTATCGTTCATATTTTGATTTGTACCATTGTTGTTTTTAGCATTTGATCTTAAGATTCTAATTGATGAACTATGTACCATTTAAATTATCTTGCCAGAACTAAACTATTGAAAGCATTATTTTTAACTATTGAAAGCATTATTTTTAGTTATTTATTGTCCATTGTTTAGTTTGTATTATTTTGTTGCTAAATATTTCGTTGAAATGAAATAATTGATTAGTTTATAAATATTATAAAAACTACAAAAGAGATTTCGCAAGTATAATTTCGGAAATAAAAGAAGGTAAGAAATATTGAAAGAGTAATAAACTCCATAGTTTTGGGACATATTTAACAACCATTGAAGGTTCGTCTTCTGGATTTTATATGTACTGGTATAAACTAATGAAATAATCGATTAGTTACGTTAGTTCATCATTATTATTAGTTAAAAAAAAAAGAAGTAAGCCCCTGTTATAATATTTTTTGTACCTGCAAAATCTCTTTTGTAGTTTTTGTATATGTATTTTCTTATAGTGATTTTTATTTTACAACGCAAACAAAAATTAAATTACAGAAAATATGACTATTAATTTCCAACATTAAAAATATAAGAACAATTTAAGTTGAAATGTTTTCACAGATAAACTAATTTATTTGAAATCAAATTTCTATATATTTAAATGTAAATGATACACTTTATGGTATCAATTCATAATCGTGATTTGCAAGTTATGATCTTTAATTTAATGCATTTATGATTTAGAATATAAGTGAGTGATATTTTTTATCAATATATTGATCTCCACGCAAATTTAGATTATTATTTAGGTCAATATTGTATTGTATATGGAAAGTCTTGATTGCAATCACAAAATTTTATGTGGAGATAAAATTAGTGCTGATTGCCGTTATTTATACTACCTTCTTAATCTTTACATCACAAACGAAATCCTTGATTCAAATGTTTAATATTAACCTAAAACAATATTCAGCCGTATTTATCAACTTCCGAAAACAAAAACATTTGAAGAAATCTTAACTTACAATTTGCCAATCAGTATCATCGAGCGTATATTTGATATATTGATCTCATTTAATAAAGAAATAATTTGAAACTTATATAAATATAAGTGATGGAAGTGCTTCAATGATATCATCTTCTCTCTATTCTTTTGTCTCTAAATTTTTTTGAGATCCATTACTTAAAGAAATGGCAGGTTTAGATTTAATTTGTTGGCGATTTGAAGTCTGTCTACACAATATGCCACTCACATAGAAGACCCACATTTAACATTTACTAGATCTTGACCCGTAGGACCGCACATGTATTAATTGTCAGTTTTAGTTTTCATTTATTTATACTTAATTATATATTTGTAATATTTGATCATTTTATATTGACTAAGCTAAGGGTGGGTATTTGGGTACCCATTCGAATTTCGTTAAAATTTATTCGGGTTTGAGATTTTTGAGTTTAAAGATTCTAGCTCTATTCGGCTATTTATAAATTTTGATTCCTGTTTAATTCAGATCTTTGCGGGTCCGGATAACCCGTTTAAACTATTTTTAAATTTTTAAAATTTATTTACTTTAAATTTCCCTAAATCTAAAAATAAAAATACTATAACATGTAAATTTGAGTAATGTAAGCCAAATTACCTAAATTAAAAATATGTTTAACTTGAATATTTGGATGGAGAAGAAATATATATTTTAAGTATTTTTGGTGTTTTTTATATTTCAAATATTATAGTCAACTTTAAGATAGCTTATATCTTGGATATTAACTATAAAAATATATAACATATTCAAGTATATATGATTCAAATACATTCGAATATCCAAAATATTTCGATCGGATCATGTTTGGTTCTGGTTATTTAGATACCAGAATGATAAATTTGTTTGGATATTTATCCACTTTAGATTCAAATTTAATAATATTTTTTTCGAGATATACGCTTAAGTCAAATTTTAATTGTTTCCATATCTAAAATGACTTTCTGTACACGATGTTTTTTAATTGTTTAGTTAAACAAATCAGTTGGTTAGCAGATAAACATGGTAAGTTAACTGATAATGTATATTTTATTGATTTCGATTTTGTTTAAAGCCGTGTGATACTGAAATTACAAAAAATGACATTAGCGAATGATTATGAACAAAAATATGTTGATAATAACATTACATAACAGATCCATAAACTATGTTTACAAATTTAGAACATATGTTAAAATTAAATTAAAATTTTAGAAACCAGTCTCACCCTGCGCAAGGCGCAGGTCCTACCTAGTTATGTAGTAAAAGGTGATATGTATTGCAAAACAACAAAAAATTCTAACGCATATCTCCCCAGTTTCTTCATAATTTGTACCAGTGTTAAAGTTTAAACATAAAAAAATAGCAAAACAACAAAAGTCTCAACCACATACTCATTCAAACTTTTGGAAGACAACAAATAGAAATATAGTTTTAAATAGCAGAGTTATAAGAACATCCTAAACTATTATCGGGACAACAATCATGAGGCTAACGTTATGTTTTCCCATCTCTTTCGTCAATGATGCTGACTTTGTACAAATTGAGTTTCCAGCTATAAAAAAATAAAATAAGAAAAGAGAAACAAGTCGCTCTTATTTGAATTATCGCAATATCATAAATAATTGGGGAAAACTGTAAATTTCACTTAGAAAAGAGCTTGATAAAACAATGTTCTAATTCTGTAGAAATAAAATACAACAGTGGGAAAACGATGAAAAATAGTAACAAGGAGGGACCGCACGAGTGTATATGCACACCTTTTAATCAAGGATTCCCATTGTCGGCTCACAAACTTCCACCTACATTTGGTTTTTTACATATGTACTACATATACTCACGATCCAAATATTCAAGCCGGAGATGGATATTAAGATTCAGCATGTACTAACGCGTAAATGCGAATAATCATATTTTTTTGTTAATTTTCTAGAGTATATCAGACGATTTTTCATCACTAGATACACCAATAATTGAAAACGTTCCGAAAGAACTACTAATCTATTTTATCATCGCTTGCGCCTTGCGGCGTGTCGGAGATGTTCAAAACTTGGAGCAAAAACTATGCACGTGATGGTGGATTCGTTTAATTTATTTACTTTTCTGGCTTCGGATTCTTTTCACATCTTACGTAATCATCACTGTTACTATTGTTTACTACTATTGGGTCGTATTTTCTTTTAAGTAGTGGTCACAGTGACTACATTGCTTTTAACAAAAAAGAAACAGAAGAGTACATTGGTCAAAATTCGTGGTTGTACTTTGGAAAAATTCCTACGTATTTTATCTGCAGTACTATATATTTTTTTGGGGGAATTGGGAGTGAAAATACTGATATCTTTAGCTGGACCTTTACGTTTATTATATAGTATATGTTTTACGATTAGCCACTCATCAAAGTACTTGACACAACTTATTTCATATTTTTACTTTCACTTGATTCGTGGATGGTTAGCATCTTATATATTCCTTTGCTTTTCCTTTTACTATAAGCATTAATAAAATTATGAACGCATGAAAAACACATAAGTTAAGAGTTTCATAATGTTATTTGTTGGAGTTGGTCTTCGCACCACCCCTATCAATTTCCGACACAATTCTAAAAATTGCTTTGATGTGTAAAGACCAAAAGATGACGAATCTAATTTGCTAGTTAACAAATTCTGCCGAAAAAAAACGGAGTTTGCGCCCATGTCCGAAAGAAAGCATGCTCAAACGGTCCACAACTATAAGTATGGATGATAGAGTCTGAGAGCATCTCCAAAAGGATATTGTATTATGAAGTTTACAAAAATCATATTTGAAGTTTAAAGATGTTTTCTTTTAAAACTAAAACTTCAAACTTAATTTTAAAATTATTTATATTTTATATTTTGGTTCTTATATTTTTCATAATTAATTCAAATTTATAAAAAAATTGTAAATAACTAGCACACATATAAAAAATAATTACAACAATATTAATTAACAAAATATTATATTAAAAATAGAAATTTAAACAGAAATAATATAATAAATATAAAATTTCAAAAGACTATCATATTATTCCATAAAATTATTTTCGTAATGTATATTTGATTAACTAGTGAATTTGAAGTAAAAACGACTCTCTTTATTTTTTAATTTGTAGATTAATTGAAATCTTGTGATCATAAAATTTTAAAGATATTGTATCCAAACAAGAAAGTAAAAGAAGAAAATAAATATTGCTAAAAGAATCATACGAAAAAACATCAAAACAACAATTACAACCATCTTCGGCTACAGAAAATTTGTGTGAACAATATTTTAGAGATTTTGGAGGTTTCTCATCAAATTCACTTGACTATTAGTGTTGTTGTAATATTTAAATTTGTGTAAGTCTTCATGTAATTTTAAAAAAAAACTTTTTGTTGTTTTTTAATCAAACAAAGTTTTTTTGTAGTTAAGATTCTTTTGTATTTTTGTTGTCTAAATCTAATTTAAAACTTTTGAAATCTTATTTTAAAGTTTTATTAAATTTTATGTGTAAAACTTAAATTTATAAAAAATAAAATTTTCATGAGATATAAATTTTTAAAAGTTAATACGATAAACGAGAAAATATTTAAGAATTATAATTTTGATATATAATTGTAAGGAAAAAATGCAAACAAAAATATTAAATTTCAAATTTGAAGTTTTGATTTGTGAAACTTTAAATATAGAGTTTCATTCTTAAAATCTTCAAATTTGAAATTTTAAAATTTTTTTTTGGAAAGCAAGAAACTTCATATTTGTAGTTGTAGAGTGTTTTTCGGAGATACTCTGATGTGCATTTAAATTTTTGGGACGAAGTGAGTTGTATCCACTTCACAAGGAATACGTGACCTTACCTGACAAAACCAAATATATGATCTCAAAAACAAAGACGTCGAACTGTGTTTTGTTTCATCTGGATCATCCCAGAGCAATAAAAATGGCTTAATCAACTTAGCAAAATAATCGATTTTCTCTCCAGAACTTCTAGTGAAAGATATTATAGAGATAAATTGAACGATCTCTATCCTTATTGTATAATAACAAGCTCGATTCGATAATCGATTTGCTGGTTCATCTGTAACTTCTCTCGACTCTAAGTTAGCTATAATATAAATGAGACTTTTGGCATGCTTTGTCTCTAATCTATTTCTTAATCACTCACCTCACCCGAAACTCCCCGTTCAATATTATTGTATCCGCTTCACAACCCTTCTTTTAATCTGAACCCAAAAAATAATTACATGATTTACCTAGCTACTACATTATAACACATCTCAACTTCCTAAACCGACAAAATAGAAAAGAAAAATAAAGCATAGTTTCCATTTGTATTATTTGTGTAAATTTGACTCAAGTCACATGGACTCTAAGGCTTTTAGACTTTGTCATAATTATTGTCTCTTTTCTTCACCTATTTTCTCTCTGGTATTGCTACATTGTTATATATTTTCCCATTGCATATTGAACGTGATTGAACTTTTCACTCTGAAAACGATTCTATTGTTTGCATTGATAATCTGAAATATAGATGAACACTAATGTTGATAGACAGTTGTTCTATTTTTTTGGGTTTTCCAAATGTTACAGGGGATAGTTTAAAAGCATAGTGAATTAGATTTGATATATGACCTCAATATTTATGATGTTTTCAAAATAAATTTCACTGAATAAGATATTATAGTGACCTATTCAAAAATACAACTGGCAACAAATAAGTGTATTTTAAAAATGAATGTAGTAATTATGCTAAAACACACAAGCTTTTGGCTCTTCTATTGTCTCATATGATATGACAATGAGCATTCGGAGGCTCAATGCATGGTCTGAATATAATTAAAGTTTCGCATACACAATTCCAAGTGAAGTGAAGATCTTTCAGGGCCAAAGCGTTAGGAAAAAGAGAGTAAATAATTAGTTATTTGAACAACTAAACACTTCTTTAGAAGCTACCACTCAAAAGCCAGACGAAATACATAATCAATCAAGCACTTCTACAAATGCATTACATCAATTTCATATATTCATGTGTATATATAACTTAAATAGCAACCCTAGTTCAAATGTTTGATACTAGAGGGACAAGTGAAAAGGGCAAATCCCAAAAGAACAGAAATAAAGAAGGGCAATAAAAGAAAAAAGAAAAAGCATAAGGTAAAGTCTAAATCGAAACACGGTCTCGGTCGTGGTCACGCTCACGCCCGCAGACTAGCATGGCGATACAACGGGCAAGGATGTAAAATTTGCCTCTCTGTTTCTTCACTTTGTGGTTACACTTCTCTCCGAACGTCTTGCACCGCTCGCATGCCCTGCTCGTACTGTTCTCTTCTTTCATTACTTATTTTTTTCTTACTTGGCCAACACTATACTATCTAGGATGTTGTATCCTTTATCGAAAAGTGGATAGTTTTTTTTGTTGGTTTATGCTTCTGAAAATTTGTAGTAGAGATGTGAAGTGAGGGAGAAAGAGGGAACGGTAAGTCAATATATGAAGGGAACGAAGCCAATGAATTGGACCGAGGGGTCATTGGCTTGGTTGATAGTAACATGTTTTTGTTTTCTAGAAATAGGTAGCATTAATATGTAATATTATGCCTTTTAGAAAAAATAGTAATAATGTCGTATGTGTTCTGTTGTATGGGCTCTACCGGTGAGTGTATTAGGTATTTAAAAGGAATCCCTAGATTGAAGTGGTAGAAAAAAAAAACAATAGTGTTTTTACTTTTATTCGGAGTATTATATCATACTATGAATCCTAAAAGATAACGAAGATAATTGGTCGGATTGTATCTTTACTTTATCTTTATTTATTTTAAAAATATTAAATTTTATCAATTATGTTGTAGTTTTATTTTTTTAAAGTTAAAGTCTACAATAAATTTCTACTAAATATTATTTATATATCACATCTTAAGTAGTAGTAAACTTTGATAGTTTATAAAAACATATTAATATAAATTATTTAGTTAATAAAAATAAATATTTTATATATACATCACATATTTTATTTTGAAATATCTAGAACATACAGATTACAAATACAACAAATTTTACTACAACAAAAGTTTCTGCAAAAAAAATCTACAGTAACAATTCTACAGTTACAACCAACTTACACACAACTAAAATTTTAAAACTAAATTTAGGCCTGGGCATTTTACCCGGACCCGAAGACCCGACCCAAAACCGATCCAAAACGGGTCTTGGACCCGACCTGACCCGAACCCGAAACCCGACGAGTACCCGAATTAATAATGTAAATTAAATAAAATGAATCTAGAGGGGGTCGTAGACGGGTTATTTGTCTACAGAGCAAAGGGGTCAGCCATTAGGAGACAACCAAGTATTGATCAATCTCGCATAGTTTAGTATATATACACATTTTAATATAATAAAAACACAAATTTTAAATAAAATGTCAAATATTTTCGGATATATTAATATTTTCAGATGTTTTTTTGGTATTTTTAGGTATTTTTTAAGTCGAACCCGACCCGAACCCGACCCAGAACCGAATCGATAAATTCTAATTACCCGAATGGGTCTAAGACCCGACCCGATCCGGACCCGGTACGACCCGAACCGACCCGGTACGACCCGAACCGACCCGAAACCGAAAATTTGAAATTATCCTATCGGGTTCTAAACTCGTAGACCCGAAAGACCCGGACCCGAAAGGACCCGGCCCGAACCCGACCCGACTACTCGAATGCCGAGACCTAGCTAAATTACTGAGATATATTACTGAGAATAAGTTTAAAGGTTTGATTACGTATCTCAGCAAAGTTGTTATTAAGAATATACACATGCAGTATTGATCAGTCTTTCAAATTTCAGAAAATAGCTAACCAATGTCGATAGATATCGGCTGACAAAATGTTACCATAATTTAATTCACTTTTAATTTTACGAAGAAGAATGATTTTATAATTTCGATCTTTTACCTATCAAAAGCTGGTTTTGGACTAAAAACATCGTATTAAATTCATAATTATTAAAAATACTAGTTTGAGTATCGATATAATAAATGTGAACTGAACGGTAACATTTCTGACCATATATCTTTAGAAAGGGAACTATTTAAATATTTGAGCTGTAAAGATAGCATATTCAATTCGTCTCATAGGACGAACTTGCATGTGTGCAATTTGAAGAGATGTAATCATATAACCACAGCCAGAGTGGACTAGGACCCGATGTTCTCTATTAAATATTTTCTTTAGTCTTAGTCAAACATTTGATTTAAATGTGCGCGTACTTGTTGGTAGAGCTTTGGTAAACATCTGAAATGTGAATGGTCGGTCTGCGTAGACCGGTCCCCACGTAGGAAATTTCGGTCAGCGCGGCAGCTCAATACTCAATATAGGTTCGTACGAAATAAACCACACTTTTCTTTTGACGTTTACGTATCAAAATTGATTGTATTCTTCCTTCACACATGACCCTATCGAAGTAACAACACTTAGAATTCTTGTTTCATCTTTTTCTTTGTGTTGTCATTGTAAGTAGTCAAAGGCGAGTAAGTATTAAGATATCTCATTTAAAGTTCATGCTCAAAAGTACTTATTAAGATATAAAATAAAACTAATAATGATGTAGCTCACTGAGTTAAGTGCAGGAAAATAGAAGAACGAAAAAAAAAGTTGAAGATGCACCAAGTTTAGTAATGCTTTGATAGATATCCTAAATAGGATTAAAGCAACTCTCAAGGTTAGTTCTCTTGATCTCGTCACACACATATTGATACATGAATCTATCTTCACAAGAATTCTAATTACATGGATTTTTGGATTTGTCATGAGTCATAATAGGCTTTTGTGTATGCTACCTCTAGAAAACTTGGCATGGCTGAAACATATGCTCCTAGTTTGAAAGTCCAAATAGATTAACTTTGCAGCAAAATCGATAGTCAAAGAAGGATCAAATGGAGGTATACCTACCACCATTTAGATAAAAACAATAGTATGAAAAGGCTTGGTCAATCGCCTTAGAATTGGAGTGTTTAGCTGAATTTCCAAAGAAGTATTGTTGTGAGGTTTCTTTTTTACAAAAGTTATGTACCTTCTTTTCCGCTTGGCTCAACTAACCAATCTTACGATAAATGAATGCTCCCATAAGTACTGCCTAATGGATCCTACTCACTCTCTACTTCCTGCTAACGAATTCTATGGTTACAAATATAGTTTTACGTTTACTCTCCATAAAAGGGCTTCAAGGCTTTTTACCAAACTGTGTAGTTGGCTGGAAGTTAACATTGCAAATGTTCTTTGGGGCTGTTGAAATTGAACTGAAAGCTTCTTCTCTTTGTGGCCCATGAGTTGTAAACAATGGACTAGAGGGAAAATACAAACAGTTTAGGCCGCATACTATAAACCATGCTCAAGTCATTGACCGGTTACCATTATTGGCTGAAAAAGGAATGTTCTTAGTTTTTTTTTAAAAACACACGTTTCAAGTTATGAAACTTGATAGTGTATTGAATACGTAAAATCTCATATGAATATTATGAGAAAGTTTATCATGTTTGAAGGACGTCTTGAGAAGTTACTCAGCTATTATGTTGAGCATAAAGTTGTCATTTAGAACTGAGGTTCTACTCCTCTTTCTTTTTGTCCGTTTGGACTTGCAAATCAATGAAATTTCCGTGTTAAAAAAAATGTATCAGTCGAAATGTGAGTACTGTTCGGTTTAATTAATTTTGGTCGGTGAACCAAGTTACTGAATGAATACGGTTAACTAATATATATCGGTCAGAATCCGAATCAACCGATCTAGAAGCAAATCGTTGGGTCATTAAGTCATGGTAGTTTTTCTTCTACAACCTGTTTATAGTTTCATTTCATATGAGTTTTTATGCCATTCATACATCATATAAAATATATAAACACTCTTATAAAGTAACACATATATACTGGGAGACATCACATAAAGCACACAATAATTGCCAGAAATTACATCATACTCTTTACATTCACACATACTGATCGCATACATGTCTTAGGCGCTTCCTTGTCTCAGCCATGTCTTGTCTTGTGCGTTTCTAGCCGGTTCCATCGTCGCCACCACCGTCTCCTCCTTTGCCACCCCAGTTATCATAGTTTTGTCTTGGAATGTTATGGTGGTTGTCTACTCCTCTTGCTGATGGAATTACGGTTGTACCCTTTTGAACATGGTGAAGTCTCTGATCTTGGCTGTGCATCCCTCTCCCTCCTCCCTCCACATTAAAAGAGCTCATAAACACCATTATTACCAACACGATCACCACCAGGACAGGCCTTGTCTGAATTTTCATTTCTTTTGTTTTTGTTTCGTTTTGTTTCTTGCAATACGCCGTCCTTTTATAGAAATGAGAAGTAAAGTTTAGGAGTATGGGAATTTCTTACAAGTGTTTTGTGTGTGTTCCACTAGGAAAAGACAAAACAAAAGATTGATTTGGTGAGCTTTAAGTGATGTGATTGTTTGTTATTTTTGTGGCTTGTGACGATTAAATAATAATAAACACCACTCATCCAAATAGGAAAGTTCCACCGTTAAAGTGGTGGAGAAGGCATAAGAATCAACAAGAAGAATTGGTTATATAGAGATAAGGACTAGAAATATATGATAGATACTAATCCCCTATGTATTAGGAGTTGATACCGACTTAATACCTTGTATATATACTTTACATTGTACATCAATATACACATCACATTACGTTCTATTTCATGGTATCAGAGCTACAAGATTCTTTGACCTAATCTCTTAGCTCAATTTCTTTTTCTTTCTTCTACTACTATCTCGTCGACGTTCTTATCGTAGAACATGGCGACCGAATCTACTATAACCTCTGCAACCTCTGCTGCTACGGAAAGCTCCTCTGCGGCAGACGTTCATTACAGGCTTCATCCGTCGGATAATCCAGGCGCTCTCATCACTCCGGTTCTCCTTCGTGGCGATAACTACTCCGAATGGGCAACTGAATTTTGGAACTCCCTACAGGCCAAACAGAAGATTGGATTTCTCGACGGCACTATTGACAAGCCAACGACAAACCCTGACCTAGCTCGTTGGACTTCTACAAACTCTATGATTGTAGGTTGGATGCGAACTTCAATTGATCCTCAAGTTCGATCTACAGTCGCTCATCTTCCCGATGCTCTCAAACTATGGGATTCTCTCAAACAACGTTTCTCTGTTAAAAACAGTGTCCGAAAGCATCTTCTCGAGGATGAGATTACTAACTGTAAACAGAATGGTTTATCTGTTCTCGACTACTACGGTCGTCTTTCCAAATTGTGGGAAGAACAGCTATCTTTTTGTCCTTCTACTTCTTGTGTCTGTGCTGCTGCAACGGCACTAGAGAAGGAGCGGGAAGACAAGAAGATTCACAAATTTCTCTTTGGTTTGGACGAGTCTCGTTTCAGTACGATTCGTTCTCAAATCATCGATGAAGACCCTCTTCCTGATCTTAATGTTGTCTATTCTCGTGTCATTCGAGCAGAACAACATCTGAATAACATGCGCTTGGTTGATACTAAACTTGAAGCTGTTGGCTTTACTGCAAAAGCCGATCCTTCCTCTGTTTCTGTTGCCGCGTCTTCTACTCCTCGTAGCCGTGATCCGAATCGCTCCTGCACTCACTGCAAACGAACCGGTCACGACAACTCTGAGTGTTTCCTTCTTCACGGATATCCTGATTGGTTTCTCGAGCAACAACAACAACAACGGTCAAATTCTAGAGGACTGTCAGGAAACAATAACAGAGGACGTGGTGGTCGCATTAATAATTCTGGAGGACGTGGACGAGGTCGTGTTACTACTGCTTCCGCATCTACTGCTACTACAGCTATTCCTGCTGATCAAATCAGTGCTCTCATAGCTCTTCTTTAGAATCAACAAAACCAGTTATCTACTGATCGCCTCTCTGGTAAAACACAACTTTCTGATGTTATTATCGATACTGGTGCTTCTCACCATATGACAGGTGATTTATCACTACTACGAGATGCCATCGATATTGTCCCCTCTGCAGTAACCTTTCCTGATGGAACTGCATCACGGGCCACTAAGATCGGTTCACTACCGTTGAGCAAAGATTATATTCTGCGCAATGTTCTCTTTGTACCGAACTTTAATTGCACTTTGATATCGGTCTCACGGCTTCTCAAGCAGACAGGGTGTATTGCTATATTCACTGATACTTTGTGTGTTTTACAGGACCGTTTTACGAAGACCCTGATTGGAGCCGGTGAAGAAAGAGAGGGGGTCTACTACTTCAAAGGTGTTCGAGTCGCAAGTGTCAACCAGTCTAGTCAGAGGAAACCTTCTCCTGCTTCTCTTTGGCATCAACGTCTCGGCCATCCTTCTACTAAAGTGCTTTCTACACTACCTGTTTTTGAGAATTTAAGTGTTGATTTTGGATCTATTTCACCATGTGATATTTGTTTTCGAGCCAAACAAACTCGCTCTGTTTTCCCTGATAGTTTTAATAAAGCTTTACAACCTTTTGCTTTAATACATTGCGATGTGTGGGGACCCTATCGCACACTTTCTTCATGTGGTGCACCTTACTTTCTAACAGTAGTGGATGACTACTCTAGAGCTGTTTGGGTTTACTTGATGCTTGAGAAATCCGAAGTTAAAGGATTGCTTCAAAATTTCTTTGCTATGGCTACTAATCAGTTTGGCAAATCAGTGAAGGCTGTCAGGTCCGACAATGGGACGGAATTCATGACAATGACGAGCTACTTTCGTCAACATGGAATGGATCACCAAACGTCTTGCGTCGACACACCCCAACAAAACGGACGTGTCGAACGCAAACACAGACATATCCTTAACATAGCTCGTGCATTATTGTTTCAGGCTAAACTTCCCTCTACATTTTGGGGAGAAAGTGTTCTTACAGCTGCTCACCTTATTAACCGCACCCCGACTACTCTGCTCCAAGGGAAGACACCTTATTTTATGCTCTATGAAAAAGAACCTTCCTATGACTCTCTACGTACCTTTGGTTGTCTCAGTTATGCTCACACACGTCCTAGGGACAAAGACAAACTTGGAGACAGAAGCCGCAAATGTCTCTTTGTTGGCTATCCTTATGGTAAAAAGGCTTGGAAGCTATACGATTTAGAGAAAAATGTTTTCTTCTTCAGTCGTGATGTTGTCTTTCTCGAGGATCAGTTTCCAGGTATAACTGATGCAGACTATGTCTCTCCTCCTATTTTTTCTCCTGATCTGGCGATTGATGACTGGCTTCTACCGATACCCTCCTCTAACCCAACCACACCTACACCTGCAACTAACTCCTCTCCTACGTCTGCAACTACGGCTACCCATACTCCACCTACAACTATCACTACCTCCCCTACGGACCCACTTCCTACTACCTCTATCTCTGCTCCTGCAACCTCTGTTCTGGATCAGCCTCCAACAATCCTATCTGAAACTACTCCGCCTTCCTCTCCAACGCCTGCTATCGGCTCAGATGAGTCACCTGGACTCGCTTCATTACTAGGACGCGGTCAGCGGACTCGCAAGCCTTCTGTATTACTCAAGGACTACGTCGTTAATACTACACACCTATTGTCTTCCCCCTCTCTCGCTTCATCGTCTTCTCTTGGGTCTTCTACTACGGTTCCAGGTACTACACTTTACCCTATCTCTGCTTATTTGTCTCACGCAAAGTTCTCTTCAGCTCATGCAGCCTTTCTCGATGCTATCACAACTGACGTCGAGCCTGCAAACTACAAAGAAGCTTCTCAGCTCGATGTTTGGAACGACTCAATGACTGATGAATACACTGCGTTGGAAGAGAACCATACTTGGGACGTCTCTGATCTTCCACCCAACAAGAAGGCGATCGCTTGCAAGTGGATTTATAAAAACAAGTATCATGCTAATGGTAAGATACGGCGTCGGAAGTCTCGACTAGTAGCTTGTGGCAATCGTCAACGTGAGGGTCTGGATTATACAGATACTTTTGCTCCTGTTGCAAAACCAACCACGGTTCGCCTTTTATTGAAACTAGCAGCAGTTAAAAAGTGGGAACTTCACCAGATGGATGTTCAAAATGCTTTCTTACATGGTGATCTCAAAGAAGAAGTTTATATGAAATTTCCTCCTGGCTTTGAACATCCTGATCCCACTAAGGTTTGTCGTTTGCGCAAGTCAATATATGGTCTTAAACAATCACCTCGCTGCTGGTTTGAGAAGCTGAGAACAGCCCTCAAAGCATACGGTTTCAAACAGAGCAAGGCGGACTACACTCACTTCACGTTCATCCAGGGAGCAACGGTCTTGCATATACTAGTTTATGTTGACGACTTCATTATTGCAGGAAATGATCTCTCTACGATACAGCGTTTTAAAAACTATCTTTGCAAGTGCTTTCACATGAAGGACCTTGGTAAATTAAAGTACTTTCTGGGTATTGAAGTTGCTCGTACAAGTGAAGGAATCTTTATTTCTCAGAGAAAGTATGCTCTAGACATCATCTCCGAGGTCGGTTTACTTGGCGCAAAGCCTGTTTCTACTCCTATTGAACTTAATCACAAGCTTGCTACTTTCAAAGGTCCGGTTATTGATAATCCAGAGGCGTATCGACGCCTTGTGGGCAGACTTATATACATGACGTTTACGCGCCCGGAGTTATCCTATGATGTACACATTTTATCTCAGTTCATGCACGCTCCTTTACAAGAACACTGGAATGCTGCTCTTCGAACGATCCGATACCTAAAAGGCTCTCCTGCACAGGGTATCTTTCTACGTGCTGATGATGATCTACAGGTGCGTGCCTACTGTGACTCGGACTGGAATGCTTGTCCGTTGTCTAGACGTTCCCTTACTGCTTATGTGGTTCTTCTCGGTCACTCACCTCTCTCGTGGCGCACGACAAAGCAAGATACTGTCTCCCTGAGCTCTGCAGAAGCTGAATATAGATCGATGTCCGACACCTTAAAGGAACTCAAGTGGCTCAAGAAGTTACTACTGTCATTCAACATCAATCATGATCAACCAATGCAAATGTTTTGTGACAGCAAGTCGGCTCTCTACATAGCTTCTAATCCTGTCTTCCATGAGAGGACCAAACATGTGGAGTCCGACTGTCATCATGTTCGGGATGCCATTGTAGCCAAGCTTATCACTACGGAGCACATCAATACGAAAGAACAACCAGCTGATCTACTTACTAAAGCGCTACCGTCTACTACTTTCACTCATTTGCTGTCCAAGTTGGAGATTCATGATCTATCACCTCCAACTTGAGGGGGGGTATAGAGATAAGGACTAGAAATATATGATAGATACTAATCCCCTATGTATTAGGAGTTGATACCGACTTAATACCTTGTATATATACTTTACATTGTACATCAATATACACATCACATTACGTTCTATTTCAGGTTAGTTGCCCAAATAGGAAACTTCCACCATTTATAGTGCCTCGCCTGATATTTTTTAAATTATATTTTGTTTGTGTAAATTCAAAGTTGGATGGTAAAAAGTAACAGCTTATCGAAAGTAAAAAAAAAGAAAATCCAAAATAATCAAAGATGATATTCATTCAGTTGTTTTACTTTTTCTCTCAAAAGCATGCAATAAATTTGAGACAACTGTCTCTTCTTCCGAATTATTTTATCCCACTACATAGCAATTAGGATCGCTGTCCCATCGTGCTAATGGCTAAATCGCAATTAATTCCCTCGCATCAAATGATTTGGTAGAGCTAAATCACTCAAACAAAGCAACCATCGTAATTGGGTCTTATTGGGCCTGTATGAAGCTCATAATAAGCACGATGGGCTTTCTGCTTGAATGCCTTTGAAGACGAGGAGAAGTTTGTTCCGGATCGAATTAATATCAACGATGAAAATGTGAATTTTCAGAACTTTCGGACTAGCAGCTAAATATACACAAACAGAAAACAGTGTGTTTTGCTCGTGCACTCGGATACGGAACCTGCGAATACAGCATCTCCTAAAAAAATACAGCATCTCCTAAAGCTCAAGGGCAGAGTTGTGCAAGGTAAGCGTGACGCGTCTTGATTCTCATTTTATTTTCTTCAAAGGTTTTGGAATCCACCACTACCTCAATAAATTCAGTTTCCGAAATAAAATAAAAACCATGCGATGGTAGCATAATGATAATGGTAAGAAATAATTTGAAACAATACAAATTCAGTTTCCGAAATAAAATAAAAACCATGCGATGGTAGCATAATGGCAATGGTAAGAAAAGAATTTGAAACAATACTAATGGTACACAAGCCACAACAATAACATCGCTTGGTCCGCTTGGATAGGCGCCATGTAATTATAGGCTTCATTCAAAACTCGAAAACACAGAGTATTTACTCTCTAAAAAGATTAGTTAGACTTCGGTCAAGATACTTCATATCAATCAAAAATTAAATAAAATCTAAATCATGCATGGTTTCGTAAATATTTTATCATAGAAATATGGAAGCAGGAAGCAACCGAGAATTCTTTGTTTAAGTCCAATGGTTACGTCCAATGGTTATCTACTACCAAATATTGTGTGTTATCTTAGTTTACAAAATATATATATATATATATATATATATATATATATATTGGTTTAATTTTACTGTAGTTAGATAGTAAAAAGAAATAAATATATATATATATATATATATATATATATTCGAATAAAAAGTTTATCTGTGAACAGTAACCTCTTTTTGCAAATTAGATCTATACAAAGGGAGTGATTGGTTGAATTTTAATTAATGATTTTAGCTTTAATTTCTCTCTACAACCAAATAAATTGTCAATCATGATTTATGTAATTTTTAAAGTTAAAGCAAAAAAAATGGTTGTAGGAAATTTATTTTCTAAAGCAAAAAAATATCCTAATGTAGTAATATATTTCCTTTTTATTCTCTTTCTCGTTTAATTCCTACAATTACATTAAAAAAGTTTAAAGGTGATAGGTTGGAATGTAACTATATAAGTTTTACTGTAGAATTTAGTCTGTAAGATTTTTTGATGTAACTGTAATTAATATTACCGTAGAAACTTAATGAGAAAAGGAAATAAAAAGATGTAACTACAATATTTTCTTTTCTCATTAATGAAAAAAAAGAAAAAATTTCTACAGCAATAATTTTTTTCTTTAGAAAAGAAGGCTCATACAACACATTTTTAAAAATTCAGGTTTTAACTTTAAAAATTACATAAATCATGATTTATGATTGTAGATATAGAAAATAAAGCTCTGTTATAATCCAACCAACCACCCGATAACCAATGGTCCCAAAATGACCTTGAAAATTTGTGTGCTCAACAGTGATATATAGAGGGACACGGGGAAAAATAATGACAGCTAGTAACTGTGGAAACTCACATGGGAAAGTCGAATCAAATAATTGCGGGTGTAACAAGGTATGGCTCTCTAGCTCATATATGGCCTTTTATTTTCTATAATTCCCACACTAAGAAATAAAAGTCAAAATAGGTTGGATCGTTAAACAAAATTAACTAGAGATCTCAATTAACTATAGGGTTCAAATTTTCTTATAATCATCAGTTCCAAAAGAGTCGCTAGTCGAGCCGACTGTGACATATAAGTACTTAGAGTATCTTTAGTGAAATTTTTTCAAACTCAAGTCCCTTCGAATGTATATATATTCATATATATAGTTGAATATAACATTTATCAATACATCATATTTTTAAAAGAAAAAATGTATATATACACAAAAGAGAAATTTTGAAGTTGGACTTTTTAAAGTTTTGAGATATCCACAAGACTACTTTTTGGTACATGCATTTTATTATATTTTGATTTTTTTTGTAGAAACTCCTATCAACGATGTTCTTACTTATATGACTTAGAGCATCTCCAATGTATTACTCTAAATTTTACTCCAAAATGGTGTAACTCCAAAATGGAGTGATGTTTTACTCCAATGTATTACTTCATTTTTTACTCCAAAATAGTTAATAATTGTTAATAATATCTTATACTTATAAAAGTTTACTATTTAACCCTAACTATTTTATGTTTGCAAAAATACTTTAAAATATAATTTATTTAAATTAAACATTTATTATTAAAAGGTACACAAAATCATAAAAATACAATAAAACATAATGTATAAGTTGGTTCAATAATAAGCATTAGAATATTTTCCCAAAAATGATCGCTTAATGCATTTCGTAATGAAAAATAAGTTTCTTTATCTTTGATATTCCTAAATTGAGTATTTTTTTTTGAAGTCAGACATTTAAATCACTTATTTTATGTTGTTTTTATTTTATATTATTTTTATTATTTAATTATGTTATGCATTTTATGTCAAATTATTAAATAATAAAATAACTTATTTTTCATGTTGTTGTATCATTTTAAAATATTATTTAAGTAAGAAATAAGAACATTAAAGATTTAAAGAACTATTTCATAAATAAAAAAAGTTCAACTTCAAAATAGAGTAATGTGTAAGATTACTCCATAAATGGAGTAACCCTAGGCATTTCCATTTTGGAGTTGGAAATGGAGTGGGGTTGGAGAGAATTTTACTCCAAAATAACATTTGGAGTAGAAAATAGAGTAGGGTTGAAGATGTTCTTAGTAGTTAGATTAGTAGTTAGATACACGGACTACGGAGTAACATAATTAAAATCCCAAATTAATTAGTAACATAATGGCAACTCAACAATTATTCACATATTCATCAGCAGCTATGATTTCGATCAAATACAAGAAGAATAAAAGAGTCATCTATGCAACTTCAAAAGTGTCTTTGTTATGTTTGACGTTATATCAAAGAAAACCTATTTTGAACACTAATAAATCATTCATGGTCATCACTTGAGCTATTTGTGAGAAGTATGTTCTCAAACGACAGGACATGTAATATTTTATAAGAAAATCACGTTCCCACAATAAATCTCATGCAGAAGATGCCAGGCTATAGCTCAGCGAATGGCCCCCATTCTTATCTCAACCAGCTTAACCCGTCCCGAGTCTAATGATATATCACTTCGGTCTGGTCCAAAACCTTATTTCATGAATCAAAACTTAAAATGCATGAGAAAATACACAGCGGAGTTAATATACAAAAGATGTTATTCTCTTCAGCATGGTGGTGATATGTTTAGTTTTACGGCTCAAAGACTGATGATCTAAACTGTTTTGAGAATAGAATCAATCATAAAACATTGAAAAGTTATCTATAGACAAAAAAATATATAGTTTCGTAAATACACTTAAGAGGATAAATCTGAAAGTAAAACTAACTTTTGTTCTAACGTCAAACGAGTTTAACTTCAGACTATGTACTTTTACACCTAAAAATAACATAACATAATCTCCTCTGCAGAAGTTGTGTGTTAGAGAATGATTGCTCTTCTTTTACTCAGCTATTTTCGGGGGGTTGGGGGATGAATCTGAATCATAAGTAATAAATAAGTACTCTGTTCTGGCTCTGTTCTGTGTCCCAATCATATTGGACCCTGCAAAAATTGGCACTTGAATTCCACGCATGGTAACCGTTTTACCCGAATCCCTAGATATTAAGGACCAGACCTACATACACAGATAGCTTATTATCATAGGTACAACTCGACAATACTGATCATAATCAATTATCAGATATTACATTCAAAAACAAATTGCAGTTGTGCAAAATGACTTAACCCAAACTACACAATTGTCATACTAAAATAAGTATATTTTATTGTAACAGTCACTTAAACTAGTGCCTAGATCGGATCTTGTGCACTATCTTTCTAAATGAAGACAGTCCGTGAATCATAAATTTAGGATCACACTTCGTCCAAGAAAATTTGAAACCCATCCCTTCTCTTCATACCTCTTATCTTCACACTATTCTTTCTTTGTGGGGTCTAAGCCTCCATGCATGAAATTCAGTTACAACTCTGATCCCAATGTGAAAAAATAACATATCATAATCGCAAATGTATAATAATGCAGTGCACGTTCGTACAATATCAGTTTGATGATCAAATATAACGGAACCGCACGAGTGAAAACAAAATGGCAAACTATTATCATAATCTAAACCCCTCGTGATGAATTTTATCATATAAAAAACTTGCCCATCTCATATCAGAAACATCGCATTTAATATCTCTATGGACCTTGGATTCTTTTCTATCTAAGCTCCATAATCAATCATCTATATATATAGACATGTCCTTCTCATCACAAAGCCATCTCTATCTCTACTCATCATTCTCACTTGACCTCTCTCCTTCTATATACTCAAAAATGAAGAACAAGTTCATAAAAGCCTGTGAAAACAAATTGAAAACCATGAAGAGCAAATCCATAGTCATACCTTGTTGTACATCATCTTCCTGTGAGAGTTGCTGCGAGAAGGTATCTTGGGGATTCAAGAAGGAAAGTGAAGCAATACCTAAAGATGTCCCAAGAGGACATTTGGCAGTGTATGTGGGTGATGATTACAAGAGGTTTGTGATAAAGATGAGTTTGCTTAAACATCCAGTCTTCAAGGCATTGCTTGATCAAGCTCAAGATGCTTATGATTTCAGTTCTGACTCATCAAGACTATGGATTCCATGCGATGAAAACACTTTCCTAGATGTTGTTCGCTGCAGTGGCGCTCCGCAGCATCAAGTGAACTGCATTGGTATGTACATGTAAGATTGGAGATATATTCATATGATTTTTGGTTTATCATCTGTGGATCTATGTTTCCTAAGAGAATTAATGTTGATTTAGATAATGGTGTACACTAGTTAAGTAAGAGTTTCGTCACTAAGTATGATTAATAATATTGTTAAGCATAAGCAAGAGTCACTGAGAAAAAGCAAACATCTACAAATGTTGCAACATTTAAACTTTGACAAAGATTGCGTTTTTTTCTCTCGCACCATTTCAAGACAAGACATAAAGCAAAACGTTTCAGAACTGGTTGCTTCATACGAGTCTAAAACCTGCTCTATGACACAGGAGAAACTCACATAAACGACCAGGGAACAAAGTACATTTTGAAGCCAGACAAGATAAAATCAGAAGTACTGTCAAATCCACAAATAGTTACACGTAAATTTTCATATATATATTTATATCATAAAAAATGACACCATTCACATTACAATCACTCAGTGGTAAAACATTTGATTCAAACATATAAAATTAGACAAAGCAAAAACAGAACAAAAACAGAGGAATGCTGTCTTAGCATATCGGAATCGGAGCTCCGTTCCATTCCTTGAGGCAATCCATCAGTGGATCAATGATCTTACCTTCACACATTGCAGTGAACACCTTATCAAACTCCTCTCCCGGAGACACAACCTTCTCTCCTGTCAGCAACTTCGTTCCGAGCTCTTCCCTCACGAACTTATACAACGGGTAAGACCGACACTCCTTAATCCTGTTCGGAATCGCCGCGTTTCCATTACCATAAGCCTCTCTAGCCGCATCCACTTCTTTAGGAAGAACCACCTTCAGCTCTTCCTCGAAAGCTCCGATCTTTTGAAAGATCGACGTCACCGCGTTCTTCTCAGTCTCACCGTTAGACAAAGCGTGGTCAACAATAACCTGTCTCAGCTTCTGCATCAACGGGTACGTGGCGCTACAAGGATCATCCACGTACGTGAACACCTGCTCACGATCGACGACCTTAAGCAAGTCCTTCTCGCAGAAGCGCGAAGGATGCAGCTCACCGTTGACTCCAGTGGTCAACACTTTCTTCGCCACTTGAGAGACCGTGTTCTTCACCGTCTGTCTCAGATTCTCCTCGAGATGTCTCAGATCAACAGCCTGGCATATCGCGACGAGGAACGTCGTCGACATCAGCTTGAGAATGTCAACAGCTTCCGACGTTTTGCGCGACGAGATGAGCCCCAAAGAGTTAACATCTTGGTTATGCTGCTCAGCCGATTGAACATGGCTCGTGACAGGATTGGCCAAGTACTGAAGCTCGGAGCAATACGAAGCCATAGCGATCTCAGCTCCTTTGAATCCGTAATCCAAGCTCGGATTGTTCGAAGCGGTTAGATTCGAAGGAAGACCGTTGTTGTAGAAATCGTTAACGAGCTCCGAGAACTGAGCGAACATGAGCTTCCCTATCGAAGCAACCGCCAAACGCGTGTTATCCATCGAGACACCGATCGGCGTCCCCTGGAAGTTACCACCGTGGATCGCTTTGTTTCTAGACACATCGATCAACGGATTGTCGTTAACGGAGTTGATCTCGCGCTCGATCGACTTCGTGGCGTAACGGATCACTTCGATCTGAGGGCCGAGCCACTGAGGAGAGGTGCGGAGAGCGTAACGGTCTTGCTTCGGCTTCTGCAACGGATCCATCTCGTGGAGCTTCTGCGCTAGCTTCATGTAGGAGCTTCCGTCGAGGATGTGCTCCATGATCGCCGCCGCTTCGATCTGTCCGGGGTGATGTTTAAGCCTGTGAGTCAGGTGATCGGTGAACTCAGGCTTCCCGCTCATCACCTCCGCGAAGATCGCGGATAAGACCTCCGCCAGCACCGACTGGACGTTCGCCTCGAATAGGACCATCGACGCCATGCCGGATCCGACGGCCGTGCCGTTGACGAGCGCCAGGCCTTCCTTGGGCTGGAGATCGAAGAATCCGGAGGCGATTCCGGCTTGTTCGAAGGCTTCCTCGGCGGTTAGGGATTCTCCGTTGGGACCGGTGGCTTTGGAGTTCGGACGGCCGGTGAGGAGGCCGGCGATGTAGGAGAGGGGGACGAGATCGCCGGAGGCGGTTATGGTTCCGCGGAGGGGGAGGGATGGAGAGATGTTGTGGTTGAGGAAGCTGGTGATCGCTTCGAGGATTTCGAATCGGATACCGGAGTAACCTTGGAGGAGTGTGTTGACTCGGACGAGCATGGCGGCTCTCGTGGCGGATTCCGGTAGAGTGTGGCATGTCTCCTTCGTGTTACCGAATATTCCGGCGTTCAAAAATCTGAAACGTAACCGACAAATAACATTCATTTAAAAAAAATAAACAAAAAAAAAAATTAGTTGGACCTAAACCCGACCCGACCCGAATTGATTAACCGAGCGACGTGTTTGCCATGCAAATGCAAAAAAAAACTATTCCTCGTGACTATATTCAGTGACAATTATAAAGCCCCAAATAATCTCTGCCATTTATCCACTTAATCCACTAAATAATTATTTCTCTCATTCCAACACCAAATTTATAAAACGAAAATAGAAAATAAAATGGTATTGACTACATTCCTTACGTTTTATAATGACTTGTGATTCGTAATTAATATACATGATTTACTATTATTGAATTTAGTAATTACCTGATGAGTTCCGTTTGCAATGCGGTGCCGTTTTTGGTTCTCCGGTGAGAGGTAGCTCCAAAACCGGTGGTGACACCGTAACTGTCGGTACCTTTGCCCATACTCTCCATAACCCAATCACTACTAGCTTTCACTCCAGCTCTCGAAGCCTCCGCTAGCTCAACCTTAACACCTCCGCCTACGGTGGAGATAGCCGCGACTTGTCCTATAGTCAGCGTCTCTCCACCAAGATTCACCACCGGTCTACGGTACTCCTCGACCATCCTCTTCACCTCATCCAAGTGACTCCCTTTCATCTGCTCAGCCGCTGCACCCCAGTTCAACGGATCCGCGGCCACAGCCACCTTGGTCTTCTCTACTCCGCCGCACAACATGGCTTCGATCTTGCCGTTTTGGTGAACTGATCCGTTAATCTGATCCATTGGTTTATGACCTTTTCTGTTAAATATATAGGATCAGATCTTTTGAATTGTAGGTGAAGGAAGAGAGATAGAGAGAGATTCTTGAATTGTAGGTGAAGTTATGTGGAGTTTGTTGTGTTCCTGAGGAAGAAGAGAAGGGAGAAGAGTGGTTTAAATAAGAAGACATTGAAGTAGTGTTTAATGTTAGGTAAGCACAAGAGAAGTGAACAAGTTTTGTCAATGAGGGGTGGGTGAGAGTTCAACGATGATCGTTGGATGACGAGTGAGGATCCAACGGTTGACAATGGAAAACGTGAGTTTGGTTTAAGCCGCAAAGTACCTCTTTTGAAAAAGGTGGTCGTGGCTGGTGGCTGAAGGGAAACAGCGTTTTGCGGTTGGTGAGACTTTACGAGTGATTATGGTTTTGGGATGAATATGGGAGTAGGTTTAATGTGTAAGAACGTATTTAACTTTTTACCCAAGGAAAATGTGTAAGAACGTAGTAGTCATTTTCCAAGTGCCCACCAAATATAACACAACATTTCAACGTCAATTTTAATATATAATCAAGAGAATAACTATGTAATATTATGTTCTATTTTTATGTGAAAATGGAAAGAGTTCAGTATAAAAATATGTATATATATGTCGTCAACGATTCATAAACTATAACAATACTGTTTCATTTTATAAAACTATCATCTAAAACTTGAATACATCTTGCATTTATTTTTGATATGGTCGTGCTTTATTATATTGTTAGACCAATGGGGGCTCGGGGGTGTTAATTAATCGATCGAAAACCTAATCGAACTAAATCAAAATCAACAACGTACAAGATTTCTTAGATTAAACAATAGTCTTATACCCACTAAATCGTCGAAATCGAACTAAACCAAACCATCATGAATTATTTTATATATTCATATATATTTTAATACTTTTATTATATTTTTGTATGGGTTAGATACTACGATATTATTGTTACAAAAAAAGATACTAGGATATTCTACTTTGAATTTGTTTTGGTATAAGGAACTTTATTCACCAATAATATATTCATTTTTAGTCAAAAAAATATACTCAGTTACAGTGTATAATACATGTTCATGTATATATTTAATATTTAGACCAAAAAAAATTATATGTATGTATATATTAGATATATACATAATACATGTTTTAAAAGCTCCAATGCGAAGAATTCCCATTGAAGGTGCTTTAACAAGATCAAACATTTGACCTAAAACCAAATTTAAGTAGCTTGGGCTAAGTTAATGATACTACTAGATTTATACAGGGGGAAAGTTTGATTTCAATGAAAGTTAATTTTTTTTTGGTCAACAATGAAAGTCAATTTTTGTTACCATTATTTGTGAAATGCTATGAGTAAAAAGACAAGTGTTTTCTGAGCTAATTTAATGATATAGACGGCAAAATTAGTTCTGCCTAAATAAAGGACTAGAATTTTAATTGCTGCTAATATGTAGCCGAAAAACAAAAATCTAACATTTTATAAAGATAGTACATAAATAAATATGGCTAATGCAAATCAATTGAACCCGAAAATGAAAGATCTTTAGGCCATCTCCGTTAGGAGCCCAGAGCCCAAACTCTTAGTTTTTCAAAAAAAAAAGTTTAAATAATTATGGGTTCCACATAAAGTTTAAACTTGTTTCGTGAAACTTTTTCGGTGTAAATCTGTTTTTTAACTGTTTCGCGGGTCCAACGCGACGTGACGACCTGCGATTGGTCGGTTATATATATATATTTTTTAAACCAAACCGAAAAAATATTAGTTTCTTTTTTTGTCTTGGAATTCGAACTTACTACATATCACTCATGGAGAGAGCACCTCTAAAGAGAATATATCAAGGAGTTATTCACTTTAAAAATAAAAAAATAAATTAGGAAAATAGGAAAGAGAGTGTAATGAGTTTTAAAATCGAAGCTTATAGAAAATTCATTAGAACCTTTAATGTCATGTGTCCACTTATTGTCATCAATTTAATCTTTAAAAAATTGAATTATATAGATAAATTATTTTAAAATAATAAAATTAATTTGCTTAGATACTTGTTTTTAGATACTAACCAATAATGTTGCTCTTATATTAACTAAGCTATGTAATGTGGTTCAAAGAAGTAATGGGTTGGTAAGATGATTCATTCAAACAATTGCATGTGTACATGCTCTTTCTCATTATTGGAGTAGGGGATGACTCCAACATGAAACTACAATCATAACTGATCTTGCACTTATTTGCATATTATTTTCAAGGAGATATTTCACTGAACGTGTAACTAAGAAGACAACATTAATAGTAAAAAATTTAGCAAAAAAAAAAAAAAAAAACTAAGAAGACAACAGTTAAAGAAAAACAAATAAACAGGAAAACACCATGCATCATAGATAGATGTTTAGAACAATCAACGGATCCTTTCTTCATCAACATCACCATATAAGTTGAATATACCATTTAACGTTTTCAAATTCCTCTCAACAAGAAGGTGGACGCAGGATCTGGTGAAGTGTTCTATTAGAGGAACACCTTTTCTTTTGATTTTATTTTTTTTGATCAGGATAGCAGGACATGAACAGAATGCATGAAACAGAACTGAAAAGGGATCGACTCTGATTACTACAAAATAAAGAAATACGAGCATAAATGCTTCTTCCTACAAATTTAGTGAGACTAGCCCCTTCACGGTGACATCTTTCCCCATTTAAATAGCGTCTTTAGTATCCTGAATGCGTCATTCAACGGTCGTATCTTAATTTTAGACATTAAGCATCTGTATTTTCTTGAGCTTAACAATTTTTTTTTGTTAAGTAAGCTTAACAATTTAACACGATGATAGGTTTACAAAGAGATAGGCTCGCAAAGTGACGAGTTATTCAGCAACACACTTAAGTAGTACTTAACTACGTTGTATATTATCAACCATCAGTTTTCCACATTTAAAATTATGTATTGACTCTTCATACAACAAGACTAAAACGCGGTTTTATTGTTGCAAAATGGGAGTCAAAGTTGACAAATCAAACTCTATAATTGTAGCATCATTATAATAGTGAAATGTTGCATAAAATATTATTTACTATTTAGTTCCTCTTCAACCCGATTATTTTCTATAATCTCCACTACCTGTGAAATCTTAGACTGGCTGACCTAAAATGTTAGACTAAATAATATAATACTACAATTTTAATATAATTAGATATATATATATATATATACACTAAATTTTAATACTAAAATTTGAAGCAATAAAGATGATGATATTTCTATGCTGTTTCATGAATATCTTTTCCATATCTTCTATTGTTTTAGTTTTAAGGTTTATAGAAAAAGATATATATATGTATATATATATACACACTATAGAAATAAGAGAAATTGCACCGTATAACTATAAAAAACACACACATTCTCTTTCCTTATTTCTCTTCTTATCTCTCTCTAACTTCTCACTAAAAATTTAATTACTTCTTTTTTCGTTATTTGGCAAATAAGCCCTTAGAAATAATAGGCCATAAAAAATACAAATAAAATAAGAATAGGTAATTCAATGGGTGGGCCCTAGGTAAAAGGACCACCAAGGCAACAACCACAGTGGCAAAGATCCAGCAAACACCACTCATCTCACCAACCCCCTTAACCGGGTCCCACATTATCTGAAAATATACAATCATCATAGTCACTTTTCTCCATATCAGCCACATAAACTCTTCTTTCTAGTTTAATTATTTTTATAATTCTGATAAAATACACACCACATACAAACGTATGACGTGTTCAACTAAATATAACAAAAACTATTATTATAGAAAATATCATCAATTCTGGTGTATCTAATCTACTCGAAAAAGTACAATGATATTGTATATCCTTTATCTTAAAGCACAACATCAATTGCTAATCTAATTATTTCGTGTCGACAACATCTATAATCCATGATTACTTCTTTGGTTTAAGCTTGCAACAAGACAATGGCTATATTCTGTTGCTGAGGTCTTAAGAAAACACAGCAAATACAACAAATACTCGAGAGAATATGACAATATATTTTCAAAGAGAAAGAAAAACCTCATCATTGACCCTAATTAACATCCTGAATCCCAATGTTAGACACTAAATTTCACAAAAGAACTATCATATTCTCCTAATCTACATCTGCTCTCGTTGATCTTTTGAGATTTGAGTATTAGTGTTGTAGTTGTTAAACACTGACTTCCAATATTTACCTGATAAAAAATTACTAAAAAAATCAACTCAAAACCTACATGTAACTCATTAGCGGGCATACATAATAAATTGACCGGTGATTGCAATGGCTAAATCACTCAATCTCGGCGTAGGTTAATCTGTCCAAATCAAGATGAGATTCATATCACTTGCAAAGTTATATAAAGTCATGATTTTTAACAAAAATGACATACTTTGTATAGGTACACCGCACAAGTGCGTTCTGGCTCTATAAATTGATGAAGTTTCTTTATTGTAGACGCTTCATCAAGATCCACAGCTCCATATATAAACACGTTTATGTCAAGCATTTGTCTCGTCACAGCAGTATCTATCTCCACACCTTTGTCTTTTGCCTCAACTATAAGATCCCTCAAGGAATCACACAACAGCATGCCGCTTTCACATTCTAGGCTTGAAGAAAGAAACTAGTTTAAATGATCAAACTTGTCATGTAAGCAACCAACAGATTGTAAACGCTTACGAAGTGAGATACAAATCCGGAACTCGGGCTCATGAAGGCAATAAAGACAGTAAAGACCTCCAGGTCTCCATGAAAAAAGAACCATGTGACCTGTAGACATAACAAGCACAATGTGAATACAAACAGCAAAGGCTAATTAGTTATAAGTTTTCCAAAAATCCATGAAACATTTGAAACGAAATTTAAAGTGACAGAGATGGAGAAAAAAAGAACAAAAGTACCTCCACAAACTCGTCGATGAGTTCATCGATATCTCTCTTGAACAGAGAAAGATTCGTCCTTGACATGCACATAAACATGAGAACTGAAGAAACAAAAATTGGTTCTAAGTTAAAAGGAAACAAGCTTTCAGTTTCTTCTCCGGTTCATTATGGTTTCCCTTTCCTTTTTTCTTTTTGCTAAAATCTATCCAAAACAAAAGATAGAAGAATAAATTCACTAAGTATTGTCTCTAATATAGTAAATCCTCTGCAACATTTTATACTAATATGTCGCATCCCTTTGAAAACATGAATAAGTAAGCTACTCAGAAAAAAATGGTTAACACAGAAATTCAACATGACATAAGAGATACTGTAGTCTTGCTAAAAATAATGTTGTAGAGAAATATTATAACGCATAGAAACATCTTATCTCCTTCGAAAAACTTGTTATCAGAGATTATGTCCCACCAACTTCAATCTCAAAAGACAACACTTAAAAAATAGAAAATTAGTTTAAAACAATGTAAAAGTTTCAGAGTTTCTCCTTAATAGAATTACAGAAGTCATCCAAAACCTAAACACCAGATTAGACTCAAGCACCCTCACAACAATGAAACCATCTTCAATCAAGTTTCAGAATGACTAGCCCATGTTAACAGTAGCAGAAACTACAACAAGAAAAAAAAAAGGAGGTGATGCAAGAAACAAATAACTTATTATCATTGTAAAAGGAACAAGCTAAATTCCATTTATAGTTTTTTCTTTTAAATAGGTAGGAGGACTAGAGCTGCTTCCTCTTCTTCTTCTTCTCTCTCATTCTTTTGTTTGATTTGCACTAAACTTGGAACATAAGAGTTGGAGCACACAACTGGATAGAAAGAATAATGGCTAGTGTTGTTATTTCCTCCAAGATCCACTGTTTTAAAGAAGTCATTCTCTCCAATGATGTTAGCTGCGTTGTAGTATACCTTCTTGGACTTGGTATTGGTAACACTGGCATAAGAAAAAACCACAACCCGTTTCTTCTCTTCATCAATGAAGAAACTGCGAGCTCCAAAACAATCAGAACATGGGATAGCTTCCAAATTAATATCAAAAAATTTGCACCACAACAGCTCATTGGGCTCAATTTTAGTTGTAACCCAAATCCCCACCCCAGACATATACTTGGCCATACTTAAAACCGCGAGTTTCTCTTCTCGAAAACAAGAGATAGGAGTAACCATAGAATTAAGCGGCCTTTCAGACCAGGGCAGAGGAAGCAGCTCTCCAAATCTCTCCGTTGTAAAATCGAAACAGACAAGGAAAGTAGTGTACATCTGATCGTCTCTATCGTGGTCCAAAAAGTAAGTGTTTCCTTTCAGCGATGCGCTGAGACGATGGAAGAAGTATTCTCCGCCCCAGCCCCAGCCCCAGTGTAGAGTGACGACATCACCAAGAGTCCTCCACGAATCGGACTTAATATCGTAGATTTCGCATTCCTTGGAACTATAACAACACCTCAAGATTTTGTGGTTACGGTTGGGGCTCTTGTCGTATCCGAGAGCATATAAGTCTAATCTGCTGTAAGGTTCTCTTCTTCTTCTTGGTTGGATCCACCTTGTTTGTCCCAAATACGGGTTCCAGAGCATGAGGCGGTACTCGTTTGAGTAGTCAACAGTGACGCATAACAACAAGCCGTCGCAGACAAGAACTTTGGATAACTCAACTTCACTATTAGATAAACCAAGTACATCCTTTACAGTGAATTCTTCATGGACATCGAATCTCAATGAACACAGCTTAGAATTCTTTATCATGAACCCTAGAAATGTCTCATCTGCTTTCTCTTTATATAAAAGCCGAGATTTGGATAAAGCGTTCCATCTTTTGCAAGTCGATCTCACTTCTCTTAGAAAAGTAATCGGAACCCTTATGAGTATTTTTTCTACCAGATCGCACGAAAGATCAGAGATTGTCGCCATTGTTTCTACAAGAAACTAGGGTTTTAAGTTCAAAATAAAATAAAATAAACGCACGGAAGAGGACGAAAGCAGGGGGGCCGAACAAGCCAAAACATCAGCCGGGCCGTTTTATTGACAAATATATTTAGACATATACTTGGGCCAGCACAATATATAAGGCCCGTATTTTGTTTTATTATATATATTAATTTTGACAATAAACTAATTTATTAACTTCTCTTTTCCAAATTATTTGACACCATTTATTATAGAAGTACAAAGCATAACTTATATATTTAAACATGTTCTATTATATCGTTTAAATTTTTCACATTTCTTAACTATTTTATTAATTGTATTTATTATAATAATTCAACATTATTTATTTTATGTGTTAATCATGATAATTTCATATATTTGAATGAATTTTCTCCATCTCTAATAATAATTTAAACCAAATAATTAAAAAAATTATTTGTTTACATAATTAACAGGTATCCATTCAAATAATAATTCGTTCTTTCAGATATCATTTTTTAAAGTTTTGAAACTATGCCTCATTAGAATATCATAAATTTTTTGGTGAAACTGGAATAGCTCCTTCCATATGTGGATAAATTTGATTCTGATGTTTAAGAATCTAAAAATAAACAAAACTATGTATTTAGACATATCACTAAACAATTTATACAAATAAATAAAAATTAACATCAGCGCAGATTGAGTTCTAGTAAACATTATTACAAAAGACAAAAGTACATGCATAAACATATTTATCTGAACTTTAGTTTTTTGTTTACATAATTATAACATACATGTATGTTGAGTTTCAGTTTTTGTTCATATTTCTTTCAACCTTTAGTTCTATCTCTCTATATGTTCTCTGGAATACGTTCAAAATCTAGGTAGGAGAAAAATATTCTATTAAACTAAAGCAGGTCAAATGCTTGTCCAACACTTATCCAATATGTTATCATTTTCCATCCCAAAGATTCAATGTGAAGAAGTAAACATTTCACACAGCTGTAACTTATATCTCTGAGATTGCACACTTTGTAGATAACTTGTGACTTTCTAATAAAAAGAAATAAGATATTCGTCTATAGTCAAAATAGAATTGTTGAATTAAAATAATAAAGTTTTCAAATACTTAATATTCGTACGAAATAATTGAACAAGTATATTTTATAACCACAGTCTCTTGTCACATAAAATTTATTTGGAAGGTCTTTGACAAAAGACTCGTAGACGCGGTTTACTCGTACGATTTTTTTTTTTTTTACTCGTACGATTTGTCTTCTTCTTTTTGCTTTGTTTAAGGTTTATTAACCATATTATAAGTGTCGTGATGTTGCACTTTTGGTCCTGGAGGTTTTGAAGATTGAATTGCAAGATTTCGCTACAAAAATACACCAAACTACTTTTGCGTTTCTCAAAAAAAAAAAATTATATGTTTTTTGCCTGTTAAAAAAACCATATACGTGTTGCGAGAGAGTTGACTTGATTCAAAACACCTTTTCACTCAAAAATATAACAGAGTGAAACCTTTCTTGTTAACAATGTTATGTCAATTTAAGTGTGGATTTTTATCCAAAGTAACATTTCAATAAAAGTTGAAATATACAACGTTGGGCTAACACAATTTTTAATACATTTAAATCAGCACTGAGAACATGAAATATACCTACTAGAAGATAGAATACAGTTCAAACAAATTAACTTTAATGTAATAAACAGTTTCTGTTGACATGAAAAAAGAGAAAAGATAAATTTAAATAGAAACCTTGAATTAGTCAAAATCCAATCACATGCATTGGTTCTGCGGCTCTATATATTGTCTTTGAGAACTCATTAGTTACTCCTCACTTCAAACACAAACCAGAAGAAAGTTAGCCACCACAAAGAAATGTCTATCTTCCTTTGTTTCCTCTTACTTTTCCTTCTCTCTTTAATCATCATAAAAAAGCTTTCACCGTCTAAAGGGAAGCTGCCTCCAGGACCTAAGGGTCTTCCAATCATTGGAAACTTGCACCAACTTGGAAGATTTCTTCACAAATCTCTTCACAAAATCTCCCAAGAATATGGACCGGTTATGTCTCTCCGGTTCGGGGTAGTCCCTGTGGTCGTTGTCTCCTCCAAAGAAGGAGCTGAGGAAGTGCTCAAGACTCATGATCTTGAGACATGTAGCCGACCTAAAACAGTAGGCACCGGGTTGTTTACATACAACTTTAAAGACATTGGTTTCGCTCCTTTTGGTGAGACATGGAGAGAGATGAGGAAAATCGCGGTGCTCGAGCTTTTTAGCCAGAAGAAACTCAAGTCTTTCAGATATATTAGAGAGGAAGAGAGTGAAGTGTTGGTCAAGAAAGTATCAAAAGCTGTTGATGAGACACGAAACTCATCATCGGTTAACTTGAGGAAAGTGATTTTCTCCTTCACGGCTAGCATCATTTGTAGACTTGCTTTTGGGCAGAACTTCCACGAGTGTGAGTTCGTGGATATGGAGAGAGTGGAAGAGTTGGTGCTTGAGTCTGAGACTAGCCTTGGATCCCTGGCTTTTGCTGACTTCTTCCCAGCGGGATGGATCATAGACCGGCTCTCTGGCCAGCATTCTAAGGTGAAGAAAGCATTTGCCAAACTCACCACTTTCTTTCAGTATGTGATCGATGATCATTTGAAGACTGGAAAGTCACAAGATCACTCGGACATCATCAGTGCCATGTTGGATATGATTAGTAACCCCACAAAAGCCGATTCTTTCAAAGTCACCGATGACCATCTCAAAGGAGTCATGTCGGTGAGTACTACTAATTTTTAAGTATGGAAGTTTTATATTAAGTTAGGGTTCTAATATAAAATTTTCAATCACGGTTGACCATTTGGACATACGGATGAATGGAAAAATAACTATTTAGAAAAATCTTACATAATCAAATTATAGCTTGGGAGGCACGTAACTTAATATATGAACAGTTATCTCGTTTCTGACAATACGTCAAGGACCGGATCTGACACTGTCCCTTGAAACAGTTGGTTTTGGTTCTCAAATCTTTCAGAAGTTATATGCATAGATTCAGATTTTCCAAATTATGAAAATATTTTATTATTTAAGATTTTAGTATTAATGTTTATGGTTTCAAAATCTAAGATCCGGCTTTGAATAGTTGTAGTAATTTTTTCTGACTTGGTTCACATATTATGCTCCCTAATTAAATTTTGATATCCTATTAAAAATACAAAACCATGAAATGATTTGTATATCATTGGAGTAGGATGTGTTTTTGGCGGGAGTGAACGCTGGAGCAATCACGATGATCTGGACGATGACAGAACTAAGCAGACACCCGAGAGTGATGAAGAAACTGCAAGAAGATATTAGAACAACACTCGGACCCAAAAAGGAGAAAATCACAGAAGAAGATCTAGAGAAAGTTGAGTATTTGAAGCTAGTAATCGAGGAAACATTCAGATTACATCCACCAGCTCCTCTCTTGCTCCCAAGACTAACAATGTCAGACATCAAGATTCAAGGCTACAACATCTCCAAGAACACTATGATCCAAATCAACACTTACGCGATAGGACGCGATCCCAAATACTGGACCAAACCCGACGAGTTCATCCCCGAGAGGTTTGTCGATAGCCCTATCGAATATAAAGGTAAGCATTTTGAGTTATTGCCGTTTGGAGCCGGTCGTAGGATCTGTCCTGGGATGGGCACAGGGATCACCATCGTTGAGCTTGGTCTTCTTAACCTTCTTTACTTCTTTGACTGGAGTTTGCCCGAGGGAATGACCGTTAAAGATATTGATATGGAAGAAGATGGAGCTTTCGTCATCGCCAAGAAAGTTCCTCTAGAGCTCGTTCCAACTCGTCATCGCTGGTGAAGAACGTAATAATGTCAGGCTGAATAATGTTAAATAAGGTTTTTTACAGATTTGTCTACATACTATTGGCGTGGCTTTGTTTTGTCTTTAATTTTTAAGCTTATCATGTCTTTTGATCGGTGTATTACCAAATAATGTTTTAACAATGTCCACAATAAAACTTATTTTGTTATAAAAATTATCGTTCGTTTCTTTTATTGAAAATTTGAATAAAACTTCGTGTTATGCTGACAAAGACAAAAAGAAGTTGACACGACATTAAAGTAATTGCTTCCGCAAGTTTTAAGAAGAAAAAGGCTTAGTAAAGTATAACTTAGTCATACAACTCACAGCTCAGAATTATAATAAAAATGATTTTCAAAAGTATGAAGTCTTCTTTTAGTTACTTGTAAGATACTTTTTAATATTATAAAAGTTAATTACTTGTAAGATACATTACCAAAGACCAAAACTGTGGAGTCAAAACTTCTGTAAGGTTTTTCAAAGATTGAACCGAAGTACTCCCTCCGTTTCTTAAAGAGTGTCGTTGTGACATTTTTCACACAGATTAAAAAAGTTGTTGAAATATATGTAAGTTGTAATTAATTATACCTTTTTGACCAATAATATTTTAGATAAATAAAATTATTTATAAAATCAATGCAGTTTACGATTAATTTTCAGCTGAAAATTAGTATAATTTACATTGGAATTGTAAAGTGACACTCTTTGTGTAACAAGAAAATGAGCTTAGAGTTACACTTATTATGAAACAGAGGAAGTATTAATTATAGTTGTTGGACCCAAAACGTCGTTTGTATTGAAAACATAATTAGTAAATTTTGAAAATTGAATTTGTTTTCTTGTTAAATTAAAAAGAGAGAGGCATTTGAAGAACATTGTTTTAACACCCATTTAACTAATAAAATGAGAAATTAGTTATTTATATTGTGCTTTTAAGAACTTGGAGATATACATACTTTTAAGAAAAACTGAAATTTCGTTAGTAATATTTTATTATGGCATTGCATGATAACAAAATAAATTAGTAAGACTATGGATAAAGATGATAGGTTTGAAGGGGGTTTCCAGTGGTTTTCAATGATACTTTAGAAACTTTAGTTGCACCAAAAAAAAAAAGAATTAGAAATTTGATGATCCACAACATAATGTTTTTTAGTGGTTACACATATCGATCAGTTCTACAATAATGTTTACAATTTTCTATCGACACGTTATGTTGTTGTTTGTTTGGTCAGAGATAGATCTTCAATAACTAAACTATAGAGATATACTCGTATCTCTGGTTATGGCAACTATATATTCAAAATATAATATGTCATCTTTGTGGATCATTTCACTCACTACATATGGTTCTATCCCTTGCGCAAGAAGTCAGATGTGAAAGACATCTTCATTCGATGGAAATCACTTGTCGAGACACGGTTTCAACTCAAACTTCAGACGCTATACTCGGATAATGGCGGTGAGTACATAGCTCTAGCTGACTTCTTAGCCACGGCTGGGGTCTCTCATCTCACAACACCGCCACACACACCGGAGCACAATGGCTTCTCTGAACGGCGTCACCATCACATCGTCGAGACTGGTCTCTCCTTGCTCTCTCACGCCATCATGCCACCATCTTACTGGACTTATGCTCTAGCAACCGCGGTTTATCTCATCAACAGACAGCCAACTCCAACTCTCTCTCTCATCTCTGCTTTTCAAAAACTCTTTGGCTCTGCTCCAAACTACACAAAGTTGCGTGCTTTTGGCTGTCTCTGCTACCCTTGGATCAAGCCTTATAATCATCATAAGCTTGAACCCAAATCCACACCCTGCATCTTCATTGGTTATTCACTTCATCAAAGTGCCTTTCTCTGTCTTGAGCCTTTAACTTCTCGTGTGTATGTCTCTCGACATGTACACTTCGTTGAAACACAGTATCCTTTTCAAAAATTATCTCAACCACCAGCTAAATCCAAGCCAGCTTTCCCCTCTTGGTGCCCGCCAGTCACCAAAGTCCCTATTTCGCCAAACAATCCTCCATCGACAGTACCTCCCCAAGGTTTGAACCCTGATTTGAATGATTTACCTAATGAAACACCTCTTACGGTACCTCCTGTTGTTGTTAATGAGACATTGCAGGAACATAGAACAGAGGTGGCATCAACCTCAACAGAAGCAGCGACTGGACCACTTCCTGAACAGCAGAACAACACTCACAAAATGCTTACACGAGGGAAGAACAAGATCTTCAAACCTACAAAGAAGTTTGGTTTTGCAGTCAAAAAGAAGTTTGGCTTCGTTGTCAACAAGACAACGCTACTCTCTACAGACAACGAGCCTACTACTGTGCTGCAGGCTCTAAAAGATGACAAATGGAGAGGCTCTATGAGTGAGGAGTTCAACTCCCAAGTGAAGCACCGTACTTGGACCTTGGTTCCATACAACTCAAAGTATAATGTTGTGGGTTGTCGATGGGTTTACAGGATAAAGAGGAGGCCAGATGGGACTATAGAGCGACGAAAATCACGGCTAGTTGCTAAGGGATATCATCAACGACCAGGTGTGGACTTCCAGGAAACCTACAGTCCAGTTGTCAAGCAACCTACGGTACTCACTGTTCTCAATCTTGCTGTCTCCAACAACTGGCCTCTGAGACAACTCGATGTAAACAATGCGTTCCCCCAAGGACACCTACATGATGATGTCTACATGGAGCAACCCCCTGGTTTCATTGATCAGGACAAACCCACTCATGTTTGCAAGCTTCATAAGGCGATATATGGCCTCAAACAAGCACCACGTGTGTGGTACATGGAACTCAAGACCTTCCTAGTTCTGTCTGGTTTCAAACAATCACTCTCCGATGCTTCACTCTTCATTCTCATCTCTGGTCCAGTTACCATCTACGTCCTCATCTACGTCGACGATATCATCGTCACTGGAAATACTCCACAACGTGTACAGCAATTCATCTCCATTCTGGCTCAGAAGTTCTCCATTAAGGACTTGGGTGCTCTGTCCTACTTTCTGGGCATCGAAGCTACACGCACACACGCTGGTCTTCTTCTTACACAACGCAAATACATCAATGATCTCTTGGGTCGTGTCAAAATGACTGAAGCAAATCCAGCATCGTCTCCCATGGTGCCTTCAGATCGTCTTCAACTCACTTCTGGTACACCTCTCTCCAATGGTTCAGAATATAGAATGGTGGTTGGGAGTCTTCAGTATCTACACTTCACGCGTCCGGATATCTCCTTCGCAGTCAACAAACTGTCTCAGTTTATGCATCGGCCCACTGATCTTCACTGGCAAGCCGCCAAAAGAGTACTACGTTATTTAGCAGGAACTCGAGATCAAGGCATCTTTCTTCGCAGCAACAATAGTCTCTCCCTTCACGCCTTTTCTGATGCGGACTGGGCAGGAAATCGCGATGATTATACTTCTACAAGTGCCTACATTGTTTATCTTGGCTCAAACCCGATTGTCTGGTCATCCAAAAAGCAGCAAACAGTGGCTCGCTCTTCAACAGAAGCTGAGTACCGATGTGTTGCAGACACTGCTGCAGAACTCCTATGGATCGTCAGTTTACTGCAGGAACTTGGTGTCAAATCAAGCTCTCAACCAGTCATTTACTGTGACAATGTGGGCGCAACATACTTATGTGCAAACCCGGTTTTCCACTCTCGCATGAAACATGTTGCCCTTGCTTATCACTTCATCCGTGAACTAGTTCAGTCAGGCTTCCTCCGTGTTTCACACGTCTCCTCCAAAGATCAGCTAGCAGATGCACTGACAAAACCAGTCTCTCGAAGTACACTGGCCACCAACTCGTTCAAGATGGGACTCTCTACTGGTCGTTCATCTTGAGGGGGCGTATAGAGATATACTCGTATCTCTGGTTATGGCAACTATATATTCATGTATATACTGTAATCAATTCCTTAGGGCTTTCTATTCTCTGTATATACAGCCTATGTACATCACGTTCTTATTCAATACAATACAACATCATCCTCCACATAAACTGTGTGTTTCTGGGACTTATATATACTTCTCCGTCCATACATCAACAAGATATGCCTCCAGAGAGTTGTTTATATCAAAAGTTCCAAACATAATAATAAAAACTTTGATTTAATGGAAAAACCTAACCACATGTATCACTTAAAAGATTTGCCTATTTGAGAACAAATTGCTCTTCACTCCAAAAACAGAGAACAAGAGAGCTAGAAAACAAAAACAAGAAAATGAGTTTCTTATTAAGTTTCCTCTTCCTTCTCTCTTTGTTCTTCTTTAAAAAGTGTATACCTTCGAAAAGGAATCTTCCCCCGGGACCTACAGGTCTTCCCATCGTAGGAAGTTTTCACCAGCTTGGAAAATTGCTTCACAAATCTCTCCACACTTTCTCCTTAAAACATGGACCCGTGATGCTTCTCCGTTTCGGTGTCGTCCCTGTGGTCGTTTTATCCTCCAAAGAAGCAGCTAAAGAAGTCCTCAAAACTCATGATCTAGAGACTTGTAACCGACCTAAGTTGGCCGGTACCAAGTTGTTTAGTTACAATTTCAAAAACATTGGTTTCACTCAGTATGGTGAGGAATGGCGAGAGATTAAAAAGCTTGTTGGACTCGAGCTATTTAGTCCCAAAAAGTAAAAGGTTTTGAAGTACATTAAAGAGGAGGAGAGTGACTTGCTGATCAAGAAATTATCAAACTCTGCTCAAACAGAAGCCCTAGTTGATTTGAAGAAAGCCCTATTCTCCTTCACCGCCGGGATCATATTTAGACTCGCCTTTGGACATAACTTCCGTGAGTGCGAGTTCATAGATATGGAGAAAGTAGAAGAGATGGTAACGCAGGCGCCTTGGCATTCACTGACTTCTTCCCCACGGGTCTTGGATGGCTTATAGACCGGATTTCTGGTCGGCATTCAAGGATGAACGAAGGCTTTTCCAAACTTACTAGTCTCTTCCAACATGTGATCGATGATCATTTAAAGGTTTCACAACCTGAGGAAGACTCAGACCTCGTCAGTGCCATGTTGAATATGGTTAATAAACCCACCAAAACTGGTTCTTTGAAGATCACTTCCGATCATCTCAGAGGAGTCATGTCAGTGAGTGTGCACAAACTTCTTAGTACCAAATTTTATTGTTTCTTAAGGATATAACCTAAAGTATAATAACTTGAGTCGCAGGATACACATCTTATTTTTCGATTTAGTTTCATTTCTTTTTTAGAATAATAAATATTTATATCTCCGTTTTAAATTCTATTTGATATATATATATATAAACAATTTATTACTGGATTATTTTCATTTCTAAATTAGTATATAATAGCTAATTAAGTTATAATTATATTTTGAATATTTTATATTTTTAATTATTATAAAATACATAAATTACATAATAGTAATAATAAAATTTGAATAATTTTAAAAGAATTGATCTGACAATACTATCCTTAAAAAAGATTTTAAAAACTTAAATTTTTCAATAGCAAAAATTATAAATAACACAAGTGAAAATTAGTTTCAAACAATGTTATTTTAACAAAATAGAAATGTAAATAATTAGGTTTGTAATCCATTCAGGATGTATTTTTAGCGGGAGTTAACGCGGGAGTAATCACTATGATATGGACAATGACAGAACTAATCAGACATCCGAGAGTGATGAAGAAACTCCAAGAAGAGATACGAACAACACTAGGATCCAACAAAGAGAGAATCACAGAAGAAGATCTTGAGAAAGTTGAGTACATGAAGTTAGTGATCAAAGAATCATTCAGATTACATCCACCTGCTCCTCTCTTGCTCCCAAGACAAACAATGTCGGACATCAAGATCCTAGGCTACAACATTCCTAAGAACACCATGATCCAAGTCAACACTTACGCGATAGGACGTGATCCCAGATGTTGGAATAGCCCTGAAGAGTTCATTCCCGAGAGGTTTTTAAACACCTCTATCAACTACAAAGGTCAGAATTTTGAGTTCTTGCCCTTTGGAGCTGGTCGTAGGAGCTGTCCCGGGATGGCCTTGGGAATCACTAATGTCGAGCTTAGCCTTCTTAACCTTCTTTGCTTCTTTGATTGGAGTTTACCCGATGGAAGGAAAATTGTAGACATCGACATGGACGAAGTCGGATCTTTAAACATCGGCAAGAAAGTGCCTCTTGTGCTCGCACCAATTCTTCATAACTGGTGAACCAATGCAATAATACTACTATATACAATATAAGATCAATATTTGTATGTGTTTGCCTGTTTTATAATAAACGTCTTGGTATTCATTTTGCATTTGTCTTTTCTTTTACTTACTGGCTGGTTTGTTTTGTGAATCGAAAAAGTATATTTATGTTCATAATGTTTGTATCTTCAGTCAGTCTTATGCTGATCAAGTATAACTGAACAGAACATGAGACCATGAGTGTCTGAAGTGCTGAAGAAGATTCAGGACGCAATGAGGATGGAGAAGGAGCATTCCTCAGCTTGCAACTAGGGATGTCAACTGGACACTCTGTCGACGGACGTCCATGTCCAAATTAATATGGACTAATATGGACATGTCCAAATTAATATGGACTAATATGGACATTTCCAAATCCGTCCAAAATATTTTGTTGTCCAACTAGACAACGCCTAAATACGCCCAAAGACCAATGGACAAGATCAGATAGACATGGATCGTCTAAATCATTAAAATGTCTAGGGTTTTTAATTGGGAAAAAATCACTCTTATCTCTCGATCTCATATCTCTCGATCCCGAGCTCTCCATGACTCCATCTCTCTCGATCTCGAGCTCTCCATCTCTCTGACGAAAACCCATATCCGACGAGCTCTCTATCTTCTCCGACGAGCTCTCTCTCTTTTCCGACGCGAGCTCTCTCTCTTCTCCGACGCGAGCTCTCCATGACTCCATCTCTCTCGATTTCGAGCTCTCCATCTCTCTGACGAAAATCTATCTCCGTCGAGCGTTCTCTCTCTTCTCCGACGAGCTCTCTCTCTCTTCTCCGACGAGCTCTCTCTCTTCTCATCGGAAATCCATCTCGAGCTCTCTCTATCTTCTCATCGGAAACCCATCTTGAGCTCTCTCTTTCTCTCTTTAAGGTATATTGAAGTTTCAAGCTTTTTGAATGCTCTCTGTTGTTTACAGGATGCTTGGATATGACGTTTTTTTCTTGTTTAAATAAGTTTAAGTACCCTTTTGTAAAACATGGAGTTTAAATCTAAGTATTTTTTTCAGTCTTTTGTGAAACATGGAGTTTAAATCTAAGTATCTGTTGTTATATATAAAATTTATAATTTGCATATTTTTTTACATCAAGTGGGCGAACTGGACTCTATGGACAGTCCAACTGGACATGGTCCTATTTGGACATGGACTATTTGGGCATGGTCCTATTTGGACATCAAGACCAAAAACGCCCAAAACAAAGCCCATCTCCAAAAATGCCCAAAACAAAGCCCATCTAGACACGTCCACTTCCGTCCGGACAGCCCAATTGACATCCCTACTTACAACATTGGAATGTTGTTGAAATTATGTAGTTGATGTCTTTATTACATCCAACATTGGAATGCTCTAGTGTAACTAGTGATGACTTTGAGATATGCTTTTAGTCTCCATTCTCCAATGAACATAAGTACACTCAGGAAGTGATTACACGTTTAGTATTGTCAGAGATGTAAACTACAGTTTTTGCTTCACTATCTCAATGTTATATCAAAGCTTTGTTGGGTTTTCTTCACCTCTGAAAACATATCTAAAAAGCCACTGATGCATTACATAATAAGCATTCAAGATACTACAGGAAACATACTTAAAAGCCACAAATTCATCACACAATAAGCATTCAGATACTACAAGAAACATACTTAAAAGAAAGTCACAAAGGCATACTAAACCATAGAACTCAACTCATGATAATGATGATGATGATGGTGATGAACTGATGAAGAGAGACTCAACCACGTGTGGCTGTGACTTTGATCGAGTGAACTTTCTTCCTGACATGAAGCATCTCGCAGTGGACTGTATCTTGCTCTCTGACCCTGTTCCTTCTGCAAACCCTGTTCCATCCTTTGAAGCAAACCCTACCATCAGGCATTTTCCCTCTTTCCCCTTTCATGACCCCTTCTGCATCAATGTACTTGATGCTGTCTCCAAACGTAAGCCCATGTTCATTAACCACATTTGCTGGAATTAGCTTCACAAAATAAAACATGTGTAAGCCATATCGAAAGAAGGAAAAGGATTAACAGTAAACGAATCTAAAGTCCTTTCTCTACCAGCTCATATATCCTCTGCTTGAGTTTGGTAGTAAAACATGGATTTCCAGTGACCTCCATACTCAAAACCCCTGCAACAACAGAGGCAAGACATGCTTTAGTAATGGCTTTGTGTGTTTACTAGTAACTACCAAGAATAACATTCTCACCTGCAGCATCATCTGATACTGTCACGTTGCTGCTAACATCTGAATCAGAAGAATCTTCTTCTTCTTCACTTCCATCAGAATCATCATCAGAAATATCCACTGTCTCCACCACTGCTCTTGTCTCTTTACAACCACAATGACCGTAGACACTCACTTCAAACGTGTGGTGGCCATCATAGACAAAGGTCAAGAACTCACCGTCCTTGAGTTCATGGTCCTCTGCAAATTTGGACCATCCAGATGTGAAATAAGCACAGTCACGGATCTTGGTGAAGCTCACAGTCCAAACTCCACCTCCAGTGCCTTGGAGCTTAGCTCTCTGTGGAAGTGGATCTTCAAGATGCTCATTAAAGGACATGGGAATCCCCTGAAACATCATAAACAAAGAAGAACCTTTTCTATCACTTTCACTTGATCTCTATCTTACTACTTGATGCAGGAAACATGACAAAGACAAAATCCAGTGCTAGCTGCTAAGTCACTAAAGAGGCTTTCCTTAAGCCATAACTCTCTAGCTACTGCTAGAGGCTAGAGCTTCCTAAAAGTCTAAGACTTTTACTTGGTGAAAGAAGAAACAAAAAAGAGAGAAAGAGGGAAGATATGTACCATTGATTCAGAGGCTGTTTCCGAGAAGAAAACCTTGAAGAAACGAGGAAGAACATCGTCTTCATTTTCATCCATGGAGGACAATGGAAGAGATAGAGCAAGTGTTTAAAAAATGAGTGTTACTTTTGCAGAGACAGGGAGAGAGAGAAAGAGAAAGAGATATGAGAGACTGTGAAGCAGTGAAGGAGAGAACGAGTCAAGAGAAATGAGTCGAAAGCTTTGAAGAAAAGGACAGAGTTGTTTTACATATCATGTTGAATACATCAACCAAAGTTCATTAATTTACTTTCTGCTGCTTCTGTCTGGAACATACTAATAAGTAGTCTACTTTGAGACTAAAGCAATGTTACTTTCCTTTTGAGTTGTACTAACACATGTTGACCATACTATAAGTAGTTTACTTTGAGACTAAAGCAATGTTTCTTTTTCGTCTGATTACTCTGTGAACCATCAATACACGTTATCGCATTGACACAGACATCTATGCATCCCTGAGGATGAGTTTGTTTGCAGACTCCAACTTTTAATTTTCTTTTCTTGATATTGTAAAACTAAGTTTTTATCATATAAACTAGTTTGATTTAAATTTCTCTAAAGCACAATTGATAAATATTACTGTTTTTTTTTTACTTAAGGGATGGGTTACATTACATAAGAATCTAACATGCAGGGAGGAGGGGGGTAAGTTCTATTAAAAGAAAAGAAGAGAACACAACTCCAATAACTATTGACTCCTTAAGGCATCATCATCTTGATTCCGTCACCCCTCAAGTTGATCCTCTGCATTGATTTTGGAATACAATTTGTTTTGCAGTTTTGGAGTCGAGGCAGAGACAAGCCTTGAACTTGCTGCCTTGGTTCTTACATTCGACGACTCTTGTATCGGTGACTTTCCAACCTTCTTACCTGCAGATGAAGATGATCCCTGTCTACCCTGTTTACCAAAGAGAGAGAGACATCAGAGAATACTTACAGAGCTGGTTTCAATCATAGAACAACCATAATTGCAAATTTGGTCTCTGTTTTTTTTGTCATGAATTTTGGGAACTTACTCCATCAAAGAAGCCGATTTTTGGTGATGGCACACGGAGACCTGATTGTTTCACGGAACCTGGAGGAGCCAAACCACCATTGATAGCCGAAACTCGCTTGGTGCCTTCCTTAGCATCAGCTTGAACAACAGATGCATCTGTAGAGTTCTTGAGAGCCCTCACGGTATCATTCGCAGGAGCCTTTTCACCAGAGACGGTTTTCTGGATAGTTTTAGCCGTTTGACTAGTTGCAGAAGCTCGTGATGACTCTGATGAACAGTCACTGATAGAACCAGCAGATGAAAGGTTGGACTTGGTTGTCTTCTTGGTTGGTTGGGGTGGGATTCTCGGCTGGCCCATACTACCTCTAGATGTAGATTTATTCGCCAATGACTGGGAAGCTATTATTCTGGAACTTGACTCATTCTTCTTCTTTATCTGATTTAGAGAAGATTTGTGAGAAGCGCTGGATGAAGCAGCACTGGCACAGCTCTCTAGCGAAGAGCAGGAAGATGTCAATTCATTCTTTGAGGCAGCTGAAGCACGCAAAGTTGACTTAAGTACAGCAGGTTTTGGCAATGTGGGTCTTCGTGAAATGGATACTCTAGGACCCAATGGCTCTTTACCTGCATATATTCAAGGTCATCAAATATGGGACGAAACAGACAAGTAATACAAACCTTTACGACAAAGAGTACTGAGACTAACCCGCAGGTAATTTGGAATCTTTTTCGAGTTTAGTTTTGTTAACATCTAGTGAAGCCCTGCTCGTTGATGTAGTTGACAAAAGCCTGACTTTGCCGAGTCTGTTAGGTGCTTTGGAAACGGATGTACTGAGACCTCTTGTAGCGGAAACAGGCTGTATATCAGGTAAGCCAGGACAAGTTATAACAAGCTCCTAATTGATAAACTTAAAGAGACAGTTGTTACAGTTCGACTTCATTAATCACCAGACGAACCCATTATTATCAAATTGTCAGATAAAACATAAGATTAACACGTAAATCATGTAGGCTGTAGTTAATATGCACCTGAACGTGAATGAGGATGATATACCTGTTTTGTTGTCTTCCCTGGTCCGTTTGCTCTAATACTCAGCTTTTTAGGACTGGCTTTGGGTTTCATCTAAGAATAAATAAATAATCAAAGAAAGGTTAGGAGAGGAGGAAGGTCAAGAAAAGGCACTAGGCGCAGTTGTTAGCAGAATTACCTTCTCCTGAGAGGCAAGGACGTCCACTGTACTTGGAGCTGGAAGTTCAAACACGGTATGCAAAAGACGGTTAACTTGGAAACAAAAGTTAACATAAATGTAAACACCTTGAAACAGTAACTTCCAATGACATAAAACTAAAACACAGTAGCTAGCTAGCTAGCTATAAACTCTTCAATAAGTAGATGGAAAACTTGGCATCTAAAGGTAGCTCACATTGGATACTAGCTCTCCAAGAAGCCATTAAGAGAAAGACGTAGAGAAACTGCTTCATAACTGTGAAGGCCCTAATGGTGGAGAAAGCACAAACAAAGGACTAAAAGGTAGACGTACTGCTATGTAGAAAGCCACTAAAAGACTAAAGCTCGAGCTAGACCACAGAAACTGACTACATTTAAATATACATGCATGCTCATGTGGGGTAAAGGTATATATCCCCTTAAACAGGCGAAGCTAGTTCCTTTCCCCTCTACACAAGAGAAATAGTAAAAGATGACTTACTTGGACTGGTCGCTACTTCAATTGATACCAGATCTTTATCATTTCCAGGTGTAGGAGCATCAGACATTTTAGCAGACCTTTGAATAGACGCTCTAACATCTTCAAACAAAACAAACTCCTGACTGTTATCCACAGTGCAGTCACTCTGAAATGTAGAAATGGATTCCGTAGATCTGTTAACATCCTCTTGAATAGTCGGCAAACCCTTCCTCTCACTCTTATGGTTGCTTTCCATCATACTGGATAGCTCTTCAGGTTCCAAAACACCTGATTTTTTTTTGACAAATACACCAATTAGCCAAACTCACTTAAAAGCGTAAAAACAAAAGGGTAGGGTGGTTCGAAAATTCCAATTAAACACCTTCGCTAGTGAAGAAGGCATTGTCCCAGGCAAGACTTTTGCGCAAGTTATACTTCCCACTCTTGACCACCTTCTGAGGCTCAGGCGACTCACGAGGTTGAAGCATATCTTCCTTCTCTTCTACTGAAGATACCAGTATCTCTTCTTCATCATCGCAGGGCTCTGTCTCCCTCAAGAAAGCTCGATCCTTTTCTTCTTTCAAACACTTCTCATCCTCATCTGCCTCTGAATGTTAACCATGAAAAAGAGGGTTAACCACAATGTAAGCAGCAAAAGACCAAAACTTTACTAAGCACAAATCAAGCGAAAGTCTCTACAGTGAAAGCAGATTCGGAGAGTTAAACAAAACCCAGAACCCGATCAAAAACGCTAATTTTACCGGAAAACTCGTAGCTGGTGGGATTGGGAAAGGAGGAGAAGAGGAGGCTATCGTCCTCAGCAGCGACATCAATCAGACCAAGGCCATCGACCTCGCCCTCGCTTTTCTTGTTCTCGTTGTCTTCCATCAACAGAGAGAGATAATTGAGATGACTAATCGAAATGACCCCAGATCCCCCCAGTGATTTTGAGATTTTGAATGAACAAGTGATTCCTTTTCTTCCCACCTATCTCAAGAGATCGAGGGTTTTTGAGTTAGTGAGCGCGGTTAGTTGTTTCTTCCCAATCCCTGGATCGATTCGGTTTTTTCCGGTTTAGGTACTTTTTAAGGATGTAATCAGTCGGTTCACTCTAATTCTTGAACCCAGATTTATAAACCCCAACCAATTCCAACTAAACCGTATCAGTATATATCCTTCACTCCCCCCGTAGACACCACACCACTGAATTCAAGTGTAGAACAAATATAAAACTAATTGTTTTTTTTTAATGAAACAAAGCCAAAGCAAGTGCAAATAAATCAATAAGGCTTTCTTCTTAAGACCGAAAGTTAAAGAAACTAAAACAATCAAATGTAGAAACAAAGTTGCTTCTCAATTCTCATCTTTTGAGCAAACTACTACAACACAATCATGTACAGAGATACCACAATTCAAATATATGATCTCAGACACAAGAACATGAATAGATGAATCTCCAGAGATTGTGATGAATATTCTTCTACTACTACTCTGCGTTCGGCATTTGAACCATCATATGCGAAGAGCCCTGCAGTTTACAAAAAAAAAAAAAAAAAAACAGTTTAATCAGTTTTTCATTTGGTAATTTCATGGTGATGCATATGTAATATTTCATCAAGTACATTACAGTCGTTTTAAGCTCTTATGTGTACTCTTATTCCTCCTCTATGTGAGCGTACATAATAAGTAAAAAATAGCCTTTGACTAAGCGAAAGCACTTACTTGAGAGTTTCCATAATGACCCTGTGAGAAAGAGCCTTGCTGCTGACCATGCTGCAGAAACTGTTCAGAAAGGGTAAAGACGGGGAAATTTTTTAAACTAAGTCTCCACACAGAACATAAGCAGAAATCACAATGCGGAAAAAAGAAAAGATACGTAAATTGGAGAGATTACTTACTTGGCTTGGTTGACCATCTCTCTTAGCACTCGATTCCCCGCCTTTTCCTGATCCCTTGTTGTCACCCTATATTCAGACAGATAACGATGTCAGAGACAATACTAATGAGATAAATTCATCCAACATATGCCTCCGAAAGAGAAGCCACATATATCTCAAAAAGATTGCAATAAGATTATGAAAAATGAGAGAACCACTGACCTCCATCTGCAAGATTCCAATCCATATCGCATACAAGGAAAAAAAACATAAAGAGACAGTTAGTGAGCTAGATGCACAAAAACTCATTCATGTATCACCACAGTTCCCACATACCTCCCTGTATCTCGTCAGGTAAAACTTGAGGGGCTCAACGTACTCTTCGAATCCCAAAGTGGTCATAGCCCAAAGCAAATCATCTCCATTAATAGTCTTCCTCTTCTCTCTCTGACACTTATCACTCGCTCTGCTTGTCAAAAATATACACAACACTCATCAAAAAAAAAAACAACCTCATGACAACATAGTGAACTCATAACAGTGAAAGGAATATAAAAACAGAATATTCCAATCAATCTCTCCCTCCCAACAAAAATCAGATAATTAACTCAAAACCCTAAATCCCAATTCAAAGTTCCACTTACTCGCTGGTGACGAAGCTGATGAACTCAGAGACGCATTCCTGCATCGTCTCTTTAGCATCCTTAGCGATCTTCCCGTTAGCAGGCAAACCCCTCTTCATGATTCGGCTTATGTTAGCGATCGGGAGGAACCTATCCTGCTCGCGAACGTTCATCGACCTCGGGCTCTGATCTCCGCCGCTCTCGTGGCTTCCGCCGCCTCCTACTCCGGGACTCATCCCCGACGACTTCGCTTGCGAATCCGCCATCTACGACAATCAATCAAAAGGCTGTTAAGAAACAACATTCATTCTCCCCCCACGAGAAAACAGACAGTGAGAGGAGAATCAAACGAATAAACCTGAGTTTGAAAAAGGCGGGAGAGAGTGAGGATGGTCGGAGGAGAAAGAGGGAGATTGATCGGACGCTGGAGAAGACAAGAGGCGAGAAGCTCTGCGATTGCGAGATTAGGGATTTAGACTTTTTTATCACCGTCCATTTATTATTTATATAATTACTGTATATTCTCTTTTTTTGTTTCTAGGTTCTTTTTCCCCTAAAATGCATGGAAACATATCAAAAAATAATAAGCATGCGGGTTGGTTAGTTCGGTTTAGCCGGTTAGTTCAATAATTTTAGATTTTCTTTAATTTTGATTAAATTCAGTTAAATTCTGATAATTTTGATTATTTATAGTTCAAAATATATTAGTATAAGTTGATCAGGTTTAAAATATATAAAAAATGAGCTAACCAATTGTTAAATCGAACTGATTAGATTAAATTTTAAAATGTGCCCGGACATAATCTGAAAACCAATTTTTTGGTTCACTGCATAATGTTTAAAACTATTTAAGTACTACTATTCTCTATGTTTCAAAATAAATTACTTTAATCATGGAGATTTAAGAATTTGCATAACTGATTACTGTATTTATATTTAATGTATAATTAATTAAATAATAATGATTTAAATAAAAAAAATTATTTGTTATTCAATATGATAAAAAAAAATTAATGTACAAAATTACATTGAAATTATAAAATAACATTTATTTTTAAACAAAATAAAACTAACTAAACTTATATACTTATTATAAAACAGAGCGAGTAGTAGTTTGTTTAGTTTTACCATATTATTGTTGAGTTTGAATATATTATTATTTTATTTTATATTCTCTTCGTTTCATAATAGATGATGTTTTATAAATATAATTTTGTTTCAGATTAGATGGATTTTTGAAATTTTAAGGTTATTTTAATTATATTGAAAACTGTTTAACCAATTAGATTTTACCGTTTTTTTCTATTATTGGTTAATTGATTTTAAAATTATATTTTTAAAATATATTTTATTAAAAATATAATTTTCTTAATCTTTGTGCATTATGAAACAGAGGGGGTGTGATATTAATACCTAGAGCTCAAAAACTGCCATTTTGAAAACTAATAAAATAGACAATGTAATTCATTTAGGTCCACGGAGAGCAATGTAGTTTATTTAGTGACCAAGTTCCAAACCAAAAATAACCTGGAGGTCTTTGATTCTTGAATGCAAAAACATCAATTTAACAATACAGTTTTCAACACCAAATGAGGCACAACACTTACAAGAAGAAGAGAAAATAAATTTATAGAAATCAAATCGAATTTTACAAATTTACAAACAATAGCAATGCCAATTTTTTTCAATATCTTAAAATAAAACCAAAACAAAGAATCATATTATTACTTGTGGTTTTTCTTGAGTAACACACCAAACTTCTTCAACATTTTACCATTCTCAATAGAATCAGTTCTCTCCTCTTCACTGTTCAGTATAGACGCCGCCGTCTCAGCCGCTTTCCTCCACTGCTCACACTGAACCTTCACTCTTCTTAGCTCAGCTTCCATGGCTTCATTGTTTGCGGTCTCAACTCTCTTCTCCATTTCACTTCTCAGCCTCTGCAACTCCATCTCCTTATCAACCAAACACCCTCTCACTTCCACTAAATCTGACTCGAGCTTCTTGAAATCTTCAGCAACTTCACATCCTTTGCTCAAAGCCTCAGTTTCAGTTCTCTTCAGCTCTTCAGCTAACTCTGCCTCTCTCTGTGCACATTTTGTCTTAACCGCCTCTGCTTGTTCGTAAGCGCTTCTTATCTGCAACGTGCTCTGTATATACTCATCTTGGTACCTTCTCTCCGCTGCTTCAACAGCAGATTTCAACTGGCTTATCTCTTGCCTCGCAAGTTCCATTGCTTCTTTCAGAGTTTCCACTTCCCCTGATGATGATGAGTCTCTAACGAGTTTCTCTAAAGACCTTACCTCAAACCTAGACTTCTCTAGCTCAGACTCAGTCTCGAAGAGCTTTGACTTCAGCTTCTGAACCTCGGTAATGGCACAAGACAGAGCAGCCGAGTCCATTCCGTGTTGTCTCTTCATAGCATCAACCTCAGATTGCCACGTCTTGTCTCGCTCCTGTGAGAGTTTACGCAGCTCCTCGATTCTTGAATCTTCCGAGGTATTGATCTCCATTAGCTGATGCTTGGCTTCTTCAGCTTCTTGTTTAGCTTCCCTCTTCAATGCTTCTGACCTGTTTAGCTCTTCCTTCGCCTTCTTAAGCTCTTCTTGAAGCTGAGTAACCTGAGATTCAAGCTCTGGTATCCTTCCTGTCCTTTTCTTCTGAATCTTGAAAAAACATCAACAATAGGTCATTCGAAAAATCAAGAATCTTTCATATCAATGTAACTAACTACAAGAGTATACCTCATTGAGAGGGATTCTTGGAGAGCGGCGATCGGCAGAAGCTACTTTAGGGGTTTGAGTTTTTGGTGATGTTTTGGTTTTTGGATCAGGTTCTGTTCCGCTTGGCTTAACTCTCCTAGCAAGTTTGGGAGCTGGTAATGAAGATTTCTTCTGAGGGAGCTCCAAAGAACCAGGCCTATCAATCACAAGAACATCAAGAACATTGCAAAAGTATAAAAATAAAAGAATTTCCAAGAAACATGATGAGATCACTACCTTGATTTTGTAGTTTGCATTTTCTTGGGATCAAGAGTTTAAAACCCTCTTGGTGTTGTGTGTAATGATTGCTTCTTATCTGACAAAACTACATGAAGACAAAGTGGATGTGTGAAAAAGAAGCAAAAGAGGAAACTGGAAGTAGAAAAGATTATCATAAGGATATATACAACATACTCAAAGGTAATAGAAAGCTTAAGCAAAGTGTACAAATAACAAATAAAAAGAGTTAGAATATAGTATACATTATGAGTTAGCTTCAAAGAGACTACTATTGCCACCAAACGAAAGGTGTAGAGACCGAAAGATAATACATTCTGAGGTCTTATTTAGAAGAGAAGTAGCCGTCAATGTGATGCATCAAATCAAAACAAAGATAAACCCTATTACAAGCAAAGAAAGCTCCATATCTTACACATAATCTTTTTCGGTTGTTAAGTCACCAATTTTTCTGGTTTTTTTTTGTTTTTACTTTCAGAAGAAAAAATGGAATTATGTGAGAGAAGAGACAATATCTTGGCATTTAGTCAATGTGAGATTTTTGTTTTATTAGGTGGATCTTCCCAAAAAAAGAAACACAGATCCAAAAAGTTACAATACCCAGAAAATTAATCATTTACATATCACCTAAAACTAGAATCTTTTAACATATTCTGCAAAAAGGAGATTAAAACAAACAACAAAAATACTTTTTGCTTTTTGCAGGAAGAATAATAAAAACTTCACTGAATTTGAGTAGAGGTAAAGCATATATAAACCTTAAACTCATACAATTCTACAGCAAACACAAACATGTAAAGTTACCTAGAAACGCAAAAAGAATGTTGCGTTCTAACTGTGATCACATTCAAAACCTGAAGAATGATAAGGTTTTCACAAATCAAGGAAAATATCAATTTAGGATTGGTAACAAATCATGTGAATGAATAAAAAAATTAAAGGAGAGAAATATTCTTTTGACAAAGTCGTGAAGAAATATTCTTTTTACCTGCACCGTCGATTTAGCTTCCTTTTGTTGAATAAATCGAACTAATAGAAAGAAGGAAAAAAAGACAAACGAAATTGAAGAATTGCAAAATGAAGTTTTAGAACTGATCTTCAGACATCACTCGTCGGATTGCCTTTTTTTCTCAGTGAGCAGCAACATTAGTTTTCAACAAAGTTGAAAAATAAATACTAATAAATACTATTATCAAAAATAACCCCAAAAGTAATGATTGTGTTGTTTCCACATCTCTTCCTTTACTTCGAATATTTATTTTTTGTAAACCTTTTCACATTAGTGGCATACATTTGACCTTGGATTCGTTTTCGTTCAACTGAAAACTCCATTTAGCTATTTGGAATCATCATTAAATTCTCATGGGGGTTTGATAATGTCATCACCAAAATATTAGGGGGCTATTCTGGAAATAATCGAGAGAATGAAACGAAAAGTAAAAGAACGTGGAAGAGGCGTTTTTTTCGCTACGCGCTTGTTGACGGCCCCGAGTCACGTGCCATTGTTCGGCCTCATATTGCTCCACTTTAGAACGGTCACGCAACACTAGTCACAAAACAAAGACAATCCTATCATTTTTTCTGTAATTATAAAATCTACATTTCTTTTTAGATTTAATTTAACAGCCTTTTGATCATGTTATCATGTTGTGGACCAGATGGTCCACATCTTGGGTATGAATTATCTTACATTCGAATTATTGTCTTTAGTTTAGTAAGTCACATGTTACAGTTTCATCATACCCATTGATCGGCTGGAACACGTGTTGTTGATAAATGATAATATAAATTGAAGAACAATTGTCTAACCTCATTTGATGGGCTACCAACTAAACTTGAGGCCCATTTCATGTTTCACCACTGGTTTAAGCTAATTGAACCAAAGACTAAACCGTCACCAGAATTTGAACCACTGTAATACACTTGAAAAAAACAGAATCTAACTGTAATTCACGTCTTTGTGTTTCGAACTTGGGGAAGATTACATGGTTTCAGTCTCTTTATTTTTCATAGTTTCTACTGCAAAATCGGTAATGCTTTGCTCATGTTAATTGAAAGATCGAAACTTTGGTGTAGCTTTTGTGTGTTCTGACATTGCACACCACCTGCTCGATAAAATGTCTGCAATATTTACTTGTCCACATAGGTACCTCATCTAATGCCACCTGTGATAGAAAGTCTTGCTTGAACTTAAAAGTGATTATTAATGATGAATATTCTTTATTCTTGAGTTTTTAACTGGTCTGTGTTGAGCTCTAATGAGCTTTCAGTCCATTGGTTTATTATTATTCTTAGCAGTAGTTTATGCAAGTTTTGATTTTTTTTTCGGTTTACTTTGAACCTTTTCAACAAGAAACCATGACACAACGTCACCACTCTGTTTCTGAGACATCATTGTATCCTGTGAAAATGTCTATATATTGAGTATTTCTTTTGTCTTCTACGAAACAGGTTCATGTCCTGATAGCCAGTTTTGGAGGAGGGCTAACTTCTTGTTCGGCTACATAAGAGTTTGCAGATGACTTCTTGTGCATTTACTAACATGTATGCTTCTCTGAATGACATCTCTTTCAAGCTGAACCTTCCACACACGTTCCTTTCGCAAGGAGGTGTTTCCTAGGAGCAAAAGAAACTTTGATCGAAATGGAAAAAATGTTAAGATCAGGAGCTAAAGCTGCCTTCAAAAACAGCCAGATACCGGCGAGATTAAGTGTGGTCTCAACCATCAAGACCGAAGAGTCGATGAATGATCACATCGACTCCCTCTGTAAACAAAAATTTTACAGGGAAGCAATGGAAGCGTTTGACTTTGCACAGAAGAACCCAAGCTTCAAGATAAGGTTAAAGACCTATGGTTCTCTAATTTGTGCTTGCTCTTCTTCTAGGTCTCTAGCACAAGGCAGAAAGATACACGATCAAATTCTGAAGTCCGACTGCAAGCATGACACTGTTCTCAACAATCACATTCTAAGCATGTATGGGAAATGCGGCTCGCTGAGGGACGCTAGAGAAGTTTTCGATTCTATGCCTCAGAGGAACTTGGTTTCTTACACATCTGTGATTACTGGCTACTCGCAGAACGGTCAGGAAAGGGAGGCGATCAAACTGTACATGGAAATGCTTCGGGCAGGTTTAGTTCCTGACCAGTTCTCATTTGGAAGCATCATCAAAGCCTGTGCCAGTGCTGGTGATGCTGTGTTAGGGAAACAACTGCATACTCAAGTCATCAAGCTGGAACCCAGTTCTAGTCTTTTTGCTCAAAATGCTTTGATTGCTATGTATGTTAGCTTTGGTCGAATTACAGATGCAAGGAAAGTGTTCTGTGGCATCCCAGTGAAGGATGTAATCTCCTGGGGTTCAATCATCGCAGGTTACTCGCAACTTGGGTACGAGTTTGAGGCACTGGGGCACTTAAAAGATATGTTGTCTTATGGTGTTTTCCAGCCAAACGAATATATATTTGGTAGCTCTTTAAAAGCTTGCAGCAGTCTTCTTCGACCAGATTATGGAAGCCAGATACATGGTTTGTGCATTAAGTCTGGCTTCTCTGAAGACGCGTTTGCAGGCTGCTCTTTCTGTGACATGTATGCTAGATGCGGTTTTCTGAGCTCTGCGAGGAGAGTGTTTTATCAGATAGGAAGGCCTGACACCGCATCATGGAACGTGATTATAGCTGGACTTGCGAATAACGGCTACGCTGATGAGGCTGTGTCGTTTTTCTCTCAGATGAGGAACTCTGGTTATGCTCCTGATGCTACCTCCTTGCGTTCCTTGCTCTGTGGTCAGACAAACGAAATGGGTCTGCGTCAAGGCAGGCAGATTCACTCTTTCATCGTCAAGTACGGTTTGGTTACAGATCTTTCGGTCTGCAACTCTCTGCTTACCATGTACAGCTGCTGCTCGGATTTGTACTGTTGTTTTAAGATGTTTGAAGACTTAAGAAACGAAGCAGATTCGGTTTCTTGGAATGCTATTCTGACGGCGTGTTTGCGACATGAACAGCCAGCAGAGGTGTTGAGATTGTTTAAGATGATGCTTGTCTCTGAATGTGTGACAGATCACATAACCATGGGTAATCTGTTACGTGCTTGTGTGGAAATCTCCTCTTTAAAACTAGGAAGTCAAGTCCATTGCTATAATTTTAAAACTGGCTTGGTTCTTGAACAGTTTATAACAAATGGATTGATTGATATGTATGCCAAGTGTGGGTCATTGGAGCAAGCGAGAAGGGTGTTTGATTCAATGGATAACAAAGACGTTGTTTCCTGGAGCACTTTGATAGTTGGATATGCACAGTCTGGATTTGGAGAAGAAGCTCTCACATTGTTCAAGGCAATGAAAAGTTCAGGCATAGAGCCAAACCATGTAACGTTCGTCGGTGTTCTTACTGCTTGTAGTCATGTTGGGTTGGTGGAAGAAGGCTTGAAGCTGTATGCTATCATGCAAAGTGAACACCGGATCGCACCGACGAAAGAGCACTGCTCTTGCGTAGTCGACTTGCTAGCTCGTGCTGGACATTTAGATGAAGCTGAGAAATTCATCGATGAAATGAAGTTGGAACCTGATGTGGTCGTGTGGAAGACTCTACTCTCTGCTTGTAAAACCCAAGGAAACGTTGATCTCGCTCGAAAAGCTGCTGAAAACATTCTGAACATCGATCCTTTTAACTCTACAGCTCATGTATTGCTCTGTGGGATACACGCTTCTTCTGGAAACTGGGAAGATGCAGCGTTGCTGAGGAGCTCGATGAAAAGACATGATGTTAAGAAGGTTCCGGGACAGAGCTGGATTGAAGTTAAGGATGAAAGGCATGTATTCTTTGCTGAGGACGTTCTTCATCCAGAGAGGGATGATATATATGCAGTCTTGCATAACGTTTCGGTTGAGATGCTTGATGAGAGTAGGCCGCAACACAAGAGAAGACTCCAGTTTATACATTAGAGTGGATACATTCTTAACTTCTGGTAACATTAGAGGCGTTTTGTGAAGTCATATGTAACAATATGAAGAAATGTAGAGGCTTTAGATGTGATTATTACTGCTCTTTCATAAAAAATGTCATTTTGATATTATTATTTTTTGTTACTCAAAGAATCTATTCTGTTAAAAATGAAAAATATTTGCCTATTTTAAGTGATTTTTTACAGATTTTCTTTCCATTATGTGAACTATAGCTTACGAGTGATCTATTATGTAAACTATTGCTTACAAGTGATCTATTATGAACAGGGTTTAAAGAGAGGATACTCATGTAGAAACGTTACTTGAAACTCTTTAGACCGTTTTCATCAAAGTCCGATAAATCGAGGTGTAGAGGATCAAATTAGGAAAGAAAAACCTATGTAAACATTCAAAGAGTGAGCTTATCAATTGTAAAACAAAAAAGGTTTTTAAGCACAACATTGAAAACAATAGTATGGGGCCACTCCATGTTTCAAATCATCCTCCTTGCTGCTCTTAACACGTTGACTATAAGCATCGCTAAAGTCATCACACCCATGCAACGAGGAGTATTCATTATGAAAGATTTGACTTTGAGAGCCTCCTCTAGGTAGACGTCTCCTATCAATTGTATCCTATCAATTGTACTGCCGGGGATCATCTGGATCCTACAAAAACAGAAATATGAATGTCACATTAAAATACTAGGATGCATTATTGCAATTTTAAACAAATATATTCACATACCTTAACATGTGTTACCCCAAGATCGATTATGTAAACCCCTTTGTTTAATCAAATTAGCTTTCATTATGTTTGCTTGTCCAGTAACACTGATGATGATATCCGCCTTTTTTTATGAGCTCTTCAGAATTCTTATTCTTTGGACTGATGATGGCTGACATGGCTCCCTCATTCTACAATATAAAAGAGTGCATTATTAGAGCACCTCCATTAAAAATTGGTGGAGGGTATCTAAACAAAAATAAATAGTAATTTATAGAAGGAGAGAAAGAGATATAATATCTATGCAGAGATATGATTTAAACATTTTGACATATCAACTTTCCAAATGTCACTTTTCTATTAGTCTTTTATTTTAAAGGAAAATCAAATTTAATTAAATATGAAAATATAATTTAAATAATGAAAAAAATAAAGAATGAAAATTTTTTCAGGGGTTTATCCAATAAGGTTACTCTTACAAAAACTAACTAGTTGTGTTCCAAAGAATCATATACCATTGTATCATAGATTTAGCAACCTCTTGTAGTCGTTCTGATTCCTTATTAACCTCGTCTTTCTTTATTGTCAATCTCATTACACGAACTTGGAGAGTCAGCAAATTGGCTACCATCTTCGAGTTGATAACCGCATTTTCCACCTCTTGTTTAGCCACTGACTTGAGACATTGACTCATGAACCAAATGAAGGTTTTGAATCATGTCATTCCATTAGAGCGGATAAACAAACTTTCTTCTCTTAGGGGAACATTAGAGGCGTCTTGTTACTTTTCCGATATGTAACAATATGAAGAAATGTGGAGGTTTTCCGTGTGATTATTATGTTTCTTGTTACTTTTATAGCTGAAGCTCTATTATTATGTTTCTTGTTACCTTTATAGCTGAAGCTCTATGCATGGCCGGTCTGAGATTTTGGAAGTCTTTTAACGATTGAGTAAAAGTTTCAACAAATAGAATTATTGTTTTGCGTAAATTTTTTTCAAAAGATTTGAAGACTATAGACCAATGTTTTACCTAGCTACAATTCAAAACTTAAAGAGAAGACAACTTCTTATGTCACAATTAAAGGAAGAAAAATGTCATGGAAAATGTTGTGGAATCATATGTAACAATATGAGGAAATGTGGAAGCTTAAACTAAAACTCGATGCCATAGTTCTATAAATCGGTATAGATGGCAATTCATCCATAATCGAAATCATTTTCTTAAAATATGATTTATACGATTAAATTAAATTGTTTTGAATCGATTCAAATTTACAATTTATCTAATTTCATTTGTTTTGCATATAATTCATCAAAAACAATTTTATAATGAAACCCAAAAACTAAATTATCTTATACTATAAATTCTATGTAATAAATCAATAATTAGTTAACGCCTAGGTCCTACCAAATAATCTGACTAGCCGATAGTCTTCTACATAACGCCTAATTACCGCTAGCGATTTTTTTAACATCGATGCATGTGCCTTTAAGCTTTCCAAGAACAGCTCTGTTTGTAACCACAATTCAAAACTTTTTTTTTTGCAAAAGAAACTTAGGAGATGACAATTCAAAACTTAGGAGAAGACAACTTCTTATGTGTCTCCAAGTGAAACCATACAGAACTCACGACACAATTGAAGGGAGAAAAATGTTATGTAAACGAACAAACAAAAAAGAACTTTGCCCACTTCTGGACAAGACACAGAGTGATGAAGCTAAGGTGGGTTTTTATTCTCCAGGCACAGAGACTCCTTGCTTCAGCTTCTCCCGCTTGAGCTTCTTCTTAGAAACGGGCTTCTTCCTCCTTGGAGGTAGGTTCTTCTGAGCATACACGTACATCACGCAGTTGGCGACAAGGAAGACAACAAGCGGACCTCCGATAACAAGCAACACGATTAGTCCCGGGTTCAAACCTTTGGCTTCAGCAGCCGCCTATGAATTGCCAAACCAAATGAGTGCATATAAAAACATCATATCAAGCATAGAAACAATGATCTAGGACGGAGGAAATCAAGTGCGCTGGTAACAAAAATTGAACAAACACACTAGGACCTCGAATATATACCAAGCAAAACGTGCATGCAACAGTAAATGCGATCGTTTGTAAAACCATTATCAATAGTCAGGTGATATAATGTTTTTTTTTTTGAAGATAATGGTGATATAATGTTTCAAAATGAGAAGAGGCTGGTTTCACATTTCAGAGTTAGGAACCGAATATGTGCTAATGTAAGGACATAACAGTGCATACAAGACCTAAGATAGATTCATCTTTTTGCATAGTTCAGGGGAAGCTAGACTCGAAAATTGATACGCATGCATGCAACCTCACACCTCAATCAGATCGCAATTTCTTTTTCTTTTTCTTTTTTTCCTAAAATTAAATTATGCATATCACATTGGTTTCTTAGATCATTAACAAAATAGTATAGGTTCCCAAACATCCCTAAGAAATATAATTGGCGGGATCACATAAAAAAAGAACCGTTGAATCATACAGAAGCAGCAACTACAGGGGATGATTCACGATACCTTTCCTGCAAAATCTTTGCCGTCCATGAATGCGATCCAAAATCTGTAAGATTAGCAACAGCAACGTAAGAATGGTAGGAGGAAAAGGAGAATGATTTGTTAAGAAAGTAAGATCTGTTTTCGAACCGGAGAAGAGATTATTAAGACACAAATACACGCAGATATGTTACTACACGTGTTTTGTCACTGGAAAACTATTACCTGAACCCCTTACTTTTCAGGAATCTTCCTATTCAAACCGTAACTTTTGTAATGCGAAGTTAGACCCCTAAGTAAACTAGAATGTATTAATCCGGTTTTAATTTGGTTTTAATTCGGTTTCGGTTTACCAATAATATAGATCTCAGAATAAAACTTATGTGTTGAATTGTCTTGTTAAATTTATTTACATTTAGTTTATTTGGTTTGTTTCTTTTGTGAAGTCTAGATGGAAAAAGTAATGATGCTGTTATTATTACTGTTAGGATATATGATATAGGTCAATTTAAATTTTGAATATAAGATGTAGAATAAATGCAGTTTTTCTATGATGCAGATTGGATTGCATTTCATTTGTCATTTATTTTTTATATACAGAATTAAAAAAATAATAATAAGTAATTTTTTTTGTAACTTTAAAATAATAATAATAATAAGTAATCTGCATGCAGATAAATGTTAAATTGTTTGATCTTGAAAGAAAAATAATATAAAACAGTTGAAAGTTGATCTGCATTAAATATATATAACTTATAGTTTAGTGGATTGATCCAAATAGTTGAAAAAAAAACTGAATAAAAGTAAGAAATAAAAGTTGATGGTCATAAAATCTGTTATGTGAGAAGGAGCGCACGGCTCTGTTCTGTAAGATAAAAGAGAGAAGAAAAAAAAAAGAACGAAACCCTAAGAGAGGATCGGGTCGTCGATTTTTTTTTGATCGGAGAAGAAGAACAAGGAAAAGCAAAGATGATGAACACTTCCAATGGAACGATATCAGCGCCATCTTCATCGTCTTCACCTGCCGCGAATCCTCAGTCTCCCGGGATTAAGACTTATTTCAAGACCCCCGAAGGCAAGTACAAGCTCCACTACGAGAAGACTCATTCTTCAGGCCTCCTTCACTACGCTCATGGCAAAACCGTTACTCAGGTGAATCAATTTGTTTTAGGGATTTACTTCGATTCGTTTCAATCCGATCTCAATCCGATTTGGGTTTTTTGATTTTCTGATTTGCCCAATCTGAAAATTCTAGTGATTGAGTTGAATTTGAATTGCGAATGCTCAAAGGTTGTGACTTTATCAAATGGGTTTCATTAGCATTGCTTAAAGGTTGCGACTTTGATCAATGGGTTTCGTCAGCATAGCTTAAAGGTTGTAACTTTATCAAATGGGTTTCATTAGCATAGCTTAAAGGTTGCGACCTTGATCAATGGGTTTCTTTACCATAGCTTAAAGGTTGTAACTTTATCAAATGGGTTTCATTAGCATTGCTTAAAGGTTGTGACTTTGATCAATGTGTGTTTCATTAGCTTTGAATAAGTGTTTCGTTTTTTGAGTTGTTAGGTAACGCTAGCTCAGCTCAAGGAAAGAGCTGCTCCTTCGACGCCAACTGGTACTTCGTCTGGTTACAGTGCGAGTAGTGGATTCCGTTCAGCGACAGCGAGGTTGCTAGGCACCGGGAACGGAAACCGTGCGCTTAGCTTCGTTGGAGGTAATGGAGGGGGCAAAAACGTGAGTGCTAGTTCGAGGATTAGTGGCTCCTTTGCTGCTGCTTCTAACTCTAGCACTTCGGTGACGAATACGAATTTTGATGGGAAAGGAACTTACTTGGTCTTCAATGTGGGTGATGCTGTTTTTGTTTGCGACTTGAACTCACAGGAAAAGGTAACTTCTTCTGGTCGTCGTGTTTCTTTTCAAGACTAGGATGTAGTGTTCTGGTATGAAGAATTTACTCTCTTTTTTTTGATGTAGGATCCAGTGAAGTCTATCCATTTCAGTAATTCGAACCCTATGTGCCATGCTTTTGATCCTGATGCTAAGGATGGGCATGATTTACTTATTGGGCTTAATTCTGGCGATGGTAATAGAATTTTGAGCACGCCTTTTTTCAACTTATCATCTAGGTGACTTGTCGTATGGATTTATAGTTGGTGTGTGTGTGTTGTTGTAGTGTACACCGTGTCGCTTAGACAACAACTACAGGACGTCTCTAAGAAGCTAGTTGGAGCACTGCATTATAATAAGGACGGCTCTGTGAATAACAGGCAAGAGTCTTTCTTTTTACTGCCACATCTTATTGTTCTATTCTTCATCTGGTTCATGTTTGTTTTTTGTAAGGATATATACGTGTTTTTACTTTTGATAGTGTTTAGTCAATGAGGCAAGCTTAGGAAATTTATCTACTGTGTGCTCTAGACAATTCTCAGTGACAGTAGACTAGACAAGTTATTACAGAAATGATGTAGTCTCAGAAGAGAACGATTTTAGTTGGTTAAGATGAAATATAAATCGACTATGAAACAAGTTTTTTTTTTTTTTTGCGTTGACTTGTGATGAATGTGTATGCTCTAGGAAACTTTTGACAGTAGATTACTCAATTTGCTACAGAACATTGTTAGGGAGAACAGATTTAGTTGGTTGAGTTGAAACATGAGTGTGGCCAAAAGTCCTTTGACCTATGGAACTTAATTTTGTTTTGGAGTTATTTCGTCTCTAAGATTAAAATAAAATTTGTTACTTTGTCACCAGCCGTTGTACTAGTATTGCTTGGGTGCCTGGAGGTGATGGAGCATTTGTCGTTGCTCATGCCGATGGCAATCTGTACGTGTATGAGAAGGCAAGCTCAGAGTTCAGAAAACTATTTCTTACCTATATTACTTTTAATTTTTTCTGATCTTGTCTAATATTTGATCCTGATTAATTAAACTTATAGAACAAAGACGGTGCCACTGATTCAACATTTCCTGCTATAAGAGACCCTACACAATTTTCTGTTGACAAGGCAAAATATAGCAAGGTACTTGAGTTAGCGACCATTTCCTTATATAGGTGCTGGAGGCGATGTTACATGCCTGTCCTCTGATAGTATCATCAGTTGTATTCTAATAATTGAGAAATTCACACTTTCTTTTCAATCCCTGAGTATATTTGGATGTACTACCATTGTTGATCCCCGCGAGTATTTATGCAGAGTAATCCTGTTGCGAGATGGCATATCTGTCAAGGTTCAATCAACAGCATTGCATTCTCAAACGATGGATCACACTTGGCCACTGTTGGAAGAGATGGTAAAAGACACATATATTCTGCTGCTTAGTTCTTCTTCTTTCTCTAGGTGTTTCTTAACTAATCTTAAATCTTTCTTACCATTTACAGGCTATCTTCGAGTTTTTGACTTTTCAACCCAGAAGCTAGTATGCGGTGGAAAAAGTTATTATGGTGCTCTTCTGTGCTGTTCCTGGAGGTGACTGGAAACAATTTCTTTAGAAAATTTGTGGAGAGTATATACCATCTTTTTTAGAATAATTAGCTCAGAATGATACTGTACATTGACAAGGTGCTTATATTGACAGTATGGATGGAAAGTACATATTGACTGGAGGGGAAGATGACTTGGTTCAAGTGTGGAGTATGGAGGATCGGAAGGTCGTGGCATGGGGTGAGGGACATAATTCGTGGGTAAGGTTTTTGCTTGATTTCTTTAAAAAAAGTTCACTCTTCAGTTGGTTCACGTTGGAATGTTTGCTCTCAGGTAAGTGGAGTAGCGTTTGATTCCTATTGGTCGTCACCAAATACGGATGGGTCAGGAGAGCACGTCATGTACCGGTTTGGATCAGTCGGTCAGGTATTGTGTGCTTCATGCTCCTTTAGTGACTACTTGAAATATATGCTTTAATATATTCACAAACTTTTCTGAATCCTCAGGACACACAGCTGCTTCTCTGGGACCTTGAAATGGACGAGATCGTGGTTCCACTCAGGCGACCACCAGGAGGATCTCCAACTTACAGCACAGGAAGCCAATCTGCGCACTGGGACAACGCCATACCGATGGGAACTCTTCAACCCGCTCCTTGCAAGCGTGATGTTCCAAAGCTCTCGCCAGTCATAGCTCACCGTGTTCACACTGAGCCTCTCTCCGGCTTGATGTTCACACAAGAATCAGTCGTAACAGCTTGTCGAGAAGGCCATATAAAGATCTGGACAAGGCCCAGCGCCTCAGAAACCCAGTCCAACAACAGCTCAGAAGCAAACCCTGCGATTGCTCTTTTGAGCTCAAGCTTCCCAAAAGACAACAAAGGGTCACTGAGCAGCAAGATCGGCGGTTCTAGTTTGAAGCAATGATAGAGAAGATCATGTTTGCTGTCTGATCAATCAGGTGCTATTATTTTTAGTCAATGTTTTCTCCCATCTAAAAGTGGTGAAAGGAAAAAGCCCTGTGAATAAAAAAAAATCTGCTGGGTTTTGTTTTTTATTTTATTAAAAAAAGAGAGATCAAAAACCTGACTGTATATTGGAGGCTGACAAAGTTTGTGGGCATAGAAAAGAAGAAGAAGATTGGGTGAGACGAGAGAGGGGATTTTTAATTTTTCTGATGTAAATTATAAGAAGAAGAAAAGGTGTAATGGTTTTCAGGGTTTTATGTCCAGAAGACTTTCTTCATCAGAGCCAATAATGGTGCTTCAGAAGAATTGACACTCTTTTTTATTTTCATTCAGTTTGCAGACACTACTAAACGTTCGATGCCTTCTTTATCATTTTTTTAAATAATTATCTCGTTTCTCAGAAATAATGTTATAATTCTGCAATTTTGTTTTCTAAGAGTGGGTGCACAAAAAAAAAAAGAAAGTTTTCTAAGAGTGAATATACCAACCAAAAGTCCCGTGGCCTTTGTTGTCTCTTTGTTTTGTGACGGTTTCGGTTTGATTTTCGTATACACTAAAAAGCCTAGCTAGACAGACAGAGAGACATAGGAATTGTGAAACCTTTTAGCTCTCCCAGCTGATTGATCATCTGTACTCAACAAGCGTCCTTACATTGGATTATCTCGTGGAGAAGCGTTCCGATTTTGAGAGAAGGATTCGTTACTTTCCTGAGTTCTTTGATCTCTCTTCTAGGAAGATGATAGCTTTGATTGTAGAAGATGATAGCTTTGATAGCTTTGATTTTCTTCCCGGGACTAGCAGCAACAAAAGCTAGTCCTGAGGATCAAGAAGAGCAAATTGTAGAAGATGATAGCTTTGATTTTCTAGCATGGTTCAAGGAAACAGCAAGCTTTGCTGATAAAGTCAAGAGCGATTTGCTTGGTTGATGAACTGTTTCTAAACTGTACAGGGTACATAGACTGCACCAGAATCATTAAAACTCTTAGAAGCAGTGGCGTCTTTGTTCATCAGTAGTGGGAAGACTAAAGAGCTCAGCATAAATTGAACTTCAAAGATACTGAAAACTATGTTTTTGTATTTTTGCTACAATCTTTGCTCATGTAATTGAGCAAAGCTACGGTTCTACACTTCTACTTCTACTTCTACCTAAAATAAGCAGTTGCCACTATGAACCTTGTGTATGTTCTTTTCAATGAAGTTGCTACGTTGTGTGTTTCTTCTACTAGTTTTAGTGCTCTGATTTTCAAGTTTCAACCAGTACCAAGTCGCCTAATGATATTACTTATTATATATAGTACTCTGTTAATAACTTGGGAAAATTTTGCTTCCTCTTTGGTATCTACTATCCTTGATCAGTATACATGAAAACCCAAACTCAACCATAACCTTTTTTTGATTTTCAATTCCAGTCACTTGATAAACTTGGCATTGGCCTAATATAAGAACAATTACACTCAACAAAAATCCACAAAAGAGCAAGTAGAAAACACAAACAAGAAGATAACAAACTGGAACTGATTTGGATAATTTTGTACATAGAGAAAAAAGATTTATCATCTTTATTATTTCAGAATCTGCTACAGTGGAGATGAGAGATTATTTAGACGTTTGCAGCACTTCTGAAAGATCCGAGAGACTTGGAACCCGAAGCCCTCAGAACGAACTGATGGTAGAATGCAGCTATCGCAGCTCCAATAAATGGTCCCACCCAAAATATCCACTGTTACATTTTATTTAATCATATCATGAAATCAAAGTTAGTTAAAATGACTAACTATTACCATAAAATAATTAAATAAATATAATGTGAAAAAGGAGGTCACATACGTGGTCATCCCAGGGCTTGCTCTCGTTGAAGATGACGGCTGCTCCGAAACTCCTTGCCGGGTTAATACCAGTTCCGGTGATGGGAATGGTAGCCAAGTGCACCATGAACACCGCAAATCCAATTGGAAGTGGAGCCAACACCTTTTCATTTCATTTATATTAAGGTATTATTATATGATTGATAACACATCAGTTTTTACAACACTTTGCTTTGTTTTTTATAAACAAAACTATGTTGTTAAAGACTTACTGGAACGTGGGAGTCTCTGGCACTGCGTTTAGGGTCAGTGGCGGAGAAGACGGTGTAGACAAGAACGAAAGTACCAATGATCTCTGCAGCTAGGCCTGTTCCTGTGCTGTAGCCGTCGGCTAGAGAGTTGGCTCCACCGCCGTAACGGACGTAGTAAGCGCTTTGAAAGGCTTTGACGAACCCAACTCCACATATCGCACCCAAACACTGAGCCACCATGTACAATATGGCTCTAACCAACGACACTTTACGTGCCAAGAGTAGCCCAAATGTCACTGCTGGGTTAATGTGACCACCTAAGGACAAAACAAAGTTCAAAATGTTATCAGTTGATAGTTTAAGACGCGCCGTGTAATTAACTAACCGGTTTTAATCCTGATTGGTACGCTCCGGTTAAGGGTATTTAACTCGGGATAAGCTAAACCGTCTTAATTAATCACAACCCTTAATAAATGTTTGTACAAACTCGTTTTCTGAACCGCATGTATTGAGATGTTAACCGACAAAATCGATTACTAGAAATTTTAATATTTTAAAGAAATTTAGAAGCTGTATTATTCACATTTATTAACTTCAAAAGAAATTTGAAACTCAAGACTAATGTTTACTTATCAACCTTTTCTTCTAATGCAAAAAGAAAAACTCAACCACATGATTATAAACCGAGCCAAAATCAAGATTCAAGAAGTATCGTACCAGAGATACCGGCGGTGCAGTAAACAAGGATGAAGATCATGCCACCAAAAGCCCAAGCGATACCTAGGATACCAACTCCACCGCAGTCAACGCCGCCGGCAGTACTATCGGTCTCAATCTTGTAACCGATGACTGTCAAAACGGTGATGTACAAGAAGAGGAGAGTAGCAACGAACTCGGCAATGACTGCTCTGTAAAAAGACCACTTGGTCAGCTCCTCCGGATCAAATAGAGGCGCCGGGGGTGGATCTTGATAGTCTCTTGTCTGAAAACCTTCTCCGGAAACGGCTTCCACGTCCTTCGCCATAACTACTTTCTTTGGTTTTTTCTTCTTTCCAACAAATGGTTTTTCTTTTGCTTCTCTGTTGTGTGGTTAGTGAGAGGAACATGTGCTCTGGTTTTATAGTAAGAGACTGAGAGCTCCTCTTGTTATTTTGCATGTTTAAAATATTAAAAAAATTGTAAAAATTATATACGTTATTGTATGTCTTATGGTCTTGTAATGGAATAAAGTTTTATGTTTTTTTCTTATTATAAAGTATGTTCTCTAAATAAACAAATGAATATAGAGGAAATGTACGAGTGATTATGAAATTATGAGCTTACTAACTTTCACTAAACAATTATAAGCTCGTTGTCATGAAATAAAAATTATGATTAATAATTTCTTGCTAATAGTAATAACTAATATGTAAACTAAAGAACCCTAGCTCCAGTTTTCCAATCATCAATTATCTAAACTAGCCAACGAACTCAAGAACCGGAAATAGTCAAGTTTTACGTTATAGAAAATTACAATACTTCGTACCAAGTCCGAGACAAGAAAATATTGATCCAAATCTACTGAACATTTTTTTTGCCAAATATTTGAAGAATCTACTGAACATGCATATATATATATATATATATAAATACTAATAAACTATAGTATGCAATTAGTTGGTTTATATATGATCTCATAAGACAAGAACTTTATATCCACTCGTAAATACTTGTTTAAGGTAGAGTTCTATCTATCATAGTAGTATACTATAATAGTGCCAATCAGTGGTGATGGTGGAGTGCTATTAGAACCACAACTTTAGAAATATTTTAGTAATTTTGATTCATTTAAATTTGAACTTTTCTATATTTTCTGGTAGATAATGGAGGTTTATGTTTACTTTAACTTAGCCTCGCCGCCCCATCACCCAAATGTCGTTTTCATTACGACCGACTCCAATAGTATACTACATGGTGCTCTTTTTTGTATATGATATGCTCTCTTCTTTTTGTCTTTCAATACCATAAGCTGTCGTCTCCTCACATTTTTAAAAGCTGCAACTTTTTATGCCAATGCATTTAAAAACTATAGAATCTGCATCGACATTTTATTGATCTAGCATTTCATTCTTGTCAAAGTAAAACACATATATAGAATTCTAGAACTTTCTTTGGTTTAACTGCAACGAATCATGACTAAGTTTTTAATGTCTATGATGCATGTTAAAGTCAGGTAAGATTTAGGCTCAGCAACATCACAATCACAACTTGAATTTGTTTATGAATAATGAATAATTGAAAGTATATCAGCAACGGATTATTACTAATTAGACCTAATGAAACAAGTATATTAGGTAAAACCTTGAACTATATGATACAATCATACAAATATAATACCAATTATCAAGGTGTCATGGAGAATAAACTAGCCACTAAGCCACACATACAAGAGCTTCAACGAATCCATTACATAAATAACTTATTAGTGTGTTACACTAAAACCAGGGTGTAAAGAAACGAGAGGGGTCCAGATTCCACTGATGTCAAAACCATGTGATTTTGTTAAAAGGTGACACGTGAAGGGGCGGCACGCCGGAAACCGACTCGTCGCTAGCTCCGACAAACTTATCATCACCGTCCATTCGGATGAAATCCAACTCAGCATAGCCGTCTGTCTGCTCAACCACTTACATATTGCCACGTTGTGAGATAACCCACCAATCATTCACCAATCATTCTCTTCATCAATAATTCCAACCTCTTTGCGAAATTGAGAATTGCTGACAACAGACTGAAGACGAAAACTGAATGAAAATAAATAAAAGTGCAGAAAATACAAAGACGGAATATGTAGTTTCATGGTTATTATTTTGACACGTTTCGATGTCTTATCGTTATAGTTGCGTTGGACGGCTATTATTAGACTAGTATTCCACGTTAGTCGTATTCTTTTCGTTTTTGCTTAATTAGAATCATGAAAACGTGAAAGTCTATAATTTGGTTCTGTCATGTGGATATAAATTTATGATATGAATAGTAAGAGACTGAACTCAAGAAAAAAAAATGAGTGGCTCAAAAGAAAGATATGTCTTATTATATTGTTAAAGCATCTTGGACAAGTAAATGTATTACTATGCTTACACATTCTTTTTTTATCGACTTATATATTTACACTTTCTATTAACAGAAAAGAAAACCAGCATACACATTACTAAATGTTCTATAAATAACTCGACGTGTATAAAATGTTTGAATTTTTGTCCTTTACTCACTCAAATGATGTTATGCCAGAATATAGCACACAGAGCCGATCCTAGGCAAAACGAATGAAACATTAACCTCAAAATTTCTCAATTTTTTTTCAAAAAAAATTACACAAACATAAAATCCTAAATTTAAAAAATTGATTTTTTTTTTTTTGCTAAATCGTTTACAGCCTCTAAAATCTTAGACCGGGCTGACTATCTATATAACAAGATACAAACGCTATCTATATAACAAGATACAAATCGTATCTCGATTTATCTGTCTCAAAATTAATAATCTACTATGCATACAAATAATAGCCCTTTTCGAGTTACATGATATAGTTCATATTTATATTGTAGTGTCCGGCGAGTGTTTAACTGTTTACTAGATATCGGTAAAAATTCCTCTAAAAAGTCATCACTGATCATTGATAAAACCACCGAATCATTAGTATTAAAACTGGAGATAGATTAGTTTTGATCCACAGCTTTACATCCTTTATTCATATATATACACTAAATTTAAGATTTGAAATATGGTTGATCCTAATGTGTTTGACTGTTCGTATTAACATAATAGATATACGTACGATCTTTACTGCATGATCTAAAGATAAGGTATATACGAACTATGTACTACAATTACTCTTTTCGTCAACGAGTATAATTCCCAAGCGTTTGATTGGTTGATTGGTTCTCGAAGGTCATAGTTTGCGGCCTGTCAAGTTCAAAAACGTGCCTTCTCACCTACAGCTTTTTTAGTTGAGATACGTACTATAAGGTGGACAAAAGTCACGTCTTGTCCTGTTTTGTCTTTATTTCGTATTTGAATTTTCATTATTTTCAATAATGACATTTTAATCATAAGGGTGGGTTTGTGTTGAAGCTCTCTGCTGAAGGAAGGGTTTGTGTTGAAGTTAGTGACTTCGAATACTGTGGATGGGATGAGATCTCGAATGAGTCTCGATAAAGATCCCCGTGGAAAAGTCAGGCGAAGCAGATAGCATGTAGCTACTGCCTCCGGTGTTTATCGGAATGAAGATCAGACATGCGCCAAAAAAACGGAGATTTCCGCCGTATCTGTTGACGGTAAAGCATAGCGGTGTCGGTCGGAATGATGTGGGCTTAAGCGTGTCTCTTCGAAGCAGAGGATTGAAACACGTGGAAGCAACTTCTCGACTGTCAATTGTGGTGTTTGGGTTTGAAAAACGGTTGGACATTAGGCCTATTTGGTGTGTGTTGTATGTTTTTAGCCACATCTATTTAATGGGTTTTCGAACTTTAGTTGTAATGGGTGTATACCCTGTTTTTCGGGCCTTTGGATTTTTAATATATTTTTGACGGTAAACAAAATCATAACAAGACATAAAAGCATAGCAAGGAGTTTCATTTAATTATAATTCAAATACAAAAGATTTGTGGAAAGCCCACTTAAAGACCTCTCTAGTACCGAGTTGTTTACATGGAAAATAAACAACTTTGTAGTCGTGTGTTCCTTTGACAAAACAACTGACTCACGTATATTACTATTATTACGACGTAGAATTTAGCAATTAGTACAAACAAACAAAAAAGTGAATAAGAAACTTCTCTAGCCAAAGAGAAAACACTAGCTAATCAAAGATGATTTATCTTTTATAAGCTTAGAAAAGTTCTCAACAGTATCAGTATGAGAATGAGCAAAAGCGTAGTTGCAAGACACAGCTTCGAGCAACAAATCACTTCCCGAGCTCGAAGATTTCTCGTATGATTGAACAAATGAGAAAAAAGCCCAAACTATATCATTTTGCCAGATAAGCCTTTTGGTAATCTTCAAGGGGATCCGTTGTTCTACTATTATAGCTTTGGATTAATATGATGGATTTCAAGTTCAATGTTTCGTTTCAGAATTCTTGAGGACTGCTCCCTAATCTGAATTTGGAGATGTACTGTTTAATACAATTGTATATGATTTTGTGATAGCAAGATTATATTAATATATTATCATCCCATGTTCCATGTTCTCTCCACAATCACACAACAGGAAAGTAAAGCCAATCCCTAAAAAGCTATAATGAATAGACAGAGAAAAAAAAAACTATGAATGATACTCAAGACTCTGAATGAAGCCTTCACTTAGTGACCGTATAATTAAAAGCAAGGTTACATAAACTCTAATGATACTCAAGACTATGAACAAAGAGGGCAAAGATAAAATAATCAGTATGCAGAGTATCCCACTGAGACCAACTGCTGATAGAACACCAACATTGTATATAACTTAGGAAGCAAACAACAACCATTCTAGAGAGACAGATGATTCAGTGATCGCTAACAGTGTATTAACTTAGGTAGCAAACAACAATCATTCTAGAATTTTTTTTAAAAAAACTCAGAATTAAGTAGCGAAATAAACCATTTCAACGGAGATAATAATAATAATAATCCAAAACTCGAGTCATTGTAATTAAGACAAGACAGCATCATCTAAACGATAAGATGAAACAAAAGAAAAAAGACAGAGAGATGCTCAGTTCTCAGGGATCTCAATCTCACCCTCCTGAATCTCCTGCTGAAGATCCTTAGGATCCTTCCCATCAACAGTGCACCCAACAGACACACACGTCCCGAGAATCTCCCTCACGGTCCCGCTCAGCTCCTTGGCGATAGACCTCGGCCTCATGATCCTCGCGATCTCGATCACATCGTCAAACGAAATGTTCCCGTTGTGCTTGATGTTCTTCACCTTCTTCCGGTCCCTCTCTGGCTCCTTCAGGGCCTTGATGACGAGCGCCGCGGCGGAAGGGACCACCGTGACCTTGGCCTGACGGTTCTGGACCGTGAGCTTGACGGTGACGCGGAGGCCTTTCCACTCTTTGGCGGTCTCCTTGGCGATGTCTTCTCCGATCTTCTTGGGGGCGAGACCGAGGGGACCGATCTTGGGGGCGAGGGAGCTGGCGGCTCCGACTTCTCCTCCGGTTACGCGGACGTAGACGTCGACGATCGCGCTCGGGTCCAACTTGGGCGGCATTGTTGTTAGGGTTTGGTGATTCGTGTGTGTGGAATGAGTGTGGGAGGAGGCGCAGGGAAATGAAAAAAATTTAGGGTTTTTTGAAGGAATAAAAGTGAGTGAAAACCTAGGGGTTTTACTTGTTGAATTACGAGTTTATCCTTCTAACTTAACGGCCCAGCCCAAGTATGTATTGGTTTTGAGAAATTTATTAAAGCAAGCAGTTGTGGAACTTAGTTGGGTTTGGTCCAAATTTGATGATTGTTTTTTTGTGGGATTTAAGGTTCACAATGGTACTTGGGAGGATTTAAACTTCTTTAGGAAGGGTTGTTGAACAATAGTCATAAATAACAGTTTTGTTTTTGTTTATAAGAACTTGGTAAGTGGGGATAGCATGATGATCACATAAAAAGCTGTTTCAAAATTTGCTAGAAAATACTTTTTATGATGGTAAGTTTGAAAAATAAAATGATTAGTTTCTTATTTGTAGCCTACAAGTTCAACTCATTGTGTTTGTAGGGAATTTTTAGCTCATTCTTTTTTACTCCAAATTCTGTATTGGATAAAAATTCTTTAACTCACTTCCATTTTTCATTCATTCAAAGTAAAACAAAGATAAATTATTTCAAAGTAAAATAATTAAATTTTATCATTTTATTTTTAGTTGCAATTCTGTTTTTCTTACCCTAAATTGCAGTAGAAATATAGTGAAAATTAATTCTATATTAAAATTACTCAATTTTAGAGAGAAGACAGAGATTGGAAATGCTCTTAATCGTTGAAACTGAACTATGTTTTTTTTTGGTTCGGACAGTGTAAATAGGTTATGGTTTATAACTGTGTCATCATCCTCTATAAACAGTTAGGTCCAGTCCAGTTACATATGGGCTTTGTAAAATGTAACTTGCACTCAAAATTATGGATGGGTAAAAATAGCTTCATCAAAAACAGTGTCACACTCCAGTCAGTCGCCGCTACTCGATAATGAAATTTGAAAACACACATCATCAATCACTGATTATCGGAGAAATCCATTTGGGAGTAAAATCAACTTCCGTTGGCAAGTTGGAAGCAAACCAAGTTTTGTTTTTTTCCGACGACTAGGAGAGAGAGAGAGAGAGACACACACATCCGAGACCAGGCGTTCTAGGGTTTGACGAATCTCCGATTATCGCTCCTCTGCTTAATTCGCGACTCTCAGCTCCGTCAAAAAAATGTCGAGGAAAAAATCTCCCGTCGTCTCGCCGCAACCCGCTGCTACATCGGTTCTTCGCCGATCGGCGAGGCTCATCTCTCAGCGTGGCCAAGGCAAACCCGCGAAAGATCCGGGCTTTCGCTCGGAACCACCACCGAGGAAAACCCGACCAGAAGCCAAGAAATCACCGCTGAGGCGATCTCTTAGGGTTTCGAAAAGAGGGGTTTCCGACGCCGCCGGCAAAGAAAAGTCTCCACCTTTTAGTTCCGCCAAGCCTCCTGCATCTACCCCATCCTCTTGCTCTCTCACTCTGAGACGCTCTCCTAGATTCTCTAGTGGAGGAGGAGGATCTCTGTATCATCTTCAATCAGGTAACAGTGTTGTTTTGAGTAGTTGTAGTAGTACCAAATCAGTTTCATTGAAGAAAGAAATACCTGGAGGAGATGGTGTCAGATCTAGTGGAAGTCGTCCACGTTCAAAGACTAAGCAGATGTCTAGAGATTGTAATGATGGAGAAGAAGGTGTTAGTGTTCGTCTTAGTGAGCAGAAAGGACACGGTGCGAGATCTAAGGACAGAAGTAGAAGTCGTCCTTGTCCAAATACTAAGCAGATATGTATTGATTGTGATTGTTATGATGATGAAGAAGATGTTAGTCTCTGCCTTGGTGAGGTGAAAAGGATGAAACTTTCAAACGAAAACGATAATGAAAGCAAGAGAATAATAGACAAGGAAGAAGGATTGAAGAAGACAAAGAACGAGAGAGGAGGATGGACAGAGGAGCTTGAGTTAGCTTTACAGGGAGCTTATCTCACTGCGAAGCCAAGTCCTCACTTCTGGAAAAACGTTTCTAAGATGGTCCCCGGAAAATCTGCGCAGGAGTGTTTCGACAGAGTCAACGCAGATCTCATCACTCCTCGGCAAACTCAGCCTAGGTCAAGAGCCAAGAAGTCTAACCTATCACCAATCCCTCGTTTTTCGCTATCTGCAAGCAAACTACTGAAACCCATTTCACCGACAAAGACTAAGACACGTCAGAGAAAAGGCAATCTCTCCAAGAAAGCGATCAGGCATCTACTGGAGAAGCAGAATCATATGGATCAAGGTCTTGGATTTGATCTCTTCTCGGTTCTTGAGCCTGGTGCCGCGAGCAACTTCCTCTCAACTCCAACGGCGAAAGGGAAAAGTCTTCCGAGGATCATTGAAAGTCCAGTAATGCCTGGCTCAAGTAAAGATCAAGCAAATCTCGTTAGCCCTCCGGTGCTGAAACAGGTGAAGAACAAGGCGTTGCATGAGAAGTATATTGATCATCTGCATGTAAGGGAAGCCAAAAGAAAAGCAGAGTATAATCGACTGGTTGGGAAAGAGAACGTTAGACCTGTGGATAATCAGATGAACGTGAGAGCAGCTAAAGATGCTCTTTACTTTGATGTACAAGATGCAGTGCAGAAGCTTAAGGGTTTAGAGACTGAGAACTCATCTGGCTCTTCAGAGTTCTGCTATGGTCTTGGTGAAACTGACGAAGAAGATGAATCAACCTAATCTCTCTAATCAGGTAGCTTAATTGTATAAGAGCATAGAGATTAAGAGCAAGTCATTACTGTGAATCTTAGTCTTGTAACCATGAGTGTAACTGCTTGTGTGAGTTTAGTTGAGTCAGATGTTGTACAGACAACGAAAGTTGATTCTCTTTTAATATGAAGTTCAGATTCTGATTCTTTTTTGTTTGCATATAAAGTTCTACATCAATTATAGGAGATTAAAAAAAATGCCAAATGTTATTGGCCAAGTTAACATAAACATTTGAGAGTTAAAAGTGGTACTTTACACAAAAGACTTTCCTCCTTGAATGGAAATAGTAGTTTACCCTCCTGATCAAAAGCATCTAAGATCTTAAAAATCTGTTTCCTTAAAGTAAGATCTATCTTGAAATCTCCTGACATACAATAGTTATAGTTTATAAATATTATCTAGATCTTGATTAGTATCATCAGTCTTCAGAAGAGTAGCCAATCCGCTCGATCTCCCAGCAAATCTTTGACGCAACACTCTCATGGCAAGGCGAATATTCCTGCAAACAGACAACAATAGCAACGATACAGTTTATATGTTTCTTCCTTTTGGATGCATCAAAAAATGCCAGTTGAGAAGTTACCTCAAGTTTCTTTACAAGCTCCTTAGCGGTAGGTGCAGAGATTATAATCTGGCGTGCGTTTGGACTGATGAATCCTTCTTCAACAGCTTTATCAATGAAGGAGAGCAAAGAGTTGTAGTATCCATCAACATTAAGCAAACCCACCTGCATCAAAAACAATGACAATTAGCTCTTGATGACTTTATGTTTGTATCTTTAGGAGGATCTTAGTGATATGTCTTTTTTACTGGTTTGTCATGTATCCCAAGTTGAGCCCATGTTATGACCTCCAACAGTTCTTCAAGTGTTCCATATCCTCCTTCATTTTCAAAAGCAGAAAGATATTATAGTCTTTTTTTTTTTTAAGATATAGTTTATATACACTTATTTTTATTATTCTTTTTCTGTAACTGCTATTATTATTACTATTCTTGGTATTATGATATGGTCAATTCAAATAAAATATGCTGCATCTGCAGACACTGTCTTCTGACTCTCTTCAGATATAGACATGATCACGAAAGCATCTTATTGAAGAACGAGACCTTTCTATATGGGAAAAACATGCTTTATCTCTACGACTGTTTCAGGTTTTGTCTTTCTATATGAAACAGGTAATAAAAATTAAGACTTTGGTCCCAGTAACACTAATCACAAGCTATATAGAGTTAAGGTACCTCCCAAGTAAAGGAAAATAACAATTTAACAGAGCAAAGAGAAGAGTTTGGTCTAATTTTCAGTGGGAGATGTGGATGTCTGGATGGGTCAATGCGTCTTTATGTTTTTAAAAATTGACCATATTAAAAAAAAACAATATCATAACAAAATAAGCCAGTATATATTAAACATAAAAAAAAAAATATTAAACATAAAGGAATAGCTTTTACACTACGGCTGGAGACCAAGACAATATGTTTAACCCAATGTTTCTTCCCACCTCTTTGGCAAAACTAGTCAAAGAGTTAAACCCTTTATTTTTTTTTGGTCAAAAGAGTTAAACCCTTTTAGGTGTTTTTTTAATCAGTATTTTTCTTCTTTTTTAGTTGGTTGGTTTTAAGAAAAATTAAGAAATTACATAAGCCTAGAAAGATGCTTATTAGATTCTTAAACAAGGCTGTCACTAGACTTTGACAAGTTTAATCTTACATAATCATTACTTGTTTGGAGAACTAAGCTTTTAACAGAAGACTTCTAATGAGAAAACAAAGATTTAAACTGATGGGACTTTGAACAAGTACTACTAACCTGGTAAGGCAATAAAAGCATCAGAGTGTCTAGCCATCTCTGCTTTCCTTTGATGCATATCTGCAACTGCTCTTACTTCTCCTATTGTTTCACCGGTTAACTGCCAAAAAGAGAATTTTATTTAACCAATAATCTTCAAAATTTAAATAAAATTAAAAGAAAGAAAGAAAAAAGCAGCTTTAGGATGTTCTATGACCAGAAGCAATGATGGCAAAATGTAAGCAAATTGGCTTATTTTAAATTTCCTTGCAAGACTTAGTTATTAAGCTCTCCACCATTTAAAATTAGTGTTTAATATGAAAGGGTTTGGTTTAGGGATTTGTAAACAACAGTTAACAAAGAGGAATCAATAAGCAAACTAAAAAACACTCAAATATTTTTTTCTCAGGACTTATAGCAAGCATACCTCTCTAGGCATAAGTGTCTTGGGAATAACTCTGTGGAGAAAATGACAACAAAGATATTAAAAAAAGAGAGACTTGTTAGTATGTATTAACTCTATTCCTCTGATAAATTGATTAGATAAAGAACTACCCAATAACATGCCGACCACCATCATGAACAGCTTGTGAAACAAAACCCATCAAACCTATGCTTCCACCTCCGTAGACCAGATCAATGTTCCTTGAAACCTGCAAAAGCAAACAGAACAGAGAAAAATCAACCATTTTTTTCTTATCACAGAGATAGATTGATAAATGAGCTTAGGGGAGGGAATTAAAACCGAAGATACTCTATTTGTTACTATCATTTAAGGAAACAAACATTCACCACGCGATATGCGTGGGTTCCCTATCATAAAAGATGAATCTAATAAAAGGAAAGAAAAACAAGAAATGTCTAATCTTTTTAGTTATCAAAGATGCACAAGTTTCACATTTAAAGAATACTTTATAAGGTTTTATATCGAAAATGTTCTGCATTTAAAAAAAAAAGGACGAAACAAAACATATTCACAAACACTTAGCGAATATAAACAGTTAAAACTCAGTTGTGATAACCAAACAGAACATCGAGAAACGTATGTAATACCAGTTCGTTGCCAAGATCAATAGCAGCATCTTGGTAACTACTCTTGTTGCCTTGGCTGCTTCCACAGAACACACATATTCTCCCAAACTTCGACTTTTTTATTATTGTTTCTGTGTTACACTCCATTGATTACGATGAGAGGTGAGAGTTCAAGCTTCCTAAAGAACATAAACGAGAGAGAGAGGTACACACCGTACAAGTGTCAAAGAAGATTGTTATTATATAGAAAGAGTGCGTTTTCTCGTCATGCCTTGTTAATAGGTTTATTTATTTTGACGTAACCTTGCGAAATTTTTTCACACGTGAGAGAAATAAGCACGCGCGTTGCAACCACCCGGTTATCCAGGTTATTAAGAGTTAAACCATTTCATCATCAATGTATTTGTAAACCAGGCTCTGATCCGATTGGTAAACAATAATTAAACTAACTAATAAAATTTTCTTAAAATAAGTAAAACTTAATAAAATACTTTACTTCTTATTATAAACATTTAACTTGTTTTTAATATATTTTTAATAAAAGATTGATATTTTATAATATTATAAAACAAATTATAGTATTATTTTATTTATAAATAGCTATTTATTTTTGAAATTTCTATTTATTTAAAAGTTAAAATGTCAATCATATAACTAAATAATATGAAAGTGTATAATTAAAATTGTTGATTTCATAAAAATTTCCCCCAATATGAAAGTGTTGATTTCATAAAAATCTACAAAAACTCATGATTTTTTCCAATTAGTTACCAATCATGGCCGATATATACATATAAAAGAATAATAAATATTTCAGAAAAAATCACATACTTGAAAAGGAAACATTCCCTTCATTATTATATAATCTTTCATTAGGATATTTCAATCTTTCGTGCGAGAAGTTAATGGGAAGTGACAGAGAAAACATTTGTTGATTAAAGAAACTGATTTAGATATAAAAGCTACTTAACTTTTCGATTTCCATTACAAGAAACAGGACAAATTTTCATTTTAGAAAATATAACTCAATGTCAACATATATCTAGACATGTAAGATAAATGTTATTTACTTTAAAAACTGATTTAAATGGAAGTGACGAAGTGTGATCAAATCAGTGATGAGTAAAGCAAGAGATCGATTCACGGACAGGTAATGTAACCTATCCGTATCCATGCACATATATAATTTGTGTAAGTGGAGATGATGATGTCTGGGCTACGGTCTATTGAGCAATGTGCCATTGATGATTGAAATAAGAAGACACGAAGTGATCGAGTCATGGTTTCTCGTTCACCCTCCCTATGTAGTCATGCCTCCTTATTCTATTCTGTTCTAAGTATAACAAACATACACTATTTATTTATTTACACGTTTCCCTACCTTTTCTTACTTCTTGTAATGTTTTGTAGAGTATGTTACAAGCTCTATTTAGCTTTACCCATATCTCTTTTTGATCAAACAACAGTTTTATAAATCATTAGTCTCCATAGCTGGAGAGATTGTTTACGTCCAGCAATAACAAGGCCAAACTGGCGAAAACATCTGCTGCAATCATAGCAAAGCAGAACAATGATATACAACACCATAAGACAAGAGCAAACATAACACATAAACATCTAATGTCGCTGAGCAGTCCTCGAAACTCAACGCCAATCGTGCTAAGAAGCTTTACCCATATCTCTATGGATGTGGATATGGATATCTAACTCATGGCCATTTGTATATTATTTATTGTATAATGTTTTCTAGATATAGTTACAAAAGAGCATTAGACATATTTATGGTTGTATCAAGCGTGTAAGAAATAATTAAATTAGTTCGTAGAAATCACAAGAACTCTCAGTGTAAGCTCTGCCCTATTAGAGTAATTGGTTTATATGTAGTGGGTTTAGAGATTATAAACAATAATTACTTCTTGAAACCAACGTGTATTGAGTCTGCATGCTTGCATGCGCATTTAACTCTTCTGTTTTGTTTTCTTATTACCCCCACATTCCTCTTGGGTTTCTCACTTTCAAACCTAGTTTGTAATATTAAAATATAATCGACCATGATGGATTTCTAATAGGACATAATTAGCTCACTCTCGGTGTATTCAACCTCTATTTGTTATATATACTACCACAAGTGAATAATCAATAGAAAAATTGATTTGTCTTCGGTTTAGTTGTATAACAAAAAGTTCACTTCAGGTACAAAAGAATTACATTACTCGATTAGTTTACTTAACATTAAACCAAAGTAAATTTAGTTTTGTTATGTTTAAGGGCATCTCCAACCCAACTCCATTTTTAACTCTAAAATGGAGTAAAAGTGATTATGGAGTAACATATGCTCCAACCCAACTCTATATCTCACTCCATTTTGAAGTTTACCCATTTTTTGTTTGTTCATGACTCTATTATGGAGTGAAAAATGGAGTAGGGTTGGAGCAATTTTACTCTATATTCACTTTTATTCCATTTTAGAGGAAAAAATGGAGTTTTACATTGGAGATGCTCTAAGTTGTTGTAAAAAGAGTATCAGAGAACTGCGAAGAAGAGTGGGAAGTGAAAGGATTATGATTTTCAAGAGACTTTAAAAATAACAAAATAGGATATAAACAAAGAAGTGCTCTCAAAGTATAAAACACATATGATGATGTTGAATTTGTTTATGGATGTGTGCAGATAAAGTTTGGGTGTGGCGCCGAATACAAAGGAAGCTGGAGAGCAGTATAAAGGCTCCTCGCTTTCTAATACGTTCAGACAAAAAGTGTTAGTTTAAGAAAAATAAACCATATATAATTAATTTGATGCTAATGATAGAATTGGCGAAATGACCACCTTATCCACTGTAAACTTGAAGTTGTAAATTCTTTACATTAAAATGTTTTTCATTTTATATATGTCATTTTTGTTAGAGAGATCAAATTACACTCGGGGTTGGCCTTGATCATCTCTATAATATTATTATGCATCTCTAATAACAAACGAATGTTTAATAAGTATAAGTTTACGGAATTGATATGTGATGACCAAAAAAAAGGAGAATGAGTTAAAAAGGGAAGAAAATGACTAACTTGTAGACAGGAAGAGTGGTGGAAGTATGATGGAGAAAGAGCAAAGTGACATTTATTATTCTTTTGTGTTCTTTATTTTTGAGACATAATCTTCCATTATTTCACTTCAATGTTCCTTCTCTGCTTTCGGTTATTGCTGTCTCATTCGTTCTTAGCTTTTTTCAAGCCTTGTTCGTTTGGTAGTCGCCAACGATACTGATCATCTACAGCGACTAAGATAACAAATCTTGGTAATTTTTGTTGTTCGTTTCCTAATCTTCAACAATAACAACCAGTCGTTAAAGTCAGCATTTACACAAATTTGTTTAAGAATATCAAATTCCTACTAAAATGGTTTGAATCCAAAGCAAAATAATAACTAATCCTCTTATACTACCGCTAAACTACCAACATTTTGTTTATGATATTTGATTTAGCCAACTTCTTTTACTAAAAGCCAGGGTACAAAGGAATCAATATTGCGACACTTGCTGACTGATCGATCCTTCTATTATGATACTTGGTTCTTCTGGTTTAGTATGGTTAATTTGAGCTGGCTAAGTGGCAAAATTTGTTAGCTGCCTACTGTGTTAATTGAACATGTGTAAAGTTAAGCAATCTAAGAAGCATTGCAAGTATCATCTTAAAAAGTGTGGTTTATTATATACGATTGAAAGAATAACAAACTTAGACAGTTCAATATTGTTATGTACTGTTGATTTTTCTTAGTTGCAGCTCTTGTTAATGTCTATGCCATCGCAGTCGAACCTTCACTATAGAGCAGTCGAGTTTTGTGAGGTGGGAGGCCACGTGACTGGTACTGAGAAAGTAGTATCACACCGTGGGGATCTATATGCCATTGCTCAGGCCCATTCTTTCGTAAAATGGGGATATCACACTATGATTGAAGAAATTTTACTAAAGCAAAACCATTCGTACACTCTTTTAATCGGTCCACAGACATTTGGTGGACAAGTAGTTAACGAGAACAAGCACAGCACAATGGAAGAAAGAAAATAAAAGTCCAAAACCCTAAGTAGTCTGCAAAGATAAAAGCAAAAAGCCCAAAACGGCTTAAAAAGTAAAATAAAGAAACAAAGCCCAAAACTCAAATAGCTTGTTCGTCAGTCAAGATGACCTACACCTCCATTTCTCTTAAAGAGTAGTGAAGTGACATGGTTGCTCAAAACTGGCGCCTTGGTGGCCTAGCCTCAGCCTCCGAGACTCTAATCTGTCTTCCATCCAAATCCTTCAAACAAACAGAAAGAGTATCAGTTTGCTTGCACTATAAAAAGTAACGTGAAGAGAAATGAATAATAACAATACTTACTGCGCCATTCAAAGAGTTGATGGCTCTCGTGACCTCTTGAGGAGAGCCGAGCGTCACAAACCCAAAACCCTTTGATCGACCAGTGTCCCTGTCGTAAATGACCCTGGCCTCAACAACCTTTCCTTGCTCGCTGAACAAGCTCTCAAGCGCCGTGTCATCCACACCCCACGAAAGGTTACCCACATAAACACGGTCTGATGAACCTGACCCAGAGCCGTAGCTTGAACGCTCGGACCCGTAGCTGGAGCGCTCGGACCCGTAACCAGAACGTCCTGAACGCTGAGACCCGTAGCCAGAACGTTCGGAACCGTAACCACCACCACGTTCTGAACCGTAACCACCGCTTCTCGGTCCTCTGGAGAAGGATTCCTCTCTCTTAGGTGGAGGAGGTCCAGCGTTAACCCTCAAAGCTCTGCCTTCAAGTTCCTGCAAATGTTCATTGCCAACAGGTTTAACTAAAACAGCCACAAGGTACAACTAATTAAAAAAAAGACAAGCTTACATCTTTTTACAAAATACATTAACCATAAAGTCTCCACAAACCAAACAGAGGCTTAACAGACACGAATAACATTACACACACAAGCCAAGAACAAACAAGACAAGAGCAAGAGTAAAGAAGAGGAGTAAGTAATCTACTTACATAGCCATTAAACTGCTGAGCAGCTGCCTCGACTTCAGCTGCAGTGGACATGGTCACAAATCCAAACCCTCTGCTTCTGCCAGTAACTTTGTCATAGATTACCTACCAAAAAAACAAACCAAACCAAACACATTATCATCACAAATGATTAACAAAACCAAATCTCAACTTTCATCAACAAAGGAAAGGTTAAGATTTAATAATACCTCAACCATCTCAACAGTGCCGGCGCTCTCAAACAACTGAGCGAGCTGAGCGCTATCCACATCGAAAGAAAGGTTACCGACGAAGAGTTTCAGGTCCGCGGAGAATGAGCTTCCGCCACGCGGAGGCGGGGGAGAGGAATCGTCGTCGCCGTCGGTGAACATGTCTTCCTCCTCAACCTCGAAATCCGACGATACGGCGACGTTTCGGGCGAAACGAGAGGAGTGTTGGGCGGGGGAGGAGGAGCATTTGAGGGCGGCGGAGGAAGCGAAGATGGAGTGGAGTTTGAAGGAGAGGGAATGTGGGAGGATGGAGGCGGAGCGGGAGACGCAGAGAGGGAGGGATTTAGGGTTGAAGGAAGATAGAGAAACGGAGGAAGCGGAGGCAGACATGGCTCTCTCTTTCTCTCGCTGTGCTTTGAAAGGGGATAAGGTTTTAGAAAGGGTTCTTCGAGAGATATGAGAGAGTGAGGAGATAATAAAGGAGTCCGAGTCTTTAGATATTTATTTTTCCCACTTGTATTTTTTTGCTTTTCTTTTAAAGAAAAAAAAATCTAAATTCATTGTATTAGTATATTATACTATAAGTTTACCAGTAATGAAATCTGTAAAAAGAATACTTTTTAACAGCTATGCACATATACATTCAAGTAATATATAATCTATTAATTTAGGGATTATCTACTATTTGAAGTTCTCATTTAAATTTTGGACTCTTTCATAATTGTTGTTAGAATATATTATGCCTCCTATACAATGCAACCTACCAACTTAAATAAAACCTAATCTTAACCAACATAGATTAGTTAAACCTAACCATTAACACTTTTATAATATTTTTGGTTAATCTCTTAATATAATTAGATCATATAAAACTGAACCACTCTTAAATCAACGAGTTTTATATCATTCCAGACATAAGAGAAAAAATATCCGACTCATTTACAACGTAAGCATACAAAGACCGTGTATGTTTATGATCATTGATCTTCCAAAAACCAAATAATTGTGGCATAGACCAACATAGGCTCATGTTCGTATCACTAACTTTACTTCCATATATTTACTCTTCATCTACATCATATCACAACATATACACAGTTATGCAAGAACATGATTTTTTTTTTGTTCAAATAACCAAATAATAGTGGCATATGGTCAGTAAATTTATTAAATATGTTTTTTTATATATTACATTTTACGAGACTTTTTGTATAAGTTTTTTTTTGAAAAAGGGCATAACTCTGTGTATAAGTTAAAAAGTAAAAGGTGTGACAAGACAAATTATTATACCAAAAATAAAAAAAGATTAAATACAAACTAATAACAAATACAACACAAATTATAACACTATTAAATTCTATATATATTTAATAAAATATTATATATATGTCTAATATGTATATATATATATATATATAAATGTTACACAAAATATATTTAATATTATATACACATATTATATATACCATATATTATTAATTGAAATTTGACAAATCAATTTCCGCCCTTTAGGGCGGGTCTTAATCTAGTTTTAAATAATACAAAGGCATTCGCATTAATGAGTTTTCGGATTAAAAAGTAATCTAAAATCCTAGTTGTAACAAAGGAAAATAAAGAATTCACTTTTCTTTAAACTGATTAAAAATTTTGTTACTAAAATTTAACTGAAAATAAATTCACAGAAATGCAGTCTTTTTATAATAATAACACACACTTGAGGAAGTTTATAATGAAGTGAATGGTATGTGTGATAAAATCTTGTCCGTTAAATTGAAATGGACAGTGGAGATTAAGAGAAGTAAATAAGAGAGAGTGGGTGTGGGTCAAGTGAAACGATAAGACTTAACTAATTGCCAAAGGAAATATGCAACTAGAGACTGTGATGTACTGATGCTCCAGCATGGATCTTCAACTTGTTCTTCCATTATTAAGCACTACCCTCTTGAAAATTTACTTATGTTGTTAATCTCTTTTTTTTTGTTTCATTTGTTTTTGAAATTTGATTTTCCTATTCCTTATATATGAGAAGGCCATTGTTTGCTAATTATCATGATCTCTCACCAAGCTTTTCCAACCAAAAACTTAATAGCTTGATTGCACACTTTAAGAAGATTTTTCAGTTAAGATTCATGTCAGTGCTTTGCTTAAGGAAGCCAGGTTCGATTTATCTCTTGTTACCATATTCTCAGGACATAATTTTTACCTGCATCACAGAACTGGTCCACTGGAAACAGATTTAAGGACTGGGCTCAATTACAACTTCTTGGCCCATGCAGCCCACATTAATGTAAAGTCACAAGCCACAAGGCTCAACTTTTCTCCCCCCCCCCCCAACTTCAGCCCACTTATCGGTGCCGGTTAGGTATTAAAGCTGAAAATGTTCTGGTCTGATACTTCCCAAACAGTTAAACCGTTTAATATCAGTAACCCGAGGTCTTATATGAACGGGTCCCATTGACATCCCACGTGTCACTAATGAAGATGGACCAAGAGATTGAAAGGCTAAGAAAAATCACATTGTCCGGCAGAGAATCGAAGAAGAAACAACAACACTCACAAGATCCTCTTTTGTCCGTACTGAAAACACGATGGACATTTCTGTTCGAATCTCCTCCGTCTTAAGATCATCTAATCTCTGTCTGATTTCCCCTAGATCATCATCTTCCTCTAGATTCCTCTGCTCCAAAAGAACCCCCGACGAATCTCCCAAAAACGACAACGGTGAGAAAAAAAATGAATAAATCAATTATATCTCGAAGCTAGTGCTCATGTGTAACAAAACTGGTTTCTTGCTTTTATTGTGACTCTCAGGTGATAATAGATCGTCGAGGGACTGGGACAAAGCGTGGAAGAGTTTCAAGAAACAGAGCAAGAAGACGTTCTTCTCTCAGTTCAACGTCGACAAGTACGTGACGTGGAATCCTCCGAGATCGGAGTTTCCGTTGTCGGAAGAAGTTGATCCAATCAAAAGAACAGAGAGATCTAATCTCATGCTTTGGACAAGTCCAAAGTTCACACTAGTCGGAGCCATCGTCATTGTCTCTTTCCTGCTTCTCTACACCATCCTTGCTCCTGTCAAGTAAATATCATTTTTTTTCCTCATACACTGCAAAGGCGATTCATGATCTTAGTGGTGTAATATTCAGCTTCTGAATGTGTTCCTACTGTTTATATACAGCACTTTTTTACCAATCAGATTTTGATTTCGGCAAATGAGAGGATGCAATTTTTTTTTCTGTGCACAAGAGGATGCATTTTTCTAACTGTGGCCTGGTAGTGGTAACCACCTTATTGTTAGTCAATGTCACAGAAACACGACCAAAATACAAAATTATAAGCATTTGACACATCCAATGACAAGTTAACGCCAGTTCTTCCGTTTGCTGTCGTAAATGTTAGGAAATTAAAGAGGCAAATAGAATCAGCTGTCATTTATATTTGTTCTGTAATAGAACGAACTGAATGTAAAAAAGAAAATGCATAAACAATCGAAAGCTTTATTCATAAGAGTTTACAAACGAGAATATTATAAATATGTTTTGCTAAAAACAAGTTTATGAAACATAACAAAGTTTAAAAGTTGTCTCAAGACAAACAAACAAGTCCACAACGAAAAAGTTTAAGGAACAACACCCAATTGACACACAATGATACATTGAGCTTCTTACCCTGTTTGGGGGTAACGAGCCATCACGGTGACTCGCTGCCTTTAGGGGAAGAACGGTTAAGCTCAGGCTCATCATCAATGGGGCTCCTGTCTTGAGCAGGACTTTCTTCACCTCCCGCAATAGGACTCGCAGAGTTCTTGCCATTACCATTCTCCCTTGGGCTGGCTTCATAGTCCGACCCAACTTGCTTTTCTAGTTTTGGGCTTGCATCTACGGCTCTTCGCTCTGGACTAAGGCTTTGGTCTTTGCCTATGGGAGATACGGATCGCTCCATTGCCTTGGGACTGAGTGATCTATCCTCCACGCTTCTCTCTCTTCTCACTGGCGATCGTGAACGACTGATGAAAAACAAAACGCACCAGTTAGATCCATAGCTTCATGTAGAAAAAGCATTGCAAACATAAGAACAACGATCTATGTATGCTTTTCTAACCTGTAGCTACGACCACGGCTGTAACTACGGCTACGGCTTGGGCTTCTTCTACGGCGAGGGGAGCGGGATTTAACTGGTGACCTGGAGTAGCTTCCACCACGCCTGGATCATTACAACCCAAAGAAGTAATCAGCATCAGCTTAAAAAGGAGCTTTCAACAAACAAGGATTTAGAAATTAAAAAAAGTACCTGGCCTTCTTAGGACTCGGACTGTTCTTGCAGTTTCTCTCAATGTGTCCTCTTTCACCACATCGGTAACATTTGTTCTTCCAGTCACCTGCTGTGCAGTCTCTAGCCCAATGACCATCAACACCACAGTTAAAACAGCGACCAGAACCAGGAGGAGGACCTCTGCTACCACCATCCCGAGAACCACGAGGAGCCTATTATAAATTAAAGGATTTTTGCAGGGCATCATCAGTAATTAACATGGAACTAGTGGAGGTACTAAATAATAACAGAGAAAGAAAGAAGAAACAAACTAACCCCTCTGGAAGCCTCGACAGTGATGCGACTTCCATCGAAGTCTCGTCCATCTAAGTAGTATCTTGCGTCATCAGCATCACGAGGATCGCTAAATTCCTGTTCTCAACATGTGAGGGACAAAGATAGATGCATATATGTGTGTGTGTGTACGAGGACACACTAAGATGATAGGTATTATTGAACTTACAACAAAGGCATAGTCGCGCTTCATATCAACATCTCGTACTCTGCGGAAAGTGTAGCCAGAAAATCAAGGCCATCATTTACTTAAAACACCATTCTGAGACTCTAGTAGGGCCAAGTCCCACTAAAAAACATGCAATAAATCAACAAACAAAATCGCCGATGCACCATCTATAACACCGGGCGAGGGTTCCCACCAAATAACACCAACACCAAGTCCACACAACTCATCAAACATCTCTCCAGGTTAGGCAAACCCCCCACAGAGAAACCTTCAACAACATCATTCAAGTTAAGAAAAAGCAAACAAGCCTAGATCTAAAGAAGTCATTGGATGCTAATGTTCACATTGTGTACACATCTCCCCCCAAGACGAATCATTCCTCATTCATCATTACCAAAGTATACTAAAACTCAATCCTTTCCCTTATCTCCCACAAGAAGTATCATTCCCGATTCAAAAAAATCAAGATATGTCAATCAAATTACATGAAATTGATATGAATTTTACCTTCCGTATCTGCTGAAAAGACGCTCAAGATCCCTGCTGCGGGTTCTAGATGACAACCGGCCAACGTAGAGGCGAGTGTTTCCATAACGATCATCAAATCGAGGCATATTCCAAATCTGTAAAACTTTATACCATAATCTATATCAGGCGCATGCGTACGAACAGTGAAGAATCGGGAAACCGATTCAAACCTATAAATTAAGAGAAGGAAGATCAATAAAAGAGAGGATCCAATTACACACACACTCTTCGTACCTTCTTGAGACGACGGCGATAAGGAAGGAGAGTTAACCCTAATTAAGATGAAAGTGAAACCGCGGATAGGTTTTTTTCTTTGTCAGCAAAAGTCTTGGTTTCGTGACTCCTTATCTTATAAATGTCGGAACCGACAAGATTCAACGGTTGAGATTCGTTGTCGTTTTTTCAATCAACGGTTTAGAATCAACAGGTCGGTGTTACCGATATAGAAAACAAACAATCTATTATCCATGGACATATTGGGCTGGCCAATAAATAGGCCCAATATTACATTTCTCTAAGACCATTAAAAAATATTAGGCCCAATATTGGGCCATCAACTATCTATCTTATTAAAATAGAAACATTTTGTTGGACCTAACATTTATTTTGTAAGTTTTTAAATTAAATACATCTTTATACTTTATAGTTAAACCTACATTAAATCACTAATATTCCTTTATTTATACTACTATCCATGTTTCCAAACAATATACTTATTTCTTTATACTACTATCAATATTTCCAAACAATATATTTTTATACTACTATCAATGTTTTCAAACAATACAATAATTAATCTTAATATTTTATATCTATCATTTTCTCTTTAAAATTTTGTAGAAACATCATAATTTCATAAGTTGCAAAATAATGAAATTTAAAATTTGGATTATAAGATTACAAATTATGAAACTATTGTAATTTAAATCAAATTAGATTACATATTGGTCATCTATCAGTTTAATCGGTTAGTCTCGGATTTTAGTGATTTTGGTTAATATGAATATTCTAAAAACCTAAATTGAATTGTCAGATCTCTGGATTAACCGGTATAATTACTATCGGGTTGAATTTAGAAACACTGATTTAAATGCAAAAGTATTTTAAATACACTCTTTAAAAGTTACCAAAATATTTGTTAAGTTATTAGTAAAAAATTTCATCGTAAAATATTATTCGCTTCCAAAGCGCGGATCATAATCTAGTTGAAGCTTATAATAAAAGCCAGGATGGATGTTTTCAACTTTTAACTAAAGTTTATGGATATGCTTTATGGTTAAGTTACCTGAATAAATTACTGTATATACAAACACCATAACGGAATAATTAAGATATTCACTTACTTGATGACAAAAAAATGAGAACACTGTGCATCACGCTGCATCAAGTAATCGCCGTGTAACCACCACATCGCTCTCTTCTTCCTCTTCAAACGGTTGAATCTGTCGAGATCCCAAACACTCTCTCCCTGCAACTCCCGAGACGACGAAGCTCTCCACTATGAAGCAGCTTCACAAGCAAATGAGCTCGAAGCGCGACGACGATACGATCCCCATGAGCCAATCGTCTCCTTACTCTCCCAAAGCCTTAAAACATCCGAGATCTCTCCCGAGATCGCTCAACTACCTCTTCCGCGAACAGAGACTCCTCTTCATCCTCGTCGGGATCTTGATCGGATCAACCTTCTTCATCCTCCAGCCTTCTCTCTCCCGCCTTTCCCCCGCCGAGTCCACCTCCCTCATCACCACCAGATCCGTCTCCAGCTCGCCTTCCAGGATGAGTTTCAACTACGGCGGAGGTAGTAAAACCGGCCGCGTTCCCGTCGGAATCGGACCGCGGAGGCTGAGGATCGTCGTCACCGGGGGAGCTGGATTCGTCGGGAGCCATCTCGTGGATAAGCTTATAGGGAGGGGAGATGAGGTGATCGTGATCGATAACTTCTTCACGGGGAGGAAGGAGAATCTGGTTCATCTGTTCTCGAATCCGAGGTTTGAGCTCATTCGTCACGATGTGGTTGAGCCGATACTCCTCGAGGTTGATCAGATTTACCATTTGGCTTGCCCTGCTTCACCTGTTCATTACAAGTATAATCCTGTCAAGACTATCATATCCTTTTTTGAATTACCTTCTATATTTAAATGCTGCTGCTGCTAGGGATCTTGATTTGCTTTGTTGAATGCTAGTTCCGATTCCAAATCAATCAATTAGGTTTAGGTTTCTGTTGCGAGACGCCGCAATATTAAACTTTGAGGAATGCTCAATTGAGGCAAAGAGTGTTTTGTTTATTTTGATAAATCTCGTGTGATGGTTATGATCCTTAACGATGGTTTCACAAGACGAATGTAATGGGGACGCTCAATATGTTGGGACTTGCAAAGAGAGTTGGAGCAAGGTTTCTGCTCACCAGCACTAGTGAAGTATATGGAGATCCTCTTGAGCATCCACAGAAGGAGACGTATTGGGGCAATGTGAATCCAATAGGTGAGTTGGAAGATTATGGATTTTGTATTTCTTAGTTCATGAGATGTATAAGTAAAACGAGAGATTGGTTCACTAGTTCGTGGCATATTTTTTTTATAGGTGAAAGGAGTTGCTATGATGAAGGAAAGCGTACTGCTGAAACTCTGGCCATGGATTATCACCGAGGTGCAGGTGTCGAGGTAAATTGTCCCATAGATGCAGGCTCTTAGCGCAATTGATAGATAGATTTATACAGTTTGCAACTCGTACTCATTACCATGTGTTGCCTTTTGTGTCACTTAGTGTCGGAATCATCCCCATGCTGTTTACCAAGATCTGTTACATTTACGATGCGGTTTCTTATTTTAGTTGATAGGAGAATTTTCAATATTGGAATGTTTAGAGCTGGTGACTATATGTCCACAACAGTGATATATGACTGAGTGATCTCTTGACTACTTTTTCAATTTTCAGGTTAGAATTGCGCGTATTTTCAACACCTATGGACCCCGAATGTGCCTCGATGATGGGCGTGTCGTTAGTAACTTTGTTGCACAGGTTTGACTCTTTTATCAACGTAACACAACTTGTTTATGTTTATAGCCTTTTACAATATACACTCTCACAGAATAATGTCTTATATCTACGCAGACTATACGCAAACATCCGATGACTGTGTATGGTGATGGAAAACAAACTCGAAGCTTTCAGTATGTTTCTGACTTGGTAAGTAGAACAACCTCTGTTTCAGTTCAATTCGGATGTATGATTAGTTTCTCCAAGCAGTGCAAAAGAATATAATGCCTTGATATATATAACAAGATCTCTGTTTTCTAAGGTGGATGGACTTGTAGCGTTAATGGAAAACGATCACGTAGGACCTTTCAATCTTGGTAACCCAGGGGAATTCACAATGCTTGAGCTTGCAGAGGTTTGCTTTACTTTTACAGTAATTATTTTTTTTGGTTTGGTTCGTTTAATAATTTCAGTTTGAATCGGTTCTGTGCTCATCTTTAGAAAAATTGCGTAATGTTCTTTTGAACTCAGTTTAGGATCATAGTTAACATGAAACATTCAGTTCTGTGTATGAAATGGGAACTTGTCTGCGCAGGTGGTTAAGGAGGTGATTGACTCGAGCGCAACTATAGAGTTCAGACCGAACACAGCGGATGATCCTCACAAGAGAAAACCAGACATAAGCAAAGCAAAGGAACTTCTGAACTGGGAACCAAAGATCTCTCTGCGTGATGGTCTGCCTCGTATGGTAAGTGACTTCCGTAACCGAATCTTGAACGAAGACGAAGGCAAAGGTCTCTAAGTGAGAGTCACACAAAGATCTTCCTTCTTGGTTTAAGATTCATATATGTATAGTCTCTTTCGCAAGAGCTCTGCTAAGTTTTTTTTTTCTTCTCTTCTTGTCTTATTTCTTTTTCTTTTTTTGTTCTTTCATCAGTGACACAAATTACTACTGACATTACATTAGCTAATACTTTTTAGTTGTCTTTAATGGATTACTATTTGGCCAGTCACTAGGGCCAATTGGCGTCAATTTTAGTGGAAGAATATAGTAATATTTTTTCCGTTCATGTTCCCTTCACGTTATCGGTTAGATATTTACATTGGCAAACTCTCTTGGTTCATACAAACATGAGGTTTTTGGAAAGACATCTGATGGGCCCTTTTGCCTACGTTATGAATCAGTTGTTTGTTTGCCTTTGTATTTGTTCACATATCTTTTTCGCTAGCATTTAGTATTCTGAACGAATAATTATCCGTTAAAGCTTACTACGGTGTATTCATATTTTGAAAAATATACAATAAAGAAAATTCAATTATAAATGCAACAAGTTTTGATACAGTCGAGACGTATTTATATAGACTGCATACATAGAAAAGAGTTGGCTGCAAATGGTAGTTGATTGAGCTACAAAGTTAGCTGTGAGCATTTCTTCTTTCCACTTTGGGTGTTTGTTCGATATAGTGGTTCAGTCTGTTAGAACTTGACATATAAAGAAACAATCGCTTTAAGAAATTAACTACAGCAATTCTCCTTCTGCCTGGTTAAATTAAAAACTTGCATTTAAAGCCTTTCCTTTATATCCTTTCTCCATCTTCTTTACAAAAGACTGATCGGTATCCAAGGGGGAATAAATGTAATGTAGTACATAAATAGCTAAGCTAATAGTGACATCTCAACATATAATGTATGTTTTATGTGGACAACACAAGACCGTTCCTACTCAAAACTCTCTGTTACTGTTACTCTGACCTTACACTCTACATGTGACACACTGACGCATTATCAATAACACACATGTATTTGTAACGTATATGTGCAATTGTTTGTATATATTAATGAGTTTTGTTTCTGCTAAGCTTCTATCCGGACCTGTAGCAAAAAAACATGAAAGGCACTATGTTTTGTGCATCACAAGCATCGACGGCTACAATTAACCACGACGAACGAAGCGTCATGGCACGAGCCATCGACCGTCATAATCCCATCATCAAAGATGGTAGGAGATCTTTCACGGCACCGTGCTCTTCCGGCGACGACTACATTGAACCGTACCGTCAGCTTTCGAAAATTACGAGAATACCCTCCTCCCCTTCCCCCTCCAGTGAAGGCAAGATGGTTCAGGTGGATAAGGGAAGGAAGAGTACTTCAGGGTCGTTGTTGAAGCTACTTAGTAGTAGTGATAATATTAGCTTAGCTAGGAAGAGTTTTGGCTGTTTTGACGTCACCAAAAGTACCCCACCTGGCTCTACTAGGTATCTTCTGGGGACCGACCCGGTTTCTTTATCCGGTTCTTCTTCTACGGGTAAGGATGTGGTTGTAACGGAGGAAGGTGAACCTTCTAAAGCAACAAAAAGCTCTGGTGCTGCAGTGGAAGAGAAGAAGAAGAAGACTTCTTCTGGTTCAGACCAGCAGGCAAGTAAAGTAAAGTAAAGCAAAGCTTGTCGTTTACCGTACGAATGTAACGTAAAAAGAGATTTGAGGGGAGATTTTTGTTGTGTTGTGTTTTGAAAAAGCAGGTGGTTGTTCTGAGAGTGTCTCTTCACTGTCAGTGCAGAGGCTGTGAAGGCAAAGTGAAGAAACATCTATCTAGAATGCAAGGTCACTCTCTTCTTATCAACAACTCTTTTTTTTTTGCTTTTTGCTTTTTTCTTATCAACATGCTGTCAACAAGTATACATAATTTTTGTTACTTGGGGGAAGTTACAGTATTGTCTGTTAGTATAATATCCGATTAAACAAAACATAAACAAGTTTTTTGAAAACTTGCACATCCTTCTGGAACCGGTTTAAGTATCATTGTGAATGGGTTTAAGCTAATTATATTAATTTTTGGCAAATACGTAGGTGTGACATCCTTCAACATAGATTTGGCCTCAAAGAAGGTGACTGTGACTGGAGACATCACTCCCTTACAAGTATTGGGTTGCCTCTCAAAGGTCAAAAATGCTCAGTTCTGGACACCACCACCTCCATCATCACTCTCAAGTGCCAATCCGGAGAACTAAATAAACACATTTTTGTGTATTTGTATTCTCTTTCTCTCATGTGTTCAAAAAAAAAAGCATTCTCTTTCGCTCATGTGTTTTGAATCAAATCAATGGTAAAAGTTTTAAGACTTTCAAACTCCATATTCAATGTTCAATTGAGAAAGACTCATGCATGCTTATTCACCACCTCATATGATGAAATTATCATTACATATTTAGCACTTGTCTAGCTTTTTTTTTAACTATGTAAAATAGAGATAATATTTAAACATTCTAGAAGATTGCATCTACTACAAGCTCTGCTATGAGTTCATCTGTCAGCATCTCCTCAATATCCCTACCTATGATTTCAGTATCATCTTCCAACCTCAGCCAATCCTCCACATCATCTTTGCTTGGTCTCTCTTCTTTTCTTGTCACCAAATCACGCAGAGTCTCTTGTATCTTGTTTGCATCCCATTTCTGGCAAACCCTTTTTGGTTTAACCCAAGGGTGATGATCCGAGAACTGCTTTAATATATGTATAAGCTCTTGGCTGATCTGGTCAAACAGAAACTTTCTTTCTAACCGGGTTGAGGTTTTCAAGCTTGAATACTTCTTCTCCAAATCCTGAAACAAGGATGCATCTACAGGTGTTTCCATGACAGTGTTGTGGTCTGAGTCGCTTAACTTGGAGTTAGATAGGAGATCCACTAAGTATAATGACTTCCAGTCGTGTTTTCTGACCTCCTGGCTGGTCAAAATCTCATCAGTTACTGCTGATGACTCCTGATCTGTGTCTTCATCAGTTGAAACGAGCATGCTAGCTTCATTGTAAGCAGCTGACTCTAGTTTGAGGAGCTGAAGTTGCATCCTGAGTCCTGTAAGGTACATATAACAGTTAACACGACTCAAAACATTTCTAATTTTAAATGGACAAACGAATTAGTAAACTGATAAGCATTGATTGAGTACCTTTGAGATCTGCGCTAACACTCTCAAAGCATTCAGAACTCGATGAAACATCATCATCATCATAAGAAGCTTCTAGAATTGAAACCGGACTTGGTTGATCTCCTTCCTTGGAGCTTTCACGAGGCTGTGGTTCAGGAACCGTAGAATGATTTACAGTCTCAGTTGGCATCCTTGAGATATCCTAGAACAACAGTAACAGTTAGATGTGTGTCATAACAAACATGTATATTCATGTTTAGAGATTGAAACATAATGCTCACTTACAGGATCAGTTAAAGAAGTGACAGTTGACAAATCAGGAGCTTCAGAAGACATAGCCGTCTTGATATCATCAGAAGCTGAACTATCCTCAGTGTCTGAATTTGCATCTACTGAGAAACTGCAACCTGTTTTAGAAGGCGAGAGCTTCTCTTTTTGATGAATCACTTCGTTCATGTAAAGGGATTTGGTTAAACTTGGACCGACGTTGATCTCTGGTGAACTATTGTATGATGAATGAGATCTATTACTACCATGTCTAGAAGATTTGCTTGACAAGAAAGAGTGATGAGAAGAGCTCCCCATCACTAATCCATCTCGAGTGATCAACTCCTTTGGAAGCACTATAGTGTAACCACCAGTGCTTTCTTGGTTCATGATGGTTTTGGATTTTGAATAACTTCTTGACCGTGATCCTTTCCAACCATCTCTACTGCTGATCCCAACCGGTTCTGGCAGTTCAGGCAAGTGAGCATTGCTCTCAACTCTTTTACTAATCCCCTCTTCAAAAATGAGTCCATTAAAACTTGCTGGCCTTGCTTCCCTATCTGAAGTTGCAAGCATGTCAGCTAATGTGCCGCTTCTACTAATTTCTATCTCTTGCTCGTACTTGTGTGTCAGTGTCCATCTCTCAGAGAGTCTCCTCTTGGCCTCCCTACTCACAGATGATGATGTTGACTTAGAAGGCAAAGACTGATGGTGGTGGTTCTTACGGTTAAAGGCGGTTCTTGTTCTTGAAGTTACTGGAACTAGCTCTGATTCACTTGCAGAATCACTTCCTGATGAGCTCTCATCCCCTGCATATCCTCTGAATCCCGAAGTCTCAAAGCTCGCCTTCCTTTGCCTAGACATGATTTTGGAGAATTCTCCGGAATCTTTTGAGCTCTGTCTTGAGGGGCGAATGTCTTCGTTACTTTCCTGCCTGCCATGATTGCTGGTGCATGGAAGAAGCCTACGATCTGCTCTGAACTCATCAGAAGAAGAGCTTGGCGATGCAAAAGCTCTACCACCGAACTTAGGTTTCAGGACAACAATCTTGGTCGGCTGCTGCTCATTTCTCTTTCCCTGCTCCACGTTTGGTAAGTCAAGTGTCTCATAAGAAGCATGCCTAGAATGAGAATGGCTAGGACAACCATCCCCACCACCATGCCGATGAGGTGACCTATGGCTCTTCCTCAACGAGTCTCTATCAACTTTCTGAGAATGGCTAAGACACTTCAGAGATGGTGCTTGACTGTAACGTGGCTTGTGAGGTGCGCTTTGAAGATCATGCACATGTTTAGTGAACAATGAATCTGGTTGCTGAAGAAACTTGAGAAAGAGGTCTTTGTTAGAGTCAAGAGCCTCAAGCGCATCATTAAACTCTTTAGAATGACGAAGCTTCTCATCAGTTGATAGCCGCTTAGCCTCCATGAACTTCTGCCTTATAAAAGCCATCTCCGCCTGGGTGAGATTAGCAGCGTCCACCCTTCCCTGGTGATATAAGTTTCTACTGCTCCTCTCTGCCTTCTTTGCATCCAAAACTTCGAAAACATCTTTAAACTTCTGCTCACCCTTTGAGCTCCTTCTAAGAGATTCACAACCATCATAAGAACTGGTTCCTCCACCGCTCATACCTTGCTGACTCTCCACAGACTTGTGTTGCCTATGGGAAGAACTCTGAGGCGGCAAGACATCGAGACCCATCAGTCTAGCTATAATGCTTGGTGATCTCCGTTTAGTTTCTTTCTGCTTTAACATTTCTTGTGCTAACAAACTTTTCATTGGCAATCCAGTGGTGTGAGGAACAGAGTCTTGATGCAACTAGAATATGAGCAAGAAGTCACTTTCAGACAACAAATGGAACCAAAAACATTTTCCTCTGAATACTTAAACGAGTAAACATACCTTGTTTTGACTTAGAGCTTCACAATGGCAAGAATGAAACTCAGAAGATGATGATGATCTTGGAGACTTGAGTTTATGACTCTGTTTCTTTCCTGAAAAAAGAAAATGAAGACAACTAATGATGAGAAGAAGATGCCATAACCATTTCAGGGTTCATGATTGATAAAGCAATAGACTTTACAACGGAAGAAACTAAAAACATAACAAAGCAAGGAGGAGGAGGAGGAGGTTAAGAGCAAGTCATGATTACATGTAAACTAAAAAATCATCATAACCACTGTTGAATAAAAATTGAAGTTTTAACAAACAAAAACCAAATCATGACACTATCCAACAAACTTTTCCCTGAGATTTTTATTTAATTTTCTTCTAAGATCTTTTGGCTTTACTTTTTATGATAAAGCAGAGCAACAAACTCATTCATTTTCTCTACCACACTCCCCTCCTTTAACTGTAGTTTTCCACCAGACAACAAATTAGCTCTGTCTTTTATGTTTTTATTTTCCTTTTTTTCATACATCTTTTCCTTTTAAGTAAATAAATAAAATAAAAAACTTGTGAATTCTCCAGATTAATACATAAGAAAATTAGCAGTAGATGCTGCTAAATTATGTTTTGGTTGGAGAAGCTTTACTAAAAATATTTCAAAATGAATTTAATTTGGTGAGAAATGTAAAACCTTGGGGCACTTTCGAAGCTAATCGATCTCGGGAACTGGGCTCGGAGAATCGAAATATGTTCATCTTTTCTTCACTCACTCTGACTCGGAGGGAATATTCTCCGGGGAAGACATTTCACGGAAGAATCTTCTAGATCGGGTTTTCGAAAATGCAAGCGATTGCTGACAGATCGGAAGAATCTGCGAAACAATTCAAACGTTACTGAAAGAGAGAGAGAGAGGAAGAAGAAGACAGAGCCGGAGAAGACAGGGGAAGGGTTTTCGGAGTTATTTGAAAGTTCAAAATGGTTAAAATGAATAAATTAAAGGAAAGGGTGAAAAATAATTAATTGAATATATTATTCTTTTTTTTTTCTTTAAAGAGAGGAAGCGGGGATGGTTAGTGCCACTTGTCTCTCCTCTCCCATTTTGGGATTTTCTGTTTTCTCGTTTTTTATACCTCTTTATTTTATTCTTTTATACAACAAATTGGTGAGTAATTTAACAAAATTAGTATCGCAAATAATTTAATATTCTGAGATATAATTGTGGTTAAAAATATATATATATATATATTCTGAGATATAATTGTTTGGTGAATCAATTTACATTAAAAAAAAATAAAAGGTTGTTGATTCCCAAATTTTGTTTGCGTATGTAGATGATAAAAGTTAGTTGCCCGGTTTGTAAAAGCAAAAGGAGAAAAAATAGAAACGTAGGAAAATGATAAAAGAAAGGTTAATTTGGTTTAAGAAAGTAATCAACATGGCTAAAGGGTTAAACAAATCTTTGTTGAGCAAGCAAGAGTATTATCATAATCACTACTCCTTCCATTCCGAAAATATCTCCGTGTTCTAGAAGAAGAAAATTGTTTCAAAAAATAATACATTTATATATTTTAATTATTGGTAAATTGTAAATGTCAAAAACATAATTGTATTAAGTTCAAAGAAAAAACATAATTGTATTATTAAAATTTTGTTGCTTAAAAGTTACTAAGAATATTTGAGTACAAGAATTATACATTGATAATCATAATTTCATATATTTTCGTAATATGTGTGAAAATTTTAAAAGATGTGACTTCCTTTGTTTCAAAGATATATATTTTAGAATTTCACATAATTTTAATAAAATATATAAAATTTTGATTATCAATGCATTATTTTTTAACAAATTATTCTTCATAACTTTTAACAATTAAAAATTTAATAAACACATATTATATTTTTAAGTTTACAATTTACCATTAATAAATACATTGAAAATGTGAAAATGTAAAAATGTATTTTTCTAAAAGAATATTTTTTTAGAACGTGGATTTATTTGGAATGGAGGTAGCATATCTTTTAGAAACATAGAGAGTATTATTCTACTATATATCTAGTACAATTAATGTTTCTTTAAAAGAAACCTAGCTAACTCTATATGCATTTAGAGTGGAATGATGAAACACTAATCTTTTTTCTTTTCGGATCATATATCAATCTGGCAGCATATATATATATATTCCTTTTACCTTTCTCAACGTTAACTTACCCATATTCAATCCAATGTTTTTTTTTTTTGAGCAACTTCAATCCAATGTTTTGTAACATTATATATGTGATTTTCTAACTTATGTAATTCGGTTAAAGTTCAGCTGAAAATTTGATTCCTACTTTAATCAAAGATATATTATTTTAGTATCAACATTTATACTAACTCTAACCAAAGTCATATGTATCTAGAAGTCTTCCTCTAACAGATTAGGTTAGGCAGAGCTGAAATATATTCAACTATATGGTCCCTTATCTTCTTAAGTCTATGCTCACAGATATTTTTTAATATGTAATTAACAGTGACAAGTAATAATTTTGTAACTCGTAGTAAGGACTAGTTCTTGAGCTCACCAAATATGGATAGCTATAAAACGACAGAAATTCTTACAGCCTTCGCTTTCAGAGGTAATTAATCCGACACGTTTCTCAAAATAGTAATTAATGACTACGAACATTTTCCCCCTCTCTTAACATTTAGACCAAAAAAACATTTTCCCCCAAAACAAACCGTTAAGCGTTAGCTTACTTCGTATTGAATGTAAGATTAGATTATGGATCAAACTATTGTATTGGTGTTTCATCTGATGATTTAAATGCAAATTTTTTTTGTTACTAATACTCACTATGCATGCATTAATTTACTATTCTCTCTGTTTCTCCAAGAATGTCGTTTCACGATATTATTTTTATTATGTAAGTTTCTATTTTTGAAAAAGAGAGATTTATTTACTGTGAAAATAGAAATAAGATAAAACTTATAAATAATTTTTCTAGTATGCGTAAAATTTTTCAAATGACATTTTTTTTTGTGAAACAGGTGAAATATTAAATAACTAGCATTGCCAATATCTTTGTGTTGAGAAAAATATAAAGTTAAAATTCAGGCGCAAAAAGAGTCGTATGCACTTAAATATGGAAATATATACTAATAAAATTCGGACGGAAAAGAACAAAGTTAAAAGCAAGTGAATCTTTTACTTTGATTTTTTTCTTCCATATTTCTCTTATGGGGTTTTGGACGTTGGTGTGTCCATAGATAATAGATCACATATACGCCGAGCCTACACACAAAATCACTTTATTGGTTCTTTTCCTATAGTGGATGAAAAGATTAAAACTTACTTTTTCGCAAAAAACATTCATTTGCTTGAAAATTTTCAAAATAGACTTCTGGGGACAAAACTAAACGTTTTCAACTGTTATAGGTAACGTGACACAGAACAGCATTAAATTTGGAATGTTTCCAAAGCTACAAATTTCAAAGATTTGGTGTTATTATTTTTATAGCGAAAACAAAAGGTATTCTTCATGAAACATGCCATCTCTAAGTGAGTATAACATATTTGTAAGAATATGAAGGTTATGATCCCATATGTATTAGAGATTTCGATATATTAATCTATTTCGCTAAGCAGCTTGCATTTTATTGAATATAATGATGGACTATTAGAACAAAGTTAACAAAAACTAATGTTTTAGAGTATAAGTAGTACAGTTCAGCTGCATGGAGAAGATTCTTGTTCGTAACTAGCACTCGCAAGTCAACAAAGTATCAATTAATTATCATCTTAAACATGTCAGTTGTAATATTTAATTATGATTTATGAAAAAGTTTCAGCCGTATAAAATATACAAAAAGACAACAAGAAAGTAAAACAGATTCCTTGACCTATGTGCTATATAGTCACCGTATAACATTTTGTCATGCGTTAGACCATGTTTATGAATGTAATTTAAATATTGTATTGTATAAGAAAACAAAACTGAATCATAGAACTCGATATATGTTTTTGTAATTGAACTCTATACTAAGTGAAAAATAAAATACAAAGAAATAGAAGAATTAATTCTATGAAAAAACGAAAACAATAGAAATGAGATTATTAAGGAATTTTCGTTTTGTTGAGAATCACATAAAACTTTATAGGATTTTCCAGTTATGTTTACTGTATATATATAATATTTTTACTTCTGTCTTGTCCATGCATGTTCACAAAATTTGTCTTTGCTTATTAATGTCAAATGTCATTCTCCATGATAAAAACAAGACAAACAAGATCTGTTCTTCATGATAAAAACAAGACAAACAAAATCTGTTCTTTTCAAACAAAGTCTTGTTATTGTGTGTAACTATTTTTTTTTTTTGTAACTTGTGTGTAACTATTTTGCAATAATCTTCACACATATAAAGTTCAAGGCATGGGACTAAACTAGCAAAATATCTAAAACTGTGATATACTTATTCTCTAAAAAAATAATGCTACATTATCCACTTTAAACTGTGATTAGTTTCCCAATCGCTTTGTTCGTAAACCCTAACGGCAGTTATTACTTATTAGTTTTTATTGATGGATTTCTCCAACGATTCTAGCGATCGGTGGAATACTAGAACCAAAAATGTAGATATTTAGCTTATTGTCAATATAAACTATTATAAATTTCTAGATGTATTGTTCACAATATATTACTTTGCAAATAGTGGGAGACAATTTATAAGGTGTTTTAGTACTACAACCAAAAATGTAGTATATACATATTCAAATTCTCCCATACATATATAATACAGGCCAAAATACTTATCATATGATTTTGTGATGATGTGTAATAGCTGATGGGAAAAGTTGGCATGGTTTATTTTTGATATTCATAAGATAATTATTTAAGGATTCAGATGAATCTCCATAATTAACACACGAAACCTAAACATGTGTCGGTTTACTAAACTTAAAGCTATTAAATTAGTTTTGAGAGTGGAAGTGAACCAAACCTTTGTGAAAAAGTGAAGAAAAAGAGGACAAGAAGAAGAAGACAAAGTGATGATTAATTACTTGTTCTGCCTGAACACTCCACACATGCCTTCCTAGAACATTCAGTTTTATCAGTATTTTTTTGTAAATTAATTTTTTTAACCCGGTTGAATTCAGGAGAATCGCATGTTCGTAGATGGACTCTTCTTCTATAACATAACATAAACTCATATCTGCATTATGTGAATAGAACAATGTAACTTAGTTTCGCATAACATAAAGATCGAACTTAAAACGTATTAGCGTCATAGATCTGTCCACTACCACTTCACAACTAAACCCGTTCATCAGTATTTAATCAAAATACTATATTGCTAATTTTTTTTTTGTTAAAAACATCTTCGATTGTTCATTATAAAATCTTCACCAAGGCTCGATATTTTCTCCGTACTCGTAGGATATTATACAATAGTTTTTATATAACTAAAATAAATAATATACCGAAACCTAAATTATCTTCGATTTTTTTTTTGGAAAAAACCTAAATTAATATTCGAAGTACTTTTAAAGCTGTATATTGTTTCCAATTAAGGCGTCTACAGTAGCTAGCTCGAAAGGCAGTCCTGAGTCGTGACATCGACCCATAGAAAGATCCTCCATCGTTCCAGCTCAGCATCCAATCACTTGGACTTGGTGAAGAAGAGGAATCAGACTCTACACGACACAAGGAAGAGTAGGTCAAATTAATTAGTACACATTTATAACCTATGTTCGGATATTACGCATTTTGTTTGCCTTCTAGGTGACAACGACTCTATTGACCCAAACTTTAAAGAAAAAAATAGTTTTTTTTTTTTGCTAAAAAAAAAAAAATATTTCGACTCTAAAAGTATAAAGTTTAAATATTACTAAATGTGACATTACTTATTTATCTACTAATCTACATAACAACCCATGCTCAGCTGCCTACTTTACTCATAAAAGTACAAAGACATTTTAGAATAAATCAGAGTATGAAGACATTAAGTACGTGTGAATGATTTATTTGATAGATAATTAAGTACAGTGCATTACTATGTGCGTTAAAGTAGAAAGTAAATAATTATCTGTATTTTTTATATATATATTTTAGGTACATCATTTGATCAACAAGAAGTTGAGCATGAAAGGAATCAATGTATCTCCTAATTAACTGGATAAACTTCAAAATAAATAAATATTACTACAAGACCTAAATCGTATTTTTCATACATCTTCTTGGTTCTCCACAAGATAGTACAATAATGCGAATATCGAGTGTTAGGTGAGATAATTTATAAAGTTGTGGATATGGGAGTACAATGATAGAGATTGATCCTATTTGCATCAGACGGGCACGTAAGTTGTGATTTCAAGAAACTGAGAATCATAACCAAAGTATGTGTTAGATTACATAAAAATAAGGATATTGCCGATTATAAAACTTCTAAGAGTTGGGACCATGAAAACAATCATACATGTCATAAAACGAATAATATTACTGCAATTGTAAAATGAAACAATATTATATTCTACTTCTTTTTATGTAGACTAACACATAAGAAATATAAAATAAGATCCAAAGAAGTTATTGAACATGGGTGATTGAACATAGCATTTATAACTTCAACTACAAGAGGAGAAGTAGATCATTGTTTGTGCTTTGTCAAAAGTGTGGTCCAGTTTTGACAACTTATATAGATGACGAGATCTCTATCATACATATGACTAATAACAACCTGGATATATTTCCTGATTATCCACCACTAATAGATACAAAGCATTGTGCTTTATGCATTTGGTTACTTGAATAAGCATGACATAGAGTTTGGGGTTTGTTATTGTAACAGTATTGATTCCTAGAACATCGTAGATTATGCTTTTTATAGATAATGTGCAAGAAGCAACTTGACTTTTCAAGATATATTGGAACTATAATATATACATTTGTCGCTGGATCATGTGGGCATGTACACTATAGCTAGGCTCGTTCTCATAAACGTTATTCCAAGTATACATACACTGTATCTTTCTTTGTAGTACTACTCCTCGGTTGATTGTATCCATGGATCTTCCCCATTTGCAAATACTGTCAGAGGTAAATAACCAAAAAAAAAAGCAAGAACAAGCTGATCTCACGTATTACTGAAATTTGGAAATCAAAACCTTGTCGATGCTGAATGATTATGATACCCTACTATTCTAAGAACGTTTCAAGCAAAAACATATCATCATCAGCAAATTATTCAACTTACCTTGCGACAAAAGAATCAGGTTCGTCAAGGTTTACATTCAAGTAAACATTATACATCATTTCAACCATAACCAATGGCACAAACACTGCCTAGGAGGATCTGAAACAAAGATGGCTCAACAAGATTGCATTTCAAAGGAGTGATGACATGAAACCCTAGTGTTCACTGTCATCAGTACTATAACCGCCGAGACTTTTGAATACGAATGACCAAATGAGCCTAACACGATGAACCTAGCCATAAGTGAAGTTATAGAGGAGAGGAGACACCTATTGGTGATAGATAATCCTAGTTGTTTTTTGAGAAATTCTTAAGTTCACCCTAAAGTGAATCTTTAGGTTTACCCAACCAATAGAATTTTGTTATTTTATATTCAGTATCTTTAAAAAAGAAAATAAAATATTGTCAAATTATATTCTATTTTTAAACTAAAAAATATAAATAAATAAAAAATAATATTAATTGCAAACAAAGACACATTTTAAAAAAAATATTTTCTATACCGTTAGCCAAACACTGAACCCTAAACTCTAACTCCTAAACCCTAAACTCTAACTCTTAAACCCTAAACTCTTGGATAAATCCTAAACCCTTGGTAAATCTCAATCATTTGGATAAATTCTAAATCCTTAGGATTTATGATTTATCCATGGGTTTATAATTTATCCAATAGTTTAAGGTTTAGTATTTAAGGTTTAGGGTTTTGTATTTATGATTTAGGGTTTAGTGTTTTGCTGACTGTGTTAAAAATATTTTTCTTAAAAAAATTCAAAGATTTAGGATTTATCTAAGGATTTAGGGTTTATGATTTATGGTTTAGTATTTTGGTGACGGTATTTAAATATAAAACTTTTTTTGCCTACTATTATTTTCTATTTATTTTTTATTTTAAAAACATAATAAAACTTGAAAATATTTTGTTTTCTTTTTTAAAAGATAATGAATATGAAATAATGAAATCCTATTGGTTGGAAGTTGTGAACCTAAGTATTTCTCTTGTTTTTTTGTTAAGAAGATATTCCCACGATTCCACAAAAATAAAAATCTTCAGGTTCGTTTTACAATAATGCAAGTTTTATGTTTTTAATGTCATTTTTAACTTTTTAACTTTTTATTCATTTTGATTATAAGACAATTTCTATTAAAGTAAGTTTTTTCCAAACTAATTAATTAAAGAGAGTTATTTTTAAATCTATTCTAAAAACGTGTGAAAAGATCAAAAATTTTATATTTGTGAACAGAGAGAGTAAACAGAAATCATATTTAAAAGAAAATTAAATCAAACATTTTTAGTGTTTTATTATAATTATTCATTAAGAAGATAAAACATATAATTAAATAATTAAAATCAAACACACGTGCGTGTATCTATTCTATTAATCAAAACCCTCAAGCCAAGGATACCCTAAAATGTGGTTGCTGTAGAGAAGTTTGAGAGGAAAAGTATGTTTGAACAGCTTTTATTAATTTTCGGCTCAATTGATGTTAGGTTGCATGCTGGAGATGTGATTTTGATACTGCTAGAACAAGGGATTCCAGTACTGCTAAAACACGTATCCCGAAGATTCTCATCAAAGAAAAGAACCAGCAGAATTGAAGTAGAATTAGAAGACAAGATCAGTGCTCTGCCCGACGAGTTGCTCGTGCAGATATTGTCTCTTGTCCCAACAAAAGATGCTGTAGCTACCATGATCTTATCAAAACGATGGAGGTACATTTGGACGATGGTGCCAAAGCTTGACTATAATATGAATGACGGTATTCACAAAGTAGGTTTCTTTGACTTTTTACTTGGGAAAAGTTATCAACGGTGGTTTTTACGGTTTATTGATGAGTCGTTACTAGTCCACAAGGCACCTGTATTAGAAAAACTAGCTATTGAACTCGGTGGGAAATGCCCTGTTGATGTAAATGTGGGTGTTGGAAAGTGGATTGAAAAAGCGGTTGTTAGTAAGGTGCGTGAGATAGAGTTAGTGCTTATGTGGTCTGCCGAGCATACTAGCTTGCCTAAGAGCCTTTACACATGCAATACACTCGCCTCTTTAAGTCTTTTCGGAAAGATTATCGTGGATGTTCCTTCTCTGGCTTGCCTCCCATCCCTGGAAGAGCTTGAACTTAACTCTGTGGTATACAAAGATGAAGATTCTCTTGCTCGGCTTTTATCAAGTTGTCCTAATCTCAAATATTTGGATGTGGAACGACATCCCCAAGACAACGTGAAAATTTTCAATATAAAAGCCCCATTATTAGAAAACTTATACTATTTGTATGTGGAGTTAAGATCACACGACGAAGGCACTGGTGGGGGGACTTTGGTTATAGATTCTCCGGCATTAAATGAAATCTTCATCGCTGATTACTCGGGAGACTCTTGCTCCATTGAGAACAAACCTCACCTTGACAAGGCATTTATCAGCGGTTCTTGTTACCCTGATGACAAGTTTATGACATGTCTTTCTTCAGTCAGATACCTCGAGTTAGTTTTGAACTTTGCGACGGTATGCAATGCTCTTGTACATTTTCATTAGGATGATCATTATCAATTTAGCATGATCACATTTCTATGGGTTTTTTTTTTTACTTATGTGTTGTTGTGTTGTTCATTGCAGTTTGTGTGGTTTAACACTATTAACTTCTCACAGCTTCTGGAATGTAAGATAAGACTTGTACACGAGTTAGACTGGTTAGAACCGCTAATGTTTTTACTTCAAAATTCTCCTAATCTAAAAGTTCTTTCAATCGACAAGGTTTGTACTTTCCTTCATGCAGTTTTGATGGAGCAATCAAAGTAAAATTTCATTATATTATCTATTGTGGTCTTTTTACAGACATTCATTCGATATGTGGAGGAGTCGCCACTTTCATGGAACCAACCGAGTTCTGTTCCCGAATGTTTGTCAAGCCATCTAGAGATCTTTGAATGGAATGAATATGGAGGAAGAAACGAAGAGAAAGAATTGGTAAAATACATCTTTGCCAACTCTAACTGCTTAAAGAGAGCTGGATTCTCCTTGAAATCAACCGGCAAAAAGAAGAAGAAGATGATGGAAGAGTTGGGATCTATGTCTAGGATTTCGACATCATCCCAGCTTCTCTTCTCCACTGAACTGGAATATGTGAGCCTTATATATGAAACCTGTTTGGGATTTGGTCGGATATTTCGAATTTTTTCCGGATATTTTGGTTTAGAGGTATAGAATCTGTTCGGGTATTTATACATTTCAGGTCGAATTCAAGTAAGAGTTTGGTTATTTAAAATTGCTTAGAAAAACAAAACCGGGATGAACATAACTCACGAATCAATACAAAGCCATCATCCAAATCAAATCCATCATTCAAATCAAATCATCATAGTTAACTCAAGCATTATTTTTTATCTCAATACAAATAGCTAAAACGTTACAGACCATCCCACCATTCAAACACAATCCACCATACAACTCTCCTGATCCTCTAACCTTAGAAAAGCTCTCCTGCAAACAAATTATTAACCAAGAAATCCTCCATGTAATTATAATTCTCCGGTACAAGTCTCTTAAACTTGAGATACTGTTCCTCCGCCTTGTCTTCCTCCTTCAGCAAAGTGTATATCGCTCCTTGGCAAAAATACGGCCAGAAATCACTTGGTTCATCTTCCACAAGCTCTTCATAAAGCTTCAGTGCTTCGCTATGTTTTCCTCTAACCACACGAATCTGAGCCACGAGATGCTTAAACTCACGATACTCCTTGCGCTTGTTCTCCCTCTCGCACCTCAGCATTGCTTCCTCGATTCTCCTCTCTACCTTTTTCCAATCAAGACCTGCATTGGAATAAGCCACGACCAAGCCGTGATAAGCTTCAGCGCGAAGAGGGTCTTTAGCTAGAACCTCTTCCAGTACGGTTTTAGCTGATTGCGTATATCCATCGCAAGTAAAGTATCTGGCTTTCTGAACCGGCCATTTCGGTTCGTCCGGTTCAAGTTTTATCAGACGGTCGAGTACTTGTATAGCTTCTAGGAGCTTATAAGATCCGAATTTTACCTCCACCAAGGAGCGAAGAGAGTCCACGTCAGTAGGGTGAGTTGCTAAGTGCTCTTCGAGGGCTCTCTCTTGCTCTTCGTAGGTGACGTGTTTGTTGCTGTCCATTGACGAAGGAGGCGTGAGGGGAGCTGCGATGGCCGGAGGCTTGAGATGGAGGTTGAGGGAAAGGAGAGCAGCGGCGGTTGCTAGAGTGATGCAGGTGGACTTGAGGACGCGGAAAGGTGCGGACTTTTGAAGAGGGATGATCAAGTTTTGAGATTTGGAAGAGGATGCTTTGATTGAAGGGTATCTGAAAGAGGAGTTTGGTCGGATAAATGGTCTGAAGGTGGAAGATTGTTCCGGGAAGGAGGATGAAGAGGTGTGAGTGAAGAATGGCTGGCGGTGAATCTTTAATCTTCCCAGAGACTCCATGATTGTTGTTTGTGAGAAACCTTCAAACCCCTTTATTCAGTAAAGTGATCTGAGGAGAGATCAAAGCATACCGAATATTCTCTACCTGTTTGCTTCCTCAATGTCTACGACAGCGGTTCTTGTCTTTTTATGGGCTTCAGTCTCACGCTCCATCTACTTGTTTAAGACATGTGAAACACACATTCAACATTAACTTTTGAGTGCAAGAAACTGTAGTAACACTTTTGAACAACCACGGAACAATCTTGGTTGGTCGTGGTCGGAGACCGAACACAAGAAACAAAAAAAAACAACAGACACACGAAATAAGGTACAAAAGGCATTTCCTTCTTTCTTTTCATTTCTATACATGAAATTATGTATAACATACATGGCTACAAAAAAACACCAAGAAAAATGAAGAAACCAGAAGCTCCAGATCTTTGAATCCCCAAACATTCATTCATCTGCTTTTCCTCTTATTAGTTCTTGTGGTTATATAAAAATGGATGAGGGGTTGGGTTAAAGGGAATACTCTGTTCCCGGCTTCTTGTGAAGAAGGGATGGCTCAGTGCTTCCCTTGCCTTGAGCCTCTCCGTTGGATCATACCGAAGCAGCCCTTGTAACAGATCTATCAGATCTCCCGCCGAGTGATCCACATGCTGCATGATCAGGTTCTGCAACAATCAAAAAAGTGGAGTCCCTAATTTCAGTATCACAGTTAAGTAAATGTCAATTCCTAAGTTATTTAATTTTGAGATTATTTTACCGGCAACCGGGGAAGCTTCCATACTGCTTTCAAGCTGTCTCTCGACGTTGCACCTTCAGGCCAATCTAACTTTGCACCTCTCCTGAAGTATCTCTCAGAGCGCCGGCTGCAGGAGAACAGTTTTGATTTTGATATAAGAGATTTAAAGTTCACTTTCATTTCCGCTGGTATCTTATGTTGCTAATAAGATTGAACTTGCTGTTCTTACTCGGCTCTGAGCACCATATGAGGTGGCAATGGTCCTAGGACCCTTTCCATCATGGCCAAATGCTCCAAATTTTCATGCGTTTGGAAAAGCGCCTCTCCCTGCAAAAATTATTCAGAAGATAGAATCTTTTGGGATGGATACGGTGAGATGAATCCTGGTGTACATAAAACATGAATAGAGGAAGTTACTCACCGAACAAAGCTCAACAAGTATACAACCAATACTCCACAGGTCACATGGATAGTTCCATCCAACCCCTGCGATAAAGTTCAATAGTAAATACTGATTGCTATACATATAAATGTTATCAACACAGATGTGACAAAAAGTCATAAGAGTTTACCTAGGATAACTTCTGGTGCGCGGTAATGCCTTGTGGATACAATGTAGTTATGGTCTTGATGTTCAAACGTTGTACTTCCAAAATCAATGAGCTTTATGGCACTTGACTTTGGCAGATTCTTGAAGTATGACCCATCTTTCGTGGGTCGTGATAAAAACTACATTATCATGACCACAAAGAGAAAACAAGTCAAAACAATTTTAGTTATACAAGATCTCTGATAGATACATATCACATAAGCCATGAACCTACATGCGTCCAGCTTCGAGATGATTTTATACTCACCTTATAATCAGGTATTTTGATATATTCAGACGACACCAGAAGAATGTTCTCCGGCTTCAAATCTGTGTGAATCAGACGCAAATCGTGCATATCTGTCACGACAGAATGAGAAAAGCCTGAGTACACTAGTAAACAAAAATTTCCAGAAATACTATCTGAGCTATTTGGATTCCCTGGAGAGATTGAATGCAGTATCAAAAGAGAAACATTAAGTAATAATTACTAAATGCCTTAGTCTCGTATCAAAAAGTTTCAGAAATTTAAAATGACTTATGGCACTAATGGACTAGTATATAGAAGAATGGGTCAAGAATAGTCCACACACATGCTACAGACTCCAAAAGTTGTCTGCCAAGCTCACGAACAAGGTCAATAGGAAATGAACGGTAGCTGTTTTTGCGGAGAAAATCATACAAACTTGGGCCAAGCTTCTCAAACACCTGTTGAAACCATTTAAACCCATCCGCAAGTTCTTTTAACTCACAATACTCAGGGAGTGATTTCCCCCTCAAACTTATCAAGGATAACAGTACTTACAATACAAATATGATTACGATAGTCAAACCAATTCCGTATTTGCACACAACTGCAAGGAATGGAAGAGCTTATACCAAATGCAAACAAAAAAAAACTCAACACTAACCAAGAATTAGTAAAAGAGGAAAAGAAAGATTCTCACCGAGAACCACCAACATCATGCCTTGTAAGCCTCTGCAGGACGTCAATTTCAATCATGGCAGCTTCACGATACTTGTTTACAGACCGTATAACTTTGATGGCCACAGCTTCTTTGTTTTTATTATCAAAACATTCCAATACTTGGCCAAATGTACCTGCAAGAATACAATCCATAGGATGATGAAATTACAAATCTTCTCCATAAGTATACTAATCATATATAAGCAAAAAGGTAAACTAACAACCTTCACCCATTTTGCTGAGAATTTGATCTGCACGCACAAACAGAACAGGGGCATGTCAGTGTTAAGTAGTTAACACTCCATGACGATTGAGTCAAGAGTGAAACAGATAAGATAAAGACTCACATCGAGGAGTCAAAGTATCTCCAACGACAAAGACAAAATGACCGTCTTTATCATCAGGTCTCCAGGGAGGAGAGCCCTGACGAGGAAGGCCATTATAAAACAAGTTCGGGTACACGAAATTCGGTACTAGTCCACTTGCAAACTCTTGACCATAGTACAACGGAGGATGAAATACCTGAAGCAAAACAAAACACACCACTTTTAAAAAAAAAAAGAAAAAAAAAATCAAAACTTTTTAACACAAGTCAAAGTTATCGTCCAAGAAAAAGACAACTGAATCAAATAGCAGAAGGATCAATTTGGTATGATGTATGAGGACGATTCGTTACCGGAGGAGGAGGAAGAGGAGCATCCCAAGCCAATCGGGGACGTTTTCTCGGACGCTTATCGACGATCCGATGCGGGAATTCAACGTTGCGCTGAGTTTCTAGGATCATCGCGATCGAGCTAGGTTTCTCACGATGCACACTGCTTTGCATTTAAAAAAAGGGCAAATCCTGAGCTGAAATCAAAAAGCACCCCAGGTATGATGAATCATAGATGCAAAGTGATATATAATTGAGGATGGATTCGAATCGAATCGAATTAAGGAGATAAAGATTCTGAAATTCAAAATCCCTAAAAAAATCTTCAATTGTGAGATCTATCTCAATAGGTTAACTAAAAAAGGGTGGGAAAAGTAACAGAAAATAATATTAAAAAAAAAAGAGAGTATAAAGTTAAAATGTAGCTTAGAAACTAACCGTAAGTCTCTCTCTCTTGCAGGTTGAATTTAACCGAGAATTCAGATCGGAGATATGAAATGCTATGTTCACTAAATTGTGATATGAGCAACAAAAAATCTCAGGGGAAATGATTTGACAGCGAAAGAGACTGAAAAGGAAAATAATAAGAGAGAGAGAGAGAGAGAGAGAGAGAGAGAGAGAGAGAGAGAGAGAGAGAGAAGAGAGCGAGCGAACCAAGGAAGGAGACGGCGAATGAGAGAGAGTGAGGCTTTTACACGAAAACAATGGGCTTTTATTAAAGGCCTTTTTATTAAAATATCTGTCACCTAAATAAACGACACGAGGTTAATCATGTACAGATACAAACAACATGGAGTTTAATAACCAGAACATCAAAACAACACGGTGTTTTATTAATAATCTTCCAAATGGAGGCGATAAGAGAGAGTGGGGCTTTACGAAGTTTTTCATGGGCTTCTTATTAAAAGCCTTTTCATTAAATATACGTCCACAAAACAGCGACACGAAGTTTGTAATATCCTGATGTAAACAACGCGGAGTTTATTTAGTAGAACAATAGAACAAACTAAAGTCTCTCTCACAGTCACAGAGAGTTCGAACAGAGAAAATAATCTGAAGCAGACATGGAGATAGCCGCCACTACCTCTGTCTCCGTCGCGCCGCAGCCGCCCCGACCATCGAATGCCTTTTCAAGGAAGCCACATTCCGTCTCTTCTCTTCCATTAGCTTCCTTCAAGAGAAAACACTGCGTTGGGAACGATAAGCTCCGCGTGTCTGCGTCCTCCTCCTTGGACGCCGTCGTCGCCGCCGAGAAAATATCTCCGGCGGTCTTCTCGACAAGAGAGAAACCGGAGGAGTTCTTCACTTCGTGAAGTATCATGGCCTCGGCAATGACTTCATCTTGGTAACTTTGGCATTCCAAAAATCAAAACTTTTGTTTTGGGCATTTCAAAAAATCAAAACAATTTAGTCAAAAAAAAAAAAATCAAAACTTTATTTATTTGGGGTTCTCGTTAGGTTGATAACAGAGACTCATCAGAACCAAAGATCACTCAAGAGCAGGCGGCGAAGCTGTGCGATAGAAACTTCGGTGTTGGTGCAGATGGAGTGATTTTCGCAATGCCGGGAGTCAACGGTACTGATTACACAATGAGGATATTCAACTCAGATGGAAGCGAACCAGAGGTGGGGCCCTTTTCTGTAATGAATAATGGTTTTTTATGAGTGAGTACTTGTTTTCCCCCTTGAAGTTTTCAACAGTGTCTTTGGTTTTGTTTTTTTTAGATGTGTGGCAATGGAGTTAGATGCTTTGCAAGGTTCATTGCTGAGCTTGAGAACTTGCAGGGGAAACATAGGTACTCTTTGTCTCTATTGAGAGAGCTCTGATGTTTAATCATGATCAGTATTTTTATTTTATTTTTTTAATGTGTGTGTGTGTAGTTTTACAATACATACTGGAGCTGGCCTGATTGTTCCAGAAATTCAAGATGATGGACAGGTAAACCATCTCGTATTAGGGTTTAGTCATGTATCCATGATGATTGGTGAGGGCAAAGCTTTGGGTTTGTGATTGATATGGGTACTCTATACAGGCTAAGGTAGACATGGGCATACCGGTTCTTAAAGCACAAGATGTGCCCACTAAGTTGCCAGGAAACAAAGGTGAAGCTGTTATTCAAGGAGAACTAGTTGTTGATGGAGTAAGCTGGAATGTGACGTGTGTTAGTATGGGCAATCCTCATTGTATCACATTTGGTACTAAGGGTGGACCGGTGCGTGCCTTGTTTGCACTTTGCTAGCTAGACTTCTCTCATTCTGTATTTTTTTATCATCATCATCACATGGAGTTTATTTTCTCTCATTGTTTTTGTAATTTTCCTTTTTGTGTCAGAACCAGAAACTGAAAGTTGACGATTTGAACTTGTCAGAGATTGGTCCAAAGTTCGAGCATCATGAAATGTTTCCAGCTAGAACCAACACAGGTTAGCGGAGATGCATTAGAGGATCTATCTAGATTTCTCTATTATATCTTGGGATTTATAGCTCTTTTAAGTTGTATATGCAGAGTTTGTGGAAGTCTTATCACGTTCTCATTTGAAAATGCGTGTCTGGGAGCGTGGAGCAGGTCAGCTAATCGTTCACATCAATATCTCAGTAGATTATCAGAGCTCTCTCTCTTTCTCTCTCTCTGTTTCCTTATAAGCATACTTGAAATTACAGGAGCGACTTTGGCATGCGGAACTGGAGCTTGCGCTCTGGTTGTTGCAGCAGTCCTTGAAGGTCGAGCCAACAGGGTAAGTTTGGATTTTGAGAAGTTAAATTAAACACAAAAGTTTGGATTAGCGTTTTAATTTTCCTTTTTTTTTGGTACGCTCATTTTGATGCTCATGGTGGAACAGAAATGCACGGTGGATCTGCCGGGAGGACCATTGGAGATAGAGTGGAAGCAAGAAGACAACCATATCTACATGACGGGTCCTGCAGAAGCTGTCTTCTACGGATCAGCGCTGCTCTAAGATTTCCCTTCACCGTCCCTCGCCCTTGTTGTTAGTCTAAAGCTCTTGCATGCCCTGATTCATGAATAGTCTTTGTCTACTTTTATTGTATTGAGCAACTGGTACAATCCCAACGAACCAAACTCCTTCAGTACTATGTGATGTTTCAGGAAACACACCAAAAAAAAAATATCACTAATTTAAGATCCTGGCTCAAATAGCTTATTACAACTTACAACCAACTCGAATGTAAACATAACATAAGCATCATCACAAAACTAAAATCGAGATTTAGGGGCTGTTCGTTTCACCATCTGTTTATTTCCATTCAAATGATCCATTTGTATGATCAATTCACATGATCCATTCAGATTTTATTAGATTGTTTATTCATCCAAGTGATTCATCTAAATGAATCATTTAAATGGATCTTACGTTTGTTTGTCCATCCAAATGATTCATTTAGATAAATTATTTGCCGCGGTTTTGGCGGCAAACCACGTTTTTGCGGTTTGGTGGGAAACGTGTTTTACGGTTTTGACGAGAAATCGTATTTTGGCGAAAAACTCGTTTTTGCGGTTTTGGCGGAAAAAACATGTTTTTAGAATTTTGACGGAAAATGTGTTTTTACGATTTTGGCGAAAAATCGCATTTTGACGGGAAACCGCGTTTTTTGCGGTTTTAGCGGGAAAATATGTTTTTACAGTTTTGTTTCTCGTGAGTGATAAAATAATATTATTTTAAGTTTGTAATTTGTAAAATATATGAAAGGTATAATAGACATTATGTTATTTTGAATGGACCATCTCCATTCAAATGGTCCAATTTGGTTCATTCAAATGGACTCTGATATTAAACCTAAAATTTTAGAAGTCATCCAAATGAGATATATTTTTAGTACCTAAACAAACAACAATTTCATTTCCATTCAAATGGATCATTCAAATGGAGAAACGAACAGGCCCTAGCTTAAAAAGGACAAGAATCAGGCGACAACTGAAACATCTAACAACACTCAAAAAGCTCTCGTTAGGGTGAAAGCCTGTGAGGGTCGCGAGGGTTGAGCGATGTTTTTCGGATGTTGTCCAGTGCGCAGAAAAGCATCACCACCCTCTCCAGCCCAACTCCAAATCCACCGTGTAGAGGCGCTCCGTACCTGTTTTTTTTTTAAACATTTATTTCAACTAATCAAGATAAAACAAAAGTAACAGAAACCGAGTTTGTATATTTTACCTGAATGAATCTATGTATGTGGATATTGTCTTGACATCAATGCCGCTTTCTCCTGCACGTTTCTCCAATTCTTCTGCGATATGTACACGTTGAGATCCTGACATGATCTCCTCACCTATGTGACACAACCACACTAATCTTAGTATGCATAATTGTTGACAACGTCACAAGTTAAGAAAAAGATGTTTACGTACCTCTGATGAAGACATCAAAGGAGTTACTGTAAAGAGGATTATCAGCACAAGGCATTGTGTAGAAAGGCCTAACCGCTGTTGGATACCGATGCAGAATATAAAACTCAGTCTTGTACCTAACAAGACGGGAAAACAACTTTTGTAACACTAGTGAGATAAAAGAAACTAAAATCAAAGTTTCAAACCATATAAGTGATGGATTTACTTTTCCAATACAAGTTGGCCAAGTTTTCTCTCAGATTCAGTGTTTAGATCGCCAAGAGGATCAACCTCCACACCTGCTTCCTGTCAACCACATCAACATAACAAAACTATTATTATTTGATAGACCATTTGAAAAAAAAATGCCAAAAAAAAAGTATAAATACCTTAAGCATCTGAATCCCTTCTTCAAAGGTTAACCTCAATGTTTTTTCAAGAAACTGCATTATTAAGCGAGTGAATCATCAGAATCCAATAAGATTCAACCAAAAAAAAAAACAGTTTTTAATACTAGCATATGGGGTTATACCTTCAAAGGCTCAAATGGGTATTGCTTCCCAACAGCTTCAAGTAACTTTTTGCACTTGTCATTCAACTCAGTGAATATAAACACAAACAACTCGTCCACAAGGTCCATTATCTGTGGCACAAACAAAGAGATATTATTAGATTACCAACGGACGCATAATACAACATAAAATTAGTAAATATTTATCAACAGACAGAGCACAAAAAGCTTTTTATATACCTCAGAATAGTGTTCATCAATCTCCATCTCCACATCAAGGCCCACGAATTCACAGAGATGTCTATGAGTGAACGAGTCTTCAGCTCTGAAAACAGGACCTACCTCAAAGACGCGTCGCAAGTCACCGCATATAGCCATCTGCTTGTGAAGCTGAGGAGACTGAGCTAGGCAAGCAGGCTGTCCTTTGTAGTCCAACCTAAACACAGCTGAACCTCCTTCACTACTTCCAGCTATCAGTTTCGGTGTGTGGATACCAACAAACCCCATCGATCGTAACTTTCCTCTGAATAGCTACAAAAAAAAAAATATATTTATAAAATTCAGCAGAAGCAACCAAATATCAAAACATATCTACAACTGATGATATCCATTTTACATGTTCGAGTTCGTCACTAATGTGGAAGATGGATTGATTAGCAGGTGTTCTGATGTCAAGAACTCTATTGTTCAAGCGTGTATCCTGATTGACACGAACAGCTGGTGTTCCACTCTGCAAATGAAAACGAGAGCTCTTATGAACAAGATGGACCACACACCACAAGTGTACATAAAATGAATAAGAGAATAATTCACATTGAATAAGAGAATAATTCACAGAACCTCAAGAGATTTTTCTATCTCAGCTTCACTTCGAGCAGCATCCTCCACACGTAGTGGTAATCTCGCCAAGGCTCTGCTGATGCAGTACACTTTCCTCACCTGAATTTCCACCTGCAATAACATAATCCATCAGCACCAAACACACACACACAGAGCAGCTAGATGAAACATTCGCATAAGGCCTCCAAAAGTATTAGGTTAATATGCAATGTTCAAGAAACCTAGGCGTAATTAAGAAACTAATTTTTTAATTTTAAAAAAAAAATCGTTTTATAAAAATAGTTTCGTTTTGTTTAAGTAGTTGATGCCTAGACCGAATTTTAGAACCATATTAATACATATATATTATTAGGCCCCCAAATTCATACTCCCATAAATCTCAGAACCGGCCTTGCAGTACACACAAAGAGTTAGTAAGAAAGAAGAAGAAACCTCTTGGGTAGTTCCCTTGACAGGGTTCGTAGGGACAACTACGTCACCAATAACCTCGACAATCGATTCGCAAGACAGCTGCTTTATATATTTAATCATGTTGGCGCTAACGTTCGGTTGCTTGGCTACGCACTGAACAGTGGAACCACCACTTTGCCTTAATCTCACAAACACTTTGCTAGACTGTGGCCGAGACGTGTAAACTCTGCCTTTGATCATAACCTCAGAACCAGCCATCTCTTCCTCCAAAGCGCTCACATCCGTCCGCTTCTTCCCTTGAACAGCCTCCTTCCAGTTTCCGGCTTTTGGATCCGACGTGGATCGCAACTCGTTACGTGTTAAGTCGCCGTAGTTACTGGAGAGCTCTTCGTTTTCTTCTTCGAGAGACATTGAAGCTGTTGCCGCTTCTTCTTCTTCTTCTTCTTTTTCCTGCCGACTGCGTAACTTTTCTAGCTTTGCGGCTTCTCTCTTGGCGACTTTCTTGCTCAGAGGGACCTCAGGCTCTGATGACATGATGACGTGATCTTGAAGTAAAAAGATTCAGCTTAGGGCTTCCTCATGGATTTATATAGATGTCTCTAAACCTATATTTCCATTTAAACAATAAAGGAATTTACGGCACTAGTATTGACGGTCTTGGGGTTCCGGGTTTTGATGGACTTTGTATTTTGTTGGGCTTCGGCCTGGTTTAATATATCCCACTTTGATGGAAAAAAAAAAGTATTGACGGTCTTGGACTCATGCCTCTAGGCTTTTGGTTTTCAAAATGCCGGGCTTGGCGAGCCTGGTTTTGAACTAATCTCCTTGTTGGGCCCGTTCTGTTAGTCAAACCACGTCATGGAAACAGCATGAATTCTATGTTCTAGAAATCGGAACGACAAACTGTTTTTTTTCAGCAAACGAATGTGAAGAAGCCAAAGCTAGTGTCTTAACAGTGAAAAGACAAAAACAAAAAACAAAAGATCAGCATGTGACTCTTACTATGGTTAGGAATCAGTTCAACAGACTCGGTTTCAAATCCCCCCATAATATATTCCTAAAATAACACAACTCTCATTAGTCATGGGTTCTTTCACTAACATCAGTTAGCCTATCTCACAAGTCACAACAAAGATATATATGTCAACGTGGTTTTACAGCTTCTAGAAAGCCACTGTCCAAGTTACTTCCAGAGAAAGATGAAGGTATAGGAGACGATAATGACGACGACGATGTTTTGGTGTAGAGTAACGTCGTTGTTTCTGAGAACACATCGGTCTCCTTCCCAGATTGGCAGATGCTTTCGAGTTCCTTCACCACTTTTGACATGGATGGTCTCATCTCTGGTCTATCCTCACAACACCATAACGCCAATTCCGCCAGCTTCATCACTTTCTCTGGCGAACTTTGTCCCATCCGGCTATCCGCCATTGACTGAACCGTTCCACATTCATTTGCCATCCTCACCTGTGTATCACATTGTGAAAAAAAAAAAAGTCTCAAGGACCCAAGAGATCTAGCTAAGCTATCATGTTTGTGAGGGATGCTCAGTACCTCACGGATAATATGTGTTCCCTCGAAGAATGGGTGCATTCCAGTTAAGAGCTCAAGCAACACTACTCCGAAGCTGTACACATCGCTCTTTACCGTTAGTTGCCGAGTCATAAAGTACTCTGGATCCAGATATCCCTGTGCACAGAAGCCACTTGTTTATTATATAGAATCAAATAATCAATCTAGTGTAGCAGTTTTAGGGGGACTCACCGGTGTTCCTCTCACTACGGTTGATACATGGGCCGGTTCACAGTCTCCCTCCCCAAAATCTGGAGCCAACCGTGACAATCCAAAATCAGCAACTTTAGCATGAAGCTGACAGTCCAAGAGTATGTTGCTGGTTTTGATATCGCGGTGAATAACAGGTGGATTTGCTTCAGCGTGAAGGTAAAGGATCCCTTTAGCTGAACCTAAAGCCACTTGTGCCCTCATGTTAAAGCTCAATGTTTCCCTAGCATTAGCTGCATGGCAATATGAAAAAAAAAAGACTGAAACATTAGCATCTATGCGGAAGCAGACAGGCAACATAAAGCTAGTTTCAAGTCTTGAAAGTATAGAGGAAGAACTTGAAGGAATGTTACTTACCTGAAAGCCAATCACGCACATTTCCATTAGGCATGTACTCATATACGAGCATCTGTGCATGAAACAAACAGCACACGTATATGGATAAGTCAAAAAAACGCTAAGTAACAAGTGCAAATGAAAAAAAGGACGTACTTGTTCCCCGATGTCACTACTGTAGCCAACCAGTGACACAAGATTCCGGTGATGTAACCTCGAAAGGAGATCAATCTCATTCAGAAACTCTTTCTCGCTCTGCAGAGAAGTTTCTTCTCCTCGTTTGATGGCAACTACGGTTTTATTTGGCAAAATGCCTTTGTAAACCTTTCCATAGCTACCTCTACCGATCACTGCAGAACTATCAAAACCATTAGTTGCATCCGACAGTTCTACAAAACTGAACTTCTTCACCCCTTCGATTTCCCGAGATATTGATCTGACTGAAAGACATAAAGACACAGTCCTTAGTTTCAAGGTTAAAGATGAAATGCAGACATAAAAAGTTACTGTTGAGTTGCTTACAGACACGTTTTCTGGTGAGTGCATGCAGATTCCCATGACGTTTCTTAACATATAGAAGTGTTGCGCTCACTGAAATAACAGTGGCAGCAACGATAGAGGCTGCCACTATCATCACCCAACCAACCGTGCTGATTCCACTCTCTCCAGCTAGCAAATCAGCTGCATCAAAAGATTAAAATATAATATATCACTAAAACAGTTATGTCATTTTTTGTTAAGATTAGGTGTGAACACTGTACCATAGGGTCCTTCAAGAGGGAAGTCTAGTAGCTCATAAGGTCCAAAAAAGTCATTACGAGGAAAAGTCCATGAAGTAAACCTTCCCCTGATACGTATAACTTCGCTAACGTTAAATATTGTTTTGCCTTTGGGTATTAGCTTTATGTTCATCCGTAGACGCAACTTGTTCTCATCAACAACTCTATCAATTGCAAGTTGTTGAGTTTCTAACTGGAGGGACGTGGTTATATACTCCGTCAATTGGTGCTCAATAAATGGAGTGAAGAAGAAGAAGCTGCGGCTCTTTAGCCTATAATCGATCAAAAGAGGCGCTGCACAAAAGCAGAGTCCTGGGGAGACCAGCACCTTCTCATAGGGACATGAGACATTGTTGCATGGTGTGTGTTCTGATTTGGTAGGTGTTTGCGTTTTCTCACCGCAGATATATTGGAGAAGTTTAACGATGGGAATGCTTGTACTTTTGCATATTGGGTTGCCACGAAGACTTTGACACAAGGAAAAACAAAACAAAAAAAAAGTAGCTTTAGTAGATAGCAAAAAAGTAGTATAAAGTTTAACTTGCTTCGACATATGAACAAAGAAAACTCACTATAGGGTAACATTGTCTGGTGTTCTCAAGTTTCCTGTGGCATCAGAGAAGTTATTGTTCCTGAGATCACTGCACATGCGTCCAAAAGAAGTTTCTCAGCCTCTAAGAATGAAGTATCAAGACTAGAAAACTATTGAGTATTAACATAAAAAGAAAAACCAAGAGCTGAGATCATACACTTGCAGTTTGTTATTCTGGAAAGACTTGTTCTCCCATATTGCTGTCGGAACAGAACCAGATAAACTGTTGTTCTCAAGTGAACTGTTATAGATGACACAAGAAATCTTACATAGTGTACTCATAAAATGATTGGAATATGCAATGATGTTTACATACAGTAACTGAAGAGAGTCCAGCTCCGAGAAACTTTTTGGTATAGATCCATTGAGGTTGTTATAAGATAGTTCACTGCAGCAAAAACCAACGGTTAAGTATTTGTAGTAAATTAACTACTAGGAGTAAGATATGGAAATGTGCATACATTGTTGTCATATTGTTAGAAAGCTTAGAATCTGGTATGTTGCCTGTAAGCTTGTTCCAACTCAGATCTCTGTAAGAGAAGTGAAGATTAATAGAAGTGCATTAAGTATTATTAAGGCTCAAGAGCTCAAAGAGAATCATACAGTTTTTACACAAATACCAAACATAGACACTTACAAATAGCTAAGATTTTTTATATTGCTTAAATCAGGAATTGATCCTTGTAGTCCACAGTTCCTTAAACTCCTGCCAAGTTGAAAACATGAGAACGCAAACAATAATTCAGCGCACAGTCGGAACTAGTAAAGAAACCCAAACCATTTGAATATTGGGGAAAGTCTTACAATCTTACTAATCTAGAAATCCTTCCATAAGCTTCTGGAATCTCAGAACCGTCGAAATTGTTGTTATCCATCTGACTGCAGAAGTAGAATACTAGCTTAGAAACTTCCATAAGCTTCTAGTTTTGTAAAGGTCAACGAGAAGATCATATTTTCCCAGGTAAAAGACAAAGCATAGGAACAAAATATGGGAAAAGGTACATACAGTATGGTCAAGGATGGCAGTTGAGCTAACTCTTGCGGCAAAGACCCGGTCAAGTTATTATTATCCAGTATCCTACGAGATTTGTTCCATCAATATAAACACTTGACTGACAGTATCAAAAAGTGAAATCAAGAAAGAAAAAAAAGTCTCACAGGTGAGCAAGGTTGTTCAGTTTGGATAGCTCCACTGGAATTTCTCCGTTTAAAGTGTTGTTATTTAAGTGTCTGTAAGATCCAATAGCCACTTGTGAGTAAAGAATGAACCACAAATGACTCCTAATTTTTCTATGAAGAAGATAATACTTACAGATGTTTTATTCTTGTCATGTTTCCAAATGTAAGTGGAACTGAACCTGTTATGTTGTTCTCATCTACTTGAAGCCTGTTTAAATTTCGAAGGTTACCAAGTTCAGGGGGTAAACTACCCGTGAGTTTGTTCCCATTCAGCAGTCTGTCAAAAATAACGTAGCAACGAGTCAATTGAAAAGTGAAATGGTGGCTCCATATAAACAGAGAAAAGAAGTGGCATGCTATGCTTTCCTCTGTCTAGAGCCTTCTTTAAAACTATCCCAGAAGTGAAATAAAACAAAGAAAAATGAGAAAGGACATCATGTGATCTTTACTTACAGGAGTTTCAAAGAATAAATTTTTCCTATCTCCAAAGGAATACGCCCAGTTATGTTGTTCCACATCACATTACTTCAACAAGGTAACCCAAGAGAAAAAATAGGTTTTTCAGTATGCAATCAAGACAACCGGAAGCCAATCACAAGAACCAAATGAAACAGTTTATTAGACTCTGCATCTTACAGGATTTCGAGATATGATAACTGGCCAACTTCAGGAGCCAGCTCTCCAGATAAATTTAGCCTCATCAATTGGCTGCATCACAATATGAATTAATAAGACAAGAAAAGAAACAACAGAAGAAGAAACAAATGTTAATACAAGAGAAACATACAGCTCCCTGACGTGAAGGTGACCATCATCATGTGATCTCTCGAAGCATGTTATGCCAGTCCAGTTTGAATTACATGGGTCACCCTTTTCCCAGTTGCTTAAATTTCTCATAGGATCAGTTAGACTCCTTTTGATCTCCCGTAAAGCAGTTACTACAAAATGGATTAAAAATGTATATATATAAATTAGCACATATTAGCAAAGCTCTGGAAAGCAATCTCCACGTTGTAGAATGACATAAGATTTGGGGCCTGAAGAACAATGACCAATGAAGATGGTGACTATCAAACATTGAGAGGAAGACCAACGACCATGTTTATGCAAATTGACATTATTGTTATAGTATAGGCCAAATTGTCTATGTGCAGATGAATGTGTTGGTAAGCTTATGAAGTTCATAGGTAGCTTAATTTAAGAGAATTGTATAAAACGTGAGGCTATGGTGAAAAAATATATCACCTTCTGAAGGATCAGTTCTTGAATCAGCTGAATGAAGGAGAAGACAACAAACTGCCACCAGGAATACCGAACCGCGTGTCTTTGAATTCATCACGATACCTAGAAAAGGAAGACAGAGGTTCCTTTATTCTGCTGTAGCACAATGCATGATCAAGTCATATCTCACAAGATAAAAGTTTGGTCAAGGCAAATGTTATAAGTAATGATCATCAAGTCACCCACCAGACGAATAACCAATGAACACGTTTGGCAGAAGGAAGAAATCATAAAAGAATCCCGGGAAACTTCTTCAGCAATCAGCACCAAGGAAAAGTAGAAGCCTTTTGGTCGTCAGAAATCGTTGTGTATCCATAAAAAATACTGCTGGGAGCAGAAACTTCACAAGGACAGTGATCTAAGGAGTAAACAAAACATACCAGAAAGAGACTACAGAAAGAAAATGTCAACAATGTGTTATTATATATCCTAAAATAATGAAACTGGGTTTGAAACTTTCTTATTACTTTTGACTTTCCTAGATGAACATATCTGCAGACGTACAGTCCCCCTGTATAGAATCTACGGTTAATCCATGCCTAAAACACCCTGTGTCACATAGTGCAGATTACACATATTTAAATAACATATATATATATATATATATTCTTTTACAGAGGAATTCAACAACCTTCCAAGCTATCAATTCAATAATCCTATTGAGATTGGTTGTCCACTTAGGCCGACCTGGTAAATTTCAGCTGTAAAGTTATTACCCTTTCCCAGTCTAAGCCAACTTATATGCCGCATAAATCAACAAGAGGTCCTCTCAGATTTAGCACGCTCAAGCTGCACCAGAAACGTTCAGCGAGACAACAAATCTTGAAGACATATTATGGGTGCAAATTTACAGTAGGAGACTTCCCCAAGTAATGACTTTCTGGTGCCAAAACATGTCTATGATGTCGTATTGACCGGGCCACTCTACTTCAAATTCTTACTAAGATCTACAACTAGAGCTTACACAGCAAAAGTGCCAAGCTCTCAGGTACAAAGTAAGAACCAATTAAAGGTCTAAGAGCGGAGCAGCAAAACAAATAAAGAAATACATAAATATATCTCATTTTACAGTGCTTCAAGATAAGATGATAAATATCCAGATAGATTCTGCTTTATAAATTGGCTGCATCATCAGAATAATAGGAATGGTGAGTAGCATAAATTAATTACAAGCCATAAATCTCACAGAGTTAGCTAAACAATACATAACAACAAAGACTTGATAAGTTTCAGAACTGAGAGAAATCATGAACAAACCAAATAAACATAATTAAAACTACCCCTGGAGATAAATTCAAGAGCATCCCTAGTCCCTACTCTCCCATGGCCAATCCAAACCTAAAATAACACCATATAATCCATCAATACAATGCACCGAACTCCAGAAAATATTCTGGAAGTAAGATCGAGTAGAGGTCAATAACAACATCAGCGGTGGAGAATACAGGTGTATTGTTAACTTCATAGCTTGTGACATAGGGAATGGAAGATTACACCAGAAGAAGATGTGCTTTGTTCCGTTCAATTCTCGTTTGCTTCGTATCGAACCAGTCTTGACGAGACTGATCCAATGTGAAGCAAAAGGAGAACTGAACGGGATGGGAAGAACTCTCCAGCTCCCAAATCAATAGACCGATCCCTACCAATTCGAAAGTGAGCGAAGAAGAAAACGGCGTCGCGCTTTTCATAGTCTGCCAGGTGGATTAAGGCACTGCGTAATCGCCAATTTACCATTTGTTATGCTTTTCCCCCTTTAACCGGCCCATTTTTTTATTCAGGGCTTATATTGGGTCAATTAGCTTTTTGGGGGAATCATCTTCATCAATTTTCCTAGTTTGCATCTTTCTTAAAAATCTTCTCTGTTTTAACCATCTTCTCATTCTCTCTGCTATGTAACAAACATTCGTTTATATGTATTTCAACGCCTGCAACAATGAGTAATAAAAATATTTATAGCAACTTTTTCCAAGTGAGGAACATTAAAGATTTTAAAGAATACGGTAGAAAACAACACCATCCCATGTAGAAAAAAAGCATTGAAGACATTTTTCACTCTTTATATTCTTTCCAAAGGTGGAAAAGGAAAATACTATGTTCATATCTTCAACCTGATTCTCTAAGAACCGCAGCATGCTGATTTCTGAGTAGCTTGAGATGTCCCTGCACCTTGGTCGGATTGGTTGATTCTGATTGTGTGTGGCTACAAACATTGATAAGAAAACCAGACAACGTTTATAATGTTTGATACTCTAATTGCAATGTATGGATGCTGATGATGAAAATAATTTTCTAGTTCAAACGAACCTCAGCCCTTGCATCCGTATCTGCGAGTCTTTGCTTAATGTCTTTACCAATTGAGAAGAAAACTTCCTCTACGTTTAAGTTAGTCTTGGCACTCTGCAAGAACAAACTTATCAACGTTAACTAAATGAAAATAATGTACATTTTCCTACACACATAACAAAACCTAAAACTACAACGTACAGTCTCGAAGAACTTGATTCCGTATTCATCTGCAAGAGCTTGTCCCTTAGCTGTTGGCACAGCCTGGATATATACAAACACACAACAAATCATTGTGTTAGCAAAACAGAATCATGTAATAAATAAGAAGGAAGATCCGTGGGAAGGGTAAAAGAGAGAGAGACCCTTTTGCTTTCATCCATATCTGCCTTGTTCCCCACGAGAATCTTGTTGACATTATCAGAAGCGTGCTGCTCAATATTACGGATCCAGTTCCTGATGTCTTAAATTGAAGAAAACAAATAACAACAAAATGAACATATAAGTTTATTAGAAATAACTAACAATGCTAACACATAGAAGAATATATATACTTTCTTGTGAAGGATTGTTAGTTGCATGAGGCGAGGCCTAGAGTCTATAGATGAACAACATTAAACTGTAAGTTAAAAGTAAAGATAGAACTTACTGTTGAAAGATGATTCATCAGTGACATCATACACAAGCAAAATGCCCATGGCTCCACGGTAGTATGCTGCAATGAGAAGAAAACACTTTGAGTGAGTATTCCACGTTCCCACCATAGTGAAGAATGAAAGTAAGAGGAAACGAATAGCAGAGGGTATATTCTAAAGCAAAAAAAAAATGGAAGAGAAACCAGTTGTGATAGTCCGGAACCGCTCCTGTCCAGCAGTATCCCAAATTTGCAGCTTAATTCTCTTCCCATCTAGTTCAATAGTCCGTATCTTGAAATCAATCCTATCAACAACAAAAACTTCAACTTCAGTGGGAAGGGAACAGACAAGTACATAAAGCACGCGAGAGAAGAGGCATCATGTAATGAAGAGATCATAGCATACCCAATGGTCGTAATGAAACTGGTTGTAAAGGAGCCATCTGAGAAACGCAAGAGGAGGCAACTCTTACCCACACCTAGTAAATTCACGAAATCGTGTACATGAAAGAAGAAGATAGAGGAAGAAGTTAGATGAAGCAAAAAAAAAACCTTTTGAGTACTATCCTAAACAGCATGAAAATAAGCAATCTGCTGACAAAAACCAAGATTAGCAACCCTATAAAGCAACAACTTAGGCCTAAACCATCAACCCATGAAAATCAAATACAGTACGAGCATAGAGACATATATTGATAAAGAAACCTTAAAGGTGAAACCACTAGAATTATGTTAAATTAAAAATTAAAAATAGCAAAAGTGATGGTCCAACTGGAGTCTGGAACCGGCGTATGGGGGTCATAGTTTGTTCACACTTAACAGAGTCTAATAATCCTTCCGCTCTAGGAGACTAACAGATGCCAAGTCATGGCGCTGAACTCCCTAACTTGGACAGCAGCTAATCCTAACCAAACCAACCCCCGACCAATCGACCCAATTTTTCCATCACCTTCTTGTCTCCACTCGGATCACAAGCTAACGTTACTAAGCTCGACGGTAAGTACTTGTGAACTAAACTTATATGTACCACAAGATTAAACCAAGTCTTAAACCGGTTGTATTCTGGTTTTTCTTTCACATTCGTTTTCTAGTATGACTACATATTTTGTATCACAACATTCACCACCGTTGGTAAAGTTGGCTATTCACGAAATGGTGTACATGAAAGAAGGAAGAAGTTAGATGCAGCAAAAAAAAAAAAAACCTTTTGAGTACTATCCTAAACCATTTGTCACCCAAAACAACCACCCCGAAAGTTCATTTACATCACTGATGCGATTCGTTGTGAGAATTTCACAGCATGATATGAAAACTAATAAGGTTCGCACGAATGAACATCAAATGCAGTCCTCACACTAATTTCAAGGTCTCGAGGTGGTTCTCTAAAATCAACATTCTACGCTGATGAAATTTCAAATCTGAGTAACTGAATCTAAGAGGGTGAGTTACTAAATCACATCAGGCAGGCCTAATGGAAGATCGAGAAACTAAAATCACTAATGCAGTATTACGATCTGGGATGAAGAAACGTTACCGCTGTCTCCGATCAAGAGAAGTTTTATGAGGTAATCGTAATCAGCGCGAGCTCTAGCAGGAGGAGCAGCCATCGCGTGAATCAATAGATATCAAGTTAAAAGCCTAGAAACGAATCACTGGTAATGCAAAAAACAATCGATGTTACAAACAAACTACAAATACTGAGCGAGAGAGAATGAGAGTTTCAGGAGAAGTTACCAGATCTGCTCCCGGAGATATGAATCGTCAGAACGGATTATAGAAAGAGTAAACCAGGCCGGCCGTTGAATGATTTTTCCTCTCGATCGGCTTTTCGAAGATTCAGAATGTTGTTTTTTGTTCTCTTTTGAGAGAAGAGTCAGAAGGAGAGGGAATGGATCTGGACCGTTGGATCTTGATCGTGATGGAGATCTGAGTTGGGCGGGCGCGTGGTTTTCGGTTTCGGTTAAATATTGATGAATGATGATACCAATTTATTAAATACGTCGTCGTTTGATAGTTACGAACTTTTTTTTATGTATGTTACGAACTGACGAATCAACTTTGTGTACGAGATTTTGATGTTTTACTGACTTAACTTTTGTATCAAAGCATACAAAAATTTGAGATCATTTAAACTTAGCATTTCTACCAGTTTGTCAAATGTTCATAGTTTATACCGTTCAACAATACTTGTGTTTCAACTTCTTAACCAATGGGATGATTGCGCCTAACTTTTTTTTTTACAACAATAAGCTATTCTAACGTAATTCCACCGGTCCAGAAAGCTAAACTGGAAATATCGAATCGATATATAATATAGTTGAAGGTGAATTTCTTGCTCCATGTACAAGCTTGTCTGTTATTGTATTTTGCACATTTGGAATATGTTGGATATTAAAATTGGGGAAGAAAGTCTTGCTTCGGCGAAATTTCTCCATATGCGTAGTGAATGCTGGCCATTCTTCAGGTGAGGGCATCATTTTCACCAATTAAAAACAATCCGTAGCAAAAAACATATCTGAGAACTGTAGAGTCTTTATGCACTTCATTGTCCAAATCAGCGTTTCACGTTCTGCGTGTAAAAGAGATAAGCTACGTCGGATTGCGCCTAACTTTCATGGACACTCTCATGGATTTGGTGGGTACTATTCACTGTCCATTAGTTTGATGACCAGGATCTACTTAGTAATTAACAAGCCAAATAATGTCACTGATCTATTGCAGCCAAAAAAGTATATAAATTCAAACAAAAAGCATGTGGACATGATATTGTTATTGATCTCACAAAATTATATGAAGATTTATATTCACACCAGTATTCTTGCATCATTTCTATTGGAATCATGAAAATAATATAAATCAATATTGGCAGACAAGACATGGTATCAGTTTGTGATTCTTGGTTACTTCTTCTCTACTTGTGATCACGTAGCTAGTAGTCAGGCGGGGCTTGACAATTCTTGGTTAACACATAACCACCTCTAGTTACACTAGGTGAACACATAACCCACCTGTGTGCTACTGAGTATTTCACGCACAAATTAGCCTCTAAATATATAAATTCAGTCTGAACTAGAAGCATATGCTTGATGTGCTTATTGCAGGCACGGCCCTGCTAGTAGTCATAGGTTCAGTTTTGTCTTGATTAAATGTACACGTTTATAAGATTAACCAAGCTCTATATTTTTCCGTTCCCCGTCTCAATAAAAAGTAGTTGCGATGTCTTCACTTGTAAATCAACCAAAAAACTGAACAAGGACGCAAAGGTGAAAGGCGTGGTGATTGACAAATCGGCAAGACATTAACTTTTGTGTGTCTTCGGTGTTAAGGAAACAATCATCCGAAGAATAATTAAAAACGTATATAGGAATATTCCTACAATGATCCAACGTACCATCTGCATGGAGCATACGTTACTCAACCCCCATCCACCAATCATCCCCCAACGTAGCATATTTTGGATTACACTTTCTCACAACCAGACAGAATTGTGTATTCTCAAAGTTGCATGATCCAGTTCCCTTTTATAAATGGATACGAAGCGTGTTAATTTCCATTGTCATTAAAGGAAATCTAACTTTAATCAATATCTTCTTAGAGATAACAAAAAGGAAAGTTTAATCAATCATATAATCCCAGATTTGTTTTGAATGTAGATTGCTCTCAGGAAAAAAAAAAAGAAAAGAAAAAAGAAGATGTAGAATTGCATTGCAATTAGTTAATTACGCTCTATGTGATCTTTTATTTCATAAAAAACGATTGCTTACCCGAAATGCAGCCGAAAATAAAAATAAAACGATATGATTAGCTAACTTTTATACTAAACAAAAAGACAAAACCATATTACATCCCACACGACACATACCAACGCCATTTGATACTAGTTATTGAAAAATGGTGTTCATTTGGAGACAGCACGTGCACATTAGTGGAATTACTTTGATTTAAATAGTAATCACAAATAATAGTAACATTTTAATTAGTGCTAATCCTACTGCCGTATCATAGGTTCAAATTATTAGATGACAAAGAGACAGATGTATATAATATTCTCATATTTGTCTATGATTATTAAGGCTAGTTAATGAGCTTGTTATCTTCTTTTATCCTAATAACATTGTTATGTAAACTAGAATCTATCTACATGCAATCACTAGCAATATGGCAACACCTTCTTTTGGATTACGTTGTCAAATGAAGGAAAACGAATATTCACTTGAAAGATTATACTATATCCTAATCCACCGACGAATGAATTGCCTGTCATAAACACGAACACGGACTTTCGGTGCACTTGCTAACACTCGATCGTGCTCCCTAACTCGCTCCAGCATATTCTCCAAAATCCACTGTAGTTAACGGAGACTTAACGTGGACTCCTCGCAATTCGAATTCACTCTCACGTTAAACGTGTAGCGACCTTACCTTGACGTCTTGACCCCACGGTCGTTAGGAGCTCCGTCTATGTCTCTCTCCATTCATCCAGTAATATCTTAACACGTGTACACTTTCCTTTCAAGACATATTCGTCTCGATTTAATTTCCGAAATTAAAGAGATCTTTTTTAATATAATAAAGTTTTTCTTCTGGTTTATGCTTTTTATAATATTCCTTTTTTTCTAAAGGAGCCTTCAAATAGCAGCGGGAACGCGTATAGTTACAGCTACATTCTCTCCTTTAGCATTCCCCCCATCTCTCTCTCTCTATATATCGGTGCTTCTTGAGTTTGTTCTTCTCGAGATCTGTGCCTCCGTATTTCCTCTTCGTTCGACCCTTTTGCTCGTGAGATTTTATCGACTCGCTCAGGTATGGATTCCCCGGACTTCTTGCATAAGCCATTAGCGATAAACATTTGTAGATTACTGTTAGATTTATAGCCTGTAGATCTGAGAAACGGTTAGGTCGGTATTTACATTTAAGGATCCGATAACTGCTGCAAAACAAAGTATTAAGCGTTTCTCTGTAACTTTCCTCTGTAAAGATTTTTTGGTATCTTGTGTGTCTCTGTGTCACGGCATTGAGTTTTGTATTCAGTCGTGGATAACGTTTTGTTGATCTTTGGTATACAGTTCACGAACATATATGCTATTTGTTCGTATTCTGTTGCGTCACCAGATGCGTATATTCATGGTTTTCTGTTTTGGTATTTGTATTTGTATTTGTTTGCAGAAATGGCGCCACCCATTGAGATTGCTGCGACCAAAACTTATGCCGAGAAACAGGCTTCACTTCCTCTTCTTAACGAGAGGATACTTTCGTCCATGACCCATAGATCGGTTGCTGCACACCCTTGGCATGATCTTGAGATTGGTAATGCAGCTATATAACGTAACGGACTAAGATGATTACTTTGCTTCTAATATTACTATATAATTCTTGTTTTGTAGGACCTGAGGCTCCAATAATCTTCAACTGTGTAAGTTTCTTTTGGCAACGCTCTTGACTTTTATGCAGCAAAAGCCCCAAGGACTGATAAGTTTTTTGTTGGATATGTCTCAAAAAGCAACTTTGCGCTTGTTCACAGCTTCTATAGAAATTATATCGGTTTATCATGAGATATGGATTGAGGCTGCTGAATGATATAATAAATGATACCTCATTGCCTGAATAGGAAAACCTGTTTAGTTGAGATATTTCTTTGGGAATCACTAACAAAGCATAGGGGAGGTATTACTGCAGGTGGTTGAGATAGGAAAAGGAAGCAAGGTGAAGTATGAACTCGACAAAACTACGGGTCTCATCAAGGTTTTAACTTCGTTGCAATAACTTTTGCTCACTGTCCTTTTCACTATTAAAACACATCGCCATGGTTTAAGACATTGCATATTGTTTCCAGGTTGACCGTATTCTTTACTCATCAGTCGTGTACCCACACAACTATGGGTTCATTCCCCGTACCCTTTGTGAGGACAATGACCCTATCGATGTTCTTGTCATTATGCAGGTAATCTCTTCTTCTTCTTTTTTTTTCCTGTGAAAAAAGTTGAGACCTGTATAATTCATCACATGCTATTTATTCTTTAATCTGTGCTGCTGATAAGCTTTGAAAAGTTCAGCAGCAGCAGCTCAACTTTTAGCTATAGGCTCTTGTGTATCTAGCCTAAGAGATGTTGAGTCTCGGTTAGTGAACATTTAGCGAGAGCTAGGCTAATAAAGGTGTCTCACTAATCAGTTTCGTCTGGTGAAACTGAACTAGAAAAGCAGTTTTACAACTTTTGTTGATAACTGCACCACCAGCTTCCTCTAAGTCTGTCTTGTTTGACCAGTAGAAAACACATGTCATGTGAATCATATTGTATTTTGTTCTACAGGAACCGGTGATCCCAGGATGCTTTCTCCGGGCCAAAGCAATTGGGCTTATGCCAATGATTGATCAGGTTGAAAACATTAACATCCTTCTATGTCAATGTGTCATCTTCTTATGTTCTCACAACACCAAAAGATATTGAGACTATATGCTATTTATGCTTTAAAAAGGGTGAGAAAGACGACAAGATCATTGCTGTCTGCGCTGACGATCCAGAGTATCGCCATTACAATGACATCAAGGAGCTTCCTCCTCATCGTCTGGCTGAGATCCGCCGTTTCTTTGAAGACTGTGAGTGTTCTTTCTTCATCTTCTTTCAACCTTTATTTTGTCTATGGAGGATATAAAATTAGGGGTGCATCAAAACTACACATCCGTATATGAGACTCATACATATTCTTGGATTCTTGTCACAGATAAGAAAAACGAGAACAAGGAAGTCGCAGTTAACGACTTCCTCCCTGCTACCGCAGCCTACGAAGCAGTTCAGCATTCCATGTAAGCCCTTTTTTATTTATTTAAAATGACTGTTATATAAATGTAACGTTGTTTCATTGAATAGCTAACTAATAACTCTTTTTTTTGCGACATGTAGGGATCTCTATGCCGATTACGTCATGGAAACCTTGAGACGCTGATCTCTTTCACCATCTAGCAACCAACAAAGAACGTTTACAACTGCATTTTCACATTTGTTTTCTTGACAGATGTGAAGTGTATACAAAGAGTATGAATACTTACATATATATGTTAGGGTTCAAAGGATATTCATCTGTGTGTCCTTTTGTTGAATCCAGTAGTATGATGCCGAAAAAAATCAAAGAAACTACAGAACGTTGATATTTTTTTTACCCATTTTGGTTGTTCTTTTTCACTTCACCTGTATCCTTTTACCCATGGTAAATTGTGTTTTACTCATACTCCATCGGACCATCGCTTAGAGACTACAACAAGACCAATATTTTCTTGTTTATGAGTTCATGCATAACTCAAGCCTTTATCAGTTTATATTCGGTTAGTCAACTGAAATATCTTTTTTATCTTCTACTCCAATCTTGGCTAGTTTCAAGTATCTGAGGATCATTACTGGTTTTTTATTGTTTAAGATCCACGTAGAGCTTCTCAGCTAAGTTGGGATATCTGTCGAAACATTGTTGTAGGCATAGCTCGAGGGTTTTTGTCACTTACTTAATTTTAATGGATGGTTGAAATTAAAAGATGAAATTTAACAAAAAAAAAAAAATGATGAGAAATTAATCAAAACTTGACGAGGAAGTAAGATTCCTCTCCTTCTCTTTATAAATAGATGTTTTTGTTTCATCTTAAGGACATCACAATCTAAAAGAAACACACATAAAAAAAATGGTTTGTAGGCAAGAGAAAAAGAAGTTCCAATTTTTTTTGAAAAAGTCAAGGATTCATCTTTTCCATTAGTTTTGTTTTTTTATTAACTCAAACTAAGTTTAATGGGATAAACAACATAATAGTTTAGTGGCCTAGTAAATTTTTAAAAAATCCATAAACTAAAAGTATAATTCAAAAGATGCAGACTACCAGGTTCTTCTTTTATGAAGAATGTGTTTATCAATTGTTTAGTATTTTGTATTTGAAATTAACAAATATAGGGAAAAGTTTAAACCATTTGCATAGTTTTATAAATATATTTTACAATATAATCACAAACACTAAATACAAATGGTAATTTTCTTTTTTTCTGTAGTTTTGATAGAACTGGCGAATAATTTATTTATTACCACCAAATCATAACATATATTATGAAAAGAGATTAATTTTACATTTCAACAACAAAAAGCCCTTTCTCAAAAAACAACAAACAAAATATGGAATTAATAATTTAAATAAAACCACTCATCAATTTTGATGAGAAAATATGTCTTTTGTATAAGCCCTTTGTCAAAAAATAAGAGTTTTGTATCAGTGTCTAGTTTGTACTTGTATCACTTCAAATATTTGCAATGCATGTTGTTGCAGATTAAAAATGATGAATATGAAATTAAAAAAATATGAAAATTTATTGTTAATTGGGAAATAGTGTATGTACATACTATTTTAAAGTCGACAAAAACTACTATTTTAAACAAAAAAGAGTGAAACCAATAAAAATCAAACAACTACTTCAAAGTTGATAATACGTCTTACAAATCTACGCATATTAGGTCTCCTGCTTGTGTTCCTCCTTAATTTTTCTTCTTTTGTTACTCATTAGTCATTAGACTTGAGCATGCTCTTAGATCCTCTAACTTAGGAGTTCATCTCATTGCTAATAGTGTGACTAGAGACTAGAGAGGATCGATGGCAACGGTTCAAGCTTGGCTTAAAGATCTCTTTGTCCGTGAAGGTCAGAAGGTGGTGGTATTTTCTGCAGTGGTTTCATATGTATGATTTCTTTTGATCCTTATCTTGTTGTTTATCTTTGAACCCTTGTGGATGTCCATGTTAATATATACTATATTCTTTCAAATTTGGATGTGTAATAAATATAAAATATATAAATTAATCTAGTCACTGGTATTATGCTGCATTCAGATGTTTTACAAATGAACAAACGTATCCATGCAAAAACTGATTTTATAAACACATAGAATGTAGATAGCGAATCAAATATATAGATCTGGATTTCTATTTGTTTCATAAGAGTAACCCATAGATCATTTTCATTAAAAAAAACTGTCAACAAAAGCAAGAAAAGGAGCATTCAAGCAGAGGTAAATTCATTCCAAGACACTTAAAGTCTTCCTTAACGTGGAGACACGGGTGAGCCATATCCGGGAGATGGCGACGATAACCAATTTGTTTCTTCCGCTTCAAGAAACCCATAACCAATTGTGCCGTCCTTTAAAAGATACTGATTACCAATTCTTGGTTCAGGTAAAAAGGAGTAGAGAAACAAGTAAACCAATGAAGAACTTCATCTATACTCCCTGGATTGAGATCGACACAGAGCAGAGCAATGTGAATGTATCTCAAACAAAGCAGAATCAACTAGACTTTTCGGTACTGCGTAAGCGATGTTTGTTGTTTAACATATCAAAAAGGAAAAAAAAATTGTTTTGAGAGACTGATATCGTTTACAGTGGGTGCTTATTACCATTCTACCCTTACTTTTACCAAAAAATTACCGGTTTACATCTAAGACTAAAACCCTTTCCGACCTCTAAAACCACTCGGGCCTCGACGAGAAGGAAGACGAACAAGGAGGAGAGGAAGAGGAAGAAGATCGATCGGCGAGTAACCACCCACCATGAGCTCCTTCAATGGAAGCAGCAACATGGATAACTTTCTACTCCAAACCCTACTTGGACGCCTCCAGATTCGTCCCCCTAATTCGTCTCCTCTTCTCTCTCAATCCCTAGACGATCTCCTCCTCTTCAAACCCGGCGACAGCGACGGCGATGACGACAACGACGAAGGAGATTCTCGGAACAGTCTCGATCGGGAAGAAGCTAGGCTGGAGAAGGAGCTGATCCGCGTCATCGTCTCTGGTCGAATCGATTCTCTGAAGCCGAATTCAGGGCAAGCCGTGACGGTTAACGAGCACCACATCTGCGTTGGGTTCCATGAGGATGAGGAGTCGGATTATCGTGTGTGGGAGTGGCACGGGCATATCATGCTTTTCGACGAAGAGAATGGGTACACGCCTGAGTATATCTACGGCAATTACTTCGAGAGGTTGCCGGCGAAGAAGAAGGAAGCGAAACAGAAAGAGGAGGAGGAGGTTGAGAATTTGGGTCTGAGAGAGCTGATTGATGGTGGAGCTGATGCTGCTCGTGGTAGGGTTATTCACAGGAACATCAACATCGGTTCCTCGAGGTTTGGTTTCTCATGATTTTTTACTGTTAGTTACTTAGTTTTGGTAATAGGACGATACAAGGTACCTTTGATGTTATTTAAAAGTCTGATTCACTCTAGGTTGCTTCTATTTTTTCACATATGATCTTTTAGTTCAATACTGAATCTTCATATGATGTCCGTAGTTGTCCAGATAGATATTACATTCCCAAATTAAGTTCTAAGGTAATACAGATTAGATTTTCGGTGTGATAATCTTACTCTTAAGAGTATTTGTAGTGCTATGTTATATAATCAATTTCTTCCAAGTATCTGTTAGATTAAACTTTTGTCTTCTTTCACTTTAGATTCCAACTGTACCTTGGTTGATTTTGGAGTTTGGATACCGCAAAAAGATTATATTAATCACTGCATTTTACATGGTTCATGTGAATTGGCAGGGCCTAAGTGTTAGAGCGACTTGGCAGTAGAGGTTACATTGCTCATGAAATTTCAAGATGTGTGTGGAGTGTGGACAACTGGGGACAACAAAACATAACGCGTTGGTGGGTTTACGGCCTCTGTTCTGTTCTATTTAAACCAGTAAACCTATGGGTGACTCAGTTCCCTTTAAAACAACAACCTCAAGTTGTTTCTGATCCAAATTTACAATATCTGTTGATGAACAGAGCCAGCAAAAATTACATGATTATGCCGTCCTTAAAACTTTTCCCTTGTTTTGTGTATTTTATGTTCTTAGCTTGAAAATCACTCATTTCCCAATATTGATGCAGCTGTATTGTAACTTCAGCTCTGCCACAACGATGACAATGTGAATTTAACACTGAAAGAGACGATTGTAAACACTCCCAAGCAAAATCTAATGAATGTCAAAATGTATAAATACTTTCAAAGAAAACGAATAAGGGCCCCGCCAGCTAATGAATCCTAATAAAAAAAGTTCCGTCTAATTAAAAGGCCAAGTAATGGGTTCTAATTAAAAGTCCATCAGAAAAGTGAAAGGAATCGAGCCCATGAGCTTTGCTAAAAAAAAAGAAGCATAGATTATGAGAAATCTTGTCCGTCAATTTAAAATCTCCCGATCTACGCCACGTCACGAATCCGCGCGAAGCTGAGACAACCAATAAGAGTCAGCACAGTCTTCTATATAATAAATCTGCTCCTCCATTACTTTTCTCATTCACCCAACTCACACAACATTCGATTCTCTCTCAATCTCTTAAAAAAAATCAATTGATAATGGCTCCCAAGGCGGCAGAGAAGAAACCAGCGGAGAAGAAGCCAGCAGAGAAGGCCCCGGCGGAGAAGCGACCAAAGGCGGAGAAGAAGATCTCGAAGGAAGGCGGAAGCGACAAGAAGAAGAAGAAGTCGAAGAAGAGCGTGGAGACGTACAAGATCTACATCTTCAAGGTCCTGAAGCAGGTCCATCCCGACATCGGAATCTCGGGGAAAGCCATGGGGATCATGAACAGTTTCATCAACGACATATTCGAGAAACTCGCCCAGGAATCGTCGAAGCTCGCGAGGTACAACAAGAAGCCGACGATCACGTCGCGGGAGATCCAGACGGCGGTTAGGCTCGTGTTGCCGGGAGAGCTCGCGAAGCACGCCGTTTCGGAAGGGACTAAGGCGGTTACCAAATTCACGAGCACTTAGGGTTTCTTTTTTTTTTTCTTATAATTTCTGATTCGATCTGGTTTGCATGTTTAGATATATAATCGGTTCTCTGTCTTGGATCTTTTGGTATCTGGATTGTATTCAGTTAGTGAGATGGTTGAATGAACAGGTTTTTCTATGTTAATGAATATCGCCTTCTTTGTTAATGCGTCTGGTTTTGATCTTATTTGATTTAATGGAGCCTCAATTGTTCAGGAATTCTTAGAATTATAGATTAAATCTTCCATTAAATATGTTAATTAGATCTTATAATATAGTCAATATGTTCCTGGTTCCTTGGATCAGCAGAGGGAATTGCTAAACCTTACTTTGCTTGATTGCAAGATGTGTGACAAATTGATTTCGATATTGAGTACTTAACACTGGATACGCGACAGTTACGGAATAATCGTATCCCATGATCTAGTTCCGGGAATTCCTTGCAAGTTGGAACAAAACTGAATCTGCCCTAGTCTTAAGCTGAACGTATACATAACATAAAAATGCATTAAGAGAGCGATTGTACCGTCAGAAGAAATGACAATCACATTTGTTAGTGTAGAATTCACTATGCAAATCCAAGTTAATGATCAGAGAAAGAAAACGAATTGGCAGTGGCTGGAAGTTGGTACCAAATGTAAGGTAATGATCTGCTTCTGATGTAAACAGTAGTGAAATATGCTTGTATCTCTGTTTTTGTTAATTGACTTTGGTGTCACTTTTATGTTAATAATACACAAGAACAGATGCAGTGTAGTTAATTCTGTTTACAGCCACTGAGAAGCGTCTTAGTGAAACAAGGGCAAGTGCTGAGCGTGCCACATCTTATCTTACACCCTCGATTAGGAAAGGGAAAGAGAGAGAAGAGCAAACACAACCTGAAGAAGAAGATAGAAAGAGTGGACAAGAGGGAAGCAGCAACTTTTTTTAGATTAATTGCATAGTTTGGCAAGGATTAGTATCATCTTTTGGCAAATAATCTATCTTATTAAAACAGAAACATTCTGTTGGACCTAACATTTATTTTGTAAGTTTTTAAATTAAATACACTTTTATACTTTATAATTAAATCTACATTAAATTATTAATGATCCTTTCTTTATACTATTATATATCCATGTTTTCAAACAATATACTTATTTCTTTATACTACTATCAATGTTTCCAAACAATATATTTTTTATACTACTATCAATGTTTCCAAACAATACAATAATTAATCTTAGTTATTTTATATCTATCATTTCTCTTTAAAATTTTGTAGAAACGTCATAATTTTATAAATTGCAAAATAATAAACTTTAAAATTTGGATTATAAGATTACAAATTATGAAATTATTATAATTTAAATCAAATTAGATTACATATCGGTCATCCAACAGTTCAATCGGTTAGTCTCGGATTTTAATGATTTTTTTTAATATGAATATTTTAAAAACTTAAATTGAATTGTTAGATCTCCGGATTAACCGGTATAATCACAATCGGGTTGAATTAAAAAATACTGATTTAAATGCAAAAATATTCTAAACACACTCTTTAAAATTACCAAAATATTTGTTATATTATTAGTGAAATTTTTCATCGTAAAATATTCCGCGCTTCCAAGCGCGGGTCAAAATCTAGTTATTGATTATTAGTTGAACTGAAACGTTTATTTGAAACGGAATATCAGGTAAGACCCCGTGAATTTCAGTAATGTATGCTAAAAAGGTTATGGGATAAAGATGTGTAAACAAACACAAATCATGTGTGTGGGCTTTTAAGGCCCATGCATTAACTAGTGTAATGTTTTTTTTTTGATAATAAGATGGCCACGTCTTTCTCGCCGTAGATGTTGTTGTTTGACCTTTCTTATATTGCTGCTATAAAATGTTGTTAGATCCATCCACGTTAATCCTCTTCTCAAATTAGCTGCGTCTTCTCTCTCTTTTTTTGCGTCCTGGGTATTAGGGAATCTCATTTTGGATATGGTCAAGATCTGACTATTATGGTTTCGATGATCCGGCTTTAATGTTTCCAAACCTGATTGATTGATTGATTATATTTTTTCCCAAGGCGGTTGTTGTCTCCACTGATTCCTAGATAAGCTCTGTTGGATTGGATTAGTTTTTTTTTTGTTGTTGTTCTGGTAGGGTTGGAAGAGTAGAGAGAGATATAATGCGGCTGAGCTCCGACTTACTCATATCTTTGGTTCCGTCGTTGACTTTTTATCATTCTTCAAATCGTTTGAAACCTCTCGAAAAGAGTGATTGGCGTGGTAATCTCAGTTGAAAGTTTTCCCTCCTTTTCTTTTCTTTTCGTTTCTCTCTTTACATCTTTTGCCTTTTTGTTCCAACCTCCGCCTTCCGTTTGGTACTCGCTCGGTTTTTAAAAACACTAATCGAAGAAGAAGAAGAAGAAGAAGAAGAAGCTTGTTTCGCCATTGATCTTTCTTTCGGTGTGTGCTTTTGACGTTTTACTGTTACTCTCGAGGTATTTTTATATATCTATATATGAATCTGTTTCAACATTGTCTGATCAAAGATTTAGGTTAATCTTTTTTTTTTTTACTGATGTTCTACTTTTTGATTTTGTTCTTTCTTCGCAGTTAGTTACTGTTATTTTAATTTGGATATGAGCTCTGTCTGTGGTGGTGGTGGGTTGGATTTCAAAGATGCAGCCTCTGCTTCGAGCCCCAGTACATGTTCTAATAATGGCTCCTCCACTCATGTCTCTGTTGTTACCGGATCTGAAGATGCTCAAGAGTCTGATGGGGATGATAGTGGTAATATACACCAATATCTGCATGAAGACATCACCAAACCAGTGATCCCTGAGCCTTTACCTCTCAAGTCTTGCGATGGTGAAGGAGAAGACAAGAACCACCTTGCCAAGGTCGTCATCTTCTCTGAGAGTGTAAGTTCCCTCCTTGCCATCCTACTCTAAAACTAGTCTAGAACCAACCAACTCTTTTTGTTTTAGTCTTTAGTGGGTAGATATGCACTAGAATGCGGAGGATTTGGACTATATAATCATCTCTGCCTGAATCATTTACATAACCTATGATATGATTGGAGAATTCACAAAACTGACTTGCTGATTTTGAGATATCCCTTTCTTTTTTCCGATATGATAGAGAGAGATAGTACCATTCTTCGAATTGGTTATTGCTGTTACATATTTTATCTGTAACAATGTAGTCTTTGTCGTAGATGCATGAAACATATGATTGAAGAATTTTTAACTGTCTGGAAAGTATTACATTTCAGACATGGGAAAAGAGTGTCATTCATTGCACTTTGGCTGTTGTGTGATTTGTCTCAGTGGCTGTTGGAAAGCTTTATCAATAGATTTTTTTTGGTTGAAGTATATGACTGTGATCTTGGGTTTCCCTGTTTATGTTAGCTGCTTCTTACTGGTGTTCTTGTGACCAACGACAGGTGAGTGCGGCTGGTACTGTAATTCCAGCCATTAAAGGCAGCCGAGAGAAGCATGGCAAGCCGCTCCAGAAGCTGAGGGTGTCATGGGCTGAAGATGTGTATGATCCTCCACCTTCCATCGTCTCTCACACAAGGAGCAAGAAACAACATCAGAAATCAAAGAGCAGAGATAGCTTGAAGAAGAACGGAAAGAAAGGACATAAGGGAAGCAGTAGTTCATCATCATCATCATCATCATCATCCCGTGGCAGCAAAGACAAGAAGTCGTCTTCTTCTTCTCGCAGCAAACACAGTCGTGATAAGTTTGGATGGGCAACACAAGTGCCTATCTCAGCCGCATCTTCTTGAATTGTCCTTGGCATGGGCGGTAGAGCATGTGCGTCTACTTTACTATTTCTCCTCTCCCATCTCTGAATTACAGAACGACTTTTGTTATTTCTACGGAGTGGATTTTGTTGTTTACAATAATTGCTACTAGTTTTGCGAAGCTTTCTTCGTGTGTCTATGTTTTGTAGACGCTTTGTTTATTTCAAATTATGGCTAAATAGTTGTGTGGAAGATATGATTTTCAAAACGAAACAAACGGTTATGTCTCATCCTTCGGCTTTGTGCTCGTCTTATTAGTTGCAAAGCACAAAAACCATCTAGTTACCGTTCTTTTTCGGAAACGACGTATAGTGAACCACGAGTGGCAAACTAGCACAGAAAGAATTGACTTGTTTTGATCATATACGCTTTTTTTTTAAAAAGTTTCCTTCCTTTACAAAACATTCACTAGGTCTGAAACCCTTCCTGTGTCAACCCTACTAAGTCCAGAGAAAAACAGAGGTACACAAGAAGTGACCCTTCTGCAAAAATAAAACAATGAACTTGGTTTTGAAGGAGCGAGAAAGATGAAGAAAAAAGCTCAACTACCCTAAAACTCCAGATGAAGCTTCAAAAACAAAATCTTGCAGGAGAGATGATGGACGATGGATGATATCAGATGAGTGGAGTTGATTCACAAAATGTCGGCACTTTCTTCTCCAGCATCGATGTTCCCTTGAAGATTGTAATTTGCACTTCTCTCTGGTACCTCTGCAACTGCACAGAAACACAAAACATCATCTGTTAAAGTCCTCTCTCACCATTGTCTGTAGCCAAACTGTTTAGCCTTTAAAGGTATCATTAAAACAATAAAGATTAAGGACTGTGCCAGGAAAAAAAAGTATTTACGTACTTGCTGTTCAGACATCTTTGTGAAGCCAAATTTCTTTGTCCAGATAGACTCAGCTTCTTGAGCTGCTGGGAGAAGCAAGTTCTCAACACTCAGCGACGAAAGAAGATTCTCAATGCAAGCAAACAACACTTGAAAGTAGCCCTACACAACACCATAGCCAAATCGGTTTCGTTATTGAAGGAAAAGGGATATAGCAAAAGCTAATCCGACTCAGCAGAGAAACAATGACATGTAAAAAAAAAAAAGCTTACCCTTCCTTGATACTCTCGGCTTGTAGCTACCATAGGAAGCTCCGCAACTTTCTGACCAAATATCCTAAGCAGCGCAGCAGATACAACAACGGAGCTATACAATGCATGCATGCATCATCATCAAAAATAAGAACCAAATTAGAATCCCATATCGAGCTATTCGGAAGTGGTAAGATAAATGCATCGGTGACACAAACAAACCATACTTCACCATCAAGACCAAGCAGTACATTCCTCCAAACTCCTGCCCTGATATATTTCTCCTGTAATAATTTAATGCATGAACGATCAACTACTATCAAAATATGAATGAACAGGGATACTGGAACTGAGTTTATCTTACCCATAGACCATGACAGGAATGAGATCACGACCAGACTTTGCTACTATAGGATCAAAACACTCCTGAGAAGTATAAAGGCAAACATGTTTACTATATACGTGTTCATAAAGTAAATTCACAAGCCTGGTAATACTCAAAAATGATAGGAGCACATTATATATATATATATATATATATATATATATATATATATATATATATATATATAAGTCAATGCATACCCTGAAAATGGTAGACGTTCGTGAAAGCAAGTGTTCATGCTCTGGGCATCGACTTTTCCCACTAAGCATCATCCATTCCACAGTATCTCCATTTTCCGTATATATTCCTTTTTCTCTGTACTTTCTAATTATCGTGTCTAACAAAAGCGTAGGAATAGCTTGTGATCCACAGGAAACAGAACTCTGAAGAGCCGTGTGAATCCTGCTGCAGTCACTACAGCAGAACCACTTATCTTGGGGGATTCCCTGAAACATTAAGTAAAAAGGTTGAAATAGGTTCAATGATCATGCCAAGATAGAAAAGGTGGAGCCAAACTTACGGAACTTACTTTCAAATCACAAAGCTCATTCTCCCTGAGACAACCTACGTGGTACTCTTTCTCACACTTCAAGTGAGTAAAGGAAATGGCCATTAGATAAAACATAATTAGTTAAAGCAACACTTGGATCAAAGAGGCCAGAAACAAGAGAGTACCTGATCACAGAGAATGACTGTCCTATCATCAAATTTCCCAACGCTAAAATCATGGGACCTATCAGAGAAGGTAGTAAAATGAATTAACAGGGTGAAGAACACATATATGACTAACTCAAACCATATGAAGGTATACAACTAACCTGCAGAACACGCAACCTCCAATTTCACTTTCTGGTGGTTTAACAACTCTTCTCGGTCTTATAACTATCGGTTTCAAATTAGGATCAGTAGAAATGGCCGTTTTACTAGAGACAGGTCGATCATTGCAGCTTGAACAGTACCAACTACCTTCAGGCATAGATTGAAATTTCAAGCATGCTGCATATGAAAGGGGGGTCATGAATTATTAGAATCAGAATCATCTCGTAAGAAATTAATTTATTACTTGAGCGGAAAGAAAAATAAGCATATCTCTATATCTATGCTCAAAAGGTTCTTATTAAATCAACAAAGTTGCATATTCATAATAGTAGAAGAAACGAGCAAGCCCACCTGTATGAAATGCTTGAGGACATCCAGCACAGAGTAACAAATCTCCACCGACGCCACAAATACAACACATGTCATCACTGTCACCATTTGTAATGACATGGCCATCCGCCAACGCTAGAGCTATGTCATGCAATGACAGTCCGGAAGATATGCAGATATGATGATAACTGCAAGAGAATAAAAAACAACTTCATATGTCTTGTGAAATTAGGGCAAAACACACATTGTTACTAGATAAACTCACGGTTGTCGCCTAATAGACATTCCAGCATGCGATTCAAATTGTGAAGGGCTGACCTGTTGTTAAGAAACACAAATGAAAATACGTATAAAGGCCACTTTTACATAATCACAGCATCCAGCATTTTACCACTCGGTCGCAGCATCTACATACTATACCACTTCCTTGTTTGTAACCCTGCAGTAGATTCTGTAAGAAAAAAGGCAAGTGTTAGCAAAACCTGCACTAAGAATAAAACAGAATAATGCATTAAGCCTACGATGACAAACCTTTCCTTTAAAATAGTAAGCCAGTTCAGTCCCATCTGGTAGCCCATTTGGCAAAAACAGCACACGGTGTAAATCATTGTCCCTATAAACATATGATTGCAACTTTTATCATCACCTAGGGATTGCATCTTAAGAATGAGCGTGAGCAGGGACACGCAAATAATGAGTTTCAAAAACGCAATACAAACCTGCCGCCTTTAGAATCTTTCTTTTGGTAATCCAAACCAAACATATGAGAGGTACGCCTACAGGATCAACAACCAAGTAAATTTTCTATTTTCATTAAGCAAATACATTTATCTAAGCAAGAAGATAGAGGAACGTACTTCTTTGCTTTTGGCTTTGTACATACTTCCTTTCTAATATAGTTGGTCTCTGGGAAATAACATGGAGCAAAGACTTGACTCTCACCAAGAGATGGACCAGAACCAGGATAACTGCAACTTTCATAACAGTAACTTTAACCATGTTAAGCGTCTTATTAAAATGAACAGCTAGATAAGTAAAGGATCCAATTACAACAAAACTGTGACAAATTCCAGAACAAGTAATAACACAAGTAGGCTGCCGAAGTACCTGACAAGGGATTGAAACGAATTTTCCATGGTATGATTCCAATCATCTTCAGCCATGTTACTATCCTCCTGCTCGAGACTTTCTGAAAAAAAGAGAAAGTAGTCAGCGATGCATTAAGAATAGTCAGTCAATCTACGGACCTTTGGGGTGGGCCTAGAACACAAATCTTCAGAAAGGTAAAAGAAGACAGGAAATTCCACTGAATGCTCTGTAAAGCTTTCCCAGAAAGATTTAGATACCTTTCCAAGCCAGAAAGCCCTCCTCATTCAGAGCAGAACCCGTCACTTTCCTTATCACCTCGTCAAGAACATCAACAGGAACAGTCTTGAGCTCTTGAACTACGTTGTAAACCGACCTTCCATTCTCCAAAAATATGTGAATATTAGGATGCTTGGTTTTTCTACCGGCATGCTTCTCGAACTCACAGGCACCTAGAACCTTTCCCACAAAACAAAATATCACAAGTTTTATCAAAGATTAAAACCTGCAAGCAGTGAAGCCACACACACTATAAAAAAGCGCAAACTTACTTTGGTGAAATTACACGCAGGACAGCCACACAAAAACCCACCCGAGTAAATTATCCCATCGAGCTCTCTCTAATGACCACCATTAAAACCAATAATAAGAACACAAAATAATCGCAACAAAATGAGAATATTCCAAACCCATATCACACAAACAAAGAAGAGAAAACTAACCAGAGGTGAGTTTGAAATGTACTTGACCCTCGCACCATCAATAATACCAGTCAACAACAGCTTCTTCACATCAGACACAAAGTCGCTAACTTTCTTCCTCGAAACTACATTGGAAGAGGCACGCTCCTGAGTGGTGGTCATCGGCAAATGACATAAAGCAGCTTCCTCCTCCTCCTTTGGTGGTTTACTGAGCTTAAACGTGATTTTCGTTATCCCTGTTGTGCTAAGATGCTTCGGAATCTCCAATACGAAACTAGACGTTACCCCACCGCCACTAGTAGTAGTCTCAGAATCGCTTCCGGAACAAGACCCAACGCGACCACCTGAGCTCGATGTAGCAGCAGCGTGGCTAGTGATATCCACTGGGTTCGATATTTCCGAGTTAATATCATCGCTTGATGATGCTTCTTTCGCTTGTTTCTTGTTTGGATAAACTTCTTCTTCGATACAGAGACGACGGTCTCTCTTCAATGATGGATGATTCTCTTCGGCCATGTCTCCCGTAAAAACTGCTTCTTCTCCCATTTTAAGAGATTCTCAAATTCTCACAGGATGGCATTCATTCGAGAAGATGGAATGTGTTCACATCAATCTCGTGAGAACGGAACGAGGTGGAAACCCTAGAATCGAGAGTTTCGGAAGATTTGCGGGAAATCGATTTCGATTGCGAAACGAATGCGGAAGTACGGTGAGAGGAAAGCAGGGGCAGCGAATTAGGGTTGGGGTTTCGGTAGTGAGATTAAGAGGGAAAGTAGTGTGTGTGAGAGAGAGAGGACCTGCGACGCGGCAACGAAGCAGAAGGAGAGCTTTTATTAGCGCTCCCTTTTTTTTTTAACTTTAAAAACAGAGAGAAATCATGACGAAGGGCTACTCATTATTTTTTAACTTCCTCAGGACGACAACTAAATTATTTTTCATTTTTTAAAAAACTTTCTGACGACGACAACTAGTTATTTATTATTTTTAACTACGTAGGACAACTACTGATAATTTTTTTTTCCCCACTGCTGTTCGAATAGACCGAGCAAGGGATGTTTCTGAGCCTGACGAGTTACTCACAAGTCACAATATGCTGATAGATAAATAGATAGCTAATGCTGTAAAGGGAAGTTGGATGAAGCTCTGAACATGGTTAAGCAAATGGAACTGAGTAGTTGTGCAATGAGAGTAGTGATAAGTTACAACACTTTTGATTGATGGGTTTTGCAAAGCTAACAAGATTAGAGAAGCAGGGAGATATTCAATGAGACGTGTGACATAAAACACATTCATCCATGGTTCATGGATCAGACGAAGACGAAAGAACAGAAAGCTGACTAGTTCACATACAATTAACTTCTAACACATTTCTGCAGAGGATGTGACATAGAGAAAGCTGTGGATATCGTGTGAACCATGACTTTACACCGGCATTCACTATCACCAGTCGGAGGCAATCATCAGTATTATCGTTATTACCGATATGACAAAAGCTCCACACTACACTCAGATAAGCTTGAAAGCTTGATTGCTTATCTTTAGTGAAAACCTCCACCAGTCCAAGCGGTGTCTGATTTCCCGTTGTGACCAGCTGATTTCTTGTCGCCGGCACTTTGGTAATAACCATCATCTTTGTGATCATCCCAACCGGTCCAGCCATCATCATCATTAGAAGCTGATGACCCCTTTGGAGCTACTGCTTCCTTCTTCTTACTCTCATTCTCTCCCCAATCGTCCCAAGAATTTGACTTCTGAGAACTGTTGTAATGACCACCTGATGATGACTGTGACCCTCTTCCTCCAACAGAGGGATTCGCTGTTCTGTTCCCATTTCCAAAGTTCTGGTAGTAACCATTGCTCTCATTTTCATTACGCTGGATCCAGCTTGTTGTTCCTTCTTTAGTGTACTCTCCGACCTTCTGTGACGCAATTGCCATTACTCCTTTCATGATCCCCCACGTTCTCTGTCCTATCTCTGTTGTCTTACTCGCTACTACATTTACAGTTTCACTCACCTTGTGATCATACCCACCTTCCTTCACCTGCCCAAACAAAAATGGTAAACAAGAAACTTATTGAGAGCATCAAAGAATTGTGATCTATATAGAGTTACAAAGAAACTACAATAGACAGGAAACTAAATCTATTATATGAAGGTGTGGAAAATGGAATAACTGGCACCCAAATGAGAGACTAAGCTAAGCAACAACTCATGTAAATCAATATAGATACTAGATAACAAGACTACAGATAGATCCAAGAACCGTATAGAGAGCTTCCAAGCATTGTACTGTTGTTATAACATAGTCAAATAAACCCAAAACGGGATAACTGGCCTCCTGATGAGAGATTAAGCTAAGCAAATCAACATAGTACTCGATAAAGAGGCTACAAATAGATCCAAGAACTGAATAGAGAGCATCCAAGCATTGTGCTCTATACAGAGTTATAATCTCCTCTAAAAATGACACTAAATATCACATCTAAAGATGTCGAAAATGGGATAACCTACGCCGAGATGATGAGAGAGATTAAGCTAAGCAGAAACTTATGTAAACCAACATAGATACTAGACAACGAGACTACAAATCAAATGTAACCTTTCAAAGGCTATGAAATGCATCGTACGAGACCAAACAGAAAGAAAGTGTTACAAGTACCTTGGAAGTGAACTCCTTGGTTCCTGTCTGAACAACCATAGACAATCTTCCAAAGCCCTAAACCCATCACATCTACATTATCATCATCATCATCCTATTCAAAGAAACAAACTGAAAAAAAAAGCATCTCAAATCAAATCACCTGAGACACGACGGAGAAAACATCATCTTGCTGATTATTACTTCTCAGTACCGGACCCGAGCTAGATCCAAACCCTACATACTTGCCTCCCTGCGAAGGAGGAAGCCCTTCAGGCTTACACTCATTCTCCGCCACTCTCCTCGCGAAGAAACTCTCCTTCCCCGCAGCCGAAGCCTCAAGCTCCGACCTCCTGTATATATCCTCCGACGACTTCGACTTCCCCAGCGCACCTCCTCCTCCTCCCCTTAACCCCCTAAAATCACTCTCCGATTGATTCCGTCTCATCTCCGTCGAGGATCGTTCGTTATCCCACCTCTCCCACCCTCCGTTACTTAACGGAGGCTTCTTATGCACCCCAACCGCTTCCTTAATGACAGGCGGATCACTCCAAACCCTACCTTCCGCCAACGCCTTGATCCGATCGCGATACACGGAGGCGGCGTTGGAACTGTACTTGGAGACGATATCCGTCTCCTTGGGGACTCCGTACTGCGCGAGGAAGCTGTTGAGCCGCGCGTTGCCTCCTGCTTCCATCTTCTTGATCTGGATCTCTGACCACGAGTCCATGGTCACGGATCTGACGAAGGAGATGTGGACGCCTAGTCCTCGGTGCTTCCCCGAGCACTCCAAGCACATGAAGATTCCGTAAGAGACTGACGCCCACTGCGGATTCTTCTGAGCGCAGTCGACGCATACTTTGTTATCGGGTTGGGATTGGAGTGTTCGTAGCTGTCTCGCCGCCGCCATGGGAGCTCCCGAATAATCTGATGATTCAAATCGCAAACTCGTGCTGATAAAATGTGTAGTTGGGTTCGTGTGTTTGGCACGTGCGAGGTTAATTATATCATTTGTGTGCTATGATAAGTATTTGAACAAAAAAAGAAAATGGATTTTCTATGTTTTATGAGTAATATAACATGAATCGAGATTCCAAAACTGCAGAACCAATCAAAAATTTCATATTAAGCTAAAATATGTTGTGTGAAATCTTTTTTGATTTTGTTTTAAAATTAAAGTGTGTGCGGCTTAGTTAAATTTCAAGTTGTAAAGTTTATGGATCAGGAATGATACTTTGAGAAAAGGTTGAATCTGCTGAGCTGTGTCCTAGTAGTTTGTCACTTGCATCATGTTGTTTTCCTTGTCACTTGCGTGTAAAGCCAACCCATACATCTTAGTGGTTTTTAGGACCTCTTTAATCACATGTTATCTAAGATAAAGCTAAACTCATTAATCTTGTTGCAAGAGGTCATGAAAATACACACAAAATATGTCAATCTGAGTGGAACCAACCATTTATCTAGCTGTTTTTTTTTTTGCTGGTCCAAATACTTGGGACTAGCAATGTCAATTGGGCGGGCCGGGCGGGTTTGGGCGTGTCCGAATGGGCTTCATTTTTTTGCTGGACAAATTTGGTCGAAGCCCAAATGGGACCATAACCAAATGGGACCAAAACCAAATGGGACCATGATTTACTAGATTTGTTGGGCTGTCCAAATAAGCCCACTTAATGTAAATAACACAATTTTCAGTTTTAATTTAAAGAGTAAAATTTTAATGTAAATAACAAATTTCACTTTTAAACTTGAGTTATTTTAATGTAAAACTTTTAAAGAGTAAAATTTTAAAAGTGAAACTTCATATTGTAAACTTGAGTTATTTTAATGTAAAACTTTTAAAAAGTAAAATTCATTCAAATTCTAAACTTCATGTTCTAGACTTCATAGTTCACAAAAGATAAAGAAGTTCACACAAATACTTGTCACACAAGTTCACTTGGTCACATAAAAACACACAAATTCAAAGTTTCACAGACTCACAATTCACACATTTCTCTTCTTATTCTTCTTCTTTCTTCCACCTTCTTCTCCTCCTCCTCGTTCTTCTTCTCCTCCTCGCTCTTCTTCTCCTCCTCGCTCTTCTTCTCTTTCTTCTCCTTCTTCCTCATTTTCAGCATCACTTTCTTTCTCTTTCTCTTCCTCTTCCTCTTCCTCTTCCTCTTCATCCTCGGAATCACCTAGCACATCAACAAGAAGTCAAGACCATATCATGTTCACTCTACACTACCTAGCACATCAACAAAGTCATTTCACAAGACATTTCACAAGATCACAAGGCATTTCACAAGGCATTTCACAAGACATTTCACAAGATCACAAGGCATTTCATAAGGCATTTCACAAGGCATTTCACAAGGCATTTCACAAGACATTTCACAAGATCACAAGGCATTTCACAAGGCATTTCACAAGACATTTCACAAGACATTTCACAAGACATTTCATAACCAAAACAAGTAAAAGATGAGATGAGATGACTTACTCATAGGTTCAAACCCACGAATCCAGTTTCTTGTACAGATGAGTGCTTGCACATTGGATGGTAACAGTCGGCTTCTGTATTTGGTAAGGACCCGACTTCCAGCACTAAATGATGACTCTGAAGAAACTGTTGTAACGGGAATGCAAAGCACATCAAACGCCATGCGAGACAACTCTTTAAAGCGGGCTTTATTGGTTTTCCAGTATCTTAAAATATTTAGCTTTGGAAAGGTAGCCATGTCCATAGGCGGTTCATCCAAGTAGACATCTAAAGCTGTTTTCCCTTCTTCTGCATTTTGAGTAATGAATGCATAAAAACCCTGCATTATAAACATGAAAAAATGATTAAATAGCAATTTAAAGTACCAAACCAGTAAGTGTAACTAATGATTGATTGCTTACACCATAACCGGCTGGTAAGTTACTCTCCAAGGTGGTTTCTGAAGCTGTTGCAGTACTGGTCGTAGTCTTATCATACACTCGAAACAGCTTCTCTATCTTCTTACGGATGCGGTCTACTTTAGCCTTGCTTGTTGATGGGTTTAGAGAGCTATAACAGTATTCCAAGCACTTGAACTTTAACCGGGGATCCAAGACAGCAGCGATTGCAAGGATATCACTATACTCATCCCAGTATTTGTCGAATTTTTGCTTCATGATCTTCACCATTTCACGTATTGCCTCATCCTCTGAAGTCGCATGATATATCAACCAAGTTTCTATTCTCCACACATGTATGAAGTACAAGTTGGCAGTAGGGTAAGAAGAGCCTGAAACCAACTTTGTCATCTCAGAGAAAGGAGCCAAGAACTCATTGATGAGTGATGCTCTTGACCATTCCACTTCTGAAGGGCAAAACTTGTAGCTTGGCTCAACCTCAGACATATTACGCAAAGCATCTTTGAACCTTAGAGCTCTAGACAACATAGAATAGGTCGAGTTCCACCTCGTGGACACATCCAAAAGAAGACCAGCCTTGTTCTTATTCTGAACCCCAACAGTTTCCACAGAAGCTTCAAACATATTTTCCCTAGCCTCTGAACTTTTTATAAACTTCACAGTGTTCCTAATCTTCTCTAAAGCTCCACCAATCACTGACAATCCATCTTGAACAATCAAGTTCAAGATGTGTGCCGCGCATCTTACATGCATAAACTCCCCTTCACATACCAAATTTCTGCGAAGCTGTCTCTTTAAAAACCCTTGCATGTTATCATTTGAAGTAGCGTTGTCCACCGTTACAGTAAAAACCTTTTTCTCCAATCCCCATTCCTTCAATATCTCCATTAACTTCATAGCTATGCTTGAACCAGTGTGAGGTGGAGGAAACGCACAAAATGAGATTATCTTCGCTTGGAGCTTCCCGCGTGTGTCAAGATAGTGAGCCGTCAAACACAAATAGCCCTCTATTGTGATTGCCCTCCAAAGATCAGTGGTGAAACTGATCTTACCAGGAACTTCACTCAACACCTTCCTAAGATGGGCCTTCTCCCTCTCAAAAATCCTAAACACATCAGACACAGCCGTGTTTCTACTCCAAAACACAATACTTGAGTTCGCATAAGCAAGAGCCTCTCTCACCCTTCTATACTCGACAACTGCATATGGGAGATTATGCTCTATAATGGCAAGAGCCATCATTTCACGGAAGACAAACATATCCAGCTTCCTATTACTACCAGGTGTACTTCCAGGAGTCTTACTACACCGTTTCGAATGACGCAGCATAGTATTAGTTCCATTCCTATGTAGATCTAAGTTGTAGGTATGATCGCAGTGAATGCACTTGACATTATGAGTTCCATCAGGCAACTTATCTCCTACAATACTGAAATTCTTCCAACAGGTCGAGTGTCTGCGTTTACCTCTAGCAGCAGCAGTCTGAGCAACACTCGTTACAGAATCAGCCATGACGTCTTCAGCTTGTACTTGTGCATTCTGCTCATCTTCATTCTCAGCCATTATGTCTTCATCACTCAAATAATCATCATCATACAGGTTCATAGTCTCTGTATTCATCTACACAAAAGAGAACAAAAGAGAACATATAAGTTATAGAAAGTGAGAGAGTCAAGAGATGAAACATTTACTTGCCTAAAGAGATAACTAACATTTACTTGCCTCAAGAGATAACTAACAGAGAAAATGAACCTCAAGAGTCAAGAGATGAAACATTTACTTGCCTCTCGTAGCTTCTGAAAAGAACAGTAGCAATCTGAGGTTGAGAGGAGAGAGAGCTGGAGAGTGTGAGCTTGAGTCTGTAAAAAGAGCCTGCTTCTGAGACGACGAAGCTTCTGAGACCTTGAGAGAACTTGAGAGAGCTTGAGATGAGACAGCCCGGAGATGAGACAGCTCGGAGATGAACCTAAGCATCAACAAAAAAACACAAGTAATATGAAATGAGCTTAGCTCAAAGGATAGAAGACAAAGCTATAATCTCTCAATAAAGGGTTCTCAATAAACAAGTAATATACCGCTATTAAGGAGATGAGAGAGCTTGAGAGAACTTGAGAGACGAGATGAGAGAGCTTGAGAGCTTGAGAGAACTTGAGAGACGAGATGAGAGAGCTTGAGATGAGACAGCTCGGAGATGAACCTAAGCATCAACAAAAAAACACAAGTAATATGAAATGAGCTTAGCTTTAGCTCTCAAGCTCATCCAGAAATACAAGCAGGTTAGCTCCTCCTATATCCATTGCTAAGACTAAAAGATAAACAAACTTACCGGTGGAAAGATTTCTTCTCTGTATCAGGACTTCTACAGTGCTGCAGGGTTTGAAGACAGCAATAAAAGCTTTGAAGAACTCTATCAGCAAGCCTTGGCACTTTATAACATCGTTTACGATTATGCCATCATAAAGAACAAAGTTCGTTACTGCGGGTTTGTCTGGAAGGTTGCAGGACCAGTCCTGTGCAAATTCTACCTTAAGAAAAAGAAGGAGAAGTCAGTCTTCTCTGCTGTTTCAATGCACAATAATCATAAACAGAAGCACCACTAAACAGAAGCACCACTAAGCTTCACAAAAACGAATTCAAAAGGGAAACACATTCTCAAACACATTAGAAGCAGACCCATCAACTCAAATCAGATCTATGAACACACAAGCTCCAGAGATTAAATTTCATAAACACATTCTCAAAACCAAGCAAACCCATCAATGTTTCAACCCAGATCAGAGATCTCTCTATGAACACACAAGCTCCAGAGATATATATATATAGAGAGAGAGAGAGCGTGATAGATACCTGAGAGAGAGAGTGAGCTGACAAGAGAGTGAGATGCAGAGAGAGACGCGGAGACAGAGAGACACGGAGAGAGAGTGACGCGGAGAGAGAGAGGCGGAGAGAGAGAGAGAGGCGGAGAGAGAGAGAGAGACGCGGAGAGAGAGAGGCAGAGAGGAGAGAGCTCAAGCTTTCATGGTGATTTCAAGAGAGAGATGGCCAAAGAGAGATAGAAGACGTCGAAGAGGGTGGAGAAGGATAGAAAACGGAAGAGAAAAAAAAAGTGAATTGTGTTTTCCCCAATTTTCGAAAACCCTAGACATTTAGGTTATTTGGGCCGACCATGTCCAATTTATTAAGCCCAGTGTAGCCCGCGGACGTAATTGGGTTTGTCCATTTGGACAAAATTTAATTGTGGTCCAATATGGTTTTGTCCATTTCTGTCCATATCTATTTGGACATGGGCCACCCAATTATAGCATGCCCAATTGACATCTCTACTTGGGACCTGCCAAATAAGGGTTTTCTAGAAATTCCTTTCTCCACAAGGAACTGAGTAATTTAGAAAAACGACATTGCATCGCGCTACAATACACTGACTATTTACGAGTTAAATACAATACTGCATCAGTATAATAACTAATCAAATTTTAATAGATGTCCATTATTGACAATTACTATAGTAGCTTACAAGTTCTTTTTTTTTTGGTAATCAAGTAGCTTACAAGTTACATCTCACAAGATGCATAATCATGGTTAGTTATATGTAGAACGCTCTTTCTACAATTTTTACCACTTTAACCATCAAGGTAATGTTCAACTAGCTACGTCAAATGTTTTATTCATACATTTACATCTCCATTAATACTTAGAGAAGACTCCTTAGCAATTTTGGAAACCTCAATCTCCTCTACATGACCTTTGTTGTGTTGTTGAACCACAAGGACTGATGGGATGATGTGGTTGATCGAAGAGGCAAGCACATCCCCGACAGGACCTAACTCGGGGTGTTCGGCCTGACGACGCTCAGCCAATGCAGCCACCTCGGCCAACGGCAACCTCGCTCTTCCTACCAATATGAGGTCAAAGTCTTTGCCTTGTCCTATTGATAATATTTCTTGAATTATATTGGGTGGTTCCTTTTCATCGTATTCCACTACCTCTTTCCATTTGTTCTTGAAATCTTCTAATGCTCCTTCGTCTAATTCCTGATTTTGTTTGTTGCCAAACAAAAAGAAGATAAAACCGATTAAAAACCTCACCTTGTTGACCTAAAAACCCGGTTTGGTTATGTTCTTTTTGAAAACAAACCAAAACCAAAACCAAATCGAAATGCGGACGTATGACTTGTACTAAAATACCACATAACCAGCAAAACTAGAACTATACCTTTTCTTTTTCTGGATCCACGTTGGTTGTCAAGCAGGTATAATACTTCTCCTTGCCTTTAGACAATGCCGGTCGTAACGTGACGGCGTTACTCCTCACCGTCTCTCTCACCAAAAACCTAACAACGGTAATTTTAACAGCCGGATGCTCTGCCATCCTCCCGCTGAGCTCCAAAGCCTCACGGTCATCAGGCCCACCAAAGAAAATCACACAAACCCTTTTAACCACATTTGACTCATCATGGCTTGAACTTTGGGCCTCAAGAGACCCAAGCCCACGGTCAACAAGAACCGCCACCGAACACGGCGCATTTCTCAAAACCCTCTGGTTAACTAGTCTCCAACCATGACCGACGTTTTCGGTTATGTTTCCATCTCCACGATCATGATCAACGTTCCATCTTTTGTGGAAAGGTAAAATGATCATTGTGACCCTCTTGGTCTCTGCCATGTGGCATATGTCCTCGTGCATTGTGTGTAAAGAAGAAACTGCGGTAATAGGACGGACAGCGACTCGGCCTAATTGACGATAGGCTTGGAAACCTCCTACGACGCTGCTGTGACTCTCGCCTCGACGGTAACGGTGGACGGAAGGTAATCCGTTTTTACGGGCTCTTTGCACCGTTATGATTGACGAGGTTCTTTCCGTTAGTTCCATGAGGTGCATGACGAACAGTTTTAGCCGCAGGATCTGCCAAAATAAATATATATGGTATATATTAACTAAATTAGTACCCCCTCTCTAAAGAAAGCAGCTGAACTGTTATATCGTGATTGTAATAAAGGAAGTCAGCGTGGAAACATATATCTATCATGCATCATATATGTTTAGGGCAGAGCGGGTTATAAACATATATATTTCACTATTATTGATTAATGATACCATCAGATCATGCATAGATTTAAATGTAGATTGTAAACACACAAATAGATATAAACAAAGGTAACTAACCTTGGTGGTTCGAATGGACTCGACGAGAGAGATGAGGGATGAGACATTGGCTGGACCATGGAGGCAGGCGATGATGCGAAGCTCTTCCTTGGTGGAGTCTTCGCTCGACGACAGGTCCTTTAGCTTGCGGTGGGTGCCACGTGCCGGTTTGTAAATCGCCATTACAGTCGGCGTTGTAATGAACGTTGTGAAGAGTGCCATCAGCACCAATATTGCAAAGGTCTCGTCGTTTAGCACCTAATTAAATAAAAACCACAACACTGCCTTGTTTTATATGCAGACATGCGGTTCTTAATAATATTATATACCTAGAGTCGAGGATCCAAATGTCGAAATGATGTTACTAGGTTATAGTTTTGTATTTCTTAATAATATTATATAACTAGAGGTATAGAGATAAGGATTATCTATAAACTCTAATCCTTATCTCTATAAGAGGCAAAACAAGAACCTCAAAAACTGAAAAAGAAACTACTATTTAATTACTTTAGAAGAGGGCAAAGAGGAGCTAACCTTTTTCTCCTTGCCTATATTGAGTACAATGAGCTCCACCAAACCTTTCGTGTTCATCAAGAAACCAAGAGTCAAGGCCTCTCTCGCAGGAACTTTAACCATCACAGCCACAGCAAAAGTTCCGACGATCTTTCCTGCACAAGCCGTAACCACGACAAGGCCCAGCATCCCCCACGACTCAGCTCCTCTGATCTTCGCCACGTCAGTTTTCAATCCACTCGTGGCGAAATAAAGCGGTAAGAGTAAACCGGATACAAAATCCTCAATCCGTTCAATCAATCGCTGACCGAACTCTCCATCTTTCGGTATAGTCAAACCGAAAACAAACGCGCCGAAAATCGAGTGAATACCGATTAGATCCGTCACGAAACCGGAGACCATAACCCCAGCTAAAGTCAAACACACGTAAGACTCTTGCACGACGTCGTTCTCGGGAGATCCGCGTTTCGCGACCCATCTCATCCCGGGTCGGATAACAACCAACATAAAAACAACAAACCCGACACCCGATAACAAAACCCACAGCGACACCAACGGACTCTTCTTCTCCCCACCGCCCTCCCCGTTTCCCGCCAACGCAACCGCTAAAGCTAACAGAATCCACGCGGCCACGTCGTTGAAAGCGGCAGCAGCCATGGCGGTCTCTCCGATCCGAGTCGTCAGAAGCTTGAGCTCGGCTAAGATACGCGCGAGCACGGGGAAAGCCGTGATGGAGAGAGCGACCCCCATGAAAACGAGGAACTCGGCGTATCCGGGTCTATCCGCGGCAGTGTAGAGAGCGCTCCTGATCACGAAGGCGACTCCAACGCCGGCGAGAAAAGGGAGCGTGATTCCGGCGACCGCGATTCCGAAAGCGCGTTTGCCGCTGCGGCGGATGGATGATAAGTCGAGCTCGAGGCCGACGAGGAAGAGGAAGAAGAGGAGTCCTATGCTCGCGACGGACTCGAGTATCGGCATGCTCCATGTCGGGAACACACGGTGCATATACGCAGTGTTTCTGCCTAAAGCAGACGGTCCTAACAAGATCCCTCCCTTCGTAAAAAAGGATGATGGCAAATTCGTAAATAAGAGCGATGGCATAATTGTAATTAATTAGTGTGTGTGCTAGACTAGAGTGTAGTTTTTACTTACGACTATCTCGGCGATGACTTTAGGTTGACGGAGAGGTTTGAAGAGGACGGCGAGGGAGCGACTGACGGCAACGATTAACGCCGTTTGGATGATGAGTAACGGAAAGGCGAAGTTCAAGGGATTGTCGCCTTGCCACGCTCCGTCAGAGGAGGTTTTCACGGCGGTTATGTTAAAGGCCATACTCTTCTTCTGTTGTTGTTTGCTATCTAAAGGCTATATTTGGAACATGTGATAGATAGTTCAAGTGATAAGAAGGTGACGTGAAGCCATTTATAGGCAAACATTATAAAAAAAAATTGTTTGAAGATTCAAAAAGGTAATGATGTTGTTACTTGTAAGTTTTGTGCGCGTCATGCATGTGTGACTTTGAATTATTCTGGATTACAGCAACGTATAAACAGTAATTATGCATCCACCCAATAGACTATGGTTGATAGTATTATTCATTTATTTAGATTTTATGACTTTCAGATTTCTCTATTTTGGTCGGCAGGTCGATATCTCTAGAATTTTGTTTACACAAACTAGGGTCGACCCGCCCTACGGGCGGGATGATCATTTGAAAATAATTTAAATAGTTAGAATTTTTTTTTGATTTTGTAATATTTATTTTTATTTCAAAATGTTTTATTCTATCTTAGCATGAATCATTATTTTATTGATTGTTATTCTTTATTCAGTTTCATTCTCATTACAATTAACTAAATTTTTCGTACGATTAATAATATTATTAATTTGAAATTTTACTGTGTTTTTATGGTGTGGAGTTGTTATTTTATTTGTTTAATTTGAAGTTATTTAGCCTTTTTTACTCTCTTACATTATTTTATATCGTGTGTTTCTTATTCGACTATATAATTATGTATTTTATTTTTACACGGTTATAGATCTATGTTTATATTTTGTACATTCTATATTTATTTAGTTAGAATAACTTAACATATCTCTTATATATATAAATATTCATTTTTTATATTTATTTTTTATTTCTGTATTTCTTATATTTTTCTAACAATTATTTTGATTATTTTATTATCTACTAATTTTTATTGTACTCTTATTTTCGTATAAACTTTTTTAATCTATTATGTATTACTTTTTGGCTATATCTTCCTTTGTTTTTATAGTCTTGAGCTTCGTGACGGCGAGAGATCTCCATCTAATGGTTGCATTTAGATTCTCGATTTGTTTATATATATTTTTAATTATTGTGTGTTATACATGTGAAGATCTAAAGGAAGTTTTCCAAATCGTACCGTCTAAAACTTTAAGAAACTTTTATTTTTCCGTTTAAATTTTATTTTGTTTTTTAAAAAGATAAATTTAAAATTTAACATAATAATATTTTTTTCCTAAATTAAAACTGAAAATCTATAATACTTCTGATTAGAATATGGGCGACCAACCTATGGGATTGGCTGCTTCGGTTTTGTTGTAAGCATACGGGCTTGTCGAGATGCTCTTGCTGAAACTGCTGTATGATCAGAAATATGTAATAAGTATGTACAGGAATGTTGAACGGATGATACAAACTCAACTATGCAACATAATGTTGTGGTTTAAATTGTTACCAATAATTTGTTAGACTTGCTGCACTCTTTGACAAACCTACTTTCTAAAAGAATATATATAAGCTACAGAAACCGGCTATGTACGACTGTACGTATTAAATTCACGTAGTGAATGGACTTGTCTAAACAGAATCCATGTGTGAACGTTATTTACAGTCTGCTAAAAAAATCAAAATTCTAATCTTAACTTCATCTACAGGCCTGTTTAGAATTTGACGGTTTGGAGACTGATTATTATAACATAAAGTAACTTTTAGTAGATATGATGAAGAGTGTCTGAAATCTGAATCAAACATATAAGAAAAAGCAAACATGAAAGGAAAAATCAATGCATAAGCATTATTTAAATGCAGAGTACTGCGTCCATAATCTTGTTATTCCAACCTAAGCCATATGCGCCCTCCTCTTGACCACCTTCTCTGTACCAGCTCCTAACGTTGACTGACCACTGCTCCCTCCACTTTCAACCTTAGCAGTTAGATAAAATTTATGTTTAAACGTGATATAGTAAGTTAGATATGCCTGATCACTGCTCCCTCCACTTTCAACCTTAGCAGTTAATAAAACTTATGTTTAAACGTGATATAGTAAGTTAGATATGCAAAATACTGAGGGATAAGGATGAGTCAAGAGTTACTTATCCAGCTTGATAGTCACCATGACAAGATTTTTTCTTGTGGAGGATCACCTACAACGTCTGCAGGAAGATTGATATAAATATATTTTTTTGGACATAAATGTCAAACAACTAAAGTACATTTACCTGGGAGCTGAGTGTTTGTGTTAGCTAATCCAAGGTGCTCGGTCTGATTATGAAACCGGAATCCTTCTCCAGGCAATGGAGATTGCGGTTTGGTTATCTCATTCAGTGAGGTTGAATCATTGAATTGAATCAGCAAAGAACTGAAGCAAGAAGGAAACCAGTGCTCTTTCTCTGTCTCTCAACTGGTTCGTTAGCTGTATGTATGTGAGCAAGGATCAAATCCAGAAGCAAGATATTTCACAACCATAGAAAGTTCGAACTAAATGGTTCTATGATTAATCAAGCATTCTGCCACACACAGAGGAAGCTTACAGATTCAATGTCACTGCAGTACTTTCAGTCCTTATAAAGTCAGAATCTTCATAAGAGTCAAATAAGCTGCAATGATAACCATTTAGAAACAGTAACAACGAAGATTCAGTAAAGCCCTGTGATTTAAATGGTTGGGATATATTGAAAAAAAAAAGAGAGAACACAAAGCAAAGAACATTGAAGCTTTCTAAAGAGTTGGTTGGGCTCTTTTTTGAAGTTCTAAGCAGTTTATTAACCATATCATTTGAAGATGAAGAAATGGTGGTGAGAACATCAGTCACCGAAGCCATCACGCTCAGTGGTGCTTTCAGTACGTCTTGCGAGCATCCTGGCTTCACTATCCTCCTCACCTGACCAGAACCCCCCAAAATGTCAACAAAAAAAAATTATGAATATACAATCGTTTAGTAAAAGATACACATACCTGGTCTAGATATTCCTGCAGCTTCTTGATACGTCCCATGTAGTCTTGATCTTCAACACAGAGACTCACTGCTTTAGCATCTGCACCAGGTCCATCGTACTGAAGGGGTCCTGGATTTCTGTACAGATCTTCCCTCAATAATTTCTCTGCGTTCTGTCTCAAAAGCATGCAAAAAAAAAAACATTTTACACTCTGTAAGCACCATACATTATTAAGCAAATGCCTTCGTGTTCTTCTAGTTAAAAGAAGGAAAGAAAATGCTTACTGCTTTGCCTTTCAGATCCACCATTGCCGGAAGAATTGCAGGTCTACCAATTGAAGTTGATGTAGAACCAGCGTTTCGGGACCAGTTCTTCACCGTCATCATTGCCTAAAAACCGTGTAAGATCAGTAAAGAAAGAAGTTGTATCATCGACATAGAAACTGCAATAACAACAACAACAACAACAACAGCAACAACAACAAAAACAATACCTATAGGTGATTTTTAAAGAGAAGCATATAGACCTGGTTCATCATCCTTTGTTGAGTCCAAGATCAAACCCAAACCCATCTCTCCTTGCTCGTGATTCAATCACTTGATTTCCGGATCAGACGGAAATCTTTCCGCCGCGTTTGACGTTTCTATCAACATACGGCTGACTTCTATCTGAAAAAGGATTGATAAATTAGCCATTTTAGAGGAATATAGACACCGCCTTGCAGAGATCGAAGAAGAAAAACTCTTCGTTTCATTGTGGAAGAAGAACACCAAACCCTAAAAAAATTTTGCGGCTGGTCTCTCTGCCTATGAACGTGGAGTCTAAAGACGCTGAGAGTAATTACGCAGTAAACGCGACCGTTACAGAAGTATAATCGCCATCATCGCCACCGGAAAGTTACAGAGAAAACAAAAGGGAAGAAGTCGCGAGAGCTTAGGGTTCGTGTTCGATGTCATGGTCTCTGGGCAGTATACGGAACGCAAAGGAAAGCCCAAGTTGAGCCCGAATTACACAGAGAAGCTCAGTGAACTGCGTTTCATTTAATCTGACGTGTCACACCTGTAGAGCTCGACTTAATGACGTGGATGCTGAGTTGGACGCTCCAGGAGAGAAGGAAACTTTATTTTATATAAATAGATACTATGGGCATAATCGAAAATTAATGCATGTTAATCTTGCACACGACTATTGTTATGTTTTGAACTTTTATTTTCTCTGATAACATGTTATTATGTTGCCACCACGTTAGTTTCAACAAAAACATCTGGAATTTAAATAGAATAATTGCACTCTACACACAAGATTTATATGATAATTAGGTATATACACATTTTAGTTTTCCAATGCATGTGTCAGTCTATTGAATTACCCTCTTGTCCTTTTTTTTTTTTTGTAACAGAGCAACCGGTTACCTGATTGAATCTTTACGCACATATATTTCTTTAATATTTTCTTTTTCTGACAAACCAAGCTTACACGGAAATTTTGTAGACAAATAGATAATCCTTTTTTGGTCAACTCAAGTGGATAGATTTAAATTTTAGAAACTTCGCCATTAACTCAAGAAATTGTGAATCTCAAAATTCTTTTGAGTCCCCCCTTTTTTTTTTTTGAATCCTCCATCTTATATTCAGCTTTCATCCACATCATTTTCCTTTCCGTTTCGAATGATTCTCCACCCTCCGTTCCTCAGCCTGCTAATCATGTCGATAGGAACAACCCAAATACCGGTGGTACTCCTCTCAATCCAGCCTTAGCCGTCGTCCTCCACCATGGATTCTCAAGCCAGGCCGTGTCTTCAACTGTCGAGCTCCAGCTCCTCTCTGACGCGTCCACCAGGAGATCTCTGGTCCAAGTCGTCTCCTCGCAGGGTTCTCGTCTCCTCCGAGACACTACAACGACCTCCGCCGCGACGGCCCTCTTCACCGTCGAACTCCAATTCTCTAGCTATCCTCCTTCGCGAATCAGTTATGGCAAGACCAGTCCCGAGCTCCAATTTCTGTCCCACTGTAACGGACTCGACGTTGTTCGCGTTGAAGCCAAGCTCGAATCTCTTCCAATGGTGATTTCACAGATTATTGCAAAATAGGTCCCTGGGCTTTTGGTAATTTTATATTGGTCCACAACTTTGTAAATTGCAGACACGTCCTCAATTCATCCCTTTAACTTCTGATTGTGACAATTTAGCCCAGGCAAAAGTTCTGAATTTGCAGCACTAGTCCCTGCATTCTTGAAATCTTTTGTTTCGCGATTAATAATATGTTACTATATTTATGAAGGGCCCAAACTTTTTTAACTACAAAGTTGTGCGTGTATTGTTGTATAAAACGTCTTAGTCGGCTCAGTAAAAATGTTAAACGGTCACTAGAATGTTTAGCTTTTTATTGAATTATTTAACATGCTAACATAAACAATGGAATTGACTCTAACATCCGATCCGGCCAGAGGAAAGACATATATATATATTAAAAAATCAGCATTTTCTGCTATCCTATTTACTGTTTAACACACATATGTTTTGGATTAGGCAAATATATCTTTTGACTTTTAAATAAATGATTTAGCGTTATAAACATTATTTGGTTATATAAAATGTCTTAGCTGTTCACATTTCTATCATAAATGTGACAAGATAAAATAGTTATCCGGTTAATAACTTTTTTGGACTTCTTCTTGTGTAATATGCCAATGCACACCGTTAGCAGCCGGTTTTAACCCTACACACAAAGAGTTTCTCGGTTAATTATTTGTTTAGCGTATATTTACATCATAAAACATGCTAAAATCCTAAATTAATTTCTACAACTATCTTTAGCAACATAAATTTTATTTTAACCAAACCTTATACACGCATTCATCCCCAGTTAATAATCTGTTTAGTGTATTTACATCATAAAACATATCTTACACACAAAGAGTTACCCGGTTAATAATATGTTTAGCATATATATTTACATCATAAAACATGCTAAAATCCTAAAGTAATTGCCATAACTATTTTTAGCAACATAAATTTTATTTTAACCCGATGTTTCTGTTCCCTAGTTAAATACAAACCAGCAAACTATTTTTTAAGTTTAATCTAACAAATAAGCTAAATTTCATTGAATACCATTTTCGTCTATAAAAGGTCATATTATAAAGTTTGCGAGCTATATTCAAATATGTTAAAATGGTCTGGTGGTTTAAGTTGATACTTTCGAATTCGTTTCCCGGGTTCGAGTTGCGCTTTAGACTGATTTTATTTTATTTTTCTTTAATGAATGTGATATCTCTTGATTTTGATGAGTTTTAGATTCATATTTTAGCTTATTATGATCAAATTAGGTTGCATTTAAGTCTTTATGTTGTATTTGCATACTCATTCGCATATCATAGGGGCTAGAGTGTACAATTGGAAGTTTTGGGTAAATTTGCAAGGTTATTTCTACAAATCAGAAACATATGGGGCCTCAACGAAATAATACAGAACCGCAGGGACCAATGCTACAAATTATGACATTCTCTGGGGCGATTTTGTGAAGTATCAGAAGCTCAGGGACCTGTTCTGCAATAAACAAAGAGATCTCCATTGATGGAGAACACGAGCTCTCTCGCCGGATCTGAAGCACGACTGCGAGGCCTGCTCCGGTGAGGTTCGATTCCGGTGACGTAGATGTCGACTTGGAACCGCGGTGGATGAATCGACGATGCGAGTGGCAGAGAAGCGTCGTGGTGGAGCACACCGGCGGAGGTGAGCTGAAGACGACGACTGGAGCTTGTCTGTACGCGACGATGAAGCTTGGTCCGTGAAGCTCCGAGATGGTGTGGTTGAAGGCGACGCGAGAAGAGCACGGCTTGAGAAGCCACGGTTCAGATCGACGCCACGAAGTGTTGAAGCGGGCAACATTCACTACGACTTTTCTTCCTAGTTTTTTTTTTTGAAAGAAACTTAATATTTTATTCCATTTACCTTCTAACCTGTTATCACCTGTTTTTTTCAGGTTTCTCTTTTTTCACAGTATAAGGACAGTTAAGACATTTCCTCTATCTTGTATCATTTCAAAGCCCCACAATTTTTATGCCATAGGTATTTGCCTAATTTGTTACTTCTTAGAGTATTTTGACCCAATTCACCCTTTTAAATAGACATGCAAGTTTTGACCTCTTATTACCTATTTATTCACAACAAAGAGACAAAACTCATATGACAAACAGGAAATTGCAAAATAATTGACTGGATGTTGTCAGCGAAGTGGGAATCATGTGAGTCGCAGGTGGAACGCGAGACACCGGCGTTGACATATGCTACGTATGCGTGATTGGATCTTAGCAGGTGCATCCAGGTGACACGTATCTCTCACTTCTCATATACAATAAATTGTACCATAGTGTTGGCATTATTTCGTTAAATAGAGCTGTATAATTTTCCAAGAACCGGTATCTACATTATGCTGTGTATTGACGACTTTTATAACTTTTAGAAAGTGGTATATGATTTAATGTACTTCAAGCAATTTCTCTATAAATAATTCTTTTAGTTTTTAATTTGTTGTTTCAACAAACGGAATATATATTATTACTTTAAAATAAAATAAATATATATATATATATATATATATATATAGCATAAACTGTAAAATTTATACGTGCAAAGCCTATATATCAATTTAATTTATTTGTTAATTATATGCTAAATTGGCCATATCCTTGGAACTGTAAAATAAAACACTCGTAAACTATATTATAAATAGAAACGTTAAACATATTACTTTTGAAAAGTAAAGTTACATAATAGTGTGAGGATTCACGAGAATGCTGGTTACAAAATAAATAAACAATCAGATAAAACTAAAATTTCAAATTACGAGTCGGTCGTTTTTCCATTTCTCTTTTCTAGAGAAATAGATTTGGACTTTCTCATGAGGGCCAGCCAAAAGTGCTAAACAAGTGGTCCTCCAAATTTTGAGGAACAGTTAGATCAAACACATAGCAAATTTGGTTTCACCATCTTTTTTTTCTTTTCTTCTGGTACAAGGTTTCAGTGTTTCACCATCTTTCTTCTTACTTTACATCCCAAGGAACTAGCTTTCACTGAACTGTTTGTTTGTTTATTTTTTTTGTGTGTGTGTGTGGGGGGGGGGGGGGGGGTGAAGACCGAGGATAATGAACCATTATCGATCGCTCGCCCGTCTCAGCGAATCTGATATTTTGGATTTCATTTTATGTTCGAATAAGTCTCTTTTCACTTAAATTGTTTTCACAGCTAGTATATATATTTGTAAAACAGTGTTTTTACCAACGTAATATTTTAGAAATCGAGTTAGGATTTGATTTTGTGTTTTGTGTTTTGTGGGTTTGTGTAAACAAATAAGAAATTTGTGTGTTGCCTTTGCGTTCGAATACGTTTTCGTATTCGTATTTGTGCAGGCATATAGCTGTTTTCTGTCTATATTTTGTTTTTTATATATGTTTATTTTGCATCTGAAGCAATGGTACGAACGTACCGTAAGTCATAAGCCATAACGACCTTTTTATTCAGTTGAATAGATCTTTGATCCTACCAATTGATCATTGGCGAAACACTCCTTACATCGAATACTTTTATAGGATATTCCTTTCATTATGTCCTGATAAAACTGAATATTAATTTCACTTGTATTAAGCCATCTGAAGGTTGGTGCCATCGAGACTTTTCTTGATTAGGAATATAATGCCACATACTAAGTTTAGAACGACACATTGACTTTGACATCAACGTGTCAAACGTGTGTTAAACGGAACTGACTGTCAAACATCATTTCTAGTAATTGAAATTTTAAGAAAGATTTGCAGCTACATTAATGTCTGCAACAAACACACATTTTACTCTACTGCTTTTGGCTGTGTTTATTCTTGAACGAGAAAAATTAGAAATGTCGAGTAACAAGAAAAGTTCTTAAACACAGTGTTCTTAAACATAAGTCGTTACATAAAAAGATCTATGATGCAATGTGGTCGAATACGAAAACTCAAATTCGTGTATATAATGTAATGTTTTTATTCGGGTCTATAATTTCTTTTTCTGGGCCATAACATATTTAGCCCAACAGGCCTATAGTAACTTTTTGTCCAAAAGGATTATAGTATCATTTTCTGCGTTATGGTAATCATCGGGTCACATCACATGACATTAGCCCAAAAAGCTTATCGTGGTGCTACAGATCAAAATGTCTTCGCAGGGATCGGAGACTACGAGAATTAAATGTGGAAACTAAAACAAAACAATTTGGAAAAAGATGCCATATTATTATTCCCATTGATTCTCATAAAAACATTTTACAAAATCTGAAACAGAAACAATCGAATCAACCGCCGAATCCGTACAGAGTTCTTCCCTGCCTCTTGAGAGCGTACACAACGTCCATAGCCGTAACTGTTTTCCGGCGAGCGTGCTCCGTGTATGTAACGGCGTCGCGGATCACGTTCTCCAGAAAGATCTTGAGGACGCCGCGAGTCTCTTCGTAGATCAATCCGCTGATACGCTTCACACCTCCTCTTCTGGCCAGACGACGGATCGCTGGTTTGGTGATTCCTTGGATGTTGTCTCGGAGAACTTTGCGATGCCTCTTGGCTCCTCCCTTTCCCAATCCTTTTCCTCCCTTTCCTCTCCCTGACATCTTTTTTTTTCCTCTGGAAAAATTAAGATTTCAAACTTCGATTAGAGAAGAGTGATATGTTTGGTGATTGAGTGAATGGAAGGTAGTGAGGGTTTTTATATATAAGGGGATGAGTGAGACGAGGAGGACTTGTACTTGTGTTTTTTTCTAATGATTTGAGAGAGTCTGTGTCGTTGGATCATTCATAAATCGACGGTTGTTATTATCGATCCGCGTGATTATAGTCTGCTGACTTTTAGACCGTTAGATGTGTTGCTATCCGTGTCATAGGGGCTGAGTGAGATTCTGAGCCGTCAGATCTTGTGATTGGCGATTCGCAAGACGAGGGAAACGAGCGCGGGAGTGTTAAGCTAAGCGCGTACATGCCAATATTTTTACGAAATTATTTGTACTTTTCCTTTTGTTATTTTGTGATTAAGGAGATATAATTAGTTTTCTTCATCGTTTATGTAAATTGTGTGTTTTGACTTTTGGTGTTTCTTTTTGGCGGGCCGGGTTATGTGTATCAATCTTAATTACTTTGTGGGATAGAAGTAGCAACATTTTTTGGAAACTGTAATGTCAAGGTAAAAAAACTTGTATTGAGACTGAGAAACAAGATGTTTTTATGGAGTTTGAGTTGTATAGGACATGAGAGAAGCTTGTTATACCCGCAAGTTCCATGGCAAATTCATTAGCTTTATACCATTTTACGAAATTTACTTTGATGGTACTTTCTGGAGCATTTTACTGATTGTTTAAAGGTACTTTCTTGATTTTTCAGTAATTAAATGAAATAAGAGGTAATAAAGATCAAATTATAAGTTTCAACCAATAATCACGAGTCACGGACAAAATTCTCATCAAATCCCGAATACTAAAACACACATAATATGAATAACTTGTCACTCTGAGAAGATATGATGCTCACTTCTTCTTCTCAGTAGCACCACCACCACCAGACCTACAGTCATTACAACAACAAAATCAATCTCTCTTACTGTCTATCCTTTAGCTGAGATGAGTATTCAGAATAAAATTTTCAAGTTGAAGATAGTTTTGATCGTAAAAAAAAATGGAAGCTAGGGGTATTACCTCATCTTGCGGAGAACGCTAGACATCTCCTCTCTCTTCCTCTTGGCTCTCTTGTGGGTACCCAACTTACGCTTAGCCACCTTGAGAGCACGCTTGTCTTTACCAACCTTTAGAAGCTCAGTGATTCTCTTCTCGTAGGGAGCGAAACCAGCAACTTCCCTTATCAATGATCTGATAAAGAGTGTCCTCTTGCTCGTTTGCTGAGGAGAGCACATCCAAAACATTTTACCAGAATCAGAACAATAACAAATAAAGAAGCACAAGAAAGTCATGAATCAATCACAAATTACAAAATGCAATGACATATATTGCCACCTAACCTCCAAATCAACAACCCATCACAACGGCTTAAGGAAAATTAGGACACTACAAAGCAAGCTTTGTTTTTTAAGACAGACTAGTAGTGAACCTAGTACATGCACAAGATGACCATGTTTGGCACTTAGGTCTACAATAATAATGGAGACCGTCAGATCATGAATCCAGAAACTATGTTCCAGGCACTATGTGAACAAAACTAGCAGAAACTAATTAAAACTAATCCAAAGAATATAGCGCAGAGAGAGAGAGAGGGCATACTCCTTTGCGAGAACGAGGACGAGGAGCTAACTCGCGTCTGGTGACAACATGTCCCTTGTTCAACCCTACGAACAAACCAGTCTTTACTTGCGGAGTTGTCATCTCTTCTTCTGCATTTTTTTTTCCAAAACCAACAACAACATATCAAAGAGAGATCTACATACAGTTGCAAAAATCGATGAACTAAAAATCCATTTTCGCGACAAATCAAACAGATAAATGAATCAAAAGTTATACCTTGCTTTTGGATCGAGCTCCTCCTCTGAAACAAGGAAGACGATTGAAAACTCTGTATATACGGAGGCTAAAGAGAAACCCTACCTAACCCCTTTCCAAATACTTTGGGTCATTACTGGGCCTTAAACGCGGCCTTAGTTTTAGAGCTTTACAGTTTAACCCATTTTCTTACAGCAAGGCCACCAATTGCTTTTTGTTACAAAAAGTTAATCCGAAAATGCTTAAAAACATTCGAAATAAATATAAAACAGAGGGTAAAAGCGTCTTTTAGTTAATTGAACCGGAAAAAGAGGAGCAACAAGCCTTTCGACCCGTTTTATATTTTTTACTGCTACGCCATTCGTTTTGGTTTGTGTTCCTCTTCCTCATCGTATCCCGTTTCTTCTTTAGACAGATTGTTTCTCCGAGATTCTTCCTGCCGCGAAAAAGGTTTTCATCTATTTCTTTCTCCTGTTTCCTGTAAAACTCTGTTTTTATAGATCCTCCTGATTTCTTTTATTCCTCTGCCTCTTTTTTTTTTTATTGACAATTGTCTCTTTGATTATTAGAATTTGATTTCTGGATCTGGGTTTTTTTTTTCCTGGTTTGTAAGTGGCAAATGATGGGCGAGTGATAGTATAATTTTTTCAACTGTGTTTCTCTGGTGTTGTATGTTGTTTAATATTATTATTAAATCGAATTGATAACGTGATTCTGCTGGATCTGGATTTTTTTTATCACATTCCTTTTAGATTTTGATTCTTGTCTTTTCTCTGTCTTGGTATTACTTTTCTTGACTCGTTGAAAATGAAATTGTTTTTTTTTCTTTGTTTATCATATAATAATGTTATTGGGTAGGTTTGTGCATGTAAGCTTTGCGTTTTTAAATTTTTTTTAGTCTATTCTTGTTTATGCCACATTGGTCTTATGTTTCTTTATTTTGTTTGCAGAAAGTAGAAAATGGCTGACGGTGAGGATATTCAACCCCTTGTCTGCGACAATGGAACTGGAATGGTTAAGGTAAATCCTCAAATTGAAACATCATTCATTTATGTTTCATCTCTAAAACTTATGTCTTGTCTATATAAAGACAAGACATAAATTTTAATTAAAACTAATCTGTAGCTAAGCCCCAACTCATTAGATAGATGAGTGAAAGTTCTACTTTTGCTAGTTGTTGATCATATGAACAATGTAGCTAAGTGAATCTCTGAGGTGGGTTTTTATGTTCTGTGCTGTTGACTTAGGCTGGTTTTGCTGGAGATGATGCACCCAGGGCTGTGTTTCCAAGTATTGTAGGCCGTCCTCGTCACACGGGAGTGATGGTTGGGATGGGACAGAAGGATGCTTACGTTGGTGATGAAGCTCAATCCAAGCGTGGTATTCTAACCCTCAAGTACCCTATTGAGCACGGCATTGTCAACAACTGGGATGACATGGAGAAAATCTGGCATCATACTTTCTACAATGAGCTCCGTGTTGCTCCCGAGGAGCATCCCATTCTCCTCACTGAAGCACCTCTCAACCCAAAAGCTAACCGCGAGAAGATGACTCAGATTATGTTTGAGACTTTCAATGCTCCGGCTATGTATGTGGCCATTCAAGCTGTCCTGTCACTTTACGCTAGTGGTCGAACTACTGGTATGTCTTGAATCCTATAGGCTTTAAGAAAATTAAAGACATTGTCCTGAAAAGTTGTATTGTTGTAGGTATTGTGCTTGACTCTGGAGATGGTGTGAGCCACACGGTCCCTATCTATGAGGGTTACGCTCTTCCTCACGCCATCCTACGTCTCGATCTTGCTGGTCGTGACCTAACAGATGCGCTGATGAAGATCCTCACGGAGCGTGGTTACTCTTTCACCACAACAGCTGAGCGTGAAATTGTCAGAGACATTAAGGAGAAGCTCTGCTACATTGCTTTGGACTATGAGCAGGAGCTTGAGACGGCTAATACCAGCTCTTCTGTGGAGAAGAACTATGAGTTACCTGACGGCCAAGTGATCACCATTGGATCTGAGAGGTTCCGTTGCCCAGAGGTTCTTTACCAGCCATCCATGATTGGTATGGAGAATGCTGGTATCCATGAAACCACATACAACTCCATAATGAAATGTGATGTGGACATCAGGAAGGACTTGTATGGAAACATTGTGCTCAGTGGTGGAACCACTATGTTCGCTGGGATTGCTGATAGGATGAGCAAAGAGATCACTGCTTTGGCACCGAGCAGCATGAAGATCAAGGTTGTTGCACCACCTGAGAGGAAATACTCTGTCTGGATTGGAGGATCCATCTTGGCCTCTCTCAGTACCTTCCAGCAGGTAACTAGTCCAACCAGACTCATTTCACTCAAACCAAATCATTTGTAATAATTTCTGACGTTCTGTTCTTGATTTTTGCAGATGTGGATTGCAAAGGCGGAATATGATGAGTCAGGCCCGTCCATTGTTCACCGGAAATGCTTTTGAGTCTGAAGTCAAGTCTGATTCCGGAGAAGCCATGGGGGTTTTCCAGTTAATCCTTACTGGGTTTTATCTTTGTTCTCTGCTGCTATTTGTTTTTCTTCAAAAATTTCAGATTCTGGCCTAAGACATTTTGAAGCACTTACAGTATCTTTTTGTAGTATGGATACTTTTTTCCTCTCGTCAGTGAATAAGAACACCCAGACCCAGGGGCGAATGTAGTGAAGGGGTAGCTGACCCCACTATTTTCAAAAATTTATTTGTTTTTGTTTAAGAAAAAAATTATTGACCCCATCCCCTAGACTATATAGTTGAGAAGTGATTTTGCTACATGTTTTCTTTACAATCATTTTCATAAAAATAATATGACATAGCTATTAAAATTGATAACATGTCTTATAGATTAATATGACATAGACAATTATATTTAATGTTAATTTATATTTTTGGTAAATTTTTAAAAATATGGTAATAACTTATATATTATATTTTTGTCGATTTATATTTTTGGATTTTTTAAGAATATGTTAGTAACTCATAAATCATCATTAAAATAAATATATTTAACTATTAGCATTTCAAGTTTCGAAAATGATTTAAATTATAAAATTTTCAATCCCCTAAACTATATTTCAGAAGTGATTTTGCCATATGTTCTCTCTATAATCATTTTCACAAAAATAATATGACATGTCTATTAAAATTGATGACATGTTTTATATATTAATATGACATGGACAATTCTATTTAATGTTAATTTATATTTTGGTAAACTTTTTAAAATATGGTAATAACTCATATATTACATTTATTGTTGGTTTATATTTTTGAATTTTTAAAGAATATGGTACTAAACTACTAACTCATAAATTATCATTAAAATAAATATATTCAACAATGGCATTTTAAAATTTGAAATATAATTTAAATTATAATTTTTTTAAAATGTATACATTTTTTAGAAAATTATAAAATTAAATCGTAAAATCAAATTAAATCGTAAAATCATTAGTTTCTTATATATATCTTCAAATTTTATAGATATTGTTTAATTTTAGTTTTTGACAATTATGCAATTTTTACATATATATTTAATATATTTAATTAAAATTAAATAGATAGAAAATAATTAAAAAGAAACAAAATTGTTTTATATTAATATTTAGTTAAATCAAATTTATATTAAAATATTGATAAGAAAAAGAAAATTTATAATATTAATAAAAAATTAAATATAACTTATATTTATCTGTTAAAAATATTTTAAATTTTAACTGCACATGGTGCAGGAAAACACCTAGTTAAAATATAAAATTTGACCCCATAAAAAATATAATCTCACAAAAATGATTATTAAACATTAAAAATTAGAGTTATAAATTGTAGTTTTTAATGATTTATAAATTATGTTTTTTGAAAAAAAAATTTTGATCCTGGTACAAAAACTCTCTGGCTCCGTCGCTGAGAACACCTATTTTCCTGAAGTTTTCAAGGTATTGGATAGCAGTAAAACTACAATGTATTCTTATACAATAGTTAAATATTGTTGTTCATAGCTTGCTGTTAAAAATAGAAAATTATCACATCATCAAGCATTCAAATAATCAAACGAACCATACCTACAAGTAGATGCTGCATAATTTACATAGTAGCAAATATCACAAGCTCCAAGGAAACACAACTGGGAGTTTACGTCCTTGAGTTTATAAGGAAACTAGATGGTTCCTATAAATATTGTATGGAAATATATATATATATATATATATATGTAGAATATTATAAAATTTTCACAAAATTTGATGTAAAAATAATTGATAAATAACAAATTTTTGTAAAACTATATATGTAACTATCACAATAACTTTTCCGACACATATTATTTATCTTTTTCAGTATTTTCTTATTTTTTCGTTATTATTTCGTTCTTTTTATTCAATTTTGCTAATGTTTTCCTAATTTTTTCCAAATATTTATTTCTCTCTCTAAATATTAATACAAACCATACAATCAATAAACCAAAAATTCATCTTATAATTTTTTTCAATCATAACATTACCTTATTCTCTATATTATTTGACTTAAAAAATATTTTAGTCAAAGTTCTCACATGTTCCATTCAATATAATTCATCTAATTTTCAAAGTCTAATTATTTATAAAGCATATATGGACATTATAAGAGATCAATAATTATTATAGATACAATTATATTTTTATATGAATATAAAATTATTAAATCGATTTCTATAAATTGTTTTCTATTTATTATTTTATGTAATAAATAAATATAAACAAATTGATAAAACTTTACAGTTATAATAATTTTGAAAATTATCTACCATATATTATTATTTGTAATATCATTTAGGTTATTTGGCAAGTGATAATAATTATTTTTAGAACTTACTTTTTTATTTTAGATCTAACTAAAATAACTAAAAATTACAAAACAAATCTTGCATTATATTATGTAGTTTATAAGATAAAAAATAATTGATCAAACGTTATTTTCTTTATATAACTTCAACAATTAGTTACCATAAATCATTATTTGTAATATAATTTAGATTATTTAACAAGTGATATCAATTGGTTCTAGATTTATTTTTATTTTAAATCTAAACTAAAATAAAGTTAAAAATTATCGATTAAGAAAATTATAACAATTTTCTTATAACTACACAAATGATAGACATGCAAGCAAAAGTCACTTAAATGACTTCTCGTTTAATATATTGGAGAATTTATATTTCTAATGTTTTATAAACTCTTATAAACAATTTAAAATTGTGATAAAATAATTTTTTAAGCTACGATATATAATTTTATAATTTTTTATTTTTATTTTATAAATGACTTATAAGACATATATAGACCTTATAAGACATTAATAATTATTATAATACTTTATATATGAATAAAATGTTTTATATAAGAATATGAAATCATTATATTTAGATAAATTTTCTTCTACTAATTATTTTATGTAGAATATAAATATAAAAAGAATGAATCAAAAATTATTACACTTTCTATATTTTTGAGAATTAGTTACCATAAATTATCATTTTAATATTATTAAATTATTTGGTAAATGATATTAATTAGTTCTAGACTGACTTATTATTTTAGATTAAATTAGAATAATTGAAAGTCTCTTAACCAATCAAATTATAACAATTTTATTAAATTCTCTATATAATTGACATCTAAGAAATAGTTAGTGACTTCTTATTTAATATATACTAGATGTTCCTGCATCATGTGGAGTAAGAAATTTTTCAAAATTTAATTTATATTTAAAATAAATTTTATTAAATATTATAGATTTTATTATTTTTACCAATATTTAAATATAGATTTAGTTTAATTAAATATTAAATTAAGATAGAATGTTTTTGTTTATTTAAAAATATATTGAAGAATATATATGTATATATTTAAATTATAATCTTAGATAGTATTTTCTATCAATTTATATTGTTTAAATATATTAAATCAATTTGTATAAAACTAACAAAATGATATAAAATTGTATAATTATCAAAAATTTAAACTAAACAGTATTTATAAAATTTGTAGATATATAAGAAATTAATGATTTTACGATTATATATCTAAAGTTTTTAAAAAATTATAGCAATTTTTGAAAGTTTTAGTAATTCAAACTGTATAGTTATAGAAAATAAAATAAAATAATATTTTGAAATTTGTAATGTTATATATGAATATATTTTTATTTTATAGATGATGTATGAGATATTACCATATTTAAAAAAGTTTATCAAAAATAAATATAATATTAAATGTAGTGTATGAGTTATTACCATATTCTAAAAAGTTTACCAAAAATATAAATCAACATCAAATAAAATAATTCATGTCATATTTTTTCGGAAGCCATGTCATCAATTTTAATAGCCATGTCATATTTTTTGTAAAATTGATCGTAGAGAGAACATGTAGCAAAATCGCTTCTTAGATAATGTATAGAGGATGTGGATAAAAAGTGTGATATAATCTATATGATATGCAAATCCTTATAAATATTCACTTATACAATTACAAGTATATTTGTAACCATTTACATACAACTAGTTATTTTTTTATAGTTCACCTTGTTTAAAACTCTTACTTACGTGACTTAATAATACAATCCATCATTTAAGAGAAAATACTTTTGTACTTCAATCTAAAAGTTGAAAATAGTTGATCTTATAATTATTTTTATTTTAGAATCTATAAAAAGTTCAAATCTAAAATCTCACCAAAACTATAACAATATTTAAAATTTCACCTATAATCTTTGTAACCAAAAAGTCACTTAAAATGATCATCAAAACATAAATAGATGAATAAGAAGTGTGAATTTTTTTTTTATGAATATACATTTGTAATAATAAATATATTTAGAAGCATTTACAAATGATTTCAGAATATTTTATAAGTCCTATAAATGAATTAATAAACCTTTTTAAATGATATAATAAAATATTATAAATGATATATGAACTCTAATAAAATGATTTTATAAGCTAGAATAAAAAATGTTATTAAATAATTTCAAAATCTTTATACAAATGATTTATAAATCATTCACGTGGACGCTTTAAAAAGATAAAAAGTTCTAATAATATCTTAGATAGAAATATAATATTTTAATAAAAATATTCAATCATTATATTTATTTCTTTAAAAATAGATTAAATAATTTTATATAATTATAAATAAATAATTGGTAACGACCAAATTGATGAAATATTATATATTCATTCTATAATTTTACAGATAATCACCATAAATTATTATTTACAAAATAGTTTTATATTATTTGATAACTTTTATTAATAGATTCAAGAGTTACATTCTATTTCAGATCTAATTAAAAATAATTAATAAAAATCACCGACTAATTAAATTATAATAAACTTAAACTATGAGTGACAAGTAAGCAAAATTCACTAAATAAATTTTCAATTAATATATAGTATGATGGGTGAGAGCACAAATTACAACCACATATCAAACATACTCTTTGATAGCGTCATGTGATCATGATAATCACAACAATCTATCACCAGGTATCATTAGCTGCCGCGAAACATCAAGCACATTTGTGAAAAAGCTAAACGAGATTCACCGACAAGAACTGTCGGAAGTTTACAATGGAAGAGCTGGGCGTTGCCGAACAACGTTCAACAAGCCCCTTGTAGTTGCCTGTTACAGGGAAACAGAGTAAGTACGAAGCTCGAAGTTCTATGAACCACAAAACTTGCTGTATAGAAATCACACTACCTCGTAGAAGGAATTGAAATTTAGGCGTAAAAGAAAACGTCTCAAGAACGGGGCTCGCTGGCTCCCGGCAAGCTTGCTGCTTCTCAGTATGGTGTACAAAGAATTCGACTTCTGGTTGAATTCCTTCAAAACCGCAAGAAAGAAAAACTAATGAAAACAAACCACTCAGTGTTATACTTTGAACTGGATGCGAAAAGATAACGCACCTCGGCTATGTTTTCAAGTTCCGAAGTGTTTGGGTTGCTTTCATGATTTTCAATGTTCCAGCAGAACTGGAGACAGAGTTTCATGATGCTGTCGAGTATCCTCGAGACTGCACCTATGTCTAGGAATGATTGAGAGATAAGAGCCGAGAGATACCTGCGTTTGTATTGTACAGTAGGTAAGTAGAGGGGTAGTAAAGAAACCGAACCCAAATTTACTTTAATAACAAATAGCTCACTCTTGATGGAAGCCAACGAGTTCAGTGAAGTCTTGAGAGTCGTGGATGTGAGTTTGCAACACCTTCCATTGAGATTCTATCACGTCAACCTTAAGACAAAGAGAAATCAAACCTTAGATGTTTTTGTTTTTTGTTTTTATCAATCTGCCTTGAGACCAACTTTTAAATCCTTCCGAGACATCGTAAGTTTCTTTACCTGAATGTAAAACTGAAGATTCCTTATCAGAAACGCCATGTGCTCTCTGACTCGCCACATGGGTCGTATGCCTTGTCGTCTTTGCTGAGATATTGATTCCTTCGTACCATCTTTTCGATGTTGAGCAAAATCCATGTGATCTTGATGCATTACAGAAGCCCATGATTTCTCCAGTTCCATCTGAGTTCGTTTTAGCCGTATCAAGTACTGGAACACTTTGAGATACCTAAACACCCAAAAAATCTATAGCTCTTAGAGAAAGCATCAAGCATTTCAAGTTCCAGCAAACAGCCAATTAAATTGAAGCAAGACCTCCTTTGAAGAGAGGAAAATTAGAAGAAAATGAGGAAATAAGCAATGCCCAATGATTCTTACTTAGAAAGCACTTCTTGAGTGAAAAACAGTTGCATGGGCCAATCAACAGAATACTCAAGAGCAATAGCGTCCCAGCCATCCACAGAGGTGTCTGATGTAATTTTCGCTTTCCCGGTAAGAGCGACTTTAGATCTCGCCAGGTCAGCTTGCGAAGATCTTACTGTAACTCCAAATGAAGGTAACCTATTGAGTAGCAGTTAAAACAGTCGAAATTACGAACCAGTTGGTTGAAGTTATAATTAATGTGTGCTTTTCTCACTTAGACCAAAGGCTGGAAAATTTCATCTAATATAAGATACGTTAAATTAGAATGAATATGATGTTACTGACCGTAGGGATACCCTAGAGAAATACTTATCTTCCTCACCAATGGTTTTTGTTGCAGCCTGTGCGTTTCCAAAAGAGAGCGTTATATACACAATTTTGACCTGCTCAGAACCTTTTATCATGAAAACTTTTATTGTATGTTTTGTACACTTACCAACTGAAATGGTACCATTAGATCAGCTTCTCCAGTTGACTGGCGAGGTGGAAAACGCATCAACTGACGACTCTCCTCTAGAAAGCACTGAAATCAAAGAGTCTATGAGATCAGGTTACATGTCTACAGTTTTTTTACTGAGGGTAATGCAAGAAACTAGGGCATAAACAAACTATATGGACATAAATCAACCTTATTTTTCAACTCACGAGAGAAAACAGATATTATGTGCAGTTTACCTGAAAGAAATCTCCTTTTTCTAGGAGAAAATAATCTTTTAGAGCTTTAAGATGACCATTGAGATCAGCACGCACAACGACAAGCTGTAGAAAGGAAGGTAGTGTCACAAAAGTTGATCCAAGAGATTAAGAATTTGAAGTTTTCAGGTGAAAACCTGCCAAAGATGACTGGCTGCTATTGCTCGAACAGAATCAACAGTACACTCAAATGATCTCTTGTGAAACTCAGATGATTCCTGCACGTAGAGGTATAAAAATTTAAGTACAAAGTGATCGTAAGAGAAAGGCAGATACTAGTTCTATCATGAACATGATAATAAAGGTGTCCCATGACTGAAACCGAAATCAACCATGAGACAGTCTCCCAACCAGTACCTTCAAATCTTTGAGCATAGCTTCGATCTTGTCTGCCTCAGATTGAGGAAGCAACTCTTCCCCGGTAAGATCCGCATCTAACTCGGTTTCCTTCTCAGAGAAATCACTATGCATAAATCCACGAATTCTCTGGGAGCCACGCATTGTCTGCTGAAAACTCTTGTCCTTCTGGAACTGGAAAGCAGGACTGGGATTTCGCAAAACCCTTATGGCTTTCCCCGCAAAAAGAACTGATTCACCAAGACGCATAGGAATATGATCAGGTAACATATCCTGCAATATAAGAACAGAAACATCAATAAAAAATACAATAACTGTACCTAATTGAAAACTGAAAATGGGATGGAAAATACCAAGGAGATGTGAAATCCAGAGTGCCAATCAGTTAAAGATGTCTCGTGAACTGATGTACGAGCCAACTTATCAGATATTTCTTCCTGAGATGAGCGATGATCCAAGTCCCCATCTTCCTGCCTGCAAAGTAAATCAGAATTGAACTATGTATTCTTTAGAGAAAAACATAAAGAAACCAAAGTGTACAGCAATATAGGCAACGACATCAGCTCAAAAATACAGAAGCTAATATATTACAAAATCCACTAATGGCGCATTAAGCAATACGAGATAGCAGTCAACCAATCTTTAAGAAAATGACAAAACAACATAGGGTTTACAGTTACCTCTTGATGAAAAACTCTTCATGAGGATCTTGGAGAATCCCATAGACCATCCAAGCCGCAAGTTGATTATACATGACCTGATGTCCATGCCAAAGAAGCCTACACATGGATATATGGGAATAAGCAACAATACCATTTTTAAAAAAAAAGTTTATTATACATGGAGGAACAAAAGCAAAGTGGAATACCTCTGGAGACAAGCCCTGAGTTCAGGAACACCACAATGACACCTTTTGTTCAACACATTCAAAAGCTGCCCTCCACGAATATCATCACGCTCAATCTCGAGAACAACCTCGTAAAGTGGCGGGAAGAGAAGGAAAAACTAGACAGAAAAACAAAAGGTATTGGCTTTACTCATATGGCAATCCTAAGCTCTTGATGAATGTGTTGGGAAGGTACCTACCTTATTGAGTCCCTGAGTGACGGTAGCAAGAATAGGCGTAGTCTCAGCCAAAAGCTTCTGCTCAATGTGAAGAACCGCAGACCTGTAAACCGAAAGAATCTCCACAATCCCATTAGCAACGGCTCTGCGGTAGACACTAGGCTTCTTCTGCTCGCTGCTACTACTACTACTACTACTCTGCTTTGACAGCTCATCGGCTCGTTCCAAGGGATGCACACTGGTTACTACCACTGACCTAATCCAGCTCAAGTTCCGGGACTTGTTCGCGAACCGGTCGAGCTCTCTGTAGTAAAACCCTAGCTTGATCAACCTCTCGATCAGGTCCCTAAACGAAGCGCAATCACGATCCATATCAGGTTCGATTCACAGAGAGAAGGAGATCGAGAAAGTACCTTTCGCTGGGTTGGATGAAGGAGATGTCGGGGGCGAGTTTGAAGGTGGATTCATCGGAGAGAGGGGAATCGAGGCCTAGGGTTTTCAATTGCTCCCGCTCGTCGATTATGAGGTCTCCGGTGAAACCTAGGAGAGCTAAAAGAAGCTCGTGCAGCATTGCTTTCTCGGGAGGGAAACAGAAAAATCAAAATGACCGACGGTCACTGTCGCCGGAGGAACGGTTGGTTTAGTGATGTGTGGTTCAGTGGCAATTGATGTAAATTCAAGATAAAGCAAAGTTTGTTTTCGTAATTTCGTCTTAGTCAGAGGACAGAGGGTCTTCGTCAAACCAAAGTTTAACCGAACAAAATCGAAACTGTAATTAGATTAGGTTAGCTTTTATTTTGAACCACTAATGTAAGCTCGAGAGATTGATTGTTTGCAGTTTTTAAAATGGTTTTTGATTTTTTTTTGATTTTTTTAAATTATTTTTTTATTAATCAATTTTTTTAAAAAAACAGATTTCTTAAAATTTAGAAAAATTAGATTTTCAAATAACTACCTACTTCTTACCAAAAAACTATATTTTATTTTATTCCTTAAACAAAGGAACCCACATTTTCTTCGATTCCTTCAGCAATGTACGTGATTTTTTTTTTTGATTTTTTTTTTTTGCTGAAATATTAATGTATCTATATTTACGCATTAATATAGTATAGATAAATAAAAATAGATTAGTGATAATATAGTAACTATTCCAAAAATTGTATGAATCACTAAGAAAAAATAGTAACTATTCCATTGTCTTTAAATTATACATTAATAATTAAATTTAGATATTAATAAATTTACATAAATATTTTTGTTTGTGAAAATGTACTTTAAATATGATATGTGCTTTTGACCTGTATTTCAAATCATACATTTGAAAAGTGTAATCATAATTAGCATTACAAAATTTGTATTTCTAATATTTTTAGTTGATTTAATGCAACCGAGGAAAATAATATCCCAAATACGGTTTCTATCAGCATGGCAAACATGATGGCAAGTATAGCCATATTTGAAATTAAAATAAAATTATAATTTAATAAATGTTTAATAATTATAAATAACAAATTTAATTAATTCCGTACAAATGTTATAGCATAAAATATTAATTAAATAATGAAAAAACTACCTAAATTCAATAACTTAACTTTTAAAGAATATTATTATTTTGTGATTTTATTCATGTGTTTTGTATAATAAATATATGTAGTAGATGTTTTTCTAAAATTAATATTTTCAAAATAAAAAATAAATAAAAAGCAATGGTTGCCGTAGATAGAAATTAGAAATGTGCATTTTGGCTTTTAGGCATAAAACAGAAAAAAATGGAAAAACTAGTTTCCTTGAAAAATAGAGAATGACTCAATGAGAATCAAAAACCAAAAAACAAAACCAAAAATTCAATTCAATACCAAAATCAAATAGAGAATCTATGAGAATCAAAAACCAAAAACTCAATTTAAAAACTAAAAACAATCAACCTCCTAATAGGCTTGGTTTACTTTTTGGATCCTTCTATATATATTAATTAAGAAGTCAATTAAATGACTTTTGCAGTTTTGTTTATGTGTTAATCATAGAGAAAGTTTTAAAAAATTGTTATAATTTGATTGGTTGAAAGATTTTCAATTATTTTAATGAGATCTAAAATAAAAACTAAATCTAGATTTAATTTATATCACTTACCAAATAATCTAAATGATATTTACAAAAAAAATAATTTATGGTAACTAACTGTAAAATTGTAGAGAGTTTAGTAATGTTTGATTAATTTATTTTCATATTTATATACTACCTAAAATAATAATAGAGCACAATTTATAGAAATCGATATATGATCTCATACTCTTATATAAAACATTATATTAACATGATTGAAAAGAATAAAGTAATATTATGATTGAAAAAATTATAAGATGAAATTTTGGTTTATTGATTGTATGGTTTGTATTACTATTTAGAAAGAGAAAATAAATATTTGGCAAAAATTATGTAAAATTTTAGTAAAAAATTAGCAAAAATATTGATAAAAAGAACAAAATAACAAGAAAAAGGTCAAAGAATATTCATAATATGTGTTGGAGATATGAATGTGATAATTACATACATAATTATATAAGCATTATTATTATTAAATGTTCACCAGTTATTACTTTATGATATTTTGTACATAATATATATTTTCATACAATATTTATATTCGCGAATTCGCTGACAACCACCAATTTTTTTTTAATTGATTACAAATACTTAGGTTTTGATAGCTGGATTTAATGACGACAAATACTTAGGTTTTGTTAGCGGGTGTTAATATCCTCTTCCTTCTTCTGCAATTGACCGTTTGAAATGTCGAACACGAAACTCTCAAATCAGGTAATTTTATCAATGCGTTTTAATCTGAAAACACTTATTGTATTTGTTATAAAAACTCGGAGGTTATAGTGATCGTTAGAACATTAATAAAGTCATCGTCATAAATTCTGAAGAAAATACCGCTTAAGTGCACGTATTCAAACTCTTCTTTTAGCTTTCGTGATTTCTCTGTTGGCTTCGCGGCCTGCTTGATATTGTTCGCCATGCTAAGTGTTTGATCTACGGAAGCAACTTCAGCTGGTCATTCTCGTCGTCTCCGCCAGTCCCAGCTCCGGGGATGAAAGCATCGGAGTCTCCGACGGAGCTAGAAGCAGTGTTAGAAACGGAGATAGAAACGGAGTTAAAGCTTGGAGTTTGATAACTCTGCTTCTGGAAAGCCCCATGGGGGTTTTCCTCCTCTACCATCTATTTCTCTATAGTCTTCTTAAATAAATGAAAGTGATTTACTAGGAAATCGGTTGCTAATTTGTTATCAAGAAGAAGCCTGAGACTGATACTTAATTAATCCCTGAACCATGTTACGAATTAGTTTTACAGTTTGTCTAACTACTCTTGTGATTAACGATGGTTCACTTAAAGGAAAAACTAATGCTATATGTTATTTTTCACTAGCCTAATTATTTTCCCTTTTAACAACACAAGTTCTCTTGCAATCACTAAAAGGTTAAATCTGATAAAATTTTAGTTAACTGGTATAACTGGGATTCTAAGAGCATCCCTATTGGGGATGTTAATAAAGATTCACATGCATTCCCGTAAGAAAAACAATATATTAATGTTTGCTTTGTGAACCCGCGTCATGCAGGATCACTTGGACGAACCCGTATCATCACTATTTGCGGGCCCCACTGACGTGTGGCGGTCCACGATTGGTCGGTTAATTAATTTTTTACTTTTTTTTTGAAAAATCAAACGAAAAAAATAAAAAACTATTATAATAGCATTAGAAATCGGGAATGGGCAAACTTACTAATGGAGATGCTCTAATTTATTTAACTATTGACGTGTCATGAATTATGAATAGCCAAAGTTATATATTTATACTGGATCCAAGTGTTACTGAATCTTATATACCTAGATGATAATCTGTGTCTATGACACGAAGTTTTACTGAAAAAAATGTTTATAATTACTAGTCACTATTCTATGCAAACTTTAAGAAAAAGGATTAAAACCTAGGAAATGAATAGTTACCTTTTAGACGGACATGTCTTTTCACGAAGAGTGTGTTACCGTCAGGGCTGCGATGGGGAAAAGGGTTGAGCCACAGCTGATATAAATTGTGTAAGAACCCGAAGCTTGTGAAGAAGTAAAGACAAGTGTTGGTTCAAACTGGCCTGCGTGTTTTTGCTTTGCTTCCATCTGCTTTTTTCTTAAGGTACAGGTTTTTCCTCTTTTTTTTTTTTGCATTTTAAAACATATAGAACACACATGGCCGACAAGATCAGCCTATGACACAAAATAACATAGGATTCGAAGACAATGAAAACTGAGTTTGGCTTGGTATTTTACACTTGTGTTTTCAAAATATGTAATGAAAGTTTTCTTCTGAAGTCGTCCTAAACACAGCCATGCAAATTTACTAAAGCACGACCGTGTGGAAATTTACCAGAGATCTCAAAAGTCAAATATAATTCAGAACAACATAGTTATTATTTATAAGATATATACAAAGTAAGCAAGCAAGCAAGAAAGTTTAAGACGAAGAAGATACAATGTGAATTCAACGGCAAAGCTGAACGCATAAGCTATTAATCCTTGAATCCGAAGGATTTGCCAAAATGTACGACCCAGACTTGCCGTTCCTCAAACAGGTCATGCTCAATTGGTTGCCTAATTGAGTCGTCTGCATTGAAAAAAAAAGTTTTAAGGAGATTCTATCCCAAGGCTCTGGAGAAACCATGTAATAAATAAAAAAGGGCTATCAAGAAGAACTTTTACCGTGCAAGAGGCTGGTTCTCGGTTACAGCTCCATCTAGAAGTTGGAACACATGATAGGTAATGACACCATGAGCAATGTTTGTTTCCATCCACATTGTTGAAAAGCGATATCAAACCGCCAATGAACCTGACAAGGAAACAAACCGAGGGACAGAATCATTTTAGATGAGTATGCATATGGACTTAACTATAAGGATAATGTGATTACTTACCAAGCAAGTAAGAGGAGAAGAGACAGGGTCCATAGAATGGCCTGATACATCTTGTACTTGTGCGGTTTACCTAGAGGAGCATTCCTTTGGTGGTTAATCCATCCGTAATGGGGACGGATCAAGAGCACGAATCCAAGAAGAAAACCGGTAGCAAAACCACCAATATGAGCAAAGTTATCTACTCCCGGAAGCACACCGAGTCCCAAGTTTACCGCCACAATCAATACAAGAGTTATAATCGTCACAACCTATACAAAAAAAAGACAACATCAAAGTTCCAATCTTTAGATAGTTGTTGAAGGTATCATCAATTAGTACCTTGTTCGAATAGATAGTCCAATTGATAAAGATCTCAGAGAGCATTCCTCCAAGTAAACCAAACACGGCTCCAGATGCACCCACAGAGATGTTAGAGCGGAGGAAAAGAGCTGACAATATACTTCCTCCAAAGCCAGATATCAAATAAAGCAAACCAATCCTAACTAAGAATACAAATAGGAAACCATAGGTTATACAAACATTTCATCAAAGCTGCGTAACAAACAGAGCTAGAGAGAGTACTTACTAAAACCAAATTCACGTTCCATACGCATACCAATGAACAAAAGAGTCAACATGTTCACAAGTAAGTGAACAACTCCACCATGTAACCAGTTGCAAGAAAGCAAACGCCATCCTTCATCTCCTTTAACCACTTTCTTCACATCTAATCCACCCATTGTTCGTAACCTGTTACACAAAAAAATCAATCTCAAAAAAGTCAAACCGACCAAGTCAAAACCACTTCTCTGAGGAAGCAGGGAGCCCCCTTACGTGAGAGAGGAAGGACCAAGAAGAGGATTCTCCCGCGTGCTCTGAAACGAGAACCGACCCAAGAAACCGGCGAAACAATCTCCAGATTTCTTCGGACAGTTGTTGACGTACATGGTGATCACGAACACGACAACGTTAGCGATCACGAAACAGGGGATGAGCCAAGAGAACCAGCTCCGGAACTCTTTGACTCCTCTTCCTCGTTCTGCATAGGAACCTCCTCGATTTCGATTCAGCGATCGATGTTGCCCGGATTGAGTAGACGATTCTATATTCACTGGTTGGATGTTGCTGCTCTCTCGCTGTTGGGTCTTCCTCCAAATCGGAGCTGTCTCTGAGTCCTTCTCACCCATTCGAAGCAGTTAAAGGTTCGAGCCTTAAACAAAATTCGAGAGGTTTGAGATTGAATTTGAGGAAAAAGTTAGGTTTTTAAGTTTAAATCGGTTTCGGAGTTTTGAGCTTAAAGCGAGTTCTTCTTCAGACAAGAAGGAAACTATCTTCTGCAGATTGTGTCTGAAAATAAGAAAAAGGAAAGAGTTAGTCAACGGTCTTTACCAAATGTGCGTCGTCATCACACGGTACCTAATCATACCAGTAAACCAATTTTCCATTAGATTACCAAAGTTGGTTTGTTATAGGCTTCCGGTTAAGTTGAAAAATTTCGGTTTATACATAAATCTTATCTTCTAATCTATTAAAAGTAAAGTACAAATTAGAATTAACCCTTAATTTTCCTAAATAATTACAAGTCTATACCACTAGATTTTGTATCATTTAATTATATTTCTAAACTATCCAAATTTAATTACCTTAATTTAAGCTCAGTTATTTTAACAGATTTTTCGTCTAATGTATCAAAATTATTTAAACTAAGATAATGGAATCTTACCAAATATTTAAACTGATATTTTTTAAACGTGATTATAAAAATATCTAAACTGATATTTTTTAAATGTGATTGAAAGAATCTTTTTTAACCAAATATTTTAAGAATAGCCTTCCATATTCTCATTGTTTACTAAATCACTTTCCAATATATTACGCAAAAAGTACATGTAAAATATTCGGTAAATATTAATTTGTTTTCCTAAATTAAATTTGATTTAAATACACTTCATTCACTTTTTCATTAAATCAATATCAAAAATATATATTTTTACCCACTTAAAAAATACCTTTTTATTAGACAAACAATTAATGAAAATTATAATATCAACTCTTTATTTAACAAATCTGAACGAGAAAGTATCACCAAATTTGAACCGAAACCGGATAAATATCCAAACGGATTTATATTTTTGTGTTGAACAACTACGAGTCTACTACTACTTAATTTGCATTCAAACATTACATTTGAATACAGATATTAAATTCTGGGAAAAGTATTTGTTATAGAAAATCAACACTCGACATAAAAATTTCAAAATATTTTTCAACTTCTTTATTTTAATCAAAGCAATATACACGAAACAGTGTTTATTTAAGAGAAGGTCGTCTTTATTCTTTTTGTTTCTTTTAAATATAAGTTAGGAATAATCTTAACTGATATCTTATATTTGTTTGTTTTCTTCTCTTTTGACCTCAAGTTTGTGTCTTTGATTATTTCTTAGATTCTATTTATTTCGTTGACTTGTGGCGATGGTGTGTCATTTGCTAAAAAGAAACTACTTTAATTAGCATATTTTAGGGTTTAAACATTAGGGAAACTGCTAGTGCTAGGATATAGAACTATAGATGATGGATTGTAAATGAAGGAAATTAAATAATATTTCAGAGGAATAGTTCTGTCGACATAATAGAGGAACACCCATAAATAGGGAAACAATGGGAGAAAAATGTACAATTCCAGTCCTCTCTAAAGCTAGGTTTTTACTTGGGTTTTCAGATATTTTCTTGTGCAACATGGAACTTGCCAAGCTAAGTTTCCATATATCAAAATAATATTATTTTCCTTAATAGAACTTGCTCATATTTGGATCAAACTATATACATCTCTAATTTTCATTTTCAAGTTTTTTTCAAATAAAAATATTGGTGTTGACTAGCCGTTTGTAGTCCCCTAAATAATACATGTACTAACCTTTTTTTTTTGTTCAACAATACATGTACTAACGTAAAACATGATAAATGGAAAACGCTGGTTCACATGCAAAATATCAGCAAGGCAGAGGAGAGGCGAATCTGTACCTCAAGAGCTTCTTGATAGAGTATTAACCGCTCACGCTTTCTGGTCTGACCATACGGGCCAAAAGAGAAACTCAATAAACGGTCCTTTTAGTAGGAATAATAGTTTTGATATACGATCCGGGTTTAGATTCGATTTAGAACTATTTAAGTGGATTTGAATGGTAACACATACGATTGCCATTTTCCTTGCTTTGACAATGCTAGTGGGAGATAATAGAATAATATTAGTATATTACAATGACTTCACCAAAAGTGGCTTGGGGACATTTTATTGATTGCTGAGATGGGTGTAAGTTTCTAAGTCGTCATAGATGTTTAACGCATGTATGCTTGTGTGATTCAAACATGCATATAGATAAAACTTATATTTTATATTGAATGTATGTGAGTTTTCGCCTTCCGGTCTACTGCATTATTTCAAATGAATCTGTTGATAGTATAAATAGAGACTTAACAAGCAGAAAAAATATATATATTGAAGATCCAAAAGAGACTTACAGTATAACACACTCTTTCTGAATAAAGCGAGTATTACAAATCGTATCTATGGTGATTCAAAAAATCATCTATGAGAGTCTGAGACACTCTAAAAATTATAGCAACATGCAAGGACAAGGAGTGAAGAGGTCTGATGCATGAATTGCTATAGCAACCAATATATGTTCATGATATCTTAGGGAGATCTGCTTCTCTAATGATTTTAGCGTCAGATAATGTTCATAGGGGATGTTATATAGTATAGTATAGCCAAGTAAATTAACAAAAACAAACTAGAGAATAACTTGTCAAGTTGTCAACCTATATATTTTGTGTACACTGTGGCAAATTAGCAAATCATAGTGTATGTGTGTGTAGAAGTCTGTATAAGAACTCTAGTAACCTCTGATTACCTATGATAAAGTGATAAGTTGATAACAACAATTATACGAAGGGAAGTTAACATATCGGTCCAATTCATAACAGGTGAATTTAAGTATTTGGTTATCACCGTCTCTTTTTTTTACAGCAATAGCTACTATAAATTGTAAATATTTGGTTGTCACCATCTTTAAAGTTATGGTTGCCATGTACTTGTACCTAACTGCTATAAAAACCATCAAATGAATCTATCTTATTAAAAGAGAAACATTGTAACTTTTTATAGGTGGATTTTTAAATTGGTTCTACTATTAGGTATGATATATTTTCTGATCCTATTAACTAACAATTAATGTTAGTAAATTATTTCCTTATTCTATACTAACTTAATACCTTATATACATTCATTTTATCGGTTGACCCATTTTCTTTCTATTCAAAAAAATATTTTCTTTTCCAATTAATTTCATAACCAACATGCAATGTTAAATTTGAGATTTCATAATCATCATCCAATAAGTCCATGCGATGATCACCATGCAATACATTACTCTTTAACCAATTAATTTTATATAATAGTCGTACTATATGATATATTCAAAGTGGATTCAAATCAAACTTATTAACCTATTACCTTTTAACCAATTCAAACATGAATATATATCGGATTACCGGGTTTATTGGCTCAACGATCTAAATTGGATTTAAAAATGTTGATTCAAACGCAGTTTTTTAAATAGACAAAATTCTTACATATTAAATATTTGTAACATTGTTAACAAAATTTTGAATCATAAAATATCCCGCGCTTCCGAAGCGCGGATCATGATCTAGTTCTGTTTAAGACGAAAGTTTGATTAACCACTAATTAATCTTGTAAACATTACTACAAATGCTGATCGAACGTCTAGCGATGTTTTATACAGTCTCACGGCTCCTCTCCTCATTGGGCCATACATTTTGGGACAGTTTGGACCCGCGAACCAATAAACTCAAACGTCGCCGTTTTTAAGTATTCACATGGCGGGTCCCTCTCACTCGTTCCCCCTTAACCGAGAAAGTAGTTGGTTTATCTTTGCAACTTGACCACGTGTTTTCGTCTATCCATACAAAAAAGTATCTATATCCTTTGTTCGTGTAATAAATAAACACTTCACGGCCATACGAAAATATCTCCGTGTTCGTGTAATAAATTAGTAACATTCTCTTTCGATCTCCATCTTCTACAATTATCCGTTTCTTAGTTTTTTTTTCCCTTCGTTTGAAGAAACGTAAATGGCGAACAATGGACCCAGCTGGGACGGATTGCTCAAATGGAGCCTCTCCCATTCCGATGGCGCTTCCCCTTCCCGCCCTCTGAGGTCCGTGAGCTCTGTTTTCACTGTAATTAAGATCATTTAGATTGAAAGATCTTCCCTTCTTTTTTTTTCTTGATCGGATCTTAACCCGCTTCGTTTTGTTCAAAGCTTGTTACCTCTGATCAAAGCTTCTTACGATGGGTTATTATACGATCGAAATGCTCTGTTTTTCTGTTAATGAATAGCATTTAGAAGCTTAATCTTTGAATTCGATGCGGACTTGTTTGCTTTATGATTATGTGTTCTTGTTAGTGAGGAAGATCGACAATGGTTCATGGAAGCAATGCAAGGACATGCGATCGATTCGATTTCGCGTATGAAACAAATATCTCAAATCATGAAAATGCCTGAACACCTCTTGGATTCTCAAGGAGTCACAACAGACGATCTTGAAGGTTCTTTTACTTTTGTTCCAATGTCTGAATTATTCAGTTCCTCCGAAAGCAATGGTCTGATCGATTTTTTCAATCTTTTATTCGGGCAGGAATGTTGGATGAGTTGCAAGAACACGTCGAGTCAATCGATTTAGCCAATGGTTTGATCTCTTACACAACCATTTATTTATTTATTTATTTTTTGGTATATCTTTTTGACATGTTTGGATCGTTTACGTTCAGATCTTCATGCCATTGGAGGTTTGGTCCCTCTCCTTGGTTATCTTAAGAACTCTAACGCCAAGATCCGAGCAAAAGCAGCAGATGTTCTGACCACGGTTGTCCAAAACAATCCTCGTAGCCAGCAGCTTGTTATGGAAGCAAATGGCTTCGAGCCCTTGTTAACAAACTTTATTACTGATCCCGACGTTAGAGTCAGGACCAAAGCCCTCGGTGCTTTATCTTGTAAGAGTTACTATATCTCTAAGCTTCTTAATTGAGGTGAGGACATGAAGTTTTTGACAGTGTTTTATTGTTGCAGCTCTTATCCGTCACAACCAACAAGGGATTACAGCTTTCCGCCTAGCTAATGGTTACGCTGGCTTGCGAGACGCACTGGTCTCTGATACCGTTAGATTTCAAAGGTAAAATCAGAGAAGGTCATTAGATTTTAGGAACTATTAAAAGTTTAATAAAAAATAATACACATTTTAAATAATTTTGGATGCTTACTTTATATAAATTATCTCGTATTGTAGACCAATATTTCACTTATTATGTCTATTAAACATTTGAAGAATATGCATATGCATTAGATAGGAGTGTTCTTAAGTCCATGATGTTTATAGACTTTCCATTTCAGGAAAGCGTTGAATTTGATTCACTATCTTCTCCAAGAAAGCAACTCAGACTGTAGAATTGTTAGGGATCTTGGTTTCCCTCGCATAATGATCCACCTAGCATCCAACCAAGACCTTGAAGTCCGTGAATTCGCTCTCCGTGGTCTCCTAGAGCTTACCCGTGAAGAGTCCGAGAGAAACCTCGATAGAGCGGATGTGAATCTAAGACAGCTTCTTGAGGAGAGAACAAGAAGAATCATCGCAATGTCGGAGGAAGATCTTTGTGCAGCTAGAGAAGAAAGAGAGCTGGTGGATATTCTTTGGACCGTGTGTTACGATGAACCGTCTCTTCTAAGAGAGAGAGGTCTGGTTTACCTCCCGTGTGATGATGAGATGGCTCCTGATGTTGTTAGAGACCGCTTTGAACCTCCATTAAGGGCTTGGGCTGCAAGACGAGATGATGAAATGAATGAACCACCGGTTCCACTTCTTCTTGGTCCTCCTGCTCAGTGATCTCATTGCTATGGGCCTTTGATCCCATCACAAATAAAAACTGTGTGGAACAGTTATTTCAAATGTTCTACCGTTTCTCTGTTCAGTTCTGCCAAGACCATAATGTTTCAATCTATTTGAGATATCGAGAGAACATCGACCATATCAAGATTATAGACCCATAGAATCAAAAAAAGAATTTGGAAAATCGAAAAATTTTCTTACCTAGAAAATAACAGTTAGCTCTTTTATATATTCTTCCATATTAGTATTAATTTAAGTCTATGCATATTGTAATCTGAGTCAATAGCATTCCTTCAAATTCTTAAACTCTCATCAATTTATAACAATCATAATCTTATATATAATCAAAGTTCTTGTAAGAAAATCTTGCAGCTACGTACAAAGGCAAAACTGTATATACATTCATAAAAAATCTAAATAAATGAAGCAAGAGCATCATCATAACGTTCCTAATGTGGTGGTAACATCATCAATCACCTCCCACCAGAGAGTAGAGAATCAGCGATCGAAGACACACCGCTAAACCCTTTAAACACGGAGGAAGAATACGACATGGCAACACCGCTAAAACCGTCTCTCCCTCCCAAGCTCATCCCATTCCCCGCCGACAAATCCAACGGCGTCAGTTCCGGCAAGCTCACGTCTCCTCTCAGATACTGTAACACCAGCCTCATACTCGGCCTAGCCCGAGGGTCCGAGTGAGAACACAACAGACCGAGCTTCAAAACCATCTCAACCTCTTCAAGATCGTACCCATCATCACACCCAAGATTCGGATCTTTCGCTTCCATTATGTTCCCTCTAACCCACAAACCGAAAACCCACTCCACAAGCAAGAACGTATCATCGCTCTCGCTGTGTAGCTCAATAGGTCTCCTACCCGAAACAACTTCTAGAAGAAACGCACCAAACGCATAGACATCGGTAGCCGTCGTGGCGCGTCCCGTACGAGAATGTTCAGGTGCTAAGTAACCCAACGTACCAACGACGTGAGTCGTCTGAGGATCCGACCCGTGATCATACAACCGGGCCAACCCGAAATCCCCGAGTCTACCGTTGAAGTCAGCGTCTAACAAAACGTTACTAGCCTTCACGTCACGGTGGATAACCACCTGTTCCCACTCCTCGTGGAGATAGAACAATCCAGAGGCAACTCCTTTGACGATCTTACACCTCTGTCTCCAGTCCAACGTCCTCTCCGGATTGTTGTATAGATACTTATCCAAGCTCCCGTTGGGCATGTAATCGTAAACGAGTAGAAGCTCTCCTCTCCTACGACAGTACCCCAACAAAGGCACCAAGTTCCGATGACTCATCCTCCCGATACTCACGATCTCCGCCACGAACTCTTTCATACCTTGTTTCGAGTCGTGCGAGACTCTCTTCACAGCGACTTCGAGCTTCGACGTGGGGAGTATCCCTCTGTAGACTCTCCCGAACCCTCCCGAGCCGAGGAGATCCTTCTCCTTGAACCCTTTCGTCGCGTGGTAAAGCTCCTTGAATCTAAACCGGTTCTTACCGAACTCTGTCTCCCAGTCGTCGAGCTCTTCCTCAAACTTCTTCCTCCTCCTCGCCACGTAGAAGGCGAGGGAGATCACGGAGAAGATGAGAAACAGGGAGATCAACGGCGCGCCGATCTTGTAGAAGTCCGAGACTCGCTTCGGCTCGAAGCGAGGAAGCTTCGGGAGGTTCGACGACGTCAGCGGAGGAGCTTCTCCGTTTAACCGGAAACTCCATCCGGCGACGTAATGCTCCGAGATCACCGAGCCGGTCGCGGAGGCGAAACCTACGTACATGTCTTGAAGTAGAACGGAAGAGAGATCCGTCGCGTGAGTGATGAGCGGTTTGCTAGGCTTGTCGGAACCGTACGGAGACATGGTGACATCGATTCTATTACCGAGACTGTCGTAACTGATCCAAACTTGCATCAGTTTGCGGCTGATCAAGTTCAGAGTCTGAAACGTGTTTTTGTCGTTCCAGTAACCAGCGGTTGAGTACTTGACCGATCTTAACCCGTTGATGTCGATTCCGACGTGGTTATCGTTGGGATCTCCGAACTCGTTGCTCTGGATCGTGTCGAACTCCACTGCGAAGACGTGGTTCGTGTCGTTGCCGTTGTTGGAGCTGTTGAAGAGGCCGATGTACTGGCTGGGGAGAGCGGAAGGGAGACCCGGGGACGGGGATACGACGAAGGCGATGCCGTGGCCGCTCAGAGTTGGGATCTGGGAGTATATGGCGAAGACGAAGCTCGTGGAGAAGGAAGAGACGGTGGAGTTGGGCGATTCTTTGAACCGGATCGGTTTGGTGTAGAAGGCGTGGCCGGTTTTTTGTACGGTTGTGTTGGTTAGCTTCAGGAGACCGTTGGGTGTGACTGTGGCGAGGCCTTGGAGGGAGATGTCTGTCGGAGGGTTGAAGCCATTGTAGGTGAGGATCTGAGAAGAAGATCTCCAGGTTTGAGAGAGGAGGAGGAGGAGAAAGAAGAAGATGAGTTTGATGAACATGGTGGCTTCCGGTTATTTCCGGTTTAGTCTTGCTTAGTTTTTGAGGACGATGTGTGAAACAATGATAAAAGATGTGAAGCCAGAAAGAAAATCACGCCCGTGACTGAATAAAAAGATGTCAGAGGTAGGTTGTGGAGTATTGATCAAGATAATAAAGCTCGAGTTAAATGATATTTAATGGCATACTACTGATTATTTATTAATATTCGTTTTCGTGAGGACTATCTAACACCCCATCACTTTGATTTTGACTACTACATGAAAGTCCAGTTTGTCTGCACGTGGCTGCCATTCTTTGTAGGGTTCTTTGTAATAGTAAATGATAGTCAAAATGGTCGATCGGTGAGATGTTGATAACTTTAGTTTTCCCAGTGACAATGAGATTGAATTTAAGTCCAAGCTTAGGGTCATATGTTTATTGACCATAGAGACAACAAATGCGAATTTGTGATTTTGAGAACCTATCTTATTATCTACTACTCCCTCCGTTTTATATTACATGTCGTTCTAACCTTATACACACAGATTAAGAAAACATTTAATTTTACATATTTCCAAAATAAAAACACTATTACCAATACACATAACCATGTATCAACCAATAGAAAAATAAAAAAGAGAATATTGTCAATAAATTTTGCATTGAAAATCGAAAACGACACTTATTTTGAAACAAAAAATTTCCTCTAGAACGACATATAATTTGAAACGGAGGGAGTATAAGATTTCTTTTTGGTTAGTTCTTTAGGCACTTGTATGAAGATGGTATAAACTAGTATTAGAAAATTTATTTTAGTGTAAGTGAATTTCATTGTTTTATGTTTTAATATATAGAGGTCTGTGTTGAAAGTGAGGGCCTGACTGGTTCAAACGTAGCGGTTGCGGTTGCGGGTGCGGGAGTTTGCGGGTGCGGGTGGTTGCGGTTTCAAGTGTTACATGGCGTTTTGTATGACTGGCGTAACGTTTAAAAATTGTTGCGTTTGCGGGATATTTGTGACTGGTTGATTATGAGACATTACAGCGGTTTAATAATAAATTATCAATATAAACATATTATAATATTATAAAATATAAAAAACATAATATTGTGATAAAATATAATAACTGTTAATATAATATGATTAATAATAATATTAAGTTTATTTTTAAAATTTTTAAGTAGTTGAAAGTTATAGTTTTAATATATTTTATGAAGATTTATATTAAAACTTTTAAATAATATTTTGTTTCTTTTTTATATATGTGTATATCTTTATATATGTATGTATATTAACTTTTAAAAATTATGATGAATAGCTAGTTTAAAGTTTTTATAAAAAAATACTATATTGTTTGTGAATTTAAATTAATATATAAAATGTGTATATTTTTTTATTTATAATATTTTAAATTTTAAACTTTTAAGTTTAAAATATTTAGAAAAAAAAAGTTTAATATTTTTTTATCTAACCGCAACCGCCCGCAACCGCAAACGCTAGCTGGAACCAGCTTTTGATTTTAAGAGGTTCGGAGCGGTTTGAAGCGATTTGTAGCGGTTTGTATGATTGTTTTGAAACGCTGTCAACCGCTACCAACCGCAAAAGCTGCGTTTGCGGGTGGTAGCGGGAAAACCAGTCAACCCCTGAGTTTCGCACGTCCGTCAATTTCCGATCCGGTTTCATCTAAATTAAAAAGTCTTAACAAACGATTTAAGCTTCTATTCTATTAAAATAGGGTTTCATGTGTGATTTTTAAGTTGATCAATTTTTAAATTTTATTATTAAATGTGTTTTAATAAGACTAATAATATAGAGAATCTTTGAACTATTTTAATCATAATATATTTTGATATTTTTCATTTAAAATTAAACATATATATATATATATATATGTTTAATTTCTAAAAATCTATTAAAAGATCTTAACAAGATCTTAATTTTCAAAAATTATATGTAAATATTTTAACTAATTCTTTAATTAGTTGTCTTTAAGTTCAATATGATAAAATTAACATGATTGATTGTGATTATATAATAGATAAAAATAAGATATAATATTTTAAATATTTGACTAAAATTAAAATGTATACTGCTAATGATCAAAACAAATATATATGCATATAAAACTGAAAATAAAACCTGTACGGTTATGCGGGTCGAGATCTAGTAGTTTGTTAAAGAGCGGAAGATAACAGAAGGAACGTGACGAGCTCGAGTCCATGCCTTATGACATTTGTTTTAACCGGTAAAAGAAGTATGGATGATACAATGGTTCGCATTAAATGTTTATGGACGGGATGAGCTAAATTTGCGTTGCAGCGAATATATGACAATTCTGAAATATACTTCTGTTTCATACTCCTTCCATTTCGACTTAATTGTCGTTATAGGAAAAAATTTTCGTTTCAAAATAAGTGTCGTTTTAGAGTTTTAGTGCAAAATTTACTAAAAATATTCTCCATTTTATTTTTATATTTGTTGAAATGTAGTTATATGTATAGGTAATTGTATTTTTATATTGGAAATACACAAAATCATATATTTTCTTAATCTGTATGTATAAAACTAGAATGACAATTAAAATAAAACAGAAAGAGTATTAGTTTTTAATTTTTGTTTCGCTATAAATGTCCTTTTACATTTCCAATACATATTTTGCATAATTTTTTCAATTATTTTTATATTTAATGTATTAATTAATAAAAACTTACAAAAATTATATTGAGTAGAAGTAAAATAGTAAATTTAATTTAAAAAAAAATAGTTTGTGTAAAAAATCTTAAACAACACTTATATTGAAATGGCGAGAATACGATTTCATCATGAAAACATATTGACGAGTCTCATTTAGAGCATCTTTTGACTATAAAATAGATTTTTGTCAATCAAATAAATGACCGACTTTTCTTTTGAGAACAGAGAATATAAATAACTAAGCGATTTTAATAATGTCTTGTAAACTCGAACTCGATTCTAATATCGAGCTCGTCTCGCATTTGTTATGTCTTTTTACCTCGATTTATTTCTATTGTAAACGAGATTTCTAACCTACTCACTTCTTTAATCATTCTTTAGACATAATACCAAACTCACTATTCAACAGTTCATAATACAATAATAACTTTGAGAAAATAAAACTTGAAGTTCGATGACTAGTGTGAATGCAAAATAAATTTGAGGATGAAAGTCTTGGAAACGTTGTTTTCAGAAAATTGAGTTCTTTGAGTTTTAATTGGTTTTGGTCTCCAGAATTTCCAAAACATCTCTCGTTGACCAAAAATAGAAACAGTCTATACTATAATCTACATTTTAATATTATGAAGATTCTCTAATGACGAAGACTTTCAGGATATCGACAGAATTATTATTCTTTCGACATTTCTAAAATTAATAAAGTGTAAACAATGAAAAGATATCAGAACATCTGTTAGCTTGAAAGGTGGAGATTACAGACAAACGAAAAAGAAAGGCTGAGATTTGCTGTGGAGCTCCTCCAAGATGAAAAAAACGGCTGACATTAAGTAAAAATCCTATAAATTAATAATATTGAGACTTCAGTATTTTATTAATTTATAAATTTATTAATTTACAAAAAAATTTAACTTTTATTTATTTTAAGAGATATTTTGAATAAGAAATATATTTGATTTTAGTATATATTTATTAATTTTTTAAAAAAATTCAGTATTTATATTAGTTTTATTATATATTTGGTATACCTAAAATCTGTTTAATATAATTTAAATGTGGTTTTAGATATAATTTTATTAAATCTCATCAAAATATATTAAATATTAAAAATATAAAAATAATTCCATTATGAATATAAAACAAACGATCGGTTTGTACTTATATAAAATATATATATAAATATAAATTATTAATTTATAGTTTTGATGAAACTGTATATTTATATTAAATTTTCTAAAAAGTTACTATCTTATCAGTTTATCGATTTGTGTCATATTTTCAACTAGTTTAATTCGAAAATTGATTTTTTTGTTATTTATGGTATTTATTAAGTTATCTAATATTAATCTATAGAGTTTCACCTGTATATGTATTTATGTTTTTATTACGAATATTTTAAGAAAATAAAAATATTATTCCTCTGCTTATATTCTTCGTCGAATATTATTGACTGTAATTTTTAAAGAATTTTTCAAATACTGGGAATTTGAGGATATACTTTGAAATGATTAATGGGTCAATAACAAAATGAAACTGCTATGCAATTATATTACCTTTTTAATTGAAAGAGATACCACAAGATACTTCATGATGCAATAACAAACTATACGTTTGACATTTCTCCTCGGGATGAGTAAGATTCATGTGACTTTTGTGAAAACATGGGCTTTATCCACACATGTATACCAAAATATTTGTTGATTGTTTTGAAGACATAGTAGTTTAGTTGTTGGTATGATGGTCACATATCTTTGACCAACACCAAAATAATACAAGAACTAGATACTAACCCGCCCTTTTCAAGGGCGGAAATTATTTAAACAAACCTTTCTAATTGTTATCGAGATTAGAATATACAAATTATAAAAAACAATAGTTTTTTATATATATAGTTTTTGAATAATATTGTTTTTGGTTATAAAATATACACATTTTTGAAATTAAAACTTGTACAGTGAAACCTCTATAAATTAATAATGTTGAGACTACACAAAAACTATAAAAAAATTTAATTTATAGAAGTTATTGATTTATCGATATAATAATTGAACCAAAAATTCAATGTTGGGACTATAAAATTATAATATTTATAAAAAAATTAGTGTATATTAATTTATAGAGTATTAATTCAAAGAGTTTATACAGTATATAAACATTAATATGTGTGAGATTCAAAATTTATAGGTAAAATATTTAGACAATGCTTTTAATTGTTACTGAGAAAACGAAAAAAATCAAATAAACTTTAATTCCACAAAAAATAATGTATTTTTATTATAAAATTGTTTGTGGATATATTATATAGTTTTTTATTTTTAAGTTTCTAATACAATGTTAGTTGGTTAAAACCCAATATTTATAAGGCCTAATGTAAATTGGTTTACATAATCGTATGGCCATTTATTTGCAAAGCAACACAATTTTAATAATTTTCCAAAGCCCATTAATTAAACCATTTACAATGTGTATTTAGGTTGGTTTAAATTAAGTTGTTAGTCATGTTGATATATTCAAGGAACCAAACAGATTTAAGTAGCCAAACACCTACTATTCTAGAGAAGGTCCAAATTTAAATGACAACTTCTAAATGGTAGATAAATTTTAGGACCCTAAATTAATATAGTAGATGATAAGAGCATCGGATTTTTAAGGAGTTTTTAGGGGAAAAAGTTGGTGTGAATTCCACCAAAAAGGAAAAAACGTTGAAAAATAAAAAACATTTGTTGTAGGTTTTTTGTACTGTTCGCGAGTTCCACAACACGTACGTGATGATATGCGATTGGTGCGTTTAAATTTTTTTTTTCAAGACAAAAAGTAAAAAAAAAAAATTATAAACCTTTAAGTGGATTTACTCGATGCTGATGCGCTAATATACATCTTTTCTCGGGTAGTGTCGAGAACATGCATACAAATTCGAATGGAATGACACAAAAATGTAACCGAACTTCTCGTGTGTGCTATTGTAGTATTGTATTTACCCTCAAATATGGCATATTGTACACGAACAAATTCAGCTTATGCTTTTGAAAAGTTTTTGGTTATAACATTTTCTAATCTATATAAATTTGTCTAAAAAAATATTATCAGTAGAAAAAAGATGACCAATAACTACTCTGGTGATGTTAAAACTCGTTTACGTGTAGGAAAACGCGATTTGTGAGAAAAGGAAGTGAGATGAAGGGAGAGAGAAGAAACAACGACTTTAAGGAGTGATGATGATTGTGATGGTTATGAATTGAATGGACAAGTGGTCAAAACTTGTCCACTCTTTTTATTGGAAGGAAGGAAGCTTCTCAATTCAATCTTGACCGTTGATTTTTTGGTGTCAGTCAAATACATATATGATGGTCGGTCTAACGATATGATCCCATCTTTTAAAGTTTCTTTGGACTTTTAGTTTTATTCCATCCCGACTCAAATTGATTACTATGTTCGGACTCGGAAGTATAAAACAGAGCAAAACAAAGAAGATTTAAAAAATCGAAAATAATAAATAACAATAGCTGAGGAGAGAAACATGGGCGGATCTAAATTTACGGGACTTTGAAACATATTTTTTTAAAAAAATTATGAAAATATTATGTCTTTTCAGAATTTAGGGGCAGATGTCCATGTAAAAGAATTCCAATTTTTTTTGAGATCAAAACCAATGTTTCACTAGTTAAAAATCATGTAGTGTTGATTTAAAAGTTCTTAAGGTGTCATTACCTATACGACTATCCCCTCAGATTTGCTGGACCACAAGAAAACCAGGACTGACGTAAGAATTGAATGATATTAAAAGATTAATTAAAGGTGGTGTGAATGTTGCATTTGAAGTAATATACTCCATCCGTTTCATATTATTTGTCGTTTTAAGTCTTTGCATACAAGTTAAGAAAATATTTAATTTTACATATTTCCAAAATAAAAATACTATTACCAATACACATCAACCAATATAAAAATAGAATAGAAAATATTTTCAATAAATTTTGCATTAAAAACCGAAAACGACACTTATTTTAAAACAAAAATTTTGCTTTAGAATGACATATAATTTGAAACGGAGGGAGTACTTATGAACTGCTAGAAATAATATAAATGTTGTTGGGATTGTACTAGTCTAAACAGTTATATTTGTAGATACACACGTAACATGAAAAATACTCCATCCAACATGATCACTACCGAGATTGCCTTGGAAGATGATGCTTCAATTGATTCCCATCCAGCCATAAATACTACAATCGATCCACAAGATTGTGAGCCAAGCACTCATATGTTCACTAGGGGTGGGAGATCAATTTAACCGACTCAAAAGATTCAAGAAATGGGGTGGACAAAAGCGAATGGGAGAAGAAAACATGTTCCAAGAGGACGTGGTAACCGCAACTCCTAAAGTTTTATTTGCTTTGTTTCCATGTATAGATTAATGTAAAATTAGGCTATCTTAATCTTGCAAGGTTGTATTTCTATGGTTCTCCATCAAACTTGTAAAATTCTATATGGCCTCAAAACCATATCAGTTACATTTACTTTAATGCATCAAATTAGTTCAAAAAAAGTAACATACTTACATATATTAATTCATACACAAATGTTAAGTCTAGGTCATCAGCGCCGGTCGAAGACAGGTGGATGCCCTAATAAAAACCAAAATATTTACACTAGTAGGTCATATACATGTATCGCACACGTAATTTTACCAAAACATAATAAAGCCATAAAAATATTACGGATTTATTTATGATCAAGCATTCAAGCCGGGTAGGTTTATCTAACAAACATTACTTCTTTCTTCATCATTCGCAAAACAATGGTACGTCCCTAAGAGACGATTAATCTGTGCATTTCCCTACTCGTAGGACGGACCAAATGCATGGCTGATATTTATGAAACATACATCTCTAAACAAAAAGTATACAAACTCGAAATATATAGTAATCATTAAGTTTTTTATGGTTGATACTTAAGTTTTTGTTTAAACTATAGTAACATTTCTAGACATGGTAGGTGGATTCTATCGATAGGCGTTTTAGTGGGTTTTTTTTCACACTAAACGATTTCATTTATAAAAGAGAAGTATATTACAGCCTAAGAAGGATCAAAACAATCAGAATTGACAATACATAGGAAAGGACTATGACAAAGCGAAATGGTCTTTTAGCCATGAAGGGTAACCTGATGCAATATATGATTGAAACAGATCCAACTTGATAACACTCTATGCTGTATTTTTTTTTTGTAAATTTTCTTATGCTGTATTATTGACAACTATATGCTGGTTTCTGAGAGTCTTAGAGGTTGGTAATAGTAGGATGCATTACTTACAACCATGAAATTGTACGACCTGCCATGAATCGGTTTGTGAATAAATTAATATGCGTGTGCGGTGTGTGCCTTTACACAAGCCCATAACTGTAAAGGATCAGAATAAAAATAACATCTTCTAGAAGAAATAGAAGAAGGAAAAATATGCACTTAAGCCCAGGCCAGACCCAACGCTTCTATGTTAAACAAATCACACAAAAATTTTGTTTTTAACCCATTAGATAAAGAGTAATTCTTGGGTTCACTCCCTAGGGTGAACCTTTAGGTTCACCAACCAATAGGATTTAGTTATTTCAAATTTGACATCTTTTGAAAAAGGAAACAAAATATTGTCAAATTATATTACGTTTTAAAAATAAAAATAAAGTAAAAATAAATAAAATAATACTAAATGCAAAAAATAAGTATTTTTTTATAAAAAAAATTAATACCACAAAAACACTAATTTCTAAATGTTAAACCCTAAATCCTTTAGTAAACCTTTGGATAAATTATAAAACTTTGATTTAAAAAAAAACAATTTATAACACAATCAACAAAAAACTATACCCTAAATCCTAATCCTAAACCCTAAACCTTTGGGTAAACCCTAAACCCTTGGGTAAATCTGAAATTCTTGGATAAATCTTAAAATTTAAGATTTATCCAAAAATCTAAGATTTAATGTTTGTTGGGATCGTTAAAAATATTTTTTGAAAAGATTTGTTTTAGATTAAAAAGTTTTGTTTTTGTGATTAGTATAATTTTTATTTAATTTTTATTTTGAAAGTATAATATAATTCGATAATATTTTGTTTCCTTTTTTAAAAGATATTGAATTTTAAATGATACAATTCTATTGGTTGGTGAACCTAAGGATTCACCCTAGGGGTGAACCCAAGAATAAATCTTAGATAAAATAAAGAGATAATTAGAAATAAGAGACACTTTCATCTTGGATTTGTCACTTTAAGATTTCTAGACGAAAATTTTGGAAAATAAGATTTTGATTCTCTTTAAATACCATACTACCCTTAATTTATCAATTAAATTAATTAAATTAAATTATTATTATAATTTAACTTAATTTCATAATTGATTTTTAATTTTAAAATAGTATAAAAAATAAAATTAGACAAAAGAGACAACTCTAAGTCAATATCCTATTTTCATCGCCCTTTTTTCTTCTCCGCCGTAGTGTTCTTCCATGGCGATTTAGGACTCAACGGAGAGAAACCTAGTTCTTCGCCGGTGTTTCTTCTGGCCAGAGTCTCTAATCTCTTAAACCTCATCCTCGTCTTCAAGTCTTCGTCGTCTGGTAGCTTGTCCCGAAGCTCCAGAGTCATTAGCACATCTCCAAGCCGCAGCCATCGTGGAACTTCATGACGTCTTCATCTGTTCACCTAACCACCGTGGCTCTTCCTCCTCCGCTGTGCTCAGCCGAGAGTCTCCATGTCCACGTCGTGCTCTCAGATTCTCCGTCGTGCTCCATTCTCGTCTTCGGTGGCTCACGACCTATCTATCTCCTCGTCGTGCTCTCGGAGATCCACTGGTCGTTGCTTGAAGCCTCGCCGTCGGAAGGCGTGTCGCAGACGACAGAAAGCTTGTTGAAGATAAACAATGGTGGACTTCCATTTATTTGCGTCTTTGGTCCCTGGACGTTTTGCTTTTCACTTTTGACCCTGGCACTTTCAGATTTGCACAAAGAATCCCACGAATTGACCCTGAATATTTCAATTGAACATTTCAGACCCCTCCTATTTGCAGAATGGTCCCTGGCTTCTTGATAGTTCTCAATTCGGCCACAAACTATGTAATTTGGAAGGATAACCTTGCAATTTCGCCTCAAACTTCTCAAATGTACACTTTAACCCATGTTAAATGCAAATGAACGCACAAATGCATTATATAAATATAAATGCATCCTATAATGATTAAGATATACTAATAACAAATGCTAAAACTCATAAAAACATGGGATATTTAGAAAATATTTTCTGAGATTTTTAGAGTAGATTTAGGAAACTTTTATAACCGAATATGGAAGTTTCTATATTTTTTGGATTTGGTTAGAATATGTATCCTATCTCACCTATAACATAGTACAAAACGTGGGAATCACATACTTCCTTAGGCGTCACATAAAGTAAAAGGCAGAGGACTCTATGACGCAAAAACTACGTAAGGTACAACATAGAGTTGATGATATATATGGCTATCTAGCTGCAGGTACACTCAAGATATGTTGCTAGATTATAACGTCACAAATTCTAGCTGAGATATAAGGAAGAAGAAAGTTTAGTTTACGGTATATATCCAAGATACAACTATGTATAATACTTAATATACGATTTCTAGATGAAATAGAGCACCAGAATGTGTATTCTAACCAGGTTAGAAAACAAAATAAAATATGATTCCTCATTTAAAAAAAAAAAATTAAACATATAATTTATCATACTTATGTTTCCAATAGTTTTCATATTTTTTCATATTTTTAAAGTTAAATTTACTATTTTTTCCATCAACCAAGGGTAAAACATGTCCATAATTGGCAAAAATATGAGAAATCTTAGAGAGACAAACAAAAGTTTAAAGTGTCTCTTTTCAAAAGTTTAAACAAAAGTTTAAACCAACAAAAATTCTTGCAAGTGTTTTTCTTCAAAATAATTTCTTTTAAGTGTTTCAATACAACTGTACAAGGTTTCGTAGATTTAGTGTGACATGAAACCGCCATGTGTTTATCTTTTTCCGCAAGCGAGAACTTTTTTTTAACACTGAAATTCTTCGAGAATTACATTGGTGATACATAAAACTGGCAGATTCTAAAAATCTTGGGAAACAAAGCTCCGACAAAGGAGAGACAGAGCCCCATAATCAGGAAACCATTAAAAAAAACAAAGTGAAGTTACACCATCATGACCAAGAACAAAGACTGTAGAAAGCAATAAAAACCAAAAAAGAACACCACACCGAAACTCCAAACAGTCTTTGATAGAAACTTACCACAATCAAATGGTAATTGAGACTTCCTATAGTGAATAACGCAGAGAAATAAGCATGTAGACCATAGCTTTATAACCGGTATGTGATAGCGTTAACGGCAGAGTCAGCTGAGAAAGACTCTAAGAATGCCAATAAACAAACTAGATCACGAGGGAAGACCTCGAACAAGTCACCTTGAGAAATGACAGGGATCTAATTCAAACATTAGAATTCAAAGGTGAACACCATGGAATCCGGTGACATGCAAGCTTAGAGAGGAGTCACAATCACAACCGTTCAATCAAAGCTGGATACAATTCAGAGAACATGAAGACAGATCTAGAACATAAGAACAAAATCAAGGCAAAAGTGAAACCTTTAAATGCACGAGAACATAACACAACTAGGTCTGAAGAGAAAACTTGCATTTACCGATTCATCTTTGAAATTTTACCCTTCGCACCACCGGAAACACAAACTAAAGTTTAAATACGAGGAACAACCAGTTTTGGTGTTGAGAAAGCCACCGGAGCCAGTCACCAGAATTGACAAAGCTTGATTTAGTTGAGAGGATTCTAGAGAGAGGACAAAAGCATTATGGTATATCACGCAAGCGAGAATCTATCTACGGTATCGGTGGAAATTCATTAGTGGAGTTGTATATCTCAAATTAAGTTAATACTCCGAAATTTTTAATGTATAGTAGTGATCGTATTATTATATCTTCCGTTAACGAGTTTTGATGAGAATCTCGTACTAAAATTATTTATATCTCAATGTTATATATTCCGAAAACTTGTGTATAATACTGCCGTGTTGGTCATAGATAATATTTTGGAAGTTAAGTACGATCAAGACGTCTAAAATCATATTCCGACGCTTTTTCTTTGCGTTGCAGATAAAGAAAACATGTGAAACTCAAGCATTGAAAAGTCGGTAAAAAAAATGTTTGAATTAGAACTATTCTTCGAATCTTCGAAAGCATGACCCTTGACACATTCTAACCATGGAGTTAATATAATCTTTTGGAGATTGTAATGTTTGTCAATGTCAGTTAATTGTTGGATAGTTCCAAGACACTATTGCAGAATTGTTCTATATATAGTTTCTTGCTTAAGCAAACTATACGACTTAGGCGTATATGAGATTTACAAAGGTAAAAATAATATTTAAGTTAACAAGTTATTAACCTAGGAAATGTCGTCATCATCATTTAGCATATATGAGATGTATCCTGTCGGCTTATCCGAATTTGAACTCGAATAATGGTAAATCAACAACACTAATACATAGTATCATTTAGCTACAAACCAAATTAAAAAAAAACATTTTCTTATATATTTCTAAATAATACAGTAATTATTGTCGGTTGATATGTTAGTATTTTAGACAAACGCGAAATGTAAACACCAAAGCCAATAAAATAACCAATCATCGCATACGCTATCTAAAAGTCGACTGACTTTTATATAACAATGACCACGGTCAGATTCACAATGTATATACTATATATCTAACCGTTCTCATTATCCAACATCACCTTGTGATTAATCAAATTTTACATATCTTCACAAATCAAAACACCCCTTTGTATTTGATCTATTTAAATACTCTCGATCATATATACACCAATGAATAGAAAATACTTGGATCGACGATCAAATTCATGGTCTGTACAATCAAGACCATACATATGCTACTTTTGCGAGAGGGGTTTCTCCAACGCACAAGCTTTAGGAGGGCACATGAACATCCATAGAAAAGACAGGGCAAAGCTGCGGGAGGCGAACCTAAAAGAAGATCGTGAAGACTCCATATGCACCAGTTCAAGAACTCGGTTCGAGCAAGATCTGATTGAACTGCCTTTCTTCGTTGATAAGATAAGTACAACAAGAAAAGAAGACAATGACAAAAGTGGAGACTATTTGGGAGATGAAGAAGAGAAGAAAATTAGGTTATTTCGAAAAGCTTTGTCTCAACGTGCAGAAGTGATAGATCTTGAGCTTCGTCTAGGACTAGATCCTTATAAGAAATCACCAAGTACGTAATTATGTGAAAAGTTTAATCACCAATACGTATATACATATATGTAAATATGTGAATATTCTTCGTTCGTTTGGTTTGATTTGATTTGATTAGTAATTGATTTGTTAATATTACACCTAAAACTCCAACACTGTATGTACGTAATGGTATATGCTTTTGATGCGTTTTTGTATCACAATAGTTTATTTGCCAGGGATGTGTATATGTAGATGATTAATTAAGGTTTAAGCATTTTGTTTTAAATCTTACGAAACACAAATTCAAGTACTAATTAAGCAAATATGTATTACTCTTATTATTATTTTTTTTGCATATCACAGTATTAATTTAACATGTTTAATTAGAACTTAGCAAGTTATTGATACAAAATTGATTTATCATCGATTTTTTAAATAAGAATTCGTTCGGGACTGACATATAAGAGTCATCACTTCTAAATAACCACTAGAAAGAGTTTTTGAGTTCTAATGTCTTAAAAACAAACCTATAATTATTTTTTCGAGTTATAATTTTTTGGTTTTGAAAAATTAGAGATTTGGAAAGAGTTTTGGTTTTTTCTTTTGTACTAACTTGAGTTTTCCCAAACCAATCACCAGATCCAACAATGCATACATTTTCGTGTTCTACGTCTCGTGAAAGAGATTCTTATAGGTTTTACAAAATCTGTACATACATGATTTTTGATGTATGTGTTTTGTTCAAGCTTTCCCTGTCTTCATGTTTGTTATAAGGGACAGAGTTTTAACTTTGCATTGTGTCAGAAGGTGAATTAATTTACTCAACATAACAAATAAACAGTTTATGAAATCATCCTTGGCTTCTTTGGATGATTGCGAGATAGTTAAATTCTTATAGATTGTCAGCATGAACAAAAATGGGAACAGTTGTGCATCATTATGTAATCGTTTGAAAAGAGCCATACTAACTCACACGTTGTTAGTGTAATATGACCAGATCTGATCTTTCTTTTTGAATATAAAGGTAACCAGTAGGCAGTGCCGTCTTAACCAATATAATAACCCTTGGAGAAATATGGAAAATGAACCTTTTCGATAATAAATAAACTAGTTTACTTAATTATAGACCTTTTTGGTAATTTAAAAGATAAAAATTGAGCCTTTAAAATAACACTAAAAAATTTGTAGACCCATGGACCCATGGCAAATGCCAAAGTTGCCATACCCAAGAGCCGGCACTGCCAGTAGGTTGTTCTATATTTTTATCTTTGGAAATCTTGCTAGTAAACTAATGAGAACAACGTTTTATCCCCCCTGAATTTTGTGACCGTGTCATGACCATCAGTAAATATACAATATGAACAAACTGATTCATTAACTGTCTAGATATGATTAGTTGTTTTCAAAGTCGTACATGTCAAAAGTTGCGAGTAAACTGCGATAAGGAACCGTGGCATGACCACTAAGTAGCTGTATTAGTATTGCAATTTGTTTCAAAACGTTGTATCAGAAACTTTCGTTGAAATCAAGTTTTTATGTTATAACCCTAGAACCGTGATCTTAGTATTGAATCTCAAAATAATAATTAAATTATTTCGCACAAAAAAACATTCCATTAAATCCCATGTCACAATTTCATATACGCCATTTTTTATTTTATTTTTATTTTTTTCTTTAGCAAAAAAAAAAATTCATATACGCCAAAACTGTAAAAGAGCATGAACGCTAACTTGCATTTAAAGCAATCATCTGAATAGTATTGGATCGAAAACAACAATCTTATAGTTAACTACAAAGAGGTAAACTTTAAAACCAAGGATCAAGAAATCAGAATAATCTAGACACTTTGATATTCGACAGTCAAAGAGACTGGTGAGCGACTCATACATTTCAGCTTCAGCTTGTCCAGGAATGACAATCAACTGTGCGTCTATGTGCGTAGACCATCAGTATATTTTTTTATAAAAACCAACCAACATAAAATTAATTAGTTTTGCAGGATTAAAAAATAATATAATCATATTAAGAATAATTTGTGCATGGAAAGGAAAGATACACAAAAGTAGCTTAGGAAAGCTGGAGGTAGAGAAGCAAAATGGCATACATATACTGCATAGCAAAGTCAAGATCCAAGGTCAAGTATGCATATGTATCAAATGTGAATCAAGTTATGATTATAAAATTAAAAATAAAACAACTGTAACGTCCTTCCATTACTTCTTCCCTACTTAAATAATGTAACAACTAGGAAAAAACAAAACAAGAGTGTCACTATAATTGCAATACTATATGTTGGAAGGCGCGAGATTCCACTTAATATAGATGGTATGGACAACCAAATGTCAGTAAGATTACTTATGTTTGGTGATTAAGGATCTAGATTCTGTTTCTATATGTCAAAGGATTCTAGAGATCTGTGACTTTGCTACCTTTTCGGTATATAATGTGTTAGACTTTGCTACCTTATTTCAGACGGTTTAAGGATTCTAGAGATCTAAGAGTTTGTGTTACAAAAAGAAAAAGGAGATCTAAGACTTTATAAGAATTGCATTTTAAAAACTAACTCAGAAAGGGTTGATTTGTTCTTCTTCTAGGACCTGCAACCAGTTATGCCCTAAGTTACACTTGTTTAGGGGTATATATATTTTACATACCTAGCTTAGGGTGTGTTGACCTAGTGTATAAGTGTTTTTGAAGATCCGTTGTGAATTTCGTGTGTTAATCATTTTAGAATTTCAGCTTGCGTTTAAGAATTTGTATATTTTAACTACTAGAGTATGAGTTGCTGACTTGCAGTCAACCCTTTGGCAAAAAATAAAAAAAGATATAAGGTAAGGTCTCTTTTTTTCTTTGGGCAACAGTGGTAAAGTCTCATTACCATTTACCACTGCAGTACTACCACGACCTGACATGATTTTCACCCAAGGTTAGCTTAGTAAATTATATATGCTTGGGTTGATTTGGCACTGTACTACTTTATAACTGGCCAGTTGGCTACTGATCACAGAAGTATAAAGAAATATATTCCTCGGAACTCATGTCACGTCGCAGGAGGTTTTGTCTCGTTGTTCCAGCGAAGCTTTTATTTTGGTCAATCCAGTTGCAATAGAAAGTTTTCACAAATTTTGCCAACTATGATTAAGTTTTAAACGATATCTGAAAAGAATACTACAGTTGCAATAGAAAGTTTTCACAAATTTTGCCAACTATGATTAAGTTTTAAACGATATCTGAAAAGAATACTACATATAAATACACGCTCCGACGCACATCCGCAACCAGTTCATTCTTATTAGAGCTGAATTCGTGGGTCAATCTGCCCCGTTCGCACCGGCGAGCGGGTCAACTATTGCTTTTTATTCAAAATTTATATACATAATCTACAAAAAAAGATTCAAATACCGTATTCGATCCACTCAGATTTACGGATAACTCTTGAGACCTGTAGATTATATAAATTTAATAAAATAATTAAAGTTATATATTTATAATTATCAGAAGAAAAAGAGGCAGATTAGGATTTGTATGATGAAATCTAAAATATGATTCTATTATTGATATTTAAAGGTTAAATCTAAGATTTCTTACAATTCTGCTTAGAGAGAGGTTTTGTTTTTCCAACACCTACTGGATAAAGACTTGACCTAGACCAGCAAAAACATTCAGGAAGACTAAGATTTAATCCTATAAAAACAAATTTATATATTTATAATTAAAATTATATAATTTCTAATATTTCATATATTTTTACGAATTTTTTTTATTTGAAAAAATAATTCTTTTGTAGATTAACGGGTTAAAAAATATTTTTTTTTTACGGATTAACAGATATCAATTCGATACACATCTGCGTGTTGAATTTTTTGAATTGGCCGACCCCACTTGCTCTGCAGTGGGTCAAACAGAACGGAATCCGCATATGAAAACTCAAATTTCCAGCTCTAATTCTTATTAAACGATTCATCTTTGAGGATTATAAGCTATATGATTTTCCCCACTCACAATTTACTAAAGTAGACGTTTTAAATAATAAAATCATCGTATTTTCACATATTGTATTATGAGGTCTTTCAAATAAAAGAAAAAATATTATATACGCACGAAATATACAAACGTACAAATGAATACGTAGACACATGTGCATGCATAATAAAACGTCTCCACATGTCGTCTTCTCATTAACGAATTTCTTTAAGAAGTAAACAAATAAGAATTTTGTATCAATTCGAGATATCTGAACGCAGCTTTTAATGTACCATGATGCAATCGGGACATTGAAATGATCTATTCGTTTTGCTCTATGAAAAAGATAATAAAACAAGTTGATTATAAGTTATAACTTATAACTAATCTTTTTTAACGAAAAAATAGAAATCATATATAGTACACAGCTAATATACATACCTTCCACACCCTCAGAAAGCACCTGCCCTTAATAAAACAAAAATGGAGTTTCCATGGCTCTCTTGCTTCTCTCTCAGCACGTTCACTCTTCTCATACTTCTCTCGTTTTCTTCTACTGCTGAATCTTTCAAAAGATGCCCTAACTGTGGCTCCACCCGAGTTCCATACCCGCTAAGCACAGGACCCGGTTGTGGTGATCCGGATTACAAGATCCGTTGTGACAACCGCGGTTCCTTGTGGTTTGATACCCTCAACGGATCAACCAATCCGATCAAACTCATTGACCCATCAGGCCAACGGTTTGTCCTCGTTCCACCAGGGTTCGAACCCAACACATGTGTATCAGTCGATATCAAGAGCCACGGTATTCAGCTAGACCCAAACCTTCCTTTCAATGTAAGTAGTAGTAACACAGTTATAGTCATGAACTGTACGAAAGTCGCTCTAGATGATTACCTCTCTCAAGGTTTCAACTGTTCAGATAATAGCTTGTGCCACAAGTTTCTAAATGAGAATCCTGAGGCACGAGCTAAGTGCCGAGGAGTGACATCGTGCTGCTGGTTTAAGACCGGTGCATCGGTTAATACTTATAAAGTTTATAGGGCTAGGGAAGATAAGTGTACAGCTTATCAGAGTTTTATGAATTTGGATCTGACGATGCCGGTTAGCAAATGGGGCGAACAGGCCGTGGAGATACTATGGGAAGCTCCGAGAGAGCCGGTTTGTAAGATACAGGGAGATTGTACGGATTTGGTGAATTCGGTTTGTTCGGTTGATCCAAAGAGTTTAGGACAGAAGAGATGTTTATGCAAGAAAGGATTACAATGGGACTCGGTCAACGCAGTATGTGAAGGTCCGGTTTTGTTATATGGCATTATGGCTTTTGATATTGAGATTTGAGCTGTGTTTTCATTTTACTAAATGCAAAACTAATCTTTGTTTGATTTTAGGTAAGAGGTGCTCTAACGGAAAGAAATGCAAGCGACGGGGCAATTTACCTTTAATCGGAGGTAAATCAAGTCCTCTAATTGCATATGCTAATAATGATTATCAATGGGTTAGATCCGGTTGGGGTAATTGATATACAATTAATAACTTTAGTCGAAGCTAAATGTAGGAAGAAGCAAACCAAAACATAGGTGTTTAATTTGGATATCTATTTGGGATTTGATCAAGTTTGTAGGAACCAATGTTTTGAAAATCTGACCGCATACCACTTAGCATAGATATTGGTTGACTAATAAAACTGGTTCAACCAATCAAAATTGATTTTCTGTTTTTAATATATATATATATATATTACACTATCTCGACCAAAAGATAGTTCAACATTTGATTTGTTTTTTTGTGTTTTTTCATTAACTAGAATAATAAATAAAAATTTAGCAATATGTATATATACAAAGTAAAAATTGATATGGACTGATTCGGTTTAGTTATTGAACAGGTTTAGCCGGAGGGGTGGGCGCCTTACTGATCGCCGGAGGCGTAATGAAGATGATAATCTCTAAGCAGAATCGGATCGCCGCCGGAAGCCAATCGTGGGCGAGCATAAGGAAACTCCACCGTCACCTCCTGAGCACCAACAGCGCCGGACTCGACAGGATATTCTCCGGCAAAGAAATCATCAAAGCCACGAACAGCTTCTCCAAATCAAACCTCCTCGGCTTCGGCGGATTCGGGGAGGTTTTCAAAGGAGACCTCGACGACGGGACAACGGTCGCCGTGAAACGAGCCAAGCTCGGGAACGAGAAGAGCATATACCAGATCGTCAACGAGGTTCAGATACTCTGCCAAGTAAGCCACAAGAATCTCGTGAAGCTCCTCGGGTGCTGCATCGAGTTGGACATGCCGATTCTCGTTTACGAGTACGTCCCTAACGGAACGTTGCACGAGCACATCTACTGTAATAACGGTAACGGAACGTACGAGAACGTACGAGAACGTACGATCCGTTACCGTGGCCTCGTCGTCTGGTGATCGCTCACCAGACGGCGGAAGGACTTGCCTACCTCCACTCATCGGCTTCACCTCCGATATACCACAGAGACGTTAAGCTGAGCAACATTCTCCTCGACGAGAATCTCGACGTTAAGGTAGCCGACTTCGGGTTATCGAGGCTGGGCGTGAGCGATGTGAGCCATGTGACGACGTGCGCGCAAGGGACGTTAGGGTATTTGGATCCGGAGTACTATCTTAACTTCCAGTTGACGGATAAGAGTGACGTGTACAGCTTCGGTGTGGTGTTGTTTGAGCTTTTGACGTGTAAGAAGGCGATTGATTTTAACCGGGACGAGGAGGATGTGAATCTTGTGGTGTTTTTGAGGAAGGCGTTGAGAGAAGGGAGATTGGCGGAGTTGATTGATCCGGTGATATTGAAAGGAGCGACGGAGGTGGAGATGGAGAGTATGAAGGAGCTTGGTGTTCTTGCGGAGCGGTGTGTGAAGGAGACGAGGCAGAGTCGGCCAACGATGAAAGCGGCTGCTAAGGAGATTGAAAGCATTTTACATGGACTTGCTTCTGCGCCGTGTGAATGAGAATTCAAATTTCTGAAAAAAAAATTGTAAAACGAAGTTTCTGTGTTGTCGTATAAGAAATTCGTATATAATATGAGATGACAAGAATATGACATAGTGAATAGACTATGCAAGTATGCAGTTAGAAAAGAAGCTGTTATTGGGTGGTTATGGCGATGGAAGAATTAAGCGATTGTCTTCTCCTTCCAAAGACATCTTCATGATTATCTCGATGATATAAATGGTCATGGTTTTGGCTCTTATCCAAAGACGCATACACAGTGCTCTTTTTTCTGTCTTTCTTTTAACCAAAGAACAATAAATTAGAGAAGAAGCTAGTATCGATAGAGATTGTGTGTTCCAAGAAAAATGAACTGCCTCGCGCTGGTACATTGTGACCAACGTAACAAGTAACAACAACTTTTCAAAAATTTAGGTATTCCGGACCTTTGACCCATATAGTTCTGGGCTGAGGTAGCTATTTGAGTACCATCTGAACGAACCATCAATGCCTTATGCCAAGAAGATAACTGGCCCAACATGTGTGAAAATTTCTAGCGGTGGATCCACCCTGGAAGCGACCAGATGCAGAGTTTCGGGCCTGTGCTCCCAACCCCTAGACCCCAGCCGCTTGGTTAAGGTAACATCTTTGTGTTTCTTGTGGTTAACGTATATATATCAAGTTTGATGAGTATCGTTAAATAAGGTGTTGAATGTTAAACCAGAGAAAAATTTGGAAGTTGTGATATAAGCTTAATTAAGAAAACAATGATGGTTTTCATATGAAGCTAGATGTTACATGTCATCTTAGCCAGCTTACAATTGTTTCTTCTTCACACTTGAAGAAACTAAACCGAAGCATAGATCCAAAACGAGACATGAAAGGAAACTGCAATTTGAACCCAAGTGACGAAAGAAAGCGCCACAGCAACTTCATAGATAAGACATGAAAACTGGTCATGGACATCGCAATACTCGACATCTTTGGCGTATAAAACTACAACTCCTGCTGATGAGCATGCAGCTGCGAGAGATAACATTGCAGTCACCTGCGCATCAAACAACAAAAATTAACAATTCAATCATTTAGAGAGAGTCCAGGAAAGAAGCAGCTATCATTAGGAAAGAAACCGTACCAAATCGCCACCGACGAATAAGCTAACCAAGATTGGGGTTTGGAGATCTTTCTTATACTTCAGAGCAGAAAGATAAGCACATGCAAGCCAAAAGCTCCACGTTGCTTGAAGACACATTGAAGCGCTCAAGTAGCTGAAAAAACCAAACAGGGTACTGATTGAAAATCCGACAGCTAAGGGATACAAAACGTGTTAAAAGAGAGAATCGAAAAAACTATACTGGAAAGCAGTGCGGTTATAGGACTCCGTCGCAGTGAGCATAACGGACATTGATGCGGAAGTAGAAACAGATTGTCCGATTCTCAGTATCAGACCACACACAGTTCCTGGACCTCCGATAATCTTGCTCATCTCAGTTGATTCTGATGGATCAGCGAGGAATTTGAGGAGCCAGCCAGCAAGAAACTCTAGCTTTTAATTTTTGGAATTTTGGCGGGGAACAGCAGATGCAGAGTATGGTAGCCACTTTTTTTTTTATGAAACCCTAGCTTTTACGAACGCTAGAAGATGATCGGCATTTTGTTGTTGTGTGCAATGTATGATCGACACTTAAAGATAAGAGTTTCCGAAATTGCTCTAGTTTCGATTATTAAGCTCCTTCTCCCCGTCCTTCTTCTTTTTGACATTTACAATTTTTTTAAGCTTGCTTTTAACTTTTTAAGTTCTTGAGCTAGTGGAATAAGGTAGCGTCTGACGTGGCTCCCAAATTTTTCTGTTTTGACTTTTTGTTTATGAGGTTTTTTTTTTTTTGATTTTTTTGTTTTTGTTTATGAGGTTTTAATTAGCGATAACACAATCAACACTCGAATATTCTCTCGGATTTGGTTCAAGTTTTTTGATTAGCAATGGTTTAGATATTTTGTTTTTTTCCGAATTCTCATAAGATGATGTGAGTAGTAAGGCTTCAAGTTCGGTTAGTATCACTAAGTTCTACTTTTTAAAATTGTCAAAAGCTCAAATAATTTTTATTCCAAATCTCTATAATATTATTTGAGAAGTCAGTTTCCTGCATGTCGCCTTCACGTTACTTCTCACAGTGGTTGATTACGATGATACCCTTAATAAATCAAATATATCTAATTATTATTATTAAACATTTATTTTATTTTATTTTCCTTTTCTATTTAGGTTTCCTTTTTTCTTTTTTTCTTCAAATAACCTATATATAAGAACACTTATAAATTTAAAAACAAAAATATATTTTATATATAGTGTAATTCATAATAAGGAAATTTCAAAAGAATTTTGATTTTAAAGTAAAAAAAATAATCTTCCCTTTTTAAAAATAATCTTAACAACATAATATATATTTTTAAAAGTATTAAGCATTTTATTTAAATCAATATATTTCTCATATTATTAAAAATAATTTAAATAGCATAAACTAAGATATCTTTAATGAATAAAATTTAATTTAATATTTTTATGTTCCCTATTATATTTTTCAAATAACATGTATGATAAAGAAATATTTATTAACTTTAAACGAAAATAGTTTTCATATATAATTTGATTTCATAAAAAGGAAATTTATAAAATAATTTTGATATTAAAATAAAGAATTAATATTACTTTTAGAATGTATCGATTATATTTTATGCAATTTTGTACCTATAATCACTTTATTTTTATAATTTTATTGTGATAATTAATATATTCCAAATAACCAAGTACTATAAAATTAACATAGTCATGGGCTATTTACAAATAGTCAATTCATAAATATATATACACATCTAAGATGAAAACCAAACTAATGCAATGAATACAATAAATATGATTTAGTTGAATTAGATTAGATCTAGTTATACTTGAATTTACGGAAATATGTAACACAATATACCCACAAATGAGTAACTAAATCGATCCAAATTATTTTATACAAAGTCAAACATTAAATAAAAATAATGTATTCTCATTTATTCTCAACATTTTACTAAATAAATATGAAATTCTCAAATAGTACTACAAATATATTAACCAACTATTACAATTAAGATGTAACTTTGAACTGATCAACACTTTAGTTTACTTTTACTATTTTATTTTCAAAACAACATATATTAAATTATACATAATCCAACTAAAATATATACACAAATTTAAGGTAAGAATCAAACTATATGAAAATAACAAAATTAATCAAAAATTTAATCGGTATAACAAAATATCTTAGTTAAATCGTAAAAAGTAAATGTTATCTAATATATCCAAATAATAACCAAATAGTCGAGATATTATATATCCAAAATTATAATCTAATTAAAATAACACAACGTTATTTAAACCAAACCATGTATATTGATTACAATATAAATAACAGAATAATAAATTTTTTTAATAAACTATCATAATGTAAATAAAATATTATAATGTATTTACTTTATAAATATTTATACCCGTGCTTGGGCACGGGAAAATCACCTAGTATTTAGTTATTCGAACCTGTAACATTTTACACAGATTTGATTTCGTATTTTAATTTTTAAAATATGTTATGATCTTATTCCGGTTCAGGCCGAGTTTAGGTAATATCTGAACTATCACGATTTTATTACAATCGTAATTAGTAGGGGCTATCTAAGCAAGAGATCACTGTAATACGTAGCTTAGAATATGCACCGTTAGAATTCATCCACGTGTATGTAACCTGGGCCATCGCACGAACAAATCTCACGATTTTCCCGCTCTATCAATCTGGTTGAGCCCTGAAAAAACCCAGATCTAAAATCCGCAATCCTAAAAGCTCCGAGTCTCTGACAATGGCGAACGAGATCGTATCCTTCGAACTCAACACCGGTGCAACGATCCCATCCGTCGGTCTCGGGACGTGGCAGGCTGCTCCTGGCGTCGTCGGAGACGCCGTCGCCGCCGCTGTGAAGGTTTCGTCTCACGATTTTAAGTGATTGAATTGGAAAAATCGTTTCAATAGTATAATTATCTTTCTCGTTTCGCAGATTGGGTATCAGCATATTGATTGTGCTTCAAGATATGGCAATGAAGCTGAGGTAAATCCATTATATGCCAAAAAAAAAAAAAAAAAAAAAAAAAAAAAATCCATTGTATGCCTCAGCGATCTGAGTTTGTGTTATTTTCTAAACCTTACGTATCTGTTAAGCTTAGTTTGTGATGGTGTTTTAGGTCTCATGGACTATAGTGTATACTGTATAGTATGGTATGATCATCCTTATAGAACTATAGGATTGGCTAATATACAAGTAATCTTATAATGACACACATTGTCTTCTTTACTAGCTTTTAAACTGTGTTGGCTTGATATATACTGATTCATAAGGTGCCCTTTTGCAACTGCAGATTGGGAAAGTTCTGAAGAAGTTGTTTGAAGATGGCGTAGTGAAGCGTGAGAAGCTGTTCATCACATCAAAGATCTGGTATTTTGTTGTTCATAGCTTACGCATTTTCAGTTTTTCCCCTTTCGCGTCTGCTTGTCCTCTAGCTTTTGATTCTGTCCGTGAGTCACAGGTTGACTGAACTCGACCCACCTGATGTTCCTGAGGCATTGAACAGAACTCTACGGGATTTACAGCTTGATTATGTCGATCTCTATCTCGTAAGCAATGGCTCTTCTTAAAAATTAAAAAATGCTGCTTTTGTTTAATTTTTCTAAAAGTTTTCAAAGGTTTGTTCATGCCTTCGATATCTATTTTAAATCCTGGTTAGAGAAAGAGTTGAACCTCTGGATTTGGAGCTGTTATTATGCGTTCTCATACTTCATTGGGTCTTTTCATTCCAGATGCATTGGCCTGTTCGGTTGAAGAAAGGCTCTGTTGAGTTTAAGCCAGAGAACATTATGCCTATCGATATTCCTAGCACGTGGAAAGCAATGGAAGCACTTTATGATTCAGGCAAGGCGCGAGCCATTGGGGTAAGCAATTTCTCTACAAAGAAACTCTCGGATATCGTGGAGGTTGCTCGCGTTCCTCCAGCTGTGAACCAGGTGGAATGTCACCCTTCATGGCAACAACATAAGCTACATGAGTTCTGCAAGTCCAAAGGGATTCATCTCTCTGTAAGTTCAAACCACTTAACATTGGCCAAATCATTATAGTAAAATCTTCATTTTTTCTTCCTACATGTGTGAATGCTTTGATTGTCGCAGGGATATTCACCTTTGGGTTCTCCAGGAACGACATGGGTGAAAGCAGATGTTCTAAAGAGTCCGGTCCTGGAAACGGTGGCTAAAGAACTCGGTAAGTCTCCTGCGCAAACCGCACTTCGATGGGGTCTTCAAATGGGTCATAGCGTGCTTCCCAAAAGCACAAATGAAGCGAGGATCGGGGAGAATTTCGATGTATTTGGATGGTCAATCCCAGAAGAAATGTTTGACAAGTTCTCAAAGATGGAACAGGCAAGTCAAACCACACTACCTCTGCAAATTGCGATTCTGTGAAGAGTCTAAACATTGTTTTGTTGGTGTTGTATTATTCACTGTGCAGGCCAGGTTAGTGCAAGGTACATCGTTTGTTCATGAGACGATGAGTCCTTACAAGACACTTGAAGAGCTTTGGGATGGCGAGATATGATGTCTTTTGTTGAATTTCAATGCTTAACCATTTCCCCTGAATATGGAGAACTATTTTTCCACCACTTTTCTCATTTAATAGAGTATCATTTTGAAATTATTTTGTTAGTATAAAAGTATATTTTACCATTGGTTTTATGAAATGATATACCACCAGAAATGGAGAAAACCGGGAGTATAACACAAATCAATTTCAAGTCATCAAATTCATGTTGCATAATCATCAACTTATCACGTTCATGTTACATAATCATCAAGCTGAGTGACGTGGCAGTTCTCAATGTATAGATAATCAAGAGAACTGATTCAATTGGCACCAAAAAAACTTAAATATCTTTTATCGATCAGAAAACAGAGATACTTGTTCGTAGCTAGAGAAAATTCAAGGAAACATTGCCAAAAACAAGAGCGGGCAGCATATAGATTATCTCCATCTCTCACTGCTGTTTGGCTTCGACCTTCTTCTTCTGCCAGAGCCTGTCAACGCCACTGTCTGCGTCTCCCTGAAATTTCAGTCCAAACGTTAATAGACAAACACAATAACCATACACTTCCGCTAAAACAATTGCCAAAGATCAATACTAGCATTAGAAGAAGAGCTTTGAAACAAACCTGAGCACGGACAAATCCGCAGAGAGCAAGAGTGGTGAACTGGCCAGTGTAGATACCATCGGCGTCAAGATGACCAATGTTAAGCTGAACAGAGGCATGATCCTTTGAGGTGATCAATCTATTTGTTGCCGAGCTGCAAAAATTAGTCAACCAAAATAATCAGCTAAAGATTAATCAAAAATAGCAAACAACATAGTGTAAAGAACAAAACAGCTTACCATTTCCTTGGAATGTAAAGCTCTGTGACGACTCCTTCCTCGTTCTGCATGATTTTTTAGCTTGGAAAAATCGATCTGATTCATAAGAAAAATAATGTCTTGTGAGCTATAGAAGTTTGTTTTCAAATAGAGAAAGATTCGCTAGAAACAGATGAAAAACTGAAGTGAAGAGCAAGCTTAAGCTCCTAAGTCCTAACAGAGAGATCGTCAGATAAACATTTAACGAAGAAAATGAACAACGGAGAATTCTACACGAAAACGAATGCAGCACAGCTATAAATCTAAACAAACCAACTTTAGAACAATGATTCCGATAGTTTCACGGCAAAAACAACTGGAGTGAGGAGATTAAGAGCCTTAGAAGATAACCTGAGCAGAAGAATAATCTAATCGAAGAGAGCAGTGCGGCGGCGATGGAAAAATAGACTGAGAAGCAATTTATGTTATTTATAGTCATGGGCTGTTAGGGTTTTTTTGTTATATGAAAGGAACGTTAAAGACTGTTATACCCTTCGTATGTAATCGAACCGAACTGAGCTGAACATAAGATAGTTTCGGTTTATTAGTAATCCGAATGAGAACGTAAAGAATTGAAATATTACGGTTCCAGCTCAAAATCGAATGATCTGAACCGCATAACAGAGTCGTTTTTTCTCTTTCTTTGAACTTCATTAGTTTGCGCTCATTTGTCACAAACTCACACAGAACATGGAACATATTAAATGAAATAAACAAGTTAGCTCCTCCATCCTAATTACAAGATTAATTTTCTCGTACATTCTTTTTTTTTCTTTTTTAGGCAACTTTTTTTTTCTCTTTTTCTCGTACATTCAAAAAGTAGTTTTGTTGACAAAGTTGTTTCACTAGCAGATGACAGTGATACACATACAAATCTGGACGAAGCAAAACTGGCGTTTACAAGTTTCTTCTTTTGTTTCGTAATAATCAGGAACTCATATTCTCCAATGTGATCTCTCTTACATCATAGACCTTTCACCAAACCTGAGATTTAGATCAATAAACAATGATAAGAAACCAAAAAAATATCAAATCTAGTGATTTGTCAATTGTAAATTCAGAGAACTCACACAAGAATCACTTCATTAACCAAAACCTCAGACTTGTTTTCATGTCCCAAAACTGCGGTCTCCAGCGTCTCCAAGCCCAGGGATAATGAACCTAACCCCATAACAAAGGTACCAAGAACTATAACTCCATACCATATGCTAGTTTTCTTACAGAAATCAAGAATCCAGTAAGGGAAACCCAAACTTTCATAACTTACCCCTTTTCATTGACTTCAGGATCAATAATTCCAGTATACACATGAAGCCTGCAACGTTGCAAACAAACGGTTTAGTACTAAAAATTCCCGCCAAAATTTTCAAACAAGTTAAAGAAGAGTCAAATCTTTCGGTATTTGACATACCCGGGATACTTCTCATTAAGCTTAGATAGTGCAGGAGGTGCAGCAACCGCACAAATCTGTAAACATGGAGATACGGATAAAGCAAAATATATATATATATAGGGAAAATTCCTTAAAAATACACAAACTGAATTTCTTTTGCTGAAAAAATACACGAACTTTTTTGGCTTCCCAAAAAATACACAAACTAATTTTGATTGTCCATAAAATACACGAATTTTTGAATTTTGAAGGTTTCACACCTCGATTTTAACGGTATAAACAGTGACTAACAGAATAGTAAGACGCCGTTAGACGCCGTTAACTCTGATTAAAAAGTTCATGTATTTTATGGACAACCAAAATTAGTTCGTGTATTTTTCGGGAAGTCTAAAAAGTTCGTGTATTTTTCAGCAAAGGAAATTTAGTATGTGTATTTTTAAGGAATTTTCAAATGGAGTTTGCATATTTCATATACTATTCAGAGGCTAAATATCTGGACCCAATACATATCCAAAATTTTATATTTGTAAACTTTCGGTTTGGTTTTGGACCAGATATTTTCGATCTGAAAAATCCAGATCCGGAGAAAAACGGCCCAAACCCGACCCAAAGACCTGAAAAAAACACATTCTCTATCACATGATACAGGTCCGAAATTTTATATTTGTAAATTTTCGGTTTGATTTTGGACCAAATATTTCCAAGTCAGTTCTGATTCAAATTTTTGAATCCGGCTAGACATTTTAGCCGGATTCAAAAACTTGAATCGGAACTGACCCAAAAACATTATGTCCAAAACCAAACCAAAAGTTTACAAATATTTGTTGAGTCCAATTTAGTCGAAATCTATCATATATATATCTAAAAATTCACAAACAACTCTAAATTTTACATTGAAAGTTTCATATTAATTAAAAATGTTTCTGTTACAAAAACAAAACTAAAAAATATTGCAAAAATAATAACAAAATTGTTAGCAGAAAGATCTTGTCGGATTGAATCTATTCGTGTCGATTTTATTAGGCCCAGGTCTATTCGGATCAGTTCTTTTTGGTTTCAATTCTTTCAAGTAGAAGAGTTTTGGATCCAACAAATATTTGTAAACTTTCGGTTTGGTTTTGGACCGAATATTTTTGGGTCAGTTCCAATCCAAGTTTTTTAATCCGGCTAAAATGTCAAGATTAGGTCTAGATATTTTAGCCGGATTCAAAAACTTGGATCGAAACTGATCCGAAAATATTCGGTCCAAAACCAAACCGAAAGTTTACAAATATAAAATTTTGGATCTGTATTGAGTCCAGATATTTAGCATCTGAATAGGATATGAAATATCCAAACTCCATTTGAAAATTCCTTAAAAATACACATACTATATTTTCTTTGCTGAAAAAATACACGAACTTTTTATGTTTCCTAAAAAATACACGAACTAATTTTGGTTGTCCATAAAATACATGAACTTTTTATTCAGAGTTAACGGCGTCTAACGGCGTCTTACTATTCTGTTAGTCACTGTTTACACCGTTAAAATCGAGGTGTGAAACCTTCAAAATTCAAAAGTTCGTGTATTTTATGGACAATCAAAATTAGTTTGTGTATTTTTTGGGAAGCCAAAAAAGTTCGTGTATTTTTTCAGCAAAAGAAATTCAGTTTGTGTATTTTAAAGGAATTTTCCCTATATATATATATATAGCTAAAGAATGTTCTTCAGTAGCCAACAAGCTACTTCCTGTTTGTATATGCTTACAACTTTGATTTGCTGAACAGACAAACCACGTTCCTTCAACAGATCCATCGCCGCAATTATGGTACCGCCTATTATACAAGTAAACCCATCTTGTCACACGCATAGAGAAAGCTACTAAAGCTACACTTCTAGTTATGAAACATTCGGTATTATATCTGAGGCACATCAAAACACTAACTACATCACTTGTTCTACTATGATGGTGGCTATATTTCTTACCAGTAGCAAGCATTGGATCCACCAAAAAGACTCTCGAGTTGTCGGGAAATTCATCAGGCAACCTGAAGAAGAACACGTATCAAAGCTGTCCCCCCATAAACGATTCAGTACATACTACATAATAATGATGTGGAGAAGTTCTTACTTGTTGAGGTACACCGAAGGCAAAAGTGTTTCCTCGTCCCGACTTATTCCTGGGGTAAGAAAGGACATCATAAGCTATATTAGATTAAACGTTTCTTTTGATATCTTAACTTCAGGCAAGCAAGAGATGTTATATTTTACCTAAGTGATATATTTTATTTGCAGGCAAAACTGTTGATGCGTGTTCTACAAGAGCAAGACCAGCTCTTAAAATCGGAACAACCTACACGGATACAAAAGCGCAAGAACAAGAAATGATTTTTATGGATTGAGAAGAAAAAAAAAAGAGTTTAGGGAAGAGACAAACCGCTATAGGCTCTCTAGGATCAATGAATTCAACAGAAGCAGCAGCACCCATTGGAGACATGATTTCTCCAACAACAGTTGGCTTTACACATCACATAGCGGAAAAAGATCAAGAAAAAAAAAAGAGAGATGTGAAACTTTAGTCTGAAACATAACGCACCAGCCACTCTCGAGATGCTTCATACATCAATAGTCTCCCTAGTTCAGCGATTGCACTCCCTAAAAGAATGCTCAAAAGAAGAGTCAGATTTTATAATAAAGACACAATACTTTTCACTGTACACAACAGAAAACATGTCTCTCAAATACTCATCCTAACAGGGGTAGTTAGAATCTGCACTAACACTCTCTCAAACACTACTAATCTTATAATACTCACTGAAAATGGGACAAGGAGTTTGGTCATTTCTCAGGACAGAGATCCAGTGTTTGATCAAAGGATGTGGTGGCACAAATACCTGCAAAGAAAGGAAAAAAAAACAAGAATTAGTCCAACTTTTCACTTTTGAAATAAAGAGGTTATATATTAGTTCATTATTTTATACAACTACGGATTCAAGACTTTCATTAGTTAATACTTTCTAACTCTCCTCATGGAGAGAATTGTAAGAAGAGCATTCACATAGTGATTGACTGGCTCCAATACAGTGTTAAATTTAGAAAACAACAGAGAATCAGTTAATTGGTTCTCTCACCTTCTACATATTATATAGTTTATTCATTCTTCAAAAGACTTTTGTTCATTTATTAATATAAAAACAAAAACAAAAAAAAATTAACCAAAAACAAAAAAAAATATGACTAATTCCAAATAAATTTACCAGCATCCTATTGCTTCCTTTGATCGAGCCTTCCGACGCCGCCATTTTCGCTCTTACCGGAATACTCCTCCGAGAAGGAGAAGCACCCAGAGTCTATATAATTCGAAATTCGAAAATCAAAATGAATAATATATCGAAAAGGATACCACTCGAGAAGTTAAAGGAGAAGAGAGAGGAATGATTAGGCATTATTACGCGGCCGCATTGTTGTTGTCGAGGAGCAAAACGCAGCGTTTCAGAGTAACACCGGAAAGCGTTACCGCTAATTGAGCACGACGCCATTCACGGCGATGTTCGAATTCTGGTCTTAGATGAAGAAATTTGAGAAAGACAATCGACGATAGAGCGATAGATAATAAACCGGCCGTCACAAACTGTACCGAATTAGTATTTGGTTACATCGGTTTACTAATTGAGCTTTATATTTCCTTTTTTTCAGAAACCCATTGGGCTTTAGACACCTCTCGGTATTGCCCACCTCTACGATCGAATGTGCTGTTTGAATGATCTGTGGGCATGTTGGTTGATATTTTGTGTTTCTTTTTGGGAAAATTCCTTTAAAATACACAAACTGAATTTCTTTTGCTGAAAAAATACACGAACTTTTTTGGCTTCCCAAAAAATACACAAACTAATTTTGATTGTCCATAAAATACACGAACTTTTGAATTTTGAAGGTTTCACACCTCGATTTTAACGGTGTAAACAGTGACTAACAGAATAGTAAGACGCCGTTAGACGCCGTTAACTCTGAATAAAAAGTTCATGTATTTTATGGACAACCAAAATTAGTTCGTGTATTTTTTAGGAAACATAAAAAGTTCGTGTATTTTTTCAGCAAAGAAAATATAGTATGTGTATTTTTAAGGAATTTTCAAATGGAGTTTGGATATTTCATATCCTATTCAGATGCTAAATATCTGGACTCAATACAGATCCAAAATTTTATATTTGTAAACTTTCGGTTTGGTTTTGGACCGAATATTTTCGGATCAGTTTCGATCCAAGTTTTTGAATCCGGCTAAAATATCTAGACCTAATCTTGACATTTTAGCCGGATTAAAAAACTTGGATTGGAACTGACCCAAAAATATTCGGTCCAAAACCAAACCGAAAGTTTACAAATATTTGTTGGATCCAAAACTCTTCTACTTGAAAGAATTGAAACCAAAAAGAACTGATCCGAATAGACCTGGGCCTAATAAAATCGACACGAATAGATTCAATCCGACAAGATCTTTCTGCTAACAATTTTGTTATTATTTTTGCAATATTTTTTAGTTTTGTTTTTGTAACAGAAACATTTTTAATTAATATGAAACTTTCAATGTAAAATTTAGAGTTGTTTGTGAATTTTTAGATATATATATGATAGATTTCGACTAAATTGGACTCAACAAATATTTGTAAACTTTTGGTTTGGTTTTGGACATAATGTTTTTGGGTCAGTTCCGATTCAAGTTTTTGAATCCGGCTAAAATGTCTAGCCGGATTCAAAAATTTGAATCAGAACTGACTTGGAAATATTTGGTCCAAAATCAAACCGAAAATTTACAAATATAAAATTTCGGACCTGTATCATGTGATAGAGAATGTGTTTTTTTCAGGTCTTTGGGTCGGGTTTGGGCCGTTTTTCTCCGGATCTGGATTTTTCAGATCGAAAATATCTGGTCCAAAACCAAACCGAAAGTTTACAAATATAAAATTTTGGATATGTATTGGGTCCAGATATTTAGCCTCTGAATAGTATATGAAATATGCAAACTCCATTTGAAAATTCCTTAAAAATACACATACTAAATTTCCTTTGCTGAAAAATACACGAACTTTTTAGACTTCCCGAAAAATACACGAACTAATTTTGGTTGTCCATAAAATACATGAACTTTTTAATCAGAGTTAACGGCGTCTAACGGCGTCTTACTATTCTGTTAGTCACTGTTTATACCGTTAAAATCGAGGTGTGAAACCTTCAAAATTCAAAAATTCGTGTATTTTATGGACAATCAAAATTAGTTTGTGTATTTTTTGGGAAGCCAAAAAAGTTCGTGTATTTTTTCAGCAAAATAAATTCAGTTTGTGTATTTTTAAGGAATTTTCCCTTTCTTTTTCTACCAGATCGAATAGTTTTGTCTGTTGGTTGAGTTTAAAAACTTTAGATATCGTTTTTCATGACACACTGTTCTTATTATATTCATGGATACCAATCTCTCTTGGGGCAAAGATAAAGAGTTAAAGCCCATGAACCAAAAAGTCAGTCGTTGCTCTTTTGCGGTCGTAGCAAACAAGTTTTTTTTGCTAAAATCGTAGCAAACAAGTTATAGTCTAGGATTTATTTTTGCAGGATCGTATGTGCATTTGCCTGTGTTAATTGATGTGCGTTCTCTAACATTAGTCAGCGTTGATTAATTTAGATTTGTTTGGTTTTCATGTCCACAATTTGATGAGTCGATAACATTAGTTTATTACATATCCATATAAAACCAACAAAAGTACAACGAAAAAAAACATAAAATGATGATCGTATGACCAACCATATAGCGATGTTACGTATACTTCGACGTATTAGGCGTCGAGGGTGTCTCAACATCATCGCCACCGTCAGCAACAACCACACTTGATTGCACACTCTTGTAAGTATACCTTCTGGCCACAAATACAAAGAAGCATATATTTGCAGCGGTCAAAGCGGCTATCGTCCAGTAAAACCGGTCCAAGCGGCTGCTATTAAGATCTTTCCCAAACAAGCTCTTTCCGGAGATTTCTTCAGCCAAACGATCAGTCACCGTCATCAAAAGATTGTTAACAAAGCTAGCCGCACCAACCACACTAAGGTAAAGTCCTATGCCTAAACTTCTCATAGAATCAGGAACTTGGTCATAGAAATATTCTTGAAGACCCACAAGGGTAAAAGCGTCCGCTATACCTATAACTATAAATTGAGGAGCTAACCATATAGCATTCATGGGCACGTAATGTTGCTTAGTATAATCCAATCTTTTTCTCTCTACCAAAGCAGCAATTATCATGGCGAATAAGGAGAAAACCATACCGGTTCCGATTCGTTGTAGAATGCTAATACCTCTTTCTTTTCCTGTGATGCGTCTCGAAAGTGGTACAAGAATTTTTTCATAGACTGTTACGGAGATGATCATGGAGAGAGCTACGAGGGCAAACATGGAAGATGGAGGAACTATGAAGTTGTGACCGATGTGTCGGTCCATGATAATGGCTTGCTTGATGAAGAATGTTGTGCTTTGAGTGGCACATATGCCAAAGGCTAATGTAAAGAACCATATTGGAATCATGTTGATGAGTAGCTTTAGTTCTTCTACTTTTGTTACCGTTGCTAGTTTCCATGGACCATCCTTCTCGACCATAGCATTCTCGATTCCTCGATTTTCGATAATGGCTGCTTTGTCTAAAAATCTGCAAATCGTATAGGAATTAGTTCCATGTATGGATGCAAAAAAACCTGTTATAGTTGAAAATTAAGTTTTTAATCCTGATAAACAATTAAAAATAAAAACAAATCCCAATCCTCAAAAGCTTGAAAGTTAAAATTTTGTGCCATTAAGTTATATGTTTAAAGAATATTTATAACTTTATAAGTAATGCTTTTAAAATAAAAGTGTGATGAAAACAAAACCATTTACATCTGAATGATTCTTGGGCATTTTTAATCAATTTTTTAAATAGGTAAAAAACTTACAAATCATATATATAAACCAGGGCTCTAATTTTTTATTATATGGAGACATCAGATTGGGCTTTGAGGCAGTTGCATCGTTTATTCTTTCCTGAACCAACTATGAATAATTCAACCGATTCAACCCAAAAAAAAATCCTAAACGTTTTTAACAAAAACTAGATTTGTGTTTTGAAAAAAAAAACTGAATTCAAATAGAGATGTAACAAATCCGTAAATTATATTAGATTTTACTTTGTTTACTATTATTGCTATTCAATAACCAAAACCGAACCAAAACCAGAATTGAACATATATATAGTTGTAACTTGTAACCTTATTTGAGAAAAAAAATTGTAACTTTTTTTTTGCTAAAAAAAGAAAATTATAACTTGTAAACTTACTTAAGGTTTTCTGTGCGGGAAAGAAGCCGTCCTTTAGTATACTCTTCTATAGACAACTCATGAAGAAGAGAAGAATCATTAGGACGAGGAAGATGTCTTTTGGCAATGGCAGCAACAAAGACTTGCAACATCGGTGTCAAGGGGCTACCAGAAGGTGGACGATAACGATAGAACGGTTTACCAATAAGGAAGACCAAAAGCGATGTAGCCATGACTACGGTGAGTATGATACCAGCCACACCCCAACCAATATGGTCCTCTATATAGACGACTATAGTCACGGCGGTTAAAACACCAGCGCATAGACCGGCGCTCCACCAGTTAAAGTAAGACATTTTCATTTTCCGCTCTTCAGGATGGTCGTCTTCGAATTGGTCAGCTCCAAAGCTCTCAAGGGATGGCTTATGACCTCCAGTGCCTATGGAGATTAAGTATATTGCGATGAAGAAGGCTATTTCGTGGGCTCTCCTTGGCTCAACACACACTTCTTCATGACAAGGTTTCAATCCCGGTATAAACCAAGACAATGTTAACAGAATCAAACCCTGTACATTGGAAAAAAAAATATCAACAAAGATAAGAAAATAGAAGAAACAAACCATCAAGTTTTGACTGATCTGAAATTAAATATAATACTATAAACAAGGTGCATATTTAAAACGCGACCGTCTCAGAAAAACTCAAAAACTTATCAAATATGTATTATCAGAAACATAAGAGAACAAGAAAAACAAACCATCAAGCTTTGACTGATATCAAATTATATAACATAAACAACGTATATAATTAGAACGTGACACTCGCAAAAATAATTAAAAACTTCGTGAAAAATATATATTATCAGAAAATTTTAAAACAAGGGTCCCAAATATTTTAAAACCGTAAGTTTTGTTCGAATCCATCGGTAGCACGCACATGCTAACAGACAGTTTGGATATAAAATATCAATAACACTTTTAACATTTGGAGTATTATTGGACCGGTTATGAGAATATATGTATGCAAGAGATGCTACTATATATAAAAGGCCCACACCAAAACAACTAGAAAATGTATATATATAAATAAGGTTTTCAACAAAATAAATAAATAACTAAGGTTTGTATTTTAAATATTGAACTGAGTATCAGATTTTCGAGTACAAGATATTACCATAAGGTAGATGATGGTTGCAAGTAGGACAGTGGCATAACGGCCGATATAAGCATCGGCGACGAAGCCTCCTAGAAGAGGCATTAAAGTGGTGACACCAGACCAGTAGTTTGCATTTCTTACTGCCATCTTAAGATCTTGGTGAAGAATGGTCGTTAAGTAGACCACTAAGCTCGTCGAGATCCCAAAGTAACTTAGCCTCTCACTGAACTCGATTGCTGCATATACATATATATCAAGCAAGAAGATTATATTGTAAATATTTTATACAAAGAGTCTCTACACAAAGTTTATATACAAACCAATGATGAAGAGTGCAGCTTTCCAAGCTCCGGTTCTAGCCCGAACAGGAATCTCTCCTCTACTATCGAGAGAAGAATCAAGAACCCATTTTTGTTGATCATCGTATGACTCTATATCGTTCTTGCTCTGCTCCATAACTTTTTGTATTGATGATTGAGAGATAGAGTGAGTGGTCTGAGAGAGAGAGGATTGTTGATGTGTAATGTGTTTGTGGAGAAGCAATCTTGGTTCTCTTTATAATGGATAACATTCGCTATGTTGACTCTTCTTGTTTAGTGCTTCAAGATTCTCTAAAAGCAATTAACCACGAAAAAGACAAGTTAAGTTGACAAAAGAAGACACGTACGTAAGAACTTAGCTACTACTCTGGTTCTTTAATATATACGTACATAAAAAGGTTCACATTTAATTTCACACGATTCTTCTTCTTACGCCTATAGCTATAGTTTTAGTACTAAAGTTTATACAGCAGATACATGGAAGTATAATGATAGTGAAGTTTTGATTACGCTCAGATAAGTACAAATCTCGGTGTGATGTGGTACACATCTTTTTCCAATCGGTCACCCTTTCAGATTGTAATTTATGTGCTTTGTGGACCTCACGAGTCTCATAAATGAAGTTGAAATTCCTATTAACTCCAAAGTTTACGAGAGTTAGAATTAGATCAAATTTAATCGAAGTGTTCTATGATCTTGAATGAACTAAATCAGAGATATTTGATGATTTTTCTTTTTGGAACACTAGAGATTTGATGACCATATGTGATTTTTGTTCAACAACTTTGAGCTAAAAAAACAATAAATAATTTTATACTCCAACCAAAAGTGAAACAAAACTAAAGTACAAATACGTTTTCTCTAAAATACAAACATTTTCCAATCATGAGTAAAAGATTATTAAAGCTACAAAAAATATGTCTGTAAAATATAAAATAATTAACTTTTAAAAGTTTAATAAAAAACTCATAAAATATACTCAAACCTAGAACCAAAATAAAATAATTACAGTCACAAACAAACTTTACTTTGCGTAATTGTATATCAAAAGATATAAAGTCACAACTCCTAATTAGATCTTAGAGCAAACTCACCGAATAAAAAACTAATAAGAGGCTGTCAATTTCTTTATATATAGATTTAAGATAATTTCACTATTGTGATTTTTAAAAGACCAAAACCGATGACAAAACATCATTTATAAATTAAATATCTGATAGAGTTCTAACATTATCTCATTTGAGACATCACTCTTTACATTTTTAAACTATAAAATTAAAAATCATTGTTAAATATCTATCTTCATGGAAGTGCTCTTAGTCCTACACCTACCTCAAAAGAAGCTTAACATGGATTTGTCGCTGTGCAAATATTATACGAAAATCTTATGGATCCTGAAGAATCTATATATCATATAGATTTGATGCCTGTAGTGTAGATTCCCTCTTGGCAACCACCAAGACAGCTTTTAAGAGTAGAGAGTTAAAACTTAAAGCCATCACACAAAACTTCTCATTCACATGATTCCAAATTACCAAAACTTTGGTCCAGAAGATTCTGGAGAAACCCCTTGTAGGCCTCTAGGATCTGATCCTAATGTCTACAAAGAGAAACCCTTGTAAACTCCTGCAGTTTTTATTATAAATGTTAATACAATAATACAACTACCTTTTAACTTGATTAATTTCCTCTTAAGCAACGTTTGAATCACTTGTTTCTGAAGTCTCGTTGGAGGAAAACACGACCAGTAAAACTATTTAAACTTCGTAAAATAACAATTTTCATTCTTTAATTACTTCAAAATCAATCTCAACTCCATGATTGAGCAAAAAAAAAAGAATCTATAGTTAGGTAGATATTACCCAAAATAGTTAGGATTACTAATTGATTTATCATCATTTCTGAGTTCCCTTACGTATCTTCTTAAGATCATACATAAAATTCAGCAATAACAAAAAGATTTTGCCGCCATGTTTGAAAATTATTTTTTTATCACTATCATCTCATCTATTAATGGTGTTGTTAACCACTACCACCACATTACACGATCAATATTGTAATATATTACTACTTTAAGTCTATAATCACTCGTGAGAAAGGAAAAATGGAAGAAGCACACTTAAGCATAATCATATAACTGCAACTGTAACAGTAACCATCACATGTTAATTAACTAGGGGATTAATTATGCTTAATACTGTAACCCCCATCCAAATTAGTGACGTCATACGATCAGTATTGTACTCTATTACTACTATAATAAATCTATTATAAACTCACGATAAAGGATGAAAAGGAAGAGATACACTTAAGCATAATCATATAGCTCCAACTGTAACAGTAATCATCACATGTTAGTTAATTAGTGGGTCAATTATGCTTAATACTGTAACCCCCATCCAAATTAATGACATTTTTACGATCATTATCCTCTACTTCTAGAGTGATTCATATAGCCTTTTCTAGAAACTCTTATATAGATATGTGGTTAGGGAGACCAATTCAAGTTTTAAACTTAAGTGGCTGTTGCTAGCTTGTTGGGGATCATTGCCACGAGAAAGTTGTGAATCTTTAGTGGATGGGCTACCAAAACCAAATACATCATTCCCAAACTTTGAATATTTAAGTAAGGAAATAATAGTAATTAAAAATAATTATTGTTTAATTAAGAGTCAACTCTTATCATGAATGAAAATAATGGAAATCTGAGGTTGTGGTTGAGGAAAGTGGATTACCTTTTCACATAGTGCTGATACCAAGATTGTCTGATTATGGTTCTAACTCAGTGACAGTTAAAATAAAAATATGAATGAGTAGAAAAACAACAAGTAGAAAAATGTGTACAAAGACAAAAGTATTGAAAATAAATATTATTACTTTCATTCAATATTAATTTTGATAAGAAATGTTTTTGTTCTATATTTCCTTAAACCCAAAAAATAAAGAGTGATAAGAAATCATATGTATCAAATGTTTTTCATAAATGATGTAGTTTTTAAGGAATGAATAGAAATTGACTATTCTTTTTAATTTCATTTGTCACCATTTAAACCTTAAATAGAGACATCAAAGTCATAGGGGATTGTGGATTATTACATCTTCAGCTTCAAATTAAAATAATATAGAATATATTTTGTGTGAAAATTTTATTTTCTTTTTGGACACAGTTAATTAACTTTCATATAGTAGTTCATTTTTGACTCATTCAATATAATTTTCATTTTCAGTGAATGAAAAGAAAATATAAGAACACTGAATAAATGAAAGAAAAGTTCTCCCATTACTCTTTTTAGTGGTTGAATCGGAGGTTTAGAAACACATCAGAGAATATATTTTCTAAAAGCTATATTTTTCTAATATATATCCTCAAAACCAGTGTCTACAAAATACGATGGAACCAAGATGTGAAGTTACACAATTCTGTGGCATTTCTTGTCTTGGAGGCTCATAGTTCATTTCTTCTATCATTTGAATAGACTTCATTGATGCTTTATATTTCATATTCTATTATGTAAAAATCTTGATAATTGAATAAGTTAATAAGATGAGAAAAAATATTACACTTTAAAGGTTTACTCCAAACTTATTATGGTATCGGATTTTTCGACACTAATCCTAAAAGGTTATGAATATCTAATCGATTTTTATTTTACTTCTTTTTTTAGACTTTGTTTTCTCGAACTCTTGTTCAATGGAATTTTTTTTTAAGATAGCTGCTTTGAGTTTCATTAGGTAACGGTTTTATTTCATATATGATTTCTTTCTTCATCGTATTTCTTTTAACAGAATTTTTTTTTAAATGTTCTCGGTTTTTAGGGTTTTACATTATGCTTTTATTTTTATCCATTATGAAAAAAGAGAGAATACATGGTTTTATACTACAAAGAAGACTACATTTTCATGTGATTAGCTATCTACTATAAATCTGATGGTGATCATGAAGATGTTTAAGATTGGTGATTCCGATGGATATATATGGATCCATATGTTGCAGTACTTTGAGCATGGATCAGATGGGTTTGTTCAGTCTACTTGGTGGCATGAGACGACGAAGGTGCACAACTACTACAGTGTTGAATTCTTCATGGAATCGATTGTTCAGTCTACTTGGTGGCATGAGACGATGAAGGTGCACAATTGATACAGTATTGAATTATTCATGGAATCGATGACCGCATTAAGATATAAACGTTATTGATGGCTTTATGGAGGAGTATAAACACCATAAAAATTATCTGATGATTGTCCAATCTCACACGTGTTACCACATATAAATTTCCGGGACGTGATAATATTTGGAGATTTTAGAAATTACGAGATTGCCCAAAAAAATATTTGGACGTAACCCTTATGAAAAATATTTTTATGCATAATTTTTTTTGGTTAAATCTGTTATGTGTAAGTTATGTTTACTATTCTGTTATATAAAGAATTTGATAGACAAATTACGTATTTGTATAAATAAGTCTATTGCCTATGTTAATGAAGATTAGAGAACTATTCTACTTCTTAAGTTTCCTTTAAACTTATTATTTATCACCACCATGTATATACATTTTTCACTATATACATTTATAGAAAAGACTAGTCATAAAATTCGGAAAATCCATAAATAATTTAAGATAAATATTAATATAAGTTATAATTTGGAAACTAATATATATATATATATATATATATATATATATATAAATCTTTAAAATTTTGAGATAAAAACAAGTGTTTATCATGCTTTGTCCAAAACTGACCCTATCATACATATAACAAATGTATGCTCTGGCGATAGGACCACCAAAAAGATTACTCTGCGAAGGAAAACTCAAAATACATATAGTGGACTGTGCATGCATGCTTTAACAAAAAGTCTTGTTAAGGTCTCTATCAAGAATAGATACCATTTTGTCCAAAGCTAAGAATAAATAGCACATGGTGATCGTGCTTGAAAATTGTTTTTGAAAGATCTTGCTTGAAATTTCTTTAATAGAATTTATAATTTACCTAAGAGATTCTGCTATTCTTTCATTGACAAGCCGTTTTCCTGTCCGAATATACTCTTAGAAGTCAGTGCAAAAAAAAAAAAATACTCTAAGAAGTCTTCCTTTCTATTCCCATTTCTATTCTCGTGTTGAAATTGATGTTTGGAAGAGAAATAGAGGGGGCAGATATGATTTCCACACGATAATTGATTGAGAAAAACTACTAAACTTCTTCCACTAATTACAGTCTTGTGTAATGCATGACGAAAACAGAAAGAGTAGAAAGCAAATTAATGGATCATAAGAAACACATGTTATAGACTTATATAACAAAAACGATGATTGATTGCAGACTTAAAATATAGATTAAAGTTTTTAGTTGAATTAGTCAAGATAGATCATCATTACCTTACAATAAAAATTCTACGTTTGACAACGGAGCAGGTCGACTCACTTAGTCACTTTGGCACGAGTTACTAACCTAATTTTGATCTAATATTATATTTTCAAAATGATTTTATCGCACTTAACTCTCGTTAGAATTATACCGGTTAAATTTGTTATTGTTCTTAATGATATAATTCTAATCTACTAATTTAGGATCCTAATTTTTATCTACTATTAATAAGTCATAGTAGAATCATTTAAAAGAATTATTTAATACGAAATATTTGATTATTTACGTTAATAATAAACCAAATATAAATTTAAACTTTTTTAATTATAACATAATTTCTTGAGAAAGAATCTAATAAGATCTTACTAAAAGTTTAACTATTTTTATAAAATAGCGCATTAATTAATTTTATAATTAATAATATAATACTATCATAAATAAATATTAATTAAAAATTTATTCTAAAACAAGAAAATATAAATTCTATACTATTTTATAAATTTTAAAATTATAACTTGTATTATATAAAAATAGAAGTGAATTATGAGTTAAATATGACAAATTATATTAAATAAGTAAATTAATAAAATTTATTTTAAAAATTGGTTCACTTAAAATATTATCACTCATCATTAAAATTTGTTAAAATTCGTAAACTATATAATATTTTTATACAAAAATAAATTTATTAACATATGTTAAACTTTTATATCTACAACTATATGTTATCTCTTTATTTTTTTTGAAACTCTCAATAGTATATTGTTTGAAAATGTTTATATACAAATATATAATGGTATATAATAACCTTTAGTTCGTAAATTATTTTATAAATATGTTATTAGAAAACTATGAAATTTTAATAATTCATTTACAATATTAATGACAAATCAAATTTTAACTATAAATTTATTTATTTTATTCTAATTATGAAAAAATCTGTTGAGAAAAATTTAGAAAACATTACCAAAAGTTCAACATAGAAAACATTACCAAAAGTTCAAATATTCTTTATAAAATAATGTATTAATGTAGTAAAAATTTCAAAATTGATGTAATCTCTCAGACTTAAAAATACTTGTCTAATTTTTTTAAAGTTTTCTTGACAAAATATATTATTTTAAAAAATAAATATTCAAACTAAAAATGATAATACTTTAAATTTTATAAAAGATAAAATCATAAATAATAAATAATAGCCTTTTGAAATGCACCACAAAAAACTATATACTGTATGTTGTAAAAATTAAAGTAATATAATATATTGAAATCTTAATTAAAAATAAAATTTAATATCATAACATCCAAAAATATCCTCTATCAACAATATTTACTAAAATAATATGATAAATGCTACCATATATAAAATTTACTAAAATAATAGAGCAATACTATTTAAACAAAATAGTGTTTTTACTTATAAATCCTCAAAATACAAAGTTGATGTTTGTTAAAGTATATTATTTAAAACACAACATGTAAATATAAATGATCTTGAACATATATAGTTTCTATAATATAAATAAATAAAGTTTAAAAATGTATTATATGCAAAAAAATATAAATTAAAGAAAAACATATTTTGGAGGAAGTTCTCGATTTGATTATTTCTGATTTTTATTTATTGTACAAAACTCCAAAATATATTTGTAATTAAGAAAATAAAAACAAAGTAAAAATGTATTAAACAAATAAGTATATATTAATAATACTGAATAAAAAATATAAGTAATAATATTATAAAGTTACACATAATATATAACACTAAAATAAAAATTATATATTTAAAACATTTGTGATAATATACAATATATTTATAGAGTAAAACAGTATCTGTATAAGCGTGCAAGTCAAAATCTAGCCTATGTTATTGTTACTTACACAAAAATACAAGTTCTGGTAGATAGTGATAGCCATCAGGCATCAGGGGTCTAGTGGGCCTTTTTCATATTTAGTTAGTTAGCCACTGGGGCCTTTTTCATATTTTGCATTAGAGCCCAAGAAGATTTCGACGGAGGCCCAATATCTACACATCGAAGGTTTGTATGCGTAATAGGGTTATGTATAAATACAGAATCGAAACCTCTGCTTCAAGTCAAAAAAACAAACAAGGGAGGAGGAGGAGACATGATGGCGAATTCACAGACGGTTATGCTTGTGATCAGATCAGCACGGCCGACATTTCGAAACAACCGCGATAAAGTGGCTTTCGTAGTCCACGCTTCCTTCGTCACCTCTGGTTTCAGACTCGTCGCGATCGGACGGCCTGCGTTCGCTGCAGACGCTCTAACTTCCTCTCCTACTCAAGGTTCCTATTGTGTTTTACTATTTTAGGGTTTAGGATTCCTTATTTTAAGTTTTGTAGGCGAGATTGGACGAGTTCGATTATTTAGGTTTTCCGTTGTTAGGGTTTAGGATTATGATTGTTGATTTTGTAGGCGAGGTTGGGATCGAGGGGTGGAACGAGTTTGAGGAGTACGCGTTTGTGTATGCGAAAGGATCGAAGAAGTTTCTAGTTAAGTGTTTTGCGATAGAGGATAAGCTTCTTGTTGATGCTGTAGATGAGGGTGGAAAAGAACCTGCTCATCTCGAGATAGAGTATGTTGTAATCGTGCCCTCTTTGTTTGTTTATGCTTGATGGTGATTAGAGTCTTGATTTTACTTTGTTTTTTTTGTTCAGAGTTGATAAGTATGCTGCTGAGTCTGGAGTGGAGGGTGATTACGATGCACAGTTCAACAACTTGGAGAAGTTAGTCACTGATTTGCAGAATCAGATTCTCTACAAGCTTGATGAAGGACTTAAACCTGTTGTTGCTTCTACGTCCCAGACCAGGTAGATCCCCCATTAATTACAGTTACAGTAAACATAGGTTTGTTCTGATAGATGTGATTGCATAGGACTGTCTCTTTAATGTGCAGAAGAGACTACTAGTATTGTGAAACTTATATTTATGGTGTGAAGCATTTGTTAGTAGTTGGACTAGAATGATATAATGATTTGATGATTTTTAAAGTGTATTTTTAAGACTTTATCATATTTGTGGCTTGTAGTTCGGAGAGTAACAAAGTGTCTGAGCCTGGATATTACAGTCGAAGGTGGCCTGTTCCAACAGGCCCTCCGGTCTTTGGTGGTTTTGGCGATGGGAGGAGCATGCTTGTAGGACCTAATGATACTCGCATGTTTCCCGGATTTGGTGATCATCCTAACTTCATGATACCACCACAACCGTAAAATCTCTCTCCCTCTCTTGCATCGTTTTCTTTCACACAAATGCACATACACAGCTCATATAGTTGAACACAAGAAAAGTTCTAAAAGAAAGAAAAAAAAGAAAAGTTCTCAACTAAACATAGATTCTTTTGGTTCTGACAGGGGTGTCCCACCTCCTGGTGTTCGGTATGATCCACGTCCACATAATGGCCCAGATTTTGGCCCAGGTTTTAAGCCAGGCCCGTTCAGAAGGTATGTAGTCTATTTTTTCTTTACTAAACGAATAAACTCCACAATCAATTCTTGATATCTGACGCTTGTTTTTCTCAATTTTGATAGGCCTCCTCCAAGGAGGCCAGAAGATGTTCATCCCGATCTTCAGCATTTTCGCCGCGGTTATGATGCAGGCTATATAGGCGGTTATGATGCATTCTATAGATTAGCCAATATGCAGTCTAAAGGAAAGCCATCTTAGAAGAAAAAAAGAAGTACAAATTCATCTTTGTTTTAATGCTATAAGCTATATTTGCTTTGCTTTTAGTCAATATTTCCCTAGCTGTTTATTTCTTTCTTTGTTTCTGTTGCATAGCTGCTTTATTTTTATAACTCCCTCTGGTTAGCGTCTTGAATCAATTCGCCTGATAGTTTAAAAGATTGAACATTATCTCAACCCACTATGCTTCTGGTTTTATGAATTTATTTACCGATGATACATGCGTCTTGGTGGCTGTTCCAATCGACATCATGCATGGATTGTATAATTGGTGTTTTAGCTTGTTAAAACTTGTTTAGGTATCCACTATAAGGAACCGTTGAAATTTAGTTTTCTCAGTGTCTTGTTGTTATCGTGCGTTTGGTCTTAGAGATGTTGTTTGCTCTGGCGCCGAAAGGCCCATTTGCGATTCACTCGAGCCTCCTGCATCGTTGTGTCCCTGATTCGTTTTTTCCACTAGAAGAAAAAGAAAAACGGTTTGGCAACAATTAGATCACAATCTTACGAATGGGGGGCCGACTTCTTTCCTTTGCCAAACAAAAGTCTTGCAGAAGTTCTACTATTACTTGAGCATGTTTAAGCTTAGCCCATTAATAACAGTATATGCCTCACTATTCTTATCAGTATCCATACGCCCAGCTACTTTCTCCTCTGTCTCAATTCGCTAATTTTCTACAAAATGGCTAATCTCACCATAATGGTAAGCTGAAAACTAAACATAACCATTATCTCTTCAACTAAAAATCTACACTATTAATTCATGTATTTAAAAATTCTGAATGTAGTTAAAGAAATTATAATTTTTTTTCTTCTCAATGCATTTCTGTTTTGCTTTGATAAACTGTGGAAGTTTTTCTTATAAAATATTCCAACTTTTGTCCCCAATAGTCAATGAGACAATGACCAATGGAGAAGGCATTCCAACTGTCCATGTGATTTCTCTAACGTGGAACTTATTTTAATTATTTTGGATATGTACAAATTGTTTAAGCGAGCCCACCGCATGTTCATGTGAAGATCACATGGAGTGGTTCCATCAACAAAAACTTGCCGAAAATACTTGAAATGGTTAGCAAGGAAACTAAACATTATAACAAGATGCTTGTACATATTGTATTCTGGTATTGTATAAACCAAAAACACAAGAATCTCCTCGATTCTATTTGTCTGCGTGTGTCAACAACTACTATTGAACTTAATATATTGATATGATTTCAAATACAAATACAACAAAGAAAGAAAAGAGTTCACTTTATTAAAAGCATAAATTGCGATTATTATTTTTTATCGAACATATGAGATCACAGCCTTTTGTTTAGTCCTTGACAACGGTGACCGGGCAAGGGGCGTGTTGAATCACAAAGCTGCTTACGCTTCCCATTATTATCCTGTTTCAATATTTAAACTAATTAGAGTTTACGAAAAAAAAAATTAAACTAATTAGTCATCTACACACTTTGAAAAAAAAAATTATACACTTGCAGGGAGAAAAATGTTAATCTTGGAAACTTCATGAAAAATATAAGAGATATGTATGTTACAGGTGTAACCATTGATTAGATTTCAGTTTTAGAATAACTTGGAAGGGCTAAATAGTTTGTTTCTTTCTTAACTATCATAGGAAGACAAAACTTTCAAAGTGAAACCTAATCTAATTTGGTTGGGAAGTTATTATCATAGAAGCTTTATATAGCTAAAATTGTTCTTCCTCCAAAAAAAAAAAAAATCTCTTAACCAGCTAAGACATAACAATTTGATTAAGACTAATTAACAAAATATTAAGAACCATCAAAATGACATGGTTTTAAGATTGTAAAACCGTGGACTCAAAGACAACGTCCCTATGTGGTATTTGTCATTATCTTCAGATGACGAATAATTTTATTAATGAACCGACATTAACAATCTAAGTTATATCACCCTTTCACGTTATAAATTTCGTATACGATTATATTACATCTAATAGTACCATGCAATCAATAAATGCCATTCTGGCTAGACATCAAATAAATAAATAATTTAAGAAAAACCTTTGAAGGGCACTGAGTCCTCTGCTTCCCATGACAATAGAATCAAGTTTGAGAGATTTAGCAGCATCAACCAGCTTCTCTCTTGCATCTCCCCAGTATATTTTCGTCACTACATGAATCTGTTTCCAATTGTATTATAAGTTTATAACCAAAGATTGCCAAAAACAATTATTTATTTTGATTAAGTCAAGAAATATATTTGTAAAAAAGAAACCTCTTTCTGCCTCGAACCAGTGTCGAGCATGTCAAGAACTGGTATATCGATTTTGACACCGTATTTCTCCATAGTCTCTGGTTCTCTAAACTCCACCAACGGTATGAGAGCTGCAGCACCAGATAAATACGGGTTAAACCGACATTTCAATCACAATGTGTTTAAAAACCCGGATGTCTAAAGAGAAGACTTACGAGAACCGGATTTGAGCCAGAGGGAGTTACGAGGTCCAGCTTCTGAGGTTGGTAACGCGTGAATGATGTAAAACGTGTCTCCTTTATCAGCTAAGTTGTCGATGGCCCATCTCAGTGCGTTCTTGCTGCTCTCCGAGAAGTCCATGGCGACTCCGATCTTCCTGTCTTTAGTCATCTTTCTTGATCAAACTTGTGATGCGTTTTTTAATTTCTTCAGGTTTTTTTTAGAGAGAGAGATGGTGAAGAATTGTGAGAAGATTGGCTTATGGCTTTGAACGTTAAAGTTACGACTTATAAGATTTGAAAAGTGAGAAAGAGAGACCAATGATGAAGTTTCCTGGATGCTTTATCTGTTGTTGGATTCCCTGTTTACATCAGAACCGTCCATGTTTAAAATATGAGATTTTATATATAATGATAAATTATACAAATTGCTAATAGTTTAAATGTAGTATTAACCACTAATATATAATTAAAGTTCAGCAACTTGGTTGAATATATGAATTTAAATTTAATATACAACTAATATTTCCACATAATTCCAAATGATCTGATCCAACATTTAAAAAGAAATGCATCACATGATATGAATAATATTATTATTTCAATAGTACATCAACATTTCTGGTAATATATTCTCAATTCATTTAATGAGTTGGTTCGCCATTGGATTAGGATGGACATGTGATCAGTCAGTTGAAAGCGCATGGTCATGAAGGTACATGTTCTAGATTATGAATTCGTTTTCAAAAGTTAATATACATGTTTAAGGTTGTTGTGTGTAGCAGATGTTTAAGTGAAATCTTATGATTCTTTTCTTGTGAAACAAATCCTGATTGTATTGCACGTCTCCGGAACTAATAAAGTGAGTTAATTTGTTTTCTCTGAAATCAATAGTTCTTGGTAATTATCGAGAAACAAACACAAAGACGGTAAATATTTGCGTTTTGCGCTTTTATATCGTGATGACTAAACTATTTAAAGAAGCAATGTAAATTAAAGATGTAAATACAAACGTAAACGCTTGTTCAAATCTAGTTGGTGAGTTCAGAAGTATCTATATTCAAGTTTTATAGTGGTACTTTTGTAGAGTTGTAGTCTATCAAGTTTTTTGATATCAAGTTTTTTGATACGATATTACTTGAAATTCTTTAGGTACACTTAGAAGTTGTATCTGATCAGAATTATACAAATCCAAGACACATCACACTTTAACTTGCAACTATAGTCTCCAGTCTCTCATGATCAAGATATTAACTTGATCCTGTTTATATACTTGTAATTACACAAGCAGTCCGCCTCCGATTTCAGTTTACTTGTCGTTCTAGGTTTATACACACATATTAATAAAACATATGATTTTGTATATTTCCAAAATAAAAACACAATTACTTATACACCTAATCATATTTCAACCAATAGAAAAATGAATTGAAGAATCTTGTTAATAAATTTTGCATTAAAATCTTAAAACGACACTTATTTTGAAATGAAAATTTTGCTCCAGAATGACAATTAAATTAAAACGGAGGGAGTAGATATTAATAGCCAACGCCCATTTTGCTTAAATGTTTGCTTTTAATGCATGAGTCTAAATGTAAACATAGAGTTCTATTTATAAAATATAGATTCGACGTCACAACCCTCAAAGTTAGTAGCTAGCCAAGATATATAAAGAGCCGAACAACTCTCACTTGATGCTATTCTTCTTGGTACTTTGTTATCCTGAGGAATACAGTGAGTTTTTCAACCTCAGCATCTCCTGCTCGACATCATGATCATCATTCATCATAGTTAGTGGGGCGGACCCACCATAAAAATTTAAGTTGGGGTCACAATATATAGGAAAAAATTATACAGGTCATTGTCAGGTATCGAACTGACTCCACATTTCTTCAAGTAGGTCCGCCTCTGATCATAGTTGATTAACAGCTCACGTAGACAGAGCTCCAACAACTGCATTGCGGACTAGTTATGTAGATAGCCACGAGTTAAAATGGCATAGTAAACTTTTCATTTGCGTCTCTAGGTTTTCTAATTGATTAAATGGATTCTTGTCCCAATCAGTACCAGCCCTGGGTACACATGTGCTCCCGGCCTGTTTAAAATATGTAATACTTCGACCTTCAAATAGTAGAAATATTTGGTAGTTTCATTGGTTTATACTTGATTCTAGTGTATTTGTAGGTGTTCGGTTTAATTCTCTCTAGCTTCATTTTTTAGTTACTAAATAATAGGCTCCAAATTTTGTTTTTGTTGCTTCCAGCCCTTTATTTTTACGGGCCGGATCTGGTCCCAATACATAATATAAGTACCTGGGTAAGGATCACACCAACTATGGTTAAGAACTTAGCTAAACATGAGAAAAGCCACTCAAATCATATGTTTTTTTCTAACTCAGGTTTTGATTCACTGTTTTGGAAATGTCTAGCTACGATTACTAACACAAGTATCTAAAAACAAGAAGTTCTAATGTAAACCAAAATTAATAATAGGTTCCAACATGCAAATTTGGCAATTCAAGTTCATCTCTGTTTTTCTTTTTTAATTACCTGGATTTTGTTGGGATGATTTGATTAGTACAGTCAAAGTTGTAAACTTGCAATCATCTTGAAGACCAACCATATTTTATACGTCGTGTAATCAGAATGCCTACTCCTAGTGGTTAATGTGTTTATGGGGCTAATTAAGTGATTTCGTATAAGTAGTACATTTGGGCTGGACTTTCTTGCTTCTTTTCTATGGGCATTTATCAGGTAATATTGAAAGATAGTTGAGTCGTAAGTAATACGTTTATTTGAATCGTAAGCGCGAACTATTGTAAGAGAAAGTATGTTATTACAGTCGGCGAAAAGAAAGCAAATTATTTTGCACATTTAGTTAATAGAAACATTTGGATTATGCTGAGGAAGATCATGAATATGAAAAATCCAAAATAGTTTCTAAGAAGTTAAATGAAAAACCTTGACATTTGAAATCACTTGAATCCATCTGCACTTGAACTTGATATAAGATAATAATGATCATTCGAAGATTTTGCGACTTCTCTCTCCAAGACGAACACTCATATTAAGCAAATCCTGACTCCGACAACCGGTGGTCTCTAGCCCTCGCCGGAAGTCTTTTCTTTTTCTTTCCTTATTTTTTCTTTGCGTCGTTCTCCTCTCCTGCACCTCTCCGATATGTGAGCATCTCTGGAGGATCTTCTGATGGTTCGGTCTCGCTCGAAAGAGACAGATCTGCTGGGTGACAGTGGTTAGTAAATGTAGTTTGTTATCCTCGGTGTATTGATGCGACGGTCTAATCTTCCACGGTCTCAAGTAGCTCCGGAGGGTTCGCTTACCTCAGAGGCGCGTGCAAAGTCGGGACTGCTGCTGCTGCGTGGTGTCTTGCCTCCGGTCTAAGCGTGTGATGGTTTGATGAGCTAGTATCCACAGTCGTCTATGGCTGTTGTGAGACTGGTCTTTGCGACCGTTCTGCTTGTTTCATTTCTCTATTAGATTCCTTTGATCACTCCTTTTTTCTTGCAGTGACGGCTGCTACAGGAGTGGAGGCTTTTTAAACAGGTTCTGGTACTTCGTCTGTCGGGTCTCGGCAGTGGAAAATGGCGAGAGCTCATGTCGTGTCCAGATGGTCTTTGGCGCGTTTGTTCATTGGTGAATCCATTTGAGGAGATAACACATCTCAGTGTCAATGGTTTGGTTGCTTGACCGTCTTGGTAGTGTTATTCTTAGTACTTAGGTGCATGTTTGGAGCTATTTGATTGTGGTGGTGGTTGCTCTCTTGATCCCATCTTCGTGACGTTATACTGATTTCAACTTGTTTGGCCAGAAGGTCAGGTATGAATTTTAAGTTCAGTCTGCGTTTAAGAGACTACGGTTGCCTCGGCTAGGAGAAGAGTGGGATGCATGAGCTCCCTTACCGGATTAACTTGTTGCGGTAGTTCTGGAGTTGCATCCAAATTTTGAATGCGTTACCAATAGTTGTACTACTTTCTGTTTAATTTCTAGTTTGATGGTAACCGTAAGAAACCTAATCGGAAAGTTGATAACAAATTTAATTAGAAAAAAGATAATAATGATCACACCACAATTTTGAACAAGTCACTAATAGTATACTGGAAACTGACAAAAGAAATAATATTATTTGACCACAGATTTAATCAGATAGTTAAACCGAATATATGTCCGGTACGAACTCCCATCCATGGTTTTCGATTGCGATGTCGCGCAAAACACGCTAAGATGAGTTGTAAACTCGAAACATAAACAAAAAGAAGGATAAAAAAGAAACACACTAGATTTGCTGCTTTGATTGCTTCTGATTAGAAATAGATTTGTTGGTTGGATAGCTCATGCAAATGTTACTGTCACGTGCGTAGGCTCCACTCTGCACATGCAGCCACACAGGACCAAGCCTGCCCAAACTTCTCAAACACCAAACTTCCGTTTCTTTTTCTGATAAACAACTTCCGTTTCTCGAGTGTGTAGTAGATCATCGCACATTTTTGCTTGTGATGTAAGCTACTTCATCTTCTTTAAAAGTTATACATGTTCTAATTGTCCCAATAATATTTTTACGCAACAAAGAAGTATTCTCAGCTACTTCATCTTCTGAAAAGTTATACATGTTCTAATTGTCCCAATAATATTTTTACGCAACAAAGAAATATTTGAAAATACGATGGTTATGTGTTTGGGATAGAAGCTGCAGCCAAATACTGTAATTTTACTTTCCGAAACAAACACAAATGTAGTACATAAAAGAGAGAAAAGTGCGACAAAGCAAAGGAGAGGACATTATGGAAACAATAAGCAATAATAAAAAGAAAAAAGAATCAGTTAAAAATATATAGTTAATATTTGCGTCTACTCTCTTTGTCCTGGAGTTCATATGAGGCATGTTGCATTTCTGATCTCAAATAACATCAAATCCTATGTATATTCTTTTTCGTTTATGAATAAAAATTATAATCTTTTCATGACCTGAAAAACATTTTCCTCCATTTTTAAAGATCCACGTTTTAAAAAAAAATTGTTTCAAAAATATACATATTTTATGTTGTCAATACATTGATTGATGATAAATTGTACATTTCAAAAAATATAATTATATTTATTAAAATTATATTGGTTAAAAATTATGGAGAATAGTTCATTAAGAAAAATAATGCATTGATAACTATAATATTATGTTTGTTCTTAATAAGTGTGAAAAAAACTTAAAACATATATAGATCTTTTAGAAAGGATGGAGTATCACATAAAGATAAGAAAAGCATACAATGCACGTATACTTGGCTGGTAACAAAGAGACCCTTCCACAATTATATATTGTGCATTCTGAGTCATACATAACGGTGTATATTATATTTTTATGAAAGGTACCAGAAATTATGTTGGAGTGGGATTCTTCACACTAATTAGAAGCATGGTCAATGACAACATTTGAGTATTTCTCAAAAAGAAAGCTATAATAATTGAGTTGTTGTAATTAGTGGTTTGTTCCTATCGTGATAAGTCAAATAAGTAAGAAGAGAAAACGATGTTAAAATAACTCCGGGCTCCGGCTTATCTTTCGGCGGAAAATAAGATCAAAGCTCTCTTTTTGCTTCACCTTTTTTTCATTTGCGGAAATGTGTTCTTAGATTTCGGAAAGTTTGTGGGAAGCCAAACATACTAACATTCATCTCCCGTCAGCATATATAAACCGATACATCATCATCTCCTTTATACTTTAATTGATATAGGAACGGATTGAAACAATATGTAAAACTGTATAAGTACTGCATGTGGACTACCGTAAGCCAACCCACATGTGGCCATGTAAACAGAATGTCTATTATGTGTGTATATAATATATATTTCATTATAAAAGCGTAATCCGTATGAAAAAGACATATGCATGCAAATTAAATATTTCTTTCGGAAATGGTCGAGAGTACAAAACATAGTGTGATTTGTATATCCTTAAGAAATGATAAAAGAAGTTTGGACAGTTGATATGATTTTAAGATCCATATCGTCTACTCTGGTGAAAAATGTGATTTTGTTCGTTTTGCTAATTATCATCTAAAACACATGTTTTTCTAAAGAAAACATTGATAAGAGATATAATTCATATGAGCTAATAAAGTTACTAACACAATTAAGGACTCTCCATTCTTACTTCATAATTTATTCTGAAAATAGAGTAAAAAATAGAATAGAGATTTGATAAAAAAAATAGAGATGAAGATACTCTTAACAGTTCAACACTTAAAACACACACACTTGTCTACTCCAAACCAAACTCTTTTTTACCCAAAGAAAATTTCACTTGGTCATAGTCAGTTGATCTTCGATCCCTCACCGTTTACATAATCGACTTTAAAATTGTACGAAATGTGTAGATAAACCTTATCTCCGAGAAAATGAATTTAAATAGGCAGGATAAAAAGAGCTCGAGCATGTAGGTGTATCCTTTTTACTATGTAAGTTATGATCAGCCGGTCAATGCGGTTCCATCCGAAAACCTTATAACCGACCAAATATGACTTAAATAAATGGCTGGAGAAAAAATATACAGGATAAAAGTAGTGGGAAATGGTGTGGGATAACTTGTAGGTGAAGAATCACGTCCCCTTCCCTGTTCGACCAAGTGGGCACGAGATGGGCCAAATGTCAAGGATGACTAATCCAAATAATTAAACTGAAACACGTGTCTTTCCCATGTCACATCATCGTGCACCGCAGCTGAGAGAATCGACTTGTTTTGGTTCCATCTGGAGTTCATCTGGTTTCAACTCCCGATGGGCAAAATCGTCATTTGTGTAGCGTATCGAGAAAGTAACAATCAAACCTAAAACTAACGTGCTTTCAATGACGGTGAGTGGTGGTGTGACACCAATATCTTCTGTTAATTACATAATAACCTTCTTTCTACTGTTTTCCTGTCAAACTTATTATAATCCTGTCTCTACTAGTATCCATCAGTAATTATACAAGTTTTTTTGTTGTTGTGACGTTCATCATTAAAAGAAAAAGAAAAAAACTCGTATAAGGGTAACTTGGTAAACTCAATGAAGGCATGTCCCAAGGGAATGACGGTTTTAACTGATATCACGTGCTAGTCAACTCGGTATCACAGATATTCAGAGAATAGGTCCCACTAACTTACTTGCCATAACACCCTCGTCGTAGCCCCACTAGTAGGCCAACATCACTCTCTCCCTGACGCTGTATTCAAAAGCGCGTGAAATCCATATTCCAAACCGTATGCGCGTGGAAACGCAACCTCTCCCCCACCACCACCACTCCACAACTAACTTTTTCTTATTCCTTCGCCTACAAATACTAACTTTTCTTTTTGCGAACGAAGCAGTAACCTCTGCTATAATCTAACTTCCTCGATATTCGTGAAAGACCGACCTCTCAAGAGAGCCATGGAACCCACTAGCTTAAACGACGACGTTGAGTTCCGACTTCCGCCTGAGTTTCTCACTGACGACGACTACAAGCTTTTCGAGGGTGATGATGAGTCCACCAACTTGTTCCCGTACGAGCTGATTCATGGATTCGGTTTAGACTCCGGTTTTGATAGAAGAACCGTTAAGCCAACCGAGAACGAAGTGAGTTTCTTAACCGGATCGACCAGGAAAACCGCTCGGTCATCATCTCTGGTAGATGATTTCTACGGTGGATTTCGCGGTAACCACGCTTTTCCCGCCGATAACAACTACAAGGTGACTACACATAGACTCCTATTCTCTCCCTTTACCTTCGATTCCACTTTTTTTTGAGGTTTTTAATCTGTAACTGACGTTTATTGGTTTGTTTAGGCGTGGGGTGCGACTCGTTCAAGTCTGTGTGGGGTCGGAGACGGTTACGCTCGCCGGAATCAGAACCGTCAGACGCGAGTTTTTTCTCAGGCGGCGGCGTGGGATCTGTATTGCTCCGCGGTGGAGGAGAAACTGGCGACGATGAATATCAGCGACGGTTACAACAACAGTGGCAGAGGAATTGTCGATCTTCCCAGAAAACATCCCCTCGCCGCCGCCGCCGCAGTCAGAAACCCTAGCGACGACTCTGGCTACTACAGTCGCCAGTCTCTCCAGTACCATAAGCTACAAGCTCTCCAAGTAATCAAAATCGCAACTCTCTTACGTCATTTGATTTTCTGAGTTTATATATATATAGTGCTGATTTTTGTCTTCTTCTTGCTGCAGCTTCAGCAGCAACAGCTACTGCTGATGCGGAAAAGAAGAGGATTGAAGGCTAATAATAGCAACAAAATTGCTACCCAGTCGCCATCTGTGTGGTCTAATCAGCAGCCACAGAGGAGTGATGGTGGTTCGGGGATGCGTGCTGTTTTCCTCGGAGGAGGAGACCGCACCGGGAAACGTAGATCAACCGGGACGGGCGTCTTCTTGCCTCGCCGCGTTAACCATACTTCCCCTGAAACTCGCGAGAAGCCACCCAGTAAGTTTTAATGAAGCCCAGTAAGTCTGCTTATAAAAAAGTTCTGATGGGAAACGTTTACTTTCCGGGGGTTTTTAGGTATTTCAACAGTTTTGATTCCGGCTAGAGTGGCGGAGGTTCTTAACTTAGACGAATCTGTTGTCCAGCCATCGGTCCGCTCTTCAGCTACTAGTCTCAACGGTATAACAGAACCCAACGACCCATAGCGAGAGATGTTTTTTTTTTCTAGCCCGTTTGATTAATTAAACTTTGTTTTAACAGAGCCGTCGTGGAGACAGAAGAGCTACAATGGCGGATTCTCGAGCCAGATGAAGATGGAGCAAACAGTGATTGAGCCTCGTTTACCATCGGACTGGGCTTACTGACCTAATTGGGTTGCGTGGGTGTTTTTTTTTTAGGAAAGGTTTGAAGGAAAGTAAAAAGGAGGAATAAGATTTGGATTTTGATGACTTAGGGTTGCGAAATAGTAGCAAGATTAGGGTTTATTATAGATAGTGTAAGATTTGAAGGACGAAGATAAATAAAAGAAGGGAGAAAGGTGAAGAAGATCATGTGGACAAGACTGGGTTTTGGATCGTTTTTAACCACACCACTGTTGACTGAGCAAAACAACAAGAGTCCCTTTGGCTTTTTGTGGTTTGTTTTTGGTTGTCCATGGGGAATTAAAGTCTCGGTTTGTCTGTGGGCTGTTGCTTTAGTATCTACCTCCTTCCTCTCTCCCCCTCGTTTGTTCTCACAACTCTTTAATCAATGGGAAGTATTAGTAAAAATAATTTTGTTTGCCAATATGGGATGCGTCATTTTATAAGATCGTTGCGTCCTGAATCATGTCTTAGGTATCTCGCGAACAGTGAAGTATATGTCTACTTGTCTTACGCGGAGCAGAGTAGTTTAGACCATTTTTTTTTAATTTGCCTAACGAGCCTTGTTACTAGCTCTTTCAATCATAATTTTTTGGTGACACACTTATCATTGATATAGTAATTGTAGCTGATTTACTGATGGTTCATTTAACATATATAGTGGTTTTTCTTGACATTAAAGAAAAGAAAAACAACAAAAGTTGTCTTAGTATTCTCGATGATGTTTTTCTTTTTTTTCTAGTGATGTCAAGTACAAAATCATCATGTCTTATATACTTTAGGTTTTTAAATTACAGTCATGTCTCCTGTTTGTTTAAGCTCAACTATGGGGTATCATATAATATTTCTCATATCTAACAAGTTTTCTCTTCCCAACTGTCAGAGTAAAATAATTTATCCCGGCTCTACTTCAACCATACTTTATTTGCTGTTTTGTTGGTTGTGTGAAGATGTTCCGAGAAACCAAGTGTGCACAAATTTGATGTAGGACGCTTAACATCATGACTCGTTTCTGAAGGTGTCAATAATCCACACAACACTGCAGGAGATAATATGTAAACTCTTTCATGTTATTGCTTCTCATTCTCTCAACTATGGCCTAAGCTACTCAACTTGTTCGAGTTAAGCCGGTTCGACCAAATTCGGCGTCCCGGTTTCATATTAGACTGCGAGACTTTTTTTGGTCTGTATTTGCTGGAGATAGGACCGACCGACATGTTGGATGGTGGTCTTCTGTACTTTTTGACTGCTCCACGCGGTTCGTTGCGTTCTTCATTATTGTATTAATTGTTTGGATAAAGTTTTAATTGAAATTCACTTGTATTTTCACATGACTTGGCATTTATGCTACTTGCATCTTTTCCAAGACATCACATAGCATAAAATATGATTATTTTGAAGAAAATACCGCTTGGTGTGTATACATGCACGTTGGTCTCTGTTTTCATGTTCACAATATCGTAGTATTCATATTTTAATTTGAAGCACTTTCTTTGTATGTTCGTGTACCCTAAACCACTGAAAAGGGTAAACCTTTTTTTTTGGAACACAACTTTCATTAGAAACTTAACCTCCAAGGTATATGGTAGGAGATACAAATGAAGCATTCAACAAAGCTTGCTTTGCTAGAGCATCAGCAGCCTTTGTTTTCGGGGCGTTGAATCCAAACGGAAGACACATAGTCAAAAGCAAGAACAAGATTTGAAATGTCAGAGACAATGCCATAAATCTCAGAGATGGGGCCTTCCTCATTAAGAGCTCCAATGAGTTAAAGACAGTCAGATTTGCAGAGCACAGCCCGGGTTCCCTTGGCGATGCAGCAGGTTAAAGCTTATCGTAGCGCCAGCCCCGTGGACTGTGAATGAGGGGAACCAGACTAGCTCTTTCATGTCTCACTGTTATTTCGTCAGTTCCCAGCTGGTAGCTGAGGATAAACCTAAAATGTATTATAATCGATAAACTACAATTTGATTTAAGAGGCAGTACATGCATTCAAATACACACGGCGAATGAAACTTAATGAGTGGCACTGGTGAGGGAGTGTTTTTTTTTATGAAAAATGACCATGTTTGACTTCAATGTGGTATAACATGCTAAAAAGGCTTGTTAATAATTCCAATCCTCGGAGATGGAAGTTTGTCTATTTCCATTGAACTTTGTGGATGTGTTTAGCTGATCAACGTGGATAAATTTTCTAAAGCTGATGCGACAGCCGCACTTTTGAAACTCAAGCAGAAGGAACACGCCAGTGTTTGAGTTCAAAAGGCCAGTTATGATTTCAAACATGTTTTGCTGATCTGAATTGTTTAATAATCAGGAAGCGGAGAGCAAAGCTATAAAACAGTTCAGGCTCTGTCAAATGCCCAATCAGTTATTTTCAATTCAACATACATAAGCTTCACGTCTTCTACATGATCTTGAAAGATGTAAATTTAAGGACTCTGACATTAATTAAGCTCAAGAATATGTGCAACATAAACTCGTTGCCGTCTTAGACCTTGCAAACCAGGGTTTAGCACATGAAGGAAGACGTTGACATTTCAACTTTAGGTTTTTAGGTATTGAACCACAAACATTTGTTCATGCTCCATGTACAAAGTATAATTGTATAGATGTGATAGTCGAGTTATTAAGCATCGCTTATAAGTTGCGATTGCACATGGCATATATATAACGAACAGGAAAACAGAAAAATGAAATTACAAAAGTTCTTATTATATGGGAAAATTTTTAGGAACAGAACCAATAATCAAACTCACTCTGTATCATCTGCTCTCTCATATGAATCAATATTAAACATATATAAATCATGACACACGTGAAATTAGTAACATTACTTTTACATAGCAGCCGGAGCTAGAGCAGGGGCTGAGGTGTCGGAGTCAGGGCCTGGAGCAGTCTCGGAAACAGGCCCAGGAGCCGCACTGGAACTGAGCATTTCCAACATGGAACGGTGGGGGTTAATCCGTTGAGCATCACACAGATCAGGTAAAAATGCACCTGCATGTAGTCAATTGGTACGTTATACGTCAAGTTTACACTACTTTACATCATTGATTATATATTGTACCAGAGTAATTTACGCAACCATATTACACAGTAGATAAATCACTATCATTCAAATAATATTTAAGGTTAGTGAAACATAACAATCAAGCTCCTACCCAAATTCCTTGCTTAGACGATGAGAAACCCCCGAAATACTAAAGTAAGTTTCATGCACCGCTCAGAAAAAGGACCCGACCCAAGGAATATACCAAAACACACACAAAAACACAAGTATATGATTCCCTTACTTCATTAATCAGCCAAATTAAACATAATTTCAACTTTCTATTTACGGTAATCACTTGATTGTGTTCTTATTTCGTAAATAAATGTTTGTTTTCACTTTTTGGTATCTAATATCAATTTCTCAACAATTTTTTTTGTAAAGAAATCTCAGTTACGTAGGTATAGTGGACATAATGGTACGTATACTTTAGCACAACAAAAAGAAGGACAATTATGCTTTTTATAGTTAATAAATATATAAATTTGTATACCTAATTATTAATGATTTAATGTGTTCTTACATTGATTAAGTTTCACTATATACAGATACAGTAAAGCAAGACCTTATTCATAACAACATTCAAATATTTCATCAGAATGTCGATCAGGCCGAATCTTAAATTTTGAAGACTAGTAAATTAATAACAGTATTAATTTTTTAACAATTAAAAACTTGTGTTTATGTAAGTTTAGGTTTATGGAAACTTATGTTTATGTACGTTATTTATCAAATTATGGAGCTTTTACACCAACGTTTCATATGGACAAATCTTATAAATTTTTTTGCCCAAGACCAGTCTTGAATTGATTCATATGCAATTTATAAGATTTATATATGTACACACACCAAAAAAATGCCAACGTACAAAGGAAAATTTTAAGAAGGCTAAAGATGGTACCTTCACCGGCGGCGAGATTGAAATAAAGATCAAGAATGTTAGGACAATAATCCAAACAAGCCGGAGAGCAAAGCTTAGCGGCGAAACCTGCCTCCATCATTGCGTCCGACGAGATTCCTACGGTTTTCCGATCAACCCCACAAGCAGCTACACACTCATCGCTCTCCACGTGGTTTACAATCCCTTCAACCTCCACCGCGGAAGTCCGGCAAGTGAATTCTCCGGCGAGGTTAGCTGTCTCCAATAAACATCTTTTCCCTGAAGCCGATATCGAGAACGCACACATACCCGTTGGCAGATTCTCGCAAATAATCCCCTCTCCTATAATTATAGGAAAAAACATAAATGATTTTCTTTTTCTATGGTTTATTTTAGACCGGTTATGTAATCAGTCAAATGGTAAAATCTATGGTTTATTCATTTGATCTAAAAACTGAAAACTTGTTTAACAAATTATAATTTTTGAGAAAACAAATATGGAAAAGATCTTAGTGTACTTCTTGATCATGATCTTGGGTATTAACAGGTGGAGATTTCTATACAATAGATATATATGTACGTACCTAAAGCTGCATGGAGAAGAGATGAGAGAATGAGAAAGATTGGCAGTTTGAGGGAAGAATAAGACATTGTTTCTGTTTTTTCTTTTTCTTTGGTCTCTCTTCTTGTCTTTCTCCTTTATTGATTTTAGGGGTTTAAAGTTTGATGAAAGAGTAATATAGAGAGAACGTGGGAATAGAATTCGTATATTGAAGGAGATGCTGTGAGGTTTGTGAGTACATTGTATATATAGACGATGTTTTGATGAATGATTTGTATATTCTAGTTAATTTTTTATTCTTTACAGCATTCTCTATATATGGTTTTATAATATATTAAAGTATTTGCTAGGTTTTAATCCAAAAAAAAAGAGAGAACTTGCTAGGCTTTTCTTTTTTTTTCTTTTATGTGCAAGGCTTGTCGATATTCAAATAGCTTAAAGTTAAGCAACTATGGGTTTTTTTTTTGCTTAAGATTAAGCAACTATGGTTATTATGTAAAGTATGTACTTCTTAAAACTGATATTATGATTTATATATCTATGTTTCTTTTCTGTACCAAAAAGCTATGCATTGTTTTGAATTTTTACTATTCATAGCTTCATTGTTCTCGTCATCATCTCAAGCACTTTGCTCGAATCAACAGATTCGCTACATGATATTATATAAACATTTTAATGATTTTCTTTCTAAATTACCATTTTAAAAGATCTCGGGCAATGCAAGCAAAGACATAAACTATTGTAAAAGATTTAGTTGAATTATCTTTTTCATTACAAGACTTTCGGGTGGGTGGGTGGCTTCCTTGGAAACAAAGCGACGTGCGTACAGATCTTCACGTTCGTAATCAACTCAACGCGTTAATTAGTTCAAAATAGTATCGATACAATTTTGAAGCAAAAATTATAAAATCAAGTATAGTAAGTTAATAAAAAAAAAGAAAAGTCAAAAACCTCTCTGACTCGATTTTCGATGCAAACAGTGTGGAACGTTCCTGGCCGCTCTTCCGGCGAGACTCCTCCGGTGTTTGCTGCTGGCGAACCCCCTCCAACCCTCCCCCCTGACCCCCCTGACCCCTCATCCCCTGTTAGCTCCTGAAAACTTCCCATCCTTAACCGAATCAACCACCAAAACTATCTTCCTTGGACCCTCAACTAGTGGATCTCGAAGGAAGAACTCAAGGTTCCGCCCTACTACTGGTTCTTCTTCGTGTGAGAAACAGGAAACTACTAACTGTGGTGGCTCATCTCCCATGGAAACAGAGCAAGAAACACCAAACTCGTCAACTGTTACTACTGTTCCTCAGATTGGATCTGAATCTGAAACAGTAACTCCTTCTCAAACTGATACTCCTCAACCTTTAACCATCATCCACCCCTCAAACTCATCCCTAATCCACACTAACACAGCTTCCTCATCTGGGCTAAACCCTACTACTTCTCCTGACCACTCACCCCCTCCCACTGTCCAAAACCCTCTCCCCCTAGCCTCTGAAACCACCCTTGAACACCCTGTCAGCCTGCCTCCGAAACAGAATCTGGTGGAAAGATTGAGAGCTTCAGAAAATAAAACTCTGAGGCGCCTAGCTCCTATCACAATAGCAGCTTCTGGTAGGCCTAGAGTAGTCATCCCAGACTCTGTATTCAAGAAAGGTGCGGAAATTCATCAAGACTTCATCATCTGCTACTTTAATGGGAAGTCACCTCCCTTTCATCAAATTCAGAGTGTCTTTAACTACATGTGGGGCAAAGGCAAAAGACTAGAGATTCACAATAACCCCCTTAATCGTTCTGTTATTGTGAGAATACAAAGTGAGTACCTTAGAAAGAAGATTCTGGAGAAGAATATCTGGCATGTGGGTGACTCGATGTTCCACACGGCCCAATGGAACTCATCACACTCAACGACAACTCCTCCCTTGAAAGCCATACAGATATGGGCGCATCTCACGGGGGTGCCACTTGACTTATGCTACGATGAAGGCCTCAGTCTAGTAGCAGGCTTGGTGGGTGAGCCGAAAGAAACCGATGATTTCACAAAAAATATGGTGAGCTTAACGGTTTCACATGTGAAGGTAGAAGTGGATCTCACAGTGCCATTACCTGATGTAGTCGAGTTTGAGAGGGAAAATGGAGAGGTGGTTGAGGTCCTTGTCCACTACCCTTGGGTCCCACCGACTTGCTCCCATTGCCACGAGCTTGGACATATCATTCGCAACTGTCTCACCTACACTCCTCCTGCCCCTGAAAAAGAAAAAGAAAAGGAAGCCAATGTAAAGCAAACTGCGAGTAAGAACCCTGACCCTCCCAAGTTCTTAAGTACTCCACAGAAACCACAATCATCCATTTCATCTTTTACACCCTCAAAAGCCACTCTAAAGAACCAAAAATACCAGAGAAAGTTCCAACCTGTGAGCTCTTCGAAGGATCCTGCCCATTTCTCAACCTTAACTCCAACCCCTCCTCAGACCAATCCCTGCCAAACCGACCCCCCTCCTCAGTCCAATCCCTCAAATCCAAATCCAGTTCTCCCTTCAAAAAATCCAAATCCAATTCCCTATCCAGTGTCAACTATAATCCCCCTCCCTGATCCCACTACAAAAAATCAGCTTTTTTCATCCCCTGACCCTCCCTTAAGGCCGCCTTTAAAAAGATCTCGCTCTTCTCCCGTTCTATCCCCGCCCTCTGCCTCTCAAAACCCTTTTATCCTCCCCCCATCTGTTGTTTCTTTTGCTGATCACAACCCCTTCACTGCCCTTACACTTTCTTCTCTAGGAAACCGAGGTCCTCCTCCATTGGTGGAGCCTCACCTGCCTCTCCAATGAGTGTAAAACTCTTTTTTTGGAACGTCCGTGGCCTAAATGACCCGGACAAGCACAAGCCTTTTGTTGATTGGCTTAGAAGCCAAACTCCTCTTTTTGGTGCCCTTCTAGAAACTCATATTAAAGAACCCTTTTTGAACCCTATTCTATCTAAGATTTGCCCAGGTTGGAAGTCTATCTCTAATCACCACTCAGACCCTGATGGCCGTATTATACTCATTTGGAAAGACCCTCTAGTAGTCCAGCTTATTTGTCAATCTAGCCAACACCTAACCTGCTCCATCTCCTTCCCTAACCTTGCCCCTATCATCTACACAGCAGTCTATGCCTCTAATCTCAGTGCTGATCGTGCGGAACTTTGGAGTGATCTCTTGCATATGCACACTTCCCTTGATCTTGAAAACCAAAACTGGGTTGTAGGAGGTGACCTCAACCAGATTATGTTCCCTCTTGAGCACTCAAGTCCTGAAGTAAGCTTCACAGATAACCTCATGTATCAGCTTCAGGATTGCTTCCTCCAGGCAGGGCTGTTTGATCTACGCTACTTGGGGCCTTGCCACACATGGACTAATAACCAACCAGAAAGCCCCATTGCTAAGAAGCTAGATCGCCTGTTAGTAAACAACACCACTATCTCTGCCTACCCACATGCTGTAGCCTCCTTCCTGTCCCAAGAAATGTCTGACCACACGCCTTGCTTACTTAACCTAGCCCTAAGCCTACCTAAAGCCGGAACCTTCCCTTATAAATTCCAAAACTATCTCACCAAACACCCGGGGTTCGTTCAGCTAGTAAACACAGCGTGGAATCAAGCTGGAAGTGCATGTCAAACGCTCGCACAACTTTGCTGGAAGTTGAAACAAATCAAGAGTGAACTAAAGAACATAAATAGAGAAAATTATTCAAAAATTCAGGAGAGAGTTTCTGAGACTCACAGTTTGTTGCAACTTGTGCAGGTGCAGGCGTTACAAAATCCTAATACCACTAACTTCCAAGCAGAGAGGGATCTACACAAAAAATGGAATTTCTTGAGGGAGATTGAGGAGCTTTACTTTCGCCAAAAGTCAAGAATAAATTGGCTAAGAGCAGGAGATTTAAATACTACTTACTTCTTTAGGATCTGCCAGGTTCGTGCGAGCTATAATGCCATCCGCGCCTTTCTAAGGTTTGATGGAATCTGGATAACAGAACCTGAAGAGATGAGTAATCTGGCAGTGTCACACTTCCGCTCTGTCTTGGGACCAGGCAACACAACAACTGGAGTAGTATCTACCTCTACTTGGTTTAGTGAGCTTCTCAACTTTCAGATAACCCCAGCACAGCGCTCTCAAATGCTTCTGATACCTTCGCCTGCAGAGATAAAGAAAGTAATGTTCAAGCTCAACCCAAATAAGGCTCCCGGGCCTGATGGTCTTACTTCTGGTTTTTTCAAAGGGGCATGGGACACGATAGGAGAAGAGGTGATTACCTCCATTACACACTTCTTCTATACGGGGTTCCTGCCATCATCAGCAAACGCTACCATCCTAACCCTTGTTCCTAAATTCCCTGGTGCATCAAAACTAACAGAATTCAGGCCCATCTCATGTCTCAACACAGTATACAAGGTGATATCTAGACTGCTGGTTAAAAGACTGAAGATCATCCTCCCTACTCTGATTCTACCTAGTCAAACGGCTTTTGTACAAGGTAGACTCCTATTGGAAAACACTATCCTAGCAAGCGAGCTCATTAATGGTTACCACAAAGACAAAGGCACAAAGAAGATTACCATCAAGGTCGATATTGCAAAGGCATTTGACACGCTTTCCTGGGACTTCCTTCTCACCTGTTTGCAGAGTATGAGTGTTCCAGATCAGGTACTTCACTGGTTCCGATCCTGCATATGTAAAACAAGCTTTATGGTTGGGTATAATGGCACGGTCAATGGGTATTTTAAAGGTACAAGAGGACTTAGGCAAGGGGATCCTCTCTCCCCCTACCTCTTTGTCATCGCAATGAACTGTTTGTCCCACATGCTAAATGCTATAGCTACTCAGTCAAGGTTCAGGTATCATAAAAACTGCAAGAAAGTCAAGCTGACTCACCTCTCGTTTGCCGACGACCTGTTGATATTTGTAGAAGGGAACATAGAGTCCGTTCAGTGTGTGCTTCAGGTACTCAAAGAATTTGAAGACCGCTCCGGACTAGCTGTCAGCATGCAAAAGACATGTTTCTTTGCATCAGGAATGACGGAAGCAGAAATCAACACTATTCAGGCATCAACAGGCATGACGTGTGGTAGCTTACCATTCAGATACTTGGGGGTGCCAATGAACTCCAGAAAGCTCTCTTTAGCAAGCTGTGAACCTCTTCTGCATCAAGTCAAGTCTAGACTATCCTCCTGGTCAACAAAAACTCTGTCATTTGCAGGAAGGCTGCTGCTCATAAAAACAGTGATAGCAGGGATTACCAACTTTTGGTGCTCATCGTTTGTCTTGCCTAAAGCTTGTATCACAAAGATTAACTCGATGTGTAGCCTCTTCCTGTGGAAAGGAGACATGGATGCTCACAACACTGCTAGAGTGGCGTGGAGTACAGTGGTGAAACCGAAAGAGCAAGGGGGTTTAGGAGTGAAGGATCTTCAGACTTGGAACAAAGCGTGTTGCTTGCGACTAATTTGGCTCCTCTTCTTTCGTCCTGACTCGGTGTGGGTGTCCTGGTTCAAAGAAGTCATTCTCAAAGGCTCTATCAATAACTTCTGGACAACAAAGCCATCTCAAAACTACTCCTGGCTAGCAAACAAGTTACTAAAATTGCGAGGGGAGGCTTACCAGTTCATTCACTTGAGAGTACAAAATGGGAGGAGCACTCGATTTTGGGTTGACAACTGGAGTCCTTATGGAAAGCTAGAGGACTACTTGGAGGGAGGGCGAACTAGGCTAGGCATCGCAAGGAACGCTACTCTGGCATCTCTCCATCGAAATGGAGTGTGGAACCTCCCAGCTGCAAGAACAGAACAACAAGTTCAACTACTATCCTTCATCACCACCATTCAATTCAATGATGAAGCTGACTACTATGAATGGGAGATAGGAGGAAATATGAGGAAAAAATACTCTACAGGAGAGGTATATCACCTACTGAGGGGAGAAGAGGAGGAAGTCGATTGGCACAAGGCAATTTGGCCTGCTAGGAGCATCCCGAGACAGAGCTTCCACGCGTGGCTTGTGGTACTAAACAGACTTCCGACGCGTGATAGGATGATTGAATGGGGTCTCCAAGTTCCCCCTCTTTGCCTTCTCTGCAATTCGACAAATGAAACCAGAGATCATTTATATTGGGGTTGTGACTTTTCGTTTGGACTATGGTGTTTGGTGGCGGATAGATGCGGAATATTACCTGAGAGAGGATGGGAGGAATCGATTCGTCAGATGGTATCTCTCCCTCCTCCACAATCAACTAGATCCCTTATCCTACTTGGATGGCAAGCTTCTCTTTACTGGGTCTGGAACGAGCGGAACCAACGGTTGCATGTGCGGAACTTCAGATCGATCGACTCTCTCTTCTCAGTGATTGATCATCAGATTCGGAACAAGATACAAAGCTTTCGGGAAGATAATCCGCTGCGTTCTTCGTCGATGATGCAGAGGTGGTTTCGATGATCGAGCCAGGATCGCGCTTCTCCACTTCTCCTCTTCGTAATTTCCAAATTACTACTTCCTGCTTGTTGGGTCTTCAAGGATTACTAATCTCTTGGGCTGGGATAGATAAATGGGTTATAATGTTTCTAAAATATGAGTTTCACTGGGCTTTTGCTCTATCTTAGGGCCTTGTGCTTTTGTAAACATTTTTTTTCTCCTGCATTTTTATTTAAGAAAGCTAGTTTCAAAAAAAAAAAAAAAAAGTATAATAAGTTGTTTTGGTTAAATAGTGTAAAGAACAAGCGTAATCGTATTTTTGATGTAAGAAAACACAAAATATCTTCTTCTTCTTTTTCTTTGCCAAACGTACTTGAAAAATGTTTAAGGAGTATTGTCATCTAACTAGCAAACTACAGAAGTGTTGTCATCTAACTTGCAAACTTGCTACATGTACAATACAATTTTTCTTCACAGGATATACCGTGGAATCGTTTCCACTGAACTAGTAACTTGGAAATTTAAGAAACTAGTATGTGTGATACTAATGGAGCATGAGCATCACGCCGCATCTTATCCCACACCGCATGTAATTTGTTATAATCTGTTGCATCATCGATACGGTCAGATGGCATTAGTTGGTCAATCTATACTATTATTTGAGAAGTAAATTTGCTTATGTGTCATTTTCTCCATAATTTTAGCTAATTTTGTTTATTTGTCATATTCTCTATAAATAATTTTAGTACTTTAGTTGATAATTTGTCATTATCATCTTTAAATAATTTTAATGATTTATCTGATAATTTATTATTACCTCAAAAATAAATAAATTTGCTTATGTATCATACTCTCCATAATTTTAGCTAATTTGTTTATTTGTATATGTTCGATAATTATTTTCAGTAATTTAGTTGATAATTTGTCATTATTATCTTGAAATAATTTTAGTGATTTATATGATAATTTATTATTATCTCAAAATAATTAATTTAATGATAATATCAAGTTTATATTTATATCATATTTACTTAAGTGATATTAAAATATTATATAGGTATTTATTTTATATTTGGTTTAGTAATCTTAAACCAATTCAATATATATATACACCACATAATTGGAATGAACATCTATATTTCAAATTAAATTTATTAGAACAATCAAAATAATTTCTGAAAGAATTGGTAAAAAATTCAAAAATATTTAAAGTATTATTTTCAAATTATTTTTTTCGCTCTATGTTAAAAACTAGAGCATTTAAAATATTTATTAACATTATTAATAAATAATTATATTGGATTTTTAGTAGATAATTACCCTTAAATTTAAAACAAATTTCATTAGTTTGATAATCATCATAATCTAAAAAGATTCTATGTTATGTTATCTAAAAATATTTTACATCATAATTGTTTAAAAATAAATAAATTCATGTATATATTTTTATGAATATATGAATTTTAAAGTTTATTTATGTAATAAAATATGTTGTATTAATTTAAACTTTCCAAATATATAAAAATTCTGATATTTAATTAATTAATAAATATTTCAAAAGCATGTTTAATTTATTATAATGGTTTTGAATTGATAATGTACCTATTTATATTTTGTTGGAAAATTATTAAGCCCGCAAATGCGGGCAAAGCACCTAGTTCTAAATACATTGAAACTCATTAATTAGTAGCGAATCAAAGAGCTGATACATGTCCTCCAATAAGTAGGTCAGTTTGGTTTTGTTTGGTGTAAAATAATCTAAACCGATCCGATTGTACAAATAATTTCGGTTTAAGAAGTCTCAATTTCTTATTGGTTTGTTAAGGTTTAAGGGCCACGCCAGCAACAAAAATCTATATTGTGCTGTGGTTGTTGGGTTGGGTTGACTAAAATAAACTAACATCAGGCCCAACTGTTTATAACAACAACAACACTAATCCTAACAAACAATGTAGCCTTGCTTATGCTATGCTCTATGCTTATCACATTTATTTATTTTGGTTTTAACTTCAGCGCCACGTGTCAACACCATACAAGATAAGTGGAATCCACATGAATCGAATCCTTCGTCCACCTCACAATCCGATCATCTCTCCACCTTTCCAAACACACAAAACTCCCCCATCACCTCAAACTCATTCAAAACACCAACGCAGAAAAATGGCAGCAACAACGTCGTCGTCTCATCTTCTCCTCTCAAGCTCACGCCACGTGGCATCCTCATCTCAGCCACGAATCCTTTTCCAGAGATCTCTCTTCTCCGGCGGGAAACGGTCAGCAGCTGGGAAAAACCACCACTCTGCTGCTAGTGGAGCGAGGTGTATGGCGGTGGCGGCGGATGCTGCGGCGGAGGCTAAACCGGCTGCGAGGAAGAAGAGTGGGTACGAGCTGCAGACGCTGACGAGCTGGTTGCTGAGACAAGAGCAGAAAGGAGAGATAGATACAGAGCTGACGATAGTGATGTCTAGCATAGCCATGGCTTGTAAGCAGATCGCTTCGCTTGTCCAGCGCGCCGGAATATCTAATCTGACCGGCGTTCAGGGAGCCGTTAACGTTCAGGGAGAGGATCAGAAGAAGCTTGACGTCGTCTCCAATGAGGTCAACTAATTCATTCACTCATAACACACACGTGTTTGGATATTCTTTTGAAAAGTATGGATATCAATACGTTTCAAATTCAGAAACCTTTAGATATAACCTTAACCACACACACACAAAAAAAAAAACAAATCAGATGTTTTTTACTTTATAAATAAATCTAACCATACATACTAATATGCACATATAGAAAACTAAGCAGAGGGAAACACTTGTATCAATTAAGCAGAGGAAACACTCAGATCTAGTTAGGGACTGAACATCCAAGACTTTAAAGGTATTCATGATCTGTTTCACTTTATCTAAATTAACACCATTTTATGATCTATATTTATTGTTTTCTCATTTTTTTCTTAAATGTGCCATTTTTCTTTATTTTTTAAAAATATCATTCTATAATTTAATACATTTTTTTTTCATATAATCTATTTCCTACCTTTCTAAGCAACCAATAGATGATTATTTAAATTATTTTTATTTATATAATTTTACATTAAAAAGTACTAATATATTTTATTTTTATTCGCATGAAATATATTAAAATGATACTTCTTGCTAAATGGAATATATGATATTTGGTGTCCAGCAAAATATGCAGACAGTATACAATATGTCATATATATATATATATATATGTCATATACAATATGTCTTATATATATGTAGAAACTAACTAAGTAGAGGAAACATTTCAAGTTCTAGTCTCTCCAAAATCACTTTAGGTAATGATTGGTAAATTGTGGAATCGTCTAATGGTTGAATAATCTTACATTGTACCTGCAATGATTGACTCTTTTACATATGACCCATGAAATGCAATTATGATATTTAGTTATTATGTAAACCTGCTAAGCTACACCACTCAACTTCAGTCTACATGTACTAAACCTTAGTTTATATATATAACTAGATATCGACCCGCGCTTTTGCAAGCGCGGAATATTTTATTACGAAATTTTTTACTAATAATTTAAAAATATTTTGTTAATTTGAAAGAGTTTGTATATTTATTTATTTTTGCATTTAAATCAATACTTTTAAATTTGACCCGAATCCGTGATTAAATCGGTTAATACGGTGATCTGATTATTCGATTTTTTTAAAAAAATATCCATATTTGTAAAAAATCACGAAAACCGGAGACTAACCGATTAAACAGATGGATGACCGAGATGGATGACCGGTATATAATCTAATTTGATCTAAAATTTTATAGTAAATAATTTGTCACCTTTTATTCCAAATTTTAAAGTTCAATGTTTTGAAATTTATGAAATTATGATATTTTTACAAAATTTTGATAGAGAAAATTGTAGATATAAAATAACTAAGATTAATTTAATTATAGTGTTTTTTTTTGGAAACATGAATAGTAATATAAAAAAAATAGTATATTGTTTGGAAACATGAATAGTAATATAAAGAAATGAATATTATGGTTTAGTATAGGTCTAACTATAACTATGATATAGAAAAATAAATTTAATTTTAAAATTTCCAAAATAAATATTAGGTCCAACACAATGTTTCAGTTTTAATAAAATATATATTAACATCTAATAAAATTTGATTATGAAGCTGCTAAAATGCCTGCAAGAAAAAAATTTTTCCTAGTCAGGATTTTTGAAACCTTCATAGAAACAATAGTTTTTTGGGAAAATTGCTAATAGAGAACAAAAAAACAAAGGTGTTGTCCCCTTGGTATAAATCCATCTCATAGTTGTCCTAATGGTATAAATCTTTTCATAATCCCAAAATTAACCTTTCCTTAAGTAATTTAAAATCAAATTAAAACGAAATTAAAAGGTTTATATACATTTATAATGAAAAAACTATATAAAAAGATTTCTAAAAAGCAAAAAGAAATGAGTAGAAACATTCTTTTTAATATAGCCAACAAAATTCTTTTCAACATAGCCAACATTTTATAAAAATTGCTTACAAAGTTTTATTTTTACAAAATGTTTAAAACGTTAATAAAACTTTAATTAAATAATTTTTTAAAAATTTATAAAAATAAAAATAAAACTTTACAAAATATTTTTGATAAAAACTTTAAACTAACTTTATAAAAAACATTTTACAAAGTTTTATTTTATATAAATTTTAAAATGTTTGTAACCTTTTTAATTTTATCAAACTTTTTAATAAAAATAAAACTTTTAAAAATGTTTTTAATAAAAATTTTAATAAAAATAAAATTTGTAAACTTTATTAAAAAAAAACTTTACAAAAAAATTGTACCTAATTTCAAAACACCATATGTTCTATAAATATGTATCATAGAGAACAAGAGTTTGTGAAAAAAAAATCAAAAGAAAAACTATGGAAAACCATAGATTAATGAAGAAAACAAAGGAGAATCATTTTTTAAAAAACTTTGACAAGTAAAATCGAAAATAAAACGTTTTAGGAAGTTAGAATATTTTTAGGAGATTTTTAGAATATTTCCTTAACTGAAACTTTCATTAATTTTCGCAAAAATCAGGTAATCTTATCCGTAGAAGGCGCCTTCTAAAAGTTTAGAACATTGAAAAAAATCCAGAACACACTTTCTACTTTTAGTAGACGGAAGAGTAAACTTTAGAAAACACATTCCGCAAAATTTAGAATACTTAATAAAAGTAGAAGATGCTTCCGGACGAAAAGTAGATATCTTTAGGATTAGTAGAATGCGCATTCCACATTTTTAGAAAATTAGTAAATAGTAAAATGTACGTTCTAAAAATAGTAGATGAACGTATTTATTTTAGAAATCGCTTTCTACTATACCATTTTCCGTAGAAGGCACTTTCTACCTTTAGTAGAACGTATTTTCAAATTTTTATTTATGAACTTTTTGAAAAAAAAAGAAATACCAGCATGTGTATATAGGTGTTTTATTAATTGTTTATATTTTTAATATTTTTTTTGTTTCACAAAAGTATTTATTTCATTAATTTTCAGAAATACAAAGGGTAAAAAGGAGAAAATTTGGACAAAAAGGATTTATACCAAAAGGACAACACCCTTGTTTTTTTATTCTCTTTTGGCAATTTTCCCTAGTTTTTTCCATGCTGGTTAGAAATAATATTTGAAGATGATATGTTTTTCATGTCTCAGATCTCATGTTATTGTAATAGGAATTATAACTTGTATTATAATGTTGGATAAATAATTGTAATCTATATACATCAAACGGAGCCTAAAGGATTACGTTTTTGTATATGACAAACATATTATGTCCATTAATATTAGTGGATCTCGTAAATATCAGCTCGTAAAATGATAGTTATGCGTTAGGGATAGAACTAAGGGCCTGACTGGTGTAACCGCAGCGGTTGCGGTTGCGGTTACGGGAGTTTGCGGGTGCGGGTAGTTGCGGTTTTAAGTGTTTTCTAGAGATTTGTACGACTGGTACAACTGTTAGAAATTGTTGCGTTTGCGGGACTCTTATGACTGGTAAACTACCAAACGCAACATTTGTTAAATAATAATTTAACAATATTTACATTTTATGTAATTATAAAAATATTAAAAATCATAATAATATGATAAAAATAAATTTTTTTTTTTTTTTTTTTTTTTTTTTTTGTCATCAAACATACAGATTCATACTGACTCTGTATACCAAACTGGTAGCTCGGCATCTATGTGGATAACAAAAGACGATTGTTGTCTGGCACTACGTGCTAAACGATCCGCTCTTGAATTTGCCGTCCTCGGTACATGAATAATCTGTGAGCTATGAAAACTACTCTGTAAGTTCTTGATGTCCTCCAGATAACTTGCAAACGCCGGCCACTCTTCTGGTTCCGAAACCATCTTCACCAATTGAGAACAATCCGTTGCAAACGTAACCTGAAACTGTCGTAAATTCCTCATACATTCCATTGCCCAGATCAAAGCCTCCACCTCCGAGTGAAGGGGAGACAAACTTGCCCGGACATTTCGTGCCCCCATTAATCCCTCATAACCTTCCAGAGTACTGAACCATCCTTGTCCCGAAAAAGAGTCCTTGTCCTTCCACGAACCATCGGTAAAACACCACCTCCCTGGAATTGTAGGAGGCTGGTTTACTTGTGATGGTATGGAAAGTCGGGTGGGCAATTCTTGGGCCGCGGCCCACATTGCAGATTCCGTTTCCGCGAGCTTTAGTGTATCCATAGCATCTACATCCAGATTACTGAATACCTTGTTGTTCCTTGCTTTCCAAATGTACCATAGAATCCATGCAAACTGATGATCAGTCATCTTGGGTAAAACTCTCCAGAATAAGTGGTCCATATTAGCAAATAATGATTCCGAAGGGAACACATTTGGATTTGTTGGTATATTTGACAATGCCCATATTTGCCTCGCTGGAGGACATTCAAAGAATACATGATTCAAAGATTCCTCAGCACTCCCACATCGGTCACAAGTAATCTCCCCTTTCATTCCTCGTGCTTTTAAATTCTTTTTAACCGCAACACACCCTGACACAATCTGCCAGAGAAAATGCTTTATTTTTGGGGGGCACTTGACCTGCCAACAAAAAGCCTTTAAAACCTCTACCGTCGGTCCATAGAAAGGTAGTTGTTTTTCTTTATCGGGGTATACCCTTTCCACCTCGTATCCCGATTTCACTGTATATTTTCCATTGTTTGTGAAATGCCAGCCATCCTTATCTTCTATGCAAAGTCTACTGAGAGGGATACTTTCAATAATCTTTGCATCCAAGGGATCCACCAAAGCCCGAATGGCTTGTACGTTCCAAGTCCTAGAACCTGGATTAATAAGAGATTCAACCGTAAGTTCCGGGAATAAGTTGTGATGATTTTTGTTTGCAGGTCTCGGGCGAGTGGTTGGGAGCCAAGGGTCATTCCATACTGAAATAGATGAACCTGTTCCCACCCTTTTAATTAGTCCTTTGCTAACCAGAGATCGAGCTGATACAATACTCCTCCAGCCATATGATGGGGAGTAAGAGCGGATTGGTTCCAGGGGTGAAGCGTTCCTGAAATACCGACCCTTGAATACTCTAGCAAATAAAGTATCCGGTTTATGAATTAGACGCCAAAGCTGTTTTCCAAGCATTGCCGTATTGAAATTCGAGATGTCCTTAAAACCCAAACCACCCTCCTCCTTAGGAAGGCACACCTTATCCCATGATTTCCAGTGCATGCCTTTCGTACTTCCCCCCGGACTCCACCAAAACTTCGCGACCGTACTCGTAAGCCTCTTTATAGTAGTTTTTGGCAGTCTATAACAGGACATTACATGGTTTGGTAAAGCCGTAACTACCGACTTAATAACCACTTCCTTACCTCCTTTAGTAAAATACCGGAAAGTCCACCCATTAATTCTTGTATCTAATCTATCTTGTACGAACTCAAATACTTGTATCTTGGATCCACTTAAGTTCTCCGGTAGTCCCAAATAAGAACCCATACCTCCTATATTCTGAATCCCCAATATATCCCTCATCTCTTGCCGCCTAGATTCCTCAATTTTGTGTCCAAATTGAATCGACGATTTTTGAAAATTAATTAGTTGGCCCGAGACTGCCTCATACTCCTTTAGAATCCTGAGAATAGTCTCACATTCATCCCTCTGTGCCTTACAAAAGAAAAGGCTATCATCGGCAAACAGCAGGTGAGATATTGATGGACAAGCTCTCGCTACTTTCAATTTTATATTTATAAAATCATATTATTCAATTTTAAAAATTTATAGAAAATATTTTAGTTTTGAATTTTTATAATATAAATTGAAATATAATATGAATACATTTTACAATTTCTATTATTTCAGTTGAAATTTTTTATTGGATATTTTTAGTATTATTTTTATTTATTATGTTTTTAAAGAAAAAAAATTACACTCCCGCAACCGCCCGCAACCGCAAACGCTAGCTGGAACCAGCTTTTGATTTTAAGAGGTTCGGAGCGGTTTGAAGCGATTTGTAGCGTTTTCTGTGATTGTTTCGAAACGCCAACAACCGATATGAACCGCAAATGCTGCGTTTGCGGGTGGTAGCGGAAAAACCAGTCAGCCCCTAAATGAGTAGGACATAATTATAAAACAGAACCAAATTAAGTTGGAGGAAAATACCTGAGGAATAAAATTCTGTTAGAAAAATCTGTTGGCAAATTATGTAATATACTAACAATGGAGTAAGATTAATAAATAGGAATTATCTTATTTTATTAGTATTGATGTTTTAAATACTGTTACATATTTTGTAGGACCATTTCAAATCTAAATAACAATTTTCTAACAGTAGATAAAATATAGGACCCTGAATTCATAGATTAGATTCGATTTTGGGAAGATCTTTATTAGAATATAAATGTTTAGTAATTCTAAAATACAAAATATATTACTGTATTTGTTTAAATTAGAAAATTCTGAAATTATACTAACCAAATGAATGGTTTTGATTTACATATAGAGTTGTTTGTATAGGTGAACTATTTTTACCTCTAATACAATATAGTATAACTGAAAAACAAATTTACTAAGTAAATATTAAAATAATGGGATATAATATCAGAATTGTAACATATGTTGTGTACATTTATGGGTGCTGCAATTAATCATTTCGTAATGATTTGAATAATTTGGTCACAAGTGTATCAACTATCAAGTATTATCAAATTCTGAAATTCTATAGATATCAGCTACTAAATATATATTACGATTTTCCAAATTTTTTTGTATCTCTTATAATACTATTAGAAATTTAACATATCTATATATGGGTTTCTGAATTTTAATACAATATATAATTACTAAAACTATACCAATTTAGCCAAACAACACCGTACAAAAATAATTACGAAACATAGTACTACAATATGTAATCATAACACTATACAGAAACTATAAAAGAAAACATTATACAAAAACACTATACCAATATTTTTTATACATTAATTATAAGAATGTCAAGTCCAAAAAATGTATTGCTAATCTAGTAGTACCCTCAGTCTAGTATTTAATTCCAATAATTGGTTTACTTATGACAAATTAATTATTGGTTTATTTTAAGTTGTCCAGTTATATTGTAATAGTAGTGTGTAATATAATCATATTGTAACTAATTTGAAATGGTCCATAAATTTAGTAACATGCTAACAAAACTGAAATAGTCCAAAACTTAAATGACAACATTAATAGTAGATAAATTTAGGACTCTATTTTAATAGAGTAGATAACGGAAAGAAGTGGTTAGATGGAGAAAAAAATGTAAAATATATGACATAACAAAGTATATGGTGCAGGTGTTTTCAAACTGCTTGAGATCAAGTGGTAGAACAGGGATCATTGCATCAGAGGAAGAGGACGTACCAGTTGCAGTTGAAGAGAGTTACTCCGGAAACTACATTGTCGTCTTCGATCCTCTCGACGGCTCCTCCAACATCGACGCCGCAGTGTCCACCGGTTCCATCTTCGGTATCTACAGCCCCAATGACGAGTGCATCGTCGATGATTCTGACGATATCTCCGCTGTAAACTAACTACTACTCTCCCTTTCACCTTCCACAAAAAGATACACAATGTTGTTGTTGATCTTTGGATGTCTGTTGCTTGCAGCTTGGGTCAGAAGAACAAAGGTGTATTGTAAACGTGTGCCAACCAGGGAACAACTTGCTAGCAGCTGGATACTGTATGTACTCCAGCTCGGTCATCTTCGTCCTCACCTTAGGCAAAGGCGTTTTCTCCTTCACCCTCGACCCAATGTACGGCGAGTTCGTCCTGACTCAAGAGAACATCCAAATCCCCAAAGCCGGGAAAATATACTCTTTCAACGAAGGGAACTACCAGATGTGGGACGAGAAGCTGAAGAAGTACATGGATGATCTCAAGGACCCTGGTCCGAGCGGGAAGCCTTACTCTGCAAGGTACATTGGTAGTTTGGTCGGAGATTTTCACAGGACTTTGTTGTACGGTGGGATCTACGGGTACCCTCGTGACGCCAAGAGCAAAAACGGGAAGCTTAGGCTTTTGTATGAGTGTGCACCGATGAGTTTCATCGTTGAACAAGCTGGAGGGAAAGGATCAGATGGTCACCAGAGAGTGCTAGATATTCAACCGACCGAGGTAAACTCAAAACACATCTTATGTTTAGTTTATTACAGTAGACTAATTTTTTTTTTTTTATTTGGGATGCATGACAGATACATCAGAGGGTTCCGCTTTACATTGGAAGCAAAGAAGAAGTTGAGAAGCTGGAGAAGTACTTGGCTTGAGTCAATGTACCAAACAAAAGCCTTTTGATTTCTATTGTAAACTATTTTCTGAGTACATGGCACAATCCCAATAGATGCATAAATGATGAAAGTTCTATTTTGTTATCTTATGTCAAATATAGACGTATAAACTGTTTTATTATAGAGCCAAAACCAAGTTAAATTTATACAAATCATAGTACTAGCTGATTAGGATCGACCTTAGGGGAAATCAGTTTTTGCATTCCACACATTTACTTCACAAATTATCGCCATAGTTATGCCAAAGCAGAGGACTTTGCAGCAGTCTCCTGCAAATGATGCATCAAGAATGAGTGAATATAGCTAAGGTACATATAAAACCAAGTGAAGACCAGCAAGAGATAATAGCCATACAGAAAGTGATCCTAAAAAACAAAGCGGCCCATGTTTCATCCAACTGAATACCCAATACGGGTGATACAAATGATGATGACCAAAGCCCATCATTTACAACTTTTGATTAATATTCACAAATGAGTAGATTAAACAAAATGCATTTCAGAGAAATTGATGTTTAATGAAAGATGAACGCATAAAATAAGAACAAAGACAGCATTTTTTGGGCTTAGTTACTTACCACAGTGACAAGTAGTCACTGACAACAAAGAAAGAGGAGACAAAAGTTGCTACCTTTAACGCTTTCGCATTGTCCAAGTGCTTCCCTGTTCTCTCTCTCTCTCTGCCCGCACCACACACTTTACTCTCCTCCAACAGTAGATCTCATCTCCCATTTCAAACCCTAGAAAAAATCAATCAAACTCAATTAACCACAGCTTGCTCCACCAATGGCGAGCTTCATTCTCCCCAGCTCACTCCTCCTTCTGCTCCTCTTGCCTTTACTCTCACTCTTCTCCGCAATATCTGAAGCTAAACCATCATTTACCTTCGGTAAAAATGGAAGCTTTGAGTCCGACGACATCGCTCTGTACGGCGAAGCAAACCTCCTCAACGGCGGATCTTCGATTTCGATCCAGCTGAATGACTCAGCGAGTCATAACAGTGGGCGAGTCGTCTACAAGAAGCCCATCGAGTTCGTCGAGACTAAGTCCGAGTACCCCGCCGGATTCTCTACTCTCATCGCTTTCTCCGTCAACGGTGACGGCGGGAGACTCGGGTTCGTCGTGTTTCCTGTTAACGGAACGTTCGAGCAGTCTCTGTTCGAAGTAAAGTTCGGTGCTTTCGAAAGGAATGTAACTGTGAGTGTAGATGGCACTACGGTTCCTGAGGAGACTCGCAGTTTCACGGTTGCTAACTTGGAGGGAGAGGATAATAAGGAGAAGAAGGTGTTGTTGTTGTACGCTTGGGTTAATTACATTGCAAGTGGGAAGTTCTTGGAAGTCCGGTTAAGCAAATCAGAGAGCTTCGAACATGTTGATCCTTTGATGTTCACTAGGATCGACTTGTCGGGAATGTTGAAAGGTGACAATGAGTTCATGGTTGGTGTGAAGGCGTACGGTGGGAACGTTGGTTTCCACTCTTGGAGCTTAGAAGCGAGAAGCGTCCCCAAGGGTGTGCACTCTTATGGGGCGGTTATGGTGGAGAAGCTTATAGAGGAAGAGGAGGCGGAGAAGAGGAGGAGGATGAGAAGAGCGAGGGCGTGGGAGATTGTGACTTGCTTTGTGATGACCTTTGGGTCTACAGGGCTTGTGTTCTTCGCCATGATGCATATTTGGGCAGCTTTCAAAAGGAACAATCTCGTGATGACAAAGGAGTTTGAGTATGAGAAGATGGAGAAAATGGAAGCTGTGATGGGTAAAGCTGATAGCACAAAATGAAAACAAGTGAAGTAATCAAGTGTTGTGATATCTCTATGTGTGTTTGTTTAGGATGTTATGATCTTTTATGTAATCAAGTAGATTCTTCACTGGCTAATATAGCCCCCTTGTTTTCATTTCATGTGTGAACTTTGCAACATTGTTTCTCTATGGCATGTTCAGTTTGTTTCAGCATGCAAAACTTGACTAGATGGGATACCGGTCGAAGAGAAAAGCATATTTAATCTCCTACATTAGATATGTAATAACGAATGTTGTAGTTACACACAATGTAGTTTACCTTCAAAAACACAAAAAACTTTCAGCCAGCGATAATCTTCATGGCGATGACTACTACGTTAATGAGCAAGAGGGGCGTGGGAGATTGTGACTTGCTTTGTGATGACCTTTGGGTCTACAGGGCTTGTGTTCTTCGCCATGATGCATATATGGGCAGCTTTCAAAAGGAACAATCTCGTGATGACAAAGGAGTTTGAGTATGAGAAGATGGAGAAAATGGAAGCTGTGATGAGTAAAGCTGATAGCGCAAAATGAAAACAAGTCAAGTCAAAAGTGTTGTGATATCTCTGTGTGTGTTTGTTTAGGATATGATCTTTTATGTAATCAAGTAGATTCTTCACTGGCTACCCTTGTTTTCATTTCATGTGTGAACTTGCAACATTTGTTTCTCTATGGCATGTTCAGTTTGTTTCAGTATGCAAAACTTGAAAGAATGGGATACTGGTTTGTGGTAGAAGAGAAAAACAAATTTAATCTCCTACATTAGATATGTAATAACAAATGTTGTAGTTACACACAATGTAGTTTACCTTCAAATACACAAAATCCTCAACCAGCGATAATCTTCATGCCGATGACTACAACGTTAATGAGCAAGAGGGGCAGTCGCATGTACTGGCATGCATAAATTAGACCAATGATTTGACCTTTGGGAGAGTTTCTTCTACCGGTTTGGTGGAGTTTTTCGAGTGTCCATCCTCTCGGAGCAAGGAAACGATCTTCGTTGAGGATTGCAAACGCATTCGCAAAGAGCAGCAGACCTTTTATCAATGTCCAGAAAGCCATCGCTCCCTGTGATATTGCATAGAGTTGGAAAATAATCAGAATCAGGGAACAGAGAGTGGCACGAAGCTGTCTGATACATGGCACACAGTTACAACTACCCATTACTTTGAAAGAAATGGAGTTTGGGAACTCTATGAATGCACAATAAATAAGTGAACCATGAAGATAGCACTACACAGCTCAGTTTTCTAAGCAATGCTACAAAAGGACTAGTATGTACTGCCTTGCAATGATAATAAGCTAAAGAGGAGCTGTATCTCGGAATTTATACTTTATTTCAGAACTCATAGAGCTACCATTTTAAAGAGCCTTAAGCTAAGCATTATGTATACAGCCAAATCACTCAAGTCTCAGGGTATCAAAATTCAAAATAAATAATCAACATCGATATGATTGACAATCATTAGGATCAAACGCAGCTTTCTAATAGCACCAAAGCTATAAGATAAAACATCAAGTTAGTGCAAGAGACAATTCATCAAATCACAACATCATGAAATCGAAAAACGTTTTCAGGCTCAATAGGAAGTTTAATCGAGATCGAGACTGTAATCGAGGATCCAAACGTTGGTTACAGAATCACCCAAACTGAATCGAACGGTTATATGAAAAACGCAAAAACCTAGCAAAGCAGTGAGATCGCGAAAGCAACACTTACCGAGGGGAAGAAATCGACGGCGTGTGACGGAGATAAAATCGAATCGTCTGTGAGATTTTGCAGCCGGAACCGAGGGAAGTAAAATCTTCGTCTTCTTATATAAAGCACCGAGTAGTAAAATAATTCACGGGTTGACCCGGTTTAATAAGAAACCGGATCAGGACCCGATATGTTTTTTTTTGTTTTTTTTTCATTTTTCAAAGAGGAAGATTTGGATAAACCCTGGGGCGAATCGAAGTAACAACTAACAAACCCCCTCTCTCATGGCTTCACTTCATCTCTTTCCTCACCTTCACCATTTCGATTCAACCATACATCGCAGGGAGATAGTATCTCACACTCGTAGGCAATTATTCCCATCTCCCAAAGCTTCGATTAATGGAGCATCAGCAGCAGCTGAAACCGCGAAACAACCCAGTCGCAAAGGGAGGCAGAAGAAGAAGCAAACCTCGACGGTTACTCCCCAAGAGACGAACCCCGATTCGGATCCGGCCCTAGTGGATTACGACGACGGGATGGACTTTCCGTACGACGACCCGCCGCTCGTCTGCTGCTTCGGAGCCGTGCAGAAGGAGTTCGTTCCCGTGGTGCGGGTCCACGACAACCCGATGCACCCCGACATCTACTCGCAGTGGAAGATGCTGCAGTGGGACCCGCCGGAGTTCGGGCGGGCTCCCGGAGGTCCGCCGTCGAACGTGGCGATCTCGCATGTTCGGTTGGGAGGGAGAGCGGCGTTCATGGGGAAAGTGGGAGGAGATGAGTACGGGGAGGAGCTGGTTTTGATGATGAACAAGGAGAGGGTTCAGACTAGGGCTGTGAAGTTCGATGAGGGTGCGAGTACTGCTCGCGCTCGCGTTAAGATTAGGTTTGAGGATGGGAAGATGAAGGCGGAGACGGTGAAGGAGCCGCCCGAGGACTCGCTTGTTGCTTCGGAGCTGAACTTGGCCGTGCTCAAAGAGGTAAAAGTCTTTCACTTTAGGGTTTAGGATGAACACAGTTTGGCTTTTCAGCTGTTCTTGACTTGAGGATGAAACAGAGAACACCTGTGCCTTGGCGTTTAAGCTGTTTTGTTTACTACTGCTTTATGCAGGCGAGGATTTTTCATTTCAATTCAGAAGTGTTGACGTCACCTACAATGGAATCAACTCTGTTCAAGGCAATACAATGGTCCAAGAAGTTCGGAGGGCTTATTTTCTTTGATTTGAATCTTCCATTACCGTTATGGAGATCACGAAACGAGACTAGGAAGCTGATCAAGAAAGCATGGGACGAAGCAAATATCATAGAAGTTTCGCAGCAAGAGCTTGAGTTTCTACTCGATGAAGAGTACTACGAGAGGAGAAGGAACTACACGCCGCAATACTTTGCTGAGGATTTCGAGCAGACTAAGAACCGGAGAGACTATTACCATTACACACCTGAGGAAATCAAGCCGTTGTGGCACGACGATCTGAAGCTGTTGGTTGTGACTGATGGAACACTTCGGCTACATTACTATACTCCTAAGTTCGATGGTGTTGTGGTTGGGACGGAAGATGTGCTTATAACTCCTTTCACCTGCGATAGGACGGGTTCTGGTGATGCTGTTGTTGCAGGCATAATGAGGAAGCTCACGACGTGTCCTGAGATGTTTGAGGACCAAGATGTGTTGGAGCGACAGCTCCGGTTCGCAGTCGCCGCCGGGATCATATCGCAGTGGACAATTGGTGCGGTTAGAGGCTTCCCAACTGAAAGCGCGACACAGAATTTGAAAGAGCAGGTTTATGTTCCATCAATGTGGTAGTTAGAAAGACCAAGTACTAAATCTTTTTGAACAATGTGAGATGTATACTGATTTCAAAAACTGTAATCCAATGTACAATCATTTTTTTGAGTTCACTGATAACAACAATGTGAGAGGGTGGTGAGAACATGATACCCTAATGAAGTCTATGTTTGGTTCTGCTCAGATAACCGTGCAGAGTCACCAAAAATGCTCTATAGCTGTGATCCAAGTCTTGATGCTATTTCTGTAAGGAAAATCGATTTACAAGCCGTCTGAGCAGAACTCGGGTTACCTCTTTACCTATGTTGTACAAAAAACGCTATAAACTCGAAGCGGGTTGTTCTGTGTCCTGATCCTGCAGTGTTTGACGTGGGAATCTCACTGTTTTTGATTACTGTATCAACGCTATTTTAAAGCACTCTTGTTCCATGTCTTTGTCTCCGTTTTTAGACTTGATTTTTTTCCAGAGCTGCCAGAATGAGACTTGGTACAGATGCAATCGGGTTGTGGATTCGCATAGAAGTTTTCCTCTAGCCTGGGAAGTGCAGCAGGCAGTCTCGCATATGGCGCTCCAATCCTGTCTCTATTTAGTCGCTTAACCTCTGAAGCAAACTCTTCCCGAGATATGAAGCCATCATCAAAATGATCTATCAGTCTAACAAAATTCAACCTGAAACAATCACACAGAACAAATCAGCAAACAACCACTGAAGAGGAACAACAAATCAAAACGAAAAGTTTTATACCTGTCTGGATTTATCGACTTCCTGAACCCTTCAAACCTTCTGTGCCCTTGTACTGCCTTAGCCATATTTCCATCGTATGTATACACAAAAACATCGCTTTCAAGGGCCACAATATAGTCCAATGCAGCAAGCCGGTTCTGGTAAGGACTGAAAGGCTCTAACTCTTCTTCAGTCGCTAGAGTTGAATGAGAGAAGACATTTGGGTACTCTGCACGGAAAGCATCCATACTCTTGCTTCCATAGATTTCACCAGCAACTATGTATACAGTAGTGGAGGATGGATATCCCATTGCCTTTAGAAATATGGCTGCTTCTCGCGGAGACATAGGACATCCGCCTTGGATCCGTCTCTCTGCGCTATCAATCTCTTTCTCCTTCCAGTGTTTGACATTGTACCTCATGATTCTCAGATCTTCCGCTTCCTCAGATGTAAGATTGTGGCTGCAACCTGTAAAGGCAAGCATGTCCTTCTCGTATCTGCAAATTCAAAACTCATTTGACTCAGAACCAAGATCCAGATAATTTCCCTTTCTGACAACAACAAGAAAAAGAAATGCTGGATTTACCTCAAATGCAGAGCGATATACGGCTCACTGTTGTTTCTTAAACGGTTAACCAATACCTTTCCGAGGTCCTCGATCTCTTTCGTGTATACTAGTGCCTTGTAATTAGCACGACATCTCAGTCTTTGGATCGATGGTGGCAAGCCATTGTTAGCAAGCCGTGAGTCGGTAAGCATGAACTTTAACACCTTGTAGCGTTTAAGAAGTGGCAGCATTTCGCTTCTGTAGTAACTAGCCTGCATTTTAAATTATGAATTTAAGAAGGTGGATAACTCTAAAATCCATATAGGAACAGAGATAGGAGAGCACAAAATGGTAACCAAGAAAGACTTCACTAATATGAACACACACCTTTGACCAAGAAACAGGGGCTTTGAGAAGAGGCTTCATGGCGGCATACTCAGGAGACAAATACTCTACAATGTCAACATCGTGTTTCAGTACATCCATGAAGTTTCTCCAGTCGAAAATATCTTTGAACGTGCTGCATACAAAGAATATTTATCAGCATTCCACTTGTTTTCTAGTAATATCTCGTGATATTATCATCAATAAGATTGGTAAAATATTACGACGATACCTCGGGTCAGTCCAGAAAGATTCGTGGTCTAGAAGAGGAAGAACAAGAGTTGCATTCATAATCTTGGCAACAGCAACCATGTCACATATCTGCATTTTGGTCAAAACGAACAAAGAGCAGTAATTCAAAAGAAGTTCACTATAGAGAATCATGAGATCAAAACCTTCTAAAATACCATAGAAGTGAGAGAACTCACCCCGGTTCTCATCTGATTCAATCCTCCATTTGCGTGTACTATAAGATACCCATTGGTCTGTTGGCCCAGTCCTGGACAAAAGACATATATCAGATCCTCATTCCAGGAAAATAAACAAGATCTTGATAACTCAAATACAGTAAATGCGCCTGAAGAAGAAGAACTAAGAAAAGCACGCAACATACTCGTCTTGTTCTTAGGACGCGCCACACATTGGCGATACTGCCCGCTTTCAGGTTTCTGCCAAATCTCTGGAATCTGTAAATAGCAACAGCCAAACAATCAGATCCTCAGAAACAAATTCAGAAAGGAAAGAGGTGTCTTCCTTACACTACAACAAAACAGAGGAAAGAATAAGCTCGTTCTCAATCTGTACTACCTCAGATTACAGTGATCAACAAAATCTCTCGTACCTTAAATTTACTACGTGGAAAATTCAACAAGTTACTTAACTAAAACAAACGAAACCACACACTAACAGAGATCAAAGTTTGTAACTAAGGAGTAAGGAGTGTACATCTACTCAACGGTTACATGAACTGTTAATATAAACGCATATCAACTGGTTCGTTTAGGAACTTTTAGATAAAATCAAAGTTTTTCGATCTAAGACATCTCAAACTATGCCACAACAACAACCAAAAAAAGCCATACACTGTGCCGAACCTAAGGTCAACTGAAACTGTAGGAAAGTGATGATCCACGTCAAGTCCACCCAAATCAATTGACTATTAATGCTCGTCAAAGTCTTCCCTCCAATATCAAAATGTAGAGCTCATAAAAAGAAATATTCTAGCGCCACCGAACCATTAATTATGAAATCATCAAAGAATTCAACTTTCTACCTAAACCCACTTCTCCTTCATCTCCCCCTCAGTGCAAACATTAACATCACTGAAACTCTTCAACTAAGTTACAATTTCCCCCAAATTCAGCAGGCGCCACAACACAACACACAACAACAAGATTGAATTTGATCTTAAGCACCACTGACCTAATTAAAAAGATTAAATTAGTGCTTAAGAGAAAACAACCAGTAACAAGTCAATCTGATGGCTAATACTCTTGAATTACGTACTAGGGAAGGGATCTAAGATGTCACATGTTCAAATCCCGATGAGAAGAGTCTGAAAGTTTAAATTACATGGTTCGGATCTACGGGCTTAAGAACCTCTTAGCTATATCCAAAACAACAGTAGTAGATTTGTATATTATTCGCAAAGACTCACGGGAAGCTTTTCGAGAAGGCGCATTGGCTGAGACGAAGCTTGGTTCTCCGCAACTTCGCGTCTCGCCATCGACAGATCGTCACGGAGCGATCTAACGACAACGAACTCGCTCAACCGCGCGTGGTCGACCACGCGCACGCCGCCTATAAGGTAGACCCTGAGGAACACTGACGCGACAGCGAGAGCCATGAGGAGACCCAGGATCCGACGCCCTTCGTTTTTACCAGATCTAAACCCTTGCCCCCCCACCGCAGTCCCCGATCCACCACCGCCGCCGCCGCCGACGCCTCCTTGAGATCGGAATTTACGGGGGAAGAGGTAGTGAATCGCCGGGTGGTTGTGGAACCGGTGGAAGTGATCGTGGTGGTAGTGAGATCCGGTAGAGGAGGAGGAACCTTCCGAAGATGCGGCGTCTTGACCGCCGCTCGTATCTCCGCCGTCCAAATCCGTCGATTCGTTACCGGTGGTTGAATTGACTGAACTGCAGAAATCGGCGGGATTCAACGGTCGTTCGGAGACTACGTCCACACGGCGGCGGGTCGTGGTGGTTGGTCCGGCTGGGACTGGTGCAGCGGGTGAGGGGTTAATCGCTCCGGCGACCGACATATCGTCACCGGTAAAAGGGAGTTCAGAGTTAGAAAATTGAAGAGAGATAGAGAGAGAGAGAGAGGGATGATTAGTCTTGGGGGGAGGGTTACGTGGCCACGTTCTGACTTTCTTCTTCTTCTCTATAAGTAGCCACCGTCACCGTGAACTTTGGCGAAGCTGAGACGCCGAATCTTCGTTCCTTTTGTCAGCTTTTATGTTGGCATGTGCGTTTGTTTATATTTTCTGTGTGACTCTTCTAACCATTTCGTTTTTCTTCTATTTTTGTAACTTATGGATAACTTTTTTTGGGTGTAACCTTGTGGATAGTTTTGTGAACTCATTCATCCCGTATGTTTAACACATGTGGATTTAATTGGTGGCATTTATTTTAAAATTTTTATTAATTGAATTATTAACATCTAGATTCAATTATATTTTCATTTAGTATTTTAAACAAACTCTAATGGTGTGAGAAATGAGTTAAATTTATTTTTAAGTATTATTGTTTAATATTTTTCGACACGAAGAAATATTTGTATTAGTTTTTACTATTATTATTGCTTACACATAAACTAACCGAGTGAAATTTCCTAATCCTACTTCCTCACAATTTCCTTAATACAAAACGATTCGATTCTAATCTCTCGACTGATGATGGTGCAATGAGACTGCAAAAAACAGCCTTTAGCGGAAATGGAGCCTTTCGGATTATTGAACGGTTGAACTAATAGTGTTTGGTTCAAGTCCGGTTTAGTTACTTTACTCTCGGCGGGGTCAAACATGTGTATGTATGCATGCGTACTCTTTCGTTTATTAGCCGATTGGTTCAGTTGATCTAAACTTGAAGCTATGTTAGCTTAAAAGGTTGAGCAAAGACAGTGAATTGCGATCTGCAAAAGAGTAAAGAACCGTTGTAAAAGACGGTGGTAAAAGTTTTCAGAATCATCAGAACTTAGTGCATCGTCAGAAATATTCTGTCATTTAGTGAGTATAATTATTTGTCGGTATTTTTACAAAAAAAAAAAAATTATTTATCGGTTTGAGAAGAGAAATGAACATTGGGTAAACAGTTCGTCGTGTTTTCTTGTTTGTTTCTTTGTCTCTTATAAACGAAGATCAAACAAAAGAGGGGAAGAGAGAGTTTAAGAGCGAATAGCTTCTACAAGTGAATCGAAGCAAGAAACTTGTTTCAAGTTCAACATCGATGGCTACAAAAAAAGAGTAATCTCGATGGCTACAAAGTCAGAGTATAATAACTTAATAGTATATCTTGTTCAAATATGAAACCCATAAAATCAAAACACATAATATCTCTCTCTATTCCCTTACAACACTGGCTAGTCTGGCTTTAATCATTTTACACCTCACATGTATCATAACAGAAGTGAGAATATTAACATATATGATCCACATGTTATCACGATAATTAGTGACTAACATTCAAAATTGAATCATACAATATAATACACTTCGATGCACATTACTATACTATAACCATTGACTTTTAATACTTCACATCTAACAAATATTTAATCCAATGGCATTTCACGATTGTTAAACAAATTAAACTGCTAGAGTTTCTGATATGATGAACATTAGACATGTTAAAATACAAAATTTCCCCATAAATAAATAAGGGAAATAAATTTAATTTCTGCCATGCACCTGTCTAGCATGTAACATATATCATTGTGTTGCTTTCCGTATATTATATGAATATAAAACAAGGGAGGTGTTTAATGCACATTTTCAAACCAAGGAAGATATAAGAAATGGAGGGGAATAATCAATTTCCTCTTGTTCTTTAAAAATTATACCATTTATAAAAAATATTTGATGCGTATAATTTCTTGTCATTTATATTTTAAGGAATTATGGAATAAAAATATTATTTTATCAAAATTGATGTGGGACAAAAAAAAATTCCTTCTATTTTGTTCTACTTTTTTCACTTACTCATATTCGGAGGCGGATCCACATGTATTAATAGTGGGTCAGCTGACACCCTTTAAATTTATAAAGTTGTTTTTTTTATATATAAAATGTTAGGATTCGGTAGCTCTTGCGGTTAAATATCCTTTTCTGACTCTCCTAAATCCGGTTTCAATACATGCTGACACCATATTTTTACCTCTTTTTTCCTAGACCTAAAAGCCCATTTAAAATTTTGACCCATGTTAAAATAAAGTCTGGGTCCGCCACTGCTCATATTCTTATTCTGATATGAGTAACAAATTATTTCGATTAAATTTTCAAATTATTCTGATATTTTTACCTCATTATCTCTTTTGGAATGAAGCATGTGGAGATTTGATAAATACCCGCGCTTAACATAAGAAATAGGGGGATAATTAAGAGTGATAAAAATCTTTAGTCTAGCGTGGCGTGGTGTCAGCATTTGTTTGACCTTTTTCACGTTAATCACAACGAAGAATCAATCTTAGTGGATGATTAGTGTGACACACACACACCTGGAAATATATTAATATATATATAAAGCGCTTCTAAATTGGGCCGCCCATTACCTTTTGTTCATTTCGTAGCAGTGCGAAGAGAGAGAGAGAGAGAGGAGACGATCTTTCTTTCCCAACTGAAACTCTCGACGTCAAGTTGCGTAGCCGTCGTCACTCTTCCCGAGACTCGAGATCCCTAACTCCCTCGTAACTTTTCTGGATCGTCGAAGATGGTAGCCGATAGCAAATCCGACCTTTCGCTGCCCAAAACATTCGCCTGCAGCGCCTTCGCCGCCTGCGTCGCCGAGGTACTTTCCGCGAATTTTTCCACGCTTCGATTCTCGCGCGCAAATGTATTGCGAATTTTCCATGGAAAATACTCGATTGGTCTTGTCATCGTATGTCTAGACTCATCGCGTTATTAGTTCTATATATATATATATATATATATATGTCATGTGCTCATGTTTAGTTTCTATGGAACTGATTCGATTTCAACGGTCAGATCTGTGGCTAGGATTGAGTTTTCTCAGCGTTTGGATTGACGATGTGAAATCATGCCTTTGGATATGGTTCTTGCGATCATAATAATGCTAACGCAAACTGTGTCCTCTGCTTAAGCTATGTGTTTGCTTTTTTGTTGCGTTTAAAAAATGTGGATCAGGTGTGTACGATTCCGTTGGACACTGCGAAGGTTAGGCTTCAGCTTCAAAAGTCTGCCGTAGCTGGAGATCTCACTCTCCCTAAGTATCGAGGATTGCTGGGAACTGTTGGTACCATTGCAAGGGAAGAAGGGCTTCGTTCACTATGGAAAGGTGTTGTTCCCGGATTGCATCGCCAATGCTTGTTTGGTGGTCTAAGGATCGGAATGTATGAGCCGGTGAGTTTCAGATTCTACTTTTTTTTTCTGGCTCTGGACAACGTGCTTAGTCGTCGTAAGGCTTAAACCAAAATTGTTGTTTTGCTTAGGTCAAAAACTTGTACGTTGGGAAAGACCATGTTGGTGATGTTCCATTGAGCAAGAAAATCCTTGCTGGTTTGACAACAGGTGAGCATAGAAGAAACTGATGGTGTGTCTTTTCATCTTTTAACATTTTAACTGGGTTGTTATTGTTGTTGTTGTTGTTGTGTAACTCTTAGGTGCGCTGGGTATCATGGTGGCGAACCCCACAGATCTTGTGAAAGTTAGACTTCAGGCTGAAGGGAAACTACCTGCAGGTGTGCCAAAACGGTATTCTGGATCGTTGAATGCGTATTCGACTATCGTTAGACAGGTATTTACCCCGCCATAGAAGTTAGGGTTATGTATAAGTTTGCTTAAGCTCTGCTTCATATCTGTTTAATTTGGCACTAACAGGAAGGAGTTCGAGCTCTTTGGACTGGTCTTGGACCTAACGTGGCAAGAAACGCAATCATCAATGCTGCTGAACTAGCGAGTTACGATCAAGTGAAGCAGGTATGGAAAAAACATTCCCTTGCTTCTCTTGGCTAACCTGATATTTTAACCAACGTTCTTGTTATTATTTTTTTCTTTCTCTTTCAGACAATCTTGAAGATTCCGGGTTTCACTGATAACGTTGTCACACATATTCTCTCTGGACTAGGAGCAGGATTCTTTGCTGTCTGCATTGGTTCCCCCGTTGACGTGGTATGGCATCTAAACATGACATTAGACCACGAGTCTTTTCCTGTATGCTTCCTGGTTTTCTTATTGAATCTTGTTGTGCGGCACAGGTTAAGTCGAGAATGATGGGAGATCCTTCTTACAAAGGCACTATTGACTGCTTCGTTAAAACTCTGAAGGCGGACGTAAGCAAATCTCTTCTTCTGTGCTCTCTCTGGAAATCTTGTTCTGAACATAACCACGAAGATGTTTACGATTCTTTGAGTTTTTGTTTTGTTGTCCTGTATAGGGTCCTATGGCATTCTACAAGGGTTTCATCCCCAACTTTGGACGTCTTGGCTCATGGAATGTCATCATGTTTTTGACCCTTGAACAGGTAAATGACCTAATGCTACTTTACTCTATCAAATCAATAACGGAGCCCGTCTCTCTCTCTTTTTCTAATCATTGTTCCTAATACTTTGATCCAGGCAAAGAAGTATGTCCGGGAACTAGATTCGTCCACTAAACACTGAGAAACAGAACATTAAGCAGAGAGAGAGAGAGAATAAGAGCAACACTGTTTTCTTCTTTAATTTCGGTGGTCGAGAGAGGCCAAAACTTCATTGAATATTGTTTTTGGAATAGAGAGTCGTTTTCAAGCAAAACTATGAAATAAATATATGTTGGTTGCTCAAAATAAATGTATTTTGGAATAGACTGTACCGTTCAAACATTTATCAAAAAGATACAATTTCTTCCCTTGCACAAAACTAAGAAACCAAAAAAAAAAAAAAACTCCTGAAGAAGAGAGAAGTGGAGACAAATGAGACAGTCTCAGCTCAGTTTCTTATGTTCTGGATAAGCCCATATCTTGAATCTCAGGTAGAGCTCTTTAGCTTTGTTGTAGATGAGCACCATAGATCCATCTACGCAATCTTCGTATCTCTCATAGAAAGCTGGAACTGCCATCACCACCAAAACCCCTGCCAAAAATAACCAAAACCAACAGCCACAGTTTAATAAATCTTCCAGCTTAAAACCAGTCCAAGTCTATGAGAGATATTTACTTACCAGTGTGGCAAAGTGTTTGAAAATCCATGAGGCTTCCAATGAATGCTATGAGAAACAGATAGACTTCTACTTTGATAAACAGCTCTGAGTCTCTTCCCATTGCAATGTCATACGAGACTCGAAACAGTTTATTCAGATGGACGCGCAGCAACTTGGAAGCTTCTTCAGCCATTTCTTCACTTATCTGAAACTCTGGTAATGGAGGTGACGGCCTAAGAGCCAAAGGGACATATAAACAATAAATTACAAATGAAGAATATTTCATTACAATTGATCTCTTGAGAGAGAATTGTGGTTTTACCTGTTGAGGATGGATGCAGATTTGGACCAAAGGAAGAGAACAGAGAGCAAGAGGAGAAGAACACTTGAAAGAAGAGTGAGGATGGTATAAGCAAATGTCTCAAACACCATCCATGATCCTATTGTTACTGTGACTATACCAACACTCACATTCTTCTTCCTCCACAACATCACATCAGCAACTGCAGATTCATTTCATAAGAAAGTAAGAAGAAAAATTTTCACAAGAGAGAGTTCACTTAGGTTCTGTAATGGATTTGGTAATGATATATGGATTTACTTACAAATGCCACCTCCCAGAATCTCATGTACTGTCCTCTCTCTCTTAAACAACTTTTCCGAAGAAGAACCCATTTGAGAAGAAAGATCAGCAACAGGACTCCACCTTGGATTTTAGATATTTTCAGATCCCTTACACAGGTATAATGTCAGAAACAGATCATCAAGTGCAGATGGATCACAAAGGCTCAAAAGGAAAGAACGGCATGAATCAGAAGCAGAGAGTAAAAAACAAAAAAGGTGATGAGACTAAAGTTGGGTCATCACCATCATCATCAAAGTCATCAATTTTGAATATAATAAAGTAATAGTAATTCGAAGCTATAATATGCTCTGTTTAAGGAAAAAAAAAAGAAAGTGTGAGTTGGCCTCTTGATGTATTATTATCTATCACCTTCCAGCCTAAAAGTGTTATTCCCTTCTAGTCCATGTTTTTAACAACTGTACAAAAATGGTTGTATTATCAAAGTTAGTAATCTATTCATTTTTTCAACTCAATTAATTGTTTAACTAAAAATGTTGACCCAAAAGAGATACTGAATTCAAAACAACAGAAGCAGACTAATATACTTGAAAAGGAAAAGTATCTATCTATTTTGTTTTCATTTTGGTAAATGATCATATAAACAAATATTTGAAACATTCAGCATTTCAGTATTTAAACGAAGGAATGCTGATTCGGACCAGAGGAAGAGAACAGAAAGCAAAACTCGCAAACACTATCCCCCAACACTCTTATATCACTGTTAACTGTACCAACACTTACATTCTTACAGTATCCTATCTGCAAGACTGCAACCGCTGACGAGAGCCTTGGGTTAGCTGACGCTGAGTTTGGAGTGAAGAAGCTTGGTTGTTTGGATCTCAAATTTAAGATTGTCAGAAGTAAAAGATGGTTTGATTTACCAAAAAAGAACTCAAACACAAAACACCATATCACAAGCCCATTGGTTTCTGTCCAGTGTAAGCTTCTATGTTCTGTAAGTAAAATTGTTGATATCAAATACAAAAACAAAAAAAAGAAACAAGTGAATGTTCCTTCACCCACATCAATGAAAAGCCTTGTTCTCTATTTCCTCTGCTACTTTTGTTTCTCAGATTCACTTTGAGAAGTCCCAACAGCTCCAGGATTAGCACCAGCAGCACAAGCATCTAGCAAACTCGCTGCAATCGCTGCCTTCAAGTCATCATCCTCCATCTCCGAAAAAGCCCTCACTTCCTCCCGCGACAATGCCTCATACGGTCTCTGTTGATCAACATTATCACTAGTTCTGTTTCCAGTGGCAGCAGAGGAAGAACTCCGCACGGCGCCCGTGGTCTTTAACAGCCTCTCTGCGTCTTCGGGAGAAAGCCACTGACCAAAACCGTTAGAAGCCTCAGAAGAAGACAGGGGACACTCCTGCGGGAAGTTTCCTTGCACGATGAAGATGCTCCATCCCGAGCCTCTGAGAGAGTCGAGAAACGCAGAGAGGTAGAATTTCGACAGGTGTTGCGGTGCGGCGAGGAGGCTGTCAAAGTTATACCACTCTCCGTTCACTTTCCTTATGCAAAACCAGTGGTCATGCAAGTGGCAGATGAAAGCGTTTTCAAGCTCGGGGTCGATCTGCGCAGGCTCCGCATCGCGGCAGTTGAGCGGGATCACTTGTAAATTCCACACTTCCAAAGCCTTCTGCAAGACCTGTCAAATCAAAAAAATACAAGCCACTAGTTGAATCAAGCTATCCAGGAACCATAGATGATCAGATACTTGTAAGTTCTTACACGAGACAATCAATGATCAAAGTCAAGCTTAGCACCCATCACTAATCTCAATTCAATACTTTTGCAATCAACTTGATTCGATCTGTAGCACTTAGCTATAAAAAGTTCAAATCTTTAAAATTGGTTCAGCTTCAAAATCACAATTTAAATGAGATTCTTAATAACAACAATTATATTATTCACCACGAAATCGAAACCCTAAATCTTAGAAACGGGCAATTCGTTACCTGGATGCTGAAATCGCCGCCGAGGGAAACGTTGTGGGACTCCTCGGAGAAGAAATCGCCGGCGGAGAAGGTACCCGCGGCGGCGGAGCCTTCGAGCATGACCTGACGCTCCTTGCCGTCGAGATCGGATGCGACGGCAGCCAGATCGAATTCGGAGAAGAAAGGTCCCTGGAGGACGGTGTTGACGCAGTGGACGGCGCAGAGATTGGCTTCCTGAACCTCGTGGTACAAGATTCCTCCGTTGCTTATTCGATCCATGGCCCGATCAAGATTCCGAATCAAAACCCCTAATAATCTCTCCTTAAGATTCCGTGGCGATGATATATAGAGGGAGCGATGCGAAAGTCTTTGCCTTCAAGCAATTACGAAGCAAAGAGGAAGCAATGGGCAGGAGAGGAGAGAGGAAATAAAATATATACAACCTCCTTTTAATTATCCTTTTATATTAAAATGTTTCCCCACGTCACTAGACATGTGTCATAAAAATGTACTTTTTTATTTTACAACTAGTGCTATTGTAGCGTCGGGTTCGTGTGTTTTATTTTTATTGAATTTTAAATTAAGTTTATGGTTTTAGTCAATAAAATATTTTCAAATATATGAAGATGCAAATATGTTGAAAAAAATGAAAATTTTCTGATATATTTGATAGTTGTTAGCGAGCGTAATATATCACTTTATTTTAAAATTAGTTAGGTGAAAGAAGAATCTCATAAATAGTTTTCACTGATCGATTCAATAAATCATCCTAATTACGTGAAAGAATCTAACTACCTATATAGTTTTTATTTGAAATATTTAATTTTATCCAAATTACCAGATATTTAATATGAAAACTAAAATAATCTATTTTTTATCTGAATCGTCCAAAATTAACCAAACATCAGAACGAAGCCGGAACCGATCTGGAAAAAAATATAATCAGTTTACAAAAAAACAAAAAATAATCAGAATAATTAGTTAGATAATTGAACAGTTTCTATATTTCTATAAACTGAATGTCTATTTATATTGTGTGGCTGGTGCTGTTGTGGAAATTGTGTACATGTGATTGAGGAAGAGTGTGTGGGGTAAGGAAGTTACATGTGGCCAAGCTATGGGATGTTGTAGCATGGAAGTCTGTGAGTGTCAGTGACCAATTGTTGTTGTTTATTTGTGTTTGTAATATTTGACTCTCGGACGTGGAAACATTATGTGTGTTGTCTTCCGTTCATGGTAGTCCAGACCTGTTATTATTGATGATATAATTTCTCCAGATACAACCTAGGTTTTCTTTTTCTAATCACATAGAGTGTTGGTTGTAATGGTTGTCTTTTGTTTTTGATGTGATCAAATAATAGTGATTGTAAAAGCTCTGGAACCTATGTTTTAATTACCAAGTTAAAGAGGAAAGTGTAGATATTACGGAAGAGTTCATTCTCTTTAAATATACAATTAACATGCATCTTTGACTACTGTTGGTTGGCCTACATCTCTCTTCCTTAAAGCCTTGATATTTTTAGACATGTCCCTTGAGTCACTCCAGAAAGAGCAACATATAGTTGTTCATGACTGAATACACTCCTAGGTGGATGAAGTATGACTTCTTTGAGAATTTGACCTCGTCTTGTATTCATTGTCATTGAGATATTGTGGCCCTGCTTCTCCTCGTCTACGTACCACTCACCAATCCCTTTCTCACCTTTTGCTGTTAAATAAGCAGGTCCTATCCCGTAGCTGCATAATAAAAACACAACGATTTCCAGTGTAAGAAAACATGGTGGCTAAGGAGGCAAAATGAAAATATAAGAAGAATAGGCAAGAAGCTACAAATTTTCTGTAGTGAAATAAGTAAATAATAGAGAGCAAAAATACGAAAATACTATAAAACCATTGGATGTTATTTTTACAGCTCTTGCTTTTGAATATGTGGGTCTGCAACATAAATGCACATAACTCTCTCTTAGTCTGTCTAACTGTCCATGCCTTCAGAATCAAGTAGGGTTAAGGGAAAAATATAGAATCTTTAACTGTTTCTGAAGTAGATGAGAGTGTGTAACTCTACCAAGCTCGACTTGCCATCTGCACATTCCTGTGAATTAGAATACGAAAAGTCTGGTTATAAAAGGAAAATGATCATAGGACAGTTGAAGAGTAGTGATTTTTCCTAGTCGATGAGCTAGATATGACAAGACAAGAGCTTAAGTTCCAAACCAAATCAGGATGCTGCAAAGTGTCAAAAGTTAACAATTTTGTCTGGAATTTAGAGATGCTGGAAAATAATAAGCCTTGCTATCAGAAACATAACACACAGCAAGTAACATGTGTACAAAGACATCTAGAACCAGATAAAGAAGTTAAGTTATATAGGATTTAACAGTCAAAAACAAAAGGAAAGAAAGAACAATATCTCACTTACCAGCATATAACCATATGAAGATATTCTGGAGGACAAAGATCCCCCGCTACAGAAGTACACAGCCTGAATAGTAATAAATTTAAATGGTTAGAGATGTTGATATACTGTTAAAGTCACCAACAATTTCACAATTGAAGCATCATGGAAGTGTTCTCTAGCATCAAAGGTGATAAATCTTAACGAATTAATTGGAATAAAAAACCAGCGAACCTTCCCATCAATGAGAAGCATATCAAAATCAATTACCTCGCCCCCTTCCAGTACTTTTCAGGTCTCCTAAAATGGAAGGAGTATGATCTGAACAATCTGTCTGCATCAGCCTATATTGCACTCTGAAAAATGAATTGAGAAGTCACCATGATCGAGAGGTTTCTGTGAGATAGAAAAAAGCTCTCTGATTTGGAGAAGTCGCCATGAATGAACTCGTTTGAGCTTTCCTCCTTTCGTGACGTTGGGTGCTTTCCAGAAACGCAGGAGACGCGTCATAACAGTATGGTCGGATTTCAAATCGGAAAGAATGATCTTGGATGACAAATCGAATACAATGACGCGCGTGGAGTTGATGCAAAGAGAACACGCCGAGAGTAGGCGCAACGCGTGATACCCACAATCCACTGTGATTGCGACATGTGTCCCCATTTGCCCCTCTTACAAAAATGTCGTGGATAGCCTGAGAAGGCAGATTTCTCAACTTTATTGTATTAGATTGAGTTATTGGTTGGGTTGGACCTTATGTTATTTTTAAATAACATAAATATTATTGGCATATCACAAATTTAATAATTATTTGCATATCACATTTTGAATAACAATAAAATTTGATAATTTATTTTTAAAAAAATTATTTTAATTCATAAAATAATTATTTTATATATACATCACATATTTAACATATTTTATTTAACATATTTTATTTAAAATATTTACAGGATATATGTTACATCTACAATAAATTTAACTACATCAAAAATCTCTAAAACAAAATCTACTACAACTAAATTACCTATATTTATCTCTCCCTTTATTAAGCTAACTAAAATAAGTTCTTGGATTTAACTAGTGTATTCAAATCCTTTTATTTTTTTATACAGCAACTTAACAAACATTTAGAGAAAATCAGAAATTATTAAAAACAAATCCTTTATGTAATATTTTAGGTTATGGTATATGATAGAATTTAGTTTTTTTTTTTTAAAAATAGATTTTCTTTCATAAATATAGATTTTTAGATTGTTAAGCTAATTTCAGTAATTGATATTAATAAGTTGTATACTTTTGACTACAAAAAAAAAAGTTGTATACTTTTAAAAAATAATGAATGTTATTTGAAATGATTAACTATCACTGGTTAGTAGTTATTGAAAAATCTATAGTATATGATAATAATAAATTTAGTTGTAAATATTTATCATATCTTTAATATATGTGAATATTTAAAAAATATATATTTTTAAAATGCAGGGAGTAGCACATATAAAATGCTTAAAATTGATTTAACTTTTTACATGATCCGAGGACATATATATAGTTTTCTCAATACACACTCCAGAACCATTTGTTTCTAATCAAATCTTCGGCTACTCAGCTTAAATAAAAAACACATGACATAATAGTGTGTGTGTGTGTGTGCGCAAGTGCAAAAGTAATTGAGTTCAACAAGTCTACAAATCAAAGCCAAGGTTGAAAAAAATCGAAACTTAGATTAGTTTCCAACTATTCAACTTCATTGTCTAAAATTCCAATTTTTTCTCTAATCAAATAAACATTTTACAAAGTGGTAGTATTATCCAGAAACACACAGCACAATCAGCAAATCCAATTCATCAACAACACTAACAAGCAAGTACTTTGAAGTCACTTCATGTCAAAAAGATACAAATATATATACATCAATGACGTGCGGTTATATATTCAGAAATTTGGATCACTCATATTAAGTTGATTATACCATGGGTTCATTGTAGATTTGTAGTTGACCAATTGATCCCAGTCTACTCAAATTATTGATTCTTCCAATCGTATTTATTAAAAAAAACCTTCCTTACTCATTTACATCAGATAAGTGTTCCAACGCCTTATCTAGCTTAGCTATAGTTCTAAAGCTAGTCATTTATTTTCTTTCAAACATACGAATCCAGTAATTTTGGCAAGTATGTTGGACAACTCTCAAGTCCATTCATTACAATTACATACTGGTCGTTTATCAGTTTTGAAGAAAAATCAAGGTGTTGCCCGTTGAGTCACTTTAGTATTATTGATAACGAATATTGATATCCAAACTACGTTTTTACTTCATCTTTTTTTTTTGTTGAAAAAAGAAAGAAAGAAAGTAAAACTATTGTTCTCTCAAATAGTGTACAACATAATTTATTTAAAACCCTTATTGAATTGGCAAAATACTGACGCGGTGATCATCCTTTCGTTAATACAAAGTTTAATAACTTATATCGCTAGCACATTATTCTCTAGCATGCCTCATCTTCACTTGTATTTTGTTTCTTACTTTGTCTATTTTCTTCATCTGATGGTTGTCGCCTTTCTTGCTTTCTCCCAACATCCGTTTGCAGCAAGTTATCTTTGGTACTGTCTCCAGACACTTTATCAGTTTCACTTCTCATTTCCTGCTCAAAAACAAGTTCACCAAACTAATAAGTGACAATGACTAATATTATTATACAACGTGAAGAACTAATTATGCTAATTGATTAAAATGTTAGATGGATGCTTAAGATGTTGTAAAAATACCGGAATTTTCCCAACAATCATATGAGCCTTGTAGTGAACATCTTTGACTTGGTTTTCATCACCCCAAGCTTCCTCAAACTTGGTTATAAGATCTTCATCAACAAGCTCCACTCCTTGTTCCTTGGCCTTCATAGCAGGCTGCCAAGATTTCAAGAATCCTATAAACCCTTTAAGTGAAAGCTTATGCGGAATGTCAAGCGTAACAGGCTTTCCCTCAGATCCCACCCCTATGCCCTCGAAAGGAAACGGCAGCGTTTTATAACTATCGAAAGCCAAATTCATAATAGGAGTTCTAAAAGGAAGAGTAGAGTCCACAAGGCTCTTCATAATGGGATCTATCTCGGACGAGATAATGATATCGTTGTAGACCCAAATGGCGATTAGGCCATCATCCTTACGAAGTACACGTTTTGCAACATTGTAAAACGTGGTTAAGTCGAAGAAATGGACAGCTTGTGCAGCAACTATGAGATCCATTGAGTTTTCTCCACCGATTAAAGCGACCATTTCGTCTTCTGACATGTTTTTTGGAGTGTGATGGTAGCTGATTCTTGGGTGTTCGAATGCTCGTTTAAGTTGTGCCTCGTTTATATCGGTAGCCACCACGTTCTCGTAATGCTCAACAAGCTGAGAATATAGAGAGTTATTAAACTTTTGTTATACTCTGTATAAAAATATTCAGGCTAATATGACACGTTCTCCTGCTATATATCATGCATAGCTATAATTAACAACAAAGCTGTTATTTGATTTTTCACTTGATTCACGTAACAATTCATAGTGAAACCACGTGGATAAAGCATCGATGATGAATTTCTCTTGTTGAGTTTTGCCTTAATATCTTCTTCCAGAATTGAGTGTTTAAAAAAAAAAATCTTCCAAAATTTGCCGAAGCTAAGCTCATTTGTGGTATTTGAGATGTTATTTTCCTATTATGTAAAACTCTTATACACATACATTTTTAGTCAAACAAAAGAAAAACAAACTACGCAAATAATAAAATAACAAAGACTAAGAGGCTTAAAATAAACAACTATCAGTGTGACCGCCACCAAGTTTGACTTATCCTAAAAATAACAAAAGAACCCTCCTAAATGAAATACTTATCTTTTTGATAGAATTATCAACGTAATAAATCTATGTAACACAAATCATACTATTATAGCAGTTAGCAAAGAAAGGTTTCAGGTGTTTCCAAGTCTAAAGAAGAAGATAGAAAATTAGAAAGTTTACCCCAATAGCAGCCTGACCGTTACCAGTACCGACATCCCAAGCAAATTTGTGGTCTTGTGTCCGTGCAGCTATCTTCTTATACCAATCGATGGGATACCTCGGCCTTGCGTCCAGATAAGCTGCAGCGTCTTTCTCTGATAAGGCAGCCATTTTTTTCTTCCCTCTCTCTCGTTTTCTTTTATTGCTTTGAATGTCTGAACTCTCCGGAGCTTCTTAATTTATACAACTTTCTTGCTAGTGTGATCTATCATCTATAAAAAAATGGTTGAATGAAGTCAAACTTGGCGTGTGGTAGAGTTTTACAGCAGTCCTTTGTGGTTGTCTTTAAGCTTTTTTTTTATTGAGATATCTTTGAATACATAAACATTGTTGAAAATTCAACCAGCATGCATGTTCCACGAAACGAGAAAATGATTTTCTTTTTGGACTTAACTTCAATTTTTGGTTGAGTTTTTTCTTGTCATTGCCTTTTAATAACCCCAGATTACATAATCTAAGCCTAAATTATTATTTAACATATTATAATTAAAAGTAAAAATATTTAAAATAATTTAATGTAGAGCCCAACATATTATAAATATTAAATTTAAAACAAATATTTAAAAAATCGCCACCCAATAGTTAGATTTTTGTTTAGATGGATATCCATACTTAAATACTTATATTATTTTTTAAAAATTATTTTGGATATGTTATTTTATATAAATCCGATTTATTGATTATATTTCATCTATATCGATTTTTTGAATATTGATTTAAAAAATTGAAGTGGAAATATGTATAAATGATCCGAAACAACACATGTCTTTTCTCATGCAATTAACTGTACAAAAAATTGCTAATAATTGTTTTGAAAAATAAAAAAATTATTATACTCGAATAGTAATTTTGTCTAATTGTACATGTAAATCACAAAAAAGGATATACAGTATAATTTCTTTAAATTAATAATCTATAAATTAATATCTCTATAAATTAATATAATTTCATAGTTCCAAATTGAGTTTTTGATTCAATTAGTATCTCGATAAATTAATAATCTCTATAAATTAATAAAAAATTATAATTTTGGTGATTTATAGAAGTTTTACTGTAGCTAATTGCAAAAAAGAACAAAACCGTTGTTTCAAAAAAAAAGGAACAAAACCGTATCTAGATAACCGGGTTGACCTTTTCTCCACTTCCCCTTCCAAAGAAGTAAAAAAAAAAAAAACTAAAGCCCTAAAAAATTTCCAGCCGCCGTCGTTCTCGTCGTCCCACACACTCCGCTGCAACCTCACCGTCACTCCACAATCGACAAATCCCCCTACCACAGAAACCTCAGTCTTTTTTTTTTCCGAATGGAGTTTTCCTTACAAGACGACGAATTTGGCGGGGATTTTCCCGCTACTAATGCCACCATAGCTTCAGGTCGATTCCTGTCATTGATAATACTTCATATTCGAAAATCATACTCACTTTCATCTGTATTCGTTCCCTCAGGTAGTAAAAGAAGCTTCGATGATCTCGAAGACGACGAAGATAACATCTTCGGATCCAAAAAGGTTCCTCCTTTTTCTTATATAATCATAACAACATTGAAAGAGTTTTGGACTGTTGTATATTGTTTCATAGTTATGGGGGTTGCTTCTTAATAATGTATATATACTCAGTGCCTGGTGTTTCTGCTGGCAAATCAATTTCTCTTCTTCTTTCTCGGTTTCGTATCCTAACACTACTATAGTTTGTGCTAATGAGAAGCTTTGTTGTTTATCTTTTATCCAGGGTCGTACAAACGCAGAGGTAGCTACCCCTGGTGCTACCACTTGCGTGATTTTGCAACTCCGAGAGAGGTTTTTTTTTTATATAAACAAAAATATGAAAGAGTGTCTAGTAACACTAGTTTGATGTATTGTTCTAACTTTCTTATCGTCTCTCTCTCTCTCTGGCAGTCTTAAGAATTGTCAAGACGAGCTTGCTTCATGCCAAGTAATTGTTCTCTATATCTGTTTGATATTTGGTGTTAATACCGCTTTCGTTTTTATGAATCTGACTACTGTTTGTGTTTTCTGGTCAGGATGAGCTTGAATCAGCCAAAGCAGAGATTAATAAGTGGAATTCAGCGTTTCAGAACGAGTCCTTTGTACCCGCGGGGAAATCTCCTGGTTAGCCTTCTCTATTCAGTGTTGTTGGTTTGGTTTGCAGATTTGAATATGCGATGCTAACTCTTTACAAATTGAAAAACTGGTCAGAACCTAGATTTTTGATCGACTACATCCAGAATTTGAAGTCTTCTGAGAGATCTTTGAAAGAACAGGTAGCTTGGCATTGGAGTAATAAGTATATTATGTATCAAGGTCTTGAGTTTGTAAACTCCGTTTTGATGGTTACTTCTCTTTCAGTTAGAAATTGCGAAGAGAAAAGAAGCTTCATGCATTGTGCAATATGCGAAACGGGAACAAGAAATGGCAGAACTGAAGGTAAGTCTCAACGTACTCATTGTCTGCCTACTACTACCCACATGTTTTCTTGACCATTACATATAATGCATGTCGCTAAAGCATACTCTTTGATTTGTGTTTCTAGTCAGCTGTTCGCGATTTGAAATCTCAACTCAAGCCGGCGTCAATGCAGGTACCACTTCTTCCCAAATGTTTTCATTGTAATAACCATTACAATTATGCCAACAACACGAACCATTGAAAGTTAGTTGTCCAGGAAAATTTGCACTTTTGTAGAGTCTTCCACTTTCTTTTTTTATGTCATAGTGTGCCTTTTAGGATCGCCTTTCCTCCTAATCTGATATATATATATATATAAGGAATGGCTATTGTGAAACTACATTAATCTCTAGCAGCTCGAAATAATTAGAAAGCAGTATCATTGAATTATCTTTGGTTTAACTGTGCAGGCGAGGAGGTTGTTACTGGATCCAGCCATTCATGAAGAATTTTCACGTCTGAAGGTCTGTACCTACTCTTTTCTAGCTGTCACTGCTCGTAATATAATTCCATAGATAATTCCAAACTAAGCAAAGTTTATTTTGAGCTATGAATGATGACTCCTTAAACACCTAGCTCTCGTTGTAAAATTTCAATTTGTTTTGTTTTCTCTTTTGGCTGTAGATACTGTTGCAGATTAAGACACACAACTTATGTTGTTAGTACATGAAAATTGATCTCATGTTTCTTGTTTATGTATTACTACAGAATCTAGTTGAGGAAAAAGACAAGAAGATCAAAGAACTCCAGGATAGTTATACAGCAGTTACTTTCACCCCTCTGGGCGTAAAGGGCAAGATGCTTATGGAAAAGTGCAAAACCCTGCAAGAGGAAAACGAGGAGATTGGACGCCAAGCTACTGAAGGGAAGGTAATATATATACCTTCTAAATCTTCATTCTAGTTTTTTTTTTTTTTTGGAATATATCTGAGTGGTTTCTTATGTATCCATGTGGAATGTGGATAGATTCATGAACTAGCAATGAAGCTTTCAGTGCAGAAGTCTCAAAACGCGGAACTTAGAAAGCAATTTGAAGGTAACCTCATATGTTGACATTAGGCTTAGCAAAAATGTTTTTTATGTACAAATGGGATTTGGATTATTGAGAGTTGAGAGGTTTTGTGGAATGCAGGACTGTTCAAACACATGGAAGGATTAACTAATGATGTTGAGCGATCAAACGAAATGGTGTTGATCCTTGTCTTTATCTCTTAGCTCCTTAGTTTTCTTTTTTATGGAAATGGGATTTTGATGAGAAAAGCTTATGATGATGATTGATGATTTTCAGGTGATAATATTGCAAGATAAACTGGATGAGAAGGACAAAGAGTTAGAGAGAGTAAAGAAAGAGATGGAGGAGGTTGTTGTGGCTGATGATGTAGGTGACAAGAAAGATGATGAAGCTCATGATGATGATGAAGATCCAAAAGAAATTGATGATGGAGAACAAAAGATGTTATGCACATTTTGAGAGTTTATTGCAATTTTTCTTTCTTATATATCTCTCAGTATTTTGTCTTTTCTCACTAAAGTGTTTAATTTCATGTACTAATTAACAATAAGTTTTAACTTCAGGAGGTAGTGTATTTTCATTTCAATTCAATTCCTCCATTATTTGAATGATCTTTTTAAAATCCACAAAAGTAACTACCAATACGAACCGAATCCTCCGGCCAAACCGATCTCAAAAAATTCCATCAATTAATAATATAGGGAGTGTGCTAACCTATAGCCCTAAGCCGCTTGAACCTTCTCTGATCCAGAAACTCATGTTTCAGCTCTGTAAACAAGTTGCATACGGCATTGTCACAGTTGTGTCAGAGTTTACATTTTAAGGTGGATCTTGATAAGCAAAAAAAAATTCTACAATTGAAGGGCTCTTCTGCTACATATGTATAATAGCTCTTTAAAGTTTGGACCAATGCTAATGTTTCATCACGCTTTGCCTGTGCTTTCCTTGATCTGAAACCAATAGCAGAATCTTTCTGTGGTGTAAGATAAAGAGCTTCTTCAGATCGCTGATCTTGGTCTTTCACTGTACCTCTTAAAAATCCTATACGCATGAGAACGTTACTCTCTGGTATAGAGCTCCTTATGTTCTTCTTGGTTCAGACTCGTTATTCAACTGCTGTTTCATGTGGTATGCTGGTTGCTTTTCTGGTTGGTAGTCTCAAATGGTGTTTTGAGTGTATCTCAAAGGGCTGTGATTTTGTATTTATGTTTGTTTGCATATTTGAATTTGAACAGCTGATATGGTCAGAAGGCAAGCTCTTTTCCCTGGTGATTATTCTTAGTTTCAGCAATTGCTTCATATTTTTAGGTACTTTGGTCTCTCCTTATAATGTTAAACTTCCATTGGTTCTTGATACTTGCTATGCTCTAGCTACAAGGATATCATTAAATGATACAGCTTGCACCAATTGAGAACATCAGATCATATACACTGGTTCTTACTGAATTTTGCATTCTTGTGTAGAGTTAGAGAATATTAGCTTTAAACTCGTATTTTTTTTGGTTCATGGAGATCTGCGAGGAACACCGACTTAGCAGCAAAGGCCGGGGTGTTTCCTCTCTGCGTGACTGGCATGACTACCCAAAGTGGGAGCCGCAGGACTTGAGCTCATGTTCCATCTCATTCGACTCAAGGAGTTGTTCTCACGGTAAATTAAACTGCTTGATGATCCTAGGCTAGGGTCCAACGACTATCTTGCTTCTGCTTCCTCTTTTCTAATAAGCAGAAACTCTTTGATTAAATCTCTTCTTCCCTTTCATCTGATTGCATTTATATGTTTGAATAAAATGCAGAAAATGCTCAAGTTTGACTCGAGTTCAATCCTGCTTTATACAGCACTTGATCACACCCTTATCTTGCCAATGAGAAGATTTATATAAGATTACTTTATTTTGTTATCGTACAAAACTTGCTCAACCCGACTCTGAGCATACAAAAAAGAGATGTAAGAGATTCTTTCAAGTGAAATAAAGGGTCTGTAATAGACTTTATCAAACCCAAATGTTACGTACAATGACACTAGTGTACATAATTGGCATTCTGAATCACAAACACATGCCCAAACGTAGTTCACAACAAACACAAATAGCTGCTCGAAAGACACTAAGTTAATAGAGATTGATCGCTACACACACAATTGAAGTAAACCAAATAACACAGTAGAAGTAGTAGAAGTAGCTAACATGATGATGATGATGATGATGATGATGATGTGAAATCAATTGGACCACACATGAACATAGCCGTGTCTGTTTCCTGTATATATCTCATTGCGTTCTTCATCATAGAACAGAGCCGTTATGTCTTCCAGAGCTTCAGCCACAGCGTTTCTTCTTAGCTTCGAGTTGTTCCCCAAGGAACTGCTGCTACTGCTACTGCTCTCATCTTCTTTTGGAGGTCCACTGCTTGATGTTATCTTAGCTAAGCATTTCCCTGTCAATATGTTGCTGATATTGATTGATCCCGCTGCAACATTAACAAACAAACAACCAATGAGACTCGTTGGCTTATGTGTAACCTTAATGAGGTTATTGTTTTTTACCATTTCCTTCTATCCACTGATCTTCAGTATCTGCTTTGCAATAGGAGATGATCAGATCTTGATCACTTGTTATGTAGATATTGTTTGTGTTACAGTCCGGATGCCATAGGAGATGATCCTCAAAGGAAGTCACGAGCTCTCCACGAAAATTCCACACAGATACGTTCCTGTTCCTGAATGTTAGAAACAGCTGATTCTCATATAGAAATATGAACGCAGAGGGCGTCATGAACTCGGCTCTACTAACTTCCAATTGTTGAGCGTTTCTAACCTGCGTTTACAAAATAAGAAAAACAAAATTTTGTAAAAACAAGAAACTACGAGATTGATTTGAAATCTGATAAAATTCAAAAAACTTACGTCAAGAATTTGGAGATTCTCATTCTCTTGCTTCACAAGAAGTTTCTCATTGAATTGTTCAATGAAATCGACTTTCTTGTTTCGGTGAAGCAAATGATTGAAGGACTTGAGAACCGTGCCATCCTCTATCGACAGAATCTTCAAAGGGACGTGACTTGTAGCTCTCTTGAAGATCAATAACATTATCCCTGGACTGAGGCATGAAAAGAAACAGGAGTTAAAAGGTACACATAACTAAGTCACAAAATCTTCCAATCCAAAAGAGCTAACGAAACACATTGAGGGCTAAAGACAAAGAGAGAAACGCTTACCTGATTTTAATTTCTTGAACATGTTTGTCAGATATCGAATACAGCATGGTATAGTTTTTCAGATCAAAAACCTTGTACACACTGTATAAACCGCTATCGAGCTCAGAGGAAGAAAACTTGTAGTCTACAAAATATAGGTAGAGAAGACCAGAAAAATAACCTGTCCTGCGCAGAATACGTAAGGACCTTTCCATTGACATCATCAAACTCAACAAAACCAGGCCATTTCAATGACTCAGACTCAAAAAGAGCAAACCCTGCATCTGGCTGACCTCTCAGAATATACCTAACAGTTGAAAAAAAAACAACCAGAAAAAGACACATTAGTCTACATAACCCATAAAGATAATATAAAACAACAAGAGAGAGAGAGAGAGACAACATACTCAATCCTAGTGGATCTGCATTTCAAAGAGCTGAAATTGTCAGAAGCATAAACAGAGACAGTGATGAGAGAATCATTGTTCTTGTTGTAGAACAAGCTCCGTATGACTTCATCTGGACTCACATTTAAAAAGCATATTCTTCTGTTCGTCTCTGCAAAATTGTAAAGCGAGCAAAGTCACACACACACATACACACACAAAGACAAAAGCTTTTTAAGCAGTCACAAAAGTGATCTACCTCTACTGAAAGCAGCGCAGACACCAGAATGAGCAAGCGCAAAGACAATATCCCTCGCGGCAACAATCTCAATAACTTTAGTTCTCTTCATCAGAAACGGTAACGCAACTAAACAGTGTCCCTTGGGGTCATGAGTATCATATTGCTCCTGAAATTAAAAAATCAAAAAATCAAAAATCGAAACTTTAAGCACATTTCTAGGGTTTTGAATTAGGGGAAAACAAAAAAAAAAGAACTTTTTTTTTACCACGAGACGCATGTTACGGAATCTCTCCTGAGCGGTGCTGATGGAGAAAGCTCGGTCTTTACGAGACGAGATTTCTCTTCGCTGGAGCTTCTTAACGCTGTTGACGAACCCATCGGGACGAGACCTCTTTTTCGCCGCCGCCACGACTCTTCTTCCGCTGCAAGGTCTAGGGCTAGCTGTGATCCTTCTTCCTTCCATCTTTGTTACTAGGTTTTTTCGATTTTTTATTTTGGGGAAAACCCTGAGGATGAGGTAAGAGGCGGCTGAGTTTTGAGGAAACCCTAAGGGAGAAGGGAGGAGTTTAGAAAGTGAGGGGGGTGGCTACATACCCAGTGAGGTAAAAGAGCTTTGTAGATTCAGATTTGGGGCTGGGTTTGATTCAATGTTCCTTGAAGAAGCTCTTTTCCCTTCAAAATCTCGATTTCAAGCAAGTACCAATCTGAATCATTTTGTAATTTGTGCAGATCGATGGAATAAGAAAAAAAAAAAAAAGATGTAATAAAATGTTTGAAACGGTGCGTGTTGAAGTTAGAAAGTTTGATGGGGCTGGGTAGATTTTATGGGCTACGGCCCAGTAGTCCTTGTAAAATTTACGTTGGACTCGCAAACCAGTTTTGTAATGAATGGAACTATCCACTTAAATTGAAAATATTAATATCTATGGTATAATTATTTAAAATTTATTTGTAAAATGATTAAAACAATAGTTTAATGATATTTGTAGGATAAATCTCTTACAAACACTTGAGAATTTCTCATACTATAATCCCTTTAACATTTTTTAGTTTTTATTATTTTATATACTTTATTATTTATTTACTTTGTTTGTGAGAGACTCTGTGGAAGAGTATTGGTTCCAATACTGATATTTTTAGTTTATAACCTTTTTAAAAGTAAGCGAATTTATCCTTAGTTAGTTATAAAAACAGAGTTGAGAATTCAAAGTAAAATCATACTACCTTTTTGTCACATAATCATAGGGGATTATGTAATTGTACTATTGATTCTATATTTTCTTATCACAATTTCGTGTTATTTATTTTACAGATGTAGTAATGGATTTGAAAGTGTTCTGAAGTTGAATATATAAAAAATGAAATCCAAAGAAATACATATAAAATTAGGAACATAAATAAAAGTTCAAATGAGAAACCAACACATTTTACAACATTTTTTATATAAATTACTAAACTTAAAATAAACAAATGAATGATCCAAAAATTTGTGAGTGGATACCGTGGATCTTCCTGAATTAACATCCCAAAAACTTTCCTTTTCAAATCGTGATATAAAACTGATGTATTGGTGGCAACTGTCTCATTCTAGTTAATGTTCAAAAAAAAAAAAAAAAAAAAAAAAAAACTGTCTCATTCTAGTTAGGACTTATTGGTGGCACGATGATCAAACAAAGATTCAATTAACGGGCCAAAACCCAAAAGTCGTTCCCTGTAATTAAAGGAATGGGCCCAGACAAAGACGGTCGATTGATTCATTGCAGTAAAACTACTCACACGAAATGAGCAAAAGCGACAGGATCTCATACAAAGCCATGTGATTAGTGATTTTTTTTTTGTCAACATGTGATTAGTGATTACTCTTCTTTCTACCTCACTTTATTATTTTATCATCTTCATCCTAAGCATTCAATTAATGCACTTGTTGAGAAAAGGAGACAAATAAGTGAATAACTAAAACCATACACGTTTTCTTTCTCGAGTCATTTACATTAATCAACATCCATTTCGCTGCACAACCGATAACCAATACTGTATACTAGCCGTAAACACATTTATTGCGTCCAATACACACACCGTCCAACATACGAGCCATCCACGTTCGAACTTTATTGTTCCCTCTGCTTTTATTAGAAGAAAAAATCAATTTAAATAATCTTTTCAATTTGTATGCAGAATTTTCTAATTATTTAGCTTCGTGACTATTTATATTCTCCAGTGTTACTTTTTTAATTGGATTTATTTTAGTTAATGATGTTTTCAATGTAAAAGAGGCAAGTTAACCAATACTGTATAGTAGCAGTAAACACACTATTGCGTCCAATACGCACACACTGTCCTCCAACACAGCATACGGCGCCATCCACGTTCGAACTTTATTGTTCCCTCTGCTTTTATTAGAAGAAAAAATCAATTTAAATAATCTTTTCAATTTGTATGCAGAATTTTCTAATTATTTAGCTTCGTGACTATTTATATTCTCCAGTGTTACTTTTTTAATTGGATTTATTTTAGTTAATGATGTTTTCAATGTAAAAGAGGCAAGTTAACCAATACTGTATAGTAGCAGTAAACACACTATTGCGTCCAATACGCACACACTGTCCTCCAACACAGCATACGGCGCCATCCACGTTCGAACTCTATTATTCCCTCAGTTTTTTCTTAAAACGAATCAATTTAAATAATGTTTTCAAATTTGTATGCAAATTTTTTTAAGTTACTTAGCTTTGTGACTATTTATATTCTGCAGTGTTATTTTTATTAATTTGATTTATCTAAGTTAATGATGTTTTAATGTAAAAGAGGCAAATTAAATAAAAATTTGTGTGTGTTTTTAACTAATTCGAGATTTCTATAAAGTATTCCAATTATATGTTGCCACTCGACATTTCTATAAAGTGTTCCAATTATATGTTGCCACAGACGTCTAAAATATTTAAAGTCCGTGACAGATGAATAAATATTTAACTTTAAAAAAGCAAAAGAAACATTTTATTCAAATTTAAAAAGTAAAATAAATAAGTCGGATTTGTTATTTGACTTACGTCGTAAAGTCGGTTACAAATACGAAACACCACCGAGAAAAAGAAAAAAAAAGAGCCACCTCGAGAAGCAGAAAGCGTAACAGAGAAGAAGAAGAAGTAGAGAGAAAGAGTATTTACGATGAAAACAGACGATAAAAATGAGAAGCCAGCAATACCCATGTTAGCAGCAACAGAATCCCCCAAGCCAAACGCAGCCATGGAAACGCAGTCCACAAACGGCGTTAGCGGCGGCACGAAAGGGAAGAAGAAACGCAACCGCAAAATCTGCATCTGCGTCACACTCCTCATCCTCCTCATCTTCGTAGTCCTCCTCGTCTTAGGCCTTACTCTCTTCAAACCCAAACGCCCGATCACCACCATCGACTCCGTGGCCGTGGATCGCCTCCAAGCCTCCGTCGACGTCCTGAACCTCAAGGTCGTCCTGAACCTCACGCTCAGCGTCGATCTCTCCCTGAGAAACCCCAACCGCGTCGGATTCACCTTCGGCAACTCGTCGGCGCTGCTTAACTACGGCGGGAAACTGATCGGAGAAGCGCCGCTTCCGGCGAGCAGGCTCGGGGCGGAGAAGACGCTGCCTATGAACTTGACGCTTACGTTGATGGCGGATCGGTTGCTCGCCGACACGGGGATTATCAGTGACGTCATGTCCGGTTCGATCCCGGTTAACACTTTCGTTAAAGTCGCCGGGAAGGTAAGCGTTCTGAAGATCTTTAAGATTAAGGTTCAGTCTTCTTCTTCGTGTGATATTGTCATATCTGTTGCGAACCGTAATGTTACGAGTCAGCACTGTAAGTATTCGACTAAGCTGTGATCATTTGTCTGAAAGGTTTTAGTTTATAGAGATCTATCTATAATACTTTTTGTCTTCTTGTTGTCTTGATGGTTTTGTTTTTTGAAATCTTTTATCATCTGTGTATGTGTGTATTATGTTTTAGAACAAAATAAATTCAGAAGACATTGGTTTGTTTTTTCATTTTCAAATCGGGAATTCGTCCAAAAAAATACTGAACATGGCAAGAATGGCCAAAAGAAATCTGGACTCGAGCCTGGCCATTAAAATACCGAACATTTGTTGACTTTTTAAGTTTATTAAGAAACTGTCGATTGACTTACCAGATAGACAGTGTTTACTAACTGTTAAATACTGCCGTTAAGTCAAAACGACGTCGTTTCATCACGTCGTTATGTTTAATTAAAATTGTTGTGGTTGGATTCGAACTTGTGCACTCGTGGTTCTTGGGAGGTCTTTGCCACTGAGCTAGTGGACTTTTCGTTAGATTACCATATACATTTCTTTTTATTGATAAAAATATGTTGATGTTTAATTAAAATTGGGGTTGGTTGGATTCGAACTCGGGACTCGTGTTCAATGGGAGCGGTCTTCGCCACTGAGCTAGTGGACTTTACGGTTTATTACCACACACAGTTTACTTTATTGATGGAACGATGTGGATGATTGAAATAAAATAAAAAGTAACCCTAATTTCTCATAAACCCAAATCGATTTGGGGATTTTCCTCAGAAACTCTAATTGCTCTTTGAACTCGTGATGGTGAAGACAAAGTTCACAAGGAACGGAAGAGAGGTTGTGATTTTCGGAGGGATGAGGAGTTTCGATTACGGGAGTGAAGCGGTTCAACAATCGAATAAAGATGGAGACGGTGGTGGGAGTGAAGCGGTTCAACAGTCGAAGAAGGGTGGTGATGCGAGTGGTTCAACAGTCGAAGAAGTGGTTCAACAGCCAAAGAGATCGGCGAAGAGAGGTTGTTCTGGGAGTTTGTCATCGCCGGAGAAATCGAAGAAACGAGTTGAAGGGATAGAGATGTTGGCATCTACAGAGGCGTCAAAGACGAGGCGGGGAACTTCATATGGGTCGCCGGTGTCATCTCCGGAGAAGACCACGAGGCGTGGGACACCATATGGTGGTTCCACTCTGTCTCCTAGTCAATCGAAGAAGCAGAAGGTGATTACAAATACTGTGGCTCCTCCGACAAAATCGAAGAAGCAAAAGGTGATGACAGAGACTGTGGCTTCTCCTGGAAACTCGAAGAAGCAGAAGGTGATGACAGAGACTGTGGCTCCTCCTGCAAACTCGAAGAAGAAGCAGAACGTAGATGGTGATGACAGAGAAGAATCTCCCCAAAGTCCGACAAATGCTCTGAAACCTGTAAGTGAAGAAGAGGAATTTGGGGATATAGCTGATGATGCTAGGCTAGAATTAGAAGATGGTAGGCTCGCATTAGAAGATGAGGATGGTTTTGGTGGCATCGAGGAAGAAAACTGTAGAGATTTGAGTCTTCATTTTGGTGATGAAGCAATACATGATGAGTGTGAGATTGATGAAGACGAAGGGGATGATTATGCTTGGGATGAAAGTAAAATCCCTGATCCTGTGTCATCAGATGATGAGAATGAAGAGGAGATGATACCTGCGCAAGCTTACAGAGCAGACACTGATCCAGAGGAGCTCCTTCAGCTTGGCAAGACTTTTTCAGATGCTGAGGACTTCAAACATACGTGTCTCAGGTATACCCTCAAAACCAGATACAACATCAGGTTCTACATATCCAGTAGCTTGAAGATGGGTGCAAAGTGTGCTGCTGAGATGAGAGATGATGAGGTTCCATGTCCGTGGATGGTCTACTGTTCCTACGATAGGAGGAAACAGAAGTTGATGGTTAAGACATTAGTCAATGACCATAGGTGTGAGAAGACAGGGCAGTCGAGGATACTTAAGAGGTCAGCAATTGCAAGTCTATTTGCGGAGAGGTTGAGGCTGAACCCAAAGATCACAGCAAAGGAGATACAGGCGGAGATCTTGCGGGAGTATAAGATGGACGTCAAAGAAAACTCATGCATTAAGGCGAAGACGAAGGTGATGAGAGAAAGGAGGAAGACCCATGAGGAGCATTTTGATAAAATCTGGGATTACCAAGCAGAGATCTTTAGGAGTAATCCTGGATCCACCATGGACATTGAGACCATACCAGGAGCCACAATTCGAAGCAAGCAGAGGTTCTACAGGCTCTACATGTGTTTCCAAGCACAAAAGGAATCATGGAAGAAGACTTGTAGGCCAGTTATTGGCTTAGACGGAGCCTTTTTAAAGTGGGACATCAAGGGACAGTTGTTGGCTGCGGTTGGAAGAGATGGCGACAATAGGATTGTCCCTATTGCTTGGGCTGTAGTGGAGATAGAGAATGATACAAACTGGGATTGGTTTGTGACACGTTTGGCCTTGGATTTGGGATTGGAAGATGGGAAAGGCTTCGTTATAATGTCTGACAAACAAAAGGTAAAGACTTTACTTTCTCTGAGATTTTTCTGAAATTTTTATGAGTTGTTTCTGAGTTTTTTCTGATTTATATGTTTGTGTAGGGGTTAGTGAAGGCAGTTCATAACCTCCTTCCAGAAGCTGAGCATAGGCAGTGTTGTCGCCATATTTACGAGAACTGGAGGAAAGGTGGAAAAGACCTAAGGTTACAGAGGTTCTTCTGGTGCATTGCAAGGTCCTACACTCCGGGCATGTTCAGGTACAACATGGATGATCTTAAGAGCTATGATCCACTCGCTCATGCATCTCTGATCAAGACAAAGCCAGAGACTTGGTCTAGAGCTTACTTCAAGATAGGCTCCCATTGCAATGACAATCTGAACAACTTGTGTGAGTCCTTCAACAAGACCATCAGGGAGGCTAGGAAGAAGCCTCTGCTCGACTTGTTAGAGGAGATAAGGCGCCAATGTATGACTAGGAACTTCACCCGGTCAAAGATGGCTACAGACAGGAAGACTAGGTTTACCATGAAGACGCAGCAAGAGTTAGACAGGGTTGAGAAGAAGTGCCACGAGTGTATATTGCGTTGGGCAATTGGGCCAGAGACTGAGGTGGAGTATCAAGACCAGTGCTATGTTGTGAGTTTGGAGAAGGAGACTTGTGCATGTCGAGGCTGGCAAATGAATGGTATTCCGTGCATCCATGCTGGTAAGGTCATCCTTCGTGCGAAGAGAAAGCTTTCTGAATTTGTTGCTGAGTGCTACACAACTTCTAAGTGGCGTGAGACTTACAGTTATGGGATCAGACCTGTAAATGGGATGATAGAGTGGCCTCAGACCAATAGATTAGGTGTGATTCCACCACCTAATCGAACTGGTAATCCTGGTAGGCCTAAAAACCATGACAGAAAGAAGGGAGCCAATGAGACAAAGTCTATTACCAAGATGAGCCGTGCGAACAGAGTAATGACATGCTCTAACTGCAAAGAAGAAGGCCACTACAAGAACAAATGTAATAAAGGTGATGTTCCGAGTCCACCTAAGAAACCAAGAGGCAGACCAAGGAAATATCAGGTAAGGGTCTTAGTTTTTTAGCTATTGGTAATGTGTATGAGTTTGTTGAGGTTATTGACCATTCTTTTATATGATACAGGGACTACATGTTGAAGCGTCTCAAGCTCAATCCTCACAAGCTCAATCCTCACAAGCTCACTCCTCACAAGCTCAAGCATCACGATGGGAAGTTCCCCAATCTTCACAAGCATCACAGACAGGAACATGGGGAAGATGGTTCTCTTAGATGATGATGTTGTCCCTTTTGTTTTGTTGTGTAATGATGATGTTGTTTCTCTTGGATGCTCTTGTCTTTCTTTTAGGATGATGATGTTGTTTCTCTCGGATGCTCTTATTTTTCTTTTAGGATGATGCTATCTTATGTACTTCTTTTAAGATGCTGATGATGTTGTGTTAAACAATGAAAATCGTTTATGTTTTGTTCTTCTGGTTTCTGTTTTGTTATTTTTTGTCTCTCTAATCGATTAGAATGAAGAAGAAGAAGCAAACAAAGTCTAACATCATCATCCATAACATAAAAGAGTCTTACAACATGAGTCTTAAACCATTACAGAATTACACAAACATAGTCTCCTAGATGGAAATAACCATTAGAGAATCAACAAAAGACATCACAATTCAAAGATAACCCATTCTTACTGCCTCTTTCTCATAAAGAACACAATACAAGAAACTGATGCCACCAGAAAACCCACTTTCATGATCACATTCAGCTTCTTAACTTCATTGCTAGCCTTCCTGAGATCTTCTTTCAACTCTTCCTCCACATTTTTGAGGTTGTCTATCTCCATTTTGAGCTTCCTCAAGTCTGATGCAAAGCCATCAACTTTAGGCAATGCATCTTGAACCTCTTCATAGACAGCTTCATCTACCCATTTATACAAGTGATCCTGGACACAAATCATGAACAAAATATATGTTCAAACCATTTCACACTACCTAGCCATTGAAGCTTTATGTTCTAAGGTTACATAAACACAATCAACAAGACCCATAATCAATTTAAACACGGAAAAACACTTACATTTCGAAACGTTGGGCATCTAAAGAAAGTTCTTCCTGGATTTTCCTTCGTTTTTGATGTGTAAATCCCAGTTCTTCGACCACAGCCGCATTGCTCCGGGATACCACGAATACCCATCGTATTCACAGACGAATCCTCACAACCCGAACTCATCATGTGACAATCGAAGAAGGAAAGGTGAGAATCGATCTTCTAAAGGAAGAAATTGAAGAGAATCGAGCTCTGTTCGTCGTCCTCGTTTTGATTTGGGAATTTAGGGTTTGGAGAAGACAAACGTCGTCTTTCTTTTTGATTCATTTAACTGGGATTCGAAGATAATATAATAAACTCTATTCGTCAATCTATTGTAAAGTCCATTAGCTCAGTGGCAATAAACCCGCACAATGATACACGAGAGCACGGGTTCGATCCTGATAGAGCACATATTTTTTGTTTCAAAAAATAAATGAAACTACGTCGTTTCATTCATTTGTCTTTGATCAGACAAAGAGATGAAACGACGTCGTATTCTTTAACAGAGAAAATTAACGTCATCTAATTTATCTGTTAACTCTGATAACGGTGGGATAATCTGGTAAGTCAATCGTAACGTTCTTAATAAACTGAAAAAGTCAATGAAAGTTTGTGCTTTTTTTGGCCACCCAGTAAGTCCAGGTTTCTTTTGGCCATTCTTGCCATGTTCAGTATTTATTTGGACGAATTCCCTTTTCAAATCTCAAATTGATTCAGCAAAAAAATAGTAACACGTTGAGCGTCCTTTACAAATCAACATGTCGACGTTGAGTGTCCTTTACAAATCAACATGTCGACGTAACAGATGCCTATTTATTCAACTTTTTTCATACAAGAAAAGTCAAAATGAGAACCAGATTTTAAAAGGTAGTAGTTGGCAGTTCAAATTCATACACTTGTTCTTTTCGTAGAATTGTAAGACTCATTCTTTGTAATTTGTCATCATGACCCAAGCGAACATTATCTTCTCATGACCCAAGCGTTAGGCTTTAGCGTAAACCCAAACTGTGCCTTTGCTGCATAGTTTCTTGCCTCATCACCATTCTCTTCTTTATCATTTTTATCAATTGGAGTTGATGGTTTACACAGCCGTTTCAACCTGCAAACTTAGCCTCGGGTATATCATTACCATTTGATGTTCAGCTCATTTTCACACACAAAAGCTGCTAAGATCATTATCTTGACTTCCCATCCATAAAAATGAAGAAACAGGAATCCGAAGTGAGCACTACGTTGTAAATCCTCCTGCGCTTGTATTCTTTACTGTGGACTTTTCTTTCACCTCCACTTGATTTTTTTTCTTTTTTTAATCTTGACTTTTTGAAGTATATGTTGTAAGATTTTGAACTGATTTTTTGGAAACTTATAACAAGTAAAGAACAAACCAAACACCCGCTTGGATGAATTCTAGAACATTTGATCATAAAACTTAAGGAAACCATCTCCTCACTTGGTAAAACAAAACTCTTCATTCTTCCAAACTCTAAAATCATACCATGAGAAAGAAACCCCACATTCTGGTAGAACAGAGAAGCCTCTCTACGAACGTAGAAACATTCAAACTAGCTATAAAATCACAACGCCTCCTACATTCTCTAAGCTTGTTCTATCTACTGTGACTTAACAAGACCAACACATTTTTTACCAAGTTGATTTCAAAGCTCAATAAACACCAAACAAATAAATCTCATATCTGCAATAATAAACAACTGGCTCAAGATTACAAAAGCAAAGAGTCTAGTTTTTTTTTGAACAAACAAAAAACAAAACGGTAACCTCTTAAACAAGCTCAATATACGCCATAGGAGCATTGTCACCTCTCCTGGGAAGAGTCCTAATAATCCTCGTGTATCCACCATTCCTCTCCCCATACCTATCCGGAACCTCAGCGAACAACGCGTGCACAATCTGCTTCTCGTAGATATACCCCAGAGCTTGCCTCCGCTTGTGCAGAGACCCGTCCTTGGCGAGAGTAATCATCTTATCCACAAACTTCCTCATCGCACTGGCTCTAGCTCTCGTCGTCTTGATCCTCCCGTGCTTCAGCAGCTGCGTCGTGAGCCCGCGGAGCAGAGCTTTCCTCTGGTCCGGTGGCCTGTTCAGCTTCGGGACTCTCCTCCCGTGTCTCATCGCGTACACGCGACCACCGCCGTCGATGATCTTGAACCCGTCCTCGAAGCTTTGCCAGCCTGGCGTTTTCGGGAATTAGAAAGAAAAAAACGGTTTGGTGATTGATTAAACCGGAGGTGGTAGTAAAATTGAACCGGTTTTGAATCGGGAGATTTACCTGGAAGTCCGGTTGAGATGAGAGGGTTGACCGGGGAGAGACCGGAGAAAGAAGGGAGACGAAGAGTGACAACAGGACGGCGAGGAGACGAGGAAGGTAAACGGCAAGTTACGGAGGGGAGAGATGATTTGAGAGATGACATGCTCCAAACTCTGCTTAGGGAGTCTGTAGGTGTGGCCATTGCCATTGGGATTGCCATTACAGTGTGGTTCTCTCTTCTCTGCAACCGAGGGAGGAAAGATTGGTGATGTGGAGAGGATAAGGGGATATAGGAGGAGAAGATAACTAAAAAAGTTTGGGAGTGGGCCTTAATGGGCCCAAATCATAGTTTCTCTCATGCATGATGTTGTTGAAAATTCTCATGTGCCTTGACTATTGTTGGGCTAAACTCAGTGATCTGACCTGAATACTGTATTGGGCGGTTTCGTTTTCTTAGATCAAAATTCAGGACGTGACCCAACACCAACACCCAACACCAACACATCTACGCAGATATATAAAAAATATTACAATAATTTAATTAAAATTTTATTAATGCTTATATAAAAATTAATAGTTAGAATCCTACATATATAATTTATCATCAATTATGCAGATCAATGGAAAACTTTTTAGATAATTGATATATTATTTTCAGAAGTTATATTAATAAATGAATGTTAAAAACTAGCTAAGGATTTTGTTTGATATAAAATGACTATGCAGTAAAAAAATCACTTTTTTCTTGTAGATTGATATAAAATCACTATGTAGTTTATAAAATCACTATGTAAAAAATCACTTTTTTGTATGTAAACTCACTATAAAATCACTATGTAGCGCTAAATATTTAATCTGCTTAAGATTTTCTTCAATAACTACAGTTATGAAATATGCACGGTTGTATAGAGAGATTAGGCCTACAAGGCTACAAACCAATGAATATTTAAGGGCAATAAAGACATTTTGAATATGAACTTGGAGAAAGCCTTCCAGCTTTTTACGCTGAGAACTTTCATATTGAGCCGTGTGTTTGGTTTGTGTTGTGTAGATATGAATAAAAAAGTTTTTACAAGTGAAAAAGGGATCGTAAAAAGCGTGGATGGTTTCTCTAGGGCTTCACTGCCATTTCCCAGGCCATGCTATTATAATAAGGTCATGGGGGCTAGTGTTTGACGTACAAAAGTCTAAAAAACTGTCAGGCCAAACAGGTCCAAAATTTAGTAAATTAAAATATTTTATAAAAGTAAAATTGTTAAAAAGGGGAAAAAGGAGGATGCATATGAAAGCAAAATGTCAAACACTAGTTTTCAGATTTTATAGGGAACTGGAGTTTGACAGTTGGTGTAATGGACTCGTCACAACATGTGCATCTCTTTACTTCTTTGTAATTACTGTTTTAGCTTACTACGTCTTGTCCATTTCCTCTCGCACATGACATTGCCCGTGGTCCGTGGATATTTTGGAAATTACTACTTGGCTTTTTTATTTTTATTTTTAAAAAGTAAAACGAATTAACTTCTTCTTTAGGCTATTTTTTATACCACAAACTAGCAACATGGCTATCCAAATACAATATCAGAACATTCATAAGTTAATGTATATGAGTTGTTACTCCATTTGGAAACATTTGCAGTTAATATTCATTATAAGAACCGTTGATTCAACACACTAACACTCTTAATTTTTAATAATTCTAATTTCTCTGAGAAACATATATTATATTTCTAAAATTTATTGTGAAGTACAAACACTTGTTACAATTTCGTTTGAAAGATTTTATTTGTATATTAGAAGAAACTTGTTACAATGTCCTTCTTTAAAAAATCATGAGCAATTTTTTTAAAAAATTATGGTTAAAGATCGGAGCTGGTTAAAAATGGTTAGACAGAAAATAAATACTCTTTAATTGATCATAAAAAATATTCTTTAACTATAACACAACCCATTAAAATGTTGAAAAAAGAAAGGTATTGGGCTTTGATAATGAAAGATCCCTGAGATGCAAGATTAATATATAATCAAAACTCTGTGTTTAATGCTAGTGGCATTCTGATGTAAATAATGAGAAGAAGTAAGGGTTATTTCCCATTTGTACTTCACTTTTAATAGGATAGATACTACAAAAATACAAATGGTTAAAAGATTAAACAACATTTAATTTTGTAACTATTTAAAAAAAAATCAATTAGTACAAACCTTAAATTTCCTATCTATTTTCAGTTTATTACTTTAGCACACAAAAAAAAACATATTAAATGCTCTGTTTTTAGTTGGAAAATTTATGTTCTGTTTACCTAAAAAAATTCTTAACTAAGCAGTAACATTCACTGTAAAACAGTTCTGATTTGAATACAATTTACATCCATTCCAACAAAAAAAAAACTATAATCCGGTTTAGAACTAACCATCTATATCTTTTGTCTTGGCGTACATTATGATCAACTATGGCGTGGAAAATTGTGTTGAAAATTTGGTTGTCGTGTGGAATCTAGTCTAATGGATATATTTTTGATAGTTAAGTTTGATTTTGAATGTTCGACCCCCTCGTTGGGTCAAACACTAAAAATCAAACAATTAACAATCAAAAATATTAAATAGTCATTTTGTCGATTATCAGAAAAGAAAATAATATATACTCTACCGGTTCAATTATACCGATGTAAATGTTATCTTCTTCTTGTTGTTTTTGAGATAGGGAGAGAGTGGTGGAGGAAGAAACAAAGATGGATCGGCAAAAAGAAGACGTTAAACAGGCAACGACGAACATCTCCGATCTCCCACCTAATCTCTTCCCCCATTTATACTATTTTAAAACCAAAAATTTAATTAATAGAGAGAGAGAAAGAGAAAGAAAGAGTTAATACGGATAGAGGTGGAGAGAGTCATTAAAACCAACGAAGCGACATTCACAATAATTCGAAAAGGAGGAAGACGAGTTACATACGGCCAGGCTAGTAGTCTCTCTATCTCTCTCTCGTCCACCACAACAAAGCTCTCTCAACTTTCCTACAAGAATCATCCTTCTCCCAACACACTCCCTTCCAAATTAAACACACTTTCTTTTTTCTATCTTCATCGGACATCGTGAAGAACAAAGAGTTAAAATTAAGAATCCCCATAAAGAGAGAGAGATAAGAAGAGTCTATTTATAACCATGCAATCTCACGACAACAACCTCCTCCATGGCGGAATCAAGCGGTAGAACCACTTCTTCCGACAACACCAGCACCAACCGTACTGTTCCTCCTCCTCCTACTCCTTCCTCAGCTATGGTGAGAAAGAGATTAGCTTCCGAGATGTCTTCATCTCCTTCCTTAAACAACAACCAACGTCTTCCCCCTCCTCACCGCGTCTCCCACCTCCCTGACTCCTCCTCCAACTACATCATCACGGCTGACTCGACAACCCACCCGACACCCCCCGTCTCCGTCTGCGGCTTCTCCGGTCTTCCGGTTTTTCCTTCCGACAACAACAACAACAACCGGACAACAACAGCTATGTCCGTACAACCAATGGAACAACAACAACAACAACAACAAGACTCCTCTGCTTCTTCTTCTTCTAACTCGCCAACGGTCTGGGTCGACGCCATCATCAGAGACTTAATCAACTCCTCAGCTTCGGTCTCAATCCCTCAGCTTATCCAAAACGTCAGAGACATCATCTTCCCTTGTAACCCTAACCTCGGCGCTCTTCTCGAGTACAGACTCCGCTCTCTCATGCTTCTCGATCCTCCTCCTTCCTCCGACCCTCCTCCTCAGCCTTTCGACTCCATCTCTCAATACCATCAGATCTCCAACAACCCTTCTCCTCCTCCTCTAACACAACAACAACAGCAGCCTAAACCTCCTCCTCCTCCTCCGGTTCAGCAGCAAGAAAGAGAAAACTCTCCACCACCGCCCGAGACTGTAACCACAAACACAAACACAAACACAAACACGGCGGAGGCGTTGAGAGAGAGAAAAGAAGAGATCAAAAGACAGAAACAAGACGAGGAAGGCTTGCACCTCCTCACTCTCCTCCTCCAATGCGCCGAGGCCGTCTCCGCGGACAACCTCGAGGAAGCCAACAAGCTCCTCCTCGAGATCTCTCAGCTCTCCACTCCCTACGGAACCTCCGCGCAGCGAGTCGCCGCCTACTTCTCCGAAGCCATGTCCGCTCGCCTCCTCAACTCCTGCCTCGGCATCTACGCCGCCCTCCCTTCCCGCTGGATGCCCCAGACCCACAGCCTCAAGATGGTCTCCGCCTTCCAGGTCTTCAACGGGATCAGCCCCCTGGTCAAATTCTCCCACTTCACGGCGAACCAGGCGATCCAGGAGGCCTTCGAGAAAGAGGACTGCGTCCACATCATCGATCTCGACATCATGCAGGGGCTTCAGTGGCCTGGTTTGTTTCATATACTTGCTTCTAGGCCTGGTGGACCTCCTCACGTGCGTCTCACGGGACTTGGGACTTCTATGGAAGCGCTTCAAGCTACCGGGAAGCGTCTTTCGGATTTCGCGGATAAGCTTGGCTTGCCTTTTGAGTTCTGTCCTTTGGCTGAGAAAGTTGGGAACTTGGATGCTGAGAGGCTAAACGTGAGGAAGAGAGAAGCTGTTGCTGTTCATTGGCTTCAACACTCTCTTTATGATGTTACTGGCTCTGATACACACACTCTCTGGTTACTCCAAAGGTATACAAATAAACACTAATAGTACCTTTCAATGTGCTAAGAGAATAATATGATTAGGCGGGTGTCTAGACCGATTTTTTAGAAAAATCATTTTGTTTAGGTTCGGTTTAGTGAATAAAGCGGTCCGGTTTAGTGAATAAACCTATTTTTAGAACACTGGTACCTTTTATCATTCTTTAACTATAAAACTGTTTATGTTTATTGAATGTTAATTAATGATTGGTATTGATTTTTGAACAGATTAGCGCCTAAGGTGGTGACAGTAGTGGAACAAGACTTGAGCCATGCTGGTTCTTTCTTAGGAAGATTTGTGGAAGCGATACATTACTACTCGGCGCTGTTTGATTCCTTGGGAGCAAGCTACGGGGAAGAGAGCGAGGAGAGACACGTGGTGGAGCAGCAGCTGCTGTCTAAAGAGATAAGGAACGTATTGGCTGTTGGTGGACCGTCGAGGAGCGGCGAAGTGAAGTTCGAGAGCTGGAGGGAGAAGATGCAGCAGTGTGGATTCAAAGGGATATCTTTGGCTGGGAACGCAGCTACGCAGGCGACGCTTTTGCTGGGGATGTTTCCGTCGGATGGTTATACTTTGGTTGATGATAATGGTACGCTTAAGCTTGGATGGAAAGATCTCTCGTTACTTACTGCTTCAGCTTGGACTCCTTGTTCTTAGATTTTTTTATTTTTATTTTTATTTTTAGTTTTCTCTCTCTTTTGATTCACACAAACAATGCCCATAAATAGAGTCTTACTACTACTTTTTGTTTATGTAATGAGAAGAGAGGATTCTTAAGTTGTTTTACTTGGAGGATCATCAGAGGAAGTTGGTAGTGGCAGAAAGCACATACAGCAAGTCGAACTTTCTGTTGTTGAATTAAGCATGCAAACATGTTACGGTACTATGCTAAATTGGGATCCACATTTTGGCTATTGGGCTAATTCAACCAGTTTTTTCTTACAACGTAAAGTTTTATGTCAGTCACTTAACGGACCGGTTCTGAGATTTTAGAAATTATGTGCAATTTAGTAAAAAAGGTTTACAAATTTAGAAACTTATGTTTATGTAATTTTTTCCAAAACTATATGAAACTGTGAGCCAATATTTCACTTGTATATATGTCCATGACTGGCTCAGGTTAGTAACATAAAAACACATGAATACAACAAGTCTAATACTCTTATTTTTGTTCATATCGGGCCCATGCTTTTAATTATTGGGCTTAGGCCCACATTTTTAAACCCAACTGAACTAAACAAATTTTTGGTCCAGTTATCGGTTCTAAACCGATCGACACATTTTCAAAATTTAATATGATTATCGGTTCGGTTCGGCAGCCTTTTCGCTTCTCAAAATTAAAGAAACCGACCCGACTAAACAGAACTACTCGCACCAGGAGGCGTAACAGGGCCCAATTGGTTCTTCATGTTAATTACCGATATAAATAACTTTTTTATTTTAATTGCCCTAAAAAGAGATTCGTATAAAAAAAAAAAAAAAACACTGTCTCGCCTAATTTCATCTCGCTCTTCAACAACGACGAAACCTAATTCTGATTTGATTCTGCAAACGCCTTAGCTCGAATTGATCGATTGCTTTCTGATTCAGCGAATTGATATCTTCTCTGGTGGCTGCGTTTCTGATTTAGTCAGGCTTGTCTTCTCTCTTCTCTGGTTCTCGGTTGGTTCTCTATAAAATTTCTGATTACAAAAAGTGTCTTTATTCCGCTGTTAGCAGACCTCAATCGTTTCACGGCGTCTTCCTGCTGCTTTCAGTTTCACCCTGGATAAGAAAGACCTGAGACTGTGGTATGCTCATATTTTTTTTCACTATTTGATTTCTATTATATCAGTTTATTCTTCTTTCATGGATGCAGAGTGGACCTATTCAATTTGTTTGTATACCGAATCAGTGATTTTATGTCTTATCAATATCTGATTTTTTTTCAATTTGGATAAAATACTAAGGCCTAATTTGTTACTTAGTTGAATATAGAATGAGTTGTGTTGTTATAGCGACTTTGTTGCTAACTGCGGATGCATGTTTGTTTGTTTTATGCGTGTGTGTTTCAGGAAAGGGCTTTGAATAAGTTTGTAGAACTTATTCTCCCAAAGGTTTTTTTGCGTAGTGCATTTGGATTGGAAATGGATCCTGGTCGATTTGGTCGTCAGCAAGATTGGGATAATACCAGTGTAATTTGTGGTTTTACTCCTTACATATATGGGATGATGATAAAACAAGATTTTTTTTAGGGATGTTGTCATTGTCAGCCCCCTCATCCGAGGACTGAGAGACAGTGGGAAAAAAAATGAGCATGTGGATCGGATTTGGCTAACCTAGTATCAGTCAATGATGTTTGTTGCTGACATTGCTTATTCTCTTCAATTCACAGGCTCCGGAGGGTTATGGTCCTGAGCATGATCCAAACAACCGGTGAGTGCTAGTCTATTTGACTATTTGGTGTAGTTTTTTTACTTCTCATGAGTGAATCAACCACTCGTATTGATCCTCACTACTATCACTTTGGTTTTGCCTGCATTTTATTATAAATTTTTTTTCTTATAGGTTTGACGTATCATATGATAGGGGATATCGGGATGATGTCTACAATTATCCACCTGGACATGATATGGGTCCTTTGCCTCAGTCTAGAAGGCGAAACTCTGAGGAAAGTTATCCTCGTAGGCAAGAAAACTATGATGCTGATTATTATCATGACACCGAAGTTGGGAATCGTAATGGATACTACCGTGATCAGGGACACGAAAGGTCTTCACGATATGATGGCCGTGATGACTACTCTTCCAGTAGATCTAGAAGCTACCATCATAACAGAGATGATAGCCGTGGAAAAGATTATGATTATGCTCGCCGGAGTCATGATTCTGATTATGAAAGGGGCAGTGTTAGAGATGTCAATAGGAGGAGCGGGGATTCGCAGGATAGAGAACGGAACTCACGTGATAGAGAACGGGGTTCACGTGATAGAGAAGGGGACAATAGATCTTTCAGCCGTGAAAGAGATGTGAGTCCACATAGGAGATACGAGAAATCTCGATCTGGATCTGCTGGACGTGATGGTATCTCTAGATCAAGATCAAGATCTCCAAGAGGTAGGAGCCATGGGCGAAGTTACCGGGAGGACAGCTTCGAGGGAGATCACTGGCATGGAAGTGAGAGGCGAAGAGACTATGAAGATAGACATGACCATGATCATTTTTCTGCTGTATATATTATTCTCCCAACCCTGGTTTACATTATTTGTTCCAAGGACATTTTAAAAACCCTTTCCTATATATTTATGGTTTTTGCTAGACCCCATCCGCCACTGTTGTTGTGAAGGGTCTCTCAACGAAATCAACAGAAGAAGATCTATACCAGCTTCTGGTAATCTCTTGTTCATTTTACGGATTCGTATATCCTTAGGGTTGAACAATTTTCCTTGCATGATTTCACTTTTCCCTTATGCATTACTAGGCTGAATGGGGTCCTCTGCATCATGTCCGTGTGATTCGGGAGCAAAGTTCTGGAATTTCTCGTGGATTTGCATTTATTGATTTCCCCACAGTGGTATTTACTTTACACTAAGTTGTTAGTTCCTTGTGGCCTGATCTCGTGTTCTGTTTAACCCAGTAAATGCAATTGTGTATATTTTCCTGTGCAGGATGCCGCACGCAACATGATGAACCGAGTTGAGCATGATGGTATAATTATGGATGGAAGGAAGCTGATCTTTCGTTACAGGTCTTTTATTGTTACTTGACTTTGATTTCGATTTATATCTAGAATTTGTGGCGGACCATTGGTTCATAAGATTCAAACAAAAGGTCCTTGAACTTTTTTAATACCATACGCTCAGTTAGTTGTATAGCATTCGTTGACTGAATTGCGGTGTTGAGCAGCACACCGAGGGCTGGTGTGCCCCGTAGGCAGGAAAATGCTTCTAGGCGCGGTTATGGTGGCAATATAGTTCCTTCAGATTGGATATGCACAATCTGTGGTTGTATCAATTTTGCGCGGCGAACCTCTTGCTTTCAGGTTTGTGGATTGTTGGGAAAAAAGTTATGTATACTTCATAGTGAGTGCTAGAGTATAAACCCATCTGAAACTGCAGATGAAGTTATGCATATTTCATTTTAGGAATAGAACTGCTCCTTGTGGTTGTCATGAGTTAGTGGTGACAATACCACCAAAGATAGAACTGATAAAACCCTCAGGATAAACAGTTTTGTGCCCCGAAAATTGTTTTCAGTTGCTTTTCGTGGCAAACATGTATTCTCAATTGGCACTTAATATTTGGGACTAGGGTGACATACATATATATATCGGTAATAGTAGTATTTGAACACGTTTTCTTTACGTAGAGGCGTTTGATATGCGTACCTTCCATTAGTTTGGTTAGCAGTAAATAAAGCTTTCATACATCAAAAGTCAAAAGAGAACGTATGTAACAACCCAACTCCTTGAACTGGTATTTACTAATGGATTATGTTGCATTTTCGTTCTGCTTGTGTGAAATCAAAGTGTTCATTAATTGTTCAGTGTTGTGGTGGTACATTGTATTATGTATCCCTTATTTGTTATGCAGCATTCTGTGTCTTGATTATTGTTAGAACACTAAAAAAGCTGAGGTGCTATTATAATATGGCAGAAGCAGTTTGTTGGCATTATGTAAATCTCTATGATCTCTTTCTTTTTACGCAGTGTAATGAACCAAAGACCGATGATTCTCCTTCAGCTGACGTAGGTTTACCCAACTCAACATTGGGAAAACGAAGTTCTGAATCAGGTTTCTGATAAACATTTTCTTTAAGATGTTTTACGTGTTAAAGGTTATAGTTATTGCATATCTATACATACCATTTATGCCTGAGAGACGATTTTCTTATTTTCCTTTCAGGTCCAACTCATGTCTTAGTTGTACGCGGGTTGGATGAAGATGCTGACGAGGAAATGATTCGGTATGAATTTTCCAAACATGCTCCTATCAAGGTAGACAAAAACCCTTTTGGATTCATATTTAATAAGATATTCACTTTTACGTCAGTTGACCTGGTGTTTCTCTTTGTATCATTTGTAGGATCTTCGTCTTGTCAGAGACAAATTCACGCATGTTTCACGAGGATTTGCATTTGTGCATTTCTTTTCGGTAAGGTTTCAAAGCAAAATTGGTTGTTGCACTTACTAGCTCCGGTGTTGTGTTCCTCGTATTCTATCTTCTTATTCCCTTTCTCCTTGCTGACAAGTCAATTGCAAGTGTACCTTTAATATATTCAAATATCTATTTTCTCCAGTTTATATAGCTATTTGACTACTTTTTCATTTAGTATATATCTTCTTATTCCCTTTCTCCTTGCTGACAAGTCAATTGCAAGTGTACCTTTAATATATTCAAATATCTATTTTCTCCAGTTTATATAGCTATTTGACTACTTTTTCATTTAGCTATAAACTTGACACAGAAAAATATGATTATACTCGTGTAGGTTGAGGATGCTACCAAGGCACTTGAAGCAACAAACGGAACAATCCTTGACAAGAATGGTAAAATCCTGAGAGTCGCATATGCAAAGAGCGTTCATGGTTCTGGAACTGGTATACCAGCATCATCTCACGCCAGCAACCTCGCTGCTGCGGCAATTGAAGCAGCAGCATTTTCTCAACAGGTATTTGAATATTGTTTTCATCTAGTTTCCCTCGTTTGTATTTGTTGGTCACACATTGAGTCTTAGTTTAATTTGATCTTCTAACATAATGGTTATGTAATGAAACAAAGCTAAGCTAGTTTTCACCGAAGTTTGTCAATCAAGTGTACTAGAAGACGCAATTATGATTTTATTAACCAAAAGAAAAACAAAAGTTCTGCCTGAATGTTGTTAATACAATGTTTCGACATAAATATATTTCTAATGAGGCTGATTTCTTGGATTAGTTTTTTCTTTTTCAAAGATTGTCATGCTTATGATTCTTGTGCCCTCTGTGAATGGTTATTCCTCATTTTCTTTATTAGTATGACGGTGCGGGATGGGCTCCAAAGGAATATAATCATGATGAGAAACAAACTGGAGGGCAGGGCCAGGGCATTGGGCAAATGGCTTCTGCTCCACAATCTGGCTACGTGTGGGATGAAGCATCTGGTTATTACTATGATGCTGCTTCTGGATATTACTACGATGGAAATTCAGGTTTGCATTTTCTTATATTCGCTAAATGTTAAAGTATATTCTTTTGCAAGATAGTTTTCTTGCCAATTAGTATTCATCTGCTATAGCGCATTTTTGCTATTTTGGCTATTGTGTAACACAAGGTTTCAGGATATCCTGTAGGTCTTTGATTCTAAATGCATTAAAACAGTAACTTGGAGATAGGCAATTTATGTCATAAGTAGACTTCGAAGTATTGCAGAGTTAGGCCTTATTACTATGTGCCTTGAAAATTCGCATCTGATAGAGAGCTATTATTGTTTTTTTTGGTAATCATTAGTCATCTAGACTTGATGTGTATGTGGTGATAGTAAACTTGGCTTCGCCGGTCTAATAAGAGGGTCGTATGTTACTACTAAGTTAGTTGTACTAAACATATGCTTCTAAATATGCAGGTCTTTATTATGATAGCAGTAGTGGGATTTGGTACTCGTATGACCCTCAAGCGCAACAATATGTTCCTTGTCCTGATCAGAACAATGAGAGTAAATCAACTGAAAAACAACCAGAGTCTACCAAGACGGAGAAATCCAATCAGCAAAAAGTTATTATCTCTGCAGCTGCTACCCCCACCGTAGAAAAGGCCGTCTCCTTACCAGATGCGGTTCAGGCGGCTGCAGCAGCAGCAATTGCATCGGAGAAGAGAGAAAAAGAAAGACTGAAGGAAATAAAACTTGCATCAAAGAGCAGCATACTGGCTAGCAAGAAAAAAATGAGTAATGTTTTAACAATGTGGAAGCAGCGGACCAGTGAAACACAAACGCAACGTCCCTCACTTGGTGGTGAAAATCCACCACCTACCGTTCTGGCTGAAGCAAGGTCGTCTTTCTCCACTGCACAATCCAAGGGCAAGCTGACATCTGATACAGTGATTGCAAAGGAGAGATCTACCTCCAATCATGGAGTTACTGCAATGACATCAACTCCCACTACAGAAAGCTCGAGTAGCAGTAAAGCAGGAGCACCTTTGATGGGGGTGATGAGAGGTTCGTTTGGAGGAGCTTCTTCCTCAGCTAATGTACAAGTGCCTCCGGTTTTGCCTTCTGCTCCTTCCCCTTCGGTTCCAGTTTCTGGGAGTGGGAGAAGAAGGTTCTCTGAAAAGCCGACTGCAGTGCCTACTCACAGAGACCAACCTCAGACATCATACAGGGACCGTGCTGCAGAAAGAAGAAACTTATACGGTTCATCAGCTCCAAGTGAAAATGATGTTATGGGTTCAAGTAAGCGTCCTTGGGTCTTCTCTCTTTTCACATAAATAAAAACTGGTAATGAGGAGTTATATTATAATAATAACATAATGGGGAAAATGATGTTTGAATGAAGGCGAAGATATTACGGGGTTAAGAAAAGGCGCATCGGATCCAACACCTTTTCCTCCTGGTGTGGGCGTACGTGGGATTACGACGACGGAAGCCAGTAGTTTCGATGTAATCACAGAAGAGAAAGCAATAGACGAAAGTAACGTGGGAAACAGAATGTTGAGGAACATGGGTTGGCAAGAAGGATCGGTAAAAATCATTAATCTAACGTTATATGGTGGTTATGGGTAAATAAGAAGCGAGTGGGTGATGGTTGGTTTGTTTGGTTAAGTGCAGGGTTTAGGGAGAGACGGGAGTGGAATGAAAGAACCAGTGCAAGCACAAGGCGTTGATAGGAGAGCAGGACTTGGGAGTCATCAGAAGAAACTTGATCCTGAGTTTGAGGCTCAACCTGGTGATACCTACAGAACTGTTCTCCATAAGAAAGCTCTTGCTAGGTTTCGTGAAATGTCTGACAATAATTGACTGTTGAGACTTGAGAGTGGTTTTGTGTTTGTAAACTGGAGTTGGGAGCCTTTTGTGCGTTGGTGGTTGTGTTTAAACTGAAAAACTGATTTTAGTTTTACTCTCTAGCTTGAACTAAGTGATCATAAATTATTTGGGATTATATTTACATAAAATATTATTACAAGCCATGGCTATGCTAGACATCACTATCGTCAGCTCTGTATCTATCTTGCCTCGGCGCTGTATGTTTACAGGCCATGCTTATGCTAGATATCACTATCGTCAGCGCTGTATATTTGTATATTGTATACAAATATACAATGTACTCACGAACCTCACAGCATCTTCTTCGGTATACGAATTCTATTCCGACCTTCTCTCTTTCATCAACCTTTAAAACTCCTAAAATCAATAAAGGAGAGAGACAAGAGTGACAAAGAAAACTGAAACAATGTCTTATTCTTCCCTCAAACTGCCAATCTTTCTCATTCTCTCTCATCTCTTCTCCATGCCGCTGTAGGTACGTTTACTTGTATAGAAATCTCCCACTGTTAAAAACCAAAATCATGATCAAGAACGCTTAAATGTTTTCCATATTTGTTTTCTCAAAAAGTATACTTTGTTAGACAAGTTTTCAGTTTTTGGATCAAAGGAATAAACCATAGATTTTAATTACATGTTGACTGATTACACGACTGATTTAAGATAAACCATAGAAAAAGAAAATCGTTTATGTGAACATTTCACTTTTTTCCTTTATTAGTCTATGTTTTGCTAAATAAAGTTTACGATAATCTGTATTTATTTTGGAATGTTTTTGTAATTTTATTTCATTATTTTCTGTGTAAACAATATATTTATTTTCAAAAACTCAATATAAAATTTAAACATTATATTTAACTTTAAATCCCAGTATTTATAATATAATTGAATAAAACCCACAAGTATATACTTAAAACTTTAATGTTTTAAACTTTAATATTTATTTTACCCAGTAAAATAAAAATATAAGCATAATAAATCTTATAATTTATAAACAGACCTAGACATATTGAACATGACACACCGATATCAAAACTCAATAACGTATGAATCTGTAACAAGAACATAAATAATTATGTTTATAACATTGCTGAAAATAAATTTATATAGTTATAAAGAATAAAAATTCACGTGGGCGCGCAGATCAAAAGCTAGTTGGTCGTTAAAACAAAACAAAACTGATCGTTAAAACAAAAATTCGAAAAAGATGCCAGTTAAATGCACGAATGGACTCAGAGTTTAGTTTTAGGGATTTCTGTTTTGGATTCGCCGTTTGATTCGTACTAGCGGTCATCGCAAAGTGCCTGATAAAGGGTGAGAATATAAATTGGAGCTACACATCGCCGTTCCTAGTTCCGCCGAAAAAATTTCTGGAAGCTTTGGCTGAAGTTCTGGCGGACAAAAAAGTTGATTTCGTCTGACTTCGAGTTTGAAGTTAAGTCTTATGAGAAAACTACTCTATAATGGCCAGGACCGTCTAATAGCATGTGTTATTGGAGCGGTCGAAAAGAGTCCAGATCTAAAAATAAAAAAAATATTGAGAAATTTTCAAAATTAAATAAGCAAATATAGTTGAAATTTTCAAAAATTTAGATATAATTTTAAATTTATAGTTTATAATTTGAACGGAAACCTGAAATATATATAGATAAAACTATTAACTCTTAAACCTATTTAATTACATATTAAAATATATAATTAATTTTTTTTTTTGAACAGGGCCTTAATATAATTTGAGACATCCCTGATAATGGCTATACTAGAAGCAAATGTATTAAACCACCTTGTCTAATATTCTCCTTTGAATGTATGAAGCAAATCTATTAAACCACCTCTATCTAATATTATATCTTTTTCCTTTGAATGTCATGATCATATTCTCATGTTTAAGGCTATGAATTAATGTTGATACCATTAACCCAGGCTGCCTCATACACTTTCTTCTTACAACCAGAAGCTTCGCACTAAGCCAATGATCCTGAGTTATACTCATGCGCTGAACCTCTGAAAACTTCACTCAAATATTAACCATTAACCTGAAACCTTTTAATCGTCATAAGATTGCGGAACCCATCAATATGCAGAAAACCATTGCTTCATAAAAGCTCATATAGTACTTTCTTCTCAAAATCACAGAGCTTTAAACATTTCTAAATATAGTCCAAAAACATTTGTTTCCAAACGCTGATGGGATGGTTGAAGAAACTGTAACTTTTGCCTATATTCCCGAAGCTTCTCACTTCATTCAATTTGTTAACATTTTGTTTTGATTTGGGAAAAGGAAAATTGTACAATTAGTAGTATCTATTTATTTATGTATAATGTATGCATTTCTTTTATTTTCTCGCAATTTTTTTTTTAATATATGTTGCAGTGTAGTAAAAAATGTATTAGGGTAGTAAGAAAGCTAGCAGTAGAAAACAACGAGTTTGCACTTATTCTGGCACAAATATCAGTTTCTTAAAACTTGCATGGTGATAATCATAACATTTGACACAGGCAGAGACAATGGTCACTTGGGAAGGCCGGTTACCGGATCGAGAAGAGCTTGAGTCTGGTCGGGAAGCACGACGGGACCTCTTCCAGGTCTAGTGCATATAAAATAACTGACTTCTCCTTTTTGATCCTGAGATCCAATCTTGTCTTTCATTTCAGGTGGAGGTTGCAGATTCTCAACACTGTTTGCTCCCTCTAATCCTGCCTCCTTTAGAATCGAATTGTCTCCCACTACGTAACTGGTTGAAATCAAAGAAACCACAAACAGCATTTTAGCCATATGTTAAAAAAACTCACCAAAAACCGCAGTGAAAAAAGGTCACATGGTTTATTTATGTTACCTCTTCATATCAGTGTCAGACTTAGGAGGGAAATAGTAGAGAAGCCCCTGGAGAAGTTGAACAGCTACCTTTCTGTTGCGTGCAATCAGTACAGCATTTGGACCAGCATCAAATGTGTAAGCAACCTGTCCAGATTTTAAGTTATTCAAGTTATATATGTTGTTGTTGTTTATATACTTGAGGAACTCAAAACAGTTTTTTCGGGAATGAGATTTGAGCTAAAGGTGGTCCTGTTCTATCTCAAATCCTAATGCTTGAAAAACAAATATTGGAACTAACAGATGATCAAAAGGTCGAGCAAGAAACAGCTAAGTAGGACTTTTTACCTGTGGAGTCCCTTCAGAACGGTTCCACTTTTCAACTAAGCTAATTATCCTGGGGAAGGAGTTAACGGCTTGATATTAAGAGTAAAAATTAAAAAAAAAAGCAAAAGCATATATAACTGTCAAAATAGAAAAATACCTGTGGGAGGTGTCATTCATGTAAAATATGGGTGGAGATGTATCTAGACAAACAGCATGGAACTGGTTACTGTCTGTGCAGCTCAGTTGGGTAAACGATGCAAAATCTTGGTTTTTAATAGCTTCCTCCATTTGCACAATCCGTTTCGGCACAACTTCCTACAGAGAAAAAAAAAACAGAACTTGAGGTTAAACAAGTTAGTACATAAGATATAGTTTCATCAAACAACATCAAGAAGAGAACCGGACTTTTGCTCTGTGCTGTAAAAGCAAACTCGTCTCAACACTTTCTCGCATTCCAGAGGTGCTGCTCGTTTCCTTCTGCCGTGAACTTACCTGAGTGTAGCATAAACTTAAACCAGTTATATAATACATATTAACAAAGAAGCTGTCAGAGGCTACACAGAAAAATAATAAGCAAGGATTGTCAAAAAGTTGAGATCATATTTTTGAGCATATCTTTATCATTCCATAATTGCAGAAGAGTGTGCTCGTATGAATATATATTATTTACTAATGTTCAGATTAAGCCACTCGGTATCGACTCCTGGTAAATACTTATAAATACTTGAAATAACTGTACGACCAAGTCTAAAAGTCAACACTTTGATGAAAGATTCATACAACTCATACCACAGCAATGATGATAACAAGATCATCCCAATGCTTCTCATCTGCAAGTTGAACTGCAACGCTATCACTTCCATCTTCTTTGCTTCCCATTTTCCACTTGACAAATCCACCAAACAAACTACGGCAAGCACTTCCTGAACCTTGCCTACATAAGAGAACGAAAGTTAAACTGCGTATACCAGTACCACTTATTATCTATAGAAGAATATCAGATTTCACGTAACTCAGCAAAAAAAAGGACAACTTTGTACTGTTACCACTGATGTATATAATCAAATGTAAGGAAGGAAGTGGACAACATATGTACCTGGCTATCGCAGAAAGCTGGCTTAGATCTTCCTCTACATTCATCAACTTTGCAAGAGAGAAAACTGTAAAGAAAAATAACAAGTTTTGAAATTAATCTAGTAAGCCATGTTCAAGCTCATGATCAAGTTCGGAAATTTGTAAATATCTTCATCATCATCATCATCATCAGAGAGAAAAAAAGTCCAACAAGAATATATATACCTAGACAAGCAAACCCAGCAGCTGAAGAAGCTAAGCCAGCAGCAGTAGGGAAGTTGTTGTGAGAAGCAATATGCAGATTCAATCTCTCCCAATCTTTCTTCTCAATCTTCACACCTTTCTCCTTGTCTTCGACATCACCACCACGGCTTCGAATCTCCCTCAAACAGTTCTGGTACCTACTCCCTGATAGAGAGATCTCCTACACTAACACACAACAAAACATTAACAACGACCTTCCCCTTCCTAAACTACTACATTTCTATTAGAGTTGTGGTGGTATTCAAATCCGGTTTACTATAAACCGAGTCTAATTGTACCTGGTTATGTATAAGATTCTATCTCTCCTAACTGATTCTGTTACGAGATGAATAAGTAAACCGTGTTCTTCGTCTCTACTAACATGAAACATAACCAGGTAACATTAGACTCGGTTTATAGTAAACCGGACTATACACATTTTTGAATACTACACCACAATCCATCCTTGAATTCGATAAAATGGGGAATCTCAGCAAAGTGTATTACCTTGCCGTTGAGCCACATTCGATCCCGATCGAAAGCGGGACTGACGGCGACGGTGGTGACGGTGCAGAGGTGATCGGGATCGAGAGTTACGCTGATGCTGTCGTTTACGGGGAGGATCCGGACCTCGTCTCTCTTTCCCCAATACTTAATCACCGCGATGTTCGTCGGAGTTTGAGCCGTCACCGTGTGCACCCATTTCTCAGCCGCCATAAGAAGTGATCTTCGTCGTTTGCGCACAGAGAGAGAGAGAGAGAGAGATCTGGAGAGAGAGTTTTCAAGAGACGGAGAATTCGAAAGTATACAAACAGCGAGTCATCATACCTGTAACGAAATATTATAAAATATTGTTTTATTCAAATTAAAAATTGGGGTCGTTTAATCAAATGCTATAGTTTTTAGTCTTTTTTTTGTAAAAAAACACTAAAATTTAACCTAACAAGATTTTGAGGAAAAAGAGTTATAGGTAGAATCGAAGAAAATGTCGTTATGGCTAAGAAGAACGTTTTAGTTCCGAACTGAGATTGAATCAAAACCGGAATAATAGATCTCTTGATGAAGAGAAAAAACTGGAACCAAACCGAAATAGTACAAAACAATCCATGTAAACCAAAAAAATCAAACATGAATTCTTTCTTATTCATCAGTGTCATGAAGACAACAATCAACAAGTGTATGAAACAAAGGAGCAAACCAATGCGTTAGCAAATTACATGAACCAAATAAATGTAGGGTTTTGTTGTAGAGACCCCAGGAACTCTCCCTGTCCAGTTATGAATCCAATACATACCACAATCTTCCTTATTTATTACTTTCAACATATGTAAAAAAAGAGTATTAGTGAAACCAATACATAACACAAAACAAACACTTATGCTCTTCTGGTTAGTTCTTGTCCCAAACAGGTGAAGTGTCAGCTTGATATGTCAGTGTCCAGTTTCAGAAAATCCATTTTTCCTGATCATCTGAACAGGAACCATCTAACCATGACTGTTGGATGTGCATCCACGTCAGCTTTTCCTTTTCCTCCTTTTATCATTTTACACCTCACTTTCAGTTTTACAAATCAACCAAGTCATTAAAAACTTTAAAATGACATGAATCAAGGTTTACCTGACAACTTAGTAAGACCCTCGTCGAACATGACCGCACTTTTCCATCTGAATACAACCCCAAAAAACAAACAAGACCAAAACATTAAAACATGGAAGCAAACTTCAATACTATTTCCTTTATGATGATGAGGAAACAAACGAATCAACATCTTTTTATATCATCTTCAAAAAAAAAAAACAAAGACCAAACAAATCTTTAATACTACCTAGACAAACACATCAAGAAGAGTTTAGATATCAATTCCTCACATATACAAGTCACAAGTAGAATCTAGTCTATGAAACAGAAGAAAATTGAATCTAGTAACTTAAACACAAGATTTCTTACCAGATAATTCATGCTTGTCAAATTTTACAATCCATGTTTCTGGGCTGATAAGAGAAGACGAGACTCTATCCAGCCAAACGCGAAACTGCTTCTCCTTCCCTTCCTCCCCATGTAAATTCTCCAAATCATCTATCCACTCATGTATCAGTTTCTCCACTCCAGACGGATGAACAAACATACCAAGTGGGCTCTAAAACATCGCAAAAATCAAGACAATTAAGCAAAATTAATCCGTGTATATGGCACAGATAATCAAAAACATCTTCAAAACTACACTTGAAACATTACTCAGATGCTTCCTTTCAATAAGTCTTAAGAAGGTGTAGAAGAGTGACACATCATGAAAAATGAAGGTTAGAATGTGAAGTATCAGAAGAAACACACTTACAGAGAGCGATTTCAAGTTCTGCAGATACTTATCAGACTTCTCCACCTCTCCACGGCGCCATTTCTCGTAAAGCAAATAAAACTGAACCACCTCATGAGCAGGATCCAAAACTTCCACGTGGAAGTTTTCAGTATCCAAAACATCTCTCGGAGAGACGCTTGGTCCCAAGTTAAACCTCTGCAAGGCTTCTATCATCCCAGCTCCACATCTCTCGGACGCAAGAATTATCTTCGGGTTGTCCTTTGCATTCTCCTCGTGCCATTGCAGTAGTTCTTTGTGCGAATTGCTAACCTTAAAACAGTTAAAACAGCATCAACAACTACCGCCAATCAAGTTCATAACACAGTAAAGAAACTAACTAACTAACCATTACACCATATGCTTGAGGAATGTTGAAGAGCTCGGCATCGTTTCCAGAGTCACCACAAACAAGTATGTTACAAGGCTGCTTCCCTTCGCTCTCCAGCTTTTCAAGTAGATAAGTCAGAGCACCTCCTTTGCCAGATCCTTTTGGTAAAACATCGAAAGCATAGTCGTTGCTGTAGACCAGCTTCACATCCACCTATACACAAAAACTTATCAGTGTTCTAAAAATCGGTCTAGGCGGACAGATCGGATCTAACCGAAATGATTTTTCTTAAAATGATTCTTTAAAGTAAAAATCGGTCTAGGCGGACAGATTGGATCTAACCGAAATGATTTTTCTTAAAATGATTCTTTAAAGAAAAAATCGGTCTAGGCGGGGTAGATCGGATCTAGACGTCCACCTAATCAATAATTCTCTATAAAACGCCTAATCACCGAGTATCAATTTCTTGAACATTAGAACTTATACCACTGTCAGCATCAAAAGGAAGAATCTATGAAAATAATAGCCATCAAAATTCAAATGAGGAGTACAGTACACAAACAAAGTCTCACCCCACGCTCCAATAATCTCCCAGGAAGAACCTTCATAATTTCCACAGCATGTTCTCTTCCCACAAAGAAACTCACTTTGTGCTCCTCTTGGCTCTTAACTGGCTATAACAGACCAAAGACAAAGAGCTTTAGAACAACCAAATTGCTGTGTTACAGCATAGCAATTCACGCAGTAAAACAAAACCCACAACCAGTTTCATCTATGCCAGTTGCTATGTTAAGAGATGCTTTAAGAATGTTGTAATTATAAAGTCAAAGTCAACGCAGCCAAGAGCCAAAAATCAATTACTCAAACACGACAAGGCAAAACAGGAAACGAAACTCATTGTAATGACAAAAAAAACATGAAAGTCAAAGTCAACGCAGCCAAAGAACCAACATATCAAATACTCAAACACGACAAAGACAAACACAGGAAAGATTACCTGCGGTTCGAGTTCAGGGAACTTGGAAGTTTCCTCGAGGACAATCTCTCTGTTCCACATTTCACCCATACGAGCCACCCAAACATCATCCGACACCATGGATTCTTCACCGCCGTACGCAATCTCGGAACCGACGGAAGTGATGGCGATGTCAGGAGTCAGCAAGGGCTTCTTGTTCCTCAGACTCAAGTAAGAACGCATAGACCTTCCGGTGGAGTAAACAAGGAGCGAATCATGGCGGTAGTGAGCTTCCCACAGCGCATTGAATCTAAGGAGATCGGTGTTCTCAGGATCATCGTGATCAACCTGAGGATTTGGAGAAGTATGTTTTTCTTGGAATCTTGAAATAAAGGTATAAAGATTCTTGAAGTCAGAAATGTTGCGAGAGGAGTTAGGAACCTACCAAAGTGCAATCAAGATCTGTGACTAGTATGAGCCGTGGTGGACCATCAAGCCTATCCATCGTTTTCCCCCAAAGATGAGAGACTTCCTTGACTTCTTCTCCTCTTGAATACTTTTCCTAGATTTTGTTTTGTCTTTCTCTGTAAGAAGACTTCGTTTATATATCAGGCCAGTTTTTCTAAAAACTATATAAAAAATGACTGTGGCTGATGGTATATATAAAAAAATTGAGTTGGTTGTATATGTTGACAAAAAAAGAGTTCGTTGTATACATGTTTAGGCATCAACTGTAATATTTGTTTAGAAGAATTATGGTTTCCACATGGTTGTTAAGATGAATGAAACAGAGATTAGTAGAATATGGATAACAAGGGAAGACACCTATTTACACATTAGAACTATCATATAGTAACAAACGTACATATTTTTTCAACTTCGTCTTAATTGCACACAGTTTAAGTTTAATAACCTATTTCCACACACGATCAAAATTTGAAACTCGTTTCCACGCATACCAAGATTTGGTTTGGTTTTAATAGTTTATGATCTGAATCGATAGTGAACCAACTCATATCGGTTGATATTAGTATAGCCCAACCCAAAAAAAATTATATTTTTAGGGTTTGAATTTTTTTAAAGTTGGATCTTGTGTCTTGTTTATTAGATCCAATTATACTAGGTTAATTTAATATGGTTTAAATTCTCTAACCAGCTAGTAATCTGGTTTACATAAATCAGTCATTGGTTAAGTTTAGGGTTCAAGGAACAATAACCAATTTTAAACCACTATTTGTTGGTAAAGTTCAGGTGGAAACGGTTTCGAACTTTTATCATGTGTGGAAATAGGTTGTGAAAGTTAAATGATGTGCAATTAGAACAAAATTGAAAGATTATATACATTTATTACTATATGATAGTTTTGGTGCGGAAATAGATTGTCTTTCTAGATAATAGAGGAATAGTTTTCATTCATTCATTCCTCTTAGAATCAGTTTGGGCACGAGGCTTTGCTGTCTGCTTGACGTTCATCACTATCAATGAGAATATGATTGCGAGTTTGCTCATAACCGTCATTAAGTCTTATGAGAAAATAATTTTGTGTTCGTTCTTGAAGAGTTTTTTCAAAGAGCAATACCACATTCACATTTGTCGCAAGTACTAATAGATAATTTGAAATAGCTTTTTTCTTAAAATTTTGAATTTTAGTATATTATAATTAGTGAAATACATTTTTAAAATACAAAACCGAGTTATATCTCCAAAAATAAAACCGGCAGAACATAATTTCTAGAGACAAATGATGTTGAGATAATAATTAAGTTATCAAATTTTAAAAATAATAATTAAATTTTCTAATTCAAGTATAACACATTAAAATTAAAATACTAACTCAAAATATTAAACTAACTTATGATTAGTAATATTTTGTGTTATGCTCATAGCTCAAACTTAATCAATTATAGATCGTGCCACCAATCAAAACCAAAATTTTAAATTTAGAAATCAATTGAACTAGAAAAACAAATTAAATAAAAAGTAGCAAACACTAGAGAAAAAAAAATAGTTTTGGATTTGAACACATAACAAACAAATTGACTATTAACGTCGTTCCATTCGATTATCGTTTGTTCTTTTGAATAATCGTTTTAGAGATTGAGGTAGAGCTTTTCCATGTGTTTCTTCATATTGATGAGCATAACTCATCCTTTAATGACTTTATCTTTGGTTTTATTGTAATGTTTTCTTTTTACGTTCTACCGTTTCTATTTTTTTTTTTTTTTGCTTATAAACTTTGATGCTCATTGAGCTTTTATAATATAACTAGTTGAACAAAAAGAAAAACAAGTCGACAAAATCTAGTTACTGAATGAAGATGGACACACATCACAAATGCAGTTTATATACTCTTTCTAGAGAACAAATTATAGTAAACGATAACATCCATATATCCTTGTTGAATAAAGCAAATATGTTGTTTAATTTATAAATACATGGACCTATTTTTACTTAAATTTACACATTATGTGTTTCAAAATTTATTAAACAGTAGAGAATAAAAAACTAAATCTGATCTTTCTTTTAACTAATTGCATTAGTCGACCATATTGGCAACTATGTTATTGTAAAATCCATTATCATCATGATGTTTTAAAATTTTATCGACAATATTTCCAAGCTTATTATAATCATTAAGTAACATTCGAACCGAGCGACACTACATATAAAAGCCAGCACCATTATATGTTATTAATTTCAAGCATGCATAATCAATACTATGAAAATGTAAAGGTTATCATACTTATCCAATAACTGATGAAATGGGGATGGAGAATTACAATGTTGATGTGGATTGGAGGAGGTTGGAAAACAATTTTGAAGAATCGTAAACGATATTGACTCGATGAATCAAAATCAAATGAAGTAAACGAAGAAAAAGATAAAGAAAATAAAAAGACATTTATTGTTGAATATTTTGTAGATTTTTGATTCCATACTGAATTAGCTATACTGAAATTATGATTAATATTTTATTAGATTCAAAACTGAATGTTCAACGTAGCTATACTATATCTACATGTGGTATAAGCTTTGACCAATTAAAAGAGATAAACCAAGATATGTACAGTATATCAACTTATGAATATCTACATTGTAATATACATATACATATACATCTTCGAATATTTAATCTCAAATATAGCATGTATATCAACGTTGGTTGGTTTGTTCAAAAAAAAAAAAATTCAACATTGGTTGGTTTGATGAAGAAGACCATTATTGATACTTTTCCCTACTTCTGGTTTGTAGATAGATCTAATTTTTTCAATAAACTTTTATCAATTTTCTAATATTCATAATTTTTTATAGATTTCTGGTTTTATTTTATTTTTAATTAATTAATTTTGGTCATAGTTACGAGAAGAACGGTTTTATTCCCAACGAAAGAAAAAATAACGGGCTTTCCCCATTTGTTGTTATTTTTTTTATTTTAATTAATTATTTTTTTGCAATTATTTTTTTGTTCGAGAGGCTAAAAGAAAAAGACGAGGAGGAAGAAGAAGAAACCCAAGCAGCATTATATATCAGCATAAGCATCCTCTTCTTCTCTTCACAGCCTCGCAGCCTAACCTAACAAGGTATCCAAAAACCCTAATTTAACTTCCCTTTCCCCTTATGAATTTATATTTCCCTTGTCTCTCGAATTTTCCCTAGAAAATCACGAGGATGTGATGAAGATGGGAAAAACGCCTATCCCTAACAAATCGAATTACTATAAAAAGCTTTTCGATAATTCTAATTTCGAAAATTCCCTGATTTCGATTTTTCGTTTTCGCGATTCCGTGATGTGATTGATTTATCTGTATTGTGTGTGTGTTTTGTAGGGTTAGTTTTCGCAAAAGTGATTGGATGAGCTTGGATGTGGAAGTGAAGCCAACAAGAAGAGGTGCACTTTCGTCGTAGTCGTCACTGTGGCCATCATGGCTCAGCAACAACAATCTTCGCGACTCAGTCGTCTCCTTACATTGTTGGACAGTATCCTTTGATTTGCTTTTTCTTCGTTTTGATAATGTTAGCCTTCGTATCTTAATCTTCGAAGAGTGTACATGTTCTCCTTGATTTGTATTTTCTCTTCTTAGCTGGTTCAACACAAACTACTCGGCTAACTGCAGCCAGGCAGATCGGAGATATTGCAAAGTCTCATCCTCAGGACTTGAGCTCTCTTTTGAGAAAGGTATTTCGTTTTCCTGATTTTTTCGGCGTTCTAGGACTAAGATTCTGTATGGTTAGGGTATCTGATTACAGAGATATAGGGCTTTAATTGATTGTTATACTCATGGGAAACTAACTGAGATACCAGGGACACTGGCAGTGGAAGTCACCTTAATTTTCTTATGCCCTTCTCTTAGGAATTAGTAGTTTTTTTTTCTAGGCCTATACTATTCTACCCAGTCTGCTCAGTATAGATGGGTATATAGAGTAGAGTCGTTGATTATATTAGTCGAGGATTTCAGAGATGATGAGTGTCCCCCCTGTTCTATACGTTTACATCTTATGTAAACGGCACCTAATGTAAACATCACAAGTCCCTGTACGGCTGGAGAAAGTTTGTTGCATAGTGTTATACACAACTATGATTCCTAGGAGCGTCTCCTAATGTTTGACACCTAGTTACATTACATATTTACTAGGCTGTTTTCTGCATTGTTTCAACATACCCACAGTAGGCAATTTGTCAACCCATACTGCTCCCAAAGGATGTTGGTGCATTAGATAAAAATTCTAATGGGATTTCAGAATGGGATCTTAAATAGGGTGACGACCTACCTATCAATTAGTTTCAGGATTTTACTCGCATTTCTAGACTGTCTATTATTAGATTGAAGCTCAAGCTTTGTTTTGACTTCTGATCTTGTGCATTAAATAATATTTCTACTCAGGCTAGATTTTGTTTTCTCGAGAATATCTTATACTATACTCTCTCTTAGCATTATGGTTTAGTTTTACATCTTTCTCAACTGCTAAGTTGTTCGTTACATTAGCTTTTCCTATTTGTTCCTTTGGTCTAACTCTATTTTTTTTTTCGGGGATTAGGTTTTGCATTACCTCCGTAGTAAAAAGTGGGATACGAGGGTTGCTGCTGCTCATGCTATTGGTGCCATTGTCCTGAATGTCAAGCATACTTCATTGAGTGAACTCTTAAATTCTTTGGCAACAAAGTTGGCTGAGGCCGGGTTATCTGGTAATGTAGATGAAGTGGTGGCTTCAGGCAATCTACAGTCCAAACTTCTAGAAAATGCTCCCTTCAGAAGGTTAAATAGATTTGTTACCCGATACATAGTTTTTTTATGTCTTCGTCATGTTTAGGTTGCCTGGTTTCTTTTGATGTCTCTAATTTTTGGCATGTGCTAACAGCTTCGAGATGAATAAGGTTTTAGAGTTTGGCGCTTTGTTGGCATCTGGCGGACAGGTAATTGTATAATTTACTATTGTTTATCTGTCTAGGTCAGTCTGTATGATTGCAGCTGATTTATCTCTGGTGTAATAGCTTCACCGATGTCTCGTCTTTAGGCCTAGGAAAAGATCTTTGTGGAAATTACATTATATCGACTTTTTTTTATTGCGGATCACATCCTTAGCATGATCGAAATTATAATTTTCCACCAAAATATTCTTTGTTATCTGCACTCTGTTTGTAGCTAAAGGAAACTAAGTGCTTTCTCAACACAATTACTTGATGCGACATCATAGCTTGCTCTCATTTGTTTGCTCCCTTTATCCCAACCTGTTTTTTCCTAACATTTCTGTTTTGTTTCACGAGATACATCGCAGTTCCTTTGGTACAAACAAACATAAATTCAGCTATACCCAAATTATTAGCTCTTTACAGAGAAACTCTTTTTTGTTGCAGGAGTACGACATTTTGAATGACAATTCCAAGAATCCAAGGGACCGAGTGGCCCGTCAGAAAAAGAATCTCCGGCGACGTCTAGGTCAGTGTTTCCTTGCGCTTGTCTTCTTTTTTGTTGATCAATAACCATGGGGAAGTGTAACGAATGATCCAATCTAATGATTGTGACATTAATATATATGTGTGTGTATTTTGAAAATCCGGTTCGTCTAAGTATTATATCACTGCTATTAATTCTCTCATTGTTTGTAAAGCTGACTTGTAAACCTAAATATCGTTTGTTTTACTTGATTGATGCATCTGATTAGACTTCTGACAATAAATGGAACAGGTTTGGACATGTGCGAGCAGTTTATGGATGTCAATGAAATGATTGGAGATGAGGATTTGATTGAGCAGAAGTCCAATGTTCCTGCGAATGGAGTTGGAAACAGATTATACGCAAACTATTCTCAACATCACATTCAACAATTTGTTTCAAGAATGGTTCCTCGTGCCTCTCTTAGGAGGCCAAGCGCAAGGGAATTAAATCTACTGAAACGTAAAGCAAAAATAAGCTCAAAAGATCAAGCTAAAGTCAACTGCGAAGGAGCAGATGTTGAGATGTCATCATCTCATGCCTCAACCTCAAAAAGAACTTTGTCTGACTCAATGGACTCTAACAAGGTATTTGGATACCTCATACTTGTAATGAAGGATAACCAACTTGTAGAATTTGGTTGTAGAACGTTAGGATGGGGCATACAACCAATTTGAAGACTCAGGAGTTCATTGATATGCTATCCTACGATTCAATTCTCTTTAGTGTGTAATCTCTATAGCCCACACATTCTCTGAAAATAGAAACGCAGTTATCAAACTTTGTCTTAGTAATAAATGTCAAGCTGCGTGAGGAATTTTTCCTGATTTCACTTATTAAGCACTTCTTGATTTCAGCAGACCATATTTCATACTTTCTTGTTTCTTATGCATATGCTACTGGAAAATCTTAGGCAAACATTGGTAACGAAGATGATATGGAGCCTGATGCGGATGGAAGATGGCCTTTTCACAGCTTTGCTGAGCAACTTATTCTTGACATGTTTGACCCTGGTAAGGTTGATGTACTAGTGTTGTATGATTTCACTTTGTTTCTCACTCATTGAAGTCGAGTAAAGTTGACTTATTATCTGATAATATGGTCAGCATGGGAGATCCGTCATGGCAGTGTAATGGCTCTGAGAGAAATATTAATGCTTCATGGTGGTTCTGCTGGAGTGTCAACAGAAGAGTTTAGCTCGGATAATGGGTTTGATTTGAAAGAAGATTTGACTAAAATAACGCGAGAGAAAGAAATCGACTTGAATGTGCAGTTTTCAGTAAATGAGCTGGAGCCACTTCGGAAAAGACCTAAGATTGAGGATCCATCAAAATCATTTATCGGTAACACGGTTTTGGAAGTTATGAAGAATGACTATGACAATAGTGTTAAGGATGAAGAAGTTGAGTTTTTACTGCCACCAGTGAAGGTCAATGGTCAAATTAACTTTGGTTCTACCAAGGCGGAACCTGAATCTTCTATTGATGACTCATTATGTCAGTCTGATAGAAATCATGTTGCGGAGGTTAGCAATCACGTTGAAGATAAGAGTTTTGTTGAGAAACCCCTCCTACCTAATAAGAATCAGGAAGAAAATGTTGAAGTGTTGGATTTGGTTAAACAAGCTAGGCATTCTTGGATCAAAAATTTTGAATTTCTCCAGGATTGCACCATTCGTTTCTTATGTGTGCTTTCACTTGACCGGTAAGTCTTTGATACTCAATCATGGATTTCTTTTCCAGTATTAGTTGTTTTTGTTTCATAGCATCTTGGGTAGCACGGTTATTTATTAACCTTCCCATTCTAACTGAGATTTGGTTGGGCATTTCTAAGTTGGACGTTATCTTTCCCACTATTGCAGTTTTGGAGATTATATTTCTGATCAGGTTGTTGCTCCTGTGCGGGAAGCTTGTGCCCAAGCACTTGGTGCTACTTTCAAATACATGAGTCCCTCGTTGATTTATGAGACATTAAATATCTTGCTTCAGATGCAGGTAAATGTTTAATTTCTCTTTTTGAAGTCATTTAAAACTAAGAAACTTGTTGCGGTCTCTGTACATTATAATACTGACCGGTAATTTTATCATATATATCTGTGTAGCGCCGGTCTGAATGGGAAATTCGTCATGGAAGTCTTTTGGGTATCAAGTACTTGGTTGCTGTACGACAGGTAAATCTCCCGTACATGAGAGCTACTTTTAAGAAGTTAACACATAGTAACACTGAAAAGGAACATATTTAGGGTCTTGTTTGCCGTTTCCGTGTCCGGAGGACTCTTGTTTTTAACATCATATTATGGGTAGTATTTTTAAGTGTAAGGTGTAGGGCACTTGATTTCTTGAGCCTTCCAGTTGTTTGTATATATGCATGTATTGACTGTTCTTTCTTATTCACTCCTGATTATTATGTTTTGCAGGAAATGCTCCAAGATTTACTTGGCCATATTCTTCCGGCGTGTAAAGCAGGGTTGGAGGATTCTGATGACGATGTTCGAGCGGTTGCCGCTGATGCTCTGATACCAGCAGCAGCCGCTATTGTTTCTTTGAGAGGACAGACATTACTTTCGATTGTCATGTTACTGTGGGATATCTTGCTTGAGTTGGATGACTTAAGTCCATCCACCAGCAGGTACGCTAGTGATAAAATTACACTCTCTCCTTCTCGCTATATATATATATGGTTAAATCTTTATTTTTCTTGGTATTGGGAGATTTCTGCAGAAGATCAATGTTGAACCATTATAATATTTCTTGCAGTGTTATGAACCTCTTGGCAGAGATCTATTCTCAAGATGACATGACACTGGTGATGCATGAGGAATTATCAGTTGTTGAGGGACAAAATGTTGATCTCAATGAAATGGCTCATGTCGAGAGTGTTAGAGAAAGAAGTGATGTTAAGGAAAGCCCTTATGCGTTATCTGGTTTAGCCCCTAGGCTGTGGCCATTTACGAGACACGACATCACATCAGTTCGATTTTCTGCTATTCGAACTCTGGTGGGTTTCTACTGTTTGTTCTACAGTCAAATTTCTCTCGATGCTTGCTGTCTATGTTTGTCACAACTTCCATAATTTACTTGCATCTTGTGCATTGAGTTTCTCGCCACTTGCAAAATTTACATGCATCTTGTGCCTTGAGTTTCCCTGGCTTATTATATAACAGACCTTTTTGATTACTTCAGAATACAATTTTCCTGTATGTTCCTTTCTTATGCTTACCACTGGTTCCTAATTTTCTCTGACAGGAGCGACTACTTGAAGCTGGATGCAGAAAGAACATTTCTGAGCAGTCCAAAAGTTCTTTTTGGCCATCTTCTATTTTAGGGGACACCCTAAGAATCGTCTTTCAGAATCTTTTGCTTGAATCAAATGAGGAGATTCTGGAGTGTTCGGAAAGAGTGTGGAGGCTTTTAGTTCAGGTATCTAGCTGCAGAGTATTACTTTCTTTCAGTGCACCTATTTTTTAATGTTTTTCTACACCTTTTGAAATATAGATTTTCGTTCATGGTTTGCGTTGAACTTCAAATCGTAGAGTAGGTTTCCAATCTGCTTGGTGATATGTGTGGTGTTGCGTATCGAATTACTTGACATTAAATCACAGGATAGTTAGAATATGTTTGCATCTGAACCCTTATAGTAGCTGGATGTCTTTCGGCTTTTTTTAAGTTTACCCATAGCGGAAGTAATTAGACCACTTCCAACCCACCTATATAACTTTTCTATAAAATAGAGCAACTATGAAAATAGAGGTGGTAAGGAACACATTGGAGTGAAACCCATCCGGTTCCTCTATTTCCGGAGGAAAGTTATACAGTTGGGTTGGAGATGCTGTTAATGGCAGATTGGTACATGTCGGACCTGATGCACTAAACTTGTTGCTGATTGCTTACGAATTTGGGTCATGTAATATAGTCACCTGAAAACATGTAATTTTGTAACTTTTTACGACAGCTTTATTTTTCGTATTTGGCCCCCGATCTCTTATTTCTCTTCATGTTCAGTGCCCAGTGGAAGATTTAGAAGAAGCTGCAAAGTCATACATGGCTTCGTGGATAGAACTTGCAGCTACTCCTTATGGCTCAACATTGGATGCTACAAAGATGTTTTGGCCAGTAGCTCCCCCTCGTATGAGTCATTTCAAAGCTGCTGCTAAGATGAAAGCTGTCCAACTTGGGAATGAAGCTTCCAGCACTCTGGGATTTGATTATGCAAGGAGTTTTGCTTCCCTTGGAAAAAATGAAGATGCTTCTGCCAAGTCCACTAAAATTATCGTTGGCTCTGATATGGAGATGTCAGTGACTCGCACCCGAGTAGTTACAGCATCTGCGTTAGGTATCCTTGCATCCCGATTGAGCGATCGTTCAATGCAGTTTGTGGTAGATCCACTGAGTAGTACTCTTACTTCCTTGTCCGGTGTTCAACGCCAGGTATGCTCTCTCGCTCTCTCATTAGACGCATGTTGCATGTTTTGAACTAATCCTCTGGCTTTGCAGGTTGCTTCGGTTGTACTTATCTCTTGGTTCAGAGAAATTAAATGCAAGGTCCCTTCCCCTTCTGATGGAAGTGGAAGTTTGCCTGGTTTTCCTACTCCTCTTAAAAAATGGATGCTAGACTTGTTAGCTTGCTCAGACCCTGCATGCCCCACTAAAAATACACTTCATCCTTATACTGAGCTATCAAGAACATACACTAAAATGAGGAACGAAGCTTCTCAGTTGTTACATACAGTCGAAACCTACCATTGTTTTGATAAGTTATTATCGACGACTAAACTCAATGTGGATAGCTTGAGTGCTGATGAGACAATTGAATTTACGTCAACGCTAGCATTGTGGAATAAAGACAGTGTTGAAAATGAATCCTTAGAAAAGCAAGTTTTTGAAGATGTGGAGTCATCTAGGCAACAGCTATTAAGTACTGCTGGCTATTTAAAATGTGTTCAGGTACCTGGAATATGTTTTTGATATTTTTCATGTGTTTTTATATCTTTGGTCTGCTAGATTATCACAGGTCATGTAAATTAGCATTTTCGTTTTTGAGGTTGAAAATTTTTAACCCTTTTTGGACGTAATTTTTGCAGAATAATCTACATATCACAGTCACCTCTCTCATCGCTGCTGCTGTTGTTTGGATGTCAGAATTTCCCTCTAAACTTAATCCAATAATCTTGCCTCTGATGGCTTCGATTAAAAGAGAGCAGGTAACAATTGAAATTAAATGTTTGTTTTCATATACGCTGAACCGAACACCGACTCTGCTGTTTTCAGGAACAAATACTACAACAGAAAGCCGCTGAGGCTCTAGCAGAACTTATTGCTTACTGCGTAGATCGGAAGCCTAGCCCTAATGACAAGTTAATCAAGAATATTTGTAGTTTGACGTGCATGGATCCTAGCGAAACACCTCAAGCTAGTATCATTAGGTCTATAGATATTGTTGATGATCTGGATTTCCTGTCCTCGCGAAGTAACGCAGGAAAACAGAAGGCAAAAGTAGTGTTGGCTGGTGGCGAAGACAGGTCTAACGTTGAGGGTTTTATCACCAGGAGAGGAGCTGAACTTGCACTGAAGCATTTAAGCATGAAATTTGGTGGTTCCTTGTTTGACAAGCTCCCTAAATTGTGGGAGTGCCTCACTGAGATTCTTGTTCCTGTAACTCCTGAAGATCAACAGAACTTTGACCTTAAAATAGAATCTGTCTCTGATCCACAAGTCTTGATAAACAACATTCAGGTACACCCAGTGAAGTGTTTTGCATAGTTATGATTTTTCAATTTCTTGCGGCAGTAGGGATGTTTTGTTCGAGTTATTTGAACGGTTCGTTTTAGAGATTGGGCATGATACCTCCTTTAGATATAACAATGACTCTTGTTTATTGAATATATGCAGAGCCGTAACTTGGTGTCTTTTATTTTATCTGTTTTTCAGGTTGTACGTTCCGTAGCACCAGTGATGGAAGAAACACTGAAACCTAGATTACTTAATCTCTTGCCATGTATTTTCAAATGCGTTCGCCATTCCCATGTTGCTGTTAGATTGGCTGCTTCTAGATGTGTTATGACAATGGCTAAATCGATGACAACAAATGTCATGGCAGCAGTAGTTGAAAATGCTATTCCAATGTTGGGAGATTTGACATGCATAAATGCCAGACAAGGCGCAGGAATGCTTATTGGTTTGCTTGTTCAAGGGCTGGGCGTGGAACTTGTTCCATATTCTCCTTTATTGGTTGTTCCCCTCCTGAGATGCATGAGTGATGTTGACAGTTCAGTCAGGCAGAGCGTGACACGTAGCTTTGCTGCCCTTGTACCTATGCTTCCGTTAGCTCGTGGGGTTCCCCCTCCTGTAGGGTTGAGCGAAGATCTATCCAGCAACGCAGAAGACGCCAAATTTTTGGAGCAGCTACTTGACAACTCCCATATAGATGATTACAAGCTTTGCACTGAGTTAAAAGTTACACTGAGAAGGTAATCTTCATAATCCAGATTAAATGAAAGCTGTTTATCTGTTGTGCCTTTCTCTGTGTCATTCAAGGTATCTGTACTTTTATATGATTTGGTCGTTTCACTGGCGTTCTTTCCCTTTTTGCCTTGGTATTCTCAGTTGCATCTATACAACATTGAGGGTGGTTTGTTAGCAATGGTAGGACATTACACCTATTGTTTTGTCAACCAGGGTAAATCTCAGGAAAACATTCTGGTGCTTAGCCCGGTCCTTGATTGATAGGATTATACGTATATTCAGCAACGTATATCAATTTTCTAAATTGCTGTAACTGAACTGAAAGAGAACTGTTTTTTTTAGAATGTTGTTCTCGAATATTTATCAGTTTTCTGATTTCAGGTATCAGCAAGAAGGAATCAATTGGTTAGGATTCTTGAAACGTTTTAAGCTCCATGGAATTCTCTGCGATGATATGGGACTTGGTAAAACGCTTCAAGCATCTGCAATTGTGGCATCTGATGCAGCGGAGCGTCGTGGCTTAACAGATGAACCAGATGTTTTTCCATCTATAATTGTCTGCCCTTCAACACTAGTTGGCCACTGGGCGTTTGAAATTGAGAAGTATATCGACATTTCTCTGCTAAGCGTGTTACAGTATGTTGGCTCTGCCCAAGACCGCGTTTCTCTCCGTGAGCTGTTCAAGAACCACAATGTCATTATCACATCTTATGATGTGGTCCGCAAGGATGCTGATTATCTGACACAGTTCTCGTGGAACTATTGTATTCTGGATGAGGGCCACATTATTAAGAATGCGAAATCTAAAATTACTTCAGCAGTGAAACAGTTGAAAGCCCAACACCGGCTTATCCTTAGTGGAACGCCAATACAGGTTACATAGGAGTGCTTGACTTTCCAAAAAGTTTAATACATTTTGCTTTTATCTTCTTGACTGATAGTGTTTCCTTTTTCAGAACAATATCATCGAGCTGTGGTCCCTTTTTGACTTTTTAATGCCTGGATTTCTTGGAACAGAGAGACAGGTAAGCGCTTATTCATATTCCCTACTGCTATGTTGTTACAGATGATCAGTTTCCGGTGTCATTTTGGGATAATTTATGTTGTCATAAACGTGGATGTGTTTCTTTATCGCGCAGTTTCAAGCATCTTATGGAAAGCCGTTACTGGCTGCTAGAGATCCTAAATGCTCTGCCAAGGATGCTGAAGCGGGTGTACTGGCGATGGAAGCACTCCATAAGCAAGTAATGCCCGTTTCTAGAGTTAATATATTGCGTCTTTTGAATTTTTTTTCCTCTGTTGCATTTGTTCAAAACTTTATGGTTGCATTATTCCTGATAATATATTTGTATCACGTAGGTTATGCCATTCTTATTGCGGCGTACGAAAGAGGAAGTCCTCTCTGATCTGCCAGAAAAAATCATTCAGGACAGATACTGTGACCTCAGTCCTGTTCAGTTGAAGCTTTATGAGCAGTTTTCTGGTTCGCATGCTAAGCAAGAAATAACTAGTATCATAAAAGTTGATGGATCAGCAGATTCGGGAAATGTGGAAGTTGCGCCAACAAAAGCATCCACACACGTTTTCCAGGTACAATAATTTTGTGTCCTGCATTAAAGACAACATAACATTTATATCACTCGCTTCTCTAACATTTACAGTATGGAATAGACCTGATTTATGTTTGAGTTTTCTTTTCCAGGCGCTGCAGTACCTGCTTAAACTCTGCAGTCATCCGCTTCTTGTTCTTGGCGAAAAGGTTACAGAGCCGGTGGCTTCTGATTTGGCTGCAATGATAAATGGCTGTTCAGACATTATCACTGAGCTTCATAAAGTTCAACACTCGCCAAAGCTTGTTGCTCTTCAGGAAATTTTAGAAGAATGTGGTATAGGTTCTGATGCGTCTAGTTCAGATGGCACTCTAAGTGTTGGCCAGCATAGAGTTCTGATATTTGCACAGCACAAAGTAATTTCATATGGAATCTTGCACTTCTAATTTCATCGTTAGTTTCGTTATGTTTGTTTCCTTACAATTACGTCCAAGATCTAACCATGTTAATTCATGCAGGCTTTGCTGGACATCATTGAAAAAGACTTGTTTCAAGCCAACATGAAAAGGCGAGTTCAACTTGTGAATTTACGCTTTTTTATTATAACTATCTAGTTTATTCGACTATGTATTGTTTAAATGAAGTCGTAATATCTCAATTGTTTGTTGTGATTCCCATGTTCCTATCTTAATTTACTTATCCTTAAAACTGGCTTCTTCAGTATGATGCTTATCAGTTTATACCTTTTCTTTCTTGAAAGCAGCGTCACATATATGCGACTGGATGGTTCAGTTGTACCCGAGAAAAGGTTTGAGATCGTGAAGGCTTTTAATTCAGATCCCACAATTGATGTTCTACTTCTGACAACACATGGTATGCTTTTTCCACTTGGCAATGTAGTTGTTCTACAATCTAGAGTAGATGTTGTGACCAATTTGTAACTGAAAACAATTTATTACTACTCAATTCAGTTGGTGGACTTGGATTGAACCTGACCTCTGCTGACACGATTGTATTTATGGAGCATGATTGGAATCCTATGCGTGATCATCAGGTAAAATGGTTTTGGATTTGTTCTTGTAAGAAAGGAGGAAGAGCTTCTCTCTTAATGTGAAACAAAAAATGTGGCAGGCGATGGATAGAGCGCATAGACTGGGACAGAAGAGAGTTGTAAATGTACACCGTCTCATAATGCGTGGCACACTGGAAGAAAAAGTGATGAGTCTCCAAAGATTCAAAGTATCGGTTGCCAATACGGTGATCAATGCTGAGAATGCTAGTATGAAGACAATGAACACTGATCAGTTGCTAGACTTGTTTGCTTCAGCTGAAACTTCGAAAAAGGTAATAATGATAACTTTTATTTTGACTGCAAGTATCTAAGATGAAGAAGCAGTTTTGGTATCCTCAATAACTGGGGTCTTGATTGTATAGGGTGGTGCGTCATCGAAGAAGGGATCAGAGGATAATGATCAGAGTGCTGGAACAGGGAAAGGAATGAAAGCAATTCTGGGAAACTTAGAGGAACTGTGGGATCAATCACAGTACACAGAAGAGTACAATCTTGGCCAGTTCTTAGCTAAGCTAAACGGGTAATAATAGCCAAAGTAAAACCAGGATTGTCTGTACATATATCTTTTCAGCTGGATTCAGAAAAAAACCCAACATTTTTTGACACGTTCCAGAAGCGTTACATCTCTCACTCTCTTTTCCTTCCACTCTATTTTCCTTCATTGGATTTGTTGTCAGTAATCTTTTGGATTCATAAAAGAGATTAGTTTTAACTTAATAAGAAGAAAAAAAGAGAACAGAGATTGGAGGTAGGAGAAAACATCTAGTCGTTAGTTTTTGGCAATACGACCGGTCTAATGTTTGTGACCGCCAAAATAGCTTTTGTAGTGATTCTGAATCGTGTAAATACACTTTTTAACTTAGCTTTTCCCTCTGCTGTTTCAGCTTTTTATAGTTTAGTTAGTTTTATGTTTTGTCCTTCTACTTTTCTGTCAGCTTGTTTTGTCGGTGCTCAAGTCTAGAGGCATAATAACTTGAGCCTTTTAACAAGACAGGTAGAAAGAAAATGCATTACTCTCGAGTAACTGACAAATCAATCGATGGTTCACATTGTTGAAAACTTAAAATGTGTAATAATTCACTCGACTCTAATGAGTTAATATAACATTTTTGTTTAACCTAGGAGAACAAAGAAAACAAACCAAGCCTGATCGACAATCTGAACTCTATTTACACAAAATACACTTTCACCAAACACGACAAAGAGAAAAATATCAGTCAATCAACAATGTCTCGTTGGGACATGAAAGAAGAGATAAGATCCGGATCGGCAAAGTCCATGAGCAAGTCAAGATACTGCATAGCTTCTTGAGGAGTGAGACCTTGGAGGAGGAAATCAAAGCCGTTAGTATGAGTCCCTCTCATAACTTCCAAGCTTTGATTCATCAGCTTCTTCTGCTTCTCTTTCCCCATCTCTGCAGCCTCCACCATCGGTAATAACTCCTTCTCTTCCTCTTCAAAATGTGCTTTACACATCACCTGTTTAAACACCCAAACACCTCGTAAGTTATTCATTACAAAAGAAGACAACAACAAGCAAAGAAGATCTCTTCTGCTAACCTGTAATGATTTGAAACGAGAAGCAAGACTAAAGAGCTCCTCAGAACATATCCCAGAATCCATCACAACAATCGATTTGATATATTCTTTGATTCCATTCATCATCGGTAACTCTCTCCCATGCTCTTCGGTCGCACTCTTACACATCCCTGCAAACAAAATATTCGAAACTTATAACAAACAATACAAAACCAAACTCAATGTGTGAATCAAAGTAGAAACCTCTCTCTTTACCTCGATCAACAGATTCAAGAACAGGGAAGAGGATCCTCTCTTCCATCTGAGCGTGTTCGAGCATAACCTCCTGCAACTGCGTGTAGCTCCTCGCGAACTTCCTAATCTCCATCTTGGGCGTCCCCACGGACGGATCCACGGCTCTCCTCCCTCCACGTGCCGCTAGATCCTCCGACCATCTCAGCATCCTCTCCACGTGCCACGCCATGCTCCTGTGATGGAGCCAGATCGCCTTCACCACAGGCGGAGTCCCCTCGTCGAAGCCTTCCAGGTTGAACTTCCAGATCATCAGCCTCGGCTCCGGGAACTTGTCCTCGATGTGGCGGAGGAGAGCCTCCCGAGATCCCGACGTTTTCTCCGATCCGATTTGGATCGTCGGCTTCTGGTCTTCACCGGAGGGGATGAAGCGGAGGTTTACTCTCTTGTGGAGGAGAGCGAAGCGGAGGTACGAAGTCGTCAGACTGTTAGACGGTCCGTGTAGTTTCACTGTGACGGTGGAGGTTGCCGTCGCCGTAGCTGTTGTTTCCCTCGGCGGAGCGATTGGGAGTTGCTGAGCTGGAAGGGGAGTCTGTGCCGCGGCGGAGAGAGAGGAAGATACGACGCGGGGAGGTTTGACGGCGAGGTCAAGCGGAGCGATCTCGGCGGTGGAAACAGAGGAAGTGGAGAAGCAGTTTCCCATTTTTTTTCTGAGACGGAATTGGGAGGAGGAGAAAAACGTGTGGGCGAAATTAAGAATCTAAGAGAGACGAAGAGGAAAAAGCTAGAGAGAGAGATGATGAGGAGAAGGAGTGAGGTGCAAGCAAATGGAGTGAGTGAGAGAAGAAGATGGATGAGATTGTTGAGAAGACAAAAGGTGTCACGCCATTATCACACTAACCAAAAGCTTAGGAAACATGAATTTTATTCCTCTCCCCGATCATAGTGTTTCCCAAAATTTAATACTACTATTATATAGTATACTAACATTTTATTTTTGTCTTTTTTCATATAATACCAATAATGATATATACGAAACATTGAGATTTCGATCGATGCTTTGGGACTTTTGATGGATCACATCACGGTATTAATAGTCGTCGTGACTAGACCAATCACGTTAATGCTGCTTAGATTTGTTTGTTTCTGATTTTATATTTTTATTTATCTTTTTGCAGATTATATATTTATTTTACTTTTAAGGCAATTGGCCAAATTTAGACAAAATGTCTTTACGTTAAGTCGTCCAAGAAAGAAAAATTGTAAGAAACAAATAATTTTTTTCATTATTGATTTGAGATTTTGTGTGTACAACGATTATGGCAACAAATTTTCCATTTATAGTGGATGAAGAGAGATCTTCGTAATTAGTTCAAAAGTGGCATATAATATCTAGTTATCAATTTTGTAGGATCTAATTTCTTTGGTGCAGCATTATAATTCAATATTCAAATCAACGCTGCTGTGGAACCCGTTCTATTTTATTAAACATGTTTTATTTCGATTATGATTCACTTTCTCAATTATTTTAAGACTAATGATTGCTATAAATTTCAGTGGTTATCCTTAAAAGCTAATCTCGAGTGGTTAGACCAGCCACAATGGGGGATCATAGGGAATCCTTAGCGCTAAACTTTATGTTAGTTTTAATAAAATAAGATTAAATTTGGTAATGTAGCTAAGGATTGGTCCGTCGGGAAGGGATTTAAGGATTGAGTCCGTGAGTACGTGTCAATGTAGGAGTGGTCGTCGTCGGTTTAGAGTTGAGTGTGTCGGACTGAAGGAAAAAAAAAGAAAATCATTCTCGACCGAAGGAGAAAAAAAAAGAAGCTCTGCGGCGAAAGGCGATTTCGAAGCGATCTCTCTCTCTCTCTCTCGGCTCGACGAAGGTAAATCCAATCCTCAAAGCCGTTTATTTCTCCATTAAAACAGTTTGCATCTTCTTTGTTGTCCGTAAAGATGGATCTTTTGTTGTTTCGATCGATTTGGGAGAAGTTGTCAAATTAGGGTTTTTTTTAATTTGGGGAAAAATCGATTTCTGTATTATTTGGCTTTGTAGATATAGATTACAAACAATTTTTGTTTCAATCGGAAGTAAATCTTGTCTTTATTTCTTCTTACAAATTTCATATTTTGTTTCAATCGATTAACGGTTTGATTTCAATTTCAATATGTTCTTATAGAGTTTAGTGTTATCTTTATGTCGATTTCAATCTGTTCTTATACAGTTTAGTGTTATCCTTATGTTGATTTCAATCTGTTTCAATCGATTTAGTTGTGTTCGATTTCAATCTGTTCTTATAGAGTTTAGTGTTATCCTTATGTCGTTTGTTTCGCTGGTTAATGAATGTATATTAATGACGACTTGTTGTTTTCAGGTAAACCATAATGGGGCAAGATTACAGTTACAGCCAGCCATCTTCATCATCAAACTCTGTAGACATAACCTCCCTTATTGAAGCAGAAGCTCAGCTGTACGCGGATGAAGCTGAGAGTAGCCACTTCAATGCAGAGCCGCTTCAGTACCAACCGCAACCAGAGTGTGATGATGGAATCCCTAGAACCTGCTACTGTGGTGCGGAGCCAGTTGTCGGCTACTCTACAACTCGTAAAAAACCCATACAGACGTTACTTCACGTGCAACAATTCTGAAGATGGTGACTGCCACGTTTGGAAATGGTGGGACGTGGCAGTGATAGAGGAGATGAGGGACATTCAGCGGGAGCTTAGGGAGCTTAAGGGTGCACTTAACGAGAGTGAGCAGAAGGTTGTTATCCTCGAGAAGACAGTAACCGAGTTTTCAAAGAAGAAACCAGGAGTGAAGCTAATGGTCTCTACCTTAGTTTTAATAGGGTTGGTGTTACTTATTCTACTTGGTGAGTATCTGGTTCTAAATGAATTGTTTAATCTCTTTTTGGTAGATTATTGATAGTTTCTTCTCATTTTTCAGGAATATTAGGGAAGGCTTCAAAGGACAGTGGCGGACCTCGCTTGTTTCTGAAATAAGGTAACAAATTTGCTTTCTTTTCTCATAATGAATAGGCTTAAATGATAAAATCGTCCTCTCTCTTCTGATGTGATTGGCCTTTACTATATGTTCTGTTCCCATATGTGTGTTCTGTAGCTGGTCCTATAAGTCGTATTTAATTGCTTGTGTGTAGGTAGTATTAGTTATGTTTCTGTAAGTAGTTCATTGTCTTAATTAGTTGTAAATGAAACTTAGTACTTAGTTATTTACTTTCCAGCTTCCCAACTGCATAGATTTGATTGCCATTAATTAGTTGTAAGTCATAGAAGGCTTACTTAAGCCTCTGTGTCGCTAGTAGAGTGGCACAGATCAACCATGGCTAATAACTCGTCAAGCTATGTTAACCTACTACAGAGTCAACTTCCAGTTGATCTTGATGCAGCCGAACCTTTATGGTTCGGTAGCGAAGGTCCTGATGAGGCGTATGTGATGTCTGGTAGCGAAGTGCCTGAAGCGTCTGGTGTGAAGTCAACTCCCCAACAATCTGAGAGAAGGAAATGGTCTCCCAAAGAGGATATAATCCTCATTGGGGCATGGCTTAACACCAGTAAAGACCCGATCGTGAACAATGAGCAGAAAGGTGGAGCATTTTGGAAGCGGATTGTGGAGTACTACAACGCAAGCCCTCTCTTGGTTGGGCAAATACCGAGAGTCCTCCATTCTTGCAAGCAGAGGTGGTCTCGGATTAACGACCACGTTTCAAAGTTTTGTGGTTGCTATGATCGTGCTCTTCGCCAGCAAAGAAGTGGTCAGAATGATGACGATGTGATGAAGGCTGCTTTAGATTCTTTCTTCAATATTATGAACATAAAGTTCACCATGGATCACTGCTGGAGGGAGCTGAGGTATGACCAGAAATGGTGCTCACTGGTTCAGGGTAAGGACACTGTTAAGGAGAAGCGCAAAGTGGTGGATCTCGATGGAGAAGAAGCGGCTGTGGGAGAAGAAGAGGCTAGACCTCCCGGGGTGAAGGCTGCGAAAGCTCTCAAGAAGAAGAAGAATGGCAGAGAGGAGGAGTTGTCAAACTTACATGGCGTTTTACAAATCAAAGAAAAACTCTCAAGGCAAAAGCTCCTTGATCGTTTATTCGCGAAAAAGGAGCCTCTAACTGAGATGGAAACAACTGTAAAACTCAAACTAATGTCTGAATTGCTTTGATGTCTTCTCTGTTTGGTTTCAGGTTATTTCTTTCTTGCTTTGATGTCTTGTCTGTCTGAATTGTTTTGTCTGAATTGCTTTGATGTGTTATCTATAACTCTTGTCTTTATTCTCCTTGTTTCAGGTTAAGGCTGAAGTTGGTCACGGGTGCACTGAAGGTTGGGCAAGTCACGGGTGCGTTAGGAGTAGTGGAAGTCACGGGTGCTTTGAAGTAGTTCACGGGTTCATCTCTTGCAGTTTATGTAGTATAAGTAGTTTTCGTTTGGCCTTTAGCTTTGTATCAGCGTATCTTTCTTTCCTCTGCATCAAAACTTTTATGTTCTTATGTTTGCTCGGATATGTTGTAATCTTTTGTTGGACATCTTCTCAACCCGATTTTTCACTTGTAATATCTGGGTGTAAGAAGTCCTTCTCTTGTATCAATATTAACACTTGATTTCGGCTAATGTAAAATGTTATTCTCGTTTTGGAGTTCTCTTGTATCACTTCTCTGTTTTTAACTCTTGTCTTGATAATTATCAATATTAACTCTTGTCTTGATAATTATTCATATTTTAACTCTTGTCTTGATTCACTTGTCTATAATGGTAACAGAGGCTGTGGAGAAACCAGCATGAGCATTCACCAACATTCTTGTGTCTTAAAAACTAGCTAAGGTTTGATATTAAAGAGTAATAAAATTGATACACACATATTTGAGATTTATAGATCAAAAATAAATAAAAAGTTTAGCATATTTGACACTTATAGATTAAAAAAAAATAAAGTTATACATATTTGAGACTTATAGATAAAAAAAAAATATAAAAAGTTATACATATTTGAGACTTGTAGATAATAAAAAATTATAAAGTTATACATATTTGAGACTTATAGAAAAAAAAAAGAAAAAGTTATACATATTTGATAGTTATAGATAAAAAAAAAAGTTTTACATATTTGAGACTTATAGATAAAAAAAAAAGAAAAAGTTATACAATTTGAGACTTATACAAAATTGAGAAACAAATATAAACTTATACAAAATTGAGATAATAAAAAAATTTCTAAACAAAAATGAATAACTTATAAATATAATTTCTCAATCAGGATGTCATCATCTTCATCCAATAAAATGGAAGAATTGGAAGAAAGATTGGATGAAGTTTTCGAAGATATATGTGAAGATACAATCAACAACATTATCGAGGCCCAAACCAAAAAGCAAAAGAAACGAGTATTTATTGAACGTAACCGTGAAGCAGGACACATCCGATTATGGAATGACTACTTCTCCGAAACTCCCACATATGAGGAACATATCTTCAGACGCCGTTTCCGTATGAACAAGGAATTATTCATGAGTATTGTCTATGCCCTCTCACAGAACGTTCCATTCTTTCAACATAGACCAGATGCTACCGGGAGGCTTGGTCTTTCGCCACTACAAAAATGTACCGCAGCAATTTGTATGCTTTCTTATGGTTCTGCAGCCGACGCGGTTGACGAATATCTCCGACTTGGTGAGAGCACGGCACTTTCGTGTTTACATTATTTCACTGATGGAATAGTACAGTTATTTGGAGAGCAGTATCTACGAAGACCCACACCAGAGGATCTTCAACGACTCCTCGATATTGGAGAGAAACGCGGGTTTCCTGGGATGATTGGGAGCATTGACTGTATGCATTGGGAGTGGAAAAATTGCCCAACGACTTGGAAAGGACAGTACGCCCGTGGATCAAACAAACCGACAATTGTCTTAGAGGCTGTAGCTTCACAAGATCTTTGGATATGTCACGCTTTTTTTGGTCCTCCAGGTACCTTAAACGATATTAATGTCCTCGATCGATCTCCTGTTTTTGATGACATTATAGAAGGTCGAGCTCCAAGGTTAGAGTACGTGGTCAACGGACACAAGTATAAGTTGGCTTACTATCTCACAGACGGTATATATCCAAAATGGTAAACATTTATCCAATCAATCTCACGTCCTCAAGGTCCTAAAGCACGGTTATTTGCTAAAAAACAAGAAGCAGTCCGAAAAGATGTGGAACGGGCCTTTGGAGTTTTGCAAGCTCGATTTGCGATTGTCAAAAACCCGGCTCTTACATGGGACAAAAAAAAGATAGGGAAGATTATGCGAGCATGTATCATAATACACAATATGATAGTCGAAAATGAACGCAATGGATATGCTCGCATCGACATTTCGGAATTTGAAGAAGGAAGTGTCACCAGAAGTTCACACGTGGAAACCCAAACCGAAATGCCTACAAATCTGAATAACATATTTGTCAATCAGAACGAGAGAGAACTTCGGGATATCCGTATACATGAACCACTGAAAAAAGATTTAGTTGAGCATATTTGGAATAAATTTGGTGATGAATAATTATTGTATCTTTATGTATAATTATTGTGTTTTTATGTTTAATTATTGTATTTTTTATGTTTAATTATTGTATTTTCTTTTATTTCTTGAATAAAAAATAAAATATTTCACTTTTAAAAAAAAAATATTTTTTTATCTCTAAAGATTCCTAATTCGGGATCACCATTGAACACACTTTTTAGACTAATGGGGTCTTATTGGATGAAGGATTTGAAAGGTTTTCATTTTTTTCTCAAATCCCCTCTTATTGTATCTAACATTTATAAATTCCATATGAAATTCAAGCTAATTGGATTAGTCATTTGTATAAGTTCCCTTAAATTCCAGCTTATTGGAAAATATGGATTTGTCAATAAAATTTATCAAATGGAATTTGGTGGGGATTTGGATGATATTTTATAGTAGAAAAACAGCAAAATGAAATACCATCTATGATGATGGTATTTGAAAAGAGCAAGCACAGTTCTATTCTCAACTCATCTCTTCTCAATTTTTTCTCTTATCTCTTTTTGTTTTCTCGTCCACTCCTAATTTTCTTCAGTTTCCACCGGCGCGGCAACCTCTGCTGACTACTATCCCCACCGAGTCTCCGTTCATGCTCCGAGCTCTTACGGATTTGGCATGTTTCACAGGAAGCGCGCTCGTTTTAAGAGACAGAGTCGGAGCTTGGTTGTAGTGAACTCCTCGTTTCTTCCTCCGCCGTTCGATGGCAGCGTCCCTCTCGATTCCTTAGCTCCGTCTCTCGCCGGCTTCGCTTCTGGATTGGCGGTTTCTCTTTCGCCAAGCCTATTTGGAAGATCTGATAGGAGAGGAAGGAGGAGCGTTGAGGAAGTTGTGGGAGAATCAATTCTGTTCAGATTCTTGTAGAGAATCTCAGCGATAGGCTCGTGACCAAGACAAGGCGATGGACGACACTTTTGGGCGTTGGCAGGGATATGGTGCAAATATGTTGACGAAGTACCTTGCAGAAGCTGGGGAGAGAACACCTCTTACAGCTGCTGTTTCATAGATAATCCTTTTGGCCTTGAGGAGATCACACGCACATCTCCTTATTGTACTAGTTCAGATCGACAGCTTACTGGTGGATTAGTAGAGATACTTCTGGCAAACAAGGTTGGGGTCTGCTTATAAAAAGCATTATATGATTTATGATGTCCACTTTGGGTGAGATCTTCTTCTTATTAACAGGGTTATGCAAATGGACACCTTCTAAGAGCTGTTTCAAGGCCGAGCAAAAGCCTTTGATGTTGGAAAAGCTTTGTCTTCAAAATCGGTCCATGACTTTGACAAAGCATTATCCTTGGTGGCAGATGGTTTCGAGAGTTTAGAAGATTTCTATGCCAGTTGTGCCACCAGAGATGTGATTGGGAAGTAAAAGTTTATATCCTCTTTATACAGGTGAATATTCTGGCTGTGAAGTTGTGTCTAAGGTTTCTCAGAACTGCTTTGTTTTATGGTGTTGTTATAGTTTAAGATTTCATAGTTATTTTACTCAAGGAATCTCTTGTACGAGGCTTGTTTCATTGACAGACAGAGAGATCAGTTATAGAACTATTGAATACTGTATGGCTCAAGTTAAGGGTAATGTTGAATGATATGCTATAATGACATTATGGCATTGGTACAAACAGATTACGTTTTTGGAAGTTTATCAATTAAAATTATTATTAATATATTTAAAAAAGATCTTACCAAATCCTACCAAAACTCCTTTTTAAATCTCCAGCAAAACCCTTGAATTTAACAAAACTCTTTAAATTCCACTAAATTTTAAAATCCTCAAAACCTTCTCAAACTCCAAGTCCAAGTCCAATAAGCCCCACTAAGATCCTTGGCTATTCAAAAAACAAAAAAAAAAAAGAAATAGTAAACTAATCATTAAGGATTTCATAATGGGTGTCACCATTGTGGATGCTCTTAGCCAACTAAGCTAAGGTTTTGATACTAAACCTCTTCTATGAAATAAGAACCCCCCCCCGGATCTAGAGGGCTGCAAGTAGGAAAAATAATTGGTCTCATTTCTGTAAAAACTGGCCCAATAGACCCGCTATAATGCTATATATTAGAGCAAACGCTATTTACTCAAAAATCGTTTTTCTTTTAGTTCATGTTGTTCTAGTTGTATCTCTTTACGTGTAAAGAAAAGAAGCAAATGTGCGGTTTCTCTGGTCTATACCTACTTTGATTGATTTCATTATCCACTTTAGAAACGAGAAGCAAGTGTATCAGACATGGAGAATGACTTTGTGCCTTTCCCTTTTCTTTCCAGCCCATGTGATCTTTGCCCCTACTCACCTCGCCTTTACGCTTCTTCGCCTTTTGCTCTTTGCTTCATCATCCACAGAGTTCAAAGGCATATATGAAAAGAAAAAAAAATATGCTTTTCTGAATCCTTATCTTGGTTTTAAAAATGTATTCTAATATGCAAATGCAAATTTTTTAGCACTTATTCAAAAGTCAGTTATAAAACAACACAAGCCAAAACTTGAAATCACAAAAAAAAAAAAAACTTTTTTTAATATATATATTGTAGATAGCTTGTGGGAATGATGATGATGATGATGATACTATACGTTCCAACATGTACAAACATGAGTATGTGTCTTACGCAAGGTGATGATGATCAAAGAGATACAAACGAAACCAAACATCATGACGGGCACTTAAAACCTCCACAAGCAACAACCCAAACGATGAGAATAAAGGACATAACAGCACCACCCACCATCAGCTTCATCTGCAAGCTCTGTATCCACATCTTCCTTCTTAGCTGTCTCCCTTGTCTCTGGAAACTATCCGCTTGGAACTGAAGATTCTCCGTTTTGTCAACCAGAAGTTCGATCTTTTCTCCTCTGTCCAAAACCTGTAAACATCCACAAAAACCATCACAAAAAGGGACAAACAATTCTACTGCGGGAGATATAGTGACAAAATTCTCAGAACTTGTTTACACTGACTGGTCCTATTACAGTTTGTCTTACCTTTAAAAACAGGATTATGCTGACAATTACTTGAAGATAATAGTGAGACATGCGTCTAAAACAGGACATCACACAATACCCTTTTTCCTAGAATGGCGTGCTGCTATGTAAGTTAAAATATCTCAGCTTGTTTGCATCTGTTAATTAAAAAAACTCACTTGACTATTATCCAGCTTGTTCACCTTTTCCTATAAACAACAAAAGCATATACCTTCTCAATATTATCCATCATGATTCCCTTGACATCATTTATTTGTGCTTTCAACTTTGAAAGTTTGCTCATCTCTTCTGGATGGCTCATACAATACTGCATATGCTCCTTTAGTATAGGCCTGTTAAATGCAACAAAAGAAAAGACTAAAGAACACTTTCTCAAACCAAAAACAATCACTGATAATTCCAGAAAATAGCCATATTAGCTAGAGAGACAGACCCGAACTCCCTGTCAAGATTGTACGCGATGCTAAACCGATCACCAAACAAATCATCGTCTTCTTCGTCATCATCAGCAAGAGGGTGTGGGTCATCATTCTTAATACTCGCCTCATACCGCTTCTTAAAGTCTTCCTTGACCCGTTCGAGGAATACAAAAGGAACACTTCTTCCCGTGGACTCATCAGCAACCACAAGAAACACTAACATACACACACACACACACACAATCAAAAAAAGGCATCAACTAACTAACTAACAAGCATCGAGTAAGTACAAAAGAAAAAAAGCTCTCACCAAAACCAGTGTTGTCGACAAGGAAATTGAAAGTGTGACCATCGCAAGAGTAAGTATACTTGCTGCTATTAGTGGGAAGCTTCTGGAGACATTGAACAGCAATGGTGCTGAAGTTTCCAGAATAAGGAGTGTGCTCTGCTAGAACAACGGTTCCTTTGGCAACAAAGCTGTATATCAAACCCTTCTGACTCATTTCTGAAGCCCTCCTCTAGAGAAAGAAGAAAGTCACCCACCAATATAAACGATCAGATCTGGAAAAATGCAATAAACATATATGGTCAGTTATTAGATCACCACCACGTCGTCAAAAGCAAACGAAGCCCTAAAGACAAACACCGAGATGATGATGATGAACAGTAGAATTGCTAAAATCGGGAGAGACTAGTTAACGATTTCGGGATGATCGGATGGTACGATTATGTGTAAGAGACGACCAAGTTCAAAGATCGGGGTGGGGAGCTAATTTTAGTTCCGGGAGGCAAGCAGAAAATCGAGCGAGAATCAAAACAAGCTTAGCAGTTGAAGCAGCAGAAGAAGCAAAAAAACGAGAGAGAGAGAGAGTAGTACCTTCGGATTTGGCTTGGTGATGATGATTGATGAGGAAGGATTATATGGAATGAATGCAAAGAGACGATGGGCTCTGCTATTATCAGAGACGTGTAATGACATTACTTAATGCTATAACCCCAACACTTTATATACAAAACAAACTAAAATGTTAGCGTACAAGTATTCGTTTAATTGTTTGCTTTTCGGTTTATCGATTTCGGTTCTTTGTTTTTTTGTTGGTTTAAACCGTATCCTCCATTCTTGCTCATTTTGGTTTATATATTCTTCCTTCTTTTCGTTTTAAAGTGAATAAACATTCATACTTTTTTTTGAGAAATTAATAAACCTTAATACTTTTTTTTTTTGAAGATCAAAAGGGTTAAATCCGGTCAATGATGACACAAGTCTAACCCCCGGGTGGAGGTACAGCCCACGGATAGACCCTCTCCTGGACATTCAAATGAATCGAAAACAATAACTCATATCCGTGTGGCTGGTGGGGTTTGAACCCGGGTAAACCTTAATACTTTCAGGTCAAACTATACCAACTTTTTCGTTTAGATCAGATAAAAACTTCAGTTTATTATACTGAAAATAAGCAGAATTAGTTATTTTAGCTGTGATTTTATATTAATGAACTCTGGCCAAGTATCAACTTTAATCTTATAAAAATCGAAGACTTTGATAGTAATTAGTTACCAGATAAATATAATTAAGATAGATATTATATCGACATTTGTGTATAGTTGATTGATAAGAAGTGATTTATTTTTTGGACAAATTGATAAGTTATTTCGTTGAAACTTTTGAAGGAAATATGATCAGACGTGCATTCCTCTATTTGATAATCTATGTTAAGTTGTAAATTGTGAAAGTGAACTAAAAAAAAACAAAAGAGAATACATTCATTTTTGGATGTCAAATTCGTCAATACCAACTGTTTTTGATATAAAAACGTACACGCAAACAAAGTTAAAAATCTAAAACAGTAATTATACATTACTATAAATCAAATACTTTTCCCATTCCAAAAGATACTGTGGAACATTGCCACAAATTAAAAATGAGCCAAAATGTGTCAAAGCAGCAAGGTTTGGAGTAGAGTGACAAAAACATGCAAACACACAAGAAAACAACAGTGACTACACTTGTGTCTTCAAAAAGTAGTCCCACACTGTTGCCAGACAACCTTTCAGCATGTCTGAAACACATTTCCTCTCCACATCTTCCTCCTGATATTGTCAAAAGATAAAAAATAAAAACTATTGTCACTTAATTGACCATCACTATACAATTCAAGAAGCATGAATGTTTACCTTTAGTAGTTTGCTTAAGGCTTTTAGCTTAAGAAAAACTTCCCTCGAACTTCCTCCAGTTCCAGTTCTGAAATCATACCGATCAGCCTCTCGGACTTGAAGCCTAAAACTAGAGTTTCTGTATGCAGTTGTGACGATATGCCACACACCGCAGACGCTATAACGATCACCACATGATGATTTCCCAAGCGGCCATTTTAACCCACCTTTCACATTAGGATCTATCACTGCTGAATCTGTCAGTTCTTTAAGATTCTTGATTTCATTCTCCTGGATACAATTAAAGACAATATTTCGTATTTTAAGTATATACTTTATCTCCTTTTGTTGGATACTACATATGAAATAGACAAAACTGACTCACTGATAGATTAGTTAGTGTCCTTTTTGAATCAACCGACAGTCTCATGTCAAGGTCTTGATCAAGGCATGAAACATCCAGAGTTAAGTGCCTCAGAGCATTAAGCTCAGCCTGAAGAAGATACACGAGGCAGTTTCTATTGTCATGCTTAAAAATGTGGAAACCGGAAGAGGAAAAATACAACAACTGGCCTTATAGAAATTAAGTCGTTTATGTTGTTGGTCCACCATACATTTACAAGAGATGGTTATATCAGGACGAGTGTTGTCAAATACCTACAAAACCATAAAAACAAACCTCAAACGTTTCAAAATGAAACAATAGAAAATGATTATTATAAAAAGGAAAAGAAGACACACCACCTTCACATGATACAACTCCTTGGTCTCTTCAATAGAGAGTCCCATATTAGGAACAACTCCATACGCAACATTCTCGACATATGACTTTAGAACATTTGTATTAAATGATTTCTTGAGTTTTTCCAGTACACTTCTAGTTACGTTTTCATCTCTTAAAGTGCCTGATGAACTAGAAGATCTGCACCATATAAACACATTGTTTGGATGTTTAACATGAAAAAGTTTCATGTTCGATCACTAGAGAAAGTTACAGTGTTTGTGTAAGAAAATTGAAAGAAAAGTCATACCCATTGAATAGAGTTTTACCAAACCGAGTGATCAATCTGAGGTTAACATCCTCTGATGCATTACGTAGAAGCATCTTCTTTGCCCTACCAAATCCCAATATAAGATCACTCTCTACCTTCTCTGCTACCCATAGCCAAGGAGTTCCTAGTTTTCCGGACTCGCTCTTCACTGAGATTACCAACGATTTGTCTTCTGGCCCTCTACTCCATTCTGGGGAAACGGGGACAAGTGTAAAGCTGTTGTTGTACTCTGAACCAACGAGAAACCACCTGGAAATGAAATCGTTTGCGTAGATTATCTTTGTGTTTTTGTGTTTTGTAGGAAGAGAAGGTGGAACAGAGGATGCCCTGAGTGCAACGTTTTCATGTCGTTTATGTGGAGGAACGTAAGACATAACTAGTACGAAACGAGATAAAATTTTAACGTGGCTATTAAGACAAACTGAAATCTATTCAGGACGAGACACGAGTGGGAGAAGAAGAAACACAAAACATACTGTTTTATAACAACGATTAGAGAAGAGGAAACTGGAAAGACAGTATGAAGTGGAAGAGACGCTTCCTAGTCTTAATCACTACTAGCTTTAATAGCCTTGAAAAGCGCCAAATATCCCACTCGTCTTTCAATTTCTATATTCAACGTCCAGTTTTTTTAAAAACCGGTAATGGAAAGAACATGATATCTTTTTTTATTAGAGTTTTTTTCTATCAAAAGATGCACTGATCATCCCTAGACCCTATCTAATATCTATATATAGTCACTGGATTTATTTGCTAACCAAGTGTAATGAGGGGTATTGTTTGGTTTGATCAGATACATTTACATCTTAGGTTACACAGAGTGTGTCAAAACACTAGTCATGTTTGATGTTTCTTCCGGTAATGTGTGAAAGTTTTTAGTTTAGCTAGCAATATATAGTTGTCGTTTCAGAAACGTATTGATTTATAACGTATCTCATTCGTTTGCTAGCTAATGTTATTTGAAATAGATACCAAAACCGTGAAGAAGGGGTTTATGCGCAACCTGCGGTGTTTGAAGCCTAGTTGAAAGTCTCGTACATGTGATATCATTAACTGTATCCACTTATTCATGTACAAATGTATTTCTTGTGCTCTAAGAATGTGTCAATAATCAATTGTATTCAAATTTTTTCTACTTGTTTTTTTCAATTTACCAATTAAGACTTGGAAATTGACCTTTATTATTTGAAATCATAATATTTAATTATAATTTAGTATAAACAGTATACTATCTACATTTACAACTATTTCAATTAAACATTTTACTGGACATATATAGATGCCATTATTATATATATGTTCCAGTTAAGTGTTTTAAGTGTATATTTTTATCGCAATTTAATTTTCATTGGTTGTTCAATTTCACTATGGATTCACAACCACTTATAATTTGAATAATAAAATAGCAATTTAATGTTAAAAATTTATAATATGGGTTATTATCAGCTAAGCATCAATCAATTTCTGAAAAATGCATCTAATTTTAATTAGTTTACAACTTATTAAACTACATAAAAACTCTATAAATTAAAAATGTACTATAGAACTTTATTAAGTTATGAGTGGTATTGTTTGGTATATATCTTATTCCATATAAGATGTTTTGAAAATATTAAATTATATAAATAAAAAGCTAACAAATTTGAGTATTTTAATAGGTCAATTTGATTGATTTTAGAAATACAGATATTTAATTTCAAGATGGAAAAGACTATACATCTTCACATAGATGAAAATATGTGTACTCTTACCAACTATCTTTTCTTAAATAAACAGCTACTTTTAAGATTCCACAGTTTTAAAAACAAAATTTTTTAAAATCAAGTCAAATTAAAAATAAAATTTTGTAACACTATTTGTTTTTAAAAAATAAAAATCATATTGTTCGATAAGTAAAATATGTAACTGGTGTTCTAAAAAACTCTGAACAGTCATCTACACATATTTTAGCTGTTACAAATTTATAAACCGTAAAAATTATTCCATATAAGTTAAAATTATACGGTTTTATATTCAACTCAACGGTATTAGTCAAATATTATTTTCTACAAATGTCCATTAAAAAATTAATGAACATTTTGTTTCTTTAACATATTATAGTTACTAGGATTGTATATATAATTACTACTTTCAAATAATTTTATAAATAATTTGTATATTGAATTTGATATCATGATTAGCCTTAATGAAAAATTTAATACAGTTCAATAATCTACAAATTACTTAGCATTTTCAATTCATCTTTAATATTAGAAAACTGACAAATTTGTTATTTACAATCATAATATTTCATTGACTCAATTATATCACATATATTATTTTATTTTGGATTCCAAAAAGATTCCCAGTTTTTTTTATTAATGAAAGCTAGTCAATAATTGCCAAAACATAAAACGTACAAAGAATTAATGAAGAGAAAAAACGTACAGAAAAAAAAAAAAAGAAGCCAAAAAACAAAATAAGGGACAGCGTGGAGAGTAAAGCTATTGGTAGCATGGCTGCAACAGAAGGCCAAGTGTTTGGTCTTACAACTATTTTTTTGTTTTGTTTTTAACACTTTGTTAATCAAACCCATAAGCCCTTTTACTCCTCCCCTGAGAGTCCTGAGGGTTTTTATTTAAACTTCCCCTTTCTCATCTCCTCTTTTTGGTAAAGCCACTTCATTCCCCCAAAACACAAAATCTCATTCTCCTTTTTATTTCTCAAGAGTTTTTTTAATGAAGAGACCCTTAACCACTTCGCCTTCTTCCTCCTCGTCTACATCTTCTTCGGCTTGTATAGTTCCGACTCAACCAGAGACTACAAGGCCTAAACGAGCCAAAAGGGCTAAGAAATCTACTCTTCCTTGTGATGTTAAAAAAACACAGAATCCGACCAGTCCTGCCTCCACCAGACGCAGCTCTATCTACAGAGGAGTCACTAGGTTTGAATGATTGATTGATTCTTTTTAGATTTGATTTGGGTTTTATGTTTTTTTCCTAAACTGCATTTGGATTGCATGTTACAGACATAGATGGACAGGGAGATACGAGGCTCATCTATGGGACAAAAGCTCGTGGAATTCGATTCAGAACAAGAAAGGCAAACAAGGTTCTTAATTTTTACAACAAACCCATCTTGGTTCTGTAATAAAGATCTGGCCTTTTTTTTGTTTTAAATCTGATTTTGGTTTCTGTTGTTTGATTGATCTCGTCTACTTCGTCACTGCCCTCACTCTGCGCCTTGTTCTTCTACTCATCAGTTTATCTGGGTAATTTATTTTTTAATTTATTTATTAAAATTTGAGAAATTAAAAAAAAAAGGAGTTTGATTTGGTCAAGAGGATGGAATCTCAACTGCTATGACGCCGTAATTGCAGGAGCATATGACAGCGAGGAAGCAGCAGCACACACGTACGATCTAGCTGCTCTCAAGTACTGGGGTCCCGACACCATCTTGAACTTTCCGGTAAGAAAAATATTTTGATTCACTGATTAATTGATTGATGCATGTGTTTTGTTTTTGTGTTGAATTGATTTGGTTTTAATAACAAAAAAAAATTGATTCGACACAGGTTGAGACGTACGCAAAGGAGTTGGAGGAGATGCAGAGAGGTACAAAGGAAGAGTATTTGGCTTCTCTCCGCCGCCAGAGCAGTGGTTTCTCTAGAGGCGTCTCTAAATATCGCGGCGTCGCCAGGTTGGTTCTCTCTTTAATTACGTGTTTGTTTTTAATTTGATTTGGTAAATTAATTATACCAAATCCAGAAATTAATACTTCCTTTTCCGCATTATTTGAAAAAGTAATTAATATGGTGGTGTGACTAAAGAAAAACAAAACAAAATAGGAAATGTCATTTTTTGGAAATTAAAAAGCTGGACTTTATTTTCCTGAAGATTTGCTTTCAGAATATTCTCCCTCTCTCTATCATAATTAACTTTTGTTTAAGTACTTTTCCTGCAAAATTTCGAGATGTTTATTGTAAATATTTGATAGTTATAACCCAGGGTTATAACTTGATTTTCGCGCAAATGATTTGTTTACATGTATTAAACATATTTTGTTATTTCTTTCCCATTTTATATTCTGAAAAACAAGAAAATAATAAGAATTTGCAAATTATGGGAAAACAGGCATCACCATAACGGAAGATGGGAAGCTAGGATTGGAAGGGTGTTTGGAAACAAGTACTTGTACCTCGGCACCTATAGTACGTACATCCTTGACTCTTTATTCTTGAATAATAAATTGTTAAAAATAATATCAGACTAATTAATTTTTTTGTTAAAAGTCACTAGCATAATCGAATATTTTTTCAAAAAACTGCCGGGCATAACGGATCCTTAACAAAACTACTATGGTATTTGATTTGAAAATAGTTATTATAATGTTTGAATTAGTTTATTTTCTATAAGACTTCCTATTATACTAAGGATTAAGCAAATAATTATTTGTTTAACTAGTCAATTAGAATAAACATAATGGGTAGCCAGTGGGCTTTTACACACTCACGTGAGACGAGAGTTTTGACATCATGTCCCCTCACTTCACCTCTTAATTGATTTTTATCTTTAATCAAATCTAACTTTTTCTTCTTTCCCATCTATTTTTAATAATCTGATCTCTGCATAATTACCTTTTAAATTCTGCATTTTTGTGGATCCAATACTCTGAACACAAAAAATTAAAAACTCTGCAGAAGGGAATATTAACACCAACTCTTTACTGAAAAGTAATACTACCTCTTTTCAATTGTTTTGATCGAGTCCTGGGTTATTAATGGATCTAATCTTTTGGAAAAAAAAAGATACTATTTTCGTTCAAATTCAAGATGTTTTTATAGACTTTCTCGGATTCAGTTTTGCAAAAATATAGGCAGTGTTAAGTTACAAAAAATAATAATATAGGCAGTGTTATAACAAAAAGACACATACTAGTATTATATTTCGATTTTATTTTGTACTTAAATAAATAAAAAGAAACGGAGAGAGGGGAGCCAGGAGCATAATTACAAGAAAATGAAAGTCGTAGATGTGAATAAATATTAGTACGTTACAAGTGTAAAGGCGCGCGTAGCGCGTAGGTCACGTGGTAACACTCTCACTTCATAAAAAGGACAAAATTGTTCAGAGGGGCTAGGACCAAACCCGAGGTCGATCTGGTCTACTTTTTTGTTTGTGTGGTGGTTTCATTAAAGAATGGTTTTAAGAGTTGAGTCTGTTCTCAGTAGCAGTCACGAGCCCTCACGTGCATGTTTCATCTCTATCTCTCTCATTCTCTCTCTACCATATCTTTCATCTTGTCCGCAGGAACAAAATCTTGACTACTTTATTTTTTGAAGTGTAAATTATTGCCTTCTAACATCCTACTTTTATAGCATTTTTTTTTTCTGTGGAAATCTTCTAAATTTATTATGCAAATTATGAAGTTAGTAGTCATAGTTTTTACTTATTAGAGGTAAGAGTTGATACTAGGTGGGTATCAATTATTGATAATTAGTTAGTAATTGAACGTTCGTGTAATTAATTATTTATATATTAAGCTACAAACTTGGGGCTCTTTTTAGCGTTTATAGAGCGGCGGAGAGTGGAGTAGAAATGGTCTCGTCCACGCCTCTGCTCTATACGCATCACACAGATAAATAACCCTAGTTGTCCCCACTAACACGTCACCTAATTCCCTTTTTGTCTTTATTAGGCATCTTAAAATTCTAAAAATATTAAAAAGCAAAAAATACATATTTGAAACACATGTTTGGTGAAGTAAACAAACAATTATGTCTGTTCCAAAAAAAAAAATAAAAAAAAAAAACAATTATGTGAGAACTGTTACTTTCAAACACGCTGACATTGTTCGGTTTCGCAGATACGCAGGAGGAAGCTGCAGCTGCATATGACATGGCGGCTATAGAGTACAGAGGTGCAAACGCAGTGACCAATTTCGACATTAGTAATTACATCGACCGGTTAAAGAAAAAAGGTGTCTTCCCGTTCCCTGTGAGCCAAGTCAATAATCATCAAGAGGCTGTTCTTGCTGAAGCCAAGCAAGAAGTGGAAGCTAAAGAAGAGCCTACAGAAGAAGTGAAGCAGTGCATGGTACAAGAAGAAAAAGATCCGCAAGAAGCAAAAGAAGAGAAGACTGAGAAGCAAAAACAAGAAATGGAGGAGGCGGTGGTCACTTGCTGCATTGATTCTTCAGAGAGCAACGAGCTGGCGTGGGACTTTTGCATGATGGACTCAGGGTTTGCTCCGTTTTTGACGGATTCAAATCTCTCTCGTGAGAATCCCATCGAGTATCCTGAGCTTTTCAATGAGATGGGGTTTGAGGATAACATTGACTTCATGTTCGAGGAAGGGAAGAACGAATGCTTGAGCTTGGAGAATCTCGATTGCTGCGATGGTGTTGTTGTGGTGGGAAGAGAGAGCCCAACTTCATTGTCGTCTTCTCCGTTGTCTTGCTTGTCTACTGACTCTGCTTCATCAACAGCAACAACAACAACAATAACCTCTGTTTCTTGTAACTATTCTGTCTGAGGGGAGAGATCTTTGCATTTCTAGGTTGAATTTTTCTATTTTCTTTTGCTTCTTTTTTTTTTCTTGTTGAGTTCCTCTAGGGTTTGTATTTCGTTTCAGGGCTTACTCATTGGTTCTAAACAATCAATGTATGGTCCTCTTTTTTCCCTCGCCTATTCTTAGAGAAGGCAATAACTTAAAAACTAAAAAATCATGAAACGGAACACAGGTAGAAGTGTTGACAAATTGCATAGGTAAACTATAAAATGGTATCAGTAAGACCTTAACTGTTTTACCTTAATCTACAAAATATAGACTTGGGCTAAGCCACAATGGAGGTAACATTTCTAAGTTAAAGGATCATAAAAACTTAAAAAGTGTTAAGTATTGCACTTAGTTCTTGGTAAGTAAGCAAGACAGAAAGGAGGCTAAATCTCAGGCACTAATACAAAGGGGGAAGTTTAGAAGAATCTTAGGCAAAGAGAAGGTCTCAAAGGCTATATATATTATATACACTTGAAGGATATAGCCTTTGCAACCCGAAATGAAGCAATACTTCAAAGGGCTATTGCTTCTCAGCAGCAAGCAACTAATATGGGGTATTATATGAGTGCTAATTAATTACAAAAAAGTGGACTAATATTTAAAGTTAAGAAGTAACGTGACATTCAAGCTTCTCTTTTGTACCATATCAAACTAAATATCGAGTCCTCAGTTTCTTGAATTAATGTAACCCTCTGAACCAAAAAGCTAGCAAACCCTCCAGCTAGATGTGAAATCATACGAACTAAGTTAGTTGTTTTGGTAACTCTTATGATAATATAGAGATAAATACGGAGTAAGGTTAAGTAGGAAGTCGACAATATAATATCATACATAGTCTTGAAAACATTCCAACCACAAACAGCAAGCTACTGATCACACAATCCATACTTAAGATTGTAAGAAAACATAATTAAGAAACATGATAGTTTAAGGTTGTAATAGAACAAGCCTTATGCTTTTCAAGTAGTTATTAAGTAGATAGATAATGATAAATAGCAGCAACCTTTTAACCCTTATTCATTCAAGAAGGTGGAAGGTAATGATGTCAGAGGCTGATGGTGCATGGAGAGCATGGTTGGGGTAATGGTGATTATGGTTTTGATGGTAACGAAGAGCATAAGCACGTGATCCTTCGATTTGATATCCAAGAACCGAGTCGTAGTCGCCTCCATTGTCTACTAGGCCATAGTGAGGATCTTCCGCTCTTAGCTCCTATTTCATCAAAGAAATTATATTAAAAAGGCCATATTCCACATTCAACGTTGTTAACTCCAAGTGACATGACATGTTGAAGTCATTCACTAAAGAGAGAAAACGTAAGAGTGACTCCATCTCCACACACTTCTATTATGCCTAAAACAAAAAAAAAGAGGGAAACAAGAGACATTACCAGCTCATGTATGAGATTCTTTTGTATGTCTTGTTGACTTTTGTTCTGCAATTAAGTAAACCACAAGAGAAACTATGAAGAGGCTGAAATGATTAAGACTCTTAACTGTCTAATCCATTTCACTTTCATTTAGCTTTTATGCAATCACTGTAATATACTCTTGCTTTTCCTTTTATCCATTACCTTAATTAGAAAATCTCATTCCATGAATTTCCCTAACAAAAATACTAATATTTTAACAAAAGCTGATTAAATCATAAAAAATATTTGGAATCAATTAATCGTAGTTAAGTGGATTATGAAGTTCTCATGAGTCACTTATTCTTTTCATTTTATAATTGTAAGAAACTCATGCTAGATAACAGTTTCCAAACACAAGAATACCTGATTAAAAAGATCTACTAATCTCGTTATCAAATATACGTTTAAGATTTAAAGACTATAATTATAGAAAAATGGAATGTAAAATTATGTTTGAAAAAGTTGGATGCCACAAACAGTGACATGGTTAGATGAGAGTGCTATTAACAGTTTTAACATGTGCATAATATCAGATCACACGAAATTTTCTGAGACAAATAATATGATAAAGATGCAAAATGTGAAGATAGAGGAAGATTAATTTGAACCTTTTTCTTGGTGGTTTCGATCTGATTCCCAAGGGATTTGAACTGTACAATTAACATACATATGGATTAATAATGATGCAAGAGTTAACTAAATCCTTACCTTTCCAACATCTAACTAACACAACAAAAGTCTTCTATCTATATATAACAAAACTCAAAACAATTTAAAATCAGAAAACGAAAACAAAACGAAAAAGATGTCAATTAAAACCCTAGATAAGGGCAACATACCTTGCGCTCACGAACGAGTTTGAAAGTGTTTTCCATTTCTTCCTCAAGACTACGCAGCTCCTGAATATCAAGTTCATCCAAACACTCACCTAGCCTCTGCCTACAATTAATAATCAAAATTTATAACTTCAATTTTTCTGTTTAAATTTTGAGAGGTGGTGAGAGGAGAAAGAAACAAATACTTAATCTGAGTCCGGAGCTTTCTATTAGTTTCCAACAGCTTCCTCTTGGTTTCTTGCATTCTCTACAACAACGAATAACCAAAATTCACCAAACCAACAAAAAAAAAAACACATGTCAAGAACAAGAATCAAGATCTAAGAAGAAGAAAAACCTCATAGTGAGCGCTCCAAACATCAACATCTGAAACCGTTTGGTACAGATCTATGATCTCCTTTGTTCTACAACCAACAAAACCAAACACAACAAGTCATTAACTAGAAAAAGTAATTAAAGTTTAGTTAAAGAGTGGTGTTTTAGAGAGATTATGTACGTGGTGTTAGGGCTTATAAACTCATGAAGCTTGTTAGAGCTAGAGAACATGATAATGGAAACCCTAGCATCACACAAAACCGTAAGCTCGTGAGCTTTCTTGAACAAACCATTTCTTCTCTTGGAATACGTCACTTGTCGGTTGGTCTGGTTCTCTATTCTCTTGATCTGGATCTTCCCTCTCGCCATTATTCTTTCTTTTTAGTTTCTGTTTATCTTTTGTTGAAAAGATTTGGCGGAGAGGACAAAGAGATGTAATATAAAAACAAGAAGAAGAAAGAAGTGAAAGAGAAAAGAGTTGAAGAAGTAAAGGACCCACTTGAGTTACTAAAAGTAGAAGGTATTGCCGAATCCATGAAAGGTAAGTTCAGAAGTTGATGAAAACTAAGTGATAAACTTTCCTTTTTGGTAAGTGGAATGGACATATATGATGGTTAATCACAAGACACTGCTTAAATTATAATCAACTGTCTCTACAGATGGAAGAGGGGACCAAAGCTATAAACAGGCTTAGTTTACTTTCCGTTTACTTACTCACAGAGCTCCGTTAAGTTTCTACGTTGTTTGATGTTTACACGATGGCATACTTAACGGCGTTTGTAAACGTCATATCAGTGCAGGTGGATTTGGTTTACCTTTTTTCCCTTACCCTAAAGTAAGCTAAAGTTTATGTTTGAACCAAGTTAATATCTTGTTGGTTAAAGACAAAGATTGTACTTTTGTTTGCTGAATTAAGGCATTCATGTTTTTTAATTCTTTGATTTGACTTGATGGGAGTTGTATTTTACCAGGAATCATATATGTTTCCTGAATGATAACAATACTTTTTCGTTATTTGCCTTTGTAAAGAAAGATCCATGATATATCATTATAAACCAACGAGTTTAAGAAAGGCTTAGGAAGTTATTAAGGATGTGATAAGATGTACAAAACATGTTCCTGTGGTCAAAGGTAAACATTACAAATTTAAATTTTTTTATATATTAGTTTAGAAAGTTTTAGTGATAATATTTCTCAACTAAACTTTTAACTGTTTTCCATTTTAAACAGACAGAATTATAGATCGAAGACGTAATCTGCAGGTTTAAAACATTAGAATATATTAGTTAAGCAGTTTCTTCCGATTCAAAAATATTTGAAAGAGTTTTATTTTATCATTTTGAATTAAATTTGATTTCATGAAACTGCGATACTTTTGAGTTTATTTTCTCATAGTAAGCCTAAGTGATACTCGAGACATACGAGCAATACACATGTAGCTAGAACCTATCCCAACACTGACTCAATCTCTGTTTCGTCTATTGCATTATACACTGAAAGGAAACACAGAGCAGTTTCACAACTCTATTAGTCACACTTAAGATAACTAATCTAATCTAATCTACCAAGAAGTAACAACCACTCAGATTCTTCCACAACTCTTTACATTCTTACAAACAGCTTCTTCATAATAAGTTCATAGAGTGCATACAATCATATCATGCCTTCCTTCATAAGTTCATATAGTGTATATAGTTTTGAAACCATCAACAAGGTACATAGCACTCTGTTTCTTTGGATCCTTAAAGCGCAAACACAACATTTTTGCTTTCTCTTCTCTTTATTTCAAAGCCAAAATGCGACAGTGGTACAGTACAGTCTATATATATACTTACATAAAGCCTGCATCAGTTTAAATTGCATCTTCTGCAGACTGTTCAGGCTTCTCTACTTGCTTCTTCAGAAACTCCAGCACAGAGATACGCTGCGGTCATGTTAAAAAAAATTACATTTGTCAGATAAATTTGCCCGGCATTCAGTAACTTTTTGAGAAGCCGAAGAAAGGAAATATTGCAAACAATCTTACTCGTTGCTCGAGAGCAGCAGAATCTCCAGAGTCCAGTTTCAAAGATTCCAACAGTTTAATGCCTTCCTTGAAACCATCTGTGGCTGCATCTTCATTTTGTAGAGCCCTGTCTATATCTGCAACTTTGGCTAAGGAAACCGCCACATCCAGAATCTAAAAGAAAAAAAAAGATTGAAGAAGTAACAACCAAAGTTAGTGCAGTTTTTTTTTATTCACCAACGAGACATTTATTACACACTTATCTAGCCACTAAGTAATAGTAATTTGGTTAACTAAAGAGTCTCAATGATAAGCGTCTAACTACAGTCAACTACCGACCCCTACGATAGTTACTATCTTCATAAGTCTTATCAGAGGTTAATGTTCTGAGTAGGAAATGTGTTTTTTATTGACTTGGTCTAAAAGCCTAAAAGATGCACATTGTTCATACATCAGAATATCCAAGAATATCAGAGAAATCTTAGCGCAAATGTGAATCTATGAGAGCATATTAATGTACTATTTTACGCATGAGATCTAATACATAAAGCATATTGCAACTTCAGGACTTAACTTGCAAGGACCCGAAGAGAAATTTCCAAATGCACGCAAATCTATAGTTTATGATCTACAAATGTCACAGAAACAGATCTTATGATGTACAACTAAGCTTTCACACATGCTATAACAACTTAACTACCACCAAAATTCTTTCAGCCAGACATTGACATGAGCACAGGAACTAAGAATAGCCCACTTCAGTTTTTTCTTTTCCTCGCCATTTTTTCTAAGAAATTAAGAGATAAATAATACATGGTACTATAAGGTCACTAGATCGGATAATTGAGCGACAATGGTTGATTACCATGAAAGAAACAACATTCTAGGATTAATAAAAACATTCGACCAAAGAAAAAAAAAGAGCAGAACTGAAATAGCATGATGGCTTACTTGTGAAGGAGCATTTGGGTGATGCTTCATGGCATCACGTCTAACATTTAAAGCACGGCAGTAATACGACCTTGCAGCTTCTAGGTCTTGGCCATAATACTTGAGATCTCCTATTTTATTGAGCGATACAGAAAGTGTATGTGTAATCTGCAATTTTAGCAACAACTGTTAAATAAAATGGTAACAATTTCCACATAAAAATAGTAACAAAAACTGTGTACTAAAACCTCCAAATCATCCATCGGCAGTTTCATAAGGAACTCAATACTCTCTTCAAAATGATTGACTGCAGAGCTTGAGTCTCCCATTGCTCGGCTGCAGTTACAAGACAAACTAAGTTAACCAACTTTCTTAGGTACACAAAACGAAAGACTTCACCACACCAAAAAAAATATTAATAGTCTCTTCAGCCTATGAGTATACCTGCAGTCGCCGAGCATACCAAGGACTGCACCAAGCTGTGAACACAACTCTGGTGTATTTCCCTCCCTCCTAAGTTGATCTCGAATGTCCTCACTACACATGGCCAATCTTGATTTAGCACTTTCATAGTTCTGAGCTTGGAATGCCTGCTCATACAAGTAGAATAAGAACAAAATCAACAACAAGATCTCGGACAGAAGTACACTCATATAAGTATAACCAACCACCAGTTAAGTTAACAAAGGGTAGAGATATGAACTCACCCTCATAGCTTGTTGCACCAAGAAAGAACCTCTCTCCATGGAAACATCAGCGTAAATCACCTTCTTGTTATCATTCCCGACCTCTTCTTCACCTGTGCTGTTCACAACAGACCTCTTGATCCTAGCATGGCCTTCAATAAACTGATCAACCATCTTCTGAAGGCTTTCATCAGCTTCAATACTCTCAACGTCAGCACCACATAAAGGGCAGTCCTTAAACCGTGATACGCACACCCTTGCATTCAAAGAAAAAAAAAACACTATCAAGAACCAAAAACGAAAAAAAAGAAGGCAAATTATTAACACTTAAGCAACTAGGACGTACTTGCAGAACACATGTGTGCAAGGAACACATCTACTGCTATCATAAAGAAGTGCTTGACATAGCATACAACTAAAAGGCCCAAGCTTGAACGTCTGGGAGTCATAACCAAACGGGCACTTGGCAGGCACCGTTGCGGAATCAGTAGATTCCTCCTTGTTCACTCTTCCTTCGTTTTCAGGACATGCTTTACGGGCAGAGGCGGCATCAGGTTTGGAGAAAGGGCAAGCAGAGGCTGTCGTGTCGGCTTGTTTTCGAGCAGAGGGATCAGATTTGGAGAAAGGGCAAGCAGAAGCAGTAGTTTCGCCTTGTTTTCGAGTAGAGGCGTCGTCGGGACGAGCAGCTTTGGAGAAAGGGCAAACAGAGGTCGTCATTGTGGACAAGATACCAACAAACCCTACACCTCAAAAAGGAAACTTTCAAATCAAAAATCGATAAAGATCGATCCTTTTTCTTCACGCTGTAAATTGAAAGGGTTGACAACAATCTTGGAGAAGTGAAAATTCAGATATAGATTCAGAGAGTAGCTAACTAGAGAGAGAGAGAGATGCATATAAACCTAGGTAGGATTCAGATGCTCTTTAGCTGCAATGAATGATCGATGGAGATTTGTTATTATTATTATAAAGCTTTTGTTTCTCTTTGAGTTTTCATCTGTTTCTCTCTCAGTCAGAAAGATTGAAGGAAGGATGTGTGGATTGGATTGTATTTGGGCCTTTTTACTTTTCTTCAACGAAAAATAGGTGTTCTTTGTTAAATGACACTTCTACCCTTTTAGATTTTGTCTGATTACTTTAATCATTATCCGGTCGGAAAATGGTTTAAACAAACATAGGGAGTCGTGGTTACGGGTTTAGTTTAGGCTTGCTAGGAAGGGAGAGGGTGTCTAAATTGGTTTAAATCGGTTTAACTGCTTCTTTTCCTGTAATGCAGCTGAATCAGATACGGTTTCATCGGTTTGGAGATGGGTTGTTGTGTGTTTCACAAAGATTATTTTATTGGTAAGAGAAAACTATCAATAAACAGGATATTACATGAACATTTTGGTCTAGTGAAAGCTAAATTTTGAAAATTGTTAATTAGAAAAGATAAATTCTTACCTAACCAGCGACCTAAGGATTATCTGTTGTTTAAAATAATTACGGAAGCAGGACGCCACTTACCTTCTCTCCTGGTCACAGTTTTTACTCTGAAATAATACTACCACATCAAAACAGATGTCAGCTTCTTTTTTTTTTTTGCTCACCATGTCTCTGCTATAACTTGTTATAACATCAGGAAATGAATAGGCCTCATTTTTTATTAAAAAAAAAAGAATAGGCCTCATTTTATACATTTCTTGGGTCATTAGACCATCTTTATCCCTGGTTATTAGGAGGTTTTTAACCCGGAAACCCCACAAAAACCATAAAAACCAATCACAAAAATAATGAAATAAAAACCAATTATAGAAAGGTTTTTGCATTGTTTGCGGGTTCCATCAACACGTGGCAGCCTGCAATTGATTCAGTTTTTGATATTTTTTTTCAGACAAAAAAAACTAAGAAACCTTGAAACGGTTTCAACTTTAAAGATGCTCTTACCGATCAAAAAACTACAGCCTGTTTTACGAACTATCTCCATTTAAAAACCGAACAACAGAACGAGTGAAAACTCCCTAAAACAGCTTCACAACAACCTCTTAGTATTAATTCCAATCAAATCATAACCTTTTAAACCTTCTTCTGGTCTACGTAAGTTTTGTTGCTTCGTGGGCAGCACAATGCACCCATAGGAATTAGTGCATGTCTCAAAACCACACTCATGGGTCATGGCATAAAGATTTAACAATCATACATGGCAGGGAAGGCGCTCGTTGATTGGCTAACTATCAGGGACAACACGTGCCCTCTCACTCTCCATCATCTTACAATCCAAGCAGAGATCTCCAAGCTTTGGTACGAGCGGAACAACGGACTTCATAGTGCCGTTTCTTCCACTCCTCAGGGCATTGGCAAAACCATAGATAGGCTGATCAGGAAACTAATGCAAGTTTGGTTGAAATTTGCTTACTGGATTGTTAGTGATCACACATCCTAACATGTAAGCCCTTTTCGGCAACAATTGGTTATATGCTTTTAACATTTTGTACATGTACAAACACCTTCTTTCTAATGATAATTCACATATTTATCAAAGAAAAACAAAAACAAAAATTTAACATCCAACTCCTGATAGTATTAAAGCTGGTTTATGACATTTCAAGATTACTAACAATACAAGAATATAAGATAAAAATGATATATATATATATATATATTACCTTCATCATTAGGTCCTGAGATAGTTGCAAGAGAGGATAGGGTTGAAGCTTGTAGCAAACGTTGTTTATGCTTTCCACAGCATTTTTTTACCCAGATACGAATCCATCTAACTTTTTGTTTTCTTTACCATACCAGCAACATTTTCTTATCCAAATTCAATCTAGATCATCTTCACCACACTTATTCTCATTTCATAGTAAATAAAGTCAAAAGCCATGACCAGTCCTCAACATCAAAAGAACAATATGTCCACCATTACCGTTTGGGTGCTGTTCCACAACTAGCCTTAACAAGAATTATAACATAAGGCTAGAACCACACTATATGTTACTGCAACTTTCTATAACCACATGCAAATTAGACAATCAAATGTTAATCAATCTGAGACGGTAATGGCATCTCTCTATAAGCTAGATTGATCATATATTTATTATTATTTAACCATGCATTTGTAGGCGTAATCATTCATCCCCAGTGAAGAATAATAAAAGTTTAGAATATTTTTAAAATGTCTTATAAACTAAAATATATTTCTTATAAAATAGTTTGTATTGTGTACTAATCACCCGCTCCTAAGGTGGACAAACCCCAGTTTGAAAGAAACTAGTGGTTTTTCCACGTTTTACACAAAATGTTATATTGTTGGAATACTGGTTTGTGTATATTTGTGGATTGGTATTAGGCATTGAAGTTTGATTTTCGATTCATATCTAAATCTTTTTTTTCTATTTCCAATTTCTTGGTTATAGAGATATATGAATCATTTAGTTAATAATGACATTTTATTCGGATTTGATTCAGGTATTTTGTTTTTTAATTCGGTTTGGATAAAGAAGTTAATGATAGTATCTGATACATTCTGGTTCATATGCACAAAAAAACATTCTGATTTCTATGAATTCCAGTTCAGGTAAATTGGATAACAGTGTTTGACAAAAGAAAGGTTAACAATGTTGTTTATTTATTTGTTTTCTAATTGATGATGTTGGTTGTTATATTCGAGAGTTGTAGTTAATTTTGGTAGAAGTGTATTTTCTTTTACGTATTTGTGGACTATAGTTTCCGAAGTTTTATTGCATTGGCTGATGGTTTTGTTTGATGTTGCAATTTTTTCATGAAAATTCGTTAGCCTTGGTTGGCAATTTGACTATGATATTGATGTGAAGCCTGGATTGGAGTAGTTTAATGCATAGATGGAATTTATTTAAGAGAAAGTATAACAAAAGTTTTTCAACTGAGCTATTGTTTTGATACCGTGAGAACATATGCTTATTTGAAATTTTGGCTCTATTTTTTGAAAATATATATTTAATTTAATTAAATAGTTAAATTTTTATTAATATTACTTCTTCCGTTTCACAAAGAGTGTCACTTAAATATTTTTCACACATATTAAGAAACTCATTAAATTGTATTTATGTTTTCATTATTATCACATATCTAATCAATAATATTTTAGATAAATAGTTTTATTTATAAGATCAAAGCATTTTGCAATTAATTTTGAGCTAAAAGATTGTATAAATTGCATTAATACTGTAGAATGACACTCTTTGTGAAATAAGAAAAATGAGTTAAAGTAACATTTAATATGAAATAGAGGAAGTATTATTTATTTTCTTAACACTATTTTGGAGAGGAAAATGAAAAAATAATAAAAAATTTGTTATTAGAAAAAAACTTCGTTGTAATCTTTTAACCCGAAGAAATATTTAAGAAATTAATAGCAAATTAAAACAAAAGGAGAAAATAAGTTTAATTTATTCGCATTACATATAATAGAATATGAAAGTTTCTAAACACAAATACAGTAGACATACATTGTATTTGTTGGGCTCCAGATGAGCATGTTTTATTCATATAAAACAAAAGTAGATATTAGGAAGAATTAAATAAAATGGTTATTCAGATTTTCTTAAATCCTTGATGTAGGTTCTCAAGATAACTTATTGTTTGCCACACCAACCTGCACATGTATCTTTGGTCGCGTAACACCTGTTATTGGAGGGACAACAAAAGCAAGTCTTATTTTTATCTTTGGCGTTGGGGCATGGGGTTTGTTTGCAAGTTCCTTGGCCATCGACAACTGTATAAACAAAAAATAACAACAATATCATTTGGAAAAAGAAACAATTGTCGAAGACATTACGATGGAATTACAATGGTAAAAAAGATAGATGGTGAACAAAAGAAAACTATTATAAATGCATACATTCATGAAGAGGAAATAAAGCAATCAAGATGATGCAAAAGATAGCGAACTGTGATGACGACATTTTGTTCTTTGTGATATTCTTACAATACACACGTTTATTATTAACTTTTTTTGAATTTAAACTTGTTGGTTTGATGGTTGAAAGTTCTTTTTAAGATTGATTAATATATAGATCGAAGTATTGCATGTCTTGTATGGCGATCCATAAAAAATGGTTAGATTGGTTTGACTTGTTTTGTGGTAATTATATATTAGTGTTTATTATTTTTCCTTACTAAATTGTTTATAGAAACAGTCAAACTATTGTATAGTAAAGAAAAATACATATATGAATCATTAACTGATTTTTTTAAGAAAAAACAAAACTACTAATTATTTATAATCAACTATTTTTAATATATATATATATATATATTAAAGATTTTAGTAAATGTATTTGAATAACAAAAATGGTACATTTGAAAATAGTGATTAAACTGATGTATTTACATATAACTATTTATTATTTGTTAAAGATTTTACCATACCAGCAACATTTTCTAATCCAAATTCAATCTAGATCATCTTCACCACACTTATTCTCATTTCATAGTAAATAAACTCAGAAGCCGTGGCCACTCCTCACCAAAAAAGAACAATATGTCTTTAACAAATAATAAATAGTTATATGTAAATACATCAGTTTAATCACTATTTTCAAATGTACCATTTTTGTTATTCAAATACATTTACTAAAATCTTTAATATATATATACCAGCAACATTTTCTAATCCAAATTCAATCTAGATCATCTTCACCACACTTATTCTCATTTCATAGTAAATAAACTCAGAAGCCGTGGCCACTCCTCACCAAAAAAGAACAATATGTCCACCATTACCGTTTAGGTGCAGTTCCACAACTAGCCTTAACAAGAGTTATAACCAGTGTTTTGAAAACCGGATCGGACCGGCCGGTCGAACCGGTCCGACCGTGACTCGCTGAAGAAGCCGAGTCCGGTTCGTTTAAAACCCGGATTTGATAAAAACCAGTAAAATCGGTTGAAACCCGGTAAAACCGGTGATCCGGTTTAATTTTAAAATCCAGTTCTTAAAAATTAACATATAATTGAGTATTTTTAATTATTACTAGCTAAAATTTAATATTTTATAATTAGTGTTCAACTATCAGTATTTAATTGATTTTTTATTTTTCTAAGAAAAAATATGAAAAATATATTTTTGACTCTTATATACTATTTTTATTTTACCTTATTCTTAAAATTCGAAATTATAGTTGTAAAAATAAATAAATATGATTGTTTTAAGTGTAAAACATTTGTTTTTTTTTTAACTTTTAGTTTATATAGTAATCAGATTTATGTTTGTTGTTTATTTTGAATTAATAAAAAAAGAATAGAGAAAATATTATATGTAGAAATAAAGTTTATATAGTATAATATAGTTATATATATTTTTATATAAATAAAAAACCCGATTCGACCATTTTTTATAACACAAGGCTAGTACCGCACTATATGTTACTGCAACTTTCTATAACCACATGCAAATTAGACAATCAAATGTTAATCAATCTGAGACGGTAATGGCATCTCTATAAGCTAGATTGATCATATTTATTATTATTATTATTTAACAATACATTTGTAGGCGTAACCATTCATTCATCCCCATTGAAGAATAATAAAAATTTCTCAGTTTCTTCCGATCCTTAGTGAAGAATCAACACCACTTTTGTGTACAGAAGCGGCAAAGAGCCTAGCAATCTCTATCTGAGTGTTGGCCATTATCTCCGTTCGTTTCAAATCCATCTCTCCTCTCTTCACCTCTGCCTCAGCTCTCATCCTCTCTATCTCTTTCATCGTCTCCATCCTCGCTCTCTCCGTTCTCATCACCACCTCCGCTAGCCACCGTATGCTTCCAGCTATCTCCTCCTTCTCTTCCTTGTATCTTCTCCTTGCTTTCTTTGGCCTCACCTTCGCTTTCTCTCTACAAAGAACCGGCGTGCTGCTATCTGTGTCCATCTCCATCGCTCTCTCAGGTTCGTGATCGTCCTTGAATCCCTCTTCCTGCATACAACGTTCATTAGAAAATTGTCAAACACTGGGAACTAGTAGGCCTGGGGTTTTTGTCCGAACTGAACCCAAATTTTCAGTTAGTTCGGTTATTCCGGTTAGGAGTACGATTTGGTAGCTTTTTCTTAAAGTCAATTTTCAATGGATAATCGGTTACTATGATTTTTTTTCCTAAAAAAGAATTATAATCCAGTGATATCAAAACCTGAACCGAAGTAATCAAAATTGACCGAATATGTCTGAAATTAAACCAATATCTAACCGAAATCAAAAAGTTTGTTTAAGTAAGATTTTTGAAACAGACTAACCAAATACCATACCGAACCGAACTACGCAAACCGAATAACCTTTACTAACCAAGCGGGCAGGCTACAAGGAAACATAACAAGATTGGTTAGTGACCTTAATGGTGCCGACGCCGTTGGATCCATGAGACATCTGAGCAGCAGGAGGTTGCTGCGGCGGATGAGTCACCGCCGGCGACGGAGGTTCGAGTAAGAGCAAAGGAGCAGAACAGTTGAGAGGCAGAACAGCTTGAGGCTGAGGCTGAGGCTGAGGCTGCACAGAGGTGGAAGCATTTCCACGGAGGAGATGATCGAGGCGAGAGTAAAGAGGCCAAGAGGATCCGTCGGCAGTGGCGGACTCGGAACGGTACCGTTTCTTCATGGACTCGATCTTGTTCTTGCACTGCGTCTGAGTCTTGGGAGACTTGGTGTGGCTAGCGCGTGAAGACACGTGTCTAGCGACGTCTTCCCAGTCTTGGCCCTTGAGCTTGGCTCTGTTCCTGAGTACCCATTTCGTCTCGTAGGCTTCCAGTAGACTCGACACGGCTCCTTCGCTCCATTCATCGCGTTTTAGCCTGTCGACGACCACGATGGAGGAAGTGGATGGCTTCTTGGGGGAGGAGGGGTCGTGGTTCGTGGGAAGAGGTTGGGGATGTTCTTGGTTAGAATCTCCGTCTTCCATCTATGGGCAGAGACTGTAAAAAAAAACAGAGAGACAATACTCGAGATGGAGAAGAATTTTTAGGCAGTTTTTAATGAATAATGGAGACTTTTTTGAAGTGAACGGGAGTTAAACAAAGTGAGTCATGATGAGACTGTAGTCATTCGCTGATGTCTGTCTAAAACTGACCAATGGGTTTGGGTACACGCGTTTCTCCCATCTTCGGTGGTCGTGACTTACAGCTAAAGAAACTTACAGGTTTATTTTATTCCAACTTTCACTTTTATTACTTTTGCATAAGATTTACAAATGCATTCACTCTCATTATAGTGTCTAACAGAGTATACTGTATATGACAATATTAGCACATTTTAGGAAGTTTGCTATTTAATTTTTAAATGAAATATTATGATATTTAAAAAATTGAAAAGTTGGTTTCGGAAGTGGTATCCGTGCAGTGCAATTCGGTTATAACCGAAACAATTTGAATCCGGTTTAGTTATTTTAGATTAATTCAATTAGTTTAAATTGATCTAAATTAGTTAAATCAAGTAACATCAAAATAGATCATGACTGATTATTTTAATGTTTTCATTATCAATTTATACATCATCAAATTGTGCTATTTTTTCCAATTTGTGTTTAGTGCAAGTTCACATATCTTTTTTCATAGAAGTATCGACTGGGTTACACTTTGCTTCGCAAAAAAAAAATAGTGTTACAGCCGGCCAACAATAATGTGGGAAAGAATAAAGATCCTATATGAAAGTGGGCAAACCATTGAAAATAGTATTCACTTTCTGTTTCTTTGTCAACTTCAAATAGGGTTTTTCTATTACCAACAAATAAAAATGTTAAACATTTAAATATCTTTTTTGTCAAAAGTGTTGATGATAATGATTTTATATCGAAATCTGCTTATAGTTGTATGCTTTTATTCACCCAAAATGTTTTCTTTTTATATGCTTTTTCTTTTGGGTGTATGGTGGAGTCAGTCTGGCTGTTAGCGTTGATGTCAAGCCAAACCGCAAAACCCATTTATCAAAAGAGAGAGAGAGAGATGGTATGGGACAAATGGTAGTGGGGTTTACTCGTGTCGCTCTCTCATCCTTTCTATCTTCCACTCTTTTTCTTCTCTGGAAGATCCTATATTCGTTGTTCTATAACTTGAAAGTGTACACAGTATCTTGCAAATATTTATGAGATTTTCATGTTATTGATCTTACAAAATATACTAGCTTTCTCATTATAGCACATTCTTAACTTGCATCTAGTTCCCATGTGTTACTGGAAGGTATGCGTGTGAATATTGCTTAATTAAGATACTTAAGTTGAGATCTTCAAAAATGTGTATTTCAGTTTTAGTTTCTACAAGAATCTGATATATTTATTACATACATCATAATGTTTGGATGAAGATGTTCATTTATGTAAAAGCAATCATAACCAGTGGACCAATTTAATGAATTATGGTTGAGTTTCATACCACTATATTAAAATTCAATTGTAAATTTTGTTATCTTGTGTTTTCATGTCGATCTCTGACCTCTTCATTAGTCACTAGCATCATTGAGGACCACACTTTACTTTCACTTGTGTCAGAAGTGAATGCAACACTTGTAGCTGTAACTTGTAACAGAGAATAACAAAGGAAACTTCAGAGAAGATAATACGAAATATCTTTAATTTATATTGTTTCCAAATTCAAGAAGTCTAAAACACGATAAAAAGATAACACGAAATCAACCCAAAAACAAAACACACTCGCGCACGGAATAAATTAGGTGCATGTTTCACGTGAAATGCCGAGCCTGGAATTGGGAAGGTCGATGAGAACACGGTGGTTCTGTTGCTGCATGCTAGCAATGACATTGAGGACGGAGTTTACGTTATTCGGAGCTGCGGCCATGGCGAGACAGCTTGTGCTACCTGAGGAGCTATGGATGAGAAGATTGTCCGGAGGCAAAGTCACGTTCATTCCCGCGAACATAAACGTGACCGATGGGAACACGACGGAGCCGGAGTAGCAAGTGTCGAAGCCTCCGAGTGCTGTTGCATTTGCGTTCTTGACCCGTCGCCTGAACTCATTTCTCACGGCAACGTAAGCTGGTTCCACTAGCCTCGTGTAGACCGTTCCTGCATACGTACATTGAAAATGTTTTTGTTTAACAATACTCACTAGTCACTACGTTTCTAAAAAGACATTTTCCATACTTTCTATATATTTTTATGAATTAGTAATGATAAGTCGTAAAATTCAAAGAAAAACTATAGTTATTGAATTACTCTTAATTACAAATTATTTAAATAGTTAATTATAGAAATGGCATATTTATTAACAAATTTTAATGTGTTTTTAATATAAGCACACACAAACGTTTTTTTTCTTAGAAACAATGAGATAATAAAAAAGAGGATTGAGAAGTCAGTACCGGAGTCAAAGATGGTGCCAGCTCCTGTTGCCGGATTAAAGGCGAGTGCACTTGGTGGAATATCCACAATTTTATTCCCAACACGAATCCCAACCATGTTAACATAGTAAAGCGATGATCTCCTTGGGTTCTTTAACAATGGAGTGGTCTTGATCCTAACTGGTTGAAACTTAGGGCCTAATCTTAACGTTCCCGAGAAACTGCTGGATTTACTATTAGGCAAGCAATACGAGAATGTGGACTTATAAAGGTTTTGCGTCTGTGAGATTAAAGACAATGGACCACGACCTAAACCCATGAGTCCTTGTGCTGGCAACGATGTTCCGGTGGCTTTGTTGATGCACCCAAAAGTGTAGTTTGGGATGGCGTCATCGGTTAATGTTAGTGTGTCTTGTGTCAGAGATGCTGTGATGGTTGATCCACCGTAAGTCATATTGAAACCACATGATTTGCTCACGGTGCACGTTGGATTTGGAGCCTGCAAAAAAATACAGTTTCATTACATTAATCTGGGGTAGATATACGTACTATCGTACTTTACAACGTATTACGATAAAGACATGTTATGAATGCATTATTAAATGGATTACGTTCTTTAATTTGTAAAGTGAACATTTTTCTAGCAAACGTTAACCAGCTTGACGACAAAGAATATAGATCATACAGTAGAATGTGCTCTACTAGTTGGTATAGTTTATAAAGTTAAACGAATCTTAATACTGTATATACAATACCCGTGACTAGCTACAACTCATTTTTGCTATAAATGGTACATAGGACCCGTGACTAGCTAGACTTCTCGATGATGGTGTAATAACACCGCCAAAATGAACTTCACATCTTTGTGTCTATAATCAAACACTAGGCTCCAAAACGAGTGGTCCTTTACTTCGGTTTTGGTTTTCTTGTTTTGTGAAAACTAAATTCGATTAATAACCCTATTTTTACTAGAGAATCTCTTTTTATATTAAATTTTCCTTTTCTTCAAAGAAAGTGAGTCTCAAAGTTCGAATCTCGATGTGTTGACGAAATGATTAAAGTTCCATGAATTTTCTCACAAACCTGAACAAGTTACTGTCAAGAATATTTCAGGTAATCCAAAAATAATATCCTAATAAGAACCGATATTTTCTGGTTCGATTTCAATTTTTTTGTTTAGATTAGTTTTGAACAATACAACCAGAAAAATTAAATTTTCAAAAAAAAATTAACATATACTATAATAAATGCATTTTGCATATATATATATATATATATATATATATATATAAACATTATATATATACTTCTGTAAATTGCATTTTTTATATCTACTTCTTTATAACAAAGCTTATTTTGTATATTACTTAATCTTATCTCCGTTTAATAAATTTTAACAAAGATAAATGTTTTTTTTAAAATACGTTTTTCTGTTTTCTATGATTTTTATTAGTTAATAATGATAAATTGTAAACTTAAAAGATTAATTGTATTTATTAACTTATATTAGTTTAACATTGTGAAAACAAATAATCAGAGAAAATGATACATTTATAATAAAAGTTTGATGTGTGTATATATTTTTCTTTTGAAGAAAATATTTGATGTATTTTCAAAACAAATGGAGTTAAATTTAGTTTATTCTTTTTTTTGTCAGCAAATTTAGTTTATTCATTTCGGTGTGTTCTGTTTCAGAGTATCGTTACTGTTCTGATTTTAAAAATTTACGTCCATCCGCAAAAAGCTATACATCTAATCTTATCCCAAGAGTATTTAATACAAATAACTCATTATGATGACCAAAAAAATCATTACCTGTTTACACTGAGGAGCTTCGCATTGAACAGTGCGAGAAGAGCTAGACTTGGAAGGGTCAAAGAGAACCGAGGAAGCACAGCCAAGGCAACCAGAACAAGGAACCCAAGTAACGTCATTGCTAGTGTCAAGAGCCACGAGCATGGGCTGAGCCGGTGTCCCAATGTTAGCCCTCACGATGTAAGTCGGGCTCTGAACGATGGAACGTCCCGAGGCGATTGGGACCCAAGGTTTCTTACCAACGGCGAGGCTTGACAAGTACTGGAGACGAGCATTGTCTTTAATAAGTGTGCTTTCCCATGAGACAGTTTTTGGTTGTTTGTATGGAGAGCAAGGACTATCAATGTGGAACACTCTTAGATCTGAGGGATGGCCTCGTGGGTTATTTCCATTGCAGTTTAGTGATTCAGAGTTCAAGAGTAAGAGAGAGATAAATAAAAAGAGGAGTTGGATTCTCATTTTGTTAGATCTTGATTAATTTGGTCTTTGTGGGTTTTAGTGTTTGTGGCTTGTGAGTGTGTGTGGGTTTATATAGTGAATGATGCATGAGTGTTTAGGAAGTAATAAGAATTAAAAAATGAAGAGTGGTTTTACTTGAGAGAACAGACTGTATCCCATCTCCTTTTTTCTTTCTGATTCTTTTGGGTCCACTCTAGGATCTCATACTCAAGGAGTTGTAATTTGTGGTTTGCTTTGTGTATTATTCATTTGTTTTGTACACTGATAATTTAATACTAGTTGGTTTTCTATAATACCTTAAATTAGTAGTGCATTAGAAAAGACTTAAAAATAATAGTTCATATTGCTTCTATACAGATCTATTTATATATTTTCTAGACCTATAATAAAAACTCTAGAATCAAGCATGTTTTTATTGTAGCAATTTTAATAATATCTTGTGATAATATGAAATCGACAAATTTTTGAAACTTTTGCTTGGGAGAAGAACGGTAACAGACTAAAACATTAACACAATAGAGTTAACCATTTAGAACATTTAAAAGCATCCAAAAGCTATTTAAAAGATTTGGAAACGATGCTAGATTTTGATAGATTATTTATTCATTTATTTGGTTAGAAACGATTCTTAGGAGTTATCCAAATTCATAGGAATATGTGGAGCAGTCTTGCTTAAGAAGAAATCGGAGAAAGTGAGTTTTATATTGTGTATTCATGAAGAAATGTCAAAGGAAGCAATCACGTGAGGAATGGCTAGTGAAAGATTGAAATAAATGCATAATGTTTTGTTGCTTAATATGGAATGTATCAAGCTACGCAATACTCATTAGTCATCACCATGTGGTGGGTTACATCTCACACTGGTCTCTTTTTCCTCTCTATAGTGCTGTCAATCAATGATTCATTCTCATTTCAAAATCATGCTGTTTAAATTATTTCCAATGTTGTCTGTTTCTTAGAGTTGAATGTGATATGTAATAATGTAAATCTTCTCGTGACTAAAGAAAGTTTGATATTATTTGGTACATTTATAGTATGCTAAGCCTTGCAGATTAGGTTGTGATTCTTCCTAATTGCAATTACCTTAAACATAGGGGCTAGAAAATCCTAAATTACTTTTTAGAGTGTTATCACTAAAAGTAGCACCTAAACAAATGATTACTAGTACATATCATATATGCTAACTACGATTAGTGGTCTGTGGTCACGTAGGAATTATTTACACTGGTTTAAGATTAGAATGATTCGGTTCGTGAGTTCCTCTAGGATCTTGAAGAATCAACACAGTTTTTACAAGTCTGGTCCATGACTTGCTTATAATATGGGAGCTGATGACCAGAAAACTTTTTGGAGAATTTTAATACAGAAGATATTGTTTGGGCCTTTGTCTCCTTTTTGTAATAGATCATAGACCCACTAGCCTCGCTAGATTCGCTATAGGATGGGCCTAGAGATTTCTTGAATCGCTGACTTGCTGTTCTAGAATGTGAATAGAAACACTTTTGCAAAGTCGTCGAATAGAAAAAGTCAACTATGAGCAATGTAAAGGTCAGGTAAGCATCTCCATCGCACAAGAGACGACTTCTTCAAACTTTTCGGCCCTCTTATTATGAATTGAAAATGCATCACTAGTGGCCCGATGGTGTTCACACATTTACATTACGACTTTTCGTACATCATTTCACTATATTTAGGCATGACACCACTACCTTTTTCCTCCATTCTCCAATCAAAAATCAATATGTTGACTCACGCTATATCTAAACCCATCCTTATACTAACCATTCTATTAGCTCTACAAGCTTTTTATACAACAGCAAAGGCTCAAAACTGTGGTTGTTCGCCAGACCTATGTTGTAGCCAGTTCGGTTTCTGCGGTAACACTTCAGACTATTGTGGTGTAGGTTGTCAACAAGGGCCTTGTTTTGCCCCTCCTCCGGCGAATGGTGTCTCGGTTGATGAGATTGTCACACAAGAATTCTTCAGTGGAATCATCAACCAAGCTGAGTCTGGTTGCGCTGGAAATGGATTTTACAGCCGAGGAGCTTTTCTTGAGGCCTTAGAATCATATTCTCGTTTCGGTAGGATTGGATCCGTCGATGATTCTAGGCGTGAGATCGCAGCCTTCTTTGCCCATGTCACGCATGAAACTGGACGTAAGTAAAACTTATGATACATACATGAATGTTCTCTATGATAATGCAAACATCATACGTTAACTCCTATTATTTTGGACTATATTCTTATGTTCTTTGAGCTTATCATTCATTATTTTTTTCTGTTATTGTAATTTGTTTTATTTTTGTTTAAAACAACTTTGTTGTTTGTTTCAGATTTTTGCTACATAGAAGAAATAAATGGACCCTCAAGGGATTATTGCGACGAGAACGCAACGCAGTATCCATGCAACCCCAACAAAGGCTATTACGGCCGAGGACCCATCCAACTCTCTTGGAACTTCAACTACGGGCCAGCGGGGACCGCCATTGGTTTTGACGGTCTCAATGCACCAGAAACAGTAGCCACCGATCCAGTCATATCCTTCAAGACCGCCTTGTGGTACTGGACCAACAGAGTTCAGCCTGTTATCTCACAAGGCTTTGGTGCAACAATCCGAGCCATCAACGGTGCTCTGGAGTGCGACGGAGCCAACTCAGCCACCGTTCAAGCCAGAGTTCGTTACTACACCGATTATTGCCGTCAGTTGGGTGTTGACCCCGGAAACAACCTCACTTGCTAACCAAAAAAAGAACATCTAGTAGTAATCTATTTTATTTGTATACACACATTAAAGAAATAAAGACAATGCTTAAGAATCATGTAAATGACCCATTAATGTTTTAAATTTCTATAATTTTTTTATTACATCACTTATTAGAAAGACATGGAAAGGCTTTGTTGTGATCAGCAGATTCAGCACCATAGTAATGGAGAAAGCCTTTGAAGACATGACCACTTATGGTTACAGTCGCTTGATAACCGATCTCTGCTTGTTCGTTGTTGCTTACCGCTGTTACACGCGTCCTTCTAAAAACCGCCGGAGCTTCGATTTTCCCCGGCAACCCTTCTTTGAAGCTTGTCTCTACAGTTTCCACACAACAAAAGCATCCCCAATTCAGATCCAGTTTTTTTTTTTTTTAATTTCGATTTTCAAATTTTTAATTACCTTGGCGAGAAGTGGTTGTCGGAACGATCAAGACACTTTTGGGATTGTCGGAAGAATGGAGTTTGAGCTTCTTGTTCCTGTCGGAAGAGGAAGAAGAAGAGCGGCTCGCAGCAGAAGAAGGAACCCACGTGCTCTTCACGTGAGTGGCACAGTTGTAGCCTCTGCTTTTGCAGCAAGTCCTGCATCTTTCGAACAGACACTCTTTCTTTGCTCTGTTCCCACAATCTTTGCATACTTTCTCTTCAACATTACTACTGTTCCTCGACGACTTGTTGTTCTCTTCCACCGCAGCGAAGTTTACCGGCGACGTAACCTGCGACTGTGGTTGAGGTAAGAAGATGGTGTTTCTGAGGCCTAGCATGTCTGGAGTACTGATTCCCGCAGCGGGTACGGTGGAAGAGTGATCAGGGACGGTGGAGGCGACGGCGGAGAAAGGAGTTGATGATGGCGAAGGCTGATGCTGCCGTGGCCATGAGAGGAGAGAAGGTGCGTTAGCCACTGTGGAAGTAATTATAAAGCGCGTGGAGGAGCTGAGTTGTAGGTTGAAGAGGTCGTAGACTCGTAGGAGCGGTAGCTATGGAGGCTAGTGAGTAGTGGAAGAAATAAAGGAGTGAGAAGACAAAAACAAAACAAAATGTTTTAATTTCCTTTAGAAAGTTTTGTGGTCACATTATATACAGACATTCGGGTACTCTGATCGAATTTGGATCGGTCTCTACTCTAGTGGAAATTGATATTAAACATTTAAATCCAACTATTTGAAAGTTTTTTGGTTTGAATTTTTAGTTTTTCTTAGGTTATAATTTATATCAGTTCAAATCCATAATTTAAATACATATAAAATATATTTTTTCTCTGTTTTGTTTTAATTGAGGTTTTAGAGTTTTTGTTTTGTGTCAAATTATTTGAGGTTTCCAAAACTTTCATGTGGAATATATTGATTTTTGACTTTTCTATCTTTGCATTAATGGTTATGAACTGACAGTAGTTTGCACATTAAGGAGGTGTACTGAAGTTGAATTTATAATGGTTGTAAAAATATCTAGAATTTAGGATTATTAGTTTATAAATTTCCACATTCTCGTTAGAATATAGTGTTATTGATTTGATTATTTAGTAGTTATATACATAATTTTTTATTATTCAAAGGTTAGATTTTAATAATTTTTAAATCTGTTAAAATTTGTGTTATTGGAAATTGTATTCTTCGTTATTTAATTTACAACACAATATTTTGAGAATGTTACTTATTTACTTTAGATTTTTAGAATCATTATATCAATTTATTTTCAAAATATATAAAATTCTCCATAACTTTTTCAAATTTAAAAATCTTTCATTTATTTAAATCAACAAATTCTATATAAATCTAATTTTCACGATCACCCCCTTAAAACAATGATACATAAAAAAATAGATTAAAATCTACACATACATAACAAGTTCGGTTCAAATATTTAAAATCCGAAAAACTTGAAGTATTCGAAATAGATTAAAAATCGAAAATACCCAAAATCTGAAATGCTCAAAAATTCAAAAATACACAAAATTATTCAAATACTTAAAATTTTACTCAAAACACAAACTGTGAATCTGGAACATAGCTAAAATATTTCTTATAATTTGAATTTTCCTGAACCCAAAAATATATCTGAAAAGCCAAAAATTAAAATATAATCCTGAAAATATATAAAAATATCTTAGAGCAACTCCATCAATGAACTCCTCTTGGGTTCATCTTTTTAATTTTTTATTAGTAAATCTTTTTCTTTTTCTTTTTGATTTTCTTAGAAAAAAAAATAGACCAATCGCGAACCACCACAACACGTGGGATCCGCGCTACAATGATAAACTTTAGGAGAGAGGGATTCATCCCGAAGGAGCTGGACAGGACGAGTTCATTGCATATAGATATTATAATATTTTTTTCTTCGGTATGCGTGTGAACCCATTGAAAAAGCTTTCAATGGGGATGCTCTTAGATGTTTTAGATATTAAATAGGGTTTTAGATAGGATCGAAACCCAAACCAGAACTCATAGATCCCGAGCAAAAATACCTAATACTACCTCTGTTTCAAAATGATCCATGTTTTAAAAAAAAATGTTTATAAAAATTGATTCATAATTTATATTTTCAATATATGTAATAGTGATAAATAAATTGTGAATTTCAAAAACATTAACTGTGTTTACTAAATTTTGATTGGTTAAAAATCATAGGAAATAGTTAAATACGGAAGATAATGCATTTATTATCAAAATTTTACGTGTTTTCTTAATAAACGTGAAAACTCTAGAACATAAATTATTTCGAAACGTAGGGAGTAATTTTTTACCATAAATTCATACTGATCATGTATTTTTGACTCGGTTCTAATCCTAGTTTTTGAGTTCGGACAAAATGCTCATGCTTAGGTCACATGTTTGCAATGGTTAAAAAGTCAGCAAGAAAATGAAATTATTACTGTTATTTTTAGGTGGGTGGGTCCTGTATTTAATGGAAAAGTATCCGCCTAAATTGGCTTTTTCGCCACATTAATATCCCACTTTGTGTGTTCTATGCGCATAAGCTTTTAGATTCTTTATGAGAGTATTACATGGTGAATGTGTAAAGCTTATATAAAAGTGAATGTGCCTCTTAGTGCAATTAGAAAGTGTAAACTGTCGTCGAGTGTAATTATTTCATAGTTTATTGTTAGGTTTCTCAATAGAGTATACTTTCAAGTCTAATTGTCTAGCATTCAACTTATATGCAAGAAGAGATTCTAGCAGGGAAGTTGATCCTTGTAGATGTCCAAGACCGAAGTGGCTGCAGTAATCGGAAACAACCCGAGAGAGAATGTATAGGTTCTGGTGGAATAAGATAGTTATCCTGGTAACACATGGTGTCCAGTTATCGTCTCCCCCAACTACTGTGTTTATGGTCTAGATGCACCTTACCCAATATAACACCATTAAAATGCAAACACAAACAAATAATCTGAGGCTAATTGGTGCTCAAGTGCTCCATAAAGTTGTATCATCGAAAATACGGATGGATATCGATTCTTGAGATGATCTAGAGAATGTGGACAAGAAAAAGATTACTACCGCTGGATGGTTTGTCCTTGATAAGATCATCTTCATGTGTTGCACGATGAAGCTCATAGGTTGTATTGCAAGTTTAACTAGCTAAAGGCCATGTTAGGCACCAAAAAATATTATAAATTTTGAGGACAACGGTTTTTTTTAAATGATTGTTGTGGATTGGTTAATTGGAGAAGCATATATTCCTACACCATCCTTGTTTCTGAATGTCACCAACCCAACTAATATTCAATGAACTCGTTGAATCTGAATATATCATAAAATATGAAATCAACGTGGTCTATATCTCCCTTAAGAGCCTGTACTAACATGATAATTTCACTAAGGTCCTAAATTTACATTTTTTAATAGTACTCTAGTGCATGTCTAAGAAGCAAAGCCAAGGCTTTATGTAGCTGAACCAGAAAACCAATAGATATAGCCAATGAGCTGCTTACTTGTTCTGCTGACCAGAAATTTGAAGAACCAAGCCATCCACCTTGGGAGAAGGTTAATACCAACTTCTAGTATGCAGCCTCTGTGATGAAGTAAGAAAGAACAAGATAGAATATCCTTCGAGAACTTCAGCATGTTGTCCATGCAACAGCTTCAAAGTGAAGAAGTATTATTCTGTCTGCCAAAAAGACAAAGACTTCTGATTTAAACAAATTAATGCAAAAATGAGAATTTTTTTTTTTTTTTTTTTTTGGACAACTGATTTATATTAGAAACTAAATGCCGAATAGGCTAAGTCGCATACAACCGGAGCGAAAACTCGACGGTGAACTGAAAAACAAAAATAGCAAAAACATAAAAATGATAGATACGGCTAAGGAGAGAAGAGACCCATAGAGAAGCTTCACTTATAATCCTAGAGCCTGCATTCGAAGGAACGCGCTGAAGTCGAGATCGACGTTGAAGAATCCAATCAATGGATTTTGAGAGCAGCTGGAAACTGTCTCTGAAGATACATGGATCTCCTGACGTTGCAGTGAAGTACGGAAAGACTGCCGGAGTAGGACTACACACAGAGTCGTCGACGGTACAGCTTCTGAAGGATAGTAATTGATAGAGTCAGGAGATAACTTGCGGGGATGAGGTGGCGGAGAAACGAGTCTGGCTTGAGATAGGGATGGCGGTGGAGTCATGCGTTCTGGCCGACCACTCGTCGTTAACACTTCTGCAGAAGTGAAGACTCGATGAGTAGGGGTACGACCTGAGCAAAGAATCTGAGATCCTTCGTTAACGATGACAGCTCCGGTTTGACAGTCGCATGGTAGACTCTGTGAAGAACCGTCGATGCTTGAGACGGCGTAATGTGATGAAAACGCAGCAGTGGTGAACTTAGCAGATCTGGCGATTCCACACTCTTGCACAGTAGTTCCAGCAACAAGGAGATTGGGAAAGCCACATATCCGGCTTTGCGAAGAACCGTCGATGCTTGAGACGGCGTATTGTGATAGAGATGCAACGATGAAATAGTAACGAATAAATCTGGCGAAACAACACTCTTGCACAATAAATCCGGTGGTCGCTAGGAGAAAGAGATTCAAACAATGTAGCTTAGCTCCATAGTAACCTTGGCGAGATGGAGTCTTGGTGATAGTTAAGGAGGGGACAGGAGCTAAGGTCAGGCCGAGAAAACAGACTCCAATATTACCGTATCGGAACATATATCTCTCGTTGAATCCTAAGCTGAGCCACAAGTCCACCACTAAAATTTTAAAGCACATACCAAGAGGATTGTCAGACTGAACTCTTCCATGAAGGTTCTTGAACTCACGTTCAAGGTTTATAGCTGAAGAAACCGAAGGACTTGACGGAGAGGATGCTTGCCGTCTGAGATTGGCTGGATCCGGTGAAGTGAAGAGGCGAAGCAGAAGCGACTCAGGTATTGCCCACATCGGAGACTCACTAGGTACGAGAAGGTGAGCAGATCCGGTGCGTACACACATAGATCCGGTGGCTCTGCTCACTCTGTTGAGGTGAACGGTGATGAGGGATGGAGCAGGGGAGGCGGCGATGACAAGGAGAGAAGTAGAGAAGATGGTGACGAACATCGGATCTGAAACGTAGGAGACGACGGATTCACGAGAGCAGGTGGTGACGATGAAGATGAACTCAGAACAGAACGGTGGCGAGCAACAAACAGAACAGGAAACCCGACGCCGGTGGCCTCGCCGGCGTCGAGTGAGAAAGCTTGCGGCGCCTCCTTGGGAATCGGGACAGTGAGCGTTTGCTAGGGCGAACCTTAGTATAGGGACGGTGAGTTCTAAGAGGACAATTACTGGATTTAGGGTTTTGGTATTTGTTGCTTGGATGCAGAAATTTACTTTGCTACGTCGGAAACCAAAGATTGTTCCCGTGAAAGATGAGGAGTTTGTCGTCGCAAAAATGAGAAATAAAAGATCATACAGAAGATATGGAACATTTTTTTTTTGGTCAAAAGATATGGAACATATAACTTCTTTTATTTTGTTAAATTGATTCACTACCCTTGAATTCTATAGGAATCTGGAAACAGGTTAGCAACCAGTAGGGTTAAACATGAGGAGGATCATGGGGGAAAGGGTACACAATACTAATGTAGATAGGCGGATTAAAGCCATGACACTGCATATTGGAGAGGAACTATTAAATCAAAGAAGCAATACAAAATTTGGTAGTTAGCAGAAGATTAGAAGTTGAACCAACTCTTAGGTTCCAGAATCATAACACACTAAGCAGCCTCATAAAACTTCACACTAAGCAGCCTCATAAAACTTCTCTTGGGACATTAAAAATTCTTCGTCGCTGGGACTCGAACCCGGGTCTCTCGGGTGAGAGCCGAGTATCCTAACCAGCTAGACTACGACGGATTTGGTAATATTATCGATAGTGTAAAATGAAAGAAGCAATACAAAAGTTGCTAGATACCAGAAGATTGAAAGTGGAACCAAACCAACTCTCAGGTTACAGAACCATAACACTACGCAGCCTTATAAAACTTCTGGACATTAAAAAAATCTCCATCGCCGGACTCGAACAAGGGTCTCTCGGGAGAGACGAGTATCCTAACCAGCCAGACAACGACAGATTTGGTAATATTATCGATAGTGTAAAATGAAAGAAGCAATACAAAATTTGCTAGATACCAGAAGATTGAAAGTGGAACCAACTCTCAGGTTACAGAACCATAACACTACACAGCCTCATAAAACTTCTGGACTTAAAAAAATCTCCGTCGCAGGTACTCTAACCCGGGTCTCTCGGGTGAAAGCTCCTAACCAGCCAGACTACGACGGATTTGTTTGTTACTACAACATGTAACATATTTAGTTGTTTATCTACTTAATGAATTTAAAGAAAGTTATAGATTTTTGAATGGAATGCGATCGGCCGAGAAAAAAAAAGAGGAAAAAAAAGAGTTGTTTACTTATATCAATTTCATTGCTATTCAGTAATAAACTAATAATTGAATTTGTTCACTACATTAAAATCTTATATTGCTGCAAGTTGAAGTGAAGTTTGCTTGTTTTGGCCTCGAGTGACTAGTGGTGATGTAAAATAAAGATTAAAATTTGTCATCTATCTCTCAAGTCTTTGGATATTGAAGAATGAATTATAAAAGTCTTTCCTTGATTTGCTTACACACACTTTTAGATTAGTTTAGCTATAGTCTCAACATCAAAACAACTTTTAGTTTGTAGGTTTGTACCATATTTTGTTTTGATGTGTAATACTTCCATTCAATTCAACATCTCATATACTGTAATAAACAATCACACATTTACGTACATAAACAAAATAGAAAACTATATATAGATTTTTTTTTTGAAACACAGAAACTATAGGTTTTAAAATTAATTTATTACTCGGAAAAGATTAGACATCTAGCCACAATCATTATGCATTTACAAGTGAAATCTTATAAAGCTAAACTCTTGGAAAACTTTCCGCCAAAGACTCTCATCACATGCAGCTAATAAGTATATGATTATACAAAGAAACACATACAATAGAAAAGCTTACCTAGAGATTGGAGTCAAATCTCAAAATATAAAAGGACATCTTCGTGATTAGAACGATCTCCCAACCTATAGGAAACCGTCTAGATACACCCATAACAATCTCTCGGTCGGAGCTTCCACGAGCAAAAGTTGCTTAGCCATGGCAGATTCTACTTCCCTCATTGTTAATAAAGAAGCCAAAGGAGGCTGGAACGCTGCCGTTTTCATCATGGGTAACACATGAAATGAGATTTTGTATTTTCTTCTGAATATCGACCGATCATTTTGTATTTACGTACCTATGATGTTATTGTCAAAATCTTTGCAGTTGTGGAGATGACAGAGAGATTTGCGTTCTACGGTCTTGCAAGCAACTTAATGACATTTCTAACGAACGAGCTAGGGCAGTCCACGGCCACCGCGGCCAAACACATCAACACATGGCTCGGCGTTTCTTACCTTTTCCCTATTCTCGGGGCATTTCTAGCAGACTCAATCCTAGGCCGCTTCAAAACTGTTCTCTTGTCGTCCTTTGTTTATCTCCTGGTCCGCACATATACCTCTCTCTTTTCGAGCTCTCAAACTAATATGAATGGTTACGTAGATGAACGCTGATATTGAAAATTTTAGGGAATGGTTATGTTACCATTGTCGGTGACGGTGGTGGCACCACGGCTGAGAGAGAAAGCGTTCTTTATGGCGCTGTATGTGATGGCGGTTGGAGAAGGAGGGCATAAGCCATGCGTCATGACCTTTGCGGCTGACCAGTTCGGAGAGGCTAGCACAGAGGAGAAGGCAACAAAGACATCATTCTTCAATTATTGGTATTTGTCCATCGTCCTTGGTTCTTCCATAGCTGTTCTTGCCCTCGTCTTCATTCAGGTATTATAATACTTTATCTAATTTTGCTTATTATGTTAAAACCTTTTATGTCTTTTATATATATCTCAAACCAAAACATCAATTTCTTTTTCTTTTCGATTTTATTAAAACTGTTGAATTCGATTAGAATAACACTTTTAAGAGATAAAATAAATTCTTCTAAAGAAAAAAAGAATGCCAGGTTTTGAGATGATATAAATACAAGTCTACTGGCTTGTAAATTATTCTTTCACATAATCAATATACAAACTAGAAAACAGATATTTGCCTCAGTCATATTTTTTCTCTAAAGTGTTATTGTTTTTTTAGTAATTGATTTGCTTTTTGATGTAGCATACAACGTACTCCCTTTGTGTTTTGGTTTTCATATTTCCTATTCTGTTTTGTGTTAGTATTTTTTAATTGTTTTCAGATAAGGATCTCTTGATCTAATATCTATTAAGTTTAGGTTTTTTATATCAGCTATATATAGTATCATCTCGGCTTTGTGAGAGATACAGCTTTTACAACTATTGATTAATATAATTTAGGGTTTTGGTTTTAAGAAACAAATCTCTTGAATCCTTACTTCTGGGCATTCTTAAGAATTCAACAGATTTAAGAAGGCATAGATAGCGGGCATTCTCAGAATTCAACGATATCCTTGCATTATCGGTTACTACGGATACTTCCGCTCCGTCAGTTGGTATCAGAGACCTTTTAATTACGTGTCAACCGTGATTATCGATCTTCGGTTTCAATGGCTCCCCGTCCGAATGAATGGACACAGATGCAACAATTTTTGGAGGATTTTCAGGAACACTTTCAAGATAACATGAGAAGAACAATGGCAGAAGCAATTCAGGCAGGAGTTCAGGCTGGGGTTCAGGCAGCTTTTGCAGCAAACGCCGCTCAGGCAGCTCAAGCTGATAACGCAGCAAACGCGGAGATCGCAGCACCACGACAACGACAAAACCCTCGCCTCAATCCCATATTTGAAGACGACGATGACGACTCCGATGGAGACAACCCGTTCGGTCAGCAACAACATCAGCAAGCCGCACGCGGTCATCGTCACAGAAACAACGAAGATACTCGTTGGTCATCAGGAATCAAACTAGAGATACCGGAGTTCCATGGAGGAGCAAAACCCGAAGACCTGTTAGATTGGTTTGTTGCAGTCGATGAATTCTTAGAGTTCAAAGAGGTACCAGCCAACAAACAAGTTTCTCTGGTTACTACTCGATTCCGTGGTCACGCCGCCTCTTGGTGGAGTCACCTCAAACTCTCCCGTACACGGCGCGGCAAAGAGAAGATCGCAACTTGGGACAAGCTCAAGAAACATATGCGAAAAACATTCATCCCTTATAACTTTGAGCGTTTGTTATTTCAAAAGTTTCACAATATCCGCCAGGGAACACGTTCAGTGGAGGACTACTCGACGGAATTCTATCAGATGATGACTCGGGTGGATATTCACGACTCAGAGGATCAATTGGTTGCTCGTTTCATTGCAGGTTTGCGCCCGCAGCTCCAAACTATGCTACACCAGTTTGACCCTTGTTCGGTTTCAGAAACACGTCAGCGAGCTCTTTTGGTTGAACAACAATCTCGTTTTACTGCTAATCAATGGACTGGCTCCAACAAACAAAAGACCTCTACATCGACCAACGACGATAGCAGCACTCTCGACACAACAACAGGGACTCGATCTACTACTCGTTCTTCTGACACGGCCCCAGTTGCCGAGGCTCGTCCTTCGCGCCCCAACGCATTGCGTTGTTTTTCTTGTGGAGAACGTGGTCATATACAAACAGCCTGCCCAACGCACGGTCGTAGAGGCTTGCTCGCCAATGAAAAGGACGTTCTCGGGGACCCTATTTATGATACAGACGAGGATATTGAAGAAGAACAGGTGAGTGGGGACACCGGATCATTCCTTATGTTGCGAAGAAACTGTCTGGCGCCTAAAACGAGCGAAGCTTGGCAACGAACGGCTTTGTTTCACTCAACTTGTACAGTTAAAGGAAAGGTTTGTCGTTTCGTTATTGATTCAGGATGTTCGGCTAATGTGGTCTCCGAGGAAGCTGTTCGTAAGCTTTCTCTTCCAACAGAAGCACACCCCCATCCTTATCGCCTCATGTGGATGCAGACCGGCGCCGAAGTTCACGTCTCGAAGCGTACACGTGTGTCACTTTCAGTAGGATCATTCTACAAGGATACACTCTACTGTGATATTGCTCCTATGGATGTCTCCCACATCATCCTTGGTCGACCTTGGCAATTTGATCACGAGGTGATTCATAATGGGAAGCTTAACACCTACTCTTTTATGTTTGAAGGTCGTAAAATTACACTTCTTCCTTCTCCGGAAACCGACCATCCCAACTCCAAAGAACAATCACCATCTAAGCAAAGCTTGATCATTGTCTCTAAAGCTCAGTTTGAGGAAGAGCTACGTGAGTCTTGTCCTCTTTACGCGTTAGTAGCTGTTGATCCCGCTCTGACATATCAAGCAACAACACCACCAGCCTTTTCCCCGATTCTCCAGGAGTTCAGCGATCTGTTTCCAGAAGAATTACCATCGGGTCTGCCACCATTAAGAGACATCCAGCATCATATCGATCTGGTTCCCAATGCCGTATTACCGAATCGTGCACACTACCGCATGAGCCCAGAGGAACATGAGGAATTGCGACGACAAGTGGAAGAGTTGCTTTTCAAAGGCTACATTCGAGAGAGTTTAAGCCCGTGTGCGGTTCCTGCCCTGCTCATTCCAAAAAAAGATAAAACATGGAGGATGTGCGTCGATAGTCGTGCCATAAATAAGATTACAACTCGGTATCGATTCCCGATTCCTAGGCTTGATGATCTTCTGGATCAAATAGGCAAAGCATCGGTATTCACCAAGTTGGATTTAAAAGTGGCTATCATCAAATTCGTATACGCCCAGGTGACGAGTGGAAAACGGCTTTTAAGACGCGCGAAGGGTTATTCGAATGGTTGGTTATGCCTTTTGGGTTGTCTAACGCCCCAAGTACATTTATGCGAGTCATGAACCAAGCCCTTCGTCCTTTCATCGGTAAGTTTGTTGTCGTATACTTCGATGACATTCTTATTTTCAGCACCACCTTGGACGACCATCTACGACATCTCCGAGAAGTCTTGCTCGTCTTACGACAAGAGAAGCTTTATATCGCCCAACATAAGTGCGAGTTTGGAGTTTCAGAGGTCTTGTTTCTTGGATATGTTGTCTCAGCTTCAGGATTACGAGTGGATCCGCAAAAGGTGGCAGCAGTGTCTTCTTGGCCTACACCAACAACTATCACCGAGATTCGTAGCTTCCATGGCTTGGCATCTTTTTACAGAAGGTTTGTTCACAACTTCAGTGCAATCGTTGCTCCTATTACTGACTGTATGAAGCAGGCGTCTTTCTCTTGGTCACTAGAGGCATCTCGAGCGTTTGAGCTTATCAAACAAAAGCTTACAACGGCTCCTATTCTTGTGCTTCCGGATTTTGATCTACCATTCGAACTTCACTGTGACGCTAGTAAGTTAGGAATTGGTGCTGTCTTAAGCCAGCAAGGTCGTCCTGTTGCCTTTTACAGTGAGAAGATGTCCGGTGCAAAAGTTCGTTATAGCACTTACGATGTCGAGTTTTATGCGATAGTCCAAGCTGTAAAGCATTGGCGCCACTACTTGGCACACAAGGAATTTGTTTTGTTTACAGATCACGTTGCCTTGAAATATTTGGGGACGCAGGACAAGATCTCCGCGAGGCATGCTTCCTGGACAGCCTATCTTCAACAGTTCACGTTCGTTATTAAACACCAGTCGGGAAAGTTGAATAAAGTGGCAGATGCCTTAAGTCGGCGGCATTCGTTGGTCGCAACACTTCAGGTTTCTGTTCCGGGTTTTGAATGTCTCTCTGAGCTATATCCGTCCGATGCTTTCTTTGCTCCGATTTGGACAGACTTAGCTAACGGTATTGTTTCCGAGTACTCGTTGGTTGACCAATTCATCTTTCGGGGTAACCGTCTGTGTGTTCCTGCTAGCAGCTTGCGGTTACAGATCATTAAGGAACTCCATTGCGAAGGTCACGTTGGACGGGATCGAACCTTAAAGTTAGTGGCTGACTCCTATTTCTGGCCTACTCTTCGCCGTGATGTCGAAAGGTTTGTATCTCGCTGCACGGTTTGCCAGCAGGCAAAGGGCCAGGCTTCTAATGCAGGGCTGTACTTGCCGTTGCCGGTACCAACTCAGCCTTGGAGTGATTTGAGCATGGACTTCGTTCTTGGACTTCCACGCACACAGAGGGGTAATGACTCAATCTTTGTGGTTGTGGATCGATTTTCGAAAATGGTCCACTTTATTCCGTGTAAGAAGACAACTGATGCGGTTCAAGTTGCTACTTTATTCTTTCGAGAGGTGTATCGTCTTCACGGCTTGCCTACATCGATCGTTTCAGATCGGGATTCGCGTTTCATCAGCCACTTCTGGCGGTCCCTTTGGAAGCTTCTTAAGACAAGCTTGAACATGAGCTCGGCGTATCATCCACAATCTGATGGACAGACTGAAGTGGTTAATCGTTCGTTGGGTAATATGCTACGCTGTTTGGTCGGAGATAACATTAAATCATGGGATTCTTGTTTGTGTCAGGCCGAGTTTGCTCATAATCATGCCCATAATAGGAGTCTCGGGTTCAGTCCCTTTAAAGTCGTTTATGGCTATGTTCCCCGCAGTCCTATTGCTTTGACTACGCTTCCTAATCCCGCAGAGTTTCATGGACGTGCAGTCGAGCTTATCAACGATTTGGCACAGGTGCAGGCGCAAGCTCATGATAATTTGGTCGTTTCCAATGGACAGTACAAAGCAGCAGTGGATAAACGACGTCGAGAGGTTCATTTTGAAGTTGGTGACTACGTATGGGCAGTTCTGACTAAAGAACGTTTTACAACGGGTCAATACAATAAGTTGAAACCACGCAAGGTTGGGCCGGTAGAGGTGATTGAGAAGATTAATCCGAATGCCTATCGTCTTGCCTTGCCTCCTCACATCCATACTGCTGACGTCTTTAATGTTAAGTACTTGTTCAAGTTCGAGCCTGATGATGCAACCATGTCCGGATTCGTGGACGAATCGTCCGTTGGGGGGGGGACCTGATGTAGCATACAACGTACTCCCTTTGTGTTTTGGTTTTCATATTTCCTATTCTGTTTTGTGTTAGTATTTTTTAATTGTTTTCAGATAAGGATCTCTTGATCTAATATCTATTAAGTTTAGGTTTTTTATATCAGCTATATATAGTATCATCTCGGCTTTGTGAGAGATACAGCTTTTACAACTATTGATTAATATAATTTAGGGTTTTGGTTTTAAGAAACAAATCTCTTGAATCCTTACTTCTGGGCATTCTTAAGAATTCAACAGATTTAAGAAGGCATAGATAGCGGGCATTCTCAGAATTCAACGATATCCTTGCATTATCGGTTACTACGGATACTTCCGCTCCGTCACTTTTGTTGACAACAAAAACATATATTCATATATATGCTCGTCTCAATATTCATTTTGTTTCTATAAACTACAAAGGAACGAGTGAGTTGGTCAGCAGGATTCAGCGTGATAGCAGGAAGTGTGGTAATAGCTATACTCATATTTTTGATCGGTATTCCGAGATACCGGAAACAAGTTCCAGTGGGAAGCCCTTTCACGAGGGTTGCTCAAGTCATCGTCGCAGCCACTAAAAAATGGCGACTAAGCACCACACGCCACCACTACGGCATATGCTACGAGGAAGGCACGGAAGAGGACAAGTCGTTGGAGTCAACCACTAATGCTCATCTTCTTGCCAGAACCAATCAATTCAGGTACTTGCTTTATTACTTTATTTTCTATATATGATCACCTCAGTTTTCAACAACTGTTTGTTTATAGAATAATTGACATCTAAAGTGGTCCAACATGTTCGTTTCATGGGGTACATCATATGCATTTTAATGTTAGTCTATTGGCATAAAGTATTGATCTAAAAGTACTTAATCCAATTAGAATCGAGTCGTTGGAGTAACACCTGTATTTCTATCGTTTTAATATACGTATTAGTATAAAATACCGTAGAGAGGATTGCGTTGAGACGTCGAAAAAGAAGATGAATGAATATTCTGAAGGATTTATTTATCTTCCTTTGAACGTGCATGGAATCATGAGAAGCCACTTAATCTGAACTCGTACTATATACTAGACTTTTAAAATGAAATGAACTAATAATTACATATTAAATAATGTTTATGATTATTACATTTTACTCATGAAATCGTACAACGCCATGTTCCTAGTCATGATCGTTAGATGGATAATGACATTGGGTCCTGGTTTAAGCATTGAATATATTGTTCTGAGTCATAACCCAATAAACATATATGTATAATATAAATTAAACCGACATAATGATATATACCACTAATCATATGATATCATTTTTTTACGCAATGCAGATTCTTGGACAAAGCTACAATCATCGATGAGGTTGATAATACGTCGAACAAAAATAGAAACCCATGGAGATTATGTCCCGTGAACCAAGTGGAAGAAGTAAAGCTAATATTGAGGCTCGTACCGATTTGGATAAGTTTGATAATGTTTTGTGCCACACTTACTCAGCTCAACACATTCTTTTTAAAGCAAGGAAGCATGATGAATAGAACCATTGGTGATCACTTCACCATACCTCCTGCTGCTTTTCAAAGCATTGTTGGTGTCACCATCCTCATCGTTATTCCCATTTACGACCGTGTCTTTGTTCCTAACGTTAGGAAGATCACGAATCACCACTCTGGAATCACATCTCTCCAGAGAATCGGCGTTGGCTTATTTATTGCTACTTTCAACATGGTAACGTTAATATCCTAATAACATCTACATGTATTGTTATTATTTTTAGGTATCTAATAGTGGCCTACAAAGCGATTCTAAACATTGGTCTAAAACCTTCCAAAATTTAAAAATTAATTTACATAAACATAAACTCTCAAAAAAATTTAAAAACATTAATTAAAATTCTTACTAAATTGCATGTAACTTCCAAAATTGAGGTGGTCCTGACTCCCGTTAAAACGAAACTTATTTAGTTGTGTTTTTCCTTAACAGATGGTGTGTGGGTTTGTGGAGTCAAAGAGACTTAGAGTTGCAAGAGATCATGGACTAATTGACTCTCCAAAAGTCGTTGTTCCAATGAGTAGTTTATGGTTACTTCCACAATACATACTAGTTGGTATTGGGGATGTATTCACTATTGTTGGTATGCAAGAGCTTTTCTATGACCAAATGCCTGAAACTATGAGAAGTATTGGTGCAGCCATCTTCATGAGCGTCGTTGGAGTTGGGAGTTTTGTTAGTACTGGGATCATATCTGTTGTCCAAACAATCAGCAAAAGCCATGGTGAAGAATGGCTAGTCAACAACCTTAACAGAGCACATCTTGATTACTTCTACTGGGTGATCGCGTCCCTTAACGCTGTGAGTCTCTGCTTTTACTTGTTTATGGCTAACAGATTCGTCTACAAGAAAGTGCAAGACAAAGATGATGGTGTTGAAGGAGAAAGAGAGGAGTGATCTCAGAAATGGTTTTCAAAATAAGCAGTAACTTCTTAATATTCTATGGACGGTTTCATACTGGCCTTATGGTTTATATGATTATATAATTGTTGGGTTGTTCTTGTTGAAAGACAAAATGCTTTATTATTACTATTCAGAGTTGAGACCAAACTAAGACATGAGTCTTAAAACCACACACACACTCATAGAATTAGAACACAATCTCTCAGGATAGAATCTACTACTGAGAGCATTTCTCCAAGTATGCTTTCCAGCCTTCAAGTCTATACTCATGAGCCGTCACTGCTGGGTTCTCCGCCTTTATGATTCCCCTTCCCACGATTATAATATCACTTCCCCTCTCAGTAATCACCTGAAACAAGAAAAAGAACCAACAGGCTTTATATTTCCGGTTCAGACACTTAACTATGAATGTAGTAAAGGCTAGGATGGAGAGAGACTCACAGAGTGTGGAGTGTTGTACTGTTGACCAAGTCCATCACCACCTTTCACCATTTGAACACCAGGCGTCGCGTGAACCATAGAGGGATTCGCATTCCCGCATTTCCAAGACGCAGGATTAACCGAGATGAATCCCATCACGAAATCTGAATGAGCCTCCGCGATTTTGGCTGCTGCTGCAGTGTAGTCTCCTGTAGCAAGGTTACCAGCAGAGCTCATCTCAGCTAGCAAAAGCAGACCCTTACCACGTGGCAAACCCTGCAAGCATAATGCCCCCAATAAACATTTGTAACGAAGAAAAAAACAATAACAATCTTTGTAAAGATAAAAGATAGATTTAAAAGAAATACCTTCAACTTCAAACCATCAACGATTCCTGACCCTGATATTATGTGGGCGTTTATAATGTCAGCCCACTCTAATATCTTAAAGACACCTCTGCAAACAGACCACAGTAGATAAAATTTTATGAGAACTTGAAAATACATGAATGAAGGACAACAATTAGTGACATCAAGGAAAAAACTTACCCTTCATACTGCATAGTAACGGTGTTACCAATGTCTGCAAACTTGCGATCCTCAAATATGAGAAAATTGTGCTTCTCTGCGATCTGAAGTATAAACAGTAACAATTATAAATCCATATAGCATAAGATTCACTGGATCAAGGGTGAGTCTTTAAAAGAAACAATCGTTAACTTTCTTTGTATAGCCAAAGCTAACAAATAATCTGATGACGAACAGATCTGCAAAGATGTAAGTCACATTACCGCACGGAGTTTAGAGCCAAAGTCAGAGGTGAAGTCAGGCAGAATATCAACATGAGTCTTCAAAAGACAAATCTCTGGCCCCACCTTCATAAACACAACACATCTGTAAGAGATCATTTAACACATACATAAAACTAATTTAAAAAAAGAAAAAAAAGAGAATCATTTACCTTATCAGCAATGTGTAGCAACTCAGCAGCAGTTCCAACATCAGCAGCTAAGCAAAGATTAGTCTCCTTCTCCATCATAACCTCAAACAGCTTCTTCCCCATCTGATTCTTACACATCTCCGACCTCTCCTTAAACCCTAAAGTCTTAACCTTTACTTTCTCCACACTAGTAGGAACACCAACCCTACCGTTCTCCGCAAGAAACTTGAGCAAGTTAGCTTCAACCCCCTCCTCGATCTTCCCCTTCTCCTTCAAAACCCTAACCATATCCGTCAACCTAATCATCGAATGAAGCCTAATCCCATTCTCCTCAAGATTCTCCCTCCCACCCTGCTCCCTATCGATCAGCACCACCGCGTCGCTCACCTTGAGCCCCACGGCACGCAGAGGCGCCGCCGTCTCCAGCACAGAGCCCCCGCTGGTGACAAGATCTTCGATAACGAGGCAAGTCTGATCCTTCTCGAAGATTCCTTCGATGGCTTTTGAAGTTCCGTAGTCTTTGATCTCTTTGCGGCGCATGAGCATAGGGATGCCGTTGGAGACGGAGACGACGGTGGCGATGGGGAGAGCCGTGTAAGGGACGCCGCAGACGACGTCGTAGTGGGTTGAGGGAGGGAGAGAGGAGATTAGGGTTTGGGAGATGAGGGTTAGGAGGGAAGGGTAGGAGACGATGAGGCGGAGGTCGATGTAGACCGGTGAGTAGATTCCGGATTTGAGTTTGAAGTTTCCGAATTTGACGGCGCCGATGTCGTGGAGCTGGAGGATTAGTGACTCCATTGATGATGATGATGATGATGATGATGATGATGACATTGGTTTTGAGGGTTTTTGGTATTTCGGATTCGTTGGGCTGTTGAGGTTTTTTGAGAAATGGCTGCACGCTTCGGACAGTGAAGTGTTTGGTGGGTTTTATACATAGGTTTTGTTTGACCAACAAAGGTTTTGTTCTACAGTATTTTCTTTTGTGGGGGCCACTTTTTTTATAGATTAACAAAATAATTACGAATTTAATTGCTAAAAGTATTTGTAGTTTTATATACTTTGATTTCCTTCTGAGATTAGTGTTACTCGAATAAAATTATTATTTTTGTTGTAATCGTCTTTTTGTTGTAATCATCCTCTACAGTAAAACTTTTTTTTAATCAAACATCTAATGTATTAACTGTTTTTTTCTTACTTGGCAAAACACTGGAATTTCAATAGTTTAAAATAATTTAATAAAATTATAAAAATCACAGTGATTTTAGTTAAAAACATTCTAAAATATCATTTAAAATTATAAGATTTAAATTTAATATGCAAAACTACACCAAAACACATACTGTATTTAACTACAAATATGTTCAAGATATTTAAAATTTTCAAAAACCTTGCATTTGCTCAACAAGGTATTTGGAGAAGCGATGGCGGTTTTGGCAGTTGATGCACTCTTTCCTTTGGCGTTTGAGCATATGACCGTCATGTCAAGTGGGTTGGTTACCCCTGAGAGGATGATCAGTGCTGTAATTGAGCTTGCAAAGGCCATAGGAACAAAAGGGCTAGTGGTTGGGCAAGTAGTTGACCTACGAAGCGAAGGGTTGAATCCAGACAACGTCGGAATGTAGCACCTAGAGTTCATTCACCTCCACAAAACGGCGGCTTTGTTGGAGGCAGCGGCGGTTATAGGAGCCACAATGGGAGGCGGAACAGACGAAGAGATTGACAAGTTTAGAAAGTATGCTAGATGCATAGGCCTTTTGTTTTAAGTGGTTGATGATATTCTTGACGTGACGAAATCTACTGAGGAATTAGGTGAGAACGCCGGACAAGACGTTATCACCGGAAACGTGACGTATCCAAGGCTGATTGGTTTGGAGAAATCGAGGGAACTGGCGGAGAAATTGAGCAGAGAAGCAGTGGAACAGCTTCTCGGGTTTGATTCTGATAAGGCGGCTCCTCTAATGGCTCTGGCTAGCTACATTGCATGTAGAAACAATTGACTCTCTCCAGGAAATGTAGTCTCTTAAGATCAATCACTGTCTTGTTCCTTTCAAACATGATTTTCTTTAAGTTAATATTATATATAAAAAATTAATTAATTACTTTTAATAAACTATACTTTCTCTTATTTTCCCACTTTTTTATGTGTACAAGCCCCTAAACTAAATGATGCAATTATAGAAGCTTGTATGCATGTAGATGTCGAGAAATAATGTAACTTAATTTTGCGAGGCGAATCGAATTTGAACATGTTGGCATTTCCAATTCGTCGTTTTACCATTCGACCATGAGATTATGGATACAATTTCTTTTGCTAAACTGTAATTATCATATTGAAAACTTTTTGACGATGCAAGATCTAGGTGGAACAATATTTTAAATCCATAAGAGCAACACGTTACACAATTAAGTCATGATATCACAACATGTGGAATCGTTAAATAGGACATGATCTCGCGGGTTTCCATGAAACGATAATCTGACAATTTCCCAAGGTCACATGTGTATCGAAACACTAAGCGAATAAATTCTTCTCTTCCCGGAAATTATGGTTAATGTGTCTCATCGACCGTTGACGTTTAAGTAGCATTAGTTTCTCTTTAAAAAGAAAGTAAAATTAGTTTTTAATTTTGCAACTCATTTTACAAGATTTTATACTTATTCATGTGTTTAAAAGCTTTTCAGATCTCTAGTTTATTTTAGTGCTATACAATATTTCAGTCTCCCCCACTTCGAACAGAGAGACATACCAGAGAAAGTAAATCAAAACAGAAAAAAATGGAAGCATCCATGAGTTTCGGGATCAGAACTCCCCTTCAGGCTTACAAAGTTCCAATCTGCCTCAAGACCAATCCCTCTCTCGTTCCTCGACGTTTGCTTCCAAACAAAAATCTTTCTCAGAGGCAGAAGAAACACGACGTGTTCTGTGCGAGGGCTACTAAGAGTACAAGTGATGATGATCTGGAGAATACTCGTCCTCTGATTCAGTTGTCTCCCTCTTTTTGGGGAGATTATTTCCTCTCCTTCCCCGTTGATAAATCCGTAAGTAGACTCTGACCCCTCCATGTGTCATGCAGAGATTCGACGATTCTTGATCAGCTAATTCTTTTATCTTAACTTGTAGGAATATGATGGATTAGCAAAAGAGATTGAGTCTGTTCTGAAGCCAAACGTGAGAGACAGGCTCATGTCTTCTCACAGTGGCGACAAGGAGAAGATTCGTATAATCCATTTGCTTATCAGCCTCGGCATCTCGCATTACTTCGACAAGGAAATCGAAGAGATTCTAGATCAAGCTTTTGGTAAATTGAATGATATAATAGCCAAGGAAGATGATTTGGAAACTATCTCCATCATGTTTGAGGTCTTTAGACTATATGGTCACAAGATGTCTTGCGGTAAGAAGTACTTTTTGTTTTTGTTTTGAATGACTATAAAGTTCTGGATCCGGAGAATTTTTAGCAGTACATATGAGTCATTTTGAGTAATTTCTCTTTAATATAAATATTTTATTTTATCATTTTCCTGGTATCGCATATACACAAAACATGATGATGGATATATGGGTTTCTTTATAGATATCTTCGAGAGCTTCAAAGGTGAAGATGGGAGATTCAAAGAGAGTCTAACAGGAGATGTTAGAGGAATGCTACAGCTGTACCAAGCAGCACATCTTGGGATACCCTCTGAAGATATAATGGAGGAAGCCATGAGATTCACTAGGAAACAGTTGGAGTGTTTATTAGTAAGAAAAATGAGTACTCTCCCTCCCCACCTTTCCACTCATATTCGCAAAGCCTTGTATAGAGCTCGATATCATAATATGGAAATACTGGTCGCAAGAGAATATGTTTCTTTCTACGACCATGAAGAAGGTCATGACGAGGTGCTTCTAAGGTTTGCGAAGCTCAGCTTCAATTATTGTCGAATGCTTTACATCCAAGAGATCAAAACTCTAACCAAGTACGCCACCTTACTTTTCTTGTGTTTTCGAAAAACTAACGTTGCTGGTATTTCTAAAACGTTAAGTTGGATGGATATCGATTTAAGGATTGGCTAGATTATAGTAATATATGTGATTTAATGAATTACCTGATCTTGATGACCCTTGTAAACTTTCAGGTATCACACCGTATATGACTCGATTAGGTTTCACTTCGAAGCAGGTGCTTAGAAGTTATAAGATATGTTAAGTTGTATGTGTGGAAACTGAATCATGGTTGACTAAGATAATCTGGGTTAATGTTGATTACAGTTTAAATCTGATAGTTAAAAAAAGGTTTCAGACTGGAATAAGCATTGTATCAAAGTGTAGACAAAAAAGACACGGTATAATTATTTAGATTGAAATAGGTCGTTTTCCTGAAATAAATGGGTCTTTTAGGATTTTCAAAAAGTTTGAATCACAAAGGAAAACTGCTCTTCAGTCTCTTTTTTATTTTACAATTCTTTATCTTAAATTTAATCATGAAAGACTTCTTAATTAAAATGTCGATGTGAATGCCTTAATGTTTCTGATTTGAGACTGTTTTTAATTCTTGTTAATAGATAGATGTTCAGTGTGAAAAAGAGAACTCTTTTTAATTCCTTTTTTTTTTATCATGGGAACTCCTCAATGGAGTGGAGATACTACGTGACTGACGAGCTTGCTCTCCAAGAACATTTATGAGTCTGTCTCTCACATGAAATTTTAAATTATTATTTTATTAAACAGATATCTAACATAGTTGAGACATTTATCTAAATAGTTTCTTAGGAGTTTTTTCTTTTCTTTTTTGCTTGAGTGTTTCTTAGGAGTTGTAAATCGGATTTTCAGGTATTCTAAAGTTTTGATACTATAAATGATAGATATTATTTTAAAATAAATTGAGTCTCAGTGTAAAATGCGAGGAGATGCTTTAAACATACGAGGTTGAAGGACAGTATTTTAAACATATTGTTTAAGATTTCTATGCGTTTTTGATATATTTTAAGCTTTTTTTTCTTTACAGATGGTGGAATAACCTAGATGTGCCCTCGAAGCTTCCTTACGTGAGGGATAGAATTGTTGAGACGTATTTCCCTGCTTTAGGAATCCATTTCGAGCCACGGTATTCCCTTGGGAGAATTACAGTGACTAAACTTATCATGGCCGTGGTCATTATGGATGACACTTGTGATGCATATGGAACTTTTCCTGAAGTTAAAAGTCTCATTGATTCTTTGCAAAGGTATAGTGATACATTTACATATCGTATTTGTTTTGTAGATTTTTTTTTCAACTTTAACTTGCAGTCACTTTTGCCTTTGATTGTAAATACATTTAACAAGAAATATCAATGGAAAATGAGCAGGTGGGATATTAGTGTCATTGACGAATTACCATGCTATTTGAGAATAGTCGCCAGAACTTTATTGGAAACTGTGGGAGAGATTGAAAGGGAGATGACACACCGAGGAAGATCAGCTAGTGTTCAACACACTATAGATGAGGTAATCGATCAAAGATTATACACACAAGTAGGGTTAGGGGGTGGCAATTCACTGGCATAGAGTCAGCTGGCCTTATATATTTTATAAAATATTTATTATTTGTCTTCAAATTAGTCATACTAACCCAATTTAAAATGTTTTTGATCTTAATGTGAAACTAATTTAAGTACGTATAACAAAAGTGTGCTGAAAAGGTAAGCAAAAGGATTTATTTTTCAAACTGAATGAAAACCGTAGATAAAAAGCTTAGGGAGAGGGTACCTAGCAATATCAAAGTGGGCACGTGCAGGTCACGTGCCAACCTTTGAGGAGTACATGGAAGTTGGTCTGGTCACCGCGGGGATGGATGATTTTGCATCATACAGCTTTATAGCGATGGAAGATTGTGACGAGAATCCACTGTACGAATGGGTCAACTCAAAGCCAAGAATCTTCCAAGCCTTGTGTGCTATGTTCCGTCTGAAAAACGACATAGCCGGCTACGAGGTATGATTTACGAAATGAGGACATTTTCGTATTTCTTTGATATTTTTTACCATCTTGGAAATATACTTAAAGCCTTAAAGGTAAACGGTATTTAGGCTGTAACTATTGCTAGTAAAAAGAATATATGGGATGAAAAGAATAAATATCAATGGAAGATGATGGTATCGAATTATTATTCCACTTTTTTTTTATTAACCTGGAAATATCATGTATCTATGGAAAGATCTATATTAATCCCAAAGAAAATATATTCTTTCTAGATAAGTAAATAGGCCGTAAGCATGGACTCATATCTGTATTGGTGTCTAGAAATAATGTGTAGTTTCGTATATTGGATCGAACGTTAAACGTGTTAGCGTCCCACACAATTATTATTCTATTTATTTCAGAATATTTTAAATGTGAAATATTTTTTTAATAAATATTATTTTGTGAAATGATATTAATAATATAGAATGAGAATAGAATGCCCTTTTAACAGGTGAATATTGAAATAAAATTTAATTATAACATTCATAAATATTAATTTATTCCATAAAAATGTATTCTGAGTTACAACCTTACTATGAATGATGCAGTTAGAGATGAAGAGAGGAGAGGTGGTAAATGGGGTCAACTGCTACATGAAGCAACATGGTGTTACTAAAGAAGATGCCGTGGAAGAACTGAGTAAGATGTATAGAGAGAATTATAAGATAGTAATGGAGGAGTTATTGACGACAAAGTGTGTACCACGACAGATCCTGATGCGGTGCGTCAACATTTCACGAATGATTGATGTGTTTTACAAGGAAGGCGATGGATACACTGAACCCCTTGAAAATCTCAAAGACATAATTACCTCCTTGTTCCTTCATCCAATTCCGCTTTGACCACTCTAAATTTTACTTGTTCCGTATTTTTACAAGTTCAAATATATGTGATAACAATCAGAAAACTAGACTAGATTTTGCTCAAATCTATCTTATTAAAACAAAAACATTATGTTGGACTTAACATTTATTTTGTAAGTTTTTAAATTAAATACACCTTTATACTTTATAGTTAAACCTACATTAAATCACTAATGTTTCTTTCTTTATACTACTATCCATGTTTCCAAACAATATACTTATTTCTTTATACTTTCCAAACAATATATTTTTATACTACTATCAATGTTTCCAAACAACACAATAATTAATCTTAATGTTTTATATCTATCATTTTCTCTTTAAAATTTTGTAGAAACATCATAATTTCATAAATTGCAAAATAATAAACTTTAAAATTTGGATTATAAGATTACAAATTATGAAACTATTACAATTTAAATCAAATTAGATTACATATTGGTCATCCATCAGTTCAATCGGTTAGTCTCGGATTTTAGTGATTTTTGTTAATATGAATATTTTAAAAACCTAAATTGAATTGTCAGATCTCCGGATTAACCGGTATAATCACAATCGGATTGAATTTAGAAACACTGATTTAAATGCAAAAATATTTTATACACTCTTTAAAAGTTACCAAAATATTTGTTAAGTTATTATTGAAAATTTTCATCGTAAAATATTCCGCGCTTCCAAAGCGCGGATCATAATCTAGTGAATTTTATTAAAATAGAAAAGAGAAAGACTGTCAAGTTTGGAGGAAACCTAAGTAGTATAATAGTTTCTCTCATCTTATTAACTTAACCAATAGATTTATTTATACAAATTACATAACTTGTCTAGCAAGTTCTTTACATAATAGAATAGGAAACCTAACTTATACATTAATGATATACTAGATCTTGACCCGCCCAACCGGGCGGGTATTTATTTTATTTTTTTAGTTTTTTATTTATAAATGATATATTTGTAATATTTAAACATAAATTTAGATTGAAAATTAACATTTGTAGTTATAATAAAAATTAAAAGTTTTAAAAAATATTTTGATATAAATTTTTAATTCCTAATTAAAATAATATAGAGATGGGTCATAATTTTTTCCAATTCCAAAATCTTAGCATTATTAAAAAAATATATTTATAAACAAATAAAATATATAAACATATTTGAAATTAAAATAAATTTGTTAAAAAAAAATCTTACGCCATTGCTGTTTATTTTTATAGTTTGACCCGTGACCGTATAAATATTTGCTTTCACTTCAATTTTTTTCTTTGTTCTAATGATAATATCTATATATATATATATATATATATATATATATATATGTGTGTGTGTAAATTAATATGTATTACATAATTGTTAGTATAACATTTTAAAACAAAATTTTTATTTATTACTTTAAATAATTATATTATGTGATTTTAATCGTCTATTATATCAAAGTGTATCATATAAAATCTAATATTTATAACTAATTGGACTTATATTATAAAAGTGTTATACTAACAATTTATAAATACAATATTTTATATTTTATTTATATGATATATAAATTGATTTTGATGTGTGATTTTTATTTTATTATTTTTATTAATAAATATTGAAAAATATTTAATGTTAACAAAAAATCTATAAGGAAATCTATTTTGGTTAAAATTCATTCTATTAAAGAAATCTACTATTTAAATTATGAAAAGACATTAAATATTTAAATCTATCATTTAAATAAGGAAAATATAAAATTCTCTACTATCTTTGTTACCAAACAAAATTTAATTTTTTAAAAGACTCTTATCCCTATTACCAAACAAAAGCTTAAAGTACTTCTACTTTAATAAGATAGATTTCCTAATAGTTACATCCAAATATATTCGGGGCGATCTCGTAATCCCCGAGATCTCCCAATACCCTCCCGCAAGCTCATACGTGGTAACACGTATGAGATTGGACAATCATCAAATCATCTTCATGGTGTTTATACCCCACCATAAGGCCATCAGTAGCGTTTATACCTCGCCACGGTCATCAATAGCGCTTATACCTCGCCACGGTCATCGATTCAATGAAGATACTGTAGTAGTTGTGTATCTCATAATCTCATGCTACCAAGTGAACTGAACGAACCCTTCTGATTCATGCTCAAAGTCCACAGCAGCAACATCATCAATTCATCACTCCATCGGATTAGTATATACCCGTTGAAGTCATTATCAATCATCTTCGTAACTACCACCAAATTCGTAGTAGATTAATAGTCATAAAGATTTGTAAAACTCCACATGTGAATATGAACCGACCATCAAAGATTCATGCTCATAATTCACGTAGTGTCATCAATTATAAGTAGCCCTCTTTTGTAGTATGAGACCACGGTCTCTCGTCTTTTTTTTTTTAAATAACAAAACCAAAAGAGAATAAGAAGAAGAAAACCAAAAAAAAAAGCTTAATTATGATAATCAAACTCGTTGTCACAAATAGAAAAAGAATCAACAGATAAAATTCCAAACTGAAAGCAAACGTGAAAACTCTTTTTTTTTTAATTTAGAAAAGAATAACAAAACCATAACCCATAGGATATTGGATCTTTGGCTCTGATACCATGTCAAGTTTGGAGGAAACCTAAGTAGTATAATAGTTTCTCTCATCTTATTAACTTAGCCAATAGACTTATTTATACAAATTACATAACTTGTCTAGTAAGTTCTTTACATAATAGAATAGGAAACCTAACTTATACATTAATGATATATTTCCTAATAGTTACATCCAAATATATTCGGGGCGATCTCGTAATCCCCGAGATCTCCCAATAAAGACTAATGGCTCCAAAGAGCTTTTTTTAACACAATTTTTTTCATTAACTTCAATGACTACAAATGATAGAGGGATTCCCTTCTCTTTGATTGAAAAGGATAAACTACAGTAGCATAATATGAAACGTGACAGCGAATTCAAGACCAAGAAAAAAAAGAGAGGATGAACTCTAGATTGTCACCAAGAACACAAGATGCTAAGTTGATATTTCATTAGGTGGAAGAAGGCTGCTGTGAGTTTTACAAAACCTTAAACAACTATTTATATATATCGAAATGCTAAAACCCTAATTACATAGGCTTCTATGAGCTTCTTCAATGACATAGTCTTGGCTTGCTGTGGGCTTGCAGTGTGGCTTAATAATATGTACCTGGGACTCTTATATTAGTTCACCATTGAATAAATTTTGAGCAAAATAAGATTCGCTATATGATTTTAGTTTACTTTTATTGAGCAGTTTTTTTTTGACATTATATTTACTAAAACTGGTTTAGTAATCAAATCAGGATAAAACAACCAATAAAACATATTTTCAATGGAAAAATCTAGCGTTCTTAGCTTAAAAACTGTTGTAGAATTTGCTCAAGGAACGATGAAATCTCGGAAATAAAAGTCTTGCTACTTCCTTTACTCTGTAAAAAGAATGTGTCAAACACTTGGATTATGGATCATCACTATCAATTATTGGCAGTCTGTTTTGTTATACATTTACATTTTCCCGGGATCCCTTGTGTATTAAAAGCCTAGTCGAAGATGTTATCATCCATTAAGTGTTTCTTCATCTTAAAAGGGACCAAAGATATATTCAACCATGAAAATAACACTGGACGTCGGAATATCTAATGCGGCGGTAACTAGTATAAATCATTAGATTACACGTTTTTGGTGGTTGAAATTTGCTTTAAAATTTTATATATACTTCACCAAAATATATTATTCATCTTTAATCAAAACTAATAGATTTGAATCTGATCACTCAAATTAAACCACTAGAATACATTGATACAAAATGCAGAACAGTAACACAAATACAGACACAGCTAGAAAAGGGAAAAGAAACATTTAGAGATGGAACAAATAAAAACAAAATTTAAAAGATGCGAGCAAACCAGGTTTGATTATATCATATCTTGAGGATGAACGTGAACCATGAGACTTCGGTGGCCTGAATCGTTTAATCCTCGAAGATGATAGTGAGGCTGTTGTTCCATTGGATGTCTGATATTCCTGCAGTTCAAGACACCTGTAAGTTTTGAGGCAAGAAGCTTCAAACTGGAAGACGCTGCAGATTCTGACAGTCATTGATCTTTAGGTTCCTTGGAGCATTCAAACCGTACAAATGGTCGTATGCAGTAGTCTATCTCAAGCTTGTCGAGGTTCGCGAAATGGCCTAAATGGAATGTAACAAGTGAGTCACAGCTGTTTTTTATGCTTAGCCTTTGAATCTCTGTACTCATGGTGGTCTGGCAGAAAATCTAAGCGACCACATTTATAAATGTGAAGAGATATATCATCATATCAGCATAGTTGGTAGATTCTAAGTTTGCTCTGGACATCTCACAATGAATAGTTTCTTGAGAAATAAGTCCGCTCTTGTGACCTTTACATCTATCCAAATATGGCAGGTTATCAAACCGCAGCGTTTCAAGCGATTTAAACGGCTGTAGTTCACGGTGACACAGTGACGTGTTGCTGAAGTCAAACCAAGACCTATTCTTCTTAGTAAGAAGTTCTTACACCGACCATCCTGATATGAAAATAAAGTATTATTTTTATATTATTATGGATTACAAATATACAAATTTGAAAATAAAGTATTAATTTTTATATTATTATGTCAAGGACATTATTCTTAACCTAATCATACACAAAAGAGAAACGAACCTGTTATATCTTAAAAAGAAAATGTAAAAAAAATGAAGTACAAAGGGAGATAATGATGATGATGATAGATGACCACCATCCCACATAATATTACGAATGTTACAGGTTGAAGAAAGAAAAAGAAGGCAGTAATTAATCTAACATACAACAGAGAGATCACTTTCACTCATGATCTACGTCAAACCAGAAGTAGAGGTAAGCCTTCGAGTACATGACTCGAACACGCTGCAGTACCAAGTCTCCGCTTGTAGCAACAGCCTTTGCACCTCCCTCTATCCTTGTCTGCAAAACAGTCACACTGTTTCCCTTAATCTTTTCAACAACGGTTTCCTTCAGTTCCACATGTCTGCTCAAGTTATCTTCTTCTTCTCCAGCAGTGCTCACGATTGGGCATGAGAGATGGTCCAAAGGGTTTGTTTCACATTGAAGCACGCATCCATCAATCGTTATCCTTCCGCTCCTGTGAAGCAAGCAGCAGCCAAGCTCGGCTTTTACTGTTAGATTCGCTAGTTTGCAGGTTGATAGCAACTCCAGGGCACTGCAAAAGAAACCCAACAAACACAAAGCCGTATACCAAAGAACTTTCTTTGTAATAAATAAAGAAACACTAGCATGGCTGACATAGAACAGGATGTCATAAATGCGCAACTTTCTAGGACGCTAAACATCCAATAAAGCATTTAAAAGAAGAAAAAAACTGCAGAGTGAAAAAATGACTTGAAAGGGAATATGAGCTCCAAACCTGTCTGATCCTCTAGAACATACAAGGGTGGTTTCATCAGGAATCTCGCCACCACCAATCTGAACAAAGCAAAGATGAGATAAAACTGAAATACTATTTGATTCATTGAACACTGGTACTTATGCCTTAGCATCCATACCACTCATTCCTCAGCAAAGAAGGTTAACTACTATTTCAGCCACAAGACATTGAGTCTTCCACTTAAACTGCAACTAAAGCGGTCACTGACAAAGCGGCCTACCTCTAACCCGCTGAAGCATTTTAATGTGTGTGCATCAGTACATTACTGATTAAATTAACTACCATCCATATTCTGCAACTCCATCTATACATCCTACATCATGTTATAATTTGAATTGCTTTTCATTACAGCTTCCCATGTGTTGCCCCCCAATATGAGAAAATGAGGATTACTAAGAACCAGGTGAGGACTCCATTAAGAAAATGGATGGAAGACTCAAAAGAATCCCAAAATCTTCTCAGACTTTGAAACCAAACTGATTCCCTTTCATTGAATCTTCACCACGGTCAAACAACTTTAACTTAATTCTCTAAGTTTTTTAGTTCTTTAAACAATTCATTAGTATTAACGTCGACTTGAGAAGCTCTGAACATAGTTGTATGCAACTATTAGCTCCCTAAAATGAGGGATTGTTCTCTTTTGGATCTTTTCAGCGCATATCGATCGCCCATACCAAGAGCTACGACAGGGAGTAGATCTCCATCGTCTCATCAAAATAGATGTTTGCCTATTCATTCACATGTTTTTGTAATATAAATTATTTACTTTACAGAGACGTTGGTATAAACACTTTCATATATTTATTTACTACTTTTTGTGAAACTGTAGAAGATTTAAAACATAGGTTCTTATCCATGGAAGAAACAAGTGAAAGACTAAATCACATTGGTACTTAAAGTGAAATTCTAAAGAAAGTTATATTATCATGGAAATGCAAAAACTTCCATCAAGTGTATTCAAGCAATTAGACTAGAAACATATGTTATAGTAACATACCAGGCAAATAGGCTTTTTAATCTGAATATTAGAAACGCGATGACTTCCACCAGCTCCTATTAAAATGGTATCACCAGGTCTATAGGTGATAAACTGGTCAGGTATGTTTTGCTGACTCTTCTACTACTAGTAATACCAAAGAAGTGTATGTACATCACAAACCTGGCAGCAGATACAGCAGACTCAATGTCATGGAAAACTCCAGGGAGTGGCGATAAATCCTTCACAAAAGGGTCGACTCGTAACCACAAGCGAGGGTGACAAGCCAGATATCTCCATCTGTGGCAAACGAGTGCTGTGTTATACCTATCTGCAAACTCAGACGAGATACACACACAAAAAGCACTGAAAACGGATTGCAATACGCAACAAACAAACAAACAAAAATGAAATCTTCGAAGCTTCGGACAAGGCATTACAGATAAGAAAACATATGAATTCAATTTAAAAAAAAAAAAGCGGTCTTATCAGTGAAGTTACATTGACATAAAGCTACAGAACCCTAACTGTGACCTGAATATGAGGATCTGGGGAATTTAAAGGACGCAAATTTGAGTCTAAAAGTTCAAATTTCTGACTGCTACAGAACCGTAACTGTTGTCTTAATATGATCTGGGGAGTTTAAAAGTCGCAATCTTTGAGTCTTAAAAAGTTTAGATTTGTGAGCAACAGAACCGTAAGTCTTGTCTGAATATGATCTCGGGAGTTTAGAAAATTGCAAATTTGAGTCTTAAGTTTAAAACTTTTGAGCTACAGAACCGTAATTGTGATCTGAATAAGGATCTGGGGAATCTAAAAGTTACAACCTTTGCGTCTTAAACGTTTGAATTTTGAGAAACAGAACCGTAATTCAGTTGGTGTTGATTCTAATTGGGAGAGACATTACAATCAATCAAGAGTAAAATTGAACAGAGAAAGATAAAAATATGGTTAAAACGAATTAGATAAAAATGGGTGTAAAGGAACCAAAATTTACCAGGAATTGGAGAGAGGAAGCTGAGGATGTGCATGAGGCAACCATCATCGAGATTATTAAGAGATGTGAGAAACTCATGCTTCATTCTCTTCTTTTTCATCCTCGGTTCGGTGAGTCGCTTGTCAAGCTTCGAGATTTTAGGAGTCTCCATGGAAGGAAGCAATCAATCAATGAACCCTAAACTCCTCGCCGACTCAATTATCTAATTACCATCCCTGGCCGCACTTCGACATGTTAACAACATCCTCACCGTTGGTTGTTTGATCAAGTTTGGACTATCCAGGTCTCTCCAATCTGCTCGGGTCAATTAAAAAAAAAATTAGAAGAAGAATATTCAGCTTAAACCGGAATAAATCGATTTTATTCATAAATTAACGTTTTCGGTTTAAAGATAACAACAACAAAAATATTATTCCGCTGCCGGGCTTTGAACCCGGATTTCATGCCATTGAAATTAACCTGTGTGCTACAGCGGATCTGTTGCTACCTTTGTTTCATTAATAATTATATATAATGAAATAAATGTTAAATGGGCCAAACAGACATATAGAAAGCCTCTCTGTCTATGAGTATATGTATGATTTACTTGAATTTGAGCAAAACTAACGAGAGTTTTTCACAACGTAGTTCTCATGGAGGTATTTGTAATTAACTAAAAGAGGTTCTCGACAAGAAGAAGAAGGAAAAACTTATAGTTACAAGAACAAGAGCGTCAGATGAAAGAGGAGATTGTTCCAAGAAATGTTGTCTCTACTCTGCTTAATTCCTCAAGCTCCTCTCTAACACTGCAACCTAAAACTGATTGGCAACAAAAGTAAAACCTCAGCATTATCAGTTACCAATAAATCCATATAACAACTGTATGAATGTAAGGAAGGAATAGTTTTTTACCGTCATAGATTTAACAACTTTCTTTAGTTTCCTTGTGATGCTTCAACAACCCTCTCTCACCAAAACAGTACTGCTGGATCCAGAGTTGGATGCATTCCCTAAATCAAGTGAACCTGCAGGTGGTGGTTCCTCCTCTTTTGCTCTCTGCTTATTTATGCGACTCTCTCCTGTGCTGCATTTAGGAAACTTCCCTTTGTCTCCAGTTCTCATCTTCGAAGAAGTTGGTGATTCTGGTCCTCCTTCCATATGCTTTGCTGCCGACATATCAAAAGGCCTATGAAAGAGCAAATGAGCCACAGTTCTGTCTGTGGGATTGGTCGCTGTTTCTGTGTCTAGCATCCCGCCGTATCTGTAATAACAAAAAACCAAGAGCTAGCTATGTAAACACACATACTGATTTTGATGATTATTAAGTTTATCTAAAACGCAATCACCTAACAAAAATAAATGACATCACACAAAAGAGTGTTCATGCATATGCATGTAGAGTTTAAACAATGCAGCATTTATATACCATATTTGATTAATATGCATAAATTTGTCTCACCTAAACCTGGATTTTTCTTCAGGAGTAACCTCCTGGTCATCCTGGCTAGTCTTATCACTAGTGTAGTGATGTCTCTGACCTGCGCTATCAGCCAACCGGAATAAGCTATCTCGTGTACAAGTCCTGGTTCCCATGTCCAACTGCAGGTCAATAAGGAGGTGTCAGTTACTCCCAACATAAAGGCCACCTACAATGTTACTGTAGGAGTATGGTTTCGTCCTTTTGTAACATGATAAACCAACCAACCATTTGAGTACCTTGGCTACAACATCCTGAAGCCGATAAAGAACAGAGAATTCTGATGAATTACCAACACCATCAGCATCAGCAAAGTTTCCAGAACCATCTGGTTCTAAAGATGAACTAGGATCAAAGGAAGCATTGCAGTTAGAGGAACCTGATGACAAAACTGTTGCTGTTGTTGTCTCTGAATGGCAAGCATTGCCTGCATTTGCTGCCTGCGCCTAAGTTTTTCTAGTTTTTCCTGTGGCGTCATTGTTGAAGGTCTTGCAGAGGCATCTGTTACCATATCTCGGTAGATAGCAGGAGCAGGATTGTAGGAAGGATGCATCAGGTGATTCTTAACATCAGGACGTTGGAACGATGAAGAATATGGATTTGTATGATTACCGAAACCAGAAGTAGTAGTAGACATGCATTGGTTTGGCATATGTGGATAGTGTGATGTCCCAGAACCTTGAGAGTGACTCTGCAGATTAATAGCCATAGCCATCAATGATGATGATTGTGATGTTGCCAACTGATTTACAAATTTTCCAGGTGAGGGTTGACTCTTATGCTCATGATACTGCTCAGGTTTTGGGGTTACGCCTACACTTTGGGATGACGGAGGACCATTGGCTTTTCCAGTCAATGGAAATTGCTGGTTCTCTTGGTGCTCAATCTCAGTTCTAATATCCAATCCTAGATCTTGAGAGTCCAAAACTGATGGTAGTTGTTTTGATGGACTACTGGATACATCTTTAGAAGAAGTCCATAACTCATCAGTACCGCTGAGACTGCCATCGCCAAATATAGGGACATCATTGCTGCAAAATCACCACTTGTGGGGATATTGTGTTAGATAGCGAGAACAATAACCATTAGAACACAAGGTTTACCTGAACATTCGGTCAAGATCATCAAAGCTACCGATGTTAACCCACCCGTACTCGTCAAAATCACCTTGCTCTGGTGAAACAGGGGTGAGTGAGCACACGTAACTTTTAACATGATGTAGATTTGAAAGAAAACATACCCAAGCAAAAAACAGCACTGTTTCAAGAAACGCACCGACCTGTCTTTGAGCTATATGATCTGGCTGGCTCAGCTAAGCATTTGGAAAGTTCAGCAGCCGCACTCGAACCTGGATCTGGATCGACACTATGGCCAGAACTGCTTCCCAGTTGACTACTATCATAGAGGTCAGTTTTACTCTGCTCAGCTGGTTTAACGGCCTTGTTAGATTCGTTGCTCTGTTCCTTCCTGTGAAGTTGTTGTTCACTTGTTACTTTTAAAGGAACAATATGGTCGCCTGACTCACCCTCATCACCCCATATCATATCAGTAAGCTGATATAAAATAAATAAATAAATAAACAGGTTAAGTATATAACACAAGTAAAAGACAATCTTCCCCCAGTCATTAGTCTATCTACTACTCATATGATGACTAGTATACTCAACCACCATACCCTAAATCCAAACTAACTCCTGAAAAGCTCACATCTTTATTTATTTATTTATGTGGCCAATGAACTTTGAGGCTTCCTCCCTAATTTGTAACCAATTCAAGTTTCTTCTATCATATTCAGAGTTGGATGTATTATGGCAAAAGATTTGAGACTTTTTTTACCTCTTCTTCGTCCAAATCAAACATGATTAGAGAAACAGAGTCGAATCATATAACCCCAAATCACGCTCCCTGATTGCTACTCCACACATCCCCCCCCCCCCGGACTCCACCACGAAAACAAAACAATAAAGATTAACAAGTCTCTTTAACGTAATTCTGAAGAGTAATTAATTAAAATTAAACGGAGATTAAAAAAAGAGGAAGCTTTCAAAAAGAAAACCTTTAGAGATTCATTCAGAAGAAAACATTCATTCGAGTTCAAGTCATTGAATTTATTGTGGGAAATGGAAAATGAGAGTTACAAAATAGACAGTGTGGAAGAAAGAGTTTTCGGGTGAAGAGTGGGTCTCGTTTTATAGGAACTGTCACGTGTGGCGGACAAAGAGTTAGGCGTCGTTTGGATGCCACCTCGGACGAGCGGGCGTATCTAAACATGTGGCTGACAGACGCTCTATTTTAACTTTGCTATTTAAAAGAAAACTTAAAAAACAAAAAAAAACTTTATTTTAATGTCATGGTTTGTTTTGAAGAAACAAACAACAATATATAATTTATTTTATAAAAAATATAATTAAAAAAACTAATATATACTCCATCATTTCAAAATAATATATATTTTAAAAAATTTATAAATATTTAGAAAAAATATTAAATTTTAATTATAAATGCATTACTTACTTTTTATTATTAAATATATCTCTTTAAATTTAATAAACACAGCTAAGTTCTACAAATTTTGAAATTTATCATTTTTATCTAACTAAAAAGCACTGTAAATGTAAAAAATATTTTGAAACAAATTTCTTTTTTAAAAACATAAATCATTTAAAACAGAAAATGTATTTTTAACATTTGTATTAATATTTTCCCTCAAATAGAAACTTTTTTAGTTTCATAACTTTAAGATTGGAAGTTCCAATTTGGAACCAAGGTTGATCTTTTGGTCTGGTGGGGTATAAGTTTATAGAAACCACTTGTTTTGGTTTTTATTTGTTTGATATCATCCAAGTTAATGAAAATAAAAACAATCAATAGTCTTTGTTAAAAAGAAAAACAATCAATTGTAGTTTTATGATCATTACTTTGCATGATTACATTTTTAATACTTTTATCAATAATCTATTGTATGATTGTATCATTTATATTTTGATTTATGATACTGATGTTTTGAAAACTGATTTGATTGTATCTCATTTATCTGAATAATAGAGTAGATTATTTACTTGCTAACAGTGTTATTTAAATAATATAATGATTATGTACTTCCTAACAGTGAAAACGACTATGTTCAACGACCATGTTCATTAATTACAACTTTTATGAATATAGACAAAACTAATTAACTCAAAATAAATATATAGTAGATTGAAAAATGTAAGATTGTTCAATCAATTAATTTTCCTTTACTATATTCACCAAATTAAAATAATCATGTCATATTTTGTATATTCAAATAAACTCTTACTCTTTCTTCAACATGTAATGGACGAATGTTGGTCTCACATGAATGTCATTGACATCTTCAACATGTAATGGACGAATGTTGGTCTCACATGATTTTATGTAAATATATAATTGCCAAAATGCGAACTATAATTAAATTAAGGGTGCTTTGTATTAAATAATAAATTTAATGTTATTAAAATTTTACTTTTTCTAAAGAATCCAATGTTTTGAATTTGTTATTTGATAAACAATTTAAATGAGTCTATTATAGTGAATTTTCTTATTTTAATGTTATTAAGATTTGTTATTTGTCTATTTTAGTAAGTTTTCTTATTTTAAAAATCTTAAATCTTATAGTTTTAAATGAGCTTCTAAGATAATTTAACAAAAATCATTTAAATACCGAATTCAATTAAAATCATCTAAAACCTTAAAAATAAAATGACTTCAAATGATTCAATACGCCCCTTAGATTCATTTCTTTTTCTGGCAACCATATACACGCAACAATGAGTTAATTATATATATATATATATATATTTCTTTTAATGTATATTTCAGAACTATTAATTTTCAGTCACTTGGTTTAATGTTCTAAAGTGCATCATGTTCTAGCACTTTGAATGATACAAAATTAATTTGTGTTTAGAAAATGAAATATGAATTTAGTAAAAAGGTGTTTTAGAATCTATAAGAGTAATCATCTCTGCATATGCGATATTGGTCAATGGTCAATAAAACCAGAGGCAAAAGCGGCGTGGAGGCATTACGTTACATGCAGAAAGGCCACGTAATGAGACGACTCTGTTTTCACACAGCAGTGAGAAGAAGAGAAGAACAGAGAAAATACAGGAGATGACGCCAGAGAGCTTGATAGCGTCGGCGTCGATCAACATAGGACTCGCCATCCTCGCACTCTGGCTCTTCTCTGTGCTTAAGAAGCAGCCCCGTAACGCCATCATCTACTACGCTCGCCTCCTCTCCGATCGCCACCGCGCTGATCTTCCTCTCCACTCCTCCTTCTCCCTCCCTCGCTTCCTTCCTTCCGTCGCCTGGATCCCACGAGCCTTCCGTGTCCCCGAGGACGACATCCTCCGTCGCCATGGCCTCGACGCTCTCGTCCTCATGAGGCTCTTCAAATTCGGGTGAGGATTTGGTTTCATTAGATATGTATGATAATGTTTAAATGGAGAATCCACATGTAGTTAGTTAACATGTTCTTGTCTTGGAATGTTTTGCAGAATCAGGTTCTTCACGTTGTGTTCTTTACTTGGAGTGTCACTGCTTCTTCCCGTTGATTATTACAGTGAGTCGGATTTACCTACGAGAAAGGAGTACTCGATGGATGCTTTCACAATATCAAATATCACACGAGGTTCTAACAAGTAAGCCGTATTTTATTTTCTTGCATCATCTAAGAATTGTTTTCTTGAGATTTCTTATCTGTCTTGAAACTTTCTTAGGTTGTGGGTGCATTTCTCATGCTTGTGGTTCATATCATTCTATGCATTGTTTTTGTTGTATAAGGTAAGTTTTTACTCTTGTCTTTCTACATAATTAGACAATCTTCATTCAATTTATGACAGTTTGTCATCTAGGAATACAAAGAGATTCTTGTGAAAAGGCTTCAACAAATGAGAGAACTCAGTCATCGTGCTGACCAGTTCACTGTTCTTGTCCGGCAAGTTCCACTCTGTCCTGAGCATAAGACTCGTAGCTGCGGTGTTGATCACTTCTTCTCTAAACATCATCCTTTCAGTTATCATTCGCATCAGATGTTGTACGACGGGAGAGATATTGAATACCTTTTGGTATGGTTTACCACAATACAGACTTCTCTCCACTTTTTTTTGAACACATAATGAAGACTTCTCTCCATTGTCAAGTTTTTAGCAGTTTATCTTCCTCTGAAAAAATGATGGTAAGATCATATATGTATAGGGAAAGCAGAAGAAGCTTAAGACAGAGCTAGAAGAAAAGAGAGAAAGAGAAGAACATAAGGAGATATCCATTTCTGATGAAAAGTTTCGAGAAATTGCCCATAAGGTTTCACACCTTCAAAGTGAAACTATGCTCACAGAGAAGGTACTTTCTTGTGGTCAGAGTTCTTATGTTTATAGTGGCTTGTGCTCAAAACTAGAAAACTGTGATCCTAGAATTATTACAGTTACTTGCATGAATCCTGAAGAGTAGTTATGTGACAGACAATAGGGAACATCTAAATGCTAATGAAATTCCAGAACCAAAACTATAGCAAGAGACTGCATGGCAATATGACCAAAACAGAGTAGTTTGTTAAATTTGGCATATAACACGTTAAGAAAGGTGTATACTGTACACTGCTACTGTATTTTGCTTTTTTATCTCCATGAAGGAGTTACCTGTTGCGTTTGTCACCTTCAAATCACGAAGAAGTGCTGCACTGGTAGCTCAAACACAGCAGCACTCAAATCCTCTAGAACTGATCACTGAGATGGCTCCTGAACCAAGAGATGTGTCATGGAGAAATCTTGCTATCCCTCAAAAAATATTACCTCTCAACAAGATCGGTGTCATCCTTGCAGCAGCAGCACTTACAATTTTCTTTGCTATTCCAGTCACAGCTGTCCAGGGAATTGCAAAGTATGAGAAGCTTAAGAAATGGTTTCCTCCAGCCATGGCTATTGAATTCATGTAAGGTTTCTTTTTTTTCTGAAGAGCCACAGACATTTAGTAGTAACTTTAATAAAAATTGAATTAAAATTGAAGTAATTTGGGGCATATTTCTACGTCTATTACCTCAAAAGAATTTGGGGGCTAAGGGCTTTGCTTCTCCTTCACTATTATTGTTCTCATAACTTAAACATATTGTTTTGTGTCTTGATTTGAAAATACACTAACAAGGTTAAGTTGGTTACTTGCAACAGACCAGGGCTCAGCTCAGTTGTGACAGGTTACCTCCCAAGTGCAATACTCAAAGGTTTCATGTACGTTGTCCCCTATGCTATGCTTGGAATGGCTTATCTCGGCGGTTCTATCTCGAAGAGCAAAGAGGAGATAAAAGCTTGCAATATGGTCTTCTATTTCCTAGTGGGAAATGTTTTCTTCTTGAGTCTCATTTCTGGTTCATTGCTAGATGAAATTGGAGAATATTTCACTCATCCTAGAGACATTCCTAGTCACCTTGCTGCTGCTGTTTCGGCCCAGGTAAAGCCTATACCGTGTCTACAAGAATATTACAATTCTAGAATCGGATTTTCTTACTTGCTTTTGTGTAACAGGGGGAGTTTTTCATGACATACATCTTGACAGATGGGCTGTCTGGATTCTCATTGGAGATTCTTCAGCTGGGGCTGATAACATTTGATATCATAAGATCATGCACTTACGGAAGAGCAAAAGAGAACAACACTTATCTCTTTTCATTTCCGTATTTTAGGGTTATTCCCACAGTGTCCTTATCGATACTGATCGGTATGATATATGCAGTGGTTGCACCATTGATGCTGCCTTTCCTAGTTGGCTATTTTTGCCTTGGATACATTGTCTACTTCAATCAGGTCTAGCTTTTCTTAAAACCCTCTTAAGATCTTAGATTGACATTATTATATAACTCTGTTTTCGAATTTTCCTCAGATGGAAGATGTGTACGAGATGACATATGATACTTGTGGTCGATTCTGGCCAATCATTCATCATTACATCTTTGTATCAATAATACTTATGCAAGTCACCATGGTGGGTCTCTTTGGGCTTAAGTCAAAACCATCTGCAGCAATTGCGACTATACCTCTCATATTGATCACTATAGCTTACAACGAGTACTGCAAGATCCGCTTCCTCCCATCATTCAAAAATTTCACAATAGAGGTATTTAAATGATACTATATGGGTAAGCATGCTGGTTACTAAGTTCAGAAAGAATCTATGTTGTTTCTTGGTGCAGACCGCAGTTGAAATAGACGAAGTAGATGAGAAGAACGGGGAGATTGAATCGCGTTATGTAGATGCTGCGACTGCGTATAGTCGGAATCAACCTTGCTTACAGCGTGTAAGCATAGAGGAATCACCAACAAACTTGAACCAACCGTTACTTGGGACAGGTTCCATTTGAGGCAAAAATGTGACGAGCTGGTTTGAAACTTTTGTCTTCTCAGTATTATAAATAGATCATGGATGTGATGTGGGATTTTTAAGCTTCTCCACGTACGTCCTCATGTGTTACCACTTTGGATATAATGGTTACAAGTACATAGAAAGTGAAGGCTGTCTATATAAATTTCCATGGTCTAAAGAAATTATGGGTTTTAGTCTAGAAATTCTTGCAATATAAATCGAATTAAAACTTAATTTTTTTCTTAGATGCAACCATAACAGAGCATAAGCTAGCTTGCAACGTTCAGGAACCAGTCTAATAACTAAGTTGAATCTCTAGATTATTAGTATTCAGAAAGCAGCATTCAAATGAAAAAAGGGTAAAACCAGAGAGTAGTGTTTTCTAAAGAAAAATCTAAAATACTAATAACTTGATCTCTACGTCAAGCAACCTAGTCGACCAGCAGAAACCCATCATCAGCAGAAGATTTGTTCTTTTTCTTGTCAACTTCAACTTTGAGATCCGAGACCATCAACTCAATGTTCTTGACGCTTTCCTCCAGTTGTTTGACCAGAGAACCATCAGCATCATCAGCCTTCTTCTTCTCTTTGGAGATCTCTTCCAAGCTCTCCAACTTGAATCGTAGACCCATGACATGTTCCTCGATTTGTTTGATTCGAGAGTCAAAGACACTAGTATCATACGTTTTTTTCCTCTCCAAGTCACCAAGCATTGTGTTCAAACGCAATTCCATCCGCGCAAGATTATTGACACGTTTGTCATCTGTTTTCTTCCTCTCCAAGGAAACCTCACCAAGCTTTATATTCAAAGAGTCGAGCTTCCAGCCCACTTCCATCAGCTCAAGATTCTTGACACGTTCCTCTACTTGTTGGGCACGATACTCATTAGCCTCATCTGAAAAGATCCTCTTAATGGAAACCTCATCAAGATTCAGCTCAAGATTCTTGACACGTTCCTCCACTTGTTGGGTACGATACTCATTGTCATCATCCCATATCTTCCTCCCAGAGGTAACCTCGTCAAGCTTCAGCGCAAGATGCTTGACAAGTTCCTCGAGTTGTTGGGCTCGAGACCCATCAGCATCTGTTTTTTTCCTCTCCAACGTAACCTCCTCAAGCTTGGACTTCAACCAGTCCAGCTTGAAACCTACGTCCATCAGCTCACTCAGCTCGCTGCTGGCCTTGCTCAGTCTAGTCTCTGAAAGGCTTTTTGGAGGCTTATTGAGTGTTTTAATGACCCTGAGGAGGACGTTCATGTATGCTGTCTTCACTTCTTGTTTCGTTGGTTTGAAATCTTTTGCAATGTCTGGGTGCTCTGTGAATATCTTTCCCACTTTAGTAACCTGAGAAGCAAAAACTTGAAAACCGTTGATATCAATAGTCTTCTTCTTCTCGTTCTCGGATACATCTCCACCTTCTCCATCAACTTTAATGTAGACTTCAATGATGAGTACATCCTTCTCCAAAAACCCTTTTTCCTGAAACTTTCTTACAGGTAAGGTCTTCCGGAAACCCCATGATGGATTCTCAGCGCAAAACTGTCTGCTTGATGGTGCAACTGGTGTTCTGTGGAGTTCTTTGTCGGATTGATTCAACAAAACAAAGTAGTAGCTAGCACCCCTTTTCCATCCAGTTCGCACCGTTGTGGAATTTGCAGCGCAAAGGTACAAATTCAAGTGACCATCAGAAATACAATCTCCCGTGGGATAAATTCGGATTTTCCATTCGCATCCACCGCTCATGAATGTCTTAGACAATATGACAGCTTTCTTCTCTGAGAAGTTTTCTATCTCAAACCTAAAACTAGGCTTTTGGTTCCACATATCTAAGCAAACCTTTTCCTTTTCCTAGTTTTTACTAAAGTGGACAAAATATGAACTTCTCAGAAACTCTCTGTTGCCGTGGTAAAGAAGCCTTGCGTTTATATAGAGGGTGGCTAGGTTAAAACTTCTCAAAAGCCCTAGCCCCAAAGGTAAAACTAATTAAAATTTAATTTTGTCTGGATAAAAACTAATTAATTAAAATACAAAGTTGAAATATCGTATCAAAAGATTGCAATATGATCTCGGTTTTAATCTGGTAACTACTAGTATAATTAAAACCGAATAACTCGAAGTCTAAACCCATGGAAACCAGAGATTTTGACCCTTAATTTGTCGGTTCGGTTAGATTTAATATTTTTCCTACAGCTGAAATTTTGTGTAGGTAAGGTTAAGGATTGTTTTATGCCGAATTATTAGCAAAAGAGTTACTGAAACCTAACCTAATCTCTTCAGTTTAACTTTAGTTGTGATTCTATCTTCTTCTCTTACCAAAAGAGCAGTCATCAAACTTCTTGTGCGCCGCGTACGTTATTATTTCCCATATTCAATCTTCACCTTCTTCACATCTCTCAGGTTTGGTTTGTCCCCAAATATAGCGTAAGATTGGTAACTCTTATTGTTCTAAATTTCACAGCTCGTAGAAACATAAACCTATATTTTGTATAAAACCGTATAGAGATTTCGAATCCAACTTTTCTCGAGTTATGAGATTAAGGTAAACGAAACCCAGTAGTAATTGAATCCTTTCGATCTGGATTAAGTAGAAAACCCTAGTTTGAGGGCTATCTTCAGCCGCACGCCATTCAGAATCAGCTCTAGGTTTGCAAATTAGTTGTTAGATAATATGAATGATGAACATGTAAATAAAAAAATCTAGGGAAAAAAAATCCAATATTTTACATGATTTTTATTACTCATCCGCTTTTTAAATTCATGTCTACTCTCCCATGAAAGGGAGTCCAAGTGGGAAAGACTCTTCAAAAAGTTCTTCATCATCCAGAGCCAAGGCTGCTCCTAAGAAAGCTTCTTCCTACACTGACATCGATCTTCCTCCTTCTGACGATGAAGAGCAGAGACAGGCGGAAGCAAAGACAAAGCTGAAGAGCGAGCAAAGGCATCTTGATATCTCTTGAGACTGATAAGGAACGGAGGAAGTTAGAGATGAAAGAAAGAGCAGCTCTACAGGATATAGAGCTTGCAAAGATGGAGGCTTTGAATTTGAAGGACGACCATGAATGGATGAGATGTTGTGGGATTTTTAAGTTTCTCCACGTGTTGCCACTTTGGATATAGTTTAGTGAAAGCTGTCTATACAAACGGCCAGACGTAGTAATACTATACATTATGCTTCGAGATAGCATGGGAATGATAGAATTTAATATTTTTATGAGTGGTTTAGAATGAAAATGTGCAAAGATTATCCAAAACACAAGCGAACTCTTGGGGATATTGTCAGATGAATAAACAGAAAAACATACATTTTTACCAAAATAGAGGAGCTATATTTTGATTTATAAATTTATCTTCTTGGGCCTGAGGCCTCTTTTATGAAAAAATTCAGTTGCTCAAAAAAAAAATTTATCTTCTTGCAAATCTGAAGTTTATCATCTATGTCAACATACTACAACCCATCTTCATGTATTTTTTTCAACCCAACTATGTACTTCTTTTGTTCATCCCATTGCCCGCATATCCGTTCACATTTTTTCTCTAGTTGCTTGATCTTTTCCTCGTAACCGTTATCAATCATTGTCTTACTCCCTGTTTCTTTTCCAAGCCTCTTTATTACCTTCGTCAGAATCTATTGAAAAAACAAAGATCATTTAGCTGATTAGTAATGAAAATTCTAAAGAAAGTAGATAATTAAAAAAGAAAAGAGTCTTAAGAAAAGAAATGGGTAAGGGTCTAATTTTGATTACTTTTATAGAAGTTTTTAAACTGTCCTGACTTGTTTGGTTGTCAACAAGTTCACCACTGGCAGTAGTTTTGTTCCTCAACTTCTCTGTGTCTTTAAGGCTCCTCAGCAGATCATGTATTCCTTTGCTGCTGCTTGGAATTCTGCTTTGAGTGTAACTGAACTGAATGATTGGTAACCCGTAAAAGTAAGTATAAATGCTAATCTTGTGATATGAATGAAGACTATTAAAAAGTAACAGTTGTAGCACCTCCCACTCCCAGTTTCTTTGTTTGAAATAAATTCTTTTTTGACCCAGATCATTGTTTTCCGGGGGGTGTTGTTCTTGTTCCTGCTGCTGTTGTGTTTCTCCTATCTGGTTTAGTATCCTCTTTTCTTGGGCCAGGCTTTTACAACCATGCAGCATCAAGAATTGCTTGCAATATATATAGACAGACATATTTATAATATTATTAGCATAGTTAACAGAAAAATTGTCGTTTGATCATGTAAGGATGATTCTTTCCTTTTTATTTATCTCAAATACTATTATTTTTACAATGAGAAAACAAAAATGATATTAATTGGTTACGAGGGCTTACGCAATCAGGCTTTTCGGTTCTTCTTTGCGTTTCTTCTGTTTTATTCAGTTTTTCAAGATCATTCTGCAGTTTCTCTCGCAGATTCTTGTAGTATATGATACAGTTTTCAGCTTGGCCACTACGGTAATTAGAATGTCTTCTTTTAATGTAGGAGCTATACCTGTTTGACTGTCCAAAAATTTCACTAATCTTGTTGTATATAGCTCATCTTTTCAGCTTAGTAAAAACAGTACAAGGTATCATAATTCTGTTATATTTGTAGATGCTTATTCGGGTTTCTAGGTAACTCTTGCAGGTGTGTTGATAATCCCTCTCCAGCTTTTTCAGATGCTTCTCGGCTTCAGAAACTGACATATGCACAACTGGGTCTGCGCAGGGTGACACCTTTTCATTATAGTTGCCTCCGGTGCCAATAGAGTTGGATATATCGTTGGTATTGTTGAGCAGAGTAGAAGCGTCCATGTCACCGAATTCAAGAATTTCCAGAATGCTATTTTTGTTGAAAACATTGCTTATTTTGTGTCCTTATATGAAGAGAAAACCATATAGCTTGAATTAGGAAACATATCACAATTGATTATCCAAACTCGTGCACCCCACGCCAAGGAAGTCAATGGCTCCTCCCTGAAGAAAACTTCGACATATTCTCTTGTTTAATAATATTTGTTAAAAATCGATAATAATGAGAGAGAAGAAGTCATAGTTTGACCAAAGCCACACCACTGAAGTCAGTTATGTTTGGTAAACAAGGTTTTTAATACAAGTCAAAAAGTTATTTGTACAATCTATGGTTGCATCAGATACAACAAATAAATTTATTTGATAGTCTTAAGTTTATTTGATAGTATGGTCAATTGTTGGTAAGAACTAAGAACCACTTGGGCTGGTAACATGCATAACATTCACAGTGCTGACTTGGTCTTGGGACTTGGTCTAGAAAAGCACTCTCATAATTCTTTTCAATGATCCAGTTTTGAGATGAACTAAAATATTTGCAGAATTAATCGACTGAAATTAAAGATCTGGTATGTGAAGTTCAATGTGATTATATGAAAGAGAGATAAGTCAGTTTGAGCAAAGCAGCGCTTCAAATATTGCATCAGAATGTGTTTTAACTTTTAAGTTTACTCTGTTGATATATATAGGGTTGGCTTTTAGTAAAATTCTCTCTGTTCAGAACCAATGTGAGGGAGATGCATTGAAGAAAATGTTTGAATCTATTCGAGAATGATTTGGCTACTTATACCGATCTGGTACCGAAATGTTATAAAAGTACATCTGAAGAAGCAGAGGTGCATCATAACGTGAATACATTATAGAAACATCATGATATCTTATTCTTCTTCTGTTCCTCAGAATAGATCTTAGCATGTCTTTGAAAGTTTGAACTGATCGTAGAAGTATACATCTCTAAAGTCACCCTTGTCGGCAGCCTCTTCTTTGTGAAATAGTTTCGTGCCTCGGCCTGAAATTTTTCTTTAAGTCGAGTATGTATTTTTTTCTGCATCTTGTTTCCCACCTATGCACTCATATCCATTACTTGGAGTGGGGTTAAGAGTAAGGACAACTAGTTGCGAGAGTTTGTTTCACTTTTTAACAAGGGGGTTTTCTCTTATATAAGAGCATGATTATTGCAAAGGTCCTTAGCAAAAGTCCTTAATACACATATATGTATATATATATGTATATGTATATATTATATATGCGTATATAATTGTTTGCTAAGAACTTTACGGAAACCGAAACCAAAAGTTTCTTAATTAAAAAACTTTCGGTTTCGGTTTTCGTAAAGTCCTTAACAAACCATTATATACGCATATACAATATATACATATACATACATATACATATATGTGTATTAAGGACTTTTGCTAAGGACCTCTTTTCCCGCATATCCATTCTTTTTTCTCTCGTAGATTCTTAATCTTCTCTGTATACCCTTGTTGCACCTTTCTTTTATCTCGAAAATGTTATGATTCTTCTATTTTTCTTTCTCCAACTCTTTGATCACCTTTGCTAGATGAATCTACTGACGAACAATGATCATACACTCACTATTGATTAGTAGGAAATAATCACATGTAGGCCTAATCACATGTGTGAAAGAGGATCTATATATATTTATATGTGTGTGATTCTTTATTGCTTTTATTACACTAGTTGTAGAATTTTGTATGCTGTCCTGACTTGTGGTGTTGTTTACCACCAGTGAACCTTTCTCAGTAGCTTTTTCTCTCAGTCTGTTTGTCTCCTTGATTTCACTCAACAGATCGTGTACATGTTTCTTGCTGCTAATCCTCGGAACTTCTTCTAGGATTCGGCGGAACTGTTTGATTTGTAATATGGACAAGTAAATTTTGTTTGTTCGGGCCGGTTAAGAATTGTTTCATGTGACTTTGGGCCGAATATATTTATAAAAGGGTTACGAAAGCCCAAACTCTTCAGTTTTACTTATATCGTAATTATTCTTATTCGTCGTTGTCTTCATAACCACAAGAACAATCTTCTTCTTCATACACTTTTGCGCCGCGTTGTCTCTCTCTCTCAAAAATCCGAATTCTTCCAGACAGAGATTCCGTTAATTCCAACATTCAATCTTTCTGATTACACATCTCTCAGGTTTGTCTCCAAATCTCAAAGCAAATTAAAGTTAAGATTAGTCCCTTTCTGTTCGTAGCTCACAGCTCCGTAGAAGCCTTAACCTAGATTTTGTCGGAATATCCATGTATGTGATCTAGTGTACATATATAGATGTCGGATCCAAAATTAGCTCAATTAAACGAAACCCAGTTGTAATTGAATCCTTTCGATCTAGATTAAGTAGAAACCCTAATTTCAGAATCAACCAGCTCTCTGTTTGGATCTCTCTGTTTGGAAAATAAAAATCCAATTTTTTTATTACTCATCTGCTTTTTTTTATTCATGTCTTAATCTCAGATACTCAGATGGGTAAGAAGAAGTCAGACGAGAGTGCCCCTCCCGTGAAGGGGAAGTCAAGTGGGAAAGACTCTTCTAAAGAGACCAAAAAGGAGAAGCTTTCCGTCTCTGCTATGCTTGCAGGTATGGATCAGAAACCTGATAAAGCACCCAAGAAGGGTCCTTCATCATCCAGAGCTAAGGCTGCTCCCAAGAGTGCTTCCCCTTACGATGACATGGATCTTCCTTCTTCTGACGAGGAAGACGATGGAGATTCCGATGAGGAGCAGAGACAGGCGGAAGCGAGGAGGAAGCTGAAGAGCGAGCAGAGGCATCTAGATATCTCCGTGACCGATAAGGAGCAGAAGAAGCGAGAGATGAAAGAGAGAGCGGCTCTCGAGGCTATAGAGCTTGCAAAGAAGGAGGCTTTGAGGGACGACCATGATGCCTTCACTGTTGTTATTGGAAGCAAGACTTCTGTGCTTGAAGGGGAAGACACGGCTGATGCTAATGTTAAGGATATAACGATTGAGTCTTTCTCGGTCTCTGCTAGGGGTAAGGAGCTTTTGAAGAATGCTTCTGTTAAGATATCGCATGGGAAGAGGTATGGATTGGTCGGGCCTAATGGGATGGGGAAGTCTACTTTGTTGAAGCTTTTGGCGTGGAGGAAGATTCCGGTTCCGAAGAATATCGATGTTCTTCTCGTTGAGCAAGAGGTGGTTGGTGATGACAAGAGTGCTTTGCTGGCAGTTGTGTCCGCCAACGAGGAGTTGGTTAAGCTACGGGAAGAAGCTGCAGCTCTGCAGAACTCGTCTTGTGACAACGAGGATGATGATGATTCTGGTGAGAAGCTTGCTGAGTTGTATGAGAGGCTACAGATATTGGGGTCAGATGCTGCTGAAGCACAGGCGTCAAAGATTCTCGCTGGGTTAGGTTTCACGAAAGAGATGCAAGTGCGTCCGACTAAGTCGTTCAGTGGTGGATGGAGGATGAGAATATCGTTAGCTAGAGCTCTCTTTGTGCAGCCTACTCTTTTGTTGTTAGATGAACCCACCAACCATCTTGACCTGAGAGCTGTTCTCTGGTTGGAGGAGTATCTCTGTCGCTGGAAGAAGACGTTGGTTGTTGTTTCCCACGACCGTGACTTCCTCAACACTGTCTGCACGGATATTATACATTTGCACGACCAGAATCTCCACTTTTACCGTGGCAACTTCGATAGTTTCGAGAGTGGGTACGAGCAGCGACGCAAGGAGATGAACAAAAAGTTTGAGATTTACGATAAACAGGTTAAAGCGGCTAAGAGATCTGGGAACCGTGCTCAGCAGGAGAAGGTAAAGGACAAGGCCAAGTTCACTGCGGCGAAAGAAGCATCCAAGAGTAAGGGAAAAGGTAAGGCGGTGGATGAGGATGGTCCAGCACCTGAAGCTCCGAGAAAGTGGAGAGACTATAGCGTTGAGTTTCATTTCCCAGAACCAACCGAGCTCACTCCTCCTCTCCTGCAGTTGATCGAGGTTAGCTTCTGCTACCCGAATAGACCAGACTTCAGGCTCTCAGATGTTGATGTGGGTATCGATATGGGTACAAGGGTCGCTATAGTTGGGCCTAATGGAGCTGGAAAGTCCACTCTTTTGAATCTTCTTGCTGGAGATTTAGTTCCGAGTGAAGGTGAAGTGAGAAGAAGCCAGAAGCTGAGGATTGGGAGATACTCTCAGCACTTTGTTGACCTGTTAACAATGGGGGAGACACCAGTTCAGTATCTGCTCCGCCTTCATCCTGACCAAGAGGGATTTAGCAAACAGGAAGCTGTGCGTGCTAAGCTAGGCAAGTTTGGGCTACCGAGTCACAACCACTTGACTCCGATCATGAAACTGTCCGGTGGACAAAAAGCTAGAGTTGTGTTCACCTCGATCTCAATGTCGAAGCCACACATTTTGCTTCTTGACGAGCCTACGAATCACTTAGACATGCAGAGTATAGATGCGTTGGCTGATGCGCTAGACGAGTTCAGTGGAGGAGTTGTGCTGGTGAGTCACGACTCTAGACTTATATCACGCGTCTGTGAGGATGAGGAGAAGAGTCAGATTTGGGTTGTGGAAGACGGAACTGTGTCTTTCTTCGATGGCACGTTTGAAGAGTACAAGGAAGATCTGCAAAGAGAGATCAGAGCAGAGGTCGATGAGTGATGTCTTGTGTTGTGTTGTTGGCTTTTAAAGGTAAAACTGAAAGCTCTTTATATTCTCAGACTTGGAAAAAGTTTTGGACTGAAGTTTATTTTATAGACATTGTGTGTGTTTTCTTCATCATATATACGTTAATGACATGAAACCATATACGTTTTCCCCATGTTACATAGTCGAGTGTAGTATTATGTTTTGGGGGAAGCAAGGATATGTCTTTCATTTTTTATTTCATGAATGTGTGTTTCATTGAGCATAATAAACAACAATTCTCTTAATTTTGTTGTCTGAAAATTAATATCTTGTCTTAGTAGCCTCTATTCAGTCATTGTTCTGTACAGAAATCCATGAGCCTATTCTGTTTAAGTGTTTTAGTTTGTCTGTTGTTGATGCTGGGATAAAACTAGATGGTCAGAGTCAGCTAAAATTAAAAAAAGTACCAAGATTTTATTCATAACCTTAATATATTCATGGTCTTCGTAACTTAACAATTTTGATTCTAAAAATAGATGGTCTTCGTAACTTAACAATTATAAAAGAGTGGTTGCCCAATTGTAACCTTAATATATTCATCAAAATTGTTTAAGATATTGTAATATCCAATTTGGGTTATATGTATTTGTCTCGCTTGACAACTTATTCATCACAAAGCACAATTACAAAGTTTTCTCTTCATGAATCTTGTGAAACTTAACTATTCAGGTGAATATTAAACTCAATTATAGAATCAAAATTCCTACTATACAAGTAGTTAACTACATCTTTCTTGAAGATACAATTTTCAAAACCAAATGCATACACAGATGAGAGAATGATGACTAAAGCCAACGAAAACACAGATTCCGTTCCTGGCCTGCTGATCATATTATGTGTTTATGGCTTTGTGCGTCTTGGTAGCTATTTAATATTGGGTTTCTTGGATATTTTATAAATTATAAAAGCGCATTAGTAAGATTTCGAAGAAATGGAGGGTATAACAGCAAAATGTGAAGAACTTGTATAAGAAAGCTCCAACCAAAAATTTTAACCGCCAAGTCAAAAAAGTTCCCCCCCAAAAACTCTAAAATATTTTTAAAACTCCCACCAAACTTCCAAATTTAAAACGCTCATCCCATTCACTTTCAACCAGATTTAGTTTATTCGTCTCTCTCTCCGTCTCAGGTACACTCTTTATCTCTCTCCATCTACCATTCACTTCAGATCTGCTAGTATATTCTTCTTTTATAATCTTCTAATTCTCCAGATCTTGTTTTGGGCTTAGATCTAGAAGTGGGCAGCATCAACAGCGAGCGAACATGGCAGGCAAGGGAGGTAAAGGTCTCATCGCTACCAAGACCATGGCCGGTAACAAGGACAAAGACAAGGACAGCAAGAAGAAACCCATCACTCGCTCTGCTCGTGCTGGTATTCAGGTACCTCCCCCCTTCAAACCCTAGCTTCTCAAAGATGTTGAAAAGTTTACTTCTTTCTGTCTGATTACTGATGGGCAACTGTAATATGGTGTTCAAAGTGTTTGGTGTACATTGTTAAACGACTATTGATTCTAAAGTCAGAACCTTTTTGCTAATAACATTATTAGGCCGTGAGAAGTGTAGGACTTTCTTACCATACATGTTCTTTTAACTTGTATGGTGTTTCTCTTTTTTTTTTAAATTGTTTCAGTTTCCGGTGGGTCGTATCCATAGGCAACTCAAGACGAGAGTTTCAGCACACGGAAGGGTTGGTGCCACTGCTGCTGTCTACACGGCTTCGATTCTGGAGTACCTGACTGCGGAGGTTCTTGAGTTGGCTGGAAACGCGAGCAAAGATCTGAAAGTGAAGAGGATCACTCCAAGGCATTTGCAGCTGGCTATCAGAGGAGACGAGGAGCTCGACACGCTCATCAAGGGAACTATCGCTGGAGGAGGTGTGATCCCTCACATCCACAAGTCTCTCATCAACAAAACCATCAAGGAGTGATTTGTTTTCTTTAGGCACTGTGGGTTATGTGATATGCTAATTTAGTAGCTTATGGGTGTTTGTGTTTGTTTAGTCTTGGACTGCTTATCTTTTTCTTTAGTTTCCTTTGTTAGTGTATTGTGCTCTTTTGAACATCATCAGGTGTACATTAGTTAATCTGAACTCTTAGGTTTCTCGTTTGAGCTAACGTTGTCTTTGCTGCTAAACAACCGAAGGAGATGACCACTTTTAAAAATTGTATGTTAGTTGGTGCGTCAAGATACAACTAATGAGCCATCTATTATCGGCCCATATAAATCAACCACAATTTATAAAAAAAACGAAACGATTACTGTCTCTCCACTAACTGATAAACCTGTCCCCATTCTTGGTTGGTATGATGCTCGTAAGTATCCTTGCTGGTTTTTCCCTCCTTCCCATTTCACAGCTTAAAGATATATGCTGTGTATCTCAAATACATTCGCCATTGTCTAGTTTCTGTATAGAGAGACAACAACCTCCAGGTGTCGATGGTATGACGGGCCAATTTTTCCAGAAATTTTGGAACATCACGGGTCATCAGGTTACGCAGTAGGTGCGTAATTTCTTTGAATCTGGCCATCTTCAACCTGACGGGAACTTTACAGAGCTATCTTTACTGCCAAAGGTCCCTAATCCAAACCAAATGAAGGATTTAAGGCCAATTAGCTTATGTTCTGTGGTCTATAAAATTGTCTCGAAGGTGATGTGTGATGGGCTGAAGACTGTTTGCAACATATAATCTCACCAGCGCAAGGAGTTTTTGTTGGAGGACGCCTCATCTCTGACAATCTACTTATTGCACATGAAATGGTTCATGGCTTGAAGACCAACCCGTTGTGTAATCAGATTTCAGAGCCATTAAAACGAACATGTCCAAAGCGTATGATAGAGTGGAGTGGAATTTTTTGGAATCTCTTTTCTCCAAAATGGGTTTTCATACTACATGGATTGCTTGGATCATGAGTTGTGTCCGTTCAGTCTCCTCTTTGGTTTTATTGAATGGGCAATCGTATGGCTACATTGTTCCGCAGCGTGGCATCAGACAAGGGGATCCACTCTCTCCGTTTCTGTTTATTCTTTGCGCAGAGGCATTAATCCATACAATGAATCAGGGAACAGAGTGGACGGATCACATGCATGAAGATAGCGCCAAGTTGTCCAGCGGTTCAACATCTTCTGTTCGCCGATGACAGCTTTTTTCTATGTAGAGCTACTTTGGCTGAATGCTCTGAATTCTTACGTCGTCTAAAGCTTTATGGTGATTCTTCGGGTCAAGTCATTAATTTTCAGAAGTCTGCGTTTACCTTTGGTGCAGGTATTGATGTAACTATGAAGCATGTGTTGGCTGAGTTTCTGGGTATAGAGAATGAAGGAGGAGATGGTAAATATCTTGCCTACCTGAGTGCTTCAGCGGTTCTAAATAGAAGCTCCTCGCCTTTGTGGGAGAAAAGCTCAATAAGAGACTTAGAGGTTGGTTTGCTAAGAAGCTGTCTTTGGGTGGCAAAGAAATTTTACTCAAGTCTATAGCGATGGCTCTTCCTGTGTATGCGATGTCGTGTTTCAGATTGACAAAATATCACTGTCAAAAGATCATGAGCGCTATGGCAAGCTTCTGGTGGGATGATTGTGGTGAGAAGAAAAAGATACACTGGATCTCATGGAAGAAGCTATGTATATCTAAAGAGAACGGGGGTTTAGAATTTTGGGACATCAAAGAATTCAACCAAACTCTCCTGGCTAAGCAGGCATGGCAGTTACTGAACAATCCTGATAGTCTGATTGCAAAGATATACAAGGGAAGTTATTTTGCTAACCAGAACTTTATGGAGTGTGGAAAAGGCTCACGCCCTTCTTATGACTGGCGTAGCATCCTTTTTGGTCGAGATCTATTGAGGAAGGGTTTAATAAAGTCTATCGGAGATGGAGCCTCGACGTATGTTTGGTCGGAGAAATGGATTATGGATGAAGTTCCTAGAATACCAGTCAACAAACAAATTATGTTTGATGCGAACTTGAAGGTGAACGCTCTGTTACATAATGATGGGAGTTGGAATGTGGATGTATTAAACGAGCTGTTTCCCGTCAACCAAGTTCAACGTATAATTCAGCTTCCGGTCGGAGAGTCTTCAGATAGAGATATATGGGCATTTACTACGAATGGTTCGTACCCAGTCAAGAGTGGGTATACTTTAGCAGCTAAAGGTAAAAAAACAGAGGCCCACAGAGCTTGTGAATCCGATCATACTGTGCTGGAGTTGAAACGTCTGATCTGGAAGGTCCCGACCATTCCTAAAATAAGAAGTTTCTTATGGAGAGCCGCATCTGGTGCTCTTGTTGTTGCAGAGCGTCTGAACTCTAGAGGCATGAACGTAGATACAAGCTGCAAACTTTGTTCATCAGGCTCAGAATCTATCGCTCATGTTCTGTTTCATTGTCCAGTGGCGCAAGATGTATGGTCTCGTATGGGCTTTGTGCCGGTCAATTCCCAAAGTAATCTACATTTGGCAGAGCTGCTCTATTAGACACATAGTTGTCCCACATCGGTAGTTGGAAGGGATCCTTAGTAATATAAAAGATAGATGGACCACTCTACTTATCACCAATTGGTTTTAAGTGTGAAGTCCATCTAGTTTAACATGTTATCAGAGCCCGATCCACGCAGCCAACCGATCCACATCGATCTGGCCCAAAGTTGGCCCATCGATCTTTGCCCGAACATTCCGAGATTGACGCTCAAAGAACCATCATCTCGAGGGAGCGTATTAGACACATAGTTGTCCCACATCGGTAGTTGGAAGGGATCCTTAGTAATATAAAAGATAGATGGACCACTCTACTTATCACCAATTGGTTTTAAGTGTGAAGCCCATCTAGCTTAACATGCTCTTCCTCCATCTCAAGTTGATGTCAGAGGTGGTATTACCAGTAGCTCAACGTCAAGCTATTCCATGGATTCTTTGGACCATTTGAAAAAACAGAAACTCCATTCTCTATGCCGAGACTCAAATCTCCATGGACATTCAATTCCAAATTGCAGGAGAGGAAGCTAGACTGTGGAATGAGCTTAATGGTAATCAAGGGAATGATGCAGTCGGAAATGGCTTGTTGGAGGGCAGTAAGAAGTGGGAACCACCTATTCCTGGCTTTGTGAAATGTAACATCCATGCCAATTGGAGAAATTCAAAGCTACATAGTGGAGGTGCGTTTATCATCAGAGATCAATCAGGTAATGTGCTTCACCATGCAAGAGATGCGTTCACCTTCTCACTAAGCATGTTAACAGCAGAACTCAGGTGTCTTGAGTGGGCCTTGCAGAGTATGAAGGATCTTGGGTATCAGGAAGTGATCATTGCTTCTGATTTACATGACCTGTTAGCTGCAGTAGAGAAAGCACCAGACTGGCCTAGATTCCATATCAGGCTTGGAGAGCTCTGTGCCCAGTTTCCTGCAGTAGCTTTTGAATTGGAATTTTCGGCTTCAAACAGAGTAGTAAGGGAGATTGCGAAGAGTGGCTTCATCAACTTATCAACATAGAAGCCATCTTTTCTAGCTCGTAGATCTTTATTTTAAGATCGAACGTTTAAAACTTTTCTTTTTGTTGTATGGTCCCCATTTTTTATTTGATTAATGCAACGTAGACCTTTAAAAAAAACTGAAGATTTAATGTTAAATAGATTTTGACCCGCACAACCGGATATTTATTTTCATATATATATACATAATTAGTATATATTTTTAAGATTATTAACATATTTAATTATTTATATCATTATTTCATATACAATAATTTTATAGTTTTTATGATGTTAATTAACTAATTATTTCAAATCATCAAATATATATGTTGGTTATTATTATGTATTTAATTGTTCCTATTGAATTTGATTTTGATGATTAAACCAATATTTTATGCATAAAATGACATACTTGGAAATTATTTTGTATTTAATTTATTATGATCCCGATCCGTTATTCAAAGCGCTAGATTTCCTTGTAAAATTTGTTTTGTTTATTTAGTTTATATAAAAAAATTATTGTATAAATAAAAGTTTAAGATAAGTTAATTTTATACATGTATTATATAGTTTATTAATGTTAAACCATTCTACCAACATATTATATTTCTAGAATAATTTTTTTATATTTATGAAAATAAAATATATTAACTTATCAATTCAAAATGATAAATATTATTATAAATGGATAAAATAGGATATATTTGTTAGAAATTACATACTCAAGAATTATTTTGTATTTAATTTATTATGATCTCGATCCGTAATTCAAAGCGCTAGATTTCTTTGAGAAATTGTTTAGTTTATATGATAAATTACTGTATATATAAAATTTTAAGAAAAATTAATTTTTTATACATGTTATATAATTAAATAGAAATTAATATTGATTCCCAACAAAATCTTTGTAAATGTATTTTTGAAAAGTAATCATTTTAAGTTGCTATTATCATTAAAATATATATATATATATATTTTTTTTTGTTTATAAATCAAAACTAAATTAAATTAAAATTTCTGGTAATATTTTTTGATAACTAAAATTTAAATTAATCAATTTCAGGGAGAATTTTTAAAAAGATTGTTAAAAGATTTTGTTAGAATTTTCTTAAATAGATATTAATTTTTATTTTAAATAAAAATGAAGATATTAAATGATATTATAGTTAAGTTATGTACATTTTATAAAAAAATTAAATAATCAATACTATTAAAACAGAATGCCCTTTTTTGACCTTCTACTTTAATAATATTTACAGGTTTGTACCACTGGATTATTTTAAACATATGCTTTTTATTAAATACTATATTTACCGAAAATCCTTTTAATTAACTATTTACCGAAGATTGGGGACAGGTCTTCGTTTCAATCTTCGTTTTTGATTGAGATCTTTATGGGTCGGTTGCGATTCGGATGGTATGGTTAAAGGGAGTTCACTTTTTGTGGTTTTCGAATGGTTGTGACTCAAGATTTCTCAAGCTTCAGTATAGAAAAACGAAGGAGGTTCGGAAGATCCATGGGTTTGATATGGATTGTGGTAGGTTTTGTCGAGAATCATTCATGTAATCGCTGATTAAAGAGATGAATTACTGTAAAGGAAGAGTTTTTCTGAGGAATTTTTTGAACTCAATATTCTCCAAGGATTTGCAATCGGGATTCAAAAGCAGTGTACAGATTCGATTGATATTTTTAATTTCTTTGGTTATTCACTCTCATGATTGAAGTGGGGGAAGAAAATCTATTAGATGTAATGGCTTCCGGGATCACATCAAAGGTTTTCTAATCTGTTTTTTTTTCTGATGCAGGACATGAATTCAAAGGAAATACGAGTAAGAGGAGCTACCAGGTATTGGACTATAGTTTCTTTTTGTTGAACAACATTGTATTGGAGGACAGTTGTACGGTCCCTTTTGGTGTTTTATTGCTTTCCTTATACTATGTTTCTCTGTTGAATTTGCTATAATTCTAATAAGATATTGGTTCACAATTGATGGTTCTAAATGGTCTCTGATGGAATCGAATTTCAAATTTTGTTCATGTTTAATGGTATATGGATCATGTTTTACTATTCAACTTAAGGCTATATCTGTACTTGGTTTTTATTTTGACAATAAAGGTATAGTAGGCTCGACCCAAGTTACACAGTGTATGGTTTCTGGGAATGTACAGGTCATCTCTTTATTGTTGCAGTGCAGAAGAGTAATGGCATATGTTGGGTCCACTAATATATTGTGGTTGTCTTTTGGTGTTGGCACGTTATGTTTTTTGGGAATGTCATGGATCTGAACAGACAGAGATATAGAGTTTATATCCATTGTTTACGTGAGGTTAAGGCGGGGGGAAAGAATAAAGAAATCCTCACTGGAGTTTGGTTTCCTGAAACAATAATTATTCATGCTTTGGTTTTATATGCAGGAGTTTTATGCCAACTGACACAATTTGGTCTATTGAAGTGGCTGGTGATTTGGACAAGAGTGATGGAAGGGATAAGATTCAGTCCAATGAAGTATGGCTTATGATATTGGTTGAATTTTTGGTACATAATTGTTTTATTTAGATCCAGATTGTTTTGGAAAGAGTCGAAACAGCACTTACGTTCCCAAAATTAAACACATTTTATCTAATAATTGTCTGAGCTTTGTTGTGTAAGTTCATATATTGTTTGGGGTAAAAAGAATATAACTGGGTATTTGTTTCTTTTGTAAAAAATGACTATTTATTTCTTTGTATTTAGAGTGGTATATTTATATATTTTTAAACTGCACAACTGAAATAATGTGTTTAAATTGTATTGATATTGTTGTTTCCAACATATAAATACAAATTTTGCCTTTTTTATAAGATAGATTGATAGAAAACCTATGTAAGTGTGATAAAAGAGGTGATAAACTACAAATTGAAATTAAATTATTTAATCTATGTGTTCTATTAAATTAGGAATATGATCAGTTGATATTATTATGGAAGTATTATTTATAAAAATATATTTTACGGGTTTTAGTTTAACGGATTTTAAATAGGTTATTCGATTAAAAATATTTATTAAATGTGATTTTTACTTAAAGTTAGTGAAGACCATATTAATCTATTTACACACACACATATATGTATACATATTTAACAAAATATTTTTTAAAAAATTCAATAATTTTTCAAAAAATTTGTTCAGTTTTCGATACGGGTTGGATTTAATATTGGTTTTCGGATAAAATAATTTAAAAGTCGTCCGAGTATATATGCCAGATATAATAGATTATGGGACTTTGATTTTCGGGTCCATTCCAAATCATTTTTACATACGAATATTCTTTACTAATTATATTAGGTACCTATTAAAAAAATATAATATGTTACAAAATTTAAAAATAAAGTTTAAAATTAATTTCTGAAATACATATGACATAAGTGTATAGTTATGCAACTTGAAATATTTAATATAGTTATAAAAATTATATTAAAATATTAAACACAAATATGATTAAAAAATAACAAAAATATAAAAATTAAATTTCTCACAAAAATTAAAACAGAAAATATACCCGTCTTTTGAAAGGGCGGGTCAGAATCTAGTAGTCTAATTTAAAATATCACATATGAAAGAAGTTATGACTCCTTTTATTAATATATAAGATATTCTGGTTTTTGGAGATCATGAAGATTGGCCCACATCGATACTATGGAAACATGAATATCAAGAAATATTTGGAAAACTAAAATGATCAAAAAAGATACGGAAAAGATCCATAGAAATATATCTAATATTAATATGTATCTCTATTATTTATTGTTTTCATGTTAGTTTAGGAAATGAGGTTAGATTAATAGCTAAATAAATATATATGCACATTGTAACATTTTTTAGTACAGGTCAAATTGTCGATTACATCTTCGCATAATAAGGGATAGAATAATATTACATAGAATGACTAACTACATACACAAAAATTATTCTTCCTTTAGAAATCATACCCTAGACCTTGAGTAAAAACTTTTAACTTCGACTACTAGACAACAAATGTGTACTGTTTTATCAAAAAAAAAATGTGTACTGTAACATTATATTTTGAAAGTTCAATATAATATTTTTGAATATAGTCGTGTTTTCTACTTTCATCAATTTGTAATGTATCAGAAACTTTATTCCCAATCTTGATAGAATCAATTCATTTTATTTATTTTTGTTGTCCTTATTTCCTTTAGTTTTGTTTATTGATTTTTCTATTTTTAGTTTTATTAGTTTTGACTAAACAAAAAGTACGACATGAACATATTTTGGTACGCTGTTTTGATTTTTTTTTTACTATTTAACCATGTTACTTGATTGTACAGTAAAATTTCTATAAATTACTCGATAAATTAATAATTTTTATAAATTAATAAATTTTACTGGTCTTAATTTATGACGGTATAAAATATGAAATAAATCGATAAAATAATAATATTTTTTTTCATGTAAATATATAGTCTCATTAAAATCATAAACTAACAATATATCTATATATATTATAGGGGAAATTTCATAACTACACTTTGTGTAGTACCACAATTCAACAATACCATCAATAGAAGGACATTTTCATAAATACATCAAGCATTAATGGGTGAATTACTAAACTGACCCTTGTCTATTCTTCTCAACCATCGTCTTCTTCTCTACTCTGTAAAAAATTCTCCGACGAGAACAAAGTGTCTTCTCTCTCACGGCAACGAGCGACGGCGACGAGGTCAAGCGATGGCGACGAGATCGAGCGACGGCGACGAATGCGATGAGATCAAGCAATTGTGACGAAATCAACCTACTGCGACGAGATCGAGCGACGGCGACGCGATCGAGGGACGACGACGGGAGACGACGAGATCGTGCGAAGGCGGCGAGATCGAGTTTATTCTCTCTCACAAAGCAGATGAGATCGAGACTCGAAATCTCAAAGTGTCGAATCCTCATCAAAAATCACAAGTTGTAAGAGAAAGAGTTTTATAACCCCTTTGTAAATCTGGATTTCAAGTAATTTTAAATTTTTATTAAGATACCACATAGGGTTTGACTATATACATCCGATATATTTTGATTAAGTGATGGTTCATTAGCTTCCATATTTTATTTGTTGTGTAGTTCACGAGATTACTCTCAGAAGAAGCGAGTGATGCTACTGACGAAATGATGGAGCAAGAGATGGCTTTAGCTAAATTAATGTAACTTGTTACCTTTTAAGCACTGAAAGTTTTGTCCTTTTATGTTGCCATTCATGTCTTGCTGTATGTGTTCATTGTGAGATTACTCTGTTTGACAGATCATGTGGTTAATTATCATAACTAAAGGAGGTTCCTTTTTCTAATGTGCATTGAAAGTTTTGCCCTTTGTGAATAATACATGTAGTTTCTGTTTGTGCATGTGAAAGTGTTTGTTTATGTTTGCTAGATTCATGTCTTGAAGTGTGTGTTCATTGTGAGATTAATTACTCGTTGATTGATTTTTGTTTTCACAGGCTAGGGCTTGTTGGAACTATCAAGGTAACGTTCTTCGTCTCTTTCTGTTAAACTGGTTTGGTAAATTCATAGCATGGAGATATGTTGTTAGAAAGCTAATGGATTTTTTTTGTTGTCGTTAATGATGATATGTAGGATTGGGCTAATTAAATATTTAAGAGGTTGGAGGATCAAAAGTCAACCAGGGAAAGAAACATGATGCACTTTGGCAGCCTGCTTATACATTTCTTATAGACAAGAGGACAAGCCACAAACTATTAAGAGTTTATAAAATCATTTATAAATTTTATAAGAGCTTATAAAACCTTGTATCAACCTTCTATAAAGTTAATAAACACATAAATATTTTTATAACTATTTATAAAAGTTTATAAAACTATTTAAACTTGCCTTGGGGATAGCAAAGAAGCAAACACCCCACGTGGTGTTGTAATAGAGTCTCTAAAACTTCACCTGGATAATAGTTGTTTTAATAATTTATAAGTTTTTATAACTTTTATAGCTAATTTATAAATCTTTATAAAATAATTTATAAAGTTTATACACCATTATAAAGGATTATAAAAATAATTTATATGGGGATGTAAAATTTTTGAAGCGGTGAAGCATTGCTTGCTGTCTACATGTGCCTCAGAATCTGCCACGTATCATCATCTCTTTACAAAGCCTTATATGAGTATGTAAAATTATTTGTAAAAGTATATAAGCCATTAATAAAGGCATATAAAACAAATTATAAAATCTATAAACCATTTATAAATGTTTATAAGAAAGTTATGAAAGTTTATAAATAATTTATAAAGGGTATGTATACTATTAATAAGGGTTTATAAAACGTTATAAAAACTTATATTCAATTTATAAGGGGTATTATTAGTGTTGTATATATTTATAAATCAACTAAAAGAGTCTATAACCATTTAGAAAGCTTTATAAAACAATTTATAATGGTTTGTATAATAACTTATAAGGGTTTATAAGAGTATGTAAATAATTTATAAGGGTTTATAAAAATAATTTATAAAGTTTATACACCAATATAAAATAATTTATAAGGGTATATAAAATTATTTGTAAGATTATATAAACCATTAATAAAGGCATATAAAACAAGTTATAAAATCTATAAACCATTTATATATGTTTATAAGAAAGTTATGAAAGTTTATAAATAATTTATAAAGGGTATGTATATTATTAATAAGGGTTTATAAAAAGTTATGGAAGCTTATATTCTATTTATAAGGGGTATTATTAGAGTTGTATATATTTATAAATCAACTAAAAGAGTCTATAACAATTTAGAAAGCCTTATAAAGTAATTTATAATGGTTGTATAATAATTTATAAATAATTTAAAAGGGTTTAAAAAAATAATTTATAAAGTTTATACACCATTATAAAGGATTATAAAACAATTTATAAAGGTATGTAAAATTTCTGAAGCCGTGGAGCCTTGCTTACTGTTAGCATGTGCCTCAGAATCTGCCACGTATCATCATCTCTTTACAAAGCCTTATAAGGGTATGTAAAATTATTTGTAAGAGTATATAAACCATTAATAAAGGCATATAAAACAAGTTAAATAATCTATAAACCATTTATAAATGTTTATAAGAAAATTATGAAAGTTTATAAATAATTTTTAAGGGGTATGTATACTATTAATAGGAGTTTATAAGAACTTTATGAAAGCTTATATTCAATTTATAAGTTATGAAAGTTTATAAATAATCTATAAGGGGTATATATACTATTAATAGGAGTTTACAAAAACTTTATAAAAGCTTATATTCAATTTATAAGGGGTATTTTAAGAGTTGTATATGTTTATAAATCAACTAAAAGAGTCTATAAGCATTTAGAAAGCCTTATAAAACAATATATAATGGTTTGTATAATAATTTATAAGAGTTTATAAGGGTATGTAAACAATAATATAAGAGTTAATATATTATATATAAAAGCTTATATGATTCATAAATATTTATAAAGATTCAGAAACTGATTTATGAAATCTTATAAACTAGTCTATAAGATATTTTATTTTGATTTACAAGAATGTATAAATTGATTCATACAAGTTTATAAATTGATTTATAATACTTTATAAAATATCTACTGCATTCTATAAGTTAATTATAAATATTTATAAACTAATTTATAAAACTTTGTAAATCATTTGAATCTAGTTCCAACAGAGTTTGTACTTGCAGAACTCAGTTCTTGTTAGTCATTATTAACATAATATGACAACATCAAGACTTCTCCATATCTCACTCTTCTATAAAAGAAACGACTGAACCAAACTCACTTACACGTCCGACCAATCTCTCCAACTATGCAACTCATAAGAGAGATACAATTGTTTTAGTATAATAGATGTCTTAAGAAGATGAGAGAGAAGAATGTATTAAGAAACATACTCTGCAACTTTTATAAAGCGTTATAAATAGTCACTCTTTAATCACATAAACTACGTTCTTGTTGAGAGTCCCTCTTGCTTCTTCAAACAGCTCACCAACCTTATCGTTCTTCAAAATCTGAACTCAAGCCAGTCACATATTATTCATAAGCATCAACACTCACTTCCAAAAACAAGATACAAAAATAACATGCTTTCGTAACTCAACAAACTCATGCTCAATCTACACTGCTTCTATAGATATTATACACAAAACAAGACATAAAATATGAATCTCATAAGTACCAAACAGAACATTACAATAACAAAACACCAACATTTCACCTCATATATTGCATATACTAAACCTTGCTAAAAAAATAAATAGTAGCATTGTATTACCTCAAGAAAGTGAGGTACTTGATATGCATATCACCACACATATTCTCCACAGTATCCTTTAAATCCAAAAGCTCACATCACACCTTTGTAATTCCCTGTAACATTACAGATCAATCAAGAGAAGAAGTAATCATGGAATAAATTTACTCTTAGGTTAATAATTTCTCATGAATTAAATATATGTTTAGCTCTATGTCTTTTAATTGCTAACAGATGAACAATAAGACTTGAAATGACCCAATTTATAAAGTCTTATAAATTTTAGATTTCAAAACTTCATGAGAAAAACTTCTGTCTTCTTTCTTAGAAACAGATCGATTTTGATAAATCAAGCTACAATTACAGAAGGAGACGAAAATCACCATCTATTATCCTCTTACCTTTGTTAGTGTTTCTTATGCGTCGAGAGAGAGATCGTCTTGTTCGTCTGAGCTTGTAGAGTCTGTTAGTTTCGCTGGAGAACTCGTTAGCCACGTCAGATCTCGCCGGAAAAAACTCGTCAGCATCGTCAGATCTCGCCGGAAACTTGTCAGCGTTCGTCAAATCTCGCCAGGAACTCTTCAGCGTCGTCGGATCTGGCCGGAGAACTCGTCAGTGTCGTCGGATCTGGCCAAAGTCGTCGAATCTGGTCGGAGAACTCATCACCACCGGAGACTCTTCCCAGATCTGATCACGTTTAATATGAATCTCAATTTTTAAGAAATCGTGGAAAAGAAATGGTAGTTTTAGGTTTAATTAGTTAGGGGTATAATAGTATTTTGTCTATTAAAATTTTAATGGTAAAGTTGGTTAGTGTAAACTTGAAAAGTGGTATCATGAAAATGGTATTTTTAGCAATTTCCCTATATTATATGTACAAACTAAAATTGTTGATTTTATATTCACAATGAAAATATTTCTATTTTTCTTAATATTTCAATATATTTTGATAATATTCCGTAAAATTATATTGAAACCCACATAAAAATTTATGAAATATAAAATTATACACCAAATAAGATAATAAAATAATTTGAAAGTCAAATTTATAAAATTTAAATAATTTATTACGATAAAATCAAATATTTTCTTATTTATGAATAAAATATTCAATAATATTAATAAAATCTAAAAAAAAAATTTCTAAATTAATATCTCTACAAACTAATAAAATGTTAAAGTCCCAATATTATTAATTTATAGAGGTTCTATTTACTTCGTTTTTTCATTAGTAAAGGTTAGGTGACCAATTGATTTCACTGATTTCTTATAAGTGTAAGTTTGAACATAACAATGTGATAAAACTATTTCTCCTATTTCTAGGTTGTGTTCAAAACATATAATATTGTATATTTAACGAAGTACAATATCACTTTTTCAGTAAACAAAAGTAATGATGTCGATTTTTAAAAGTTAACAACTCCATCTATATATAATTACTAGGTGATTTTTTCGTACTCATGCACGGGTACAAATATTTATAAATTAAATACGTTACAATAGTTGATTGTTATTTAATTTTAATTTTGAATTAATTTATAATTTGTATGCATAATTTATACTAATAATATTATATTATTTTAATCAGACATATGATTTTAAATAAGTTATCATTTTGGTATATTGGATTGCATCAATCAATTTCTCTAAATTCAACTAATATTTTTTTATTTTAAATATATGAAAATTATGATTATTTGCTTTTACTTTGGTTGTTATCTTAGATATGTAAATATATTTGAGGAAGATTATGTATAACTTAAGATATATTGTGCTTAGAATGAAGTAAAAATAAACTAAATATTTGATTCCAAATTACAAAAATTAAATTATATGTTGATTTTTAAAATAAAATATTAGAAAGTAAAACAATCAATTGGAAGTTACTTACATTTTTTTTTTTTTTTTTTGTCACGAGGAAGTTACTTACATAAGTAACTAATACTTTTTGGAAGCTCATGAACACATATCAATATTTACAATAACTAAAATATTTTTAAATTCTAAATAATTTTATGTCTTATCTATATTAAATGGTAAACTGAAATTTATGTAAATAATCCTAAAAATGAGAATTCAGATTTGCCTTGGTATTTTGATTATGGTTATATTAACTTTGACAAACATAAAATTTAATATTAAAAACATTTTTAATAATGATAATATATAATATATCTACCTTGTTAAATTATATAATGTTATGTTAATTTAAAATATTTTAATGATTTGATCAAAATTTAATTTTACTTTATTATAATATCTCTTAAAAATAAACAGTTTAATTTTTTGTGATTGTATTTTAGAAATCATATTATATAAGTAAAATATAATTTATAGATTACGAAATCACATTATATACAAATATATATTTTCATCTAAGAAAATATAGATATAAATAAATATTTTATTACTTCAAAAGTATATTTTATGTTATTTAAAATAGTCTTAAATGGAATATTTCTATTTTGTGAAATTTCCTTTTTTAATGAAATCATATTATATAAACATATTTTTCGTTTTTAATTTTTTAAAAAAACTTTATAAATGTTTCTTTTTTATTATATATGTTATTTGGAAAATTTTAAAAGGAAACTAAATAAAAATTTCAATAATAGTATTTAAATGTAAATTTTTTAATTCATTAAGTGTATCAGTGTAATTAACCATCGTAAGAGTTAACGTGAGCGCGACACATAGAAAACTGACTTCTCAAATAATATTATAGATATATGTCTAATAGTTTGTTTGTTTTTGAAACAAGCCTTATATTTCTAAACATATAAATTTTAAAGTTTAGATCTTAATATATATATTTTTAAAATTAATTTAATTTAATTTTTATATTTGGATCATGTTGAATCACCTCTAAATGCACACGCTCAAAGACCACCCTACTCACACGATTTGTATGAAAATGGTCATTTCAACATGAATTTATTGATTGAATCGTTCAATTTGATAGTTTGATTGATGTCTACTCTTCCTCGTCAATAATATATTTTTGCTTGATACCATGATAAATTAATAGAAGTGAATAACACTAAAATCTTTATTTAAAATTATATTAATTTTATAAATAATGTTGCAGTACACATACGTTTACATAAAAATAATTTAACCAAATCTTCTAAATTAATATGAAAATGTATGATAATTCAATTTTATTTTCAACTAAAACATTTAACATTCTTCCAAATCCAGATTATTCTTGATCTTATGCATTTTTTTTGTTTATTAATATGGTTATTTTATTTTCTCCCAACAATTGAACTTTAATAATACTTGAATTTAGGTATACAATCCATATACAAAACTCATGTTACCCAGATAGTTATCCCTTGCAACCATGTCAAGAATAAGCAATTCATATATAATCGCAATTTGCAAAAGACAACGAATAGACCACAAGCATTAATCTTTGCAGGTATTAAATAAAAGAAAATACATGAAACCATATGAAGGTATTTTAACCATATTATTAATTGACATTACCAAAGGAAATTGAAACTGATTGCATACATATTGTATCAAGAAAGAAAAAGTCAAATAAAACTTATTTAAGAATCACATTACTGGTTTTCAGTAATATGAAGATGGTGATGAAAATTTGTACTTTACTTTGAGGGAAAAATAAGGTGACAGTATCAGTTCAAAAAAATAAAATAAATAAGGTAACAGTTGTGGGCAACTGTACAGGAGTAGATCAAACTTGTAATCCACCTTAGGGAGATAGTGAGTACGTAGTAGTATGATGGTGGTGGTAAAGAGCCGTAGTGCTAGAGAAGACTTATAGTTAATCTTTGTTGATGAGAAGGAATATGGTGGTGTTGGTGGGAAACTGTAGATATATAGTATTGGAGGAGGTTTGTAGTCTATCTTTTGTGATGGGGAATATTACGGAGGTGGTAGAAAATTGTGGATATAACAGTAGCGGAGGAGTTTTGTATTCTACCTTCTGAGCTGGTGAATATGATTGGAGAGGTGGCAACTTATATGTATATGGTTCATAGGCAGCAACCATTGTCGCCATGATGGTAACGCCTAGAGCGTAAATGAGATGGGCTGAAGGCCCCATGCTAGTTAATTTTTCTTGTTTTGGTTTTGTGTTATAAAGGATGGGCAGATGGGTTTATATAGCAACTTTTTTTCTCTGAATCCAGCTCTACAGTATCTTTTTCCCTGTTTTTGACTCCATCCAGCTAAATCTTGGAGGCATGTGACGCATGTCTACACGATCCTTGTATGAGACGTGCACACGAACATTTAGAGAACAACTTAAAGAAACTTGATGGTTCCTCAAAATCGCTTCGTGGTATTTTTTGTGATTCTCTATTTTTCGGAGGGTATTTGGCAATAAATGAAACTTTTTAGGTTTTGTAAGTTTTTTTTTCTTTTCATTTAACTGCAATAATGAAGAAAATGTATCATTAGCACAGATAGGATATTCAGGTTTTTGAAAGTATTTATGATTTGATTCGTATGTTACGGATCTCTAATTTTTCGATTTGCTTTACTTCGGAAAAATATGGATATTCGGAAAAAATAGATATCCGGAAAATAAATAAATATTTTCTAATTTTTCGATTTGCTTTACTTCGGAAAAATATGGATATTCGGAAAAAATAGATATCCGGAAAATAAATAAATATTTACGAATATTTACGAATACATATGAATATCTCTTCTGTTTTGATAATACAAATAATCTTAAAAATTTGATCCAATTTTTTTATAAAATATTTTTTTGCATTATAAATAAGATAAAAATTAAAAGAAATAGTGAATCTACATGTTTTGAAATTTTTTAAAACTTAGTTAACACTTATGATAACATAAAACTTAAGAAAAAGTTATAATTGTCAAAAATATTTTCTCTTAATTTTATGTAATACTTTTATATAAGTAATAAAGTAAATAGAATTTCTCAAAACATATATAAGAATAATAATTATATAATTTATACATTTAAAACTTTAAATATAATTAAAATAAACATGTATTTATATATTGTCGAATCGGATATCCACTTTCCAATTTTTAATATATGTAATATACTTCGATTTTAACAGATATTGATTTTTATTATTTGATTTGCTTCGAAAGTTTATGGATATTCATAATTTTTGGATCCGAAAAGAATAACGAATGGAATCAAATTTAATGGCATTTGCAGCTGGTTATCAGAGGAGACGAGGAGCTCGACACGCTAATCAAGGGAACCATTGCTGGAGGAGGTGTGATCCCTCACATCCACAAGTCTATCATCAACAAAACCATCAAGGAGTGATCTGTTTTCTTAGGCACTGTGGGTTATGTGATATGCTAATTAGTAGCTTATGGGTGTTTGTGTTTGTTTAGTCTTGGACTGCTTATCTTTTTCTTTAGTTTCCTCTGTTAGTGTGTTGTGCTCCTTTGAACATCATCAGGTGTACATTAGTTAATTCTGAACTCTTAGGTTTCTCGTCTGAGCTAATGTTGTCTTTGCTGCTAAACAACCGAAGGAGATGACAAACTTGAGAAATTGTATGTTAGTTGTTGCGCTAAGATACAACCAATGGGCCATGCATAACGGCCCTTATAAACGAACTATAAAGTATGAAAAGAAACACCACTGATCGAAACGATTACAGTTTCTCAAGTCTAAAACCATAGGTCTCATCAGCCTTTTGATAACTATGAAGTGGAACTCAAAGTTTGGTTTTGCACATTATGCCATGTTTCTCATCAATGCTCGAAAATTTCACTATGTAGATAAATAACACACACAAAACCATACGAAGGACTTGTAACCAAATTATTAATACATTCTAGGGCTGGGCGTTCGGGTACCCATTCGGGTTTCGGTTCAGTCCATTCGGGTTTCGGGTTTTCGGGGTTAAAAATTTCAGCCCCATTCGGATATTTCTAAATTTCGGTTCGGGTTCGGTTCGGATCTTTGCGGGTTCAGTTCGGATCTTTGCGGGTTCAGTTCGGGTTCGGATAACCCATTTAAAATGTTTTCAAATTTTCAAAATTCATTATATACTTTAAATTTTCAAAATCTATAAGAAAGATAATATATTACATATAAATTTTCATAACATATATGTCAAAATACCTTAATTTAACATATAAATTGGTTTTCTTTGAATATTTGAATAAAAAATCAATAGATATTTAACTATTTTGGTGTTTTCAGTATACTTTAGCTATTTTAAACATTTACTTTTGACTATTTCCATATATTTTCCGAGTATTCTGGAAAACTTAAAGGTTTTTATATATTTTTAATATTTTTAATATACATTATATATAAAAATAATGTATATATTTACGTATATAAATTTATTTCAGATACATTCGGGTACCCAAAATATTTCGGTTCGGATCGGGTTTGGTTTCGGTTCTTTAAATACCAAAATTTTGAACCCGTTCGGATATTTAATCAATTTCGGTTCGGGTTCGGTGCTACTTTTTCGGATCGGGTTCGGTTTGGTTTTTCGGGTTCGGATTTTTTGCCCAGCCCTAATACATTCTCAAGAAAACTGAAATTGATTGCATACATGTTATAACAAGAAAGGAAATGAAATATGAAATCAAATAACATTCAATTGCTCATTTAAGAGTCACATTTGCTGGTTTTCAGTAATATGTAACTGGTGGTGGTGGAGATTTGTATTCAACTTTTGGAGAAGGAGAATAATAAGGTGGTGGTGGAGAATTGTAAACATATGGAGGTGGAGGAGACTTGTAGTCTACTTTAGGGGATGGAGAGTAGTATGGTGGTGGGGGTGGAGAGTTGTAGACATATGGTGGTGGAGGAGACTTGTAGTAAACCTTAGGGGAAGGTGAGTAGTATGGTGGTGGTGGAGAGTTGTAAACATATGGTGGTGGAGGAGACTTGTAGTACACCTTAGGGGAAGGTGAGTAGTATGGTGGTGGTGGAGAGTTATAGACATATGGTGGTGGAGGAGACTTGTATATTACTTTTGGTGAAGGAGCATAACATGGAGGTGGTGGTGGGCAGACACATACATGCGGGTGTGGTGGAGATTTGTAAAGAACTTTAGGAGATGGTGAATAGTATGGTGGTGGTGGAGAACTGTAAACATACGGTGGTGGAGGAGACTTGTAGTGTACCTTAGGAGAAGGTGAATAATATGGTGGTGGTGGTGAGCTGTAGACATATGGTGGAGGAGGAGACTTGTATACAACCTTAGGAGATGGGGAATAGTATGGTGGTGGTGGTGGTGAGCTGTAGACATATGGTGGAGGAGACTTGTAGTAAACCTTAGGGGAAGGTGAATAATATGGTGGTGGTGGAGAACTGTAGACATATGGTGGTGGAGGAGACTTGTAGTACACCTTAGGAGAAGGTGAATAGTATGGTGGTGGTGGAGAGCTGTAAACATATGGTGGTGGAGGAGACTTGTAGTAAACCTTAGGAGATGGTGAGTAGTATGGTGGTGGTGGCGAGCTGTAGACATATGGTGGTGGAGGAGACTTGTAGTAAACTTTAGGAGAAGGTGAGTAGTATGGTGGTGGTGGAGAATTGTACACATATGGTGGAGGAGGAGACTTGTATACAACCTTAGGAGATGGAGAATAATATGGTGGTGGTGGCGAGCTGTAGACATACGGTGGTGGAGGAGACTTGTAGTAAACCTTAGGAGAAGGTGAGTAGTATGGTGGTGGTGGAGAGCTGTAGACATATGGTGGTGGAGGAGACTTGTAGTACACTTTAGGAGAAGGTGAGTAGTATGGTGGTGGTGGAGAGCTGTAAACATATGGTGGTGGAGGAGAGTTGTACTCAACTTTAGGAGATGGTGAGTAGTATGGTGGTGGTGGTGGGGAGCTATAAACATATGGTGGTGGAGGAGACTTGTATTCAACCTTAGGAGATGGTGAGTAGTATGGTGGTGGTGGAGAACTGTATACATATGGTGGTGGAGGAGACTTGTAATCAACCTTTGGTGATGGTGAGTAGTATGGTGGTGGTGGTGGGGAGCTGTAAACATATGGTGGTGGAGGAGACTTGTATTCAACCTTAGGAGATGGTGAGTAGTATGGTGGTGGAGGTGGAGAACTGTAGACATATGGTGGTGGAGGAGATTTGTAATCTACCTTTGGTGATGGAGAGTAGTAAGGAGGTGGTGGTGGAGAACTGTATACATATGGTGGTGGGGGAGACTTGTACTCAACTTTAGGAGATGGTGAATAATATGGTGGTGGTGGAGGAGAACTGTAGACATATGGTGGTGGTGGAGACTTGTACTCTACCTTTGGCGATGGAGAGTAGTATGGAGGTGGTGGTGGAGAACTGTATACATATGGTGGTGGGGGAGACTTGTACTCGACTTTAGGAGATGGTGAGTAATATGGTGGTGGTGGTGGAGAACTGTAGACATATGGTGGTGGTGGAGACTTGTACTCTACCTTTGGCGATGGAGAGTAGTATGGAGGTGGTGGTGGAGAACTGTATACATAAGGTGGTGGAGGAGACTTGTACTCGACTTTAGGAGATGGTGAGTAATATGGTGGTGGTGGTGGAGAACTATAGACATATGGTGGTGGTGGAGATTTGTACTCTACCTTTGGCGATGGAGAGTAGTATGGAGGTGGTGGTGGAGAACTGTATACATATGGTGGTGGAGGAGACTTGTACTCGACTTTAGGAGATGGTGAGTAATATAGTGGTGGTGGTGGAGAACTGTAGACATATGGTGGTGGGGAAGATTTGTAGTCAACTTTAGGTGATGGGGAGTAGTATGGCGGTGGTGGGGAACTGTATACATACGGTGGAGGAGGTGATTTGTAATCGACTTTTGGTGATGGAGAATAGTATACTGGTGGCGGTGTTGAAGAACTGTGGATATATGGTAGCGGAGGGGTGTTGTATTCTACCTTCGGAGATGGCGAATATGATGGGAGTGGTGGCAAGCTGTATGGTTCATATGCAGCAACCATTGTTGCCATGATGATAACGCCTAGAGCGCAAGTGAGATGGACTGAAGGCCCCATCCTGGAGGAAGATCTCATTGCGATTTTCTTTTTTTCTCTACCAACGTTTAGGTTGGTAATTGTTTTTCTTGTTTTGGTTTGTGTTGCAAGGATGGGCTAATGAGTTTATATAGCAAAGTGTTTCTCTAATTCCAGCTCTGAAATTTGTTTAATTTGGACTCCATCCAACTAAATCGTGGAGGCATGTCTACACGTTGCTAGTATGAGACGTGCATGAACGTTTGGAGAATGTCAACTAGCCGCTTTCCATATTTTTAATGACAAGTCCACTAAGAGCTTTGTACAGAAACATGGATGCATGATTTAATTAGTTCATTGTTCTAGGTCCACCGTATGAACTCCCTCGTACCTTTTGGATATCAACCAAGATGTTTATGCTGAGCATTTTATCTACTAACATTATTTTAGGTAACTCGAAGTCTTCTTAATCCGAAATTAAAACTGATCGGCTTCATAGAACTTCGAGTTTTCATACGACGTAGGCTATTTAAAGATGATCAAACACATGCATGTGTATATCGAATGAGATACGAACCTGGGATGCAAACGGGTTACTTATCATCAATCACACAAAACCAATGATAATTCTTAATTAAGTGCGCTGAATCTCTCAAAAGTAAGATAAGTACAGAATAAATGAGTTGTAATAAAAAGCATAAAATAAACATACTGGCTCAATAAACAAAATGATGCATCCATATGATATACAAAATTCTTTTTGAACTTATGATTTATGAATGGAAAGTGGATCGTTGACGTTGTCTTAAGTTCATTAGATTTTAACATGCACATCCATACAGATATTTTTCTATTTTATAAATGTATTTTATATTATTATAAATATTTTATATATATAATTTCCATTTTAATATTATATATATATATAACTCAAATATTATTTATATTTCTTATTTGACATTATTAATATATAGTGCTTTGTTTAACACATTTTAATTTGTTATTAATATTTTTATTTACTAATAAAATTTTGAGTTAGGTATAATAAAATAACAATATGAAATAATCAAATAGATAACCTCTTTCAAAATATGTTTTTCTTTAATTTATAAATTTTGCTATAATACATTTTAAATTTATTATTCATATTATATAAAATAAATATGTTTAATATAATTTATATTTACATGTTGTGTTCAAAAAATATACTTCAAAATATATTATTTTAGTATTTTACGGTATTTATAAGTAAAAAAAAATATTTTGTTTAAATAATATAACCATATTATTTTTACTAAATTTTATACATAATAGCATCTATCATATTAGTTTAGTAAATTTTACTGATATAGGTTATTTTTAATCATATTAAGTTTTATTTTTATTTTTAGTTAAGATTTCCAAATATTAGATTGGTTTAATTTTTACAACATATATAGTTTGTTTTTTCCTGGTGCATTTCAAAGGTTATTCTTTATTATCTATGATTTTATTTTTTGTAAAATTTGAAATATTATCATTTTGAGTTTGAATATTTATTTTCAAAATTTTATATTTTGTCAAGAAAATTTTGAAAAATTGCACTATTTTTTTAGTTCGGAAGATTACTTGAATTTTAAATTTATTTTGTTACTATATTGAAAAATTATTTTATAAAAAATATTTGAATTTCTGGTAATATTTTCTAAATTCTTCTCAACATATTTTTTTATAATTAAAATAGAAATATATAATTAAAATTTGATTTTTCATTAATATTTCAACTGAATTACTAAAATTTCATAGTTTTCTAATAACATATTTTTAAAATAGTATATGAACTAAAGGTTATTATATACTATTATATTTTTGCATATAAATATTTTAAACAATATATTGTTGAGAATTTAAAATTAAATAAAAAGATAATATATAGTTGTAGATATAAAAGTTTAACCCATGTTAATAAATTTATTTTTGTATAAAAATATTATATAGTTTACTAATTTTAACCCATTTCAATGATGAATGATAATTTATTTAAATGATTTTTTTAAAAAAAAAATTTGTTAATTTATCTATTTATATAATTTTGTCATATTTAATTCATATAGCACTTCTATTTTTTATAATACAGAATATAATTATAGAATTTGTAAACAAATACTATAAATTTGTATTTTCTTGTTTTATAATAAAATTTTAGTTAACACTTATTTATAAAAAATATATTACTAATTACAAAATTAATCAATATGTTATTTTATAAAAATTATTAATTTTTTAAGTAAGAAAAGAAGGTTTTCTTAAATGGATAAGAAGGTTTTCTTAAATGGAAAACATTTGAGTAGATAATATTTTCTATAAATCAGTTTTTTTTTTTGCTTTTGTATAAATATGGATGTAAATTGTTATAAAGTATGTATTCACACAATCAAAATATAAAATTTTAAACATATATTTACCTTCACCGAGTTTTGCTCTCAATTTTTTTTTGTTTTGGAATTTTTACTCACTTTTGTTCTATATAAAATCTCTTACACCACTATCTGTTTACAATTCACTTTTGTTCTAAATAAAGTCTCTTACACCACTGTTTTTATTCATGCTTTAAATTGCCACTCTTGCTATGTTAACAAATCCAGTTGGATTGTAAACCGGAACTCAAAAAAATGTGCTGGGTCTCGTGGAAGAAATTGATGCTAACTAAGGCAAATGGAGGGCTAGGATTCCGGGATATTGAGATGTTTAATGACGCTCTGTTGGCAAAAGTTGTGTGGAGACTGCTGTCAAACCCGGAATCTATCTTAGGCCAGATTCTTCTCGGTAAATACTGTCACTCAGAGCAGTTCATGGATGCCAAAGCACCTATATCAGCCTCACATGGCTGGCGTCGAATCTTAGCAGGCCGAGAAGTACTTCGACAGGGACTAGGATGTACTATATGGTCTGGTTGTAATATTAGAGTTTGGCAGGACCCTTGGTTGTCTACCTCAAAACCACAAACCCCGTATGGCCCTGCTCCTCTTCACTCCTCTGATAAGAGAGTCTCAGAGCTATTAAGACCTGAGAATAATGAGTGGAACTTACCTGCAATAAGGTCCATTGTACCTCAGTATGAGGATCAAATAAGGGAGCTGGTTCCTAGCTGCTATAAGAAAGAAGATAAGTTGATCTGGCTCCTCACAAAATCCGGAGACTATTCAACGAAGACTGGGTACGCTTTACTCTCTCAGAACCAAAGCATGAAGGAGGGGGATTTTAATTGGATTAGCAGTGTTTGGCAAGTGCAGACGTCCCCTAAGCTGAGACACTTTCTTTGGAAGACAGCGATCAAGGCCCTCTCAACAGGAACAAGACTGATAGAACGTGGAATTACTGCTCCTGGGTCGTGCAAAAGATGTGGAGAACCAGAGACTGACTTACATATTTTTCTACACTTCCCGTACGCCAAGACAGTCTGGGATCTGATCCCGGTTAGCAACGCCTCTGCTGAGTCAATCTACTTCAGCAAAGGCGATCCTAACCAGAGCCATGTCCTTAAGCAATCTCCCACCTAAGGGTCTACTGTGTCCTCTGTATCCATGGGTCTTGTGATACTTATGGTAAGCACGAAATAAATTTTTGTTTGAGGATGTTGTCATATCTTCACAGGAAACAGCAACGAATGCAACTACTGAAGCTCGGAATTGGCAAATAGCTCAAGCACTGAACAAGAAACAGCCTAACCTGGAAGCCATGCCTGCTTGAAGTCCACTGCCTGTAAAGCCTCCCTCGCACGATATGGCGTGTTATGTGGATGCTGCTTGGCAGGCAGCCTCTCGCCATGGTGGGTTTGGTTGGATTTTCAGGGACCAAATGCTGGGATCCCAAAGCACACACTCTTCAAACCACACACCAGTAGCATCACCTTTAATGGCTGAAGCTCTAGCGGTCAAAGCTGCTCTATCTCATGCAGTATCTCGAGGCCTCAAGTCGTTGAGCATGTACTCCGACTCGAAAGTCCTTATGGAGCTTGTAAACTCCCAAAGTACTTACGTGGAAATCGATGGCGTCCTACGTGACATCCATGCTCTACGTCAAGACTTTGAATCTATCTCTCTTCATTTTGTTTCAAGAGCTCTTAATGGAGAAGCAGATAAACTTGCTAAAGCCGCTCTCTCTGTTTTGTTATCGGGGCTTAATGGTGGCTGGACTATGTTTTATTTATTTAAGTAATCAATGAAGGTTTGCCCCAAAAAAATTATCTTCCACACCATAGGATTCACTATCTGTAAAAATTGAGTACAAATCTCTTCCTCCTATATGTTTACATTTACACCACTACCATCATACTATTCAGCACCTTCTACAGAAAAGTACACATCTCTCTCATCACTGTATTTTTTAAATTCTCCACTATTTATACTACTATTTAAAAAGTGACTTTGCTGATTTACTACATTCTCCATAAGTTTAGAATGAATCATTAATTTTAATAAATAAATTAAAATCATTAGTTTATGTATTTTATGTATTTTACTATATCAAATATTCTGCTTGAATGAATTTTAAAAATATTTTTTTTCTGGATATACATGGTAATTGTTTAACATGTATTACTTTATTTTAAATTAAGCTATTTTTTTAATAATAACATAGATAATGTTTTCGCGATTTGTCACATTTTCTGTAATTTTAGGATGGATCACTAATTTTAATAAATATATTGTACAGTTATTAGTTTTATTAATGATTTTAGTGATTATCTTAATATATTAATTAACATAGATCAAAAAATTCTATCAAAATTAAAATTTAATGTATTTTACTATATTGGACCAATTTTAATAATATTTTTTACAGAATATGTAGGTAATGTTTTAACATCTACATATGTTAATTTAGCTAATTTCTTTTAATAATTAAATATATAATATTTTACAAAAATTGTAAAAATTATGTTAGATGCATGATCTACATAAATACTTGATATTATCTTATTTATTATTTTACAAAAAGAAAATTATCATCTATTATATGTTAAAAAGGAGTTATATTGTTCTCGGTTTTGTTAATTATATATTGTATTGGATTTTCTTAACATTAGCTCATCGATCAAAATCTATGGTCCAAAAATAATATTTTAACATTTACAATAAAAAAATCTCATATTTTAATAGGTGTAAGTATTTTTTTATAGAAGTGTATTTAAAATAAAAAATCACAGATTTTAACAGTGTATATAATTTATTATTTTTAGTTTATCAGTGTCTAGTTAAAAAATATTTTTAAAACTGCTGTAGGTTTTGATAATAGTTATCACTATAAAAACTTATGTTTATACTCCACCGATACCAACATAGTGCTTGATTACATAATTGTATTAAGAAACATACTAAATCAAACTTACAAAGAAAAAAAGATGAATATTTTGAAACATAAGAAATCACGTAAACATTTTCAAGACATTGGTTCTACTCTGCACCAAATTTTAGCAAAAAAAAAAAGACATTGGTTCTACTCATGCTAATGAAGATGAAATTTTGTGGCTATAAGTTAATATGCTAATGAAGATGAAAGTTTTCTAAACTTTAGTACTTTCATCGCAACGAAAATATAATGCTTAATCAGATATATTGCTTGATGAAAAAAGTGTTTGCTCTTGCAGGACTTATTGATAAAAGTAATAATAGTTTTGTTTTTGTAAACTGATGTTTTATGTTATTTTAAATTATTAATAAAATTATATTAGATTATTACGATGATGGTGATCTTTTCCTACATATGTGATTATTTTGAAAATTTTATATGATTTGGTGAAAGAATTAGTAAAATTTTGTAAGTACCAAGCTATTATTTATGTTATGTTTCCACAAAGAAAAAAAATCAAGCTATTTCTTATTAAAATACCACTTACTTTACTATTATATCTTCTTACAACAAAACTGAACATCATAAAATAAATTCTTAATTTTTTTTGAGAGATATCTGGCATCTAACTTTTTTCTAAAATTATCTAAATAGAAATAACTCTAAAACCACTGAACTAAATTCAAACCAATCAAAATTAGATAGACATCATCGTTCTCCAATCTTGAAAAAAAAATCGGTAAGAGAAATATGTTGACTTACTAAATGAAACATTATACTTAAAATGGAATTTTACATAGAAAGTAAAATTAAAAAAAAACAGTTAAAAATAATTGGAATTTGGTTAAACTAAAACCAATAAATGTCCAACAAAAAGTGATAAATAATTTAGGTTTAAATACAAAAAATTACATAAATATCAAAATATGTTCGATATATTGTAGTCTGCACAAGTGCAGACTCTTACCAAGTTAACCCTTTAATATCCAAATATTTAATTGGATCAATAAAATGTGAATTAACTTTATAGAGTGTATATTTAATCTATAATCAATACTATTAATTCTTCAACATGTCCAATTGATATTTAGTTGTGTCCAAATGATATATAACTGCTTAACTAATTATATAACTTAAATTATTGATTTTAAGTAATTAAATTCTGATATTTCATCGACAAAGCAGTTACCACTAATTCCTATTTCTAAGGAATAACTATGAGACGATTAATAAGAATGGTAACTACTCCTCACTATTTTTTTTTTGACAATACTACTCCTCACTATTTACAAATTTAGATTATGGTATTATTATAAAAATATAACATGTATAATATCTAAAAAAACTAGATATAGGTTGTGTCCAAATTTTGGAAAATGATTTATTGATAATAGGTTGTGTTTAATTTAAAAATATAAATGCATCAAAAGAAACTAGATATAGGTGTATAACCGTATTTCTTTTATTTTTTATAAAAGTTCTAATTGTGGTGGGACTCACATTTTCTCACCTCCATATATCAGCTGGATCATGACCAAGAATAAGCTTGCTTAATAATTACACAAGAATTTGGTATAATAATTAAATTTAATTTATAAAATAGTTTTTAAAAATATAAAATGTTAAAAATAAAATTAATATACTTAAAAAGTATAAAATTAATACTTACAATATATATATATATATATATATATATATATATATATATATATATATATATATATTATATTTAGCAGAATATATTAAAATTACTTTTAACATTTTTTAAAAAATGGTTCGGTCTTTGGAGCCGGTTGGAGCGGGTTGTATTTGATATTGGTTTTCGGATATAGAACTGATCGGATATATAGATCTAACCTAATAGAGTATGAGATTTTGACTTTTGGTCGATTCATAATCCAATTTTTAGAAATGAATATTCTTAACTAATTATGTTAGATAACTACTAAAAATATATAATATGTTGCAAATTTTAGGAATATAATTTAAAAATAATTTCTGAAATGCATGACATATCCAATACAATTACCAAAATTTATATAAACTAGATTAATATTAAACACGAATATGATAAGCAAAAATATAAATATGATTACATAAAAACACAAATATAAAAATTAAAATTTTTTTAAAAAAGTTAAAACAAAAATATACCCGCCCTTTAAAGGGCGGGTCAAAATCTAGTATCTAGTTTAAAAGTTTAAATTTATTTATTTTTAGTGAGTTTTTAAATGATTTTAGTTGAATTTGAAATTTTTCTGTGATTTTAGTTAACAATTTCAAAATCTTGTAAGACACCACAATTTTCACTTTATAACTGAAAACTACATTAAAAACTGTAATATCAATATCCAATAATTCACAATTTAAAATTTTCACTGACATTAGATTTACATAATTAACTGGGGGTGTTCAATCCGGATATCGGTTCGGATTCGGTTCGGTTTTTTCGGTTTTTTGGTATTTCGGTTAGTAAAATACAAGTACCATTCTAAATCCATATTTACTTTGGTTCGGTTCGGTTTATATACTGTCGGTTTTTGGTTTATTCGGTTTTATACCAAAAAACATAATTCTTTATTTTGTGATCATATTATATGAATTTTAGAGTCATGTTGTCAACACAGTCATTTATTAAAAAATATTATATGTTTAAATAAAAGAACAAAAAAATAAAAAACGCTTATACCATATAATAAAATAATCAAATCTAGAATTAAAATCAAAGCTCAAAATTTTGAATAAAAGTAAAAAACTAAAAACAAAACAGAAGCACAAACCAGTAAAGAAAGTTTTTATATTCTTCCATATTTAGCGTTCATCAAATTCATGTTTCTTCAATTGAACACGAATCTCTGTTCATTTATAGATTAAAAGAGTTGTGAAGAATTTCTACTAATTATTGTCCATCAAATTTATAATCTTTATTTCAATTTAGTCAATGCTAAAATAAAGAAAAAATATCAAAAAGAAGACTAAAAAATAAGAAGCATCGGTTGCGATGAATTGTTATTTAATTATACTTCAAATGTTTTACAAATCATGACTTCTTTATTACTGTAAAAAATATGGTAATAGTTATTAGCAAACAAATTAACTTATGATTTTCATACGTCGTTATAAAATATAAACATATTTACATGTTTCTATTTTGATCGGTTTTATTCGGTTTATTTGGTTTTATCGGTTATATACCAAACCATATCCAAATCCTACGGTTTTTAGAAAATTACATTCATTCGGTTTATATGGTATATACCAAATCCAAACCACATTATCTATTTCGGTTCGGTTCAGTTCGGTACGGTTCGGTTTTGCCATATTGAACAGCCCTATAATTAACAAATAAAAAAACTTATAATAATTTTTTTTTTTAAAGTTCATGTGTGAATAACAACATAATGTCATTTTAATAATAATCACTTGAAACTACTGATTGACTTGAAACAATTAATTGAGTACATCTCCTACATATAGTCTGAAACAAATAGGTCTCATCAGCCTTTTGATAACTATGAAGTGGAACTCAAGGTACCTGTTTGGTTTTGCACATTATGCCAATGTTTCTTTCCAAAGCTCTGAAAAATTCACTATGTAGATAAAGAATACTCACAGCTTGTCAGCATCCTTAGCACAAAAGGGACCTTGATGGTTCTTCTCTCCTTCCCATTTATCTGCTTCTTAATAATGTAGTGTATATAAATGCATCCGTCATTGTCTAATTACTGTATATGGAGTCAATAACCTCTTACCACAAGCTTACGTTTCACATTTACATTTGTCATTATTGTATCTCAAAACATAATGGTGGATCATTTTAAAGACCAACCGTATCTCTACATTCACAACTTCGGGAGCTTGATGCCAAGAAGCCATGTTTTGTTAGTTTTCTGGCGCTAGACTTTGTCGCATAATCATAATCATGTTTCCGAACGAGACTACGATAGTTTTTAAACAATCTTGCAAATTAGGTATGCAATTACAAATTTGCAATTTAGGTATGTAGCCTACAATAGATTTTAAACAATGTTTTCAATTTAGGTACTGTATGTAGATTAAAAAAACTCATGTTACGAAAATTACAAAGTTGTCTAAAACTACCATATCAAGAATAAGCAATACATAACCGCAGTTTGCAAAGGACTGCAAATAGGCCACACACAATCTTTGCAGAAATTTAATATGAGAAAACACACAAAACCATATGAAGGACTTGTATCCAAATTATTAAGACATTCTCAAGAAAATTGAAATTGATTGCATACATGTTATAACAAGAAAGGAAATGAAATATGAAATCAAATAACATTCAGTTGCTCATTTAAGGGTCATATTTACTGGTTTTCAGTAATATGTAGCTGGTGGTGGTGGAGATTTGTATTCAACTTTTGGAGAAGGAGAATAATAAGGTGGTGGTGGAGAATTGTAGACATATGGAGGTGGAGGAGACTTGTAGTCTACTTTAGGGGATGGCGAGTAGTATGGTGGTGGGGGTGGAGAGTTGTAGACATATGGTGGTGGAGAAGATTTGTAGTAAACCTTAGGGGAAGGTGAGTAGTATGGCGGTGGTGGAGAGTTGTAGACATATGGTGGTGGAGGAGACTTGTATATTACTTTTGGTGAAGGAGCATAACATGGAGGAGGTGGTGGGCAGACACATACATGTGGGTGTGGTGGAGATTTGTAAAGAACTTTAGGGGATGGTGAATAGTATGGTGGCGGTGGAGAGCTATAGACATATGGTGGTGGTGGAGAACTGTAAACATACGGTGGTGGTGGAGACTTGTAGTGGACCTTAGGAGAAGGTGAATAATATGGTGGTGGTGGTGAGCTGTAAACATATGGTGGAGGGGGAGACTTGTATACAACCTTAGGAGATGGGGAATAGTATGGTGGTGGTGGCGAGCTGTAGACATATGGTGGTGGAGGAGACTTGTAGTAAACTTTAGGGGAAGGTGAGTAGTATGGTGGTGGTGGAGAGTTGTAGACATATGGTGGTGGAGGAGATTTGTAGTACACCTTAGGGGAAGGTGAGTAGTATGGTGGTGGTGGAGAGTTGTAGACATATGGTGGAGGAGAAGACTTGTATACAACCTTAGGAGATGGGGAATAATATGGTGGTGGTGGCGAGCTGTAGACATATGGTGGTGGAGGAGACTTGTAGTAAACCTTAGGGGAAGGTGAGTAGTATGGTGGTGGTGGAGAGTTGTAGACATATGGTGGTGGAGGAGACTTGTAGTACACCTTAGGGGAAGGTGAGTAGTATGGTGGTGGTGGAGAGCTGTAAACATATGGTGGTGGAGGAGACTTGTACTCAACTTTAGGAGATGGTGAGTAGTATGGTGGTGGTGGTGGAGAACTGTAAACATATGGTGGTGGAGGAGACTTGTATTCAACCTTAGGAGATGGTGAATAGTATGGTGGTGGTGGAGAACTGTATACATATGGTGGTGGAGGAGACTTGTACTCAACTTTAGGAGATGGTGAGTAGTATGGTGGCGGTGGTGGGGAGCTGTAAACATATGGTGGTGGAGGAGACTTGTATTCAACCTTAGGAGATGGTGAGTAGTATGGTGGTGGTGGAGAACTGTATACATATGGTGGTGGAGGAGACTTGTACTCAACTTTAGGAGATGGTGAGTAGTATGGTGGTGGTGGTGGGAAGCTGTAAACATATGGTGGTGGAGGAGACTTGTATTCAACCTTAGGAGATGGTGAGTAGTATGGTGGTGGTGGAGAACTGTATACATATGGTGGTGGAGGAGACTTGTACTCAACTTTAGGAGATGGAGAGTAGTATGGTGGTGGTGGGGAGCTGTATACATATGGTGGTGGGGGAGACTTGTATTCAACTTTAGGAGATGGTGAGTAATATGGTGGCGGTGGTGGAGAACTGTAGACATATGGTGGTGGTGGAGACTTGTACTCTACCTTTGGCGATGGTGAGTAGTACGGAGGAGGTGGTGGAGAACTGTATACATATGGTGGTGGAGGAGACTTGTACTCAACTTTAGGAGATGGTGAGTAGTATGGTGGTGGTGGTGGGGAACTGTAAACATATGGTGGTGGAGGAGACTTGTATTCAACCTTAGGAGATGGTGAGTAGTATGGTGGTGGTGGAGAACTGTATACATATGGTGGTGGAGGAGACTTGTACTCAACTTTAGGAGATGGAGAGTAGTATGGTGGTGGTGGGGAGCTGTATACATATGGTGGTGGGGGAGACTTGTATTCAACTTTAGGAGATGGTGAGTAATATGGTGGCGGTGGTGGAGAACTGTAGACATATGGTGGTGGTGGAGACTTGTACTCTACCTTTGGCGATGGTGAGTAGTACGGAGGTGGTGGTGGAGAACTGTATACATACGGTGGAGGAGGTGACTTATACTCGACTTTAGGAGATGGTGAGTAATATGGTGGTGGTGGTGGAGAACTGTAGACATATGGTGGTGGGGGAGATTTATAGTCAACTTTAGGTGATGGGGAGTAGTATGGTGGTGGCGGGGAACTGTGGATATATGGTAGCGGAGGGGTGTTGTATTCTACCTTCGGAGATGGTGAATATGACGGGAGTGGTGGCAAGCTGTATGGTTCATATGCTGCAACCATTGTTGCCATGATGATAACGCCTAGAGCGCAAGTGAGATGGGCTGAAGGCCCCATTCTGGAGGAAGATCTCATTGCAATTTTCTTTTTTCTCTACCAACGTTTAGGTTGGTAATTGTTTTTCTTGTTTTTGTCTGTGTTGCAAGGATGGGCTAATGAGTTTATATAGCAAAGTGTTTCTCTAAATCCAGCTCTGAAATTTGTTTAATTTGGACTCCATCCAACTTAATCGTGGAGGCATGTCTACACGTTGCTAGTATGAGACGTGCATGAACGTTTGGAGAATGTCAACTAGCCGCTTTCCATATTTTTAATGACAAGTCCACGAAGAGCTTTGTACAGGAACATGGATGCATGATTTAATTAGTTCATTGTTCTAGGTCCACTGTATGAACTCCCTCGTACCTTTTGGATATCAACCAAGATGTTTATGCTGAGCATTTTATCCACTAAACCAATGATAATTCTTAATTAAGAACGCTGAATCTCTCAAAAGTAAGCTAAAGTACAGAATAAATGAGTTGTAAAAAGCATAAAATAAACATACTGGCTCAGTAAACAAAATGATGCATCCATATGATATACAAAATTCTTTTTGAACTTATGATTTATGAATGGAAAGTGGATCGTTGACGTTCTCTTATTCTCTTAACGTTCATGCACGTCTCATAGTAGCATCATTTAGACATGCATACACGATTTTGTTGGATGTAGAACAAAATAAACAGGAAAAAAAAGTGTAAAGCTGGATCTAGAGGAAAGGTTTTCTATATAAAACCATAACCCCATTTCTTACAACACACACCAAAACAAGAAAAACAAAGAACAAAACTTAGCTTCATCCCATAAGGTGAATCTCTACATTCACCCACCAATAGGAATTAGTTAATTGAGATTTGATATCTCTTAAAAAAGGAAACCAAATAATAAGAATTTAATGAAATAAAATTATGGTTTTAGATAAATAAAAAATAATAGCAATTATAAAAAAAAAAATTTAGTATTGATAAATCCGTCGAAAAATACTAAATCATAAACCCTAAATTCTAAATACTAAACCCTAAACCCTTAGGGAAAGCATGAACCCTTGGGCAAATCCTATACCCTAAATCGTTAATCTTAAACCCTAAACCCTTAATCATAAACCATAATATTAAACCCTAAATTCTAAACATGAAACCCTAAACCCTAAACTCTTTGACAAATATTAAATCATATACTCTTAATCCTAAACCATAAACCATATTGGAATTTAGGATTTAAGGTTTAGTATTAGAAGTTATGATTTAGGGTTTAGGGATTAAGATTTAGTTTATGATTTAAGGTTTGTTTTAAATTTAAGGGTTTAGGGTATAGGATTTTCCCAAGGGTTCAGGCTTTCCCTAAGGATTTAGGGTTTAGTATTTTTATAATTTAGGGTTTAGGGTTTATAATTTAGGGTTTAGGGTTTAGTATTTTCTGACGGATTTATCAATATTAAAAAGAATGTATTTTTTTATGATTGCTACTATTTTTTATTTATCTAAAAACATAATTTTATTTCATTAAATCTTTATTACTTGGTTTCTTTTTTTAAGAGATATCAAATCTCAATTAACTAATTCTTATTGGTGGGTGAATGTATAGGTTCACTTATCTAAGCTAAGTTTTGTTCAAAAACAAACTAACGTAATTAAGATTGAGAGAGAGAAGGAAAATCACAATAAGAGATTTTATCTGGGATGGGGCCTTCGGCCCATTTCATTTACGCTCTGGGCACTTATGGCAACATGATTTGCTGCTGCGTATGAACCATACACGCATGGCGTACCACTAGGAATACATTCTTTGAAAAATAACACTCCCATTGCCAAAAATTGAGTTCTAAATTTGGAGGTAGCAGTTTTTGATAAAAAAAAAATATTGGAAAAAATGCATACATCAGAAAACAGCTAACATGTTGATCAAATCTGCTACAACTAAGAAATGAAAGCATTGTTTGGATTGACTCCATGTTGCCCTTGCCCAATTCTGTAAAGCAAAGGATGTTCCTCAGAAAAATAGATGAGATAAGGAATTTTAAAGAGATTTTTTGTTAAAGTAGCATTTGTTGATACTGGAAATGAATTAAATTTTAGTGTGTAAAGAATACATTCGTTGGACCTAACAGAAAAAAATATATAAGAAAGTTTTCGTAAATGGAAAACATTTTTAGTAGATAATATTTTCTATAGATCAATTTTTATTGCTTTTGTATAAATACGGATAAATTTTATGTATTATAAATTATGTATCCAAACAATCAATATAAAAAATGTTTAAACATTATTTACCTTAACCGAGTTTTGCTCTCAATTTTTTTTGTTGGAATTTTTATTCACTTATGTTCTAAATAAAGTCTCTAGAGCATTCTTAACGGTGTGTATACCACCGGTACTATAATTTTATTACAACTTAATTAATAATAAAATTTAAATCACCAGAAAATCTAAGTTAATTATAGAACAACAGTATGTATGTTTTTTTTTGGTGAGGTCCTAGGCAGAGGACCATTCCTTTCCTTCTCTCCACCTTTTTCTGACACATTCATTTTTTTAGTGTTTAGAAACTGATACGTTGTGCATACCATGATGATGAGCTGGTAAGTGAAGACGTTGTTAGTGCTGAGCTGGCAAACTGAACAGAGAGAAAGGAAGTGAGATGGCAGTTAGAGAGCAAAAGATCGATGGAAGTATAAAAAGGAGGCTTTACCTTTCTTGTTGCTTATCGATTGTTTAGAGTCTGATCAATAGGGTTGTTGAGTTCATCTCTTCAGGAGGCAGTTTCAAAAGGTTGTTCCTGATTCTGAAGGATCGTTTTCACCAGTTTGGTGGATTCGATATTGTTCTTCCTTGTTAATCAATCAATCATATATAGTTGATTGCTTATCAGAAACCTGCGTTGAGGATGCCCTTACACCACTATATCATGTTTACAAACGAGCATTAAATAGCGAGCATATAGAAAGTGAAACAAAAGCTTCATAAACCGTAGAACTTGAATTGAAGGCTTAAGAAAACATTACCTAAACTACGGACTCCCTCTTCGACGGCGGAAATGATGCTAGACCACCTGTAATCGCCACCTCCATCTCCAGGGATGAATCTGCTGCTAAGCTAGTAACGACAGACAATTTGCAGAGTAGCGGGGCCTCTTAGTTTAGGTAATATTTTCTTAAGCCTTCAATTCAAGTTCTACAGTTTATGAAGCTTTTGTTTCACTTTCTATATGCTCGCTATTTAGCTCTGACGTTATGGATAACTCTGCTAAGACTAAAGAACAGAAGCAAAACAGACATGAGGGCTCGATTCAGGTTATGATTAAATTTTCTTCGCTTATAACTTATTCGCGTGCTTTTAAAGGTTATGATTAAATTTTCTTCGCTGATAATGCTTTTGTCACTGCATCATATTATATGTTATGGCAGTTACTATGTGACCTTTTTTTTGACAAGCTGAAGTAATTGCAACAGACAACGCAAGACAATGCTGATGCTTGGCCTTTCAAAAGAGCCAGTTGATGCTCTCGATGTCCCTGATGACTATGACATCATTAAAGATCCCATTGGTAAGAGTACACTAAATTATCATGTCACTTCATTCGTTTTTTTTTTTGTGCTTTTACTATCCCTTGAAGCATTATACTCTGTATAACGTTAACTTTGGTTAAACCAACATGGTGTGAACACAGATCTGAAGACAATTGCTTTTACTACGTCACGCTTGATATGTTTGTCGCTGATGCGAGACGGATGTTCAACAACTGTAGAACTTGCAATTCTCTGGACACCATTTATTATTACAAATGTGCAACCGCCAACCAGGTTAACAAGGCTTCTTTTATCTTATCTTTCATTTCTTCTCTTACTCGTTTAATTAAAAATGTGACTTCTTGTTTCTTTTTGTCTTGAAAGGTTAGAAACACACTTCAATAGCAAAGTACAAGCAGCTCTCCAGCCTGGTGCTAAATCTCAATAGAAGAATGATAAAAAAGATGTTGAGATACTCGTTGGAACTGAGATATTTACCCCAAGTACAAAGTATATTCTACGTATTAGCATTGTTTGACGTTTATGATGTAGACTTTTGCATATGAATAATTTTAGAAGACCCTTTTGAGTATGCTTGAATAAGTCTTAGATAGACCCACGCCAAATTTTTTCATATTTCCTCATTCGGTGCATCCATTCACTTTCTTTCTCTCTCTGTGATGTCACACTTATCCTGATTAGGTAATCTGTCGCCCTCTGCCACTGCCATTTTTTGTTTGTTTTGGTTTACGCTGAAGTAATTGTGTACAACTCTGTTTTTGTGTTAAGACATTTTCAACGTCGGTTGCGTTAGAAACTTACAGCTTAATAGCACCCAAGCAGGGAGTTAAAGTTAACATTCTTCCAATTATTTCCAAATATATATATAAATGGGTACAGTGTTACCCTTACACTTATACATATCATAATCGTGGAGTGGCACAGTAAATAACACAGAAAGAAAGAAGCAAGATAAAGAGTTACCTCAAAAATCACAAAACCAAATTACTCGAATCGTGTGGTTAATGCTTGTGGTTCCAATGGGGCATGGGTTCATACAGATTCGGCGTGCCTTCACGGTTCACCTCTACTCTCTGATTTGGTGCTAAACCGGCACCAGTAGTACTTTGGATTCTCGGTGTGTTGTTCACTGGCATGCCCATGTTTGGTCTTGCCCACTGCAGAGGGTTCACTCCTGTCACTCTTTTCACTGTTTCTTCTGCCATCTTAACCTGCACAAGATTGTACCAATCCAATAAAACTTAGTTAAAACATTAGACAGAATCTTATTCTTTTTTGAAACAGTCATGGGTCGCAACAGTATGTACCTTTGTTCTCAGGGTTTCGATATCAGCCCTTAGAATTCTGTTGTCAACAGCAGCTGCATCATACTTCTGATTCATGTCAGTAAGACGACCAAGTAAAGTTGAATGCTCAGTCCTTAATTGGTTCACCTATAAAACACGGAAACTTTTCCTAAAATCAATGGAAGCCTGCTGAATAGGAAGGAAAATGAGAAAACACTCAATCACAAGACAAGAGCAACCTGTGTATCAAATTCATTCATTTGTTCTTGCTTTCTTCTCCTGGAGCGCCTAGCAGATTCTCGGTTTGAGAGCATCCTAACCAGTTACCAAATACCGATTTAGAAAACCCCCACAATAAGAAAGATATAAACAGAGTCGGAATTGGTCTGAGTGACCATTTCTTCACTTTCAGATGTAGAAAAAGATGTTACTAAGAACAACATAAAACATTCCCCTTCTAAACTCAAACCATTTCCCCATAAGGTTTCCAAGTCAAAAGTATATCTAAATATATATTAACTTGGAAATTCAGAAGGAGGGCTCTAGATACAAAAAATGGCAAGAATTGTACCTCCTAGCACGCTTAACGTCAGTAGGATCTCCATTATCAGCAGTTTCCGTGTCTCCATCAAGATCATCGTCATCAGAATCATCCCGTGATGAAATACTGGTGGTTTGCCTTGCTGGAACAACAACATCTGGTTTCTTTTTAACGCTTGTTGAGGGAACAGATCTAACAGATGAAGCACCCGGTGAGGTTTGTGCCACAACAACAGAGCCTAGAATAGTCCAAAAAGAAAAAAAAAACCCATTATCCACAATACGAAACAGGATGGTTATCATCTAAACTCATACAATATGATATAAGCCAAAACATAAGTGCAGTAAATGCTTAGATAGTCACATTCAAGCAAGCACCAAAAAAAAAAGCCAAAAACAATGATGATAACCTTGAGGTTGAGATCCCACTGGAGGAGATGATAGCTTCTGATTCACACCTGAGGCACTCGAATCTTCCGGCTTCACAGCTCCCACCTGCGTTATAAAAAAAACAAATCAATCAATCAATCAAAACAAATCAAAGAGACGGATCTAAAGAGACGTACACGACGCGCAACAGCAGCGCAAGCGATCTCGAGCTTGCTCTTGAGAATCGCACGGAACTGATTAGGATCAACGCAATCCGAATCCAACGGATCAGAAGACCGCGCACGATTCCGATCATCAACCGCCGGATTCAGCGGCGGCGGAGGCTTCTGTATTTCGACGACGTCGGCGGTTTCGTCGACGGTTGAAAGAGACTGCTCGGAGTGAACAGGCGGAGGAGGGGACCTGACGTTGATCGTGGTGGGGCTTTCGTCGGAGGCTGACATCTCCCGGAGAAGTCTCTGGAACGCCCACTCCGATTGACTTCGAGTCATCCCGTCCGGCGGCATGTTCTGCTGCGACGGCGACGGGGAGGGTTCGGGAGGGGGAGGTGGCCAGAAGGAGTCGGTCAAATCATCGACAGAGAAGACGATGTGCATCGCTTACCCAATCGCCTTCTTCAGATTGCTTTCTCTCTCTCTTTTTTGATTTTGTTTTTTGTCTTTTTTCTCTCTCTTTTGGTGTGTTGTCTTACGTGGAGACGCCATTATAGATTAGAGGATGGTTTAACGCGTCACTGCGTTTAATTGGACGCTTTTCAACTTTTTTTCTTTATTCTTACTTTATTTATAAAATCCTCAAATGGAGTTACTAATTAGGATGCTTCATGTGAACAATCATTCGGCTGCTTCCTCCTTTTCATTCAAACATACGGCTGCTCCATCTTTTAGCTTAAAAGTATCGTTTAGAACTTTAAAGGGAAATCGACCAAAAAAACACTGAACTTTGTAGGAATTGCCAAAAGAAACCTGGACATATGGGCTGGTCAAACAAAAGACAAACTTTTCATTGACTTTAGAATTAATTAACAATGTTTTCGTTGACTTGCCAATTTAGCACACCGTCAGCAAATTTAACAGAAAAAAATGACATCGTTAAATGTTGGTGTTAGGTGAAACGACGTCGTTTTGAAATAAGATGAAACGACGTCGTTTTACATGATTTCAAAATAAAATCAAGTCGACCATTGGGTTTGAACCCAGGTTGTTTGGACCAAAGGACAAGGTACTTTACCACTAGGCTAGTGGCTCAATCAATGAAACTATTAACACATTTAATTATATTTGGTACTGATTGAATATAAAAAAAATTATCTAAAAACTTAAAAAGATCTTTAAAATTTCTAAAAACTGAAAAATTAATTCCAAAAAAGAAATATTTCATTTTTCGGATTATAAAAAAAAATTGGAAAAAAAATCGAAAAAAATTCCAAAAAGTTAAATTATTTCAAATCGGAAAACATATAATCAGAAACTATAAAAAATAACTTTTATTATTATTATTATTATTTATTTTTTATAGTTTCTTATTATATGTTTTCAGATTTGAAAATTTTTATCACTTTTTTGAATTTGTTTTCGAATTATTTTATTTTTTCAAATTTTCTTTTAATAATTTGAAAAATGAAAATTTTCTTTTCGGCATTTTTATAAAAAAAATAAAAAATAAAAAAAAATATTTTTTATAGATTCTGATTATTTTCAGATTCAAATTTCTTTATAATTTTTTTTGTTATTTTTCGATTTTTTTATTTATTTTCAATTTTTTTAATCTTAAATGAAAATTTTCTTTTTTTTTGGAATTTGTTTTTAAAAATGTAAAATTTGGAAGATTTTTTATTTTTAAAAGTAAAAATAAAATTTTATTTTTAATTTCAATTTCAAAATTAATTTTATAAAAAATTTCTTTATTTTTCAAAATTTTGGAATTTCAAAGACCTTTTAAATTTTTAGAGAATTTTTTATATTCAAAATCAATACCAAATAAAAGTAAACGTGTTTGTTCATACATTGAATGTGCCACTAGCATAGTGGTAAAATACCTTGCCATTTGATCCGAACAACCTGGGTTCGAATCTCGGAGTCTACCTTTTTTTATTTTCAAATCAAATAAAACGAAACGACGTCGTTTCACTTAACGTCAACAGTTAACGTTGGGTTAACGCTGTTTTAACTCTCGTTTAACGGTGTGCTAATTTGGCCAGTCAATCGTAAGTTTCTTAATAATCTAAATAAGTCAACAAAAGTTCAGGTTTTTATTGGCAAGACAAATGTACAGGTTTCTGTTGGCAATTCCTGCAAAGTTCAGTGTTTTTTGGCCGATTTCCCGAACTTTAAACCAACGTTGTCTGAATTTACTACACTTGGGTTATTTATGAAATTTATTTTAGTTTGGTTATTTCAGGTTTCTGTTCAGTTTGGATAATATCTCATAAAATTCATTTTCAATTCTGGTTTTCGGATAATTTTGGTTAAAAGTCACATACTCCCTCCGTATTTTTTTATTTGACGTTTCCTAGCTGTGCACGAAAATTAAGAAAAATGATACAAATCTCTGTTTTAACCTTTTCATTAGTTATTTAGTCAAACAAACTCTAAAGGTCACGTTAATATTACGAGGGTATAAAAATCATCTTCTCTCATTATTTGCGTTGGAGTCTGTGAACGTCAAGTATACTGATACAAAAAGAAATCACTAAAACGACAACTATTTCCGAACGGAGGGAGTATTAGTTTTTAGATTGAATATCATATATATTCGAATAAATTTAATATATTGGATATATATACTTCAATTCTTCTGTTTTTAGGTAGTTTGGTTTATAAATAATATTTTTACAATATTTGATAATCTTAAAATTTAATTATTATTTTAAAATATATAAATTGTATTTTAGATATTTAGATACCTATTCAATTTTCTATTGGAAAATTGCATTTTAAATATCGAAAGTGTCATTTTCTAACACTTTAAACACTGGAATTTTTTTGCTAGCACTTTAAACATTTAAAGTGACATTTTTAACATAACAATTTAATATTTAATGTCATTTTGAAGATTTAAAATACTTTATAAAAAAGGTTCAGTGTTTAAAGTGATATTTTCAGTGTTTAAAATGCGATTTTTCCATTTTCTATCTGGTTTTGGTTTGTTTTCTAATTCTGAAAACATAGGAACATGCAGGTTTTGCTAAACATCAGTTTTTTTTTTGGGTTCCGATCCAGTTCTCGGATTACATGGCCAGGGCCTATCCCACACTGACCAAAAAAGATAAAAGTTTCTTCAAGGGCTGACAAAAATACTTGAATCCGAATACAAATCTGACCAGAAACATGATCTCTATCTGATTCACTTTTACTCAAATAGGATATGTGTTTAGATGTTTCGGGAGTCGGATGATAATCATAAATTCATAACACATAATCTGAAGATTTCTGAACATGACGAGGATTATAACAAATTCATAATACATAATCTATTGTAACTTACTTAACAATCCATTGGCTCAGTCAGTGTCTCATTCAACCTCTAGCTAAGCTACTTAACCACCAAGGTGCTCTTAAGGCTCCCTTTATATATCTCTGAAACAGCACTGGCGGTATCAGCAACACCAGTTTTCACCTCTAAGATCTTCGAATCCATATACTCTTTATGTCTCGATATCGAATCGATAAGCGCAAAGAGTTGAGCGGCAACAGCTTGGACCTCCTCTTCACTCTGCTTCACTGCTTCTTCCAATCTAACCTCCGAAGCTTTCAACATCTCTGCAGCTTCTTTCTCCACAGCCTCCACATTCATCTCCTCCGTTTTCACACTCCCCGCCATCGTTTTCGCCTCCAAGTCGCAGTTTGAAGCCAAGTCCTGAGTTTCCTTCTTCACTAGCTTCATCTTTTCTTCCACCTCGTTGATCTGCAACTGAATCGACCTCAAAAGACTCTTTCTCGACTCGATCTTCGACGCCATTTCAGAAGCCTGGTCTTGTAACGCAACCAGCTCCTCCACATTCTTCCTCGACCCTTCTTTGATCCTGCCACATAAAGAACACAGAGCTGGCTTCACCAGAGCTTTATACTCCACACCCATCACCTCTTCAGGTACCTTCCCACTCTCATTCACAGCGAACTGAACATCAACCTTCAACCTCCTTAGAGCTTGGTTACAATCAACAGCAAGCCTCTGAATCCGATGAAACTGATTCCCAATCCTCGAATTAACCTCCCAAACTCTCTGCTCCCAACCATCTCTACCAACCTCACCTCCCTCAACATCTCTCTCCACAGCTTGCAACTCTCTCTTCATCCTCTCAACGTCCCTCACGTTAAAACACTGAACCTCCACGCTCCTCTTCACCTCCTTATTCTCTTCCAAGATTCTCCCCCTCTCTTCCTCCTTAGCCACCACCACCTTCTCCTTCTCCTCCACCACCTTCTCCATCCCTCGATTCCTCTCGCCGCGCTCCACAACCATCGTGCGAAACTTGTTCACATCTTTCTCCAAATCAGCCTTAGCTTTCTCCAACGCCTCTTTCCTCGACGGACCTCTCCTCATCGCATCGAGCTCCGCCTCCAATTCCCCGGCGATCTTCTCAGAGCTAGAGATCGTCTCGGCGATGCTAGCCTTCTCCGCTTCGAGCTTCCCCAAGAACTCCGAATCGAGATCGTTAACCAGATCGTCTTCCCCGCGGATGAAGTGGCAGTAGCTTCTGATCCCGAACGTGGACATGGAGTTAGCATCCAGGTCCGATGTTGGATGATCCGACGACAAATGGTCACGGAAACGAGCGTACTGAACCAGCCACTCGATCGCGGCGAGGACGTTAGGCCAGTTGTGAGGCGAGTTCGGAGCGCGGAGGGTGGATTTGGTGAGCTTGAGGGGGCAGTTGAGCGATCTGAGGAAGAAGACGACGTCCTCGTCCCACCTTCGCGCGTCGTCGTCGCAGTGGAAATCGACGGTGGAGAGGGTGAAGACTAGGGTTTCGGAGATGTCTTTGGCGGGAGGGACGGGGTGGGCGCGGAGCGAGATCGGTGAGCCGTGAGATGCGAGGAAGGCGTTGATGGAGCGGATGGTATCGGATTGTTGGTGAGATCTATTGTTGGTGCTTATACCGATGGATGACTGATGGCTGCTGGCGAAACTGGGGTCGGAGTCTCTTGACTTGAAGAGTTGACGCTGGTAATCTAGAGAAGGTGATGGTGCTCCGGCGAAACCTCCTGTCGGTTTTCTCTTCCCGGCGGCTCCTCCTCTCATCTCTCTCTCTCTCTCTCTCTCTCTCTCTCTCTGTATTTTGAATTTTTGAATTTAGGGAAGTTAAACCTAGGAAACTGTTTTTTATCGTTCACATTCAAAAACATTTGTATGTTGGTCCCTATATTTTGACATTATTTCGAAATCAAACCGGAATGTTTTCAAATTATCATACTTGAAATGTCTCGAGAGTTTGGAACATCATTTTCATACATTACTGGTAATTTAGTAAAACAAAAACACAATCAATGAAGCGGTCTGCAAATGTTTTTTTTTTCTTAGTGTTTTCAAAGAAGAGCAGATTTGAGAGACTTTGTGAGACGCTCAAGCTCCTTGAGCCCTTCCGTTGGTGACTTGGCATCTCCCAAAAGCCTCACCATTGCACTTCCTACAATCACTCCATCAGCTCCCCAACCAGCTATCTGTTCACACCATTAGAAAAACTGTCAAATAACAAACACGAGTACAACTTTAAGAGACATTAAGAAGCTTCTTTTTTTTAAGGTGTAGGACCTGTTTCACATGCTCAGGCTTTGATATTCCAAAACCAACAGCCACTGGCTTGTCTGTTGCCTGCATTGAATTACAAACGGTCAAACACTTTAACATCATTTCAATATAATGAAGAAACAGTTAACAAATGTGTTATTGTACCTCTTTGATATCCTTCAAGAGCGACTCAACCTTTCCGCTGACAGATGAACGTGCACCGGTCACTCCTATTGAGCTCACCTGTCAAACCCAATACATTTTCAGTTACAAAGAAACACATTTCAATATCCTGGAGAAAGAGAGATACACCTAGAGGGATTCTTACAAGGTAAATAAACCCTTCTGATGCTTCAACAATTCGCTTCATCCTCTCTGTTGGTGTGGTTGGTGTAGTGAGTAGGACCTTGATTACAAAAACATGAATGAACATTACGTTACTAACCAGCCAAAAAAACATGTACAGTTTCAGTGCCTCTGCTAAGAACAATGCTTCTACTATTTCTATCAGCTTAGCTAAGAAAATAAATTAGATTTATATATAGACATAAATTGGAACTTTCACTGATATCTTGTGACATGCTGCTATTGGCATGACTGACAATCTTGATATTTCAAAACATGAATAGATCAAAGCATATGATTGATTACCAGTTCAATGCCGTTGCTAAGTGCTCCTTCTCTCAGCAACTCAGTTTCCTCAAGCGGAACATCAGGAACCACAAGCCCTTGCACACCAACATCTCTTATACTGGACATGAACTTCCCCAACCCACGTTTAAGAATCGGGTTGTAATAAGTAAACAGCGAAACAGGACAAGATAACTCTGGAAGAACCTGCACACCAAATCCAACACAACAAGAACACACACATACACAATCAGAAATACATACAAAGAACTTCGGATGAATCTTTGCTTCAGAAACTAAAAACCTCACCTTATCCAACATGTCAAGAATGTTATCAAGGTTGGTTCCTTTATCCAAAGACCTTGTCGCCGCAGCCTAAAAATTGAATAGAACCAAATGTCAATACTTGAAAAAACTTTAGGACAGTAACAGCATAAAGGTTGCATTTTTATTTGATGGGTTTTTTTTTGTAGTAACCTGAATAACAGGTCCATCAGCTAAAGGGTCAGAGTAAGGAACTCCCAGTTCGATAATGTCGGAACCGCAAGCGTCAAGAACTTTCAATGCCTCTGCGGTAGTAGAGAGATCTGGGTCACCAGCTGTGATGTACGGTATGAATGCTACCTTCACACACACATATATATTACAAAACGGTTAAAGATCAATTTACAATATGCTAATCAATTTCAGACAGGAAAAAAAAAAGTGTCTTACTTTGCCCTGTTTTTTGAGCTGGGTGAAGGTATCGGCGAGACCGAGGGTGGGAGAAGAAGTGGAGAGGGCGGCGGTGGGAGTTAATCTCTTGAAAGAGAGGGAGGAGTCGGGAGAAGAGTGGCGGATTCCGATTTGGGGTTTTGGGGAGTTGAGGAAGCAGACGCCGGATTTGAAAGCAATCGCCATATTGTTTTTTAGAAAAGATAATGGATGATACGACTGGGCTTTGAGGGAGGAAGGAAGGAAGGAAGAGAGTGTTGTTTTTATATAAAACGCAGTCGCAGCGATTCCACGTTGGGATATATGGAAAGAGGTTGGTGAAATCTACCTGCCACGAGTTGTTGTTCACTTCCTCACCCGCCGTCGCATTACATTTTGTATTGAGAATATTAAGACCCGAAGTAGTCTTTTTTAGATCAAGAGGAAAATATAATTATACTGTAGTTATTGGTACACGAATTCTTAAAAAAAAAATTAAAGTTTTGATGTATCGAATAAGTATGACTTTTTGAATAAGCATTTTCCCGCATGTTAAAAAAATGTGTGAAAATGTGAATGGATGAAAATTTTACAACATTCTTATCTTAGCACTATTTCTAGTAATATTACTATATATACAAAACTAATAGTGCAGAATAGACTAGTTTATGCAGTCGACAAAAAAAGACTAGTTTATGCAAATGATTCCAATTTAACACAAAACATATACAAAACTGTTGATAAAAAACTTGACAATGAAAGAATTTCTCCGCAGCCGAAAGATGCACAAAAACAAAAGAACAAAGAAAATTCTCTTTAAAATAGTATTAAATAACAAAATCCAATACAAAATGTTACTTGTACAATTTATTCAAAGCTAATTGGAAGACCAAAAATAAAAACATGTAACCTTCATAGGTGAGAAACAACAACAGACGTAATCCAACATAATCACAGTAACATATAGCTGGTAGAAGAAAAAATGCGACGAGTCCAAGAGAGTATTATTAATACATAGTATTATTAATTTAATGTATAATGGTACACACTTCCCTCTCAATCTTCCTTTTCTTCTTCGCTGGATAATACTCATCATCTTCTCTTGTCTGCAAACAACAAACTCTCTCAGCTTACATATGTTATTTCATACTTCCTTTATCAAATTCTTTTTAAAAAAAAAAATCACCTCTTGATATAACGAAGGTAGAGCCTGAATCCTTTTCGACCCATCAGCCAAGCGTTTCCGAAGCATATGGTTTTCACCAGCTGCGGAGTTCTCAGAAACCTATCCAACAAGTACAAGAAGACGCTTTAATTAAGAGGCCTTAGTTTGAATGTGAGATTCATTCTATGACAACAGAACACATCTAGGTGTGGACATATAAATTAAATCGAACCAAACCAAATATAATCCTAGCCAAAATGTTTTAAACCGAAGTCTGAAACACAATTCTACTACTTTTATGATTCAAAAATCCAAAAATTTGAAACAAAAAAAGGCTAAATTTGATCAAGTGCAGCCAATCAAATAATTATTTATACACATACTGTTTAAATGTTTCTAACCTAAAACTGCATCAGAGTGAACTGCAAATTGTTCTATTCAATTTTAATTTGTCCGAAACTGAGACCAAACCCTATCAAAGTTGTAACTTTTTTCAAGGGATTACCTGTTTTCGGATAGCTACTGTTAATTGGTTTTGACACTCTGATGCATACACAAATTCTAACTTTGGACACTGGATCACCAAACTCTCAGGTTGCAAATTGCTGCATGAGTTCAAATTCAAGTCTTTGAGCTCTGGGCAGTTTAGGAACAAAGCCTGCATCAAAAGATCAAAACCATGAGAAGATGGATTTGACGGAGTACTTTTATCGAGGGCATTGATAAGGAATCTCACATCCAAACTGGAGCATCCCCACAAACTGAGTTTCTTCAACCGTTTATGTTTAATAAACATCTTCTGATTGTAGCCTGATGTCTTTTGTGGAGTCGACGGATTATCTGAATTGGGATCAGATACAGTCATGCCACAGTCCATCAGCTCAAGAAGAGGCAGTTGAGCAGTAGCAAACTGAATGCCGCCTGCAAAAATATTCATTGTAGAAGAAATGAGAAACCAGAGAATAAACACATAAATTAAGATATATATAGCAAACCAAAGATCAAGAATTTACTTGATGTAATGTTGGGACAAAGAGCAACAAGTAATTTTGAGAGTGTATCAGGTAAAACATCGCAGATCATCCCGAGGCCAGTATCAGTAATGCTGGAACTAAAACCAACAAACAAAACAAAAACATGCCTTAACATACACTCTTCATGTGAACAAGCACAAAGAAACCACTAGAGATTATTGATATGATATTTTGAGCAAGAACAAGACATACCCACTCAAATCAAGTAGCTCAAGGTTTGTATAACTTGAGGAAATGGCATCTACAGACGCATCGGTGATATCTATTCCAAGAACTAGCGACAGCATTCTCAAACACCTGTACGAATACGGAAACTGACATTAATCTTAAGAAACAACTGTTATCTCAATGGAACACTGGACTAAGAGTCCCCGAGAGCGCAAACATGATTTTTACAAACAAAACCAAGACTGGAGACAGAGAAATTAGACAAACCTGAAATTCACAGCAGTAAGAGCAAGTACAACAGTATGTGAAAGCTTCATAGAGGCTATGTGAATGTTCTGCAATCTAGTGCAAGTCCTTCCCAAACCATCAACCATTGTTACGAGATCAGTTGAATCATCTTCTTGGAGAGAAAACGCAAGTGATATTTCTATCAGATTTGGACAGTTGAAGATCTGACAAAACATAGAACAGAGTATTTTTGCGGTTTAGAGATATACGAATCATCTTCCCAATACTTTGGACGAGTGGTAAAAAAAAAAGGAAATTCAAATTACCATCTTCGAGAGAGAGTGAAGATCTGCAAGCCAGAGAGTAGAGAGGCTTGTTGAAGTAAGGGAAAATCCTCCCAAGTTGGAACACCCTTCCATCTTAAGGCTTGTAAGTCCACGTTTATTAGAAACAAAGCGACCCAGCTCATCCCTATAAACACAACAACAACAACAACAAAAAGAACAATTAAAAACATATCCAGAGAAGAGCAAACAACTACTATAAATAAATCAAAACAATAAATTTTCTAAGAAGCAAGTCTATGATGCATCACATGCGAAATGACTGCTTAATACAAATGAAATTATCGCAAACACCACCAAAATCTCATGAATACGGTTTCCATTTTCTGAACGCAGCATAAAGATTAAGTAGCCCAGTCCTAGTGTAGCATAACAAATAAGAAATAAGACAGATTCATAGAAGAGCAAACAACTGTCTTTATCGATTAAAACATGTGAATATCAAATGGCCTAAACAGTCTCACATAGCGAAAAAAAACATTTAAAGACTCGATTGTCATTGTTTTCTTATTGAAATTACTCAGATTTATCACTTTCATGTCGTCACTACTTAGTGTGAAGATCTTACCCAGAAATCCTATTGACAGCTGCACCACAAGTTAAAATCTCCAAAACCTCCAGATTAGGGCAAGAAAAAGCAATGCATGCCAGAGTTGTCGCGTCAAAATCACTGCAGACAACAATAAGAAAACTCATGTCTTAATACTTTTTTGTGTCTCGATCATTAATGATTTTATCAAGGAGCCTCTTAATTATTCATTATATTAACAAATTAATAATCCAATTATCAAATTAGTAAAACCATATCTCAGATCTAAAGTTAGATCCAATCACCTCTCGAGTCTAAGAGTCAGCGTAACAAGTCCAGGACACTTCTGCAGCAACGATCCAACATAACCAATCTGAGCCCTCCTCGGAACCCTAATCCTCAGCTCCTCCGCCGCTCTCCACATCTTCCTCGCGGTCTCCCTCCACCCTCTACAAACCCTAGCCGCCATCATCAGCCCAGACGGAGGCAGCCTCTTGAGCACCTCCCACAGCCCCGCCGCGTGAAACCTCCCCGGCTGGACGATCTCCGCGTCCAGATCCAGATCCGCCGGATCGGGCGCGTCCGCGTCGTCGTCGAAGGACAGCGCGCGGCGGAGGTTGGGGAAGGACTGGCGCAGCGGCGCGGAGGACAGGGAGACGACGGTGGATCGGGTGGAGGAAGCCGCGGCGGCGACGGAGGTCACCGGCTCGGGAGCCGCCGGGGTGCTGGGGACGTCGAGAGCGGGGAGATTGCAGACGTGGCCTTTCTTCGGTTGGCCGCATCGTCCGCAGCTGTAACTCCCGCGGTTTTTTCTCGCTCGTTGGGATTTGAGCGCGGCTGAGATCGCTGCGTTGGCGGTTGCGGGAGGGATGTGCGGCTGAGGCTGCATCTTTGTGTGTGAGAGAGAGGAAGAGAGATTGAGATCTTGGAGTGTGATTTAGATGAGTGAGATAAAATAAGGAGGGAAGGGTGCGGCGGGAGATGAAATGGTGTTTTCGCGCGAGTACACAGTAGCAAAAGAAAATGCTAAAACTTATAAAAACTTTTTAACTTAGCCGCTCAGCTAGAGAGGGAAAGGAGCGTGAAGGCTATGGTTGTTAAGTGACGGATTTGCCCCCTTCGGGTTTGGTCAGAAGGCACGTGACGCGATGTCCTTTTGTAGACGTTGGGTTGGATCCACTGTGTAAAAATAGTTGACTATTTATTTGTTTTTTGTTATAAGGAGAAGATTCTCACTATAAAAACGAATTAATTACTAGTTCTAGTGAAAGTAAAGACAAGATTTGTTTGATCAGTCGTGTCGTGATATGCTAATAAATATGTTTAGATTGCATTAATTCAATGTTATTTGGACATTTTTTATTATGGTAAGAAATCGGATTGCTGTTCATAATGTTGATGGTATTGTTTGAAAGAAAATAGTGATTCCTAGTTGATTTTTGACTATTTTTAATTGTGATTTTTAACTATTTTTAGTTACGAATACATATAGCAAAATGTTAATCTTATAAGGTTTGTATTTTGTCTAGATATTTAACTTCAAATTTGTAAACAAGATATTTATCTGTAGATAACTGTAATTGTTTATTTGTATTACAATAAAACAATTAATTAAAAAGAAAAGGTTTTATACATTTTTTATTAAAAATATGATGAAATGAGACCCCACAAGTTTAGAGACTGCTTGAAATCGTATATTTTATTCAGATAGGATTAGTTAGCTGTTAGGAGGAATCCCTCATTACAATGCACAAGAACTCCAAATCATCGGTTTTAGAGCTTACCAAAATCACCTTTCAAAATAGTTATAAACTACTCTCCTAGGGGCATTGATCGTGTGAGCTAAACGATGAAACAGTGTTGCATGACGCGATTAAAAGATCTCCAATATTTGTAAGAAAAAAACGTTGGCTAAGAACTCAAATTTTTAATCATCACTCGACATATGAAACTGTTTCACTTATTCAAGCACGAAAATGCGATACTGGAAGCGTATACAGCAAACACTACAACGAAAAAAAAAGGGAAGAAGAATTGAAAACCTTCAGTTTTGGAACTCTCGTAATATCACTGCCCAAATATAGTTAAAAACCTTTCATCGGAATTTGGTCATGTAGGTTAAACGATTAAACAGTATGAACGATGGTTATGACATCTCCACGCGACATAAATAATTAAAAACGTTGGCTAGAGAACTCGATCACTCTTGACCAAAAAAGCTTCTTCTTCTTCTCCACGGATAATGTTCTCCTACAAACGTTGGAGGGTATTAGTTGGACAAGCACTGCTCAAGCAAGTTGGTCTAAATACGGTATGAGCTAATGCACTGCATGTCTTTACTAGGTTCAGAAAGAATACAGAGAGGAAACTGTGTATACCTTGTCAAGGAGCTCCAATGTCGTAAAATCCAAATTACTTTGCAACCTTTCTCTAGACAGCTGTTTTAGCTTCAAGACTTGCCTTTCCCTGAAATGAAATTGGGAATATGCATCTTTCATCCATGTTGCAAAACAGTGAAACTAGATGGAAAAGATTTTTTTTTAAAGTTCAAAAACAAACCTCGGAGGAGTCTCTGCGGATTTTCCTGGTTGGAGTCCTCATAGTAACAAACTCCTCAGCTGCTGTGGGGTGAACACCCACTGTAGCGTCAAAATCAGCCTTAGTTAACCCAGCCTTTACTGCAACTCCAAATCCCTGCCAAATTGAAATTAAAAAGAAAATCATTTTGAATCATATATATGTTTCCGTGTTTATTTCTCGGAAAAGATGAACAATGTTTGATAGTGAAACCTGGATGATTTCGGGTGAATCGTCTCCACACATGTGAACACCTACAACTTTATTGGTGTTTGCACAGACAATGAGTTTCATAAACACTCGGTCCGGAAGTCCTGAAAGCGTCGCCTTTAATGGCTTGAAGTTTGATGTGAAAACATCGATGTCTCCATACTGTTCTATGGCCTGGCAATGCAAACACGTCTCTTTAACATTTATGAGCAGTGACGTATATATAATACCACCATAGACCATGTTTTACACAAAAGTATTCTGCTTTACCTGCTCTTCGGTCAGACCAACTGTTCCAATAGGTGGCTGGGAGAAAACGGCGCAGGGAACAGCTCTAGTTGAATAGAGAGAACACATAAAAGATTAAAAAGCCATCAGAGACCACAACAGACTACAGAGGAGAACAGTTGTTTTAGTGTCCTCACTGATCACCAGAAATTTTTAAAAACACTGGTCAAGATTGTAATATGTTGTTACCTATAATCAGGCTTTGTTGGATCATTTTGGAACAAGGTTTTCGCCAGTGCCATTCCCTCCATCAAGGCGACTGGAGTCAGATTGATCCGGTCAGTGACGTCCCCGACAGCATAGATGGAAGGAACAGATGTCCTTGAATATTCATCAACCTTACCAAAACAAAGTTGGCAAACAAGGAGCACAAAATACACATTAATATAACCAGACATAAAATTGAGAACTTTGCACAATGTAACCATTAGAGCTATACCTCTATTGCTCCATTTTTCGCCAATTTTACGCCAACATTCTCCAAACCTAAGTTCTGTTGTAGCAACCAACATTATACTCTATGATCAATGTAGTAGCTTACAATTTAAATCATAAAGAACAGGCTGAAGTATTTAGTTTGTCTTTTAAAGTTTATAAAAAGTAATGAACTTTGCTAACAGTTTTCCATTTTATAAACATCCATCAAATTAAAAAATCATGTTATACCTTCGTGTTAGGCTTGCGACCAGTTGCGAACATAACATGGGAAAACCCATCGACAGTTCCCTTGGTGGTCTTGAGAGAAAACGAGCCATCACCAGCTTTGATGATGGCTTCAGGGGATTCCTCTGTGTGGAACTCAATGCCTCTTAAAGACATCTGCTCTCCAACAAAATCCCTAACCTATGAAAAAACAAAAAACAAATATAATTAGAAGATAAACGAACAAGCAGATAGAGTCATTCTGAAGCTACTCACGTCTTCATCAAACCCCCTCAGAACCTTCTTTTGCCTTATAAACACATGAACTTCGCTGTTCAGCCCGTTAAAGATGCCTGCAAACTCCAGGGCAATGTAGCCACCACCAACGATAGCAATCTTCTCGGGCTTGGAAGGCAGATCAAGAGCTGCATCCGAGTCAATGGCAAACTCTCTTCCCGGAATGTCGGGAATGAAGGGACGCCCACCGACTGCAATCAGAATATTCCTTGAAGTGTAGATTTTCCCATCTACATCAACAGTGTGTGGGTCTATAACCTACACACACAACAAAAAGACACAAAATCAAAGCTCAGAAATACACAGAAGAAGTATGCTGACGTTTTGATTCGCTTTGAGTTGAGCCTCTCTCTCTACCTTTCCACGACCTTCGATCAACTTGACATTAGCATTGTTGAGTATATTCTTGTAAATACCGGTCAAGCGCTGGAGCTCGGCGTTTTTGTTGGCGATCAATGTGCTCCAATCATGAGAAGGCTCGGTGTCGTACTTCCATCCAAAGCCGTGACTGTCTTCAAACTCGTGAGTGTATTTGGATGCATACACTAGTAACTTCTTTGGTACACATCCTCTAAGCACACACCTGTCGATTAAAATTTAAAACAAACAAAAAAGGAGATGACTTTATGATCTAACAGCTTAGAATGAGATCTCTCCACAAAACCACTGCCTAAACCCTGAACCTTTGAAGATGTAATAAGGCTTATAAGTAAGTAGCTCTGCCAAGACAAGATCATAGTGCTCTCTCACAAACACTGTTAAGTTATTTAAAAAAAAAACAGATTTTTAATAGAGTTCCGACACATCTATCACTATGAAGTTGTGTTGTGTCTACTAAATCGAGTACTAGCAGCAGCAGACGTATTAAATAAAACAAGCCAAGGGGGGAGACACAGTAGACTTACGTTCCTCCGACGCCTCCGGCAGTATCGGAAGAGATGGTGGAGAAAGGAAGCTCGCAGACGGCGGCGGAAGCTCCGTAGCTCGTGGCGAAGCGGGAGGCGCGGACGCCGCCGCTTCCGGCGCCGATTGTGAAGAGATCGAAGTCGTAGTGGCGGTCCGAGTCTGCTCCGTTGTCGTTCTGGGAACGGACGGAGAACCGGCGGGAAGGTGAATACCGGTGGTTTGAGACTAAGGCGAGACGGGGACGGAGAGAGGAGAGATAGGATAAGGTTTTAGGGAGGGAACGAGAGGTTGAAGATGGTGGTAGGTTGTTGATTGAGATCGGGAGTTTTCTGCAGAGGATTTGAAGGGAAGGGGAAGATGAGATTGTGGTAGTCAGCTTCGGAGTCGAAGCCATATCTTCGCGGCGTCTCTGCCTCTCTCTGTTGTTTTTTTTTTCTTTCTTTTTGAGTTTTTGTGCGTATGCTTTTTTCTGACAAGTCTACTTTGTGGTCTAATTGATTATAGAACATGTGTGTTTTGTGGTCGTAAAGTGTCTACCAAACTGAGAATCAATTTTCCGGTATTTTATTCTCTGGTTACTAGTCACATACCCACCACCAGACTTTTAATTCGATTTTCATGATAGACCATTAAAACTTTTAGGCTATTTCAGAGTTCATTTGGTAGATGATTATGGGATGTTTTTTAAAACAAAACATGTCCCAAACTCACTAAACTTGTTCACAGACTGTTTATTAGCATGAAATCTAGAGCATTTTAAAGCAAATGTACATTCCCCCTCAAAATGTAATTCATTCGATGCTTTTGTAACAAAAAAAAATCCAATAATTAACAAGCTAACCAGTGATCTATAATCATATGATCAAACTAGAACCGCTGACCCAAAATTTTAAATTTTGTAGAATACTTCATGTTACAATATATCTCCTAGAACCTTAGCACCAACCATGTCTTGGAGTTTGGGTACCGGTCGGTATTTGGATTGGCTTTTTTTGGTTTACGCTCCTAAGTTTCATACTAAAATTTATCAGTGCAGATCGGGTCTGAAATAGTAACACTTCAAGTTCGGTTCAAAATTGTATTGTTTCCTAAAACCCATAAAGCAATCACATATCATTCAGATTCGAGTTATATTGGTTCGATTCTGATAAAACTGAAATAAAAAAAAAGAACAAAACTTAGAACAAAACAAAAACACATAAATTAAATAAAAATTAATATATTACACACATAACTGATAAAGTAACAATAAAATATTAAATCAAGCATGAAAACAAACATTATTTGTAAATAATATTCAATACTTTATATAGAGTAAATTTGTTTTTTTTTGTCATCATAGAGTAAACTTGTTATTTCAATGAGAAAATTACAAAGTACTTATTTCTAACTAATTGTTTACTCAAAGTATTTTAAATTTTTAATATTACTATCATATATAATATTACCGCAAATGTTGAATCTAATAATTGAAATACTTATATATATTTCAAAATATTTATATTAATTACTAATTTCAGATTTTCCGGGTTATCCGTTCGGATTGGATTAATAATATTTCGGGTTCAGATTTTTTTTGTATCACCTTATAGGATCCATTCCTATATTTTTTATATTTTGGATCGGATAACGGATCAGATTTTCAGTTCGGATTAGGATTTCGGGTTTCGGATTTTATGCCCATACCTATCACCAACAAATGAACCAGACTTTTTTCTTTTTTTGGATTGCATAATATATTTTTGACTTATGAATTACATAATTTCATCAAAAATATTTTCTCTTTACCTAAAAATGGTTTTGATCATACCTAACTCATTGTGAACCAAAACAATCCTCTGCTCAGTTTAGGGATGATAATCATTATTTGGATTCGACCCTGTCTAACACAAAATTAGCCTTTTTGACTCTGACTAACTTTGGCCATCTAACTCGGAAAATAAATAATCAACCCAGGTTAATCCATCCATGTAATATTTTTCTAACAAGCAAATCAACGAATTAAATCGTGTTTTAGATTAATCATTTTAATTTACGTAAACATGAATTTTGTAAATATTACAATTCAGTTAGCTAAGTGAGTGCAAATTGTCACAGCCGCTTGAGAATTGGGTTTTTTTTTCTGATACAATTTTTTTTGTTTGATCAAACCGCTTGAGAATTGGTAAAAAATGTACATCATCCATTAAAACCGCGCGTGGCTTACAGAGGAGAACATCTTAGAACGACGCCGTATTGCTCGACTCACTGTCTCATCTCCTCTCGCTTCGACTTCCGGATTTAGGGGAAAATCGATTTCTGAAATCCATCGAAAGAGATCTCGCCTCTAAAAATATTTTCGATTCCCGCCATTTTCCCTTCCCTCTTTTTTACTTAAATCTCTCCGAGAATATACCCAACCTTCCAGAAACCCTAACTTCACTAAACTCCATTTCTCTCCGAAACAAACGAGATCTCCAAAACCATGCCGGCCATCCAATCCCCGCCGGGGAGGATCCTGCAGCTCGAGATGGAGAATTTCAAGTCCTACAAGGGCCACCAGTTAGTAGGTCCGTTCAAGGACTTCACGGCGATCATCGGTCCCAACGGCGCCGGCAAATCCAACCTGATGGACGCGATTAGCTTCGTCCTCGGAGTTCGCACCGGTCAGCTCCGTGGATCTCAGCTCAAGGATCTGATCTACGCCTTCGACGACCGAGAGAAGGAGCAGAGAGGGAGGAGAGCGTTCGTCCGCCTCGTCTATCTCCTCGACGACGGAGTTGAGCTTCGTTTCACTCGTACGATTACCAGCTCTGGTGGGAGCGAGTATCGTATTGATAATAGGGTCGTGAATTTGGAAGAGTATAATGGGAAGCTGAAGTCTATAGGGATACTTGTTAAGGCTCGTAACTTCTTAGTGTTTCAGGTGCTTTGATTCATATAACTTGATTCGTTTTTGGTTTTGTTTCTATGAATGGTGGTTTATGATGTTGATTTCGTGTAGGGCGATGTTGAGTCTGTTGCTTCCAAGAATTCAAAAGAACTCACTGGACTTATCGAGCAGATTTCTGGCTCTGATGAGCTTAAGAAAGAGTACGAGGAGTTGGAAGAGAAGAAGGCCAGCGCTGAAGAGAAAGCAGCTCTTATATATCAGAAGAAGAAAACTATTGGGGCTGAGAAGAAGCTGAAGAAAGCACAGAAGGAAGAAGCTGAGAAGCATCTTAAGCTGCAAGACGAACTGGTAATTGTTTCTCTAGTGGACTAGTGTACTATTCACTTAGTTTGTGAAACCATCCTCCTTTATTTGTACTGAATATGTTTTCACGCCATGCAGAAAGCTCTGAAGAGAGAACACTTCCTGTGGCAATTATATAACATTGAGAATGATATCGAGAAGGCAAATGAAGATGTTGATGCTGAAAAGAACAATCGTAAAGATGTCATGGCAAAGCTGGAGAAGTTTGAGCATGAAGCTCGTAAGAGAAAGGTAGAACAAGCCAAGTATTTGAAAGAAATTGCTCAACGTGAAAAGAAGATTGCTGAGAGAAGCTCGAAGCTTGGAAAATACGTGAGTACACTACCTTGGAGTCTTTAAATAACAGTTTTTTTCTACTTGAGTAACTTATAAATTCGGTTTCTTCTGTCTGTAGCAACCTGAGCTTCTGAGATTGAAGGAGGAGATAGCTCGCATAAAATCTAAAATTGAGAGCAGTCGAAAGGAAGTGGATAAGAGGAAAAAAGAAAAAGGGAAGCATTCCAAAGAAATTGAACAGATGCAGAAAAGCATTAAGGATCTGAATGAGAAGATGAACGAATTAAACGAGAGGAGACAAGATAGCAGCGGAAAACTCCCAATGCTTGACAGTCAACTGCAAGAGTATTTTCGAATGTGAGTTGAAAAAATAAGGATCCTTCCCTCTCTTTTAGTCATTGCCATTTTCCAACGTTCCTGAGGTTATCAGTACTCACCAACTTGCATCCTCTATATTTCCTATTTATGATCTTCTAGCTTGATTCTCGTGGCGACATGACTACTACATGTGTTTACTTGTTTTTTTTTCCATGTGTTTACTTGTTGCTTCACACTCCCGTCTTCTTAGTTTAATGAAATAAGTTTTGGTACGCTGTTTTGATACGTATGTTTCTCTGCTTTGAATAATGGTGAAATAACAAATACTTGAGCGGTTTTTTACAGTCTGGCATGTATATAGTTGCTTTCAGTCTAGTCTTGGTGATGTCCTTGTGATTTGTGTAATATTCTTCTGGATTCGCCATCTACATGCATATTCTTCCATCTTTTTGAGTTCTTATCAACCGCTTTGTTTTCTTATCGGTTTTTCCTTCATCATGTTTATCAATCTCAGAAAAGAAGAAGCTGGGATGAAAACCATTAAGCTCAGAGATGAGAAAGAGGTGCTAGATAGGCAATATCATACTGATCTCGAAGCATTGAGAAATCTGGAAGAAAATTACCAGCAACTGATAAATAGGGAGAATGATCTTGATGAACAGATTGAGCGAATGAAATCCAGGCAAAAAGAGATTGAAGATTCATCCTCGGAATATAAGAACGAAACAGCTAGTCTAAAAAAGCAGTTACGAGCACTGCAAGAAAAGCACCGAGATGCCAGGTTAGTATGGTCCTATTCACTAGATTCTTTATATGGTGGCTTCATCTTTTGAAATATGCCTTGAGAGATATTGGTAATTCACTTATCAAAATATATATATATATATATATTTTAAGTTTCTTATTTTGACAAAAACCCTTCTTGAGCTAGGCGGCATGCATTCTGCATACCCTCGTACTCCGTCTTTATTTTAGTCTGATAGTTTCTATCCCACTTCTACGCGCACAGGAATGCATCTGAGAAATTGAAGACTAGAATCGCAGAATTGGAAGACCAGTTAAGTGATCTAACGGCTGAAAGATATGAAAATGAGAGAGATAGCAGGCTAACGCAGGCTGTTGAGTCTCTCAAGCGTCTATTTCAAGGAGTTCATGGTCGAATGACTGATCTGTGTCGACCTAATCGGAAGAAGTACAACCTTGCAGTTACTGTTGCTATGGGGAGATTTATGGATGCAGTTGTTGTAGAAGATGAAAACACAGGAAAGGACTGCATCAAGGTATTTCTGTTATGCTTGTTGTGCTGTTCTGATTCCATGCAAGTTAATATTTTTTCATAGTTTTATCTCGTCTCTACTGACCGTTACAGTTTCGTTAACAGTTGAGTAAGATATGCTTTACCGTAATACTAGTACTACACCTCTTGCTTATGCCAACAAATTGATGATGCTTTAAACTCTACCACCTCTTATATGATGATCAATTCATATTATTTACCAAATAGGGGAAATGTGCTATAAACGGGTATGTAACATATATATGATGCAATCTTCGGGCAACTAATCCCTATTCTGTGTTACTTGGCTTCCAACTTAACTTTGCGGATCTTGTTTTACCTTGCTTTTAAGTTATATGAAGTACATGTTGAAAAGCATTTTGTACCACTCTAGGTATGGGATTAAATGAGTTTCTTTGTTCATGCAGTACTTGAAAGAGCAAAGGCTTCCTCCTATGACATTTATTCCTCTTCAGTCAGTACGTGTCAAGCCAGTGCTTGAAAGATTGAGAAATTTGGACGGCACAGCAAAGCTGGCGTTCGATGTTATCCAATATCCTTTGCAAATAAGTGAATGATCTGCCTTTTGGTTTACTCAAGATTGCCTGTTTTAATATTTTTTTGTTCTTTGGCTTCTTTGCTTGCATGGTTGTGGGTAGCTTGAGAATGTTTCGATGTATTAAATAAGGATTGCAAACGTAGAAAGGTTAATATGAGCAGGTTTCCAGTTTATGTTTTTGGACCTTAACCGTTTCACGTTCGATCCTGAGTTAGAGAAGGCATTCCTCTTTGCTGTTGGAAATACTCTTGTCTGTGACGACCTTGATGAAGCCAAACGTCTTAGTTGGACTGGAGAGAGATTTAAAGGTTATGTTCATGTTTCCTTGTTTAGATGTAACATACTCATATTCTTGCACTAACGTTGGGTTGATTTCTACCTATCCTGATTTCTATTATTTCCAGTTGTTACTGTTGATGGAATATTACTCACAAAAGCGGGAACAATGACTGGTGGTACCAGTGGTGGAATGGAAGCAAAGTCTAACAAATGGGATGACAAGAAAATTGAAGGTTTGGCTTGTCATAAGCTGCTTTGAAGTGTCTTCACTTTCAATTTGTCTTAGAGTCAACATTTCGGTTGTGCAGGACTGATGAAAAAGAAAGAAGAATATGAACTGGAACTGGAAAAGGTTGGATCTATTCGAGATATGCAGATAAAGGAGTCCGAAATATCGGGTAAAATAAGTGGACTTGAAAAAAAGATTCAGTATGCCGATATTGAGAAGGTAACAGCCAATCATATGTCTAAGTTATTGCTACAACTTACTTCACTGTGCACTGTTCAGGAATTACTAATTGGTGGTTTTGTTTTATAGAAAAGCATCCAAGATAAACTTCCACATCTTGAGCAAGAGAAACGGAATATTACTGACGAAAGTAGGCGCATCAATGTTGAACTTTCTAAGGTAATTTAATATCTATTTTTGATATTTGGTAAAGTTAAAACCCGATTAGAATAATATGACTGAATGCCGGTGGTCTTGTAGTCAAGAGCTGAGGTTGATAAGAGGAATACAGAAATCAGGAAGTTGGAGAAAAGAATCAATGAGATTGTGGACCGTATCTATAGGGATTTTAGCCAGTCTGTTGGTGTTGCCAATATACGTGAATATGAAGAAAAACAGCTCAAGGAGGCTCAAGAAGTGGCGGAAGAAAGGCTGAATCTGAGTAACCAGCTTGCTAAGTTAAAATACCAGTATGTTTCCTTCGCTCTGTGTTTCTTGCTACACATAAGATTTATTCTAACTTCTCATATACAGCTTTAGTCTCTATGGGTTTTTATTGCATCATTTCTGTGCTAATAGATACCCCTGATTCGTATCCGGTTAAAAACGAACATCTTTATGTGCATCATACTGTTCTTGCATTTTGACTGTGACGTGCCTCATAAAAAGAAGGCACTACAGCTCTGTGAGATTTATATGATTAGTAGGCAGCTGTTGTCTACATTGGCCAGTGTGTAGGGGTCAGTATACGTAACCTGTAAAAAACCTAGGTGTCCACAAACTCTCAGTACGCTAACTAGTTGTCTGAGTTGACGTACTGCTCTCTAGGAAACTGAAATTTTTCTTATTGGTCTATGAAAATAACTTTCTTATCGATTTCAGGGTGGAATATGAGCAAAACCGAGATGTGGGGTCACGAATTCGAAAGCTAGAATCTTCTATCAGTTCGTTGGAAACTGATTTGGAGAACATACAGAAGAGGAAGTCCGAACTTAAGGAGTTAACAGAAAAAGCTACTAATGAAATCAACAATTGGAAAAAGGAAATGGGAGGTATTTTGATTCTATCTCTACATAAATCTGATGGCCTCAGTTCTATTCTTTTTTCAATTATTAGTGCCATTATGAGTTGTCAGTTTGATGATTTTATTCATAGCACAAATCAACATGATCTACATTGTCCGTATATGAGTTTGCTTCAATATTGATGACTTTATGTTGGAACCCTGTTACTGGAGTAACGCATTGAAATATGAAAATTTCTTTTATTTTCTTGGGGGTTGTCCGTATATGAAAATATGTAAGGATCTTTCGTCGCCCCCTAACCAATTGATTGTTTCATTACTGATAATTGATGTTTGTATTGCTCTGACTTGGGTTTGAACAAATTTCATATGCGCATCATCTGCGCGACCTCTTGCATTAATTGTAACTTACACTACATCTTAAAGGAAAGCGATCATATTAAGATAAAATTCTAGTCTGTCAATTGGTTAATGTGAAGATACAGTAATATAGATTCTCTTCCCCTGTTATCCTCTTACCTTTGCTTGTATAACCATAACTTAGACAACCGTATACTTTGTTTATCACCATCCCTGTTTAATGTTCTTTGCGTAGCATAAATCTGCTGTGTTTCCTCCTTTCATAGAGGTGCGAAATCTAATACTCTTGCTTGCAGAGTGCAAACAAAAAGCAGAAGAGTATGAAAAAGAAATTCTGGATTGGAAAAAGCAGGCTTCTCAAGCGACAACAAGCATAACCAAACTCAATCGTCAGATAAACTCTAAGGTACAATGGAGACTCATGAAATCCTTTCCCAAAGATTTGTATGTCTGTGTATAGGTGAACTAAAGCTACCTTTTTCTATCAGGAAACGCAAATTGAGCAGCTGATCTCGCAAAAACAGGAAATAGTTGAGCAGTGTGAGCTTGAACGTATTGCGCTTCCTGTTTTATCAGATGCTGCGGAGGAAGACGACTCAGATGGGCCACAGTTTGACTTTAGTGAGTTGGATAGAGCTCATCTCCAAGAACGGAGACCATCTGCTCGTGACAAGATGGATGCGGAATTTAGGCAGAAAATAGAATCGAAATCATCAGAGATCGAAAGAACGGCCCCAAACTTGAGAGCTCTTGACCAGTATGAGGCTATACAAGAGAAAGAAAAACAAGTTAGCCAAGAGTTTGAAGCTGCCAGGAAAGAGGAGAAACAAGTAGCGGATGCATACAATGCTGTTAAGCAGAAGAGGTAACTCGAAATTTCTCCTGTGAAATGATCTTTGGAACTTTGAAGAATATGGCTAACATATATCAACGACTTTATGGTAGAACAAAAACTGGAAAAATAACAGTGAGAATTCTAGGTCCATGGAAATTACCTGACAGAGATACCTGTTTGGATAGAATGCTCACACAAGTGCATCTCAGTTTTTATAGACGAGATTCATATATTCGATTAGAGATTTTGCTGCTGACTACAAAACTGTGGTGCAGGTATGAGCTATTTATGGAAGCGTTCAACCACATTTCTAATATCATTGACAAGATCTACAAGCAGCTAACCAAGAGTAATACGCATCAATTGGGTGGGACTGCTTATCTAAACTTGGAGAATGAGGATGATCCATTTCTACATGGTATAAAGTATACTACAATGCCCCCGACAAAGCGTTTCCGTGACATGGAACAGCTCTCTGGAGGAGAGAAAACAGTTGCGGCTTTGGCTTTGCTCTTCTCCATCCATAGGTATCCCCCAACGACCTAGTTATACCATAGTTTTCAAAATATTAAAAGTAGTTTTGTAGTGTAGTCTTGGATTTATCTCCAATCTAGTCTTTGATGTTGCCATGTGAACTTTGTTATTTTCCCAAAACGTAAAAAAAATGGTTATGATGAGGTTTTTTTTGCTTTCCATCTTTTCAGCTATAGGCCTTCGCCTTTCTTCATACTGGATGAAGTGGATGCTGCGCTCGATAATTTAAACGTTGCAAAAGTCGCTCAGTTTATACGTAGCAAATCCTGCCAAGCCACACGTGACAACCAGGATGCAGAGGACGGGCATGGCTTCCAAAGCATTGTAATATCTCTCAAGGACAGCTTCTATGACAAGGCTGAAGCTCTGGTTGGAGTTTACAGAGACGTCGATAAGAGGTATACCCACATCTCAACTTTTTTACTTGTATCTATTTGTCCATGTGTAGTTGCTTGTATCTGACAACTCGTTCATTATTCATTTGCTGCAGTTGCTCGAGTACGATGTCTTTTGACCTTAGGAACTACGCAGAGTCGTGATTGGTTCAACGACCCCCCACCTAGGGGTTGTTTAGGGTTTAGGTAAGCATTATAAACCCTATCTCTCTCTCTCTCTCAATATATATATATAGTAAGTACTGAATGGTGTTTAATTTCTGGGCTATTTTCAAAGGCATGCAACTGCTGTATGGTGCCTTTAAATGGGGTTCATCCAAGCATAGAAGCTTTGTAAGATGTGACGCTGTAGAAGATGTGAAAACTTTTTTAATGTTGTATCAGAAACTCAGGATGCTAGTTTTATGAATCTGGTTGGTGTCTTATACTAGATTACGGTGGAAAGTACGATGACAGTTTGTGTATACATGTTTTAAGTTTCTATTGAATGTTTTTAGCTTAGTGAGTTCGATACAGGTGAAGTTGATATTGAACTGAGTGCAGAATGTAGACGCTGGACGGCTTTAGTTACATCAGATTGAAGTAACGAAAGTAACAGAAATCGAAAGAAATTGTAAATTAGCATAATCATACTTTCCAATTATCTATTATCCATTTGTAAACTTTAAAATCACATCAAACTTTTTTCACATCAATATAGTCCTAGATTAGGTATAAATAGATATAATTTCAGCATAAAATAAAATTATATCTTAAAAAGGGATGGATACGTGTCATTGGTCTAATCTGAACGACACAAGACTTGCGTCCTCCTTAATCTTTCTCACCTTCGCAATCACGGGGTGTATTCAATGCGTCCTCCTTAATCTTTCTCACCTTCGCAATCGGGGTTTATTCAACTGAGAGTTTCAGGTGATTTGTATTAAAATGACAAATCCATTGTTATTCAAACATGAATTTTAAAAATTTATTTAAAATCTACTGTTATTGAACTTGACATTTCGTAAAGTACTCTGAAATCCACTGTTATTGAAAATATTTTAAGTTGTGGGATTTTAAAGTTTTGAGGTGATTTTGGGGTGTTTGGGTGGAGTTTCTTAGTTAAAAAAAAATAAAACCAAAATCACATTGTTTTAGGTGATATTCTAGAGTAGTTTAACAAAAATCACCTAAATCTCTGCAACTTATTAAAATCATCTAAAACTCCATTAAAAATCAAATCACATCAAATGCTAAATTGAATACATTCCCTAAAGTACATCGCAATATAATGGATTGAATCAAGAATCAGTTTTGTCTCTATGAATGGATTGAAGATGAAAAAGCTTGATTTAACTTGAAAACTAAGCTAGTGTTTGAAAGGTTAAGCTAATCAGAAGAAACACAACATTACATTGTATATAAAATGCTACTCAGGTATGTACAAATACTATGGAGGAAAGAGAAGCATATAGATTTCATATAATAACACATAATAATGATTGGGAGGAGTAAATTTAGAGAGAGAGAGAGAAACACACATAATTAACACATAATAATATGATTGCTTGTAGTATCAATCGAGAGAAACACACAAACCACACATAATAATGATTGCTTGTAGTATCATAATCAGTGCTCGTGTATCATTCAACACACAAAATGGCACCGAGATCAAGACCGTCAGGAATAAGTTTAGAAATAATTAAAAAGAGATTAAATAGTTAAGAGTTTAATTAAGAGAGAGGGGAAACAATCTTTCTTTTGGCTCTATCTATCCTTTCTTATTCTCTTAAAGAGATGATCTTTCACAGCGTTGGCGATGAGTATCCCAGATACCACGTGGCTTGAGTTCACTGAGTTCTTGATCTCCTTCTCTTGTCTGCTTAGAAGCGAAACGTTCTCTTTCGTCCTGGCATACCTCGCTCTCAAACGCAGTTTAGTCTCCTCAGCCAGATTTCACTTAAGACAAAAATAAAAACAAAAATTTGTTAGAGAGAAAGAAAATAACCACAACCACAACCTTTAACAAGTTATTATATAATGTAGTAATTTTTGATGAAAAAGAGAACATAATATATATATATATATATATATATATATATATATATATATATCTAACTTTTAAACATGATTTTTTTTTCAAAGTACAAAAAAAAGGAAAAATAAAAGCTCGTGTCCAGAAAGCAATGTTGTTGCGAATTAGCAACTCAATAACAGAAAGTTCCAGTAGAAAGTAAATAACCACAACCACAACCTTTAACAAGTTATCATATAAAAGAAAATAACAGAAAGTTCCAGTAGAAATGTAGCAATTTTTTATGAAAAAGAAAAAAACATAATATCCATATATATATCTAACTTTTAAACATGATTTTTTTTTCAAAGTACAAAAAAGGAAAAATAAAAGCTCGTGTCCATGAAACTAGAGAAAAAGGTTGGAAAAAGGTTCGAAAGCAAAGTAAAAGCACGTCGTGTCCATGAAACTAGAGAAAAAAAAAGTTTGAGAAAACAAACGAAAAGAAAGGTTAAGATCATTACAGAGCGCGTTGGTAGAGTTTTCAAACTGAACATTGTCCCGAATGAGCAACGCAATGGCCGCAACGTTGTCTCTTACGGCTTTGGTTCTGTCGTTGATATCGGTTGTTAGGGCGGATCCAAAAAATAATTTAATATGGGGCACAATATATAAATTTATATTGTATTAAATATAATTTAATAAATTAAATTAAATTATATTATATTTTTAAAAATACACTAGTCATTAATTTTTCTCAAAATGAATAAAATATAAGAATAAAGTAATTTCGTAATTTTAAATATTTGTTTTCAATAATATCATAAATTTATATATGCACATAGTAATTTCATTATAAAATCTATTCCTTTTAGTTTTTACTTTTTAACTATTGAAAATAAACTTAACAAAAATAATTGTCAAATTTAAATATAATAAATTATGAGTCTTTATTTTGAAAATGTAATATTAAAAATGATTAAAATACTATAAGTTGAATACCATTTTCAAGAAAAAAAATAAATAAAAATACTTTACCATTTAAGTTTATTATAGATTATTGTTTAAAATTTAATATTTAAGAAATAATGTTAGATTTATAAATTTTATAAATAATTTAAAGAGTTAGTTTATCCATTTTTCATCACAAAAGAAAGTATTTATGAATATACTCTCTCCGTTTCATTTTAATTGTCGTTCTAGGTTTATACACACAAATTAAGAAAACATATGATTTTGTATATTTTCAAGATAAAAACACAATTACCTATACATTTAACCACATTTCAACTAATAGAAAAATAAAATGGAGAATCTTTTTAATAAATTTTGCATTGAAACTCTACAATGACAATTAAATCGAAACGTAGGGAGTATTCATCTTTAAATACAAATTTAGAAAGTGACATCAAATTTGTAGTGAAATTAGATTTATCTATTAAAAATAAAATAAATCAGTTATTAAAAATATTTTGGGTTGTAAAATCAAAACAAAACATTTGAATGGAATAGTAACTAAAACTACAGAAACAAAGCACAGTGTGTTCAGAAAAGAAAGAAAAAAAGAAAAAAAAATAATGCACAACATTCGAACTTGAGCTGGGTGGGGCACAGAAACCTTGATTACCGAATTAGCATCACCGTTGCATTGTACTCTTAGTTGCATTATAAATCTTTTAAAGTAGTATGTGGCACGTGCCATAGGTGCTTCATGTGTGGGTTCGCCCCTGTCGGTTGTTGCCTTTGAAACGACGGTCTCATCCGCCGTAGTAGAGGCTGAACCGCCGCAACGTAGAATCTTGGAGAAGAAAGACATGATGAAAAGGAAAGGAGATAAGGTGAGGTTTGTAGGAGAGAGAAAGTTGAAACAAAACAGAGAGTGAAACTGTTTATAATAAAAGATGACGCGGAGCTGCGAAAACGAAAGTGCCGAGAAGGTTCGGTATGATTATTTTCAAAAATATTTTACATAATTAAATATTATGGTCAAGCAAAAAGTAAGGTTGCTGATTGTCTGCGTGAGGAAAAAGTAAGTATGATTAATTTCAACAATAAATTTTTGAAAAATCTTAACTATATAAAATATCCCATTTTCAAAAGTATTTCGTTTATTCTGAAAATATAACTAGCATCAAAGAAATAAGTATCAGAGCTCCAACTTCTCTCTAAAAAGAAACTTTTTATCATAATCGGAGTTTGTGGCACTCTTTCTTTTTGTTTTTGATGTAAATATTCTCTTCCGGTACGCGGATCTCTCTTTCACTAGGTGATTAAAAGTTTCGCGGTGGCGATTTTGTCGTGGTTTCAATCTTAGTCGAAGCCAATCTTCATGGTTTATTCCCTTGTTTCTTCGCTGGAGATTGATGTTATATATAATCCTCCTCTTTCGCAGTTCTTTAAATCAGATCCCGTTTGTCTAAAGTTGAGTCTCCTCTGCTCTCTCGGATTCGCACATACTCCTTGCTTAAAGGAATCAACCTTCACTTGCCCAAGAAGTGGCGCCGGTGAATCGGCTTAGAGGTGAAGTCTCCTTGATAGAAAGGAGGAAGTGGTGTTGGATTGATTTTGGCTGAGACTAATTACGATTTAGATGAATCCGCATAAATTATGTACACATAAATTATGTGAACTAAATTCAATATAAAACTAAAACAAAAACTAAAAAAGTCACAAATGTATATAAGAATAAAACAAATGAAAACTAACTAAAATAAAAAAAAAATCAACATCATTAGTATGTTTTTCATAAAAGTTAACTATTAAAAAAAGCAAATGTAAAAAAAATATACAGGAAAAAATAACGTATTAAAAGAAAATGTGATAAAAATCTCATAGGTATCACAATCTCATAGAAACTTGCAAAAAAAATGTGATAAAAATTTAAATATAATCCATAAATAATATAGAATAATAAGAACAATTATGAATTAAGAAAATTCCATAGAAACCTGCAAAAAATTGTCAAAATTTGTTAGCAATTGTTAGACATGTCAAAATGGGTAAACCAACCCAAACCAAACCATATCCAAATGAATCCATTTTGCTATTGGTTATGGTTCAACCCAAACCATTTACCTAATGGTTTGGTTCAGTTCCTAACTCATTTAGATTAATGAATTAATGGTTTTAATGAGTTGATCCATAGTAATATAAACCAATAATACCATAACTCATATAACTTTTTTTTTGTTCTATAATTTATAAATTAAAAATCATAGAATTTAATACAATAGAGGGAAATGTATAAAAATGCAAGTTTCACAATATTTTTTTTCATATTCTTAGAGTTTATGAAATTAAAAACTTTGACATAGATTTAAACATAACTCTCAGCTTCTTCGTACTTGAACTCTCTCAAGGTTCTCCTCTTTGTACTCCTGCTCACCTCTTTCCCGTACTCAATTTCCTTGAGATAACATAACCATTTTACATCAGAAAAAAGCAAATGATCATAAAGCAAAAGATCATCCAAAACATAGACTTTAAACATACAAGCTACAAGCTTGTTGGTATTCTTACTGACAGAACCAATCACACTCTAGTCAACAAAGAAATCAACTTTAAAAGCAAAAGCCCATACAAAACGAAGTTTTCAAGGCTTCATCTCCCCTTATCGTGTAGCAAAATACGAAGTCGTGATAAAACCCCCGAACAAATAAATCTAAGCAATGAAAAGCTGTGGTCATCTGTGTATACTTTTTTTTTATCTTAACTATTCCCAGCAGAACTATATATTTCTTAAACTTCCTCTTGAATTCTAACTTGGTATCTTGTAATGCACAGCATTACAAGTTTGTCAATAGAACTACTGAAGTCAATAGTTACAAAAATGGACTAAGGAGAGGAAGAACGCTTACAAAGTGCATAGGCACCATGAATCATCTCCTCTTGTGGTTGCAGATTGAACAAACAATGGTTGAATAAACAAAGACCATGCAGTTTTGGGTTTGCCCATTTATGCAGAACGTTGAGTTTGCTAGAAGATTCAAGTCATCAGTATATACTTTAACTTTGAACACAAAAACCTTTTTGTCCCAAGAACACAAGAGATAGAGCTGCCTTGTAACTATGAGGAGTGGACCAACTGCTATTCTTTATGGCTTAACTTTTTACTCAGTTCAATCCTAACTACAGACAAGTTGACAATCACTGTATACACTTTTTTGCTTAGTGTTACAGTTTGATATTTGATTCTAAAATACTTTCTTATTTAGTTGAGTGGTGAACAATGAACACTGAAAAGCACATTTTCATCATAATAGCTTTCTATTCCGTTTATTTCATTTGTTACAACGAATTACACACAGAAAAAAGATGCTAAACAAAAATCCAAAAACCACACTGAAACAGATGTGCAAAAGAACGAGATCCTATAGCATTAATAAAAACCGGATATAAAGAATAGCTCGAGCTTCTAGTGTCAAGAAATTTGAAGATATATAGTGAACAAAAAATACAAGTAATAAAGTAATACAAGTCTTTAAGAATCTCTAGCAGTTGATACCGTGCTGTTTTAGTGGTTATTGCTGAAACTGCTGCCTTCATCATTGTCCTCGTTCTCCCCACACATTTCCTCCAAAGACCTGCCTTTAGATTCGGGAACCAACAATGTAAAGACCATCCCCAAAAGATTAACCACACCCAAAACAATGAGCGAGTTCTTGACACCAATCCCTGGAGGATATCCATGTTCTGTCTTGTTCTTGTCAGGACTTTGTGCCAAGTACAAGAATCCAAACGCACCAACCATTGCTCCTAGTTTTCCAGAAGCCGCGGAGATTCCATGGCACGTTGATCGAAACCTAGCGGGGAATATCTCAGCAGGCACCACGAAAGTTGTAGCATTAGGTCCAAAGTTTGCGAAGAAGAATGTTAACGAGTACATAACCACGAACCCGATTCTGTTTTCCTTGTGAGTCCAATGCTCGTAAGGAATCGCGAGAGCGAACATAAAGACAGTCATGAAGAAGAACCCCATCATCTGTATCGCAAATCTACCCATGATGTCGATAAATGCGACTGTGAACCAGTAACCAGGTACCGTGCTGCACAAGGCGATTAGGGTTTGTGCACGCGCGATCATGAAAACTTCTCGGATCGCGTTCATGGTCTGAGCCGGTGGGATCCAGCCGATGGCGCTGAAGATATCTTTCTGGAAAAGGTTCTGACTGTAGAAGGCGATGTCAAGTAAGAACCATGTGCTCGAGGTTCCAAGCAAGTGAAGACCATGACGCCTCATGAATTCCTTGGAGAACAAGCCAAACGATTTTGACCTATCTCTAGCAATCTCTTCAACTCTTTCATGCTCTGCCTCTATCTCCACTTGCAAAACCTTAGACATGTTCGAAGCCGCTAGCTCCGCGTCCTTGGCCACGAGTGCAGTGTACCGCGCGGTCTCTGGCATCTTGGACCTCGAGTAGTACGTCATCCCAGCAGGCACAGCACCGACCATGAGTATAATCCGCCACACGTAATCAGCCTGAGGTACCGTGGACCCCAAGGCATCCACTTTATAAGCCGGAGCAGGAAACTCAGCATCGAAAACCGCAGACACGACGATCGCAAAGATCCCTCCGGTCAAGATTCCGAACCCTTGCATGGCGAAAACCGCTGCTATAAACGCGCCACGTGTCTTTTTATTAGCGTATTCAGACATAATCGTCGCGGACAACGGATAGTCGCCGCCTATACCGAACCCTAACCAGAACCGGAAGAAACAGAGAGAGCTCATCACTCCTTTCGGTGTGCTCCCAAAGGAGAGACCTGAAGCGACGGAGCATACGACCATGACCGCGAGAGTCATGCCGTACACTTTTTTCCTCCCGAGTTTGTCGCCGAGCCAGCCGAAGAAGAGCTGTCCCGTGAGCGTACCAACAAATGCGACGCCGTTAACCGCGGCTGAGACGTTTGGAGGTAGGTTCCCTGGCTTCGGTGAGCCGTCCACGTGGTAGTAAATCCGGCCAAGAAGCTTAGTGACGAGGGAGATGCAGAAAAGGTCGTATGCGTCCGTGAAGAATCCCATTCCGGCGATGATAATAGCCGTGAAATGGTACCATTGCGTTTTTGCAACGTCGAGTGCGTTTAGCACGTGTAGTTGATCACCTGCCATTGTTCTCTTTATCTTCTATCCTCTGCGTTAATCGTAAGAAACACACATTCAGTACGCATAATTAACACCATAATTAATAATCAAGAACCATTTCAAATTCATAAATTACATGTTATCCTCATTACAAGAGCTAACCAGTTCAACGAGATAAATTTCATAACTAAAAATATATATTCTGGAAACGTACTTTAGTTGTGTTTCAGAAAAAGAAAAAAGAAAAGGAAACGTCCTTTCGTTTTATTTTCTTTTTCAACATTTCATACAATAATTTTGTAAATTATTTAGCCAACAAGGCCTTTTTAAACAATAAAATAAGATGCTATTATGTGATATGCAACATTTAAAGGTGCCAAAAATTTGTTGATACAAGAAAAGACTTATAAACAAATCAAGCTCCAAGTTCACAGTTCCGACAAAACAAAAACGTAGTACGTTATTAACACAGTTCTGTAAGAAGTCAAAACAGATGTTGTGGAGACAGAGAGTAACAAAAAGAAAACAATGACCAAAATCATGCTTGATCCTCATTTCTCATAAGAACAACAAATAAGTAAAAAAAGTAAAACAGATTCACAAAAACACTTACACAACTTTATTTTGCTGACTTTCTCGTTGACACACACACTTGCAGGATTGTCTTAGAGAAAAACCAAATAGAAGAGTAATTGTTGTCTTATTGAAGAAACTGGTTGAGACAGAGAAGAAGATGAATGGTTTGTGAGAAATGAAATGAGAGGCAGCGTCGGGAACGGCTACTTATGCGTAAATCATTTTCTGTTTTTGCGGTGACATATTCATCTCTAATATGTGGGTATATTCTCCTGACAACGACTACGACGTCGTTCCTTTCTCATTGACTTCTTCTTTTCCCTATCTATTTTCTCCTCCCACCTTTTTTTTACTTCTTTTAGCAAACATTAATAGTTGGTTCTGTTTTTTTTTCAGCTAAAATAAAATGTTTGGTCATAAGAAAAAATAAAATAAAATGTTTAGTGTGTGATTCAATTTTACTGTCAGTTCGAGTTTTTCAAACTAATGGTTTAAAACTCGTTTAGGCAAATATTAGTTAATGAAGAATTCGTAAGAGAAGACAAACTTAAATGTTCACAGATAATATTGTGGCTGTGAATAGGAAAACAAAAATATTGAAATTTGTTAGATTAATTAAGTCTTCTTTGCTTCAGTCAACATTGATTTCTTTTTTAAAAAAAAATATGAGAATAAATACTAGTTTTTTTTTGTAAAAGGAGAATAAATACAAGTTCCTTTTTTCTCGATGTTTACTAGTATGATTTTCTGCAAAGCATATGTTGATGTTTCCACATACATTGCGTATGATCATATTGGAAATGTAAAACTAAAGATTTGAGTGACAACTGACCAAATAAAAACACATTACTATGGTTATAACTTATGCATGCAATGCATGTATAGCTCAATTCCTCAAAAAGACTTAGTTAGTCAGAGACGAAGGACATTCATTTGGGGGTACCTAAACTTGAAAATGATGAGTTTGATGTTAAAATGGAGGCAAGAAGAAGATAACGAAGTAATTCCAGAGTCGAGTTTGTCTATTAGTCTTGAGACTTGAATGCGTTTTGACTAATACGACACTGTTATTTTAGTTAACATGATAAGGGTAAGATGGTTAATAATTCTACAATCTACAGTCGCACAATACATATACAAACGACAAAGTTTTTCTTTTCTCATGTGAACCCTCCTTTAAGAGCTTTGCTTGCTCTCTGAATCGCTCTCGCAACTCTCCATATCTCATGCTGAATTATTCCCTGTGATGAGTTTGTTGCAATCGCATCTGCTATCCCCGGGAAAAACCCTAGCTTGCTCTCAGGTTCAGCCGCAGGTCCATACACCTACACAAAACACTAATTGAGGTCACATGACTATATTGAGTTTGAAAAGAATGGTGAAATCTGTTTATATAAGTTCAACTCACAAGATGCTTGAACCATTCTTTCCCTTTGATCCCTTGTGAATCCAAAAACCCTCTTTCTCCAAGCATCATTCTGTCATTCAGATCTCTTCTCTTGGCAGCTGATGCAACATCATTTTTGCTATATTCTTGTTCCTTTAACTTCTGTAACACATCAATTACCAAGAGCCTTGTCCATGTGTGACAAAGAAAAGAAAAGATTAAAAATCAGCAAAAACCCTTAAAAAGAAACCTTTGCTTCATCTGCAGCTTCTTTAGCAACTAATGAGAACTCTTGTATCGCCACGCTCAAGGGATCAACAGAGGCTTTCCCTTGTAAGAGCTTGCTCAATGCATCGATATGTGCCTGAACCATAACACCAAACACACATAATATAAACACAGTTTTTTTCTTTCTATGAATGAGTAGAAGAAACATACCTGCAACTGTTCAGCATACGAGATGTAATTGAACGGTAAGACTGGCTCATCAGCCAATATAATTCCTAAAAGTCCCCATACTCCAGCCACTGAAGAACACAGAAAAGCGTACTAAGAGAGTTAAATCCTCTACAAGAAGCCATAAAAAACTAGAATAAGAAAGAAGAAAACAAAGGTTTACTGGCAACATGACGATGAAACAAGGGATCTGCATTGCGGACCATCCAATCATAGGAGTCAAAAGCTGTGTGATACACAGGATAATCTGAATAAATAAAAAACCATCACTTAGACATGAATTCATCATCACATTCTTGAATGTTTGTGTAATCAAGTTCCTGTTTTACCTGCACCATAGTACATGTCTATAGACGGTATCCCGGCATGATGTAGAAACCCGGAGAAATCAGAATCTACTCTACTTAGCCTCTCTATCTGCACTCCATTTGAAAAGCATATACATCATTCACAAAAGACACCCTTGTGGAGGTTTACACAATGTTTCTACTCACAATGTTGTTCTGAGATTTGAATGTATCTTCAACTGTCAAGGCTACATCATCAGGATCTTGAACCAACTTCAAGACATCTAAAAGAAGACCATCTAACTGAGGAGTTGCACCAGCAAAGAACCCAGAGCCTTGGACCGCGCAATCTACATTGAGATAAGCCACAGCACTTGCACCTAAGTTGAGAATATTGTCTTCAACCCATTCAGTTGATCCAATCTATAAAACAAGAAAACACAATAAATTCAAAACTCAAATGTTTGTTTAGTCAAAAGGCCATTATTAAGAAGATTCAGCTTTTTTTCTCTTAACTAACCATTCCGAACTCTTCTGCATCCCAACTGCAAAGAAGAATAGTCCTACGTGGTCTCCAACCAGATTTAAGCAACAGAGAGAATCGTCGACCAATGTCGAGTAAAGCTGATGTTCCACTGTTTGGATCAACAGCTCCATAAGTCCATGCGTCTCTATGGTTCCCAAGAATCACATACCGATCAGGCTCTTCGCTACCTCTTATCGTTGCCACAACATTGTGGATCTTCTTCATTGTCAACTCCCCCTTAAAAGTTTCAAACACAACTTTCTCAAAAAAAAAAACAAGTTTCAAAGACAGCAACCAGTAGTGTTCTAAATCTAATATTCGAAAATATTTTAATTACCGCCTATCAATTTCTTGAATAATAAGAACATCAAATTGACCTCAAAGATTCCAACTTTTTCAACTAACAAAACCAAAAAGTAAAAAAAAAACAACAACAAAATATTGTACTTCCAAAAGCATATATTAAGGTCAAACTAAAACTTTCAGAATCTAATATTCGAAAAGATTATAACGGAAACTAATCACAAAAATAATAAAAGACACTAAATTACAAAGACTCGATATAACGGAAACTACAAGACTCTCCAGTTACCTAGTTAGTTTACCTGTAACGTCATGTTAACAACCGTCTGTCCTGGGCCAACCCGTTGACCTGACCCGATCCGACCCGAGTTCCGCCACTCCACCGGAGCTCTAGCTCCCCCAAGAGAAGCCAATATGATCTCCGCATTGTGAAGAGACAAAGGCAAAGACGGAATCTTCGGGAATCTCCGAGCGACTCGTTCATCTTCCAACCTCAGCTTCTCTCCTCCGACAACTCCGGGCCAACCCGGACTAACCGGATCTCCGATCCCTCTCATCACCGTACCCCTCTCGATCCCCCCGAGCCCGCCGCCGTCGTTATCGGCGTATATTAGCACACCAAGCGCACCTTTGCTCTCGGCTATCTTCACGATACCTCCTCTCCCCAGAGACTCTCCCTTCCTCGCCAACACCACGCAGTCTCTGACGCTCACTCCGATCGACTCCAGCGCACGGTAGTCTCTCTCCTCGCCGTGGTTTACGAACACCACGCTACCCTGCGCCGATCCGGACGGGGAGTAAGCGTGGTAAGGCCTTACCACGTCGTCTCCGCCGGGAACGTCGTTTAAGTCGAACTCCAGTTTTGTGTCGTTGCTAAAACGCGCCGCGACGGAGACGTGCGCGGGGTAAGAGAGGAGAGCCTCGTACTCGGCGAGGCGAGTGTCGAGGCCGCCGAGGGTTTGGAAGTGGTTTAGGACGTAGCCGAGAGTGTCTAGAGAGGGTTTTGTTCCGGCGAGGTGAGGGTGGCGTGTCAGAGAGCGGAGGTAGGAGGAGACGGTGGCGTTGGAGGCGGAGGAGAGGAAGAGGCGGCGGAGAGCGAGGGGGTTATTATGGGTGGGGTTTGGTGGGAAGAGGAGAGGAGGAGCTGCGTCTGGGTGGTGGAGAGTGTAGAAAGTGGCGACGATGAGGACTATGAGGAAGAGGAAGGTACAGAGCGGCGGTGGCTGACGGAGAGGGGATAAGGAGGTTCCGGCGATGGTCGGTCTAGATGCGGTGAGAGGCTGCGACATTGCAGGGAGAGAGAGAGAGAGAGAAGTGTTGTTATGTTTTAGCAGTAGTGGCTTGGACAGAAGTATCTTTCTAGTTAATCACCTTCGTCTCTCTGTTTTTTTTTTTTTAGTATTGTCTCTTTCGTCTTTTGTAATTACTGTGTTTGATCTTCTTCTCTTGTTAATTTGTTGGGTGCTCCTTCTTTCTGGAAACTACCATTTTTTAGATTTTTTTTTTAAAATATTAACTGCAAATATTTGAATTGACTAGATATTATAGATTGGTAGTTATTACAAGATATATATAACTAAAATAAATAAATTTTAATTTTAAATAATTATTAAATTTTTAATATGTTTGAACAGCTTAGAATATAATTTTTACGAAAAAGGAAGAAATATTAAAAAGAATCTTACTCTCTATTTTTAATACATGTATTAACAAAATATAATTAATTTAGTTACAAAATACATTATTTTATGATTAATTTTTTTATAATTTAAAACTAATAAAATCCAATAAATTATAACTAATTATTGAAAGATCCAAGCTCTTTAAATCGAATTAGAAATGGGATTGTACTACTTTATAATTTAGTACCACTTGAAAGCATATAAGCGACCATTTTGATACTAGACATCAGCAGTGTCGGTCAGTTGAATGAAAAGCTGCATATTCGAAGAACAAAGTGATTGTTTAGTAAGTAGTGGGTGGCCAATATAAAAAAATTATTTTGTATGTTATTGTTTTCACTTTTATATATTCATATCATGATGTTATTATATGTGTTCAGAACTTGACATATTCCATTTTGATTATCGTTCTAAACGTAAGCATATTACGCATGAGATTCCATTTTCATTGCCATATTTTTCCTCAATTTTGTTCTTATTTCATAAATTCATTAGGGTGGAGATGACAGTCACGATTTAAAGTTATATAAACACTGGGTAGGTTAATGGTAAACTTGACGTGAGTTCTCCTTTAAGCTTATGATCTACCAATAAGTGTCTCCTAAAACCATTTCTGTTAATCTTTCTTGCAAAACAAAGTGTCTCCTAAAACCTTTAGCCATTTGAGGCATGTAATTTGGAGGTTGAGATCATCTTCTTTACGTCAATAATTATAACAATTCACCTTTGAAAATTCAAACTGATTGTAAACACTAAATTTACACACTGCATATATGATATTGTGTGTTATCGTATTTGTGTGGCTACACTCTAATCAAAATTTTATTTGCCAATGATTTCATCCCATATAGCTTTCTTATTCTGAATCTGTCTTTATTTTTGTTCCACCGTTTTGACCATTTTATCGCTTTCATCCATTAAATGGCGTCATCTCGAATTTTGTTCACATCCAAATGTGTTAAACGGTACATAGACGCATCTCGAGGGTATCGATGGGTCCCTTTACACCCATGCATTCTACTAATGTTTTAATTCTTTTATATACTCGTATTGTATTGTCAGGTGAACTTGTATCTCGAGTTGTTTAAATCGGCAAGATGTTGCAAAAAGATTGCTTCGTATGAGATGATCTTTCTCAAATTTGGCAGAGCAATATCTTTCTAAGTTATATTTATATAGTTTTCCAATGCACAAGAACCAGAACAAACGTTGATATGTTTTACAGTTTTAGACGTGTATAACGTTTTATGTTATTGACAATAGGTGCATAGGTTAGTGAATGGAAGTCCAAATCCATGTGATACATATCATTAGAGAATTGATGTTAGCTGCTTCTTTTGCATGATGTACTCGTATCTATCTGGTATATATAGAGAAAACACCATTTTCAAAAGAAATATATATAGAGAAAACATTGCGGGATATATATTTATGCATTATCATTTATCAATACATGATGTGCACATACCTAGGTTTTTCCTAGCCATACTGTGTCCCCGAGTGGCTTTTATAAACAGTAATGTTATCTTCATGCTGTCTCCACCATTATTGTTATCGTTGTAATACCAGTCAACAACTCAATAATAATTATTTGGCTGACAGATCCCGCTAGTCTGACATTTTAATAATTTGCACAATGTCCTATGTTTTAATGAAAAAATTATGTGCTTATTTTTATATAATTTTTTACAATATTCTAAATACAATTAAAATTTTCGCATAAAATTGTACTGTCTAAACCACTATTCTTTTTTTTTGTCTATGCTCTTTTTTTTGTCAACTTTTTTGTCTATGCTTATTAAACAATTTTTCGACCTTGTTGCCTTTTCCTCTCAAAATTGATTGTATACCACGGCAAGCCTATTACATGTGAAATACAAAACGAAAATTCTGTAACGAATGTAAAATAAAAGTTACTATAGCTAAGGTGGTAAAAAAAAAAGATGGTAGCAACTAGCAAGTAATGTAAACAACCAAGATGTTCGACCTAAAACCAACAGTTATTCACCAAAAGAGGATTGCTCATTGTGGGAAAATGTAATTTCATCTTACCGAAACAAAATTGTGAAATTTACTTGAAAGCACACAATTTGTGACTAAAACTTGTAAATTGAAGATAACTAAAAGTTACAAAATAAGTAACCAACTCAACAAATGATGATCATGGAACAAAAGAATGATAATCATGACAAGCTTTTTGTACACTTACTTTAGATCACCACCATGTTCTAGATATTTCACTATAAAAACAAAATCTATATAAAAAAGATTATGTTCTTCTAAAAAAGATGTGGGACTCGATCGAATGATTGAGGGGTTATATAAATCAGAAAGTTTTTTTTTTTTTAAACAAAATAAATATAAATCAGAAAGTTGACACAGCACTATCGCGAAATAGGGAGGACAAATCTAAGTGGGTCCTTAAACGTATCTTTGCAGTACACACACCTTCTTAAATGCTCTTCCAAGTCATCATTCGGACAAAATATTTTAGGGACAATGCAAGTGTCTGGTTCAGACAATAGACTACCTTAATTCTCGTAGACCATTGTTATAGTATAAAGAAGTTCTATATATATGGTCGACAACAAAAAGACTACCTTAATATATAACTTTATATATTCAATCGTAACCTGTGTGTATACAACTTTGTGCAATATGTAAGCAAATATTTATTTGTTAAACATTTGAGCAAACATCCGACATAGTTTTGAAACACTACAGCAAACTTTGTAAAGTCTAGTGTCCTATTATGAACCAATTAAGAGAATTCATAGTGGAATATGATGTTTTGAAAACAATTGGATAGATTTTTTTAGTACAGTGAAACTTCTATAAATTAATAATATTAGAATTACATCAAAACTATAATTTTTTATTAATTTATAGAGATTATTAATTTATCGAGATACTAATTGAATCAAAAACTTAATTTGAGACTATGAAATTATATTAATTTATAAAGATATTAGTTTATCGATTATTAATTTAAAGAAGTTATACTGTATATCGGCTTCTCATAATAAACGACTTTAATAGTTCTCCAAGCAATTTAAGCCTACTTTGCAGAATCTGATGCCTTGTAGAGTTATGCCTCTACTTTCTACACCTTTTGGTGTTGTCGAGCCAGGCTTTTTTAGGCCCATGTGATAAAACCCAAATAATAAAATTTTAGATGGAAATTTGCAACAGAAACCCTCAAGCTAACCAAGATTGAAAGCAATGATTAGCTTCAATTGATGTAACTAAACTTTTGTCTAGGACTCTGCTTTCAATTCCTTCTTGTTCTTATCTATCACGTTTTCCTTTTTATATTAATTTAATATAATTAAATTCGTCTTATTTATTTATTTATCACTTCTTTTGCATTTTAAAAATTGATGTTCCAGGATTTATACACATATTAATAAAAACTAAATATATTTTTGATTTATAGCTTTTAGTTTGATTTTTTTCCAAATAAAACTATACCACTTATATTTTTAGATTATAATTGATGTGTTATTTTAAAGCAAAATGCATTAGTTAAAGTTTAACATCAATCTTATGTATACAGAGAAAAAATTATATCATCAAAATTTTGTACAATGAAGAAGTAATAATTACGTGTTACAAGTTACAACCATAAATCTGTCAATTAAACCTTAAAGAGATCACAAAATCCATGTGACCAAAACACACAAACCAATGAAATTAATTTCTACCTACCCATATACTGTAGTAGTAGATAGCCAGCCTTATCCCTTATACTAAGAAGATGATAAAGAACCATACGACCAATGGTGGTCGAGCTTTGGTTAAGATTCATGTTTATGATATTGCTTAGTTTTATAGCATACGGGATGATGGATCAGTACAGTTGATGAACATTTTTCAATCAAAACCATCTTTATGGTAATGATGATTCCTAACTACAACCATGCTCATAAAAAAATCGATTCTGAACTTTCACATCTTCTATACAAACTCGCAAAAGAAATTGTATTAACTGATTTTTTTTTTTGTTTCGTTCTTACTTATCTAATTAATTTTTATTTATTCTTCGGCCTTTTCCAAAAAAAAAAATAATCCATTTAATTAAATTTTTGTCAGCTTTTTATTTAATTATCGAGAAACTAGTCTTCTCTGTGGGCACGTAGTCCAAAGAAGAATGGAACGCGCTCCGATAAAGGAGGGAGAGAAAGAGATGAGGAAGATGGAGAATCAACACACAAAGCCAAAAACATAAACCTTCCTCCTCCTCCTCCTTCTTCTTCTCCTCTGTCTCCTGAACATCCTGCCGTTTCTGTCATTTTCCTCTCTGTTTCTTCCCTGGAAACAGAGTGGAAAAAAAAAATTCACTTTTTTTTTCTCCTCTGTTTTCGCCGAAAGGATAGATCTTTGTGAATAGGGTAGCTGCACCCATCTTAAAGTTTTCTTGTCTGAGAGGTAAAAGAAGATTACGTATACATCATTTTAATTCTCGAAAACAAACCATCTTTCCTGTGTTTGAGAAAAATCACCATTTAATCTCCTCTGTTTTCGCAATTCAATTGGATAATGAAACAAAAGGTTCTTGCTTTCATCATTGTATCTTAGCATTTGAGGTTGTTGTTAATAAGACACCAAATGGATTCTGAGCTGAAGCTTTCTTCGAGAGACGTTGTGAAATGCTGTGATTACTCCTCCTCCTCCTCCTCCCTCGAGGCATCGTCAGACCCTTTGACTACTAGAACCGTGAAAAGAAAGCTCAGCGACAGGTTCTTGTTACGCGGCTCTTCTGATCTATCTTCAAACGCAGCGAAGTCGCTAGTCGAAAACCAATGCGCTGCTCTGCTCGAGGATCTTTCTTCCCAGAGGAAGACGGTGAAGGATCTTCACCTGGAGCTCGAAGAAGAGAGGAAAGCCGCCGCGTCGGCAGCCAACGAGACGATGTCGATGATACTGAGGCTGCAGAGAGAGAAGGCCGAGATACAGATGGAAGCTAGGCAGTTCAAAGCTTTCGCTGAGGAGAAGATGACGCATGACCAAGAAAAGCTTTTGGTTTTGGAGGAGCTGTTGTATGAGAAAGAGCAGGCTATTGAGGCTTTGACTTATGAGGTGGAGGCTTACAAGGATAGACTGTTGAGCTATGGGGTTACAGAAGGGGAAATGAATGATCAGATACTTGGGTTTGGTAGAGACTCTAGCACGGTGGGTGTTGATGTTTACCCTTGTGAGTATACTCCTTTTAAATGCAGTGTGGATGATGATAACCTGAGTGGAGTTGGTCAATCTCCAAAATGGCCTTATTATGATCCGAATTCGCCTTTAGGAACTGCAAAGGAGATAAAGGGGACAGAGTTTTCTGCAGACTCTCCTATGTCTAATAGCAGTGACAGAGTTTATACTATTGACTCGATTAAGATTGTGGACGAGCCTAGTAGGTTGAGTAAGGGGAAGTTAAACGGTGATCATTGGGATTCTCCGAGGAACCAAGAACCGTTTGCAAAGACTCAGCAAGGAGTTAATGAGGCAGGGATTGAGAAGCTTTACACAAAGCTTCAAGCACTTGAGGCTGATAGGGAATCGTTGAGACAGATCATTGTGTCTATGCGGACAGACAAGGCTCAGTTGGTGTTGCTGAAAGAATACGCACAGCGTCTATCGAAGGAAACTGTCGCAACGAGCAGGCGAAACCCGGTTAGCAAAATGCCATATTTCAAAGCATTCTCTGTAGTAATGGCCTTCAAGGTGAAACAATCTCATAATCTATAAGCTTTCTGAAACTATGTGTAAAGCCTCAAAATTGATCTCTCTTCTCTTAATTCTTGTGTGTTCAGTGGATGGTGTCTTTCGTTTCTTGGAGAAGGAAAGCCAAGCGAAACAAGTAAGTATATTTGCAAGTTACAAACACTTGCTTTTTGGTTCACTGGTACCACCAGTGCTTTGCTTTCTGATGATTTCCGTTTACAAAAAAAATGTGCAGGTATGTGTATGATATGTCAGCAAATAATATGGGGATGCTTATGATGCTAGGGGAGGGATCTCGAAGTAGGAGATGGAGTTGTTTAACAAGTTCACATGTCTTAAGATAATCCTTTCTTTTTTTTTTCTCTCTTGTGCAATAATAGGTAGTCCAAATTGAATGTGCATCTCTCTTTATTGTATGGATATGGTTCAGATTCTTGATGAAAATATAACTATCCAAAGTTCATTCTTTTTTTCCTCTTTGTTTTTGGATTGTACATCTCTTCAAGGCAAAGACAATAACACAAAAGTCACTCTTGTCATGCATGAATCAACCAAATTGCACAAAAATAAACATTCCGTTGATTAGTTGGCTTTGGAGGTCATAATTTATATAACGATGAAACCTAAAAAAGAGAGGATCCAAAGCAAATACATAATCAAGAGGGAGACAGCGAAACAGAAACAGTGTTCAAGTTGTTGCAATACTTCAAGCTCTTTAGATAGCCTGATCGAAGCTGAGGGCAGATCACGGCCCCGTGAATGCCAGAAGTACTATCATCCTTTGTTTCTCTTTCTCCTGTGCCTTCGGTGGCTGAAGTCTCTGTCTCGGCTCTCCCAGAGATTTGTGGTAGTAGACCCATGTTTAAGCTAACCGAGGTTGGCTCGGTCAAAAAGCTAAATTCAATTTTAAAAAAATGTTAGCAAAAACTTTTTGGTTCCAAAAAGAAGAGAAGCAATCATCCTGCATCAACGAACCTGGCTTCAAAGTTTTGTCCATTAGCACCCACGTTTGCACAAATATTGCTGATAATCCATGGCGGAAGATATTCACCCTTCACCTCGACCACGCAGCAACTTGTATGATCTGTTTTTACCATCTCCTTGCACTTGATCTGGGTGAGATGAACGAACAAAGTAATTTTGAAAATGTCAAAAGAACTCATAGATTAGAGAGCAAAAGCGCCGCAAATGTCAAAAAATATACCTCAGGAGAAGACACTGCAGCGTTCTGAAATGGGACAGGTGAATATAATACAGGAACGTCTGCGGTGAGAAGAAATCCCAAAGACGACCTACGCATACACATCAAGTGAATTCGTTTATATGATTTAGATGTGCCCGCATATGTAACTTATTTTCTTTTTAAAAAAATGTCCATACGCACCTACAATTTAACAGAAGATCATACACTCCATGTACGCTCTCGTTACCTTCAAAAGCCAAGAAGGATTCTGGAGTATTATCTACGTTTGAGACCGAACGCAAACGGCGAGCCTGTGCATGCATTACCAGGAGGAGTCAGAAAGATACCCTACCCTATTACTCTCTCCCATTTGCAATGGCTGTGCTTCACTCATAGCAAAATATCGTATAGTTCCTAAATAAGTGAAGGTGCACAAACCTGGCCAAGGTTATGATTCTCTATCTCTGAAAGTTCAGCAAGATCTTCAACTGTGGTCTCATCCATTTTAGTTTTGCAAAGAGGCATACTGTAGCATATGTCCTGTCAATAACATATCCAGATCGTATTAGTAAATTACTAATGACCACACACAAGGTTTGCATAATAGAATAATAAAGACAACGGATAATCAAACACTTTTCTCTTAATGTGTCAGTTATTGATATAGCATACTATAATTAAACAGAAAGTATATAACAGATAAGGATGCTGCAGCCTGGTTTGAAAGTCTAAAAGGAAAGTAAAACTCAAAACAAACTTGCAGAAAACTTAACAAAGCAAAAAGGCTTAACAATACACAGTGAGCATGTCTTACAAGGTCTTTAAGCATAGCTCTCAATCTTCTAGTTGACTGAGTGATATAGGCATTGCATGACCGTTTGACACCCCCTGACTCACAGCTTCCGGTGAACACCGCCACAAACTGTGAAGTACAAACTACAATACGAATAATGCACAACTAAATTTAGTTTCATTTCAAGAGTATGACATATATATCAAACCAGGCATATATGCGATAAGATTACCATAAAATATTTTGCAGATGTTCTTCCGAAACATAAAATATAGACTTCGAAAAGCATCTTCCCATGCCAATCGTCTCTTTTGTAGGAAATCGTCTTCACCTAAACAACAAATGAATTTCTCTTTAAAATGACTGATAAGAAGGCATAGATAGCTCTTGAAATCTCGCTAACAAACCTCTGTCTGGCCCAGATGTTATCAATGCTGAAATGATAAAAGGTGGCAAGGTGGACTGAGGACAAACCCATGAATGTAGCGACATGGAATTCAACACTTGGGAAACCACAGCTGATCCAGAACCACTACTGTTATCTTGATTTACGACATTACATGGCAGCGAGTTTAGCTGTGGCACACCATTGTAGGTGCTACCCATGATTGACCTATGGAACCTAAAACAGCATTAAAATGAAAAATAATAAAGTAATAAACTGTCTCAAACTTCAGAGGCAGAACAAAACAGTATTTCATGTACATAGTATTAGAAATAGCTCAACTCACCAATTTAATGGGGAAGAGGAAACAAGTCGAACATATGTCTTCATGGAAAGGTCCAGAGGAATCTCTCGCCCAGGAATGTGAAATTCAAATACAAAATTTCCACTTAATGAAGCAGTGTCGGATTTCCCACATATGTCATCAGGATGAACCGGCAATGGTGCACAAGTGGCAAGTCCTTTCAGTGCTTTGGTCTGTTGAAAGACGACATCAGTTTTGCTAGGACCAAAGTATCTTACTAGCAATCTCAAATGATGAAAGACTATCAAGCGAAACATACCATATCAATGTCTGGTAAGGAGGATAACTCCTCACCCCTTGTTGAAAGTTCTGTGACACTGCGAAACATGCTCTGGCTGCATCTCTCATTTGTTTGACGAGGTTCGGTGTTAGTATCATTAGAAACTTCAGTAGAAGCAGTATTGTCCTCACTGCTAAAACATTGACGCATGATCATAAGTTAAAACAGAGTAAGTCAGACAACTCCAGTCCAGTGAGAAATTACTGAGGCAATTTTACCGGATCAGTTGTTGTGTTTTGGTGGCAGCAACATTGGAGAGTAAGGAAACATTGAATAGGTTGCTGGATTGCTCTTTCCCGCCATTTTCCTGTGGTAAAAGACAAATACAAACTGTCTTTTTACATAAGTTTTTGAAACAAAACTAAAGTAATCTAAGGTTCTTAAAAAAAACCTTAGAGTGATCTTTGAAAGATTGAATCAAAGGCCGAGCCTTTTTGACAGGATACACTTCATCCATACGCATGTCAATGTACTTTGGGTTCTTCAAATGTTCTTGTTTCTTAAACCCATATTCCCTCTCAATACTACATACAGCCAGCCAAGAGAATCTCACAAGTAAGACAAAAAAGAAAAAAGAAAAATAAGTTGACTAACTTAAAGGCGGTACACCTTTTGCAAGGGCGCAATGCTTCAAAAGACTCTCTAGCTTGGTCTACAAAACTAGTCCGCTTCAGTTGTTCTCCCTGTGTAAAGGAGATTATTAGAATTCAGAAATGAACAAACTTGCAAACTCGAGAAAGCAAAGAAAGAAACTAACTCTTAGTTCGGCGGGAGTCTTTCTCTTAGCTTTGGAGCCTCCAAGAGAGCTACTACCAAAAGCACCAGGAGCTACTACTTTCGCCATTTCCAGAACCAGAAAGATATGATGTTTGTTTGATCTTCTTACCTACTCGAAACTTCTTTCACACAAAAACTATTATCAGTGAATCTGAGGCAAAACTAGAACAGTAAAACCAATCCGGCTAAACCCTAGACACTGTTGAAGATTTTGATTGCGAACATGAATCGGAGATAGGATCGGGAAACATACTCACCACGCTCGATGGGATTAATGTCTTGGCGAAGTTAGCATACTCTCTCTCTCTCTCTCTCTCTCTCTCTCTCTCTCTCTCTCTCACACTTAAGGAAGCAGTGAGGGGGAGGGAAGAGGAAGGGGCGTGAAATTGGAACCCTTTTTCAAATAATTTTCTTAATTTCTTTCTCTTTCGGGGGTTCCCTCCTGTTCCTGTAAATGTATTCGTAACAGTTGAGCTTAACGCCGTTAACGTTGACTCTAGTCTCTGAGACAGAGAGAGAGATAGACGAACAGTCCGAATTGAGATACATTACGTTTGGTTTAAGACGTTAATGTTTTGGTTCTGGTTCCGGTTCTGGTTCTGGTTTGTAGATAAAACTTATGGATTAGTCTGTCGTTGATTTTGAGAAACCATAGAGAAAATTCAGGTTTAGCCAAACAAAATAGATATGAAATCAAATCCATGTTTGTATCAATCCGGTTTTCAACCCCTCTTTTTCAAAGCAAATTTGAATTCGGCTTGGTTGAACCGGATTGAACCCCCTGTGCGAAGTTTCAACTAGATTTGATGCTCCAAAATCACTTGAATAACACGCTCACTTGATTTTAATAACAGCAAATCAAATGTTGTCAACATTAAGAAAAAGAAAAGAAAAGATAAAAATTGAGCCAGGACAATCACAAATACATAACTAAGAACTCTGGTCAGCCTGTCCGTAGGTTTATCTATGTTCTTAAGTTTCCCAGTGGTGGGCTGTAGTTTCAGGAGATATGAATGCTATCTGCCTGCTTAGTTTCTCCTATTTTCTGGAGCTTTTGTCTTCTGCTAGTGTCATGTTGTAAAGTTTCAGGCTGAAGATCTAATGAAAGTATTTGTTAGTGAAAAAAAAAAAACTAAGAACTCTGGTCTCTACCATCTGTGAGCCACATCATCGTTCAATTCTCTTGTGATGCCTCAGGCCTGCCCATTATTGTCACCTGAAACACAAAATCAACCACTGTTTGAGTGCAAACTCAAATCTTCGAATTTCTTAGAAGAAATACAACATTCAAAGACATGGTCTCATCACTTTGAGCACTTCAACCTTCAAACCAGTGGGCTATATTATGTAAGCATTCGAGCATTACGGATCACCCTGTCAGTCCAGTATGTGTCGCCCGTTTTCTCTAGCTCGAACACTTTCGGTTCCTCCTGCATTTGAATTGGATTGTCTACCTCTTTTACTGCTTGCCTATTTGAGTAAATGGCAGTGAAGCTTATGATTTCTGGAAATATAAGAAAAGCCAGCAGCAAATTCAGATACAACGTTCACGTTTTCTGCACTTCGCTTAGTTTTCTCCAGTTCGAATAGTATGCACTTGGTTGTAACACACTATTAGATATCTTAAATGAACTCAATGCGAAGAAAAGAGACCCGGACATTTTACCGATACCCATAAATCCAAACCAGAACCGATCCAAACATATCCAATCCAAAACCGAACCGAAAATTTATAAAAGTACTTATTGGATCTAAAAGTACTCTTTTACTCGAAAGAACAAAAATCGAGAATAACAGATCCGAATAGACTAGGACCCGTAGAACCGATCCGAATAAACTAGGATCCGATAAAAACAGATTCATATTCGAATCAATAAACATGAAAATCTAAAAATATAATTTGTATGTCCTATTTTTTATATCTTATCTTATGATTTAGTTGAAATATATTTTTTAACAATTTTTTAACATTTTCAAGTAATATAAAGTTTTAAATGTAAAATTTAGAATTTAAAAATGTTTATTTAAGTAATTTTATAAAATTTTAGATATATATTATATACTTTGACTAAATTTGATGGAGTTTGGTTATTTCGTAGTTTTTCAAATCTTAAATATCCGATTCAGACCCGGATCCGAAAAAGACCCAAAAATTATGAATATTTTGTATGTATTTGAATTATACAACCGAATCCGAGAAGAATTGGTCTAGACCAAACCGGAAAAATCTATAAATATTCATTGGATCTAAATCTATAGGACTCAAAGGACTCGGATCCAAGTGGAATCGGTTCGCACCCGACCGGAAGATTAAATGCCCAGACCGAAAAGACAAAAGGGACGGTACTAAGCTACCAATTAATCTAAGTAGACGTTTAGAGTGACCTTAATTGTTTTAAAAGAAACTCTGGTAGATAGCTTTAATGAATATATTATGAAATGTAAAGGAATTAATTCAACAATGATTTGTCTATAGTAAAAATTAAACATTATGAGTTGGAGAAAATGAATAATCTTGAGCTGAATCGTATCTTCAACAACTTGTTGTGTAGCCCATCAACTTATTGCCTTCTTCATTATGCTATCACCTCCTCCAACTGTTCCTATCCAACAGTCAAAAGTAGATATTTATAATGTCAGATTGATATATTTTCCGACACACGAAGATCTTGCATGTAGGAGGCCTTTTGTTATTTATGAACTCATAAGAAACAGGATCCAGCTAAATTATTACAGACACACGTGCTACATCAAGGCACCACGTGAAAAAGCAGAGCCTAGCTAGCTGAGGATGGTTGATCCATGTGATACCACATCATGGGCACATGAGGCCACGGCTGACATATCAACAAATAACGTGACCAACTTGTGTATGCATGTATTTAGCAGAAAAAGAAAAAAAATTGTGTATGCATGTGTGTGTGTGTATGTCTCATCTGATCCATTTTGTGCCAATATACTAAAAGATGGATAGAAAAAATACAAATGACGATGGATAATAATTGAACCGCTTTTTACGTACTATGACACATTCTACAATCTACAATACCTTTTTCCAACAAGACATTGTTGCGGGTTTTAATAAAATAATACTTATACTTATCCAAATATATGGTTAGGATAAAGTGACGAACAATACCTGATATGGGTTTCATATAAGGGGGTTGAGGAAAACCGATGGCCTGAGATTGATGATAAGGGTAGACAGTGTAGAGAGGCATCATCGGGCTTGCCCCAACCATTACTCGTCCTCCACTATACATGTGATGGTGGTGGTAATATTGTGGCTGTGGCAACGGTAGCGGTAGCGATTGTGGTTGCGGATGTGCATAGTACCCGTTCATATAGGTACCTCCAACGTATCCAACTTTCTGTTCATTAAGCAACATCATACACACAGAAAGTTATAAGTGTATCGAAAATCATAGTTCAAGCATATACTAGTTTTTGATTAGAAACCACAAGACTTTTTTCTTTCACAAGACTTACTTGATTGAAGGTCATGTTCGGGGCGACATAGGAGGGAGGGTACCTTTTATTTAATACCAAAAGTGAGCTAATCAATATACAAGTATGTGTTTCAAAAAAAAGTGTTACAAAAAAAATCAAACACAAGTACATTTGGAAGAAGTTTAGACGGTAGAACTTATTAGAATAGTTTACCCATAGAAAGGAACGGTCTGATGATGGTTTTGCTGTTGAAATTGATGTTGCTGGTGCGTGAATCCCGCAGGGTAGTACCATTGAGCTTGATTATTACCTACATGTCCAGACGTGGCCCTACCCACGTGCTTAGATCCTTCACATCTCAAAACATCATATATTAACAATACTGTTAAGATCAACTTTGAAAAACTAGATGGTTCCTAAAAGTTCAAATGGTGATGCATATTTCAGTTAATGATGTTTCGATTTCATTCACATCAATACTCAATCCTTGGAATGTTTCTAACCTTGTTGAGTTTGAATGAACAAGCCTGCCTAGATCAAAACTTCCCTCTTTAGTATTTTTGACCATTGTGACATACTATAAGTATAGGGAGTATACCTAAATAGTACTTGAAAATCATATTTTCTGCCAATTTTTCTTTTGATTGCCAAATTGCAAATGACAAGCATTAGATCAACACATGCACGGTACTATATGCCCCTAACGATTACCCGCTTAGAAAATTTCCTATATGACGTTATAACCAATGTATTTACGTTTATATAATTAAGTTATATACTTACACTACAATCATTGATCAGTCTAGATGTCTTACATGACAACTCTTCTACATGTTATTAAGGCTTTGTTTGAATTTTGGCATGTGATCCTCAGGTTATAGTTAAACAAAGAAAGTTTTATATAATAAAATTTAGATGAGAACGAACCTTGTTGAGGAGAGGCCACGGTGGGAGATCTACGAAGGCGGCCACCGAGGGAGGCAAGATTGCAGTTGGCACGGCGGCCATTGATGATAGGAGTCGAGTCTTCACAAGCCTTCTTCGCGGCTTCAGCATCTTTGAAAGTCACCTTCACCAAAACAAGAATTTAAGAAGAAGAAGAAAAAAAAGAAGAGAAACTAAAGTGAGATAAATCAAGAAGAGGAACATACAAAGCCGTAGCCTTTGGAACGGCGAGTGAGTTTGTCTGAGATGATGACTGCCTCCAAGATATCACCGTACTTGATGAAATGATCATGCATTGCTTCTTTGTTAGTGTCCCAAGCCAATCCTCCTACAAACACTTTGGTCAGCTTCGTGTCTCCAAAACATCCGCTCACGTTGTTGCTCGTCGTCATTGGATCGTGTGTAAGTTCTGAGAGAGAGAAAGAGAAAGAGAAAGCGAGAGAGAAGGAGAGTGACTTGAATTATATAAGAAGAAGAATAAATAACAATAAAGAAATGGTGTAAAATAAAGAGTGACAGATTGGTGGACAGGTAAGTCTTAACGTGATCACTACACCCTTCTTATGTCTCTATTCACCACCTCTTCGGCCTCTTTCTTGATACATCGGCCCAAATCAAACTATACTAAAAGGCAAATAACAAGCCTTTTTAGGATGTCCACATCAGACTGGAAAATCAGCCACTAAAATTACAGGAATCATCCACGTCATTTATCATCTGCGATTTATTTATTGAACTGTTGATCTATCCCCTTTCTCTACATCTCTCCCGTCGTCTTTGCTTTAACCCTCATTTATGGCAGCGTTTTACCGCCGAAACGACCCCACTCAGTATATATTGTTCCTCAAACAAACTGTGAAACCCAAATATCTGATAAATTCACTCCGAAATCAAACCAGCGCCCCTTCCCATCAACCCTTGAAAATGTCGATTGTAGAAAATTGTGGATTACTGCTCTCTTTTTATCCTTGGAAACTGGAACAGCTCCGGCGATCGTAGAATACTTCCTCTTCCTCAAGGTTTGTTTTCTCTTTACGTCAATTGGAGCTGCTATTATTTGTAGCTGCTGGAGCTATCGGGACTCAGATAAGATCATTGAATTAGATTTTTTTTTTTTGTCTTCTTAGGTTCAGATCTTGAAAGGACTGATTTTTTTGGGAGGATCTATTTTGATTCCAGCTGATACCGCTCCAGAAGAACGAAACCTTAAACTCCTTTCAAAGAGAGACACATGTATGCCTTCATCACCTTTGTCTCTGTTTTTTTTTTTCTTCATTGTATTTTATCTGTTCTGTGTTGATCCAATTTTAAAAGGTTTAAGCTCCAAGTAATAAAATAACCAAGCTTTACGTTCATCTTCAACCATTTGAGTTAGGATTGGATTCTTTTCCCTGTGCATTTTTTTTAGGTTTAAGCATGTTGTTGTGGTTGCTCTTCAGAACTACCCTTTCATGTTCTCTCCCTGTGAGATGTTGGCTTTACTGAATCTTGAATAAAGAAGCTTTTATAGTAGCATAAAATAATATCATTTTTGTCTTTTTGGCATCCCAACGCAGATAATCAGAAGTTAAATTTTCAGCCACGAGTACAGCGACCAGGCCTTCTTCTTCAGCGACAACCTCTGTGGCTCTGTCATCTTAGAAAACCCTGTTTCTCAGTTTGTTTATACTACATTTTCATTTTCATTTGTCAAAAAAATATCTAAGGTGCAGCATCCACGTCTCTGTTTTTATTTATTCTTTTGTTCCTTTTGTTCTGTTATTTTGACTGAAAGTTTCAGAGCTCTTTGACTATTTTATGGTGTTGTTTTGAAAAACAGGTCTATGAAACCAGCGCTTCAAACTGCAGAGTGAACTATATTCAACGGTCTCTGTTGAGAAAGCCAACGATCAGCGGTAATAACATTTAATATCTATATTATTTAGAGATTCGATGTTACGCACATTTTGATGAGTTTGGCCATTTAAGTTAATTTTAATGGAGTACATTGTAGAAATTTTTGAGCTTTTGTTGGGATTCTGAGAAAGTTAAGGAGAAAACTTATATAGCCAATCTGTGTTATCTCTTTTAGTTTTTTTTTCTTGCAGATATCTTCATTGTGTTCATGGCAACCCACAAACAAGAAAGAGAGATAACATTTTTTTACAGAAGGAGCACTCTCCACTTTTGATCTCTCTTACAGTACGAAGCGGCAAACAAAAATTCACACCGTTAATAAAACATGTGGCGGATCTTCTGCAGAATAAAATAAAAACGGAACCATCTTGATGCGGCGCATCTTTGCCTAACGTCTGCATATTCATTTCGACGTTGGCTTAGCAGTGGCGGGAAGTTCTGTTTTAGTATATGGGTTTCAAGTTATCGTTTCGCTGCTGGAACATGATGTAAAGAGATATTGTCATCTTCTTATATCAAATCCATGAAAAGACTATCAGGATTTACTGTGTTATGGGTATTGTTATAGCTTTCAAGAAAATTATGAGATATTGTGTTCAAATGCATTTCAAAATAAGTGAAGAGATTCTAAGAACATGTGCAGTTCTCTTATTTGGCTTTGGGTACATCTGATTTTAGGAGTTTGCTGCAAATAGCTGGCGGGAAAAAATGACTCTTAAATGTCAAATTTCATCAGTCATCAAACATCACTATAAGTGGCATTTCGTATAGATTTTGAAAACCCATTAGATTCTCTAATACCGTAAATAATAAGTTAGTAATGAAAAACTCAAAAATTATAAAACCAAAAACAAAGCTTGAAAGTGTGAACCAGTTGTTATTAACGATTTATTTTCATGGAATTCTGAATAATTTTATCTAATGTCCCTGAGGGATTCCAAAATATGAATGATGAATTGGATTATAGTTCAAGTTTAAAATTTTAAAATGTTTTATTGAAATCATTTCAAATTCGACATAGACTTACATTTTTTTAGTATTGCCACAATATATGTATATATAATAAATACAAAGATATTTGTCAATAACCCGGGCGTAGCCCGGGAGAGTCTCTAGTACTCATAATGTTATAAACTTATAATTAGCCTGCGGATTCCGTTTATTCGGGTCGGATATTTTCAGGTATCTCGGTTCAATCACAATCCTACCGAAGTAAACTAAAAACAAAAGCGGTTTGTTTCGGTTTTGGTTTCAAACTTTATTTCCGAAAATAACTGATTTTTTCAGTTAGATTTCGGTATAATTTTCAAAAAACTTCAGTTATTTTTAGGTTGTTTGGTTAATTTGGTCTGAGTATCTCAGTTAATTTCGGATAATTTCGGTTTTCTGTTTTATAAGCCGAACTGAAAACTAAAATATTTTCAAAAGCTTTCCGAACTAAACCAAACTCAAAACTGGAAACCGAAAAACCAAAAAGTTCAGTTCGGTTCGGCTGGTGATGCACTGCCATGAGTTTGGACCCTGTGTTCTAATGGCTTAGATCTGCGTCGGTCAAAGGCCATGTTACTGGTTAGTTAATCACATCATAGACTGATTCAGCCCTTGGTCTCTTTTGCTTCACAACCAAAGCCAAGGTTAAGAACCAATATTGACATCAATCCAGTGCTTATGTACTAATAGTGAAACTGGGAAGCTTACACATTGAGAGGACTCTCTAGTTTTTGTCAGTAAAGAAACAAGCAAATGTAAGCAAAATATTGGACGAAATCTATGCAAATGTGTGATTGTAGTAAAAACTTGATTCCCTATATACTCAGAATCTCACAAGTTGCACTCATATGTAACTACTACACACCAGCATTAACATATACACACACACACATAACAAGAACCCAATACAAGCAGGAAAGAGAAGAGAATACACTATTCTCCAGCTATCTTCCTGGCAAAAAGAAAGAGAGAAAAAAGTTTCTACTAGCTTAACAAAATAAATCTCCCAAATGGAACAATGCAGCTCCGTTTCTTGATGATCATGATCTACCTTTCTTCATCCTTGCATCTCGCTGGTTCCTGAAGTGGCTGAGTAGTTGATGTGCCTGCAAAGACCAACACTATTCAGATATCTAACCACAACAAGAAACCAGACTTGGTTTTGTTATATATAGTCTTTTACCTTCTCTTTTGCTCTCTGTGTACCAGACTGAGACAAGGCAACAAGCGGAGGTATAGCACCTTCTTGGAAGACCAAAGTGCAAAACTTAGGACTGTTCAGACACAACTGAAGCAGCACGGAAGCTGCATTCTCTTTCCCTCTCTGAGACCCTGTATCAACCGTCTCAACAAGCAACGGCACCCCACCTCCCCTCACAATCGCTTGACGCCCTTCTCCAAAACCAGAAAGATTTGCAAGAAGAGGAACTGCTTTATCAACCATCTCCAAATCCGGATCTAACATCTCCACGAGATACTTAACCGCCTTAGCTTGAACAATACGAGCCTTGTTCTCATGAGTTAAAGAGAGATTAAACAAAGTAGAAGCAGCATCTTTCTTTCCTCTAAACGTTCCCTTTCCAAGAAGACTCACAAGAGCCTGTATCGCCGCGTTAGACTACCATATTCTCTCCCTATTGACTTGCAGAACAGACAGACTGGACAATGTAGCTGCTGAGTTCTCCTTGGCTCTGTCGTTTCCTGTATTCAAGAACGTGAACAAGCGGTTCTATAGCTCCAGCTTCCACGATCATGGCTTTGTTTACTCACTAATAGAAAGATTCATGAGAGCTGTGACTGCTTGTTCTTGTGTTAGCTTCTCTTCCGAGAATAGAAGTGACAGCAGTGGAGTGATAGCACCGCAACGCCCAATGTGAACACGATTCTCAACGCTGTTAATGGTGAGATGACGTATCTCAGCTGCAGCTGCAGCCTTCTCTCTGTTAGATCCGTTTTTGAGATCCTCTACCAACTTTATGGTATGAAGTCATCATTGTTGTTACAGAGCACTCACTTTCATGAGACATTTCACTGTAGCTTTGGTGGTTCACTGGTAAACTTTGTGTCTCACTTGTCAAGGAAGGAACATAATCAACGGAAGAGACAACACTGCAAACTGACTCACTCTTTCTACCTCAATATTTTAGATTCTTGTGATGTTAGGGCCGTATGAAACAAATTGATGGGTTAGGCCTAATTTATGGATTTGAGCCCGTTTTGGGTTTTTTTTTGACGACAACCCGTATGTGGAATGTGTTGATCACTGTAGGCACTGGCAGGTCATTCACCGTACGGTTTAAAGACTTTTGGAATCTTCTTGTAGACAATGGCATAACTATATTAGAAAACACTAATTATAGAATTCAAAACCTCGAACATAGAAGCGTCAATTTTTTAGCCTCTTCACAAATAGCAAGTAATTTCTAACCAGTGAAGTTTTATAAAGTTTATAACCAAAACGAGAGGGAGCAGCAATAAAAGTCAAGAAAAGAACAAAAACTTATGTTTGTTTTTCTCTCATGATTGAGAGAAAAACAAATCAAGATTCTCTGTTTCGCTTCTGCTGAATCAGAGAATCGCTTCAAGTTAAGCATTTGATATACAAGACGTTTTGTGACATCTAGTATATATATTTGTTTACGGGGAAAAGAAGCTTGCATTTCACCTGGTAAATCAAATATTCATGATGATTTTTTTTTAAAAAATGAATTTAAATCGTTTTATATAAAACTTAAAAAGGGTTTTGTAGAGAAATCGAAATGTCTCAAACTGACGGAAGAATGGAAGGTTGGCTTTATACCATCCGACACAACCGGTTCGGTCTTCAGTTTTCCCGTAAACGATATTTTGTTCTTCTCGACAACAACCTTAAAAGCTTTAGATCAGTACCATCAGATCAAAACGAGGTTTTTCTTTCTCATTTCCTCTATGACATTTTGTTTATTTGTTTGTTCTTTAGTATAAAGAGATTTACGCAGAGTAGATGCAAAAAATGACATGAAGAACTAATTAGGGTTTATATCTAAGGAGGATGGTAATGAGAATAATGATGATAAATTAAAACAGCTAACTTTTATGTTCTTATTTTTATGTATAGGAACCCGATAGAAGAGCATCTCTAGACTGTTGTATTAGGGTTACCGACAATGGAAGGGAGAGCTTCCACAGAAAGGTACCAACTCTTGGATACTTATTAGCCTATATTACTCAGTTTATAGATTGTTTATTTTTGGTTCATGTGTTGTTCCAGGTCCTTTTCATCTTCACGCTTTACAATACTACGAACCATTTGGATCAATTAAAGGTTTGTTTGGAAGTAGCTTGTCTTTACATCTCACATTTCTTGTTTTGGAAGGTTCATTCTCTTTTTTTTTTTTTTTACTTTGGACAGTTGGGGGCAAGTAGTCCTGAAGAAGCAGCCAAATGGATCAGATCATTACAAGATGCTTCCCAAAAGGTTTGTTACATTTTCTTATACATTATAAGATTTGATACTCACATACCACTTGATTTATGTTTTCAGAAGTTTCCATTTCCGGATTGCGAATTTGTATCTCATGCTGAGAAAGGACTTGTGAAGTTTAATGTTTCAAGGAGGTCACGCCGCAAAAATTCAGTGGACTGGACAAACTACTCATCATTGAATGTTGAAACAACAGTAGCACCTGATGTCATTTCTCCTTCTCCATGGAAAATATTTGGATGCCAAAACGGTAGGGAAAGATAAGTTTCTTTGTGAAACTTGTGATGCAAGAAACCGACGGCCTTACCAAGCTTTTGAGTTTTCAGGTTTACGTCTCTTCAAAGAAGCTAAAGACTCGGATTCCCGTGGAAAGGTAACGTAAACTTGTTTACTTACTGCAGTTGTAAATCTTTACTATAATTTCTGTAACTAAAACCTCTTGCAGCATTGGGATGATCACCCTGCAATAATGGCAGTTGGAGTCATAGATGGTACTTCAGAAGATATTTTCAATACGTTAATGTCTTTCGGTCCTCTACGATCAGAGTAAGCTCTATCACTTTGATCTCAGAGGTTAACCAACCCACATTGGTCTATTAGACACTATACATGCCTTGTGTGGCAAGAAACCTTGATTTTCTCTAGGTTTAGAGATTAATCTATGTATATATTTTTGACTTAGGTTTTACATGACTTTCTTGTAGATGGGACTTTTCTTTCTACAAAGGTAGCGTGGTGGAGCATCTTGATGGACACACAGATATAATCAATGTCCTGTTATACAGTGATTGGTTGCCATGGGGAATGAATCGAAGAGACTTATTGATGCGGCGCTACTGGAGAAGAGAAGAAGATGGAACATATGGTTAGATAAATTCTTGATAATATTCTATCTGTTAAATTTTGTGGTTTATAACCTTCTCAACCTTGAATATCACAGTGATACTTTGCCACTCTGTTTATCACAAGGAGTGCCCACCAAAGAAGGGATACGTTCGTGCTTGTGTCAAAAGTAAAGTTTATATTTCCTCACAGCTCTAGTTTGACTTCATAATCCTTTGTTTTTCATGAGTTCACATAACGTAGGTGGTGGCTACGTGGTGACTCCGGTAAGCAAAGGGAAACAATCACTAGTAAAGCATATGGTAGCCATTGATTGGAGAAGCTGGAACTTATACACGGGGGCTTCTTCTTCAAGAGACATAACCATCCGTGTGGTTGAGAGACTTGCCGCGTTACGCGAAATGTTCAAAGCGAAGCAAGGACTCGGCTTCTCTGAGTTCGTCTCAGGGGAGTTCATGGATACTAAATCCTGCGTGTCTAAAATCAACACTAAAGTAGCAGCCAAAAGGGTTGACCTAGAGCTTGTGAAGGCTGAGGATATGGAGAAACCTTCTTCAGCACGTAACAGTTTGATGGACTTAAATGATGTTTCTGATGAATTTTTCGATGTTCCTGAGCCCAACGAGTTTGATAGCTTAATTGATAACTCTCCCTTTTCACAAGGACACTCTCAGGTAACTTTCTACTTAACACAATGGCTCTCTCACTTCTTGTCTTGCTTGTGGATCAAGGTAACTTTAAAGTTGTGTGTGTGTGTTTCAGCTCAAGATACCATCACCAGCTGGTTTTGTCAAGAAACTTCAAGATCTAGCCATTAACAAGAAAGGCTATATGGATCTACAAGAGGCTGGCATGGATGAAAATACCACATTCTTCTATGGAGCCACTCTTCAAAAAGATCCAAATCTTACACTGCCTTGTAGTTGGGCTACCGCGGATCCCTCCACATTCTTGATTCGTGGAGAAAATTATCTACAAGACCAACAAAAGGTAATCAATTTTCTAGATACGCATATGTGTGTGTTAAACTTAAACACATTGATAATGATGCTTGGTACTATTCAAACAATAGGTAAAGGCAACAGATACAATGATGCAAATGATTGGAGCAGATTGGATAAGTTCTGATCAGCGAGAAGATGATCTTGGTGGACGACTAGGTGGTGTGGTTCAGGAGTTCGCTGCAAAAGGTGGTCCAGAGTTTTTCTTCATTGTAAACATGCAGGTAACTTTGAGATAAGCTTCTATCATTTTAATGAATCATTGATAGTTAAGAGACACTAATTAATATGAAATTGTATATTTAAACCAGGCCCCAGGTTCAGCCATGTATAGTCTAGCTTTGTACTATATGCTGAAAACTCCATTGGAAGATCATCCTTTGTTACAGAGTTTTGTGAATGGTGATGATGCTTATCGCAATTCGCGGTTTAAACTCATCCCTCACATCTCCCAAGGTTCATGGATAGTGAAACAGAGTGTTGGCAAGAAGGCTTGCTTGGTGGGTCAGGCACTTGTAGTTCGTTACACCCGTGGAAAGAATTACTTGGAGGTTCAAACATAAACAATAATTACTCTTATGTATTATCTGATAACAAAAATTCACAATGTTTTTTTTTTCAGCTTGACATTGATGTTGGGTCTTCAACTGTTGCAAGAGGTGTAACTAATCTTGTTCTTGGATATCTAAACAATCTGGTTATAGAAATGGCGTTCTTGATACAGGTAAAACAAAAACTAATCATGTTGAAAGTTATTGAATTGTAAGACTTAATGTTATGGAACAATATGTGTTTGATCCAAATTTTAGCAAAAAAAAAAAAAAAAAAAACAATATGTATTTGACAATTTTTCGATTTTTTAAAACTGATTATGCAGGCAAATACAGTAGAGGAACTACCAGAACTGTTACTAGGGACATGTCGGCTCAATTATCTCGATGCTTCAAAATCTGTAAAAGAAAGATGAGACATCCTGAAGAACAAACAATACCAATGCAAGAGCAGAGGATATTTCTATTTTTGTTTCTTTGTAAAATCTGTGTGTATCTTTTACCATTCTTTATTAAGTCAACTCGTTTTTACAACTCAAACTAAGGTATAGGAAGGATCTAGTTCGGTCCTTTGTGTTACCTGATCCACATGAATAAATAAACTTGTTGATTCAGTTTTTAAGTTTTGCAGTATGAAAATCAGAGGAAATAGATACTTGAACAACAATCAACATCTCTTCTTCTATCACAAGAAACTCTAAACCTTTACTGATTAGAATACAAGCATAGAGCTAAGACTATATATAAATAATCCTCAATGCATTAAACGATGATATATCAGTGTAAAACACAATACCTTATTTTTAAATTCAACTCAGTTCCGGTTATTTTTTTTGTAAAATACACTTCCTTACATTTGTTAACTACACATGAAATTGTTTACATTATTTTAGTATTTCGGATGCATTTGAATTAAATGTTAACGTGAATGGTGGACGCATAAATTCATTTATTTCTCAGTTTTAAAACTTTTATAACTGGAACTACATAGGTTATGATTAATAAATATCCACGGTGTGGGGTTGAGTATAGCGTTGCGTGCCTTCGGAAGCAAAGGAGTCTCTTTCAGTGGGTCACAGACTCACAGGTTCCTCCGGTTCATCTGTCGGCACCGACACCTCTCTATAACTATTCTTCTGTTTTGTTTTCTATAGTTTTTACCTTAGATTTATTTGCTTTTCTTCTCCATTTCAAACACTATCATTGTCTTCCTTGTTCAATTTGTTTTCTTTAAAATTGAAGAACCTTTGGCTGAATTCCATTTTGTTATAGCATTAAATTCACTTTTTTGTTCAGATTTTTCTTTTGTTACTTTTTTGGACACGTATTAGGAGATATAGAAGATAAATAATGGAAATACTGAAAGGCTTGCTATCAGTGCTCAGTAGATCACCGATTCCTTGAAAACGTTTCTTTCACGCGGGGGTCGGCTCATATGCACTTACTCGACTTGTTATCAAAATTATTAAATTTCTCAGAAGTTTACTTTCAGACGTGCACTAAATGTTTTTTTGTCACCAATTAGATCGACATGATCCCATCTATAATCAACCTTACCATGCGAAGAACGCAACTTAGTGGGATTAAATTCCGGTGGAGAAAACCGCAGATGTGAACATTTAACCACTTAATTTTTTTTTTTTTGAAAAATCATTTAACCACTTAATTAAAGATACTTTCTCACGTGTTTTCAACCTTATAAATTGTAAAAATATACCAGAATAATACCTTTTTGGGCCAAACATATACCAAAATAATACATATGTATCCTAAATGCTCAAAAGCATAAGGCTACACCCAGTGTTTTGAAGCCCGACTCAGATCCGCGGTTGAACCGGTAAATCCGGTGACCTAATATAAGTCCAGTTTGAGTTTTGTGAAAAATTCCAAAATTTAAAAGTCCGCAAAAATCCACCAAAACCTGAAACCCAATACATATTAAACCACTGGTTGAACCAATAGATAACTTTTGTATTTTTTTAAACCTTTTAGTTATGTTTTTAGATTCTGTTTTATATTCTAAATTTTCAATTAAAAATAAGGTTTTTTCAGTGTTTTTTTGCCAAAATTAGTTGATGTGGTTTGGTGTTAGTTTAATTTTGTTATTGACAATTTATTATAATGATGTTTTACTTTTGTTTATTTTGGATTTGAAGTTTAATTTATTATTCATATTAGACATAAAATATTTATGATTTTTTTTAATATATTATAATTCTTAACTAGTTACAATTTTTTTGAATAATCTAGACTATTTTTGATATTTTGTATATTAAATGGAAATAAAAAATATAAAAAATAAAGTTAAGTATTTTCTAAATGTCTTTAAACATAAATATATATATATATATATATCCAAATTATTATTTTATGTTTTAAAAATATTTAGAAAGTATCAACTTTAGTTTTTATATTTTTATTTTCATAACTAATATATTATTATATAATTAAATTTATTTATTTATTAACTTGTGGTTCATCTGCGGTCAATCCATTGATCTAGTGATCCGGTAAATCGCCTAATTCAATGTCTAGATCGGTCTTCAAAACATTGTCTAGATCGGTCTTCAAAACATTGGCTACACCCGTAGAAAAACGTACGATCAAAATATATGGAAAATACTCAAACTCGTGCTCTTGATAAATAAATTATCTTAGTTAAAAGATCAAAAACAAGCAATAAAAATAAAAATAACATTTTCATTCGACTAAGAACTCCTGAATATGAAAATAATCACTATAGCGACCATAACGACAGATTGAAAACGACATCAAATCACGTAGCATGTATAGCTTCCGCCTTGACAGAGCAATGCTCTGACCCATTGAACTACAATCTCGGCTATACTGATCACTAACATGATATACTGATGAACACTAACATACTCGAGCACTCGTTGCGACCGGGACGGACACGAATTCTTCTAACGCTAGAAGACCACTGGAAAACACATAGTCTCTCACTAATTTCAATATGTAACCATATGGTGAGAGATTGAAAACGACATCAAATCACGTAGCATGTATCAGAAAATGGCGCCGAATTTTTCTTCGCTGTCGTCCCCCGTGAATTTCAATCAATCGTGACCTTTTGGTTTTTATAGCATTAATTTACGTTAAGAATCATCTTTCTATTATGAAATATAGAGAGTACATGTGTCCATGTGTGAGAAGGCACCTCATTACCTCAACGTAAAAATCGATCATAGATATGTAGTTAATTATATATGTGGGGATTCAAAATTAATTACTATGTTTGGATGCATCCAGGAGAACAATGCGATAACGGTAAAGTAACATTAATAAATGATTGACTGTAACCGGTACTCATATTGTCAATAATGATGCATTCTCATATATCAACACATTAACATAAAAAAAATTAAAGAGAAAAAGTGTAATGTTAGTTTTCAAAAAAAAAAAAAAGTGTAATGTTTTGGAAGTTTAGAAAGAGTTCCATGCGTTTCAGTAAATTGCTTATAATATCTTCTTCTTTGTTAATTTACGTCAAATTGTACATATTTACTATATAAGATAATTTTCTCGAGTGTAAATCAATCATACATAACGGTGAATACGCTGTCACGAATCCAAATCTATTTTTCTTTATCGAGTATGAGTTCAGAAACTAGGCCAAAAGTCCTTGGCAAACTTATATCTTCTGTATGCTAGTATATAACCCAAGTAGAAGGTCGCTAGCCCAACTACTTCTCTCTTTAAACCAACAGTATTTGTATCGAACAAAATAAACATATAAATACTTTTGGTGTCTTCAAGTACCATGTGAAGAATGGCTGACAAACTGCTTTATAACAAAACTTCAGAGGTTCATGAATTGTCAGGATCACATCAGTTTAAAATACAATAATACAAAAGTTGGATAAAGAATTGAGTATTCCCAAAAAAAAAGCCAGTTGCATGTGGGTGATCATAGAGCATAGTGAATAATTGAATTGATCCGTTTGATCCTAGGACTTGGAGGAGAGATTCGTACGCTTGAGTGAGTCCTTCCTTCCTGGAGGAGCTATAGCCTAAAAGTAGAGTTTCGCACACTACTAGGACCCACATCGTCACATGATCTAACGTGGAGTATTCTTGAACACGTGTCTGATGCGGATTCGTTTAAGTTAAGAACTACTTACATGTCAGTAAGAGAGAACCGATCCCGAGGCAAAGCCACGTGATTTGTTGAATGATATAATTGTTTTCATGCAAATTGGCGCTTCTAATCTTCTTTGTTTTCTCTTTTAAAAACTAGTCAAAATGATCACTATCTATGCAAAAAATCGATCATAATTGAAACGATCCAAAAACAAATAAGTTTAAATAGATTAAATAAATTTAAATTAGTCTAAATTGATTTAAATCGGTCAAATTGAAAACATACCATAAATTAAAACTAGTTAAATTATATCATTCTACTATCAAGTCCTATATAATATATTTTCCAGATTTATGTGTTTAGTGTAAATTCACAAAATTACCTGATTCTTTTAATATATTAAGATTTTTTTTTGACCAAATATATCTAGATTTTTTTTTTTTTTGATTAACATGGGGTATCCCGAGCCTATGGAAGGGCCCAGATTAATCCCCAATGGGAGGTGCAGCCCACGGATAGACCCTCTCTCCGGGTATGCAAATGGGCCCTAAAGCATAGGCCCATATCCGTGTTGGTGTCCAGAAATCATGACTTAGTTCCCTCCAGCAGGGTTCGAACTCACAACCTGGGTGCAGGAAGGAGCCCGTCCTTACCATTGGGCCATGATGTTCTGGACAAATATATCTAGATTTTTAGTTCATCAAAATAGTTCTTAACTAAATAATTCATGAACTCTAGTCCATCTAAACTCAAAGGCTATGTGTTAATCGTATACAAAATATCTAGTTAATGTCAAACGATTTTTGAATATTGATTAATTAAATACGCTTAAGCCGTGTTTTAGTAATCTTGAAAATGTCCGTAGGCCAATCTCAATAGTATCTTCTCACGTATTTTAGACAAAAGGTGGGTCCTAACAAAAACATGGGTTCTTACTTGCTCGCAAGTCACCCGCGCCTTCACCTGCTCTATCTATGTGCTGTGTGCACATGCTAGTTGTTAATCCTCCACCGACTAGATACGCATACGGTCTCATTCATATAGTATAATATACGTTATCATATACCGTCAACCGTACAAAAAATGTTTAAATACTAATCCCCTATTCCGCCAACATTTCTTATCCCGCTTGTTCATACTATAAATTATGTAGATCAATAGATCATCATGTGTCAAGGATTTGTATTATTACTCTCTTGTGATAGAGGTGGCAAATTTATTTATTACATTTATATATATACATATGTATGTGATATGGACTCATCTATTTTTTTTTTTGGGCAACGATGGACTCATCTAATTAACTTTATTTTGGTCATGTTACTTATCAAGATCATAAAATAAACCTTTTGAGGAGTTTATCCTTTTCCAATACAAAGCAAATAACTAGGCTAATACTATAAGATTGAGATTTTAACACTAAAAGGACTTGGGATTGAAGATTTTTCTATTTTATATGATAACTATATTTAGATTTAATGCACAAGTCATACCACACTCAACATGGCGTTTCGTAAACCACTTACCTAATTATTCATACATGCGTTTTCGTTACTATTATTGGAACCAACAAATTATTTTTTAGAGAAAGTAGCGTTTTGTAAGCAAATCTACTCGTTTTAATCAATATTTGTTGAGATGTCTTAATCAATTTAAGATTAGTGATCGATAGACATACATAAGAGAAAGCTTTTTCTTTCGTGCCGGAAGCTATACGAACATTTTGGTCCCGACCCGACCATAGGCTGAGGTTCAAACTTTTCAATAGCACAATATGCATGAATTTGAATAAATAAAATCTTACTATTCTGCTATAATGCATGAAGTGATCTCAACATATAGCCATTGACTGCACATATATATATATATATATATATATATATATATATATTACATGTCTTTATATGTATATAGTTACATATATAAACACATTCATGATATAGTTTTTGTCATTTACAGAGTGATGTGGAGAGAAGTCTTTTTAGAAGAAAGTGATCACGTATGGAGTGAAGTCCAAGTTAGTTACTGCAAAATCTATACTAAAAAGAAGAAAAAAAATTACAAGAAAGTGGAAAAAAGTAGAGCCTTAGAAAATCAGGATTAAATTAAATTGGTATATACTATAATTCTTTAAAATTTAGTTAGGAAAGTGTGTGTTTGAAGTAACGAAGCTAAGAGTATGGTTGAAGTTAGCTTAAGAAAATGGTTATATAGAAGATAATCTCAAAGAAAATCTCATTGGATATATGTCCAAGAATGTGGAGTTCAAAGACTTTGGATTCATTGTGACTTCGATTTTTGGTGACTGCAGCGTACATTGTTCTCAACAAAACTAGTCATGATATTAAGTTCTTTGTTGCTAACCTATTAAGTTTATATGTGTCTCTATATAATTTGGTATCATCATTGTTAAGTAATACTAGAAACTTAGAAACAAATTCTAATGATGTATCTACCAGATTAAAATGATTAGATCTTTTATTATCATTTTAATTAATTTCTAGATAGCTTAACTATAAATACATTACGGTAATCACGATAGTCTAATGTTTATCATTTTGATAAAAAGAAAGAAATAAAGTTGACCGAGGTTTTCCTAAAAGCCTATGTAATAAGTATACTTGTAATATACGGTACGTAAAAAGTCTTTACTTTTACTTTGTAATGTAACACGTAGTTTGTGGCATAAACAATGGGGGAAGAAAATATCTTCAAAAAAAAAAAAAACAATGGGAAGAAAATTAGCAAAAACAAAAAGGAAGAAAATAATAAATAAAATAAATTTCTAAATTTAAAATTGGAATTACATGTACGCGTAAAGTCGTATAATTCCTTCGTGCCATTTCACCTTCCCATTATCTCATCGACTTTTCTTACGAACCGGTAGGAGCAAAACCATGACTAGAACTCTTTATACGCGTTATATTTTAGAAAAAAAAATCATCTAAAAATAAAAGTCCATATAAATTCTTTACTTATGACAATTCTTTTTTGAACTTATGACAATTATATAATATAGTTTTTCTTACGTTACAACATAAATAACCTTTGTTGAATAACAAATTGTTAACTTTAATTTAAACCATCTTTTTCTTTAATATGTTATACTCAATCCATTGTTTTTTCAAACAAATACAACTTTTGTACAGCTAAGCAAGGTTTGTGAATAAATCATCTTTGGTGAGAAATGGAACCCACATGAAGGAGGTGAGATTAAGATATTATTATTTCATAAATTGTTTAGAGAGAGAGAGGAGGTTGTCAAAAAAGAGAGAGAGAAGAGAAAGAGACTTCCACATGAAGACAGAGTAAGGGATGGTAAAATACAGCTAGCAGCAAAAGGGAAGAGAGAGAGAGAGAGAAGTGTTTCTCTCACACCTCTCTTTATAATAATAAGGGGAAGCTATTGCTCTCCATTACTAACCCATTTTCACAATCAATCACTCTTCACTTCCCCCACTCCTACTCCTTTTCTCCTTTCTAAGCAATCTCTCTCTCTCCTTATATTCTCAAATTTGATTCTCTTTCATACCTGCACACCACTACCAACAGAGGTTCGAATTCTCTCTCTCTCTCTCTCTCTCTCTCTCTCTCTCTCTCTCTCTCTCTAACTCTGTTTACCACTCCCATTCTTGATTTTGGTGTTGCTTTTCTTGAGAATTCTTGGTTGTGAAATGGAAGTTTAGGAACATGTGATGTTCAAACAGAGGTTTTTGCAGAGATTATGAGGTGTCGGTGATGCAATTTTCTGTTTTGGGTTTACTTAGCACTCTGTTTTTGTAACAAAATACATTGAAAGTTTGTTCCGTTTTTTCTTTACTTTTGTGTTTCACACAACAACAATTCTAGAAAAGAGAGAGAAATCAAGAATGCTTAATTAACGGTGACTTTTGACTTTAAGACCCATTCGGTCTATTGCAATTTTATCTGTGCTTAGAATTGTCTTAATTATTTCTGTAACCCACCAAAAAAAGGTGGGCCAAAGCATGTTCATTTTCAAAATTAGGTTTTTAAGATGCTTCCAAATTTTTGAAAACTTTTGAGAAACTTCCTTACTGTTTAAAACCCTTGTCATGTTCCTTCCTCTCTATATATTCATTACCTCATCTCTCGTTTCTATCTTAATTATCAATTTGTTTTCTTTCTCTCTCCCTCCAGGTAAATTGCTAAAACTGTAAAAAAAGAAGATGTTTGGACAAAGCTTCCCGGATGATCTTGATTGTGGCAACTTCTTTGACAACATGGACGACATTCTTGACTTTCCCGGTTGTGATATGGATGTCGGTTTCAACATCGGTGACTCCGACTCTTTCCCTAACATCTGGACCACTCATCAAGACACATGGCCCGCCGCTTCTGACCCTCTCTTCTCTTCCAACGCAAAATCTGACTCATCACCTGAGCTCTATGTTCCGGTCAGTTTCTACACTAACCAAAGCCTTGTTTTATATTTTTGTATTTTCCACGGATACCAATTTAAATTAACGCACACAAATTTATAAATTAGAAGAATATCATTAAATAAAATGAATTCAGTCAATACAAATAATGTATTATGCAATTAGTTACAAATATCAAATATTATAAAAAATGTGTGAAAACATTATTTATTTTGTAACCAAAATATTTTACTTAAACATGAAATAAACTAAAATAGATATGGAGTATATATTTTACTCCAACGTAATTGTCTAACAATGTTTATATTTCTGTTTGTGGGAAATTTACAGTTTGAGGATATTGTTAAGGTGGAAAAGCCAGCAAGCTTTGTAGAGGAGTCTTTGGTTGAGAAGAAGGAAGATACGTTTTCCACAAACACGGATTCATCGTCTTCTCATAGCCATTTCAGGAGCTCAAGTCCAGTGTCGGTACTCGAGAGCAGCTCCTCCTCGTCTCAGACGACCAACACAACCTCGCTTGTCCTCTCTGGAAAGCACGGTCGTCCACGCACAAAACGCCCTCGTCCACCGGTCCAGGAGATGGATAGAGCCAATGTTTGCGGGGCGGACTCGCGTCTCATCGTTAGAATACCAAAGCAGTTTCTCTCTGACCACAGCAAGATGATCACCAAGAAGAAGAAGAAGAAGGCCAAGGTTATTTCTTCCTCTTCTTCGTCGGGGATTGATCTCGAAACCAATGGAAGCAACAACGTTGATTCGTATGATTCAGAGCAGCATCCGGTTAGGAAATGTATGCACTGTGAGGTTACCAAGACTCCACAGTGGAGGCTTGGGCCTATGGGCCCAAAGACGCTTTGCAACGCGTGTGGCGTGCGTTACAAGTCTGGAAGGCTTTTCCCGGAGTACCGTCCAGCTAATAGTCCAACATTCACTCCAGCTCTCCACTCAAACTCACACAAGAAGGTGGCTGAAATGAGAAGCAAGAGGTGCAGCTACGCAAATGAAGAGAATGATCTGCAAGATTTGATTCCGAACAATGCCTACATTGGCGTGGACTAAAACAGAGAAAGATGTTCAGTTTTCAAGCGTTGAAGTGATTAGAGTTGCGAGGAGTAGGAAAGAGTCAGTGAGCACAAATGTTTTAGCTTTAGAAGAGATGAATGAAGAGGAGGATCAAGAGTTAGTTGAAAAGTGATTGTGATTGTGATTGTATTTTGTATTTGTAGTATGTATGGGCAAAACTCTTGAACACAAAAGAAGAGCAGAAGATTTTGAAGACTCTAGAGACAGTTAGGTTTTACGTTAAATCTTCCTCTCCTTTTTCTCCTTTCAATTCTTTGTATTTTTATTGTGAGGATTCTTTTGTAGTTGATTTGTTTATTTTTTGTTTTTGTTAAAATCCCATTTTATTCCCTAGGTGCACCTGAATCTACACTTTATTATACAAAGCTAAATACATGGTCTTTTCTTGCCAACAAAGTAAGTAAATATTTTTGAAAACCTGTTCGAACCGTCAATTACATCATCGTATATATTATACGATGGCTACTTATATCACCAAAATTAAACTTATTTTTCCGTCACATTCATTTAGAATTCGAGAATTAAGCGTGTTTGAACTGAAGTAGTAAAAGACTGGATGATCTATTGAAAAATATTCGCGATACTATGCGAGTGAGGTCGAAGCATGAAGAAAGTTTGAGTAGTGATTGCAAGGATAATGATTTCAGGCTTCGAAAAGTTTAATGGACTGGCCGTTGAAACGGGATGAAACTTATGGACCGAGAAAGAAGGTGTGGATGGCTCGTTAGTCCTGGACGGTCTGTGTGTTATATATGTGACATTAATGAATAATTTCATGGACACGACGTAAATTTGCCTATCATTTCTACAATATATTTAGATTGTATTTATGAATGGTTAGTTTTCCCTTTTTTAGCTTCTTAGAGGTTTAGTGGTTAAGTTAGTGTTGTGTTTTAATCAGTGGTGGTTATGAGATAAGCAATAATGTTAATTAAATGTAGATAGATAGGTAACCAACCAATGTCTTTTATATAAAGACTTCATAGACCATCATTTACGTAAAAATCCATCTGTAATGCCCGTTTAAGTTGAGTGATAGAGTGTTTCTTAATTTAGCAACTTTCCCAAATATCATTGGGAAATCGGCCAGAAAAACACTGAACTTTGTAGGAATTGCCAAAAGAAACCTGTACATTTGTCTGACCAATAAAAGCCTGAATTTTTGTTGACTTATTTAGAATATTAAGAAACTTACGATTGACTGACCAAATTAGCACACCGTTAAACGAGAGTTAAGAAAGCGTCTTCGTCAACGCGCGTGAGTTTCGATTTTTTTTTTCAATTTTTTTTTATAATCCGAAAAATGAAAATTTTCTTTTTTGGAATTAATTTTTCAGTTTTTAGAAATTTTAAAGATCTTTTTAAGTTTTTAGATATTTTTTTTTTAATATTCAATCAGTACCAAATATAATTAAATGTGTTAGTATATTCATTGATTGAGCAACTAGCCCAGTGGTAAAGTACCTTGTCATTTGATCCAAACAACCTGGGTTCAATCCCCCCTGTGGTCAATTTGATTTTATTTTCAAATCATGTAAAACGACGTCGTTTCACTTAACACCAATATTTAACGATGTCATTTTTTTCTGTTAAATTTTCTGACGGCGTGCTAAATTGGAAAGTCAACGAAAACATTATTGATTAATTTTAAAGTCAATGAAAAGTTTGTGTTTTATTTGATCAGCCCATATGTCCAAGTTTCTTTTGGCAATTCCTGCAAAGTTCAGTGTTTGTTTGGCCGATTTCCCAAATATCATTTCATATTAACACAATAACACTCTTTCCCTCTCTCTCTCTCTCTCTCTCTCTTTTCATGGGTTTCTTCATTTTACATAATTATTAAAAATATTTTTCAGATATTTAATTTGCTAAGCATGATTATAACAATGAGCGAGTTATTTTGGTTTTGTGCTCATTTATCTTTTTCAAGCAATGAAGGTGACCTAGAATCGCCGCCTGATAGTTAACCAACTCGAGAAGACAATATATATTTCTTCTTAATTCATGATTTTGATGATTTCACCAGACATTTTTGTTCTCTCTCTTTTGTGTTTTTTTTAATTTCTCTAATTTTTCTGTGAGGGTCTCTTCAAGGTTTCCAGTTTCAACTATTTGATTTTCAGTCACGAAATCTCTATTTTGTTATTTATTGCAAATGTCATTTTATCTCTTTTCACTTTGATGAAACAGTGTTTTGAGTATTTAAAGGATTCTCTTCGCGTTTTTGGTTCAAGTATATTTTGCTAACTAAGTATGTTTTGATTATCTTTCTTTATAATATATTTTTGATTTCTTGATGAATGTTACATGTAACTCATAGCGTTTGTGTAAAAAGTGGCATTGAATCCAAGAAGCTTGTGGTTTTGTATGTTGAAGTAACGAGGCTTTTGATACAAGTAAATAGTAATAGAACTTTATTAAATGTAAGATATGGACCTCGGATCATTATGAGCCTTGTAGGCCTCAGGGGTCGTTTTACATGTTTAAGCATGTTCACATAATTAGTTGTTAAAAAAAGAAGCATCTTCACTTATTTCAACGCAGGCTCCTGTAGGACGTTGCAACATGTTCGAAATGATGTCGCGTGTTTCATGGACCCAAAACATTTGTCATCGTTTTTTTTCTAGGTTGGCTAGATACCATCAGGCCCATGATCGGCACAAGTCGTGTTTTCCCTTACTGTTTTGTTTAATAGGAATTCCATGTGTCTATTGCAGGGGCGAAGCCAGTCAGTAAGGAGGGGGTGCACAGGCACCCATAATTTTTTGAAAATTTAATATAATTGTTAAGGAATTTTAAAAGTGCACCCACTATAATTTGAGATTGTGCACCCATTAAAATTTACGTCAATCCCAAATGAAAGAAAAATATAAAACAATTTAGCTCATCAAAAATTAAAACTACCTGTAAAGCCCAATTATACGCTCTATTTCTTTTTTGTTAAGTCCCTAACAATTCGTTCAGTTTGAAACTTTGAATGCAAGTAGTTATTATTGATCATATTTACAAAGTTTTCTTTTCTTGTTTAGCATACAAAACTGGTAAATAATTTAATATTATTTATATTAATGCTTTGAGCTGTCCTAAACAATGTTTACGATCTTTTTCGAGAAAAAACCAATGTTTACGATTAGTAGTTAGTTAAATAGCATTCGAGATTTTGTTTCAGTCGTAAAAGTCATAGTGATAGTGATAGTTTCCAGGTTTTGTAATTTATTTACGTTTCATAAATCATGGTTTTGGTAGATTGCACTTGCACGTTTGACTAGGGTTATGTTTGCAATTTCGATTAGTTTTGTATCGGAAATTAAAAAAATAGTTTTTTTTTGGTGGAAGATTTTAAGATGAAAAATAGTTTGTTTCTTCATTAACTTTTATTTTTGGTTTATTGGTTTTTGAAATTGATATTATTTTTTCACTTGCAACTGCAAGTATCTAAAAATATTTCTCTGCAATACTTGTCATCAAAATAGTTCTACAAATCGAATGGAAAATTATAAATGATAATCTCATGTTTTTTAGAAAGAAATTTGTTTGACGATATGTCATAAATGAAAAAAGTGATGATCAAATTTTAAACAAAGAGTAAAAGAAAAATTCTTTTATAAAATGTTGTTTTTAATATTTATTTTTAATATATATATCTAAATATATTTCTTTAGATGACAAAAATATATAAATATTTATTCAATAATTTTAATATTTATTTAACATTTTATTTGTTATTAGTGCACCCATAACAAAACTTTCCTGGCTTCGCCCCTGGTTATTGTAGATGTGCGAATGTGCGATATGGATTGGTGAGTTTAGGGCCCGAAGGTGCAGTTGACAAACAAAAGTAATAAATCAATCAAATATCATTTACTGATTGATGTGTCTGAATTCAAGAAACATTAACACTACTACTTTTTTTATTAACTTGGAGACATGGAATAGCTGAGAGACTAAACCTAAAAAGGTGTAATCAACAAATATATATTTTTGGATATGCAAATGGATCGAAATCAGAATTCCATATTCATATGTAATGTTCAGAAATAATATGATTTAGTTTTGCGTAGAAGATTGATCGGCAGAAACATTAATTTTTACGACGCACACTAATAAACTGTAGCTGAGTCAACCTTATTTTTTGAAATTTTGAATGGTCTCATTTTTGTTTAGCAAGCCCAATCTGATATATAAAAAGTAAATAATATATTATATGCCTGCTGATTTTATGCTTGATCGAGGATGATGATCAGTGGCGAATCTAGAATTTTTTTTTTTGTGGGGACATAAAATAAATAAAAGGGAAAAAAAGCTCACGAGTGGAATTGAACCAGGGTCAAGAGGGGGCAAACAAATGACTGAAACCAACTCTGCTATAGAAAACTTGCTGTGTCTTATGAAAATTAATATATTTCTAGATTTTTGTGGGGGCAACTGCCTCCTCCTTAGTCAACCTAGGTTCGCCACTGATGATGATTTTGCTCTTGATTGAGATATGCTTAGCATGCATTATAGTCCTGCTCTACATTTGGAAATTACGGTATAATTTTACTGATGGATTTTTTACACAACAAACAACTCGTTCTTTATAGTGAAGCCATACATTACAAATCATATTCAAAATCATTTCATAAATCATTTTAAAATGGAGTTTTGAATAAGAAATACTCAAATCATACTCTATTTTCTATTCCATAGTAAATTAAAAATAGTTTTACTTTATAAATGAAGTAATAATTTTATTTTTTATTTATCACTCTGTTTATTACTCTAAAATAGAGTAGAATTAAAATAAAATGAAGTTCTTTAAAATAGAGTTTTACAGTTGAGATGATATTAGCAAATTCTCACTTCACCAACCATACAATAGAAGCCATAATGCTCCAATGGTGATAGTTTCGGTCTCATAATCTCTCAAATGGTTTCCAAAAAAGGTAGTTGCAAACAAAGTTTATGTGGAAAATTTACCAGTTCAGTTACAAGCAAAGAATATCAGCACATGGGTTCTCTTTATCAATAAGCTGTTGCACTGTTTTTATTGCATCAAGTCCGAAGACAAGTCACCCCTTGAATGATAGATTGGACCACCCATCATCCCCAATCTTGCAAACCATTGTAACATGTTTTTTTAATCTTAGACAACTCGAATATGTTTTTTTTTTACAACTCAAATATGTTTCGGTTATATGCAGTGGCGGATCCAGGATGAAAATTTAGTGGGGTCAATATTAATGTAATAAATAAATAAAAGGTAATTAAGGAATTTGAACCCAGGTGTATGGGTTCAATGGTGCAGATTCATACCAATTTTGCTGTCTGCAACTAATTAATATTGCTTGCAAATCTAATTTTTATAATTTAACTGGTGTCAATTGACCCCACATTTTTTCAAGTGGGTCCGCCCCTGCTTATACGTATACTTATTTCGTATTACATCAATTGATAACTTCAAATACCGTCTTATTCTTATTTCTACCTGTTCAAAATAATAAACTTTTTAGTCAGATCTGTATTATGTAGAATCTTTCAAACTTGTATCGGATCTCTTCTCGGACAATGGTGATAACTGTCACGCAGAAAGCTTGTTCATATCATCCCATGGAATCCCTATCTAACTTCACTATCTCACACCCGGCTCAAACTTATGACAGACCCGGTGCTACAGTAAAAAAGTCTTAAATATTTTAGGTCTATTTGAAAACTTTGTTACAAATATGGGCCATTTTTAAGTCTCACGTGCATTCTTAAACCATCATGTGTTCGTCTTCATCAAAAGAACATAATCTAATTTTTGCTTCAGACTGTTCTTTAGTCGCTCTTATATTACGTTTCTAGGGATATTTCTTTCTTCTAAATTTTGGACCTTTTTTAAAGGAAAATTAAGAAAAAAAATTAGGACCCTGCGCATTTGCGCCGTCCGCACATTCTTAGAGCCGGCACTGAACAAAATAATCTGTCAGGAAAATTAACAATATATATATAAGTATTTGCATTGAAGATAAGATATCTCGGTAGATTTAAAAATATAATAAAAGAACAGAAGAGGAAACAAGATAAGTTTCTTAATTTAGAAACTTAAAAAGGTAAAAATAAAAGAACTCTTGGAACATTTGCTTTCATATAGTTTACAAAAAAAAAAACATTTGCTTTCATATGTAGTAATCCTATGTGTTTTTACTTTTTATACTTTAAAATTTAACTCTGCAATGAAACTGTATTAAAATTTAACTATATAATCGAACGCTTTAATAAAATATGACCACAGGCATGGATTTGTCCAGCTCAAGTTTAAATCGGACCTGTCTCACAGTATCAGTAGCATATTATAAAAACTGCGAAAGACACGCCACTGAGATCCAGGTGTATATACAATAGACTTACGATAACTGTTTTGGATCCAGCGTTTTTGGCTGGAAAGAAGATTCTGGGAACTTGCCATGTTTGTAGGGTTTATTTTACCAACGAGTTATCTAGGTTGCAAAAAATACTTTTAACCCTACAATTATTAACTAATAATTAAAAAATATATTTTTAAAGTTACTTGTACATAAATTAACTTATATGCTTGTTTTTATTTGAATTTTTAACTAAAAATTTGCAGTCACATTTTATTATACTAAATATAAAATTAAATTTAGTGCAATATGTCAAGAAAAGTAAAAAATAAAACAAAATGGAGTGAGCTCTCAGACTGACCACCACCCCACCCCATCCCGAGCCGGCTCTAAAAAAGGAGAGTTAATTTTAGAAAATTGTAACTATTTTTTTGATAATCCACAGTATCCGGTGGGTCGAGACCAGCCAAATCCGGATATTTGCAAGGAGAATTAGATATTTATGTCGTCTGATCACGTAGATAGATAAACCTGAGTTAACGCGAATCCATACCCTTTAGAGATACTGAGATGCCATGCGTCACCCAACCAACACCCATGCGGTTTATATTTTCTTACCTGGTAAAAAAGTTGTGAAACGTCGTGGGCAACTGGTCATTCACGGGAACATGTCCAATAGTATACTTTCTGGTAGGAATGATTCAGAGTACCACACTGATAAATCGAAAATCAAATAGGTTAAAAGAGCCCAAAACAAATAAAGAGTAAGTTAGTTGTGGTTCTCACGAGACTATTCGCTAGTGGACGGCAAAACTACAGAAGTTCACTACAGGAAAGTTAATCTTGATAATCTAAAATTAAAATAGGAAAAATAAAATGACTAGTGTTAAAGGACTGTGTAGGGGACAACTTAAACCTAAAAGTGAACTTAAACCATAAAAACTTTGAAACGAACAGAAAAAAAACATGGCAAAGCTGCTAAGTCAAGCTGGGTCGGTGAAACATAACATCCCACCTTACCCCCACTTCACCGGCCTCTTATGTTTTGAACATGTGCATTTCTTCGTTAATGACCATGTAGATAAAATTTGATCCCCAACCTCAATCAAACAAGACGAGTTCTTGACCATTTGATTGTTATAATAGCCTGATATAAGACGAGTTCTTGACCGTTTGATTTATTCCTGGCGAATATATCTTAATTTATTTTTCAATATAGAATGAAAATTCTCTAGTGTACAACGTTTGTATGTCTATGTAGTTTTTTTTACCAAGATTCTAAAAGTTACTAAGTTGAAGAGGGCATGCTACTTTTGAATAAGCTCGTTTAGTCGGCACGAAGCTCTCAAATATATGGTCCACCCGCTCCCAGATATAAGGTCCACCCATTTCTAGAGCACGCAACTTTTTTCGGAGACAGCTAGCTAATTGGAGAATTCTGTATAATCAAAATTTAAGGTTTGTTATTTACTGTTGCTATGCAACTGCCAGTAAAAACCTATATCTGTAAATTACAATTATAAAGTGTTTCTTTTAAATAAACATTTAGTGGCCTCTCATACCTCTTGATTCTACCGTCTATCTATTTATCTATCTATTATTATTATTATTATTATTATTATTATTATTCTTTTTTCTTGGAAACATCTATCTATTACTATTTTAAATCTTATATTTCATCACATATATTTTTTTCTTGACCAATGATATATTATTAATAGACATATAAATATAGTTTTAGCAAAAAATAGAGAAATTATATAATAATGTCATAAGTAGATTTAAGACGATACTTTTTTTAAAGTCGTATGCAACCAGCGGCGAATCCAGAAAAAAGTTTTAGTGGGGCATAAAATATATAAAAGATAAGAAAAAAGGGCATAAACTATATAAAAGGTAAGGAAAAAGGTGCAGGAGGGGATTTGAACCTTGGTCTAAGGGGGACATACACATAACAGAAACCAACCATGCTACAGAAACTTGCTGTTTCTTAAGCAAAAAAAAACTATTTTCACATTATTGTGGGGCAACTGCCTCCTCCTTAATGAACGTGGGTTCGCCACTGTATGCAACCATATTTTCCACGTAGTCTAAATCTAGACTGGTTCTCTATCTCTTACCCCATTGTAACGGACCATGATTGTGAACTGTGATCTATGAATAGCTTGAAGTGCAACCACCACACCAGGTATTCTCGTCAACCATTATCTATTAATTAATCAATTGGATATATGTTTTTAAAACGTTATTAGAATATATTGGGATGTAAACAAGGTTATCCAACCGAAGTAGCTAGAAACCGATTACTTCAACCAAACCGCAATCTATCCAAGCAATGAAGCTCACAAATTCAGACATTGTCAGAACACCAGAGAACCCAACCAACTAGTGGATCTCACCTCCTCTGGAGCAAGGCCAGACAACCACAGTCGATGAAGCACATAATTTGTTAGGAATACATTTTTTTGTGCATTCCACTAAACCCTTATTAGCCCGGTCCTGATCAACCTAGTCCTATGCATTCAGACGCTTAAAACACGCAATTTGTATTCGCCCATAACTAAGAGAATTTTATGTCTTGGAACTTTTACACAACCTTTGGGTCTTAAACTTGACTTAGGCCTTTATGATTAAATTTTATTTTGAACAAAAAAAACCGGGTAAAGTCATGAACGTTAGTTCAGGCTAACCCGATCCTAATAACAAGAAGAATTTTTTAATAAAAAAAAACAAAAAGCAGAAGAAAAGAAAGAGAACAGAGCCCAGAGTCTCTGCCTATAAATTTCCTTCACCCACTCATAATCTTACCACATCAATTCTCTCAAACTCTCTCTCTCTCTCTCTCTCTCTCTCTCTCTTTCTACTATTACAGAGTCAGACTCCTAAGTTAGGTGAAGAAGAACAACAATGACGAAAGAAGTTGTTGGAGAGAAGGGATCCTTCTCAGGCAAAGATTATCAAGACCCACCCCCTGAGCCTCTGTTCGACGCTACTGAGCTTGGGAAATGGTCTTTCTACAGAGCTCTCATCGCTGAGTTCATAGCCACTCTCCTCTTCCTATATGTCACCGTTATGACTGTCATTGGTTACAAGAGCCAGACCGATCCAACCCTTAGTCCAGACCAGTGTGCAGGTGTTGGAGTCCTCGGCATCGCTTGGGCCTTTGGTGGCATGATCTTCATCCTTGTCTACTGCACTGCTGGGATCTCTGGTCTCTTTCTCACTTTCTCTAATCAATCTAATAGTGTTTTTATTATTTTCATGGATTTGCTCCTATACTAGCTTACTTTTTATCTCAGAACATAATAACTTTATGCTGTCTACTTCACATTAGCTGAGAACTTTATATCTTTTGATATTTTGATTGAGAAATGTATCTCGAACAGAACATGAAGTCGGTTGGGAACAGAACATAAAGTCGGTTGAGTTTATTCGCTTTTTAAGATATGTATTAAATTAGGTTATCCGTTAATATTATAAACAATATTGTATATTCATTTGTACAAAATTCTGTTTAGTTTGGTTTGTTGTAGCTCACATCAATGTTTTGGTTCAACTTACATTAATGGTATATTGTATAGGTGGACACATAAATCCGGCGGTGACGTTTGGGCTGTTGCTGGCAAGAAAAGTTACGTTGTTGAGAGCAGTAATGTACATGGTGGCTCAGTGCCTTGGTGCCATTTGCGGTGTGGCTTTGGTTAAGTCCTTCCAGTCTTCTTACTACACCCGCTACGGTGGCGGGGCGAACGGTCTCTCAGATGGTTATAGCGTCGGCACCGGTGTTGCCGCCGAGATCATCGGTACATTCGTATTAGTCTACACTGTCTTCTCTGCCACTGACCCCAAGAGGAGTGCGCGCGACTCTCACGTCCCTGTAAGCTAACTGTCTCTTGCAGTTGATAAATGCACCGCATTGAAATGTATGATATCAATATATCGCTGAAAGATGTCACAAAATTATTAATCGGCCGAAAGTAGAATAATATGCATTTAATGGGCATGGACACGTACGTATAGCATGTTATTCTTGGTTGATATTCGAGATCTCTTTTTATTAATTTCTTAAACAGTGAAAATTTTGAACTTTAAACCCATAATTTCTCTACTTCTCTATGTCCGGCCGTACTCAGTTTTTACATATTTTGATTTTAAAAAAATACTTTTAAATTTTTTTTTAAGAAATGGTTTGAACTTTCAAGCCATGACATCCGAGAATCAACTCACCATTAACGTAGAGCTTTCTTTTTCTTTCTTTGTCGAAACTTTATATTGATGAATCTCTGATTCAGCTAACCGGTTAAAATTCTGATATACTGGTTATCCGCTTTCGAAAATTTAGTATTGTGAATTATCTGCGTCTAAAAGGTATTACATCTTAACTTCTTAACTTCTTAAGTCTGCTAGTAAATGATTTGCTCTGTAAGCTTATTTTTTATTTGGATATTTAGATGTCGAACTAGATATTATGTAGATTTTGTCAGCATAGCTCTAGATTCTCCATTATAACAAACGACAAAAAAAGGACATTGATCATCTAAACTTTTTGTCTTTCACGCCTCTCTCCATCATATGTGAATGTCCTTTATTTGTAAATGGTCCCAAGGTTCATTTGCAACCACGTATCCTCCTCTCAAAGTTTGAGACCCATACATAACTATACTAAAAATATATGGAGGCTTACATTATTTGTCTCGTGAATATGTAACATACTGTTGACGATGTGGTAACTGAAGGTATTGGCTCCATTGCCAATTGGATTTGCGGTGTTCATAGTTCACTTAGCTACAATCCCAATCACGGGCACTGGCATTAACCCTGCAAGAAGCCTCGGAGCTGCAATCATCTACAACAAGGACCAAGCTTGGGACCATCATGTTCGTTTTACTATCCATAATATTTTTCTTGTTCAGTCGATATCACTTTTGGTAAGGTTTAATAAACGTTTTTTTCTACAGTGGATATTTTGGGTGGGTCCGTTTGCGGGTGCAGCCATTGCTGCTTTCTACCATCAGTTTGTGTTGAGGGCTGGTGCGGTGAAGGCGCTCGGGTCTTTCAGGAGCCAGTCTCGCGTTTAACTTAGATTCTCCCTCACTTATCAAAGAGAGTAGCGAGAAGACAATAAAAAGCGGCTTTTTATGTAATGTAGATGGTTGGAACCTAGTGACATGTAGTATCTTAGTTCTAGCTTTGGTGAAGAGAGGTTTTGAGTGTGACTTGTGGGTCAACTTTGAAATGCTACTTCGCTTATATCTATGTCTATGTCTACTTCTTAACTTTATGTTGCTCTATGTATTTACTAGTTTTCTGAATTCCGCATAATAAACTTTCCACGTATCGAGTGTAAACGTCTCCCTATGTCTACACGTGGAAGACTAGGCTTAAGAAAATATTATATTTAGTGTTTCTTCAAGAATTTTTTGATAATTTTTAAACTATATATGTTGTATGTGTTACTTGTATTTATGTATTGGGGATGTACACCAATCCTATATCCGAGATATCCGAATTTTCGGAGGTATTTATAATCAAATTTGTTTCGTCAAAATAATTAATTTTCTGATTTAATTCAATTTGTAGTTAGCCAGATATTTGGTGTATCAAATATTCAGAAAAAATAGATTTTTGATCTGGATTAGATCCATAAAAAATAAAAAGTAATAAAAAATAATATTATTTGATTGCAAAAATAAAAATAAATTATTTACTTTGAAATTCTAATTAATAATTTAATAAACTTAGTAATTAAAATAATATAAAACTTATATACAACATAATATTTATATAACATATGTATATATAATTCTTAAAATATATGTAGATATATACATATAATGGATCAGATATTCATTATTAAAAATATTAACATTTGTGATTACTTTGTTTTTATGTATATTGTATATTAATATTTGTTCTTCGTAAAATTATAGATCATTTAAATTTTTTGATTTATCGTCGCATTATTGCAAAAAAAAAAAAAATTACAGATATTTTTAATCTGTATGGTTTTCTAGTGACGTGTGATCATGAATTTTCGTAGACTAAAAATACTCGGATGAGAAACACAAATAACTGTACGTATTATCTTCTATAATATATGTTTTTGTAAACTTTTTTTCTATAATGCATGTTACTATGGCTGAATACTAAGAAAATGAATTAAATATAATCCAGCCAATCATAAAAATTGTTATAAAATATAATTTGTTGAACAATTTTAATTAATTTAAATAAAATATCAAAACTTTTTGCATTTTTAGCAACAAAAATCTTAAAACATTTTGTTTAAGGGAGTACTATTAAGTATCCATGCGAATGATATAAAATAAATTTAAAATAAATTGGTTTAAAGCTTTTTTTATAATCAAAATAAATTGGATACTATTAAGTATCTGTATCCAAAATAAATTGGTTTAAAGCTTTTTTTTTCCTTTTGATAAGGAAGCCACATGCTCAATGAATATTCATTGATAATTAGGGAAAACAAAACATGCATACTACAACGATTTGGTAACTCTTCTGATCTTGATGGGACGTGAGAAAAAGAACATGTGCCTTGTTAGGTACGCAAAAATGATTTATTGTTTCTATCATACTTTGTTGTGTTGCCCTTTAAGTTTGGAAGGTATCACCACTAAAATACTGTTGGCTCATAGAGTATTGAATTGGAAAATGATGGAAAAACGCATTGAGAAATGAGAAGTCAAATTAAGTGGCTCATCATAGATGAGCTTAACAAATTTGTCTTCCATGCGCATTATTTGAAGCACATGATGAAAATAGGTTTGGCACTAGCCAATTGACAAAGCTAATCTCTCCATTCAACCAAATCTCGTATGGAAAAAGAAGATCTTAATCATCTCCCCTATGAAATACAGGGAAACATCATCATTCACATTTATACTCAACCATACATATTTTATATTTATCATTAACAAAGGTTTTATATCTTCTTCTAGCTAAGATTTTAACTAATTTAAGTCGTTTGTGCGAGTGTGTATAAACTATTTTCAACTTCAAAGGGGGTGTTTGCAGTAAACATGACCTTTGTTGATTGATGAAATCATTACTTTCTAGGTATTATCCAAGATAATTTCGGTTCCCCCAATTGCTATCATGAGAAACAAAGATAGTAAATGAATTTCATTAGGTTCGAGACATTTACAAAAAGGCTAGAAGAGAAGAATATTTTCTATAAAGCCTTTGGTAAAAAAAAAAGAATATTTATATATCTGATATTATTATTGTAAAAACATAGTAATATGACCATATTTCTCTAAGAAGCAAATAATATACTTGGAGAGATCATAATAATATATATTCTTCTTCTTCTTCTTCTTCTTCTTCTTCTTCTACCGACAACTTTTTGGTATATTTTATTATTTGATGATAATTATTTTTAACGAAAATAAATGTTAAATATGTTCTGTTTTCTTTAGGTTCTCCAGTAGAAAAGAAAAAAAGGCCGATCTACTTGTGGGCCACAGGCCCATTAGTTGGAACCGTAACATGTTCGGTCTGATGGAGCCCAAGTATGAAGAAGAAACACCAGTTTGGGGTTTCTCCGTTTAGTTCTTTTTTTTAACTTGACCAAAACGAAAAACTAGAAGCTTCGTCGTCGCCGAAGATTACAACCAGGTCTCGTCGATGGCCGCTAGGTTTCTTAGTCTGAGACGCGCCTCATCTCTCTACCTCACTAACCAATCACCTCGGCTTCCTCTGTTCAAAGGTATCGTCTTTTTTTATTTTCTCAAATTTGACGTTTTTCTTTTCAATCTCCCTCCTTCGCAGTAATAATAGCTGTTGATGTGCAAAAAGGATCCTTTTGTTGTTGTTGCGACTCCTCGTTACAGTTTAGAGCTTGGCATAATATAAAAACTCGTCCTTTAGATTTTTCCAATCACTGGATCATAGGTAAATCTGTACAAGAGATAGGGTCTCGTGGATTTGATGTTTTGATTTTACACTAGACAGAGATGTGTGTTGTTGTTTGGTTGTTTTTTGGGAGCCTTCTTAGTGATTTGTATAAGTATTTAATGGTTCTCAGCAGGTAAGCTTTCACAATCAAAGTCACTATTGAGCAGAGATCATGCGTATTTGGGATTACTTCATAGGCAGTTCTGTGGATCCCGTGAGGCTAGTGAAGCTGCTGCAGTAACCAAGTCTTCAAACTCCGTTGCTGAACTCTCCAAAGCTCCTTCCACTCCCCCTGCAACGGCCTCCGAGGAACTGATTGTGAAATACAAGTCCCAGTTGAAAATAAACCCGAGGCATGACTTCATGATGGTGTTCACCTGCAAGGTATGCGAGACGAGGTCCATGAAGATGGCGAGCCGAGAATCATACGAGAAGGGCGTTGTGGTCGTGCGATGCGAGGGGTGTGATAATCTGCATCTGATTGCAGACCGGCTTGGTTGGTTTGGAGAACCGGGGAGCGTGGAGGAGCTTCTAGCTGCTCGTGGGGATGAATTCAAGAAAGGATCCATGGATTCTCTTAGTCTTACGGTTGATGATTTGGCTGGGAAAAAGATGTCCGATGAATAGAGCAAGAAGCTCTTCGTTGCTCCACTACTAGGACTTGAACCCTGCGGAAAACATAAAATATTTTCTGTCTTTTAATATTAATTTTCGTAACAATATTTGGTATTATAGGTGTAATGTGAATCCACTAAGCTTTGATCTTTTAAGCGGTTTGTAAAATGAGCACAAGAGAATAATAACAAGGTTTACATCAACGTTAACTATAACTAGTAGGCACCACCAGATAAGGCATAGTGTAATAGAAGGCTTTGCCTCTTCATTAGGGGCCCTTTGATGCAGCTTGCATTCTAAAAATTTAATTTATATTTCCAAGAATCAAAATGTCATAGCGGATTTACTAACCCAAAAAAAAAAACGTTGTGTTTTCTAATTTGAATAAGATATGATCATATAAAGTTGTTCTTCCTAGTAATCTTTCTACAAACTAAAATTTAATTTAATCATATGAGCAGTTGACACAAAACAAAATGCCATGTCTCCTTCACACATGCTTTCTTGTTCTTTTAGTACTAATTTTTCAGCTATATACAAAGTAGATTTTCAACACATTCTAAGGGGGTGTTTGCCTTAAGTGGCTTCAAGTATTATCCAGCTGTTATTCCATAAGACTTCACAAGAACATGTGTGAAGAGAACATTTTTTCCTATCCAAAAAATTGATGATATATATAGTGTAACTATCTATGCTTTTTTAAAAATGTTTTCTTGTAGACAAGCCATTATTAGTCTCCGGCTAAATCTAAACCAGTGATGTGGGCCGGTCTACTTGTGGGCCTTTATCTCATTGGTTGGAATGGGGCGACATGCTATGAAGAGAAGAAAGATACACACCAAACTCGAACCTTCTTTCTCAACTTTTGTCTCAAATTAGAATCTTTTTAATTTTTTTCCTTTACCCAGAAACCAGATTCACACTCAAATCTCCTTGGAAAGAAGAAGAAGACAAAGAGCCATGTCGGATTCTTTAGTGACGGCGATATACAGTTGGTTCACACCGACAGTACTATTCATCTTCCTCAACTTAATAATTGGTACCATTGCGATTACCTCCTCTCTATCTTCTTCTTCTTCCAAATCCAGCGACCAACAATCTCAGATCCAACGCTCTCCTTCCGTGATTCACCGTCTCAAGTCCATAAACTTCTCCTCTTTCACTTCCCCACCCGACAAAACTCATCTCCAGTTCCCTCCTGTCCCAACAACTCCAGACAACAACAACAACGAACCACCAGCTTCCATCGAACAGAACCAGCCTTTTCTCTCTAGATCTCCTTCCGTTCTCCACCGAATCAAATCTTTCAACCTCTACAATTACATTTCTCAAGAACCCATCACCGTCGCCGAATCACCACCGCCGCCGCCGGCGGCGGCGGCGGCGACGGCGTCTGTCCCCGCCGTCGAGGAAGAGGAAGAGACGGGTCCGAGCCTCGAAGAGGTTTACCGTAAGCTGAATCTGAACCATGTGGCTCGGACGAAGTCCGACACCGAGCCGGCTGCTGGAGCTCTCCCGCCGAAGCTTCCCAAGAAGATGAAGAAGTCGGCGAGCACCAAGTCTCCTTTCTCTCATTTCGAGGAGGCGGAGGACGCCGTGGAGGCTCGTCGGCCGGAGACGGTTAGGGTCACCAGAGTGACTCCGGTGGAAGAAGCCGATGAGCAAGTGGATGCTAAGGCTGACGATTTCATCAATCGTTTCAAGCATCAGTTGAAGTTGCAGAGGATTGATTCCATCACCAAGTACAAGGAGATGGTCAAGAAAAGAAACGACAAGTGAGCAAAAGAGAATCACGGGGGGTCTGTTTCTTAATTATGTATTAATTTTGAGGACTGTTTTTATAAATTACCTGGTTGTATTCTCAATTTCATGTAATGGTTTTTTTTTTCAGTGTGCTTATGCAATTTGTGACCTGTGACCGCTCTTTCTCTTTGCTTCTTCGAAAGCTCTTTTCGCAAATTATTTGCTTTTATGCTGTTTTTTTCATATTGAGTTTGAAATGTGAAGTCTACTGTTGTTAATAGTAGGAGGTTCATGTGATTGCCTGTTGTGGTATACTGACTGTTTTAGCTGCGTGTAATTTGTCATCAAGCATTTTAAAATCACAGCAAATAAGCTCTCTTTGGATTTTTCTAGATTTTCAAATTTTTGGGTTCAGTCTTTTAAACCGCATTCGGATACTACTATTTTAGTATAGGTGTGGGTTCGGTTAATAACCATTACTAGACCTTGAACACTGGGGAGAAAATAAAATAATTCATGTATTTTTATATTAATTTTTAGAAACAATAATGGTTTTATAATTTAATGAAATACACTAAGCTTTGATCTTTAAGCAATCATAGAGCACAGGAGAACGACGTTGAAACATATACTGTTATTCTACTTAAGACTGCCACATTGGTCTTGGTTGGAGAATTGTAGCTTTCGTCAAAACCAGTTTTTATAAGCGCCTTGGCAAAAATCCCCATATTTTGACAGTAGGACCAGCATGTTTAACAGTGGCGTAAACAAAATTGAGAGAAAGCATAAACTCCTGATTCTACTGATGAGAGGAGAGTACTGAAATAAAGAAGCTACATACGCTGCAAAATTCTCAAGTCCGAGAATATAGGAGTTGCAAAAAGGAAGCAAAGAAACAAACCAATAACAAGGTTTACAATCAACGAAATGGCTTTGGCTCTTCATTAGGATACCCTTTGATGCAGCTTGCATCCTTAGGGAGAAGGACATTTACCTTTTTCTGAGACTTGAATAGATAAGGTTTAGTCTTCATCCGTGGATCTTTTTTATGTTTCCTGCTTGGCTCTTGAATTCTTGATGCAGCAGTTCTTTATTAAGTTTGGCTATTTTATTTTGCTTGTTGAACAAAATATATAATGTAGAAATGAGCTCATATTAAGAGAATAGAGCTAAATGAGTACGAATGTAAAGTAAACTTACACCACTTACAAAAAAATTATTCGAGATGCAAAAAAAAAAATGTTCGCATTTTCTTGTATGTAAATAAGGTGGTTGTGGATATAAATTAAAGTTCACCCACTGAGAAAAAGATGATAATAATCGATTTAAAGAAAGTGATAGTGCTGTAATAATTCTCCACTGACTTATTGAAAATGGATAAAATAATTCATTTCTAGGTGTTCAGCTTCTCGATGATCTTTGAAAGGGCTGAATATGTGCCCATAGCTGAACATACTGCTCCTACTGTGATAATTACGATACAAAGCGCCACCTACAACACACATGAAAATGGTTGTCAAGAGAGGATATGAAACATTAGCTACTTATTGACATTAGAGACTCAAAGTGGACATTTGATTTTTCATTCTCCCGGTTAAGAGATGTATACCTGAGTAGGGGTTACTTTTGTCCTTAGGATGCTCAAGAAACAAGCGGGTGGTAGTATCAACGTCTGTGTCCAGAAGCACAACATTCATATGAAAATGCAAACTATATATGAGCTTGCTTGCATAACAAGAAACTTTATATATAACTTACAATGAGCATTGTCAAGAAAGATCCGATCAATGACATGACAAGGCCTGCAAGATGTGAGAGTCGATAGCTATATGAAATATATATGATTGCAAAGAGAGTAACACCTTTTTCATATTTTTTGAGTGTGCTTACCGAAAAAGGGAATCGCAAGACCAACGAGCAGAGTAGAGAAGGCCAATGCGCTTCTAATGGCGATTGCATAGAAACGTGACTGGCCATGGTTTGATGGTAGTAATTCCTCAAGACTCATTGCAACCGGAGATAATGTCAAAGCATATGTGATTTCTTTATTAAGGCCACACAATTTTTCAGTTTCAATAGATGAGAATATATGTTAATAAGGTTGTGGAAATTACAGAAATCAGTAAAGAATTTTTGAAAAAAAAAATCATTAGAAAAGGATATTTGGTAAATGGACTGACTACCTGCAAAAGGGTTATAAAAAAACGTCAATGAAATATATTATGGTATTTCTGTAATATATATGTACTGTATATGGTATTGTATGCATTCAATATTTTAAAACCTCTGACATATTACAAAATCAACGATATATACTAGTGCATCCTAATGTGAACCATCCCGCTTTTTTCATGTAACAACTAAAAGAAGTATAGAACGAAACTTACTGTGGTCCACAAAGCAATCTTAGATGCAACCAAATCTTGAGGCATATTGAGAGTAAATTGTGATTCTGTTGATTCTCCGAACATGCTATATCCCATGACAGCGACACCCGCATACATCAAAGTACAAATTCCAAAACTGCAAAGTAAAAAAATAAAAACTCTACTTCAGAAACAAAGAGTTCCCAAATATAATTATAATGTTTTTATGAGATGTTACCATGTCAAGAGAACGGCAGGGAACTGAGAGGGTTTGGCCATGGAAGTGTAAATATTTGGGAAAACACCATGCCCTGAATAACAATAACCATAGAGTCCTACAGAAACAGGTAATGTTGCTAGGTTCAGAGGAGTTCCTTTGCTGTGAATTCCAACTTCATCAACCAAACCGATCCAGAACAAACACACAACCACTAAAACTGATGCAATCACCCCTCCAGCTGAAAAATTAAGGATATGATTAGTTATAACCGAAACTCAATAAAATTTTATATGTTTGACTAAATTATTTAAGTGAAGATAGATTTTCTTTTGGTGACAAAAAAAAGATTTTGTTTACCATATTAAAATAAACTATTTACAGGTTTGAATCAAATCCGAACTTAACCAGAAATTCCAAACCAAATTAAATCAAAATTTAGTTATAATTTGGTATAAATATGTTAAAATGAAACAATTTAACCGAACCGAATCAAACTGAAAACCAAATGTTCACTCCTAAACCATTATGGATCTGAAAAAGATAAGATGATTGCTTGAAGGATAGAAAGAATCATCTTTAGATCTTTATACCTGAAATGTAACTTAGTATACTTAGATCTCGAAGCCAGACGGTGGGGAGAACAGCAATGGTAGTAAGGAGAGCAAATAGATGAGGTGCATCTAAATGAAACCCTCCAATGCTTAGAGCAGCATTTGGAAATAGTGATGAAAGATTGTCACTTTCCAAAATTATGTATTCAACACTCATAGCCTACATAGAGAGAACATAGAAACATATCAGGTATGTTACTTTATCAAATTAAAGAATATTCAGAATCAATCTAAGCCAGTTGCACAGTTTTTTTTGTCCGGTTTACAATAGCATTTGAGTATGTGGTGTTGATTATTTTCAACAATATTATATACTCAAAACCAAATAATCCAAGAATAAAACAAGAGAGGGGGAGACACTATGGACCCTGAGCAAAGGTGTTGTGCTACTCCACATGTGGTCCCTTGTTACGACTTAAGATCCATTTTAGACAATTTATGTTTATTAAAAATTTGTGTTTTGTCTTTACTAATAAACTTATAAAGTATACTATTGGAGGAACTGCAAGTTGTACTTACATATAGCTCCAGATAGAGTATTATCTGCAATCAAAAGAGGAAAACTATAAAATGTGACATAAATTATATCTTATAAACCTCAGATTAAAAGATATAGATGATGAGTTTGTTAGTAAATTCATCGATAAGATGTTGAACTTACGGAGACAAGGATGCGGCCGGTGGTACCAAAAGCGGCATGGCCGATATCTGGATAAGTCTGGAGGTCGGGGTGGCTATCAAGGCAGTAACGCAAAAGCAATCCAGTGTAGAAACAAAGAATACCAAATGCAAAGAGAATGAGAAGCCCCAACCATCCACCTTCCTTCACAGCAAAAGGTGTTGACAATATTCCAACCCCACATAGAACATTTACTCCTGCACATGTGTGTGTAGTCATGTCATCACACAGAGTTAGTCTTAGTTAATAAGGAATGTCACCATGTAGTTTTGATTAAACTCACCATTAAGAACGGCTTGTCCGAATGAGCTATCGTTGGAGATTCCCATTTCATGAGACACCCTGGAAGAGGCTTTGGAAGAAAGTAGAGAATGAGAGCTACGCTTACGCTTTGCTGCTTCTTCATCTACTAGCAGAGGTTTTGTAACAGCAGGTAATGCTTCTGGAGTATGTCTTCTTGTTAAGGACATGAAAGAGCTTTCAAATCTTGATAATGAAGAATTACCCAAGAAACCAGGACTGGGAGATGGTAAACTTCCATACAGATCAATCGATTGCCTAAGACATTATAACAGAGTAACATGAAAATGGTAAGGATCCAAATAAAATGTTTTCTTTGTAACTGATCCAAATAAAATGTTGCAAATCTGAAAATCATGGTTATATAATATACCTGTAACTCTTTGGCCATGCCGTTGAGTATGAGTTAGGTTTAGAATGATGTCGGTTTTGATTGTGAGTATCAGAATGATCGGAAAAGGCTCCATCGTCTTCTTCTTCTTCTTCGGACGAGTTCTTTCTCTCCTCCTCTCCATCACTCTCAAGGTAGAGGCTCTGATCAGAAGATGAGTGATTCATTTTCTCACAACCCTTATCCGATAAACACAACTTAGATTTTAGTGGAATCTTTAAATTACAAAAGACAAAATATTTGATTCACAGAAAAAGTAGGAGTCTAGGCAAGTGAAAGGGCAAAACGAAGACCCGGTCGAGGGCAACTATACGAGTAAAGAGCCGTTAAAATGTGAGTCATTCATATATAGCAATCAGATTTAACTATGGTTAAGTTATTGTAACTATAGTTTAACGCATTATCCTTTTATAACTCACTGAATATCTTAAAAATTAGACCTTGATTATATTAAATTATATTAATTTGGAACTGTATATATAATACATAATAAAAACACTGAATTTTCATTTTCTCTATATATAAAATTTTAGAAATGGTAAGAATTCAAATTAACAGTATCAACTTATCTGTTAAATCAAGGATGATCAAATAAAATAATATATCACAAATTTCCTACAAAAAAATATTTTCTAGATACAGATTAAATTATAACTATATGACAAATATTTTATTCTAAGCGTATTTCAACTGTAACTACAATGAAATGGTTTTCCACATATAAATGATCAGCAAAAGAAAGTTTTTTTATCTTTAGATTGGCGACTATTTGTACTTTATCAATAATTTTGTTTTTTTTTCTTGCAAATATCACATGTGTTGTGAATAATTTATCAACAAATTAACATTATCACGCACTAAGAATAATGAATTATATAAAACTACAATAATCATCTTGATTGTTATATATGAATGTATACATGCGTTTGTGTTTTATCCATTATATATAACTCATTATATATATTTCTTTCAGTCTCATATAATTTTTTTTGTCGACATTTTCATTAAAAACCCAACAAAAGGCTAAAAGTTGGTTTGGTACAATTCGGTTTAACTTATTTAGGTTCAAAATACAAATTAATATGATTTTTTCTCTCCTCGTTTTTCCATTAATATTACATAACAAATGAACAACTAAAATACCTAATAGCACCTAAAAAGGAATTATGAGAAAACCGTATTGGCAAGGGTAGAACAATGTCCACATGGTGTGCATGTGGATCTGTTTAATGATATTTTCAATTTTTCTTAACGTAAGAGTGGCAATGATTCAACCGTATCTCGAAGCCACAACTCAAGAACTTGTACATGTTTGATATATGAAATACAAAAACGAACATGCCCACATTTAATCTCTTTTTATTCGCCGCTTCCAGCTATATAAATATGTTCGTCTTCACATGCTTTATTATATCTTATAGTACGTATTTTCAATTATTTTCCAAGTAGATTCAGCACGTTAATTAGTTGTTTCGATTATTATTTTCACACTTGTGCATTATGAATCTATTGACGATCTATGATGGTTTATGTTTATCTGTGTACTAGATGATAAGAAGCTCGACACATGCAGACATAAACCACCCATCACTATTGTATTATTGTGTTGTATATTAATATTGTAATGTCTGATTATTCGTAAGCAAATCTTAGAAATGTAAATAACATATTGCTTAACGGGTTTTAGGTAGTAAGTACGTAGACCTTTGTCTCGGCGAAAAGATTTATTCAAATTAGATTTGATGGACTGTTATTGTTAACTTCCATTAAGTTAACCTTTACAACGTATATATACAATCTCAAGAGAAGACATTCCCGAAACAAGAACATGAAATATCCCTAACATAATGGAAGTTATCATTATCTTAACAATGAGAATATTCGATGGCACACAAGGATCCCTAATAGTTATAGTTCAAGATCAGTTACAGGACCTGAGTTGTTAACTCCTTCCTAATAAAACGATTTTTATTAAAATCTATGTAATATTTATTTGGGCGCCAAATTATCCTCACATGAATAGTCTATCATCATGTGTTCAAAAAATAAAAAAATTAATAAATAGTCCATCATCAGATGGGCTCCTCGTTAGGAATAAACACATGGATCTCTCATATGTGCTCTTGCCTTATTAACAACCAGTACACCTTGATCACTAACGTTGCTTCCTTCACATATCCTTCAATTCTCAAGTCACAAATAAGAATGAAATATACAAGAAGTCAAGAATGATATTCGACCAAAAAATATACCATAGTTTTAGTTTTCCGATTATATTTAGAGATTAAGATATCAAGTTAGCTTGAATTAATATTCTGGAAGTCGGAAAGTTGTTTGTAGAAAGGTTGCATCGAATTTACTGAGGGTCGTTGCCTCGTCGGAGTATGCAAATAATTTGAATCTTACAAGTAGCGATATTTAACGTGATGAAATCATAGCGAGTTTTAAGATCTTAGGTGTTTTTTCTGGTATTTTATATCATAATATAATATTATAATCCCTTATGTAAAAAACTCTCATGACTGTAGAAAAACTCTGGAATACTTATTTCAGTCTGATAACACCATCACGAAACTTAGTTTCAAAAAAAAAACACCATCACGAAACCGCAAGGCCAAAATGTCTTAATGGAGCGTGTATAAACTTTTTTTTTGGTCACGAAAGGAGCGTGTATAAACTAGTGCAAGGGATTTTGAGTATTTGAAAATATAGGCGATTTGTTTTATAATGTTTGGCATTCATCTAATCTTGAAGCTATTTGCTGATAGTAATATTCCCTCTAGGAAAATTGGGTTCAGAAACATTTCCTACGTCATATACCATTACAGCATATCACGAATACATTAATTCATTTTTACATGGAAGCTTTTACCAGTAAAACACAACCAATGAAATTTGATGTAGGGTTAAGAAGTTGCAATAATATGGATGCAAATTTGGAATAGATCTTTAAGGGTTTATTCTCGAACAAAATATCTCAAAAGCATACAATCCAGAGATTGTAACTGTGGCAATTGGGACAAGTGGCAGTAAGGGACAACTCGCTCATCTAACCGGTAAACGGACCGACATTAGACATGAAAACTAAAAACTTTGATGTGTCGTGAAGCATCCACATGGTGCTCTCTGATTGCTTAGATCTCAGATTACGTAGTTGTAATACCAGTAGAAGATCTAATAGCGTGATCTAACACGTGTCGACTTTTATTTCGTGTTCAGATTTCAGATTGGCCTTTAGGATCGAACTAGGTGTAAAATTAGATTCTCCCACTCTTCCCATAAGATTTCTTAATCTGTTGTTTCATATGTACGTCGGAACGTAAGATATTTTCTCAGTTATATCCTCTCTATCATAGTAGTATTAGATATTTACCACTACCTTTTTCCCCAAAAAATCTTTTAATATTGCAATAATATAATAAAATATGAAGTTATATGATTTGAGAACCATTGAATGATCGATATTTTAGAGAGTTACTTACGTAAAAATATAATAAAATAAGAAAAATATGAAGAAAAAGAGAGATAATCAGTTTTTGGAGAAGAACTATAGAGCAAACTTAATAAGATATTAAAATATATCTATGTGTCGCATTTGCACTAGTTAAAATATATTTTTTTTGATCGAAAATATAAATTATAAGAAAAATATAGATGAAAAAACTCTAATAGAATATGATTCTCTTGCAAACATCTTTGCAAAGCACACTAGCTTAATCTAAGGGAAAACCGTTATACATTTTCCTTTCTAAATAACCAATATTTTAGTTATGTTATGAATTATTGCACACAAATCATAATTAAGTATTTTTATTTTTGTATGTAATAATATTTTCTGCCAACTTTTAGTGTAGTAGTCTACGTTAAAACCACTGAGTTTAAAAAAATGTTAAATAATGACATGGAATTTTGACTTGGAAAATCAAAGTTCGGAGAAGGTTTGGAGTTATAAGAAGCACGAGCATTTTCAAAAAAGTGTTCTATGTGAGTTGTTCTATTCCAATGCCCACCACGCAAGGATACACGTACGTATCTTGGTCAATACAAACACCATAGCAAACACAAACACACACACATAGACCTATATATATATTCCCCTTCAAGCACTATGAACACAAACATTTCAGAGAATCGGTTGATAGCTTAACACACAAACACACATAAATGCCGAGTTACATTTCCTTCATTGTGTTGTTCTACATATTTCTTTTATCTTTTTCTCTCCAAACAACCTTTGTCACTGCATCAAGACCACTAAGAGATTCCAATAAGCCAAGCCACAAGAGCTTGAATACATTTTACACAAGCGGTAGCGAACAAGGCAAACTTCACGGTGGAGCGATCAATGATTGTCTGCCAAAGGGATTTCACTTCAACTCTGCTCCCAGCCGCTACATAAACAATCACGCTTTAGGTTCAACACTTTGTTCTACAACAGATAAAGCCATTCATAAGCCATAAAAAGTAACGAAGGCTCTATGCATCTCATGAATTTGTATATTTTACCTTCTTTGTTTTAACTCTCTATGCTTGGGTTTAGTTCCTGAATAACCCATGTATATATGTATTCCTTAATTTGTTGTTGTGCTTGTATAATTGTGTATATATAATATCAAGCAGTACTGTCACCTAGAAGATATATGAAAGAGAACTGATCGGTTCTTGTGAATCTGTTTCTTTTAAGCGTTTTCTTGCGAATATGTATATGGTTTTATGGTTGTTTTGTAAGAGACCCGACACAATATTTTCTTTTTGACAATCACTGTGTAACGCTTAATGAACCACATGCACAACCATGGTTACACAGACCAGTCACTACCACAAAGACTTATCTAAGCACAATTTCAAACTAAATCAACTCATTTAGTAGTCTTCTTAGCTCTTATTACTTCACAGAGAGTGGTGTTTTTCTCTTTTGTCCATCCATCAAGTTATATAGAGAACATAATGGCAAACTTAATTTGTATGGACTTTTAAGTGGTAAGAAAATCGATAAAATGATATCCCTCAGATGAGCAAAATCTTAAGAAACATACACAAATATTTGGTCCCTTTCGTTGTGTAATAAAGAAACTTAATCCGATCAAAATAAAATCTTGTAATATTATTAGTTGCAACTTATAAATAGCGAAAAACTCTGCAATTTACAAAATAGTTTATAACATATGATTTTTTTTTTTGACTCAACAACAACTATTTCATTAATCCAATTCAATGTGTTACAGTCGACTTCTCAGCCTCCAAACATGAACTTAACCACACAGGCCTAATAGAATACAACTTAGGGACAAAGGACGTAAACGTAGCAGTTTCCTTTGCTATTCTATCGGCAACTTTATTACCACTTCTTGGGTAGAAACCCACCTGGAACCCTAATAGAATAGTTTATAACATATGATTTTAAATTATAAAAAATGTGTGAATTTTTTTTTTTTTAATATTTTTTTTCAATAAACTGCAAATTAGTTACGGCTTTATAAATAAAGTTAAATTAAAGAGCCTTTAAAATAAAACTCGATAATCGGTTGGCAAAGTCAAGGACGATCCTTGTTCTTCCTCGACTCGCTGCCATCAACCTCCAAAACTTGGATACGATCTCTCAGCTCTATAAACTCATCAATTCTCTATATAGAGATAAGCTATGGGATGTGCTGCTTCTCTTCCAGGCAAGTTTTTCTTCTTTTCCTTTCTCTCTGTTTTGTTCAATTTATCATCCTCGTTGTTCGATTACAACTGAGAGGAACCTATTCGCTCGACACCAATTTCGAAAAAGGCGAAACCTTTTGGTGTTGAATTAGAAGCTTTTCACGAAATTAGGGATTGTGAATGATCATTTGCGTGATTTAGGGGTTTTTCCGTATGAAGAATCTGAGAAAACCAAATCGGTTGATGTTTGTGTATCAGATAGGAACTCTGGAGCTTTAAACGGTCTTACCAGCTCAGAGAATGCAGCTCCAGCAGATGCTAAGAATCTACGCGTGAAGGTTCGATCTTTTGTGCCCTCGTTGGGATCACCTCTGTTGCTAGACTTATTCCTTAGAGAGATTTATCAATTAAAAAAAACTTGTAAAGATAGCTAAGTGGAGTTTAACAGCTAAGAAAGTTCATGCCTTTTTGTGATCTATGGTTTTGATTTTCTTCACATCTCTGTAACACACAGTTTAGGTTAGTGATTGGTTGGAGTACGCTCTTTATAGAATGGTGGACTGTTAGTAGTAAAGCCTCAACTTTCTTCTCATCCTAGCTAAGTATAAGCGAGTTAACTGTATTGCATTATCTTTTTTCGGAGCTGTGTTTGAGACTCTTATGCTACTGAAAGGATATGGCTTCTCATTAGCCTGTGTGGTGTAGTTTGTCTCTCAAGTTTGTGCAAGGCAGACTGCTAATTTTTGGATTTACTTGATTGCAGTTAGTTCTATTAGGAGATTCTGGTGTGGGTAAAAGTTGTATTGTCCTCCAGTTTGTCCGTGGTCAATTTGACGCAACATCTAAGGTGAGTAAGACCTTTTATCTAATCGTCATCTGAAACTTCTTTTATGGTATCAAAGTGTTCCTAACTGCCATTTTGAGTCTCAAAAACTATTGGTTATGACTCAGGTAACTGTTGGAGCTTCATTCTTGTCCCAAACAATAACCTTGCAAGACTCTACCACAGTGAAGTTTGAAATATGGGATACAGCAGGGCAAGAGAGGTGTTAAGCCCTCCATGTAGATTTGTGTTTACTTAGTTGATTGCCTTGCATACTCGTTAAAGCTTAACATGTGTTCACTTGGTTATTTTTTTGTTAAAAGGTATTCTGCGCTTGCTCCACTATACTACCGTGGAGCTGGAGTTGCTGTTATTGTGTATGATATTACAAGCCCTGAGTCGTTCAAGAAAGCTCAGTATTGGGTTAAGGTATGCTTTCACGTGACACGAAGGGTTCTATTTCTTATGTGTTTTGGGATTCATGCAGTAGCTTCTGAACTAAATGACTGAGAATTGACTTGCAGAAAGTCATGTATAACCATAGAAGAGTAGCACATCTATATAAATTGACTTGCAGAAAGTCATGTATAACCATAGAAGAGTAGCACATCTATATACAAGTTATATGTAATGTCATATAGTGCTTTTTTTTTTAACCTGCCTGCCAAAATCTAACAGGAACTGCAGAAGCATGGAAGCCCAGACATTGTGATGGCTTTGGTTGGTAACAAAGCTGATCTACATGAAAAAAGAGAAGTACTCTCCGAGGTGAGTTTTTGCATAAACTTCTTCAACTAGATTCCCTTAGAACATTTTGTTGTCACTTGCACTGTCCCTGGCTTCTTCAGCGTGTGTATTACATTCTCAATTTTGTAACAGGATGGTATGGAGCTTGCGGAGAAGAACGGCATGTTCTTTATTGAAACGTCAGCTAAGACGGCAGATAACATAAATGAACTGTTTGAGGTGTGTGCATTTATTTATCCCCTCAGGATTTATGACCAAAAAATTGTCTTGTCATCTGCATTGACTGAGCTCTTGTGATTTGGTTTTATATTCATTAGTTTTGATTTGGAGAATGAATAAAAGTTGATAGGGAGTGAGATCTTCGGTTGCTGATTTTGTTCTTGTTTCTTGCTACTTTTAAAGATTCATAGAAAGGAGATTGATTTTGAAGCAGATCTGATGTTTAACTTGTTGGAATGTGTGAATAGGAAATTGGAAAGAGGCTACCTCGTCCTTCTCAACCATCATGATTTGGAGTGTTTGGATCAACCCATCTTCAGCGAAAAGACCTTTCTCTTGGTTACTAATCTACTTTCATGTAATGTTTATTAAACGGTATTTCTATATATTGTTAAAAGTGTGTTGTGTAATGTGAAGATTTGAGAAGCCAAATTAAATTTTAAGCAATGATGGGGGGTGAGAGTTCCAAAAAAAAAAAAAAAAAAAAAAAAAAAAGCAATGATGGGGGGTGATTATCACATGTACATTCATAATCTACTGATTAAGAAAACGTAGCAGCTATTCTACAGAATTTTTTTGACCATTTCAAAAGAAGACTAGTATACTATCAAGGTTGTTAAATCCTCTACTCTTAGACACGCCCCACATGACCTGATTCCATATACTAGGAGTTTGTCATGTCATGTGTATTCATTTATAACTCTATTGTAGCTAATTGACAACTAGTTTTGACTTCTGGTTGTCTGTGCATCAACAACTCACACACGTCCTATTTCCAAATCCAAAAGCGAGTCTTGAATCTGACGCGGCATTGACACTAGTGTTCTAAAAATCGGTTGATACGGCGGGTTTGTATGAAACGATTTTTTCAACTGACTTTTTTTAATAAAAGAATGGTCTTTCAATCTAAACGCCCACTTAAACATTAATCTTTTACAAATCGAATATTAGAAGACAAACTAAAAAGTTTGATGATGATTAATTAAAAGAAAAAAAATGATGATTGGTACGAAAATGGACAAGTTGTGGCTTTTTAAGACGGAAGAAGACTTTAAGATGTTGTTGTTCTTTATTGTAACGTTGGCAAAGGATTTAAGCGATAACTGTTGTGTTTTATTAAGGGCTTAAAGGCATTTTCTTCTTCCTCCCTTTTAAACCATTTTTCTTCTTCTTCCTCCTTTGGAGCCATCTCTGGGACGGGATGGGATCAACGAATGGTTCGCACGAGGAGCTGATGAGTCGACTCGTTGACTCCGTCAAGCAAATCTCCAAGTTGTCTAATTCCAAAGGCTTCTTCGGTAGGATCCAAGGCGATCTCCTCCGTAGGATCACCCTTCTCAGCCCTTTCTTCGAGGAATTAATAGACATCTCTGTTGAATTAAACCAAGAACAACTCTCAGGGTTTGAGGTTTTGAGAATCGCTCTCGATTCAAGCTTAGATCTTTTTCGATCTGTCAATGAAGGAAGCAAACTTCTTCAGGTTTCTTTCTTTCTTTAAGATTCTCGTTTGGTAGATATGTTAAAGTTAGCAGCTTTCCTCTGCTTTCTTAGGGTTTAAGATATCTCGTGTTTTAGGGTTTATGCTTTATATCTTTTGCAAGGTCAAAAGCTGTTTCATTTGTTGATTATATGAGCAAGTTTATGGGTTTGAGGAGTCATAATGTTTTTGTTAATTGCCATCATGATGTCAAATCTTTTCATCTGATTATGCTTTTTCATGTTCTGCAAAAGTTATATGTCATTGTAGTGAGTTATGATTTTTTGTGCATTATTTACTTTGTGAGTGACCTGAAACCAAGAAGTTGAGACTTAAAACAACAAGAACAAGATTTCATGTTTTGTTTTGTCCTCTCTGTGCTGGCAGATCTTCCATAGAGGTTCTGTTATGCAGAAGTTCCACGGCGTGACAGTGGAGATAGAAGCAGCGTTGACTCAGATCCCTTATGATAAGTTTGAGGTCTCAGAGGAGGTCAGAGAACAGGTACTACTTCTCAAAGCATTAAGTTTTTTTTTCTTTCGTTTGGTTTCAAGACAATAGTTTTTGGCAATTTCTAATGATACTGACTCTTTTTGAATTTTATAGGTCCAGCTTCTGCATTTTCAGTTCAAGAGAGCAACAGAGAGACAAGAGGACTATGATCTGCAGCTAAGCCATGATCTAGCCATGGCAGAGAGTGTGGTAGATCCTGACCCTGAGATCCTCAAAAGACTGTCACAGGAGCTCCAACTCAGCACCATTGATGAGCTCAAGAAAGAATCACACGCCATTCACGAGTACTTTCTATCGTATGATGGAGATCCAGATGACTGTTTCCAGAGGATGTCTTCTCTTCTTAAAAAGCTGGTGGACTGTGCAACAGTCGAAAGTTCCGAACCCGATGCATCCACCGGCAGCAAAACCATCTCTAGACATCGTTCTCCTGTTATACCAGAGTACTTTCGCTGTCCGATATCACTTGAACTGATGAAAGATCCTGTCATCGTCTCCACTGGACAGGTCTGCTTTTTGCAAGTTACTCTGTGCATTGTAGCGAGTTTGATATGTATTTGTTGTTTTGCAGACATATGAGAGATCATCCATACAGAAGTGGCTAGATGCTGGTCACAAAACCTGTCCGAAATCTCAGGAGACGCTCTTGCATTCCGGATTAACACCTAACTACGTGTTAAAGAGTCTCATTGCTCTATGGTGTGAGAGCAACGGTATTGAGCTTCCTCAAAACCAAGGGAGCCACAGAACCACAAGACCAGGAGGAGGAGGAGGAAGCAGCTCTTCGGATTGTGACCGAGCATTCGTCCTCGCCTTGTTAGAGAAACTAGACAACGGTACTACAGAACAGCAAAGAGCTGCGTCTGGAGAGCTTCGGTTACTAGCCAAGAGGAACGCGGACAACAGAGTCTGCATCGCTGAGGCTGGAGCCATACCGCGCCTTGTAGAGCTTCTGTCCTCACCGGATCCCCGGACTCAAGAACATTCTGTTACAGCGCTTCTGAATCTTTCTATAAACGAAGGTAACAAAGGAGCCATCGTTGACGCAGGAGCCATCACGGATATAGTGGAAGTGCTTAAAAACGGAAGCATGGAGGCTAGAGAGAACGCAGCTGCGACTCTTTTCAGCTTATCTGTTGTGGATGAGAACAAAGTGGCGATAGGTGCTGCTGGAGCTATCCAGGCCCTTATAACCTTGCTCGAGGAAGGAACAAGAAGAGGGAAAAAAGACGCGGCAACGGCTATATTCAATCTGTGCATATACCAAGGGAACAAATCAAGAGCCATCAAGGGAGGTATCGTTGATCCTCTGACGAGGTTACTGAAAGATGCAGGTGGAGGAATGGTGGATGAAGCTTTGGCTATCCTGGCGATACTTTCAACGAACCAAGAAGGGAAGGGAGCTATAGGTGAAGCAGATACTATTCCTGTTTTGGTTGAGATTATAAGGACAGGGTCACCGAGGAACAGGGAGAACGCTGTTGCGATACTTTGGTATCTATGTGTTGGGAATATGGAGAGGTTGAATGTAGCGAGAGAGGTTGGTGCAGATGTTGCGTTGAAGGAACTTACCGAGAATGGGACTGATAGAGCAAAGAGGAAAGCTGCTAGCTTGTTGGAGATCATTCAGCAACTCGAAGGTGTTGTGATATCTACTGTTCCATGAACGGTCTCGCTCTTGTGGTATCTTTATCTGTTTCAGTATAGATTATATATGTGTATAGGGAACCTTTGGATTGACTCTGACTAAAGAAGCTTATGTTAATGTCTACTCAGTTTTGTGTATACAATAAAAACCTCTTTAATTAGTATTTGACTATTTGTTAGTAATGTAAGATAATATTCTCTCTACTCGTTACTGTATTCTGATCATCAATTGTTGAATTGAAATGAAAATGCATCAACAAATATATTATTGATTATTTGATTTGTATGCATCACCACAAAACAAAAACATATACTAGAACATTTGAATACCATTCACTCGCCAGATATATGACACTGCTATAAAGTCTCTCTCATGTGTCAAAAATATGTGAGTTTACAGATTTTTTTTTTTTTTGAGTTTACAGATGTTGAGGTAGACAAGACCACGTTTATTAAAAGAAAAAACAATTGGCAATGTCTTTTTGTTTTTGGACAAAACAATTGGCAATGTTTAATTGACTTTTTATCCCCGGGAAATCAGTATGAAAAATGTTAAGACTTAAGAGAGTGTACGTCCATAAGTTAAGAATCTGGGATCCACTCTATATATTGTTTGGTATTCATATGAAGTTATGGACCATTGATTGGCTGGACCCGCTGCTACTTATTTTGAATTCATGAGTTTAGAAATAACCCTACATTTTTGTCCGTTTGTACTAGGCAACCCTAGACGTGTTGCTTGCACACTACAAAAAGAAAGAACAGCCAGGAAAATGAATTCCTCACAAATATCTGACGAATTTGTTTGTGAGAAAAAATTCTCAGAAATTCGTTGGAAAATTTTACGAGACATATGTGTTTTATTAATTATTTTTTTTTATCAAATTTGTAACCAATTTATTTTTATTTTTTATGAATCTGATTTGCTAAACGATTTTGATGATTTTTTTTTTGTAACTTAACGATTTTGATGAATTTGCCATTAAAAATAACGAGAAGCGAAAGTTTGTCCGATTAATCGACATCTCGGGTGAGTTTTTGAATGTTGGTCATCCTATGCTATTAGATAAATTCATTAACTTGTATTGTACTATTTATAATGTTTTAGTTTATTTATATTTTCATTTGTATAAAAAAAATCTAAACTATAATTTTTGTAGAAAAATATCTTAGGATAGTCGTAAAAGAGTTTTTGTCACAAATATAATCTCAAAGAATCAAAACGACTATAATGTTTTATTAAATAGATAAATATACATTTAGAATTAGATAATTTAAATTTAGAATTTAAAATTAAGGGGTCGGATTTTAGGAGTAAGATTTAAAATTTTTAATAAATAAAAAAAAAATAATATTAAAAATTGAAACATAATTATTTTTAAATAGTTTCAAAAATTATTTTTGAATTTCAAAAAGAAAATCTGAAAATAAATATATTAGCTAATTCTAAGTGTTCAAAAAAAAATTAGATTAGCTAATTCTAGGTGTATAAGTGTATATTTACATATTTAATGAAACATTCTAGTTATTTTGATTTTTTGAAGCTATATTTGTGACAAAATGTTTTTAGGGTTATCATTCGATATTACTTTTTATTTATTTATTTGTATTTATATATTTAGGGTATAAATGTCTTTTATCTCTTTAATGAAATATATTTTAGTCATTTTTTTTAAAATTTATTTTTGTACAAAAAACTTAAAAATAATCTATTTGAAAAAATCACTCATTTTTATATTATGTTTATCGATTTCACAAATCTACTAACAATACTCTCCTAATGCTGATATTCTAAAAATTTCTAAGAAGTAGCTATGTGCATTATAGAAGACTAGCAACTAGACGGCGAAACATTGGCGTTAATAAATTATTGATTTATTTTATATTTACTATACATTAATATGACATATTTTAGTTTTAAAATTTAATTATAAATTTATTGTGATATATTATCAAGATTATATATGCAAAACAAAAGAAATTAGATAAATTTATAGATTTGTAATAACATTAATGTTTTATTTAACATATTTAAACTGATTTAAATTGATTAAGTGTTGGAAAAAAAAAGAGAAAACAAATACACAAAAGGGTCCGTAACGTCACCCACTAAACCACGAACGCGGGAACCCATATTTTGCATTCATTCACAGCCGTCGTGAGTCGTGCCCCCCTCTCCTCTCTTCCTTTCATCTCTCTTTCCACTTCTCCACGAACTTTTCAAAATTCACTTTTCCTTTGAAAATCAATCAATCTCTGCCCCCTTTCGTGCATCGAGAGAGCTTCACTACTATGACTTCTTCTTCGAACTCATCCTCCACCGTCAGATCGTCGGCGAAACACGCGGCTGAGCGGATTCAGCAGCACTTGCCTCCCAGCAATCCCGCTTCCCTCTCTTCCTCTTCCTTGAACTTACCCTCTAAGACCTCCATCGTCGCTTCGATCAACCACTCACCTCGCCCTAAAGATCGACCTACCTCCACCGCCTCCTCCCTCTCCGCCGCTTCTCCTTCTACGCGTCGCTCCGGCACTCCCGTACGCCGATCTCAGTCCAAAGACTTCGACGACGACAATGGTATCTCCCTCTCTCTCTCCTTCGTGTATCCGTACGATTATCCATTTGCGTTAACGGATTTGACTCTCACTCTAGGGAAATGGTATACTCGATTTAGGGATTAGGACTGTTAGTGATGATCGTTCAATTTAGATGAATCGGAACTTCGATATTGAGTTTTTTTTTCTCTACAGATCCAGGGAGGGTGAGAGTTTCTGTAAGAGTTCGACCTCGTAACGGTGAGGAGCTTAAATCAGATGCTGACTTTGCTGATCTTGTTGAGTTACAACCTGAGGTGCCTTCTCCCTATCTATCTCTTAAGTCAATAGTTTCGTATCAGAAGAGCAAGTCAGTTCCTCCTTAGTAACTGTTCTTTGCTTTGTTCTTCTATGCAGATAAAGCGGCTTAAGTTGAGGAAAAACAACTGGAATTCTGAGTCCTATAGATTTGACGAAGTCTTTACAGATACAGCTTCTCAGAAACGCGTCTATGAAGGTGTAGCCAAACCTGTAGTCGAGGTTAGAAACTTCTCTCATGTAGAATCTTTGAGGATTTTTGTTTATGGATATTCAATCAGTACTGCATTGGATCTGCAGGGTGTTTTGAGTGGATACAATGGCACAATTATGGCTTATGGTCAAACCGGCACGGGTAAGACTTACACGGTGGGGAAAATTGGTAAAGATGATGCAGCTGAGCGTGGTATCATGGTTCGAGCTCTCGAGGACATACTTGCCAGCGCGTCTTCTGATTCTTCTGTTTCCGTGGAGATCTCTTTTTTGCAGGTGTGACACTCTTCTGTGTGGATATCTTTTTTTTCATGTATATCGAAATAGTAGTATCACTTCAACGCTTAGGATCTGGTAATCTTGTTGAAGATTCAGAGACATCAGACGGAAACCTTGTGTGGATTTTGGAATGGTTCTACACCTTATATTAATATCCATGCCTAAGAATCTGTATTTTTCTTCTTGTAATTCACAGCTTTATATGGAGACTATACAAGATCTTCTTGCACCTGAGAAAAACAACATTTCAATCAATGAGGATGGGAAGACTGGGGAAGTATCAGTACCAGGGGCGACAGTAGTTAACATTCAAGATCTAGACCATTTCTTTCAAGTTTTGCAAGTCGGTGAGACAAACCGCCATGCGGCGAATACTAAGATGAATACAGAATCCTCACGTAGTCATGCAATTCTTACGGTGTGTTGTGACATCGTAGAATATTTGGTCTCTTATGGTTCTTGTTCATTAAAGATAGTCCATGTTTTGGATTGATGAAAGGTATCTTCTATGCAGGTTTATGTTAGGCGGGCTATGAATGAAAAGGCTGAAACAGGAACTAAATCGCCAAAACCTGAATCTTTGGGAGATAAAGGCATTCCAAGAGTTAGAAAGAGCAAACTTCTAATTGTGGATCTTGCTGGCTCAGAAAGAATAAACAAATCTGGTTTGAACTCCTTTACTGTTCATATAACCACCCTTTCATGTTATATCAAAAGAGGTTATGATTGAGTTATATCCTTTTTTATTTATTTAAGGCACTGATGGCCATTTGATTGAAGAGGCGAAATTCATTAATCTTTCACTAACATCGCTGGGAAAGTGCATAAACGCATTAGCTGAAGGCAGTTCTCATATACCGACAAGAGATTCTAAGCTAACCAGGCTTCTTCGTGATTCTTTCGGGGGTTAGTTTATCAGAACTTTCTTGAGCCATTTATAAAACCACAAACTCCTAAGCGTGGCTCACTTCTGTGTGTCTTATACATTTTTCATGTTAATCTAGTTAAGCTTGTGCGTATTACATAGATTTTGAAATTGTTTCCTTTTTGGCACTGATCAAATAGGTTCTGCAAGGACTTCCCTTATAATAACGATTGGGCCGTCTGCACGGTATCATGCAGAAACAACTAGCACAATAATGTTCGGACAAAGGGTCAGTTTCATATTTCTGTTGATCCATGATTCTATCTATATCTGCAGATCGTAAAACTGAGAAAGACACAGTTTTCTGATATTTAATAGTCTTATTTCTTTCAGAGAATTTTGAGTAAGGCCTTGTTGGTTTTCTCTTACTTTTACAGGCAATGAAAATAGTAAACATGGTAAAGCTTAAAGAAGAATTCGATTATGAAAGTTTGTGTCGGAAGCTTGAGACTCAGGCGGACCATCTTACTGCAGAAGTCGAAAGACAAACCAAACTTAGAAATAGTGAGAAGCACGAGTTGGAGAAAAGATTGAGAGAATGTGAAAACACTTTCGCTGAAGCAGAAAAAATCACGGCAAGGTCCAAGGTATTTGTCTCTCGTAATGATCGGCTACTCTTTTGTTTATATTGAACTATTGTCTAGTTTCTTGATATGATGCCTTTTATACTATTATCTGGTGCTTATATTTTGAGGGGTGTATCCGAATTACAGTTCCTGGAGAAGGAAAATGCCCGCTTGGAGCTCCGTATGAAAGAACTATTGAAGGATTTGGAAATGCAGAAAGATCAGTGTGATCTAATGCGTGATAAAGCCTCACAATTGGAGATGAACTTGAAAAAAACAAAGGTACACTTCCTCTCATGTGCTCGTAGTTCGCTCAGCAACTACTTAAAATATATTGTTAGTTGACTGACTACGACTTTCTTTCGTTTGATCTTTATTTAACTACTCACATAAGCTCTTGGTTGTTTTCTCTAACGGCTTGGCATCTGTATAAGATATATTTTAAGCAGTGTTCTTTTTTGGAGTTGTGTATGTATAGTTTCGTAGGCTCTGACAGTGTCTTTTTAACTGTTAGTAGCAACAACAGCTGGAAAGTTCAGCATATAAGGAAAAACTTGCAGATGCCAGTCAAGTATATGAGAAAAAGATTGCGGATTTGGTTCAGCGGGTTGAGGATGAACAAGCCCGGTCAACAAAGGCCGAGCATCAGTTGAACGAAATGAAAAATGTTTTGAGTAATCAGCAGAAGTCTATTCATGTTAGTTAATACTAAAACCTTTTTTTATAAAAAAACAAATGCATTAGTTTTGTGTTCAGACTAATGTTTTTTTTGGTGTTCTAGGAACAAGAGATAGGCAACTATCAATATCAAAGGGAACTTGCGGAAGCCACTTACACCTATGAATCTAAAATCGCGGAGCTCCAGAAGAAATTGGAAGATGAACATGCTCGGTCTAACTCTGCAGAGGAGCAACTTAGACAGATGAAAAGGATTATAAGCGATCGCCAAGTTTTATCACAGGTTATTGGCTTATTCCTGATTTTTAAGAATGATACTTTCAGCTTTATGTTTCTTCTTCTTTTTTTAAATCTTTTCAGCATGATAAATGTTTATTTTGTGCTTCAGCTCTCGCAGAACTTTATGTCTTCCAACTTTTTTTTTCTCTCTTGGTTTTGGGTTCAGGAAAATGAAGAGACAAACGAACTCAGGAAAAAACTAGAAGAACTTTCACAGATGTATGAGTCCACAGTAGATGAACTCCAGACAGTGAAATTAGACTATGATGATCTGCTCCACCAAAAGGTGTGACCCCTAAACATCTGCTTACAGAAAGAATATCACACAATTAAGAGTTGGTCATATTCAAAACATCCAACTGGTGATTTCCGCTGGTGAGTATAAACTAAAATTTGTTTTACATAGGAAAAACTTGGTGAAGAGGTGCGGGATATGAAGGAAAGGCTCCTTTTGGAAGAAAAACAGAGAAAGGAAATGGAGAGTGAGCTTTCCAAACTAAAGAAGAATCTAAGGGAAAGTGAAATTGGTGTTGAGGTGGATTTACTATGAGATTGTTTCACCTGTTTAACATGCATTTGTACTTCATGGTCTTGCTAAGTCTGTTTCATTTCACAGGACAAGCGTGTGAAGGAAGATCTTCCTAACGGACCATCAGAATCTGGAGCTCTAACAAGCTCACAGAGAGCGCAAGGGTTAAAAAAGTCTCTATCTGGACAGAGAGCTACCATGGCAAGACTTTGTGAAGAAGGCATGATTCTTTCTCATGAGTTTAGCTCAATTTTATCATTGGGGGTAATCCAATTGACATCTTCGTTTTTACTTCCATTTCAGTGGGAGTTCAGAAGATACTACACCTGATTAAGTCCGAAGACTTGGAAGTTCAAATCCAAGCTGTTAAAGTGGTGGCCAATCTGGCCGCTGAAGGTGTGTGATTTCATCGCTCTATATATTAGCGTGTGTCAGTAGCCTCAACTACTGTTACAAGTGGATTCTCAGTTTGTAAAGTACTGACTTCACCTTTGTATATCATGTGTCATTGTACCTAAACGACATGCATTCTGTGTGTGTGTGTTTTAGAATCTAATCAGGTGAAGATTGTGGAGGAAGGGGGTGTAGAAGCTTTGCTAATGCTTGTTCAGTCATCTCAAAATTCAACAATTCTTAGAGTGGCTTCTGGTGCAATCGCTAATTTGGCAATGAACGGTAAGAACTTATATTGGTGGTTCAAGTAATTTTATGATATCGTAGTTCCAATTTAGATTTTTAAGTGGTCTCATGTGGGTATTTATTTACAATGCTGGTTTGCTTGAATATTCGATCTGTAAGTTGCGTTAGACTGTTCTTCATGCCATGCTTCAATAATATGGTTTCTTTTATTAACCGCAGAGAAGAGTCAAGATCTAATAATGAATAAAGGAGGTGCTCAACTGCTAGCGAAGATGGTGACCAAAACAGATGATCCACAGACTCTAAGAATGGTAGCTGGTGCACTTGCCAATTTATGTGGAAACGGTGAGCACAAGATTTTCAAACGCATCTACTCATCTGCACCAATGCATGTCTTCACTGTATAGCATATGCAAAAGCCAATATATTTGAAGAAGCTTTGTGCTGGGATGATAAGTATGTATTTAACTCTTACATGTCTCTGTGTTTTTGCACAAACAGAGAAGTTTCTTAAGCTCCTGAAAGAAGAGGAAGGCATCAAGGGACTACTCACGATGGCGCAGTCCGGAAACATAGATATCGTTGCTCAAGTGGCAAGAGGGATGGCAAATTTTGCAAAGTGTGAAACTCGCGAAATCATGCAAGGTTTGTAACTACGTATTTGCTTACAAATATAAATCCATATCCGAGACAATTTTGCTAATATACCTTGAATGATCTTAATGCATCACAGGGCGTAGAAAAGGCCGTTCTCTTCTCCTTGAAGAGGGTGCTCTTGAATGGTTGACTTCAAACTCACATATCGAATCCGCATCAACACAACGTCACATTGAGCTTGCGCTTTGCCATCTAGCTCAAAATGGTAAGCCTATATTGGGTTGAGTAAAGCTGATTTCACATGTCTTTCTCTATATCAAAACTTTGTGCGGTTGAGACATGACTAACATGCATACCTCCTCTTATTCGATGCAGAGGCAAACGCAAATGATTTCAAAAGAACGGGAAGCGTGACAGAGATTGTAAGAATATCAGTGGAGTCGAGTAGAGATGACATTCGCAGCTTAGCAAAGAAGATACTCAGATCAAACCCACACTTCTCAAGCTGAACATGAAAGTAACAGGAAAAAAAGATGTACATAAGCATAACAACTCTGATGAGTGGTACAGATTCTTATCTGGATCTGTGAGAAATGGCATTAAATTGACTTTTGTGATTGAGATGACGGTAATCGAAGAGGGCAGCTAAGGTTATGACAAAACATATGTTCAAGAGATTATGTGCTGTCATCATTTATATGATGTTGTATACTGTTTCCGTTGGTAATTTTCGTGAACAGTTTTTTCTTGATGTTTCGCCACGTTATTAATCATTTGTGCAACAAATCTTACTGAATACTCATTATGGTTAGAAATTTCACATGGCCAAGCTCTCCTGTGTATGATTGAGTAGATGGATCAAACTCAAGTCTTCTCACTGATGTGTGTTTGCATTAAAGTAACAAGACTTATTTGGAATCAGTTTTGTTCTCATTTAACAATCATACAAGTGTTACAAATGGAGTATGTGAGTGGTCACAAAAGATAGTTTTATGAGTAGATGTTTTCGCAACTCCTAGTGATTTTTAATTGAATCTCTTTTTTTCTTTGTTCTTTGTCGATTTGATGGCATTGTTTGATTCTTCTTCTAATCGTAAAGGCCTTCGTCATACCATATATCGACCAGAAAGTCCACCATCTCCTACACAAACATCAGACGGGCAATTCAGTTATTTGAGAATGATTTTTTAGCTTCGTTGAATAAATGAGATTAGATCAAATCTTACGGGTAAAGGAATCGACTCAGAGAAAGGTTCATGAGATGAGAGAAGATCTTCATATGTAGTGGACCAACTACATGAGATTCAAGATTATGTTAAAGAGTATACATCACTAGAATATTAAAACTACACAACAAGAGAAACATGATCCCATTGTTAAAATAACCTTATAATCTGATCCTTTGTAGTTTTTTTTCTCTGTCTAGATTGATCTCCCACCCATTTTTCTCTGTTCTCTTGCCACAGCTTTACACCTACAACCAGTAAATATGCTTGTAAATAGTGCTCCAGAACAAATAGTTTCAAAATTACAGAACCAACAAGTTTTAATCCCTTGTGGTTTCTCCGACAAGAAACAGAAGTATGGTTGTTATGCTACGTAACCAAGAGCAAAGATTGGTAAAACAATGATCTTTGTTAAGCTAGTTGTGAAAAATGTACCATGATCCACAGGTGTAATGGTGCTTTCAGTGTTCTTTTTAACCGAGCTTTTATCTTCTATGGCCAGTTTTGAAAGCTCAAGAGGTTTGTTTTCCGTGGACAGACAATTTGCAGTAAAAAGCTCCATTGTTGTGATTCAATCGAATGATCATTCCTTTCCGAAATAAATTCGATTATACCAACATTCAACAAAGAATATCAAAGGTTTCCACACAAGCTGCTAGGAACACAAACATTATATTAAAACCGAACTCAATAAAGCATGATACTGTTTACATGAAAGGGGGTTGGTTTAGTTTTACCTCATTGACATATTCATCAATCAGCTTGTGGGAAAACCTAAAAAGATTCATAAAACAAGAATACCAGATTCCTCAGAAAAATCTCAATACATTATCAAGGATGAAAATTCAATACAAAAACCAAAAAAAAAAGATAGATTGTTTGACATTGCTGTTCATATTCATTAACAAATCTTCATCTATAAAGCAACAAAAAATATTAAGTCATTAAATGCAGAACTACTTCTGTTTCATTAAGAAGGATCTTTCTGGAACATAATGTAATCAAGATCCAATCAGATGCATTCTAGATCCAAATATTTTCTTAGGGATAAGCTAAAGTTCTTGAGAGAAACATAACATTTGCAGGTAACAAGAACAGAGGAAGGAGGATTTACCTAAATGAGGGAGTACCAGCAGAAAGTTTGGTGGGAGGATTGAAACTTGTTTTCTTTTAGGTTTATATGTAAATGAAACTTTAGATCTTGAGCCAATGAAAATCAACTAAAAATAAATTTAAAAGGAATAATAGCCAAAAATAGGAGAGAATAAAATAAAATAAATTAAAGTGTTTACCTTGTTAGTAGATGAGTAGTAATAATAATAAAATCTGTATCCACCACCACTATCCAGATCTGTTCTGAGTCAATGGGACAGAAAATTGAAGCAAGCCCCCACGCATATGACAAAAACAACACAACTTATCTTTCAATCATACGTGGATGTGATTAGGAAAGATAATATATCATCTTTTACTATATGAAATTTGTCACATGTTGTAATATAGTTATTTTATTTACAAACACTACTTTGATTTTTCCTCAGATTTTATCTCAAGATCATTGATTCATTGACCATATTAATGGTCAAGTAGATAACATGTTTGCGTGTTTGGTTTACGTTGTTCTTAATCTCCTCTAACTTGCAGTTCCTTAAACTTATTTGAGTATTTGGAGTTATCCAAGAGCACTGTGACACATATTTTGCTTTTTCTTCTTATTATTTTATCACAATTGCTTTAACCTATAAAGAGAGATAGGACGAAAAAGTATGAGAAAGGGGTGATTTTGGGTAATTAGTGAATTTACGTGTGTGTCTGTGTTTTTTTGTTTTTCTTTTTTTGTTGTTTAGCCTAATTTCCCTACTAAAATTGTAGTAGTTTGCATTATCTGCCAAAGGAAAAGTAACTTGGAAATATGCGGACTGAAACTCCATAACTCTAAAAAGAACATACCGACAATCAGTCCGCTCTAAGTTTTCTAATAAAATATAAGACATGGTTCTGTCTTCGTCCGTAAGATAAATCACCACTGACCAAATACAAAAGAAACAGACTTTTTTCTTTATAAATTTGGTTATTCCATACTGCAAAAGTTTTTAAACCTTATTAGTGTTCTCAATCATCCAATCAAATATCAACCGCTTACTGATTACTCATTAATTTCCATTTCCTTGTTGCTCAATTTCATTTTATGAACCTGAGAGGAATGATATGACATATCATATCCTTATCGAATTCTTGTTTCTTCAGACAGATTACGTCGTTTTACAAGTAGTTGACATCAAAATATTAAAAACTTCAAACTCAAACGTAAATTGACTAGGTAATTTACATGCGTCTTGCGTGCGTTGGTATATATATCTAAGTTGGTAAAACAAAACAAACAAGTGTATTATCATCTCATTTTTTAAGGAAAGTTAATACTTAGATTAAGTTAGAAATAGTAAACAAAAGATATGAACTATCAACGACTACAATGTTTCTTCTATAATGAAGTAGATAATATGTGAATATTTACTAAACCTCAAAGCCACAAAGTCTGATAATCTAAATGATTTTAAATATTGTTTCAATGAAACATCAGGAATATGATATTACAAATAGTAAAACCACATAGAATTCAAGCTCACACGAAGCAGTCGATCACCAAGACAAAACATCATAGGTTTCACAATCTCTATTTTCATTACAGAGAGTTTTGATACACATGAAGCTCATCATAGGACACATTACTAATTTTTTACAAGCCACTAGTTCAGAGGGATAACAATATCGCCAATGTTTTTGTGCCATGGATCAGCCAAGTGAGTAGCCAAGTTCTCCAATGGTCCTGTCCCTGGGTAAGCCGATTGCTGCACACAGAAGCCTACAAAGGCCAACAACGCAAGCCTCCCTGACATACACACCGAATAGCAACACATAAACATTAGATATACATTTTTTTTTAATTAAGAGATGATCAAAGCAAGGTAACATGTGTGTAATGTGTTTGTATACCGTTCTTGATCTCCTTAACTTTCAACTCCTCAAACTTCTTAGGGTCTTTGGAGTATCCAAGAGGGTCAAATGCACCTCCAGGGTACTTCTTTTTCTCAGGGTCTTTCTCCATGCTCCTCTGGTGCTCAACAAAGGCAATAGCTAAGAACTCTATAGCCAAGATTGTGGGCAGAGTACCCCATGGGACTGGGTTTCCCAAGTAAGTGGCTTGTCCTCCAGGTACTGCTGCCCATTCTTGAGCCTTGACCCAGTTTCCGTATCCCAAAGCCTCTGGTACCAAAATCCCTGGCTGCATTCCACACCAAAAACATTAACCACCAACTTAAAAAGAACTAAAAGGTTGGATATTGAAGTAAATGTTGAAACTTACAACAGCAAGCATAGCCCATCTACAGTGGATGAGCTCTGATTCTTTGTATCTCTCAAGATTCTCTGGAACCTCTCCAAGTCCAAGAGGGTCAAACCCAAAGTCACTGCACCATTTTAGTTTCAAATAAGCTTAAAAACTGAAACAGAGTATGCAAGACACACATGTAAGGTGCTTCATAGTATGCTAGAAACAGAGTAAAAGGTGACGACTTTCTGATCATGTGATGTGTACCAAATAGCTTAAAAACTGAAACTTAAACATAATCAAATGTAGCAGTCTAAACCTAATAATCATCATCAAATACATATCTAACAATCTGAGCAACATAGACATAAAGCTTTCAAATTTTAGCAGGAAACAGAGTACAGAGATGTTTCATAGTATGCAAGAAACAGAGTAAAAGGAGACTACTTTCTGATTTGTGAATCATGCGATGTGTACCCCATAAATATCCAGTGTAGAAATCAAAACCCAAACATCATCATCAAATACATATCTAACAAACTGAGCAATATAGACATAAAGTTTTCATATTTGAGGAGGAAACAGAGTACAGAGATATGATTTGCGTACCCAGGAGCAGAACCGTCGAGGTAAGCAGGACGCGGCTCGCCGGGCATCCAGTGAGCAGCCATTCTGATACGGCCAACGTTCCCGGCGTTGGGAAGGGCAAATCCGGAGGAGGCGAATTTAGACTTTGAAGAAGAAAGAAGGGAAGGGTAGACGGCGGCGATGCCGCAGCTCATGAGCGAGTTCGACGCCATTGCTTCCTCTGATCTCTATTTCCCTCTGCCTTTCTGTTTTACTACAAAGAAGAAAGATGTGAAGGAGAGGTGTGTGTTGGATGTTGTCAGTGTGTAAGAGTGATCCGTATAAGTAAGGTTTTGTAGGATGCGAATCTAATATCAGATTGCTATTGGCTAGAGTGAGCTTGCTTGCCCATCTCATTGGGCCACGTGTAGTCCCTATATCATGTTGATATCTCTATCTGCTCTGTGTGGTTCAGACATAGGCAAGAATCTAAGTTATTACCTCTTTTGCCATTTATCTTCTGCAAAGATAAAAAAAAAAAATCTAGAAAGCGTCCAAAATATTGGTGTTACCGTATACCACAAGAAATTAAATCAAAACTTTTTGTGGTCTTCCCTTACGATTTGAGTAGTCACTGACTGATTTTTTTTTTTATAAAATATCTTTTCAAACCACAGAGATTTTTTTTTTAGAAAATGGAGTCTAAATCCAGTAGTGTGAAAAAAAATTCCAATGAAGGCAACATCGTAGATGATGATTCTGAATGAGATTAGATTGATAAATGTTGCTAGCTATGGATGTTAAACCAAGGCTTCTTCTATTTATTTTCTGTTTGCAGCTGGAGAAATTCAGCCGTTTTGTTGTTCAGAGACTAGGACATTGCTCTAGACCCTTGCAACTAAAGCAGAGGTGGTTGTGCATATGACCATGCTTTCCCTAGGACCTGCACTAAAGTAGAGTGATCGTAAAGATCTAGCCTTCTGTTTTTCATCGGCACGAACATTTGTTTCCAAAGAAGCTCTCACAAGTTGGTGAATATTGGTCAAGAGCATTATTAGTTTAATGTAAAGATGTTTTCTCATTAACCTCAATCAAATTATTTTACAAGTGTTTAAATAGTGCTTTACATCAGCCACCTACTGTAACTAACTAACTAACTAACTAACTAACAACTTAATTCTATAACAACTAACATAGAGAGCTGTACAGAGAGTTGCATTGATTCTAAATCTCTTAATAACTCTGTTTCTCATTCAGACCCATCTTCAATAATGAGAACAACAACATGACGCTAGTCGGAGGCAAAGTCTAATACTCAGGAAGATACTGAAACCTTCAAAGACTAAATCTTTGTAACCAAACTAATGAAAGATAAAGGCACATGTCAAAAAAAGATCTTAATCAATAAGGAGACTCTTTTTTTTTTTTTGAACAACAATCAATAAGGAGACTCTAAGACAGTAAAGTACAGATTTTTTTTTTCAGACAAACATAGTTGTTTATAATCATACAACATGTCTCACAATGTTACCAGACATAGACTCTTTTAGCACATCAACAGCACCTTCGTTAAGGATAAAAAAAGATCAGCTTCAAGAGCACATAGCTCTTTCGACAACCTCCTGCAACTCACCACTCTGAAACGCCTCGAGAGTGATATCACATCCCCCGAAAAACTCGCCGCCGATGTAAAGCTGAGGAAACGTCGGCCAGCTGGAGTACTCTTTAAGCCCTTGCCTCACCATCTCGTTTTCAAGAATATTCACGTCTTCGAAAGGAACGTTCATAGTCTTCAGGATCTGCACCACCGTGTTCGAGAACCCGCACATCGGGAAATCCCTCGTCCCTTTCATGAACAGCACCACTTTCTCCGATTTCACCAGCTTCTCCAGCGTGTCTCTCAGCTGCGGCGTGAGCGACGCCGACGAAGAAGCGGAGCATCGGAACTTCGCGGCGTGGGGAGATGGTTTGAGTTTGAGATTGGAGCGGACGGCGAGTGATGAGGAGACGAATCTGAGAGATTGAGGCTTGTTGATAATTGAGGATGAGATGAAGACGATGCCGGGAGGTGTCAAGGTCGGCGTTTTGACAGATCGGAGAGCCATTTTTTTTATTTTTCTTTCGGGAGATTGGAAGTGGTTAAGTGTGTGATTTTTATGAGCCACACAACACACATTAGTGGGTAGGAAGAGTAGAATAAACTCTGTTGGCAAACATTGTCTTAGTCATGACTGCTTCTCAGATTTTGTTATTTGGTACGGTTTAGAAAATTGGTCTTACACTCTTTACCTGCGAATAAATTTTATTTCGGTTTTTGAAAGTTTTTGTTTTAAGGTTCGGTTTGATTCTAGACAAAAGCGTTAGAAATAATTAATTAATTTAAGTGCAACAAATCAGTTATAGTAGATTTTATGTCTATTATTATCAAATTTTAGTTTGGTCCAGTAATTTTGTATACTTTTTTTGATATTTTTGTTATTATAACATTCAGTTAGATTTGGATTCATATACTACTCCATGCATTCCATACTGCCAAATGTTTTGGTTAACATCACAAGAATTAAAAAAAAACTTACTTTTAGAAAGATGATACTATAATTAATTTAAATTTAAATGAACTATCTAGTCATAAATAAAGCAGCAAAATATTGTTTATTTATTTTTGCTTAAAATTAAAATATTATTGTTCAATCATTTTTCAATTAAAATAAAGTTTTTTTTTAAATATCAAAACATTTTATACTTTTGAAATATCAGATATTTTCTAAGGGGGTGTATTAAATCTGAAATTTGAAGTGATTTTGATTTTAATGAGTTTTGAGATGATTGCAGGAGAATTAGAGAATTTAGTGTGATTTTGTTAAAACGCTTTAAAATCTCATCTAAAATAGTGGGATTTGGATTTTTATTTTTATAACTAAAGAACTCCCCTCAAACACTCTAGAAACGCTTAAAGTACTCTAAAATCTCAAACTTAAATTTTGTTCAATAACAGTGGATTTCAGAGTGTTTTATAAAATGTCAAGTCCAATAACACTGGATTTTAAAGTGTTTTTTAAAATCCACGTTTGAATAACAGTGGATTTGTCATTTTAGTACAAATCACTTAGGGGGGTGTATTCAACCGAGAGTTTCAGGTGATTTGTATTAAAATGACAAATCCACTGTTATTCAAACATGAATTTTAAAAACTCATTTAAAATCTACTGTTATTGAACTTGACATTTCGTAAAGTACTCTGAAATCTACGGTTATTGAAAATATTCTAAGTTGTGGAGTTTTAAAGTTTTGAGGTGATTTTAGGGTGTTTGGGTGGAGTTTCTTAGTTAAAAAATTAAAACTCAAATCTCATTGTTTTAGGTGATATTCTAGAGTACTTTAACAAAAATCACCTAAATCTCTGCAACTTATTAAAATCATCTAAAACTCCATTAAAAATCAAATCACATCAAATGTTAAATTGAATACATCCCCTATCATTTTTTAGGAGAAATTATGTTTTTGGTATTGTTACACTCCTTTTTTACCCCATTCAATAAGAAAAGGATTTCAATTAATGAAAATATTATGATTAATTTTACATAATATATTGTAACGTGTATAGGATAGGCAGATTTTTATTAACAAATGTCAGATAATTTATGAAAATGATAATTAACTAAACGTTGTTTTCAAGATTTATTTTTTGATTGAATTTCAGAAAAAAAAAATGATCGAGCTATTGGTATATATTAACTTTTTGTTTTTTTGACTAAACGACTTGGAGATGGTAGAGAAAGGCCAGAGGAAGTATTCTGTTGAGTCAAGCTATTGCGTCTTCGAATGGCAACAACTTCTACCAAGACTCACGTGGAAAATACACTCAAATGACCGTATTCATAAACGACGGATCATTTTTTCCTGTGGCTCCAAGATTGTAAGTGCACCAAGTGTTTTTCTCTCTCTCCAGTTAAAATGTTTCTCTGGTCTGCATTTAAATTACAAACTATGAAAAAGATCATATAACTTAGCTCTTACCATATACAAAGAAAATTGTAGAAAACAACTTCTCTGAGTTGAAGACAAACCAACGAGTCCGAGCAAATACAAGAAAAAATTCAAATAACAGGCCAAATTTAAGTGATGAAAATACTCAATCAAACATGAGTTGGCATGTAGCTGAAGCTCTGGGAGAAAGTGCCAACTCCTTCAACATCTCAAATTTTGGAACTTCCGACTCAGATGACTCGATTGTTACAGTCTTTAAGTGAAGAGCATGTTTCAGGATGTAAACCACAACCTCTCTCTCTTGTGGTTCTCCTGTGTACTCCGACCAGCTGAGACTTTGTAGACTGGATAACATACATTCAGGAACAGTACTTGGTTCATTCCAGTCGTCCATTTCTTGTTGAAGATAATGATCCTGAGATCAAACAAAATAATTAGATTGACACTAGGTTATGATGCATCATCAGACCTTATAAAAATTTTAATTAACAAACTTACACTATTCATGAAGAAAAGGTGTAGTCTCTTTAACTTAGGAGAAGCTTTGAGCAGCCGTAAAAGTTGAATCGAGAAATGCTCTTTGCATAAACATAACTCCAGATGTTCAAGTTGGTTGAAGACAAAACCTTCATCAAGCATAGCCTGCACACACACAGTATAACAAAATTACTGACAGAACAAAATGATTTTACACAAAAATGAGTTGATAGAAAATAATTTACCATTGAACAAATTGAAAGACGCTTGACAGATGAGATTGACCCAATAAGACTCTTGATATCGTCGAGTTCAACATCTAAACGCGCCTCCATCAGGTTAGGCATAGGTTCAATCACACAGTAGTGACTCTTATAATTATAATCCACGAGTTTGAAATATTTCAAAGCAGGGGTTTCTATCACAAACCCATCTATATCATTACAATAGAATGCCAAATTCTGCAAAGATGGAACAGCAATAGTCAACTTCCCCGTAATGTTTTTATCAACTAAATCCATCACTAGATCTCTAAGAATTGGGCAGCTAGATAGAAGCCGTTGTAGAGTTTCTTCATTATTGAAGAAACTCACTTTTTGAAGTTTCAATGTTTTGAGAGAGGGAAGAGAAACCATTCGAGGAACATCCAAGAGGATCTCACCAACAAGTTTCAGGATCGCTAGGGATTTGCAAGTAAACAAGTTACTCGGGAGAATGTTTGGGTTAGCCTGATGAGACTCATATACTATCTTCAGCTCCCGTACGTTGTGATAAACTGCGTTTACAACCCACATGCTGATATTCTCCGGTTTGAAACGTGAATTACACAATTTAAGACGGAAGCTTTCTATAACCGGAGCTCTATGTAACGGCAGGTTTCTGTCAAGGAAACACCGTAGCTTCTCGCATTCAGACTCTGAACAATATTTGCGACCGTACTCGAGTTTAGGCAACCACATCCAAAGATATTCCCACCGTTTCGACAAGATGCTAGTTGATACAGCTACTTTTGTCGGAACCAACAGTAAAATTTTAACGAGCAGTTCATCAGACAATCCACTGATTCTGTCCATCTCTTTTAACAACCAAACCCGCTATAATTTTCGGCAGAATCTAAACTCAAAACAGAAGAAAAACATCTTTAATGACTAACCAAAACTAATTAGTTTAAAAAATAAAAGGCGAAACCAAAGAGACAAGAGAGAGAGAGAGAGGAACATGACAAAACCTTAGAGAATCTGGATGGTTAGGTGATGTTCCCCGGGGAACCGGAATCACAAGATAAACAGGAAGTGTGACCACAAGACTGCGAAAGCATTTGTGTTAGTTCAGAGGAGAGGAATCGACGAGGAGGTTGATGGAAGATTATGAACTACAAAGCTTTGGTGGGCCTGATTATAGGCTGAGCTTTCATGTATCTTTACTGGGCCAGCCAATATAGAGGGAGATGACACCTACCTAACAGTTTGGTATGAAAAACCCTAAGCTGTTTTTATAAATCACTTTTCGATGAGTCCACCTATACAGCGTCTCCAGTCTCTTTTACTTCTCGTGTCCATTAAAGATTCCTGTTACCTTGTGTCTACTAATTCGTCTTTCTGGCTCTTTCGTTTTAGTTTATATTTACAGTGTTGTTGATTGGTTTTCTTGAATTTGTTTTTTTTTTTTGTTTAAAATTTATGTGAATTACGGTGATGATGATAGCATATAATCCCAGCTCTATGAGGCCTTTTGTGGTCTAGGAGTACAACTATGTTCAATACATATGTATCTGAACCTTAAATATCAGTTTGTTCGTATTGATTATGCTTTAATCATCTTCTCAATTTTGGTGTATTCAATTTTGTTTTGCAAATTGGTTTGGGTTTAAGTGGCTATGATGATAACATTATTATCCCAGCTCATTATGAGGCCTTTTGTGGCCAAGGAAAATATTTGTTTTCTTAACATTTTCTGAGCCCTTAAACCTTCGAATTATTTGATTTTCTTATTTATTCAAAAGTATGATCCGGTGGTTCCCTGTGATTATTTACAAAGCTAATGTATACCTGATATAGTTTTTAAATGATTTGTAACTTATTTCTGAGGGAACATATTTTTCTTTTTATTAGTGCTGGAAGTTTTATAATTCCCTATGATGGCTTAACCATGCTAATGCTGATTTCTTGTGACCGAAACAACGTTACACGACTGAGGGAATAGTTTTAAGCCTTGTTTCTCTGATTTTTTTTTTTTAATTATTTAAAGGTCGTCTGAATTAATAAGATTGCTTTGATCTGAGTATCTTCCTTGCTAAGCTGCCATTGTCATCTCTACTTGACTCAAAGTGATATTCTTACGATCTCTGTCACGCTTCCTCTTCTTTCATGAGCTGAGAAACTTCTTTCTTTTTGCGCAAAAAGCTTATTATACCCAACAGACAGCTTTTTGAAATATATTGAGTGTTGTGTATGCTGCTATACAGTGAAGACATGCATTGGTGCAGCAGATGATTAGATATACTTAACAATGTCTGATACTGAGAAGTCACTAGAACTGAAATTCTAAATCTTGTGCACGTGCAGACTCTACCATTCTTAGAGTCTGTGGATCATCTGTTTTGGTCACCATCTTTGCTAGCAGTTGAGCACCTCCTTTATTCATTATTAGATCTTGACTATTTTCTGCTTTTATAACCGAAAGAAACCATATTATTGAAACATGACATCAAGAACCGTCTAGTGCAACTTTCAGATTCAATATTCAAGCAAACAAGCAAATTGACACAATCCCATTAGACCACTTCAAGTCTGAATTGGAACTTGTTCTCAATAGTAAGTTTAATTGTTTTATTAACAGAAATATCGTAAAATTAGTTGAACCACCAATAGAAGTTCTTGCCGTTCATTGCCAAATTAGCGATTATTGCCCCCAGAAGCCACGCTAAGAATTGTTCACTTTTTTTTAAACCCTTGTGGTCTTGGTCTGTGTGAGCTCTGGTAGAGCTCCAGATTCTGATGGTCTTGGTCTGTGTGAGCTCTGGTAGAGCTACTTCTGAAACACACTTCTATTTTGACAATGAATGTCTCACCGGCCAGAGTTTTCTAGCAGCGTAAGAGATTACATACTAACTGTTGTTTGTGAAATCTGATACACGCTGTTCTCCAAAGACTGTTTAATTTTTTAGTAGTTATCTTGATCTGATGATATGGTTACAGCTTCACATTTTCCAAGTATGGAAACATGCAAAAAAATTGAAACAGTAACTCTTGCTGAACTGAACAATTACGTACTGAACTCTCCTCTGTAGGTTCGTCCACTTAGTTCATTTTACAGCTATATGTTTTGATTCTCTGAAATCATCAAGAGTCCGGTGGACCCAACAGCACAGGCTCCTCAAGCTGATGCAGATGTTAGCCCCGGTTATGAAACTTCTGCTCCCAAGAAAGTTCTGATACCCAAAAAGACCCATTTCATTTAAGAGATTCAACGAAAGAGTTTATGAGTTAGAAACAGAGGTTACAGTCTCATTAGCTATCTAAAATTTCATGTACGAGTCTAATAATTAAGTAATACTCTCGTAAACTATGTGTTTTTGGCTTTGTTTTGTTCTCTCTCTAATAAATATATTTATTTGGCTTATTGTTAAAATAAATAATTTTAGAACACAAATATATAATATTTTTATATTGATATTTTGTTTAAACAATATGACATATTTATATATTAATTAAATATTTACATTGTAATTTGACTTTTTATACAAATAAACATATTTGTTTAGTTTGTTGTTAAAAAAAATGATTTTAAATGTAAATGTAGAGTACTTTTATAATATTTTTTGTTATGTGCAGCCATTATTTTTTGTTCAAATATAAATCATTTTCAAATACTTTCGTTATTTGAATATTTTTAGTTTCCTATACATCAGAACAAAATTCATACAGACCCGGAGGATTCAATTTGAAACTCACACATAAATTTATATCCAAACATGGTCTAATATCAAAACCAAAAAAAAAATCTATACCCGAAAAAAATTGATCAGTACCTAAATGGGTACCCAAATATTTATTTCTAACGGATTCCGTAAACAAATAAAAAATATTTTATGTGTTTGGCTAAATTAAGTGAAATATAAAATTTTATTCAGTAATATTTGTAAAATATTAATAATGATCAATATATGAATATCGATTTGTTTCAATAAGTTTTGGAATTGTAATTAATGAATTTAAATTGATTTGAAATGCAGTGGTAGAATCTGTAAACAAAAAAAAAATACAAAAAGGAAGTACCTAAAGAGAAATATCAAAACCCCAAAAATATATATCCGAAAGAAACGACCCGTACCTAAATGGATACATGAATGTATATGCCTAACTGATTTTATAAACAAATAGAAAATATTTTTATGTGTTTGGCTAAATAAAGTTAAATAGAATTTTTTTATTTACTAATATTTTTACAATATTAATAATGATCAATATATGAATATCGATTTGTTTAGATAATTTTTGAAATTTTAGTTAATTAATTTAAATTGATTTTAAATGCAATGGTAGAATCTATAAATTAAAAAAACACAAAAGGAAGTACTAAAAAGAAATTTCAAAACCCAAAAAATATATACCCGAAAGAAACGACTCATACCTAAATGGGTATCTGAATGTTTATGCCTAACTGATTTTGTAAAAAAAAAATATATATATATGTGTGTTTGGCTAAAATAAGTGAAATATTTTTAATAGTAATTTTACATATTAATAATGATCAATATATAGAGACATCAATTTGTTTAGATAAGTTTTGAATAATTAATTAATTTAAATTGATTTTAAATGTAGTGGTAAAATCTGTAAATAAAAAAATTACAAAAAGGAAATATCTAATTTTTTATAAATAAAATGACTAAATCTCTATAATATTATTTGAGAAGTCAGTTTCCTACGTGTCGCGCTCACGTTAACTTTCACGGTAGTTGATTACGATGATACCCTTAATGAATCAAATATATCTAATTATAATTATTAAACATTTATTTTGTTTTATTTTTTATTTTCTATTTAGGTTTCCTTTTTTCTTCAAATAACCTATATATAAAGAAAATTTATAAATTTAAAAACGAAAATATCTTTTATATATAGTGTAATTCATAATAAGGAAATTTCAAAATAATTTTGATTTTAAAGTAAAGAAAAATAATCTTCCCTTTTTAAAAATAATCTTAACAATATAATATATATTTTTAAAATTATTAAGCATTTTATTTAAATCAATATATTTCTCATATTATTACAAAATAATTTAAATAGCATAAACAAAGATATCTTTAATGAATAAAATTTAATTTAATATTTTTATGTTCCCTTTTATATTTTTCAAATAACATGTACGATAAAGAAAATAATTATAAACTTAAACCAAAAATAATTTATATATATAATTTGATTTCATAAAAGGAAATTTTAAAAAATAATCTTGATATTAAAATAAAGAGTTAATATTACTTTTAGAATGTATCGATTATATTTGTATGCAATTTTGTACCTATCATCACTTTATTTTTATAATTTTATTTGTGATAATTAACATATTCCAAATAACCAAATACTATAAAATTAACATAGTCATGGGCTATTTACAAATAGCCAATTCATAAATATATATACACATCTAAGATGAAAACCAAACTAATGAAATGAATACAATAAATATGATTTGGTTGAATTAGATTAGAAATAGTTATACTTGAATTTATGGAAATATGTAACACAATATACCCACAAATGAGTAACTAAACCAATCCAAATTATTTTATACAAAGTAAAACATTAAATAAAAATAATGTATTCTCATTTATTCTCAACATTTTAATAAATAAATATGAAATTCTCAAATAATACTACACATATATTAACCAAATATTAAAATTAAGATGTAAATTTGAACTAATCAACACTATTAAATTATACATAATCCTACTAAAATATATACACAAATTTAAGGCAAGAATCAAACTATATGAAAATAAAAAAAGTTAATCAAAATTTTAATCGGTATAACAAAATATTTTAGTTAAATCATAAAAAATAAATTTTATCTAATATATCCAAATAATAGCCAAACAGTCGAGATATTATATATCCAAAATTATAATCTAATTAAAATAACACAATGTTATTTAAAAAAACCATGCATATTGATTACAATATAAATAACAGAATAATTAAAAAATTAATAAACTATCGTAATGTAAATAAAATATTATAATGTATTTACTTTATAAATATTTAAATCCGTGCATGAGCACGGGAAAATCACCTAGTATATAAATAAAATGAAGTAAATATACTGTTATCCATGTTTCCAAACAATTCTCATTTAATATTGTTATCTATGTTTCCAAACAAACTTCTGTTTTAAACTGTAATTCATGTCTCCAAACACTCCGATTTTGTACTTCTAACTTTAATAATCTCTATAATATTATTTGAGAAGTCAGTTTCTTATGTGTCGCGCTCACGTTACCTCTCACGATGGTTGATTACGATTACACCCTTAATGAATTAAAAATATTATATATAATTATTATATTAAAATTGATTTCCATTTTTTTAAATAATTTCTGTTAGTTAGAAATTTCCTTTTTAGTTAACATATATAGTTAAAAACATCTTAAAATTAAAAAACAAATTTAAAATAAAAAAATATATTTATATATAATGTGATTTCATAAAAAAGGAAAGTTAACAAAAATAATTTTGATATTTAGAAAAATAGATATTTTCTTTAAAACATAACCTTAACCAATATAAAATTATTTCCAAAGTAATAAAAATATTTTCCTTATGTCTATATATTTTCTCAAATAATTACATAAAAATTGATTAGATAAACCAATATACCTATAGTTAAATAATAATATTTTTAATTAGTATTATTGAAATGGTTTATTCATTATTATAATATTTATTGAATATTAATATTTTATAATTAAAAAAACTAAAAATGTCTATAATTTTTTTTTACTTATATAAAATAATTTATCAAGAAAAAATTAAAAGAACTGATATTTATTTTTAAAACTTTAATTAATACTTTTATGACAACTAATTTTATCACAAGCATATTTTGAACAAGAAATTACAAAAAATATTTTTAAATAATATAATCCTAAAAATTTTAATAAACTAAAATATTATATTTTGCCACAATTAAAAATTTATGTTTTACTTAATATATAGTTTGCTTTTTTTCCTTTTCTCTTATATTTGTACAATCCAATATAACTATAATAAAAGTACATAAGAGAATCTGAATTATTATATTCAAGAATATATTTCAGATTATTTAAAATAATTTTCAGTTTACTTTTATAAATATAAGTTATAATATTTCTTAGAACTTACAAAATATTTTAATTATTATAAATACCAATATGCATTTATGAGATTAAAATTTTTATCCGTTATTTTCTTTTATGCAACTTTCTACTGATTATTTCTTTATTTTTAAATATTTTAAGAAAATAAAAATAACAAATTTTTATAAATATTACAAAAAAATATATTTACACATTTAAGATGAAAAACTGAATTGATGCGATAAACAATCTAACTGGATTAATAAAAATAAAAATAATTATACTTTAATATAAAAGAATATATGTCACTCTATCCACAAAATGAGTAATTAGACTAATCAATTTTATTATATATAAAATCAAAAGTAAAATAAAGAACATATTATTTTATAGTAATGTTTATTTATTTTATACATATAAATTAAAGGATGCTTCAAACATACCAATAAATAAAAATAAATTACTAACTAATTGTTACAGTTTATATATATATATATATATATATGAGGTTTCAAAATATTATTGTTATATTTATTTATGTATTCTGAATAAGACCAACACTTAAGTTTTTTATTTGATTTTCAAAAATATATATAATATTATTACTAAAATATCTATACATATCTAAGGGAAAAATCAATCCAAATTAAAATCACAAATTATTCATAATTTTTATATATTTAGAACAAAAAATACCATGGTTGAATTTGAAGAATTTGATGACATCTAATATACTAAAGTGATAATCAAACTAATCATATATTACATATCCAAAATCACACATCTAAGTAAAATAATATGATATGATTTATATAAATTATAGAATAATCGAAATTAAAATTAAACTATTAATAAATTATTACAATATATTTACTTTATAAATATTTATATCCGTGCATGAGCACGGGAAAATCACCTAGTACAGATATTAGTTAAGAAAATATGTGATTACAACATACCTTGCATCATTTTGCTGAGTTTCACATTTGCAAAGTTCGCCATCCCTCTTGCTATTTGAGCAATGATAACTATGTTTCCGGACTGCGCCATCGTGAGTTGTCCCTTGATGCCTTTCTCTTCAGGAGCTTAAGAAACTTCTCTGTTTGTGCAAAACACAGCAACATCTAAGATTTAATATGTATGTCCTTAGTTGCCCAAAAAAAAAATATGTATGTCCTTAGCATCCCAACACAAAGCTTCATCAAATATATTGGCATGCAAGTGCACCAGTTACTAGTCTTAGAGTCTGTGGATCAGCTGTTTTTGTCACCATCTTTGCTAGCAGTTGAGCACCTCCTTTTTTCATAATTAGATATTGAATCCTCTCTGCAATTTATAAATCATATAGCGGAAAGAAACCATATTACTGAAACATGGCATCAAAAAACGTCTATTGCAACTTACACATTCAACATTCAAGCATACAAGCATTGTAAGTAAATGACACAACCACATGAGCCCACATAAGGTCTAAACTGGCACGGCTTCTTAGTAGTAAGTTTAACTGTTTATGAACAACATCATAAAATTACTTGAACCATAAATAGAAGTTCTTACCGTTCATTTCCAAATTAGTGATTGCGCCAGAAGCTACTCTAAGAATTGTTGCATTTTGAGATGGCTGAACAAGCACAAGCAAAGCTTCCACACCCCCTTCCTTCATAATCTTTTAGGTACAATGACACATAATATTCAAAGATGAAGTCAGTGTATTAGAAACTAAGAATCCACTTGTAATAGTAGACATGAAACTAAATTTAAGGCTCACGAAGACTTTTTCCTTGTGGTCTCTGTGAGCCTGGTATAGCTCCAGCTTCTGATGGTCCTTCTGGAATATCTTCTTCATACGCTTTTCCTGCGAAATAGAAATGGACTTAGCAAGACCATGAAGTACAAATACATGTGAAGAAGGTCAAACAAGCTTATTCTATATTCATTTCAACTACAGTTTCACTTTCTAAGTTTGAAAAGCTTACTCTCTTTGCTTTCTCTCCTCTTTTTCCAAAAAGAACGTTTTATATAAGACTTTTGATGTTGCTTTAAGATCATAAGAATTTGGGTATGATTTCGTTTTTTCGTACTCCATAATTTTTTTTTGGAAAAATGAACAATATTGGACTTAGATTCCACATATATGATTAACATTTTCAGTATTGAAAACAACAAGTCAGATTCTAGAGAACTTATATATATAGGACTAGGTGTTTTCCTGCACCATGTGCAGTAAAAGAATTTTAAAATATTTTTAATAGATAAATCTAAATTATATTTAATTTTTTATTAATATTATAAATTTTCTTTTTTCTTATCAATATTTTAATATAAATTTGATTTAACTGAACATTAAAATTAAGACAAAACAATTTTGTTTATTTTGAATTATATTTAAGAATATGCATGTATATATTTAAAATTATAATCTTAGGTAGATTTTTCTATCTATTTTATTTTAATTAAATATATTAAATAAATATGTAAAATTGCATAATTGTCAAAAATTAAAACTAAACAATATTTATAAAATCTGTAGATATATATAAGAAAATAATGATTTTACGATTTAATTTGATTTTATGATTTATTTTTTTTTTTAATTTTCTAAAAATATGTATAAGTTTTTGAAATATTTTTAGTTTAAACGATATTTCGAAATTTGAAATTCCATAATTGAATATAATTATTTTAATGATGATTTATGAATTATTACCATATTTTTAAAAAGTCCAAAAATATAAATCGATAATAAATATAATATATGAGTTATTACTATATTTTAAAAAATTTATCAAAAATATAAATTAACATTAAATATAATTGTCCATGTCACAATTATTAATCTAGGTGTTTTTCTACAACATGTATAGTGATGAATTTTTAAAAGTTAAATTTTATATTTTAAAATGTAATTTATTAATATTATATATTTTATTATTTTGGCCAATAATTAATATAAATATCATTAATTACACATAAAGTTAAGAGAAAATATTTTTTTTTATTTTAAATTGTATTTAAGAATATATATGTACATATATAAAGTTAAAATCTTAGATAAAAAATTATTTATTTCATTTGGTTAAATATATTAAATCAACTTGTACAAAATTACTAAAAATCATATAAAATTGTATAGTTATCATAAATTAAAACTAAATAATATTTATATAATTTGTAGATATCTAAAAGAAACTAATGATATTACGATTTTTTTTTTTAAATTCAGAAAATTTTAGATAATAAAAATTTTATAATTATAAAAGTAAGATTATATAATATTTCGAAATTCAAAATGTTATATTTGAATATATTTATTTTAGTGATGATTTATGAGTTATTACCATATTCTATAAAGTTTACCAAAAATATAAATCAATATTAAATGTAATATATGAGTTATTGCCATATTCTAAAAAGATTTCCAAAAATATATATTAGCATTAAATATAATTGTCCATGTCATATTTAACCATATGACATGTCATCAATCTTAATAGCCACGTCACAATTTTTTTTGTGAAAACGATTGTAGAGAAAACATGTGGCAAATCACTTCTCAAATATAGACTAGGGGATATACAGATTTTTAGTAATAAATTTCGATCAATTTATGTATGTGTAAGAACAAAAAAAATATTTTCAATCTTTTAATTGTCATCAATTTATTAAGGACGGACCGAGAGATTGTATCATTGTCCTCCCTTTGTATAACAAAAATCGTTTTTTTTTTTGTAAAAGAAAGTAGTGTTTTGACTCATTGGAGCTATTGCATTCAAGGGAAGTACCCTGCTCAATGGAGCTATTGCGTCTGGTGATGGCGACAACTCACATGGTCACACACTACGACTGATCATGTTTCCTATTTCTCCAACATCAGCGACATCATCTACAATGCTTATCCGGTCCATAACTTAAACTATTAAGTCTGATCATATAATTTAGCTCCCAACAACAACATAATTCGTTTTTACAGTGGACATCATATAGAAAAGATAGATTGGATAACAAGTTTTCAGAAGGAAGACAAATCATACAGGAGCACAAGCAAATACAAGAAAATTGAAGAACAAGACCAATTTTAGTGATAACATACTCAATTAAACATGAGTTCGCATGTTGTTGATGCTCTAGAAGAACGTGACAACTCCTTAAACATCTCAAATTTTTGAACAGCCGATTCAGATGATGACTTGATTCTTGCAGTCTCTAAGTGAACAGCATATTTCAAAATGTAAACAACAATCTCTCTCTCGTGTGGTTCTCCTGTGTACTCCGACCAGCTGAAACTTTGTAGACTCGACAACAAACATTCAGGAACAGTATTTGGTTGATTCCATTCATCCATAACTCGAGGCCTGTGATGCTGATATCAAACACAAAAACTAGACTGAGACCAGACTGTGAATCAGACCCCTGAAGAAAAAAGAGAGTTAACAAACAAACGAACTTACATCCTTTAAGGAAATGTCTAGTCTCTTTAACTTAGGAGAAGCTTTGAGCAGCCGGACAAGTTGATCCGGGATCAACGATGCGCATAAACATAGATCCAAATGTTCAAGCGGGTTAAAGACAAAACCTTCATCAACCATAGTCTGCGCACAATACTTAACAGTTACTGACACATAATTATATATAAAAAATGAGTTGATAAACGGGAAAGTGATTTACCTGTGAACATATTGTAAAACGCTTGACAGATGTGATTGATCCAATAAGACCCTTGACAGATGTGCTTACTCCAACACTCTTGACAAAGTCGAGATCAACATCTATATGTGCCTCAATCAGGTAAGGCATGCTCATAGTCAAACAGCAGTCGTCATCATAACTACGGAACCTAAGTAGGGGTGGGCGTTCGGGTACCCGTTCGGGTTCGGGTCGGGTATTTCGGATTTTCGGGTATTTCGGTATAGGAGTATAATACATGTTCGGGTATTTCTGAACTTCGGATCGGGTTCGGGTATTTTTAGTTCGGGTTCGGGTATTTCGGATCGGGTTCGGATATTTAGATTTTAAAAGAAATAAAAATAAAATTTTCTTTTTTAAAGTTTTTTATATTTAAAAATATAGATTTTACTTAACTGATTTTTTTTTCTTTTTATAGATTGAATGATTAATAGATTTGGAGATAACATTTCCAAAATAAAAATATTAATTTGGCTATTGTTTTAAAACTTTGGATGTAACTTTGGTTAATACATGAAATAAAAAGTTTAACATGCATTTTAAATGAATATCAAATTATTTTCTCCATAATTATATATATACTATATGATTTTAAAGTATGTCTAACATCAATATAAATATTTCAAATAAAATGAGAGATGTAAACTAGAAATATAAGGGTAAGTATACACATGTTCGGTTATTTTCGGATATCCATTCGGGTTCGGGTATTACCCGTTCGGGTTCGGATATCCAATCTCTCTTAACTTAATACCCGTTCGGGTATTTTACTACTTCGGTTCGGATTTCGGTTCAGGTTTTTCGGGTCGGGTTCGGGTGCCACTTCGGATATCGGGTAAAGTGCCCACCCCTAAACCTAAGTTTGAAATACTTTAAATCAGGAGTTTCTATCACAAACGCATCTACACTATGATCATAGGGTACACTATGATCATGGGTTATATAGATCGACAAACTCTGCAAAGACGGAACAACAACAGTTAACTTTGTCGTAAATTCAAATTCACGCAAGTCCACAACTAGATCTTCGAGAATAGGGCAATCTGATAGGAGCCTTTGAAGAGTTTGTTCATTATCGAAGAATCTCAGGCCTCGAAGTTTCAGAGTTTTGAAAGAGGGAAGAGAGACCATTCTAGGAACGTCCAAGAGGATCCCACCTTCCAGTTTCAAGATCACTAGCGACTTGCAGGTATACAGGTTGCTCGGCAATATGCTTGGCTTAGGCAGAGATAGAGATGTCAAATGGGCGGACTATAAATGGGCGGTCCGTGTCCAAATTGATATGGTCTGAAATGGACAGGCCCATTTTGATCTATAACTAAATTTTTGTCCATATGGACGAACCCAATTATATCATGGATAATATTGGGTTTAACCAATTGGACAATAGGCGGCCCAAAAATCTAAAATACCTAGGTTTAGCAAATTGGAAAAACACATTTTTTCCGACATTTTCCTTCCTAAAACCTAAAGATTTGATTTTTACATGTTTATGTGTGATTTTTATTTTGGAAAAACACAGTTTCCCGCCAAAATAAAAAAACCGTAATTTTCCGTCAAAACTGGAAAAATATAGTTGCCGCCAAAACCGGAAAACGTAATTTCCCACCAAAACCGGAAAATGTAATTTCTGCTAAAACCGAAAAATCTAATTTCCCGCCAAAACCAAAAACGCAATTTCTCGTCAAAACCGGAAAAACACAATTTCCCACCAAAACTAGAAAAACGTAATTTCCCGCCAAAACCAAAAAATGCAATTTCCCGTCAAAACCAAATTATATTGTTTACATTAAATGGACGTTTGGGTCCCATGGACAACCCAACAAATCATGGTCTTATTCGGTTATGGTCTCATTTGGACATGATTCTATTTGGACTTCGACCAAAAATGTCCAGCAAAAAAATAAAGCCCATTCGGACACGCCCAAACCCGCCCGGCCGGCCAATTGACATCTCTAGGCAGAGAAGACGAACACACTATCTCCAGCGTACGTAGGCAGTGAAAGACAGCTACTACAACCCACATGTTGATGTTCTCCGGTTTGAAACATGAGCTAAATAACTCTAAGACGGAAGCTCTCGATAACCGCAGAGCTCTATGTAACGGCAGGTTTCTGTCAAGGAAACACCGTAGATTCTCGCTTTCAGGCTCTGAACAATGTTTAGGCAACCACATCCAAAGATATTCCCACCGTTTAGACAGAATGCTTGTGGAGACAGCAACTTTCGTCGGAACCAACAGTAATATTTTAAGAAGCAGTTCATCAGACAGCATTCTGTCCATATCTGAGAATATGTAAACAAAAACCCTATAATGCAAATGCACCCGTTGTAATTGTCGACGACAGCGAGCTTGAAGGTTAGACGCAATAACAGACCAGAAGGTGATAATAGAGAAGAGAGTGTCACACCTTAGGCAACTGGAATCCAAGTGACGGCGAAGATGGAGTGAGAGAGCTCGTGAGAAAGAGAGGAGAGAGAGGATTAAAGATAAAGAGAGAAATTGTTTTCTGATTTAACTTTTACCAAATGGCTTTCGCCTCGTGTCTAGGAAGATAATTGAACCAGCTGTGGTAACTTAACCAAAGAACCAAACCAGACCATTAACCGAATCGAAATACGGTTTTCAAGATTTACATTAGTAATTACGGTTACAGCAAAATGTTCCGGTTAGCTCATGAAGCTATTATATAGGTCACTGATCTAACAAATAGACTAAGGTAACAATCTAATTTCAATAGTGATTTGTAAGCGTTCAGGAAATGTGATAATAAGGACCTGTCTAGGTTACTAATACTCACCAAGTGTACTAAGAAGATAACAACGAACGTACATATAGAAGATAGTTTTTTTAGTACTTTTCCCAAAAGGTAATCCACACGATACATGTAACTTAGCTCCAAACAACAACATAATTCGTTTTTTTTTCAGTGGACAACATATAGAGAAAGATAGTTTGGATAAAAAAGTTTAAAAAGACAAAACCCAAACGAGTCCGAGAAAATACAAGAAAAGAAGAACATAGACCAATTTTAAAGATCAAATACTCAATTAAACATGAGCTCGCATGTTGTTGATGCTCTAGAAGAACGTGACAACTCCTTTAACATCTCAAGTTCTGTAAAATCCGACTCAGATGATGACTTGATTGTAGCAGTCTTTAAGTGAACAGCATGTTTCAGAATGTATATTGCAATTTCTCTCTCTTGTGGTTCTCCTGTGTAACTCGACCAGTTGAGAGTTTGTAGACTCGACATCATACATTCAGGAACAGTACTCGGTTGATTCCAGTCGACCATAACTCGAAGCTCATGATCCTGAGAATAAACACAAAAATTAGAGTGAACTAAGTTGTGCATCAGACCGTAAAAAAAAAAAAAGAAGAGAATTAGTTAACAAACAAACTTACAACAATTATGGAAATGTCTAGTCTCTTTAACTTAGAAGAAGCATTGAGCAGTCGGAAAAGTTGAATCGAGGAATGCTCTTTGCATAAACATACCTCCAGATGTTCCAGTTGGTTGAAGACAAAACCTTCATCAAGCATAGTCTGCGCACATTATTAACAAAACTACTGATTTTACATAAAATGAGTTGATAAACAGAAAATGATTACCTGTGAACATATTGTAATAAGACGCTTGACAGATGTGATTGACCCAATAACAGTATTGATATCAGGAAGATTAACATCTAAATGTGCCTCTATCAGGTTAGGCATATTCTCGATCAGACAGTCGTGATCATGCCAACTATAATCCACAAGTTTGAAATACTTTAAAGAAGCAGTGTCTATCACAACCCGATCTAGATCATGACGATGGGGTATATAGAGTGACAAGCTCTGCAAAGATGGAACAACAATAGAAAACTTTCTAGTACGGTTATAATTATAATCAGGTAAATCCACCACTAGATCTTCAAGAATAGGGCAATGTGATAGAAGACATTGAAGTGTTTTGCCCTTCCGGAATGACACATTTCGAAGTTCCAGAGTTTTCAGACAAGGAAGAGAAACCATCCGAAGAACATCCAAGATGATATCGGCATCGAGTTTGAAGACCACGAGAGATTTGCAGGTAAACAAGTTACTCGGCAATATGTTTGTCTCAGGCGGATCAGTCTCATATACTATCTCCAGCTCACGTAGGCAGTGAGAAAGAGCTGTTAAAATCCACATATTGATATTCTCAGGTTTAAAACATGAACACCCTACTCTAAGGCGGAAGCTTTCTATAACCGGAGCTCTATGTAATGGCAGTGTTCTCACAAGAAAACATTCTAGCCTCTCGCATTCGGGATCTGAACAATCTCTATGATCGTAATCAAGTTTAGGCAACCACATCCAAAGATACTCCCACCGTTTCGACAAAATGCTAGTGGATACAGCTACTTTCGTCGGAACCAACATTAGTATCTTAAGAAGAAGCTCATCAGACAACCTACTGATTCTATCCATCGAAACAAACCCTAACAATGCAAGGTTGTTAACTTTCGATAAGAACCTAGACACACATAAAAAATATATATATATCACTAACCAAACTAGTTAGTAACTAACAAGCGAAACCAAAGAGACAAGAGAGGAATGTGACAAACCTTTTAAAAAGTCTGGATAGTTAGATGATGTGTGTCCCCCCGACTAAACAGAATCAGAAGATTAACCGGAATTTGATTCAGTATTGTATTGACGGGGTCGCCTGAGAAGGAATCGACATAAATAGATAATTACTGGTAGTAAATCTACCAGAAAGAAGATGAAAGGATTAAATTATCAGAAGCTATATTGCGCATCGGAGAAATACAAAGCCTCGTCCACGCGCGCCACAGGCTACTACACCAATCAACTCGATGATGGAGGATGGAGTGAGAGCTCCGTGAGTGAGTGAGAGAGAGAGAAGAGGATTTTTTTTTTGGAACACCAAAAGAAAGAGGATAAAGATGAAATGAAATTGTTTTCTCATTTTCTGAGTTAACTTTACCAAATGGTAAATGAAGTAACTTAAGTTACTTAACCAAAGAACTAAACCAGAGCAATAACCCATTTTATCTAAATCAAGAAAAAAAATCTCAAATTTTGTTGATTTTTGAGTTTCAAACAAATGTGAGTTTAAAATATTTCAATCCGTTCCAGTTTACGGTTTTCTAAAATTTAGTTATCATATAAAAATTATTTTTATTTAGGTTTACTTCCGTTTCGTTTTGTATATTTTTTATTTTTATTTATTCAATTTTATACAAAAAACATAGCTACAATTATATTTTATATTTTCCATGTTTCTTTTATAATATGTTTTAATATAAACACACAAATTTAGAAAACAATTTTAATTTTACTAAAATTATTTGATTGCAATAAAAAATAATTAAAAGTAATTAATCATTATTATTTTGAATATATAAGACAAAAAATTTACACTGCTTTTTAATATTTTAATCAATTATTTTAAAATTTTGTATCTTCGGCTAATGATACCTCGATTTCAATGTTTAGAAAATTTCAAAACATTATACAAATTGAAATAAAAATATTCTCTAAAATATTATATAAAAATAAACGGAGAGGATAATATTTTGTAAATTTTAGTTTATAATTGAATTTAAAAGATAAAAATGTTTTTGGTATTCGACCTTTTAATTAAATTAAGTGTTGTTTGCTATTTTATTTACAAGAAACGACGTATATAATAGGGTAATGATGAGTCTACAAGAAGATGAAGTGATTAAATTATTACAAGTTCATTGAGCATCAGGGAAAACGGGAAATATATAGGCTTCTTCAACGCTATTGATACCTACTGGGCTACACTACCAGTCCCTCATTAGTTAGATCCGTGAATGGTTTAATCACCATAAATGATCTAAATTTTTCATGTCTTTTTTTTGGTTTCACAGCATTACAAATTTACAGTCTACCACCATATTTTTGGCCCAAATAGCAATTATCAATTTTGACATCAGGCCCAATAGTAATATAACCTTGCTTATTTTGGACAGACAAAGTCTAAATTAATAATAACTCAACGCCAAAACAATCGAGAACAACAAATCCAAAAGCTTAAAGAAGAAAACCAATTAGCCTTGTTTCCAGCTAAAGGGTAGAAGAAGCAGAGATAGAGAGAGAACACAGCTTCTTCTTTCTTTCTTCTTCAAAGCTTCTCTCCCATGTGGATCCCAAAACCTTCACTTCTCCCATTCCCTCACATTTCTAAACCAACATTCTCCCTCTGACACTCACTCACCACCTACAAGGCTACAACTTCCACACCAATGCTCTGTTTCCTTCCTGCATACTAGAAAAAAAAAACTCCAATCTCACCAGTAACTATGCTGCTTCCACGCTTCTCCACCACCATTGTCCTCCTCTGCCTCTTCTTCTTTACACTCCTCGAAGCCACTAATCTCACTCTCCCTCACCAACATCCTTCCCCTGACTCCGTCGCTCTCCACGTCACAAGGTAAGACACAATCTCCACTCTCTCTGCTTCCACATTTCTCCAAGAAAAAATAAACAAAAGTCTCATACTTTCTTATTACCTCCACTCTCACAGTACTATCAACGCATCCCTCTCCCGGAGACAACTCTCCTCCTCCTCCTCCTCCAGTTGCCGCACCGGCAACCCAATCGACGACTGCTGGCGCTGCACCTCCTCCGACTGGTCCTCCAACCGCCAACGCCTCGCCGACTGCTCCATCGGCTTCGGCCACGGCACCCTCGGCGGCAAAAACGGCAAGATCTACGTCGTCACGGACTCCTCCGACAGCAACCCGTCAAACCCATCCCCGGGAACCCTCCGCCACGCCGTCATCCAAGAAGAGCCCCTCTGGATCGTCTTCTCCTCCAACATGCTCATCCGCCTCAAACACGAACTCATCATCAACAGCTACAAAACCATCGACGGCCGCGGCTCCGCCGTCCACATCACCGGCAACGGCTGCCTCACCGTCCAGTACGTGCAGCACGTCATCATCCACAACGTCCACATCTACGACTGCAAACCCTCCGGCGGCGCCGTCATCGCCGCGACTCCGACTAAGTCCGGTCGGCGAGGCAGGTCCGACGGCGACGGGATCTCCATCTTCGGGTCCCAGAAGATCTGGATCGACCACTGCTCCATGAGCCACTGCACCGACGGGCTCATCGACGCGGTGATGGGGTCCACGGCGATAACGATCTCGAACAACTACTTCGCGCACCACGACGAGGTGATGCTGTTGGGTCACGACGATAGTTACGGTCCGGACACGGGGATGCAGGTGACGATCGCGTTTAATCATTTCGGACAGGGGCTTGTTCAGAGGATGCCGAGGTGTCGGAGAGGGTATATACATGTGGTGAATAATGATTTCACTTCGTGGAAGATGTATGCGATTGGTGGTAGTGGTAATCCCACGATTAATAGTCAAGGGAATCGTTACATTGCTCCTTCTGATCCTAGCGCCAAAGAGGTAACAACTCTTACATTTTTTATTTTTAAATTATCCATATCGAAAAATCAATTCCTTTTTTAAAGTAGATTTTGCTTATAATTTGTTTCAGAACACATTTTAGGGTTTTAGTTAGTTTTGTGGAAAGATTTAGGATTTCTGTGTGACGAGTTAACTTTTTTGAGTAAACCAATGAGGAGCTCTCATTCGTCGATTTTGGTTAGTAAAGATAGTCCTCTTATCTTATGAATCCAGCTCATCTTTCACATGGACAGTTGTAAATTCCTTTTTAGGACGTAGGAGGAAGAAAATATCTGAAAATATCGTCGTACACTACAATGTTTAAGTTTGTATGTAATAAAAAAAAATGTAATGAAAAGTATACACATAGTAAAAGAATCTTATTTTCATAAGATTTGGTTCGAGGAGGAGTGTGGGACAGTGATGGGTATGTATAGTGCATGACAGCCATGTGGGCTGCTGCTTCTCACTGTCCACACACTTTTTTCTTCATTACACTTTTTAGCACCACGCTCTACGGCGGCGCGTGAATCATGAAGAATGCTGAATGTGAGAGTTTTTTGGTTTGAGCAGGTGACGAAGCGGGTGGATTCAAAGGACGATGGAGAGTGGTCGAATTGGAATTGGAGAACGGAAGGAGATCTGATGGAGAACGGAGCTTTCTTTGTGGCGTCTGGTGGAGGAGTGAGCGCATTGTTCTCTAAAGCTTCCAGTGTGGAGCCTAAAGCTTCCGCTCTTGTAGACCAACTCACTCGAAACGCTGGCGTTTTTGGCGGTCCCAGGTACTTTTTCTCCTTTACTTTTTATGTACAAAACATTTTTTTAAGTTTTTTTTTTTTTTGAAAAAAACATTTTTTTAAGTTGATGCATGATTTAATGTTGGTATATAATTAAGATTAGTTGTGAAAGCGCGTGATTAACGCATTGATTTGCTAACGTTGTCAAGTAATCAACATAAGAACTGTATTTTTTACTATTTTTGTTGTTGGTGTTTGTGTGTTTAGTTTAGCTCTTTCCTTTGGAGTCTACATATCATTAATAATCATAGTGATACATATAGTTTTGTAGGTTAAGCTAATAAGTGATCTATTGGCAAAAGTCAGTCTAAGAATAATAGGATAAAAAAACTGGTCCTTTCTCTTTTGAAATTCTAAACTACATTTTCATGTACGATTATACCTTAAAATAGTGAGACTGAATATAGTCAGTTGAATTATGGGTAATTATGCTAACAACTTAACCAACTCATAGGTTTTGGTAAAAAAAAAAAGTAGTTTATTGAGAATAGTATCATTCAGGCTTTAGAATTTGGCAGTATTCCAGAATTCAAGTAGATGCACGTGATCGTCTGCGCTGAGAACCGACCAACTTGACTAGTGTCTGAATTAAACCCCACTTGCCATTTTTTATATTTTAATTATTTTAGACTATACTCTTTCAAGTTTTTGTTTGTCCATTTGGAATATGGGCGGTCTAAAAGTGTCATAATTAAAAAAATTAATTAACGTATTGTTGATGCATCTACATTTCTGATACATGACATGCTAACATTTTGTCCCCTAGTCAGTTTATAATACGAAAAGGCCAATAATTTTTTGGGAGTTAATGATGCAATTATGATGGGGAAAATGTAGTTAAGAGAGATGGGACCCTTACGTAGAAAAGGATGATTCCTTTTTAATCGCATTCATGTATCCTTTTGACTTTGTTTCTGTATGTTTGGATTTAGCATGATGCGGTCGATTTTATTACGCATAATAACTGAGAATGATTTTTTTGGGGGGAAGCAGGGACGATCAAGGTCAGAGTGGCGATTCTTATTCTGGTTATGGAGGTGGAGGTGGAGGTGGAGGTGGAGGTGGTGGTGTTGGTGGTGGTGGTGGTGAAGGCGGCAGCAGCGGCAGCAATGGAGGAACCAGTGCTATTGGCGGAACAACGAGAGGAAGTAGCACCGGCAGCAGCGATGACAACAATGTCTTCGGGATGATCTTCGGAAGCAATGCACCGCCTCGACCACGTTTAACGTGTGTGTTTTCTTTGATAATGATTTGTGTTTTGTCATTATCAACTCTATTATTGTTGTAGTCCGCAAGGATAACTAATAGGATTTGGACCCTTCAATTGATTGGTTGTTGGCTTGTTGGTGTACAGTTTTCTTTCCATTATTTTTTTTTGGGTTCATAACATTACAAAACTAGAATGAAATGTGACGGGTGAGGGGTAACATCAAAGACGAACTTTGTCTCATCAAGTCAAATGCAATGGTTCAAGTTGTAGCATCTTCATCTATCTGTGATTCCACTATCTTATACGCTTTTCATTTTCAAAAAAAAAAAAAGCTTTTCATTTTCTTTTTCTTTTTTGAAAATGAAAATGTGCTTTTCATTTTCTTCCACAATTATAAAGTGTTGTGTGTAAGCTGTAAAGCGTTGTTATTAGGTTCTTGTCAATTAAAATTGAATACATGTTTAAATCTCTTTAAAAACATAATGCAATATCAACTAAACTAAAGTGGTGGGAGTTCAGTGGTAAAGGTTTATTTGGGACAGGTTTGAAACATAGTTGTTGATCATACTTGAGGTTTTATTAGAATACTTGGTAAGGAACAAGTCGTCGATACTATACACCACACACCACGGTTGTAAAAAAAAAATCGAGTATTAATATAGTATATGCTTGTAAAGTGTAAACCCTTAGTTGCTACCAAGTTATGTGGAAGCTGTAGTGAATAGTACTAAACTTATCTTCTATGACATGATCTGGTCCGCGACATCTGAATTCATATTCCCGGTCGCTATGCACAAGAGACCCAAGGAAATGAAACGGAAAAAAGAACAAATAAACAAATTATTAGAGTTTCTAAAGCATTACTTTTGCAAAAGAAAGAAAATAGCTAAAAAAAAGCCATCATCAAAATGTGATTTTAGTTTGCAGCTAAAGAAGCAGCTTCCTCAAGTCTCTTCCACGTCATCTCTCTTTGTTCCAACAACTCCCAAGTCTTAGCTTCATTCTCTTGATACCGTTTCTCACACTCTTCAAAGAGGTCATTGTCCATCTCCATAAACATTCTTCTAACGTTCTCAGAGAGACCATGCACCGCCTGGTTCCAATGTCCTTTCATGTTCCTCTCCAATGCTTCAAATATAATCGGAAAAATCACATCCTTGTTCTCAGCAATCAGGCCAACGATATGTTCATTGTTCCACAAGAAAAGTGCCCTCTCTGCCACCTGTAAAACTCACATCTCTCTATCAACAACCACACTCCATAACAACATACAAGGCCGGAACTGAGATTTTATGCGCTATAAACATTTGTTTTAAAAACTTTAATAAGTTTTTAAAAATATATAATTTGGCCCTGATACGACAAAACATACAAACCTGGAAGTGTGAGCTATTAAGACATTTCCCAATCTGTGTAAACAAGGGAACAACACAATGCTGAAACTCTGAAGGCTCCGTAACATCCAAAACCTCTTCAAGCTCCCCCAGGAACAGAACCTCCTTATTACAATTCGTAAGCGGCCAGTACTTCAACAACCCACGTATCACAGTATCAGCAAGTTTATAATCTTTCTCCACAAACAGCGTCACGCAATACGACAACTGCTGGTGGTAAACGGAGATGCTTTTTGACTTGTGCAACGGCAAAACGGCTTTCACAAGAAACAGCCTGTGCTCCTCTCTCATCGGCACTGTAAACCCATTGATCACACTCGCTATAATCTCCAACAACTCTCCTATCCCAATACACCTCTCAGTCTCATACAAGAACTTGTAGAAGATGTTGTAAACAGAGCATCTTATAAAAGGTCGGTGAAATATAAACTTCCCGTAGATCCTGTGGAGAACAGTTTTCAAATATTCCCTCTCTCTAGGATCCTCGGAGTCAAAGAGATCGAGTAGTCTCGAGACAAACGTGTGGTTGATGAATATTTTAGCAGTCTTGGGCTCTATCTCAGAGGAGACGACGTAACGCAAGAGAAGCTCGTAGACTAGCTGCAAATGAGGCCACCACGGCTCGAGATAAGGCTCTTCCTCTTCAGGATCGTTGCCTTCGGGAGGAGCTCCCGTGTTCTCGTAATGGGCAGGTGGGAGAGATCTGAAAATGTTGGCGGAGACCATACGTATAAGCTCGCTCTGCATGGTCTCGTTGACTTTACCTGAGGAGGAGTGGAGAAAATCCACGAGTTCGAGAAGTGTCTGTCTTTTGATCTCTTTCTCACGTGGCATGATCAACGCGTCGGAGAAGTCGCATTGGCAAGAACACATGTGTGACTTTTTCATGAAGAGGAGGGGACGATCTGATGAGGACACGTCTTTTAACAATGGGAGGACTTCGAGGGTCGGTGCTGATGTGAACATTGGGTGGTTTGGTGTTTGGGAAGGTGATGGAGCTGGTGTTTGGGACTCGCCATTTGGTAAAGGAGATGCGGTGGTTGGTGTGGTGCGGCTGCTGCGGACGACGTTGGTGTTGGTGGAGTTGTTGTCTTGGTTGTGTTGATCTGATTTGTTGAATTTTTTCTGGCTTAGTTTCTTGATTTTGTTCAACATTTTTGGATTCTTTGGATTCAAAATGCAATCTATCTTTGAAATGAGATTGTTTCTGTTCTTCTTTTCTTTCACCAAGAATTGAAGGAGGAGATCAAATTTTGGGAGATGTATTTTTAACCATTGTTCAATAGGTTAATAAATTAACAATTACTGGTATTAACTTCGGTAAATCATGTGTTTTTATCTGTTCTTATAAAAAAAAATTATATTTCCTATTATCTTGCTAGACTCTTAAAATTTTATATCTAACATTGTTGTGGTTTTGGTAAATTAATAGTTACATTCAAACCCAATATAAAATAACTATTTGAAAAATATAAAACTAAAATGAAAAACGATAATGCATTATATAACTTTGCATGATAAAATTTAAAATTACACATTTGTTAAATATTTTTTGCCAATAATAGGTTAATATAAATTTTTATTTCTTGATTTATAATTGTCAAAATTTTGAAATTAATTTCTCATGCAGCATCATAATATAAAACAAACCCCATTTTTAGAACAAGAGCAAATACTCTTTCAAATTTGCAACTCTATTTATTTGCGGAATTGTAGAACCATTTTCCAAACTTTATTTTTGAACTAAAGAATACTATTCTGGTTAAAAAATAAGATCTAAATTATGTATTTAGTCAAAAAAAAAATTTCATGTGACAAAATTCATTTATTTGTGTAATCAAACACTTATATGAGTTGAACTTTGAGGTTTATTGAGTTTGACAGATCTTTTAGATTCTTTTTTTTTTAACTTAGATCTTTTAGATTCTTAAAAAGAGTACCACTTACTGGGGCATTCTCTTTTTATATTTTACACTAGTAATCGATACTAGTACCCGCACTTTAATTCCTGATGTTCCATGTCTCCAAGCTCCTTCGTATACATAATTATTAAGGTACTATAGTAAATTATATGGTTCCCTGATTTTCACAAAACGGCTTCTTCATAAACAGTGTTTTGATAGGTCAAAGGTTTAAATTCTGATTATATTATGCAAGTTAGACAAATTCACAGTTCTCATTTGAATAAACAAAACTAGTAAATGTTAATTCTGCAGAAACCATCAGTGTTCAAAATTTACTTATCACAAACATCATCAGTATTCAAAATTTTGCTTATCACAAACATCACTGTTTTGTTAGTATTATGTATGATAGTTACGAATCAGGAGGTTTTACTTCTTAATATTTTTGGATAATTTTTAATACTTTTGATGTCTATTTAATAAAACAATAGTAAAAGATATAGCGGACAAATTGGTCTACCGTAAAAGATAGAAGTGTTAATGCCATGCCGGTACCAAATCTCAAAGATGATCAAGAGACGAGAGAGCAACGTGTCACGCAGAATCATATGTAACTCTACATGCACACATCCCACGTGTCTCCTATTTGCATGTAACTCCAACACTTTCGCTACCTCAAGTACTTATAGTCATCCCTCGCCTTTTGTATACAACACAAAAGCCATCGGCTCTATTTAAGAGGTTACCCAAAGCCGCCTCATAACAAGACCCATCAATATACAGCGATCATGGTGGCTAAAACCTTAGCACTGGTTCTAACATGCACGGCCTTCTTCTGTCACGTGGCAGTTTCCTTAGAGGACCTCACCATCCGCCAAGTCACAGAAGATCGGCTTCCCAATCTCCTCGGGTCACACACGGAGAGAAAATTCCGGGTTTTCATGTCGGACTACGGCAAAAGCTACTCCACGAGGGAGGAGTACGTCCACCGCCTCGGGATATTTGCTAAAAACGTCCTGAAGGCGGCTGAGCACCAGATGATGGACCCCACCGCCGTCCATGGAGTCACGCAGTTCTCTGACCTCACGGAGGAGGAGTTCACGAAGATGTACACTGGACTAGCTGATGTCGACACCGGCCATGGTGGTGTGGTTGGAGCAGAGGCACCCAAGTTGGAGATTAAGGGATTGCCCAAAGATTTTGACTGGAGGGACAAAGGTGCTGTTACTGAGGTCAAAGATCAAGTATGTTCTCCTTTTCTATGTGATTTGCATATGATCCTAGAACTTAAATATTTGTTTGCAACCAATTAGTTGTTTGATATGTTGATTTGTCTCATCCAACAAAATAGGCAAATGGAATATCTTTAATTTATGATTGTGAATCTCATATCAATTTATAGATATGTCGGAGTCATCCCTTAGATTTAATATTACATATGATTTTTAACATGAGCTAACTAGGAAATTACTTACATTGTACATTATGTTATTTGTGTTTATTTGTAATTGAGGACCTAAAAGTTATTGGTAATCTATCTTATTAAAACAGAAGCATTCTGTTGGACCTAACATTTATTTTGTAAGTTTTTAAATTAAATACACCTTTATATTTTATAGTTGAACTTACATTAAATCATTAATGTTTCTTTCTTTATACTACTATCTATGTTTCCAAACAATATACTTATTTCTTTATACTACTATCTAGGCCTGGACGTTCGGGTACCCGTTGGCGTTCGGGTCGGGTTTTTCGGATTTTCGGGTTTTCGGGTTTACGCTCCTAGGTCCCATAGTAAAATTTCATTAGTATGGGTCGGGTTCGGATAATAACACTTCGGGTTCGGTTAAAAATTATATTGCATCCTAAAACCCATAAAGTAACCATATATCTTTCGGGTTCGGGTTATATCGGTTCGGTTCGGATATAACCAAAGTAAAAAAACAAAAACTTAAAGAAAAACATAAAGAAAAACAACTAAATTAATAAAATTAATCTATCATATATAAAATTACTAAAATAACAATAAAATGTTAAATCAAACATGAAAACAAACATTATTTGTAAACAATATACATTATATTATAGAGAGTATACTTGTTATTCCAATGAATAAATTATAAATTACTTATTTATAACTAATTGTGTATTTAAAATATTTTTAATATTGTTAACATTGTTAATATTTATTATTATATATCATATTACCACGAATATTAAATTTAATAACTAAAATACTTATATATATATTTCAAAATATTTATATTAACTATTAGTTTCGGGTTTTTCGGGTTACCCATTCGGATTCGGTTAATAACACTTCGGGTTCGGATATTTTTTATACCACCCTACAAAACCCATTCGGGTATTTTTACATTTCGGGTCGGATAACGGGTCGGGTTTTTCGGTTCGGGTTCGGTTCGGATTTCGGGTTCCGGATATTATGCCCAGGCCTACTACTATCAATGTTTCCAAACAATATATTTTTATACTACTATCAATGTTTCCAAACAATATAATAATTAATTTTAGTTATGTTATATCTATCATTTTCTTTTTAAAATTTTGTAGAAACGTCATAATTTCATAAATTGTAAAATAATGAACTTTAAAATTTGGAGTATAAGATTACAAATTATGAAATTATTATAATTTAAATCAAATTAGATTACATATCGGTCATCCAACAGTTCAATCGGTTAGTCTCGGGTTTTAGTAATTTTTTTAATATGAATATTTTAAAAACCTAAATTGAATTGTCAGATCTCTGAATTAACCAGTATAATCACAATCCGGTTAAATTTAAAAAAACTGATTTAAATGCAAAAATATTTTAAATACACATTTTTAAAAATTACCAAAATATTTATTAAGTTATTAGTGAAATTTTTCATCGTAAAATATTCCGCGCTTCTAAAGCGCGGGTCAAGATCTAGTTAGCTTTAAGAGTATTAATTACATAGGTAATTGATATTAGAGGGATTTTGATAATACACTTATTAGCGAGTAAATAATATCATACAGAAACATATTTATTTGTTTTTGAGCATATTTTAACTGTGGATGTGAAGGGTAAATGTGGATCGTGCTGGGCTTTTAGCACAACAGGAGCTGTTGAAGGAGCCAATTTTGTCTCCACGGGGGAGCTTGTCAGTCTTAGCGAACAACAACTTGTGGATTGTGATAATGCGGTCTGTGTTAATCCGTTCATTTAATTATTTTGAGCATTCTTAATGGTATATGTTCTGGTCCTTCTGGAACTAATTTGTTTGAAAACACTGAGAATTTTGGTATGTATGAGCATAGTGCGATCCAAAGGACAAGAAAGCATGTGACAATGGATGTGGTGGAGGACTCATGACGAATGCATACGAGTATTTGGAGAAGGCAGGAGGCTTGGAAGAAGAAAAAACATATCCTTACACCGGCAAACGAGGCCATTGCAAGTTCGATCCAAAAAAGGTTGCAGTAAAAGTAGTGAACTTCACGAGTATACCATTGGACGAGGACCAAATCACAGCACGTTTAGTACAACACGGTCCTTTATCAGGTGATTTAGCTAAACATGTTCGTTAAAAACAGTATTTTTGTGTGAATCAAGTAAAACCCTTTAATGACTATTTTTTGTTGTTGAACACAGTGGGAATAAATGCGGTGTTCATGCAGACATATATAGGAGGAGTGTCTTGTCCGCTAATATGCAGCAAGAAAAGGTTGAACCACGGGGTACTTCTTGTTGGATACGGGTCGAAAGGGTTTTCAATCTTGCGCCTTAGTAATAAACCGTATTGGATCATCAAGAACTCGTGGGGAAAGAAGTGGGGAGATAATGGGTACTACAAGCTATGTCGTGGCCATGATATGTGTGGGATTAACTCAATGGCCTCTGCAGTGGTTACACAAGTTTCGTCATAGATGGGTCTTGTCTTTCCTGAAGGAGTGCATGCTCTTGGTTGTATTTCAGATTTTCAAGTTTCAAAGGTGAAGTTGTGAGTTCTGAATATTGGGAGTCTTGTAGTAAACAATGGGGTGAAGTGATTACCAGTAGTTCTTGAAAATGTTCCTTACTATATCACAAGCTAATCTGTAGCTGGGTGAGATGAAAATAAGGTCTTGACGAATATTTAATGGCTTTGTGTAATTAAATTCCAAAAAGTGGAAAGATACAAATCAAGCCCAGCCCATATAGTGCTCTAAGAATACAGATTACATGGGAACTAAAACAAGAATTTGCAATTGAACTGGATAATGTAGGGATAGTCGGTCTCGTTAGTCTCTTGATCTGATCTATATTTGTGCTTCTCAAATAGAGCATGCCTAGTATCAAACCTAGATTCCTCTATATGTGTCGTCTTCTCACCTTTAGCCTTTATACATTCCTTCAGTTCCATATGTCGTCTTATCTTTCACCCCAAAGGAACTTATAAGCCTTTATACAGTATCCATCTCATGCCTAAATCAAAATACTTACTCAACCCACTTGAGAAGAATTCTCTCTTTGAAACATTTGAAACCATGTCAATAGTCAAACTTTTTGAAAACAGATCTTTTCTCCGATGAGACTTGGGTGGTCACCACCAATATGAATTGCTTCCAAACCTAAATCAGAAACTCAGTTATATATTGAAGAATTACGTCTTTGAAGTTTGAAACATTTGAGACTTTTCAGGTTGACAAAAAAAAGTTTAGTTTTTAATATTTTATTAGATTCTGACCCGCCCTTCAAAGGGCGGGTATATTTTTTGTTTTACATTTTTAAAAAAGAATGAATTTTTATATTTTTGTTTTTAATTATATTTGTGTTTTTGTTTGTAACTAAATGATTAGTAATATGTTTTAATAACTAACTGCATTAAAATAGTTAAATTAATCTTATATCAATATGTATGATCCTAATTTAATAGAATAGATATATTGGAATATCAAATCAATTTTTAAACAATGATTTGGACCCGCAATTGAATAGATAAACTTAGTGATCCAAGATTAATCTAATTTTGGTTTTGTAAAAAATATCAATATTTAAAATCCCCATAAATCCCGCAAAAATCACTAAAACTGGAATTCGGTTACCGGTTGAACTACTGGTTGAACCATTAAATAATCTTTTCCTTTTAGTTATTAATTACGTTTTTAAAATATATTTTGTATATTTAAATTTGAAATTTGTTGCCATGTCAATACTATTAAATTAGGAACATGAATGAAAAATATAAATATAACTATAAATAAAAATATAAATGTAAATTTAAAAATTAAATTTCTAAAAGAATATAAAAAATAAAATAAAAATATCCGTTCTTCGTAAGAGAGGGTCAAGAATCTAGTAATAAACCTTTAAATAGGAGTTTGGAAGGTGGTTACTTAATATATATAAAATTCGAAACTGTTTAGAATAATATACTTAGTTCCTAGAATATTTTTGTTTGTTACGTACATACTTTGATTTTGGAACTAAACATAGGTTGTATTATTAAGTAAGAAAGAGGAGTAAGGAAAAAAAATACATATTGTCCAACACTTTTGATGATGCGATATAACAGTCCTTAAAAATAGGACGGTAGTGGGTGGTTATCAAAATTGAAGATTGACTTTATTTAAGGTTATATTATAGGTTGTGCAACTATTTTTATATGTCATTTAATTTTAAATTGGACCTAATTAAAATTAATTGGTCATGCTGGAGAATTAATAGTATTGATTTGTTCCTTAACCATATCTCTCAAAATGAAATCTATTCCAAACATATATGCCATGGTTCTTTACTTCATACCACGACCAATGTCAATGATCGGATATCCAGTGGGATTGAAATACTTTTTGAGTTCAGTTTTTGAAGATGAAAAAAAAGTTTGGTTTTTGACACGTTTTCATCACCCGTTCCATATACGACGACCAAAGAGGACTAAAGAACTTTGTCAGCACAAGCTTTTGCAGTACGTAGTATTCTCTAGGCAGATACATAATCTGTTTCACATACTTATGTAGTGCACTACCTATGGAATTTGGCATGCTAATTATCTAACCCGTTTCAGTTAACTAATTTCGCATGTAACATGCTAAAATTAACATGTATAAAACGCTGCAGACACAGATTAGATCAGTGTACTTGTTGATGCCCAACAGCCCAAGTCCTCTATTTCTATAAATGCATTCACTAAAATCAACAGATAACTGAACAGTATTAAAAAAATATATATATATATATATATATGATTTACAAATATGGTTAAGAAATTGACCAAGTCAGGTTACCATATTTTGATAATGTTGATTGATGTCGTGTCGTGTAATAAGACGTGAGAATGGGTCCCATGATGCCTGTCCGGTGCTGGGCAAGAGTATCCCACTACAAAGATCCTTCTTCTCTTCTAACCTCTCTTTATGTTCCTTTTTCCTTTACTTTTTCTTAGTGAAATCTCAGATAAGTAAAGACAATAAAAGCTTATTGACTAAGAACGTAAAGTGCGAACTGAAAGCCCACTTTGTTAAAACCATTCACTTTCGGCGTTCTTTTGATGCGATTAGTAGAACTTACTTGACAAAAGCTAAACTAATTTGTGACATAGAGTGCTAGTGTCTCTTTTTCTTTGTGTGTTTTCTATTTCCTTGTGTAGAATTTAACGTCTGCTTCAGAGCTCAAACCAGATACATATATTTTTAGCATTATCACGTTTGAACTAGATACATGCAAATGCAACATATTTAACTGTTGGTAACACATAAATTTGAAAACATGTTAAACCGTTTTCATAATCTGAAAACGCCGTTAAATTTAATCGGCTTGAAGGTAATTACGTTAAAAGTCAGATTCTCACTCAGATATGCAACCTTTGTTTGGAGAAGTGAATCATTTATAAAGCATTCCTTATGAACTATGGCAACTAAACTGTAAATGATAAAAAATTAGCAATTTAATAGTATAGGAGCTTAGCTTCACCTAGATCAACTGGACGTATATAAGAAACAGACTTACATGTAATTAACTTATTCTTCTCTCAAATGCAAAAAGGTAGACCAAAAGGCCAAAACGTTTTGGTTAGAAAAAAAAACATTTGACCCAAAATTCATTAAGCCGAGTTTAACCAATTTAATCAAATCAAACCTTTTGTAACTATACTAAACCAATCAAAAACATATTTTATAAGCTTTTAATATTTTTATTTTATCTTTGTAGCTATTAATATTTTAGTTGACAAACGGGTAACGAAACCAATATAATAATCAATTGAAAACAGAAAACACAAACTAAAACATTCAAATTAGGTATAAGATGTTCATAATCAAACTAAGCCAAACCATAATAGTTTTGGTTTGGACTTTGTTACGTTTCTCTAAAATTTAATTAACCCTAACTTGAACCAAAACTGCAAACTCGATAGCCGAGATTATAGACACCATCGAATGATTGTCCCCATAAAAAATGACATCACGCAAAGAAGCATCCAAACTAAAGATGAAATTTGCTACTGAATATATTTGGACCGACGCATAATTGATAGGAATGAAAGTATTGTATCGAGTGTCGGTGGATGCGACCGAACAGACAATCAAAGACGTGGGGCTACTCACAGATACTATGACGTTCTTGCACCGTCCCTCCCCTCGACGCACGTACACGCGCAAGAAGAGCCTAACGACAACATTTGTTTTCTTTTTGGAATTTATAAGACGTAACAACTACTAACCAAATTTAAATAAATGTGTGTTTGAATCTCTTCAATGATGTGATCACATAACATAACGAATCTTCTTCATACGTTCTATTCAGTACAGGCTCCCCACGTCCAAATGAAGTTAAATCAGTTTAACCAACGAGTTTTTATTGGTTAACACAAAGAGTATAAATATATATTTTATCATTTAATAAAACTTCATTTGATTATTTTTTTCTTTGAATGATATTTTGTAAAAATAAACTAAAAAGGTTATCCAAAAAAGTTTTTCAAATTTTTAATACTCTTTCTGTTTATAACTAAGTTTCATTTTGACTTTTTTTACATAGATTAAAAAAATAAATGAAACATAATTATTTTTTTAATTAATTTCATATGTTTAATCAATGATATTTGAGATAAATATAATTATTTATAAGATCAATGTAATCTACAATTACTTTTAAGTTGAAAATAATTAAAATTAGCATTGAGATTTTAAAGTGAAACTATGGAACAAAAGATAATTAAATTGACATTTAATATGAAAGATAATAAATACTAGCAACTCTTATTAATGGTATAAAGTTGTGACCCTTTGTTTACTGTCATTGATAGTGTAGTCTCTCGAGCTCCGAGTGTTTTATTGGATGACTTCCACATATAAATGATCAAAAGAATTTGATTAGTGTATATACTCCGTACGACACATAAAAAGATTCTTCTCGTTAGATTGCATTCTGTGTGTAATTATTCTGTCAGTTCATTCCATGGTTTTTACATTTCACTATTCAATCATTTGGAATGAAAGCCAAGAAACAAAGCAAATAAAAATACACAATCTTGTAGATTAATTTGGTTGGTTAAAGTGGTTAATAACTTATGTCTTACCTCGAGTTAGTGGAAATGTCAAAGAAGAGAAGAATCATTATAAAACACACAGACAAAACAAAATTACAGGAATCATGTTTTGATTTGCAGCATGAATGAAGGAGCGTTAAGCCCCTTTTACAATATGATAGATGTTTCCCCTTTTCATCTCAAATCTATACAACAAATCATAACCTGAGAAGAAATAAAAAACATAATCCTAAAATCTCTAAATATAATAAACCAAAAAGAAAAAAAAAAGAACAACCACCTTTTTCTTGTTCATCGTTCTCTTGCGGTCACACCGATATCCCTGTCCCTTGTTTTCTGATCTGCCCTATGAACAGATTGCTTGAACGCTACGGTTGGTGCAATTCTGCTATTCCTCCTCTGATGCTCAAGAACTAGCTCCCCAGCTAACCAGTCAAGCTTCTCGAAATTGCTCTGTTCATCGATTCTTTTGCCTCCAAACAAAACCGATTCCACATTCTTTTGCTTTAGCATCTCCTCAGCTACTCCAACCAGCATTTTCACATTGCTCCCACTCGGGTCTGTGTCTATGTTTGGCTTACAAGGTCCTAAACTCGACCCATTCGCCTACAACAACAACAATACCCATCACTTAGTAACTACATTATAACTCAAAATTTCACTCCATGGATCGCTTGTACAAGTACATTAACTATATACTAGATCTTGACCCGCCCAACCGGGCGGGTATTTATTTTATGTTTTTATTTTTTTATTTATAAATGATATATTTGTAATATTTAAACATAAATTTAGATTAAAAATTAAAATTTGTAGCTATAATAAAAATTAAAAGTTTAAAAAATATTTTGATATAAATTTTAAATTCTTAATTAAAATAATATAGAGATGGGTCATAATTTTTTCCAATTCCAAAATCTTAGCATTATTAATAAAAATAAAATAATTTATAAATAAATAAAATATATAAACATATTTGAAATTAAAATAAAATTGTTAAAAAAAATGTAACGCCATTGTTGTTTATTTCTATAGTTTGACCCGTGGCCATATAAATATTTGCTTTCACTTCAATTTTTTTCTTTGTTCTAATGATAATATCTCTCTCTCTCTCTCTCTCTATATATATATATATATATATATGTGTAAATTAATATGTATTACATAATTGTTAGTATAACATTTAAAAAAAAATTATTTATTACTTTAAATAATTATATTATGTAATTTTAATTGTCTATTATATCACAGTGTATCATATTAAAATCTAATATTTATAACTAATTGGACTTATATTATTAAAATGTTATACTAACAATTTATAAATAAAATATTTTATATTTTATTTATATGATATATAAATTGATTTTGATTTTGATGTGTGGTTTTTATTTTATTATTTTTATTAATAAATATTGAAAAATATTTAATGTTAACAAAAAATATATAAAGAAATTTATTTTGGTTAAGATTTATTCTATCAAAGAAATCTATTATTTAAATTAGAAAAATACATTAAATACTTAAATCTATCATTTAAATAAGGAAAAGACAAAATTCTCTACTATCTTTGTTACCAAACAAATTTTTTTTTAAAGACTCCTATCCCTATTACCAAACAAAAGCTTAAAGTACTTCTACTTTAATAAGATAGATAACACCAAACTATAAACCATATGGTTTTTATATATTACGTACCTGAATCCGAACGTAGTTGCTGCTGCGGCAGTGACCAAAAGCCATGGCCACAGCTTGATCAACCGTGTCGGCAGCACCGTCGTTCGAAATAAGAGCGGCGGGGCGAGACCAATGCTTAGCCGTCCACTTGATAATCCGATCATACTCATAGCTAACATCAAGCAACTGACCCATACCAAGAGACAACACAAGCAGATCCTCAGCCCCACGCACGAACGGAAACTCCTGCTTGTTATGCAGCACGTGCGTGATCGCAGCCGCCGTCGGATTACTCATAGCTAAACCACCACCTATCGCAACACACTTAGTCTTCCCATCCACCGATTCTATCTCCACCGGATCGAACACCCCCGGCTCAGCCCAAGTCGCTCTACAGACCTCCCAGAGACGAAAATCGTACCCGTCCGTCTCGAGCGCGTCGGCGCGTGAGAACAGAAACGGAGCTGAGCTTTTGAGGTCGTAGCAAGGTATGAGCAACGGTTTGAGCGTGTCCTTCAGAGTCAGCTCAGAGAAAGACTCTTTCATCACTCTCTTCAACTTCGCCGTACCCGACGACGACGACCCGGTTCTCATGACCCGTTTCATCAACGACGAAGAAGAAGAACCCGACCCGGACCCGTAAAGACCCTTCGCGTTTTTCGCAAGGAACTGCCACGTGTCCTCCGCCTTAAAGATCGGACGGTCACCGTCCCTCGACCCGAACAGCATCGCCGTGAAAATCCCGCCGACGCCGGAGCCGGCGGCGACGTCGAAGAAATCGGCGATGCGGGCGTTCGGGTCGCCCGACTTGGATTTGAGAGCGTGTTCTAGATAAGCCAAGGCCTTCCCGGGTATAATCCCTCTCATGCCTCCTCCGTCGATGCTCAAGATGCAAACTTTACCTCTCTGGTTCTTGACCGAACCGAGAACAGAAGAGTCAACAACAACAACCGGATTCACCGGTTCGGTTTCAGGTTCGGGTTTCGGGTCTTGGTGGTCGTACCCGAAGAGAAACTTGCTCTCGAGGATGGAGAAAATCTCGTAGCTGAGTTTGTCAGTATCCACGCTCGGCTCCTGCATATCCGTCAAGAGGCTGTTGTTGTTAATGTTATCATCATCGGCTGAAGCCTCCGTAGCCGCCGCCGCCGCGGCGTCTCCGCCTCTCTGTTTGATTAAGTGTTTGACGGAAGCCGTCGTGGTTCTTCCTCCGCTTGGTTTATTATTGCGTACTCTTTGCATGATGATTGATGGAGCAGAATCAAATCCAGTATTCGACAAGAAAAACCAATTCTTTTTTTAAACACGAGAGATTCAGACCAGACCAGTCGTCTTTGGTCAGAGAAAAAAAGAAGGTTTTGCCTTTCTCTTATTTTGCGCGGAATCTTCAAATTTTTCAACACGAGCTCGTCTTTTTGGAGAGAAAAGTAAAAGATTATATCTGAATCAGCTTTAAAAGGTTGAATCTTTTACTTTTACTGAAGAACAAATGAAACACTAAGAGAGAGAGAGAGAGAGAGAGAGAGAGAGATGAAGAAGAAGAGGAATAGAACAGGAGTTACAGAGGATGTCTGTCTTTGTATTGCACGCTTTACTTAAACCCACCCCCACCAAACTCAGATTGAAGAGAAAGGAGGAGGGCAGAGAAAACGCGGATTAATACAGAATGGAGAAAAGAGCAATAAATATTTATAATTATTATCTTTTTTTTTGTTTTTATTCTATAAACACAGATAAGTGTTGCAGTTTTGCCATTAAAGAGACTTGAAGTTGCATTCACTTTTATAGAGATTTTTACTTCTATTTTAAATGATTTTCAGTTTTTGTTTGGTTAAATGCTGATATGTTAGCAAAAATGTTAGAATTAATTCACAAATTTTCATACGGAATATCATTTAGGCAATTTCACATATATTAAAAATGATTAAAATACATTTAATTACATATGTTAGTATTTGAAATAAATAAATTTATTTATTACATTAATATTTTTATAATACTATTCAGTTGAAAATAGGCATAAAATACATTGAAATTTTTAAAAAGACATATTTTATGTAACAAGGAAAAATGATAAAATTATGTTTTTTTTAAAACATAGAGGGTATTAATATGAAAGCCTCCTACTTATTGTTACAAAAAAAAACCTCCTACTTACTCTAATAATACTAAGTTTTGGGCTTAGTGTTAATGTGTTATATTTACATATATACATGCTAATTGCTTTTTTCATATAAGACTTCAAAAGGTAATAATCAATTGTTTCTATTTTGCTTACCAATGAAATCATATAGACCGAAAAAGAATGTAAAACTTGAGACGTTACTTAGATTTGGAAAAGAAAGGTGTACTTGCAAGTATCACCTAATCTTTACGATGCCTCTCTGTCTTTCTTGTTTTAACATAAGTGTAACCGCTATGGCTATGGTAAAGATCAATGTAGACCTCCAAATGCAACGCTTAATACGTTAATATTTAAATGTCCTTTTCACCAATTTCTCTTACAGATGAAATGTAATCGAGAGAAATGAAATGCATACAATGAAAAACAATTAAAAATATATTTTCACCTTTACGGAAAAGAGATGTATAGTAGTATCTTTTAGTCGAAAAGAATCAATCAGAGACGTGTGTGGAGGGACTCTGAAAAAATATTTAACATTTTTAATAATCATTATATTATTTAGTATATGATGATAAAATCTGACAAGTCAAGAGTTTTATCGTGTTCTCTAATCTCTTTTCCAGTATTATCTGAAGTCTCTATTATTAGCTATGTCACATTTTTGTTATAATCAAATCGATTAATCCGTTTAATATAAACGTACACCTACACCATCAGAGTTCTGGATGGGCATAATGGAATTTAGGTTTAAGCTTTTATCTGATGTGTATCCTTTGTCTGTTATTGAGGGACCATCAAAAGATCCGGATAATTCAAAATATAAAACCGAAATCGAAAAGCCAACTTGTTTCCGAAGAACAAATATTGGTTTTGTTTTTTCTAAAAATCGCGTGAAAATGTTAGAATGATACTAGATGTTTTTATACAAGAAAATAATTTAATGTGTAAATAAAATCCGTGACAAAAAAAGAAAGTGTAAATAAAATCAATAAACCATAATTTCAAACTACTAACAAATAATTTTAAAAGTAAGACCATGAGAAGGTATTCCTATAGAGAGGACACATCCAAAAAGAAACCAGTGCAAAGGAAAGTAACTGGCCTTCTCTCTAGGTCAGTTAGGTTACTGTTGTATTCGAGCCAAACAGCTCAGACTGATCTTTGACTTGAGAAACCAAAATTCCCTTTTTTTTTTTAAACAAAATTCTTTAGTTATTCATTTCATAACATACAACATAAACACCAACAGTTTTTAAAAGAACAATACATTTTCTATCATGTATAGAAGACTCATCATCTATAGCCGGGGGGTTACACGTTCTGTTCCTTGCAAGCATCATCACAACTCATCCTTGGCTCCATCACTCTCGATCTTCTCATCAGCTTTCTTGGTCGTGATGACCTGTTCAGGTGTCGCTGAAGGTTTCGCAAGTTTAAACGGGACTGATGCGTGCTTCTTCAGGAACTTGTACAGTTCCACTACTGTACGGTCAACATCCACAGTGATCTGTTTTCAATAAAATCAACAGTTATAACAAGTAAAACACTTGCAAGTTGTGAAACAATGTTTGATATAAGTAAACAATCTTTGCTAACCGGATCGAAGCTCTTGTTTCCTCCAGGGAAGAACAGGATTGTTGGGAACCCATCAGCCTGAAACGTCAAGAGAATGAGACGGAGCAAAAAAAAATCCAGTCTCAAATTTGGTTGTTACTTGTTAATTAGTTACCTTTGCTCTAGGATGCTCATTGGTGGTACCATCCATCTTGGCTACAACTAGTGAGTCGATTCCCTTCAGATACTTGCCAAGCTTGTTGTAAGTCGGCTCAAACGATTGGCAGTAGCCACACCAAGGAGCATATATCTGTGATAGAAACTCACGCATTAGGTGGTACTTAATGCTAAGATGTGTAAACAAGACTCATAACGTTTCAACGTGGATATTACCTCAAGAAGAACATCCTTTGACTCGTCAAGAACAATCTCATCAAAATTGTTTCCCACAATGATCTTAACATCACCGTCATTCTGCTTTTAATAATTAGAAGCTACTGAAAATCAGTATGATGTAGCATGCCATGAAGATTTGAAATGTTGGAAGGCTTACGGTTTCAGGTACTGGATCTGACTTGTAGAATGGCTTCAGTTTGTCTGCTAAGAAATCTTCCGCAAGTGTCTGTTATAAAAGATAATATTAATCCGCAAAAATAAGTCGGTTGTTATAAATAATTCACCAAATAATGAAACAAGACGTCGTGAAACCATAAAGTTTCACAAGTAGAGCTGACCTTGATGTTGTTTACGGTCAATTCACCGTCCAGAATGAACTTCCTCATATCTTCATTTCCAGTGTATACAAGAACCTTGGGGGCGGTGCCGGTAACACCAAAGAATCCAGAAACTGCTTCTCCGTAATCCTCATTGTCCATTTGCACGTAAACAAAGACAAACTGCAGATAAACAGAGAGGATTGCCCTTCCACCACATCAATAACTATAATAACCATCCATCCACCTTCTCCTTCTGGTATATAATAATTCCAAGAGCACCGAAAAGTAAAAATATGTAAAAAAGTACCTTTCCCTTGAAGGACTTTGCGACCTCCCTCAGAGTGGGAAGGTGTTTCTCTGATTCATTTGCCGTAGCGAAAAGAATGAGCTGTCAAGGTTTTAAGAAATAAAAGTCAATCTCATTAGTTCATAGCAATGAATATGCGGAATATTCAAAAAGACAGAATGGTCTTTACTTGGTTTTTCACTGAGTTTTCGAAAATCAGTGATGCGCCTTCCCTGGTGAAGTTGATGACCAACGGAACTTTGTTGGCTGACACAAACTCTGATATAGCCGCCTTAGTGAAATTTGCATCTGTCAGAAAGTAGGACAGTGAGTGAAAGAGACAGATAGAGGAATAGAGAAAACCTAAGCAGCAAAAGAATAAAGAAGTGATATGTTTTGGAGGCTGGTGGGTCTTTTACCAAAACGGGCGAGTTTCTCCTCCTCCTTTTTCAGCAAAACTAAGGCAGGACGCTTGACATCGGTTGCGATTTCAAATAGCTTTGCAATATCAGAGCTTGTAGTTTGGTAGAAACTGAGATCGTCTTCCAATCTGGACGCAGCAGCCAGTTCTGCACTCTCTGACCCCTGAGCAAGAAAAATGGTAAAAGAAAATGTCAGAATAGGGTACTTTCACACTTATGAATGATACATCCTAAAACTCCACAGGGAAATTTTCTTAGCGATTAACATCTCCATTTCTTTTTCTTTCTCACTGAGGATTTGTTTTATAAAACTGATAAAATCACGAGGGAGAGCAGATAAACCACACACTGAATTCTGAAAGTTACATACCACCAAGGAGTCGAGCAAAGCAAGGACAACTTTAGGTTCAGCAGACAAAACACGCTCAGCCTCCTCTACTGTAGTAATGTTGTGGATGCTCGGACTGGCCTTCTTCTTCATCCAAGTCACAATCCCATCCCTACAAATTTAAGTCTTTTTTTATTATACTGAACAATAAAAAACTAACAGCTGAGAAACCAAATCAGATAGAAAAAATCCAAGGTCAAATGTCCTCTATCTATTGCACCAATCTCATGATTGACCTTCTTGCTAGATTCATGATCAACACTCTCTCTCAAATCAAACACATAGAATCTCTATTACATCAAAGCTAAACCTGATGATCACATCTCAAACTATTCATCTTATGCTATTAGTTGGCTAGATCTAACTCAAATTTTCCTAAACAGCAAGCAGACATCACTACAAAAAACAACAACATTGACTTACTTAGTCCTTTCTCCTTCATAGGTCTTACGCATCTCTCCGTCCACAAACAAGAACACAGTTGGGAACCCCTGAATCTCATACTTCTGAGCCAAATCCCCTTCCTCCGTCGCGTCAATCTTCGCCAGCGCCGCAACTCCCTTCAACTCAGTCGCCGCCGCCGCGTACTCCGGAGCCAGAGCCTGGCAAGCGCCGCACCACGGAGCGTAGAACTCCACCATCGCGAAGCTACTGTTCCCGACGAACTCGGTGAAGTTGTCCTTGGTCAGCACCGCCACGTCTTTCTCGTCGACGATCGGTAACTGAGGCTCTTCCTGGTGGTGGTACTCGCCGCCTCCTTCGTGCTCTCCGTGATGGAACTCTCCTCCCTGCTCGAGATCCTCGTAGTTCTCGAAGTCGCGGTACTGATCGTGGTGCGCGTGATGTTGTTGTTCCTTGGACTCCTCCGCGGCGAGGAAAGCCAGCTCCTCGTCGAGATCTGAGCCGTTCGGTGCATTCTCTGCGCGCGAGGTGGCGAGAAGAAGGAAAGAGAGGAGGAAAAAGAGAGAGATGCTTGTGGACGACGCCATTGATGTTACGATCGGATCACGAAATGGATTTGCTTAGCTTAGACCCGAGTGAGAGAGAAGAGAGGGTTTTGGGTTTTTATATTAATCAAATTATTAATTTAATGCAAAAATAATCTCTGCCACGTGGGAGATCCGTATTTGTCGCCCGAGAAGAGGCATCAAATGAGTGAGCGCCACGTGGCTAGTGTTAGTCACCGTTGACTAGGAAGAGGTGGGAAGGTCGTGCCTTCAATGGTCAGACGTGCGTAGTGCAACCAAGGAAGTGTTATTATTTTTCTAAGTGGATTGACTTTGATACCAAAAGTTTGTTAACTTGCTTGATTATTGATTATACTTAAAAAAAGAGTGTTATTACAATCGTAAGTGATCTCTTATATTACAGCAGCTATTATCTGATTGATTCAAACTGAAAAAGAATATTTATGGCATATTCTTTCAATCATGAACACAAATAGAAATGCAAAATGAACATTGCATCGGTGTCACAGTGATCATCGGTCTACACCAATCGTTCCGACCGATCAAGTAGGCAAAAAAAAGTGCAACTAGATGAGCCGTATGACTTGGCGCGAAAGGGTACAGTAAATGAATTGAGTGATAGTGTGATACATGAAGAGTTGATTACATTATGGGACACAATATCACTTTCTCTTTCATTCAGGGACACATTCAACATGTGAAACACTTTCCCTTGGCAGTTTGTGTGTGTTATGACAACAATGCCCTTAATGAGAGCAATAATACATTGTGTTCTAATAATGTGAACCGGTTTATTAGTTTGGTCTTTGTTTCCTCCGAGATATTATGTTGGTTAGGTTTATAGATAGAGCTACCTTATTTTTGACTATTGGATGCTTTAAATCCGAAAATCAAAATTAAAAATTGAAGATTATGGACAAGATTGTCTAAAACAATTGTGTGGACATGGACATAAAATATAGAGAATACATGGACATAAAACTGAAAGTTGTTGACAAGATTTTGTTTTACAATTTGTAAAACAATTTTGTGGATATGAACATAGAACATAGAGAATACAGAAAAGTAAAAGTTGTGGATATGAAACTAAAATTTGTGGACAAGACATTGATGAATCTGAATCACAGCATATAAAAACTCCACAACTATGGCGGATCCTGAGCAAGGATCCATGGCGAATCATTGTGGACAAGACATTGATGAACTCACCCAAAGCGGATCTCGAGCTTATCCATGGCGAATCATTGTGGACAAGACATTGATGAACTCACCCAAAGCCGATCTCGAGCTTATCCACGACGAATCCCGAGCTCATCCACTAGCTGAAACTCCATCTCAACTACCTCTGGAGATTGCGTCCACGACGTCCTCGTCCATACACATCACATGTACCCTTATTAACCGTCCACACACAATCCATCCACGTCCACACACAACCCATCCACGATTCAAGAGTTCAGATCTTCGACATAAGTAGGCATAAGTAGCCTCAGTCCAAATCGCAGTGCTAGCGAAAGCTCCAGCTGGTAACTCTCCTCCATCTGTTGCGCTCGTCTTCACAGATGACGACCCCCCCTCCCAACTGAGTGATGCCATCTGAATCCTCAAATCTCCTCATACTACAAATTAAAAAATAAAACATATAAGATTCTTGGGGGCGAAACTGATTCATATAGGCAACAACTATAAATTTAAACAAAAAAATTGAGAACTTTACCTTGTATGTCGGCAACTGATGATCTTGGGAACAAAGATGTGTGGAGGCTGTGGATATGAGATAATGGCACCGAAACAGATACCACTGACTAAGTCAAAATAAATAAAAAACAGTGGAGATTGTGATTCCATCAAGAAAGGGTTTAACGCACTCCATCATCTTTCTTCTCCATAGCTTGGTTTCAAGCATCTTCTTCTTCTCCGTAGCTTTGTTTCTCCGTAGATTGGTTTCTTCTTTTCCATAGCTTGGAACTCTAAACAGAGACCAAACCAGATTCAAGAAAGATCAAACCTTTAGAATCCAGTCCAGAGCTTGGTTTCTAACATGTGGCTTCCAAGCCCCAAAACACAATCTATTGAGGTAATCAGCTTTTGGCAAGAATTTAAATTCCATCTCCAACATCTCTCTGACCCATCTTCTGATGCTTCTTCGAGAGCTTGACTGAGCTTTGTATTCATGGAGCCGCCATGAGTTCTCGAGAGCTTTCCTGAGTTTTTTCTATTTCGCCATGGTTCAAGAAAAAGCAGAAAGATTAGTGAAAGAATGAGAAAGATGAAAAAGAAAAAAATAAATCAGAAAATTAGGGTTCATGTATTTAGGAAAGTAGTTTAGATCTGAGATTAGAAAGAGAAGGAAGAATTTCTAGATCCGGTTTGATTTTCTGGTTTGGTTCCTTTAGTATAGGGGTATTGAAGTCTTTAGCTAGGCATAATGTGTCTTCCAAGTGCAATGTGTCTTAACGTGATATATGAAACTCAAAAAGTGTCTTGGGATGTAATAAATTCATACATGAAAGGATGTGACCCATCATTGACTTAAATATATAGACGTTATTCGTTGTGTACTCTGATTACTAGGGACATGAGAAGAAGAAAAAAAACACAAATCTATCAAAACAAAACTTGATCAAGCATCATGCAATCCAAAGAAGACGTTTCTAACTCCAGGGTTTGCAACTTGATGAGAGACTCTTGATCGCAGCAGTAGAACATGGACCAATTATAACACTTCATCTATATGGCAAAGATAATGAAAAAGGCCTTACAAGTCCTTCAACGGGAACCCTTCTTCAATTCCTCTCTCCATTATCGTTCTCTACACCCAAACATAACAACAATACATTCAGTTAAGTTTACCTGGATTCATTCCAAAGGCATTTATCCAAAAAAATGTATAGTCAATTTCTAGCTCAAAGGCAACAATGATGTAAGAGTAGTAAAGTATACCTGGATTAACTCAGTGATCATTCCAGGTCCTTCCTTAAACCTTTTCTCCTTCCATTCAATCTCCTCTGGTTTGCTACAAGCCAATGCCTCCAATGAACCAACCGGTACTTTAATCGTCCCAACGTGCTGCACAATCCTCAGACTACCTGCGCACAAAAGAGTTCTTATGATATTTAAAACATGCATCATCTTTACCTCAACAACAATAAGTATGTGAACTGTTCAGAATATATCATAATGGTTATAGAAAGATATACTTGTAACAAAGGCTTCTTCCCAAAGCTCACGCTCAGACCACGAAGGTGCTCTCTCGCAGTATGGTATCCCTTTGCTTAAACACACTCTGACAAGAATTTAGCGAAAAACTTTTACTCATTGATCATGAACAGACTGTAAAGATGTTCAACTTTTCTTTTCTTACTCGATGACAACCTCTCTTATAACTCCTGGGAGCACACCATCAGTTACAGGTGCAGTCTGCACTTCAAACTCGCCCAAACTCTCCCCGTAGAGACTATCAGATGATGACTTCTACAATGAGATCCAAAACATCAAATCATACGTGCCCTTAAACAAAACACTAAGAAGAAACTCAAAAAGCTTTTCTCTGTACCCTGCGGCAAACCACGAAGAAGTTTGTGACGCAACCCTCCAGCAAATGATCACCATCGTTGGACAAAAGAAGCTCAGTAGTCAAAGGAGGTCTAAACTTCTCCAGAGGCTTCCTCAGCCTACCTAAACCACAACCCACAAGCTTAATCCCTGAAACTAAGCTATCAGAATCCTTGAACGAGCAGAGAGAGAGGGAGCACAATACCTTACCCAGTCCGAGTACTTAGCAGCAGCAACATCTCTTCCACGACCAACCAAAGCCAAACTCGCAGCCCTGTCACCAACACCTAACGAGTACCCACCTATATGCAACCACACATCTAGACAATCCACAACCTTTTCATCCTCTAACCTACTCAACTTCTCCACGTCACCAGTAACAAGAACCGTCACAGCTAACTCTTCCCCACAAAGTCTCCCCCTTTCCTTCGCCACAAGGGATCTCAAAGCCTCGCTCATAGACCCATTCACTAGATCGTAAACACTCGACTCACGAACCGAACGATTCATCATCAAAAACCGCGACGATGATGACGACGACGACACCGAGCTGAACAAAAGCTCGGGCTTTGAATCCAAAAGGATACGAATCGAGCTGGAAAGTCTCTTCATATGTCTCTCCCAGAACAAGAAACTAGTGCCACTGTCTATCGTTCTCGTCGTTGTATAAGCCCCGGGGAGAGACTGAAGGAAAGTAGCGACGGGAGGAGGAGCCTCCAGAACGACGCCGTTGTGGTAGAGAAACCTGCAATTCGACATTTTCAAGTCTCTCTTGTGCTTTGGGTAAAATGAAAGCACATCTCTTTAGTTAGATATATAAAAAAAATTAAAAATGGAAAAGGCCGAAACGACGTCGTCGTGAGGGTTCATTAGATTTAGACTTAGGGTTTAAGCCGTTTCGTTCTTCTCCGATCATCTTCTTCTTCCTCTTGCTCAGTATAAGCTGAGATAACAAAGAGAAAGGTGAAAAATGAGATCTTTATTAGCTTTCAGAAAAATCCGACCACCGTTTCTTCTTCTTCGTTGCTTGATATACAACAAACCCTTTTGCTCACAGTCTCGCTTTCCTCCCTCAGAATCTGACAATCCAAGCCCACAAGCTAACGGATCCGCTCTCGACGACAATCTACTCACCTCCTCGAATCTCTCGACTGCAAAGTCCGAACATCAAGACGAGGCGCGTGTAATCGACGCGCTTCTGGACCGGAGGAACGACCCGGAATCAGCTCTCCGGTTCTACAACTGGGCTAGACCGTCGTGGCGCGGTGGGAGTTTCGAAGTCAGTGACTCCTTCTGGTTACTAGTTCACATTCTCGTTAGCTCTCCCGAGAGCCACGGACGCGCACGTGACTTGCTCCAACGGCACGTGTCTTCGAGCAGTCCAACGGCGATGCCGAGAGTGTTGGTCAGTAACTTAGTGGAATCAGCTAAGTCGTTTGGGTTTGAAGTAAAGTCGTTACCTTTCAGTTACTTGTTGAATGCTTATTCCAAAGAGAGACGGACCGATTACGCTGTGGAGTGTATTAGTCTTATGATAGAGCTAGGTTTGGCTCCTTATATTAGATATGTGAACAGTACTTTAAGTGCTTTAGTGAGGAGGAACTCAATAAGCGAAGCTAAGGAGCTGTACGGTAAGATAGTTTCTACTGGTCTTGTGGTTGGTGATAAAGCCACTGCTCATCTACTGATGCGAGGTTGCTTGAGAGAGGAGAAACCCGAGGAGGCTTTGGAGTTTTTCAAGGAAGCTATCGAGAGAGGAGCGGAGGAGCCGGATGGTTTGCTTTATAGTCTCGCGATCCAGGCTTGCTGCAAGACTGGGAATTTAGGTATGGGGTTTGGTTTGTTGAGAGAGATGAAGGAGAAGAAGTTTTGCGTCTCGCAGGAGACGTATACTTCTGTGATTGTGGCTTTGGTGAAGCAAGATAAGGTGGAGGAGGCGGTTAGGTTGAAGGATGAGATGTTGAGCGATGGGATACGGATGAATGTGATCGCAGCGACGAGTCTGATCAAGGGACGTTGCAAGAACGGGGACTTGGGTGGTGCGTTGGATATGTTTCGTGAGATGGAGAAAGAAGGGCCGTCTCCGAACCGTGTCACGTTTTCGGTTTTGATAGAGTGGTTTAGTAAGAACGGGGACATGGAGAAGGTGCTTGAGTTTTACAAGAAGATGGAAGCTTTGGGTATAACTCCTTCAGGGTTTCAAGTCCACTCGGTGCTCCAAGTGTGTTTGAAAGGTAAGAGACCGGAACAGGGACTGAAACTCTTTGAAGAGTACTTTGAAACCGGTGTTTCAAACATCTTCATATGTAACAGTATGTTGTCCTGGCTGTGCAAGCAAGGTAAGATAGAGGAGGCTAAAAACCTGTTGAGGAAGATGGAGAGTAGAGGTCTTGCACCTAATGTAGTTTCTTACAATAACGTGATGCTTGCCCTCTGTAGAAAGAAAAAGATAGACTTGGCTCTTACTGTCTTTTCAGAAATGCTGGAGAAGGATATAAAGCCTAACGACTACACTTACTCCACTTTGATCGATGGGTGTTTCAAGAATCGTGATTTTCACAGCGCTTGGGAAGTCATCGGTCAAATGAACTCTTCCAGTATCGAAGTCAACGAGGTTGTATACCACACGGTTATCAACGGTTTATGCAAATCTGGTCAGACTTGTAAAGCAAGAGATATGTTGGAAGATCTGATGAGAGAGAAGTGGGTTTGTATTGGTTGCATGAGTTACAATACCATCATAGATGGATTTATCAAAGAGAGTAATATGGATTCTGCGGTTGCAGCTTACAGAGAGATGTGTGGCAATGGTATTTCACCAAACGTGGTGACTTATACCTGCATGATGGATGGGTTATGCAAAAACAGCAGAATGGATCAAGCACTGGAGATGAGGAAGGAGATGAAGAGTAAAGGTCTGAAACTTGATGTTCCAGCTTACGGCGCTCTTATCGATGGGTTCTGCAAAAAGGGTAACATGAAAAGTGCATCTGCTCTGTTCTCTGAACTCTTGAAAGAAGGGTTGAACCCAAACGAAGCTGTTTACAACAGCTTGATATCTGGATTCCGTAACCTTGGAAACATGGAAGCAGCGCTTGATTTGTACAAGAAAATGTTGAAAGACGGTCTAAGGTGTGATCTGCGTACGTACACAACACTGGTCGATGGGTTGTTAAAAGAAGGAAACTTGATCATGGCCTTTGGGTTGTACACAGAGATGCAGGGGTTGGGTATTGTGGCTGATGAGATCATGTGTTCGGCGATTGTAAACGGTCTTAGCAAGATGGGACAGTTTGTGGAAGTGGTTAAGATGTTTGAGGAGATGAAGAAGAATGATGTGACTCCGAATGTTTTTATCTACAACGCGGTGATTGCAGGACATTTTAAAGAAGGGAATCTTGATGAGGCTTTTAGAGTTCATGATGAGATGCTTGATAAGGGTCTTGTACCTGATGCTGTTACATTTGATATTCTAGTGAGAGGGAAATATGGAGAATCTCAACCTATTGGTGTAGAAAGTCTGTAGCCACATAATTTACTTATTAGTTTAGCTTTGGCTGCTCAATAATCTAGCTGAGTTTATTAAGCTTTTTGGAGGGGTTACAAGAATGAATTAGTCTATTACTTTCCCTGCTTTGCTTCTGATCAGCTTTGATCCATAAGCAATGGGTTTGCTTTGTCAATTTATGGCATAGTTGTGCCTATGAAAGGTCAAGCTTTGACCTTGGAACTTATTACACTGTTGCATTCCTAGCTAGTGTTGTGAGTCTTGTGACTGTTGTCTTTCCTTGGGAACTACTTTCTGAACAGAACATTTCCTCTCATGTAAGCCTTGACAAAGCAACTACTCTGTACAAACCTTTTTGGGATTTTGATATTATGGAACCAAATGTTAAATAAGAATGAGTACACACCTTACTTTAAACAACATATAATATCGATGTATATGTTATTACAAAGTACATTTCATGCACAGAAATAAAATAATAATAACAATTGAGAACTGAAGAAAAAGGAAAGCTTTGTAAGAGAATATTTAACATTAGAAATTAGTGTAAGGAGTTCAATTATCTTAATAAGCGAGGAAAAAAATTATCATAATTCTTATATTAAAATTTTGCATATTGCCAGTTTTTTTGGGGTCTAAATACTGCCAGTTTTTAGTAACCTATAATTGGATTTTCATTTTATAAAATGAAATTCCACAAAAAAAAATCTCAAAAAAGTTAACTGCTAGTTTGATGAGAAATATGATAAATAATTTTTTTTTTCCATTCGTTTGTATATATCTCAAGGTATTTCTATTCCATTATTCCACTATTCTTTCTTACAGCTTAAACCATTATCTTAGAGTCCACAATCCAATTAGTTTAAACAATTATAACTTATTCCGTACATGTTTTCAAAACGTTCCCATATTCTTTATAGAAACGGAAACGGCCAAGAGAAAAGATAATACTATACTTGTGAAGAACATTGAAACACTCGTCATAATTCACAACATTCTATTTTTCTTATAATCAATTATTGCAGTCACATCCTCGTGATAACGAAGTTTGGCACATACTCGACTTGAAGTTAGAACAAATACTTTCAATATTTCTCACTCATTAAGTAAAGAATTAAATTTATGTCCGATATACAAAAATCAGAAGAAAAAAAAACAAAGTACTTAAAATAGAATGTAGATCAAATTTATGGATCAAAACTAGTAGACATGGAGGAAGAGGATGTGGTCATGGTGATAAAAGGGAATCCTGATGATGCTGCAACTGTCTTTAAAGGGGTCATGGTCGTCACTGGTAAATAGATCGATGATTGCTTACTGAATAAGCCCATCGTTGATTGGTTGATACCTTTATAGTAGTCCCTTGTTGTCAGCTTTGTATTTTGCGACGATGATGAAAGACCAAGGCTTAGTTCAAGATCGTTGTGAGCATTTCCTGAAGAAAAACAAACAAAAGTTAATGGATTAGATATGATGCTCTATATTATTCGTTACTATAAGTTTCTAAAAGACCAGCCGGCTAGGGTTTGCTTGATCTAATCAAAAGTAAATTTGATATTTATGGTAAGGGTTATATAAATTGGTTTCACCTAACTTCATCAATCAACCTTACAGTAGATATACGTAAACATTGTGGCCCGTACTTGTCAATTACCTTTAATATGAACACCAGACTTCATGACTCCTCCCTTTCCCAACTCACTGTATTTGATCGCTGCTGCATCCCATCCCCTGTGAATTTTCATGCACATATATATCTCAGAATTATTTACAACATAAGAGTAATAAGGTTCGTACACAGCTTCATAACAGTTTTGTTTAGTGTGCCTAATTTTTAAATAGATCATGTTAATTAACCATGTAGATATCTCAACAAAATGAGTAAGAATGGTACTAAGATTAGTATTAGATTGTATTTTATAAACAAAGTCTGAAATATAAAGTTCTTATTATAATAAAACTATTTGTTAAATTAACGGATTTCTTTTTGAAATTATTTTCAGTTATAGAATCTATTGTAATATCATTTATAAAGGATCATATAAAAAAATTGAACAAAAAAGGCAATGATCATACTAAATAATAAAGACATGTGATATGATCAGCTGACTGGAAACCAAAAATAAATCCTTCAAAATATATAAAAAAATAAATTTAATGTAATTTTCTTATAGCAACTGTGAAGCTTCGTAGAGCTAGAAAAAAAAAGTGAGAGTAGGCTTTTCAATGGCAAGCATGCTATAGAATAAAACAAATGGAATATGGATGAACAGAAGATAAGTGGTTAGAGGAATATTGCCATTCCGTTCATATTCCATCCGCCGAGTTGAATGTGTTTTCCAAAATTCTATATGTTATATAGTAAAATTCAGCCAACTTACTTAAGTAATCATGCAATACTTGTAAACTTGTTTGAGTTAAACCTTTTAAATTCGTAACTAAGCATCTCCAAAGATTGCACGTGTGTAAAAAAATATTTTCAATGTTTTTTTAATGAAGTATTTTAACATAAGATTAGACAAAAAAAAAAAAAAAAAAAAACATAAGATTAGATAATTAAGAGTAAATGTACCTGTTTTGGAAGAGATGAATCTGATCTTGATGAGTTTTGAACTGGGTGCATTTTTGAAGAGTCAAGCCTTTGTATTTAGAACTTCCTCTTCCGAAACTCGCACTCTCTCGCCTAAGTGTTTGCACGAACTCCACTTTATTTAAATTCTTCATCTATATGTAATTGATAATTCAAGATCCATAATTAACTTGACTGACGAAAAACAAAAAGATACAAACAAGTAACCCAAATTCATATATTTCAAGGGACATATTTATCACGATTATATATAATATACACTTAGATGGTTAACCTTATCGAGGTCTTGTTTGTAATCCTCCACGACGAAGTTGATATCTGCGTCGAGACCACGGAATTTGATAGCAGCTCGGTCGTAGGCCCTGGTATATATATTCATATTCATTTATTAATAATCAAATATTTTTCTAATGTATTTTCAACGAACAATCATGTGTATATTTTGACAAAATCAAAACATAACAAAACAATGATTAATGCACAAATAATATGTATCTTACCCAATTTTAGCAAAATAAAATAATAATATGTATCTTATGTCTGTATTTGTATATCAAATTTCTTTTACCTTGCTGCTGCGTAGGCAGTATCAAACCCACCTGTTTAAACAGAAGATTGGGTTAAAACATTAAGAAAAATAGATTAATAAATTATCAACAAGTTGTGTTGGATAGAACAGCAACCTCGTTGCAAATATGAGGAAGAGGGTCTCAACGAAACATAAAATGATTAAATATTGAGAAGGTATCTCAATATTTAACCATTACATATGATTTTCTATTTATCTCTTTTTTAAAATAAAATTTCCATTTTTCTTTTGTTGAAACCCTTTTTCATATTTGCAATGGAAATGAGCTGTAATAGTTTACTTATGTTTTGTCTTTTACAAAAGTTTTTTTTTTTTAGCATTTAGCACTAGTTAACGGATGTTGTCAGACAAGATATAAAAGTAAAACTTACCACAAAATATGATAAGTTAGAAATTCATCGTTTATGGCTACATATAGACACACACGTACTTAAGAAGACCCAATAATTAAATTCTTTTTTGATGTACTTACCCAAATAAACTTGCTTTCCGCAATCCCTACAAATCGTCAAGTCCAAGAATCAAAATTAGAGATTCATATAGCAATAATTGAGTAAAATTGATTATTTAAAAAAAAAAAAAACAAACTGATATAATTTTTAATTAATATTTTTTTAAAAATTAATAGTATAATTTTGGTTATACCAAATATGAGATTCCCAACGACCGGTGCGACGGTAAAAAGTGACGCCACGATACTGGGAGCTTCGTGACCTTGGTCCTCTTCTGCTCTTCTTTACCGCTTGCTGCTTGTTCCTCTGTAAAGACGACAGTCTCAACCAGTGACCGTCGTCTAAGGAGAACTCAATGTTCCGGCGAGCATCAGCCACGGGGAAAAGATCTCCGGTTTCTTTAGAAGGAGGAGGAACGACATCATCGTCACGTTTGATAATTCCAAAGGTGATGAAAGCTTTGCCGGCGGCGGAATCTTTGGAAGATGAGGAGGAGGAAGAGATGTTAGATTCTTCTTCACCGGCCGCTGAGACTAATGGTACTTTCCGATCTTGATCTTCTCCATTGTTAGAGAACATACCAAGACTGAGATCCAACATGGTCGTGTTCAAACGGCGTCGTATTGTAATGGTGTTTTCTTGTTCCGGTGAGATTAGAGAGAATAGATGAGAGAGAGAGGATAAGTGGCAAAATGGAGGGGGGAGAGAGAGGGTTCTAAAAGAGGGAAGAAAAAGAACGTGGGACGTGTTCACTGTGAAGGTTGCATTGGATACACTTGCCCTTTATTGGCCTTTTCAACTTTAATTTTTAAATTTTTTAAAATAATAATAAAAATGTACTTGCCTTGCCTATGTATCCAATATAGTATATGTTAGTTTTATTGTTGCTAATTAAATATTATGGGAGCCGCAGAGAGGCTGTACGATGAGGTTTACGCTTTGATTTTGTAAACTGAATCAACGCATTAGTATAATGTAATTTTTTTATGACAAAAAAAAGTATAAGTGTAATTTTTTTTAATGATCTGTTCCCATTTAATGAACTCGATCTAGTTCAAATCATGAACATATAATACCATCAAATAGGTAAAGAAGTTAAAAATGTTCATGAGTATAAAAATAGGGAGGCTGTTGTAAGTTGTAACCTTCTAGTTCTAATCAATGTGTTGCTGGTCTATCAGGTTTCTTTGGGTTTCAGGTTCAAACCAATTGTAGTACGAAATGGAAAATTATAAACTTAAAAGTCCGGAAATTTCATCGCAATACAAAGAGTTCTAGTTCTAGGTACAGACTTCGTATATATGTTACAAAAATACTTTTAATTTCCCGTACAACATTATTACTTGGTTCTCTTATATATTTTACATCTTTTGAGTTTTGATCAATTCATGTAGAATTTTTTTAAAACCCCAAGTACCATTTAGAGTTTAATTTAGTGATATTTTAATATCAATAAAATCCAAAGTCAAACCTTAAAAGAATGTATGTATATTGCGGTTGGTTTGAAGAGGTTTATAACTTTCTATGTTTGTCTAATTCTTTAAAATATCATAGTTTTTATTGCCGAAGAAATTGTTAATGCATGATTGATTAATGTAGAAGTGTCTGTAATGTTATAAGTTATCAAATTATTATAAGTTCTTAATTAGCAAGTGTACGTTATTTAAGTGCGAGTCTTATTGTCGACAAAAATAAGAGAGGACAAAGTAAGATATATAGTGCCGTCAATAACAAAATACAAAAAGTCAACCTATGAATCTTTCAGCATCCTACTAGCAATATGAGCAAGCGAAAGAGTTCATAACAAATCAGCCGATTTATTGCCTATGTTAGTTTAAATTTTAAAACGACAAAAGCAAATGTCTACTTACTTATACTTAACTATTAAATTAATTAGCATCATATGCGTGGATATAATTATGTCGATCATGGTAAATCATAATCCAAACAATCCGTTCATTTTGATGTATGCAATTGCAAAAGTAACTATTTGCCCTATTTTATGTTCATAATAGGAACAAAATTAGCAGTACCATAGCCTAGCTAGTGGCAATATAATGTGGTTTTAGTTTAGTCACTTGTTGGTGAAATCCCTAGCCGTAAAAAGAGAAAAAAAAGAGATTTTTTTTCAGTTCCGACATCGGTTTGTTTAATCCTTTTTACATTTTTTTTGGGTTCTGTTTTATTTATAGACGTTGTTTTATTGTCAATTTATTTTGAATCTGGCAAGGTTTTTTTATTGTTCTTTTGTATGCTTCTTCCAATTGGTTTGGAAAGACAAAACTTTAAGTTCGGTTGAACTGTTTAAAAAAGGTAATTGACAGATCTACTGCGGATAGTAGCGACGGATCTTGCCGGCTTCAATTGTTAATGGTTCTTTACTCTATGGTGATGGAGTTCTTGCTACAAATTATGGTTACTTCGAAATGCACCATGAAGTTCTATAGAACGGTAATCTCTTTGACTCTGCTAATAGAGTAAAATAGAGAATTGTCTTATCTCGGTAACTTTTATATGAAAAATCTTTAGTCATTCGTACGTAAAATATATGTGTTAGTTTATTTTAGATCCTTACTGGTGTATCTCTTTTCTATGTTGTTTTGTTGGTTCTCATTATTTAGAATTCTTTGCTTTAAAGACTTAATAATACAATTCGGTAAAAAAAAAAGAAGGTTTAGTCACTTGTTATACAATGATGGCATATGTATAGCATTACCTGATTAAGATGCATGCAGCATGCAGCGCTAAATAAACAAAGAGGCTACCCAAGACAGGGATGTCATTAAGGTCTTACACAAACTCCATTAACAGATCCCTCTCTTCTCAGCATTTGGTACGGTCTATTAGAAATTAAAATCTTATCAAAATTAAGTTAGGTAATTAATCTTTGTATTATCCTACCGTCAGTTCCTCCTTTCTCTTACTATACTTTTTGGTTCATAATGAAAAACCTCATACTTTTTGGTTCATAATGAAAAACCTCTCTGAAGCTATTTTTTGCGTTTAATTAGGTTAACCTTTTTAACAAAAAGTAACATTAATAATCACAAACGTCCACTGACCAGCAACTAATGATTATCAGTGAAATTATGTTCTCCGTAATAACGTATTTAACACAATTTATCGCAGAACTTTTGCGAATAGCGACAAATTTTGCGTTGTTGTTCTATTGTTTTCTTTCTATAGTACTATTGTTTTTGTGCTCAAGGTATATGCCAACAAAACTATAAAAAAAATCCCATGACATAACTAAACTAAGAAAATTAGACATGAAGAATTCATATATGCATATTTTGATTTTCAGAAATGTGATTAACGATGAGGCAGAGCAGTAGTAGACGGGATAAAGTGGCTAACATCCAATAAAACACTATACCAAGTATCTTATGAAAATGAAAACAATTTTGTAAATTTGTATAAATCATGATCAAAGTATAAGAAAGGTTTTCAATCACGAATCATATAAAATTCAAGATATTCGCTTCCTCCCTTCAAGCATTCAATTGACAACAAATCTTATCAAGTACTCAACCGGTCCACATATATTATACGTTGCTTTATGTAGCGACCTACCATCACCGTTCCTAAGTAATAATCAGAGGTCAAGTTTTTCTTTCTAATTCATGTCGTTTTGGCATTTAGCGACATCAATTATTAATACATAGGTCCCTCGTGTGATTCCAGTATGAAAAAATCTAACGGTCAGGGATTTTTTTTGTACTTTGTGATCTTGGATCTCGCCCTACATATCTACAACGTGTGAAATATTTGTTTCTCTGTACGCGTCACTTAAAGATTCAGGACAACCCTTTCTCTATCGTCTTTTCTTTCGTCAAGATCAATCAGCCATTTTTCGAAAATAAAGACTATTAATTAAGATCTACAGTATCATCTTTGGAAAAATATCAAATAAATTAGTCAAGCGAGCAGATTTCGTGTCATATATCAAAGATTTATATTCTTTTTCAAGAAATTCAAACTATGTTATATAAATTCTTACTACCTTTTTTATCAACAAATTCTTACTACCTATTTATTAATTTAACCATCGAAGTATATACATAAATTCAACTGGGCCTGAATAAATAAAAGGATCCAATTATTAATAATAAATAAAGTTAGGACTTGGAAAACAAACCTAACAAAATATCAAAGAAGTGATTAAAACTGGAGTTATCGTCTTGATTTATTACCATACACGAAATATATATTTTTCTTTTGACAGCAGAATTTATATAATAATTATATATATAAAAGAAAATATCATAACTTTCATTATAATCATTTTGTTTAAAATACATTAACTGTTTTGGAAAGACCTTTTTATATTAGTGGTATCAAAATGAGTTATAACTCATGACTTGGTTTAGCTCAACTCGATTTTTCATGAATACATATATTCTCTATTTTTAGGTTCATTTAATAAACGAGCTGAATGATCGAATTTAAATTAAATTATGAGTTATATGAACGATCTTTAATAAACATGAGATAACTCATGAATTTTTCGTTTTTATATTTTATATATATATATATATATATATATATATATATATATATATATATATATATATATATATGATTTCTATTTTTCTTATGTAAGAAAAAATCGTTTCTATAATAATCATATTAATTTTCCAGAATTAAAATGTAAAACCAAAAGGTAATAAATATATATAAAATGTAGAAAAATATTGATATCAATCTTCACATCATATATTTTTAGAATTAAAATACTTTCTTAAAACGCTCATGCGGAATATATATCTTTACGATTTGAATTGATGAAGAATTTGAAGATGAATCATTACAAGACTTTTATGTCAAATATATTTTTAGATCACTCATTTAGCTTTGATTTAATATATTATTAGGTCTTGATTTTATTCAGTACTTAATATAAATTTTAAATTATATTATAAAAATATTATTCTATATATTATTTTAATTAATTTTATTATTTTTATTTTATTTATATTTGATCGCGAGTTACCTCATTTAACTCATGATCTAAATGATCTGAGTTCAGGTTCATATATTGAAATTCAGATGAGTTGAAATAGTTCATGAAAGACTTGAGCTCACGATGAGATGAACTGAGTCGAGTGAGGTATCTCATTTTTAGACCCTTACATGTTTGATATGAAATTTTAAGAAGATTGTAAAGTCTTGGTAAATGTTTTAAAGCTATTGTGGGTTAATAAACAAAAACTAAATTTAAAGTGTAATTTTTTGCAAACCATGTAATATTTTTAAATATTTCTTTTATTAATTCATTCGAGAAGCATTGAATTTTAGTATTATTTGTTAAGACATACAAATCTGTAAACTAAATTTGGAGTATAGACTTGAAGAAATAATCAACACATATTATTAAATTTTAACCATTCTTACACATTCATCCATCAATCTTTTTGTAATGGGATTGAATCTTCAATTCCAACTAGTTGGAGGAACAGAAAGATAATCTATACCACAACATAAACAATTGTTTTTTCCAATAGAAAAAAACAAAACAATTAAGTAAATGTATATAGTCAATGAAATAAAGAATAAGAGAGAGGGTGTGATGTTTACACGTCGAGGTCCAAAATCAACAATGGGTCCAATATGCCAACTAGCTGCTATTTTATTTATTTTGAGTAAGAGAGAGAAACCTTAATGGAGACAGAGGGACAGTGGGGTTACGTCAATTGTCACATATTCAACCACTCACCAATCTACATCTCTTATTCAATAATTTTGATAGATTTGATGATAAGCTGTTTAAAAATCTCAACCGTTCAATTTATCCACATTTGCAAGAAAACATAGTTTAAGGAATCTATCCTTTCCTTATTTGGTAAGACTGTTATTGTTCTTTTTCCACCAGGAGATATCTCTATATTAGGTAAAATCGTAAAAGTAACTTTCAATTATTTATATAAAGTAACTTGCAGTGCAAAATAAACTAAACTCTTAGTTATTTTTAATTAACCATAATCATAATCCATTTTGAAGTCACGCACTCCCAACGTTTTAGTTTTAAGCTCTAAAAATTGAGCTGTTTTTTACGGATCTAACTTTTTTTATGGTTGTGTCAATTATGCTATTATTAATTATACTAATCTAGCATAAATAAACTTTCGTTTCCATCGCATAGTACATTATCTATGTATAATTTTAACTAATTAACCATGCAAATAGGTGTACGTGTTTAATTACAATATCCATGCCGTGGGAGGATCTAAATTTTTTGACAATGTATGCGAGTGAGAAACGATTGCTCAGATTAATAAATATGGGGGTCGGTTGTTGGTACAAAGATAAATCTTTTAAAGAGCGATAGAGAAACGACTGGAAACGCATGAAGCACGTTATAACGTTAAATAATTGAGGATTCAATTCAACCATTTACTTTGATGATAATTAATGTCTTTGTCCATCAATGAAAATAACAAATTTTGGTTTTAACGTTTTTCGGTTTAATGTTTGACGCATATATGGTTTATAAAGGTGTGGGAACAGTTTTGGACGACGTGGTGGCTGTCCTTCCTCGTTTCCGAAAGACAAAGCTGATTCTTCTTAATCAATCAAAAAAGTTTAAAATACCTCTCACGAAACCAACACGTGCTCTTAACCATTCCTTTCAACTCTGACAATTCGTGGTACCCTCTTTTGGTTCCTACTTTATAGTAACACTAACACACATAATGACTTAACTCGAGCCGTGTAGTCTTCTAATTCAAAAAAAATGTTCACACTAGGATGAGTTAATATGTTGAATAATTGTATTAAATTTGTTGTTGGCGTAAAAAGAGGTCAACGATTGTTGAATATAATTCGCATATCACTACGTTATCGTTGGATTGGATGCAAATGATTTAGTTAGCCCAATTTGACCTGAAAATCATATCAGAGAGTCACTGCTCCACACTAGCATTTGAGCAAGACGTCAAGAGATCAAATAAGAAAATATTTTAACGCAGATTCAGCTACTCATAGACCATTAAAATTAAGTGCCAATTATCCACATTGATCGTCCTAGTTTAGATAATTTGTGTCTCTTTTGCTTGCTAAGATGTCTTTGTTGAATTTGGTATCTCTCTAAAGTAGTTGATATTAACATAAAATAAAAGGTACTACAGTACATCATGCACACATTGTATACTCTACAATACTATTTCTTAAATTGGAACATAGAATAAACATACGTGTATATTGTCATGATGCACTCCGAAAGTGCAGTAGCAAATTAGCAATCTGCTGAAAATCGTAGCATACGTACACCTATTTGGATTAGTACCAAACCTCAAAAGAGACTTATAACACTTTTTTCATTTTGTCTTAGAATCACTGCCTTTTGAAGGCAACCTAATTGATCTCAAACACTATAAGTTTTTTTAATATGTCATAACAGTTGATATGGTCAGCTTCAGAAAAAATGCATTTAGTGTTATAGAGTAAAATAGCCCAAAAGTGTATCATTCTGTCTAATCAAAATTCGAAATATCTTCCGATTAATACTAGAGGTGGACCGCTCGTTTGTTATAACTCACTATGTTAACTACCTAAACTGAAGCCTAAGTCCAAAAGTCCAAACTAGTCAAATAGCGATAAATTTAATTTTAAGGAAAAATCAATTTCAAAATCATTGTGGATACACACTAAATCCCAAAAGATTACTATGCAATTTGTTATTTTTCGTTTTTAGTTACCATATCTTAACTCCTTAGTTGGCATCTTTAGATTGTGTCATCTACGTTAGTAACCACTTTGGATTAGACACTCAAATCAGTGCACCAGTGATGCAAGATAGCATCTGACCGTGGTACTCTTTCTAATTAAGTAGGATTTGTGGAAACGCACCTGAAAGAGTTAATTCATCATGCAGTATTTTACCTTAGTCTATATATGCTGCATACATCATATTATATATATATATACACATACATGATTGTGGTATAAACTAAATTTGTTGACATATATAGTAAGCTCCAGGGTGAATAGACGAATAATTGCACTCTTCATCTAGTCCCTACGAATATTGTACGTGGAAAGTTTAAGAGAGTATCAATCTCACATATATGATATAAGGATAAAGGTACATATAAGGTTCGTTTAAGCCTGAAAGAACTTCTCCCATTTTAAGTAAAAGTTGACCAAGAGTAAAGCGAACAAAAACAAGTACCACTTTGTTGTCAAAGTATAATTTAGAGACAAAGAAAGTTAGTGCATGGATCTTCTAGAAGTATTCTGATGAATGATTAACTTGAAAAGTGATTTCTAATGCTATATGCATATTCGCTCTTGGTCACTTTAAATTGAATGGCACATGCTCTTGTCACTAGTCCAATCTGAGTGTGAAAACGAATTCTCTTTTAATCACCTCATTGTTCCTAATGTTTCCATTTGTGTATACAAAACCAACAGTGAGTAATAGTTTTGAGTTTATAAAACTTAATTAAGCAACTTATACTCATCAAGTTCACATCTTGGTAGATACTCAAACACCACCAACTATATATGATTATTTGCGTGAGACCTCTGTGTACAAAAAAGCAGCAAGGATGTCTACCATTACAATTTAACTGCATTCTTCCTTGGTCATATGCTTGACAATATTGGACTAAACTTGACATTTCTAATCATCTCCCTAGATAAAATCCATGAACTCTCAAATGTGTTGGTGTATCCTGCAAAGACCCAATTGAATCTTGAATAGTTCCTCTTCCAATGCCAAATAAATTATTTCTCAAAATAACAACATGTAATATAATTCACATTAATTGGGGGGGGGGGGGGGGGGGGGGGGGGTAATATCTCAAATTCAAAATTTGGGCTAAAATGGAAACTAGTGATATTTTAGGAATTAAATGGAAAATAAATTATTTTTTGCTGTTACATTATTATTTTTTCTTCAACGTCTTTTTTCGCCCATCTTCAAATTCTTCACTAAAGTTTCACACTTTTGATTTGATTTGGTGGTGTAACAACGGACGATTACACTAGAGAGGGGATGGATGTCAAGAGCATAGTCACTCAAAGCCTAGAGAAGAAGGGTGTTCTCTCCAAGATCCGGGTAAAGTTTCACTTTTACGTTTTTCCAACACTTTTTCGCAAAGTTTCAGCCTTTCAGTTCAGATGATAGAATAAAACTCAATTATACTTCTCTATGGTTTTATGGGTTCTGATCATTTTTGTTAGCTTGTTTTTGAATGCGTCTTGAATCCCTGATGTTGATTCAAAGTTTCATTATTTGTTAGAAAGTTAGGGTCTGTTTGTTTATCAGTTTACTTAAATGTGAAATGCAAAAGTGTAATCTTGACAATATAATAGTATATGCTTAAAGTTCTCTATGGGCTAAAATGGAAACTAGTGATATTTTAGGAATTAAATGGAAAATAAATTATTTTTTGCTGTTACATTATTATTTTTTCTTCAACGTCTTTTTTCGCCCATCTTCAAATTCTTCACTAATTTGATTTGGTGGTGTAACAACGGACGATTACACTAGAGAGGGGATGGATGTCAAGAGCATAGTCACTCAAAGCCTAGAGAAGAAGGGTGTTCTCTCCAAGATCCGGGTAAAGTTTCACTTTTACGTTTTTCCAACACTTTTTCGCAAAGTTTCGGCCTTTCAGTTCAGATGATAGAGTAAAACTCAATTATACTTCTCTATGGTTTTATGGGTTCTGATCATTTTTGTTAGCTTGTTTTTGAATGCGTCTTGAATCCCTGATGTTGATTCAAAGTTTCATTCTTTGTTAGAAAGTTAGGGTCTGTTTGTTTATCAGTTTACTTAAATGTGAAATGCAAAAGTGTAATCTTGACAATATAATAGTATATGCTTAAAGTTCTCTATGGGCTAAAATGGAAACTAGTGATATTTTAGGAATTAAATGGAAAATAAATTATTTTTTGCTGTTACATTATTATTTTTTCTTCAACGTCTTTTTTCGCCCATCTTCAAATTCTTCACTAAAGTTTCACACTTTTGATTTGATTTGGTGGTGTAACAACGGACGATTACACTAGAGAGGGGATGGATGTCAAGAGCATAGTCACTCAAAGCCTAGAGAAGAAGGGTGTTCTCTCCAAGATCCGGGTAAAGTTTCACTTTTACGTTTTTCCAACACTTTTTCGCAAAGTTTCAGCCTTTCAGTTCAGATGATAGAATAAAACTCAATTATACTTCTCTATGGTTTTATGGGTTCTGATCATTTTTGTTAGCTTGTTTTTGAATGCGTCTTGAATCCCTGATGTTGATTCAAAGTTTCATTATTTGTTAGAAAGTTAGGGTCTGTTTGTTTATCAGTTTACTTAAATGTGAAATGCAAAAGTGTAATCTTGACAATATAATAGTATATGCTTAAAGTTCTCTATGGGCTAAAATGGAAACTAGTGATATTTTAGGAATTAAATGGAAAATAAATTATTTTTTGCTGTTACATTATTATTTTTTCTTCAACGTCTTTTTTCGCCCATCTTCAAATTCTTCACTAATTTGATTTGGTGGTGTAACAACGGACGATTACACTAGAGAGGGGATGGATGTCAAGAGCATAGTCACTCAAAGCCTAGAGAAGAAGGGTGTTCTCTCCAAGATCCGGGTAAAGTTTCACTTTTACGTTTTTCCAACATTTTTTCGCAAAGTTTCGGCCTTTCAGTTCAGATGATAGAGTAAAACTCAATTATACTTCTCTATGGTTTTATGGGTTCTGATCATTTTTGTTAGCTTGTTTTTGAATGCGTCTTGAATCCCTGATGTTGATTCAAAGTTTCATTCTTTGTTAGAAAGTTAGGGTCTGTTTGTTTATCAGTTTACTTAAATGTGAAATGCAAAAGTGTAATCTTGACAATATAATAGTATATGCTTAAAGTTCTCTATGGGCTAAAATGGAAACTAGTGATATTTTAGGAATTAAATGGAAAATAAATTATTTTTTGCTGTTACATTATTATTTTTTCTTCAACGTTTTTTTCGCCCATCTTCAAATTCTTCACTAAAGTTTCACACTTTTGATTTGATTTGGTGGTGTAACAACGGACGATTACACTAGAGAGGGGATGGATGTCAAGAGCATAGTCACTCAAAGCCTAGAGAAGAAGGGTGTTCTCTCCAAGATCCGGGTAAAGTTTCACTTTTACGTTTTTCCAACACTTTTTCGCAAAGTTTCGGCCTTTCAGTTCAGATGATAGAATAAAACTCAATTATACTTCTTTATGGTTTTATGGGTTCTGATCATTTTTGTTAGCTTGTTTTTGAATGCGTCTTGAATACCTGATGTTGATTTAAAGTTTCATTCTTTGTTAGAAAGTTAGGGTCTGTTTGTTTATCAGTTTAATTAAATGTGAAATGCAAAAGTGTAATCTTGACAATATAATAGTATATGCTTAAAGTTTTCTATGGGCTAAAATGGAAACTAGTGATATTTTAGGAATTAAATGGAAAATAAATTATTTTTTGTTGTTACATTATTATTTTTTCTTCAACGTCTTTTTTCACCCATTTTCAAATTCTTCACTAAAGTTTCACACTGGTTGCTTATCTGAGTCAGACTTTGCTTGATTGTTTTATGTTTGAATAATGAGAAGGCCCGGTTCTGCATCCCAAGTATCAGGTGAGTAATCTTCATCATCGTTCCCTTATTGAACTAATGTGTTAACATAGTACATGTTTCTTAATACCAAATAAGACTTTTTGCAGATAGAAGAGGGCGGGTCTAGTTACAGAAAAGATGAATATGAAGAGGTGATGAGAGAGCTTCATTAGCCCTAGAATAGAAAGCATTCAGCTTGATAGGAAAACATGTTTGGGTTGAACATATCTTTGTTTTGAGATCATCAATCAACAATCTGTTGTTGCCATAAGGAAATAATTGAAAAATACACACTTTTATATATATATTTCTTTTCTCAGACTTGACAAATGTAGTAGTAGCAGAAAGAAGATGTGCAACTAAAGAAGCAATGCTTTGAAAAGATCCTTCTTCTCCAAACTAATTACTGAGAAATCATTTGCCTCATCAGAGAACACATACTTGAATCTTCATGATTAGTTCTACTAGTATCTGTTTATTGTTGTTGTTTTAGAGTTCCAAAACAGAGAGATTTGAGTACTCTTAGAACGAATCAAAATTTGTCAGTAGTGAGCTATTTTTTATTTTTATTTTCTTTTTGAATTTCATTTATCTCTATTTTCTTCTTCTCTTTCTTCATTTTAAACTTAAAAACTTAAAAAGTAACTCTTTTAGTCTGAAGCAGGGGAAGCGCTTCCTGTTTTCGAAATGGACGATTATACGAGAGAGATGATGGATCTCAAGACATTGGTCACTCGAACCCTCGAGAAGAAAGGTGTTCTCGCTAAGATCCGGGTAACCCCTTTGCTCCTCTCTTCACTCGATCAAAAGAAAGAAAGAAACTTTCTTTGGGCTAAATAGATCCCAGGAATGTCTTAGTTATGCCCATTCATGTGAATCCCCCTCCTGTTTAGAATTAAAGTTGTAACCTTTAGCTTCCCCTCTTTTTCTAGGCTGAGCTACGTGCGAGTGTGTTTGAAGCAATTGAAGAAGAGGATGGAGTGATTCAGAACAACCAAGGCTTGCCTCCAGCTTTGTTGGGAAACTGCAATGATCGTGCAAAGCGGCTTCATGCTTCTCCTTCAGGTTTTTTCTTTTTTTTAAGGGTGACCTAAACTTTGCTTTGCTTCTATGTTAAACCAAGTTATGAATAACATTGAGGCTTGAATTGATCTCAAATTGTTGAATGTGAATACAGGCAGGTTGCTATCTGCTTTGGTATGTGAATACTTGGACTGGGCGCAGCTTAACCACACACTCAAAGTTTATCACCCTGAATCTAATTTGGTAATCATCAACTAAAAATTATCCTTTTCTTTGAATGTTTCTTTTATTTCAATCAAGAGGGGTTGTATATGAACATTTTCTCACTTTTATCTTGTGATCTGCACTCCTTCTGGAAAAGCCAAAAGATTCATGGATGTCTGAGTTAGGCGACTTTAGTAGCAACAGTGGCTACGTGCTCAACATAAACGGAGATAGCAGCAAACCACTTCTTCTTGATGTTCTTGGAGGATTCTTCAAGTTTCAGGTACTTCTCCCTCCCAAGATGTTTTCACTTCTTATTCTGTAAGTGAAGATGAGCAATGCATGTTGCTTGCTTACATTCAAGCTTTATAAATAGAGTGTAGTATTAGTTTAAGAGTATTCAGTCTTCTTCAGAAATATTTAACAACAAGTTTGGTGATATCTCTTCACATCTATCCAAGGATCATTCCATCCTTTCGTAGTAAAGAAACCATAATCAATTCGTCTTTGCTGTGTCCTTATCTCAATCAGGTTTAGTGATCAGCCTTTCATATATGTGTTTTATGAGTATTTCTTGGGAACATAACGCAGGCTATAGGTGGTAGTAGTTCAAGGAGAGATTCTGAAACAGAGTCCTCAACAAGCCTTGACTCCAGGATCCCTCCTCGCTCATCATCTGCCTCTGATAGCTTACCTCCTCAACGAAGGTACACATATTTCATCAACACCCATGTTATATGCCAAATCAAACGTCTTCACTCTTTTTTTTCTTTCTTTTTTTTCATCAACACCATGTTATATATTCTTGACTTACTCATCTTTAAATTAATAAGCAGGTCAATATTTACATCTCAAGCATCAGGTGAGTGGTCATTTTCTTTACCTATTTCTTCTTGAAGTCTCTCTGATAATACTACTAACCATTTCAAATGTTCTTGGTTCAGGCCCTACCTCTGGGTACAGAAAAGACGAACACAGTTGGAGATATGAGAGTGAAGATGGGACAGAAGAGGTAATGAGAGCTTCAGCAACGCTGGAAAATCTGCAGCTAGATAGAAAAAACTAGGAACCTAACATCATCATCTTGGAGGTAAAAACCTTCCAAGGGCTCTCTTCTTATATACCTTGACAAGTTTCCAAGACTGAACTGAAAAACGTAACGATTCATTTGGTTGTGATGTAGTAGGAAGGAATGTGAGGGATGGAACAAGTGAAGAAGCAGGGAAAGATTAACATGCCTCTTTGATGTGAATTTAGTACGTTGATATATATATGTGTGTGTGTGTGTGTGTGTGTGTGACTTTGTGTTTCTTTATCTATCGGCGTTAAGTGTTTGCAACTCTGTTTGTTTATTTATCTGTTTTGTATTTGCAATAGGAGTTGACTGAGAAACGATTGGAAGTAAGATTACATATAAAACGCTATCTGCCCCTCCAAGGCTGTAAACATATCCTACTGTTAAGATTTTTGTTTTAAGCCTCAATCAAAGCAAAAACAAACAAAAAAATAGAATGAAAAAAAAAGATTTTTTTTTGGGGACAGTAAAATGGAAAAGTTTGTTATAGTTGCATCTCTTCTTGCCTGATACAGCAATAAACCCACCGTGTATAGTTTGAATATGGAGGCATCGGAAAAGTACTCGGTAAAATTATTTTCCGAATTTATAATTGAAATTTTTGATGGTTATTTTCTTCATATTTGAGAGTAAAATATCAATTGTCGAGATAGTAAAACAAATAAAAAAGATTAATTAAAAAACAATTTTATACGAAAATATTATAGTTTATACTCTATTCACATTTCCTCTAACTTTTTTTGATCAAAAGATTAAATATATAGTGTTTTTACACCAAATAAAAAAAAAACAAATAATGGGGTGTGTGTGTGTTTAGGGTTTTGGTTTTAAACCCTTTTTTAATTTATTTTTTGTTTCGGCTTCAGGCACAACCTCTGCTCAGTCTCTTTCCTGCGTCGCCTCATTCTCAGTCTCTCTCTCGGGACAGTCGCAAATCTGTGGACCTCTTTTTATATCTTGTCCATTTGACCTGTGTTGATTATTACTCTTTTAACTCTTGTTACTGTTTAAGCCATGGAAGCTCAAATTTTGCAATCTTCTTCTCGCTGCTTCATCAATCGATACCGTTTATCCTCCGTTTCATCATCTCCGAAGCCTCTCTCCGTCAACTTTCCTCATAAAACGAGAACAACAACAAGGAATGTTTTATCCTTGTCTAAGAAAGATGACGGCACCGAGAGTCTCAGTTACAAGGGTTCAGGTGTTGATATCGATGCTGGTACTGAGCTCGTTAGAAGAATCGCGAAGATGGCTCCTGGAATCGGCGGATTCGGTGGTCTCTTTCCGTTAGGTACACTTCTGTATCAAAAAGCTTCAAACTTTCACCTTACGAATGTTGAAAGTTTTCATTTTAAAAAAAAAAAATTCATTTTGGTTGTGTGTGGGGGAGGAGCAGGTGATTCTTATCTGGTAGCTGGTACGGATGGTGTAGGGACTAAACTTAAGTTGGCCTTTGAGACTGGAATCCATCACACCATTGGAATCGACTTGGTAAAACACACTCATTTGATGATCTGTCTTTTATACTCTCCGTCCTCCAATCACAAAACTCAATTGTTTTTGTTGCAGGTTGCTATGAGTGTGAATGATATTGTTACTTCCGGTGCAAAGCCTCTGTTTTTCCTTGATTACTTTGCTACTAGCCGTCTTGATGTAGACCTTGCAGAGAAGGTATGGTGGTTTGCTTCATCTCTTTCCCTTTGATTATTTTGCTTTTAGGACTCCATATTGATGTACAGCGTTATGCTATTTGTTTCCAGGTTATTAAAGGGATTGTTGATGGCTGTGGGCAATCAGACTGTGCTCTCCTAGGTGGAGAGGTATGTGTTACAGCAACCTAAGCTTTTTGAAAGTGTAGTTTATGCATCATGCCTTTCATAATTTTTGGTTCGGTTGGTGTTTAGACTGCAGAGATGCCTGACTTTTACGCAGAGGGAGAGTACGATCTCAGTGGGTTTGCAGTTGGGATAGTGAAGAAAGATTCTGTTATAAACGGGAAAAACATTGTCGCTGGAGATGTCCTTATTGGCCTCCCTTCTAGCGGTGTTCATTCCAATGGTTTCTCTTTAGTAAGAAAGTAAGTTTATCAGTAAGGAATAATGCAAGTATTTAGGCATAATATCAAATGACTTGAAACTAAATGACCACCAAATGTTTGTAGGGTCGTGGCTCGAAGCGGTCTTTCGCTGAAAGATGAACTTCCTGGTGGATCAACTTCTCTTGGAGAAGCTTTAATGGCACCCACTGTGATTTATGTGAAGCAGGTTTGTTTTCTATTTTGGTAAAACAAAAAAAAAATTGATCGCATATGTTACCAGTTCCATGACTATCTATCTCCTTCTCTCTCTTCATATATACGTAGGTACTTGACATAATCAGCAGAGGAGGAGTGAAAGGGATAGCTCATATAACAGGTGGAGGTTTCACAGACAACATTCCCCGTGTCTTCCCTGATGGTTTGGGTGCTGTTATCCAGACTGATGCTTGGGAACTTCCACCTTTGTTCAAATGGATCCAACAGGTAATGTTATTCAAGTTTGAGTTAACATCTTTATCTTTCATTACATGATATGATTACATGTGCGTGAAATTGTTTTTTTTTTGTTGCGTTGTTAAAGTCTGGGAGAATAGAAGACAGTGAGATGCGAAGGACGTTTAACCTGGGAATAGGGATGGTGATGGTGGTTAGCCCAGAGGCTGCCTTGAGAATACTTGGAGAAGCCAAGAATGGAGACTATGCTGCATATCGCATTGGAGAGGTTATCAACGGTGAAGGCGTTACCTATCAATAAGACCATGTTTGTGTTTTTACCAACTACCATTGTGTTCTCAATAAGACCATGCGAATTGTGTGTTTCAGAGTTTCTGTCAGAGATGGGACAGGACCCCTTTGTTTCCCATGTTTCAAATCCATTTTTGTTACCCTTTCGGTTTTGCACCAATGTGGGTCTATAATGAAATTGATACTTATGAAGTGTCGTGACGCAAATGGTTGGTATGAGTTCAAATTGTTTTTACATGCTTAGCAAACCAACAACAAAATGAATGTGTATTTAAAATATGTCCAAAACTTCAAATTCAAAATTAACAATTTTACCACCTAATATTTGAAGATTTAGTGGGAGAAGAGCTTGAAAGGTTTATAATAAACCCTAGGAAGCGTCTTGGAGTTTAACGTCTTTTGTTTCAGCGTTGGTCTCTTTTCCCTCTGCATTTGGCTTCTCCTCATTAACATGCTCCGCAGTTTTTTCAGGTGTTGTGTTCTGCAATTGCAGGTAACTGACTCTATTAAACGACCAGTACTTTGATTATGGATCGTATATGATTATAATGGCGGATGTCATTAACAGAAGAATATAATTGGTTTTGAAAGACAATGTTGAGGTGTAAGAAGAAGACTAGCCTTGTTCTTGTCGCGCCACCCTAGTCCAAATGGACGTGCTAGCAAACTGATCCTGCTTTGAGGAGGTTCCGGTAACTGATCATTGATGTTTCTGGTAGACGGACTTTGGTTCCCTGACCTGTGTGTATTCCGTACGTTATAACGCTTTGTATGTGTAGGTCTTGTAAACAAAATTTATTTGTCTCAGGTAAAAAGAACAAACCGTGGTGAAGGTTGTGCTTTGAGTTGGCCAGACTGATACTGCAAAGTTGCTTCAAGCATGGACTCTGCCATCACCGCTCTCTTCTCCATCTCAGCGAGTGCAGCAACTGCTTCCTCGTATTTTTCCTACAATTAATTTTTTGTTTCTCTAAGATAATAACAAGAAGACATAAACAGGAAGACGAAATAGCCTATCATTTGAAACATACATACGAGGGTGTCAATACGGATATAGAGACTATTTTCCTAAACTAATGTGTCATGGGAGGCGTGTCACAACTATACCCCGAGACATTCTCTTTAATCAGAATAGGCTAACCACATTTTGTGTTAGTAAGAGTCAGCATGAAGATTTTTACCTGCAAGACTTGAGCAGCATATCTCTGCGCTTCTGCATCCTGCTCAGCAAATCTTCGTGCATCTTCTGTTACCTTTTGTTCTTGCTCCACTCGCATCAAGACCTTCATAAGTATCAACTACTCTTAGTATTTGTATCAGCGATAAACAAACAAATAAAACAAACAAAACGATCATGCAAATGCAAACCTGTAGCATTGCACCTTCTTGTTCCTGCTTATCAGAGAGGTGCCTTTGAACTTCGGCCAGCTCTTGCTCTAACTCTTCCACCTGATGTTCACATTCATAACAAGCAGCGTTAGACATCTTGATACTATGTCAAAACTAAAGAAGAAATGATGCATTCACAATTGACGAAGAAACCAGTGTTCGTATTCAGAAGATGGATAAAGAGACAAGTAACGATGCTAGCTCATACGCTTCGTTGGGAAATGAACTGTCAAATCGCAAACTTATGGGAATACCTTGGCACTCAATTGACGCCGGTTATCTTGCTTGACAATCTCCATGAGAGCAATCTCCAACTCTTCAGCTCTACCATAGAATAGGAATATCGGGAGACATTACATACTGAGGAATAATGAGAGACAAAAATTCTACCTCGATTTATATATTGAGCAAAGAAACTAACCTAAGTAGAGCTGATCTTTTCTCTTCAAGCAACTTGCAGACTTCAGCCTTCAACCACATAACCTGGAAAAGTTGTCAATCAACATTCAGAAGGGGCTCCATGACTGTAGGTATCAAGTGATCTATCCTACCATTTTCCCAGATATAATCATCCAGCATTCAAGTATACCAAAGGGAACATCTTCAAGCCAACAGACTTACCTGCGCTTGAAGATCTTGAACAGAATCTACCTCCCCGTCCCCAGTCAGGCTAACTAACACCTCATCCGCATTACTTGATCCTGACTCGGATCGAGACAAACTCCCATTTGTCAATGAGACTTTGCTAGAATCCACCAAAACAGATTTTGGGTCTTGCTTAAAGGTATAGAGTTTGGAGGCAATGCCCTTAGAATCCCTAAAAGCTTGAAGCCCCTTTGATCGTTCCTCAAGTGCAGCTATCACCGCTGGCCTATGCTTGCTTCGCAACTCCTGCAATCTTATTTCATGTACGTTTTGGTAACCCATGCAAGCAGTTAAAACGAGCTGGCTACTATCAAATGTTGATCCAGTCAGTGATTGTAGCAAAGTAACAGCGTCTCCCGCATCTTTCGTTGTAACTAATGCAGGACCTAAGGTGAAATAAAGCACAAGTTAGAGCAGTATCGATAATACAATTGATGTATTTAGGGGGTCCACAAAAAACACATCACTTAAATCGAAAATCCACAAGTTTCAATCAATTACCATATAGTTCCATCAATGCGAGTGCTGTTCTGAAAAGCATAACACGATTTCCTTCAAAGAGAAGCACATCCCAGACTCTAAGAACTGTATCACGTAGAGGAACATTTATAAGAAATTGGGTTCTCAGTCCCAAATTTCAAAGATAAAAATGATCAAACATTTAGAAAGAAAATGGATTCTTGGTCGCTAATTGTTAGCTATTCTGTTCCAGTTCCAAACAAGACAGATTCAACTTCAATAGTTAAAACCTGACCACTTTCCCAGGGAAGCATATTCATGAAGATGGAAAGAAACCATGGCCCTGTAACCCAAGCTACTTGCACTCCAAGATAATCCAGATGATGAACTGTAGACATTAAGATTCTGAGCATTAGAACTAACTGTGAGTGCTTTGTAAGATAAATCAAGATATCTGTGAAATACTAACCCAATTTCGGAAATCTTTCTCGAACCAACTCCTCCAGAACTAGTTGATCAACCTGCAATAAATATACAAGATACAGCAACTTTAATCAAACAGAAGTTTGGTGGACGTAAATGGTACATGTTATTATGATGCTGCCACCAGTCTGCCCCAAAGTTTGTACAAATGTATTAAACAACTCATATGGTCACCTGGGACTCAATCATATCTTCTGAATAATAACCATTGAAGTATTCATCAATGATTCCTGTCAGTGCCCTAAAAATCACAAGTATTTAGTTAGCAGGGGAATCTGTTTAGCAAAAAAAAAAGATATAACGACGCCTAATCACAGTTGATACAAGCAGAATAAATGAAAGTGATAGATATAAAAACTAAACACCGAGTCTAGGAGTTCTTTTATTAACAAAAAAAAACAAGAGTACGAGTGAATTTACAAACTGATAAATAACAAGAGTACGAGTGAATTTACAAACTGATAAATAACATCGATTTAGGGGGAAATAATCTAATGAATGGCCCAAGAACATTTAATGTTCAGCCGGAACAAGTGAAAGCAATAGATAGACAATCTATACACAGAGCGAAGGAGTTCAATATTCACAGAAAAAAAACATTTTAGGAGTTGAAAATGATAGATTCATCAACTTTGTGAACATACCAAAACGCATTCTCTTCAGGCATCAACAGCAATAAAAGAGCAGCAAAGAAATTCATAGCCTGCAGGTTGTATATTGACACAAGATATGAACTAGATATTAATCTTAGTTTACCATGTCCGGTACTAAATTAATGAATCATGATACTGGTTAAGAACCCATACCTGGCAGTATCCAACAGAAGGATTATGCCTAGCATAAGCAGTAAGCAAACGCCGCAGAGCATTTCTACCATCATCATCTAGTGCAGGATGGCCTGGAAACGTCCGAGGCAAGTCCTGTAGTTGTTATAAGTAACGGCGTTATAATCAACTTCAAGTCAACATTGCACCAGTAGGTAGAGAGCGTCAACGCTCAGTCAATTTTAGGGTGCTACCTTTTCTATCTGTCCTTTCCATTTTTCCACAACAGCAAGGGACTCTGTATTTGAACCTTTCTCATCAACATGCTGCGCATCCTCCTGATCTATGCTGTTTCCAGAACTATCTTCAGCAAGAAGGTTATGGTAATAATCTTTGCTACGTCGTTGCTTCACACCCACAAATGCTTGCCATAGCTGAAAATATGGAAAGATTATGATTGAAGTAGAGCTAAGGCTAACGAACAACAGATGGAGCTAGAGCATGACAACAAATAGAAAGAGAAGGCAGCAATGTAGACATGACAAGATTTATTACCTCCCCCCTCAGAGCCATGGGTACACCACCTCGGATGAGCACTTCAAGTTCTTCCTTCCAGGGACATGTAGACGCTGAGAAAGAAGTAGCATCACCAGCCACAGGGATGCCAGAGACACTATTACCATCAGAAGACGAACCATCCTGAACATCCGTCCTCTCAACATCATAGAACTCGTCTTCAGAATCATTCTCAGAAGCTCCCTTGGAAGATTTGGCATCATCAAATGAGGGTGAAGATTTCCCCTTCGGATCCTCTTGCTCACCTTTCGATAAATCCACCTTCTTCTTGACACGGAGACTCATCAACTCTTCAATTGACCGCAGAGACGGTCTAACCTCAGTCCATAACTGCACTCTGTGAACACTCTTCTCTGTGTCAGGGAAACATTCTTCATCAGGAGTTACATCCTTAGCACCGAACTTGTCATCTTCCTTTTCTTTCCCACTATCTATAAACTGCGCATGACTATTTTCAGAAGATGGCTCATCAGTGGAGTCAGCATGATGATCTTCCAAGAAACTGCTCCACCTGTCCGATCTTTCTTCTTCTTCCTCCTGCTTGTAAGCAAAGAGTGACTTATGAGTACTTATATAGTAAAAGAAGTAAATGAACTACTAACTTTTACTACCATTCCAAAAAGAAATGATCACAACATTTTGGTATGTATCTAAGGAGGTGTATATTTAGTTCTACAGGCACATTACAGCACGCTCTGTATAATAGCAATGTCGGTGAGTGAGTGAGCAGATCGAACCTTGTAAATATCGGCATATTCTCTGTATCTCTGCACATGTTGAGGTCTCACAGGGAATCCATACGCATCCCTGTTCATGCCACAGCAATAGTCACCGTTATTCTTACTGGAATACAAATCGAACTCGAAAATCACTATCACTATACTTGAAATCAAGATCAAAATTCACGCCGATTGCTAATAAACAACACGAATCAAGCAAACAGTAAGCCGAAATTACGAATCAGGAGATATTACATTCCGCGAAAAACGCGCAGAGTTCATGAATCTCCTTACTACGACAGATAAATACGCGGGAGAAAAGCAGAGAGGAGAAAGGGGGGGAAACCTCTTATGCTCGAAGGCGACGAGTGGATTGGGAGGCTTGGAAGCGGCGGCGACGGTGGCGGCGGAGGTCCTCATTCGTTAATCGGAGGAGACGAGATCTATCTGTTGAGAGAAGAAAGAAGATCCAAAAAAGGCTTTAGTTGATCATCGTTACGCGACTGAAGTTGAAAGCAAGGAGAAAAAAGAGTTTGCAGTAGAGAGAGAGAAGAAAGGAGTGGAGAAATCTCACATGGAGGGAGCGAGATTGTCGACGAGGTTTACACGTGACCTTTTTTGACCGCGTCGATTCCTTGACGCAGAGTCCCAAAACGTCTCATTTTTACTTTTTCATTCCTACCTTTTAACCACTTCCTTGTTTTGGATGTAAAAATTGTGAGTGAGTGAATTCATGAGTTGTCTTCCAATATCTTGTTCAATTTTTGTCGAAAGATATGTAACAAAATTAGGCTATATGTTATTGTTTTTTTCTCTTAGACTGGTGGAAATTATTTATTTAAATTTAATATTCTTACTAAGGAAAAAAAAAGAAAATACTTCTAAAATAATTATTAGTTACAAGATTTCAGTTAGTAAAGAAAACACCTAACTTTAAATTTAGTAACTAAAACTGAAAGTCAAGCTAAAAAATATATCAAGTAGTTTTTTGTAATACTTAATAACCGACACACAACTATAGTTAACAAATTCTGGTTACTGTTTTTATAGTTAATATGTAAATTTTTAAAAATTGATATGTTGAAAGAGATAATGTTAAGTTTAATAGGGTTAAAACATTTCTGATTATTTATTGTTTTTTAGAATATAGTATTTCATTTTATCTTCAATACTATTAAATCTTTTATTGATTATAACATATACTTGTTGGTTGATAAAATAAAATTTTGAATCATAATTTTAAAATTAAATTCCTCAATTCCGAATGTTACCGATCAATGATCGAACTTCAAACAGGCTCTATCTGCTTTCTACAACTTTAAAGCTAAATAGCACGTTTATGTTGTAGATTTTTTTTGTTTCAAGAGATTTAATATTTTTTAAAGATATTTTATAGAATTTCATTGGTTCTAGCCTGATTCTTAACTAAATGTGAAAGAAAATAATGCAAGATAATAATTGGGATGGGGATAGTAATGGTTGTCGACTTGTCGGTAAAGGACAATTGCTTTTAGAGTTGGTAAAGTAGTTTATAGGGAAAAGGTAGTCTTAGATTCATATAGAAGAGAGATTTGTATAAATCCATCATCTGAAAAAGCTCTTCACATGCTAGGTATAGTAGAACGCAAAAAAATATTTATATCTATACTATTATTTGAGAAAGTTAATATACTTATTTGTCACATTTGTCATATTTTATGATTTTAGAACGAGTTATTAATTATAATAAACAATTTTAGTTATACTGACTAAAGTTTTGATATCTATATAATTCATTAAGTGACTACAAATTAATATTATAAAAATTATCTCAAAAAATAAATGGATTTTTTTTGAAAAAGATAATTTCATGTATTTATTTTATGTTTATTTACATCTTTTTTTGTTTGTTAATTTTCATAATTAGAAGTGCAATACACATATAATAATTAGATTTATCATCATTCTAAAATATTTAAAATAGTTTTATAAAAATAACAAAAATTAATTTATATTTGTTCGTAAACATAATATGTCATGGCATTTACTCTTGAGTACAATAACAATAAATTTGATTTATATTTGATTGTTAACGTGATTTTTTTGTGATATTTTCATTTGTTTTTTAAAATTTCACATAACTGTATTAAATTAAATATCTTTAAAAGACTATTATTTAAAGAAAAATGTGATCTATTTTTTATAAAAATTATACTTTCCAAAATGATTTGTTTTGGTTATAATTAATAAATTTTGAAAGTCAAAATAAAATTTGAAAAACAAAAATTATAATTTATAATAAAAATATTAATTTGTTGGAAAATAACAATCTCTATTTAAAGTGGAAAAATATAGATTGAATATACCTAATTTTCTCAATTATAGCATTTAGAAATGAAAATAACAATAGATATAAAATGTTCTTGTCTTATACATTACATATTAATGTTTTGTTTGTCAACATGGTTAATTTGTTTGAGTTTTTTATCCAGTTATTATAAGAGGTATTTCACAATATAATTATACATATATCATTAATTTTATTTACATTGATTAAATATAATATATAAAGTTGGATTCAAATCAACATTCTTGTGCTTTTATTTATTTTGAGATTCTATAAGTTTCGGCAGTTCCAATAAATTAGTTTAACAATACCACTTTATATAAACAACTATACATTTTTATTTAATTAGATCATTGTTTATAAATAAATATAATAAAACTGATTAAAGATAACACCATATTTTAAAATAAAAATATTAATGTTGTTATCCAAAAATAATATTTTTAAATTAATAAAAGTTAAAAATTAAAAATTGAAAGATTTATAAAATAGTAATTAATCTTCTTATTTAGATTTTCGATCTTTAAACTATTGTAAATTTATTAATAAATATTTATAAAGAAATCATGTCCACATTTGTGGACAAAACACCTAGTCATGTAGTATTAGACTACTATTACGGTATATTCCCTATATTAACTACGACTTGTTAATATCAAATGGACTTTCAAAGTATCATGTAATTTTGATAAATATTGATATCTATATTAGTTTTAACGGTTATTACTTCTCAGAGAAATTTGTCAAAAACTATTTCCATACGAATAACGTGAGATATCATTTCACGTATAATAGATTAATAGACATCAATTTGCTTACATTGTGTTGTCCCGATTACATTTCAAAGCTGTTATTTTAATATGCCAAACTAAATTTTCTGGTTAAGAAAATTTCCTGATTTTATGTAGAATAAGGAATTAATATCGTACAAAAAAAACTCTAGTATTAGTAAAAAGGTATCATGAGAAACTTAGACTAAAATTTTCTCCTTTTGTAATACAACTCATATTTATATCAACAACGTCACATCATCATATAATATGGTAGTACAAGATATTTTGATAGTCGGCAGATTTGACACACACATACACACACAAGGCCCAAACTACTCCACACTCCATACCTACGCAAAACATAACAAAACAAAATAAATTGCCATTTGCTTCAATAACAATGGTCGTCGATACATCAATTTTACGGCGCACGATACGTCCCCATCTCGTAACTTTCCTCACTGGCTCACGTTAGCATCTCCACACGCTGCATTATCATTGGCCGTTGTTCGGTTCCATAAAGGCGTAACGCTCCGGATTCGAGGGAGGAGGTGTCGCCACTCGCCACTCGCCACCGCCCTTACGTTTGCTTCTCTCGTCGATTCGTCGAATTTCTACAGATCAGGTCTCTGCTGGGCGGATATGGGTGAAGAAGAAGACTCCGTGACGGTGGATCAGAACAGTTGCAAAGTGCTTACATTGCCCACCGTGTTAACCCTTGGCCGTGTAGCTGCCGTTCCGATCCTCGTCGCGAGTACGTTTCGTTCACTCTCTTCGGTTTCGAGTCTGAATTATGATTTTTAATCAATCAGATCTAAAGGAAAATACTGTTGATAGCATTTGTATCCACGTCTGATTGATTATATCTGAAATTGGATCCTGATGATGATGATGATGTTGTTAAACGCAGCGTTTTACGTTGATTGTTGGTGGGGGAGAACTGCCACAACAAGTCTTTTCATTGCAGCCGCCATTACTGATTGGCTTGACGGATATATTGCACGGAAGGTACTTCGTTTTTTTTTGTACCTTCTTCTTTACCACACTTAAGAGCTTAAAGGGTGTGAGATGTTGTGTACTTTTCAGATGAGATTAGGTTCTGCTTTTGGTGCTTTTTTGGATCCAGTGGCTGATAAGGTGAGTGAACCTTATATGCCCTTTGTTGTAGTAGAATCAAAAGGTTTTGTCTTTTTTTATTTATTTGTGTTTTGGGTTTGCAGCTTATGGTAGCAGCAACGTTGATATTGCTGTGTACTAAACCTATGGACGCTCTTGTCTTAGGACCAGTTCCATGGTTAGTGACAGTACCTTCCATTGCCATTATTGGTAGAGAGGTAAAGATATATAAAGTTTACTGTTTTATTGAATATCATTGAATTGAGTTTGCACTTATCAGCTCTTGGTTTATCCTAGATTACTATGTCAGCAGTAAGAGAATGGGCTGCGTCTCAAAACGGCAAGCTTTCCAAGGTAATAGTGGATCATATTGATATGGATTGAACTAAGAGCTCCCATTTTGGTAGTTACTAATATAGATGGCATTGGTAATGAATGTTCTTAGGCTGTTGCTGTAAATAGCTTGGGGAAGTGGAAAACTGCGACGCAGATGATAGCGCTAACCATACTGCTTGCAAGCCGGGATAGCAGTTTTGAGAGGCTACTACCGTCGGGTATTGGGTTGCTCTATGTATCTGCAGGGCTCTCTATATGGTCTTTAGTTGTTTATATGAGACAGATTATGAGAGTACTGCTAAAGAAGTAGCGAAATTTTCTTTCTCTGGCTTTTGCTTTCAGTATATACACATATAATGGAAGACTTGCCAGCCTCATTTTTTTACCTCTCTTCTTGAAGAAAGCTGAGTAACTTCTCTCTCTCTCTATCTGGATACAAAACGAAATTAGTTGGGCAAGCACCCTAGGACTCTTATGATGCTTTAGTTCTGTTTTCAACTCTGGGCACTGGGATCTTTACTATACTTGGCTTTGTACAATAGCTCTGAATCACATTTCTCCTAGCCTCGCCGAAGAAGCAAGCACGAACTTATGGGCAGTGTAAGGAGAGAGTAAGCAAGCAGTTGAGATTATGAAAAACAGTTGTTGCCTGTGTCAATGTAGATGCTTTTACATTCTTTTTCCGGATACAAAATAAATGATAATATTAAACAAATCTTTGATGACTCAAACTCTCATATGCTTAGGGACGTGCTTCTGCTTGGGCTCGTTTTTTGTGTCTCTCAACTATCTCTTGTGGATCTTGACGGGTTTCTGTGTAAGCTTCAATAGTGTTCATCTCCTGCACAAGAAGGCGAATATCCAGAGATTAGTTGGGGGGTGGGGGGAGATAGATACAAAAGCTGAATAAAAAAGGTGTGACCTCAATCCAAAGGGCGAGGTTTGGCCGCCCAGACGTGATGTCCACATTCATTACATCCTTAAAGATAAGATGGAATCTCTCTATGAACGGAATATATGCAATATCAACCTGTGTGTATTAATCATTCACCATTTTAGACCCAAACATCAGATATAGCTGATATGAGTAGAAGAAACTGAAGAAGATAATGGACAAATACCAAACTAAACAGGTCAAGGAAGAAAGGCCCTTGTTTGAATTTGGAAAGAGCCTGCTCAATGTAATCAAAGGCAGCACCTGAAGAAAAATGTAACACAAATATTCATCGTACACATGGGAAGATAATGTTTGGAAATAATATCTTGTAATAAAATTACCTGCTGCATCACTGTCAGCACCTGATAATGTGGATCGTACGGCCTTGGAGAAAGAGTCGGTGTAAGAGATTAGCTCATCAGCGAATGCTTCCTTCTCTACACTCTATTGTTATTCCACATTATGTTATTATCTCTTTCTAAAGCAAAGATATTGAGCTCAACAGAAAAATAAAGAACTCACAGTGGGTGCAAGTGAAGGCCCTTCGAAATTGGTGTCGATGTACTTAATCAGGTCAAGGCTCTCTCCCATCACTCGGTTATTGTGCTCTAACGCAGGCACCTATCATTAAAAAGAAATAGAGAACAAGACAGCTAGCTCCTACGGAGTCTGGCATATAACAATTAGATCAGATCATGAAGCATAAGAGTAAAAAGAAAGTTTCACCTTGTTAGCCGGGTACACTTTCTCCTTGTACCAAGCAGGCCTGTTCTTGAGATCAATTGGTACAAGTTCCATCTTGTCTTGCAGACCCTGCACAACAACATAACATTTCTCTAGATCAAACTATCTTAACATGGAATCAGCGAGATAAATGTAAACCTTGTAGTTCCGAGCAATCCACGCACGTTGCGCAAATGGGCAAGAATAAGATATATACAACCTTTTCAAATCAAAAGAAACCAAAAAAAACATTTCATCATCCAATAATCTCTCTCTCTTTCTAGAAATGAGACAAAAGCAACTTAAAGTCCAAACCTTGTCGAGCCATCGAACACTTGAATTGGTTCCGAAGAGGAATCAATCTCCGGAACACGACTGCAAACCACAAAACTTGAATCTCACTAACGATTAAGTCTTAATTTGTTTTTGTTTTTTTTTCATTCAGAAGCTTCTCAGTGAACAAAGGATTTACCTTGACTTTATAACAGCCGACACTGGCTTGGTTCTGCGTGTTCCGTTTGATTTACAACGTAGCTTCAGGTCAGTATCGAAGCTTGATCGGTGAATTTTCTGACCAAAGTAGAGAGATGAGGAAGGGAGAGAAACATCCCTCGAGGATAACGCAAGCGATGGATATGAGCACACGCTAACTCTCACTCCTAAACTCATACTCGATCGTTTTTTCCGTTCGTTTTCTCAGGACAAATGGATTTTGACTTCACCTTTATCTGACTGCCACAAGTTAGCCTGAGATTATAAACCAAACCAAACCGATTTGTTTTGGTTTTAAATTTATTTCAATTCACTGAATTAAAAAAAAAACAATTATCTCTCAAGTATGCAATTACACCCACTTGGATTAACTAATATACACTTAGGGGTTTAGAGTTAAATGTTGGGTTTTGAGGTTTCAAATTTCAAAAAATAAAAATAAATATCTAATTTTTTAAAATAAAATAAAAAAATATTTTTGATCATTTTTTCAGAGCTATTTTGTGATAAAAATTTAAAAGTGCTATTTGAGAGAATTATCCAATTGTTATTTGTTAAAAAATTATAACCTAATCATATCAACTAAATATTAAAATGTATTTGATTTAACCGAATTTAGAGTCGCAATACCAAATTAATCCGAATTTTCATTTAGTTCACTTTATAAAGTTTTTGTGTGAACCAGCTAACGAAAAATCGAATTATCCAAACTAGTTGTTCGGTTCAAACCAGCAGGCCTTACCTAAAGTTTGAACCTTTCTTCTCTTCTTTCATTTTGCACATTTCGAGTAACTGAAAATATTTAAAATAGACATATAGTTTGGTAAAAAAGAAAATAAAATTTACAATTTGAGTTCCATAAAATAATTCAAACAAAGTATTCAGACAATCTGAAATTCTGAACAAAACCAAAAAGACAAAAAAAAAAACATTTGTAAAATGAAAAAAAAATGAGTTTTTTTTTGTTTGTTTGTTTATTATTGAGTTAAAAAAAAAACAAGATCATAAAATGGCATTATTGCCTGAGAGTGCGAGGACACCACCACCTCTAACAGAGACCGGAGTTCGAATCCCAAAACTCGCAGAATGGAGAAAAACGACAATCACAGTGATATCATCGTGAAAGTGTCTCCTGATCCCACGTTCTATCTTCTCCAAATCCGAATACCTCATCTCTCTCTTCTTCGCTGCTGCTTGCAATGCAGCTTTCAGTAACCTCCGAGCCACACCCTAATGACACCAACAACATACAACAAAGATTCACTCAAAACCAAACTAGATTTAAAAAAGAGTGATGTTAAAAACTTACATTGCGTGGACAAGAACTAACAATATCAACTGCTTCTTGGTTACTCAGATGCTCCCACAAACCATCAGAAGCAAATATAAGAAACTGATCTTCAGGGTGAATCTTATGAACCGTTATCGTCGGCTCAGCTCTCATGATCGGCTTCTCAAACCGCTCCGCAACTCTAAACTTAGGCAACAAGGGTTCCCGGTTAAACTCCGCTCTCTTCAAGTACGCATCACCTATAGACCTCGAGACCTGTATGATCCCTTTCACGCGCCACACTTTATGTTTCAACACCACGATGTTGGGGTCGTTAGGATGCAGCAGACGCAGCTCCTCTCTCACGGACTCGACGCTCGCGTTATGCTCCGTAGACAGCTGAACAGCTCTCATCTCTTTAAACGGACTCTCGAGCCTCCCCAACACGACGCGAGAATCGCCAGCGTTGGCCACGTACAGCAACCCGTTGCAGACGACGCCCACAAGGCAGCAAGCACCGACGGAAGCGATCTGCGGTTTGGTCTCCCACCGCTCCTGAACCAGACCGAGAAACTCCTCCTCCGTGGCCACGAACGCTCTCGTGATCACGTCGGGAGAGACCACGCCTCGCTGGTCGGAAACGCACCTCCTCATGTTGTAAAACAGCCTCTCGTTCACGAACCGAGCCGCCTCGGGACCTCCGTGACCGTCGTAGACACCGACGAAGGTCGCCTCGGGACCAGACTCGTGGAAACTGATAGGACCGGACTCTAACTGGCTATGGTCTTCGAGGAGATTGTTGGCTTGGACCACGGCCATAGAAAACTCTCCGGTTAAATGGTTACCGGAGTCTTTGTACCATAAGAGACCGTCGAGACGGCCGTTAGTATCATTATCACTACTACTACTGGGAATAGAACCTTCACCAATACCAAAAGGTCTCCAACAAGGGGACACGATTCTCCTGAATGTTGTAGACACCATCAAAAGCTTATATTATACCTCTCTAACCAAAAGAACCGGCTATCAAATCGTTCATCAAATCAGTGCTTATAACTATATTGTCAGACCCAATCTTCTTCTTCTTGTCGTTTTCAACTCGAGGATTCAAACACGCATTCACAGACGTAAACAACATTAATCTGCATCCATTCCCCACAAAACCATTAAAAAAAGTCTCAAACTTGAATCTGTAGATTTCAATGAGTAATCGAGAAAGATTAAAGTTTTGGATTACCTGATGAAAAATCTAAGAAAGATTGAAAGAGAAAAAAGGTTCCTTTTTGTTGTTTCTCAGAAACTTGAATAATAATCCATCATTCGATTCGATTTTCAAGATGAGATGAGGCAAAAGAGAAGAAAAGAATATAACAATCTAATCAAGAAAAAGGGTTAAAAATAGAACGAGAGAAGAAGACGCGTTTGAAGAGAGAAGAAACGGAGACGTTGGATTTGGTTTTTAGAGAGAGAGAAAGGAAGCGATACTTGCGGCCGTCGTGTTTTTTTTTTCTTGTTCGGTTCTGTATTTTATATCTGACCTGTCTGTAGCCATTTCTTTTTGACTTTTTAACGGTTTGACTTTTTTATTTATTTTTATAACACTACTAACTTTTATTTTTTATTTTTTCCCGACATTTAACACAACATTTTGACTTTTTATTTTTCTAATCCTACCAACAGTTTGTAATATGTTATTTACAAATTTTATTTAAAACATTGTAAATTTTTAAAAAATAAACACAGTTTTATTACAAATTATAAGAGATATGCGAGACTAAACTATATAGCGGACTAATTGTATTTTGATGGTTTAATTTTTATTTTTTATAAATAAAATTATAAAACAAAATTTAAGAGTTTATTTTTCAAAAGCTCCTTTGTTTTTCTTTAACATTTGGTTTCTATATATATTATCTAAGATCTAGTCATTTCTCTTATCCAATTTTGTTGTTTATTAATAATGAGAAAATTTTATGTTGATGGCAAAAAAATAATAATAATGGAAAACTCATTCTACAGTTATTCAAATTCATGTATCCAAAAGTTAATAAATCTGAGGGATCCTATTCACATTGGACCTGGTGCTCATGTGGTATTTGAACACTTCTACATAGTCAGATTTTCAATATTTCCATTATCGAGGTAAGGAGAAAACAATTTCACACGTTCTAGAAAAGAACACCCAAAAAAACAATTTAGCACCCCAAAAAAATAATTTAAAATTGTATCATCCAAATTATGTCCATAATAACTTTTGAAATTTGAAGGAGAGAGAGAAAGGAGAGAGAAAAAGGAGATCTGAGAACGGTGATCCGACGGTTGGTCGGCGCGTGAACGTCCGTGCCTACGCCGGATCCCGTCGTTTTCCGTTTAAATGTTCTTATCTTTCTTTTCCTCTCACCTCTTTCGATAGTCGCCTTGTTTGAACTCTGTACAGTCTCCATCTTCGGTGGTTCTGTTTTTGGGACGAGGACGCGGCTGTCGGAAGTGATGGTGGAGTGAAGATGGTTGTGAGTTTGGTTTTGATTCCGGAAAGCGGAGGTTCTCACAGCTCCGTCGCCGCCGGCTTTTGTCACTGGAACATGGATGCTACTTTAGATCCACCGCGTCGGTTCAAGCTTCCGAGGAGTGAGGGTTTCCACAACCTTGCGCCGTCGGTTCATGTCCCCTAATTTTTTAGGGTTTTTTTTTCCTCCTTTTGTAGTTTCATTTATGTTTCTTTGGTATCGGATGTTATTGGGGATCTCGTTGGAGGATGGCGATGCTATATGGCGGAAGGGCCGGTTGCATGCGATGCCTCCTATTGGGTGTGTGCGGTAATTGATATGGTTGAGATCTAGCCACGGAGGCTTGATACTTTCCGAGTATGGTCACTCACGAATCCGAAGGTGTTCGCGGTTAAGATGGTGGAACGGTGGAGTTCCGGTGAACGGAGGATGGTGTCTCCGATAGTAGCGTGAAGCGGTGGCGAAGGGTTGGCCGGAGTGACGCGTGTCCCTCGAATGTGAGGATGTTAACACGTGTCTTGGTCTTTGATCTGGATTCGATTGATGCGGCGGCTTCCCTCGTCGACCTAGCTGCTAGGGTTTCTATTGTTGGGCCATGGCCCATTAGTGATGTTGGTTGGTCCCCGATTCTGTTTGGGTTTGTAATTTGTTGGGCTTGGCCCGTTTCAATATATTAAAATTTCGATGGAAAAAAAAAATTATGTCCATAATTGTTCACGCTTTTCTTCTGTACCGGGAATCCACTCGCTAAAAACCAACACTCTCTCTCTCGGTTCGGACCGGTCGGTTTGATGTCCCGCATAACAGAGACCTGCCACTAAACAACGACGGCGTTTTGGAACTCCACTAGTTTTATTTCATCTCCCATAGAACTTTTAGAAAGATTACCATTTACCACCACCACAAAGGCAAGAATCTAACCTTCTAACTGCCATGGAAATCGATGATCCGTTAACCAACGGAAACACCGACGCCGTGATGACGGAATCCGCTCCCCCGTTCACTCCGTCTCCCCCCGTCCCTGCGTCGAGATCGAGCCAACTGACGGAATCTCTCAAACTCGAGCACCAGCTCCTCCGCGCACCGTTCGAGCATTACAAGAAGACGATCCGCGCCAATCACCGCTGTTTGGAGAAAGAGGTCACCGCCGTCGTCTCCGGCGTCGGAGATTTGGCTGATAACAATCGGTCCAAAGACGTCACCGTTTCGCGTCTCACCGGCCTCGTTTCTCGATTGCAAGGCCTCAAACGAAAGGTTTGACTAAATACATATCCAACTTTAATTAAAATGTATCACCACAGATATATGGATTTAATAATAACACGTTGGGATCTTGGATGTTGCTTTCGTCAATCCTCTCGAAATATACCAAAAAGTATCACACTGTGATGTAGCTAACATGCTTTTTTTATTTTATTTTAATTTGTATTGGCAATCAGTTGGAAGAAGGGAGCAATGTGGAGAATCTGCAGGCTCAGAGATGCCGTGCTCGCATTGATCATTTGGATTCAGCACATGAGAATAATAATATTACTGAATGGAACAATACGAAACTGAAACGCATTCTTGTGGACTACATGCTCCGGATGTCGTATTTCGAGACTGCTTCAAAGCTTTCAGAAACCACCAATATTTTGGTATCTCTCTCTCTCTTGACACTGGTTGGTTATATATAACATTTAGTTATGTCTCCAAGCAACTGTTAATGGAAGATGTTTTATCGGTCTTTTCAGGACCTTGTCGACATTGACATATTTCGAGAAGCTAAGAAGGTGATTGACGCCCTTAAACGTAGGGAGGTTGCTTCTGCACTGGCATGGTGTGCTGATAATAAAACACGCTTGAAGAAGGCAAAGGTATCTGCTCCTCTTTCTCTGCCTACTGGGTTTAGATATACTTTCTTGTGTCTATGAGCTCCACCTGGGTCTGTCTAAAACACGGTTGAACCAAATCCTTTGACCAGTGCTTTCTACTTTCTCATGGTATCATGAACAAAAATAGAACTTGTCGTCATTGCTAATTATGTTTGGGGTTCTTTTCATGACAGAGCAAATTCGAGTTCCAACTAAGGCTGCAAGAATTCATCGAGCTGGTACGAGCTAACAGCTACAAACAAGCAATCCATTATGCTCGAAAGCATCTGGCACCATGGGGAGCTACCCATATGAACGAATTGCAGCCTGTCCTGGCCACTTTGGCTTTTAAAAGTACTACCGAATGCACAAAATACAAGGTCTGATTTTCCTTCTTTCATCATCCCCGTGTTTCAAAACCCATTCTTTGGCTCTTCAACTTGTATCCATTATTGAACCATCGATTTCATTTAAAATAGACCAGCTTGCTTTAATATATTTTTCCATCTCTGTTAATGGCTGAATATAACTTGATTGTTGCTTCTGGTAATTGACTGACATATTTGCTATTTTTCAGGTTCTATTTGAACTAGGGCAGTGGGATATTTTAGTTCATCAGTTTAAACAAGAATTTTGCAAGTTATATGGCATGACAATGGAGCCGTTACTGAACATCTACTTACAAGCAGGCTTGTCTGCCTTGAAAACTCCGTATCCTTCAAACTCTTATCTAATTTGATGTTTTAAATGTCTCTATTTTCTGCTCTGAAATATAAAAAAGGGAAGAAAGTAAAATTTGATAATGACACCATAATGTGATTCTTATTTTGTGGTTTGAGTTTTGTACCCTTGACATGACCCAGATATGGTTTTGAAGAAGGTTGTACCAAGGAGGACCCGCTCTCACAAGAGAGCTTCCGGAAGCTAGCTTTGCCTCTACCGTACTCCAAGCAAGAACATTCAAAGCTTGTTTGCTATATTTCCAAGGAGCTGATGGACACAGAGAACCCACCACTGGTGTTTCCCAATGGCTACGTCTATAGCACCAAGGTTTGATACTATACCTCAGATTTTCTGCTGATTCTCTCGTTTTGGAATCTGATGTTGTAATCTAGAGCAGTGACATTTGTCTATCATAATCGGTTATAGACTTCAATAGTTGGGGTTGTTTACTTTTGCTTTGCATTGATGGTGTAACGTAAGTGCAGGCTCTCAAGGAAATGGCGGACAAGAACAAAGGTGAAGTGAAATGTCCGAGGACAGGGCTTGTCTGCAACTACACGGACTTAGTTAAGGCATACATATCATGAATTCAGTTGCTCATAATCCTAGCTTTGGTTGTTGCATATTTGATCACAACCAAAGTGAGTGTCAGTGTTCAACTTTCTTCATATGCTAATCTGTAAATATGCATTTAAAACAGTTTCTTTCTTTCGTATATCAAAGCTATTCTCTCATTTAAGACTTTCAGTCGTATAGCACTTTTCATTTTGTTAGCAGATTATGTATTAAATAAGCAAAATTTAGTTGGTGCCAAGCAGAATTAACCAATTTAGTGCATCCTTTCCTTTTTACTATCATTAGGAAATATGATTTTAAGATTATGTAGATTCTCTTAGAAGATAACCTGGAAGGAATTGAATGATCATTTGATCATTATTCCCTGTTTTAGTAACTCCCTTGAAAGTCGAGCAACAAAATCTTACACTCAAGTTAACTCCCTTGGTATATTGATATTGTTGTCTATAGAATAGCTCTTTTGACTCAAAGTCGAGCAACAAAATCATAGCCTCATAGGGAGTTATATTGATTGTGTTTGCATTCTCATGATCTAAACCTATACTTTGTTACCATCTAGATGATCCAAGATGTTCATGCTTTCCTTTCCACATTCTGACTAAGGAAGAAAGTAAACTCGACTACTTAATACAGACCAATATCTCATTTAAGGTGCTGAAAAAGTTTGTTCAGTTCTCTGGTATAATTTCTACTGTAGATATGGTAAAATAGGCTCGGTATTAAGGTGCTGAAAACAAGTTTGTGCAATAATGATTAAGCCATTCGGCTGCAGATCTCAGAACACGAAGCTCACCGAAGAGGAGATCTCTTGCCATCTGATTTCTAACAATAAACCTTTGTGATTCAAAACGGCAATTAGAAGCTTCTAGCTCCTGCAAAAGCACACCTTTTTTATCATTTCAGTTCATGATGTGGTAGTTTCAGTGGACTTTCTATGGTACCTTGATGCAAACACTGTAATCCTCAATTAATTTGTTGATATGAGACAAGATGATCTTATGTGCCTCCAACTCTCTGCTCCTGTCTTGAAAGGGAAGCCGAGCTAGTCGACCATCATTTTGCTCAGCTTCTTTTGAAAAATCATTTAGCTCTGAGAAATCATTGTTACTGTTAATACTTTCAAAGATCAGCCTCAAAAGAGAGAGTAACTAGTTTGATCTGAGCACCTTGAGGAGAGGTACAAGAGAGAAGACGTGCAAATGCTCGGAGAGACTGAGGAATTCCTTTCCCTTTCCCTGTAGCAGATTTAACTTCCCTGGGAGAGAATCAGAACCAGAACTAGACTTAGTTACACTTATCACATATACAACTACTTTCTTACTACGCATTTTTCTGATGTTTTCATTCGTTGTGAAGTTGTAATGGCTTAGTAAAATTATAAAACAAAAACATTAATACCTACTTTATTGTGAAAGTATCATAAGAAGAGTGAAAGATATTGATATCTTTGACACTTCGTGTGTAATGCGTCTGGAGAAGTCCCAGCTTCAAGTTGCGGAGAGGGTCATCATTCGCTATATTCATTTGGATTTGAACCTAGTCAATCAATCAAATGACCATCAAAGTTCAAAGTTGGTGAGTGGCCATCTTGAACTCTTAACATCTATAGATCAATATTTTGCTGGGTAATATTAATGATAGAGAAAAAAAACCTCGTCATGAGTGTTGTAAGGAAGTGTAAATCCAAAATCCAACATGAGTGTAGCATTTGAGAATTCTCCATACCTAATGAACACCTATCACAGAGATGGTTAGTAAAGCTTAGAAGTCCATGAGTTTAACCAGTCTCTGGCATTAATCTCAATCAAAATAACATCCTTCAAGACACTAGCGAGCATTAATTAAAAGAAACAACCATTGTGTTATAATCCTACCTCGTCACCAGGACCGTAGTCACGATCTGCACTGACCTGCAAAGTTGAAAACTTAAAAATCATGCACTAGTCAAGAACCATGTATTACTAGATCGAAATTTTGAACATAAGATCCTGCTAATGCGTCAAATGAGATATGGAGACAGAGAATAGCAAAGTAGGAAGAAGAGAACTAAGAATATTAAATAAGAGAAAATGGAAGTAAAAACCTCTGATAGTTGGTTGTCTTCATCGCTCAAAACGATTGATGCAGAAAGCCCATCATGGTTCATGAAGTCTGCAAACGGAATCTGTTAGATGGTCAGAACATCTATCTATACCAGAAATTACCATGAGAAGAAAACATACTGAAGACAGTACCAGTGATATGCCTTTTGAGGTTTCCCACGCACGAGATCCCACTGTCCAGCAACAAGTTATCCATATCAAGTAAAATCAAAAAGAAAAAAGGATCCAGATTACTCTGAATAACTAAAGAAATAAATAGAATAACTGTAAGAGTAATTTTCTCACCTAATGCATATGCATACATGAAATTCTCCAGAGCTGGGCGTTCAATGGCGTTGGGAAGATGTTCTTTGAATGCCTACGAGTAACCAAAAAATAATTTTAGAACTCTTATTAAATAGGAAGAGAAAAAAAAAAATTGACACATGCAAATGTACCTTATTCACTACCAAATATAGATATACATGTATTACTATGTACTCGGTGCACATGATGAACTGGAGTTTTAAAATTTCAGAAGTTAGTTAAAATCAATACAAATGTCAATAATATATGCTAGAACCATAATATATTTTAAACACTATATTTTAATCACTTTGTAATGGTTTCATAGATTGTACACAAACACAATTTCTTCTAGGCCTTTAGGAACAATCAGGAACTTCAACAAAATATACTTTTATCACCAAAGCAAGAAAATATACCACAGGCGTTATATAAATAGAGGTGTTCTCTCTATAAGACAATGTTCAAAAGACTTAAGAAATGCAGGAAAATTGAACTTGCCACAAGTAACACACACTTATGATGACAAAGGAAACATACTTACTTGTGCTACAAGTGAGAATTCCTTTTCTAACCGAGCTTTTTGTTTTACAGTTTCCTTGTGAACTGCGCTACAGCGAATCATGCTTAACTCATTTTCATCCCAAAAGATCTAGATAGCAAAAAAAAAGAAGCCAGTATTCATTCAACTATTGGCCAAAACAAAACAAAAAGATTTCAAAGACTCTGGAACTTTTGACCAGTACAAGGAGTAGATTGAAAAAAACCTCACCGTGCTGTGCATATCTGAAAGCTGAGGAAGTCGGCTGATATAAGGGAACCATCGAGAATTCTGAATTCAGAAGCAGTCAAAAACCAAAACACACACATGAAAATGGACGTCGTATAAATTAAGATTACATTAACCCAAAATGTTGATGGGGAGCTTACTTGACCCATGTTCATTTCGATCATAAGAAGAGCAGCAAGCTTTCCTATGTTGTTTCCAAGTTGGTCTGTCAACGAAACTCTGATATCTCTGGGAAGCTCATCCGGAGTTATTTGCTGAAAATTCAACAGGCAGTAGTATATAGATCAAAACGTATTAATAATCTTCAGAAACTAGTTTTAGATCACACAAGAAGAGAAAACTCATTCACCGCATTGAAAGGGACTTCCAAAATGCAGTCCCCAGCATGGATTACTTTTGAGGCAAACAAGGCCCTGCTCACAAGAAGTCAGATTATGATATAATTCCAAGAAGACAAAACAAAAGTTTTCAGTAACAAAAATCATACTTGAAGAAGTGGCTGAGACATCACTGACCTGCCATAAACGGATTTGCCAATGGAAAGCTTGTTAGTTATCTTGGTTCCAGCAATTTGCTCTAACCAAGGTAAGAAGTCTATGCAATCCTTATCCAAAGCAGCCTATACATAATTCATGCATTAATCAGATTACTCAAATTCAAGAACTCAATACTTTCATCTCTCAATTGAGAGAAGTAGAAGCAAAGAGAGCATAAAAGGTTTCATCTTTCATTTATTATGTCTTCAGTTTTTTCCGTTTCTGAATAGAAGAAATTCGACAAGAGGAATAAAACAAAACATTGGACACTTGAGCTTGTCTGAAATTCTCCAAGGAATAAAAAAAAAAAAAAAACCTGAGCTACTTGAGACTCTGTGAGTGATGATTGTGCATTGAAGAAGCTAATACGCTTTGCTAAAGAAGAGATAAAAGTACGCCGTTGCTGAAACACTAACAGCTTCACCTTCGGAACGCTCAATAACATTATCTCCTCCGTCCCCTAAGTTCGTTGCGCGTGACCAACCACCGCTCCTATTTATGAATTGTGACTCCACTGCAGCCAGACCAGAGACTGTCCAATCCGGTTTATTTTTCTATAGTACAGTATCGGTTCGGTTCTCTAATTCCCTTTTGTATTTCCTTTAACAGTCTCGAATGAGTCCAGAATCAAAACTTCATTGAAAGACAAAGCTGGCCCATAGCGCAAACCAAGTAAATATGGGCTTTATTACTTCTTTTTTTTGGGGGGGCTTTATACCTTCATTTTATTAAAGTTTTTATTCAGCCACAACTCACAAGCTTTACGTACGATGCATTGAATCGATCTATATAAAAAGTAATTATCTCGAAAGAGGCAAGCTTCTATGGAGTTTTTTTTTGGTAAAAACTTCTATGGAGTTGATATAGAAGCTTGCCTCTTTTGAGATAATTACTTTTTCTAACTTAGAGTTTACTACGTAGAAAAGTAAATTAGCAAAAATAATAGCGGTAAAACCGTATAAAATCGAGACTCAATTATATATAACGTAAACATGCGCTTTGCCCCAGTTTGAAAGCAGACTTCACATCCGTGTGTTAAATCAAAAATAGAAGTTCTATCTTGAGACAGTTGAGATTTAGGTAATGTTGTATAATTTTTTTTTTTGTAAACTAAGTAATGTTGTATAATTAAGATGTAAAACATTAAAACTAGCTCATTCATAATTAAAAGTGAGAAGTATATAAATTAGATTTTAGTAATAAACTTAGTGACATGAATACTCACTCATAATTAAAAGTGAGGAGTATATAAATTAGATTTTAGTAATAAACTTAGAGACATTAATACTCATTCATAACTTTAAAAATAAAACCATTGAATTGTGATAATGACACTTATCATCACCATATTTTATTAATTTTGTTTTTCGAGGTGGATGATAATATTTGATGTCTAGAGATGTTGACAGCAAAAAAAAATGTGGAACATATTAATTCCCACGTTCATAAAGTAGTTACAACTTAATATCGTATATAGATAGATATGCTTTAAATAGGAGTTTATGTCGTTCAAATTTAATTGAAGTTTTTATTTCACACGTTCTAATTTAATTGCGTATTTAGATGTTTATATTTGAAATGTACAGAAGGGTGGCATCGGATATCTGTTCGAGTTCGCATCAAATATTTTGGAGTTTCAGATAATTCGGCATAGAGATATAGAATCCGTTCGAATATTTATATACTTCAGGTTGGATCATGTATTTTTAGTTCGGATTCTGTTATTTTAGATTGGGTTCGAATATTTAGATTTTGAAAAAAAAAATTACGTTTCTTAAATTTATAAGTTTATCTTTCGATTAAATGATTTTTTATTTTTTAATAAATTGAATGATTATAGATTTGGAGCTAACATTTCAAAAATAAATAGACATTAATTTGGTTATTGTTTATAGAATTTAGATGTAACTTTTGTTAATGCATGAAACAAAACAAAAAAATTAATATTCATTTTAAATGAATATCAAATCATTTTTCTATAGTTATATGTATATTATATAATTTTAAAGTATGTGTAACTCAATATAAATGTCTTAAATAAAATAAAAAATGTAAATTAAAAATATAAGGATAAATATACATATGTTTGGTTATTTTCGGATATTCATTTGAATTCGGATATTATTTATTCGGTTTCGAATATCCAATCTATTATAAATCAATACTTATTCGGATATTTTTTGTTTCGGTTTAGATTTCGATTCAGATTTTTCGAATACGGGTCCGGGTGTCGTGTAAAATTCTCATCCTTACCGTCAAGTGGTTCGAAATTGTGTTCTGACATGCTTTAAAAAATTTCTGTCTTCGCAAATGCATACATTAAATATGCTCAATCCACTTTATTTTAATTTTTATACAATTTATGAATATGGGTCCCTTGGACCTTAAATAATTCAGACGTGCCATGCCACATGTTATTCGTATATCCATATAAAATAGCAGTCTAGTATGTGTTGATATTTCTTACCCGACCCAATCAAACTTTTGTAATTTATTCGCCACCAAACGGCATTTATGTTATGAATCTTTGGATCATATGAACACCACATGTGTATATATATTCGAGGGCCATTTAAGTTTTTTCAACATATACATACGTTTAGTTTTGAATACATATACATTTTGAAACCCATTTTTACTACATTAAAAAACGCTTAGAAAATTAGAGATTAAAATCCATGTATAATTATGAGACCACTATATGATGCCCACTAAATATTAGAATTGAATTGTGTGTTGCGAACTTGAAATGTTTAAAATTTACCGTCTACTATCAAGTAATTATGATAGCTAAACTTCTTTTTCAAAAGTTATGATAGCTAAACTTAAAAAGTGAAATGTATGTTTGACAATATTCTGAAAAAAATACAAAGATGAAACGATTATGAAAGTTACAGCTTGAATACAAAACAACAACAGCAACAACAACAAGAACTTCAAGCTTTGCTTAAATGTACGTATATTAAAGGTAGGTAGATGCATTGATGCCAACAGAAGTATATGATTTGTGTTTGTGGACAATCTTCACGTCCTCTTATTCTTGCTTCCAAACAGCAAGGAGAAGTAAAACAAGATCCTAAAGAAGAGACCCCAAGCTAACGTAATCCACAAGCAATCCCATTTGCTCAACTGAGAAATACCTTGCTGCAAAAGTAAGTCAGGCCCTGTTCTCAAGCATGTGGACTCATTTATCTCTGTTCCTAAAGAGTTACTCAGTGTATCGAGGAGCTTAACCTTCATTGCATCAGGCACTTTCGCCAAAAGCGTACCATCAAACACTTGAACTCCTCTAACAAAACAGCGAGACGGGTCATCAAACTCGTTGATCAAGACAGCTTCGTAAGGATACTTCAACAATGAAATGTAATGAAACCATATCCAGTAAACCGGTATCCGATCCCGGTTAATGTAGAATCCACCCAAGAGTAGACAGTATGAAAGATAGGCAATAGTGATCATGAAACTTATCATGACATTCGGAACCAAACCGGATACGAAGGTAACAAAAGAGGAACCAGACCAAAAGCCTGCGTAGATTATGAGGCAGTAATAGAGGAAGCTCTCTAACCCACCGCTCAAACCAACCGTCCAGAACGTGGTCGCAGCAAATGCGATGGAGAGAGCGAGTAGCTGAGGCAGAGACACAAGAGAGTGAGAGATTACATACGAAGATGTTCTGTATGCGTTGCGCGTTGTCTCTCTCAAGAAAATGAACCGTTCTTGGAGAAAAACAGGGACGTTGTCTGCACAGACGTAGAACATCGTGGACATGCCGAATGCGAAGAAAGCCATCCTCTCTTGCGCACCTTTCGGAGTGTTGTCAAGCCTCCAGTATATAGTAGCTAAGAGAAGACCAGTCACCATGACAGTGGCGATCCGTGTCCCTATGAGCTCGGGTGTCCGGATCCAGTTTTTCATGTACCGTTTGGCTAAGATAAAGGTCTCGACCAGCGGCGGGTTTGCGTACGAAGATACCGAGTCCATGGAAATGGGATTGGAACTGGTTGAACCGGAGACTAGTTTGCCTCTAGAAACACTTGCGGTGATGGATTCTTTTAGAGACAAGGCTTGGTAAGGTGTGGTCATTGGCGTGGCTCGAGCGGGTTGGTTCTGTTGCCACTTTTCGTTGAACTCGACTAACTCTCTTGTCCCTTCGGTGGACCCTTCGAGCTGTCGGACTAGGTCAAGCGCGAACTCGGTTATATTCTCTTTCTCCGGGACAGGATGTCCGAAGCTAGACAAGAACAGAGGAAGACTTGTCGGAGAACCGCTGAAAACATTCTTGCCGCGAGATAAGATGATAAGACGGTCAAGCAAGTCAAGAACTCGAGCGCTAGGTTGATGTATCGACATAATCACGATACTACCACTCCTAGCTATATGTTTAAGAACCTGAAAACAGAACCGGATATGAGATCTAGAGGAGTATCAGACATTTTTAAATTAATTTTAATAAAAAATATGAAATTTATATAAAATTTCGAAGACATTTTTAAATTAATTTTAATAAAAAATATGAAATCTATATAAAATTTTGAAGATAAAACGAATGTTTCATGCGGCTGCCCTACGGCCCCTACCTGCACCACCTTAAATGCGTTGGTGGAATCTAACCCCGAAGTAGGCTCGTCGAGGAACAAGAGGATAGGATCGTGGATGATATCGATCCCTATCGACACGCGCCGCCGCTCTCCACCGGAGACTCCACGGTGTCCCTCGTCTCCTACTATCGTATCAGCCGCGTTTCTGAGCCCTAACTGGTCTATCAGGGTTTGAACACGCTCCATTTTCTTGGACTTGGACAAGCTTCTCGGGAGACGAAACTCGGAAGCGAACATTAGAGTTTCTCTGACGGTGAGCATCGGGAACAGAAGATCGTCTTGCATGACGTAGGCTGATATCACTTTTAGCAAACGAGTTTGCAGAATCTTCTCTCCGTTTAAAGTCACCGTGCCTCTCAAGCTACTCACGCGTCCCGCGAGCGCGTCGATCAACGTGGACTTCCCTGCTCCGCTTGCTCCGAGAACGGCTACGATGTCTCCGTCGCAAGTCTCGCCGGAAACATCATTGAGTAGGGTTTTCACGGGAGCTGGCTTTACACGAGAGAAGTCAAATCGCCGGCGATGTACGACGTCGTAGCTGAGGTTGTTGAAGGACAAGAGAAACGGTACGGGTCTTGATGTATCAGGGGAAGTGAGATCAAGTACGTGATGAGTTGGAACATCGTCGCCGGAGTGTTTCTTCCGGTCACCTCCGTCGAAATCTTTCAGGAGCTCGCCGAGCGTCGGTTCGCTGCCGGCGTCAAATGAGATTTCTTGGGATTCAGCAGAAACACGTGGCATCTTTACAGAGGAAGTTAACGGCGTTTTCTTGGAGATGAAACTAACAGTGAAGTATCACACTGTACATGTGGAAACCCCCCTGAGAAAATCAGATTTACATTTATTATAAGGAAACGAAGATATATAACATGCTTATTAGGAGATCTGGATTCAGTGTTCTGTAGAAAATATAAAATAATTGCTTTAATAAATTTGCAAAAAGTTGTATAAAGAAAGAACTCACGAAAACTATACTCCCTCCGTTTCTCAATAAGTGTCGTTGTAGAGAAAATTTTTCGTTGTAAATAAGTGTCGTTTTAGTATTTCAATACATAATTTATTAACTTTATTATGTATTTTATTTTTCTATTGGTTGAGATGTATGGGTAATGATGTTTTTGTATGGAAAATATGCAAAATTTAATGATTTCTTAATCTGTGTGCACAACTCTAAAACGACACTTATTTAGAAACAGAGGGAATATATGATAGTTTCTATAAAGAGGTCCAAGATTGAGTTGTTAAAACAAAGGTCACAAGGTTGATCTTTTAGTCTATTATAAATATTTTAAAGATCATGAATAATTTAAAAAAAAACTCGGATTCGCTAACTTATGGAATGGTAAACTTACTTGTTTTTCTTTCAGTTATCTTCTTTCCGGGAGCCAAAAGACATATCTGTAGTTCAGTTTTTGGTATGAGGCGCAGACAGCACTCTCACTCTCCTCCTATTTAAAGGAATAGAAAAATTATTTATTGTTTTTGTTTAAATTAAAAAATAAATAAAGGAAAGAAGAAACACTTGTTAAAGAAAAAGAGAAAGAAGAAACACGTCTCTTTAATTAATTAGTAAGAAACTATATCAAGTACGAATACAAAACCAATGAGAAGAGAAAATATTAACAGATTAAAGAGTACACTACAACATAAATGTATATATATCACACCGTATCAGTAGCTATTAAATTTTAAATCTTACTGGATATCTGCGAAAAATACAAATAACCTGTATTGGGATTAGGATAAGGATAGTTTCCTATATTTGATGATCTATGTATTTCCTATTCCTAGTTAGGTTACTTGGGATACAAGTTCAATATATTGTATATATACAGAGCTTTATCGATGAATAAGAGGAACACAATTCATATTCTATTCATTATATGGTATCAGAGCTAAGATCTTACCAATTTTTTTTTTCTACCTAAAATCAAAACTTTAACGTTTTTGATTTTTTTTTTCTTTTTCTTCTCTACCAAAGTTCATTGATAAAAGATGGCTTTGGATTCTTCTAATTCTGCTACTTCTCAAGTGATTACCCCTCAAGTTTCTCCTTACTATCTTCATCCGTCCGACAACCCGGGTGCACTCATTACATCGGTTCTCCTCACACATGACAATTATCCAGAATGGTCAACAGAGCTTAGCAACTCCTTACAAGCTAAACAAAAGCTTGGATTCATCGACGGCACAATTTCAAAACCCAAAGATGATAGTCCTGATCTAGTTCGTTGGCTTGCAGCAAACTCAATGATTGTCGGCTGGATACGTACTTCTATCGATCCCAAGGTTAGGTCAACTGTTACACATGTCCCACACAAACTTTGGGAGACATTACGATTTCGTTTCTCTGTCAAAAACGGCACTCGAATCCATCAACTCCAAGACGCTATAACCAACTGCAAACAAGATGGTCAATCGGTGCTAGATTACTATGGGAGATTAACTAAATTATGGGAGGAACTCCAGAATCTCAAGACTTCTCGAACTTGTACTTGTGCGGCTGCTGCAGATATTGAAAAAGAAAAAGAGGATGCACGAGTTCACAAGTTTCTTTTTGGTCTTGATGATTCACGTTTCTCGTCTATACGGTCACGGATCACTGATGAAGATCCCTTACCAGACCTCAACATTGTCTACTCCAGAGTAATTCGTGAGGAGCAGAACTTGATCACTACTCGTTCTAAGGAGCAAAGATCGGACGCTTTAGGCTTCTCGGCAAAAACAGAGAACTCCAAAGACATCTCTGTTCCAGCGGCTTCTACAACACCACGTTTCCGAGATCCAACACGCACTTGTACGCACTGTGGCCGAACAGGTCATGATCTTTCAGAGTGTTTTCTTGTTCATGGATTTCCAGAGTGGTTTCTTGAAAGACAAAACAACACGTCTTCTGGCCATCGGGGAGCACGCGGAGGACGTTCAAACTCAAACAAAGGTCGTGGTCGCGGACGCGCGAATGTGGCACAGACCTCTACTCAGTTCAACTCGGATCAGATCTCTTCATTGATTACGCTTCTACAGAACCAACAGAGCAATCTTTCATCCGAGCGCTTGTCTGGTAAAACTAAACTTAATGATGTTATTATTGACACAGGGGCTTCCCATCATATGACAGGGGATTTAGCTTTACTTCATGACGTTCATGACATCTTAGCTTCCTCTGTTCTATGTCCTAATGGCCGCTATTCTACGGCAACAAAACAAGGAACTTTGAAACTTAGCAAAGACTACTCTTTGCATGAAGTTCTTTTTATTCCAGACTTCAACTGCACTCTAATCAGTGTCTCAAAGTTGTTAAAACAGACGGGCTGTATTGCGATTTTTACTGATACGTTATGTGTTTTACAGGACCGTTTTTCGAGGACTCTGATTGGAGCAGGTGAAGAACGTGAGGGGGTTTACTACTTTACGGGAGTCAAGGTTTCACGAGTTCACAGAGCTACAAAGTCGACATCATCTTCTTCAGTTCTATGGCATCGTCGTCTTGGTCATCCGTCATATAAGATTCTGGCTACACTACCGGCTTTTAAATCTCTTTCTTTAGATTTTTCTGATTCCAGTCATTGTGATATTTGTTTTCGAGCTAAACAAACTCGACAAGTTTTTCCTGATAGTCTTAATAAAGTTTCTGAACCTTTTGAGCTTATTCACTGTGACGTTTGGGGCCCATATCGCACACCAGCATCCTGTGGTGCAGTATATTTTCTTACTATTGTTGATGATTTTTCTCGGGCCGTATGGACTTACTTGATGCTCGAGAAATCAAAAGTTGCTAGCTTACTTAAAAGTTTTTGTGCTATGTCTGAACGGCAGTTTGGTCGCCAAGTACGCACCATCCGGTCTGATAATGGTACAGAATTCATTGTTCTTCGAAAGTTCTTTAAGGAGAATGGAATTATTCATCAAACCTCCTGCATTGATACTCCCCAGCAAAATGCTCGCGTGGAACGGAAACATAGACATATTTTGAATGTCGCTCGTGCTTGCTTATTTCAGGCTCGATTACCTTCCACGTTTTGGGGAGAGAGTATCCTTGCCGCTGCTCACCTTATCAACAGAACTCCTACGCAGCTTTTGAAAGGGAAAACACCGTACGAAGTCTTACATGGAAAAGCTCCAGTCTTTGAACAACTTCGTGTATTTGGATGTCTCTCATATGCACACAGGCGAGCAAGGGATAAAGATAAGTTTGGAGCCAGGAGTCGAAAGTGTATTTTCGTGGGTTACCCGTTTGGAAAGAAAGGGTGGCGCTTATATGATCTAGAAACAGAGGAATTCTTCATAAGTCGGGATGTAGTGTTCATGGAAGACCAGTTTCCTGGTATTGCAAATCAAACCTATGTTACACCTCCTGTTATGCAAGACAACTCGTGTGATGATTGGCTTCTTCCGGTTATTACATCCAGGGGGAGCTCGTCGTCTCCCGAACCAGTCCTTTCTACTACAACGGCAGACACTGCCGAACCAACGGTGCCAACTGATAGTTCATCACCTACAGCGTCGTCTTCTCCGACTACGCCTTCTGCTTCTTCCTCTCCGCGTACAACTACTCCTGGTTCGTCTACTCCTGGTTCTTCTTCTCCAACTGTACTTCCGGCGACACCTCCTTTGCCATCTTCTCCACCATCAGCAGTACATACGGATCACACAGAGATACCTCAATCTCCAGGTCTTTTAGAGGTTCTTGGTCGTGGTCATCGTTCTAAAAAGCCATCGGTACTTCTCAAGAACTTTGTTGCTCAAGCTTCTGTAAACCCCTCTCACGTTTCTTCTTCTTCTTCTAATCAGAGTTCTCCGACGGTTTCAGGTAATACTCTGTATCCAATCGCTGATTATCTTACCTCCTCTGTTTTTTCTACTAAACATCAGGCATTTCTCTCAACTCTTGTATCGGAGACGGTTCCTAAAAATTTTAAGGAGGCTGTTCTCGACGAACGTTTTAATGGAGCTATGAAGACTGAGATTACAGCTCTCGAGGATAACCATACATGGGACGTTACTACGTTACCTCCGGGAAAGAAGGCTATTACCTGCGGTTGGATCTACTCCAACAAATACAATGCCGACGGCACGATTGAGCGTCCAAAGGCTCGCTTGGTTGCTCATGGAAATCGACAACAAGAGGGTCGTGATTACAAGGATACGTTCGCCCCGGTCGCCAAGATGAATACTGTCCGGTTTATCCTGAAAGTAGCAGCTGCCAAGCGTTGGGAGATCCATCAAATGGACGTTCATAACGCATTTTTACATGGGGATCTTCAAGAGGAGATTTATATGCAATTGCCACCGGGGTTCAAGACAGAGGATCCATCTAAAGTGTGTCGGCTTCGCAAGTCACTTTATGGCTTGAAACAGTCTCCTCGGTGTTGGTTTTCTAAACTAAGTACGACGCTCTTGAATTTTGGTTTTACTCAGAGTTATGAAGACTACTCGTTGTTTTCCTTTGTTGAAGGGAATATCTGTCTGCATATACTCGTTTATGTCGATGACTTTATTATCGCAGGGAATGATGTTGCTACCATCCAGCGATTTAAGAACTATCTTAATAAAAATTTCAAGATGAAAGACTTGGGGAAGATGAAATATTTTCTTGGTTTGGAAGTAGCAAGAAGACCTGAAGGAATTTTTGTGTCACAATGGAAATATGCTTTGGATATAGTTGCCGAATGTGGGCTTCTTGGCGCTAAACCTGCTCCTGTCCCGACTGAACTCAACCAGAAGCTCGCATTGTCTCGCAGTGCCTTACTGATTGATCCCGGCAAATATAGGCGTTTGATTGGGCGTCTTATTTACTTGACCTTTACCAGGCCTGATCTAAGCTATATTGTGCATCTTCTTTCTCAGTTTATGCAGAAACCTCGTGATGACCATTGGATTGCTGCCTTACGTGTAGTTCGGTACCTCAAAGGCACTCCAGATCAAGGCATTATGCTAACCGCAGACTGCAATATGCAACTCACTGCGTACTGTGATGCGGATTGGTCCGCGTGTCCTATTACTCGTCGTTCTTTGAGTGCGTATGTCGTTCTTCTTGGTGATTCCCTTGTCTCTTGGAAGACAAAGAAGCAACGAACAGTTTCGCGTTCCTCGGCTGAGGCTGAATACAGGTCAATGGCTGATACTACTTGTGAACTGAAGTGGCTTAAACGCCTTCTTGGTCAGTTCGGATTCTCTCATCCCCAGCCTATGCGTATGTTCTGTGACAGTCAGTCTGCGATTTACATAGCCAAAAACCCTGTGTTTCACGAAAGGACTAAGCACGTCGAGAATGATTGTCATACTGTTCGAGATGCTGTACAAGCAAAGCTTCTTACTACTGATCATATTTCTACTAAGCATCAACCTGCGGATCTTCTTACTAAGGCGTTACCAGCTCCCACATTTCGTTTCTTATTGTCCAAGTTGGGCATTCGAATATCGTCACTGCCAACTTGAGGGGGAGTATTGGGATTAGGATAAGGATAGTTTCCTATATTTGATGATCTATGTATTTCCTATTCCTAGTTAGGTTACTTGGGATACAAGTTCAATACATTGTATATATACAGAGCTTTATCGATGAATAAGAGGAACACAATTCATATTCTATTCATTATAACCTGATTCATATCAAAAGGAATCTATTCCTAAAACAATTGGATACCTGCATAGTTTTTTTTTTTTTTGCAAACTTGGATACCTGCATAGTTTCTTTTTCTTTTTGGTAAGAACCTGCATAGTTTCTTGTTCCAAATTAAACATATACAGTATAATATAATTAACAGAAACTTACAGTATATAATTGCGGCGACAAGTTCACGTACGAGATCATGTTCGAGAAATATACGGGTAAAAATGACATTAGAGCTCGGTGAAAATTACCAGTACAAGAAAGATATAGTTACAAATGTGACGTGATCATATGAACAGCGAGAGTTTCCAGAAAAGAAAAAGACGAACTAGAGAGGAGCCAAACTCGAGTAAATCAACGACAAGCCACTATACCACCATAATTATCCTTGAATTATTGGATTTTGGCGTGGCGTTGAGCAAATTGCTTGTTGTGCTTCTTTGCTGGACTGTTCTTAAATTTATCATTGTTACAATCAGAATATTTAATTTCTAAATTTATAACTTAGTCATCTTTGTAATAGTTATGAGATTAGATATCACGGCCTATGACTTACTTTCACCATGATTTTAGCTGAATACATTTTCGTAACTATTATGAGGTCAAAGTTTCTTAAAGAAAAAAATTAGTATTTTAATAACATGATTATTTTTTATTTTTCTTTAGAAGTTTAAACCAACAGCTTGATGACAATTGTTACACACCGTATCTAAAAGGTTGGCCAATAAGAACTTTTTTTTAATTTCTAACACATTTTTTTATTATTTTAAATTGTTTTAATAGAGAAAACTAATTTAACATCTCCCCAACATCTTTCCGTTTAACCTCTTCTTAGTGCACCACTAAAAATCCAAGAAAGATAAATTCAATTTCAAAATTGGCATCTAGGATAAGTATGTATTCATAAAATAAAATAAAAAATCGAATTTTCAACCTACTATAAATTTGAGTCTAAAACATTGTAAAGTTATTTATTCACCATAGTAATAGACAAACCTTATATGAGTGTTTGCCTCATTCATTTTTTTTTCAAATTTTGATTTACGTTTGTTCACAACAGTAACCATAAAAACGTGTAGAAAACAAAATCATTTTTGAGAAGAAAAATAAATGAAAATGCATAAACTTGTTCTTCTTATTTTTGTTGCATAAGCTTATACTTATATGTCATGCTTGTCAGCAACACAAGCGAAGAGTTTTTTTTTGTAAGTGATTTTCAAATTAAGAGTTTTAGTATATTGTACCGTTAGTCGTAGTTTAATTGTGACAATGGTGAACTCTACCCGGTATATCATCTTTTCATATTTTGTATCCCGTAACCGAATGGTGTGTATACGTACATTACGTGTGATTCCAAGATAACGGACGTAATCAAGGGAGGTTAGTTATCAAATGATGTATTTAGTGTTAGTAATAGTATCTTTAAAAGAAAATTAAGAAAAGGAAAACAAAAATTTGAATCCATCATGCGGCAATGAAGTTATATTGATCTGTGCTGATTAGGCTAGTAATTAATTTGTGTTCAGCTATTTTGGGTCTTTAACGTGTGTGTGTTTTAAGCTTTGTCTCTCAATTTCTAAGAAAATAAATACAGAGTTTACAAAAAAAAAAACTTAATAAATACAGTACAGAGTACGAAAAAAAGAGTTGGTGTGAAGAATGATTGGGCCACGAAGATAGTAGATAAATTGTGTGGCTCGCTGGACTCGATGGTACAAATCTCGTAGACATCACTTCTTCGGGTAAAGGTTTGATTGGTGCTCCTTCGTAGAATAATAAAGGGCATAACAAAAAGGTGAGAAATAAATGAACCAAGTGTGTTTGGTGTAGTTGTTAATTTTGGGGATTTCAAAAAGTTTTGCGCTTTTTCTTTTCGGGCAGGCCGATGTTTAACTCGGGAATATTTGACTGGATCGAACATACCCGATTAATCGCAATAAAATTTTAATATTTATATCATTTGGAAATCATGGTGTTTAGTCTTTTTTCTCAATTCTGTCGCACCATTCATCCGACAGATGTATAATTCTAGTATAGAATTTCAAGAATTATTTTAATATAACAAAAAAAAGAATTATTTTAACAAATCGATAACGTAAATTAAAATAAAAGTAGTATAATTATATTCCACATAGGAAATAAACAAATTAATTAGTATAAAAGAGTTGATTGACAATGGCTGCAATTACTTTGTACATTCATTTTTTATTTCTTAAGCATTTATATAATGTAATCATGCTAAAAGTTAAAGCTACAACAAAAAATGAAATATGTTGGGTTTTAAAATCAATTTTTCTATAGTTTTTGTTAAGGGTTTTGAAAGTAAATTCACAGCAAAAAAATTAAAATCAAAACAAAAAATTCACAACAACCGGGGTTTCTACCTCATGTGGTAAATGGCTTACAGCTCTGACTTTTATCACCAAGGTTCGAATCCTGGCCACTAGGGAATTAACATTTCGGCATCGTCAGGAATAGAAAAATAACATGTGGCAACACGTAACTAATCTAGACCACTACTGTGGGACCAGAATACCTCTATATAATTAAAAAAAACAAAAAAATCACAACCTATTTTCTAAAATAAAGATAAAATCAAAGTTAAAACACTAACCGATCAACCCCAAAAATATAGAGAAGAAGATAAAAAGATTAACATTATCAGTGTCGTCCTATTAATTAGTTTTATGGCCTAAAGCATTAAAAAGTTAATCATATAATAATAATATAATTAATCTAATTAGTTAATTTTAAATACAAATTACATACTTAACACAAATCATTAATCCATTATGGATAATTATATACACCTGAATTATAGAATACTGCTCAATTATCCAACAAGATAATTGAGCTAAAGACAGCTTAGACCAAAAACAACAATTTTTACTTACAAAAAATTAGATAAGTCGACCCTTTATTTCATAAAAATAATTGTGACAGAAATTCAATGGTTATTTAAAAGAAGGAACAGACTTGAACATGGTAATATTCATTTGGTTTAGATGGTTAAAGTGAAATTTATATTTTTCTATTTCAAAAGACATTTTTTATTAAAAAAAATTATAAGGATATTTTTTTCTATGAAAAATTTATTAGATAATAATAATAAGTGTCAATTTTGAAAAAAAATAATTTTTTTTTATTAAATTCCCATTGTTTTTAATTATCAAAATAGATAACCACATAAAATTATAAATATAACTAAAAATTTAATATGTTTGTAATATATTTGAAAACGTTAAAATTTAAACATTTTCACTAGAGAATAACTAACTAACTAAATTTTAAATTTTCACTAACTAACTGAAATTTAAAATTTAAATATTTTTTTCATCAAAAAAACTAATGGGGACACTACTAAAAAAATGTTCTGTATGGTTTTTTTGTCACCTCGTTATATTATAGATAAGATAATATTGATACAAAACCAACAAGATGTCTCTGGAGACTAAAAATCCATACAATGGCAGCAGAATCCAAACATGATACAAGACAGAACAAATACAACCGAACTTTAAGTTAAATAACTAGGTTCTGAAATTACTAGTAACACTCAAAAAAGAACAAAGACATCAAAAGGATATAGAACCTATAAAATCTGCTTGACGGGAATGTCCTCAACCAAACCAACATAAAACCACTTTCTCCTAAAACAACAAGGAAACACCTCAGAACTAAGTAACACGAGTTTCACAAACCAGAAAATAAGAATCACTCATAGATTATGTTCCACTTTTGGAACAGCCGAGGCAAAAACGACTGTTGAACGCCAAGATATAAAGCCACAACAGACACAAATCTCCATGAGATCTTATCAACAAACAACCGAAGCCCACCCAAACTGTAGAACATCGAACTCGAGCCACAAATGGCAAAAAGACGGCTTAGACGGAATCTATATCGAACCCATTCCACTAAAACAAACCCTGAAACAGAGAACCCCACACAAGTATTTTTGGAAATATGAACAATCACCTAGACAAAATAAATTTAAGAAAGATTCAAAGACAAAATTCGTCAATCAGCATATCCGATATTTTCATCTTAAAAATCTCTATCATATCCGGAAGTTTCAAACGATTTGGAAAAGACATCTCTTCATAAAATGGAATCAAAATCACAATCCGAGCTAGAAGTAAAGCATAAAAGAAAATAAAGAAACGCATGTATATCCACGCATCGGTCGTATGAGTTCAGAAAGTCCTTTTTCTAATTATATAACTATTCTTCCTATGGTTTATTTACAAAAAAAAAAAACTTTATAATGACGGTTTTAAGAAAATACCTTCCTGAACGCATGTATATCCACATTGAATGATGCTGAGGACGACGTCAAACAGCTTGAGGTGATAGTTGATGCATCCATCAGTACTATTATTGTACTAATTAGGAGACATAATCGGGTATTTGTGAACGTGGGGCCAATACAGTTAGATATACACATGCGAGTAGTTCCAGTAGTTCGGTTTTCTCTTTTTTTTTTTTTTGGAAAAGACAGTAGTTTGGTTTTCCTTCAATAATTTTCATAAGTTTATGTAAATGATCCTAATATAAGTATTTTTTATAATGTATGCTCTATACTATATACGTTGCTAGTTTAACCCCGCCCGCCACTAAAAATTTAAAATAATCTCTCTCATAAAATCATCTTGAATGTAGAGTTGATGTTCCGATAGGAGCAGAGTCGTGTTTATCATGGATTGAAAGAGGCTTATGCCTTAAGTCCTCCAAGAAATATGCAACTTTGAGAATTTCTAATTTCACAAAATTATTCTATAGAACTAAAAGTATAGTTTTATGTAGATTTTCACCTGACTGAGGATTTGACTTGTTATCGATGAATTCTTTTATTCTAATCAATTTCAATATGTGTTCACTAAAATGATAAAAAAAAAATTAAGAGTTGTCACAGTCCAACTCATCACACTTATGAATTCTGATTTTCCTTTTGCTTTTGTTGCTTCCTGTAATCCATTTTTTTCCTTACAATAAGTTATTTTTTTTGTATTTTTATTTATACATTATGATAGTTTGATAAAAAGTTCATAGAAAAATGTAAATAATACGTTTTAATATTCATTTTATCTATTATCATTTTGTAAATGACAATTTTTTACAATTGTATATTTTATCTACCATTATTTTTATTCAATACTTTGTTATTAGCACTTTTATTTTTATTATTTTATTATTTGCATTCAGATGATTATTTTTATTTTTCTAAGATACCAAATTACTCACTCTGTTTCAAATTAAATGTCAATTTGGCACTTTTTACGGAGATTAAAAAATTTGTATAATTGATTAATATATATATTTATTCAATGTATGCTTGATTAAATAAGAATTATTGAAATAAAAATTATTAGTTATTTAGAAAGGTAAAATTTATATTTAATGTACAAAATTACATTGGAATTGTAAAATAACATTTATTTTGAAACAAAAAAACTTAAAATGACATTTATTATGAAACAGAAGAAATATTATTTTAGTTTTCTCTAAATACCAGTTTTCTAGTTATAATTTTAACCTTCACTTTTAAGTTACAAATTAAAAATAGCTTTTATCATATTTTCTATTACATATTATAAAATTTCATTAAAAAAATTCTCCTTGAGCCCAAAAGTTCTTGCACGGCACTGTATAGGAGCTAGGCATTAAAAAAAACTTAGAGCATCTCCAATGTGTTTTGCTATTTTCACCTTTAAAATAGAGGAATTCTATAATAGAATTGAGATATGCTCCAATATATTTCTCTAACATAGCAATTTCTATTTTATAGAGTAAAAAATAGAAGAATGTTATTTCTTCTTTTATAAATAGAGGAAAAAATAAAGATCTTCATTATAGAAGAAAAAATATAGATGAGTTGGAGTAATTTCACTTCTAAATGCTATTATAAAAGTGAAAATAACAATAGGTTGGAGATGCTTTTATATAGGCTGAACGACCAAATACTTAATTTGATGAAATATCTCATTCATGTAAATCGTAAATTTTGTGACAGACAATACTTACTAAATCTATGTTATGTTTCTCATGTTAGAAAACTATAATTTATATGATTTAATGCTCAATAGAAAATAATTGATCATCAAAATAATGAGCTAATAGTAAGCCAGAGGATAAACTATATAACCGATTGATTAGAGCATAAAGTTTAAAAAGACATATTTTTGTTGATCAAAATAAGATGTATAGTTTTATTTAATTTTTCATGTTAAGAATTTTTGTTAGCATATATAAATAGATATTTCTGTTTTTATAATAATAATTTCTGTAAGATTTTTTTAATTATTTATGAACTTTTATTAATAAATATATTGATTAACTGTATTTTTAATAATTATTATTTTGAAATGTGAAATTTAGTATTAAAAATAATTTTAATAGAATTATTATTGACTATAATGTTTATGATATTGACTAATATTGCTATGGAATTAAATTCATGAAGTTATCTTCACCAATTATTAATAGAGTTGAATTGGTTTATAATTTTTATGTAGTTTATTTATAAATATATATACTATTAAAAAATAATATAAATATTTTTTTTTGTTTGATGAAATGCGTTATTTTGATATTTTCGTGTTATACAAAAATATTATTTTAGAATTTCAATGCAATTTATACTTATTTTTAATATGCTATAATTGTAAATTGTATTAATTTTATAAATAATTTTATTTTTAAAATATTATTTGATTAAATATGTATAATTAGTAAGGGCATCTCCAACTTATAACACTATTTTAGTGTTAAGATCACACTATTTTAGTGTAGTTTTAGCACTAAAAATAAATTTTTCTCCAACCACAACACCAAACTTCACACTAAAAGCTATTTTATAATATTAAATGTATTTATCTTTTTATTTATCATTTATTTAATTGTATATTTTATTAATAAAATAAGTGAATAGTATTTTAGTGGAGTGAATAGTGTTTTGGTGTGATGAATAGTATCACACCAAATTTGGTGTAAAATTATAGTGGTATACTAAAATAGTGTGATTTTTGGTGTTGGGTTGGAGATGGTTTTGGTGTAAAAACTACACTACAATGGTGTTTTACAGTTCCATTGGAGATGACCTAATAAAATAAATGCATTTTAATTTATGCTATTTATGTTAAAATTTTCAGATAACTTTATCTACTCTATTAATATAGAGTCCTAAATTTATCTACCATTGAAGTTGTCATTTAATTTTTGGGCTGTTTCAAGTTTGTTAGGATGTTGCATAAATTATGGACCATATCAAATTAGTTACAATTAATTATATTATATGCTACAATTAAATTAAAACCAGACTACTTAAATTAAACCAACAATGTACTCTAATATAAGTAAATCAAACGACTTATGTTCTATTAAACCAATCTTCCTGGGATTTTTAAATTAATCATGAAAAAGAGTGCATGAGGAAGGGCCACTAATGCTAATAAAAACGAGAATTATGGTTTGAGTTATGCACATTTGATTGGAGCTAGATTGAACACGTGGTTTTGTGCATTCTGATATCGACCTAATCTTTGCGTATATATACATAGAGATGAATATAGAATATCCATTCGAGTTTGGTTCGGATCTATTCGAGTTTCACATTTTTGGATGAAAGATTTCAGCCTCATCAGAGTAATTATAAATTTCGGCTCTGGATCTTTGCGGATTCGTAAAACCTATTTAAATTATTTTGAAATTTTAAAATTTAAATATTTTAAAAAAATTTCTCAAAATCTAAGAAAATAATATATAACAAATAAATTTAAATAATGTATGCCAAATTACCTAACCTTAACACAACAATTAGTTTAGATTGAATATTTGGATGAAAAATTAATAGATATTCTAAATACTTTTGGTATTTTTTACCTATTTTATATATTTAATTTTGACTATTTTTTATCAAGTATTTTGGACAATTTCATAATATATTATATATTTAAAATATTTTTGGATATAATTCTGAAAATAATTAATATATTTAAGTATTAAAATCTGATTCTGATCGATTCGGATATTCGAGATATTTCGGTTCAGACTGGAGTTTGATTCTAATTTTATACCAAGTTTGAATCTTTAACCAGTTTTGGTTCAGATTCGTGATTATTTTTGTGGACCGGATTCGTTTTGATTTATCGAATTCGGGTTTTCTGCCAAGCCTCTATATTTCATTGAATAGATTTGTGGTTTGCCTTTGGTAGCATTTATTTGATTTAACTCCTAGTCATATTAAGATCATTCATAACAAAAAAAAACTACGAGGTTATAAGTTTCAAAGAATATATCATTTTAATGGGAAAATTTAAACATCTCCTCCTTTCTCGAGAATTTTTCATATTTTTAATTTTTTTTAGCTTTTTAGTATAAATATAAATCTTTTTTACAGTTTAACAGAGAATTTTTTTTTCAAAAACTTAATGTAAATATATTTACCTTCTTCAAATTAGAATCTGTATATTCGAACTAATTAATGTACACATAATTTATCTTCACATGATATTATACACACAAATTATCTTCAATTGTTTTTCAATGATTACAACATAAGTAATAAAATCAGATATGATTGCTCCTACATTAGTAACACAGGTCCAAGCAACAAAACATTTAATCTAACAATTTAACATTCATAATAATTTAATTTACCGGTTTTATAAATCAAACAACAAAAAAACATAATCCGCGTTTTAACGCGGGTCAGAATCTAGTTTGTTATTAGTGTCAAAGGTACGAAAGCAAGGATTATATTTTTAAAAATTTTGGTCAAAGTATCAAAAATGTTACACTGTCTGAATGTGGGTACTACATACTATTATTGATAACGTTTGGTTGAAAGAGAATGCACTTAGTCGTCGTGAGCATTTAAATTTGACGTACCATTTCCAATTTACTTTATCAACTATAGTTTAAATAAAGTCAAGCCTGAACATGATAAACTCGTGACCCTCATAAAACATACTTATTAATACCTGATACGCATGTAAAGTTATATTCCATCCATTTTACAAACACTATCAATTTAACATTATTAATTTTATACATTTAATCAATAATATTTGAGAAAAATATATTTATAATAAATATTAAAACCTAAAATAAAAGATACTGTATTAAAATTATAGAATAACATTTTCAAATTTTCGGATAACAAGAAAATATCAAAATCATATTTTATAATCATATTTTATGAAACAGAAAGAGTAATATTTATATTTTAAAACTGAGAACTCTCTTAATTCTGTTCAGTATATTAAAAAATTTATTTGATTATTTCAAAACTGTATTTTGTAAATTGCAGTTCAAAATAGACTTTTTAGTTACCTACAAAATCATGATCTCTATAAGAAGAAAGTTCTAGAAACAGTTTTTTAAAAAATAAACTACTTAATCAGTATTTTCAAAATTAAAGTTCTTAAGACTAATTTATTTTGATATTTTTAGTAATTCTTTTACAATAACTTAATAAATATAAGTGGAAAGTAACCTTAACACAATCAAATATAATTTCAAAGTTAAGTTCAAAAAAAAAAAAAAATATAATTTCAAAGTGTTAGATGTAAAATAATAATTGGACAAGGCTTCTATAAGGTCTTGGCTTCTGTGTCTCAGATATAATAATAGGCCTAAAAGATGCATATGTCGACCCAGTTAAAACATATTTGGTTCTGTCCAGTATTCGTTTAGGTTTTAGCCTTTGACATGTATTCCGGATTTTGGTTCAATTTCAGCTTGGACCCAAAACCGGCTCATAAAACCGATTTTTCTCGGCATCATCTCTATTCCCTAGAAGCAAGATCAGCTGATGATATATTTCTGACTAGGTGTTTTGCCCGCACATACGGACATAATCGTTTAACTAATAATTATTTATATATATATTATGATTTAAACATCATGATAACTTATTCTTTATCTTCTTAATCATTTTAGTTTTTTCTATTTTTATTTCGGTATACGTATTTTTTAACACAAATGAAAGCTCTAAAACTATGAGACCATAAGAGCATAATTACATATCAAATATTTCACACAATAAAGCACTAAAACACACATAATCCAAGTAAAAACAAAATAAATAAAACTTAAATAAAGTTCGATGATAATTTAGAAGATTAAAAAAACGAATTGAGATAATGACAATATTTGATTGGTTTACTTGATAAATATATTCATTGCCTTATCTTAATATTTCATAAGTTTACTTTTAATAAAAGAAAAATAGATAATGATAGTTTTATTATTAAAGTTAATTTATGGTTAATTATATAATGATAAATCTTTTTATTCATTAAAAATATATCTATTTTAGCCGTTTTAGAAAATAAACCATTAAACACATAACATGATTATATAGGAAACTCTTTAAACTAATATTAAAACATATTTTCTTATAGATTAAACAGTAATAAAATATACGCATAAAATAACTACCAAAATAATTTAGAATACCTAGATCATAATTCCAAACTCCATGTAACAGAAACGATTTGTTCCTAAACTTTCAAACTCAAAGAAAGAAGAAAAACACAGAACTCTAACTAAAAAACAAATATCAAAAGTACAAAATATAGATGTCAAAAACTATAATCGAACAAATTTGGAATAAATGAGAAAAATAAAACTATAGAATTTAAATCATCTTACATCATATGAAAATAAGAATTGGTCCTAATTTGTTTAAAATAATTATAATTGTAATTCCAATTAAAAAATTGAAATCTTTATATTATTTAAATTAAGAAATTATGATTTAAGCTAAAAACTAATAAGAATCTTGTGAAAGTTAAAATAATTATAATCATAGATCCAATGAGAAATTTCGAAATATTAATATTATTTAAATTAATAATTTATTAGAAAGTTCGAAATATTTATATTATCTAAATTAAAAAATTGATGATTTAATCTAAAAACTAATAAGCATATAACAAATAAGAAGTTAGACAGAGCTCTGGTAAATGGGGATTGGCTCAGGCTCTTCCCGCAGTCTTATGCCAAATTTGATACTGGAGGGGTCTCTGATCACGCTCGATGTACGGTGAGGTTGAGGGAACGACAAGTAACCTCACGGAAACCATTTAAGTTTTTTAATTTTCTCACAGAGAATGCTGAGCTTTTGCCTTTGGTTGCAAGTAAGTGGGAGGCCTCGGAACCGTTGTATCACTCGAGAACAGCTCTGCAACATTTTCATCATAAACTCAAAACGCTCAAGCATGACATACGGGCTCTTAATCGGTCGCAGTATGGAGACTTGTCGTTACGCACCAAGGAAGCTTTTGATGCTCTATGTGTTTGTCAGGAACAGGCCCTGGTTAATCCCTGCTCTGACACCTTCCAGACAGAGGCTGAGGCAGAAGATAGGTGGCACCGTCTCTCTCGTATAGAAGAAAAGTTGCTTCAGCAGAAGTCAAGAATTCAATGGCTCAGCTTGGGGGATCAGAATAATCGGTTCTACTATAACGCATGTCAGGAAAGAATAGTCAGAAATAGTATTCATGTTCTTTTCTCTGAGGATGGCAGGACACTTACTGAACCGGCAGATATAAAGAGAGAAGCTGTTGACTATTTTCAGAAGTTTATGCAGTTGCAACCTGATAATGCTGGCAACACACCGATGGAGTATTTGCGGGATCTACTCAACTATAGATGCCCAGCGACTGAAGCTTCCATGTTAGTTGCTCCTTTTTCTGAGGAGGAGATCTATAAGACTCTGGTGTCTTTACCAAATGGAAAGGTTCCGGGGCCTGACGGATACACAAAGGAGTTCTTCATAGCAGTGTGGTCTGTTATTGGAAGAGATTTTGTTATTGCGATATAGTCCTTCTTTCAGTTTGGCTTCTTACCAACGGGGGTGAACGCAACGATTTTAGCGCTGATTCCTAAGAAGATCCCAGCCCAGACAATGAAAGACTTCCGACCCATTGCCTGCTGCAACCTAATGTACAAGATCATCTCAAAGCTTCTGTCTAGTAGACTCAAAAGAATACTGCCTCAAGCCATTGAACCAAACCAGTGTGCTTTCATCAAGGGTAGACTGTTGATGGAAAATGTGTGCCTTGCAAATGAGCTGGTCAAAGGTTATCACTTGGACTCTACTTCTGACAGATCGGTTATTAAATTTGATATCTCCAAAGCATTCGACACAGTGAAGTGGGGCTTCATCGTCTCAGTATTACAAGCAATGGGATTACCAGATCTGTTCATTCACTGGATTCATCTTTGCGTGTCCACGGCAGCGTTCTCAGTGGCTATTAATGGAGAGCTAGAGGGTTTTTTCACCAGCGCGAGGGGTATTCGACAGGGCTGTTCATTATCACCATACCTCTATGTGATTTTGAACAATGTCTTGTCCAAGTTACTGAATAAGGCAGCAGCTGAAGGAGGTTTTGGTTATCATGCGACATGTAAAGCAGTGAAGCTTACACATCTGAGTTTTGCTGATGATATACTGGTGTTTACTGATGGAAGAGTCTCCTCCTTAGATGGTGTCATAAGCGTGATGGATCAGTTTGCAGCGATGTCTGGACTGCATATAAATGCAGCCAAGTCATCTCTTTATTTGGCGGGGCCTAATAAGCTTTTGATGCAACATGATGCTGTAACTAGAGGTATCTCAGTTGGAACTCTACCTTTTAAATATCTGGGCCTTCCTTTGACATCTAAAGTATGGACGAAGCTAGATTACGAGCCACTGGTTGACAAAATCCGGAACAGACTTCTCGCATGGTCCCATCGATCACTGTCTTTCGCAGGGCGCCTACAACTGATTAAGTCAGTCATTGCAGGTGTGATTAATTTTTGGTGTGCAGTATTTATACTGCCAAAAGCTTGTCTGGATGAAATTGAAAGCCTGTGCAGTGCGTTCTTATGGTCAGGTTCCCCGAACGATCATCATAAGGCTAAAGTCTCCTGGAACGATCTATGTTTACCTAAGAGTGAAGGTGGTTTAGGTATTCGGAAACTTCGTGAAACATCAAAGGTCTTTGCTTTGGGACTTGTGTGGAGACTCTTCTCGATGTCTGGTTCTCTTTGGGTTGCCTGGGCTCATGCTGAGTTAATGAAGTCAGTCTCATTCTGGGATGTTAAAGAGACTGCTAAGGGATCTTGGCTATGGCGTAAATTACTTAAGTTACGACCGCTGGCTGCTTCTTTCTTGCGAACAGAAATACAGAATGGTGAATCAAGTTATTTCTGGACTGATGACTGGCTAGGAACAGGAAGACTGATTGATGAAACAGGAGAGTTGGGGCCTCGTTATCTTGGGGTTCCTCGTCACGCACTTGTTGCTGATGTTTGTGAAAGTGGAGTTTGGCAAATGAGAAGTCGAGGTAGAAGAGTCTTTCCGGATACGTATGACAGAATTGAGAATGCTCGACGGCCAGATGAGTCTTTGGGCAGGGATGTGATTATGTGGAAGCATGATGATGGTATATATAAAGATCAGTTCTCTTCTGCTAGAACCTGGGATCAGTTAAGAATCAGGGGTCATGAGGTTTCCTGGCACCACTTGGTCTGGTTTCCTCAAGGAGTTCCTCGCCAAGCTTTCATTGTATGGTTGGCGATTCGAGATAGACTATCTACGGGAGTACGTATGCGGAGCTGGGGACTTACGCAAGGCTGTGTTTTCTGTGGAGAAAGGGATGAAAGTAGAGACCATTTATTTTTTGCTTGCCCTGTCACTTACACTATCTGGACTACTCTCACAGCACATCTTTTGGGAGCTTCTGCTAATCCTGACTGGACGATTACGGTTGCCTCTCTCCTGAGACCGAATCGACCTAAGTTGGATACTGTTCTTCTGAAAATGGTCTTCCACTCTTCAGTGTATCTCATTTGGAGGGAACGCAATTCACGTCGGCACCAAGGGCCCTGTCGATCTACGCATACTCTGATTGGGCAGATTGACAAAGCCATTCGCAATAGGATCTCTTCTCTAAAGTATGTTGGGAATCACAAGCTAGCAGGTTTGCTTACAAGATGGTTTGAAGTTTACTCAAGATGATGGGGGTTTTTATTTTTGGGTTGCATTACCACTAGCCTAGAGTCTTTTTCGTTTTCGATTCACTTAATCCCCTTTGTACATGACCATCAATTCTTTGATTAATCAATATAAAATTTAATCAAAAAAAAAAAAAAATAAGCAAAAAAATCTAAAATCAAAGAATATATCTAAATTAATAAATTGATGATTTAATCAAAAAAACTAATAAAAATATGACAAATAATCAAAATTAGCTAAACTCAAGAAGAATATGACAAATCAGCAAAATCACTTTACAAATAATAATAGTTATTATATATATATATATATTATTTAAATTAATAAATTAATAAGTTAAGCTAAAAACTAATAAGATGTTGTGAAAGTTAAAATAATTATAACCATAAATCCAATGAAATTTCGAAATATTTATATTATTTAAATTTATAAATTAATTAGGAAGTTTGAAATATTTATATTATCTAAATTAATAAATTGATAATTTAATTTTAAAACTAATAAGCATATGATAAATAAGCAAATTAGCTAAAATCAATTAATATTATATAAATTAATTAAATTGATGATTTAATAAAAAACTAATAAGAATATGACAAATAAGCAAAATTAGCTAAAATCAAGGATATTGTGACAAATCAGCAAAATCACTTCTCAAATATAGATTAGGGAATTCGTTTGGTATTTTAATAATTTTGAATCAACTTCATATGATTATCTAATAATTCTTACGAAAATAAGCAGAGTTAAAACATGCGATGGGAACTAAACACAATGTTATTAAGCATAGAAACATAAAAATCTCCCACAGGATCAGTTTTCTTTGGCCAGGGAGAGATCGTTAGCTTCCTCTTGATCAGTCTTTGTTGCATCTTCTTCGACCTTATTCTCCTTCATCAGCTGAGCCAATCTCTCGGCAACACTCAACCTAGCCCCAGGAGACACACCGTTCTTTCCAATGATCGATTCAAGAACTGCCTCTGCCAACAACTTATTTTCGATCACCGCTTTTCCCGTTTCAGGAATGCTATCATCTTTCGAAAACGCAACCTGCAAACATTTTAGTTCACACCAAATACATGTCATAAAACTTGTCAAAGCTATCACGTATGTACTACGATTGCGTTTATATCTAAACATATTAAGGATGTAAATGCTAATGTAGAAATGCCGTTTGAAACATGCAAGTAAGGATGTTTTTGTTTATTTAATTTTTTTTTTTTGAACAAAAAATTAAACAAAAACATCCTTACTTGCATGTTTCAAACGGCATTTCTACATTAGCATTTACATGTAAACAAACAAACTTCTTAATGATTTTCACATTCTGAAAAATATTAAAATCTCATATCAAAATTGAAAGAGATTGTATAAATATTATATAAAAATGATGATACAGTTCAGATATCACCAGTTGATCTTATGTTGGAAGCATATCTAATTTTATATGGTATCAAACTCCATCCATGCTATCCTACTCAATTCATAACTGATATAGCAAAAGTTAGACCATATATCTCTGTCCATTGGTTTTGCTTGAAAATCTATCTAACTTAATTAATGTTATCCTTATAAAGGAGGGAATCGAACATTCCACTTTCCTTTTGACATTTGCATTTTATGCTCAAAACTTATGATTCTATTTGGAAACATAAGCTTCATATCATAACTTGAAAACGCAAACGCAAGTCAACGTTATAAAAAGTTATGAAGGCATCGAGTACCGTAAGAGAGCCTGTAGGGGAGAGAGCGAAGAGGATGGAAGCACCAGGAGGAAACGTTTCGTCCTTGAAGACTTCCAAGAACCTTTCCACTGCTTTAGCCTCAGAGTCTGTGTAAATCCCTAACGATTTCCATATCGCCACACAGTTCTCCGTTACTTTCTCTGAATATTGCTGTCCCGTTAACGGCAGCTTCATCGTCACTTTAATGAATTTCTCAAACGAACCTAGTTAAGAGTTTAAAAAAAAGGTTAACTGATTAATGACAAAGTAGGAACCCTTTTGAGTTTAAACACTTTGAAATGACGTGTCAGTAAAGTAAGCGGTGTGGCGAAGCACCTGTGACGATTTCACGGAAGAAAGGGACGGATTCCTTTAATTCCTCTGTCGTTTTACCTTTCCACTTAACGGAGAGTGACGGTACAGAGACAGGATCTAGGTAAACTCCGATGACGGTGAAGATCACAAACTTTCCTTGAATATCCAAACCTCGCACACCTGCGTACGTTAGCGATAACAATTAAAAAATCAAAAACGAAGGAGGAAAGTGTTTTAAAGTGTTTTCGAACCTGCGCCACCGAGGAAGAGAGGGTTGGAGGAAGCCGGTGAGATAACAGACGGTGGAAAAGTCACGGAATCAACTTGAAGTTTCGTGGCGGTGGGTAACGGGGACGGACATTCGGAAGAAGACATGGTTTGAATATATTTTGATAATGATGAGGTTTGATGAATGATGATAATAATGTAATTTTTTTTTGTTGGGTGGGTTTATAAGCAGAGGAGGTAGGTAGCAAAAGTTAGGTTACGATAACGAGCGTTGGTTGTGCAAGCACGTGGCGTTACGCGATTCTGTCCCTTAAATATTTGAATGGAAGATTCAGTATATATGGTGGTTGCCGAAACTTTAGAGCTTTATTTCACAAGGGCCCGGTTTACAGTAATTGTCTAATGCTAACCAATTAGAGCGAAATAATTATATAAACCGAAAGGACGTCATTTCTATATAACCGATTCAAAATAAATAAAACTGGTTTAGTTCTAAACTGAACTATTTCAATTTACTACATGGTAGCCACATCAGCACACATATCAAAATAAACCGATATCATAACCACAGTTCAATAGTTTGTGTAAGATTTAAGTTTTAAATCGTATTAGTTCGTGATATTTTTAAACTTGATCTAAGATTTTAAACGTTTGTGTATGAAAAGCAATTCAATGACAAGTTTATGGAGAAATTGGCTGTTTTCGCATGTGGTTACCGAAACTCTAGAGTTCTTTATTTCACAAAAGTCAATAATGTTATTTCAAAATAAATGTCACTTTAACATTTTTTACAAAGATTAAAAAATTTGTATAATTAAATTGTATATTCCTATTTAATGTATGATTAGTTAATTAATAATGATTTAAAAATATATTGGTTATTAAAAAGTGTAAAAATTAGATCTAACATAGAAAATTACATCGTGATAATAGAATGATGTGTTATCACTGACCTGCCATAAAAGGATTTACCAATCGAAAGCTTGTTAGTTATCTTGGTTCCAGCAGTTTGCTATCTAACCAAGGTAAGAAGTCAATGCAATCCTTGTCCAAAGCAGCCTGAATATATAATGGCATCTTCTTATACATCAATCAGATTATCAATTCAAGAACTCAACACTTTGATATTTTTTTTGTCCGTTTAGCGAAAAGAAGCAAAGAGAACGTAAAGGTTTCTTTCATTTGTTATACTAAAGGAAAGTCTTCGTTTTACGTTTCTGAATACGTAATTCGACAAGAGGAATAAAACATTGGACTTTTGCTTGTCTGAAATTCTCCAAAGAATATATGCGAACAAGAAAACAGAAATGAAAGTGAACCTGAGCTAGAGACTCTTTGAGTGATTGTGCATTGAAGAAGCTAAACCGCTTTGCTAAAGAAGAGGTGAAAGTGCGTCGTTGCTGAAACACTAACAGCTCCACCGTCGGAACGCACAATAATAACATATCTCCGACCCAAAGTCCCTAACTTCGTCGCGCGTGACGTGAGCAACCACCGGTCGTATTTATGACTCGCGTATTTATATTGACTGCAGCCAGAGTGGTTGTTGCGTTTACAAAGACGGTCCAATCCGGTTTATTTTTCTAATCTAGAATTTTAGTACAGTATCGGTTCGGTTCAGGTCAATCAACCGGATAAGACACTCAGTTTTGTTGTTGTGGTTTTGTAATCTATATTGTATCTGTTGGTTTTGGTTTGGTTCGGTTCGGTTTGATTAACCAAGGACATGATTTTGGTAAACCTAAGTGTGCAAAGACATCTGCTGAAATGAATACAATCAAGCGAAATAGCTTACTTGTAATGTTATAAAGTTGTCAGCATTAGGCATTAACACTTTGGTAAATCCGTCTATGGCAGGAAAAACAAAAAAAACAAAAAAGGTGTTTCACCGTTTATTTGCTTAAGTTTTTACTGTTTGGATCCTGTTAATAATGCTGAAGTTATAGTCTCATTTCTAACATCATCAGCTCCCATAATCTCAATGCGTCTGTCTATTCGACATGTTTTCTAGGATACAGCGTTTCATAGAGATGCTTATATACATGAAAGCATAGATAGCAACATGACTGCAAACGAATAGGTATAGCCAGATCTATGGACAAGAGCAAAGATACCTAGCACTAGCAGTCTGTCCATTGTAACTACAGGTGCCAATAAGGACCGTGTAAGAGCACAATTATCAGGGTCCTTGAACCACGTCCTTACTAATATTGGGCCTAAAAGAAAATAAAAAATGGGTGAATTAGTGTAGGACGGATTTTAGTTTAGAACTTTTTTTCCTCGTCCTTCTGTGCCAGCTGGCACCAACGAACCCGAGCACGAGAACATAAATGAATGTTTCTCTTCTTTTGGGTTGTTTCTGAAATTTTAATTTGCGTGAGATCCGACAAACCCCGTCGCCGCGTTTTCCAAGCGCGATTGAGCAGTGAGATCCGACGAATCCGGCGGCTCCGGTTACAAGGATGGAGAGGCTGTGCTGTCGTTTTGCTGTTGAGGATTGTCTCACGCGCATCTCTCAAGCGGGGCCTTCGCCTTTCTCGCATGGTTTCTGTTAGATCCAGATTGAGATTCATTAACTACTAGACTGATTTAGAGTCTTTGATTTGATTCTTTTTGATTTGGTGTTGTTCTTAGGTTATTAGTTTTGATGATATTTTTCTATCTCTTTCGCATCTCCTGTAAGTGCGATGACGCATACTGCGAAGGCGTGTATGGATAGGCCTCGCAAGATTGGAGCAAAGTACACGAACAAGAACATTGCACCTGATGAAAATGAAACAGCTTGAAAAAAAATTTACCTAAGGACCAAGAATAAGTCCTATCAATAATCACCATTTCAACAAAAAGTCCTTACAAATGTCCTAATCTAAAAATAACAATAAAAAATCCTAAGAACCTAAAACTAAGGACAATGGATAATGATGCCCTTACATCCCCTAAACAAATGAATATTATGTGATATGTGATTTACTGTGTGTCATCAACACAATCACTTTAACTAAAAAAATATGACATAATTTACTAAACTAATTACATTTAATGACAATTTCTATTTTTTAGTAAACTTTGTATACTATGGTAATAACTTATACACCATCATCAAAATAAATCTATTCAAATAACATTAAATATAATAATAGCAACATTTATATATTTTAAATTTTTTGAAATATTATTTAATTTTATTTTTTGTAATTATACCATTTTTATTACAATTTTATAAAATTATTGTTTTAAAAGTAAAAAATTTAATCGAAATAGAATTTGTTTTCTTTTTGATATTTACAATATTTTGAATAATGTTTATTTTTTATTTTTGATAAAAATACAAATTTTATATCATTTTTTTAAATTATACAAGTTAATTTGATATATTTTAACCAAAATAAATAGATAAAACTTTATCTAAAATTATAATATAATATAAATAAAAATAAAAATTGTTTAGTTAAATCAAAATTTATATTAAAATATTAGTAAAAATAATAAAATCTAAACAAATTAAATTTAAATTTTTTATTTGTTCACATATTCTATGAAAACATCTAGTTTCACCAAAAAAAAGGAAAAAAATCTACCTCATTCTCCAATTCTTCGAAGTCAGTGTCTTCCAAACCAACAATAAGAACTGACAGCGGCAGCTCAGCTCCTCTGCCCAATGCGTCAACGGTAGCAGGCATGTATGTTGGAACTCCGGTTTGTTTGTTTCATGCAACAAAACATTTTTTGACACCAAAGATATGATCCACTAGTTTCAAGTTTAAGGTAAAAGTAATCAAGGTAGTCTCTTACGGAAATAGAGGACATAGTACTTGTGTTGTGACTGTGAAACAATGTCAACGGTCCTGTTCACAACGCCGCTGAATTGAATTGGTCTGGATTGAGCAACATTTGTGCATGCAGTGGAGTCGGAAGCTGACAAGATTTTATCAACTCCAACAACCTGAAACCAAATATATATATATGGAAAAGAGAATTTATTATAGAGAGTGTTTCCTTCTTATCAATTTTAGTAGGAATGGTTACCTCATCTATTCCATTCAAGTTAAAAGCATGAGAGACTTCATCATTCTGTTCGGGACCGTTCACTATTACTCCTCCAAAGCCCCAAGCATTAAATCACTTATCACATTTCTGATTATTCTCTCTCACTCGCGCCAATCTATCTCTCTTTGTGTCCATAAACTTATTCTTGTGTTCATTTCTCTGATTCTTCTCACAATCACTCTGAATCTCCATCATTCTCATCCATATCTCTTATACATTCTGAATTCTAACATGGTATCAAATCATTAAGCTCAAGATCTCTTTTTTTGTTTGTTTTCAAATTCTGCAAATCAAAATCTGTATTCTTTTCTCTGTTCTCATCTGTCTGTTTTTGAAGTTTCATGAAACTCTTTTCCACTTTCATAAACTCTTTCTCATTAATATTTGTTGGTTTTATCATTTTCGAAATCTCTATTCAGTCCTTTAAATTTCTGGATTCTTTATCCATTGGTCCATAGCTTTGTCCACTGGATAAAAGCAAACCAGCCATGGAAATGAAGAGAGAAAGTCTTATTCCAGTAAGTCTTAGTCCATAGTTGATCCGAAGACGTTAAGACGAAATTTCTAATTATTTAAACAACAGTTCTTCAGCAGCTTTAGAAGATGGCTCGAGAACTGGATGATAGTAATCAGAGTGAGCCTCCACACATTCACATAACATGAACATAAGCTTATCTTTGTCTTCCTTAGCGCAATCTTCCGCAAACCAACATTGTGCTAAAGCTATCCATGATTCTTTACAAGCACCTCGTTCCATGAAATCATAATACTTGTCTACTTCCTCTGTCACCTTTGGGTCTTTTCTCCACTCCGTTAAATCTCGCCTAACAGATGAGGATGCCAAGACGGCTTGGGCTTCCTCACCTACCGCTTTCTTAGCAGATTCTACCGCAGCTATAATCGGCTGATAGTAATCAGAGTGAGTCTTCATACACTCCCACAGCTTCCCTCTATATTGTGATTATTTGCTTCTCATTGACATATCGTCTCTCGATTCATGTTGGTTATTGTTTTGAAAATTGGAAAGGTGATGAAAGAGATAAAAAGCGCCTTTACGGGTTTAGCTTAAATAGACATTATCAATACAAGAGCTTCCTTGCTTGCAGTGCAAGGTTTTACATAATAGAGCAATAGGAAATTTACCAAGAACGTGCATGAGAAGAAAATGAAGATTTCTACGAAGAAGAAAAAGAAATAAATATTCCGTCACAGCGCGCACACACACAAATTGCCTAAACCCTCAAAATATTATTTTGTCGTCATTAATCGTTATTATTATTTAATTTATTTCGCAAATCTATTAACGGAATTCAATTAACGTGAACTAAACATTTTTGTTATTAATATGAATAAATAAATCCAGCTTGATACCGATGCTTTATCTGTGTGTTTGATATGATGGACCTGGATCTCTTCGCGAAGGAGGTAGGAGGAAAGAGCAATTGTGGATTGTTTTTGCAGTTTCTTGAACTATAAACCTCAATTCATACTTGAGTGTATCGTCCTATAAGACCATAGCTGGAAGAGGAACATATCAAGATCACAGGGTAAGGGATAAGAATTGAGAAAAATGTGGACATATTATGATTTGTAACTTGGAGTTTGAAGGTGGTAGAGGCCATGATGTTGATTGCATTAAGATCAAGCCACAGTCAAGACACATGGATTGATAGGTGTAGCCTGCGTGACTACAGTGATGGGCTTATTCATATACCAGACAAAGCACTGTTATTACTGTTCATAGGTCAGATTAAACTATTTATCTTGATGTTCAAGCTACCTTGTATTTCTTGATGTTCAAGCTAACCTTGTGTTTTTCTTTCTTTTTATTGTGTTTGTTTTTACAGATGTTCGTTTGCATAAAATGACAAGACGATGCTGATTGGAGAAGATCCTTCTCTTGTCTGTATATTCCCTGAATCATATTCATTACAGGATTAATTAGCTTGGGTTACAAGAGACTACTCTTCTTTATAAAACGTTTCAAATACTGTAAATAAATCTCATTGTTGTTTTTCATCTTCATTTTCTATTGTTTACAAACACACAATGCAAACACAAGTATCTCTCATCCTGAAACACAACAAAACGAGTCTCTCACCCTAAAACACGCCCAAGTGACATCCATGATGCTGAAGAAGAAGATGAAGTCGAAGAAACAGAAGATGAGGCAAGTATTGGTGTTCCATGAAACAGATCAGATATGTAATTCTCCAAGTTATCTGGCTTAAACCTCACCAGCATCTCAATGTTCCTCTCTTGACCAAGCATTGGTAAGTACTTCCTGTAGAACTCTCTGTATTCCGGAACAAGTTTCCTCGCTATAGAAACCTTCAGCGAATCCCTAAGTTTAGCATCTGGCACAACTCTTGACGATTGTTTCATGTATGCTTCCTCAAATGCCGTGTGGAACCTTCTGAAGTATATTTTAGCCTCCTCTGGTGATAGCTCTGTTGGTTCCTCAGGTAATGACATGTATACGTAGGACCATGCTGATATCTCATAGTTTGCAGCGTAAGCGCTGAGTTTATCGTCGTGTTTAGTGATCCAATCTTCTCCAAGGAGGTCTCTGAGGTGATCAGATGAACGCACCGTTTCAATGATGAAGTGAAGGTTGTTTGCAATGAAGAGGTAGGATAGTGAAACATCCTTGTAGTGTTCTGCTTTGGTGTCTAGCTTGCATAGCAAGACAAGGATAAGCCAAGCGAAATGGACTGAGAGAGCATGACTGTGTTCATCATCTTCTGACATTGTGACGTAAACCTCAAGCAGCCTGGTGTTTCTAGGTATTGGATGGTCTGCAAGGATTTCAGACAAGACAGAGTTGTGTTCGGATAGGGAAGAGATGAAACTCATTGTTGATCTTGTCAGCTTATGAATCCCTCCTCCAGGTGTAAGAGCTTTGGTTGAATCCTTATGAATGGTTGATTCAAAGTCAGTGAGAGCACTGTGGATTGAAACCTTCAGCTTCTGAAACGATGTGAGCGCTTGAGACTTCACACCAGCTACTGAATCATAGTGGAAGATCATCTCTATGTCTTGCCAGAGATCAGAGATGGCAGCTTGGAGATCCATTAAAGAGAAGATCCTCTCATGAGACTTCTTCTCCTTGGCTACAAACTCAGGGAACTTGAATAGGTTAGTGGCTGCTTCGTTTGCAATCTCGTAGAAGCACGACTCTCTCGTGGAGTGAGAAGCAGAGAAGACATGGTCACAGAGAAGCTTCTCTCCACGGAAGAGAGTAGTGACGCCAATCTTTGCAGCTTTGATCCAGTTCTTGATCATATGCTCGAGGGTGACCCAGTCTGTTCTGTGAAACCTTGAGCCTTTGTAAGCTTCTATCCCAAGCAAGCTCAGCCCTTCATCTACTATAAATTTTCTGATGCTTTTATAGATCTTTACACACTCTTTACCATATCCACAGCTGATCATACACTCTGCTATAGCCTTTAGGTCAGACATAACCACAGCTGAAGCTGTCTCAACCTTAGTGATGGATTCATTAGCTTTCTTGATCTCATTGTCATCTTCATCATCAGATTGCATAAAATCTTCGAACTCGGAGTTGGTTGACGTTGAGGATTGTCCTGAAACTGATTCAGGATCGAGCTTGTCTCTGTTGGAAGATAATATCTGGAAAAACTCTTTTTCAAGCCTTGTCATGGCGATCTGCATAAGGGTTTGTGCTAGGGCAAGCTGTGGAGTTTGAGAGTCTTGCGAGACAAGAAAGTGCATAGCTTTGCGCAAGTCACGGACGCATTTGATGAACTCCTTGGCTTCTTTTCTACTGTGGTTGAACAGAGAGACGATCTTGGTGAAGGAAGGCGTGTTAGGGTCCCATTTCTTGATGATGGTCTCTGCTCTCTCTATGGCGTCCTCCATGGTGGTCTGAGTAAAGACTTGGTGCAGAGGAGAAGATGGGAAGGAGGTGAATGAAGATGGAGATGAAGGAAGAGACTTGGGAGATGAGGAAGAGAAGAAATAAAATTTTGACTTTTTCTCCATTGAAGAACAGAGATCTGTGTTCTGTTTCTTGAATGTTTTGATGGTGTTAACCTGGCTAATACTCTTTCTATTTTATGAGATGGTTTTAACAATTATATATATATAGAGAGAGAGAGAGAGATCGCTCTTGGGCTTACCCTGTGATTGTAGACCTAGACCAAAGAGAACCATTGACTTGTATGTATTAATCATTAATAAGCCTTAATTTTATTATACTATACTTACAATAATCAGTACAGGACAGGTTAAAAATGACGAAAATGTTTTTGCTTAACACGTCTAGGACTAAAAGAGTATTTGACTATTTCATTCTGTCACTATAATAACATGATTAATATTTTTAATTGTTTAATTCACTTTTTATTGCATCACTCGTTGTCTTGATAAGTAAATTATATTCCTTAATCGATTTTTTTCTTGGGTGAAAAATGGAGGTGTTCTAGTATATATTACTTCCGAATGGTAACCAACTGCCCACATATATCTATATATCCCCCTATATATTATTTTAGGAGCATTAGAAATAAGTAACCTTTAGTTCATGTGTGAGTTGCATTAGTGTCATTTTCTACGTGTCATCACCACATGCTCTCTCAAAATCTATATTTGAAAATCCTTAGTTAATTAGACTAATTACACTAACTACCATTGGTCACTACATTATAATTTATTTCTTATTGACTAACCAAAAATACAATGTATACGATTAATGTTTTGTCCTTATTATTTTCCATGTAATATTACACAGATTATTAATCATGATGCATTTGATTTACTCATCGATGAATCACTGAGATTTGAGTACGTCTATTATATGGTTTCATCCCTTTTATATTATTTGAGAAGTATTTTTTAATAGTAACTTTATGTTTATGTGTTATTAACAAGAATGTAATTTCATATGTGGTAACACCATATTATTTCATGTTGTATATTTAATAACAAAATCAAATCAAATATGCGTCAATAAAATATTAAGTTATGCTAAATTATGAATATGATTGCATATATGATCGCATATAAAACTTTAGTTGATAGTATACCACAATATAAATATGACCACACATTGAATTGTTTTTTACGTTAGACTAATTTGTCACCCATAGAAATTTGAGTCTGCACTTGATTAGTTTTTTGCCAATCAAATTCGAAAACATGATCAATTAGAGATTCTAGAAATAAATATAATCAGTGATCAGAATTAATGCAAATTAAATTTGAGATTTGAGATTTTTTAAAGATTATATACATAAATAATTCCTCAAAAAAGTTATCTCGCTTACAATTAATTTCAGAAACATGACCAATGAGTGATTAAAATCTTAATTATATAGAGAAATCAACTCGTCTACAATTTAAATTCGGAAACATGATCATTAGAGATTCTAGACATAAATATAAACAATCAGTAGATTATAACTTAATGCAAATTAAACTATCAGTTTGAGATTGTAGACATAAATAATTTTCTATAAAATTTACCTCGCCTACAAATAGTTTTGGAAACATGATCAATCAGTGATTAAAATATTAATTACATAGATAAATCCACTCGCCTAAAATCTATATTCGAAAACATGATCAATTGTAAAGTATTAGACATAAATATTATCAATTAAGAGATTAGAATTTAAAGCAAATTAGAAAATTAATTTGGGATTATAGACAAATAATTTCATATATAAGTTACTTTGCCTACAATTAGAAACCAAACATGATCAATCAGATATTAAAATCTTAATTACATAGAGATTCTTCCTCGCCTATAATTTATATTTGGAGTACTATATATATCTTGTCTATCCTATGCCCACACCTCCATCACAACCCAAACAATTCAAAATTATCATTCAAAAGCGCATAATAATAAATTTCTTTGCTTATTTTTATTTTTTCTTAAATTCATAATAAATTTATATATTTCTTTGCTTATTCTTAAAGTTTTTTTTTCCGTACAATATAATTCAATGCATTTCTCTAATTACACAAACTTTTATATAAAGTTTTAAATAAGCTTATATTATATTAATCTGTACATTATAGTTAAATATTTTATTATATCTAATATTTGTGACTACTTTTAAATTTCTATTATTGATAAATTAAAAGTAATAATCTCTTTAATATATTCATTCTGCGCAGGGCGCATATTATCACCTAGTTTTTGTTAATATTTGAATTACACCGCAGCAGTTATACCATTGGGACACATTAAAGGTTTGAAAATCTCCAGCTTCTATATTTAGATATTTAGGGTTTGTCTAATAAAGAATGTTCTTAGCATACTCTTCTTTTATAACGTGTGTCTGCATTTCACTTTTTCTTTCTATCAATCTGAATTTTTTAATCTGTATTTCAGTTAATATTTTTCGTTAAAATTGTTAGCGTGCCCTACAAAATGTGGTTAACAACTTAACATTTATCGTTATTGTGGGTTGTATATTTTTCTTCAACTCAAACTTAAAAAATAGCAAATAGTGTCAAAGTCGATGAAAATATCAATTTTTTGAAAATTAAAATATCAAATTATTGGTAGCTGGAAGCTTCACAATTGGCTTAACTTTCATTTTCAAGTTGGCATGTTATATGTACACACACATATATAAATATAATGTTGCGATTTTAAAGCTGCTTTTTCATCAAATGATATGAAGTTTTTTTTTTACTGAAAATGATATGAAGTTGTTCGTACGTCATTTTCGTTAGAAATATCTTTTTTTTAACTTAACGTTAGAAAATATCTTATCTCTAATAACATTAATAATCTTGGTAATCAAACGGCATTTAAAAGGTTGAAAAGAAAACTGTAGTTTTCGTCAACATTACCTCTGAATTGAATTTTGTACATTCCTGTCAAAAAAATCTTGGTAAACAAACGACCTTTAAAATGTTGAAAACTGTAGCTTTCCTAAACATTGCCTCTGTTAGATATTATTGTGACACAAACCCGTAAATAGTCATTTTAACTACATGTTTTCAAATTTGATTGTTGTCTACTTTTATTTATTTTCTTCTTTTTTTTTTGGTTCCTGTAGTCGTTGTTTTGTTTGATTCATCTATTATCAAATCTAATGCGACTATGGTAATCAATACCATTAAAACATGATCATTCCCAAATTATACCCTTAATGAATGTTTTTAATTTTCCAAAAATACCTTTAATTTTACAAAGAGTGATAAAATTCATTAATGGTATTTGAGTCTTTTAGTTTTGGGCCTGCAGAAATATATTAAAATGGATCAATAAATAATGGGCTTACACATATTTATAAAATATGCTACTTTTATTTAATATAAATATTTTATGTTCAAATATTAGACATATATATTCTGAAACTAAATTAATAAAAAAACATAATGACATTATAATGTTATTTTCTTAAATCTATGTATCATAAAATTAATTTTAAATCCAAAATAGAAAAATAAAAAAATACAAACTTATAATAGGTTATTAATAACAAAAATAAACTAATATTGTCATATTAATAAGTTTTTATGTTTTATATGATCATTGGTATTAGATCACAGGTTAATAATGAATTTTTGGGTTTTACCGGGTTCTATCGGATTTTTAATTAACGATTTTTCATTAAATCCGAACTAGATTATATACATGGTACGGGTCTACCAGTTCAGCAGATTTAGGTCGAATATGAAAACACTTCTTAAAACTCAACATTATTTTCAAAAAACTTTTAAATTATATGTTCTTTAATAAAAAAATATAAATTCATTCAAATCACTCTTGACCAAATATTTGTTCTATTTATTTTTATTTTGAAGAGAAAAAACAAATAATAAAAATATAAGAACTCAATTTTTATGATTTGAAACAAAAATAATAGTTATTTATAAATTATTTTTCGGTTAATAAGTGAAAACAACGGGCGCTTTTTAGCAATATTTTATATAATTATAAATCTTTAAAATTATATAATAGTCGAAGTAAGAATTTCGGATAAAACATTGTTTAACTTATTACAAACATAAAACAGTTGTATGACGCATTTTAAATTTCGCCATACTATACACACTATTATAAACCCGCATAATTGAAACTTTATGATGTACAGTTTATATAATTGAAACGAATAATAGTTAATCTTTATACTGAAAAAACAACAAAAAAACCCGTCTTTTCAAGAGCGGGTCAAAATCTAGTTTTTCTTTTATTTGGACAGAAACAAAATGTTTTTTTATCTTATAGAGAAACTTAGCAAGTAACCGTACGTTGTAAGAATTAAGACTTTTGTTATTGAACAAATCATCTCTAGGACTTGCGTATTTATATTAGAGTATTCACGAAAAATCAACAGCTTATCATCGTATATATGAAACTATTAACCTTTCGTTTGACCAAAAGAAGATCACTAAAGAAACGTAATAATTATGTACTAGATGATGTATCTAAATAATATGAACAATAATGTGAATTTTTAACAATGATGTATCTAAATAATATGAACAATCTAAATAAAAATTCAGTATCATTTGGTTCAGTTTAGTTATGTTCAGTTCGGATCTTTGTAAATTCAGTTCGAATTTTTGCGGATTCGGTTTGGATTCTGATAACCTATTTAGGGTAAGATTTTTTTAACAATGATGTATTTAAATAGTATAAACAATACTATTGTTATCGATAACTATTTTTACATTTGATCAAAGATGGAAATTTGGGTTTCATTTGGTTCGGTTTAGTTATGTTCAGTTCAGATCTTTGTCGATTCGGTCCGGATCTTTGCGGGTTAGGTTTGGGTTCTGATAACCCACTTAATTTAAAAAAAAATCATATATACTTTTAATTTCTAAAAATCTAAAAATAAAAATAATATATAACATATAAATTTTAATAATGTATGCCAAAATACTTAACATTAACATAAAAAATGTTTATCGTAAATATTTGGATAGAAAATCAATAGAAATTTATTTTGAGTATCATTTAGTTATTTTAAACATGTACTTTATTTGTATATAATTCTAAATATTTTGGACAACTTAAAAACATCTTCTATGTTTTGTATATTCTTTTAGATATTAAATTTAAAAATAATTAATTTATTTAAGTATACAAATCTGATTCAAATATACTTGGACACCCGAAATATTTCGGATTGGATCGGATTTGGTTCAGGTTCTCTAAATACCAAAATTTTGAATCAGTTTGGATATCTAACCAATTTTGGTTAAAGTTCAGGACTATTTTTCAGATTGGCTTTGGTATGGTTTCTCGGATTCAGATGTTGCACAACCCTATATTTTTGATCGTAACAAAATTTTAAATGAAAGTGATGAGAGTTAATATTTATTTTGGGTATGCAACAATTTTTAAACAAAAACATACACCTACTTTGTATGTGATCCATTTAGTTAACCACTAAAAACTATTCTAGGCACATTTAAGAAAAACGATTGACTGGACCAATATATGTTACTATTTTAGATTGTCAATTTCCAAATTATTCTTTGTCGGTATTGTGACGAAGAGAAAAAGAGTTCGGGTTAGGAAAGCAAATTTATTGTGCAATTCATGCTCTCGATGTGATTTCAATAGCTTGTAAATAAATCTTAGATATGGATCTATTGTATGATTTTTTAAAAATATTAATTAATAGAATCTTACATTTGCTAAAGTAATCAATTGTTTCTTAATTAATATATATGGGATTAGAATAATCAAATAAATTAAAACAATACCTCTTCTTTATTTACAATATTTTTATGGTAATTAAATTAAAATTATTATTTTATTTATTTTATATGGTATATAATTAAATTTTAATGATACTGATATATATAATATTTTGATATAAATATTTATTATCATATGGTTTTATTAAAATTTGTATATTTTCTGTAAGAAAAAATCGTATATATGAAACTATTAACCTTTCGTTTGACCAAAAGAAGATCACTAAAGAAACGTAATAATTATGTATACCAACTTGACCAGTTCATGAATACTTATCATATCTATTATACTATGTATGAATATGCATGTTATGTATACTGATAGAGTTTGTAAGAAAAAGTCAAATATACGCACTTACAAAATGTGATACAAAAAAAAATATACTTATATATCTAATACACCCGACTCGCTGGCATTTTCCAGCCATAAGTGTCCTTAAAGAACAAAATCGAGATTCGCTTGCCAAAGTCAACTGTGTTTGTACATTCCAACCAAAAGCAATGGATTGTCTTAATTTACGCATCCGGCCTGGTTCGACTACGAATCAAAAGCCATTTGGTAATAGCTCGAGTTGTATTTTTCTTTGTAAGTGGAACATATGCAACCAACAAAGCGCTTACTATAAACTAGACCATCATTTGATTACAAAATCACAATTTTGTAAATGTGACAATAATTTTCTTGTTATGAAATGAAAACAATGTAACGCTTTTACCCATGACGTCTTTGATCTCTTTCTCTAGTTAGAAAACAGAAACAGAAATGGCTACAATAAATTGAAGGGTTTGGGTTATTATGAATTCCACTTAACTTGTGAGCCTGTTATTTAAATGGGCCATGTGTTTTCTAGATGGACCGTATGTTATAATGGGATTTAGCATCTTGATTCAAACACTAGTAAGAAGATAACTCATAACAGTGTTAATACTGATCTGTCTTTTTCACTTGTCAACACCTCCAATGCTTTCATTACTATTGTTATGAAACATTAACCCTAAATACATTAAAATTTCAAAAACCTAAGGAACGGAAAAACGTTCTAACAAATTGTTTGTTTAAATGTAATCCTAACAACCAAATGATTTCCACAGATGCTTCTGTTTCGTCGGTAGTAAGGGAGGATGGTTGGGCTGTCTCTCGCAGGAGCAGATAACCAAATCTTGTGGCCCTTCGTGCTTCCTTACCTATTCAGCCTTCGGATATTCATTCCATGGATGAGGATTATTTTCTTTGGAGGAATGCAGTTGATGAACCTCCTCCGTTCTCAACGTCAAGTCTTTGGAAATCTTTATACCCAGTTGGAATTTGAAAACATAATTTTTTATATTCATTTATTTATTTGTATTCACATATTTAAGGTAAAAAAAAATTCTATTAAATAAAATATTTTGTTCATTTTCTTCCATATGAGTCTTTTGAATATATATTTTTAACTAGTTTTAAAGATAACTAGATCTCGACCCGTACAACCGTGCGGGTATTTATTTTCATTTTATATTTACATATACATTTAAGTTTTATTTCAAAATGGTATATATTATAATAATTTCATATTTTTAAATGTGTAAATCACTTTTTCAAATTCAATTTTTTATATTTAACTTGTTCTTAATCAAATTAATTGTTTCAAACTATCACATTTAATTTTTATTTTCTTTACAATATTTTGTTTGTTGGATTTATGTTTAATTGTCAAACTCAATAAGCTCTTCTAAGTTTGGTAAAATATAAAATTATTTTTCTGTCTAAAGATATTGTAACATTTCAGAATATTTAGACTGCTGAATATATATATATATATATATATATATATATATATATATATATATAATCTTTTTGACAAAAACTAAACTTATAGAAATCTAACGATTCATTTAGGTAAGCTGAATTTTTTGTTACCCATAACTTCACATATATTAAAAACAACATAGCACAGCACCTATCTATAGTGTTCTGAGAACTATATTAAAATGTCACCACATTCATACACATCTAAAGATCCCAGTTCGAGCAACCAAATGCACAGTCAAATTCAAACCATAATATAAATCAGACAATTATTGCAACACTTAAACCCAATATTTGTTACAAAATTGAAGTATTAATTTAATTAAACAAATGAACAAGATTCGGTGACTAAGCGAGCAAGTTGGTTAACATATTTTAAAGATTTTCTAAATTTATTGTTGATATACTATTTGTGAATACAAAATACATTTAATCAAAAATTTAAAATAGACCAACTTTTAAAAATCACACATGAATTAAATCATGACTTCTGTTTTAATAGAATAGATAATAGATAATGGGACAATTAAAACTTTAACAAAGGTAAAACAAAAATAATTGTTTCCTTTTAGATATCTAAGAGATTTTAAAAATTCCATTTAATATATACATCAAATAATTTGAAGTTAAAGTGAGATATTTTAAGATTATAATAACAAGACACACAAAAAATCAGTTTTGTATATATTCATTATTTAATATTAGGTGCTATTTGGAAAACGTTGTTTTGATTTTAAACATATCAATATTTGTTTAATTCATACATAATTTACATGGCCTTGCAAAAATATATTCGAACTTTTGAAAGTTTCAAATAACATACATGATGTTTATTTTCTTGACGAAATCATATGTCAGTCGTCACATCAACTGTCATGTCATCTAATTTTGCTGATGTGGATGTTACATTAGTTAATTTTGCTGATGAATATGACACGTGTACAATTTTTTTTTGAAAAAACTAAATAAACGTTTCATAAAAATAAAATTTTAGAACATGTAAAAATTATAAATTTTATTATTTAGTAAAATCAACAAAATTAATTAAATAATTAAAATTTTTAATCTTATATAAGAGATATATTCGTAAATGTTTTGATCATATCACAATACCGTCATTATAAGAGTTATATATGTGTTGTAATAATTCAAACTAGATGATAACCCGGGCCCTGCCCGGGGTGAGTTTTTTAAACTATAATGTATTTAAGTATTATAATCAAAATATTTTTTTATCAATATTTTGTTATATTTGATTAAAGATGAGCATTCAGGTATCATTTGGTTCGGTTTGGTAATGTTTAGTTTGGATCTTTGCTGATTGGTTTCATTTTGGTTTCGCCCTTTGCGGGTTTGATTTGGATTATGATAACCCATTTAATTAAAAAATTAAAGTTCTGATATATTTTTAATTTCTCAGAATCTAAAAATAAATATAATATATAACATATAAATTTGAATAATGTATGCCAAAATACTACAACCTAACATAAAAATTGGCTTAGCTTAAATATTTGGATTGAAAACCATATATATTTTATTTTGGATATCGTTTAGCTATTTTAAACATGTACTTTATTTGTATATATTTTCTAGTATTTTGGACAACCTAAAAAATATTATATATTTTGTATATTCTCTTAGATATTAGTTTTAAATTAACTAATATATCTAAGTACATAAATCTGGTTCAAATATACATGGACACTTGTCTTAATCTCGGTTTTGTAAAAACAATATTTTTAACCCGTTCAGATATCTAACCAATTTTTATTAAATTTCCGTACTATTTTATGATTGGATTTGGTTCGGTTTTTGGATTTATATTTTGCTCAATTACATATTTTTTATCGTAACAAAATTTTAAACGAAAATGATAATGATTCATATTTATTTTGGGTAAGCAACAATTTTAAATCAAAACACATTTTACTATGTAAGTGACCCATATAGTTAATCATTAAAAATTACTCTACGTCCATTTAAGGAAAACAATGGATTGGACTAAAAAAATTAATATTTTAGATTGTCAAAATCGACACTTTTATATTTTTTTCAGTGTTATGACGAAGAGAAAGAGGGTGAGGTTAGGAAATAAAATTTATTGTGCAGTTCATGTTCTTGATATATGATTTCAAAAACTTCTAAATAAATCCATGTATCGATCACTTGTAAGATTTTTGAAATTTTTTGATTAATAAGATCTTACACTTACTAAAGTAATAAAATGTTCCTTAATTAATATATATATATATATATATATATATATATATGATATTAAAATAATCACATAAATCAAAAGAATACCTCTTATTAATTAACGATATATATATATGTAAGTAAATCTAAATGTTTATTTATTTATTTTATATGGTATATAATTAATTTGTAATAAAATTGACATAGATATATTTATATTTTTTTAATATAAATATTGATTATCATATGGTTTAATAGCATATATTTTGTTCCCCTGGAGAAGTAAACCATCCCAAGTATTAGCAATAAGTCTCACCATGCATGACTGGAAATTGATGGCTATAGAAGTAACATACAATATTGAGACTCAAATCGATTTATTTTTGCATGTACGAAGACCATCTCAATGGTTTCTCTGACAGCAACTGAGTACTACTTCCAAATTTGAACGATTTTCACATTTATTTTTCACATAGATTTGTAAGTCTTCATGAAAGTCAGAGATGAAATTGAGCAAACTCATTTTTTTTCTTGGTGGCACAGTTTTGAAATAGGTTTGGTGTGATGTTTTAGAAATGAGTACTTTAGTTTGATATATATATATAGTCATCAAAATTAGGGCTTAGACGCACAAGAGTTGAGTTGAAACGATTATTGTGTTGTTGATTCCCCAAAATCCACGCTACAAATGTTTAGCAAATCTGGGAAGTATATATCATACTTTGATTTTTCATATATATATATATATATATATATTTAATACGTATAAAATATTTCTTAATACTATGAGAATCAATATTTAATACGGTATTTGACCATAGACATTTTACATACGTATAAAATTAAGACAATAAATACTTTGGTGTCACAATTTGTGTTTCTTCCTTACTAAAGTGAAGAAATTCCGCTCATAAAAAACGAAAATGTATTTAATATTATCCAGAATTGGAGACTATGTTATAATAAGTTTTGGTCAAAATTATGCGACATATTTTATAAACATTCCTGGTAAAATAAACGTAAGATATAAACATTCGACTATAACAACCTGTTGAATCATTAAAAAAAGCAAAAGCTTGGAACGTCTTTTTTTCAGAGTATACATGCTTGATTTTATTGCCCATTACCATCCACAAGCTTGGAGAGTCCTTGTTTCAGAAAAGAATCAAACTGTGAAACCAAATTCATTTTGACAGATGTATGAATTTTATCTCGTTGATAAAAAAATAAACAAAGCTTCATATAACTTATGCTCTAATGGTTTAGCTTTATACAATTTACAGGCTAACGACAACTTACTTTTGCATCTATACAGACCATTTCAATGGTCTCGCTCCACCAAAAGCGGGAGTACTCCTTCCAAAATCTTATGTCTTAAACTTTTAACTTCTTCAATATCGACTTGCACGGTTTCAAGTCGAAGATAAAATTTAGAGAACTCATTTTCTTTGCTAGTTATCACAGTTTTGAAATTCTTTGGTTGTGATAACGTAGAAATGAGTTTAGTATTATATATATAGTCATACTACATAGGGTTTCGGCGCGGAAATTTTGGTTCAAGGAATATTGCATCGCCAAAAATCAGTGCTAAAGATCCTTAACCATTCGATTCCAATTTAAAATTTTGAAAAATATTTTATGCAAAGATCAGAAAAATTTAGGAAACAATATTAACTATGATATTTGACCAAGGACTTGCATAGATCGAATGATATATAAATAATACTTATCTTTCTATCATTTATGTTGATTTCTTAATTAAAAGTTTTGGAGCTTAAATTAAGGGATACCATTAGATTTAATATAACATTTCTTTTTGAAGATCTATACAATCAGTCAATGTACTATAACTTCTAATTAATTCAAGGTTCCTAAATATGTTCTATCGAACCATATACCAGATGATATATGTTTATAGTATTACTAGGGTTTAGCCCGCCCTACGGGCGGGTGAGTAAATAAATAATATAAATATTATTTAAGGTTTAGTAAATTTTGCACTTTTTAAATTTAAATTAGTATTAAATTTTGTATTTTTCATTAAAAATTACTATCTATTTTATTATTTCAGTTTAGAGATTCTACATTTGTTCAACCATTAAAAAATTTCATGAACATTATTTTTAAAAAAGTTTAACTAACATTTTTTAATCTTGTGTAAATGTTTTTCTAATTTGATTATGATAATAAGAAATTTAAAGAACCACACACACAATTGTGGTCGGTTGCGTTAACTTATATTATTTTTCCTTTTATATGTTTGTAGTACTTTTTATTTATATAATTTGTATTAAGATGTTGATTTATATGATGTGAATAAGTAGTAGTGATTCATTGTAATAAAAAAAATTATGTTAGGTACGTACATAAAAAAAAATTATGTCATTTTTTTTTTGCTGAAATTTTAAATTGATTATCAACAAAAGAAAAAAATACAGGCCACTGAAGTTTATTTTTTTAGAATTAGAACACAAAAATTAAGAAACCATATAGAAAGACTTATGGAGGAGCAGACGGCCTCGCGAGCCATCGTTGCATCATGTCACTATAAAAAGCTGGCTTCCGGGAGCGAAGAGAGGATATCCTGTTTCTTATGGTCTTATGGTCTTATAAAAAACTATGTTATTTGTGTACGCATTACTAATGTACATGATTCCCCCAACCATTGTGATAGGGTTGATTTTTTTTGTAAACAATGGTTCAGATTTGTTCTTTCTACGCGTATATGGGAAAAGTTCATGTACCTTTTGTATGATCCTTTCGTATGTATTTCCAAGTTCAAGGTTGTTATGTTTGTGGTTGCACCAAAAAAAAAAGGTTGTTATGTTTGTGTACTTGTCTGAGGCTGTGTAAGCTGCAGGTTTTATTAACACACAAAATTAATGTCAACTCATGCCCATAGCTTATTGAACTTTTTCTTGAACTTTATCTTGTTTTCTTTGGACTTTTGGTATTCTAGATAGAAATTAAGCTTAGGAAGTTGAAGAAGTTTGATGAACTAAAAGTTGCAGCTAAAGGAAAAAAATAGATGCAGCAGAGGCACATGTACTGAGGTGGAAACTGATTTTATGTTTTTCTTTTGTCTTCTTCGTCTCATGTTAAGGTTTAGATGTCGAACTTAATATTTGTATATTACTATAATGTAGCTTAACCAATATAATAGTTACTTAAAAGTTGTATAATATGAAGCCGTTCATCTCATATGTTAATTAGTATATTATTTATTTTTGTTGGATAGAAGATTAATAATGTTTATAATTATGAATTTAATATTTCTCTATTTTTTTCTTCAATTGCTATGGACCAAAACCAAGAAGAAACATAAACAGAATAAAAACAACCCAGAAATCAAATAGCCTGCCATTACTGGAGTTGGTGCTTAACAGAACTGGAACTTTCAAAAATGATGAAACCCTATACCATATCTATATGTGGGCCTAAATAAAAAGTCGCTATAAAGCCCAGTTAAACTTGAGATAGCATTAATCAATAGAAGCCAGGTGTCATTATTCCCCCCAAGGAGAAAAAAAAGCCAACTTTATTATATAAGATTTGTGATATGGTTTTTCTTTGATTTAATGAAACAACAAATTAAGTTACCTAGAGCGTGCGTCTATATTATAACATTTTCTTTGTTTGTAAAACAAAAAAAAAAGACAAACCATATGAAACAAAAAAAACATATAAAACTTGAAATAAAAATACGTTTTTGTGTTGTTAAACATTAAATAAAAGAAATCCCATTTCTTATAACGTTTCCATTTGTATTTATGATTTAATGTCTACAGTCAATGCCCTAATACCATAAAATATGATTGGATACATAATCAATGGATGACTAACATATAAATCATGTGGGTTGTTCAGCAAGTAAATCATGATTGAGAGTTAATACTATAAAATACGCTTGGATACATAATCAATGGATGATTATCATATAAATCATCTTATGTGTTCGGCAAGTAAATCGTGATTGAGAGTTAATCCTAGTTGTTTTAGGAAAACACATAAAGTGTATCAATTAATATAATTCGCGATTTGCGAGAGTTAATATTCGTTTATCAGGTTCGGGCAAATACATCCAGCAAATCAGTGCTCTATTTATCGGGTTTGGCACATAAACTTAGTCTACATGTGTAATAATTAAATCAAAATAGTTTATTATATGTTTTTCATCAAAATTCAATATATCAAAATATATGTAACATCATATAATCCGATGTATGTATAGCAAAAACTATATATTACAAATCAAATAGTCAACATTGCACATTATAATATGAACTGGATTCTTATCAAATGAACTAACATCAGGTGTATTGACAAAAATAAAACCTGGATCATTCTTTCAATATTATACATCGGAAAATCCAACCAGAACTGTGTTTTATAATCTTTTTTTTTTATAAACTGAAGTGAGCGTCCGTGTATTTATATATTTAGCTGTTTGTTATAATTATAGATATGTAATATAAAAAATATGTAAATTTATGTAATGTCAGAAGTTGCAAACATATAAAAATATGTGTTTTCATGGTTATGATCATCAGAAAACATATAAATATAAATATCTTCAGTTCAAAAAAAATATAAATATAACGTAACGTCGTAAATTGTATTTGTCACCTAGACAGAAGCTGTATGTGAACAATATAGACCCCAAAAATATTTTCATACGTACAATACAATATAATAGATAACTATCAAATCTCAGTTATTAAATTGATGAGTAAACCAAATGATACACTTTCTATACGCGGTAGAATTGAACATAAAAACTAAAAAATAAGCAAACATGAATTGTGTGATAATTCATCAATATTGGTCATAATAATATTGTAATGTAATAGCATATGTTGTAATAATTCTAGTAAGATAAGGGTTATGTTAAAATATGGGTGAGAGTGATTGTGAGGCTGCCACATAGGAAATGACATTCATGTAAATTACACATGAAGTGAAGGTTAGTTTTATATTGGTCTCCTCAAATAATAAGAAGGGGATTCAATGCTAGTGTTTCAGTCATGTTATTCTTGATTAATCATGTATATGTTATTTACATTTAAAGAAATGCAATTTTTTCAAATAACACTTTTTATTTTTTTGTCACAAAAATAGCAATCAAAAATAAAATGACCAAAATAACATTTTTTTTGTTTTGAAAATTTTAATATTTATTTTTTATTTTAAAAATTTTGAACACGTTCCTAAAACCCTATCCCTTAACTCTAAACTCTAAGTCTTAGATTAATTAAGACAAGGGTTATAAATGCATATTTATTCTTCGGTAAAACTACTTTTGATCATTTTCCTCCATGTGATGCTATTTTATGACAAAAACTTGGTTTGGTGCTATTCTGGTCTTTTTCTCTTTAAGGAATCTAGATTAACATATCATAAATTCTTTAAAATGTAAGCACAACCATGATTAATCGAGAATAACACGACTGAATCATTACATCACATATATAACTTTTATAAGGACGGACTGTAATATGATCAAAACATTTCCGAATATATCTCATATATAAGATTAAAATTTAATTATTTAATTAATTTTTTAATTTTACTAACTAATAATGTTTTATATTTTTAAATAATTATTTTTATAAAACAACTATTTAATATTTTTAAAATATACATGTGGCATTCTCATCAGTAAAATTAGCTGATGTACCATCCACGTCAACATAACTAGATAACATGGCAGCTAATGTGGCGATTGATTGGTGTATGATTTCGTCAAAATATGAATATTAAGTATGTTATTTGAAATTTTCGAAAATCTATGTATGTTTTACACGGTCATATTACGGGTATGAATTGAATATATGATGATATGTTGGGTATGAAAGGACCATTCCATCAATTTGAATATTTGTGAAAAAAAATGAATATTTGCATGATTGATTATCGACTTATCTATTTATAAAGTAAAGTAAGTTATTAGTTATTATCTATATTTGTTTAATTCAGGCGGAGGTAAAGTTAGTTAAGAGCATCCCCATTGGGGGATGTAACACAAGGTTCACACCCATCCCAAGAAAGAAAAACAATATATTAACATTATTTTTTTGAACCTGTCTCGCGAAAGTTCACGGGAGTGAACCTGTCTCTTAGCTTTTCTGCGGGCCCCACAACACGTGGCGGCCCGCGATTGGTTTGATTATTATTTTTTTTTTTTTTTTTTGAAAAAAAGTCAAAAAGTAGAAAAAAAAAAAAAAAATTTGTGAACCTTCCCATGAAGTTCACCAATGGAGATGCTCTAACAAGATTGAAAGAAATATTTAGTTGGGTTTAAAAATTAGTTAGCTAATCCCAATCCCAAAGGATCTGCTGACGTCATCCATAATTAGTCTCCAAAGTCTAAAAGCAGAGTTAAATGGCTTTTCCTAATTTGCCTCAAACTAAATTCCCTCTCATTTCTCATCATCGCTGTCCTCTTATCCCCTTTTCTTGTTTTGGTAACAAATCTCTTAAACCGTGACTCTTGTCTTCTTTAAATTGAAACACAATCCAGTTTAGCTTCTTTTCAAAGAAAAAAAAGAAAAGAAAAAGAACACAATGGTTAAGTACGGAGAGGTTTGTCTTGTCTCTCTCTCTCTCTCTCTCTCTCTCTCTCTCTCTCTCTCTCTCTCTCTCTCTCTCTCTCTCTCTCTCTCTCTCTCTCTCTCTCTCTCTCTCTCTCTCTCTCTCTCTCTCTCTCTCTCTCTCTCTCTCTCTCTCTCTCTCTCTCTCTCTCTCTCTCTCTCTCTCTCTCTCTCTCTCTCTCTCTCGTTAATTATTAATTAGTTCTTCTATATGCATTCACTACGTGCAGAATTATGTTTAATTATGCATTATACCATTCGTTAGTAACTGATATTTGCATTTATGTATTTTGTTGTTGTTGTTGGTAGGATTATGTGTTGAATTCACGAGGTTTGAAGCTCTTCACGTGTTCATGGAAACCAGAGGAGCAGCAAGAACCGAAGGCTATGATCTTTTTATGCCACGGCTACGGAATGGAATCAAGCATCACCATGAACAGTTCCGTCCCTTCTAAACTATGATTAATAATCATCAATATTCATATGAAATCAGTACATTGCAAGCTTATGTGTTAAATAAATCTATGATGTTAACCAGGCACGGCAATAAGGTTGGTAAACGCAGGGTTTGTGGTCTATGGAATAGACTATGAAGGTCACGGTAAATCCGGGGGATTAAATGGTTACATCCAAAACTTTGATCATCTTGTTGATGACGTCTCTTCTCATTTTTCATCAATTTGTGGTAATTCATTCATATATTAGATAATATTATTATCTCAATTAATTTTCTTCAAAATAAATAAAATGGCAATAATTATTTTATATGTTCTGGGAATGGTGAATGTGAAGAGAAAGAAGAGAATAAAGGGAAGATGAGGTTTCTGATGGGAGAATCCATGGGAGGAGCAGTCGTGTTACTATTAGCGAGAAAGAAGCCTGAGTTTTGGGACGGTGCCGTTCTAGTCGCTCCCATGTGTAAGGTATGTGTTATCACGTATCCTCCAGATATTTTGTTAGTTATATATAGTGTATCGTTTAAGAATTAAGATAGTCCCTAAAAAAACAAATTAAGAGAGTCCCTAGAGTTAGTTGCAAAAAAAAAGATAGTCCCTAGAGTTTTTTTCGTATAATATTATGCATATTTTGTAGAATTGAGAAAAGATTCTTACATATCATCTTTTATATTTCGTAGCTAGAAAAATGACCGGGTTTTTCTACAAGAGGATTAATCAACATCTTAAGACACAGAAACCTAAATAGTTATAAAACAAATATAGAACGCTGCTTATAAAACACCTCTAAATATGCATAATACAATACTTTGTTCTTTATTTTTGGCGTACAGCTAGCAGAAGAGATAAAGCCACATCCTGTGGTGATCAAATTTCTCACTAAGCTAACTCGGGTTATTCCAACTTGGAAGATAGTTCCTAGCAACGATATAATTGACGTCGCATTTAAAGAATCCCACATCAGAAAACAGGTAACATTTTGATTATCATCATTTATGTAATACTGCAACTTCAGACGTTTTCTTTATTGTATAAACTTTTCTTTCGTTTATTTTGAAGGTTAGGGAAAATGAGTATTGTTACAAGGGCCGGCCTCGCTTGAAAACTGCTCATCAACTCTTAACAACTAGCTTGGATCTTGAGAAAAATCTTCATCAGGTTCTTCGCATTTTATTTCTTTTAACATTAACTTTATATCGATCTCCTTGATAATAATCCAGCGAACTTTATGGATTAACATTAAAAACTGAATTTAAACAGGTAACGATGCCATTTATTGTCCTTCACGGAGAAGATGATAAAGTTACGGACAAAGACGTAAGCAAGCTACTATACAAGGTGTCTTCAAGTTCCGACAAGACTTTCAAGTTATACCCGAAAATGTGGCATGGACTTTTATACGGAGAATCTCCTCAGAATTTGGAGATTGTATTTGGTGATATCATTGGATGGTTAAACGAGAGAGCTTCTGTCACAAACCAAAAGATAGAGACTGAGTTAAAGCATGTATAAATGGTGGGTTTTTCCATGCATAAATAATTCTTGCAACACAAGAATTATTACTACTATTGTAACTCATGTACAACCAGTACCATATAATACAAGCCGTAATGTTTGACATTGTTCTCCTATAAAAATAAATTCTGTTTAACTCGAAACCCTATTTGGATTTGGAAAATCAAAGGTTTTCTATGATTACTTGCACCAGATCAGATTAACTAATCCACACAAAAATTGGATTTGCTTCTTTCTTGATTATTTTATAAACTTTTAGCATGCAGTGGCGCGAACATAAAAATTTAAAATAGTAAAAATCCGTTGTGACTAAGGATAGACACGGAGTGAATATCCAGAATTTTAAGTATATCCATGATCTGATCCGCCCGTAAGAATAATTGGTTTTTTGATTCTGCATATTCGTTATTACGGATATCCAAAAATCAGTATATTTTACCGGATATCCGATTCGATCGGTTGATCCGGTAAAAAATAAAAAAAAATATATTTTTCAAAAAATATTATAAAAATAAAAATTTTAATATAAAATAATAATAATTCATTACAATTTATTTTAAAACTACATACATTTAAAAGTTTAATGGCCAGATAATTAATTTAGTGGATAAAATAACTAAAGTCTATATAGAGATATAAAATTATATATAGTTTTATATATACATGTATATGCATATGTATATTACAGATCGGATATCCATTTTTCTTTTTAAAATAAATATTTGTGATTTGCTCTTTATTTGATGGATATTGAGTTTTAGTATTTGTTTCGATTCGTAAAGTTACGAATATCCGAATTTTCCGGATCGAATAGAAATGAATAACAGATCCTAACCAATAAAGTACAAACGGTATGTGATCAAATGGAGCAAATGTTCGTGACCGAAAAATTACAAATGGATTGTGACCGAAAAAGTACAAACGGTCGTGAACAAAAGAGTGTTAATGGATAATACCAAAAAATATGAATGAATTATGACTGAAAGGATGCAAAAAAGTCGTAACTAAAGATGTGTAAATGAGTCATGACCAAAGAGGTAAGAATGGACGATGACTCATGCGATCGAAATATCACCGAGAGTGATAAAGGTCACCATAGAATTGGTGATCTAAGAGCATCATTGCTTTGGTCAATATAAAATGAATCAGAAATATATAATTTTCTCAATATTTCTTTGATATTGCCTGTTTTACACGTCCATAATTTTTTTTGCCTTTAGGGTCTTTATTTAAAAGTCATCCGCTCCTATCATTTGACAAAACTTAAAAGGTGCATATTTCACTGTGTGGCTAATTGAAAAAAGTTTATAATTCCTATAATCCTTTTTTTCTTTTGATAATCGTGGAGGTCCGGCGATCGAGGTCAACCGACTAATCCCACGAAGCCCACGGTATTCCACGTATTCTTACGATTTAACGCTATCCCGGATAGCCACACGAGGTTTCGAAGCCGGATCTGTATTGGGATCGTAATTCTCTCAAGACCACTAACCCACCACTATGTGGTTAATTCCTGTAGTCATTTTAGCTAGAAAATTAACAGTAAAGAGTTCGATGTCCAATTTTATGAATCTTTGAATGTCGTTGGTTGTATGTCAATCCCTGAATCAAAATGGTTGTCCATGTTAAAACTTCACTTTATCTGATTGCATATATTATAGATATGTTTCTTTTAACTGGTTTTTGAGACTTTAAATTCTTGATTATTTTATGAACGTTAATTAATCATATTTCTTGGTTGTTACGTAGTGGAAATAAATATTTTGTTGAAATAATTAATTTTGAAATGGGATCCAGAAAAAAAACCATATGGGTGAAAGACAGGCAAAATCAAAGAAATTTAATTCAAAAAAATTTAAATATCATTCAAAATTTTATAATAACTTAATATGTTTTAATTGGTACTGATGTATGTGTATTTTAGTTGTAATTTAAAACTATAAAATATACATTTTATATTATATATAAATGAATATAAACATATATATATATATTCTACGATTTGTCATGAGAATTGTTTAAAAAAAATAAAATTAAGAATTTAATGATATAAAAATATGAATTATAAAGTAATATATTTATTTATAAAAAATGAGCTCCCACGAGATATCAAGTAGATTCCTTTTCTAGTAGTGATAATGACAATTAGAATAATAAACTCAATTTATTGAGGATATCAAAATAATAAATCATCACAAGAATTAACATGAGCGCGACAAATAAAAAACCGAAGAATTCATGTTGATACACGACTTAAATACACAAAAGGCTTGTTAAAACTCTTTTGAGATTACCCTCACCCTTTTTTTTGATAAGATTACCTTCAGAGTTAACTGCCAAATGCTTAGAGATCACAGTTTTTCTAAAGAAGTTAAAGGCAACTCTAGTAAGGATATCTGGAAAGGTATGTGTATCGACATCTCTTATTAAAAAGATGAAAAAGAAAGAACAGAAAAAAGAAGAAACGTTTATCTCTAAATCTATCGAGAGTTGGACTAATCTCCAAAAAGGTGTTACGGTCTATAGATAGACTCACTTCTCGGGTTTTTAAATGAGACTTAAAACATAGTTTCATATTTGCGTGACTATAAAATGAAATATGTGGAGTGTCTTTAAACCAGTGTCGCTTAGCTCGTCTACCACTAGATCACCAACTCGTGGTTGAATATTATTCTCAGTTAATATATAACTTAAACGGAAACGTTTTCTTCTATTGAAAAACTGTAAAAAGAGACCTTTGATCAAAAACAAAAAAAGGTATGAGAGACCATCTAGCTACTTGTGCTTTTTAATTGGTCCACCTATTTAAAAGGATTTATATAATTACGTAGTTAAATAAAACAATTATAATATTTCTGAAAAAACCCATATGTATGGAGATGTAGATGCTCTGAGCTTTAAGCCGCTAACATAAAATTCTCTAATTTCCTTTATAAGTGCACATAGTCATGAGAACTCCATGGACTTACCCTGTTAATGAAATTTGGAGAACCAATTCGGTTAAAATCAAAACGTTGTAAATGGTTTTGGTTTTCTAACTGACTACTGACTAGACGGTCGACTTGTGCAAGGTAAATTTGCAAGCATGTGTGAACAATGTGGTAGGCGATTGTGGTATTGAGGGAGTTTTGGCCCCAATACGGACTCGGATTTGAATTCTGATGGCCATTGGGGTAAAATTTAAAATCTGGGCTCTTTTAACATACATCTGGTGATCGAATAATTCGGTTGATGTCAGGATAGACCGGGTTATTCAAAAAAAAATGTGGTAGGCAATTTAATTTCAAGAATGCTAATGATTTTAAAGGTGACCAAAACCATAAATAGACAATTTATTTGGATATTAATGCACACATGATACATTCATATAGCCATAACACCACACGACCGATCAATGTAAATGAACGTCCGTTTCTATCATCATTATTTATACACAAAAGCAATGTGGACCACGTACGTATAACGTACCAAAAAGAGCGTCATCACTCCTCTTTTGCCTTTCTTGTTGGACCGATATGCGAATATTTAAAAGAAAAGTGATATACATATACATAAACGCATGCGTCAGGGAGAAATCGTTTTCATGAGATTCACAAATATATAAACTATAATAATATATATAAGGTTCTTAATTTAAGATATATTTCGAACATCGCGATCAGTCGTCGGATTCTTTAGGTGAATCCGAGATTATCTTCTGGATCATCTGGTTTGTCTCTTCCTCCGACATTTGCTCTTGTTTGCTTTGCCTCTCCTCATACGCCTTGAAGAATTCCTTGTTCTCTTTCTCCAGCTCCTTCCAAACTGTAAAGGAAATCTTTTTGTTATGGGAAATAGATTTAGTACTAAATTATCGCACAAAACCAATTCTAATTATAAATAGGTTACAAACTTACAAGTACAGACTAGTAATTTTATTTTGTTTATATAAATTTTAGCTTTTATGTCAAAGACAGTCTATCGCTAATCGTTAGATTATGCACGACCACTTATAGTATGAATACAAAACATCCGAAGATTAATTTGACACGGAAAATCATTATATTGTAAGAGTTAATTCTACACAATGAATTAGTTAATATATGTGGATATGTCTATAATTTATACATATACTGTGTATGCATACATGGACATATAATCCTCGTAAAGGAGTACATGCGTATATGTAACTATGTGTCATCTGTGTCTATAGAGTATAAGAAATGGAGAGAGAGAGAGAGAGAGAGAGAGAGAGAGAGAGAGAGAGAGAGAGAGAGAGAGAGAGAGAGAGAGAGAAGAAAACCAGTAGAGGTGATGACAGGAGTGATGTTTGCATGCTTAGAGAGAGCTTCCACACACTCTTCTTTGCTCATGTGGAAGATCAAACATTTTTCAATCATGTGCTGCACCTATACATATATAAACATATGAACCAAAGATACTGAGGTATAAATAGAAGAGAAAAAAAAATCACTCATCGCATGGACGAAGAATAGTATATGTTTAATTCTTGAATCATATAAACATATTACCATGTGAATGTAAGAAGCAGAAGAAGAACCAGCCATTAGAAATAGAAACCCTAGAATCAACACTAAAACTCAAAATTTGTTCAAAAAAAAAAAAAACACTAAAACTCAAAATATAGCCTTCTCCAAAAGCCACTTGCGGAGATAAAGACACTCATATATAGAAGAAGATCACGAAGGGAAAAAAGAAAGTAGAAGACAAAAGAGTGAATAGTGAAAGATGATGTGCATGCATGGGCCAGACGCCCCACGTGGGAGATTGATCATAATTGGCTGGGAAAGGATTAGAAGAGATTTGTAAAATCACTCTTTCTCTCTTCTCCCTTCGTTTTTTTCATTTCCATCCGAAGCTTTATCCACGTGATCCATGGCCCTCTCTCTAAACTACTTTTTACAACAACAAAAGACACTCGAGGCATATTCTAATTTCCATAATCTTATAGAAATCTATAGTTTTTCATTGTTAATGCTAAAATTTATATTTTCTCTAACTGCATGATTTTTTTTTAACTGCATGATTTTCATTGAAGGAGAAATCAAGAAAAACAGGCGGTTTTAAGTAGTAAATAAATACACGACTTGAGACATAGCAAGGTTGAGAGACGCAAGAAAACCGCGTGTCTTGGAGAACTGATTTTTTAAAATAACACTACTAGACTATAATCGATGGTATGAAATCTATAACTTAAGTGTTGACACCATTCTTTTACAAAAAAAAAAAGTGTTGACACCATTTTATTATTAACATAAAAAGGTCTTAACACTTTTCTTAACAAAGGCTTTCGGCAAGAAAGAAAACACTGTTGTAAGATTTATAATTCATAACTACTGTGAGAAGAGAACTATACCATTGTGCGTTCGGTTTTATTTGATAACTGGTAGCTAATAAGAGGAGGAATCAAAATCGATGAACTGGGACACATATATGGTCTTAAATATATTGACTATTTACACACACACATATATATATATATATATATAAACTATGGCCGGCCCGCCCGGAGGGCGGGATATAGATTTTAAAATTATATAAATTGTTAGAGATAATGTATGATAAAAAGTTTATTCTTTAGTAATATAAATATTTGTTTTTGTTATAAAAATAAAGAAACCAAGCGATTTTGTTTTTTTTTTTAATTTCAAGACTTACATGAATTTAAATAAAGTCGTAAAGAAACTATTGAACTTGTAATTGTAGATTAGTTTAATATATATGAAATAACTTTATTCTTACTATGGTTAATTATTAGTGATATTAATCGAGAACAATGATACGGAATTGTATTTGGTTTGGATTTTAAGACACTACACATATTATATATTTGTAAATAATTATTAAATATGGAATTTAATAGTTTCATTATAATGTTAATAACAATTCCGCATTGCTCAAAATATTATACTATTTGAATGTTTATTAAAAAGTACTGGTTTTAATATAAAATGCGAATGATTATTTGTAGATCTTTGTAAAGGAACATGAACCCAATTTTCTAGGCGAGAAACAAAAAAAAAGAGCTGATTTATAGAATCAGAGAAGTGGTAGGCTAATACATGTATTTTACAAAATAGAAACAATATAGAAAAGAATATAATAGAAGGAGATGAAGAAGGCCCATCGGAGGTAATCGACTGACGTGGATGACATTGAAGAACATAATCTTAGCTTTAAAGATAAGAAAACACAACTGTTTTGAGCTTTCGACCACGGAACAAAAAGTGCTGTGACAAAAATAGGATCTACAAAATATAGTTGGGAGTATTGACCCACCAAACATGAGACCCATCGAAGCTTTTACGACCCAACCAAAACTGGAACATTATTGGTGAAAAAAATGGCTCGGAGGAAAAAAAAATGTATTTCTCTGAATAGCATATACTTGCCTAAACCAAGTCTTTTTATTTTATCATTCCTTGGGAAGTTACAGCTTTGGCCGAGAGTTCAAACAATATCTGGGATAATAGAATAAAGAGCATTGGTCCAAAACGAAAATGATGACATCTCTAGGCTAAAATTAAGTAAATCTGACTTGTGATCACTATTTCTGCTAATGGTTCCATCTTTGCTTGCAGGTATCAGCTCAGCAACTCTTAAGAAGTAAGTTTAACATCATTGACTGAACGATATCACTCCTTAGAACTTCACTTCAGCACCCTTGCCTATAACTGCAGCAAAATATTATGTAAAGTAAGCCATTCATTCCAACATCATTTTACATGTCTTGCTAGGAATCAAAATTATAGATATCAAAAACAACCCTAATTTAAAGGTTTCAACTCTTTAGCTCTCACACTGATAGTTTATTTACCAAACTCTTTGAGTATATGAGACTTACATTGACATCACTTTGCAGGAAAAATACATGTTGAGTGCCTAGACCCATGGCCTCGTAACTCCTGCGGTTTGCTTGAGGAAGCTTTGGTAAAGAAGCTTCTAAGAGTATCACTTCTGGAATAAATGGTTCTGGAATGTATTCCTAATCAGCGATCTCTTTTTTCCTCATTGTTATTGTTTTCTGATCATCTATACCCAAGCTACAGATATAATAGATATTGCAATATGAATATCAGATAAATCAAATCAGAATCTAACAGATCCCTAAACACACTATTGGATAATCAAATATAATCGATTTAATCTGAACAAAAACGAACAGCGCAAAAGAGAAGTAAATACCTCAGAGCAGATCCAAGAGGCTTAACCACCAATGTGATTTGTGTAGACTTGTGTAGACGCTTTTAAGAATATTTGTGATCAGTTTTACAGAACCCGAATTATACTACAAAACCGAAGTATCAAGATCAGACCAACAGAAACAATAACAGAACTCATAAACAGAGAAAACAGAGACGAAGAAAAGGATCACGGTCATGTTCATGTTCAAGGATTATATCGCCGCCGGAGAGTTACAGAGGAAGCGAAGGGAAAAAGTGAAGAGGGATTAGGGTTCGATGCAAGAATATCTGGGCCCATCTGAAGTGACAAACAAAAGAAAAAGCTCAGTACGCAACGTTTCATTAATCCGACGTGGCGGACGCAGAGAGCATGAGTTTCCAGCGTGTCATTTGATGTGGCGCAAGGAGGAGAGAAAGAAGTCTATTTTATATAAATAGATAATCTGAGCTTTTTACAAAAAAAGAACTAACGTAATCTTATTTTCTAATCTATATAGAATTTTCTTTCTTATATACCTCTATTAGATGCAGATTTTTTTCTTATTATCACATCTAAAGTCAACCATATATCTGTTTTGAACTAATGTAATCTCATTCATAATCTATACCTCTCATTTTTGTAGATGTCTTACATAACAATAGTATCCAGCTTTCTAGTTTCTACATGTTTCATGGATTAGTTTGTAAGATCTACTACTATAATTACTACTCATAATTTAACCATCTATATGATCGACTCAAAAATATCAATTGGGTTATAGTCGTATAGAACAGCCTGACATGTGTAGTGCACGTTACAGATGATGAAAAGCAATTTTTTCCTTTTCTTACGAGAGAAAAAAAAAAAACAAAGTGATCATCAATTTTTTTTTTTTTTGGTATGGGTAAGGGGACGCGGGAGATTCAAGTTTTTGATTCGAGACCAATGGGCTGTTGACATGTCACGCATAACAATCTACATTGAGATCAAATAATCGCAAATGGCAGAACAAGCTGAGTGACATGGCAAAAATGGACATAACAGAGAGAATCTAACAAAGGTTACGTAAAGAAGTCACAGACAAACCATTATAGGGGTGGTTTTGTCGAAATCTGAGGTTTCAGAAGGATCCATCCAATTCAGTCATTAAATTTAACTATACATATATTCCTCATCATGTGGACCTCTCAATTTGAGTCCTGAAACAGCAACTATTCGCTCGAATCAAATTCAAACCCCTATTCATCATTTTCTCTCTCATTCGCTCTCGTTAACAAGATTACAAACAAGACGCCTATTCTCTCTCATCCACTTATTCATTTTACCTAGATACTTCCTTATCCGACTCTTGATATCGTTTTCATTTGTATCCGTATAAATGAAATAAAAACTACTAAATAGCTAAATACTTGTTGTCAAAAAAGAAGAAGCTAAATACTTAGGGCCTGACTGGTTCAAACGCAGCGGTTGCGGTTGCGAGTGCGGGAGTTTGTGGGTGCGGGTGGTTGCGATTTCAAGTGTTACATGGCATTTTGTATGATTGGCGTAACGTTTAAAAATTGTTGCGTTTGCGGGATGTTTGTGACTGGTTGATTATGAAACATTGCAGCGGTTTGATAATAAATTATCAATATAAACATATTATAATATTATTAAATATAAAAAAATACTATTGTGATAAAATATAATAATTGTTAATATAATATGGTTAATAATAATATTAAGTTTATTTTTTAATTTTTAAGTAGTTGAAAGTTATAATTTTAATATATTTTATGAAGATTTATATTAAATTTTTTAAAGAATATTTTGTTTTTTTTTATATATGTGTATATCTTTATATATGTATGTATATTAACTTTTAAAAATTATGATGAATAGCTACTTTAAAGTTTTTATAAAAAATACTATATTGTTTGTGAATTTAAATTAACATATAAAATGTGTATATATTTTTATTTATAATATTTTAAATTTTAAATTTTTAAGTTTAAAATATTTAGAAAAAAAAAGTTTAATATTTTTTTATCCAACCGCAACCGCCCGCAACCGCAAACGCTAGCTGGAACCAGCTTTTGATTTTAAGTGGTTCAGAGCGGTTTGAAGCGATTTGTAGCGGTTTGTATGATTGTTTTGAAACGCTGTCAACCGCTACCAACCGCAAAAGCTGCGTTTGCGGGTGGTAGCGGGAAAACCAGTCAACCCCTTAGTTAAGGTTGGCCTGTACCCTGTAAAAGAACTGATTACAACCCCATATAAAATCCTTAGGGCACCCAAACCCGATAAAGTAAACCGATAGGGTAATCTGTAAACCGGAACCGCCGGAATTAAATTATTGAATTTTAAAAAAATTAAAAATAAAATGTTTGGATTTAAAATTTTAATAGGGTTAAGTGTATCCTAAGAGTTGTTACCCCTTATCAGAGGCGGACCCACATTGTTTAATGGTGGGTCACCTGACACACCTTAAATACTAGAAATTTAATGTTTCGTATGTAAGACATTAAGATTTGATAGCTCTGGTGGTTAGATTTCTTCACTTGACCCTCCATAAACCAGGCTTCAATATCCATTGACACCATATTTTTACTTTTTTTCCAAGACCTATAGCTCATCTAAAAATTTGATCCATGTTAAAGCAAACTCTGAGTCCGCCACTGCCCCTTATTAACATCCATAACTATAAGTTTTGAACAATATACACAAACAAAAAGCTAGAGAAACAAATAATAAAGGTTTGGTTAAATCATTAGCTGAAAATAAAATAAGCTTCACAAATATTTCTCTTCTGAACTAAGACTGAATCTAGTATATATTATGAATTCGATATGAAGTTTCTATGTATAATATTTCTATAACAAATGAATGCAAATAATATTAACCACTTTAACTTCTTTTGGTGGTTATGTTTGTCATCTTGTGGTCGTAGATGCTGAGTCTTATGAATTCATATTATCTTTTGTTTTCGAAGTAAACTCTTTGACGTAAAAAATATGTTGAAATTTGGTTAAAACGTTTTAGTCTATACCCATTTTGAATCTTTATCGTTCGACTATTCTCGAGAATGTAAATTTGTTAAGAGTTTCTGATTATAACTATTTAATTGAGTCGTACAAAAAATGAAATATCACTGGAGACGAGACAGCAAAAATAGACAAGAGTTGCAGAAAGAGACAACGGTGGTGGTGCAGTAGAGTCATATTATTGGCTTAACTCAATTTTCAAACCAAAAGCTCTTAAAAAGCAAAGCCGGATTTGTCGCAAGGACAAGTGGAGATTCTATTGACCACACCCACCCACTTGATTTTTTCGTCCTTCTAAGCCAATTGCAGTTTCAATTTATTTTTTTGTTTAGTTTAAAGTGCACGATGTGATTGAATTTCATTATCCAATGGGAGCATGCCTTGTCAGCATAACGGAATAAGTCTCTTGTATTTTTTCCTTTGAGCCAAAACAAGTGAAAGACGTATGATGATACCATAAGGGAGAGACACTCAATTATTCAAAGGTGGCTAGTTTTAAATATCTATTCTAGCACTCCTGAGCTATCGGTTGTACCAATTATAGGTCACGAGTAAAAAGAAAGAAAGTTTCGTTTACTTTGTATCAACCGGCCCGTTGGATGATATTTTTGGTTCAAAATAGCAAATACTAAATATATGATTTTGGTTAAAACAATACCAATAACAGAAAGTGAAAAATGGAACAAAGATATGAAATAGATTTTGAGTTTCATCAATGTTTTATTTTATAATATAATTACTCCCTATGCTGTACTATATACACAAATTGTTCGAAATAAAACCTACGGGCTCCACCCATATAGTGGATCCAACTTACGTTTTGATTCGATCGTTGTACATAGTTTTAGGAAACTCTCACTATTGAAAAACTCGTAGCTTCGGATTCCTTAATCATCTATCCTTGAATATTATATACCAGGATGAAATTGAATTCTCCTGTTGCCGAAATTTACTGATTGTAATTTACTTTCACGTTTTTTTTTTCTTCCTTTTTCTAATGTGTTATCATTCATACGTTTTATACCTCGCCATCAGCTTATTGTAAAACATTATCTTCATTTCTTAGTGATATTTAAACTTTGCCCAAAAAAGTAACAACTGATTCAGCTTGTGATGACACAAACTACCTCAAGACTTTCTTTTTCATTTTGACTATGTCCGCGAATCACCCATTGATCATGTCATTTTGTAAGGGTATTTCCAACTCTACTCCATTTTTTCCTTCAAAATAAAATAAAAATGAATATGAAATAAGGAATGCTCTAACCCAACTCCATATCTCACTCCATAATAGTATTTACTCCATAAATGGAAGAATCTAGTTTTTGTTTGTTCATCACTCCATTACGAAGTGAAAAATGAAGTAGGGTTAGAGTACTTTTACTTTATTTTTATTTTTATTCTATTTTAGAGAAAAAATGGAATATTACATTGGAAATGCTCCGAGACAAATCAATTCTCTTAAATAGATTTTCTTTAGTGACCTTCAGTATTTCTCAAAGAACTAACTTATGGTGGTAGAACGATTGAAAAATCTATCTCGTGATTCTCGATAATAGTTAAAAGAAGTTATGACACTAGTGCATGCAGCTTGATCCTATCACCCTTGATATAGAGCTTCTTTTGTTTATTGTTCAACAACTACTCTTCTTGATGAGCATTGCTTAGCTGACAAGGAAATAACTATACCAGCATGAATCTGGTGGATCATGAATTACAGCAATCAACCATAACACCATAATTTTTTTCAAAAAAAAAAACCATTATACCATAACCAGGCGGACGCACACTACGACGTAAGCAGTCACGTCCCCCGACTAATTTTGCTTTAAAGTAATTAGTTCAAAATTTTAGTTTTAAAAAAGGGAAACAAATAGCAAAATCCCATGAAATGTCCCCGACTAACTCATGGTTTAAAATTTAAATAATACTTTCCTTGAAATGTTTCTAGATCCACCACTAACCAGAGTCGTCACAACTAAAATATTAATTAGTCGCAGTTTTTTGTTCCAGTTTTCAGTTTTCTTTAGGTGATATGCAAGCGTTTATCCCTTTCCAAAACCTTGTAGTTAGATGTCCAAACCCATGCCTCTAACTGAACAACCAATATAAACAAATTTCACCGCTAGTAAAGGGTTTCACCTTTTACTAATCTTTGTCGATAAACACTAATTGATATACTTAGATTTCGACCCGCGCACGTATAATTTTTTTTTACAAAATTCATAAATGTTACTACTTGATTTATGTATATCATGGACATGCAAATTTATATGAAAGTTATTTTGAAGTTGTATTTGCAATATGTGAGCACCAAGTCGATGGCTTGATAATGATTTTGTTTTCAGATATGAAACTGAAAACATAAAACGAAAACAAATTTAAAATGTTTTTGTAAACTATTCTACGAAAACAAAAACAAAAATATAAGTAGATAACTTGGTGTTTATAACTATTATACAAATTTATCGCGTATAATGTTCGGTTTAGTTAAAACAAGATATTAGAAAATTAATATGACTAACAGTTTTATTTTAATGTTCCACACATGTAAGAAAATATATAGATGCAGAAGAAGATGTAACTGAGTTATGAGAAGCTTTAATTGTGGTCGGTTTATTTTAGGTTAGTGTAGCAAATTAGATATTTATATGTAATTTTAAATGACATTGAAAGCCCATTAATTGAAAAAGAAAAACAAAATTAGTAATAATATCAGTGGCAAAATCTGTAAATATTACATGAAAATAAGGTTAGTTTTATTTATATACTTTTTAATAGATTAGATTTACGGTTTGGACGTTTTAGAAACTTAAAACTACAATTTACGTCTGATTACACAATACGCATCATATCTACATCGAACCGGTTTTCCTTCCATCTTGCTAAATATTTTTTGTAAAAATATTATCCTTTAATCTATATAACTAGATTCTGATCCGCCCTTTAAGGGCGGATATATTTTTGTTTTAATTTAATTTTCATATTTTTTGTGATTATATTTGTATTTTTTTATAATCATATTTGTGTATAAATCTCAATTAAAATATATTTTATTAAATAGTAGAAATTTAAAAATTGTTCTGGTATATTTCCGCTCGAACCCGCCAATCCGCGGATTTCAATTTTGTTTTGGTCAAAAATATTATCCGCACAACCAGCAAACAAATAATTTATACCGCACCTTCACCATTTAATTTTGCGGATATCCACGGGTTATAAATTTTTTAAAAATAATTATTTAATTTAATTATTATAAAAATATAAAAATATAAAAATATATTTATAATAAAATTATATATTTTAAAAACTTTAATTTTTTTTAGTTACCATGTTTTTTCCAAAGTGTTTACTTTTCTTTTTATTTTTATTTTTAAATAATTTTCGGATCGGCGGGTACCTGCAATCCAAAATCTACCAACCCGCACCCACCTCGAATAAAATACTCATAACCCGCATCTGCAAATCGATTTTTTCAAATAATTGAACCAAATTTATGATCCACTCTTAAAATAACGGATATATTTTTTGTTTTATATTTTTTGAAAAATATAATTTTTATAAAATCCAGGTTGTAACCAAATATAGCTCTGAATATCTAATTTTTCTTCCACATTTTTGAACCTATAAATATAGCTGCAAAAATGTACTTATTTTCACTAATTATTAAATGTTTAGATGTTCGGAATGGAACTGAAATTTAATAGTTGGGTGAAAAATTCTTATCTTTATAGTGCTACTTATTATATTGTAGCATGAATAATGAATAATGATTTTTATCAAAAAGAAAATGAATAATGAATAATATGATTATATAGAAGTATGTTACATAATCATATTATATAATAAATGTACATTGATTAAATATAATAATGAATAGATGAATAATTTTTACCCCTTGATTAAATATAATAAAATAACTATACTATTTAAATTAATGGTTTATATTGTATAAAATATTTCTGATGTTTAATGTAAGTATTTCAGTTGTTAGACAATACATTAAAATGTTCTAACAGTACTATCGAATATTATGGTTCATATTCATTTTGGATCTGAGTTAATTTGGTTAGAAGAATGGAACGGGTGACTATATTAATATCGTGGCCATTATTGCATTCGTTTCGGTTATCGATGTTACTATACATTGATGGCTGGTTTTTGTTTAGTTAATTTTTGATTAATAGATAGTATAATACAACACACTGACACAGTAAATTCCTTTTTTTTATGTGATGCAATAAGTGATAACAAACGATTAATAAAGGCAGTTTAAAAACCAAGACATATCTATGTACCCGGAAAACATAACTGATTGTTTTCATGAAATTACATCGTGGATCAAAGGACGGATATATTTTTGTTTTAACTTTTTTAAGAAACTTTATTTTTATATTTATGTTATTTTTTGTAAACATTTTTTAATATTTAATATAATTTTGGGTAAATATATTAAATATATCAAGTTCCATAACTATACAATTGTACCATATACATTTTAAAAATTATTTTTAAACCTTATTCATAAAGTTTGCGATATATTATATTTTCTTAGTAGTCAATTGTGATATAATTTCTAAAATCTGACTTGGAATTGACTTGAAAATCAAATTTTTATATTCTAGACATGGCTTATATACTCAAACGGTTCTTAAATTGTTACATCCAAAAACTAATATCAAAACCAACCCGCACCGAAAATCGACCAGTTTTTTGAATTTTTTTTGAAATTTTTTTTTAATATAATAAATATTTATTAATCAAATAACCTATTTTAAATCTGTTAAACTAAATAAATTTGTATAAATATTTATTTCTATTAAAATCCACTCTGTTACCAAAAACACAATGGTGAACATAATTTGGACACGTTTAATATATGGTCGGAGGTAAAAGCACGGATGATTAAAAATTTACATGGGAAATTTCACAAAAGAAAATATGATCCGTTGATAATATCAAACGGTTACTATAAAGGAATCCACTAAAGCAAAAGTAGTTATAGGTATACTTTACGACTCAAAGTAGTTACATATATATACAAATTGTTCGGACCAAACTTCATATCAATTGGTCATACTGCAATTTTAATAGTATTGATTATTCAATAAATCTGAGACTCCGAAACAAAAAAGTGATGTAAAACTAAAATTACTAGATTAATGGGGGTTTCAAAGCCTTAATCTGTAGAGTTTATCAGATTTGCTTAATGTTATCGCAATTCTAAAACTGATGATAAGAAAAAGTTTATTAAGCGATTTCACTTTGAAAAGAAAAAAAAAATCTCACTAAAAATATTTTGAGTATCTTCGGTGAAAGTGAACTGAGTATTCTCTCACTCCCAAATTTGGACTTTACGTAATGGTCATATGCTTAAAGAAAGCCCAGCCCAACATCAAATTTAACATTTATTACCCATACAGAAAAAAAAACATTTTGTTTTTGAAGAGAAAGAGTTCATACGGAGAAGATGATAACGTATATAAAGATGAGGTTAATATCATATCATCGTCACCTTACAAGAGCTTTCCTTTTATCACAGCCATGGTGATCGTCCCCAACATCTCCCCTTCCTCCCACCAAATCTCCCCTTCCTTCTTCCATCTCCGTCTCCGCATTCCCGCCGCCACGTCCCCTGCTTCCTATCGCCTCAAGCACGGAGACGGAGGAGGAGGAATCGCTTTGTCGACGATCCGAGCTTACATAGAGAAACCAAACTCCATCTCAAGCTTCGCCAACACTGTCATCGGCTCTCTACCCGTCATCGGACTCCTCGCCAGGATCCTCAGCGATGAAGGCGGCGTCGGGAGGGATCTCGTCGACTTCGCCGAGTTTAGGAAACGAGTCGGGAATAAATGCGCACCTAGTGATTCTAGAGCTTTCTACGAGTTCCAACAGCGAAGAGGCAAGGTAACTACTAGAGTTTGATCGTGTTACAGTTAAGACTTACAGTTATTATTACATATGGATATGTCGGAATATTGTATTTCCTGTGATTTTACAAATGTTTTTAGCATTTTTTTGTTGATTTTTTTTCCAGATAATGTATGGTTGAATTGCTGTTACATAAAGTTATTACCTTTTTCGGTTGGGTGTTAATGTGTGTGATCAGCTTTGCTGTTTTTTTTTTTTTTAGCTTTGCTGTGTTTGATATGTCGGAATGTTGTATTCACTTCGCTATGATTTTAGATCGTTCAAGCAAATGTTATTTGTAGTCATTTTTGTTGATTTTTTTTTCAGATAATGTATTGTTGAACTGTTGTGTTACATAAAGTTGTTACTTTTTTTTGTTGGATGCTAATGTGTGTGATCAGCTTTTAAGTGGCTTGTTTGGTAGGCAGGAGAACCATTGTATGTGCTTCTTTGCTGTTGGGTTGCTGCAGTAGGCGCAGGGCTTCTCAAATCTGAAGAGATTCTCGAAGGTGTTACTAGGGTTAGCATTTCAAATGATCTCGAGTTCGAAGAACAGAACTTCATTGCTTTGATGACTGAAGCTAGACAGGTTCGGTTTGGTCTCTCACTCTTAGGAGTCTTTATGTATTTTTTTTGCTTCAGAAAGGTTGATATTCTTTTATTGGTAATGCAGAGGAGGTCAAAGTTGAACGTTGCAGCGCCAACGATCCCGATGGAGCTAAGAGTCGAAAAGGCTCTTGAAGGTATATATGCTTGTTGCTTCAGGGGGGGAGTTATAGAGGAGGAAGACGAGAAGCTTCTTCTGGTGATGCTAACCGCTGTTTTCCCATCAGTGGAGAAGTCTGAGATAGAGAGGATCATCAAAGAGAAGGCGATTAGAGTAGCTGAAGGTGGAGAAGAAGAGAATCTCATGGCTGAGCCGAAACGGCTGCCTAAAGAAGCTATTCAGATGCAAATGAAAGATCTTGAGTTCCTTCAACAACAAAACATAGAATCTTAACAATGGCCATGTTTCAATTATATCAATGTTTTGTTACTTTACTAAAAAAATAAGCAGTTCATAGTCTCTAGGAGGGGGACTTGTTTGTGTAGTAGTTTTGTTTAAGAAAAGATGTTGTAGAGAGAGAAAAAAAGAGAGTAACCTTTACAGTTAAGAACATGTTTCCATCAGAACATTGATTTTAGTATATATGGCTGGTGACACTTAGTAAGCTAGGTTGACCGGTTAACCAGATCCTCATAAACCATATCGTCCTTTTCGTTTTGCCTCTGATGGAGGTATCTCTCTCAGTCTCTCTGTTAGTGGACGGTTGATGTTGAGATAACAACTCTCTTGTAAAGTTGGGAAAACGTCTTGTATAACACTAATCCTCAAAGAGCTATTATTAGCATATTATCAGATAAGACTAAGAATATTTTAGATGTAATGAACTTGTTACAATGTTTACATATACAGATACTCAAGCACATTCGATTTTTTTTTTGCTATCACCCATTGGTAAATTGCTGTTAGTTAATTGCAGTTTAATTAAATACCAGCTTCTGAGGAGAAACAAAACATGGTTTATCACTATGGAAATTTTGATTTTTGTTTTTGACGCAAGTAAACAGTTTGTTTTATTTCATGCCCAAAACACACATGCATCTATACTATTAAAAGGGAAGCAATTTTGAAAAGTCGACTTATACAAGTTGTTTTGGACCCTTTCATTTTTTTAGTCCAACCTATTACATATCTATACTATTAAAAAGGAAACACTCTTGAAAAATCGACTTATACAAGTTGTTTTGGACCCTTTCATTTTTTTAGTCCAGCCTATTACATATAACAAAATCTTATAACTAACCTATTCTATAGCAACTTAATAAGATTCTCCTTCATTTAAATAAAGCCTATTACTGTTATTGACTTTAATTGTTACTATAATCTAAACCGTTGACTTCTAACATTTTAAATATGTGCGTAAGAAAGATTGGTACAAACCACTGTTTCTATTATTAATGTTTATATAATTTTTTTGTATCGAATGATGGTGTGGAATTAATTTAAAACAACATTGTACTTCATCTATCTATACTATTAAAAGGGAAACACTCTTGAAAAATCGACTTATACAAGTTGTTTTGGACCCTTTCATTTTTTTAGTCCAGCCTATTACATATAACAAAATCTTATAACTAACATATTCTATAGCAACTTAATAAGATTCTCCTTCATTTAAATAAAGCCTATTACTGTTATTGACTTTAATTGTTACTATAATCTAAACCGTTGACTTCTAACATTTTAAATATGTGCGTAAGAAAGATTTGTACAAACCACTGTTTCTATTACTAATGTTTATATAATTTTTTTGTATCGAATGATGGTGTGGAATTAATTTAAAACAACATTGTACCTCATCTATACTATTAAAAGGGAATCACTACCAAAAAAATTACTTAAAAAAATTGTTGAATCCTTTCACTAACTAATTGTTTTTCGTCCAACTATTTGAAAAAATGATTTGCGGATGTGGGTTATGAGTTTTATGCGGGCTTAGTATGAGTTGGTGGATTTTGGATCGCGGCTACCCGCCGACCCGCAAATTATTTAAAAAATAAAAATTAAAAAAGTAAATACTTTTTTTTAAATACAAGAATTTAAAAATAATAAATTAAAATTTAAGTCATGTATAATTTTTTTATTATAAATATAATTTTATAGTAATTAAATTAAATAATTATTTTTAAAATATGTATATAACCCACGGATAACCACAAAATTAAGCGGAGCGGATGCATGTACAATATTATTTTTTTGTAGGTTGTGCGGGTCATATTTTTTAACCAAAACAAAATTGAAAATCCGCGGGTTGGCGGGTCAGCTTGGCGAGTTCGACCAGCAACTCAGCCTTAACCGTGCGTATACCAGATCAATTTTTAAATTACAATATATTTTGATCTAAATTTATACACAAATATGATTACAAAAATACAAATATAATCAAAAAAGAAAACAAATATAAAAAATTAAATTTAAAATAAAAGAATATACCCACCCTCTTAAGGGTGGATCAAAATCTAGTTCTTTGTTAAGAGGATCATATAGGAATAATCTTATCAGCTTATCAAATTGATTTTTTTAACTTAATCACAAAAATCAGCTTCAAATCACTTGCTAGAAGAAAGCCCAATAATATAATCAAGGCCCATAAACACAATGATATAGGCTTTTTACTCTCTTTTTTTACTTTCGTTCCCTTACAATAATAAACAATAATATAAAAGCTCAAACCCGATCCAGGGTTTTCGCTTCGCCGCTCAGAGAGGTTCGCCCTTCTGCTCTCAATCTCTCTTTCACCTTCTTCTCCACTTCAAATCGATATCTTCGTTTTCTGCGTGTTGTATAACGTCGTTAACTAAGTGTTGGGTTTTTACAGGTTTTGTGGAAAAGGATCTCACTTTGAGCAATGTCTCCAGCTAAAGGTACGGCCTTTTCCATGGACACCTCTGCTCTGCTTTTCAGTTTTCACTATAGTTTAACTTATTCCATAGGGATCAACATCGTCTTATATTATTAGTCGTATCAATGTCTCTTTGCCTGCAAATACCTTGTTAAGATTCTACTTGGTAAATAGCTCATCAACAACGTTAGAATCATCAGCTGAAATGTGTATTGTACCATTAGTTTCTTGCTTGACACTTATGTGTATTGTACCATTAGTTTCGATTATCATATCTTTCTCTTGTGCTTAAATGTGGCTAATTTGATCTTATCATTATCTGGTTATACATTCATTTGCCTTTCTTATATTTTATGACCCATTAGATGTTTTTGAGCCTATTGTTGTCAAAGCTGCATGTGAGCTACTGTTTAACTTCTACATTTTGTATTAGAAAGGGCTAATAATGGTAACTGATTCGTTTATAAATTGCATTTGAATGATTTTTGAATTACTTTTTTCTAAATTAATTCAACTTTTGATTTCTATTTTTTGTTTTGTTTTGTTGCAGTTGATGTAACTAACAAGGCTGACCCAAAGGCCAAGGCCTTGAAAGCTGCCAAGGCCGTGAAGTCAGGGCAAATCATTAAAAAGAAGGCGAAGAAGATCAGAACAAAGGTGACATTCCACAGGCCAAAGACATTGACTAAGGCTAGAGACCCAAAGTACCCACGCATCAGTGCAACTCCGAGGAACAAGTTGGACCACTACGGAATCCTCAAGTACCCACTCACCACCGAGTCCGCAATGAAGAAGATCGAAGACAACAACACCTTGGTCTTCATCGTCGACATCCGTGCCGACAAGAAGAAGATCAAGGATGCTGTCAAGAAAATGTACGACATTCAGACCAAGAAAGTCAACACCCTCATTAGGTACCACACAATTCTTTCACTTTTAAGATGAGTTAATGGTATTAAACTGAACGAATGTTTTGTTTTGTTTGCAGGCCTGATGGAACGAAAAAGGCGTACGTGAGATTGACTCCTGATTACGATGCTTTGGACGTAGCTAACAAAATCGGGATCATCTAATCTTGTATCATCTCATTTTTCTTTTTTTTTTTGGTGTTTGAAAACGGGCTTCTTGTTTCTGTCTTCTTTATTCTGAGTTTTGCTAGAGAAATTTATTGATCCTATGTCTCTTTGTTGTGCTTTATCGTTTAGACTCTTAAGATTTTTTTTTTTGGTACGAGTGCGCTATAATTTTCGTATTGCTCGTTCCCTCTCTTATACCGGTTAAATCGGGTTAGTTAGTACCGGCCGTTTATGTTCTATAGCTTTAAAACGATCTCCTGAGTTTATCTTTTTCAGATGTCCATTGCAGTATTCGTGACAATTGAACCCAGACTCTATAGTCTATGTTCTCGTACATAATTCACAGTGGGCCCCTAAAAGAAAATTACAGCACGTTTGGAGATTTATATTTTATCAGTTACTGATTCTCTCTCAACTCAACTACTAACCACTAATCATGGGAATCATATCTCTTATACTACTATAATAATAAAAATTCAGAAAAACCTAATTATTTTAGTGCTTAGAGGGAACTAGCTGGAGACTTCAGAGAAAGAGACAGCTTCACACTGAGAAACAATATGAGCAGCAATCATCAGACTGTAAGATATTGATAAGATCTCTTATCCTGTATATGATCTTGTGTAGTTGTGTTTCATCTTGTAACACCATTCATATGTTTCTGTCTTTTTCTTTTTAAATCCGAAAAGCAGGTGTTGAAGCAACTAGAGCCATGGAGCGAGCTTAAAGACAAGGTGGTTCTTCTGACAGGAGCATCTTCGGGCATCGGAAGAGAGATCTGTCTCGATCTAGCCAAATCCGGCTGCAAGATCATCGCAGCTGCTCGCCGTCTCGACCGTCTCCATTCACTCTGCTCCGAGATCAACAACACCGTAACCGTAACCAAACTCGCCGCACCTCTCGAGCTAGACGTTTCCTCAGACGAAGCCACCATCCGAAACGCAGTCAAACAAGCCTGGCGAATCTTCGGACACATCGACGTGCTGATCAACAACGCAGGGATCAGAGGAAACGTCAAGTCGAGTCTCGACTTGTCCGAACAAGAATGGGAAAAAGTCTTCAGAACCAACTTAACCGGACCCTGGTTAGTATCGAAACACGTCTGCCTCTTAATGCGCGACAACAACGCCAGACAAGGATCGGTGATAAACGTCTCCTCCATCGCGGGGCTTCAGCGCGGGAAGCTACCTGGTGCGTTGGCGTACGCTTGCTCCAAAGGTGGTCTCGATGTTATGACGAAGATGATGGCTATCGAGCTGGGGAAGTATAATATAAGAGTGAACTCGATAGCTCCGGGGCTGTTCAAGTCGGAGATCACGGAAGGTCTTTTGAGGAAAGAGTGGATGAAGGACGTGACGGAGAGGATTGTACCGTTGAAGATGCTGCAGAGGGTGGACCCGGGGCTCACCTCGCTGGTTAGGTATCTTATTCATGACTCTTCCAGGTATGTCTCTGGGAATGTTTACATTGTTGATGCTGGTGCTACGTTGGCTGGTCTCCCGATTTTTTCTTCTCTTTGAGATTCTAAAAAAGGTTTGTGTGTGTGTGTTTTGGTGTAATAATGAGTGAATACATTTTTATTGAAAATTATCAAACAGTGATCTTGAAGGAATCTACAACAGTGTGAGGGCCCAAGTCTTTTGATAGTCTGTTTGTAGTAGGGATCAAACTGATACTGAAGCTTTCTAACGGCTCAATCACGTCTTTGTAGACCTTGACTTGACATTCAATCATAACTTCCTGATACCACCAGACACAACATTATTGGTCATTCTTTGCAAAAATGTCAGTGTGTTTTAAAATCGAAAAGAGGATAAAAACCTGCCAGCCAAAGGGATAAGAGAAAGGAATAAGCATCCTTGTTTGTCAGAGACAAGACATGAATCCTTTCTTGCTTTCTGCAGCAACTGAGGCATTATCATCAGTATATGATTAGATGACAAGACACAGTAACTTACATGATGCTGGAGCTTTACTAACCAATGAGATCCAAGGAGCTACAACACCTCCTAATGTTACCACCACACGCCTTCCCTGATATTTATTATCTAGGAAAAAAATAATAACAAAATACAAGAACTGTGTAAATAGTTTTTATTTTCTTCAGTTACATTCAAATGCAAACAGTAAATGTAAAGACAACACAGACCCTGAAGATCAGAGGAAGACGGAGATTGCTCAGACCGAACAAGAAATGAAACTCCTCTCCTACCAACGTACCCGCTGCTCTCCAATCACAGACCATAAAGTTATTGTTAGACAAAGACAATTCAGTTGACCGGCAATTCTGAAGTAGACGACATGCGCACAAAGGACTGGCGATTGATAGTCTTGTGCGTTTTGTCCTTTTGTAAACGTGGTAGAGATGAGCGAGAGAGAGAGAGATATATTCTCTTACATAATCGGTTCTTCCTCTGTTTTCATCCACTTTGAAAACTTCCTTGACCTTTTAAAAATGTTACAGACAGAACACATTAATAAAAGACAGAACTATAAAAACAAGCAGGTGTTTTATAAAGTATAACACTCCAATATATATTTGGCCCAGTGTTGTTAAAAGCCCACTAAAAATAAAGAAAGGCCCATATCTAAGTATCTAATTGTCGTATCAAAACCATGAATTAGGGTTTATGGCTGGTGGTGACTGTCTGGAGGTTTGGTTTCCAGCTTGAAGATGGTGCTCTCGAACAAGAAGCTCAAGCAGAAGCTTCGTCAAGACTTGGTCAAAAATCTATCGGTGTCTGTAGCCGAGACAAACCCAGAATCCGTCCCGAGCTTGCAATCTCAATCACTGAAAAATCTCCTCGACTCAGCCAGCCACAAACCTAGATTGACAAAGAGAGAGAAACGAAGAAAGGTCGATACTTTGACAAGAGGAGACGAACCCAATGAAGTGGAAGGTGATGCTGAGAAAGCTGATGAAGAGAATTCAAAGAAGAGGAAGAGAGACGATACTGTGGAAGACAAAGTAGGTGAAGAAGGAGAAGGAGAAGGAGAGGAAGGTATTAAGAAAGGGGAGGAGCCCCAGAAAAAGAAGAAGAAACAGAAGAAGAAGAAGAAAAGAAAGGCTAAGAAAACTCCAAAGAAGGCTGATGAAGACAAGGTAGAAGACAAGATTAAGGCAGAAGAGACTCAAGTTGAGACAGAGAGGTAAGTTTGTTTAAACCTCCGATGTTATGTTTTAATGTTTCAGTTATGTTTAATTTGATTGTTTCAAAATGTTTTGTTTACAGTAAAGAAGAAGAAGAAGATGGGATTGTTCCTAAGAAGTTATACGTTGGTGGTATTCCTTATCAGAGCACAGAGGATGAGATTCGTGGCTACTTCAGAAGCTGTGGTGTCATCACTAAAGTTGACTGCAAGATGCGCCCTGAAGATGGAGCTTTCACTGGCATTGCTTTCATCACCTTCGAAGTAAGTTTTTTTGCTGTGTAGGACATTGATATGATGCAGAATTTGTTTAGGGTTTAGGATCATTTCAGTTTCAGAGAAATCATCAAGACATTGGTTAAGTTAGACATCACTAGCTGTATTGACATCTTTCTCTTTAAACAGACTGAAGATGGTGCTAATCGTGCTCTGGCTTTTGATAGAGCTGCAATGTAAGTAATCTATCAGAATTGTTTAGGAATTTCTTGTTCACAGTTGATGATGTGTTGAGTAGTCGTTTTTAACTTTGCTTCTAGGGGTGATCGATATTTGACAATCCAACAGTACGTGAAAACCACACCTTCTGTTCCAAGAACAAGGACATCTTCTGGCTTCGTTCCAGAGATGGTTGAGGGTTATCACAGGGTGTACATTGGGAACTTAGCCTGGGACACAACGGAGCGTGACATACGCAAACTCTTCTCTGACTGTGTAATCAACACAGTGCGGTTGGGCAAAAACAAAGAAACAGGAGACTTTAAAGGGTACGCTCATGTGGATTTCAAGGATAGTGTCTCTGTGGCAATGGCGCTTAAGCTGGATCAGCAGGTTATCTGCGGAAGACCTGTCAAGATTTGCTGTGCTCTTAAAGAGAGACCAGTGGTGGATCATAGTACTATTCCTGCACGTGGCGAAACGAACAATGTTGATGAGACTGATGCAGCTGCTGATGACGGGAGCTACTTTGCAAACACGATGAGCAGCGGTAAGATCAAAAGGAGAAGCTGTTATGAATGTGGAGAAAAGGGTCATCTATCTACCGCATGTCCCAAGAAGCTTCAGGATGCTCAAGATCAGGCATACGCAAAACCAGCTATGCCAAGCTATGATTATCAAAAGAGCAGTGGTGGTTCTTACATGGATGAGAGATACACTGCTGCAAATGAAGCTTATGAAGGTGGAAGCTTAGCATCTGAGGTTAGCACTGGTAAGGTCAAAAGGAGGACTTGTTACGAGTGTGGAGAAAAGGGTCATCTTTCTACAGCATGTCCCAAGAAGCTTCAAGATGCTCATAATCAGGCAAACGCAAAGGTGGATCAAGAGGCTGTTAACGCAAGACCGGCTATGTTTAGCTATGATTATCATCAAAAGAACAATGGTGGTGGTGGCTCTTACATGAATGAGACTTACACTGTTACAAATGAAGCGCCTAGTGGAAACTTACCATCTGAGGTTAGCATTGGTAAGATCAAAAGGAGGAGCTGTTACGAGTGTGGAGAGAAGGGTCATCTTTCTACAGCTTGTCCAAAGAAGCTTCAAAACACTGATCACAGAAACTCAAAGGCGGATCACCAGACTGCTGAGGCAGGACCTCTTCAGGTAACGAGCTATAATCTTCAAAAGGAATCAGGAGATACTGACAACAAAGGCGAGACATATACGGCTGAGCCGGTATCCGTTGCTGCCACTGTTGGAACTAATGAGGGAGGCTCAGCGTCGTCTAAGGTTAGCGCTGGTAAGATGAAGAGGAGGATATGTCATGAGTGTGGAATAAAGGGTCATCTTTCTTCAGCATGTCCTAAGAAGCAGCAAAAATAGAGGGTGAATCCACAAGAAGCCCTACAGAGAGACAGCTTAAACACATTGTAACGTTTTTTTCTTTCTTTTAATTTTACATTTGAAAGGGATCTTGCAAGGACTCAGGCCACTTGGTACTTTGGTAGGAGAGTGGAGTTTTGGTTCTCTTTTTAAAATCTCTTATAACATCTTTTTGGTTTGTCGGTAGAAAAAGTTATAAGATTTCTTGTGTATTGTTTTATTATGAAATTTTACTTTTTAATAAATTTATCGTAGTTTTTTCACACTATGTTGCTGTTTTACAAAATATCTAAGATTCAGACCCGCCTTAAAAGGCAGAAATTAAATTGATTTGTCAAATTTTAATTTTAATATAAATTATATATAATATGTGTAAAAAGGAAAACAACTATCGAATATTTTTTTACAGCTTTTAAGAATTTAGAAAAGAAAATTAATATTACTTAATCTTTTACAATTATATTTCATCTAAGATTTATAAAAATAAAATTTCAATCAAATAATTATTTCCAGTTAATATTAATTATTTTTAAAATATCGCATTTTCAAAATTCTTTTTTTCAATATCACTAACGTTTTTTTTCTTCAATTTGTCTAGTTAATTAAATAATTATTAGTATCATGTTTATCATTAAATTTTTAAAATAAAAATTACTATTATTTTTTTACAATTCTTTTCGGTTAAGATTTAAAAGAAAAAAAAATTTAAAGTGTTAAGATTAGAAAATATTTTTTTTTAGAAATCTTTTTTATTTACGATTTTATGAAAATGTTATTTTTACATAATGTCAGTTTTTATTGACATATTCAAAATCTATTTTTTAATAATTGATACATGTCGCAATCATATCAGGTGAAATATTTTTAAGTTATTTTTGATTTATATTTTTTTAACACAGAATTATTAGAAAAATTAGTTAATTATAAGATTACTTTCACCTTTACATTTTTATTTAGACTTTTTTCTAAAAACAGGAAAACTAACTATTTTATTAGTTTTTCCTTATGATTTTTATGCAACTATTTTATTTTTAATAGAAAATATCTGTTTAATATATAATGTAAACAATAACATCAAAATTGAAAGTTATGTTATAATAAAATGTAATAATGATAATAAAAAGTTGAATTGTATCAAGAAATTAAAAGAAAATACTCAGGTAATACTTTTCATGTAAATACTATTGTATTTTGTAAAAATAATATGTGGAAGCTTAAACCTAAATATAGATGTAAAATATTTGTAGCTATTTTTGTTCATAATTTTTGACATATAAATTATCTATTAGAAAGGAAAGTTAGTTACTTATAAAAAAATGATAAGAATACTTTTACAATTTTCTTTTACTTAGGCTTTTAAAAAAGAATATTATTTTATTATATAAAATTTGGTTCTTCAAAGTTACTAATTAACATGATTGTGATATGTGTCAATAATTTTTTAAGATTGTGACATGTATTAAAAATATGATATAATTCTCTTTTCTTTATTATTTAATAAAGATTTTAAAAAAAAATTCTCATTACAAAACAGTCTTTTAAATAATTTTTATAATTATTTTTCACTATTAAATAAAATTTAAAATTATTTCTTCAATATTATTTTTAGTATATATATTTTGAATCATTATATATTTTAGAAAAGGAAAATTACTATTACGTATTATTTTAAAATTCTATATTATTAAAATATTTGATAATAATTTCTTTTTTTTTAAAACTAAACAAAAATAATAATTGTAAAAAGGTATTAGAAAGTTAATTCCTTTAAAAAAAATTTATAATGTTTGTTCTTAAACTCATTAAACATAGAGAATTATAAAAGATAAATATCAACTTTTTAAAAAAATGTTAAACAAAAACGAATTGTAAAAGGGAAAAAGAAAAGTGTTTTGCAACCGCCTAGAGAGGTCTCTCTAGCAATAAGATCTCTGTCTATAAAAGTATAAATAGAGCATAAAAAAAAAAGTAAAATAAATTAGCGCGCTCTCTTATAGGGTTTCTTCACCACTCGACGAACAAAAACTAAGTAGAAAACCTAATGGATCAGAACAAATCGAATCAGGAGGCGAAGGCGAAGGAAGCTGAAACGGCAAAGATCGGTCTTCCAGAACTTAACGTTAGTGAACTGGATCTTTTTTTTTTATTTTTTTTAATCTTCAAACTTTGTTTGATAATGAATCAAACCCTTGCATTAAATTAAATATTGTAAAATTGGAATACGCTGTTCAATTTTTTTTGTTCTTCAGCGGCTAACTGAAGATTCGTCTTGTTCCGTGGAAGATGAATCTAACTGGGAAAAGGAGGCGGCGATAGCTTCTTTGTCCGAAGCTGCCAAAAAGATGGATTTTGCGGCTTTCGTCGACAAAGTAAAGGTAAGAGTTGAATATGCGCTCGCTCGCTTTTGTGTAATCCACAAAATCGAATTTCAATTTTGGTCTTTTTTTTTTTTTTTTTGTTAACAGGGTGTGCCGGAGCTTGACTTATTGAGGTTTAACTATTACCTTGTGGATGAATTTTCCCAAGTATCGTCATTACCATGGTTTAACATGTTAAAGAAATCTCCTTTGTCCGATGTCAGTGACTTTACCTTATTTTTTTCTTTCTTTCTTTCTTTTAAATCAAAAAAAAAAAAAACTTGAGCTGATATCTTGCTTGCTTGCTTGCTTAACAGGTTCCATTATCTCATATTCCTAAGTCTGTCTACGAAACAGCAGCAGTTTGGATCAACCAACTTCCATTTGAGACACAGTGGAAGTTCGTTTCGTGGGCACTTAATCGACTTCTCATTGATTGGGAAGCACATGCCACAGGCCAAGAACAAACTTTTTCCAAATCTCAGGTAAAGTAAATTTCCCCCTTTGTTTTGTCACTTATATATATCTTCTTCTTCTACTTAGTCAGTGTGGTAACATGTAGGTGGCGACGTTGGTTGAATTAGCCATGGTGTTGCGTGCCAGACCTGGTTCTTTGACTTGTCTTTTGCTCATGCTCAGGGGGAGACCTAAATATCATGGCCAAGACAAGCTTCCGCTTCTCGTTTGGATGATGACTCAGGCCTTCCAAGATAATCTACCTGCTGCCTTGTATTCCTGGGCGCTTAACTTGCTCCCACTTGTCGTTAATAACAATTGCACCTCTCACTCAATTGATCTCATCCTGCAGTTTGCTGAGATGTGAGTCCAGTCCTTCCTTCCTTCCACTGCTTGCTTGTTTGTATGTCTTAAAATCATCTTGTTTTTCTTTTAATCAGGATGTTGTCCTCGAATCCAGAGGCTCGAGCTGTACTCCTAAACGAACCTGTTAGGCATGGACAGCGGCTGATTCCACCTAGTTCGTTTGAGATGTTGGTGCGCCTTACATTCCCTGCTCCATCCGCTAGAGTAGCCTCAACAGAGAGGTTTGAGGCAATTTATCCTTTGTTGAAGGAAGTAGCCCTTGCCCCAGATACTATTACTTGTGCAGACGCACTCAAACAGATATTCACTTTTTCCTTGAAATTAGCAGCTGGTGGTGGACAAGAAGGTATTGGTAGTAACAATTACGAAAACCTTACTTCTCCCTCTCTCTTGGTTTGGTGGTTCTATTTGAATTTATCACCCATTGCTTGTTTTACAGGAAATCCTGCTCTAGTCAATGAAGCTACAGCAATCGCCATCAGTGTTTTGACACAAAACGTTGCTTGCTTTAAGCAATGGGATGTTCTCTACAACGAGAATCTTGAAGCTAGCGTAGCTCTTCTTGGAAAACTTGTATACGAATGGGAGGATCATTCCATCATCAAACTATCATCATCACCGACTGATGCTCTCACTGTCATTCGAGCAATGAATAGCTTCAGGACGAAGGTAATAATAATGCCTCTCTCTTAGAATCTTCTAAGCTTCTATTAACTAATTATATCATCTCTGACCTCACCTGCTATAATATTATTATTTGTCTGTAGAACAAAAAAGCCCTAGGTGTAGACAGAAGACTCGGATTAGCACCCTCCTTTACCACTATGGTTACAGCATCTGGAGAATTGTCTTTGTCCGTGAAAGATGAATCTGACTGGGAAGAAACTGAAAAGGCACTAGTGTCTTTGTCCGAAGCTGCCAAAAAGATAGATCCCTCACCTCTTGCGACTTTCCTCGATGAAGTATTGGTAAGTTAAAATCGGATTTTGTCTAAATTTAGAATAATCGAATTTTAACTCTGGTTGGTTTGTTTGTTTGTTTGTTTGTTAATAGAACGAGGATTGGTATCACCCGGAGAGGCAGATATTGAAATTAATCGATTACTATGGGATTGAACTCTCCAAAGTATCCTTTCAATGGGTCAACATGTTCGAGGAGTATCCTTTATCCAAGCTCATTCATGTGTGTGAGCTTTTGTGAATAATCTTGATGTCTTCTTTTGGTGGTGGTTTAGCTTAGCTGATTGTCTCTCTTTGGTTAATTTAACAGGTTCCGTTTTCTCTTATTCCTATGCCTGTCATCGAAAAAACACTCGATTTCATCAACATACTTCCACTCGATACACTACTTGGCGTTGTACTGTGGGCCTCTGATCTCATTCTCACTGAATGGCCTGGAGTTGTCAAAGTTGAACAACTTAATTCTGACAAATCTAAGGTTCAGTTTTTGATTTGGTGTCTTTTATTCAGTTTTAACTTTGCTTGACTCTCTGACTGACTCCAACGTTTGCTTCTTTTTTTTCCTGACTTGTAGGTGGCAACATTTGTTGTGTTAGCCATGGTGTTGCGTACTAAACCTGATGCTTTGACTCTCGTTTTGCAAGAGCTGAGGGAGGGACCTACATGTCAGGGCCAGGACAAGTTCCGGCTTCTAATTTGGATGATGTCTCAGGTTAATTCTGATAGTTTTTTTTTTCATGTGACCGAGAGTGTGTTTTGTTCAAGTTTCTCAATGTTTAATTAAATGGTGACAGACCTCCCAAGGTGATTTACCTGCTGGCCTGTATTCGTGGGTGCGTAACTTGCTGCCACCACTAGTCGCTAATTACGAGTGCTACAGCTCTCAGTCAATTGATCTCATCCTGCAATCTGTTGAGATGTGAGTCCATTTTTAAGGTTTTCTCCCTCCCTCCTTCCTTCCACTGCTTGTATGTCTAAAATCATCTTGTTTTTCTTTTAATCAGGATGTTGTCCTCGAATCCAGAGGCTCGAGCTGTACTCCTAAACGAACCTGTTAGGCATGGAGAGCGGCTGATTCCACCTAGTTCGTTTGAGATGTTGGTGCGGCTTACATTCCCTGCTCCATCCGCTAGAGTAGCCTCAACAGAGAGGTTTGAGGCAATTTATCCCTTGTTGAAGGAAGTAGCCCTTGAACCAGATACTATTACTTGTGCAGACGCACTGAAACAGATATTCACTTTTTCCTTGAAATTAGCAGCTGCTGGTGGACAAGAAGGTATTGGTAGTAACAATACGAAAACCTTACTTCTCCCCCTCTCTCTTGGTTTGGTGGTTCTATTTGAATTTACCACCCTTTGCTTGTTTTACAGGAAATCCTGCTCTAGCCAATGAAGCTACAGCAATCGCCATCAGTGTTTTGACACAAAACGTTGATTGCTTTAAGCAATGGGATGTTCTCTACAAGGAGAATCTTGAAGCTAGCGTAGCTCTTCTTGGAAAACTTGAAGACGAATGGGAGGATCATTCCCTCAAACTATCATCAGATACTCTCACTGTCAGGCATGCTATGAACAGATTCAGGAGGAAGGTAATAATGCCCCTCTCTACTTCTAAAGCTAATATTAACTCTCTGACCTCACCTGCTGTTTTATTTATTTATTTTGTCTGCAGAACAAAAAAGCCATCACTGATAGAGTAGCCAATCTTTCTCTTTACAAAGAAGCTGACCAGTCGTGCAAACTGATCTCCACGAGACTCTCACTTGGCCCCGGAATAGCATCCTTTGCCTCTATGGTTATAGAAGCTTCAGAAGCCGCTGCACGAGCCGCACTTGTTAATTCCCTTATTTGAAGCTATTATGTTTTTTTTTTTTAACAAGTATGTGATGATCTAGTAAAGGTTATTAAATATTGATCATTATTTAACAAGCATTGGATGATTTAACAAGCATTGTTCCCATTGTCACACCTTCTGTAAGTAGGGCTTCTTGCTCGTACGGTAACCATTTGCTAGGGGGCTCTTCGTTTTAGTTTGCAGTGCTAGTAACATTAGCACTAGTGTTGTTGTTATGCATGTTTCTTTTGCAATAGAGGGGTATGTATGTTCAACTGTTTTAGAAGATGAACAAGCTTGACGTCGTTGATCCTTGTTACTATGAGAGACTATCATGCTTACAGCTTTGGATGATGATTGTGTATGAGATATGAAAATCTTTTAACATCTTTGGAATTTAAGCACCAGAACCTGTGTTTCTGTAACCATTTACTTTCTCATTCTTAACTTAACTATGTAAGAGTTCTGCTACGTAACTCACAGCCTCTGACAGTGATATTGAGATTTTTAGCAAGTTGGACTAGTGAGCATCTCTTCTGTTTTGTGCATTGTTCCCATTTTCACACCTTTTGTTAGTAGGCTTCTTCCTCGCACGCTAACTAATTTGCTAGGTGATGATTAGCTCTCAGAGGTAGTAACTTATGCATTTTAAATCTTATTCATGTTTCTTCTTCGTAATCTTAGTCAAGGGCATTGACTCTATTTCAATAAAAAAAAATTAGAAGAGGAACAAGCTTGACGTTGCTGATCCTTGTTACTATGAGACAATCATGCGTTTTTTTTTCCTTTAGGTCCATACTCGGGGTCTACGGATCCAAAGACATTCGAGTCAGTCTTCAAAGTATCAAGAAAGACATTTGACTACATTTGCTCTTTTAAAAATCTCTCTTATAAGATCTTTGTGTTTTGTCAGTAGAAAAAGTTATAAGATTTCTTGTGTATTGTTTTATTATGGAATTTTACTTTTTAATAAATTTATGGTAGTTTTCTCACACTACGTTTCTCTTTTAAAAATAACTAGATTTTGACCCGCGCTTTGGAAGCGCGGAATATTTTACGATGAAAAATTTCACTAATAATTTAACAAATATTTTGGTAATTTTTAAAGAGTGTGTATTTAAAATATTTTTGCATTTAAATCAGTGTTTTTAAATTCAACCCGATTGTGATTATACCGGTTAATCCGGAGATCTGACAATTCAATTTAGGTTTTTAAAATATACATATTAAAAAAAATCACTAAAACCCGAGACTAACCGATTGAACTGATGGATGACCGATATGTAATCTAATTGGATTTAAATTGTAATAGTTTCATAATTTGTAATCTTATAATCCAAATTTTAAAGTTCATTATTTTGCAATTTATGAAATTATAACGTTTCTACAAAATTTTTAAGAGAAAATGATATATATAAAATAACTAAGATTAATTATTGTATTGTTTGGAAACATTGATAGTAGTATAAAAATATATTGTTTGGAAACATTGATAGTAGTATAAAGAAATAAGTATATTGTTTGGAAACATGAATAGTAGTATAAAGAAATGAACATTAGTGATTTAATGTAGGTTTAACTATAAAGTATGAAGGTGTATTTAATTTAAAAACTTACAAAATAAATGTTAGGTCCAACAGAATGTTTCTGTTTTAATAAGATAGATACTTTTTATTTTATTTATTTATTTATTTTTTTTATTTCTGTTTTATTTATAATCATATTTACATTTAATATTAATATAATCTAATTATAAACAAATACTATATATTATAGAGTTTTTCTATTTTACCAAAAACACAGGAATTGGGAATAGATTAAAGATGGTCTAAGTTTTGGATTTTTGGATGGAAGGCTTTTTAATCTTTTACTCATTTTACAAAACAAGTGGCGAGTAAACAAGAAAAAACCAAACCAAATGGTCACGCCCACTTATATATACTGATATACATAAATAAAAATATAATATCTTCATCTTTTTGTAATTTGTACCTTGAATCTCTCTCTCTCTCTCTCTCTCTCTTGCATGTTTTCAAAAAACACACAAATCTTCTTCACTGAACCTTTTTGGACTCTTCCCCCACGACTTGCATCACAGTATCGTTTCTGAGGAGACAAGGAGAGATCTATCTAATCTAAATGGGACCTATCAAGGCGTTAAAGAAGAGGAAGAGATCAGCCGAGAAGAAGGCTGATCCCAACGTCTTACTCGCTGCTTCCGCTTCCGCCGCCAGTGACAACAACAACGACGACGACTACGACAACAACGACTCATCTCAGCCGTCGGATTGGTGGGATGGATTCTCTCGCCGAATCTATGGTAATAATTACTATGCATTGGTATAATCGTTTTAAAGCTTTTCTAGATATCTCCCGAATCTCGCGTTTCAGGATTCTAACGGATTGTATATTTATTTTTCTTTAATTCGTCGTTTTATCTATCGGTTTCGATCTGTTTTAATTGAGAAAGTATAACTTTCTCTTTTTCGATTTGGCTTACTAACTACATTTAGCTATAAAGGCTTGAAGCAGCTTGTTCTTAGTGCTCCAAAAAAAAAAAAAGCTTGTTCTTACTGCTTATAGCCATTTATAGATGTGAGAGTTTATAAAGTTTATTCTTCCAAATCAAGCAACTTTTACCTTGCAGCCTTGGATTACGTATGCTATGAAATCTTTTAAGACTTTGGGATTATTAAGCACTAGAACTTGTGTTTCTGTAACCACTTGGAAGATATTACTTCTCCTTTTCTAATGATGGCATTGTTAATTTTACTATGCTATATAACTCAATGCCTCTGACAGTGATATTGAGATTTTTTTTTTAAGTAAGTTGAACTAGTAGTGAGGATCTGTTTTGTTCCCATTGTCCACACCTTTTGTAAGTACCCTTCTAGGTCGATGATAACCAATTTTCTAGAGGTAGTAACTTATACATTTAAATGTTTCTTCTTCGTAATCTTAGTCAGGGCATTGACTATATATTTCAATTAAAAAGTTTAGAAGAGGAACAAGCTTGACGTTGCTCATCCTTGTTACTATGAGACACTCATGCTTTTTTTTTTCTTATTTACCTTTTAGGTCCATACTCGGGGTCTACGGATCCAAAGACATTCGAGTCAGTTTTCAAAGTATCAAGAAAGACATTTGACTACATTTGCTCTCTCGTGAAAGACGACTTCACAGCTAAGCCTGCAAACTTCAGCGACTCAAACGGCAAACCGTTAACTCTCAACGACCGTGTTGCAGTGGCGCTTAGGAGGCTTGGCTCCGGCGAGTCTCTCTCTGTCATTGGAGAGTCCTTTGGTATGAACCAGTCAACTGTTTCTCAGATCACTTGGCGCTTTGTTGAGTCGATGGAAGAGAGAGCCCTACACCACCTCTCATGGCCTTCCAAACTGGACGATATAAAATCAAAGTTTGAGAAAATCTCAGGCCTTCCGAACTGCTGTGGAGCAATAGACATTACGCATGTCGTCATGAACCTTCCCAATGTGGAGCAGTCAAACAAGGTTTGGTTGGACGGGGAGAAGAACTTCAGCATGGTGTTGCAGGCTGTAGTGGACCCTGACATGAGATTCCTCGACGTGATAGCCGGTTGGCCCGGGAGTTTAAGCGATGACGTCGTCCTCAAGAACTCAGGCTTCTTCAAACTCGTTGAGAAAGGGAAGAGACTGAACGGGGGAAAGATTCAGCTCTCGGCGAGAACAGAGCTAAGAGAATACATTGTAGGCGACTCAGGCTTTCCTCTTCTTCCGTGGCTTCTCACACCATACCAAGGCAAACCCATGTCGCTTCCTCAAACAGAGTTCAACAAAAGACACTCCGAGACTAGAAAGCCCGCGCAGATGGCCTTGTCGAGGCTTAAAGATACGTGGAGGATCATAAACGGAGTCATGTGGATGCCTGATAGAAACCGGTTACCAAGGATAATATTTGTCTGTTGCTTGCTGCACAACATTCTTATAGATATGGAGGATCAGACTTTGGATGATCGTCTTTTGTCTCACCAGCATGACGTGAATTACAGGCAGAGAAGCTGCAAGACTGTCGATGAGGCGTCATCGGTCTTGAGAGATGAACTCTCTAACCAACTGTGGGGAGAAAATTCGTCAGCTTGATTACTCTCTCCATGTTCTTGTCTTCTTTGTGTAAAAGCTTCATCTGCTTCTGTTCAGCATACAACATTTCATTCGTATCCTTTCATAAAAATGTGTATTTTCTGTACTTCAGACACATCCTAATCCACTAGTGGAACTTCAAATTCGTCAGCTTGGTTAGTTCCCGTCTCATCGATGTGTAATGTATACCATGGCATCCTTACTATTACTTCGAATGACAATGTTCATTAGGTTGTGCTCTTAGGGCTGGGATTTTGAGCTGAACCGAACTGAATTTTTTGGTTAGTTCAGTTTGATTTGGTAGTTTACTTTAAGTTAAGTTTGGTTCGGAGGTTACTTTGGTTTTCTTTAAGAACACCAAAAAAGAAAATTATAACCGAACTATACCAAAAACCTGAACCGAACTAAACCAAAAGTAATCAAACTTATCTGAAATTGTAAGTTTGTAACTAAACTAAACCAAAATTATGAAAGAAATCAAACACTCTAACAGGATTTTCAAAAACCAAAAACCAAATCGATAACTAAACTAAACCAAAATATTAAAGAAACCAAACACTCTAATAGGATTTTCAAAAACCAAATACCAAATCGAACTTTATTGAGTTAATTCGATAAGATTTATGTTGAACCAAACTAACCAAAAACCGAATATTGAACCGCATGCCTAGTGCTCTCACCATGTCTTGAGATTGAGTTACTACGCAATACAATGGAGGATTTGATTTGCGTGAGAAACGATTAAAGAAGCAAGGGTCTTTTTTCTTTTTTTTTTGAACAACAAGAAGCAAGTGTCTAAAATCTCTAAACTTACAAAAAACATCTCAAAACAAAAGTGATAACAAATACAGAGAAAAACGAACATCTTCCAAATCTCTTTTACAACCTCTTATTAAGAAAGCTTTTAAACTGATAGAACGAAGATCACAACGATGAGTCTTCTACAGGAATGGAGGCAATATAACCCATCTTCTTGGATACTTTGGCTTCCCATCTTTCCCATCAAATATCTGCAATCACAAACCACCACAATAAGAACCACATAGTGCAAACAGACTTGAGAGTTTAGCTTTCGTTACCTTTCTCAGACGGCTGTGCTTTCCAAGAGCCCAGTTGGTCATAATCAGAGCTGCAACAGCTAAGAAAACATATCCTGCAACGGTCTGAGTAGCGATGTTGAATCCTAGCCACTGGTAAATCTCGGTCGTGTAATTGGCACACGTAACAATGTTGAAGAGGAAACCACGTGGGATCTGGTACCCTCCAGCTCCACTAGGGTCTCTGAGATTCTTCAACAGAATGTGACAGTAGAAGTTGGCGACTTGGCAAACCAAACCAAACCCGAACCCAATCTTCATCTGAAGGTCACTAACCGGTGTGTACAAAGGATGGTTCACGTAATACGCAATGTAAGCACCAAAGGTCCAGTAGTAAGCACAGTTCCTGAACACGTTCCCGATCGGCGAAGTTGCGTGGCTGAACCGGTGGACGAAGAACGTTTCCATGATACGTTTGAAGTAGTGAAAGCACCAGTAGTACATAGCGTAGGTCTGGACCGGGTGGATCACACGGTCTTCTCCGTAGCCGAGGTATTTGTAAACAGGGAAGTAGTAGAAGACCGGGTAGATCAAGAGCGGGCCGAGGTACTCGAAGAAGAAGAGCGTGCGGTACGAGACTTGTGCTCCCAAGTCTTTGAAGACTACGGTTAAGGAGTCTGTGTTTCCATCACAGTACTCTTTGAGTGACTTCTTGCTGTTGAGGACAACAGGTTTGTCCTTTGACCCAGGAGCCACGGGAAGAGTCAGTCTTTGCCTCGATGGGTAAAACTTCTTAGCTGTTACCAAACAACAAAACCCAAATCACACACAGTAAAGGATGAAAAGACCCTTGTCTATAGAAGGAGACACACCATAATACATTAGTAAAGCTATTCTACATGTAAAGAAAAAGACTTTAAGCTCTCTGCTTATTACAAATAATACTGTAGAAATAATTCGATCAGATAAAGATTTGAAGAATCTAATCATAAGAGGGATACACTGACTACACATTTGTGGTAATAAGATTTCAGATAGTGTAAACATAAGTCTTATAGAGGCATGCAAGTGATAACCTGGGGTCAACCTAAAGTGGACGCATTTGAGTCTAAAGGGGACAGATCCATTAATGAGGAAAAGGTTGAAACTTGTAATGAGTAAACAAAAACCCCAAACTGGGTTTGCAAGCTTAAGCAATCCTCATTAGTATAAATAACATTATCAAATCTAAACAATCCATAAGCTTCCACACAGATCTAGACTATAACCCATAAGAATCAATCTCTGAAAGTCACCACATTACGATCAACTACTGCATGAAATGAAATGAAACTAGCACTAGCTATCAGAAGTAGATCGACTGTCAACACATCTAAAAAGTCAATTCACTAGTTAAAAAACTTAAAAATCGAAACTTTTACCTCTCTTGTGAAAAGCTTCCTGCAGATCAGCAACAGTCGCCTACAAAGAACAAAAACACACAAACCCTAAAATCAGAAAGCATGCATCTTTTTTGGCTACATTTTCTCCAATCGAGCAATTCAGAGTATGTAACAAAAACCCTCAAATCGTATCCACTAATCAGAACAGAGACAGGACTCAGATCAGGTAGAAAGTACCGAATCGGGGAGGTCGAGGGGGGCTTTGAGAACTTCTCTACCGCTACGGGAGACGACGGTGACTTTCATGGCTTAAAGCGGAGAGAACGAGGAAATTGAGAGATGAGGGGGAGAGAGAAGGGAAGATTTAAATAGAGAGGAGGAGGAGTAAGAAGAAAGGAAGAGATTGGGGCATTGAAGTTGTGTAGTTGGGAGTAGGACAACTAACTAACTATCTCCCAAACTTATAAATTTTTGGACCCATTTGGTTGCTACCGTCCCTTTTGGTCCCCATCACCAATTTTTTGGTTTTTTTAAACCGGTTTTGGTTCATCATTTGCACCCACATCATTCCTTTGGGTTTTGTATAACCGGATTTGGTTCAGTATATTCTACTATGTAGTTGTTGTTTTGTTGGTATTGTAATGTACTTTATAAATGATTGGTTAAAGCTTCATCTTGTAATCTTGTAGCCTATATGTGTAACTAACAGAGAATTATATGGCAAAGCTAACAAATTGGTTTGAATTTAGAATTTTGCGTTGTCATGAAAGTAGATTTGATAGCCAATGTTGCAAAAGAAAACATTAAACTGTAATGTTGAGAGATTGTTATTAGTTGGAAAGTGGATATATATATATATATATATGCACATTTGTTTTCAACTTATGAATCAAGGATACATGGTTTTATAATGTAAGACGCACGAGGTGACATCAATTAATGTTTGAGGATCGGTTGTAAGTTATCCAACATCAAACTTTCAAAATTTGTGCATAGTGAAGATTTGAAGGGTTGATGGAGAAGTTGAAATGAACATCAGCCCAACGCGGATTTCGGTGTCGAAGTGGTAACAATTCATGTTTTGAAGTATTATTTTATATTTTGTTATTTGTGTACCATTATAACTTATATTTCTATTAATTATTTTTAAGATTTGATAGTTATTCTAGCAAAACGAGCTACATCTTTCCAGTTTTCTTTTTGTTTGTTGACATACCAAATGAATGTCTACCCATGCTCAATAATATTATCAAACTGACTACCTAAAATTTCAGCAGTTAGTAGTTTATGTTCTCCAAATAATACCTAAAGACATTTTATAATTCATAATTGATTCAAACCCTCACGTAATATCAGAAGTATTGAGTGTATCGACTCATTGAATGCAAAGTTCACATATGTTCTATATGCATCTATAACTAATAGATAAGCACATATTTTTATCTTGCTTAAGTCTGGTAATCTATATCTTTTAAATTATTTTTGGTTTAGCCTACACCGGAGTGTTTTAAAAATGTGGATTGACAAGATATTATGGGAATCCCTTTGAGAGATCAAGATAACCATGGCAACATTTAATTAGCATTTTGTCTATCAACATATAATTAATTGCTCTTCTTTGAAAGAATCCATTAACTGTTGTTTTTTTGTTTGAATGCTTTTAGATGTGTGTTAGGCCATTGTCGCCAGTGAGCTAATATGGACTGTTAGACTCATTGAAATACCTAATCAAGACTCCAAAATAAGATACTCTCCTCAAGACTTGATTGACTTTTCTGATCCAGTGAAACGAAGCAATATAAGAAAAAGAAATCACTATCATTATACGTCGAATGTCACCAGCGGTTTCAAATATGTTATGGAGCATGAATTTCAACGCGAAGATGACGGACCATTCGTAGGCTGTGCTGAAAACATTCATGATTATACCTCAACCAGGCTTGCATTTATCAAATACCATGTGAACTTAAATACTATCAAAGATGCACTTCTCCATCTTGAACATCAACCCACTAGAGTAGCTTTGGCCTTGTTTTACCCTGAATACAAAACATTGGAGACAAAGAAAGTAAATTCATTTTCCATATATGATGGACATCTATTTATCATCCATTATAGTTCGTTTTTGTTTGTGAAAGATATATCGCGGACTTGTGAATCACAAACCTACGTTTCACGACTGCATGTGGTGTCTTTTGTGAAAATGGGCGAAGAAAATATGAGAAAATATCTACTTGCAAAAACTAGTCATGGAGATAAGTTTGGATGTGGCTACATCAAGATCTTGGTAGTTATGTGGTTTCCATCCCTACTCCTAGTGAAGAATCAATACATTCATTCAGAAATACTTTAGTAAACCTAGTTTTCTTCTCATAAGGTTTTCTTACCCATGGTTATTGAGAAAGGGTGATGAGGAGATAAAAAAAGATCTATTAAGACAAGTAAGTTTTATATCATTATCCAACATCTTTGTTTATTTTGAATACCATATAAAGTAAGTTATCCAACATCAAACTTGTGACAGACTTGTGCAGAATGGTGATTTAAGGATCGGCTGATGGAGAAGTAGTTGGTCAATGTTGAAGAGAACAAGAATACATGTCTTCTTGTATGTTATTTCTATTTTGGTGAATTGCACTATTTTAGTTGTGTTCTAAATGACTTCTCACAGTTATAAAATTGTTCCAATGATTTTAGATACCCATATAAGTGAATTTTGAATATTTTGGATCTCATTCCAGCGATTTAAAATCAGGACTAATAAAATACTTCTGAGATCATGTATGTCTAATTGTCATCACAAAGATTGGTACATTGAACCAAAGTAGACAATATTAAAATATTAAAAACCAGAGAATAAAGACTATCTAACATATCAACTTACAAGTAGATATAGGACAAAAAAAATACACAATAAAAATAAAAACCAGAGATGAAAAAATATTTAGATCAAACTAGCAACTTGACAATCCAACATCTAGCTTAAGTCACATGTGTGTAAAATTTTTCTTGCAGTGAATTTTAACACCTCTTCTTCTGAGAAATCTTTATCTATAAGAAATACGAATTATTTGATTCCAACTAACATACAATCTCTCATCTACAAGTATACTACTACTAATCCATGAACAACATTAATTAATTTCTTCATTCTTGAAGCTTCAATTCTGATCTCACCTAATCAACAAGAAACAAAATCTTAATAATGAGATTACTCAAAAGGAATTCATTCAGGCTCAAATTAGGTTAAATATCTTTAATCTATACATATAAGAGGAGTGCATTTTGGTTACATGTAGACTATGGTAATTGGTTAGTCTAGGTGTGAGTTTATATGTATCATGGTTAAGTGAAGATGGAAGCTCATGTGGTTAAGTATTTGATTGTTTGAAAAAATTACAAACAGAATGATAAATACAAAGTATTGATTATTAGGCTATATATGATCGGAATAGATATAAGATTGATTACACTACAAATAATACAATATACGATTATTTACAAATTATCAAGAAGACAACACACAATTAACTACATAATGTACAATGATGTAAACTAATCAAATATCACAATATACAAAAATCTCTATCGAGTATTGACAAAACTTGATTAGTTTAAAATTAATGAGCATTATGTACAACATTCTTCTGAAGAGAACTTCACTTGCCAGTGTAGAATGTATGCAATCTACCACAACTTGATCATTACTTTAACTTCACTTTAAAGAAAAAAAATTATCTTACTTAAATCTGCAAGTCTAACTTAAAAATTAGGTGTAAAGTGGCAATACAAGGTCTAGCAAAAAAACACTTAAACCAGTAATAACCCTTCTGCCAGTTAAATAGAGATTGGGTCACACCAGCAACTCTACTTGTCGATCCAACACCTAGCTTCAAGGCACATGTGTCCAGGTTTTCCATCAGTAGTTCTCCTTACGATACCTCTGCACTCTTGACCAGCACGGGTCTTGAAACTTAGGAAGAAGACTGCATTGCCCGACTTGAGCTTCATATCTTCCTTTGTTTGCACCACTACTTTCCTCATCTCAAATGGCATATAATCGCTCTGCAAAAAACAAAAACTAACTTATTGAGTGTGCTGTCTGGTAGCCCAATAAACACATCAAATACTAAAATAATAAAGTGATCCTCTCACCAGGTCATCCTCGAAATAGGAGAACAATGCAAACTCAGCGTATAGATAAAGCCACTGGTTGTCCTTCAGCTCCCAATCTTTCACCTGTGTAAGTAAAAAAAAAATGGTTTGTGTTATTAAAACTCAGTTTTTTCTAAAAAAAAAATATATGTGAAAAAAACATCTTAGTTATACCTCATAGAATTGAAGCTTATCCTCTCCTGTAAGTACATCATCTTGTAGCCAATTAGGCAAATCAACTTTGTAACAGGGATCAACATGTCTATCCGGGTACCAACTGGAACCTAATTCTCCCGTTCCTGAAACAATTACTGTATCATGATGCCATACTGTATTATTAAGCCAGTACTAGTAGTCATTACCTGGGACTTGAGGCTTGATTCTGCAAGTAGTTGTGAAGGTTCTCAAACGTGCTTGGTGCATGAGCACAGTATCGGTGACACAGGTCTGGAAAGTAACAGGTGAGTCGTCCTGGGCAGGATCAATGGCCTCCAGTGTGATGTAAAACGATAAAATTGAACAGATTTGTGTATTGACTTTGGTGACTTTCTTGAACTGCAAGTTAGTACCCTAGAAAGAAAGAAAAGAGTGTCAAGAGAAACACATCGATTCGATAATGGAGAAGGCAGAGCAGAGGGTACCTTTTGAAGGTTGTAACAATGGAGTCCGACCTTCCCGAAGAGTAAGCTGTGGTCATTACAGCCACCGGGAATTATCCCACCAAAAGGTTGAAAGAACAAGTCCACGTCGAAACCCTAATCCAGAACAAACCATTAATTATAAATCACTAGAGGGTTGGTTCCTCAGAGACGATTAAAGGAAAGGTTTTTAAGAGAAATTACGCCAGATTCGGATACTTGTCGTCGATACTTCGCCAATGCCACCGGATCTACCTCTTCGTCGGAGGAATCCTCGTCTACTACTGCTGGACAAGGTGGTGGTGGTGGAGGAATGATCGGAGCTTCGAGTTTCCGCTTACGCTGTGGAGGTTCGTCGAGCCACACCTTCGCCTCTTCCAACATCACATCGTACATATTTCCGATCTCACACACACCAAAAAGAACTAAACCTTATTTTGGTTTGGCTCTTACGACAACATATGTAATTCGAGTGTTTCTTTTCCTCTCACTCCCTTAACTTTAAAGTATTTCTTTTTTTACCTTATTTTTGTAATAATGTCTTCTAGCGTTTTTTTTTTTAATGTCAAACTCCCTATTTTATTAAATCAAATTTTTGCATTATTCCGAAAAGCAACTCAATTTATCTATGTCTGACTTACATATGTTCTAACCTCTTTTACTAAGAAGTCAGCATGGACATTCCTAGTCTGGAAAGGTGAACTATGCTGATTAAACTAAGCCAAAACGAAACGATCCTAGCTCTGAAAAGAAAGTACAGTTCATTGAATTTTCTAACATATCTACTAAATTTAAACACTCTGTTTAGTTGATAAAAAAAAAGACACTCTGTTTATTTGCATATTACGATTTACGAAGATACGACATTTGTCTGTCTAGTATTCGAAAAAATATATGTACCTCTAGTCTACTGTTGATCAATTATTTCCCCCCAACATAATAGGAAGAATGATTCGAGCCAATGGTATTAATGCGTATTCGCTGATATGCTACGCCTACGTAACATATCTATTTAAAAAATATTAATTCTATCCTTTTCTGAAAAAAACGTTATCCAAATTTTGTAAGGCAAAATTAATGTTGCCTCCATTCAGAAAGTATTTTTGGCATTAACTATTGACCCAACAAATCCATTAATAAATATATTCAAAAAAAGTTATCATTTAAAGTGGCATCCTCTAAAGTAACTCAAATGTATAAAACTCTAGATTACATACTTCATCTAGAAGACCTTCGTTCGTTTCTTGTCAAAGAGGTAAAAGGGCTTATCAAGGCAAAGCTGATGGGCTTGGACCGTGCTGCTCTCTCATCTATTTCACAACTCCCACATCAATCTTCTTATTTACATCTGTGGTTTCGATACTTTGACGTCTAGGGAAACCCTCTCCACGCTTATCAGAATTCCTCAATCCTATCATATGCTTCACAAGTGTTTCCTTTTATAGTTTTAGCTTCAATCAATGCTGTTGTCTTTTTAAGGTATCTTCAATTCTTGTATTCGAAAACAGTATCTCCTTGGGGGAGGAGATTGAATAAAGAAAAGAAGAGTGTTAAAAAAACTCAAATGTATAAATATGCTCTTGCATATTAGATATCATGTTGTTTCTAATTTCTACATCAACCTTATACGCTTTAGTGATGACAAAAAAATTGGTTAAAATTCCACCGAAACATTTTAATGAAAGAAATGACAAATACATATACACACTTAACCACAAATATTACAACAAACTTCCAATCATATTTCCCTTGGAGCATTATATTCTTTCTTTCTCTGTCTTCAAGTTTTTTTTATAAGTATTTGAGTTTCATATATCAAAGTGAGAATGATTGTACGAATACAAAGTTTGTCCAGAAGCCATTCCAAGCCAGAAAAAGATAAAAACAGAGAAGGGCTTAAAACGTGGTCAGTAAGTATATTACTCAGATTTCAACCAGAAGTGCATTAGATTCTTGAATTCTTGCGATGTTGGCGAGCCGAAATTGCATTCCGGACTATTGCACCTCAGAAGTAGGTTTCTCTGTCTTCAAGTTCTTCCAAGTATTTTAATTAATTGGAGAGGTTCTATAACTACTTATCGTCTTGGTTAGATAATTTCTTAGTTGATATGAACAAAATAATATCTAGACAAAGATAGTTGATTGGATGATGTTCTATGGCTGATCATTTTCTCGAGTTTTCTGAACTCGGTCTAATCTAAAATGTCATTGTAGAGGATCAACGAATAAATGGAAAGCTTATTATGTGCTTCATAAAGCCTTGTTTCATCTTACTGGGGATTACTATCTAATAGCATACAACTGGTGAGGATTAATACTCATTTAACTGGTGGAAAACTCAAAGAACACAAATCGTAGTATCTTACTTAGCAGCGGGTAAACCTTATGTAGTGCTGATTGAAAAAGTCCCCCCCCCCCCCCCCCCCCGTCACTACGTAATTTACGAAATATTATGAACTTTTTCTTCTTAGCTTATATTGTCTAAGTATATATTTTATCACTAGATATTTCTTGATTCTGAATGATATATAGTCGCAATGTTTGTTGGTGTGTCCTCATAGCATGGTCCAATAAAAAGAAGGTCTGATATCAAATTTGGACCACACATCTTTCTTTTACAAATCGCGGACTGGGACACCTTCCTACATGTCCGTCTTTTCTAATCTTACGTACATAATGCGAAGTCTTTTCTTTTTTTTTTCTTTCCAGTCTATAATATATATATTGATCAATTTTATCGGTTAGCTAATATTAGGGTGCACACATCAAGTCTCGAGAAAGAAAAAAAGAAACATTCTTTTCGAATCATCATGATTTGATATGCTGGATTATGCCTCCTTTGGTTTTGTATTAATATTCCAGATTACCCAACCAGCACATTTTAATTATATATTAGTTTTCTTCTCCTGCATCCATGTGATATGATTCTTAATTAGGGATGTACATTTGCTTCCATAAGATATGTATTTACTCTAGTCACAATATAAGATACAGAAACAATGTGCATGTGTGTATATATTTTAGGCAATAAATTCGACCATGTATGAACTATATAAAAATATAATTACAAAATAATCTAAGTATAGATATTTTAAATGCAATGTAAAGCTTTTGATCGTCTTATATAAAATGAGTTATTTAATACGTGTCTTGTAGATCAGTATTTATCATTAAATCATTCAAAATAAAAGTGACATTTAAACATAAATTTGTATATTTCTCAAAAAAAAAACATAAATTTGTATCGTTTTATTTTCCAAATATCATCTCTATTCTCTGGTAGCCATCACATCTATTTTGATTAATACTATATTCTATTTTTTTATTAGAGCATCTCCAATGGTGTTACCACCATTGAAGTCCTTAGGATTATTAAATTAATATTTGTTTTATTTAGAATAGTTAAGGACTCTAATCAAGATAGAATGTCCAATGATGTTTTCTAATTTTGAATCTTTAGGAATAAAAAATGAACAATATAATCAAATATGTATGGAAGATGATCATAGAAAGAGATAGAACTCATCGGAGATGTATGGAAGATGATCATATAAAACCAACGATTCCCAGTAAGCATCATCACCTTATCAACTGAAAATTAACTAATCGGACAGAATAAAAGCCTATTGATTCCGCATATGATCAATCGAACAGAACAAATCTCCGGTAAAAATCTGGACTTTAAGGATCATCTACAGAACCCAGAAAGAGTATGCAAAATCCAGAACAGAGCATCATAACCTTATCTATAAGATGTACACAAAACTCAAAAGATTACTTGTCATTCAGCCTGTCTTGGCGCTACTTCTCTCTACATGCTTTTGAGCTAGTGGCAGAGGATGATTCACATCTTGCCCTGAGAAAAGTAACGATCAAGATTAGTTTTTTCTCCTGATACCTTATCAACCTAAAACTATTTCAAGAGAGCCAATACAATTGCAGAAGTTGCTAGAATTACATGGTTCAGTCAGTCTTTTGAATAAAGGTGCGACGTATGGAGTTTAGATGAAGAAGGCTTACCTCTTTTTGGAGCCAGGTTCCTTGCTGGCTTCTGAATTTCCAGCCGAACCTCTGATGAAGAATTGCTCAAATTCATCAGAAGGAGGTCTTCTTCCTCCCAAAACTGATTTTTTAAATAATTGGAGAGCATCCATATCGTCCAAGCACTTAACCTCATGTATATGGTTTACTCCTGTGTGGTTATGACGATTCGACTCCCTCGACCGAACCAGCTCGTCTCTTTTGCCAGTGCATGCATCTGCTCCACTTTATCTACACCATCAAGCACCACAAATACTTTTTGGTGCTCGAGTCTTGCCTTTATTTCCTCAGGTCCTACTACAATCCTTTGCAAATCAATATGTTTACTAGTTATGCTGAGGAGGAATCTTTCCTTTAAGTAGGATGGGCTCTTGTCCTTATAAATCTTTTTAATGTCTTCTATGAAATAGCGAGCTGGAAATTGACTTGAAAATCATTCGTAGAGACACTTGGCAATTGTAGTTTTTCCTACGCCTCCCATGCCCCATAATCCTATCATGAGAACCTCATTTTCAGACCCCACATTCAAAAGGAAATGAATCTTCACCACTTGTGCTTCCATCCCAACTAAATCGACCCCAATTGACCGCCTCATCTTCAGCAGGGCACTTGAGACACTTTGAACTGTCTCGGTTACCATTGCTGCCTCATCTTGCCTAACATGGAAAACAAACACATTGTTTAATTCTCCTGAAAAAAACGAAAGGTAGATATTATACACCTCAAGCATCCTTTTCTTCCTTTTTGTAATTTCTATTTATTTATGTTACATACAAATATGTACCGCTAAGAGAGGAAGAGGTCGGCCCATAAGAAGAAGTTGTTCAACCAGTCACACACGAACATGACTATACTGATTCCCTCTCAAAATTCAATCAAACAGATCGTAACCCTAATTGAATTCAATTAGAGAGAAGAAGAAACCTGGAATTGGAAGAAACGGCAAGAGGTTGTTGGTGAAGGGGCCAAGAGAAACCAGGACCTTGGATGGTGAAGCTTTCATAGTCGGCATCGATCAGGTCTCCGTCAATGGCGTGAAGCAGAACGAAATTCATCTGAGGTCTCCGTCAATGGCGTGAAGCAGAACGAAATTCATCTGAGAATTCTCTCCACACGATGTCAAGCTGCCACGTCTATAAGGACTTGATCCTTAAAATCCTTATCTAGGGATCAATCCTTAGGTAAATGAGTATTTATATTATTATTATATTGTTAATCCCCTAGGATTAAGAGTTAAGGATTTCTTTACAGCCCCTGTTGCGGGTGCTCTTAGTAGCTAGTTTGAAATATACGATGTAAAAGCAGGAAGGTTCTATAGACCACGCAAAACTTGATATTGTCTTTCAAATCATCTTCTGTAGATGTAGAAGTACTAGAGATTTTGAGGAACTTACGAAGATCTCTAAGTTTTTTTTGGGACATCTCTAAGATTTCCTAACTCTTAAAAACATCATTAGACTAAATCATTCGGAATCTAGACTCTACATGCAGAGGTTACTGCATATTTTTATATTCATAAGACAAAAACAACAATGACAAAATGTTAAGAATAGTAACGATAAATAATACTATGAAAAATGAAAATTGGGTCCTACTCGAGGAAAACAAAAGGTACACTCGATTATGACAACTCCACCAAAGACCACCCCACTACCAGTTCACCTTTATTAATTTCTTTATCATTTCAAAATCTTTTTTATTTTTTAACTAATCTAATTATTCTCATCCCTCGTTGTCCTTGACCTTTTTAATATAAAAAGGAAAGGAGGTACCTAGGGCTTCTCTCTCTGCATGGCCACTCTCGCTCTTCACATCTCTTTTTGGGCATCACTGTAAACGTATGCAAAAAAGCTTACATGCTAAGAAAACTCTGTCCTTATCGTTTCTCCATAAAGTATATATATCTATGTTATATTATGTGAATCCAAGAAATATCCTTTTTCCCATGAAATACTATAGTTTTCTTTCTTCCTAAGAAAAATATATAATACATCCACTTATAGGAATCGGGATCGCATAGGACGGGGAGAGAGTTATCTACCAGGCTTCCAACTTAGACTTAACTTGTCTTTTGCTCATTGATTGACAAGGAATATTCCGAATACACATACAGTATATACAGGAACTACATATTCTTAGTTGGATAGACACATTCTGAACTAATCACTGCAAATTCAAAGATCATAACTAATATATTTTTTTGAATGAAACCAAGTCGTTTTTAGAGATAAATTTAGACATTACTCTTTAAAACAAATACATGCAATAGTATTATCAATTTAATATGTTCGAATTTTCGAATTTGGGTTTTGATATATATATATATACATATATATATATATATTCTAGAGATTTTAAAATAGGTTTTTAAGAACATAATATGATTGAAAGCTCTTCCTCTCACCGGCGTTTTGTTCCTTCGGCTCTTGTGGCTGAAACATTGACGGTTAAGGCTGTACTTCAAACTGCAGCATCCTGTTATGTCAGTTGTATCCGTGTTTTCTCTGACTCCAAGAACCTCATCTCCCTGTTGAAGATTCAAGGGACTGATGTGGCACTGAAGGGTGTGCTCCATGATATCGTTATGGTGTCTCGATCCTTCACCTCTATCTCTTTTCATTATGTACTGTGTTTAGCGAATACTCATGCTGACTATTTGGCAAAGGCAGTTTTGATTTCAATTCCCGACTCTGTTTCATTGTAGTTTGACTTTTATGAATCTATCTAAGTATTGTTTGCCAAAAAAAAAAGAACATAATATGATATTAATAATTTAATGGTGTATGCTAGTATCGTGTAAGTGTCACCACCCAGATTCGAACCAAATATGTTGTTGGAAAAAAAGTTATGGTCACACGGAAAAGTAAACTCCACAATTTCATGTTCAAACAATAATATCACAATATCATGTCCAAACAGTTTTCTAATAACAATATCATGTTCAAACAATAAAATGTATTAACATATTAAGATTCTACTACTTACAAAAAATATTAAGATTCTACTTGCTTAAGCCGCGTGCCAAATTATAGCTACAGCTTAGTATGCTGTCAGAAACAATTCATATTTGATCATATAACATTTATACAACCAAGAAACAATGACGCACGTATAGATTTACACTTGGAAAGAAAAGCACATATAGATGTTTAAATTGACGCTTAATTACAAAAAGGTTAGCAATAAATAAGAAGGTTTTGATGAAAACAAAAAGAAACAAAGAGCGCAAGAGAATGATGGAAATATTGAAAAGAAAAAAGAAAGAGAATAAAATACACAATAAATTAAATAAGGAAACCTCATCTCTTCTTTTTATCTCTCATTCAGCTCCTCCATTCTCTCTCTCTCTCTCTCTCTCTCTCTCTCTCTCTCTCTCTCTCTCTAGATCAACTCTATCTCTTAAGTGATGTGATTTTCCACCATATCTACAAAATTTTACCTTAGAAGAAAGCTTTTAGAGCTAAATTCGGAGATGGTTTTCTCTTCTCTTCCAGTGAATCAGTTCGATTCACACAACTGGCAGCAGGTAATCAGTCTATATATGATACTATATGTTCTTAATCCGTTTTATATTGCTCCAAGTTCGATCATCCATATAAAAAGGAGGTTTTGCTTTGACAAAATTGCTAGCTTACTTGCCTCTTCTTCATTGTGGACGCATGTATATCATTATTGATTCCTTAGTTTTCTTATCTTCTCGAATATACGATGAAACATATAATACTGAATTATTTGGCTATTTTTCCAATTAAAACTCCTAAGGATAGAGTTTTTTAGTCTCTGCTTAGCATTTATCTTTTTTTTTTCTTTTTCAGCCACTGGAATAAAATAAAAATAAAACATAAAAGTTACTACAACTTTAGTTTGAGTTACTTATCCATCTTCTTTCTGCAGCTTTGATGAAAAGCTGTTACAAATCAGCACATCTTATCAAAGTAGATTAATTTGCTCTATATATATGCTTTAGTCCCCGATCGATGTTTCAATCGTTTCTTTAGAAAACGTTTCTGCTTCATTACATTCCTTGAAACTAAGTATTATGTTAATATGCAGCAAGGAAACACACAACAGCTAGATCGTGTCACATCTGACCAGAACCCTAGTTACAATTTACCACAGTTCTCATCACCGCCGGCTTCTCAGGCTGGCTCGAGCCAAGCCAGGGTGAATTCAATGGTGGAACGTGCTCGGATCGCGAAGATCCCATTGCCTGAAGCAGCTCTAAAGTGCCCTAGGTGTGACTCCACCAATACTAAGTTCTGTTACTTCAATAACTATAATCTTACTCAGCCTCGCCATTTCTGCAAGACGTGTCGCCGGTATTGGACACGTGGCGGTGCACTGAGGAATGTTCCTGTTGGAGGAGGCTTTAGGAGGAACAAGAGAAGCAAACTCAACGGTGGAAGATCGAAAGCGACGGTCGTGGTTCCGGCTGATAACAATAATACTACTTCATTGCTTCCTTGTCAACCAAGTTACTCAAACCCTAGCAAGTTTCTTAGCTACGGCCAAATGCCAGGGTTTAATTCCAACTTGCCCATATTGCCTCCTTTCCAAAGCCTTGGAGATTACAATCCAAGTGGCATTGGATTGGATTGGAGTTCTAGTGGTGGGATCTTGGATCCTTGGAGAATATCTTTATTGCAACAACCTCAGCAATTCCCTTTCTTGATTAACACGAAAGGGTTGGAGCAATCTTCAAATGTGATGTATCCATCTTTAGAAGGCAATGGAGGTGTTAACCATGCTAAACTTCAACAAGAAAGTAGTGATTATTCCAATCAGCTAAAGTCTAAACCCTTGATGGATATGGCTTCAAGTGGAGATCAGGCTGTACAAGCTAGATTTGTGAAGGCCGAAGAGAATGATCAAGGTGGGAACGGAGTGAGTAACTTATCAAGAAACTTTTTGGGGAACATGAACATAAAACCAGTGGAGGAGAATGATGGATACACATCTTGGGGAGGTAGTAGCAACATTAGTAGTTCATGGACTGGTTTCACCTCCAACAACTCAACAGGCCATCTCTCATTCTAAGTATGCAGCACTATTGTTGATGATTATTTTGTTGGTTGGGTTATACATGGATCGCTTGTCATGGGAGCTATATATATTACTGCGGAGAAATCAGACCATGGATGATGGAGCTATATATATGATCCAAAGGCCAACTTTGGCGCGCAGGGGAAAGGTATGGTTGTAGAATTATGTTTTCAATCTTTTAGAAGATATTTAAAGTGTGAGTATATGTTTTATCAAAATTGGTTTTATTGGCTATATAAATGTAAGTGTGTCTCCTGTACGAATCAAGGAGTTGTAGTGGAGACTTTTTTTATGTGTGTGTTATTGAACAATCTATCGAATTCTCAATTTCTTGTAACCCCTTTTACGAGATGTATATAGAGCATGTAATATATGTCAAACAAAATAAACATATTATGTCGAATATATATATAGATATGCTAAGAGATGACTATTCCAGTAATACGTATGACGATATGATATACTTCTTTGGTCCAACTTTTATTATGATTCTTTATTTTCTTGAATATTTTCGTATTTTTTCTTTTTACTTTTCGGAGGCAAACCATTTGAAAGGAAAACCTATCGGGGCTTTAAATTTTCTTAAGTCGTAACCCACGATGAAACTTCCTTTTGTTATCTTATTCATGGTCTCTACCTACGTATTTATATATGGCTAAATTGTGAAACACAATTTTCTTTTCATTTGCATCTATTTATGAATTAAAAAGTACTTATGTGTTTATTTGTGTGTATATGATTTACAAGTTACAACGAAGTTTTCAGTAAAACAATAAAAATTGTTGGCTCACTAAAAGAAATTAAAATGCTATATAGTTCGAATCAGAACCTAGTTTAATACCATATGTATATCCATCTGTATATAGTTGAAAAATGTGTACAGAAGCTAGCTAGATGGATCATTTATTCATGGCTCCAAGGTCCAGGCCTTCGCCTATGTACAAGACAATGTACACAAAAAGGTTAATGGATGGACAGCAAAATATCTGTCCAGAGCCGACAAGGAAGTTATGATAAAATCTGTGTCATCAGCAATTCCAACATATCCAATGTCGTGTTATCTCCTACCTAAAGGACTATGTAAGAAAATATCTAGTGCAAACTCTAATTTTTGATGGGGCTCTAGCCCAAACTCAACAGATATAGCATGGGACAAAATCTGCCTTCCTAAAAAAGAAGGTGGGATTAGATTTCGACCATCCGAAGAATTTAATATAGCTTTACTGGGTAAACAACTTTGGCGACTGAAACAAAATCCAAACTCCTTACTTACACGTGTCCTTAAAAGAAGATATTTTCGAAATTCGCATCCGTTCAAAGCACCAAAAGCCTCGAGACCGTCCTACGGCTGGAGAAGCATTATGGCTGCAAAAGAGTTAGTTACTAAAGGTCTTAGACGAACAATCGGAACAGGAGAAGATACGCTTGTTTGGCAAGACCCGTGGGTACCGGATGAGACCGCAAGGACTCCTATGATAACACAGGCCTATGATCCAAACTTGAAAGTCTCGGATCTAATTGACCCTGCGAGAAGGGAATGGGACATCACCAAACTCAGGAATGTACTCCACCCCGATGATATACCACTAGTCCGAAGTCTAAATCTTAGCAGGAACCCCATACAGGATAGTTACTGCTGGAACCTAACAGTATCTGGGAAATACTCAGTCAAATCAGGCTATATGTTTGCAAAATCAAAACCAGATGAGGAAACTGAGTTCAGGAATCAGCTACCCTCACTTAATCCATTGAAGGAAAAGATATTTAAAGTCAAAACCGGGGAAAAAATCTGCCATTTTTTGTGGCAAAGTCTCTCCGGAGCTATTTCAGTTAATGAAAGACTTTTCAAAAGACACATTGGAAACGACCCCAGTTGCCCCAGATGTGGCATGAAGAAGAAACGATCAACCATATGATCTTTACATGTCCTCCAGCAGTCCAATGATGGGCCCTTTCAACGATTCCCTCGGCTCCAGAAGTTTTCCCTTCAGAAAACCTCTATACCAACATAGATTACCTCTTCTCAAGATCCAACGCTGGTGGAAATATAGAGGAGTTAACCAGGGCCTCTACCAGGATTATTTGGTATATCCGAAAAGCCCGAAATGAAAAGTTGTTTTAATGGACGAGAATTCTCACCTAGAGACACTATCGATTTGGCGACACGAGAATGCAATGCATGGTTTCTGGCCAATGAAGAGACTGAAACAGGTGAAAACACTTTTGAGAACATACCTACGGAACCTCCAGAAAGACATACATTCATATGTGGGGTGGATGGATCGTGGAAAAAGGAGGACACTACGAGTGGAGTAGGATGGATCCTACAACTACAAGATGGATCAATTGACCTACTTGGACTCCAAGGCTGTCACAAGCAACTCTCGCCTTTACACACCGAACTTAAAAGTTTGATCTGGGCCTTGAAATGTTTGTCTCGCCATCATCGGTACTGCAACTATTTTGTTACTGACTCCCAGGAGTTGGTCAAAATGATCGTCTCACCTGAAGATTGGCCAGCCTTTACAGCTGAACTCAACGAGTTTAAAACTCTATGGACGTCCTACCAAGACGGGCAACTAGTTTACAAAGAAAGATCCAGTAACACTCAAGCCGACTTCCTCGCAAGATAAGCTCGAATAAGGAAGCGTATTTTCTCATATGTTAACACAAGGGTGCCACATAGATTGATATTCGCAATTCGGCTTTTGCTGATTCGTACTAGGATTTATCTTAGTATCTTATCGTGTAAAAAAAAGATGGATCATTTATCTCCTGAAATAGGGTTCTTTACTTCTTTGATTGCTATATAGTCACAAGATGTGACGACGATTAACAAGTTAAAAATGTGAACAAAAAGAGTATTTTCTCACTATACTTCATCTGCGCTTCATTTCCAATACTCTTATAAACACTAATGAGTGAACAAAGAGGATTGTTGATTTTAAAGCTAAATTGATGATCAGACGCTAGAATAATATGACGGCAAATAAAGAAAAAGGTGTCATATGTGAATAGAATAAAGAAGAAGAAGAAAACAACAAGGTACACCGGAATGTTAATGGAATGTTGATTTTTGTTTCTTTTAACAATACAACGAGCTAGAAAACAATGCAACATTCAGTTATAGCGAACTCTGGGACTTTTTTGTCGCAAGGGACAAAACAAACAAACTCAAGCCCATCACGTAGACACAGGCGTAGGTATATGGGTCAAAAGCACGGACATATATAGGTACATACATCCGATATACACATTTATACAACATATTCTAAGAGAAATAAAGAAAAATAATAACATATTTTAGTTTTCTTTTCACTATTTTTCTAGATTCTCTCTACTTCACCTTACCAAAAACTGATATCCGAGTTCGACATAAACAGCAGTAGGCTGTGTAGCCGCCAAATTTGAGGCAAGTTCAAAGATTTTCCTAAGACATTTTTATAAACCCCTTTATATGTATACTAGTATTAATCCCGTGCTATGCACGGAGGAGAAGTTTTTGTTTGGATTTATATCCGTTTTGATAAAATTATAATGTTCTGTTTTCTTTTATCAAAACTAAATATTATATTTTCAAAAAAACTAAATATTATTTTAGTCGTATTTTGGACCTGAATAAAATGGAGACTTAAAATAAGACGTGAAAATAAACAAAAATTAAACAGTTACACTAAAACAAAACAGTTAAAAAGGTAAACCAATTATTATGAATCTTTATTTTGAAAAATACATACATGTTTGGACGCAAGTTTTGTAGAAAATAATAGTTTGTAAATACCAAAACATAATAATATAATTCTGCATTTGATCCATCATTTTATTTGTATTTGATTTGTAAATAAGCCTTCTTTAAAATATAAATCTATTTATTTTTTTTTGATATAATAAAATAACGTGAGACTAAAATAAAATATTGGAACGTTAAACTTTTATTGAAAACTATTCTTTCAAAGGTTTTGAAATCTGAAGCCTCATACAAAGATAAATGCCTAACTAAATATAAAAGAAAAATAATCATTTCTCAAAAAAAAATATAAAAGAAAACACACTTTGGGATTTTTTTGGATAAACTTGTATTTTGTTATTCTTCTCCATCTCCCTTTTCTACAGTAATCACTAACCTTGAAGTTCAACTTTAAGACAAACAATATATAAAATCTTCAGTTATGTATAATAGACTCATGATTATAGATTTGTAAAATAGCCGGATATGTTCTGTCATAAGAAAATATGTTCGTAAAATAGGTAAATCATAAGAAATCAGTTCGTAAAAACGCAATATGTATATTGAAGATTCAGATTTGCAGTTGTACGTATTGTTACCTCAATTGGTGAAAACTCTTGTTTTCCTTTTTTTTGTTGAAGAAAGCTTTAAAACTGGAGTATAGTTAAATAACATCTTCAATCTGAATCATGTATAAAGAATTGAAAAGAATGAGAGAGAACTAATTGTAAATCGAAGAAAACTAAATTTAAAAGGCAAATTATAAACTTGTATAGATTCTTTACTATTCTCAATCACGGGAAAAAATGATAAAAAGAATGGTAAAGAAAACAGATACGATCTGAAATCGTGAAAAGATTTTTGATTACAGATGACACAATTCTTTTTTCGAAATTAGATAGTGGCTTGACGGTATGAGAAAATTTAGGGATGCAGTTTTTTTTTTCAGTTTCGAAATAAACTGATATCAAGAAGACTTTTTTAATTGATTTTTTTTAAACTAAAACACGTGTCAGATTTTTATTGGTCAAGTGACTTGTGTTTTAGTATACACTACTATTATACCTCTACTGCGTAGGGGAGAAGAAAAATATTAATTTATTATATGATAAGAGTGTATTTTTTAAAGTGTATTTACCTGATTCATGTTAATACGCAATGTAATATTCTCTTCTTTTTAGAGGAACAAACTGATTAATAGTTGTCTTTTAAAATTTCAGTTTAATTTTTAATTCATTTTATTTGATTGCAGTTTCTGCTGGCTTTTATTATGTTTCTCATATAACAGTTTAGTTTTGGTTCCTGTGAATATCATTATGCTTAAATATACATAAACAGAATGTAAATATTTTTACACTGAAAATTTTCGTAAAAGTCACCTTACAAATACATGCAAAATCTATATAAACTTTTTGTAATCTCTATATAATATTATTTAAGAAGATAGTTTTCTATGTGCCGCGCTCACGTTAACTCTCATGATGGTTGATTATGCTGATATCTTTAATGAATTAAAAAAGAGAAAAAGACAAAAATAGCACCAAACCAAGTTTTTATCACAAAAATAACATCACAAAGAAGAAAATGACCAAAAGAAGTTTTATTAAAGGGTAAATATGCATTTATAACTCTTGGGTTAATTAATCTAAGACTTAGGGTTTAGAGTTAAGGGGTGAAGTTTTAGGAATGTATTCAAATTTTTAAAAATAAAAAATAAAAAATGAAAGTTTTCAAAACAAAAAGATGCTATTTTGGTCATTTTATTTTTTGAATGCTATTTTGTGATAAAAACTTAAAAAGTGCTATTTTAGAAATTTGCCAATTAAAATCTACATTTAAATACTACTATTGAAATTTTTATTTAGTTTCTTTTTAAATTTTTCAAATAACATATATAATAAAAAGGAAACATTTATAAAGTTAAAAAAAACAATTTAAAAACGAAAATATATGTTTATATAATATGATTTCATTAAAAAGGAAATTTCACAAAATAGAAATATTTCATTTAAAACTATTTTAAATAACATAATATACTTTTGAAGTAATAAAATATTTCTTTATATCTACATTTTCTTAGATGAAAATATATATTTGTATATAATGTGATTTCGTAATCTATAAATTATATTTTACTTATATAATATGATTTCTGAAATACAATTACAAAAAATAAACTGTTTATTATAAATAGATATTAAAAATAAAGTAAAATTAACTTTTGATCAAATAATTAAAATATTTTAAATTAACATTAAAGAGATATTAAAAATAAAGTAAAATTAACTTTTTGATCAAATAACTAAAATATTTTAAATTAACATAACACTATATAACTTAAAAATGTGGATATATTATATATTATTATTATTAAAAGATTAAATTAAATTTTATGTTTTATGTTTGTCAAAATTAATATAACCATAATCAAAATACCAAAGCAAATCTGAATTCTCATTTTTAGGATTATTTAAATAAATTTCAGTTTACCATTTAATAAATATAAAGATAAAATTATTTAAAATTTTAAAAATATTTTAATGATTGTAAATATTGATATGTGTTCATGAGCTTCCAAAGATGTATTAGTTATTTATGTAATAACTTCCTATTGATTATCGTTTTACTTTCTGATATTTTATTTTAAAAATAAACATATAATTTAGTTTTTGTAATTTGGAATCAAATACTTTAGTTTATTTTTATTTCATTCTAAGCAAAATATATCTTAATTTATACACAATCTTCCTCAAATATATCTACATATCTAAGATAATAACCAACTTAAATGCAAATAAGAAATTTAATCATAATTTTCATATATTTAAAAAAATATTAGTTGAATTTAGAGAAATTGATGCAATTCAATATACCCAAATGCTAAGTTATTTAAAATTATATTTTTGATTAAAATAATATAATATTATTAGTTTAAATCATGCATAGAAATTATAAATTAATTCAAAATTAAAATTAAATATTTAATTTATAAATATTTGTATCCGTGCATGAGTACCGAAAAATTACCTAATATTAAATATTGCGAGTATTTCAAAAAGTAATGCGAGTTCTTATTGAAGGTTACAAAATCAGTTCTTATTATTTTAATAAATGAAGAACCATTCTACGTTTTAAAATTTTATGAAACAAGTAAAATAAGTTCAAAACGAAAATTCCAATGGAGACTGAGAGAGAGTATCGAACCGGGTGGACCAAATATTAAAATTATCTTTTATAATTCGCAGTTCCGGTTTTATTTTGTTGGTTAATTAAAGTAACCTTAATTGAAATTAGTGGTAACATAATGAGTGGCAATCTCCAAGGGATTATGGAATCTGGGCCTTTTGGATCTGCTTTTGCAATGGCCTATGCCCTCAAATAAATTGTTTCTTTGCCAAAATCTATCTCTCTTTCAAATCCATTTGCATTAGACTTGAAGAAAGGAAAAAAAAAGCATACACTCGTTCCAATACGTATCCAACATGCGATAAATATAACAGAAAATTAAAGTACAAAAATAGCAAATGCGTCAAAAGAAGAAAATAAAAGGAAAAGAGAAGCATATGTTCAAGTTCTGTTCTCTCCATACCAATGCATCTTTAGGTCCAAAGGACATCTTCCAAGTTAAATTTTAAATTATTTCTTTTTAACAAAAACACTTTATATTATGTCTTCTTCTTTTTTTGTTTAATTGAATGTACCTTTTCATATTTATTGTAATTGTCCATCGGAACCGCTCACGTTCTTCCACATGCGCTCAAATCATATTCTCACTCTCCTTTTTTCCACAGGTTAACTGAACATTTCACGAGAGATATCAGCCAAATAAACAAGCCTTAGAGGGAATTATAGATACCCATTCATGAATGAGTTCCGATTCTTAACACGCATAAGATGATTAAGATCTAATCTTATATTTATTCAATTTCATAAGATTTATATTAGCGTGCATTGACATGTGGCGTCATTACCAAATTATCTATATTCTCATGTATGTGTCTTTTCTACAGAGACCACTTATAACCAGGTATAGTAACATTGTCTGAACGATGTATTCATCTAGTCTTATGATCGCTTTGAATAATCAACCTTACCAAACTATTCAAGCACCTCCAAAAGATATGATGCTAAGATATCTACATATACAAGATAACTGTGAAGTTGGATACTCATATACTTTGAGCCTCCTGTGTGATCTAAATAAATGAAATAAAAACAAAATTTTCAGTAATTTACTATGACCATAATGCTAAAATCTAATATTTTTCAATGTTTCAAACTAATGGTTCTGTTCTATCGACATTTATTTATTTGTTTTTCTCAACAAAATCTTAGTTTTTCAAACATATGTTTCTTCTTATCATTAGGAGTACGTTGCAAAGCATATTTGTATGCAATATGGAAGAAAGAAAACGATATAACCAATCAATGATCATATTAGTATCCACAGTCCATTAGACTTTTGAGTTTTGATCAAAGAAGAAAATTTAATGCATATTATCGACAAATGAAAATCCATCTATGGACAACGTTGAATTGGTTTAGTGGTAAAAAGGTTGCGGCTATAATTTCACCACCCGGATTCAATTTACATTGAAAAGGATTATTTACAATACTTGGATTTCTGACAAAAAGATGAAACTCACCTTTATTTTAACACTTATACCAAAAAAAATTTCATCTATGATCTCTCGAGATTTTCAGCCAACATTCTTCCAGACAAACCATATAATATCATCATTTAACTGATATCTTTGAAACTTGAGAAATTGCCAAAAATACCATTTTCATAGTACCACTTTTCATGTTTACACTAACCACTTTTACCACTACTTTTAATGAAGGGTTTAGATTTGAAGGTTTAGGATTTAGGGTTAAGATTTGATGTTTTAGGGTTTAAGGTATATAGTTTAGAGTTTAGAGTTGAGGATTTAGGGTTTAGAGTTGATGATTTAGGGTTTATAGTTTAGACTTTAGGGTTTAGGGTTTAGGATATTGAATTTAGGGTATATAGTTTAGGGTTTAGGGTTTAGAGTTGAAGATTTTGGGTTTAGGGTTTAGAATTGGAGGTTTATGATTTAGAATTTGGGATTAGAATTTTGAAAAGCATATAAAAACAAAGATATAAGAGTTTTTACCATTTTAATAAATAAGGTATTTTTGAAAATGTGTCTTTAGTGGTGGTAAAGATGAATAATGGTACCTTGAAAGTGGTATTTTTGAAAATTCCCCTTGAAACTTGTGTTTCTTTTGACAATTAAAATCTTTCTACATAAATTTATGTGTAAATAATTTCCATCTGTTACAGAAAACATGTTTTAAGAAAAAAAATTGTTTCTAAAAGAGAAAGTACATTTTTTATATTTTAATACATTTTCATTAAATAATAATTGTAAATTGTAAACTTCAATAAATTTAGTTATACTTATTGAACTTACATTGGTTAAAAGTTACGAGAAATGATTAATTTTAAAAATAATACATTTATAATCAAATTTAAGATAATTTCTTAATATGTGTGAAACTTTTAAAACACTTAACATTTTAAAACCGATGAAATAATATATAGAATACAAATGTGACATTCTGATTGTCATATAGTCATATACATTAGCAAAGTTTAAAATAGTTTATTTGAATATTTATATTGTTAAATTATATTTATTTTTTAAAATAATACAATTTCAGAGGTTAAGCGTGTTTTGAACTACATTGATCATTAGATAAAGATAATTTCTATAAATCGAAAACAAACATAAAATTTGATGACAATAATGTTTAAGCGTTCTGAACATTAAAATAAAATCTGAGCGTTACAACAAAAAATAATATAAATTTCTATATAGTTTAAAAAGTTAATAATAAAATTTTTAAATACAATTATGCACCTCTAATAGCTATTGGATATTTTCCTCTTTTTAATCTCTTCGATCGAAAAGACTTTTTTTTTACTACAATATTCCATTTAACTTTAAAATAAGAAAATATAATTCCTGGAAATATATAAATACGACTGCCCTAGACGTCCAGCCATCAAACAAAATCCTTGGCTCCCCCCGAATCTAGTTCTCTCGATGGCGAATAATAATCAAGCAAGTCTTCTTCTCCAGAAGCAGCTCAAAGGTACTCTTTCCTTCTTTATTCGATCCCTTCTTTCTAGGGCTTTCGAATTCGATCTCGCGTTTCTGAATTGATTGGTTTTGATTGAGCTGAAAGTCGATTCCGGTTTAACCTAATTTTGTTTGCAGATCTGTGCAAGAACCCGGTTGATGGTTTCTCAGCTGGTCTCCTTGACGAGAGTAACGTTTTTCAATGGAGCGTCTCCATCATGGGTCCTCCTGATACCTTGTAGTGAGTTTCTCTTCTCGAATTCAGCAGTTGATTTTGTGTGTGTTCTGTTTGATTCTATACAGATTGTGTGAGGTTTGATTTGGTTGTTATCTTAAATATCAAGCTGTAGTATTGAATTTGCTTAGGTGATTGATTCCATTGTGACATGAATGTTTTGTTTTGTTATTTTTCTTTGCATTGTGGTACTTTTGATTTGGTTCTGTTTCTATGTTTGATAGAGGTTAAGTATTCTCTGATTGCAGTGAAGGGGGATTCTTTAATGCAATTATGACGTTTCCAGATAATTATCCTAATCAACCACCAACTGTGCAGTTCACTTCGGAGATGTGGCATCCTAATGGTAAAGTGATGCTCTGCTTTTTCTGAATAATAACAACAACTCTCGTCTTCTCCCTGATTGAGTCTTTTCTGATGGCTTTTATGTATGTACATTTGGAACTGCAGTTTATTCTGATGGTAAAGTTTGCATATCGATTCTTCATCCTCCTGGTGATGATCCTAATGGTTACGAGCTTGCCTCTGAACGTTGGACCGCTGTCCAAACGGTATAAGACATTCGTTTCTCTTTTTTTTTTTTGCCATTTTAGTTTAGTTGCTATATAATTTGGCGTTCTTTGCATACGAACATAGTATTTGAAAAAGGTCACTGAAAGATACTGGTTTAGCTTATACAAGTCTGAGATACTCTGCAGAATGGTGTAAATATCTTATAAGAGTGCTCGAGTGGATACACGTTTGAATATGGACTTGTTTCTCATGTCTTTGTTCTAAACCTCATCATCCGTAGTGTGTATCATGCTCTCTGTTTGTTAGATCAGATGATTATATGGAGCTAATGGGTTGTTGTGTATGTTGCAGGTAGAAAGCATTGTGTTGAGTATCATATCCATGCTCTCGGGTCCCAACGATGAGTCACCGGCTAACGTGGACGCTGCAAAAGAGTGGAGAGACAACAGGGCTGAGTTTAGGAAGAAAGTGAGTCGCTGTGTTAGAAAATCGCAAGAGATGCTATGAGCAGTCTCTTGCTCCCCTGCGTTTTTATCTTTTGTAGAAATTTCTCTCCTAAGCTAAAAGAGAGAGAGAGCGAGCGTAAGAAGCATCATCAATCATCAAGAAGCAGCCGCCAGATGAATCTGTGTGCTCAAAAGCTTGTTTTCTTTTTTTCTTTTGGTTTTGGAGTTGGCTTTAAGGTTTGGAATATTGTGGTGGAATCAAATCCAGTCCACCTTTTAGGATTATAATCTTACTCTCGTTAATGGATTCGTTTTCACATTCCTTTTTTTATTTTATTTTGATATCATAGCTTTCGACTATATTAATCAATCGGAAACCAAAACGTGTGACCAATTTTGGTTTGTAGATCGTTAATTTTCATGTGAAGGTAGCATCAGGCTTGAGTGTTCGGTTCTTAACTTTAAAAACTAAACCAAAGTATCTGAATTTCTTTTGGATTAATCCATTTCCGATATATTCTCATAAAATAAAATATATGAGAACTTTAAATATTACGTGAAAATATATTCGAAGATCTGTGAAAAAAAAATATAATTTATATTTGAAATATATACAAAATATCCAAAATACTATAATACTAAATTTGAATACTGAAAGTATATAAAAGCTAAAATTATAAATATATTTAAAATACCAAGAATAATATATTTATGATATCCACAATTTTTTGGACATTAAGATAACCGATATGAGTATTGGATAATGATTTCAGAAATCAAACCACTTTGATATACATGTAATAGTGCGGTGATACCTGAAATCAAACCAAATCAGATAATTTCAGGTCAGTTCCGGTCCGGCATGCTGAGAGGAGGGATGGCTCTAACGTCATTTTCAGACTGTCTTTAACGACTCCAGCATTAATTACTCGACAACAGTTTCTATTTACTAACAAAACATTTAACAAAAAGGAGACAAGAAGGTTTGTTGAATTTATTACCTTTGTGTACCTAATCCATTTAATGACACACAAATCCTGGTCTCTTTATTGGCTCGTCAGAAACGTCTACTATCATGTGAAAACCGGGGTTTTAATTTCAAATACCTTTCCAAAAAAGAAACGCAGCGTCTCTCAATCCTCACCCGTTTGGTCGAATCGCTCCTCTCTGACCACTAAACAATACTAGTACCAAAAATACTCACTTCCATTAATGATTTGGGAGCGTTACCCACTGCAACAAAACCGATCCACGAATATTAAACCAGACAAAAATGAAGAAAGCGACATTGTACCAGCCGGTTATCAATCTATTTCTCTTTTCTCTGCATCACTTTCCCTCTCATTCTTCCTTATCTCTCTCTCTTTCTCTCTCTAATGACTCGTGACTCCAACTTAACTACTTTAAAACCGTCGCACTTCTCATGAGTCCTGTCTCTCTTCTCCTTCTTCATCACCATCACTGTTAGCCACTCCTCTGATCTCCTCCTCCACCATGCGCTCGCCGCATGACTTCCGCAACGGGGAATCTCCGGCTTACCGAGACCATACTCACTTCCACTCCACCGTCGCGGCTCAGAAGCTCCGTCGCTTCAATTCCCTGATCCTCCTCCTCCGCTTGGCCTCTTTCTCCTTCTCCCTCGCCTCCGCCGTCTTCATGCTCACCAATTCCCGCGGCTCCGGTTCGCCTCACTGGTACGACTTCGACGCTTTCAGGTTCCAATTCTCCTTTCTCCCCCTCCTCAATTTCAAAAGTTATAATTAAAAGGAATCAAACTGAGATCAGAATCGCGTCTTCGGGGTTTCAGATTCGCGTTCGTGGCAAACGCGATCGTGGCGGTATATTCCGTGTTCGAAATGGGAGTTTGCGTTTGGGAATTTTCAAGAGAAACGACGTTATGGCCCGAAGCGTTTCAAGTGTGGTTCGACTTTGGTCATGACCAGGTGATTTATTTGTCTGATTAATTAAATAAAGATCAATTCTTTAAGCTTAGATTTGCATACTAAAGGCAAACATGCTCTCTCAATGATTGCTTAATTATTTTAATTAATAACTTGGATATTTTAATTAACCCCCAATTAATTAATTAACCATGCTTTAGTAGTTAGAAACGTTAGTAAAGAGAGACAAGACATGAAGCAATGTGTATACATGTATTTTGTGTTTCTATCTGCAGGTCTTTTCTTACCTGTTGCTATCGGCAGGATCGGCAGCAGCAGCGTTAGCTAGAACGATGAGGGGAGGTGACACGTGTACGGCCAACAAAGCCTTCTGCTTGCAGTCAGATGTAGCCATTGGCTTAGGCTTTGCTGCTTTTCTATTCCTTGCCTTCTCTTCTTGCTTCTCTGGTTTTCGAGTTGCTTGCTTTCTCATTACAGGCTCTCGTTTTCACCTTTAGTAGTGACTGATTCTTAATGAAAAAAAAAACAGAGTCGTTTGTTACATTTGTCTATCTATGGAGTTGATGTGTTAGAGCTTTACCATATACATATAAGATAACAAAGTTTGATGAATCAGAACTATGAAGTCTCCGTTTACAGTAGTAGATGAAGCTGATGAAACATTGAATAGAATTGAATCATGACAAGGGGTTTTAAAGCTTCAAGCTACAAAACGAAACCACAAGATTGACTAAGCTTCTTCTGCTACAATCTGAGGCTGTTGCTCTACTTTGACCTTAGCTTTACCCTTTTTCTTACTATCCTTTGGCTTCTTCTTCTCCTCTTCATCTTTCTCTGCTGCATCCAGCTCGATCCTTACAAATACAGGACTCGCTTGCGCCATGACTTGACCTCCCTTTAGCTCTCCCCATTTGGTGTCATTCCATGTTATGCTGTTGAACTGATCAACTGAGAAGCCAAGCTGTGAATATATCTTCAGGCTTAAGGAAGGAGCAATTGGGGATAACGCAACGGCTATGATTCTCATTACTTCAAGTATAATCACCAGATCCTGTAATCAATTGGGAGACAAAAAAAAGAGTCACTAACTTGATCCTCTTAACCCAATAACAAATCCTTATGTTTTTGTTTTGTTATGACCTTGGCTGCAGCTTCTGCTGAGTCACCACCTTGTTTGAAAAGCATCCAAGGTGCTCTTTGATCCATGTAGGAGTTTCCAGCATTCCCAATCTCTAACACAGCCTCACACGCCGTTGATAATGAAAGATTCTCATAGTTTGTCCGTGCCTTTTCAACCTTATAATAGAGAAACAGTACAATATAAGATAAAAGATTTAATCTAATGAAAGCAATTAGAGAGAAGAGAGCTTTTTTACCAGCTTCTCCACTGTGTCTTTCAAAGAAACTCCTTCAGCTGCAATAGTGGAATCTACTACTAAAGTGGACTCACAGTTCTTTTTAAGAAGGCCAAGAGTACGGTTAAGGAGGTTTCCTGAAGAGAAATGCAGCAATAATGACATTTTTAGAAAACCAAACAAGACTCATAGAGTTTAGTTTTAGTATGAGTTAGAAGAAACCTATAGTGTTGGCGAGATGTGCGTTGACAATTTTTATAAAACGGTCTTCTGAGTAGTCCCCATCGTTTCCAAACTCAACCTCCCGGATGAAGAAGTACCTGACAGCATCTGGTCCAAATTTCTGAACCAGCTCAAAAGGTTCTAGAGTGTTCCCCAACGATTTCCCCATCTTCATTCCATCCTATGATTTGATAAAAACCATGGAAGCAATGATAACAGACCTAAAGAAGTTGGCAAGAACAAGAACTCTATGCAGGTTCTGGTTAAGTACCTTTGTCAGAAATCCATGGCCAAACACCATTTTTGGAAGGTTCAGACCAGCAGACATTAGCATAGCAGGCCAATAGACAGCGTGAAATCTTAGAATATCCTGGCGAATAGACAAATATAAATTCATGAATTTAGAAACATATATGCGAGAGGTAATCAGTTATAAGCAAATACAAGTATACAATAAACCAGCAATTATATTTAACGACCATGCGATTGTTATTGCTTCCAGAAAATCTCTAAGAATCTCCAGAAAGTAATCAGTTCTAAGCAAATATTGAAGGTGAATCCGTTTAATATTACTAGAGAGCTGAGAATGAGTATAAGCTGTACCTTTCCGATCAAATGCAATGAAGCAGGCCATCCTAATGAAACAGCAGTGTCAAGATTTTGTTGCTCATTGTCCTCTGTTAGAGCAGATATGTAACTGTAATGAAAAATGAAAGAAATGTTAGATTAGAGTTTTAATCTTCACAGTTTAATACAAAAGCCTGTACATCAGTGTGTGGAGACAAATGAAGACTCAAGCACTAACCAACCGTAAGGAAAAGAGAAAGGAAACCTACCCTAGTAGAGCGTCAAACCAAACATATATGGTTTGGTTATCATCATTAGGAACAGGAATCCCCCAATCTACTAATGCTCGAGAAATTGAAAAATCCCTTAATCCACTCTTTATCCAAGTTTGCACCTATTAGAAAAAAAAGGATTAAAACAGAATGAGCTAGAGACTCCTCTAAGACTAAATCCTTGAGATATTCTGCATAATGTGTTATCACCAAAGGTTCACAAGTACTACTTGAATGCGTCAAAGGAAGACTGTGTTCTCTCACCTCGTTTAGACGGTAAGGAGGCTGCACAAAACGAGGATTCTGAGACAAAACTTCCTCAAGAGGTTTCTGATATTTGGATAGAGCAAAGAAGTAGTTATCTTCTTTCCTTGCAACACATGGCATTTGATGAACAGGGCAACAATTGTTTTCAAGCAGCTCTTTCTCATCCTACAGAGAACAGAACCAAAACTTAATAAACCATAAAAGTATAAACCCTTTAATTAACTCTTAATTTAAAGAAAACAAACCTTATATTCCTCACAGTTAACACAGTAAAGCCCTTCATAATCAGCTCTGTATATATCACCGCTGGCGAAAACACGTTCATAGAACTCTTTCACGATAGCTTCATGCTTAGGATCAGTGGTTCTAACGAATTTATCATAAGCAATATCGAGTTCTTTCCAAAGAGTTCGATAAGATTGAGAAATGAGATCACAATGCTCAGCAGGGTTGCGTCCGTTAGCAGCTGCTGAAGTAGCTATCTTCTCACCGTGCTCATCTGTTCCCGTGATAAAGATAACCTTCTTCCCAAGCAGCCTCTAAAACAAAAAAAAAAACAAGACCCATCACATAAAAATCGAAACTTTAGAGAGATAAAGAGGTGAAGCAGCAAAAAGACTGAAACTTTACAAGAACCCTAGAGAGAGAGGTCAGAGACCACAAACCTGGAAACGGGCGATTGAATCGGCGGCGATGGTGGTGTAGGCACTGCCCATGTGGGGAGGGGCATTTACGTAATAGAGAGGAGTGGTGAGGACGAAAGTGTCGGCGTTTTCATGGCTTCCGAGGGTGGAAGTAGAGTAGAGAGCTCTCCTCGTCGGGGAAGAAGCGAGCTTTTTGGAGAATCTGAAGCTGTTTCTCGAAGAGAATGGTTTCTTGCTGAGCGGAGTGTTGAATGGGTTTAAGAAGGAGAGGGCGTTGTGAAACGAAGAGTTCAGCCTCGCCGCCATTGGTGAGCAAGACCTTCGCCGGAGAAGCGGAGGATGAAGAGATAGGAGGGGGACAAGGGGTTTCGAGGCGTAATTTAGGTCTTGGTTCGGTTTTTATCGGGTATCAAAGCAACAAAACCGGTTCAGTTGAGTAAATATGCCATAATGAAACCGATTTTGTAATACTCCAGACCATTCACAGCTATAAACCTTCCTCTTTAGGACACATCCCGTCCAGTAATTAGTGGATGAACTAGTTTTGGTTCGAAAATTTGACTTTGGAGTTACCTATTTATTCATATTTGGACATTTGGTTTCCGTTTGATTTCGCTTTAGTTAATTCAGATTTTTGGTTTTATACTTCAGTAACCAAACATGAACATCCCAAAAATATATTCGGTTCGGCATAAATAACTATATCAAGAATCATTAAATATCCAAAATTATCGAATCCAATTTCGTTCTGATTACTTTTATACCTAATCTATCCAAAATTATCGGATCCGATTTGGTTCTGATTATTTTTATACCTAATTTATCCAAAAGTATCTAAAATTAAATAACTAATTTACCTGAATTATTTAAATAAAAAGTATCCAAAATAGTTTATTATTTTAAATAAAAATAAAATTTTGAAAATTATAGCTAATGAGATTTGAATATTTCGGCATTTGGTTTAAATGTAACTAGATATTTTGGATTTATAGTAGAATTTAAATATTTTGTTTCTTTAAAATATAAATATAAGTAATAGTTTTAAATATGTTTTATATTTTGGGTATCCAAAGTACTTATTCGGTTATTAATTCGGTCTGAATATCCGTAATATTTTAAAATAAGAACTGTTTGGATTATTATGTTTTTTAATTCAGTTTTGGATTGGATAATTTTGGTTTGGTATGGATCAGTTTTCTGATTCTGGTTAATTTGTCTAGGCCTAGTATTTTGATTGTATTCATAATATTAGTATTGTAAATTACTTACTAATATTTCATTCATTTTTCACTATTCTGATCTAAATATGTTTAATACTAAAAGGTAGAATAATAATCAAAAAGATAAATATAATCACATAGATAACCAAATCACCGTATACATTATCATATTACGTCTTTTTATAGATACAAAATCCAATTCTAAAACTCATATAATAATATAATACCCAAAAATATTCATATTACATACTTTTAACAAGTTAAGTTATCGGTCTTACCTTTGACAAAAAATCTGTCTTATTTGATTTCACTTGCCAGTATGTGGTCTCACCCGTGGTTTTGAACCACTTCGTTTCTTCTATGTGGTGCTGCTGCCACCGGTTCTTACACTCTATGTCAAAGAGCAATCGGAGCATGTCCAAAAAACCATCGGAAAGGATCACCCATAAATTCAAAAAACCTTCCGATTTGAATGAATTTTCAGACTGACAAGAATAAAAACATTGGGTGATGGAAAGTGATAAATAACACTGACAAAATCCTCTGTTTCTTTGTTTTCCTTTGGTCCCATTGATATTTGAGCATGCCTTGTGTTGCACATCTTTTGCTTTTGTCTTAATAAAAAAAACTCCCCAAGACTTTCTGATGTTTTCTTAAATCAAAAACCATTTTGAAGCCGAAATTGGTATACATTTGTTTTTGTTAAACCAAAATCAACAGCATAGACATACACTCAAATATTATACGATGACATATGTAGCAAGAAGTATACTAATGTAGTATACTTATTATCCAAAATCTAAAGTAAGGAATTGAAGGCACCTTTTGATAATGCATCACTTTAGAGAAAAGCAAAGTTGTGGTGCCACTCTAATTGCTGCTGCGAAAATATGCTTTTAATGGATGCACTCATATACATGTCATGTGTGAGACATTTGGTACCATCATTACCAGCTTCACCCTCAAATCTTTATTCCGTTTTCATTCTTGAATATTGAAAGAATTAATGTTCATGTCACATAAAATTTTATAAATCGTCACTCTTTCATTTTTCTCCATACAATAATTTCGAAAGAAGCTTCAAACCCCACGATCTACGGCAAAGACGTAGTTACAATATTGTACTATTATAGATCTATCTTCGTAGTGATGCAAATTGTAAATTGTTTTATTATGAAAATAACATGATGCAGACTTTTTACTATGTTGTTCCAGACTAGTAATTACTTTGATTACCGATTGAAACATGTTTTTAAGTAACGTCAGAGATAATTTTCTCATGACGGTGCAAGCCAATAATTTGATGAAACATTTAAAGGGGGGCTTTCACTGGTCTTGCATGTAATTAATGTTTTTTCATATCATACTCGGATGGGATCGCGACTTCGCCTATATTCATTTAAGCATTTGAGAAATGTACATATCACAGTCATATCATATGGCACTATTAGTAGGCCATTTTAAACTACAACTATTTACTTTTTCGTTTTGTACATACTAGGTTTATAGTTTATACACACACTATGCTTTGTGAGATTTGATTTTAAGACTTTCATATGACATAGTTAAGAAATAAAACACGTTTCAGTATTCTCTATATATTTTCTAAGTTTTAATAATTTTGATTTGCAAGAATTATATAGTTTTAATTAGAAAATTACATTGAAAATCTTCGAGAAAAACTTTAACCTTTGTTACACATAAGGAACCTGTGGTATTATTGCTAGTTGAATTCTGATAGCATTGTTAACTTATATTATATCGATATGAAAATGTTGGGGTGCGCTATAAATTCAGCAAGACAGTTATTAATACAGTGTCGGTAATAGTAGGGGGAAAACTTTCATATATTAGTTGATGCTATCATGCTACGTACTATCGTGAATATTATCAAAATGTTTTTTTGACGAACGTTTAATGTTTATAAACAATATTATTACGTCAGTTGGAATTATGGTGACCTCAAGTGTTTTCAGATTGTTTATTTACTAGGTTATAGTTATCATCTCTTCAGATGTTTTATACAGATATTCGTTTTTGTGGGTAAATACTGTAAATGAACACATCTTCAGATGTTGTTCTTCTGAATCTTCTCCATAGCCTCATAGTAACAAATTAACAAATAATATAAAGTGTTTGAGTAAAACTAAAGTTAATTCGTTTTTTAACCGAGTTAGAAACCATGACTGAAAAAAAAAAAACCGTGACTGCATGCATAACTGGCTATTTATAACAATCTCTCATTACAATCTCTCATAACTAGTTCAATTGTTCATTTAATTTTTTTATTCTTTTAGTTTGTTCAATGATAAAAGAACATGTTAACACAAGCTTCTAGAGGCGTTTTTGCAGGGTCTAGTTTTAGACCATTGCAGGTTCTTAGATTCTGATAAGAGACGGTTTTAGTTTTTTAAAAAATTTTAACTAAAAAAATTAAGAACTATTTTTTAAATAAAAGATATAACCGTTTTTTAGGCGAAAAGTGGAAAAAAAATATCAAATCTGAATTAAGAACCCCGACTAAAAAACTCCGACTAAGAAATCAGTGTGAATCATGCCCTAGATGCTAAGAAATTTACCTCTCTGGTTTTTTCATTGTTTTTGTTTTTTTTTTAATAGTTAAGATAGTGCCTTCATAGAACTCAACTGGTTTTCTTGTTGACTACGAAACTCAGCTAAGTTACTTTTACACTTTTACTTACAATAGTTGTCTGGTAATTGCATCGCATTTATAGCATTTGATGTATTTTTTTGTCGACTATAGCAATTGATGTCTAAACAAACTTTCCAATTAAACATACTCGAAACCTGTCTCATGGCGTTGAAATAATAATATTACAAAATCAAGAAGAAACATAATTCAGAAAATTAAAATAATCAAAAAGAAAAGAGAGAGAGAGAGGCTCAATCAAAAGCACCAACCAAAGTTACACCAACTTCTTCTCACATCATCACAAACAAAAACCAAAGAGAGACACATCAAGAAAGAAACAGAGCAACCATGGAAGAGAGAGAGAAGAAAAGCAAGAAGAGTAAAAAGAATAAAGACACCAAATCCTCGCCGGACATCTCCTTCAAACCTTCCTCCGACGTCAAAGGCCTCAAGTTCGGCGGCCAGATTATCGTCAAATCATTCACTATCCGTCGAGCAAGAACACTCGAGCTCCTAAGACTCCTCTCCCTCCCTTCTCCATCATCTCCGCCGCTTCTCTCCACGGCGGCGTATATACCGACGAACTTCACGATCTTAGCTCACCAAGCATGGCACACACTAACCCTCGGACTAGGGACAAGAAAATCCAAAGTAGTGGTCTTCGTGTTCGAATCCGAGGCGATGAAGACGGCGGTCGCGGCGGCGGTCGGAGGAATCTGGCCGTCGGAGATTCCGCTCGGTGACGTGAACAAGAAGATGATCAGAAAGTTAAAGAACTGGGAGATGGCGAGATTCAAGTTCAGGAAAGGGTGCTTAACGTTTTACGTCTACGCCGTGAGAAACGCCGGAAGCGAAGGTTTTGCGGCGGCGGAGGACCTAAAGGTAATTTTACAAGCGGTGGTGGCTTTGAAAGACTTCATGGATCACACGGCGATGCTAGTAATGCCCCACCAGAAAGCTATTAATTACAGTTCTTGTCCTCCTTTTGCCATGGCTCACTAGTATAATTGAACTGTCCCTCTTCTTTTTCATTATTTTTGACTTCTTTTTTTTAATATACAAAAGTTAGTTTTTATTATTATTTATTTTTGGTTCCCTGATGAATTGTAAACAGGGATTGTTATTAATACTAGAGTCTTTGTCCGCGCTACGCGCGGAAAATTGGTTTAAGATCCGAATTGATTCAATCGTGAAAAAGTTGCAAAACTCTGTTGTGAAATAAAAGTTTTGTATAAGTCAAATCTGGAAGAAGAAGAAAGTTATTATCGTTATGAAGAACATCGACGAACCCAAAAATTTATTTTTGAGAGTTCAAAATATAATAAAAAGTCATCTAGACGATTTGATCCTAGGTTATGTGGGTTCATTGACAGCCATTTAAACCAATACGCCACTTTGATCTATTGAAAACATTTTACAAAATTCTGGTTTTAATATTTTCTGTGGTGTCAAGTGACACCTATAGTTTTCACTTGGGTCTGCCCCTGATGAAGAACAGATACTAAGGTATTAAAACAGAAAAATGGAAATCATAGATAAGATGGTGGACATTTTGACGAAGAGGGAGCGTATATGCGATGAAGTTTTTCGAGTTGGAGAGCCTAAAATTATTTTAAAATAAATCAGTGAACATAACGTAGTAATTAAAATATAGTTAAAGGAGAACTCTTTGCATCGAGTGCAAACTTATTCACCATTATATTTTGTGCTTTTGGTATATATCGAATTCTGAAAGTAAGAAAGAAAGTCTTACACTTAAATGCATATTTTCATTTACTTTTATGTTTGTTTAAAATAAAAACAGAGTGAAAATTTTTAAGATCAAATCATCAGGCTCACCATAAATTTAAAATAGATTTCGGTCCAATATTACAACTACAATCAGACCAACATATAAATAATTATATAAAGAAAACACAATTGTATATATATTAAAAAATTCAAACACATATACATATTTTATTTGTCAATACTATATAGTTTTAATTTTATTATATAAGTTCACCCTGTGAAAAGCGGCATGTCTTATCCTAGTTTTAAAAAATTCGATAAGCGCAAAGTGTATGATTAAAAAATCTGGCGAGTAATTGGAAGTAATCTTGTATACAGTCATGTATAATAAATTATTTTATGTATATCACAATGATTTTATATCTTCCTGTGATTAGCCAGGAAGGGTAACATCGCTTTGGAATTTTGAAGAAATTTTCGATTAATAATAGTGAATGATTTGAATTCATTAGTAGAATGCTTTGTGATGGGAGAGGGAGGGAAACATAGTGATATAGAGTTGGTATTGTATACACGTGAATACTTAATGCCAAAAAATATTATAAATAAGATTTTTTATTTCTAAAACTTTATTATTTATTAAGGTAAACTCTGTAAGAGCATGATTATTGCATAGATTCTTAGCAAAAGTCCTTAATACACATATATGTATATATATATATATATATGTATATATTATATATGTGTATATAATATATACATATGCATATATATACATATATATGTATTAAGGATGCAATAATCATGCTCTAAGATATTTAAGCCGTTTGACCATCACGTACAACCCACGAAACGTCTGTGTGCCAATGTTTTGAAAGTAATAACATTTAGACACAAGCTAGAATGATGCAAGATACTAATATGTTACTAAAAGCTTTCTTTATAAACTCAGCACACCATAAAATCTTAGCAAAGTAAAAGTTGAAAGAAACGTTAGGCTCTTACAAAAAGATTACAAAACTCTTAATTGATATTCAAACCTATAAGAAAAGAACCTGTATCTGATACAGAAGATAATTTTAACTATCCAAACCCATTGAATTAGCTTTTCAGAGCTAGAAAAAACAAACACAGACGATGGTAGTGTGATCTTTTTCTTTCTTCGGCGCCTGTAATCAGCAAGAGAAACCATTATCAGAGCATCATCATACAAAGACAAATATATAGAGGTAGAGATGCAACATCCACATGAAACTGGTCAGAGTAGCAGCGGTACAATGGAAGTATCAGGAAAACAAAAACCCAAAGAACGTTTTATAAATAGTAACAAATGAAATAATGAGACTGAGATGTTAATGAATGACAACAAATCGATTCTTTGATTTAGAAAAGATGTCTTATTTTTGTAACAGAACATTTTCTCAGAAAGGGAAGAGACTGATTTGTTGAAGTTTTATATAGAGGCACATTTTCGTCAAGGAGGATAGTACCTGGTGAGAGGTGACCATGAAGTTTGGCTTCAGAGAGAATGAGTCCCTATTTGTGATCTCTGTAAAATTCAGAGAATGAGTCCGCATTTCAGTTTCCTATGCAACCCACATGTCTTGTTTACTTTTTTACTGAAAACCACATCTACTTATGGAAACAAAGAGCGGTGTCTTACCACTGTACCAAAGTGCTTTCTGATGCGTCATAGGTATTTTCTTATGTGCAGTTCGTGCTAGGTCCACAACCAAACACATTAGCTACCCCGAGTAAGACATATATAGGCCAAAGAGTAAAGCTATCAGACACAAGAAATAACACAAAATCTGCAATTTGGACATTTATACACAAAGCATGATGTGAGAAGATCCTGAATTAAAACGTACCTCGCAGTTAGGATGAACAGATTGAGTGAATTCTCACCGAATACATATTGTTCTGCACCCCAGTTTAAAGCCTTGTTAACGTATCTAACAATTTGCCAGAAAAAACATTAAAAGAGAGAGAAAAATCTGATAGTAGGTGATATTTTGCATCCTAGATTCCAAATACAAGGTATCAGAAAGCACTGCTCAAAAGCTACTAACAGCATCATTCAAAACTGATTCTCCAAACACCAGGGTATATAAATTTACATCCGGTCCAAGTTCTTGCAAAACAATTACAGTAGTAAGTAGTGATAGATATCTAAAAACTGAGAGAAAGCAGTAAAAGGAAGTACCTGAAATATAGACCAGACGGTGACAGGATCAGTGGCTGAGATAATTAGAGAGCCAAAAATGAGACACTCAACGAATGGAAGTCTGTACATGAGAAACATCACACCGCCAAGGTGGAAATGCAGTTTCTTTGGCTAACTCAATCTCTATTTATGATCTCTGTAAAATTCACAAACTTCGCAGAGATCAGATCAAGATCGAAGAAAAAGCATACAAATGGAAATGAAACTGAAAGTTATTGAATTCAGGCTTATGGATCATGTCTGCCCATGGCCCATCTCCAACACTGACTAAAACAATCGACAAAGCATATGAGCTGCAACGTGAAAGGAGCTCCGGAGAATTAGCTTATGGAAAATTAGAGTTGTTGGAATGAAGAAGAAATTACTGCACGTTCTTGGTGAGGCTGTTGGTCACGCCTCTCGCATCTCTACTTATCTTTATTCACCTGAACCCTTGGCGGATCTTGATCTCCTTGTGAAAATACTCACTAATATCAATTTGCATATCCACCGATTTGACTATGTGAGAATCAATTTCCAAAATAAAATGACAAAAAAAAACTCATTGTACGGATCTGGAGAGAAAAGAAATGGAAGAAGTAAGAAGCGGAAGTCGAAAAGAGATGAACGATTTAGGTTTACGAAAAGCAAAAGAGAGATTTTGTTGAAAAAAAAAAAAGCAAAAGAGAGCACATAGGGCGAAGAACACGACGGCGACGAATCAGTGACACCAAAAACACAAAAGCCAACGAATCAGAGAAATGGGCTTCTGCTAACGAATCAGTGACGCCAAAAACACAAAAGCCCAATCAAATTGACCTTTCATTTAATGACGTGGAGAAATACAGCAATCCTATTGGCTGAATTAAAGTGTCGACGTGGATACCTTAAGAGAGCTAGAATAAGCCCTTTTAGTATAGTTTTGATGAGTTTTTTTGGTGGAAGATTGGTTTGAATAAGATCACAATTGTTTTGTGTTGGATTGTTTGAGTTTGTTGCTTAAAGTTCAAATAGGTAATATGTATAAATTATTTTTACCTTTTAACTGATTAAATATCTGTATAAATTATTTAAGTTTTCAATTCGTGATTGTTCTAAGAAAATCTCCAATTATTTTTCTATTTTCTTACAACAGCATTAGAATATAATTTTCTCCAATTCTTCTAAGTATTAATTAGTGTTTCTTCTTCTATATTTAGGAATTGCTCTATACTCCCTCTATTTTTAAATAATACATATTTTGAAATTTTTACACTTTTTAATAAAACATATTAAAATTTACTTATTAATGCATAGTTTTTTGTTATTTTATATTTCCTATATTTCTAAACCAATAAAATTTCAAGAAATGCAATTAATGTTTTTGAGATTCACAATTATTCATAATTAGTTGACAAAAATTACATTGAAAATATGAAAAATACATCTTTTTGAAACAAAAAAAATTCCTAAAACATACATCTTCAAAAAACAGAGGGAGTATTTGAAATAGATACATTAAAGTAAATATCATTTCTAATATATTTTTTTAATTTAGTACAAACATAACAAAATACATTGGAAATAGTTTAAACATCAGGATATTAAGATTTATCTAAAATAGAATAGAAGCTAAATGTCTCTTGCTAACAACTACTCTCTCCATTCCCTAAGTTGAATTTTCTAGATTTATTATTGCTTTGAAATGATAGACTTTTAGAAATTTTAAATTACTTTTAGTAGTTAATGTTGATAACTTGATAAATCATATACATTTAAGAAAAACTAGTAAAAATATTTGAAATGGTTAAATACTAGTGAATGATATTTATCGGAAAATGTATAATAAAATAAAAAATAAATTTAATAGTAAATATTTATTATATTCTATAATATGTGTGAATATTAAATTTAAGAAATTAAGAACAAAACAGCATAATTTTCTTAACTATATTTAACAGTTTAATTTTCTTAATTATAAGTATGACGATCCAAGAACAGGAAGAATTTTGTGCAATGTCTTTGATTTCTATAATCATTTTAAGAATAGGAAGGATCTCGTAGATATTGCCTTTTTGGTAGGTGTCGATAGTATGTGGCTAGTTATCCAAAAGAAGTGTCACAATTTATTTTATTTATGGTCGGACCAGTCAAATATCTAATCTATTAATTTAGGGTTCTATTTTTATCTACTATTAACAAGTCATAGTAGAACCACTTAAAGAATTAGTCAATATGACATATTTGATTATTTGTATTAACAATAAACCAACTATAAATATATTAACAATAAACCAACTATAAATTTGATTTTTTTAATTATAATAAAATCTGTTGAGAAAGAATCTAACAAAATCTTAGTTTAAAATTTAAATATTTTTTTATAAATAACACATTAATATATTTCGAAATTAGTAATATAATATTACTATAAGTAAATTTAACTAAAACTTATTATAAAAAAGAAAATAAAAAATTCTTTATACTAACTTTTTTATAGATTCTATGATATATTCCGTATTATATAAAAATAGAAGTGCTATATGAATTAAATATTAAAATATATTAAATAGGTAAATTAACAAAAAAATTTATTTTATTTTTTAACCTAATTAAATTATTGATCATCATTATAATGGATTAAACTTCGAAAACTATATAATACTTTTATATTAAAATAAATGTATTAACATAAGTTAAAATTTTATGTTTACAGCCATACATTATCTTTTTATTTATTTTGAAACTATTAGCAATATATTGCTTAAAATGTTTATATACAAAAATATAATAGTATATAATAACCTTTAGTTCATATACTATTTAAAATATGTTATTAGTAAAATATGAAATTTCAGTAATTCATTTAAAATATTAGTGACAAAAATCAAATTTTAATTATAAATTTTATTTTATTTTAATTGTAACAAAATTTGTTGATAAAAGAATTAAAAATATCACCAAAAATTCAAATATTTTATAAAATAATACAGTAATGTAGTACCAAAATAAATTCAAAATTCATGTATTATTCCAAACTCAAATAGTTGTGTATTTTTCCAAAGTTGTCTCGAAAAAATATATTATTTTGAAAATAAATATTCAAACTCAAAATGATAATATTTCAAATTTTACAAAAGACAAAATCATGGATAATAAAGATTAACTTTTTGAAATGTACCTGAAAAAACTAACTATATATGTTGTAAAAATTTAAAGGAACCTAATGTTTTGACGTCTTAATTTAAAAAAAAATAGAACTTAATATCATAACATCCAAAACAAATATCCTATATAATAAATTTAATAAAATAGTATGATAGATACTACTATGTATAAAGTTTACTAAAACAATAGGATTATATTATTTAAAATAAATAAATCCCGTAAAATACTAAAATGAGATATGTTAAAGTATATTTTCTTAAACAAAACATGTAAATATAATTATTTTAGTCATATTTATTTTCTATAATATAAATAAATAAAATTTAAAAATGTATTATATGCAAAATGTTTAAATTAAAGAAAACAACATAATTTGAATGGGGTTCTCTATTTGAGTATTTCATATTTTTATTTTATTTTACCTAACTCGAAAATATATTAGTAAGTAATAAAAATCAATAACAAAGTAATTTTTTTTTAAAAAACCATTATATATTAATAATACTGAATAAGAAATATAAACGATAATATAATATAGTAATACAAAATATAACACTAAAATAGAAATTATATATTTAAAACATTTTTAATAATATAAAATATATTTAAAAAATATAAATATATCCGCACAATCGTGCGGGTTAAAATCTAGTTGTTCTTGAATGAGATCAAAACTAATCAATCCCTTATATATTGTGTCTAGATTGGACCAACAAAATGTTAATGATTCTGTATCAGCAATGTCAATATGACGCTCTGTGAACATTGTAATGTAATCATTGTAGAATATCATTGCCACTGTGATTTTAGCCACTTTATAAATACAGTTTGCTCATGTTTGAATGAAATCAGGAGATCGAGGAAGAAAAAACATTGAAAGTTTCCGTTGAACATTGGTTTAGTCGACAATATTGTGGACAAACCATCAAGAGTATAGTACCAGGATGAGTGACTTTACTGCTGCACCCCTTAAAAAGTGTTTCAAAAAAAACAACGGTTACTTTACTAATTAGAGCCGTGCTTTAAATAATTATGCGATTTTGTCTTTGTTTAACCAACCGGTAAAGAGTTTTTTTGTTGATAGAGTTGGAAGGTTTAGCAAGTAAGTTACAAAATAATGAAAAAGAAAGAGCACGAGAGTTATTTAAGCCACTCTAGGCAAAATCTCTTGAGAACCTTAGATGAAAAATACGTCGATCGAAGAGTTTGAACTGAAAGACAATTTTAGCTGAAGGTGTCACTCTGTAGAAGTAACTGATAAATAACTCGATGACTTTCGGTGGTTATTGGCGAGGAAATAATACTAACCAAGTTGATCTATAAGAACAATTACAAATTCATAAGACTATAAAATTTAGATTCGGAATTGAATATATAAATTCGATTATGGCGACTTCATGATTTTGTTATACAGATCTGAAAATATATAATCTCAATTTTGTGAGTGTAATTTCTCATATATTGGTGTCACCCCAACCTACCAATGCATATATTGGTCGTGGAACTGGCCTGGAAAACATAATTATCTTGTTGATGAGATTGTGTTATTTTTTTGCTGAGTATTGATGAGATTATGTTCTAGCGTTCAAATTGCTTTATAGGTTGATGGACCATCTATCAAACATAAAGATCACGAGACAGCGTGATCAACGCGTTAAGCGTATGTCTAAAGCAAATATTATAAGAATTTCCTCCTTGCTTATTCAAATAAAAGGAAATGAATAAAGAAACCTTAAAACTAGAAGAATATCCAAAATTAAACATAAAGTACCTCACAAACCATAATTTTAAGTCTTTTTTTTATTCCAAATAAATGTTACATAGAAAATTCTCTTCAAAGGATGTCGCACTTAGTACTTACGCGCACCATTGCTTGGGTTTTTCCCCTACTATGACTCCGCTTCCACTGAAATAACACGACTCGTAAGTTCGACCGTGTTTCTGGAAATATACATTCATCACAAAAGACGCTTGTATCCTCAAACTGTTGGGGTTAGAGCACGAACCACCGGTTTGGATCGGTTTACAGTCAACGCCTCCCTGGCTACACACCCAGTTAATATTTCCCTGCAACTGCCCATCAGTAGCTCCCCACTTGGCCACACACCATTTACCACCACCAGCAATAGGCGCTGGCAATGCTGGTTTTGGGGGGCCACCACTTTGTTTGTTTCTGAGGAGGCCAACGTCGTAAACCGGGGCAAAATCTGGCCAGAAAAGCCCCCAGTTCCGCTCTGCGATTGGACCAGGCTTGCCTTCTTCGTTGAACAAACTGAAAATGTACGTCTCGAACCGTCTGTTAGGCATGAGAGGTGTTCCTTTGCCTTGAGCACGTTTAATAATGTTGCGGTTGTACCAAGCCGCGTTTTCAGGAGTGCACCAATGTGCATCGCAAGCAGACGGCCAGCCTGTCTCACCAACGACGATGTCAACATCACCGTAGCCAAGAGCTTTCATGGCTGAGTAAGTCGAGTCCATGAGAGTATCGAACATGTTTGTGTAGACTTTGCCGGTTAACGGGTCACGGACGGTCTGGCACGGTGAGCGGAAAATGGCGAAGTTGACGTTTTTGGGATCGAAACCTAAGTAAGGGTAAGGGTTGACCACGAAAGGAGACTTGGTCTGGCGATGGAACGCTAGGATTGGAGCCAATACACCTTTGTCCCAGCTAGGTCTGAATCGACCGCTGCTTGGTGCACCGTTAAGTTCATTGACTATGATGTTAAGCGAATGTGCGGTTGTAACCTGAAACGAAGTTGCAGAAAAATAGTATACATTAAAAACAATTATTACCTAACAAGTTACAAATTGATAACCATATTGGTCTAAATTTGCTATGAAATTAGTATATATTTGTTTTTGGGGGACGTAATCAAAGGACATTTTCAAGACATGGCAGACACGCTACGAAAGTAACCGAATGTAAAGACAAACAAGACGGTGAAACAGTACGTGGGATCGTCTAAATGGTCGGACCTTTGAATATTATTAACATTCGCTATCCTAAATGGTCGGACATTTTTCGTTTTTTTGCTTACAATCAATGCATTGGTTCAGTAAAAAAAAACGAAAAACAAAATGCTTTTATCAAGCCAATCCTCAATTACTAACCAATAATGACGTCAAATGGATTATTAATTATTTTATTCACCAGAAACAGAAATAATCTGGAGATTAGGAAATGAATAACCAATAATGACATCAAATGTTATTAATTATTTTATTCACCATAAACAGAAAAAAAATCTAGCGATTATGAAATGAAGATAAAAGCTGACCTTGATATCTGTGACACCAGCATGAAACAAAGCAGCGAAAAGATTCTTCATCGCCGGTACAAGATTCTTGATCAAGTTATCATCTCCGGAGAGAAGAATCTCATTACCGACGGAGATATACTTGATCTTCGTCTGAGTGTGAAACGGCAAAATATTAGCAGAAACCCACCGACGAGCTTGTACTCCGTTAGCTAACGCCGGAATATCACCGTTAGGGACGGTGACGAAGACGGAGATTCCAGTTCCGGCGAAGGCACGGATGATATCGGGGTTTACGTTGAAGATTTTGACGCTGTCAATGGAAGTCTGATTCTTGAGGAAGTTCGCCACCTGAGTCGGCGGTGGGAGGTTTCCTAGAGTGCCATAGTTGACGCCTATGGAGGATATAGTGGCGGGGAGGGTGAGAAATACGGCGGCTGAGAGGAGGAGGAGGAGGAGAGAGATTGATGGTGGCGCTTTGGCCATTTTTTGCTAGTTTTGGAGGTGTTTATTTATGAGGATCGAGTTAATGTTTTATTGAGAAACTATATATAATAGATATGACTGTTTTATAGAGGCGTATATACGTGTGTTATAAGTTTGTATGTAGATTTTGTATCGACGGACAGCTGGACTTTTTAGAAATGGAAGTAAATCAAATAAGATTGGTTCCAAAAAAATGGAAGTAAATAAAATACGATTAGTTGCTAAAAAAAAAGATTGGTTCTAAGGAAAAAGGAAGTAAATAAGATAAAGATTTCTTGACAGATAAAAATGATAAGATTTTACCTCCCCCACCTCCTCCCCAACCCAAAAGTAAATAAAAATTGTTGGTTTTTAATTGTCTGCGTAGATATTAGTTCTTACATTTTAACAAAATTGATATTTATTTATTTTTTATGATTATATGTTTTAGATGTGTCGTCAAATAACTAATTATATTTAAAAGATTTAAAATGAATCTGATAATATAGTTATTTTTAGTACAAAGATTTCTAATCTGTTTCAAATACATTGGTTATTTAGATATTTTTAGTTTCTTATACATCAAAACCGAAGCATTTAAATCTAAGAGGACTCAAATCGAAACTGACACATCAATTTATAATATCAGAGTGAAACTTAATTTTTTTGTCAGGAACTTAAACAGTCTCATATATACTTTGTAGACCAAACTGTTAGCTATGCATTCATATGAACAACAAATGACGATTGTTCTTTGCATTACATGCGATATTGTTCGTCTTTGAGTTTTGCGTTTGTGGTATATGAATGAGCTCTAATATCTAATATATTTAAAACCCGAAAGTAATAACATGCACTTAATTTTAGAAACTTAAAAATTAATATCCGAATGAAATAACATGCACCTATATTGTATATCTTAAAATCTACACTAAGTATTTGATAGTGTTTGAGATGTAAAACTAAGGAAGGAAAAGGATGTGCACAACAATATCCTTAGAATACAACGATTTAAACATATTCCAGTTGATGAAAATTGACTTTTATTAACTTATGAAGGTTGAATAAAATAAAGAATTGAGATCGAAAACTACAATTAAGATCAAATAAAGAAAAGATCTAAGGCGAGCTCGATGAGGTCGAAGTGTATAGCTCGTTCTCTCTCAAGGGTTTTTCACGGGTCCTCTTCTTTTGACTTGAATTTTTTACTTATAGTGACTTGGCTCCGCGATCTCCTCACTCGTTTCCTCGATCTCCGGACATTCCTCCTTCTATACGAGCTTGTTTAACCCTTGTTTATGGACCATTCCCTTATTGGGCTCGATCTATCTTATTTCTACCACGGCCCATCATCCAATCAACCGAGACCAACCCCGGTTCTTTCTTTTAATAAAGATCGACCTATCGATGGATTTGGGCCTTCGGCCCACCTCGTTTATGGTACTTTTTGGTCCAGCATATATGAGTATCCGAATGTTCATGTCTAACTGATTCTGTAACAAATAAAAAAAAAAAATTCTACGTGTTTGGCCAAATTAAGTGAAATAGAAAAAATATTTAGTAAAATAGATATATAGTGTGAAAACTTAAGTGACAATATATGTAACACATTTCGCTATTTTGATTTAAATTATTATTTTGTTCACATTAAACAACGTTTTTAAATTATGTGTTTGGCTACACGTAATTTTCGCCTCCACATCAACCGGTAGGGTTATTGGTGCGTTTGACGTTCTTCGAACCCAATACCTCACCATTTAACAACACTCCTCTGGGATGGGTTGTCACAGTGCCACTCTGGACTTTGCAGTAGTAACTGATCAATAAGACAATGAAGGTGATCTATTAGGATTTATCTTCTTGCTTTAGTTTAGGATTTATCTTCTTGCTTTAGTTTTAACTTTATTTATTTTTAAATCACTAAACTTTACCAATTATATTGAAGGTGATTGGTTCAGCTTTATCTTCGTACTTTAGCTTTATCAATATTATTAAAGTTGAAGTACAAAATCAGAGTGTTTGGAGACATGAATTGCAGTTTAAAAAGGAAGTTTGTCTCGAAACATAGATCCCCTATATATTAAAGGAGAAGCATTTTTAAGGCTTTCCTTAAACGATTTTGCATTTTTAAGACTTTCCTTAAACGATTTTGGTGAGAATGCATGAGAAGGCTCGGATCCACGTGTCACTCTGTGAGGGAGTTTAAGAAAAACGGAACATTTAGTTCTTTGCTTTGTTTCCTTATTTGGATCCATAAGAAGAAACGTAACCCATTTTTTTTCATTCATGCGAAACACTTTGATCCTCCGAGTGCAGCACATTGCCAATGGATCCGAGTCATTCTTGCCGTCTTCTGCCAATGTTTTCATGCGAAACACTTTGAGGATTCTTGTGTGTCATTGCCAATGGTTGAGTTTGTGTTTCATTGCCAATGGTTTCATGCGAAACACTTTGAGGATCCTTCAATCTCGACGATTCAAGGATCCGAGTCTTTCTTGCCGTCTTCTGTCGCGTCTTCTTGAGTTCGAGATCGATGAGGCAGCCCTTAGCGTAGACGAGGATGACAAAAGTTAGGGAGAACATACAACTGGCTTGAACTTCAGTTGTGAAGGCGAAATCGTATGAGTTTGCCGTTTGTAAACATGGAGAGCTAAGGGACGAGCAAACAAGGAGAGCTATGGGAGAGCTAAGGGACGAGCAAACATCAGTCCCGAGTATATTATATAAGTTGCGTTAAGGGACGAGCAAACAAGGAGAGCTATGGGAGAGCTAAGGGACGAGCAAACATCAGTCCCGAGTATATTATATAAGTTGCGTTAGGGACGAGCAAACAAGGAGAGCTATGGGAGAGCTAAGGGACGAGCAAACATCAGTCCCGAGTATATTATATAAGTTGCGTTAAGGGTCGACGTATCTTAAACTCCATCCAAAAAAATAAAACCCTTAGACATTTGATAATGCCGACGATGGTCTCATAATTTGACAAGGTGATTGCTCTGAAACCTGGTAAAACGATCTTGAAAATAAGATATTACTCGGGTTTCAGTTTTCATTATATCTTACAAGACTATACTCGGGTTCGTTTGCTGCGTTGGTGATAAGCCATACGCGATTCAAAGGAAGTCTTGCATTGTGATCAAACATTTGCTGCTATGGTATAACAATAGTTTTGCGTTGTGCATGTAAAGTTGCTTGCGTTCAAAGGAAGGCTTGCGTTATGCATGTAACGTTGTATGCATCGAATTGAATCAGTAAAAAAATTATAAATTTTGTTTTTGCTTACCATATTTACCTACTAAATATTTTTCTTGCTTACCAAGTCTCAAATATGTAAAAAAAAGTTAAATATCTAAACTTCGACCTTATAAGATATCTATTTAACATAATCTAATTTTGCATTTACTTTCGTATTTCCTTTCTTATTATAATAATATCGAGCAGATTCTGTAAAACACATATGTTTGTTTAATACATACGAGGACGTTGTGCATGTAAAGTTGTTTGCATTTAATTGAATCAGTAAAAAAATTATAAATTTTTACGGTATAATGTTTAGTGTTTATGATTTAATTTTTTGTGACGGTTTTAAAATTGTTAAAAAAATTTCATCTTTTTGCAGCTAATAATATTTTTCTTTTATTTTAAAAACTTAACACAAATTATTATTATTTTATTTATTATATTTAAAAAAAATTGTACATTAATTGGCAAACTATGATTAGTTGGTAATTCACCCAAGAAAAATTCATGATAAAATATTAAATTAGGAATCATTTCCATATAAATAAAAATTGTGGTAGTTAAAAGATAATCGATGAATTAAAAGAATGATTACTTTTTTATATTTTTCAAAAAAAAAAGATTTACGGTGACGGGGATACCGAGAGAGAGAGAGAGAGAGAGAGAGAGAGAGAGAGAGAGAGAGAGAGAGAGAGAGAGAGATTTAGTGTTTAGGATATACCCAAGAGTTTACAGTTTAGTGTTTAGGATTTACCCAAGGGTTTAGGGTATATCCAAGAATTTAGGGTTTAGGGTTTGGATTTTTACACATGGTTTTAAACTTTGTTCATGGGTTCAGGGTATAGTGTTTAGTGTTTATGATTTAATTTTTTGTGACGGTTTTAAAATTGTTAAAAAATTTCATTTTTTGGCAGCTACTAATATTTTTCATTTATTTTTAAAACTTAACACAAATTACTATTATTTTATTTATTATAGTTTAAAAAACTGTACATTAATTAGCAAACTATGATTAGTTGGTAATTCACCCAAAAAAAATTCATGATAAAATATTAAACTAGGAAACATTCCCATATAAAACAAAATTGTGGTAGTTAAAAGATAATCGATGAATTAAAAGAATGTTTACATTTTTATTTTTCTCAAAAAAAAATGTTTCGATGAGGGGGATACCAAGAGAGAGAGAGAGAGAGAGAGAGATTTAGTGTTTAGGGTATATCCAAGAATTTAGGGTTTAGTGTTTGGATTTTTACCCATGGGTTTAAGCTTTGTCCATGGGTTTAGGGTATAGTGTTTAGTGTTTATGATTTAATTTTTTGTGACGGTTTTAAAATTGTTAAAAAAAATTCATCTTTTTGCAGCTAATAATATTTTTCTTTTATTTTAAAAACTTAAGACAAATTATTATTATTTTATTTATTATATTTAAAAATATTGTACATTAATTGACAAACTATGATTAGTTGGTAATTCACCCAAGAAAAATTCATGATAAAATATTAAACTAGGAAACATTTCCATATAAATAAAAATTGTGGTAGTTGAAAGATAATCTATGAATTAAAAGAATGTTTACATTTTTATATTTTTCAAAGAACAAAAGGTTTACGACGAAGGGGATACCAAGAGAGAGAGAGAGAGAGAGAGAGAGAGAGAGAGAGAGAGAGAGAGAGAGAGAGAGAGAGAGAGAGAGAGAGAGAGATTTAGTGTTTAGGGTATATCCAAGATTTTACAGTTTAGTGTTTAAGATTTACCCAAGGGTTTAGGGTATATCCAAGAATTTAGGGTTTAGTGTTTGGATTTTTACCCAAGGATTTAAGTTTTGTCCAAGGGTTTAGGGTATAGTGTTTAATGTTTATGATTTACTCTTTTGTGACGGTTTTGAAATTGTTAAAAAATTCATCTTTTGGCAGCTACTAATATTTTTCATTTATTTTAAAAACTTAACACAAATTATTATTATTTCATTTATTTAAATTTTATAAAACTGTACATTAATTGGCAAACTATGATTAGTTGGTAATTCACCCAAGAAAAATTCATGATAAAATATTAAACTAGGAAACATTCCCATATAAAACAAAATTGTGGTAGTTAAAAGATAATCGATGAATTAAAAGAATGATTACATTTTTATATTTTTCAAAAAAAAAAGGTTTACGATGAAGGGGATACCGAGAGAGAGAGAGAGAGAGAGAGAGAGAGAGAGAGAGAGAGAGAGAGAGAGAGAGAGAGAGAGAGAGAGAGAGAGAGAGAGAGAGAGAGAGAGAGAGAGAGAGAGAGAGAGAGAGAGAGAGAGAGAGAGAGAGAGAGAGAGAGAGAGAGAGATATTTAGTGTTTAGGGTATATCCAAAAATTTAGGGTTTAGTGTTTGGATTTTTACCCATGGGTTTAAGCTTTGTCCATGGGTTTAGGGTATAGTGTTTAGTGTTTATGATTTAATTTTTTGTGACGGTTTAAAAATTGTTAAAAAAAATTCATCTTTTTGCAACTAATAATATTTTTCTTTTATTTTAAAAACTTAACACAAATTATTATTATTTTATTTATTATATTTAAAAACAATTAATTGACAAACTATGATTAGTTGATAATTCACCGAAGAAAAATTCATGATAAATATTAAACTAGGAAACATTTTCATATAAATAAAAATTGTGGTAGTTGAAAGATAATCTATGAATTAAAAGAATGTTTACATTTTTATATTTTTCAAAGAACAAAAGGTTTACGATGAAGGGGATACCAAGAGAGAGAGAGAGAGAGAGAGAGAGAGAGAGAGAGAGAGAGAGAGAGAGAGAGAGATTTAGTGTTTAGGGTATATCCAAGATTTTACAGTTTAGTGTTTAAGATTTACCCAAGGGTTTATGGTATATCCAAGAATTTAGGGTTTAGTGTTTGGATTTTTACCCAAGGATTTAAGTTTTGTCCGAGGGTTTAGGGTATAGTGTTTAATGTTTATGATTTACTCTTTTGTGACGGTTTTAAAATTGTTAAAAAAAATCATCTTTTGGCAGCTACTAATATTTTTCATTTATTTTAAAAACTTAACACAAATTATTATTATTTTATTTATTTAAATTTTATAAAACTGTACATTAATTGGCAAACTATGATTAATTGGTGATTCACCCAAGAAAAATTCATGATAAAATATTAAACTAGGAAACATTCCCATATAAAACAAAATTGTGGTAGTTAAAAGATAATAGATGAATTAAAAGAATGTTTACATTTTTATATTTCTAAAAAAAAAGGGTTTACGATGAGGGGGATACCGAGAGAGAGAGAGAGAGAGAGATAATAATTTAAACCTCAAACTATATTGAATTAAGTAATGTCTAAAATGCTTATAGTTTTGAACCACAAAGACTGAATCGAGAACAAATTTAGTTTTAGTAATACATAAAACATATGAATCGTATTTGAATAATACATATTTATATTAATAATACATAAAACATCTGAAGAACAAATTTAGTTCTAATAATACATCAAACATTTGATTAGATATTAATAATATTTATACATAAACATAAGAATCGTATTAATGCCCGTGTGCGGGCATTAATACGATTCGTATCTTTAAAATAAAAATATGTTAAAATCTTAATCTTATTTTTTAAACACTCATCAATACTGATAAAATCTGAGAGAGAGAGAGAGAGAGAGAGAGAGAGAGAGAGAGAGAGAGAGAGAGAGAGAGAGAGAGAGAGAGAGAGAGAGAGAGAGAGAGAGAGAGAGAGAGAGAAAGAGAAAGAGAGAGAGAGAGAGAGAGAGAGAGAGAGAGAGAGAGAGAGAGAGAGAGAGAGAGAGAGAGCCATAGAGAGATAAACAAAATGAGTTCGAGAGTAAGATGCAAAGAAAGAAATATAGAACAAGTTTGATTACACAAAAATTTACATAATAATTTGATTATATATTTATAATATTTATACATAAAACCTATGCAAAGAGTGTGATTACACAAATATTTACGTACATATAATTTGATTAGATATTAATAATATTTATCTTACTCGAATTAGATATTATACACAAAATCAGTTCTTCTTACATGGTTCAAAGAATACAGCCAAGTTCTGTGGAATCCTTACATGTTTGAAGTCAATGACCTATGAGGAAGGTATGTTATTATACAAAAATCATTCATATGAAAATCAAATTGTATAATAATAATTATATCTTTATATGCAAGTTCTTGCAAATGAATTAGAGTAAGATAAATCACACTGGTGATATGTATAAACTATTGAGACTATGGAAAAAAAGATTTATGGATAAGCTTTTCAAACCTCAACAGTTAAGGATTTGTATAGACATCGAGCCATTCTCACTCCCACAAATGATGAAGTGGATAAAATAAATGATTACATATTTTCGCAGTTGTCAGGTAACATGTTTTGTGTTTACTCTTATATTCCAGTAAATTTTTAATGTCACTAAAGTAAATGATTTACATATATTTCTATCTCAGTGACGTCTATACTGTAAAATCAGCACCACCGAGATTAAACACAAAAAACACACAAAACCCAAATTCCAAACTATATATATACTTTCTAATATTTTCGAAAAATTACTGATCTAACCATCTCATTCCGCGCAAGGCGCGGGTAACTACCTAGTAACAATATTAAATGATAATTGTTTGGAAACATTGATAGCAGTATATTTACTTCCTTTTATTTACACATTTAGTCATTGCATTTATAAAAAAATTAGGTATTTCCTTTTTGTTATTTTTTTTATTTACAGATTTTACCACTACATTTAAAATCAATTTAAATTAATTAATTATAATTCCAAACTTATCTAAACAAATTGATGTCTCCATATATTGATCATTACTAATATGTAAAATTACTATTAAAAAAATATTTCACTTATTTTAGCCTAACACATAAAAATATATATATTTTTATTTTTAACAAAATGAGTTAGGCATAAACATTTGGATACCCATTTAGATACGAGTCGTTTCTTTCGGGTATAGATTTTTTGGGTTTTAAATTTTTTTTTTAGTACTTCCTTTTTGTGTTTTTTTATTTATAGATTCTACCATTGCATTTAAAATCAATTTAAATTAATTAATTAAAATTTCAAAATTATCTAAACAAATCGATATTCATATATTGATCATTATTAATATTGTAAAAATATTAGTAAATAAAAAATTTCTATTTAACTTCATTTAGCCAAACATATAAAAATATATTCTATTTGTTTACAAAATCAGTTAGGAATATACATTCATGTATCCATTTAGGTACGGGTCGTTTCTTTCAGGTATATATTTTTTGGGTTTTGATATTTCTTTTTAGGTACTTCCTTTTTTTATTTTTTTATTTACAGATTCTACCACTGCATTTCAAATCAATTTAAATTCATTAATTACAATTCCAAAACTTATTGAAACAAATCGATATTCATATATTGATCATTATTAATATTTTACAAATATTACTGAATAAAAATTTATATTTCACTCAATTTAGCCAAACACATAAAATATTTTTTATTTGTTTACGGAATCCGTTAGAAGTAAATATTTGGGTACCCATTTAGGTACTGGTCAATTTTTTTGGGTATAGATTTTTTTTGGTTTTGATATTAGGCCATGTTTGGATATAAATTTATGTGTGAGTTTTAAATTGAAACCCCTGGTCTGTATGAATTTTGTTCTGATGTATAGGAAACTAAAAATATTCAAATAACGAAATTATTTGAAAATGATTTATATTTGGAAAAAAAATGGCTGCACATAACAAAAAATCAATATAAAAATACTGTACATTTGCATTCAAAATCATTTTTAACAACAAACTACACAAATATGTTTATTTGTATAAAAAATTAAATTACAATGTAAATATTTAATTAATATAGAAATATATCACATTGTTTAAACAAAATATTAATATAAAAGTATTATACATTTGCGTTCTAAAATTATTTATTTTAACAACAAGCCAAATAAATATATTTATCAGAGAGAATAAAACAAAGCCAGAACACATAGTTTACCAGAGAAATTCTATATGCCGAAGTTATTATAAAGAAGATTTTAATAAGATAAATACATTCAATAATTACAAACAAATAATATATTTCATAACAATGAAAATAATATCCGTCCTTTCAAGGGCGGGTCAAAATCTAGTTTATTTTCAAAACATTAGCTTTATCAATCATGTTATAGCTTTATTTTTGTTAGTCAAAACCTACAACAAATTAATATTAACTTTTACCAATCATGTTTTAGATTTATTTTTAAAGCTACATCAAAAAATCTAAATCAATTTTTTTTCTTATGTATTTTAGGCAAAAAACCTACATCCTTGTTTTATAGGCTGTAGAAACTTTAAAATGAAAAAAACTATTTATGATATCAAATAAATTAGATAATCATAATAAAAACATTTATAAATATTTTACTTTAATTCTAGGTGTTTTCTAAACTGTTGAGATATTTTAAATAACATAAAATATTATTTATATATCACATTTTAAATAACAGTAAACTTTGATAATTTATAAAAATTATTACATAAATTATTTTAGTTGATAAAAATAATTATTTTATATATACAATACATATTTTATTTTGAAATATCTACAACAAATAACCTACAACTACAACAAATTTAACGACAACAAAAGTCTCTGCAAAAAATCTACAGTAACAACTTTACAACTACAACCAATTTACCTACAACTAAACTTTTACAGCTAAATTTTTACAGCCACAGTCGAACCAATCACTTCCATTGTAGCTTTATTTTTAGTAGTTAAACCATACATCTTGTTTCTATAATTTGTTTATCAATTGTGGTTTAGCTTTATTTTTAAAGCTACAACAACAAAAAAACAATTTTTTTCTTATGTATTTTAGATTAAAAAAAACTTAAAGCTTTGGTGATGATTGGTTCCACTGTGGTTTTAAAAATATAGCTGTAAAATTTTAGATGTAGGTAAATTGATTGTAACTGTAAACTTGTTACTGTAGATTTTTTTGTAAAAACTTTTGTTGTAGTTAAATTTGTTATAGCTGTAAGTCATAGACTGTAAATATTTTAAATTAAAATATGTGAAATATGTAACATATATACAAAATAATTAATTTTTCAATTAAATAATTTGTATTAATATTTTTAATAAATTATCAAAGTTTACTGTTATTTAAAATGTGATATGTAAATAATAACTATGTTATTTAAAATATTTCAATAATAACCAAAATAAATTAAATATTTATAGATGTTTTAATTATGATTATCTAATTTATCTGATATTATAGATAGTTTTTTTTATAGATTCTATAGCCTATAAAAGAAAATTTTAAGTTTCTTACCTAAAATACATAAGAAAAAAAATTGATTTATTTTTTTGCTGATCTTTAAATATAATGTTAAAGCACGATTGGTAAGAAAATATAGAAACTCGATGTACACTTTAACTACTAAAAATAAAACTATAACATGATTGATAAAATTTAGTAATTTAAAAATAAATAAAGCTAAAATAAGGAGATAAATTTTAACCAATCATGCTCTTTCTTTTATAGGCTGTAAAATCTGTAAAATAAAAAAATTACCTATAATATCAGATAAATTAGATAATCATAATTAAAAACATCTATAAATATTTAATTTAACTTTGGGTGTTTTTTAAAATTATTGAAATATTTTTAATAACAGTAAACTTTGATAATTTATAAAAAATATTAATATAAATTATTTAATTGATAAAAATAATTATTTTATATATATTTTACATATTTTATTTAAAAATATCTACAACCTATAACTTACATTTACAACAAATTTAATTACAACAAAAATCTATGCAAAAATCTACCTACAACTAAAATTTTACGGTTAAATTTTTAAAACCACAGTCGAATCAATCTTCACCGATAATCATAGCAAAAAAAAACTTTGTTTTTGTAATCATACCTTAGGAGAGTGAGGCCTTGAGGTTTCTTAACCTCATTTACAATCAACTAGTAGTGATCCTCGATGACATTCGGTGGTCATTGACTCATTGGCGAGAAGATACTAATCAAGTTGGTCAAAAAGATTATTTACAAATTCATAGACTAGAAAATTTAGATTTGGAATCTTGAGTATCAAAATTCGGCGCCTGCGGGATTTCATTATACGGTTATTAGAGTGGATTCTCTCATATATTGTGTCATCCCAACCTACCAAAGTATGTTCCAACGTTCATATTGCTTAATAGGTTGATGGAGCATCTATATCAAACATAAAGATCACACGACGGCGGGATCACCGCGTTTAAAACGTATGTCAAAAGCAAATATTATGAGAAGTTCCTCTTCATTTATTCAAATAAAAAGGATTTAAAGAAAGGGAAATGAATAAAGAAACCTTAAAATCAGAAGAATATCCAGAAAACATAATGTTAAGTCTTTCCAAACAAATGCTACATAGACAAATCTCTTAAAGAGATGTCTCACTTAGTACTTACACGCACCATTGCTTGGGTTGTTCCCTACTATGACTCCGGTTCCACTGAAATTACATGACCCGTCAGTGCGACCGTTTTTCTGGAAATAAGCGTTCATCACAAAAGAAGCTTGCGACCTCACACTGCCAGGGCTAAAGCACGAACCACCGGTTTGGATCGGTTTACAGTCAACACCTCCTTGACTACACACCCAGTCAATATTCCCTTGCAACTGCGCATCAGTAGCTTCCGACTTGGGCACACACCATTTACCACCACCAGCACTAGGCGCTGGCAACACTGGTGCTGGACGGCCACCACCACCACCTTGTTTGTTTTTGAGGAGGCCAACGTCGTAAACTGGGGAAAAATCTGACCGGAAAAGCCCCCAGTTTCGCTCTGCGGTTGGACCGGGTTTGCCTTCTTCGTTGAACAGACCGAAAATGTAAGTCTCAAACCGTCGGTTAGGCATGAGAGGTGTTCCTTGGCCTTGTGCACGTTTAATAATGTTGAGGTTGAACCAAGCCGCGTTTTCAAGAGAGCACCAAGGCGCATCGCAAGCAGACGGCCATCCTGTCTCACCAACGACGATGTCAACATCGCCGTAGCCGAGTGCTTTCATGGCTGAGTAAGTCGAGTCCATGAGAGTATCATACATGTTTGTGTAGACTTTGCCGGTTAACGGGTCACGGACCGCCTTGTAAGGTGAACGGAAAATGGCGAAGTTGACGTTTTTGGGGTCGAAACCGAAGTAAGGGTAAGGGTTAACCATGAAAGGAGACTTGGTCTGGCGATGGTAAGCTAGGATTGGAGCCAATACGCCTGTGTCCCAGCCAGGTCTGAAGCGACCGCTGCTTGGTGCACCGTTAAGCTCATAGGCTATGATGTTAAGTGAGTGTGCGGTTGTGACCTGAGACCAAATTGCAACAAAAGTATATATTATTAAAATTATTTACTATTATCTAACAAGTCACAAATGAATGAAACGACAATCATTGTGGCTAAATTTCATATGAATTTGATACTCTATATTATTTGATTTTACTAGGAGCATATATTATTTGATTTTACTAGGAGCATATATGTATTTGTGATGTAATGAAATGACATTTTAAGGAATGACAGCACGTGGGATAGTCTATATGGTGGGACCTTTGAATGATTATCCTTCACTAACTTTCTTTGATTCTTTTTACCCGATTTTTTTTTTTTTGAATTTCACTTGCGATATTTTTACCTTTAGATTGTTCCAACTTTATTATGCGCAATCAACGCATTGGTTCAGTTTTTTTCTTAACGTAAAAATTAACAAATTGCATTATCACGCCAATTATCAATTATCATTTAATAATGACGCATAAATGACATCGAAATATATTATTAATTATTGAATCACCAAAAACAGAAAAAAAAGTGTGGAGATTAGTGAAGAGAAAAACTGACCTTAACATCTTTGACACCAGCACGAACCAAAGCAGCGTTAAGATTCTTCATCGCCGGTAAAAGATTCTTGATCATGTTATCATCTCCGGAGAGAAGAATCTCATTTCCGACAGAGATGTACTTGATCTTTGTCTGAGGATGAAACGGTTGAATATTAGCAGAAACCCACCGACGAGCTTCTATCCCGTTAGCTAACGCCGGAATATCACCGTTAGGGACGGTGACGACCACAGAGATTCCCGTTCCGGCGAAGGCACGGATGATATCTGGATTCACGTTGAAGATCTTGACGCTGTCTATGGTAGTCTGAGTCTTGAGGAAGTTCGCCACCTGAGTCGGAGGTGGGAGGTTTCCGAGAGTTCCGTAGTTGACGCCTATGGAGGAGATAGCGGCAGGGAGGGTGAGAAGTACGGCGGCGGAGAGAAGGAGGAGGAGAGAGATTGACGGTGGCGCTTTGGCCATTGTTTGGTAGTTTTGGGAAAATGGGAAAATCAAACGATTCAAGTGAAACCCGTGAATAGTTTGGGGATGTTTATTTATGAGGAGAGAGGTAATGTTTATTGAGAAACTATATATATATAACAGGCATCTGTCTGTATAGGCGTATACGTGTGGTAAAGTGTGTAGTATGTATTCTGCTTGTAGTGACGAACAGCTGGACTTTTTAGAAAGGAAATAAATAAGATGCTTCTCCTTTCACGTTCGTCGGCTTAAATTTAGGCAAACTTGTAAATAGTGGGATAAAGTGATTTGGTTATGATGACCGTGAAAAAAATAGTTAATTTGGCTAAATATAGTTTTTTTATATTTTATTTTTGTCATGTTTGGTGTTTAAAAAAAAACGATTAAATCCGAGTCGATGATGACACAAGCCTAACCCCGCGTGGAGGTACAACCCACAGATAAACCCTTTCCTGGGCATTCAAATGAACCGAAAACAATAATTCATATCCATGTGGCCGGTGAGGTTTGAACCGGAATTCATCTTATTGGGTTTTTAAATCCTTCAAGCGCCAGTAAGCCATTTTCACCGGTTGTGTCTTTTCTTTTTTAAATTTATGTTTTGGTGTTTTTCTGCTTTTTTAATTGGTTCTTACTTTTTCTGTGTGATTCAAACCTGATTTTTCCTAATCTAAAAATTAGTTTATCGGATTATTTTTACTATCCTATTTTTATGTATATACAAATTTACTCGTTTCAAATAAAAGAAAGTAATATGGAGTGTTTGCTTCTTCTTTTTCTGAATTTGCTTTTCTAAGTTTTCGGATATGCTTTTTAACGATGCTTTTAATTGACAGATTTGAGTGTCCTAATTATATTTAATGTAATTAACAAACTATTAGTACTATATAGGAGTAGTATAGTATTAAATGAAAATAAAAAGAAAGAGACGATAAATAGACGGACACGGTTTCTGATAGGCATATGGACACGTGTTTACTATGATAGAATCGTAGGAGTCTGAACACTGACGACCAAAGTCAAATAGATTCGACTTTCAATGTATGAAGATGTGGAGGAAGCTGATTCTTAACCTTTACGTACCATTTTGTCTAGCCACTTGTTGTGCTTTCTTTAGTGTCCGAATGGAGCAGCGGAACAAGTGCAGTTCTCCCGTCACATGCAGTTCTCCCGCACTACATTCACCATTCATTATTTTTTGTTTGTAAAAGCAGTTCAAGCGGGAGATCTGCATGCAGTTCAATATTTTTTGTCTTTTTGTGGAAAAAGCAGGAGATCTGCATGTAGATCTCATCCGCCAACATTTGATGGTGTTGATCTGCTTTTTTTGTTTGGTTAATAAATAACTTTGTTACAACACATAACCTTAAAATATATTTATTTAGTTTTATGAATATAATATTTTTACTTTATTTTGTTTACGACTTTAACAATACAAAATTATCATTCTCTACTTATTAGTTTTTGTCATATAATTTTTACTTTTTAAAATAATTATTTTAATATAATACATATTTCAATATATTATGTATATCTATAGTTATATAGTTTAAATATGTATACTAATATAAGAGATACGTATTTTGTATCACGCAAATATATAGTAATATAATTTAAATATGTATACTTATGAAGAGAGATATATATTTTATTTATATATTTAATTATGATATGTATTATGAAAATATATAGTAATATAATTGAAATATGAACAATAATGGAAGAGATATATCATTAAATTTTTATTTTAAAATTATGATATTATAGATTTAGCTCAATACTTTTTGTTCTTTATGTACTATATTTATATATTATATACTTTGATATATTTTATTATAATCTTTTAAATATTTTATCTACTTTATTTAGATTTTTATCATTTAAAACTATAATAACTATTTGTTCTGATTGATCCGTATTTTTCCTACATGTTCTGTAATTTCTGTTTGATCCGCTTGATCTGCACTTCTCCTGCTTAATCTGCACTTCTCCTGCTTGATCCGCTTGATCTGCTTGATCTGTACTGCTTGAACCGCTTTTACCACTCGAAGCCTTAGTAAAGAAAGATCCTCCCATGTCTCCTCCTCCGCTGCTACTAGATAACAGTTTTATTGTCATTGTCATTTGCCAATGACAGCAACTTACGCTGATTAAGTGATTACACAACCAAGGCAACTTTTTTTTGAAGAGCATCAACCAAGGAAAGACAACTTTTTAAATCTCAAATTAGGTAAATTGGAAGTTAATTTTATATATCCTAAAAATAAAAATTAGGTGAACATAGGATTGTATACCCTATATTTCTGGAACATGTTTGGAGCGAGGATTATTGAAAGACAATTTTCAGTGGTGAGAAAAAACATGTTACCAGTTCGTCAGTTTCATTAACGTTGGTGGTATTCTGAACTTTAGTTTAGATCACAGAACTAAATTCAAAAAAAATTAGGCTTTAGAGAGTAAACATTCAGGACTTCCAAATCAAATGGATTACTGAAGACAACGTCAAACCAGACAAAGAAGGTAGCTGAAGTATATTCATAACAACAAATATTGTTCAAGGAATTGGGGAAAATAAAACTATTAAACGAAGAACATGCTTAGTGGGCTTATCTATATCCCTTTCCTCATGTATTTTGATGGGCCGTTAAACCTTTATTACAACAGAAGCACTCTCCACGCCAGATTTCTCGTAAAATTTACGTTATTACCCTTTACTTTCCAGACCTTGGCCTACACGTCGACAATATATCCTCCCCCCTCGCAATTTACTTTACTAACCTCTTCTTTCCTTAGTCGTCTCATGGGAATATTCCTCTATACCTAGACACGATCGTAATTTCCAAACTCAAATGATATCGAGAGTTACAATATAATAGTGACCCCTGCGAGAGACAACGGCCACTGAACACACTCTCTCGATCTATCTTCCTAAGCTCTCTCTCTCTCTCTCGTGATCATCGTTGATAAAAAGATGGCCAGAAAGTTCTTCGTCGGAGGCAACTGGAAATGCGTAAGTCATCTTCTTCTCCCTTCATTATCGCTCGTCCTTGATATGTTTGTTTCCCTCGCCGATCACGTGAATTAGATCGGGAAATCTCACTTTTGTATAGATCGTTTTTAAGGTTTTAGCTCACTGTTTTTTGGCTTGATTGAAGTTGAATTTTACAGATCCATCGGTGTTTGATCTATAAACCTGACTGTTGAGATTTATCGATTTGACGCGGGATCTATGTTTTGCTTTTGAATCTGAGTTCATCATCACTCAGTTTATATGTTGTTCATGCTTTGATCGAATCTTGGCATGTGTATGTTGTTGGCTAAGATTTGGATTGATTTTCTTTTATTTTGAAATCCCAATGTAGAACGGAACTGTTGAGGAGGTGAAGAAGATAGTGAACACTCTTAACGAAGCTCAAGTACCTTCCCAGGATGTCGTTGGTATGTGCATGTGGCTATAAGTTTCATGCCTAATCACTTATCAAAGAGTTTCTGAATTGACTTTAATCTGAGAAAAAAACGTATTTTACAATAGGACTTGGCAATACAAACAGTTCTGTGTCCATTAGTGAAGTTGTGGCTGGATCAAATGTTTGTCAATTACTTTTGATAGGAAGCATGAGACATCTTAGGGATGCGAGTCTGGCTAGAAATCTCTCGATATCTTGAAATTGTTTGAACAAGACATGCTAGTAACTAGTTAGAATAGTTTACAAATTGATTATCTTCTTACGAAGAAATGTATTTGGATTTGGGAATATAAATAATTCTGTATCTACTGGCTTATGTAGTGAACTTGTGGGTAGATCAAATCTCTTTAAGACTCGGATTGTTTTTCATCTACATTTCTTATGCACGTATGTTTTGGTTTATATAATGTTCATATCAACCATTACTCTTGATAACTAACGTAATCGAAATTCTACAAATGCAGAGGTCGTGCTTAGCCCTCCATATGTGTTTCTTCCTCTTGTTAAGAGCATTTTGAGGCCTGACTTCCATGTTGCTGCCCAAAACTGCTGGGTTAAGAAAGGAGGTGCCTTCACTGGTGAAGTGAGGTGATGAGATTCCCCTCCCTCGCAGCTCACTTCTTTTTTTGAACTTGCACTATATTGCTTGAAATCAAAATTTAATTGCTTCGTTTCGTTTCCCTCTTATGCTTTTCTCTAATTTGTGTATGCAGTGCTGAGATGCTTGTGAACTTGGACATCCCATGGGTTATCCTTGGTCACTCTGAAAGGAGGGCACTCCTCAATGAATCAAACGAGGTTGGTTACCTTTTAGTATTAATAAAAATTGCTCCACCACCATTGGGATTTGAGATTCATGATTTTGATATTTTTACCTCAATCCTTCTACGTTTGTTTGTAGTTTGTCGGAGACAAGGTTGCCTATGCACTTGCTCAAGGTTTGAAAGTGATCGCTTGTGTTGGTGAGACTCTTGAGCAGCGAGAGGCTGGGTCAACCATGGATGTTGTGGCTGCCCAGACTAAAGCTATTGCTGGTATGAATATACATTATATTGTCAAACACTTGTCATTGTTTATCTCCAACGTCCATATAAATGTTTTGCTGCCCGTTCTTCTTACAATGAACTTTTTTGTTGTTGGCAAATTGCAGATCGTGTGTCGAACTGGCCAAATGTTGTTATAGCCTATGAACCAGTGTGGGCCATTGGAACCGGAAAGGTCGCTAGCCCAGCTCAGGCTCAGGAAGTAAGTTATTCTCTATGCGTGTGAGAGAGCTAAGCATTGTTGATTATTGCCATGACTTTATATATGAAAACCAATATTCTTTCTCGTTTATGAACACAGGTACACGATGAGCTTAGGAAATGGCTTGCAAAGAACGTGAGTGATGATGTTGCCGCTACAACCCGCATCATATACGGAGGTAAAAACAATAAACAACATGTCATATGACTATACTTTGGTGTAAACCAAATGCCCTTCACAAAGTTTCTTTGATACTTAGCTTTGATTATGTAAATAAATTATCAGGATCCGTCAATGGTGGTAACTGCAAGGAGCTAGGTGGTCAGGCCGATGTTGATGGTTTCTTGGTCGGTGGTGCTTCTCTAAAGGTACACATTCGTATTGTGTTTTGTCTTTTGTTTGTTTCAGTCAAAACCATTATCTAATGGTTTTTTTCTTCGTCTTTCATTCATTGTTGCTTTTGCAGCCCGAGTTTATCGACATCATCAAGGCTGCCGAGGTGAAGAAGAGTGCTTAATAAGTTTCACTAAGCTTCCTTTTGCTTTTTCCAGTCTCAACTCTGATTTTAAAAATGAATAAGTTGACACAGTATTATTGTGATACTCTTTGGTTCATGTGTATGTTTCTTGAGAAGGCAAACAATCATTTTCTTCACCATTTTCATTTAGCTGTGAGCTTACAAAAAATCTCTCCCTTTGATGCTCTGTCCGTGTTCTTAACTTCCGGGCTTTTTAATTAAAAGGAAATTAAGTTATATACTGCCCGATCGAGGAAGTGTTTTTCTCTTTGCTGTCTAGCCCAGTACAATTGATTTTAGCCCAATAACAAACGTCTCGGCTTTTCTTTTCTAAGAAGACACTTGTTTCATTGACAGTGACACCATTAGTTCATATCTCTACAGTCGTCCTGTGGCTCCTATCGTTGTCCAATTAATCATTTTAATTAACGTTTTGAAAATTTGGGTAGCGTCGTAGTTTGTACGGTCGACGAACATTATTGGGATTGCTTTCTGTGTAGATTCGTTGCGGCTGTAAAACAAGTACAAGAAAAGGTGGTATGTAACTTTTTTTTTACTTGTCATTATATCTTATCATCAAAACTGATTTAAGTTTTTAATCATCAACTAGACCTGATACGTCATGTGTTCCACTTCAATTAGTATTCGGTTCCTGATAAGTAATGGTGTCAGCCACTTCAAAAAGTAGAATACTTTTTGAATGATGAAAACTCACGGGGTTTGGCCAGATAATGCTGCTGTAGCGAATGGGTATTTAGTTTTATTTATTTATTATCTCTTTTTCGGCTACTGGCATATCAATTTTGACCTTTAAGCTTTTATAATGTTGTTTTATTCTCAACTTTATCGTCAGTAATCATAAGAAAAATATAGCATTAGGAAAACCCCATGGAAAAGTAAATTAAAAAATCGTCAAGGAGAAACTCATTAATATTAACGAATGTCATTATTTGATTGTGGATTGTGGAAAAGAAAACGTATGCTACGTAGAGTGGTAATACTTATTACTTGTTAACTACTAATAAGTAAAAACAGATCAGCGGAGCTAACTTGTTAATGTAAGAGTTACAGAGACGGATAAGTCCAAAAGAAGAGCTCCGGATGTCAAAAACTGTTGAAAAAACTCAATGTAATCAATACGGGTTTTGACCTCACCACGAAAGTAAAAATGAGTATGAATTTTGACCTGACCACGAATAATCTAACTAATAATACCAATAATGTAGCGACTTATAAATATGATCACGTTTTTATCTTCCAAGTCAGACCAGAGATAGCTCATTAATGTATATATAGTTTAATAGTTGTATATAATTTTCCGCACTGTTTTACCTTTTGGAAAATGTATTTATTATTAGTTGACGCTGGACTTATTTGCGTCACCAGCAAACAATTGTGACCTTAGAAAGGGTCAAAGGGAGGTTTGAAAAAGTCGCCCATCTTTCCGTAGTAGCGTATTTTGAGGTTCATCTAACTGAAACAAGGGTTTGCGATTCTTTTAATCGTTAAGCCTAACGACCGAATAATTAAAGTGTATATATATAAGATTGGGACAACACATTTTATGTGTGTCAGACGAAGCTATGAGACTATTATATCCATAAACCTATCTATTCTTCTATATCAAAATTCGAATTTATAACCTTGTTTTCTGATAATTTAACCTTTTATGTGTGTTCATCGACAACAGATTTTTATATTTCTTTCACTAACCCACTTTGTAATCATGTCTTCTTATAATTTTCGAATATCACAAAAGGATTGAAAATGATGTTTTATAATTGTAAAAGAAAAGCTTATTAATTGAGAGTGTGACTTATAAACCAAAAGAAAAGTAAATAAAGCGACTCATTGACTTTTGGGAAGTTTTTACAATTCAAACTGCAGGAATTGTGAATACGTCGACCACCCACTTTGATTAGATTCAGTACGTTCAAACTGATTTTGTTAAAGATCATGTCATTATATATACTGTTTCCACAATCGTATAGACAATGGTTTGTTCGTAATAATGTCAATGATGTTACTACCCTGCTAAATTCGGTAGGTAGCATGACAGCATGTTGTTAACAAGAACATCTTTAAAGGATATATACTATCTAACACAAAAGTTAACTTACAAAGAGTTGGATAACCTCTTTTCACTTTGCTGTTTTTTTCTTTGTTTGACATTTTAGCTACTAACCTCAGTCCATTTCCACCAATATAATACTAGTAAATGGTCTAACAAATAAGACTAAGAACTACGATAATACCATCTTGTTATATATTTTAGTCATCATATGAAAATAAACTACCTTTTGCAAGTTTGAGCTAAACTAGTAAGTATTTTTTTAAGTAGAAAAAGTTAAGTATTTAAAAAAAATGAATTAGAGATTATAGATACGACGACAACATTTAGTTCAATAATTGGCTAGCTATGTTTAGTTTAAAATCTATGCCTATCTGTATTTGTGCTAACCATTTTATATGCATGAAACTTCTGTCTCATGATCCTAATTAATCACTGTTTAATTGTCTTAAACATAAGTAATTTTTTTTCTTATAAATCGTACTTTTCTTATCTACTCGTATCGAGCTTTAATTTCTATACTGATTATTTGCATTATGATTTGTTTTTGGTAAATCAGTATTCAATTACATTATAGTTATAGATAGGAATGGACACTTTACCCGATATCCGAAGTGGCATCCGAATCCGACCCGAAAAATCCGAACCAAAATCCGAACCGAAGTAGCAAAATATCCGAACGAGTATTGAATTATGAGAGATCGGATATCCGAACCCAAACGGGTAATACCCGAACCCGAATGGATATCCGAAGATAACCAAACTTATGTACCATTAACCATATATTCATAGTTAATTTTATTCAAAATATTTATATTAATTATACACATGGTTCAAAATTAGATAATATTACATATAATTGCAAGAAATGTGAGTTTTTACTCACTTAAAATGCTTAAAATACATGTCTAAATTTTTGTTTCATGCATTAACAAAAGCTACAGTTAAAATTTTAAAACAATAATCAAATTACTATCTTTTATTTTTAAGATTTTATCTTCAAATCATTCAATGTATTAAAAATAAAATATCAGTAAGTAAAAATTACATTTTAAATAGAAAAAAACTTGAAAAATGAAAAAGTTAATTTTTTCGCAAAATCTAAATATCCGAAAATCAGATCCGAAATAACCGAACCCGAATTAAAAATACCCGAACCCGACCCGAAGTATAGAAATACCCGAACGGGTTTTATACTCCTATATTGAAATACCCGAAAATCCGAAATACCCGATCCGAACCCGAACGGGTATCCGAACGCCCACCCCTAATTATACACATGTTTATTTTATTCTACATTAACCAGAAAACCATATGGTGTATATTTTATTTTATTTTTGACTAAGAGGATGATATATTTTTCTTACCTGCTTGTAGAAAACTTATCAGATGGTTTGATTTCTACTGCAAGTCTTGCTTTTCCTATAACTTGTACAAAACTTTATCAAAGTCCACAAGGTCGAAAGTTGCTTATATGTCTTTCAATCAAATCAGTGTAAACCAGATTGTCTCGTCATTCCCAAAGCAACAAAAGAAAAACAAAAAAAAAACATTTGCGTCTAACCCCACCACAGCAAACTGAGGCCGCCAGCAAAAGATACCAAAATCTCATGACCCTTATAATGAGAGTCAGGTCTTTTGAGACTTCTTCATCTCACTGTCCATCGAACCTTTAGTGATCTTTCTGCACGTTAAGCTATATTACCACTGAAGACAAAAAAACAAATTCTTTTAAAAAAAAAAAAGGCAAAAAGAAAATTTATAAAATATAAAAACCGAAGGAGAGGAAAAGTACATCGATATCAAATTCTATTAAATATATTATTAATTTTCTTCAACTTGGTAATGTGCCTTGCTAGTCAAAGAACACTGTGTCTTAGTTTGTGTGTTTTGTACTTTATCAGAGAGAGAGAGACATTTCTTCTTCTTCTCATCGTTCTTTAGTTGCCTCTCGTATCTCATCAACACCCATCATCTCTCTCTCTCTTATATTCTTCTTCTTCTTTACTCTGTTTCTTGATAACTCTGTTCAACACAAACACAGTTCAAGAAGCAACTTATTATCAGAAAAAGGCAAACACCAGTACGTTCTAGAAATGGGTTCTTGCCTCAGCTCTCGTGTCAACAGTATGTTCTCTGCAAACTTCTAAAAAGTTTCCATTTTTTTTTTTGTTTGTAAAACTTTTCCCCGGAAAAAAAGTTGAGAACGTTCTTTCAGATTCGATCTCTCATGAGTTAAATCAATGATGGGTTTTAAGAAAAAGGAACGAACTTTTCAAGAACTAAGTTAAAAGTTTCCACCTTTTTTTCTTTTCTCCTCGGTTTTGACTTTGGTCAACGCTTCTTCGTGTGTGTTCTGCAGATAAGAGCAGTGGTCTCTACGACCTTCACCTCTCGAGTGTCCAATCGTCATCAACGGCGGCTCATAGGAGAGAAGGAGAGATACTTAGCAAGGCCAACGTCAAAAACTTCGACTTCAACGAACTCAAACTCGCGACCAGAAACTTCAGATCGGACTCTGTTGTCGGAGAAGGAGGGTTCGGAACTGTCTATAGAGGTTGGATCGACGAGACAACTCTCACTCCGACTAAATCTAGCTCCGGTCTTGTAATTGCTGTCAAGTGTCTCAACACTGATGGTCACCAAGGTCACCGAGAATGGCTGGTAACACAACAGTACTGTTCTTGTTTATGTCTCTCTAATCTCAAACGTTAATTATCTGACTTTGTGTGTGTTTTGGTGTGAAATTCAGACAGAGATTAACTACTTGGGGCAGTTAAGTCACCCGAACTTAGTTAAACTGATTGGTTACTGCCTGGAAGATGAGCAAAGACTTCTTGTGTATGAGTTCATGCACAAGGGTAGTCTTGAGGATCATCTGTTCACAAGTGAGTCATAGATCAAATTTTTTTTTTAATTGAGACTCTTGTAGGAGATTTGTTTGTTCTTATGTTTTGAATTGGTTTTGAAGGAGCTGGTGTGAAGTGTAATCCTCTCTCTTGGACCTTACGAGTTAAGGTTGCGCTTGATGCAGCTAAAGGTCTAGCTTTCCTTCATAGTGACCCTGTTAAAGTCATATACCGAGACATCAAGGCCTCCAACATCTTGCTCGACTCGGTATACAACAGCTCTTTTTCGAATAAAAGTCTCTTTGTTCTTTTTAATCAATAGACTTAACTTGGTTTGTATTGTATTGTACTGTATCGACAACAGGACTTCAATGGAAAACTTTCAGACTTTGGGTTAGCGAGGGACGGTCCAATGGGAGAAACAAGCTATGTTAGTACAAGAGTCATGGGTACATTTGGCTATGCTGCTCCTGAGTATGTGTCCACAGGTACATTTCATCAATTTATCAGATACAAATTGTTACTAAGATGATGCAATCAATTGTTGGATAATGAAACACTTTGTTTTAGTTAATGTAAGAGTTTCATGTTTAGTTCTTTTTTTAATTTTAATTTTAATTTTTACATGTTTAGTTCTTGTTTTCATACTGTTATATTTTTTTCTGTCCCTTTTTCAGGTCACTTGAATGCTAGAAGCGACGTGTACAGTTTCGGGGTTGTGCTTCTAGAACTACTATCAGGAAGGCGAGCATTGGACCATAACCGACCAGCCAGGGAGAACAACCTTGTGGACTGGGCTAGACCGTACCTCACAAGCAGGCGAAAGGTTCTACTAATTGTGGACTCTCGTCTTGAGTCACAGTACAAACCTGAAGAGGCAGTGAGATTGGCAAGCATTGCTGTGCAGTGCATCTCGTCTGAACCCAAGTCAAGACCGACCATGGACCAAGTGGTCAGAGCCTTGTTACAACTGCAGGAAAGTATGGCTAAACGGGCTAAAGTTGATCCGGGTAAAGATACCAAGAAGGTTGTGGGAGTGAAAACGGAAGACAAGGACCAGAAAAAGGGATTTAACAAAAAGACTGTTGGTTTGTAGTAGGTAGATGATGTATGTGGTTTATTTACTGTGGTTAGGGTCTCATGTCTACTCGTGTGTTGTTGTAATATTGCGTGTAGTGAATTTGTAACACTGGTTGTTGTAGTTTTGCTCCTGAAATACTGATTTGGAGATTGTTTTTTCTTCTTCTTGTTTTCTCTGTCTATTTGATTAGATACATAGTTACATTTTGATTTACTATGTCATCATCTCGTACAAATTTTTGTTTTTATACCTTTATCTCTCTTTTTGCAAACATGGTTTACATTTTTGTCAAACTCTTTTTGCATCTAATCGGCAAGTATAGATGCAGACAGGACCGGTCTAACATTTTTTAAAAATTCATAATGTTCTACACTTAAATAAAAGTGTGCATTTATTCTCTATATGATTTTTTATACTGCTAAAATTGCCGCTACCACGTCCACACCGTAACCACTGGTACTGGAAAGCTGGTATTGTATAGGTGGGATTCTTTATTATTAGAGAACGCTAAAGAACAAATGAATTTGAGAGAAATTTTGTTTATACTAACTCATCACGTTATGCATGTTCTTTTCGTTTTTTTCGTGTGAATAATATATGGTAGAGAATCCTTTTCGGTAGGTATGGTGATTCTTCATTGAGAAGTAGTTGTCAAAGGAATGGAATATGCTGGGGATGTATTCAGGGCCAAAATGATGACCAGATTAATGTTTTCTTTTGCAGCCCTTGTTGTTTGTAGAAGAAGATATCTTAAAAGCGGTTGGTGTGGTACATGTTGTTAAAATATCATTTCAGTTAACATAATAAAAGTGTAAGTTTTACATTGGATATGTGTTTACCTAAGCTAGAAATTTGCAAGCATACTCTATTTTTTTTTAAAAAAGGAAGCAAGAAACTCGTACATCTGAGAATAGATTCACCATCGTATTATAACATTGGCAACGCTTAATTATCCTTCTGGTTTGTAACAAGGGTTACATATCTAACTAATCAACAATTATTAGCTTACTATCCTTTTACTTTCACGAAACACTTCGGCTACATGACATGTTGTGAACGAAGATGTCTTTTAGTAGTTTTTGTTTGTTTGTTGCAAAACTCTGTTTCATAGCAATTTCTGCAGATAGTTTTTCTTTTTAAGAAAACTTTCTCAAGTCTAAAGTGGTTAAAATTTCAACTCTAAAATATTTTCAATCGGGATTTGATTCTATCTCTCCCAAATTTACATTAAAATGGTCTACTATAATAAATTCGTTGATCAAAAACTATTTTTCGTGTGGCCTTTGAGAGGTTTGGAGCTGTAAGAGATGTCTATATCCCTAGAGACTATTACTCAGGGTGAGCCTTGTTCCTTACTCTTATGTCCTGATGCAATGAGTCTGACTTCGATTTGGTTAAATCTTTATAGATAGACTAGTTATGACTTATGTACTGATTAGTATATGATTCTTCCTTTGTGATTTGAGTCATTTTGATTATGAATGATAGAGAAGGTGTTATGCTAAAAGAAAGCGTGTTCATAATGTCAAGGTGTGCAAAAAAAAAGAAGGAAAAAACTGCGTTTAATTTCTTTCTTTTTGTTTCTATTTACTCCACTTAATGTTGGAGCTAAGTTCTGGAGGTGAGAACTGACAAAGAGACCAGACCCTTTAGGTCTTGAGCTTTCTGTTTTTGGATTGCTTTTTTTCCATAGTAAAATTAAATGTTGGAATGATTTCTCGAGGGGGTATGTTGGCTTGAAGTTAAAACAAGACCAAGCCCCACATTTGATGAAGCCCTCGTGAATATAGTGTTTTAGCTTATTGATCCCAAAGGATATTAAGAGTGAAGTAGCGAAGAAATGTTATATGCATATGCTGCTGGGGAGGCTCAAAGAAGCATGAACAGGAGGGTTTTTTTGTTGGGAGAGAGATAACTGTGGTTGTTGCTTCCGAGTCTAGGCAAAAGGCCTGAGGAAATGCGTGTGAAGACTACAGGACTCGTAGCAGGTATGAATGTTTCCATATTCTGATTGCTTAAGCAAAGAAGTTTATTGTTTATATACACTGAAATAATCACAATGATCTGTTTCAACTTTTCAGGGAACCTTCTGGCTCTATAGGTCGTTCTCATGGTTAGTGATTTTCTCTTTGACTATGCACTTTATGAATGTGCTTCAATAGCCAGATTTTGAACGTATATGATCAGTTTAGATTGTTTTGCACTTGTTTGTGTTCACAGCTTGAGTATGTCTGTTTGTTTGGTCACAGGACAGTCTCGTTCACATTCAATATCTAGATCACGTTCTCCACGTCGTCCATCGGACGCTAGAAGGAGCAGGCACCGATCAAGGTCATACAACGTTTCATTACTTTTACCATTTTTTACATTTTTTCTGAAGTCTAATATGATTTACATGATAGTAATACATACAGGTCTTATTCTTCAGCACCAAGAAGAAGAGGAGCAGACTATTCAGCATCTACAAGGAGAAGACATGAGGAACGTCCACGGTCACCACCAAGAGGTCCTCCTCCTAGAGGAGAAGAAGATGGAAAATACAGTCGCAGGTCTTATTCCCCTGGCTATGAAGGTGGTGCTGCCCCAGACCAGGACAGAAATGGAGACGATGAGATTAGAGAGTAAGTGAGGAGACATCACTGTGTCGGATTAGTGACTAAGTGAAAGAGTCAGTGTTTGGACATTGATTGGTCTCTTTTTTTTTAAATAGGAAACAGAGGAGCTATGAACCAGATGAAAGACGACGTGGGGGAAGAGCGGTTTCAAGGTCGCCATCTGGATCCAGGTCCAGATCTGTGGAGGCATCTCCAAGATGGAACATGTTACAAAAGCCTCTTGTCTCTCAGACCAAACTAATGTGCTCTGTTTCTCTAGTCGTGGTCTCTGTGTCCTTAAAAACTCATTCCTCTGGCTTGTTAAAGAATATATTTGTGTTGTGATGTGATTTGATGTGATGATGCTAGAGACCTTTCTCAATCTGTGAGTTTTTATATTTTAATATTTGTATGAAGTTTGGTTAAGCTTTTATTTAAGCACTGGTATAGAAGTAAAAGGCATTATGATGTTTCTTAGGTCTATTTTGGACAAAAGTCCAAGACTTCGGTTCTTCTTTTGGTTGGTTAGTACTCAGTTTTCAAGGAGCCAATCATCATACGTTTGGTTGGTTATTAGTTATTACTCATTTTCCAAGCAGCCAATCATCATACGTAAACCGGTGCTCGAAATACGGGTTAATATGGTTATTTATTTTGGTTGAGCGGGCCAGATTACATAGGTTAGGCGCTCTACTTAATGGTTTGTTTCGGTCTGGTATAAGTCTTTGGAACCACGACGCCGGTTGTATTTGAAATAGGAAAATAAATAAAGAATAGTAATAAATAATGTGAACGAGTTCTGTATTTGAGGACTTTCTCTTACACAACCACTTGTTCATTGTGTCTCACAAGATTTCATCATCTTCTTTCTTGGTTTAGAAATCTTCAAACAAACCCAATATTTTCTTTCAAAAAGCTCTCGAGAGACAGAGATGGCTGTGGGAATCCTCGAGGTTGATCTGATCAGTGGGAAAGGTCTCAAACGATCTGAATTATTTGGTAAATTTTTTAATTTATATTTCTTATCTCATTCAGATATGTTATCTCTTTATTTTGGTTTGTTCCTGGCTTTTAGTTTGACATAATTTGATGTTTAATTCCTTTGAAGGTAAGATAGATCCGTATGTTGAGATCCATTACAAAGGACAAACCCGCAAAAGCAGCGTTGATAAAGGTATAAAATTAACTCACGTAATACATTCTCTCCATATACTCCAGATCTCAGCTTTTTAGATTGACTTTCATGCGCCACCAGACTAGTTCTCCATGATTATTATTATTTAGTATTAGAAATAGTTTTACTAGTATTAACTTTTTTAAAAAATCACTAGGACTCCAGAAATATACAAAATGCGAAAATCTTTTCTTGGAGGAAACAAATTGTCACATGCTGGTAACTCGATTTACAATGGTTGTAGGCTTTTTGTGTTAATAACAGTAATATATTAATGGTTGTAGTTCCTTTAGAAGGTGGTGGTATTTGATTTTGAACCAGCCATGTATAAGATGTAAAACGTGTTAAAAATATAACTTGATCAAACGAAGTCATTAGTTAATCACCTAATCTACAAAACTAGTATATTAATTGTATTTTTGTTTCCAAATATTCTGTGATCATCAACATTTGTTATATCAGTAAAAAAAAACATTTGTTATCTCAAATATTTATGGTATATTTTTTATTTCGCTGTTCGTCATTATGCTACTTAATATTTGCAAAATTTAGAGGTAACTTGTAAGTTTTCTTTTCTTGTATGGTTTAAATCTTGAAAATTGTTGTTTGGAGCTTTCTTGTGAAAGTAGTCATTGTAGGTAGTGTGAGATTGTCTGGTCAACCTCATTTTTAACTAATTATCAGTATACCAAACTTCGTATTACAACTTACATAAAAATGGTTACTAAATACTATAATTTCCTTCTGGAAATAAGATAAAAAGAATAATCTTTCAATACAATATAATGATCACATAGACCTTCATACAAGACGTTGTTCAAAAAAAAAAAAGACCTTCATACAAGATATTTGTGTTATTTTAATGGAAAAGATGGAGGTAGAAATCCTACATGGAATGAGAAACTGAAATGGAGAGCAGAGTTTCCTGGCTCCGGCGGCGACTACAAACTCATTGTCAAAGTCATGGACCATGATACTTTCTCCGCCGACGATCCCATCGGCGAAGCTACGTAAGTATCATGCATATAGTATACACACTAAACTTTGCTTATGCACTTGACTGAAGTAAAAGTAAAATAAAAATGAATAAACAGAATATATGTGAAAGAGTTATTGGAAATGGGAGTGGAGAAAGGAACGGCTGAGCTAAGGCCGACCAAGTACAATGTTGTTGACACCGATCTCTCATTTGTCGGCGAGATTCTCCTTGGAGTTTCTTACTCTGTTATGGTTATTACTCTTTTTTTTTTTCTTTATCTACTTTTTCTAACTTTGTTTACCATATTATTGAGGCTCTTACATTTCTTTTTTTGGGAATATTCAGCAAGACAGAGGAATCGATGGAGAAGAGTTTGGTGGATGGAAGCATAGCCAGTTTGATTAATTTCTCCTTTAGATTGCTCGCTTATACTTTCCGGGTTTTACATTTAGTGTGAACACATTAAGCATTTCTTAATTTCAACAAAAAGAACTATTAACACATATTGTATGTCATTTGTGTGTTGTGGTGAATCTCATTGCATTTAATTTTACTATTCAAGAAAGTGTAAAACGGTGAGCCAAAGATGACTCTGCGCCTGCCGCATAAAAATACTTGAGCATATATCTAGATTGATATATTAGAGCAATCCCAATGAGGGGGTTTTCACAAGAATTCTAACATATAAAGTAAAACATTTTAATCAAATATTGTTTGATGCTCTCAAAATCATCAGATCTCCTTCTGAAATTATTGAAATGAAATATTTTAAGGAGTTCTGATTATGAAAATTCCTTAATAAAATACAAATATTTATAGATGCATATAGCTAAAATACTCTGTTTGAGACATCTTTATTGGAGTTGTTTTATGCAGTCTGAAATTTACAAAATATAAAAGTAAATTAAATAAAATATATGAATTTTACCAGTTTACAATACCGTGAAGAAAACACTAAATAAAATATATGATTTAGAAATCTTTATTTTAAGTTACATGGATTTAAAACAAGAAGTTTATTTCCAAAAACCAATTACATGTTTTAGATTTAAAAAAAATTATATTTCCAAAAACAAGTTACATTGATCTAAAACAAATATTATTTCAAAATGTAAGATTTGTGCAAAGTCAACGTTAAAAATGTATAAAATTAACTTATTAATTCTATTTTCTCCATATCCTCCAAATCTACAAGACATGGTTCGTCTATGAAAGGATTTCCTATCTTCTCTAGTATTACATTGTCGCCCCATTCCGGATGAACTCTATTATGAAAAAAGAGTAGTGCATGGCCATCTCCACAAACTCCAATGATACATGCAATTGATTTAGAATAACTTACTTGATTTTCTCTTCCTCTTCTTCAATCATTCTTGTAAGTCCATCAATAATGTCTTTCTCTTCAAACCTTGATGTGAATTATTCTAAGTAAATCTTCTTATGTTTCTCCATGTTTAAGTAGAGTCAAGTAGTGAAAATGGACCAGTTCTCCAATTATCATAAGCCACCAAGTTCCAATTGGTTTATTTCTTTCCCAAGACAAGAGTTCGGAATCAAAAAACCAATTAAATGTTTTGGATTTAAAACAAAAAAAAACATTTCCAAAAACAAATTAAATAGATCTAAAACAAATTTATCTCCAAATATAAAATTTATGCATAATCAACGTTAATAGATGTATAAAATTAACTTAATAATTCTATTCTCTCCATATTTCTCCAAATCTTAGCATTTTATTAGCCTTTTTAGTTTGATTTCTTTCATTTCATGTACCAAACTAGTTCTCCATTATCATATTAATATTGTTCTAATTTTTTCAAATAATTACTAGGAGTTCAAAAAGATTTTACTCAATCTTTAAAAACAAAAACAAAAAAAATTACTCAAACTTAAGAAAAAAACACATTAAACTTGAATGTAAAAGTAAGCTTACCCATTTATAAACATGTATTGAAGAAAAAGTCGATCCATTAGGCGCACACTCTCTCCTTACCACCCTTCTCTATAGTGCTATTTGAAAACCTTCTAACTTCTCCCCAATAGAAAGCCTATGTTAAATTTTGTCCCATTTTGAGCAATTCTTCTTTTAAAACTAGAGTGTACCCACAAATTATGTTCCCTCATCCACTGTTATCAACCCTCCACACACCTTCCGTCTCAGTAGGAATCAACATCGGGTATGACCTAAAATAATGCTGATGTTCGAACAGTATGTCCTATTCCGCAGTAGCAATCCATTGAGTCCGTGAAGAATGCAGTCTCGCATTGACAACTGCAATGTGATCCTATTAGTATTATGATTTATCTATCGAGGCAATCATTGTTCATGATAAACGAGTATCTAGATATCGTCTTTAATTATGGATATTTGTGTTATTTTAATGGGAAATACAGAGGTAGAAATCCCTCATGGAATGAGAAAGTCAAATAGAGAGAAGAGTTTCCAGGCTCTGACACTGACTATAAACTCATTGTCAAAGTCATGTACCATGATAAGTTCTACGTAAGCATCATATACACTAAACTCTGCTTATGCACTTAACTGAAATAAAAAACAATAATATGTAATGAATAAAATTTACAGACATGTATCAAAAATAAAAATGTTATGAAACAAGAGTTTGGTAACGTATTACATTCATCACATGGTGGCGACATATAGTAAGTATATGACGAAAAAGAAAGTAAAACTCAATTTTGCTCAACCATGAAATTAGCAATCCTGTTCAACAGGTTTAAACCGAAAACCGTTTCTTCGCAGTTGATCTTAACTGTTAAGTTCAGATCTTCATCGCATTTACCTTCCACTGTGATGGTAATCAAAAGAGGGATCTCACTGCTCAAGATTTTGCTGCTGAATCTCAAACGCAGCCCAGTTGCATCTTCAAGTGTGTTTGCAACTGGCAAATCCACAGATACAAGGTGTAGATTTGAGTTGCTAAGCACCTTCAGCGTTATAGACTCGCAGATGCTAAGAAACTTGTCTTTCCCATTCTCCATTCTTGTGTCTCTGACATGATCTGTGAACGTGCACCTACCAAAAGCCATGATAGGTTAGAGAAGATCAATATGGTCGAAGTTATGATTAAGAAGAGAAAGAGCTGTAACCTTCGACTATACTCGAACATTCCAGGTAACCGAGATTCTGTGGCTAAGAACTCCTCGATGGGTATTGGAAACGGTTTGACAAGGTAACCGAGATCAGGTCGTAACTTGACAGGAACCTTCTTGCCATTGTAGTGTAAGCTTAACCTCATGGGAAGCAGGTGGTGATGAAACCTAACCTGGATATGCCTCTTTGCACTCTGACCTGGTTCAAGGCAACTGATTTCCTCCATTGGGATTAGTGTTGGCAAATTGTTGAAAGATGCGCTGCAAAATGAGATAATCAGAAAAAAATTAACATGAGAACTTGTCTTTTCATGTCAGCTCAGAAAGCAGGTTTTGTAAATCAATTGAGCATAATGAAAGTAAAACTCACTTTGCTTTACCCACCAAAGTCTGTTCAGCTGAGTCTGATACTTTCATGGCTTCTTCATCCTCCAAGTTAACCTCAACGATAGGTTCTTTCGAACTGTTCTCAAACAGAACTTCTACACAAACGTGTAACGGAGATACAGTGGAGACTTCGGATAAAAAGGTATAGTCTATCTTCAAGCCACTGCCATTTCCAGGGTCTAAGAGAGTATAGGTTTTAGGCTTTACACTGTTTCCGATATTACCAATGGATATTTTGGCATAAGAGCTCTGATTCCTATCTAGTGCAGATGGAGTTTGATTTGATGTGCTAGACTCCTCGTCTAACCACAGATCCAGGGCTCTTTTTGACCTTAGTTCTTCCTGGTCAGTGGAAACGCTAATCTCTGAAAATTGAATTAAAGGATCATTTGCATCGTTGGCCTCATTTCTTTCATCACCATCACTGCTGAATTCTGAACCGTTATATGATTCAGAATCATATTCAGAAGAGCCATCCTCATCCACTGTTTCAGAAGATTCCTGAGAACCATTAAAATCATCTCTGGCCTCTCTTTGTCTGTTAGAATCTAACAGCTGATCATGTTCTTCAAAGACAAAACTACAGGGCTTTGGAAGGGGTTCGTATCCAGGAGCCGCATGAAGAACTATCTGCGACAGAGATCCAGGAAGATAGAAACGGCTGTGCAGGGCTAAAGGTGAAAAGGGCTTCAGCTTTCTTCCAAAGACATGTTCCACAACATGCTCAGCGATAGGAGCAATATTTTCTTGTGATGCCACGCTGTCTTCTGCTGGCTCATGACAAGCTAATTTGTATGACAGCATTTTCTTGAGGAAACGAGTTCGATCACGAACATCATAGTTTAAGTCACATTCTCCCAATTCAAGCACATAAAGCACAATCCTTTTCAACATCTGAAAATCGTCGACCTCTGTACTTATTAGAACCTGCAAATATGAAAGGTAATTAGAAAATACTTGGTCAATATCTTTTCAGAACTGTACTGAGACGTGCCTAAGTAAAAAATACTTGGTCAATATCTTTGTAATATACTGAAGATAATTTCGCAGGACATAAAAGCAATCGGATGTAAGTCTTATACTATTAGCTAACAAATGGATCTGGTAATTTTCTGAAAGAAAAAGATGATCGTTCATATAGCACAACAAATGTAGATGGCATCTCGCATTAAATCATATAGCAAATCCTTCAACTGGTAAATGTATAGATATAATAGTGGTTATATTTAGGTTTCCTAAACAATATTGAACTCAGAAGAAGGGCCTTGAGGCAACCCCCCTAACTATACCTTAGCAGCAGTATTAAGAATCTGCAGTTTAGTCTCTGATGCCTCTGATTTAAAGCTCCATGCAAGGTACTTGGTTATTGTGGTCAGCATCTTCGGAATGATATGACCCAACGAGCAGTAGACACCTATCATCCAAATTATAGTTGCACGAGCAGCAGCTACCTTGACTGAATCCAGACTACGAAATAGTTGGATTATCACCTTCAAACAAGAACAATTTACAAAAATGTCAACAAAATATTTGAGATCATTATAATAGCTTGATAACGTTGAGATTCTTAATAAAGTGAATGAGCTGTATATACTTTCTCATGACTGAGGGGAGCTAGCTCTATGATAGTCTGAATTGACAACACGGCTTGCACCAACACTCCTGCTTCTCCATCCACTAACTCGAGATCGCCAGCAAAAGATTCTGCAACATTGTAAGAACTAATTTAACTTAACTGCAGAGTTTAACTAGTAAGTGCAATGGAAATGAATCATAACATACCTTGTCTAACTAATGCTAACAATCCATTAAGGCATGCAGTTGGAATTTCTGGCAGTCTTTTTGCGCACAAACCAATTGCTGCAACTGTATCTGCTGCAAATCTCCTGTCTGGATCTTTGATATAATCCTGGAAAAAGCTCACGATTACAAATTTCAGTCATGGACACAACATTTCTGCTAAAAAAAGAAGACAAAGATGAAGATCAATGTTCACGCAAACTTTCCAGAATGAACATGAAAGATCTATATCATATTAAGGATTAAGTATTACCTCGAACTCTCTCAAAATGGAAGAGATAGATGAAGTGGTCGCAATGAGAGAGAGCATCTCGAGCTTATGTGCTTTAACTTGATATGCATCTGATGAACAAATAAAGAAATCTTCGAAGTGTGGAGCAAAGAGAGAAGGGACTGCTTTGGCAAAAACTAGGATATTGCACAGGACCTGCCACAAAATATGAATGAATAACGCTCAGAGAGCAGACTGTATCACGCCTACACAGAAGTATGTAGAGTAAATGGGATGAATCAGATAAACATAAATAAAAGAATGGTTACCACATATTTTGAGGCAGTGGATGATCTAAGCAGAAACAGGAGCGGTTTAACAATCTTTTTAACATCTTCCAGAGGCGCCATTATCCACTGAACACCAGCTGCTGCTAGTACAACTGCACTATTGTTACTCCATAACAACGGGGATGTACACTGAAGCAGGATCTTAACATCTTCATTATCTCCAACAGATGTGGTCTCTTTCGTATCAAATGAAGATGGCTCCATATCCACGCAATTAGATCGTGACAGGTACTCGTCTGGACCTTCAATGTAACACTTAGATACAAGCCTGACAAGATTAGCATCCAACGAATCACTCTTATCACCATCCCCTTTATCACTGACCAGACCCTCCTTCTCGTAGAAGCTGTTACTTTCCAAACCATGTGAAGACAGCATCAACGATTCCCGTACAAGTCCATGCCTTGCAACAACGTAGCGCAAAAGAGTACCTATGAGTAGTATCTGACCCCACTCCTCCACGTCAGGAAGAATCTGGCACAACTTCTTATAGTTCTTCCCGATAACTCCGAAGTTATTTGGACAGATGGAGGTGAATGCCGCTGCCGCCGCTCCAACCACTCCTGGAGAGTGGTCATTCAACAATATCCCCACTAGCTGCATAAACAAAACCAACCGTATTCAAATCCTATAACTCATATCTATAAAAAGAAAGTATTTTGAACTAAACCTCTTCGATCGCAGGCGCGTGTTCTTCAAGGCGCAAATCGTGCAGCTTCGGAAGAGCATTGGCAGCGCATTTTCGAACATAAACGGCTGGATCTCTCGCGCATTTTCCCACAGCTGCAAGTGCAAGAGGCGCGATTACGTGTAAGCGAATCCCCGCCATTGTACGAAGCGCCCAAGCTCTGACCAAAGGGTTTGGATCTCCCAAGTCCTTCTGGAAGTAGTTGATCGATAGCAATGCTTCATTAGGACGCCTAACCAAAACCAAATGAAAGCTAATTTGTAAGTTACGTTCACTTATATATATGAACACATCACCAATGAACGAAGAAGTAATATATTATATTTATATGGTTTCACATACTTTTCAGCATAGTGTAGGAGATACAAGTAAACCAGCTTCTTCACTTCCGATGACTGTGACGCCACGTTCTTCACCACCTGTCGAATTGAAAGACGGTTTTATAAATCTGAGCTCTACTGATATTTCTAGGATTGTATTTCTAGGGTCATTCGACTGATATGGAATTGTATTGAATCGAAGGGATCATCAAATTAAGTAGGCGAAAAGGCACCTGAGGGAAGAAATTGGAGACGTCGAAGCCCTGAGCGATGAGAGCAAGGAGACGCTTGAGAGCTTCGCATTTCTCGGATTCGAACTTGCTATCGAGAAGTGGAGCGATGCTGACGTCTTCCGGATCGTCGTACAGGTGAGCGTCGGTGCCGATCCGGAGCACCGCGGCTGAGGCCTTGCTCAGAGTATCCGCCGTGGAACCAAACTGGTTGAACATCGGATCAAATCCACCTCCGGAAAATTCAGAAAATAACTAACCGAGAGAGACAGATACAGAGACGATGAATGATATGTAGATCGTATACCGGTTTGATTACCCAAACTAAGCCCATTCGTAGTGGGCTATTTTGTAACCCAAAGCTCATTAGAGTGGCTTTTTTTATAAAACCCAAGGCCCATCTTATAAATATGTATATTTATTTCCGTCTCTACCCCTTGCGCATAATTTAAGTTGCCGTCTTCTTCATCGATGTTCTGATTCGTTTCCTGTGATTTTCTGTTGCAAATGTTTTGGGCATGATATCAATACCGAAAACCTAGTATTTAGGTGTATAGTTACACTTGCAGTTCTTATTCGCCGCTAGCGAGTTGGTTCACTATCATTTATACATTACTACACTGTTTTGAAAAATTATAAAGGGTAAATGTAAATTTGTTTAGTCAAAAAAAAAAAAATGTAAATTTGTAATGGTGTAAAAACGGAAAAGGATAAACGAAAGGTCGGCCCAGTACCACGCCTACCAAAAAAATTACTCCCTCTGTTTCATAATACTTGATGTTTTAGAAAGATAATTTTGTTTCAAATTAGATGAAGTTCTGAGATTTTAAGGTTACTTTAACTTTATTGGAAACTGTTCAACCAATTAGATTTCACAGTTTTTTTATTATTAGTTAATTGATTTTAAAATTATATCTTTAAAATATTTTTTATTAAAAAGATATAATTTTCTTAATCTTTGTGCACTATGCTAAAACATCAAGTATTATGAAACAGAGGGAGTATAACATTTTCGGTGAGTAAACCTTTCAGTGACCAATGCATGAGTGATTACGGGAGTAAACCATTCATTGACCCAATGCATGAGTGAGTGATTGGTGTAGGTAATTATTAATGGGCGTGGAGTCGTGGACAAAGCTGGTAGTTCCGATGCTCATCTTCAGATAATTTAACTCCTCCATGTAGAGATACATTACTTTTTATATACGTCGATTCTTTCTCAGTCGAACAGTCTCTATAGTTCTCAAATCCCAAGCAAACAGTCTGATCAAGATACATTACTCTTTATATACGTCTGGTCACTTCTGATTTCATCTTCGGATTCTGGTTCTTCGTGAAACACCCATCACTTAACTCTCCACATTTTTAAGGTATTGTCGCGTTCCTTTCTTTTGTCTTTGGTTTTTGATTATTGATTATTTCTAATTCATTAGCTTAGTCCTAAAGGTGTTTTTGTGTGTGTTTTGTCTCCTTCTCAGATATGGACAGAATCAGTGTGTTGTCTGATGAACTGCTTATTAAGATATTAATGTTTGTTCCGACAAAAGTTGCTGCATCCACAAGCATCTTGTCGAAAAGGTGGGAGTATCTTTGGATGTGGTTGCCTAAACTTGATTACGATCATAGAGATTGTTCAAAGCCTGAATCCAAGAGGCTACAGTGTTTTCTTGACCATAATCTACCATTACATAGAGCTCCAGTTATTGAAAGCTTCCGTCTTGAATTAGATAGTTCACGTTTCAAACCGGAGTGTATCAAGATGTGGGTTGCAATAGCTGTTTCTCACTGCCTACGTAAGCTGGAGATAAGATATGAGTCTAAGTCAAACATTCTGCCGAGTAACATGTATATCTGCAAATCTCTCGTGGTCTTGAAACTGGGTGGTGATATCCTCTTGGATGTTCCTCGAATGGTTTCTCTTCCCTCTCTCAAAACTATGAAACTTCAAAGTGTGAGATTCTTCAATGAAGAAACTCTTCAGCGGCTTCTATCTAGTTGCCCAATTCTTGAAGACCTTGTGGTGGATTTACGTGAGGATGACACTACTCGAAAGTTGACTGTTGCTGTTCCATCTTTGCAGAGTTTGTCACTCTATATACCTAAGAGTCATGAGATAGATGGGTATGTGATAGTAACTCCGGCTGTAAAGTATTTCAAACTTGTGGATGATAATTACAAGAGTCACTACTGTTTGATTGAGCATATGCCTAACCTGATCGAGGCACATTTGGATGTCTCACTCCCTGATATCAAAAGTCTTATTGGATCAATCACATCTGTCAAGCGTCTTTCAATTTGTTCAGCGGTAATTATTTTCCCATTTATCGTTTCATTTATGTAATCATTTGTCAGTAATTTTAGTATTGTGTGCAGGCTATGTTTGATGAAGGCTTTGTCTTCAACCAGCTTGAGCATCTGGAGTTATGTATATGCAAAGATCATTCCTCCAATCAACTTTTCCGACTGCTCAAATCTTCTTTGATATTGCAAGAATTAAACCTTTACTCAATGGAAGTAAGTTTTTTGGTTTAACTTTGTATAGGGTCTGATGCACAACCAAGTGTCATTCTAATTCTTTTGTTTGATCTCAGGATCATTTTCCTCAATATATGGATTACTGGAATGAACCAAGTACTGTTCCTGAATGTCTGCTGTCTACTCTGCAAAATTTCAGCTGGTCGTTTTCGTTATACTCGGGAGAACCACCAGACAGAGATATTGTGATTTACATTTTGGAACATGCTGTTCACTTAAAGACTGCAACAATCTCGTCATATGAATGTGAAGTTCCAAAATTTGAGATGTTACAGGAGTTGGCACTTTCTTCTAGAGCTTCAACAGCATGCAAACTCATGTTTGAATGAGTACGTTATCATTAAAATTGGTCTTGCTCTTTTTCTTTTCTTTTTTTTTGGCCAATCGGCTTGCTCTTCTATTCCTTGTATTTGCTCGGACTCAGTTTCGTTTGTCGTCGACTCAGAAAAGTTGTTTTCTTCAATAACTTGTTTTTTCTATAATGTTAGGAGCTAAGTTATATAATCATTTTAATATTAATATGTTAAGGGTATGTATGTGTATAAAACCTTGTAACGGAAGAATAGAGACAAAAGAAAAATCTATGTACTGATGACAATGTTAGAGCCATAAGCCATTGAAAAAAAAGGATTTATTAGTGTATATGAATATGATCATGTAGTGTGTCTATCCATGCGAGTCTCGGTTGGAGTTGTATCAATATGATTCATGTTTAAAAGGAGATCCAGAGAAAACACCGAAGCACTTATTTTACTTAACAGAAAGGTAAATTATTTTTAAATGTTACAGATGGGTATGTGATAGAAACTCCTGCTTTAGAATATTTCAAACTTGTGGACCATAATTGTAATGATCACTACTGTTTGATTGAGAACATGCCTCACTTGGTCGAGGCGTATCTAGATGTTAATCTCACTGATTTGAAGAGTCTTATTGGATCAATCACATCTGTCAAGCGTCTTGCTATATGTTCAGAGGTGATCGATCGCTTTACTTTTTTTATCAACTCATTTTATGTAATCAAATGTTAGTAACTTTTTAAGTATTGTACGCAGACTATGCTTGATGAAGATTATATCTTCAACCAGCTTGAACGTTTGGAGGTATGTATATGCAAAGACCATTTCCCCAGTCAACTGTTACGGCTGCTCAAAGCTTCTTCCAACTTGCAAGGACTTCACATTTTTTTACATAGAGGATGTAAGTTTGTTTTATTAGAACTTTCAATTTTATTGGGTCTGACTACGCACAAAACCTAATTTATTTATGTTTTGTTTGATCTCAGGATCATGATCATATTCCTGATGGTATGGAAGACTGGAACCAACCAAGTACTGTGCCTGAATGTATGTGTCGAGTCTACATAGTCTCAGCTGGTCGATGTACAAAGGAGAACCACAAGAGAAAGATATTGCGATTTATATTTTGGAACATGCTCTTCACCTAAAGACTGCAACAATCAAGTCATCATCTGAATCGGATGTTCCAAAATTTGAGATGTTAAAGGAGTTGGCTCTTTCTTCTAGAGCTTCAGCAAAATGCAAACTCATGTTTAAATGAGTTTGTGATCGTTAAATCGTGTCTTGTTCTTCTATTCCTTGTGTGTTTACTCGGACTAGTTTCGTTTGTTTTCAATTCTGAAAACTTGTTTTCTAAGTAGAATTTTTATTTCTATATGTTGACAGCTAAGTTTTATGATCACTATAATATTTTGTGAGTGTCTAAATTCAGAACGGAGAAAACTTGTCATTAAAGAAAAGAGAATAAAGAAAAAGCATCTGGTGCATTGATGTATACAATGATGGAGGCTTGGAGTCTGAATTATTATTGATGGCAAAACTCATAAAACAGAGGATTGAAAGTTGACGAAGAAAATAGAACAAAAAAACAGAGCATTGAAAGTTATGTGATCAATTAGAACTTAGCAAAGCATCATTGTTCCATGAGTTAAATGAAAAATGGTTTTAGAACCCACTAACTACCAGGAGACGCAGAGATAATCAATGCTTCATTTGGACGCCTAAAGAAACCAAATGAGAGGTAATATGTAAGTTACACTCGCATACTTTTCAGCATAATGTAGTAATTACAAGTAAGAAGAAAGAAGAAGAAGGTTTAGAAATGTGAGGAAACAGAAGTAGAGAAAGACTAGGAATCCACATGGGAGAGAGGTTTTGAAGAAGAATCTGTGTTTACTCTCTCTGCTTCTACCCTTAGCTGGAAAACCAAGGGCTAATAAAGCTTTCTTCTTTAAGGTTTTGGATTTGCTTTTCTCAACTGTTTTGGCGTTGAGATATTTATCAGACATTGTCTCTCATTGGTAAGCAAGGTTATACTATTACTGCTGGGCATGAATTTAAAACTGATCATTGCCTATTTGGGACTAAAATCACAGTTGATGAACCGGATAGTATCTCTCATTCGATAGCGGGTTTCATTTTTTTAACCACCAGATTGTTTAACACTTATATAAATGGTGGTAAACTGTAAATCTGTAAAGGTGTAAAACGAAATAGGAGACGTGGAATCATCGGCCCATAAATGAGGCCCACCAGTGATTCACTAACCTAATTCATGAGTGACTGGAGTAGCCTGTGGCGCGTGTGGACGAAGCTTTGTATTTCCCGATGGACTCCCAATAACTTCTGTTAACTAGTTTCATAGCCCCCAGCATTATCGATACATCAAATATTTATGTATAAATGATTTTGTTATTTGAATAGGTTGTTGAATAGGTACAGGATTTTGTATTATTATTATTTGTGGAATTGTAAATAATGAGAAAATGAATTCTGAATTTGAATTTTGAAAGTGTTTTTTTTATTATTAGCCCGTATTGGGTCATAAATTATTTAGTTTAATATTAATTACATTTTTTATATATTAATTACATTTTGAGATTTTATTGGTTTAAAAATATAGAAAATATAAAATTACAAAAACCATGCATTAATAACTAAATAATAAGTGTGAAAATTATAAAATATAGGTTAATTTGAAACGGAGGGAGTATAACTCTATGCATGCAATGTTTGAATTTCTTTTAACTGGGAATGCAATTGAAAAATGGTTAAACTCAACAGACGTATAGCTTGACATTGCATGTTTAGTAGTGGTATTGTGTGTCATGTAAATGACAGGTTTTAAATGTGATCGAGGCTAGTAAATATAACGTGAAATCTTTTGAAACTTAAAATTAAGAAAATCTCATCCTCCGATGACTTACATTGGAGATAGGGTTGTCTTTTTAAAATAAGACATGAGAAAGTGGAAATATTAGAAATTCTTAAAAGAGTAAACGCATGGTAATTTAAAAAACAGACATGAGAAAGTGGACTTCTACAACCCGACTCTTGCAAATGAAATCAGCTTCATGTGTCTTCACCAAAGGCAGTAGATTAATTATTCACAAATTCTTGTCTACAATCCAAACACAACTTAATTTCATCTGGAACCTGGAATTTTACTTGTTCATTAGAGTTGGTAATGAACTTGTTGAGCCTCTCCTCTCCCATGGAGACAACTTTTTTTTTTAATGCCGTCTTTGGTGTCGATGCAGGAAAAAGGCTTATCCCATTGTGCCTTCTAAGCTGAAACCAGAGAGCATAATATGTAACGTCACTATAAGACTTAATATTAGTCAAACCTAAACATATAATGACTTGATACCTGGCTGTGAACTCTGAGATAGCTTGAAGGGTTGGGTCGAAATAAAATTTTGTTGCTGGCGTTGAGTTTAGGTATAGGTTACCTGCAGAAGCAATATTGTTTCGAACAGCATTAGGTGGGCCAACATTAGACGCCCCATAAGTAAATAAATGACAAACCATGATAATTACGATGACAAATGTGACAGTTTACAAACCTCCAAATATTTTGGGATTCATATATAGTGACCACCATGACAGACTGTGTCCTATCACCTGAGTTGATGAGACCCTTAAACATTGATGCAACATCATCCCACAAAGAGAGGTACACGACCACCCTCCTGTTATGCGTATGGAAATAAGTTACTACCATGCAAACAACATTTGTAAGAAAGCGTAACTAAAGAACGGTTTTGGTTACTTACGGTTCAATCAAAAACCAAACTCCTTGAACACCCCTGCCACAGGAGCAACGGAACCTCCTCCTCCTTGTCTGGGATGATGATATTTGCAAGAAGAACCGTACTTACACGTTCCCGTTCGCATAAAATGCTGATCAAAACCAAAAACAGAACAAAATAATCTAAAATTCACAGCTTTTATATGAAACCAAAGAAGACAAACTGAAACTGCATTGCTTTAAAGACAGAGATAGAGTATTACAAAACCTGACAAACCGGTTGTCCCATTCTCTCCGGTAAAGCTCCATCTCCTCCAACTCCTCCTCTCACACCTCCAACAACCTAAACACCAAACCAAGAGCTTTCAAAACCCCAATTCAACGATCTGATTCAAAAGTGGGAGACTTTATTTACCGCTCCACGATCTCGCGGGTGATTAAACCGAAATCTTGAACCGTACCCGCAAACGCCGCTCCACGATCAGGCTCATTTGATCGCTCCGGGTACGCTTCTCCTCCTCCTCCTCCTCCTCCTCCAGCTCTGCCGCCGCTTAACCCTAACCGCCACATCGAAGCTACAAAAAAACACGCATTTTATAAAAATAATATAATCCCCCTAAGATGAATCAAAGACGCTGCATTTACGTTACCTTCGACTCTGGTTTGGACTCCATGAGAGGTCCATTCAATCGACGGATCCGATCGCGGCTCTTCTTCACCGGCGCGACCGTACCGCTACATTTTTCCGACAAACCTCCTCACACACACAGACACACGAAAGGAACGATCTTTTTATGCTTCTGTCGGAATGTCTCAAAGCTCCAATCGGAGAATACTGTTGTCGGAATATCTGAGAGGAAAAACTTAGATCATGCTTTTGTTTCCACACCACTCTCTCTCCCTCTCTCTCTCTCTCTCAGTCGCTTGATCTCTGTACCTTCAAGCTACAAATTTTTTTGATTGAGTACTTAAGGAAGAGGAAGAGGAAGAGGAAGAGGAAGAGGGATCGAGTGATCTAAAGAACAGATATGTTGTGGGCCAAAATTCATAGAATCAGAACACAAATCACATACTTAAGCCTTTAAGCCCAGACAAAACACAGCCCATTAAAAAAAAAAGGACACGTGTCACATAGACAGGAGTGATACTCCCCTAGATTTAATCTCCCTTCATCGTTGCTCAAAAAAAAAAAAAATCTCTCTCTACATCTTCCTTCTCGTAGATTCACTGCTAATTAACTTCATCTTCTTTCTATGTCGATTCTTTCTCAGGCAACCTTGTCAATACAGTACTAACAAATGCTTTCCCAGTCTTCAGGTCACTATCAGTTATCTTCTGATTCTGCTTTCTAGTGGAACACTCATAACCTAACTATCCGGATTCTCTAAGGTTTTTTGTCGCATTCTTGTCTCTTTGGTTTCGCTTGTTAGTTACTAAATAGTTTTGTTACTGATGTTCTCTTCTGTTTTATGTCTAGATTTTGCCGACAGTACATTTGGGTTTGTTTATATGGACAGAATCAGTGGGCTGTCTGATGAACTGCTTCTTAAAATATTACTGTTGGTTCCGACGAAAGTTGCTGTATCAACTAGCGTTCTGTCGAAACGGTGGGAGTATCTTTGGATGTGGTTGCCTAAACTTAAGTACGGCCATAAACATTGTCCAGAGCTTGAATGCGAGAAGCTACGGTGTTTCCTTGACAGAAACCTGCCGTTACATAGAGCTCCGGTTATAGAAAGCTTCCGCCTTAAACTGTGTAATTTAATTTTTAAACCCGAGAATATCAATTTGTGGGTTTCAGTAGCTCTTTCTCACTCCCTACGTGAGCTGGATATAGTGTATAAGTCTGATCCGGATAAGCCAATCATATTACTGAGTAGCTTGTTTACTTGCGAATCTCTCGTGGTCTTGAAACTGGATGGCGATATCCTCTTGGATGTCCCTCGAATGGTCTCTCTTCTTCCCTCTCTGAAAACGTTGAAACTTGTATCCGTGATATACTTCAGCGAAGAAACTCTTCAACGGCTTCTATCTAGTTGCCCGATTCTTGAAGACCTAGCTGTGGATTTGCGTGATGATGACACTACGGTAAAGTTGATAGTTACTGTTCCATCTTTGCAGAGGTTGTCACTCTATATACCCCGTGATTATGTTATAGATGGGTATGTGATAGACACTCCTTCTTTAAAGTATTTCAAACTTGTGGATCATAACTATGAGAGCCACGAGTGTTTGATTGGCAACATGCCTTTCCTGGTCGAGGCATATGTAGATTGTTGTCGCCCTGATATCAATAGTCTTATTGGATCAATCACATTTGTCAAGCGTCTTGTTATATGTTTAGAGGTAATCACTTTTCCATTTATCTACTCGTTTTTATGTTTAGAGGTAATCACTAATTTTTAATAATGTGTGCAGACTATGCTTGATGAAGGTTTTGTCTTCAACCAGCTTGAACATCTGGAGGTATGTGTATGCAAAGACGAGTCCCCCAATCAACTTTTCAGGCTACTCAAAGCTTCTTCTAACTTGCTAGGACTACACCTTTTTAACATAGAGGATGTAAGCTTTGTTTATTAAATCTTTTTTTTTATTGTGACTGATGCACAACCTAGTTTCAGTCTAATTCTTTTGTTTGATCTAAGGTTCATGATAATAATCCTCATTGTATGGAAGACTGGAAAGTCTGGAATCGACCAAGTACTGTTCCTGATTATATCTTGTCTAATCTGCAAAGTCTCAAATGGTCGTCGTACACAGGAGAACCAAAGGAGAGAGATATTGTGGTTTACTTTCTGAAACATGCCGTTCACTTACAGACTGCAACAATCAAGTCATATCAGTGGGATGTTCCAAAACTGGAGATGATAAAGGAGTTGGCAGTTTCTTCTAGAGCTTCAACAGCATGCCAACTCATGTTTGATTGAGAGTATTTTGATCTTTTAAATTTGGTTTTTTTTTCTTCGGTTTCTTGTATTTGCTCGGACTCGTTTTGTTTTGTGGTCTTCAACTCCGAAAACTTGTTTTCTTCAGTAAAATTTTATTTCTGAGTTATATGATCACTTTAATATTTTTTATGGGTATTGACGTGTATAAATACAGATGAAAGAAATCTTTTAACTGAAGAAAAGAGAACAGAAAAGCACCTGATGTATACAATGTTGGAGCCACTGGAAAAAGGGATCTGTCGTGTATTTAATATGATCATGTATAATGATGAAGAAAAGAGAACCAAAAACAGATCATCTGTGCCTAGCTCTACACTACGTATTAGTCCCCATCTTTCCTGCGAACGTGATCGCATTTCACCATAAAATCGCCACTAGCGAATTGGTTCGTTATCACTTAATTCACCGCCGCACTGTTTTAATAAATTAAACTTTCACCCTAGATTGCACGGAAGCTTCATCGGATGTCTGCTTCCCGCTTCGGAATCGGAATCGGAATCTTGTGGAAGCTTACGGAATCTCGCTTCCAAAACGTTTCCAAACATTCTCCTTAAAAACACGTTAGAAGCTTACGATTCCGTTTTGGAATCACGCTTCCATTTTATTTTAGAACTCATTGTCATAATTCATAAAAATATAAATCATAGTTTTTAGTTTATATAAAATCCAAATTTTAATAATAATGAATTAAAGAGAATAGAAATATACAAATATTAAAATTAATACTATAAATTATCTTTATGCATTGATGTTTTTATTAAATATATAGCATATATTCAAATATATTATGTCAATAAATTTATTAAGTTTTAAAATAATTAATATCATAATTTATTTTAAACTTAATTTATGTGTATTTTTATAGTTTTAATATGAAATCATTTCAAAATTATTATAAATTAATAAATGCTTTATTTTAAGTTTAAATCATATGATTTTTAGTTCTAAATTATATAAATATTTCTTATATTTTAATATATATATATACATATATATGTATATATAGATATACACTTCCAACACGTACCCGCTTCCTGAATTTTTTAAAAATTTCGCTTCCGCGCTTCCATACGCTTCCGCTTCCACGTACCCGCTTCCGTTTCCATGTAACATAGCTTTCACCCAACATCCGTGCAAATAACTTTTCATTTTATAATTTTTGAGCTTAAAAAACTATATGATTTTTTGATTTTTTTTTGTTATTGAACTAATACATTATTTTTATATAAAAAGGTGAAAATTTTGGTGAGATTATTTATAACTTTTAAATATATTTTGTCATAATTAAAAATAAACATTGAGTTTAATTTAAAAAATTAAAGATTTCGAATAGCATATTTTGTAAATAGCACTTAAAGAAATGTTAGCTATATTCTATTATATTTTGTATATAATTATTTTAGATAATATAATTTTGTAACTTTAAAATAAATAAATAGATAATATATAGTTGTAAATATAAAATTTTAACACATGTTAACAATTTTATTTTATTTTATATAAAATATTACATAATTTGCAAATTTTATTCCTTTTAAATAGTGAATAATATTTTAATCTTTTAAAATGTTGAATACTATTTCATTTATTTATTTAAATGAAATTTATTTTTTAAATATGTTAATTTACCGATTTAGTATTATTCATATCTAATTCATATCATTCATATATTACTTTTATTTTAATATAATATAGACAATAATTATAAAATTTATTAAAAATAGCATAAAATTTTATTTTATTTTATAATAAACTTTATTTAAAATTAATAATAATAATAATATTATATTATTATTTACGAAATTATTAAAAATTATTTAATATTTTTGGTAAGATTTTGTTAGATTTTTCTCAATAAATTTATAATTTAATATCTTTGTAGTTATTAAGATTTTTTATAAATCTTATATATTCTATAAATTAATGTAAATAATCAAATATACGTAATTAAAAATGGTACTAGTGTAATTTTTTTATAATAGATAAAAATGGTATTTTTCTCTTTTTTTAACAGAGATGGTGAATCGCAAATTTTGTAAACGAAGGAGGAGCCAGAAGGGGATAGGGAAAAGTGCATATTCCAACCTGAACAATTTGGATCGTGCCAAATACAACCCGAACTAATGGTTAGTGCCAAATACGACCTGAACTCAATTAAAACTTTAAAAACCTACCCGAACTTTTTAAAACGTGCATAAATCTACATTGAAATATTATTAAAAAGTTGAAATTACATAAACTACTATTTTTTCATCGTATTAAATTTTAAAACTTTGGTGATAATTTTTTTCTGATTTATATAAATACATAACATGTTTTTACTTATTATATCTTCAATAAACTTATATCTTACTAAAATATAAATAATAAAATATTTATAATTACATGATCTTAAATATACTTAAAATTTTGAAGTTATTTATAAAAATTTCTTGTATAGATTATTTTTATTTTTAAAACTTAAGTGATTTTTTTTCAAAATTTATTATTATATATTTTAATATTTTGTTCAATTTTGAAAGGTAAAAGGTTCAAAATATATATAACTTCAAAATTTTTGAACAAAATATCAAAATATATAATAATAAATTTGAAAAAAAATCACTTAAGTTTTAAAAATAAAAATAATCTATACATTTTTTATTTATAAATAACTTTAAAATTTTAAGTATATCTAAGATAATTTAATTATAAATATTTTATTATTTATATTTTAGTAATATATAAGTTTATTGAAGATATAATAAGTAAAAACATGTTATGTATTTATATAAATCAGAAAAAATTATCACCAAAGTTTTAAAATTTAATACGATGAAAAAATAGTAGTTTATGTAATTTCAACTTTTTAATAATATTTCAATGTAGATTTATGCACGTTTTAAAAAGTTCGGGTAAGTTTTTAAAGTTTTAATTGAGTTCAGGTCGTATTTGGCACTAACCATTAGTTGGGGTTATATTTGGCACGATCCAAATTGTTCAGGTTGGAATATGCACTTTTCCCGAGCCAGAGGGAGGAGCCATGAAAGGTCGGCCCTTAATCAGGCCCATTAATACCCGGCCCACCAAAGATTTAGATCATTATTTTACGGTGAGTAAACCATTCGTTGAGCGTATTAATGGCGTTGACGAAACTTTTGGTAACCCCCGTTTCATCTTCCTTCTTGGGGACGATTCACTACTCTTTATATTTGTCGATCCCTTCTCAAGCCAACCCGTCTCTTCGGTACTAACAAATCCTTTCGCAATCTTCCGACTCTGTCTCCTTGGGAAACGCTCACTCATCATCTAACAATCCCGATTCTCTGAGGTTCTGTCACGTTCTTCTTTGAGTCTTTGGTTTCGCTTTTTTTACTAATCCGTGTGGTTGCTCAGTCTTTTAAAGTTGTTTGTTTTTGTTTTCTTTTTTCTTAGAAGAGATGGACAGAATCAGTAATTTGCCTGATGAACTGCTTGTTAGAATATTATCGTTTGTTCCGACGACAAAAGTAGCTGTCTCCACAAGCATCTTGTCCAAACGGTGGGAGGATCTTTGGATGTGGTTGCCTAAACTCGATTACGGTCGCAAAGATTGTCCAGTCTCTGAATGCGAGAGGCTACGGTCTTTCCTCGACAGGAAACTGCCCTTACATCGATCTCCGATCATCGAAAGCTTCCGTCTCGATTTGTCTAATTCGATCTTTAAACCGGAGAACATCAACACGTGGGTTGCAACTGCTCTCTCTCGCTGCCTACGTGAGCTGGATATCTCATTGCATGACGACACCGATCCGCATAAGTTTCTTCCAAACATACTCCCCACTAACTTGTTTACTTGCAAATCGCTCTCGATCTTGAAACTTTTTGGTGAGATCCTCTTGGACGTTCCTCCAGGGGTCTCTCTTCCTTCTCTGAAGACTCTGAAACTTCAGAGACTGAGATACTTCAACGAAGAGACTCTTCAACGCCTTCTATCAAACTGCCCGATTCTTGAAGATCTAGTGGTTGATTTACGTGAATTTTATGAGGAATCTGCGGGGATGGTGACTGTTGCTGTTCCATCTCTGCAGAGTTTGTCAATCTGTATACCCTATTATCAGGATCTAGATGGGTTTGTGATAGACACTCCTGCCTTAAAGTATTTCAAACTTATGGATCACAATATTATTGATCACTACTTTTTGATCGAGAAGATGCCTGACCTGATCGAGGCATATCTAGAAGTTACTTTTACTGATTTGAAGAGTATTTTTGGATCAATCGCATCTGTCAAGCGGCTTTCTATATGTTCAGAGGTAAATCATTTTCTAGTTATTATTAAAAAAAAAAATCATTTGTCAGTAATTTTATTATCGTGCGCAGGCTATTAAGAAGCTTGATGATGATGTTGTCTTCAACCAACTGGAACATCTGGAGGTATGTATATGCACACTGTTTGACTCGGCGGATCAACTTATCGAGCTGCTCAAAGCTTCTTCTAAGTTAAAGAGCCTAGGCATTTCCTTCTTTGATGTAAGTTTGTTTGTTAACTCTCTTTTTTTTTTCTTTTACGGTCTGATTCACAGTTTGGTCTTTTTTAAGTCTAATTTATTTGTTTTTGACATCAGCAACATGCCCCTTCTGGTATGGTTTTCTGGAATGAACCGACCACTGTTCCTGAATGTATATTGTCGAGTCTACAAAGTTTCAGCTGGTCCGAATACAGAGGAGAACCAGAAGAGAGAGATGTTGTGGTTTACATTCTCAAACATGCTCGCCACTTAGAGACTGCAACAATCAAGTCTTCAGAATTGTCGGGTGTTCCAAAATCTGAGATGTTGAAGGAGTTGGAGCTTTCTCCTAGAGCTTCAGCTACATGCCAACTCATGTTTGATTGAGTCTTTTGATCTTTAAAATTGGTCTTGTTCTTCAATTTCTTGTATTTGCTCGGACTCATTTCGTTTTGTCTTCACCTCTGAAAACTTGTTTTTCTACTTAAAATTGGTCTTGTTAGCCGACTATATTAAAAGTTAAGTATTCACCAAATGTGTTTCAAAAAAAAAAAAAATATATATATTCACCAAATATCTTAGTGAATAAAATAAATAGAAAATTTACATTATTTAAAGAGTTATTTAAGACTGTTTTACCTATTGAAAAAACGCTATCTTTTAGGTATTTGGTTTCCTCTCTTGCACGGCGGTGATTGTTGATCTGAGCTTTTATCTTTTAGTTTGTGTGATTTGCTTATTGTCGATCTTGACGATGGTTTCCAAAATAAAGGCAGAGGATGAGAAATCCTCAAAACTACTACGGTCTTTGATTCCCTCACTTCCTGAAGATGTCATCATTGACATCTTAGCGCGTTCATCAAGATTCGACTATCCAAAACTCTCCCTTGTTTCCAAGCACTTTCGATCACTCGTTGCTTCGCCTGATCTATACGCAAGAAGATCCTTGTTGGCATGCACGGAGACCTGTCTCTATGCTGTCCTCTATGACTATGATGCAAGCGACTTGGACTTGGATATGTGGTATATCCTCCGCCGGAAAGCCAACGGCAGTCGCTGCTTGGACCGTATCCCGATCCCCTCGACGCTTCCCGTTTTGGAAACATGTTCAGCATCCTCTGTGGAAATAGATTCGAGAATATATGTGTTTGGTGGGATTGATCGCCAAAATATGACCACAAATGCGTTTAGAATGGATTGTCGATTCCATACGTTGGAACCTCTCCCAAGCATACCTGTGCCTATGGCTAGTAGATTATCTTGCATCATCGACAAGAAAATATATGTAATTGGAAATTGCAATCGTTACCCAGACAAGGCTATGCTGGTGTTCGATATAGAAACACAAATGTGGGAGCATGTGGTGACTAAGCGTGAGATGACTCAAGTGCTCAGAGCAAGCAGTCGTTGTGTGGCGATGGCTGATAAAATATACACAGTGGATGGTTATAGAAGCTATGTGTACGAGCCAAAGGAAAGTAAATGGGAAATAGAAGATATGATGAGTTCTGAGTATTGGATGGATCCATGTGTGGTTGATAATGTATTGTACTACCATGATTGGTGTTCGAAAACCTTAAAAGCCTATGATCCAAATCACAAGTGTTGGCTATTGGTGGAAGGCTTGGAAGAATTGTTGGTGACAATATGTTCAAATTGGTCATATGCTTTGAACTACGGCGGGAATATTGCTTTGCTTTTCAGTAGAGCAAGTGATATTTGGTGTGCGGAGATTTCGCTGGAAAGACGTCAAGGAGGGAAGATTTGGGGTAAAGTTGAGTGGTGTGGTCATGTTCTGAATGGATATTTTGGAATTAGGAAATTTCTAGCTGTTACGGTTTAATGCATGCAACTCAACTTCATATATACATAACTTGTGTTTTATTTAAAATTATTATTATGTCCAGCTTCATCTAAATGCCTCGGTGAGCTCTTTCATTAAATCTAATCGACCATCTGAATGTCCAGATGGTTACATATTGGTTTGGATTTAAGTTTGTAATGCTACATTTAGTTCTCTGGTTCAGTTATTTCAAAATTCGTTTTATGTAACTAAATTCAGAGTGTGAATGAAAAACAAAAGAATTGTCTCTTGTTTTCTCTATATTTTCTGAAATCTTCTTTCATTGTGCTTGTCAAAACTACATGGTTTCATGTATATTTTGTGAATGTCTGCTGACTTTAATCAGGGAATCAGTTATGTTATGGTGCTTTTGTTTGTATTGCACTCTTAACAGTTCACTGATGTCTCTTAGACAGCTTGATGTGGATAACAATAAGTTGGCTAGTCTACCAAATAAATTCATGAAATTGTGTGTTTAAAATGATTTCTAACCTTGTAGATATGGTCTTGTTACGAGTTAAAACGTGTTTGTTTAGAGTCTTTTAACGAGTATTTTTTGGATACTGTTGTTTTGATTGATAAATCATGTTTTTTTCTTTTTTTTTTCTCTAAATCAACTTTTTTAAATCGCGTTTTTTTCTAAATGGGTCTTTTTTTCAATCACATTTTTTTTTTTTAAAATCATGTTTTTGATTTTTTTTTTTAAAAAAATCAAATTAATAAAAATAAAGAAACTGAATATTTCCAATTATTTTATTCTCATAATTTTCGGAACTGATTATTTTATCTTCTACTATACGTAGAATACATCAAATATGCTTGAAATCGAATTCTGCTAGTTTTAGATTTACAGTAAATGTGTATATTCTGATTTCTACAGGTTTTAGATTTATAGTAATGTTTAGATTTTGATTTCTACAGATTTTAGAACAATATGTTAAGCGCGGAATGTGTATACTAAACATTTTTAAATTACTATTATTTACGTAGAACACATATTTTAAATATAATAGATCCTACGAAAAAAATAGATTTCATTTTCTACTTCGTAAAATGTCAATTCTACTTTTTGTAGAACATAATATGGAATTATGATTTAAACATTTTTAGAATTGGAAAAAAACATCACTAAGTTATTTAACAGTCTTAATATTTTCCAAATTTTTTGTAAAACTATTTATTTTATTTATTTTACGAAAATACTAAAAGACATAAAAGAAGAAAATGGTATAAAATAGAAATTAACCTAACTAGACACTGTTATCATTTTTTGCTTAAAACAATTTTTCCTTTTAATAAATTGCAATTTTGTTAACGAAAAGAGGAGACATGCGCAAGGATCCACGCAGTGGTCAACAAAATATGGAGAGAAGGGGGAAAAGGGCAGCAAGTCGAAGTCTTTGAGGTCGATTCTACAACAATAAAGTTTCGAGTTCCAGATCCATCCATGAGAGCTCGAATCTTAAGAAGGGGTATGTGGAACATTGGCAATGTCCCACTAGTAGTAGCAAAGTGGACTCCAGAGGAGCTCAAGGAGAAACCTGCGATTCAAGCGATACCGATGTGGGTCTACTTGAAGAATGTTCCAATGGACATGTTCTCATGGCAAGGCCTGAGCTTTATCACTAGTGCGGTGGGACACCCGGTAAAGCTCCATCCTGAGACTGCATCTTGCTCTAACTTCAAGCTTGCAAAAGTCTTTGTGAACGCAAATCTCACCAAGGAACTACCGAAGGAGATAAACTTCACAAAGAATGGAACTTCCACAAAGGTCGAGTTCATCTACCCAAGGCTGCCAGTTCGATGCATCACCTGCAACAAATGGGGCCATGAGAAGAAGGCTTGCGTCATGAACAAAAAAAATAAAGATCTTAGAACCACTACTGAGATCATCAAAGCAGGGTACTTGAAAGGGAGTGATAGAGAAGAGTCACCTATCACAGAGGATAACATGGGAACAACAGAGAGTGCGGAAGCATCAGTAGAGGGGTCTGCTGCAGAGGAAACAGTAGAGGGATCAGTTGCAGCGAAATCAGTAGAGGGTTCAGTTGCAGAGGAATCTGCAGAGGGATCAGCTGCAGAGAAATCAGCAGAGAATTCAGTAGCAATAAAATCAGTTGAGGGTTCGGTTGCAGAGGCATCAGCAAAGGGAACAGTTGTAACGATATCAGTAGAGAAAGAGAAATCAGTCGAGCATGAGACGACGAATGAGGTAACTGTGCAACCTGTTGGAGCAGAGATAGAAGAGATTGAAGAGGGGGAAGTAGTAAAGGGCTGGTCTGAAGTAACACCTGGGAAAGCGGTTAAAAGTCCCAGACTTTTGGAATATGGTCATGTCAAAATTGCCACAAGATTTGATGCTTTAGCTCAAGCCAATGAAAATGGCGACCTTGTTGATGTGGAAACAGATACAGGGAACACAGCAACAGAAGGAAACAAATCTGATGAGGAGGAGACATTGGGGGAGGATACACTCATAACTCCTGCAAGGCAAGAAATGAAAGAGGAGCAAGTAGGAGGGAAAAGCTTAAGGCCTTCGCTTCCTAGAGCCTCAAAAACAAATCACAGAGTTATTCCTGAGGGCACATGGAAAGACAACGAGATCCTGGGCACATTGGGAAAAAGGTCTCGAAAATCTTCTCAATGAGTGGTTTCTTCTGGAATGTTAGAGGATTCAACAAACCTGCAAAGCACACCGTTGTACATAATTGGATAAAAAATAAAGGGCTTCAATTTGGAGCTATTTTAGAGTCAAGAGTTAAAGAAAGCAAGTCGGAGCGAATTGTTTCTTCTGCTTTCCCGGGCTGGTCATTTGTAAATAACTATGAGTACATCAGAAAAGGAAGGATTTGGGTTCTTTGGAGCCCTCAAGTTCGAGTTACACCAGTGTTCAAGTCGGATCAGATTATTACTGTCTCAGTACTGTTGGAGGGAGCAACTGAGGAATTCTTCTGCTCCTTTGTATATGCAGAACACACCCAAGAACGGAGAAAGGCGCTTTGGGAGGACATCAAAACACATCAAAACTCTCCAATGTTCAGAAATAAGGACTGGGCTATTATGGGGGATTTTAATGAAATCTTGGAAGCAGTTGAGCACTCCAATTATCAAGATGCGGGTCTCTCTACTCAAGGCATGAGGGACTTTGAAGAAGTTATTCAGTATTGCAGCCTTACGGATATGGGGTCTCAAGGGCCGCAGTTCACATGGTGCAATAAACGAGATGAGGGACTCATTTGCAAGAAGTTGGACCGCATCCTGGTCAATGATTCTTGGCTGAACAATCGCACTCAAGCTTATGGAGTGTTTGAAGCTGGTGGTTGTTCAGATCACCTTAGAGGAAGATTTCACTTGGAGGTGGCGGCAGTGGGTAAAAGGAAACCTTTCAAGTTCTCAAATGCTCTTGCTGATATGCCAGCTCTTCTCACAGCTGTTACAGACTTTTGGAAAGATACTCAACCGCTGTTTGACTCCACATCAGCACTGTATCGTTTCTCCAAATCTCTAAAAGCGCCGAAGCCTCTTATCCGCACCTTGAGTAAAGATAAATTGGGAGATCTAACAAAAAAGGTCAAAGAAGCTTACCTTGATCTCTGCGACAAACAAGAGAAGCTGTTCTGTGACCCCTCACAGGAAAATGTGCATGCGGAAATGACAGCAAATGAGAGATGGCAACGAGTGTCAGCTATAGAGGAGAAGGTTCTAAAACAACAATCAAAGCTGCACTGGTTACAGGTTGGTGACCACAACAACAAAGCATTTCACAATGCTGCAAAGGCCAGAGAAGTAAGGAATGGTATCAGGGAAATTAAATGCCCCTCAGGAGATGTAGTTACTTCGCAAGAGGAAATTAAAGCTGAAGCAGAAAGATTCTTCAAGGATTTTCTCACGACAGAACCTACTGATCTCCGGAGTAAAACAGTTGAAGAGCTACAAGAGATCCTTCCCTTCCGTTGCAGCAACGAGGAGAGATCATCACTCGTAAGGCCAGTAACAAAAGAGGAAATCCGAGAGGTTGTCTTTCATATTCCTAGCAACAAATCCCCAGGCCCAGATGGATTCACAACTTAATTCTTCAAAGCCTCATGGAGTGTTATTGCAAAGGATTTCACCATAGCAGTGCAATCGTTTTTTACCAAGGGTTTTCTTCCGAAGGGACTGAACTCAACAATCCTTGCTCTTATACCCAAGAAAGAATCTGCAACAGAGATGAAGGACTACAGACCGATTTCCTGCTGCAATGTTCTCTACAAAGTGATCTCCAAGATCATCTCAAAAAGACTGAAAGGTACACTACCCCGCTGCATCTCTCCTAACCAGTCAGCTTTTGTAAAAGACAGATTGCTGGTGGAGAATCGTTATTGGCTACTGAAATCGTCAAAGATTACCACAAAGAGGACATCACCCCTAGATGTGCAATGAAGATTGACATTGCTAAAGCTTTCGACTCGGTTAACTGGACTTTCCTCTTGAACACGTTGAGAGCTCTAAATATCCCGGAAGAGTTTATCCACTGGATTCAGCTGTGTGTCTGCACTGCTTCTTTTTCAGTTCAAGTTAATGGGGAGTTAGCTGGCTTTTTCCAGAGTAAAAGGGGGTTAAGGCAAGGATGCGCACTCTCTCCGTACCTCTTTGTCATCTGTATGAATGTTCTCTCTCAAATGATTGACAGAGCAGCCGAAAGAGACTTGATTGGATACCACCCTCGCTGTAAAAACATTCTTTTAACACATCTATGCTTTGCTGATGATCTCATCGTCTTCACCGATGGATCCAAACGCTCTATAAAAGGTGTGCTTAAAGTGTTTGATGATTTTGCTGCGATGTCTGGATTAAAAATCAGCATTGAAAAATCAACCCTCTACATAGCTGGTACTGCTCAGAGTGAGGAAGATGACATCCGCAGGGCTTTCCCTCTAGCTTCAGGTGATCTCCCTGTCTGTTACCTGGGTCTCCCACTCTTGACAAAGCGCATGACGGTTCATGACTATCTACCCTTGGTTGAGAGAGTCCGAAAGAGAATGCAGTCATGGACTGGTAGATTTCTTTCTCATGGTGGTAGACTACAGCTTATTAAGTCAGTAATCACAAGTTTGACTAATTTCTGGATGCAAGCATTCCGCCTTCCAAGTAGCTGCTTGAAAGACATTGAAAGTTTTTGCTCTGCTTTCTTATGGTCTGGTCCTGAGTTGAAAACTAGCAAAGCTAAAGTGTGCTGGAAAGATGTGTGTTTACCGAAACAAGAAGGAGGCTTGGGACTGAGGCCTCTCAAGGAAGTAAACATTGTTCATGGATTAAAACTCATCTGGAGGATTCACTCCTCTCAGGATTCTCTGTGGGTGAAGTGGGTGCACTGCTATCTAATCAGGAAGGGATCATACTGGTCAATTAAAGAGAACACAGCTTCTGGATCTTGGGTCTGGCGGAAACTCCTTAAGCTTCGTCATCTTGCCCATCAATTCTTTAGAAAAGAAGTCCGGAATGGTAAAGACACCTCCTTTTGGTATGATGATTGGTCGAAACTTGGGTGCTTAAAAGAGGTGGTGGGAGAGAGAGGACATCTTGCTATGGGTATTTCTGAAAATGCAGTGCTGGCTGATGTCATGGGAAACCATCGAAGAAGAAGACATCGACAGCATATTCTGAATGATATAGAAGAGGAGATTGAATTACTCAGAACCAACGCAAGCACTGCAGATGATATCCCTCTTTGGAAGCAGAAAGCAGGGACGTATGCCAGTGTTTTCTCTGCAAAGAAAACTTGGATACAACTGAGACAGGCACAGGCTATTTGTGAGTGGAGCAAAGGAATTTGGTTCACGCAATCCACGCCAAAATACTCCTTCCTCGTCTGGGTAGCTCTCCGCAAACGTCTTCAAACCTGCGACAGAATGCAACATTGGAGTGGGGCTATTAACCCGACTTGTATGCTCTGTGAGGAAGCAAATGAAACATGTCATCACCTCTTCTTTAGATGCAAATACTCTGAACAGGTTTGGAAAGGGCTAGTTGGGGGTCTTCTTCAACATGAGTTTACCACATCTTGGGATGAAATAATTGGGATCATCTCAAGACCAAGAATGCAGCAAACGAAACAGTTTCATATCCGCTATACTTTCCAAGCGACGGTCCATGCGTTGTGGAGAGAAAGAAATACCCGTCGCCATGGAGAGCAGCCACAGCCTGCAAGTGCTTTAATCAAGTTTGTAGATAAAACTATCAGACTCAAGCTTCTATCGGTTAAGGGACTTGGACATAAACATTTTGAGGAGAGCTTGGCCACTTGGTTTGCAACTAGGGAGTAATCAACTAGTGATTTTTGTCTAGCTCTTTAGAGTATAGATTTTTCTTTTATTTCAAAATCAGAAGCACTAGATGTACAAAGTTTTGATTGAATAAAATTTTACATTCATTCAAAAAAGAAAAGAGGAGACATGAAAGGTCGGCCCTTAATCAGGCCCAGTAACAAGCCCCAAAAGATCTAGATCATTATTTTACGGTGAGTAAACCATTCATTGACGTATTAATGGCGTTGACGAAACGTTTGATAACCCCCGTTTCATCTTCCTTCTTGGGGACGATTCACTACTCTTTATATTTGTCGATCCCTTCTCAAGCAACCCGTCACTTCTGATCCTACTCTGTCTCCTTGGGAAACGCTCACTCATCATCTAACAATACGGATTCTCTGAGGTTCTGTCACGTTCCTCTCTTTTCTCTTTTGTTTCGCTTGTTACTAATCCGTGTGGTTGATTAGTCTCTAAAGTTGTTTTTTTTTTTGTTTTTTCTTTTTTTTTCTCATAAGATATGGACAGAATCAGTTACTTGCCTGATGAATTGCTTGTTAGAATATTATCGTTTGTTCCGACGACAAAAGTAGCTGTCTCCACAAGCATCTTGTCGAAACGGTGGGAGGATCTCTGGATGTGGTTGCCTAAACTCGATTACGGTAGCAAAGATTGTCCAGTCTCTGAATGCGAGAGGCTACGGTCTTTCCTCGACAGGAAACTGCCCTTACATAGATCTCCGGTCATCGAAAGCTTCCGTCTCGAATTGTCTAATTCAATCATTAAACCGGAGAACATCAAAACGTGGGTTGAAACAGCTCTTTCTCGCTGCCTACGTGAGCTGGATATCTCATCACATGACGTCACCGATCCGCCTAAGTTTCCAAACATACTCCCCAGTAACTTGTTTACTTGCAAATCGCTCGCGATCTTGAAACTTGCTGGTGAGATCCTCTTGGACGTTCCTCCAAGGGTCTCTCTTCCTTCTCTGAAGACTCTGAAACTTCGGAGACTGAGATACTTCAACGAAGAGACTCTTCAACGTCTTCTATCAAACTGCCCAGTTCTTGAAGATCTAGTGGTTGATTTACATGAATTTGATGAGGAATCCGTGGGGAAGATGACTGTTGCTGTTCCATCTCTGCAGAGTTTGTCACTCTATATACCCTATTGGCAGAATCTAGATGGGTTTGTGATAGAAACTCCTGCTTTAAAGTACTTCAAACTTATGGATCATAATATGAGTGATCACTACTTTTTGATTGAGAACATGCCTAACCTGATCGAGGCATATCTAGAAGTTTTTCTTCCTGATTCGAATAGTATTTTTGGATCGATCACATCTGTCAAGCGACTTTCGATATGTTCAGACGTAATCATTTTCTGATTATCAACTCTTTTTTTTTCTTTTAAAATCATTTGTCAGTAATTTTGGTATATATTGTGCGCAGACTAATATGCTTAATGGAGGTTTTGTCTTCAACCAACTGGAACACCTGAAGGTATGTATATGCACACTGTTTGCCTCGGCGGATCAACTTATCGAGGTGCTCAAAGCTTCTTCCATGTTAAAGAGACTAGACATTTCCTTCTTTTATGTAAGTTGTTTGTTAAATTCTTTTTTTTTTTCTCTTTTAGGGTCTTTTTTAGCCTAATTTATTTGTTTTTGACATCAGCAACATACGCCTTCTGGTATGGTTTGCTGGAATGAACCAACCACTGTTCCTGAATGTATATTGTCGAGTCTACAAAGTTTCAGCTGGTCCAAATACAGAGGAGAACCAGAAGAGAGAGATGTTGTGGTTTACTTTCTCAAACATGCTCGCCACTTAGAGACTGCAACAATCAAGGCTTCAGAACCGTCGGGTGTTCCAAAATCTGAGATGTTAAAGGAGTTGGAGCTTTCTCCTAGAGCTTCAGCTACATGCCAACTCATGTTTGATTGAGTGTTTTGATCTTTTAAATTGGTCTTGTTCTTCAATTTCTTGTGTTTGCTGGGACTCATTTCGTTTGTCTTCAACTCTGAAAATTTGTGTTTCTGCATAATGTTTTGAGAATCGATTAATGACCAGGAGACACAAAGATTACATGTAATCACGCCATTTTTATTCCGACTAAGTCTTGTCTTCAAGCACATGATTAACTGGGTTTAGTATCGATCAATATGGTTAGTAAAGGATTTGCAAATTGATCCACCGTCCTCACTCCAAATGTATTCCTTGTCAAAAATATGAAAATCATCATTTTATGTTATTTAGCTTACATGTTGTGGTTTAGCAACTAGATTGTTAATTTTTGGAATGGAATAATGTGGAATGGCTTATTCCATTAATTCCATAATTTTTTTCACCATTTGCAAGGAATGAAACGGAATACTCATTCCATCAATTCCAAAAATAAATAGATAAAATACAAAGAGAATTTCCATAACAAATTTGATCATGAATGAATGGAATGAATTTCATTCCATTTTTTGCTGTATTCCATTCCCTATCATTCCATATTTTTCAATTCCACAAATTCCAAATTATTTTACCAGTTACACCCAAGTTATTAGTGTCTAGTAGGCATTCTGCCACACCTAAGTTTAATTCTCTATGGAAGATTATTTACGTTGTTTGGTTCTCTGCAAAGATGTGAAACTATTTTTTTCTTAGAAGTAAAATAAATTTAAGGAGTGATAAATTATTATATTTAATTTGTGGGTCTATGTTGATATGGTAATTCGAAACTTTTTGAAGATACAATGCCAATGTTTTGGTTATGCTCAAGAGATACGGTTCTGAGTTTATAGACATGCGGTATGAAATAGGGTCAATGCCGGCTCGATCTTGAGGAAAACTGGCGTGAGTAGACGAATGGTAAATTGCAAATTTGTAAACGAAAGAGGAGACATAAAAGGTCGGCCCTTAATCAGGCCCAATAACATGCCCACCAAAGTTTTAGATAATTTGTGGTGGTTAAACCGTTCATTAACCTAATTCATGAGTGATTGGTGTAGGTGTACTAATGGCGTGAACGAAGCTTTATATCTCTGATGCCGAATAACTTGTGTGATAACTTAATCCCTTCATCTTCCCTGTTTCCTTGGGAAACACTCATCATCTAACAATCCGGATTCTCTAAGGTTTTGTCACGTTCCTCTTTTGAGTCTTTGGTTTCGCTTGTTACTGATTCGTGTGGTTTGGTTTGTCTTAAACATGTTTTCTTACACTGGGAATGGTTTTTAAAGAGATGGACAGAATCAGCGAGTTACCTGATGAACTGCTTGTTAAGATATTATTGTTTGTTCCTACAAAAGTTGCTGTATCCACAAGTATCTTGTCGAAACGGTGGGAGTATCTTTGGATGTGGTTGCCTAAACTCGAGTACGGTTATAGACGTTGCTCAGAGCCTGAAAGCGCGAAGCTACAGTGTTTCCTTGACAGAAATATGCCATTACATAGAGCTCCGGTTATCGAAAGCTTCCGTCTTGAATTGTGTAATTTAAATTCTAAACCGGAGAGTATCAAAATGTGGGTTTTAACAGCAGTTTCCCACTGCCTACGTGAGCTGGATATACTACATGCGTCTTATCCTGCTAAGCCAAACATATTGCCAAGTAACTTGTATACCTGCAAGTCGCTCGTGATCTTGAAACTGGATGGGGATATCCTCTTGGATGTTCCTCGGATGGTCTATCTTCCCTCTCTAAAAACTCTGAAGCTTCAGAGTGTGAGATACCTCAACGATGCAACTCTTCAACGGCTTCTATCTAACTCTCCAATTCTTGAAGATCTAGTGGTGCAGTTACGTGATTATGGTGACACTTTGAAAAAGTTGACAGTTGTTGCTCCAGCTTTGCAGAGTTTGTCACTCTTTATACCCTATAATCATGAACTAAATGAGTATGTGATAGAAACTCCTTCTTTAAAGTATTTCAAATTTGTGGATTATAGCGATTATGATCACTACGGTTTGATTGAGAACATGCCTTACCTGACCGAGGCATATGTAGATTGTTGTTGCCCTGATATCTATAGTCTTGTTAATTCAATCACATCTGTCAAGAGCCTTACAATATGTTCAGAGGTAATCATTTTCTTATTTATCAACTTATTTTATGTAAATAACTGTCATTAACTTTATTATTCTGTGCGCAGGCTGTTCTCAATGGTCTTGTCTTCGATCAACTTGAACATCTCGAGGTATGTCTATGCACAGTGCTATCCTCGAATCAACTTGTCCGGCTGCTCAATGCTACTTCTAAGTTAAAGAGACTAGACATTTCCTTAATGGATGTAAGTTTGTTTGTTAACTCTCTTCTCTTTAACGGTCTGATGCACAACTTAGTTCCACTCTAATTTTTGTGTTTGTTCTCAGGATCATGATCCTCATCAAGATATGGATCACTGGAATGAACCAAGTACTGTACCTGAATGTTTGTTGTCGAGTCTACAACGTTTCAGCTGGTCGACATCCACAGAAGAACCACAAGAGAGAGCTATTTTGGGATACATTTTGAAACATGCTGTTTACTTAAAGACTGCAACAATCAAATCATCTGAATCGGATGTTCGAAAACATGAGATGATGATAGAGGAGTTGGCCCTTTCTTCTAGAGCTTCAACAACATGCCAACTCATGTTTGAATGAGTATTTTGGTCATTAAAATTTGGCTTGTTCTTCAATTTTCTTGTATTTGCTCAGACTCGTTTCGTTTGTTCTCAACTCTGAAAACTTGTTTTCTACAATAAATTAATTTTATTTCTATATACTAATAGCCAAGTTAAATGATCTTTTTCATTAGTTTAAGGTTTAACTACAGACCGGAGAAGATAGAACAAAAAGCACTTGAGGCACTGATGTTTACAATGTTTGGAGAAAGAAAATGATTAACCTGGTTTAGATAATAACTTCAAGAGCACATGATTAACCTGGTTTAGTATTAATCAATATGAATAGTAAATAATTGCAATTTCATCCACCATCCTCACTTCAAATACATCCCATGTTAGAAATATGAAAATCAAAATTTTTATGTTATGGAACTTATTCTATCTCGACTTTCGTTTCTACTGGAATTTTTATAATAATACTCAAAATTCCATATCCAATATCACAACTCACAAGCAGACTGTGTTTGTAGATAAAGTTATCATTTTAAAAATACAATTTATAAGTCATTCTCACATGTCATTCGATATTACAAGTAAACTTATATGTAATTTAAGCACTGCAGGCTGTTTACATTTTTTCCTAACAACCATTTCAGATCACAATACAAATTATAACAATTTTGTCAAGGAATAAATGGAATGGATCTAGGTGCTGTTCGTTTGCTCATCTGGGTGATCCATCTGGGTGAAGATGCAAGTTGATGTTCGTTTTGTATATTAAAATGCTACATCCAGATGGATCACCTAACTGCATTTATGAAAACTCAGTTCAAATTCTCATCCAAATGAGGGTGAGTCTTAACGGAGCATCTGGGTGAAGGTGAGTATTCACCAAAAGTTTGATAACTTTTTTTGTCAAAACAAAAAAATTTCTGCCAAAACCGAAAATGCAATTTTCTATCAAATTCGAAAAACACATTTCTCGTCAAAACCGGGAAAACGTAATTTTCCAACCGGGAAAACGTAATTTCCCACCAAAACCGGAAAACGTAATTTCCCGTCAAAATCGAAAACGCAATATCCTGCTAAAATTGTTCGTCGAAATCGGAAAAAGACAATTTTCCGCCAAAACCGGAAAACACACATTTTCCCGCCAAAATCGGAAAAGCACACATTTCACTCTCAAAACCGAAAAATGTAACTCCCCCCCCCCCAAAACCGAAAACACTATTTCCCGTCAAAACCGGAAAAATGCAATTTCCATCAAAAACGGAAAAATACAATTTACCGCCAAAACCGGTAAAACGTAATTTCTCACCAAAATCGAGAAAACGCAATTTCCCACCAAAACGAGAAAACGCAATTTCTCGTCAAAACCGGAAAAATGCAATTTCCCGCCAAAACTGAGAAAACATAATTTCCCGCCAAAACCGAGAAAACACAATTTCCCGCCAAAATAAAAAACCACCAATTCCCGTCAAAACCGGAAAACACAATTTCTCGTCAAAACCGGAAAACATAATTTCCCGCCAAAACTGGGAAAACGTGATTTTCCACCAAAACTGGAAAACAAAATTTCCCGCCAAAACCGGAAAGCACAAATTTCTCGTCAAAACCGGAAAAAAACGTAATTTCCCGCCAAAACCAGGAAAGTGCAATTTCCCGCCAAAATCGGGAAGACGCAATTTCCCGCCAAAATCGGAAAAACGCAATTTCCCAACAAACCGGAAAACGCAATTTCCCGCCGAAACCAAAAATCTTCATTTCTCGTCAAAACCGGAAAACACAATTTCTCGTCAAAACCGAAAAATGCAATTTTCTGCCAAAACCGAGAAAACGTAATTTTCTGTCAACACTTAGAAAATGCAAATTCCTGCCAAATTTTTTAAAACAAGTCTATTTTAATTATTTTAGTAACAAGTTCATCTCGATGTAGATGCAAGTTGAAAAAAAAGCAAACAAACGTAGTTACATTGAGATGATTCATCTAGATGGATAAACGAAATGCAGAAACGAACAACACCCAGGTGGAGCATCTGGATAAGGCATCTAGATGGACCATCTAGATGCATCTTTCAGATGTACAAACGAACAGGGTCCTATTCCATTTTTCTACTGCATTTCATTTCTTTTATTCAATTCCTCTCTACCCCGTGTATTCTTTTTTTGATTTACCAGTTACAGCCTAAACCTTTCATTAATGTATTTCATTAGTGACTGGTTTAGGTACCAGTGGCGTAGACTAAAGCTTTTGTATTTCCGATGCCCAATAACTTCTATTAAACCCTTCATCTTCCTTCTCGTAGATTCACTACTATATATAAATCGGTCCATTCCTTCTCAAGTAACCCATCTCTTCAGTAGTAACAAATGCTTTCACAGTCTTCTGATCACATTTCCTGTTTATCTTCTGATTAGGTTTCCTTAGGGAACACTCATCACCTATCTATCCGGATTTTTCTAAGGTTTTGTCACTTTCCTCTTTCTCTATTTTATTTTTTTCTTGTTGCTTATTAGTTTGGTTAGTCTTTAAGATTTGTTTCTTCTGTTCTGTCTAGATTCGTCGACCGTAACAAGGGTACGTTTGGTTTTTAAACATATGGACAGAATCAGTGAGTTGTCCGATGAACTGCTTCTTAAGATATTACTGTTGGTTCCGACCGAAGTTGCTGTCTCCACAAGCATTTTGTCCAAACGGTGGGAGTATATTTGGATGTGGTTGCCTAAACTTGAGTTCAGGGTTTACTCAGAGAGTGAATGCAGGAGGCTAAGGTGTTTTCTTGACAGAAATATGCCGTTATATAGAGCTCCGGTTTTAGAAACCTTCCGTCTTGAATTATTTTGTTCATGTTTAAAACCTGAGAATATCAACATGTGGGTTTTAAACGCAATTTCTCATTGCTTACGTGAGCTGGTTATCTTACATGACAACACTGATCCGGCTAAGTCAAACATTCTTCCGAGTAGCTTGTATATCTGCAAATCTCTCGTGGTCTTGAAACTTGGTGGTGATATCCTCTTGGATGTTCCTCGAATGGTTTCTCTTCCTTCTCTCGAAACTTTGGAACTTCAAAGTGTGAGATTCTTCAGTGAAGAAACTCTTCAACAGCTTCTATCTAGTTGCCCAATTCTTGAAGATCTATTGGTGGATTTACGTGAGAATGATACTAGGGGAAAGTTGACTGTTGCTGTTCCATCTTTGCAGAGTTTGTCACTCTATATACCCTGTGATCATGATATAGATGGGTATGTGATAGAAACTCCTGCTTTAAAGTATTTCAAAATTTGGGATCATAATACTAAGAGTCACTACTATTTGATTGAGCATATGCCTTACCTGATCGAGGCACATTTAGATGTTAGGCTCCCTGATATCAAGAGCATTATTGGTTCAATCACATCTGTCAAGCGTCTTACAATATGTTCACCGGTAATTATTTTCCCTTTTTATCAACTCTTTTTTATGTAAATAATTTTTGTTTTGTCAGTAATTTTTAATAATGTGTGCAGGCTATGCTTGAAGGTTTTGTTTTCTGCCAGCTTGAACATCTGGAGGTATGTATTTGCAAAGAATATTCCTCCAATCAACTTGTCCGGCTGCTCGAATCTTCTTCTACCTTGCAAGGACTACACCTTTCGCTCATGGATGTAAGTTTGTTTGATAATTTTCTTTTATGGTCTGATTCATTATCTGGTTTTTGATAAATTCTTTTGGTTGATCACAGGAACATGATGGTCCAGAAATGGTTTACTCGAATCAACCAACTACTGTTCCTGAATGTTTGTTGTCGAGTCTGCAAACTCTCAGCTGGTCTTTTTACAAGAAAACAACAAGAGAGAGATATTGTGGTTTACATTCTGAAACATGCTCTTCGCTTAAAGACTGCAACAATCGAGTCATCTCGATCGTCGGCTGTTCCAAAATTTGAGATGTTAAAGGAGTTGGCACGTTCTTCTAGAGCTTCGGCAGCATGCCAACTTATTTTTGATTATCTGATCTTTAAAATTGGGTTTCTTCTGCAGTTCTTGTATTTGATCGGACTCGTTTTGTTTGTCTTCAACTCCGAAACTTGTTTTCTACGGTAAATTTTATTTTCTGTATGCTGAGTGCTAAGTTATATTTTCACCTCTAAACTCTCACATTAAATAGTTATCACTAATTTTTTATGTTATGTAACTTTATCTCGACTTTCGTCTACTGCAATGTTTATGATGAATGATGATACTCAAAATTCCATATCCAATGACACAAGTAAACTGTGCTATTAACTCTTTTTAAAATACAATTTATAAGTCAATATTGTAGATGGAATTTCTCACATTGAAAAATGAAAACAGAACAAGTTTAATTAGTACTATAATGTAATTCGACATTACAAGCAAACTTATATGTAACTTAAGCGCTGCGGCCTGTTTACATTTTTCTTCAACAGCCACTTCAGATCACAATATAGAAAACATAACAGAAAATCAAAGTTATAGATCTCGAATTTGGTGGAGGAGCTTCTTCGATTTACTCACAATTCACTTCAGACCCTGAAATTCTTTCCGACAAAGGTTTGTCCAAACTGCCAGTTTGAAGGTACGATGTTCCATGAAGTCGAGGTTCTACGGTCACTGGCCGTGACACGGAAGGAAAGTGACTGACCAACGAGGACGGTATTAGACTGCCAGTTCTGTCCCCAGTTCCTAGTCAAACCCATCCAACCAGTCTTTGATCCTTTCACGCTCGTCCTGGCGATGTCTCCGGCTCCAGCCACGTTCGTGATCAGCACCAAGTTGAAGTAACGGTGTCCGTTGATCGTAAACCTTATCCCTCCACTCTTCCTGCATGCCACCCTATAGAAATATCCCACAGTTCTCGAGCTTAGCATTTTGAACCGTTACATTTTTAGATGTTCAATATAAAAAAAATCAAGCCAAGTTAACCTTAGTACTATTACAAATCAAATCTAACACTTGTAAGTGTACATGTAAAATTGGTACTTGGCATAACGAGATGAAACATTGGATTATAACCACAAAAAATTGGTGGTTAATTTAAGTATATTAGTCGGTTCTCAAGTTGGTAAGGAAAAATTTATATATCGATAATTTAGAAATTGTTTCAAGCTCCATAAATACCTGCGGTATGAGATAGGAACAATGCCGGCACGATACTCGGCGATCTTGAGAAAAACTGGCATGGCTAAGTCGAAATGCGCACGTGGCGGGTTGCACCAGCCACCATTGTCGCTAGGCTGAGCAAAGTTGGGAGGACAAAAGTTGGTTGCGGTTACGAAGACAGAAGGACTGCCTGAATGACACCATTTAGGATCATTGACACATTTGATTTCAAAGCATGCGCCACAGGTTAAGCCACTGTTGAAAAGCGCCGTGCTCAGAGCCGCCGTGTTAGTGCCGTATCCCTGGCTGTATAAATTCCCGTAACCGCATGCGCCACCTACAAGAGATAAAAGCAAGAAAATAGTTTATAAGAAAAACAGAGTGCTCTGCTTTTAGAGAGTATGTATAATGAATGATTGATGAAGTGTGGTTTTTGATATGAATGTTTGAGGATAATGGCCTCACCCATGGTTCCTGAAGCGTCATCTCCACCGTAGAAAGTGGCGTGAGCGGTCTGCCAAGAGCCACCGGAGTAGACGCCGGGGATCGCAGCCTTGGTAAGGCTCAAGAGGAGAGAGAGAGGGAAAATTGTAAGGAGAATAGATGGAATAATTGCCATTTTTTGTAGATGTTTGTATAGAAGAAGACTGTAGTCTAAAAGGCTGAGAGACTTGATGATGGTGGAAACATCACTTGTTGATAGCTATTTATATACGCGGAGAGAAACTCCATAGTTCGAGAAAGAGAGATTATTGGCCGATATTAGTATTTTCTAGACATATGAATATTTAGAGGGTAGATTACAACGTGTGGTGAAAGACATGTTTGTAATCTTGTTTTTATTGCAATAATATGGGATCATGGAGTCTTTTATCCTCTTAGTCTTAGTTTAGGGATCTATTAGTAATACAATTTATTCTGAGAGCAACTTCAAATCAAAGAGAAAATTGCCAAATTTCAAAAGAAGTACACGAAAGATCTATTGCTAATTCTAATATACTCATAAACAAGCCACTCATGCGATATAAACTAGCAAACAATTGGTATGTTTTGAAAGCACAGATGGTGATATTGTTATGTCAAGTTAATAGCAGAACGGTGGAATAGGTGACATGATATAGTAGAGAAAACATCAACGTTAAAAAAGTTTATAAGCAATTACGAAAAGGATACGTTCGTAGATTAACATCGCTTTATATATGTTTTCTAACTGGATTTCTGTATTGTGCATTATATATTATCAAAAAATCACAGCACACAACATATAGTAAATGGTACGAATCACTGCTAAAATATCATATAAAGTGATTTGATTTGTATGGAATAACTTCTTTTTTTTTATGAGAAAGATATGGAATCACAATTTCAACGTTAGAACATTGCCAATATGATATATTATTACTCAGATATTAAAATTTATTAAACCAAAAACGTTGTTACAACGAATGCAACTGTACTTCTAATATGTTTTTGATCAAAGTCTGATGAGCTACTATACGAAAGTTTTTTTTTGAGGAATGACATTCATACTGCCCGAAAGTTTCAATGGTGTTTTTACTCTTTTTGACTAAGTTTCAATGGTGTTTTTTCTTCTTTTAAGTCATGTTTAATTTAAGAGAAAAACAATTCTAATTTTTCTTAATTAAAAGTTAAAAGACGATTCTTATATTACGTTAAGAACTCTACTCTAAAACTCTACAATAAACATGACTTTAATTTAAAAATTAGTTTACAAAAAAAAAATTAAAAGTTGTGCACAAAAAAATAAGTTGTTTTGTTAAAGAACAGCAAGTTAGATCTGTCTTCGTATTTATGATATGCTATTTATCATGATAATAGTTTGTAAAATTAAAAGAAAATAACTCGATTTACATACAAGTTGTTGGTTATATAGACGTACAGCTTACGGCGTACTAAATTATCAATGTTATTAATTTGGAAAGTAGTAAACATAAATATTTATTCAGTCATCCATGCATATATTTTCCTAGAACTTTGGAATTTTTATATGAGCACCCAAAAAAAAATAAAGTCAACCACACATTATATGATGGAAGTCTAGTGAAAATCATTATCACTTTAAGTTTTGTTATTATTAGGAATGTCATAAATGTAAATGTTTATACATCAATGGCACAGATGATTATTAAAATGTATAATGTCCGTGTACTATTCATTGATTTGCTTTCATAATGAGAAGAAAAAATAGTTGGGAAAATACAAGAAAGTGAAGCATGAGATGAAAATAAAGAACAAAAGAGAAAACAGTTAGGAGCGGTGAGGGTGGAAGAACATTAAGGACATTTGGTGATGACAAGGCATATAAGCACCAACCGGATCTTTGTTGTAGCTGCCAAGTCACGCGCCAGCAAAATATACATATATGCATACGTGTTATGTTAATTAATTAACCAAAGTTTATAGATTCTCGTGGAGGTAGATTTCCTCTTGTAGCTGCCAAGTCACACGCCAGCAAAAATAAACATACATGCATACGTGTTATGTTAATTAATTAGTCAAAGTTTATAGAATCTGGTGGATGTAGATTTCCTTTTTTGAGGTAGATATGATATTGCGAGACTACTGTATTTCATAAGTCATGTTTAGTTTAGATTAAAAGAAACGTAACTAAGATCAATTCTACATAATAAAGAAGAATAGTGTACAGTTGGAGTCTTGGACTTGGTTACGTGTATATTTTTCCAGAATGCACATGAACGCTTAGGAAATAAGGAGCTGCTTTATCATGAGAACACATATGACATACCCACTTGCATGTGAATTTATTATCTACCTCTCCTCTCATGATAATTTCACCTCTTTTCATTTATTTTCGTTCCAATGCAACAAATCTTATTACTCTCTCTTTGTTGTATATATGTTTTCTTTTTCCTTCACAATTGATCTAACATGATTACCAAAAAAAACTCTCAAATTTCACTCCCAAAATAAAATCATACTAGATCTTGACCCGTGCGACCGCACGGGTATTAATTTTCTATTTTAGTTTTTATTTATTTATACTAAATGATGTATTTGTAATACTTGATCGTTTTATATTGACTATGTTAGGGATGTGTATTTGGATACCCACTGATTCGGTTAAAATCTATTTGGGTTTGAGATTTCCGAGTTTAAAGATTTCAGCAATATTCAAATATTTATAAATTTTGGTTTCAGTTTGATTCGGGTATTTTCGGGTTCGGTTCGGATACGGAAAACCCGTTTGAATTATTATAAAATTTTCAAAATTTATATAAACTTAAAATTTTTCAAAAATATAAATTTGAGTAATGTAAGCCAAAATACCTAAATTAAAAATTAAAAAATAGGCTGAACTTCAATATTTGGATGGAGAATAAATATATATTTTAAATATTTTTGGTGTTTGATTATTGTTTATCTACTTTATACGTTTACTTTTGACTATTTTTTTATATTTTCAAATATTTTAGACAATTTTAAGTTGACAAAAAGACAACTTTAAAATATCATTAATTGTTGAAGAATAAAAAACAAAATATATTAATCTAACTAAAAATACAAACATTAAAATAGGAAAGAATAAAAACATATTAATCTAACTGAAAAAGATAAGCATTAAAATAAGAAAGAAAAAAAACACATTAATATAACTGAAAAAGACAAGCATTAAAATAGGAAATTCAATTTAATTTTCAGTGCCATGCAAATTTAAATAACACGAAAATTAAAGGGTATTCTATATGTGTATTTCTGTTTTAATAAGATAGATTACTACAGAAAATATTGTGTAGCTTTAATTCGACTATTTTATATAACATAATATTATTTGTGTTTGTTTGGATCTAAAATAATATACGATCCATGATATCCTGCTTTACGCCTGCCCGTGTGTATTAAATGTTGTCACAGTGTATGGAAGTTACATTAATGTGAAAAACAAAGTATATCAAAGCAAACAACATATATACTAAAAACAGGTCTGACGCACTGATCCAAAGGAGCCTTGTACGATATATCGTACGAATCCGTATATCATCTGGCAATGAAAACACGTTGCGCTCTAGAGGCGTTTGATTGAATATGATAGGCTGCTGCACCTGATAACTCGGATACATGATACATCTCAACATACGTCTCTACTATAATTTATAATTTTCTGTTCACGTTACGTAAAAATAGCATCTTGATTTTTTTTTTGTTTATCAGCTATCCATATTACTAGATCAGGTTCTGATCACCCGTTTGATGAAAAAAAAAATACTAGATCAAGTTCTGATCAGACAAGATATTTATCTGAAGAGCATTTCCGTCTGACTATCTTTTGTTATGTTTCTAGCTTATGTTGCTAAGTCCGTCCAAATATTTCTGTTCATGGGATGGGGAGATATGAAACAGGCTCAAAATGTGCCTTTTTGAATGTACAAAAAATGTGCCTTTAAAGGAATCATTTGACGATTTACATTAAACATGATACATTCAGGATTTATTACTAGCTAGCATGCTATCATTAGTATCATAATGACTTGTGGAAACGTACATAAGAACCTTTCTAATTGGTTTTTTTTTTTTATGTAACGCTTTCTATTAAAATTAAAAGTTACCATACAGCTATGACAAAAGTCATACAGTTTTTTTTTTAAAAGAAGAGCAAAGAGAAAGCTTAGCTAGTCTTCAGAAGCAACAAGCATAATAGAGTAAAAGAAAACAGAGCGACAGTAAGGAGGACACTCAGCTACCTTGAGAGTCAGCCACGTCCACTTCTCTTACTTCGACCACGATTTCCACGGTTGCGATTACCCCGTCCACGAGCTACTGAATGCGACTGCATCTCTTTAGCCTTTGTAGACGGTTTAACTGGTCTATCCCGAAGAAAAACTTTGCCTAGCGGAGACATGTTTTCCTTTGGGTCCACATCTTCATCTGGTAATGATGCATCATCATCCTCATCTGAGGAATCTAATGAGCTAAATCGATTGGTAAATAAATTAGAACTAGACAAGCTCTTCCGGATTCTACAATCTGAATCAGCTTGAACAGAGTTTGTTGAAACTTGTTTGGAAGAAGATGAAAGAATCTCTTCTGAAGAGACTAAAGGTGTGTAAGGTTTGGATATAGTGTTACCCGTAACTTCACGTGTAGACAAGCGTTCGGTGGTAGTATTTGAAGAGCCTCCAACCTTTCCTTTTAGAGAGAAAGAGTAATCTTGTTGCAAAACAGAGTTTGAATTTTCCTTAGCGATGGTGATCTGATCTTTTGGCTTGACAGCAGTTTGTGGAGCTATAACTGGATCAGAAGCATCCACATTTGAACTTGAAGTGTGTGGAGCATTCACGTTCAATACCGAATGGGTAATGCTAGGCACTCTTTCTTCTTTATCAACCAACGAACCTTCTGTTTCACCTGCAGAATTCACACTTATTTCAACATCTTCAGTTATTGGAGATGATGTCTTGATGCTACTAACTGGGCCAAGCGGCTGTCCCAAACATCGTGAGGCTTTGTAGCCCAACTGACCACACTTTGCACACTTTGAAGGGAGCCAAGTATACAGTACATCAACCATTGAGACAAATCCACTCTCATCTTCAATAGCCACTCTTTGAGCAAAAGGTTTATCTAACTTGATCTCAACTAGAATTTTTGCTTCTCCTATTAGAGTAGGATCAAGCCACTGTTTGTAAGTAAGCATAGGCTCTCCTATACCTGAAGCGATCCACTTGATTCCTTCAATCGAGTAGAGTTGATTCGGTATGTTTTTAAGAGACAACCAAACTGGGATAGTTTTGATCTCCGGCAAAGTAATGGTGTTGGCAGGAGTCCAAGCAGAAACAAACATCAAGCAGTCATCAATATGCCAAATTCCCCTCTGAATAACAAACTTTCGAGTTGCTTCATCAGGAATATGAAACAAATATGATGATTCTCCTAATTTTTTGATGAAGATACGGCATTTTTTTCCCCAAATTCTAGTCACAACAGCATGTATCAAACCTCCAGGAGGTGCAGAGCAACGATAAAACTGTCCAACCACATATTCTTTTTGATTCTCAATTCCTTGAAGAAGAACATGACTCGGGACAGTTACCTTAGGAGTTCCATCTTCCAAATATACAGGAACAGTGACTCTGTTGAGATTGCACACTGATTTCATCTTTGTTGCCCATGGATACTCTTGAGAAGCAGCCTTGATAATGGGATTAGATTCACTCGGTTTCACTGGCGCAGAAGTACCACGTGTCGTTGCCTGCTTCCTGTCCACTTGCTTTGACAAACAAGGCCATAGAGTATCGTCCGAGAGGACATGGTAAGAGTTTGGACCATTGTTCCTGTTGTTAGTTTCCATTGGGATGAAAGATGAAAGCTTAAGTGGTATAGTCCAAGCTCCTAGAGATGGAGCAGGTGAAGATGAAGCTGGGGCTAAGCTGGGAGTAGACACTAAACATTGAGGATCAGACATATCAGTAAGAGCATTCTTAGGGTCTTGAACAATCGCCAGCAATTGGTTGTCGATGGTTGATTCAGAGGCAGCGATGGCTTCGTCTCCGAGTTCAAGACCCACGAGAGGTCGCCAATTGCCGAGTCAATTCCTCTGTCTCAGAAGGAGAAGTTGATAATTTTGGGGTAGATGGAGTCAAATCCTCTGTCTCAGTAATAGGTGGAACGGAGTTGGACGGTTGAGGAGATGGAGGGATGCTCACCGACCACTTCTTTAGATACGGCCATCGAGGATCTACACCGGAGAGCTTTCCTGCGGAGGAGCCGTCACCAGATTCATAGACCTTATTGGACGAAATCTCAAAATCCATGAATGAATTAAAAGTTTAAGGTGTGAAGAGGGATGAAATTTCTTTGCTTAGGTTCAGAAGAACAGTCGGCGACGAACTGCGCCGGATGCGGCAGCTTCGTCGAGGAAGAAACAAAGTTACAGATAGAGTTTTGTTTTTCCGCCTTAAGAGAGAGGAAGAGAAGTTTTGTTTTTCCGCCTTAAGAGAGAGGAAGAGAAGCGCGTGATTCTTTTCTAATTGGTTTTGAGAACAAATCATGTCTGTGATTGAAAATGAAGCTATGTGCGTTTAGATAATTAATTTGACTTTACATCAATAACACGGATAAGTTACATGTTCACTAAATAAATTAAAGCGTAAAATACAAGTACGTATAGATTGTCAGTAGGAATGAAGCAACAGATGAAATCATGCAGAATGATTAAGAAACAAACCTTTGGTTTAAATTAAACATTATAACTTATTTTTTTAACCTGTCCGTAAAAGTCGAAGGTTTAGTCAAATACGCAGGGAGTAGCAGCCAAAAGTCCAAACACACATTTAGCAAATTTGGGTAATAACAAGATTATACAAGTCCGTCCTCTTTTTTTTTTTTCTGAACAACACAAGTCCGTCCAAGCTCGGCGATAATCAAACTATGAAACAAGGGCCACAAATGGGCTTTTTAGATTTACAAGTTTGGGTTTAAATAGTGAATTTGTTAGGAGAAATCTGAACAGTTTTCCAAAAGAACTGATTCGAACCGAACCAACCCAGCCCAATTGACAAAAACAAACGCACTTTAAAGGGTAAACGCTAATTTATGTCATAAAACGCATAAAGTTTTAAACGTTTCAAGAATTTAAAAACTAACCTAAAACCCTAAACCTTTTGCGCCGCGTTATCAGTCTCAACATCCTCCCTCCCCTTCTCTCTCTCAGACCAAACCTCTCTGAAGCACCCTCTCGTGTACCTTCGTCTCTAAACGGTAAAAGTCTCTTCCTTTACTTCTCCAAGTTCGTTAAAAACCCTAATTTGTATATTTAAAGTCAGAAACTTTATCTTAGATTCGGGACTCGAATACTGAATTGTTGTGTTGTATGTTCTTTCGCACAGTTTGGTTTAAAATGGGTAAGCTTGGGAAGAAAGCTAGAAAATTTGCGAAGAAGAATCTCCAGTCTGTCGAGAAGCGTTACAGGAAGCAGAAACCCTTTCTCAAACGCAAATTCGCTAAAAGTATGTTCCTTTTTTTTTATCATCATGAGATCAATAGAGACTTACTTACTTTGTTTGCGGTAGTGGAGAGAGAGAGAGAGAGAGAGAGTCAAATGGTGTTTTTGCAACAGTTATGAGAAAGTTAGGATCTTGTCTAAAGTCTATGTTTTATTAACTTGTGTGATTGATTGGTTTAGGAGACGCGCGTCGATATGCAGAAGATGAAGAAGAAGAAGAGAAGATGGTAGAACAGCCACATAAGAAGAGGTAAAAAAAAGTACCAATCCTTTTAACTCAAACAGCTGGCTCAGTAATGTTTCTTATCTCTGGGGTTACATTAATTTTCGCCTATCTGTGTTTACAGATGTATTGAAGAAAATCCTCAGGACATAGTCATAGATGCTGTGTTTGACAAAGATGAAGGTGTGGTGGCTCTCGACGGTGTTGATTCAGATACTGATGGTTATCTCCCTGAGGTACGGTACTCTTTTAACTTGGGGGTTGTTTGTTTGATGAAGTTTCTCTGTGATGGTGGTACCAAGTATTCACAGTGTTTTTTCTTGTGAGTTCAGGACTCTGACTTTACAAATGCTATTGTGAATGGAACACAAGGTAATGACCTCTACCCTATGTTACTTGTCTTCGTGATGTTTTCTTCTTTACTGTTTCAGTTTGACTCAATAGACAAGTTCTCAGGTAAAATCAGTGAAACGGAGCTTAAAAAGAAGACCAGGAAGCTTGGTAGGTTGAATAAAAAGGTACTAAACTATTTGAGACAATTGTAACAGTTGTTTGTACTATGTTTAGATTTTGTAACATGCTCGTCTTGTTTTATTTCAGCAAAGTGAATCAGATGCAATGAAGCTTAAAGTACTCTCAGAATCTGTTTTAAGCTCTTGCTGTAACCTAGTTGATGAGGAACACTCTGTTCAAGCGCTAACCAGTCTGTTGAATTGGTACCGAGCTGCGTGTCTTTACGGACACGAGCCATCAGGAATCACAAGCCCTGATACATTCTATGACATAGAAGACAGCGACACGTTCGCCAATGTCTTGGTCTTTGTCCTCCAGAAAGCCGATCACACTTTCAGGAGCATTCTTGGATTATCAGGCTCTGCTAACAAGGAGAAGATTCTGAAGCTGAAGAACAACCCAAAATGGGATAGTGTGGAACCGCTGATCAAATCTTTCTTTAGAAGTACCATGCATCTTGTCAAGCAGGCTTCTGATTTGGAGATTACAGTCTTTGCCCTCACCCAACTTAGAGTTTCTACAGTGTTCTTCGCCGCGTTTCCAGAGCTGCTTAACAAACTGATCAAGGTACACTCTAGAGAGATTCATTCACAGTTCTTTATTTACACTATTAAGTTTACTTGCGGAAAGTCATGTTTTAATTGTGTTCATTTGGTGCAGCTTTCTATTGATCTGTGGGTAACCGGTGAAGAGACTCTATCACAGCAAGCTTTTCTAATCTTGAAAGACATCAGTAAGGTGTTTAACACTGAATGCTTCGACGCCTGCTTCATCAAAATGTACAAAGCCTTTCTACATGACTGTGATACTCCAAAGGCAGATTCAGAAAAACGTCTGCCTCTCCTCAGAGATTCTCTTGTTGAGATCTGCTCTCAAGATATGCAGAAGTCTTATACCAAAGCCTCTGTTTCCATCACACAGCTTGCCAAGTTACTGAAGATGGCTCTCACTACAAAGAACAAGGTACTGCTTCGTATCTGCATGTTCTTTCTTCTACTTAAGAGTTTTCTTAGTTTCTTTCATTTTTTGGTAAGCAGGAAGCTGTGGAGAAGATACATAGCGAACACTACACAAGTTGCCTTGATCTCTGGGTGAGTTTTATAGCCGCCAACGTTCAGGATTCTGATCTCCAGTCTCTGCTTTATACTGTAATCCAAGTTATCAATGGAGTTGCTACACTGTTTATTGGACCACGGTACCTGCTCCTAAGGGTTAAATGTATTCAATGGCTCAATCATCTCTCTCGTGCAAGCGGTATATTCATTCCAATAGCTTCACTGGTGTTGGATATGTTGGAATATAAAACCACTAATGACGGTGAAAAGCAGAAGAAGAAGAAGAAGAAGCTTGAAGCTGTCTCGACAGTGAAGGTTCGAAAGATTCTTTCCATTGTAGATTCCATATCATCATCTCTTTTGTAAAGCTTAATTAGATTCTTTGTTTTTGCAGCTGCCCAAGAATTGGTTAAAGTCTCAAAACTTCCAAGAACAGTGTATCTTCTCTGTGATTGAGCTACTTGCTACCCACTTTGCTCAATGGAGCTTCCACATATCGTTTCCAGAGCTTGCTACTATCTCCATTATGAGGCTGAAGAAGTTTAACGAGAGAAGCGCTATGGAAGGGTTGAAGCGTGTGGTGAAACGCTTTATCGAGCAGGTAAAGCAACAACCAAAACAAAAACCAATCTTGGCTTTTTGAGATCATTCTTGTTCTGAGACTTGTGTTTTTCTGTTTTTGTGTTGTTGTTAAGGTGGAGATGAATATTGAGTTTGTGCAAATGAAGAGAGATGAAGCGGCTTTCTCTCCAAACGATCAACAAGCGATTGAAACGTTTCTTCAGCTTGAGAAGAGAAGCAAGACTGCTGCTCCATATACACAATACTATCAAAGCATCATAGACAAAGGTCTTGGAACAAAAGTGAAGAAGTGAGAGTGGTTAAGTGTGGATGTCATTAATACAGTTTGTGGTTTTGCAACTCAAATGGTTAAGGGCAGAGGGAAACATTTTTTGTTGTCGTTTAGATTTTGGATTTTTCATGAATTATTTTTCAGAAACATACAAAACATTTATGCAATTAGTCTATTCAGATTAATGTTATTTTATTTCAGAGATTATTCATTTGTTCTTTCTTTGCGCTAAAGAATCTTTTCCTCAGCCTGTAATGTAGTGAAGGACCATTACTTTATTCTATCTGTCTTAATGCGACAAAATTTCATTATATAAATGATAGCTGATTAACGAGTTAAAATAGCTTCGTAACAAAAAAGCCAAGGTCTAGTGTTTTGGGACGTTAGTGTCACATCGATTATAATATTGTTTAATAACTTACTTACCATTTTGTTGCTTTTAGAGTACTTCTTTACAGTATATATAGAATAATTATTATGATGTAATAAGTACCTAACTTCAGAGGAGGACTTAAATAAAACGCAGTCTGACGAGATTCTTCTGCAAAATTTAAAGCACAATGGGTTTCTCAGAGTCTCCACGACGAGATAAGTTCAGTACAATAACTCCTCAAAAAAATTAACGAGTGAGAGGCGATTGAATTAGAATATATTCGGATTTGCCCAGTCATAAATTTCTATACAACATTTATTTTTTAGAATAGCATGTACTTCTTTTACTTGGTCTTGTAAATGAAGATGTTTTCTTTTTGTCCGCTTAAATAAAGATGGTATTGGTACACATATAAGTGCAAGTTCTGTTTGCTTTTAGTTTGTTACATAGTTAAAATTGAGTTTTATACAGTATAAAATAGTGAATTATATATGGTCACTTAACACCAACTCGGTTGTAATGTGTCTCTCAATGTAAAAAAATATGTTGCAAATACACATCTTGCCAATGAGATTAAGAAATCAATTTGGGAAGGAAAGTTTAAAACATCACTAAGATCAATATTCAACTAGGAACTTTATTTTGATTTTTGAAGGGGGCGGATCTTTGAAATAAATATCTGATGATGAGTTACTCCAACAAAATATCTCAAATACATCTTTATATCTTTTTGCACATTAAAATTGTATAATTTTTTTTTGGAACCCTAAAGAAAATTGTATAAATAAATTACTAAATACACAATGCAAATCACATTGTTTTAGACATTTACATGGATATGAATCTTTGTTTTCTATCTATTTAAATAACTGGAGAGAGAATCTATTTATGAAATGCATTTCTTCTTAGAGATTAATCTAGGTCATTACATAGCTTCGGGTACCTCCATATTAGTTCAAAAAAAAAATTGGGTTTTGTTTTCACATCGCACGAAGAGTTTTGATGTATTCTCTCTTAAGCAATGTGAATAACTTATTGTCAATATCAATAGGATTTTTCCATTAGGAGATATAACTAACATATATCTAAGTCAACAATCACAAAATGACTAAATAACGATGATCCAGTTGAATCAACTCAAACAGTTTATAGACCTGATCTTATCGTTAAAAAGAATTCCTAACAGCACAATCAAAAAGAAAAGATTAAAAAGAACTCTAGCAAATGTTGAGATAAAAAATTTAAAATATGGGTAAGATGTTGAAGCAGCAATGTAAAAAACACAAGATAAGATAGTTAAGTTATGTGGTTCATATACGGTTTCTTATAATGTATCTCATAAAGAGAATTAACATACTTTCATTGTTTTCCACTATTTAAAAAAAGATAACGGTATGGTAATTGAAAAAGACCTAGTAATATGGATTATGGACATAGTATGTCATCTTATCATGTAATTAATTGACATTGGTAAGAAATTTAAAGCAGTTGGCAGTAGGAGCGCTGGAGAGGAAGGGAAAAGAGGTATACGAGGAGACAGACGCAGAGGGTGAGAGCCCTAAAGCGTTTTCCAAATGAAGAAAGCTAATAAGAATAGGCCATATATATTCAGAGTAATCATAAACTCTCACTTTTGTTTGTTCTGTAAATTGTCAGCTAAATTTAAGGGCTACACAAACCTACGAAGTACCATCTTACACTGAAAGCATTTAATGTGTCATTACCCACTCTCTATACGTATTTTAGAGACGAGCTTATAGATCAATCTCATATAATATTATACGAAAATATCATCTATATATTTGTCGGCAGCAGATATTCCAAAGTATTCCTATACATAGGAAAAAGCCATTTGCACCAAAGAGAGTGATTATGGTTATCTGATCATCACTTATATATTTCAAATTTTATAAACTAAGATACCTAAAGAATATGCGTGGACATTAGCAAGTGGAATACATTCGACCATGATATTATTGTTAACAAAGATGATATATATATAGTTGGAAAGTTTTCATTGTTGTAAAGTTAACACATCAAGTATATTTAATTTTTTTTGTTGCATAACATTTTAAATAATTTTTACTCTTTGCTCAAAAAATATTGTAAATAATTTGACATGGCCCTAATTATTAGTTATAGAAAATAATAATGGAAGTATTGGTGTACACATGACAACAATACATAAAATGATATGAAGAGATGGATGTGACGATATAAAATTAAAAAGAAATAAAAGGGTCCCGTGCGAGGAGGAGGATTAGCCTCTTTGGCTCCACTTCTCATGACTCCGTACCAGCGGGCAACTGCAACCACGTCATGTCCCATCTACTCTGTCTTCGTGTTGCCCTTTTTTTATTCTTCAACTTGGTACGTCCCATTTTGTTATACGCACTCACTTATGTTTTCTTATAAATATCTGCGTAATTATAAACTTTTTATCTGCATACGGGCAGCAATAGGGTTTTGTGCCATAGCAACCCTCGTTTCTCCCCCACATGTCTCTGACACTAAATTTTTAGTATTGACAAGAAATAATCTGGACTTTATTCGATTGTAATAGCTATATATATATATATATATATATATATGTGTGTTCTTTGTATAACCGGAACTCTTAAGACGAGTCCATATCTTAGAGCATCTCCAACCCATAACACTATTTTTGTGTCAAAACCACACTATTTTAGTGTAATTTTAGCACTAAAAAAAAGTTCATCTCCAACCACAACACCAAATTTCACACTAAAAGTTATTTTATAATATTAGATATATTTTTTTTTTTTTTCATTTATTTATTTGTAAGTTTTATTAATAAAATAAATGAATAGTGTTTTAGTGGAGTGAATAGTGTTTTAGTGTGATGAATAGTGTCACACCAAATTTGGTGTGAAATTATAGTGTTACACTAAAATGGTGTAATTTTTGCAGTCTCATTGGAGATGGTTTTAATGTAAAAACTACACTAAAATAGTGTTTTACAGTCCCATCGGAGATGGCCTTAGGAACCATGTGTACTATTCAATATAAGATTAGGTAATCATATAGACCCAACAACAGTGTAGGCAAGGCAACTTTATAATTTTCTCGTTATATAGGTCTTTTTGGATCATCATAGAGATAGAACCATGAGGTCCTTTGTAATACATAACACACGTGAGAAGTTGTACGAACAATTGCTTAACTAAGGGATCCCTCTTAGCTAAACATAAGACCATGTCCATCTTTTAGATATCCATAGAGTATCTTAAACAAAACAAATACTAAACTGTAATTTGATAGTTTAATTTTTAGTACATAAAGAAAAATAAAATCAATCAAATATGGACATGTATGCAATAGATATTTCAAGAGTATCTCACAAGTTTTTTTGCTAAAAAGAGTATCTTACAAACTCTCAAATAAGATACTCTTGACATTCTCTCTCTTATTTTCGTATTTTTTATCAAAAAGTTATTTTAAAAACCCAATTAAGATATTCCTAATGAAATAGCTCTAAAGACATTTGCAATGGTTTACCTCGTTCTTTCCTCAAAATGAGTTTGTATTTTGATCCAATAGCTTCTCTCATTTTTTTTCTCAAAAAAATATTTCAAGTATATTATAATATTGTGTTGCCAAAAGTATATTATAATATTGTTAATTCCAAAATGTTTATTATTTTATAAATTTACAAATTTGACACAAATAGAGTTTTATTTGAACGAAATCTTCATTATATACAATTTAGTTTCTAAAAGAGATATAGTGATTTAAATAAACTTATAGTTATGTTACTAAAGTATTAATAATTTATCAAAAGTATAAAACATAAATATTAATTTTTAAGATATAAAATAAAATCATATAAAAGTTTAAGAACTTAGTTATATATATAAAAAATATCATTAAAATGAGTTTATGAATAGTGTTCTCTCAAATTTGATATTTTTTGTTAATAAATCGTTTTTGATGTTTTTACTCAAAATGAGAAACCATTGAAAATAGTCTAAAGGGTCCACATATTTTTTCTGTAACATGTAAATTGGCAAATATTTTAGCTCTAACTGGTGAACATTAAAATAAAAATATGAATGAGTATGAAAAAAATAAATAGGAACAAAACTAAAAGAATGAAAAAGAATATTTATTACGTTTATTGCATATCAATTTTGATAAATAATATTTTTGTTCTGTGATTCTTTAAAATTTAAAGAATCAAACGCAAAAAAAATTCCCCAAAGTGATCATTCTCATTAGTTATCTATGTCACCATTTGGACTCTTTATTTTGTTACCACAATCTTTGTAGATATGTGATCAGCAAGGTTTCATAAAAAATGAATAGGACCAAAACTAAAAGAATGAAAAAGAATTTTTATTACCTTTTGTTCCATATCAATTTTGATAAATAATATTTTTGTTTTATGATTTTTTAAAATTTAAAGAATCAAAAGCAACAAAAATTCTCCAAATGAATAGGAATGGATCATTCTCATTAGTTATCTATGTCACCGTTTGGACTCTTTATTTTGTTACCACAATCTTTGTAGATATGTGATCAGCAAGGTTTCATAAAAATTGTCTACTGCGAACACTCCCTCCCCCCCCCCCCAACCCATTCATTTGTAGCGAATTAATGAAAACCTTTAATCATAATTTTCAAGCAGAGCACTAAATTCGAACTAGAATTTATTAATTCTAAACAATGAAACCTTAACCGAGTCTGATAAATTTACTTAGACTCTTACTAATCGTTTAGTAGTTACTGCTGAACTAGTTGTTGGTGCCTTCCCGTAGTCTGTTCAAAAAAGGGATAACTTTTTGCGATACAATTCTCCTAAATTAGCAAGCCCAAAAATTGAAGTAGGGGATTAGTTTACATGTGTAATAATAGGTCCTTGCAAGCTTTTAGCTCAACAGCAAGCCTAATCAAAGCATCATAAGATCTAACGAAATCGGTCGTTTTTTAAAAGGAAGTCTACTGGTCAAAACAAAAACAAATTTAATATGTTAGGGTTATTTGAAGTTAGGATCTACAAAACACAACAAAAAGCTGAGACATTTATTTTGAAGAAGACGTCCGTCGGTCTGTGTATCTTCAGAGGAAAATATTTAAAGTAATAATTGAACACATTAAATTATATTTACTGGTACATATTTTTTTTGCAAAGGAAAAAACCGAGTATTTGAGGTCTAAAAAAGATGGCAGCATTCCGTGGCAAGGTTTTGTATGTCGTATATAAAGAGGGCAACATTCCGTGACAAGGGTTTTGTTAGTCATAGGACAATTTTTTAAAAAAAGTTTTACTAAAATAATTTGCAATGACTAGTATAAAAATGTTAAATAAAATTTTAATAGGAAAATTTACTCAAAATAATTCTTACTATTTTATGTTAACTTGTAAAAAGTATAATAAATCAAAAAATATTTTCAATAGAACTAATATTTACTACTATTTTTCAAACACGTAATCATTTTACAATTTTAAAATAAATATAATAATATAAAAACTATCCAAAGCTATTAAAAGTGATTGCGATTCAAAAATAATATGATTTATATCATAACATTTTATAAAATATCTTTCTCAAAAAAAACATTTCATATAAAATATTAACAATAACATATTCAGAAGAAGTAAAATATCTTGGCAAATATACACATAATTGTAGTTAATCAGTTTTTAGAATCACATCGTGATTGTAGAAAAAAACCTTAAAATATTAGTAGTAGTTTTGATTTAAGTTTGAATAAAAACTTACCGTTTTTACGAGAACATACAAAATAAAAAGTTCTATAAATATTCCCTATATGTAGATTTTGCATTAAATGATGCCAGGCTTGGACAGCAAGTAGCAATGCTTTAAAATCTACAGTTTTTAGGAGACCAATGCTTAAAAGTTTCTTTATCGAGCACGGCCCTGGGCAGCAAGTAGCAACTACGAGCTTGAGGGGTTACACAAGCCGTTTACTGTTATACGAGTTAGATGAAGACAATTACAGAACTAGCGCACTACATAATTAAGAACAACTCAGGAGGGCAAAATTATCTTTTTGTTAATTATAGATACTTCTAAGAAGTTATAATTTTATGGAGCTATGTTACATATCTACAAAGTTATTATATTCATAAACTGATATGCAAACATTAAAAATTCCAAAAAGAAAAAAATCAAAACAAAAATTAGAATTATAATTATCGGTTGATACAAATTAAGTTTCATGAATATTTTGTATATAGCCAGACGACTAGTCTTTAATTATAATTATCGGTTGATACAAATAAATTTGATGTTGGTTTGAGATAAGTTGCTGGCAGAGAACGCCGCTCGATGAGAACAAATAGCAAAGATGATGACATTTTTTTGTAAAACCGAAAAAGGCGCAATAAAAAAGTTTTCAAAACCGCAATAATTTAACTCGGAGAAAAGAAAGAGGAGAGAGAGAGAGAAGCAGAAATGGTAAGAGGAGGGACCAAAAGAAAGGAAACGTCTGAGAAAAACCCTAAACCATAAATGGTGACGAAAGAGCTGTCAAATGTGTCAATTCCATCGATCCACAAAACTTAATGCTTGTGGGCTACGCAACACATCTCTTATTTCTCTCTTTTGATTTGAGTCTTTTGACCTAACACCTATTACTCTATTAATTTACTCTCTTCAATTCCTTACCTTTTTTATCACTCAGATTTGCCTCTTTGGTTAATTTTGGGCACAGTGAGGGTTAATGAGCGTTGGTTTATTTGGTATCTACGATTATGATGTGTAACTGTTCTCTAATCTCTATCTCTCTAAATCTCTGATATGTCAATGAAATCTCGACCGTAGATTCCACTCCTCTTTCTTCTATTTAAGCTCTTTTTCCCTTTCCTACTTTCTTCACTAAAATCTCCTATACTTCTTCAGATCTTAAGTTTCTCTTACTAGTTTTACTTATTAGGGTTTGTGATGATGAGTTAAGACTCTGAAGTGATTGCAGTCATTTTTTGCTATTGCATCATCATCAAGATTCAGAAATCATATTCTTTGATGGGTTCTCCTTCGAGCCTGTCTTTTTTGGTTTGAGAATCTTGATGATGCTGCAGCGGCAATCAAATGGCTTTTTTTATATGATATAATCTTCAAGCGATTAATTTTCAAGAAATATAGGACCAACATATCTTTAGATCCGTCAAATATGGGAACTTGTGGTGATCCTTTTGCACAGGTATAGATATATACATATATATAACCAAGCAAACATGTATTTGTTTTTTATTTAGATATGTTTGCGTTTGTGAACAGCTTTGTTTTTATGAAACCATGATAAATGGTAGAAATATGTATGTTGTTTCAGGTGATTGGATTAACTGAACCCTTACTTGTAATCTTATTATACTTCTTACTACACAATATATGGACTGTGAAAAAGATCTAAGTATAGGGGTTTCTTTCTACGTACAATGTATACATAGTCATTCTGTAGCTCCTTTTTTGTCAATTTAGCTACGGTGTCTAAAGAATCTGTAGATTTGATGGGGTTTCCATTTTTTTTTTTTGAGCAACCTATGGGGTTTCCATATAAAACAAGGAATCAAAGGTTTGGTAGAATATGACATAATGTATGTGTTCGGTTACATAGTTATGTACCTTCTCTTTGTCCATTGGTTAATCAAAGGATTCATCTTCGTGAGAAACCTAACCCTCCTAGCTCTTCGTGTCAATGCGTCTTTTTATATTCAAGATCCTTACTTCCGAATCATGTTTCTCTAATATAAATTATATAATATAGCAGATGATGATGGGATGTATTGTATTTTACTTATTCAGGTTCACATGATCTTTCGATATACTATTCCAGAGTTAAAAAAAAAAACTGAATCTCATTACTCACTAGTGCCAACTCCAACTATGATCCAAGTCTGGTATGGAATTGAATGATTATATATGTGTGCACAATCATAACATATTCTGTACTGCAAAGGTCGATATGTTATGAGTACTTAAGGATCTGACAAGGTGTTGGTAATGGTATACAATGATAATTGTAAGAAAACAAATATTATTGTGAGATTGAAAGACAACTACTGTATTCATGTAAAACTCCATATTTAGATCAAGCAAATGTAATTAAAAGAAAGTATTTGTTCTATAATATTAGACTAAATGTGTACTATGAATTTGATCGCATTTTTGGTCATTTTCTCTAATATATATGTACATGAAATACGAAAGCACATCAGGAAAATTTATGTCGTGTTTTACTTTTTCATTGTTCCAAACAGTTTGAGTTTATTAGGGCTAGAAAGCCTAATACTGTAGAGAATCATACTGGAAAATAAAGTATATATAAAAGCCAAATTCAGATATACTATAAAAACACCCTTATCAATGGTATGAGCATTGAGGTTTTCAAAAGATAATTAGTTGCTAATTAAACTAAAAGTGATTGATGTGTTTCTAATACCCACTCAAAATATTTTTTTTTGTTTTAATTAGCAACTAAACACTTTTTGAAAATTTTCTTCTCATACCGTTGATAGAGTTGCTCTAACTTCTAGTTTTGGTAGGAGAGCATTTGTGTTTATTAGTTAAAAAAAAATTGTGTTTAGGACCACAGCTTTAACCGTTTCTAAATCATATATAACTTTAAATTACAAGAGTATATATAAGATTTTGCAAATTACTGTGGATGTAAAATTTGCTAAGCATGCGATTATAGGTTAAACAAACCAATAATAAAAAAATGTAATTATCAAAAAATGCAATTTTAGGTCAAACTTTCTTATCAAGATTTCGTATAATGCGAATAAATTGTGAGCTGATTTGGGAACCATCGTATATTGTTATTCTTGTCCATTATACTTTGTGAACCGATCTCTATAATATTATTTAAAAATTTAATGAACTAAAAATATTGAATATGATTGCCGCTAATAACATAATATTTCCTTTTTCATAATAATATTTTAGTTAAATTTTTAATTTAATTGTCCTTTTCTTAAAAAGAACATAAAAGGAAATATTTATGAAATATAAACATAAATTTTTATATATATTTTATTAAAAAATTATATCTCTATAATATTATTTGAGAAGTCAGTTTATTACGCGTTCACATCAATGTTTACGACGATTATTTACATAGATAACCTTATTGAACTAAAAATATTATATATGATTGCCACTAATAACATATTATTTCTTTTTTTCATAATAAAATTTTAGTTAACTTTTTAACTCAATTGTCCTTTTCCAAAAAAAACATAAAAAGGAAATATTTATGAAATATAAAAATAATTATATATACATATATATATTTTAGAAAATATATAAACGAATTTTAATTATTTTCTATTTTTTCCAAAAAACAGGAAAAATATAAACTTTTAATATATATGTAAGGTAAAAAAATTAAAAATATAAATTGTTTTAGAAATCTTCTTCAAACATAATAATATTTTTACTTTGAAATAGATTAACTATAGGGGAAATTTCATAACTACACTTTACTTGGTACCACTTTTCAATTTTACCACCACTTTAGAAACATTTTCACAAATACACTTTTGACTAATGAACAAATTACAATAGTATCCTTATATTATCCTTTTCCACTATTGGTTTCTCTTACTCTCGGCACATGAACAACTATAATATATTTTATTCTTATTTTCAATAAAAATTTAATAATAATAATAATTATAATTTAAATTTACTTTTTTTACAAAAAACACAATAAAGGTAAATATTTATAAAATATAAATCATATATATTCTACATATAAACTATTTTTATATTTTATAAAAACATAAACAAAAAACAAATATCAATAAATTTTAAAATATACTTTACAAGATAATTTGATTATATAAAATAACATAAATATCTTTATTCAAAATATCTTCTTATTTTAAATATTTTGATCAATCTTTAAAAAATAATTTTAAACAACATAAACTGAATATTTATCATTTTTCAAAAACAATTATTTTATGACTATTTTAAAACCAAATACATATTTAAAAATCTAAGTCTAATAAACAAGATAAAATAATATTTTTGACTAAACAATTATAATTTTTAATAACAAAAATTGATCATAAAATATTATATTTTATAGTAATTATATAAATACTAAATTATAACTAAATAAACAATTCAAATAATGTGAGAATGAAAATTAAACTTATTAGTATTGCTTTATCCAAACTAAATATAAGTAAATTGATGTGGAAAAAACTTATGAATTTTTGGTGTAACTATCTTATGGATTTCTCAAAACTTCAATCTTATCAAAAATAAAATTATTAAATTATAAGTAAAGTTACAAAATATATTAATCAGTCTAAGAATAAAGTAAGGAAAATCTAACTAACAAGGTTATTCTTATATTAGTCTAATTATAATAAAAAATTGATTCGTTTCAAAAAAAAAATAATAGAACCCAACTAATCAAAATATGAAAAATCAAATAAACCAATTATTATGATTTAATTATTTTATATACTCACAAGTGTGCATGAATTTTAAAATACTAAATGTTATATTTATTAATGCAACTTTGATTTAATATATCTTTTTCTATTTTTCTGGAACAGTATATGTCACATATACAAATTGTACAAAATATATGTGAAAATATAAGTAGATGAACTAACTACTTGAAGTTAAAAAAATAATATTATCAACTTTAACCTAATTAAGAAAACAAACAAAAATCGTTGTTCGATTTAAGAAATAAAAATAACTCAACATGCCAAAAATAAATATTTAAATTAATATAAAATATTATATTTAAAAATCACATATTAATTAAAATGGCAACATAATGATACTTAACATATTTTTCATTTATCATACATATCAAACAAAATAGACACCTTGTTTCAACTTTCGAGATCAGAAAAACGTTGGGCAGTTTAGCCCTTTTCTAACTTTCGGCTTTTAATTTTAGGCCTCAAATATGGGTCCTAAGAATTGTGACACTTTTTTCTAATCCAAAATGTATTTTGAGATCATCTTGAACATCTTTTCTGATATGAAAATGCACTTGTAACATCTTATATATTTTTCTCTCTATCAAAGCCTAAATCCATTACCTACCTTTTTCTAGGATCAGTTTCCTGTTAAAAAAATTGTTAACGCGTAACAGTATATTCTTCTCCTGCGATACTTTAGGTTTAGTCCACCTTCTTCGTAATAGGACGAGAAAATCTGCAAAACAAAAGGATAAAACTATAAAAGGGACAAAATGAAATGGTTAGCTAGTATGAGTTGTATCCAATCATAGCTTATATAGTGACCGTCTAAGCTGGAGACTTATATACTATATGCAAATTAGTTTAATAGTTAGTAGTTAGAAAAGTGTATATAGTAGATATTCGAATTACGTACTGTAATTTGTGGTTGTAATTCTAATCACAATGATTAGTACAAGATTTGGTGTTTGACTGATATGGATTTTGTTAGCTGTCTTTGCTTTTATTTTCAATGCGACTGTAAAGCGACATAGACTTTTGTATATTGTAACAATATTGCTCCACTTGTAACAATATTGCTCCACTTGAACTCATTTTGTAAGGGGTATTATGGTATTGCTGATTTATTTGAAGTTTAATTGATTCTAAATTACTGGGATGCTATCATGCTATAAATTTTGAAAGACTGACAGGGTAGTAATCACTTATCAGAAGCCTCTTTTAAATTGTTACATTGTTTTAATTTGTTTAATATATCTTTCAATAAAAAAAATTTAGTTCCAGATGACCAAACTTGTTTTTATAAGATATTTGTATAATTCCTTTATTTTTATATTTTTGAGGGGGTGGGGTTTGTAAATCCTAATTTTTTAAAATAACTTTTTACTTCCAAATTTTTTACATTTTTTTTTTTTTTTTTTGATATCTCTGGTGTCTGAGCAGCCACTTTCCCAAATATCCCCCGAAGGGGTCCAGCGCCCCAGCAGTAAGGATGTTAAATCGCTGTGGCCGGGTTTCGAAGCTGGGTGGCGGACACCTCAGCCGAGGTTCCATTACCACCAGGCTACGAAGCCCGGTTAATTTTTTACATATTCAGTATGGTTTTGCAGTGATATTTTCCACAGTCGATAAAGACACAATTTCCCGACTTCTATACTCGGTGATATTTTTTTCTGGTAATCTCCCCGGTAATACTTTGTTTTCTTTTTCTTTTTCAGTTAATGAGATTTCATTGTCAGATGCTTCTAAGAGCATTTCCATTAAAGAAATCTCACATGATATCTGAGAAAAAAATGAAAAATAGAAAAAAATAGGAAAGAGATAAAGTCATAAGTTCTCATTTACCATACTCTTAAAGCTTCAATAACGCGGATGTTTATTGTGGGTTTTTAGTGTAGGCCACAAAAAAAATAGAAAAATCATTGATTAAAGTCTCCAAATAAACACTGATTTAAGTGGATTATTTGCAGTGTTCGCGGATTCCACTGATACGTCACAATCTGCGATTGATTCATTTTTTATTTTTTTATTTTTATCAGACAAAAGAAAAAAAAAATAAGCACCCAAATGAGTTTCATGAGATAAAGATGCTATTAGATCCTCTATTGCCTATATGTCAAACTAAAAGTGGTTGTAATTTTGAATAAGTAAATAAAATTTACATATTTAATAAACATAATATAATAAGATTATTTTCTGTTAGAGATATTCAATTTGAGAACTTAATTGATAAGGTTGTTCTGAGAAGCAAGAAGCCATTTTTTTGGGAATGGGTGGATATACAATCCATTCAACTCATCACTAATTATTAACTAATGTTAAATTAAAGAAACCCCAAGTTCACCAAGATGAACACGTATAACTTTTTTTTTTTGAAACTAAGATGAACACGTATAACTTCATACTTGGTATTAAACTCCCGTCTAAATCCAACTTGTTAAGAGTATAGAAGTCTCTTGAAGAATGACGTAGCATATTTACAAATTTTGTTTAAATTATTCAAGAGGAATATCAATAGTACCTAGTATATAACAGATTTTTAAGTTCAGTCAAATATTTAAGTGAAGTTTTATTTGAACGATGAGAGTATATAGTATCTTACCCAATTCTTTCGGAGATGCAATTCAGTGCATGTATTTAAAAAAAAACTATAACAGATTAGGTTTTTTGATATAACATATTGCATGAGCCATAAGTTATGATACAATTACGCAACGAGTTAAATTATCAATGAAAGGGGTGGACGTTTGGGTACCTATTCGGGTTCGGTTCGGGTACATTCGGGTTTTCGGAGATAAAAAATTTAAATCCATTCAGATATTTCTAAATTTATGTTTGGATTCAGTTCGGATCTTTGCGGGTTCGAATAATATATTTAAATTGTTTTTAGAAATTTTAAATTCATTATATACTTTAAATGTCTCAAAATCTACAAACAAAATCGTATATTACATATAAATTTGAATAATATATATCAAAATACATAAATTTAATATATAAATTGTTTGGTTTGAATATTTGGATAAAGAATCAATAGATATTTTAAGTATATTTGATGTTTTGAATATACTTTAACTATTTTAGACATTTAGGTTGAACTATTTATATATATATATATATATTTTCAAATATTTTGAATAACTTAAAAGTATCTTATATATTTTAATATACATTAAATCTAAAAGTAATTAATATATTTAAATATATAAATATATTTCGGATACATTCGAGTATCTGAAATACTTCGATTTAGGTCGGATTTAGTTTCGGTTTTCCAAATACCAAAATATGAACGCGCTCGAATATTTAATCAATTTCGGTTCAAATTCGGTATTACTTTTTCGGATGGAGTTTAAATCCGTTCTTTGGATTCAATTTTTTTCTCAGCCATATATCAGTCATTGCCTTGGTAACCCGTACACCGTATTCCTAATTAAGCTATTGAGGATATATAGTTTGATTTGTCTATCGTAAAATACTAAGAGTACATCGTCATCCATTCATTGTATTAGATAAAAAAAGTTGTGCTAGACTGCTAGTATGATTATGAAGGATAGATAAAAAGCATTTATCTATATTAATAAAGTAGACATGAAACTCTCCACATTCAGCCACGTCACCCTCCCTACTTCCAAATCGCGACACGTGTCGCATAATGAGACACTCTCTTTGTGTTTTCGATTTTCACTCGCAGGTTTTGTTTTTGGGTTTTTTTTCTTTGCTAAATCTTTATTGTATGGACCATATTTCATAAAATCCGGCCCAGTTCGTCTTTAAGGTTTGTCGAAACCTTTCATCCTCTCCGTCATTCATCTGTTTGAAGCCATGGCTACCCCCATCCTCACTGCAATTCCTGTAACGTTTCTTTAATTCAACCATTAATTCCATCATTAAACTTCACCCACCTTTTTTTCCACTCAAGACTCATTTATTCTCATTTACGACCGACTCCGTAACTGTTCTTAGGTCGATCTATAAATATGTGGTTTCTGAGCGATGGAGATCTACATCACCATAGTTATAGTTTTTATAATCCGACGTAGGCCCTTCGAAAATGTCAAACTCCTATGTTCTTCTCGCCAATTTGAGAGCTGGCCGTTGCTCCGACGGCGGAGGTGCGTCTTCTGTTTCTGTCGATTTCTTATTTCTGTTTGTATCTTTGTGTCAATGTTTGGTTTAATCTTGACTTCTCGCAGTCTTCGCTTGACTATTCAGTATAAATATGTACCTCTTGATAGCGTAAGCTTCATACTTTTCCCTTTCTGATTACAGAGCTTTTGTTATTTTTGAAACTAACCTTTTCATTATGGCAACTTCTCAAATCCATTTCGCAGAGTTGAAAGAAACCCATTTAATTTTCGGAAGCCCGGAATGTGTAGAAAAGGTGTTAAGTGATGGGTGTTGATATGGTTCTAATTGATTCAAAGGTATGACCTTAATCTTTTCACATTTTCAAATCAGAAATCGAGATTCACAAATAAAAAGTTATGTGTTGTGAGCCATCTTCAGTGCACTCTCCATTGCTGCAAGCTTTAAATGTGGCACATTGAAACCTATGCATTCGATTCTGTGTTTATGCAATAACAAATCTCATCACCTACTTGATTATTTAACCATTGTTTTACTTTTGGAGTAATTCTTGATGGAAATGTTTGTATTTGGTTGTCCTCTATTCAGTTCCAGGTGCAAGATTCTTTTTTTTGAATCAGCCTTTCATGTATCAATTGGTGGACATGAACTTGGCCATACAAAAGTTTTCTTTGGCTGCTGATTATTCTGTTTTGGTTCCTGATTATTCATTCTATGACTATAATCCTCTCCATGAAAGTAAGCCTGGCAAAAGAGTCCAGGAGACAAAAATCGCTCCTGCTGAAGTAGCAAGGACTACGGTTGAAGTTTGTACCTGAGAAACAATATGAGACCACTACTGTCAGAGTTTCTTATGAACTAGAATAGTGTTGAGTTTTGCTACGATAGCTGTTTGATTAATTACTAGAGTATGTATTAGCTGAAGAGGAAGGCGGCAGGTCTAAGAAGACTCCAAAGACTAGGTGCTCTACACCAAGCATGAAAAGGTTTCATCACTCACTGTTATTTTGCATTTGAGCTTTTATATGTTTTTGAGTTTCATGAATAAGTACACGTTTAAAAATTTATAAACCATACTTTGGGTTGTGTTGGTTTGGAAAATTTTATAGGATTTTGGGATATATCAGCATTTGGAGTTCACAGGTTGATTCTACTTTTATGATTATCTGCATCATTGCCCTTAGTTGTTGAGGACTTTTTTCTCAGATTCAAGTCTGCATATTAGCAGAAGAAACCAACTAATTTGTATTTTAACTTTACAAGTAATTTTTAAATTGTTATATACTGTGGCATAATGTTTAAAACCACCTGTTAAGCACCAAAAACAGTGTGGAATCTGAATAACAAAGAACGAATTTTAATAGCAGCAATGCAAATGTGATTTATAACGAACAACATTAAAATATCAACCTACATCTATGCCTTAAATAAAAAAAAGAAAGAACCTTGACTTCATCATCGCAAATTTGTCCCAAATCACCTTCAATCTCTTTCACCTCTGAGATGCTCAAGATCCATCTACATTTTAAGAATGCAACTGGTTCCCGGCCATTTAAACTGGTTCTGATGCTTGATCTTTGGGAGGACAATATTCAAGTGTTTAAACTGCTTTATGTCGCCTGTTAAAATACGCATAGTAGCTGAACAATATAGTCACTGCTGAGAAAAAACGTCAATATACATAAAGGGTTTCGATCAGTGACTTATAAAAAGTCCACACAACCTGCTCAAAATTACTCTTAACCTCCACACTAGCCAGTGAATGCAAAAACCGTTGCCACTGCAACTGAGCAGTGAGCAGCAACCCTAGAGTTCAGAGTCCTGTCAAAGTAGTAAATCTCACCACCAAGCGTCATTACCATCCCTACCATCTTCCAATAGAAAACAGAAACATAAGCTTCAAAATTAACGAAAAAAACTTCAAAATTAACCTAGCACCTGTCCCTAAAGGTAAACAATATTAGAATTGTTGGTCAGACCCTGATATTGAATAGGGTACTAAGTACTAACTATTAGATACTCTGTAGATGATATAGTGAAGCTTGCTCAGAGTAACAAGCTCCAGTTACGCGGCTGCAAACTTCTCAGAAACACAAAAAGAGGTGACATTTGTCACAAAAAGTGTCCATGTATGTTCACTCGAATCCTGCTTCCCTTAAAGAAACTCCACATCTTAAGGCATGAATATATGTTTCAGGGCACTCCTCTGTCTCGCGCACTTCAGTTAGAAGACCTCAAACCTCTGAACTATATGGGCCACACTTACTTCAGCCACACAACACCCACACGTTTCAAATATAAAATACATGAAACACAAACTATTCACCAACTAATCAAGAGCGCATTATCTAGATGACCACATTACACACTTATTTTAAACCTCGACCAGAAAATCTAATTCAAACGTTTCCCAACCATTCCCAACGTTTCCTCGACCAGAATCTCCTCCTTGAGAAAGAAGTCGGGAAACAAATATGAAAGGGCCATGGTGAGATGGTTTGAAAGTAGATAATACCTTCATTTCTTTCTCAAATTTTTGTCACAAAATTTTTTGTATAGGGTTTCTGTCTATAAATAATAGCATTAGGTTGTAAACAAGTTTTTGAAGTGAATAAATTTAAAATTCTTTCAATAAAAAAAACAAATATACCCTCAGCTAAAAGAACAACATTATAAAACAAAGTGGCATAAACGAAAAAAGTCCAAATAGTCAACCCGCGTGAAGCATATGCTCCTTCGCATCAAATTATGTATAAAGAGGATTTATGGGTCAGTGGAAGTTGCATTACGAATGATGTTCATTATTATTAAAAATATATACTCTGAAACTTATATAAAATACAAAAAATAGTGATTAGTATTTATAGGTTTACATTTGCCTCACGGGTTTTCGGTCTTAAAATTTGGAAAATCAACATTTAGTAAAAAGCAAATCATGAGAATTATAAAACTAAAACTTCACGGCAACATTTTTAGTCATATATTAGTTTGTTTACGCTTGAAATTTTTTTCAAGCATTCTATAGTTATTTCGATAGAATATAAAACATTCTATATTTAATATATAAACACATTTTTTAAAAGAACATAATTAATGAACTGAAGATAAAAATGCTTTCACTAAATTAAAAAAAAAAATAAAAAATGATAATAATTAAATAATAGAATGTCAAAGAACATGTTAATAACAAATAAAAACGAAGACACATCAAAAATATAAACAATCATCATATTCAAAACTAAATAAATATAATATCCCCGCCCGAAGGGCGGTCAAACCACTAGTTAATCAATAAAGAAAGAAAGACTTATATACGATACCCTAGAGTCGATATTATTCCCCTTTGTTTTGTTTTCAATTAACTGAAAATGACTTATTTCTTACTCACTCAATTTTGTAACTGAATACTTTCGAAAATATATATGTTATAAGAAGGAAAAAGTTAAAGTACTAGAACTACAGTAGTGTATCATTTTATGTTCATAAATTAATTAAAGGTTTACTTATTGACTAAAGTGAAAGGCAAATAAGTGTTCAACGATCGATATTTATTTGTAACAACCATTATAAATGCGTAAGTAGACCCAAAACTCTCCTCCTCATCAGCTCTTCTACTCTCTTTTTAACTCTGCTGAATCTCCCATCTTCAAGATAACAGATTCCAAGACCCAACAAGAGAATCATCCAAAGCCAAATCAGAAACACCAAAATTTTCAGTTAAATGACTCGATCATCAGCAAACTCGCCGCGGTTTCAGCTGAACGAGAGATGGAAACCATCGTCCAGAAAAGAAATCTTTGGAGACGATGTAGGACCGTCGAGAGTAACGAGGTCGTTGAGACAGAAGAAGCAGAGGAGACACGGTTTCACGAGGAAGTGTGGGAGATTGGTGAGAGAACAAAGAGCTCGCTTTTACATCATTGGGAGATGCGTCGTTATGCTTCTTTGCTGGACCGATAATAACAATAGTCACTGCGACGACTTCTAAATTAAACATGAAAATGTTCTATTTCTTTTGCGTCTGATTATCTTGAAATAGATCGACAGACATGCAAATGTACATACAAGATTCTCCTTTATGGTTAATCTCTACGTACTCTTTTAGTTATAGATTCTTATGTTTTGCTTTGTTCATCAATATCAGTGTTATTGAACAATATAGAAAATCTAAATCATGTTAGTGTTAAATAGTAATTATATTCTCTCTCATAGTAAAAGATGCATGTTTATATGTTTTTACATATATTAAGGAAACATAATAAATTTTGATAAAAATGAATTAATTTCTGTGTTTACCATTTTTCCATAATTCTAAAGCAGTAGAATTTTAAAAGTACAATTTGTAAGTTTACAATTCGTCCATTATTAAACAATAAAAATTGCTTTGATAACTTAAAATATGCATATTTTTGAAACAAATTTTATTTTAAAATTAATACTACTATTTTAAGAACATATGGAGCATATTTTTAGGTCTTCATTTCTCCCATACGATTTTAGAGATTACTAAATGCTAGAACGTGATTTGAACATCTCGCCGTTATTTAATTATTAAACTGTAATGGGTTAAATACTTAAATGTGATTAGGACTTACGAATATTTTTGAAGTCAAAAGGGACTTTAAAATGTTCTGGAAATAATCTAATGTTGTTACTATAGCTGATTGAATGTGCCGAATATAAAAAATTATAAAAAATTATCTAGTTAAAGTAATAGTTATTTTCCGTGTTGTTGCCAAAAGTAAAGATTATATATAGCGAAAAGAAATATGAAAACAGCTATTTTATGCAATGGATTAGGTACTGTGACGATAACACTTAACATCTCACGTAGTCCACGACTTCAGGAAATAGCTGCCACTTGAATACAATAATAAGAAATGTTATAAACGAGGGTAGATATTCATATTTATAAACCCACTCCGTAGTTGGTCCCGTAGCTTCTTTTTAATTATGACAACATTAATTATACTTCATAATGGCTCAAACGAATAAGAATATTACTTTTCTTGTAATGCTTGATTAGGCCTAAGGAGGGATTAATTAAACAGATGTTAAGCTACAAAGATAGAGTGAAGACACTACTGCTAATCATTGTCATCGAGCTAGTGCTGAAGAAGTGATAAGATAATGGATGCGAGTATGTTTCTATAGTTTTCATCAAGGTAAATGTGTATACTGGAGTATATATTTATATTAAGGACAATACTGCATTCAGTGATTTCTTTCCCAATAGCCCGATATTATTGGACTTCCCAGTTGAGAGTTAGGAGTGGACACGATTCAGATTTTAGATCCTGTCAATAATTGTTTTTATTTTGTTAGAATATTCGGTTATTTTAATCTTAATGGGGCTTATTGGACTTGGTATTTTATAAAATGTTGGGTTTTTGTCAAATCCTCCCTTATTGGACAAGGTATTTATAAAACCTTTTACAAATTTCCTCTTATTCGATATAACATTTATAGAAATCCTATCAAAAGTGTTTGGTATTGTTAGACTAGAATGGAGTAAAAAAGAGGTAAAAAAAATGATAGAGAAAAAAATAAAAAAATGTAGTAAATGATCTTAATTACTCTAGCAAAAGTTAATTAGAGCAAAAATAAATGTGTAATCTATTCTAGTAAAACATGAACATGATCTATTGATAAATGTTATGTGTAACTATATATTTCATTTATTTAAGAGACTATTTTATCAAATTAAATTAATATTAAACACAGATATGATTTAAAATTTTAATATATATATATATATATACCCGATTGTTAATATTTTAGTGAAACCTAGAGTAATTTAAAAGTTAGAGTAAATATTTATTCTATATTAGGTAAAGATCCTTAGTCTTTTAGAACTGTTAACCATAGAATTTTAGATTAAACTCTTTTTTAAAAGGGTTCCAGACCTAGATCCATATTTTTTTGAATCATAAACCATAGTATGAGTTTCTTTCGCTTTGTATACTATTGTTGATTTTACTCTATGATACACTTTTCACAATACAAACAATAAACTGATAAAGTTAATATAAAAGATGAAATACTTGTGTGTGCGCGTTGGATCCTCTCTCGTTGTTTCTCTTGCTGAATATTTTCCTATAAATAATATCAATTAAGTTTTTTTTTGTAAAAAAACTACAGAGTTAATTTTATTGACAACGATAACAAATTATGGAAAATTGACAACGATAACAAATTATGGAAAATTGATAACAAATTTTATTGACAATGACAACTATAAATAATATCAATCAAGTTATCAAAAGCTAGTCAAGGGAAAATTGACAACGATAACAAATTATGGAATACCATCATTAATTTTATTTGTATTTTCTGCTACCTCACTATATAGCTATTTAGTAATTTAAAAAGTTGTTATATTAATATTACCTCAACGCTAAACAATGAAACTACAGAGTTCGATATTTTTGTTTTCTACACAGTAGTTATAATCATATATACGAATTTATGGATTATGCCAATAATATTTCTAAGTAAAATGGGCCCAGTTTGGTTTATCAATAGAAAATTCCAATATATTGGAGGGATGCTTGATCATTACAATTAGACATGGGCGTTCGGGTATCCATTCGGGTACGGATCGGTTCTTTTGGATATCGGGTTTTCGGGTTTGGAAATTAAAATTCATTCGGGTATTACAAAATTTTAGATCGGGTTCGAGTCGGATCTTTCCGGATTCGGGTGGGTTCGGTTCTGATGTAAAGAAACCTGAAAATAACCGAATAACCAATGTATCTGTGACAGGTTCGGATAATAGTACCCAAAATAACCATATTACCCGATTCGGTTCGGGTATTTTGTATCCAAACTACTCAGATGTACCAAAAAATAACCAAAAATACTCATTTGACACAGTTTTGTTTAAGTACTTCTATCCAAACTACAATATTTTATCAGAAAATACACAAAATTATTGAAAATAACTAATATATTAAATTTATAATTAAAATTAAAATAATTATACATATAACTATAAATAATATTTTGAAATATATATTTTATTTCGGATATCTTCGGATACCCATTCGGTTTTCGGTTCGGGTCGGGTTGAATACCGGTTCTTCGGATACAACAGTTTAGGACCCAGACGGTTATTTCTGAAGAACCGAATAAACCCGATACCCTGATTTTTTGGATCGGTTCCGGTTCGGGTCCTCGGGTCCGGTTTTTGTGTCCATGCCTAATTACAACGTTGAATTAATTACACATTACTATAAGAGATAACTTAATTCCAATGTAAAGTAAAGATGATAATAGTTTAGTTTCTGGTGGTATGTTTACTTTATCAGCCACTCCAACAAATCAAATCAAAAGTTAAAGAACAAAAGTTTTTTTGCTAAATGATTATAAAACGTTGATTATTCATTACCATGCTTGATTTGGATTGTTGTGACCTGATAATCTATCAGACAACATGCGGGACAAATATTCCGTTTTGACTTTCACAGTTTTTCCACTTTGTTGAATCTTTTGTACGTAAGTTTGCTTGTATTTTTTGGGGATTACAAATTTACAATTATACTTGTCTATTTTTAAGTGTAAATAGGAGTGTGTTTACTCTAACGTGAGTATTGAATCTAGGAAATTGATTGAATTTAAAAGAATTGGAGCTTACATTAAATTATAATGTTATTCAATTGTGTATTTCATCGATTTTTTTTTTTTACAACATTGAAACTAAAACTATTAACTATGTTCGTCAAGTCCAGAAAACCAGACTCGAAGTATAAAGTCGACATAGAACATAGCATAAGAGAAACACCTAGTACCTCGTGGCAGTTTATCCGCCACTAGATATTTCATCAATTTTTATTATCTTTTAAATGATTTTTCTATTTATACGATATAAGTTTTTATTATTTCCCCTAGCCAAAATTTTTATTCACATACAAAATTTAAAAAGTTCGTAAAATTTAGAGAAACTCAGTTCTATCAAATTCATTTGCATTTCTTTAAAATCTGAAACATATGAATTAATCAAATGCATTAAAATCTTTATCAAAAAAAAAGTGATTCTAAAGATATTACTCTTATCTTCAACAGAAATCTTTCAAAATAAATTAAAATTCTTGAATCTAATACCACTCCCTTTTTGTTTTTTGAACAACTAATCTAATACCACTCCCTAAAGGTCAAAAGAAAAGCAGAGAAAAAATAACATTCATTCATCCATCAATCACCTATTTTTATATGGGCTTCCATCCCTCGTAATAGATAGGCATACTTGCAAGATTAACGGGCCCAGTGGGCCACTGAATATGATTAAGTCACGAGGCCCAGAGATCAACACGTGAGGTCAAAAGCATCGGGAGGATCAGGGAAGAATCAATTCTGGAGAGACATCAGTCTATGGCCACCGATCTTTTTCCGATTATTATAACTTCGCCGCTTCTTCTCAGTCGCTTCTTCCGTGACGGTATCGTATCAGAGACTGTTCGTCTTTCCTTGAACCAGGTGAGTTTCGATATCAATCCGCAAGAGTGTTGTGTTTCTTCTGGTTTAGATTAGATGATAAGTCTAATCAAATTCGAAGAATATTAGTTTTTGATTTAGCAAATATGTTTCTGGTGATGTTGTTTTGTCAGTTGAGAGAATGATAGATTCACTCTGAAATGATTCTATTTAGTTCATCTTCGTACACGTTCATGTGAGCTTTTTCTGAATACAGTAATGTATAAAAGTTACATTTTTTTGTTTTGGTTTTGTGGTGAAGTAGGTTTCTTTGAAGGTATGGGGGATGAGATTGATTTGAGTGGAGATGGAGGCGTCTTGAAACAGATTGTAAGGAGAGCTAAACCTGATGCTATTGCACCTTCTGATGATTTTCCTGTAGTCGATGGTATGTATGTTGAAAGCTTTTTAGATTCTTCATCACAGTTTCTTCTTTGTCCTTTGATGATAGCTAAATATATGAATGATCATAACTCTGTATGTTTGATTATATCTTAGTTCACTATGAGGGTATATTGGCTGAAGATGGAAAGGTCTTTGACACTACACGCGAAGACAATCTGGTTTTCTCCTTCGAGTTGGGTTCAGGCAGTGTTATCCGGTCATGGGATATTGCGCTTAAGACCATGAAGGTTCTGTACTTTCACCTTTTGTTTCAGTCTTTGAATCTTATGCATAGAGAAGTTATTGGTTAATGTTTTTTTTTCAGGTTGGGGAAGTTGCGAAAATTACATGTAAGCCAGAGTATGCTTACGGAAGTGGAGGATCTCCTCCTGACATCCCACCTGAGTATGTTTATGTTCCTCACTTGGTGCCATCTCATTTGTTTAAGATCAAAGAAATTTCTGTTTTTGAGAATGAGAGTTTTTTGTTCTTGATATCATGTTTTGTAATTGCAGTGCAACTCTGATATTTGAAGTGGAATTGGTTGCTTGTAAACCGAGGAAAGGTGCTAGTGTTGGAAGTGTTTCTGAGGATAGAGCTAGGCTAGAGTAAGCCTTATAACACCATGTTACTTTTATGTTTTTCATCCATAAGCATATGTGAACTAATTTGGGCTCATGATTGCAGAGATCTGAAGAAGCAGAGAGAGATTGCTGCAGCTGCTAAAGAGGATGATAAGAAAAAGAGAGAAGAAGCAAAAGCAGCTGCAGCTGCTAGGATTCAAGCTAAGCTAGACGCTAAGAAGGGTCAAGGCAAGGGAAAAGGCAAAGGCAAATCTAAATAAGTGACAAAAAAGCATGAGTCCAACGTTGTTGTAAACTCCTAAAGATTATATAAGTTCATGATTTTAAAGCTTGTTGTTAAGTGGCACTCATCAATTATCATAATGACCAATACATGAGTTGTTTTGGGTCTAAGATATTTCTGATCTTATCTTTTACACATTGAATATCATAACACCTGTCCAAATCCAAAATTTACGAGCCATACTAGAAGCATCACCATCATCGATCCCGTCGCTGTTCTTACCATCCTGAGTGAGCTCTGAGAGTACAAACAGGGCATGTTCCTTTCTGTCTAAGCCATGGAACAAAAACATGCTGCATGAGACTGAGCAAACATACGGGTACTACGACATAAGATTAATCGACTTGTTCAGAAGATTCCAGAATCTAATTAAACTGTTACCAGTATTCCTTAGATAACATTTCATTGTTTAGCTTGAATCTAATCAAACTGTTAAAAACTCATCAACAATTACATGATTTGTTTTTGGGGTCTCCATTCTGCTGATTTCAATACACACATTAATAACATAACAAGTGTCCGAAAACCGAACTCTCAAACCATGACGGAGGCTTCGTCATCATCATCATCATCATCATCTGTCCCGTCGTCTTGTTCTTGCCATCCTGAGTGCGCCTTGAATTTACAGACAGGACATGTTCCTTGCTGTCTAAGCCATGGATCGATACAGACTGCATGAAACTGAGCAAACAGACATATACACAAGTCAGTGAGAGACTATAAAATGTAAGATGAACTTAGTTTAAGATAAAGAGTAAATGTGAAAACCTGATGCAAGCAAGGTAGGGTGCGAACAACCTCCCCAACGGTAACTTGTTCGAGGCAAACACTACAAGTGAGGTCGTCTTCCGTTCCTTTTTTACTCGCACTGACAGAATCTTGCTTCTTCTGCTTCGAACAAGAGGAAGCAACATACAGAAGTTAACATTATGTCAGCCGCTTGACAAAAAAAAACTGGAGTGAAGAAGACTAATTCTAATACGATTTCTGTATATTGTTATTTTGAGAAATGCAATACCTCCGCTGAGGATGAGGTTGATGCCTGCTTTGTCAAAGAGGAACCACTGTCAACAAAAAGACAACACAATCCAAAAACCATTAATACAAGAAAAAAAATTAAGGGCCTTGAGCCCAACAATACTGAGGAAATTGATGCTCCATTGTACAGAATTTGTGCCTAACGATTAATCAAGAAGTGATGTGAACAATGAACCCCTAAATACTGAGGAAAGTTTTTCAATTATACATGTTATGTTTCTCGAACCTCTAGGAAAACATTAAACTTGGATACATATTTATAGAGTAAAATGAGCTAGTTATAGTTATAAAAGTTTAAGTCTATAAGAGTTGCTAGCAACAGCATCCTAACTTTTTACCCTATTCTCAAACTTTATCACTTCTGATAACAATTAAACAAAAGTGTTAAAAGAGAGAGAACGGGTAAAAGATTTACTCACTTTTCAGGATCCAACACCTTGTACTTGTGTACTGGAAGTGCATTTATCTCTTCCTCGCTCATAGAATTTGTGGGGACATTATCAGAATCAAGTGCTCTTAGAGTTTCATAATCTGCAGCAGAACAATATTTAAGTACACTATTTAAACTGGAAAAAAGAAAAAGGGAAAAACTTCACCAAGAAATCGAATTACAACTAACCTAAGTCATCAAACTCCCGATCAAGAAGAGCCAGCTGGAGCCTAAGTCCTTGAAGACGCCCTCTCGTCGCAAGAGCAATGGAGGGAGGCACATGCAACCTGAGCTCAGTGTGGCTGAAGAGACCACTAGCTGCTGCAACATGAGCCTGAGCCTGAGCTTGAAGTTGTTGGCAAGTCGCATACATCCTAAGAGTGGTCGCCATCAAAAACACCCCAAGCACAAGCCAGAGCTACAAATTCACAGGGAACAATCAAACTCATAACCTAAACATATAAAACTAGCTGAAAGAAAAAAAGATATTCTCATGTAGTATACCAGGAAATTAGGAGGCATCTGATGCGAGTTGAGAATCATAAACAGCAAAAGAACTGCAATACGTAAAACCCCCAAGCAATTGCATCAGAGCTGCTGACTAAGAAAAATGAATGAATGAAAAAAGAGAGGAAATTAAATTACCAGTGACAAGAAAAGCGAGGGAGTTAGAGTTCACAGGTCGAGCTCCATGAACACGCTACAGTGTTTTACACTTTCAATTAATAAACATTCTAACAAAAGATCACTGAAAAATGCAAATAGGTTCTATGTCTCGTGACATGCATTTTGAGAGAGTATGAAGGGGCATACCATAGCTCGTCGCTCGGGTATGAATCCTGAGAATCCGCTCTCTAAATCTCCTCTACTTCCTCTGAATACGAAACTCATCTTCCTTCTTCTTCTTCTTTGCCTGCCAAGACATTTGATCAAGTAATTAACATAAGTGCAGGGCAGCAGGGGATCGAATCTTAGCTGGTTCCATTGAAATCAATTTCGAAAAACCCTAACTAAATGCCAGCTCATAGAAACCATGTCGATCATAACATTTAACCCTACGATGATGACGAATCTTTCATAGAATCCACGAACGAGAGGGCTGTATTCGATTCGATAGTCGAGAGAGATCGGATGAGAAACTCACCTCCTGGAGGGTAGAGAATCTATGGAATCACGGATTTACACTATTATTGTATGCTGACATCGGCGGGAGAAGACGGATTCGCCGTCGGAGCGAGAGGACTCGGGACGAGTTATCGCTCGCTATTTAATTTTTGTCGACGATATAGTTTGTCTTTTTGTCTTTGTCACACTATTGATATGGTTTTAGGTGATAGATTAAAACGTCGCCGTTTGTGTTTCCACTTCTCTTTTTATTGGGATCCTACTCAGTTCCACTAGTGTCAGTGTCATGACATCTGTCATCTATTCATAAATTTGTGAAAATTAATAAAAAAAAAAAAAAAAATTTTGGTAATCATATTAAATAAAATTAATAAAATTTTGTAAAGATACTCATAAATACATAAAAAGCTTAGAACAATCTGAAATATCAAATATAAAAAAGATATCAGAACTATTTATGTAGTAAAAACAAGAAATAAGATACTCATAAATATGTAAAAAATGCTTAGAACAATCTGAAATAACAAAGACATATTATAGAAAATGTTATACTTTTGTTTTACTCGCCTATATATTTGGAGGATCACTCGTTTATAAATTATAAAATTTGTTATTATAGTTATCGTAATTGGAGCTTACCTCGCCTATGAAATGAGGGGATCCAACAATTTTACAGAAAATCCATAGAGAAATATTATTTGATCAACAATTCCAAAACTTGTCCTTTATGGATTTCATTTTCAACCATATTTTATACGTATCATACAAAAGTTTTCAAGTTGATCCAAGTTAACTCGCTAAATTACATTTGACGTCAATAGCAAATCCAACCTTCGCATGTGCAATGTCATACTCCATCCACACGTTTTGCTGATGATGATTCCCAACTATAAACATTTCAACCCCCGCGAGTTCGGAGTTTCCGAACGTGAAACAATACTTCTGGTCAGAACCATGTCCTGGTACATGATACAACAGCTTCTGACCCGACACGGTCAACTCTGCTCCTGCGAACATCAGACTCACCGTTGGTAGTTTTGAGAAATCAAGCTTGGTAGACCCGACACGGAAACAGAGATCCAATGCAGTTTGGTACACGAAACTCGGGTCAACGGTGAGAACCGATTTGGTTTGTTTGGTAAATTCGGTTTTCAAGACGTTGTAAACCGGAGCTAGCAGGAATGTGAACTGTGTACCCGTATCCAAGATCGTCTGACCCGCTCCAGAATGATCAGGAGCAAAAGCGGAGCGAGGAATGTGTAACAATTTTGACCCGACCCGGATTCCTTGGAACTGAACCGTGTACGCGAACCGGTCCCAATAAGGTAACCGGTCCAGTTTAGTTACCAAAGGCGTGTATTTAAGAGGTGGAAGCGAAGGTAGACGCGCGTCACCAAGAACCAAAACACCGGTAGAGTCAGAACCGGAGATACAATAAGAAAATTTTGTTAAACCCATCTGGTTAACAAACGATAACCGACCCCGGTTCATTCCCATTAAACCGGTTGTCTTAGCGTCTTCCTCTGGTGTAGTACTGGAGCTCGAGTCCATGCATCCAAACGCCATCGCAGGTCTCCTCGTAGACCCGATACCAAACGTATCTAGAGCGAGGTTCCCATCCAAGGAGGAACCATCGGCGTAGGAGACAGCCACGTGGCAGAGGTTAGCTTTCTTGTCACAAATGGCAGGAACGGTCAAGTCTTGGGTCTGGGTGGTGCAAACCGGTGATGAACATGGTAGAGAAGTGTAAGAAGAGGATTTTGCATGGTCGAAAATGGACTTTGAGGTTGATGTTTTTTTGCAGTGGAGCCACGAGAGCTCGCTTCCGGTGTCAAGAACCATCTTGATAGTCTGTGGAGGAGAACCGGCGGTGAGAGAGACGGTCAGTGTGACTTCATGCGTGAAAGGAATCTTTAGTGGTGGAGAAGAGGAGAGACGACGTTGTTGGAGAAATATTGTTGAAGACGAGTTATGTATAGTGAGAGGGAAGATGAGTGTTTGGTTTGTAGGAGATATTCTGGAGAAGGCAAGTGGAGAAAATATTAAAATGCAAAATGTGATTTGGAGATGAATCAATGACGAAAACATCTTGTTAGTTTATTCTTTCTCTCTTCGATAATGATTTGTAATGAGTTCATCAATCCTTAATTTATATTGATACGTGTATGTGTATGTGTATATATGTTAGTGTTTAAGCAGATAAGGAAACAAATCACGAGGATGAAATGCATTAGACGGTTGAAGAACCAATGACAAAAATTTGGGTCTGCTTAGAATCAAGTAATCAACGAACCAGATACGTGAAAGATATGCCATAAAAAGTACTGTTTGAATTTGTAGTTGATAAATAACCAAAAATGATTGTTTAGAAGAAAATAGTATTGATGTATACAATTACCAAGACGTTTGGTAAATCACTACATTTAGTCAAGGTGTTAAAATTTAAAATTCCGTAAAGGTATGTTATTGGTCAAAGTTGAAGATACTTACTCTAACAAGATATATAAATTATATATTGACTAAGAAACATCTTCAATCTATACCTCAATATTTTTTTCTAAAATAGAGAATTTCTGTTATAGAAGTAATTTTACTCTAATGTATGATTGTATAATAGAAACTTTTTATTTTAAGAAAATATAGAGAAATATTTTTTTCTTTATATTTAGAGGTGAAAGTAACATATCTCTATATTTTTCTTTATAAATGAAGAATTCTATAAGAAAGTCATATATTTAATTAAATTCACATCTATAATATAGATTATCTATTTAAAAAAAAATAGAGACAAGAATAGAGGTATGTTAAACATGGTCTGAGATATTCCCGATGTTTTTGAAAAAAAAGACGGGTCATTTTTATCTCATGTATGTATATATGAAGTACTGTTGGGGATAACTACAATTTGTTTATAAGTCTCAGTCAATTCCATTAAACCTATATACAATTTTGCTTCTGGATATACAATTCCTAATTTCCAGAGTTTAGAATCGCTTGGCCCCTGTAAAATATGCTAATTATCTATATATGTGGGTTTAATGTTGCTGAGGATGAAATGGTTTCTTCAAGACTCTCCGTGATGCAAAAAGCAAAATCAGCTAATGATCGCCACAGAGCGGACTCTACCAAATTAAAACCTTAAGCAGCAGCCCAAACTAGCTAACTGAAAACCATCAGATAATGAAAATAATATTTTCTTTTTTTTTTGAAACTATATATAATGAAAATAATATGCTGACAAAAAATGAAAATAATTTACATTTCAGCTCTATGTCATTATTGGTGGAGAATTGTACATGTCATGATCGGCTCAGTCTGATGTTAGTCATGTTGGGTTTTGGTACTCCAACGAGTTAAAAAGTTAGTGACACTGAACCCTAATCTTGTCAAAGTGCGTGGCCGAAAAAGAGAAATTTAATCTCACATCTTGATAGATTTTTTTTGATATCACTGGCTCATCACTCTTTATACGAGCGTAACGAGCGGCATTATAGCGATGTTAATTTTAAAACGAATATATTGTTTCTTTCAGCTGAAATTTCAGATTATAAAATAGAAAACGTGTATGATAATGTGTTTTCTAGTACTCCTACAGATTGCGCGAGTAACAAAAAAATTTAGTATGCACAAGCGATAGTGAACACAAATAAACAAATCCGCAGCAATAACTCATTCACAAATATTTACCTAAATTACTATGAAGTAGGTAAGCAGTTGTAAGGTATCATCAGTACTATTAAAACAGAAGCAATATTTATCGACTATGTTTTGGACTACAAAAAAGTTATAACAGTCCAACTAAAATAAATACATTATCACATATCAATACTATTAAAACAAGAGCAATATTTATCGACTATGTTTTGGACTACAAAAAAGTTATAACAGTCCAACTAAAATAAATACATTATCACATAATGTTTTATTAATCTAACAAGTATCTATTAATAATGAAATATTATTCGATATGCAACCGATTCCTACATACGTGCAAAAGAAAACCGGTTTGATTAAATATTTGTATAAGAAACGTTTTATGTTTTAAAAATATTTGAAAAAAATACTTAACTTTGTTTTTTTTATTTTTATTATCATTCCACATACAGAATATATTAAAAACAAGTTTTTTAAACAAGTTAAGAGTTATGATATAAATAAAAACATAACAAGACTTAAAATATATGTGTATTTAAATGTATAATGTGAATACTAAAGATAAAATTTATTCAAAATAAACCAAAAGTAATATATAAATTGTAAAAGATTATAACAAAATAAAATAATATTAAATCACATCAACTAATTTTGTTAATATATTTATAATCCACATGATCATTTGATCTTTTTATTTTTGAAAAATAATTATTTGTAACTTTGAATTAGTTATATTTAACTTAATTAATATTAAATATACATCATGCCTAAAACTAAGGAGCTAGCTAACTAAGTTATTATTTTTAAACTAATGAATATAATTTAATTAATACGAAATTTAATAATAAATTAATTATATTTTAATTATTAATGTGATAAATAATGATATTTATCTATTAATTTGTATATATAAGCTATATATTAATCCAAATGCAAAAAAAAAACAATTTCTTCAAAACCCTCACTAAATATATAAAAATATAATTCATATATTTAGAGTATTAAAATTAGATATACATATACATATATATATGTGATAAAAATAGTAATAGTTTGATACTATTAATATTTAGTATACGATAAAACATGTTATTATTGATATTTTTACGAACATAGTTTTACGGATTATTCAAACGCATGCAATATATTTATCAAATATTAACTAATTCAACAAGTATATTGACACAATTATATCATAAAACACTACATTAAAACATAAATTGATGCAAGAGAGTATGTGTCAATAGTTTAATTAGTTGTAAAATATAATTATATATATAAGAAAATATAAATAAAAATTAATATATAATACAAATATAAATCAAAATTAATGCTATTAATGAAATTAACTTTTAAATTTAACATAAGTCAACAAAACATCAAAAAATCTAATAACATGTGACTAACAAAAGTAAACTTACTAAATAAATAAAAATTATATTTACAAATATAAATCAGTAAATTGTAATAGACGTATAAGTTGTTGATGCTAAAATATATTTCATTTTTAATATGCATCCTCTCAAATATTGATCCATTACGCTTACAATAAGATGAAAATTTAGTTTGACTAAAATCTAATATATTAATTTAGAGATTATCTACTATTTGAAGTTCTCATTTAAATTTTGGACTCTTTCATAGTTGTTGCTAGAATATATCATGCCTCCTATACAATGCAACCTACCAATTTAAATTAAACCAAATCTTAACCAACATAGATTAGTTAAACCTAACCAGTAACACTTTTATAATATTTTTGGTTAATCTCTTAATATAATTAGATCATATAAAACTGAACCACTCTTAAATCAACAAATTCCATATCATTCCAGACATAAGAGAAAAAAATATCCGACTCATTTACAACGTAAGCATACAAAGACCGTGTATGCTTATGCTCATTGATCTTCCAAAAACCAAATAATTGTGGCATAGACCAACATAGGCTCATGTTCGTATCACTAACTTTACTTCCATATATTTACTCTTCACCTACATCATATCACAACATACACAGTTATGCAAGAACATGATTTTTTTTTGTTCAAACAACCAAGTAATGGTGGCATATGGTCAGTAGATTTTTTAAATATGTTTTTTATATATTACATTTTACGAGACTATGTGTATAAGTTTTTTTTTTTGAAAAAGGACATAACTATATGTATAAGTTAAAAGGTAAAAGGTGTGACAAGGCAAACTATTATACTAAAAATGAAAGAAGATTAAATACAAACTAATAACAAGTACAACACAAATTATAACACTATTAAATTCTATATACATTTAATAAAATATTATATATATGTCTAATATGTATATATATATATATATATATAAATGTTACACAAAATATATATAATATTATATACACATATTATATATACCATATATTATTAATTGAAATTTGACAAATCAGTTTCCGCCCTTTAGGACGGGTCCTAATCTAGTTAGTATTAAAATTAGAACATCACTTTCATTATATATCCATCATTTATCTAAACATTCTTCAACCGATAGCCAGATTCTGGGTATAGCTGTTATTATGGGTTTTATAGGAACTTTAAATATTTTTTATTAAAAACTAAACCGGATTATATATGAGACCACAAAATTTGTCGATTTAACAGCGGGTCGGGACGGATTTAAAATACTCAATATAATGTTTCATTTATAACATACAAATGTAGATACAATTAAAAATATAAATTTATATCAAATAAATTTAGATTGTTTCGAAAAATTATCCCGCGGGTCAACATCTAGTTCTTGTACTTATAATTGCTAGGGAATATAGTTATGATGGGACCAAATCTACCGAACTTTTGTTTGTTTTGTTTATTTGCTTGTAGTGCAAGTGTAAAATAAAAAGAATCTGCAAGACCAAAGAAGTCTTATGTAATAGTATATCTAGAAAATATAATTTTCTCAGATCTTTAACAACTCTCTACCGTTATTATACGCTCAAGAACAAAGCACAAGAGTGGAAACACCCAAACTAAACTAGTCAGCATCAAACGAGTATGAGTTTGAATAGAAAAGATCTAAGAAATGATTCAAACAATGCTTCAAAACATTGAAGTGCTTAAGAAGAGCCAAAGATCAGGAACAACCATACTTACCAACATTGAGAAAGGAATGGCAGTCATAATTGCTCTCAATGCAGAAGCCTTACACACCATTTCCCTTTAAGACAAATGCTCATACTTTTTCACATCTTAATGAAAGAAAGAAACACATCAAAGCTCAAATGCGATTCTACCATCAGTTTTAACATCCATAAAAAAAAGCTATCCGCCGATCAAAACAACGAGTCACAAAAAAACCAGTAATCACCACCACAAAACAAACAAACAAACACTAGCTAAGTGTCACTACCCGCACAAGAGGAAAAATTTTAAGAGCTTAGTAAACAAAAGTCTAACCATTTAATCATTCCAGTTAAAAAGAACCACGTCCAGCCACCACCGCCGCCTATCTAACTATCAATACGAAGGAGGACCACGAGGCGGAGGAGCACCCCAAAACACGTCTTGTTGAGCCATTTGATGACCATTTGGCACAAAACCAGGACCCATACTATACATCTGCTGCGCTTGCATCGACCCATCGTTTCCATCGTTCCCACTCTCGTTATCATCAGTCTCCTTCTTAGCTTCTTCTACTTGTGGTGGTTGCTGCTCTCCTTGCTGCTCATCTTCAATAGGTAACCTCTCGTAAGTAGCATTGCAAAACGTAGCAGCGATTACAATAACCGGTCCAGATGCAATAAGCGGTCCAGCTACTCCACCTCCCACGACTTGACCCTGAGCTCCAGCTAAGTAAATGGTCAAACCAGCGGCTGCAGCAGGAGAACCGGAAGTGGGAAGAAACGCACCGCACATAGACAAGATCTCAAACTGACCACGAAGAGACACAGCTCCTCCAGATGCACTAGGCTGACGCAAAGTGACATTAGTGACCAAACCGCTCCCGCTCAGAACAGAAACGCCTCTCCCGCGTCTACGAGCAAACGCGTTTAGGCTCTCCGCCACGTCAGCACCCGAGGCTATCTCCAGGACATGGCTTTGCAGCGAGTTAGGGCTTTCTTTGGTGACGACCACTGGGCTCTTGGGTTTGTTCTTGGAACCAGGAGGTCTGCCTCTCGGACGTCGACCCGTAGACCCGGATCCGGATCCGGGCTCCACCGCGGGCAGCTCGTCTCGGCTGGTCTGCTCCTCTTGGCTGTTCTGAGTCTGAGTGTTAGGGCTTCCACTGTTGTTGGTGAAGTCATGGTCCAATCTCGGATCCGACCGGGTCATAGTAGGGTTGTTGCTTCTGTGGTGCAAAGAAGGAGCTGATGACGTCACTGGACTCTCTACCCACCAAGGATTCGCCATTGTTTTACTTTTTTTTTCTCTTCTTCTCGAAAGTGAAAATTAAATAAATAAAAACTTTATTTTTGTTACTCTCCGACAAGAGACTATTACTAGAGAGGGAAAAAATCCGAAAACCTTATCCTAAACTCTAGATTAGATGTTTTGTAACCAAATCCAAACCAACATGTTGCATGAAGCCGACACAGAAGACATGGAACATCATTTGTTTTCTATCATATACCTGAAGAAAATAAAAAGACAAAGAAAATAATCAGATCTAGCAAGAAAATCTAAAACATAAAAAAGTCTTAACTTTTATTTAGCAATCAATATAAAAATCTAAACTTTTATGTAATTGATTAAAGGGAAGACCGTACCCAGAGAGAGAGAGAGAGAGCCAAAAATTTGTTTCAGGGGGCAAAGCTTTGTACTTGAAAGATTTGTAAGAACTCTCTCTTACGGTCTCTTTCTATTTCGTACTTTGGAAAAAAAAAATATGTGCGTACGTTAAAAGGACTTGAGGTAAGAAAGGCGTACGATAAGGGTATCGAGGTGGATAATAAATACTATGTGATTTGATCTTTCCTTGATCACGCTCTCTGAAGCGGTCCTATCTCTCTATCTATCTTGCCACTAGAGCCGTTCTTTTAGACCATTGAACTTTTAGGTGTTCGTGCAAAAGTTTGAGCGAGCTTCTCTAGACACGCCTTGTCTCTTCTACACACTAGCCCTGGTTGTGGACCCATTGACAATTACTATATTACCCCTGGCCTCAATTGTCAATTTAAAGATCCATATTTGGTAACGAGCCTTCTGGCTTGATAGCGAAAAATCATCTGTAGAAAAGGAGAAAAAGTTGACTTGACCTTGAACTATACAATATTTTAAGTTTTTGATGATTTTTATTTGATTTCAATTATTTTTCAGTTTTTTTCTCAGTCTGAAAGTTAAGCTACAAAATTAGTTTAAAGCCGTTGACAAAAAAAACTAGTTTAAAGCCAAATATTCAATGCAATTACTGTTCATTTTCTGTAATTTGGGGTTTTTATACCACTTTCAATGAGATTTTTTTCATTGGAGTCCTTAAAATATATATTTGTATATGTATGTATATATTATATGTATCAAGTATTTATGGGGTTCATAATTTTCAGTATTATATATGTATAAGTATTTGTGGGGTCTACAATTTTTGTGGAATCTCATAAACAAAGGCTTTTGATGATTCTTAAAATGGGATTTTAAGAACTTTTACCTATGGAATTCCACAAAATTGTAGACCCTACAAATATTTATATATATAATGTATACATATAAATCAGAAAATGCGATTTTTCCACCAGAACCGGAAAAACATAATTTTTTGAAAAAATCGGAAAGACACAGTTTACCGTAAAAACCAAAAAATACAATTAAAAAAAACGGAAAACAATTTACCGTAAAAATCGAAAAATGCAATTTTCCGTAAAAACCGGAAAACGTAATTTCTCGCAAAAACTAGAAAACACAATTTCCCGTCAAACCAGAAATTTCCGCCAGAACCGGAAAAAAAAAATACAATTTTCCGCCAGAACCGGAAAACGTAATTTTCCGCAAAAAAAAACGGAAAATGCAATTTCCCGCCAGAACCTGAAAACACAATTTACCTTAAAACCGAAAAACGCAATTTCTCGCAAAAACTAGAAAACATAGTTTTCTGTCAAAGTCGGAAAAACGCAAATTCACGTCAAAATCAGAAAAACACATTTTTCGCAAGAAACCAGAAAATGCAATTTTCCGCAAAAACCGGAAAATGCAAATTTCCGTAAAAACCAGAAAACGCAATTTACCTTAAAAACCAGATAACGCAATTTTTCGTAAAAAGCGAAAAACACAATTTCTCGCAAAAACTAGAAAACGCATTTTCCCGTCAAAATCGGAAAAACGTAATTTCTCGCCAAAATCAGAAAAATGCAATTTCCTTCCAAAACCGAAATGTTTAATGTGTTATTATAAATGGTTCATTATAAATATTGGGTTGATGGGTCAACCATTAATCCATCTGACCCATTAACAGTTAAACCATTTGGGTTATAGGTTGGGTTGACCCATTTGGGTTATGGGTTGGGTTGACCCATTTTGACACCCTTACACATAATACATATTTTAAAAATTCTAATGGGAAGAACCTCTATTGAAGATGCTCTTATAATTTTATCAATTAGATCATCTCCAATTCATGCTTATATTCGTCTATATAATATAATAGAATAAAATCTATTCTAACTTATCTCATTCCAGTTCATGCTTATATTTGCATAATATACTATAATATAAAAAAAATTTACTTACAATAATTTTAAATTTTATATTTAAGGTGTTGCTTGTTTGAAGTAGTTTTTAGTTTTAGTTTTTCGGCCTTTTTATCAAACATATATTTTCCATTCATAACTTAAAAGATTACATGGTTAAAAGCAAACATTTAACATGTGACATTTTTTTTAGAAAAATCAAGAGCATAGCAATGAAAAGATAAAGACACCAGCTTGGATAAGTTTGATGAGATGTCGAAATTGGTTTCAAAGACGCCACACACAAGTAATCACATGAAGAAATTACTGCATCCTTCGAATCTTTCACTTAAAAATAGTTATCGTATATCGTGATGTTGAATGCTCTAAAACTTCGAATTTTTCCAAACGAACAATTACACAAGATAATAAACGGTTAGAGAAGTAACAATATTTATCGGTTTTGGAGCCAATATTTTAAAATCTTTAACAAAAAAATCTATTCTAACCTATCTCATTCCAGCTCATGCTTATATTTTCATACTATACTATAATATAAACAAAATTGACTTACAATAATTTTAAATTTTATTTAAGGTGTTGCTTGTTTGAAGTAGTATTTAGTTTTAGTTTTTCGGCCTTTTTTATCAAACATATATTTTCTATTCATAACTTAAAAGATTACATGGTTAAAAGCAAACATCTAACATGTGATATCTTTTTTAGAAAAATCAAGAGCATAGCAATGAAAAGATAAAGAAATCGAAATTACTGCACACAAGTAATCACATGAATAAGTTTGATGAGATATCGAAATTGGTTTCAAAGACGCCACACACAAGTAATCACATGAAGAAATTACTGCATCCTTCGAATCTTTCACTTAAAAATAGTTATCGTATATCGTGACGTTGAATGCTCCAAAACCTCAAATTTTTCCAAATGAACAATTACACAAGATAACAAGCGGTTAGAGAAGTAACAATATTTATCGGTTTTGGAGCCAATATTTTAAAATCTTTAACAAAAAGTGATTGTAAAAATATATTTGAAAATAAAATTTTCCTTTTAAAAATGTAATTTTCTTTTTAAATACACTAAAGAAATATAATGATTAAAGAAAAAAACAACTTAAAAAAATAAACAAAAACAAATTATAGATCCACAAGTAGGAGAAATTATTTAATAAAAACCATAAAGAAAAATTAACTATAAAGTAAGTAATAATTCTTTTTAAATCCCTAAACAAAAGAAAGTGTAAAAATATTCCTATTATTTTCTTATAAATAAGTATTTTTAATTTTTAATAGATAATTGTATGTTAAAAATTATAAACCAAAAATAGTTACAAATATTTCACATATGTATTTAAGATTACGCTTCCTCATATTATTTTCACAAAAACACAATAGTATTTACAAGAAAAATATTACATGAATATTTTCTTTAAATTTTCTTGGTACAACTCTATCTTTTTCATCCTTATTACATCTTATCACGCTAACATAATTTTTTAATCATAATGTCTTTGTCGTACATGAGTGTGTTATAATTAATTAAACATTTTTGATTAAAAATTAAGTTAGTTGTATAAAAACTGCAACAAAACCGAGTTATCGTATCCTACAAATAGAAGAAATTGTTTAATGAAAAATCTTAAAGAAATATAATTATAAAACTAACTTTCCTTTTTTAAAAGTATAAATAAAATAAAATTGTTGAAGATAATATTATTTCGTTATAGGTAACTAATTTTTCTTTTTAAATAGATAATTTTATGTGTACAAAAATATAAACCAATAATAATTTCAGATATTTCACCAGATATGATTATGACATATGTCAATAAAACAAATTGTGAATGTGTCGATAAAACCTGTAATTATGTGAAAATAGCTTATTTTTCCAAAAATCTTAAATAAAAGAGATTTGTAAAGTATTTTTTCCTTTTAATTCTTAACTGATTTTTTTTGAAATCCTGACAAAAGAGAATTGTAAAAGTTTAGCTTATTTAATATTTATTTTACTTTTAAAAATTTAATGATAAAAATTATACTAAAAATACTTTATTAACAAGGAAAAATTGTAAAAATATTGTTGATATTGAGTACACGAATTCTAAAAATAGGGAATAATAAAATAATTAATATTAACTGGAACTTATTATCTGACAGTAATTTTATTTTTCTAAATCCTAGACAAAATATAATTGTAAAAGATAGGCAATATTAATTTTCTTTTCTAAAACCCTAAAAACTGTAAAAAATATTTGATTGTTTTTCGTTTTAAAAAAAATCCTAAACAAAAGAGATTTGTATCATAATTTTTAGGTTCTAACCAAAATAGAATTGTAAAAAGTTATCTGATAATATTTTTTAAAGAGAGAATTTTAGAATGAACATGATAGTAAAAACAATGTTTAGTGAGCAAAAGAAGCATAAAAATAGTATTGATATGAATTGTAAAAATAGTAATTTTAAAATTATTTAATAGCGACTAGAAATAATTATTTTTTAGCAATTTGTTTTTTTAATGAAATTCTAAACAAAATATAATTGTAAAATGTCATATGATAATAGTTTTCTTTTTCTAAAATCTTAAGCAAAAAAATGTAAAAGGGTATTTCATATTTTTTTTATTTTCACTGTAAACAAAAAGGAGATTTATAAAATAGAATATTTTCTTTCTTTCTCTTAAATCCTAAAAGAACTTAAAACCTTAATTAGTATTAATTTTTTTAAAAAGAATTTGATGAAAAGTATGATGCTAAAACTATTTAATTAAAAATCAAAATTAAGATGTTTTCGTAATTGGTATTTATATGTTTTTGGTCATACGAAAATCAAGCACTTATTTGATATATATTTTCATGTTTAGTCATAGAAGTAGATTATTATCGTGGTCACTGTTAATAATCTTTATATGAGTTTTGTTAAGAAAAATCAAACTTTATCGTCATTTTATTATGTTTTTTTATTTTTACTATGTAATATTTTTTTTACTTTGTTAATTACAATATTATTACAGAAACATATAATTAAAAATAATAAATCAATAAATTATTAAACATCAGATAAGTTTAATAAAACATTAAATTAGTACATAGAAAGTGTCTAATGTTGTCATTGACTCGATTGTCTTTTTTTAGATTTCAAAATTTTTATTTATAACTTTTACTTTGGATTGGGTTCGTTTTAAATTTCTAAGCATATTTTTTTCTCTGTAACCTCTAAATAAAAAGTTAATAACAATTCACATATGCACCATGTTTATAAAATAAAATATTAACTAAAATTAAGTGTGATAATGATTTCTTAATTTTCAAATAAGTCTCACATAACATTATGTAAAAACGATCCTACAACTATAAAGTATTACTTTTATATTTTCTAGTATTTAATTAAAACATCAAACAAATGGAATGATTTATTGCGTTGTAGCTGTATAAATTTTGATGTAGAGTTTTGACCGTAAAATTTGTTGATGTAGTTGTATTCAATGTAGTTCTAGAAATAAAATGATTTTTTAAAAAGGAAATATATTTCTACAATAATATATATTTTCTTTAGAAAATAAAGTTTCTACAGCTATTTTTTATTTTATTGACTTCGGTTTAAAAATTAATTAAAATATGATTGATAACTTAAATGGTTGTAAATAAAAATTATATCTAAACCACTAATTACAATTCAACCAATCACCCTTAAAATCTGTTGTAATGCATGTATTCATATAGTTATATTTATAAAGTCAGTTTTTCTTATTTTCATGAAAACATTAGTATATATGAATTCAAGTAGAAAAGGAAATAAATATATTATTTTTTGAAGATCTATAACATAAATGGATACATTATCAAATTTGTCCATAAACATTTGTTTGTTTAATGTCTCTGGCAAATTTGATAATGTATCCATTTACGTTATAGATTCCAAAATATCTTAAAAAATTATATATTGCTTTCCAAATTTTTATGGACAAATTTGATACTGTATCCATTTACGTTATAGATTCCAAAATCTCTTAAAAAATTATTTATTGCTTTCCTTTTCTACTTCAATTCATATATAATAATGACATGTTAATTATGTATGGCACTTTTATAGAGGAGAATATATATTTCATTGCCTTTTTACGCCTCCCAGTCAAACATCTTACCTTATGTATTTATATAAATTGCCTTCATCTTGTCTTCACTGTAGACAATTAACCTCCCCTCCTACAAACAAAAAAATAATGGCGAAGCCAAGCTTGTTTTTAGTATCAATAATTTTGAGCTTCGTGATTAATTCATCTCTTGCACGACCAGACCCAATTCTTGACGCACAGGTTTTTCTTAAATCATCTTCTTTTACATTGTAATTATTCTTAGTTTCAAAAAATATTTTAAAAAATTTTAAGTTTCAACTATTTGACAAGTGGTTTAGATTTTAAAACTAACATAACATAACAGCAGTTTTATGTAACAAAAAATCAGATTTATTTCAAGAAAATAAAACAGTATTATTCTAGTATTTCATATTCTAATGCGATGATGACAATAAAAAAATTCTGATACAACTGAAAGTATCATATTATAATTAACTCTTGTGATTTAATTAATTACTGAAAAAATCAATTTCAACTTTTTGTGTATTATACATCTTTTCTTAAAATCTACATTGATTTTTTCAAACGCGAGTACAGATATTTAGATAGATGATAACAACATTGAACACATTCAATCTTCCTAAAAATATATCTAAAACTAATAATAAAGATCAAAAGTAAATATATAACAAACATATGCATATGCATATGCATTCCGCAGATTGATTAAAATTACTAATTTTTTTTTTATATGTTTTAAGGGATTGGAAATGAAGAGTAAATGCGAAACTGGTGAATGTGTGGTAAATGGTTTGTGGTCTGCTCATACGGATTACACTGATCCACACGACAATACGCCAGGTCATCATGGCAATCCACCACCAGCCGGTTAAATCAACATTGATACGAATGCGACTCTGCCAAACTATTGAAAAGTCAATTTACTTCTAATCTTTATAATACGTACCGTGTTATATACTGAATTAAAATTAATAAAGATCATGATATTTTGTGTCAAAAAGAATCATGATATTCATTTCTCGGAAGTCAGAAGTAATACTAATTCATGCATAAAAAACAACAATTAATGTATAACATACATAATGCTTATAAGGATGGTACAATATGATTTCAAATATTCGATCTTAAATATTTTCTTAAAATTTAAGAAACAAGAGCTGAACTAGGCCCAAAATTAAGAGTATCGGCTCTATTCGTAAACAATGGTTTCTGAATTCTTTGCATTGGTTGACTATGTTCTGCTTCTTGAGTATTGCGTTCTGTGCTGCCAGCCTGCCACAAACCCAAAATTAGACTTGTCAATTTTTACGTAAGGCATTACAATACCATTGCTAAAACTCTGTCGCGTTCCCACTCTGATATGCACATGTCTTGGTAATCTTTAGTGTATGCATGAGTTATGCTGTTATTGCTTCTGATGCGCCAATATGCATGCGTCAAGTTAATGTTCTTCCGCGAATTGTTGTTTTACAAGGATAATAGGTGATAACCCGCATGCGGGATGAAGAGGCTTAAAGAGATTATAACTTTGAATCTATAGATATTCAAAAGATAAAAGTCATAAATACAAATATTATATGTAATATAATAAGAAATTCAACGAAATTATGTATGTCTAAATACAAAAAATTATGCAGTAAAAATAAAACAAAACATATGGGTTGATTGGTAACAACTCTAAGTCTGTAACATTATGTTTTTTTTTATTTAAAAATTAGACTGTAAGTTTTTTTTAGCTGTGACTTTGTAGATTTATTTTCAAGGATAAATTGAAAGCACTAAATAAAAGCTGTAGAAAATTGAGTTCTAAATCTAATATGAGGTTGATTGGTAATGACTGTAGTTTTATGTTTTTTGCTTTAGAAATTAGGCTGTAAATTTTTTTTTGGTGGCTTTAAATTTTTGTTGTATATTTATTTTCAAAGACAATTGAAAGCACTAAATAAAAACAATAGAAAATTGATTTCTAAAGCTAATATATTTTCTTTTTTTGCTTTAGATTCATTTTTAAATCTAAAGCATAATTGATTTACAAAAATAGCTTTAGAGAAAAATGGCTTTCTACAGCATTTACAGCCCTTGTCAATCAATTTTATAGACAATAAAATCATTGCTTTCATAAAATAAATTATGAATTTAAGACAAACAAAACATAGGCAATAGAATAATAAAAAATTAAAGAAACAAAATATAAGGAAACAAAATAAATAAAACACTAAGAAAATGTATATAAATAAATTAATATTCCATAACTTGCGCTCCAATGCATAGCTAAAACTTGCTTTAACATTCAAATGATAATAAATCAACCAGATCAAATTTGGATCCATAATCTAATTTTCCTTTTATACGACTCTGATTGACGAAAATTATTTGATGATTTTTTAAAAAACCATAGATAAAGATTATGAATTGACTCAAAAATTGATTCCAATATTTTAGCTATGCCTTGAGTTAAACATTGTATTCACGTCTTGAAATATTAGGAAATCAAGATTGCAAATTGATTCCAAAAATCAATCAATCAATCAATAAAAAAATTAATGGCATGCCTAGGATATTTGTGGGTGGAATATGGCTGACCGCTAATTCATATACGCCATTGCTATACAATTATTAGTATCACATAATTAAAAGATAATTTTGTGAAAATCACCATACTCATTTGAGATTTTTCAACAAAGTGATGTACTTAGGTAACCAATTTCGTTCTCTAATAATTAAACTGATATTGATATCGATTGATTTACATATGTGAGATTGATATATATAAAGTTATGGCGCAGATGAGGGTAAAAGGGGTTTTTTATTCCTCAACTATTCTAAATTAACACTTTTAATACCAACTACAACTTATGCAGATTTATTCCCCAAGTAATCATTAACTATGCAAAATTAGACTTTAATAAATCAGACGTTAACTCACCGTTAGAAGCTTTAATTATAACTAGAAAAGGAGAAAGGATACAGAGCTTTTGCTTTCAAAACTCAAGAACCTTAATTTTTTTTTCTCAGAGCAATTTCGAATCAGAGTGGTGAAAACATTCTTCGGAAACCCTGGTGGAAAACAGAATAAATTCCGGTTCGGAGGGCACCGAACTTGAAGAAGACCAACTTGTCATCATCACCGAGGAGGATGTTCTCCACTCACATACTGTTGCTTTCGCTGCAAGAAACAATCAACGACTCCCCTTGCAAGATCGTTTATCTGTGTAGAGATGTGAAGGACGCGTTGTCTCGCTGGTATTTCAGATGCAGCTATCTGAAAAAAGAAATGGATAGATACGTTCTTGAATCTATGTTTAAGTCGTTTTGGAGCAGAATTAAAATAATATCCAAGAAAGTATAAAAAATTTAAAAGGGAAGAACACATGAAAATGAATATGCAGGAGACAATTAACATGAGTTTGACGAGGAGATAATGTGCCCATGGGTAGATGAGCTTAAATATTTCAATAATCATTATGAACAATTTAGTAGTAGATATCATTTTCAAAAGCACGAGGTAAATCAAACCAAAGATGCCTAAACATATATTATTTGATTCGAAATTGCTCTGAGAAAATAAATTTTAGGGTTCTTGAGTTTTGAAAGTAAAAACCGTACCTTTTCTCTTTTTCTAATTATAATTAACTCCTCTAACGATGAGTTAACGTCTGATTTATTAAAGTCTATTTTTGCATAGTTAGTAATAAATTAGGGAATAAATCTGCATAAGTTGTAGTTGGATATTAAAAGTGTTAATTTAGAATAGTTGAGGAATAAAAAACCCTTTTTCCCTGCAGATGAGTATGGCGATAGTGAAATAGAAGGTTGGTACAAAAACTTTTGGTATTAGATAACCGGTTTGTTTTCTAATAATTAAACCAATTTCGTTATCTAATAACTAGGAGCATATATTATATTATATTAAGCTACAATTTAATGATCAATAGTAGTATATGTAATTAGTTTAGTAAGAATAAAACTTTAGTCGTAGAATGTGAGAATGATTATGGTGTTATCACGTAAAAATATTAATTTGATTAATAACACATGAGTTAAAGTTAGTTTATGAAAATGCTCTTAAAATAATAATAAGGAAATATCGGAAATGATTGTCTATACACGAAAAGTGTGAGTTTTCTACACAGGTTGTTTTATTTTGTCAGCAATAAAACAAATTGGTCAAGTTCAAAAAAAAATAAAAATAAAACAAATTGTTTTGTTTACCTTCTTCATTGTCTTTGCTAAACACATGAACATGTGAATGGGCACATATTGGATTACTCGGATCCGTTTGCCGGCTCTGAGCGTGTGTTCAGGGTGCATTTGCATTAGATGTTTCATTTCTCTAGCAGTTTTGTTTACAAAAGTAAAGTCTTATTTTGTCAGAAGCATAAATATTAGGGTCCTAATTTTAAATTTACAATATTATAACTGTAATTGGAAAAGACTTTTTAATTTCAGCACAAGGCCCATCATTTATTTGGGCCGGGTCGGAGGAGTCTGATCATTCGTACGTACTGAACGAGAAGTTAGTATATGTTTGAACAAAGACTTTTATCAGTCAACCGAATTGCATTTATAGGTCCGATAATAAAACTAATTATGATTCTATTATAAAATTGCTCACATCTCCTCTCGCAATGTGGAGCCAAAGATCTCTCCCTAAAGGCGATTTTATTTCGACTAATCAGAGAAGAGTTAACTTACGGAAGGTTCTTTTCCTTCCCGGTAAACGGATCATTGCGAGTACGCCGCCTTTTCATATCACAAGATTATATGGAAAAACAGCTTTTTCATTCAAATCTTCATTAAAAGATCCTGTTTATCTAGGGTTCACGAGTACGCCACCTTTCTATTTCTTGAGTTTGAGAATTTTTTTGAGCCATCCACTGCAGCGTCAAGAGATTTTCCTGTTGCTTATGGAGGAGAATCTAGTTGGTGTGCTGCAAGGAATGTCGCTTGACGATGATGTTCCGATTGTTTTGCCGGACGGTGATGATTTCAGTGCAATTGAGAGAAGTAGTAGAAGCTTGATGGGTCGTCTCCTTAACCCGGCGTGTCAAAACATGGCTCGAATGTTACGAACGATGCCTAAGATCTGGAGGGTTTATGACAGAGTCAGGGGAATGGCGTTGACAAGTGAAACTTTTCCAGTTGGGGAATGGCGTTGACAAGTGAAACTTTTCCAATTTATCTTTGAACTGGAGACGGATCTACAAATGGTTCTGAAGTGTGGTTTCTGGACTTTTGAGGATTGGGGTTTGGCGTTGGAGCGATGGGTAGAATCTCCATCAAGTACGTTTCTTCAAACGGCTGCAGTTTGGCTAAGGATCAGCAATATTCCGGTGAATTATTTCATTATCAAAACCATAGACTCAGTGGCAGGGGCAATTGGGTATGTGAATGATATTGAATGGGATCCCTCTAAACCTCTTCTTCAGAACTATGTCAGAGTCAAGATGATAATGGATCTCAACCTACCGGTCAGAGATATGAAGAGTCTAACCTTACCAAAGGGAGGGGGGACGGTGATGATTGATGTGGAGTATGAGAGAGTCAAGAAAAATGCTATCACTGCTTCCGTCTGTCTCATGAGAAGCAAGTTTGCCCACTGCTAAAAGGTCTCTCTACTGGTGCTGGGAGAGGGAGAGGCAAGCAGAACTCAGTTCAGATGCAGAGGTTGTCGCATAGGCAGCATAATACTACTCTGTCTGCATATATTATGCCATTATTGGCGCCATCAGTCCCTCCTGGATTCGCGCCTCCTACAGGCTTGATAGCTCCAGAGGTTTTTGAGGAGATGCAAGTTTACATGAACTGCCATGACCCTGAGGAGCGAAGGATCCGAGAATTTAGAATGAAGAGAACACTCGATGCACTGTCTAAAGACTCAATAGCGCAACGAGCTGGCTTGAGAATGGAAGATGCTCCAGTTATATCAAATACTATGAATAAAGACAAGGGCCTGGTCTTTGATTATAGGAAGGTGGATGCTGGTAATATCTCGGAGATTGGAGAAGCTTCTAGCCATACGGAGGAGCAGAACCGAAGAGAGCCTCCTACGAACTGCCTCGTTATTTATAACATGGCTGAAAGAAACCAAAACGTTGAGAAGAGGATTGTTCACACTCAACATGAGCAGGTTACTGGTGAGAGAAGTAACAAGAATCCACGCATTGCAGACGTGGAGCACAATGAAGATGATGGTACAGAGAGGACTGTGATGATGGGACAAGGCAACTTTGAGATTGGTTGCAACTTCCCGGTACCTATATCTAAGAGTGGAGGTAGCAAAAGTTATCAGAGGAAAGCTACTTCATGGAAACGACAAGGTAAAAGGCAGGTTCAACTTACCTTAAAGAATGTTGAGACTGAAAGTTGAGGTTACATCGAGTCTCTAAGATAGTAAAGGGTTTGATGGTTTTCCAGAAACCATCCAGTCCTCAATGACGACGCTCAGTTGGAACTGTCAAGGTCTGAGAGGCAACTTGACAGTTCGACGCCTAGAGGAGTTGTGCTGTGTACATCTCCCGGATTTCCTGTTTCTCCTAGAGACTAAAAACTCTAGTGCTTATGTGAGGAAGCTTCAAAGTTCGTTGGGTTATGACCATTGCTATTTGGTGGATCCAGTGGGACTAAGTGGAGGCTTGGCTCTGTTTTGGAAGGACAATTTTGAAGTGGAAGTGTTGTTGGCTTCGGATAGGATCATAGACACTAAAGTAAAGTATGGCTTAAGAAGTTTCTTTATATCATTTGTATATGGAGATCCTGTCCAGCAAAGAAGATCTATTGTTTGGAATTTGCTGAATGATATCGGGTTGCATAGGAATGGAGGTTGGTCTCTTGTTGGTGAATTCAATGAATTGATGAATAACTCAGAGAAGCTAGGATGACCAAGGAGGCCAAAGAATTCATTCTATGCGTTCAGGGCTTTGGCTAGGGATTGTCGACTGAAATAATTCCCAAGCTCTGGCAACAGACTGTCGTGGGCTGGCGTGAGAGAGATATAACATCAAATGGCATAAAGGAGACGGTCTGGATACAGTGCAGGCTAGATAGAGCCTTTGGCAATGCGGAGTGGTTTCAGCTGTTCCCAAACACGCATTCTTTCTACTTAGAGAAGACGGGGTCTGATCATCGCCCTATCTTCACTAACTTGGATGCGATGGGGAAACAGAGGACATGTCGCTTTATGTTTGACAAGCGATGGAGCAACAAACCTAGAATCCAAGATGTGGTACGCATGGGTTGGAATATGAACGACTCGCTTCCTTCAGCGTCGGTATCTGAACGTATCAGGTCGTGTAGACAGGAACTGTCGCGCTGGAAGAGGACTGCTAATGTGAATTCTAATCTCACTATCACACGGTTACACAAAGAATTGGAACTGGAGGAAAGCAAGTTGAGGCCTAATCTTGCTAGACTTCCTTTTATGCGTACTGAACTGGAGAAAGCTTTTCAGGAGGAAGAGGAGTTTTTGAAACAGAAAAACAAGAACTCATGGCTTTGCGTGGGTGACAAGAATACTAAGGTCTTCCATGGCTGGGTTGAGTCGTGTAAGATGAAAAATAAGGTTCACTAGTTGCTGGATGGGTTTGGAGTGGAGCACTTTTCAGAAGACATGAAGGGTAAGATTGCTATAGAGTACTTCAGTGAAATCTTTCAATCTAATGGTTCGGCTAATCCGGCTGAGCTGCTGGCGGAGATGGCTCCTAGAGTTTCTGATCGTATGAACAGAGAGCTGATAAAACCTGTATCAGATGTTGAAATCAAGAAAGCTGTAAAAGAGATCAAAAGTGATAGCACTCCAAGAGTGGATGGAATGACATGACATTTTTTCCAAAAGTTTTGGAACATCACTGGTCAACATGTCACGCAGGAGGTGCACAAGTTCTTTAAATCAGGACAACAGCCGTCTGACTAGAACTTCACAGAGTTATGCCTTCTGCCGAAAGTCAAGAACCCTAATACGATGAAGGATCTACGACCGATCAGCTTGTGCTCAGTTGTGTATAAGATAATATCTAAGATCATGTGTGATCGGTTAAAGAAAGTTTTGCCTCAGATCATCTCTCCAGCTCAGGGAGCCTTTGTCGCAGGGAGGCTCATCTCTGATAATATCCTAATTGCACATGAAATGGTGCATGGTTTGAGGACTAACCCAGCTTGTAAGTCTGATTATATAGCCATCAAAACTGATATGTCGAAGGCTTATGACATAGTAGAATGGAACTTCTTGGAAGCTTTGTTTGAGAAGATGGGTTTTCATCTTACTTGGATTTCATGGGTCATGGGTTGTGTTCGATCAGTTTCTTATGATGTTCTGCTGAATGGACAGTCGTATGGACACATTACTCCCCAGCGCGGTATCCGACAAGGCGACCCTTTATCTCCATTTATCTTCATCTTGTGTGCAGAAGCTCTAATCCATACGATGAGTCAAGCTGAACATCAAGGTACGATCTCTGGTATGAAGTTAGCTCTGACGTGTCATGCAGTTCAACATCTACTCTTTGCGGACAATAGCTTCTTTTTATGTAAGGCTACACTAGCAGAGTGCTCTGAATTCTTAAGACGCCTGAAGCTTTATGAAGATTCATCGGGACAGGTCATTAGCTTTCATAAATCGGCTATCACTTTTGGTATGGGCATTGATCCGATAATGAAGAGAGTTTTAGCTGAGTTTTTGGGCATCGATAAAGAAGGAGGAGATGGCAAATACTTGGGCCTCCCGGAGTGTTTCAGTGGTTCCAAACAAAAGCTTTTAGCCTTCGTGGGCGAGAAGCTTAGTAAGAGGTAAACGGGATGGTTCGCTAAGAAGTTGTCGTTTGGTGGCAAAGAGGTTCTTCTCAAGTCTATCGCCATGGCCCTTCCTGTATATGCTATGTCTTGTTTTCGTTTGACAAAACATCAGTGTCAAAAGATTATGAGCGCAATGGCAAGCTTTTGGTGGGACGAATGTGGTGATAAAAAGAAAATTCATTGGGTCTCTTGGAATAATGTCTGTGTTTCTAAGGAAAATAGGGGTCTAGGCTTCAGGGATATAGAAGATTTCAACCAAGCGCTTCTTGCTAAGCAAGCTTGGAGGTTAGTTAACAACCCTGATAGTCTCATTGCGAAGATCTACAAAGGCAGATATCACGCGAAGAAGGACTTTATGGATGGTGGGAAAGGGACACGTCCATCATATGCTTGGCGTAGTATACTTTTTGGACGTGAGCTGCTTCAAAAGGGTTTGATAAAATCCATAGGTGATGGTAGAACGACCTATGTGTGGTCGGAACGATGGATTATGGATGATGAACCCAGATGCCCTGTTAACAAGCAAAGAGATATTGATGTGAACCTAAAAGTAGCAGCATTGCAGACTGAGGGACAATGGAATTTGGACAAACTTCAGGAATTATTCCCACCAAATGAAGTCCAACGCATTATGCAACTCCTAGTCGGTGATACCATTGACCGTCTGATCTGGGCGTTTACTCTGCAGGGGTCTTATACTGTCAAAAGTGGTTATACCCTAGCGGCGAAGGCTAAAGAAGTGCAGGCTTTACACTCAAACTACAATGCTCCTGGTGTCTTGGAACTAAAACGTCTCATATGGAAGCTACCGACGCTCCCCAAGATCCATAGCTTTCTTTGGAGAGCAGCTTCTGGTGCCTTGGCAGTTACAGAGCGTTTGAATACTCGGGGCTTGAATTTGGATCCCACCTGTCGGCTATGTTCTGCAGCACCGGAGTCCATTGCACATGTCTTGTTTTATTGTCTGATTGCTAAAGAATTTTGGGCTCGCATGGGTTTTATTCAGACAGCTGATCAGTATAACTTGAACCTTACGGAACTGTTATCTCTTCGGCTTAATTCGATGACAAACGGAGCACTACCCCTGCAACAAAGACAAGCGATTCCATGGATACTTTGGGCAATTTGGAAGAACCGTAACTCTATTCTCTATGCTGAAACACAAGTTTCTTTGGATGTTCAGGTGCAACAAGTGCGAGAGGAAACAAGGTTATGGCATGAACTGAACAAGCCTGAAGGAAATGCAGTTATTACGAATGGGATACTCGATGAAAACAGGAAGTAGGAACCTCCCATCAATGGATTCGTGAAGTGTAACATTCATGCCAACTTGAGAAATGCTAAGTTACATAGTGGAGGCAGTTTCATTATCAGAGATTCTTCAGGTAATGTACTTCACCATGCACGAGATGCCTTTACCTTCTCCCCCAACAGACTTATAGTAGAGCTTCGCTGTCTGGAATGGGCGCTTCAAAGCATGAAAGATCTTGGCTATCAAGAGGTAGTAATCGGTTCTGACCTCCACGATCTGTTGCAAGCAATACAGAAAGTTTCAGACTGGCCTCGCTTTCGTATCACAAGGTTTATGTTCGCAATTCTCTTCGGTAGCTTTTGAAGGGGAAACAAGGGCGTCCAACCGTATCGCTAGAGAGATAGCTAGGAGCGTTTTACGTGATGGAAGGTTCCAATCATATCTTGCACTAGGGAGACCTGCTTGGCTGCAACACTTCATCAATGGAGAAAATGGTTTTTCTCACTCATAGATCTTTTTTGTAAAGTTGAGTGTTAAATCGTTCTCTGTTGTACCAAATTCTATTTGTTTCATTTTTCTTTGGGATTTTATGCAATGCAGACGTTAAAAAAAAAATTTGCTCGCATCGTAAATTTTCAGCTTACAATAAATTAGCAATTAATAGATTGATTCAACATTTCATATGAGGATTGTTGGTTCATCTAAGCAACCGACATAGGATCTAAGAGAAAAAAAATTCATGATACGACAAAAGCAGTGATACCTAGCCCAGGTTCTTGTGTGCCCTACAAGATGAGTCACTTTGTCTCATGGCGTGCAACGTGTAATTATAAATCATTGAAGCAACCCTACTGGCTAATTTGGCCGACGTACCTATGGACCATAACTACACTTCTGCTTCCAGAAACTTCTTCACAAACTCTTGGCTTACATTTCGTCAGAAAACTAGCGGTACATATTGCGCCACGTATAGGGCCACCACACGTGATTTATCCTACGTGGCTACTCTCGGTTTCCAAATAATGATACGTTTCCGCGTTTCTTGGAATTTTTCTAGACAACCCCAAACTTATTGCTACTTTCGTAACTCGCACCTGTTATTTTCATCCGCGTATAGACTCTCCATTTCCTTCCTTGCTCATTATTCGTCGGTATAACCAGGGTCGTGTCTAAAAACACTTTCTAAATGAAAACCTATATTGAGAAACATAAAAGAAACGTTATTGTAAAATTGTGATTGAAGTATAAGTTTTCGTCCACATACTCAAAAAGAGATATTTACTTGGCTTACATGTTTCCAAATAAATATTCCAAATGAGAATGTTTACTTGGCTCACATATTTCTCAAGAGTCAAGATATTCCAAATGTTTCACCACCAAAACCCAGCAGCTTTGTGAAAATTCACATTAATTTTACAGCAATTAATACGAAAGGTAACATTTGTCTCTTAATTATATTTTTGTGTTTTTCTTCAAAATGTTCATAAAAACCACAATAACTTTTAGTTAAGATAGAAAAACGTTACCTTTTCAACTAATTGTTACTCATGAACAAAAGTAATCACCACGTCTGATCTTATGATTACGTTGCGTTAACCTCCAATCTCTTTTGTTGGTTGGTAACTTAAGATTTCAAGGTTTTAATACATATTTATTTAGAACGTGATTTATTTTCCAAATCATTTGCCTATATAGATGATACTATATTTTTTCAAATTTTATTGTATATACAACAGTGTTACATCATTTAGTTTTCAATCTAACGAATGGAACATAATAATCCATGTTCAATCAAAACGATTAGTCATATATGATATGCTATGGCTAATGAAAACAAAATTTAGGCTAATCAGTAAATAGTTTTACGCTCCTTCTGTTTCTTATAAAATGTCATTTTAATATTTTTGTTATACAAAAATGATTTTAAAATTTCAGTGCAAATTATATATATTTAATTTAATATTAGTTGTAATTTTGATTAATTTTATAAATAGATTTATATTTCTCAAATACAGTTAGATCAAATATGTGTAATTACATAAATGTATTTAATCAGCTATATCATTTAACCGGCGGAGGGGTGAAGCTTCAAACAAAAGAAATGTGAGGGGTAAAACTTAGAATATACTCAAATAGTAGGGATCTATTTCGAAAATACAGCCTTTTCTATCATCTCTCTCACAAAAAGCCCCATCAACCTCCCTCTGAAAAACTCTCTCAATTCCTTTTGTTCGTTTTCTCTCTCTGCTTTCTTCCTCAAAAAGCTGAAATGAATGGCGACGGAAAATCGGAGACTGGAGCTGCTACCGCCGCCGGAAAACCGGAAGACGAGGAGGGACCAAGCCAGAGAATGGTGTACATGTGGGGTTACTTACCCGGAGCCTCGCCGCAACGCTCGCCTCTTCTGTCACCGGCCGTGGTGAATATCCCGCCGGGTGTCGAGAGCTCGTGGAAAGATGTCTCCGGCGGTGGCTGCGGTTTCGCAATGGCTACCTCAGGTTCGCTCTCCATCAGTTCGCAATTGCTCGATATATAGTTCAATCGGAAACATAGTTAGTGAGATGGATTTGTATTTGATTAGTTTGACTTGTTTCGGTTTGGTTTGGTTTGGTTTGTGTAAACCAGAATCAGGGAAGCTGATTACGTGGGGCTCGACTGATGATCTAGGTCAAAGCTATGTCACATCAGGGAAGCACGGGGTAAAACCTTACTTCTATTTATTCTGTTTGAATTTGATTTTTTTTTCTTTTTGTTTAAAGTGTTTGAGTTCATTTTTGTTATAGGAGACTCCGGAGCCGTTTCCACTTCCTCCTGAGGTTTGTGTAGAGAAAGCTGAAGCTGGATGGGCTCATTGTGTGGCAGTTACAGGTGGATTTCTTGGTTGTTTAGTTATCTTGATTACACATAGTTTGTAATCTTGATTTGTTTGGTTTTTTGGATTATAGAGAGCCATGAGGTTTATACATGGGGATGGAAGGAATGTATACCCACAGGAAGAGTGTTTGGAAAGGTTGAAGGAGATTCATGTGAAATGAACATCTCCTTCTCTGCAGACCAAGGTGAAATCTCCATTGCCTTTGTTTTTTTTCTTCTTTTAATTGTGAAAGCTGTACATGGAGGATGAATGGTTCTTTTTTTTTTTACCAGTAAAAAAATCCAGCGGTGGAACGTCTTCACAGACTGAGGTTAGAGGTAGACCGGAGTCCACAAAGAAAAGGCGGATTTCAACGTCAAAGCAAGCTGCTGAAAACTCATCACAGTCCGAGAACAACGACCTCTCGGCATTGCCTTGTCTTGTATCGCTGGCTCCAGGAGTTAGGATTGTCAGTGTTGCTGCTGGTGGACGTCATACTCTAGCGTTATCAGGTGAAGTTTTCTACCAATCAAGTGACAGTATCTTCAGTAAGCTGTAAGAGCTTCTGATGTGCTGCCTATGATAAACACTTGATGTATGCTGATTTTTCTGTGTAAGTCCAGATATTGGACAGGTGTGGGGTTGGGGTTATGGAGGAGAAGGACAGCTTGGATCGGGCTCCCGTGTACGCCTTGTCTCCTCTCCTCATCCTATTCCGTGCATTGAGCCTTCTTCTTATGGACAAGGCAGCTCGTCCATGAGTTCAGAAGTACAATGCGGCCGTGTTCTTGGAAGTTATGTAAAAAGAATTGCATGTGGAGGGCGACACAGTGCTGTGATCACAGGTATTGTTCTTACTATGTGTAACCAGGATTTTGAAATTTGATCTCCTCTCTGCACTATGCTTTGGTAAAAGGTTCACTTGTAGCGAGGCTTCTTGGAGTCCTTCATAAGATATGAAGAGACCCGAGAGTTCGTGACCCTTAAGCCTGTAAAAGATTGACATATGTTAACAATAACTATTCTGCCCAAAATACGAATGAGTTGTAACTAATCTTTTGTGGACAGATACTGGAGCGCTCCTTACCTTTGGTTGGGGGCTTTATGGACAGGTGACCACGACAGATCCTTAGCTTTCTGTACTAAACATATTACGCTTAAATTTTTGAATAAGTTGAGATTCTTGCTTTCAGCTTGTATTGTGCCTATATGGCTTTCGCAACTAGAAGTTAAGGAAAGCTAATAATCGTTGTGTTGAACTAGTGCGCAGCTTGTTAAGAAAGATATAAAACTAAGAAAACATGGATTATTACAAGATTTGGGTTTGATAATTCAATTAGTTAGAAAAATGCCACTCTGCATGACTGCATTGAACATAAGGCTGCGAACGACAACCGGGCAATCTCTCCTGCTTGACTTCTGCAGCTAAGCTCTGCATTTTATTTTGTTATGTGTGTCCGTGGAAGTAACTGAATATACAGTTTTTGTTTTTCTCTGTGAAGTGTGGTCAAGGGAGCACGGATGATGAACTAAGTCCTACATGCGTATCCTCCCTGTTGGGAATCCGGATAGAAGGAGTGGCTGCAGGTCTATGGCACACAGTCTGCGTTTCATCTGATGGTGATGTGTATTCGTTTGGTGGAAACCAATTTGGGCAGTTAGGTACTGGTTGTGATCAAGCTGAGGTAATTAATCTTCAACTACATTGTTTCCCTCAGCTCTAGTAACACTAGCTTTGATTGATTGTGTGAAGAAACTTGAAAGCGATTTGTTGTTTCAGACTATTCCTAAACTATTGGAGGCTCCAAATCTGGAAAACGTGAACGTCAAAACCATCTCATGCGGCGCTCGTCACACCGCTGTAATCGCAGGTATTCATTTTATGATAACCAAGTTAATAAACCTTTTAGCTGAGAAAGACATTCATCTTACTATCTTAGCACTGAGAACTGCTCTGCGTTTTTTGTTTGGTTGCAGATGAAGGGAGAGTATTTTGCTGGGGATGGAACAAGTATGGTCAGGTAAAAAAGCAAATTGTGTTCAATTTCTATACATGTGTTACTTATTGAAACAGAGTGCTCTGTTGTTGTCTGAAACAGTTGGGAGTAGGAGATGTGATTGATAGGAATGCACCTTCAGAGGTTAGAGTAAAAGATTGCGTCCCCAAAAACATTGCGTGTGGTTGGTGGCATACTCTGCTTCTAGGCCAGTCCACTCTCTGAATGTGCCCACACAACAACAAGACACACACACCCCCAATTTTGTTAGGGTTTAGAGCAAAGTTCTGAGTTCCATAGTATCTGTACATACACGAGTAGCATTTATATACAATGCAAATTGCAATGATGTGTTTCTTCTGACTAGCTTGACTTTTCAGACATTTTTTTTTTAGTTTTCAAGTGAAGTTTCCTTTGTTTTAATTGAGCTATAATAACAAAAGCTTTTTCACCTCCAATCCTATCATAGGGAAAAGTTGGTTCCTGATTCAAAATGATTTTGTACTTGAATTGGGAGAATGCAACTTAAACCAATAATTAAATAACGAATTTACTCGAATGTAATAATACTAAACACTAATAAGTAAATACGTACAAGTTAACCGAGTCTATCTCTCTCTTTGCTTCTGATAATCATTTCAGATAGCCTAGGAATGCATGTTTGGTTTGGTTGGATTCTTTCTGGTTCTTTGTAGAGATATAGAAACCGATTATTTATGAATTGGTTTGGGTAACAATTGTAGTAGCCGGTTAATATCCGACTTTGGTTTAGTTTTTCGGTTTTGAAGAATTTGGATAAAATCAGATTTTTTCAGTTTTCAGATTAAATATTGAAAATAAATTTAAACATTTTGAATTAAAACTATTTATGTAACTTGGTTCTTAAATTTGAATAATTTCAAATATTTCAGATAAAATGTACGGGTATTTCGGTTTCTAATTAGTATTGTAAAAATATTTGGTAATTTATAACTATATATAATTAAATATTTTAAGGTACATAAACTGTATTTCATATTTTAAATATTTAGATACCTATTTGGTTCTTGGTTCAATTTTTTTCTTTAGTTTCAAAAATATAAAAAACGGTTCGGTTATTTGAATACTGTAGTTTTGGTTTCGGGTTTGTTTTTTTCAAATTAGTTTCGGTTGGATTTTGGTTATCGTTTATATAACCATGCGTAAATCTCAGACATCACATCCGACAGCAGGCCAAAAATTCTATTACTATGGGATTGGCCCATTAATTATGTTGAAGATTGTCAGGCCTTTCAATATCTTCGCTCTTTTTTGTCCCACTCATCTTCCTGGAAAAGGTTATACGACAGCTTGTTGTTGTTGTTCTCTTTGGTTTAGTCTGATTTGGTTTGGCTTATTATCAGACAAAAGTTAAAGCCAATAACCGGAATATATATTAAAGACGCTTTTTACTCGATCGAATTGGACTTCTTTTTTGGTGTTTGACGAAACATTCATAAAAATCCGTTCTTCTCCGATCTGAACAAAAGGTCTGAGCTCCTCCTTTTCTCAGTTTCGTGAAATCAGATCGTTGGATTCGATTCGGGACTGTTTGATTGATTTGGTTTGGTTTGGATCCGAACGAATGTGTGCAGCAGATAGATAAGTGATGATGGGAATGAGCAAAACGGAGATCAATTTGCGGAGATTGCTTTCGGCTGCACCTAATCAGCAAAATCAATCCAAGCTTATGCATGTTCGTCTCTTTCTCTTTTCGATCTTTAAATATTTCGTTTTTTTTTGTAACCGCTTCGTAGAAGAAGCTTGATGTTGATGTAATGTTAATAGTATGTAGCTACTCTGAGGGAACAATTGGAACAGCTCTCTGAAGAGAAGACCCCTGACGGTCTTCCCAGGTTTGATTCACCAATGCCCATTTCAATCTTTTCAAAAAATTTGTTGGAATTTGAATCTTGTTGTGAGATAGAAGTAGAGATATAGTATCTTTCTAGAGAATCTCAAGGGGTTTAGAGACTGGATTGAATTGCTTGGCGTTGTTATACTAGTTACCAAGTACATGCTTTTGGCGAAAGACAAAGTTTTTATGAAATGTTCTCTATTGATATTCCTGGGTTTTTTTTTTTTCACTACGAACTCTTTTTCAGAGTTACAAAGGCCAAGGCGAATGAGTACTATGAGAAGATTGAAGCTGTTGCTTCCAAAATAGCTGCTCATGTCGTAAGTCACCTGCAACTAGTTTCATGTTTACTTCCCTTTTATCTCTTCACTAGATGCATTTTGTCTGAGGAATTGTTTGTACTTTCTTTCATTTCTTACTCACTCTCTTCCCCGTGGATCTAGTTTCAGGAATTCCACATTTTAACCTGTTCTGTCATCTGCCTGTATAACCCATTCATAGTTACAAGATTTCGAAGCTTTACTTGTGTGTTACTAATACCAAATTATTTAACTTTTTCCCCTAATTTACAGCCTGAAACAGAGATATCTGATGAAACTTATCCAAAGGATTCTTCTACCAGCGGAAGCTCTCCTAAAATTGAAGACGAGCCTCGAAGCCCCTCTTCTCCACAGCTCAGAAGAAGAATCGTGTAAGTTTGAATCACTTGCTTCTCAACTTGTAATTTTCTTTTTTTTCTTCTTACCAGCTTCCTTGACTGTGAGATACAGGTCTACAAGCTCCAAGGAGCAAAGTGTTGGTGCTGGTCCTTCAAAGGCAGTAAAACTAGACACTGCAGCTAAAGAACACATTGATAAACACAGGTACTTTCTTACAACCTCACTGAGAAAAACTAGGAACTCATCCGATTATCTGCATATAATAATAAATAAATAAATAAACAATACTCTAGTAGCAATGAGTATTCTCTCTAGCTTAAGCTGAATGTTTCGATTGCAATGACAGAAAGCTTCAGGAGGATCTTACTGATGAAATGGTGGGACTTGCGAGACAACTCAAGGAGCGTAGTCTGATGATAAGCCAATCTGTGGAAAATACAGAGAAGGTTAGATGCTAACCTTTCTTCCCTTTTCATTGTTATTGATATTGATATATTATTATCTACAATGGGGGGATAGATAAGAGAAGACTCGATGTTGGTTCTGTCATATATTAGTTTTCTTGGCTTCACTGGTCTTAAACACCTTTCTTTATGTTTTGATGTGGGATTCATCAACTAAAGATACTCGACTCTACGGAGGAGGCCATTGAGCAGAGCTTAGCTAGCACGGGACACGCAAATGTAAGGGCGTCAAAGATATATTCAGAGAGTTCAAAGACAAGCTGCTTCCAGTGGCTATTGATCTTGGCCATGATCTGTGTCTTCATAATGGTTGTCTTGTTGATCCGTGTCACATAGAACATATGGTCCAGAGTATAAACCAAGATTTTTAACAACTCATTTCAGTCTGTTTATTATAATATATATACAGTTGTTAAATTAAAAGAACCTTACGTCAGTTTAAAACCAAACCAAGATGGTGATGGTGGTAATTTGAAACCGAACGAGACAAATCATTCCACTTGTTGTCAGTGTGACCTGATGAGATTGTCATTGATGGGAATGATTTTCAGTAAAGCCATAATTTTCATCTCAAAACTGTTCTCAGAATTAAGATGGAAGACGCACTAAGAAGAGTAGTTTTTATTGTTGTAGTGGCATCTTTCCCATGGAGAATGATAGAAATGTTACATTGGCTCATAACGAGTTTTTTTTTGACATGAAGAGAAGCTAGTACACACTTTACTATTATCAAAAGACCACCAAGGTAGAGGGACCCCTCCTTATGTTATTGCAAATCCACAACACTATATCAATCCTAGTAAACGAAAGTAAAAAATAAATTCAAATCATAAGAGTAGTAAAACATAATATGACACATTACAAGAGAACTAATGCCCATTCTGCACTGCCTTTGTCCCTTTGAAGACAGGAAGGTCCTTATGGGTGTAAGCGACTCCATTGTCTCCATCCACCACTTGTCCTTTTCCTCTCATTATCCTGATCATTCAACACCACAACCAATTCAAAACCTCACAGATGTCTTTTAACAAGTCAATGAACAGAGGAAAGGCAAAGGAAATTGAATAGTACCATCTTGTTGTCAATAATCCTTCGACTCCAACTGGACCACGGGCATGGATCCTGCTTGTGCTTATTCCCACCTATATACATAAGAACAAGCTCCACATTAGCCAATTCATTCAAAGAATGACACTTTTCTATTCACAAATGTCTCTCTCTCTCTCTGTCTGTCGTACCTCAGCACCAAGTCCAAATCGAAAACCATCACAGAATCTTGTGCTTGCGTTGTGGAAAACAGCAGCACTGTCATCAAAATGTTAAAAGAGTTTAGTTTCCAATATACTCAACCACAAATATTATATGGACTGCAAAATTCAACACCATAAAATGCTTTAGTACGTGTGCTATTATCACCTGTCCACTTGGCGGAGGAATATCTCTGCGACTTCTTTATCTTCTGTAACTATGCAATCAGTGTGTGCACTGCTCTCACAAGACAAGACAAGACAAAAAAGTAAGTGACCACACTTTTTCTTTAACAGCACATGCAAAAAATACGGAGTACAGAGAGGTAGGCCCTTTGAAGAGTTTATGATGTTTATAAGTTGGATTCAGCAAATAAATTTTACCTCCCATGTTGGTGAATATGATCTATAGCGCCATGTACGTCTTCTACAATTTCAACGGTGCAAGCCTTGGAACTGTACTCGTGATGAAATGATTTTGTTTCCGGAATGTTCAGTTTACCACTTGCTTTTGGCCCACCATACAAAGTGACACCTGCCAGTTTGTTGCGTACACTTCAAAGTTATAAAACAAATGTCCCTAATGAAGCTAGTCAACAAACTAAAATCTCATCTTATTTTCATGGTATGAAACACACATACTTCATGATTATCAAACAAACTCACTTTACGATGTGTTCCTAAACTACAATTCTTACCATTGGCCTGGAGGGCATATATAAGCTCGTTGAGCACACCATTCTGCTCCAGATCCTTATGTACAAGAAGGGTTTCCTGTTAGGAAAAGATTAACAGAGAAGATGAAGTGAGACAAGACGTACTAAGTGAACCGAAAACAAAGTCGCTATATGCATAAATGAACATTATAGAAAAAAAAGGTAATAGTCTCTAACCATGGCGTTACAGGCTGCTGGATAGTCTAACTTTGCATCTGAAACTAAACGCTTTGCCATGTCCACTTTACAAGACTTGTCAACATACACATGACAGATACCATCTGGAAAAAAAAATGAAAAAGTAAGTCGTAATCTCTCTAGGGACAATCTATGAATTTAATGGAACTGAAATTCTAAACGTACCTGCATGCCCTAGCACCGGGATTTTCGTTGAGTTTTTAATCTGAGAAACAAGCTTGTTGCTACCTCTTGGGATCACCAGATCAATAACATCATCAAGCTGTAGCAGAAATGCAAAAGGTGGGTGGGTTCCAGTTTAAGTAAAAGAAGAGCTAATCACTTCTTGTGAGTTGCCATTCATATATATAAGTACCTTGAGCAAATCAGGAATCTCATCTCTCGAAGTCACAAGTCCTATGAGTTTACCTCCAACAGTCTTCGGAATTGCATCAGTGATCACCTATAGTTTTATTCCATGAATTTCACAAAATTAGACAAATATATTTTTCGGAAGCAAGATGATGACTACACAACAGAGATCGATGTAACCTTGTGTAAGATAGCATTTGATCGACGAGCTTCTTTCCCACCCTTCAGTAATAGACCATTTCCACTCCTGATTGCAAGTGAAGCTATCTGTTTGATTCATTGATAGATCATGGAGTTCAGCGATCAGAATTTACATTTAAGAGCATAAAAGGAGAATGACTAGTGACATGCCTGAACAAGTGCATCAGGACGGGATTCAAAAACAATCAGAAGAACACCTAATGGCGATGAGGTCTTCTCTAGAATAAGACCATCTGCAACCTGTTACATAAGCAATCAACTGTCAATAATAATTAAAATTAGGCAAATTTAACATTATAATAAGAGGAAGTTTTTGTTACCTCAGTTTTTTTTAGTACACGGCCGATTGGATCTTCCATTTCAGCTAGCTGGCGAATGGAAGCTGCAAGGCTTGAGATCTATCAAGCACAAAAACAAAACAATATAAGAGTTAGAAATAAATAGACCACAGGAAGACAAACAAATAATTGGTGCAATAGATTTAATATCTTCTTACCTTCCCAGGCTTCATAACTAAACGAGTTACCAAAGACTCTTCATATCCAGCTTCTTGCGCTGCAGCAACATCTAAATCATTCTCAGCTTTAATTATTTTCTCATTTGCTTCAACGGCGTTGGCTATATCCAGTAGAATGTTTTTCCTATCTTCTGAAGACAAAGCCTGTAAGAAAATTGCAGACATGTTTAAGTACACTTTTACAAAAACGAGAAACAATCTGAGAGTACACTTGCATCAAAGCCCTAACATTACCTGAAGCTTTCTAGAACTTTCCCTTGCAGCAACTGCCATGTCACGAGAGGTAGTATCAACGACTCGAGCCCACAAATGAGCATCTTGGTGGAACAAGGTACCAACACGAAGTCCTTTAAGAACTTTAGCTATATTCTCAGCTGCAAACCCACTTTCAAAGACAAAAAAAATAGCAATGAAAAAAGAGTCAGCTTATTGATCACTTTCTAGATTCTGATATTCAGAGAAGACATTATACAAAGGGTAAGAAGGACCTTTTTACCTGGTTATGATAACAGGAATGCCACCATAAGCTGCATTAACAGCAGCTTTGACTTTAGCAGTCATACCACCTCGTCCTAATCTGGACTTCTCGCCAAAGGTGATCTCCTCCTGGTGTTTTTCTTTAACGTAAGTGTGGATTAACTTTGACTTGGGATCGCTTGGAGGACCGGTGTAAAGACCCTCAACGTCACTAAGAAGAATCAAAAGATCAGCTTTCAGCTCCAGCGCCAGTAGAGCAGCTAAGCTGTCATTATCCCAAAATATACCAGTAGAATCCTGCATAGGTAAGGTAAAGCTTATAATGGGGGCTTAGAAGAAGCTAAGAAAGAAAGAAAATCAATCAACAAAACAAACAAACCTTATAAGGGGCTTTTCGAGTGCTAATAGCATCATTCTCGTTGAAAACAGGAATAACTCTCATTTTAAGCATCGCTTTGACTGTCTCACTAAGTTGCTTCCTGAAATCCTTATCTCTAAAACTGCTATCAGTCACCAGCATTTGAGCCACCGTCACATCCATCTACCATATAAAAAGGACAAGGAAACCACACATAATAAGTATATGAAAAGGATCTACCAATAATCAATAAAAAAGGAAAGTGGGAATCAATCACCAACCTGGTCAAACATAGTCTCGTAGTAAGCCATGAGACTGCTCTGTCCAACACCAGCACAAGCCTTACCATCAAGTTCAGTTTGTGGCTTCTGAAGGTCTGCAAAGCTGAAGAAAACAAAACAAAAAAAAGGCATACACGTTATTACTCCCAATGCCCCCTGATACTCCTCAATTTGATTGAAAGGCATCACAAAAACCTGCTGTTGACAAGTTGTCTGTATCTAAGCCTTTGACGACCAAGACCAACCGCACCAGAAGACACCAAAATGACCTCAAAACCATCCGAGTTCAATTCAGCAAGCTGCCATCATTGTATACAACAACAAAAAGTCCATCAAGAAACAGAGCTTAATCAATTGATGATAAATTCAAAAATTATAAAGAGAAAAAAAAAGGAAACCTGCTCGCAGATGGCACCTAAGCGGCCAAGAGCCAATCTTCCACCTTTTCCAGTTACAACTGCTGTCCCAACCTGTCCCACAATTCAAACTCTATTTTAAGAATTTTTTTTTTTTTTTGCTGATTTAGGAAAAAAAAGTTTCAATTTTTATATTAAAAAAGGGAACAAATTTGTTAATATTTTTTCCACATTTCCACAGATTTCTCCGCCGCCATTAACAAACATCAAAGCAGAGAGTTCAAAAGTCAAAATGATCAAAAAGAAAAAGAAAGAAATGGAACCTTGACAACGATACGCTTAACGTTCTTGGCGAAAGCGCGGGAACGATCTATCTCCTCCTCCATAGCTTCCCTAATCAATAACAATATAGAGCGAGTCAACTCGGTCGGACTGAGTCACCACCACAAGCACCACAAGGAGAAGACGAGGAGAACGTGAGGAGAGAAATGTGGGGGTTGATGACTGATGAGAGAGATATCTCAACTGGGGAAGAGAGGAGAAGCTTTTAATAAGAGCATTACCGAAGGATCTGAAATATTGCACAACCAACCCTTATTATTTCTCGGATTTTATGTAATAATACCACAAACTTTTTTATAGTACTTTAAAACCTAATATTGAAAGTCAATTTCTTCGTTGTTTCTATTTTATGGGTAAAAAATGTTAAGTTAATTCTTCATCTAGTCTTTCGGTAGAATTAGAAATCGTGTGCTGTGATTAGGTTGTTGTTGACTAAAACTTGTATTCGTTAGTTTTTAATTGAGTATATGTACACAAAGTTTTAGAAAAAAGTTAAAACCCAATTTTTTAGTCAAATTCTTTATTGTTTCCATAATTTTGATTAGTGATTTTGAGTATCGTTTGGTCTCTTCCAGTTGAATTAGAAATTGTGTGCTATGATTAGGTTGTTGTTCACTAAAAATTGTACTCGTTTATATTTAATTGAGTTATGGTACCCAAAGTTTTAGAAAAGTTGAAACCCATTTTTTAGTCAAATTCTTCATTGTTTCCAAACTTTTGATAGTATTATTTGGTTTTCCAGTAGAATTAAAAATTGATGAATGATTAGTTTGTTGTGGATCCATAACCACCATGCAATTTTTTTCAGATTACTCATTAATAAAAACAAATATCATACTGTTGTTTTATTTAGTAATATGCCTATATGTGTCACATATTTGTTGTGGTTATTTATTTGAGAAATCTTTGGTCGTAAATAGTTTTAGTTCTCAGCCTCAGTTAAAAAAAAAATAGTTTTAGTTCTCTGCGCTTTTTTTTTTTGTCAACATTGCAGTTTTAGTTCTCTGCGCTAATCGTACAATTTCTTTGATGCAAATTGCAAATATGGTAGCAATTTTTGAACAAATTCTTTGAGATTCATTGTAAATAATTATATCATCATTTACATATTATTTTTTTCTGATTTGTAACAAAAATATATGTCATATTGTAAACTTATAATAGTTTAATATCTATTTTGTCTTTTTTTCCTGAAATTGCGGTTTCTGAAATCTTTTTTACATAAAACGTTGGTCTCTGCAACCATCACTCATGTTTTGTTTAGCTAAATTCCCAACCACATGGCGCCACGTGATGAGTAAGAGCCTCAGAGGGTTCCCACATCCAGATCCTGATTGATGACGTGGTGATCGTGCAGGGTGGATAAGATGGGATGTGGCGCAGTGGATCAGCTCTCGTGTGGTGGGGGTATTATAGGTAATATAAAATCTGGCGGCTGAGAGAGCACCGTGAACGTGAACAACACAAAGGGAGGACAGCAAAGCAGCTTTACTTGGCATATCTCATAAAACAATTTCATAATCCAATCCATATGCGGCGCCACAACGTTTCTTTATCATAATTCTGTGATTTTGTTATCGTTCAAGTCCAAAACTCAAGTGATTTTGACATAGTATCGTATGTGACACTTTGGATCATTCTTTACGGGAAATAAAATAAAAGTTATAATAAATCACAACAATCATTCGTTTCGATAATTTAGAAAAACAGTAACAAAAAGTCTTAACCAAGTGGTAGTGAGATGAATAGTTAAGTTAAACATTTGGGGACATGGGGTTTAACTCAAGGGGATCAAGTGTCCGGTGTCTCTCACGCATGCAGTGTTTTCACACTTGGAATAGAACCCGGAACTATTACAGATTACGTCTTTAGTCCTAAATCCATCACTGTTGTGAATTTGTGACACCACATGCACACAGGTGGAGACATATATGTATACTTAACATTTGCTTAATATAGTAAAATGTCTTAGTAACTTCGTGAGTTCATACGAACTGACCATCTCCAGCTAGTATATCAGTGAGGTAGTAATGATTTTACGTGTAGTAGTGTACCACACATTTTTATGTTATTTTAGACATGTGTATTTGAAGAGATATATTATAGACACATGAGAAAATATATGCGACACATGTCCTTCCTCTATGATTGTTGCAGCTCAAATGATCTTGCATGGAAAACTAAGATCACCCAAAAGGATTTTGCTAGTATCTTAGGAATAAAAATAACATAAAAAGTTTACCAAAGAAAGAAAAAATAACATAAAAAGAAGACATCAAATATATGGTTTGTATAACAATTGTTTCTGTAGTCAATTATCAAAAACGTTCGTTTTTCCAAGCTTCAATTTCTCTCCACAATGACTCCAACCTCTTATCACCTCTACCATAATGTAGTGATCACTGTAATTGGTGATCTCCAAATCTGCTATGATTCCTTTTTTTTTTGTTCTTAGCTAGCAACCAAACTAATAACAAGAATATGCTGTTTCGGAAAAAAAAAACAAGAATATGCACTGAACAAAATCGATAAAGGCAATTTTGTGGTGACCCGCGACCCCTATAATGTTTAAAAGGGTTTTTTTTTAACGTCTAGATCGATTATTATCTATTAATTATGCTATTATAACGATAAGAATATTACAAAGACGATTTTACAGCCGACAATTCTACCATCTTGTGAGAATACACGCCTGACTGCACTACTTTGAGCCGTCCTATGAGATTCATGTTCGATGGTACACCATACACCAAACTGAAGATCTCCTGTAACTTGTTTCTCCATAATCTACATAATTTGGTATTTTCTGGGGTTTGAACTCCAGACCTCCGGATGTAGAAGCAATTGAACCTTTAGTCAAACCACTAGACCAAAAGGGCTTCCACCGTTTAAAATGGTTTAGATAGAAAAACCGTATAAACAAAACAACAATTATTTCGTACTACTTCTCAAAAAAAAAATTATGTCGTACTTAAGCAGAAAAAAATATGCCCCTTATATTGTATGTGGGAGTTGTTATTAAATAGTACCCCCTCTAATTTCCTTGTAATTTTACAACGAAGTTAAATTCTTCGAAAAGTCATTGTAAGTTACACATAGATTTATGAGGAAAATATTTTTTTTTTGTAACTTTTCGTTGTTATAATTATCTATGCAAAATTAAATTTATTTGATTAGAGGTCGGAGAGGGTAGTGTCGTAGTCTAGCACGTATGTTCTTCTTTGGATCATGTAACATAATTAGGCCGACGTGCTAAAGAAAAGAAAACGAACGATTATTTATGTACTAGCATTTGCGAAACTTAACATCACCTTAGATGTTCATTCGCGGGGTCAATTTGTGTCGCGTTCCATCAATACTACAGTTTAGTTTTTGATATATATGAATTCAGTAGACTGGCCGACATCATCGTCTCGTAGCCTGACAGCATCTTATTAGGGTTCCTTCACTTGCGAAACATCTTTTTTTTTTTTTTTTTCAAATCACTTGCGAAACATCTTATACAACAATATTAATAGGAAAGACTACGATTCACAAAAAGTTAATGTTCTCGTAGGAAATCTTCAAGGAGGAAAAAGGTCTAGATAATCGCTCTCCCTTTTCTCTCTGCAAAAAAAAAGAAGTTGTCCTACCCTGGTTTCGAGTAATTTGATGGTGACATGGTTTAAGGTCAAATATGATCAGTGCCGGTTCTGAAATTTTCGTGGTCCAATACGAAATTAAAAAATGAAGCCCTTAATTAATACATTAGAACTTAATCCATAAAAACCTTAAGGTATAATATTAATGAAACTAGTATAACTTTATGAGTTCTTAAAATAATTATATTTTAAAGATAAATTTAAAAACTGGTATAAAATTCATGGTAAAATTAAAATTTCCTTTTAAAAATAAACAAAATTTATTTTATATTAATTTCATATTTAACTAAATCAAATTTATTAATATTAAAATAGTTGTAAAAATTAAAAATCTAAAATATTAACAAAATTTTATTTTTAAATATAATCTAAATTTTGAAATTTGTATTGCGTATAAGAAAACACAGTTTTTATCAAATGATATTCTGATCTCAGCGATACTAATACTAATATACTAAAATGGAAAAGAAAAAAAGATTTAGCATCAGACAAATAGATATGGGCTTAGCTTTCCTCTTTCCTCGGTAGCAATGGCTTGGACCTTATTTTTGTCAATGGGCTTTAACACTTCAAAATCTCCAGTACAGATCAAATATTTTTCATGGCTCAAGAGTCAAGACCTCAAGTCATAGCAAATTATAAATAACCCTAAAATATAAGATAAGTTTGGCAAAATGCCCCGAACGAGTGAAATTATAAAAACTAATGTTTTCATTACACTCATATTCTCATTATGGGTATACATCATCCTTTAGTTACTTTTGTCATTTGTTACACTAGTAATTGTATTCATCCAAATCAAATTTTAACCAAAACCTGACTTTAATGTAGTTTCAAAATGTATTATTTTTTTGCAAGTCAAAAGTTAATTTGTTCAAGTTAGTGGTCAGATTTTTCTTTGGAAAAAAAGAAAAAATTACTCGCAGAGACACTTTTTGTCTTTGTAATAACATTAAAAGACACTTCATGCTTCTCACACACTTTCAGTGTGTTGTTTGTCATATATACCCCTAACTACACATATCTCTCTCTACTCCATCGAACTACATATTGATTTTTTAATTTTCTTTTAAAAAAAATCCAAAACACAAACATCACTTTCTCGAAAACTCCATTCTCTTTCTTTCTCAATCAAGTTTTCGAATCTTCAATTAAGATTTTTGATTTTGAAACATTTTCTTTTTCAAGAAAGGTGTGAGATTTTGTTAATAAAACTAAGCAAATACGGATTGAATAAATCCAAATTTCATTCCCCTCCAAGTGAATCGCTTGCCAACGGTGAAGCCGGTGATGCGAGCAGGGATCTGATCCTCACTGAGTCTGTTATTGATTGATCTAAAGACCAAGACTTGGGTCACGTGACGAGGAGGGTTGATTCAGATGACGAGGAAAGTGATTCTGAAAGTCACGCCACCATCTTCTTCATTTGTTGTACAAACCCAGAAAAAAAAATTGGATCATGCTAATTAAAGAGACATTAATGACCAGATCGCTTCAAAACGATTTTGATGAGATCCGCCAATGAAGGTTTTTAATCTCAGGCTGATAGCATTTCGAATCCTTAGCTTTCTCTCGATCTTCTTCGTATGGGCTGCCGTTAAGGAAAACGCAATCAAGTTCGTATGATCTTCCTCCAGCACAGAAATGGATAAGCGGGAGTGGAAACAAGGGAAGATATGCTTTGTGGATGCTGCGGTGGAGGTGGTGGTGCATATTGGAATGGAGGTTGTGGTAGTTGTGGATATGAAGGTGGTGGATACAGAAGTGGTGGATACAGAGGTAGAAAAAGTGGTGGCGGAGGTAATTATTCAAGAGGAGGAGGTGATGGTGGATACGGTGGAGGCATAAGACGCGAGAGTGAAGGATACAAAGGTTAAGGTGGCAGTGGATATGGAGGCTCCGGTGGATTCGAAAGTTGTTACGAAAATAGACGTTATGGTGGTTATGGATACGGAGGCGGTGGATACGAAAGTTGTTACAGATGTTAATAAGAAGATGGAGGTTGATAAGAAGATGGAGGTTATGGATACGGAGGCGGTGGATACAAAATAATATGTTGTCCACAAATAAGGCATCCACAACCACATGTAAAATATTACAATAAAAAACCGATAAAAAAATATTATTTTTTTTGTAACAAGATCAATCACAGCCATTGGATGAAGTTTATTAAATTCATACCGAGAGGGCTCATAATAGTTGGATGTTTCCAAAATTTGTTTTTGAGAATTGTATCCACAATTCTTTCATCCATATTTTTTATTTGTACCTTTTGAAATATAACAAAAAAATATATCAAAGTGGATATCAAATTATAGAGAATAAAAAAATAAAATTTACTGCATCAATATATTTCTCAAATATATCTTAAAATTAGAGAAAAAAACAAAATAAACTATAAATGAGTAAAACATATATTAATAAAACACTAACAAGTCTTCTTTTCATCTAGCGTCTTATCATCCAGCGTCTTCTTAGTCTCTCTTCACACAGCGAAGGGTAGGTTAGTCATAAAAAAGTTGTAGATATGGAGAAAGTGTGCCTCCAAACAATGTGCCTTATCATGTTAAAAAAAAAGAAAAATGTGTCTTAAACCAATAATTTTATTTATTAATAATTGAAGCGCTCCTTTAAATTAGGACACAACCTCCTCCTTCCTTCCTTCGCCGCTTTGTCTCTCTGCCTCCTCCTCAATTCATTTCTCGTAAGTTTCTTCGGATTTGTAAAACCTAATTTTGTAAGCAGATTGCAAACCGCAGTATTTAGTTAGGATCTTGGAAACCCTAATAAGTTATAGAATCGTTTGCGTTAAGTTGATTCTCTGTGACGCAGAAACCCTAATTTCGTCGCTGCAACATTCCCGTTTCGTTTTCTTAAAGATTTTCACCTTTGCCTTTATTTAATACACAGGTGTAAGTTAGCAAACTTCGTAGCTTTCTCTTCCTCAATGGCCACTCGTAAGTTTTCTACAAAGTCCTGCTTCTACTAATTGTGTGTGTTTTACTGGCTTTAATTGGGGGTAGTAAAATATTGGCAGGTCTTCAGTTTGAGAACAACTGTGAAGTTGGTGTCTTTTCAAAACTCACCAACGCCTATTGCTTAGTCGCTATTGGAGGCTCTGAGAACTTTTACAGGTATCTCTCTGCCTTCCTTTACGTGCACACCTACCTCTTCTTCTGTAGCTCCTCTACATACCAGTTTTATGTTTGAAACAGTGCTTTTGAGTCGGAGTTAGCTGATGTTATCCCTATCGTTAAAACCTCTATTGGTGGAACACGAATCATTGGTCGTCTTTGTGCTGGTTATCTTCCTCTCTTCACCTTTGCTTTTTTTCTTATCTTCTTTATGTTTTTTTTTTCAATTGAAGATGGCTTCTTTTTTTTTCTTACTTGGTGTATGTATATAGGAAACAAGAATGGCCTTCTTGTGCCCCATACAACTACTGACCAAGGTATATCTCGTTCACACCACTCCGTTTCTTATAAGAACTGCTCTTTATATTCCTGATAAGACATGACCCTGTTAACATATATTGAGAGAGATTTTTCTGAATTGTCTTCTATGCAACTTGGCTGAAACATTTGCTTTCTCTATCCCTTTTAAATCGATGAGTGGTTTGTTATGTCTAAATATTCTTTTGGTGAAGAGTTTATTGTCTTAGGAATCTGGAAACGTTGTATTATATGCAAGTCTTTTGTTCTGTTGAGAAATGTTATGTATGGTTTCATTTCCTGAATTTTGACTTGTGTTTTTTTTCCTCCTTCTGACAGAGCTTCAGCACTTGAGGAACAGTCTACCTGATTCAGTTGTGGTCCAGAGAATCGAGGAACGTCTGTCTGCTCTTGGTAATTGCATTGCCTGCAATGACCATGTTGCTCTTGCTCACACCGATCTTGACAAGGTAAGAGATTTATGTCCTTGCTGAACTGAATTACTCTTGTGAATCTGCTTGGCAATACGTATCTGTAGTACTTATGCCAGTTGGTTTGAGACCTGGTTCTTGTGTTGGTTTTGACAGGAAACTGAGGAAATAATAGCAGATGTTCTTGGTGTTGAAGTCTTCCGTCAGACCATTGCAGGCAACATTCTTGTGGGAAGTTACTGTGCCTTGTCCAACAGAGGTGGAATTGTAAGAGAGAACACAATACATAACATCATCACTTTTGAACACCAATGGACTGTTTTAGCATTCGTAACTCAAACTCTGTATTTGACAAATTGCTTGTCTTTTTTACAATAGGTCCATCCTCACACCTCAGTGGAAGACTTGGACGAACTATCAACACTTCTTCAAGTCCCTCTAGTCGCAGGAACCGTGAACCGTGGTAGTGAAGTCATAGGCGCTGGTATGACGGTTAATGACTGGACTGCTTTCTGCGGGTCTGACACAACCGCAACAGAGCTCTCTGTTATTGACAGCATCTTCAAGCTAAGGGAAGCCCAACCCAGCTCCATTGTCGACGAGATGAGGAAGTCTCTGATCGATACCTATGTTTAAATTTTGCTTTGTTTGGATGACATACACAACAACATCATCCAACGAATGTCGCAATGTCATAAAATTTTATCTTTTTGTGGTCTTTCTTGTCTGAATAGACATCTCTTTACGTTTTGTTGAATCTTATCCATGAAAAAGAAAAATCAAACAATCTTTTAATTTGGGGGTCCACATTTGGTTCATATTTTTAGTGGAGATGAAACCATTGAGTAATGGATAACGGTTTTGTTCGGTATATATATATAAAAAGCTAACAACTTTATCGCTCAAGATTGAATTGAAAGTTAGAGACCTTTCATTACCAATCTCAACAAGATCCCAATTCTCTTTTTTTTTGGATTCGTTCTAATGGCAAATAATGGTAAGTTCTGTAATAAGATTTTGCTCTTCTTATTTTGTGTGTTCTGTTTTGCTGAAGAAGATGAAGGTGAATTGTCAGCTCGTTACCAGAAAGCATTAGATGCATTGTCGTCTCTAATCACAAAACGAAGCCTCTTTGTTAATAACAACCAGTCTCACCGGTTTCACCTCCTCTTCCATTATCTCAAGGTTTCCCAAAAAATCACTTCACTTTCAATGTGTTATATGAACTTCTTTTTTAATGGTGACATGATTCTCTTAGGTTCTTGAGCTTGAAGAAGCAGTCTCGGAGTTAAAAATCATTCATGTGGCTGGAACTAAAGGAAAGGTAAAAAGGCTCATCAGTTCCTTGAGATTAGGTTTTTTTTTTTAAGTATTGTGTATTTTGTTTGAAGGGATCAACATGCACGTTTTCAGAATCTATTCTTCGTGGCTACGGCCTTAGAACTGGTCTATTCACATCTCCTCACTTAATCGATGTCCGAGAGAGGTTCCGTTTGAACGGGTGAGTTTCTGAAAACATACATACATACACATCATCATGCTTTCATCTAAAGTGAAAATGTTCAAACACACACAATTTTCTATGCATTCAGCATTGAGATAAGCCAGGAGAAGTTTGTGGACTACTTCTGGTGTTGTTTCCATAAACTCAAGGTTGTGCTTTTTTAGAACACACAACATTTCATATATATATATATAGAGAGAGAGAGAGAGAGAGGATTTTATTCATAAACTCAAGGTTTATTCTGTGTGTGTTCTCTCTAAAAGCGCAGGAGAAAACCAGCAATGAGATTCCAATGCCTACTTACTTCTGCTTCCTTGCTTTGTTAGCTTTCAAGATTTTTGCTACAGAACAGGTTCTCTTCTGACGAAATCTCTTTTTCTAACTCATGTAGTTCAGTCTGTTTTATTGATGTTATAAGCAGGTGGATGTTGTGATACTAGAGGTTGGTTTAGGTGGGAGATACGATGCGACTAACGTGGTAGGAGACAAAGCATATTAAGATTCTATTCAATTATGTTTTTTTTTTCATCTCTAACAAAGCATATGTTAATATATATAGATTCAGAAGCCTGTTGTTTGTGGCGTTACTTCTCTTGGTTATGATCATATGGAGATTCTTGGTTAGTCTCTCTTTTCACGCCATTTCTCTGGATCCAATGCGTTACTTTTTTTCTTTCTAATCACTAGCGGATTTATTTAGGACACACGCTTGCTGAAATCGCTGCAGAGAAAGCTGGTATCTTCAAGGTAATAAAATAACAAGAAGCTTCTGCGTTAGTTTCAGTTTCATTCTTTAATGATTTTTTGTCTGTGTTGCAGAGTGGAGTTCCTGCTTTTACAGTGCCTCAACCTGATGAAGCAATGCGTGTACTTAATGAGAAAGCTTCAAAACTAGATGTAATGGGGCTGGCTATATACAAAAACAATAAATGTTGAGATGATATATATAGATAAGGTTATATTAATTAGTACTTTGTCTCAGGTGAAACTTCAAGTGGTGGAACCACTGGACTCTAGTCAAAGACTAGGGCTACAAGGAGAACACCAATATCTAAACGCTAGTCTTGCGGTTGCGTTGTGTTCTACATTTCTTCAGAAGATTGGTATTATTGAGGACAAGAATGATACAGTAAGTTTTTGAAACAATGAATTAAATAAACATTTCTCTGTTAATTCTTTTTTATCAGTAGTACGTATTACTTGGTTGAATATACAGAATGGTTTACTACCTGAAAGATTCATCTCTGGATTATCAAATGCTTATTTGATGGGACGAGCTATGATCGTGCCTGACTCAGAACTTCCTGAAGAGATTGTGTTTTACCTTGATGGAGCTCATAGTCCTGAAAGCATGGAGGCTTGCGCTACTTGGTTTTCACAACAGGTCAAAGAAATAAACCAGAAAAGATCAGAGCAGGTAAAAAAGTTTTGTCTTAAATCTCAAAAAATAAAAATATAACTTGTGAAAGTTTGATATAATAGTGTATACGTTATATGCAGATACTCTTGTTCAATTGTATGACTGTTCGTGATCCGAGTTTGCTTCTTCCGAGATTAAGGACTAAATGCATTGATCAAGGTTTGTGTTATGTTATGAGATTAGACTATTACAAGAAACCGTTTGTTTTATTCAAATGATCTTTGTAGGAGTTGAATTCAAGAAAGCAGTTTTTGTGCCAAACATGTCTGTATACAACCAAGTGGGGGGATCTTGGTCAAAGTTTGAGCAACGTGTTGATGATTCAACGACGTGGCAGTTGGGTCTGAAGAGTATTTGGGATAATTTAGCACGCGGTGAAGCAAAAACTAAGTCAAGAAGTGACTCCAAAGAAGAAGAGAAGAGTTTGGTGTTTTCTTCACTTCCTCTGGCCGTTGACTGGCTCAGGGACAGTGCTCGCCGGAAATATAAACAAGTTCGTTTTCAGGTAAACACAAAAATAAATGTAGTTTTTTTTAAGGTAAACATGTTTACTTTGGATGCATTTTTTTTCTTCTTGGTCTAATTTGGGTTTTTTTTTCTCGTGTATTTTTGGGTGTGTGGTTAGGTGTTGGTGACTGGTTCATTACATTTGGTGGGTGATCTCTTGAGATTAATTAAGAAATGAAATGTGTAAACCTTGTTTCTTCTTTTTTTCTTCTAATTTGATGATTTGTACTCTGACGAAGACCATAGATTCTATGTTTAGAGGGAAAACTCATAACTACACATTTAGCAAAATCTGAAAGAAAAAAAAAAGACACAAAGCATGTCTCTGTCTGTAAGAACAAAGGTATCTGGACATGTTTTCTATAAACCAAAAAAAACGTGGTAGACTAGTAGTAGGAGGTCACAGACACAACAAATATCTTCTTACAAATGACCACGTTTTCAAATTCGTACCACCGACCGGCCAACCTGTCAAAGAGAGTTGATGTAATAACAACTGTAAATCATTGCAAATTCCGACAAAAGGAGGAGAAGGTAAAAAAGTAAAAAAAAAACATTCCCATTAAAGAAAGAGGTTAACGATCACGTGGCGGCAAACCGCTCGTTGAAACAAAAACGCTGTCGTTTTAAAAAGCGTTGCCGTGTAGGGTGTGTGGCGTTGAAAACAAGCGTACAAGCTGGGTAAAGGAACCGAATTATAAGAAAAGAGGCACACATAAAGAAGTGATTACAGACACCCAAACTTGCAAGCAAAAACAAAACACCATTTCAAACATCTTTCGAACAGATTCTTCTTCATCATCATCAAAGTTTGAATCTTTCTGCGTCTGTCGAAGTTGGGTATTCATTCTCCAATCCTCTCCGGCGGCGAGATTTGAGAAAATTTCGATCGGCGAATTAAAAAAAAAATGGTGATGCGGACGGAAGCTAGGGTTAGTGTAGCAAGCTCAGGTCAAAGCGTCGTCGGTAACAAAGCAGCCTCCACCTCTCATCGTCTAACTCAGGATCAGAGATCTCATATCGAATCTGCTTCTCAGCTCTTAGCCGGAGGTATCGCCGGAGCTTTCAGCAAAACCTGCACCGCCCCTCTCTCTCGCCTCACCATCCTCTTCCAGGTTTCTTTTTCTTTTTATCTTGACCCAATTGTTAAAGTTTACATCTTTGAAATTTATAAAAATGGAGTCTTTTTTGGTTTAGGACAGCTTCTTGAGTTAAGAGTTAAAGACACTGTGTTGTTGTTGTTGTTGTGTGTTTTCTTTTTTAAGGTGCAAGGAATGCACACAAATGCAGCAGCGTTGAAAAAGCCGAGCATATTACACGAGGCTTCACGGATATTGAATGAAGAAGGTCTCAAGGCTTTCTGGAAAGGGAACCTTGTCACCATAGCTCACCGCCTTCCTTATTCTTCTGTCAATTTCTACACTTATGAACACTACAAGAAGGTTCTGTTGAATACACAAGTTTCTGATTCATTCTTTTTTTTGTTGTTTTATTTTTACTTATGTATAGTTTCTTTCTTGTATTGTTTTTTGTTTTATCCAGTTCTTGTATATGGTAACTGGGATGGAAAATCAACACAGGGAGAGTATAAGCTCAAACGTTTTTGTGCATTTTGTAGCCGGTGGTTTGGCTGGTATCACTGCTGCTTCTGCTACTTACCCACTTGATCTTGTTAGGACTCGTCTTGCTGCTCAGGTTTGAGTTTTTCTTTCATCACTGAAGAAGCATTGTTTGCATTAGCTGGGATGGGTATTGATTATTTGAATGGTATTGCAGACAAATGTAATATACTACACGGGTATCTGGCATACTCTGCGTACTATCAGCACCGATGAAGGTATCTTGGGACTCTACAAGGGACTTGGAACAACGCTTGTGGTATTTTTCACACAAAAAATAAAAAAAGATTATATCCTTACTTTGTTCATATTTTTCTTGACTAAGGTCTCATTTTGTTTTTGATTACAGGGTGTTGGTCCTAGTATTGCCATTAGCTTTTCTGCGTATGAATCTTTGAGATCTTATTGGATGTCAAACAGGTAACAAGTTCATCTGGAAGCTTCAGTTTTTTTATTTTTAACTATGATGTCTCCTAATATATTTCTTTTTTTTTTCAAGGCCTCATGATTCTCCTGTTGTGGTCAGTCTAGCTTGTGGAAGTCTTTCAGGCATAGCATCTTCAACTGGTGAGATTATTTCTGCTATTCTTGGGAATCTTTCTTGTTCGCCATGGGACTTACTGTTTGGTTGTAACTTGTCTATCTATACATCTGTGAAAACTGGCTAAGGTGATTTTAGCTTCCACCATGACCTTCTCTAGAACCTTTCAAGAATTGTAAATGTGTGGAGTTTATTTCTTTGGGCATGATTCTTGTTTAGTCTCACAGTTGCTTGATTAAACACAGCTAACCTCACCTCACCACTGTTCTGTTCAGTTCACTAGAGTTTTTGTGTGTCTTTATCGTAAAGAAACTCTTGTCTCATGTTACATTCATAAGCAAGTTGAACCTTCATAGAATTTGATGCATATGTGATGATTATATAGCGCGTTGTGTTTCATCTACTGATGTGTAAAAAAAAACGAAACCACAGCTACGTTTCCATTGGATCTGGTGAGAAGAAGGAAGCAACTAGAAGGAGTTGGTGGACGAGCGGTTGTGTACAAGACGGGTTTGTTAGGGACATTGAAGCGTATTGTTAAGACGGAAGGAGTGAGAGGTTTGTACAGAGGGATTCTTCCCGAGTACTACAAAGTGGTTCCTGGTGTTGGGATTTGCTTCATGACCTACGAGACACTCAAGCTTTACTTCATGGATCTTTCCTCAAAGCTATAGACTCTGTTTTTATATGTTGTAGAATTCTTAGGTTATTTTTGGTGAAAAGGCAAAACTGTAAAAGCAGAGGGTGGAGGATAATATAAGAAACTGCAGTAGAAAATTTATATGTATTTTCCAGTGAGATTAGATGATATGAACTGCAGTATAAAATTTATATGTATTTTGGATTATATCCAGTGAGATTAGATGATAGGAACTTAACTTTTGCAAAAAAAAAAATATGATGTTTCTTTTATTAGAAGAGACCGTATAATATTTTAGGAGTTGTTTAATCTTGTTGCTATGCGACTTATGGTCCAAAACTGATTTTTCTGCTCAGAGGCTTACATTTTACAATTTCAAGTGCTTAATTAACAAGACAACCATGGAATAATAATCATCTTTCTTTTGATATGTTGATATTTTAGTGGGCTTTTATTTGTTTCGAGGCCCAATGGCCTGGAGCTAATTAGAGTATAGAACTTTACTGAGAGCATCTTTAACGCGGTCTTCATGGAGCATCTCTTAGTATTATCAGCATTAAAGAAAAATAAAAATTGGATTAAACGTGAAAAAACGTTTCTTATTTGGGGACTACAAGAGACGGTCTTCTGGGACACGTGTTGCCCTTTAGGCGTTCATCGCTTTGAGAAGAGAGAGAGAGAGAAAGAGAAAAAGAGAGTTGAAGCGATCGCATCGATGGTGGAAGGCGGCGATGATCCCCAGCGACTGAAGAAGGGAAGCCAGCTTCAGGCAGAGGCTACTTCTCTCGACCCTTTCTTCGAAGCCTATCATCATCGATGAGATTCGTGCCGACGACATGATTGCTGCCCTCCAACGTCACGAGATGTCTCTCCTCCACCTCTTCGAGACTATCTCCGATGACTGCGTCGTTGAGGTTAACGAGACCGGTTAGCACCTTTTCACCGATTCTAAAAGATCCTTGCTTTCTTCGTTTCCAGCTCATGAAACTTCAATTCGGAGTTGTCCATCATCTTAGGATACTTCCGTTATTCTTTTTATTGAACACTTAATTGAAAAACTAAAGAGGTAGATGACATTGTTTATGTCTGTATTGGTCACTGGTCTTAATATGGTTTTGTCCTGTGGCAGGGACACGATTGAAGTACAAGCCTGGAATTATAATGGGAGGGAAGAACTTGGTTCACAATTGTGCCCTGACTCGATCCATGGGCTATTATCTAGAGCCATTGCTTTACTCCACCGTCAGCTTCATTGAGAGGTGGATTAATCTCTTTAATCAAAAAGAAAAAGAGTTCTTTTATTAATGTTCATGGACACACGCTTCGATCATCTCTGTTTTTCAAGTTTTGTGGATCATGGTTCTCATGGAACACTTTGAAACTCTGCATTAACGGTAATTGAACTTATTTGTTTTTTTGCAGCAAGGGAATCGTTCGAGTTCTTCTGCTTGTGGAAGTGCTGATGTATTAGAGGCACTAGGAGTGGTGATTGACTTGGGACCAGAGGGGATTAGAGGCACTGTTTTTAACGTACTGGGACCTATGTTGTTCTGTTTTTAAGGTTTAAAGTGTTCTCTGATCTAATGTTCTCTTCTGTGCTTGTTCTGTTTTTAAGGTTGTGTTGTTTAAATTTTCTCGTCTGTGCTTGTGTTGTTTTTAAGGAATTAATGGCTCAGCTTTTGTTTAATGTTCTCCTGTTGTTTAAAATGTTTTCTTCTCTTATGCTATAAAATGGCTTAGCTTTTGTTTAATATTCTGCTGTTGTTTAACATGTTCTCTTCTCTTATGCTATAAAATGGCTCAGCTTTTGTTTAATGTTCTCCTGTTGGTTAATTTTCTCCTATGTGCTTGTTCTGTGGTCTGACGTTTGTGTTTTCTACTGCAGGCGAGAGAGTAGATGAGGCTTCACATGAAGATACTGAGTCTAGGGAGTGGAAGAATTACGGGCTGAAAGATACTCTGCTTTTGTATGTCACGGACGGGACGAGTCTTGTATGCTTTTGTGTAGATTTTCTGTTTAAGAAACTTGCGTTGGAGCTAATAATGGGCGGGTCTCTTAGCAAAGTCTTTTAATTCACTTTTATAACTTAAAAATAATAAAAAATAATTAAGATACCTAAATTGAGTATTTGGGATAAAGATGCTCTGAAAACCATTTGAATATAAACAGAACACAACGAAGTTTTAGAGTACGTGAAGTAATCTTTGTGACTTTGAAACAGGCAACAATTTTAACTAGGAGTTATGTTGGGTACCACACATTGGCAGAAACCCTCCAAAAATAGGAGTATGCCACTTAAGCATGGAGAACACACGGTATTCTTTAGTAAAAGGCGAAAGAATAGTTCGCTTTGTGTTCACCACATGGCTGCTTGAGTTTGGAAGAAGAGAGCAAGCCTCTAATTATAATAAGATTTACACTGCCAAACTCTTTCTTCTCTCCGATGTGGGATACTCTCGAGCGCATTCTCCTCATTGACAACGGCCTCGGTCTGTTACCAATCTCCTTATTGATAAGGGCCCGTTACTAGTTTCCTTAATTCGTCAAGATCGATCCAGAATTGATCAGAAGAGTTCATCCAAAATAAGTTACGTGGAAGTAAATAGCCAAATATCTTTTAACATTAAACACTAGAGATACTCAATTATAATGTCAACCACGAATAATTGATTCGTTTTGGCAGTTTGGTCCCAAGTTTCGAACAATAGGAGCAGAGAGTATATTCGTTTAGCTATAAGTGTGGAAGTGTGGCCATGCTTATTTCTTTAGCATTCTCCATGTCAATATGGTGTCCTTTCCATGAACAAGTCTTCTTGTTATATAAGATATATTTTATTTTGGATCTGATTAGTAATTTTTTTTTTATCATCACATCTAATTTATTAAAACTGAAGTACATTTTGAAACTAACCCTTAAATTTACAATTTAATTACATCTAAATGCCATTGAAGTACTAACTGATCATAAATTTAAGCATTACGATTTTATTTTCCTAATTTAATATATAGCTTCCTAAATCAAATGTACAATAAATTTTAAGCTTACTTAATGTACCACGAAAATTCAAAATCTACATATTAAAAATCTTCCGAATATGCATAATTGGTAAGTCTCAAACTATTAAAATAATTTACCTAATAACAACTTTCGATCAATAGAATAATAGTATACAGTAATTTTTTTAAACAACACAAGCTTCTTTATTTATGATTATTAAAAATAAATATTACATCCCATTTGATCTTCTTCGGATAGGTTTGTAGTTTTTTTTTTTTTTTTTAGTCGATGACAAAAAAAAAAATCTAATCTTTAAAACAACCAACATTCATGATTATAATGGGTAGAATATAATAGAAATTTTTATAATTTCAAAACAGAATCTATACTTTTTTGAAAACCTTGCTAACCAAATTTAAATCCATGTAATCGGTATCGTCATAATTTTTAGTATAACAATAGTGTTTAGAAAGTTAATCAAAAAGCAATTAAAACTAAACACTATTTACAATCCATACACCTTTTCTATTTTGAAACTATGGATATAACTATACAAATCGAATATTCTACAAAATAAAGTGTCTACAATATTTTTACTTTCTTACAAATGTTATAACTAATGTATCGATTTTTAATATCATACCAATTCTTATCTATCTATTTTTCTTACTTTTAATTCAGAAAATGTATTTTGTAGATATTTTATACATCCATCTAATACAAATTTTGGATTTGTTTATATGATGTCCAATAAATATTGGTCATATAATTTACCGCAGACGCAAAAAAATTGATGTAATTAAACATATTGTTATTTCTCAAAATGTTATATTATTACACACATTTTAAATCATATACAACATTTAGTACAAACAAAGATAAAAATAAAAATTGACACCCGCTCGGTCGAGCGGGTCAAAATCTAGTGCTAAATTATAATCGTTTTCTTTTTGTACGGATAAGTAGGCTTCCTAAATCTAAACCTTGTGGTATTTTAAAATTTTTGAATTCTCATGGCAATCTTTAGGGCTGGCAAAAAAACCGAATCCGAAAAACCGAACCGAATCCGATTCGAAAAAGTAATACCAAATCCGAACCGAAATTAATTAAATATCCGAATGAGTTCAAATTTTTGGTATTTAAAGAACCGAAACCGAACCTGATCCGAACCGAAATATTTTAGGTACCCGAATGTATCCGAAATAGATTAATATACATATATATTTTAACTATTTTTAGATTGAATGTATATTTAAAAGCATCTTAAATATATATAATACTTTTAAATTATCCAAAATACTTGAAAATATATATAAATAGTTAAAAGTACATGTCTAAATAGTTAAAGTATACTCAAAACACAAAAACTATATAAAGATTTTCTATCCAAATATTCAAATCAAACCAATTTATATGTTAAAATTTAAAATTTTGACACATGTTATTGAAATTTATATGTAATATATTATTTTGTTTATAAATTTTGAGAAGTTTAAAGTATATAATGAATTTTAAAATTTTGAAAATAATTTAAACGGGTTATCCGAACCCGAACCGAACCCGCAAGGATCCGAAACGAACCGAAATTTAGAAATACCCGAATGGAGCTAAAATCTTTGACCCCAAAAACCCGAAATCCGAATACGAACCGAAACCCGAACGGGTACCCGAACGCACACCCCTAGCAATCTTATAAAATAAAACTTCAGACATAGCAAATAGGTCTAAATTAGGTCCTTTTAAACCGAAGAACCGACTGGGAACCGAGCCCGGAAATATATTAGGTTATACCGGTTCTTTGAAAATTTACTAACCCCAATCCGAATCCGATAAAATCGGAACTGGTTCCAAACCAAACTTTCATATAATCTGAGTGGAGTTGATTTTGATAAAACCAAAAAAACAAAACCCGATTGGATAAAACCGAAATTCGATTGGGATTCTGAACGCTCATGCCTAGCTATATATCGAAAATAATATTTAGTATCCTTTTCTTTTCGTGCTGTGTTGATTGGACAATGCAAGCTTTTCTGTTTTGTGTTTTTGATATGAATCACAAGTTGCAAACTGCGAAGACAACAATAGAGTCAGCCCTCTGTTATTGATGAATCTTACATCACTATAGCGAATCTAACTTGACCTTATCGATCTTCTGGTCCTTTATACTTATATTCCCCAACCACGTATATAGTTTTATTTTCTTTTGTATTCATCAGACTATAGCATCGATCAGTAAACATTAGCTCGGTATACAATGTCGACCCCTGGTTCTTTTCAAAACTTCATAGAAACATAATTTTTTTATCGTTGCTTCTTTCAGTGTTTTGTTGTTCATAAACTAATTAATACGTTAGAACTTAGAAGTTTATTTTGTTTTACATCAAAGTTGCTACTTTGTTATATATGTATTACTATTAACAATGATTTTCAGCTGATGCGATTTAAGAGTAATATTGAAACATGAGACATTCATGGTGTCTACGAACGTGATAAAACACTACCTAAATATAGAGGATATAAATATACTCTACCTGTTTAGTAATGATAACAACAGAATAAACAATTCATGCATAACATATAAATTATGATCTTTAAAAGTATACTCTCATATTTGCTATATTCTGTTATCGTGCATTATTAGTAATAAATAACAAATCTGCATGAAGGAGATTCAAACTTAGGATATTATGGATGCATATGCTGATTTTTACCATTTGATCCATTTAAACTTTAATTAATATTTTTACCTGTAAAGTTCAAATATCAATAAATTTGTGGGTGCACGTGCCAGCATACCCTCGTAACGTGGCTTCACCCCTGGGTGGAACTATAACCGAACTAAACATAACAAACTTTGAAAACGAGCAAAAGGTATTCTCTACAATGTTTTAAAGAGGCATTTGCAAATACTTTGGAAAGCGTTTTGCATATTATCTGCCTCGAATATATTCATTGACTTTAGTGTGGGCAGTGGGCACGGCAATATGTCCCTCACGGGAATGATTTCGAGGATTTTACTCCAATTGATACGATTACCCCTTTTAGCAGCGTACGTACCGCGTAACCTTTTGGAGACTATTCTCATTTATTAGCAAAAGTTAATGACTAGACACAAAACTAGTCCGATTTTACAGAAATATAATTATATATTGTTAGAAATGAGTTTTGCATCCATTCCCTCTTCAGTGCCTGACTAGATCGGAAAAGATCCATCAAACAAGTAATGAAGTCGACAATCAGATTTAGCTAGGTCCAGTTCGAAGTCAAAACGTGCCTCGAAATCATAAGTAGTATGGGTTCAACAGTGTGACATTATCGCCTGCATGTCAGGATCACGCCTGCATCATAGAGCTAATCTGATAAAATACTACATTAAACGTTAGGTTCGTCATATTCGGAGACGATTTTCTCTATAAAAGAGAGGTTCTTTCAAAGGAAAGGGGGGTCCGTATCAAAATCCTTAGAGAGAAATCTAGAAAGAAGTTACAAAAATTAACTTCACTTGACTTTAAATTTACGTGTTTTTGCTTTTGCATTACGGAGTTCATTTGTTTCTGAACTCACTATTTCCTTATAGTATATGAAACATTCCTCAGCCGGTTCTGAATATAACGAGGTGAAATATTTGTTTTAGGTCTTCAAATTTTTATAAATTAATATATATATATATATATATATAGTTTCCAGATTGTAAAAAATTATTAATTAAAGTCTCTAAAATCTCAAAATCAGTTCTGTTTACCGAATCACAGATTTTTTCCGATTTACATGTTTTTATTTCCGAGTTAAAATTTAGTAAACTATAAATTTCAACTTATATAAATTTTTAAAATACATACATAGTTTTCAAACTTTTATAAATTAATATATACATAGTTTTCAAATTGTAAAAATGTTTATTGAAGTCTCCAGAATCTCAAAACCGATTCTGTTTATCGAATCATAGACTTTAATATTACCGGATTTCCGATTTACGTGTCTTTTTATTCTCGGATCAAAATCCAATAAACTATAAATTTCAACTTATATAAAAGACAGATCACACATGTAGTCAAAGTTTTCAACTATAAGTATGAAGACACGACGGTTAATAAGAGTCGCATAAAACAACTGTGAAATCTTCACGTGTCTTCTCTTATGTTTCATCACATGTTCTCTCCTTTCTTCGCCTCTGTCACAAAATCTAATCCTTTCTCTTTTTGGCATTCCTAGGCCCTTTTCGTAATTCATCTTCCATAAGAAACCCTTTAAAGTTGTATTCATACATATCCATCTACATAACTTTAGCATGGACAAGAAGAAGATTATTGCTGCTTCATCTTCTTCCTCATCTTCTTCTTCGTCGTTTGATCGTATATTTGGTCCCAGAGTCTCTTCTCCGCCTTCTTCATCAACCACTGGATTGTTCAATTCCATCTTCCCACGACCCTCTGAGGTACTTTTTCATTTCAGGATACATGAATCATTCTGAACATATGCATGTTACATATTTTTTAGGGGCTCTAGATCAATATTCAAAATCATGCTGATGTACTCTCTAAATTTCTTTTGTTGTGAACTAGAAGGGGACGTTGGGGAGGCAAATGGACTTTGCAAGTCAAGGTGGACATGTGAAGTATCAATCTCCAAGTAACTTACTTTCATGAATTCTTTTTCACATTATATATAGTAGAACTAGCTAGGCTATGTTAATTTCAGCTTAAATTTTTTCCAAAATTTCAAATAGTAAAAATTTCAAAATCCTCTTGTTATTGGAAAACTTATAGCTGATAAGTCAGAGTTTAAAGTGTGTCTTTTACATATTTGAGTTATTCTAAGTTTCTAATTAAGAGTTTAAACTTAGCTTTTTCTATCATACCGAAAACTTATATACGTTTGCGGTATTAATATGTAGATGAACGAGGAGAAAGAAGCAACAATAAAGAGAAAAAGAGTTACCGTAATGAGGAAACAGAACCACCATGCAACTTGAGCTCATCCATTTACTATGGAGGCCAAGAGAACTATTCATCTACAACGACTACCACCAAAGAGACTGTAAGTCGATTCGTATCTATCTCACACATAACACCTACGTGAGTGACAAAACTTATATTCTTTACATGATCTCTATGTGTATTTCAAGATTTTGTTTTCTCCTTTATATCTAACTTATGCAGTACAAGAAAGATGGAGATGAAGGCGATTCCAAAAGCGCATCAAGAGGAAACTGGTGGGAAGGTATCGTTTTTCCCCTGTTCACATCTGAAATTTTATATAATAATGATTATTGACAAGGTTCGTTTTACATAATTTTACACAACTTATTAGTAGTTAATAATTTTATTTGCTGCATGCAGGGTCGCTTTATTACTAACATGCACTGCATGTCATGCAATCCTAATTTCGAGCAACCGCTAAGGTACTCCTCATATATAAATATTAAATGAATAGATGCTCCATATGCATTACATAAGATCTCATGCTCTATATTTCTGATCCAGTCTTTGTTACCATTTTGTAGGGAAGTAAGAGACAATCATGGTCTAATCTTAATATAAAATTTGAATTATGTTATACAAAAGTAATGAGTATATAAAAGTTATATAAAGGTTGTAAGTTTGTAACAAAATTAAGGAATGTGGTGTTATATCGCATAAAAGGAGAGTGACTTGTTCTTGACGTGTTGATTTGTTTTTGTTTAAGAAGACCGCAACACTAAAACAAGCCTCTTCCTGATGATATAGATGTTTGATCTAATATTGTCTGCGTTGTGATGCTTTATAAATGATTGTAATGGTACTTTTATCTTTATATCGTAATGAATAAACATATTTTACTAGTATAAACAAGCATGCGCTCGTTGATATTCTTGAAAAAGGCCTATAATGAATTGTACATGTGTAAATTGTAATATACTCGTTGGCTCTGGGGATTCCCAGACACACGAGTCAAGTCTTACAGTCTGTCACCTTGAACTCCTCTGTTGCACCTTTCTCTTATCATCCTCTCTGGTGGTGAACCTCGGGAACTGCTTCTGTGACCAAATCGGAGCTTCTTTCTTCTCCTGGGACTTCTGGAAAGACTACTCAAGATGTATTCCCGCTCACAGAGTCTTCTCTGTCTGTTCATGGCCAAAATTGTCATATCTTTTTCTGAAGTAAATTCTACTGATGGATTCATCTGCCTCGTTCTCGTTTCAATCATTCTCATCTTTTAAGGAGTGTATCTCATCACCAAACCTTCTTCCTATAGGAGGAGATGTCTCCTCGGAGTTATTTCCAAGCTTTAGCTTCAGTCTCTTCACCGGTTTGTCTTCTTGTGTAGCGGTTTCCACAGGGTCAGAATAGACAACCGAGACTTATTTCGTAGGTGAAAATCTCCCAACATCACCTTATATGACTATCTTTCTACTGTCCGACCATGTCTCGACGCATCCAAACACCGTCTTGAGTCTTGAATTCGCTATCATCTTCTCTCGAAGACCTATCCTTTTTATTCTATGTTATTGTAATTTATGCTTTCAATCAAAGAGGATGGACAGTTCTCTCTGCCATTTGTAACCAAGCAAATTAAAATCAATGGAAAAATTGCATTACAAAAAAAACATATATATGCTCATCTAATAATGCGGAATATCTGATTGCTAATGGTTACCTGTTAGAAGCTTAGTGTTGGTTGAACATTTAACTTAGTTTATTAGCGGTGAAATTATGTTAATGAGATAAGGAAATTAGGCCAAATAGCTAAGAAAAAAAAACAAAATTAAAAATCTAACCAAAATCCCCCCCCCCCCTCCTCTCTCCTATTTTCTCTTCCTATTTCTCCCAAAATCTATTTTTTTTATTTTTTTTTTAGTTATTTAGCAAAAAAGCCCTTAAATATAAAGCTCCTCTGTTATTGTATTTTGTTCCCACGTTAGACTTGATCAAGTGGCTGAGTAGCAATAACCACAACAACTATGGATTAGAAAATCAAACTATGACAACAACATAAAGTGCTTGTAGATCAAATATATTGTCATACAGACAAGCAAGCGAATTGCTTTTTTTTAATATAACAACAAAGAAAAATGCTAACTCAATAACATAACACAACATGATAATAATAATAATAATAATCCGATTCTTAAAATTCAACCCCGGAGATAATTAGTCAATGCTTTCTTTGGACCAAATCCACACCGTTCTCTAATGTTTCTCCTAGAGAGAAACGGAGCTCTCTCTCCTCCTCCTCCACTGATGGGGCTTATCAATGGCATTGGTGAATAAGTTGGAGTCGATACAGAGAACGATGGAGTTCTGTAAGGAGTTGATGTGCCTGAGAATGACACAGAGAACAACGATGGAACCGAAATTCTCTTCCTTAGAGAACCTGCTGACCTACTTGATGCATCTTCTTTAGACAACAACCTCAACTTGTCTGAACAAGAATCATCATGATCTTCTTTGCTGATATCATCCATGTACAACACTTCCTCTATGCGTACACCAATGCTATATGCTAAACTCTCTAATACCCTTGAGTAGCTCTCAAGTATAGACTTTCCTACATCCTGTAAAAAAAGTTCAAGGTTTAAAACTTAATATTGTTATGTTTTGAAGTATAGCTCTCAAATATTGTTTACATTTATATTTATATCAACTTTATATACGTTAAACATTAAGTTATGTTATATTAGAACCATATATTTACATAAGGTTTTTCAAAAATTATTATCTTATTTTTTTATCAAATAGTGTCATATTTTACACCGTCACAAATTCGAGATTGATAAACTTTACTAATCTATCGTGTTTATTAATTTACTACTAATAATTTATGGAGTTTTTAATGTACGATGTGGAAAACAAACCTTGTTGAACTGGATCTTGCTTGTGTCCAAAGCTGTTTGTCTAAGTCCAGGGAAACGTTGCTTGAGGCTGATCAATAAGCTTTCAGCTCTTCCTGCAAACAACTCCCTCTTGTCACCATCGTTTTGATTCATCATCATCTCCCTCACTATCATCCCCCAAGAAGGTCTTGCACCTGTGGATCGATACAGAGAGATCAGATGCCTGGAGTGAGCTCTCCTCCTCCAAATGTACATCGATGCTTCTACTCTATTCGCCATCTCCACAACCGCGTGCTCAGATGAAAGATCTATTGACTCAAGCAAGTAATCTGCTGAGAAGTTATCAGACGTGATGTTTCTATAAAGAAAATCACCAAGACATGATCTCCCGTTCTGCAAACAAAAACAATGTGATGATCATCATCAACACACAAGTTCAGAAACTTGGCTATGAAGATTTTAAAAGTTTATTTATTATTATAATAATACCTTTGGAAGAGCTTCAAGGTATGCTTGTGGAACTTCCATATCAGCTAAAGCAATGCTGTTGATTGACATACACGCTTTCAAGATTTGGTTAGTGAAATCACGAGTGTGGTCTAGCTTCTTCCTGGTTTGCTCAGAGAGTCCATCTGATGGCACACGTGGCAGAGGAAGCCACCATTTGTCTCCATCTTCACGGAAAGAGTTGGACCTTGCAGATTCAGAAGCTACGACTCCTTGATCAACGTACCAGAACTCTGTTCCTTCAAAGCTATCTAATATCTCCTAAATACATCAAAGAAAACTCTCTCTTTAAGCTGCCGTTTCAAATTATTTATAGGCCTCGTGAGGATAACAAAGGAGAAAGTTCTTACAATAAGCATGTTGTCTAGCTTCCGAAGAGCGGGAAGACAAGTAGATAGATCTGATCTTGGTCTGCAGTTCATCACCTTTAAACCCCCACCAAATCAAGAAACAGAACACACTTTGCTCAGATACAAACTAGCCACAACCAACAAGGACTGATTCTCACTAAAGTTATAATAAGACTTGAAGTTACCTCGATCTTGGCTCCATTGGGGATGTTCTGAAAGGAAGGTACCAATTCAACAATGTGATCACTAACAGAGAGAAGAACTTCGATTTCTCTTCTCCACATTGTTTTCTTCTCACTTGGTAATGGCTCTAGCCTCCATTGTTGCCCCAGAATCGCAGCTTTTTTTATTTTATTTATTTAAAGTTTACAAAAAAAAGTCAGAATCATGTTAATATCATCATATTATAAACATTCAAAGCTTTAAAAGTTAAAAAGTACCGTAAAGATTGGTAATGGCGTTTGAGATGGCTAAAGCAGGACAAACTCCTTCACCAGATCCTGACATGTCTTCACCGAGCAGCAGCTTCGCCATCCTCTCTTTCAACAACTCAACTTCTACACACAACAGACAACAACAACAATTAAATATCAAAACTCCGTCGTTTTAACGAAACAGAGAGATTGGTTGGTTTTTAGATTTCACGAAACCTGAAGTCTCTGTTCCGATTCTCTTAAACCCAAAGGTGTCGACTTTCGTCGGAGTTTTCTTCATCATCTTCTTCCCCGAACTCTTCCTCCACGAGCCTTGTCCTAACGGCCATCCGAGGAGCTGCGATTTCGTCGGAGGAGATGACAGCGAAGACACGGATCTCCCGGAGCTGGATCCAGCACCGCAGCTAGAACTGCTAAGACTCGAATCGGTTGTTGACTCGGTCACTGACTCAACGACGATTCGTTTGCTCTCACCAAATCGCTTAGATCCTTCAAACCCAATACAGCTATTCTCCATTTTCGTTATAAAGATCGAAACTTTTTTAGAAACCCAGAAAATATAAGGAAAGAGAGATCAGTAGTAGTTGTTGTTGTTGTGGTCCATCGAGATCTATGGAGTTATTACAATTGTTTCTGTTTGTTGTTTCTTTTGGTTCTGTCTTAAAAATGTTTTTGAATTTTGCAAAGAGGGGTCACATGCATATCTCAACGTCTCTCTGCAAGTTTTTATAATTTTATTTTTTAATATTTTTTTTATTTGTGTGTGTCTTCGAAGTAGCCGTTATACTGCCACGTCGGATTTCGGACACAAAGGGTTCCGTGACCTTCCCGCAGTCTTAAGTCCAAAACGACTCCTCATTTCGAATATATACAATTTTTATTGGTTTGGGTTAATTAATTTATTGTTTTAGGAATGTTTCCGTTAATCATTCTTGGTTACTTAACTTTGGTTTGGGTTGTAATTTGAATATTTATAAATCAGATTATGGGATTTTGCGTAGTGCTATATGACATCGACTACCATTACTTTGAACCTTTTTTTTTGGAAGAAGGGATGCTTCATTTTTTATAGATCTATTGGTTTAAATGGTTCATGAAGGGTAAAATTAACTAAGATGTATAGTTCAATAATTCGATAAGAAAGAACTTGTTAATGTTAATCCATGCCCATGGAACTTAGTTTTGATCGCTAGTGTTAATCCATGGAATTATTATTCCTGTACGTGAAGATTTGCTTACATTTTAGTGAATAGTAAAATGAAAATTAGTGTGTTTAATTTTACAAAAAAGTGTGTTTAAGTTTTTTTTTTTTTTTTGTCATCAACAAAACAGACTCATATAGACCCTGCAAAACTTTTGTATGTAACTTTTTTTTTCTAATTAAACCTACAAAATAAAGATTTAAAATCTTTGATCTAACCTATTAAAACTAAATTATATTTGAAAAATTACCCTTATTTCATTTTAATATTTACAACTTATGACATTGCGTTTATCTCTTACATTTTTACTAGTTAATAATAGACCTTCACGTAAAAAAGTAATCACATTTGAATAACAAACCCATTAAGACATGCTTACCCAATAATTATATTTATCTCTCCAACAAATAAAACACACTCTATTCTTTTATTTCAGCCACATTTCCCAATCTCTGTAGAATTTGGTCTACATATTTTATTAAACTAAGAGCGTAAAATGAAGTGTAATTTTTTTTACTATGTTACAACTATTAAAACTAAAATAATACTACCAAATAACTATAGTAATGCAAACAACGGGAACATCATTAAACCAGGCACTATACCTGTAACATGAAGTCATATAATTTGATTTCTTTTTTCAGTTCTATATAGAGTAATTGTAAATAAGATATTGAAATTTCATATATTAAAATTTATTTGTCAGAAAATAATATATAGATTAAGAATTACATATATCCTATAGATTTGGTACTAGCAAAATCATGTAATATATACTAAATATTGCTAAAATCATTCACAATACAACAACCTTAAAATACCAACTAGAATATGATCCGCACACCAGCGCAGATTTTGATTTTGATTTTTTAAAAACTTGATATTTGTTTTTCTATAATTAATATTATATATTTTAGATGTGTCACTATATAACTAAATGTATAGTGGTTTTTTGAATATTCTAAGTTCCTATATACCATAATCGAACCCGAACCAATACAGATAATATGATTATTTTTGGTTATTTGATTATTTTTAGATTATTTTTATTTTGGATACAAAATATATTATAAACCAAATAGGATAATATTGGTTATTTTTGGAATAAATATCTCAAGTTTTAGATATATTATTTATTTGGATATTTTTAAGTTTCAATACATCAGAATTAAACTAACTCGGACCTAGAAGGATCCGACTCAGAACTCACCAGAAAACTTATAGTACTTGAACGGGTATCCATATTGCTAATTGTGTATAAGTATAACTATATTTACCCGAATAATTAAAAGGAATAAACTACTATTTTAGAGTATTGATGCCTTCTAATTTAAACGTCATGTGTTTTACATATTTATAAATAAATATTGATTTTATTTAAATGGTAGTATATATTTTTATTATTTAAATTTATTAAATAATTGTTTATTATAAAAAATTTCTAAACATAATAATTTATAATTTAGTTTATATTGAGTAATTTATTTTATTTTTGAATTGTCAACAGTTTTATCTAGATTTTAAAATATGACTCGCCCGTACAAATATTTATTTTACTTTTTTATGGACCAAACTTTTTATGTATGATAAAATTGTTATATATACTAATTAAAATTCAGTGATATATATTTTATAATCCTCAACATTTATCATGTTCAATTTACATTTGGATATTATTTATATGAAATATAAATAAAATAATATATTTACATACTGATTTATATTTTAATTATATATTATGTAGATAACTATTTTATGTGGTTTCACTTTTTAGATATTACTAACAAATAATTAAAAATATAACTATATAGCTTTCAAATAATATTGTATAAATATTCTAAATTTATTAAGTAAATACATAAATTTATTAAATAAATACCTAAATTTATTACTAACAAAAAATAAAAATATAAGTATGTAGTTTTAAAACAATATTGTATTTTCTCTGTGCAAGCATAATAATAATTATTATGTCTAATTACGATATAATTTTGTATAACTTATATAGTTCCGACACACATCTAATTAATATATATATATATATATATATAACAAGAACCAATAACATAGTCTTAACAACATGCTAAAGTAATGCAAATTCAACCATTAAATTGTTATATTTTGAAATGTTTTTAATTTATTGTAAAACAAACACCCGAACGGACGCTCGAATCAAATTCTAGTATTTATTAAAAAATCAAAAGTCTTTTAGTCAAGACAAAACAAAATATTTCTTTCCAAAGTTATGTATATAATAATATATTATCTTACCATAATAGACAATTCATATTTTCAAAATAAGTAAATATGTAGCTTCAACAGAAAAGAATGAAATTTTACATGGACTAAAAAAACATACATTCCTTTACATAAATATTCAGTCACCGCTTCAAATATATTTGCATTTTTTGTTAATATCTATAAATAGGGAATCAATATGAACTAGTCTACCAATCCACTCTACATGATTTACATAACAATGGCTTTCTCTAACAAGCTTCATTGCATATCGATGTTTATGATCATTTCATATCTTACTTGCATTCTTTTTGCATCAGGATTAGATGTCTCAAACACTGTGGCGGAAGCACCAACACCAGGTTCGGGCCACGGCGGCGTGTTACCTCTAGCACCTAAGCATGTTGTAATCCACAACACTGTAGAGAACGGGGAAGTTCTGAATGTACATTGCAAATCTAGTGACGATGATTTGGGGTTGATCCATATCCCTTGGGATAAGTACTGGGATTTCAGATTTCATGTTAACATTTGGAAAACTACGAAGTTTCGTTGCCATTTTACGTGGTATGGAGGCGGATCTCATTATTTTAATATATTTACAGTAGCAAGAGATGATACTCCATCTGGAAAGACTCCAGTATGTAGAGAATGTATTTGGGAGGTGGGAAAAGAGTCCGTAGACGAGAGAACTCCTATGTGTCGTGTAGATGGTGATGGATATACTCGTTACTGTTTCGAATGGGACGATGATAGTCCTTAAACAAAGGATTGAATAAAATAATACCAATTTCATAATGTTCGAATGTTTAAATGTTTTTTCCCGTAGAAGCTTTTCTGTTTCTAAATAAACAAACTACTCCATTTGCACTTTTTTTGCATTGCTATTCCAATTTACTGGGACTGATTCAGAATAAGAACTCCCATATGGCTATCTAAAGAAACTAACCAAGAAATGTCACCCAAATTTCTCGGAAAAGATGATAGAGAACAACCGCTTTCGAAGGCTATACATTAAGAGACAAAAAGTAATCGTGTTCATGACTATATGTACCTGCATAGAGAGAGCTTCAGCTGAGTCTAATGTGACTTATGTTTTTCTAAATTCCATTTGATCTCAGATCAAAATGATTTTATTCAATATATATATTGTTTCTGAAGCAGATTCTTGACTATTCCTAGTAACAAATCATTCTCGATTCCATGCGATAAATCTGCTCTTGTTTCATCAGGAGTCATATGGAACACATTCGGAGATCTTGAAAGAGACCAACTTAAGTTACGGATCTGAGATGCAACTTCCAAATTTCCTTCTTTCCGATCGGACCATTTCACGAACATATTAATAATATTCCACAGAAAACAAAGAACAAAAACAAATTGGCTCGACAGGCAACAACCAAAGTCAGTGGTATATGCTAGCTTTGGAAGCCTTGCAGATATAGAAGAGAAAGAGTTCCTCGAGATTGCTTGCTGTCTAAGAAACAGCGAACATCCGTTCTTGTGGGTGGTTAGGCCAGGGTTGGTCCGAGGGACCGAGAGGCTCGAGTCATTTCTTTGTGGGTTTATGGAAAACATTGGTCATAAGGGAAAAATTGTGAATTGGGCGAATCAGTTAGATGTATTGGCTCATCCAGCGGTTGGCGTGTTTTGGACGCATTGTGGGTGGAACTCAACCGTAGAGAGCACATGTGAAGGTGTTCCAATGATATGTAGGCCTTGTTTCACGGACCAGCGTGTGAATGCGAGGTACATTGCTGATGTATGGCGAGTGGGGAAGGTGTTAGAGAGAAGTATGATGGATAAGGGAGAAACAGAGCAGGTTGTAAGGAGTGCAATGCATGATAGATGAAGGAGTCAAGGAGATGGGATGAGAGATATAGGTGCTTGGCCTTTAAAGAGATGGCTGACAACTGCTTAGGGAAACATGGGTCTTCGTCAAACTATTTGGACAAACTTGTGAGGCATGTCTTGTCTTTCGATTCATATGCTTTTACAAGTTAGAAAAAAATATTGTGGAAGCAATGTTTTTAAGCACTCATCAAACCTTTGGATGTTATGTATTTCATCCTTTCTCTTGAAATAATAATGTTAGTTGTTTGAGTTTTATATGATCATTCATCCTTGCGAAATTGAGCATTACCTTTAGGGATGGCGAAGGTAATAATCAAACCAAAACAATTTGAATGTTAAAACAAATATTATCCGGTATTACTTTTAGTTTTGGTTCTAAGCTGAATCTGGTCCTGAAACAAATAAAACATATATAAAGTGAGATAAAGTTTGAATCCAACCTTATAACAAACCATCTCTACAGCTGGTGTTATACTATCATCTGTTATACCGCTTTTTCGGGGTCCACTCGTCCATCTAATGCCACCATCGAAAGTTTTGAGTCGTACTCGAGTAGCCTACGAAAGGTGGCACAACTACTTGTATAAGTGGTTCTTGGCGGTGTACTAAAAGTTTAAAACCACACCAACAAAGAACGTTCACCAACAAAATAAGCAAAATACACTCAAAAGTCTCAAAAGAGAATTTAAAGGAACAAAAATGGAAGAGAGAAAAGAAAGGAGAATAATGATGTTTCCTTTACCATATGATTCCTGAGATTGAAAAATCTTCCGGTAATGGAAACGAATTAATGTGCCGGAGGAACTTAGCTTCTTCAGAAATCATATGGAACACAGATCTTGAAAGAATCTCACTCATGAATTTTAGCAGCGAGTTTCAAGTTCCCATCTTTCCGGACTGTTTTACAAACATAGTCAAAATATTCTACCTGACTTAAACAATTGTTGTGCAATCAATCGAAGTATCACATAGAAAATTTCGACAAAATGTATCTATTTATATAAAAAAAAGGTCCAGTAATTTTCTTTTGAAGATTCCTAATTTTGTATTCCAAATTGGAAGCTTAATAAAAATATTATATTTGGATCATGTGTTTTTCCAGTACTAACTTGAAATTTTAGATGCTCAATACTTTTTCTATTGATCAAAATGTTCAACACTTTTGTTTTAGATTGGATAATTAAACAAAATATTGGTGACTTCTGGTTACGATAGCGAATTTGGCGCTGCTGAACAAACACGTGAGAGAAAGACAAAACCCACATGCGGAAGAAGACAAACCTTGTTATGGGTAAATAATGGTTAATGGTTTTCTAAAAACATACACGTTACTTAAAAAAAGAACGGTCACGTGCATTAAACTACTCAACCTTCTAAAAAAGGACCACCATGCAAATTTTTAAAAGTCCCAAAACGAGCGTTTCACTATAATGGTTACCGTCCAATTTTCACCAGCTCTCGTTCCAACCTTTTACACAAATGGCAAACTAATATTCATTTTAATCTTAATATTATACTAGTGTTTCGAAGTATATTAGTCTCTAGTTGTAGTGAGAGCTTACATTACACAACAACATATCAAACAAATCTTGAAAACCTAAAGTTTTAGAAGAAAAATATGGAAGAAAGGAAAGGGAGGAGAATAATCATGTTTCCTTTACCGTTTCCGGGACATTTCAACCCAATGATCCAACTCGCCGGTATATTCCACCACCGTGGCTTCTCCGTCACGATCCTCCACACCTCCTACAACTTCCCCGATCCTTCTAGATACCCACACTTCACCTTTCGAACCATCTCTCACACCAACGAAGGAGAAGACCCTCTTTCTCGGTCAGAAACTTTGGGTATGGACCTTGTCTCACTTCTTCGTCTGCTGAAACAAAAGTACGTGGAATCGTTTCGTGAGAGTCTTGCCGCCGAAGTAGGTGGAGGAGATACCGTGTGTTTTTTGGTCTGTGACGCTATATGGGGGAGGAACACGGAGGACGCGGCCAAAGAGGTTGGAGTACGTCGATTAGTGTTGAGGACAGGTGGTGCAGCGTCGTTTTGTGCTTTTGCCGCTTTCCCTCTCCTTAGAGATAAGGGCTACTTCTCTACACTAGGTAAAATAAAAATACCCTTGTCTATCAATTAAAATTTGTTTATGTTACGGAAAATATTTAATTTCGCAGTTCCAGTCTTAAAGTTTTTGACTGATAATCACCCAGTGGCGGACCCAGCAATGAAGTTTACATGTGTCATAGTATATATACTTTTATAAAAGGGAATAAAATGTACAGCAAAAGTGTCAATATTGATAATTGAACCCGGGATTAGGGGTGTCATGCTGTACTCAACCACCATTTGAGCTATAGATTTCACACCGTTTCATCTACAAAGTATGTATTTATCACATTTAACCTGTGTCAACTGACACACCTAATACTGTACTGGGTCCGCCTCTGTAATCACCGAAAGAACAATATGAAACTTGGGATACGAGGAATTGATATATAGATAAATACCGATGAATGAAGTTTCAAAAGTGTTTAACATCAAGATTTAAAAGTGAAGATAATGAAAAATTGTACACTTTTATCTCGAGACTGAGCGATCAATATATGAGTTTATTTTTGATATAATGTTAGGAGCATAAAAAGAATGAAATTAAGGTAGATACAATTTTCTTTCAGTTGTATCATAAGAAAATATTAATTACATAACTCCAATCTAGTCTTAAACATTTTTCTTTATTGTATATCAATCAAGTTAGTAAGAACATTTCTAATGTACATCTCTATATTTTTCTTTAAAATAGAGATTTTTACTATACAAATGATTTTGCTATAATGTATGCCTATAATATAGTTTCTTTAGTTTGGAAAAGAATATAGAGAAAAACTATTTTTGTCTCTGTATTTTGGAATGAAAACAAAAAAAAAATATTTCCTCCTAAAATAAAAATAAAATCTACATTGAAATAAATCTACTTCTATAACAGATTTTTCCTATTTTAGACAAAAGTATAGAAATAAATATAATTAAAAATGGTCATTCTTAGAAACTATTTCACACCCCACTTAATCGTATAAGCTTATTATATGTTTTACACCTTAGTTTTTAAAAACTTTTTATGGGTATTTCATCATACAGTTACCAAATTTTTGTATTAGCCAGAAAAAAGTTTGTGGTTATAAATACACAATTTTTGCTTGTTACAAATACTAAATTAGTACTTAAATAAAATCCTATAAAGTCAAAAATTTAGATATATAAACATTCCAGATAATTAAATTCTAGTAATATCCCCTATATATTAAAGGAGAAGCATTTTTAAGGCTTTCCTTAAACGATTTTGGTGAGAATGCATGAGAAGGCTCCATTCCACGTGTCACTCTGTGAGCGATTTTAAGAAAAACGGATCATTTAATTCTTTGCTTTATTTCCTTATTTGCTTCCATGACAAGAAACGTAACCTTTTTTTTTTCATGCTCGAACTGTTTCTGTTTACATTCGTTTTGCATAGCGTTGACGTTAAACGACAACAAACAACCACAATTTAACTTATAGTTTGAATCCCCATCTCAGCATGTGGATAAAGATCGTACCAAACTCACCACCACGAACCAGAAACACTTAGAAGCATGGACTCAAGAAGTGATCTTGTTACTTTGACTATGATTAGTTAGGGAGACGGTTTTGATATAAGTCATTTGCTGTAAAACTTATAGGAAGATGTGCGGCACCAACTACTGATTCTGGGGAAACATAGCAAAGGATGCCACTGCAAGAAATCAGGATGCCTCAAGAAGTACTGCGAGTGTTACCAGGCCAATGTCCTATGCTCTGAGAATTGTAGATGTCAAGACTGCAAGAACTTTGAAGGAATCCAAGAGAGAAACACCCTTCTTCATGGACCAGAAACCTACACAACACAACAACAACGACAGACGACCAACGCGCCTCTCAACCGTGCCATCTCCACGTCTGGTTATCTGAACCCTCTTGAATCAAGAAAGAGAAAGAGCAAGGAAGCTTTACATTCAGCTAGAGGCTCATCTGCGGCGAGTCCACACCTTATAAGGAATGGTGACACTTCTCTATTTTCAGTCCCCAACACATGTACTTACAGGTTGGTGGTGATATCAACTCCTTCAAAACTACCGTGATACCATCTTAAGGATTTATCTAACTGTCCATACCTCTGTAGGTCTTCTCTTTCAAATACTATCCAGCCGCGTCATGCGAAAGACCTATGTGCGCTTCTGGTCACGAGATCGGTGGATTTAGCAAATAAAAGGAGGAAAAACGAGAAAGACCCTACACTTGATGCAGCTCTGAGAGATGATGGTATTGAGACCAACGACTCTCCAGATTGCGTCCTGGACTCTAATAGTGTGGACGAGAAGCCTATGTCTCCAGCAACACGTGCATTGATGTGTGATGATGAACATGTGATCATATCAGAGAAAGAGACATCTGCCCCTCGAGTGAAAACAAGCCAAGAGAAAGAAGACGCGTACACAAGCTCGGAGAGTTACTTAGAACAGGAGAGACAGATCTTGACGAGCTTCAGGGACTATCTCATTCAGTTCGTAAACCGTGGGAACATAAAAGGTAAGCTGGATTTTACTTGAGAGACTGTATCTTTGTTCAGAAAATTAGATCTATGAGATGTGCTAATTTAAGACATTGATTAAGCAGGAATGAATATCAAAACTAAGACAAATCCGAGTAGAAAGAAACCACCAGGAGATGAAGAGCAAAGGCATGGAAACTCAAGTTTAGGGTAATGCTTTTAGCATCTAACTCTTTTTTTAATAGTAGGATGCATAGGAAGATCAGATTAGTCTAATTATTTTTCTTCACTAGCCGTTGATCTGTCGAGAATTTGTTGTAGAAAGTATTCATAGGTTACAACTTTTAAAAAAATATATATTCAAATACAAAGAAAAAAAATAATTAAGATTTTTTGTTTTTGTTTTGTAAAAAAATCAAGAATTTGACAAGTAAGAAGGTTGGTGTATCAGTATAAAGCAGTCAATGATTATTGATTAATGATATCAAATTACATTAAATACATGGACCTGTCACAATTCACATAGCCAGCAAGCCAAGAAACGCATAAAACATTTAACTTATGAAAAGTTGTTGGAATCTTTTTTATGTTTTTTATGAAAAACATAGCCAGCAAGAAACGCATAGACATTCAAAACAAAACATAGTCATTAAGAGATAACCACAACCATCATCAATCCAGAAGTAGGTGGCACAGAGGACAAATTGTTCTGCACGTGCATGAAGCTGAAATAAAAAAAACATCGTGTCAAAACACAACACGAATCTGTTTCTCACCGATGACCAGAGCGATGGAAACTCCAACTAACGAATCCGTTGACTTTAGATCAGAGTTTCTCCGTGTTCTTCGTAGTCGACGATCACCAGAAGGTTTCTCTCTCTTGATGATTTTATTTATTATTTTCTTCTGTTTAATCAAACATTTCTATTTTCATTTTAACTTAAACGGCTCTTTCTCTCTCCTAAGCGACAAAAGAGCGATCCCCTTTTCTACAGTGCCGACCACCGCGTCTCACCGACGGCTCATCAGGAGACGTCTCCTGAAGCAACTCTCCTCACCATCTCCACCGGCGGAGATGAAGAAGAAGAAACCGAAGAAATCCCCGGCAAAAACTCCGGCAAAATCCCCGGAAGTTCCCCCGCCGATTTCACCACCGACACTTGACCCGGCTTCGTTTCCGTTGGATTCGTCTCAGCCCTCGTCCCCTCAATCCAAGGTCGTCACCTACTCTGGCTCAACGGAGGTTTTAGATGCACAAATCGGCTCTGTAGCCGTTACTGTCGCTCAACCTTCTCATGATTCAGAAGCTATGGAATCCGGCCGTAATGTTCCTCCGTCAAGCGAGAAAGAGATCGTCGTGCCTACGACAGATCCATCTCCCTCTACTGAGATATCTGACACAATAGCAGAACCAACAAGCAAAACAGAGATCGTCGCCATAGTGACAGATCCATCTTCAACTGTTGACTCTCAGGTTGAATGTCACTCTGAGTTGAGCTCAGGCGTCGCGCCTCCTTGCTCCTCTGTTGCTGAGTTGGTTAGGGCTGATACCCAGAATGAGTTAACTCCCCAGGCTCTAGGCGTTCATACAGCCAACGAGACTGTAAGCGAGGACGACACAGGCTTGAAAGTTGAAGATGCTAGCAACCAGGGAATTCCTACTGCTGCTCCTGCTGCTCCTGCTACGGTGGAGACTCAGAAACAACCTACTCCCGCTGCGGAGGCCAGTTTGGAGAAGCAAGCTCCACAGGTTAAATGCAAGGACTCATCCGATACTTGGTGTGCTCACGCAAAGGGAAAGAGGCTCTCGAAGAAAGGTGAAGCTTTCACATTACCCTCCTGTGAAGCGTGCATCAAGATTCCCAACTCGGTGATAGAAAAAAACAGGAGATCATGGGAGCCATTCGTCATGGGGCAATTCTACTCCGATCCTCCTACTCAGGGAACTTTACACAACATTGTTAACGGTATCCGGAGCAAGCAATACCGTGACATTGCAGTGTCTAAAATGGATGGCTTTGCTTTTCTTTTCAGGATCCCAAACGCAGCAACGAGAGACAGGGTAGTCAGACAAAGGTTATGGCTGATTGAGGGACAGACTATGTTTGTGGATAAATGGGAGCCAGGAGTTGTTCCCACCAAACCCGAGCTCACTTCCGCACCTATATGGCTGGAGTTAAGGAAGGTTCCTCTGCAATTCTTCAATGAGGATGGTCTGGAAAGGATCGCGGGACTCGTCGGCGAGCCTAAGTATCTGAATCCAACGACAGCAAACAAAACTAATCTGGAAGTGGCCAAAGTCTTCACGATTATTGATCCACGGCGGCCTCTACCTGAAGCGGTTAACGTGCAGTTCGATTCTGGTGAGATTAGCAGGGTGTTGGTCTCGAGTCCGTGGATGCCTCCTGTTTGCACTATCTGCAAGGAGATAGGACATGTTGATAGGAGATGTCCGTCAGTGTCCAAATCCTGCTCAGGTTGCAAATCGGATACACACGTTCTCGCAAACTGCCCCCACAGGAAGAAGCCTGATTCAACAAAAAGGAAAACGCGGAGAAGCAGATCAAGAGGAAAGCAAGAGTGGAGGGAAGTAGACCGTAAAGAAGAAGCTCCCCCACCCATCCCACCCTTCCCGCAAGCTCAAACGGAGGGTATAAAAGACCAGAGAACGGAGATTGTTCTGCATTCTAAGCTGGGCGTTTTGCATGACTTGGAAAGAGGTGAAACAAGTGCTACTCCAGCTTATCTTCAGTTCAAAAGTCCCGGCAGTAACTCAGGAAAATCCGGTACTTCAAAATCTGATCTTCCTTCTGACTCTTCGGATGTGGAATCATCTGATCCTGAACTGGAAGAAGGTGAATTCAGTAGATTGGAGCCTGATTTTGAGGTGGTGCGCAACAGGAAGAAATTCTCAGGTCTTAAAAGCTCGGGCCAGAAGTCAAACCGGGGCAAGGGCCCCAAACTCAACTAATTTTTCATGTCGACAGACATTTTTTGCTGGAATGTACGTGGATTAAATAAGTACAGCCATCACATCGGATTAAGGAAATGGTTTAGGAAAAACTCACCACTTTTTGGAGGTATCCTTGAGACTCATGTGAAGCAACTCAAGATAAATAAATTCGTGCCTCAGATATTCCCGGGTTGGTCAGCTGAAGATAACTACAGCTTCTCCCCTCTTGGTAAAATCTGGCTAGTTTGGCACCCTTCCCTTCTTGTTACGGTAATATCAAAATCTCTTCAAATGATTACGGTGGAGATCATCTGGCCCTCTTCGACACAGCCCAAGCTTTACGTGTCTCTGGTATATGCTTCCAACAATCCCGCTGAAAGAGCTCTTCTCTGGTCTGAGATTTCTTCCCTAGCAACTACTTTGGGAATGGATAAAAAGCCATGGTTGATCCTCGGGGATTTCAACCAAACTCGAGATCCAGCTGAGCATTCTAAACCCCCTACTTTGAAAATTGATAAAAAGTGTAGATATTTCAATGATTTCTTGTCAACTGCTAACTTGGATGATTTAAATTTCAGGGGTACAACTTACACTTGGTGGAACAAACAAAAGCTCGCCCCTATAGCCAAAAAGCTCGATCGCACCCTGGTTAATGACGAATGGCTGGCGTGTTACCCTTCCTCGGTGGCGTTTGTAGGAAATCCAGACTTCTCGGATCACGCTGTCATCACAGTCAAGCTCGACCCTGAGATCAAAAGAACAAAGAAGCCATTCAGATTCTATAATTTCTTGTTGCAAAACCCGAAGTTTCTGGTACTGATTTGTGAGAGCTGGTACTCCATTAATGTTATGGGGTCTGCTATGTTCAGGTTGTCAAGGAAGTTAAAGATATTGAAGAAAATCATCAGAGAGTTTAGTAAGCAGAACTATTCGGGGATTGAGATCAAGACGGAGAAGGCTCACGAGAAGCTCCTAATGGCGTAGACCGCCATGCTCTCAGCACCAAACACTGCCAATGCAGCGGATGAGCTTCAGGCTCTAAATGAATGGGAGGAGCTCTCTGCAGCTGAAACTTCTTTTTTCTACCAGAGATCGCACATAAATTGGCTCTCTTGTGGTGATGGAAACTCGAGATTATTTCATAGATATGCAGCTACTCGCCAGGCTATAAACCACATTCATTTTCTGATCTCGTGCTCAGGTGAAAGGATAGACTCTCAGGCTGGTATCCAGGAGATGTGCATTGATTATTTTACTGACCTGTTTGGCAGCCCTGTTACTCCACCTATGTTTACCCAGTCTGATCTTGATCTCTTATTTGAATGGAAATGCTCAGAGGATCAGATTAGCAGCTTTGGCAAGGGGTTCTCTCCTGCAGATGTAAAGAAAGCCTTCTTCTCTTTGCCAAAAAACAAATCCGGTGGGCCTGATGGTTATTCAGCAGATTTCTTCACGGCATGCTGGTCAATCATTGGTCCGGAAGTAACTGACGCCATCCTAGAATTCTTCAGATCAGGAAAACTGCTGAAGCAATGGAACGCTGCGAATCTTGTCCTCATCCCCAAGAAGCCAAACGCGTCTCACCCTTCGGATTTTCGTCCCATCTCCTGCCTCAATACGGTTTATAAAGTTATCTCAAAGCTGCTGGCGACAAGGCTGCAGGAAATTCTCCCCCTCATGGTTTCAAAATCGCAATCTGCCTTCTTACCGGGTCGACTCTTAGCAGAAAATGTGCTTCTCGCAACAGATCTCGTAAATGGCTATAATAGGGAGACGCTTTCTCCAAGAGGAATGCTTAAGGTTGATTTGAGGAAAGCTTTCGACTGTGTCCGCTGGGATTTCATAACTGCTACACTTCGAGCCATCGGCGTCCCAAAAGGTTTCATTGCACTGATTTCAGAATGCATCTCCACGGCCTCCTTCTCTGTTTGCATCAATGGGGTCACATGTGGTTTTTTCAAAAGCTCCAAGGGAATCCGCCAAGGAGACCCGCTCTCTCCGTACTTGTTCGTTTTAGCAATGGAAGGGCTCTCCCGACTACTCACAGCCCGTTATGATGCTGGTCTCATAGGGTACCATCCTCGAACCGAGCATCTCAGGATCTCACATCTTATGTTCGCAGATGATGTGATGGTATTTTTTGATGGCTCTAGTAACAGCCTCCACGGGATCGCGGAGTGTCTAGATGATTTTGCCTCTTGGTCAGGTCTGCATATGAACCCGTCTAAAACTGAGATATTCACTGCAGGGTTGGACCATTGTGAAACCAATGCCATCATCAGCTATGGTTTCCCTACTGGTCAGTTCCCTATCAGATATCTAGGCCTCCCTCTCATGAGCAGGAAACTCAAGATCTCGGAATACTCAGCCCTTCTTTCTAAGCTCACTGCAATCTTCAAGTCTTGGTCGGTTAAATTGCTTTCTTTCGCGGGAAGGCTTCAACTGCTCAAGACTGTCATCTTCGGCACCGTGTCTTTCTGGCTGTCAGCGTTCATCCTCCCCAAAGGTTGTATTAAAAGCATAGAATCTTTGTGTTCTAGATTCCTATGGTCTGGTAATATTGAGAAGAAGGGCATTGCAAAGGTGGATTGGAATACAGTGTGTCTTCCTAAGGAGGAAGGCGGACTTGGTCTTAGAAACTTTACAGCCTGGAATCATGTTCTCTGCCTAAAATTCATATGGCTGATATTATCAAGATCCCCATCGCTTTGGGTGGATTGGCATCAGAGCATGCATCTTAATGAAGAGTCCTTCTGGACAATAGAAGCATTGGCTGCGGACTCTTGGGCATGGAGGAAGCTTCTTGACCTCAGACCCCTTGCACTTCAGTTTTGTAAACTCCAGCTTGGTAACGGCTTAAGCGCAAGCTTCTGGTATGACGTCTGGTCGCCTTTGGGGAAACTAATCAAACACATTGGCGAAGCTGGTCCGAGAGCTCTTCGAACGAGGAGGTCAGCGAAGGTGGCAGATGTTATCAGAGGCTCAACATGGCTACTGCCTCATCCGAGATCGCAAAAGGAAGTGGATCTCCACGCCTATCTCACCACTATTCCTTTGCCTTTACCTTTAGATGAGATAGATAAATATGAATGGGTGGCTGGTGATTCTCCTTTGCGTGTTTTCAGGTCTGCAACAACATGGGAAGTGCTGCGACCGAGAGAGGAGATCAAAGATTGGACAGACGTCGTCTGGTTCAAAGGTGGAATCCCGAAGCATTCATTCACTATGTGGATAGCGAATTATGACAGGCTCCCGACGAGGTCAAGACTGGCGTCATGGGGTCTTCAAATCTCTCCACTTTGCCCATTCTGCTCGTCACACGATGAGGATAGAGACCATCTTCTGCTCGCTTGCGACTACAGCAGGGAGGTTTGGAAGCTTGTTGTAGCTCGTTGCAGTCCCCCGATCTCGATGTTTTCATCCTGGCAGGAGCTGCTCTCATGGATCCGAGCATCGCCTTCAAAGAAGCTTTCTTTGCTTAGGAAGCTTGCTGTTCACACTACCATTTTTCACCTCTGGAAGCAAAGAAATAATCTGATTCACAATCAGACTTCTCTATCTGCTGCAGTGGTGTTCCATGGTATTGAAAAAGAAATGAAGAATATCATCTCAGCTAGGAAATATAGAAAGGGCTTCGGTTCTCTTATGGTTATGTGGCTAAGCTGAGTTGTGTTTTTTGTTTATGTTCCCTCACTTGATCCAACTTGTTTTTTATTTTCTTTTTTGCCAAGTTGGTTTCAGACTCTAGATCTTTGTATAAGTCTCTTTCATCTATGATATTTACAGTTTAGCAAAAAAAAAACATTTCTATTTGATTACATCTCTTTGATTACATTTAGCGAAGTACGGGTCTCGAGACATTGTAGCATTTGTTTTCACAAACAATAACAGTTTGACACAAGCGATAACACATTCTATACAAACTATAAGAGTTCTTACTACAGTCTCCCATTGTCAATCATGCTTTACGAGTCATTCTCACGTAGTACACGTGAATTTTAAAGCGAATGAAATACTACAATTTTATTACACGTGAATTTTAATAATATGGTTAAGATTTTTAAACCGATATCAATGAATTCTACCCATCCCGAATTAAACCGGATAGCATTAACGTTTGGACAATATTTATATTTTTAAGTGATTGACAAGGTAAATTGATGATACTAAATGACATATATTTCATATTTTTTTGTTATGGAAATTTATATATCTAAGAGTGATTGGCAAGGTAAAAATATTTTCCATTTAATACGATATTATACCAAGATACCACATTTATTGAATTAGGTTTAGTAAACCTATATAAGACCCACTGCTCCACATAATTTTATTCATTCACTACACCCGAAACCTTAACAAGTTTATCTCATTCTCCTATAATGGTTGCGGTAACTTATGTGTCTGATTTGAAACTATTCAAGTCAATGTGGAAGATTATGGTTAAGATCATTCGTTTGTGGAAGCAGTATTCTGCTGGTGGTGGTCTAACTATTGAAATAGTTTTTATCAACTCCAATGTAGGCATCTTTACTCTTCACCTGAATAAATTTTATAAATTTCTTTTTCTTTATTTAAACATGTCTAATTTTCGAGTTTTTTTTTTATTTCGTAGGTTGTAAAGATGTTTTACGTAGACCAAATTGAAAAAGAAATGTTAAAACATAATGTTTGATTGTTAAAATTCATTGGGCTTATGTTTAATACATTGTAAGAATTAAACTCAGCAGGTTCAATGTGTAGATATATTAATGTTATTGTTTATGTATATATTTTTATACAACGATTTATGTATATAATTTAATTGTCATTATTTTAAAAAATATTTTGTAATGACTAAGTATATTTTATATTTAATTAATTTTAATTTAAAAACTGAAACTTTCATTTGTTATATGAACAAACATTTCTTTCAATATTAGTTAACGCTATATGTATATAGCGATGAAACACGTTTAAAAAATTTACATACATACAAATATGCACATTAAAGTTAGTATTTATATAATAAAATATTCACCTCAAGTGAAGATTCTAAATCAGGCGTAATATAGAATATTATTATTTTAAAATCTTCATTTCACCATTAACCAAATTGTAATGAAATGAATTGTTTTATAGACATCTTTGTTTTCTTCAACAGTTATATAAATTTGATTTTATTATGATTTTTTCATAATTTATAATATGAAACGATTGGTTTACATTAGAATTATCTAAAATTCAAAGAACATGAAACCAAATAAATACAAATAGTCTTTAGTTTATCACTAAAAATCCAAAAATCTCAACCATTTTAACCGAACAAACGAAAATAAATATGAACTTAGAATGTATTTATATCATAGGATCTTAAAACTCAAAAACAACCCAAAACTAAACTGATATCCAAAATAAATATACTTAACATCTTAATATTTTAAAAATAATCTCATCCCATGCAAGGCACGGGTTATCATCTAGTTTTTTTATTATTAGAAATGTCTTAAATTTTTTTATAAAATTTAAATTTTATTTTATTTTTTATAAAACATATTTATTAAGCCATGCTTAAAACATGTTACTGGATCACATAGTCTATATTTTTATTTCTTAGACATCTTATAGCAGTGTGAAAAATCATTATTTATCCAGATTCTAGACTAGATGATCCAGTGATAGAGCTTCCACCACTGAAAGTGAAGGATCTTCCGGTAATAGAAACGATCGATCCAGATGAACTATACCAAATAGTTACCGACATGGTGGAAGGAGTCAAGTCTTCATCAGGAGTCATATGGAACACATTCGAAGATCTTGAAAGAGACCAACTCATGGATTTGAGCAGCAACTTCCATGTTCCCTTCTTCCCTATCGGACCATTCCACAAACATAGCAACGATCTTCCACCAAAAACAAAGACCAAAGAAGATAATGAAATAACAGATTGGCTCGACAATCAAGAACCAAAGTCAGTGGTCTATGCTAGCTTTGGAAGTCTAGCAAATATAGAAGAGAAAGAGTTTCTCGAGATTGCTTGCGGTCTAAGAAACAGTGAACATCCGTTCTTGTGGGTGGTTAGGCCAGGGTTGGTCCGAGGGACCGAGTGGCTCGAGTCGTTGCCATGTGGGTTTATGGAAAGCATTGGACATAAGGGAAAAATTGTTAAGTGGGCGAATCAGTTAGATATTGGCTCATCCAGCCGTTGGCTTGTTTTGGACGCATTGTGGATGGAACTCAACCGTAGAGAGCATATGTGAAGGTGTTCCAATGATATGTACGCCTTATTTCACGGACCAGCGTGTGAACGCGAGGTACATTGCTGATGTATGGCGAGTGGGGAAGGTGTTAGAGAGAAGTATGATGGATAAGGGAGAGATTGAGAAGGTAGTAAGGAGTGCAATGATGGTTGAAGGAGATGGGATGAGAGATAGGTGCTTGGACTTTAAAGAGATGGCTGACAAAAGCCTAGGGGAAAATGGATCTTCGTCCAACTATTTAGACAAACTTGTGAGGCATGTCTTGTCTTTTGATTCATATGGTTTTACAAGTTAGAAAAATTACCGGGGAAGCAATGTTTTTAACTAGTACTCATCAAACTTTCGGATATTAAGTTTTTCATCCTTGCTCTTGAAATAATAATGTTAGTTGTTTGAGTTTTATATAATCAAGAGTTATTCTTGGGTTCACTCCTAGGGTGAACCTTTAGATTCACCAACTAATAAAAATCAAGTATTTTATAATTAATATATTTTAAAAAAGGAAACAAAATATTGTCAAGTTATATTATGTTTATAAAATAAATAAAATAAGAACAAATAAAAATAATAATAGTTACAAAAAAATGATTTTATAAAAATATTTTTAACATTGTCAAAAAAAAATCCTAAACCCTAAATCCTAAACCCTTAAGTATATCCTAAACCCTTGGGTATATACGCTAAACTCTTGGATAATCTTAAACTCTAAACCCTAAACTCTAGTATATGCAAAAAAAAAATTAGATATTTTAACGCCGTCGTCGAAATACTAAATCCTAAATCCTAAACTCTAAACCCTAAACTCTTGGGTAAACTCTAAATTTTTTTCAGGATTAAAGATTTGGTATTTTTAAGATTTAGTGTTTAATGTTTTTAATTTAGAGTTTAGAATTTAGTGTTTTGATGACAGAGTTAAAATATTTTTAAAAATTTTTTTGCATATATTACTGTTTATATTTATTTTTAATATTTTTATTTTAAAAACATAATATAACTTGATAATATTTTGTTTACTTTTTAAAAAAATATCAATTATGAAATGAATGATTCCTATTGGTTGGGTGAACCTCTAGGTTCACTCTAAGGGTGAACCTTTAGGTTTACTTTAGGAGTGAACCCAATAATAAGTCTATAATCAAACCAAAGAGAATTTGAGTGTCAAAGCCAAATTTACCTGGTATAACTGTTTCATTCTCAACTGAATCCGGGCCTAAACCAAATAAACTGAAATTGGGATCCTAAAGTTTGAATCCTTTACTTATACGTCCTTTTTGTCGGGGTCCACTGGCCCATATAATCCCACTATCGAAAGTTTGACTCGTGCTTGAGTAACCTACTTATGAAACCAAACAACCAACATTACTATTTGATGTTCTGTGTCTTTTTTTCTTCTTAAAATAGTAATGTTTGGTTGTTTGGTTTCAGATGACAAATCCGTACAAGTAAAATAATATGGATAGTTGGGCCATTATACATAGGGATGGGAAAATAATCGAACTAAACTGAAACCAAAATCGATTTAAATGTTAAACCAATTTTAACCGAATTTATATATCTTTCTAAACAGAATTCGAAAAAAACAAACGTAGTTGAAATTGAGAATATTGGTGATTTCTGGATTATATGAAAGCGAATATGGCGCCGAACAAACACGTGAGAGAAAGACAAAACCCACTTGCAGAAGAAGGCAAACCTGCTATGGGCGATCATGGTTGATGGGATCGGGAACAAGTCAGTTGCTACCCTCGTGTCAGCTTAATGAACTATCCGCAATCAGCGACACGATGGTCGGAACCTTGATTTTGATTTTTCATTTATTTTTAGTAAGTTTCTTTTCTCGTACCATTACAAATGTATTTCAATATTTTATTTCTAAAATAGAATAACTACAAAATAAACATGTGATTCTCTCCAAAATATTCTTTATTTTTGTCGTTAAATATTCCCGGAATATTTTTTTTCTTAATTTTACAAGTATTTTTATTATGAAAGTTGATAATTATTTTAGTTACTTTTAACTTTTATAAAATTTTCATAGAGTTATGACTTTGTTTAAAATATTTTTTTTCTTAAAATACTATTATATAACTAAGTGATTCTGTTTTTATAAAAACAGTATTTTTAATAAAGAAACTGTTTTAGTTATATCTATAAATATTTAGAAGTGAAAGGACTATTTTAAAAATAAAAAGTATGATTGACTCTATAACAGAAAGATGTTATTTATCTCTATATTTGGATGGAAAATATCAATCTCTATTTTTCTAAAAACAAAGATTAGTTGAAACACTTTTTCTATATTATATTATTTAGAAGTGAAAATAGTAATTAATTGGAGATGATGTTAGAGTGCTAATAACATCATTTTTATAAACGTTATGGATTATGTGACTTATGTCTGACATATTATTTTAGGCCTCATCAGATTTTTGATATGGGGTTCTTAACAATGATTTACAGTAATCTCATATGCACCAGCTATTTCATTAAGCAAATTAGCCTAACTTTTATTTTGGTGGTTGAACATGCTAATAATGCATTTCTTTAACAAGAAGATAATACACAAACTCCAAAAAAAACATTTATTACTTTTTTCTTTCTGGTCTAGAGATCTAGGCTTACTTAGTGACAAGTATGCAATCGAACTTGGTTAAAATCTTATTTAGCTCTTAACATGGTTCAGGAAAAAAAAAGGTTCAAAACTGGAGATATCTAAAGCACATATTCCAAATTTAAACTTGAACAGCGGCACTGATACAAAGAGTACAAAAATCTAGAAGCTATTAATTCAACTCGATCAATTGTACGTGCATGGGTATAAAGGAATTTACAATATTTATATAAAGTATAATCACCTTTTTAAAAAAAGAAGTATAGTCACCTTTTAATCTGTCTTTTTCGTTTATCAATTAAAGTTTTAGTACAAGTTCTTGGAAATAAAATCATGGACTCCTCCCGAGGCTAGGTATCTTCGACATTGTGTGGTTTGCTAGTTTATATCAAGAACCATAGGTCGTTTTAAACTGTTATGAAATATTGATAGCACATCTACATAACAAATCTTCAATATAGGCAGCTTTTAAAAGATCAAACCAATATTTTTGAAAACCGACTAGTGTTAGCGAGAAAATACGACAAACAATCCTCAAATCTCTTAGTATGCCAATTAGAAAATAAATCAATTTGGATTTGGTAATCCCTCTTCCTCAATTTGGTAAATTGACTTAACTGATAGATTTTGTAACTTATATCTATACCCATTCTCTTGCAACATAAATATATACTACTCTCCTAGAGTCTTTGACCTGATCCCCCTTCCAAAACAATATTTAACCATATATTGTAATTTGACCAAAAAAAAAAAAACCATATATTGTAATGAAGCTGCATTATTTTACTTATAGACATTGAACTATTGTAACAACCTCACACGTAGAATCTTTAAGATATGATGATCAGGTCTAGATTTTGATTCGGGTTTTCAATATTTGTTTGAATTGTTCTGGTATCGAGAAGTGATCTTTATTCTACCACTGAGTTGTGCAGACAAATTTCATATCTGCAAAAAGATCCCAACAGCGTGCATGTCATTATTAATCATCGCTAATAATGCAAGATATAGTATACGATACATTGCTCTTGTGGAAAAGAATCAAAAATATTGTTAAGATCATATTATAGATTGAACTCAATTGATGCATGATGAATGCAACTAATAGACACACACATTTATATATTCGTTATAAAATTAAAAAATGGTATTGATTTGTTAATGTAATCGGAACGGTAAGCAAATCAAAATTAAAGGGAAATATTAATAGTCGGTCTGATGCAACGCCGTAAGCCACGTTCGGCCGACAATTCATCTCCCAATCAAAGTGTCATCTCTTCATTATCCATTTCTCATCGTTTTCTGCAAATACTATTTTTAGGTTAATTCTAATTAACATACGAAATTATGATATAGTTAATAATTAATCTCATCTCTTACGACCTAGAAATCATGTCCCTTGTGTATCGCTTTATGATGATCACATGTCTTAGGGAACACAATTTACCAAGTTATAAAAAAAAAAAATCAGCAAAAAAAAAGTTATAGAATATTTAGATACTTCGCATCACGTTAGCTTTCGTTTTGTTCTGACTCGATCACGCTATCGTTTTTCATTAACAACGTAAAAAAGATTTTAAACTTCTTTACACGTAATATGGACATATGGTCACTGATAAAATGTAAGCAGACTAATTCTTATCATGAACATTTAAACATACATGGATACCAAAAATCAATCATACTAAAAAAGGTTATTTTGTGAACTATTTTTTGTACCCTATATACATATATATACGTATGTATATACATTTGTTAACAGTAACATTGTTTAAAGCTTACGAACCATAAAATAAATATCTTATATAACTTTGCTTAATTCATTGACAATACTAACTAATTCATACACAAAACCGATATTCATTGAATCTGATACAGTACATAATGAGAAAACATTGCACTCAGAAGTCAAAAGAAGAAGCGGATAAAAGGAGACGCATGATCTTTGCCAAATCAACCATTCTTGGTTTCCACTTCAAAAAAGTTTAATATAAAAGTAAAGTCGTAGTTAGTTTCTTTAACAGATATAATACGAAATCGGTGAAACTTTCAGATTTTTAGTCGAGAATCAGTTTTTGAAAATTCTAAACGTAAAATAATATTCTGTACAAATAATATTTATATTCAAAGTATAACACCCTTGTATTATTTTACGGGACAAGGGAAAGATAGCGCCGTTGACAAAAATATATATTATGAGCCAATTAAGCTAGACAATTAAAAAGAATGAGATTTCACATTGACTTTTTTTCTGATTAATAAAATGAATTATGGTTAGTTTGTTCGGCGAGATACCAAACATCAATCAAAAGGAAAATCAAATCACTAAAACTACGACTAATCAAACGTTAGAGAACCCTAATGTTTGTCGTAAAAGTCATTAGATGTGATAGACACATATAACTGCACCAACTGGCAATTGACACACATACCACAATATTGCAGCAAAGTAAAGCAGTGGTTTAAATACTTGTTGAAATTTTCAAAACTACATGAGTGGAAAACAAAAAAAGGTTATTTCCACGCGTTAGTTTAATCAGTCGAATTAATTATTTATGAACTAAAAGTAAAACAACCGTTGAATATGTTATACAGTATGACTTAACCTTTCAATCTGCGTTTACATTGGCGCCGTATATTGAGCACGACTATACAACAATAAATAAACAAATTGATACATTACGCTGAATTGCACCAAAGGACAAAAAATCCTTTAGACCAATTAAAAGCTCAACATAACTTTTAACCTATTTTCTAGTCAATAATGCATTGTTAAGCGGAAAGGACAAACCTCAAATGTATATATATCTTCCTCCACGACAAAAAGAAAATGTATTTCTCTTCCTTTAAGTGGAAATTTATATTACTTTATGTTAATATTAAATTGTCATAGAGAGCAAAGGGGAACATGAAGCGTGCGAACACGACAATACACAAATAGCATCAGATCGGCTTCGGTCGGTTGGTCATCTCTATTCTCTAATAATATTTTCACATATATAACCCCCACCCATGAGCTTAGGCCATTCAATCTCTCATGACATACTAAACCTTCTATTTACTTCCTTTATTTCAAGATTTGTTACAAGAGTGGAAACATGAGAACGCTTTGTCCTAACTTCGACAGAGAAGACGGTTTAGAGACGGTGTTGGAAGTTCCGATGCCGGAGGAGTTGTTTTGTTCCGAGAACAACAAGACTGGCGCTTGGCGAAGTGTCAAGTCTAGTTTGCTCCGATCACCGCCGGATAACAATAGTAGCCTCGCCACTCTATTCGGTGGCCGCGACGCTCAGATTCAGATGCTTCTTGGAATCGTTGGAGCTCCGTTGATCCCTCTTCCTGTCTCCTCCGATCACGACGTTCTTGATTCTCCCATCGCCAAACTCATCAAGAACCAATCTATTGTAAGCAAACAAATATTCTCAATTTAAACCTACTGTGTGGAAAAAAAAATTTAGGGGTTTTAATTGTTTGTTTGCCTCTATGTTTCTAACTACAGCAAGATATTTGTAAATTAACTTCTTGTGTAGCTAAAAAAAGAAAAACAAAAATTTGTGTTAAATATATAAATACACACATAATACAAATGTCGAAAACAAACGGAATAATTTGGTTGCATTTAGGGTTTGTAATTTCTGAAAATTTATTTTATTAAAATTGAACATAATTTATTTGCTTAATAAGTCTTCATTGAAAATTATTTTCATAAATGTATATGCGTATAATTAGGATTAACTTGAGTGACAAGTTATCTCATATTATTTGGGGTTATAATAGGAAGCAGCCATGGCAAAGTACATAGTGAAGCAATACGCTGCAGCAGCTGGAGGAGAGACGGCATTAGCTGGAGTAGGGAGCATGTACGCGATGGGGAAGGTTAAAATGGGAGTGACAGAGTTCTGTGCAGCGAAAAACCTAATTGGAAAGAGGAAGAAGAAAATGGTGAAGATCAGGAACGTAAACAACGGAAACGGAGGAGAGATGGGTGGTTTCGTGTTATGGAAGAAAGGCTCGAGTCAGTGGAATTTAGAGCTTGTGGTTTCCGGTTGTAAAGTCAGTGCTGGTTGTGATGGTAACGTGGCTTGGAAGCAAAGTCCTTGGCTAGAACATTCTCAAGCTTCTAATGAACCTTCTGGCCCACTTAGAAGGTTTCTCCAAGGGCTTGATCCAAAAACAACAGCAAATATGTTTGCTGGATCGGTCTGCGTGGGGGAGAAAGCTGTTAACGACGAAGAATGCTTCGTACTTAAGCTTGAAACACAGCCTTCAGGGCTTAAATCAAGAAGCAAGAGAGGCATGGAGACGGTGAAGCATACCGTGTGGGGTTGTTTTAGTCAAAGAACAGGACATTTGGTCCAACTAGAAGACACTTATCTTGTAAGGATCAAGACTGGTCCTGAAGAAGAAGATGTGGTCTTGTGGGAAACCACCTCCGAGACAATGATCCAAGATTACAAGAGCGTTGATGGGATTCAGATAGCTCATAAAGGAAGAACATGTGTCTCATTGTTGAGGCTTGATGAGAGCTTAGAGAGTCATTCAAAGACTACAATGGAAGAGAGTTGGGAGATTGAAGAAGTGGGTTTTAATGTGAAGGGTTTGTCTTCTGATTTCTTCTTGCCTCCAGGTGACTTGTGTCTCAAGGAAACTGAAGAAAGTGAGTTTAGCTTTGGAGACTATACTAGTCCTATGATGATTCCATTGAAGGTTAGCACAGCTTCATGGAATCTCAAGTCCTCTAAAGTCACAGCCATTGAAGATTTTGGAGAATCTGAATGATTAAAAGATGAAGACGTTTCAAGAATATTTTTTAAAAAATTGTAAATTGATCTTCATACTCTGTTTTGTAAATACTTGTATGTAAAAAAAAAAGGTAAGGAGAAAAGTGCTTGTAAAATGACATTATCAAGAATATATAGCAAGCCTTCTTCCTTCTTCTCTTTTGCAATCTCTCTTTAATCAACTCCGAATCAAAATGTCAGAAAAAGAACATCAGAGTTTCAGCTTCTTGCACAAAAGAAATGTTGTCTAGGCATCATTCCAGAAAACTTGATTCGAGGATCATTGAAACTGATATGATCCATCTTCAAACTCTGTTCTGCTTCTCTGTCAATGGTATTGTCAAGACCACTTTTTATCCACGCAATGTTGTTCAAATCAGTAGCTATAGATATCAGTTCTTGGTTGAAAACCGGACAAGGCTCTTCATAATCCACAAACTCAGCCCCCAACACCGACTTACCGGACTCAGCTGGATGAGTAGAGCAACCGTGACCACACTTGGAAGGTATGTTAGGTTCCCCGCAAAGAGATTGCAGAAATTTACCAGCTAATGAATCAGGCTTAGCCGCTTGAATCAACGGTCCCTCACACGGAACCACATTGTGATCCCTGTACCCATTTCTCTGGCTTGTTGGGTTATATATCCTGAACGCGCCAGCACGAGCCACGGGGCGAAACACAGGAATGCTACTCTCTTCTATATGATCACCACGTTCTTGAGGTTCATTGGGTGGTGGTGCATCATCCATTGTAACATCAACAACTTGTGTGGTGGGCTCATCATACATTGCAGCATCAACAACTTGTGGAGCCTCCGGTGGTGAAATGATCTCTTCTTGAGGCAATCCTTGTTCCACATTCTCGTTCTTGATGTAAGCAGTGGTAACTTGATTAGCCGCCATGCACTGACTGTTATTCTTCCAAAGATCCGAGTACTTGCGTCTAAGCGTTGAGTTCCAGTGGTTCTTGATAGCGTTATCTGTTCTCCCTGGTAACAATTTCGCAATCACTGCCCATTTGTTACCGTGAATGGCGTGAGCTGAGATGATCATACGATCTTCCTCATCTGCAGCAGAGATCAAACACGAAGAAAAGCATCAATTTCAAGAAAGCCAAACCTGAAGGAATATACACAAAAGTATTCTTATTCATCTTTTGTATGCTTCATAGCAACAAAGAGACTATCTATATATCTGTGACATAGGTAAGAAGAGACTTCTCAAGATTTTTAGCTTTACATTTTACACAGAGCCGGCCCTGAAATTTTTGGAACTATAGACGATTTATTAATAATTCAAATGAAATTATTTTGGAGCTGATATCTATCTAATTTTCTTCAAAAAAATTTAGAGACGACAACGCTCAGCACCATCCGAACCGGTCCTGCATTTACACTAAATTGCATCAGAACAACAAAACCATCAAACAAAACTCTCAATTCACATCTCAATCTCTAACCTTCAGAAAAACACACACACATGAAACAAAACATCATCATAGAATCAATCAATAACAAACAGGGAATCTGATTTAGAGATGTTAAACCGGAACGAAAATCGAGGATTTTTGATTTTGGACAACTAACCAGAGAATGGTTTACGCTTAAGACAAGGGTCAAGCTGATTACACCAACGCAATCGACACGATTTGCCTGAACGGCCAGGGATACCGCGTGCGATCAAACTCCAGTTCCTCGGACCTAACTTGCTCACGAGCTTCGTGAGGACCGCGTCTTCCTCCGTCGACCAAGGTCCTTTCACTTTGCTCTTCATCTCGTAACCACCACCACCGCTTGAGTCTCCCGCAGTGATGATTACTTCATCGGAATCGGCGGCGGATGATGCGAAAGGTAACGGCTCCGATCGATCCATTTTTTTTCTTTGGAATTGAATTGAATTTCGAAAAAAAAAAAGAGAATAATTGAATTTTGAGGGGTCTGTAACCTGCTGCTCTTTTCTCTCTTTAACTGCTTTTAGTGGGGGAAGGTTTTTATTATTGAAGGAGCAAGACTCTTGTTCGGTATTTTCTGCTGCTTATTTACCATTTTGCCCTTTCCGATTTTTCTGTAACGCCCCAGTCTGTTATGTGAGTCATCATTAAGTCATAGACGAATAGACGACAAAGAAAAAAAATATCCACTTTTTCAATATTCTTCAGTTCACACCTTTTCGTTTTTTTTTTAGATTAAAAAGTAAATGATTAATTTTTCTTTTCGATATAGGTCCGATCTTTCATCTTTGTAAAATTGTAAGTGATACGTTTGAAGATGAAACTGAAAACAAAATTATATAAGATATATGTTAACCTTAAAAGATATTCTTGTGAAGTTTTTTTTTTATAAATGATCCAACGTTTCATTGGAAAGTGCACTGAAAGGCTTGATGGGAGCTTGAAAACTATTATTGGAAGCTGCATGTTGCATAGTACCTCTTGTAGCTATGACTAGGCCCGTCTTAAAAGCCCATCTTAAAGTAAGGTAGATCGAATAGAGGCCCAATTGTGACTTTTGGGCTTTACTGATTACATATGCGTTCTTTTTTTTACTTGTCTTTTGTGTTTCTCAATGGTTGGCTAAATTGTCTTCAAAAGTTATTCTGAGATTACACCTAGTTAACCTTCTATAACTTAAAAAGTTTAGATGCCTATAATACATTAAACTTTTTGATGCCACTAAACACATCAATTTTGGGGCATAAAGCTAGTGTTTCAAGAACTTTACTCCCAGAACAACCCTGCTGACTTCCGTCTTTTCTAGAAGAGTAGAACTAGTAATCCACATTTTTATCAAACAATTTCTCTATTTTTTCTCTGTTAAAGCAAGAAACTCTTTTTTTTTTGGTCAAAAAGCAAGAAACTCTTTATGTTACTGTTCTTCCTTTGTCCATTGTTTCTTTCAAACACGCGTAAATCCGTATAAATCATCGTTATTAGACTTTCAATATAGCTCCACTAGGCTTCACCATCAAATTAAAAATCCTTAAAATATAATCAAATTACCAAACAAAGCACAATTAATTTGGTACATGTAAGTTAGTCGTACCTCGTGGGTTAGCACTAGGAAAATGAACGCGACGTCTGATGGAGACTTCTAATCGACGCATTCACAATTGTGACGACAAAAGTGATAACGACAGTCTCGAAATTTTATGCTTTATGTTTTCGGGATTTTAAAATTAATCATCAAATTTAAACGGTTTAAAATATTATGTTGAGTAATCTAGATATAGTTTTGATTAGTAACCTTTGTTGTTTTATTATCACATCACTTTTTAGTTTAGTTTATCGGTTTATTTGGTAAGTTACGTAATATACAAGTCAATGGTTTGAAATTAGACAGAAGAGAAAACGACACGACCATCGAGTCCTACACACTCTTGCCCTAAAATTAGGACAACCGAATTCGGGAAGACAGTGACTTTGTCTTCTTTTTATTAGACACTTAGTTAATGTTGCCATGTGGTATTAAGTCCTTATCAACTCTTGACACTTGAGTTTAGGTTCGAATCGTTTGGACTTTTGAAATAAAGAAAGAGTAAATGTTTACTCGTGATATGACGCTAAGCTCCACAACCAAAGAGATTGATCATGTAAGTAAAACTGCACCTCTCTGTTAATTACAAAATATATGTCCAGTCTCAACAATAGAATTCGTACCTTATTAATATTAGTGTAACGTGTTAGCAAATTCGTGGATTATTCGTCCCACATGGATTTCCATGTAAAACATAATAAAATTTGAAAAAGTATATATATAGTTTGAGGAGTTGAATAAAGTTGATATCGTTATTAGAAAGTAAATAAAAAAATGGTTAACGAAGAGTTATCGGTCATTATGCTTGATTGCTTCCATCTCGAGTCAGTCTCGTGTCTCCATCATCCATTTGCTATGTTCAACGGGAAATTTATTTTTCAATCCAGGCATGCAAGGCCCCATTACATCACTCCTCCTCCAGCAATTCAAACATTCTTAGAAACAGTTTTCAATTGTTCTCAAAACACATTAGTTAAGTTCTTCAAAGTTGATTTTAACTTTTAGAGTGTTCCTTCGGATGTGGGCTTTAGGACCATAAGTGAAGCTTTCTCTATGAATTTCTTTTCTTCTCAGCCATCTCTATCATATATTACGTTTTAAGTTATTCTCGTCTTTCATTTTACCATCAAATTTCTCTTTGCTTATTTCGACTTAGCCCTTTGTATTTTTAATTTGTTAAAAAAAGTAAATCAAGAAATGGTCCCCGTCGAATTCTTAAGTATCTTTGAATGATACATTTAATATCGTCATTCCGTTTCTGACCAAAGTTTTCCCTCATTTCTTTTCTAACAATCACACATCGAGGTCCATATATATCTGCATTTATAATATCTATATGTATTATATCTTTAACAAAAAAAAAGAATAATATTTATATGTATTGCATGTAGTATATATATTATCGCTGTCAGTAAACAGTTTGATGATGGTCACTAATACTCATCTTGACATCCATGTATCATATATTAACCTTTATAATATCATATTGGCATGTAACCTAATTCTTCTGACCAAACTGATACAAGATAGCCCTAATTAATTGAAGTATGGAGTGGAGTGAGTCGAGGTATATGCAATCTACCTTGTAAATTAACACGAATTTTTGAAAGCCTTTAAGGAAATAAAAAAATTAACACGAGTTAAGAATTGGAAGGTGGAAGAATTGATGTAGCAAGTAGGTCCATGAGAGTTGGTGCCGTCCTATTCAAATTGTCTCCGCTCAAAACTTTTCAACATAGATAACCAAGTAGTGGTAAGAAGAGAATTTGGTATAAACGTATAATTTGTCAGTCATGAGTTTAATTCCTGCCAAGAGTTAAGTTGTCATTTGCTTGATTAGACGATATGGGATAATGTTTTAGATCTTGTTTAGAAAATCTAGAATTAGGCTATTCTTCGGTATCAATCTTTTGAAGAATTATTTGGACATCATACCTACAATTATAAAAAAAAAAAAATCAACATATATGTGCTCACTGCTCAATTTATTTTTAGTTTAACTGCATAAAGGAAACCAAGTTTATACATGGAACAGGAGCTAGGTGCATGGTCTATCAAGAAAGTCACCAAAACAAAACTTAGTTTTTTATTTTTAAAAAATCTTAGTTTTCTATTTGTTTAAAATATATATAATTCAATTAAAATTCATTTTGAATAGGAACGGTTTCTAGATTGTTCAGCTGCCTGGAAACTAATTGAACTGATTAGGTAACATAGTAATCAGGATGTTGGTCGATACTGTGGATCAATCAAAACCGAACATACTTTTTCAATCTATACAAAGTTTATAAGTACATTTCAGAAACTAATCTAAAATCCGACTAAAATATCTTCTAGTTTAATTTTTGTTTTGGGTATAAAATGAGTTAGCCAAAACTAACAAAACTACTATTAATCCAAATGTGTTATCCAACAAACAAATTCAAGCTTATAAACACCCAATATATATATGTTGAAATATATAAAATTTAATGAGTCATGGCATGGTGATCAGTAGTCCTGGAAATTCGGTTCTCGGTTCCGTTCCGATTTAATTTTTTTGGTTCTAAAAATTTAAAATCCGTTCGAATATTTAGAAATTTCAGTTCAATTTCAGATCGATTATTTCTGTTTTTTTTTATGTTTCCAAATCGGTTCAAGTAACAAAGTTGGTAACTAGCTAATTAGCTAATATCCAAGATAATTTTGGATTCCATTAAGTTCCTTTTTTTTGTTTGTTCAGGTTAAGTCTGAGAATTCGATTTTTCAGATTAAATATCATATTTTGCGTTTTTATAAAAAATTGGATAATTCAGAAAATTTTAAATATTTTAGATAAAATGTATTTTAGTATTTTTTAGGAATTTGGTTTATAAATTATTTCTTTTAAAAGTAATTATAGTTAAAACTTATAAGTATGGAAATTATATTATAAAAAAATCTGTTATCGGTTCAGTTTCAATTTTTTGTTCTAGAAATGTAGGATATGCTTGGGTAACTTATAAATTTGTAATTAATACAAAAGTATACAAACCACATTATATATTTGTAATTTTAAATATTACATATATAGCTATTAGTTATTACAAATTTGAAAAAATATTGTTATATATTAGTTTATTAGTTGTGATAGTAAAGGCTGTCTGATAATATAAAAGCAACTTCAAACCAATTAATATTTTAACTCTTTCAAACTTCTCAAATATAAATACATGTATATATATATATTCTAAATTAGAATCACATTTTACTATCATTACATTTTTCTATCAATACTTATCATCCTAATTATATAAAACAACTAATAAAAATATAACATGGAACACTTATTAAAATTTATACATTTTGTGAAAAATGTATTTCAAAAAGAGTTAATCCCGTCTTTTTAAAGAGCGAGTCAAAATCTAATTAATATTAAAATCCGAACTGGACCTCATATTTTGGTTCGGTTTGATTATTCAGTTATCGGTAAATGTGTCCAAACCTAGTTATCAGTGCAAAATTAAGAAAATGTAAAGAACGACAAAGAGGTGTGAAGAACTGGGGTTGGTGTCCAACAAAGAAGAGACACAAAATATTATGTTTCTCTACGTTGGGATCTTTTCTGTGACCCACTTTTGTTTAGCTGTCTTTTAGTATATCTCACTTCCATGGTACAACTACAAACCATGCATTCCCATTTTACCCTACCATATGCTCTACATCCATACGTGCGTCTCCAAATACATACACTTTATATGATATGATACTCATATGATCATACAGTTAAATGGATATTTTCTTGTTTTAAGTGAAAGAAGAGAAGTGCTTTAAGGATCATTCAGTTCTATTGCAATATTGCTTGTTCGATTTCTGTTTCTGATAACATTCCTTTTCAACAACTAGCCATTATTTTCTGAAAACTTTGCACATATTGGCTATGATCCCCCTAGTTTTTTTTTGTGCAACGAAATCCATTAAGGTGATCCGAGGGCCTAAATAATTGTTTTACATGAAAGAGAGATGGGCTTTTGCAAGCCTATCAGCTGGCCCGTTTGACAGACGGGGAATGTAAACAAACCGACAAAATGAAAACGGAGAAGAAGGAGATTTAGCCAGAGAGAAGATGTCAGATAAGACTCCATGGAGCTCGATCGTCGATTTCCTCTGGTTGATTACTCCTATGAGCTCTTGTGAATCTGATCTTATGCAGATAGTGGTGATGCTGAGTGAAGCCGCGTGGAGGAGTGCTCCTCTGATCGCTAGGGCTTCCGCCATGCAGGGTGAAGAAACATATTGCAAGGAGATACCTTTGTGGTATAATTCCGCCGATGGGTCGCCTGAAGGGTTATCGAAGAAGATCCAAGCCAGCCCTGCCGATCAATTCTTCCACGCCGCATCTGTGTTACAAAAGACCGTAGAGGAGGGTGGGGTGCTTGATCGTAGAGGTCGTGTCTGTGGTGGCAACTTAGTGGCAGCAGCGATAGTGGTGGAGGGGAGATCGATTTGCGCCTGCTCCCATTCTCTTTGAGCTCTTATGGCTGCAGAGAGGATATCGCTTGGCAGAGTGGATCGATTCTCGAAGATTCGTCTGTTCCGTGCAATCCAAAGGCTCCATGCGATCTAGGGGAAGGGATTGCCCCTTAAACCAACTGGGGGAGGTACAATCCAATAGTAGGATTCTCGTAGGATGGGAAGGACCGATGATGCTTGAGGCGTCAGTGGCGAGGAGCTCCAATTTGCTAACGCCCACGTCTCCTGCGCAATAGAGCAGTGGAGGAATATATGATCTGTAGTCTCCAGAGAGCCACAGTGGGAGCACATTGTGTTATGTAGGAGACCTCTTGTTTGGAGATTTGCCCCTGTTGGCAGCGCACTTTTCAGCATCTTCCAGAGGAAGTATTTCAACTTTGGGAGGAGGGGTGGGTTCCAGATCAGTTTCTTCCACTCAGTGTCGTTAGTTTGGTGGGCGCGTGCAGCAATAAAGCCAATCTATTGATCTTTGGGGTTGCAGAGTGAGTAGTAGCCAGATTTCACAGTGTACACACCCGTCTTCTGAAGTGGCCATATATAGGAGTCCTGAGCGTCGAGAATGCTTGGTTGAATCGATCGGATGAGGGGAGCAAGCTCTGGGAGTAAGTTGTTAATTTTTTCCATGTTCCACTCCTTCGTTTCTCTAGATAAGATGTCTGACACCATTAGGTCAATGTCCATCAGGAAAACAGGACCAATGGGTTTCACTAGAGCTTCCGGTTGGATCCAGGAGTCATTCCACAAGCTTGTTGTCTCACCGTTCCCAATCGCCTTTCCCAGGTATTGCAATAGGAGGTCTCTTCCTTTAAGAATGCCTCTCCACCCATGGGAGATGCATGATGTTGCTGAGACTTTTAGAAATGAAGTTTTGTGGCAATACTTACCCAAAATGATCCTTGAAAACAGGCAGTCAGGAGCCGTCAAGAGTCTCCAAGCAATTTTGGCCAGGAGGGCGATGTTGAAAACTTGGATCTCACGAAAGCCCAGACCTCCCATACTTTTCGGCTTAGTGAGATCATCCCAGGATACCCAGCATATCTTCCTCTCTCCTGGCGTGGCGTCCCACCAGAATCTGGTAAGCACCGACTGGATTCTATTGCATAGGCTTACGGGTAGAAGAAAGCATGACATATCATAATTAGGGATTGCTGATAACACTGACTGTAGGATAACTGCTTTCCCCGCCGTTGATAGGAATTGCGTTGTCCAGCTGATTGCTCGTTGGTGCATCCGGTCTACTATGGAGAAGAATAGGTCTTTTTTCTTCCGGCCAAAATGTTCTGGTAAGCCTAAGTACTTGCCTACACCCCCTTCCTTATCAATACCCAAGATGAGTTTGACTTGTGCTTTTATTTCAGGAGATGTCTTGCTGGAGAAGGAGATTGAAGATTTGAGAACATTGATCTTTTGCCCCGACGCGTTCTCGTAGTCCTGTAGGATCTTAACCAGTGAAGAGCAGCTATGTTCGTCGGAGTTGGTGAAGAACATGGTGTCATCAGCAAATAAAAGGTGATTTATTCTTGGGTTTTGTCTTGAAATTCGTATCCCCTAGTTTATTTCCACTCGTACCATCGTACCTATTAATTAGTTTTTTTTTCAAATTTTAAATAATTATCAAATTTAGTGTTGAGTGATCACTGTTAAAATTCAAACGAAAAACATCACAACTCTATTTGTCGCAATGTTTCTCCTTCTGTATTAATTTATTTGTAGACAGTAATCATATCATTTATATTTTATAAATATATATATATGTATATATATGCTATCTACACCATAATGTTTACATATAGTTGTTTATATTTGCAGCAAAGTAAACCAGGCTCATGTTTGACAAAAAGGTTTCATTCCAGCTAGCGGCATGGTAACACGTTTTTAGAGATAATATATAAAAACATATTTGATTGGTAACTTCTTTGCGGGCTCAATGATGTTTACAACACAAAATAAATTAAAGCTTAAACAATAATTTTCTGCCAAACTTTGCAGTACTTTAGGTCGCATATGAAACCGCCAAAAGCATCACGTGTTTCATATATATATTGTAAACTAACCTTTTCCATATTTTACTATAGTTTTCTTACCATCTTGATTTTGACTAAATTTTGTCGCTTCATCAGTTGTTGGGTTGTAGTCTTGTAGATGTATGTTAAGATATAGAGTATAATTTTGATGTTTTTGAAGTAAAAGCCTTACAACTTATATATATAAAATATTTATTTACTTATTCAAAAAGCGAAGATCAACGAATGATCAACGAATGATGCATTATCATTTTAGTTTCGGATGATTACTAATCGTATAGTAATCATTAACTTACCAAAAACATTGCTGCAAACTTTTTTTATATCTAAAGTTCTTTCTAGTTATACATGTTCCTTATGAAACTTGAATATAAGCCCAGTTGATATCATATTAGATAAACGATGTTCGAATTCTCATGATTCATTTCAGGTACACGCTATGACCAAATGCTTAACAAGTTTTTTCCCTAACCCCGTATGGGTTGGCGTGATGATGATTAGGCCTAATCATGATGCAGCAAGTACTAGTTTATCCGTAAACAATGTTTTAGGCCATTTAGTATATGCCTTGAATGAAGGTATATTCAATAATTTATGCATAGTGGATGTGCTGAAAATAAACTACTGACTAAAATAAATGAATGTATTAAACTACTGACTAAAATAAATGAATGTATTTTACCTGTCAATACTTAAGTAGTCACAAACACAAAACATGTGATTGAGTAGACTGCCACAATCTTAGTTACAAATTTAAAATTCTTATTCTAGTCCAACTTTCTTGTTTCTCTAATAATTCATAGCTTGTTTAAAGATAATATTTGCAAACACTCAATCTTTCATGCAAAGTTATTCTCACATATTGACATATATGATGTAACTCGAGTCATGTTCGAACAGATGGAAACGCCAAAGATTATCCTTGTCTGGTGTGAAATTGAATACCTTCCTTATGTAGAATCGACCCTCCATGTGCACTGATTTATGGTAGATTCTCTGTTTTCCCACCTATATATAAAACTGTTTTTAATAAGAGATTTAAAATAAACAATCCACTAGAGGGAAGCACAGTAGGACACATGCTCATCCTCTTTTTCTCACCTCATTCTTCTACTGGCCAAACCAAAGCATTAATTAGGCCGGGGCATAAAATCCGGAATCCGAAATCCGAACCGAACCCGAACCGAAAAACCCGACCCGTTATCCGATCCGAAATGTAAAAATACCCGAACGGGTCTTGTAGGGTGGTATAAAAAATATCCGAATCCGAAGTGTTATTAACCGAACCTGAATGGGTAACCCGAAAAATCCGAAACTAATAGTTAATATAAATATTTTGAAATCTATATAAGTATTTCAATTATTAAATTCAAAATTTGTGGTAATATGATATATAATAATAAATATTAAAAAAATTTAAAATGTTTTAAGTACACAATTAGTTATAAATAGATACTTTATAATTTGCTTATTGAAATAACAAGTCTACTCTCTATAAGATAATGTATATTGTTTACAAATGATGTTTATTTTCATGCTTGATCTAACATTTTATTATTATTTTATCAATTTTATGTGTGAGAGATTAATTTCTATTTAATTTATGTATTTTTTTTATGTTTTGCTTTAAGTTTTTGTTTTTTACTTTGGTTATATCCGAACCGAACCGATATAACCCGAATCCGAACGATATATGGTTATTTTATGGGTTTTAGGAAGCAATACAATTTTAAACCGAACCCGGATTTTTATTATCCGAACCCGATCCGTACTACTAAAATTTTAGTATGGGTCCTAGAGGCGTAAACCCGAAAACTCGAAAATCTGAAAAACCCGACCCGAATGCCAACGGGTACCCGAACGCCCAGGCTTAGCATTAATGACATGTTTAAAGATTGCTCACATTCTGGAATTTTAAAATATATTAAAACAATTTATCAAATTCATTATCTATGATAGTTTTTTTTTGAGAAAAAAACTCTCTGGATTGATTCACTTGGAAACACATAACATCATGGATTTATTACATCCACCAATAAATAATACATATCCTTCCTTTGGGTTACTGATTAGCCAAGTTGTTTTTTTCAGAATATAGAGAATCGGTATGAGATGCTTTTGCATGTGATATTTGCTAAGGAAAAATATGGAAAACATGCGATGTCTACAGCTAACTTCATTATTGAAATGCGTTATGAGAATCATTTATAATTTTTTTTGTTAATCCGGATATCTGATGTTTCGTGATCCAACCTATTTTGCTAATAAGATTCGGTTGCTTCCAAGAGGAGTTAGATAGTTCTGTCACTTGGCCACATACTAGGATAATCTGAGGGTATGGATCCGAACTCATGACTCTTAAAATCATTGTGAGACGTCATGTATCATCCGACCACTATTAACGCGTGGTTATTTTTAATAATTTTACGGATAGTGATACAAATATATAAGCATACCTATACGTGTAAAGCGATGGAGAAGCATTAGATCCATTAATTTAATATGTCTTTATTAAGTGTCAATCATATGACCATATCTTTGACTTTAACCTGACCCTATGATTGCATATGTGCCTATGAATAAGTTCATTTAGAAGAAAATGGTCAATCCTATTCGTCACGGAAAATACAATGAAATATTGGTTTTTGTTATTAATTAAATTAACTTATCAAATATTTTGAAGCGTCTTTTTTTTTGGATCAAATATTTTGAAGCGTCTATAAGAAATGTTTGGTGCCAAAAGAGAACGGGAACATGGGATAGAGTCGATGGACCACACCAAGATTTAAGTTTTTGAATAAAATAAGCCAAGAACGAATAAAAAAAGATAATATAAACGCCAACAAATTTATGGCTTTGTGTAAAAACATTTGCTGGCTTTGTGTAAGAACCGTTGTAAATTTATGCTTGATCCAACAGATGACAAAAAAACGACAACAAATAATTAATAGTGACCCAATTTGTGGGGAATATCTAAGATGGGATAGTTTGCGTGGATTGTTTGAGAAATGGGTATTAGAAATTCAAATAGTTTTATTTCTGTATGATATTAAAAATAAATAAGAATAGACTACAGCATTAATACATATTTTCATGATTTATATATTTATACTAATATTTGTGAAGTGAGTTTTTAGTTATGAATTTTCAGTTAAAAGTTAGAGCGGTTAAAATCATTATTCTATTTAATGAATATATATATATATATATATATATATATTATAATTTAAAATAAATTTTTATTAATAATATTATATTAGTATGTTATATCAGATAATTTATTATAAATTAATATAATAAATTTTTCAAAAATAAATTATACTTCTTAAAAATAAGAAATTTTATGTATATTGTGTTATTATCTGGAAATATATTTTCTTTTATAAAAATAGAAAAATAAGATGTAAAATCATTTATAATTCAATATTAATCAAGGAAAAGCATGTCTAGAAAGATATTTCTAAAATATTTCTAATTTGTGAGTGTTTCAAAAAATTTAACATGATACTAACCACATATATATTTATGACAAACTTTACATATAAATAAGTTGATGTTTGATTTATTTTTTAAACATAAACAATAATTTGTTATGTTGATTTTTAAATTAATAAAACATAAAAATAAGTTTATATGAAAAGTATGCATGTATGTGCGAACAATACGTGAATCAAGTTTGTTGGAAGGGTATGGAATTACGTATTACGTTGTTGAAGCTTGTGTGACCCCACCTCATCGCCAATGAACCCACTAGCTAGATATAGGTATCAAATATCAAATGGCATCAACCATAAGAGTATCATTAACCCAAAATACTTCGGAGACACTTAGTCATTTTTTATTTATAACAGAGGAAAGAAAAGAGGAAAGAGAAGAGGAAGAAAAAGTATAAATGCTTAACCAACGTTAAATTGGCCTAATCGTAAAGGAATTGCGGATGTAACTTCCGCTACCCGGATTTAGTTCACGTTGGGAAAGATTAGTTACAATGTTTGGGTTCCGGCAAAAAGGTGAAACCATCTTTAAAAAAATATAAATACTTAATTAAACATTAAAACGAATGTTGCTTGCACTGTAGAAGAGAAATAAGAAACATCACCTTGAATTTTTTTTAAGCATCCCAACTTAAGCAATTTAGAATTTTTTTAGGCACCCCAAGCTTCAGTTAGCGTCCTTTATTTGTCTGACAGATAATTAGCTACCTTTCCCATTTATAATTGATAAGAAAACAATGCCAAAAAATCATACAGACTATGCTTAGAAATAGGTCGAAGGTTGAATCGGATCTGATCATGAATATAGTGGATAGTAAATCTAATATAAACTGAACCATTAATAAAATCATTTAACAAAATCCAAAGAATACAAAAAGTCGGTTGGCCTGATTTGATGTTAAACATTAAAATTTCTGTCCGAGAACTTTGTATTGGAATGGTAAGAAAACATGTTTGGAATGTTAGTATATTTCAGGTTCAATCTATCAATTATCCGAATATTGTTTATCCACAGATTATACTTTTGTTTATTGATATTTATACGGATATGTGTTTTTATTTACAGGTCATTTACATACTCAGAAAGAAAATTTATCCATAGATTATACTTTTGTTTCAAAATTATTCTAGGTTTTCCATAGACTTGAAATACTTCTAAATTAATCTATATATAATAGCAAACTGATTTTTGTTACCAGATGATGTCATCATTTTTTTATAGGAAAATAAAATTGAATCCAAAGGTCAAAATTGTTTCTATTTTTTAATCTAATGGATCAAAAACACTCCTTATTATTTTTGATGATGTCATGAATTTATTTGACAACTTTTCTTCAACAGGTATCAATATATAATATTCCCTCCTATTTAAAAAAACACATCCCTTAATAACATCTCTTAGACACACCTCTTCAACATGCACCTTTTCATTTTATTATATATAAAACATTTTATGGCAAGTAAATCCTTTATAAAAAAATTCTTCCTTCTTAAAGCCATCGAAATCAAGTTTTTTAAAGTTTCTATTTGCCTAATTTTATTATTTTTATCAACTTTTTTTGCATTCCTTCAGAAACCAAGGATTTCAGAAACCAAAGACTATAGGTTAATTAATTCTTAAGATTAACATTTTGAAAGCGTGTATTCTTCATTTAGTGAAAAATGCTTGTGTTTTATGATTTTTTAAGTAGATGTAAATAGATAATTGTTATGACATAGAATTAACTTAGTGATTGTAGTTATCATCCAAGTTAGTCACATTCCATAGTTAAAAGCAAATTAGTCACACCCACAATATTTTTGACTCTGTGTTATTCTGGTTGTTGTTATGGTCATGACATTTTAAGGATTGATGATAGCGGCACTAATATGTCTATACCTATTTAAAACCTTTTAAGGATTGTTATTAGTACGAGTTTCATTCTCTGACGGTTAATTTCTGACCTGACATCTTTTTGTTGATTATAAACCTCCGCTTGAGAAAGAGTGTTTTAGGAAAAGAAAATGGAGCAGCGCTTGAGAGAAAGATAAATCATCAAACTGCTTTAGCGAAAGACATGTCCTCCTCCGACACATTTTTACATGCTTATTTTAATTTTTGAACGACACACTTAGTTCACATGCTTCTTTTAGTTTTTGAACAACATATCCTTTCACAGTCTTTCTAAATTTCTGAAGGTCGCACCTTTTTATAAATTATAAACTCTCCACTTGAAAAAGGTGATTTAGAAACCCAAAAACGAAGAATGCTTGAGAGAGAGAGACAGAGCAAGAGAGATGGAGATTTTATCTTATTATTTTGCTTATTTTACAATACCATTTCTTTTAAAAAAAATATTATGAGAAATTTTTAGCTCATCAGGCATTTTATTTTATCACATTATGAATATGTACATATCTCTCAAATTTTGTGTATAATAAAAAAGTTAATAAGTGTATGAGAAAATAAAATAAAATAAAAAGTTTAGTAAGTAAAAAGTATAAATATCAGGTATAAACATATTATTAATACTGTTAAAACAATTTAAGTTTTTATCAAAGAATTCATATGCCCGCCGCGAATGCGCGGGTTCGTTTGCTAGTAATTAAAAATATATATTAAATTTTCTGTTTCTTTTCCATATATTATAAAATTTTGCGGATGTTTTTGTGTTATTTTTTTTTCTTTTGAGAATTTGCAACTGAATGCCACAAATCTAATTCAAAGCAAATGTATTGGTTTTTAACTTTCACGATAGTATGTCATTCGTTTTTGTTTTGAGTATCAAAAACTCAATGCCATAAATAAATTCAAAGCAAAGGTATTGGTGAGATTGCAAAAATTTATAGAAAAACTAAGTATATGGCAATGTTGTGACATAAATTTGTGTGTGTGACAGATTTACTTTCTTGTTAAACGAAAGGTTTTTATACAATGGTTTTATTGTGAGCATCCAATTTATTGAGCATAATTTATAAATTATAATTTCAGATTTACGGATATAGTTCCTTATATATTCATGTGACTGACTGATACCTTTTTTTTATGTTCGTATCTATATATTCTTAGAACAATACTTAGGTTCACCCCTAAGGTGAACTTAAGAATTCACCTCTTTTTTTATTCTAATCAATTTACCATATATAGATTAATGACACAAAAATAAATAAATAATGAACTTTTAAAATAATAAAATAGCTAAAAATAAATAATAATGAAAATTTTAACCTTACACTTTAAATCATAAATTCTAAACCCTAAATCTAAACGCAAACCATAAACCCAAATTTTAAACCCAAACCCTAAATCCTAAACCCAAACCTATACCTTATATCTAAATTATATACCCTAAATCCTAAACTCCAAACCTAAATCTATACCCTAAACCTAAATCTAGACTCTAAACCCAAATTTTTAGGATATAGAGTTTGGATTTGTGGTTCAGTTTGAGATTAAGGTTTAGGGTTTAGGTTTAGAGTTTAGGTTTAGGGTTTACGGTTTGGGTTTAGAGTCTAGATTTAGGTCTAGGGTATAGATTTGGGTTTAGGATTTAGGGTATATAATTTAAATCTAGGGTATATGATTTAGGGTTTGAGTTTAGGATTTAGAGTTTGGGTTTAGGATTTGCGTTTAGATTTAGGGTTTAGAATTTATGATTTAAAATTTAAGGTTAAATTTTTCGTTATTATTTTTTTAGCCATTTTAATATTTTAAAAGTTTATTACTTATTTATTAATTTATGTGTCGTTAATCTATATATGGTAACTTGATTAGAATAAGGAAAGATGTGAATTCTTAAGTTCACCTCATGGGTGAACCTAAGTATTGTTCATATTCTTATCATATATGTTGTTAACATACTTAGGGCATGTTTATTACAATGTTATTAGAGTGAGGTTCTTAACCTAATATAAGAATTGTCTCTTAACTTTTAATTAGAAAACTTAAGAACCATCTCTTAGATAAAATATTTAAGAGACATTTTTTAATTTTTATTAGTTAAAATTTAAGACATAATTTTTATATCACGCTAAGAATTCCACCATAACAACCTTTTAATAAACATGACCTTAGTAAGAGCATCTTTATTACAGTATTTGAACACATCTTATGGAAATATAATAAAAAGAAAAAAAAGAAAAACTGATCAGAGATGTGTTTTTAGGTTGTTATGCAAGAAGTGTTTTGGGATAGTTTTAAGGTGACGTGGCTTAATTACCCAACTAGATTTTGACCCGCGCTTTCAAAGCGCGGGATTATTTTTCGTTACAAATTTATTAATATGTATATTTGTTAACTAATATTTGATTTTCAGTTCTGTTTCAGTTTGTTTATTTTTTTGGGTTTTCGCTTTGGTTATAGTTCAGTTATAGTTTTTTTCGATTCAAAACACATAAGTACTGTTTGTTTATTTATCATTTTGGGTTCAGATTCAGTTTGGTTATTTTAGTTTTCGGTTTGGTTCGGATAATAATGTTAAAAATCTAATAAATTTCAAGTTTAATTTGATTTTGGTTCGGTTCCGTTTTTGAGGTAATTTTGAATAATTCGAGTAAAAACTATATTTTGGATTTTTTGGATAAAATATCAGATAACTCCTATGAATTTAAAATTTTCAGATAAAAATATTACAGTGATTTATTTATATCAAAAATAAAGAAAATTTTAATATACTGGATAAAAAATAAAATAAATGTAATATTGTAAGTGTTATGTAAATTCTTTTTGAAAAGAAAAATTGATTTATTGACAGCTACAGAAGTTCAAAATATAAAATTTGGTGACAATTAAAGGTAAGATGCCGATTATAAGTAGATTTTTTTAAGAATATCTTATTCATAATAAATTCTTAGCTATATATTCTTTAACTAACATAAAGAATATGCCATAAAATAGTAATACATTGTTTAATTATTTAAACTTAGTTGAGCTAAATTCCGCGCTTTAAAATCGCCGAATTTATTCTCTTTTAAAATTTTACAAAATTTGTTAATTATAAAATTATGTGTTGTTATATAAGATAATATGATACATTTAAATTTGTGTTAGTTATTCCCGTTTGAAAAATAATCATAGATGTTAGATATGCTATAAAAAGTTGTCTATATATATACATATATATATATATTAATTTTTAAGAAGTTAATTTTCAGAAAAATATTGTATTAATTTTTTAATTTATTCTAAAGTGTTATATTTACAGATATAATACTAAAGATATTTCCCATTGCATATTTTAATATTATTTTTTAATAAAAGTTATTATTTTTTGATTACTTAGATGCATATTTTTGTTCAAACAATATAAAAACATAAGTATAAAATGTTGAAAAAATAAAAGTTTATGATTTTTGTTATTCCAAGAATTTGAAAAATATACTACGAAGAAAGACACATCACTTAATCTGTATAAAAATAAGTGATATTAGTTTTAATTATTTATTATCTGCAAAATTAAGTATATGTAATTGTTATAAATACGTAATTATTCAAAAAAGCTGGTTAAAAAGGAATTTTCTATGCATATGCTAAATCTTTACCGAAATTAAATGCTATAGTTAATTAACATTTATAGTTTTGTTTTGATTTGTAAAGAAAATTGTTTGGCATTAAAAATAAATATATTTACCTGCAGAACTGCAATTGCAGATGTTACTTAGGCCATAGTCAACCACTGAATGTTGCCACCTCTTCCTCCTTCTCACGATACCTACTGTTATTGAATCAGATAAACACATAATTAAAAAAAATATAAGAAAAGCAGACCATGACACCTTCTTTGTAGATTAGAGAGCTAGTGTGATTGTTTCTTTCAGAGGCTTAACCATCTGTACAACTTTCTGAAACCAACCAATCAAACAAAAACCAAAGCATATCACCACACTGCTTCGCGGAGGAATCCAATATTTTTTATTAAAACACGAAAAAACTCACTCGGGGAATATAAAAGGAGGGCATATCATTGCTAGAGCCAAGGCCAATCATGGGCAAGGAGTTCTCGAATCCTCTTTGTATCAAGCTTCTTCTTTTAATCCAACAGAATCATTGAAAGTCTCAGTTTAAAAATAATAAAAGTATCCATCGAATATCAAAATGCTATATATGTGAAAGCTAATATATCATGAGATAATCAAAAAGCTCTTCTCTCAAAAACCCATATCAGCAGAGACATGTCTGCGTTTTGATAACCCTAATTCTTCATAGTTATTAACGATTCTACACAAGGAAATAAGTAGAATATAATATAAAATAATAATGGGTAGTGATGTCGCGTTGTGGGAAAATCTTTACGTATAAACGAATCTTCGGCGATTGATCACAAAAAGATTGCATTACCATTGGTTAAATTTATTGGGTGAATTTTCTTTTTTTTTTAATCAGAAAATAACATAATGGCATTCTCTTGTAAATAACTCAAAAAATCAAGGGCAGAATCCTAGGAGGGATTCTGCTTTAATAGTATAGATACCCAAAACATCAAACATGCCAACTTTTCTACAACTTCCCTGTTCGGTTCATTAAATAAAATGTTTGTGTACTTTAATTAATATGTTTGTTTCTTTTTATGTTTTTCATTTCTATCTTTCATTTTTTTTCATAATAATTTGAAATTATATATTGGGTATCTTTTTATTTTCAAATAAAATTTAGTATTACTCTTTTATGTTTTCAGTTTAAAAATTATTTTTAATGTTTTAAAAATTATTATATGTTTTAACATTATTAAATTATATAATTATTAAGATACAAGTTCTATATCCTCCCACTTATTCTAGTACTAATTATTACTAAACTTCACATCTTATATTATTTTATTAATTTTTCACACCTAAGATATATCTCTTCACTTATTCCATTAAGGATGTTCTAAGAGATGTTGCCGTCACACCCAATAAATAAAATAGAATATTGTTACCATTTCATGGCTTTTAATGCTAACTCGTTTAATTACTATCTGGATTTGTGTTAAATTGTACAAGTTTCACATTTGGTGGTATATAGTGGTTGAGACTTTCCAAAAAGTTTGAAGAACTTTTTTTTTTTTTTTTTTGAGAAAGGGCTTTGCTTTTTAACTTAAACGGCCCAAAGGGCAATAATACAGAGTTTACCCAATTAGAAAGTTAACAAAATGAAACACGGGCCTAGCCCAATGAGAAATGCTACTGAACCAGTAATGAAGCGTGATGGATATTCTTGGAGCTCAAGAGTCGTCGATATTGTCGAGATCAGCGATCAGCCATCAAACCAGAGTTGGAGCATCTGAGATGAGAGGATGGCGTTCTGGTCCCTGAAGCTGGAGATCCGGTTCCGTATCAGGGCGTCGGCCTGTTTCGCTAGAGAGGAGGATGGTCTGAATTCGTGGCGATGGATTCTATTGTTTCTCTCTGTCCAGAGTAGATAGATCGCAGCCTGCCATGCGAGGATGATGAGAAGACGATGATGCTTAGGGAGAGTTGAAGCTACTAGTAGATGAAGTCCAGTGCCCCAATCCCTTGATGGAGACCAGTGCGCCTTTGTTGCCAATTCCGACCAAAGATCCCACGAGTAGGAGCATTGGAAATAGAGGTGATCTCTTGTCTCCGCAAAACCAGTGCAAAAGCCACATGCAGCTACGTGATGTTCATGAACCGGTCACCGGTGAACGAATAATAAGAACGGTAAAAATAGTACTATGAGTTAAGGGCCTTGGCCACAAAGAAATCGTCGACGTCATTTTACTCATCGGAGTAGGAACCCTCAAAGAGTCAAAGTGGAAATAGTAATAGTTAAAATTAAAAAACGATGGAAATATTTTTTAAAAACGTTTCTATTTTTTTTATTAAAGTATATTTAAGAATAAGAGGAACATGGCCTTCCATTATATCAATGACCTTCGAGAAAAACACCATTTCTCCCACTTAGAGAGAGATAGAGAGATAGTTCTTCACAGGCTCATAGCAACTAGAGAAAGGATCCAAAGGGATCGCATTGATCCTAATTAAGCTGAATTTATTCCCAAATAATTGTTATATTTTTCTCAATCTAAAGACTAAAGATACAAAAAGTCCCAAAAATCTGCTTCGTTTTCAGGATCATGCGATCTCTTTGGCTTCATCCTTTGGTTGCTTCCATTTTGGTCAAAGTGTTTCACTGCCGGGTAAGTTTCAAAGATTTTGGATACATGCCAAGAACAGAAGATTTGTTTATGTAAATTGTCTTTTTGAGAACTAAGATTTGTAGTTTACAAAAAAAAAAGATTTGTTGTTATTATCCTATAATAAAAACACATGTCATGTATATATCCTATATATTAAAAGAGAAATATGTTGGTTCACTAAACATATATTATATACTTTTCATTAAACTAACCATGAAATTAATTAACAATCTACAATTATTATTTTTCCTTCTTTCTTAAATAAAACTAAGAAATCATCAAAATCAAATAAAATATACATATTTAACAATTAATGAATAATAAAGATTTGATAACAATTAACTTTAGACCATTTGTGTCGATATTTAAAAATGATTAATTTAGATTTTTTTTAACACAACTATAAGTATAACTATAGTACTGAAAACTTTGTTTTTTAATATTGTGTAACAAACTACATCTACCAAAACTATTTATTGTTATAAAGTAGAGAAGAGAATAGAGGAATTAGTGTGTATTATTTCAAGAGTAATGAATCATTTATATAGGATTACAATAGCTTGGAGATAAAGTCTAACTTCGGAAAAGGAACAAGTATATTTAAGATTTGCCATAATGACATCATTACAATATTTATAACATTTATAACGATGAAAAATGGGTGAAATCCAATGTGGCGGGTATTTTTCAATCATTATCATGTTTCTTTTTTCTTTGTTATTCTTTTTAGACAAAATAAAAATGTCTACCTAGAGATTTTTTGTTACTCGAATATGCCATAGCATTGTTTTCAGTTTCTAAGAAATGACTATCAGGCTCATTAAAAGAAAACATGGCACATTTTTATGAATATTTTGACTGACAAAAATATTACCAGAATATTCTAAGAAAATTATGATGAAATACCGAGAAAATTCAATAATAGAATATCGTTGATATATTATCGGACCAAATCCGACGAAACACTGACAAAGTAGACTTTGTTAGATTTTTCTGAGCGAATTCCAAGAAAATACCGAAGAATATGAATTTGTCAGATTTTTGTTGGAAAATACTATGAAATTCTGACGAATATTATCTGTTTGACAATATTTCTTAAAATGATTTAATATTCAAAAATTTGGTTATTCCATCGGTAAATTCAGATGGAATTGCACGAAAAGCTTATATACTGAAATTTCGTTTGGGGTTTCATTTCCTCAGAACTCTGTCGGGTATCTAAAATCACATAAATACATATTAAGTATCTAATGTGATTTTGTGATTTTACAACTTATAAAATCTTCTACGGATGTATCAGCGGATACATAACATCTCCCATAAACATTTATATACTTAAAGAACATATGTAGGTAATCCAAATTACAATATCGATTTTTTTGAAATATAATATCATATAAAGTATAAACATTTATATACTTAACCATGCATATAACTTTTTCTAAATCATCAAATATTTATTAAAGTTTATTATAATTTAATCTTCTCATGTTTTGAAATCCCAATCCTCTTTTCGTCAAAATATTCATGTTTTGAAGCTGTTAGACTCATCTCCGTTGACTCCAAGAACTTTCATGTGTTTGCTGATGTTTGAATGTCTTTTATCATTTGTTTAATGTTGTAACCTTTTATAACAAAAAGAAAAAGAAAAAACATAACTTGTAGGGTCTAACTGGTGACCAAGGAATGAAGAGGAATAATGCATTCCTTAATGTTCCTAACAAATTTTATCATTCATTAGGAATAGTCATTCCTTTTCATTCCTTCTCATTCCTTTTATTGTAGAGAATTAAAGAACAAATTTATTCCTCACCAAATTTGATATGGAATAACCGTTCCTCATCATTCCCATAATTTTATTCCCATCAATTCTTTTCCTTTTTGTTCCTACTATTCCCGAGATGGTCACCAGTTACACCTGTAGTCTCCTCTTTCAAACGCAAAAACATGTCTGAACAAGGTTAAAAAAAAAAACATGTCTGAACAAAAAAAAAATCGCAAAAACATGTATGTAGACATTTTCTAAGGCTTTGGTTAGATCTCATCTATTATTTGATATGAGCCCATCAGTCATAATTGACTCCGGCTCAGTGTAATGTTTTGTTAACTTCAGTAAACAGTCATTGTTGGGTCAAGCTTTATTCTTATTTAGGCCCCACAATATAAGAAAGCCCATATATAGGCCCAATAGATCCACGTATATATAATGTTTGACCTGATAACTGAAAGCTAGGGTTTTTCTCTGTAATTCGCTCGCCGGCATAAAAAGTGGAGGCAAGGAGGAGGAAGAAGACATAGTAGCATCAGGATTGAAAATGAAGGGACGCCAAGGAGAGAGAGTTAGGTAATTATCCTTTCGAATATGAACTGACTTATCTCTGTTATGTTAATCAAGGCTTTGTCATTCGTCTGACAAAATCAATGTGTGTTTGCTGTTTTTTTTTTGCAGATTGTATGTTCGCGGAACAGTCCTCGGCTACAAGAGGTACTTTTGATTCCCCCTCTGAGGCTTTGAGAACTCTATGTTGCAAAATGTGGTGGGAGATTGTATTGTACTGCTCATAATAGTGTCTTTATGTGTGTTTACTATAGTCTGTTTGCTCTCGTGTGTTCAAAATTGTCTTTAAAATTGCGCCTTTTGTTTCTGGTTCTAGCTAATGCAGTCCATTGAATTTATAAGCAGTTGTTTGATCATGTATATAGTGAATTTTTCGTAGCTTGATTACTTATTAGTGAGTGAATTTTCAGGTCGAAGTCAAACCAATACCCCAACACTTCTCTGATCCAGATTGAAGGTGTCAACACTACGGAGGAGGTGACGTGGTACAAGGGAAAGAGGATGGCTTACATCTACAAGGCGAAGACAAAGAAGAACGGTTCCCACTACCGTTGCATCTGGGGCAAAGTCGCTAGGCCTCATGGTAACAGCGGTGTTGTCCGTGCCAAGTTCACTTCAAACCTACCACCAAAGTCAATGGTAAACTTCATTTCTTCTTTTGAACATGTATTCGTTTTCTTCTTTTTTTTTATGTGCTGTGGAGTTTGTGACTAATGCTATGTATTCTTATGTGTTACTTTTAGGGAGCTAGAGTCAGAGTGTTCATGTACCCCAGCAACATATGAGGTAAATTACTATACAGTATACATCCATCTTTTTATATTACCATCGGAGATTAGTTTAGGTTGTAGCAGTTTTTGTTTTATTCCATGTTTGTATGTATCCCAGGGTTCTCTGGATCAGCATAGATCCTGATTTGTTTTCATGACTGCAGGAGGGTAGATTCGGGACCTGGGATTCATTTCCCAAGTATCAGAAGGAAGCTCCCATCATCATTTCTCATATAGTTTATCCTTTAATTCACATTTTGTCTTAAACTCTCTTGTCGGTTTTGTTCATCTCTAGACGAATTAAAACATTATTTTTGATGGAATTCGAGCTGAAAAAGAATTATCCTAATATAGAGTTCTTTTTTTTTTGTTTTCTCTACTAAGATTCAATTTATATCCTTTTTTCTCAATATATTCCTCAAAAGAAATCCTTTTTATCTATACCAAAAAATTATTGAATAAATTAAAGTTCGTCAAATCGAAGCTCCAAAACTTTTATCATGGTACATATTACTACTCATCAAAACTGAAACATTCTTTTGCAACACACGCTCCCTAGACGTCGCATATTTTATATATTTTACTGGGAACTTTTTCCATTTCTAGTAACGGTAAAGCGTATTAAAATTCAATTTTGGTACACGAAAATGCTGGAATCTAATAATAAGGAGAGACTATAAAAATCATCATATTTGTGTGAACGAAAGTGCAGGAATCTAATAACAAATACCTAAAATATATATTTTGATTTCGAGTAAACAACAGTTGTAGTTTTCATTCACCTAATTTTGGAATTTTAGAAAATAGAAGATAGTAGTCCAGGAGAATAAACAGGTAAGTAATCACTTTATTTGGTAAAAAAATACAGAAAGATAAGAACACAGGTTTTGTTGTTAACATTCTGTAATTAATTAAGAGGATTTAGACAAAAAGCCAAAAAGTGGAACCCCACTGTCTGTCTCCTCCTCCAGCAAATAAAAACCATAAAAAGGCGAGTCCGATTTTTACTCAAATCTCCCATCATTTTTATTCTTCCTTCATCGCTTTGATCGTCGTCACACAGATCTTCCATTCTCGTAAGATTTTATCGCAAAAGCTCTCTTCTTTACTAAGTTTTGACTTTTGCCTTCTCTCAATCGATTTTGTGATTCTTCTTTTTGGGTATGTTTTGTAGTTTTTGTGCCTTGGAGGATCAGATCTTGGAAGGTCCTCAGCTCAAGGAGAGGTAAAAGATCCATCCATCCTTTATAACAATTCCTGTCAAGGGCTCATTCTCTATGGATCTCATACATACAATCATTTTTTCAATGATCAAACGGATCGAGCTTGATTTTTTTGAGGATTTTGAATCTTTTAAAGGAGAAGAAGAAGGAGAGTAAAGGGAGAGACTTTTGAAGGATGTCTTCTTTCACAGGAACTCAGCAGAAATGCAAGGCTTGCGAGAAGACGGTGTACCCTGTGGAGCTTCTCTCAGCTGATGGTGTTAGCTATCACAAGTCTTGCTTCAAATGCACTCACTGCAAATCCAGGCTTCAGGTATCTTCTTTCTCTTTCCATCTCTCTGTTGCTACTTTTGGGCTGCAGGATTGAGTTTACTAAATGATCCGTTGTGTCTCTGTTTGATGCGTTTAAAGTTTCAACACCTACAGTTTTTGATAAAAGTGAATGTCCTTTTACAGCTGAGTAGATACTCATCAATGGAAGGTGTGTTGTACTGTAAGCCTCATTATGAGCAGCTTTTCAAGGAGTCTGGTAGCTTCACCAAGAACTTTCAGTCACGTATGTAGTTCTCTTCTTCCTGCTTTTCCATTTAATTTCCTTGTGCCTCTCCTATTAATTTGTTTTGGCACTTTTCTTTACCCACAGCTGTTAAACCGGCGGCTGAGAAATCAAGTCCTGAGCTGGTAAATGTTTCTCTATCTGGTTTTCGCTGAAGCTCTTTAGCTACATTACTCAGATTGAACTTCTCATTTTATATTTGTTTTCTTGGTTTGTTTCTCAGACAAGGACCCCTAGCCGAGTTGCTGGTATGTTCTCAGGCACACAAGAAAAATGCGCCACTTGCAGTAAAACTGTGTATCCTATCGAAAAGGTTAAATATTTAATCTCTTCCCTCTTGCATTTTTCCATTAACTTAACTCTAGAATAATCTGTATGTCTATGCATCTCTTGTTTGATACAATTACATTAAAGCTTAAACTTTGATCTTTTGCAATGATCCTCCCATGCTTTCTCTTTCATCCCTAGAAACATTGATTCTTGTTACTCTTGTTTGCGGGGCATGTGCTTGGTTCTCTTAGCACCACCTTAGTAGACAATATAATCTTCTTTCTTTGGTGAAATATTGACAACATGACTCTCTTTGGTCCACAAAACTTGCAGGTAACAGTGGAGAGCCAGACATATCACAAGTCCTGCTTCAAGTGCTCACACGGAGGCTGCCCTATCTCGCCATCAAACTACGCAGCTCTTGAAGGGATCCTCTACTGCAAGCACCATTTCGCTCAGCTTTTCAAGGAAAAGGGAAGTTACAACCACTTGATCAAATCTGCTTCCATCAAACGCTCTGCGGCAGCCGCAGTCGCTGCCGGTACACCTGCAGCCGCCGTTCCTGAATCTTAAAAAACTCAAATAATCCTCTCTCCTCTCTAGTCTAAATTGAAACTTCAATGCCAAACTGATTCAGTTTGTTTTCTCATTTTGTGTCTTTGTGTATGAGTGTGTAATCTATCCTTTGATGCTCTTTGCTTCCATTAATCTCTCCTAAAGCTTGTTTGTTGTCGTGATTTGGTATCTCTATTAAAAAAAACTGAGACTTTCCTTTTTCGAATCCTTCAGTTTCAGTAATGCACTTAAGTTGAAAGCCACTGAAGCATTTAGAGGGTTTAGTTGAAAACGTCTTACTTTTGGTCAAACATAAAACTTCTGAGCCAGTTAAGAGGGTTTACACCGTATGACTTTCGGTCAAACATCTACGCTACGAAGATAGAAGACACGTGTACTGCCGTCAACGTATGATGTTACGGATAAGTCCACAGTATCAAATATAGACTGCACCGCACTGAATCTCTAACTCCTCTAACAGAATCCTCCCGCCAATTCTCACACTACTTCTTCTTCTTCAACCTCTCGTCTCTTTCTCTCTCTCTGTTCCAAGAAAGTAAGCGAGTGAAGAAAATGAATCCTCCCGTCGCGATTTATCTCCTCCTCCTCCTCGTCATCTCCGTCGCTACCCCGCCGCCATCCTCCGCCACGACGATCGGAGTCACATACTCAACACCGACGTCAATCTCCACCACCTCCGCCGCGGCTCTCTCCCCCGACAGAATCGCCGCGAAAGTCGTCTCCATGAAAATCCCGGCGGTTAGACTCCTCGACTCGAGCCCCTCGATGATCCGCGCCTTCGCGTACACAAACGTCTCCCTCTTCCTCTCCGTCCCCAACCCCCTCGTCCCCCTCCTCGCCTCCAACCGCTCCCTCGCGATGCGCTGGTGCTACCGCCACGTCCTCCCTTTCTACCCGCGCACGAGGATCTCAATCATCTCCGTCGGAAACGACGTCGTCTCCTACTCCCCCGACGTCTCCCCGTTCCTCCTCCGCGCGATGCAGAACGTCCACCTCTCCCTCGCCGACCTGAGAATCTACAAGATCTCGGTTTCAACCACTTTCTCCTTCTTCAACGTCGTCCCCACGGCTTTCCCTCCTTCCTCCGCGCAGTTCCAAGAACCCACCGGGGAAGTCATCATCCGCCCGATACTCCAGTTCTTGGAAAGGACCAACTCCTCGTTCTTGATCAACCTCTTCCCTTACAACGTCTACCGCTCGATCTTCTCGATTCCGGTGGGTTTCGCTCTGTTCGAGGAAGGTCCTTTCAACTTCAGAGACGATCTCACCACGGGGGTGAGGTACCGCAACTTGTTCGATATGATGGTCGACGCTGTGATCAGCTCCATGGCTGTGATGGGACACGAGAATCTCCCCGTGATTGTGGCGGAGACTGGTTGGCCTAGCTCAGGGATCGATGCTGGTGAGGTTGATGCGACGTTGCTGTATAGCGAGATGTTCTTGAAAGCTCTGTTGGGGCACCTGAGAAGTGGAGTTGGGACGCCGTTGAGGAAAGAAGGTGTTGCGGAGGTTTATGTCTTTGAGCTTGTTGAGAAAGAGGCTAAGCAAGGGATCAGGAACTGGGGGCTTTTGCATCATAACATGACTAGCAAGTACAGCTTTGAGTTCTCCGGTGGTGGTGGAGGGAAAGGAAGAAGATTCATGGAGGTTTTGGTTGGGCTCTTTGTTGAGGTGGTGATGCTTTGTCTGTTGGTGTAAACGAGAGGTACTTACTCTCTCTGATGCTTTTTTGATGCTTAAGTTCAGAAACTAGAGGTTAGTTGTTTGGTTTGTGATGAAAGTGTTTGAAGTTGAATATCGATATGTACAATGATGAAACCTTTTTAGGTTATGTAGAGAGTGTTTGGATTAGTTCGTTAGGGTCATAAACATATATAGAAACTACAGAAGACATTGAGGCAATTGTGAGTGTATTTTTTTTACTAATTCTGAGATTGATGATCATTGGCAGATAAATATGCTCATCAAGTCCAGTGAAGTTGCAGCACACCAAGATTCATTTGACAGAGCAACCATGTCTTGTATTCTTAGCTTGTGTTTCTGCGGGTTTTTTTTCTTCAGTATACTTCCCCAAATAAACATTGTCTTTGTTATATGAACTGTAAAGAGAATTAAAAAAAAAACAAAGGTTTATTCATATGGACCAATGGAATTGAATACCTTGGATGCAGTATATCTCTTTTGCCTCATGTATTATAACGCATTGTGGATATTCATGCTAGAGTTATTTGAAATCCTCATAGATAGATAGCCACACCACTTTAGGTATGCAACCAAAAAGTAAGCGTTGAAATTTCTAACTGGTTTTGTTTGAGGAGAGAGCTTGGAAACTTGCAACTTTACTTTTGTTTCCACCACTCTTTTGTCTTTGTTTCAGTCATGTTTTGCTTAGTTGTTTCAGAATTTTTACTTTTTCAAACAAATTCAAGTTTGTTTAGTTTTTTCTCATAAACTATATGAATATGTTACTTTCTATTAATTCAAGTGACCAACTGTAAAGTGGGGTTTAAGCCGTCTAGGTACTTAGATCTGAGACAAACCTTACTAAACCAATATGTCTAATACAGTAATACTACACCGCTATTAAATTTTACAAGAGCTGATCAAACATTTTTCATAACCTAGATCGAATAATCAAGACACGAAACGTGTGCCGTTTGCGTCTACCGAACAAATTCCCTGACAACACTACAATTGGGAAATAAAATATCATAAACTACACAAATAAAATCAATTGTATTATGTTTTCAACGTTCTTGGAGATTAGGAATCAGGTGGCGTAATAGAACTTTCAATGTCCATATTTGGGAGAGATGTTAGAGCATAATTGTATTATTTTTACCATTTTTTAAATGAATCAAACGTTGACAGAAAAATGAGTAAACATAAAACGATTCAGTCTGCAAGGAACATTATTTTCATGTCTTTTTCTCCGAAAGTTCACCAGAATAGTTCTTTTAAGTTATCCTACTTAAATAATAACAATAAAATTCAAAATATTGAGACATTGACCGGATGAAATTAATATAAATAGAGTCTATAATTAGCAAACGCAAACATATCTTGTTCTTCTTTGCTAGTGATAAACAACAAAATGGCAATGTGCAAATCAATTAAACCAATGACTCAACTGTTACTATTACTACTAGCGGTTCATATGCATATCCAAACCGTTGGTTCAACCACCGAGACATCTGCCTCACACGCCAATCGGAAAGATAGTGGAAATAAAACGTCTTCTGAGGTTGCTTTTCCCCTTTGGCGGCGAGAGCTTAGAAGCGGTGGAGGTGGAGGTCGTGGTGGTGGAGGCGGCAGCAGCGGAGGTCGTGGAGGTGGAAGCCGTGGTGGTGGAAGTAACGGAGGGAGTGGTACCAGCGGTAAAAGCAGCGGTGACTGCCTCAAGCCATTTGGGCTCTTCAATAGCCTATTATTCATCGGTATATTAGGCTATTTGGTTGGTGTGTGCTAGAACGTTCTGAAATGTCTTTTAGCTTCTTTTAAAAGTAAATATTGTATATACATTTTGCTTTTGTGTTTGGTAACATTGAAGCTAAATTTGCAGTACTCATTTTGTATCTTGTTTGTTCTTGTATTATGTAATAGCCAAATAGGCTAATACAGTAATACTATTGTATATAGCGTGCGTCAAACGCAAACGTTTGTGATGGCCTCATTACGAAATGTCAAATGCTGTAGATGCAAAACCGCTGATTTTTGATTGTTTGGGATTGATTTTGGTAGAGAAAAACATTGTGACTTTGTATGAATGTTATCATTATGGGCTAAAAGTTCATTGACCAATCCGGTTCAGGACGAGTTGACCTATAATTATTGGGTTCATTTTCATATGAATATTTTGCGTATCCACTCGGTTTGGAGCTAAGCCCGGTCAAGTCTTGAAAGGTCAGATATCAATATCATACCAATTTTTAAATTCTATATTGTGTTTAATAATGGACCAAATTTAAGTTTGAATTTATTCTTCAGAGTTATCTTTGAAAATATGTTGATCAAATCCGCAGTGTATGCACATTTTCACAAAATGCAAACGGTAAATAGAATAAAAATAAGATCATCAAACATTTCTTAAATATTTGAACATTTCTACTCTTTTGTTTTTCTATTCATTACAAATATGAGTTTGAACAGTAAATCAGAGTGGCGCAGCGGAAGCGTTGTGGGCCCATAACCCACAGGTCCCAGGATCGAAACCTGGCTCTGATATATCACACTTTTTTTTTAATTTGACGGTTAAGGGCATAACGGAACCGAAATCTAGTTCGCGATTGGACCGTACCGGTCTTTATGATATAATCCCAGAATGATAGAACCGACCATAACCACACAAAAAAATGAATGATGGCAAATCAAAGCCTTAGCGAATCTCTTTGCCTCACTCACTCTCACTGCCCAATCGTCCATCACCAGAGCCATAATCATATCTTCTCAGACTGCCACGTGTCAGTCTCAGCGTTTACCATCCTTTATCTTCTCCAAGACAACTTGAGTTTGGTTTCTTGTCTCCACCATTATCCTCTGTATAGAGCTCTGTGCTTCTTCTTTTTCTTTCATCAACCTCTTCAGAAACATTATCAATGGAGACTAGCGTCACGTGCTTCTCACATGGGATCCTCCTCCCACGCGTTTCTTCTCAACGTTCCCCCACTTTGGTTTCTTCCTTCTCAACATCATCCACCTTCAAGGTTAGTATACATATGACGAGTTCACACACACAACACACGGCACATGTGTGAGTACAGAGGAGAATGGGTTCACTGAATCACTGCTAGACTACTGAGTGTGATAACTTATTTTTTTTATGAGCAGGGTCTGAAGTCAAGCTCAATCTTTGGAGATTCACTCCGAGTAGCACCAAGATCGCAGTTGAAAGCCACAAAGACCAAGAACAATGGTGCTTCATCTGTGACCAAATGTGAAATTGGTCAAAGCTTGGTAAGGCTCGATCTTTATTTCAAATATTGTGATGAAGATACAATCTTTGAGTGAATGTTAGTGTGTGTGTGTGTATAGGAAGAGTTTTTGACACAAGCAACTCCAGACAAGGGATTGAGAACTTTGCTGATGTGTATGGGAGAAGCATTGAGGACAATAGCTTTCAAAGTTAGGACAGCTTCCTGTGGTGGAACAGCTTGTGTTAACTCCTTTGGCGATGAACAACTCGCTGTTGACATGCTCGCTGATAAGCTTCTCTTTGAGGTATTGTTTCATTACAGTTTTCAATAACTTGTTTCTCAAGTTTCGTTTCTCGGAAGTAATCATTAGGGATTGGTTTCTGTGTTTGGTTGGTTTTTATAGGCTTTGCAATACTCGCATGTGTGTAAGTACGCATGCTCTGAAGAAGTACCTGAGCTTCAAGACATGGGAGGCCCAGTGGAAGGTGGGTTTAGTGTGGCGTTTGATCCACTGGATGGATCCAGCATTGTGGATACAAACTTCACTGTGGGAACGATCTTTGGGGTTTGGCCTGGTGACAAGTTAACAGGAGTCACAGGAGGAGATCAAGTGGCTGCAGCCATGGGAATCTATGGTCCAAGAACCACCTATGTTGTGGCTATTAAAGGGTTTCCAGGAACTCATGAGTTCTTGCTTCTTGATGAAGGTAGGTTTTGAAAGATTTAACTCTCTGGTAGCTTTAGACTAAGGTCAATATGTATCTCAGGGAAATGGCAGCATGTTAAGGAGACAACAGAGATTAATGAAGGGAAGATGTTCTCACCTGGAAACTTGAGAGCCACGTTTGACAACTCTGAATACAGCAAGGTTCTTTCTTTTGTTCTGCTTTAATCCTACTCACTAATTTACACAAATTTTCTGAATGTTTTTCTTATTGTTCTACATTACTGTTATTGTAAAAATCAGCTGATTGATTACTATGTGAAAGAGAAGTACACACTGCGATACACCGGAGGAATGGTTCCTGACGTTAACCAGGTTTGTTCCTTTTTGGCACTTGGAACATGTATGACCGGTTCTAAGCACAACTGGATGAAACATTAGCATTGGTCTCCACATAACCTCAAAATTGTGTCTATTTTTTAATTAACTTTAACATGTTATGGCCCTTTATATCTCAAATCCTAAGTGATTTTCTTTTTAATGGCATGCAGATTATTGTGAAGGAGAAAGGAATCTTCACGAACGTGACTTCGCCTACGGCTAAGGCAAAGTTGAGGCTGTTGTTCGAAGTGGCTCCTCTTGGCCTGCTCATTGAGAATGCTGGTGGGTTCAGCAGTGATGGACACAGCTCTGTGCTTGACAAGACCATCGTCAACCTCGACGATAGAACTCAAGTTGCTTATGGTTCAAAGAACGAGATCATTCGCTTCGAAGAAACCCTTTACGGAACTTCAAGACTCAAGACTGCTCCCGTTGGAGTTACTGCTTAGAACTCCCTTTTTAAATATAAACTGCAAGCATGTTGATTTCTCCTTTTTTCCAAAAAAAAAACGGATAATGTATGTACTTTTGCTATTGGGGTTATATATATGAGAAGCAACAAAACCATCAGCAATGGTTTTTATATCCACAACGTCCATATGCGACATAGAAAATATTTTTGGAGATTTGATAAAAGAAAAATTGTGAAAAGGTTTAATAAAATTACACACAAAATAATTTATAATGTTCTAAGTTAGATAATCTGAAATGAAAAAATGGAAATGTAAAACGAATTGAAATAAAAAAAATGGAAAGAAATTTTTTATTTAAAGCTATGTTTGTTGATTTTACATTTTTGTCAACCAAGCTATGTTTGTTGATGTTATGCAATTTGTTTTTGTTTTAAATTTAAAAACGTTTTTGTGGCATTTTAAGTTTTCTCCGAAACAAATTCCTTGAGTGATAAAAGTCAGATAAAAAACACGAGTTGGGCCAAAACTATGAAAAGCCCATTTAAACCCAAATAACTTTTAAATAACAAAACTCCTCCTCATTGACTCTTCCTTCTTCTTCTTCCACCTCTAACACAGAAGAGCTGAGCTTCAATCGATGAGATCAGTACAGAAAAAGTAGAAGAAAACGATGAGGAGACTCCTCATCAAGAAGAATCCAGTCTTCTTCCTACTTCTCCTCATCGCTACTTCTTCCTTAACTATCCTCATCTTCTCTTTACTCCGATTACCGGAATCACCTCCGATCATCACCACCGGGAAACTCAGAGCCGATCTCTCCAACGAACTTGGATTCTTCGGGAACATGATGGTCGAAATGCTCCCTGAAGATCTAACTTTCACTGCCTTCGTACCTTCAGAAAAAGCATTCAATCGAGATCTGGGGATGACGAAACCGAACAACACAAGTAAATCAAAACCCCTCGAGGACGAGGACAACACATACGCCGTCGTATCGAGGATCTTGGGTTTCGCCGTGGTACCGTATAGAGTGGAGGAGGGAGACGTAGGGAAAGACGAAACGGCGTCGTACGAGTCGTTGAGTGGTTTCGCGTTGAAGATTTGGAGGAAGAGTGGTGGTGGAGGGCTTGTGGTGAATGGCGTGGAGACTGAGAAGATGGGGTTGAAGAGAGGGAAGGTAACCGTTCACGTTATGGATGGTGTGATAATGGATTCTGATTTCGCACAGTCTGTTGCTTCTTCTTCTGATTCACAAGACGAAGATGAACCTGAGCCATAGAGAAAGAAGAAATCCTTTGTAGTTTGTTGTAATATAGACAAAATTCTTTAAAATGTAATAATACTCCCCAATGTTTCATATTAATTGTATTGCGACAATAGACAGAGACGTTTCTTTATAACTTTGTGATAAGGATTTGAGAAAGAAGAAGATCAAACCTTTGTATTGCGACAGTAGACAGAGACTTTTCTTTTCTTTGTAACTTTGTGATCTTTATTTCAGGATTTGAGAAAGAAAGAAGACCAAATCTTTGTATTGCGACAGTAGACAGAGGGGGACGTTGCTTTGTAATTTAGCAGTGTTGGGACGAAATTAACCTTAGGTGTAGTGTCGGATTCGGTAGATTATTGGTTAGAACTTTATGATGACTAGAAAAATTGTTTACTAGTTTTTTTTTTTTTTTTTCTTTTACTAGTTTCTGAAGTAAAACTTAAACTCAGCTAAACATCTCTTCTATTTTTCCAAATAATTCACTTTAGCATCAGTTTTTTTTGTTTCCTTTTTAGAGCATATTCAACTCATCTTTACAATATAGAAATTACTATTATATCTTTTATTTAATAGGAAATAACACTGTTTTATCTTAAAAACATACATGAAAGTGATTTTATTTTTATTTTGAAAAACAATATCAAAATAAATTGTAAGTTTAAAAAAAAAAGAAAAAATTGTAAACCGCCACATTTTAACATGAGACAACAGTTTACGACGTCTCGATCAAAAAAGACAGTTTACGACGTCAACAATGACTCGGGACCGTCGTGGTTAATGAAGCTAACAGTAACGCTTTAAATCCTTACACGTGGCAGAAACTTCTCTCTTACCGTGCGCCTCGCCGCACCAGATAACTCCGTCGTCTCTGATCTGCGATCTTAAGTCGCCGCGATGACCCCCCCCCCCCCCCCAAATAAAAAACAACAAAACTCCTTCTGAGAAGGAAAGACTGAGTCGACTCGCTCTTCAACACGGTTTGACCTAAACTCATCTCCCTCTTCTTCAAAACCATACGCATCTGGATGACCTCAAACTTATCTTCTTCTCGTTAATTTTCAGATGGGAGGAGGAGACGTTTCTAAAGAGATGGGAACTTGCTCGTTAGCGTATCGCCGCGGAGATCACAAGCTACGCAAGTTCGTTACGGCGAGGAGCGCCAAGTTCCTCCTACTCTCCTGCATCGCCTTCGCACTGATCACACTCGCTTGCCGATCTCCCCGGCCTTGGTTCAACACTTCAATCGCCGTCGCGGATCAGATCTCTAGATCAAGGCGTGTGTCTTTAACCTTTTTTAACTGCAAAATCTTACTAAATTTTGGTTTATGATATATTAATAGGATTCTTATTTAGGAAACTAATCTTTTGACTTTTTTTTTTTATAATCTCTTCCAGGAAAGGTTACACGCTTTTGATGAACACATGGAAGAGATATGATCTGTTGAAGAAGTCTGTTTCGCACTACGCATCGTGTTCTAGGCTTGACTCTATCCACATTGTGTGGAGCGAGCCTAACCCTCCTTCGGAGTCTCTCAAGAAGTATCTCGAGAAGGTTGTGAAGAAGAAAGCTAGAGATGGGCATGAAGTCGAGCTTAGGTTTGACGTAAACAAAGAAGACAGTTTGAACAACAGGTTTAAAGAGATTCGAGACTTGAAAACAGACGCTGTGTTCTCCATTGATGATGATATTATATTCCCTTGTCACACGGTGGATTTCGCTTTCAATGTTTGGGAGAGTGCTCCGGAGACTATGGTTGGGTTCGTGCCTCGTGTCCATTGGCCTGAACAATCGGTATGTTATACGTGGGACTATCTCTCTTCCATTGTATAGGAAACAGTGTTATACGTGGGTGGAATAAGAAAGTTGAGTTGAATCTCTGCAGAATGGTAAAGCTGATTACTACACCTACAGTGGATGGTGGTCTGTTTGGTGGAGTGGTACATATAGCATGGTACTCTCAAAGGCAGCTTTCTTCCACAAAAAGTTCCTAACCCTTTACACGAACGACATGCCAGCATCTATTAGAGAATTCACTACCAAGAACAGGTTCCTTTATCTTTTTTTTTCTTTGTATCTCTGGTTGTTTTGTTATTGAAACACACCGCCTGAGCATATGATATGCATATAATTAATAACAGGAACTGTGAAGATATCGCAATGTCATTCCTCATCGCAAATGCTACAAACGCTCCTCCTATATGGGTTAAAGGTAATCTTTCAACAACTCTTGAGGTCATATGATTCTGATAACCTCTGAACATGAAGAGTGTATTTGGAATGTTTCTTGTAGGTAAGATATATGAAATAGGTTCAACAGGAATCAGTAGCATAGGAGGGCACACGGAGAAAAGAACACACTGCGTAAACCGGTTTGTAGCAGAGTTCGGAAGAATGCCACTTGTATACACGTCGATGAAAGCCGTGGATAGTCGCAGTTTATGGTTCTGGTGATTGCTCTTTCTCTTCCACTCTGGTTACTACTGCTCTTCACGTTCTAGCTTTAGTGTATTATGTACCCCTATTGTAACTTTTGTAACATTACTGTGAGAAAAGAAACTCTTTTTTTTATGCTAAAAATGAGTTATATATATTCATACACTGATCGTTACATGTTTCAAAAAAAAATTCAGTAGTGTTACAATATCTGTGGATAGTGTTTTTTTACTTTAGTCTGTGTCAGTGTCGGGAAACCAAATTGCTCCAGAACTCTCCTAGGAAAGTCTTTGCTGCGTCTAGGCTCGGGTAATACGTTGGCTCCATAAACACCTGAGTCAGCGAGTCACACATCTCGTGGTGACTCCCCGCCGTTATATTCGCGTTCGCCTCCGCGCTTCCCATCATTGCTGCCGCCAGCTTCTGGTACCCGAAGAAGAATCTCTTGGCTGCTGACTCAACCGCCTGCATCCCCTGGAGCAAATGTATCTTCTCGTACTCTGTCTTCGTCGAGTAAAGCTTCATCGCCGCCTCTTGCAACCTGGGACCTCCAGTGGGGTCCACCTCAACTTCGAGTACAGCTGGCACTTTCTGTCTGAGCTCTTTAGACATCTTGGCCATTTCTACTAGTCCCTTTGATCTGAAGCAAAAGGCATCGTTTAGTGATGTAGACTTGATCTTCAACTGTTTCTTGACCTTCAAGAAGTCTTCTGGATCCATCAGAATGTGTACATCCTCTATCTCACTCAGAAGGTTCCATATCGTCTCTAGCAAGTACACGTCGGAAGACGCTTTCTCGAACTCTCCCTCGTTGATTCTTGATTCGATCCGGTTTAGGAGATTCAGTGAAACGTGAATCCAAGATTCGAGAATCTGGTGAATCGTGTAGAGCGTTTGGTTCTCTTGATTCTCGATATGATCGGCGTAAGGGTTGTTCTTGAGGCTGTGTAGCTCTTCCGGGCGGCAAACGGCGTCGTATTGGAGATACGGTTTTCCGGCTAGGTTCGGTTCACCTAAACCGAGTGTATACTTACACCAACGCATTTCGTTCTCGACCGTACACAAGATCTTCTGACCAATGCTCTCCGTTGTCCGAAACGTGGCGATCTCCGACAGCAAGCTCGTTGAGCTCCAGGCATTGCTTACCGGTACGTGTTCGTCATCGTCTTCGCAGAGTGACGCGACGATCTTTATCTGGCTTGTGACGAGCGAGTCCAAACGTCGGGTCCACTCGCGGCGGTTGATGTACGGACGTGTGTCGGAAGCAATGGTCAAGATCAAACGGAAAGTGATCTCTATAGCCTGAAGAGCTGGTTTGAGAACCGGTTCGGTTGCCCATTTAGGGAAGTCGAGAGAGGACCAAAGGTTTTTGAGTTCCCGCAAACGGAGGTATAGTTCGTAAGCGGCGGCTGAGGATGAAGAGGATATTGGAGAAGAGACGGAGAGGTCAGAAGGCTCCGGAATGGTGACGTGGAGCTTCTTGGGAGATACCATCTTCCTCTCCAAATCCAAATCAGCCATCTTCTTGAAAATAAACGAGTTGGGTTTTGATGAATATATATATTAGCAATGAGACGATTATGCATTGTATATATAAGATATTATGAGACCATGTGAGAGGGAAACAGATAGGAAAAATGAAAAACACGTCATTGTGTGGAAAAATTTAACAAAGACAAAGATTTGAAAGTCAACGTACAACAACGGCTGTTTCTCTTATTTTTGTTCTCGTTGTTTTTGGAATGATGGAAACTTTCAATAGTGTATTCAAGTATACATTCAAGTATACGGTACGTTTTCCTATTCAAAATCTTTCTTCATATAGAAATGTTCTTTTCTCCTCATTTGAAACTTCTGTCATAGAGGATATGATCCATATGGATATGGCTATTTAACTAGACGAAACTAATCTTACGACTCATTAGATCATTTGGAGCAGGACTAATTGCATTGTTTTTCTATAGAATTAGTTGGGTTTTGAACCATGCATTTTTTATTATTAAAAACACCATAAAAGAGTACCAAAGTTTTAAATTTGTTGGGTTTCTTATGGTTATTATTTTAGAACAATGGATAAGATCTAGCGAGGTATGACTTATAATATGTCAAGTCTAGTGACCAGCGTAAGGAAATTGAAAAACCAAGCAAAATAAAATAAGAAGGCACATGAGGTTTGGTCGGAATCCCTTTCGATGGCGTTTAAGGACTTTGGGGAAAAAGAGTGGAACAAGTCCTAATAACTTTGGTCTCTCTTTATCCTGTTTCTTAATCCCCGTTTGTGTAACGTTCCAATTATAAATCTTTTTATTTTGTCGGTGTCATCGTTATTTATTACTTATTCACAAGGAAAATAGTTTGATTTGGTTATTGAAAACATTAATATTATATATCATCAACCTCAATCTTTGAAAGTTATATGTTCTTATCGTATCTACGTAAAAGGGGGACTTATCCTTGAAAATTATACAGCTAACCAGATTTTGTATTCCTAGTTTTTAATAATTAACTTTTGAGAAATGTATCCAACTAAACTCTATCACGTTTTTTTCTTTGTTATCTTTTGGTCATCCCTAACAAACTGGTCTATACCAACTAATTTAAAATATAACAGTCGAGTTTTCATAATTTTTTCATATCAAAACCTATTATAAGGATCAAGCAATTCGTATGGATACACTGATAGATAGTTGACTCTGAAGAAAATAAGAGTATGGTCCCGCAAATATACTTCAGTTGTAGAGTTTGAAGTGGTTTATGGTGCAGAAGTGGACACCTAACCTTTAAGTTTAGATCTCGCTTATAAATACCTATGTAAATAAGAGAAGATGTAATTCAGTAATTGGTTGGATTCTTAAGGAATGTAAAAGCAAAAGAAATTTTTATAATCATTTCTCGAAGGCACTTAGAAAACTACAGCAGAAGAAAATTAGTGACAGTAATTATTATTTTTTGAGTCAAACTAATGACATCCAACTGGTTAAAAGTAATTTTATGTTTATGTCGACAGTGAAAGTAATATATAGGTTTAGTTTATAAATAAAATATATATATACCTAATCACCCTGTAATTTCATAATTAATCAATAACACTAGAAGAAATCATACTCCCTCTATTTCAATTTATTTGATATTTAAGGTTTTGTCACATTTATTAAGAAAACACAAAATTTACTTTAATTTATATTTTTACAAAAAACATCATTAGCTAAAACAAATTCATCAACCAATTAAAATTACACTGTAAAAATATAAATAGTCATAAAAACTAAATAACTTTAAATTTTTGTATATTAAATTCATAAACATTACTTTAAACAAAACTTTAAAAAATCCTAAAATATAATAACTCATACTCCAAAATTTTGCATTTTCGAAGCTATAAAGAACTCCCACTCATTCACAGTAGCCGACTTTTCATGTTCAATCTTAATAAATTTAAATCAGTGATTAGACACTTATAGGTGAAAGAGAACAAATTAAATAGAGAAAGGAAATCGTTAGTATTGCTTAGCTGTTATGAACACTGAAGATAAGCCATCGACATCAGTTGTGGTGATATGATACGAATAGGAACGTATTCTATTCAACACCCAATATCGAACGTATTCCATTCATTACCCAATATCGAGGTTGGAGATCATCATATCGAACAACCAGCCACCTGTACTAAGATCTGTATATTGTGTAGTCGACATACAGTTCAACAATTCAGGATTTTATTATATACGCGTGCCTATAAGACATAACATGATGTCACACATTCCTCTGGTGACGTAGACCCTTTTTGTATTTTCATGTTTTATATGTAGACTAGGGTGAGATCCGCGCCCTGCGCGGAGTGAGTTTAGCCCTTTAAAAAAGAAATTAAAGTTTGAGGTTTTATGTTCCAACATTATGTATTTCATAAAATTAAAAAAATTCAGGAGCTGAAGTATTAAAATCTAAAAAATGTAATATAAACGGGCAGTACATAAGATGTTGAATTTTTTTTGAGAAATATTAAATGTTATTTTCTGCTCTGAATATATTATAGAGAATTATCTAGAATATAGAAATACATATTTTTAGAAAATGCGCAGGTCTCTATATACATGATATATTGGGCCTTATTGCCATTATTATCATTCTTGTATATATTGGTTTATATTTAGAAGAATTTGGTCTATATAATAATTATGTTTTGTTGTGACTTAATTCACAATTGTCTAAAATTATGAATAAATATTTTTTTCAGTGTAAAAAAAATCATATTACACTTAATTGGATAATAGCCTCTAATATAGCACGGTATACTTCCACTGTTTTTATGTTTAATATTATACTTGTTCGGTCAATTATAAATGTTATTGAAATATATATAACAAATTATATATGTATATAATTTCAGATTTATTTGATTTAAAAAGTAATTATGGGGAAAACCCAAGTTATAAATAAAAGTTTAAAATTAAAAGAAGTTGGAGAAGTTTGTGTGAGTACCCATTGCAAGAGAGTATAGCTAAAATGACCGTTTACGTTTGCTATGAGCATTTTTGGAAGGAGAAAGTCTATTTAAATCCCATAATACAGAATATTACATTGATATGGTTGACACAATTAACGACATTGCATGGCATGTGATTTGAATACACGATGCATAGTTACCATTATTTAACCCTTGTAATCAATCAATATTAATTATGTAATAGATACCCGGACATTAATATACAATAGGTAATATATTGATGCCATCGATTAGAATCAATCAATATATATATAGTTCCCTAATTACCATAGATTCTATTGTAAAAATCGGGACATAAATAATATTCAAAATAGGAATGTCGTGTGTTTTTAAAAATATCATTATTTAGCTCTGGTAATCAATACTGATTATGTAGTAATTATTAAGTACATTAATATTTAATCGGTAATATATTCTCATCCATCGATTAGAATCAATCAATATACAGAGTTTATCATCTAGAACAACCATGAATCTTATCACCCTAAAAAAAACAATTGTAACAAACAAAAGTTAGTATAAAAGAAACGTTTTATAACAAACGGATAACACTTGCAAAAAAAAAAATCGAGGACGAAGATTACATTTGAATCGACCAAGACCATTTCAATACTCTCTCCAGCAACCACCGAGTATTGCTTCCAAAGTCGGATGATCTTAACCCTGATCTTCCACATGTTTTTCTTAGGCTTTAGATCGGCGATCATGTCAAAACCTACCATAGTAAAATCTGATAAACTTTTGCTTCTTACTTGACAAATAATATTATTGAAACTTAGATTGGTGTGGTATAAAACGAAGAAGTAAACTTGATTATATAGTGAATAGAACATTCATTTAGTAGTTAATGCGTATTGAACACATATAGCAAGTAAATATTAGATTTTCAAAACAGAATATGTCAAATCGATATTTGGACAACTATATGAAAGTGTGATATTTGTATATATGTGTTCTTTAGATTTGAAATCGATATTTGGACAACTGGAATTCTCAATCACTGATCTTATAACAAAATATAAAGAAAGTGTAAATAATGCAGTAAATTTCGATTGCAAATCATGGAGAAACGAATCTTTGTTACTTCCTAATTCACTCACTATTTAAAATTTGACTTGGTTTAGTTTCCATTTGCAAAACCAATTTGGAAAATCTTTGTAAATTGTATTTCAAAAATGGAAGGTGGAAAGGAAGAAAATATTCAGCATTCGATGATGAATTAAAACAATCATAAGTCACTCGCCATTTAATATGAGTCATAAACGGCTCGCCATTTAATATGAGTCATAAACGGCTACTTCCATATGACTCATAATTCGATTTCAATTGCCAAAAAAATAAGTTTTTTCCACTATCTATTTAATATAACTCTTAATTAGAGGTTTCCATATGCAAAACAAAATAATACAATCTTCTTAAATATCATTTCAAATTATAGAAGGTGGGAAGGAAAGAAAAAATCTCGTCGACCATACACTCAAATCACGTAATTGACGACTTTCCTTTTGTACAAATGCGGACATGAAACTATGTATCATTTTCATACAAATATGCATGTCTGTCCAATGGCAATATTCGTAATATCCTAAGGTGAGTAAGCATTGTTTGATAAAGGGTCTGAGAAAGAACCTCGTGCCGACACGTCATCAAAATGGCAAACTCGAAAATATAGTACTCTTTAAAGGTTATTCTCTTTTTTTGCTTCCATTTTAATACTAAGGGGATTTTGGTTACCTAAAGATGTCAAAACTAAAGAACTGTTTGAAATTATGTTATATATATATATATATATATATATGTAGATTTTGGTTACCTAAAGATGTCAAAACTAAAGAACTGTTTGAAATTATGTTATATATATATATATATATATATATATATATATATATATATATGTAGATTTTGGTTACCTAAAGATGTCAAAACTAAAGAACTGTTTGAAATTATGTTATATATATATACTAGTGGTCTTCCGGCGCTACGCGCCGGGTTCGGATGTTAGGTTGTTTAATTAGAGGCAAATATGACGGTTCTTCAAATTTGTGAATCATCATGAGATAATGTATAAAAATATAATTTTTGTAAATTTGATTTTATACTCATCTGGTTGTAAGTGCAAGTACGTGCAATGATTAGTTGTGTCAATACCACATTTCAAATAAACAATCGAAAATATAGGAGGGTATTCTCACAATTGTTGAAAGATTGTATATTGTTGTAATATTCATAAATCTTCAATACATTTTAAACTTGAGCATTATAAGTTAAACCAAGCGGGATCGATCAAATGAGATTTTGTTTTTAATAGTTTTATCTGGTTTTCTTTTTTTTTGAGGGACAGTACTTGATCTGTTGAATATTAACCGACTAACGTAAATCCGCCCTACGGGCAGGCGAGTAGATTAAATTATAGTACAATTTGATTTTAAATGTTTAATTTAATTTTAATTAAAAGTAGGATTAACATGCTTAATTTTTTACAACAGTTTTAACTATATATTTTAATATTTATTTTTAAAATTATAGAGTTGTCTAATTATAATAAAAACTAAAAAAATATAATTATTTAGTTTCTCGCCATGTTTATTTAAGTCTAACTATAAGTCACATTTTCTTCTTAAATTACATACGACTGAAGTAAGTAGAATAGATTTATTTTCTCTCTTAGTTATGGAGAAGGTTCTCCAAGTGTGCACCAAGATGATTGAAAGACTAAGTGAAATCTTGATCATCGATCTTACAAATTATAATTTTGAAGGAAGATATAATCATTCTGAGTATGAGAGAACTATAATGGATTGCTGTTGAAGAACCATTTGGTCAGTGTACAATTGAGTTGATGAGTGTGTTAATACCCTGGTAATATTTGGTTCAAAAATGTTTGGGATTCGTATAGTATCCCCTTGTATTGGGCCGTAAAAGGTTTTTTTTTAACAGCGGTCGTAGAAGTTCATGTTTATTTTGAGTTTGTATTACCTAGGGCCGTATGGAACATTGGATTATTAAGTCTGTTTATGGGGTTTCCAATTCCATCGTGTGCGATCCTTTGTTGTAGTTACAAATTATGTTGTTAAAAACGGTGGATAAATCAAATCATTAACAATGTTTCTTAGAAAAACAGGGAGTTTCCATAATTTTATAAAAGTTCATCTCTTCTCTTAACCTTAAGATCTTTGTGGTAAACTCCTCTGTTATGGTAGTAATCAACACCATCAATCAACTGTTGGAAAAGCTTTCTGGCATCTGAAAGTTTGTCTAAAAGCTGACCACCTGCAACATATTCCATCACAATACAGATATTTGTCTTGGTTCCAATCACCTGAAATTAAAATTTATAGAATCAGAGAACAAAAAAAAACTGTAGAGTTTGAGGAGACAGAGAGAGAGAGAGGCAGAGACACAGAACCTCGGGTATCTGCATGATGTTGGGATGGTTTAGAAGCTTCATGGTATGTATCTCTCTCTGGACTTGAGACTGCAGACCCTTTTGGATAACCAGAGCCTTGTCTATGATTCTAACAGCAACGTAGGTACCACTGGTCGTGACGTAACCAAGTTTCACACGACCTGTAAACTATCAAAACAATGAAGCTTCTAAACTCAAAGAGGATAAACATAATACCAAAAGCATAATGCTGATTAAAATGAATCTATACACCACAGTGTGTTCAAAACAATGATGAACATGAGCTAAAAGGACTGGGAGAATCACAATAAAAATACCAGATTGAAAACTACATCGCAAAGAGGTATAAAACTTTACCAGGAAGAACGGATAAGGATGTGAAGAGCTTCTGGAGTAGTGGACTAAAGAGACACGCTAGAATTCTCCATAACTCTTCTGATAAAGAGGTATAAAGACAGTTGCTTCTTATTCATCTTCCAAGATTCTTCCTTACTCATCATCATCAGGCCAAGTTGATGAAGCCTTGAGGTTGCCTGAATTGGGTATCAAGTTAGAGCATCATCCTTTTACTTTTGGGACTGATCTCGACGACCCTTGTTCGCTCTTCCTCAGCCGTTTTTGAGCCATCCCAGGCGCTGAGAAGATGCAGGCATGTTTCAAAGGATGATGAAGAAGATGATGCTTTCTTAGAATAATCAAACAATAATTTAGGGAAGCACGTAAAGGAGGTATTACCAGAAGGTAGTGAAGTCATAGAAGTCGTAATCCAAGCACATGAAGATGAGAGAAGCGGAGGAGAATATGACTTGGCCGGAACGAAGAGTGAAGCTGGCGCTGGTGCCAAACGATCCCGGCACATGCTCGATCCACCTACTATTTTTCTCTTCATATCCCACCATGAAAAAAACATCAATTCAATTCATTTCCCTAGAAAAAAAGAGAGAGGAAAAGGTTCTTCATCCATACCTGTGAAGACGCCAACCGGACTCTGTTCTCTTTTTTTGAAGCCACTTTTTCCTCTTTGCCTCTATAATTGAAGCAATAGCACACATTAAACACTCAATCACTCATCTCCTTATACCTTATTACAAAACCAAAGCAAGAAGCTTACATAACATGAATGCATAACTGAAATAAAGATTCGAGCTTTAGTGGATCTAACCAGCAACCATTACCCACTCTGTTTTGCCTTCTTTTTCGAATTGTTTCAAATCCCAAAATCCATTAACTCACTTAGCATCTCAAACAATGATTGCCGTTGTGGTGATTGGCAAGTCAGTCTCGTCTCCTCCATTATCAGACACAGAGGCCCTTTTCGTTGGAGATTTAGTCGGCACCTCCTTTACATAAACAGAAGCAGGCTTCGAAATCTCCACGGTGGTTGCAGAAACAGTACCAGAAGTGGGTGTTGACATACCATTGCCAAAGAGAGAGAGAGAGAGAGAGAGAGAGAGAGAGAGAGAGAGAGAGAGAGAGAGAGAGAGAGAGAGAGAGAGAGAGAGAGAGAGAGAGAGAGAGAGAGAGAGAGAGAGAGAGCATTCTTAACGAAAGGGGTTGATTACAGAAGAGAAAACTCAGAATTAATGTCGGCTTAAAGGGTTGCGAGACGTTTCTGCTTCGTATGTGAAGAGGCGACCATAGTCATAGCTTCAACGGCGAAGAAGAACGCGTGAGAGGCACAATCCACTGAGGTTTTGACAGGTGTCACCATTTGCCCCTCTCACAAATATGTCGTGGATAGCCTGAGAAGGCAGATTTCCCAACTTTATTGTATTAGATATATATCTGTCTCATGAAGAGAGCTTAAGATTGCAAGGCTCATGTTCTAGTCTTGAAATAACCTTTTAAGTTGTATAAATTTAGTTTTTATCGGTTATGGTTATAGACAAAATCGGACGAAATATTTGATTTTGGTTTCTAATTTTTTAAAATATTATATATAAGATTTATGTCTCCTAAACTGTTTTAAAATTTTAAAAATAATTTTAAAAATATTTATAATTCCCTTAATCTCAGATTGGGTCTTCACTAAACATAAATTGTAAAAAAAAAAAGAAAAAAAATTGTAATATGAGATCAACTCCTGAGGTGGTCTTTTCTCTTAAGCTCGCGTGAGAAGAAAAGAATCATCAGATTTTTTACGTGGCGAAAAATTAGGACTTACCTAGGAATCCATATGTATTAAAAGCCGATCAATATTGAAATAAAATAATAATTAAAAGCCGACCAATCAGGTAATAAGTGCGCGTGACCAATCCAGCACGTGGGGGCTCTGGTCAGTACTAAGTGCCACGTGGTGGAACCAAACCGAGTTGACGGCTGGAACCAGATAGCCACATAGCTAAAAACAGCTAGCTTCACATCTCATTGGCTTTCTCTCTGCCGCGTCTGACTCGTGCGTGGACCCTCACTCTAAGCAACCTTTTTGCAAATGTTGTTGTCCTCTTTTAATCTGCTCTTGTCTCACCAAACAACCTTTTCTTTTTTTTGCTTTATTGGCCGACACCAACAGTTTTTTTCTTCAATTTGTGTAATTAATTACGTATTTTGCATTACAAAATCACGTTACAGAATAGTTTTTATTCAAAGCTGGATACGATATGACAGAATTTACGTCTAAATTAATTATTTATTCATAGTCTTAATGAGATCAAAGACTTATTATCATATCAGATCAAGAAATTTACGTTTCATATCATCTGGATAACATTCATTATCATTGTCAATTTGTCACACACTGTTTAATGTTCAATGGTCCAGTGTGAATTTAAGAGGCGGGAAGCAATGGTTCACCTAATTAAATTAACCATCCATTTTACAATTTAGTGTTTTATATTCGCTATATATGTAATTGATATTCAAATTTTTAATTTATGTATATTCAATATTTACGATACATAGAAAAACAGAGAACTTATCATATATACTTAGAGTGCGATTGGAAAAGGCGATAAAAATAATAGAGTAAAATGTATTTCTGCTGATTAAAATAATAGAGGGGCGACGATCATTGCACAAAGTGTCACGAGACAGGGAAGAGTTCGTTCTTACGTGGCTGCGGGTCACCCGGAATGGCTCTTTGAGCTTTTTGTGAATGAAAGTCGATTCCTCTGAGTCTGTCTCTTGTTTGAGTTGATGTTTTTTATGCTCTGTTTTTGGTTTGTGTCCAAACAGAGGTTGTTGGTTAGAAGGGGTTTTATGTTGTAAAAGGGAATATTGGATCCGATTTAATGAAATGAATCTTTGAGGAAAAAAAAAAAAACTCCACTTTTCTCCAATCAGGTAAAATCTGTTTTCAGCTTGTTTACGTCAAAAGAGAATAAAAATAAAACAATTTGTTACGCTACAATAACTGGGAGAAAAGTTTTACTCTGATTTTTTCCCCTCCATTTTCCACCTAATTTTTCCATCTTTTTACTCTATTAAATACCAATCAAAGCCTTAGTCGGCACTTATCAGATATACATTATTTCATTATCTGAAAATGTACATACCAGTCTGAACCAAATGCCACAAGTGCATTGCCATGTAAGAGAGACTGAAATAGATAAGACTACTTTCGAGTTTTATCAAAACCGAGCTTCTTAGGAGCAGCCGAGCAGTATCAGCATCGTCTAGCAAGTGATCTAGCTGTTCACAAGCCTTTCATATGTTAGATCAAGTAAGTGAGTTTTAAGCAAAGATATCCTGGTGTTGAGCCGGGCCTGGAAGTGACTAATCTGAACTGAGGCTCAAATCTCTAGAGACAAAGAATTATAAGAATATAATTTTTTATTAGTTTTAGAAACTACTTAAAACTAAAGTTTTTACTATTTTTTTTATTAGATCTTTTGATCTCTCTCGTAAATCTTTTATTTGATTATATGAAATAGCTCTCCATCAATACTATTAAAAGAGAAGGAGTTTTAGAAAACCTACCTATTAAAAGTTACTGCACCCTTTCCTTTTTTTTTATTTTTTGGACTTCCCCTTTATATTATAACTCATTTTAGTTCTAATTTCACGCCTCTAATGTTACCGACATTCACTCTAACTATAAATCGGTTACACTACCCTATAATTGAACCATTTAAACCAATTCGTAGACTATTGTACCAAAACTATATAAAATTATATTAGCCACCAGCTATTGATCTACCAATAACGTATCTATACTATTAAACTACATAAACGTGATTATATAATTATACTAAGCTACCAACTATAAACATTACACACTAACAACCCCATTTTATAAAGATAATTTATAGAACTTTTTTATATTTTAAATAATTTTAAAACAATTAAACCTTAAAAATTTATACTTTTCAATTAATCGAAAATCTGCCAAATAAATTTTAAGTCTCACCAGCTCAACAAGTATAGTTCTTATAAAATGCACATAAAAAAAAATAAAACGAAAGAATGGACATTCGAGTCTTCAGGTCGGGTACGGATCATTTCCTTTTAAGTCTGGATTTTTTCGGATCCTAAGCGTTTGAACATAACTAGGTATTTGAAATTTTTTTGTTGGTACTCAAGTCAGTTTTTTTCGGGTTTGAGTCAGGGTGGATCTATAGTTCAAGTACCTATAATTTTTGGGTAAGTAATGAGTCTAGATTAGTTTGGATAATTAGTACCTAAAAAGAATCAAAGTACTCAAAAATCCAACACAAATACAGAAACATGAAAATACCCGAAATCCAAACAAATACCAAAAAATTCAAATAAATACCCCAAAAACTCAAAATTTTATCTGAAATATAATCCGAGGAACCAAAAAGACACCCAACTTTTTTTCTGAGTACCCAAATTTTTGTTTAAGAAAATTTTTTAGTTTGATCCTAAACTATAATCGAAAACATGAACCATAACTTAAAAAGTATATGAAATACCCAATATATCTAATATACACAAAAAATCAGGTACTTTGGGTATCCATATGAGTTTCGGGCAGGACTTAGAGTCGATAACAGACCTGCAGGTCCAAAAAAAATCTAATATGTAGGTTGCCTTGGACGTAGACCTAAATTGCACCTATATTTTTGGGTTTATTTCGATTTGGCTTTCCGGATCCGGTAAATTGTCTAGGCGTAAGAAGAGTTACGTAAAAGTATATATAAAAAATCTTAAATAAACTAATTTATAAATTACATAATTTTAAACAATTTTTTTAATATAATATGAATTTGTAAGATAATAATATACAATAATTTTAAAATACTAATTTACAAACTTTACTTACGATCCACAGAAAAACCCGCGCTTCAAAATCTAGTAAGACATTTATTTATAGTAAAATACAATTTCCTTTAATATGTGGGATATGAAAACTCAAACTAAACTAAATAGAAAACTTCATTTTTTCTAATTTTTAGACTTTTTTATGTTTATCTTAACATAATTGAACATTTATCGATACGTTAAGTTTCCACAAGTTTGGAATTATCCAACAGAGGCTACAATGTGATGTTGGCCAAACCGGTCAGCAGATCCCGGTGCCAAATGTTGTGCATGCTCAATATGTAATGCAATATATCAGAGATATTAAGTGCTGATAGAAGAAGCGAACGAGCAAGCAAATAGCTGAGAGAAATAAATGTTTAGAAGTTGGTAGTCATGTAAATTAAATTTTGAACAGACAGATCCAAACATCATAACTTAATCAAGCTAAGAAGAAACAAACGATGTCTAGAGAAAGATAGTACCGCTTGTGAATAGATGAACTGAGAGAGAGAGGTATACAAATAGTCGCCGCCTGGCGGAGAATAAAGTCATAGAATCAGGGTTAAATTATAAAAATTAATAGCATAATTTACATATGGTTCATAGATCGCAACAAGAACGTTTTTCGAGTTCTGAATGGAGATGCGTTGCATTACTATTGAGGCGTGTTCGGTTAAGTATCCCTGTGACAAGACTTCAGAGACCAAAAAAAATATAAAGGAAAAAAAGAAATCAACTCCACCAAAAAGTACATACTCTCACTGTCACAAGTCACAACAATACAACGACTTGACGACGTTACAATATTAATTTAAAACAATGGAGATGATTATAAGATGGTACATAATTTGACCACACAAAAAAAAAGACAACGGATAGATATTATCAGGCAACTGATGCTATCTTAAGCGAAAGAGTGAAAAATCCTCGTGAACCAGTCAGGTTTATATAAACTCAGAATGTGGCCAATGGTCAGTCCACACAAAACACCTGGTACATAGGCTATTGCAACTGCAATCCAGCTCAAAACTTGATCATTCTCTTCCTTTGCTTCATATACTTCTTCTCCTCCACCGCATGTTTCTTGAAGAGGAGCACCGCATAGGCCAGGATTCTCTGCGAACGAGGAACTATTCTGGCTTTGAATCTGAGTGCCTTGCGGTATTGGACCTTCCAGCATGTTGTTCGAGAAGTTCATCAACGCTAGAAACGAGAGTTTCCCTAGCTCCGGAGGTATACTACCGGATAATCTGTTTTCGGACAGATCTATTGATTGTAGACTGGTCAGATTTGATAGAGACGGTGGGATACGGCCAGTGAGAGCGTTGTTTGACATGTTGAGCACAATCAGTCCCTTTAACAAACCGATGGATCGTGGAATATCTCCTTCCAGATGGTTCCCGGAGACATCGATGGTTTTGTACATCCTGAAACCACTCCCGAGCAACTCCATCTCCGAGCCTTTGATTGCTAGAACCACCGACTTATGATAGTTCGAGAAGCTGATTCCCATAAACCTTCCCTGCTTATCATCCGTAACATATGCATCTGACGACATTGCACTCCAACCAGCAAAGTAATCCGACGGCAGGACTCCAGTGAAGATATTTCCCGAAATGTCGGGAAACTCAGGGAACCACCCCGTAGAGAATACACCGGCCCGTGGAACTTGTTAGAACGAATAACAAGAAACTGCAAATCAGGCAACGAACTCAACCAAAAAGGAAAAGTGTCACTGAACATGTTGTCTTCAACGTTGAGAAACTCCAGGCCGGTGCAGTTGATCAAAGACCTCGGAAGCTCTCCTGACAACTGATTACCACCAACATCGAGCGAAACCAAGCCCGCACCGATAGACTCCTCCGGGAAACACCCGGAGAGGTTGTTGTTCCGGAGATGCAAGAGCGAAAGCTTAGTATTGAAACTCTCGAAACACCGAGGTATAGAGCCGTTGAATCTGTTGTTGCTCAGAAGAAGCGTGTCGAGAGAAACCAATCCGCAGATCGTCCTAGGAATCTCTCCCGAGAACCGATTATCGGAGGCTGAAAAGAACCTCGTAGAGTTTGGTAACAGAGGAAACGGATCTTGGAAAGCGTTCGAGCTTATATCGAGCATTTCTATCGGACTCGTTTGAATCAGTCCATCAAAGTCGGTTAAATAATTCTTCGAGATGTCAACGTACAACAATCCCGACAATCTCCATAACCAATCCGGTACTCTCCCTTCGATCCTATTGGCGGAAATATCCAGATAATACAAATTGGTTTGCGTGCAAAGAAAGTTTGGAAATTCGGAGATATTGCATAATGCTAGAGACAACGATCCAATGGGAGAGGGAAGATGGAGACTCGGACTGATCTTCAGACGATTCCCAGAAAGATCTAGAACGGAGAGCGAAACGAGCTCAGAGAAAAGATTCAACTCAAGTATACTTCTAGTGTTCAGATAGGAGAGGTCGAGTAGCGCAAGTGACTTGAGACGCAAGAAGTCGCTGAAATCCACCGCGCCCTTCATCGTGTTCCAATAAGAGAGGTCGAGATACGATAACCGGACTAGTTTCGATATAAACCCTCCCGGGATGGGCCCGTTCAAACTGTTCCCTCCAAGGGTTAAAGTGTCGAGTTTATACGGTGAAGAAGAAGATATATTATTACCAATCTCAAGAGGACCTGTGAAGCTGTTTTTCTCGAGGTTAAGAAGGACCAACGAAGGGATCATGAAAAGAGACGTTGGAATAGTTCCGGTCATCGAGTTCGAACCGATATCGAAGTGCTCAAGTTTGGAGAGGCGGCTCATGTTAGATGGGAGGTTACCTTCGAGATGGTTATTACGAAGGTCGATCCACGTAAGCTCGCTCAGATTGAGCAGCGCGTGATGGAAGTTCCCGGTGAGCTCGCTCGTGGAAAGCAGCAGCTTCGTTAGTTTGTTTAGTTTGCTCATTGTTTCCGGTAGCTCACCGGTGAATCCGTTACCTTCGAGATCGAGATGAGTGAGTTGAGAAAGGTTTCCGATGGAAGAAGGGATCTTCCCGAAGAAACCGCATCCGTAGAGTTTCAAGACCCTCAAGTGTCTGAGGTTGCCGATGGTGTCCGGTAGAGTGCCCGCGAGGTTGTTGGAGCTGAGATTAAGGGTTTGAAGATGTTGTAATTTAAACAGACCGCTGTTAGATCTCAAAGAGCCGTCGAGAGAACTGCCCCAGAGATTTAGACCAACGACATTGCCTGTTTTGAGAGAACAAGAGACACCATCCCAGAAACAACAGTCAGTGTTGTTTATTATCCACTTCTGTGTGTTCTCGTTAGGAGCCATCCCACCACTGAAGTGAAACTCACTCTTGAACTCCCAGAGAGCATCCCTCTGGTCTGGACGACACAAGCGATTAGCAGGAGGAGAAGAGAAAGCAAGTATTGAGTAAGATAGTGAGAAGATTAAACACGAGCTCCATAGTATCATCTTCCTCTCACTACGAGAATGCATTTTTTTTTCTTTCTTTTTTTTTTTTTTGTTTTGCTGTGAAACGAGAGAAAAATAAAAGATTGACTTAATAAGTCTCCTGTGAAGTTTTTTTTTTAGATCCAAAGTCTCCTGTGAAGTCTTAATAGATGAGTGGTCCACAAAGTGATTTGACCTTACAGAGAGTATACAAAGCGAGAAACACAGTTTTGTTCACACTTGTGTGTAAAATCGCTGAAATATATGTTTGTAGCCCACAAACGTAGTTTTCTTCAGTGTTGTGGGGTTCCACAATTCCTTTGTTCATACGTCGCTGCTAGAGAGTGACAGTGAATGAAACCAACCCTTGTCTCAAATCACTAGACCACCGATTTTTTCTTTTTTTGCAGAAAGCCATTTCTATCCAAGTTTAAACCACATCAAATCCACCATAACGAGAAAAGATTAGACAATAAGCTTTAACTCTAGGATATCCCTCTCACTCTTAAAAATTTAGCATGCCTTTGTTAAAAAATTAGATTACAGAATCTTGTTACATAACAGACTCAGTCATCCTTGAATTGGGTTATCCAAGACCCAAAACAACGCAAATTTAGATCCTCGCAATTGATATACCTAATTTATATGGTCTGGGTCAAATTCTAGAATGATCTCCATCATGCATGTATGGATGGACTTGAAATATTTGACTAACACGATGAGCAAGCAATGAACATGTAAGTAAACAGAGAAACAGCCTTGATTTGTCTGCTGACATTGTGAGGTTGGAAAGTTTCTCAGGATCCATCACTTCTGATCCGTTATTGTTAGGTGTGTCAAAATATTCCTGCAGAAAGATATATGTTATTGTGAAATGCTGTAATGTTGTATTTCAATAATTTGAAAATATTTTTCACGACTGTATAGCAGATGAATATATAGTAATCTTCATCTCGTAAAAAGTGCACTATTAGAACCTGGAGAGACATCAATGAATGCTTTGACGCCACCGAGTTACAACCATTCACTCGATCAGTACATGTCTACAAGTAAGAAGTCAAGGAAGCTCTGCGCATCTGTAGTGCCAGGATAGTATCTTCCAAGGTCAATAACAATTATTAGGACTCTAAATCAAAGAATGTTTGCTAAGAAGTGCTTCCCTATTTTCATCAACTGCGATTTCTTGAACGAGGGAAGAGACAAGCTCTCCATAGCAACACCGATCAGAAGACCTGTAGGATCTGCATCAAGGCATTCATAAAAGCAAATGCCAACTGAATTTTACTATACAAATCACAATTAGTAAGCTTCTATGTACAATTCAAAATATTGGAAGCAGGCTAAGTGATATTATACATTGCGCTTGACATAAGAATTACCACCCCGAGGAGACGCCATCTCAATTCTAATGAAGATGTCAGTTCTGATGGTGATGCCAAAGGAGAGTCGAAGAAGCATCACCACATAACCATGGTAATGATTGCAAGAAAATCAAGAAAGGTACTCCCAATGGTTCAATCTATACGATCCTGAGCAAATTTGCAAAAGTCTAGAGTGTTTTCTTTTCTATTTCTTTTCTATGTTGGTTTTAGTTCATTTTATTTTCGTAGCCATAAACCACATATCACAAAAACCGTCAATAGTAAGTTTTCTGAAGACAAATTAACTATACTTTCCTGAAAAGTTTGAATAAGAGAACTAAGAGCAACTCCAATGGTGATACTCTTATAGTATCTTAGCAATTGAAAAAAAAAATAAGAAAAAAAAAGAGAAAAGAAAGAGAGACACTAGAAAGTTTCTAAACACACACATAGTTTTAGATACTCTTTATGAACTTTACACACATGTCAACTTACAAATAAACTTAACATTCTGATTTATTTTAATAACTAAATCTTATTAAATTATTAGTTTTATCTGGATTACAACTTCAGTTTAGATCCCCAAACGTTAATGTTGCTCTAATATCTCAATGATAGCCATTTCTCTTTTGGAAAACTATATAATAAAATTAAATACGTGGTAAGCCATAAGCAACTCCTAAATGTTTCCAAATGGTGAAAGCTTTGTAGTTTTATAAGTTGTTTATTAATCACCAATATAAGTTGTCCTAAGATTTCGCCAAATGGCCGCTAATGTTAATTGTTACAAATACGTCCAAGTGGACGAATGTGATACGAACAAAATGTATGGCCAACGTTAGCATTTGCAGTAGACTAAAAGGTAAACGAAGCTCAAAGAGCCACGAGGCTGATGTCGACGGTTCATTAGGCCGCCCTTCCCTCCGGTGGCTTACACATGGGCTCAACCTGTTCATTTCTCTCTGACTCTTCTTTTACCCTATGACTACAGTGTTTTCAGTTCATTTTTTTTGGCAATTTCGTTTTTTCCTATTAAAATGAGTCTGATGTTTTTCTTTTGAAAAAAAAAATGATTCTGATGTATTTTTCTTTTTGGTGTAAAAATGAGTGATGTTTACAACAACAAAACACTTGGAATCTATACTCCTATTTTTGACAACGTATACGTGTCGTTTAGTTTAAATCGCCAGATGAGTTTGTCCAAATATAAAACTTAAAAAGTTTATTAATTTATTGAAAATATTTATTAATTTATAAAAAAACTGTTCCAATTAATTTTCTACACAGATTTAAATAGTATTATATTAAAATTAACATGTTAGTAAATTGTAGTAGTATATAAACTTGAGGTTATAATTTATAATACCAATAAAAGTTATATTTTAATTAGTGCAGAATTAGATGGATTTATTCCTATAAACAAATTCGAATTATTAGAACGAATATCATAAATATATGTATATATATATGTATGTGTATGTGTGTGTATATATATATCTGAAAATATAGAAATATCATATACTTAGTCAAGATTCTCAAATAGGAAAAAAGTTATGAAATTTTTCTTTAAAAACATCAATAAAATTTGAATTATTTATTGCCATTCTACGTATTGCCATTTTGATGACAGATATTGAATTAAAATATTTATTTATGTTTTTTTCGGTTCAAAAAATAAAATAATGTATCAATAAATATTTCAATTCAATATCTGTCATCAGAATATACGTACCCATAAAGGCCAATAGACATGCCTCTTGTGAGTGCATATGTAAGAAGCTTCTTTCAAATTAGCATGCCTCTTGTGCGTTCATAGCTAAGAAACTTCTTTCAAATTACTAGTCACTAGTCAACTCCCGCAGCCCTCAAGTTACGCTTCAATACTTATCCTCGTTTAAATGGGATGCTAAAATCTGAAGTCTACTTTGATCTTAATCTTACAACATTTCAACAAAATCAATCATATATATATCAAATTTTATTGAACTTATTCTTTTCTTTTATAAAAAAAGTATTGAGATTTTAAACTACTTCTTGCACGCATAATTAATAAGATAAACTATAGTTTACCATGTTTTGTGGCTGGTGGTCTCTTGAAGTAATCATTTCTCGGTCTTGAATTTCTAATATGACGACATTTTGACATATGTATAATTTCAAAAGTTATACAAATGTTGCTCAAATGTACTGTATAGACAAACATAAGCATAGACTTTAGCAAAAAACAAAAAAAAAAACAGGTATAGATTACTACGTATAGAACTAAAAGTTATCTTAAATATCCTCTTTCAAACAAGTTATATGAGAAAATAGCGGCATGTGTTTGATCAGAGCTCACATGGGTGAAATTTTTCGGTTCCTCCTCCATATCAGCTTTTGCTTTGCTAACGTCTATCTTACACTTTCCTACAAAATGTCTAGAAATAACAGTATTTAAGTTTTTTTCTTCCAATCAACGCTACGGTCATCTTTTAATTTATGTTTAAATACATGCCGCTAATTTCTAACAAATTACTCTCTATTTTAAAACAATATATATATATATAATTTTCAAATCAATGTCTAAAAAATGTTTTATCTGAATTATCTTTTAAACCACCAAGATAATTACTCCATATGATTCATATTAAGTGATATTTTAGATTTCTGCATATAGATTAAAAATTCATTTAATTTTACATATTTTCAATAAAAACATCATTACTCATATACTTACTCATATTTCAACCAATAGAAAAATAAAAACGAGAATAAAATTAATAAATTATGCATTGAAATGTTAAAACGATACTTACTTTGCAATGATATTTTTTTTCTACGATGACATTTAATATGAAACAGAGGAAGTACAATATTGTAATAATAGATCATATACAGTCGTTGTTCAAAAATTTATAATAAATAATATATTATAATATATAATTTTATAAAAATAAAATAGTATAAATTTTATTATTTGTGAATAATAATATTTAATATAAAAAATTACATATATTTATTATATTGTTATAATTTATAAATGTCTAAACCATTTAACTGAACATTTACTAATCATTTTAGACGCTATTGGAGATTAAGTCTCTGCTTAATGTCTAACTTTTTAACTGATATATATATATATATAGTTTTTAACTAAACAGTTTCTTTTTTTTGGTCTAAAACTAAACAATTTTCTATTACTAAATCAATAGTAGTTTGATAATATCAATATTTTCGCTAATTATTTTTGATATTTAATAAATTATGCCAGGACCTCAAAAACATGAAAACAATAAAGGTATTTTAATTTACAGCCACATCTATTCTATACTTATACCCAACCTACAAAATCAATCGGAAAGAAATAATGCAGCACGTATAAAAAGTTCTCATCGATTAATTCCTATAACACGTACCAAATTTATATTACAATGTTCTAGAATAAATTTTCCTTGGAAAAGACGTACAAAACAACATCATCTCAAATGTTATACTTCAACAGAAAAACGTCATTATCATTACCAAAAAAAATATTTATTTATACACAAAATTACACATCAGCAATATCGTCAGCATCGTCAAATTGTTGTATTCTTCAACCCTTTTAAAAACCTCTCAGGAAAAGTCTATTCAAAACAAATAACACTTGCATCAAAAATATAAATCCTCTGTAAATAACAAAAACCCTAGAGAAGAAACTCAAAAGATGGGTCTGATTAGCAAAGAAGAAGTTAGCAAGTCGAGAAGATATTCATCTTCTCTTTGGAGAGGAGTCAAGACAATCTTCGTCCTCTTCACTATGCTCCTCTCTTTCATCCTCTTCTCTGCTCCTATCTTCCTCGCCGTCGCAGACGCCGTCCTTCCCTCCGCCATCCTCTCTTCCTCCTCCACTCTCCTACGTCTTTCTCCGGCGACTGTTTCTTCTCATCTAAGAAACTACGACTTCAGATCCTCCCTCATCGATATTCCTCTCATCTCCATCATTAGATCTGCCATTATACTATGTAAGTAGCCCACAAGCTAAGTGACTAGAACACTAAAAGTGCATAGCTTTGTTCTTGAAGTTTGTATTTTTTTGTTATGTTTTTGATTGCAGGTGTGTATGGACTATGTGACGGACCAAAGTTATCAAGGGGTCCATATCTGACAATAACCATGTTCTGCTCGATATCTTCATTGATCTACGTGTCTTGTAAGGCAGCGTTTGTGTTTGGTGAGCCAGTGATCGGAGGAGGAAGTTTCAGAACAGAGGAAGTGGCTCTGTTTTTGTGTTCGTCGGTCTTAGCCATCGGTCATATCGTTGTGGCGTATAGAACAAGTTGTAGAGAGAGAAGAAAGCTACTAGTCTTCAAGATCGACATCGAATCCGTAAGTTTCTCAACTTTTTATTTAATTATATATTAACTTTAGCCGTTACAGAAACATTAGGGAAAATATTATTAGTATTTTAAAAACTGAAAAAGGCAGCTTTGAATTGCTTAATATTCAAATCTTGTATTATATATTTTGATTTTTAAAATATACAAATACTATATGTTAGATATGCTCTTCTTCTACCACTAATAAAAAATAAAACTTGGTCAGATATAGCATGTGACTTTACTTATTATTATATAGTCAACGATTTGAATTAATTTACACATTTTTGGCATTATAGGGTTCTTGAAGTTTGTTTGTAGTTTATAGGTTAGAAACGACTGGTCAATTTAGAAGGTTTGATTTTCCATTCCTCCAAAAGAAATAGAAAATTGGATGTCGAGTAACAATACACATTTTCATGTTTTAAACAATTTAATTCAAACCTAATTGGATAGTGACGATTAGGGGCCCTCAAAAGAATAAATCACATTAGAGTGAAATGGATGTTTCCGAGTGGTAACCGCGTGGGGATGAAAAATAATAAATCATGGGCAGCTTTACTAATCTTCTGAGATTTTTATAAAAATTAAATTAAATACTGTAGATATTAATAAAGCATTAGGACATGAACGTCAGTAGCACCTATGACATGCCACGTGATTTTTTTCAATGAACTGTGACTAAATAAACAAATTAAGATTTTAATCTTGTGTTTGTGGTAATCTTTTTTTGGTGATTAATCTTGTGTTTGTGGTAATCTAATTGCAGGTTTCAGCTTGTAAAAATGTGTTTCCTCGATACCAGAAGATCCTCCTACAAGAGAGACTCAAATAGCTAATAGTAGAAGACAAACGACACTTGTACATATTTATACTTACAATACAGCTTTATGTATATACATATACGTGTAAAATGCAACATCTTCTGGATTCTGGTCTCTCCTTTCAAGTTTCAGGTAACAAATTCCACCTCATCGTTCTTTATACTATTGATATTTTTCATATTATATGAGGACCACCAATTTGAGAATATTTGTGTTGATACTGATAATTTATTGTGTTTTTGTTGGTTACAGAAAAGTCGAAAGGATAATCTGTAAAGGAGGGAAGAACAGAACGAATGGTGCTTTAATATAACTCTCTGCTTTTCCATGTGAGAATACAAAAGACAACTCCAATGAATTGGCAGTGTTACTATATTATAGATTTTAAATTAGGTAGACACACACACACAAAACGAATCATTATAGTTTTGATTTACTCTTTACTTTAATGAACGATCCACCGTTACACTTTTGTCTTTTTGTTTTGTTTGTTGTATAAACAATGTTTTCATCAAATGAGATAAGAAGCCGAAGGCATCTTTCTTCCACTTCTTTCTAAGTAGACAAAGAAACAAAAAGGAAACGTATATATTTGTAAGTTTGTCTATGTTCCTATGGACATTTGTGAAACTCTTAAATCCCAAGAGAACGTGAACCTCGTGGATTTTTCTAACGGTTGAAATGTTTTATAAATTTATTTATCTGACAGTCGAATTAAAAATCTTGTTGTACAAGTGTGCTTTTATGTTGTACACTACTTGTTAGAAGGACTCATTTGCTAAAAAAAATCTGATTGTAAATTTAGAAAATATTACTTACAAAAAAAGTCCACAACTTATCATTTATATCAATACATACTATGACAGATTAGATCGAGGTTATGAACCGTAATCAATTTATCGATCGTACTAAACCGTTAATAAGCTATATATCTTTGGAAAACTATTATAACTTTATAAGCTATAGTTAGTTGGAATATTTGGTCCAAATGTCTGTCGTGTATAGTCCGTTAGAAATATGAGGGTCGAGGGCCTTAAAACTGGACCTAACGATCGAGACAATATATATATCGAAAACATGTTTTCTTCTTCTTGTTGACAATGACAAAAGAAAAACTTACTTTACCCATGAGGAGTGACTAGCAAGGATCAAAACAGTAAATGTTAGGAGGATAGCAATCAATACACGCGGGGCTAACCTGAAGTCCACACGGTTTGTCCGCGGAAATTTATCATCCGTTGTTCTTATTTGGTTTTTTCGTATTTCTAAACCTTTAGGTTCATAGCATTAAAATGTTTAACTCCACGTAGACTCTTGGAAACTTATGAACCAAAAAATGTCATGGAAAATATGTATTATGTATAATAAGAAGAAAAATATGTATTTTAGAGAAAAAATACTATTTTGTCATGAAAAATATATTTTTGTTATGTTAAAACAAAAGTAAAGAGAATGTAACAAAAATCTATCCGGTTAGATATTATCACAAGAGCTAACTAGGATCTTGCAGCTATGTGTTCTTCAAACAAACACAAATACACGCTTCGTCTTTCTCACTTCTGTCCGAGCGAACAACTGAAAATAGTTGACTATAGAAATCACCAGAGAATTGTAAATATACAAAGAGACTCGGATTAAATCAAATCAATCATGAACATATTTTTATTTCCCGTATATACATAGTCAAAGAAGATTTTTTCACTCAATTTTTGTACTACTTCCTCCATTTCAGATTATGTATCGTTGTAGAGAATTTTTTTCGTTGAAAAATAAAATGTCGTTTTAGCATTTCTATATAAAATTTATTAACTTTATTTTCCATTGTATTTTTCTATTGATTAAACTAGGAATAGTTGTATTAATTTCTTAATCTGTGTGCACATGTCTTAAACGACACTTAATTGAAACATATGGAGTATTGTTTAAGCTTATCGAAGTAATAAAATTTGTTAAGAAAAATGTCGTTTGGTCGCCTGATATCTCGAGTATCTAGTTGTTAAGAGTAGTTTCTTTACGTTTGAAGACACACATATACATTTTTCATATCCACGATTCTTGCTAAATAACACAACCTCCGAATATCTAACTAGACCAAATCATCTAAGATATAACAGTTTTTATACGGTGCCGAATACTACTCCAAAAGTGTTAACAAATCTCTCCTAAATTTTCTCACTTTCACTTTATAAATCAAAAAGACTCGACTCTGGGGATCATTCAATTCACAGTCGAGAGATATTTGTCGTTTCAACCAAGATGGGAAGGGTTTTTATCATGGATCTGGTAGGGCAAATCTATAGTTGCAAACACTGTAACACTCATCTTACTAAAGAACAAGACATCATGTCCAAGGTTTGATCTCTTTTTTTTCCACAGTAATATTATACTGATATTTTTTAAGGTAAATCAAAAGGTTTTGATATCATTCATCAATACCAGATAAATATGTATAGACTATTGTGTTTGTGCAGTCATTTCAAGGCAGATATGGACAAGCTTATCTCTTCAATAAAGTGTAAGTTTTCTGATTTCTTATAATCAACTTTCGGATGTTAGGGCATGCATATCTATTTAGTGAAAACTATTATTTAAATGCCATGATAAGCACAACGATAAGAAACTTAGAAGAGTTTCTTGGTATGTAATCTATATTCCTAGCTAATTACGTTTTTTGTTGATCATCTTATAGTGTAAACATTTCAATTGGAGATAAAGAAGACAGGATCCTGATAACAGGACTTCATACCGTAACTGACATCTTTTGTATTGGTTGTGGAATAAACGTTGGCTGGAAATACGTAAGACAGAACTTTATCTTAGTTTAGTTTGTATACATAGTAATAATAATCTATGTTCTATTTCAATTCACGATTATACTTAATCTTTGTTTTGTTTTTGATGTTTCCAGGTGACTGCTCATGATATTAACCAGAAATACAAGGAAGGAAAATCAGTTCTTGAATTGTGAGAGCCCGTTCTTGATTCTTTTTTCTTTTCTCAACAATGATTAATCACATTTGCAAGTTCTAACATAAACACAAATGTTAAAACTTTTGATTCAAGAATGTAATTAAGGTTTGATCCCAAACGTTTATATCTTTTTTTTTTTTTTTGCAACAGGTATAAGATTGTGGGTCCTTACGATAGCAACAGCAACGACTTGGTCTGTCAAGAAATTTCACGACTTGAGATTTAAAAATCACATGATTCAGATGATTTTCCTTGTGCTTTTCCCTAATCTTTCTCTGATTTCTTTTAATCTAATGTACATTCTTCGACCTTGGCTTATTGCTATTTATTTCTTTTATTTCGGGAATAAACCTGGAATTATAGTTTTTTTTTAATGAATACTATGCTTGATTCGATTTTCTGGTAAGTTGCAAATGTAAGTAATAAAAAAAATAATTGAGCATTGAATAATAACTCCATAATTAAACTTGATTGAGTTACTGGATGATTTGACTACTAACGTAAGTGATTGTTGAGATTATTGGGCTGAATATGCCTGAGTAAATGAGTTATCACTTTGTTGTGACTGCTGTTTTTAAGGATGAAAGAGTGTAACACTTGATCTTTGTGTGTGTTCATAACGATGAAAAACATTAAGTTCTTAGAAGTTTCTTAAAGTGGAAGAAAGATAAATAATTACAAAGAAACTTCTCCACTGTCCAAAATGACAACTTTTCCTTTGGGCTCTCCACTGCTTTGTCCTTGAGCTTCGATCTTCCGCACTACTTCCATGCCTGACAATACCTTCCCAAACACAACGTGATGTCCGTCCAACCTTTTAAATCCAAAACACACGCAACAACGCCTAAAGATCCTCATAATATAATGTTGAAAACAGAATCATCATCATAAGCCTTACTTACCAATTTGTGGTGACGGTTGTGATGAAGAACTGTGAACCGTTGGAGTCTGGTCCCGAGTTTGCCATTGATAAGACTCCTGAGAAAGATCCATTTACAGACTTCAACCTTTGTAAGCCTTTAAATGTATTTTGAGTGTTTTAAGAGGTTAGCTTTTAGAGCGTTTACCTGGCCCGGTGTGTTTGAGTTTGAAGTTCTCATCTGCAAACTTATCGCCATAGATGGACTCTCCACCTCTCCCATCACCTCGTGTGAAATCTCCACCTTGAATCATGAAGCTAGGAATGATCCTGTGGAAGCTACTTCCTTTGAAATAAAGTGGTTTCCCCATGTTCCCAACTCCTTTCTCTCCTGCACACAAAAGGAAGACAGAACATCAAAAAACCCCAAAGACACTCTTTTGTCTCAGAAAATTTAAAAGACCAAGAGTGTTAAACAGAAGCTACTTGGCTACCCGTGCAAAGCGCTCGAAAGTTCTCTGCAAAAAAGGAAAAACACCTCAGAGAGAGAGAGAGAGAGAGAGAGAGAATTTGAAGATGTTAACTCTTTGAATTGAAACATTACCTGCGGTTTTAGGAACTATCTTCCCAAAAAGCCCAATGAGAATCCTCCCTATACATCAAAAAACAAACGCTTTTTGAATCACACAAAACTATCATAACACCAAATGTTTTTAAGCAACTAAATGCCAAATCATTAACACATCAAAATCAGATCTTTTTGGGTTCACATTTCAAAATTAAAAAATATATATATATATATATATATATTAAAAAAGGAGGAAAGTTGATGAACCTGCAGGTGAACCATTGATCTGAATATCAAAGTAAACTTTGTGGGTAACTCCTTCTAAATCCTCTCCTCCTACCTGATTTAATCCCACAAGGCAGACAAATTACAAACTCTGATCACACACACCTTTACACAAAAACCAAAAAAAAAATATGAAAATGAGTTCAATGCTCACCATAGGATCAGCAGTCTTCTCATTGACCATAGGATCAGCAACATCAGTCAATTTCATCTGAGTTTCCCATAAAAACGTAAGTACCCAGATTGAGAAACTACCAGAAGAATGAATGAGGAATAAAGGATTAAAACCTGGATGAGAGCAAGTGTGACGAAGAGGACGACTACCCACAACAGAGTCAGAGATACCAATCTAGTCGCCGTTATCGCCATTCCTACGATTTGTCACGGGATATCAAATCAAACTATGTTTCCTTCTTCATTTGTTTGTTCCACACCTCCCCAGATCTCTCAACAGTTTATGTTCGAGCAAAATATCTCCTCGTGTCGTGCTGCAAATTTTGGAAAATATTGAAAATAAACCCTCAAGTTATAAAATGTTTTCAATATGACCCCTTATTTAAATAGTCTGTGAAGTAGCCATATGACTGCTCTCCATTATCACATTCTTTCTTGACACTAGGACTTGACACCATATAATAACAGAGTTCTTTAGGCTGTAACGATGAAATGAAATCAATGGAATAAAATTGGTTGGAACAAAATTGGTGAAATTGGTTAAAAATTGAAATATATTCATTTCATTTATTCCAAAAACAAAATTGTTAGTAAAATGATGTTTAAATATATACAGTTACAATATATATATATATATATATATATATATATTTTTTTTTTTCTTTGTAATATTTTTTGGAATAGATATGGAATTAATGAAATGAGAATTTCATTCTGTTCAAATTAAAAAAGGGGTACAAAATTATACAGACAGTGAAATTAGTCATTCTATATCATTTATTCCAAAAATCAACAATCGAATTGTAGTCTTGGATTTTCTTAACTCTCACATAAATATACTTATTCTTTTCTAATTTCTTCAAATAACTTACTTTTCTATATCATTTTCTAGTCTTTGAAAAAATTTTTGTCAAAAAAAAAACTTACTTTTCTAATCACAAAAATGTTTCAAATTTAATATTTTCAATTTCTTGACTTTACATTTTAGGCATTTAATTCGATTCCATTTCCTAGCTTGTTTGGCTTGTTTGAATAAGAATAGATCTTATCAAATCATTAATTTAAACATTAATACAAAGTTGGAAGTATTAAAACAAAAGTCAAAAACACATCTAATAATTAATTTGATAAACATCTGCCGACAAACAAAAATTATTAAAAACTCCACATGGACCAATCATGCATGATCATTCCTTACATCCCAAGTTTTATAGAAAGTAAAAAACTTTTGCGATCAAAACCACCAAACGAGAAAGAAGTTAAACTAAACAGTTCTGATTCACGAACAGAGATCCCTAGAGCAATCGTTCGTTTGTTCCAAATGTCGAAGCAAACGTACAAAGTCTGTTTCTGTTTCCGTCGCAGGTACAGGCACACGGCGTCGGTTGCACCGCCTGAGATCAAGACCATTTTCGATGACTACTCCGACAAAGGACTCATGACTGTCGATCATCTCCTTAGGTTTCTCACCGATGTTCAGAAACAAGAACAAGCGACGAGAGAAGAAGCTCAAGCGATCGTCAATGCATCATCTTCTCTTCTTCACCGCAATGGTCTCCATCTTGATGCTTTCTTCAAATACCTATTCAGTGTCAATAACTCTCCGCTTGCTTTTCATGAGGTGATCTTCTTTATTTACATGTTAATATTATGCGATATTAATCATTGGATTAGATTTAAGTTTTAGATTTCGAATGTAGATAGGAAAATGGCCGGTTCTGGATATAGTGGGATGAAACATTCTTGTCTTTATCCCCAAATTTTAAAGAATTATTATACATAGATCAAATGATCTTAATACTGAATTTTTTTTATTAATATTAACTTAAAAATGTTTATGGTCTCTAAACCTCAGATCCGGCCCTGGATATGAATGTGATCACTGAGTTCTTTTTCCTGGAGCTTGATGCTTATGACTACATGTATGTTTTTTTGCAGGTGCATCAAGACATGGATGCTCCATTGTCACATTATTTCATATTTACAGGGCATAATTCGTATTTAACCGGTAATCAGCTGAGTAGTGACTGCAGTGAAATACCTATAATAGATGCATTGAAAAGAGGTGTCAGGGTTATTGAGTTAGATCTTTGGCCAAACTCTGATGAAGATGGTATTGATGTTCTTCATGGAAGGTAAATGTATAGTGCAGTGAAATTTGATTGTACATCTGTTTGCTAGATTTTTAATTATTAAAAGAATGGTGGTTTGTTCATTTTTTTTAATAGGACTCTTACATCACCTGTGGAGCTAAGCAGATGTTTAAATGCTATTCAAACTTATGCATTTGATGTATCTGATTATCCAGTTGTTGTAACTCTTGAAGATCACCTCACTCCAAAACTCCAGGCCAAAGTTGCTGAGGTGTGAGCTTATTTTTGCATTTCTTTTTGACCTTTATTTGCTTTGGTTGCTCTCATTGTAATGATTTAGAGATGTTATGTTCTAGATGGTTAGTGAAGTATTTGGAGAAATGTTGTTTACTCCTCCTCCTGGAGAATGCTTAAAGGAGTTCCCATCACCAGCATCTTTGAAAAAGCGTATTATCATCTCAACCAAACCTCCTAAAGAGTACAAGGAATCAAAAGATGATGAAGCTGTGGAGAAGAAAGATAGGAGTTTGGGTGATGAAGAAGTTTGGGGGAGAGAAGTTCCACTCTTTAGTCGGAGGGACACAAGTGATGACAAGGTTTGTGTAGAAACACACATCATGTACGTTCAGTTTCATTGTATATATAAGTTGGTTTTTGTTTTTTTATTGTTGTAGAATGATTCAAATGATGATGACGACGACGATAATGATGATGATGATGAAGGAGAAAAGTTTAAGAAGAATGCACCACCACAATACAAGAATCTGATTGCAATCCAGGCTGGGAAACCGAAAGGCGGAATGGTTGAATGTTTGAAAGTGGATCTTGACAAAGTAAGACGGCTTAGTTTGAGTGAAGAACAACTTGAAAAGGCCTCTGAAAAATATGCCAAACAGATTGTGAGGTATTCCCTTTAAGAACATATATCATGTTTCAAAAGTGTTCTATGAAACTATGTTGATCATGGATTATTGATTGTAGCTTTACTCAGCGGAATATGCTTCGGATTTACCCCAAAGGAACTAGAATTACTTCATCAAATTACAATCCACTTGTTGGCTGGAGCCATGGTGCTCAGATGGTGGCTTTCAATATGCAGGTCTCCGCTTCAGTTTCTCATTTCCAAGCTATCTTGTTCCATTATCTTTAACAGGACATATTCTTGAAGTGACTTATTCTTGTGAAGGGACAAGGAAGATCATTGTGGGTAATGCAAGGAATGTTTAGAGCCAATGGAGGATGTGGATACATCAAGAAACCAGATATTCTGCTAAAGTCAGACACTGTGTTTGACCCCGAAGCTACGTTACCTGTAAAAACAACACTAAGGGTCAGATATATATATCCTCTATTCTCTCTTTTGTGTAAAACCTCATGAACTTATTACGTTTCTGATTTAGTACTTGTATATCTTTATAGGTAACTATTTACATGGGAGAAGGCTGTTACTACGATTTTCCTCACACACATTTTGATAGATATTCTCCACCTGATTTCTATGCAAGGGTAAAAAAAATCTGTAACCTTAAATAGGTTTTAGTTTTGAAGCTGAAACTGATAAAGTGATCCCAATATGTTCAGGTGGGGATTGCTGGAGTCACAGCAGATACGGTAATGAGGAAGACGAAAATGTTAGAGGATAATTGGATACCAGCTTGGAATGAGGTTTTTGAGTTCCCATTAACGGTTCCAGAGCTAGCTCTTTTGCGCATAGAGGTTCATGAGTATGACATGTCGGAGAAAGATGATTTTGGAGGCCAAACTTGCTTGCCGGTTTGGGAACTGAGGCAAGGAATACGTGTTGTTCCTTTGCATAATCAGGATGGGGTTAAGTGTAGATCCGTGAAGCTTCTTGTGCGGTTGGAGTTTGTGTGAGAGTACATATATATAAGTAAGAAATGTCTCCGGGTTTAAGCACTTTAAACCGGATCTGGTATGGAACATAAACAGTTCGTGATTGGTTGGATGAGTCTGGATAAAGTGAGATTGTTCCTTCCTGGTTTTGTAGTGTTGATCTGTGAATGTGAGTGAACTTTCTATTTTAAGTTCAAGACTAAACACCTCTTTCGTAAATCAAGTCCATGCGTGGGAAGGCTGGTTCATGGTTTGAAGTTTGAACTATGTTTAAATATTAGTATTTTACTTGAGAAATATTCTATTAATCTAATGGAGGTGCTTCTTTTTGTTAGATCACCATTGCTTGTAAAGGTCTGATAGTATTTAATTATGAAACATCATCACAAACTAGAGTTAGAAAAAAAAATTAATAAGTTATACAGCATTTATTTATTGCCGTCCTCACCGCCATGATTGCCCCACCACCTTACTGCCGCTGCACTTTGTTAAATTAAAATCGTTCGGGTATATCCTCCATGTAAGTTTATTCCACGTGGAAGAACTTTTATTAATGTACATCTGACAGTTCCGTAGCCCATCGTAGATCATATAATTCAATTTTGATGTTAAAAGCACCGACATGGCCCATCTTTGAAGCTAGAATCACCGCTCAACTTAAATGAACGGGAGTGACAAGACATTAGCTGTAATACCGGTTCCGTTCCATGTCAATATGTCATTGTCCTTTGCTGATATATTCTCTTACAAGTGTACTTCAACAGGATCAATTAACATTCTGTATTTCATTGCAATTTGTTTGTGTTTGATTAGAGAGCCTGAGACTAAGAAGTAAGGATAAGATGTTTTATAGCGCAGATAACGTTAGATACTGCATTAATTAGTCACACATGACACATTCTTTTGTTAGGATCAAACCACATGTTAGCTATGAGACTTAGAAGTTTTAATTTTGGTTTTCTTGGGATTTCGTTGGTGGTTATATCTTAGGAAGCTTCATCGAAACTTTCTTCGACTGAGATTTTCCTTGAATTGACAGAATTATTGGAGACGCGAGAAACTTTTCCGGACCTTAATTAACTTATTATTTAGTGGAAGCACCTTAGCCTAATGGTTAAGGTCTAAAGGCTTCTACACTTAGGTATAGGGTTCGATTCCCAGACTATGCAATTTATTGCCAGATTTTCTCAAATCCAGGTTTCAAGTCCCGGAGAGAGCGCGATTTATTAAGCAACTGTGCAGATTATAGAAGGAAGGATTACATGCAACTATGCGATTATGGAATGAAAGATTACAAAGAGATCTTCAACATGATGCAAGTAAATTTGATCAGGCGTGGATCTTCATATGACCGCTCAGATGATGCAGTTAGACGTAGATCTTCATAAGACATGTAGTATTGTCGGTTGTCGAATCGTCTATGTAATGTTTCTAATAATTGTAATATCATAATAAATCAGCGTTAAAAAAAATAACTTATTATTTGCCTTTTTTAAAGTTGACCTCCATTAGTTTCTTTCTCTGTCGAATTAAGATATATTTTTTTTTGTAAACTTAATTAAGATATATTATATTCATCATTTTAAAAAACATCAAACAATCAAACCATACATGATACATTTCACCATAAAACATTTTAATTTACATTTATAATATTATCAGAGTTAAGATAATAACTTTAAAAAATACTAATAATAATAAATTTCGCAAAGCATAAAGACAAAACTTTAATGACTTGGAAATTTCAAAAAGACAAGAAGAAACTGTTGACCGCTAATAAATTGGAATCTTCCAAGTCAACAGATTCGAGTTTGTTTGTCTGCATGATGACATGTCAACCTAAGAAAGTATACACGTGTTTTCGGGACCCACTTTTAACTTCTTTTTTTAATTTAATTATCTTTTCTTTTTCATGAAATGTCTATGGCTGGCTGCCTTCAAAGAAGAGCAGAGAGTACACGCATTGCATTATACATCCACGCTAAAGTCGTTATCTATTATCTCCCCTACCATGCTGGTGGCTCTACAAGTATGAAGTATAAACAACACACAAGGTTTGACCAGATGTTCCAAAAGAACGACATCATAATAGTGTCACACAAACTTTTCTTTCTTTTTCAAAACAATGATCCAATTTTATATTCGCTCTCCGCTGTCCAAATTATACATTTCCCAACCAAAAGGTTAGACCACGAAAACAGAATATTCAAATTCTCCTAAGCAACTACCACTAATCATTACTTACAAAAACAATTATCCAAAAAAGCCAAAAAAAAAAAAAAAAGCTAGAAAAACATATAAAATCCTTAGGTGAAAATAATCATCTATGTAAAAATAGTTTTAATCTCTCTCAATGTCAGAGACAATAGAACAAATGCCACTAGAGATGCTACCATGACTATCTCCACACAACTCCAATGCTCTCTCCAAATTGCCAACAATATCAGTCATTGTCGGCCGGTTCCTCCCTTCCGCATTCACACAATGCATCGCCGTATAAGCCACCAGCTCCACCGCATCTCCTTCCCCTAGCTCCGGCGATCCAACTCTAGGATCCAAAACCCGCCCCAGCTCACCAACTGTAATCGCCGAAACAGAGTATTCCACCAAATGCACCGGGACACACCCTTCTTCCACATCACCACCGTTCCTAAAAATCGCTCTTTTACCGGTCAACAGCTCCAACAACACAACTCCTAACCCGTAGACATCACTCTTGTCCGTTAAAACATTGAGACTGTAATATTCCGGATCGATGTACCCGACAGTTCCAGCAGCTTTCATCGGACGTTGCTGATGATCTTTCCCAAGCTCCGGGCCCATTAACGATAACCCAAAATCCGAAACCCTAGCGACCCAATTCGAGTCGAGCAAGATGTTCGACGACTTGATATCTCTATGAATAATCGGCGGCACCGCGTAGTTGTGTAGATACTCGATCCCTCTTGCCGCGTCCAACGCGATTTTGATCCGCATTTTCCACGAGTTGACCAAACTGCTGTGTTTCTCCACGTTGTTCCTGTCGTGAAGATGGTCGTAAAGCGCGCCGTTCTTCATGTAATCGTAGACCAGAAGCTTCTCCTCCCGTTCCTCGCAGTACCCAACGAGCCTCACCAAGTGCTTGTGGTGAAGCCTCGACAGAAACGCGATCTCCGAGTCAAACGCGGTTTCTTTCTCCTGAAACTTCTTCATTTTCGCGTTTACGTCGCCGCGTTTGATCGCGACTTCTCTCCCGTCGCTGAGTTTGCCTCTGTACACAACACCGAAGCTCCCGGAGCCGATCTTGTTCTCTAAGGAGAAGTTCCCGGTGGCGGAAGCGAGCTCGGAGAAGGAGAACTCCTCGGCTTTATCCGCGTGTTTCATCGACGACGTCCCGCTTCTCTGTCTCCTCATTGAAAGCATTCTCGATCCTTGACGTCTTATCGTCAAAGACCGAGAAGGCGGGGAGCTGCTTGACCGGGTACTCGAACCGCCGCGGGTTATCGTCGGTTGAACCGAGTTGTGAACTTTCTTCTTCCCCAAGCAAACTCCTGTCCATAAACAGTACACCACAGTGCATATCCCTGCAAACGCTCCTACTGATCCAACGATCGCAAACGCTAGCAATCCTCTCGTTAACGCCTTCGATGGAGGAGACGGAGCTGGCTGTGACGGTGGTGGTGCTGGTGGTGGTTGTGGAGGAGATGAGATTTTGCATTTGCTGCAGATCGAACCCGAGCCGGAGCATAGCTGATCAGATCGTGGATACACACCGCACGTGCAGAGAGATGGTTCGACGCAAGGACCTGGTAAGATATCTTGGAAAGGAAGGAAGATTCTCGAGAAGTTATTATTATTAGGGCTCCAACACATGACGGATAGGTTACCGGATATCAACCCGCAGATTAGACCCGACCCGGATGTAACCGACTCGAATGAGATCTTTTCCGTTACATTGTTGAACCTCTCTGCCCCTCCTCCCCAACAAGTCACGGAGCCGTTCGAGCTTCGCGTCGCGCAAGTGAAGTTCGACCCGAGAGAGAGATCCGAGTAGAGATAAGGTTGACCCGATGGAGCATTGAGCTGACCCGATTCGTTTCTCCCGATGCAGATCAAACTCCCCGTTGAGTTCAACCCGCAGGCGTGCGACTCCCCTGCTGATACGCTAACCATCGTTTGGTTTCCGAATCCGGTTTGGATCTGACCGGATTTAACCGGATCTTTTCCCCAGCATAGGACTCGGCTGTTTCGAACCGAGACGCCGCATGAGAACCCGACGCCGGAGGAAATTGAGTTTAATCCCTCGTTCGGAGGCCTTGACGGATCGTTCCTCCAGCATCTCACGGCGTTAGTGCCGTTAACGGTGGCGCAGATTTGACCATCGCCGACGGAGAGGCTCGAGAGCAGAACGGTGTCGTTGTAGTAGATTCGCTTCGGGTCGAGAGTGTTGTAGTTGCTTCCGACGCCGTCCCAGCAGAGGAGGCTGTAACCGCCGGAGCGTATCCCGCAGAGGAAATTCTCGCCGGCGGCGATTGAGGAGAAGGAGACGCCGGGGTTGAGAGTGAGGTTGGTGCGGAGGCGCGTGTTGTAGCAGAGGATGCGCTGCGTGGGCTGGCCGGAGATCAAGGCGCAGACGGTGTCGGAGCCGTAGACGACGGCGTAGGTTGAGCCTGAGCCTAAAGCGGTGGTGGGGATGGGGAGGAAGAAGACGACGGTTGAGATAACGGCGACGGTGACGGAAAACGCCACGGTGGAAAAGATGGAACTTTTCATCGATAAAGGTTGAAATTGACTGCCGTCTTCGTGGATTCTAAATCCGACTCATTCATTTTCATGAGAGTCAAAAACTCTGCTTGAGAGAGAGAGAGAGAGAGAGAGAGATAAAGAAGAAGAAGACGTAAGGGAGAAAGAAGAAGAAGAATAAATGTGTGTTTTAAGAAGACAAAACAGTAATTAAAAACATATTAGTAGGATTTGGTTAAGAAATGACTTTTTAATACTGTATGCTGTTGTGAGTCACGCATGTTTCTTTTTTTTTTCTTTGATTTTTGTTTTTTGGTCAAACTTTTTTTTTCTTTGATTTTATTTACATTAATTAATATAATTGTATAATAATAACTCGGATATATTATTATTGCGAGATTTTAAAATGAAATTAAGGACTTTTTTATGAATAAAAACATGAGTGTTTGGTGTCAAAAAAAAAAAAAAAAAATGAGTGTTTTCTGGTAGTTAATTAATGTATCTTTTTATCAGTGGCTTATATTTGCTCCTACTATTGGCGATTTTATTTGATGATTCTCTAACAAAATTTGAATTGAAAGCTTTACGACCGTTTCAATATTTTAATATATCAACAACTACGTAAAAAGTGTGGTGTATATTATATGCTAGATTAATATTTTCATGCAACAACCGCTCATATGATAAAAGTAAATGTGAATAATATAAATAAACTGAATTTCCCATGTGAACAGTAAATATAATTCAAAGTCCTTGTTTCCAAAATGGGGATGGTTGAACTCATTTCTTTCTTGTTCTTTATAATTAATTGAATTGTCAATTTCTGTTTGTTGAACTCTCTACGCTTTCTTTTGAACCATAATATGAATATTATTACAGTTTCTTATCAACATTTAATATTACAGTTAAAATAACAATTTTTATTCCTTTTCTCATTGAGTTGAGTCTTCTTCGTTCAGAAACTTCCATATATTTTTGTTAGCAAAAAAACTAATGCAATTAATATCCACTCTAAATATGGTCAATGTAGGAATCAAGGAAATTGAATATGACCATGAATATGACCATATCAATGGGATTTTTTCTTACCATAAAAGCATATCTTTTCATTCACACAAAATTTGGAAATTAATTATGATCATATTTATAAAAATCTTATTACCATTAATATTCTGTTTAGGGATCCTCTTTATGTAACATTTAGTAGTTTATCCCATCTGAACCGAGACTAATTTATACTCCATAGAAATTCATAGAAATTCGAGCATTCAACAAAACAAAATCATTAACCCATTATCACTTTTTGTGTTGAGTATTAGTATATGCTTTTTCTGCTTTTATACGTTTGATATTCCATATGTTTTATAGTAAGTGTTATTTTAACATTTGTCGTTATAAAAATAGTTTTATTTTAGAATTTTAATATAACTTTCAATTTAAAATTAATTACAAATACATTAATTTTTTTTAAGAAAAAAAATATTTATTTCAAATACTATTGATTGAATGTATGTAATTAATAGAAATTTAAATATATTTCAATCATTTTATTAATCTGTGTGAAAAATGTTAAAATAACACTCTTTATAAAAAAAATGAATAATATTTTAGTAGAATGAACTTATATACGTATGTATAAAATATAACACATTTTTACAAGGTATTGGCAAGCACATATATTATAACTAAGAGATGCACCCTTCGTTTTTTTAATATTTGATGTTTTATGAAAAATTGTTTGAAATTTGACTAATTTTCAATAATTTTTTTATTATCTGTATAAATATTTATATTGTTTATTATTTGTTGAACTAGTGTTAAATGAAAAATTAATGATGTTTTGTTTCAGAAATATAAAAAAATAGAAAGTTTCTTAATTTATGTATATAATTTAAAAACGTTATCCATTAGACCATCTCCAATAAAACACAAAAACTTACTCTATAATTCACTCTAAAATAGAGTAACTCTATTATAGAGTTGGATTTGCTCCAATGGTTCACTCTGTAATAGAGTTACTCTATAAATAGAATGAACCATTGGAGCAAATCCAACTCTATAATAGAGTTACTCTATTTTAGAGTGAATTATAGAGTAAGTTTTTGTGTTCCATTGGAGATGCCCCTTAAAAATGGAGGAAGTGGTATTTTATTTGGTGGAACAAAATTGAAGAATTTAAGGAAAACATTTTCTCGGCGCATTTACTTTCTTCGAGTTCCCGCTTTGGAAAAGATAAAAGAAATTTTTTTGACGCACGGAAAGTTCGAAACCGCGACGAAAATGTTAGATTTGAAAAAGACAGAAAATTATTAAGCATATACTAATTCAATGGCTGGCCATATTTGACCAAAAAACTTATACTGAACATAGGTGGCGTGTTTTATTAATTACGGTAGTTTATATGTAAATACAGTAAAAACTTTACTAGTTGTTTGATGTTTATTCATTAGACAAATATAGCTACATCCGCTTATTATAAACAGTCTTATCGAAAAAGCATGTGTAAGAAATTTCACGCCCTGGAAGTTTTTACTGCTCTGAGTGATTTGATTTACATAGGCTACAGCTTTCATAAACTATCTTGTTTAGATATAATTACGAATGCTGGTATTCGTTGCAATAGTCCAATTCTAAAAAAGAAACATGCGACAAATTATGTCAAACCATACTATATGGATCTAAGTTGATAAATGTATGTTCAAAATAGTCAATCCATTTAAATTGTTTTTCATGCCAATATCATGTAACACGTTCCGTTTACCAATTACCATTTCGCATGCACGACTAGTTCGCAAATCTTGAATATGCATAAGAAAAGTATATAATTCGACACTAAAATAGAGCTGGAACTTGTGAACTACTTTTCTAATAAATAACACTAATTTGGTTTTGTAAACACGGAAACAAAATGAAACATCTGATTGTTTCCAGCGCTATATACTATCCTCACATTCCATCACATTAATGTATTTATCTCTCAACGCAAATAACGAGTTCACATCACGCGTCTTTCCATTAATACTGGTGTCCAGTGGAAACTCAAATATAATATACTACAAAAAGAAAAAAAAAACAAAGTAGCTACGAGAAAAAGAATGAAGTAGAATTAATGGGAGTGGTTAGGCTAAATCTAGATGTGAAGATGCCTTAGAAGTCTAAGCACAGCTCAGAATGATCCCACTTATCTAATAACGAACATGAGAATGCCGACAATAATCCATAGAATAAAAGATTAGTTGCAAAAATCCAATTAATTATACGAAAGCGAAACATGACAGGTCATGTAATGCAACTCACGTACTCTTTCGACCTGTAAAATGTGTTCAATATATATTTCAAAGGATACTGCATTTTTTAGTGATGGAGAATGTCATAATGTCTGCTAGCTAAGATTAGGAACATTGACAATCTCTCTTATCTGCTTTTTGTTGGACCCCCGAGATGACTTTCAGCTCATATCAGAATTTTAATCGAAGGCAAATACTTTTTGCTGGATCCTGTCAGAAGCATAGTGTTTTCATCGTTATACATGAGTCACATTTTATGATAATATAGTCTCCCGTTTTTCTTAGATTGCGGATTATAGACTGATTCGTCCTGGAGTATCAAATAACGAGCGAGGTAAATCGGACTCATGCAGTGCATATACGTGGGAACAGTTGAGTTAATAAATGTTTGTCAATTAAGTATTCTAGTACAGGAGTAAAAATAGTACGCAAAAATTGGGTAATCGATTATCTGTGTGGAGTGGAGCAGATCACTCCGTGCCCATCCCTAGTAGAATCTATTTGATTCATGGATACAATGAAATATAATCCAAACAAAATCTAGAGATATAGACAATTATGTTCCTAGATCTTTCAAATGTGCAATACATGAATCCAAGTTACTCACATTCCTGCTTCTTTTTTTTTGAGTTTATTGATTATTGAGTATATACAGTATTATGCCTTTCAAAACCACTCACTTCAAAGGAAGCCAACACTTATTTACCTTCTTATGCCAAACCAGTCTATACCTCAGTTTTAGACCATCACCCAGTAAATCCAAATCAAACCAAACCGGAAAAGGAAAAAAAAATGCTTGATCATTAACAAAACTACAGATAAAAAGCTAGAGAATTACATAAAATCAAGAATGTAGGATTTTATCTTTTTGAAGAGAATCTACCAAAGATTATAAACACTACGAATGGTAGTTTATGTGCCCTTCTCACATTTTTTTTTCATTGCTGAAACTACTGTACGAAACAAGTCCTTTCCCTTTTTTTTGTGTGGACCAAAGATATATTTTCAGTTTTCTCCATTAGTTTCTACTTAACCGGTTAAGGATTCCAGCAAGAAGGTGGTATGCCTTGCTTCTCAAACCATTCAGGCATTCGGAACCTATCATAAAGTGTCGGTCTTACATCTTCTTCCTCTGAAAGTTGCTTCAGAAGTGGAAGAATAACGTCCAAAAGCTTCAAGTTTTCACAATAGTTCTGATTAGTTTCAAGACTAATAATATAATCTTTCAGGGTGTAAAGAAATGTATGAGAAACCTGAGTGTCATTAGGCTGCCCGGCAGAGAATGCAATACACGGAATCCCATTTGACGGTTGCAATAGAAAGCTGAAAGGATTGTTGTCAACGATTACAGTCCTAGACATGTTCTTTGATGTGCTTAACAGATCCTTCACATGATCTCGGTATGGTCTGATTACAATGTACAAATAAAAGAAAACTCAATAAAACATACCACAAACTGGTTCTTGAAATTATAATAACAAACTTACGTGCTGACTGTTGAAGGTCGATAAAGCCGGTTGCTAAGTACTTTCCTTGTATCTATTATATCCACAAGCGGTCTCGCATATCCTGTGGGTTCGAGAAACATGTGTTAGATTAGGATTTAACATATTTTGAGTATGCGTTTGATGGGGGGAAGAGTGAGTGTACCTTCAAGACCAGCGGTAAACAGAACAAGATCAGCAAACTGGCTAAGCTGCTCTAAGAACTCGTGCAACCCTGGACGCTCAAACACCGTGACGTAATTGATCTTAGGTTTACCGTCACTTTCCTTCTAGACAACAAAGAGAGAGAGACGTGTCATAAAAAAAACGCCAAAAACTCAAAAAATTGAGAGGGAAGCAAACCTTGTCAGATGACAAACACTCAAGCTCGAACCAGTTTAGTCCACCCTCAATGGCTTGATTGCGTAAAGAAGCAGGTAGACTAGAGGTCTCGTAAGCACACACTAACGTCTCATCCAAGTCAAGAACTACCTACAAAACAAAACATACACATCTTTAGTTAGTTACTAAAGCTTTCAACTTTGAAGGTATCAAATGGTCAAAAAAATCAAACTAAACTAACTATTGATCTCCACCAATCAAAAGGTTACACCTTTCACAAAGTCTCCAACGCATTATTACACACGGAAAGGTTTCATCTTTGAAGGAATAAAAAGTCAAAAGCAACGGCCTTTTGATCGAAAGCGTGTACCTTTAGTCTCTGGAAGCGACCTTCGGAGGCGATTTCGACGGTGGTGGGAGATTCCGGCAATTCGATGGACGGCAAGGGTTTGAAGCCATCGGCGGCGGCTTTAGAGGAGGAGGAGGAAGAGAGGAGAGGATGGTAGCCGACGGCGCGGAGGATCTGAAGGAAGATCTGGTAGAAAAACGCGAGGCAGTTCATGAAAGTCTTCCACACTTGGAGGGAACGAGGCGAGTAAACGACGTCGGACTGAGTCAACTCGGCCATGACTCGTTTGGAGTTGGGAATCTGTTAAAAAAGGTGAGACGGAAGCAATCAAAGTTCTTCCTTCTTCTTCCTTGCTTCTGTCTAAAATGAAATTAATTCAATTTGAGATAGAGAGGTGTGTGTGTGTCTCTATGGCGATGGTTCGATGAAGTCCTTTTTTTTTTTTTTTGATAAAGTGACATTTTATTGATTACGATCCACGCGCCCTGGAATTGTAATTATTGTTCAATAATGTTTCTTGTCATAAAGAAAAATAATTTAAGACACTATTAACAAAGGTCAAATATCTAAAATAACACTTTTTAATTTTTTGTCACAAAAATATCATTCAAAAAATAAAATGATCAAAATAACACTTTTTGTTTTGAAAAATTTAATTTTTATTTTTTATTTTTAAATATTTGAACACATTACTAAAATCCCACCCTTTAACTCTAAACCTGATGTCTTGCATATTTGCATTGTTTTAGCTATTCATTCATAAGCATTTGCATCATATAGATTAGGATTTAGACATGTTTAGGTTGCATTATGCATACATATGTCTCTATCAGGTATTGGAGCACCTCATGAGGTTATTGGAGACATTTGGATGCATTTGGAGCTCAAAAGAAGAATAAGAGTTGATCTTTGGACGAAGCCGACCGGAGTGACCACCTCGGAGCGACTAGGCGACATCGCTCCAGCCGGAGCGACCTCAAGGCTCAATCTCAAAGCGACGCCATGAAGTCGCTCGCCTTTTTATCGCTTCGGACATCCGTAAATCACCCTGGAGCGACCCCGCAGAGCGACCACCCGAAGTCGCTCCCGAAGCCCAGAGCGACCTCTCGGAGCGACTGGCCGAGGTCGCTCCGCGTTATCAGTGCACGATTTTTATTATTTTCAAGGACCTTTTTGCAATTTATTGTGCACGTTTTTGCACTGAAAAACCTAATGTTTAAGTACTCTTTGTAGCCACCATTGGCAAATAATCTTTGATCTATTGAAGAACACAAACTCTCTTAAGAAAAATATTTCTTTTTGGCTTGATTTGTGATTGTTCTTGTGATTTCTCTTCTATTTCTCTATATGATTCATCTGAAATCCATCATGGGTTTAAGAGGAATCATGGGGATTAGTGAGTAATCACCTTTTGAATTCATGGGTTAGGGAGATTAAGGGTGATTAGGCTAGTTCTAGGATGTTTTAGTGTAGATCATTCTTGTTCCTTGCTAGTAGAGTATTCATAATGCATCATTTGAGTAGGCCACTCAAAGGGTGATCTCTAGGCATTTCCCACCCAAAAGGTGTTTGATGAAATGCCTGAGTCAACTCTCCTAGGCTTTTAGTGTACTTTGCCAAAGAGATTTGTTGTTAAAGATGCTAAGATAGCTAATAGACTTGTTAGTAATGATTGCTTGCATGTTATTCAACCAAAGACATTTGATGTTTGAGACATGTTAGCAAATGAGCATTCATCTAGACATAGAGCTTGCTTAGAATTGTGTCTAGGCTTAAGGTTAATAGTTTGATTGATTCATTTGTCATCCTTAGTTCAAAACTTGATCACCCAAGGTCTGAAATCCCTATACCCATGAGTTCTCCTTTCCAATAGCTTAAAAGTATCATTTCTGTTACTTGCACTCTAGTTTTAGTTTAAAAACCATTCAATTCACTGATTGCACTTAGATTAGGCAAATACTTGCATTCTCTCTGTATTTGAATCCCTCAGATTTGGTTCGACAACTTACTACCACTATACTATCATTTGACTTAGGAGCCTCAAAACTCCTAACATCAAATTGGCGCCGTTGCCAAATTCTGAGTTTGATTTGAACATTGAGATTTAGTCATTTGCTTAAGACTAAGTCATTTTTATTTTTGTAAGTTACTGATTCTCTTCTTCACCTCTTTGTGATTTTCAGGTGTATGAACTTGAGGAGCAAGGGTACATCAAACCTTGTTCCAAGAGCCGCAGACATCAGAGCTTTAGAGAGAGAGTGTGCTAGAAAAAGAAGAGAAGAAGAGCAACAAGCTCAACTGCAGCCACTGGAAGCTGCAATGGAAGAACAACAAAATCCTCTGAACCCCAATGGACCTCAACAGCGACCAGCTCGCCCCATTGGCACTTATGACCGCCCCAACATCCATGGTCCTAGACTTGGAATCCGAGCACCAGCTGTGGCTGCTAACAACTTTGAGATCAAGTCAGGACTGCTAAACTGCATTGAGAACAACAAGTATCATGGTCTGGCTGTGGAGGACCCATTTGATCACTTGGATAAGTTTGACAGCTACTGTGGTATGTCAAAGACCAATGGTGTGTCAGAGGATGCCTTAAAGCTCAAGCTATTCCCTTTCTCTTTGGGGGATAAGGCACGTCAATGGGAGAAGTCTCTACCAAGTGACTCCATCACCACTTGGGAAGACTGTAAAAGGGCATTCTTGGAGAAGTTCTTCTCTACCTCAAGAACTGCTAAGTTGAGGAATGAGATCTCCAGCTTCCAACAGAAGAACTTGGAAGGATTCAGTGAAGCTTGGGAGAGATTCAATGGTTACCAAGCTCAGTGCCCACACCATGGATTCGCTAAGGAAAGCTTGCTGAGCACATTCTACAGAGGTGCTCTTCCTAAGTACAGAGCCAGACTGGATACAGCTAGCAATGGGTTCTTTTTGGGGAGAACTGAGGAAGAGGCAGAGGCTCTAGTTGACAACATGGTTAAGAGTGATGCAGTCTACAGTGGAGACCATGACAGAAGCAGCAGAGGTGATGACAATCAAACAAGGAATGAGATAAAGGCTCTTCAAGAGAAGATTGACAAACTCATTGCTGATAAGGTCACACAAGCGCAGGTGAACTTTGTTGGCAACCCAAGCCAGGAGATACCTCCTACTGTCAATGAGGTTGACGGTTTGGAAGGGCAAGAAGAATTGTGTTTCATCAACAGTAATGGTAGCTGGTACAAGAAGGAACCAAACTTTCAGTACAACAACTACCAACAGAAGCCCTACTCAAACAACCAGCAGAGTGGTTTTCAGCCTCGAAACAACCAGCAGAACAACTATCAGCCTCAGCAAAACTCCTCTCCTAGCTCCTCTGCCCCTCAACAGAGCAGCACTGATGCCTTACTGAAACAGATCTTGGAGTCTCAGACTAGAAGTGAGAAGCATGTGGGCTATGAGCTGAAGAACCTTCACTCCAAGATTGATGGGAGCTACAATGAGCTCAACAACAAATTCTCCCACCTTGCTTCTTCTGTCAAGAATTTGGAGAATCAGTTTGCTTCCATGAGCTCCCACCAGAACCGCCAGCAAGGATCTCTACCTGGAAAGTCAGATCAAAACCCCAAGGAAGCAAAAGCTGTCACACTTAGGAGTGGTAAGCAGTTGACTCCTGTAACCCTCACCAAGGATGCTGAGAAACAAGGTGAGGAGGTGGCCATCAACCTAGATGATGAAGTGGTCATTGTTGATGAGAAGACAGATGCTGAGATCTTGGAGAAGATTGTGAAAGCCAAGGGTAAAGGAAAGGTTGGAGAAGAGAAGAAAACAACAAAAGATGGTGAATCTGCTGCTCCAGCAAGTGAGAGCTCTCCTGTCCCCCCTCCCTATGAACCAAAGCTTCCATTCCCTGGTAGATTCAAGAAGCAGCTGCTACAGAAGTACAAGGCTTTGTTTGAGAAGCAGATGAGTGAAGCTCAGGTTACAATGCCCATCATTGATGCTTTCATGCTGATTCCTCAATACAGCAAACTCCTGAAAGATGTTGTAGCTGCTAAGAAGAAGGAGATGGAGGGCATGATGGTTCTGAGTCATGAGTGCAATGCCATCATTCAGAGGCTTGATGCTCCAGAGAAGTTAGAGGATCCAGGATGCTTCACACTACCTTGTGCTCTTGGACCTATGGTGTTTGAGAAGTGTCTCTGCGATTTAGGAGCTAGTGTCAGCTTGATGCCTTTGTCTGTGGCAAAGAAGCTTGGCTTCACTCAATACAAGAAGTGTAGACTCTCTCTGGTGTTGGCTGATCGATCAGTGAAGTACCCTGTGGGCATCCTAGAGAACCTCCCTGTGAAGATTGGAAGGTATGAGATACCTACAGATTTTGTGGTGCTTGAAATGGGTGAGGAGGCTCAAGACCCATTGATTCTTGGAAGGCCATTCTTAGCTACAGCAGGAGCTATTGTGAATGTGAAGGAAGGGAAGATTGACCTCCATTTGGGCAAGGAGAACATCCTCCACTTTGACATCAAGGAGAAGATGAGGAACCCCACTGTATTTGGACAAGCCTTCACCATTGAAGAGATGAATCCTTCTCCTGCTGATGATCACTTTGATGAGCTACCACCTGAGGAAGATGGGGTGTCAACTCCACTTTCTGCACCTAGTCCAGCCTGATCCAAAGGAGGCAAAGTCAAGCTAGAGACTTAAAACAAGCTCACTTGGGAGGAAGTCCCATGAGTATCCTTGTATATATTGCATTAGTATTTGCATTATCATTCTATTGCATAGAACAATTGGAAAATGAAGTTGTTTGCAGGTGTGGAGCAGAAACTCGGACATCAAAGCGAGGTCATGGAGCGAGGGAGAGAAGTCGCTCCAGCTGGGAGCGACTTGCCCACAGCGACCCCCAGAGGTCGCTCGTGTCCTCCGGAGCGAAACTGACCATGGAGCGAGGTCTCCGCAGCGACGTCACGAGGTCGCTCCAACTGGGAGCGACCTGCCGCAGCGACCCTTCAACCTCGCTCCCGTCTCAGTCTCATGCATTGCATATTACATTCTTATTTGCATAGAAAAATCCAAAAAAAAAAAAAAAAAAAAATTGAAAAGCACAAAAAGAATCATTTAGTTGCATCTTTTGCATTTTTAGGATTGAGTCTAGAAGCATATAGGTTGCATTCATGCATTAGGGGGATTTCAACAGCTCATGCTAAGTACTGAATTTGTTGACCTTTATAATCATGACAAGTAGCTGGAGCACCCTTTAGAAAGCTTGTAAACTTCGCGCCTTGAATGCTTCTCTTGAAACTCATTTGACTGTTGATACTCTCTCTTTGAAGCAAGCTCCTGTTTTAATGTCTCTTGCATATGGTCCCTTGTGTACTAAGTCATGGATATACACACTTGAGTTGTCCCATCTGTTTTACCAATCTTTTTGACAAACTCAAGTGGTACTCCACTCCCAAACCCCATTCCTCCTTTTTAAACCATCATTATTTGTTGAGTGAGGCCTCTTTGGAAAGCTTTACATGTGCATAATGTTGAGAGTATTGGGAACGACAATGCTTAGTCTCCATTCTTGCTAGATTAGTCACTCTATTGTCTAGCTATAGGAAGGGGGTGAGTGTTGTGATTTGGGAATATGAAAGGTTTGACTCTTTGTGCTTAAATGATTAGTCTTTATGGGATAAGTGGAGAAGTATCTAGCTCTTATTGTGAAAAGTCTTGGCCCCCAAATATTAAAAAAAAAAAAAAAAAAAAAAAGAGAATAAAAAGGGGGCTAGCAAAGTTGTTAGGAGCTCAGATTTGTTTTAAAATTGTGAAAAATCCCTTATTGATTTCAAAAAGAAAGAGTCTGATGTGAAAAAAAATTTCTTTGGATCTTTTGGTGAGAGATGTGAGTTGGGTTTGACATTGAGGAATAATTGAATATCTTGTATGTTTGGGAAAGGGTAGAACAATGGAGATTGAGCATTGTATGCATGAGTTGATCCCTTTCTTAGATATATTATGTGTAATGTCAAAGCTACTTTGTTTTTAGAGTAAACCACCTTAAAAGATCACTTTGAACCTCTGATTTCACTTGCATTAAAGCCTTTATCTTACCAAACCAAATGACTTGGACCAGTTGACCATTTGTGAGATGTCTATTGAGTTTGCTTCATAAATGTTAGAGAGATATGGATTTGTGGTTTGTAGATGCATGATTAATGAGTGTAGAGATCAAAGGAGCTGGGATAGGCTTAGAGAAGTTAGAGATGGATAAAATCTTTGCTCTTGCTATTTGGTATGATTATGCAAGGTTGTTAGGTTGAGAACTAAGAAGAGTTTCTTTTGGTTATGAGTCCCCACCTTCAAACCTCTTCTCCTTGGTTCTTGAAAGTTTACTTGTGGACAAGTAACGGACTAGTGTGGGGGAGTTGATGTCTTGCATATTTGCATTGTTTTAGCTATTCATTCATAAGCATTTGCATCATATAGATTAGGATTTAGACATGTTTAGGTTGCATTATGCATACATATGTCTCTATCAGGTATTGGAGCACCTCATGAGGTTATTGGAGACATTTGGATGCATTTGGAGCTCAAAAGAAGAATAAGAGTTGATCTTTGAACGAAGCCGACCGGAGCGACCACCTCGGAGCGACTAGGCGACATCGCTCCAGCCGGAGCGACCTCAAGGCTCAATCTCAAAGCGACGTCATGAAGTCGCTCGCCTTTTTATCGCTTCGGACATCCGTAAATCACCCTGGAGCGACCCCGCAGAGCGACCACCCGAAGTCGCTCCCGAAGCCCAGAGCGACCTCTCGGAGCGACTGGCCGAGGTCGCTCCGCGTTATCAGTGCACGATTTTTATTATTTTCAAGGACCTTTTTGCAATTTATTGTGCACGTTTTTGCACTGAAAAACCTAATGTTTAAGTACTCTTTGTAGCCACCATTGGCAAATAATCTTTGATCTATTGAAGAACACAAACTCTCTTAAGAAAAATATTTCTTTTTGGCTTGATTTGTGATTGTTCTTGTGATTTCTCTTCTATTTCTCTATATGATTCATCTGAAATCCATCATGGGTTTAAGAGGAATCATGGGGATTAGTGAGTAATCACCTTTTGAATTCATGGGTTAGGGAGATTAAGGGTGATTAGGCTAGTTCTAGGATGTTTTAGTGTAGATCATTCTTGTTCCTTGCTAGTAGAGTATTCATAATGCATCATTTGAGTAGGCCACTCAAAGGGTGATCTCTAGGCATTTCCCACCCAAAAGGTGTTTGATGAAATGCCTGAGTCAACTCTCCTAGGCTTTTAGTGTACTTTGCCAAAGAGATTTGTTGTTAAAGATGCTAAGATAGCTAATAGACTTGTTAGTAATGATTGCTTGCATGTTATTCAACCAAAGACATTTGATGTTTGAGACATGTTAGCAAATGAGCATTCATCTAGACATAGAGCTTGCTTAGAATTGTGTCTAGGCTTAAGGTTAATAGTTTGATTGATTCATTTGTCATCCTTAGTTCAAAACTTGATCACCCAAGGTCTGAAATCCCTATACCCATGAGTTCTCCTTTCCAATAGCTTAAAAGTATCATTTCTGTTACTTGCATTCTAGTTTTAGTTTAAAAACCATTCAATTCACTGATTGCACTTAGATTAGGCAAATACTTGCATTCTCTCTGTATTTGAATCCCTCAGATTTGGTTCGACAACTTACTACCACTATACTATCATTTGACTTAGGAGCCTCAAAACTCCTAACATCAAAACCCTAAGTCGTAAATTAGTTAACCCAAAGGTTATAAATGCATATTTACCCTTCAATAAAACTTATTTTGGTCATTTTACTTCTTGTGATGCTATTTTTGTGACAAAAACTTGGTTTGATGCTATTTTTATTTTTTTTTCTATTAACGAAGAGTTAAAATACGATTCCATCGTACAACAAAACCAAAAACACCACATTCAAAACAATTATGAAGTAGTATAAAGTACATTTCCAAACAGTGATTTTACCATCAGATCCAATTTATTTTATGGATTGTAGATTAATCAAGGTATTTTTTTAAAGATTCTTCTATTTAAATAATACTATTTCATCATTCATACTGATCTAACTAGATGGATAATAATGTTGTAAATATCAATAACAGGCCAAACACTAAAATTAGAACATTTATAAAATATATTAATTACTGAATACTACTCTAAATAGTAAATACTATATACTAACCATTCATATATTTTCACTAGTTGTTAGTTTCAAAAAAAAAAATATTTTCACTAGTTGTTCAAAGTTTGAGAGATCACTCAAATCTGATTATAATTATTTTGTTTGGAACATTTATATAATTTTTAGAATCAACATTAATTATATAACTTATTTAGTTTTTTATACATCAAACTTTAATTTTTAAATCAGACAAACCTTGAAACATATCAAAATAGTTTTTAAAAATTTGGAATGCTAGATGATTGCTTGAACTGCAGTAGAATTTTGTTTGTAATTTTCTGATATAATTATACTTTTGTAGTTGTAAAACTTAAATGAACAAATAAAACATATTTTTACAAAAATATTTTTCGGTTTACAAAATATTTGATTTAACAAATAATGCTCATACATTCATTTTCTATTTTTGGGCTCTATCTTTAAAACATAAAATGGTAATTTAAAATTTGCAGATAAAAATCAAAGTTAAAAGACAATCCCTAAATCCCAACTATAAGTTATCCTTATAATCTTCTAAAAAGAATTTAATATTTTCTAGTAATATATTTTTAACATGAAGGACTTATCCATGATGCTCTTACACATGAGCAAATAAAGCCTGAATATTTAATACCAAAAGACCAATTGGAAATAAGACGTGAAAGCACGTGCTAGTAATGAGAGTGGGAGTTAAAAGACAGATATATGAACTGCACAAAGACGCTTCTTCGATCATTCGTTTATTTATTTGTTTTGTGTATGATTTACTTTTCGTCCTTTTCTCCATGTACGTTATTCCGGTTTGGATTTATTTAAATTCGGTTCAACCCCCATTTTGTTTACAAACCATTTGAAAATTTCGGTTTTGGCTCTCAATTCAGGGGAAGAAGATCGAACCAGTTTGAGATTTTTGACTTATCAACAAATCATATGGCACTAATCTTCTAAAATCTAAATGGTTCCAATCCGTCAAAGTTGACCAGCTCAGAACCATCACATGGCACATCGCTTCTTCTTCTTTGACGTGTTTGCTTAATTTAATCTGATCCATTCGCTGCTGTAATGAAGTAGATACACACGTACACAAACACACGAGCACATGCGTGCATTTTTAAAACGTTCAGTCGCTCTCGCTAATCCCAAGTCGACAACTATCATGTAATATTTTTACCAAAAAAAAAAAACCTATCCCTTTACTGTTATTTGAAGAGACCACTGATCAAATTAACCTTTTGCTATGTGGCATCTCTACATTTCATCTCACACCATTTTTTCAAAAGTCCATCATTGCCTAGAATATTTACCTTTTATGCCATTGTAATGGACATATGTTATATTGAAAAAGGAATAAATGTTATTAATATCCATCACAACTTATTGCCTAGAATGCTTTGTGTCGAATTGATGTGCTTATTTTTAATGTCCAATGCTTTACGTACTTGCTAAACCATAAACTACATCTTATATGCCTCTTTTATATTTTATGTTTATACAGAAGTTATAATGCTCGCAGGAAATAACACTTTTATACGCCTCTTTTATAGTTTATGTTTATACAGACAATAACATTATGTATACTTCTTTTATATTTTGGTGATGTATTCTTTCTCAACTGAAGTTATAATGCTCATACTAACATAAAATATATATATATTTTTGTTGCAACAAAAGAACATATATATATTTTTGTTCAAAGAACATATATATTTATTGTTAATATAATGCTCATACTTATAATAGTGGTAGTTGTCATATTTTCTACTTTATTTATATTTTATCCGTTTATCGAAATTTTTATATTTTTATATTTTATTATTTTTATATTTTATGTTTATCGTAATTTTTATATTTTTTTATTTTTATGATACAACCATAATCATATCCCAAAAATGCCATTATTGAATATGAAATCTCGCAAATCATGAATATAAAATCTCTCAATTTGGTATGCGAGTCAAGGAATAATTATGGTTGTATCCTGAATATGAAATCTCGCAAAACATGATTGATTTAGGATTCAGTCCCTAATCAGATCGCAATCTTTACGTATTAACTCAATCACCACCTAATTGTTAGGCTTAATTGATATGATTAGCGATATTTCTTACACTTTTTCATATTTGAGGCATATTCTTAGTTTTTAGTTACCATAATTATAAAAATTCTTTGTGACATTTGTTATAAAAGGAAAGTCAGGTGAGTAACGAACCACCCGTGGTTTTTCATTTCGTTCAGTCCCAACACAAATAGATGTCTTTTGTTTTGTGTCTTTCAAAAACGTCATCGATAGATCGCTTAATCCTCATATTCTGATTGGTAATTCTAATTTTTTTTTGTTAATGAAGTATCAAATATTGTTTAAGTAGCAGCGTATTGTTATATAGTTTTTTTACTAATCCATTTTGGTTAACATAGATGTCATCGGACATGTTGTGCAAGTGGGTCGCATTCAGATGTTTTCAGTTAATGGAAAAGAGATCCCAAGATTTCATTGCTGATACGTGATGCAGAGTAAGTTCAGTTTAAAAATCATATTCAATTTTTTCGTCACTTAGTTGTTATTTTAGAAAAAAACTTTTGATACACTTGCTCTATTACAGATTATTAATTTTTGAATTTTCAATGGTTTCTTAGTGATGTTCGTCTTCCAGTTGTACTGTGGGGAAATGTCGCCACTTAGTATTAATTCCATATTATTGCAACCGATAATCCCACCAAAATAAAGAATATAATAGAAATTATCGCAAGTAATCCGTAATCGGGGATTTCATCCTTTTGACCTTCCAAATTATGTTCTCAATTATTAATACAAAATAAGGAAAGTTGAATGTTATCTTGATCTTCACGCTAATTTAGCTCTAAATTTATTGCTCAATTTTCAAAAATAAGACAAGTAAAGATAGGAGATGTCAGTTATGTGTTTATTATATCAATTAACGCAAAAATTGATATTGTATTAGCATTAAACGTGATTGGATTAATTTTTGATTCGAATGCTACATTCCATTTTATAATTATCCACGACCATAACATATTATTTATTCTGTTGTTTTGTCGTGCTAACATTCGGTTAGTAACCAAACATGGAAAATCTATATCATAAAATCTTGAATATCTTGATTCATTCCAAATTATAAATTTGGGACGATCAATTACTGATTTTTTGATATCTTTAGGGGGGGGGGGGGGGGGGTTATTGGTAAAAGAATTCTAGAGAAGTTATTAAATTTTGAGATTCCATCGTTATTGGTTGATGAATTTTTAAAATCTGAGTAAAATCTATTGTTATTGGGGTAATGACTTTTAAATTCCATCAAAATCCTTTGTTATTGGAAAAGTTTAGTTTTCATTGATTTTGAGATTCTATTAAAATCTATTGTTATTGGGATATAAATTTTCTTTGTTTTAACTCATAAGACTCAACTTTGAGAATATTATCTATACCCATAAGATTTTTGAAATCAATGTAATAAAATACACTCACATACAAAACATACAAAATTGAAGAATGAAATAATACAAATCACAACTTTAACATAATACAAATCACAACTTAAAAATAGAAAATAACTATTAAAAATTAACAAAAGTAAAAAAAAATAGTTTTATTAAAACATATTTTTAATTTAAAAAGAATTGAAAAAGAACAATTTGAAAAAAAAATCGAAACCTTTTATATAAAAAGTTAAAATTTTAAAAAATATATTTCAAAATTATAAAGAAAAAACATTTTTTTTTTATTTTTGTATTATTTATATATTAAGGGAATATTAATAGCATTTTGCCTCTTTAATGATTGAAATGATTCTTTTTCACTTTTTCTTACCACCATTAATTTCTTACCTTAAAAGTTTAACAATCAATAAAATTCTATACACAAGTTATGAAAATCTATGTGTAAAATTTATTAAATCTAGTTAACTTGTAAAATCCTCTCAACTTTTAGAATCATCAAAGTCCACAAAAATTCATGTTCCAATAACCCCCCCCCCCCTTAGTCACAGTTGATAGGGTTTGGACTATATATATATGATTTATATTTTATAATATTAGTTTTTTTACGATTCTAAATTATACATGACATTTTTAGGGATTGGAAAATATAAACAGTTCACAATTATAATCTGCTATTTAGTACATGACATTTATTTTGACGAATATTTTTGTATTTTATGGGATATGTGACATTTATTTGGGATAGACCATATAAGTTTTTTTATTTTAATATCAAAATGTCGTATATAAAAACTTATGAGCAATCTTGAAAATTATAAAATACATTCAAAAATGATTTCCATATTAAATTTCTTGCAAGCAAAAATTACTTTTTGATTACAAAATTATCATAAATGGTGACAAACATCAAGTTTGGAAATTTATATAATTATTTCCGATTAAGTTTAAGACGAATATCATTTTTAATGTGGACTACTTTAATTTCCGCCCTATGCATATAACACTTTCTATAAGTATATGAAAATCTACGATTATAATTTTATACAAAATTAATAGGATAATCTGATATGTATATAGTCACAACTGATAGTTTTTTGACTATATATACAATTCATATTTTTATTATTCAACTTCTTTACGATTCATAAATGATACATGACAATTTTTAGGGACTGGAAAATATAAAATATTCATAATTATGTTCTTCTACAAAACTTTAGTACATGACATTTATTTTGAATAATATTTATTTTATTTTATGGGATACATGATATTTATTTTGGAACTGGAAAATATAAATTGTTTTATATTGTAAAATCAGAGTCATACATCAAAAAAATATGAGCAATCTTGAAAATTTATAAAATACATTCAAAAAAGAATTCCATGTTAATTTTCTTGCAATCCCTTCAATTTTGCAATAATATGTTTGATACAAAATTATTATAAATGGTGATAGACATTAAATTTGGAAATTTTATATATCTTTTCAATTAAATTTAAAGAACTAACCATTTTTGGTGTGAAATTTCTTAATTTTTCCCATATGTATATAATACTTTCTATAATTATCTTGAAATCTACAATTATAAACCTATATGAAACTAATAGGATAGCCTTATATATAGTCACAACCGATAAGGTTTTGACTATATATATACTATTCATATTTTTATAATATTCAATTTATTTACGATTCATAAATGATACATGCATTTCTAGGAACTGGAAAATATGATTATAAAAATTTGGTATGTGACTTTTATTTTTATTAATATATTTTGTATTTTATAGAATACATGACATTTATTTTGGGATTATATAAACTGTTTTATATTGTAAAATCAAAATGTCATATATAAAAATTTATGAGCAATCTTGAAATATTATAACATACATTCAAAAAGGAATTCCCTATTAAATTTCTTGCAATCTCTTAATTTTTGCAACAAAATTTCTGATTACGAAATTATCAGAAATGGTGACAGACATTAAATTTAGAAATTCATATAATTTTCCGATTTAATTTAAGGAGCACATCATTTTTAACGTGGGCTTCCTTAATTTTCGTACTATACATATAATTATTTTCAATTATATAAGAGTCTGAACAAAATTGTCTGGAAATATACGAACAATTAGAGATTTACAACCTTACTTTGTTGCCACATCTAGATATATCATGTGATGAGAAAAGAGATCGAACACATCCGAACCATAGCCCTTAATCTCATGTCCCCTCGAGAACTTTTAATAAAAACAAATAAAAGATAAATCAAAAAAGGCTCATATGTATTTGAGTCTAATGGATATTAAGGTTCCATAAAGGGTTTCTTTTACAATTTTGAGTCCTAATAAGTCCACTAAATTTGAAAATTCATATCAGTTACTTATTTTTTCTTTTGTTTTCCAACCTAATATTATTTACTTCAATTTATTTATATTCTTTTACAATTTTTACTTCAAAACCATTATAGTTTTAACGAAATATAACGATTTAACTTCGATAATAAGACAATTACTTTTTTGTCAAACATAATAAAATTATCGTTATCCGGATACTTCAGTAAATTTTTTTGTTGATTGAAAAATTCAATAACTTTTAATCTCAAATTAGGTTTTTCTTGCATTAATCTCTATATCAACGTTATTTATGCTATAATCTATACCATGTATAATAAATATGTCACTTTTTATGTTTTTGATATCTATAGAGTAAAAATTATAATTTCTTTTAATCCGTTCACTCCGCGCAAGGCGCAGATGATCACCTAGTCATGTAATATAGAAGGAGTCATGTTTGTCTTATCTCCAAATCTTATCTTGCATATTCATTTGGTTTTGTATAGAAAAGTCACCCATGGCCTGTGAGAGATTTAGAAGTCCGTGGATATTTTAAAGTTAAGCTTAATAATTTCTTTCATTTTTGGCAATTTGAATGTCATGTAATCTAATATTATATAATATGGATGATTATACTAAATAGATAATTTCAAGTTTTTGTCACAAAAAACTCTTAAAGATGAAAATGATTAAAATATTTCATTTAATAGCAAAAAAATTACACCCTAGATATATAAATAAATAAATTAATAAAATTATAGTTTCAAATTATATGATTTCAAATTCAAAATTTTTTATAATTTTTCCTATTTTTTCAAAAACAAAATTCAAATTTTTTTTTTGAAATCCGAAAATGCCTTTTGAAAATATATTTTTTTGGGTGGGATTTTGGGATTGGGATTTAAAATTTTATAAAATAAAATAAATATTAAAATTAAAAATATTTTTAAAACTTTTTTAGAGATATACTAGGGTATTTCTCATACGGGATATCATAGCCCTATTTTTGACTATTGAGTTTTTTTTTTCTGTTTAGGAGGGATTACAATCGTATATACATAATGCAACCTCTACTCTTGTTTACATATTTCTATGTGTGGCTGTTAGAGTTTGATCCTAGACATCGCCAAATGAAACATTCATTATGACTTCCAAATTTTAAAGAAATATTATATGAGAAATACCATAGGATAGTTATTAGTTAAGAGTAACAATCTGGCTGATAAGAAAAAAAAACACAATGTGGCTGATGAGTGATGAAGTAGTAACTTATTCATCATCCTCTTCAGTCTGCCGATTGATGCATATATAAAACTTGTAGTCAGGGCACATGCATGAAGGAACAACCATAAAATGCTCATCTGGTAGTACATCGCTCACTTGACGCACTCTTTTGAGATCTGATTCAAACCACAAGCGATCAGAGCAAGATGAGAACAACTTGAAGGTGTAAGAGAACTCCTCTTCTCCTGGTCCAATACAGCTAGCATAGAGTATTCGACCTTGTGGTGTGTCAAAACACTCCACAATAACAATCTCTCCTTCTCCTTCTGTTGTCTGTTCCTTAAGAATTACCCTCTTGCCACTCGAGGGGTATATAAACACGGGTTTTCCACACTCAAACATATATGAGGAATTACAGTGTTTAGCAACACTGTGTTCATATAAATCCTTGTTAAATCCAACAAAGTCGCAGCTGCTAAAAGGGCAAGCACGTTGGGTGAAAGCACAGATCTTTAAATGTGTTGATGTTTCAGCAAAAGAGATAATCTCGGAGCAACCAAGTTCTACGTTTGGACATGGAACTCTAAGTAGTTCGAGAACTCGTTCCATAGCTCTATTGCGTGAACGAGTTTTTACGGAGCATGTTGCACATCTTTGCTTCAACTTGTGGAGGCAAGTAAAGCATGCTATATGACCATTATCACACTATATGACAAAAAATAGGAGTAGTGGTCAACGAAACGTCTATTCACTAAAACATCTGGAGTAGTTTGAATTTCGACTAGAAGCTATAATAGGAGTAGTGGATTTCTATGTAGAAAGAGATGAGAAATGATACCTGGAAGATAGGAATGGTGAGTGGATCAAAGCAAAGGGGACACTCGATAGCATCGAGATCATGCAGCGTTGCCGTGCGTTTCTTCTTCCCCTCCTTATCACCGGAAGTACGTTGCCTCTTTTTCGAAATGTCATTGTTTCCGTCCTTGAAGAAACCCGCCATTATCAGAGGTTATCAAACTTCAGTCTGATGAAACCCTAATCCAAAGCTGACCAGACTGAAGCGACGAAGACTGGTCTTTATCAAATGTAATATTGGGCTACTAATATACTGGGCTTTTGCTTCTTCCGTTAAGGATTTTAACATCATTAGCTTAAATTGCACATGAAAAGAAAATAGTACGAATAAAATAAAACTAGGTGTTACAGAGAATTACCGGTGATTTTTTATTTTTATTTTTTTAATTACCGGCGATTTTTGTAGAGAATAATATTATAGAAACAAATATACCTTATGTTTACAATGTTATACTTATTGAATAATAATTAAAAATATTAATTTTTTTAATTTTTAATTTTTGACTTCAAATAGTTTGATAATCGAAAATTTCAACATATATTTTTATTTTACATGAAAGCAATATTATATATAGTTTGATAATCAAGATAATTCAACAATGTAAGTCTAATAAGTCACTAAACATCTTTTTTTACACGAAAGAAATATTATAATTAGTTCATGTAATTGGTTATAGAATTAATTTTTATTTTATTTTAATACGTGAAAAACACGTAAATACTTTAACTTTTAGAGATAAAAAGAAGTGTTTTTTTTTTTGTATAGATCCAAGATGATGGTCAGAGGCTTCTATAATTCAGATATCATATTTGCTGAATTTTTAACTTACGTTTTTTATTTGTTTGATTATTTTTAATTTATTTTATATTTAATAAAAATAATTATTCGTTTATGTGTATTTTTCTCAGAATATTTGTAATACCAAAAGTTTTGGATATAATTAATTATAATAATATTTTATTTTGATATGAATACAATATTCATATCTAAAATTTACAGATAATCGGTAGTAGAATTAATTTTCATTTTAGCACTGATAAATATAAATAAAAACTAAAATTATTAGCTATTTAAATTGTAACAATTTTTAAGATATCACTTATGAACGCACATATAATCAAAATCCCTTAAATAACTTCTTTTTATATATAATAAAAAGTGCGATTCAATTTTATATGATTTATAAATCTACTTTTATAAAATTATAAATATATTTATAACCATTTATATACAACTTTTTATATATTTTATAAGTTTTGCGGTTCACCATGTTTACAACTATTTACTTACATGACTTAATAATACAATCCATCATTAAAAAAATTATTTTTGTACTTCAATCTAAAAATTAATCAATATAAATAAATTTAAAATTAAGTTTTATTTTAGAATTGATAAAATATATCAAATCTAAAATTCCATAAAAATTATAAAAGTCTTTAAAATTTCACCTATAATCGTATTATAACAAAAAGTGTGAAAAATTCTTATGATTTATATAAATCATTATAAATATACGTTTATATAATAATAAATATATTTAGAAGCATTTACAAATGCTTTTGTAACATTTTGTCTTATAAATAAATTTATAAACCTTTTATAAATGATATATGATATCTAATAAAATGATTTTGTATGGTAGAATAAAAAATTTCTTAAATAATTTCAAAATATTTATAAATGATTTATAAATGATTTATAAACTCTCTATAGATGAACATGCAGCCATTATATTTATTTCTATAAAATATATATTAAAGCATTTTATATAATTATAAATAGCTAATTGATAAAATAAACAAAAAATGTATATTATTATTTGTAGTATTTCTTGTATTAATGGATTGTAGAGTTACATGTTATTTTTAGATCTGATTAAAATAAATAATTAATAAAAGCCATTAACCCATCAAATTATAATATTTTTTTGAAACTTCACCACGCGTAAGTAAAAGTGAATATAAGTGACTGTTCAATTATTATTTTTTCTGTTTCGAAATGCAAAATATTTTTAAAACTTATATTAAGTTTAATTTTATTGAAAATTATTTAATAAGTTATATTTTACGGTCTATTTTGGAATTTGTTAAATGATTTTAATTTATATATTTAAATTCATATTAAGAGAAAATTAAAATTTTTAATCTTTGTGATTTTAATCAAAACATCAGATTCTAAAAGAATGAATATTATTTGTTTTCGTATACATTATCATTCCCACCAATTTGAATCATCATCATGTGTTATAGATTTATTTACATATCAGTAGAAATGAAGGAACGAAATTGAGTTAGAGATGATCAAGAACTTATAAGCATAATTCAGTATTTATACAAAAAGAAAACATAGTTATTTTTTTTGTTTTGAAGATTAAAAAAAACATAGTTCATCGTACCCTTACATTACATAACAAAATACAATAAATTGTTCATTATTTAACAGATAAGAAAGAAGCATGATTTATTATTTAGACAAGTAGAAAACAAGTTCATCATCTGTAATTCAATGTACGCATGTTATACTATCGAGGCGATCTAAGTTCGTCGATATGAGACTTGCTGCATGGACCTTGCGTACGGATGAATTGACGGTATTGATCGTAGGTCGTGGAGGTGTATAGAGCTGGTGAATCTTCCGTCACTAGCTCCTTCAGTGGCTCGATTGGGATGTTGCCCTTTGGGTTGTAGAAGAATGCCAATGACAACCTCTCATTTGCAGGGCTCACTATCACTCTGTGTTCTATGCTTTTGTATATTGAATTGGTCAACATCTAGCCACACAACAAAAATGCGCAATGTATGTAAAAATTATACTAATTTAGAAAAAGAAAACTAAAAACTAAAAAGAAACTAAAACACAATAAAAAAAAAGACCCCATGACATTTGTCTTTGACTCTTTGGCCTTTAAGAAATTAATCTTTTTTACGAACATGCGATTGTTAGGTTTGGAGTTGGACCAAATGACACAATAATGACATAGATTAGAAATTGGACCTATCGTGAGAGAACTATCATATAATATCAGATATCTTTCGAACTATAATTCTTTTTTATTTATCTCTGAAATAATAGTTTCAGATTTAATTTTCTAATTATTTAAAGTTCGAAACTTAAAGACTCATAAGTTTGCTGTTTTAAATCTAAACTATAAACCATTTTAAATAGACACTTTAAATTATAATCACGTTATATGGGTTTTTAAATTTTGAACTTTAGTTGAACAAAAAAAATTCCAAACTTTAAAAATGTGGGAAAATCAGTTTTTTTATAACTATTTCCTTATAAAAAATAAGTTTAAACTATTATTTAGAAGATATGTAGTATGTAGAACCAATTATAGTTAGGAAAACAATTAACATTATACAATAGTTCTTGTGAGGAAATATATGCTTTGACTATATATTTAGGGTCTGGCTGGTGTAATCATAGTGGTTGCGGATACGGTTGCAGATGCGGATGGTTACAGTTTTAAGTATTTTTAAGAGATTTGTAAGATTGGTACATCATATAGAAATTGGTGCATTTACGAAATACTTATGACTGATTAACTAGCAAATTCATGAGCAGTTAAATATCAAATTAGCAATATTTACATTTTCTATAATCATAAAAGTATTAAAAATCACTATATTATAATAAAATATAAAACTATATTAATAAATTACACTATTGAATTTTTTAAAATTATAATTTTTTTTAAAAAAGTTTTATAATAGAAATAATATATATATATATATATATTTCTGTTATTTCAATTTTATTTTTTATTGCATATTCTTATTTTTATTTTTGTATTGTTTCTCTCTTTAAAAGGAAATTATCTTTACTTAACCGTAAATGCTAATTAGAACCATCTTTTAAATTTAAGAAGTTTAGAACAGTTTAAAATGATGTAAAATGTTTTATGTGATTATTTTAAAAAGTTAACAACCGCTACCAACTGTAAAAACTATCTTTCAGCTAGTGTTTTTGGCCGAGCCAGCCCAGTTAAAGCTCAATGTAGTCTAATTACCCAAATCAACAGTCGTTGAAATTGTTTTGTCTGTTTCTTGAATTAGGACATTTTCTTTGTTTTCCTTTGATGGAGACACATGCAGAATTAAAGCGTGGCTTCATTCAAGCCAGTACCTAATTGACCCCATCAACTTTATGTTTTATACTCCACTAATTTAACTTTAATAATACACAGGAAAACTAGATTTTGAACTGCGCGCCCGCGCGGATGTATTTTTGAAAAATATGTTGGTATTTATTTTCATGTCAATATCAGAGGTAGGCAAAAAAAATCTGAATCCGAAGAGCCGAATTAAAATCGATCCGAGCAAGTAGTACCAAACTCAAATCAACATTGATTAAATATCCGAATTATTTAAAATTTTGGTATCTAGAGGACCAAAACCGAATCCAATCAAAACCGAAATATTACGGGTACCCGAATGTATCTGAAATATATTTATATCCATAATACGATATTTTTAAGTTGGTTTAAGTACTTGAAAATATATACAAATAGTCAAAAGTAAATATCTAAAATAATTAAAATATACTTAAAATACCAAAATACTTGAAAATTATTGATTCTCGATCCAAATATTTAAAACAAACAAATTTATATGTTAAGTTTAGGTATTCTAACATTTTTTATTAGATTTTATATGTAATCTATACTATTAAAATAGAAGTACAAATAAAAAATCTATACTATTAAAATAGAAGTACAAATAAAAAATACCCCTTATACTTGCACAATATTTACAAGACCATGCCACTGAAATAATTAATAAATTTAACATTAAATATTTTTTGTCTTTTCCTTTTTGATTATAAATCGTTTCCTAAATCTACTAAGAAAGATATTAAGTTATGTCAGCAATACTATAAACGTGCATTTCTTGAAGTAATATTAAACCTCTAATAAATACAAAAATAGTTTAAGTGGATTTCTTGCTGATACGCTTTGATCTGTTTGTATATGTGAATTTATGTTTGCTTTTTCATTCATAATAAGTCATGGAATAAATTGACTATAATCTTTTTATTTTCTTATAAATGTTATAACTAATGTACCAATTTTTAATATCATACTAACTTATAATTGTCTATTTTTCTATTGTTTAACTCAAAAATTTATTTTTTAGATATTTATACATAAATTTAACCATACAATTTTTTATATAATATCCAACAAATATCGTTCTTATAATTTGCGGTAAAACGCAAAAAAATATTCAATGTAATTAAACACATTATTATCTTTCAAAATACAATATTAATATACAATTTTAAATTATATATAATATTTATAAACACAAAATTGATACCCGCTCGGTCGAGTGGATGTCCGGTCCGATTTTTCAAAACATTGTAAATATATTATGTTGAGTTAAATATATTATTGATATATTATGATGTTCTGGGACAAAATTAAAATAAATTAAATAGGTGATCAACTTACAAATATTTAAATTGATATATAGTTAAATGTATTATTAATATATTATGCTCTTTTGTAACTTTAAAATCTTTAATAGTTGATAATATTTCTTTTATATATTTTTAATTGATAAGGCTGTTTAAAAATTATAAAGAATTATGGTTAGTCAAAATCAATTCACGTTTACCATATTCAAAGTCCTTTTTTCCTGAAAAAATCATTTCTTATATGGTTAGAGAATATTTAGGTAGATAGATAATTAATGATAATTTTAATTGGATATTTATTATTAAAGGAAATGGCACAAGTTGGTAAATAGTAAGAAAAATCAAGGGTTATTTCTCATTTGTACTTCACTTTTAATAGGATAGATTATTAATATATTATGATGTTCTGGGACAAAATTAAAATAAATTAAATAGGTGATCAACTTACAAATATTTAAATTGATATATAGTTAAATGTATTATTAATATATTATGCTCTTTTGTAACTTTAAAATCTTTAATAGTTGATATTATTTCTTTTATATATTTTTAATTGATAAAGCTGTTTAAAAATTATAAAGAATTATGGTTAGTCAAAAGCAATTCACGTTTACCATATTCAAAGTCCTTTTTTTTCCTGAAAAAATCATTTCTTATATGGTTAGAGAATATTTAGGTAGATAGATAATTAATGATAATTTTAATTGGATATTTATTATTAAAGGAAATGATACAAGTTGGTAAATAGTAAGAAAAATTAAGGGTTATTTCTCATTTGTACTTCACTTTTAATAGGATAGATAAAAGGAAGAAGAAATATGCATGCACGTGCTTAACTTTATTAAAACTAACTAGATTTTGACCCGCCCTTCAAAGGGCGGGTATATTTTTTGTTTTAATATTTTTTTTTTAAAAAATTATTTGTTTGTATTTGATTTATTTTATAATCATATTTGTGTTTGTTACTAATTTAATTTGATATAATAGTCTTTTAAATAAATGAAATATATAGATGGATCCAATATGTCACATTTATTGGGTTTTTAACCAAAGATTTAAACATAAGTAATTTTATGTTAAATTTAGATACTTGTTCATGTATTACAAAATTTATATGTGATTTGTTCTTTTTTATTTTTAATTTGAAATTTATATATTTTAGTTTATAGAATTTTATATGATTTAAACGGATAGTCAAACCCAAACTAAAACCCATAAAATATGAATTGAAACAAAAATTTGAATTCTGAATAGACTTAAACCAAAATCTCATCATATAATTAAACTTCTTAATTTATTAATAATAAATATTACAATATCAACAACTTAAAATATTTGTGTTCAAATATTAATAACATAAACAATTTTTCGACCCACACTTGAAAGCACCATATATTTTATGATGTAAAATTTCATTAATAATTTTACAAAAATTATGTAAATTCGTAAAGATTTTGTCTATTTTGAAACAGGAAAATTCGGATATGTTTTCAAATCTATAGATCTAGTGATTCAATATGTAATCCGGTTTGGATTTCAAGAGATATTCATCAACTAAAATTTTGATAAAACCCACAAAAACCGTTAAAACCAGAGGGTGCATGTTGAACCTATAGGTGATTGATATAATTCAATTTTATTTAAATTGTTATTTTTTTATAAATTTAAAATTTAATTTCAATGTTTTAATTAGATATTTAGATAATTATTAATTGATAAAAGTCATGTCCAACATAAGTATTTTTATCTCCTATTGGTATAGGTGAACATATGAACATGACCTATTGACCTATACCAAACATAACAAAACTTATACCCGCGGATCTTAAAGCATGAACATGACCTATTGATATAGGTGTGGTCCAACTATTTAATAAAATAGATTAAAAACTATTAACTATTTAGAAGAAATATTATACAAAAAAAACACAGATACGATTAAAACACACAAATATAATTATTTTTTTTAAAATATAAAACAAAAAATATACCCGCCATTTTAAGAGCGGATCAGAATCTAGTTGTGTTTAAATTATATAGCGTAACTCTAATTTGTTGTAGAAAATGTTTAAATTATATTTTATGTGAAATGAAATATAAATAATTTAAATTTTAAAAAATTTCTAAATTTTAAAAAATTACTTTTTAATACTGATATATTTATAAACTATATTATTAAATTAGAAAAATGACCTATTAATAGTCCAGCTATTTTATAAAATTATTAAAACTTTTTACTAATCAGTTAAGAAAAATATTCTACACAAATATGATTAAAGATATACAAATATAAAAATTGAATTTCTAGAAAATGTAAAACAAAAAATATACTCACTGTTTGAAATGTTGATCAGAATCTAAATTGTATTATATTATCTTAATTAAACCACAGTTCATTTCCATTAATTTTTATAGTGGACATAATATTTATTAATGTAAAGTATCAATATTATTGTTTCCAAATGATATAATTTTTATTTATTGAACTACGTAAGGTGTCCACAATTTGTAATAAGTAGTGAACCACTAATATTTTGGAATTAAAGGGTGATTTTACAAAATATGCATACATCTTAGAAGCATTACAAAATTATTTTATGAATAATAATAATTACTGGAACTAAATTTATTCTGATGGATCCCAAAAAAAAAAAAAAATAACCGCATATTACGTAACATATAGGTGGAAGTTACAGATTTAGGAAACCAACGTGGAAGTTACAATTTTTTTTAATAAATGTAACTACATAATATATCTAGATAATTATTTAGATGCATTATATTTTATGTTAGACACAACCTTTAATCAATTGGACATGTTGAAGAATTAATAGAATAGATAACAACTTCAAGGATAAACGAAGACGAGAATCAAATCCCATTCACGTGATATTTACTCTATTTTTAGCCTAATAATAGAAAAACCAACTAGTAAAATTATATAGAGTGCTCGAATCTTCCTCAACGAATGTCAAATAAGTTAAACAACCAGAATATCAGATTTTATAGTAATTTTAGTGTCGGTTCAATGGTCTACGATCCATTTTTTTTTAATTACAAAAATATCAAAGAAAATAGTCACCTGAATTTGGTCACCAATGTTAACGATGAGAGCATGAGGAGCTGGTTCGACTGTGATCCAAGCGTCTTCACATCCACGGACCTGAAGGCCGGCGACTTGCTCGTCCGGCAAAAGAATGGTCAATCCACCGGGATCGGAGTGTGGTGAGAGGCCGAGTGTTAACTCTGGCTGAGGGCATTTTGGATAATAATTAACCCTTAAACATCCTCCAGATTCCTCTTTACCACCAAACGCATTTTGAAGGATGCCTTCTTGCAATCCCAAGTTTCTCGATAATATATTCATCATGTTTTCGCACAGTTTCACCATTTCCTTGCAATAATCCTCCAATATTTCTCTATATACCTCAATAACAAGGTAACAAATTTGTAGTTTCAATTTGTATCTTAGCTTCAATCAAATTTAAAATGTATAGACCGAAATAAGTAGTATATACTTCATCTTTCACATGTGCTTTTTGTAATTAATAATCCACTGATAAGTCGTACTAGTACGTCAGTGTTTGTTCTCTAAGATAATTATTTTGTATAGTAACAACGTTGATTTATTAGAAGGTTTTGGAATTAAATATACCGGCAATGAAGAGGCGGAGAAGGCCACTTGGTGTAATCCTTCAAAGACAAAGGGCAGTAATGAAGATAATAGTAATCACTCCAATCAAGAATAGCTCCCTTCTCTACGCCAAGTCGGCTTCCATATCCCTCGTAAGTTTTGGGCGAATTAGCATGCATGTTTTTAAGCTCCATGGGAAGATGAAAGAAGTCTCTCCATGTTTCTTTAGCTCGGTCCATGAGCTGAGGACTCATCCCATGGTTAACCACTTGAAAAAAACCCCATTCTTTACAAGCTTTTGAGATCTCGTCGAGTGTTTTCGCATGTAGAGTTATGTCGTTTGTGTATAAGCCACCTAAGTCAATGATGGGGATAGCGGCGGTGACAGGGTTGTGTTTTTTGTTGTGGTGGTTTTGAGAGGGTAAGTTTGGACGTTGAGAGAGAGGCTTGACGTAGCGGTTTGGTATGGCTTTGAGGTTGCTTTGGGATAAGGACTGGACACGGACTATAGGCTCAGGCCAATCTTGGAACATGTTCATGGCTTTGGTTAGTTTTTTTAACTAAGAGCTCAAAGAGATGAAATAGGAGGCTGAGGATGAAACAAGGAGTATTATTAAGAAATATATATAGAGAAAAAGATACGATTGTTTTCTTTTTTTTTTGACATTCCAGGGCACGAAGAGGAAAAGCTAGATTAAAAAGGCAGAGGTAGAGGGATTCTTTTTTTTTTTGGAACAGAGGATTCATAATTACGAACTTGTAAATAATATGTGGAATAACCATTATGATGATAAAACGGTTGAAATATCATCTAATAGAAAATAGAAAAACGGTCGAAGAAACATTTTACTTGACATCCTACTGTATTCAAACCAAAATACAAAAGATCTATAAACTAATAAATATTATAATATAATAATCTTTGTTGGTTTCGAGTCAGATTATAAAAAAATAGCAAAATTTGAAGAAATGATAAGATAATAATTAAAATTTTGAAAACTTTATATAAATATATGATCTCAATAATAACATAAATTAAATAATTATAAATATAAGCACTACTCAAATATAAACTCTAAACCCTAAATCCAAACAACAAATGTGGATGTAGCTAACGAAATTTGTGTAAAATTTATATTTATGTGGATGTGATCAACTAAGTGATAAAATTAAGTTATAAATGCTTAGTTTTAATTATAAGAAAAATACTTAATTTTGATCGATATGCATAAACTAAGATTAATATCAATGATACAACACAAATCATAACTTATGTTTCTGCAGCTGGAGCTGTAAAATCATATTTCTATTATATGTTCTGCAAATAGAATAGAATAAAACAAATAGTAAAGATCACATATTTCATTTTGACATGTATGATCTTCCCATTTTATGTGCACACCATCTATTCCAACCATATACATATCGTACCGTTACATATAAATGAAAATATATCAGATGACTCAAATTCAGTTTCGAACAATTTATTTGGCAGCCTAAATCTTTCATTTGTAATTTGAAAAACACAAGTGAAATATAAAGGTGTTATGATCCATATAACTGAGTAATTGTGAAATAAAATGTAAATATAACAATAATGTAGAATGGAAACCATATAAGACATACCTATATGCATAAACAACAGACGAACTCAATGAATAAGTTAATCAATGGAAGCATACAAGGACAAGCAACCAATGTTCTACATAAAACAATATTTTATTTATTATTAGTTGTCTAGTATGGGCTTAGATTTAGGTCCAAATGGTTAATATGATGAGATATAACAGATGATCGATACATCATCTAACATTAGTCAGAAAATATTTTAAATTAAGGTCAAACATTGTGATATTGTTATATCTATCTTAATTCTTAGTGCACTAGTAAAACTCCAACATTCGTTGGACTGGAAATAGAATTAGAAAAATAGTTTTTTATGATAAGTATGTATTTTTAAAGAGAATAAAATCGGGTTTAAAGCTTATATATATATGGGTCTAAGGAATTATAAAATTATTTGTTCACATAATAATATACAAATCCTAAACAAGTATTTGTCTTAGTCATTTTTTTAAGTTTGATTCGCATTTGTTCGAAATAAGTATATTTTCAGATTAATCTACTATATAGCACTAAATATATTTTTATCGGAGTTAACCGGATCAGTCGATAGGTATATAAAAAGACGAAAAATGCAAGACATAACCAAAAGGTACATGACAGAAATATTCGATTCCAACAATTAACTAACTCTCCAGCAGTATAAATAATCAAGCTACATGGTTGAATCATATGCCTTTCACACAAAAAAATGGTTGGTTTATATGCAATTACATTGTTGATGTCGATTGTTTTGTCATATTTGTCAAACGGGATAGATTTTTACTAGTATAAATAAAATAAACATGACAAACTCGTTCCCCATTCCATTGGCAATATGTGTGTACCTATTTCCGAATTATATTCCATCAATTTCTCACACTTTTATAATTAACTCAATAATTGTCATAAATGAAGTGAACGATAAATTTGAATAAAAATACATTTCTATATATATTATTGAGTTATCATAAAGAAAATAAAATAGTTACATATTTGAAATTATCTTATATTATTGAAACTTATTTTGTTTAGCATATTTCTATAGTTTATCTATATTTGATTCATCTTTGTTCGAATATAGTTTTTTGTTTAAATTTTTAATTTTAAAGCAATATGAATTATTTTTTCTATTTTTCTTAATTCAAACATAGTTGATGGATTGTAAAAAAAGTGAATGTATGTTTATAATTTGAAAACTGCAAGCATAATTCTTTTACTTGTAATATTTTTCTCCATTTTGAAACTTGTTTTTAGTAGGAACTCTCGTTTTCACCTGGTCTTACTGTGTTTTATTTTATTTTCCCAATCTTTAATGATCTTTTAAATATATTTTTATCTTTTTTTTGCTTTTCATCTGCTCTCGAAAGCTTTTTTTTATGAAATAATCTCGAAAGATTTGTTTGATTGTTGGTCAATATTATTTTGAACTTTGATCAAGTAAACTGTAAACACTATAAATAACTAATGAATATTTATGTCTTAGTGATAAATCGATTTACTGATTTACGCATGCACGTCAACTTTTTTTTATTTATTTCCCTTTATTTTTCATGAAATTTATTTGTAATAAACCGATTAATATATTTAAATGTTCTTCTTCGAATTTCTATATCCGCATATAATTACGTTCCACGCAAAACTAAGTAGTTTGATCTTCATTTAAATATTTTCTATGAAACAAGTTATTCCACGAACATTGAAAAAAGGATGGAAGGTTAAACGATTGATTAACAAATAAAATAATTATTTTATATTAATTTTGATTCTGGAAATCAATATAAAACCTTAGATAATGATACCAAGGAAAGAAGAATGTGTATTTTTGTGAACTAATGAGGTTAGTCCTTAATGATCCGGGTTGTCAAGAACAGCTCATGTAGGCTGTAGCCCGCCTAATCCGCAGCCTCAACGAACAGACAGAAACCTCCGCGACCAAGCGCACCCACTCAAACCAAACCGAGCTTTATTTGGAGAAGAACCACCAAGAGCCGCCACAGATTAGCGGACCTACATCAAGAAAACAGAGAGAGCAAGCACCACCTTGAGTCAAAGGACTGATCATCGGGAATGCCGAACTCTACCAGGTTCAATCCTCGTTTTAATGGTGGGTTTGATTTTGCGGCAAGTGTATGTTCCAATTCTGATGCGTCTTTGGTTGTTAGCTGCTTCTTTTGTTGTCGGTTCATTCTTTTGTCTAGACCTGAGTATGTGTTTTATTTAATTTTGTATCTCTGTTCTTTTGTTTCTATGTTGTTCTGTAAAAAATTTAAAATTTGGTAATGAATCTTAACATTTTTACAAAAAAAAAAGAAAAAAACTAATGAGGTTAGGAAAGAATATTTGAATGCAAAATCCAATACGGTAAATCCGCAGTTTAATTCGTATTGACCAATCAGATAATTAAAAACTATTAATATCGCCGGAGATCATAAGATAATCGGTTGATTTTCGTTGTCGGACATGTGATTAATTAAAAAAGTATGTATATAGGTATCATGAATAATATTTGTAATAATCAAATTTACTATTTAATAACAAAATAGTTTGTGTATTTCTTTTTCACTTTTCTAATTACTTTACAAATTATGCCATTAATAAACCGAGGGAAAAAGTCTCATAGTTTTGTGAAGCACGCTTAACGCATTTGTTCAATGACGACCAATAATAATAGTGCTATTGATTTCTCCTATAAACAATATTCCATCTACTTCTAAAAATGATATATATTTTAGTTTTTCATACATATTAATAAAATATGTTAATCTAAGTATTAAATTTATAAAATAAATTGCGGATTTCTATTTTCCATAATTTTAATAAAAATTTAGCAAATATAACTTATTTTCTTGAAATTTAGAATTAGCCATTATTAGTTGATAATTTTTTTTTTAAAATACAAAAAATTAAAAAAATACTATGTATCTCTAAGAATGGAAGGAGTACTCCCTCCGTTTCATATTATTTGTCGTTCTAAGTCTTTGCACACAGATTAAGAAAACATTTAATTTTACATATTTCCAAAATAAAAATACTATTACCAATACACATCAACCAATATAAAAATAGAATAGAGAATATTTTCAATAAATTTTGCATTGAAAACCGAAAACGACACTTATTTTGAAACAAAAATTTTGCTCTAGAACGACATATAATTTGAAACGGAGGGAGTATAAACTAAACTCTAATATTTTTAGTTTGTGTTTTACATATGTTTTTTTCTCAGTTCTAAGAACTTCAGTGATTGCTGATGGTTTTGAAAGCTTGACGTTCGAATGTGTTAAGGCGACTTCTAATGGAATAGCTAGAGATATCGCTAAGAGTGTGCTATGGGATGGAAGATATCAATCCTATTTGGCGTTAGGAGGACCTTCCTGGTTGCACGACCGCATATTGAGAGAAAATCAGAGAAGCAACTTTTGATTCTTATTTAGAATGTTGTTGCTTTAATTTCTGTTGCCTTACCTTGTTGCATAAAGCACTACCCTCTTTGGAGGTTCTTTTGTAATGTGTTTCAACACTTCAGACGATCAAAAAAAAAAGAACTTCAGTGATTGCTGATACGGATAATTATTGTTTAAATCAAAATATCTTTATTTACAAGATGACTCTGGGTTTAGGATAGATTACAAACCTCACGTCTAGACTTTTATTGTTAACCACAAAAAATATACTTTGGAAACACTTGAGATTCAGAATGAGATCATATAAGATCACCTCAAATAGAAAACCCGTAGGTAGTTTTTCTATTTTCATGGCTAATTTTAATAGAGAACAGAGCATCTTGTCCGAAATTGGTCGGTTAGATGATAGACAGCTAAAGAATAGAAGCACCACCTAAAGACAAAGGCTATGATTGTATGGTATCAATAGATAAATGTTTACTCTGAAATCAAGTTTAATTCAAATTCACTTCGGTGGAAGCACCTTAGCTTACTGTTAAGGTTCAAAGATTTCTATACTTGAGTATGCAATTTCTTTACAGGAAATTCAGGTTTTAAGTCACGGAGTGAACAATTTATTAATAGAATACTATAAAAAAAAAGCGTACAAGAAATCTTCAACATGGTGCAAGTAAATCAGGTCAGGGGATCTTCATAGGACGGCTCGAATAATGCAGTTAGACGTAAATCTTCATAAGACATATAGTATTATCGGTTGTCGAATCGTCTGTGTAAACTTTCTCATAATTGTAATATCATAATAAATCAGCGTTATAAAAAAAAAATTCAAATTCAGCTACATATTCACCAATCAGATAAAATAAAAAATTTCATCTTTTTAACTTCTTACTGTACATAAAGAGAAAAATACTCTCTAACTTTTACTCTACATTTACTAGAGAAACATATTTACTCCAGTCCCCTTTCTTCGTACCATCCTATGTTCAAGAATTTGGTAGGCGCTAGTCGGACGGTTAGCTAATGCCTAGCGACTAATCCATAAATCGGAAATTGAACGAGAATTAATTGGGATCTAGTTTTTATATTTTTTATTGAAACAAGCTTGTAAAAGCATCTTAGTGCAGCGGTCAGTGTATCATATGTTGCTGCGGGGGGTTCTGTGTTCGATTAGATCCTTAGGTGACGCATCTTCCTATTTTATTTAATCCATGTGATTTTGGATTAATTTTTTTTTTTGAATGTCACTCATATTTGTTTCACATCGATAATGTTCAAGCAACATAAGTCTTTAAGTCACCTATATATAGATGACAAGGTCTCGACTCTTCTATATCGAATGAGTTTGTTTTTATGCCCATATTTTAACTAATAAAGTATAATTTTATGGGCTAAGTTGGTATTAGTCGATTTTTTAACGATTACTCGGTTTTATGACCGATTATACGTTCGATTTGGCTGAACGACGGTATACTACCGTCCGCGTACGATTAATTGGCTAGGCTCCACATTTTCGAATAGGGATACCATCTGTTTTATTTTCCATTCATTTCCACTTTTTCATTTACTCTACTTTCCATTTATTTTACCAATCACAACCAAAGAAGAATTAGAAGATGGAAAAATGATTGTTGGCTACATGAAGTATTGATCATCATATGGGTAACCATGCAAACTAAATTAATGTATAACTAACTACACGAAGTATATGTTATGTATGATAACATCCCTCAACTTAATGATGTTATGTAGTTAACATCACGAGTTTATTTTCATTCATCCAAAACTGATATAGGTAACAGAGACCGTTTAAATATCTCGTTTCATCAATTAAAATATTATCAACCTGACCGTAATTTATGTAAAATTAGATTTTAAATCGCTTTAAAAGCGTAAGAATTTTTTTAACAAAATTTAATTTAAAAAATCAATATGTCTTAATATTTTTTATTACTAGTGTTTTACCTTTTTATTTTAGTGAATTTGAAAACTATATAATTATATTATTTTGTTCCTATTAAATTTGAAAGTTATATAAGATTATTTTTTAAATTATTTTAATCTGTTTTATTATTAAAAATTAATGTAGTTCTGTAATTCATTTGATTAATTATTTGATATATACTTATTTTATATATACTTATCTGACTCTAAAATTTTATTTTTAATACAAAATTAATTAAATTAATGAATTATTTTATTTATATTTTCATAAACAAAATTTTCATTCACTTAAGCTTAGTAAAACTGTAATACTGTAATATTATATTTGTATTATTAGATTACATTTATTCTTAAAAGTATATTATTAATAACTATATACACAAGATAATATTTGGTTTAAGTTGACATCAAATAAGTTTTAAGCAAATAAAATGTCAGATTAACGTTAAATAAGTTTTATAATTAAAATAAATATATCATATTTTATATGATTTTCAAATTTATATAAATATTAATAATATAATTATATACTTTTCAAATACACTAAAATAAAAATTCTAAAATATTACTTATCAAATAATATTAAAAATATTTATTTTGTAAATTAAATTTTGTTAAAAAAATTCTTACGCTTTTAAAACGCGGTTTAAAATCTAATTTTACATAAGTTACGGAGAGATTGATAATATTTTAATTGATGAAACGAGATATTTAAACGGTCTCTGTCGCCTACATCAATTTTTGGATGAATGAAAATAAATTTGTGATGTTAACTACATAACATCATTAAGTTGAGGGATGTTGTCATGCATAACATATACTTCGTGTAACTAGGTATACATTAGTTTAGTTTGCATGGTTAGCCATGTGATGGCTAATACTTCACGTAGCCAGCGATCATTTTTCCTTAGAAGATACATAGTTCACAGGCCTCCAAAATATAAAAAGACACGTCTCACTGATTGGATGATAGACAACGCAGAGTCGCCTTTTGATTGGACATTACTGATAGGCTTAATCATGCCTTCACTAGCCTTGTGATATCGACTTATAACTTATGTGGCTACTTGCTTTATTGGTGACATTCTACAAAATAAACATACATATAGTTTTCCAAAAAAATATATCATCAATAGTTGTAAATTTTAGAGTTTTCTTTTGGTTTTGAAGATCTGGTTTATTGTATATTCAAGATTTTTAATGGTTTTCCTCAAGATTCGGAAAACTTGTGTTTGTGTATTTTTTCACCAATTAGGGCTGAATATATAATCGAGTCTGAAAATCCAAACTGAATCTGATCCGATAAAATGAATCTGAACCGATTGTAAACCCAATATAAATACCGAATGAATCTATTTTTAAGGTATTTCGGGTTATAGAGTTTATCTGAACCGAACTCAAACTAAAGGAATATCCGAAAAATGCAAAAAACAATAAAAATGAGAAATTATATTAAACTTAATCTTACTCTTTAGTATGTATCTAAAATACGCTAAAATATTATTAAATACCTAAAATAATTATTTATTACATAAATAATTAACTCTTTTTTTTGGTCAACATTGATGTTATGTTTTGACAATTTCATTTGAAGTTCAATTATGGATAAGTTTTCTTCTGAAGTTTAAACAATGTTGTACTTTTTAAAGTTTAAATATTGTTTCTTAGTTTTATGAAATTGTTAGTTGTTAATTTTAATTTAGTTGTGTTTTATGTATATTTGATATTATAATGTATAGTTCAAGGAAAAATGTCGTATTGCTGATCAAAGAGTCTTCCAAATTATTTTAAAGACAACAATATGATTTAAGAAAGCCAAATACACAAATTATTAAAACAATTGGTAATATATTGAGTTTAATAAAGTACGATTCAATATTTTTAGAACCGATAACCCAATAAATATCCAGAATAAAAACTAATTTCAAATTTTGAACATGTAACTAAATCCGAATCAAGCTCCACTAAACACATATGTTGGTCTTTGTACATTGCTCCAAAGTAGCAGTTCTTTGGGTACATTGGGCCAGAGTAGTGATTTAAAACTAGTTTCCATTTTCAAGTTAGGCCTAACTTAGAGAATATGGTTGCATACTTCTTTGCAATAGTTTGTATACGATAACACTAAGCCCACGTATCAGTGTTAAGTCAGAGTTCGGTAGGTTAAGTCTACGAAGAGATAACAAATACTATATCATAACAAAACAAAACAAAACTCATAGGTCAGACAACCTTTTTTATTCTTTTAGGCCACGCAAATTGGTTAGTAATAGTAGGTTACCACAATACTAATAATTTTTGGTACAACTCGTCCAAATCTTAACTTAACATTTATCATACTCGACGAAAACTTGCATAGTAATTGCATAGCAAGTTTACAATTTACATTAGTTTTGAAGTAATGAGGTTCATTTAGACTCTTAGTCCAATATATAGTTCTCCGGTAAGCTCGAGATCGGCCAAAGTTTCAGCTTTTTTTAAAAAAAAAATTGATCTTAACCTCCTCGCATACATTTAATGGATAGTTACAACCAAAAACCATCTACTAATCCAATCATTTTTTATATATCGTACTAAGTCTGGCGATGTAGTTTATTCATAGTAGGGACCTTTGCAATAACCCAAGTGTGATGGGATAACCTAAAAACTGTTTTTCGTTAGTGGGGGATATACGAACTATTGCGAGGTCCAACAAAAGTGGCCTTTGTGATCGATGGTCACATAACAATATATTCCTACTCCATAGTTACTATTTAATTAAGCACCCTTACTTCCCAAAGGCCATAACCCATTTTTATAAGAGTTTCAAGACATATAGACGAGTATTATAACAATGGATTCAATTGACATCTTCATTTAAAAAGAAAAAAAAAGACATCTTCGTCTAGGCCAGTTCAACTGTTCAAATGACACCTCGTCCGTCGTAATACTTATATATTCTTTTTGAGGATTAAAATACTTGTAATATTTCCATAGTCCAAAATCTGACCTATCGAAAATGTTGTGGAAAGTATTTGTGATGCGAAACGCCAATAATTGGATGACGACGCTATAAAATACTATATATATGTAATAATGATTCTGACCATGAGAATGCATGCAGTCTCTAAGTTATGACTCTTCAACCCACTTGTACATATGATAAGATAATATGCTCCCAAGTTGCCGAAATCCATATAAATAACTCCCACCAAGTCATGATTGTTTATAGCAAAAAAAAAACAATGATAAAAGCAATCATGTTTTGTGTGATCTTACTATCGTATAAATTATAAAGAAGACAAAAAGATTTGGGAAGAATTAATACGGTAGTGGGCAAATAAAGTATTGAGAGTGAAGAAGACAATTGTGTCGCCCACACAAAGGGAACGAAGATTAGAAGAACGCGTGCTTGACTTTTTTCCTTTCTCTCTTCGTCATTGCGCTCTTCGGACGCGTATGTATCAATGTATCCGCACGCTTAATTGTATTTTTTTTTGGGTTAAGATTCTGTATTCATTATTTGCATCTTGTTTTCTTCCTAAAATTAATGTGTTATATGATTGTTTATGTTTTCCGTGATCTTTTTTTTTTTTTTGCAAAAGAGTTTTCCGTGATCTTCTAAATGTCTATTGATAAATAGTGATTGTTTTATTTACTAGTGGGAATTTCAGAAATTAGATTCAAGGAACAAAAAGGCATATCTGGTCACTGGAATGTTCCTAATAAAAATATATACATGTCAATAACAAAATTTATACAGTTACAAATCGAGTACAGTTTGATTTGAGAGTTCATATAAGAAAAAATAAAACTCAAGATAAATAATATAACTTTTAACTCAAACTACTGTATTTTTTTTGTCGATCACCCATATTCTTAAACCAGGTCAAAATTACTGTATTTTGAAATAATGAAAAGTCAGTCGAAGATAACATTAGTATATTTTGAGTTGTGCTTTATAACGAAATCAAATGATATCATACGATAAAATTCGATTGAACTACAGTTAATGAAAAGGCCGAACATAATCTCTCAGTTTCCACTCGTTTGGATTTGGCACTGATTTTGATGGAAATCAGACAGCACAGCTCAACTCAAAAGCAAGTAGTAGTAAGAGTTTGACTGGCAAGAGTCTCTCTCACGTGTTCTTCAAAGCGCGTGTTTCCTGTCTGTGGTGGACTCGCACACGCGTGTTGAATGGCTACCGGGTTGGTCGGTCAGATTTCTTAGTGGTGGGCCCTGCTTTATCACTCCCCAGTCCCCAACTCCAAACTTACCATAAAAATATAATTAAATGATTAGTTGATCTCCTTGTCAAAAAATATAACTAAAACTATTAACCATTTCCACTCAGAAATATAATTAAAACTATAAAATTACAAAAAAAAGAGTAGATGATTAGTTGATTTCCTTGTCAAAAGTTATAACTAAAACTATCAACCATCTCCACCCAGAAATATAATTAAAACTATAAACTTACAAAGAAAAACAAGTAGATGATTAGTTGATTTACATGTCAAAAAATTATAACTAAAACTAGTAACCATTTCCACCCAGAAATATAATTAGAACTATAAACTTATTATTAAAAAACAAGTAGATAATGAGTTGATTTCCGTGTCAATTTTCACGAAAAATACAAATGAATTTAAGTAGAAAAGTCAGCAGAAGAGCGACATCCTCACCTTTGAAAGTTTGGTTTCAACTTTTTAGACTTTTTGACCTAATAAACTTATAAATGACCAGGAATAGAAACAACAAAATATTTATTAAGTATAAAAATAAATAAAGAAAGTAAAGAAGAAGAGGAAAGAAAGAAGGCAGCTTCCTCTCTCCTTCATCGCAACGAAGCAACTTTAAGGAAAAGTCATTTTGTCTCTCTCAACCTCCATTCTTCTTATAAACCCCCCCATCTCTCTACTTGTTTCATTCATTCATTCATCCATCCATTACCCAACTCTCTCCAACTTTCTTCTACTGTCTTCTCTCCCACTTTTCAATCCCAAGGTTTGTGCCTCTAATCTTCAATCTCGTTTGTGGCTTTTACAAGTTTTGATTTTTTTTATAGAAATTCGCCTGGATTTTAGTTTCTTCAAACTTTTACCTTTGACCCCTTTTTGCTTTTAGAAGTTTTCAACGAAGAAGAAAGAGTAGTAGTAGAAACGGTCGTTGGCTTTTCTTAGTAGTACACAAAAGTACTTTAATTATAAAAAGAATCTTAGCAAACGGATAAAGTTATTAGAAACAGAGCTTTTTTAATAACAGATTTTCTCATATATTATCTGCAGAGTCATAAGAAACAGAGCATCCTCTGTTTTTTTTTCTTCCACAATGGGTCTCCTCGAATACGCCGCCTGTGATGATCTTTCATCGTTCCAGAGAGAGGTCGAAGAGAAAGGTCTCGACTTGGACGAGCCAGGGCTCTGGTACTGCAAAAAGCTCGGGTCTAACAAGATGGGTCTCGAAGAGAGGACGCCGCTCATGGTTGCCGCCATGTACGGAAGCAAAAAGGTTCTGACTTTCATCGTTTCCACCGGAAAATCCGACGTGAACAGAGCTTGCGGTGAGGAGAGAGTCACCGCGCTTCACTGTGCTGTCGCTGGATGCTCTGTGGATATGGTCGAAGTCGTCAACGCTCTGCTTGACGCTTCTGCTCTGGCTAATGCCGTTGATGCTAATGGGAACAGCCCTCTGGATCTGTTCGCTAGGGTTTCGAGGTTTGTGGCTTCTCCGAGGAGGAAAGCTGTCGAGTTGTTGCTGAGAGGAGGAGGAAGCGAGGGAATGATGATCAATGAGGCGGTTGAAGAAGAGGAGGTGAAGATAGTGTCTAAGTATCCAGCTGATGCGTCATTACCGGACATAAACGAAGGTGTCTACGGAAGCGATGAGTTTAGGATGTATAGCTTCAAGGTGAAGCCTTGCTCGAGAGCTTACTCTCATGATTGGACTGAGTGTGCTTTCGTTCATCCTGGTGAGAACGCGAGGAGGAGAGATCCGAGGAAGTACCCTTACACTTGTGTCCCCTGTCCTGAGTTCCGTAAAGGTTCCTGTCCGAAAGGAGACTCTTGCGAGTACGCTCACGGTGTCTTCGAGTCGTGGCTTCACCCTGCGCAGTACAAGACGCGGCTCTGTAAAGACGAGACGGGTTGTGCGAGGAAAGTCTGTTTCTTTGCGCATAGACGCGAAGAGATGAGACCGGTTAATGCTTCAACCGGCTCTGCTGTGTCTCAATCTCCGTTGGAGATGATGAATGGTTTGTCTCCGCTTGCGTACTCTTCAGGTGTTTCGACACGTCCCGTCTCTCCGATGGGTAATAACAGTGTTGCTTCCTCTCCAAGAAACGGGTCATGGCAGAACAGAGTTAATTCTCTTTCTCCACCTACTCTTCAGCTCAATGGTGGAAGTAGATTGAAGTCTACAATGAGTGCTAGAGATCTTGATATCGATATGGAGATGGAGCTGAGACTTAGAGGTTTCAACAGTGTGGAAGAGAGTTTTGGGTCTTATGTCTCCTCCCCAAGTAGGAACTCTCAGATGGGTCAGAACATGAACCAGCATTACCCTTCTTCCCCGGTAAGGCAACAGCCTCCTCCTCACCACTTTGACTCTTCAGCAGCTGTGGCAGCTGCAGTGATGAACGCAAGATCATCTGCGTTTGCGAAACGCAGCTTGAGTTTCAAGCCTCAAGTAGCATCATCACCATCGAATCTCTCGGACTGGGGATCACCGAGTGGGAAGTTGGACTGGGGAGTGCAAGGAGATGAGCTGAGTAAGATGAGAAGAAGTGTTTCCTTTGGAATCCGTGGAGACAACAACAGTAACAATGCAGGGAGAGATTATAGGAACGAGCCAGATGTTTCGTGGGTTAACTCTCTGGTTAAAGACAGTGTTGTGTCTGAGAGAGGCTTTGGGATGAATGAGAGGGTGAGGATAATGTCTTGGGCTGAGCAGATGTACAGAGAGAAGGAGCAGACTGTTGTGTAAACACACACACACACACGCAGAAACTTGTTTATTCTTTAATCTTTTGTTACTTTTTTAATTGTTTCTGTTAGTATATGATTTGTAGTCACTATGAAAAAAAGATAACTGGGCTAATAGCTTATTAGTCTCTATATTGGTCATTTTTTCTTGTAATTCCAAACTATGAAATGGTCTTAGCAATAATAACAGACATTACTTCCTTTCTTCTCTTCCTGTTACTTTTACAAATGAGTTTTTTTATGTTTTGTCACTTGAAACTAGTATGTATGTGTACGAGAGTTTAAAAAAAAAAAAACTAGTATATGTATGCTTTTTCTATTTTTGGGTCTTGATAAGATATGGCCCATTATTGATTCATATGTGCAAGAGTTGTTTACTGTAATGATCTTAATTTCAATTTTGGGCTTTTACGAGTCAATTTATTGATGATGGAAGTAGCTCCCCTTTAAAACCACTTAAGCGGTGCAGGTTCTACGAGTAGCATGCAAAATACCAACCACATGGATTCTCATGCAGCTAGTTTGAAATATTGTCGTTACTGTGGAAAGTGGATTGGATTACATATAATGGGCTTCAAAACGGACCTTATGTTTTTCACTACAAAAATAATCCTTTAACATTAAAAGGAGTTCTCCACCCTTCATCACACTTGCATTGAGATTATGCTCTCCTTTTGTGTGTCATAGTTTGGAATTACAAAACATATATTTGGAAAAACTATTAGGATTTCGAGGAATACAAGTTAATATATAGACCACTTTTATTCACTTTCTTTATTCAAATATACATTTTAGATCGATAGATCCATCCGCGTAACGCTAAATCTGCTATATTCATTCTTGTTCAGTTTGATCCACTTGATTTACTAGATCCACAAAGTTTTGTTTTTTTTTAAATTCAGAACCTAAAATAAAGTTACTTCGATGATACCGCACGGTGGTACACAAGCCATCAGAAGCGTTGCTGCATAAACGAAAAAAAAACTATTTTCATTACTTTTGATGTGACAAATGTGTAAGGTAAAAGTACATTCAATTGTTAGTATTTTGCTTGACTCCACCATATGTTATATATTGGTTTATCATTCAGATTCTTATTTAATCACCTTCTTTTTCACATTATTCAAATTGACATATTATAAAGAGTGCAACTGGTTAGTCACTCATCCGAATAAAACAAGCTATTAAAGCAAATAGTGTGAGTGTGTCGGTTGCCGATGAAATAAACAAAACAGAACACTAAAGTGAAGAGTTCGAACCAAGCATATATTTACTAGGTGGTGGGGCCAACAACACTAAAAATGATTCAAGAATAGGTCTTTTCGATGATATAAAGAACCCAGCCACGAATGTAAAGATCTGCATCAGTGAATTCTACGGGGAAGTTCACAAAGTAATTTTTATTATTTTTTTTTCTATTTGATTTAAAAAAATTTCAAAAAATAATAATAATAATAATTGAACTAGTTGTGGACCATCACGTGTTGTGGAGCCCACGTAATAGTCATGAACCGGGTTCAATGGGAAGAGCCGCACAGCCGTAATAGTCATGAACCGGGTTCATCCTGATCATCTTATTTTAATATTTTTTTTGGAGAATGGTGTGATCCCCTTTGTGAACCTTCAATGCATATTGCCTAATGGCTGGAGATATACGGTGTTTGGGGATTTGGAGTCTAGATTAATTATCTTTGGATTTAGGAATAATGGAATATAGTTTCCAGCCATAATGTATCTGATAAATTATTTAACGTTGTGCCAAAAAAAAACAAATTTGATAAATAAATGGATAAAGTGAAGTTTAATAAAGTCAATTTAAAAAAAAATCATCAAAACAGTAGAAATTTTCATAGTCCTACTAAAAAACTGCCACGGATTTTATAGGACGTACGTGTGCCTTAGACGCATTACGCACATGGTGAACTTCAAGCAAATCATCGTCGTAATAAAATGGGCATGTATATGTGCGTCAGTGTGTGTCTGTCTGACTCGCACAAACAAAATGTTAAGGTTTGGTTCCTTTGGCTTTGGTTTAAAGCAACAAGGATTCAGATATTGAACTAACAACTAAAGCTAAATGGAGTCGTATTAAAGTTTACAATACCTGCCAAGAAAATAATGATACATTAGAAATATGTACAAGATGATGATGTATATAAAATGGATTAGTAATGGTTGGTCTGTATCTATAAATCTATAATGTATGTGTGTTCCGAGGAGATTCCTTAGCCTTTACTTTTCTCTCAAATAGAAAGCTTCATATATCATTTAGAATATCTTACTTATCCTTTTTATTTTCCTTTTCCTTTTACTTTTTCAAGGGGAAAATATAATTTTATTTTCCTCTTAACGACCACAGATGCTTCATCCTCAACATGCGATGGACGAATGATTGTTACATAAAACAAAGAGTAGGGCATTTCGAAAACTAAATATTAGACACAAGATATCGATTGCTTTATTGATTCCATCTACCAATTATATGTTCATATGCATATTTTGCTACGAAAAATAGAAAAAAAAAACAGACCGCTATGAACAAACAAAACATTGCTTGCAAGCCCTTTTTCAATAAATATTTTGTATCTTCAGCAGTGATATCATGCACATACATCAATCTATTATCGAATTCACGTCAATCTACTTTAAAAAAAAAAACTAATTTGCATACCTGAATGATGATGAAACATCAAACATGGTTAACCTGGCACATGAGACACAAAAATCACGTTTGGTCCTAATTTTGAATAGAAAGCTATGTTTTGGAAACAAACAAATTCTTAAAGAAAAATATCGTAATCCATGATCCGAAATGAATAGAACATAAACTCAGGTTGTAGAGAAGTGGGGAATAAAGTGGATAGTGAAAATGAAATGAAGCATGCTTCTAAAAGTGTTGAAGTATAAATGTGATCAGTAATATGTTGCTTCTACAAATTGTTGTTTCTATAGTCCTTTTCTTTAGGTGAGGATTGAGACAATCGTTAGAATCTTTGAAACCACTCTTCTCTCCAAACTCTACTTTGCTCTAACAACAACTTCAAAATAAATTAGTTAAGCGAATTAGATTACATTTTAATGTCAATGAACAACTTGTCTTTTTTCCAAAACCTTTGAAAACCAGTGCAAGATAAAACCACCTCACCAAACTATTATAATTACAAAACTAATTAACGTTAACAATAACATTTTTAGAAAAAAATATTATTACCTAACCCTTTGTTAGTTGCTCATATATTTCCTTCTATCTTTCTCCCTCTCTCACAAACATACTGACATTTTAGAGAGCCTCTGAAGATTTTTTTTATTATATATAATTCATCTTTATTTTTTTGTTTTTATACTTTTTCGTTTAAATCAGATGCAACCCTGGAGAAGGAAGTTTCCATTATTCGAAACAGGAGTTACAATGAAACAGAGGAAGAACAGTAACCTCTCTATCTTCGCCGTCGTCTTCTCTGTCTTCCTCTTCGGAATCTTCTTGTACAACGAAGACGTCAAGTCCATCGCCGAGTTCCCTTTCTCCAGCTCAAAACCTAGCGACGTCCAAGAGAGCCTAGAGGAGGCTAAACCAACCACAGAGGTTACGTCACTACCAATTCAAGAACCGATCAAGCACTCAGACCCAGTTGAGGAACAGGTCAAAAAGCCAGACCCGGATCAAGATTCAGCGAGAGAATCAGAGCCAGTTCAAGAAGAGGTATTGAAAACAGAGGAAGGGAAGAAGGTTGAGCTGTTTGCTGTGACGGAGGAAGAAGACGACGGAGGTGACGTGGAGCTGCCGCCGGAGGAGTGTGATTTGTTCACCGGAGAGTGGGTGTTCGATAACGAGACGCATCCGTTGTACAAAGAGGATCACTGTGAGTTCTTGACGGCGCAAGTGACTTGCATGAGAAATGGAAGAAGAGATTCTCTGTATCAGAACTGGAGATGGCAACCAAGAGATTGTTCTTTACCAAAGTAAACCAAAAAGCTCTGTTTCTACACATCGGTTATTGGAATTGGTTTAGTCTAAATTTGTTTTGGTTTTGTTTGATTTTGGTGAAGGTTCAAAGCGAAATTGCTACTGGAGAAGCTGAGAAACAAGAGAATGATGTTCGTTGGGGACTCACTAAACCGGAATCAGTGGGAATCGATGGTTTGTTTGGTTCAATCAGTGGTTCCTCCCGGTCGAAAGAGCTTGAACAAAACTGGTTCTCTATCCGTCTTCCGAGTTGAGGTAATTAACAACCCTTGACAAATTAATTTGTTATATAAGATAATGTATTTGGTGGAATTGCTGATTATGAGAGTGGTTATGTTTGTATTTTTTTCTCGTAACTGATATTTATTTATTTTTTTGTAAAAAGGATTATAATGCAACGGTGGAATTTTATTGGGCGCCATTTTTGGTGGAATCGAATTCAGATGATCCACTTATGCATAGTATACTTAACCGTATAATAATGCCCGAGTCCATAGAAAAGCATGGAGTCAACTGGAGAGGCGTTGACTTTCTCGTATTCAACACTTACATTTGGTGGATGAACACATTCGACATGAAAGTCTTGTAAGTGTCGCTGCTACATTAATTTTCCCTATATATATAAGCTATGAATTGAGATTGTTGAATTGATGAATATAGACGGGGATCGTTCGATAAAGGGGACACTGAGTACGAAGAGATCCAACGGCCAGTAGCTTACAAGAGAGTGTTAAGGACTTGGGGAGAATGGGTGGAAAAGAATATTGATCCTCTCCACACCACTGTTTTCTTCGCCAGCATGTCTCCTCTCCATATCAAGTAACTAATCCCTTAACTCCCATTCATATGCATTAAGCTAATTTGTGTCATGCTTAGCTGCTTAATCAACTGATATGAACTAAGGGATGCTTTTCTTGCAATATGAAATGACTCACAACTTGAGAGGTCACACTCTCTAGACTCTAGAAATGAATGTATTTTTGTGTGTGTTGACTGTTGAGTGCTATATATGATGTTTGTTTCTTAGAACTTTAGCGAGTCCATTTATTCACCTTGCCTGCTAAACAAGTATATAAGCCAGAGTTAGTAATAAAATCTATTGACCTGTTTTGTCTCTTAGTATTTTGAATACATTTCTTGCGTACCATTTTTCTTTGTATTATGTAATTAATAGATTGACAGTTACAATGGCACTTAGCTTCTTCGTTTATTTATTCATTGTTTGCCTCCCAAAGTACATAACAACCACATGTACAATCATTTATAAGGACCACACATGTGAATGTTATTAACCGCATGCAGATGTAACGTAACTTGAAAACCAAGCAACTACCAGAAAAGGAGAACAAGTCTTTGTCCTTTAAACCCCCCCCCCCCCCCCCCCCACACAAAATAACATAAACCATAAATTCTCTATAATATATAGTTGGTGTGTAACCACCACATATAATACGTTACGAATAGAACTTTCCCCAATCTATTTACCGGTTGTTTATATGTTAGGAGCTTGGACTGGGAGAATCCAGATGGGATAAAGTGTGCTTTAGAGACGACACCGATCCTTAACATGTCAATGCCCTTCAGCGTAGGAACAGACTACAGACTGTTCTCAGTAGCGGAAAACGTCACGCGTTCTCTTAAGGTTCCGGTTTACTTCCTCAACATTACGAGACTCTCCGAGTACCGGAAAGATGCTCACACTTCAGTTCACACAATCCGACAAGGCAAAATGCTGACGCCGGAGCAACAAGCTGATCCCAACACTTATGCTGATTGTATCCACTGGTGTCTTCCCGGTTTGCCTGACACGTGGAACGAGTTTCTTTACACACGTATTATTTCACGTTCCTGACCAAATAGAAAAATAATAAGTTTGGAATATTTCGAAATTGTATTATTTTGATATCATAATGTTCATATTTTTTCTTGAATTAATTGTGAATTTTTTTTCTTACTTACTGTTACTAGTGTGTCTGCAGTTAGGTTGAAACTGAAAAAGGCTTTTAACTGTTTTTGTATTCTTGAACTTTGGAGTGAGGTGGTAAGCAAAGGATGCCAAATGTTTTTGTTTTTTTTTTTGAAAAAAGCCAAATGTTTTTGTTTTTGTCAATTGATTGGGTAAAAGTAAAACTTGCCCACATCGACCGTATCTTTAAGTGGTCGATATCATACATTATGTTCAAAATGTTTTAAGACTGAAGTTGATAACCAGCTTAAGCCAAAAAAGATAAGTTTTGTCAGTTCGGATTTGATATAACCAGGTGAAACATTAACATTGAATCTTCAAAATTTAGAAGCTAATATATAAATATAAGCTTCCAAATTATTTTAAAATTTTGAACTATTTTTTTTGTTTATTAAATTGTTTATGGCTCCCAAAATTTTGATGTTATAGATTCAGTATTTTAGATTAAACCATTGATTGAGGGTCTTGTCCCGATAAGAAAATTTTAGTGAGAGAAAGGAAAGTAGTATTGTTGGGATGTAATGCTCGTGTATAGATTCAGGTTTGATTGTCTATGATACATCAGTTTTGGCTAAGCATGTACCAAATTTCTTGATCAATCAAAATATTATTCAGTGAAACAAAAGGAAAGAGGGCTCAGTGGTCATATTTTGATAAATTGTTAGATCATTATTTATGAGACAAAGAATCTTGCAATAAAACTGTGTAATCTGATGACAAAACCACATCTTTAAACCTCTATACAATCGACCCTTTTGACAGAATGAATGTGTAGTAGAAGAAGACAAAGAAGTTAAAACGTGTCAGCGATGATCAACTTGGAACCGACATACCAATATAGCCAACTCCAACAATAAAGAAAGCAGTAGACTGCAAGAAAAGGTATACATAAAGGTATGTCTTCCCGAACACAAAGTCATAGTATCCACATATGAATAGATACATCCCAACCATTATCTCTCGCCATCTGAGTCTGCAAAAACATACAACCACGTCAAAATCACATCATTGTTCCAAAAACTTGTCGTGCAAGAAAAGAATCAAACCTTTCGGGGAAGCTGTAGTGAGAAATTAGGTTTTCTCTGAGAGTGTTGTACTCTCCTAGCTTCTGCGTCACAACCCATTCTTTGACTCTACTAGTCTCTAGCAATCCAATGAGGGTTCCTTTACTCCTATGCATGGCCATAACGTTCTCGAATAAGATCCAATACAGTATTAGGTAGAATGATTTTGGTGTTGCAATGGCGTTGAGGATAGTGATGGTAGCTGGAATATAGATAGTTGTCCACTTAGGGACTTCTATTTCAGGAAATATAACGGTAGCAGGCAAGATCAGACAGTAGAAGACGAATGTGAAGATGTGTACAACAATCTTCCTCACAAAGAAGAAGTTGTATATCAAATAAGCCTTCTTCCTTAAAGACACATTCTGTATCAAACAATATAAGGTCATTGAACTTTGCTTGTGTCCCAAGAAACACATATTTTTAAGGTTTATGTGATGTACTAACCTCCTTATGGATGATCTCCATTGCCATTTTCTTGAAGAGGTTCGCTGGACCACAAGACCAACGATGTTGTTGATACCTATATGCTCTAAATGAGCTTGGCAGCTCGTTGCTCACCTGGAACCCCAAACTTTTTTAGGTCATCTACAGTACAAGTTAAGTCACTGGTCATACTACAAGTGGAGAATTTATTGATTTTAGACCTTAATGTTGTCGACAAACACAAACTTCCATCCGTTTAAGTAAGCCCTAACTGCTAAGTCCATGTCCTCAACGATCGTCCGGTCTTGCCATCCACCAGCCTCATTCAAAGCTGAGATTCTCCACACACCAGCAGTACCTAAAGTCAACGGTGTCTCTTTAGCAATAACTCAAATAATGATCACGTAATACAAAAAACACAAGGAGCTTTGGTATTAATGTTCCACCGTTGAATCCAAAGAACCCATGTATGGAGGATCCAGACTTCTGCTCCACAGCAAAATGGTAGTTAAGAGACATCTCTTGTATTCTTGTCATACAACATTCATCTGCATTCACTGTCAAATCACAAACAATCAAAATCAGTTTAACAAATCGACTAGAAACCGGTCTTTAGGTAACTTCAAAGCGAAGAAGAAGAAAGATCTTACCGTATTTCCAGCCAGCTTGTACAAGAGCTATCTCAGGGTTGTGTGCAAGAAAAGGAACAGTGCGTTCAAGAAAATCAGGTTCAGGTTGAAAATCTGCATCGAATATAACAACAAACTCGCATCCTTCCACATAACTATGCTTCATTCCTGCAGTGAGAGCTCCTGCTTTGTACCCATTTCGACTGTCTCTAACCTCTGACTTTATGTTAATACCTTCACTCTCCCATTTCTTACACTCTAACCTAACAAGTTCCTATTTTATTTCCAATAAAAACCCTTTGTCACATTGTAAAAACCGAGGCTGGACACAAAGATTAATGGAGATTCAAATGGGTTTAACGAAAGGACCTTACTGTGTGGATCAGTTGAGTCATCGAGCACTTGAACAATCATCCTATCCAATGGCCATGATAGCTTGCAAACCGATCCTATCGAAAGTTGGCATACCTGTAGATAAAGTATCAGTAGTGAAACAGAGTGCTCTGTTTTTGGAACAGAGTGATCTGTTTTTTTTTTCTGTTTGAAACTAAGTCAAACCTCTTTTTCGTTGTAGATTGGGATTTGGATGAGAACCATTGGATGATTACTGGAAGGAGCAAGCTCTACGTCATCGGTCTTAAAAGATTCCCATCTGAGAACTTTCTCAGGTGTTCTTCCACGTAATTTGACAATGGCTACAACTATAGCCATGTAAGATGCATCTATAAACAACAACAAAGATATGACCTGACATAGATTCACCAGAACATTCAGAATCGGTACGAGGAAGATGAATCTTGTTTGCTCTAATACATATCCAATCACTCCCAAGAAGTTCATGTCTTCGAATAAACCATCCGAAGATGTCGCCATCGCAGAACACTTGAGACTTCACAACACAGACAACAGATGAGACAAGATCAAGAGAAAGCTTTAAAATCTCTTCCTCCTGAAAGAGAAATGAGCTTCAGGAAGATCAGGAGACATTCTTTTTGGCTTTATTACCATGTTCCATGTCCTTTTGATTTAGTAAAAGTCTTTGTCTATTTCATTAAAATAATAAAGTAGACATGTATAGACGTGATCATAAAAATTAAATGTGTTTTAGTTGAGCTGGAATTGGTTGTTTCCACATCTCACCATGTCTTAGTTACTATGTTGAGATTTGTATATTTTATGAGATAATCAGAATCTCTGATTTTTGTCAAGATTTAAATGTCTGATTAGATTATTAATCGCTGCATAGTTGGACCCATCAATGATAGCTACTCTTTTAAATAGTTTAAATGTTCATCGACTACAACCTCAAGAGAAAACCAATAGTCATAGATATGCCCCCAAGGTGGATAGCTATCCAAATTTTGCAATATTTGGTACCAAAAAAAGCTAAAAAAACATACTATAGATTATATTATCTTCCAATTTTCTTAATCATATAATATATCTTCCATTCAATTATTTACATGTGTGAATTGTCACTAAAGACAAGCGTTTTAGATGGGTCCTCTCATCAATGCAAACAACGACTAATCACTTGTAAAGTCAATGATTGGTGGACCATAGCAGGGTAGAAAAATGTAAAAGCTCATGAAAACTTGTACATGTGTCCATGAGCTCCTAGCTGTAACTAGTACCTCTGTAAATAAAGCTAAACTAAACAAGTTCTTAAATAAGGCCTCAAAAATGATATCTACTCAAATAAATTAAAAAGGCCTCAAATGGGCTTTATGTGAACCAGTTGCTGCGGTTGTGTTCCTCTTCTACACAAGAGATGATCACGTGGTTTCCACGTGCTCTTAAAAGCGAGTGGAAGAAGGGAACCTAATCTTGTATGCTCTGCTCTTCACTGCCACAAAACGCAAAGTTCTTTCTCTCCTCGTCTTCCTCCATATGCATAGCTCTTAAAGACACGTTCATCTCTATTCAAAATGGCCGTTGCTGTCAACGCCGGCTTCAGTTCTCCGGTAAGTATTCTTCTTCTTCGATGACCATAAGATTCATGGAAATGGGTTTTAATCTTGGTAAAGCTTGATGCTTTCATCTGAGCTTTTGCTTGATTTGCTGTAATTGACATAAACATATTCTCTCTTTGAAGCTTCATAACAGATCACATCCCGTTGTAAGATTTTCAACTCAATTCACAACATTAAAGCCTTCACCTTTAACGCTCCACACATCTCCAAGTCCGTTACTTTCAAGCAAAAGTAGATTGGTTTCATCTTGTCTGAAGTCAAACGACGATTCCATCGCAACAACATCTGTCAACGACCCTCCTCCTCCTCCCTCTTCGGATTCTTCAACCAAACCCGTTGAACCAAGCACCAACAACAACAACAACGGTTCCGCGAAAAGAGCGCCGTTGACAGCAAGAGAGAGGCTAAGAGCAGCTCGTGTCCTTAGCCGATACACGGAAGCGACGCCGAAACCATCGAAACCCAAAATGGGGAGCCAGATACTGGAGGTGCTCAAGGAGAGTGACAAGAAATCGAATAGGAAACCGGGTCTACCCGAAGCACCGACCAACATGCTTGATGATAGCAAGAGAGGTATGCCCAAGAAAGGGCTCACCTTTGATCTACCTGGAAGCGCAGATATACTGGTGATTGCTTTTTCGTTTGTGTTCATAAGCACTGTGATGTTTGCTACCACTTATGTTGTTTGGAAACTTGGTGGCATTCACTTCAATGAGAACTAAAGATATGATCTTTGGAGAAGTTTTCAGAGTTTGGAAACCTATTAAACAGAGAGTGAGAGAGGTGTAGTTGAAATGCTTACTTGGGGGAAGGTTTATCACTTGGGAAAATATGGTTTCATTGTATACTGTCTAGTTAATAATACACATAATTTTGTTTTCACATAATCTCTTCTTGCTTTATATTCAGTTTTTAACCTTTACATTATACCCAAGAAAAAGCCAATGCAACAATATGTTATTGTTTGAACCCTGACCCAAGAAAGAAGTCTACAAAGTTCTACCACCAATTTTTTTTTTTTTTCTCAAATTGAAATATATTAAAGGCCCAAAGCCCAAAAAAACAGAGGCGAAGCCCAATAAACTTACAAACGACAGAAAAGCCCACAAGCACAAACGGGCAATAACAAAAACTAACAAATGGGCCACAGCCCAAAACCCAAACGCTCCACCGACACCTCGGGATACGCCCTAGCAGATGGCACGGCGAGGCGCTGGCTCGACACGTGGAAGGATCTCCTCCGATCACGCTGCACGCGTCGTCACCGCTTCAACTCGCTCGCCAACGCTTCAACTCGACCACAACCGACGCTACACCGCCGGATCCACAACAACGAAAGCTTAGTTCTACCACCAAATTATAACGAGTAAAGTTGAGACTATTATTTAAAGATTGGGTGAGATAAACATACTAAGGTATTTGATTTTCTATCACATGTTTAATTAAAAATGATTTAGAAGTTAAAACCGATTATATCATACAAAAGTTGGATAAATGAAATACAAAGAGAAATTTTTGTACTTTCATATTAAAAATTAAATGGAAGGAGACGCACTAAATTTTTTACTTTGCCAAAATATTGGTAGTTTGGTACTAATGCAAAAGAGGGTTGTTCTTTTGTTTCTTGAATTCAAACCATTTTTTTGGTAAAATTTAATTTAAACCATTTTCAATACAAAATGTAAGTTTAAAATCCTAGTTTTCAAAACACTAGACTTGGACCTACATTAAACAAAAACAAGTTGGTTACTTCAAAAACAAGTTAGGAGAAAAGGGATGATACCACCAATGGGAAAATGGATGTTTTGTCCTCAACTATTTTTGTAATCGGCACATTTATTAATTTAAATATTATTTACGTAAAATGATTTATTAATTAGTTATTGAATGTGTAAACTTGAGTTTGCAATAGTCAATTGTTAGCGCATACACCAAAAACTAACGGCTTTTAAACTTTCATACATTTTTAACAATTGATTATATTTCATGTCAAATTTTACAAATTTAATAAGTAGGTCGTAAATAATTTAGTTATTACAAATTATTAGAGAATAAAATACTCATTTTCATTTTCCCCAGAAGCTTGGTGCACAAAAAATATACAAAGGCCTGTTGTTTTATAATAGGCGTAATAGGCCCAGCTACTATAATCACAGGCCCATCGAGACTGTCTTCTTCCTTGGTGTTCCAGTTAAACCCTACTAAACCAAACCAAACTCTCATTTTCTACTAATAATCTCCGGCGTATTAATTTCCACGATGTCTCTTCTCCGGCGATACGTTAAAGAAGCAACCAATCCGAGATCCCTCCTTCAATCGATCTCCGTACGTTCGTTCTCCACCGTAAACACCAATCCAACTACTCCTCCTCCGCGTCGCCGCACCACCACTGAGTTCGACAACCTCATCTACGAAGCAGGAAACTCCGGCGACTTCGAAGCCGTGCGCCGCCTCCTAAACACCCGCGTCGTGAACGCCTGTTTCAACACCACCGCGACTTTCAAATTCCTAACAAACACCGCCTCTTACGCCTCCTCGCTCGAGGATCTCCGCCGCGTGTTACCTCAGACCGACGCCGGCTACACTCGGAAACACGCCTACGAGACGCTCGTCGCTCGTCTCTGCAAACTGGGACGCATCGACGACGCGCTGGTCCTGATCGACGATATGGCGGCCGGGAGGTTCGGTCTCTCGTCTTGCACGTTTCATCCGATACTGAACGCGCTCACGAAGAAGAGCAAGATCGAGGAAGCTTGGCGCGTGGTGGAGGTCATGAGATCTCACGCGGTTCCGATGGACGTGACGGCGTACAACTACTTTTTGACTTCGCACTGTTACGACGGCGACGTGGCGGAGGCGGGGGAGGTGTTGAGGAAGATGGAGGAGGAAGGGATGGTGGGTGACACGCGGACTTACGACGCGCTTGTGTTGGGCGCGTGCAAGTCGGGGAGAGTGGAGGCGGCGATGCCGATTTTGAGGAGGATGGAGGAGGAAGGGTTGCCGGTACTGTACGCCACTCATGCGCACGTTATTGGGGAGATGGTGGAGTGTGGCTATTATGCGCAGGGCGTGGAGTTTGTGATGGCGTACGCTGGGAAAGATCAGAGGTTGGATGAAGAGAGTATGGGGAGTTTGGCTAGTAAGCTTGTGAAGAGGAAGAGGTTCAAGGAAGCGAAGATGGTTTTGAAGGAGATGAGTGTGAGAGGGTTGAGAATGGGAGATGCGTTGCGTGATTTTTATGAGAAACAATGTGATTGATTCTAAGAAGAGACGATCGTCATTGTTACAGAGAACAAAAATAAGCACAAGCTTTTCACTAAACAGTTAGAGACAGAACAGAAGACATTGGATATAGAATGGTGGAATGATTGTGTTTAATTTACAAGGGAAGCAGCAACATTTACATTAAAGGCAGACACTACCTACTGTTTATTTGCAGCATATATGTGCTGTATTACATGAAACTTTCTACTTTGGGAGGCTTGTATTATTGGATAGAGTTAGTTTTGAGAAACATGTACTTGTTCAAGTTGAATGTGAGATCCATTGAGTTTGTAGTTCCAGTACCAGCTTCCTGTTTCCATCACCTCTTCTTCTATTGCTTCCAGATTGATGATTAAACCTGAATCTATCACCAAATCAATCAATACTAGTGTCAGCTTGGGATGGTTTCTTATGTATCCTTTGCTTTTTATTAAAAAAAATAGAATTCACTGACCTGGACTTCTTCCTCGTGTGATCTTCAGTCTGTGGCCATCTGGTACTTCAAAAACATGGTTTCCCTGTATCATCCCACCAAGAGAGTATAAAACACTACAGTTAGAGACTCTAATCTCTGTTTTGCACAAGGATTTTTCTGACTTTCGAGTTACTTTACCTCGATAGTTACATTGCTGGCTTCGAATTCTGCATTTCCGTGCAATATGATTTTACAAGTTTCAAGCCGGTCCACATCGTTTCTCCAGTAAACATTTGATTTACTGTTCCAATCGATTCCTCGGTTCCTCACTTTGACGTTATGTAGTTTGCATTTGCCACACCTACCAAAAAAACAAAAGTTTCTGATGAGTTCAGATATGCATGTACAAGAATGTTATCAATAACTGATCTAACCTTAGTCCGTATTGTAATATTGGTTCACCATTTTCGCTAATTGTTGTTGAACCCATGGCATTTTCAGCATAGATGATCAGGCTACCATCAACCTATGCCACATAAGCTGATTTAGTAATTAATAAAACTCAAGTCAGTAATAAAGCTATGTGAAGTATAGTTGGCAGAGAATTAAACTTTACGAACCTCAACATCGTTCCATGAGAACTCTGCAATCTCTAGTTGCAGTTCTGAGCAACTGGAAATTGACCCTCCCTTGAACTGTAGCAATGATAAAAAAGAGATCAATTACAGTAAAGCCTTTGCTACTATTTTTGTAGCATAACAGACGGCATTTTCTGGTGTTAAGAACGACTTATTGACTTACTTTCTGTCTTGAAACTTCCCAAAGAGGACCAAGAGCAGGATGCAGAAGTATGAGATACGGTGGTGGGAAATTCACATATTGATCATTAGGTTCAACCTGGAGAAGTAGAATACAACTATTAGTTCTCAATTTGAATTCATTTTTGATAAGACACGTAAAACAGCTTCATGGCTCTAAAATAGCGGTGATAATCAGAACAAGTCATATAAAAGGGATGATCTATGAACTAACCATGGGAATTTTAATATCACATTCTGTAAGGAGGTCATATGCATTTCGGAGTATATCCAACAATGCACCATCTGGAGTCTGTAAGGAAAAAAAAAATTAAGTTGAAAATTAGATCAATTACACTTGAGTAAATAAACTAATGAATGAGAAACAAGAAAAAGATAAAAGAAGGGCTAAGCAAGTGGTTAAGAGAAAGATAACCTGGTGTAATGCAGCACTTGCGTGTGGTTTCTTCTTCTTAGCTGATGAAGTGACCCTCCTTCGTTCGTTGTACACAATATATGTATCCAGTTTATCTGGAAAGATCATATTATGGGAGTACGCAACACCTAATTACAGGCATATACAGTAAAAACTTCGCAACTTATTCAAATAACTCTACCTTCTAGGCTGCCTTGGCATCTAGATGGAAATTTATTTGAGAAACTATCTGCTATGTTTTGCATCGTGCACTCCAATCTACCACCCATAACGCTGCCCAAGAAGGAAAACGGTAAGAACGTTGCTGACGATGTTCAAAGTAACTGGGATCTAGAAAAAAAGAATTAGGAGTCCAGAGGAACTGGAATGATTCCATTTTAGCTAGGCAGCAGTCTAGATTTGAACAAAGCTTCTATTTTGAAGGAAACTATGACGAGAAGAATGGTGAATATAACAAGGGAACACAGAAGAGCAGTCAGCATAGGTGTTCAAATAATACAAACCTGTGATAGTCTCCGTACTGATCAATGTACTCAATTCGCTTCTTTGTATTGAGAACCATATTGGGCAAACTTTTTACGTTACTGCTCGACCCAATTGATTCGGCTGATTGTAAGTCTACATATAGAATGTTTGTATTGGCAGGGAAATCAGCCTGCAAACTTCAGAACAAAAAAAAAAATAGAAACAATGAGGACTGAAGGTTCACATTAATAAACAGCAGTAGATCTAACCAGAGAACAGAAAGAAGACCTAAAACTTAAGTCAGCCAACAAAAATGTAGATTAATTACAGCTAGAAGAAAGAGATAAATGCACTTTTAAGCATGAGCAAACTCAATGACAGACAATCTCATACCCATTAACAGTTGGTGATCTGTTGGAGATTCCGAATTTATCAAATTCAGTGTACTCAATGCATGATATACCATACTCCCACTTCCCATCAAGATTCTTCTTCTCCATCAATACATTAATTCCTTCCGTAGCTCCAGCATTTCTTTTACATGATGCAAACCCAAGTTTCTGTCACATTAAGATTCACAACATATCAAGGTTTGTAATAATCTTTTCAAGCTCAAAAAGAAACCAGTTCACTTTTCTTATCTTGAAGTGGTAGAGAGGTGATGGACACATAGTTGATATAGTTAACTTCAATGAAAACTAACTAAACAAAGTTTGAGGCCTGTGACGTAAGCGAGTTTGGCAAGCATAGCTCATATTTCTACAGGAACTTATCCATCATATATACGCTAAAGAAACTTTACTACGTGATAAAGAAATCTTTTTCAAGCCCAGCGAACATGGGACCATTTGCAATCAACACCAGATTCTCATCCTTCTCATCACCAAAAGTGACATAATTAAGCGAAGCATAGCTTGAATCTATGTCTAGTGTGTGATTTCTAAATATAGAATGCAAGCGTACCTTCTTATATCGTAAACCAATCCCAGCGAGGGCCAAGAGAGTCACGTCTGTGGCAGCGACAACATTACTGCAATACCACAACTAACAACACTAAATCCAGAGTTCCAAGTAGTTCTGATTTTACTTTAGTGAACAACTAATTATACAAGGTATAAGTGACTAACCTAACTTGCCGAACCGTAGCTCCTTTTCTTCCATGGTCATTAAACCATTTAAATACACCTTTGTCATAAGCCAATTTCCAAATCACACCATGACCACCAGGTTTACTAACTGGCACAAAGGGCTTTGACACTATCCATTGGCCATCTTCAGCGCTGACAGCTGGGACGAGAGGCTAAAAATCAAAAACCATTTTTAAACCGTGAGCATACTCATCTAATACTTTGCCAAAAAGGATAAAAGATGAATCAACAGAAAATATATATTTTCTATACCTGTTCAAAGAGTTGGAAATTCGATTCACCTCTTCCAAACCATTTGAGTCTTTTACAAAGCGAACTAACATGCTCATGGTTCTTCTTTGCAGCACTCGTCATAATGGCAACAGGTGTCACACACTGCTTTCCATAAAGTTTGAAGTAAAGGAACTCTCTAGCCTATAAATTACAAAAAAAAGAAAAGCATTAACAAATAACATGAACAAATACGGTTGTTCATATTCCCTTTCATTCACTCAAGTAACTAGTAAACATGTACCTGAAGATCTCTAATAAGTCCCTCCAACAAAGTTCGTCCACAATGAGTAAGCATTGCTGCAGGAAGGCATTCTCCTGTTTCCGGATCAACCAAACCTAATCTGTCTGCTGCACCTCCTAGGGGATATATTTCACCTAGGTCTGGCAATCCCTAATATGTATACCAACTTATAACCCAAAAAGCAAGAAAGAAAACAAGTAACTCTGTTGACATATTCAAAGCAATATCAGCAATACTAACCTCAACTCCCCAAAGTGCAGCCTGGGAGGCATACTCTTTCTCTTGAGTGAGGTCAAGAACGCTAGGAGTGTGCATTTCTAAGTATTGGCAACCCAAAGATTCTTCAACAAGATGTGACCGGTTAGTATTATGCCTCTTAGTCGATTGGTGAAGAAGCTCGAGAACCATGACCTGATATCTGACAAACAATCATATGCATGTCTCAGTAGTGAATACATCAAACAGAGAAATAGCATTCTTAGAGCATTTATAACTGAACCAATTAAGAACAGAGGAAGTTAAGAATTGGTACCCGATGATTCCTCCAATGCAATCGTAGAACTGTTCAATCTCACCCAGAAACGACAAGAACCTTCTAAAGTGAGCAACCTCCTCTGCCTCTAAAACTCTACTTGTATCTTTGTAGCTACTATTACTACTGTTCACATCGAATCGTTCTATCATCTCAACCAACGCGTAAAGCGCGGTCTTCACAGAGCTTCTCACCGTATACTCCTCCTCCTCCTCTTTTTCCTCAAATGTTTCCTCGTAACCAACACAGAGCGCGTGTTCTTGCCCCGCCGCGATCACACACTTGACGAGAAACATCTCTCTCGAATCCAAACCGAGCGAGCCTAAAACCTTGGATAAACCGCCTCGGCGATTCTTCTCGCTGAAGAATCGACGGACTCTGGAATCGGAGTCGATGACGGCCTCCTTCCTCCGCAGGTCCTTGGAAACGTCTAGTTTAGCTAGGAGAGACTTGAGCCGATCGATTTCCGATGAGAAATCGTCGGATTCGGGAGGAGTCGGCGTGGAGTACTCGACGGGTACGGTGGACACGCGTCTCACCTGGTGATTGCATTGCTCGCTCTGCAGTAATCTCGACGGAAAGGAAGAAGAGGGGAGAAAGAGCAGAGGCTTGGTGTATGAAGGAGGAGACGATGTGGTTCGGAAGCGGAAGAAGGAGAGGTTCAGATGATTGTGATTGTGGAGAAGCGGAGAAGTTTGAGGATTAGCCATGGCGAGAGGAGGAGGTAACTGAGGAGGAGGAGGAGTGTGTGTGTGGGGGGGGGTTTTGAAGAGGACCCGGAGGAGGGATAAGGAGAGATACTCGAAGCATATACTCTTCTCCTCCCAAAGCTCTTTCGTTTTTTGCTTCTTTTTTATTTTTGTTTTATTTGTTTTTGAAATGTAATCCAATTAGCAGCGAAGGAGCTGATTGTGTAGACGATGTGTGATTGTCGTGCGATGCAATCTTTAATCTGACGGTCCACACGGCATTGCTTTGGATTACGCCTGTGGGTCCATGTTTCATGCCGACTCCAACATTTTCAAGATTTGGGTTACATATTACACATGCGTTTTATAGTCTCAAGTCTCAACAATGCTCTAAACAATGTAATTGATTATATGCTACGATATTTAGCATGTGGTTTTGAGAGGTGATTTTTGAACATTATAAAATTACTCATTCAAAACTCATGAATCCTGATTGATTAATACTAATAACTAATTTACAAACACAATAACACGCAACATTATGCAATTACCAAAAAGGAGTATTAACATGATCACGAATTCTTTTACCAGAATTTTTGAGTCGTTATATAAACAAACTAGCATAGATTTTTTATATATAGTAGGCCTGAAGACAAGTAACGAGCTCCAACGAGACGCAAGAACACACACACACAAACTTCACATTAATAATAATACTTACAGATTCGTTATGAAGCAACGTAGTACTCTTTTTTCTTCACGCAGTGGACAGCACTTCCAGCTCTGCCCACCAGAGAGCTGAAAGTTTCGGAATAGCATCGTCCGGTGACAATCCTGTTACCTCTCGTAACCTCCCTGTGACTTCCTTCATTGTCGGTCTCTGTTTCGTGTCTGCCCTTACACAGCTTTTGATCACTTCGCCTATACTCTCAATCTTCTCATCAAAACATTCCAGCGTTGGATCCACCATCTCCCTCAGAGTCTTTCCTCTCAAGAAATCAGCCAAACCGGTATCTACAGAGTCACCTTTTCTAACAGACTCTGGGAGTTTCCCGGTCATCAGTTCGAACAACAGCAAACCGAAGCTGTAGACGTTGTCTTCTTGGGTTGCGACTGAGACGTGCGTGTCTATGAGTGCATTGGTGCTGGATTCTGTCTCTGATGGGCCTTTTAGGTAGCCGAAGTTGAAATCTGCAATTTTGACTGCGTAATCCTCTGTGAGGTGAACTGATGATGAGATAAGATTGCTGTGGACTATAGGTGGCTTGAGTCCGTGCATGTGGTCAAGGCAATATGCTACACCCATTGATATTCTTAGCCGCATTATCCAGTCCAAGTGTTCTGATTCTTTATCTGCAAAAGGAAAAGTAATATTGTTTCCCATTTAAAAACGTTTTAAGGAAACGAGTCACTTCATGTGAGTACAGAGGTTTTTTTTTTGCTTACAGTGTAAGTGTTCAAAGACAGATCCGTTTGATGCATACTCAAAGACTAAGATCCTAGTGAAAGGTTCATCTTCTTCACAGTAACCAAGAAGGTTGACAAAGTTCTTGTGGTTTATCTTGGATAGCATTTCAATCTGAAATTATCAAAAAACATAAAAAAAGGATAAGACGATGACCATTTTCAGAAATTGGTAGACCGCAAATATACCTTCTTTCTGAACTGCATTTCAATGTTGTTAGTCCATTCTTTGGCAGAAGCAGTAGCAACGGAAGCCACAGCTATCTCCACCCCAGTCGATAGCGTCCCTTTGAACAATGTACCAATGGGACAAGATCCAATGACATTACTGAAATCTTCACAGGCAGATTCAATCTCAGATCTTTTCAGTTTTGAGACACCTGAGTAAGACAATCAGACAAGAAGGTTAACTTCCACAACAAACAAATGTCACTTTACATGCTGTATCAAGAAAGAAACAATAGTTACCAGTTATGAAAACTTTCTGGAGTTGTCCACTAAGACCTGTACTCCAAGGATTCACAGATTTGCCAGCCTTACTTTTGAAAAAGAAGACACCAGTAGCTAAAAGAAGCAAAAACACACCACCGCCTACGCAGCCAGCCACAACAGAGACCATGCTGTTTGAAGAACTTCTTCTCACGCTAGGATTCTTTGAGAGGGACGCAGAAGGAGGTGGAGCAGAAACATGTAGCGCAGGTGGACTTTTCCGTGGTGGATGATGCAATGCTGAAGATTTTCTGGTAATACCTCTCTGAGAAGGAACAGAAGATGACGCTGGTGCGAGAGCTGCCAAAGGAGGAGGACGATCCTTGAATGAATCCAAATGGGTGTAGGGGTTACGGAAACGACCAAGTAATTTCCTGTGAAAACTAATGTCCCTCCTGTAAAAAGAAAAGACCCAAAGATAAAAATGAAACTAAGAAAGACAAAGGAAAAAGAGCATAATGATTACTTTACATAAGTGAAGAGTTTTAAGATTCAGAAAGAGCATAAGTTCAGTCTCTAACAATCTAAAAGCATGGTGTTATTATAGTCTCGTAACATGTACTATACAAACTACATTGATGTTGATCCTCAACCAGAAATTTCATTTATTCAACAAACATGTTTCAACTTGCACATTTAAATCAATCGACTCCCCCTACAAACGAACTCGAGCTCTTAAAACCTTAGCTAATCCAAGAGATTTGGCCACTAACTGAACCTTCATATTAGATCCATTAAACAAGCATAAGAGAAAAGCAGAGGCAGGTCTTATTCAAACAAGCGAGTTGCGTTCAGAATCAACTTAAGTGAACAAAAAAAATAGAAATAAAAATCGAAAAAGCAGCTGCAACTTACAAATCTAAGGCGTCCCTATCATCATCAGGCCGTAGATCTCTCTTCACACCTGAAGAAGGAGAGGAGGAGAGAGAAAACAAGTTTAATCAGTAACTTGCGTCGATTTATTGGCAGGTGAACAAAAATAGAAACGAAACGAGAATCAATAGTTAGTTACCTTCGTTTTCAAACGAAAAACACGAATCGAAGCTCGGAATCGCTAGAAGAAGAAAGAGTAGAGTTCGCGTATGGAGGAGCCTTAACCGAACAGATTTCCAGTTCTTATCACTCATCGTCAGAAGAAGATGACAACTGTAAATAGGCTACGGAAGCTGAGGAAATCGAATCTCGATCTGAGGAAGAAGAAGAAGAAAGCTAAGCTAAAAGACGAAAGAGAGAAAAGCTGTGAGGTTGAGTTCGCATGGCTGCTGAGGAACCGATTCGTGAGAGAGCAGAGCGAGCAGCAGCAAACACGACTTTTCAAGATTTTTATCCCTTTTTTTTTTCTCTTTCCAAAATTAAAAAAGTGTTTTTAAAGCGCGTGTCCCCGTGGTTTGGCCGATAATAAATTACTCCATAAAAGGCATGTTAGCATTTACTTCTTCTTGTTGACAAACACACAACTCTAAATATTTTTTTTTTTTTTAAAAGCAATAACTTCTTTTTCATGAAAAATATATTTTCTTCTAATTATATTTAGCGATAATATTAGAGAATGAGATCAACATTTATCGTTGTAAAGATTAATGTTTGATTCGCAGCATCTCTTAAAACGTGTAGGATAATGACGGTTTGTATTATTATAGTAATAATTTTAGTGATTAGCAAAAACAAAGCATAATATAACATGGAAAGGAGAATCTATGGACCTTATAAAGATGCCAGTGCTAAAAAGGATTCAAAAGAAGAGGCCAAAGCCACCCCCACCACCCTCGATTAAGACTTTTGCCCTTTGCCTCTGGAAATGTTTTGCTTTTTTGTATTTGTATTGTATGTGTGTTTTTCTTGAGTTTGTATGTTATTTACCAGAAAATGAGGGGAAAAAACATCTCATTACGAAAATGATGGTAGGGTCTACGTGCCACGTGTTTTTTTGTTTTGGTATTTGTATGATTGAAATTGAATGATTGTGTTATGGTCTTGCGGATTAATAATACTATTTGAAAAAAATGTAAATAAATAAGTACGTGGAGGAGTTTCTGACTAATTCAACGTGGAGGTTTTTGCTTCGCTGTTAGTTTCTTCGTTTTCAATCCAGCTTCGTTGCCATGTGGGTATAGTCATGGATGTAAATGGGAATACCCCCATTTTCTACAATATTTTAAGTTTCTCTAATACACAAAATAGTAGTAGTTTATAGAAGTGTCCCATGATTGTTGTTATCAACACCGCCCACGTTTTGTGGTGTTTATTCTAAATAAAATAATGAAAAAATTACGCACAATCTATCCAGCTATCTATCTATGACTTATATGATTTTATCGTTTGATGTTGTTTTCTTGGAGTCCAACACGAACCAATGTATCAGAAACTTAGGAAGAAAAAAAATCCGGGCGAGTGTATAACAACCAATCTATGCACAAACACTCTTTACCATATTCATCAATTTAAATACAACTAATATGTCTAGTTGACAAAAAAAGAGAAAAAAAACAACCAAAATGTACATATCCATTGTTACAAGAAATATGCATATGTTTTTTTTTTGGAAAAGGATAAAAAAATGCATATGTTTTTTTTTAGCATAAAATGCATATGTCCAACGTAGACTTTTACCATATTCTGACGTTTATCAGTTTACTACTGTATTTGATGCACCCAATGCAACTACTTTTCATGTATATATGCTTGCTTGTTCGAGAGTGTGCATCAAAGAGGACCCAAATAAGGCTCCAAATATAATGGCTGCATATATGACCATCTACTTGTAAAGGGTATATGAAAAAAGGAAAAACTAAATAAAGAATACCAATTTTTGGAATAAAATTAAATATAACAAGTAGTAGTATATAAGGTTGACTTAACGATTTCGCCGTAATCTGAAAGCCATCGGGATTGATTGGGTGAAGAGAGACCAAATCATAATACTATTATAATGTTTTGCAGTGCACCGCCATGTCCTGGCAATCTAACTTCATTCCTACGTAATTATGCTGTCTTTACGTTCACATGTTGACCTAATTCGTGATTCACTTTGACCTCTATACTTATTTTTAACTTTTGTTTTGTTTATTTTTTCAGAAAACAAGAGTTGCATGTTCGCTTCCATGTGAATATTTGCGCATAAGACATGAACTTTCATAGTGACTGCGTTAGACATTTTTTTAAAAGTTGAAATTGTAAAGGCCATGCATTCATTAATTTTGTCACTGGCTTATTAAATGCTACAAACCATGCATATGGGATCTCTGAATGGTCTAGGATCAACCATTGTCGTATATAAATCTATTTGATATTTTTTCGGACCATAATAAAGTTTGTTACAAAGATCTGAAAACATTGAATAATTCTTTAAAAAGAAATAAACTATTAATTGAAGCTGCAATCACACGTTAGCGTACATATACATGTTATGTTGTTTTTTTTTTTTGAGAAAAGGCATTCAAATATACATGTTATGTTGTTTTTCCTTAAAGATCCTTTTTGTTTTTTATAGCATCTCCAATGACACTATTTTTTCTTCTATAATTTACACAAAAATAGAATTATATTTGATATGCATTCTTTCAAACCCTTATAAATATTAAACTAAATTATTAGATTTCTAAGATCACATATAACCGAAGTATAAGAAGGAGAATAAAAATAGATAAAGTTACAGATTCAGTCTATCATGCAAAAAAGTTAGGATGCAAAAAGAATTAAAAAGTATCGTGTTATTATTTTTCTGTTATTATGTTCTAGTTAAAAATGTATCCTGTTGTCTATTTAGAGTCATATACTATGCTAAATTTCTCTTTTGATAAATACTAAAAATAAGATGTTATTTAAAAATACCCCATACACAGTACTAATATGTTATTGAAAACAAAGCAATCAGCAATGTCAGGTCATTTCCTAGTCATATATACTTTAAAATTTTAGTGATTAGTAACATCAATATTCACTTGTGTTCCTGAACAAAATAACGTAGCATCTTTAGATTTTAACCTTATATAACATTACATTAAAAAAACACTACATCACGCATACAAGAGAAAATTCACTGCAATATGTGATCTTGCAAGGAACAGCCTCAAGTAACAAGACTTTTGAGCATATTTAAATTATCATAGTTCTTCTTTAGTTTCGAGAAAACCCGTCCTCTCTCGAAGAATCTTCTGCCCCACATACCTACACATTTAACTCTCCGGGAATTATATATATGTTATATTTAATAACTTGTGTGGATCATTTATGCGCAAGTGTTTACCTTCCGAGCATCATGATCGTGGCTTGAGGATTAGTCCCTGGAGTCTTGAGAAACGTGGATGCATCGACGACCCTCAAAGCATCAACCCCTAATACTTTGTAATCATTGTCGACAACTTTTCCAACTTGACAACCTCCATGGTAATGATAAATAGTCATCACGGTATCTTTACAATATTGCTTCAAATCGAACAATGAGTTTATGTGTCTTGGCCTCAGATTGATGGGAAGGGCAAGAATGAGATCCAACAATCCACGCCCGGTCACTCCAGGGAACTTGTACTTGGAGTAGTTCTGCGAATTTATCACTTTAATTATAGCACTGAGTCCTTCGACACAGTTATTCAAATCTTCTGGTTCTTGGTAGTAGTTAAATGTCACTGAAGGGTTATCATCTGGATTCGTGTTCCGCAGCTCCAAGTGACCTCTCGAGATTGGTCCATACACTTTTTGAATTATCCCACCTGCTTGTGTTGTAATGTTAAATCGAAGATCCAATAATTTGAAAAAGTTTGAGAGGGTTTTTGTGGGAAGTTTTATCTGCATAAAATACCATAACAATTTTAAAGTATAGTCTCGTAAGTAGCAAAATTATATAATGTTAATAATTTAAACGATAATTGATTATATACGTCATTGAGAAGATTTAGAACACCATCGAAGAAGCTATGCGTCAAACTAATAGAGAGGCTTAACCCACTCAAACCTTCAATGTAACTACCAAAATGAGGGATTCCAGCGACTTGAACAAGGGACACTTCTACAAGTTCAGGAGAAGGGATGACGACGGCGTTCATCGGATTATCACCCATTCCTTGTCCAACCATGGGGTGATCTAGGATGACCGGATCCACCCCATGGTCTGCTAGATGGGCCACAGGGCCAACACCACTCAACAACAGTAGCTGCGGGCTCGCGATGGCACCTGCTGATAAGAGCACTTCATTCTGTGTGTTATGTGCCGCTAGTTTTGCCGTGTGGAACACTCCATTCGCATCTTGGAAGATCACTCCATTTGCCTTGGGTCTCATAGTCCCTGTAAGAAAAAAACAAAACCTTATCCGAAGGAAAATAATGTGTATGGTGATTGGTGAACGACAGATGACAACGACCAAAATGATCACCATCATTATATGATACATGCAGAGTCGTGCCAATAACTTTTTGCAAAAAAAATATATTAATAAATATATTTTACCATAAAATATAGGAAAAGTATTTTCAATGAAGGTTCTATCCATTAAAATTATAAATATATCTAGTATTATTTGTCACATCCTTGAGTTTATGAAAAATCCAACTCAAAGTTTTTTAAAACAAATATTTTAAAAAATATTTTTAGGGATGCTATAAGTCATCAATATATTTTTGAAATAAAACTTTGGTAGAAAGTATACAATTTTTGTTACCTTTTATGTTTAACTTATAAATAAAAATCGAAAAATTAAAAGTGATTTGACATAAACTAAAGTTTTTGAGTTTTTTTCTTCATATGACACGGCTAACTCGGGACACATTATTCCTTAGAAAGTTGTAAAATTATAAAGAATTGATGAAACTAAAATAAATGGAATGATAATAGTGAAATACAACAAAAATGGAATAAAAACTCATTCAGTTCATTATTTTTTGTGCAATACTCATTCTATTCATTTATAACCAAATTTGTTATGAAATAATTGTTTGTATTTTATTTATTTATTTGTAGAATCGTTGGAATGAACATTCATATCATATGATATTTTCAGAGCTAATGGAATAAGTTGTTTCATATTATTTCATTCTTAAAAAAATCAACAATTCAATTGCAACCTAAAGCGAATAATTGAACATTAGCGCTTAAAATGAATATTTAGACAAAACAAGAAGATTATAATTTAAACCTTAAGTTTTTTTCTTAATTATGTTAGCATGTACTTGAAAGACGTCTAATAATGGACATAAAAATCATATTTGCAAACAAAGTGACGAGTTTGTTTTTTTCCTTCTTCTTTAGCTTGGTCTTGAAAAAATACGTAGAAGATTACTAACTAAAAAGTAAAACATTCTCCACCATACGTAATTTGATTACATTACATGCAAGATAAATCTCTATATCTCTTCCACACCTTACGGTCATGGCATCTCCTTCTTCGATCATAATTTTGTTTAAGATTAATCGAGGAGTTTCTAGCCCAAATCATACGTTTTCACATTCAACTAAAGATTTCAATATCTCTTCCAAATATATAGGAATCAATCAAGGAGCTCAAAGAAAACATGGATTTTTTTTGTTTCTCTTCCAAACGGGGTCAAACTAAACGCTCAACTCAATGAGCATTTAAAGGGTCTGGAAGCTCACAACTAGTCCAAGATCCACTTTGGTTTATCAATCTTAAATTTGTTTTAATGGAAAACCTAAGTAAGACCTCTAACTTAGATTTTCCATAATAACTATTGATTATGGAGTAACTTAAATCTCAGTGAACCAATAACTTGATACATTTGTCAGACTGGACACTATATCTTTTAGGATTAGAAACCACATTGATTAGACAAAGAAGTTTGCTTAAGAAAAAGAAAACCGGGTATAAAAATTGTATAAATACGGAACTAACAGGATGTAAATTATTATTTCACATAATCAATATGCTAATCTTAAAATGAATATTTGTCTCAATCGTGTTTTCTTTCTATAAACATTCTTGTTTTAATCGTGCTTAATTCACGTTTGTTCAAAAGAGAAACTATCAATCAAATTACATGTGGTGGTGAAGAGGATCTTATGAGCAGAAGCATGCAAGAAGACAGTAATCTTTTTCGGATCAGCATACTCCAATAGATCCGCTGCCGTGTGTCTCCGACCATCCGGATCAAATATCGTACCGCCAACTTTCGTCCCATAGATATGTTTGTACGTGAAACCATTATACGGAGTCACTCCAGCCTCCAAAAGACCATCTATAAACGCCGTTTGCCATCCCTTAATCTGTGGTTCGAACACCAACTTCTTCTCGACCCACTCGTAAGCCGCTCTGACCTCTTCTCTGTCCCAACCAGATTCCGCCACGTAATCATCTTCCGCACGTGAGTAGAATCCAGCGTTTATCACTGTTCCTCCTCCTAGCACGCGTGCACGTGAGTTGAAAACGCCATCTTCGGATATGAAAAGCTGAGACCACGCGTTTGGAGTTGTGTTCAAGAATGTGTTCAAGAAGTTTCCTATGTCTGTGGCCGTAGGGTTGTCGTAAGGAGACCCACCGCGTTCGAGGAGTAAAACGGTGGCGTTTTGGGATAGCGTTGCGGCTAGTGCACATCCGGCGGTTCCTCCTCCGATGACTATGTAGTCGAAGTGAGATAAGGTTGGTGCTGATGTTGCATCTTTTAAAAAACTATAATAACCAGCTTCACAGATAAGAAAATTTCATTTAAATTTGGAATAAGAATATACTAAGAATAACCTAAAATTTGTTAAATGATTAGTGATGGAGGTAATAGTCGTACCTTTATCAGAATAACACGAGCCTTGGAAGATGAAAACTGCGACGCTTATAAAACGGAATAACCGGAATATATGAAAATCCATTCTGGTGTAACGGTATATGTAAAATTTTATATGTACTCTAAATTTCTTTCTAGTTTCTACGTATATATTTTTGGGGGTAAAAACCTATTTTTATGCGATTATATAATGGTGAAGTAGTCTATATCATCAAGATCACGGTAAAGTCTCTTAATCGATGGTGGTTTTGGCTTCTTCTAATAATTAAAGCTTTTTTAATTTCTGACGCAATTTAATTTGGTCCATATACGTAACTATGTTCAATGTTAGATCTGTTTGGTAAAGAAAATCTCTACGTTAGTTTTTTTCTTCCTAGTAATATATGGTCTATATAGATCAGATATGGATATAGTTTTTTCGGTTTTATATTCGATTCAGATTTCGAATTTTTGATTTTATCCGAAATCCATCAACATTAACCTGATGCATAAACATTCATTTTGGTGTTTTGACTTGTGTTTGTAATAATTTTGTTATTTTCAATCAGGTTAATGTTTTGTATCTTAAACTTGTATGTGTTCTTACATTTGAGTTTTGTTGTAATTATTTTCTGTAGTGAATGGTATAACTAATATTATTAGTGTAACTACATCAGTAGTAGGCAACTGATATAACTAACTTAACTACAGTTATTATATGGGTAAGCACCTGGAGCCATCTCTTTGTACTAAATTATTGTGCATGAACAAAAAAACGAATGTTGAAATTTTGATGAATTAAAAATCACATATTAATTAAAATAGATTTATAGATTACTATATGTTTTGTTAATTAATTTGGTTTACATATTAAGAAAACGAAAACATTATATTTGAAAATTAATTTAATTTAAAAATTACACTTATGTGTCAAATTTTTAAATAATTTTTTGATTGTGTTTAAAGAGAAAAGACTTCATTTTCTTTTGTATGTATATAAATTTGATATTTAGTAAAAAAATTCGGACCTTAATAGTTCACTTATTTGTTTCTTATGTACTTATAAAATAAAAATTAAATTAAATATTAAAACCTCAGAAATATTAAATTGAACCAAATTCTTAAAATTCTTAGTTTTTTTAGATTTCAAAGATTACATATAGGGGTTTTTCATTGTATAACTATAAAAATTAATATTTTACAAATACTCATATGAAAACCATGGCTATAGCATTGTGTGTATATTATAATTTTTTTTTTGATCAAATGTGTGTATATTATATAATATTACAATCCCTACCCCTAATCAATCTTAACCATTCATCTTCATCTTTAACTTTCTTCTTTGTTTTATTTTTCTTTTCCATCTATCAAATTTACTAAATATCAAATTGATCGAAATTTCTTTTTACATATAAGAAATCATTGTTTTCAAAAATTAAAAAATAAAGAGTACTTTTCAAATTTAGGAACATCAATAGGATATTTTCCAAATTATCCAAAAAAATAATGTCAAACATATGAGTAAATCAAAATAAGGGTATATTAGTCCTCTGTAAGAGTGGGCGTTTGGTACTCATTCGGATTCGGTTTGTTTTATTCGGGTTTCAGGTTTTCGAGGTTAAAAATTTCAGTTATATTTGGGGTATTTATAAATTTTGGTTCGGATCCGGTTCTGGATCAAATAATCTGTTTAAATTATTTTTAAAAATTTACAATTCGTATATACTTAAATTTCTAAATATCTACAAATAAAACTATATATCACAAATAAATTTGAGCAATATATGCCAAAATACCTAAATTTAATATATAAAATTAATCTTACATGGAGAAAATATTTTTGGTGTTTGAGTATTTTTAAAAACTATTTTAGATAATTGCTTTTGACTATTTGTATATATTTTCAAATATTTTAGACATCCTCAAAATATTTTATACACTTTGGATATTAACTCTAAAGTAGCTGATATATTTACATATATAAATCTAATTCGGATATATTCGGAAAACCAAAATATTTTAGTTCGGATCAGATTCGGTTCTAGTTCTTTTTGTACCAAAATTTTGAACCCGTTCGGATATTTAACTAGTTTCGGTTCAGGTTTAATATTATTTTTTCTGAATCAGATTCGATTTGATTTTTGGGATTCTTATTTTTTGTCCAGTCCTAGTCATTTGTTTACTAAACCTTTCTAAATAAAAATAGGGCTTTTATCACAACTAACCTAAGAATTCAAGTCAATTGCAAAATCAACCCCTTTTTTTTTCTCATAACTATTCATCAATGAATTTTCCAAACCATCCTTATGTTTTCGAAATATTTACAAAACTGCCATTATTTATTTATTTTTTTTTAAAATCAAAAATGAGTAAAAACCAATTACACCCTAAGCATCTTTTCTTATTTACAACAATGCCATCATCTTCAATTTTGCAACCACCATTGAACCACCATGTTTGAGCTCATAAAAGCTCAATAACTCAATTTTAACCACTTTTTCTCTTTTCTAACTCAAAAAATCTTTCATTTCCTCTACATTTCTATCTAAAAAACTCTCACAATTTTCATTTTCATCTCACAAATTTCACATTTTCGAGTTTCTTTATTAGTAAATCGTCAAAGATGCTTCCTTTTGCTCAGTTTATGAGTTTGGACGGTTGAAAGGGTCAGAATCGAGGTTCACACCGGAAAAAGGTAACTGTTTACATGGTTTTCACCACTTTTTCAGTCTGTGTCGCGATGGTAGACTGCTTTATATGTCTACACCAATGTGTAGACGTACGATTCCGTCTATTTGTCAACGAACAAGTCAGTTTCGCAATTGACCTTTTTAACTTTTTTTTGGAACACAGACTTCCCCAGCAGTCTACATCCTTACCTTTGACTACAAAAACAAAAATCTACGTAGACCTACCAAGACGGCTACGTAAAAGAGGTTGGTTTTACATTTGACCGAACTTTTGACTTTCTTAAGTAGACTTCAACGGAAGTCTACGAAATGTAGTCTGCCAATGAAGTCTACTTAAGGTCAGTTTTGCATTTGACCAAAACATTGACTTCGTTGAATAGGTTAGTTTTGTATTTGACTAAAATGTTTTTAAATAAAATAAATATTTTTTAAATTGTAGACTTCCAATGCAGTCTACGCATTTTTCACAAAAAAATATAGACTGTTCTTGAAGTCTACATATTTATTTTGGTCAAATGCAAAACCAACCCATGAATTTTGAAGTTAGACCTTATGCGAAGTCTACAAATCTGTAGACTACATTTGAAATCTACATTCGAAAGTCAAACAATTGTCAATTGCAAAACCAACCTATGGGTTTTGAAGTTAGACCTTATGCGAAGTCTACGAAACATGTAGACTACATATGAAATCTACCTTCGAAAGTCAAAACTTGGGTGAATTCTGGTCAATAATAAAAACTAACATTTTCGATGTGGTATACTAAAACGGAAGTCTAAATGTATAAAGTCAAAACTTGGATGAATTTCTGGTCAAATAAAAAAAGTAACCCGTAAAATTTTCAATTGCAAAAACTAACCCAAAAAGTAGACTGACATGGACGTATACATTGTCGTAGACTGACACGAACGTCTACACTGTCGTAGACTAATTGAAAAGTCTACGTAGGAAAAAAAATTAAAACTGAATTTATGTATTATTCATAAAGTTTATTCTAGATTTTTTTGTTTGAAAGTGTGTATTAGTTAATCCTAATAGGTTTGAGTGATTTTGAAAAGAAAAACTGTTGTAGTTATGAAATTATAATACTTTTGGTTTGAGTACATAGTTTGCTAATAAGTGTAGACGTCTTTGTAAGTCTACATCTATAAAAAAAATTTAACATAAAATGGTTCAGTTATTTATTTTATATAAAGAATGAGTGGTAAATAAATACCAAGAATGGTTTAAAGGTGCTTATGGAGGAGACACCAAAGGGTTAGTATTAATATATACCAAAAATATTTTCATTTTTGCATCACCAACAGTTTTTGTCCTATATTTAGAAAACTCTTGTTATGTTTTTGAAAGATTTTGCTTAACATTTGGAAACTGAACATTATCAAGAATAGAAATCTCCCCTTAACTAAAACCAGGTACCACTAAAATAAGCACATCGAAACAACTTTATCATTAAACCATTCAAGATCATCACATTGACAAACAACATTTATATGAAGAGATATTACAATGATTATATATGTTCTAAAGAAAATATCAAGAAACCACTTATTGCTATAAAGATAAGAAATTAAGAAGACACAAGAAGTTGTATACAGAAACACATGAAATAACATATTCGTATACAGAAACACATAGAGAAAAAAAAATCTGAAAGTTGTATATGAAATATAATTCAAACGACAAACAACAAAAACATAAAAAAAAAACAGAAGGAGACGAGAAGAAGAAACATGCTTACGTGAGATATAGTTGAGAGTCAAAAGAGAAAGACATAGAAGTAGGAGAATGGAAGAGAACAATGTGGAAGTGAAAGAGACTATTAATATTTGATAAACAATTCTTTCTTAACACAAAAATCAACGGATACGTCTCTGAGACGTCTCCCATCTCTGACCAAACCCGTCCCCCTTAAGCCATGCCGTCCCTGGTTCACCTTACATGTGTCGGGGTCGTTTCCTAGGCGTACCCGAGACGTACCCGTCCCCCTGCCGAACCCGGTACGCGAGACGGCACCCAAGAGGCGTACCCGTGCAACCTAGTCAATTACCCAAAACTCAAAATCAATTTTTTATTTTTTTTACCATAAGACAAGCAAACTAATTATCTAAGCCTCACCTCATTAGCAGGACGTCCATAATCAACCGGATCTCGTCGAGTTACAGCTTCAAGAAGCAAAACACCAAAGCTGTATATATCACTGTTTTCGTTTAAGAGGCCTGAGTTAGCAGTTAAAGTGACTTCTCTAGTCATTGAAAGATCTTTCTGACCAGGTTTCTTTATGGCAAGTGATAGCAACGATGTGATCATAGTGCAGACTGCACTTGGACCGCTCTTAGGTGTAGCTCCTACAGGAACTGGTTCTCTGCAACTGCAACTGCGCCTTCTTGTAAATCTTCTCTGCAGTAATTTTCTATCAATGAAAGAAGAGCTGCATCATTCACCTCAACCTGCAAGTAATACACAAAGTTCTGAGAAAATTCCAGGAGAAAGAATGTGATTCCAAGACAATTACTCAAAGACCATAGACATTGGAGAATAGAATAAAAGTGAGACCTGTACAGGTTTGATGCCACAATCTCCACGTGCGATTTTCTCCAGATAGTCTCTGGCGATATGAACTTTCTCATCAGTGATGTAGCCAGCAATACTAATCACCTCCATTCTGTCTAGCAGATGATTGGGAATCATATCTATCAAATTTGCTGTGCACACAAACAAAACCTGTAGTAGGGAAATGAATCAGAAATTACATTCTTGCAGCTTAGAAGAATCACATGAAACAAAGGTTATTGATCAAATTAATAACCTTTGAGAGGTCAATGGTAACGTCCAGATAGTGATCCAGAAAATTTGCATTTTGCTCTGGATCCAGAAGATCCAACAAAGCACTGGCTGGGTCACCAGCATGGCCTCTCCCAAGCTGCCGAGGATAAATAAAAACAAATATTATAGCAGAGCTAGTAGTATTATGACAATGATGGTGACAAAATTCAAGTAGCTAATAACTAACAAGATATTACCTTATCAATCTCATCAGTTAGAATGAGATGATTAGCTATCCCCATGCTGTTGAGTAAACAGAGTAAGAAAGCTTCTTCTTGCACCTGCTGACAAATGGTAAGTGGAAGAATTAAAAGACAAACCACTCAAACCAAATCCATATAGAGATAGCACAAAAACCCACCACATAAATGAGATTAGACCAAAATCTATGAACTTTTTACAAATGATTGAGGTGAAGAGAAGAGAGTCTCACGTAGTTATCGAATGACTCATCGTAGGGGAAACAATAACCACCGGAAACCGGAAACCGCCGAAGGAGTAACGACAACACGCCGAAGAGAGTGGTCTGAGAGAGAGACGCTAGAGAGAGGGACCTGTTCCAAAGAGAAGAAACAGAACAAATAGAATATCACTACCTGACACACGACATCAAACAGAACATATCGAAGCAGAAGGAGAAACGACAACATGACTCTGACAACAACAACGAGATACGACTTCGACACACGACATGAAACAGAACAAACTGAAGATCACTACCTTACCAGAGGAAGGATATAGCAACAGCAGCGAGACAGCAACCAGTGTAAGCGGCGGAGACGGTTTGACTTCACCGGAAATCGCCCAAGAGAGAGAGAGAGTAACGGCCGCTAGGGTTTGTCTTCTTTTTTATTACCAAATGAAGACTAAAATTGCATTTATATGTCGGGAAACTTATCCGGTTAGGTTAAAAAAAATTCTGGTTTTATATTGGTTAGATTAAAAAATGTTATATGTCGTATAACTTTTCTGGTTTGGTTAAAAAAATTTGATTTAATTTTGGTTAGGCTAATTTATTCTGGTTAATTTTGGGTCAAGTTAAGTTGTTTCCAATTAGGGAGATTTCGAAAGAAGTCTACAACCATTTTTTTCTTCTTTATTATTTTAATAATATTGGTTAAATCAGTCTAGTAAAAAATATTAATTAGGTTAAAATATTTTGGTTAAATCCGGTTAAATAAAATTGCGTAGACTTCTTCGTATGATTTTAAAATTTTATTTATAAATTGGAACATTTAATTTTAAATTAAAGATATACACGAATAAAATAGACTGTCAAAGACGTCTACAGATTTATAGACTTTATTGTAGGTCTACGAAACCCTAAACCACAAATCTCAAACCCTAAATAGTTTGCTTGATACTCAAAAAGTCTCATTTACTGTATCAAATATCAAAATTACACAAAATATAAACTACTAAACATTAATAAACAGATTTAAGTCAATAAAACAAAAAAAAATTAAAATCTAAAGTCTAATTCTAAAAATCTACCACTAAAAGACCTATCATGTTATAACCTTTTGTTTCTAAACTATGAACAATATTTATATCATAGATACCAATTTAGTATATATTCTTTAAAACTGTTCAGCTATATAAAATTTTAATATATTTACTTCATACTATCCATTATATTGATGATTAGTTAAAATCTATCACAATAATTATTTTTAAACAATTTTAAAACAAAATATTAGATAAAATTTTGGTGTAGACTACACATCAAGTCTACAAATTAGACTTCGCTGGAGGTCTAAAAATATGTAGACTTCCTTCTTCTACATGTAGACTTCCAAAAGGATAGAAACGTAAATACCCTTCCGTTTTTTTGTTTGTTCATAAGGACTAAATGGTATTTTCATCTTCCATTTAGGTTGGTTCTGAATTTGACTGAAATTGGGGTACACTAATGTATTTGACTTCAATATTTAGGTTGTTTTTAGCAATTCTCCCATAAAAATAAAGATAAAAAATAAACATAAATCCATTTAATGATCTATCTAGATAAACTATGTTAATAGACAAACGAACAGTCCGATAACATCTAAATGATTATTTAGATGGATCATGTAATTACATGGATTATGTGGATGAAAATAATAGATGGATGGTGAAACAAACCGTCCCCTTAATATCCAATCTAATAAGTGGCAAAATAATAGGGACGTAGCATAAAATTTGTAACTTAATTTTTTTTAAAGGTCCAATACATGAGAGTTAAAAGAAGCTCTATAAAATGAAAAAGACAAAGAAACAAGTCATGGGATGTAAGTAAAAAGAAAATCGTAATATGATCCTAGAATCAATGGAGCATTTTATAGAATTAACTTTTAGTTAATATATTATTTACATGTGTGCCATTTCTTACGTGTGAGTTCTACAAGCTCTTTCATCTTAAATTTTAAAAAATCATCTCTTAATTAAAAGAATTACAAAAATGCTATTGACCATTACACTTATAACATTCGGTTCATTCATACGCATTACTATATATCTCTCATTTGACATTCAGTTCACTCATTCGCATATGTCTCACATTATTATAAATAGACTATAACATTCGGTTCACTCAAGTTTATATTACTATATTCGCATTCGGTTCATTCATTACTTTATATTTCTCGCCCTTATATATCCATACACTAAATGGAAAATGAAGGTGTATCAAAGGTTGGTAATTTAATCATCTAACCTCTGTATACTTTTCCATGTTTCATTGTATATCGTACACATAATGTTTATTATTGTTAGAGAATCATATTACAAAACAAATAAATAAATGGTCATATAGCAATTTATTTATAATTATGAGTTTTGTATAGTTTTGCATTACTGTATAAATATGAAATTTTTGATATTTCAACTACAAATAATATATGTCGTTAAGTTAATTTCCTCATTATTTAGTTGCATACTATTTTTTATATATAAACTAAAGAAACTTTTATTATGATTATTTTCATTATTGGTTGTATTGTTTATCATAGTCATAACATAATGAAATTTTGATATGTTAACAGTTCATAGAAATTAATTTCGATGAAGATTTGTTATGTCTATTACTTATGGCACATTCCTCAAATCGCAACATTGACAATCTCTGAGATTCTTAAGATCGAATATGACGGTAAAGAAACATATATAAGAAAACATGATATCATGATATTCAAAGTTATAATTAAAGTCCAACAAAGATTGATATATTTTTTTCTCTAGCATTGATTCAATCGAGTATAAATGGTAATGTCTATGTTTTACGGAAATCTAATTGTATAGGTTAGGAATGAGAGAGATTTGTTTTCGAAAATTATTTGTAAGAGTATTAATGTACGATTGAAGAGTGTCATTGACCACTGTGTGATTACCTTAAATATGGCAAGTATATAAATCGATTTATGGCTGATTTATTTGACTTCAAAGTGATCAATCGAATGACATTAGTACATTATCGCATTAAGGAAACTTTTTACCAAAATTGGAGCGCAAGTTATGTCCTCCATTTAATTTGACGATTTGAAAGTCATTAATTCGATGTATTCATTATTTCTAAACCCTAATCGATTTCTTCTACTATATAACAATTAGTTCTCACCACCTAACTCCTCACCACTTAACTCCTCGCCACACTCTTTCGACTCTTATTTTTTTATGCATGGTTTTATTAGTCTATTTCATATATTTTGTTTTATCTTAAATTTATGATTTTAAATGAAAACAAATTTGGACTTATATATCTATGTTTTGTGTTATCATTACATCATAATTTTTTTATTAGTATGTGCTTATTCTTATTGATTCACTTCCATGATATATGATACAAGTAAATAATTAAACGAATACAAAAGTTTAAAAATAAATACAAAGATTAGTGTAGTTTCTATTTTTTTATGAATTTTACCTTTATAATTTCTATTAATTCAATGTGCTTATCTATTAAAATAGTCTCATTCCGCGCAGGACGCAGATCATCACCTAGTTTGAAACTATTACTCTTAGACTCTTCACCATATCCTCTCTTTTTTTTTCCAAATCACAAGCAATTTTTTCCTACTAAAGATTAATTATCATAAGAGATTAGGATGAGAAAAAAAAGGACACATCCATCCTTTTCTGTAGCTTACTTGCATCACAAACCAACTTAAAAAAAAGAGAGAGACACTAAGAGTTTGAATATTTCCCTCCTCTACATAACAAATCAAATATCGTCCATACGTCAAGCATGAGCTCAGGCATATTGAATGATGGCCAAAAAACGAACACAAACAAAAGAGGCAGTAAAACAAACGTTGTGATGTAGTAATAGAACGACATGGCATGATAATAGGATATTTGTCTTCCGGGTCTGGACCCAGCTAAACAGTCGCCATGTGATGATGATGCTCGTTTCACTTGGACCAAGCCACTGCGTCCATCTCCGATTGAGCAGCCCGGTAACACTCCAGCCTCTTAGATATGGGGCTTCGTCTCGCCATGATCGCTGGATCCTCGTTCAAAAGTGACGATAACCTCTTCATCTGTTGGTAATGGAATTCACCGTTTCAGTCATTAGCTTAGCCATATGTTAGTTTCGTTAAAGACAGAACAGGAGATAGAACTTACGTCCATGGTACCGAGATCCGCAAAGAAATGGTCGAGGAGGCTGCGCTTGGCTTCTCGGACTTGGCAGTAGGAAATGGACTTGGGGATTGAATTCGGCAGTCCAGCACAGACCATGTTCACGTAAGACAGAACATTGGATCCTAATGCCAGATGTTGAAAAGGTTGTGTGACATGAGGTATAAAATATAAAGATATACCGCATCAGAATCATAACATATAAAAGGATATGCTTTTGACTTACCGATTCGTCCGAGATAGGAATTGTTGAAAATGGAATTACCACCCTTCTCAACAGCTTGGGAAAGCTTCGTGAAGAAATCAACAGTGAGGTAACTGCACTCCATGTCCACCAGCTGCAGTGCTGCTTTCTTACTCCCCTCCCGCATTTTGTCCAACGACTCTATGGCCGCGTTTGACCCCTCCACTCTCAGTGCTGAGTATTGCTTTAATTCCTGCATATGTTCAACCCCTCTATAACATTTTGACCAAATTGAATATATATATTACTAAAAGAAGAAGAGAGAGCGTACCACCGTCTCATTCACAGACTTGTGAACCAGATCCTTCAATATTGCACGAACCTGGTAATACTAAAACCACACAAAGAAAAGAAGAGGAAAGGAGAGAGACGCTTATCGCCCGTTATTTTTAGGTTACTGATTCAACTTATATTAAAGATGTAAGTTAGAGCCGGTACAGTATCAACAGATGCTTCGGAAGGGTCTCGGATGGATACTATAGAAGACTCAATGAGACCTTGTTGATCTGGAGCAATCAAGTGAGGCTGGTAACCGTCAGCCTCAGTGACCAGCTTGCGGATGTTGTCCATTGCTACCTGCTTGTCAAATTCAAGTCTCTTCAGAGCCGCCGGAAGCTGGTTATCAAACACGTTGTACACCTTTTCGCCACCAGCACGCCTGTGTCATCAATCATCAACCACATGCACAGACAGACAATTGTAACTACATTTTTTTTTACTGATAAGTTTGGTTAGGAGTCATATCAACTCAGACCCTATAAACATTAGCAGCACTAAAAAAAATGGCCAAAACATACACTCCATCAAGATGCTCCTGATCAAAAAGCTGACATATGGAGTACAACTTCCCCTGCGTCAAAACAGTAATTAAATCTTGATATCTAGTAATACAAACTGAAGACAGAAAGAATGCACAATCTTACCCCCAGCAGTACGGCTGCAATAGGTTTTCCAAGGCGACTAAGTTCAGATTCCAGCTCTAACACTGTTTTGTTAATAAGCGACTGGACACCTGGAATTCTTGACTTGATTACATGTTCTAGATGCTGTTCAAACAACAACAACAACAACAACAACAAAAAGTGCTGCAGTTAGACTCTGTTTCAACCGCAAGCAACAGCTGATGGTTGTATATAGAGTAGAGCTACACCATTTCTCTTGATAGCCATTACCTTGGAGAGCATCTTTGCTAAATTTTCGGAACACATTTTATGTGCAAGGTGCCTATACTGTGTAGTATTGACAACACCAACCAATGGATATTTCAGCTTAAAAGATTTCCCTTCCAGAATCTGAGCCAAAAAAAAACACATCTTTTGGTAAGTAGCAGTGGACACGATAACCGTTAATGAGAAAACCACATAGTGTTATGTTACTACAAAAATTAGCAAGATGTAGCTCGAACATCATAAGTCTATTTACAAAAATCATTATTCATTTCATGCAAAGTAAATGCAGCTTATACAATAGCATTTATCAGGGTAAGGCAACTTACTTCCACTGCATCAGTCCCCTTGTCCATAAGATCAATCTTTGCCAAGACACCAAATGTTCTCTCCCCTGTAAAAATTACAAGATGACCGCATAACGCGTCGGGTATCTTTGGTGGAAAATGAATCGTTTGCAAAATTAGTTACCAGATTGATCAACTTCACGAGAAACTTTAATTGCGTCTGAGGTAGCAAGATCTTGCTTTGTGGCCAAAGTGATGCAGTTGGGCTGTAAGGAAATTTGATTAAGAACATAAAACAGAATCATGCAAACAAGTTTGCTCCACAGAAACTGGCAATACGCTGTCAGATCAAATCTAAAAGGGTATGCGACTAAGGATTTCTTATTCAAGTATAGTTCTAACCGAGTTTAGGCCAAGAGAATCTCAATTCCCCTACTCAGTATATCCATCTCAATAATGCCACTCACAAATGTACAAATGCAATACCTTGATGTAGCAGCCTGCTACCTGAAGAGAAGATACTCCACTTCGAGGTCTACCATGTGCATCTTGGAAATCAACCTTGAATTTCATGTTTTCTTCCTTTTGTTTTTTGAATAATTTGGTTGAAAATTTTACCCCACATCGACCGTCCTCCATGTCTATGGAGTAAAAGTCGAAGAGAAGATGGCTAGGCTTTATCATACAAGTGCTTAGATGACTATGTTTCCTTGAACTGGGAACTTCGATAAACATCACATCTGTTGATACATATAGATATCCATCTTTCTCGACATCTGGCTAGTGGGAATGAAGACGAATACCTCAACGGAAATCACCAATACATGCGCAAGAAAGACTTCTTTCATCTCTGATTCTTCAATCACTAGACAATTTTGTTACAAAATGTATTATGAAATTGTTATCTCTGTTTTATGTTATATGGTTAGTATCATGTTGATTAACATTATAAGTTATTTTGAAAAATTACATAAATCAATTTTTGGGCAATTTTTATTTCCTTTTTGATTAAGGGTTTAACGTATAGGAACACATTGAATTTATAGCTGTGATCACTATCTTATAAGACAAGCTTATCCAAATTGATATTGTTTGAATGGAAGTGATTACCTTGTACAAATTAGACAAACGGATTAGTCTCACGTCATATTTATCATTCACATCACTTTATATTTTCACAACCATTTGATCAAATCATATGTCAACTTTAAGAACCTTAAAAAATCTATCACCATTAATTTGAATCTCAACATCATTAAGATGGTCTTCAAATTTGGAAAAGCAAGTTATAGTTATGAGTAATGATGCATTTATATTCTTAGTAATATATATCAGTAAAATTGTTTTCTTTTCCACTTCTATCAATCTTTATTTGGATGGCTCATTTTGACAAATCAATTGTGATTTTGTATTAAATCGACTAATAGTAATTGGTTATATATTTCCTTACAACAATTTACAAGTTTAAATGTTCTACCATAATTTTAATTTATTTTATTAGATTGTTGTAAATATGAAAATGAAGAGAAAGAGTTACGAAAAAAGATAGAAAACATTAATGTTTTATCAAGGGGAGAGATTATGTATAGTGTAGTAAAGGTTATGTGAATTTTCTTTCCACAACCTTTAAAATCATTCTTAGCGTTTTTGTCTATCTCATTGTCTATCAAGTTGACTTCTCAATATTACTAATGTAAAGGGTCCGTAACCAAACATTTTCAAAAGATAGAAAAAAATCGGCATTTTCATTTTCTTCGAGCTAACGGGGTATGAAAACGGAGTTGAATCCACTTAAGTTGTCATGAAGAATTGTAAATTCTTCGGTTTAGTTGGTTTAGCTTTGGACTTCGGTTTAGTTTTTATGTGGGCTCGGGTCAGTTCTTTGTTGGACTTATTTCATTTAAAGTATAATGGTTAAAGTGGACAAACCAAATCTAGAAAGTATGTTGTTAGTGCAAAGTGTCTCCCAATATAATTGAAAAGTTGAAGTGTGTCTTCCAATATAAATATATATATATATATATATATATGTGTGTGTGTTTGTTTTCATTTTTGGTAATTATTTAGTATTAGGATCATGAGCTCTTTGAGAATGTTTTTGTATTAAGCATCAAGTCAGGTTTCATTTTCATTGTAGTTAGTGTTAGGAATTTTAATATAGATTTTAAGTTTTTAACTAATTGTGTAAGCTACAATTCACATTTTAATCGTATCACAAAAAACATTCATGTTCTTTTTGTAGAAGAGCCTTTCACATGATATATAAATAGAACAATCATTCACCGACTTTCGTAAATGTAGCCATGTCCAAGAGCTGACCTTACTCGGCATACTCTTTTTAAATCGTCTCAAGTTTAATCAAATTAAAATTATATTATACCACGATTTGTGGATCCAGTTAAGTTGAAATCTAATCTTGTATAAAGAAAAAAGTGTAAATAGTTAGTTAGTGTTGGCAATTAGCATAACCAAAATCTTGAAATGAATTTTTAAAAATAAAGAAAAAAAGGTTGTAAAAAAAATCAACATTGTAAACTAAACCAAAGAGTCACTAGATCAGTGAGTATTAGCTTGATGATGTTTATTAGCTTGTTCCTAGGTTGTTTATTAGCTTGATGATGTCTTCAAGTCATTGATTTTTATGTTATACTCACTCCGTTTCATATTAAGTGTCGTTGTAGAGGAATTTTTTCGTTACAAAATAAGTGTCGTTTTAGTATTTCGATGCAAAATCTATTAATTTTATTCTCCGTTTTATTTTTTTTATTGGTTGAGATGTATGGGTAAATGATGTTTTTATATAGAAAATATGCAAAATTTAATGATTTCTTAATCTATGTGCACAAGTCTAATGTGAGAATGTTAGTGGGATATGAATTTGTAGTGATTGTTAAAATTCCCAAATTCTATTGTTATCGGTTGGTGGATTCTAAGAATCTTAATAGATCTAATGTTATTAGTTTGATGATTGTTTAACGACTTATAAAATCTCTTGTTATTCAAAAAGTTTGGTTTTTAATGATCTTAAGTTTCCATCAAATATAGTGTTATTAGAAATCAAATTCTACATCAGTTTACTCATAAGAAAAAACTTCAAAAATCTTGCCATATTTTCCTTAGATTCTTAAAATCCTTGAACTATTTCATAAACTTTCAAAACCCCCCTCCCTAAAATGAAACAGAAGTATAGTTGGCTTTGTAAATAGTTAGTTTTCTTTTACACAAGTATATAAATGGTATTTGTCCATCATTAAAGATTGCTTAAACCCCAAATTGTGAGTTTAACATAACAAAAAATAGCAAAACACATCGTTTCACTAGTTAACAGACGTTTAGGAGAAATTAACAGTTTTAAAACAGCCTAGTCAATATAAGTTTGAGATTATTTTGGACAATATTTGAAAGTTGGATACTATTTTTTTGGCTTAGTTAAATGGAGTTTTTCCCCATTTAACATTGTCGACGTGTATAAGCCTAACCAAAAGCGGCCACAGGCGCGACGACGTCCATTATTCGAAACCTTCTGGATCCCACGACAAATCATAAAAGATAAGTATGTTGTGAAGGCCCAACTGAAGCACATAAGAGAGGTGATATAATAAGGCGTTGGTTGAATTATTAAACCTAAATCTAGCAAAACCACAGAGGCGTGAAGATGAAGATGGAGCGGGGGCGGAAGGCGAAGATGGGGCGGCGACAGACGGTGAAGATAGAGCGTCGCCGGCGGCGGCGGGAGCGAAAGGAGAAGATGGCGCGGAAGTTTATGATCGGACCGGAAGAGATTAAGGAGAGGCATGCTCTTCTAAGGACCAAATACTATGAAGCACTGACCAAATCCGAGGTAATATAATAATAATAATAATAATAATAATAATAATTCATCGACCATCAACCACTACTTGCTTTGAAATTTTGTTTTTTTTATATGGTTTTGAATTGCCACTGTACGTCCGCCCTCTTGTTGATTGCTCGTAGGGGTTCGATGTTACTGCAGCACCATTCTCGATTAACCCAGTGAGAGCACACTACTGTGATGATGGTTGTCCTGACTTAGTCTTCCTTTATTCCAGAATAGGCCTTCATCGTTACAACTTTCTCCAGGTTCTAAATAGTGTTTCTTTGCCCCCCCCCCTCTTTTTTTTATGTATATCTATTTGCTTGCTCGATCTCATTTCTTTCTGTTTTTCAAATTTAGGGCAAAAAATTGCAGCTCAGTAGCGTAAAGAAATACACCAAACCCAGTTGTTCTCATATTAACACTTACTGCATCACTTTGGAAGCCGAGGATCCAGACATCTGCGGTTCTCTCCAAACTTTTCAGACCAAAGTTAGTGAACAAAGATTCCGCAGATTCGATCTGAAGTGCAGTATTGCTAGACCTCTAGGTAAATATTTCATTATTAGTAAGTAGTTCACAACAAGTCATATCATGTCTCAGTTAATCTATCTTTGTATAGGTGAAACAAAGAATACCATCACAGGTAGCTATAGCTTTGATAACAGTCCCAAAGTGCTCGAGTTTCCTCAAGAGAACCCTTTTGTTGAAGATGGCGGCACAAACCGATTTTACTTGGTAAATTGATTGTTTTGTTGTTAATTTTTTTTTTTTTATGATTATAATCAACAGCTATTAATTAGTGATATATACTATCTTCTTTTTTATTTTTCAGCTCAAGGATTCAGAGCTTCAAGACAATGATTGGATCCGTTTGTACTTGGAACTTGCAGTTGCTACATCCAATAAGAAAATTGGCCGTGATACGCACAGTCTGGACAGTTTGAAGATTCTGAAAGTGGCTATGGAAAGTACCCAGGGACTTTGCGACTTCGATGCAGTTTTCTACATAAGGTACGAGGACTCTTGCGAGGCTCGAGTTGGTAAGGATGTCCATCGCGTTGCTATTGTCAGAAGAATCTTGGATAAGCAGTCAGAACTCTTGAGTCTCTATGGTTATAACCAGAGCATAAACAAAAGTGCTTCCGTTGAAGCTTGCTCGTCCTCTGCACAAGACTAGATCCATTTGAGTATTTATCTGGATCAGAATAATTAACTCCGTCGGTGGAATGCTTTTTATGCAATTTGTGTGTGTCTAAGTGTGTTGTTCTACATTAATGATATTTCCTTGGTCAAGACTAATTTATTTTTACTGTTAAGTAATTTGCTTTTTTAATTTAGTATTATGCAACTTTGTGTGGTTTTAAGTGTGTTGTTTTTTCTGTGTATCTCATTTCATATTGAGCTAAACTATTTCACTGACCATATCTAATCCACACTTCCCATCGATCTCTAACCACATAGGCATCGACCTCACAACTCATTGTATAAGTAAGGAAAAACAGAGACAGTCCTCTGACTTTCACAATTGCCTTTTCACTAGTTAGCGAACAACTTAACGGCGACAATGAACTTACTAGTGTTGCTCTGTTCCATACCTATAATGGTGTCAGGAACACGGCTTGCCTCACAAAGCCAGATAACGAGGTGTGTCATTGGCCCGTCGCCGTCCTCAGTGTTCTCATCCTCGTCGTCTCTGCCTGCGGCTTCATCAACGCCTGCCAGTAAGTTTTATATAAAAGACAGAAGCCTGACAAAGATCTTAGCTCTGAGCTCACTTTGAATCATTCTCAGGTACAAGGAGACTCTACTGGCTGTTTACCTGTATTGTATTGTGATGGTCAATGGATAACATTTAAAAGTATAATATTTTAAGAGACCAAAGATAATACATTAGTATCATACGAAAAACATTTTCAAAATCAATGGATGACATTTAAAGTATAATATTTTAATCTTATATGAATCACGATGTGGAATGTCCCAAGTGCTCAGACATCCAAATTTAACAATAAAATTGCAAGATACATACCGCACCGCAGAATGTAAAATGAAGGACGCAGAAGTGTAAAAGTCATGTTTCATAATGCAAAATGCAAATATAGGACGCCCATTGCAGACGTGAATTGTAAGCTGTTGGTCATTATATCCATCCAACACAATGAAGGCCAACCCATAGTTGTTTACTTTTGAGCCTTATGATTATCGAACAGAACTAAAATATTGTTGTTTTTTCATTCTAGCAAAAGTTTTATAACTGGCACAGTGTCTGTTGCTAAAGACAATCTTTACCACCAAAGACCTTTGATCCCTCCTTTGTCAAAAGACTATTGTAAGCCGTATGTAATAAAGTAATGATTGTATTTTCAATTTGTAATCAAAAGCAGATTTTAGAAAGCCGTGGGTACGAAACTTGTAATCTATTCTAGGTTTCTAAGTTTCGTTTCTTTTCTGAACATTCTAAGTTGCGTATAAATACTTCTTATGTCGCGGTTTTGGTCTAGGTTTTCCAAAATTGTTCAAATCTTGGTTTAAGTTGTAAGTGAAGCTTCACTGAAACCCAACGATGCATGTATGTCTCCCTCTGTCTATGTTAGGGTTTTGTGTAACTCATGTCTTTTTTTTTCATTTCTTCATTGACGGTGTACCAGTTTTAGGCAATTTTCTGGCGTTGTATGTTGCCGTGTGTTGCCGTGATGAAAGGCTTAATTATGGGCTGCTGCCGCTGGAAGCAGCCGTGATGAAACGAACAGGGCGTGATGAAAGGCTTAATTATATGCATGCATTTAAATTTAATACAGATCAATACCGTATTCGGTAGCATATTCCAACAAATCCGCAGCCGTGTGTCTATGACCATCCCGATCAAATATCGTACCGCCTACGTAACGTATGTATACAGTATATAGATGTAATTTTTTTCTTATATAACATTACATCACGTTTTAATAGAAAAAGTTTTAGCAAAAAACATTACATCACGTACAAAAGAAAATGCACTTGCAATATGTGATCTTGCAGAAGCAATCTCCGATAACAAATACTTCTGAGCAAATTTACATAATCATGCTTCTTCTTTAGTTTCCAGAAAATCCGCTCTCTCTCGAAGAATCTTCTGCCCCATATACCTACCGAGCATCATGATCGTAGCTTGAGGATTAGTCCCTGGGGTCTTGAGAAACGTGGAGGCATCAATGACCCTCAAAGCATCAGTCCCTAATACTTTGTAATCATTGTCGACCACTTTTCCAACTTGACAACCTCCATGGTAATGATAAATAGTCATCACCGTATCTTTACAATATTGCTTCAAATCGAACAATGATTGTATGTGCCTTTGCCTCACATTGATGGGCAGACCAAGAATGAAATCTAACAATCCCCGTCCGGTCACTCCAGGTAACATGTACTTGGAGTACTTTTTCGAATCTATCACTTTAATTATAGTACTAAGTCCTTCAACACAGTTATTCAAATCTTCTTGTTCTTGGTAGTAGTTAAATGTGACTGAAGGATTATCGTCTGGATTCGTGTTCCGCAGTTCCAAATGACCTCTCGAGATCGGCCAATCAACTTTCTGAACTATCCCACCTGCTTGTGTTGTCACATTAACTCGAAGATCCAATAGCTTGAAAAAGCGTGAGAGGGTTTTGGTGGGAAGTTTCATCTGCATATATAAAACATCATCCAAAAATTAACATATAGTCTTTTAAATAACTCTGGTAGTTAAATGATGGAGATATATTATATGAAATACCTCATTGAGAACATTTATAACAGCACTGAAGAAGCTATGCGTCAAACTAATAGAGAGACGTAACCCACTCCCGCCTTCAATGTAACTACCAAAATGGGGGATTCCAGCGACTTGGACAAGGGACACTTCTACGGGTTCCGGAGATGGGATGAGGACAGCGTTCATCGGATTATCACACATTCCTTGTCCCACCATGGGTTGATCTAGGATTACCGGTTCCACTCCATGGTCTGCTAGATGAGACGCAGGGCCAACACCACTCAACATAAGCAGCTGAGGGCTAGCGATGGCCCCGGCTGATACGATCACCTCATTAAGTGCGCTATGTGCCGCTAGTTTTGCCGTGTGGAACACTCCATTGGCATCCCGGAAGATCACCCCATTTGCCTTGGGCCTCATATTTCCTGTAAAAAATGTAAGAAAATCTTATCTGAACCGTGGGAAAATAATGTGTGTGTGGTGAAGGACGAATGAATGTGACGGATGACAACGGCCAAAATGATAACAATAATTTCATTTTACTTACAGACACCAAAGCGGACAATTGAAAGTCGCCGTTTAAAATGAAGCTTTAGGACAAACAAGAAGTTTATAATTTGAATCTTGAGTTTGTTTTAACCATGTATCACAAAACATGTTATTAGCATATACTCTTAAGACATCTAGTAAACAAACATAAAAAAATCATAATTAGGAGTAGCAACAATTTAGTTTTTTTTTTCTTGTTTATGTTGGTCAAGAAAAAAAAAGTATTAACTGAAAAATAAGTTCTGACAATTTTCTTTGTTTTCTTCTAGACCAATAATTTGATTACATTTAGGATAAGTCTATCTATATCTTCCTCATCTTACAGTCTTGTCGTCTCCTTCTTCGATCATAGATATCTTTAAAGATTAATCGAGCATTTCTAGCTAGCTAGACCAAAATCCGAACGTTTTCACATTGAATTAAAAACATCAATATCTCTCCCAAATGGGAAAACATTTGTTTCTCTTTCAAAGCCTCAACTAAAAGAACATTTGTAGTGTGTTGAAGTCAGGACTAGCTAGTCTAAGATCCTCTTGTGGTTCATCAATCTTAAACTTCATATAATGGAAAACCTAAAAAGGGACCTTTATATAGTAACTATTAATCAAATTACCTGTGGTGGTGAAGAGAATCTTATGAACAGAAGCGCGCAAGTAGACAGTAATCTTTTGCGGATCAGCATACTCCAATAGATTCGCCGCCGTGTGTCTCCTACCATCCGGATCAAATATCGTACCACCAACTTTCGTCCCATGAACATGTTCGTACGTGAAGCCATTGTAAGGAGTCACTCCAGCCTCCAAAAGACCATCTATAAACGCCGTTTGCCATCCTTTAATCTGTGGTTCGAACACCAGTTTCTTCTCGACCCACTCGTAAGCAGCTTCGACCTCTTCTCTCACCCAACCAGCTTCCGCCACGTAATCATCTTCCGCACGTGAGTAGAATCCAGCGTTTAGCACTGTTCCTCCTCCGAGCACGCGTGCGCGTGTGTTGAAAACGCCGTCTTCGGAGATGAATAGCTGAGACCACGAGTTTGGAGTTGTGTTCAAGTACGTGGTCAAGAAGTTTCCGATGTCTGTGGCCGTGGGGTTTTCGTAAGGGGACCCACCGCGTTCGAGGAGCAAAACGGTGGCGTTTTGAGATAGCGTTGCGGCTAGTGCACATCCGGCGGTTCCTCCTCCGATGACTATGTAGTCGAAGTGAGATAACGTTGGTGCTGATGTTGCATCTTTCAGAAAACTATAGTGACCAGCTTCAAGACAGCAAAATTTTATTAAGTATACATAACCTAAAGAATCATAAAATGATTAGTGAAGGAGGTAATAATATATTGTACCTTTGTCGGAATAACACGAGCCATGGAACATGAAAACTGCGACGCCAATCAAACGAAATAATCGGAATATATGAAAATCCATTATGAAAATCTATTTTTGGGCATAAGAAGACCAGATTTTATCCGCTTTATATAATGGTGTATATCATCAAGGTTACCAGTTACAAAAAAAAAAAAATATCATCAAGGTTTTTTTTTTTTTTTTCCCTCAAAGATTTAGATTATATAAATGGGCAAAGCCCATAACTGGCCGAAGCCCGGTTACAACCAAACAAACAAAAAGCCCAAACACCCACGGGCTACACAAACCTATAACGGCCCTCGGCCCAAACCCACAAGACCCACGGCCCAGACGGACAAAACGATGGGGAGGCAGACGCGACACGTGGAGGACTCTGCTCCATTCACTCGACATCCGTCGATACCGCCTCAACCCAGCCGCTTCCACCGTTGCACCGCCACGTTCGTCGGAGCTTTGAAACCGACAAAACCTCCAAACCGAAACCTAACCCTGTCGAACGCTCAGTCAACACGCCGCGGAGTATAATCGTACCTCGATATCTCCATCGACTTTCAACCACTTGAAACCCTAGACCGGCGACTCGAGAACCACCTCTCTCAAACCTTAAGACAACTGACCATCACCGGCAAACTTCACTTCTAAGAGGAAGATCTCCTCCGTGACTCCAACCACCCTTAACCGTGACCTTAGCGGACGAAAACGAAACGAAAAATAAGGAAAAAAAACAAACACCCAATGATAAGGGTTTTTTCGCGGCAGCACGGAGCTATACTAGCCTCCGCCCTCCGAAGCCAAAGCCGGCGAAGGCAGATCTGAGGGAGACTCCTTCCCGGAAACTAGACCGACGACGATGGATCTGAACGAGCCTCCACCTCCCGGGAACCACCAAAAACAGAACACACTGGCCGCTTCTTCTCCCAGATCTCCAGAAGGCACGCGTCGTTGCTCCAACCACGACCCACGGACAAGGATGGAATCGTAACCAGAACTCGGACAAAGCGTACGTTCACAGGGCGCCGAAAAGAAAGCCAAGAGGAACACTTTTAATCTAACCAGAAAGGACTCCGGCGTTGGCACGGCCGCTCACGCACCGGCCAAACCACCGGAGCCAAGCAAAGACGCTTTCTCTTCTCTCTCTTCTCTCTCTTAACTAGGGCTGGGCAAATAAACCGAACCCAAAAATCCGATCCGATAAAAATGAAACCGAACCGATCCGAACCCGATATAAATACCGAATGGATCTTGTTTTTTGGTATTTCGGGTTATGGGTATTACCCGAACCGAGCCCGAATTTAAATGGATATCCGATAGAACCCGAAACATTCAAAACCCCAAAAAGATCTATACCAAACATAATCTCAATTCATAATGTATATTCAAAATACATTAAGATATATTGAACATCTGAAATATTTATCTATTACATAAAGGTTGGTGGTTCTCATACATGAAGATTGATGATTAAAGGTGGATGTTGAATTTTGAAATATTTAGATTTAGATTTAGATTTTGTTTTCAGTAAAAAATGTTTCTCCTTTCACGAGGTCGTAGTTTTCGTTTCATGATTTCCCTTTCGTTTGATTTTTTTTGATCATGGTTGATGTTCTTTTCTTATTTTTAAATCGATTTTATTTATGTTTTGGTTACAAAAAGGTACATATTAGGTATTTGAAACCAAAACAAACCAATTTTACTTATGTTTTGGTTACAAAATAGGTATAAATCAGATATTTTTAAACCGAAGAACCGATTGGGACCCGAACCCGAAAGTACATTGGGTTGTACCGGTTCTTTGAAAATTTACTAACCCCGAACCGAACCCGATAGAATCCGAACCGGTCCCGAACCGAACTTTTAAATAATCCGAATGGGGCTGATTTTGATAAACCCGAAAAACCGAAACCCGATTGGGACCCCGAATGCCCACACCTACTCTTAACTAGAGCTTTTCCATCGATGAATAAATTATTAATATTTTATACTTTTAGGTTAAAAATAATATTGTAGTCATTTTTTATATGTGTCTAGAAGTATTTACAAACCTATAATTTTTCAGACGTTTTTTTTTACGTCAATTGTTCAGACGTTTTTAAATGAGAAAAAAAATCATTTCATTTTTTTCTTTTTAGTTTTTTTTTTTTTGAGTGAACTCTTTGAAAAATTAGCAATGGAAATGAACAGTCGTAGTGGTTTTGTCTTCTTCTAATGTTTAAATTTTTTTATTTATTTCTGACACGATTAATTTGGTCCATATACTCGACTCTGTTCCATTTTAATTTTAGTTCTGTTTGGTAAGTGTTGAACAAAAAAAAAATATCTGTTTGGTAAGTACATTTCCACGTTGGATTTCTTTTTATTTTTATGAATAGTAATTTATGGTCAATGTTACTCGGCCGTGGATAGATTTACTATGTGGTCGAGTCTCTCCGTCCCATTTGATTTCACAATGCTACATCCTACATGTTTCACACATTTAGGCGTTTTTTTGGGTAAACACTAAACACCTTTAAGATGTCATACGAGCCAATTTACGTCTAAGTAATCCAACCTATAGAGTATGAATATGATAGATTTTGATATAATTTTTTAAAAAATATAATTTAATATATAATAATTGAATCAAATAATATAGAAGAAAAAAAATTCAGAGGACAGCCAATCAGAAAAATATCATCACCGACACTTTTTCCTCGTCCAATGACATCAAGCCACATTAAGCCAAGTATATCTCTACGGAAATTTAACTCGTTTAATTTTTTGAATATATTAAATGTCAACTTATTTTTCACAAACAATTAAACTATCCATTATAAGTAATCAATTATTAAAATTATAAATTCAACGCTCCATTGCATGTTGTCTTATAGCGAATTCAATTTTTCCTTTGGATCACATAATGGACCATTGATTACAATTTATATATATATATATATATATATATATATATATATATATATATATATATATATATATATATATATATATATATATATATATATATATATGTATGTATATATATATATATATGTATGTATATATCTAAGTTGTCCTGCATGATTAGGCAGTTTTGCAGAGCAACAGATGCATATTTATTAATATGTTTAAAATATGCAATAGTTTCTAAAATATAAATGTAATTTTAAAATGAGTAAGATTTATAAAAAAATTATAGAATTTTCTTTTACCAAATGATAAGCATTAATTCGAAAACATTTGTTTCTTAAAAGAAAATGATAAAAGAATTGCAGAAAAATGAAAAAGTATAACCAAATATATTTTACAATAATTTTATCAATCGAATTATTTACACATACTGCTTTGTTTTTAATTATTTGATTTTAATTATCAGTCAACACTTGTGTCAATAAATTAACAAAGTGAAGATCAATATATAATAAAGGGAGATACAAAGCCAAAGATCATCCATAAAAAAGCAAGTGAAAATTAAAGTGTTGAGATAGTTGATTGGAAAACTTACTTCTTTTTGTTTGATGTAATAGTTACATTTTAAAGGTGCAAAAAAAAACCTAATTTATGTTTTGTGAATATGAAATACGTTATCTTTAGATATATTGTTTTTTTCTCTTCATTTGTATTTTAAATCGTTTAGTGTTTTTTTGGATGTAATAATAAAATATTTAGAAAAATATATGTCTCAAATTATTCATAATCTTTATATTCCATCAAAAAGGTTAGTTTTAAAAATGTTAAGCTAGCCAATCTTCTTTCTTTTTTAACCAAATTCTATTTTTCTAGAGATGACATTCCATATACAACAATGACGAACTGACCAAAGCCAATCATAGGGATTGTGATGATGTATGGCGGTCCAGTGTGTTTCAGTGGTCATTATACCAATTCTTCTCAACTGCCGAAAGTCATACATAATGAAATATCGATGCATATAAAAAACAATCAGCAATCTCAGGTCATTCATTTACTAGTCAAGATTACTAATGATTAACAACATCAATAATCACTTTGTTCATGAACAAAATACATTCACATCTTTTCTGTTTAAAAACTTAAAAAAAAAAAACATTTCATATCCTTCGTACAAGAGAAATATGTATATGTAATATACACTAGACTCATACTGCCTTCAGAATTCCCTTTCTTCGGACATTGAAGAGGATTGTTCTCATCTCCAGACTCTTGACAATCATTAAAATATCATGTTCTTTTTTTTCTTATCTTCGGAAAGCCTCCCTCTCTCGAAGAATCTTCTGCCCCATGTACCTACACATTTTATAACGCTCCAACAGTCACATCTTATATTAAATGACATGTCTTGATTAGTTTGTTTCATTTAATTTAAGCATGTGTTTACCTTCCGAGCATCATGATCGTGGCTTGGGGATTAGTCCCTGGAGACTTGAGAAACGTAGATGCATCGATGATCCTCAAAGCATCTATACCTAATACTTTGTAATCATTGTCGACCACTTTTCCAACTTGACAACCTCCATGGTAGTGATAAATAGTCATTGTCGTATCCATACAATACTGCTTCAAATCAAACGTCGAAGTTATGTGCCTTGGCCTCAGATTGATAGGAAGAACAAGAATGAGATTTAACAGTCCACGCCCGTTTACTCCAGGGTACTTGTAACTGGAGTACCCCTTCGAATCTATCACATTTATGATAGCACTAAGTCCTTTAACACAGTTATTCAAATCCTCTGGGTCTTGGTAGTAATTGAATGTCACTGAAGGGTTATCATCTGGATTTGTGTTCCGCAGCTCTAAGTGACCTCTCGAGAGAGGTCCAGATACTTTCTGAACAATAATACCCGCTTGTGTTGTCACGTTCAATCCAATATCCAAAGATTTCAAAAGGTTTGAGATGGATTGACTAGGGAGTTTTAGCTGCATAGTAAAAAAATAGGATATAGCATTGTGTTAAATTAAATTTATAACATTTTAATGTATTAGTTGATCCTTTGAAATCTCTGTAACATAATTAATTATATACCTTATTTAGAAGATCTAAAACGACATCGAAGAAAGTACGAGTCAAACTAATGGAGAGACTTAAGCCACTTCCACCTTCAATGTAACTAGCAAACTTAGGTATCCCAACGACTTGGACAAGGGACACCTCTACGGGTTCAGGAGAAGGGATGAAGACCGGGTGCATTGGGTTATCACCCATCCCTTGTCCAACCATTGGGTGGTCTAAGATGATCGGACTCACCCCATGGGCTGCAAGATGGGCTGCAGGGCCTACACCACTCAGCATCAATAGTTGTGGACTTGCGATGGCACCTGCTGATAAGATCACCTCACTCCTTGAGTCTTGTGCCGCTAGTTCAGCTGTGTGGAACACTCCATTTGCATCCCGATATATCACCCCATATGCCTTGGGACTTGAATTTCCTGTTAAAAACATATTTTCGTATCCAAATGATAGATAAAAATGTGTATACTCATGTTCAACAACGAATGGCTGCAGTAATAAAATGATAAGTTATACTTAGAAACAACAAAGCTAATTTAAAAGTCACCATTTCGATCTGAATTGAGATTTAGATGTTATAAAAGGATTTTTCTATTGTAAAATTTAAGTTTGTTTAATTATTTTGTCATGTCTTCATGTCGGTTAGTATTATGTACTTGTGTCATAACTATAGATTAAATTTGTAAATGTGCGTTTATGAAGTTGTAGCCGTCAGAGAAAATCAAGTACTATTCACATTATATTATTGATTATTAACTAAACATGATTCTTTAGTTATGGCTTAAAAATATAATATTGGCATTTTTCATCTTACAATATTTTCAACTAATATATGTTCTCATTAAATATAATAACACATTCTTAACATATCTAATTAACGAGTATAAATTTAAACAAATAAGCAAGTGTTCAAAAAAAATTGCTTTCTATCTTGTTCTTCCTTTCCAGACTAGATATTTTTTCTTTTAAAAGGAACATGTCAACTACAAACACAAGTTGTATAAAAAACAAAAGATTAGTTACGTGTAACCTACGCCATCTCTCTCGCCCTTCCTAACCCTCACGAGTCATCCCGTCTCAATCTTCAGTCACGACATGCATTATATTTTTAGTTTGACATACATGCATGCATTTAATACGAATCAATAATACCTTTAGTGGTGAAGAGGATCTTACGGACAGAAGCGTGCAAGTAGATAACAATCGTATTCGGATTAGCATATTCCAACAAATCAGCCGCCGAGTGTCTATGACCATCCCGATCAAATATCGTACCGCCTACTTTCGTCCCGTAGATATGTTCATACGTGAAACCATTGTACGGAACCACTCCAGCTTCCAAGAGCCCGTTTTTAAACGCCGTTTGCCATCTCTCAACCGGCGGTTCAAACGCTACTTTTCTCTCCACCCACTCGTAAGCAGCTTCGACCTCTTCTCTCTTCCAACCAGCTTCCGCCACCAACTCATCTTCCGCACGTGAATAGAACCCCGCATTTAGCACTGTTCCTCCTCCTAGCACGCGTGCGCGTGTGTTGAAAACGCCGTCTTCGGAGATGAAAAGCTGCGACCATGAGTTTGGATCAGTTATGTTCAAGAGTGTGTTTGCGAAGTTCCCGATGTCTGTGGCTGTTGGGTTGTCGTAAGGGGACCCGCCGCGTTCGAGGACTAAAACGGTTGCGTTTTGGGATAACGTTGCGGCTAGTGCACATCCGGCGGTTCCTCCTCCGATGATTATGTAGTCAAAGTGAGATAGCTTTGGGGATAACGTTGCATCTTTCATAAATCTATAGTTTCCAGCTTTATAACAACAGCATTTCAAGAAAAAAGGAATCAATTCACTATTAGTAAAATGCACTAATTGAATGGTTGTTAGATGAGATAGTAATTGTACCTTCATCAGAATAACACGAGCCGTGGAAGATGAAAATCGCGACGAGAATAAACCGACATGATGGGAAAATATGAAAATCCATTATACTGTTAATAATATATTCTATAGTACCGCAATAATTTATATTTGGTTTGCAAACCAAGACTTGTATAAATATGAAGAGAGGTGAAGTGTATATATGAAGAAGGGGAAGCCGGAAACGTATAACTTGGTTACGGACTCACGGTCAAGTCTTATTCGATGGTGGCTTTGGACCTTTGGTTTCTTCTTCTTCTTTGTGCAACATGGTTTCTTCTTTTCAAACCTTTAATTTCTGGCCCCATTAACTGAGTCTATATCTTCCACTAGTAGATAGCTTTTGTTTTCACTAATTAATTTAGTAATAAATAGTCGGTGTTACTACGCAGCTTTTTTCTTTTTTGAAAAATACTACGCAGCTATTACTCACACACGTTTTCTTGTCTACACGATTTTTTGTATATCTACATAACTATATCGACATATTTCTAAAAGAGTTATTCTTGGGTTCATCCCTAGAATGAACATAGAGGTTCACCCAACCAATAGAAATCACTCATTTCATAATTGATATTTTTTAAATAAGGAAACAAAATATTGTCAAGTTATTTTATGTTTTAAAATAAAAACAAATATAAATAATAGTAATTACAAAAAGTAATTTAAAAAATATATTTTAACATTTTCAAAGAATAAAATAAATCTTAAACCCTAAATCATAAACCCTAAACCTTTGGGTATACCCTAAACCCTTGGGTATATGCTAAACCCTTGGATAATCTTAAACTCTAAATCCTAAACTCTAGTATATGCAAAAAAAAATTATATATTTTAACGCAGTCATCGAAATATTAAACCCTAAATCCTAAACTCTAAACCCTAAACTTTTGGGTAAATCCTAAACTTTTTTTTAGGATTAAGGATTTTGTATTTTTAAGATTTAATGTTTAATATTTTTAATTTAAATTTTAGAGTTTCGGCTTAGTGTTTTGATGACGGATTTAAAATATTTTTAATTTGTTTGTATATATTACTATTTTTATTTATTTTTAACATTTTTATTTTAAAAATATAATATAACTTGATAATATTTCATTTCCTTATTTAAAAGATATCAATTATGAAATGAGTTATTCCTATTGATTGGGTGAACCCAAGAATAAGTCTTTCTAAAACACAGCAATGATGTTAGGGGGGTCATGATTGTGTTAACCATGTTATTTTTATATGGAAGTTTAATCTAAATTATGGTCAATGATTATGTTATGGGATAAGATTTGGGTTCCAGGACATTTATTTGATGTCCATTTATATATTAAGACTTTAAGAGAACACATTGCTGGAAAAGATCACATGTTCAAAAGTTGTTTGTTGTCACATTTATTTATATTCTTACTCGCGAGTTTAAATGTTATCATTATATATTTTACTGTGTTTGGTCAGATTCAAAAGCATCGTTTTGCATGAACAAGTGAAGACATTAACAGAATATTTAAATTATACATACGTAATTTCTTTTAGTAATTAAAATTACTTTATAACTCAACTATACATATGTAACATTACATTTGATCATAAAAGAAAAAAAAACTGTTCACTATTTCTATATTATATATCTTTTTTATATATATATATATATCATATTTTTTGAAAACTATATTTGTCCACACTTATTTACAACAAGTTGTCCATGGTTATGAATTAGGATGAATGGTTAAAAATATTTTACTATATCCAGAAACGTGATTCGATTTGATAAAACATTTTAGTTACAAGTTACAACAACATTTGTCCACAGTTATGCCAATTCTCAAAAAAAAAAAAAAAACATTTGTTCACAGTTAATTAGTTACAAATTAGAACACACAACAAGTTGTCCATAGTTTAACTAATTAAGAAGAATGAGTGGAAATATTTTACTATATCCAGAAATTCGGTTTGAGATGGAGGACCGCGGTCCACTATGTTCAATCCGATTGTATTGGTCAAGATGAACCCTATTTCATTTGAATCTTACTTTTAGGGTGACTGGTGAGTATAATTTATAGTTTTGAGTTAATGTCACAGTAGCTATGTGTTGTCACCTCCGGTAAACCCGTTTCCAAAGTATTTGGTGATAAACATGAATGTGTTTAACTATTGATGAAGCTATACCAGAAAAAAAAAAATTGATGAAGCTATACTACGAAAAAGTTTGGTACATGCTTTTTAATTGCAAGGGCAACTGGTAGTTGGAGGCTGTATAAGAAAACTGTCTAAATGTTGGTGGGTATTTTGACGTATTGATGATGAAAATAAATATACATCGCAAACTACTCACATGATACAGAAATAATGACTAATTGACTATATGATATATAATAATCCCCACGTGATCAGAAATGTCTGTCTAGTTCTGCATAAAATCTGCCTATTTCGAAAAGTCAGCACTTGTACAAGTTTGCATATATACAAGTCCACGAGTGAATCCGAAGAGAGTCTGGTTTAGGCCAAAGCATGAAAACACAGAAAACTTCCAAGATGTTGCGTCGGCTCTCCAACACATGATAAAATCTGTCATGATCAACCTTATGTGTCTAAAACTTATGAACTTTGTTTCCTGACCTCACAACAACAATCGTCATCCACAACTGATGATTCATGGATCATTATGTCGGAAATTATCCGCTGTTCTCGCAGTTACATTTTCATATAGCTCCATTTCTGTACAGTAGATCGTTCTTAACTTTAAACTTACTCCTTTCAAATTGACCAAAAAAATCTTATTCCTTCAAATTGATACTATACATAATGTTTATCACAATCCACATTTGGTTCTACATCATTTGGAGTACACCATTCTACAAAACATTCATAAATTGAAAAAGTAACAGCCTACGGGTCCTCACATTAGTTAATAGTTACCATCATAGTCCAGTGAAGTTGAAAGAGGTCATGAAACCTAAAACAAGAAACAACCCATAACCTAAATCAAAACCAAATGTCAAACAAAGGAGTGTGCTTCCATTTTATTATCCACCCTACTCTTTTACATGGGATTTTTTGAAAATAAATCAAAATAAAATCAAACTCAGAAGGTTCAATCACTTCATAAGGTATTGTCAAACCCCAACTAGTGTTTTGATCTCAAAGCAAAAACACTTCACAACATATATAATGTTGAGATTTTTATGAACTTCATTCCTTGTTTGAGACTTCTTCTGAACCTTCGATCTTGAGCTCACCACAATCTTCAATCACAACTGGTTCAGAGGTGTTCCCCCTCTCAGACCCGACCTTCTCCATTTCCTCCACCATATTGTACCCATCAACAACCTTCCCAAACACCACGTGTTTCCCATCAAGCCACGGCGTCTTCGCAGTACAGATAAAGAACTGAGAACCATTCGTATTGGGACCCGAATTAGCCATGGACAAAATCCCCGGACCAGTGTGCTTCAGCTTGAAGTTCTCGTCCTGAAACTTAGACCCGTATATAGATTCTCCACCGGTTCCATTCCCACGGGTGAAATCACCACCTTGGCACATGAACCCTGGGATGATACGGTGAAAGGCCGAGCCTTTGTAGTGCAACGCCTTCCCTGCTGCCCCGAGACCCTTCTCTCCTGTGCATAGAGCACGAAAGTTCTCAGCGGTTTTCGGCGTCACATCAGCGAATAGCTCCATCACAACACGACCCGCTTTGCTCTTTCCTACCAAGATGTCAAAGAAGACCTTCGGGTTTGGCATTTTTCCTGTCATCTCTTCTCTCCAAATCCTGCCAATAAGTATGATTAAGCAAACTCAAGATATGAAACTAAAACAATGCATCTAAGACCAATCTATAATCCTAACATAATTTACCAAACTGTTCAGACAAAACTTGTGGAACTATATAAAACTCAGAAATGTAACTAAGCGTGTGTGATCACTACGGATTCAATCATTCAGACAAGATCCATTAAGATTCTAATCAGTTTGCTGAAATGTCCCAAGCATCTGAATTGTCGATAAGAAAAGGAGAATTCTTATAACACAGAGATCTTTTGAATCTCAAATGGATGGTTTTAAGGTCTTGCACAAATATTGAGCTCGCAGGCGATTTAAGTTAAACGTTATCTGCAAGCCTTCGATATGTGCTTTTTTTTTTTTACGAAACAAACATTGAAATCGAATCGAAATAAAAAAGAAAAAATCAAGACTTTGAAAATGGGTTCATCGAAAGTATGTACCTTTTTGCAGATTGAAAGTCTCGTCTTCTCGAACGAGTCTGTAGATTTTTTTGGCTTCGATGGTGTGAGGGTACAGTTTTATACGGCTCGATGTGGGTTTAAGGGTTTTGGGAGCTAGGGTTTTAGTAAGGTTTTTGGCAGATTTAGACGGGAGATTGATTTTCACATCCGTTATTAGCCTTTTCGAAAAGGCCCATAATTTGATTCAAGCCCACTATCAAAACTATTGTTTTCTTCCACCTTCTTCAACCGTTTTACACAAACAATTTTGCATTATGCTGATAATCATGTAGATATGTTGCTCATATATGATTCAGGCTAATCTTAACCCAAATTATGAACCACAATAACTGAATTAACCGAAATTAACTGAAAATTTTGAATTTTATTCAATTTAAAGCAAAAATTTAATCGAACTAACTGCGAATCAAAAATTTCGGTCAATTTTTTGAAACTGTATCAACCGAAAACTGAACTGAATTATTTCGGTTCACTTTAGTGACATTTCAATTGATCTGAACTAACTGAGTTAATCGACCCCAACTAACCGGGGAAACCGAACCACAAGACTAATCAAATCTACTACTCCCTCCGTTTTGGTATGTAAGTAGTTTTACTTAAAAGCGCGAATATTAAAAAGTTGTTATTAAAAAGAATATATAATTTAATCAATGAATACAACCAATTATAAAAAACCTAACATTATTTCATTAGTCACATAATATCCAATAAATGAAAAATGTGCATTGAAATATGTAAACTACTTATATTGTGAAACAAAGTATTTTTGCTAAAACTACTTACATTTGGAAACAGAGGGAGTATCTGAGAAAACTCTAGTTTAGCACTAGCTTTTATATAGAATTATATATATCCAGATTTCTATTTCAAAAACTAAAAATAATGAAGGCTATTGGAAAGGAAGAACAAATTATAATAAATTTTCAAAAAAAATTATTCTTTTAGCACTGATAAAATATCAAATAAATTATCATATAATATCTATATAGTTATAGTTTTCTGAATCGTTTACTTTCTTTCTGTAATCCCGCACCAAAAAAATAAACAAAGGGAAAACCATTCATTAATACATCTCTAATCATAGTTCCTTGAATTTCCTTGTTATAGAGAAGATGAATGTTTTTGTTTACGGTCGCCACGACGACTTCAAGCCAACAAGGAATTTTCCTTTGTACACATCCGTTGTCCACCGCCGGAGATATAAAAGCAATGGCCTAATAGGATTCAGATTCTTTAACATTTCAGTCTGGCTTTTGCACCATACATATATACCAATCAACCGTTGGTAGTAAGATGTTGTTGACTCAAAGGTTTGGGAATAAGAGGTCCAAACAAAACTAACTCTGCTCAATAGTCCAGAACCAAAATAGATCAAGGAACAAGAGTTTATAAGAGAGATTACAACCAAAACAGATTAAGCAGCATCAGTTTATAAGAAGAGATTAAGCAGCAGCAGCTTCCAGAAGCTCTTGATCGAAATGCCATGTTCCTGAGAGCACATAAAACAAAGTGTGAGACACGAAGTGGACGAAACGAGGAACGTGTTTTTATTATTTTTTAAACTGAAAAAAAGAAAACAAATGGTTACCATGTCCCTTGCCGAGTCTTCTGAGCTGAGCCACATATTCAGAGATTTTCTTAATCGCTTCAACCTGCGAGAAAGTGATGTTATTTTATACTTCATTAGATTCTCTTGAGAGGGCTTTACATCAATCATGTCTTTGCCACTAACATAGAACGTGTGTTTGTTTTTACCTGTTCGTTCAAAAACTCGCTCTCAATGAAATCTGCCAACTGGACATCATCGTTCTTCGAAGCCACCTATATTCAAATGCAACTTGTATTAAGAGAATATTTCTTGACACACTAAATTAAAAAAAAAAGAAAAGAAATGCCATTAACAAGAATTGGTTTCAAGGAGTAATGATCTTACACTATGCACGTTAAGGAGCTTCTCATTGACCAGCTTCTCCAAAGACAAAGCCAGCTCCATTGCTGCAACAAACAAAGAACATCATTATGCATATTCCACAAAATAGCTTATCAATATATCTATTGATATATAAATTCTAACAAGTTTCTCCAAATTAAAAGAGACAATCTTTAGACTGTTTCCTCATCCGCAATCACATAAACGGGAAACTGAAGCTTACCATAGAGAGCATCTCCTTTCTCAGCGTGATCAAACTCAGACTGAGGCATCACCATAGGCTGTAGCTTAACTCTCCCACCACGTTTGTTCTGCAAGAACACGGAAACAACAACAAAACAATGTCAGAAACTAAACTCAAATGAAACAGGGGATACAAACTGAAACCCATTGGGCAAGAAGAAGAACCTGATACTCCATCAACATCTCAGCGTGGTCACGTTCTTCCACACTCGAGTCCTTGAAAAACCTAATAAGCAAGAGACATCAAACAAACTCATTAATCAAAAACAAAGACACCAACTTTAGTTTGATCAAAAAAACAAAACAACAAAAAAAGACACCAACTTTGGTAAAGACAATACATCAAAAAATCATTAACTAAAACAAAGTCACCAACTTTAGTAAGAACCGAACTTTATCAATAAAATTAAATAAAAATCTCAACTTTTTTTACACTTACTTGGCAAGACCTTTGAGAGCAACGTTATCACGATCGAAGTAAGCGTACAAGGCATTATACACGTAAGACACGTTGTACTCCACACTGCAACCAAAAGAACCAATCTCATCAATCAACAACAGATTTACAACGCTACAAACATTACAATCCAACATAAAAAAAAAAAACTTACTTGATCTGCTCATTCACGGCGGCTTCGCACTCGGGGGAGTACAGATGGCGAGCGAGCGAGAGCTGTGGACTCGAAGGGACGAGATCGAGCTCCTTCTTCACCTCCTCAAACGGCTCGAAAACGACGCCGCTTAGTGTCTGCGTCGTGGTGGTTGCCTTTGAGGCAGAGACAGAGAAGGAGAGGTTTCGTGATTTTCCCGAAGAAACGGGAAGACTCGATGAGGAGGAGAAGAGAGGAGAGATGTCCTTCTCGACTCCATGGATGTTGACGAGGGTGAAAGCAGAAGCTGATTTGAGAAGCATTTTTTGTGTCTGAATCTCTCTCTCTCTGCGATGAAATGGGAGGAGGAAAGGGTTTGTCTGTGAGGCTGTATGGTGGCGGAAGATGGAGAATATAAAGCGAGGTTATGTGGATGATGAGGCTCTGGATGATAGACACGTGGATGGACACGATTGAGAGATGGATGAAGGCGCGTGGCAGGCTTGTGGCGTTGTTGCTTTGCTGGAAGATACATTCTTTTGTTTGCGTTGATTTCGGCCCATTTTACATTTTTGGCTGGCTTTTCCTGATAAACTCACGTAAGCGTGGATTTAGAAAATGAATTATACTGCTAAAATAGTAAAATATCTTCTTTTTTTTTCTTGTGTCGCAAGTAGTAAATTCCTTTTAGAAATAGTAAATATCTTATATAAATCTATTGGATTTGATTAAATAAACTGTAATGATTTCGTTTCTATGATTACATTTTCACTTACCATATTTTGGGCCAGTTAGATTTGTTTCTATGATTACATTTCCACTTATAAATATAACTAGCTCACAGTATTTACAGACACAAACTGATGACGAAACGGTAAAACACATAAGTGAAAGAAAACCAGAGAAACTACTTGAAGAATCTTTAATCAAAGAACTATAAAAAAAATCTACTACTCTACAAACATTCCACAACTACCAAACTTCTCCACTCGTTTCTATCGACTAGTGGAGGCAAAAGCGTCAGGTGAGTCTGGTAATTCGAAAATAGTGACATGTAATTGTTTAGGGCTTCTTATTAATAGGTGTTATTAGAACACAACTATTGGAGATGTCAAGAGATGAGTATTTTGACAAACTATTTGTTTTTTTTTTTGTTAAACACATTGACAAATGGGAGGTGATGCATCATGCATGGAAGCATTATTAGCTAATGTCGTCTTGAGATAAAAGCAAGAGTATCGAAACCTGTATTAACTCTGTCGGTATATAGAAACTTGTTCTCAGATTGTGAGTCACTTGGTCGACTAGTCAGATGAACATCTTCACCCGACTCTATCTTACTTGCATTAGAGAACAAAACACAACAGCATATACAAACCTCTTTAGTATTGTTACAAGATCTAGAGATATGAACCAAGCTTAGACTTCACAAACAAAACAAGTAAACACTAAGGATCATTAATTCAGAAGAAAATGCCGGCCCCTAACAACAGGTTTTATCAATTCGAATCATATGGCTATCTGATCAACTTGAGAAAAGACAAAAACAGCTGTTCCAACCCAAAAAAAAAACATGGAAGATTCTTAACACCAAAATCATACAAAACCGAATGAGCAAAAACATAATCAACCCAAAAAATGATGGATTCAATGCGCTTCAACGTTAGATGTCACAATGAATTAAACGATCAAGCAAATGTATCACGTCCCGAATCGAACCCACCTCTTCAAACAATGCTTAAACTCTCCCCGAGGTAGCAGAACCACCAAGGAACGAGAGCAATCCAGCGTTAGCAGGCTCCTGATCATCCATAAACAGATCATCCGGAACCACAAACGCACCGTGCAAACAAACAATCGCGACGCCGATCATCAACGCCGACGTCAAAAGCGATCCGACGCTCGTCATAAAAACCACAACGACCGTAACCAGCGCAAGGCCAAGCAGCGTCTCCCTATCGGAGAAAGCTCGCCCGAACACGACGAGCGGCTGATCCGCGGGGCGGAAAACGTAGAGGAACATCCACCCGGCGAGGAGGCCGACGAGGACGAGGAGGGAGAGGGGATGCGAGAAGAGCGAGAAGGCGAGGACGAGGGAGACGACGGCGGCGTAGTTCACCTTGAAGTAGGCGAGATTCTTCCTGATCCGGGATAGAGCGTCGGTGAGGGACTCGGGCCGCGCCATGGAGCTCCGATCCACGAGCTCCGTCCACGGGCGGCGCTGCGATAGGCCGTCGCGGATCGAGGAGGAGAGGCGGGAGAAGAAGGTGCGGAAGGCGGGTGTGTTGATCGGCGGCTGGGATTGAGCGGCTTGTTGATTGGTGACGGGGATCGTCGGTGGACTGGCCATGGCGGTGGCGGGTGATTTTGGCTGAGAGGATTCTCGATCTTAAAGATTGGACTAAGAAACGAGTTTGGACCGATTTGGCTGATCCATAAAAGTTGCGCTGGCCCAGAACCGTCGGGTCACGGGTTCGAAAACCTTTTTGCTTTACTAAACAAGTTCGTAGCTAAAAATTGCAATTGAATTAATGTATAAGAACTGATCTCAAATATTAAATCAAAACTACATTTGTTATTTATCCTCTAACTATGTAAAAAGCATCGTCCGAGTATAACCAGATAAAATGAAAAAATTATGAGATATACCTGGACTTTTTAAAAATAAACTAGATTTAAGGACGGGTATATTTTTTGTTAGAAAATTATTTTACGTAATAAAAATTATATGACTTATTTTACTTAATTTTTTGTTGATAAATTATATACTTTAACCTTTTATGAAATTTATCTTAAATTTATTTGTATGATTTATTTTTGTTATTTTCAATATGACTAAATTTTAGAAGACTCTAAATAACTCTAACCCATAATATGATTTTATTTATTTAGTTTATGTGATACTAACCCGTAATAAAATTACAAAATATTTTTTGTAATTTTATTAAATTTAGTTTATGTGATTTAGTTTTTATTTTAAATAAAACTGTTTTTTAAGGAGTTGAGATAATTCAGAGATATATTATGATTTTGTTGATCTAATCATTTGTTATTAATAATAATCAATAAAAATATTAAGAATAAATGAATTTTATTTATAAATTTGAATTTATTTTTAATTATAACAAAATCTATTGAGAAAAATCTAACAAAATCTTACTCAATGTTTTAAATATTTTTATTAAATAATATATTAATTATTTCGTAATTAATAATATAAATTAATATTAGTATTAAGTTTTTGAATTAAAGAAACATTATCTATTAAAAATCGCAGCATATCTTTTTAGAAATGATACTTGCCACAATAATAGGTATTATTAGTTTGAATATAAATTATTTAGTTGATTAATTAAAGGAAAATAATTAAAAGCATATATTAAAAATATACAATGGCAAAAAATTCTAAATATTTCAACTTTTTAAGGTGTCATAAAAAAAGCCCCTTGTGTTTTAATAGTATAGATTTAAAAACTTATTCGTAGTTATACAAATTAAGAAATTATATATATGAATTCATCTCAAATATTTTATGATTTCTGATTTATATCAATTATTCTTAATATATAACTATATACACTGCTACAAGTAAAGAAGATTAAAGAAGAAAAATGGTTGATGTGTCCTATTGCATAAATAATGTGTCCTATTGCATAAATGAGTTATTCATGCAGAGAGATAGAGATTTAAAATGATTTATTTTTAAATGAAAAATTTGAATTTTTAAACCTTATTTAAAATTTATTATTATTGAACTTTATATTTTATATAATACTCCAAAATCTACTATTATCAAAAATATTTTAAGTTGCAGAATTTTAAAATAATTTCAAAGTGTTAATCATTTATTCATGATGATGAGAAATTAACACAGCGATCGGAAATCAGTTTTAAGCTATATAATATTTTGAAAATCTTATTTTATAAGTTAAAATGTAATATTCATAATCTATGCAACATATAACTCCGCATATGAATATATGATTCATAACAAACATTGTCGTTTTATTTGTGTAATCAGGTTAAAAAAGAAAAATTCATAGAGTAGAATGTAAATTTTAATAAATTAATTTTCCTTTTATAGATCAATTTTGTTTGAACTCTTTGTCTATAATGCTCAATAATACAATCCAGCGTTAAAAAAAAAATCAATTTTATCGCTGACAAAAAGCAAAAAAAAATCAAATTTATATTTTTTAAGTCTAAACCCTAAATAACAACATAGACAGTTCAGTCCGGTCGGGTCGTTATTTTCTTCAGCCGATTTCCTCTTCTTCTCTTCTCTTCCTTAGTCTTGTGAAACGGCACATAGCAGAAAGAATGTTGGATGAAAGCAACTTTGATGTCAATCTGAAGCTGTGGGCTATTCGGATTCCACGTGAACTCTGTAAAAGCGCAACTAAGATACTCAATGGGTACTGTTTTCTTCACCTCTGTACATTGCTCCTAATGATTTGATCTTTATGCTCTTCAAAAAGAAACAGTCTTTGTAGGAACCCTTTGATTGAATTGCCTTTTTTTGAAGTGATTTCTGTTCTAATTGATGAAAACGGAAGTGTTTATTGGTTGTGATAAACTTGTAGATACATGCTCAACATGCCTCGGATTAAACCCATCACTGAAGAATCCGGTTTTGAAAAGACTCGTTTGGTGTTACTGTCGGAAACTGTTAAAAGTGCCGGTAAGGGTTTTTTTTTGTTTGTTCTGAACGTGTTTTAGTTAGATGGTAAGAAAGTGGCGGTGATTATTGGTATTAACCAAAAGCTCTATTTGATATAGCACAGATTTGTCGGAGATACCAGATGAAAAACTAAACCAGCTTAAGAAACTAAGTGAAGTTGAAGTAGTTCCTCACTCGGTCACCCTTGGCTATTCCTATTGGAGTGCAGATCACATATTGAAGCAGATTCTGCCAGATGGAGTGGATATACCTTCATCTTTTGAAACCATAGTTAAGTATATTAACTAACTCTCTATTTGCTTTTAAGAACTCTGTTTTGCATGAGCTAGCAGTTTTTTTTTTTTGTTATCTCTGTTTAGTCTCCAAATCATGAAGATCGCCTCTCTCATAAGAACCAACACCTCTTTGGCTTTATTATGTGCAGGTCATATAGCCCACTTAAATCTACACGACGAGCTCCTTCCCTTCAAAGACGTGATAGCAAAGGTTATCTATGATGTAAGTATTCGACAACTCCTCTCATGACATCTCTGTGCCCATGACAGCAAAGAAGTCTGATTTGAATTTTTTTTTTTTTACATTTTTGTAGAAAAACTATCCAAGGATCAAGACAATTGTGAACAAAGTCGGAACCATCTCCAACGAGTTTCGAGTGCCAAAGTTCGAAGTGTTAGCCGGAGAAAGTGGGATGGAAACAGAAGTAAAGCAATACGGGGCAAGGTTTAAGCTGGACTACAGCCTTGTTTACTGGAACTCGAGACTCGAGCATGAGCACATGCGTCTGACATCTCTGTTTAAACCTGGAGAAACTGTGTGTGATATGTTTGCTGGCATTGGTCCTTTTGCTATTCCAGCTGCACAAAAGGGATGCTTCGTTTACGCAAATGATTTGAATCCGGATAGTGTTCGGTACTTGAAGATCAATGCGGAGTTCAACAAGGTTGATGAGTTGATCTGTGTGCACAATATGGATGCTAGAAAATTCATTTCTCAGTTGATGAAGGTCTCAGATGGTGAGGGTAATCTGCAATCGGTTGCTGATGACAAAACAAAGGAAGCAGTGGCAAGTCAAGAAGGTAGTTCTTTTTCTTATTTAAACTCAGTTATAGTTGTTACATTTAGAGTAGGATACTGTTTTAACGGTTGGTTAAACTAATGTAGAAGATACAAACGCTGGAATTAGCAGAGAGCCTCGTGGTGGTGCGATTAAGAAGCCATCTGGTAGTTCAGAGACAGGTAAGGAAAGTCTCAGAAGGTTTCTTCCAAGACATTCTAACAGTTAATAGTGCCTTTGTAATCATCATTGAGCTGTTAATTGATTGCAGAGAATGTAGAAGGAAACGCAAAGAAGAGGTTGAAACAAACGGTGCTTCCAATAGCAAAGCCGTGGGAACATGTCGACCATGTTATTATGAACCTTCCAGCTTCTGCCTTGCAGTTTCTCGGTATGCTACCAATGCTTCTAGCTTCTTCTTTTTTTTCTCTAGTTTTGGGAGTATAGTCTTTGTGTTCTTTCAAGACATTCACGTAAGTATGCAGTCCATCGAAGAGAGTTTATCAATTCCATTTGTGACATCAGCAAAATAATTAGGACTAGGATCATTAGAAACAGGAGATGCATCATGAATTAAGGTTTGTTTGACTGTTAGTTGTTTTGTTTTTTTCTCTGTGAGATTTGTTAGGTTCTAGTTAAGTAATAAAGGAAAATCATTGTTCTTATTTTATTCTCTAATTTGTAATTGGCTCTGTAATCGTTTGCAGATGCTTTCAGTAAAGTGATTGAAAAGAAGTATTGGAAAGGACCTCTTCCTTTAATCCATTGCTACTGTTTCATTCGTGCAAGCGAGACCACAGAGTCTATAATTGCAGTAAGAATCAAACTATTGACTCTAACTATGTTTCCTTTGTTATTGCATCTCTGGTATTATTTTTTCTGCATGCCTCTTGGAATCTAAAGTACGGCTTTTGTAACATCATGTAGGAAGCTGAAAGTGCTTTGAAGTTCCATATAGAAGATCCGGTCTTCCACAAGGTCAGAGATGTTGCTCCAAACAAGGTATATGATCCCCCATTTTCTCCTGTTCTGTTTTTTTTTTCTTTGCGAATGAATGTTGTAGAATACTCAAGTATATCATGTGTAGCTTACTGATCTGGAACTTTTTTTGGTTTGGTTGCCAGGCGATGTTTTGCCTATGCTTTAGACTGCCTGAAGCATGCTTGATGGAGGAACACTGAAACAGACATTTCAGCGAAGCTGCAAAAACATCCGTTGGAGTTTTTGTTTCATTTTGAGTCTTTTATTATCTTACAAAGATGTTACTACTTTGAATCCATTGTTTGCAAATGATGTAATGTTTAGTATTTGATGTGTTTTTTGCTGGAAGCATGCTTGATGGAGGACTACTACTCAAGTACATCATGTGTTAATCATTTGCTATTTTCTGTTTTCTGAAGTGAAAATGGATTCAGAGTTTAATATTTTGAGGTTTAGTTTTTGTACCTTTCACATTATTGTTTGTTTGATTCTAGGCAGATGAGCTACTTGAAGTATAATGGTGCTTATAAAATATTATTAATGAAAACAAATCAATTACTAATAAACAATTTGGGTTAAAAAAGACAATGCTTATAATTGAAGTATTGGAAATGTGAACACTAGAGTACGCTTATAATTGAGGCGCATGTTAGCTAGAATAGTAACCGAGTGAGAGTGACTCAGTCACTGACTGTATCTGCGTAGGAAGGACGGAGTTACCAAAGAAAGCAGCTCAAGAATTAAAAGTGACCAAATCAACCCAAATCAACAAACCAACCAACCGTCATCTTAGCTTTTTAACTAACAACCCCCCGCTTCTTTGGACTTCTCTAGCTAGCTCGCTGCCTTGTTCTTCCAATGGAGTCTTCTGCAGCTCTCGGATCTCTCCGTCGTGAGTCTCTCTCTCTCTCTCTCTGCGCCGATTTGTTTTTCTTTGGTTCATTTGAAAAAAACTAGAAATGGAGGGAATTTACGGTTAGCAAATATTAATCCGACCTGTTCGTTAGCAGTCTGGTTCTTACGGTTACTATCTTAGTGTTGATAGATCTGATCTCTCTGGTTCGGATCTGTTCTGTCTGATTCTTTCCATTTGATGTAGACTCTTGACACTATGGTTTATTCTCCCTCCGTTATTACAGAGACTTTTGGTTCCTCAATAAATGTTCACTCGCTTTCTGGTAACTGGTCTGCCTCTGGCAATTCTTGTGCGCCACGGTGGAGTTTGTGCAACAGGAACACCAATTTCACGCTTGTGTTACGTGCAGAGTCCTCCAAATCTTCCACAACTACCAAAACTGACGGTGAGTTTACATGTTGGAATGGAGTGGTGCATGTTGTTTTCTTTCTAATATCGTTTGTTTATCTTTTTTTTGTCTTTTTTTGCAGAATCATGTGATGCTTCAACGGGGAAGGGTACTGTTCGACGCACGACGTTCCCGAAAGAAGTGGAGGTTTTATTCTTTACTTTGTTGTAGATGTTTAGGTTTATTTTAGCGATATATATGTTGCTATGAGCTGATTTGACATAGTTTATGTATATGCATAACTTCAGGCAATCCTACTCTTTGTTTTTTTTTTCCAATACATGTTGTATGGTCTCTTTCTTTATATGTTGTTAGATGAATCTTTTATGGTGTTACAGGCACTGGTTCACGAGATGTGTGATGAGACTGAGGTTGCTGTGCTCAAACTTAAGGCAAGTCTCCTCCTCTCACGACACTAGTGTTTTCATTAACGTTAGTTACTAAGACAATAAATGCATGTTATTACAACCAACATATATTGGATCTGTTTATCGCTTGTTTGACTTGTGGCTGATGCTGTAATCGTAGGTCGTTGTTTAACATTTTTATAATTCCGTTGATGCTTTCTTTCACTTATAGGTTGGAGATTTCGAGATGAACTTAAAGCGGAAGATTGGACAGACCGCAACTCCCACTCCCATGCCTGATATTTCTCCATCAGTAGCTCCTCCGATTCCTTCTGAGCCCATGAACAAATCAGTTTCTGCTGCTGCTGCTTCTAGCCCATCCAAAGCAAAACCTGCCTCTGAAAAAGTGTCTCCATTTATTAATGCTGCATACCGAAAATCATCAAAGTTGGCTGCTTTGGATGCATCTGGATCTAACAACTATGTTCTAGTCACATCTCCCTCAGTATGAGACTTGCTTTTTCATATCCTTTTTTTTTTTTATCTTTGTTAATTCTTTGTTTATCTGATCTTGTTTCTTCTCTTGGCCAATAGGTGGGCAAGTTTCAGAGAAGCAGAACTGTAAAAGGAAAGAAACAAGGTCCTAGCTGTAAAGAGGTAAAAAGGCTCTAAATCCATTTTCAAATAGGATCAAAGAATTGTCCCAATCCATTTAGCAAATTGATTTCCTTGGCAGGGTGATGCAATAAAGGAAGGCCAAGTGATTGGATACGTACATCAGTTGGGAAAAGAACTTCCAGTAACGGTACTAAAAGCTTAAACTAAACTAATTTATCCATCTCTTCTTTGAAACTATCACATTTGACCCTCATCTATCTTTGCTATTTATGGAAACAGTCTGATGTAGCTGGTGAAGTTCTCAAGCTTCTTTCAGATGATGGAGGTAGAAAAAATTTAAAAAATTATGTGTACTCGAAACCTTCTCATTTTTTTGAGAAATGATTCCATTAACTTCTCATGGTTCATGTGCAAAACAGACTCTATAGGGTATGGGGAGCCTCTGGTTGCGGTCTTGCCATCGTTCCATGATATCAACATCCAGTGATGATGTCAGGGCCCAGTTCCACAATAAATTAATAGCATCTTCATATGGAGACTGTACTCTTCTTCATCTTTCCTTTTATGGAGTTTGAGAATCTATTTTGATCTTCATCTTTGATCACATGATTTGTGTGGAGATTTAATTCCTGAACATGTGACACGCAGCTATATTGTTTTGGTCACTCTTTTGGATTTTTGGTTCGTCTTAATATGGGATCATCTATTTTTTCTGCACCAGAGAAAAAGAACTATAGATTGTTGAAATGAGCATATAACTTGACACTTTTGTTAAGTTGTTTGTTTGTTTGTATATAGGATGATGAGAAGCTATAAGACTCTTTAGTTGAAAAAAATACTTTTGAGCAGAGTAGGAGCTGGCCATAAGTAGTGGAAGATCCACAAAAGTTTTGGCGAATCTGTGAATATGCTTTATTAGCAACTTGTAAGCTGCTTTCTTTTTGGAGTTAAAGGCTTTATCAACGAGGCTTATTGATACAGAGCGAGAGGTAGAGAGAGAGAGAACAAAATTTGTCTGTGCAGTACATATATGTTAGTAGAGTTTCTTTGAAGAATACTTTGAAGGCCCTTAATGTGATTCAACATTAATTTCTGGTTAGGTAGTTCATTGAGTTTCCTTACGTTTATATGCTATCTAATTACTCAGTACCTGCAAAATGTTGTGAGCCGGATGTGGAATCTTGGTAGCTATTCTTTGTTATGTTTGACATATTATTGTACAAATACACTGCACTGAATCCACTGTGCAGCAATGGATTGTGGGCTCAGCTTTTTATAAAGGTCTTTAAACGTTTTTTTAGGTTCATTTTACAAAACTTACTATCTATTCCGACAATAGCTATTCACCTCTGATGATAACATAGAGAAGCATCATTTTGATTGATTGCATGACACAAATTCTTTTATTCTTTTAATCCTTGTACTTGGAGCAGAAGAAGTCTTTTTTTTTTATTATTCACAGGATGCTCATCTAATCAAAGGACATTAAAAGTGGAGATCAAAGACTTAGTGAAGCCATGTCACATTGACTACTACTATAGTACACTACAAAATCCAAACACTTGCTTTGTGTTTTGTTTTCATATGTGGTGCCATGTTAAATTACATCTTCCAACGTATACATTTAAGTAATAAACATTTCACCTTTTGACCAAATGATTTGAAAAAAACAAGAAATAAACAAACATTTAACCTTTTGACTAATCAATGAGGCCAAGCTTTTCACTAAAGAGCAACACACTTCCCCACACACACACAGCTTTCTTTCTTTTCGTCTCTCTTCTTCCACTGTCAGATTCTTCTTTTTCATTTCTCTGATCTTCTTTGTTTCTCATTCACTTTTCTTTCCTCACAGATCTCTCTCTCTCTCTTCCAACTCTAATGGAGTCTAACTGTAAACTCCTCTATGCTTACTTCCATCTCTTCCTCCTCTTCTTCACTTCACTAGCACAAGCAGCTGACCCTCAAACAGACTCCCTCCTCACCTTAAAATCACAACTCACCGACAGCTCCAACACCTTACAAGACTGGTCCATCAACAACAACACCCCCAACACCAAACCAGTTCCATCCTGTTCCTGGTCCGGTATCAGATGCAACCAAAACTCCACCTCAGTCATCTCCATCAACCTCTCCTCCAAAACCCTCTCCGGAAACCTCCCAGGCACTCTCTTCCTCGTCTTCACCGACCTCGTGGAGCTCAACATCAGCGACAACTCCTTCTCCGGCGAGTTTCCACAAGAGATCTTCAACATCACAACCCTCAGAAGCCTTGACATAAGCCTAAACAACTTCTCCGGCCCTTTCCCAAACGGTGGTGTCTCTTCCTTAAAGAACCTCATCCTCTTAGACGCCCTGAGCAACAGCTTCTCAGGCTCGTTACCTACCGATCTCCCTCTCCTGGAGAGTCTCAAGGTACTGAATCTCGCTGGAAGCTACTTCACCGGTCCGATCCCTAGGGAATACGGTTCTTTCAAGAACCTAGAGTTTCTTCATTTAGGTGGGAACTTACTTAGTGGGAACATACCTAAAGAGCTAGGGAATCTGAAGACTGTGATTCACATGGAGATTGGTTACAACTCTTACCAAGGAGTGATCCCTTGGCAGATAGGTTACATGAGTGAGCTCAAGTACCTTGACATAGCTGGAGCCAACCTCTCTGGCTTCTTACCAAAGCATTTCAGCAACTTGACTAAGCTTGAGTCACTGTTCCTCTTTAGGAACCATCTCTCTGGTGAAATCCCATGGGAGCTTGGAAGCATCACTTCTCTTGTTAACTTGGACCTTTCGGACAATCATCTCTCTGGGACCATACCTGAGAGCTTTGTTGAGTTAAAGAATCTCAAACTGTTGAGTCTTATGTACAATGAGATGAGTGGGACACTCCCTGAAGGAATAGCTCAGCTTCCTTCTTTGGATACTCTCTTCATATGGAACAATTACTTCTCCGGTTCACTTCCAAAGAGTTTAGGGATGAACTCTAAGCTTAGATGGGTTGATGTCTCCACCAACAGTTTCCAAGGTGAGATCCCTCAAGGTATTTGCTCAAGAGGTTCTCTTTACAAGCTCATGCTCTTCTCCAATAACTTCACTGGATCTCTGTCTCCATCTCTCACCAATTGTTCAGCTCTTGTTCGTATCCGCCTTGAAGATAATGCCTTCTCTGGTGTGATCCCTTTTAGCTTTAGTCAGCTTCCTGATATCTCTTACATAGACCTCTCTAGAAACAAACTCACCGGAGGCATTCCTCAAGATATCTCCAAAGCCACAAAGCTTGACTACTTCAATATCTCTCATAACCCTGAGTTAGGAGGCAGACTTCAGCCAGAGATTTGGTCTCTTCCGCGTCTTCGCAACTTCTCTGCTTCCTCCTGCAGTATCTCTGGCCCTCTCCCTGAGTTTGAGTCATGCAAGTCCATTACTGTTATTGAGCTGAGTAACAACAACATATCAGGGCTCTTAACACCATCTGTCTCCTCTTGCCGGTCTCTTTACAAGATGGATTTAGCTGGGAACATCATTGCAGGTGGGGTTCCTGAGACGTTGGCTAAGCTTCCACATCTGAAAGTCTTGGATTTATCAGACAATAGCTTGGCTGGTTCCATCCCATCTGACAAAGTGTTTAGATCAATGGGGAAAGAAGCATATGAAGGGAATGCAAACTTGTGTGGGCTTCCTTTGAAACCGTGTGCAGCAGCTTACAGCTCCAGGAAGCTTGCGTCTGTTCTAATAGCTTGTCTAGTTTCCTTTGTAATAATCGTAGCTGGAACCTTGGGGTTGTACTATGTTCTTCAAAAAAGCCAAGGTCGTTGGAAGATGGTGTCTTTCTCTGGACTCCCTCATTTCACAGCAGATGATGTTTTGAGGAGCTTTGAACCACCCAGCGAAGAGCCTCCGCAAGTATCATCCTCGGTGTGCAAAGCAGTTTTGCCAACAGGAATCACAGTCGCAGTGAGGAAAATAGAGCTTCGAGGCAAGAAGAGAGGTGTTGTGTTGAAGGTTTTAACGCAGATGGGGAATGCAAGACATGTGAACCTGGTTAGGCTGCTTGGTTTTTGTTACAACAGTCATCTTGTGTATGTGTTGTATGATAGTAATAATAACCTGCATACTGGGACTCTGGCTGAGAAGATGAGGACAAAGAAGAGAGATTGGGTGACTAAGAAGAGGATCATCAGTGGAGTTGCAAAGGGACTTTGCTTCCTTCACCATGAATGTTACCCTGCAATTCCACATGGGGATGTGAAGTCTAGTAACGTTTTGTTCAATGATGGTGATAATAACAACATGGAGCCTTGCTTGGGTGAGTTTGGGTTCAAGTACATGCTACATTTGAACAAAGGCTTGGTCTCTTCAGGTAAAACTAACCATGACTGACACATAACGGAAAAATTCTTACCATAACTACTATTACTACTTTCTAACTTTAAACTCTCTAAAATGCAGATCGTATGGACGATGTAATAAGAGCAGAGCAGCAAAAGGACATTTATAGCTTTGGGGAGCTTGTTTTGGAGATCTTAACAAATGGTAAACTGAGGGATGCCGGGAGACTGGTACATAACAACAAGCCAAAGGATGTTCTTCTACGAGAAGTATACGCAGAAAACGAAAATGGTTTCGAACAAGAAGTTAAAAGAGTCGCTGAGGTCGCACTTCTATGCATATCAAGTAACCAGTCTGACCGTCCCTCCATGGAAGATGCACTCAGGTTTTTATCTGAATCACATAGTAGTTGGTTGAAATAGGCACTGCAGACAAATTTGAACTGCACATAGTTTCCCTCATATAAAGTATTGTACTGTTTGATCAAAAAAAAAAGTATTGTACTAAAACATGTTAGTTGTGTGACTTTTGTTCGAACCATATGTTATGCTGATGTTTTTCTTGTATTAATTAATTCCTTGGTGCTACTCTTAAAACTGAGTTTGAATAGAAACAATAATGTTTAACAACTCTGAAACAAAGTAATTTAAAGTTCTGAAGCAAAACTTATTAAAGACAAGATCCAAACTTAAACCGACGACAAACCAAAAAGAAAAAAACATAACAAAAGGTCTTAAAAGAGACCAAGATCAACACTGTCCGCAGCTTGGTCAAGCGCGAACACCACGGTTAAGACTCACCATACGGGTTGAGCCATCCATTTGCATACCACCACCTCTGTTTCCTGACCCAGCTCTTGCTGCATATCCTCCTCCTCGGTTCTGGCCCGACCAGTCTCTAGGCTGTCCTGGTCTTCCTCCATATCCAGATCTGTTGTTACCTTGTCTTCCTTGTCCATAACTCATGTTGTTGTCCTGCCATCTCCCCCCACCTGATGCTGCTCCTGCATAGTCCTGATTGTTGTCCCTTCTCCTTGAACTTAAATCAAGACCACCTCCACCGGTCCTTGCTTCCATAGCCCTTTCATTACTCTCTGCCAAAACCGATAGTTTCTCGGTCAGCTGGAAAGCCAATGACTGTAATCTGCTGTGTTGCACTTCATGGAAGACGATGCATCGTGTTGGCTGGTCCCAGCTTGCGTGAAGCTCTTCATTGATCATCATCTTACTCACAATGCTGTGAACCTGTGCTTCGGTGACGTCAAACATCTTAGCCAGCTGTTCAAGGCTCAGGGACTCATAGGAGCTCGAGTATGTGAACAGGTAAGTCCTTAGAGCCTCTTCTTTGATCCTAGCTTTCACCATGTCGAGGATACTGTCCCGGTTCTTGAGCATTCTCCAGACCTCAAGAGAGTTCAGAACATCGAACGCGGTCTGGAAATCTCCTTTGGTCAGGGCTCTGGTGGCTGCCATGACGTGATCACGTACATTTTCGGGTGGTGCATTGAACGCTTGCCTCTCGCTGATCTCAAGCAGGCGACGGAAATTCTTGCTGATCACTCTCCGTCTGGCTTCAAACGAGTTTGCCGCCATGTTTGGGACTTCAAGTAGCATGGCACCGATGAGGTGAACAGCCTCAAGGAGCTCGAGGTTTATGTGCATGTGGTATGGCATTTGTCTTCTCCTCTCCATCCTTTCCTGTTAAATCAACAGATGTTTAGATCACATATAAGTATTATACTGAATGAAACAACATGACCATAAGCATCCATGTTGAAATAGAGAAACAGATTTGTACGTAAAGGAAACAAAAATCCATGCACCAGAAATATAATACTAGAAACTATTCATACTCAATATGACTAGTCAGACTTATAGTGTTCCTAGTAGTGCTTCAGACAGAACCATATATTAAACAATTCATTTTTTTCACATTCTATTTGCGTTAGAAGATAACAGAAAAGAGTAATACTGAATGAAACAACATGACCACATGGTGAAATAGAGAAACAGATTTGTACGTAAAGGAAACAAAAACCCATGCAGCAGAAATATAACACTAGAAACTATTCATATCTCAATAGTCAATATGATTAGTCAGACTTATAGTGTTCGTAGTAGTGCTCCAGTCAGAACCATATATTTTCATTTTTTTGTTCACATTCTATTTGTATCAGAAGATAACAGAAAAGAGCAATTACCTGTTCGGGTGTCTTCTCATGGTATCGACTTTGAGAAACACCTTGGGCAAGTAACTCCCTCACTCTCTGACCAGAGTAGAGCTCGGAGAGGCAGCTATGGGATTCAGTGATCATTCCAACACGGAAGGCACAAAGGCCAAGCTGCGCCATAGTCCGGTTGAAGAGAATCTGTGTTGAGATGTCCATGTGCTGAATGTTGTCTTGGAGATGACTCATTAGCAACAAGTCTCTAGCAGTCCCAAAGTTGTCCATTAAGGCATGGTGATAAATATCACATAGCATTGCACGTGCCTTGGTCCGCTCATCTCCATTTCGGTATATAAGGGAGACAAGAGTATCCATCATTGCTCGGCCACTCTCTGGGAACGTAGGCTTACGGGGAACAACCTCAGGAACAACAATGAATGAAGAAATAGGTCCACTTTCCTCTTCGGCATCCTCAGCTTCTTCATCTTCTTCAACCAACTCAGCCAGTTTTCTCATAGCTTCATAAACCTCCTGGGGCTTGTAATATACTGACTCAACGCGTCTCAAGGCTACCTTTGCAGCAGCTTTGTAATCACCCATCCGCTCAAAGTAGTCCTGGATGTTCTGAGCAAGGGCCAACAACATGGGCTCATCCCTCAGTCTCTCAACATACTCACGGGTGTGAGGATCAATGGACTGCAAACTCTTGAAAAACTCAGTGTCAATCCTCTCAATGAACGCAACCAAATTCCCCCAGACACGGATAGTTCCATCATAATCAGCTGGCTTCGAAGTTTCATTCTCATCAGGCTCGATTGTGTCGTCCACAACAATGTTAGTGTACTTCACGAGAATGTCCAGTATGGTGAGCATGTTGAGCACGCACTTCTTCCAGACCTTGATAGGCATATGTCCGGTGAGACCTGGATTCACATCAAACTGAGCTGAGATAACGCTGAACAAAATCTCGAGCTTCTGAGCAGGAGTCTTGGCAATCTTGGTCAAGTGTGTGAGCTGATCAACCAAGTCAAAACGAGCAGTCCCCTTCCTCCCACGAGCAGCCATAATCTCCTTAAACTTCTGGTTGACCCAGTCCCAGGTGATCTCCTTAGGATCTTTACTAAGCAGCTTCTCCATCTGCTTATCTTTCTTGTTAAGCATAGTCTCCCATCGGTTATCAACAGGCTCATCAACCTCCTCGTCAGTCACATCCCCTTTGCTAACATCATCGTCCTCAAAATCACTCTCGCCTTCCTCATCGTCATCATCCTCATCCTCTGGCTCATTCTCCTCCTCAACCTCCGGAGCCTCCCTGTACTTGTTGATATCATCTTCGTACAGCTTATTGTTCTTCTTCAGCTTCTGCCTCATCGCGTTCAGCGCCTTGGAGTTGCTAGGACTCATCTTCTTCTTCGCCTCCTTATTAGCCAGAGCCTCGTTCAAGAAATCCTCCAGCATGACGAGCGTCTTGATGTACAAGGTAGGAGGCTTGACAGCCTCCGTGATCCTCATGACTTTCTCGAGCTGCTTGTTGACCTTGTCGAAATTCTCCTGAAGGCTGACCCAATCGTTGATCTTCATAGCGTTCTTCATCTGCTCGACGGTGTGCGTCATCTCCTCGAAACGCTTGTCCTTCGTCGGCTTGATGACACGCTTGGTGTCCGTGTCGTCATCGTCGTCGCTGCCGCCCTGGAGGTAACGGTTGTTGATGTCCGTGTTCTGAACCTCCTGGATCTCTTGCTCGATATCGCTCTCATCCTCGCTGTCACTACCACCCTGTGAACACCAACATAAATCAATTGAGAAACTGAATCTAACAAGAGAGAGTTTTCATGTGTAGCGAAACGAGAAGCGAACCTGGGCGAAAAAACGTGAAGACATCTTCTTCTTCTTCTTATTTAGCAAGTGAGAGATTAAACCTGAGACACCATAACAAGAGGAGCGATACAACCAGATTAGATACAAATCGATCATATAAATTCAGATTCGAACGACTCAATACAGTTTTCAACACGAAATGCTCGAATCGAATCGATCCACACCAAACTTGAGGCAAGATGAAGAAGAAGAAGGGAGTTACCTTAGTAGAGACGATGGAGATGATGAACGAAGGTAGATAGATGCCTGATGAGAATCTCTGTGAAGAAGATAAGTGTAGCCGTCGAGAGCTTTCGATTTGAGAAATATATATATTTTTCAATGGGAATTAGGGTTTTCTAGTAACGAACTAAACCGACGTAGTTCTTAGATGGACTGAACCGGTCGGTTTGGCATTTATTCGAAATAAATTTACCGTAATTCTAATTCATATCTCAAACCGGTCGGTTTGGTATTTAATTTTGTTCTTTGCTGCTTGTTTTGATTTGTACAATTAACTTTTTTAATCACAAACGGTTTAATTAGTCAAATACAATATTTTTACAACGTTTCAGAAATTTTTATACAAATGAATCTCTGCAAACAATAGGACTCGGTCTGAAACAAAACTCCATCAATGATCAACTAGCACAAAACCTTCTCTACAACGTTGGTTTCATTGCTTCTCTCTCTCTCTTAAGCTGTCTTTGCATCAGTGGAAGATGCATTACTCTTCCGGAGCCATACGTTGACAAGAATTGAATCAATCATGATCTACGCATTGCAGAAAAATGTATGTTAACAGCAAGAGTATATGCACATAGAAGTTTATCATAAATGGACAAGGACAAATACAACTTTTATAACCTGGTTTAAGTGTGCAGCTACGCAAGGAAGAACCAAAAGCCCTGGTTCACCAAATGCACCACGCAACTGCTCCACCACCGCCACCATTACCGGTAACGTTTTCTATGGCAAGGGGAGGAAAAAAGAGACCGAGCCATGACTTACAAATCAAGAGATGAGATCGGTGGTTTAAGGCAAAAAAAACTTTATTAGTACCTGGCTTGCAACGAGCAAGACTGCTGTGCCATTTCCCTTTGAGTTCTTACTGTTATAATCACCTGAAAGGCCTGAGAGGATGCGGATTGAAAGAGCATTGAATGCTAGTAGAGAAAGATGCAGCAATCTGTAGAAAGACATATAAAGGTCACACAACTGGAGAACAGTCATCTCTTTTTACATGATAGTAATAAAACCATTCGTGTTAAAGAAGAATGCATACATTCCAATGCCAATGGCAGAAAGAAAAACTTTAGGCTCAACGGATAGTAGCAGTGATCTTGACCTGCTAACTTGAATCCATGGCACCTAGAATACGTATATCATGAGATAAGCATACTATCAAGTTCCTCCCAGAAAGAACCAGGTAAATGCAATAACAAAGTCGGAACCAATTATCCTTTTTAATATAAGCTTTGATCATATGATTTCTACTATTTCATCTAAGCTTTAAAATGGCATTAGGCACATCAATTCCAATTCCATGGAATAGTTTATTCTTATGCAATGATAAGGAGAAAGTGTTAACTTGAGGGGAATAAAAGTGTCAACAATAAGATTCCAGCTACAAAAGGGTTTAGAAAGTCTTACCAAACTGAGGCAGATAGCGTTCATTCTCGAAAATAGTTTACGGTTATTATCAACAAAGTTTGCGAAACCTGTAATCAAATCACACATTTCAACAAGAGTTTCATTGTCATGCTAAGGTGGCTGGCTCCTCCAAAAACTGTTTTCAATGGTTTTGTGTCATTGCCATCACTTGTGTATATCACATTATAAAAGATTCGAGATGACTAACCAGTAACCATAGAGTTTATATATTCAAATTAGTTTCGCCAGAAAGGGAAAGTATATAACAAATGAGGCTCACCTTTGAATGATTCCCGAATAACCTATAACACAGATAAACACACAAATATGTCAAAAGCCTCACTTTAATTGACGTTGCTAAAGTATTAGTAAAATCTGAAATGGACACATCATTGGAAGAAACAAAAGGGTAGGACTCACCTTGCCAATGATCAAAGGGACTAAGAGAGTAACTATAAGACTTTTGAATAGTTGGTCAGTGGGAAATGAAACCCCTACTCCCCCGGCTATATATCTTGATACCCAAAATGGAATCTGATAAAATGGGTCAAGTTAACCATGTTAGAGCATCAGTGACTGAAACCACAATAATACTCATTCTGAAATACAAAGACATTATGCTATTCTTAAGAATAACAATAAGCATCTGGGTAGAAATATCCTTATTGATTCAGCATGATCAAATAATATGTACTTACAGTTAAAATGCCTAACAAGTTGGATGCCACAGTCACCGCCAGAGCAAGAGCAGAGTTTCCCCCAGCAAGCTGAATTGGAAACGTGTTAAGTCAGCCATAAAAACAAAATATTGGTTTTGGAAAATATATATATAGATATCAAACTGAGTACGTGAGTGAGGGCAACACCACTTGATAAGGTGGTTGGCATACAGCAAAATATACCTAGCCCTGTAAATAGGTATGAGGACATAGTTAAGTTTTTAGAGTCCTCAAATCTCTATTGAGCATCGGTTAAGAGATCAACTGGAGAATAAAGTATCAAGAGAAAAGACTATAGGGGGCACTATTATGCTTTTCTTGCCTGTCACTCTTAATAGAAATTGAATTTATATGCTAGGAACTCATCAAGATCTGAACAAGACATCAATGTGGATGCTGTTGGATACAAAATCACAAAGGAAATGACATTTTAGCTCTTTGGTCAACCAGTATGACGCTTATGTTATTTCTCAGAAACTAAAACTAGTTGTACATGTAAAACTGGTGGATAGTTATCAAACCATTTACAATTCAACTCAAAACTGTAGATTTAACTTACGGTAAAACAATGCAAGTCAATATAAAGCAGTATAAACAATCAGGAAAGAGCATGATATTTCGAAGTTTTACTTCATTCTAAGTTGAAGAGACGGAGAGAGACAGAGTAACCTGTAACAAGTTCCTGAGGTTGGAGTTGGACTAGCATAACTAGCCTTGAGAAGGATGGAGTGAGCAACAAAATAGAGGCCTGAAAATAAAAAAGAAAGAGGTAAACTGCTTGAGCTTAATTATGCAGTCATAAGTAACATAATATAAAAGGCAAAATCGCTACCAAAAAGATCAAACATTCTGCAAGTCATAAAAAACATGACTGAAGGAAAGTACATTGGGAGATATACGCATCACATTGACTTATTAGCAGCATAGGAGATCTAAACTAAAAAAAAAAAAGAAGAACCATTCAGAGAAGTATGAAATCTAAAACAGGAATCAAGGTCTCAATACCAGCCCGAAAATACCAAGAGGCCATCCTTTCACAGCAGCACCAATCGCTTCAGTACGTAAAGTCAAACCTGTTACACAACACAGAGAAAGAGTACACAGCTACATCAACAGGGGAAAACAAAGAACTTTGTACATAACAGAATTGATAGAGAATCACCTGATATAATAAAGATCCCACAAGTGCTGAACTTTGAAAGAGAGTATCTGTCTGCAAGGCAGCCAAGAGTTGGGTTTGCAAACCCCATTCCCACACCAGTAACAAGAGCTGCAAACAGTTAAACCAACATTGCACAAAACATCAACAAGTAACAAAGTAAGGCAAGATATTGGTTAAGCAGAGAGAGTGCATGATTTACCTAGAGGCAAGAAATTATCTGAAGCAAAACTCATCAACTCTTTCCCAAAATGGTAACTTTTGGCAGAAGCTGAGACCCCTCCTCCTCCATCACCATCACCTACCTATAGAACAAAAAACAAAACAATTTGGTCTCCAAACGAGTTCATTTCCACATATTTTAACTAAAGTTTAGATCTTGTCAAAAGGGCCAGCGATAGAGACCTTGTCTAGAGGTTGGCACGCTCGAATGAATCTGGGAATGGTTCGTATTCGTTTGCCGAAGGGATCTACGTAGCGGCGGCTTCCTGGATACAATGGTTCGCGGAAGCAGGAGAATGGGTTCTGGGTTGAAGCCAGCATACTAGCTATGGTCGCCATGGGAAGAGTTCAATAGTGGGAGTTGTTGAGTTAGAATCAACACTGAGCTTTCAAAAAAAAAAAAAAGATAAGATTTTTATTTATTTTCAAAGTGTGGCTGCTTTATTCTGCAATTTATCAAACCATAAAATACTTTTCAAAATTCAATCATTTTTTTTATAACGGTTAACATAAATTATGTTAGCATACTTCTGTTTTGAGTTGCAGATATTGATATGCTAATAGTTATTCCCTCCGTTTTATTTTAATTATCGTATTCTATGTTTATGCAGACAGATTAAGAAAACATATGATTTTGTATATTTCTAAGATAAAACATAATTACCTATACATCTAACCACATTTCAACTAATAAAAAAATAAAATGGAATTTTTTTTAAATAAATTTTGCATTGAAACTCTAAAACGATACTTATTTTGAAACAAAAAAATTTTCCTACAACGACAATTAAATCCAAACGGAGGGAGTATATATATATATAACTTATATTCATATTAATCAGGAAATAATAGCACCCGACCGAGTTTTATTTGATCGATATTTAATAGGTTCATGTTCAGTACTCCAACCGTGTATCCTTCTAACGTATTTGTTTGATGTATGATTTTTGTAGGGGTTCAATCTGGAAAGGCTTATCTTAATGTTGTTGAAGGAGAGGCGTTATGTTTCTATGATTACATTGTTGTCCATCTGCAATCGAAGAGCAAACAAGCCAATCATGTATTTTTCTTGACCAGAAGAGAAGAATTTGATACAAAACAAACATTAACTAATTTAGCTACACCACAACTTTCAACATAACAATATAGTGTTTCTATATGAACTGGTCTCATTTATCATATCACCATATATATATATGGTCAAAAACCAAAAAAAAAAAAAAAAAACAGAAAATGATGGTTATGAAGATGTTGAACAGTTGAACAAAAAAAAGAAGAAGATGTTGAGCAGTTGAACAAAAAAAAAAGAAGAAGATGTTGAGCAAATTGACCAAAGAAAAGTGAGAGGAAACAACCTCAGCATCTCTTGCCGCATCTTCAAAATTTTCTGTATTTTTATGATTGCATATTCTTATCAAAAACACATAAAACACAAACAAGTCATAAACAAAACACATAAACAATATTTGAGCTTCACATCAACAACATATTTTGAGTTTTCACATCACCAAAATACAAACAGAAACAACAGACATCAGAACAGAGTTTAGAGTTTCACATCAGCGAAGACAGACATCAAAAATGGTTTTGAGTTTCCACATCAGGAAAAGAAACAGAACCATAGATTTAAGAGAATGATTTTCTAGTTATCACTTGGATCATGAACATGGGTGAAGCTTCCATTTGAATCCCTCGAATTCTTCTTGAAATGTTCGCGCGAGTCACATCACTTCCATCACAGTAAACAATTAACCCCTCAAGATGAGGCATGGTCACCAAGAAATATCTCACCACGACGAGAAAGCGGTCCATCTCTGAAGTAGCTTGACAAAAGTCGTAGATCTTAAAAACTTTCACCAGAAATTACAAAATACTCAAGATCTTGAGAGTTGAGCTAGACACAATCTTGAGATTTAAACTATATTACGTCTTTCATCTCTGATTCCTCAATCACTAGACAATTTTGTTACAAATGTATTATGAAATTGTTGTCTCTGTTTTATGTTATATGGTTAGTATCATGTTGATTAACAGTATAATTTATTTTGAAAAGTTACACAAATCAATTTTTGGGCAATTTTTATTTCCTTTTTCATTAAAGGCTTAGTGTATAGGAACACATTGAATTTGTAGCTGTAATCACTATCTTATAAGATAAGCTTATCAAAATTGAAATTGTTTGAATGGAAATGATTACCTTGTACAGATTAGACAAACGGATTAGTCTCACAGTATATTTATCATTCACATCACTTTGTATTTTCACAACCATTTGATCAAATCATATGTCAACTTTAAGAACCTTAAAAATCTATCACCATTAATTTGAATCTCAACATCATTAAGATGGTCTTCAAATTTGGAAAATCAATGTTATAGTTATGAGTAATGATGCATTTATATTCTTAGTAATATATATCAGTAAAATTGTTTTCTTTTCCACTTCTATCAATCTTTATTTGGATGGCTCATTTTGACAAATCAATTGTGATTTTGTATTAAATCGATTAATAGTAATTGGTTATATATTTCTTTACACCAATTTACAAGTTTAAATGTCCTACCATACTTTTTATTTATTTTATTAGATTGTTCTAAACATGAAAATGAAGAGAAAGAGTTACGAAAAAGATAGAAAATATTAAAGTTTTATCAAGGGAAGAGATTATGTATAATGTAGTAAAGGTTATGTGAATTTTTTTTCCACAACCTTTAAAATCATTCTTAGCTTTTTTTTTGGTAAGTATCATTCTTAGCTTTTTTGTCTCTCAGTGTCTATCAAGTTGACTTCTCAAATATTACTAACGCAAAGGGTCGGTAACCAAACATTTTCAAAAAATGGAAAAAATTAGGCATTTTCATTTTCTTCGAACTGACGGGATATGAAAACAGAGTTGAATCCACTTAAACTGTCATGAAGAATTGTTAATTCTTCGGTTTAGTTGGTTTAGCTTTGGACTTTGGTTTAGTTTTTATGTGGGCTCGGGTCAGTTCTTTGTTGGACTTATTTCATTTAAAGTATAATGGTTTTTGGTTTTTGGTTTTGAAAAAGTGGTCTTTAGAAGAGTTTTAGTAAGATGAGAAGAAGAATGTAATAGGTTTTAATTCGTTTTGGAGTTTCTTTTAGTAGATTCAAACATGTTGCACAAGTTGTAAAGAAGTTTTTGAATGAATAAATTTTACATTGATTCAAAAAAAAAAAAGTGGACAAACCAAATCTAGAAAGTATGTTTCAAGTGCAAAGTGTCTTCCAGTATAATTGAAAAGTTGAAATGTGTCTTCCAATATATATATATATATATATATATATATATATATATATATATATATTGGTAATTATTTAGTATTAGGATCATGAACTCTTTGAGATGTTTTTGCATTAAGCACCAAGTCAAGTTTCATTCTCATTTGTAGTTAGTGTTAGGAATTTTAATATATATTTTAAGTTTTTAACTAATTGTGTAAACTATAACTCACATTTTAATCGTATCACAAAAAAAACATTCATGTTCTTTTTGTAGAAGAGCCTTTCACATGATATATAAATAGAACAATTATTCACCGACTTTCATAAATGTAGCCATGTCCAAGAGCTAACCTTACTCGGTATACTCTTTTTAAATCGTCTCAAGTTTAATCAAATTAAAACTATATTATACCACGATTTGTGGATCCAGTTAAGTTGATTTCTAATCTTGTATAAAAGAAATAATATGTAAATAATTAGTTAGTGTTGGCAATTAGCATAACCAAAATTTTGAAATGAATTTTTAAAAAGAAAGAAAAAAGGGTTGTAAAAAAAAATCAATTTGTAAACTAAACAAAAGAGTCACTAGATCAGTGAGTATTAGCTCGATGATGTTAGCTTGTTCCTAGGTTGTTTATTAGCTTGATGATGTCTCCAATTCATTGATTATTATGTTATACTCTCCTGTTTCATATTAAATGTCGTTGTAAAAAAAAATTTCGTTATAAAATAAGTGTTTTAGTATTTCGATACATAATTTATTAACTTTTTTCTCCGTTTTATTTTTCTATTGATTGAGATGTATGTGTAATGATGTTTTTATATGGAAAATATGCAAAATTTAATGATTTTTTAATCTATGTACACAAGTCTAATGTAACATTTAAAATGAAACAAGAATGAGTAGTTAGCTTTGTAAATAGTTAGTTTTCTTTTACACAAGTATATAAATGTTATTAAAGATTGCTTAAACCCCAAACTGTGAGTTTAACACGAAGTCAACGTTGGTTTCATTGCTTCTCTCTCTCTCTCTCTTAAGCTGTCTTTGCATCAGTGGAAGATGCATTACTCTTCCGGAGCCATACGTTGACAAGAATTGAATCAATCATGATCTACGCATTGCAGAAAAATGTATGTTAACAGCAAGAGTATATGCACATAGAAGTTTATCATAAATGGACAGGGACAAATACAACTTTTATAACCTGGTTTAAGTGTGCAGCTACGCAAGGAAGAACCAAAAGCCCTGGTTCACCAAATGCACCACGCAACTGCTCCACCACCGCCACCATTACCGGTAACGTTTTCTATGGCAAGGGGAGGAAAAAAAAGACCGAGCCATGACTTACAAATCAAGAGATGAGATCGGTGGTTTAAGGCAAACAAAACTTTATTAGTACCTGGCTTGCAACGAGCAAGACTGCTGTGCCATTTCCCTTGGAGTTCTTACTATTATAATCACCTGAAAGGCCTGAGAGGATGCGGATTGAAAGAGCATTGAATGCTAGTAGAGAAAGATGCAGTAATCTGTAGAAGACATAAAGGTTCTTCTGTCAATTTCTAGCAAACCAGCCACATGTTCTTTAACAACCACACAACTAGAGAAGAAAGCATACATTCCAATGCAAATGGCGGCAAGAAAAACTTTAGGCTCAACGGATAGTAGCAGTGATCTTGATCTGCTAACTTGGATCTATGGCACCTAGAACGGTTTCATGAGATAAGCATAAGATAATGAAATAACAAAGTCAGACAATTTGAAGTAGCCTGAGAGGAAGTGGTCCATATACTAATGTTTAATCAATAACCATATGATTTCTACTATTTGATTCAAGCTTTGGAATGGCATTAGGCATTATCAATTACTCTCAAGCTATATAGTAAATATCATAGAGGTAAGGAGAAAGTTTTAACTTTAAGCGAATAAAGACTCAACAATAAGATTCCTGCTACAAAGGATTTTAGAAATCTTACCAAACTAAGGCAGATTGCGTTCATTCTCGAAAATAGTGTGCGGTTATTGTCAACAAAGTTCGCGAAACCTGTAATCAACAAGAGTTTCATTGTCACGCTAAGGTGGCTCCTCAAGTACTGTTTCCAATGGAGTTATGTCATTATCATCACTTGTGTACCATTATTTAAAAATATTCGAGATGACTAACCATCGAGAGTTTAAATATTCAATTAGTTTCACCAGAAAGGGAAAAGATAACAAATGCGGCTCACCTTTGAATGATTCCCGAATAACCTATAACACAGATAAACACACAAATACATGTCAATAACAAAATAGCTTTTTTTGGCAACAACCGCCACTGAATATTAAGCTTTCACAATTGCACCATATAATAACAAAGAACAAAAGGTAGGACACACGGAAAGATGGTCTCACCTTGCCAATGATCAAAGGGACTAACAGAGTAACTATAAGACTTTTGAATAGTTGGTCAGTGGGAAACGAAACCCCTACTCCTCCGGCTATATATCTTGATACCCAAAACGGAATCTGATAAAAATGGGTCAACAACCATGTCAGCACCAGTGACTGAAATCATAGTACTCAGTTCTTAAATACAAGACCTTAATGCTAAGTGAAACAACTGCTTCGAAAACCTTAAATAGAACAGGAAGCAATCTGACTAGAACTATCCTTGATTCATCATGATCAACTCCTAGTTTCAAAGGGGAAGCAACAAATAACATGTACTTACAGATAAAATGCCTAACAAGTTGGATGCCACAGTCACCGCCAGAGCAAGAGCAGAGTTTCCCCCAGCAAGCTGAATTGGCAATTTGATAAGTCAGCGGAGGAAGCAAGAAAAAACAACTACGCACAAAATATTGATTTTGGGAAATATATAGATATCAAACTGAGTACGTGACTGAGGGCAACACCACTTGATAAGGTGGTTGGCATACAGCAAAATATACCTAGCCCTGTAAATAGGTACGATGACATAGTTAAGTTTTAGAGTCCTCAAAATCTCTATTGAGCATCGGTTAAGAGATCAACTGGAGAATAAAGTATCAAGAGAAAAGACTATAGGGCACCTATTATGCTTTTCTTGCCTGTCACTGTTAAATAGAAATTGAATTTATATGCAAGGAACTCATCAAGATCTAAACTAGACATCAATGTGGATACAAAATCACCTAAAGGACATGAGATTTGGCTCTTTGGTCAACCAGTATCACACCATGTCTCAGAAACTAGAAATAGCTATAAATTGGCTAGTTATCAAACCAGATATAATTTAACTCAGACTGTAGATTTACTGATGGTTAACCAATGCAAGTCAATCTAAAGCAGTATAAAAATCAGGTAAGAGCAGGATCGTTCGAAGTTTTAATTCATTCTAAATTTAAGAGAGAGAGAGAGACATAGTAACCTGTAACAAGTTCCTGGGGTTGGTGTTGGACTAGCATAACTAGCCTTGAGAAGGATGGAGTGAGCAACAAAATAGAGGCCTGACAAGCAAAAGCAAGAGAGAAATTTAATTATGCAGTATAACTAAAAAAGCAAAAGATCAAACATTCTGCAAGTCATGAAAACATGACTGAAGGAAAGTACATTAGTAAAAAAAATAAGGGGTTTCTACTCATCACATTGTCTTATTAGTTTCATAAAAAGCAGAGAAAAGATGAACCCATTCAGAGAACGTAAGAAGAATAAATAAAAAGCTCATACCAGCCCGAAGATACCGAGAGGCCATCCTTTAACAGCAGCACCAATCGCTTCAGTACGTAAAGTCAACCCTGTTTCCACAGTACAAAGAAAGAGTACAAGAGTGGATTTATCAGCTACATCATCAACAGGGGAAAACAAAAGAACTTTTGTACATAACAGAATGAGAGAGAATCTACACCTGATATAATAAAGATCCCACAAGTGCTGAACTTTGAAAGAGAGTATTTGTCTGCAAGGCAGCCAAGAGTTGGGTTTGCAAACCCCATTCCCACACCAGTAACAAGAGCTGCAAACAATTAACCAACAATGAAACAGCAAGAAGCAAAGGAAAAAAAACAATAAATCTTCAAAAGAATGGTTAAGCAGAGAGAGTGCATATGATTACCAAGAGGCAAGAAATTATCTGAAGCAAAACTCAGCAACTCTTTCCCAAAATGGTAACTTTTAGCTGAAGCTGAAATGCCCCCTCCTCCATCACCACCACCACCTACCTATAGAACAAAAAAAAACAATAGGGTCGGTCTCCAAACAAGTTCTTTTCCACAAAGTTTAGATCTTTTCAATGTAATGAAGAACCTTGTCCAGAGGTTGGCAGGATCGAATGAAGAATCTAGGACTGGTTCGTATTCGTTCGCCGAAGGGCTCTACGTAGCGGCGGAATACGAGGGAGCGGCTTCCTCGTTCGCGGAAGCAGGAGAATGGGTTCTGGGTTGAAGCTAGCATACTCGCCGCCATTGGAAGAGTCGGAGTTGTTGAGAGTAAAAATCAACACTGAGCCAAAAAAAGAAAAAAAAAAAGAAAAAAAGAAAAGATTTTTTATTTCAAAACGTGGCTGCCTTATTCTGCATTCAAGAGTTATCACACTTTACTAGTTGACTAGATACTTACTAGTGTTAACCATAGAATAATCTTACCCCTAAATATAATATTTTTTAGACGGTTAACATAAATTATGTTAGCATACTTCTGTTTTCAGTTGTAGAACATATCTATCTTAATTAAAAGGTTTACAGCACCAGAATTTCTATGTAATGGGATATTGAATAGGTTTATGTTCAATTCTCCGACAGTGTATCCTGCTAATGTGTTCAGGGTGTGAGGCTGGAGAGACTTATCTTAAACTTGCAGACTGTCACTTGAAGGAAGGTATTAAACATTGTTTGTCCATCTGCAGTCGGAGAGCAATTACATGATGCTGCTGTCAAATGCTACAAGAAAGTTAACACAATGGTATGTAGAGGTCACTTGGTGAGATTGTATGTGTCGTATATAATCAAAATCTACCCTTTCGGAATTGACTGTCAGTAATATAGGAGTGATTATCAACTCTCTTTGCGTGTATCTTACCTAATATGACCATGATCTTGTATGCAGAGGCTGCTTCTTGTCTGAGCTCTAGAATGAGCAGTGGTTATATTCTGAAAGATAGGAAGGTTCAACATGGCTACCAGATACCACAAGGTAACTCTTTTGAGCATAAAATACATTTTAAGTACATTGTCTAGTTGCTCCACTCGATAAGTTGGGATGGATAGATAGTTAAGAGCTTGGTGTACCTTGGACAAAGGCAATCCACTCGGCAGTAACTTGATTAAGTATTTCCTCATCAAGATCAGTTGCTTGTAAATAAATACTTGTCTATTAAAGCATCAACACATAAAAATACAACCAAACTTATTGGTAAACAGAGACTAGTGTCTCAAAAAAGACATGTAGTATTTCCTAGCAGTAAATGTGTATCGGAAAATATGAGTTTTGGAACCGTAGAGCACCCATATGTTATGATAATAGTTTGAAAGGATAACATAATTGTTGATTGTTGCCACCGGAATAATGATCCTATCATAAGCATAAACTGCTTCCTCGGTAAACAATTATTTAACAGTTTATTTAGCTTCTTATCCAAACTGACCAGATATGCTACCTAACTTATATAAGAAAATTTATTCAGGCCTTCAATATTTTCGCTAATACAGAAGAATTTTGCTTTTGATGCTTACTTGAACGAATTGGCTACAACTTGGTTTGTGTGTTTACTGTTTATTATTCAACCATATAAGCTTTGAGGAAAACAAACTTTGGCGAAATGGCTAACAGCTTGTTTTGATTCCGTAAGTCGCAAGAACAGAAATAAAGAACAACAAAAAAAAAAAAACAAGAATTTGTTTTAAGCATAAATAATTAGTTCAGGTCTTGAAGATTTTTCTTGACCACAAGAGAAGAATTTGATATAAAACAAACATTGACCAATTGGCTACAACACAGCTTCCAACATAACAATACAGTGGTTCTATATGAATTAGTCTTATTTATCATATCACCATATATATCTCTATAATATTATTTGAGAAGTCAGTTTTTTATGTGTCGCGTTCACGTTAACTTTCACGGTGATTGATTACGATGATACCTTTAATGAATCAAATACATTTAATTATCATTATTAAACATTTATTTTATTTTATTTTTCCTTTTCTATTTAGGTTTCCTTTTTATTTTTCTTCAAATAACCTATATAAATAAAATTTATAAATTTAAAAACGAAAATATCTTTTATATATAGTGTAATTCATAATAAGGAAATTTTAAAAAATAATCTTGATTTTAAAGTAAAAAAAATAATCTTCCCTTTTTAAAAATAATCTTAACAATATAATATATATTTTTAAAAGTATTAAGCATTATATTTAAATCAATATATTTCTCATATTATTACAAAATAGTTTAAATAGCAGAAACTAATATATATTTAATGAATAAAATTTAATTTAATATTTTTATCTTCCCTTTTATATTTTTCAAATAACATGTATGATAAAGAAAATATTTATAAACTTAAAGCGAAAATACTTTTTATGTATAATTTGATTTGATAAAAAGGAAATTTTAGAAAATAATCTTGATATTAAAATAAAGAATTAATATTCTTTTTAGAATGTATCAATTATATTTTTATGCAATTTTGTGCCTATCATCACTTTATTTTAATAATTTTATTTGTGATAATTAACATATTCTAAATTACCAAGTACTATAAAATTAGCATAGTCATGGGCTTTTTACAAATAGCCAATTCATAAATATATATACACATCTAAGATGAAAACCAAACTAATGCAATGAATACAATAAATATGATTTGGTTGAATTATATTAGAAATAGTTATACTTGAATTTAACGGAAATATGTAGCACAATATACCCACAAATGAGTAACTAAACCAATCCAAATTCTTTTATACAAAGTCAAACATTAAATAAAATATTTTCATTTATTCTCAACATTTTACTAAATAAATATGAAATTTGCAAATAATACTACAAATATATTAACCAACTATTACAATTAAGATGTAACTTTGAACCGATCAACACTTTAGTTTACTTTTACTATTTGATTTTAGAAACAACATATATAAAATTATACATAATCCTACTTAAATATATATACAAATTTAAGGCAAGAATCAAACTATATGAAAACAACAAAATTAATCAAAATGTTAATCGGTATAACAAAATATCTTAGCTGAATCGTAAAAAGTAAATGTTATTTAATATATCCAAATAATAACCAAACATTCGAGATATTATATATCCAAAATTATAATCTAATTAAAATAACACAATTTTAAAACAAACCATGCATATTGATTACAATATAAATAACAGAATAATTACAAATAAATAAAAATATTAATAAAATATCATAATGTAAATAAAATATTATAATGTATTTACTTTATAAATATTTATACCCGTGTATGAGCACGGGAAAATCACCTAGTACACACATATATGGTCAAAAAACAGAAAAAAAACAAAAAAACAGAAAAATATAGCAAATTGAGAGGAGATGTTGAGCAAATTGACCAGAGAAGTGAAAGGAAACAAACAACCTCAGCATCTCTCGCCTCATCTTCAATTTCCCCTCTTTTTCTTTCAACCTATATATGATTGCATGTTTGAATACTTTGAATCAAAGATACATAAAAAAAAAAAAAGCAAAAACAAGTCATAAACAAAACATAGAAACAGCCTTTGAGTTTCACAGATCAGCAACAGACTTTGAGTTTACACATCACCAAAAACAAACATAAGCAGGCTTTGAGTTTAACATCATCAAAAGACAAACATCAAAACAGAACCATAGACACTATTAGATCTTTTAGGCAAAAGATTATCTAGCTAGCACTCAAGCACTTGTATCCTGCATATGAGTGAAGCCTTCCTTTGAATCCTTCGAATTCTTCTTGATAGGTCCATGTGAGTCTCAACACTTCCATCAGAGTAAACAATAAATCTTTCAAGATGAGGCATGGTCACCAAGAAGTGTCTCACCATCACAACAAAGCTGCCCATCTCTAAAGCAGCTTGGCCAAAGTCGTGGATCTTCAAAACCTTCACCAGAGATGTTTCTAAGGCAAGAAGATTTATAAGGTCACCACCCTCACACCTACACATGTTTCCACATGTGTTCTTTGCTTGATGCGTGAGTCCCTGAAATCATAAACGAGTTTATGTTAATCTTCTCTTGTTAAAATTATATGCCATGTGTAAACTTGAGTTTTTTTTTTTTTTTTTTTTTTTTTTTTTTTTAAAACTTGAGTTTGTTATGTGTAGCTGCAGGCACTTATTGAACAATACTGGCAGTGAGTTCCGATCTGATAGCTGATCCATCACCTGATGGTGGCTTTCAATGATTAGCTCAGTTAGGCTGGGGAATGACAGTATCATGAGGCAGCCGAAAGCGAGGACCTTAAAACACAACCAAATAAGAAACAAATAAGAACTAACTTTTTGACTCAAAGACATGAAAACAAATAATGTTAAGGAGATAAGTATGTTTTTTTACCTGAAGTGTGTCTGCGTGAAAGAGGAACTTCTTAATGTTGCTATTGCGTACATGAAGTCTGAAGCATCTTCTTCTTCTGCGATTTCAAATTCATCTTCATCTTTATCAGAATATTCTCCATCCCCCTGCTCTCTTCTCAAGTGAAGAAGAACTTCTGCCTCAACAAGAGAAGCAAAATCCAGAGCTTTTGTAGTCTCCAACTTTGTCATCCGTATCAATCATCTTATGAAGTGTAAGATGAAACTTCTGCAGAGAAGAAGGATTTGGTCCACGAACAGCCATGATCATGTTGACAAAGTTGATAAATGGAATCATGTCATCTGTATCATCTTCTGCAGTAGATGTCATGCAGAATTCATCACGCCGATTTTAAATTTCACAAGAAAACTTGCAACAAAGATGTTTTCTAGCAGCACATTATAATCATAAGACAATTCACTGAAGTAAAGTGTGAGATTGATTACATGTTTGTCCAATGCGAAGCTTATCCAACTATTGCTGGCTTGGAACATAAGTGTAACCAATTTTTAAACTTTTCTTCAATAAATTGTATGATTATAGTTATCAGCTACCAACAAACATCTTTGTTACAAAATGCATTATGAAATTGTTATCTCTCTTTTTATGTTATATGGTTAGTATCATCATGATGAACATTATAATTTATTTTGAAAAATTATACAAATCGATTTTTGGGCAATTTTCATCTCCTTTTTGATTAAAGGTCTAGCTTATAGGAACACATTGAATTTGTATATGTGGTCACTATCTTATAAGATAAGCTTATCAAAATTGAAATTTGTTTGAAAGAAAGTGCTTACCTTATACAGATTAAACAAATTGATTTAGTCTCACATAGCATATTTATCATTCATATCACTTTATATTTTCACAACCATTTGATCAATCATATCAATTTAAGAACCTTAGAAAATCTAATACCATAAATTTGAATCTCAACATCATTAAGATGGTATTCAAATTTGGAAAATCAACTTTATAGTTATGAGTAATGATGCATTTATATTCTTAGTAGTATCTATCAGTAAAATTGTCTTTTTCACTTACTAACGATCTTTTATTTGGATGGATCGTGAGTTTCAACTCATTTTGACAACTTAATTATGATTTTGTATTAAATCGACTAATACTAATTGGTTATATTTTTCTTTACAACAATATATTAGTTAAAAGTTCCACCATAATATTTTTTTATTAGATTGTTCATTTGTTCTAAATATGAAAATGAAGAGAAAGATTTATGAAGAAAAAAGATAAAAAATATCAAATATTTTTTCAAGGAAAGACATTAAGTATTAGTAAAGGTTATGTCTTTCGACAAAAAAAAGGTTATGTGAATTTTCTTTCCACAACCTTGAAAATCATTCTTAGCATTTTTGTCTATCTCACTGTCTATCAATTTTACTTCTCAATCTTAGTAATGCAAAGGGTCGGTAACAAACATTTTCAAAAGATGGAAAAAATTTCGGCATTTTTTGTATTGTGGGTATGAAAACAAAGCTGAATCCACTTAAATTGGCATGAAAAATTGTAAATTCTTCGGTTTATTTGGTTTAACTTTCGACTTTGGTTTAATTTTTATGTGGTCACGGGTCAGTTCTTTATTAGACTTGTATTTCGTTTAAAGTCTAGTGGGGCTATATTTTGATACCATTTCTAAAGTTTTTTTTTGGGTAATCCTTTTCCAAAAAAAAAATTGTATTATATATATACTCTTTGAGAATGTTTTTGCATTAAACACCAAATCACGTTTGATTCTCATTATAGTTAGTGTTAGGTTACTTCTAATTTTAAGTTTTTAACTACAGTAATTGTTTAAGCTACAATTCACATTTTACTCGTATCACAAAAAACATTCATGTTCTTTTTGTAGAAGAACCTTTCACATGATATATCTAAATAGAACAATCATTCACCGACTTTCATAAATGTAGCCATGTCCAAGGGTTGACCTTACTCGGTATACTCTTTTTAAATCGTCTCAAGTTAGTCAAATTAAAATTGTATTTATCCCACGATTTGTGGATCCAATTAAGTTGATTTCGAATCTTGTATAAAAGAAATAATATGTAAATAATTAGTTAGTGTTGGCAATTAGCATAACCAAAATCTTGAAATGAATTTTTGAAAAAGAAAGAAAACAAGGTTGTAAAAAGAATAAATATTGTAAACTAAACAAAAGAGTCACTAGATCAATGAGTATTATATATGGGTTGTTTATTAGCTTGATGATGTCTCCAAGTCATTGATTTTTATGTTATAGTTAGCTTTGTAAATATGTAGTTAGTTTTCTTTTACACAAGTATATAAATGTTATTAGTACGTCATTAAAGATTGCTTAAACCCCAAACTGTGAGTTTAACATAAAGTCAATAAAGTATTAATCGAATCTAGATACAAGAAGGCACCACAATACTTGGCTTTACAAAAGATAACACATTCAGTTTCTTATCCAATACAAAACTGACACGTACACTCGCTTGTTAACTAAACAATCTAACTGCAAGACTTTTTTGTACCAGAAAGAAGATCAAAACTCTTTCTTTGTGTTTCTTTTCTTTTTCTTGTTTTCAGATCGTATCGAAGAAATGGGTAACGCTATTAGGTTACTCTACCGGAAATGTTGCAGCCCCACGACGGACGATAAGCCTCACGGCGTTTCAGCTCTTTCACGTGATCTCCTTAGCTTCGAGACCACTTCTCAGGTTGTTTTTTTTTTTTTTTTTTTTTTTTTTTTTTTTTTTTTTTTTTTGTTTAACCTGGGGGTATCCCAGGCCCAGAAGGCCCAGACTAATCCCCAAGGGGAAGGAATGCCCACGGATAGACTTTCTTTTGGATCAGCTCACTAGTCTTAGGTTTGGTCCCTAGTACCATCTAACTGTAATCTTGTGTAATTTCTCTTAAGCAGAATCAAATACCAATTCACAATATTTTTCCCAGATTCTAAAGAAATTGATCATAATGGTAAAAATAAAATGTTATATTAGGTTCCTGAAGGGCTTGGAAGTTATGTTGTGTCTTCTACAAAGGCTCAAGCAAACTGGTAAAGACACATGATCATCCTGAATCTTTCTTTCTTATTTGTCTTAAGATCTTTAAATATTCCAAAACGTGTTTTCTAAGGTATGGAAAGATACTTGAGACATGGAAGCAAGCTAAGCCTCGGCCTCAGACCGATGAGGAAGCTGCAAGGCTTGTTATCACCACTCTAAAGGGGCATAAGAAAGCTGATGTTGAGGTACTCATCATGTTCCAAAGTTGCAAATATACTACACATTTTGCAAAAGATTATTGAAATTTTGTTTGTTAATGACATAAACTCAGGGACTTTTGTCTTTCTATAGACTCCCGTCACCTGGTAAGCCTGATGAGGTCTCCAATGAATCCCCTGCGCCTGTACTTGAAGGCCTTAAATTTGAGCTCCTAACGCTTCCGGTATAGAAAAAACTTTATTAACTCTCTATAAAACGTTATTCCTTATGATGACAATGTTTCTAATCAAGAAATTTTCTGATTGAAAAAAGGTGGATGAAAAATCTGTGGCAGATGGAGATACTGTTAATGTGTATGTTAGTAGCACAGACCCTATTGTGTCATCTACACTTCCTAAGGAAGTGAGCCTTAATGCGGCAAAAAGAGCTAAGGCCCGTGAGAATAAGAATTACACCGAAGCAGATGCACTTCACAAGAAGATCATAGCTTCTGGTTACAGGTTTGTGTGTTTTCATCATAGGAATCATATTGAGCTATAGTTTTTCTGACCTTTTTTTTCTTGGGGCTTAGGATGATAAATGTTCAGAACAAAGAAGTGCTTGCTAAAAAGTTCAGAATAAGACTAAGGTAAAGCACTCTCATCTTAAATCTCTTGAATCAATGCTTTCTTGAGTATTAAGTTAGATAAACTGTCAACCTAAAACCAATTGGTGATAAATGGTTTAGTTATTATTTATTATTTAATATTCTTTTTTAGACTTTCTATGTGGGAAACTTTGTCTCTAATATTGAGTGTCTAAGAATAACTTGGGAATGAAAACAGGGGAATTGATGCACCGGAAAGTAAAATGCCGTTTGGAAAAGAGTCACATGATGAGCTGCTTAAGATGGTTGAAGGTAAAAGCTTGAAGGTGTTAGTCTATGCAGAGGATCGTTATGGAAGATGTGTTGGAGATATATACTGTAACGGAAAGTTTGTACAAGAAGTAATGTTAAAGAAAGGTCTTGCATGGCATTATCTAGCCTATGACAAGCGTCCAGAGCTTGCAAAGGCAAGATTTTGTAAACCTTATGTCTCTTTAGTTTCTTTGTATTATTCTTTATGATGTTTAATGGTCTTTTTGGTGTTTGAGATCAGTGGGAAAATGAGGCTAAGCAGAAGCGTATTGGCTTGTGGGCGGATAAAAATCCAGAGAAGCCATGGGAGTGGAGAAAAAACAAACGTGGAGGGAACTAACACTGTACCGCCTATGTTGCTTCCTTTGCAAGTTAGGGCTTGTTCCAATTCTTGGGTCCTGGATGTGACAGATACCTTCTATTCTATGTCCAGTTCGGTAATAAAAATAACTGTATTGTTCTGTAATGATTAAAGATGTGATATGTTGTTGTAATTGTAAGAGCACTCTGTACATGTTTCATGTATTGATAAGTTTTTTTTTTTTTTTTGTAACTGAAAAGATGTATACTAAAGGCTATTTGATAAGTTTATTGGCAATGGAGAAACTCTTTTTGAGTCTAGAAATAGCAACTTTCTTAGTTGTTCTGTTTCTAAATTTACAGAATGAATGAGTTTATTTTTAGGTTTAACAATCTATGGTTGAGGATAAAAAAAACAATCTTACAAAGTTGTAACTTGTTTTCTAGTTGATATATTTGCTAAAAAGTAATATGAAAATAGTTTTTGATATATCTTTATCATAAGGAGAGGATTATCAAGGGCTCTAAAGCAAGAGCCTTTCTGCAAGCTTCTTCTTCTTGAGTTTATATCAATGCCAAAGAATAAGAAAACAGAATGGCAAGTAGGAGATCCTGCAATAAGCATAGTGAGTGATCAATTCTGCAATCCATACACAATGGATATAATGGTGAAGAGGAAAGTTCAGAATCTCTCAAAAGATCATTACCAAGTGTTTGATCCAAGTGGGAATCTCCTCCTTCAAATTGATGGACAAGCTTTTGGGTTTAACCGTAAAAGGGTTATGCGTGATCCTGCTGGTTTCGCAATCCTCACAATGCGCCAAAAGGTTACACATAGATTAACAATCTTTAAAACCAAAAAAGGCCCTTTCTTGAGATTGTTTATGTATGTGTGTACAGGGGATTACGTTGAAGAATAAATGGGAGGTGCATGGAGGAGAGAGCAAAGAGAAAGAAGACTTGTTGTTTACGGCACAGCAATCTTTAGCAATGTCATTGAAAACATCTTTGGATGTTTTCTTGGCCGAGAATAATAATGTGAAGAAAAGCAAGACTTGTGATTTTCATGCTTCAGGTGGATACTCGAATATTTCATTCAAAGTTTTCAAATCGGATGCTCTCATCGCAGGGGTATAAAAGTTATAAGCAACATTCTTTATTTATATAGTTTGGTATTTTTTTCACACATTGGTCAAGAACTGATATCCTTTTGTTTGTGTGTGGGATGTTTGCAGGTGACGCATAAGTTTACATGGGGAAGTTTCTGCAAAGGGAAATATAATTTTAGGGTGAGAGTGAATCCAGAGGTGGATTATGCTTTTATCATTGCTTTGCTTGTTATGGTTGATGACAATGAGAATTGGTGTTAGTCTATCTTCTTATGTTTGGTTTCCTTCAGAAGTTCTTGGTGTATGTGTTTCTTTGATTCAAGATGTATGTAAGAACATTCCAATGTAACTTCTATGCGCTAAATGCTTGTCAGAACTTAAAAGTGGCGATAACATGACATACATTGTTCGGTCGAACACATACCTTTTCACACACACAAAGCTATTGTGAAAGTGCTATTGTGAAAGTGTAATTGCAGCAAAGATGAAAATTTATTTGAATTTTCATGTAAACAATCTTTTATTTGATGTAAACAAATCAAATCTCCAAGTAGTTGAGAAGTTCACATAGATGAAGTAATGAGAGACGTAACAAACATAGTCGTGATATCAAACAAACATAGTTTTGACCAAACCTCTTAAGAAACCTTAAATCTCATAAACCAGACACAATGAAGGGTCGAACATAAAGTAGCACGAACACAAATGATGAGTACACACCAGCAAATAACAAATAAAGACCAAAGTTTCGGATGGAAAGAGATATGTTTAGGTGAGATCATCCTCTTCAAGCTCCTTCGCCTTCAGCTTCTCCTTCACCCTCAACAACATAGTTGTCTTCCATGAGTCCTGGCAAATTCCATGATAAAGATCAGACCAAGGTAACAAGAAGACAACATTATTCAAAGTCTTTTGGTATGAGATGTATGGTCCCGTACCAGAGGAGTCATGCTATCAAATTCCTTGACAACGTCTGTGAATTTTGCGATGTCTTCTTCATCGATAGCAGAAGCAAGGTCCTATCCATGGGAATAAAGAACATTAAAGTTAGCATTCTTTACGTTAAACTATTACGCCCATAATCAAATACAAAACTCAGTTTTAAGCTTTACCGATAAGAGTTTGCATTCTCTTGTTCCTGTAAAAGTTGGATCCAGATCCTACAGAAACGTATAATTTAGAAATCATGCCATAGTTAATACCATAATGGCTGATGTTACGGGTGTTCTCTGTGGAAGAAGAAGAAGAAGAAGAAGAACCTGATACTTCTCGAGAGCATTAGTGATGGAAACAACATCAGCTTTGCAAAGGTGGCACAAGCCAGCATTGAGAAGATGGCCCTTGACTCCATACTTAAGCAAGTTATTTCCGAGTGAATGGCGTGCTATATCTTCATAAATCTTGATTGCCTTCTCATATCTGTCAAAGATACACCAAACCTTTATCAATCAATCCAATCTATCCTAACCAAGGTAAATAAAAAGCTATCAATCTATCATCATCATTGGTCATCAAATTTCGAAATCATGGAGGTTGGTCCCAGCTGAGTACTGTAAGCATGTCAATACCAATGGAAGAGAAAGCAAAAGAAAATAAAGGGAAGGTTCTCATGATCTTACTGCTCCAACTGGGAAGCATACTGTGCCACCTTTAGATTGCACTGGTTTGCAGAAGTGGTAACTTCTTCATTTTGGAAAAATTCAGCAGCCTTTTCAAAGTAATCAATAGCCTGCTCTAACTTCTGGTCTGCTTCATAATACTCAGCAATTTCCTGTCGAAAAAACAAAACCATTAATGCGCCTATTAGTACAAACCATCAACAGAAGAAAGAAAACTCTGCACTAATATTACTAACACATATCCACTGGATAACATACAAAAAGGAGACAAGAGCAATGAAGGGGGTAGTTAACAAGTGAACTAGTGAACCAATGTCGTACTTCAAAGAGTGTAATATTATTATGTTCATGCTCAAAAGAAGAGATATACCTTGTAGTATCTGGCAGCCATGTTGAGCCTTCCTATCTCGCAGAAAATATTCACAGCTCGCTCCAGACAAGATGCAGCCTCTGCATACCAAGATCATGGCATAAAGAACAGAACACACAAACGACTTCCAATTCAAAAAAAAAAAATAGCTTTTTGCCTAACAAACCATTAGTGTCAACTTTCTTGTAGCATTTAGCAGCTTCGGCATAGGCGTTAGCAGCATCATGCTTGCTGTCCGACTGCAAAATAGAAATCAAAAAAATTAAATCATAAAACATTAATAATACTTCAATACACATCAGCATGTTTGAAGGCAAAAGGAGTTGTTTACCTTCAAGTGACAGTCAGCAACTTTAAGATAAGCCTTTCCAGCTAGATCCCCTGCACAAATCCATATACTCAACACCATTACCAAGAGAATAAAAATTATACAATTTTTCATGACCAAACATTAATTCTCGAATGCAATCAAGTTTCTTTATAGATCAAAATAGGTCTAGACCCCATGACTAACTCTACTTAATGACAGGAGCATGGATGGATCACCGTAACCCTAAGATCAAATCATATCGATTTTCTCAAAAAAACAAAAACGAAAAGATTACATGATTTGGCGAGCTTATAGGAATTAGCAGCTTTCTCGAAGAGATCGGCAGCATCCTCGTGCTTAGATCCGAATATTCCCCATCCGTTGAGCTTCTTCTCTGCTTTCTTCTCGAATTCCTCCGCTCTCACCGCATGATCCCCCATGACTCCCCCTTTGATTCTGACTTCGGATCAACTCCGATGGTACGATTTCGATTTGTTCCTTCGGATGTTATCTCCTCGCAGAGGGTTTGCTTCGTTGAAATGAGGGAGGAGAAATCGATCGGGGAGCGAAAATATAGACCCGCTTTGTTGTTTGTTGGTGGAGGAAGAGATTTTTCTTCAACCCGATTTTAGTAGGCCGAATATGGGCCTTTGTATTTGTTTAGGACTTGAGCCCATCTACGAAATGTCATTTGTTCTTCTTAGCTAGTTTATCTCGTCCTTGTTGTATTTTATGAGCGAGATCAAAATGGTCCGTCTTTCTTCCTAGTATCTTCTTTGCAAAATTTGTAAGGCATCGATGCTTTTTAGTTGATTATCAATTCGCTTGTCTCTAATTATGGTGTTGTGCTAGATAAACGTTTTGGATTAAGTAACCGTGTATTTTGTTTTTGTTATGTAGTTGGGTCATGATGCCGGTCTAACGTTTAACAATGCCCTAATCCAATTTTAAAACTATGTCTTTTAATATTTTGTATTGAAATTATAAAAAAAAAATTAATATAAAAGTAATTTAAAATTTTGAACTAAAACAGTAAATATAAAACATTAAAATATACTTTTTTGCATTTTTTCATGTAAAAGCATTCATTAAATAAATATAGTCAATTCTTATAACAGTTTTGATCGATAACAAAATCAATTTAGGTAATCTCTTAAATAACATGTTATACTACTAATAACTATTTTTACCTTTTAAAATTTTTTATATGTGATGATCGATATTCTTATATTCTAAAATGCACACTAAATAATTTATATTTTTCATATAACAATCATTCTTTAAAAAACAAATATTATAGTAGGCGATCTAATCTATTTTGACATTAATTCTTGTAGAATAATAATTCCATAAATAAAATACCACTAATTATGTTTGAATGAATATCACTTTAAAGAATTTTTCAGTATTTGAATTATACCTTCAAAATATCATAAGTAAAAATGCCTTCAAAATATCATAAGTAAAAATGCCCACTAAATAATTTATATTGTCATATAACATTCATTCTTTAACAAAAAAATATTATAATAGGTTTTCTAATCTATTGTGACATTGATTCTTGTAGAATATTAATTCCATAAGTAAAATACCACTATTTATGTTCGAATGAATATCATTTTAAAGAATTTTTCAGTATTTGAATTATGCCTTCAAAATATCATAAGTAAAAATGTCCAATAAGTATAGTTTCAATTAAAAAATCTTATAAAATTATTTTTATCTATATAGTAACAAAAATTTATAGAAAATATGCCCCTTTAAATTGGATGCCCTAATCGATGGCTTGGATGGCTTCCCCTCTGGGCCGACCCTGCATGAAACATTGAAACTATAAAATATACAGAAACGTTACATTCATAAAGTCTTTGTACATTTTCAACCAAATGCATTAATGTTTTCTGTTCTATCTTAACTATGTTTGGCTAATAGTAACCACACTAAGAACCAAATTCAATAATATTAACTAACTCGATAGTTGACAGTATTGAAAGATCGATTCATACATATGTAGTATATGATATATAACAAAAAAAATTATATTCTTAGTTCGTTTGACTGGTCCATCCCGTCTTCTTTTATTCGATTTGCCATTTCGTTTTCGTGATCAAAAGTCTTAAAACGTCTGCGCTTAAGTTAATTTATACACGTGAGCATATAGTTGCTGCCGCCTAATACTTATTCAAAACGAGTTTGGGGAGCTTATAGTCGATTCTAAATTAGTTGAGAACTGGCAATACACTTTCTAGCCACTTTCTCGTCTAGATACAGTCTCTCTTGTAATGAAAATGAATGATTCATTGTTACAGACAAGATCCAAGCGAGGGACCCATATAATATTCCTATTTTTATAAATGGAACATAAAACAATAGATAAATAGAAAATTAGGTGTAATTTCCTTTGAATTCGTGAATCCTGCGTCGATCAAAAATATTATTTTCCTGACTTTTTCTATTTTTTGTTTTTACGTTTTTAAGTACGTGACGAAAGATCATTTGGTGATCTCAGTGATGTGATTAGACCAGCCTGTCTGAAACACCCAATGATCAAATATCATTCTCCCGATTTTACCCCCGACGGTGAATCACATTCATAAAAGTCAAAGGGTGCTTACGTCCTTTCACTGCTTCTCCCTGTGGCTATAAGAAGCCGTCACTTCGTGTCACACATTTCAAACAAAAAAAGATAAAACATAAAATTAAATTAAAAAAAATAAAACTTGTTCCCGCCGGCGATATTTTTCAAGTTTCTCCGGCGGTGGAAAAAATGTCTCCTCCGATCAAAACTCCTCTCTTGGCGAAGCAAGAACCGTATTCTGAGAAACATGGATCTACCTCCGGCGTCGTTTTCAACGTGTCGACGAGCATCATTGGAGCCGGGATAATGTCGATGCCGGCGGCGTTCAAGGTTCTCGGAGTTATCCCAGCTCTTTTGATCATCACGATCATCGGTTGGCTTTCCACAATCTCTGTTGGATTTCTTATGAAATCAACTCTCGCCGGAGAAGCGACCACGTACGCCGGAGTTATGAAAGAGTCGTTCGGAAAAACAGGGTCCGTAGCTGTGCAGGTTGCTACAATGGTTGCTACTTTTGGATGCATGGTTATCTTCTCGATCATTATAGGTAGGCTTGCGGCTTCGGTTTATTTGGTTATTTCGGTTCGAGTATTTTTGATTTCGGTTTATTCGGTTTGGCCACAATCCCACTGAAGTGAACCGGAAAAATCTTTTCGGTTCAATTTTTGGTTAATTTTGGTCTGAAATTTTATTTATTAAAACTGTTTGTTGGTTTTCGGTTAGAATTTGGTATAAGTTTTTTTTAGATGGGGGATATATTTGGTTAAATTTGGTTATTTTTGTTTAGTTGGGCTAATTTGGTTCGGTTAGTTCGGTTAATTTTGTTTGGTTAATTCAATCTTTTGTTATTGTAAGAAGAGGTTGCTGAGTTTGGGTTTGGGTTTGTGTGTTTTGACTTCTCAGGAGATGTGCTCTCCGGTAATGACAATGGAGGATCTGTTCATCTCGGAGTTTTGCAAGAATGGCTTGGTTCTCACTGGTGGAACACGAGGATCTTCGCTTTGTTGTTCATCTACGCCTTCGTCTTGCTTCCACTGGTCTTGTGCAGACGTGTCGAAAGACTTGCGTTTAGTTCTGCCATATCGTTTCTTCTTGCTGTGCTCTTTGTCGTCATAAGCTCGGTCTTGGCGATCACCGCACTGATGAAAGGCCAGACGAAGAATCCGAGAATGTTTCCAGATTTAACCAATGAAGGATCGTTCTGGAACCTCTTCACGGCTTCTCCTGTTATAGTAACCGCCTTCACGTTTCATTTCAACGGTAAGAATTGTTTCTCGGTTTCCTCTGTTTTTTTTTGTCATGTTTCTGAGTTTGTTTCTTTGTGCAGTTCATCCAATTGGATTCGAGCTTAAGGATCCTTTACATGTGATTCCAGCAACTAAGATCTCTGTGATCTTGTGCGCTGCAATCTACTTCGCCACTGGACTCTTTGGATATCTCCTGTTTGGAGATGCAACAATGTCTGATATTCTAGTGAACTTTGACCAGAGTTCTGGCTCTTCCATTGGTTCTCTTTTCAACGACATCGTTAGGCTCAGCTACGCGCTTCACCTCATGCTCGTCTTTCCTCTCATGAACTTCTCACTGAGAGCAAACCTCGACGAGCTCATGTTCCCAACGATGAAGCTGTCACTGGCAAAAGACACAAAGAGATTCATCGGGCTCACTCTGGCTCTACTGATCTGCTGTTTCTTGTCTGCGATCGCTGTGCCAGACATTTGGTACTTCTTTCAGTTCTTGGGATCAACCACCACAGTTTCCATAGCTTTCATATTTCCAGCCGCCATTGTTTTAAGGTAACAGAAGCTCTCTTTGTTTCTTTTTATCATTTACTTCAAGTACTTACTGTAAAATCTTTAATCCATGTATTTTTTATGATTTTGAAATGGTAGGAATGTCCATGGTGTATCGACCTCAAGAGAAAAGATTGTAGCTGCGATAATGCTGGTTCTTGCTGTTGCCACTAGCATCATTGCCATATCAACGAACTTATACAGTCTCACAGCAAACTGATCGTTTGAAGAAAAGTTTTGGAAACAGTCCCCCTATGATCACTTCAAAAGAAATCTGTAAAATTATTAGCTTCCCCTAGCATATATATTTTTTGTATCTTTGTGAAATAGAGGTTTGACAGAAAATGCAATGTAATAGCTTTTAGGAAGTGCAATATTTTTGTTGCTACATGAATCAAAGAAACCGAAATTGTTGCAAACTATTTAAAACTTATTCCTTATTTTCGTAGACCAAAATTCAACTGAACAAAGAACATTGGAATCAGACAGTGAGGTCTTTGTCATCTAGCTTTTTGAGTATGTTTGACTTGTAAGTTGAAAATGTCTGTATATTCTGCTGAGTCAGGAGTTGATTTGACGATAGAGAGTGCTCCTTTAGATCCCAGGAAGTTGGCAGCTTCATCTACAGCAAAAGAAGAGTTGAAATCCAGATGCATTTGGCTTTAAGCATACTCAAGAAGATTAAAAGAGGTTTTCACCATCCTGAAATCTTTATGTTAAATGAAATGCAAAAGCAGAATGTGTTAAAAACAAAAACTTGCCTGATTAGAGAGAGAGAGAGCAGCAAGAGCCTTTAGAGCTTCTTTCCTTGTCTTGTCATCTCATCTTTAGCAGCGCCCAGCATATGTAGAAGCTCTTGAGGTCCGCCCAACTCTACAACTTTCATCCTACTCTCTTCTTTAATACGACCAAGAGCAAAATGATTACAACAAGTTCACTGGTGAGACCAGATAAGTTAGTTACAACAGTATATTTAAACCATCAAGGCTTTACCATCAATGGCGAAACGGGAAAGCCTAGAAGCTCCTATTCTCTTAAACAAGGGATCTTTCACATGTAGAAGCGTGACTGATAGCTGAATCAAAGTATCACCTAAACACCAAGTGAAACCACATCAACAAAACACACGACAACATAATGTTCAAAGTGGACACTGTCTGAACCCATATTTTATTCTTTTTTTTTTGTGTGTAAAAGAACAAAAAGAAAAGAATAGATGTAGTTTCCTTTGAACGCGTGAATCTTGTGACGAACAAAAATATTATTTTCCTGATTTCTTGTATTGTTTATACGTTTTTAAGAACGTGAAGAAATATCTCATTTGGTGATCTCAGTGATCATGATTAGACCAGCCTGTCAGAATAGTCAATGATCTAAATATCAGATTCTCCCGATTTTACCCCCAGCAGTGAAACAAAGGTGTCCAATGTCAAAGGGTGTTTACGTACTTCTCCCCGTGGGAGGCGCTATAAAATGCCGTTTCTTCGTGTCACACATTACAAACAAACAAAAAGATAAAATAAAAACTCTTCCCGCCGGCGATTTTTCTTCAAGTCTCTGCGGCAGTTGAAAAAATGTCTCCTCGGATCGAAACTCCTCTCTTGCCGAACCAAGAACCGTCTTCTGATGAGAAACACGGATCTACCTCCGGCGTCGTCTTCAACGTGTCGACGACTATAATCGGAGCCGGGATAATGTCGATGCCGGCGGCGTTTAAGGTTCTCGGAGTAATCACAGCTCTATTGACCATCACGATCATCGCTTGGCTCTCCACGATCTCTGTCGGGTTTCTTATGAAATCAACTCTCGCCGGGGAATCAACGACGTACGCCGGAGTCATGAAAGAGTCGTTCGGAAAAACAGGCTCCGTCGCTGTACAGGTTGTTACAATGGTTTCCACTTTTGGAGGCACTGTCGTTTTCTCGATCATCATAGGTAAAACTTGAATTTGAATCTTTTGTTTCTATCTGACGTCGGCATGGATTTTTGGGACCGCACTCCAATTTAGAATCTCAAAATATCCGAAACTAGTTAGATATGCTAATGTTTTTATATATTAAAGTAATTAAGATAGTTTAAAATATTTTAAATTTATAGTTTATTTTATTTGAATTTTGAATACTTATTATTAGGTAGTTTAGATAATTTAACTAGATTTTGACTTTTTGTTCAAAAAAAACACACTAGAATTTAACTAAATTTCAAACTATTTTATGTATTTTGAGTAATTTTTGGTTAATTTTTTAAAAAATATTGAAAAAAATTAGGCTAAGAATAATGACTATAACCCGGTCCAAACAGAAACCAGCAGATTCTAAACCGAATCATACTCAAAAATTAGTAAAACCCCACTTATGAGCATGGTACCAAAAATCTGATTCAACCAAACTGAATCTCAAGTAGTAAGAAGAGGTTGTTGAGTTTGGGGTTTATGTGTTTGCTGTCTTCTCAGGAGATGTGCTCTCTGGTAATGACAATGGAGGATCTGTTCATCTTGGAGTTTTGCAAGAATGGTTTGGTTCTCACTGGTGGAACACGAGGATCTTCGCTTTGTTGTTCATCTACGTTGTCTTCTTGCTTCCATTGGTCTTGTGCAGACGCGTAGAAACACTCGCGTTTAGTTCTGCCATATCGTTTATAGAGATAATGATATATATTTTAGAGATAATGATGTACTTTATATTAGTAGTTATCTTAAGTACGTCGGTTGTGACCACCACTTGTATATATACTCTGTTTCTATGTTAATACAAGATACACTTTCCTAAATCTCATATGGTATCAGACCTAAACGATCTCTGAACCAATTTTTTAACGCTTCCGCATACAATTCTCTTCTACTCGTGATTGAATCATGGCTTCTACGTCTTCTACTACCTCTGATGTTACTGGTTCTCTTTCAACTGAGAATCAAACTTCATCTGCTTCTACTGTTATTACTCCTTACAAACTTCATCCTTCTGATAATCCGGGTGTTCTGATCACACCTGTTATTCTTCGTGGTGACAATTATTCTGAGTGGGCTACAGAGTTTTGGAACTCTCTTCAAGCCAAACAGAAGATTGGTTTTCTCGATGGCTCTATTGTTAAACCTACTACGAATCCAGATCTCTCTCTGTGGACAGCAGTGAACTCTATGATTGTTGGTTGGATGCGTACCTCCATTGACCCTACCGTACGCTCCACGGTTAGTCATGTTCCTGATGCATACTTGTTGTGGGAGTCTCTCAAGAGACGCTTCTCCGTGAAGAACGCAGTTCGGAAACATCTTCTACAGGACGACATTACCAATTGCAAACAAGATGGAGAGACCGTCTTAAAATATTATGGTAGGCTTTCGAAGCTCTGGGAAGAACTGCAAAACTTTCAGACCTCGCAAACATGTTCATGTGCTGCCTCTGCAACTATAGACCGGGAGAAAGAAGAAGCCAAAGTTCACAAATTCTTGTTTGGACTAGATGACTCCCGTTTTAGCGCCATTCGATCTCAAATAATTGATGAAGAACCTCTTCCTGATCTGAACTCAGTCTACTCTCGTGTTATACGAGCTGAGCAACTACTTCATTCGTCTCGTTCTACTGAGCTGAAGCAAGACATTGTGGGTTTCTCGGCTAAAACAGAGCCCAACTCTTCTGCTTTCTCGGCTGCTACTACTACTACTCCTCCTCGAAGCCGTGATCCAAACAGATTTTGCACTCACTGCAATCGCAAAGGACATGAGGCTTCTGAATGTTTCCTACTTCATGGCTACCCAGACTGGTATAATGAGCAGCAACAACGTACCTCCGGAACTAATGCGAGAGGTCGCGGTGGTCGTGGAGCTCCCAACTCCAGTCGTGGACGTGGTCGATCCAACTCTACTCGTGGTGTCTCTGGTAACACTGCAGCTTCTTCTGATCAGATTGCTTCACTGATCAACCTTCTTCAGCAACAACAGACTCAGCTCTCCTCTGATCGTATGTCCGGTAAAACAAAATTATCTGATGTTATTATTGATACAGGGGCTTCACATCACATGACTGGTGATATTAGTCTCCTTCGTGATGTCCACGATATTAATCCATCAGCAGTTCTGTTTCCAAACGGACGGGCATCTCGTGCTACACAATCGGGCACTTTACAAATAAGCAAAGATCACTTTCTACTTGATGTGCTTTATGTGCCTGATTTTAATTGCACCCTGATTTCTGTTTCGAAACTTCTCAAACAGACAGGATGTATTGCAATCTTTACTGACACTTTGTGTGTTTTACAGGACCGTTTTACGAGGACCCTGATTGGAGCAGGTGAAGAGCGAGAGGGTGTGTATTACTTCACGGGTGTCACAGTGGCTACTGCCAATCGGACTTCAAAAGCTCAGTTGTCTTCTTCGGTTCTTTGGCATAGAAGATTGGGTCACCCTTCCTATCAAGTTTTATCTTCATTACCGGCTTTAGACAGTTTTCAGTTTGATTTTGAACACGCTAGTCCGTGTGAGATTTGTTTTCGTGCTAAACAGACTAGAGATGTTTTTAAAGAAAGTTTTAATAAAGCAGAGGAACCTTTTGCATTAATTCACTGTGATGTTTGGGGGCCTTACCGAACTCCCGCTTCTTGTGGCTCAGTTTACTTTCTTACGATTGTTGATGACTTTTCTAGAGCCATATGGATTCATCTCATGCTAGAAAAATCAGAGGTTCCACGTCTGATTCAGAACTTTTGTGCAATGAGTGTTCGTCAATTCAATAAAACAGTCAAGACATTTCGTACAGATAACGGCACAGAGTTCTCTCCTCTTAAAACTTACTTTCGCCATGAAGGTATACAACATCAGACGTCTTGTGTCGCCACACCTCAACAAAATGCGCGAGTTGAAAGGAAACATCGCCATATCTTAAACGTCGCGCGCGCTTGTCTCTTTCAAGCAAGACTTCCAGTCATGTTCTGGGGGCAGAGCATTCTCACTGCTGCACATCTCATAAATCGAACTCCTACAAGATTACTTGGTGGCAAATGTCCCTATGAAATACTTTACGGCAAACCTCCTAAATATGAGTCTCTTCGTGTCTTTGGTTGTCTATGCTTTGCACAACGTCAACCTCGTACGAAGGATAAGTTCGGTGATAGAAGTCGCAAATGCATCTTTGTTGGCTACCCTTACGGTAAGAAAGCCTGGAACGTCTTTGATCCCTCTACCTCAGAATTCTTCACTTGTCGAGATGTCATCTTTGTTGAGGATCAGTTTCCTGGTTTTACTATCGACGAACATGTGTCACCTCCTCTCCCCTTACAAGATGTTGCCCTCGATGATTGGCTTCTACCCTCTACCACCACTACTACTTCTTCTACTCCTACCACCACTAATACTCCTGTTCCTGCTTCTACACTTACTCCCCCTGCAGTCGTTCCTAATACAGTTGCAGAGCCTATTTCTACTCCTATTGCTGATGACTTGTCTCCACCTGAGTCTGGTTCTTCACGGTCATCTCCTCCTATAACACCTATGATCACTGAGCCTACTAGTCCTGGTCTTCCTATCGTTCTCGGTAGAGGACTGCGCCAACGACAGCCTTCGGTCTTGCTCAAGAACTACGTTACTAATGCTGCTGCCTTTACTAATACACATCTCTCTCTCGCTCCAACTAGCTCTGATCAAGGTCTCTCGTCTGCGGTTCCAGGTAACTCTCTGTATCCTATTGCTAATTACTTATCCAAAGTAACCTTCTCTGCGAGTCATGCAGCTTTCTTGGCAAATATTACTACTCTGGTTGAACCTCGGTCGTATCAAGAAGCTGTGGAAGATGAAGAGTGGCGTGATTCTATGGTTGAAGAACACGATGCTCACGTCCAGAATGGAACTTGGGATGTCACTACCTTGCCACCAGGAAAGAAAATTCTCGATTGCCGGTGGGTTTACAAATACAAGTTTCATGCGAATGGGAAAATTTCCAGACGCAAATCTCGTCTCGTTGCTTGTGGTAACCGGCAAAGAGAAGGTATTGATTACAAGGATACCTTTGCTCCGGTTGCGAAACCTTCTACTGTTCGTATACTACTTCGGGTTGCTGCTGCCAGGAAGTGGGAGATTCATCAAATGGATGTTCACAATGCTTTTCTCCATGGGGATCTTCAAGAGGAGGTTTACATGCGTCTCCCACAGGGCTTTCGCGGTTCTGATCCTACTAGAGTGGCTCGTCTTCGCAAATCAATCTATGGGCTCAAACAGGCCCCTCGGTGTTGGTTCTCTAAGCTTAGTACTGCCCTAAAGACTTATGGTTTCTTACAAAACAAGTCTGACTACTCTCACTTCGCTCTCATTCGTGAGAAGATTCATCTACACATTCTGGTCTATGTTGACGATTTTATCATCACCAGTAATGATATTTCTACCCTCCAGAAGTTCAAGAACTATCTTGGTGAATGCTTTCATATGAAAGATCTTGGCAAACTGAAGTATTTTCTAGGCATTGAAGTGGCTCGCAGCACTGAAGGTATCTTTCTTTCTCAGCGCAAGTATGCGCTTGACATAGTCACTGAATGTGGGCTCCTTGGTTGTCGTCCTTCTGCTACTCCTATTGAGCTTAACCATAGTCACTGAAGTATGCTACCACCACTTGTATATATACTCTGTTTCTATGTTAATACAAGATACACTTTCCTAAATCTCATATCGTTTCTCCTTGCTGTGCTATTTGTCGTCATAAGCTCGGTCTTGGCGATCACCGCGCTGATGAAAGGACAGACAAAGAGTCCGAGACTGTTTCCAGATTTAACCAATGGAGGATCGTTCTGGAATCTCTTCACAGCTTCTCCCGTTATAGTAACCGCCTTCACGTTTCATTTCAACGGTAAGAATTGTTTCTCTGTTTTTTTCTTTCATTGTCACGTTTCTGAGTATGTTTCCTTTGTGGCAGTTCATCCAATTGGATTCGAGCTCAAGGATCCTTCACACATGATCCCAGCGACTAGGATCTCTATGATCTTGTGCGCTGCAATCTACTTCGCCACTGGACTCTTTGGGTATCTTTTGTTTGGAGATGCGACAATGTCTGATATTCTAGTGAACTTCGACCAGAGTTCTGGCTCTTCCATCGGTTCTCTTCTCAATGACGTTGTTAGACTCAGCTACGCGCTTCACCTCGTGCTCGTCTTTCCTCTCTTGAACTTCTCACTGAGAGCAAACCTCGACGAACTCATGTTCCCAAGAAGGAAACCGTTGGCAGAAGACACAAACAGATTCATCGGACACACTCTGAGTCTACTCATTTGCAGTTTCTTGTTTGCGATCGCTGTGCCAGACATTTGGTACTTCCTTCAGTTCTTCGGATCAACCACCACTGTTTCCATATCCTTCATATTTCCAGCCGCTATTGTTCTAAGGTAACATAAGATTTTTTATTTTATTTTCCTTAATCAGTTGCTTAATGTAAAAAACCTTAAAACTCATGGGGTTTTATGATTTTGAAATGGTAGGAATGTCCATGGTGTATCGAACTCAAGTGAGAAAATCATAGCTGCGATAATGCTGGTTCTAGCTGTTGCTACTAGCATCATCGCCATCTCGACTAATCTTTACAGTCTCGCAGCAAACTGATGGTGAGTTTTGGAAACAGTCCCCCTCTATGATCACTTCAAAAGAAATCTGTAAAAAAAATTATTAGCTCCTCCTAAGCATTTATATTTGATTGTTATCTTTGTGAAATAGCATTTGTCAGAAAATGCAAATGTTAATAGCTTTAGGAAGTGCAATATTTTTGTTGCTAGTTGAATCAGAGAAACCAAAACTGTTGCACATTCTTTAAGACTTATTCCTTAAACCATTATTTTCATTTGAACAAAGAACATTGGAATCAAAACAGTATTCAGCAGTAAGAATAGAAGCTAGAGAATCAGACTGCTTCTTTCCTTTGGACAAAAATTCAAGAGTTCACTTAATCATTCCTGGGACCTATCCATTTTCTGAAAAGACTAAATTCAGTTGGAAGAAAGAGGTAGGTCTTTATCATCTAGCTTCTTGAGTATGTTTGACTTGTAAGTTGAAATGTCTGAATCTTCAGAGGAATCTGGAGTCGATTTGACGATAGAGAGTGCTCCTTTAGATCCCAGGAAGTTGGCAGCTTCATCTGCAGCCCAAAAGAAAAAGGGGTTTTCAACATCCTGAGATATTTATGTTCAATAAGAGATCCAAAACGCAGAATGTGTTGAGACTTGCCTGATTTAGAGAGAGCGGCAAGAGCTTTTAGAGCTTCTTTCCTTGTCTTGTCATCTTTAGCAGCGCCCAGCATGTGAAGAAGCTCTTGAGCCCCACCCAACTCTACAACCTTCATCCTCCTCTCATCTTTAATAAGACCCAAAAAAAAACCAAAATGATTACAACACATCAGCTACAAACAAATTCACCGGTAAGACCAGATAAGTATATTTAAACCATCTAAGGTTTTTTACCATCAATGGCGAAACGGGAAAGTCTAGAAGCACCTATTCTCTTAAACAAGGGATCCTTCACATGTAAAAGCGAGACTGATTGCTGAATCAAAGTATCACCTAAAAACCAGCAAGTCACAAGTAAAACACACAACAAAAAAATGTAAAAAGAAAAAAAAGATATTTTAAACTATAGAGAGAGACTGACATACCCATATAAGGGAAGAACTGGTATCCAACATAGGTAGCTGTCCCAGCAAAGAAAAGCTTCAGCATCCATCCTATTTTCCTCTCAGCTTCTTCCTCCAATGTTAGGTCATCTACAAAACAGAAGCAAACCCCCCAAATATAAGTCCCTCCTCTACTCTCTCTTACTTTCTTCACTATAAATAATTGACTACAAATGTACCAACTGATGGAACAAAATTAACAACTTCAGCAAAAGTGATTATTATCCCGACTGAAACAGAGACTCTTCGCTACTGTGAAGTGACATTGGACTTGATTACTAGTTACTACTAGTTCATCAGATTATCAAAGTCAATGGTTACTTTTATCACTGTAACTAAAAGTAGACTACTACAAGCACTAACTGATCAAACAAAGTAACCACTTTTGGAGTAAGATTACAAGTAATTGTGATTGAAAATCGAGTCTTTTTTTTTACTACTACTGAACCTAACGCTCATCAGATTATTAAAATCAAAGGGCTTTCAACCTCTTTATCTTACTCCCACGAGACGATCCCTCCAGGCAGATTAGACGAAATTGAAAAATAAGACAGAGGAGAGTCAAAAGGAGGCACCTTTCTTGGTCAACGAGGAGAAGTTCCGAGATCGAGGATACCCATTTCTCCCTCTCCGAAAATGCTGCAAGTTTCACTTTTCAGATGAATCGGTGGTGAATGAAAAACAAGTAAAAGGTACAGAAAAAGTTCGAAAGAGAGAAAAATTTTTAGAAGAAGAGTTTCAGAACTTACGTTAGCGAGGCGAGCAGCAAAGGTTCGCATGACTTATCAGAGCTTGTGATCTTCCTTCCTCTCTCGTCTTCTTCGACCACCTGTGTGTGTTGGGAATTCGAAAGAGCTTTTTTTTAATGGGCCTTTGGGCCTTTTTATTTTTCAAGTTGATACTTTTTAATGGGCCGGTTGTCTGTTTTTCCCGTTCTGTATTCTTTTGTAAACAAGTGTTGTGTTTCCCTTTCCAACAAGATATTCTTCGTTGAGTCGCATGCAAATTTTCATATTCTTCAATAAGTGATCACGCTTTTGACCATCTAAAACATAAATAAAACTTCTCAAGAAACTATACTATAAAAAGAAACTTTTATAAAGGAAAGTAACGTCTATATGGTTGTTTCCTAAGTTGTAACTCAACATCAACTCTGATTCCTTCAAGTATTTCTCATGGATAGGAGACATTTTTTGGAGGATTCATTTTTTCTTTGATAAAGACTAATTTCCTCACTACAAGAAAACAGCGGTATACTGACGGCCGTAATCGTCGGTATTTCCTCGGAATAACGTTATTCCGACGAAATACCGAAGATAAGAGTCCTCGGAAAAAAATCCTCGGAAATTTATTTTTCCTCGGAATTTCCTCGGAAATTTCTGACAAAATACTGAGGAAAGTGGATTTCCGAGGAAATTCCGAGGAACACTATATCGTCAGAAAATTCCGAGGAACATTTCATCGTCGGAAAATTCTGAGGGAATACCGAGGATTTGAGTTTCCGAGGAAATTCCGAAAAACAATTTCCTAAGACTGGTTCGTCGGTATTTCCTCGGAGTTTTCCGACGACATTTAAAAAAAAACAAATTTAAAAATAGTTTTAATAAATATAAATTGAAAATATTTAAAATTAGCTTTAATAAAGATAAATTTTAAAAATCCAAAAGATAGTTTTTAATTACAAAAAGGTTTTATAAATATATAAAAAACTTTTAATAAATAGATTATAGTTTAATAGTTACAAAAAATAGTTTTTAATCACAAAAGGTTCTTATAAATATAAAAAAAAACCTTTTAATAAATAGAATATGGTTTAATAATTACAAAAAAGTTTTTAATCACAAAAAGGTTTTATAAATATATAAAATTTTTTAATAAATAAATTATAGTTTATAATTACAAATTTAATAATTACAAAAAATAGTTTTAATCACAAAAAGGTTTTATAAATATTAAAAAAAAATTAATAAATAGAATATAGTTTAATAATTACAAAAATAGTTTCTAGTCACAAAAAAGTTTTATAAATATTAAAAACCTTTTAATAAATAGAATATAGTTTAATAATTACAAATTTAATAATTACAAAAATAGTTTTTAATCACAAAAAGGTTTTAAAAAGTATAAAAAAACTTTAATAAATAGAATATAGTTTAATAATTACAAAATTAAAAACTACAAAATAGTTTTTAATCACAAAAAGGTTTCATAAATATTAAAAATGTTTAATAAATATAGAAATGATTTTATAATTCAAAAAATATATTTTATATACAAAAAACGTTTTCATAATTATTAATTCAATATATAAAAACACAAAATTAATAAAAACTTAAAAAAAAAATCTAAACCAACTCAATACAACAAATAATCACAATCCTAACAAAAAAGCCACAATCAAACTCCCATTACACAATCCTACCAATCACCCTAACAAAAATCTATCAAAAACTTCTAAAATCATCAAATCTACTTAAAAACCTAACAAATAGAACCTAAGAGAGTGGGATAGAGTCTTTACATGATTTGTGAATGAAATTGAGGAGGAATAGAGAGGATTCGCCGGAAATCATCGTGAGAGGAGAGGGAAATCGGCAGAATTCGCAAGGGAAAGAAGAGAGAAATGGGGAAGAAGAACAGCCTCAGGTTTATAAAACCGAAACGTCCGACGGAAAATATCCCTCGGAATTTCCTCGGAAATAATTATTTTAATTTTCGCGAAATATTTGGCGGCTTCGCTTGCCCGGGTAAATGAAAATATTCCGAGGAACATCTGTCCTCAGAATTTCCTCGGAATATTCCGAGGAAATTCCGAGGAAAACATGTTTGAGGTTTCAAAATTTGTTTTTCCTCAGAATTTCCTCGGAATATTCCGAGGAAATTCCGAGGAAAACATGTTTGAGGTTTCAAAATTTGTTTTTCCTCAGAATTTCCTCAGAATATTCCGAGGAAATTCCGAGGAAAACATGTTTGGGGTTTCAAAATATCAATTTTTTTTTGCTCTATATCATTTCTTATACAAATGTAATGCATACCATTGATGATTCTTTGTATAGATGATCGTAAACCATGAAAAAACAAAATTCCAAAATGAATTGTAAGTATTCTCTTTACCGTTCATTAAAGTGTATAAGTGTTTCTCTTATGTTGTGGAGATTTCGTTCATACAATCGGAAAAGTGTTTATTATAGGTAACACATCAATTTTTGACTTCATAATCAGTTTAAAACACTTAATAAGGCTTATATAAATGTTAATCAAACTGCAAAACGTTGTTTTCGGTTAAAAAAAACCCTACTTCCTCGGAATTTCCTCGGAATATTCCGAGGAAATTCTGAGGAAAACTTGTTTTTTCTCAGAATTTCCTCAGAATATTCCGAGGAAATTCCGAGGAAAACATGTTTGGGGTTTCAAAATATCATTTTTTTTGCTCTATATCATTTCTTATACAAATGTAGTGCATATCATTGATGATTCTTTGTAAAGATGATCGTAAACCATGAAAAAACAAAATTCCAAAATGAATTGTAAGTATTCTCTTTACCGTTCATTAAAGTGTATAAGTGTTTCTCTTATGTTGTGGGGATTTCGTTCATACAATCGGAAAAGTGTTTATTATAGGTAGCACATCAATTTTTGACTTCATAATCAGTTTAAGACACTTAATAAGATTTATATAAATGTTATTCAAACCGCAAAACGTTATTTTCGGTTAAAAAAACCCTACTTCCTCGGAATTTCCTCGGAATGTTCTGAGGAAATTCTGAGGAAAACTTGTTTTTCCTCAGAATTTCCTCAGAATATTCCGAGGAAATTCCGAGGAAAACATGTTTGGGGTTTCAAAATATCATTTTTTTTTGCTTTATATCATTTCTTATACAAATGTAGTGAAATATCATTGATGATTCTTTGTAGAGATGATCGTAAACCATGAAAAAACAAAATTCCAAAATGAATTGTAAGTATTCTCTTTACCGTTCATTAAAGTGTATAAGGCTCCAAATGGTGACCAAAGGAATGTGTGGGAATAGCTAATTCCTTAGTATTCCTTATAATTTACACCATTTATAAGGAATATTTGTTACCTATTATTCTTTAACATTCCTTAAGATTTAAGGAATAAAAGATTATAGTTATTCCTTATCAAATTAGGGGAGGAAAGAATTTTCCTTTTATTTTATTCCTTTTTATTCCTTTTTTTCTATTCCTTTTATTCATTTTGTGGTTACCAGTGAAAGCCTAAGTGTTTCTCTTATGTTGTGGGGATTTCGTTCATACAATCGGAAAAGTGTTTATTATAGGTAACACATCAATTTTTGACTTCATAATCAGTTTAAGACACTTAATAAGACTTATATAAATGTTATTCAAACCGCAAAACGTTGTTTTCGGTTAAAAAAACCCTACTTCCTCGGAATTTCCTCGGAATATTCTGAGGAAATTCTGAGGAAAACTTGTTTTTCCTCAGAATTTCCTCAGAATATTCCGAGGAAATTCCGAGGAAAACATGGTTGGGGTTTCAAAATATCATTTTTTTTTTGCTCTATATCATTTCTTATACAAATGTAGTGCATATCATTGATGATTCTTTGTAGAGATGATCGTAAATCCTATTCTGAGGAATATGTTTTCCTCGGCATTTCATCAGAAAACACTGACGGATAGTGAGTTCCTCGGAATTTCCTCGGAATATTCCGAGGAAATTCCGAGGAAACACAAAATTTGTGTTTTCTCAGAATTTCCTCGGAAATTCTTCGGAATATTCCGAGGAACTCATTTTCCGTCAGAACGTCCGTCAGAATTACGCTGTTTTCTTGTAGTGCCTGTCTAAAAATGTATTAGAACACTATATTGTATATATATACCGAAATAGTAGAAAAGCTATTAATATATATTTTCTTCAATTATATGATATATATATGCTATGTGGAAAATAGAGAATAAAATTATTTGAAAGAAAAAACAAGGAGTGATGTTTGATTTATAGAGAAAAGCCGCCCCCGTGACCTAACTCTCTAAGATAATTTTTGGCACTTAGGAGAGGAGAGTGGGGCAGATGGGAATGGGGTATTGTTTTGTGCATTCTTGTTAATATCTGTTTTCAATGTTTAGTTTTGTCCTTTCAGTTCTTTCTAAAGTTTCAATTACGGTCCATGCAAATCACATCTTGGAGTTTATAACTAATGAGTTGTCTTCTAACACCCATATGTCACGAGAGATAGAGAGAGACAGAGAGACATGGACAATGCAGCATATATGCGCCAGGAAGTATATGTGGATTAAAGCCGTAAATGATAGAGGCATTACGTATCATAATTCAAATGAAAAGTTGAATCACTCCATAAGATATGTATAGTCAAGATCATTACAGTTAAATTGTATCAAAACGGGAGAAGAAATTTTTTCCCGTCTGAAACTTTTTTATTTAATAAAATTCATCAAAGACGACAACAACAAAGAAGTTAATAGAATACATAGCATCAGAAAGTTCAAAACAAGATTTTAAGAAATATATCTAAATAGTTAGAAATATGATATGACAAATGCCAGTTCAAAAAAAAAAAAATCAATGACAATCCAAAACCAAAATTAATGTGGGTTTTTGCCAATATATTGATATCATAATCTTGTCCACACTTTATTACAACATTGAAGTTTTTTTTCCTGTATCACAATGGGTTTTAGTCACATTCATTGGACAAAAAAAATCTAAATAAAAATAGATATTTCTAACTTATCAAAAAACTTACAGTAACTATTACAAAAAAAAAGTTTAGAGAAATTTTTTTTTAAATGAAAAAAAAAAAATCTTCTAAAACTGTTGAGAAAACAACAAAAATACATAATAATATCAGCAAAGAATAAGAAAAAAAATATAAGAGAAATTATATCGCAGTGCTACGGCCTACGAGAACCACCAATGCGGGACGGCTATAGTTTTTGATACCACGGATCATAGAATATAAAGTGACGTAAGTTAATGGAAATTAATTAATTAGCAAATTTAAACAAGTATATCACGAACCGTATTCCTTAAAACAATGGAAGACGTTTAGTGATCTCGTCTCACGTGGACGTGGTGTTAGTCTAAGTAACCTATGCAAGAATGTTGGACTTTCAGTTTGGTTCAAAATCGCCAAACTAATAAATATATGCATTTAGGTGTCATGGAATGATATTTGATTCGGAAGAGATACAATACATATAGAGAGAAGACAAAGGAGATTAGCTGTCACAAACACGAGACATTCTTACAATTTTATATTTTGTTTTTGTTACGGATAATACAGGAAGACAAAATGAAGAAATGACACATATAATTATTATATATTTTACTATATACTAATCAAATAAGAAAAAAGGAAAATTAGTTTATTATAGTCACTTACCCATGGTAGTTTTAATAAATTATTACGTTATTTCGAAACCACCTTTTTGTTGTGTGAAATGATTATAACAACTTGAGTACGCCATTTAAATTTAAATGTACATATGAAACTAGCAAACCAGTATACCATATTCTTTCTAAACACTCGTTGCAGCCTATATTTTAGCTAGAATTCTGAATAATTTTAGTATTTATGTATACAAAATGTGTGGTTTCAACTTTCAAGTGATTTGAACACTTGACTTTTATTCAACGTAATTTTCAACCAGTTGACATACTTCAACCCAAAAAGGCATTGTGACGTTATACCGTGATCATTTTTGTCTTCTCGGCCACTCCTCTTTTTATATCTCTCTAGTCTCTACAGTTAACCAAATTCCACATTTCTAGCAACCTCACGTGTCAGATTTGTGTTTCTTACTATATATATATATATATATATATATATATATATATATATGTAAATTATTTATTAAACTATTTGATTGGTAATGCATCATTTTTTTTGTAATGTGTTATCATTCGACTATTTTCACGGGATATTTTAATTTCCTTTCTTATATTGAGTTTCCATAGTGTGTGGATACCAAAGCCACTTCTATATATCTAAGGCTAAGCCAGAGTAAGACACGCTTAATACACATAAGTACAAATATATTTTCTTGTAGAATGTATCGGAAGAGACAGAGTCTCCTATCTGCATATGAACTTTTGATGTCCAAACTCTCTCGTTCACGTCCCTTTCTCTTAATATACGTACGCTATGGGCAACGACGCCATTTATTTCCTAAGCTTTAAAGATGTTGGAATGTATTCCAATATTATTGGGATAATGACTAGTTATTTAGTTGATTGTTGTATTTGCTAAGTCTTCCGTAAGTCTTGGAAGATTGTAACTAGTTAGATATGCTAGTAGGATATTCTCTCTGCAAAGATTGTATATATATATTGATGTAATCTCTTCCATCGAATACACAGAAATATTTTTCCAACTCTTTCTGTTCCATTATATGGTATCAGAGCCTGAATTTTTTTTCTTCTAATCTGTTATTCTCTTGAATCAACAGTTGATTGACGATGGCTGGAACTGCGACCACGAACCCGATAACGACGGAAGTGAGACGTAAGATTTCACCTTATGACCTTCACTCTGCGGATAATCCCGGAGCTGTGATTTCACATACTCTCTGTTGCGAGGAACGAACTATGATGAATGGGCGTGTGGCATCAAAACTGCACTCTCCTCTCGTAAAAAGTTTGGCTTTCTGGATGGTACGATCAAGCGACCAGAAGAGGGTGATGCTGACTTGGAAGACTGGTGGACGATTCAGGCCCTCCTGATCTCCTGGATCCGAATGACGATCGAGCCAACTCTGCGTTCGAACATCTCTCACAAAGAAGTGGCTCAGGACTTGTGGGAGCATCTGAAACGCAGATTCTCTGTGCTGAATGGACCTCGTATTCAGCAGATCAAGGCAGAATTGGCAGGTTGCAAACAGAAGGGTCTTGCGATTGAAGCCTACTTTGGTAAACTCAATCGAATTTGGGATAGCATGGCAAGCTACCGACCTCTGCGAGTTTGCAAATGTGGGAAGTGTACATGTGATCTTGGAACTCTCCAGGAGAAGGATCGCGAAGAAGACAAAGTCCATCAGTTCTTGTACGGGTTGGACGATGAGTATTTCCGTACGGTGAGATCATCTCTTGTTTCACGTACTCCTTTACAAGCAATGGAGGAGGTCTACAACATTGTACGTCAAGAAGAAGATCTTCGAACGGCGAACAAATTTGAGGAAGAAGCTTTTGTTACTGCTGTCACTGCGTTTGCTGCTCAAGCTAAAGGGCGAAACCGTGGTGATGATGGAAATAAATCCTTGTTCTGTAAGCATTGTAACCGTTCAGGACATGCTTCAGAGAGTTGCTTTGCGGTCATCGGCTATCCCGAGTGGTGGGGAGACAGACCACGAGGTAGAACGATGCAAGGAAGAGGGCGTGGGACTTCCCAAGGAGCAGGAAGAGGCCATGGCTCATCTTCTTACGCCAATGCTGCACATATTGCTAGCCCACGACAGACGGAGCAGGCAAACTATGTGGTTACTGACAAGGACCGTGATGGAGTTACTGGATTGAGTGATGTTCAGTGGAAGAATATCATGAACATACTCAATGCGACTGCTGCAAAGCATAACATCTCGTCTGATAATTTGACTGGTATGTCTCTCTCACGTTCTTGGATTCTAGATACTGGTGCAACTCATCACTTGACTGGCAAGCTAGATATCTTGAGTGACATAAGAGATATGGAACCTGTTTTGATTGTTTTGGCTGATGGAAGAGAAAGGGTATCAATAAAAGAAGGAAAAGTCAGAATAGGACAAGGACTTATGTTGAAATCAGTGTTCTATGTTGAGGGCATGCCATCTGATTTGATATCAGTCGGTCAGCTTATGGATGAAAATAGGTGTGTGGTTCAATTATCTGATCAGTTCTTGATTGTCCAGGACCGCACTACGAGGACGGTGATTGGAGCGGCTAAGAGGGAGAATGGAGCATTCCACTTACGCAGTATGGAGAGTGCAGCTTCAGCTACTACGAAGGAGGAGGAGTCCTATGAGCTGTGGCATAGGAGAATGGGACATCCTGCTGCTAAAGTTGTTTGCTCACTTCCTGTTGTCTCTACTTCAGTTTGTTCTTCTGTTCTGAATAAAGCGTGTGATGTTTGTCTCCGCGCTAAACAAACAAGATCTTGTTTTCCAGTTAGTATCAATAAAACTACCAAGGCTTTTGATATGATACACACTGAGAATTTATGGGGTCCTTACAGAACTGAATCGATGTCAGGTGCAAGATACTTTCTAACACTTGTAGATGATTATTCACGTGGGGTATGGATATACCTTTTGAAAGACAAAACTGAAGCACCAACACACTTGAAACACTTCATAGCGATGCTCTTAACACAGTTCAATGCAACAGTTAAAACCATTAGAAGTGATAACGGAACAGAGTTCTCATGTTTGCGAGAACACTTCTTACAGCTTGGAATTGTTCACGAAACTTCCTGCGTCGGCACACCGCAGCAAAACGGCAGGGTTGAAAGAAAACACCGTCATATCCTGAATGTGGCACGAGCTCTGCGATTTGAAGCCCATCTTCCTATTGATTTCTGGGGTGAGTGTATTCTGGCTGCGGGTTACTTGATTAACCGGACACCGAGCTCTGTTCTAGGCGGAGTTACTCCATATGAGAAGATACATAACAAACCTCCTTCATATGATCATCTCAGAGTATTTGGAAGCTTGTGTTATGCTCACAATCAGACAACTAAGGGAGATAAGTTTGCAGCAAGAAGTAATCGATGTGTGTTCATGGGTTATCCGTATGGTAAAAAGGGCTGGAAATTGTTTGATTTGGAGAAGCAAGAATTTTGTATTTCCAGAGATGTGATATTCTGTGAGAAAGAGTTTCCCTATGCAAAACTCACACCAACGGAAGAATCAGAAGCTCCACGACTGTGGGAATCTCTTAATGGCAACGAAGCTTGTGAGGAAGAAGAAGATACGCAGATTTTGAACAATTTGCCTGTTGGGCCTAGCCTTGGAGAAACTTCAAATGCTGATATTGATCCATCTCCAAATAGGCCCATTAGTGCAAACATGCCTGACCCGGCCTAAACGACAACTCAGTCTTCGTCTTCTTCTTCGCAGCCGACGACAACTGCGACTTCAGACCAAAATTTGGCCGACAATCAAGAAACACAGCTAGGGAGGGGTCATCGTCGACGTGTTCCACCAGTCACCCTCAAGAACTATGTTACAAATTCGGCTCAAGCTCGTGTTCTCTCCAATTCGACGAAAGGAGCAGAGTTATTGTATCCCATCTCCAAATACATGGGCTTTGGACGCTTCTCAGCAAGACATACAGCGTATCAAGTTACCACGAGCAAGATAACTCCTCCAAGAACATATAATCAGGCGGTTTTGGATGAAAGGTTCAGAAACGCAATGGGTACAGAAGTAGAAGCTCTTGAAGAGAACAGAACCTGGGATGTAGTCGATTTGCCTCCTGGAAAACGAGCCATCGGATGCAAGTGGGTGTATACTGTGAAGTACAGGGCAGATGGAACTATAGAGAGATTCAAAGCGCGCCTGGTAGCTCTTGGGAACAAACAAGTAGAAGGGGTTGACTACAAAGAGACGTTTGCTCCGGTCGCTAAAATGGGAACAGTTTGATTATTCTTGGATGTAGCTACGAAAAGAGGTTGGGATGTCCATCAAATGGATGTCCACAATGCTTTTTTACATGGAGACCTAACTGAAGAGGTCTATATGAAGCTCCCACCGGGGTTCAAGTCTACCGATCCGACGAAAGTCTGCCGTTTGAGGAAGTCCCTCTATGGACTGAGACAAGCTCCACGATGCTGGTTCGCGAAATTGACTACTGCTCTCAAGGGTTATGGCTTTCAGCAGTGTCGGTCTGATTACTCTTTATTTACGTACGTCAAATGCAAGACTCAGATGCAAATTTTGATCTACGTAGACGACCTCATCATTACTGGTAACAAACCTGCTGCAGTGGAGTTCTTTAAAACATATCTGGCCTCTTGTTTTAAAATGAAGGACTTGGGTTTACTACGTTACTTTCTGGGCATCGAGGTGGCGAGGAACAAGACTGGCATGTATCTAACTCAGAGGAAGTATGCGCTTGAGATCATTGAAGATATGGGTCTTCTGAATTCAAAGCCTGCAATGTTTCCAGTTGAACAAAATCATAAATTGGCTTTGTCAAAGTCGATGCTTCTGCCTAATCCACAGAAGTACAGGCGTTTGGTGGGGAGATTGATATATTTGGGTGTCACCAGGCCGGACTTGGCTTACTCAGTTCATGTGCTCTCACAATTTATGCAAGCTCCACGCGAAGATCATTGGCAGGCTGCATTGAGGGTGGTTCGGTACTTAAAAGGAAGTCCAGGACAAGGATTGTTCCTCCGTGCCAATGATTCTTTACAGATTACGGGATGGTCAGACTCAACTGGGCTGGTTGTCCACTGACTAGAAGGTCAGTAACTGGTTATTTTGTTCAACTTGGAAGCTCTCCAATTTCATGGAAAACGAAGAAGCAACCTACTGTGAGTTTATCGTCTGCAGAGGCAGAGTATCGAGCTCTTGCTTATCTAACGAAGGAGTTAATATGGCTGAAGAGAATACTACAAGCATTGGGTATACAACATGATCAACCGATGACACTAAACTGTGACAGCAAGGCGGCCTTACATATTGGTAACAATCATGTCTTTCATGAAAGAACAAAATACATAGAGTTGGATTGCCATTTTGTTAGGGATGAGATTATTACTGGCACTATAGCAACGTTTCATGTATCTACTCAGTCACAGTTAGCTGATGTTTTTACAAAAGCTCTTGGTCGGACAGTGTTTGAAGGATTCAAAACCAAGTTGGGCATCAAGGATTTGTATGCTCCAACGTGAGGGAGGGTGTTGGAATGTATTCCGATATTATTGGGATAATGACTAGTTGTTTAGTTGATTGTTGTATTTGCTAACTCTTCCGTAAGTTTTGGAAGATTGTAACTAGTTAGATATGCTAGTAGGATATTCTCTATATATTGATGTAATCTCTTCCATCGAATACACAGAAATATTTTCCCAACTCTCTCTGTTCCATTATAAAAGATTAATAGGTTTATTTTAAAAAGAAAATTGTATTGTCAAATTATGCATGTGAATACGAATGTACTTCCCGAAGTGAAAGTCACGTGAGTGCCATTTCTTTGGCAAATACAAGCAATTAAATTCCTAGATATCTTTCGTATCTAATTAAAAACTAACAAATAAAGAGTAGAAATCAGACTGTAAAACTAGAAGAATATGAGAAATAGTAGGATATCGATGAGGCTATATGATAAGAAAGGGCTTGTCTATTGTGTAGAGTGTTATTTTGTGATGATATGATTAATCGGTACACATGTGACATGTGAATTGATGGGTACTTTTATATGTCCTGGTGGAATAAATAGATAATTCCATATATTCGACTGATCACATTTCTTATGATATCTATGCGCTTACATGCATGCATACGGATATGCCTCCTGTACAGTTTTGAATGTTATAAAATGGCATGTGAAGTAATCAAGAACTTTGTGTACTTAATATGATAAATCTTTGCTGCTTTCCTAACGTAAATCCAATTTATTTTTTTTTTCTATCTAAATTGTCGTATTCAGCTCTCTTTTTTTTTTGCTAAACTGTAAATATCATATATGATGAGAAGAGATTATAAAGGTAGACTCTTAGGTCCGAACCAACTTGGCAAAAAGAAAGAAAAAACAAGAAGGTTCATCACAGAATACAAGAGACAATGGACAAGAGACTAGAAACTAGAGACTAGCGCAGCCACTTAGCCATCAGAGTAGCAAAGCTTTTCTTCTCCCTCCTGGAAGAGATAATGTTTCTCAACTCTCTGTCCACAAAAATAAAAACAGCAGCAGCCGAGACAGAAATATGATTGTGGATCATATTGTTCCGCTGTTTCCAGAGTTGAAAAACTATCGTTTGTGCAACGAGCTTCCTTAACAGAGAAAGACTTTTGGAGCGAGGCTGTCGTATCCAGGAGAGCAGCTCCGCCCAACTAGTGAATGGCGAGGTGGGAGGGTTGCATCTAGCGAAGACCTCACTCCAAACGTCAAGGCTGTAGGCGCATGACAGGAACAGGTGATCACGGGTTTCCATTGCGTTTGAGCAGAAGGCACAAAGGGGCGAGATTTGCATACCCCAGCCCGCAAGTCTTGCCCTCGTTGGCAGCTTATCATAGTTCGCCGTCCACATGGTGAAAACATGTTTGGGAAGCGCTCCTTTGAACAAGACCACATCATGCCAATCTTTGACCTCCATCTTCGGTCTCAAAGCTTCCCACGTACTGAAAGAGCTGAAAATAGGAACAGAGGAATCACTAGCAAGCCATTCATAACCATCATCAATATCAAGAGAAAGAGGAAGGGTGACCTCCATATTCGGCTCTCTTTTATACTAATTGTGCTTGAATTAATCCGTGTGACAAAAAGTATTACATGCATCATAACTATATGGTCTTTGTAGTATTTTACAATTATAAAATGAAAAGTAGTAGGTTCATGATCTTGCATTGGTGCTCGTTGAGAACTGGGTGTATGTTTCATCGATGCATGCACGTTTGTGAGGTTCATATACGTAATACGTCATACGTGTATAATTATTATATATAACCACTAATTAGATGGTGGATAGTGAAGAGTGATGAGGGAACTCATAAAGATACCCGTGAGGAGTGTTTGGAGGCATTCCAAAATCACAACTAACGTTCTTCTGTTTGCTTTTATCCTCACCTTTCACTCCTTTTGATACTCTCATATACTCCTACTGTTTCAATATAGATGAAATTTTAGAAATAATATTTTGTTTTAATTTACATAAAATTTAAAGTTTTAAGATCAATTTTAATTTTATTAGAAATTGTTCAACCAAATATTAGATTTTACAGTTTTTTTATAATTAACTGATTTTGAAATTATATCTTTAAAATGTTTTTTACGAAAATGTAACTTTTGTAATCTTTGTACAATAAAACAAAACATCAAATATTATGAAAATAAGAGAGTATTTATGTATTATATATATATATATATATATGTATATTTACAGCTCTATTCCTTCCCCCATTATGAGCTCATGGTTCCCTTCTTCGTTTCTATTTTGCCTTCTCCACATTTCTGGAAACCTTATATACTCACGAATCACTCCCGCACAAATGTATACAAGACTTTAAAGAGAGGTCGCCATCAAGATCAATTAAGACGAGACATGGACGATGAATGTAGATTGTAAGCATAATTAGTGCTCACTAGAATTGGACCCTTGTAGCACAAATACACTTGAACCACTTTTCTCGATTCCTTACCAGCCTTAAGAAATGAAGAAGAAGAGATCCCTATCCCAACAAGATAATCTTTTAGCGCGCAGTTTAACAGTTCATGATTGGAAGTTATGTCTTATAACGTACGGCTGTATCTTCGTTTATTTATGAAATTCAAATGTATATACGCCACAAGCAGAATGGTTTCCACTAGCTTATCACCGCTTAGGTAAAAACATTGATAACTTATTTTATTTTAATGTAAGAAACAACGAAAATAAAATACAATATAATGGACAAAATAAAATAGAATTGAAGAAAATATAATAGAATAGCATACTTATAAATTAATATATTTCTGTTAGTTAATTTTTGAAGGCATATAAAATGTAAAATATTTTTGCATATAAAGACTAGATCCGCTTTCAACAAAAATAATTCTTAAAATATCTATATTAATATTAATATTTATCGCCTCTAATATATATTAACATTGGATATGCTTTCTAGTTCAACAATATTAATATTTATGGGCCCTTTAAATTTTATGTATGGGAGATGGTTTTCTCTTCTTGTAAAGAAAAAAATAAGTACTGCGCTACATCTTGAAGGTCATGTTGACTGAGTGTAATCCTATCTTTACTTTATGATCGCTTCAAGTTAGTTCAAAGTTTATCAATGATTGTTTCTAAGTTTTTTTTGTGCACCACGTTCTAAGTTTTCTAACGTAAGTACTGTATATATAAATAATAATATAATATGGAAAACCGTGTAACTAGACATAGAGGCAATCAAGTAATTCACGAGATACCAAAAGGATTTGTCCGTATGTATCACATTGTGTAGTGACGAAGAGATCATCATACTATAAAGTAGACATGTGTGAGACTAGAGGATTCTATAAACACTTGAGAAAATCAGATCTCTAATTCCATTACATATCTTACTCTCTATATATACAGAAAAGAAACCGAAGAGGGGAAGAAGCTAAAGCATCGAAGAATATGGTTTCGAAGGAATACAAGAGAGATTCCTCTCTGCGTGAGAAGTTTCAATTGCTTCGCTCAATCACTAACTCACATGCTGTAATTAGATTCCACCACTCTCTTTTTAACTTTGTTTCTCTGTTGATATAATTCGATTTCTTCTTTATTCATAAACCAATTTAGTCGTACAACTTATATTATGTATCATAAATCATGAATATTCCATTGATCATATAATTCAAATATATATACGCCAATATATCCGTGATCTCTATCTCTGTTTCTTTCATTACAGATTAAGTCTACTCATTTTCAATGTATAGCATAAGTTTTTTTGTTTTGTCTGGTACATGGATTGAATCTCAATTTTAACTAATCCAATTAGTGATATGTTATTTAAGATTTTTTTTCTTTGTGTCTCTTCAGTTTATAGTTACTTGAATCCTTCCTGACCATAATGAACATACATATTTATAACAAGATACATTAAATTAAGAGCCCAATAATGATAATGAAATGGGAATTTTCTCGGACTAACCTGTACTTGTAGAATCCAAACTCAACCATACTACTGATACCGTACATTTTTTCAGGATAGCGAAACATCGATCTTAGAGGATGCATCAAAATATATCAAAAATCTTGAGCATAAAGTCGAAAATATCAACAATGAGACCACGTCTGAGCAATATTTCTGTGATCCTACCGATCCTATGGTATATAAACATATATCCTTAGAGTTTTTGATGCATAATACGTTAAGAAGCTTCAGTTGATTTTGGGGTTTATACTGATGATAGGTTACAGTGGACACCCTAGAGAAGGGATTCATGATAAAGATAATGTCAGGTAAGAATGAGCCAGGCATGTTGGTCTGTGTTCTTGAAGCCTTTGAAGATCTTGGACTTGAGGTTGTTGAAGCTAGGGTTTCATGTACGGACTCATTTAGCTTGCATGCCATTGGAATATCAAATGTATACACACTAATCCCGCCTCATCATTAAATACTACTCAATTATATATTCATTATATTTATCATTAATGATTTATGGATTATAATTTCTATCTAATTTGAACAACTCCCAGAATGATGATGGTGAAAGCATGGATGCTGAAGCAGTGAAACAGGCAGTTGCAGTAGCAGTCAGGACCTGTAGTGATAGCCATGATCCAAGAGAGTAAAGACGGATCAAGTATTCATGATTATCTCTCCCTCTCTCTCTCTCTATATATATATATATTTGTTTGACCTAAAAAGGGTTCTTAGTTAGACATATGATCAAGGAAAAGTTCAATTGTATGTCTCTCTAATTAATCAAATGTCTAAAGTAAATTTCTTTGGGATCAAGTTAGTAATTTCATCACTAAATAATTATGATATCTTGATCAAAATAAACAATCAGAACTCAGGACACTATTCTGTCGTTTCTTCAAAAATAATTGTAAATAATAAACTTTTTTTTTTTGTAAATGAATGGACGAATTAGTGATTCGAATGGCAAAGGAACGTAGAATCGGCCAATATAGCGACAGTACTACATCAATCAAACTGTGCATGAAGGATGATTGGGATAAACAAATTCGGTATGAGTAAATATGAATTCAATTTATACAGAAGCATATATTGATTACTTGATGATCTCGATGCTTACTCTAATATAGCTTCTTTTGCCATCATTCATTTTTAACTTGCATCCCAAAAGAATAAAAGTTGTCGTACGAACGTGAATGTGTACAATACAACGACGGCAGATCAGTAAAGTCATAGAATTTGCTATATGGAGCTTGGAGGATTACGAACAGCTATAAACAATAAAACATACAAAAGTTTTTTTTTTTTTTGAAAAAGGATAAAAACATACAAAAGTTTATTACACTGTTTTTATATCTCACTAAGTTAGTCACGTCTCTTGTTTCTCGTTTCCATCAAGAACGCCCTAGTAATTTGAACGCATAAATGCTGGTTTTTCTGAGAAAATTCTTCGTATTTGTCTGTGAAAACAATGTCGTCCATGTTTCGCACCACGAACCCTAGAGCAGCTTCCTTCAAGGTCTTGCTCGAACCAAGATCCGAGACATCAAGAACATCAAGAACGCTAGATATTTCCAAGGAACTAAGCATATGCTGCTCGCAGAACTCTTGCAAGTAATGAATCATATACTTATCGGCTGCAACAAACAAGGCATATACATGCTTCTCCAACTTGTCTGAAGCCAATGTGCCGGTGTATAGAAACTCCAAGAGAGCTTGAAGTTCCTCTAAGTTTAGTTCTTGGAGTGTTATGGATTCTGGAGCAGTTTTGCATTCGTCTGAATCTAAAATATTCTTAAAGATCTCGGATTTTGAAGCCTATAGCACACAAAATTTTCATATAGATGTAAAGCCTTAATTGAAAAACAAACTGAAACAGATGGCATTATTTGTGCTAACATATTTATATCCTTTTTCTTTAATAAAAAATATTATTTTTATTGATTTTAAAGAAAACAACCATATAAAACACTAGTAAGTTTTTATTAAAGCCATATAAACTATGGTTTGATGTGAATGGAAGATAACACATTTATATATATAACCTATAAACGTATAGAAAACCCACAAGTCCCACACAAAAACAAAACTAATATATCCATCCATATATATATATATATAAGAAACAGAGCTAGAGGTCATTGAATTTACCAACAAAGCTCTATGTGCAGGAACAGGAGGTCCATCATCGCCAGGTTTTAGAAGAATATCAGTATGAAGCTCTTCTTTGAATCCCGAAACAAAGCTACTCAAGAAGACTATTCTCTTCTTCTGTTCCTCTTCAGTTTCTTTCATGTTTTGCATCCATTTGATCACTTTTTGTAATGGTTGCGGCTGGAATATAACATATGAAACAGACAAATTGATGTATTTTGATGAACATAAACTTTGATAACTTTAAAAAAATATATGTGAGGATAAGTATACGAAGCGTACCTCACGAGAAAACAAAGGAGAAGAAAAAAGAGAGGAGCCATTGTTGACGGTGGAATTCTCGGTCAATTTAACATGATCTTGAACTTCGTTCGAGCCCTCAAGCTTCTTGAGCAACGACATAATGGTTCGAGCTCCGTCGTAGCATGATCCGCATATCGTGTTTCTCGGTGGTCGTAGAATAGAGGGCATTGTGGTGCAAATTGAGCAATCCATTTTGTGTTTCTTTTTTGGATTAAACTTGAGAATATGAAGAAGATAAACAGAGGGAGGGAGATGATGGACGAGCAGTTTCTTGCTTTGAACTCAAGTTGTTAAAATATTGTTCAAAAGTTGGTTAGAGATGGCTACGTTCTTGAAAACATTTTTATATATATATATTTCATTGATAAATCAACTCGAAACATGATTGTTTCCGTAAAGAGTTGTTGAGCATAATTTAACAAATAAAACAACAAAAAATGAAATGATTAAGCCATGAAGGAATCTTTTTGGGGAGGAGTTGTATGGTTGGAACATGGAACCTTCATTAGATATTATAAAATATTAATTAATTATCATGGATAATAACATTATTCTTACGTACTTATTCATTTATTTGTATGCTGGATATGCTTCTTATGTACATGACCAACGATGCGTTGATTAATGAACAATTAATTAGAAAGGAAATAAGAATGTGGAGGTTTGAGATATGATAGCTTCAAAAGCTAAAAGACTTAAAAGTTGGGAAAAGGAAAAAGACTTTCCAACCATTCAACAGCAAATCTGTGTAGTGTAAGCACGTTGTTCCATCATCTATAGTGTCAATGTTAATTTAATTTTTTGGTAAAATAATTAACTCATAAATTTTGTTAAAAGATGATTTTAAAGTGTGCTTTCCGAGTCTTAGCACAACTTTATGTAACTTTAAAGCCACGTCTAGAAAAACAAACATGGTGCGATTGATTTTGGGCTGGTACAAAACCCAACCTCAATCCTCTCATATAAACGTTTCAGTTTAAACTTTAAACATAACATTCTGGCTCTTCTTTTTGGAATTGTTGGAATTTCGAGATTTAAATTGACATATTGTTCTGCTTCACTTGTGTTTCAAGTTTCCTCTTTCCTTTCAATTTTTCATATGTATTTATAAATGGTATCCCTTTTGAAGAAAAAAAACATTCTGGCTCATCTTATAATTGTCTCTGAGTATGGGCTTTTTGCATGGATTAAGTTAATAATAAGTCCATAATCTAAAGATTCCCGCAGTGTTTTATCAGCTAAAAAGTTAAAACTTATAATAAAAGAAGTTGGAACAACATGGGTCTCCAACATCTTGTTTTCAATAGTAGAAAAGTATTAGGTACATAGAGAAACCATAAAGCTCTTAGTTCTTACAACAACAAACAAGCCAAAGATAATAGAAGTACTGGAAATACGGATAAGAAGCCTCACTGTCATCTTTTGTATTTAAACTTGTGATGGCTTAGTCTCAGCTTCAGCGAGTTTTGGCTCAACATCAGCCGTTGCATCAACCTTAGCCTCAGTCTTAGTCTCAGTCTCGGTTTTACTCTCAGTCGCAGCCTCAGCCTCCACAGGCCAGTAAGAAGTCTTCTTTCCAGTCTTTGAAACCGTTTGAAAAACTGCTTCAGGTTCAACATTACCTTTCACTGTCACCTTTTGCTCCTTTATATCAATGTCAAAAGACTCAACCCCTGAGATTGTTTTTATGAATCCATTAGTCAGCGAATTACAAGGCATAAAAATAAAAATGACTAATAGAAAAGTATCTAAGAAAATGAAAAAGAAAAAAAAAGATTAGAGGGTTAAAATACCTTCCATTTTCCCCAAGACTCTATTGACGGCACCAACGCAGCCTTGGCATGACATACCAACTTTGAGGACAACGGTCTGCATTTATTAGGCATTTTAATTCAAAGTTTACAACCAAAATCCATATATATCAACAGGTAATTTTATATCTAAATCAACAATTAGTCCCAAACAATTTAGCATTCTTTGGAAACAACACTAATGGACGTGCATGCTTTTTTGTGATCATTGGCTCTTCAAAACATTAATTTATCTATCTATAGCCAAGAAGAACCAGACGTATAAAAACAGATGTAATTACCTGAGACATGGCTACAATTAGATGAAACTAGCCGAAAAGCTTTGAGATTGATGATCGGAATTAGATAATGAGATCTTTGTAATTTGTTGAATGAGAAGAGATGGTGTGTTCTTGATAATTTATAGCAACGCAAATCCTCAGAGTAGGAGTTAGCGTGAAGGAAACGAACGCATTATTCCAATGAATGCCCATACCATATTCCAATAAAATAAAAAAATATTAGGAAGGTTAGTTATACCAGATGTGGAAAAAGCATACCAACTTTAAATCCACTAACGAAATGTACAAGTACAAAGGAATAAAGCACTGTTGCGAGGTCTTCTTGTACTACACATTCTTTTGTTGTAGTACCAAGTACTTAATTACCTCTTTTACATTTTATATGGGTTCCTTCAAAAGTTACATTCTACTTTAAGTTACAAAAAGAAAACTTTACATTCTATGTTGGTTTGCTCACTAGTCACACACTTACATGTCGGTTTTGGATAGTATTGGTTGATGCGCAGACTAAACTGTTCTATTGAATTTCGGAGTAGATAAAAACACAAGGCGAACAAATATCTTACAAGTTTGCTTAATTTGCTCTTACTCTTTCTATTTGTCGACTATAGTCATTCTTACTGTCGCTAAAAGTATTGGATGTTGTTCTTGTAACATCTCGAGTTGTGATATGTGAAAAAAAATTAAGAGAATTGATTTGGTTATCTATATCATTAAAATCGACTTACATTTTCCGTCATACATTCGTATAGAATTCTAGAGTTAAGCGTGTTTGGGTTGTAGTAATGAAAGAATTGATGACCTATCATAAGTAATTGGCGATACCATGCAAATGAAGCTAAAACACGGAAAAATATCATGTGGTGATTACAAGGTCAATAAACGACAATTTTGAGTCGTGGAAATTTACGGACCGACTATTAAAACGGGATGGAATCCACAGACTGAGAAAACAGGTGTGTGTGGCCCATCATGTAAAAGCGTCATAGATCTCTTATAGGCTAATTTACAATTCTAAATAGTACATACTTAGGTATTTTATTGGAAGGTTTTTTGATTAATAATGAAATCTAAAGTTTTTATACTAGCTAAATTTCGGACGGATTCCTAAAAGTATTTATTGTTATATAATAGTAATGTAAAGATTTACAACATGGTAAAATATTTATTCTGATTTCATAGTTTAAAAGTAAAAAAAAAAATATCATAAATATGATATAATAAAAACGATTTATCATTAAGGATGGTAAAAAATAATTGTTGTTAAATAGTTCATGATTGAAAGTTCTTTTGGTCCAGTGGTTTAACTAAAAGTTTATTAATGATTATACACTAACAAGTTTGGATTTCGAGTCTCAGTGAAAACGGAATTATGCGAATTAATAGAGAGAAGGCTTACAAGAGATTTGCAGCATGGCTTAAGGAATACCGTTAAACGTAGATTCGATAGGACGATTCAGATAATATAGTCAAGTATAAATCTTCATAAGACATGTAGAATTGTCGATCGTGGAATTGTCAGTAATATTTTCGTAGTCTGTAATAACATAATTTCGGCATTAAAAAAAGTAGTTCATACTTCCAAATACAACATGTAATTCGTTTTTTTCATCCTGGCGGTTAAGATAATTAATTAATACATCGCTTATAGTAGAAGAAAAAACTAAAATGTTTTTTATAATGTCAATGCAACTTAAAAGGACCCTTTTTGGGATAGATCATACTACAAAAGGCATCGATTTTAAATGATTTGTGTCAGTGATCACTAGGCCCACTAAGAATTTACCAAATTGGGCCCATAAATCCACTTCTGTAGTCTCTTCTTCCTTCCTCAGAACTCTTCTCCTTCCCAATATCCACACACTCTAACCTACCTTCCCGCCAATCTCCTCCCCCCTCCAAAACCCTCAGGTAAACCCTCAGATTCCTAACTCACCGGAGAAAACATGGAACCCCGTCGCCCCGTCGCACGAAAACTACAGAGAAAACCCCTCGGAGACTGCACCAACACCATCTCCCGAACCAGAACCACCCAACGACAGTCATCTTCTTCTTCCTCCTCCGTCAAATTCGCGAATCCGAGCCTCACTTCTTCTCTCAAGAGGTTAGTACATCAGACCTCTCTCAAGGAGAAGAAACACAACGACGTCGTCGTCGTCGTCGATGACTCGAAATCTCGCCCCGTAACCGCTCCCAAGCCTCTTTCCACGAGCGTAAGGGCGGTAACTCGCCGTATCTCCGCCGATCTCCGTTTTCCGGCCGCCGCGCCTTCTCGTCATTCTCCGAAACCCAAAGATGTCGACGAATCGGAGGCTGCTCCCGCGCTCGCGAGGGCCGTGACTCGCCGTGTGTCTACCACCGATCTGGATTCTCCGGCGGCCTCCGCGCCTCCTCGTCGCCAAAACTCGCGCTCCGTCGAGGGTAAGTTGTTTTCACCTGCTATGGATTTGGAGTGTAGGCATATCGATTTTCAATCTAATTTCAGTGGAATTGAGTTTGTGCGAAACTCTAGGGTTGTTTTCAATTGAATCAGTGATTTTGCTTTATGGGTTGTTTAAGAGGTTTTGCTTATGCTTTAGGCGTTGGTGGTGGTGACAAGGAGGTTGCTGAGCCTTACTCTGTTTACACGGCTAGAAGGAAGGCTGCTTCTGGGAGGAAAAGGAGTAACGACGCAGCTTCTTCCTCTAGTGCACTGGTGATATCAAGCCCTGGGTATGAAACTCAATTCAATGATATGTGAATTTATGACGATTAATGGTAGCCGTGGACATATGGAGTCACTATAGAACCATCATAGTACTTGCTACTTAATTTGATGATGTTGTTAAGAATCTAGGTGATGGAACAGAACTTGTATAAGTGGTCAAGGTTCTATCATGTACATCGAACTTGTTTAGCGTTTTTTTGGCCTATGTAAGACTCAACCATGTGTTTTGTTTTAGTAAGTTTTCTTGAAATGTGTATCACAGGAAGAAAAGACGTCAAGCAAATGAAAACACAGTCAAGCCCTCGAAAGTGGCTCCCATAAAGGTGGTGAATTCAGGAAAGCTCCCTAGCTTTTATGAACTTATCACAAGTGTAATGTGTTTCTGTGTTGCTCACATCTCTCTGTGGGAAAATAGTTTTTATCTGTGCCTATTGTTTTGTTTTGCTAATGTATATTAGTGCATCTTATGTTTCAACAATGTTTTGTCATCATTCCTGAAACAAGGGTTGGTAGATGGATGCCTAGTATGTCAATTGCGTTTATATTCTTCTCTTTATTTTAAAAAAGTGGACTTAGTATTTTCTCATTAGGTTACTCTGTTTAATGAGATATAGTTTGTATCCATTTGAGGAGCCTTCCAAGTTTTCTCTAGTCTCTAATTTCTAATTATGTATATATGGTTACATTCTTGACAGAGGCAGCGAACAACAAAGCGTGAGGAAGATAATGTGGCTCATGGAGTTTCTCAGGACTATATCGAGAAGCAGAGAGCTTACTTCGCAGAGATCGATGCATTTAAGCTGGCAGAAGAAGAGGTATCTAGTAGCGACTTAGACTAAGTAAGAAGTGATAAACTATCTTAAGGATATCCATGACACACCTTAACACGTTCGTTCGTTCGTTCATCACTGTATAGCTAAGGTCTCTCTGCTCACAGAAAATGTTTCACTCTTCTATCTCTTAAATACCCACGACATGCCAATATCAGTTTATAATCTTTGTCTTGGGAGAACTTTATTGGTTCTAGACAGATATGCAATGAAAAATGCCAGTTTACACTTTACAACACAAGCTTTATAGATATATATACACATCATATTATATTCATACATCAAAGCATTATAACACTTTCTCTGTTCAAAGAGGCAAAGCAGCACATAGAACGTGATCAAGAACACAACAGACTCGCATAATCAAGCTTTGTTCACCTCGCCGGATCCATGTCTAGAACCAGAGAACAGAGCTCTCTTCATACTCCCCATTGATGAACTAAACCCTTTTCTTCCACCATTGGAGTAACACAGAGTCGAGGTCGGCGACGACGCAAGCTCGTGATCTTTGTAACTAGCGTACATAACCTGTGATTTGTTACCATGACTCACTGGTTTTCTCGACGAATGTGGCGGCGAGGAGGAAAGGGAAGATGAAGAAGACGTAGACGTAGACGTAGACGACCACGAATTCGATGGCCCTGAAGAGACATGGTTGGTCGTCTTCTTGCTACTGTTACTGCCCCTCCTGAGATCATGGAACAGAGACATCGACAGGATTCTAGTTAGTTTTGTTCTCACCTTGGTCTGTGACGTCTGTCTCTTTGGCGTCGACATAACCTCGGATGAGTAATACGACGGAGGCGGCGTGAGAGGCTGAGCAAAAGAGCAATCGGGAAAGTGGTTGTGTTTTGGTGTGCCTGGCCTTGACTCCCACGTGAATGGTATAGAGGCTCCGCCGTAGTAGGAGGATCTATCTTCTTCGTGATCCTCATACTCCATATCATCTCTCACTCTTCCCGACATCTTTAAACAAACTCTCTGTTTGTGTTGTGGTCTCTTATGTCTTTTGAGTCGGGTTCTTGTCGGAATTTAAGTACGACAACGGAAACAAGAAGTTAAGGGAGAGGATCTCACAGAACACGAAAGTAAAGGGAGAGGAACTACTTGTAGAATAGTCTTCTTTGCATGGTTGTAAGTGTTGATATTTATCGTGGTTTGATTTTGTTGCTATTAAATTATTTCGGATTTTTCTATTGGAAAAATATTCATATGGATGAGCATATTACATGTAGGCCAAGAAACGATATCTCGAAATAACACAGAAGCCAAGAAATGGTTAGAAAATAAATGAAAGGTGGCTATCAGACTGTTGGACGTGTATGCATTACTTAATGCTTCCCCATTAACTATGGGAGAGACGTGGAGATCACATTATTTGTAATGGTTCAAAGCTTATATTCGTTGCTTAGGGTTTTAATACTTAGTATTAAATGCTTGCCTTATATATATTTTCCCTCATTTGACGTTATACCTGGTGTTCTTGTTATTAAGGAAATAATGATTTCACGAGCTAATCCGCACGTTTAAACTATAGAAGACATGGAGACTTCACACCTACTAAAGTTTTAAGACCTTGTTTGTCGTAATAAGGAACTAATCAGACCAAAAGTTATGGTATGTTTATATCCAAAAAGATATGTAGGCACATAACATACATCATAACATAAATTAGTCGGAGACTAGGATTGTGTGTGTGTCAATGTATATGAAAAGATTATATATTTTTTTTCTTTTTTTTTTTGTAAACTGAAAAGATTATATATATGTGTGTGTATATACTCTGTTAACCGACAAATGTTTTTTATACATTTTGTTAATGATATAGTAGTGATCGACCACCATCTCTTATATATTTAAGAAGTTTTTGCTTTATTTTATAAAACATTTTACAAATTTCTATGAACAGTTTAATTTTATTTGAAATTTTAACTTTAAGTTGAAATTTGAAGTCTTGTTTATAATCAATATAAATGTATTTCAACTTGATATTCTATCTTAAGAAAGCACTTCTAAAATTTTTGCGTTTTGAGTGAAGAGTAATGCATGTTAACTTGCTTTAGTTTATTAACCATGAAAAAGTTGGTTTATTTAAAAGATTTTTGTAATGGGTTAATACCTTGTATGTGAAGAGACTAATCTATCAAGAAATAAATGTTAGAAAAAGATTTCCAACTCATTTTGTCTTATTATTATAAAATTCTGCGTACATTAATCTGTTTTTTTTTAAGAATCTTTAATTTGTGACGAAGCCTACTTAATTCATTTAAATCTTAAGTGTTTGTGCCCAACTTTTACTATGACAATGAACAAGACTTTAAACTACGATACCAGTAGAGAGTGGTTGGCAACTGGTAAGTCCCAGGTCCCAGCATTAGTTAACTGAGAAACTGTTTTTGTCGGTTCTAATTTCTGTTGGAATATATACACGTATGCGGAAAAAGAAATAGAAACGTGATGGAGGGTGATTAATGATTAAGTGGCGATGATGAATCTTCACCCGTTAGATGGAAGAAGAGGAAGACGGTTGAGGCCGTATATAATTTATTGAAGGTATTGATCGTATATTCGTATCTGTACGTGGTCCATTCTCCTCCTAATCAGACTGTGCATGCTTTAATTAGATGGAAAAATATGGCCACAATCTCTCTTTTTAATAATGAAATGTCTACAAAGTTTTTTTATTCAAAAAACTTTGTAGACATCTAATCTATTAATTTAGGGTTCTATTTTTATCTACTATTAACAAGTCATAGTAGGACCACTTAAAGAATTAGTCAATATGACATATTTGATTATTTGTATTAACAATAAACCAACTATAAATATATTAACAATAAACCAACTATAAATTTGATTTTTTTTAATTATAATAAAATCTATTGAGAAAGAATCTAACAAAATCTTAGTTTAAAATTTAAATATTTTTTTATAAATAACACATTAATATATTTCGAAATTAGTAATATAATATTATTATAAGTAAATTTAACTAAAACTTATTATAAAAAGAAAATAAAAAAATTCTTTATACTAACTTTTTTATAGATTCTATGATATATTCCGTATTATATAAAAATAGAAGTGCTATATGAATTAAATATTAAAAATATATTAAATAGGTAAATTAACAAAAAAATTTATTTTATTTTTTAACTTAAATAAATTATTGATCATCATTATAATGGATTAAACTTCGAAAACTATATAATACTTTTATATTAAAATAAATGTATTAACATAAGTTAAAATTTTATATTTACAGCCATACATTATCTTTTTATTTATTTTGAAACTATTAGCAATATATTGCTTAAAAATGTTTATATACAAAAATATAATAGTATATAATAACCTTTAGTTCATATACTATTTAAAAATATGTTATTAGTAAAATATGAAATTTCAGTAATTCATTTAAAATATTAGTGACAAAAATCAAATTTTAATTATAAATTTTATTTTATTTTAATTGTAACAAAATTTGTTGATAAAAAAATTAAAAATATCACCAAAAATTCAAATATTTTATAAAATGATACAGTAATGTAGTACCAAAACAAATTCAAAATTCATGTATTATTCCAAACTCAAATAGTTGTGTAATTTTCCAAAGTTGTCTCGAAAAAATATATTATTTTGAAAATAAATATTCAAACTCAAAATGATAATATTTCAAATTTTACAAAAGACAAAATCATGGATAATAAAGATTAACTTTTTGAAATGTACCTGAAAAAAACTAACTATATATGTTGTAAAAATTTAAAGTAACCTAATGTTTTGACGTCTTAATTTAAAAAAAAATAGAACTTAATATCATAACATGCAAAACAAATATCCTATATAATAAATTTAATAAAATAGTATGATAGATACTACTATGTATAAAGTTTACTAAAACAATAGGATTATATTATTTAAAATAAATAAATCCCGTAAAATACTAAAATGAGATATGTTAAAGTATATTTTCTTAAACACAACATGTAAATATAATTATTTTAGTCATATTTATTTTCTATAATATAAATAAATAAAATTTAAAAATGTATTATATGCAAAATGTTTAAATTAAAGAAAACAACATAATTTGAATGGGGTTCTCTATTTGAGTATTTCATATTTTTATTTTATTTTACCTAACTCGAAAATATATTAGTAAGTAATAAAAATCAATAACAAAGTAAATTTTTTTAAAAAAACCATTATATATTAATAATACTGAATAAGAAATATAAACAATAATATGATATAGTAATACAATATATAATAACACTAAAATAGAAATTATATATTTAAAACATTTTTAATAATATAAAATATATTTAAAAAATATAAATATATCCGCACGAACGTGCGGGTTAAAATCTAGTTTCATTATTAAAAAGAGAGATTGTGGCCATATTTTTCCATCTAATTAAAGGAGAACGCTCCACCAAGTTGGTTAGACAACTATAGGAACGCTCCACCAAGTTTGTAGAGAAATGTCTACAAAGTTGGTTAGACAACTATAGGAGAACGCTCCACCAATTTATTTCACGCACTCATTTACTCTAAATTATAACGTAATCTCCCACGGGGATATCATGTCAACTTCCGGATATGAAATCTTATATTTCAATACAACCAACATAGCTTTTGTTTAATTAGAAAATAAGGCTATACTCGTGTTCACACTGTAAAACTAATATGTAACATTCTAATTTTTGGTATATAGTAATATATATAGTTATTTATTAAAAAATTAATTAACTCCTATGTTATAAATACACACTCATTTTCTGTCATATATACAATGCCGGTTAGGGAGACAATCGGCCCCGAATCTAAACCCTTGTTTTTCGTATATTAACAAAACCCAATTTCTTTTATAAATGCAAATTTTTATATAGAAAATTTTAAAATTTTAATAAATAAAAGTGAAAATGGGTTAAAATATTTTTTATGTATATTGTTATGTTTTAGTAACAAAATATTACTGTTTAAGATTTTAAAACAAAAAATGTATTTAAAACAACGAATAAACATAAATTTTGAAAGGTAAAAGAAGTTTTGCTCCAGGGCCCTATCAATGTTAAGCATTATATATATATATATATATAAATCATGTTTAACCTTGAAAATACCTAATTAAAGAAAAATGTTTTTGATATTTTATGAAAGAAGATAGAACACATAAAGTTATGTGGTAGCTTAGTAAGCAAGTTTTTTAAACTTTTTAACAATAACTAGATTCTGACCCGTTCTTTAAAGGGTGGGTATATGTTTTGTTTTAATTTAATTCTCATATTTGTGTTTTCTTTGTGATCATATTTGTATTTTTCTTTGTAATCATACTTGTGTGTGAATCTTAATCAAAATATATTTTATTAAATAATAGCAATTTAAAAAATCGATCCGGTATACGCTCGGCTAGGGCTGGGTTTCCGGTCGAACCCGTCAACCTGCTGGTTTTAATTTTGTTTTGGTAAAAAATATAATCCGCACAACCTCCAAACAAATAATTTGTACGGGCACCCGCTCCATTTAATTTTACGATTATCCGCGGATTATAATTTTTTAAAATAGTTATATAATTATTATAAAAAATATAAAAATATATTTTATAATAAAAATTATATATTTTAAAAGTCTCATACTCATTGTTTTGAAACCAGATTGGGATATGTGGTTTAACCGATAAATTTGGTGAGCCAAGATAAATCAGATTTGGATTTTGTGAAAAAACCAATATTTAAAAACCTAATAAAACCTGCAAAAATCACTAAGTCCCGAAACCGATTATCGGTTGAACCACTGGTTGAACCAATAGATAATTTTTACTTTCTTTTAGTTTTTAATTATGTTTTTAAAATATGTTTGTATAGTTTTTAATAAAGAAGTTAAGTTTTTCAGTTTTGTAATTGGAAATTTATTAAAAATGTTCTACTTTTGATTTACTTTGGATTTAAGGTTTAATTTTATTATTCACATGACACATATAATATTTATGAATTTTTAAGTCTTACTATTTAAAAATCCAATAAAATCCGCGGAAATCACTAAAACCCGGAACCCGGTTACCGGTTAAACTTCTGATTGAATCAATAGATAAATTTTATTTTTCTTTTATTTTTTTAATTATATTTTTAAATCTGTTTTGTATAATTTTTGATTAGTAAGTTAGGATTTTCAGTTTTCATCAATAATTTATTAAATAAATATATATTTATGAATTTTAAAATCTTGATATTTTTGTCAGATATCATAAATCTTAATTTGTTAACAAAATATTCAAATAATCTAAACTATTTTTGATATTTTATATATCAACTGAAAAAATCTAAAAACTAAGTTGCTGACCAAAAAAAAGAAAAAAACACTGAGTTAAGAAGTCAATATACATCCCTGCCTAAGATAAATAAGATATAAGTCTCAACGGTCAGCATTGAAAAATAGTGTAAAGAATCATGTACGCGGTTTCACAAAGAAAGAAACGACAGCGTTTAATAATCATATGTGTTTTGACTCTGACGGTTATATTTTCAAACGTATAGTCTTACATATAGAATGTGGAGCAGTTATATACTTATATCTTAGAAGTAGTTATAATTTACTTTATGTAGTTACATTTTAAATTGGACACAACCTCAATTGGACATGTTGAAGAATTAATAGAATAGATAGATAGATGCATCAACCGTCAGAATGGAAGTTGGAGCCGCAAACCGGAAAATGGACGTGGGAGCTCACTCAAAATGGCGGTCGGGGTTACAAAATACGTCAATGTAAATACTTAACTGTGTTTTGGGCGATTATATATGCAAAGTTCATATTTTTGCTTTATATACAGTAATTTTGGTCAACCTATATAAAAGATTATAAATGACGACCCAAATTCCTGTTTACATAGGTTTGGCCATGCCACGACATATACCTTTCGATACTTCCGCAATCAACGGCCCAAGATCGCTTCCTTAATCAACGGCCCAGGTACACCCAGTTTCACGCCAAGTATAGTCAAAGAGAGACAACAAACCGTTGATTACGAGAGCCGAAGAACCAATCAGTACAAGCCACGTACACACCCTTAATTATACTCACTACGTTTCCTTAATCCTGCCTTGGTCATTTTGACTCAATTAACGAGAAAACACAATGATAGCGAATCACTAGTTCAAGAGCTCTTTTCTTTATGATGTCTGCTTCTGTGCAGTAACTATGATTACTGTGATGAGCTTCTCTTTAAATTCTCTTTACCTTTTGAGTTTTAACAAACCATTTGGTTGTTCTTGAGGCGGTGAATGGCGGAGAGGAGGCTTCAGAAGAATTCTGCGGCTGAGGCGATTCCCGGTACACCGAGAATCCGGGATGTGAGAATCGTATCAGGATCGGAGGTAACCGGATTATGTGGTCGCGGGTCTTCTCGGGTTCCATTCAAACTCAAAGACAATTACGTGAGTTCTTGTCTTTTGAACTCTTGTTGTGCAATGCATGTTCAAGTACTGTTGTCACTGAGAATCTGAAGTGTTATTCATTATTTTCATTTATAAATTCAAAATCGACCCTGAAATTTTGGGAGTTATTTTACAGAAAAAAAGAAAAATTTGGTAGCTATAGATGATTTAAAAAGATTATAATAATAATTTTTTAATAATAAATTTGGGGACTGTTGTTTATTTAAATTACTTTTAAAAATTTGGGAAACCATATACCAATGCTTAATCTAGTTATGCTCAGGACCGGTCCCTTGATGTGTTGCATGACAGTTTCAAAGTCGTCCTGAATTGTTTGCTCTGATCTGTAGTTAGCTTAAAATGCTATCTACGGCCATGTCCGAAACTTCAGTGTTTATGTGTATACGATGTGTAGGGCTAGAGCCGGCAAAATATATACTCTGATATTTTATTTTATTTAATTTTAGCATGAGATTTATGAAAGATGCTACATTACATTTTGTTGGTGTCCGAACCATTCAGCACGAGAACAAGATTTATTATATGTTTTATGTTTGTTTGTTTATTCTCCAGGACGGTGTGGGAGACTTTGACCTAAAGAAAATGGAGGAAAATGCAGCAAAGCTTGAGAAGGATCTGATTATGAAAGAGTTAGAAACTCTAGATTTTCTAGAAGCTCTTGGATCAACGAAAAAGATTGTTAAAGACTTGAAGCTGGAGCTGCAACAGCAACAACCCGTGAAATGCATGGAAAGCCCTGAACATCTTCGTTCACAAATTAAAGAGATGAACCATGGTGAACGTTGCCACCGTAGTCTCTTGAAGTCTCCAGATATGGTCTTCACGGAACTAAAGCAAGCCAGTATGAATCTTGGTAAAACAATGGACGATCTTTCTATGATCCGATCCTACGTTGAATCTTTGAATATGAAGACGGTGGAACATAAAGATTTTATTGGAGTGGCGTCTCTAGCTGAGGAGCTTAACAGTTTGAGGTCAAAGCATGATGATGAAGAGAGATTCATTACCAAGAATGTATACGTGAACCCGCAATGCGAACAAGTTAAGATGGTTGTTGAAACCAATGATAACAAACAGAGCAGTGCATGTCTGAAAACCGCAAAAATGAGATTGGTTGCTGCAAGAAAAATGGAGGAAGCAGCTAGAGCAGCGGAAGCACTTGCCATTGCTGAAATGACAATACTATGCACCAATAAAGACGAGTTCTGCTTTCCGGAGCTACCACCAAGGTCACCTTTAACACTCAAAGAACAAATGCAAGAAGACATATCCATTGAGATCATGAGGAAGTTGGAGGAAGCTAACGAAGAAGTTAAACAAAGTCAACGAGCCTTAGAAGCTGCGTTAAACCGGGTAGAAATTGCTAATGTGAAGCAGCTTGAAGCAGAAGATGCGGTTCGCCAGTGGAACATCGAGTCATGGAAAGATCAGAAAGCTATTAGAGCAAAGCGGTCGATGAAAGGTGATGATAACATTCCTCGACGCTCCTTCTTGAGCCATGTGAACCAGCACGAGCCGCTTGACGATCTCCCTAAGCCAATGCTAAAACGTAATGTTTCAGTGGGCAGTGGCCTAAACCGGAAACAACCTGCCCTTAACATTGATGAGAAACAGTCGAGGAGAAAGTTTAGATTCATTCACCACACGGTTCCTGAACAGACAGAGTAAAGCAAAACCTCAGCCTCGTTTCAGTTTTTTTTTTTAATTTATATTTTGGTTTTAATTCGTTTGATCATATATGAGTGTTGTTTGCTTCTATCATAAACAAACCATAATGATTATTGTGCAATGTATCGCTCTGATTACAAATATGTGACCAAAAGAAAAAAAAATATTACGAAAAAAAAAATAAAAGCTTTTTGTAATGATAATTGAGTATTGGAGTTAGTGAACGGCACTGCTCATACTATGATTTAGGTGGTGAGCAACTTCTTTATCTTATGAGCTCTAATCAATATGTACATTGAAAGGGTTAGATTAACTGTCAAATTGATTAGGTGATCCGTAATGAATAAACTGCAACTCAACTATTTTATATACTTTTGTTCGTATAGTTCATATGTATTTTTAATCACTTTATCTTGTTTTGAAAAAGTAATTTTCATATCTTTATTGCTGATTCTTGTCATTCAGATTATACTGCGGAAAAAGGAAACTGTAATTATTCTTTCTACGAGATTGGAGTTGATGTTTATATCAGATTCAGAATGATGACGTGGCCAAGACTTTAAAGGCAATCTTAAAAATCCACTAACAATACGCCACGTGCTTTTTGTCTGATACTTTGATTTCGTCGTGCTGCCTTCTTATTGGTTAGAGAGTAGGACCGAGGAGTCACGGACATCGAAATCCAAAAAAGCAACACAACCTGAATAAAAATAAATAATTAAGAGCGGCGTGGTTTAGCAAAATCATTGTCTCTCGTACTAAAATGTATCCAACTCCAAACACGTGTGCTTAACTTTTCGTCGTGTCGACGATCCAACGGTACGTTCGTACTTTTAAAATTAGGTTGCTTTGCTGCTCTCGGTGTCAATAATCCAAAAGACAATGTCTTTCTCGTATTTATTAGTTTATTTTAAAATGTTGTCGTTCTAAAAAAAAAGAAATGTTATAATACTCTCTGTTTTGCTTATATAAGGAGAGGTTGTAATGTCCATACAGAAGCCAGATCAAGCTCCATGAGATAGGGAAAACGAAGCTCTCCTTATTCAGTAGTCAATAAGTCAGCCGATCGATCTTTAGAGAATTGGTCGTCCATTGTATGGCGGCTTGACCGCCGTACATTTGGCTTCACGGTTCGACTCACTCTAAGCCATGGTACTATATTATGCCAGCATTCTCATCTTATTCTTGTATTTCCTAAAGGCATGTAACTCATATTATGTTATTCTGAGAATATTTTATATGCAAAACTATAAAATGCAGGTAAAAGTAATCTCAGGCTAAACCATTTGGAGAAGGAGATCTTTTAACGTGGGTGGGATTTTCGGGATAAAGATGGAATATTCATATATTAACTACATGATCGGATTATAATATAATTAAACCGGATTAAAGTTTTGATCAGTGGATTGCTCTGAAGTCTCAACTAAGTGGGGGCTGGTATTCCAATCTTGTATCAATTAGTATAATAAAGCATAAGCATCAATGTATTAGAATATTCTCCAATCTATGTTTTGTCCATCCTGCATTAGTCGTAATGCGGAGTTACTTCTCTAAATGTGTGTCAAAAGGCAAGTCATTTTTTCTGGCTATCATGTATTGCAGTATTGATTAGTTTTCCACCAGTTGTATCGATTGCGTTTTTATGTTTTCATTTCTCGTTTATGATTATTTACTAAATCCGTCCCAAAAAATCTCAAGAAAAGCTCTTGGGTTACCTAAAAAGCCAACTGGATTCCAGGAAAAAAACATATTAAATTTAAATAATCATAAGCACTACCCTTTTGCTCAATGGATGAGTGTTTTCCATTGCATATATCAAGGTTTCGAGTTCAGTGTGCAGGGTTGACAGAACCCTTTAGCCTCCTATTATCCCCGCCACTTCAAGTATTCATATTCAAGGAGGACAAAACCATACATAGCCAGCTCATCCTTAGGCCAAATTAGCATCCATTTGACAGTGGAGACCTCCATGTTCTATTTCATTCTATTTAACATCTTCAGTAATTATCAAGCATCAAAATCAAATATTTTTTTTTGTCAACCAAACGATTATATTAAAACGAAAAAGTCTAAGTGATTATATTCGGAGCTATGCTCAACTAACATTATATTCGGAGCTATGCTCAACTAACAGGAGGGATCCTCGACGGTTTGATGAACAACATAATGCAGAAAAAGAACAGCATAACAAGAGGTAACAAGTTAAAAAGAGATACTTGCTCGACAACAGGAAAACCGTATGGCTAATTGTCAAATCAAATCAAAATCAAATCTAGTCATGTCTTTCATCGGCTCTAAATAATTGTTTTCAGATGACATGGGGACATGGGGTATATTACTTTTATGGCTAATTCAGAGGAAGAGCAACTCAAAACGACCTTCAAACTATTACAAACCTATAAGACTGTATTCTTCATAATGATAGATAGATAGATAAATACACATTGGTGTAAAATTTCCATAATATTTCTAGAATCTGAAATGGTTTCCGATTAGAACACGAGAACCGTTCCTCAAAAAATATAGTTTTGTACGAGAAAGGCCTCAGAATTGGATAAGGTCAGAGCATAAGCTTAATACAAGAAGCTAATCAGTCCCAGATGGTGGTGTTCTTTTCCACATATTATCTTTTCACTGCCAAGCATAAAACGAGAAAAATGGATATATATCTATAGGTGTCATGGCCAGTCCCAAACGGTAAAGGCAGCAACGCCGCTCCGCAAGGCGACAGAATATGAGACCCTTCCGGCGATGCTTCCGACGGAGAAGCCCTTAGGCTCCTTCTACGTCTTTAGCTGCCGTTTTTTCTTTGTGACGTTTACTTTCAGGGTTCTGCAACCACAAATTCTAGATTGCCCCTTTCTCAAGTAACCGATTTCTTGGAGAGAAATCGCGTCACGAATCTTAAAACATGTATATAAACAACACAAAGGCCTTTAAAAATCCTAAACGAGTGATAAAAATCGAATTGAGACAGTAGAACATGAGTTACAAGAGATCATGGAACTTTGTTGTCTTCGGAGCAGTACTTATAAGAAACCCGGCGGAAACCCTAATACCGTTATTTTTAAAAGCCCATACAAAATGAATTTAGTCAATGCTTTTTACCCAATACCCAAAAGAAGGAACGAGCCTATTCAATACGTGGCCCATTGAAAGCGAGTAAACTGGTTTGTCAAACTTGAGGGAAACAGAGTGACCTGCTGACAGTAACATTTCATAAATAGTTGATTATCTTCATAGTTCATACCTTCCAGGCTTCAACTATTCTAGTGTATTTTTTGCCTCTAGGCTTCTCAAGATCTCAATAAACATGATTTTTGATTTGGTACTTAAGTAAATTTCAGTTTCTATAAGATAAAATTTTCAAGAATAAAAACAGAAATAGCACATTCATGTATATGATTTTGGAAATTAATCATTTAGAGAAGAGTCTGGTGAAGAAGTTTCCAGAAGGTTTTGAAGGATTCTGAAGACATGAGACATGAACATATCTCCCTGACTTGTCCACTTGTCTTGCCTCACCCTTGGTGTCTTTTTTGCATACCTTACATGTTTTGTCGACCCATCCTTCCTCCACATATTCTCCATCAACTATAACATTTATAAAACCAAATATTTCAAATATTCATGACAAATAAAACCATCATCACTTCTAATTAAATAGTTCTCTAGAGCTTACCTTCAACGTATGATTTAAAAAAGTCCTTGTATGTTCCTCCTATTTTTCTTCTCAATGCCCCATACTGCACCAATTGGAATATATCAAAACATAATTTAAGATAATCCAATAATTTCACAATTAGATTTTCTCATTCCAACATGGTTTAGTAAAATAACTTTACATTAAGGTTTCTTACATAAAAGGTAGCAAAGGATTGTTGCTACGGGTGTTTGTGTCTAGTAAAACTTTGGATTTATTTCGTAATAGTTATTGTTATTACCAAAAAAGTTGTCAAGTGGTGTGGTTAAGTAAGAAGACTGACCTGTTCTTTGTTCATCTTGCCACCGGATTTGGTGGCTTCACGGGCCTCGTAGAGAAGCTCCGCGTCTTTCTCGGACCGAACCTGTGCGAAATCCAACGCATCGGTTAGTCTAGTGAACAATGAAGTCTCGTCTTCCTTCTTCTTCTGTTCATCTTTCTCCTGCTTTGCTGACACGACGACCCATCTAGGTTTCTGGCTTATTCTTGTCGAGGTTCTTGAGATCGGGACTTTGGTTGTGGAGAATGAGATGAACCCACCGCTGTGTTGAAGAGGGAGTGCTCTTAGACCCATTTGTGTGAACTCTCTAATTCCAAATAAATGAGATTGCATATTATATAGTAAACATACATGTGGTGTGTTATGTGGTGGATTTGAAATGGATTTGGGGCCACAAATGAATAATATGGCTGTGGTTGTTGTGTTACGTGGGAGTTTAGTGATCTGGTGATTTATGAGGCCTCGAATTTTTATTTTATTGTGTTAAAAGTGTGAGTATGTCTTTGTACCTCTTATAGGTCAAGTAGAATAATAATTAGGAAATTGATATTCATGTATATATTTAGAAATTCTTAGCCATTTAATGTTTTTTATTTATTTGTTAGACAAAAGATTGTTGACCAGCATTTGACCTTTATTAGTGAGAAGTGAGAACTAATTGGGATTAGATTCATTAGTTAAATAGTTCTTGTGGTTATTAAATTTAAAGGATTTTGTAACTAATCAGGTTGTCGATTTTTATTAGTTCAAAGAAAAGTAGCTGTACAAAGGTCAATTCCAAATCTACTATATTAAAACAGAGTCCTATTTTAAATCTACTTAAAAGTTCATTTTAAATTTTAGACTCTTTCAGTTTGGATAGTACGTTACATATGTTTGTTACGTAGTAATATTTTTCACGCTGTTTTAAATAATATAACCAGAGTACTTAAACTAAACCAAAATCTAATCTACTAATGCCATCCGAAATTATACAACTAAACCGATATGTTCTTTACTATTAGGATAAAAATACAATAACTCTAATTGGACCATGTTAGTATAAGAAACTGACTTGATAACTCTAACTGGGTATGATATTTGCTTCTCTTCCGATCAATACCTGTCACAGGAAGAAATCAAATTGTTGTATACTATGATCATTATTCACCGTACCAAGCATTCCCAGTTATAAAATTCTATTATGAACACAATATTAACTGCATATAAGTTTTGATCATAGAAATTACAAAATTTGATCACTGTAAACCAATTACATTGCATATGTTTTGTTTTGTTCTTTATCTATTGAAGCCAAAGATATAATTCAGGACTTTACGTTCATGTTAATTTTGTACTTTTATTTGTTAAATATCTATTCATTATCCAAACAAATAAAATCAGATGCAAACGAATATTCTAACCACATTAAGAATAAATTTATTCAAATCTAAACTAATTTGTCTTGCAAACAAACTAAAACTAAAGAGATAGATGACCAGCGACATACAAGACAAAGAAAATAAAGTTGTTAAGTTTTTTTTTCCAACACGTTAAAGTTGTTGACCTTCCCGGAAAAATAAGATTGTTTTTTTTTTGTTTTTTCAATCCCTTTGTAACTAATGAGCCAGTTTCATTAGACTCAAAGATTAATTCCTTCCAAATTAATGGGTCCATTACATCTATTAATTAGATTATATGGTCCAAATGTGTTTATTTAATCGTGTAAACCAAAAAATGTGTTTGATTTGGTATAAAAAACAACAACCATCGTTAAAAAAACAACCAAATGTGTTCATATATTCCATACAAGTCTCAACGAAAAAAAGGAAAATTATAAAGAGTTCTCCAAAAATAAGGTGAATTATAAGGAAAAAGTATATTATTGACCAAAAAATCAAAATGAAATAATATAATCTGAAATAATTACTACGAAAATTTGTTCAAATAATATCCGCCCGACTGGGCGGGTCAGTATCTAGTTATATAATTAACATAATCTCTTAATTATAATATGTACAACAAAAGCCCATCTGGGACCAAAAGGCCCAGTAGAAGAATGAACACCAATAATTCTTATTATCTTAGTTTCCTAGACAAAGCTAATTAATGTATATCAATACAATTAAAACAACAGACATTTTTCAGACATCCCCTTAGTTTTCCAAATTATTTACAGGTATGCCACTGAAATATATTTAATATTTAAATTACTTAAAATATTTTGAAGAAATCTATAAAAAATCTAAACAAACAATATTCAGCCTAATTTAGTTTCACATAGAATTTAAATTAATAGTCACATTTTTATTTGTATATGTGATAGTACATAGACGTTTTTTTTTGTTTCAATATATATTATCATCATAACTAACTTAGATAGGTGGGGTTTAATATAATTATAATATAACTTAGTGATGACACTTTACTGCACAGACGACCCAATTAGTTAAATTCAAACAAAAGAACGATAGATATACATTTTTATTATATGAAAATAACTTTGTAATTATATTTGATACTATATATTATACAATTATATTTATTGTTACAAATTCCAAAATAAGTGTTCTATTTCTATTTTTAAATCAAAATTGAAAACAATATTTTATAATTATAATAAGACAGAAAATAACATTTCTAATAAATGATTACTCATCCAACTTTAAGCTGGAAAAAATGAATATATCGCATAAATTATATATGATAAAATAGAAAAATGTAAATTTACTATAATTTCAAACCATAAATTACTTCAGATTCAGAAATACGGATCAAAATATTTATATTTTCAAATTAAAATGTACAAACAAAATAACCTCGCTGTTAAAGTACGGATCATTGGTTACTACAATAAGATATTTCAAGAAATATGCGGTTTAGATATATTAGGAGTGGGCAAAAAATTCAAACCGAACTAACCGATACCGATTCAAACCGAACCGATTTTTTTTCAAATAATTCGATTGAAGATTTTTCCAACCCGAATGGTTCGATTTGAAACCGAACCGAACCGAGAAACCGAACCAAACTAAATATGATTTACTTCGGTTGGAAATTACTAGAACTGAACCAAAAAAACCAACCCGAACCCGAACCAAACCAAAAAGATAACCAAAGTGTCTACTCCTAAGATATCTGGTAGGAAAAACTCATTTTGATTTTGATATCGATAATCCATATCAGAGTTTCAATATAGTGATAAAAATGTTTTTATAAAAATCATCTTTATTTTTTTTGTACTAAATTATAACAAAAAGGTAAGTGCGGGTCAAAATCTAGTTTCTCTTAAGCTTTAATTCTGCATCTCAAAAAATTCTATTGATCACAGTTTCCCTTCTTTCAACAGTCGTGACTGGATAAATGCTCAAGACATAAAAACGCAGTTCGTATGTGTTGCAGGTTTAGAAATGCGATACGTAATGTCAAGAAAACCAAAAGAAGCTGATTTAGATACACTTTCTTAATCGTTAAACCATGTCTTTTTAATTTATACTGACTGAACTTAAAATAGTAATTAATGACAACGACATAAGTGTATATGATATGATTCGTAAGCATATTCTGGAACGAACTAGTTTTATTTTTTTATCCAAACTCTTTTTGGATATTATCGATACGACTCCAATTCTCTAAGCAAAACCATTTCCTTCTTCTTCTTGATCATTCGGTTTATTCAAACAAAGGACGAGAAGATGAAAGATCCTGTCCTGTCCTTCGTTGTGCTCCTCTCTCTATCTGTTCTGGTCTCTCAGATAATCGGAGGAAGAGTCAAAGCTCCCTTGCTGCAGCGGAGCAATACTGATGGATTAGTTTTCAGCAAATCATTCAATTCCATCTACGATACTTCTATGTACGGTCGCTTGCAGCTCAACAATGGCCTCGCTCGTACTCCGCAAATGGGGTATGTTCAGTAAAGGAACTAGCTTTACTCAGATTGGTCTGCTAATTTCGGTTTTGATGTGAGAAAAGGGACAACCTTTTTTTTGTTGTCTATCTTGTGATTGTAAAAGTTTAGAACTTTTGAAGTGTTTGTCTCTTATTTGGAGTTTGTGTGTGTTTGTTTTGTTATAATCTGACAGATGGAATAGCTGGAACTTCTTTGCTTGCAATATCAATGAAACAGTTATTAAGGAAACTGGTAAAAGCTACTCTCACATCACATGTTTCATATGATTCTTCTTTTTCTTATTATTTCATTCTAGTTGCTGATTATTATTATTTTTTTATTTTTACTTACAGCTGATGCTTTGGTCTCCTCTGGCTTGGCTGATTTAGGATACATACATGTCAATATTGGTACATAACCCTCCCTCATCATTACTTGTCTCTGTACTGCTTCATGTTTCAAAAGTTTTTTCTTTCATTTCTGCAGATGATTGTTGGTCCAATTTGTTACGTGATTCAAAGGTAATCATTTGTATTAGACTTTCTGTTTGATCACTAATTTTGTAGCGAGCTCATGTCCTGAGAGGAGTGTGTTTCTTCTCAGGGACAATTGGTTCCACATCCTGAAACATTCCCATCAGGGATTAAGCTTCTTGCTGATTATGTTCACTCAAAGGGTCTCAAACTCGGTATATATTCTGATGCTGGGTAAGTTCAAGCAAGATTCATTGCACCACTTCTTTTTGTATTTTATTATAAGCTCTACCAAGTACCAACGGAAGTGATAGGTTCCTCATTTCCTTCCTCTTTCAGCGTTTTCACATGTCAAGTTCGTCCCGGATCCCTTTTCCATGAAGTGGATGATGCTGACATTTTTGCTTCTTGGGTTAGTTTTCAGCCATAACTTAAGAGTATTCAATGAACTAAACGTACAAACAAAGATCACCGTGTATTATTAATAATACTTGGTTGTATCTTCTGTCTTTTGTTGGTAGGGTGTGGATTATCTGAAATATGATAACTGTTTCAACCTGGGGATAAAGCCAATCGAAAGGTTAGTTCGATCTTTCATGATCTGAGTAAAGAGTGAAGTTAGTAAAGTAACCTGTTATGTCCTATGGTTTCCAGATACCCTCCAATGCGTGATGCTCTAAACGCAACTGGTCGCTCTATCTTCTACTCACTTTGTGAATGGTACAACTCCTCAAAGAGTCTTCACACAGGTTGAGTAAGAGTAAATTGCTAGTTAGATTTATTTACTCTTTTTTTCCCTTGTGTTTGCAGGGGAGAGGATGATCCTGCCTTGTGGGCAAAAGAAGTTGGGAACAGTTGGCGCACAACAGATGACATCAATGATACATGGGCAAGGTGGGGCATTTTGCTTTTAGTAAGATTTGTTGCTTGGAGAGGGATTGGTTTTGTTTAAGTCAGATCTAATTTGGTTTTTGCTTTTTGTGAAGTATGACCACAATTGCTGATTTGAATAACAAGTGGGCTTCATATGCTGGACCTGGTGGTTGGAATGGTAACAAAAAATCATTTCAAGTTCTCATAGAACTTACTATACTTAAAAGAGTCCTGATGTATTGATGACACTTGTTTCCATTGGCATTAGATCCGGATATGTTGGAAGTTGGGAATGGAGGGATGACTTACGAGGAGTATCGTGGTCACTTTAGCATTTGGGCTTTGATGAAGGCACCACTTTTGATTGGTTGTGATGTAAGAAACATGACTGCTGAAACTTTTGAGATTTTGAGCAATAAAGAGGTTATCGCTGTTAACCAAGGTGATCTTTTCAATCTTCTAGACTTGTTAGCTTCACTGTGGTTTTTGACATATTTGTGGTTTTGCAGACCCACTTGGTGTTCAAGGAAGGAGAATTCAAGCCAATGGAGAAGATGATTGTCAACAGGTGTGGTCAGGGCCTTTAACTGGTGACCGTATGGTAGTTGCTCTCTGGAACCGTTGTTCAAACCCTGCAACTATTACAGCAACATGGGATATGATCGGTCTTGAATCTACTGTTAGTGTCTCGGTTAGAGACTTGTGGCTGCACAAAGATATAACAGACAATGCGTCTGTCTCTTTTGAAGCTCAAGTAGAGGCACACGACTGTCACATGTACATCCTCACTCCCCAGGCGGTGGTATCACGCTCTGATGTATAGTCCAAAGGCTGCCACTGTGTTTGTGTACAACTTTTGTTGTGTACTATCTTGTAACACATGAAAGCTGTTGTTATTCAGACAACTTTCATAGTGTTCTTTTGTACAAAAAACCTATAGAACATATGTGTTCATGAAGTTACTAAATAAAGAAATACTTTTGAAGTGATTTGTTTTTCTTCCAGTTACTTCTAACAGCAACCAAGAAGAGGTCTCTCATGAAACATTGGTCCACAAAAAGTAATAAAGTTCCTGATGAATCTTTTGATTCCTAATTAAAAGTTTGTTCATGTGGTTTTTATAGAGACAAAACTAGTTATCCTGAAGGTGTATACCAAGAGACCAAACAAAGATTCTGTGACAATCACTAAAGTCAAGAACCGTCCAACGTTTGTGATGATTTGCTCTCCTCTTCTTTGCCGTTTTCCTTTTTCAGCGTGCTGCTTGAATCTACAAGGTTCTTTGGGTTACTACAAGTCTCTGGTTTGACACATTCTTCTCCTTTGGAACTGGCACAAGAAGTAGACACTTGACCAGAAAGAGCGCAGCAGCTACTACCTCCGTTGTCTTCTCCCTCAGCAGAAGACTCTAACTGATGAGTTGGTGAGTTTCCATTACCAGAGCCTCTGAACTTGTCAGAGTATAGCCGTTGACTCTGCAACAACCAAAAGAGCAAGCAATTTATAGAAGCTTGCAGCAACAAGTCAAACTCTAAGCCAATGATTTTAGAAGGTGAGAGATATCACATACCATGTAAGGAATATAAGTTCCAGTTCCTCTCGTCTTTCCATTAGTTAAAGACTGCATTGACGTTGATCCATTAAGACTTCTAAGATAAAACTCGTTCTTTCGGTAACTCACAAGGTGACGGACAACATCCCAAGAACTTGCATCCCTATGACTATGATACATTTGACCATACACAAGCCTACCAAAGTAGCCTTCAAAATCTCCACTAAGTTCAGATAGCTCTGACCTTCCAGTACCAAACGCTGTAACCGGATCATTCACATCTTGTCTTTGTCCCTTACCATTCCTCTCCAAAGAATTTCCAAAAAACTTCTCCAGTCTCCACCCCATGGTTTCACCAGGTAGTGAAAGAACATCTCTTAGCTTTCTAGCTCCCAGTGTAAAAGCATGCATTATTCGTTTGAAATTTCCTAAATAACAAAATGTCAAGAAAAAAAAAATGAAACTGGTACAAAATGGTTATGAAATTTTTTTTAATCAATAAAGTACCTTTTGTAACACTTTTACCGAGGTTGTTGCTGTGTTTAAGAGGATCAACTATGTTGAGATGTCTGATAGGAAACTGAAGACCTTTTGTCTCAACAGTCTTAGTTGGTGTAGTAGAATATAACTCTACACAGTCTCTCAAAAACTTCTCATCAAGCAATAATTTCTGCCCATTTTCTGGAGAAGCTGCTGGAAAAAAGAGACGAGAATACTATCAAAGCAAAACGTTAAAAATAAAGACAGAGAAAATGCTTACAAAAAGATGTGTCTGCAACTTTTAACATCATCCTTACCAACAAGTTCCGGAAGGCAAGATATTGGCACAGGACCACCCACACTGATGCAGTAGTTGCTCCAGTCAAATGAACTATAGTAATCCAAGAACTTATACAGAACCTGATTAAATATATTGACTTTAATCTCATATTTTACGTGTATAAAGGTACAAAAGTTTCAGAGAAATTAAAGTGTGTGATTACCGCTAAAGGGCCGGATAGTGATGAATGAAATAGATTGATGATATACAAGACTAGTACTGCCAGTGCATATGTGGAGATCAACCCAGTGTTAGCACCAAGAATTCGACTCTCGTAATAGCACCAAGCTTTAGTTAAGATGATACTACGCTTGAAAAGATGATCTCTTCCAAAGAGTTGGTCAACCTGAGAGAATACATCAAACTACACATCAACCGAATATACAAGAATCAAATCTGAATAATGATGAAAGAGGGTGATGGTACCTGTTCTAGGAAACATAAAGCGCGGAGCCCCGCTGTTTGATTGAAGGATATATCCACAGCAATGCTCCTGATGTTGCATTTTATGACCTTTACCTACGATCCAGAAGGGCACAAGCAGAGCCATCTTTATTGAACAAGATTTGAAAACACAAAACCGAAACCAAAATGAAATAAGCAAACAAACCTGTGCAGGGATAAACTGAACATCGGTTACATGGAATTCAGACTTCCCTTCCTCACTTTTAAGGGTATCGTATAACTTTTCAAAGAACTCATCCTCCATGTTTCGCTTAGTTAGGACCGTCAGATCGATATCTCCGTCTGGGAGATAAGTTTTTAACGGCACCGAACCAAATGAAAATACCTGTAGATACATACAATATGCCATTTTTAAAATGAACAACACATAAAGCTTAATTAACAAGTAAGAGTTTTTACCAAGGAAGGGAGTCTAACCTCAATTCCATCATGACTCTTGATTAGAGTATGTACGTAATCGATGATCTCATTTCTACTTCTGTCTGAAACAATAGCAGGTTGTATAGTGTTTAGTATCTCGTGAGCTCTCTCTTCTGCAATCATCCAAAACTCTCCATCTACTGGCAACGAATCCGCTTTAGGTTGCGCAGTTGTTACGGACAGTGAGCATGTTGTTGAAGAAGACGAAGATGATGAAACGGATAATCTTTCTTGAATGTCACCCATTTGAGCATAACGTCAAACTAAAACATCAATGGATAATGCACAGATCCTCATATCCAGTGAGCCACTTTATAGGAGTGTGACATCTACAGACCACACAGACAAGTTGAACTTTCAGCAAAGAGGATAAAAAGAGTTGACTTTATTATACTAGACAAAGAAAAGGACACCAAAGCAAAGGAAGACGAGGTAAAAGCTGGTTGTTCAAAAGCACCATGGATCAAGAGAAAAACAGAGAAGATCAAGAAAAAACAAAACAGAGCAATGTCAATAGTGAATGCAGTATTATTTTTTTTTTGTCAAAGCAGTATTTGTTATTATCCTATAGATTTAACACCTCAAGGCAAAACCAAACACTGAACATGATATCTATCTTGTGTCATGATTATTTCTACGGCAAAAACTAGCTCACCATTCTTCCAAAATCAGATTTTTCTAACGCAGAGACTTATATAAACGGATATTTTGACTTTTAAGTTTCGAAAGAGTACCTGCTGCAGATTTAGTCCATTTGTCGTGAGATTCTTTGAGGCTAATCTGCGAATATTCAATAGGTCTTAATTCCTGGAACAAATAAATAAAAAAATCACAAATTTTGGAACAGGGTTTGTGATTTTTTTCTTAACTAATCTACGTGACATTAGACATGAGAAAAATAAGGCCTTTTGGAATATAATAAAACCAACTTTTCGTGTTGGTATCATCTTTTAAGCTGTAACAAAATAGGACCACGACCGATAGTTCGAGACAAAAGAGACGCAAGATCCCAAAAAGCAAACGAGACTCACGCTGATTCAATCAATCTGTCTAATATTTTTTCTGACAATTGAAAATCAACAGCACAAAAAAAAACGAGACTTTTGTCATCTCACGCTCATTGAGAAAGACTATTTTCAAACGCAGATTATGTTTATATTAATTGGAATTGGTTAAAGATTAATTTACCTCTCCACAATATTTCCAGCGTTTGGTTTCCAGATCTTATTGGACAGACACAGACTCACACGTTACACGAACTTTTTTTCAAACCAACAAAAAAAATCTTACATGAAACTTATTTTTCAGACAATAAGTAAACGAAACGGAAAGCAAATGTTTTTTTTTTTGCATCAAAGAGAAACCGAAACGATGAATAAAAGATAATGCAAAGGGATTTATAAAGAAGAATAAAAAATATACTAAAGAAATTATGGAAGGTTCATAAAAGTGGAGACCTAAAAAAATCTTCACTCCAAAAAAAAAAAAAAAGATAGAGATAGACTTTTTTTCTTTTTTACCGTTCTTCTTTCTCTTCATCGTTCTCCTGCCATCTTCATGTTCAACCCCCCTCTAACGTTTGTGATTCAACAAAACCCTAATTTCCATTAACCCAGAAACAGAAACTCAAAAAAGTTCAATGAATAGTTCAAAAACAATGGTCCATGAAAGGGCAGAAAGAAAAACGCGTATCGGGGTCTTCGGTGGTGTCGAGTCTAGACGATCATACGCGTTAAAAATGTTGGACGTACTTAATCATAAGCTTGATGACGTGGCTTAACACATCGGTGCTGATACGAGGTTATATATCTTCCGTACACGTGGTTTTACACTGGACATGACTCATTTCTTAGATCAATTTTTGTTCAAACGAACCTAAATTTTCGATGTCTGTCCCGTATCTGATCTATAAAAAAAAAATATAAATCTTTTTTTTTTGCTTTTTTTTGCCAACGCATTCGTCCAACTAATTCTACTCTGAAAAATATGAATCAAATTCACATTTTTGAAATCCTCGTGTACTCTTTAAAACATCTCTATCTTCATCGCAATGTAAGCCAGTCTATCGAATTCATAGTCATGTTTACTACGTTTGAACAGATCAAAGTTATCCTCTATCGAATTCATAGTCATGTTTACTACGTTTGAACAGATCAAAGTTATCCTCTTCTCTTACATACACGAAGTTACCCAAAGTAATCCTTCCATATTACCATGTAAAGTTGAGAAATTCATGTTGCATGTCCGTAATCCTAAAGATTCAAAACCTAATCCTTAAAACTATATTCTAAACCACTAAAACTGTCATTATCGATCTATGACGCATCAATTTTTTGACAAAAAGAATTCAAAATATGAAGGAGATACCGTCTCAATAGAAGAGTTATCATAATCTTTGTTTGCTTTTTATTTTTTGTCAGCCTTCCTATAATATTTTGTCATTCTTCATCTTTTGAATATACCAACATATCTATGGGAAGATATTGAATTGTAGTTTCAGTAGAACCACCTTTTTTCTCTTCCGAAACAAAAAGTTTCATATTTTAATATATAAATATACTCTGAAAATAATTCGGAGGAATGGTCGACATCCCTCGACATGATTGTCCTTCATATCATGAACACAACCGATTAAGACTTTCGACATTCAAGCAGATTTAATCAATACTAGATTTTGACCCGCCCTTTAAAGGGCGGGTATATTTTTGTTTTAATTTAATTCTTATATTTGTGTTTTTTTGTGATTTATTTGTATTTTTATAATCATATTTGTGTATAAATCTTAATCAAAATATATTTTATAAAATAATAGTAATTTAAAAATTGATCTGGTATATCGTCAGTCGAACCCGCCAACTCGCGGATTTCAATTTTGTTTTGGTAAAAAAATATGATCCGTACAACCCGCAAACAAATTATTTGTACCTGCACACACCCCATTTAATTTTGCGATTATTCAAGGATCATAATTTTTTTTTCAAAATAATTATTTAATTTAATTATGATAAAAATATAGAAAATATATTTAAAATAAAAAATTATATATTTTAAAAAAATTAAATTGTTTTTTAGTTACCATATTTTTAAAAAGTGTTTACTTTTTTATTTTTATTTTCTAAATACTTTTCGGATCGGCTGATACCTGCAATCTAAAATCTACCAACCCGCACCCACTCCGAATCAAATATTCATAATCCGCATCCGCAAATCGATTTTTTCAAATAGTTGAACCAAATTTATGATCAGTTCTTAAAATAATAGATATATTTTTTGTTTTATATTTTTTAAGAAATATATATTTTTAAATAAAATCCAGGCTGTAGCCAATTATATCTCTTAATATTTAATTTTCTTTAGGATATATTTAACTTTTTTTCATATCTCTGAATCTATAAATATATCTGCAAAAAATATACAAAACTTGAAATTGAGATTAGTATGTTAAGGAGTTCGATATAGATAAACCTTTAAAATAAGAGTTTAAGTTCCATGATAAGGTGTTTGATATACAAAAAATATGACATTTTTAGAAAAATAGGAATTTATCATTATAGAACTTCTTTGTTGTTGTTGCAGTTATATTTTGGCATATATTTTTTAAGAAAAACAGTTATATTTTTTTTAAAAAATATTTTTTTTTAAAAAAAATATTTCTTAAAAAATAGGTTGTTGCAGTTATATTTATAGTTTCCATGTATTTTTAAAATTAGACTCAATTATTATCAATTGATTATATTGCTAAATTAATAGAATAGATTTAATTAAAGATATTTTTGAAAAACCTACGCAAATCTATAAATTATAGTGATGGTCCTGATGGAGGCCTTAATAGATTATATACACGAACTACTTCCAATGTTACATAGATAATGTGTTTATTATATACTTATTTAATGCAATTTACCCAACTCGTTCCTTACCCAATAGACAATATCATCAACATTTGGCGTAGAAAAATAGTTATTAATATCTAAAACCATCAAATAATAAATGTAGTTGAAGTTGTGGGTTCCGTGTATTTAGGAATTAAATTGAAGGTTACGGAACATTTAGATTTGTAATAGGTACTTGCGGTTATTTTCAATGGCTTTCAGATTTATAAGTAGGTTCAAGAATGTTAAATGAAGTGTATTAAAAAGAAGTTATAAAATTAAAAAGTTGGACACAACTTTTATCAATAGGGCATACTACAGAATTAATAGAATAGACTAGATTTTGACCCGCCCTTCAAGGGCGGGTATATTTTTTTGTTTTAAGTCCTTGAACAATTTTAATTTTGTTTATGTGATTTCAATTATATATGTGTGTCTGTGAACAATTTTAATCTTTATGTTTGTGTTATTTCAATCATATGTTTGAATTTATCAGTACGTAAACATGAATAAAATCGAAAGTAGGAAATACATAAGAAGCTTAAGAAAAAAGAAATTGAAAAACCCATAAAGATAAAACAGTAGTTCAAATAAAAAGAGCATTATAAGCATCTTCAAAAGTAGGATACAAAACTCCATTAACAGTTCGTAAATCTGTGAAGCTGGTCGATGTTTTGCTCTTGTTTAAAAGCAAATGCAGATAAAACAATTCGCTTGTATTGGAATTATTTTCATGCTTACTAATTGTTTTCTCTTTGTTCTTACTGTTAATTTCCATCCAATCTTGATATTGCGAAGTTTGATTCGCCTTCTTTGTTGAGATATACCCAAAATCATCATCTTTATGTGTAGCTTCTTTGTCACTTTTTTCATATTTTTTCTCTCCATCTATAGCAAATAAGATTTAAGACAATTTGAAAACCAGACATTTGAACATCAATCTTAACTGAAAAAAAATTATTGAATCGTTAACAATTAGAAAATCTGACCTTTGAATACTGGTAGTTGTTGATGATTGAAGACAAATGAATATAATAGATTTTAGAATACTCGAAAGAGAAGAATCATATTTATAGAAGATGAAGAAAGTAAGTAAATATTTAAATAAATGTAGCTTAAAAATTGAATGAGGAAAATTAGGAAATGATTAGTCTATATTTAGAATCCAGAAAAAAAGGAGATAGGAAAAGAAAAATTCAAAACAAACTATTTTCTATAATAATTTGTCTATATATATATATATACATATATACATGCAATTATATGTTTTCTATCAAGTTATAATGATTTTATTTTATATAAAGATGATTTATAATGGGTTTGTAAAGGCCCACTTGAATTGTTAAAAAACCAATTGTATTTCTTTGACTTCTTTTTCTCTATAATCGTTTTTAATATCAAGGCCCATTTCCATTTTTTTTTATCATTTCCGACAACAAACACATGTTCACTTGTCTTGACCTAATCTGCACTCTGGTTTGTCGGTGGAAAATGAAAAAGAGAAGTGAGAGACTGATATTTGCTTGGAAACGTGTAGAAGACGATGGGAGCTCCAGCGATCTTCTCTCTTTATTCATCAATCTGACCACAGAAGATCTTCTTTCTTTATTCCGACCACAGACGATCTTGTTTCTTTATTATCAGATCGCGATTCAGGTACATGTTTTTTTTTTTTATAATTGATTCATCATCAGAGTTATATTTTGTTTGCATGTAATCTTAGTTTGAGCTGGAATCTGATAAATCAAAACTCTTGTAACTCTTTAAAATCAATTACATTTCAGATGACCCGACGTTTCTTCCGAGGATGTTAGTGAAGCTGATCTTAGTGAAAACGAAGATGTCCTAACTCAACTCGTATTCCTGTTATTATCATCACCAAAACATTTAACTCCTACATCTGAAAAGCCTCGGTTCTGACATGTAAGAAATAAATAAAAGCTAATATTTTATATAATCTCTTTATATAAATATATATATGGAATCATGCGAATGTGTATATTTTTGTGATAAAAAAGCTCTGAAAGAGATTTTGGTAATGATATAGCTGTTATTTGTATTTGGCTAGAGTCGGCATTTAGAGGTCCAGCTGCTCTGTGACCAAATTGGAAACGTTTCAGCTCTGCACAGCCGGGACTGTAGTGTCCAGAGAAGACACCAAAAGGTTTGCAATGATAGATTCTGTATTTTTATTATCTTGTTACAAATAAATATTGTGTGTTATGTATTCTTATGTACTCAGTTTTACATATCTAAGTCCCTTACTGGCGGAGGCAAGTTATTGCATGATTTCTTATTTTATATTTCGTGTCTCAGATCATAGAGGAAGGTCCAATCACCGTGGCTCCACAAGAAACCATAAAGAAACTTGAACAGGCGGCAAGAAGGTTGGGGAGTGTTAACTATGTTGGAGCAGCTACTGTTGAGTATCTCTACAGCATGGACACGATCGAGTTCTACTTCTTAGAGCTTAACCACTTTAGTTACAGGTTGGTTTCATACTACTCAAAGTTTCATTTAGTTTTAAAATTGAGAGGTTGAAAACCTGTTTGACTTGATGTTTAAGGTCAGGTTGATATATCTTTTCATCTTTATATAAAGATATATATGGAATCATGCGAATGTTTATATTTTTATGTGATAAAAAAGCTCTGAAAGAGATTTTGCTAATGATATGGCTGTTATTTGTATTTTGCTAGAGTCGGCATTTAGAGGTCCAGCTGCTCTGTGACCAAATTGGAAACGTTTCAGCTCTGCACAGCCGGGACTGTAGTGTCCAGAGAAGACACCAAAAGGTTTTCAGCGATAGCTTCTGTATTTTTATTATCTTGTTACAAATAAATACTGTGTGTTATGTATTCTTATGTACTCAGTTTTACCTGTCTTAAGTCCCTTACTGGCGGAGGCAAGTTATTGCATGATTTCTTATTTTATATTTCGTGTCTCAGGTAATAGAGGAAGGTCCAATCACCGTGGCTCCACAAGAAACCATAAAGAAACTTGAACAGGCGGCTAGAAGGTTGGCGAGTGTTAACTATGTTGGAGCAGCTACTGATGAGTATCTCCACAGCATGGACACGATCGAGTTCTACTTCTTAGAGCTTAACCACTTTAGTTACAGGTTGGTTTCATACTACTAAAAGTTTTCATTTAGTTTTAAAATTGAGAGGTTGAAAACCTGTTTGACTTGATGTTTGAGGTCAGGTTGATGTTGGGATGGGAATTACTTTTTTCACAGAAACACATCGAAGACTGTGGTAGCAGACATTAGTGGCTCTATTCGATTGGTACCATTGAAGTTGAAATCTATTTGGCTCCTGTCAAGATCCCAAGTAATCTATTCCTTGCTAGTTATAAATCAAAATAATTTTTTTTGATTATTGAAATCTGATCATATTTGTCTTTTTTTCAGCTGAACCTGACAATATTTTTTTTTGGTTTACATGAAGTATTTTCTCAGGTTCTGAAAGTAATCAGCTGGAATCCATTCTTATCTGGAGACCAGATTCTACAAATCTACAGAATCTGGTAAGAATCCGAACATGGCTTTTCTTAAATGTAAACCAATAATAATTTCCTTGATGTCGCATGAAAATTTCAATAATAATTTTTTTCTTAAATGTACAAAGCATGATTATCATGCTATAGTAGCCAACAAATGAAACAACTAAGAAGGATTCATATCATCTATTTGATCAAAAAAAAAAAGAAGGATTCATATCATCTAATTAGTATCTGTTGCAATGTTGTAATATAATTGAACTCTTCTAATTGTTGTGCAGAACTTAATGACGTCAAAGGAGCAACTGGAGAGCAATAAAATAGATCTGCATTAGAAAGATAAGTAATCTAAATGATAGTAGTTAATATAGATCAGAAACAACTTTGAGAGATTCTTATTGAATGATTGTTTTGTTCTGTAGGCCCTCGTTTATTATATTATAAGAAGAAAGATGAAAAACAGAAACCAAGGAAAGGATAACAGACTCACTTCGAAGAAAGGGACATGAAGTACAATCAGAAGCAACATTGACCATTGGAATAACATGTAAGTCACTAAACAAAACTTCTAGAGCTTAGAAATTAGGAATGGAACTTCAGCTTAGTTGCCAGGACTGGAATAGTACATGATTAGTTAGGAATGGAAATATTGTTTGCTGGTTTGTTATCGTCCTTGCTGTATGTTGAATAATGTTAACTTGATTGTCTACTGTGTGCTTCTATTTAGGTTAATAGATCAAATTTCGTTTGCTTGCACGTTTGTTAATTCATTTGCTTGTATGAATCAATTAGAGAGACAAAAAAGAACATCCAACGATTGCAAATAACTACATTGTTTGAAAATAAGTGTAATAAGTTCAGATCTCTAAAAAACACAGCAAACTAAACTATTAAATTAGAGATTCTGAAAGATCTCTTTGAAAACAACATTCTTTGTCTCACGCTTAGGCTTTCCTTGATCATCAACAACCAAAATCTTCAATCCCTTCTTTGATGTTACTCTTGAAACAGCCACATATAGTTGCCCATGAGAAAATACATCTCTAGGTAGATACAAACCAACATGAGATAGAGATTGACCCTGACTCTTGTTAATGGTAATTGCAAAAGCCACTGCAATAGGCAGTTGCCTCCTCCTCATCTTGAAAGGCAATTTTTTATCAGAAGGTGTAATAGAAAGTCTAGGAATGTCCACAGTTTTTCCCACCTTTTCTCCTGTGATGACTTTCGCCTTTACCATTAAATCATCCATCTCTGTAATCTGAAGCCTGGTGCCATTCATCAAGCCGTTTGTATGGTCGATATTTCGAAGCAACATCACCGGACATCCGACTTTCAAGCGAATACTATGATTAGGCAGACCAGAAACCTTGATGGTGTTTAAGAAATCGGGAGTTAGAGCCTGATCTGATCGGGAAAATCTATCAGAAGCATCAATCGAGTCAGAGCTTAAATAAATTCTTTCTTCTCCTGCATATTACAAACCTCAAAAGTTAAATAATATTCAAAACGATTTCAATAGCCAAAAAATAAAATGTCCATATCTATAGTATAACCTGGTAGTTTATCCAACATGTGCTGGTTAATCCTATTGACATCTTCATTGGTGGGACATAGAATTGCTCTTTCTTGGAAAAACTTAGGCTCTCTATTTTGTTGTAAGGAAACAACATCCCCATACACTGCTTTGCTAATTGATTCAATTGGATCATCTCCATCAGTAATAAGAAACTCCTCTGGGATACTGATTACAACTTCTCCATCATTATCTCCTCCTAGCTTTCCATCTCCAACATCTAGAATCCACTCTGAAAATTCCTTTAATTCCTTAGCTTCTTCAGCAGACAGATTTTCAGAAAGTAACCTCATATTCTTGGTTAGCTTCATAACCTTGACATGATTCCATAAATATGACATATTAAGGGACTCCATAACAATTTCTGTTCGTCCACCACCATGTATGACAGGCAATATCTGTCTGAAATCGCCTCCAAACACAACCACCTTTCCACCAAAAGGCCTGCTGTCCTTGTTCCCCAAAATGTCTTTCATACTCCTGTCCAAAGACTCAAAACAGTGTCTGCTCATCATTGCTGCTTCATCCCATATGATTAGAGAAGCAGCTTTCACCAAATTAGCTTGATCACTTCCTGGAATAAGTGTGCAAGTAGAAAACTCATCTGGGTTTATTGGTATTCCAAACCTTGAATGAGCTGTCCTTCCTCCTTGTAACAAAAGAGAAGCTATCCCACTTGATGCAGTGTTCAAGCAAATTTCTCCCCTGCATCTAATGGCTGCAGACAACAATCGCCACAGGAAGGTTTTACCAGTTCCTCCAAATCCATAAACAAAGAAGACACCTCCTTTATCATTTACGACAGCATCAACAATCTCTCCATATATATTTCTTTGCTCCTCTGTGAGTTTACCAACGTCTCGGTCATGCTCCGCTTGTAGCTTCTCCCTATCATAACTCAACTCATCTACAATCAACACATTGTCATTCCCAACTATATCTGGAGCTGGCTTTGGCATAGATTCCCACTGCTCTAAAGAAAATCCATTGCTCTTTAAAATCTTTTCAATCTCAAGAAGAGCAAATTGTTGTTTTTCATCATCACTTAAGCAAAGATCTACAAAAAAAATATATTGATGAATTAGAAAATATTTTTCCAGTGAAAAAAAAAAATTAAATTATACCTGGTCTGTTTAGTTGCTTTCTCCGTTTATACTCAATATCATCACATAGAACCTCCCATGTATTGTTCCAAACAACCTCTGGCGCAGATAAAGTCCCAGACATCAGAATGATAACAAAGGTGTGACGCAAATGTGCAGCTGTTTCAGTGAAACTCGTCCGCAAAATGTTATCAATAAACTCTTTATCGTCGTCCATTAACCCTCTTGCAAAACACGCCTTCTTAAATGAAGGATACTCAACATTGTTAAAGGTTCGAACCTCCTCAAAACACGTTGGACCTCTAACAATGTTTAGTAGAACACGCAAATAGAAAGCTTCTTCAATCTTTCTTGGGGCATAATTGATCCTACCAATACTGAACCCCCTCTTTCTGTCATGAAACTTCTTTTCCTTCTTATTCCAAGTGAACATTGTTGGAATTTCTGCTAAAGTCAGTCTTCTGGCAACAGCACTAACCTTGTTCAGTTCAAACCAACCAGTGAACATAGTATTTTCAATAAGCTCGCGACTGGTGACTGTTTCATAAGTGTCATCATCTTTGAAAATAATAATCTGCTTCCCTGGTAGGTGAAATTGCATTCTCTCAACGGGTACTGATCGATAGTGAATAGGGAAACTTAAAGTCCTCCATGCCCCTTCACAAGCTGAAACATATCTGCGAACAAAATAATCTTAATGAATGTGGTAAAACTGATGATGTTGAGGTTATAAAATAAAGCTGAAGAAAGATGACAATAAAAATTACCTGCAGTTGAAAAAGTTTTTTATCTCATTTTTTTTTTCAACTTCAGTAGATCCCTCTTTCACGCCCTTTTGTTTTCTTCTTCCTTTTTCTGATGGCTCAACAGCAACAGTGCAACGATCCTGGCCTTTGTTTATATACTTGAATAAGTATTTAATAGAACCAGTCTGATTACACCATTCAACATTAATATGAGCTCGATAACGAACAGATAATTTCTTGTTATACGGAATAACATATCTGTTGTCGCATTTGAAGCCATTTTTCTCAACAAAGCAACCAGGTTGTTCACGCCTTCTATAAACAGGAAACCCTTCTCTGTTCACAGAAGTTTCCTCCACAAAATCTTTAGGATAGAGCTTTGAACATTTACCATTTTCCATGCATGGCGAGTTCATGTTAACTGCCCCACAAGGCCCATGAATCATCATATCCTTTACCACTTCAAACAACTCTGGGTCATTGTTTTTATCTGGTATTTCTGCTGAGATGATTCTGTCTATGTCCTCGGGTTTAGGTAGTTTAGAGTTGGGATGCAAGAACAGCAGAATATGAGCATGTGGCAGACCACGTTTCTGAAATTCAACTGTGTACATTGCTGCATTATAAACAGAAAACGACATTAGTAACCACAGATAAAGTCAACAAATATCAGACAAAAAAAAAAAACTCACATGCGACAACCCTTCCAAGTAGACGTTTTTCTGTTAAATCGATCATAAGCCTATCCAGTTTAATCTTAAAAACTCTGCATAGGATCTCTGGTCTGTCATCAGGACTGAGCTTTCGTGGTTGAACATACCTTGTGATTTCAGGCCATTTAGGGTTGCATGTGAAAGTTATAAACAGATCGGGAAATCCATAATATTTGCATATAGCCATTGCATCCAAATACAAATTCTTCATGTATCTTGGCCCTCCAACGAACGTGGCTGGTAGCAAAAAGCGGCTCCCTTGCTCAGACATATCTGTATTCCCATTATTTTCAGACTGCTGAATAGACTCAAAGGTGTCTGATCTAAGGGTTTTCTGGTTCATCCTCAAATAGCTCAACCGATTTGCTTCAATAGTTGTATAACCATCGACCAAAAACTGTTGGAACAGCCTTTTAGAGTGCAAAAGTGTATGAGATTCCCCATCCCTTTCCTGAATTCTATACGCATACCACTGTCTCAAAGAGATATTTCTCCTCTTTAGTTTAGCTGAAGCATCTGTAACTCCTTTCTGAATCCCAAGTCTGAACCCATCTTCGCCATATGCAAATATAAGAGGATATTGGAGTGCTAGGTAGGAAGGATGTATTTCGCTAATCCGTTTAAGCCATCCTGTCTGCTTCTCTTCCAGAACAATGTCTCTTTTATCCATTTCCAAATTGAAATCACCAGGAATTAATGCAGCAACTTCAGATGCAGTAGGAGTATCATATGTCCTTCCATCTTTTTCTCTACTGCTAACAATCCTCATATGAAACGTAGTCTCAGGATTAGTATTGAACCGCTCTCGTGCTGAACGGAACTGATGAACATAAGGATTTACTTGGTTTAGCATCTCAATTATCATCTCAATGACTATCTTTCTCAGTTTCTCCTTTTTAGCCTTATCAGCCTTTTTCTTGTATTTCCTGCATCACATAGTAGAAGTTCAACAATTTTAGAATCATTAGATCAATAAAAATAAAACCTTAGTAGATCAGAAAATACCCTATAATAGAAGCTCGTTTTTCAATTTCGGTTTCTGTGTCAACAATGTAGAGTTGAGAAAACTTGGGTTCTCCTCCAGCTGGAGGCTTTAAACTACCCATTAAATGATAGTTTTCTCCTTGAAGTTGAAACATCTTTGGTCCACGTCCTTGAGGAACACATCTATCCACTTTACCCCCAAGAGATGTAAAAGAAAAGACCATATTAAGCTGCCTTATATTTTCTCGAAAATAATTGCTGATCTCATCATCACCATGTAGCAATCTTTTCAAGATCTCTGGTGATTCCTTAAGTAATGGCAACTGTACTTGACCTTGTCCACAACACATAGAAAATTTGGGTTTCTTGCACTTGTTTCTCTTATCAACACGTTCACCAAACCACATTTTCGCACCACAGTAGTCACATTTGTGAGTAGGATCACCCTCATCTATGTACTCTGTAACAGATTAATAAACTCAGATGATCAAAAACTTTAAAAGGTTTTATTATTATACAAAATTCGCCAAATAATTCAAATATACCTGTAGTCTTTAGTGTAGCCATTGAAGGTGTAGTAGATGAGGATGGAGTGCTTTCGAACATGTTTCTAAATATATCAGCCATTGTCAAAATCCTCTCTCTCTGTGCATCTTGTATAGGATTTGAAATCGCTGTTAATCCTTCAATGTTATCATATGTTTGTTCATATGAATCACCATCTTCACTACTGACATCATAGCTCTGATCACTGTAATAACTCTGATCACTATAATCCTCACCCTCCTCTGAAAAAAGGTTATTACTCACATTAAGACACATGAACTAATAGAATAGATAAGGATAATATAATTATACAGACCAGAAAAATAGGGGATAACAGATGATTGAAAGTCACTTTCTTCTTCTGACTCGTTGTGTTGAGAAGTGGTAAAGCTGTCTGACTTGGAGAATGCTGGTAAAAGATCCCTAGGTTGAATGTTATAATCACCACCTCACAATCGCAAAATATAAAAAACAATGTCAGTTGTTAAATCTACAATTTTACAGTGTACACAAATTTTTTAAAACTACAGCCAGTTACCAGTAGTTCGAAATCTCTTAGAACACTGAGGCTGCTTTCCTTTAGCTTTGTCTGTAGGTGAAAAAAAAAACATAATCAATACTATTTATTAATTATTTTGTTTCAGAGAATAAGCAATCACGAAAACAGTATAATATTGATCATAATAATGGGTTTCTGAAAAAATACCATAATATGGATTTGATGAACTCAAAGCAGTCGATGGATGAGTAAAATCCTGGGTAATCCCAGAACTTGGTAGTGTTGAATTTTGATTAGTAACATCTCTCAACACTGATGTTTGATCAGAAGATTTAGAATTCGATGGAGAAAGAAATATAGGTTGATGATTTGTTTTTCTCTTCCTTGTATTCTCATCTTTGTTCTTCATGTTTGGTTGTGTAGTTAAGTGTCTGTAGAGAAGTTAGTTTTCAATGGGTTGGATAATGGAAACCATCGTTGTTCTGTGTGTAGAGAAGTTAGTTTTCCATGTGGGTAGAGAAGTTAGATTAAATGACGTCGTTTCTGATTTGATAATAAATTAACCATAAATTGTTTTAGTTTCATACAGATCAGTTGAAGATTAATATGAAAGTATGTGGATATTAATAATTATATGAATATTTTGAGTAGATTGAAACAATTCAACGTATAAAGAATTTATCTTATTTTTTTTTTACATCTTATGTCAAAATATTTATCTTCCTAAAACATTTATATAAACTAAGGGCCTATTATAAATAAATAGTTTAAATTCGGATAGAGTGAAACAAAATTTGATTAATGTAATATGAGCAGGTTTCTTTGAGTAATAATCATAAAATTTAAGGACTTAATTGAAAGTAAACTTAACATTAGGGAATGACATTAGTCTTAATTGCAAATCAAAGTTGAAACAGAAACAATTGTGCAAATAAGCACTTAATTGAAAGTAAAACTAACAGAAAAAAAAACGACAAAGGCAACATAGAAAACGTAGTTAGCCACTTTTTTTGGTGTTTGACTCCTCTTTGCTGGTCTTTTCTTTCTTCACAAATACTCTGGTGCACAGCTTCTTTGATGTAGAACTTAAGTCAGGCTCACCTTCAATGGGTTCTTTGCGTTTAGATGATGGGGTTACCACAGTGTCATCCATTGCTTGACTTTCCAAAGCTAAAATCGAACCCTATAGAAAACATATAATCATCAATTTGCTACTGTAAAATCGAAGTCATATAGATTAAGAAATTTTCTTTCAAATAATAAAATACTAAACCATACCTGTGAAGAACTTAAATTATTAGTTCCAATGTCAGACCAGGTCAATGATTGACTGGTGCTACCAGCAGTGAGTAGCATACTCATATCTTTCCACACTTTACCAACTTTATACATCCCACCCTTGCTACTAATATTGGCACTCTCAATGTAAACTCCAAACATGAAAGTCTTTCCAATCAAAGAAGTAATAGCCTCAGGAAAAGACTCAACATCTTTTAGCTGTTGTATTCAATATATGTTAGAGATACAAAGATATTCTATTACTTGAATAATGAATCTGAGTTATTGCAGGCACAGTGTTCATCAATGAAGTCAAGGAAAGAAGGTGATAACCTCTTCTAAGGAACCGTTGAGCAAGTGGGAAGCAGATTCAGGAACAACTCCGCTTGCAATCCAATCAAGAAGCATCAGGTAAGCTTCTCCAGAACCATCTTTAACCAAGACATGAATCCTGAACCTGTTATACATATTAAAAATTAGTATCTTAGGAAATTTAATTGTCTGATAACAACATAAAGAATAAATTATAAATAACTTACTTAGGGATGACTTGTGTGACCTTATCATCACACTTTTCACACCACCACAGATGAGTTACAACCTCATGCCCTGCCACGATTTTAACAGTTCTCGAAATCCTGGAAACCTTTCTTTGGCAAGCTTTGCATCCAAAATAGTACCAACCCCAATCCTTGTCAATAGCATAGATTGTAGCAATGATTCTGCATTGCTCAATCTAGAAAGAAAACCAAAACGTTAGTCTATACACAATGTATACTGTAAGAATATATTACCCAAACCTCAGTTGATTGCTGTAGCTCTGCTATGTCTTTTGTTGGGTATTGCATCCAAGGATCACGCCTGATCTCTCTCTCAAGTTTATCTTGATCGGATTCAATCAGTGTCAAAGCATTGGATGCAACATCCCTATTAAATGTGAACCAACATAGCTATTTTAATTAACAGAACAAATTAATTTAATTAGTATTGATATAAAACTCAGAATACCTTTTGAGAAAAGCCTCAGTCTCTGCAATGGGCGGATTGAAAAATACTTGAGAAGCATCATATGAGTTTGAAATTTGAATCTCATCTGAAATTAATAATTGTAACATAAATGTGAGTAGTAACAAAATTGTATAAATATAGGAAGTTATGTTATGATACTGGATAATAGGATTACTTCTGTAGGTGCCAACTTTCACAAAACGTAGGAGGCATATAACTGAATCTTCACCAGCCTCGTCACAGTTAGCTTTAGTGTTTTCAGCAAACTTTCCCCACAGACAGCAATTAATCCTACGGCCACTGAAAAAAATATATGTCAAACTAATAATTATAATGATAAAAAATAAATTAATGGTTTAACTTACACAAGATCTGTCAAACTGAACTCGATTTTCTTTTTTGGTTTTCCCGAGCACTGAACAGTCTGTAGAGCTCCCAAATCAGACACTTCTCCAATAACATCTGCAAGTTGAAAAAAAAAAAACGATAAAGTTCAGGTTTAACAACAAATATAACATGAAACTTTAAAGCAACAGATATACCAATTAAGATGTTTGGATCTTCCACTCCATTCTCAATAGTTTCAAAATCCACCAAACTCAGAAACATGTTGTCGTTTTTGATTGCTGATGGAGTGATATCAGTGGCATAGATGAAGTTGATCTTGTATTGGTGTTTGGTAGATCTGAAGGAAACACCAGGGTTAGTGATGTTGAATTTTTCGAGGTTTCTCCACATTCCAACAGCAAGCACATTTGGAAGTTTCCTTGTCAACTTATCGAGGTAAGTCTTCTTACAGGAGGCTTGAATTTTTGTTCCCTTAAAAATAAAGAAAGCCATACGATTTTAGATAGGAGTTTAGTATAGTATGAAGAGAAAACAATAGTAGATAGGTTTGATAAGATTTGAGACTTACTTGTGCATCAGACAAAACGATTTCCAATGATTCTCCTGAAAGTTTTGTGTATTGCTTCCAGGTATGGAGAACCTTTACTTGTACACGAGCATCTGTCATGAATGGTTTGAGGTCGGCCAAAGCAGTGAATTCCATGATCACAGGTATTTGTTTTGTGAGAGAAAGTGTGTGAGTTTTGATTTTAGGAAGGGTGAGAAGTTATAGGCTGTAGAATAAATTTATATAACCAGAGGCAGTTGATGGAAACGATATAAGTTGCGTTAATATCTTTAAAAAATTAGTAACCATATAGGAGTTGTGCCACTAATTGCGGGATAGTGGGTTATGGAATCTCGAAAAGCATTTGAGAATATATTTTTTGATTACTTGAATTTGAAATAAAAATTAGAAGAATAGATTTGGTGTTGTGGAAAATAATAGTTATTAGATTCTTGGTGCTTAAAAATAGGAGATTATTGGTAATAGGAAGTGGTTTGTTATTTAGTTACGATTTATTTAAAATAATTGTCATCTTCAGTCCTTTAAAGTAGGTTATTCAAATTGATTTGTTATTTAAACTGATGATACTGAGCAGTTATTAAATCGAACCCTATAGAGCTCGATTGTTTAAAATTAACACAAAACCCGGGTTCGAGTAGTTCCCTGTGGTTTTTAATTTTATTTTCTTTTAGTTCATTAATGGCATTTTGGTAAAATATGTTATCTTCTTCCCCATTTGATCAATTAGGTTTCGCAGAAAATAGTTCTACCATCCTCCATTGATTTTTCTTATAAAATCCATTGACTGTTAATGTGTTTTCGTAAATTCTTGTGCTTAAATCTTGCGAATTTGACTCATAGTACATGATTTTATCTTCTACAAACCAATAAAAAAGAAAAATAGATGACTTCGATTTAGAGAAACAGGCATGGTTGATTTTCTGGGTTTAATTTGTTACATCTATTTTGGTGTTAAGTTATTTCAATCTCTTATATGGTTTATACATCTGTATTTGCAGATGATTGATCAACGTTTATGGAAAAGCCATATACTGTCTGAGTTTGTGTCGAAAAGAAATATGCAGAAGTAATAGCTTGTATGAACTGATGACTTTAACTACTCTGTTCTTTAGATGTGGTAAGATATTAAGTTAGATTAGTGGTTAAGAAGTTATATAATTATGTCGTGTATTTTCAGTTGCATTGTTTGCTATGTCGTGTATTTACAGTTGCATTGTTTCCTTGTTTTTTTTAAATAGACCCAACATATATCAATAGGGCATACTGCAACTTTAATAGTATTGATTTTGGAAATATTCCAAAACAAATTATTCAAAATACAATACATGAAAATATTTTAAAATATATTAAAATAGTAATAGTAAAAAATGTTTAAACAACCAAAATATCATACATACATTTATTTCTATTCGGAGGGAACACACTTTTATATTAATTTTAGATATTTAATTTTATATTATAAAATTTGTTACATATTTATTCTTAAGATTTTTATAAAGATCCCATATGTATCTAAATTAAAAATTTATAAATAATTAAATAAAATTTAATTTTCTGATTCGAAAATCAAAAAGAACTGAATAGACCCAAACGGAATGTCCACCCATAATTTAAATAAAAAGAAAAATAAACCAACAATTACCAGATTTCATTTCCCGCCGCTATGTTGTTGCTAACTCTCTCTCCTAAAACCCTATCCTCTTCCTCCTCCTCCTCCTCCTCCTCCTCCTCCTCCCCTCTTCCCCAATCCCAAAACCCTAGACTCAAATCTCCCAATCCATCTCGACTCAATACTCGATGCGGTCCCGTCCTCCCGTTATCGGAGGTTCACACCGAGAGGGGACTCGAATTCGACTCCGGGGAGACCTTCTTCCGCCACGAGAGCGCCACAGGCCGCGACCTCGGCGTGCTCTCCGCCTCGCTCCACAAGAGATCAACCGGAAGCCTGCGGGTGCTCGACGCGATGTGCGGGTGCGGGATCAGGTCGCTCCGCTACCTCGTGGAGGCGGGCGCCGATTTCGTGGTGGCGAACGATGCGAACGACGAGAATCGGAGGGTGATCACGAGGAATCTTACTAGAGTCGAGAGAGGGGAAGGAGATGGGAGGAGATGGGCCGTGACGCATATGTTGGCTAACAAGGCGATGATCGAGAGGTATATGGTTGGTGATTTCTTCGATTTGATTGATATTGATTCGTTCGGGAGCGACTCTGCGTTTCTGAGGGATGCGTTTAATGCGTTGAAGCTGGGTGGGTTGCTTTATCTGACTTCGACGGATGGGTACTCATCTGGTGGTCACAGGCCTTACAAGTGAGTGAGTTTTACAATTATTAAAAGTTTGATACTTTACAAGTGGGGTTAGGATTAGGAAAAGCTTATGGGGCGTTTTTATTTTTTTTACTGTGGTTTTAGTTCGTTGGCAGCTTATGGAGCGTTTATTAGGCCAATGCCGTTTGGGAATGAGATTGGGCTAAGGATGCTTATAGGTGGAGCGGTGAGAGAGGCTGCTTTGCTTGGTTATCATGTTACTCCTCTTTTCTCGTATTATTCTTTTCACGGACCTGTGTTTAGAGTCTTGCTTCGGGTTCACCGTGGGAAGCTACACGAGGACAGGTTGTCTCTACGTTTTTGACTCTGACTACAAGGACTGGAGTTGTGGTTATGTTTAGTTTTAATTGGTATTTTTAACTGCAGGAACTATGGTTTTGTCACTTTCTGTCATCTATGCGGCCATTCTGATACAGTGAGATGGGATGAACTTGGTCTGATGGGATGTTCGTGTAGTGATACAAAGGCTTCTTCTTCACTGGTGGTTTCGGGACCAATGTGGCTTGGACCGCTTCATGATGGATCGTATGTTACTGAAATGCTGGATCTGGCTAAGGAATGGGGATGGGTGAGTGAAGGCACTGGCATGGATCTGGAGAAGCTTCTCAGCATAATGATCGAAGAGAGCGATCCGAGATTGCCACCCGGATATGTCAAGATGGATGAGGTCCTTTTAACTATCATAATTCAATTACGTTGATAAGAGAGGCGCATTGTTTACATGATATGATGATTTGTTTTATGGTGTGATCAGATGGCGAGCCGTGCGAAGATGAACTCACCTTCGTTGAAGAAGATGATGAGTGCACTTGTTAAGGTACAATACTAGTTGCATTTTGCTCACAGCTTTGATCTTTGAAAGAAGTAAATGCAACCATTTGATCATCTAAACAACTGTATGCCCTTTTGGAAATTTTGCAGGAGGGATACGCCGTTAGCAGATCTCATATTATATCCAACGGTCTCAAAACAGATTGTCCCATGTCACATTTTATAAACATTGCCAAAGCTGAATTGCAGAGTTGATTTTTTTCTCTCTTTTCTGTGTCAATTAGTTCAGTGTAGCTGCTTAGCATCAGTGATGTGTCTGCCTTTTTTGTTTACAAAATCCAAGCTATTTAACTCAAACTTGACTTCAACTCAATTGATAGTTCATTATAATTAAATAATAAAAACCATTATATCTGATGAAATTCTAGAGAAATGTATTTATTTGCATGAACTAAATAAAGAGGAAATGCTAATGTCGAAATGAACTGATAGATTGGTCTCAAAGAATTCGAAGTTACAAAATCATCTCTAACCAGATGTAGAGAACATGTTCAAAAATTCCAGACAGCCCAGAGACTGAAACTATAATATTAAGAGTTGAGTGGCCAGCTCCTTGCAGTCTTTTAAGTACGAGGAGCAGCAGGGGCACCACCAGCAGGGCGAGGGGCCTGACCAGGCTGTCCAGGCTTGGGAGTATCCTCCTGAAAATTCATCATTTTCAAAACCATTCAGTCCAAAACAAAACCAACATTACAAACAACAAAACATAGAAGAAACTTCAAGAATTCAAAAATCAAAACATATAAATATGATAGAGATCACATAATAATACATTCTCCTCAAGAAGTATCAAACTAGCGGCAATCACTATTCAGCTAACTTTACACTAAGTGCAACTAAGAATTCTAACCATAATCAAAAGCAAAACATAACCAACTTGTATCTAATGGCTGATTATGAAAAACTGATTGGTTATGTGGAAGACGTAATCGAGTTGAGAGATTTACCTTGCGTCTGGCAAAACGGGGAGGAGGGGTACGAACCCTACGGTTGGTGCGGGATCGAACTCTCACAACGTGAGAGTGGATAGCACATGAAACACAGTATTGCACCTTAGAGTACAGCTTTGGGAGAGTGTAACCTAAACCAAACAGAGACAAATCACATTAATCCAACGACAATTTAATCACACATAAGGCAAAAATGAGAATCATTCAATAACATACCATCGTAGACACTGGCTTCTTGAACATCTCTGATAGCAGCCTGCTCAACGATGTTCCTGACAAGGAATCTCTTAATCGCCTTATCCTATATCAACAGAGTAACAGAACATCAGATCAAACTTTCAGACAAATCTAGCTATCCGACAACGAATCAACAAGAGATTGAACCAAACCTTGGGACAGCATTTCCCGCAGTTGGAACACCTGATGGGATTCACGTGACCACGGTTGTGCTTGTTCCTGCCACCGTTCCTACGCTTGAAAGTCTACACAAAAAGACAAACATAGGATTCATTTACACAATGCGAGCTTGCTACTATGCTCTTACACGATTAATCTATCAAAGAACGGGAAGACTTACCATGTTTGCAAGCAAAGAGTTTCAAGCCTTCTCCGATCTGTACTCTTCTTCGTTACGGCGACAGGTTGAGAATTAAACCCTAAAATCGAGTGTTATATACTCACGCACTGCTTGCTGTTTTAGGTGCGATTACGGTGGGCTTTGATCAAGTGTTTGGGCCTCGAATGTAAGCCCAGACCTGACTCGAAATTTATGAAATTGTAACAAATTAAAAAAAAAAATTATAAGCTGCTTGATGATTTAAAATCAGTATTTCATCTCTTTTATAATTTTAAAACATTTTATAATATATTACCAACATTTTAAATTATACTTCCTCTGTTCCATTTTAAGTGGAGTTTTAAGATTTTTATTTTGGTTCATAATATGTGATGTTCTCACTATTCTAGGTAAAATTAAATGTTATTTAAATTTTGTGACCAATTACAAAATCATGTACAATTTTTTTATTGGTTAAATTTGTTTTATTTAATGTGATTTTTATGTAACCAAGATAAAATATATAAAAATTTATATTTTTTAATAATTGTGTAAAAACCTTAAACATCACTTAAATTAATACAGAGGAATCACTTAAATTAGTACAGAGGAAGTAAGTTTATTCTATTCAGGTTATGTTTTCTCACAGTATACAAATACAACCATGATTTTAATACTACGTGATACTTGTGGCATTTTTGAAAGATCTAGAGCGATGACATGGAAAACAAATTAGATCCATAAACCTGTTGTGAAAGTGTATATTATTAATGTCGAATATGAGCTCCTTATATAGGGAGTTACAATGTCTGAAACCCTAATGGGTCGGTAACAAGATGGACCACTAATGGGCCAAAGCCCAGTAAGTATCTTTTGGATAAACATCCATCTGAACCAGTCGGTTCATAACACTTCCCCTGGATGTTGAATCCATCTTGAGTTCGCCAGATACCAAATCCTTTTTGGGCTCGTGATACACTTTACCAATTACTTGGTGTTGCCTCATTAAAACCTTACCAGGAAAACCCAGTGGGACAAAACCATGGTGAAGGAAAAAGAGTACAACATGTATCACTTCCCCTGATTTGTACCTCCGTATATGCTCCTGAGGTTGGCGCATGAGTAGACTGGTGGGAATTTTATGGACGCCAAGTCTCTGAGCTGGTCTTCGTAATGTGCACGTCCTGGACTGATAGGAAGGTCTCATGGACGTGGTGCTGATGTAGACATGGTGAAGAAGCCGGTTGACATGTCTTTGGTTGGACTCGTACTTCTTCATATTTGTTTTCCAACGTGTGCATACTGCTTGTTTGAGAACTATCCATGTATGGATCCAATTTATAACCTGTATCATAATCAAAAACAAAACCAAGCAAACACATCTTTGGGTTTGGTTAGTATAAAATAATCTCAAACATTAGTAAAAGGATATTTCAATCCTGTCCCATTGCCTTTATATTTAGAAATAACATAAGCTTAGTTCAATGCTTATGTTCGGATGTGTGTAACAAACACATTAAGGCAAGGCGCCAATGGCACTTTTGGCAAGGGACATGTATGGCTTTATTTCCAATGCCTCATGGTTTGATCATTTAACAACATATATGATCATACTGCACTTTGAAATTATTTAGATGTATAGTATTAAGTTTAAACTTAACTATAGTTTCACTTGTGAATATTTACATCCGGATGTGCCTTGAGTCTTTTCTAGACCAAGGAAATATGTCTCTGTCCAATCTAGGATCAAAGGATCCGTGACCTATCTCAAATGGTCTCATGACCATGTTCCTTCTTAGAATAAAATGGGTCAGTACTCGGACCAAGTGAAAACCATTCGACCATGAGTCTTGCATTGGCTTGTATCCGGACTAAGGCACAACTTTCTTGTCGTCCTTATGACCAAATGGGTCTATGTACAGATATATAGACTATGGGACTATGTTACCATACAGTGGGGCGAGCCATAGACTTTATAGTAAGCATTTAGGGTCAATGAACCTTATAAGCTTTACATAATGGTTCATACCTATCGTTTTGACATCTTTAATCTATGCTTTATTTGTTGCACAAGGATTTCATCTTTAAGTATATTTAAGATACTCACTTTGTAGTCCCAAACAATCTTTGTTTGTCCCAAATTTAATCTTTCCCAAAACATTCATTTCAATGCTTTCTTTAGATAGTCTTTTGGGAAGTGTCTCCAGAGGTTCCTAGGATATTTTCTTTAGATCAAAATATTCTTGTATACTCTAGTTCTCGAGAACTTTGTTGCATTAGACAACTCTATATCCTCTGAGACTTATATATATTTTCCAGTGGACTTATATAATCAGGCGGTTTACATCCTTGAACCGCAAGTATAAGTTTTTCTTATGTGCCAGACTTATCGAGGAATCTCAATGTTTGTTGCATCCACCATAAGGAGCTTATCTCCTTTTAATTGATTCCTGGTCTTTGTGATAATCCTTGTGCACATGACTATGCTTAATATTATGCATATGGTCGTGCCTTACATTAACTGTATCTCGCCATAGAAATTTCTTTCACAAAGACTGTTTTCTGTCCAACTGGTTTAGCATCTAGAGGTGTCCGTACTTATGGGACCTATCCTCCCTTAACTCCACGTCTACTTTCTTATTTGATCTTAATCTCATATGTTTGAATGCATTCATGTGGACGTGGGTTTCATGATCCTCATTGATCTCATGATCTCAAGTGCTACATTGCGCATATTTTATCATTAGTTTCGAGTACTCGTTTGTTCTTTTGTGTCCTAGACATGACATATCTTATTGAGGTTTTATTATGTCCTTCAATACCCTGAAGCTTGGCGTCCCAAGCATCATTAGGTACCTTAGGTACAACCATATATTATGGTTTCCTCATTCGTGATCACTGTTTTAGTTTTGTACATGTACATTTTTGATTATGTCTAGGAGTCCCTCATCCACGGATTTGCACCTTTTTTTAATATCCGAGGGATCTTATCTTTAGAACTTATTGATCTAACTTGTTTAGATTCAGTAGCAGCTTGATTGTGTTCTCTTGAACATCAAATCTTATTTGGTGCATTCATAGCTGGTAGAAATGACTTAGTCATTCTATTCGGGTCATTGGAATCTGGCAATTGTAATAAGCTAGCTTCTGTATAAACTTTATGGACTTCTAGAACTCATTCTAGAGTCTGAGGATCTTGCCAATATAAGGATGTTTTGATTCCATATAATTTTCTATTATCCAGCTTCCCCTTAATGTTGGATGTTCGGATTCACTGAGGTGACTATCCGTGTACCTAGGCTTTAAACAACTTGTCCGTGGATAGCTCAAGGTATTTAGAAACATGGGGAACTTATATAAAAACATATCCAACATCTATTCCCATCCTCTCATCTTATATTTCTGTGGTGGAGCGATAGAATTTATAAGTGGCACTTCTTTATGTGCTAAGATGAGGTGTGTCTGGCCTTTGACCCGTTTCAATCAATGGGATGGGTATCAATATTCATTTTTGTGTGTGTATGTCCATGTAGAATAAAATGTGGGTTTTTTTTTTATTCTTATCCTTCCCCATGGACATATCATACATTCTTAAAATACTTTTAGAATGTGAATCATTTAAAGATATGTAGCCTTTTTAGGCGATTTTTTCTTTCTGTTCTTGTCCTTTCATTATGAATATTCGTGTCCTCATTGAGTCATGAGATGTTTTTCTACATTCTCTATGATCATATAATGTTAATCAAACCCTTTGGGACGTGAGCACTTTAATCTATATTCACTTGGACGTTTTGAAGTAACATGTTTTCCTTTATCTTTGGTTTAATCCGAATGTGATAAGTCTATCTTTGTTCTTGTGAACTCTTTGATGTTTCAATATTGTGTATGTCCATGTTACATGGAGTGATTAACACTTACCCCCATGGACATATCATATTTGAATACTTTTAGACGTGAGTTCACTTAGCTTTTACCAAGACTTGTAGTCTTTGTCATCATACAATCTTCTTTGGGCGGTTTCTCTTTAAGGAAACACTTTGTTTCTTTTGCCCATGGATTCATTATGAAACTATCCATTCATCAATTCTTAAGTCTTTCACTTATAAGAATGATTATTGTACACGTCCTCTCTTTGTGTACATAGCCTCAAATGTGAATACAATGCACACGACCTCTATATTGTACACGTCCTCTCTTTGTGTACCTTTGAGGCAATAGGATATTTGGTCGTGGATTTTGTGTCTTAAGATGTCTGTGGTTTGATCCACTGTACATCATAAGGGTATTCACATGAATGGACGTTTTGTTTATGATATAAAAGCTTTCATTTATTGATTCTTTCAAAGATAGCAACCAAAGGAAGTGAATAATGTTTAAAGGAAAATAATAAGGTATGAAATAACTAAGTAAGAACACTAAGGGCTTGATGTCGAGTCAACATGTCTTACTCCATATGGTGATCTATTCTCTTATGCTTTGTTGGGTCATCCTTTCTTGTGATCCATACGATCACACTTATCATGATCCATGAGAACATCTTTGACAATTTTCCTTCATCTTTCCGAACCATCTTAGCTTTTCTTTTAAAGTTTTGCTGATAAAGAGTAGCTAGATACTTAGGAGTTCTGCATCTCTTAGCCAAATGGTTGTCCATTCCACAATTATTGCACAACTTAGACCATCCCCATGTCCATATCCTCTCTTGACACGATTGGTTTCTAGATCAGCCCTTTCGGCTGGTAGTGCATTAGCTGGTGGTAATGGAGTTGGCCTCGTAAACTCTCTTTCACTACTGTTCATTAGCAATTCATGATTTTGCTCAGCTTGCAACAATCTTGCTATTAGAGATGTATAGATAGTGAAGCCCATTTCTCTATATTGTTGTAGTAACAATAAGTTGGTAGGGTGAAAGGTGGAGAATGTCTTTTCCAACATATCTTCATCAGTCACTTCCTCACCACATAGTTTCATTTCGAAAACTATTTTGAGTAGGGCAAAGTTATATTCTCCCACAGTTTTATAGTCTCGGAATCTGAGGTTGATCCATTCTCGTAAAGCTTTGGTATGTATAACCTCTTGGATACAATTTCTATTTTCTAGATCTGTCCAAAGCTTTGAGGGATCATCGGTCAGATATAGACTTTTGAGTTTTTCACAAATATGATGGCGAGTGTTCAGGAGTTCTCTTGCAATGCTATCATCTGTGATGCATTCACTGAGTTCATCAGACTCAAGTGTGGTTTTAATATCTTGTGCCCATTGCATATATTGCAAGTAGTTTTCTCCTGAGATTATGATGGAGGAATTCGACATCTAAAATATTTAGTGTTTCTCTAGTTAGATCTTAGTAATATGTTCTGAGGAACTGGTTTTAAAAGTTTTCCAGAAAATTCTATAAAAGGAAATTTTCTAAAAATGGAAACTTTCTAAAAAAGGAAATTTTCTAGAAATTGAAACTTTCTAAAAATGGAAACTTTCTAAAAATGGAAACTTTCTAGAAATGGAAATTTTCTATCTACCAAATTAGGGTTTATAATATCGATTGGTTTAGGGATTTATAAACTGATTTGGTTTAATGTTTTCACAATTCGGATTTGGTTTTTATAAGTTTCATAAATCGGTTTAGATTAGGGTTTAATAATCGGATATGGTTTAAAGGATTTCATAATCCGATTTGGTTAGGGTTTTATACAAAATTTTAATTTCATAAGTTTTATGGTTTGAATATTAATCGGTTCATTTTATAAAATCTAGCAACCTAACGATTTGATTTAAATCAAGCAAGAACAATAGTTCAACTTAGTTCAAATCGCAAACCTCAAATTTCATTTTATAAAATCGGTTTCAAGTTTTCAAAATATTAACCAAGTTCTATCAAGTAATCAAAAGAAGTTTGGATTTTGTTAACTTACCTTAAACTCGATCGATTTTGTTCCTTGGCTTCTCTTTAACCTCAATGGGTCTGACTTTGTTTTCCTTAAACAAATTGATCAAAGAGAAGTTAGTAATATGAAAAACAATCGTCTATAAACAAAATAGAAAGAGAAATTTGCAGCCTTAGGTTTAGTTTCTGATTTTGACGGCGCGGCTTGTAGCTGTCGTAGAGAACGCGTCTGGTCACGGATTGAGGTGAGGTCTGCGGCGTTGGATTCTCCTCTTCAATAGCTTCAAATTGATATGTCGCACGTCTTCTGGATCGTTACGGTTTGGGAGAACGATCGATTTGAAGTTGAGTCAAAATTAGGGTTCTTGTGCAATTGACGGCGCGCACTAAAACAGAGCTTGGCGGGGCATCTGAGATCTGATCGACGCGAGGTTTGCGGCTATGGATTCTTCTCTTCAAGATCTTCAAATTGGTATGTCGCACGTCGTCTGGATCGTTATGGTTTGAGAGAACGATCTATTTGAAGTTGCGTCAAAATTAGGGTTCTTGAGCAATTGACGGCGCGTACTAAAATAGAGCGTGCCGGCGCGTCTGAGATCGGATCCTCGCGAGGTTAGCGGCGATGGCTTCGTCTCGTCGAGATCTTCAGATTGATAGGTGGCTCGCCGTCTAGGTCATTATGGTTAGGGAGATATAACTGTTTTAAGATGCGGCTAGTTTTTAAGATTTTGGTGACCTACGAATTTTGCTAGGGTTTTGAGCTTAACTCGTGCTGATAACGTGTTGTGAAAGTGTATATTATTAATGTCGAATATGAGCTCCTTATATAGGGAGTTACAATGTCTGAAACCCTAATGGGTCGGTAACAAGATGGACCACTAATGGGCCAAAGCCCAGTAAGTATCTTTTGGATAAACATCCATCTGAACCAGTCGGTTCATAACAAAACCTTTATTTAGCATCCTGCATCCGTTTCACAAGTTTATTTTACACCAAGGTACCTGACATTTTTAAACATTATTCCATTTTCACTACTCAACCTCCGGAGCATGTTGGGTTCTATAGTAACGAAACTTAAAAAAAACTACCAACTGTATCCACATATATTATACACACACATGTGTTTTCATCTAACACTCGTTTAGATGTCGGCTGTGCTTCTCAAATATGTCCGAAGCATATTTCCAGTTGATCACAGTCCATATGTTCTTCAAGTACTCCGCTCTTGCATTTTTGTACTATACATAACCCACACCAATTGATGAAAACTTTATATTAGTTGTGTAACTTTTTGTTAACTACCACCAATAAGTTGTACTATTATTTCAAAGAGTTACAGAAGTTAGTTGAGTACCTGTGGATAGTATGCGTGCTCCCATACGTCAATTCCAATCAGAGGAACCAAGTGTGATCCTTTAGTCACCAATGGATCCTACAATTTCTCTTCATCCGTTATTTTTTATTTTCTTTTGGAATTCTTGTGATAGTTAACCCTGTAACTATATATCATACTAAATAAAATGTACTATATTGAACTACCTGATTAGCTGTGGTCTCAACGACAAGTCTCTTCAGCTCTTTGTCTAATCCAAACCACTAAAACAAATGAGACACAAACATTATGCAATATGAGGCACCAAAAAAGTATAGAACTTATGATCAGCCCTTTCATATCAAACTCTATTGATGCATACAATTTCAAACTGATTCATCTATATACTAGAAGAGGTTATGATTTAGTGTTGTTGAGGGAGTTTAACAAAGCGCTTACCACCCATCCAGATCCCTGAACAGCAGCACCTTCAGTGTTCATCTTTTGCATCAATTCCTCTAAGGATCCGAAATGGGCATCTATTGCTGAAGACAAAGGATCGTGCGGTGGTTTACCACCTCCTTCCTATATATTCAAAATAACCCATTAGAGAAAAGAAAAAGAAAAATAAACTATCACAAAATAATAGAGCGGCGAACCAAGAAGAAATTCGTACATGAACAGGGGCTAAGTTTTTCCAGAAGATTGCGTGGTTAACGTGACCTACAAGTAAAATAGGTAAACCACAATCAGTCAAACTCCTTAAGACCAACAACAACAAGCAAGGAGCACCTGATGTAAAGATAAAGGGTTCTCAGCTGGTCTTTACCTCCGCCGTTGAACTTGATTTGGCTCTGAAGTTTGACTACGGAGGAGTGATCACCATCGGCCAAGGCGGAGCGGAGATGGTCGAGGGCTTTGTTGTAGTTAGTAACGTAAGTCTGGTGGTGTTTCTGGTGGTGCAACCGCATGATCTCCTCGCTGATCGCTGGCTCTAGTGCATCGTAAGCATACGGAAGATCAGGCAGTGAAGCAGTCTTCATCGACTCAAGACACGGCTCCATGGTGGTTTTTCCTGTTCCAACGTCAAGGCTTATCGCTAAAACACCGAGGAAGATAATTGAAACAACGATGTTCATGGTTTTATGTATATATACACACTTGAAATGAAGCGATGGTGTGGATTTATAAAAAAAAAGATGTTATGACACGTATCCTTTGACTGATCCACTTGTCAATCTCCAAGGCTTTACAGATTTAGGTGTTCTGCACCGTTGCTAGAGTTGTGTCGCAACGTTGCGTTACGACTTTGATATATGATGTTGGTGTAGTGTGTATGTGTATGTGCGCTTTTGTCGTTGTGTGTTTTAGCACGAGAAAAGTAAAACTTGATCCAACGCTATGTTATATAAATCCAAACCTCAGTCAGATGATCCAATCCTTAAGACCATGATTATCCATGTCCCTCACGTGGTCCTTAGAGGGGGAGAGACCACCATTCATCAATATCAAGTAGGACTCAATAGAAAGTCGCTAGATAAGAAATTTCTTCGGCGCGTCCTTAGCTTTTTCTGCGGGCCCCACAATATGTGACGGCACACGAATGGTTTACTTCTTTTTTTTTTTGTTTTAAAACCAGAAAATAGAAAAAAAATAGATTTAAGGATTTATTATCGTCCGACCGATAATCATGCTTTTACATGCTAAAGATCAACGCATCTAAACCTATTCGATCAGACCGTTTATTTACATAGTGCATTCACGTCGTCTATTTTCTGTTAGTCTATACCGAAATCTTCGATTATAAATCTCAAAAGTATACCCTAAACATGTAAACAAAATTTAATTTTTCAAATTTTAGCCTGAAAATCTCTAATGCTTCGGAAAAAGGATCATTCATACTTGGAAAAGAGAAAAATGTTTTACGGTAAATGAGGCCATAGCCCACAACTTTCTTTAAAAATCAAAGGCCGAATCCACTATTATCGATGGTACAACTCGGCTTCCGACGTGGCACATCCAAAGGCATAAATTAGTAAATGACGTGGATGACACGTGGTCAAAGCAATGTGAATGCTGTGCCAGCGCGTGTCCGCGCAAGCCATGCACACAGCTAAACCGCGTCGCCACGTTCCCCTTGCCCATAACCGGCCTCTCGTAATCACAACCGCACAATCTTAATCGAACGGTTCTTATGAAACATCAACCGGGTCTCTTTCGTGAAAAGTTTCCAGCGAGTTATCACCTACTTTGGGGACTTCGTAAAGCATGAAGAATAAGTTAAACGAGATTTCAATGATCTATTAATCTCAACCGTCCAATCAAACAACTCAAACAACCCATGTCAGGGACTTTATTCTACATTGCCACACTCACTCCCATCTTCATTCTAATTTAACCCACTAATTAAAAATATTATAATTTTTATTATATTTTAATGAAAAACGTGGTGAAAATCGATATTGTCCTTAATGAAACCAAGTATTTACAAGATCCAACCTAACTATTTGACCCGACCCACTATAACCCATACCCAATACGGATCCCATCAATTAAATAATAAGTAAATGAAAAAAAAATCTTTAATCTTTCCATCTTCTTCTTCACGAATCTTCTTCTGCACATCCTCTTCTTCTTCGTTCTTTTTCTCTAATTTTTTTTTAAATTTCTCAGACAACATGTTTTTTTATATCTAAACTCTTTTCTTTCTAAAAACAGAATCATACACCAAAAAACTAAATCAGATCATCTTCGTCGACTCTCCCATGGCGGTTGTGGTCACAAATCAGTTCTTTTCTTTGGACAACAGTCACAGATCACAGTTCACATTATAGAATCAAAGATTTGATGTATAAACACCAATTAAAACCCATAAAAACAGAAGAATCTTTGAAGAAAATCTATGGCGGCCGCATGAAATTGCAGGCAGAACCCTAAAAATATAAAGAGATAATTACGAAATTGCCACTCATTAAAAAGAACAAAATAAAAGAAACTGACCATCGAACCCAAGATTAGTTTGCTAAGAAACAGGAACTATACCACTAGACCACATGTCACTTTTGTTAATAGCTACATAAACTAAGTTTTGTATATTTTTATTTTATTATAAAATACACAAAACCAAATATCGAACCAGTAACTCTCTTGATAACAAACAAAGAATATACCACCAAACCAAGTGCAATGTACGTTTAAATTTACATAACTATATTAAATAACGTTTATTTTATAAATAACATAAAGCCAAATCCGAACATACGTGGAGCCCCTAAAAATTTGCATTTAACATCTGTTCTTATTTTTAATTATTAAATTATACATTTAAAACATATATACCATTTAAGGAAATAATTTCTATAAATATTTTATTAAATTTATTTTAAAAATTAACTATTGATCAAACTATTATTGAAATGCATGTTTTACTATATTTTTATTTTAAAAATATTTTTATATAACCAAAATTATATAAATATTTTATTAAATTTATTTTGAAAATTATTGTTGATTGAAATAATATTGAAATACATATTTTGTTAACTTTTATTTTTAAAATATTATTGAAATATTTTTTATAAATATTTTTGAAATTAATTGTTATTTTGAAAATTGGTAGTTCCTGAGGAACCAGTAACAAAAAATGGTTTTTGTATGTTTAAAATATGAAAGTTTGTTATTTTTAACTTGTATAGCACGGTCTTTGAAACTGGAAGTTTGTTCATTTGATTTTTTATGTGGTGTATGTTTGTGTTGAGGAAAAATAATTTATATAAATAATTTATTTTAAAATTAATTGATAATTAAATATTATTAAAATAATTTGTTTAATTTATTTTGTTATTTTAATTGGCTTTTGTATGTTTAAAATTTGAAAATTTGTTATTTTTAACTTTTATAGCACACACAGTCTTTAAAACCAGTAACAAAATTGGTTTTGTATGTTTAAAATTTGAAAGTTTGTTATTTTTAACTTATATAGCACGGTATTTAAAACTAGAAGTTTGTTCATTTGAATTTTTATGTGTTATATTTTTAACTTATATAGCATATTAATCATCAAGAATTTTAAGCATATTTTTAATTGTAAGCATATTAGTCATCAATAAAATTTTGATCATATATAACACTTTCGTCGAAACAAAATCTTGAAAATGTGTAGTTTGGGTGATATTATGATATTATTGTCTTTAAAATATTTTAACTATTTTCAAAATAATAATAAATTAGCAGTTAAAATTATTTAATAATATTAATAGTTAAGCATAAATATGACTAAATCTATAATTATGCAGAGCATAAAAAATAAACAAATTCACTTCTCAAATAATAGTATATATAGATTGTTTTATATCTTATTTTAACTTTTATAATAAACAATTATTTTAAGATAACAACACAATATATAAGAATTATCTTATTTAAAAAATTAATAGTATTAAAATAAATTCCTTTTTCACTATATAATAAATTCACAGAAAAAAAATATAACAGAAAAAATTATTTTAAGATAACAACACAATATATAATAATTATCATTTTTATTTAAACAAACATGTTTGAATATTAAAGTGATATTTATCTTACTCTTAGTAGTACTCAAGGTAATAGTAATACTTCACTCTTCATAGTAATATTTTTGCAAATTATAACATTTTTTAGTAATACAACGTCATTAAACTAAATTAATTAGTAATACCAATATATTTAGACAGTTTTAGACTGTATATAACACATTGGAAGAAAAAAATTTCAGAAAATATGTGTTTTCTGAAATTCATCTCATGATGGCCTTCCCATCAAGACATTTACTAGGAAGTATAAGAGTGTTTTCTATTGAAATGAGAAATTTTCTACCAACTTGAGATTTTAATAGTATTTTATGTCTATTTTGACAAATAAACACATGCATGGACATATAATCACGTAATATACGAGATTCATCTTTTAAAAATAAATAATAAGAAGAAAATTAAGGTTCTTAGAAACATGCATAAGAAATAGTAATACAGAGTAGTTTTTCGGTAGTTCAGAGTAGTACAAAGTAGTTCCTAGTAGTTCATATTACACATAGTAGTTCTAGCAGTACTAGTAGTTCACATTACACATAGTATATCTTTATCAGTATCCTCTCCATCAGAAATACCAACATAGCTATCATCAGTTTCATCATCAGTTCCATCATCATCTCCTGAAAGCAGCAGACCACCATATGTAACATCCATGGTGGTCTGCTGCTTTCAGGATAACCCAAAACGTCTTCATCAGTCCTAATATATGATGGTATGCTTGAATACAACACCATTGGAAAATAACTAATCTTCAGCATCCCATCTCCATTTGCCTTAATCTTTCTGCATATACTATCAACCAATTCAGAATATGTAACCTCTTCCACAGATGTTTTCATCATTAGAGTGTGAATTTGATCTTCTCCTGAGATCCACTTTATCTCAGGCCCATGCTTGATGTAACTTCCTCTATAGTCAAAACATATGACTGTAATGGGAGAAGCCATATAATTCCCTGAAAAAAAAAATTATGATTAGTTAACCATTTAAAGAATCTAAGTTGTCTAAGATATTTGGTACATAGTCGTTCCAGTAATACAAGTAATATACTTTCACTTTAGTAATACCAGTCGTTCCAATAGTTCTTATAAATTTTTGCTTTTCTCGATTTAACACTTATAATTGATCAAGAGGGTGTTATACAACCCATAATATCGTCTACCACTATTGTAATGCATTATTATGGTTTAAAACAGTGCAAAATAAGAAAAAAATATACAAAATTGCCCTTAAACATCCCTTTTCATAACAATATACCTAAAACTTTCATTTTTACCTAAAACTTTAGTTTTTCATCAGTTTAAGTCTTTTTAATCAACTAATAATGTGTTATACAACCCAGATTATCGTCTAACACAATTTTCATATTTTTTTTCTTTCAAAACCGTGTTAAAAATAGAGAACAATACAAAATCTTCTTCAAACATTATTTTAATTTTTCTTTCAAAACTCTCACGATTTTTACAGCAAAATGTTGATATTTTTCGTTTCACATCATACATAAAACATAAGTAGTATATTATTATGAGAATTTCGTGAAAAAAAAGTATCAATTTCCTTCAAAAAAAACCTTCAAAATCGCCAATGGATGTAAGAATATGAGAAAAATCGTTTCTGGTTGGAGAAGAGGAAACAAGATGGGAGAAAGGAGACAGGAAGCAACAGCTGTGGGAAGGAGATATGTGGATTGGTGTGGGGACCGCATGTTAGGTTTGAGATTTTATGAGAGAATTTATGGGGGAAATGGTCGACATAATGGGGGGAAGAGAGAGAGGAGAGAGGAAAGTGGGGTCTGAATTTGATTTTAATTTTAAAAAAAATAGTGGGTATGAGATATTAATATAATATTAAGGGTAAGAAAGAGAAGAGAAATATGAAAAAAAAAGTGGGGCAAGTAGAATTTTGGTGTGGCAAATAGAATACATTTTTTTCATGTGTGGCTATGGAGAATACTTCCCCCATGTCAGAAAAGAAGTCAATAATATAATAATAATATAATATATTAAGACATGATTGCCATTGGTTGTGTGTGTGGCTGAGTCAGAATAACGTATAGAGAAACACAACCATTGGTGTCATTAGGTTCTGTAATAGATTTAAGGAATCTACGTAACGTGAAGCAATCTCCAAATCGACCTCATCATTGTCGAGTCTCTGTCTCTCTGCATTACTGTTTTGTCTGTGTAAGCGGAGATGGCGAGTATTCGTTGCGGCGGAGGAAGAGGAGGAAGCGCATGTGCCGTTCGTTGTGATCGGCGAACGGTGACAGTTCGATCATCGTGCGTGGTTCCGGTGATTAATCGACGGAGTTGGGTAGAGACCGGGAAGATTTCGATGACGACGATGATGGCGGAGTTGACGCCGGTGAAGAACGGTGGAAGGAAGCGTGGTGGAGCGGTCGTGTCGCGAGAGAAGCTCGAGCAGTGGTTGAGGGATTCGGTTGTTGAGATCGTGAAGAATCTGAGAGAGTCGCCGTTGTTGTTGCACCTGTACGCGGAGGCGAACGGAGGTTTGAGTACGACGGCGACGACGAATCCAGTGGAGGGAGATTGGGAGGCGATGGAAGGAAGGTGGGATAGAGGAGAGGAGAAGACGCCAGAGGGAGTGATCTTCGTTGAGAAGCTAGCGGACGATGAGGAGGATGATCACGATGCTGATGGTGAATACAACGGTGGAGAAAGAAGTGGAACAAGCGCTTGGGGGATAGTGGCGCAGGGAAGAGGAACTGACTGTGGACCGGTTTGCTACCTGTTGAAAACGACCCGGGTCGGATCGGGTATGGGGACGGTTTGCACACATTTCTGTTTGGTGAAGGTGAAGAGTTTTAGGGAGACGGCTTTGTCACAGTTGAATAACTCGTGGTTGGTGCAGACTGGTCAATGAATCAGAGAATAATAGGTTTCATGGTTCCTTATTTATACAGTGGTTAAAGGATTGATCGTGTAATTATTCTCTTTGGGTTGAATTATAAAACCCTTATTGATGATCAGAGCACCTTTGTTATTGTTACAGTATATATACATAATACATTCATCTTTCAACATTTTTGGATTGATGATTTTAGCTGTGGTAAAACTATTCGTTTGATCAAGAACAATTGGTATTCTGCTAGTATCTAATAAAGTCTCGCTGGAAATTATAACACAACATACTGTACCCAAAAGCTGACCATATCATTTCTGCAAAGATGCAAGGGGAAACTACGTTAGATATTTTACAAACTGGATAAAGTGAGATCATCAGCTTGATAAAGGTCATCATTTGATTAAGTTCAAAGCCAATAGTACCACTTTTACAACAGTCAAATAAAGACTAACCAAGTATGGGAACCGAGGACTTTTAACGTGGATATTTGGATGATGGGTTTATATTATAGGCCCATACATACAGATCGAACTGAGACATTTATTACTTGGGCTGCTTTTTTCTCTTTGGGTTTATACTTGAGGTTTCTCTTTTCCCAATCCACAGCTCACAATTTCACAAATCTCCAAGTCACCATCATACTTTATTAGACTATCCTACACACGTCGATCAGTTTTAACTTTTAAGCCATTCACTCCTTCGCAAAAAAAAAAATTACATGGGCCATGGTTAATGTAGTATTAGTATTAGAAGTTATTTTGTATTTCAACAGAAAAATACAGATAAAACATATCAAAATATTACTAAAACATGGTAAAATACATCGAGTAGAAAACATATTTGACCAGATACATAGAATTGCTGTTTGTGTAGTAGTATAAGTAGAAAGTAAATAGTAATATATAAATGGAAAACGTCTTCTAATCACAACCTAGATCCTAACTAACGTTGTTTCATGATTCATTTTAAATGAAAAAAGGGTTAGATACTGGCTACAAAAGTCAAAACATTGGATACCATTTCAATTTAATGCTATAGTTGAATTTCTTACATACCGACAAAAAAAACTGGAAAATTTTGCAAATTACCTAGGCTCTGTTTTTTTGCTTATGACAACATAAATGTAGCAAGCAAGCACATCGGTGTCTTCTATTCCTTCGTTGAGATGATAAACGTATACATCGATTTCACAAAACTCTTTTCTTTCTCAACATCGAGAAAGAAAAGAAAAGAACGTGGGTCAGTGTTCAGACAAGGCACGCCTCAAAGTCCTTCTTTTTCTTGGCCATTGAAACTAGGGTTCTTTCTATTGTGTATTTTAATACAATATCACTCTTCTTGAGACGTTTCCTCGATTTTCATAAACCCATTATGAAAGTTCAGACTCATTAAATCGATGTGTTTGGTTGTTACAACAAATGAAGCTTCTTATTACTAATTTAATTTTAATTCAGACAGCATCATCACACCAACTACAGCCATATTTTTCTTCATCTTTGTTAAACATTGCTTTTATTTTGATAACCCTAACTTTTCTTTTGCGTATCTCACAAATAAATGATAATAGAAAATAAAACTTGAAATGAGAGACCACAAGCTTTGTTTCCTTCTTTAATAATTTAACTTTTCAATCAAAAGAGTCCCAAATCTGTAATGAAAGACAAATCCGATTGAAAACCTAAATGGTTCTAAAGAAGAACAAATAAACATAAGAAGCTACACCACATTTGAAACGAAGCTAACATACATAAGAAAAACAGACAACTGATTACCAAAAAACAACAGACAAAACACACACACAACAGCACAAGGATCTCTCTTACAAAACAAGTTAGCTTAATTTTTAAAAATAAATTTTCAACTCGATCCCAATTCATCTGAGCTTCCTGAAGGGCACCTGATCATTCTCAAAATGTTAACAGCTTCTCCCATATGTGGTCTACTTGATGGAACCTGAGAAGTACAAATCAGCCCTAGCTTTATCACTGCAACAGCTTCTTCTACAGGAAACTTCCCCTGCAGCCTCAGATCAATACATTCCTCTGCTCTTCCATCTTCAAGAGCCTCTCTCACCATATCACACAGAACCACAACATCGTCTTCCATATACTCCACAGGCTTCTTACCTGTGACCACTTCAAGAACCAACACTCCAAACCCATAAACATCGCATTTCTCTGTTATCTTCACCGTTCTGCAAGCAAACTCCGGAGCCATGTATCCCAACGCACTCTGTATCTTGCTACTCAGCACGTACCTGTCTAGCATCGGTAACAGCCTCGCTAACCCGTAGTCTCCCACTTTAGGCTCACCAGAGCTGTCAAGCAAGACGTTGCTCGATTTGATGTTGTAGTGGATGATGTTTGACTGATGCAAATACGCTAAGCATTTGGCTGTACCGAGGATAACATTGAACCTATCGTTCCACGAAAGCGAACTGCTACCTCCTGGTGCTTCGTGCAAGTGTTTGTATAAACTCCCACCAGAGAGGAACTCGTAGATAAGAAGCTGAAGAGACGTTGTCCAGTAATAACCTTCGAGTTTAACAAGATTCGTGTGCCTGAGCTTCCCGAGTTTCTTGACCTCTCTCTCGAACTCTTCCTGTGACTTGACAAGGCTAGAGACAGTGAGCTTCTTGATAGCCACAGGATACTCGTCTCTGATAACTGTTCTGTACACAGCTCCAAAACCGCCTCTACCGAGCTCACAGTCTTTGTTAAGCAGAGCATGTGTTCCAGTGCTGAAATCAGGTTCACCAGAGAACATAACAAGCTTCCCTGAGTTGCTATCAGTTGTAGGAGATCTGCTGAAGTCATCTCCACCAGAGAAAGTGATCGGTACAGCTGATCTCGACACCGTTGTAGCCCTCACTCTCAGATTAAGGACCGTGATGGCTATCACACCTACCACAATGGCTGCAGCAGCACTAATAGCTATTAAGGAAGATATACTAAGCAGTATTCGTTTGTGACCAACCGCACCAAGAGGCGTTGCTTCACCGGAATCAGGACCAAAAGTTGCATTAGGATTCAAGACAATGGGTTTAGGTGAGACAGCAGGACATGACTTCTTGACAACAGCACCGCAGATTCCTTGGTTCCCTGATACCGAATCAGGGGATATACCGTTGAAGAATCCACCTGCAGGTAGCTCTCCAGAGAGATGGTTATGAGATATGTTGAAGGTGTGGAGATAACCGAGATTAGCTAACTGTTTAGGAAGCGTTCCGGTTAGTTCATTGAATGATAAGTCCACTTCTTGGAGGTTTGTAAGTCTTGCCATCTCTGGTGGAATTGCGCCTAGCAGTTTGTTATGTGACAGGATCCTGTTTAAGACAGAATCATTCATTGAGCAAGACATGACACGGTATAACTGAACACAAGTTTAAAGCAAAGGAGAGACTTACAAAGACTGAAGTGAGCTGCAGTTCTTGATGGAAGAAGGGATAGTTCCTACTAACATGTTGTTTTCAAGTCTCAGCTCTTGCAAAGAAACAGCTCCACCGGTTTCTCTAGGAACTATTCCATTAAGCTGGTTATGACTCAGATCCAGGACGCTCAAATGCTTCAAGTCCCCAATGGTACTGGGGATAGGGCCAGTAAGAGAGTTTCTCGACAGATTCAAACCCTGCAAGTCTCTAAGATCTCCTAGACCAGCTCCAACCACACCAGAGAAAGAATTGCTTGACAAATCCAACACCTGGATCTTCTTGATACTATCATTCTTCAATGCAGAAGAACCATCTTGAAATATCCAAACCGGAAGCTTCCCAGTCAGTGAATTCCCACTAACATCCAATGCCACGAGGTTGATACAGTTCCCTGTAGACTCAGGCAAGCTACCGATAAACCCATTCCCAGAAAAGTTGAGAACTTTCAGCGACGGAAGATTACCAACGGAGCTCGGAACCTCCCCTGAGAGATTATTCATTGAAAGATCCAAAGTCTCGAGACTCCTCATCTCACCAATCCACTTTGGAACCTCACCTCGTAGCAGATTCTTCCCCAAGTTAAGATAATAACACAAACTCAGCTGCTGAAACGTCTCTGGCAAGTTCCCCGACAGAGAGTTCTCACTGAGATCAACGCTCTTGAGCAGCATACAGCTCCCAATCTCCATAGGGATGGGACCAGACAACTTGTTCCTACTCAAATCAAGCGCTCGCAAGTTGTTCAACCTCCCTATCTTCCCCCCAAACTCTCCCTCTAACTCATTCCTCGACAGATCAAGCGACCTAAGAGTGTTCAAACCCCAAACCCCCAGAGGGATAGAACCAGAGAACCCATTCGAAGACATGTTCAAAGAAGCAAGAGACGAACACGACCCCACACTAACCGGTATCTTCCCGGTAAGCCTGTTCCTCGCAACAGAAAACACTCTCAACGACCCACATTGTCTGAAAAACCCATCGGGAAGCGACCCGGTGAGCCCGTTACCACTCAAGTCAACAACTTTAAGGCTCCCGAGGCTCGAAATCAAGTTGGCGTTAACGGTGCCAGTGAGGTTGTTGTTGGAGAGAGAGAGCTTGTGAAGAGACTGGAGCTGGAGGAGTCCACGGCCTATCCGACCAGAGAGAGAGAACCCGTCGAGGGTTAGCTCGGTGACGCGATTCGTCCTCGGATGGCACTTGACTCCGTTCCAGGCGCAGGGAGTGTCGTCGTCTTCGTTCCAAGACGCGAGCTTTTGGTCCGGATCTCGCAGGTCGGACTTGAACACGATGAGACCCAGAACGTCGTCGTTTAGCGGCGGGTCTAGAGATCTCGCCCCCAGCACCGCCACCGACACCAGAAGGATTGTAAAAATCGAAACTTTATACATCGTTTTCACCCACCGAACTTCGCAAATGTACCGACTTTAGTTGCCGGAGAACTCCATTTAGTGGGTATCCCGAGCTGGAATCAGAAAAGAAATAAAATTGAATGGTAAAGGAGTAAGCTTTGAGGTTTGAGATTTGAGTTAATACAAGTAAAAGAACAAAGAAACGGCTACATTTTTCGACAGAGAAGTAAAAGATAAAACGACGTAGTTTTGAACTTACTCAGAGGGGAGGGGAAGCTTTTTTTCCGGCGAGGGGGAATGCAGAATTGAAGAGGAGCTTCTTCTTCTTCTTGTTGTTAGGTTTAAGAGAAAAGTGAAGTTTGTGGAGAGGAAAAGGAAGCAAATAAAGAAAGCACAGTGAAAGAGAAAGGGGGAAAGGGCTCTCTGTGTGTAATTAAAAGCTGCATTTATCAACGAGCTGTAAAGAAGAGAGAGTGGGTCCCCGGTTTGGATGGACGTGGGGCCCGAGGAAGGTGGGTGGACTCATTAAACTCGGACTGACACGTGGATTAATATTGTTGGGTAATAAATATGACATGGCCGACAAGTGGATTTTTCTTTTTTTTTGTTGCCTTTTATGTATTGTTCTTAATGATTATTGGCCAACTCATAATGATAACTGAAATTACTTTACTATATAATACTCCCTCCGTTTCATAATACTTGATGTTTTACCATAGTGCACAAAGATTAAGAAAATTGTATTTTTAAATAAAAAATATTTTAAAGATACAATTTTAAAATCAATTAACCAATAATAAAAAAAACTGTAAAATCTAATTGGTTGAACAGTTTCCAATAAAGTTAAAGTAACCTTAAAATCTCAAAACTTCATCTAATTTGAAACAAAATTATCCTTCTAAAACATCAAGTATTATGAAACGGAGGGAGTAGAACTTTATTTAATGGGATGATTTTGATTCAAGGGAAATTGGGGCATATAGCCATGAAAAAATCATAATTGGTACACTAACCATTTTACCTAACAAATCTATGTTACATATACATATTAGGGAAATTTGGACGCATGACTATAGTACAATTAGAATTGAGGCGGTAACCATAGTAAACGGAGTGCTACGATATTCTTTATATAATATGTATAATGACAAAAATTACCCTTTATTCCTGTTCATTCTCACTCTCACTTGATCTTTGTTTTTTTTTTCTTTTATTCAATGATTATTTACAAGTTTATGAAACCGTACGTTACACGACGTATAATTATCATATCCACCAAATGTTTGATTTTTTCTTCATATCTTTGTTTGGGTTTACAATTTTGCTACTATCCAATATATATGGGATTAAGAAGCAGAGGATGCGTAGAGCTAGTGGAGAAGATGAACAGTATACACTTCGTCGAACTATACTATTTGATAAACATAGAATAGTACACCGCGATATGTACTGTTACATCATCTCTATGTCTTGTCTTCCAGCAATGTCGCCAATCATTGTTTCCTTATCTCTTTCCACCGTCTCTTCTTTTTCTCCAATTCTTCTGGGTATTTTTTTCTCCTACTTCATCAACTCCGACTACACCTCCATCATCCCTTTGCTAATGGTGTATCTTCTTACACTGCTCGACTCTACTATTTAATGATTATAGTATAGTATGTATCATCTTCTCCTCTACTTCTTATTGTGGTTTTTTACTAATCCCTCAAATTTATTGACAATGCGACTAGTTTCTTCACAAATCGGAAATCCTCCTCCTTTGGGTTTAGGGTTTAGGGTTTATGGTTTGGGTTTAGGATATATGGTTTGGATACATTGTTGGGTTTAGGATTTGGGTTTAGGGTATATGGTTTGGGTTTAGGGTATATGGTTTGGATTATGGTTTGGGTTTAGGTTTAGGGTTTGGGTTTAGGATATATGGTTTGTGTTTAGGGTTTGGGTTTAGAGCTAGTGTAGAAAATGAACTGTATACACTACGTCGAACTATACTATTTGATAAATATAGAATAGTACACAACGATGTGTACTGTTACATAATCTCTATGTCTTGTCTTCCAGCAATGTCACCAATCATTGTTTCATCACCTATTCCCATTGTCTCTTCTTTTTCTCCAATTCTTGTGGTATTTTTCCCCCTACTTCATCACCTCCATCATCCCTTTGCTAATGGTGTATCCTCTTACATTGGACGACTATACTATTTAATGATTGTAGTATAGTATGTTTCATCTTCTCCTCTACTTCTTATGGTGGTTTTTTACTAATCCCTCAAATTTATTGACAATGCCACTAGCTTCTTCACAAATCGGAAATCCTCTTCTTTTGGGTTTATGGTTTATGGTTTGAGTATAGGGTTTAGGGTATATGGTTTGGGTTTAGGTTTCAGGGTTTAGAGTTATTCGATTTTCCAAATTTGAAAGGTGTAGAAATTAAATACTTGCCCATGGGTTCACTAATCCATTGGGGGGGGGGGGGTTAGGGTATAGTTTTGAAGAGGAGGGAGGATTTGATTTGGGATTTTGGGTTTTGATCAAAAATAAAATTATAGAAAAGGGGTATATAAGATCAAGGGAGCCTATAGGAGATTTTCCGAAACCATTTCCAAACATAGAAATAAGTAACATTGTTATATATTATGTTAATGTGTTACATTCTATTGTAAAATCGAATAATAGAAATATAAGTGTAAACTAACCAAATATATAATCTTTTTTATAGTATTGGTATCAATTTGTTTTCTATACTATTTTTAAAATAGTATAGTATAGTATAGTCAGTAAATTGTGCACAATGCGTCGAACAGACGATCACGCGCGTAAAAGGAGATTCTTGTCCACTTTTGTGGTAAACAGACACACTTCCCCATAAAAGTCATACATGGTTACTTCTTTGATTTTTCTGCTTGCTATGAATATAGAGCAAATTGACGTGTATTACCCTTTCTTTTGACCGGTGAAACCTGAAGATAAAAAATAATAATTATTACAGTGTGATATAATTTGTGGCAATTCAACATCCACATATCCCTTCTTTGTAACTCTTTACAGATTAGATCGACATCGTGACTACCATCTGAGTTCTGAGAATATTTTGTGATCTGAAAACTTTTTCTAGAATTCCAACCTCTCTGCTTTTGAAACAGCCGCTGTAGTTATCGTCGAGGCGGCGGAGATTATCACGCGAGCCGATTCCTCTCCATATATATCACACGGGTGAGGAGCATCACCCCGTTCCATGCATCCATCTTCTCAATCCAAGATTTTTCATTGAGTGAAGACGAAACGTGAAAAACTGTAAGTTTCTGATTTTGGGTTCGAAGACGAGGCAGAAGATGAAGATAAACAGTGAATGTGTTTCTATACTATCTTATGAAATGGAACATAATGTCTTTCTTTCAAATTTGGCTATTTTATTATTTTAGTTTGATTCTTGAAAAGAAAGCACAATCTTGTTTGTTGTTTCATGTTCTATTAATATGAGTTTTGTATCAGTGTATATGTGTGTTTATATTAGTGTGTAAACGATTTTGTAAAGAGGAACAATATGTTGAACGTAAATGGAATATAATTTTTTACTATATCATTTGTCACCTTTTCTATTCTATATGCTCATGAAAAATTTAAATGCATCTTACTGGTAATTTGAAATTTGAGTATTTAATTTATAAAAGATTGGGGTTGACATTGGATTAGGGTTTATAATTCCATGTAAGGTGTAATTAGTGGCTAGGATTTAGTTTATGAAGATTTAGGTTAACTTCGGATTAGGGTTATATTTCCGTGTAGGGTTTAGTGATAGTTAATAGGGTTTAGTTTATGTACAATTGGGGTTGACATTAGAGCAAACATTACCATCTTTCATGAATACATAACCATATCAACATTTGAGAAATATGTTAAGATGATATATAAAGTTCAACTACATTTTCACATTTTCTATTCTATATGCCTCATGTAGAATGGTAATGCATTTTACTAATCTTATGGAAGATTAGGGTTAACATTGGACTAGTGTTTATAATTCCGTGTATGGTTTAATGTTTAGTTGATAGGGTTTAGTTTAAAGTTCACTATTCAAATGTTGGGGTTAGTTTTAGTATTTTGTGGTTGTGAATGGAGTTAGAAATCTATACTATTTTGGAGGTATAGAATAGAATTTTGGGTGCATGTATATGTGTATGTGGTCAATAAAGGCAGACGTGGATGGCTTCTTCTTTTGTTGGCCATGTTGTTCTCTTTCACTTTTTTACCTGATACCTGCAAAGACAAAGGATAAAACCGGGTAATTTGGGACACAAATGTTAGAAAATGAAATATGTCAAAATCAATGCTATTGGTTAATTTACACTCAAAATATGGCTAGTTGGCAAATAAGTCCTTGATTCAATTAGCTAAAAAACAGTCTTTCACATAATAATGTGATTAGGGTTATGCTATTTTTCATGCAGAGACTGAGCATTTTGGGTAATATGATGACAAAAAACAGTGGTAAAGTGGTCACTATAGTTTTTTTGTTTCGAAGAAAAAAACATTAAAGTAAGCTGGTGAGGATAGTGACCTGGAAACTAATATTTTGGTGGTGTTAGAAATCTATTGTTAGTTGTTACATTAATAATTGCAACCACCATTCTACATCATTAATTTGTTTGCAACGTCCTACGAAAGCTCACAATGTAAACGGTGGATGAAATTAAACCATGTTTTTTCTTATATATCATAAACCCTAAGGATTTGTTGTTGACCTGGAGGAGGAACACATGTTGATTTGGGATCTTCTGTTTGTGCAAAGAATCATCCATTATATGAAAACTTTATACAGATTGAAATGCGGTTGAAAAACTAAGTGTTAAACACTTAGTGCCACAAAATAAAACAGTTAGAAAGACAAATAATAGAACAGGAGTGAATTATAAAACAATATAATGCACTTGGAATTATTTTATTGTAGACTTCTCCTCATGTGTGAGATTTGGTCCGCGTCAAGACATGTTACCAAACTTCGGTCTCTCTCTCCATGCCGATGTTTGAATTTTAATATTCCTTCTGACAGTAAAACTATCTATTTTAAAAGATTAAAAATGAAAAACGAAAAAGAACTCTTTTCCCTATGGAGAGAAAACAACCCATCATGGAGATTTTGGAATTTACTATTTGTTTCTATTTACATTTTAACAAAGAGGCTATTTTAAAACATAAAGTTGAGGGTCAATTTCTAGAGATTTGAAGGAAGTTTTTGGGCAGTGTGAGTGAGCCGAACGTAAAGAATTCACATTTACTATTCTTACACTTCCTTATCTCAATTGTTTCCTCTTTCTTGGTTTATAGTATTTATTTCCGTATTTATTTTCTTACTCGAAACTTCATCTGTCATAACAGGACTGGCATTTAGGACCAACCATTAAAAGATAGAAAATGAATTTGTTCTGCAGTTTCCAAATTTTATTTATACTCCATGGTGATTGATTGATTGGTAAATAAATAGTTTTTATATGATGGGTCTAGCTCTCCCATTAGAGGCCTATCTAGGAGATGAGGGCTTAATGAGTTCGGCTGATTATTAAGGCCCATAGACAAATCAAGCAAGGCTTTAGCACTATGTGAAAGAAAAGGGCCTCGGCTGATTATTCAGGCCTTATGTAAAGTGGCCCTTAAAAATCAATAGATTTGTGAAAAAAAATTTTGATTATGATAAATTCGGTAAAATCTGAGGTTTTTTTTAAAATATTTGGTTATGATAAACAGATCATGTATTGAAATCTGAGGTATTCACTACAAGTAAGATCCAGCAATCCCATATTTTAAAATTCAAAAAATAAGAATCGTGAGGACTTCGTATCCAAGATTCTGATTCAGATTTGTGATCTATTTTTTAAAGAAATAAAAATGATTAGCATTTGTATCTTCATTATTTCCACGATTAGAAAAGCCAAACAAATGGAAAATAAGAAATAATATTTAGATTTTCGTTATCACCGTACATGATCACAAAGCACTGTCACTGACATAAACACCAACTTTCTTACCAGTTTCCAGAGAATCAAACATGACCAAAACACACAGCTCGTTTTCTTAAACTATAAGCAAGATAAAATCATATCGAATCATTTTTTGATACACCGTTATCCTATATGTCCATATATAAATTGAAAACATAATGTTACAATCATTATATAAGCTTCATACATTCATGCTCGAGTCTTTTCGATTTGTCAATAGTCTCTTTCTACGTTTGTCTCCCTTTTCTTTAGGTATTTCTCAGTTGCTTCACTGCACATAGTATCAATGGAGGAAGAGCTTCATGTTTTAGCAGTAGATGACAATCTAATTGACCGTAAACTTGTAGAGAGAATCCTTAAGATATCTTCTTGCAAAGGCAACTTATATCACTCAGATCTCTAATCTTTTTTTTTCTTGTTTCATTTTAAATTTCAATAACCAACGTTACCTCTGAAATGTGAAAATTGATTTTACTTTTCTTTTTTTCTTTTCAGTAACAACAGCAGAAAATGGGATTAGAGCATTGGAGTACTTAGGCTTGGGCGATCCACAACAGACTGATTCATCGAGTACCAACAATGTAAGTTTAATCTTCAAGTTATTTAATCCTCAGAGGACAACATTTTGATTGGTTTAGAGAGGATCCAATGTGTAATTTATAAATCCAATGATTTTGTGACATTTTGTTGTTCTTTTAAAGGTTATGAAGGTGAATCTTATCATCACTGATTACTGCATGCCAGGGATGACAGGTTTTGAGCTGCTCAAGATAGTAAAGGTGTTTATTGTTTTACAGATTTTCTTAGGAATGAAGAGTTTCTTGAGAAGATTTAGAGCCTAAAATTTTATTTGGTCTTTTGTAATTGACAGCAGGAATCTTCGAATCTAAAGGAAGTACCTGTTGTGATATTGTCATCAGAGAACATTCCTACTCGCGTCAACAAGTAAATTTTTTATTCCTTATGATAAGCCATATTGCTTGTTCTGTTTTCTTTTTGTTGATTCAGTGGTGAATAAAGATTATGTTATTTTCTTGATGATATTTGCAGATGTTTAGCCAGTGGGGCTCAGATGTTTATGCAGAAGCCATTGAAACTATCAGATGTAGAGAAACTCAAGTGTCAACTCTTAAACTGCTGAAGCTGAAGATCTGCTCTCATAGAATAATTTTTTAAAGATTGTATTCCTAAATGACAAAGATCATCTTGGTCATCTCAAATACACTAGTTCTGCTATTTATAGATTTGTGAAAAAACCCAATAAGGATCTCTCTCTCAGATAAACTAATTTTTGAGTTATAAATGTTTTTTGGGGTCAGATTGTGAGGAACCTTAGACTGCAAGAAACGTCTAGAATTCAACGAAGCAACAGTAGATATAATCTGAACTAAAAATCAAAAAGTACACCAACTAGAAAATTTGGAATTGGTGAAAACAAAAAGCAACGAAATTAAACATCTCTGCCACCTATGACCTATGCATTTGTTGCTATTCTGGTGAGTGATGAGATGCCTGGGCCGGTTTGTACACGTTTTGGGATCACTACTCCGAAACCTCATCAACAAAACACATTTGGTGATTCTTCGACCAAGGGCAATGACCTTTTTTGGCTAAACAAATCTACTCTACATGGCCAAGAGTCCAAGACCAACACAGTCTATGGATGGACAGATTCTAAGCATATTTATAGGTGTTGATTGTTTGCAGATTTAAAAATAAATTTTGGTTTTAAATTTAAAAAACACTTTATTCGTCATCGTCATTCACAGTTTAGATTTTAGCTTAGTTTTTGTAAAAAGACTTTGTTAGCCATTCAAGATTTTTAACAAATAAATATCTTAAAGTTTAGGGAAATTAGCTTTTCAAAGTTTTTATCACTTTATGAACAAAAACCAAAATCTGCAAAATGTAGAACAAAATAATGAATTTTTTTAACTTCTGTAAAATCAATAATTAAATATATGGTATTTTATATAGAAATTCACATAAAATTCTGCATGATTGAATATAATTTATAATGGGAATTCGGCAAAAAAAACACTGAACATGGCGAGAATGACCAAAAGAAATATAGACTCGAGACTAACCAAAAAAAGTCTGAACTTTTGTTGACTTTTATCAGTTTATTAAGAATCTTTGATTGACCGACCAGATTAAGACATCGTTAACTAACAGTTAAAACGGTGGTTAATCAGTCGTTAAGTAAAACGACGTCGTTTTGAGATGGAATGAAACGACGTCGTTTTACCTACTTTTATTATCAAAAATATGTTGTTCGCGTGGGTCGAACCTGAGAACTCACGGCCAAATGACTAGGCTTCTTGCCACTAGACTACTGTCACTTTTAAGAATATCCATAATATGTTTTGTTTTATTGAGTATCAAACAAATCTAGAAAAAATCTAAATTCTTTTTAAAAAAATTCCAAAAAATCTTAAAAATTCAAGAAAATTCTGAAAAGTAAAATTAAAATTGAAATTATAAATATTTAAAAAAAAAATCAAAACATTAATTTTTTTTATAAAAATTAATGTATCTAAGATCATTTGAGCATTTTATCTTAAATACATTAATCATACAATTTTTTTATAAATTAATATATTTGTGATAAAATATAATAATACATATGTTTTTCATTTAATTATTATCATATTTTAGAAAAAACATTTGTGATAATATCATTTGTTTATTGTATCTTAATTATCATTTGTCTATTTTATCTTAAATACATTATTCATTCATTAAATTTAATTTGTTGCATTTTTTTAATTATTTTAGATTTTTTTTAAAAAACTTATTTGTAATTTCAATTTTAATTTTACTTTTCAGAATTTTCTTGAATTTTTAAGATTTTTTGGAATTTTTTAAAAAGAATTTAGATTTTTTTGAAATTTTTAATGTATTGATTTTTTTAAAAAAAAACTTATTTGTAATTCAATTTAATTTTTACTTTTCAGAATTTTCTTGAATTTTTAAGATTTTTTGGAATTTTTTAAAAAGAATTTAGATTTTTTTGAAATTTTTAATGTATTGATTTTTTTTTTAGTTATTTGTAATTTCAATTTTAATTTTACTTTTCAGAATTTTCTTGAATTTTTAAGATTTTTTGGAATTTTTAAAAAAGAATTTAGATTTTTGAGATTTGTTTGATACTCAATAAAAGAAAACATGTTATGGATATTTTTAAAATTGACAGTAGTCTAGTGGCAAGAAACCTCGTCATTTGGCCATGAATTCTCAGGTTCGACCCACGCGAATAACATATTTTTGATAATAAAAGTAGGTAAAACGACGTCGTTTCATTCCATCTCAAAATGACGTCGTTTCATTCCATCTCAAAACGACGTCGTTTTACTTAACGATCTTTGCAAACGTCGTTTAATCATTCTGTAACGGTGTGTTTAATTTGGCGAGTCAGCGATAATTTTTTGTTTAATTTGGCGAGTCAGCGATAATTTACTGATTAAAGTTTAAAATCAAATATAGTTCGGTGTTTTTCTGGCCAGCCAATATGTTCGTGTTTATTATGGCAATTCGTGCAAAGTTCATGATTTTTTTGGCTGAATTCTCAATTTATAATATTTAGTTATATGAAATAAATCTATGTATTTTATCTGTATTTATTTTATTAATGATAAATCACTGAGTTATTATTTTATATAAAAATAAAATTATAAAATAATTTGATACTTTCATCCACATAAAACAACAGCTAAAATGTAAAAATATATAATGTTAAAAAGATAATCCATTATATTAAAAATAAAATTAAACAAATTATTATTACAGCTTTAAAAAACTAGAATCTACAATAACCCCAAAACTAAAAACTAAAAGTTAAAAACTAAAAACCAAAATTATGTACACTTGGTATTTCTGAATGATAGGAACACAACTAGTGAAAATGATTGGGAGTATGAGATATTAATTAAAGAGATGGGAATATAAGAGTAGATATATATGATGACAAAAAAAAGAGAAGATATATACACTTAATCCAACAAGAGTGTTATTACATATTCTACAATATGTACAGACATACACTCATTGAAGAAGAAGAAGACAATATATTTATGCTCCATTATACAAGCCTGATAATTATTTCTCTAGAGAAGATGACAAAATATAGATGTTCCATTCTATAGTAATGTAAGCTAGACTCGAACTTGGTTCGAGGTAAGAGAGCTACTACTCATTCCCGCTGAATCGGAAATCACTGCCAATTCCAAAGATCCGCGGAATCCAAACCATTGACACTAGTTTCACCACAACCATAAATAGCCTCATGATGATGATGAAGATGTTCTTCTTCACACACCAATATTTCATGCCACACTAATTGCAAGTCACTCTCCGTGGATGAACCATGATGATGATTCTCTTCCTCTTCCTTCATCGTGGTAGTCAAGCTAGGACTACTGAGCTCTTCAGAATGCATAATGATCTCATCATGATGAACACAAGGCTTGATCTTGGGTGCTACTTCTTTGGTGTTACACGTGTGGTTTCCTATGTACGTGATGTTGAACATCTTGGATTCGAGCTCTAGCTTCTGCACTTGCTTTGTTGCCTTGCACCCTTGAGTGAATTTATGTGTGCACCTAAAGTAACTTCTGCAGAACATTAATGAAAAAAGAAAAATTTAGACCAATGGTATGTATATTCCATAACCAATTAAATACAGACAACATAGACTATAGATATAAATGCGCCTAATGTATGATAAAACTCCGGCAACATGTCACATGAATATTGATATACACACATATCTCGTTATATGTGGATAATGGATATAATAATATGGGTAAAATATAACCTTGGGAATTTGGCATTAAGAATCTCCTTTTGTCCATACTTCCTCCATGAAAATTGGTCCTCAAGTACCGGCGACTCTACAGTCCACGTCTCCGATCTCTTCCTGCTCAAAATGTTGTAATGGTATAAATTAAATACATTTGGCTTTTTATGTAATTATTATTCTTGCAACCAAAGCTAAATATCTTGTTTGTTTGTGGACCAACCACAACACTAGATCCTAAATGATCGCCTTCTTTATTGGTGTGAATCCAAATCGTTCGATATTTATATTGTATGATCAACATATAAAAGAAAATAGAACCACAAAAAGATTATATAAAATTCTATATCATCATGGTAAATAAGTAAAAGTGGAGACTAGTGGTCTTTACTAATACCACAACCATGTAAAAAGAGGTAGGCGAGAGAAGGTTAAACGTACTTTCTCTTGTAGCATCCTCTTTTGCCCTTAACGGGTCCGAGTCTTTTCTGACTATCACCGGAATCATCAAGCTTGCCGTCGTTGTCGCAGGAAGCATTTTGAGAGCCCTCAACGGCGGTGACAATAGAAGAGGAGGAGACGGGTTCTAAGGAATCAAGATCAGAGATTGAGTCATTGAAAGACTCCAAGATTTTAGCCATGAGATCATCCTCTGTATCCAGACCCGACCCATGTTGAAAGAGGAATTGCTGGAGCTTAGTGGCCACCTCGCGGCCTTGAACGAGCTGGTCCCTAACTTTTAGCGTTATTGCTTTATTTTTACTAGCAATATCCATTTTGGTGAATTTGAGAGAGTTTTTGGTGGGTTTTTCTCTCTCTCTGTCTATTGGTGTGGCTTATATGATTAAAGGGAAGAGAAGTGTGTGTAAATATAATGGAGATAAGAAACTTGCAATGATGAGATTTTTTTATATTTATTTTGTTGGATTTTTTTGATTTTTTGGAGAGAGGAAGATGTGAGGAAATGAGAAGGAAGAGAGAGAGAGAGAGAGATGGGAAAAGGCGAGGGAGTGTGATCAACTTATCCACCCTTTTTCATTTTGCTTAGGGGAGCCCCGTGACGTTTGCTCAAGTGACAGAACGATCACGTCACTCTTCTCTTTGTGAGAACGGAATAAAAGAGCTATACTTAGGAATTCCTTATAATTACTTAAAGAGTTTTGATATCGAAATTCGTATTTTCACAGATTGCATATCCTTTTTCTGATATAGAATCCAACTCTTATTTGATTTAGTAAGATAGTGATTACATCAATACTGCTATTGAATACGTTGAAAGAATCATACGAATAAAAGTATTATCCATTTCTTGCAATAACTCATTCGCTTCTAATTATACTAACCTACCAGGTTACTTCATTAATAAAATACTAGGCGTATCAAAATTCAAAAGCACAACGTCTCAGCTTATTCTACTTTGCTTTTTTTCTAGAAACTACTTTATAGTAAACTTTATTATATGATCTGTTATTGAAAAGTATTCATTTCTTCTTTTCACTCAGAATCTCTTTCGATGCATTTTCGTGGAAAAAATATAGTTAGACATATTAGTTTAATAGATATGAACATATCCGAGTTTGCGAAAAGGTATAATTGTCTAGCAATTCTTTTATATTTATTTAATTTACTTTCTTTTGTCGTGATATCATGGAAACTATTTTAAGAGGAGTTGATGGTCGGCTCACTGGTCACTCGCTATCTTTACTGCATCATCATATTACATGTGTGGATTCTCTTCACTTAGAGATGCCTAGTTGGTCTAGTCCTCCTCCCCCACACTCTCCTCTATCCTTTGTTACATTGAATATGAATCGAATACTCAGAAATGGAATCGGAATCGCACAGAAGCATAGAGAAATACAATTTTTTGAAAAACGTAGGAAGTAGATAAATGTTGAAAGCATATATAATTAAAATATAAGAATAACTTATAGAACATATAAATAAAATTATGTGATTAAAAAATGAAAAATCACTTTTACATTTTTATTGATCTTATATCAATTTAGCTGTCTTCATATTATAATTGTGAAAATACTAACAAATTAAGTTTATAATAACATATTACGTAATTAACTAAATAAATTATTTTCAACATCTCGCCAAATTTTTTTGACACACTATATTTGAATATATATCCAAAATCTCTTAAAATTATTGTGCACATAGATAATTTATAATATTAGTTTTTATGTTTATATTTTTCTTTCTATTTTAATATTATTAATCATTAGATTTTATATAAAATAAAAACGTAATTATTTTATTTATTTATGACACTGAATTTTTGAAATGGAAATGTGATTGAAAAATGAAATGTTTTTTTAAATTGTTTTGGAAATGTTTTGGAAACCAGATTCCAAAAATTTTATTCTGATTCTGATTTCGAAGAGGAAAACGGAGTTTCTGGTCTAGCTAGTCTTTAACCAATTTTAACTAAAGATTACTGATATTTATATAAACGCAAACCAACTTTGATTTTTAAATATGATAACGAAACAGTAGAAAATTATATGAGTCCGTAACACATTTTTTATTTTTACAGTTACACTTACACTTACACAGGTACATGAGTTATGTTCAGTCTTGTGTTGTATCGGCAACTAACACGCCGAACTTAGGCAAATTTTTTTTTTTTGTTCCTTTATATAATTCCTGAAACCCAATACTATAGGACTATCATACTATGTGAAGATGAAATTTCCCTTTCTTGCTTACATCGTACTTTATTTGGGTCAGAAGTATTTTTATTCCAATTTTAGTGGTCCTTGCGGAAAACCACAAAAGATTTTTTAGTTACTGTAACAATGAGTTGTAGCATGTTTAATGCATCAAAAGAAGGTTTTTGTTTTTTGTAAAAGATATTTTCGTTGATTCTGCCAGCTATAATATAAGTTTTATAATAAAGTTTCGTAGTTATATTATTATACATTATTAATTAATCAAAGTTGTAGTTGATGAAAGCTTAACAATGGATATATTCGCTTTTTTTTAAAAAAAATGTTCGCATATGAGAATTCTTGAAGATCAAACATGATTACATGTTAGATAAATCCTTTGATCTAAAAAAAAAAATCCTTTGATCTACAAAAAGTTTCGACTCTTGAGTGTATTGAGGAAATAATATCGTTAAAAGGATACATTATTGTAATGTGTTAAAAAAAAAAGGATACATTATTGTAAAACACATATTGAGGAAATAATTTAAATTTTAAGTTACTTTGAAGGATAGCTACCATGTACTTACGTTCAGAAGCCAACAACTTATGTCAGATTTGGATGCAGATTCATCAATGAGATGCATTATCAATGCTCTAAAGGGTAGTTGTTGTGTCTTAACTTTTTCATTAATTGAAAAAGTTGGTCGGTCTCTACTCTCTAGTCGAAGTCTGTATGTCAAATTCATTCATATTTTTGTTTTTTTTCTAGTCAAAATTTTTAGGCCGGTATTTTTTTCTAATTTGGAAGTCTCTACTCACAATGCATTAATTATTTAAATACGATGAGAATAGTCTCTGATTTAAGTCGACCAACAGGAATGATCCAATAAACTATAGCTATTTGATAACAATATTATTGATTGAATAACTGATAAAAGTTAAAATACTGTTTTTCAAGGGGATGATGCGATAAAAAGTCAATGGGAGAAGAGGTGTTAACAAGGAAATAAACAATAAAGTAACGATTAAAATATATTATACGTTTGCTGTCTTTTAAAAAAATATTTAATTGCTAGTATCATCCATCAACGAATTGCTATTGTTATCGATTGAAAAACTCCCCAGTGGTGACCTATCTTTTGTTTTTTGAAGGTGGCCTGTCTCTAATTTAGAAAAAGTACATTCCATTTGTATTATTTATTTCCTAGTATAGTATTTTATAACACTTAGAAATATTAGTTTCTTTTTGTTTATTGCATCATAATGCATATTGGACGAAAAAAAATCAATATAGAGATATTTGTGTGAAAACAAAACATTGAACCGGCAATTTTTATTTGTCTTTCATGACTGAATAAAATAAAATAAATAATTGAATCCGCACCAATTGAAGTAGATCAAGCCCATAGTTTATCATTGATATCAATCCCTAATCATTATCGCTTTATATTGCCTAGTTCCTAATCTATGATAACAACCTAATGGAAAAGTGTGTTCCATCGAGCAAACTCTTGTCTATTATTGCTAACAAGTAACAACATCGAAACCAAATTCTAGTTTCTTACTTTAAATTTCAACTAAATAACTAATTTTCACATAAACTCATTCTCTTGTATTTATACTCTGCAACAATTTTTTAAATCGTCTTAGAAGAATATTTCACTTCTAATGACCCCGTATATATATTCCCACACTTATCGTATCATTTTGAGACATGCTTGCAAAGAGATTTAAATTTTAATTAGTGAACGCTAACTTTAGCCAACAATAAACTTCAAGTTAATTTCCAGCACGATCTATTTCTAACAGTTTTGATAAGTAGGCTCCACCTTAAACTTAGTGCTGGGTTTGCGGGTCTACCCGCACCGACCCGTCCCGCCCCGCTGCGGGTCGACTCATTTTTTCGATTCAAAAATTCGACCCGCTTGACCCGCATCTAAAAAATGTAAGACCCGCCCCGCCCCGCATAAATTAGCGGGTAACCCGCGGGACCCGCGGGTAATATAAAAAACAATAAAAATATTTTTTTTTATTTATATTTAAAAAAAACAATATAAATAATATATTTTAATTAAATTTTTTAAAATATTCGTACTTTTTATTATTTTTTTTATAAAAAACCTAATTTTTATTAAAAAATAAATCATATTTTAAAAAGATTTTTTTTTTTTTAATTTTGCGGATTGACGGGTACCCGCAGTTTAAATTCGGTCGACCCGCACCCGCCCCGCATTAAAATCACTCGACCCGCACCCACACCCGCGAACAGTTTTTTTCAAATCACTCGACCCGCACCCGCCCCGCGACGGATCAAACGGGGTGGGGCCCGCAGATAATGAATCAAATTCTCAGCTCTACTTAAACTGTTAACGTATTGCACTTTCATTACGTTTGGATTGCATCTTAATTTTTTTTTTTGAAATGTACACATGAATAGACATATCGTATATGTTTAAATCTTCAAAAAGAGATCAGAATATAGTAAAAGTCATCAAGTTGTGTAGACATATTATGTTTATGCATATGTACCCAAAAGACAATTTATTAAAGGGAGGGGGGGGGGTATTGTCTGTGGATAAGCTACATATATATGGTGACTGATCAATCACTACAAGACAACACCACTAGCTAACGGGACACTGTTTCAGCATGTTGGAGGTTGTACTATTTACAAGAAATTTATGTCATAACGAATTCATATTACATACGTACAGTAAAATCTAGGGTTCTGACATTTTATACGAATTAATTGACTATACGAAAAGCCGATATATCTTGTGAAGAGCTTAATTTGTGAAGGGGTTGAAATAGGTTGCATATAAGTGTGGTAGATTAGAATTATACATTTTGAGTGAGCATTAGTGATTACAATTAATCATTACAAAACTTGTTTAGTCATTTCATATGGTTCAACAGTTTCCTATATGATTAGAACAGTGAGTGAGCGTGGATCAAATATGTACAGTTGATTGAGATGTGTAGATAGAATTATGACAAAAAGAGATGAGTGGGTATCGTATGCTGAGACCAATAATTGTACAAACCCAACCCAAACATTTGTTTTTTAACCAAATGGATGTGTGGTGCGATCAAAAGGGAAATATACACAAGGAAAAATGGAGGAAGCTTCATATATCATGTCTACAATGAGAAAGTTCTCATTGGAAACAGAATATTTTTTGTTTGTCAGGGAATTTGTTTATTTGTATAGGAAATTCATGGAAAATACAAAAAATGGATATATATATATATTAATTTTTTTATATATGTTAATTTATTGTTATGAAGATAAGAATAATTCACAAAGTTGAAGTCACAACTTCTCGGTAAAGAAAAGGAAGCTTCTTTCACGACTGTCGTGCTGTCCCTAAAGAAGTCATAATCTCAATAGATTCGATTTTTCTTCCAAATCCTAAAATTAGAATCCATCACATATTAGATGTGTTTTGTTGTAGACTACATTTCAAACGACGGATATTGTTTCCTACTCGTATTTATATGAATCGTTAATAAAGATGCGTTTCATTTTCAAACACGTAATCATACAAAAAAATCAGTAAATTCGTCACAAAAAAAATCCATAATATATATAAGTAAAGTTCGTCATATATGAAACCCAAAGGAAACTACGGGGCTACACATTCAGTTTCGTCCAAAAGCTTAGGAAAAATCAAAAGACAACAAACACATGCTTGAGCTCATGTAATTAATTAGGTTACTCTAACAAGTATGTTCATATATATGTGTGTGTGGTTCCAGATTTCTAACATCATGTGCATGCATGTAAATAAGAATGGTGGTCAATAAAGCTCAATGGTTTTTTTAAGAGATGTGCATTACTGCAACCAAAGGAAAGTTGAAGATACTCCCAAACATAGTCTTGTAATCAAGGTAAAGTAGACTTTTAATTAGGCCCTATTGTACTATTTGAAGGTAAATTAGTCTTGTAAATTCAGTGGATTTATATGACTTGTACTTAGGCACCCGGGAAGATGTAACGCGTCATGTCTACTTAGATAAATGATGTAACTAGTTTGATTATGTGTCTTTGGTACGATCATATGATATTTGTTTTGTTGTCTTTGCTTAATGTCTGCGCAGATTGTTAAGACACCAAATCTTCCAAATTCCAATTGGACTTTAATAGAATACATGAGGTCAGAGGTATATACTTGTCTTGAATTTGTTCTTGGGGAGACAGTTTCTACAAATTATGCTGTTTAAAAAATGCATTCCAATGCTTAAAACGGCATGTTGTACTATTATGTAAAATGGATGATGGCATATAATCATCATGCCATCCTGGTGATATTCGAGAATACGAAACACAGACGAAGCGTCAAGTTGATTATAAGTAGTGTGTCGACAAGCGGAAATGGAATGAGAAGCAACGATGCTCAATTCTCGAGACCAAGGCTTCGTCGTCTGGGCCTCGTGATCAACACCTTTGTTCATTTTAGGGCCGGATATAAAGTTTAAGGAACATAAATATTTTTTGGTTAATTTTGATATTTTTATTTTATATAGTTTGGAGGCCATACAACCTATCTATAATATGAAGGAACGAAGGGTGAAAGCTTATGTTTCATCTGGCTGGTTGTGCTTGTGCCCAAAACCGAACATGCTGTTCATGTGTCACCTTGACCCCCTCGCATTTCAACTATTTTCGTGAACCCAAGGTAATGCTTTCCTTCTATATTCTGTAAACAAACAACCTTTTAGCTTAATTGTGTTTGAACTGGTTAATCCTTAAACGCAGTTCTCACATGCTATTCTTTATAGGCACATCCATTTGGTTTTGACATCCTTTATGAAACCAGAAGTAGAGGACAAGTAATAAGTCACAATAGTTTTTAAAGGAATTAGAAAAAAACAGAGATTTTAAAGGAATAAAAAAAAAAACAGAGGAAGGAGATTACTTTGAAACTTTGAGCAATCTTCTCTCAAACTTGCACAAAACAGACGCAACCTGTAATCCTGTGTGTTTAAAGTAAATGAAGTTCACAGCTCTACAAAATACCCGTAGAAAACCTTACATGTAATCCAGTCACTTGCTCACATAAAATGAAAACAATGTCCACACTTTTTTGCAGTTAAAAAGTCTTGAAAGTATGAGGGAAAAGACTGAGCAAGCTTGGTTGGAAAGGCTTATCTGTTTTTAATAATGTCTTCAAGTTTTCTTTGCCAAGAACAATACATCAGAGAGTGATCCAGATGTGTTGGTGGGAGAACGCAGTGGTGAAACTATGTGGGAATTATTCATTGATGAACGCATCCGGATATGCAGTGGGGAAGAACCAATGGGAGTATGAATTGGTGAGCTGAGAGGTGAAGTTTGCGTTTGGTATAACGCATGACGCAGACCCACAATGGTCTCTTTGTGCAAATTATTCTTGAAATGGTCTCTCAGTATCTCCTCTTTAGCTTCACTCTCTCCTTCTGCTTTTATACTTCCAGGTTCATGGCCTTGTGACGATACCATTGAACCAGATGATGCTACATGGTCGTTGAAGGAACCTCTTGAACTCGATTCCGATCTTCCATAAGCATCCTCAAGCAGTGCCCCTAGCTCAGGCTCAGGCTCATACAGATGAAATGTTGGAGCTCTTTCTGAAGTCCATTCAAAGATGTCTTCTAAATTCACTGATATCATTTCGGTTCTGCTATCGCTCATCACCACCTGGGGCTCCTCCTGGTGGAACACAGCTCTCAGCTTTGAACTTCAATAGCTGTTGAAGGAGCCCCTAGAACTGGATTCCGAACTTCCATCATCAGCTTCTTCATTGTCTGGTCCAACCAGTGTACCTAGCTCAGCAGGCTCATGCAGACAAAACATTGGAGTGCTTTCTTCTTTCAATCCAAATGTCTCTTCCAGTGTCGTTGATTCATATCCGCACTTGTCTAAGTGCAACGATGATGGTCCATCTTCTACCATTACCCCAACTTTTAGTTCTTCTATTTTGTTCTCCTCCTCATGAACCAGAGCGCTCTCTTCTGAACTTTCATGGTCACTCAAGGAACCCCTTGAACTGGATTCTGATCTTCCTTGAGCTTCTACTGAAGTCCATTCAAATGGGTTGCTGTAGTTCCCATAGAAGTTGGTTTCATATTCCTCCAAATGCAACCCCGCTCTATCTTCCATTGTCTCTTCCCATCTTATTTCACCTCCATAAACTGTTTCGACTCTTGCATCCTCTAACTCATACCTGACTCTCTCACTACTGATGTTCTTATCCCATTTAAGTTCACCCAAGTCAAACTCTTGCATGTCTCTGGTGTACTTCTCAGACAGTAGGTTTGCTTCCCGTACGTGTTCGTTCTTGATTAGAGGTTCCGCACCATGAGCTTGCTCTAGATGAATCCTTGAAGTCTCTCCACTAGCCTCACTTGACTTGTGGTTCCACTGAGGCTGAAAGGCCTCCGGTTTCAAATCATAAAACTCGCTTGATACGCTCCTTCTTGTGACGTCTCCTTCTTCTTTCTTTGTAATAGATGATAACTCAAGTACACCGGACCAGCTACTACTTGACTCATGCAGCATCTGAGACTGCTGAGAGGACCAGTGATAGCACTTTTGATCAGATGATGTCTCAACTTGGTAACGAATCGGTGAAGCAGCAGCAGAAGAAGAAAATTCTTGAAACCAGCCTTCTCTTCCGTAATGCTTGAATTGGTTTGGTTGATGATAATAAGACTGCTCGGATGCAGACCCTTGAAAGGGACTACTACTACTAGTGTAGCCATAAGAAGAAGGGGAAGGGGAAGGGGAAGGACTAGCACTTCTCATCCAGTCTCTGCTGATATAATAACTTGTCTCATGCCTCCTCCTGTAAGCAGTTTCAAACAAAGGTGATGCCCTCGAACTGTACTTTCGGTAACTACTTCTCACTGGAGTCTAACTACCACCACCACCTTCTGCAGATTCTTCCTCAGATTTCTCTAGATGAATCCTTGAAGTCTCTCCACTTGACGCAGGTTGTTGTTTCCTTAGCTTGTGGTTCAGAGAAGGCTGAAACGCCTCCAGTTTCAAATCATAAAACTTGCTCCTTAGGTCTTCTTTAGTCCCTTTATCCTCCAACGTTTCCAGGTTCCTTTTCAAGATAACAGCATCGGTGCTTATGCAGATTCTATCTCCAGAGCCCTTGTCTGAACTCGAGAGATGACTATCTGAAGCTGAATCCTGATGATGTATAACAACAACATTCTCCTCAGCAAAACGTGTGCCGGAATCCGAAAATCTAAGTAAATCAAGGAGAGTGGTATCTTCTTTCTTTGTAATAGATAACTTAACTACACCGGAACAGCTTCTTGCTGAAGCAAAATCACCGGTCACACTGAACTCGTCCGCCCTTCTTATCCATTCTCTGCGGATATAAGATGTCTCATGCCTCCTGTAAGCAGTTTCAAAACAAGGTGATGTCCTCGAACTGTACTTTCGGTAACTACTTCTCACTGGCGTTTTACTACCACTGTCTTCTGCAGATTCTACCTCAGTACTTAAGCTGCGGTTTTGAGAAGAGAGGAGATCCTTATCATTGTCCCAACGTTTTGCTGCATCCAAAGAAAGAAACACTCTAAGGGACAAGGAAGGTTACTTGTAAACATGATGAGTAGGGGACTTAAAAAGAAGACTATTATTGTACCTCGGAGAATAGAGTTGCATCCACTGCATTTGTAAATAGTCACATCTACAGGTTCTTGGAGAAACTTGTGGCACTTGGGACATCTCACGACTCTAGACTGACAAGACAATCCTTGTGCCGGTTTACTGCTCATATGCTTCAAGTCTTTACCATTTTCCAACTACAAAACACAACAGAGCTCAAATTCAGAACCGGAGAACCGAAGAGATAGAAAGAGAGACAGACAAAGAAGATTCACCTTAGAATGGAAAATGGAGAGAAGCTTGGGATCAAGAGTTTTCTTGGGAGTTTTCTTGTAGAAGATTCGGATCTACTCTGTTTCTTCTTCTTCTTCTTCTTCACCATCATGGTTTGATGATTGACTTTTATGATCATTTCTTTTCTTCAGGGTTCAAACCTTTTCTTGATGATCTTTCAAGCAAGCAAGGAGGAGAGATATTACTATATGAATCTAATCAGGCACATGAAAAATACTATAAGAGAAATATCATGATTTGAGATAAAAGTTGAGGTCCAGTTCATAAGTCTTTAACGATTTGGATTTGAAGATGACCAAGAAAACAGCTCTTTATATTCTCGTTTGTTTTTTTCTTTCTATTTTAAAATAGTTTGTATCTTTCCTTATGAGAAACAGAATGAATTATAGGGAATCTGAGAGAAAAAACGCATCGTTTTGCTCTGGGCGAAAATAGGCGATTTGAAAGGCGATTCTAGATCTCTTTTCCGATCTGATCTGGCTGTCAGTTACGGCGGCAAGATGGGATCGCAGGAGGCGCAGGGAGATCCTCCGCCGCTAATCACACCAATAACAAAATCATGGGCTGCAGTTGCGAAAGAGAAGAAGGTTCTAAAGAAGTACGAGATAGATATTTCGATTTCGGAAGGGATTCAGTCAGTGGTCGTACCATCGGAGATAGTGGAGAAAGCGAATCCGTTGTGGGAGGATTTCATCATTGCTAGATTCCTGGAGACGGCGCCACACGTGGCGAAGGTCCATGTAATCTTGAACAAAATCTGGGCGTTCGGTGACAAAGATCAGAAGCTTGATGTATACGAGATGGATGATACGACGATGAGAGTAAGGATTCCAAACGCAGTAGTGAGGGAGAAGGTGATTCGCAGAGGTATGTGGAACATAGCTGGTATACCGATGGTAGCTTCAAAATGGTCTCCGATTGAGGATGAAGAAAATAAACTAATCCCGCTGTGGGTCTATTTGAAGAACGTTCCGATGAACATGTACTCATGGGAGGGTCTAAGCTTCATCACTAGTGCTGTGGGTATTCCTGATCACCTCCATCCAGAGACAGTTGCTTGTACTAACTTCCAAATCGCAAAGATTTGTGTCAAAGCAGATTTAACCAAGCCATTACCAAAGAAGATAGACTACAAAATAAATGGAGAAGATGTTACAGTGGAATATCTCTATCCTTGGTTGCCAAATCGTTGTGATAATTGCGGAAAATGGGGGCATCTGGAAATAAAGTGTGGAAGAAAGGAAAATAAAGAGCTGTTAGAAAAAGGAAAAGAAACTGCAGTGAAGGATGATAAGCAGGGTCAACAAAAAAGGGATGAAGAAATGGTAACGAAAACAGTTTCTGAGCAGGAAATTACAGAGAGAAACAGTGAAAAAAAGCTGGAGGATACTGAGGAAGGTCAAATGGTAGAGGAATGGTTAACTCCGGGGAAGACAGGTAGAAGCTCTGGAAAACAATCTCAGAATTTAAAATATGGAGAAGTTCGCATAGCTACACCGTCTAGATTCTCTGCTCTGAGTATGTTAGAGGAAGAGGAGCAGGGAAAATTAGAAGAGAAGCAAGAAATAATAATCGAGATGAAATTGGATGAGGAGAAAGTGAATGAAGAAGAGGAAATAGATACAAGTTTGGAAGAAGGTGAAGTATTGGAAGTGCAGAAAGATGAAACACTATCACAGAGACAGGTCTTACCAAGAGAATCAAAAACCCGACATAGAGTACTTTCAGAAGGAGCTCAAAATGCTAAAGCCACTGGCCCAAGCAATATGAGCAAGAAAGGTACTCGGAAAAATAATCATTAATGGCCTGCTTCTCTTGGAATGTGAGAGGTTTTAACAAGACTACAAAGCATTCAGTGATGAGTAGATGGTGTCAAAGTAGCGGTTTACAGTTTGGGTGTTTATTGGAGACGAGAGTGAAGCAAAGAAAGGCAGATAAGATTGTTTCGGAGGTTTTTAGAGATTGGGATTTTATGTCAAACTATGAACATAATGCATTGGGAAGGATTTGGGTGGTTTGGAAGTCTAGTGTCAGAATGATGCCTGTTTTCAAGAGTGATCAGATAATTACAGTTGCAGTGAAGCTACAAGGTATGGAAGATGAGTTTTTCTGTTCCTTTGTGTATGCAAAAAATACAGTGGAAGAGAGAAAGGTGTTATGGGATGATATGTGCAATCATCAAGACTCTGCAATGTTTAGAAGCAAACCTTGGATTATTATGGGAGATTTCAACGAAGTGTTAGAAGGAAGTGAGCATTCTGGTTATGATAATGATCCAAGTATATCGGGAGGGATGAGAGATTTTCAAAGAGTTGCAAGGCATTGTTGTTTAACTGATATCAGCTACAATGGGCCACGGTTCACTTGGTGTAACAAAAGAGAAATGGGTCTTATATGCAAGAAATTGGATCGGGTGATAGCAAATGATACTTGGATTCATAAATTCACTCAGGTGTATAGTGTGTTTGAATCAGGAGGATGCTCTGACCACTTGAGAAGTAGAACGCAAATTGTGAAGGAAGAAGAACAGAAAAGGAGACCGTTTAAGTTCACAAATGTCATAGGGAAGATGCCTGAGTTTCAAGGGTTGATGAGGGATTTTTGGAGGGATTCACCTGCTTTGTTTCTATCAACCTCAGCTCTGTTTCGTCTCTCAAAAAAATTGAAGGCGTTGAAGTATCCATTAAGAGAACTGAGTAAAAAGAAGCTAGGTGATTTACCAAGGAGAGTCAAGGAAGCTTTTGAGACTCTATGTGAGAAGCAGAGGAAAACGATGGAGAACCCCTCAGTGAATGCTATTCAAGAAGAGACAGTAGCTTTACGAAGATGGCAGTGTTTAGCAGATATAGAGGAGGAAGTTTTCAAACAAAGATCTAAGTTACATTGGCTAAATGTGGGTGATTTGAATACAAAAGCATTTCATAATGCGGTGAAGCTGAGAGAAGTTAGAGATGCTATTCACGAGTTAAGAGGGCAGGATGGATCAACAATTACTGGTGATGAAGTTAAAAAAGAAGCTGAGAGGTATTTCACTGAATTTCTTAATCATAAGCCTCAGGACTATGAAGGGATTTCAGTAGAAAGGTTGAAGGAGTTGTTGAAGTACAGTTGTAGTGATATGGAGAAGATGCAGCTTCAAAGAGAGGTTACTAAGGAGGAAGTGAAGAAGATTATCTTCAGTATGCCATCAGACAAATCTCCTGGTCCTGATGGCTATACAAGTGAGTTCTTTAAAGCTGCATGGGAAGTCATTGGTAGTGATGTAACAGTTGCGATACAATCCTTCTTTGAGAAGGGATTTTTACCCAAGGGACTCAACTCTACAATTTTATCTCTGATTCCGAAGAAGGAGAAGGCTGAGGAGATGAAAGACTACCGTCCTATATCGTGCTGTAACGTACTCTACAAAGCAATCTCAAAAATCTTGGCGAATCGACTAAAGGGGATTCTTCCTAAAGTCATAGCTCTCAACCAGTCAGCTTTCATAAGTGATCGGTTATTAATGGAGAATCTATTGCTGGCTACGGAATTAGTCAAAGACTATCATAAGGAGGAGATATCATCAAGATGCTGCATGAAGATTGATATTTCAAAAGCATTCGACTCTGTTCAATGGTCGTTCTTACTAAACACGTTGAAAGCGCTTGAAATTCCTGAAAAGTTCATTCAATGGATAAACTTATGCATCAGTACTGCCTCCTTCTCAGTTCAAGTTAATGGCGAGTTGGCGGGGTATTTCCAGAGTACAAGAGGACTAAGACAAGGCTGTTCCTTGTCGCCTTATCTGTTTGTTCTTTCCATGAATGTACTATCAAAGCTGATAGATGAAGCAGCGGAGAAGAGAGCTATTGGTTATCACCCGAGATGTCAAAACATAAGCTTGACGCACTTATGTTTTGCAGATGATCTCATGGTCTTCGCAGATGGCTCTAAAAGATCTCTTGAGGGTATTTTAAAGGTGTTTGATGGGTTTGAGAAGGCTTCGGGATTAAAAATCAACCTGGAAAAATCTACTCTCTTCATGGCTGGGATCACAGTGAGACAACAAGAAGATGTTCAGGCTTTTCCTTTTGAAAAAGGTAAGCTTCCTGTTCGGTATTTAGGACTACCCCTCCTCACCAAAAGAATGACAGTCTCAGATTTCCTACCTCTCATTGAGAAGATTAGGAAAAGAATCAGTTCTTGGACAGGGAGATTCTTATCCTTTGGTGGAAGGCTGCAACTAATACAATCAGTGATCACGAGTCTAGCAAACTTTTGGCTCGCTGCATTCAGGCTGCCTGCTTCTTGTCTAAAGGAGATAGAAAAGCTCTGTTCTGCATTTTTATGGTCAGGTCCGGCCCTTAATGCCAATAAAGCAAAAATTGCTTGGAGGGATGTTTGTAAACCGAAACTAGAAGGAGGGCTAGGATTTCGACCATTGAAGGAAATGAATAATGTGAGTTGTCTAAAGTTAACTTGGAGAATTCTGACATCGAAGAACTCGCTTTGGGTGAATTGGATTGAAGCTTACTTGATTCGAAAAGCTTCCTTTTGGACAGTGAAGGAGAAGAATCAAGCAGGGTCTTGGATGTGGGGTAAGATCCTGAAATACAGAAGTATGGCTAAAGCTTTCTACAAAGTGTCTGTGAATAATGGGAAAAAAACTTCTTTTTGGCATGAATCGTGGTCGTCTCTAGGATGTCTGATTGATCTCATAGGTGAAAGAGGTTATCTGAGTATGGGTATTAGAAGAGATGCCACGATGGAGGAAGTAATGATTAAGCATCGAAGAAGGAGACACCGTGAGACAATACTAAATTTAGTAGAAGAGGAGATATTAAAGTGTAAAGAGAAAGCTTCAAGTTATGATGATATCGGACAGTGGAAACAGAAAGAAGGAGTGTATAAGAACAAATTCTCAACAAAAACTACTTGGAACATGCTGAGAAGTCAAGGAGTGAACTGTGACTGGAGTAAGGGCATTTGGTTCTCCTATGCTACACCAAAGTTTGCTTTTCTTGCCTGGGTTGCTAGCCAAAACAGATTGTCTACTGGTGATCGAATGTTGAGATGGGGAGGAAATGCTAATGCAGCTTGTTCTTTCTGTGGGGAGGAAGTAGAAACTAGAAACCATATCTTTTTTGAATGTGGTTATTCGGAGGAAGTTTGGAAGAAGCTAGTGGGTGTGCTCATGGATGATGGTTATTCGAAGAATTGGTCTGAAATTGTTCCTCTGATTTCCACGGATCAGAAGTCTATAAAGAATTTTACATTGAAGTATGTATTTCAAGCATCTATTCATGGGCTGTGGATGGAAAGGAATGGGAGGAGGCATGGTGAAAATCCAAAGACACCAAGCACAATGGTGATAATGATTGATAGAGTGGTTCGCAATAGATTTCTATCTATTCAGAAAGCGGGGGATAACAGGATGGAGCAGGGGTTACAGTTCTGGTTTTCTATGAGACCAGATTCATAAGTTCATTTTTTTAGATATGAGATGTGTATTTTTTTTAAGCTTGTTCTGTAGAAGGATGCATTTGTAAAATGTAACAAGGGTTTTTTTTTGAATAAATTTAACATTCATTCAAAAAAAAAAAAAAAAAAAAACACAATGAATCACTTGGTTTATTCAACGTGCATCCCAGTAATTTGGCAACACAAAGCATGCAAAGTGTTATTGACCATTCCACATTGTGTTTGAATAATACATCAGCACTCTGAAGTCTTAAATAAGAGTCTGCATCCTATAATTTGCAAATAGTTTAGTGGCATCCATTACGTTACAGCTTTTCCACAATTTTTATGTATTTTTGTTTAGTAGCTACAAATGTCAACGGAAAATTCTTTCTCTATACCATGTTTGATAGTTTCTTCAGGTTTTAAAATAGAATAAAATAATAAACTAGGAAAAAAATTAATGTAGGATTTTTGTAAATAGTTTAAACAAATATTTACAAGAAGAAACTTGTTTACTGGTTGTTGGCACTAACTGTAACCATTTGGTAAATTTACAGAAAAGAGAAGTAGATGAAGTTTAACGAATCTCATAACTTCATCTGCAAGTTAGGTTGATCTGAACAAATTTCTGACAGACATGGAAAAAAACCTAACTCTCCTCTGTTTCTGTTGTTAAGATTTTATGGTTCTCAAGAGTTAGAGATCGGCAGCTGCAGCTGTTTTCTTTTGAAGCTCTGATGTTTCAGCACCAACTAGTTTATCCATTTGTCTCCCATCTTTAAGGAACACTACAGTTGGTGTAGCTTCCACATTCCATTCATTACTAAACTCCTGCTTTTTTTTTGCCAGAAAATTTAATGTCAAATCTTAAAACTTCATCTCAAAAGATTAAATCTATCTTCTCTAAAAACAAAAGTTTTCGGTTTACTTACAGCAAGCTCCTCGACATCAATGGTTACAAATATCATTGAAGGGTATCTAGAAGCAAGTTCTCTGAAGATTGGTTCTAATTTTTTACAAGGTACACACCATGACGCGTTGAAATTCACCACTAGCTGTTTTGGTTGAATGATTAAGTTAGTTTAGTCACGTCACTCTGATAGAGAAGAAAAAAAGATTTGAAGAAGAAAGAAAGCTTACAATCTTGCCATTGTTTTTAGCTTCTGTGACTTTTTCTTCCCATATTTCGATTCTGGTTACAGGATAGACCATTCCTTTGGAACCGTGGTGGCTTCGGGCTTGACCATTAATGTTGTTGATGTTGCTGCAGCAGCAACATATACGTGACCATAACTGTAAACACATACATGGAGTTTTATATACCTATTTCTTAACATACATGAAGCTATGGCTAATGAGTAATGATACATTACATCTACAAGATGTTGCGTATATTAATACCTTTCTACAACAAGGAGTTCTAGAACAGCGATTTCCCATCAACTCTTTACGCAATCAAATCCAGATTTGCGTCTCATTGGTTGGGTCTCAACATGCATTCCCTTAACAAAACCTGCATCAAACCAAACGAAAAATCAAATCCTTTAGTTTCTTAAAATGTCACAGCAATTGAAAGAAATAAAAGAGATTATGGGATATGATGATTAACCTCTAAATCCTTGCAGCTTTTGATGATTTGTGTTCTTGCATTTCAAGAAACAGTTTTCACCCTAAGGAAAGAAAACGAAGGTGGAAACAATTTTCTTGTATGGAATCAAAAGAGTCCAGAAAAGGTGGGAATCAAATCACAAGAACATTCAATTGAAAACTATTTTTCTTGACAATGCAGATGGTTTTGATGAACCATAATAACTAATTGCTAATTTTGTAAAATAGGACAACATAGATCACATACAGCCTTGACTCTTTGGATTCTGCATTGGTTTCTTTTAATTAAATTTTATGCTTAAATAGATACTAACCGGAAAGACAGAAAACTTTCTCTTCCCTTAAGCCAAAACCGGTAAGACACAAACCAAAAAAAAAAGTTAAGGTTTTTGAACAGATTCTTGGTGATGTTCTATATTATCCACAGAAGATGTTAAAGCTTGTATGCGAGTAGCATTAAAACAAAACCACTAAGAGCTCTCTTTTTCGAGGTTCTCGGTTTCTTCACGTTGCTTCCTTTCAGCTTCTAGAAGTTCTCTTTCCTCGTCTTCTTCCTCTTCAATCCTGTCAAGATTATCAAACTCCTTAGCTGCTGCCATTGCTTTTACAACAGGATCTCTTAACTCAGAGATCAAACCGCCGCCAACTCTGTACTCTTCTTCATCACCGATAAGGAATACGCGTTGGTCAGGAGACAGGACCAGACGCCATTGGAATATCCACTGCCAGTAGCTTCATGTCATACTGAACAAAAAACAGAAACGAGCATCAGAAGTACACCAAAACTCTCATACTCTGTGATAGACATAAGTAGAGAGAGAGAGAGAGAGAGAGAGAGAGTATGCAGATGGAAATTAGATGAAGCAAGAACCTGTCCCTTCCTCTTCTTGACTTCAACACTAACGAGTCCCTTTCTCTCAGCACCTTGAACCGGGAAGAGAAGAAAGCAACGCTTGCTCCTAATCGTTGGCTTAAATTTTTCTAACGTGATGCCACCACCTGACATCACATAAGCACGTAAATCTGATCCTGTAAGAGGAGCACCCATAACTTCAAGAATGTTAGCCGCTGTGTTGAGCTTCCTCATGGCAATCCTATAAACTTTATCAGGATTTATCGTGAACCTTGCACGAAGGTACAAACCCTAGAGCAACAGAGAAAAAAAAACACATATAGTGGAATGAGCAGTGATGATTAATTACTTCACAACATAAGAGAAGGAGAAAGTAATGACACCAAAAGTTACACAAGAGAGATAAGCACAGAAAGAGCGTTAACACTTACAGCAAATGCGACAATGGCAGAGGAGAGAGCAAGGAAGCCGTACTTGGCCATACCCTCAGAGAGACCAACGAAAGTGCTAGCAATCCCAAACATAACCCTCCAGAGAAAAATACAAACCAACACACCACCTGCTCCAAACACCACAAGGCTATTCTTCTTCCAAAACGCATCAACGTGCAACCCTAAAGCCCCTCGGTATCTACCAAAACTCGAACCAACAGCTTTCATTGGCTTCTCAACAACCTTTCTCGCGAAACTCCCGTCGAATTTACGAAACCCGGAGGTGGAAAACAGCCTAAACGCCGCCGATGCAAAGTTCACGTTTTTAACTCGGGGCTTGACCAACAAGGCTAGTCCGAAAATCTGGGAAAAGCCGAGGTTTTTCGTGGTGGGTATCGACGAAAAGGTGTGGAAACTGGGTTTAGGTTGGAACTGAGTAAACCCAGTTGAATGAGAAGACAAAGGGAAGAGCTTTGATGACCGGGTAACTGTGACGGGGTTGTTGACGAGTCGAGTGTAATGCAAGTGAATAAGTCTGTGAACTGCTTTGAAATCAGAGGGTTTCACCATCTTCTCTAGAAAGAACAAAAAAAGCTGTATGATCCTTTCTCCTCCTCTTTCACCATCTTCTCTAGAAAGAAATATTACTCTCAATGTTGACCGAATTTGAAAGAACTTTATAGGCCGGGCCAGCTTAAATAATGAGCCCATTAAGATAATTATTTATAGAGAACAGTATGGGCCGATGTAAGCCCATTAGTATAAATGTCGCACACGATTCTTTTCTTGTATTAGAGGAAAAGGTTTAGGCGGGTGTATTGGACTAATGATTTTAGAGAGTTTTGGAGTGTTTTATTTTTGGTAGGATTTGGGTGAATTTTAAAGTTATTTGAGTGATTTCATTTAAAGTGTTAAAATTTAAATCAAATCTATAGGTGGTTTGGCAAGATGGTTTCTAAATGTTTCAGAGTACTTTAGGTGATTGTTGAAACGAGAATATTTTGGATATCTCAATACTGATAAATACCTATGATGAAAAATTATAATGATTTGTTTCAGCAACAAGTTTTTAAGTAAAACTCATAGAACTTTGTAGCTACTATGTAAAACTGCAGACGTTTTAGTGCCTCTGCAGTTACAAATGTGTAGTGGTGCAAAACTGCAGTCACCATTTGAATTGTTACTTGGATTTAATTGTTACAACAGATCTCCATAAAGCTTGTGTTTTCTTGAAAAAGCTACGTTATTCGGGCACTATGGAGGTTAACACCTCTGCCTACGGAGAAGAAATAGATGTGAAAAAGAGAAATGGAATGGCTTCTCTGTGTGAGTGATCAAATTGTAGAAATAACTCTTAACATTTTCAGATGGAACCAAACTTAAAGTACAGAGTACACATAGTTTATTGTGGAATTGGATATGTTAGGTTTCTCGCTTGCTCTTTCTAGTTCTCTGTTTGAGAAAGAAAAACACTACTCTTCGGATTAGTGACTCAGATTTTTGTGCCGTCGTTGCAGATAATAACTTGCAGAGTTGCAGACCAATATCAAGATTTTATATTAACATCTCAGCTCTCAGGAAATTCAATAACATGCTTCTCGTAAGAACATGTGACCCCTCTAGCTTCTCTTAAGGTACTTTTGAGTAGCAAAGGCTTCATCTTTGTCTCCTTAAATCTCTGCAGGAAGAATAGTTTTGGAATGTCGATCAAGGGATCATGGCACGCAAATCAGCAGCAGATGGATCATCTTCTTTTCGAAATTTGGTGCCTACAGTTCATCCAAAACCATAAACATGATATCTTATAGATCAACAATTCGCACAAGAAAAATGAGACAGCCTGGTGTTGCAACAAGACAATCCAGACTTCTCAAAATTTGCAAAACAATGGAATCTCCGATACGTTTTCCTCTGTTATGCGAAATGTTGACAAACATTACCCTTTGTATCACTGCAAGTTTCTTTTCTGAATGATCTCACATTATCATCACAGAAACCCAGTTCCCGATTCTCTCAATTAATCATGGGTTCACTGATCCATACTAGAAAGATTGAAAGAGAAAATGATTGAGGATGACTTCAGCATAAAAAATGGATCTGAAATAGTTATGCAATTTTGTTTCTCGAATGTTCATTATGAAGTCTCCTCAAATAACATATTCAAAGGTGAGTTTTCTTTTTTTTTAACGCTGTGTAACCATAGAATAAAAGAGAAACCGAAGTTCCAAAGTAATATTACAATAAGAACACACGAACCAGAAGGCCCCGTGTGAACCATGAAAAAGGTAAAACTAAAAGAAAAAATAAAGGCAAAGAACAAGAATCCAACAAGGCACTGCAGAACTGGAACCGAAGCCGAAACTTGTCGGCGAAGGGTCTTCAGATTAATGCAGAGCTATCACCTCGGTCACTAGTCATCTCCCAATGCTTCCTCCTGCAGCTCGGCGTGTAGCCAGAAGGGACCAGACTGAGCGATGTAAGAGGAGTATCTGTGATCCCTAGTGACGTTAGTGGCTACAGCCTCTGCGCATCTGTTCCCTTTTGCATGTGTGAAAGCGATGGACCATAGGCGAAATCGCTCAAGCTTCATACGAATGGATTGTAAAAGGACTTCATGTTGAGGAAAAAGAAAAGGTCTAAGGATTGCTTCTCCTGCAAGGTATGAAGAAGATTCGAAAACCACTCTTTCATAACGTAGCGAGGAGATGGAATCAACTGCCCAAAAGAAACTCCATAACTCAAGCCTCCATTTTTGTTGGTATCAACGAGTATGATCGACGACTATGACATAGAGCCTGGCCTGAATGGTCTCTCAGAATCCAAGCTGCTCCACAGTTCTGTTCTTCATCAATCCACGACGCTCCAATATTACACTTAACAAAAGAGTCACACGGTTTTTGCCAAGGCAGCATGGCTATCAAATTGCTTTCTCCGTGTTCTTCATTTGCATTAGCTGGATCATTAGCCCCAAACCACGCCGCCGCATCCACTTTAACCCTTTCCCAAACCTCCGATGCTTCCAAGTTAACATTTTCAAAGATTACCACGTTCCTAGCTTTCCAAAGATGCCAGAGAATCCAGGGAAATAGTTTTGAGCTTTCATCAGAGTTAACGCTTCGCTTGCATACCTTTATCAGATGGTGAAAGTTCAGAAAAACAGAGTTTATAGAAAACCCATTAACAGGTAGTCGAATGTTTGACAGTCTCCACACCTCTCTGGCTGTTGGGCAATGAAATAGTACGTGACAAATGGTCTCTGGATGCGAATGACAAGCCCTGCACATCGGATCTATATGGATACCCCTCGTACACAACCTTGTAGCCACAGCTAAAGCTCCTGCTAGAGCTCTCCAAATGAAGTGACGTATCTTTGGCAGAGTTTTCATTTTCCAAATGTTAGACCATAGTCTTTTTTCCACCAGGGGTATGGAAGGAGCATCAGGAGATAGATTGTTCTGCAGATGTTCCAGCAATTTGTAACCACTCTGAGAATCATACTTGCCATCTCTGCTATAGCCCCACACTGTTGAGTCTGATTTGCGGTGATCGAGTTTCATGCTCAGTATATGGTTGGCATCTTCCTCTACAAATAAATGTCGTACTTTCACCGTATCCCAATAGCCATATCTCCCATCAACAAGGTCCGACACTTTGAGAGTAAGGTCCACCTCATCTGTTCGGTATCTTGGTGGTCTTGGGATTTCCATTAATAACCAGTTGTCATACCAGACATGAGTGTCCTACCCGTTGCCTACTCTCTTCAAAAGACCTTGCTTTAGCAGTTCACAACCGTGCATGATGCTTCGCCACGCATATGAAGGTCTCGTCCCGGTACAGCAATCTAGAAAGCTTCCATTTCGGAAGTATCTACTCTTCATGACTCTGGCTAGAAGAGATTGAGGATTATCCCAGATTCGCCATGCTTGTTTGCAGAGAAGGGCCTGGTTAAACCATTCAATATCTTTAAAACCCATTCCACCCAACTCTTTGGATTTGCACAGTTTCTTCCAAGCGACCCATGCTATCTTACGTTTTTCAGCAGATCCACCCCACCAGAATTCAATCATTATACTAGTGAGCTTAGTACAGAGATTTTTCGGTAACTTGAAACAACTCATGGCAAACACATGCAAAGCCATACCCACCGATTTAAGAATAACCTCTTTACCTCCCTGTGAAAGCACCTTGGCTCCTCCCCCACGAAGTCGGCTTTGTACTTTATCTTGAATAAAGCCAAGTAACTTCCCTTTAGAGCTACTAAAACACTCCGGCAAGCCAAGGTATGTTCCTTCTCCACCTTCCTTCGCAATGCCCAAAATTCTCTGCAATTCCTCTCGCAGGTTCTGTGGAACTTTAGCTCCGAAAATAATGGACGACTTTTCATAGTTGATCACTTGACCAGAAGCCTCCCCGTAGAGTGTCAACCTTTTCACAATCTCCGCTCCTTCTTCAACAGAAGCCTTGCACAATAGTAGACTGTCATCCGCAAACAGTAGGTGATGCACTGCTGGACCTTGAGCAGACAGTCTGATACCATTTAATTTCCCATCTCGTTCAGCTTGATTCAGAGTACTGACCAAGGCTTCTGCACACAATATAAATAGGAAGGGGGACAAAGGGTCCCCTTGTCTAATCCCCCTCTCCGGTTTAATGAAACCATGTTGTCCTCCATTAAGTAAGATTGAGTACGTAACCGAGCTAATGCATGACATTATCCACGCCACCCATCTTTTGTCAAAACCCAAACGCTCCAGTAAAATCTCAACAAAGGACCATTCCACCCGGTCATAGGCTTTTGACATATCTGTCTTGATTGCCAAGAACCTATCACTGATCCCCTCTTTGGTTAGTAGAGCGTGTACCATCTCATGTGCTATAATGATATTATCAGTGATGAGGCGACCACTCACAAAGGCACCTTGTGTTTCCGAGACGATATCAGGCAGAATACGTTTCAGTCTATTACACAGGATCTTAGAAACGATTTTGTAATGCACAAAACAGAGACTGATTGGTCTTAGCTCAGTCATCAGGGAAGGATTCGTGACCTTTGGGAGGAGGCAAATATGCGTGTGGTTCCATCCCTCGGGAAGCACCGCAGTTTTTAAAAAACCTTGAACTTCCTCTATTGTAGAAGGACCAACAATATCCTAGAATCGCTTGTAGAAGGTGCCAGTAAGCCCATCTGCTCCAGGAGCACTATCTCCTTTGATGGAGAAAGCAGCAGGTTTAATTTCGTCAGCAAGCACCGGAGCCACCAGCATCGTATTCATTGCCGGAGAGACTCGCTCTTGTAAACCTACAAGCAGACTGTCCATGTCCCACGGGTTAGTGCTTGTAAAGGTGGGTTTTCTATAATAACAATTTATAACTAAAAATGGATATAAAGTATTCTGAAATCCAATTCACACTTCTTCCTTCAAAATATTACTTAACTTTGAATAACACTGAATTTGATTTCGCTTTTATAAATTATTAATGGAATAACATGAGATTACAAATGATTTGTGATGATTTGAGATAAGTTCTATGTTCAATAACACATGAGTTAGATTTTGTTTTTAAAATCATCAGTTGAATAACATAGAGTTTTAAAAGAAAATTCAAAACCTTTTAAAATCCTAAGTTGAATACACCCCTTTATTATTTATGACGAGAGTTGACTAAACTCATAGAAAGATGATAAATATCCAACCTATTAAAAATATAATAAAAAAAATATAAATCGGAACTTTTCGACGAAGATAAAATTTGTGTACAAGTAGTAAGAAAGAGGGAACCTATCCGTAGCGAAGTCATCGAAGAAGAAGATAGAGAGACATTGTCCTTCATCGTTGAATCAGCATTGATCCTCGTTTGTAATCGGTAAGGATTTTTTTGATCATCGTCACGTTCAAATCGACGATCGTTTCTTCGTTATTTGTGTTTGATCGGAAAATCTTAGTTTGTGGCTGTGTTCCTGTAGATTTAAATTGGAATCTGGCTTATTAGGGTTTAGGAGTAAGAACTGTTGATTTCATGTGATCATAATGTATGATGAACAGATACTCAGGAGTCAGGATCATAGTGAGAATTGATCTTTGGATACATTTGACTATGTGGTCATGACTTGCTTTGATTGAAGAGAAAGCTTGGTTCATCTGTTTGCACTTTGCGTTGGATTAGCTTAGGTATCTACAAGGCGTTGTGTATTAATCTTTGTTCGATTACGATTATGAATTCGTTAGTGATTTTTAGGAGTAAGAACTGTTGTTTTGATGTGAATAGTAATGTATGATGAACAGATACTCAGATAGTGTTTTCAGTCATGGTGGAAATTGAATTCTTTTAAATGGCTCTTTTTTTGTTATGCAAGTGATCTTCGGATACATTGACTATGTGGTCATGACTTGCGTTTAATTAGCTTAAAAGTTTATAGAAGGCATTGTGTATTATTAGTCTTCGTTTGATTAGGATTATGAATTGGTTAGTGTTTTAGGGTTTGATTGATGTCTCACCAGGTGTATATGAAAAGGGTTTGGCTGACTCAAGTCTCAACTCTTGTAGTTATGTCTTTCAGCTTCATTGTTTTTTGGATCTTCTTGGACAGAGTGTCTCCTGAAGTGGGGGATTAATTTTTTTACTTTTGTTATTTGGTTTTTGGTTCCAGCTTGCAGCTATATTAAGGAACAATGGCTTCAACTGTTTCCAACTCACAAGGGTTTGAAGCGCGGAATAATGGCGCTTTTAGGTCTCCAGAACCAGGTTTTGGTGACAGTGATGGAGCGGAGTTGGTTTCTGTTTCTTGGAATCAGGATTACAGCTGTTTTTCTTCTGGGACCAGCCACGGTTTTCGGATATATAACTGCGAGCCTTTCAAGGAAACTTTCAGGCGAGAGCTCAAGGATGGGGGTTTCAAAATCGTGGAGATGCTTTTCCGGAGTAATATCTTGGCGCTCGTTGGCGGTGGACCTAACTCTCAGTACCCTTCAAACAAAGTATTGATTTGGGATGATCATCAGAGCCGCTGCATCAGTGAGTTTTCTTTCAGGTCCGAGATTCGTGCAGTGAAGCTAAGAAGGGATCGGATTGTTGTTGTTCTTGAACACAAGATATATGTCTACAACTTCATGGACCTAAGGCTTCTTCATCAGATTGAAAACTTGGCTAATCCAAGGGGATTGTGTTGCCTCTCTCATCATATGAATACATCTGTGCTGGCTTGTCCTGGTGTCCGTCGAGGAGAGGTCCGTGTTGAACATTTTGGGCTTAACATGGTGCAAATCATTAACGCTCATGATTCCAATATCGCGTGCATGACCATGACACTGGATGGCTTGCTTCTTGCAACGGCCAGTACAAAGGGAACTCTGATTAGAATTTTCAACACAATGGATGGAACTCGTCTGCAAGAGGTATAGTAGCTATGAACTACTGCTTTCAGTTTTAATCATCACTGCACCATGTGCTGTGTATGTCACATTCTCTTAGGCAATGGTTGAGCAAACAATACGTATCAGTCATGATTCATATAGAAAAGACTTTGGTACTAGGTAGTAAACATTAAAGAATTAGTTATAGATAGAATCTTACGCAGCATATGCCAGTTTTGTATCGGTCATTACAGGTTTATTAGTCTGATTTATTTAAATTTAATGCTGCATTATTACAGGTCCGAAGAGGAACGGACAGAGCAGATATCTATAGCATTGCTCTATCACCGAATGTGCAGTGGTTGGCAGTATCAAGCGACAAGGGGACTGTTCATATTTTTTCTCTTAGGGTGAGAGTTTCTGGGGAGGACTCACACTCCACTGAACATGAGACGTCTTCAAATTCCCTGCAGGCTCTTGTAACTCCAGCCAGCGGTGTCAACCCTGGTTCGTCATTGTCATTTCTGAGAGGTAAGATAAAAACTAGGAGACATCTTTAAAAATAATTAATGTTACCGTGAAGTATGATGTCCTGTTTCCGTTAAGAATTGCTTATACAGAGAAATGGCAAGCCGCTAGATAAATGTCAAGACAGTAAAATTTTGAAATTGCTAAGAAAAGGACTTCGTGGTTCATGAGAAGGATCTTTTGTAGCTTGAATCCATGAAAATCAGTGAACTCAATAGTACTGTGTAGTCTGTGTTGCTTAGATGCCTTGGAAAATTCATGTGTTACTAAGAAAGTTATTGCCTGGACCAACGCATGCTTATATGTCTTTTACTTAACATCTTCATACAATGTTGCAGGAGTTTTGCCAAGATATTTCAGCTCGGAGTGGTCATTTGCTCAGTTCCATGTACCAGAAGTCACCCAATTCTTTGCAGCATTTGGTGCTCAGAACACAATTGCGATTATCGGCATGGATGGAAGGTAACAAGCATCTCTAAATCTCTCTAACTATATTTACATCATCATCCACAAGCAGTCATATGTGTTTCCATTACACAAGTCAGAATCTCATTACCATAAAATAAACAACAACCACACGTCTGATTTATGGGCTTTGCAGTTTCTACAGGTGCAGTTTCGATCCAGTGAACGGAGGAGAGATGACACAGCTTGAATACGTCCGCTTTCTGAAACCGGAGACCCTAAGATAGCCAGAACGTGTGGTCGGTTCAAGTTCTACGTACATAACCACTGGCTTTGTATATTCATTTGGTGAAACGTTTGCATCAGATTTGGTTCTTCCAAGCTTTACTTGATTAAAGGGAATTGTATTCTTGATTGGGACAATGTACATATACCAATACATGGACTCCTCTGTGAGTTTCCCTCTTACAAGATCATTAAAGAACATCAATTCCTTTGAGTTTTCTTGTTTTACCACCTGCATGCCTATGAGCCTTTCCTAAGCACAATAAGTTACAAATGGGTTAAGGAATGAATGAATGAATGATACCGCCTATGAGAGCATTTTTAATTTAAAAAAGTTCTATATGTAACGGTTCAAAATATAAACATAAGATCTAATAAAAATATTGGTTCTAGTTTTTTAAAGTCACTAAAATACCATCGGAAGGAAAGAAGTACACACAGAAAATTTGTTCACGAATCTTTTTTTTCTTAGAATTTATGTTTATTCAGCTTGATTATATACACAAATATTTAGATTTTTATATAATATTTAAGAGTTGCGACCAAATATTTTCCCTTGAGTTTTTTCAATGGATACTTTCTAGTCCTACTGTGAATCTTAAAATGGTACAATAATCAAAATTTAGTTTAATTTTTGCTAAAAGACTCAAATCAAATGAACAAAACTTGTATAAAATAAAAAAACTGTAAATAATTGCTAAAAGTATTTTAAAATATAAATAGAAGTGGTTGTTCGAGCAAACCTCCTGTCTGTTTATAAAAGACTACTTTTAAGTTAAAAATGGATTACTGAAAATATATGATTACTGAAATCCCATATATAGTTCTTATATTCAATTAATTATGTTATTCTATATTAGCTTATTGGTTATGCCAATTTATAACCAGTTTTATTATGTTCTATTTATAAATGAAAACAATATTCCTTAATAATCCAAGACAATAAGTTTCATAAATAAATCGTAATTTTAGAGTATATGTAATTTGAATGAGAAAATCTTGACAACAAAACAAATTTATTTTATTTGCACCATTAATCTAATTTCATTTAACTTTCATCACTAATTTATATATAAATATTATATTAACTATTAAGTTTAAAATTTCATCAATCTTAATAACTCGTGTCTCCAATATCATTTCACATGTTCATTAAAAATATTACATTAAAATAATATTAGGTCAACTCATAAGTTATGAAAGTTTCATGTTTATGAGATTTTCTCATAAACCCAGTAGAAAAACTGCTTTCAAGGGTTCTTTATCATCATAAAATTCTCAGACCACCAAATCATTTACATATCTATCAGTAGTTAATAATATTTTCCTCCAACAAAACATGTCTTCTAAAAAACTATGTTTACACTAATATTTATATAAAATTTTATATCGGATAAAACAAAATAACTCAAAATCATAAATGTATTTTGTTATATTGTTGTATAAATTGATACATCTCATATGCATAAAACTTGATAAGATTGTATAATAAAAATTACATGCAGTGATATAATTAATATACACATAGTGATATATGAAATTTGAGTAATTACATGCGATATAATGATATTTTTTCTTCAATTCATATTTTGGGCATATTTGTGAGTATTACTTAATAAATGAAGAAAATATATCGATTTATTAAATTAGCTGAGTCAATTCTACTTGATTACAAAGATTGATTTTCTATTTTCTTGAATATAATTATTTTAGAAAAAATAAATAAATAGTGTTTCAAAAGGTATAAACTAGAGTGAATGAGATTTTGCTAGCATCACTTACCACCAAAACATATAAAACACATAGTGAACATAAAATTGAAATGAAATCAAGAGAATAAAAAGATTGAAACTTTTGATCATCGAGTCGTTTCATTTTAGATAACAAAAATCATATTTACTAAAATTTTGTGAAAGTAAAAGAGAAAAAAAAAATTTAGATGGTTTTCTTCAAGAACTATGCTCAAGAATAAGCTATTAAAAAGAGATATTTTACATGTAAAGCCACTAGATTTTCATTCTAATTTTGTGTTTATATACAAATCTCGCTTTTTTATTTTAAATGGAAGATACCTCCATAATACAGTATATATGCTTATCTTTTTCTATGTGAAAGTTGGATTTTATTTTCAAGTGAGAGATTCAGTAATTAGAAATGTTGTTGGTAAGATAATTCAACTTGTTTGAAATCCATCATATAACTACAAAAAAGAAAAAAAAACTCCTTTTAATCAATTGATTTGGTAGTAACCGGACTAAACCGAACCTATTTTACTCCAAAAAGTCAACGATGACCATTTTTGGATGGCAAGTGCCATTTTGTAGTTTCTTTCTGACTTTGTATAAACTAATATTGAAAGACTGAGAGACCTAGAGGCTAGAGAACGATCAGAGATCCCCTTTCGGTCCCAATCTAACGACCAGAAGAATCATCATACATCACCATGCTTGGATCGTGAGTTCTCTCATATCTTTCCTCTTATCTAGATAAATCCGACAGTTCTTGTTATAAAAGACTCGTTGAGTTTCAGAGCTTTGTACTGTCTTTTAATGTTTCTTAGTTCTACTTTTGAGATTATTAGACTTTTGACTTTTAATTTTATAAGTCCAACATTGAGAGTATGATGGGAAACGAAAAGGACCAAACATTCTCAGACTTTCCTTATGATCTCTTACAACTAGTAGTTTCCCATCTTCCACTAAAAGACAACATCCGCGCTTCTACCGTCTCCAAAACATGGCAACAAGCTTGTCTCTCCGTTAGAGTCCCGGACAAACCTCCTTGGCTCATCTACTTTTCGAATAAAGAGGAATCATCATCATGTGAACTCTATGACCCATCGATGCAGAGAAGGTACTATCTCTCGTTTCCCGAGCTCTCCGGTTCTCGTGTGTGTCACTCCAATGAAGGTTGGTTGCTCATGTACAACCCCAACTCGTTTCATCTCTTCTTCTTCAACCCGTTTACTCGTGATATCATCCCCTTGCCACCGCTTTGGATGGCTTACGATCAGAGAATGGCTTTCTCTTGCGCTCCAACATCAAGTGCTTGTCTCTTGTTCACAGTCGCGAATGTAAACGTGGAGAACAACGACATCACCTTCAAGACATGTTGTCCTAATGATAAAGAGTGGAGCACGTTCGTGTTCCGTAATCAGTTACCGGTTAGTAGTACTTTCGAGCAGATTGTTTTCTCCAACGGTGTCTTCTACTGCCTCACAAACACTGAACACTTATCGATCTTTGACCCGTCTTCGAACTCATGGAACGTTCTTCTCTCCGGACTACCTCTTAGACATCACGGAAGCAACGGATGTTTCATGACACAGCACCAAGGAGAGATCTATCTCGTATACATGTACAGCCACATGAACCCAACAGTGCTTAGACTTGATCCTACAAGCTGTGAGTGGACTGAGAGGAAAACGCTGGGAGGGTTGACGATCTACGCTAGTGCTTTGTCTTCTGAAACGAGAGCCGAGCAGAAGCAGCCGAGTGGAGTAAGGAACTGTTTGTGTCTCCCTGTGTTCCATGGATTCAAGAGGACTTGCATATATTATAAGGTCGATGAAGAGAGTGTGGTTTCATTGAAGTGGAAAAAGTCTGATCCGTATGGGAATGTCTGGATCATGCCACCCCTAAACCCTGTACTTAATCAACTTCTCTAGTAATATTCAAAGATATGTACAATATACTTTTTAATTATTATTTTTTGATCAAACTGCCCATATGATTAAACCAAGTTTTGATAGATAGAAATGTCATTCCGAAGAGAAACACTATCCGACTGTGTCTGGTTTACATAAGAAAATAAAATGCATCTCATCCTAGCTTCTTTTGGTAGTGCAAAAGAAGCTAGGATAAAACCCTTATATCTCTGAAGTGAAAACCAACCAGTCGACCGGGTTATTAGTCATATCCACTAAATCCGAACAATCGATACAATATACTTATTTACACATACTGAAAGTGGAATGTCTCACAAGCTTGTAATAGTTAAAAAACAACTCTGTATTTCTGGTCTCACACTCATAAGCTGATTAACAATGTTGCATCCTAAATCATAAAAGAAAAGAAAAATAGAAATCAAACAAACAAACCAAAACAAAACAGAAATGGAAACCATATCAAACTGAAGAACTGGTAAAAGAAGGGAAAAAAAATAATCTGCTGCCTATAATAAAACTCTATGCAGCAAGCAAACATTGGATGGATGAATGAGAAGCCAAACTTGCACCTTCCTTCCATGAACCACAGTGTGAAAAAAAAGACAAACAAACAACACACAGAACAAAAAAGAATCAGGTGGTTGTGGGTTAATGGCAATGTCTTGTTCACCACTTGTTTAATCATCTGGGCCAAGCAGTGTAACCTGCAGATATAATAAGCAAGCTTGTCATGTAAAACCACAATGATAAGCAGAGTCTAAGAATAGCATTTTAACAGATTTTTTTTTTTGCTTACATTGCAATCAAAAGCGTATTTTCGAGCAAGGACTATGGCTGTGTTACGTTCTTGTTCTGATTCAAAGGTTAGTATGAAAGTTAGACTCTTTCTTGGTTGCCAGAACAATGCCTTTGCAGGAGCCTTGATATTGCCTCTAACTCCACATAGCTGAATAATTAATATACCAAAAAAAAACATATACACTTCGTAAGAAACTTTCATAGAATGTCATAAAGAGTTGTTTCTTGTGGAACAGAATAAAAGATACATGCCAGGACACAATCTCTAGATACCTGCATGGATGTTGAGTATATCTCTCTCGCCTTTGTGATCCATCCTCGAGACAGTTTTATCCTCGTCTTTCCAACGGTAAAGACATGAGTTCGAGATGCGTAGTCTTGTCCATTCATCTGTGATATAACCACCTGAAGAAAAGAGTTTAAAATGTTCAGCTTATTAGAACATAAACTGCAGATGAATGTTGTAAACATACGTTGAATTCACTGTTTGATTTTCGCATCAGAGACTCTACGCGAGATTGCAAGCAAGAATCTGCAGTTTAATAAGCCAAACATTCAGTTTATTGTCCACTTAAAAAACATTTGTAAAACGTCTGTGAAACCAACCAGGATCTATTGGACCATCTGTTGTAACAGTGACTTTCTGTCCGTTTGAGAGAATGTCTGCTTGCAATATCCTCCCAACATCAAATGGTTCTGGAGCATATACTGATTGGTTTGCACCTGAGTCCAAAAACAGGAACTCCTCTCAAGCTAAAACTCGTTTGCCAAAAAAAAAAAGTGAATGATGAAAGCAAACAGATAGGAGGAGCAAGTACCAGATATAGCTTCCCTTCTACTTGTTTCACATGCTGCTCGGTACCACTGGATCGAACAGTTTGAAATGTCTATAGCATTTTCTGAGGAGACTTGGATTCTTAAGCAAGAGCCTAGACTTTGTGTGCCTTCCAGAACAAACGGACACGACTTTGATTCCTCAACTCTCTTGATCTTGAGATGTTTGTCAAAGGCAAGAACAAATAGGTCAGCAAAAAAAAAACTAATTTAAGTTGAAAACTAAAATGCTGCGTCAATGCACAAACAAAAACATACCTGTTGATGAAGTTTAATAGAATTCAAATACTTCTCTTGGATTCGACTTCTTAAACCATGAAGCTCATGTTGCATACCCATCACCTGCATTACAAATAGAGCCTTATAATAATAATACATAATGATAGGGTTAAAAGTGTGTGCTATGAAAATAGATGGAGCACCTTTGTTGGGTGATGCATCCGTTTGATCTGTCTAGCTTCTTGGACCTCCTCAACCAGTTTCTCCACATCCTGTTTATATGAAAACGTAACTTGATAAGAAAAGAGCATAATTACAAAAGAAACAACCAAAGTATAAAGCCAGAGTACGTAGAATGGAACTAACAGGTCCCTGAGCTCTAGAAGCTTCAGAACTTCTCTCCTGTTCTTCAAATGCCTCTCCAAGTTTAAGCACTACGGCTCTAGCACTTTCGATCTCAGCACAAGCAAATGATTTTTCCTGGTTTACCAGTTTCTTTGCATCTTCTGATGCCTAAAATGATGGGAACAAGAACTGAATCAGAATCATGCATGGTTCTGAGCACCAAAGATCTATGCATTATTTAAAGAGGGAGACCTGCTTGAGGAAGTTTCCAAGTTTCTTCACTTCAAACTTTTCTTGAATTAGCTCACCTTCATTCTGAGTTAACTTCACAGCTAATGCTTCGACCTAATCACAGTTTGATCCCAACAAACCGTTAGTTTCAGAATCATCAAGCAAAAAATTGAGATGAAACAAGAGACTTATTAAGTTTAAGAACAAGTAACAAACCATAGAGATAGCTTTCTCCACATCTTCCTTGTTTTGCCCATCCATGCGTCCTCTCATGTATTCTAAAGCATCTCTTAGCTTCTTCAACATAACATGTCCCTCTAAAGAAGCCACCTCTCTTAACTTTGCCTAAAAAAGATTACATAAAAACAAAAAGATATGAAAAAATGTTTATTTGAAATGAGAAGAGAGAGAGAGCTTGGTAGAAACCTCATCAGCCAAAGTAACAGCTGCAGACAAGTTCTTATCAAATTTACTAGCCAAGTCACGCACTGAGAGACGCTTGTGCTGATCAGACAACAACTCGCTCTCTTTCTCGACAGTGTCTTTAACTGATGGACCTTTCTCATCTTCTTTTGGTTCCTCTACAATCTGGTTATCAGGTCCTAGTTTGTAGGTTGGAAAATGATCAGAAGCAAAGCTCGCATCTGATGATACTGTAATAACTGGTTCTTGTAGTGTCCTTTCTTCGATTTCAGGACACACTTTCGTCATTTTTTTTTCTGGATTTTTTTAAATCTGTTTTAACAAAACAAAAAAAAAACAAATAGCAAATTTATTCAATAGAGCATTCTATTTTTCACGAGGAAAATGCAGTGAAGGAGTAAGTAGGTAACCTCTATAAGTGAAACTATCACGGATCAAATGTTTGAAGATTTGACAAAAATGTTTAATTAGCTTTTTTACTAATCTGAATTGGAAGACAAAAATAGCTTTTTAAGTTCGTAAGAAAAGGTTCAAGAAATGACAAGAAAATGCATTATAGACTCGACCATGTTTTACACTAACTGAGAAAGACTCAGAGAGAGAGAGAGAGAGAGAGAGAGAGAGAGAGAGAGAGAGAGAGAGAGAGAGAGAGAGAGAGAGAGAGAGAGAGAGAGAGAGAGAGAGAGAGAGAGAGCATCGAAAGAGAGTGGAGACTAACAAAGATGTAGACTTTCTAACTCCTGCAACTAAACCGTACATCAATGAAACATAATACGACAAAAGGAAGGAGGAATGCAAGTAGAAACGAGCTCGAAAGATACAAACCTACGGACGTCCTGAAGACCAAGAAGCACAGAGAAGCTTAGGAAGAGAGAAGTAAAAAGAAGAAGAAGAAGAAGAAGAATAAGAAAGTGGAAGTGGGTCTCTCTGTGACTATGTCCAGTCTTCGTCGTTGGGCATCTTTTCTCTTTTTTTTTTTAATTAGCTTTTACAAAAGCGTCAAAGACGACACCAGGATAAAATGAAAAATGCAGAGAAGAAAAATAAAAGAGACACTTTTGTTTATCTGAATCTTCTTCTTCTCTCCTATAACCAAAAGCTGCTTACTTTCTTTCTCTCTCTCTTTAGCTTTCATTCACGCCATCATCGTTAAGAACCCAAAGAGTGCAAGAAAAAGAAGGATTATTTGTTAGACAGTGTCCCGGTCTGGTCTTTCTTTTGTTGGGACGACGCGCTATTACCTGGCGTTTGAAACACACGCTTTTGGCGCGAGTTGTGTTAATCGTTGTGGTGGGGCCCTGGTCCTTGGCTCCATAGATTTTCATTTTTTTACCTTTTTTTTCTCTTTTTTTTTTTCACATTAATATTTGGTTTGGATCTAATCATGATTCCTTAACCACCGTTATCATATAAATCGCTCTGTTTATTTCTTTTGCGTCTTAAGCAAAGAATCTTAAGAAACCTTCCCAAATCACAGTTGGTAGTGTAATACAAGTAGATGATGTTTTATTGTGATTACTTAAAATGTAAATTGTATGTGTACTAATATGGTCTAATATATGAAAAGTAAAACATGTGTTAGCAGTCATGCATAATCAGTTTGATTCGCATTTCCAGTATTTTACACTTTAAATCAATAATCTATTTTAGGAGATCTCAATCTTTACACTTAACCGATATGAAATTACAAACCTTATTATAAAATCCGGAAAGCGAGTTACAAACATTATTGCAGCACATTTTGGAGAATTTGGCGTGTAGTCATGAGTACTATATTTGGTGGAATCTTATGTATTAGTTGAAAGGTCAAATTCAATTAGTTTCCCCTAAAGAGACGGCGTTCACATCACGACTTACATAGCCAATCTACTGGAAGTTAAAATCGTTTCAAATTAATGTTAAGCTTTATTTCGTTAAATCGTGTGGTATATCAACTGGTAATGCCATAGTAATCGATTCTACCCTATTGATTTTGATATAAAATGTCTATTTCATCTGGTATTAGGATTTAATGACCTAGACAATTAGTTAGGTTGATATATATCTAATTAATTAGAGAACTCATCACCGCATATTACTGGGCAATATCATTAGCATCATTAGAGTGTGGGGCTCTATCTCTAGAATCAATCAAAACACTTCATTTCTAACGAATTTCCTTAATTAAATTCCAAAATAAATAATAATATATATTATTTTCACCACTGTCGAAAAAGGGCGAGCAGAGCATGTGATATTCATTCGGGTCACGTTAACATGAATAGACGGTTCAGACATCATAATCTCACTTTTACTTTCTGTTTGTGGTATTACAAGAGCGTACTACAAAGCTACAATGAAAGATGCATTTGACTTTAATTAGATACTTAAAATCTTATTTTTTACGGTAAGCTGTAAAGTAGTATTTCTTACTTAAATGTTAGATCATTATTCTATTTTTGCTCCTTAATTAATTATGCGTTGTCATCTATGAGTCTATGACGATAATTAGCCCTAAGCATTAAGCATCGCCTATGGGGTCCATGGAATCTTATCCCATGAGCTTGTTTACCAAAACCCTACTCACCATCACTTTCTTTGTTCAGTTCTTTGTCTTTGTTTTGTTGGCTTGAACCTATTGTCTATCGTGAGAGTGTTAATACTTTGACGATTATACATAGTTAAGAATTCTCTCGTATGTAACTACTGGCTTAATCTTCATGACTTCATAGTTCGGTGCAATCTCATCATAGATTAGCGTTCATTTTGAACTATCTAGAAAAAAATAGAGATACCTAAACTTTACAAACATTACTTATTTTGGTAAATTAGGCCAGTTTTCATTGAGTATTACATTCCGACTATATGATTTAAATCATAAAATAAATACGTTATTTTGGTAAAATAAATAAATTATGCTTATAATATGACAATAAAAAACATTTCTAAGAGCATCTCCAATACATTGCTATTTTCACCTCTATAATAGCATTTAGAGGTGAAATTGCTTCAACTCACTTCTATTTATTCTTCTATAATAGAGATTTATATTTTTTCTTCTATTTACAGAGGAAGAAATAGCATTCCATATTTCACCTCTATTATAGATTTCTTTTGTTTTAGAGATGAAAATAGCAAAATACATTGGAGATGGTTTAAGTGATAAAGTCATCTTGATATCTTGCTCTAGCATTTTTCATCAAGGTAATTGTTAGGCTATCTTGATTCTAATTTTTATTTTACATTTTTGAGCAGTTAGGAACCATTGAGCTTATTAAGCAGAATGGGATCCAAGTTAACAGCTTATATTATATTATATCACTAGATGATTTTCCCGTGCTCATGCACGGGTATAAATATTTATAAAGTAAATACATTATAATATTTTATTTACATTATGATAGTTTATTAATATTTTTAATTTTTTTTTAATTATTATGTAATTTATATTGTAATCAATATGCATGGTTTGTTTTAAATAACTTTGTGTTATTTTAATTAGATTATAATTTTGGATATATAATATCTCGATTGTTTGGTTATTATTTAAATATATTAAATAACATTTACTTTTTACGATTCAACTAAGATATTTTGTTATACCGATTAAAATTTTGATCAATTTTGTTATTTTTATACAGTTTGATTCTTGCCTTAAATTTATATATATATTTAGTAGGATTATGTATAATTTAATATATGTTGTTTTGAAAATCAAATAGTATAAGTAAACTAAAGTGTTGATCGGTTCAAAATTACATCTTAATTGTAATAGTTGGTTAATATATTTGTAGTATTATTTGAGAATTTCAAATTTATTTAGTAAAATTTTGAGAATAAATGATAATATATTATTTTTATTTAATGTTTGACTTTGTATAAAATAATTTGGATTGGTCTAGTTACTCATTTGTGGGTATATTATGTTACATATTTCCGTTAAATTCAAGTATAACTATTTCTAATCTTATTCAACCAAATCATATTCATTGTATTCATTGCATTAGTTTGGTTTTCATCTTAGATGTGTATATATATTTATGAATTGGCTATTTGTAAATAGCCTATGACTATATTAATTTTATAGTACTTGGTAATTTGGAATATGATAATTATCACAAATAAAATTATAAAAATAAAATGATGATAGGTACGAAATTGCATAAAAATATAATTGATACATTCGAAAAAGGAATATTAATTCTTTATTTAATATCAAGATTAATTTTCTAAAATTTCCTATTTATGAAATCAAATTATATATAAAAAGTATTTTCGGTTTAAGTTTATAAATATTTTCTTTATCATACATGTTATTTGAAAAATATAAAAGGGGACATAGAAAGATTAAATTAAATTTTATTCATTAAAGATATCTTAGTTTATGCTATTTAAATTATTTTGTAATAATATGAGAAATATATTTATTTAAATAAAATGCTTAATGCTTTTAAAAAATATATTATATTGTTAAGATTATTTTTAAAAAGGGAAGTTTTTTTTTTCCTTTAAAATCAAGATTATTTTGTGAAATTTCCTTATTATGAATTACACTATATATAAAAGATATTTTCGTTTTTAAATTTTCTTTATATATAGGTTATTTGAAGAAAAAAAAAGGAAACCTAAATAGAAAAGGAAAAATAAAATAAAATAAATGTTTAATAATGATAATTTGATATATTTGATTCATTAAGGGTATCATCGTAATCAACCACCGTGAGAGTTAACGTGAGAGCGACACGTAGGAAACTGACTTCTCAAATAATATTATAGAGATAAGCAGAATGGGATCCAAGTTACTGATATTCACATTTTTTTGCAAAAGAAAAAGACATATTGTTAACGATACATTCGGTTATCCATATTTGAGTGGGCTTTGGGCCGCCGCACTAAGCACAGTGGTGAATGACGTGGCACGATTTAGTCAAAATGAGACCCGGACAAAACTGTGTTCGGCGTGGCATGATTAGGTGATTGCTGCAGCGTCGACGGATACTAAATAAAGAAACTCAGGGCTGTCCATCAATGAGCCACCACCGTGTTGGGATTCTCTCTTCTCATATATATATCACCACCCGTCATGGCTTCCGAGAAAGAGGCTGCTCTAGCCGCCACTCCTTCCGATGCTCCCACCATGTAAGCCCCCTTTTTTATTCTTCATTCTCTCTACTATGTTCCTTCCTTCCTTCCTTAATCTTCTTCTGGTCGATTAAAGCTTCGATTTTTGGATGTGAGTCTGATCTCTATAGCTTTGCTCTTCTTTTGAACTGTACCGTTGGAACTGCCTTGCCTCATTCCTATATTCTTTTTTTCTGTTGATTGGGAATGAACGTAAGTAATAATTTTTCAGGCAAAGCTATGTGAGTTTTCTCTGTACCTCACTTTCCCTTGGCTAAATGTAAATGATGGCAGAGAAACATTTATGGTTGGCGAGTAGACTAAATGTCGTTTTTTGCATAGAAAGAGTGAAACTGTTGCACAACAAGTCATAGAGTTTCTCTCTGCTTTTTTTTCTTTTCAAGATTTCGTTTGGTTGGGTTGTATTGATAAGGTTACTATTTATTTGGGTTTTATGATTTGGAAACATGCAGATTTGACAAGATCATCAGCAAAGAGATTCCATCTACCGTGGTTTATGAGGATGACAAGGTACTTTAAATCCTTTATATGTACATCTAGTGATACTCTCTAAAGTAGCTCACTCTGCATGTCACTGTGAAATTTGGACATTTAGTATTTCTGTGCTATGCTTTTCATGTAAAAGATGGTCTCTCTCTTCTAATATGGTCTAGCAAATCTCCCAACCACTCCAGCAGTAGATTTTTTTTCCATTCCTACTGCAGCCTGATGAGGTCTTAGCAAAAAATCTTAACTATATTAGACTCTTAGTTTGGACCTGGTTCATGTGGTTGAAGTTACTTTTGCCATTGATTCCTATTTCTGGATGAATTTTATCTGCTTTAACAACTAAAATTAACGTCTTAGTAGATTCACCACTGTAAAACTTCTCAGTAGGTTGCCTACATACTTCATTACACTGCTCCTGACATGTTTTCTCAATTCATTTTGCATTGATTGAATTATGCAGGTTTTAGCTTTTAGGGACATAACTCCCCAGGGTCCTGTTCACATCCTCCTCATTCCAAAAGTCAGAGATGGCTTAACTGGCCTCTCTAAGGTACCTACCTAACTCACTTACACTTCTCAATGTTTGAACACTTCAACAAATCCAAGACACAAGCTAAAAGCACGAGAATTGTTGGACTTGAGACAAGCTAATAACGTGTATGTTTATGCTACTGCAGGCTGAGGAGAGGCACATCGACATCTTGGGCCGCCTTCTATACACTGCCAAGCTTGTAGCTAAACAAGAAGGCCTAGATGACGGTTTCAGAATTGTGATCAATGATGGTCCACAAAGCTGTATGTATTTAACCAAAATTTAGCTAGCTCTACTTCAATCTGCATTTTCATATTTAACACCATATAAACAAAGGTACATCGCTAATCACCTTCTTGTGGGGGTATTATTGCAGGTCAATCCGTGTATCACATTCATGTTCATCTCATTGGAGGACGCCAAATGAACTGGCCTCCTGGCTAAAAAAAAATTTAAGCTACTCGTGATTGTTGTCCTGGTTATAATAAGAACCGTCATGAGTTTGCCATTATATTCTGCCTTTATAAATAAAAAAAGCTTGGGACATGACTTTGTATGATCGTTTATGCTTAAAAAAAAACTTGTTTTAAGTTAAGAAAGGGTGTTTCAAAAATAAAAAGTTAAGAAAGGATGATTTGACTGCTTCTTTAAATGGTCAAAGCCCTTGACAGTTTTGACAGGATCGAGTCGATGAGGAAGTCATGGTCCACAGACTCGCTTGGTCTGCTCAGTAACAGCAACAGAGTGGGGTAAGCATGCGTTTGTGCTCCAACAAACACAAAGGTTCATTCCGTTGCAGGCTCTACCGTTCATCAGCCACCAGTCAAAGTGCAGCTACTACGCAACTTAATCTCCCAGAGTCTCTTGCGTTCTTCTAGTCATCTCGAATATTTATAATATACGCACAATCTCTTGCGCATAAACTAATGTCACATGTAGTATGTTAATGCTAAGAGAGAAAATAAAAGTATCAAAATTTGTTTTAATTCATATTCTTAGTAACAAAAAAGCTAGAGAAGTGTATGTGAAGGTTCACTCTGTTGACATGCAGAAACTAATGGGAAAAGCCATTCATACATATTATAAAGCCTTTGATCAAACTGCAATATCTTCACATGCCTCTTCTTAATCTTTAAGAACCGCCGAAAACCTGAATCAGTAAAAACAAAACCATAAATACAAAAGAAAATACATCACTATCCTTCCAAGAAATAAGATATAAACAAAGTACTGACCGATGCTAGGACATCTGTGGAGAGACCAGGTTTGCTCTGAGACACCTCATTTTTGATTGCTATCTTCTGTCTGAACTGACGAACCACCCTAGGTGGGAAGACTTGCGCTGGTTCAGCGTTGCTGCCTGATTCTTCCTGAATCTTTCGCTTCTGCCAAACATCAAAAACATCAAAGTTGGCCTCGTAGGATAAACAATATAGTTCCTTAAAAGGGACCACAAAGCTGTAACTTAGAAAAAACTGAGCACCTTCTTCATCCGTTCATCAATCTCGGTCATGGCACGAGACTTCTCTACTTTAGATAAATAAAAGTCCTTCTCTCTTTTAGCAGCAGACATAACCATATTCAGTTTCTGTTCCCGTATTGCACTTTTGTATGCTGCAAAAGAAGTAACTCTTTGTAGATTAGAGATCAATATCAAAGCAAATGGAGAAGGACGTAAACTTAAGCAAAGAAACTCAGCGGTTAAACAGTACCAATTTCATCGGTGAGATCATCCCATTTGAACTTGGTCAAGTATTTGATGTTCCAAATATCATAGTATATAGCTGACTTCTTCTTTCCCCCTGAGAAAAGAGAACATCAAACACCAATACAATCCTTTAAGCAGCTTACATTAAAAAGTCTATTGAGTATGAATACTGAAATGAATCACTAGGAGTACCTATCTGTTCTCCATTTAGCATATCAGCGACTCTCTTAGCTACGGTTTTCTTAGCAAACTCCACCCACCTGCAGTTAATAAACATAAAAGAAAAAACATAGTGTAAACAGTATAAAGAAAATCCAGATGATCGCTGTGGAGAAGAGTTTTGAGAGCTTTGGAAAACAGATAAAACAACAAAATAGAGGAGAAACCAACATACCCTTCAGAGAAGAGTTGGCCACGAAACCCACCAGCCTTCTTGCGATGAACTTGTGCTTCAGGATCTGAATAGAAACATCCATGAATGAATGAATGCATCATCAGCTAGAAGCAAAAAAGCAGATATGACCAAGATGTGTTGTTTTATTAACACTAAAACCTCACCTTCAGGAGCAAGATAAATCCTATCAATTTCACCAAACTGAGAGAGAATCTGGCGAAGTCTAACGTGATCCATGTGTGGTGGGATACGGCTCAAGTAGCAAACTCCTCTGTTATCAGCCTTAGTAGCTTCCTTTAGCAACTTCTCTTTCAACTTCTTTTTCTTTCTATCCGCCTTTTGACTCTTCTTCACTGTTTCCTTAGTCTCCTCCTCCTCCTTGGATACTCCATTAGCAAGCTCGTTAGATTCCTCGCTCTGCATCTTTCCTCAGCAGCTGCACAACCTATTATTATTGAAAGAAGAAAACTTTAAATCTTCTAAGTTGATCACAAGGTCTACAATTGCATAAAGGTGTGGACTTTGAATTCGTAATTGAAGATGAAAGGGACCCCTAAAACCCTAGACTAACGAAAGCAGTGAACTTTTAATTGCTGATCAATATTCAATTTCAAAACCCATCGTCAAAACTCCACTACAAGCTCAACAAGTACAAACCTAATGAGGTTTATGTTTTGATTTAAACCTAATCAGAGATCTTAAGAGACTCGAGGTAAAAGGAAACTGGAGAGAAATCATGAACGGAGCAAGACCTATCTTAAATCAAAATCTCTCCTTTTTCTTCGTTCCTGAAAGAAATCAATAGACTTACCGTCAGAAGAAGAATAAGAAGAAGAAGAAGAAGGAGCTAGTAACGGTCGGTTCGGAAGATGGAAGAAGAAGACGACGACGCTCTGTAACTTTGCTCGCTTCTTTAGGGTTTTGCTAAAGAGAGACGTGTCCTCCCTTTACAGATAAAACCCGGTTCTTATCAATCGTTATTCGTAATTGATATCGTACCGGTTATTGGCTATTTTTTATTAAGCATTATGTATCCGGTTATATATATTCGGTTATAAGGCGCGAACCGGTAATATTACATCAGTTTACATTGTGCCAGAGCTTTCTGTACGTAGACAGCAGTGGATATTATGCTGCTGAGTCAACCGTAGTATATAAAATACATTAGAGAAAGATGATCTTTTTGAGAACATTGTGATGAAGGAAGTAACACACATAGCAATTAGTAACCAACGACGACAGAAGGAGAAAGTATTCTCAATGCCGTGTTATCTACGTAACCTAATTGAAAACAAAACGCTATAAATAAAAGCTTTCTTATCCAAAACGTTCTGAGCACAGGTCTCCATAGACTTAATATGAGATCAGTCCTTTGACGAGTTCTTCAAATAACAGCTATTGTTGGACTCTGTGTCTTCATCCAGTAGTTGGTTTAGATCAACATAGCCAGTGAAAAAATCGTCTTGGAAGTTAAACATCTCATGGAACTCATCAGATGAAAATGGGCAAGGCTGTGGTGGAAGATGCGTCTGCTGAACCGCAGGATTACAAGGCTGATCAACCTCTTGTGATACTTCACCTCCTTCTTCTTTCTTCTCGTTCTCTTCTTCCTCTGCTTTTCTCTTCATTCCCCTAGGCGTCATGTAGATCTTGCACAGAGCATAATCCACCTAGTACCCACACCACACAAGAATACAAACTCATGACTCCACAAGCAATCAGAAACCCTAGTAAGCATACAGACAAATTAAGAACCATTGTTTATCATTACCTTGCCATATTCACAATCAGAAACTCACACAACACATAATACAAACTCAAGACTCCACTATCTTACTAACTTGCAAGTACACTAGTAAGCATACATACGTACCCTTTCGTTATCAATATCACCATTTGACTTGTCTCCAGGAAAAGACTCAGTCAAATACTCGTACATCAGCCATTCTGATTTAACACCATTTTGGTTGTTCCCCATGTAGTGTTCCAGTACCCTTCTCGAAAAGGCCACCCCTGTTCGAGTTTTAAACTCCTCGAGAGATGATCTTGCCCTCCAGAATCCACCATTGTCGCTTCGATTCTGTTTCTTTTTACCACGTTCATGCATCTTTGTCCTCTCCGTTATAAAGAACCATTCTTTATCGTTACCCTTGACGTATTCCTCTGTTTCGAATGAAAGAAAACAGAGCAATTCACATACAGAGACAAAATGAAAACAATTCGAGACGCGAGAAGGGAAGGAAAACGAACTTGAAAGTCGTTCAGGGTTTGACTCGTAGATGTTCACGCGGTGAATTGGGACGTTGGGTGGTGGGTTGTTGTTGCTTTGCAAGAAGGGTTTCAAGTAATGCACGATGAGGTCGTCTTCGCTTGGTACGAACTTGTAGCCTGGTGGGAAAGTAGTAGGTTTCGTCAGAGGAGCAGGAGAGAAGTTATCAGCGGCGGAAGAAGAAGATGGTGGTGGTGGTTCCGCTTTGCGGTTGTTTCTTGGCGGCATCGCCATTGAGTTGGCTTGTTAGAGATAACACAACTTAGACAAACGCTTTTCACAACGACCTGGAAATGCTTAACGTCTAATTTATAGTAAGTAATAAGTCTCTTTTTTTTTGAAAATTAAGAAGAGAAAAACAAAAATATTTAAAACAACAGAAACAGAATGCAGAGATCAACAACAATACCTTCATATCCTTGTTTATATGCATGGCGGATTTTGTAGTCTCTTAAACAATATTCCTCAAAAGCAACTCTCTACTTTATCTCTAACTCAACTCTTCATATCATGTCTTTATTGAGCTGAGAGACTACCAAGATGGCAATGTGAATGCCATCATCCTCAAGTCCATATCCAGCATATGTCACCAGTAGTCGTTGCAAGAACAAAGACCACCTGCAAAGTGATGAAAACGAACTCTATCCCTTACAATAATTTCCCTGTTGTATGCTTTCGACACATATTTTGTAAACAAATGACAATCTCTGCAAACTCTAAGATTCTTTGTGATCCTGAGAGCTGTTCCTGCTGGAGTTCTCATCAATCCATAAGCAATGGCCAACTTTTCGCTGTGAAACGCAGATCCTAAACACCGATCAGAGAAACCTGGACTAGTTACGTTTGACTCCTCTGGCTTGTAACCAGCTAGTATGGCGCGACGGACTACTTCCTGCAGTTCTGAGTAAATAAGTGCGGACTCCGGATGCACTTTGTCATCAACCACAAATTTGTGAACTTGATCACCAATCTCAATCCAACTCCATCCTGGAACTGTCCGTAAATCATGGCTTCTCATTAGCTTCCTCATGCTAGCAAAACCTTGAGCATCACTCGCTGCAGAATATATCGAAGTCATAAGCACATAATCCCCTGCATTGAAAGCCTTGAGCTGCACCAACTTCTTCATAGCTACTTCTCCAAGTTCCAAATTCCTATGGATCTTGCAAGAGCCAAGCAGGGTTCTCCACAACACAGGATCTTCATGGCATGAAGACGCGTGTATCATCTCCAGCGCCTTATCGAACTCCCCTGCACGTCCATAGAGATCCACCATGCAACCATAGTGTTTAACGTTGGGGCTCAGATGAAACTCCGAACTCATCATTTGAAAATGCTCAGCTCCTTCTTTGACTAAACCCTGATGACTACAACCCAACAACAATCCAAGGAACGTGATGGCATTGGGTCTAACCCCAAAAGTCACCATCTTTCTAAAGAACGAGATAGCCTCTGTTCCGTACCCGTGAACTCCATACCCAATAATCATCGAGTTCCACGTTGACACATCTCTCTTACGCATCCCATCGAAGACACCAACAGCTTTATCAAGACTACCACATTTCGCATACATATCGATAAGAGCGTTTCCCACATAGACACTTACTTCACAGCGAGTCTCACATGCCTTCCTGTGTAGCATAACACCCATGTTCAAAGCGCTGACGTGAGCACAAGACGATAACAGAGCAACGATCGTGTACGCGTCGACGCGCACGCCTTCGTTCTCCATACGTTTGTGCATACTCAAGGCTCGATGGTGCAAACCAGCGTGAGAAAGGCAAGAGATCATCGCGTTCCAAGAGACCAAGTCTCTCACAGGCATTTCGTCGAACACTTTGGATGCAACGTCAACGTCTCCGATCGCAGAGTAACAACGAACGAGACCGGTGGAGACGATGTTGTCGGTGTGAAAACCGGACCGGATAACCGAACCGTGAATCTCCCGACATTTCGGAACCGACCGGATTTTCTCGCACGCCTTCAGGGCGAAACTGAAAGTGTAGATGTCGGGGCGTGTGGAGAGGAGGAGCATTCGGTTGTAGAAGAGGAGGGAAGAGAGAGGAGTGGGCGATACGGAGAAGCCGCGGAGGAGGTAGTTCCACGCCATCGTCGGTGGATTTGAATCGGAATGTTGGAAGAGGAGGAGAGCGTGAGATAAAGAGCCGGTGACGGAGACGGCGCAGAAGCGGAGGAGGCTGTCGAAGATTGGAGGATGGTGTTGGAGACCGTTGGTGATGACGTGGGAATGGATCTTGCGGAGTTTGGTCATGCTGTTGCAGCCTTGTAGCATTCTCACTATCACTCCAGCTTTCTCGCACATCGTCTCTCTCTCTCTCTCCCAAAAACACAAGTTTGGTTTAATACTTGTTTGAATTTGAACCCATTATATACTTCTGAAAAAATAGAAAGATAAATTTATTTGTTTGATAAACGATTTATAATAGTGTCCAAATGTTCTAAAAACTCAGTCTAGTGATAAACAGTTTTCTTAAAATTCAACTTATGTTATTTAAATTGATTTAAATTTTTATAAATCGATTAAATATATCGTTATACTATAATATTATTGTAAATTTACAAACTTATTTTAATTTTATTTTGTATATTTAATTTTGTAATTCACAAAATAATTATAAAATCTATAAAATAATTTTATATTTGTCAGCACAAAACAAATTCATAACCATAGAGTTCTTTATAAAAAAACCACAGTAATAAAATGTTTCTTAGTCTGATAATTAATAACCAGATCACCTACGCCGAGTTCCATTCTTATTCCAAGACCAAAACACACTTTTGAAGAAGGAAGCTTTAGGAAAAGCAGATTTGGGCTTGTTGATCAGCTTATTTTTGAGTTCCAAAACCTTTTTCTCCGATGACAAAACTTTATCAGCAGACTTTATTTTCTCCTTGTTCAGTTCAACTTTCAGATTCTTGATGTGTTCCTCTAGTTCTTGGACTCGAGTACCATCAGCATCTTCTTTATTCGTTTCCAAGGAAATATCATCAAGTTTTTTATTCAACCAGTCTAGCTTAAAACCTGCTTCTGTTAAATCGATTAGCTCGCTGCGAACGTTGCTTAGATCAGTCTTGGAGAAGCAATGTGGAGGTTTGCCCGGTTTATCAATGAGTCCGAGGAGGAGATTCAAATATGTTGTCTTCACCTGTTGGCTTTTTGGTCTAAAATTCGCTACAATTTCAGGGTGCCTCGCGGAAACCCGAGACACTTGAACAACCTGAGGATAAAGAACTTGGAAACCCCTAAGATCCATAGTCTCCTTCCCAGTTAGACCTCCTTGATCAACAACTTCGAGTACTTGAACTTGGATTTTAACTATCAGTTTATTCTTCTCCAGAAACCCTTTTTCTTGAAGCTTTTTGAGAGTAAAGGTCTTTGTAATCCCCATCCCGTGATATGAACGCAGTATACTTGGCACCATTCAGTTGTTTTGTGGATTTCTTTCCCGGATTGGTTCAACAGAACAAAAGAATATTTAGCTCGCCTTTTCCATCCAAGTTGCAGTGATTCAGAATTCGCAACAAAGAGATACAGAGCCAAGTGATCTTCAATACCATCTCTTTTGGGATATACTTTAACAAACCATTCGCAGCCACCGCTTAAAAGAACTGAAGAGTGTATGAAATCTTCCTTTTCGGTGAAGTTATCTATCTCAAACGTGAAACTCGTCTGCTTTTGATCCTCCGTATCTATTCTATTAATTCTTCAACATGACCAATTGATACAAGGTTATGTCCAATTATTTATTTAGTTTAGTTACAGAAATAATATTGAATAGATTAATAATATTGAATTTTGTAACTTCCCCTTTAGTGCCAATATTCTCGCAACCACTTTCGTATTATACACATATAGTACTCGACAGTTATAAAATGTATTCAGCATCTGATAATAAATATCTACATGGTCGACTAATATGTACATATAAATTCGGTTATTTTAAATGATTATTTTATCAACATATAATAGCTTGCCTGTTCAGTGCAAATGTAAGAATTTTAAGTGTTCAAAAATATTTTAAAAATATTATAAAATTAAGTTTTAAATCTTCAAAAATATAAAAATATTATAAGTTATTAATAAAAAAATAAATTAGTATTCCTATTTAATATTATTACTAGATTATGACATGCCCTTTCAAAGGGCAGATATATTTTTTGTTTAAATTTTTTCTGAAAATTTTAATTTTATGTTTCAGTTTTTTATAGTCATTTTATAATTATAAATTTTTATAGATATATGTGTGGTTCAACTATTTTAATAAAATAGATTAAAACCTCTTATTAACCATTTAGGAGAAATATTATACCAAGAAAATCACAAATATGACTAAAATCACAAATATGACTTAAGAACAAAAATATAAAAATTAAACTTCTAAGAAGATATAAAACAAAAAATATATCCGCCCTTTTAAGGCGGGTCAAAAAAACATAATCTCCCGATAACCGCAAAATTAAGCGGAGCAAATATAAAATTATTTTTTGCGGATTATGCGGGTCAGACTTTTTGACCAAAAGAAATTGAAATCCGCAGGTTGACGGGTCAACGAACCAGGTTTAACCCGCAACCCAGTCCTAACCGAACGTATACCAGATCAATTTTAAATTGCAATTATTCAATAAAATGTATTTTGATTAAGATTTATTCACAAATATAACCAACACACACAAATATAAAAATTAAAATTAAAACAAAAAATATAACCGCCCTTTTAGTTCTCTCTAAAACCCTATCCCTTATGCTTTGTTAGAGCAAAAGACCTTGCTCTTTTTTTTTGTTCAACAAAGACCTTGCTCAAATACTTGTTTTATACTTCTGAAAACCCTAAATAAATACTTATAATGAATATATGGGAAATTTGTAAATATAGAACAAAAAACTAAAATATTCTATATAGATATTAAATATATAAATAATAAGTAATTATTATTTAACGCATTGACACACTTGAGTTAGTATATTGCCTTTGTGTCCTGAAAAGGGGTTCTGAGTTTAAAGTTCTGTCCAAATCTGAAGGGTATTTCCGTCAGTGAAAGGGATCAAAAGCCCTTCTTCCTCCGAGTAACGCCGTCGTTGCTTCTGTTTCTCTCCGGCAAATCTATTAGACTGTGTAACTCAAAGAGACTTCCAACATCATGGCCACAAGGTTCTCTATCTCTATTTTTATCTCTAAATCCTCCTCTGTCACTGCTCTCTAAACCTCTCTCTCTCTCTCTCTCTCAATTTTCACCAGGAGGCTAAAAGCATTCAAGGGATGGATGAAAGCAAACGGAGTCGACTGCAGCGACGCTCTCGACCTCGTCGAGGACCAAAACGACGCCGTATCCGTCAGAGCCTCGCGCGACTTGAAGGAAGGAGACGTCGTCGCCAACATCTCCAAAACCGCCTGTCTCACCGTCAAAACCAGCGGGGCTCGCGAGATGATCGAGACCGCTGAGTTAGACGGACCTTTAGCTCTCTCGGTGGCTATCATGTACGAGAGAGGCTTGGGCGAAGAGTCTCCGTGGGCTGGTTACCTTCAGATCCTTCCTTTCCAAGAAGATTTGCCTCTTGTCTGGCCCCTTGATGAGTTGGACTCTCTCTTGTCTGGAACTGAGATTCACAAGGTTTCACTAAAAGAGATTCGCTTCAATTGGAATCTTTGTTGGATTCATTATTACTCATCAAGTTTTGAGTTTTGTTGTAGGCAGGATGTGAAGGAAGACCGTGGTCTTGTACATGAGGATTGGGAAGAAAACATTGTGCCACTTACCTCTTTACTCCCTGGGAATGTTGATCCTGGTTCGTTTGGAATCAAAGAGTATCTTGCGGCCAAGAGCTTGATTGCCTCACGTTCTTTCGAGATCGATGACTACCATGGATGGGGGATGGTCCCTCTTGCAGATCTGTAAGCTTTACCTCATTTTTTTGTTTAGAATAACTATCTGTCTTCTTGCCTTAATAAGCTTAATATGTATCAGCTGGTCTTACATTTACATTTATTTGAGCTCGTATGTATTTTTTAGGGTTTAGACTTGTTGTAACCAGAATGAAATTTTCTAGGTGCAACATTTTTTATTTACTTATGTTGTCCCAAGACATTTCATCTGAGTAGACTTCAAAGGTCTTATTAGGTTCAGTCACTCAGATTTAGACCGAGTCTTTTTGAACTCCTGTCAGTGATTACATATGTTCTGTTTATTAGTAGCCAAAAAACTGAATGTTTTGACTCTTTTGAATCCATGATCGCAGCTTCAATCATAAAACCGGGGAGGAAGATGTTCATTTCACCGCTGAATTGCCTCACAGTGAATCCGATTCCGAAGCTGATGAAACTGACAACAGTGATGCAGCTAGTGATGATGAAGACGAGCCTTCCACTAAAAACTCTTCCTCACCTGAGCAATCTTTGGAGGGTGAAAACACTGACGAAGAAGAAGAAGAGGAAAACTCTTCCATGTTGCAAGACGATGCATCCAGTTTAGAAATGATCATGGTGAAAAACGTCCCAGCTGGAGCTGAGGTATATGTATATGTTTTTTTTATTCATTTTTTCAAACTCTTGAGATCTCATTATTATATTTTCTCTCTCTAGGTATACAACACATACGGTTTGATAGGTAACGCTGCGTTACTCCACAGATACGGATTCACAGAAGTCGATAACCTTTACAACATCGTGAACATAGATCTCGAACTAGTAACCGAGTGGAGCACATCCTCGTTCACGAGCCGGTACACTCGAGCTAGGCTCGCCTCGTTTAGAAAGCTAGGCTACAGCTCGGAGTACTTCGAGGTTTCTTCAACCGGAGAGCCCGAAACCGAGCTCCTCATGCTACTCAACATGCTGCTCTTACCAGACGACACGCACAAGAAACTCGACCTAACGTTAACAGGAGATTGTGTCTCTAAAGAGGTAACGATAGGGAAACACAAGGTCGTGTTTGGAGGAGAGAGTTGCTGCAGCGGTGACGTGCTTCTCACGGACGGTGGTGTCTGCGAAGCGCTTCTTGCTATTGCGGATAAGAGAGAGGGTTTGTACGGGACGTCGAGTACTTTGGAGGAGGATGTTGTTAGGTTGGAGAGTTGTGTTCTTCCTAAAGACAGGAGGTTGTATCATTCTCTTGTGTTGCGTGTGAGCGAGAGGAGGATTCTCGAGAAGCTTAGGAGCTATGTTCGTGAAAAGGTCGGTGAGGTTTCCGGCGGGAAACGCCGGAAGAAGATGAAACTCTAATTATTTTAGCACGTGCGTAATTTTACTTTCTTGAGAATTTCAGTTTTAGTCCCCGAGTTTCTATTTTGTTTTAGTTTGTTCCCGTAACATTGAATTTAATCTACAAGAGCTTCTTTTTGTTGTTCTATTTATAGAAGAAACCTTTAGTACAAAAAGCAAATAAAGGAATGTTTTTTCTCGTGCGAGTATATCGAGTAACCTTCCGGCGGAAGCAAGGAGAGCGTGACAAAAAGCCGGTGGCTGTCAGAGTGGCATAGCTGTAAATACGGTGAAGTCTAGGGGTAAGTAGATAAAATGGACACGTTGGCAGATGAGAGTAAAATGGATTTATTACAGAACTTACAGAAGCTAAGGTGTTTTTTTTCTTTCTTTCTTTATTGTGGTAACAGCCAATACTGTCAAAGTGTCAATAGAGTGTAACAGAGAGATTCCTCCAGGTTAGCTCTCTCTCTCTCTCTCTCTTTCGTCTTCTTCCTACAAAAACCAATCTCACCACAGCTTCTCTCTAGGGTTTCTCTGTCTTCCTTCGGATCTATGTGAAGGTATGTAACTCATTGAGTTGGTTTTCTTTACCAAAGTTAACTGTGTCGCGAATCTCTTTTGTTTTTTTGGTCGCCGGATTACATTTATTGTTATATTTTGGATCTGATTTGCTCAAAAGTTTCGTCGTATAGAATGTGCATTAATATTTTCCTTTGGATGCTTTTTGTAAGTTTTCTCTGTTTTTTTTTTCTGGATTCGATTTGTCGTTTTCCTGTGATCTGGTTTTTGATTGATCTTATTTCGCTTGATTATCCGTATGAAGAATGTGTTGATTGCTGTGGATCGTTTGCATTGTACTTCTCTCTCTCTTTATTGAAGTTTCTCATTTAGATAGTGTAGCTCGAAAGTGGTTGAATCATGTTAGGTAGGTAACAAGTTTCATCCAAATCTATATCATACTCATTATTTTCGTTGACGTAATTAGTGAGCAATTAACGATGCGCAGCTAGATTTTTTAGGGGTGTCGATCGTTTCATGATTGACCTTTAGTTAGAATGTTCTAACCTTAAAGAGTATGTTGAGGTAAACATGAGTATTTCCTGTTTTGTTGAACCAATGTGTTCTAAAGTCTGTTTTTTTAGTGATGTGTAAATTAACATTTGGATCTTGTAGTATGCATTTAGCTGAGATAAGCTTTTAGAAAGTTAGGCATATAGCCAAAAACCTCTTTGGTTTACCAACTTAAGCAAAAAGTTAGCATGAGTTTGGTCACCAGCTCTCCTTTTTTTTTTTTTTTTTTGCAGGCTATTATTAACTAGTACCCTGACTCTGTCTGAACCACAGTTAAAAGCTTCCTAACGTAAGGAGATTGTGAAGAATGTCGAGTGGTCGAAGCACTCACTGGTGCCACAGATGCCAACGTGGTGTCTACCTACGCGGTCCAGATTCCCTCTGTACCTATTGCGGAGGAGGGTTTGTCGAAGAAATCGATGTACCACCACCACCACCCATTGATACGCTTAGACCCCACAGAGATGTTGAACGCGGTCCAACGTATGACCTCATGGAAGCTTTCTCAGCTTTCATGAGAAGCCGCTTAGCCGAAAGAAGCCACGACCGAGATATCACCACAAGAATCACCTCTAGTGGTGGTGGTTCAGAAAGCTTCTCGAGTATAGCTCCTTTCTTGATCTTCGGTGGCCAAGCTAATAACACATCAGTCGAAGCCTTGCTAAACACCTCTCCTGGTATCGGCATCACTCGTGGTGGAAACACCAATGCTGGTGACTACTTCTACGGACCTGGTCTCGAAGAACTGATCGAGCAGCTTTCGTCGTCTGGGGGGACTACTACTCACCATCGTGGTCCACCCCCTGCGGCGAAATCATCTATCGACGCGTTACCGACCGTCAAGATCACGCAGAAGCATCTCAAGTCGTCGGACTCTCACTGTCCGGTTTGTAAAGACGAGTTCGAGCTCAAGTCGGAAGCGAAACAGATGCCGTGTAAACATGTTTATCATTCCGACTGCATCGTCCCGTGGCTGGTTCAGCACAACACGTGCCCGGTTTGTCGTAAAGAGTTGCCGTCGTCGAGAGGGTCGTCTTCGAGCACACAGGGTGATCAGAGTAGAGGCGGCGGCGGGAGCAGGAGAAGGAACCCTTTCTCTAGTCTCTGGCCGTTCCGGTCGTCGTCTAGCTCGAGGGATAGCCAGAACCGGAGAGATACGAACAGCACAGCTAGTGCAGAGGAAGGAGGGCAGTATAATAACCATCACCAGCTACAACAACAACATGAGCAACAACAGTCACATATGGGTTACAGTGGATGGCCTTTTGACTATTAAAAGGGTAAAAAAGTCTAGAAACTTTAACTACTTGTTAAGGCTTTTTTTTTATTTCCTTTTGTCTTGTTCTGTCTCTCTCTTTTTCACTTGACTTTGTTCGTTGTTTTACTTGTAGATCTTTATGTTTTCTGTGGCTTATGGTTTATCAACTTTGTGTTTTTTTTTAATTTAATGGGTTATTATATATCACACACATGTTAGCATGTTACTGAGGTTGTATTTTAAAATAGTTTATGCTTCTTTTATAGTAGATGAATGAATGTATGTTTCGGCTGGCGTCAACCAAACATTTACCTGTTTCTTTCTTTTTTATATTATCACTATGTCATCTCATTCTGATTTAGATTGTTTCTTGCAAACTTATTATTTTTAGGTTTGTTTTCTTAACATTTCGTAAGGAAAAGCTGATGAACGAGAGAGAACCTGGGAAGAATAATTGACTATTTTGAATCTCATTTTTATTGAAAACATATCTTTGGTTTCAGTCACTAATAAGTTAGTATTTGATTTTGTCTCAGTTTAGACGAAAGTGATAGTTAGATAGCCAAATTTGCATTAGTAACGTCACGTCAGGTTATTAGATTGTGGTTTATTTAGCAGTTGAATAGTATGTTTCTTTATGATAAACTATAAAGTCCCCTAACAAAGTATAAATACGATTACTCCACAAAATCTTTCAAAACTCTCCTCTCATTTAAACACTCTCACAGCAACTGCAAACGTACGTTCTTGCGCCAAGTTTAGCGTCTTTCTCTAAACCACCAAAGCTTCATCTCGCACGATTCCTCTGTTCCACTGATTCTCTCTCTAATGGCGGACAAGAACGATCGAGACCCAAATCCTCCCGCCGGTACGTCTGCTCAAACACTTCTCTTGATGTTTCTTCTCTGTACATGTTCGATCACAGTAACTAACTAGGGCCTTTCGAGTAGGGTTTATAGGCAGTGGTCAATGGTTTTAGATTCCTCTGCTTTTCTTTTTGTTTCTTCTCCACTAGTAATCTTGATTCTGTTACTCCTTCTTTGTAATGTAGAAGATGGAACGTTTCTCCCATTAAATAAGAGAACTATGGCTGAAAGATCGCACGAGCCCGAGTTAAAGAAACAGAAACTCGAACAGCTCCAGAGAAAAGCTTATCACTCTGTTCTTCTTGCTTCCAAATCAGAACCCTCGGGAACATCACACGTAACGCTTTCTCACTCTTCTTCTTCTTCTCCTTATCTTATTCCATTCTGTTCTTGAGGTTATAGTGTGCTCGTGTTCTTCTTCTTCTTCTACAGAACAAGTCTCAAATCATACAAAAGCTGATGAACGAGTGGAACATCGATCAAGAGACCCACATCTCTGTTTCCGAGAAGATTGATCTCTCTGTAAGTATCTAATCCAAATTCTTGATAACTCTTGACTCTCTGCCCTCTTTTAACTTTCGTTCTCTGTTTTACTTCTTATCAGGCAAATAACGCAACTTGGAGTCCAAACTCTCTTCTTAATCCAGAGTCTCTTGCTGGAAAACGGATCCATGCAAGGTCTCCTAATGACGAAGAAGATGATTCGCCAACGAGCAAGAAGATCAAACTCCATAAACAGGCTTACGACCATGTTCTTCACGCCTTCAACGCAGAATCTCCAGCACTCTCACACGTAAAACCCCTATCTAACTTATAAATCTTTCTTTTATTACAAAATGATTCAGACTTCAGAGGTATGTGTGTGTGTGCTCATGTCTTTTTCTTCTTTCCAGTCAAGGACTTTGATCATGCAAGACCTCCTAGAGGAATGCAACAAAGCTCATATCAAAACTGATCCTCCACTGGTCGAAGCTTTTAATACACCAAAGATGTGAGATCATTACTCTCTTCCACGTTTTCTTTGTCAAATCCTCTGTTTCTTACACCATTGTGACGCCTCCTTGGCCATTGATTAAAAAAAATCTCCTTTTGTTTTTGTTTTAGAGTGGAGCCAAGATCCAGACTCTTACCCGAGGACATACATTTTCGTCCAACATCTCTTGAGATGTCAATCTTTTTGAAACAAAAAGCTCTGGGACAGCCAGTAACAGCATGCATCGTACCTGAAGAACGTCACGATATCTTCTCAATCCCTCCTCGTGATTTGCCTGGTCAGAGATAAACCTTTTATAATGTTTATATTAATCATGTTTTGTTCTGTTTTTTTTTTTTATCTAATCACTTTGCTATATCTTTCAGGCTATCCAGAAGAGAGACATTGGTATTACTATTGCATGAAACCTAAGGGACAACAAGACCCTCAGAGTCTCTGGACACGATTCCGCGAAGATACTGCTGTGTTCGATCTAGAGGAAAACTGTGTCGGTATCAAACGCAGGTTTACTCTCACTGAGCGGGAAGAAGAATCTGATGACGACATTTTTTTGCCTGACGAAGAAGAACCTCCAGTGGAAGAATGGTTCATTAGAGAGATTAGTCTCCCATCGAGTGTTGCAGATACTGACTTGGTTTTGTGCCATGTTGTTCTCAAGATGAGGAAGAAGACGCAAGATGAAGAAGAAGAATACTACGACGAGGAAGAAGAAGAGGATGAATAAATCGTTACATGTAAAATCATACAAAAATCGTTTGATGATATGTGAATTTGACTTGGTTTATACTCTTCTCATGACAATCTAAGTGCCTACATAATTAGGTCAGAAAATGTATCTACTGAGAAACTGTTTCAAGATATGTTGTGTTGACAAAAAAAGAAAGAGATATGATGTGTCTAGGTACAATATTATACAGAGTAGTTTTAAGGTTGATAGTGCAGCTCTTGTTGGATAACAACAGTGTCTTCACATGTTGAAACCTCATAATTTGGTGTCTATTAGAGTTGTGATGATTCGTTATTCCTAGTTTACTGTAAAGCAACTTTGTGTGTTTATATCTATCTATGGGTTGTATATCACATGTTATCATGTTACTGAATAGTAAATGTTTGCTTTAAGATATAATGTGTTGACAAAAAGAGAGAGAGAGATATGAGGTGTTTAGGTATATTATACAGAGAACAATTCTAACTTTCTCTCTGAGATCTAGTTTATAAAGTTGATTAGCGTATTGTATCTCTTGTTGCTGGATAACATCAGTCTCTGCATATCTTGTAACCTCCTCATCAGGTGGTGCCTTTTAGAGTTGTGATGATTCGTTGTTCCTTGTTTAATGTAGAGCAAGTGTGGGTTTTATCTATGGGTTTTATATCACATGTTAGCATGTTACTGAATAACATATTTCTCGGCTGGCGCCAACCAAACTTCGATATGTATCTTTTTATTAATTATTATTGTTATCATTCTTTCAGTTGCTTTTGGATTATATAACTTCTATCACAAACTTATTCTTACGTTTGTTTTACTTGCACATTTCGTAAGCAAAAGCTGTCATACGAAGCTACAAAAAAAAAGCTGTCATACGAGAGAACCTGAGAACTATTGACTTCGCTAGCAAAGCTTGACTATCTTCTAGGAATCTCTCGATCTCATTTTTAAATATTAGATTTTGTCTCAGTACTTTAGACGAAAGTGATAGTTAGATAACTAAATTGCGTTAGTTCAATGGTACCGTCAGGTTGCTTGAGGCGAAAGATATTTACTATATAATACTAGATCTTTTTTTGGCCACTACGAATATGCTAACCAAGAAATAGTAGATTCCTACTTTTTTTTTCCGATACAAAAGTGTTTTTCTGACTTTAATGTTTAGTTCACAAAAAAATATGGCAGTTTTTTACAAATTTATTTTAGGTTTTCAGAACAACGACTAAAGTTTTAAAACTGCAGAAATATCACAACTTTAGATTTACGAAAATTATTTTAGAGACAAGGATCCTAAATCATATAGGTTTATTTTGATAACCTATAGTTTGAGGTGATGCAAGGTTTAGCGATCCATACACAAGATTTAGAAGAAAAAAAATGGGACCACTCAGTCTATATAGCAAGATCATATTTATCGAAAACCATATATATAGCTTAAAAAAGAACTCTAAGTTGGATTTAGGACCCAATGAAAATTAGATTACTGAGGTAGAGTAAGCAGTGAGTAATGGCAAAAGCCACATCACACATGGTGTAGTTGGATTAGCAGTAAATATAGATAGCATTAGACACATCACACATGCATGGATGGTGTAGAAAAGTGATGATAATGTCTTAAATCTTAAAATTCATGTCACCGACGAAGAGGAAGCTTTTAAAAAGACCCACAGGATTTCTTCTGCCTTAGAGGGAAAGTGACAAAAGTCTTTGACCTAGTGACAAAAGTCTTTGACCTAATTTTTTTTTTTTTGCCGTCTCTTCCGTGATTGAAGTTGCACAACCAACTTGTCTTCTCAACAAGTTAATTACTTACACAATTTCCCATCCACCATAAGTTGTCCGTCTCTTTTTCATATTTGTTTCCACTTTTTTTTCTTCTTGTCAAACATTCAAATAGTGATGTAAACCAGTACGGATGTTTATAATCTAAATCCAAGTTCAGAAATATCAGTGTACGTACTATGAGTTGTATATGACCATGAAAACCATATAGATATTTGATTCACATTGTTTGCAGTGTTTAAAAGACCATTATGATTGTGTAACTTTTTTTACAACAAACAAAGCATTAAACAGGTTTAACAAACAATTCTACCTTCAAATGTTTCCTATAAATCAAGTATAAAATTCATAAACTCAACATAACCTTTGCTAGCATTATCATATGTCAAGAACACATAAAAGCATAGGCTAATTTTCTGAAATACTGTATTTTTAAAAAAATATATACAGTATAATCAATCGACTTTTAGATTTCACAAATCCCAAATGACAAATAAGCAACTGCAGCATGTATTTGGAAAAGATGATGATGATGATATGTTTATGTCATTGTTGTTTGTTTTTCATATTAAATATATATATTTTTAAAGAATATAAAAATAAAAAAAAGTATTCGAAATTCAAAACTGACACGAGCTCACACCCACTAGTACAACTGCTCTGGACACATTAAAAATTGCTAAACAAATGTTAAAAGAGAAAAGAAAAAAAAAAAAGATAAAGCCAGAGAGAGAGAGAGAGAGGTTCCTTTCCTATTGTCACTTACAGAGAGAGAAACCTCCTTCCTCCGTCTCCCTGAGCCTCCCCCCTACCCCTACATTCTCACTTCCGTCGTCAGTTACCTCCGTCTCCTCCCTCTCAACAGAATATTAATTGAGTTTTTTTCCCGGTAAGCATTTTGGATGGGAGCGGAAGAATCTGAATCCGATCGGAGGAGCGTTTGAGTTTTTTTTGCTATGGGGAAGAATAGCGACGAGGAGCACAACAGTCTCCCTCGCGACGGAGATAATACGGTTAGGAACAACGAAGGAGGAAACGGATGCTCTTGCTGTTCTGCTCGGATCTCTAGATGCTTTAGTCTCAGATGCGTTTTGATTCTCGCTTTCTCCGCTGCTGTGTTCCTCTCCGCCGTGTTTTGGCTACCTCCATTCCTCGGATTCTCAGATCCTCGGGATCTGGATCTCGATCCAAGGTTCAAAGGTATTTTTTTAAGAGAAATCGCAGCTTTAGATCTTCTAAGCTATAGATCTGCAAACGTCTCATGGTACGGAACTAGGGTTTCTGATTCGATTGTTTTTCTGGATTACACATGGGAGTGTAGCCAGCAACGAATTGATCTTTCACATGAATGAGCAGCCTTTGAAAAGATTTTTTTTTTCCTTGAATATTTGAGGAGAAGATGTAGGGGGAATGTAAAACATTTTCATTGACTCTCTGGACTTAAAAATAGCTATTTTTAGGAGTTTTCTTTTATATGTAATGGAGTTCAGTAATCAATAAAAGGATGTTTTTGTTTAGGAAGAAGCTTTTGTATGTTAAGGTTACACTATGAAACTCCATATTTAGTATTGTAATCAACATTGCCTTAAAGGTTGAATTTTCTGTAAATGTTTCATGAAAAGCAAATGATTTGTTTCCGTTTATGTTTCACCAACATCTTTTTCTCCTTTCTTTTTGTTACTATTCAATCTATTCATTACACGCATTTCTTCCAAATGAGCCTATGGTTGGGTTTTCGAAAGTAACTAACTTTGGACTGTTTTAATTTTTAGCTATGTTAACTTTCACCCTGCAACTGTGTTATCTTAATTTTTGTTTCGTCTTTGTTTCATGATGTAGCAACTTTGGTGTTTGTTTCTGTTTCAGATCACAGGATAGTGGCGAGTTTTGATGTTGAGAAACCAGTTTCGTTCCTCGAAGACAATTTGTTGCAGCTTGAGAATGATATCACCGATGAAATCAGCGTTCCCATGATCAAGGTAACCTAAGATTTACCACTCATTATCTCACTTTCATGGTTTATGTATCGTATAACACCCGTTGATCCTTCTGTTTCTTTTCTCGAGTCAGGTTGTGGTATTAGAGCTTGAACGCTTGGAAAACCTGAACAGAACAATGGTTGTTTTTGCAATCGACCCCGAGAAGAAGGGTTCTAAGATACCTTCCGAAATCGAAAGTCTGATCAAGGCAGCTTTTCAAACCCTGGTCGAAAAGGAGTTGTCTTTCCGCTTGACTGAGTCCTTATTCGGGCAACCTTTCCTTTTTGAAGTGCTGAAATTCCCAGGAGGAATCACTGTGATCCCTTCCCATCCTGTATTCCCTTTGCAGAAAGCGCAGCTTCTCTTCAACTTCACATTGAACTTTTCGATTTACCAAATTCAATCTAACTTCGAGGAACTCACTAGCCAGCTTAAGAAGGGTATAAATCTGGCTCCTTATGAGGTATGACAATGATCTCTATTGCTAGTGCTTCAGAATCTTGAACAATGATCTCTCTCTTGTTTGGTTGAATTGCAGAACTTGTACATAACCTTGTCAAATTCCAGAGGCTCAACGGTGGCGCCTCCTACTATAGTTCATTCTTCTGTTCTGCTCACATTCGGTATCTCATCAAGGTTGAAACAGCTTTCTCAAACCATCACTGGCTCCCGTTCGAAAAACCTCGGCCTGAACCACACCGTATTTGGTAAGGTTAAACAAGTCCGTCTTTCCTCAGTCTTGCCACGTTCACCCGTCCAATCATTACCCCCTTCCCCTTCTCCTCAACCTGAAACACACCACCACTACTACCATCATCATCACCATCCTCATCATCACCACCATCATGAACTTGCTCCAGAACCTTCACCTGCAGCTAAGAGCATCGCACCAGCATCTGCGCCAACCAGACACTTACATCTACACCGGAGAAGCCCACCTCCTTGCCCTTACGAGCAGAGGAGACCAAAAGGAAACAATGCACCAAACCATCACACTGCAGCACCAACGCCTGCACCAAACCGGTCTAAGCAACACGCACCGGCGCCAAATCGGTCTAAGCAACACGCACCGGCACCAAATCGGTCTAAGCAACATGCACCAGCACCAAACCGGTCTAAGCAACACGCATCAGCACCAAACCCTACCCCGCCAAGTCATCATCATGCTATTCCAGTCTCTAGTCCGCTTCCCCACGTCGTATTTGCTCATATCCCACCTCCAGCGAGAACCACCCCAGAAACAGGACCAACCGGTGAAAAAACTCCCGCACCTTCTCCCACTCCATGTAAGTCTTTCACTCTGTTCTCACCACCTGCATCCATGGCTTTGTTGGTTAGCTGAATTAAAACATCTCAAATATGAAATCTGTCTGTGTAACAGCTTCAGCGAGGATAGGTCCAACCTTAAAAAATGCATCAACGAAGCTGCTTGTAATAGTAGCCGTTGTAATCATCTGGCTGTAGAAAAAAAAGGCGCCGGAAGAAACTGCTTTAAACGCTCAAGCTGTAAAAAAGAAGAAGCAGCAGTTCGTAAAAGCAGAACTCATCCGGTTACAACATCCCACGGTAATTGTATAAAGGAACACAAGTCCAAAAAGAAAATGTATGTATGGAAAAATGAAGAGTTTTTGTAAAAGAGTTGTTGAGGTTTAAGCAACACAAAAGTGTGTCTTGCCACCACCTAACATCCGAGAAAAAGAAACAAAACTTATATATAAAAAATCTCTGTTTTTGTATATAAAAGTCTCGAACAAATTGTGTTCTTCACATCTATAGACACACATTCTCCACTGGAAGAAGATGATGTTGATCTCAGTAGTATTGAGAACTAAAAGTTAAATTACATGATCACAAACCATTCACAACGGTTTCATTGTAACTAAGAAAAACAGAGTTTTTCTATATCTATTTCTGGCAAATTCATTTTGTTTTTTTTTTTTCTCCTACAACAGCGGGAAAATCAGAAACGTAAATAAGAACAAACATTAATAGCACCTAGATAAATTTGGAGAAAAGAAGATGAAAAAATAGAAAAGAAAAAAAAAACTAAATTTGAAAAAAAAAAAGACAAAGGAGAAGGAAGAAGTCTGGGAGGGGAGTCCCAGAATATTGTCTTTTCTCCGGTGACAGTGTCGGTTCTCTGACGCTCTCTTTGTTCATTCTTTCTTCGTTCTTTCCCTGAATGCCTTCACCTGTATTCAGGGTACGCATATAATTGATTGTTGATTTTTGAATAACTTGTTCCTCAAGCAATTGTTCTTCATTCCTAGGGCTTCTCTAATTGTGTTGCTTGGAATTTGCAGAAACTTGCGGTGATTTATAATTTGAGGAGCGAGAGATTATAAGGTCTCTATTCTCATACCACATATATATATATTCCAAGAACATGTTCTTATGTTCAAGAACTAAACAGAGAAAATGATTATGGCAGGTGCTATGGATATTAAAGCAAGGCCATTAAAAGAAATGAACATTTTTAAATGATTGAAGAAAAACCATATCCAAGAGTGGCACAATTAATCTGAGAAACACTGGCATGAACTGTATGGCCTTGGCTCTAGATCCACTAACCGACCGGTTCACACAGTTTAACCGATCTTCACAAAGATGCAGACTCCAATCTCTAACCAACCTCGACTTCAACTTTCTAGACTTCAACACCAAACCAACAACTCTCACCTCTTCACACTCCTTCAACCACAGAAGCGTCTCCACTCCATGCTTCTCCGCTTCCTCTAAGAACCAAGACGCTGCTGCTCCAGAGATAGAGATCCTCGGTGGTCGAAGAGTCCCCACCGTACGCGCCCTTGTAGCCGAAGTGAACATAGCTATGGTCTCAGGAGCTCAGCCTCTGCTTTTACCAAGTGGCTTGGGAGGTGCTTATCTTTTGCAAACGGGACACGGTCACAGCATTGCTGTTGCAAAGCCTGTCGATGAAGAGCCCTTAGCTTTCAACAATCCTAAAGGCTCTGGCGGCGGTTTGATGCTCGGACAACCCGGTTTGAAACGGTCTATCCGGGTGGGTGAATCCGGAATCCGTGAAGTGGCTGCTTACCTCTTAGACCACCAAGGCTTCTCCAGCGTTCCACCAACCGCGTTGGTCAGAATCTCACACGTCCCCTTCCATGGCAATGATGGTGAAGCTGTAGCCTCTTTGCAACGGTATGTAGGTCATGATTTTGATGCAGGAGAGCTTGGACCAGGGAGCTTCACTGTTGGTTCGGTCCATAGGATTGGGATACTCGATGTGAGAGTGCTGAACCTAGACAGGCATGCTGGAAACATGTTGGTGAAGAAGATACATGACCAAGATGATGAGAGTTGTTGTTACAATGGAGTTGGAGCTGCCGAGCTTGTGCCTATAGACCATGGTCTTTGCTTACCAGAATGTCTTGATGATCCTTACTTCGAATGGCTTAACTGGCCTCAAGCTTCGGTTCCATTCACCGATGCTGAGCTTCATTATATATCGAATCTTGACCCTTTCAAAGACGCAGAGCTTTTGAGAACCGAGCTGGGGTCTATACAGGAATCTTCCATAAGAGTCCTCATTGTTTGCACTATGTTCTTGAAACAAGCAGCTGCTTCAGGGCTGTGTCTTGCGGAGATAGGTGAGAAGATGACTAGAGACATCTGCGGAGGTGAAGAGAGTTCTAGTCTGTTGGAGATTCTATGCACCAAAGCAAAAGCAAGCGTGGTTGGTGGAAGTTATCAAGAAGAAGGAGAAGATGGTGAGGATGATTATAGTAGTGAATGGGATGAAGTAGAGGCTGAGATAGAGTGTTGTATTTTTAACTTTGACGATGAGTTTGAAGATGTAAAATGCAAAGAGCTTACAGAGGAGATGAGTCAGGTGTCTAAACCTCCTCTGTTTCCAAGGGCTCCATCTTTCTCAGCCAATTTATCTGCTCTCATGATGTGTTCTTGGATTGGGACTCATGATGGGAGTCTAGTGAGGAGCAAGAGCCATCCTGTTTGTGTGAATCATGATGACACAGAAGGTGTTTATTTTGGAGACATGAGTGAAGATGAGTGGGAGATGTTCCTGCAGATGTTCCTGATGCTTTTGCCAGAAGCACTTGAACGGTCAACGAGCAAGGGACCAAAGCCAAGATTTGGATCTTCCTGCAAATTTTAAGGAAGCAGTTAGTAAAGAAAAGTATATACGGTGAGAAGAACAAACCAAACAGAGATGAGGTTAAGATTCATATGTGTTTATACTATTGACTTGAAGAGTGTAGGCTTAAAACTCTTGACTTGATACCATTAGAAGGCAAATGGAAGATGAGACGAGCAAACTCTAAGGCCGTCCTATCCAAACTACTTGTTAAGTTCTTCTTTCTTGATGTTGATGAAACATTAAGTTTCTACAAGAAAATGACTAATGTAACTTATACATATATATGCACTTGTGTAACTAATATTTCTATGGTTATTGTGTTTTGCCCAACGTTTTTCAGTTTAATACAATCTATAATTATTCCCTACGTAGACATATATATATAACATATGGTTTGTGTTTTGCCCAACGTTTTTTAGTTTAGTATAATCCATAATTATTCCCTACGTAGACATATAACATACACTAAGCCATGAGAGTAGTATTTAACATGTACAAGTAAAAAGAGAGAATAGTACTCTGATTCTAAAAAAAGAAGATTTTAATTTTTCAAATATATATATAAAAATTATAGTCTAAAACTTTAAATTGTTATTTATAGTTCCAAATTTAAAACTATAAATTTATATAAAAGGAGCATTTAATATTTAAGATTATATTATTATTTTTAAAAACATACAGTTAAAAGAAAATATTGAATATGTATGACTTATAAATTATTTGAGATTGTTATCAAAAAAAAAAGTTATTTGAGACCGCATATGGTCAATTTGCAACATCTTTGATGATCGTGATTTTATCTGATTGGTCTAGTAAGAGATTTTAAACACTTATTTAAACTCCAACTAAATAAGAAGATTATAAAACAAAATTAAAAGCAAAAGGTTGAGCAGAATATAGAACAAATAAAATACAAAAAGTTGCTCCTCTATTTAACAAAAAAATTGGACTTTAAACATCTAGTTAAGCTCGTGAACATTTCTTTACACTCGAGACTACGTACAACAAAGCCACCACCGTCTTAGCTTTCTCTGTAGATTGCATTTCAACATCTACTTCTTCATCAATTCTTGGCATCGAGGGACTATTGTTTCCGCAGCCTTTACAACACTTGACAACTTCAACAAACACCTCCTCATCACTGTTCTCTTCTTCATCCCCTTCCTTTCCCCACAGAACCGCACATACTCCCACCATTAATATCACCATTCCAAGAACCCTAAGATTAAAGAATTGGATAACAAAAAAAATTGTAGTAGTTTAGACACAATATGAGGATGGAGCCATGTGACCTAATTAGTCAAAATCCATTGGTTGCTTACCCGCCAAGGTATAATCTTTGGCTGAGGATAAGGAAGCCAATGAATGATCCGATAATGACAATAAGAGGGTTAAAAGCAGTGACAAAGACAGAGCTTTTTTGCTTTGTCATCATTCCTTGAACGTAGTACGCTATGCTCGAAGACATTATACCCTATAAAAGGTTTACGTTCACAAATCACATTATTAAGTGTTATAATTTGATTTTACTATACAAACTTATATACGAAACCATGAAGAAGGACGAACCGCGTAAGCAGAGGCTAGAAGGTTCATGTCAAAGCCAATGGTCCATGCTGAAAGGTTTGGTTCCATCACAAACGATAGGGCTGTGGACTGTAACGTTCCCATGAAGCACACCATCGTGGATAATGAAAGGTGAGATGAGTATCTCTTCAACATAGCCGCCTAAAGAAATAAATAATATTTTTTTCCTAACTCGTTAGAACAAAATGTTAATAAAACATTGGAATTATTTTAACTAAAAAATACTGCAAATTAAACTTGTACTTAGTGAAGTACCTGAAGAACAAAGAAAGAAGCCCAAGAAAGTGAGGCGATGAGGAGGAACACGGTGGCCTTGAGGTAATCCTCGCCCGCCAGGAACGAAGCATCGTGGATGAGGTGAGATCGTAGGAAGATGATTAAAGGACTTTTGAATAAAATCATCAACATGGCTCCAACCACTATCACTAATGTCCCCACCACTTTTGCTTGGAATCTTACTTTTCTCGTTTCCACCTTCTCCATCCTTTTTTTATAACCAAACCATTTGAATCATACATTAGTATCAACGAAGCCTATTGTTTAAGTTAACCTATTTTATTTTTTATTTTTTTTGATAAAGGGTTTAAACCTATTTTATTTACCCTGCTATTATGTATTTATAATAGATTTTTAAGTTATGCTTTAAATTTCGGTACCTGAAAATTATGGAAATGATAAAGGTTAAAGCAGGCACGATGCTGGTGACGGCGCCGGCAAAAGTCGGCGAAGTGAGTTTAAGGCCAGCGTAGTATAGGTTCTGATCAATCACAGGCCTGTTTTACAGAATTCGCAAATATATATATATATATATATATATATATATATATTTATATTAAAAAAGTATTCATATATACATATCAAGCGAATAGTTTCAAAATGATTCAGATCAAATAAGACTAACCCAAGAAGAGCCAGTACAGATATTTGCATGAAGATTGGGAAAGTCATCTTCGGCCTCGCTTTCCTAGACATCCAAAATAACATTTACTTTTCTCAGTCATGTTTGAATGCTTAAATATATATTATCTAATGAGAATCGAACTTTGCTTTGGAAGTTTCGATATATAGATAGAAGTAGAACTAATAGTACTTACCTATCGGAGAGAAGGGCGAAAGGTGCGAGAGCGGCTGTGGCAAACGCATTACGATAAGCCACAAGGACGAAATGGCTCATGCCACGGTCAAGCACAACCTTGGTCACGAGGTTCATGCCAGCGTATCCGAATTGGAGGCATACCATTGCAAAGTAGGGCTTGGCCGATTCCGACAACTTTAACCCCATGTTAAAAAAAAATCTCTATTTTTATAAATTTTGTTGAGGGTTGGTTGTGTGTTCTTCCTACGAACAAAGTGGTGAGAGGTTGTTTGTATTTATAGAGCATCATATTCGGATGAGTTCGAATGCCTTTTTGTTTCTTTTCAGATAATTTTTTTTTCTTTTTAGTGACGTTCACATTTATTATTCCGTTTTCTATTTTCTTAGAATTATCTTCAATTTCTTTTTCGGGGAATTGCAACAAACTATTCTCAAGAGTCAAGAGTGAAGAAAGATGAAATGCATATAACATTTTAAGATAATAACACAATAATCGTGCTTATAAGAAATCAATAAACTAAAAAGACATCTTTTAAATCAAAGTGCATATAATGTTTTAACATTTGAGATTATTCATTTTTAAGATATACGTGATATTTTGGTTAAAGACTAAAGTCATCTTGAATCAGTGTGCATATAATGTTTTATCATTTGAGATTATTCATTTTAATTTTAAGATGTGTGATATTTTTAAACCAAAAAATAAACCGATGAAAATGGAAATAGAAATTAATACGTAATCAGTGCACAATCTCCTCTCGTTTCAAAAAATTAAAAAGACACACAATCCCCTCCAACATCAGGAAACACAAGTGGACGGAGTAAATTACAAGTGGCAGTAGAAACAGGGTGGGACCCAAGCTTACGTTGATCTTTGTGGGTTGGTCCCGCAGATGAAATATGTGATGTTGCAAAATGCTTTGAGGTGAGTGGTTTGGTTTCGCGGGGGCACTAACCACATCCATAGAGATGTGATAATTGCAGCTTCCCGTGAATGCTGATGCAAGTAACTAGTAACTACTACTACTAATTAGCAGAAACACAAATACGTAGATACATTTAAATGTTAATTACCAAACGATTAATACTAAAACACTACACATTTGATATTGTTTCGTATGATTCACAATTTAGTCATCCGTATTTAAACATATGTTTCAATTTGACAGCTTGAAGAAAATGAATCCTGAATAAAATATAGAACTAGACGAGCAACATGCAATTGTTTTAAAATAATGAGTGCGTTTGTAGATTTAATCTGTATGGACCGCATCAGTTATATACTTATATATCTAAAGTGCAGAACACAGGATATTATTTAACAAAGACTTTTAAGAATAAAATATATTTTAATTAACTATTGAATAAGAGATCTGCACATCTTGGTAATTAATCAATTGTGATATATATGTTCTTTTTGAAACAAATTGTGGAGGAGGGGGGGAGGTGGTAATTTGTTTGTCGCTAGCGCTTTGATTGTTTTTTAAAAACACAATAAAATCAAGTTGGGCATGATCCATTACCTTCTCTAGAATATGCACTAATATTACTTTAACTGAGAGTATTTGGATACTTTACAAAGTTGGGGAAGATTTTTGCCAAACTCATCTCTCCAAATTAATTCGACGAAAGAGTGATTCATATACATATATCTAAATAACATATGTGGTGGATATATACATTCAGAGCCGGGCTTGACCAGAGGATTGTGAAACATTTGGATGGGGCCCCCAACTTTAAGGGCCCCACTTTTAAAAAAAATTTCACATATATATACAAAACAGACATACAAAACAAGATAAAAAATGTTGTCACACAGGAAAAAATAGATCCGAGTTCCGTTTATAACTTGATAAATATTTAGTGAGTCCAGATATAAATTAATGTAAAATTAGAATAAGCAAAAGATGTTCCTTTTACGATAATGGTTTCTGGGTTTCGTCTAATCGATGTTTTTAGATATTTTTTCTTCTTTTTATTCTATGTTTACTTAAATATATTGTTCTATCTAAAAGAATTGTAATTTTTATATTTACTAGTTTCATAGCCCCCGCGCAAGCGCGGGGCCGGGTACTTTGTCGAGACGTCAGGTATTTTTGTGTACATAATTTTGTTATTTGAATAGATTGTTGAATATTTACGGGATTTTGTATTTTTATTATTTCTGAAATTGTAAGCAATGAGAAAATGAATTCCGAATTTGAATCTTGAAAGTGTTTTTTTTTAATTATTAGCCCGTGTTGGCTCCTATATTACTTGCCTGACATACGAAACAACTTATATTTGTACGAAGCCAATGATCAATGCAAAGAAAATGAAATTTACGGCCGCAGCTGAGGGTTGAAATATTGGTTACATTGGTGTAGTTCTCAAAGTAGATGGAACATACATGGTTTTCCTCTTCAGTTGTCGGAGGTCTATCAGTTCCTTCTAGATCCGTGATGATCAGATCTACGTCAAGTCTTGCGGTTGCATTTAGATTGTAGTCTGTGATGGTTAAAGTAACTTCAAGATCTTGTGGTATAATATTATTGTTTTTTCTTAGTAATCTCATCACATATTGGTAAGTCTCTTCTATTAGGAACGCTGAGTCAGGGTGATGAATATCATGGTATGATAACATGAAATCCAATGACTCAGGAACCAAGTCATTGTAATTATCTCTATTGTCAAAAGTTCTTGGTACCTGAAAATAGATGACCGATTGTTGTGTATATAGACCTGGAGGAATTGTCCTCGATTAGGTCCTAACGATCTTGTTTGATGTGAGAGTCGATGGGTAAGAAGTGGATTGTTGTTCATGTTGTGTCTGTTGTGAAAGCTTATCACAATATATATTTGTTTTCTAGGTGTTTATGAATTGTTGTTTTTTTTCCTATTTATTTTTACATTTGTTTATATATGATATTTATTAGTGAAACTTCTAAAAATTTAAACTTCTTATTTTGGAAATTTGTTAGAATAAAATGTTAAGTTTCTTAAATGCATTATATGATAGAAATGTTTTGTGACGTAACTTAAACTTTCTTGCATAAGGGTAGAGTATTTAATAAACAGTTTTGAATTAATCGGTAATGTTAAGGTAGAATTTTTATTTTCTAGTATATGATATATTATGCAAAAATGTTTAGAGAATATATTGGAAAACTTGTAAATATTAAACTAACTTATGCTAAAGTCTGCAGAGAACATCAAAAAGAAGGGGTAAATTAAGCATCAGGTTTATGCAGATGGAAGAGATGATCTGAGTCACGTGGGGGTGATTATATATATGATTAGACTGAGAGGTAGCTAAAACAGTTGAGTTGGCGACTTTCGTAAATTTTTAGTATTTAAGAGTTTTCTACAAAAAAAAAATCTATAATATAAAAATAAACAAAAGACAGATATAAGATCTAGAAATAAGATCTTATGTTCAATAAAAATAAACAAAAGACAGATACCAATGCAAAGCTAGTTCATATTAACTTTACCAAATTTAAAAAAAGAAAAAAATAACCTATCTGGGCTATGTGATGACGCTCTTATATCAGTCGACACAGCAGCAGACCTTTGGCTTGACGCTGTTACTACATCCTCAAACAAAACACGATCCTGACTCGTCTCCACAGTGCTGCTGCAGCAGTCACTCTTCAATGTAGAAGAAATAGACTCCGCTGATCTCTTGACATCCTCTTGAATAGTCGCCAAAACTTTCTTCTCACCCAACAAATGATTGGTTTCAATCATATGACACAGTTCATCAGGCTCCAGAACACCTAAAAATTTCACACAACAACATCTCTCATCTCAAATCAAAAACACATTCCAAAAAAAAAAAAGAAAAAAAAAAGACTTGCATGCTGCATTGATGAAAAAGGCTTTGTCCCAAGCAAGACTCTTTCTCAGATTATCCCCAAATCTACAGCTTCTCTGTAGAAGAAAGAAAAGACACTATCTTGAAAAAATAACAAAACATCATGAGGGTTCAAACAAACCTGAACTCATCACTGATCTCTTTTCTTTACTTCCTAGTAAAAAGGCATTGGCTGCCCCAATAAAGTCAACTGCTTTTTGTAATAGAATTGAGATGGTTTACCTGTAGCAAACGAAGAGTGACACCTTCACGGAAACAACATCCTTTAGGCCAATCAGGTTTTAGTTCTCTGCAGACTTTAGCATCATATAAGGCATGTTCAGCTTGTCCTAACCGCAACCAGCAGAGTCTTCCGTTTCAGAAGAAGGTATGATGTGGGGGGTCAAAATCAATGGCCTTTGTTCAAAGAAGATAACACAGAATCACAAAATGGACATAAGTTTGAGAATCTTCCTATGAGTTTTACCACAAGTTTAGTGTTGAATACTTGTGTGTAAGTGGCAATGGCCATCTGGAAATGCTTTCTGTTAACGTGTCTTCTCCTCTTGCTTTTGCTTTTGTGGCTTGCGCCTTTGGGTCTGGAGAGATCTGTGGAAAAATATAACAGTGTGCTTTAGAAAAATTCATGCAAGAGAGATGGATTTTGATCAAACTTCAAAGTATGAAGTACCTCAGGAAGGTCTTTCTTAATCACAGCCTCTAAGGATTTTGACTTGATTGAGTTTTCCTCTTGTTCTTTATTTGATTCCATGTGAGCTAAAACTCCAACAAATGTCCAGTCTGAAACAGTTTCAGACTTTGTTGTCAACGGGAAGAGTCTCGACTATTTTTTTGTTCTCTCTTACAGCTGCAACTTCTAATGGCCTATTGCCATCCTGAAAATCACAGCCATATGAGGATATGTGTTCATCACTAAAGTGTTGACTGTTAAGGGTACCTCGTCTTTCTGATTAGGAGCACCTCCAGCTTTAAGAAAACCTTGATTAACAAAAGATCTCCAATATCAGCAGCAAGAGTTGCACCACCAGAAAAAAATATAAGCTTTGGCACCTGCCTATAATTAACAAAATAAGAATCAAGCTTGATCTAAGATGTATAGCAACTGAAACAGGACAAAACTACAAATTAGGAACATCTAAAAACTTGACCAACAGGCTTTTACGCATGCCACAGAACCATTACCTCGACATGTGTAAGCCTTCTGTTTCACTGATCTTGCCATAATTCAGACTTCTGGTGCCTTCACGACGGCCTTGCCAAGGCAGATTACATAGAGAAATCCAAGGTGGGGAGGATGAGTACAACAATCATCGGTTCTAAGTGATCAAACAGAGGAATTGTAACGGTTTCCTTCATATTAAACATCTGAAGCAAACAATCTTCAGAACACAGTATGAAATAATATTGATTCACAACAACATCTCACATATTGGGCTGAATTCGTCGGTGGAGACGATAAACGCATGACAGCCTCGGCGTTCAGCTTCACGGCTAATTAATAAGCTCTGCAACATCAAGAGCGTTTCCGGTCTGACAAGCAAACATCACGATCAGCTTCCTCTGCTTTTTTCCCATCGCAGCCGAAAGCGAAGATTTCTTCAATCAACGGAACAATGAGACAATGCAAAGACTTAAGAGAAATCCGTTGAATCATAAGGAAAGCTAAGAGTCGGAGACCACCATAACTGAAGAAGAACGAAAGACGAAGGGGAAGAGGAAGAGGGATCGCGAGTGATCTAAAAAAAAAAAAATCGAGAAAACCTAATCAATTAGATGTCGAGAAGAAAATAACTGTTATGGGCCAACATTGTTTAAAGAGACAGAACACAAAGTGAAACACATGTTAAAAGCCCAAAAAAAAACACAGCCCATTAACTAAAAAACGCCATGTGTCGCATAGGCAGGAGTGATACTCCCCTATTATAATATAGATTTTGAATGGGGCCCCTCAGAACTCAGGTCCGGCTCTGTATACATTGCATACTTTGGTTAGACGAGCTTGGAACATAGTGAAATCAACTAAGATTCATATAGCATTTATATATCCGTTTCAACCCAGAAGAAAAATCCGCATGATTGTCTTTTGAGTGTTAAGAGCTGGAGTAGAAAATATTACATTATGTTAATATGGTACTAGTAAATACATGTATGTTGGCAATATGGCTTGGTTATATATTAATTTTTTATAATATATTTTCTATCAGAATACTAGGGTGGAAGCTAGATTTAAATATTTTGCATTATAATAATTAGGTCTTCTGATTTTATTGGCATGAGAAATTACGAGTTTAAGTTAAGAGAAAGCGGTTCAGACAGATATGTGAGGTCAAGTTAGGGTTAAACGTTGATTTTGTTCTTAAAGAAAAACATTGTCTGAAAGCCTAAGTTACAAAAAAAAAAAAAAAAAAAAAACATTGTCTCTGTTTTTCACTAAAAGGTGTTGCTTACTGGAAATATGGTTGTCGTATTTGCATGAGGTAAAGACGACTTTAATCGTTACATGTACGACTGATTAATTTCACCGGCATTTAACTCTTACTTTATGCATCGGATTACCTGCCGCTAATATTTAGACCCCATCAATAGTCACTACAAAAATATATAAAACTGTGAATAAGTTTTTTTGTACCGGCTGTTTATCCATGTGTAGTTGACGGAACTGTTACAAATGCTTTGATATAAATCTATTGGAATATATTCTATGCTTAGAGATTTGGAATTATATGCTTCCAAATTCACGGCTCACATAGATTCATAAATCGAAAATTATATTAGAACTGTCACACGAGATGGACTGACTGATGGGAATAAAACGTGGGTATTATAAAGATGCTAAATTCTAGACTATAAAATTTACTTAGAAGATTTGGTTAGACAAACAAATATAATATAAGATTAGATAGACAAGAAGGATAAGTGGGATGAAGAATGTGGGTGAGTTTTTGGGTACCAAAGAGAAATGGAAACAAAGAGGCAAACAAAGCCAAATGGGCATCTAATCACATTCCAGCATTTCCAATTTCATCTCTACCCACTCGCATTTTGGACCGACAATTTTATGTAGTGACTTAGTGTTTGAAATTAACACATAGTCAACCAACTTCTCTATCCATAATTCATAATTTAATATGTTCCAAATTAGAATTATACATTTTGAGATTATATATACCTAAAGTTCTAATGATATGCTCAATTAGTACAGACTATAGTTTTTTTCGTTCTAAAATTTAAGATGTAGATTTTGCGTCTGTAGTTGTAAATTTTGGTGATATAGGTTTGTTTCAGAATTCTTAGAGCACTTAATAAAAACCGTAAAAAATTTGATTTCTAAAACTAATATAATTATTTATAATTATACATTTTGAGATTATATATACCTAAAGTTCTAATGATATACTTGATTAGTAAAGACTATAGTTTTTTTTTTAATTTAAGATTTAGATTTTGCGTATGTAGCTGTAGATTTTGTTGATATAAGTTTGTTTCAAAGTTCTTAGAACACTTAATATAATCGTAAATTTTTGATTTCTAAAATTAATACATTTCTTTAAAAAGAGCTGTAGTTAGATTTTTTTAGAGTGAATTAGTTTAAAACTTAAAAAAATGATGAAATTAGCAAATTATCTATCATGTGACAAATTTGTTCTCTATCAACTAAAACACCATGGTGTGAGATTTAGGATATTTATTTAATTAGAGTATAAGTTATGTATACAGACTGTAATTTCTCTTTTTAAACTAAAATACGATTGGTATTTGAACGGGCATGAAAAAAATAAAAACTATACAAAGTACATACAACCCTACCAAATACCAATCATCCGGATTCCGGATATTCACACAAATTAAATAACATCGCATCTTTTTGAAGATATATTTCCTTGGTAGGCCTGGGCATAATATCCGGAACCCGAAATCCGAACCGAACCCGAACCGAAAAACCCGACCCGTTATCCGACCCGAAATGTAAAAATACCCGAACGGGTTTTGTAGGGTGGTATAAAAAATATCCGAACCCGAAGTGTTATTAACCGAACCCGAATGGGTAACCCGAAAAACCCGAAACTAATAGTTAATATAAATATTTTGAAATATATATATAAGTATTTTAGTTATTAAATTTAATATTCGTGGTAATATGATATATAATAATAAATATTAACAATGTTAACAATATTAAAAATATTTTAAGTACACAATTAGTTATAAATAAGTAATTTATAATTTGTTCATTGGAATAACAAGTATACTCTCTATAATATAATGTATATTGTTTACAAATAAAGTTTGTTTTCATGTTTGATTTAACATTTTATTGTTATTTTAGCCATTTTATGTATGATAGATTAATTTTTATTAATTTAGTTGTTTTTCTTTATGTTTTTCTTTAAGTTTTTGTTTTTTTTACTTTGGTTATATCCGAATCGAACCGATATAACCCGAACCCGAAAGATATATGGTTACTTTATGGGTTTTAGGATGCAATATAATTTTTAACCGAACCCGAAGTGTTATTATCCGAATCCGGCCCGTACTAATGAAATTTTATTATGAGACCTATGAGCGTAAATCCGAAAACCCGAAAATCCGAAAAACCCGATCCGAACGCCAACGGGTACCCGAACGCCCAGGCCTATTCCTTGGTGTGGGTTCAGTACCTCCCTTCAGGCTTCATCAAATCTATTTCATTTTTAAATACTTGTCCTTGGCTCATCGTTCATTTTTAAATACTTGTATCGATTCCATCAAAATTTTAATTTGTTTTTAGTTTTAAATTTCTTTTGTTAGATACTGTCTATCTGATGAAAATACTTTTACACCAAAAATCAAAATTTAACTATCCAATCTAACTTAGATATTATTTTGTCCATGACTTTATTGCCTAATAATAACGAAAATAGATTAGGACACCAATGTTCGATCCACCGACTGTCTAAAACTAAGTTATATATACAACATCGATCCATGTTTTCAACCCATTTATCAGAAAAATATATATGTGAATTACAGTTGTCGAGTTGGAATTTTGCATAGATTTCTAGGATACCAAAAAATTACTTAGACTAATTTGATTTGTATTTATTTAAATATAAAAACATGGATCGAACCAAAATGGAACTCTTATGACTTTATGTTTTTTCTTATATATCATTCATATTTCGGTCTCTATATATAGTTTTTTGTACAGAATATATCAGTTTTGAAATATATATATCAGTTTTGTTAACACGATTCTCACGTGTAGACTTTTCTAAGTTGACGAGATAAATGCCTACAAAAAAATATGTAGGAAAAACAAATTAAACATAAAATATACTCTATATTCCACCGGCTAAAGCATGTCGACTCTGTAAAACATGAAATGTTCTAATTATGTTTTTTTTTGGGTGTAAATGTTAAGAGGTTTTCATATGTTCAACTTGAGTTTCTGTCCATACCAAGAAATATCATTTGGATTGTATAACTAACTATTTGTTTCGCTTACCTGTTTTATTATTTTTCTTCTTCAAGTATATATATATTTTTTCAAAAGTGTTCAAAAAGAGAATCGCTTTTATAAATAATGTAGTTTGACTGATACATACATATGCAATGCACGTAGATCAATCATACAACCATATTCGTACTCATAAGCATTTATATGATCAAAAGTTGTGATTTCTATATTTTTTCTTCATCAAAGCGACTACGCACCCTTACTTTTCTCGTCGTATGTTCTCTTTATTTTCTCCTTTCTCCTTTCTATCTAAAACATATAACAACTTCTATCTTTGTAATTTTAAATGCTTAGCGTTTAGCTTGCAAAATAATAGAAAAATGTATGTTCTCGAGCTTTTGTCCATCCTTTATAATATAATATTATCCTTACAGATGCAAAAGAATTGGAGACATGTTACATCTTTGTTATTTGTTTGTGCCTACAACAAGTCATAGCCTATCATCTCATCTCCAATACATCTACATGACTATATTTTGATTGTAGAGATCTTCAAACACATAAATGTCTAGTGGTGTATACACATTTAAGGTGCCACCAGGTTTCTTAAAAAGGATAAAGAAATCAAATCTCTAACTAGTTAGATAAAAGTTTTATTTAACTAGTTTGAGCTAATTAGATAAAACTTTAAGTTTAGTTTTGTGATGTTGATCGTCAACTTTAGTTCTGATGTTGGAATTATCTACAAATTTATTGAAATATCTAATGGATGTATTGAGATATTGACATGTAACGTAAAAGTTATGAGATTATAGAGTAGAAAGATGCATGCGTGTGTAAAGAAAACACTTCAAAAGCAAATCAATTCTTCATAAAAATGTATTGTGGAAACCAGTTTGTTCATTTCGTGGTTGTAACATCAATTTCTTTACTAGTGCATATGTTTAGGTCAAAAGAATCCATTAATTAATAAACATAAATATCTGAGATCAAAAACATCAATGACTCTTTTAAGAGTCCAATCATTTGGGAAAACATGTGGAGCTTATCATTCAAATAATTGAAGTAGATCCTTTTAGGGTTGGACGCAATGTATATCTATTTGTTAGCCTATTCAAAGTCCTTCGCTTTGGCTCAATTTAAAGAGATGTAAAAAAAAAAGATATGTTTGTCTATCTTTTCAAATACTATTGCACACTGATCATAGATATAGACATACAGTTTATGGAAATTTAAACTATATACTATGGACAAAAAGAAAGAGATTAGCAAGCATCAACAGTTAGCTTATTGTTATTCAAACATATCAGTTTGACTATTAGTGTCATCTATGGTTTTGTTTGATGTGGATGTGTTTCTGGAGTTTTGCCCTAGCTAGATGTAACTCTCAGGTGAAGAGTGACAATCTCACAGAAAGACTCAAGAATCTACTTCAAACCTATATAGTAGAGCCCAAAGTAAAGCCCAACAAGCCCATTAATTTCTCTCAAATTAAGGGTTTCCATAACAAAGCCCATAAAAAAGTTGCCTTTTACAATCTTTATGCTCGCCCTGTTCTCAAATCAGCGATCCTACACTCAGTCATATATCATTCCGTCGCGTGTATCTGACCGGCGATCACCGTCGATTGGTTTTCCACCGGTGGATTCGGTTATCTACCTTCCCGTCTTCTACATTATCTCCCGTGACTGAACCCTAAAATTTACAAGTCTCTGTCCCTTAATAAGTAAAATACTGAGACAACCTTTAGGAGTCTCGTTCCCTCTCATTTTCTCTCCATTGTTTAGATCTTCAGCTCAATTATGTTGTTTCTATTTTGTAGATATTTACCGTTTGAATGCGATCAGATTGATTGTTTCCTTGTTTACAACCTTTAGGACTCTCGTTCTTCATTTCCGTGTATTGAGCTTTTGCTTTGGTGAATGATTAAAACGCTTTAGGGTTTCTTAGATTCGTTTATGTATCTTATCTCCTTTCATTGTTGATTTTTGATATTAGGGTTACCAATCTGGAGAAAGTTGTTTGATGAATTTGTGATTTTTGCTAATTTACTGTTAAAAATGGTGTATGCACTCTCTTTATTATCTGAATCCTATTTTTGTTTTATACCTTTTACAATTCTCCTTGTCAGATTGATGGAGGCCAAACCAAAGAGAAGGATTGTCACAGAGAACGGAGACACAGGGGAGGATTTAGTCCTCGCTACGTTGATTGGAAACGGGGACGATGTGGGTCCTCTTGTTAGGCACGCTTTTGAGATGGGGAGGCCTGAGCCTCTCGTTCACCAGCTCAAAAACGTGGCCAGGAAGAAGGAAGCTGAGATCGAGGATCTTTGCAAGACCCACTACGAAGAATTCATCGTTGCGGTTGATGAGCTTCGTGGCGTGCTGGTTGACGCCGAGGAGCTTAAGAGCGATCTCGCTACTGATAATTTCAGGTTGCAGGAGGTTGGGAGTGCGTTGTTGGTGAAGCTGGAGGAGCTTCTTGAGTCTTATGCTGTTAAGAAGAATGTGACTGAGGCTATTAAAATGTCGAAGATCTGCGTTCAAGCGCTGGAGCTGTGTGTTAAATGTAATGGTTACGTCTCTGAAGGCCAGTTTTACCACGCGTTGAAGACCATGGATCTGATTGAGAGGAACTACTTGAAGATTATCCCGCTTAAGGTGCTAAAGCTGGCGATAGAGAGGAGAATCCCAGTGATCAAGTCCCACATTGAGAAGAAAGTGTGCAGTCAGTTTACAGAATGGCTTGCTCACATTAGGAGCTCCTCAAAAAGTATTGGACAGACAGCTATTGGACTCATCGCTTCGGCTCGCCAGAGGGAAGAAGAAATGCTGGAACGTCAGAGGAAAGCAGAGGAACAAAACACGGGTGGGTTGGGCGAATCGGCATACGCTTTAGATGTTGAAGACTCAGAACAAGATTCTGTGTTGAAGTTTGATCTGACACCTCTCTATCGAGCATATCACATCCACACTATTCTTGGGGTCCCGGAACGGTTCCGTGACTATTACTACAGTAATCGGCAACTACAGCTCGATTCGGATCTGGAGATCTCTTATGGACAGCCATTCGTGGAATCATACCAAACGTTTCTAGCTCAGATTGCAGGATACTTCATCGTGGAGGATCGTGTGATTAGAACAGCTGGAGATTTCTTATTGGCTGATCAAGTTGAGACGATGTGGGAAACAGCAATTGCCAAAATAGTATTGGTATTGGAGAACCAGTTTGCCAGAATGGATTCGCCTACTCATCTGCTTTTGGTGAAAGACTATGTAACTCTCCTTGGCGCAACGCTTAGACAGTACGGTTATGAAGTTGGTCCAGTTCTTGACGCCCTTGACAAGAGCCGAGATAAGTACCACGAGCTTCTTCTTGAGGAGTGTCGAAAGCAAATCGTGACTGCTATCTCAGAGGATAGTTATCAGCAGATGTTAATCAGGAAGGAAGCTGACTACGAAAACAACGTCTTGTCGTTTAATCTTCAGACCTCAGAGATCATGCCGGCTTTCACATACATTGCGCCTTTCTCTTCAATGGTCCCTGATGTTTGCCGCATCATCAGATCATACATTAAAGGATCTGTTGATTACTTGTCCTATGGTGTGAACACTAACTTCTTCAGTGTTCTGAGGAAGTACCTCGACAAAATCTTGATCGACGTGTTGAACGAAGTTATCCTCGAGACGATTAACAACAACTCCATAGGTGTAGCTCAAGCTATGCAGATTGCAGCAAACATATCGTTCCTCGAGAAGGCATGTGACTATTTTCTCCGCCATGCAGCTCAGCTTTGTGGCATCCCAAGCCGTTCGGTTGAGAAGCCTCAAGCGAGTTTAGCTGCGAAGGTCGTCCTCAAAACGTCAAGAGACGAGGCCTATCACGCGTTGCTGAATGTGGTAAACACCAAGTTGGACGAGTTCATGAAGCTTCCAGAAAACATTAACTGGATTACAGAGGAGATGCCGCAAGGGCCTCACGAGTACATGAACGAGGTTGTTATATACCTGGAGACTGTGATGTCAACTGCACAGCAGATCCTCCCTACGGATGCCTTATACAAAGTTGGAGTTGGGGCGATCGAGCATATCTCAAACTCCATCGTCTCGACGTTCCTCAGCGACAGCCTCAAGAGATTCAACGCCAACGCGGTCTCGGCTATTAACCATGACCTGAGAGTGATAGAAAACTTTGCAGATGAGAGGTATCATTCAACAGGGTTAGACGAGATATACAAAGAAGGAAGCTTTAGAAGCTATCTGGTTGAAGTGAGGCAGCTGATAAACTTGTTGTCGAGTAGCCAACCTGAGAACTTCATGAACCCGGTGATTAGAGAGAGGAACTACAACACTTTGGATTACAAGAAAGTGGCTACGATCTGCGACAAGTTTAAGGATTCTCCAGATGGGATATTCGGAAGTCTCGCGAATAGAAACACGAAGCTTACGGCTAAGAAGAAGTCCATGGACATGCTCAAGAAGAGACTCAAGGAATTCAACTGATTTCTATATTAGTAAGGGGACTACTGCACTAATAAGACCAAACCTTTCCCACTCACATCATCATCGCCATTTAGCTTTACTATTCCCTTTATTTGCTTGTTTGTGGTTAGCCTCTAGTTTGTTATCTTTTTTTTTCTGTCTTCGTTCTGTTATTATGACGAACCATTTTATTAATCAATTTCAGTTTTGTCCTAATGAACAAATCTTCTCCTTGGCTTCATGCTCAATCTCCGACTATGTATGATTGATCTTGTGAAGAAGGATTCAATAGTCTCAAGTGAAAAACTTCGAGCTTTAGGATCTAATTTGACAAAGAAAGAATTTGCAATCTTTGTTATTACATTGACTCTAGCACCAGGGGACTGCGAGGTACTCTCTGATGAGCTATGCAAATATATAAGGTTGTGTTGTGTGGACACAAAGTCTCTCTTTTGTCTTCTAATTTGCCTTTATCCAAATGTGATATTACCAGAAGCCGTTAACTTTCAACCTCTCAAAACGAAACAAGACTTCGTTTCGTAGAGAAGAGAACGTAACATCTCTCATCAGGACATGGATAATCTTGAATGCCTCTCCTATATCTACATTTCCAGTGAGAACGAGAGCTAGCATGACTATCTTAGCAACAAAAAAAAAAGAGACTCTGAGAAGCAATGGCAGAGCCCGCAGAAGACTCTCCAAGCCATTTTTGATTCTTTCCAACTGTAAAATAGAGCTATTGTTATAATGGCTCTGGACTCTTGAGAATTAAAGAGCAATTACGGTCTGTGTTGGAGTTGTTGCGTGTAGTAAAAATTTAACTCGAATTCTTTTCAGCCGTAAAATTTAAGTTGAGTTGGATTAACCGTCAGCGCTGTCAATGTGGACAGCTCGGTGAAAGGCCCAACCATCAAACTGTTTTTGCCACTATATCAGTATGTATTTTCTTTTGGTCTATAACTAAGTCTTTTCTATTGTTATGTCAGTTTTGCGGATGGAACTTCATGTTAGAGGATTCTTTACAAAGCCCTGAACAAGATTCCAGCATTTTCCTCCTTGCTATCTTCGCTTTGCAGCTCATCGTCTTGCTAGCCAAGTAGCTACTATGGACTAGAGCTATAGCGGTTCAAAACAGTGGCGTGGATGGCAATGAGAACATAATCCTTTTGACAAAAACAGCAGACATCAGATTTCCGGCTGATTGTCTTATATACCCGTGGGCCGTGGCTACACAATCGGAAGGAATATGAGCTTATGAAAGTATCCATCAAGACTCTTTACCTTTTAGAGTGTAACTGAATTGTTAAATGTCCATAATGTTGGCTACAGAGAAATCAGTCTTCCAGAGATTTCATTGCACGAGATACGAATAGGTCTTTCTAAGTCCACACATATTATATCTTTTATATACGTTGATTCTTCCAACTTCGTAAGACGCGACAAGAAAAATGTATGACTAAATAGACAAAAATGTTACAAGTACTCTTTATTATATAATAACACTGCTTCCAACTGTTTTCTAAGCAAACCTCACAAGCAAGATTGAATTGACAAAAGCCTCGTTTACAAACCAATTTGGCGGCGAAGGAACATCCAAGTTGATTTCAATGGCGTCCTGGAAAATAATAACACCAATGTTTGTGAGAAGTGCCGCAGGAATACTAGTATTGACATTAGATAAGAGGCCAAAAGGGAAAGTATCCGTCAGAAAGATGATATTGGACAAAACATGCAAGTGTTCATGTAGTTGCAAAGATAAATGAGTAAATATACTGAATAGATTAGATAGACAGATTCCTTACCATTGAGGAAATGACGTTCTTTGGTTTTTGTTTCCTCGCTGTTCAACCTCCTCCTCCTTGTCTCTTTGCGGATCTGTGTGGACAAGTCTTTGGAATTTTTCAGACAGTGCTTTGTAAGACTGAATATCTGTTGGCTCCACTTGGCTGATCGCTGCTTTTAAATGCCGCATGCTTATTTCTTCTGCTTCAAGACTCTCCTGATTGGATCAAACAACGTGAGACACCACAGCTGGTAACAAGAAGAAGAAGACGAAGAAGCTGGAGAAGAAGCTAACCTCGAGTGCGGCAATAGCTGCTTCTCTGCATATCAATGATATGTCAGCTCCTGTGTACCCTTTGGTAATAGAAGCCAGCTCTTTTAGACATATATCAGAGCTGCAAGGGATTTTTCGCAGATGGATTTTGAGTATTGCTTCACGATCAGCTTCATTAGGAGGTCCCACATATAGCAACCGGTCAAACCGTCCTGCAACATTATATATATAACATATCCAATGTCACAAAACAAAGCTTCCATAACTGTTTTGAGAAAAAATAAAAAAAACTAACCAGGTCTTAGAAGAGCAGAATCGATCTTGTCAGGCCGATTTGTAGCAGCAATAACAGTAACACCAACTCTCTGATGCAGACCTGAGTTTTGGAAAATCAAGTAATCAGAATTTAAGCTTTTAGAACCTTAAGTTGATGTTAGTTACTAACCATCTAGCTCCACAAGAAGTTGGCTCATGACTCTGTCTGAAACCGAAACCCCATCGTTCTCTTTCCCTCTAATGGAGGCAAGACTATCGATCTCATCGAAGAAGATAATCGAAGGAGCATTTGCTCTTGCCTTGGCGAAAAGGGACCTCACAGCCTTCTCGGATTCACCAACCCATTTGCTGAATAGTTCAGGACCTTTGACCGCAAGGAAGTTCAGCCCGGCTTCAGAGGCTACTGCACGTGCCATAAGGGTCTTGCTACATCCAGGAGGACCAAACATCAGTATCCCACTCGGTGGTCTTGTCCCTATTCTCTTGAATGCGTCCTGGTGTTTTTGAGGCCATTCTACTGCTTCCATTAGTTGGTTTTTCACCTCTTTTTGGCCACCAACATCTCCCCAGTTAACTTTGGGAACCTCTAATATCACCTCACGCATGGCACTAGGTCTGATTTTGATCTTTGCTTTTTCAAAATCCCCAAATCCTACGCTCAAAGTTTGTTCCTCTTCTTTGCTAAGCGTCTGTTCAGAACAAGAGCTGCCACTGCTTTTAAAATTATCTGCTACTACGGAGACATGACGTGCAACTGAAGTCGAGGGTGAAACTGTGATACATGACGTTGCAGAATCCGAACCATCAGATGATACGTCTGTCGTATTAGTCGAAGACTCGGAACCTCTACACTCAGAAGCAGTAACAGGTGTTTCTTCAAGGGTCAAATTGCTAGATGAACTTTCCTGATCAAGATGATTCCTTAAACAGACAAAGGCCGCCTCACAACACAGCGCAGCTAGATCTGCACCTACAAAACCATGAGTTCCCACAGCAAGTTGTTCAAGCTGCGTGTCTGAAAGTGAATGCCTCATCCCACTGAGAATTGTCCGAAGTATATCGAACCGTTGTGCAGAAGATGGCACGCCTAATTATCATTAAGAAAAGTTTTCATTAAGGAGTAAAAAATCAGAGCTATATTTTCAACAAGGTCCCCTGTCTTTACCAATTTCAATTTCCCTGTCAAGTCTTCCCGGTCGTCTAAGGGCAGGCTCAATGCTGTTAGGCCTATTGGTTGCAGCAACTACAACGACGCCATCACTCCTACTTATTCCATCCATTAGATTCAGTAATGTAGCTACCATCCTCTGTGACAACTCTTCCCCTCCTTCCTCCCTTGCAGGGGCAATTGCATCCAAGTCGTCAATGAACACCTTCACAAGAAACATAATCACTCACAAGTGATCAATCAAAAGATCTCAATAAACTTTATGTAATATAATAATAAAGAGAGAGGTGCAAAAGTCTAACCACCGCAGGTGCAGCATTGCTAGCAGATCTGAAAACCTCTTCTAGAGCTTTCTCGCTTTCACCCACATACTGCCTTATAATCTCAGCTCCATTCACAGAGAAAAAGTTGACACCGGAACCACCACGGGCAAAAGACCGAGCCAAAGATGTCTTTCCTGTGCCTGGAGGTCCGTGAATAAGCACTCCCTTTGTAGGTCGCAAACCAAGACTAAAAATGATCATGCCAGTTATAATAAACACATCAACGTATTAAAAAGTAAAACAAAAGGTCTAATAAAGCTCAAACTACTACTACAACACATACCTTGATAAGGAACTTTTTGTGGATGAGGAAACAACTATGTCCTTTAAAATTTCGTATTCTTTAGAAAGACCACCTAACTTTGAGATTTCACATCCCATGTTTTCTTCTCCATCGTCTTCATCAAGCTGAAGACCTTGCACAGATGTTCTCTCTCCAATTTCAGTTGCTAAGCCCAGTGTATGATAGAGGTATACTTTAGTTTCCCGGTTTATCACATAAGCATGGTTTCTACTGGAGGAGGTATCAGATGCCTTTTTATTACCCCTCTTGACACAGAAAATACAAGTTTCCGAGAGAACTGGTACAGCAACAAAATTCCCATGTAGCAGGGTACAAGGGTATAACCACGACGCTGCACAAATCTGCAAAAGCTTCTTCGAACTTTCGTTGCTCAAAACCTCTCGCAGATCAACCAAACTTTCAGATGATAACTGCTGCTTAACACTCAAAACAGAGTCCCCTTTTACTGATGAAGCCGGAGAGCTAGGCTTTTGAATATTTGATGGTGTCTTTGGTGTTGAGTTCCCATTCCCGTTCTGCTCATGAGAATTTTCAAGCGCAAGCTTTTCTGCTGGTAACATACTCCTAAACGGAGTCAGCTCCAGACACAACTCTTTGCAGGCAAGCAAAGATAGATCGTTGTCATCATTTTTGTGCACTCCACCATTAACATTGCATTGATCACTTAAAGAAGAAGGTTTGCCAACGGGATAAACAAAAACAGTCCTTCCGGAATCAGGACAACCAAGCCCATAGCGAAGATTCATCGAAACACGAACACCATCTTTCAAAACCTGCAAGAGGCTAAGTTAAATACAATACTCACTGGAGAAAAGATCAGAACTGTAAAAAAAAGGAAAGATTCTTGAGACCTTTGAAGAAGGAAAAACAGTGGCGAGAACAAAATAGTTCCCTGGTTCATCATCATCAGCAATGCTAATACTCTCGCATTCAACTCCATACTCAGCTTTAATCGAGCTGAGAGGAAAGCTGTGACTTTCTGTGCAAGCAAGTGATACCTACCATTGAAATTCAATTTCTCTCAAATTAGCATTCATAAAGCCAAAAAAAAAAAGAATCAAACTTTTCAGCACATATGAAAAAGCTACTTTAAGCTCTAAAGCTCAAAAAAGAGTCAAACTTTGCAGCATTTGAATGTTAACTTGATATGAAAAAAGCTTCACTTTAAACTCTAAACCTAAAAAAGAATCGAACTTTGTACCATTTGAGTGTTAGCTTGGTATGGAAAAAACTTAACTTTAAACTCTAAACCTCAAAAAGAATCAAACTTTGCAGCATTTGAATGTTAATTTTGGTGCTAAAAAGCTTCACTTTACCGATACAGTGGAGCCAGGGATGAGGGAAGCAGCGACCATCGAAGCTTCCGACAGCCAAATCTTAGACCCTCTTATCGAGTCGGAGGCTACATCGGCTACTCTTCCGATGATTGCAGATTTTCCGAGAAGAAAAGGGAACGCAGCGGAAGCTTGTTCGATACCTCGCCTGAGCTCCTCTTCGTTGATGTAATCTGTGTCTCGACTAACTGTTGAAGACGTCGGAGTCCGTGGGGAGGCGGGGGGTTCTGAATTGGATAGCCGTGATGGCGTCCTCGGCTGCTTCTTCTTCGAAGGCATATGTATTTGCTTTTTGGTCTACCTACTACAGCGAGTACAGAGAGAGAAACCGCCGGCTATTGTCGCCGGAGAGTAGAGAGATAGAGAGCCTAAACCTTCGATTTGTCCGAGTTTAGGGTTTAATTACAGTGACTTTTATTCGGCTCATTAACAAACCGAAGCCATTTTGTTGGACTTAATAAGCCCAAGCCCAAATATATTGTAAGGCTTTTTCGGTTGCAGCCTTAAAAAAACACTTCTTTAGTGCAGAGTAACATTAAGGGTCCACTGGTGAACACTTTAGGAATGGTAGGAACTATTAGGAAAAAAATTAAAGGAATTATTAGGAAAAAAATTGAAGGAATAATGATTCCTCATCTATTTTGATATGGAATGTATTTGTGCTATAGTTCTTTATAGTAAAAGGAACGATGGGGAATTAATAGGTTCCTTAAGTAACGAATATTTTCTGTAAATGATAAAATAATTTGGGAATTAGGTGGAACGTGTCATTTCTTTCCTCCACTATAGTCACCAGTTACACCCTAAGAGGTATGGGCGTTAAACGTGTTGGTTTCGATTGGTTGATTTGGATTTTCAATATTATAGTCATCAATTTTGTTCAGATTTTACTAACTACCGAGTCTCGGTTTAATTCGGATTGAATTGTAACTAATATATTTGAAAAGTTGTTCAAAAATATTTCTTTAACCTGAAAATTACCAAAAAATTCAAAATATATATTCAAAAATCTAATTAAACTAGCAAAAATATTTAAAAATAAATAAAGCAAACTACAAAAATCTTCCGGATACAATAAAATATCTAAATTACTTTTACATATATAAAGACATTAACATATATAATTAATTTTAGTTATCTACAGATAATAGTTTAGATTTCGGTTCGGTTCGGTTCGGTCCGGATTCTAACCAAATCCCAATTACTAAGCTCATAAGTTTCGTTCGGATATTTTGTATAATGGTTTAGATTCGGTTTCGGATTTTTCAATTCATGTTTAGATAGGTCTTTTGGTTTAAGGTAACAACGTTCATGCCTAATTAAGAGCTCAAGATGTTTTTCTCCAATTACTAGAAATCAACCTACTATGCGTGAAGGATTAATAAAATCTATAGTGAAATTCTTTTGGAAGCTTGGTCATCAACCATGACTTGAGTGTTATAGAAATCCATGGACGTGTTCACAAAAAAGAAATACAAAGGAATTTAACTGATTCTCTATAACCACTACTGCACTAGTAGGTCCTGAACTTCATAAAATAGGTACATACAAGCACTTGTAATATTATCACACTCTCTTTAACGGGATCTTTCCTTAAAGAGTTCCCTCTTGAGACCTGGAAGATGAACATGTACAATGTAATGCTCCCAGTCAATACCACTAATATTGAACTCAAACATTTTTCTCTCTTCCATTGACATCTCCTGAATAAGTCTATTTGTATTGGTAATTTGGTATCGTCAAACCTAAGGATATTAACTAATAGTCAGTAATCTGATAGCATTTTTTGCTGTTATAAAAGAAAAAAAAGTCGAAGGGATATTATTTACCGAGCTTGAAAGAACGTGTAAGGCTCATATGTTCTTGCCAAGGACACAAAATAGTTTAGCATCCTCTTCTCCCTCATGCTCAATCCGGTACGTGACTCTGCATCTCCTCCTTCATGTTTTGCTATTGTGTTGAATATAGAGGAAGTGAAACCCTCTAAGGAGTTGTGGCATTTCATGCGCTCTAGATTTTTTATCACTGTCAATGGAAAGTCAGACAGATGTCGATGAGCGAGGTCCATCAACTCGCCAACTCGCAGGGGATTTGCGTGAGATGAAGAAGTGACATTGTACACTTTGAGCTCGGAGACACCACGACGACCGTGCTTGGCCATGGCTGCTATTGTGGTGTTAACAACCATATCAACAGGTATAAAGTCCATTAGAGATTGATAATCTGCCCAGAAGTCAGAAATTTGGCCTTTGCCATAGGCCAAGATAATTGGATCACTCATCCTATCAAAACCAAATGTAAAATATGAATTAAGAAGCCAGAATCTAATCTAATATTTTTTTTCTTTAAGAAAATATAATTAACCTTATTCCTTGGATCCATCCAGGGAAAGGCTCCTTGTAGGAGCTTTCTATAACACTAGGCCTTATAATCACTACAGGCAGATCTCCTCTTTGGTTGTGAATTACAGACTCACCCATGGCTTTAGTGAATGTGTAAGTGTTTTCCCAGCCATAGTGTTGTGCTCTAACGATAAATAACATATTGATTCATATTTCAGTAACATAAGAATATGCGAAAAGAGTAATTAAGTTCCTTTTCCATCCTCACCTTTGAGTACCAAGTTCTTTCAGCTTCTTGATTTATTCACTGCCATGTAACTTTCTAACCGCTTCTGAAGCTAGTCTCAGCTCGGATTCGATGTTCAAGTCAGAATTTATGTTTACTCCAATGCATAGAGGTGTCTCTAGTATTGTTCCCTCTGTCTTACCAGTAACATAAGCTATATTTCAAAACCAAAAAATAAAAGAGAAATTAATTGGATACAACTTTCAAAAGTACCTTTAATTATAAATACTTTATTGATTATGGTTTGTGGTTTACTATTTAGAGTGTGGATAGAATTTCTAAGCTTCTATAAATATTTTTAAAATATTTATAAATGATTTAGAAAGGTTAGTTTAGCTTTTTCAATCATAAATTTAAGGTATTTATGAAAATTGCCATCCTTGTAAATTTAAAAAGTTATATCAAATTTGCTGTGAAATTAGAAATTTAGCCGAGATAGAAATAAAGAAATTGTTTTTGTTTACTTCTTTTACATTTAAACCATTGTTAGGCATGCAAAACATAACTCATACCAGTTGAAAAATGGACAAATAGTTTCAGATTCTTGCAGCCCTTGCCAAAGCTCAAAAGCCGACCAGGTCCAAGAGCATTGACATTCAAAGCAAAGTCGTATCTACAGTATCAGTTTGCTTGAGCTATAAGCAAATTGTTTATTTGTAATTGAAATTAAAAAAATATAGAAAGTAGAAACTTAGTATTTAAACACCTATCGTCAAAAGTCGTGCGACCTGCACAGCTTATAATGACATCGATCTCACCACTGATCTTGGCTGCTGTTACAGATTCCATCCCGAGATTGTCTTCTCCAATGTCTCCAATTACTGGAATCAACTTGCTTTTCATAAAGGCTTCGTAAGAGCTCTCGTGAATTTTCTTCAAAAGCTTGAACAGATCGGAGGTTATGATCTGTATTACACAATTTTAGAAATGAAAACGAAAAGAGTAGCGTAAAACCCAAGGATGAGACTGAAAACAAAACCTCATCAAAGAGCCTCTTGTTGGCCGATTCTTGATCGTCGGATTTGATCAGAAAGAATATCTTCCCAATCTCAGGACTTTCCCTCAGTAATTTCTCAATCAACACTGCAACAAGAAAAGAAAAAGAGAAAAGAAACATCAGTCTGAAAATCAGTTTACTTGGGCAACGAGAAATCTCTGTTTTAGGTTTTGTCTTACCTTTAGCAAGAAAACCCGTTGCACCGGTAACAAGATAGTTTTTCCCTTTAAGAAACGTAAAATTCCAATTTCATCACTGATACTAGTTTGTTCTGTCTCAGGCATCTCAAACGGAGTCACAGCTTTCAACCACGTTTCACGATAACAGCAAGACGTTTGGACTGTACGAGTACGTGACATCGACTGTGGCAAACGAAGAGCCAAGCAGTGATTAAGTTTGCCAGAGAATGAGGAGAAGAAGCTGACACCATCCAATTTTACAGGGTTGCTTGTGGCGAGGAGATTTGTTGTCATTGCCATGTTTAGTAGCTAGTAAGTTAAAAGAAGAAAAAGGTCGTTTTAGGTTTTGGAGGGCTTTTGTGTGAGAATATATAGAGGAATTACTAAGAAATAAATGTAGTTAGGTCTCCCGTAAGGTCATATACAAGATGGTTTCATTTATTTAATTGGAGTCAGATCCCCTTGTTATTAAAAGGGAAGCAAATTTTAAGAGTAACCTTCTTTGGGTATTTTAATTACAAGTCTGCCATTTTAGCTGACGTGGCAAACCCACAGTACTCCTCAGCTATCTTAGTTAAAAAACCTTTAATTACTAGAAAATTTACGAAAATTGCCATCGATAGTTATTGTATATTTTTTCTTAATACATTATAACATATGATAGTAACAGGTTCACAAAAAGCCTTCTCTCTCATCTCTTTTTAATCCTTCCGAGAAAGAAAACAGTCAACTAATATTTTTTTTTTGTTTTCGTTGATTGGAAATCACTTCCGACTTCAAGCAGAGATCTTATTTCGTTTATCGGATCGTCTGTTTCAGAATTTTGAATTTGTCTTATCCGTTTGTGGATTTCTACCTTTTGCGTGTTAAAAAATCAAGCCTTTAGTCCGACGATTACGAGGATTTTGATTTGCTAGATCTTGCTTGGTTCTCTTTTTAATCTAAGAGTAGTCCTTCACTTTTCGATGTGTTTATCAGACTTTAGGTGTAAGTTTCCCTTTAGAGTAGAATCCGAGATGATAAGATTGTTTTTGATGGGTTTAGATCAGAAAAATAGATTGGGCGTCTCAAAAAATTTATGGATTCTAATTCAATCAGTTCAATCTGGGTTTTAATTTTTCTGCTGAGTTTATAGATCATCTTATGATCGTCGGTATCTTTATGGCAAAAGGAGTAATAACGGACTAAGCAGTAGCAGCAGTTTAATGGTGCTATGTCTTGCAGCTAAATCACAAAAAAAAACCATGAAATTGGAGATACATTGATGAATGCATTGAGGATAATTTTTTTTGGGTAAACTACACAGAGCAACAAGAGGAAGGAGCATGTATTATTATATACATGGGTGGGAAGGATTAAACTGATCATAACTTACGATATTTTTAACCAAAAAATAACTTACTAGATTTTTGTTGGATGTAATCTGTTCAAAAAAACATATATATATATACATATATGTAATATATATGTCAGAGGTGTATCTTTGTTTTTCTTTCATTTTGGATGGTTTGAGTAATGCCTTTTATATTCCTCCATATCTATAACGCAGTGGCTGTTGTCAAAATTATAAATGTAAGTCTGATCATACCAATACAGAAGCAGGATCAAATTTGAAAAGACCAAAAAAAAGCGGATTCAGATATTGATTCCATCTTTAAAAAAAAATTGAAGTTGTCCTTATAGTTACTACTGCTACCAATTTTTGGGGTCCATGTTTTTTTATAGTCCAATAGTTTGATTCAAAAAGTTTCTTTATACGAGTATTGTTAAACTTACTGCTTGCTTAATTAAACACTAGATTTTGACCCGCGTTTCGAAAGCGCGGGTATTATTTTTTACTTTTATGAAATATATTATTTTTTGTAATTATTGAATATATTTATCTTAGTAAAATATTTTTTATAATAAATTCGACACATAGAATGTCTCTGGTAAACTATGTATTTCTCTCGCTTTGTTTTATTCTCTTTCCAATCAACATATTTATTTAGCATGTTGTTAAAATAAATGATTATAGACTTTGATCTAGGTGCGCGGATGCATATTTTGAAAAATATGATGATATTTGTTTTTTATGTAATTATTAGGATTTGGCAAGTAGTGCTGGGTTTGCGGGTCGACCCGCCCCGACCCGCCCCGCCCCGCTGCGGATCGACTCATTTTTTCGATTCAAAAATTCGACCCGCTTGACCCGCATCTAAAAAATGTAAGACCCGCCCCGCCCCGCATAAATTAGCGGGTAACCCGCGGGACCCGCGGGTAATATAAAAAATAATAAAAATAATTATTTTAATTAATATTTTTTAAAAAAATAATATAAATAATATATTTTAATTAAATTTTTAAAAATATTCGTACTTTTTATTATTTTTTTTATAAAAAACATAATTTTTACTAAAAAAAAATCATATTTTAAAAAGAAAATTTTTTTTTTTTAATTTTGCGGGTTGGCGGATACCTGCAGTTTAAATTCGGTCGACCCGCACCCGCCCCGCGTTAAAATCACTCGACCCGCACCCGCGAACAATTTTTTTCAAATCACTCGACCCGCACCCGCCCCGCGACGGGTCAAACGGGGCGGGGCCCGCGGATAATGAATCAAATTCCCAGCTCTATTGGCAAGGAACATAACCGATACCGACCGAAAATATAGTACCAAACCCGAACATAAATTGATTAAATATTCAAATTATTCAAAATTTTATTATCTAAAGAACTGAATCTAATCCGAACCGAAGGATTCGGGTACCTGAATTTATCTAAATAGATTTATATACTTATATATATATATATTAATTATTTTTAGATTTAAGGTATATAAAACATCAAAAATGATACTTTTTAAATTGGTTTAAAATACTTAAAAATATATATAGATAGTCAAAAATAAATATCTGAAATAGTTAAAGTATATTCAAATCACCAAAAATACTTAAAATAATTATTGATTTTGTATTCATAATTTTAAATCAACCCAATTGTTATGTTAAGTTTATGTATTCTGACATATGTTATTTAAATTTATAGGTATTATATTATTTTATTTAAATATTTTGAGAAATTTAAAATATATAGTGATTTAAAACTTTAAAATAATTTAAATGGGTTATCCAAACCCGAACTAAACCTGCAAAGATCCGAATCAAACTCAAACAAAAATTTAGAAACATACTAATAGGGTTGAAATCTTTGACCTCGAAAACCGATCAGAACCAAACCCGTATAGGTACCCGAAAACCCATCCTTAGTCATTATTATATATCGTATATTTTCATCATATAATTAATCGTATTTTATACGTACCATCATATAAGTAATCATATAATTAATAATATTTTATACGTACCATTATATAGATAATTACATATATTATATTTTTAAAACTTAATATGAAATATAAAAACTATAATTTGAGTTGGTATTTCAAATTGGGCTTTATGTTATATTTTTGTTATATATATTGACAACATTTTTTATAATGGACTTAATAACTTAAGCCCATTACTTTTTTTACTTAATACTACTATTTTTGTTTTCAAACAAAATTATTTTTTTTAAAAAGACTACAATCCATGTTTCTAAACACTTTAATTCTTTTTAATACTTATATCCTTATATCCAAACATCTCCATTTTGTACTACAACTTTAATAATATAGATGACATATAGTAGAATTTTTATTAGGACAAGGAAAAATTTGTCATATTTATCTAAAATTTGTAAAATAATCAAAAATAAACTATTAACAACGTCAATTTAAATATTTTTGAACTCTAAACTTGACATTTAGAGTTTTATATTACTTAAAAATATAAAATTAAGAAAAAAAGTTTCTAACAAAAAGATATTTCAACTAAATCATAAACTAGAATATAGAAAATAAAACACATAAAATCATAGTTTAAGATATTTCATGTTTTGAGGTCGGGTATAAATCGCTTTTTATTGGATCGACTCTATTCGAGTTTGTTTTGTTCGGTCAGGGTCTATCCGATTCGGTTCATTTTGATTCTATTTCTTTCAGATAGAATAATTTTATACTCATTTAGATACTTATAAATTTTCAATTTGGTTTTGAGTAAAATGCCTATGTTGAATTTATATATAATGTTCGATACAAATTATGAACAAAAATATATAGTAATTTAATTATTTATCGTATATATTTGAGAACTGAGTTTTTTAATGTCATGTTCTCCATAATTTTAGGTTAGTCATTTTTATATTCAATTATTAATTTTAATAAATAATTATAATAATAAAGCTGACAAATTTATCAGTATCTTGGAATAATTAAAAAATTCTAACGATGATATGATAGTTAAATTTATATCATACTATTAAAAATTCTAATGATAATATGATGGTTAAATTTTATATCATATTTACTTTAGTAATATTAAAATATTATAGATATGTTCATATTATATTTGATTAGTAATATAGACAGGCTCTATTTTAATATATATATATATATATATATATATATATATCACATAAGATAGAATAGATCATCTATAACTTAAGATAAAAAAAATAGGACAATCAAATTCACTCATTAGGATAGTTTTTGAAAAAAAATTGGTAAACAATTGAAATATATTTTTAATATTGATTGCAAAGTAACTTTTTCTCTCTCACGTTAAAAGTTGAAGCATTTAAGAACTTTATTACTCTTAATAAGTAATTAGATTAGATTTTTAATGTAAAATTACCCATATATTAAAAGAGAATTTTATTAATTTGATTATCATCATTATCTAAAAAGATTTTATATTACGTAATCTAAAAATATTTAGGTTGGGTATAAATCAGTTTTCATTGAATCGAGTCTATCCGAGTCGGTTTTGTTTAGATCCGGGTCTATTCGATTTGGTTATATTTTTCGGATAGAATAATTTTTATACTGAATTAGATACTTATAATCTTTCAATTCGGTTTTGGATCTTTTCGATTTTAGTCTTTGAGTTCGGGTTAAACGCCTATGATTTATGTATAATGTTCGATATAAATTATGAACAAAAATATATAGTAATTTGATTTTTTTTTTAACACTCTCATCCCGCGCAAGGCGCGGATCTCTACCTAGTCTATCAATAAAACAAAATACAAAATTGTAACATCCATCATATATGTCAAAAGGCTTAAAAGAAATGATTTGACTATTTATATCATCAGAGTGCATTTATTTTTTCGGTTACATAAAAACATCATAATTAAGCGTGATTAAGATAAAGTAGTGGAGTGATGAATAATATATCTTAAATTGATTCGTGATATGTTGTTAGTGAAGTTAACATGGTCGATAACAAACATTTTTAATTTCCAAAAAGTCAATAACAAGATAAAACCCATAATCCGAATGAACAGACATGAGAGACCCATTAATCGTACCCGTTGGGGCGTTTCAGGACTATCTTCCAATTAAAGTCACATTTTCTTATGTTTGATTTAGAGAGATGATAACGTCCCTCACGTACACAATGTCGTGGACGCCTAATAAAACATATACAGAAATATCGGGAAAATAGCTTATTCCCCTACGAACTAGTTGTTTCTGGTTTTTTCACACATAAACTTTTAAGCCATGCCAAAAACCACACGAACAATGAAAATATTACTTATTCCCTTATGAACTAATTATTTCTAGTTTTTTCACACATAAATTTTTAAACTTTACCAAAAACCACATGAACTACGCTATTTTTTGAATTACATATACAAACTATCAATTTTAAGTTAATTCCTTTAAAATCGTAAATTGTGTTATTTAAACATTAACTTAGTTTATGACAAGTTGATAGCCGGTTTAATTTAGGTTGATAAAAAAAGATAATACATCGTTTTGTACTTTTTCTTTTCTTTTTGTCAACTGTTATTCTTCAAAAATCGTTTTACTCTTCATCATCAATTGGGATTAAAATTTATTATTTTATAGAAGATTAAACGTTTTACATGATGCATAAAGAAAGAAGAGCATTAACATAGCGGATTGGTAAACTAGTAGTTGCTGCTCTTCTTTCTTTATGCATCATGTAAAACATTTAATCTTTTACAAAATAATAAATTTTATTCTCAATTGATGATGAAAAGTAAAACGATTTTTGAAGAAGAAAAGCAGTTGACAAAAAGAAAAGAAAAAGAACAAAACGATGTATTATCTTTTTTTATCAACCCAAATTAAACCGGCTATACACCAGTCATAAACTAAGTTAATGTTTAAATAACACAATTTACGATGTTAGGAAAATTAGCTTAAAATTGATAGTTTGTATATGTAATTCAAAAAATAGCGTAGTTCATATGGTTTTTGGCAAAGTTTAAAAATCTGAGTGTGAAAAAGCTGGAAATAATTAGTTCATAGGGGAATAAACAATATTTCCGTTGTTCGTGTGGTTTTTGGCATGGCTTAAAAGTGCATGTGTGAAAAAGCCAGGAACAACTAGTTCATAGGGAAATAAACTATTTTCCCAGAAATATCACCCAAATTAAAGTCTTTCTTGTTAGATTTAGAGAGATGGGAGCGTCCCTCACCTACAAAAGGTAACCAAAGGACAAATCATTTATGCCTACTTTATGTAGACGAAGATATCTTCTCATGTCATCTATTTCTTTGGAATAATATTATTAATAATCCTAGTATATTTATTGTTCTAGCTATACAAGGAATGAAACTCGAAATGCAACACCCAATAATCTATACTTATTCTGCTATATTTACGTGATTCACATTCTGGAGTAATTGATAAGTCTTTGACTGATAAACGACAAATTCAAAGAACAGGTGATATACACTAATTAGTGAGAACAAGCCCCTTAAAATTCAGCTTGGTATGTGACTCACCTCTCCTTCTTGTTTTGCTATTCTGATGGATACAGAGCAAGTAAAATCCTCTAAGGAACTGTGGGATTTCTTACGCTCTAACTCCATCTCTGTTTCTATCAATGGAGAGTCACGCAGATCTTGATGAGAGAAGTCCATCAACTCCCCAAGTCGCAAGGGGGTTCACATGAGAAGAAGAAGTACCATTATAAGCTTTCAGCTCTGAAACAGCACAACCGTGCTTTTGCCATGGCTGCTATTGTCGCGTTGGCACCCATATGAACAGGTATAATCAGTGGCAGATCCAGCAATAATTTTCATCCGGGCCAGAGATATAGAAAAGGGTTAAATACATTTATAAATTTCGATTATTAACAAGGGCATTATTAAAAGTCAGTACAAAAATATACTGATTTTAAAATTTCATTATGGGCCGCTGCCCCACCTTTACCTAACGTAGTGTTCGCCCCTGGGTATAATGTCGCACGAAGATTGATAATCTCCCCACATTTCAGCAATCTTGTCTTTTACGTAGGCCACTATTAGTGGAGCACTCACTCATCCTGTTGTTTTATTTTCTTAAACCAAATAAAAATGTAAAAAAGAAGAAGTTAATCATGTCCTTTGTGTTTGAGAAAGAAAATATTTTAACCTTATTCCTCGGAGTCAGCCAGGAAATGACTCCTCGTAGGAGCTTTCTATAATACTAGTAGGCCTTACAACCACTGCAGGCAGATCTCCTCTTTGGTTGTGAATTACAGACTCACCCATGGCTTTTGTGAATATGTAAGTGTTTTCCCAGCCATAGTGTTAAACAGATTTAAAAAAAAAAACTTAAGATATTAGTAAATAGGAAAGTGAAAAAAAATTTCTCATTGATCATCACCTCTCCATGCCAAGTTCTTTCAGTTTCTTGATTTCATCTCTGCCATTGTTTCTTAAAGCTTCTGAAGCTAGTTTTTTTTGAGTTTCATCTCGGTTTCAATGTTAAAGTGAGAAGTTTGTTTTCTCCAATGCAGCGAGGAGTCTCTAGTATTGTTCCTTCTTTATTAACAGTCACATAAAGAAAGTCAGCTTTGTGAGACTTCCCGTTAAAGAAAGATTCTTGACCAAACATAGTCTCTTACCAGTTGAAATATGGAGAAAAGTTTCAGTTTCTTGCATCCCTTTCCGAAGTTTAAGAGTCTACCAGGTCCAAGTTTGTTTGGATTAAAAGCAAAATTAGGAAACTAGAACTCGATTGACAAGAAAAAGAAAAAACATATCGTCAGATGTTGTATCCAGCACAACTTATAATGACATCAATCTCGTCACTATTCTTGCATGCTATTTGAGATTCGATGCCAAGATTGTTTTCTCCAATATCTCCAACCACTGGAATCAACTTGCTTTTCATGAAATTTTCGTAAGAGCACCCATGCATTTGCTTCAGAATCTTAAACAGATCCGAGCTTATGTTGTGCATAAATTAGAAAGAATATAAACTTAGAGAAACAGAAGAAGAATCAAGGATGATATTGAAAATAGAACCTCATCACATAGTCTCATGTTAGCAGATTCCTGATCTTCGGATTTCATCAGAATAAAGATCTTGCTCTCATTATTTTTCTCAATCAACACTACAACAAAATATTGTTTCCAATTCGAACAATCAGTTTACTTGTAAAAAAAGAAAGTAAAATTTTAGGGTTTTCTTATCTTAAGCAAGAAACCCTGTTTCAAAACTCTGTGTTTTAGGGTTTTCTTACCTTTAGCAAGAAACCCTGTTGCACCTGTAATCCAAAGTCATTTTCGCTTTTCGTTTATTTTGCTCATCAAAGAAGCATATCGGTATAAAAGTTCTAACGTACATCACAATTTACGCAAGAAAATATAATTCAAGTCAGGACGACATGACCATGGAATGTATCATCCAATATATTCACATTTTGTTTTCGATGGATTCTTGGTGATTAAAATGTTGATAAATCTTGAAATTTCATGAAGATTAGCTAATGAAGGAACACAAGCACTCTTAACAAACTATTGAAAGTTGTTAAACCTAAATGGATTTTTCATATTTTTCATTCATATCTTAAATCTCTCTCTCTCTCTCTCTCTGAACGATGTTATGTAACTTGCAGTACGTAGATGTAGGATTATCTAAAGGGGTCAGTGTGTATGAGACTAGTAGTACCATACTAGAGAAGTTATCTCAAACCTTTATCTGGTGATGGAGCTGTGTATCTACAATGAATTTGAAATTGTGATGTAAAGTTTTTTTTTTTTAATAACCCAGGTATCTTAACTTTTCATTTATTCCGACTGTTCCAGCATGTCCAATTGGAACTGGCGAGGAAGGTCCTGGAGGCCAAAGGAAACCATATTAACTCCACAGTGGCCGTGATGACTGATCTTGTGGATGGTTGCAATATAGAGATTAGTGGAGGGTTGTGTTCTTAATTATTATTATTTTTACACCACTCTTAATTTTCTTATCATGGATCATTCACAATAGCTCCATAACTAAATAGGAAATATACATGATTAGTTCGTACATACCAAAGTTTGATGAAAAGGCAATGAACAAAACAATATATAAAAAGATCCATTTCACAAGTGACTTAACTCTAATAATTTGCCTCACAAACCTTACTAATTAATATACCCATGTATCAGCTTATTTTTTGGTTAAAATCATGTATGGATTTCATAATTTTTTATATATACTTTGATGAAAACCCTAAAACTCTGAAGATCTTCACACAGAATCGATTCTTCCGAAGTCATTCACATTGTAAAACCCATTAGAAAAAAAACCAGAAAAACCTGCCGACATCTGAGACAAAAACATATCTTCACCATCCAACGGCTCAAAGTACTCATGACCCACCCGATCATCGAACGGCTCCTGCAGAAGAACACGTGGCGCAAGATTCTCCGACAGGGGAGGAGAAGGGCTGAGGTCGGAGACGGTGGAGGGGGAGAACACGGGCTCCGGTTGATCGACGGCGTCTTGGCCAGTGAGCTCTTGTACGAGCTCTCTAAACTTGGAAGCACAGGTTTTGACTTTCATGGGGTTTGATATGTAACGCACTTTGATGGCTTTGTTTGCTGAAGCCGTCTTCTTCTTTTGCTTTGATGGCTTTCTCGAAACAGGAGATGGGTTTCCCTGGTCTAAGCTTGCGGCGGCGAGAAAAGTAGATGAATCCATGTTGTGTTTCCGGTGAGAGAATCCAGATGAGTTTGTGTCTTTCTTTGGACAAACAGATGAGTTTGTGTCTTTTGTTTATCCTTTTAGTTAATATCTAGCTTCATATATATAATAAACATTTTTTTTTTCGTTTTTTTAATTTTTTTTTTTTTTTGCTTTTTGCTTTTTGAAAGGAGGGTGGAAATTAATAGGAAGGAGAAACGAAGCACGAGAGATTGTGGAGGAAAGGAAACAAACGAAATGAGTGACGGCGCGTGTACCTCACATGGATTCGGATAGGTGGAGGGCTCGAAATATCTACACTTGGATAGTCAATGTGATAATCCCACGGGAAGGAACATTGAGTGGTGATCAAGGCGATCAGGAGGCGGCTCATGGAGTGCTATCGTTGAAGGTCCTCCACGTATACACCGTTATCACAAGAAAAATGACGTTTTTTATGACATCACCGTATATCATTCGAGATGACGTCACGCGACCAGTCATTATAGTGGAAAATTTGATAATTTTTTTTTGCGGGGGAAAGCACCTCATCCGTGATTCGAGAAACTTTTATTTTTTCATTTTGTACAGGTTCGTTTGCCCTTCAATAGTCGAACAGATTCGACAGTAGGAGACACCATTATTTCTAAGTTTTTGACAGGTGGTTGTTTGATACATTGCATTGATCGTTTTTCACGTTAATAGTTTCTTTTGTTGTACTTGGAACCCACCCCACCTATTACTGTGTTTTAAATGTTTTAGATGAAAAAGCTCTGCGCTTTCAACTGTATAGCATACAGCTAGCTATAGATAGTACTCTTGCTCTAAGTTCTAACCACCATATATGTTGACTATATAGCAGATAGATGTAGATGATGCAACGAAAACATTTGTAAACAAGTTTAGTGTGACACTTTGAGCATGAAACACATGTGTGTTTAGATTGAACAGATAACACTAAACTATTTGTTGACAAAAAAACCTAAATTATTAATTTATGTTTAAATAACACATAAAACTACATTAAACTTAGTTAGATTTTGCCACCTATCAATTTGTTTTTAAGGATAAATATCCACCTTACATCATTTTCAGTGAAAGTTTTTTAAACCAAGATAAATTAAGTTTTGAATGACAACATGAGAGATAACTGCAATGTTTTTACCATTTATAATTTCTAAAATTATTTGTTATGTTTGATCTGCATTTTTCTAAAATTATTTTTCTAAAATTATTTGTTATGTTTTAAACCAAGATAAATTAAGTTTTGAATGACAACATGAGAGATAACTGCAATGTTTTTACCATTTATAATTTTTAAACATATTTGTTATGTTTGATCTGCATTATCTAATTGATCTTCATCATTTAAACTGTTTTATTATTCAATTTCAAATTCTAATTGCGGTATCAATAAAAATGAGGAGGAGGTTGTTCAAAATTTAAAAAAAAAAAGGAAGAAGAGGTGTGAGGGTCCAGGTGGGCAAGTGGGAAGAAAGCAAGTAGCATCAGTGTGGTCTCACTATCAATCTGTCCTTAATTAGTGTGGGGTCCTTAATCTCCATACATGAGTGATTATTTTTTAGTTAACGTATAAATTACGATGGAAATCTTTATAATAAGAGAATACAAATCAATTAAGCTTTCAAAAGTCAAATTACGTCACTTCCGAACAAGAAAAGTTATCAAAAGCTTACCTATTAGTCGGCTTCGAGAGGATATGATAAGCATCTTTAATAGATCTTGAAAAGAAAGTCAAGTCACGTGTACATAGACCCCTCTTTCCAGTTCCCCTGACAAATTTTATTAATTACCTACTTATCTCTTTGTCGAATAAAGTTGCAATAGGAGTATCACGAAAACTGTTTGCCCCAAAAAAAAGAGTATCACGAAATATATGTGTATATATGAGTTCATATAATTTCACCGACCAATAAAAATTTGTTATTCTGTATTTTTTTAAAGAAACACAATAATTATTAAATTATATTATATTTTTATAAAACTAAAAATAAATAAGAATAGTAGTTAACAAGAAAACGAATTTTTAAAACATAATTTTGACGCCGTCAGCAAAATACTATATCCTAAACCTTAAATCTTAAATTCTTAACCATTGGCTAAACTCTAAACCTTTAGAAAAACCCTAATCTCTTGGATAAATCATAAATTATAAATCTTAAACCCTAAATTCTAAACCATAAACCCTAAATCCTAAATCCTAAACTCTAAACCCTAAATCCTAAATCTTTAACCTTAAATTCTTGGATAAACCATAAATCCTATATATTTTAGGATTTAGAGTTTAGGTTTAAAAATTTAGGATTTTAGGATTTAAGTCTAGGTTTAGAGTTTTGCTGATGGTGTTAAAATATATATATTTTAAATAAAATTTCTTTTCGACAACTATTATTATTTTTATTTTAAATACGTAATATAATTTGACAATTAATTTATTTACTTTAAAAATACATAATAAAGTATAACGAATATATATTAGTTGGTGAACCTATATATTCACTCTAAAGATTAAACCCAAAAAAAATCTATATATATATATATATATATATATATATATATATATATATATATATATCTTCTTCGCCTTCGCGTATTTGTTTATTTTCTTCACAATTACTTAATTAGTATTTAATTACATAATCCAACTCCATATTGTTTATTCTATCAAGGTATTCATAGTTCTCCAGAATATAAAGTAAGTATTTATATATTTTCATGACAAATAAGAAATTTGAACATATTTGAGCTCGATCTGATAAGTTTTTTCAATCTTATAAAAGTTTGACATACATAGTTTTAGTTATAGCTTAATCTACAGAAGACTCAAAGTGATACTACCTTTGAAGTGTTGAACTAACATTAATTCATGGGTCTTTTATTTTTTTTAAAGCATTAATTCATGGGTCTTTTATTTTTTTTAAAGCATTAATTCATGGGTCTTACAAAACTTGTAATAAAGTGTCACCTTGATATTATACGTGGTGAAATCTAAGAGGACAGTGAGCACGTGTGTTGACTTCCAAAGTAAACGTCCCAAAAGACTTTTGTGTTCCTTGTGGAAAAATGGTGTTAGTTCTTTTTCTTTTCCGTTCGGTGTAATAAGTTGGATCATATCAAACTACAAAATGATAAGATAAAAGTGTCCACATTCGACGTAGATTTTTTAAAAAAGAAAGTTGCAGAAACTGGTGGAACAAAGTTGAATTTCTAAAAATCAACATCGTACTATACTAGCATTATTATTACAACCATGCATACGCGATCGTTATGACGTAATTTAGAACTGTTAAAATTTCGGGTACGGAGGGGTTTTACAAAAATATATCCCAAAACAATGAGTCTTTGACCATATATTAAAATACCGATTGTTAGTCGTTATAAAAAAAATACCGATTGTTAGTTCACATCCCTCAATTTTATTTTATTTTACCAAAATCATGTTACGAAAATAATATCTATCCATTTTATACATCGTCCAAGATGTTTTTTTTTGCATAGTTGTGTTTTAGCTCATAGTTATTTGCCAATGACATTGGATAAATGCCAATGGTAGATGGATGGACAAATCTATCTTGTTAAAATAGAAACATTCTGTTGGACCTAACATTTATTTTGTAAGTTTTTAAATTAAATACACTTTTATATTTTATAGTTAAATCTACATTAAATCACTAATGTTTCTTTCTTTATACTACTATCCATGTTTCCAAACAATATACTTATTTCTTTATACTACTATCAATGTTTCCAAACAATATATTTTTTATACTACTATTAATGTTTCCAAACAATACAATAATTAATCTTATTTATTTTATATCTATCATTTTCTCTTTAAAATTTTGTAGAAATGTCATAATTTCATAAATTGCAAAATAATGAACTTTAAAATTTGGATTATAAGATTACAAATTATGAAACTATTACAATTTAAATCCAATTAGATTACATATCGGTCATCCATCAGTTCAATCGGTTAGTCTCGGGTTTTACTGATTTTTTTAATATGAATATTTTAGAAACCTAAATTGAATTGTCAGATCTCCGGATTAACCGGCATAATCACAATCGGGTTGAATTTAAAAACACTGATTTAAATGCAAAAATATTTTAAATACACACTCTTTAAAAATTACCAAAATATTTGTTAAGTTATTAGTGAATTTTTTTATCGTAAAATATTCCGCGCTTCCAAAGCGCGGATCAAAATCTAGTGTTAGTTATATGACAATTCATCGTTGAAAGATTTATCACGCCGGTCCAAATGCAAGCTTGTCGAGTATTAAGAGGCCAATGAAAGAGAAAATTAAGAGTTTTACAGTAAATGTACTGACCGCAATCTAATTACTACTCCATCCCTCCGCTACACAAGACTGTTATGAAAAGCACTTCCGGCCGCAATCTAACCAGTACAAAAGCTAGATTACCCCCCCACACTTCAAATCGAAAGATGGCCAAAGATTTCTTCTATGATTGCTATTGATCTCTTGTTTGACAATTTTGCAGAGCGGGTCCCGAATTTTGGGAAAATGTTCTAAATAGTTTAGTAAAAATTTATTTTACCAAAAGAAACTTTATATAGACTTTCTTTTACAAAATTGGGGGTTATATATGTAACTTTTTCTTGAATTTTTGGAAGTTATAAAATAATGCATCAGCAGTATATGCTTAGGATCGGACCGGACCGGAACAAGGTGTGCATTTTACCTGGTATCTAAGCTTAGGGTAGACAAAAAAACCGAATTGAACCAAGTCAAATCGAACCAATCGAACCGAACATAGTCAAAACCGAACCAAACTAGTTATGATTTATTTCGGTTGGAAAAATTCTAAAACCGAATTAACCAAACCTAACCGAAACCAAATTCACAAAATAACTGAAGTGTCACTCTTATTACATAATATTTATATTAGGTTCAAAGACAATAATCCAAAATAAGTAAATTACACTTTAATGTTTGGTTTTACGTTTAAACACAAATAAATTATTGTTTTAGTTATATATTGAATTTAGTTCACATAATTTATTTATTTTATTGCTACCAACATGATGACTTTATGACCATGCGTTGATGTTTCAAAACATGATTTCTCTTAAAAGAACTAAACTAAATAAATCCGATTAAATCGAACCGAAACACAAATCGAACTGAATACAAACCGAACCGAAACCGAAACCGATCCAAACCAAACTAAATATGGTTTACTTCAACTGAGAAATTTCTAGAACCATATTAACTAAAGCAAACCGAACCCGGACCGAACCGATAAAATAACCGAAGTGCCCACCCCTATCTAAACCCGTATCCGAATCCGATCCAAAAAAATTGAACCGAAATAGCAAAATATCAGAACATGTATTAATTCACAAGATATTGGATATTCAAACCCGGAGAAGTAATATCCGAATCTGTTCCCGACCCGAATGGATATCTGAAGATAACCAAACATATGTATACTTACCTTTATATTTCTTGTTTACATCTTTCATTTTATTTAAAATATTTATATTAGTGTTACACAACTCTTAAGATCATATAATATACATATAATTACGGAGAAAGTGATTTGATACTCACTTAAAATGAATATCAAGTTTTGGTTTATGTATTAACAAAATATACATCCAAATTTTAAAAAACAGTAGCCAAATTAATATATATTTATTTTTGAAATGTTATCTCCAAATCTATTAATCATTCGATTTATTAAAAACAAAAAAAAAACAGTTAAGAAAACTAATTTTTTAAAATACATGAAACTTAAAAAATGAAAAAGTTAAATTTTTTCCCTGCCCGAAATACATAAATACCCGAACGGATTTTATATTCCTATGTCGAAATATCCGAAGATCCCAAATACCCGATCGGAACCTAAACTCCCACCCCTGCGCAGGTCTGTCTTAAGCTGTGAAAAGACGATTCTCTTTAGTTGATAAGCAAGAAAAAACTTCGTTATTTAAAAGTCAGCCCACTGGACTGAAAAATCAAAAGCATTATACTACTAAATGGGCTTTTCTTGGTCCATTAAGCCTCACCGCCTCATCGAGGGAGAAATATGTTTTCCTTCATCGAACCCTAACTTTTGCCCTTTTCCCAGGAAAATGAATTAGATACTTCGTAGAGATTAATTGAAGATTCGTCCAATCATCCCTCAATCATTTGATCAGCTCATCTTCTTCGTTTCTCAATTCGATCTCTTTATCTCGTGATTTACTGGAGAACTCCACGACTGGTGGAATTTCGCGAACTTACTTTCGAGTTTCGATTATAAGGTTCATTTACAATCACCTATCTTGCACACCATATACGATTGTGATTACATTTGCTTACGTTGCTTTCTAAAATCCAATCAGTTTTTTTTTTATTTTTTTTTGCTTTAGCTGTCAAATTCTATGGACACCGAACTGAACTCACCGCCGCATGATGGTGGTGATTCCGCAGCCGCTTTTAAAAAGCCTTCCAACGACGGCTCTGGCAGAAAGTATCGCCGTCGAGCTTTAGCTGAAGATGGCTCATCTTCATCCGATGGTTAGTCCACTTACCGTCTCACCTCTCATTATCGTATCTGATTGGTTATATCATTTTTTTTTATTGGTTGTGTATTGTGCACCTTAGTGGTTGCCTGTTTCAGAGCTAGGGATTTAAATTCTCTAGTCATTGAAGAGTGTGGCTTAGTCCTATCCATAGTTGAGTTTAGAACTGTTGATTCTTTTTGTGTTATAGGAAGTCCTGAACGTGATCATATCCCTAATCCAAAGCATTCTAGGGAAGATGTTAGGAAAGTCTCTGAGCCGGTTCATGCCAGGAGAGAAGGTAGGCGGGAATCAGATGATCGCGGTCGTTATGGTAGAGGTGGTGTTGATTCACATAGACATGATAGGCACTCTAGGGATGATGATCACTACAGATCTAAGCGCGATGAGTATTATAGACATGAGAGGGATGCACCTAGATCGAGCCGTGATTCAAGGGGTGACCATAGGAGAGCAGAGACTGAACATAGCAGGTTGAGAAATTCAGACAGACATTCCCGTGATAGAGCGGCGTCTGGTAGGAGACACACAGACTCCAGGGCGGAGGATAAAGAGAAGGATTATGTGAAAAGAGGTTCGCGCTGGACTTTTGGTGAATCCCGTGATGAGAAGGAACTTGAGATTAACAAGGAGAAGGATGTTCATGCCAAATCCCCAAGAGACCGTCCTGATGGTGCAACTGAGAACCGAGATACTCATTCCAAGAAACTGAAGGGGTTCGTTGCAGAGAAGTTTACCCATGGCAATACTAATGGTACGACTTTTTTCGTTTCTCTTGTTTTCAAAGTACTTTCGTATCTGTGTTTTGTAGCTCCATACTCTAAGTTATAGTAAATGCAGCAGAAGAGAAACACACGTCGAGGTTTAAGCCAGCCCTCGGTGCTGGGAATCAGGGTTTGTCATTGCAATCTCATTCAAAAGAAGCTGAGGCTTCTGGTGATGTCGATGCTGCAAAAGTTGCAGCTATGCAGGCTGCTGAATTAGGTACTCTTTGAAACTCAAGTTTTTTCTCTTTGTCTCTTTGCAGCTAATGATTTCTCGCTTTTTTTGTATACAAATGATCTTAACATCTGAAAGATTTGAATGGACTCGCGCTTTTATCATGGAGTATATTGTTCCTGTTGATAGTCTAGTCGCGTCTACTTTGCTTAGTTCATACCTAACTGTTTCCTTTTGTGGTGAATCCAGTGAATAAAAACCTTGTTGGAACGGGTTATCTGACCACAGATCAAAAGAAGAAGTTACTGTGGGGAAAGAAGAAAAGCACGGCTGCAGAAGAGGTATTCTATTGACTCTTGGATACGTAAATCTACTTATTATATAGACCCTTTATTTATTGTATATTTTCCTTCGAACCAGACTGCTCATCGTTGGGATAGTGCACTAGTTGGTGACCGGGAACGACAAGAAAAGTTCAACAAACTTATGGTAAATCTCATCCATCCTTCCTCAATAAATTGTTTTCTACATCGCTAATGATCATCACCAAGAATAGCAAAGCTTAGTTCTCATATTATAAAAACTTAGTTGTGTATAAAGGAATACTAACACATTTTTCCAGAGTCTGAGGTTGCGTTGGTGCATCATTGTAGGGTGTGAAAGGAAGTGTAGTAAACCAAGAGCAGAACCCGAACGAAGTCCAAGTCGAGAAGCAGAACGAGTTGCAGAAGGATCTAGAGAAGCAGTATACTGCAGGATTAAGGAGGAGAGACGGACGTACGGTAGGGTTAGGTCTTTGAACCTGTTTGATAAATTATCTTCAGACTCTTGTTTCTTTGTCTATCTAAAGTCTCTTGTAGTGTCTCCTTTTTGTACTCTACTACTGCACATGTCAAAGCCCTTAATAACGGTGAACTCCATGTGTGTAAGAAAACCATGGTTGAGACCATCTGAGTTTGATTCCGACTTATGTAGAGAGTAGAGAGAGTAGTGATCTTTGTTAGGGAGAAAGTCTCGAGTTATCTTTTAGTTGAGATGAGTCTTTGCTACGTAAGACTAGAGTCATGAGTTCAAAGTATGAAAGATACAATTAATAGGTTACGAGTTATACGATCTGATTAATGAAGTTTAAATTGAAATAATAATTTAAAAAAAGGAAAAGAAATTCGAACTTATTTGTAATACAACAATCGTTGGCGCTACAATTTGGCATTTAGATTATTTATTTATAGCACCGGGCCAGATTGGGCCAACCCTATAGAAAAGCTTCTGGACCATTCTCTTGATATCATTTTGCTTTTAACTTTTTGGTCATTTTTGTTATTCTCCAAATAATTATATAAAATTTCTGAATTCGAAATTATTGAATTGAATTTTCTGCAAACACACATCCTTCTTAGAAGAGTAGATCAAAAGGTTGTTGTTGTTGACCCGATCTCGGAATCGAGATTGATCTGTGACGAGTCTGCTCACCGATTGTTTCTTCAGTCGCCTTCTCTTCTTCACCCAGGCGAAGATGAACGGCGGTCCCTCCGGTTTCCGTACGTATCACAACCACCCCGTCCTCTCTCGCTTGCTCATTTTCTTCTCTACGATTCGTGCCGTTTCCTGATTTTCTGTTTGAGTAATTGAAATTTTTATCTGACTTCGCAGATAATGCTCCGGTAACAAAAGCCTTCGTCATCACGAGCGCTCTTTTCACCGTCTTCTTCGGGATCCAGGGCCGTTCCTCCAAGCTCGGTTTGTCTTACCAGGTTCTCGCATTTGCTTTAATGTGTTATGAATTTCTCACTCGTTTATAGGTCCTTTGTATGGATTTTACTTGTAGAACTATCAAAAGTAGACTGGGTTTAGCCAATTTGTAGTTTGTAATCGCATTCATTCATCTGTACAATACAATCTTGGAATCGTGCCATCAGCATTTATGAGAGCGTCTACTTTGTATCTTGTAAGCTGTATGGTGCTCAAGTGTTTTAAGTAGTTCAATAGCTTGCAATCTGATCATCTATTTGTCTTTGCCAGTGACCTTGCACCTGAAAATAATGCTTGATTCTAGCTTTACGCAAATTGCTATGCAAATCTAATATCTCAAAGTCCAATGTGTTTTTTTCTTTACAAGCTTTTTAAAAATTTGCAGGATGTTTTTGAGAAGTTTCGAATATGGAAGCTAATCATGTCGACTTTTGCCTTCTCCTCCACACCAGAATTGATGTTCGGATTGTATTTGCTCTACTACTTTCGTGTTTTTGAGAGACAGATTGGCTCAAATAAGTACTCGGTAAGTGAAAAATCTTGTTGCTAGGCTCTCTTTTTCTTGGGTAGAATTATATCCTCGTGCCTTTTCTGTTTCTTATTCCGCTCGGAAAATTGATAACTAAATTAGGTTGACTGGTGATCATTGGTTTGAGGGTTACGAAAGGTTAATTAGATTGTCATTCCTTCTGCAGGTGTTTATATTGTTCTCAGGGACTTTGTCACTTCTATTAGAGATCGTTTTGTTATCACTGCTTAAAGGTACCCATCATTCTGTTTCAACACAGCCTGAGTCTGCCTCTTTATTCGTTAGGATTTGCAACAGTGCAGGCTACTCTATAGATTGTAGCCCTTGGTTCGATAGCATTAGCTTTGTTACCATTTGTACGAAAATTATGGAGGGAAAAAATGCACGAGGAATGATTGTGGTTCTCTATATGAGAGCATATGAATTATTATTAGATTAAGACAGCGTGATGCGTGATGAACTTTATTGGTTTCAATATCCATCCGTTTAATTTCGTCGCTCAAACTATCATGAACTTCTTGTACACTGGACATCTCTTGTTCCATGATTTGGATTATGTGTTTCTGTTCGTGGGTCGCTTCTGCTTTGGATTTTATACATGTGTAGAACTTAACTTCAATAAGGAATGTGATGTACCTTAGTATCATTTGTTATGGTAACAATCTATTGTTTCTTTACACAGATACCACAGCGAATTTACTTACCTCTGGACCATACGGCCTGATATTTGCTTCGTTTATACCCTTCTACTTGGACATCCCAGTTTCAACAAGGTTTCGCGTATTTGGTGTCAACTTCTCCGATAAGTCATTCATATACCTTGCAGGAGTCCAGGTAAACAACACTATTGGTTTCACTGTTTGATTCTTGCTGTGTCCTTAGTCTTAGATGATGATACACTCGTTTTTTAATTCATTTTGTAGCTTCTACTATCCTCTTGGAAAAGATCCATCTTTCCTGGAGTTTGCGGCATAATTGCTGGTTCCCTGTATCGTTTGAACATCCTCGGCATCCGAAAGGCCAAGGTTATACCTTTCTAATCTTCTTTGTAGAAACAAACGCATCATTATCTATCTCTCTGTCGGATCGTTGGCTTCTTAACATTTATTGTATGTTTGATGAACACATCACAGTTCCCCGAGTTTGTTGCTTCGTTCTTTTCAAGGCTTTCTTTGCCGTCCTTCAGTAGCGCTTCTCCTCCAGCACCAAGCAGAAACATCGTTGGGACTATATCACCCAACACAGTTCGCCGAGCAGAGGCAAAACTCCTTTCTTTTCTTAGTAACATCTGTTTTATTAGCCGAACTTTTTAAGTGTTATCTGAAACTCCTCTTTCTTTACAGAGATCTCAGCCAGCTCCAATGGCGTCAAGTGTGGATCCATCCGAAGAAGCCATAGCTACATTGGTATCAATGGGTTTCGATAGAAACGCTGCGAGACAGGCACTCGTGCACGCCAGAAATGATGTCAACGCCGCCACAAACATCCTTCTCGAAGCACAGTCTCACTAATTCAATCTGTATCAGAAAACACGGGAGTTCCTTTGTTGCTGTTGATCAACCTCGGAGCCAAAATGTCTCACTGTATATGAGCACACTAAAGACCTTACCAACTTTCTCTCTTTCCATTTCTAGTGTAGGATGAGTTGCATAGGTTTATGTAGCACAGATTTGCGGGTTAAGAGAAACACTGAGAAATTACCTATTTGAAACTTCGAAAACATTACAAATCTTATTACATCTGTTCTCACAGAACACATTCTATACATTAGCCACCTGGAAACTACAGTGACTGTTTGGGGCACAACACACTTTAGCTTGCTGTTTCTTTCTTTTCGTCCATGGTATACACAGGTATCTCCCAGTTCTTGTTCTTTTTGGGATCATCAGTCAAGGTGAGATCTGTTTCGTACTCTCTAAACGTTTTGAAGAATGTTTTGGCTCCCATCATCACCAGTCTCTCCACCATGAACAACTGGTAATTATTCTTGATTATAGGATCCAAAATATCACTAAAATTCGATGAGTAAGCCAGTTTGTACCTGCGATATAAGCAAATCCAACAACATTTCACAAGTGAGTGTTTGATGTTCGTTGAAGAAGACTTTCCAATGATGTAAGAAGAAGAGTATTCATCCTTACCTGACGGCCAGAGGAGAGAAGAATCCAGGCGTTCTCTCATTAGAACCAATAAAAAGAGTCTTCCCCGGTGGGATCAGCTTCTCTATCCTGTGAAGGATAAACTCGGGTCGTGTATCTCTGTCTAGATGAGGAAACTGAATCCTTTCAACTCCAAACCTGTCTTTTCTTGTTTTCAGTTTATCCCCACGGCGAACATGGATTGCATCATAATCACCTAGTTGTGTTTTTATCTGCAACAACACCCAATTACTTACTCAACCTTAAAATGTTTCCACCTCAAGATGCAGAGTAGTAAGCCACAATACCTTTTCTGCAGCGTCTCTCAACTCTGAAGCTGCCATATTTGGGAGAAAAGAATAAGGAAGCATGACGGCGCTACGATTGCCTCTATCTTTGCACTCAACGAACCTAAACCCAAGTTATCACCAATCTCAAAGGGAGTTAAAAGGGGACTACAAATAGAGTTTAGAAGAAGTGATTACTACCATGCAAGAGGACTTGCGGTTCGGTTAATGATCAATAGATTTGAGTAGTGACTCTCTGTTAGCCTCTGGCGACTGACTCCATGAACATGCGCAATCCCTCTTTCTTCCAACTTCATACTTGTGGATAGAACAAGATGCCATGTTTTAGAGTCGTCCAATATCACAGGTATCTTCTCAGATATGAGATCAATATCATACAAGGAGTCCATTGCACAAGAGCTCCCTACCCAACTAAGAAACAATAAAATTCCAAATGTGACATTCGCATTAAAAGATACAGATACTAAAAAAAGAAAATGAAAATGCATTCAGAGAACTCACCCTTCCTCTGTAGTTTTGTTATCAGCTCTATCGAGTATACCTTTCTTGTTATGTATTGGATTGATGCACATCCCAGAAGGCATTACAAAGGTCCTGCAGCACAGACAAAAAAGAAACATAGTATGGAAAGATTCTATAAAAAGCATTATAAAAATCATATTGAAATCACCTGTTGAGAAACATGGCTTCTTCAAGTGCACACCTCAGGCTAGATTCCTGATGACCCAACCCTGCACAAGTCTCGCAGTTTTTTCCAGGACAATCGATTCTGTTTCCCCAGTACAAGTATTTTTCTGAAAGCGTGTGCTCTCTCTTTCCCCGAGGAGATCTCACGAAATAATCGATTAGAGTTTGTTGATACGGCAAACCCATTTTTCCGGTAGAGATCACTGAAGAGAGGAGGAGGAGACATGCGAAGATAACTATGCATAACAGAACAAGACGCTGAGATCTAGAAGTGGGTTTGGTTCGCTGAGCTTTGCTCATTGTCGCCATGTTAAGTGTTCAAAGAGTGAAACAAGAGATGGCTCAGATAATGCTTTCCGGGTTTGCCGGCCATTAAAAGACTGCTCCTCGAGCTCTCGACACGTAAAGTTTGCCGCACAACAACGCCTGAGCAAACCGGTTCATCAAACCAAACCGAACTGAAATTCGTTTTTTGGCAATAAACTTGGTTCAGCTGATAAGCCAAGATCTAGTGTACATGGATGATTGATCTATCTAGTGGTAAGCTTCTTCATTTGTCTGAATCATTACATTCTTCTTAGGATCCAAGTATCTTATGTTGAATTCTACATTTGGAGCTGAGTATAGTGAATGTGCGTATCCAACTTCTTATACTTTACTAGAATTAACAAGAAACCACGAAACTAGACGAAGTTACACAACTTACAAAACAAAACAAAAGACAAGACTTCAGACACAAAGCATTAAAGAGATAGCATTTGGTCTTAAACCACCAGAAAACAGAACCGAGTCCCATGAATAAAAATTTAAGAACATACATAAGTAAATATAAGAATTACATAAAAGAGTTTTAGTAAGAGAGAGAGAGAGGCAAACCAAAACCAAAACCACATCACTTAGCCATCATGACCTTAACAAACTCCTCATAGTTAATCTGACCATCACCATCAACATCAGCTTCCTTGATCATCTCATCGACCTCTTCATCCGTGAGCTTCTCGCCTAAGTTTGTCATCACGTGACGGAGCTCAGCAGCCGAGATGAAACCGTTCTGGTCCTTGTCGAAAACACGGAAAGCTTCCTTGAGCTCTTCCTCGGAGTCGGTGTCCTTCATCTTACGAGCCATGAGGTTCAAGAACTCGGGGAAATCGATGGTGCCGTTACCGTCAGCGTCAACTTCGTTGATCATGTCTTGGAGCTCTGCTTCGGTTGGGTTCTGTCCTAGAGAACGCATCACAGTTCCTAGCTCCTTGGTGGTAATGCAACCTGCAAGGCAACCAAAGTGATCGTCCATCATAAAAAATAAGGTTTTCATTTTTTTCCTAAACGACGTCGTTGCTCTATAAAGCAGACAACACGCGTCTTATCTAGATCCAAACATTCTCTTTATTTTTTTATATTTTTTTTAACGGATTCACAAACACGATTGAATCCAGAAACAGAATCTAAAGGATACAACCTAGAGAGAGATTCACGAATCAGAGATCCGTAACATCTACATCGATATAAGAACAATAACAGAATCAGTTGAAGCCAGATGATGTTCACATGTTAGCAAAGTCCTATGCGTTTCATCGCAAACGTACCGTCACCATCTTTGTCGAATAAGCTGAAGGCTTCCTTGAACTCGGAGATCTGATCGTCGGTGAGCTGATCCGCCATTGTTCCTTTTCTCTTCGTTAACCTGTAGATTCCTTTTTTTTTTGTGTGTGTTTGATCTCAAAATGGAGAATCGGGAGGAGGAGGAGGAAGAAGAAGAAGAGAGTCACAGCGAGGAAACGAGAGAGAAACCGTATTTATCGGATAGCTTAAGCTATTAACGACTTTTATTCCGACCCGGGTGGGAGTCGGGTCTTGTTTTATTAACCGAAATTGTAATCACTATTATACCCTCGCTTTTCTAATGATTTACATTAATGCCAATTGACAATGATTTTCTTCGAAACCGCCACTAAACAATTTGAGTTGGGGTGCTAAATATGACATAAACTATTGATCAATGCTAAATACAATCCGAACGATTATATGGCACATCAACAAATTGGGGTGTAAATAATTTACAAAATCAACGTTACATTTTTTCTAATGTTTATCAGTTAATATATAGAAGGTTAATCCAAGAAAAATTGAAAATATTCACTGCAAAACGTATTATCGGTGAAAACTGGCGTGACTAAGACATACAAAGAACCTCAAAGATCGATCGCATCAGAACACTAATCTTCTTCTACATGCGTCGAGCGGGAGTGAGTTGGTACTTCCACGTCTGATATGTCCACGTCCACTTCCTCGTCCGTAACAATTAGCAGAATCCACAGTCAACTTATGACACTCTTCATCGTCGTAGTCGGAGAATGAGGATAGCTCGTGAACGGTCTCCGAAATCAAATCCCGACAGATATGGTCATGAAGTGCCAAACCGATCTTAGCCAGTTCTCTTCGTTGACCAGATGCTACGTCCTCACAAACCTGGTTCACGCTCTCCATCAAGCTGCGTCTTACCTTCTGCACCATAGTTGGCATCGTGTCACGTGACTCTGTCGTTGCTTTGTTGGAAATGACATCGTGCATGGCGTAATGGTCGCCGTCGGGTCTAGTGATTAGATTAATGTGGTTGACTTTGTAGGTTGTGTTGTCTTTGTACTCGGGATCGTTCATCATCGTCGACAACATTGTTGTGTCAGTGTCCGTTTCGTGTAGTGTCGACTTCGTGTTCTTATTGTTTTGCGTCCCCACGACGGCCTCTCCTACCACTGTTAATTAAGCAAATAAAATAATTTTATACGACAACCTGTGTTTATAAGTACTGTATATTATCCATTTTATCATTAGAGTTATCAGAACGAAAAAAAATATCATTGTAAATCATCTTTAGTTGTCAAAAAAAAACACCATTCTTGTATACACCTAGGGTCTTATTAATTTTTCTTATTTTAAATAAAAATAATACCAAGCATATACCTATATTATAAAGTTGGATTTCATCCATAACTTTTTTTAAAAACATTATTAAACCCTTTTGTTTTAAAATACCACAAATTCTGTAACAATATTATACAAAATTGTTTTATTCTAACAACATAGGTATATACAATTCATGCTATGTATAATCATTTTGCTTAAAAAGTGATACTTGATTTGGTACCATCAAAAACAATTTGTGGGTCAGAATCAGTAATAAATAAATACTAGTTTTTGACCCGCTCGACCGAGCGGGTGTAATTTTTTATTTTTCTATCATTGTTTGTCCTAAATATTATACACAATTTGCAATTAATATGTGTACTAATATAAAATTTTGAGAAATAACAATGTGTTTAACTGCATTGAATATTTTTTTCGTTTTATAGTAAATTGTATGATCGATATTTATTGGACATCATATAAATAAATCTAACATTTGTATAATTAGACTTATGTGTAAAATATCTAGAAATTAAATTTCCTGAATTAAAAGTAGAAAAATAGACAAATATGAATTAGTATGGTATTAAAAATTGATACATTAATTATAACATTTGTAATAAAATAAAAATATTAGGCAATTTATTTCATAGAATATTCGATTTGTATGGTTGTATCCATAATTTTCAAAATATAGAAAATGTATGTATTATGAAAATATTATTTAAATCACGTTAGGAAAGATCATAACTGCCTTGGCCGATTGTACATGTCTTTTTTTGTCATCAACATAAAAACAAACTCAAACTGACTCTGTAAACCACACTTGAAGATCTGCATCCATGTGAACGATGAAAGACGTTGTTTCCTGACAGTACGTGCTAGACTGTCCGCACCAGTTGTACATGTCAAATTAATTGATTAATGAGTATAATTTTTAATTTTATTTTTTTTTTGGTTAGCAATATTTTCAAAAAAGAAGAGATCTTTTTTTTGAAAATTTTAATTAGTTAAATAGCTAGAAATGTGATCTAAAAATCTGTAATAAGTATTTATTTGTATAAGTGATAATATATATTTTTTAATTTACCCGATTGAATAGTTGTTTAATATAACATTTTCTAAACAAAATAATTTATAGTTTATATTGAGTAATTTTATATTGATATACAATGAATTAGGATTTTTGTGGTTAAGTTTTACATTCAGCTGAATTTTGTATCTATCAAATAAATTGATTTTAGTTGCAAAAAAAAAATTGCATACCAGCGTAACCGAGGAAAATTTGCAAGGAAACATATGTGGGATCTAAATGTTATACACTTACCGAGGTATTATTATTATCTTAGGTTTAGTAGGTTTTGTTATGAGATATAAAGTCTACGCTGGTTTAGGCTGGTCAAATTTAATTTATTTAACTAATTAGATGGTCTAGCGAATTCAGGGTTTAGCGAATTTGTGATCAAACGAATTAACGGGTACAAAAGTATCAAAACAACAGTGTTTTATATCAATGGCATGAGAAGGTAATTATTGAGAAAAACTTAGGGATAAGCACAAAATGTACTTCAGTTTTAATAGTTTAGATAATGGGTGGGGGCCTAAATAATTAGAAAGGAAAAGTGGGCTTCATGAATAAAGATGCCTCTTTTGCTAAAAGCTGCTAATTCCTTCCTTCATCATTTGTCTAACATGCCTCTTTCTCTACTCTCTTTTGCACTTTAATTAGGCATAAATTGATGCTAGATTAGACTGAGACTAAACTTCACCATTGATTATTCCCCCACCTTTTTGACTTAATTACTACCAGATTAAACATTATCCTTAATGCCAAATTGCCAACAAACTCTGAAGTGAACTCAACTAATGACAAATGTGACCTCATATCAAATGACACATTACATTCATGCATGGAATCGTTACATAAACTTACATTTATCTATCTTCTACTAATAATTAAGATAATATGATGAGACTGTTTTCCACTATTGGACATACTTAATAATCTCACCACCAACCAAAGAGACAAAACTCTTTGGTCTTTCTATTCTGTCATCACTATTTGTTGCTGCTTTAACATACACAATGTTCTCTTAATGTTACTAACTAGAGTTTGTGTTCACATTTGAAAATAAGTTGAGTTTCATTTTGTGATTAGTAAAGTGTGATCATACCAGTGCCGGAGACTTTGTAATTATCACGCGCCAACGTCTCCGGTAAAACCTTCTTTTGAAGAAGGTAAGTTGTTTTGAGGACGTCGATGGTTCTCCTGAGCTCCTCTAAGTCCCGGTCACATTTCTCTAACGCTCCGACAAGACTCACCCTCGCAGCTTCGTCCTCCACTACTCCTTCGTTGCTTGGAAGCAGCGGCTCCACGGTTCCTAAGCCGTTTGATGTATCTTCTGGTGGAGAGGCGTAGACGACGGTTGTTTGCTCTTGTTTCTTAGTTCCTAAGGTGATAGATTTGCGGCGGTTGGAGGAGAAGTTGAAGGTGCAGAGGAAGAAGTTGAAGAATCCGGGGAGGCAGCCGGAGGATACGGCGGAGGAGTTTGAGTTTCTTCGAGGAGGGTTATGGTTCTCCCGCCATGAAGATGAAGGAGAAAGCAAGTTCTCTCGTTTACTCTTCTTCTTCATAGTCCCTTCTTTGTGTTTTTTTCTGACCTCTTTATTTTTCTCTATAGCTGGAAACCTAAAATTCCCATTTACTCGATATTGTTTTTTATACATCCCAACGGTAAAATTAAAATATTATTCCATTTTGTGATTTAGGTTCTGCTTTTCTTTATTATTTTTTCTTTTCACTTTTATTTTACGTTTTTCAACTTTGGTTGGTCCATTGGCACATGGCAAATACTGATGCTTTTACAATGCGAAATATCATGAGCTATAGACATCATAATGTCTTTTATCTTCATTCTTTTCAGTTTATTTAGTGGTTTACTAAGTTACTCTTTGTTTACATTCAAGTATCCAACTAAGTTCATTAAAGTGGTAATAAATAATGGCCTTAGCTTCTAAATTCAGTTTCTGTAGATAGTCTCTGTTGCTCTAAATATTTTAACATATAAAAGTAAAACAGTCCAGGAACGGTGAAGTAATTAACAAATGAATGAGTCAATCAGTTTGAACCTTAATCAAGTTGGCATTAGGAGCTTAGCACGACGCTCCATGAGAAACAAAGGGCATGATTATGAGTGTTCTTTAAGATTCATGTCCTTCTGCGTGCAGCATGCTGGTCAGAGTAGATATTTTTTATTGTTGTGTGGACTAAGTGGTGATATCTTTAATGGCCTACTGGTTTGAGACCTTAGATCAATTTGCATATTTGTAAGGGACAATTTATGTTTCTCACGGATCAGACTGATCTTATATTAATCCACTCGTGTAATAAAATTCTGCAAGTCCTGTAGTATCATGAAACATATCAATAGAACATTCGGAGTTTCAAGGTTATAACCATAGTAACAGTGACCATAGAAACAAAGCCTTTTCTATACAAATAAGAGCTCGAAAGAAAGAAAGAAACCGTAGAAGCTGATTACATAGGGAGAAGTGAATAATAAAGGCCAATGAAAATCCAAAAGAGGAAAACTAAACAAATTTGGACTAAAGATCTTTCCATACTTTGTAATCGCTAGTTGAGCTGTTGTGCAGATTACTGTCTTGGCAGCCAATTAAGAAAGTAGAACGCACAGGATCAACATTTACTATAGCATGTGCTGTGCCACGCGGACTAACCGCTACAGCCACTTCATCCTCTCCAATTAACACTTCCGCATAACCTTTTTCGACATTGTGATTCTCCAGCTGCACGGATTCATAAATAATGTCAGATCGATGAGTTTGGCTCATTTTGACCCGAAGGTAGTAAGGAAATGGAAAACCAAGGCGCAACCGTTAGAGACAGAGGATTAGACTATGTAAGACGATGAGCCCATTTTACCACATCACTAAACATCTACATATATTAATTCGTTGTTTTTTTATCAACCTAAGACGACGACTAGAGGTCCAGTCATCACTGATGAATGATGATATACTAATCCAATAGTCGCAACATCTTTATGATAAAGAGTGATTATCTTCTAATATACTGCAGGATCAAAGACCATATAAGCGAACCCGAACCATAGAAAGTATACTCTACGGTTAGTTCTAGAGACCCTACAAACTCCCAAAATACCAGTGTGCTCTTGCATATGTTCAATCCCTACTTATACTCAGGCATGGCAATATGCAATCTATGAACTCCCTCTCTTCGATCTTATTTAACAAGACATATCACTTCACTCCACTGAAGCATTTATTGCATACTCAGATAAACAAAAAAAAAGCAGATATATTCCTTCCTACCAAAGGTTTCAACAGGCTGTAATTCTTCCCAACTATGCTCTCTATCAATGACATGGATGACGGAGACTTACCCTGAACCTCGTCTTGGCTCCCCATAAGACGAACGTCTCGTTACAAGTATGGTGTCTGTGGTTTCCCCTCAATCCACCAGGCTTGATCTCACCAACATGAATGGACACACACGAGGCTGCTCCACCTGCAACACAAACCCCAAAAAAGAAAGAAAAAACCAAAGAATGTAAAATCTCCATCCACCTAGAAAACTCAACGATTAAGCAGTCACTCCAAAGATTATATCATTCACAGACATCAAGGGCTCAACTCTTCTCATTCATTCCTATCTATAAACTCTCTCCACTCATTGAAAGCTAATACAATGCTTCTAAAGATACTCAGAACTCTTTATCTTAATTAAGCTTAATGGTTTTCTCAGTCTCAATAAACTCAACCACACTATCCTGAGTAACTTCAATTGCAAACTAAACCGAAACGGAATCGGAATCAGTAGAGAGACGAACCGCGGAGCCGAGAGTCACGTGCAAGGGTGACTGGATCAAGCAACCATCCACGGTCGTCTTTTCTAATACGCGAAATCGACGCCGTATCGAACCGGACCAGATTAGCCTTATCGTCTTCGTCTAGGGCCTCGGAATCCTGATGATGATGACGACTCTTCACTGCCGATGATTTCGTATGGGAAGTAGACGAAGAGAGGTGAGAAGAGTGCTGTAACCTGAGAGTGATCCATGTGAGGAAGAGGAAGAAGGAGAGAAGCAGAGGAATCGCCTGAGGCTTCTTCAGTAGGTTGATCAACGGCGACAATCTGTGGTTCTCCGTCACTATCCTCCTAGGGTTCGCCATCTTCAGCTCTCAGAGCTCTGAGGAGTCGTTAATTTTATATAAAATTGTGGATTAGTTGAATTTAATTTTCAGATTAAAGTTATAACTGTTGATTTGGTGGGTTGGGCCAGCCCGTGCTATAGTGCAACACATGAGCGACTCATGAAAGTCCAGATAGCAAGCTATCTTAATGAGCTTTTACCTTACTAAATTCATTTAATATCGAGCGGGCCGATGGCCCACATATCAGATATCAAACTGATAAGAACAGATACTACACTTGATCTTTTAGCCAAAAGGCCGAGAAAGGTTTGAATTGTTTTGTGGGCTTTGCTTCTCTTTTATACTGCTGAGGTTTTACTAACGTATCTATCTTTTACCGATGTGGGAGCTTTTAAAAGGAGTTTAAGAACCGCCTCTGCTAAGGATAATCAATACGACGTCGAACCAGCACTATCTTCTTCTACGGTTAGTCTGAAGGTTTGGCTATCTGGTTCTTGTCAGAGATTTTTAAAGCACAGTCAGAAGATCTCAAATGCTTGCATAGCTATGTAAATTCATGAGATGTTTTGTGAGCTTGTGATATCTTTGAAAAAAGGAGTAGTGGGAGAAAATAACTCAGGGAATCAATGCTTATATTAAACGTATCCATCTGCAAAGATGCAACCAAATACATATAATGCTATATATACAGACTCTCTAGCACTGTTTGCTGGTGGGTTGCTTTGTGTAGATCGGAGGGTTTGATCTTTCCATGTCTTGCAGTGACCTGAGTTTAAGTCTTCACAAGTTTCATTGCATAAAAGGAGACACAGCTTGTCAAATTTTGCTGGTCACTGTCCATTCTTGAGCCAGGTTTCGGTTGTGTTTGTTGCTTTCAAGGTCTTGAGCTAAAACCTGTAAACGCAACCAAGAGTTTTTCACTGGAATCATCACTAGAGCTTAAAGATTTGCCCAAAACTGTGTCTAACTACATACTTGAATGAGTCTAGGAAAAGTCCAAGGGCGAGTCCGGTCTTCCAATAGTTAAACATGGTGATTATGCTCCGCATCTTGTTGATTAATGGAACGGATGCTCTGTACATTAAAGCTCCGATGCATTCGACTACAATGACAGCCAATGCAGCGGATAAAACATCCCAGTCTCCTGTTTGTCCTATAAACGTAGAGAAAGCAGTTGCAGAGTAGAATCCCACCAAGAGAAAGAGCAGTTTCTTGGGAAGATCTTTCTTTATCTCCTGAATTTTCACCATAAGCTTAGTTCTGAGATCTTGTATGGCTTTGAGTAGTCTTGGACGTGTGGAGCTTTTATTACTTGAAGAACCGGATGGTGGATCTGTTCGGCTCCCACCAACCGAGCTCCTGATTGTTGTCCATGACATTCTCCTGGAAAAATCCAAAAGACACAGGTAAAATAGGACATTAGAAAGCTAGTCATCATCAAATCAGATCTTCTTTAAGACACACATGAAAACAACAAGCTGAAGTGTGCAAAAGGGAATGCTTCTACATGAAATTTTGACACAAGCAAAAACTTAAGGACGTTACTACTCCTTAGTACAATAAAGCAACAAACCATGGCTTAGATATATTTCAGTATGATACAAGCAACAGGCTTGGAAACTTAAGGACCTTACTACTCCTTAGCACAATAAAGTAACAAACCATGGCTTTAGTTATGGTCTTCAAGTTAAGAACTGACCTTTGATGTCTGCCCAACAAAGGCCGTGTAGGACGAAGGAACCGACAAACAGAACAAAACTCGAAGCAAGCGGCAAGATAGAAAGCACCCTTGTCTCCAAAACTCCTCCTTGGCAAGAACTTACTTCCACAGCTAGGTAATGCCACGGTGATGGCAAATCCCATGAAACAGCTAGAAGAAATGTTGGTCTATCTGACCCACATGCAGCTACTTCCTAGACCACAAACTCTCAGCATATCAATTCCACAATCCAACCAAACATCAAATATCAGCTGATAAACAAAGAGACTCCCTGAAAGAAACGTCAAAACCATAGACGGAAAAGGAAACAAGAACCCCCCAAAGTGGATTCAAGAACATCAATAGGCTCAAAATCAACACATCAAAAGGTGCCACCATATACAATTCAGCTAGGCATTTACACAAACACCTTGTGCACAGCTCCATGAAAGCTTTGCCCAGTTACCTAAGTTCCTCAACGCCCATTAGTACTCTAAAATCAATCCTCAAAATCAATCATTTCCACATCCTACTGATTAAAAAAACCTAAATTTCAAAACCATATTACGATTTAAAAACAGCAGAAAGAAACGAGAATATAAAAATGGTACCAGCTAGTCATGGCTATGGACTCATGGGTGAAGGGTGAATGAAAATTAGAGGAAGAAGAAGTGTCTCACCGCTGAAATGAAACGGCAGTGTTTCGACAGGTATCGTCTGGGCTGCAACATGTAACTTAAGCCCAATAACAAAAGCCCATTAGCATTTATGCTGTCTATCGTCACGACCACATTTGCTTCAGGACAAGAAGAAGAAGATGCTAGCTTCTCTCGGGAGAAGATGGACGAGATTGCCAACGAGGAACCCAAAACCGACCTGGAAACTGGTCAATGGAAGAGGAGTAAGCTCCGGAGCGAAAACGATAGCTAAAGAGAGAGTAGACGCCGTCGTGATCGGTGCCGGAGTCGTGGGTTTAGCGGTGGCGCGTGAGCTCAGTCTCCGCGGAAGAGAAGTGCTTATCCTCGACGCCGCCTCATCGTTCGGCACAGTCACGAGTTCCCGCAACAGCGAGGTCATCCACGCCGGAATCTACTATCCTCCAAACTCTCTAAAGGTACAACCTTTCTATTTAAGGGTCGATCCAAAGTCCTATGAACTCCTCTAAAGGTACAATCTTTTGTGGACTTTTGATCAGGCCAAGTTTTGTGTAAGAGGAAGAGAGTTGCTGTATAGGTATTGCTCTGAACATGGAATCTCTCATAGGAAGATTGGTAAGCTTGTGGTTGCTACAGGATCCTCTGAGATACCGAAGCTGGATCTGTTGATGCATCTTGGAACTCAGAATGGAGTTTCGGGTTTGAGGATGTTGGAAGGTTTTGAGGCGATGAGGATGGAGCCGGGGCTTCGATGTGTTAAAGCGTTGCTCTCTCCTGAGTCTGGGATAGTGGATACACATTCCTTCATGCTATCTTTAGTGGTACTACTACTATGTCATCTCTTCTTTTGATATGTTAGGATCTTTAGGGTTTATTGGAGTTGGGGAAGAAGAGTTTTGACTTCATGGTTTGCAGACAGGGACAAGCAGAGAACAGTCGGGCGACGTTCTCATACAATACAGTGGTTTTAAGCGGTCGTGTTGAGGAAGGGAAGATGCATTTGTTTGTTGCGGGAACTGGATCGTTTGAGTCTCGGTGCGAGGGAGTAGCGGAGCTTGAGCTGATACCTAACCTCGTTGTTAACTCTGCGGGGTTAGGTGCTCAAGCTCTAGCTAAGAGATTCAATGGGTTAGGTCATCGGTTCGTTCCTTCGTCTCACTATGCTCGTGGATGCTACTTCACGCTGTCGGGTGCAAAGTCTCCGCCTTTTGATAAGCTTGTGTATCCTATACCTGAGGAAGGAGGTCTTGGTGTTCATGTCACTGTTGATTTGAATGGACTTGTGAAGTTCGGTCCTGATGTTGAATGGATTGAATGCAGAGACGAAACATCAAGCTTCCTCAACAAGTAATGATTGCACATGTCTCTCTCTCTTGTCTGTTTAGAAGTTACTCAAGATCTTTCTTCTTCATGCTGTTTGAATCCAGATTTGATTATGCTGTAAACCCACAACGAGCTGAGAAATTCTACCCAGAGATTAGAAAGTACTATCCTGATCTCAAAGATGGGTCGTTGGAACCTGGTTATTCAGGCATCCGTCCCAAACTTTCCGGGCCTAAACAGCCTCCAGCAGATTTTGTCATACAGGTAATCTTTTGTTCTCGAAAGCATTTTGACATATAACTCTTTTAACATTGTTCTCTATGGCATCTTTGGTTTTGTTATGAAAGCATTTGTTGTTGCCTCATGTGTTGTTGATACAGGGAGAGGAGACTCATGGAGTTCCTGGTCTCGTGAATCTCTTTGGCATCGAGTCGCCTGGTTTAACTTCAAGCTTGGCCATTGCAGAACATATAGCAAACAAGTTGTTATGATGAAAGTTAAGATAATGTCTACATTTGAGAACAGAGCTGGCTCATAAGTAAAAGGCTTGTCAAATTCAAACAGTTTTCCTCTCTTTGTGATTCATTTTTCAGACTGTCTACAAAGTAACGCTGTCTTCAATTTTATACTCAAGAAAAAGATTGACGTTGCTACTAAAATAACTCCGAATGTTTGTAACAAACTTAACAGAATTGCTCCAAGTCAAGAATGTACAAAGAAACAAACTGTTTTCCTCTCTCTTTTTTTTTTTATAAGCAAACCGATACAGAAGCGGAAAAGAAAAAAAGAGTTTTGAGATCAGATCAGAAAGGAGCTGAGCTTGTCCTCCTCAGCTGCCGCTTGGGATCAGGTGGTGGTGCACTTGGGAGGATCTTCTCTACCTCCTGCAAGTAAATAAACAAAAGCTCAAACAATGTAACGTATACTATCAATTACAAGTTTGTCATAGAGCAAAAAAAGTGTTGTAATGTGTTATGTTGAGCCAAACGAACTCTTACAAGAAGCAAAGAAACAACAGAGATGCTTGTGCCTAACTCCGTACCAAGCTAATTCTTCTATCATCTACCATTGCGTCTAGTTCGAATCCAAGACTTAATACATATCCAATTTAATACCAATCACAATCAATGCATGTATAAGGGCTAAGGCTGCAGAACATTACCTTTTGCCTCCTGAGTCTTTCATTTTCTTCTTCTAACCGTGAAACTTTGATCTCTAACTCATGAGTATAAGCCTGCTCATCAACACCCAGCGTAAGAATCACCAAGAAGAAAAAAAAACACAACATTTGCAATTACAGAAAGTTGTTATCACCTGTTTCCTAGCACGAGAACGAGCTGCAGACTCTCTGTTCTTTATCATTCTCTTCTGTTTCCTCTCCACAGTCTTCTCCACAACTTCCCCTGAAGCTAACCTCTTCCTCCCTGGAGTTTGCGTATCTGATAAACCACCCATCAAAGAAGACTGAGATACCATTGCTTGCATGTCTGCAACCGGATACGGCATGAACGATTGAGGCTGCGGCATTGACGGAAGCTGATGATACTGAACCCATGGGGTAACCGCCGGAGTTATGTTTTGCTCTAAACCAGCACTTCCACCAGGAACAGTCTCGGTGACCACTCCTGCTTTCAACAACAAGTCCTCAAGCGTCATTTCGCCTAAAGTAGGCTGCTTATCTCTCCTCTCATGACGACCACTACTACCTCCATTCTTGTCCTGCTGAATGTCTTTCCAGACCTCCTCAACAGTCTTTTTGCTAAGATCCCGCGGCAGAGTCAAGCTTCCCTGACGAGAGAGACCCTCCTGAGTTGCAGCACCGTTCATAGCCATGGAAGATGGCTGATTAGCTTCGACAGAGCAAACACTCTTGAGAAGCTCGTCAAGATTCATACTTCCAAGCGCTTTACCAGAACTCCCCAAGTGGGTCTGAACCTCGTCGAGTGTTAAGCTATAGAGAGAGCCTTGCCTATTCAAAGACTGAGATCTAAGTTCTTCAACAACACCCCTCTGAGAATCCATAAGCTTTTTTATAGAAAAGAAAAAAACACTAAAACAATCCTGACCCCACAAAATCAGAGAAACCCTAATCTCAACAGTAACGCGGAAATGCTCTCTACACGAAAGAGTTCATCAAATCCGAGGCAAAGGTAACACCTTTTTGTTTTCCTAAGGTTGACTCGACAAACATGCAGGAGCAGAGAAACAGAACATCGAAGAGGAAGGAATCAACGAGTTGTTGTAGCAATCTGAAAGGGTGTTGGGGATTGCATGCAGCATCGGAGGGGCTATGGAATGCAGATGATAAACATGGAGATCGGAAGAGAAGGTCGGCGATACAGAGACGCTTGCGAGGAAGATACTAAAAAGGTACGATCTTTTGGGAAGAAAGGGTAAACGAATTTGAGCTTCGAAAGGATCAGATCTAAGCGAGGGAGATTTGGAGTTTTTTTTTTTTTTGCTTTCTCGAAGTGATGGAAAGAGGAACGAAAACTGGTGCAGAGTGATAGAGAGAGAGATTTACAAAGCAAGACCTAGACTCTGTGTCTGTGTGAGAGAGTCTCTCTCTCTTGTTATTTTTCTCTTTTGTTTTCGCGCAGGATGAGAGAAAAAGGAGAAGAGAGAGAGAAACCTTTTGATTGAGAAAGTGACACTCTGATACTGTGGATGAATTTTCAATGCATTTCTTTTGAGTAGTCGAAAGATAAAAACGATGGTGCCTGAGTGCTAAAGATAGCTTTAATTTTTTTTTAAATGGTAACTGTGGTTAGTGTCTAGCGATTACTTTAATGAAGGTGGGATATCGAGTTTATTCCCTTGGAATAATTAACACATGTGCTCTCAGCAAGCCTTCTAATCAATTAGGGCTTTTAATTCATCCTTCCATACACTTAAATTTGATTACATAACCTCGAACTGGAAGTAGCACATTACAGATCTCCAAAAACGTAACTGCAGGAAATAAACATCTTCACATGTTGTCGGAGAAACACAGCTCAAAAGTTTTGCCCCTTTTTTGCATTTGCCTCTCAAGACAGTTTTGAAGTATATTACAAATCCTTAGCTGCGTTCAAAGGTGAGAACAAACATTAGTTTCTTTCCCTTTCTTTCACTGGACTCAGCAAAATGGGTACAACAACCTAATAAGGCAGTCCTGTTCTGTCAGTAAGATCAGCAGCATGCCTAAAATGAGGTTTCAAAGTTTTGCCATAACTCCCGAGTATCTCTTGTGAAGCTTTTGTAGTCTTGGCCAAGTGGTTGATGGATGTTTAACAGCATACATCACAAAACCTTGGAATCACTCTCCGAGCCAGATCTCTCCAAAACCAAGACTATCTAAGACGGTCAATGCCCGTACAGGGCAGCAGCTTCAGCTTCCAAACTGGACAGGAGAGACGGATAAGTCTTCGCTCCGAACCATCTGACTGAACTGTGTTATCCATAAGAAGCCAAACATATTACAAATATTCCAGACTCTTGCTACTAGGTAAAATAAAATAACTCATATACTACAAATGTAATTCGAGAATGATATACTGCAGGCAGAAAAAAAAAATACATGAATGAAACCACGAAGCAGAGAGATCGAATCAAACTTTATAAAACTTGAAAAAACTTAGAATCTGATAAAGCAAGGAGTAGCATAGTTGTGTTTTTAGTTTTACAAACGAAAGCTCTAACATGTTTCAGAAAACTGAAAACATAGACATAACTCCGAAAATAGTACATTGTTTTTTTAAGGAATAGCATAAAGAGAGTAGTTGGTGAAAACAGAGAGAAAAAAAAACAAGTAGATGAAAACTAAAACTCCTTAAAAGGTTTTATGAGTTTGGCCTTATGAGCGACCAAAGAGTAAACATTTCATAAAGACTTCATTTGCATCAGGCTCCTTATAAACTTCAGAAGAATCACCAGGCCAATATAAAAACACTGATTTCTGATATCTGCACAATCAATTGCAGAAAATAAGAAGTGGGTTTTCACAATCTCAATCTCTGCAAAACACAAAACCCTTCAGAAAACAGTTAAAAGTAACAAAGTGTTACATAGAAATTGCAAAAGTAACGTCTTTTTATCACGTGATGCAAAACAAAACCGACAAGAGGTAAACCGTATGGATTAAGACACAGAAAGTTTTGTCTTTAGAAGTCAGTTCAATGTTGAGCATATTAAGTTATAAATAAAAAAAAGTTAAGAGAGGATATTCATTGCTCTACCTGAGTTGCTACATGATACATCTACTGGCCCATGTAAGGATAATGCCCGACACCATGTTGCCCTCTTCCTGTACCACCCTGACCAGGTGGAGGGGTCTGATAGCCACCTTGCAACCCAGGTTGTCCACCGTACCCAGGAATACTCCCAGGTGTCATAGGTTGAGTTCCATAACCAGTTGGCATTCCAACTCCAGCCCCTGGGTTTACACCTGCAGCTGTCCCCAGCGAACCCAACAAAGCCTGCCCAAGTGCTGGGTTAAACGCCAAACCTCCCTGCGTTGCTAACAAAGCTGTCAAGGCCTGTCCAAAGGCTGGGTTCATCGCTTGAACTGGAGTACCCATCCCGGCTTGGTTACCAGCCATGAGATGTCCATGACCAGTAGGAGTACCGTAACCACCACCACTGTTATCATTCCTCGGGAAACGAGGATTGCTGTTAAACTGTTGCTGCTTGCCAGGTTTAGGACCATCTATGGCCTTCTGGCAATGCAAGACGTGGCCCTCGAAGGTCTTGTGCGGCTCTTCTAAAGCCCTCTTGGCGCTCTCAGCTGACTTATAAACAAAGAGACAGAAGCCTTTAGGTCTCCCCGTATACTTATCAAGACCCAAAGGACCTTCCTCAATCTCACCGAACTTCGAGAAAAACGCAAGCAGCTTCTGAGGATCGAGCTCTGCTCCAACGTTACTGACATAGATCTTCTTCTGAGTATGCTCGGAGTTCGAATGCTGAGCAGGAGCAATAGAGGCACCTGAGGAAGCAGCTACAGGGTTGTTTCCTCCAAAGACTGGTCCTTTAGAAGCTAACTGACACGCAGTCATACGACTCCCGATCTTCTTCTGAGGCTGCTTAAGCGCGTGACGAGCACCTGATCTAGACTTAAACAGAATAAATCCATATCCTTTAGATTTCCCCGAGACCTTATCAAACACAGCCTTGCAATCTTCGATCTCTCCGTACTGCTTGAAAGCTTCGATGAGCGTCTCGGTTTTAGTATCCCATCCAAGCCCGTGCACGAAGATCTTCCTATGAACAGGATCCTCATCAGCCACTTCGCGGATTCGACTTGCCACATCGCGATGCTTCTCCGCAGCTTCTTTGAGAAGACTCAGAAGCTGTTCCTTCGAAAACGGTTCCAACAGATCTTGAATCGGCTCGTCGTCGTCGTCGTCATCTCCTTGATGATTCCCAGATCCCGACGCCGCCGCCGCCACCACCATACGATTGTCATCTTCTTCTTCTTCTTCGTCATCATCGTTGTCGTCATCTTCGACTTCCTCCTCGTGCTCTTCCTCTACTTCCTCGTATTCGACTTCTTTCTGATTAAGCTGATTGTTGTTGGTTGCAATCTTCTTCTGCGACGACGGTTCAGAAGAAGCCTCGGCGGTGAGTTGCGCTTCGAGCTTTCTCTTCTTAGCCATGGCGGCGACAAGGTTCCGAACTCTTTATTGGAGATTTAGGGTTTCGAAATGTTCTTTGGTTGCTGATTAATTGATCTATCTCTCCTTATCTACGCCGCCGTGCTGCTCAACTTGCTATATGAACCTCATGTTCTTATCTGAATACAATTACATTTTTACCCCTTCCATCGAGCTTAAAGGCCTATTACATTTTCATTGGGCTTAAAAGGCCCATTTACGAAAAGCTCCAAAAATGGTCAAAGATCCCGCCAAGTGTTTCCCGCGAGAGCCTCCACGGCTAATAATAAAGTAGCCATTCTCCCTCTCTCGCTTCTTCCGCCCTTCCTTTATACCAAAGAGCCTCCAGATACTCACTCCCTCTCTTCTTCTTCGTCTTTGTTTTATATCACTTTCTCTCTCTCTTGTGTAAACCCTAGATGACTACTGACTAGTTTTGAGCTCGAAGCCCAGTATACAGCCTTCAGTTTCCTTCCATCCGAATCTAATTAACCGTTCGATTACGATTTAAGGTAAACTCATCTTCATCTCTCGGGTCTAGATTCGGTTTCTGTTTGATTACATTCATCTGATTTCACCCGGATCTGCTTTAATCTTTTCTATTTTGCTGCAGCTAAGGTGTCGTTGTAGCGAATTAGGGTTTTTCACATGCTCCTTAGTGAATTTAATTATTATTTTCAATTAGATCCATTTGAATTCGGATCTATGCAATTGATATTCCATGAAATAAGTTTCGCCTTGTTTAATTGTTAAAACCCCTAACCTAATCACCGCATCCTCGAACTCAGATTTGTGTAACTGTAGTAGATTGTTTGTATGACTTACTTGTGTTAGTAAGCTCGTTGAAGTTCGTTTCTATGCTTTGGCTTGATGAAATTTTTAGGTTAATTGATTGTTAGCCATGTCCTTATATCAAACAGTTCAGTTGGTGTGGATTTCAGGTTTTTCCTAGCTTAATCTGTAGCTCTACGAAGTGATTGTGTTTAAGATTACAATGGTGGAGGTCAGGAGCAGCACCCGTTTGAATTCCCAGTTGCATTATATCCGTGCCATTAAAGACGGATCGATCGAAATAGTGGCGAATGTGGTTGCAAATGGGAAATCAAAGCTCAAGTTTAGACCTTTGGTTGATGTATACAATAGGGGAAACACTGAAGGTGAAGTGCCGATGATGATCTCGAGAGTGGTCAGGGATTTGGAGAAGGATTGTGAGATGACACATGGTGCTGAGGTGGATGCGGAAAATGATCCAGAAGATTTTGATATGACACTGGAGAAGGTTCGGAAACAATGCAGAGAAAAGAAAAGGAAACGTGTGGGAGGTACTGAGACAGCTTCGCAGGTTAAAGTTAAACAAGAGTCTTCCTTGACTGTTGAAACTGAAGACGAAGGATGTGAAGTTGAGGAGCCTCTTAGCAGTTGGAATACGAAGAGAAGAAAGAAGAAGAAGAAAGAGGGTAAAACAAAGTGTGGTTCTACTTCCTCTCCATCTGCTAAGAAAGTTGATTTGCCTGTGTTCTGTGATGTCAAGCCCGAGGCTTTCTGGGATGAGCTTGTAAGTTGCCCTGTGACTATCGACGCGAATCTGGAGAATCAAACTGAAGACGAAGGATGTGATGTTGAAGAGCCTCTTAGCAGTTGGAATACGAAGAGAAGTAAGAAAAAGCAAGAGCTTAAAACAAAGTGTGGTTCTACATCAACTCCATCTGCGAAGAAAGGTGATTATGCTGTGTTATGTGATGTCAAGACTGAGGCTTCTTGGGATGATAGCTATTTGGTTCCTGAAGCCATGAATATCATTGCCACTGATCCTCTACTAGATTTTGACAAAGAGCCAGAATCTACTTCAAATAAGGAGCTGGTGGAAGAGGTTATGCATGATTTGGCCAAGGAAACAAGAGTGATTCTATATTGCAGTCCAGAGGCAAATGCTCCTGGAATGGTAGCCACTGAAGAGCCCATAACTACAAAGCCGGTTGACAAAACTGTTGAGGATGCATCAGAAGAGTTCATCGATGTAAGGAAAGCTCCTTGCTATCTTGCTGATACTCTTGCTCTTCACAACGTTTTGTGCGGTAGTGCCTCTCGAGAGGAGGATGTATTAGAGGTGACGCAAAACTCAGAATCTGAGACCATTGCATGTGTCAAGCACCTCAGTTATCCTATTACAAGCTCGGGGAGCGAAGAAGTTAAAGAAGATGAGGAAAGCAATGATTCAAAGACTAACTTAGACATGATCACAACTGGTTTAGAGATTATGAAGATAAACACTCCAGAAATACTTGCTGGCTTAGACATGACCGTAACTGGTCTGGAGATTGTGAAGGTTGATGCTCCAGAAATGCTTGCTACTCATACCTCAGATTCGCTCACCATGGATTATGGGGTAGGAAGCACCGAGCTTGTGTTGGGAAACGAAGACATTGCTAATGATGAGCTTCCTGAAGCAACTGATATTCTCCAGTTGCACGGCTGCTGTGATTCAGTGGATAATTTGCATTCAGTTCCTGATGACAGCACAATTTCAGTAGAAGAAGATCACCTACCAGAAAGATTACAACAATCTTCATCCTCAGGGAATGTAGTAGATGAAGCAGGAGACCAAAAATCATCACAACTCTTTCAGGCACCATCTGATGAGGTTAAAACCGCTGAAGAGAGTGACAGTATCCAACAACAAGAGCTACACTCTCAACCTGGAAAACTACTCTCAGGGAGAAAGGTATGTCCTGTGTGTAATTTTCTCGTATTACATTCTGTTTCTTAAAGCACTTACTCACTACGTACATTTGGTTTCCAGACTTTATCTCCCAACTCTCAAGCAAAACTTTGCAAGGCAATGGAGCACACCGATTCACCTGAGAAGATGTGTAAAAGTAAGTGAATTGACACAATCTTTAAATGTATTTTTTTTTACATTTTCTCTTTAGATTCTTATCTATTTTTTACAAAATCCAGAGTCCAAAGGAAAACTCTACTTCAGTAGCCACAACTCACATAGGATTCTTAAGGCGCATGGGCTGGACAGCATCGACCGAGTGGAAGTGGTTCCAAATCCAAAGCAAGCCATTCGAAAAGCAAACAATAACACTCGGCAAACGCAATATCAAAGAGCCACAAACAAGTTTTCCCGTCGAGATACTCAAGCAGCAAAGTCACAGCCTTTTAGCACTGGACGCACCTCGTTACAAGGATGTACGCAGAAAGCTATTGCCTTCTCACAAGGACAAATACGTGATTTCCAATATGTTGCAGCTAAGCTCACGAAAGAGCTCAAATCGATGAGACAGATCACAAAGAGATGTCTCCTAGCTGAAAGCAACCCCTCCATCATGCCTGAGTGTAACTTAGATGAGGTACTTTTGTCTTTTAAACCAAATGAAATTCTCGTTTTCTATGTCTTAACTTCACTTTTGTTTTCTCAAAATAATTTTTTTGTTACTGGATATCTCTTGTCAGGTGAAAACTTTGATTGGAAAAGCAGAAAAAACTGAAGAGAGTAGCAAGAAATGGCTTTCGATGATTGAACGCGACTGTGCTCGGTTTTGCAAACTCATGGTTTGTTTCTTACACTCATTACATTCACAGACACAAAACTTATCTTGTATTCATCTTCCATGAGTTCATAACTTTTTCTGCATTCTCTACTTTTTTTCACAGGGTATGGTCAAAGAAAATTCTCCAGATACTGAAAATATTGTTGTTCAGAAAGAAAAGAAGATTAAGTTCGCAGATGATGCAGGAGGAGATCTTTGCCATGTCAAGGTTTTTGAAGTTGATTTAGAATCTGAATCATAAACAACAGTGTGTAGACTTAGTGTAAACTCTCGTTATTTGTATATTCATGTTTTGTATTTCACTTGATATAAGGATTATTCCCACATTACAGCAACTACAACCTCTCAGATTGACTGATAATAAGCAATAAACGAAATTAAAGTATTAACCCTTTTACCGACTGAAACCAACCTTGAGACAAAACCCAAAAGCAGAGTTTCCCAATTGGGCCCAAATTTTATTCGGCCCATAAATTTGAAGGATGCTCACTCAAATCAAGATTCGTAATCAGTAAATAAACTATTGCTAAAATTATTATCTTTATAGAAACAAAACAAAAACACAAAAGGAATCTTAAATTGTTAAGCTTGGGGAACAAGAGTGGGCAGTATCTAGGTAATGCTGAAGAAACCTTGGGCGCCACTGCATTTGCGCCACTGCATTTGATATGACCGCTTCTTCAAAGTCAACATTCGCACGTGTCCCTCTTTTTTTTTTTTTTTTTAGCATTACTTTACCTTTATATTTTATCACTTTAATTTAAGTGGAATGCTTTTAACTAGAATAGATTATTATTGTTAATAATCTAGACGCGTCTCGTCATGATACTGTCATGATTACATCGTTTTAAAAGGTGACGCCATCGCTGGCGTCTCTTAACTTCGTTCTTCTCGCATGATTCTTTTTTTTTTGACCAAAATTCTTGCAAGATTCAGAAGCTGCATTTTTCTAGTGGACTTTCTGCATTATTTAATTTTTGTTGCAATTTAACTATTTCGTCTAATGATTATTCATATTTAATGTGATTTGTTTTATTTTATTACGATTTGTGACTCCTATTATTTTTCTAGTGGACTTTATAATACTAATATTTTTTTTGTTTTAAAAACCTTCATGGTTTCTGACTACTGGAAGTGTTCTAAGGAAAAATTTATTCATAATATTTAGAAGGGATATCTAACAATTTTAAAATAAAAATTATTAATAAGAAAGAGATATAATTTTTTAACAAGAAAGAGATATAATTTATGTGTGAGGTAATAATTCTTTTTAAAGATTTCCAACAATATTTTTTTTGAACCCCTTTGACATTTGTCACATGATAATTAATAGCTTTTCTTTTATTTTTTTAAATACCAATTGAATAATTAAATTATTATACATATAAGATTATTATATCTGTTTAGATACTACATAGGGTATGTAACTAATGGAGGTGCTCCAAGGACTGAACCATTGTGGAATGACAATACTGTTTGGTACCATATGTGCACTTACACTTAGATATTTAGGTCTGAACTTTGGACCTCTTCAACGCACGTGAGACGGCTCAGTGCTCGATCTGCTATATGCTACGAATATGAATATACGAACCCATAATACTATAGTAGCATTATCTACTTGGCACCAACCTAGCTAATTGAAGGTCAAATAGATGAGTTACATATTCAATTGGTGATGTTGATTTGATATCGTCGCGGCTTCTCATAATTGTTAATCGTCAATGATCGCGACAATATAAGTGTTGTACAACTAATATGATGCCCATCCAAACTATTCTAAAAATTCTACAAATGTCATTTTCTTAGATAGAATCAAAATAGCATCATTTTCACTCTTCACCATCAAATATTATCAAACAGTTTTATTGCCAAAAAAAGTTAACAAACAGTTATTTTTAATATATACGTTTCCATGAGAAAAATCAAGAAGTGATATATAAGTAACTTATTTTTATAAGTTATTCAAATTGTAAATAAAGGATGCTAAACCTAATTAATCAAAAGCATATTTGCATGTTGATTGAACAATGCCAATGTCATCCAAAACTTGATGACTCCAATAATTGACCACTAAAATCAGAGGCAAAATGATGAGACTTATGTAGAAGTTTGGTCGATCTGTTTTCTATTTTCTTATGGTCCACTTATTCTCTTTTAGATCATAACTCATTTGTTTGTTTTTTCTTCTGTGTTGAATTTTCTAACCCATGTTTTCGGATATGTGTATTAATAAACCAAATGAATATATCTTTCTTCACGCAATCTCTACATGTCTTGTATTCATTTCAGTTGAGGTATTCAAGCGGTAAGTTTCATTATACCATTTACTTTTTTTCATTTACATACCAGACGAAATAGATGACAATTAATTGATATCCTAAAACAGATATAGTATACTAATATAATTTGAATTTGACATCAAAAGACCAAGATTAATTCTGCGCTTGATAATACTAGGAACTTGCGTTGAAAGAGGCATGTGACAAATGGTAAGGGACAATATTGAAAACCACACTTGTATATGCTTTTAATATGTGTGCTAAAACCATTCGTAGGTGAAAACAACAAGCTGATACATTAGTTACATTATAAGAAAATACGGAAACTTAAGTTACATTATACTACTTCATGTTCGTCCGTTAGGTTTCTATTTGTTAATTTAATACTGAGAAGAGGTTGATTAATAAAATACAACCGATCTATTTTAGTCAGAAGACTACCTACATATATATATATATATATATATACATGCAATATTTTACAAACAAAATGGCATATACGTGCAATATATACACTCAACAACAACAAAAAAGACTACTTTGATGTGTTAAAAAAAAAGCAAAGACATGTGCAAATGAAATAGTTTTCTTATTGAAAAGAAAAAGGAGAAAAATAAGAGTGGTGGGAGGGGACAGTCAGACAGTGTAAGGAAGAGACATTGGGAGACGTGAAAACGCGTTCAATAAAAAGGTGGCAATGACGTGGCTACTAATAATTTCAGATTGCCCATGCATGATTCATGCAAGAGCGTCACAGTCACTTACAGTTCCCACGTTACAGTTTCATTTTTAATAATTATCAATTTGATTACGGATAATACAAACTATAATACTTTGATTACATAAAATACATGCATGCACTATCTTGAGCACATACCTGAAAATTAAGCTAATTCGTACTAGAATGTAACCGAGAGTAACAAGTCTGTAAAAGAGACACACTTACGTAGTAATATTTCGTATGGTTTCTTTTCAACAAAAATATGTATTTCATATGATATCAAATAGCATTCAAATTGGGGGAAAATGTTAATTATAAAAGTCCAATCCTTTAATATATTTATTCAGAACCTACTTATCCTAGATCAAATGTCTTGTAACAATACGTTTCTGCTTAATTAAGGATCTTAAAGTCTTACATTTAAAACTATATAGAGCTCTGATTAATTTTTTTTAACACACATACATAACTATCTGACTTCATTGTACACCAATACTGATTTTAAGACATTCGCCCTTGTTATAGCTAGTAGGCAAGTTAGGAATACACAATAGATAAATTTGTATAAGTTAATACATATGCACTGTAAGGAAGTCTGAATCTAGTTAAGTTATAGACAGTTCATGATCATTTTGAGAGAACTAAAATTTAACTAGGCTTTAAAAATACTAAAAGTCAAAATACTATAAACAGTGTGTTTATCATTAATTTAAGGATTTGTTGTTCATTAGTCATCTATCTGAAATAGTTAAAACCATTGTATATATTAAATTATCCAACATTAACTAGTTTTTATTTACCCACTGACTAAAATAAACTTAATTTACAATTTAAATTGAAGTAATTGGCAAACAAAAAAGTCATATCTAATTCATAAAAGATATGAAACTTACAATAAAAATGAAGGAAATGACAAGAATCGTTCAATAAGTCAAACTGTTGATATAAATTTATACAGGAAAAAAAAAAGAAAAATGATCGCATACTATAGTTGTTGAATCGGTCAAACCATGGATGGTTGGACTTATTATCATCAGCTATCTTTTTTTTTTTTTGAACAACTTTTTTCATCAGCTATCCTTAATTCATTTTAATGTTCTTCCTTGTAATCTACGATATTTATATGTTTATATTTCGTTGTTTGTAGGTTGCTATGGATTTAGTCAGACAAAAAAAAAGATAACTGGATATTCTCCCCCTATCAAAAAAATATAAAAATTTGCCTATATATTTGAACTAACATAAATACATAACCGTTTAAAAATCAGATACATAATATAACTCTTCATGTATATGTAAAGGCACATTAGCTAGCTTTTTTTTTTTGGACAAACACATTAGCTAGCTTAGCTATTTATAATTCCACTTGCCACTTGTATATGTCATAGAGTTTTTTTACCTGCATTTACGTAACGCAGAGTTTCTCTTACGAGTATTTTGTTTCAAAAGTTTGAATCTAATAACGGTTTCGAACGAACATATATACAATATTATTGTCGGTGCATGACAAAGATGTATTTAACAGACGAAACCAAAATATTACATTACAAATTCAAAAACTTCAAAAACGAATAGACAATAGTAATGATGCAATTAACACGGGCTAAAGAACCTCTCTACATGCAGAAGTGAACAAATTACGATTCAAGAACTCTGTGTTTTAAGCAGGACTGGTTTTAAGCCGCCCATTGTTGTGAAGAGTGTTTTTTCTTTCGTTGGTCAATAAGAAGAGACTAACAGCGTCATTATTCTTAATCAATGCGGGATAAGTTGGGTAATGGACTCATGGGTTTAATTAATTCAGAACCATAGACGAGGCAGAGCTGAGTCAGACTTCCGTACAACTCTGCTGACGCGTGTCCTAACGCGTTTTCTCTCTCTCTCCGCCGTCCTATTTATTATCTCTCCTCGGCCTTCATTCCTTCACTCTCTCTCTATCTATAACTTCTTCTCCACTCCTATAAAAAAAACGAGAGTGCTCCAAAATAATCTAATTCGATTCGAATTTTTTTTTCGCGGTGGTTAAAACAAAAACATGGCGTCGTCTGATGGTTTAGCGAGCGTTGACCCTTGGTCGTTTCGACAAAGCTTCAACATCGACTCGTGGTTACTTCCCGATCCTTTCTCTCACGACAGCGATGTACTCTCTAAAGCTCTTTACAAATCCATCTCCGATCCTCTCTCTCCTTCGGCTTTCTTCGATTCCGTCGCCGCCGTCTCCGATCTTTCTCCTCCTCACACCATCTCCAACGTCTCCTTCGGCTCAGATCCGGAGATCGCCGTCGGCTGCGGTGGCGGTGGTGCCAAGCGGAAGCGCGGTCCCGGTGTCTCCGGAGGTAAACCGGCGAAACGCCGATCTCGAGTTTCCACCAAGAAGTCTCAGACTACTTTTATAACGGCGGACGCGGCCAACTTCCGGCAGATGGTTCAGCAAGTCACCGGCGCGAAGTTCGTCGGTTCTTCTCCCCACGGCATTTTTTCTCCCGTCGTGAAGCCGGAGCCGCATAGGCTCGCGACCAGGCTACCGCCGTCTGGTGCTTTTGATCGGTCCTCTGTGGTTCCGACGCTTGATACGTCGTCGTTTTTGTCTGACCATCAACATGAGAATATGGTAACAGAGTTAGGCTCTGTTTCAGCGCCGGTGAGTTCGGCGGGTGTTGGTGGAGGATCCGCCGTGGAGTTGGATAGTTACCCGAGTTTCCCGACGCTTGAATCGTGGAAAGTTAATGTAATCTAATCGGATTTAATTTTAGTGTTTTGTAGATGTAATCCTGTCTTTTTCTTTTTCTTTTTTTATTTTATTTAACTCTTTTACCCTTTAGAATGTCTGGTATGTCTTTTTTTTAAACTGGTTAATGAATATCTTTGTTATCGTCTCTAGATTTGTCTATGGAGTCTCTTGTTCATACTCTGCTGCTTTGACTTTTTTATATAAATTTTGTTAATTTTGATGAACATGTCCTATTGATGAAATTCAGATTTTACAAAATAAAAAAATTTACCTTTAACAATTTACATTGGACTTACAAGTGCTTGTCTCCTGTCATGTATCTAACACAAATATACCATAAGTGGTCATCTTTACTTTATTGGAGATTTGTGCAGCTCAAGATAATAAGAATAATAGCTCTTTTTACATTTTAACCGCCGGTGAGGAGAATGGAGTATTAGATTTGATTTACTGTGATGCTAAAGAATATCTTTCTTGATGGTCCCATTGACATATGTTGTCAATATCACACAGTAGGACAATCAATCATATACGTTACCACCACCATAATTAAATGTCTCCATTACTGATACAAAAATCCATATATTTTTCTTTAAGTGTGACTGGATGACATGTGTAGCAATAATAAAGCAGAGTAAAAAGATTTTCAGCAAGTGAGGTAAATTGTTTCTCTAGTTTGATAGAGAGAAATGTTATGCAAATTTCACATAATTACTCCAGTTTGTTACCAGTCGCATCCCAATTTTCGAAATTGATCTGTTTTCCCAATATAATGCTAGAAACTGGTACTCACACGATACAGCGGATGGTGTAACGACAAGAACAGTTTATACAAAAGAGAAGTTTATCTTCCAACAACTACACCTATAAGAGCATATCAAAGTAAACGATAGTGCTAGAACCCAAGTCAAAAAGATTACATCGTAAAAAGAAAAGTTAAAAAAAAAACTCTCGTAATGGGTTTGGTGATCAGAAAGAAACAAAAGGTGAATTCTTAATTCATTTATCTACAAAGAATGAGAAAAGTCGCAGGAAATTTAAAGTTGTTCAAGTTTTCAATTTTTAGTTTTTATTAAAAGCTGAGTCAACGTCAATGCCACAAAAGAGGAGGCAGTGATCATCTCATCATCACTCATGTTCTTAGTTTTGAAAGTAAAACGTCACTTGCGTTGAATCCTTGACTCCCAAATTACACGACACCAGTGTCCCGTTGAGATTAAACTTTCCTATTAGAAAGAAAACGTAAACTGAAGACAACGCCAGCTTAAAAATTCTGAAACGTGGACATTACTAGATTTTGATGAACTTAATCGTTTTGTTGGATATATGCGCAATGAATATGGTATGAGAATCTTTTTAGAAACAAAACAAAAACTGGACGGTGGAAACTCCAGCAATAAATATAAGGAGGGACCATAGGTATGAGTCGTTTGACCAAGCGATCATATAATTTAGATATGGACAGAACAAAGACTGATGCAACGGCTACAAATATAGGTGGTTGTTGGTTGCACCTGAGAAGGGGGTTTATGAGGGAAACATCATCTTCTTTGTCTGAAATCAGATTCAGACACTTATGTAGCACCTCATGTGGTTCGGTCTTTGGACTTCTTAACATATGAATAAGGAACGACATAAATGAATGGTTATTGAATCGGGTGTGATATAAAGAAACCTTATAAGCGAGTGCTAGAGAGTAAGCATACACCTTTGTAACTTCATTTTTGTCATAACACCTACATCTTCACGTGGCTTTTCTTTTGTGATGAGTTACATTACAAACATCTTTAAATGATTTCTGAAAAAAATACAAAGCGTAAATGAACGAGAAAATATACTCACACTTGTGTATCTATCACATCATCCACACTTGATCTCTTTTTTTTTTCCTTTTTAACTTATCAAGTTAAAATCATCAGTTTGGTCTTTCTGCCAAGAAAGCTTTGGGTTTGTTTTAATCGGCGTCCTCCTCCTCTGGTGTTCGGGGACATTGCCAGCCGCTTCCGTAGAAGCCACTGACTGGTGAGTGTTCGTAAGATCGGCTCTTGGCTTTACTCTTGTTCCTCCTGGTTTTGCCGTGAGTTCAACTAATGTTTTGAGATGAGAATCATATGTTTTATGTTGTTCTGAGCTCTATAATCTCCATTAACACCAATTATGGTTGTTTTGGATTCAGTTTCTTGTGTTCTCTAAGGATTTTTTAAAACTTTTTGTGGCCTCTGAAAACAGAATGGGGTTTAAGCATATTCTGATTTCAATTTTTTTTGTAACCAAAATTTCATTCCATGAATGATATTTACAATTTAGCAATAAAATCATCCGTTAATATTCTTGCTAGCATGTATATAACACTAGCAAAGCAGCTACAAAAGCTGAGTTAATACCGGGCCTAAAGTCACAGAGAGGCTTATATCGGGCTTATACTTTATCATCAGGCCCAAATAAATATCGCCTAAAGTCGAGCCGTATGGTCCGTATAGATATTTCATGTTTGAACTCTGAAATGATTTGTGATTTGCTATAGATGTAACAATAATAATTTAAATATAAGTAAATATATCAAACAAGCTTACATTTTAGAGGGACAAAAACGAATACAATTTTTATTTTATGTGATGACAAAATGAATTAATGAATGAACGAATGAAAAAAAAAAAAATACAAAAATATCACATGACAGCACAAGCATGTACATTATCATCACTAAAAAGATGAAGAGCATTTTCATCAACTTTTTGTGGCGGACGAGGATAGTAAAAACCGTTGATACTAGAGTCATCATACGAATCATATTTCCCATTGTATGAAATAGTATTCTCTGCATGGTTTATCTTCTGAATCGGTTGTTCCATGTATCGAGTAGGATGCGTATAATAGTCGCCATAATATCCATTGTAAGGAAATGGCCAGAACTCTGCTACTCGTCCCGTTCGTTTCACCATTCTGAGAACATCTTCCCGATCAATGTACCCTGTGACCGTCACTTTTTGTTGATCCACGCCTATCTCCACTGTATCCACTCCTACACGTATAGATTGATGATTACTAGACCGTTAATCATGGCCGGTCATGGCCAAGTAAGATTAAACATTCGTCTTGACATTCTATTTTTTTAAAACTATCATATATAAATTAAATGATCTCTAAACTTCAAAAAAATTGTATTAAAATTCGGCTTAAAATATTTATGATCTCTCGAATCTTATAACTGGTTTTGCCGTAGTTATCAATAATCTCGTATATACAACGTTAAAAGATTTGTATACTACTTAAATCCATGTTTTTTATATGTTTCCTTACCATCGAGTTTGGAGATAGCTCTTCGAACTTTCTTTTCACATCCTTGGCAATCCATATCTACCAAAAGCTCCACAACCTTTGGACAACAGAAGAAAAATATACATTAGAAGATTGTAAGATACATAAACGGCTAGTTGAAGAACATGTCGAGCAAAGATCATCAACGTACAGATAAAGCGAGTGGTAACCGAGAGTTTCCATGTATCCAATCACGCATTGTCTTTAGATATATTTCGTAGCCTTGTACGTTTTGTCTTAAGATGATTGTTTTTTTTTTTGCTTTCTGTAAGATCTCTGGTTGTATATAACTTATGAGTTCATAGACATATATATACAGGGAGAAATGTCTGCGCGTGTTGGGAACACTTGGTGTGTGATTCCAAGTAACCGCGTTTGCGTATTGTGAGATGCAAAAAGCTTATGTCCTAAGTCTTAACATTACCTTGGGTTTCGGTGTTGCCAGAGTTTTTCTTTGTCTTCTTATTATTTTATTTCATTTTAATTATTGTTTCTTATAGCCAGCGTAAGGGTTTCACCATTTCATTTCCAATTTTAGGTATATTCCAGCTAAGAAAACATAAGATGCGGTTAGATACATATTAGTTTGTTTCATCAAGACTTTTATATTTATATATAAGCGTATCCTTGACCATTTGGTGTTTTAGAAATTTAATTATGATTTTTACAAGTTAAATTATATTATTAAATTATATAAACTTGAAATACGATAGAAGAAATATCTATGTTTTATTTTTGTTGCATCATAAAAGGTAAATTTAGTGTTGACAAAAAAGGTAAATTTAGTAACTCCATCCAAAAACTTAAATTTATTTATACCAAAAAACCTTAAATTTATTGATATTAAAAGAGAATTAAGAAAATAATTTAAAACTTAACATGACGTGGAAGCACGTGACTTGTATCAATATCTTATTAACATTTTTTGCATAACATATGTGTTCTAGAGTAAAGAATTTCGAAAATAGTCTTTGTATTTTTTGTTGGGACAACCAGAAGGTCCAGAACCGCAGTGGCAATCATCTTCAAAAAGTCTATTTCCTGCCAACTAAACGGTGATATACATATATACACAAATTACAGTTAAATATGAGCTGATGCTTATAGAAATGTTAAGTGTGAATAGCTAAAAAAATGTACAAGTATGTCGATGGATTCGCCGTCTGCAAGAATCTTGTAATTAACAGAATCATAATAACTCACTTTAACACTTACGAAAACAAAACCAAAACCAAATGGGCAAAACAACAATGCAAGATGTGTACAATATAAGTCACCATCACACATATGAAAACGAAATCATTTCATGAACATAAACTAGCTTTGGTTAGTTTTGTTACCAGAGAATACAAAATATTATGAAAGTTGGTGGCCACCTAGTCCGTTCCGACCCGGACCCAATTTAATTCATCCTTGTTTTGATTAATATTGGAATGATTTATTTGCTTTACAGCCTCTTCTTCAATATAATTTTTTTTCAACGTCTTATAATTTATTAGAAATATTATGATTCCGCAGCCGACAATTATACCACCACCATATAAGAACTATCTTATATGATTTTGGTTATATTATCAGAAATATCTTAACTATTACTTTTAGTTAGCTCTGTGTTTTTGTGGATTATAATTCATATTTCAAAAAAAAATATCACCTTTTTTTTTCTTTTTGTGTGAAAAAGTATAGGGCAATTCATTCAAATAGAAATTTTAAGTTTTTGCCATAAAAATAGTATTCAAAAATAAAATAACCAAAATAGCAATTTTTGTTTTGAAAAATTTAATATTTATTTTTAAAAATTTGAACACATTTCTAAAACACCACCCCTTAATTATAAACCCTAAGTTTTAGATTAATTAATCCAAAGATTATAAATACATATTTACCCTTAATAAAACTTCTTTTTATCATTTTCTTCTTTGTGACAAAAAATTGATTTGGTGATATTATAATTTTTTTTTTCAAATCGCTTTGCTTTTTTATTTTTTTCCATAATCGAAGAGAAATATATTTAAACAACAATATTTTTTTAATAGAAAGTCAAGTTTCAAAAAAAAAATCAACAATATTTTTTTAATTTAATTATCTTTTTTTTGAGCAACTTTTAATTTAATTATCTACACTCAAAAAAGAAAAATCTACCAGCCGAATATGCGAGAAATTGTTTAGAAAAAAAATAATCAAAACCCCTAAATCAATTACAAAACCCCTAAATCAAAGGGCTACAGCAATATCACACTCCTTTCGTCTCTCCGGCGAGAATCCGTCGCCATTCCCCGTTTTCGAATCCACTGTTTCTGATTCGGAGTCTGGATTAATACAAAACCAGAGCAAAGCGACAATGGCATCGTTTCCTCATCCCGGTTCCGTCACCGTCTGCGAGATCAACAGAGACTTGAGTAACTAAAAGCTTTCTCCTTTCTCTCAATTTTACTCTTTTAACTTTCGAATCTCTGGAGCTTTATTCGTTTTTCTTAAAACCGGATGCAGTTACGGCTCAGAGCTTATCCGATGATCGAGCTCAGGAGACTTACGGAAAGATCCTCGTACGTTTTGCCTCTTCCTTTTCCATGTTTCGTATTACATGTTAAGTCGAAAAGGGCTTGCCTTTTTGACAAAGTTTCATGCTTTCCCGTCGTCGTCACTACAGGGGATGGTGTTTAGCCCTGTTCCGTTCGAGGCTGTACCTGTCTCTCCTGAGGAAAACGAAGGACAAGAGAGTGGTGGTGATAAGGGAGTTGTTGAGAGGAAAGGACTGGTGGCGACACTGCAAGGGATGGTTGCAGACTCTCTTAAACAGATTCTACGACCCATCGATGTAAGAACTGAACTATGGCACCATGCTTTAGCAACCCTGTTTGATTTCTATGTGTTGGTTCTTTTGGTGGTCTCCTATCATTTTGTGATGATATTTACAAAAAGTTTTATCTTTTTAGTTATGTAGGGGAGTGCAGTGTGTTTAAGGTCTTTTAGGATTGTTATCTCAGCTAATTCGAATTGAAATTTTCTGTAGCTGTTGGTATGAATCATCTTTTCTTTTTATGCACAACGTGTTTCTAGGTAAGTCTTCTGTCAGAGATTGATCTTCAGGGAGTGAGTTGGCATCAAGGGAAGCATATTATTGCCTTTGTATCTGGTGCCAATCAAGTATCAATTCGTGACTATGATGACAAAGGTTTGTTTCTTCCTCCCTTCTATTTCTATTCCTTCTTCTAGTCGCATGGGGTTTGATATTTTTCCGTTTTGTGCAGATGAGAAAGAACCTTGCTTACTGACAAGTGATTCTCAGACAAGTGTTAAAGCCCTTGAGTGGAGGCCAAATGGTGGAAAATCCATCTCTGTAGCCTGTCGGTGGGGTTTTTATGGCCTCCGCTGAATACAATCTACTTTTTATTATTAGGTAGCTTCATTAGATGACTAAGTAACAACTGCTTCTATTGAAATAGGGGTGGGATATGCATATGGACTGCTTCCTATCCAGGTAACATGGCTTTGGTTAGAAGTGGTGGTTCTTCGTTGAGGGGAAGTCTCTCTCGAGGCTCTGGAGCTCGCTGGATCTTGGTGGACTTTCTCCGGTGTCAAAATGATGAGCAGATCAGTGCTCTCTCATGGAGCCCATGTGGAAGATATCCTGAAAATGTTTATGCTATATTGTTTTGTTTTGTTTTTCTGTTAACTTCATCATGTTATCCCTTGACGTGTTTTCACATATTTGGCATCAGCTTCATATGAAAGTTCATCTTTCACCATATGGGATGTTTCTCAAGGTAATAGAAGGACCCTTGATAACCCTTTTATTAATGCTTCACCTCCACATAGCTATGGAAGTATAAGTAATCATGTCTAAATCGTTAATGGGACATAACTTGCTGTCTTGCTCTTGTATAGATAGTACTTCCTATCTTGGATGAGAAACACTTTCTGCATAACTGGATTTAGTTTTCTGACTGTGATCTATATTACATCTTGCAGGGGCAGGGACACCTATTCGACGAGGGCTAGGTGGCATCTCAATGCTTAAGTGGTCACCCACAGGGGACTACTTCTTTGCATCAAGATTGTAAGACATCTACTCTATTTCTTATTTACAGATGTCGAAATGAGTTTCATGTTCGATGTGTCTCTCTATGTTTTCTTTCTTATAACAGTGATGGGACATTTTGCCTTTGGGAAACAAACACATGGACATCAGAGCCATGGTCTTTGTCTACTGGATCTGGGTCTGTTACGGTATATGTCCCTTCTTTGATTGTATGAAATTTCATTGCAACTGTGTTTCATTTTCTGTTCAATGGACTAAACTATGATTACTTACTGATACTTCTCTAATAGGGAGCATTATGGGATCCCGAAGGACGTTTCATCTTGATTTCGTTTTCAAAATCTTTAACACTGGGCTCTGTTCATTTCTCATCCAAGCCACCATCCTTGGGTATATGCATAAATGTTGAAGTTTGTGTTATGCCACTAGAAATACATACTACTTACCATAGTGATCCTCTTGCTTTGATACATTTCAGATGCCCATCTGTTACCAGTTGAATTGCCAGAGTTAGCTTCTTTGACTGGCAGGTAAATGATCTACTTGCTGGTTAAACTTAAATCCACAGAGATGCCTTTATTTGATTGTTTTCTCATTTTGTTGGTTTCATTACTGATCAACCAGCGAGGGAATCAAGAAGATGGCGTGGGATGGATCTGGGGAGCGATTGGCTGTGTCATTCAAAGGAGGTGATGAAAGTTACAAAGGATTGATTGCCATATACGACACTCGAAGGACCCCTATTGTATCAGCATCACTTGTGTAAGTAACTTCTACAACTATTATATCCATCCACCCAGTCTTGACCTTCTTTTTGTGCATAGTCTAAATGCAAACTATAATGTATATACTTTCTTATGTTTACAGTGGTTTCATCAGAGGACCCGGAGAAAACCCTGAAGCTCTTTCCCTTTCATTCCATGACAAGTTCAAGCAAGGTCCACTCCTTTCCGTGGTAAGCCAAATGCTTTAAATTAAAGTCTCTTTACATTGCAAAGTATATGTTTTCTTAATCAGTCTTTCACTGTTGTAGTGTTGGAGCACTGGATTCTGTTGCACCTATCCTCTCATCTTCCGCTGACATGCTCTCCCTTGATGAGTGCAAGCTCCAAACTTTTTGCCTCCATCTATAAACTATTCTCTCTTTGTAATGGTTCTATTCTATCTATACTGTTCACTCTTTGTAATGAATCGTTTTAAATAACTCAGCTTGAGATTAATCCAAAACAATGGTTCCAGAAAGTTTACAAACACCATCACAAAGAAAAAAAATTCAAATGAGAGGGAGCAAAGGGATCAGCATTAGCTCTAAACATTCTTGAGCTTCTTCATCTTGGAAGGTGGCCAACGACCCTTCTTCCTCAGCTTACGCTTACGAACCAGACGTTTCCTGCGTAGCCTGATTTTCTTGGCCAGCTTCATCTTCATCCTCTGTTCCAGGAGTAGCTTCTCTTTAGCTTCTTTCGATTCCAATGGTAGTTTGTCCACTGGAACAGCAGCGACAACAGTCTTTGGTGGTTCCTCATTGCTCGCGGGCTCAGCTCCGTCGACTCCAGAGGCAGCTGCTTTCACAATCACTGCTCTTCCATGAGTACTGCTCAAGTTGTAAGCACTGAGAGAGACTCTGTTTTTTGACTCGACGGTGTTGGGTTTAACGCTGAAAACTGAAAATTTATACAATGAAGAAACCAAAAGATTAGAGATTTCATAAGTAAAACCTAACACAAGAACCAAAAGATCGAAACTGGAGTTTTGGTTCATTGGGGGTATGTAATGGAGATTTTCTCAACATGATTCCGCGGAGAAACGAAGCTAAAGCAATACGTAATGACTAGAAGCTGCGTACCTGGTGAAGCGAAAGACGAAAGTTGAAGCCTTGGAGAAGAGAGAGGAGCGAGAGAATTGAGACAGAGAAGAGCCATCTTCTTCGAATGGAAGGAACAACTTCTTCGCCTTCAGACATTCATTTGAAGTTCTTTTTAGTTTCTGGATAAGCTTTAATGAACGGATTGGATTTGATCCGAACCAATCCGGTTTGCTCTTTGGTATGGATTCAAATTTCGCTATTTGTTAGTTAAATTCCGGTTTAATAAAACTCAGTTACAGAAGTTATAAACCGAACCGACTTTGTGTATTGCCTGTTCGGTTACGTTTTTACAGAATGGTTGTTGAGTCATGATGTTAAGGTTGTGAGATGGCGAGAAAGCTATGTTAAGGTTTTTCCAGAGGAGGATGGTGGTGTCGAGGAACTTCCAATGGCGGATGACATATCTACGGAGGGAGAGAGAGAGAGAGGGACAGAGAAACAGATCATATATATTTCTCAAACAGAAAACCAATTATCAGAACAAGGAAGGAAAGGATCCGAGGAAAAAGAAACCAGATAATCGCCGGTTTCATTCGCACGCGGCGAGAAAAGAGCAAGAACACAGAAAGTAAGACATCGGAGATGAACATGTGACTGTTTTGAACGCGGCCCTTGACACTGGAACAGCGAAGAACAACAATCTGTCAGTTTCATTCCCATACCAAGAACCACGACATGTCTTGTCAGAATCATGAACGTAAAAGGATCTATCAAGTCTGGCCCGGCAAAAATGTAAACACATACCTTCATGTGTTTTATCTCCATGATTCATTCTGTGAACCACACTGTGCTTTTGAATGGCAATGGGAGCTAATTAAGAATTACCCTGAGTTTCTAGTTATTATGGTTTCTCTGTTCTAGAGTTTGTGTTACTTTAAAATAGATTTAAGGCTTTTAGTTTGGCAAATAGCCTTAAAATCCCTGTGTATTTGGATTATTTCTTGTGTCACACGTGATTAGAGCAAACACAAGATCTTAATTGCCGTCTATTTATTGGTCTGAAGTGGACTTATCTTTATTGTTATGTTCTCAGAAATTCTTATGCGGGGGAAGACTAGTGTTTGGTCCGGACGCATCTTCACTTCTTTTAACTACATGCATGATAGGAGGCCCAGCTATCACTTTCTGCATCAGAACAGCTTTCTTGATCGTAGATCGCCGCCCTTTATTCCATTCTCTGGTTATGATTCCTGCAATTCTTCTCACAATCATGGTATAAATCTCTTACCTTGCGATCCAAGTAAACATACTTAGCGAACCAACTTCAAGCTTCTCTTACTTCTTCTTTCTTGTTATGTAGGACTTCGCATTTCTCTTCTTGACATCAACCAGAGACCCTGGTATCATCCCAAGGAACAGAGAAGCTCCCTCTGAGGTTATCCCACAATCACTTGAATGGGCGAGAAACAAAGTAAAACTACCTCAAACGAAAGATGTAATGGTGAATGGCTTCACCGTCAAGGTTAAGTTCTGCGGTACCTGTAAGTTGTACCGTCCTCCTCGCGCCTCTCACTGCTCAATCTGTAACAACTGTGTCCAAAAGTTTGATCATCATTGTCCGTGGGTAGGTCAATGCATCGCCTTGGTAAGTCTTCTTCCCTGAAAAAAAATCGTTTCTTGTAACCAAAGCAAAGAAGTGAGTAGGATCTTCTTGATTTTTTTATTTATATTTTTTGCAGCGTAACTATCCGTTCTACGTGTGTTTCTTGTTATGTTCAACACTCCTATGCATCTACGTATTTGTCTTTTCATTGGTCAGCATGCTTGAAGTCCATGGCCAATTCTATGTCCTCATCTCTGATGACTTGATATTAGGTGTCCTTGCTCTTTACTGCTTTATTGCCGTCTGGTTTGTTGGTGGACTCACAGTCTTTCACTTCTACCTAATCTGTACTAACCAGGCAAGATTCTTTAGCTTCTTTAGCAAGCAACACTTATTACGTTGGTCTGATTCTTTTTGTTATGTTTTTTTTTTGCAGACGACAAGTGAGAGTTTTCGGAACCATTATGATAAAAAGGAGAACCCTTACCGAAAGGGCGTCTTAAAGAGCTTCAAGGAGGTGTTCTTGGCTGAAATCCCACCACCTTTGGTCAATTTTAGAGATTTGGCGCAAGAAGACGATGTGGAGGTGGGTTCTGTTGCCGCAGAGATGGTCAGAGCCTGTGGGTCTCCGAGACATGGAAATAAGCAGTAGCAAACCAGATCATGGTAGCTGCAGTTTGCGCCTTCAGAAGCTGGAGTACGAAAGTAACATTGATGCAAGTGTCAAGAAGATAAGTGTAGATGAATGCGCTGCATGGATTGACACGACAGGAACCAGGGAATTTAAGGAGAAACTCGAGCGTGTATGTGAGATCAAGATAAGGGCAAAACAGAACAAAGAGTTGTAATTCAAAGCCATGTACCTCTGTCTTTTCTCGTCAAAATTGACATTTAAACCTTTTCGCATTTATAACAAGAGTTAGTGTATATAGTTGCTTTCCTGTGTGGTAATTCATTTTGGTTTATTTCATTGTTTAGGGTATTATATAATATGTGGTGTTTCTTGGGTCCTAAGGTCAATGTTTTACAATAAAAAGAGAGAAAAAACTGTGAATACCAGGCAGACAATTGTCTTACGCTAAAAATATAAGAGAAATATTTTGAATAGATATTTTAGTTTATTTTCACAAAAATAGTTAAAAAATGATAAAAGTTTTTTTATTAAAAATTAAATATGCATTTATATTTCTAGAGTTAATTATTCTGGACTTTAGAGTTAAAAGATGAAGTTTTGGAATGAAGTTTTAAATTTTGAAAATATAAAAGTTAAACATTAAAAGTTTCAAAATAAAAAGAAGCTATTATTATCTTTTGAAGAAAGTTATTTTTGGGATAAATAAAAATGATTTATTTGACAGAATTGTCATAATTATAACTAACATGGTTTTTAATTAAATTTTAGATATAGGTAAAATTCAAAATTTATTATGAATTTTTTAAAACCACTTTCTAATCTCATCCAAACTATAAAATTTTAATATTCATTTTTTTTTTCAATTAACAAATTTCACCAAAATACTTTAAACGATTAAAAAAATAACTTAAAATATTTTCAATAATCGTAAATACTGGTTAACATTCTATGCAGTAATTCTAATGTATTTTTACCAATTGAGAAAATCCTGTATAATTAATATCTCACTAGTCACTATCATCATCTTATTTTATTTTATGTAGTAATCTGTAATCAAGTTGACTTCTTTTCTTTTTGGCTATGATGTTAAAAAGGTTTTAGATGTAGACTCCTCCTATATAATAAATTAATAAGATACATTTCTTACAACTTCTTTGAAAACCTTGATAGAACAAAACCAACAAATAAACTTTTTAATCTTGGAGAGGCTAAGCATTATATAAGGAGACTAATATAAACAAGAGATAGGAAGAGATCTATGTGTGAAGCACGTTTGATGGAGGCATGATTTGAACTACCTTTCACAGCTCACCAAATTTATCATTTTTAGATTATATATAGCTGGCCGACCATGAAATAAACAATTAATTAAAGAAATATAAAAACTAAACAAAGAAACTTACAAACATCCTATTCGCATAATCCACTTTTCCTAAACTACAAAATACATTACCATGTTCCCGTTAAGACATGAACTCCAATCTAATTATTCGTCAATGACAAAGCGAATAAAATAAAAAGTAGAACTTTTTTTTTGCAAAAGGCAAAAACGGATCGAAAATTGCGAATATCTGAAAATAATCTTTCTTGTGATTTCGAGTGTGTGTGAGAGAGAGAGAGAGGACAGCTTCAGTTTTCCTGTCTTTCCCCCTCTCGAACTCCAATCAAAGAGATTTGATCCTTTGTCCGATCAGCTTGGATTCTCCGATGGGTTTCTGATTCTGGGTTCTTCGAAAGTTCTTCACTTTGGTGATTGTTCTTTGTGAATCTTCTCTTCTCCCCTTTAGCTATGGCTAGGAATGAGACCAAACTCAAGAGGCTCTATCAAGTTTGGAGGGGAAGCAATGTAAGTATCTCTCAACTTTTCACTTTTGATTTTTTTTTTGCTTTCGCTTCACGTTTAATCTTCTCTTGTTCTGGAAAAAGATTGAATCACACAAAGATTTGGGCATGAAACTCAGCACTTTCAATTTGGTTTCCTTTGAGTCCAAGTCATCTCTTATTCAAGTCTTTGGCTACTAGGTTTCAGTTGTTAGTTAGTATCTTTGAGTCTTGATTTTGTGATTTGACTTTGATTTTTTTTTTCCAGAAATTTCTATGTGGCGGGAGGTTAATCTTTGGTCCAGATGCATCATCTCTATACCTAACAACCATCTTGATCCTTGCTCCCTCCGTGACGTTCCTTGCAAAAATGTACTTAAAAATGGAAGATCATCGCACCAAGCATCCAAAACTCTCTATTCCAATTCTCGCCGTGTGTTGGATACTCACCCTTTTGGTATGTCTTCCATCTTTCCCCCAACTCTGTATATGACGTTTTTTTTTATTGTCTTAACGAAACTAAAGCTTCAATAGTTTTCTTTCAGGACATATTTTTCCTCTTCATGACATCTGGTCGAGACCCCGGGATCGTGCCTAGAAATTTAAAGCCTCCTGAATCAGATGATGCACCTGAGTCAACCACTCCTTCCATGGAATGGGTTAGTGGTAGAACCCCAAATATAAGGTTACCAAGAGTCAAAGACGTACAGGTTAATGGCCATACAGTAAAAGTGAAGTTCTGTGACACTTGTTTGCTTTACCGTCCACCTCGTGCTTCTCATTGTTCCATCTGCAACAACTGTGTTCAGAGATTTGATCATCATTGCCCTTGGGTTGGTCAGTGCATTGGATTGGTAAGTTAGTATATGTCTTAAATTCTGGTGTTAAAGTGAAACCTAAAGTAATATGTAAAGGATTAGAGTCAATCAATTTACTGAGATTAGTTTTAGTTTAGAATCTCATCTGATTTTACATGGTATTAGAGTCCAAGATAAGATAATGCACACTCTAAATCCCTAATCGATATAAACTTCTTGGATAATAAAATCCTAAGTTTCGAGATTTTTGGCCGATAAGAACCATCATCTGAAGAGGGTTATGTAGGATAAATCAGGAGTTTAAAAGAAAGTAATATATAAAAAGTTAGATCAATTTTATTACTGCTATTTTTTTTTTTGTTAAATTGAAAGTCCATGATAAATGAGAACTTAACAAAATATGTTTGTTTCTAGATGTTCCGAGAATGTGTTTTGAATATGTTCCAACTCCTTTTGCAGAGAAACTACCGGTTCTTCTTCATGTTTATATCAACATCAACCACTCTTTGCATATACGTGTTTGTGTTTTCTTGGTTGAACATATTTCAAAGACATATGGATGAGAGGATTAGCATCTGGAAAGCTATATCTAAAGATGTTTTATCGGATATTCTCATAGTTTACTGCTTCATTACAGTGTGGTTTGTTGGTGGACTCACTATATTTCATTCCTATCTCATCTGCACTAACCAGGTGATTAGAATGATCTTTCAATGTTTTCTCTTTCTTTTTTATTGTTTTGTTTTAATGGTTAAGCTGTTTTGTGCAGACTACTTATGAGAATTTTCGATACCGATATGATAAGAAGGAAAATCCATACAACAGAGGAGTTTTGGGGAACATATGGGAGATATTTCTCTCTAAGGTTCCTCCATCTATGAACAAGTTTAGATCATTTGTGAAGGAAGAAGACTATATGATGGTTGAAACTCCTACTTCAAATCCAGGCCAAAATCTAGTTACTTCAAAGGAGAAGACAGATATTGAAATGGGAGGTGGAAGGGTTGTTGAAGAAGGTAGAAAAAGTCACTCACTCCCTGAGCTTCTCAGGAATCTAAACTATGAAGACCTTGAAGATGATTGTGAGGAAGATGACTTGAAGGCTAAAGATCATCACCACCATCATCATCAGAATGAGAAAGAGGGAATTATCCCTTCTTTTGACCCTTTTTTAACCAGTGAGAGTGGTGTTAACAAGGATGAGGAAAATGGACAAGAATTAAGAGGTTCTTCAAGTGATGATGATGGAGATGCAGGGAAACACGCTCGGGTCTCTATTGATGGTGAAGAAAAGCTTGAAGGGTATGACCAAAAATGGAGTCCCGGGAGTATGAATACAAACGGGAAATCTGAAGATGGAACAAGCTCTCCTCAATCTACTTCACCTATGCTTCGTAGATAGAGGTAATAAAATCAAGCCTTACCTCTCTGTCTCTTTGTTGCTTGCTCTAGAAGAAACCGGTTTTCTAAGCCCTAATGACTCTTTTTGTTAACTTGCTAGACAAGGGCTTAAAGCTGGAGAAGTGGAGATTGTTCTTTATCATTCTTTTAACTGTGTTTTATATAATTGTGGGAAAAAAAAATTCAGAGAAATAATAAACATCGTAGGTTTTGTGAGCTTGAGCCTTAGATTTTTTTTTTTTCATTTTTAGTTGTATTTATATTACTACTACAATGACTCGTCTGGATATCACCAGCTCCACATATTTTCTCACATGTTCGTTATTAAAATGATTTGGATCAAAAGTTTGTAATTTATAATGATACAAATTGTATTTCCGAATTATTTTCTTTTATTTATTTATATATTGGTAATTGGTTGGTCGAGTTTCATTTTCTATTTAGTTTTTTTTTTTCAAATATCACACATATTATCAAGAAGGCAATGCAATCAAGAGTAACCAATAAAATTTAGCCACGCGTCAGTATCAAGCCCCCACATCAAAGCTCAGATTTTCACTGGATGAGATTTTTTCATTACAAAACTCGTAACAGCCTCATCTTCTTCCTCTAGCTCCTTCCTCTCTCTCTATTGCTTCTGCAACTCTAACAATGGCAGCTGAAATGATGTTAGTGAAGCCAATCTCCCAATTCGCATCTCCAAAGCTCACCAACTCGAGGACATGCCTCACCAGCCGACGTTTCTCCACCGTGATCAGAATGTCAGCCACCTCCACGCCGCCGCCTCCGGCCACCGCAACCTCTAAGTCCAAGAAGGGCACGAAGAAGGAGATTAACGAGTCGCTTCTGACACCGAGGTTCTACACTACGGACTTCGAGGAGATGGAGCAGCTTTTCAACACGGAGATCAACAAGAACCTTAACGAGGAAGAGTTCATTGCTCTGCTTCAAGAGTTTAAGACTGATTACAATCAGACACATTTCGTGAGGAACAAGGAGTTCAAAGAAGCAGCGGACAAGTTGCAGGGTCCTCTAAGACAGATCTTCGTTGAGTTTCTTGAGCGGTCTTGTACTGCAGAGTTCTCTGGTTTCCTTCTCTACAAGGAGCTTGGTAGAAGGCTCAAGGTATCTTTTTGAGAATGTTACTAATTCAAAATTTGACTGTTTAGAACAGTAAGTAGCTTCTAGTTTCAGTTCTGTGTGTTTCTAGTAGGCATGGATGTTCGGTTTCGATATTTTGGTTTCTAGAGATTAAATAACCATTTACAAAATTCGGTTCATTTTTCGGTTCTGTTCATGTAACAAACCTGAAAACCATCTAGTGTCCAAAAACAATCCGGGTCCATTCAGTCCTTGGTATTTCGGGTTATTTCAGATAATATGGATAAAAATTTAAATAATTCACGCTTTCCAGGTTAAATATCGTGTAATTCTGGTTGTTCAGATAAAAATATAAAGTAATTTGGTAGTTTTAAGTATTTCAGATTAAAAAAATTGGATAGTTTGGATTTTCAGGTAATTCGGTTTATAAATAGCATTTTTAGGATATTTGGTTACTTGAAAACTAAATATAAGGTATATAATATTATTTTAAAAATTTGGATATCCATTTGGTTTCGATTCGGGTTTGAATTTCGTTTTCTGGTTCAAGAAATATGGGATTCGTCCGGATATCTATGTAATTCGGTTTGGTTCTTTGATTTTGGATAAATGTGTCACATGCATAGTTTCTAGAGTTGTTCTTGGTTTATTGTTTCTTGTCTACATAATGCTTCAATGCTTGAAGCTTCTCATTAGCTGGAGTTAAGGATAGATGAGAGGTGAATGGCGTTTCATTGGATTGGTCTTAATCTTTTGATATGATGGCATTGCAGAAAACAAACCCTGTTGTGGCTGAGATATTCTCTCTTATGTCCAGAGATGAAGCAAGACATGCCGGGTAAGATCTCCCAACAAAGGAACCTCTCTTCTTTTTATTTATCTGTTTGTTCTTGAATTGGTAAACAAACTTTTTTCTTGCAGGTTCTTGAACAAGGGTTTGTCTGATTTCAACTTGGCTCTTGACTTGGGTTTCTTGACAAAGGCAAGGAAATACACTTTCTTCAAACCCAAGTTCATCTTCTACGCCACTTACTTGTCCGAGAAAATCGGGTACTGGAGATACATCACAATCTACAGACACCTCAAGCAAAACCCTGAGTTCCAATGTTACCCTATCTTCAAGTACTTTGAGAACTGGTGCCAAGACGAGAACCGTCATGGAGATTTCTTCTCTGCTTTGATGAAAGCTCAGCCTCAGTTCCTCAATGACTGGCAAGCCAAGCTCTGGTCTCGTTTCTTCTGCCTCTCGGTTAGTAATCACTTTAGCTCTCTTTGATTCTTTTACTTCCAAATGTGTGGCCTAACCGGTAAGAGGATTGATTTTTGCAGGTTTATGTGACCATGTACCTCAACGATTGTCAAAGAACTGATTTCTACGAGGGTATTGGGTTAAACACCAAGGAGTTTGACATGCACGTCATCATTGAGGTAAAGTAACTTGAAACCGTAAGATTAATAGTCATAAGCTATGTGTCTGAAAATGTTGGACTTTTGTTTCAGACAAACCGGACCACGGCAAGGATATTCCCAGCTGTGTTGGATGTTGAGAACCCTGAGTTCAAGAGGAAGCTAGATAGAATGGTTGTGATCAATGAGAAGCTGATGGCTGTAGGACAAACTGATGATCCTTCCTTTGTCAAGAACCTCAAGAGGATTCCTCTCATTGCTGGTCTAGTCTCTGAGATCTTGGCTGCTTATCTCATGCCTCCTGTTGAGTCTGGATCTGTTGATTTCGCTGAGTTTGAGCCTAATCTTGTCTATTAGTAGCTGCATTGTCAAGTCTTGTGAGTTTATGGACGGTTCTTGATTTCTTGTAGTTGAATGATCAAAACTGAGAAACCTCTTTTTATTTGTAATAAACCAAATACTTTTACAGTATTACTGCATGTATCAATCACAATGCACAATGATCAAATACTTTTAGTTGAGTATGCTACATTAAAAAATACATAATGAAATTTAATAAGAAATAATCCGATGAATAAATATGAGAGCTAAAACTCATTACTCATTCAGATTTAGACTTGGGTTTCTCTTGTTCTTGGGTCAGAGGCTTAAACACAATATTGAAGAACCAAACAGCTAGCAACGTAGCCACAACAGGTCCAAGCCAATACACAAGTAAATGCTCTTTTGTTATATGTTCACCGCGTGCATAAGCCCATCCCATAACCTACAAAGATTTCATACAATCAAATAAACAAAGAGATAAATACTTTGTTTAATAATGGCAATCACAAAGACTCCACAAAAAGATCCTATTTGTTACCGCTGCTGGATTCATGCAGCCTCCGGTTAGATCAGCTCCAAGAACATGGAGAGTTAACTTGGCAATACTACTAATCCAAGTCTTCATGAAGAAACTTCCAGGGATCTTTCTTGCTAGTCCCAGTGAGATCAGTAGTATGAAAAATGTTAGTATCCCCTCGGTTAAAGCGCCGTGATGTATTGCTACGTTTAGTTTTGGTCCTTCCCCAATCTCAGGGAAAATGTGAATGATATTCTTAACCGCAAGGATTGATCCTATCACCTGAAAAAAAATGTTAAAACATTGTAAAACAGAGCAAAGAAAGAACAGAGAAAAAACAGAGCAAAAATCATTTTTTCTACTTTTAGTTTACTTAAAAGTCAATGAGATCAAACCTCAGTGGGGATTCGAACCACGACGGTGAAGATGAAACTGCGGAAGCCACCAGAGAATCCAGAAGCCAAAGCGGCCACAGGATTATAATGTCCGCCTCTAGTGAGTTTCTGAAGAAAAGCGAAGACGAACATGGAGATGGCAGAGAATATATATCCGACGATCTCGCCGGTCGTATCCTTGCGGCTAAATCCAAGTACACCGAAGACTAAGATGTTGACAAGAACTCCTGACCATATCCACATGAACGAGAGTGCCAGATCAGAAACCACTAAACTTATTAGACCCATCTTTGATTCTCAAAGACGAGAAACAAACAAAAAAAACCTAAGAAAGAAACAGAAAAGCAGTTTTTTTTTATATATTAGAGATTAAGGATGACGTGTCAGAGAAGTAAAACCATTCAAGAGTAAAGAATCACGATTATGATTGGCTGTTAGCGGTTTGTGAATTAGGTTAGTAATAATATTGGTGTGAGTCAGCTTCCGACAGTAAAAGGTTTTCTTCTCTTTTGGTCTTTTGGCTTTGTAGTCATGAAATAAAAGATTCTTGATTTTAAGAAACGATTATAAAGCGTTAGCGTGTGAAAGACGGCAACAACGGAACGCAGAAAATCAAGAACACAGCGAATTCGAAATAGTGTAGATATTATCAATTATTCAGAAGTATTGTCTAAATCCAAAAATGCCGATATTAATTTTAACCCCGCAAAAACCTAAAACTTTAAAATTGTTACATATAGTCGCAAAAAGGAGCTCATTCAACCAAGCGAGTCTCCACGACAGAGGAACCATCAATCATGCGAAACGTGACCACCAAGTCTCCAGCGTTACACATTTCCTTCTTCTTTGCAACTTCCACCGCGAATCTAATCTTCTCCTCCGTGGAAGCTCCCGTCGCTATCACCGGCACGATCCCACGGTAAACCAAACCACGACTCGCCACACTAGCCGCCGCCTCATAACACTCCTGGTCGACCACCGTCAGAATAGGAACTCTCGGCCTGTACTTCGCCACAAGCCCCGCCGTGTATCCACCCTTAGTGACCACCACGATCGCCTTCGCGCTCAGCTTCCTCGCCGTGGAAACAACCGAAGCAGCTTCGCACTCTATCGTGGACAGCGGTAACGGGACGGCTTCTTCGATCTTCTTCTGCACTGCTTCGTAATCTAGGTACTCCTCCGCCTCTTTGCAGATCATTGACATCGTCTTCACTGCAGCCTCGGGGTGAGCTCCCGCGGCTGTTTCGCCGCTGAGCATGACGCAGTCTGTGCCGTCTAGGACAGCGTTGGCCACGTCGGTGGCTTCGGCTCTTGTCGGACGAGGAGCTTTGGTCATCGACTCGAGCATCTGTGTCGCTGTGACGATTGGTTTCCCGAGTGCATTAGCCTTCTCGATCATCTTCTTCTGAGCCCTAAATATCTTCCACGTTGGAATCTCCATCCCTAAGTCTCCTCTAGCCACCATGAATGCATCAGTCTTCTCCATGATCTCATCTACATTAGCCACTCCTTCTTGATTCTCAACCTGTCAAGTTAAAACATCAAGCCATCAGTTTCATATTAAAATCAAAACAAAATTTATTTTATGATTTTAATGTAATTTTTCTACTAATTTATTTTTTACTCCTAATTAAATTTAAAAATATATGCAATAAAGTTTTAATAGTAAAATCAAGTTAAAACTCGATATTTAACTATTTTTCTTATTTTTTTTCAAAAAATTTAAACGATCCTATTTTGAAATTTTAAAAGGAGGGAGTAATATATAAACAAGAAAATCAAATTTGTTATATTTTTTTTCTCTCACTCACCTTTGACATAAGCATGATGCTCTTTGCGTGCACTCCAAGCAACTCTCTGACCTCATCTAGGTCAGATCCTTTACGGACAAAGGAAAGAGCAATGATGTTGATCTTGTTAGGAACTCCCCATTGAAGTATATCCTCTTTGTCTTTCTCTGTGAGTGTCGGGAGATCAACTACAATCCCAGGGAGGTTAACGTTCTTTCTTTCTCCAAGAACGGCAGAGTTCTCGCACCGGCAGCGGACAAGACCGAGATTCGTGTCACATGACAAGACCTTTAGAGAGATCGAGCCGTCAGAACAGAGGATCTCGTGACCAGGCTTGACATCCTCCGCAAGTCTCTTGTAGCTCATCGAGATAACGTTTGAGTCTCCTTTTATAGTGTAGTCGATTGAGATTGTTATCTCTTGACCTTGGATTAGTTCTATTGGTTTGCTTTCTTTAAGAAACCCGGTTCGTATCTCAGGACCCTATAAAACCGAATTAAACCAATTGCTAAAATTAAACCCACCATGCATAATGATATTTCAAATTTAACAAACGTTGTGTGTAGTATATATACCTTTGTGTCGAGCATGACGGCGCAGAGGATACCAGTGTTTAGTACGGCGGTTCTAAGATTATCTAGGGTTTCTTGATGGTACTCGTGAGAACCATGGGAGAAATTGAACCGGGCTACGTTCATACCGGCTCTAAGAAGCTTCTCAATCATCTCGACAGACCTAGACGATGGTCCAAGTGTGCAGACGATCTTGGTCTTTGACGCTCCATTCCTTGTTTGTCCACCAAGTAGTTTCTCCATTGTGAAAGAAAATAAGAAAAACCCTAACAAGTTTGGAGAGAGAAGATGAGAGTGTGTTGTGTGTTTGTGAACGTTTGTGAATTATGAATGGTGTACGTATCTACGTTTATATAGAGAACTGGTTTAGAAAGAAAAGGTAAAGAAACATTTCCTTTTATGTATATTTGTTAAATTTTGTAATAAGATGACTTAAGTTTAACGTGAAAAAGAAAATGTTAGTGCGAGTCAAGTAATATTAATGCTACCAAGAATATACATTAGGAAAGATTCCGACTTGTTTAGAAAAAAGGAAATATTCAGACAAATTGTTATTTTTTAAACTTTAAATATATGTTTTGGAAATGTTAATCCTCGATTATGTGTTCTTCAAGAAAAGTCCACATTATGTGTTATTTAAGAAAAAAAATTAGTCTGGAGATCTGGGCAATACACTAACACACATATTAAAAGTTTAAAGCAAGGGAAATGATCCTTGTAATATCCGGAGATTGCTGTCTTCCTACCACGGTCAGAATCTCCCCCATAGCTGTTTACAAAGACTTCTAACCGTTGCGTCTTCCTCCTCGCCAAGAAAAAAAAAGATAAGACCTTTACTGTTTTACTCTTTTTTCAAGCCCTGAGTTCTCTGTATTGTATAGTGCTCCGTGTGGAGTGTTTTTGAGATGCTCCCTCTATTTTATAAAAGATGTTTGACATAATGCATCTCGTGTTGGAGATATGCCCTGAAATTTTAGAGGCCATAGACAATTTATTTGTGGATTTTTATAATTTTGAAAAATAAATAAATTTAAGGTTTTATGCCTATGTAAAAATATTTATTAAATTTGCAAGCCATATACCAATATTTCAGTTGCCTATGCTTATGGTCTCTGGAGACAGTGTAGGCTTAAATTGATTTTAAAAAAGAAGTATGTTTTGTGAGAGGAAAACTCGGAAATGCTAAGAATAGAAAGAAAACGAGTCTAAAATCTGAAGGCTTTCAGTGGTTTGAGGAGCTGAACGGTTTGCTTCTTTCTTTGAATGATAGAATTAGTTGAAAGAGGAATTGACAAGAAAAGATGAAATGTCGGAGAGATGTTTTGATCCCTTAAACTCTTTTGGCCATTAGTTAGTTTTTCTCTCTTGTTGACATCTTTGTTAGGTTTTGATCAATCCAAAAAGACAAAACAGACTCTTCTTTCATATGATGCATTGACAATGGAGACAGGAAGTTACAGAGTAAAAAGCATTGCAGATTTCTTCATGCTGCTTTTGATGAAATTGTTTTAGGTTTACAGCACAGAGTTCATGATCTTCTCTGGTTTATGTGTACATCTATAGGATTTGTTGTTTAGACAAGAAAACATATGTTTTCCTAGGGATTTAATTGTTCTAGGTTATATATAGGTCTCTAGAAAAAAAATAAAAAAAGAAGCAAAAATGAGCAAGGAACAAAGCTGTGTTCTAAAAGCATGGGAGGTAACGATGAGAAAGACCCAACAAGCGAAGAAACGGGCAAACAGCATTTTCGGGACGGTACCGGTAGCTCTACAGACAGATGATGATGCTACAACAACAACCGAGGAGAATGATGATGAGAGCAGCACTCACACAAGCAGCGTAGGTGAATTGTACCATGAAGAGAGAGTGCTTCCCAATGGAGACTATTACACAGGTCAATGGTACGATAGTTTCCCCCACGGGCACGGTAAGTATCTATGGACAGATGGTTGCATGTACATTGGTGAGTGGTACAACGGGAAGACCATGGGGAAAGGCAGGTTCGGTTGGCCTTCTGGTGCCACGTATGAAGGCGAGTTCAAAAGCGGATACATGGATGGGAATGGCACTTACACAGGTCCTAGTGGAGATACTTATAAAGGTCAGTGGGTGATGAACCTGAAACATGGACATGGGATCAAGAGTTTTGCAAACGGAGATGTGTATGATGGTGAATGGAGGAGAGGGTTGCAAGAAGCTCAAGGGAAGTATCGTTGGAGAGATGGGAGTTATTACATTGGTGAATGGAAGAACGGTACTATCTGTGGCAAAGGTACTTTTGTTTGGTCGACGGATGGTAGTAGATACGACGGGTTTTGGGATGATGGTTTCCCTAGTGGTAACGGGACATTCAAATGGGACGATGGGAGTTTCTACGTTGGTCATTGGTCTAAAGATCCTGAGGAAATGAACGGTACTTACTATCCATCAGGGAACGAAGGGGCACTTGAATGGGACCCTAAAGAGGTGTTTGATAATCTGAGTGAGTACAAGATATGCAGTGGAGAGAGGGTTCCTGTGTTGCCTTCACAGAAGAAGCTCTCTGTTTGGAACTCTTCCAAGCGCGTAGAGAAACCAAGGAGGATATCTGTTGATGGGAGGGTAAGTGTAGGTTTGGATAGAGCGTTTGAGAAGATGAATATGTGGGGGAGTGAGAGCGGTGAAGGTGCTGCTGATATTGATTCAACCACAAGGAGAGATTTGGACGCTGAGATCATGAGACTTGAGGCTGAAGGACTCATACAGAGCTTGAGACCTTGTCCTGTGCCTATGAGACTGCCCAAGGCAGGGAAGAAGCAAGGCGAGACAATATCCAAAGGTCACCGTAACTACGAGCTTATGCTTAATCTACAGCTTGGAATCAGGTAACTATCTCACTTTACCTCCTCACCAGTTATATCAGTGTTCTAAAAATCCTTACAGGCACCGCCTAACCACTAGTAACCTAGAAAACCCATAATTACCACTTAGTGATTTCTTCAGCATTTAGTTATACTATATGTTAAATCTTTTTTGATTATTTGGTTATGCAGACATGCTGTTGGAAAACAAGCTCAGGTTGTGTCTCTTGATCTTAAGCATTCAGCTTTTGATCCAAAGGAGAAGGTGTGGACAAGATTTCCACCAGAAGGAACCAAACACACACCTCCTCACCAATCAAGTGAATTCAAATGGAAAGACTATTGCCCATTAGTTTTTAGGTGAGAAACCATTACACTAACCTCTCTAATTAGCTCTCATTGGTACTTATTATTACAACATGTTATACTAATGTACCTATCTTTCAGGAGCCTGAGGAAGCTATTCAAGGTAGACCCAGCTGATTACATGTTATCAATCTGCGGTAATGATGCCCTTAGGGAGCTATCATCCCCTGGTAAAAGTGGAAGTTTTTTCTACTTGACAAACGATGATCGTTACATGATAAAGACAATGAAAAAGTCTGAAACTAAAGTGAGTTTAAGTTACCATAAAAAAAATGTGTGGATGCTACACATATTAACTGCTTTCTTGAATTAATATGATGCAGGTGTTTCTGAGAATGCTTGCAGCATATTACAACCATGTTAGAGCATTTGAGAACACTTTGGTGATTAGATTCTACGGTCTCCACTGTGTGAAGTTGAGTACAGGAACAATCCAAAAGAAGGTAAGAAGTGAGAACAGTGCTACCTTGGGTGCAGCTTGGATCTTGATTGAGTTCTTCTCTTTTTTGCAGGTGCGGTTTGTCATTATGGGGAATCTATTTTGTTCAGAGTTCTCTATCCACAGACGCTTTGATCTTAAAGGATCTTCTCTTGGCCGTACAACCGATAAACCTGAATCAGAAATCAACTCAAACACAATCTTGAAAGATCTCGATTTGAATTTCATTTTCAGACTACAGAAAGCTTGGTTTCAAGAATTCATTAGGTTAGTAACCATCAATCAATCTCTTTACTTCACCGTTACATTATTTTTTATATGTCCTATCAGCTGATCCTGGAGAAACGCAGTAGTACCACATAGTGGATTACCTATCACACTAACATTATTATAACCATTTTTTTTTTCATTTTCAGACAAGTCGACAAAGACTGCGAGTTTCTAGAACAGGAGAGGATCATGGACTACAGTCTTCTGGTTGGGATTCATTTCAGAGAAGCATCAGTCGCTGGAGAGCTGATACCTTCTGGAGCACGCACACCTATTGGTTCGTATTCTTGAAAAAGAAAAAAAAACATGTCTCTCTCCATAAGAATGTGTCAATCAAACTATGTTTCTTTATCAACTGTAGGTGAGTCTGAGGATGACTCAGCCCCTCGTCTCTCTAGAGTAGACGTAGATCAGCTTCTATCTGATCCCACAAGGTACATAAACACACAACAAAAGTTAGAACTCGTACTTCTGTGGTTCTGAAGTCCAATAAATTTGTTAATTGTTACAGGTGGGCTAGTATCAGACTTGGTGGAAACATGCCAGCTCGAGCAGAGAGGACAATGAGAAGAAGCGGCTGTGAGTTTCAGCTAATCGGGGAACCAACAGGAGAGTATTATGAAGTTGTAATGATCTTTGGAATCATAGACATTCTTCAAGACTACGACATTAGCAAGAAACTTGAACATGCTTACAAGAGTATCCAGTACGATCCTACTTCAATCTCAGCCGTTGATCCGAGGTTGTACTCGAGACGCTTCCGTGATTTCATCTTCAAGGTCTTCACTGAGGACGATTGAAACAAGTTTCCTTTGTTTCTGGCCTTTTCATGTTTCGTGTGCACCAAGAAATGAAGGCTTAGGTTTATATACTCACACTTTGGCAAGGGTCATGCAGCCACTACTTTATTTTATTTCATAAACTGTATTAATTCTACAATAAATAATGTAACAAAAGTTGACATCTTTAGCGGTGAATATTTTTTTATTTCTTTTCTGTTGTTTTGTTAGGATAAATTACACTATGAATTAATCACCTAACCGTGTTTTCACATTTCTCTTACAAGTACAACATCTTTTTACGTAACGCTTCGCAATCCATTTTGTAATAACCATCCATGTTTTCCGTTTGAAGATGAAAAGTGTAGAAAAGCCTTTCCTCTTGAGACCTTGAAGATGGAACATCCACAAGAACAAACCCATCTTCTTCTTATCCAGTTAACACATTGGATATTGAGAAGTTATGAATCCTGGACGATGAAATTTGGACCATCGCTTCGTTGTCTCCAAGTCCAAGCCTAGTCACAGAAACAGTGGAGGCATAACTTGAGACTGCCTTTAGTTGTAGTTTAGCGTAATGTCCAATGTCTCTTTGACCCGATACCCAATCAAGAGTTCTTTCTTCTGTAATAACTTCTTCGCTTGCTCATGCAACTATGGTATGTACTTTAAGCAGTGCCGTGCGAGGGACTACAGAGACCCGAAGCACATTTTAAAAATGGACCCCTTTAGTGTAGTTAGTATAGTTCTGAAAGAGGTAAAGTAATGAAAATAAAACCATAGTCTATAAAGACTATACTAACGAAGGAGACGAAGAAGAATTACTGTATAATATGTTCTTTTTGTCGACCAAATATCACTATATAATAAGTTAATAACAAGGGAGAAGAAGATTTATCATTGTGTAGCCACTGAAAGAAAATCAGATGTTTTCTGTCTTTTGGAAAAATTTCACAGAGTTCAATTTTAGATTCAAAAATATGTCGGATTCCTTTTTGATTTGGAATTCAGATCTTCTTTTTCGGTTTGTGATTTACTTTTTGTTTAGAATCTATATTTTTTTTCTATATAAGTTGTCTTTCTAAAAAACCAAATGCAAATATTCGAATTTGGGTGGCTAAACATAAAAAACCTTCACGCTGAAACCACTATGATATACTGCACATTTGAAATTTTGGGGGGCCCTAAAGTTATAACTATATTTGGGGGTCTATGGCAAATGCCTTTTCAGTTACATAGTAAGTACAGTTCTGATTTTAAACTCCGTAAAACGGTTTCAAGAATACTTAGCTTACTCTGCAAGAATTAAAAAAAAAGTTTCTCAGCATCTATTCTATTAAATTAAGAACATGACCTATTGATATACGTTTAGTTAATTATTTTCATACAATTATTAAAATCTCTTACTAGTTATTTAAGAAAAATATTTTATACAAATATGATTATAAAGAAAAACACAAATATAAATTAAACACATATATAAAAATTAAATTTCTTAAACAATATGCAAAACAGAAAATATATTCGCCTTTTGAATGGTGGATCCAAATTTAGTTGTTCTTTTAAATGGTATAGATGTATACACAAACTATTTTAATCTGTTAAATTTCATAGAGTTACAACTTAAAATTAATTGATGTGTAATTATTGGTATATTCGATAGATATCCTTTGTATATCACTTTAGGTCTTATCTCACTGCTAGATTCCACACACATTCTTTTAAATCTTCCAAAATATAAAGGACATCAGAATTGTTACTTACCGATTGATCGAAGGTTGGAAGACATAGCAGAGAGATGAGCAGTGCCGTCCCAGCCATAATGCAGATAAAGCTTGTGTTTTAGGCCACATATTAATCACAGATTCTAAGGCCACATTGCAATATAATGATTGTAACATGTCTGATGCAACCTCTTTTTACTTTTCTGTATTTTAGTGATGTGTTTTGTTTTGGACTTATGTTCCAATTTTAGTTAGTTAACGCGGTTTTCTTTTGAATAATTTTTCTTATTGCTTGTGTTAATAGTTTTTTTTTTACAATATTATCTTTTTTATTTGATTATATAGATGTTTATCACAATAAATTTTCATCTTTCATATATAGTTTTGATAGCTGTATAGTTTTTTTATCCTTTATTTTTATAAAATATTTCTGACCTAAATTAACATAAGTTTTTTACATAAGAAATTATATAGAATTAAAAATTTATACATATATTTTATAAACAAAAGTTAGCCACTATTTTAAAATATGTGGCCACTGAATTTTTCGGGACGGCACTGGAGATGAGAACAAAGGGTTGATCTTCTTACGACGGTCACACTGACTAGCATTGTGATTAAGCTTCTAGCGAACAAAGAAATAAATCCATGTTGTTGATTACTAATCAAGAAACTATGTTTTTAGTATATCAAGAAACTGTATATTTAATAATAATTGTTATACAACTCTATCAGACCATAAAATCAATATTTGGTTCTCTAAAGAGGGTATCACTATAGCTTGACACGAGCCAGCGGCTATGTTCTACGTGTGAACCAGGTCCAGTCACTATTGGAGTAGTTGTATAAGAATCCAAACACGAATACTATATGTATCAGAACTATAAGAATATTATTATTTACATATTGAGTGATGACTCAGCTTATACATGAGCATCTACATGATCAGCGCCATGCGACTTAAAAGAAAAATTTAGACATTGGCTTTGGGCATCTTAATTATGTGTAAAATTTGAAAGGCGCAGTTATAGTTATATATGGTTTGTTGACAATTTTATTTGATAGTTTTCTAACTTAACCTAGATTACTACTAACACTTCTAGAACATCTTTCTATAATCACAACTTACATATTAAAATCAGTTCTTACAATTATATATATACTCACACATATATACATCTATAAGAAGATTTAAATTATTTCTAGTTATTTTTTACTTTTTAGGTATTATATAGTTTAAGTACTGTAATAAAAATATACTCTTGAACATAGATCACTATTAATATTTTGAAATTAATTCTATTTGTCTATTGTATTATTTATTCTTAAATGGAAACTAAACTTTGAGATAATAATATAAAAGTAATAATAATAAAACTACAATGTTACATTTTTTATTTTAAAATTAAGAAAAATAAATATAAAATTGGTAAACTTCTTTTACAACACTTTTGTAAAATAGAAACATTATTTTCATTTGACAAAAAAAGAAACATTATTTTCATTATTTTTATTTAGCTTAGGGCATTAAAAATGGTTGTCACGGCTCTGCACATGATGTAAGCCTATACATAAGCATTTTTGGAATTTAGTGTAATTCTTAAATACATGCAGCCTCATTTTTAAGAATAATAAAGCCATTACAATATTTTGGTCAACTTGATGCCCATCTAATCTATATGTCTACACTAAAATATGTTATTCTTCCAAGAACTAGTCAAAAATATTCCCAAATCGTAAATGAGAGCCAATAAGGTAACATAGATTCTTCTAGTGACCCACATTTCCAATATGATATTTTGAAAGGTACACCCATCAACGAGGTAGTGTATAAGAATCTAAACACGAATATTACATGTATCAAAACTATAAGAAAATTATTATTTACATAATGATGACTCGTGGAAATCAGGTAGAAGATGCTTTGAGCGTTTTCCTCGTCCCAATCATTTTCAGTGGTGTAAGCAGTGGCGGAACCAGATTTTTTTTGGATCGGGGTCAATTTAAGTTATAGCAAAATATTAATTACATATATTTTTTTAACTTATTATAATAACTCATTTAAACAATATAATTTTTGTACATTATTATATAATTTAACTATATATATGTGCAAATATTAACTTACGAAGTAGTTAGTATTCTTAATCATTAAAATTAATATAGTGTCTAATATGATATTTTCAAATTAAATTTTGTGATTAAAATGGTTAAAAAATGTTCTGAAGATTGAAAGGAAAAATGTGTATGTGTAAAATAAATTTTAGTTAAATTATCTTTACCGGGAACATAATTGTGGTTGGACAGCAGTAAAATAAACATGAAGAATTGAGATAAATGGATAAAAATAATTATTGCATACTGTTTAGTTAGATAATGGGCTTTGACCAAGGTAAAATTCATATGGATTTTAAATAATCACGGGGTCAAGTTACGTTTGGGGAAATATTAGGGGGTCAGAATACTAATTTTGCAACACTTTATCAGATTATTTTCCCCATATACAAGTAAATTTTTTTCCACAAAAATCTATAGGGGTCAACTGACCCCCCTCTCGAACAGCTGCCTCCGCCCCTGGGTGTAAGCCTATATATGACTACATGATGTAAGCCTATACATAAGCATTTTTGGAATTTAGCAGCCTCGTTATTTAACACAAAAGCCATTATAATATTTAAGTCAACTTGATGCCATCTATGGCTTTGATTAGCAAAACAGATGATAGATCAATAGCAGTATGCTATAAAAGTTATATATTTTTGTTAAACTATTTAATAATTGATTGGTAAAACAATATGAACATGCTATTTAAAATTATTATATAATATATTTATTTATAATGAATATATATATATATATATAATTATAAACAAAAGATATAATTATTTTTTATTTACTAGTTTCAAAATTATGTTTATATGGAAAAATATTATTTTAAAAATAAATTTTACAATTCAAATGTCTATTTTAAAAATAATATTTTCCATTTAAAATATAATTTAGTTATATTAATTAAATTATATTTTAAATATGAAATATTATTTTTCAAAAAAATATATTTATATTGTAAATTTATTTTAAAAATCAAAATTTCACTTTTGAGATATAAAAATAATTTTATGATATTATTAAATAAAATAAATGAACTAATTATATATTTTTCTTAAATTTATAAATTATAAATACAAATATTCTTCTAAAAGCTCCATATGAAAACATTTGCCAAGCGAACATTTAGAGAACATTATCATTTAATAAATGTTTTACTAACAAATGTTGATAGGATAATGTTGAACATAATGCTAATGCTCTACCAATCAAAGCTTATGTCTAGACTCTAAATTAGCTATTCTCTAATAACTGGTAAAAGAGTTCTCTAATTGTAAATGTGAACCAATGAGGTTTCATAGATTCTTATATTGTTCCCCATCTCCAAACTAATATGATACTTTGAAAGCTACAGCCATCATCCTGTAAATTATTCTTATTTACTCATTTATTCTATTAAAATATATACATGACTCATTGATAAATGTTATGTTTAAATATGTATTTTATTTTTTAAAGAACTATTTTATCAAATTAAATTAATATTAAACACAATATAATTAAGAAAAACTAAAATATAAAATTTAATTTAAAAAAAAACTAAAATAAAAAATATATCCGCCCTATAGACATTTTTTACTTTTTACTTCACTGAGATAAACCAAATTCAAAGATTTATCAATGTTTCCAAAATCAAAACCTTTAAGTTTTTTTTCCTCTCTTTGACGCTTCCATTATTATTCGCTTCTCTTGCTGTGAAATTTTTTGTGACTGCGTTATCAGTCTATCCTACATTGACATCATTCGTTGTGTGTCGTCAATCTTCTCTCAACTAATAAACCACCTTAACATTAGATATAAATTCAAATTTATTTTCTAAAACAAATATTTTGACAAACATACAAAACAACAAGCTTATTTCTTTAAGAAATATTTGGACATATATATTTGGATAGTATAACCGAAAATTATGAACATATGAATGATATGGGAATATGGTCTATTTCAAAACAAGACAAAAGTATTCTCAAATTTAAAAACTTCGGTTATTATTTCAAAGCATGACTCAAAAATCTTTGAAAACTTCCACACATTACAAACTAGACGATCTTTCTTTTGAATTTGTAAGTTTGTTTTGAATGGTTTTACTTTTGAGTGGAGACACGAACACTCATTTATTGGGTCTGATTCTTCTCTCAAATGCATAGGCTAATTCGTGTCTCCGGCTGCGGTTTGACTTCTTTACCTAATAGATCAAAGATTCGCTAATAATCCATCGGATTACAGTAAAATACTTATTATATGTTAAAAAAAAGATTTCCTTTTTCAAAAAACATTTTACGAGAATGCTATTATTCTGATTCATTTTTTTTTCTTGTAAATTATTCTGATTCAATTTTATGTAAATTTTGGAAGCTGCCCCGTATATTCTCTAATAGTATACGTATATATTATTAGTATATAGTATAACCTTTTTAAATTAATAATCGATAGATTAATATCTCTATAAATTAATATAATTTTGTAATTCTAAATTGAGTTTTTGGTTCAATTAGTATCTCGATAAATTAATAATCTTTATAAATTAATAAAAAAATATAATTTTGATGTAATTTCAAAATTATTAATTTATAAAGGTTTCACTGTATACTATTTCCAAGATCAATGGACTACCGTGCCTTCTCATTTATTCTAACGATGCCAGGACCGCCTATTAATTAATTAGTGTAACGTGCTCACTTGCACAATTACGACTCACAATTAAATACATGTACAAAAACATTTAAAACTAATATTATGCTTCTCACTAATTGTTGATATTAGTCGTACGGTTGTACTCTATTAATATACAAAAGCATCAACTTAATTAATAATACATTAGAATCTCTATAAATTAATAGTAGAATCTCTATAAATTAATAATATTAGGACTTTGAAATTTTATTAATTTATAAAAATATTAATTTTAAAAAATATTTTTAAAATTTTTCTACTTTTCTATTTTTATTTATAAAATAAATATATATTTAATTTTATCATATATACAATTATAAAATTTTAGAAATTTTGACTTTCATATTATTTTATTATATTACTTGGTTTATATTTTATGTTTCATATAACTTATATATAGTTTTTCGATATAATTTTACAAAATATTATCAAAATATATCGAAATCTTAAGAAAAATAGAGGTAATTTCATTGTGAATATAAAACCAACAATATAATGTTTAGTTTGTACTTATATGAAATATATATATATATATATATATATATATATATATATATATATATTATTAATTTATGATTTTAATGGAACCATATATTTATCTGATTTAATTCAAACATGTTAAATATTATCAAAATTCAAGTGCATTCATGAATGTATACATGAATGCACATATCTAACTGATTTTATGTAAAAATGTAATTTTCCTTTTGTTAATTGTCTTGAATTCTTGCTACTAATAGAACAATTTAATTCAAACATGTTAAATTACTATGGTTAACACGTAAAATAAATAGCGTCGAATTATTCTGGTATATACAATTAATAAAATAGTTTGGAAAACTGAAAGAAACGTAAAAGATGTTATAAAAAAGCTTAAAATAAGTAAATTATGTTTTATACTTTGTAATAAATATTTTTGAACTAATTAGAAAAAACAATAAATGGAATAATTAGAATTAGTTTTTAAAAGAATGCAAATATGTAAGAAACCACTTAAAATAAGCAAATATTATTTTGTACTTCAATTTTAATATATTGGATACATATTAAAAATATATTAGGTTTTAACTATAAATACATTATTTTGTGATTAACTATTTACCACTAATTTTATCAAATCAAAATTCAATAAACAAAATTAAGTTTTTCAAAATTTATCATTTATTACTATTATATAATAAAAATGCATTAAAATAAAATGTATTTTTGTAAAAAAGTATTTTTTTATAAAAGTAGATATTTTTAAATGGACGAAATACTACTTTACATATTAAATGATGATTCATTCTCAAGAAACTGTTGGAAGCTCGTGAAAATCATGCGGAAGAAGCTTTGGGTAAAGATTTCTAATGTTGTAAGCATATACATAAGCAATTTCATGTTTTTCTTTATATTTTTTAAATATCAAAGTAAACACTTGTTAAGTTTAAACCCACCATCGTAATCTCAAAGTAATGCATAAGAGAAGTTAAAAAAAAAATATTTTACCAAAAAAGAAGTTAAAAATTTAACAAACGTTGTGTGTATACCTTTGTATATATCGTGCATTTAAACCGGTGGTGGTGGTTTAGTGGCGCTTGAGAGATTTAAAAAACTCAATAAGGCGAACCCGGGTTCAAACCCCAACCGGCCACACGGATATGAGCTATTGCTTTCGGCTCATTTGAATGCCCAGGAGAAGGTCTATCCGTGGGCTGTACCTTCACCCGGGGTTAGGCTTGTGTCATCATTGACCCGGATTTAACTCTTTTGTTTGCAAAAAAAAAATATATCGTGCATGACGGCGAAGATAATTCCACTGTTCGTGCGTCAAAGCAAGCAAGGATATACTTTTATTGTTTAAAATATATATATATATATATATATAGTAACATTCGTGATTTGTTTCGTTTTTACAGATTTTGTATATTAATATTTGTTTTTTTTTGTAAATTACAGATATTCGAGTGTTTTGTTTTGAATCAAAATGAATAACAAATTGAATTAGAGTTTATGGAGATTTTTTCCAACCTTGTATGTATATCTTACATCATGAATTTGCTTATAAATAATAGGGAATTTCATGTGGTAAATATACATAAGCATTTTGTTTATTTGTTGACCCCGTACTGCATTATCTCCATCAATGGATAGCCAACCAAACGGCTTCTCATTAATCATGTATATAATGATTCTAAATCTCCTTCTTATTAATCAAGAAGCATTTTTAAAGAGTAACCTTAAATGTGTAAGTTATTTACATGAGTGTCATGCTGACGTGTCGGCACCATATTCACTCTCAGCCTATATATAGAATCACCCTTGATTCACTAGAGAAATTACAAGAAATACCATTGTGGTACCACTCGAATTTCCTCATATACATTATAGTTCAAAATGAACGATTTCGTGTAAAAAGGAAAGTCAAAGATATGTCCGATTTCATCATTTCATGTTTAAGGAAAGTCAAAGATCATTACTATTTCTCTTAATTCTATTTCTCATTAACTCATTCCATGATTTTCTTTTCTATCAAAATATATTGCCACATATAAGGTTACCATAAATCATTGCCATATAATGTATTAGACAATTATGTAGTATAATGTTGTAAAATCTAATATTGTTTTTTTTTCAATGCAAGATGTATCAAAAGCCATTTTATTAAAAGTAAACTAAACATTTTTTATAATGTATCAGAAACCATTTTATTATAACCGTATTTAATATATGAAAACTGCAATAAATTTTAAACTAATTTAGTATGTTATTTAATATAACCGTAATTTATGCCAAATCCTCCATAGAAATAGTTATCATTTTAAGTTTATACTATACACTTAATATTTGGTCAAATATCGTATTGAATTTTGTTTCCTATATTAGGTTCCAAAATATAGTACTAACCAAATTTTGGAAGGCGATAATGCGTGTAGTTAAATATAGTAATAGCGTAAATTTTGGGTAAACTACTCAATATTTGTTTCTGGTAATTCTTGTGTGCCTAAACCCTAAGTTGCCTGACTATATATGACTTTCTAAACTCATTTACTCAGCATCATTACCAACCAAGTTCGAACCGGTATGCAATCTAACAAAAAATGAGTTCTATGCACTCAATATCTGAGTTGAAACATTTCAAAGGTGAAAAAGAGATGTAAAAAGTTTTTGGAAGCAATACTAGGCTAAAGGTGTAGAAACTTTTATAATATTTTTTCATGGATGCAAAAATAAGTTTTTTTTTAGTTTATTGCAATATGCTCTATATCAACTTAGCGATGTCTAACCAAACAACTAACACTTTCATATGGTAAATTTTTGCAGGAGGACAAAATGCGACATTTAAAAAGGTTTTGGTTTCTTAGTTTGATCCTTTTCTGAAACAAGGATAAAAAGGATTTGATTTCTCTTTTTGATTCAAATATATAAGCAGGTGACTTCAAATAGACGAGGAGCTTCATGTTCTCACATTTTGTTTGACCCTGAACTCCTAGAAATAGAAGCCTTCAAAAACAAGTAAGCATATATGACATTTTCATCTGTTAATTTTTTTACTTCTATGTTTGCTTACACAAACTACATTGACAGGATTTGTTTTTCAGGATACCAAGAAGAGCCTTTTCATGTGAGTTGCATATTAATTCGAATTTTATTTTGGTTTTCAGTTTCTGAATAATAAAGCCTTTGCAACGTATCGTTCATATTTTGATTTGTACCATTGTTGTTTTTAGCATTTGATCTTAAGATTCTAATTGATGAACTATGTACCGTTTAAATTATCTTGCCAGGACTAAACTATTGAAAGCGTTATTTTTAGTTATTTATTGTCCATTGTTTAGTTTGTTTTATTTTGTTGCTAAATATTTCATTGAAATGAAATAATCGATTAGTTTATAAATATTATAAAAACTACAAAAGAGATTTCGCAGGTATAATTTCGGAAACAAAAGAAGGTAAGAAATATTGAAAGAGTAATAAACTCCATAGTTTTGGGACATATTTAACAACCATTGAAGGTTCGTCTTCTGGATTTTACATGTACTGGTATAAACTAATGAAATAATCGATTAGTTACGTTAGTTCATCATTATTATTAGTTCAAAAAAAAAAGAAGTAAGCCACTGTTATAATATTTTTTGTACCTGCAAAATCTCTTTTGTAGTTTTTGTATATGTATTTTCTTATAGTGATTTTTATTTTACAACGCAAACAAAAATTAAATTACAGAAAATATGAATATTAATTTCCAACATTAATAATATAAGAACAATTTAAGTTGAAATGTTTTCACAGATAAACTAATTTATTTGAAATCAAATTTCTATATATTTAAATGTAAATGATACACTTTATGGTATCAATTCATAATCTTGATTTGCAAGTTATGATCTTTAATTTAATGCATTTATGATTTAGAATATAAGTGAGTGATATTTTTTATCAATATATTGATCTCCACGCAAATTTAGATTATTATTTAGGTCAATATTGTATTGTATATGGAAAGTCTTGATTGCAATCACAAAATTTTATGTGGAGATAAAATTAGTGCTGATTGCCGTTATTTATACTACCTTCTTAATCTTTACATCACAAACGAAATCCTTGATTCAAATGTTTAATATTAACTTAAAACAATATTCAGCCGTATTTATCAACTTCCGAAAACAAAAACATTTGAAGAAATCTTAACTTGCAATTTTCCAATCAGTATCATCGAGCGTATATTTGATATATTGATCTCATTTAATAAAGAAATAATTTGAAACTTATATAAATATAAGTGATGGAAGTGTTTCAATGATATCATCTTCTCTCTATTCTTTTGTCTCTAACTTTTTTGAGATCTAGTACTTAAAGAAATGGCAGGTTTAGATTTAATTTGTTGGCGATTTGAAGCATGTCTACACAATATGCCCCTCACATAGAAGACCCACATTTAACATTTACTAGATTTTGACCCGTAGGACCGCACATGTATTAATTTTCAATTTTAGTTTTCATTTATTTATACTTAATTATATATTTGTAATATTTGATCATTTTATATTGACTAAGCTAGGGGTGGGTATTTGGGTACCCATTCGAATTTCGTTAAAATTTATCCGGGTTTGAGATTTTTGAGTTTAAAGATTCTAGCTCTATTCGGCTATTTATAAATTTTGATTCCGGTTTAATTCAGATCTTTGCGGGTCCGGATAACCCGTTTAAACTATTTTTAAATTTTTTAAATTTATATACTTTAAATTTCCTTAAATCTAAAAATAAAAATACTATAACATGTAAATTTGAGTAATGTAAGCCAAATTACCTAAATTAAAAATATGTTTAACTTGAATATTTGGATGGAGAATAAATATATATTTTAAGTATTTTTGGTGTTTTTTATATTTCAAATATTTTAGTCAACTTTAAGATAGCTTATATCTTGGACATTAACTATAGAAATAGATAACATATTCAAGTATATATGATTCAAATACATTCGAATATCCGAAATATTTCGATCGGATCATGTTTGGTTCTGGTTATTTAGATACCATAATGATAAATTTGTTTGGATATTTATCCACTTTTGATTCAAATTTAATAATATTTTTTTCGAGATATACGCTTAAGTCAAATTTTAGTTGTTTCCATATCTAAAATGACTTTCTGTACACGATGTTTTTTTTAATTGTTTAGTTAAACAAACCAGTTGGTTAGCAGATAAACATGGTAAGTTAACTGATAATGTATATTTTATTGATTTCGATTTTGGTTAAAGCCGTGTGATACTGAAATTACGGAAAATGACATTAGCCAAGGAAGCAAAAAAACGACCGAATGCTATACCTATTTCCAAACATAATTAATTTTTTTTTAATATTACTATCTATGTTTCTAAACAAAACTGAAATGTAATTCAGTTTTAATAATATAGATATTTGGTTATCCTTTTATGGTATAATATTTTACATTCACGAACCTAATAAATGATATACTATAGAACCACAAAATCATATTATTTAATCATATTTGTCAATTAACCTAAAACTCAATATCATGATCTCAATTATGCATAATGTTCCTCTCTTTATACTATAGAACCTATAGAATCGTATCATGTAACTATTTTCGATGGTAGTCTATCTATAGTTTAACTATTTTCAATACAAAAATACACGTAACCTAATGTTACCTATCAAAGATTTGATTTATTCCAGCCAGTGCTTCAGATTGTCTTGGGATTTGTATTTGATTTTTTGTTACTGATTTGTTCAAAGCTCCCTCAGATAGATCTACACAAAGCAAAATTAAATAGAACAAAGACACTGGTCAGAAGACCAAACCGGAATGAAAGTTTGGTTTATTATTTCATTAACGAACAAAAATCACTCAAGTAGTGTAATGTATACAAAAGGTCGCTACGTACATTTCGAACGAAGAGATAGATGAAAATTAAAAATATATATCTATCATCCGTAGTTAAAAATAAATGTCTATCATCTGTAGTTAATAATTATGAACAAAAATATGTTGAGAATGTTATTACATAACCGATCCATAAACTATGTTTACAAATTTAGAACATATGTTAAAATTAAATTAAAATTTTAGAAACCAATCTCATCCTACGCAAGGCGCAGGTCCTACCTAGTAAGAATTTAAATGGTAGGAACCATCTGTTAAAGAAATAAGTCTCAACCACATAGGTACGGTCGAATTACAAAGACGGCTCTAAAAATCTTTAAAAAAAACTGAGTTCAAAATCTTATATTCAGACTATTCATCTATGTCGTCTGACGACATAAATATCCATCTCTCCTTATAATTAATCGAATATATCTTACGTCAGTAAATAAGTTCTCAAAGATTAAATGGTCGAATTTCGATCCGCCGAATATCTCAGACTCAGATAAAAAACATATCTCAAGTGCAATTGATGGCTGAGTCTTCTAAATATACTCTTTTGTCTTCTCTCATATTTTCGTATATTAGAACATCAAAACCAACTAACTCTTTTTACATAATTTTTGCTATAAAATATAGGGTTTTAAGCAATAAGAGTAGAAGGAATAATCAAGGGTTTTGCACGGTGCCGGCTGAAGACCAAATACCAGCAATTCGACTGCCCTAGAGCCCACTGCTGGTGGGGTCCATATTTTTTTATGTAATATTCCCTCCGTTTCAAATTATATGTCGTTTTGGAGCAAAATTTTCGTTTCAAAATAAGTGTCGTTTTATGATTTCAATGCAAAATTTATTGACTTTTTAATCTAATCTATTTTTCTATTGGTTGAAATCTAATTAGGTGTATTGGTAATGATGTTTTTATCTAGTAAATATACAAAATTAAATGTTTTATTAATCTGTGTGCCGAAGTCTAGAACGACAAATAAATTGAAACGGAGGGAGTAGTAATAACTTATTTTTGTAAACTATATATAAATGTTAGTTTTGCTAAAACGAAATTAATGATTTTTTTTACAGTTCTAAATTTATGAAAACAGAATCTTATTTATGTTAATCTGTATAAATTTTCACCAAATTATAATTAAGTAATAAAATAATATAGTTAGCATTAAATAGTAGTTAGCCATTTTAGGCATACTTATATTTATCAAAAAAATTATCTCTCTTCTAAAAACTCTTCATGTTATACAATTTCATATTTCCAGATTTCCAGATTGCATTGAAAAGAATATCCTAGAAAGCATTGATTTTGAAACTGTTATCCATGATTTTGTTTTGAGTAAAGTTCGAAAAAACCGTTTCTTGTTATTGCATTTCTTTTTAGGACGACTGTTGGTTTTTTTTTCTTTTTCAGTTTCGGGAGAACATGTTATATTGTGAAAGTTTTTGTGGAAGCAAGTCATCTCATTCTCAAAAAAGGCTATAAAAGAATCAAGACTGTTTTAATTTTATGGTTATGTTTGCTTTTTCAGACGAAAACTGTTTTATATTACTTAGAGCATCTCCAACCCATTACTATATTCACTTCCAAATGCTATAATAGAGTAAAAATGGCTCCAACCCATTGCTATATATACCTCTATAATAGAGAAATGTTATTTTCACCTCTATAAATAAAGGAAAAAATAGCATTCCTCTATTATAGAGGCATGCTTTTTTTATTTCAAAACAGTCCTTTAACTTTTAAACTTTTATAATTATATCAAAAACAATTATTTTTATAAGAAAATACAGTTTTTATAAACATAAAATGACACTTTTGATTTACCTAACAATTTTTTTAATGAAACTTTTATTTAAACAAAGTTAAAAATGTATGAAAATCTTATAAAAGTAAAATTGAATAGGGTTGATTTGCAACTTTTAAAAATAAAAGATACTTGTTGTAAAATAAAAATAGAATCTTTTGAAAATATTTCTTTTTAGAGGTAAAAATAGAGAAATACATTGGAGAGAAACACATCTCTATTTTAGAAATCCTCTATTTTAGAGATAGAAATAGGGAAATACATTGGAGATGGTCTTAGTAACTACAATATCGAAAATTTCACATTGTAAAGATCACTTTTTTCTTTGGTCGAAGTTAAGGGTCTCTTTTTTTTTGTTTTGCCCCGGGGCCTATAAAACCTTTGAGCCGGCCCTGGTTTTGCAACCAGAAAAGTATTTACATAAATTATAACTGCTACTCTGAAATCGAAGTGTGGATGAAAACTGAAATTTACTGCTGTAATAACCAGAAAAAACAGAACCAACTCAACTACGTACAAGTTGTACATCAATCTTCTTTCTCTTTTCTTTTTGAAAACACACAAACATTAATCAAGTCAACATCCGGTAATATAGAAATGATATAAAGAAGATTACCATATATGGTCTCATGCGTTAGAAAACAGTAATCAAGAATGACAGCGTATCTACAGAAAAGGACGACACATAAAACGAAACAAGAACAAATGATCATTTAAACGAATTTCCACATTTCTCATACAAGTACAAAACCCTTTGACTTAAATCTTCGCAAATTAGCTTGTAATTATCAATCTTCTCTATTTGAAGATGCAAAGTGTAGAAGAGTCGTTCTCCTTGAGAACTCGAAGATGAAACATCCAAGATAACAAACCCATCTTCTTCTAGTCCACTCAACACATTACATATCGAAAAATTATGAATCTTGGACGATGAGATTTGGATCGTCACTTCGTTGTCTATGAGGTTAGTCGCAAAAACGGTGGAGAAATAACTAGCAGCCATCTTTGGTTGCGGCTTAACGTAACGTTCTCTTTGATCCGATACTCGCACTAAGAGGTCTTCCTTCTTTTGTATTAGCTTCTTCACTTCCTCTTGCAGATCTGGTATGTACTGCACGCTCCGAGAAACGGTCTCAGGATTACTTAGCTTCTTCTGCAATACAATAAAGCCAAAAGAAAAGAAAAAAGGGTTTATAAGTTACTCTTCTTCTAAATGGTAATAATTAATCGAATAAGCAGACTAGCTATTGCTGATTTGTGTTGATAATGAAACATATTCAGATGACATATCAATGTAGGTTACTTACCGACTGATCTGATCTCGGAAGGCATGAACGAAGAGATGAGAACAAAGAGTTAGCTTTCTGGCGACGGTTACGCTCTTTGGCATTGTGGTTAAGCTTCTTGATCACGACAGAATTGTTGTTTAATCCATTTCCCTCCGACAAAACAGGAACCCCTAAGCTGGTCTGATGATGGACCACTCCATACGTCTTCGGTACCGGAAAATCAAGAAATGTGTCGTTGTTATGGCTATCTCCGACGAGTTTGTAGCTCTCGCACTCTCCCGTTGGCGCCCACCCAGAGTTTGGGAACAATAGAGGGCCCAATGCATGCATTTTTTCTTGACTGAAGACAACTTTTTTAGCTTTTTCTTCGCTTGAAGCTCTTTTGGTTGGGATATTACTGACCTTCCAGTGCCACACCTAAATATATAGATAGTATTAACCAAATAAACAAATAAATCTCTATTGTTCAATCAAATTAACAAACTATATTATAAGTATTTGTGAACTGTACGCATTAACAACAAGCATACGACGAGGAAACTCATTTTTGTAAAGAGGAATCTCATGTTTGTAAATACATACTATAACAAGGAATCTCATATTTATAAGCATATACCACAAGCATATACCACGCGCGTTTATATAAATAGTTGAAGTTTGTAAAATACACCCTGTATTAGTTTTTATAACAAATTCTGCATTATATTAACATTTTACCAAAAAAATGTATTCTTCATCAGGAGAAATACCTATTCTCTATGATTCATAAAAGTGATGTTTGGCCGACTTTTTTTATGTTTCGTTTTAGATAATATTTTCAAATTTTTAATATAAAATTAACAGGTTTTCAGTTTTTATTACAATTTATATTCTTCAGTAAGTTTTACAATTGCTTCAAATAATATTTTCTAGCTAATAAATGATGTTTAATTTAGGAAATAACAATTTTAATCTTCGTACAAAAATCTTGTTTTTGATATGCCGTTATTACATTTTTGAATTACATCACTACCATTTCCATGTTTTAAAATTAACATTCGTAATGATACTCACTAGATCAAAGAAATGATATGAACGGATTTGGGGATAATCTACCAACTCACAAATGATTAACTGAAATTTCTGAGAAATGATTATATACATCTGTAATTTAATTTGTAATCATCTATTAAATAATTTAAATATATGTTGGGGGAGTCTAGATACAACAAAAACATAATTTGTTTTCATATTTAATTCTTAGAAAATAGTAGATTTATTTGAAACTAATTAATTTAAAGATTTTTGAAGCAGTACATTTATATTTTTTGTTAGTAAAGTTTCTTATAGAATTAACATTTTAATTATGTTTCAAAAACTTAACATTAGATTATATTTGGTAAAACAATTCATTAACAATATTCATAGTGGTAAATTATTTTATATATAATGGTTCAGAAATTTATATATAAGTCCATGAATTTATCAAAAATTAATAAATATCAACTGATATGTTTTACATGAAAAATAGTAAATTGAAAATTAGGGTCTAAATATATTATTATTACATAAAAGTAAACTCAGCTACTTTATTTCGAAAGACATGTATTCGAAAAAGTGGCATATTGTCTTCAGGTGAAGAATATCATGTAAAGATATTAAAAACGAGTTGCCCAAAAAAAAAAGATATTAAAAATCAAAAATGTTCACACTCACTGCATCAGAGAAATGTTATATAAAGATTTAGGAATTATCATTTACCAGAACACATAATTAATGGAAATTAATGAACAACGATTGTATACTTTTTCAACATAATACAGAAAAAAGAAAAAAGTGACTAAACTGAAATAGTTTCTCCGCTATCATCCACAAACGTAATTATCGTGGTTGTTAGCATTTTGCAACAATTACAGAAAACACTATAAATCACTTTAAACCATTTTAAACTTCTTAAATTCAAAAGATTATTCCATCTAACGTTTACAGTTACGGACGGTTGCAGGAGAGTAAACAAATTTTTTTCTTCTGAGAAAACTAAATACATATAAATATACAATTAAAATTTTAAATTGAAATAATAGAAATACTATATATATATTATAGTTCAATTATAAAACTTAAAAAAAAAATTCTATAATTTTCTAAAGAATTTAATAGTACAATTTTATATTTATTAGAATAATATGATTTTAATATTTTATAATTATACAGATAAAAATATTGTCAATTTATTATTTAACCACTGATGTATTTGATAGTTAATCAGTCGTAATCGTAAGTATTTGGCAAATGAACTAACTTTTAACTGTTATATCAATCATACAAATCTTTTAATGATGTTTAAAACCGCAACCAACTCATCTTCGAACGTCCACAACTACATCTGTTATCGTTCCGCTTACATCAGTCAGTCCCTTAGTAATGGCAAAATTTGATTAACAAAATCCATAGAAGTTAGAGTGATTTCCAGTCAAATGAAGTAATTGAGATGTCACTTTTATCTAGTTATTGATTATGTTAATTTTTTTTTCAAGTTTGAACTAAAAATAAATTTAAAATATAAATTTAAAACAATTTTTTAAAAAGTATTTTACAATATTTTAATATCAAAACTCATTTCAGAAAAATTGATTAAAAATATTATAACACACACAACCAGTAAACAAACAAAATTAATTACAATTATATTATAAAATTTACTTTACATTTTTTGTATCTAAACCACACTGTTTTATTATCAAAACCGCATTATTTTTCCTATCAAAATCGTATTTTTTTTTTTTCAAAATCGTACTTATTCCACAAAATGCACGAACAACTGTTGCATTACACCGTATTTGAATTCCTGACCGCTTATTTTATCAAATCCGTAATTACTATGCGGACCCTATTTTTCTCACACATTAAATCAGATTCCTTCCAGCCTCAAAGTAAGAACATCATCCTACGTATACAATATATATTATTTGTGGAAACTTGAAAGATCAATGATCATCCCTACAAACATGCACACGTTATGCTTTTTTCATAATTTCTTTTTCACCTCTGCTAAAGTTAAACTTGGGACCTCTGTAAAGTTTTTCATGAAGTCTTAGAAAACTTAAATCTGAAACTTCCATCAGTTTCAACATATTCAGATCTGTTTATCAGATAAATAAAAAATAAGAGCTTTAAGGAATAAGATAATTACCAGATGAAGAAAATCCAAACATAAAGATTTACCAAAAACGATCAGATCTGTTTTGACTCCACCATTAACTTCAATATACAAGATCCTCTCCTCCAGTTTGACACCTCCGACAACAACCTACGAGACTTCTTCTTCTAGTTCAGACAACTCTTCCACTTTGACAGTTTCAGAACTGAAGTTAAACCAGAGATTCAAAACATAGTTTAGAAAAAAATAAAAACTTTAATTAATCAACAAAAAGTTTCCAAATGTAGAAAAATCAGATATAGAGATTCACCAAAACATTCAGACATGTTAAGAAATATGAGAGATCAAAGAAGATTCCATTAGAAGACTTCTAGTGCGTTATATATTAGAAGACTTACGATAAGACTTTCCAAAAGTTTTCCAAAGTTTAACTCATATATGAAAAATTGCATATCAAAAAACGTTCAAATGACTTCAAAAGAGAAAAGTTTTAATAATATTTCTTATGATTAAATAATAAATAAAACAGTCTTATTACATTAGCATATAAAACACCCAAAATACATATTCAAATCTTATAAATCTACATTTAAAGAAGTAGAAGATGAGAACCATGCAATAAAAAACCTCCAAAAAGGTTTTTTGATGAATAAAATTTAACATTCATTAAACAAAAAAACTTCCAAAAATAAAATAATCTGTTGAAAAAGTAAAAAAATTAGAGAAATGTTGGAGAGTTTTAGAGCGAAAAATATTATATTTTTGTTGCAGCCATTTGAAAGAAAAATAAAAATTGTTATTTTTTATATAGGGATACAAAAATTCTAATTAAGTTAAATATTTTTTATTCAAAAAACTTTATTGAAATTTTTCTAAACCCTAAATTTACTATTCGTCTAGAAAGACTTCCCCAAATTTTTTCTAGTGCATTATTTGTTAAAACATTTAAGTCACTTAAACCCTAAAATCAAATAACTAACTAAACATAAACAAACATTTCACTAAATTTAAGATCAACTTTTAATGTGTTTAGTATACACAAAACTAAATGCATATAATTCAATTTCAATTTTTTTCAAAAAGAAAAGAGTTAAGATTCCAAAATCAAATCCTAAAAATACAAACAATACTATAACATATGTTACCAAACCCTAAAGAAAAAAGATTATGACTAAATATACATTCGTTCATTTATATTGAAAATCATTCAATTTTACTAGATCTTAATTCAATATTTAGTGTTATATTGAAAATAATTCAATATTTAGTGCTATGTTAGAAACAATTCAATATTTACTTATAAGCAATATGCTGAAAACAATTTAATATTTAGTCATGGCTCCATGAGAAGACTTCTAGTACATCAGAATATCTTAATATAAAAACAATTCAATTTTACTAAGCACAATCGATTTAGGGTCAACTTGTAGTCTCTATTCAATCTTTAACCCTTAACACATTTGCTTCCTCTTCTGCATCTTTCTCGTTGTGGATGGTGGCTCCGATAATTTTTTTAAATTGCTAAAAACGTTAATAGTGGTTCCGGTATATAAAACCTACCTGATTTTTTGACGTCTGTCTTGCGAGGAAATTAAACACAGCAAACTTCCCAAAGCTTGCTGTTTTTTTTTCCGATTAAAGTGAATCCTAGGAGTTCCCATGTCCCTAGACCTCCATATAATTTTAAGTAAGAACTTTTTTGTTTCATTTTAAATGATTTTTCAAGTTTTATAAGTGATGTTTTTAAAATTTTATGTACAAAATAAATTTAATTTGATATTTAACCACTTATATTATGTTGAGTAATTTTCTATGGTTAAATTATGAGTAACTATTGTTGTGTTTAGGAAAACGAGAAAAATAAATAAAAATTTGTAATCTTTTCATCGGTGTGCAAAAATCTTAAAACCACTTATTTTGATACATAAGAAATATCAAAATAAATACATGATTTGAAATTAAGTTGACAGGAGCATCTATTAAATAAATTTTAAAAGATGCTATACTAAAAATTTATGTAAAAATAGCACTTTTTTTTAATGAATGTAAAATTTTATTCAAACAAAAACTTTGTACAACAAGTGCAACATATTTGGAACTACAAAAAATTCCTAAAAGAAAAAAAAAACAAACTCCAACTCATCTCACCAAGCTAACTCCCTTCTACTAATAAGCAAATCTATTTTTTTTTTTTTTTGTAAAAATAGCACTCATTGACTAAATTTTCTAAAATAACAATCATTTGACATGAAAATAAAATTATTCTAACTCCTAAACCATGATCCCACCTCCACCTCCTAAATATTAAACCATAAAAAATATTTGAAATATCTTAATGTGACTATCACTTTTCCAAAATACATTAACATTTAAACTTTTTAGGATTTAGTGATTATTATTTAGAGTTTAGTATTTAGAGGTGAATTGAGTTTATAAACTTCTATAAATATTTTATAAATTATTCTTAAACCTTTATAAATAATTTAAGAGAGTTCATTTAATTTTTTTACCATATTGGGGAAATTTCAATTCTAACACAAGTTTGATAGCATTTTTCAAATTTACCTCTAATGAATGACTACTTTCATAAATGCTCTATATTTATGATAAAACAACACTAAGCTAACTTTTTAAAATATTTATAGAACATTTATAAACTTAATCTCAACCCTTTAATAATAAACCATAAACAATAATTAATAAAGCATAAACCCATATGTTAGTATATGATAGCAATAATTTTTTTATCCTTACTTTAAAGTTTAAACTTTAAACAAGGTGGCCGCAAAATAAAGTCTAACTTCTACTCAAAATGCAAATCAACAAAGCTCACTTACCTTTCCTTCGCAAATGACCTATTGATCTTTATAGATTTCTCTATTGAATCAGTCCAGCAGATCCTCTTAGTACTAAAGGAATTCGAACTGTGATCAGGTCTAAAAGTGAGGATGGAAAAAAAAGTTTTTTTTGCTTCAGATTAGACAGATCATGCATGAGCTACAAACAATACAAGCAACAAGAATAATGATGGGGATTTTACCTTTTAGATACCTAGGTGTACTTCTCAATTCAAGGAAGATGAACCTAGCAAACTGTGAACCCCTCATCAAGAAAATAAAGGTGAACAATGTATTAAGCCCAACAGCTATAGCTTTCATATTTTTTTTTGTCGGCTATCCATCTATACTAGATCAAGTGGTGTCAGACGTGCCGATTCTCCGGGGAGCTTCTTCGTCTGACCGGGTCTGATTTATATGGGAAAACGTGTATCCTCTGTTACGTGCCTCTTTTGCTAGTGCGTCTGCTCGACCATTCCGATTCCGAGGTATATGAGTCAGGCTCACAACCTCAAAATCTCCTTGTAGTCTCTGAAAGTCCTTTATCTCTGTCGCAAAAGACGGCCAGTCCATCGGGTTCAAAGTCATATATATCGACTAGGTCCGAACAGTCCGTCTCGAAACGTATGGAGATTACTCTCCTTTCTCGCAGACATGCAGCTGCCCAAAGTAAACTTTCCATTTCAGCATGCAGGGCCGAGAGGCTCCTATTACATGCCCGTAAGCCAAATACTTCATAGCCCATATGGTCCTTCAGACTCCACTCTAGGCCACTAACTCTGCCATTATTGATCCATGAAGCATCAATTTGGCAGGTTGGGATTTGGGGTATCCTCAGGGACCCTACCTCATTCTCTATAGTAGAGGAGGTGTCAAGATCCTCGGTCTCGTCCTCTCTCTCATTTGCCTTTCTCCAGCATTCCGCTTCAAGGGAGACATGTTAGAGCGTGTCCATAGGAGAAATGACTTTCCCAACCTATATAAATGCAAAAAGTTAAAATTATAGTTTCTTTTAACTATAGTTTTAACCAAAACCCTAGCCTCCAAAAAATATATTAAATTATAACTTTTAACTAATAAAAAATTAAATAAATAAACATAATATTATTACTAATCATATTATATTAATAATTATTATATTTTTATCACAATAGTATGTTTTTATATTTTTTATAATGTTATAATATATTTATATTAGTAATTTATTATTAAACCGCTGCAATATCTCATATCAACGACTCAAATACCAAAACCCTAGCCTTCAAGAGAGATTTTTTTTTATAGTTTCAAGCCGATGGCATGAGGCTTTTATAGCTCTGTCATCGGCTTGTTGATTCGTTTTGCTTCTCTTTCTTTGATCTGATTTACTTTTGGTTATTTATTTTATTCGATCGCCAATTTATTTTAAATCTGACAAAGTTTTTTATTGTTCTTTTGTATGTTTCTTCCAATAGATTTGGAAAGACAAAAGTTTCAATTCAATTGAACCGTTTAGAAAAAGTAATTGATAGATCTACTGTGGATGGTGGCGACAGGTCTTACCAGTTTCAATCGTTGATGGTTCCTCATGTGATGATGATGGAGTTCTTGCTGCAAACTATGGTACTTCAAAAAGCAGTATCAAATTCTATGGAACGGTAATCTCTTTGACTCTATTATCAGCAATAGAACAATATAAAGAGTTGTCTTGTCTCAGTGGCTCCTAATGGAGTATTAAAAAGAGAATGAAAATCGTTCTCAATTCAGTCTAAAGTGTTGGATTAATACGAAGATAATCTTCCTTGAAATTCAACTATTCCAAAAGCAAATATGGAATTTTTATGTGAAAATCTTTAGTCATCCATACATAATATGTGTTTTATTTTATTTTGGATTCCTACTGGTATATCTTTTTTCTACTTTTGTTTTGATAGTTCTCAATGTTTAGAACTATTTGTCTTAAATGCTTAATAATAAAATCCAGCGTTAAAAAAAGTTTATTTTAACTATGTGGGTTATGTAATGGACTAAACCCAGCAACTATAGCTTTTGGACTTAAAACTTTTTTATTCTTTTGCATTTATATATGAAAGCCTAAAAAAATTATATTATATATGTTTTATTCGTTTAGACTGCCTAATAAATAATAAGTGTTATACGACTTATCATACTATTTTTTTTGTCAAAGATACGAGCCACATCCTATTTTCAACGCATGAACCTGGTCCAGTCACTATAAAAGATTTTTTTTTTTTTTTTGCCATCTTGTATATTATTAATAACAAAAACAGATTTACAAAAGGTCCAAATATACACGGCCCTAACAAAAAAGGCAAAGCCCAAACATAAAATAACAACCGCCAGGCCCAAAACCAAACCGAGACACATCGAACACTCCCCACCGCAAAGCCCACGTGTTGAAACCACACAACACAAAGACGCGTGTCAGCGTAAGAGGCATCGTCATCTCCAAGGCTGTCCGTCGTCACCGCCGGAGTCCCTATAAAAGATATTATGAAAGATACAAAACGGATAATACATGTATAAAACTATAAGATTATTATTTATATACTGGAAGATGACTCAGCTTTACGAAACCATGTTGCCGGCTAGTGGAATCAGGTGGAATATGCTTTCGTCCTAAACATTTTCGATGGTGGAAGCTGGGCCGGTTTTAGGCAAAGGTGGATGAAATATTGATCTTATATTCTCAAAATTTTGAAAAAAATTACATAGATATTAGTTTCAACAAAATGTTTTAAACTCTCAAATTTGTATAAAAATAATAATAACTAAAATCTTTAATAAATTGTTTTTGCCTGGACAAAAAATGAGGTTTGGTTCGGATTTGGATCTTATCAATTATATTAGTGTATCCCATATCTCTAGAATAAAAAAATTAAAATCAAACCGAAATCGAACTAAGAACCAAATGGATATCCAAATTTCTATAATATAGTTTATATATTTATAAATATTAAATATATCTAGTTTTAAGATAGTAAATAATTCAAATACATTATTTATAAGTCGAATTCCAAAAACGAAATTTTAGAATAATTTTTATCCAAAATATTTTAAATTAACTGAATTATCCGAATTTTTATCTCAAATCCCAAAAACTGATATTTAATTTAAAAATCATGGGTATTTACTTTTTGATTCAAATTTAATCAAATTTTGATCAAAATAGTTCAAATTTAACTGAACAACCAGAACCAAATCGGAACCGAATGCGATACGAAATTATCTCGGATATAAGTCGGTTCTTCGCTTTGTTATCCAAACTGCACCAAAATAACTGAACCAAAATTTCAAAATACCCTAACAGATCCTTAAGGCTAAAGTCGCCTTTAGACCCCTCAATATCAGGGATTGACTCTGAGTGAAAAACCTATACATAAGCATCTTCATGGTGTCAGCCTATACATAAGCATTTGAATTTAATTATCTTAGTCTTAAGAAATCAATGCAGCCTCATTATTTACACAACAAGGCCATTATAATATTTTGGTCAGCTTGATGTCATTTAGGTTTACCCTAAAATATGTTCTGATTTAGTGATTCTTCCAAGAAACAAATATTCCCAATTTGTAAATGTGGACCAATGATGTTTCATAAATTAATATTATATATAGTTACCCACATTTCCTAACTATATAATACTTTGTAAGTTACATATTATTATTAGAGTTATTCTTGGGTTCACCCCCTAGGGTGAACCTTTAGGTTCACCAACTAATAGCATTGTGTTATTTTAGATTTAATATCTTTTATAAAAGGAAATAAAGTAAATGCAAGTTATATTATGTTTTTTAAATATAGAAAAAATTGTAATTGATAAAAAACGAATTTTTAAAAATAAATTTAATAACTTTTAAACCGTAAAAAAATACTAAACCCTAAACCCTAAATCCTAAATCCTAAACCCTAAACCCTTGGGTAAATCCTAAACCCTTGGATAAATCTTAATCTCTAATTTATAAACACTAGACACTAAATCTTAAAACACTAAACTCTAAACCATAAACCCTAAATCCTAAACCCTAAACCCTAAACCCTTGGATAAACCCTAAACCCTTGGATAAATTTTAATTTCTAAATTATAAACACTAGACACTAAATGTTAAAACACTAAACCATTAATACTAAACCCTAAACCTTAAATCCCTAAACCCTTGTGTAAATTCTAAACCCTTGGATAAATCATAAATTCTTGGACTTATAACTTGTAGTTCATCTGAAGGTTTAGAGTTTAATGTTTAAAATTTAGGGGTTAGTGTTTTGTATTTTGTTGACAGTGTTAAAAATATTTTAATTTTTTTTACAACTACTATTTATTTTTATTTATTTTTATCCTTTTTATTTTAAAAACATAATATAACTTAGTAATTATTTTATTTCCTTTTATAAAAGATACTAAATCTAAAATAAGACAATGCTATTGGTTGGTGAACCTAAAGGTTCACCCTAGGGGGTGAACCTAAGAAAAAGTCTTATTATTATTTGATGTCATATATGTTTTTAACCAAGCCAAAGAGATCAAACCTCTCCAAATCACTTTTTCATTTTTTTCACTTCACCAAATAAACCAAATTCAAAGATAACCAAAACTCTTAAGTTTTTTTTTGTTTCTCTTTGATGCCTTCCTAATTGTATCGTCTTCCTGCTATAACATTTTGTGACCATATCATCAGTCTATGCTTTAACATTCGTTTTTTTCTAAAACAAATATTTAGATAAACAGATAAAACAACAAGATTATTTTTAAGGAAAATTTTGAATAATGTATAACCAAAAATTTGGAACAAATGTATGATACACATGGGAATATGATGTCTATTTTGAAGCAAGACAGAAATATTTTCAAAGATTGCTGAAGTTTTATACTCTGTAGCACACATTTAAAAAATCTTTGGTGTTTATGTCAAAGCATGACTCAAAAATCTTTGAAGACTTCCGCACAAAGTAGACCTTTGTTTTGAATGTTGTAGGAAAACTTCCACTGCCATTGTGGTTTGCAACTCAACTCCCTAGGAAAGATAAAGCCATGCCATTATTGCCTCTTATAAATTCTTAAAAGTCTTTATTATTGTTTTCTTCTTCTAAATTTGAGTTTGGTGACCAGAAATTAAAACCAATTATGTGAATTTTTTTCCGTTCGTTTAGGTCAATGAAACGAAAATAAAATATAATAAATAGAATATCCTCTTTTGTTCTTATGCATTTTTTCCTTTTTGTTTTTAAAGTATATATATTTTAGATTAGATTATGTATTGTACTTTACTAAAAAAATAGATTGATGTCAATTTTTTATTAAATTGAAAATAAATTATTGATTAGTTTTCATAGGTTATATTAATATATTCTTTTAAAATGAAGAGGATGGAAATGTAGAATAGCTAATAATTTTAAAATAATTATAATTATGATTACGTATCATCAAGTTTTTAGACAACTTCACTTAATGAGATAGTTTCACGAGAAAAGAAGTAACATTTTATTTATATAGATATTAATTTTCTACGCCAAATAATTTACATAATCTATTTTGATTTTTCAATATTTTATAGTAATATCCACGAAGTGGAGAATCCCAGGATTATCAAAAAAAAAAAATTCATAGTAATTTAAGCAAAAAAACATTCAATAGTAATGATTCAACACATGGCAGAGTCTATGGAACAACGCGTAAATTATGGCCAGCGACCAGTAATTGAGTCCGAGATTAAAAATATCGAATGCATTAACAATACACTCATGATATGAGTCATATGATTGTAATAAAATTATAGCCTCGAGACACTGTTGGAGGCTCGTGGAATTCTTTTTTTTACCAAAGAAAATCATATGGAAGAAGCTTCAGGTAAACATTTCCAATGGTGTAAGCATGCATATACATAAGCAATTTCATCCTTTTCTCTTCTTGGTAAACATCAAATTAAACAAATTGTTAAATTTAATCCACCATCAGAATTTCAAAGTAATGCATAAGAGAGTCTAAAAATTAACAAACGTTGCTGGTTCTACGCGTATGGACATTATCGATGATGTTCGCTACGACGCTATCGTTGATTATTTCCTAATGAGATTGTGGAGCTTACTGCTGAGGTGAGAGTTCCAATAATTTTTAGTTTAGTTACAAGAAAAAACGTTGTGCATAGTATATTATACCTTTGTATCACAGATAATTCCACTGTTGGTACGGGAAAGCAAGCAACAACATACTTTTGTTTTACCAAAAAAAAAAAAAACAACAGCATACTTTTGTTGTTTAGGGGACAAGAAGTAAACACAATGCGTATGTATATGCTTACAAAATAAACTATTTTAAAAAAAACTCATGTTGTTAGCATCAGTGTCAACCGTGACACCAAGCATTAGAAGATTGAGCTTCGGCCCAAAATATTATTTGTTGACCCCAAAACAATAAAAATATCATATTGATTTAATATAGTATAACCTCTATAAATTAATATTCTATAAATTAATATACATTAAAAACTTCTCTAAAATAATACTCCTTCCGTTTCATAATAGATGATGTTTTAGAAGTATAATTTTGTTTCAAATTAGATGAAGTTTTGAGCTTTTAAGGTTACTTTAACTTTATTGGAAACTGTTCAACCAATTAGATTTCACAGACTTTTTTATTATTGGTTAATTGATTTTAAATTATATCTTTAAAATAATTTTTATTAAAAAAATATAATTTTCTTAATCTTTGTGCACTAAGGTAAAACATCAAGTATTATGAAACGGAGGGAGTATAATTTTATAGTTCCAAACTGAGTTTTTGGTTCAATTAGTATATCGATAAATTAATAATTTCTATAAACTAATAAAAATATAGTATTTGTGTAGTCTTACCATTATTAATTTATAGAAGTTTTACTGTATATTACATAAATGTCAGGCTGGTAAACATAAATTCAAATTCAATTAACAACGGTCGATGATCTAAAATGCAAAGGTACTATCGCTTTAGGGCAATTCAGAATAGAAAAGCTTAGTTCATCATATATTTGATATCTTGTGTGTTTTCATAGATTTAGTCATCCATTTAGCATGCATTTCGATCATATAGATTAGTTTATAGGCATTATTAGATTGCATTTATATTGTATATGTCTTTATTAGGCATCGGAGTATTCTTATGGCGTTTTGGAGATGTTTGGAGTCATTTTGATAAATAAAAAAATGATCATCGAACGAACTGAGTATTGTAGCGAGTAGACCAAAGCATGTCGATGTGGCTGCTGTAAACCGGACTAGTCCAAAAGCGAGGTCATCTTGCGACAAGGCAAAGCTGCAGCATATATGACATGTACGTCCAAACTCCATCGAAGGACCCAAGTCGTAGAGCGAGCATTATACATCGAGGAAGAGGTGTCGTTGCACCATGGGCAAGCAATGTAGTGGGTGTATTGAGCATCTTACTAAACCCACTCTACAAAAGACATCATCGTCCAAGCATGATGCGGTTACAAGTAGTGGAGCGAGTTCATGGGAGCGGGGTGTCGTCACTATAACTCGGAAGCACCATAGACCGAGTATTCAGAGTGGTCAGTTGTACTCCCTCTACATAGGAAAATATCACTTAGATTTAGTTCACGAAGCAAGTGCCAAAGCGACTATACCGTGAGGGTTGAATACATAGCTGAAATCGGGACGCACCTTGGAGCGGTATGCACAGAGATGAAGAAGCTGCTTCAAGACTTAGTAGGATGGAACTCGGACGTCAAGAATCACAGCGGTCGAATAAAGCGGGCTAGTGAGGTCGTTGTGATCGCATTGCAATTTGGATCGGGTGTCCGGAGCAAGCTGGATGACGAAGCCGCTCCCACACTTTTTCTTGGTCGATTTTTGTATCATGTATGGGGGCATATCCAAATTTGTTTAATTGGTCCACTCATTTTAGGAATACTATAAAAATATTTTATAATTAAAAGTTGTCACTTTCTGATTTTCTTTAAAATACATTGCTATTTTGATAAAAACTTGAGTCTTAAGTGATCTAATCTTTCTTTCTTAAGAATCTGAGTTTATTTCATTTTTTTTAATATGATTAGTCTTGAATCTATCATGGCTTTAAGGTTAAATATTGTCATTAATGAGTATACTTTTTTGGATTCATAGTTTATGATGATTAGAGTTATTAAGTGAAGATCTAGAATATTTAGTGTTAGATATATTTTTTTCTCGTTTATTGAGTGTGATTAATGATAGATAGTCTTGATCTCCTTAATAGATTATTAGACATTTTATGTCCAGAAAGTATTTGATGAAATATTTAAATCAGCTCAATTTTTCTCTGCTTATCTTACCAATGAGAATTGATGTTAAAGTTATTGGACCTTTTTAAATGGTTGCTTGATTGAATTAATCTCTTGAATTAAACCAATAGAAATTGATGTTTGATGATTGATTGCAAATGAATTCTTATTTTGGAAAACAACTTGTTTAAATTATTGATCTAAGTTTAAGGAAGTCAATTTGATTGAAAGCTTACCATTTTAGATTTAATTTACTCATTTGAAATTAAATGTCTAACCCATGAATCATTTTTTTCTTATTAATTGAGATTTTTAGTTATTATTCTTATCTTATTTTAGTTATTTGATTCGCATTATTTCACTAACTTGATAGCATTTAGATTAAGTATTAGTTTTCATTCTCATTATTTTAAAATAATTTAGGATTGTATTTGCATCTTTCTATTTCTATACTACTTTGATAATAGGATGTAAATTTTTTTTATCGATATTCAATTAGGCACTATATTATTATTTTTGACAAAGAAACATATTATTGACAGAAATCAGTTTTAGATATTACTGAAAGAACGATAAATGAAAAAAAATCAGTTTAAGAAAAAAAAGATATTATTGACAGTGTGATAATTATGTTTATATACAATAACTTTCTTCTAAAATAATTATCTGCCGCAATACTTTATAAGACCAATTTCCCTTATAATATTCCCAAGGGCGGTAATAAATATCCAACATTATTTTTTGGTTACTTTTGCAATCTAATGCGTACTTCTTCTTCTTTTTGTCAACACACCGAATCTTCTAAACACACTCTTTTATCTTTTCTCATTTTCTTACTAAAACATCAAAATCAACTAATATATTCCTGTAAAGTTGTAAACTAATAAAAGTGAAATTTATAAACAAAGTGAAAGTTATTGTATTGAAAAGGATGACACAATTTAAACGAAACAATAACAAATTATCATTTAAACGACTTCCCACATTTCTCATACAAGTACAAAACCCTTTGACTTAACTCTTCGGAAATTAGCTTGTAATTATCAATCTTGTCCACTTGAAGATGCAAAGTATAAAAGACTCGTTCTCCCCGAGAACTTGAAGATGAAATATCCACGAGAACAAACCCATCATCTTCTAATCCATTCAGCACATTACATATCGAAAGATTCATAATCTTGGACGATGAGATTTGGACCATCACTTCGTTGTCTCTAAGCATAGTTGCAAAAACGGTAGAGACATAACTAGCAACCACCTTTGGTTGCGACTTAACGTAACGTTCTCTTTGACCCGATACTCGTGCCAAGAGGTCTTCCTTCTTTTGGTTTAGCATCTTCACTTGCCCTTGCAGCTCCGGTATGTACTGCACGCTCCGTGAAATCGTCTGAGGAATACTTAGCTTCTTCTGCAATAAAAGAAAGCCAAAAGAAAATAAAAAAGGGTTTATAACATATTCTTCTTCTCTTTTTCAAAAAGAAACATATTCTTCTTCTAAATAGTACTAAACTAAGTATTGCTAATTGGCTTTGATAGGAAACGTGTACGTACCGACTCATCAGAGCCAGGAAGACATGAACTAAGAGATTCGAACAAATAGTTGATTTTCTTGCGACGGTTACGCTCATTAGCATTGTGATTAAGCTTCTTGATCATGACCAAATCGTTGTCTGTTCCATTTCCCTCCGACGGAACAGAAACCCCTAAGCTGGTCTGGTGATGAACCACTTCATACGTCTTCGGCACTGGAAAATCAAGAAACGTGCCGTTGCTATGGTTATCTCCGACAATGTTGTAGCTCTCGTACTCTCCCATCGATGCCAACTGAAAGTTTGGGAATAATGAAGTGACCAATGCATGCATTTTTGTTGATTAAAGACAAATTTTTAGCTTTTTCTCTTGATGCTATTTTGGTTGGGATAGTACGGAACTACTGATGGAATATTAATGACCTGCGACATATATATAGATAGAGTACTATTAACCAAATAAACCAAAACAAATCTTTGTTGTCACATCAAACGTAACAGACATTTAATACGAAAATTATAATGAGGAATCTTATGTTTGTACCTGTAAGCATATACTTCAAGCATATACCACACGCGAATCTCATTCGATAAGATAATAAGGTGCTATCTGAGATTCGTATTTATTTATTGATAAAACTAGTTGAATTTTGTAAAAACAAATAGTTTTCCTTATGAATAACCGAATAAGACTTTTATTATCTTACTAGGTGTTTTCCTGCACAATGTGCAGTAAAATAATTTTAAAATATTTTTAATAGATAAATATAAATTATATTTAATTTTTATTAATATTATAAACTTTCTTTTTTCTTATCAATATTTTAATATAAATTTGATTTAACTGAACATTAAAATTAAGATAAAAACAATTTTGGTTATTTTGAATTATATTTAAGAATGTGCATGTAAATATTTAAAATTATAATCTTAGGTAGATTTTTCTATCTATTTATTTTAATTATATATATTAAATAAATATGTAAAATTGCATAATTTTCAAAAATTAAAATTAAACAATATTTATAAAATCTGTAGATATATATAAGAAACTAATGATTTTACGATCTAATTTGATTTTGCGATTTAATTTTTCTAATTTTCTAAAAATATGTATATATTTTTGAAATATTTTTAATTTAAATGATATTTCAAAATTTGAAATGTCATAATTGAATATATATATTTTAATGATGATTTATGAGTTATTTCCATATTTCTAAAAAAATCCAAAAATATAAATCGACAATAAATGTAATATATGAGTTATTACCATATTTTAAAAAGTTTACCAAAAATATAAATTAACATTGAATATAATTGTACTGGTCATATTAATCTATAAGACATGTCATCAATTTTAATAGCCATGTCACAATTATTAATCTAGGTGTTTTCCTGCACTATGTGTAGTGATGAATTTTTTAAAAGTTAAATTTTATATTTTAAAATGTAATTTATTAATATTACATATTTTATTATTTTGACCAATAATTAATATAAATATCATTAATTAAGTATAAAATTAAAAGAAAATATTTTTTATTTTAAATTATATTTAAGAATATATATGTATATATATAAAGTCAAAATCTTAGATAAAAAATTATTTATTTCATTTGGTTAAATTTATTAAATCAACTTGTACAAAATTACTATCATATAAAATTGTATAGTTATCAAAAATTAAAACTAAATAATATTTCTATAATTTGTAGATATCTAAAAGAAACTAATGATATTACGATTTATTTTTTTTAATTCAGAAAATTTAGAAAATTTTAGATAATAAATTTTTTATAATTATAAAAGTAAAATTATATAATATTTCGAAATTGAAAATTTCATATTTGAATATATTTATTTTAGTGATGATTTATGAGTTATTATCATATTCTACAAAGTTTACCAAAAATATAAATCAATATTAAATGTAATATATGAGTTATTGCTATATTCTAAAAAGATTTCCAAAAATATATTTCAGCATTAAATGTAATTGTCCATGTCATATTTAAACATATGACATGTCATCAATCTTAATAGCCACGTCACAATTTTTTTTGTGAAAACGATTGTAGAGAATACATGTGGCAAATCACTTCTCAAATATAGACTAGGGGATTTGATAAAATTTTACCCTTTACTCTTTAATTATAAGTTAATTAATATTAATACGAAAACCCACATATATGTTAATACATTTTATTTTAAAATAAAATATATAAATGTAAACATATAGATTAATATTAATATATTATAAATTGTATCAATGCATTTTAATTTACTAGAAACTAATTAGTTAGTATTTAAATTATTTAATTGCATGGTACGTTATGTATATATTAACAAAAAATGTACTTTTTGGCTATTTATTAATTCCATCAAACATAAAAATATTTAGATTAAAATGGGAAGGATTATCTCTTTTCGATTATAAAATTATAAGATTCAAATTAGATCAATATGAGACGTTTTAAAAATAGATTAAACTATTTTATTTATAAAAACATTAAAAATTAAAAATCAATTTGAGAAACCTTTCACATAATTATATCTGTAGGATTTAAATTTAATCGTACAAACATTAAAGACAAATATATATATATATATATATATTCTGTAGAAATAGAAATATTATAGATTAATAAAGTAAGTAATTAGGCAAATCTCATAAAAGACCCTAAAATGAGTTTTTTTTGGCCAAAAGAGCATATAAAGAAGAAAATAACCAAAACATATTTTGTTAAAGAAATAAAAATTATTACCCTTACTTTATTAGATACATAAATATAAATAACTATGTACATAAATGAAATTATATAATTATTTTTGAAAATATTTTTTCATTTTCAACCATTTTTATTTTATTTCCGAATTTGTTTTCAGTTTTATTTTGAAATCTGAAAATAAATTGAAAATATTTTAAAATTATTATTAAAATTTTAAATATTTTTTTTATAAATCTTAAATCATATCCCTAAAACCTCACCCTTAAAATATTTACTCTAAATTTATATTAGTTAGTCCTAGATGTATAAATGTAATTTTACCTTTAATGAAATATTTTAGTCATTTTATCCACTGTGTGCTAAACTGCTATACTTATGATAGAAAAAATAGCGTTATTATAGAATCTCTCATAATAATTTTAATTACATTGCATCAGTTTTACAATTTCTAATTTATCTTTTTTTTTCTTAACCATGATGGGTTCGGGACTTCGGTCTTAATCCTTCTAGACACGAAACAAACCTGTGTATGTTTTTGTTAGGGCCCTAGACACTTTTCCTCGCTTGAGACTCAAACTTGTAACCTCAGAAACAAATGTCTGAGGTGTTACCGGTTGAACTAACTCGTCCGGATTAATTTTTCTATTTTTAAGATAGATATTTTAGAAGATCATAACTGTAGTTTGGGCTCAAAACTTACAGACCAGTGAATAGATCATGTAGTTTGGGCTCAAATCTTACAGATCAGTGAATATATCATTTATATATCAAATATTGTTTTACGGATCCAAACATCGAATAGATCTAACGTCACAAAATAAACTTAATTAGTTTTATTCACAATTTCAAAATTGAAAACCTAAACATTGACAAATACATTAAAATATACATTATTTTATTATTTAAAGTTTAAATATTAAAATTGAGTCTATTTATTTATTTGTTGACCCACTGAACAATAAAAGCATCTCACTGAAATAATATTTAAGAAAAATGTCAGCTCGTTAGTTCTTATATCAATTAATAACGGTGGGTGATCTATCATGTATATGCACTATCGATCTAGGGTCAACTTTATGTCATCTCTATCCAATCATTACCTTTAACACAAGTAAGCAAATTATCTTGCTCTAATTCAGATATCAGACTAATATTTCAAGTCCAAAATTTACCCACATTTTTCCAATATTTGTTCATCCACATTTTCTTCCTCATCCGCCACATTATACGCACATTTCCTCTTCTTTTAACCTTTGACAAGCTATATCTTATTCACTTTCAAAGAAAATATATAAAACCTACGTAAAATTATCAATATTGATGTCCATTTGTCTGTTCGGCTGTTCCGATGCAAGACAACAAACTTCTCAAAATTTGCTTACTTTTCCCCCCGATTAAAGAGAATTCGAGGAGTTCTCATGTCCCTGTATCTCTCTAGCATATGATTAAATCCTTCCCAAACAGCCTTGAATGCAAAAGGTGCTGAATTTATTTACCATTTGTAAAACAAAGCCTGTTGTAAATATCAAAGCATAGCAGAATATTCTCAAAATCTGTGAACCCTTCTACGGCGTTTGTAGACTGTTTGCTTTGAGTTCTGTATAAAAAAAACATGTTGAACAAAAACAAAAACAAAAATATATACTGTATGTTTTTGTTTTTGTTTTTTTTTTAAGTTCAAAAAAAAAAAACAAAAACAAAAACATACAGTATATATTTTAAGTGTTTCTGGTTGACCAAAAAAAAGTGTTTCTGAACTCTGCGTGTTGTACGACTTTTTTTATATAACTATCATAATTGTTTAAAAGATGTTTTTGAGAATTTTTGTTATTAAAAAGTTGCGTGTTGTACGACTTTTTGTTTTGTACGACATACGGTAAAAGAGATATTTTGGCTATCAGAACGTAAAAGTAAAGGAGCTAAAGTCGTGGCAGACTACCGACCAATAGCCTTGTGTAACGTCTCATATAAAATCATCACGAAACTCCTATCTCTCCGTCTCAAACCGATCCTGCAAGATATCATCTCCGAAACACAATCCGCCTTTGTGCCCGGAAGAGCAATCTCCGACAACATCCTTATCACTCATGAGATCCTCCACACTTTAAAGATATCAGAAGCAAAAGTCCGATGCTCAATGGCGGTCAAGACTGATATGAGTAAAGCTTACGATAGACTCGAGTGGAGTTTTATAGAGACAGTGCTGGAGAGGTTTGGCTTCGCGACAGGCTTTATCAATCTGATTATGCAGTGTGTGGACTCAGTTTCCTACTCTTTTCTTATTGATGATTCGGTACATGGCATGTTAATTCCTTCGAGAGGGATTCGACAAGGAGATCCACTGTCACCCTATCTCTTCATCCTGTGCGGCGAGGTGTTGTCAGGCCTTTGTAGAAGAGCACAACTAAGCGGGCATATGCCGGGATTGAGAGTTGCGACACCGGCACCAAGGCTCAATCATCTCCTTTTCGCCGATGATACTATGTTTTTCCTTGAGACCAACGACATGAGCTGCAATGCCTTACTGGATATCCTTCATAAGTATCATGTGTCGTCGGGTCAAATGATCAATACCGAAAAATCCTCAATATCCTTCTCTGCAAAGACCCCGCAGGTAATACGGGAACGTGTTAAATCACACCTCGGGATTGCAAAAGAAGGAGGTGTGGGGAAATATTTGGGACTTCCGGAACACTTTGGACGACGGAAAAAAGATCTTTTCACAAGCATAGTGGATCGCATTAGGCGGAAAGCGGCAAGCTGGGCGTCACGACAACTATCAGGAGCCGGCAAATTAGTGATGCTGAAGGCAGTATTATCGGCGGTTCCATCATACGCAATGACCTATTTTGAGCTACCTGTAAGCTTGTGCCAACGTATCCAATCTGCTCTCACGAGGTTTTGGTGGGATGCATCTCCGGACGAGAGGAAAATGTGTTGGGTCTCTTGGGATAAACTGACAGCACCTAAAGCCTTGGGAGGACTGGGAATCAGAGACATCCAAGCTTTCAATGTAGCCTTGCTAGCGAAACAGGCTTGGAGGATTGTGACCAAACCGGATTGCCTTTTAGCTAGGGTGCTCCGCGGAAAATACTGTGGGAAGGCGCCTTTTCTAGAGACCGAAGCACCCAAAGCGGCTTCCCATGGTTGGCGCGGGATTCTAGTGGGCAGAGATTTGCTACTAAGTAACCTCACCAAAGTTATAGGTGATGGGGAAGGAACACGCCTATGGAAGGACCCATGGCTTAGCTCTATCAAGCCATTACGACCAATGGGACCGTTTCAGGAGAAACATCAAGATCTGGTGGTGGCTGACCTACTTTGTAGAGAGACACGGGATTGGAACAGGCAAATGATTAGCGGCATCCTGCCTGAATCTCTATCAGCCATTCTGAGCATCAAACCGAGTATCACTGGCGCGATGGACTCATATGCGTGGCTAGCATCAAAGTCTGGAATTTACACAGTCAAATCCGGCTACTTCGTTGCAGTATCGACGGAGATAGAGACCCCAACGGACCAAAATCTCTTCAAGGCAATTTGGAATTGCAAGGTATCTCCAAAGACTCAACTTTTCTTATGGAAGATCACAAAAGGAGCTCTTGCATTAGGGGAAAATTTGGCAAAAAGAGGACTTACAGCCAACGTTACTTGTAAGCACTGCGGGAATTTGGAAACAGCCAACCACGTCTTTCTACACTGCAACTTTGCTAGACAAGTATGGTATCTCACTCATCTTTGGACCACAGACTTTAAGCCTTCACATTGCGCCTCCTTCGGGGAAGCTTTCCTGTCGACAATCCAGCTAAAGAATTTACCTCCTCTCGGAGTAACAGGGAACATCTTCCCATGGATAATTTGGGGAATATGAATAGCAAGGAACCTCTATGTGTTTGAAAACAGAGTATCTACGCCAGCAGAGCTCATCGCAAAGGCATTAAGAAACGCACAAGAGTGGACCATGGCGCAAGCAAATGTCGCACAACAAAGATCGCCTTCAACACATGATCGGCTTGATCCTTTTCCCCCTGATACCCTTGTCTGTTTCACTGATGCAGCTTGGCAAGCCACATCGCAGCGCGCAGGGTGTGGATGGATCTTCTTCACACCTCAAGGAGAAAGACTAGACCAAGGTACCTCCACTTTTGAGCACACCTCAACTCCTCAGATGGCAGAAGGACTCGCCATAAGATCGGCTCTCTTACACGCACAGATAGCCGGCTACTCAAGAATCTGTATCAAATCAGATTGTCAAGCACTCGTTGCTAGCATCACCTCGAAGAACTACCCGACGGATCTCTACGGAATCACCCGGGACATCGAGCATCTATCCCTCTCCTTTGTTTTCATTGCCTTTTCTTTTATTCCGAGAAACTTCAACTCTCTAGCTGATTCTCTTGCAAAATCAGTGTTGTATTGAACCTCAACCAACTATTTATAGTTGGTTTGCTTTATTAATCGTATGTCTGTGTTCAAAAAAAAAAAAAAAAGCTATCAGAACGTAACTCGACACATGCCAGACAGGCAGAGTCTATGGACTTGTAAGCATATACTCTGATACTTCAGCAAGTTTCATGCTGCAGGCACATACACGCATTTTATTTATTTGTTGGCCTCAAAACAATAAAAGTATATTCACTGGATTAATATATTATCTCTTAGGCTTGTTAGTTTTGATTCAATTAACAACAGTTGTTGATCTATCATGTAAAGGCATTATCGATCTAAGAGTAAATCCGACTAGAAAAGCTTAGTCCATCAAGTATTCAACTAGGACAAGACTCAACCCAGCAAGTGAATTTGTTTCAAGGAAGAAACGATAATTATGTTACATATAAATATTTGTTTTACTTCTAAAATTACAGTAACATTATCAATAATCTCTCTGTTGCAAGTTTTATTTTATAAATTATAGTGTTCAGGAGGCGGTAATGATTACAGAACCAATGTTAATGTATTTTTGATTTACTGTATTTTTAAAACTGGTATCCAACTTAATGTATTTCAAGCAATTTTTCAAATTTTTATGGGTATCTACCAATGAAAATGTTTTTATTACACCAAAACTCAATCTTCTGTTATCAAAAAAATTATTTACATGAATTAAAATCGAAGTCTAGATGAAGCATAAAATTTATTAGTAATAATCGATCACTGGCTTCGACCAAAAACAGAAACAACTCGACTACAATTCTACAACGCTTTAGTCAAGAATGAAATATCTATAGAAAAGAACGACACAATAACAAATCATCATTTAGACGAGTATCCACATTCCTCATACAAGTACAGGATCCTTAGACTTAGCTCTTCGCAAATTAGCTTGTAATTATCAATCTTGTCCACTTGGAGATGCAAAGTGTAAAAGAGTCGTTCTCCTCGAGAACTCAAAGATGAAACATCCAAGATAACAAACCCATCTTCATCTAGTCCACTCAACACATTGTATATGGAAAATTTATGAATCTTGGACGATGAGATTTGTACCATCACTTCGTTGTCTCTAAGCTTAGTCGCAAAAACGGTGGAAACATAACTAGTAATCACCTTTGGTTGCGCCTTAACGTAACGTTCTTTTTGACACGATAGTCGCACCAAGATGTCTTCCTTCTTTTGTATTAGCTTATTCACTTGCTCTTTCAGCTCCGTTATGTACTGCACGCTCCGAGAAACCGTCTTAGGAATACTTAGCTTCTTCTGCAAGAAGGCAAAAATAAAAGAAAAAAGGTTGATAAGATATTAATATTACTATTGTTCTAAGTGATGCCAAATATACAGCCTAATCATATTGTTAGTTCGTTTTGAAATGAAACGTATTAATCAGATGACATATGAGAGCAACAGATCCTACAAAAGGATAATTTAAAAATTGGCTTAGAGCAATATTTTTATTTGTAAGACTTAAACTAAAGGGCCTATATATTAACATATCAATTAATTGGTAATTTTATTTGATACGTTTCCTGATTTGAAACTAAATTACAATAAATTTTTGCATTTTTTTCTTTGTCACGGCTTTTCAAAGTAAGCTACTTACCAGGTCATCAGAGTCTGGAAGACATGAACGAAGAGATAAGAACAGAGAGTTGATCTTCTTGCGACGGTGACGCTCATTAGCATTGTGATTAAGCTTCTTGATCACGACCGAATTGTTGCCTATACCGTTTCCCTCCGACGAAACAGAATCCACTAAGATGGTCTGATGATGAACCACTCCATACATATTCGGTGCCGGAAAATCAAGAAACGTGCCGTTGTTATGGTTATCTCTGATAATGTTATAGCTCTCGTACTCTCCCGTCGACTCCCGCCCAAAATTTGGGGAAAATGTATGGCGCAATGCATGCATTTTTGCTTGATTAAAGACAAATGTTTAGATAATTTTTTCTCTTAAAGCTGTTTTGGTTGGGATTATCCTGAACCATAGGTGTAATATTATTGACCTTCGACATATATATAGATAGCAGGATGGACTGACTAAATAAACAAATCAATATATGTTGTCAAATCATTAACAAACTATGCATATTATAAGTATTTTTGAAGTGTTATACGACGTAATACGTACTATAGGCAGTCCTGACTATAGGGAACAATCTCATGTTTGTAAGCAAAGCATATACCAAATAAAACATATCATTTGGTAAGGTGATATCTGTGGCAGGTACTTGCTGATTTCGTGAGCCAGTTTGAAAAAGTACCCAAAACGAGTTGAATTTTCTAAGCCAAATAATTCATTAGGAAAAGACATTCATTCTGATTCATAATAAGTGATGTTTTGCCAATTTTTATGTTTCATTTTAAATTAAAAATATTAAATACATATATTTATATATTCAATCCTTATGACATTTAATTTATATTCTGCAGTATGTGGTACAATTGGTTCAATAACTCTTATGTAGCTAATAAATGATATTTCATCTAAAATAAATTAATGAAATTTTATCAGTTTGAGCACAAAAGTTTTAATCTTTCTTAATGCTGTTTTTACATTTTTGATCCACATCACTTCATACTCAAAGTGGATGCGGCCAATGCATGCAATTTTGATCCTGACTTAGAGTTCATACTCACTTCATCATCAAATAAAGTGTTATATAAAGATCTAGGAATAATCACTTTACCATCAAAAAAGTACTTAATATATAAAATACTTATAAAGTTGACATTTTAATTTGTGGGTTTATTTATTCATGTTCATGGATTTAGATGTTGTTTTCACTAATTATTTTTAGATTTGTATCGCTTTCTCTTGAATTTTAATAAAATTACCTTGCTTAATTATTGACTTATATTTTAGGTCAATCAATTTACTTTTAAGTTTGATTATTTATAAATAGATATATTTTGGCTAGATAGTTCTTTTATAAATTGACTTATTGTAAATTTACGTTGTTGTGTGTTCATCAACTTATATTTTAATTTTATTGACTTATTTACTTTTGGTAAACATATGTCATTTTGATTTTTTTAATATAAACTTTTTTAACTGTCAACTTGAATTTTATGTCAGTTGGCTAAATTTTAATATATGTCACTCATGTTTAATATTTTGTTTACATATCTGTAGTTGATCTTTGTAAAGTCAATTTATTATAATTGTTCAATTAAGTCAAAGAGTATTATTTTGTTTTCTGATTTATTTATCATTTTTTTTGTTGTTATATCCATTTACGCAATATAGAAAAGTTTTATTAGTTATTAATAGAAATGTACATTTAAAATACATATTAAATGCATTTCGTATGTAATATTTAGGAAATTTATATTTTAAATGATAAGGAGTAGTTTTTTTCTAAAAGGTACATTTATTTTTCAAAAATAGTGTCAAGTTTATGACTATTTCATCAAGTTATCTCTGTTTGTTTAGTTTTATGAAAAAAATGATTGAAATACCACAAATTAGATAACACTTTTTAAAAATACATTCAATCAAAAATACTATAACACTTGGGTTTAAGGTTTAGTGATTATTATTTAGGATTTAATATTTATGGATTGATTAGATTTATAAATAATTCTTAAATATTTATAAATGGTTTAGAAAAATTAGTCACAAATTCAGAAAATTTATGAAAATTGACATTTTTAAAGGTAAAATTGAAAAAATAGTATCAAACTTGTTGTAAAATTAGAATTCTCCGAAAAGAATAGTTGGTATTTTGATTTTGTCTATGGACATTTCAAGTTAATTGGACTATTTTTTTTGTTCGAGATCACTATTGCCGAACTAGAACAATGTGGATACACCAACTTCACATAAAACAAGAAGTTCTTGTCAAGACCTCTACCTTGAGTAAATCTGAAATCATGTAATTTATTGTATTTTTAGTTGTTAACATACATATGACATGTTTACCAAAAATAACATATTACCGTCAAAATCGAAACTATACGTGGCTCCGTATAGATTATATTATTATTTTTTAGTCTGAATTAAGATTTAACTAATTTCTATGCCTATATTAGTTTTGAAGACTTTCAACTATATTAAACGAAAATGTGATCTTATTCAAAAGAAGGTAATAGCTAATCGACCTATTCAAAGAATATATTATGTTAATTTAAGATAGCTTGCTCCACATTTACAAGCAATTGACAATCAGTGAAAGCAATGCACACACTAATGCTTTCACGTAATATATGGTTCAAAATCATTTATCCAAATATTTATACCCAACTTCGTGTTGTAACTTGTAAGCATATACATAAAGCCTTTTTAACTGTTTAGTAGAAAGGCATCTCATTTTAGAAGGTGGTACCTTACACTATGTTACTTCAACTAAACAACGGTCGGTGATATATGCACTATCGATCTAGGGTTCATTATTTGTCATCCCTGCCTACTAATCATTACCTTTGATTCAAGTCTTCAAGTAAACAAATTATATTGGTCTGCTTCAGAAATCAGCAAGCCCTAATACATTTCAAGAACAGGTCAAAAATATCCAAAATTGTATATGTGAAAAATTCTCAAAAGTGATAACATGTTCCAAAATTAATATAAATTTCCTTTTGAAAGCTAAGATTTATCGCCGGCCTCTTCCCCCGCCACCACGGCCACCTCTTCCTCTGGAACCACCACCACGACCGCCACGTCCACCTCCTCCTCTTCCACGGGAACCACCACCTCCTCTCCCTCTAAAACCGCCACCACCCCTACCTCTGAAACCGCCTCTAACAACATCCTGTTTCAGTCCAAGAGACTGAACTCCTCTCCTCTTGTTTCTTTGCCCGTCTCCATCCTCATCGTCTCTATCTTCTCTATCTTCTTTGTAAGTGGACGAGCGTCTAGCGTTGAAAGAAAGCTCCCTTGAGCCTCCAGGACCGAACTTGACATCTTTAGACGCTCCAAAGTTGCCACGCCGGTTCTCTAGGGCCTTCACACGCTCGCCCATCGGAAGACTGTCTTCTTTAGCCAGTGATCTGCGGTGGTGGAAAGCTTCAGCATGCCGCTCGTCTTTCACTTCAAACAACCTGACACCAAAAAAAAAGCTTCCACATTAGGAAAGAAACAGAAACATACTATGATATCTAAATACTCTCATCATAAGGCACTACTAACTTTGGAGTTTTTGATTTCTTGCTTGGCCTTCCATCTTCTGATCCATCATCGTCTGAACCTTGTGATGCATCAGAGTCGCTGTTCTCATCGTCATCTGTTACAGCTTCAAAGTGTTCATCTACCAAAGAAGGTTGCTTCTTAGAAGAAGCAACAGGGTGCAGGACACCATATTCATATGATTCCGGATCGATTTGGTAGTCCTGAAAAGAAAAGGAAACTCACAAGAATCAGCTTAATCCAAAGTGAAATAGAGCAACAAAACGGCGTCCGTCTAATCAATAATCCTATATAAAGAGCCTCGTTACCGTTTAATGATGTCTTGACCATCGGAAAAAAAACAGACAAAAGCCTCAAAAGGATTATTGTTAATACCTGATTTTCGAACATGGCACTAAACCGACCATCTGTGAAGTTCTCATCACTAAGTCCAAGTTTCTTCTTCTTCGAAGCTTTCTTTGCAGCTTCCTCATCCTCAGCACTCTTCTTTTCCTCTTCTCCATCCTCCTCCTTGAGGAGGGTGGCTGCGAGATCACGGTTAACATCTGGCAACCTTCTCTTCTTCTGCAAGAAGCACACAGAGATGTGTATGTAAGTAGCCAACTCAGGAAAAATAGTGAACGAACATGCAGATGATGTCTTGTATCAGAGATACTAACTGTGATTCTCTTGCTACGTTGCTCTTCTAGTTTCTCTCGCTTCTTGCGTTCCAAGTAATCAACATAAGCAAAAGGTTGAGCCTCTGCCAAAGCCTGTAGAAGAGGAAAAAAAAACAAAGTTACAAAGGCAGAAACACCTTGGAGGGCTACTACTCTTGAAGTTTACAAAAATGTCAAATCAACTCACCTTTTTGTATAGATTGTGATTCACAAAATACCCATGCATTTGAGCTTTCAAAAGATCTGTGCCAATCAAATTAGTCATCCCCAACTTCTCCAAATCTTCCTTTGTCAAAAACTTGTAATTGTCGTAAATAGTTGTTTGTCCAGTTTCCTCCATCTCTTCCTGTGAATAAGATAATACACAAAAAGGTATTAGCAACAATGGTCAATATTGGAAAACGTTTTAGAAATCAGATAAATACCGTTAGGTTTTCAAGAGGAGAACACCACTTAGGGGCAGGACCAAGTTCAGGTATGAAGTAAGAAGGGATTAGGCTAGAGTCCAAAGCCAGAAGCATTAGCCCACTTCCAGGGAACACACAAATGTCGTTTATTCCTCCTCCACTCGGTTGAATGCTGGTCATACCTTCTCCCTGTAAGAAGAAAAATATAGAGGATTATCAAAAGCTGTACCTAGCTAAATCCATGAGTTGAAGAAACAGAGAGAAGCTTACAGTATTTGGATCCCATACTCTAACAATCTGCTTGTCAGTAGTAATCAGCTTAGGTTGTTGAGTATTAAGAGTTCGTTGCCACTTAATACTTAAAATTGGGCTCTCGTACCTGCAAGTTTTGCATACAAGACAATGAACACCGACGAAACAAACGATAAAGTTAAAGCATATATGATGGATTTTGAGTGTGTAATACTACTTACATGTGATCCTTCACATGTATGGGAGCTGAAGTTCTCAAGTCGTATATGAATACCTACAGATATATATATATATAGCACACAGCACAATTTAACAAAACATAGCTAAATAGTCAAATTGACATAGTGGTTTCCAAGAATCAAACCTTTCCGGCACTACTCCCAACAGCTACTTGAAGACCTTCACTATCATCAAACTCTATAGCAGTAACCTCCTATCAAGCCAATAAACACATGATTATCAGAAAGATTTATGAAATTTTCATTTGAACATGGAACATGTGTTAGAAGAAGTACCGAAGCAGCATCACCACCATGTGTAACCGCATTGATCCTAGCCGCAGATGATTTCATTCTCATATCGAAACATTCCACAGCACCATCCTCACCACCACAAGCAACCAGTCCATGGAGATTGCTGGATGACAAAAGATACATAATTCCCAAACGTTAAACAACAGTAATCTGAAACGATGCAGTTCAAATAGTGATGCCAATGCATACGAACCTTCGAGAAACAACATTTAGTGCCGGGGATTGAGTGCTGAGAGGAGAGAGAAATCTTCCCTGAGGAGAGAAAGCACATCTCACAAATCATTAACATGGGGGAAGATCAAAAGACCAACACAGACTCAACAATTACATTCATGGAAACGTACCTGCTCCAAATTGATTCTGTATAGATCTGGTGAAGAAGCAGCACAAAGAAGATCACAAGACCAGTTATCATATGTCATGTCTCTCCCCATCCTGCCAAAAAGAAAATGAGCATTTAGACCAATGGGACATCAATATCTCACAGAAGTACAGAACAACAAAGATAAAAGTACCTTGGGATTCGTAAAGTGTGGTGTTTGCCGTATTTGGCGTGTAGATGAATAGAACGATCAGCACATAAGAAGGCAAGCTTTGAGTAGTCATCATCCAATACCTGTAGAGCCATAACACATTATTCAACCAGAAAAAAAAAGGCTTAAGAGAAGCTCAAAAATGGAGCAAAGAAGTTACCTCGAAATCAACAATCTCCGAGTCCAAATGTCTCTCAAACTTCAAAGCAAGCTGTCCTAGCTCATAAACTTTGACCTGTGGTGGGTATATACCTGATACATTCCACAACGAATCAGTGAAAACGCACAAGAAAAAAAAAAAAAAAGCATTCTTCACCAAGAAAAAAAAAAGAAAAATTACCCGAAGCAATCAGATACTCTCCGTCAGGAGTAGCTTTGATTCTAGTAGTGGCAGTCTCAAACTTCAAATCCTGAATAAGCTCCACTCTCTGCATATACTCTAATACACACAAAACAAAAAAAAAAGGAACTTTTGAATTTGGGAAACTTTACAAAGATATCATTAGCTGGCATATAACAGAGCAACCCTAAAGCTAAACAACCCACATCACAGAGAACAAAAAGGAGGAGTCTTTGAGCAGAGACTTAACTTTTGAGAAGATATTTTAAAGCTGGCAACAAAGAGAGCAACCCTAAAGCTAAACCCACATCACAGAGAACAAAAAGGAGAAGACTTTGAGCAGAGACGGAGCAGGAAGACTTACGAGGGTTTTTGCGGAGAGCTCGTTGCTTCTTAGGGTTAAGCCAAGTCGCAACGTTGGGTGCAGATGAAACATGGTATAGCTTAACTCCGTTAATGGAGGTCGACTTCAGTCTATCTCCGTATGTCGCCATCTTCAGAAACCACGATTACTCACTCTTCTACGCTTCTTCCCTTGACGGCGAGTTGCAGAGAAGAAGAAGAACCAATGTAATAAAAACGGAAGGAACCGCCACTCGTTGGGTTTTGTCGTTTCTTTATTGGGCTTTTCTAAAACCCTAAATGGCTCAAGTAAATCACGATGGGCCTTTGGAAACACTAAATTCTTAATATGGCCTGTAAGCAACTCTCGTTATATTCTCTGAGTAAGTGGCTGAAACTAAACCTTGTAAATTAGGGTTTATCTAGCGGAACCTCCCCCGCACAGATTCAAATCAGTCGCCTGCTCACCTGAATCATCTTCTCAAGCTCAAGGGTATCAATCAGAGTAAGCTATAGTTTCTTCTTTTTCTTATCTCTTTAGTTTAGCCGTTAATCATCGAAGGGTATTTAGCATTATAAATGAACAATATGTTTCTATGTCCATATGTTCAATAAGAAAATGTAAATCATTACCTGAATCAGCTTGTCCTTCCTAGCGTACCACGATTGTCTTCTTTTTTCTTGTGGTCCACGATTCTGATCTTGTTTGGAGTCCTTAGGTAAAGCCTGGCAAGCTATTTTGAAGAGTTAGCAGTGTTTTTTTCTTTTATATTATAAGCAGTTGGTGTTTCAAAAAAAAAGCAGCTGAAAAAAAAAGGAGATAAGCTTACCTGTGAATTAAAAGTTATAAATTTGCCTTGGTCAGTGAAACGTGTCCTGTTCTTTAGTTGGTCAAGATTAATCCAAATTTTGCAATCTTTCCACCTGGATTTGACTTAACACAATAAGAAAATCGAATGTATAACTTTATATTACTAACACCAACACAACAATTATATTTTTTTAAAAAATTGCGATGTGGATGTGTTTGTATGCATTGGGGTCGCTGTAGTTTTGAAATTTGATTACTTTCTGTGTGTTATGAGAAAAGATTACGCCTTTTAGCTTCTGATTCGCTGCAATTTACTTATTTTTGGTGTTGGGTTAGTTTTTGATTTTTGAAGGAAAGATGGTGAGGCCGTACGGGATTAAGGTGAACAAGAGGAAGGAGAGAAGAGAGAGGTACGATAAGGAAGAAGATGAAGAAGATGAGCAGCCTAAGTTTGAGCAGAAACGAAAAGAAGTGAAGAAAGCTAAGAGAGAAGAAGCCACCTCAAATGCAGAGGAGGAAGATGATGAAGAGAACGAGATAGCTGAGGAAGCAGCAGATGAGCTTGATGTGGGAATACCTATTGTCGTGTCTGGTAATAAGAAGGACCAGACTGGTGTTATTTTTGTGCTTGAGAAGGCTTCTCTCGAAGTTGCCAAAGTTGGAAAGGTAATTTTTGCACAAAGTGTTTACCTTTGTGTGAAGAAATGGTTTCTGAGCAGTCTCTTGTGTGCTAATGTATTTGTTGGTTCTTTATTTGCAGACTTACCAGCTACTAAACTCTGATGATCATGCTAATTTCTTGAGGAAGAATGGAAGAGATCCTGCTCATTACAGGCCAGACATCACTCACCAGGTTCGGGTTTTTATAAATTTTTTTCCAATTGATATGTTATAAGAGATTGTGACTCATCTTTCTCTTTATTCAGGCTCTTTTGATGATTTTGGATAGTCCGGTCAACAAGGCTGGGAGGTTGAAAGCGGTGTATGTTAGAACAGAGCAAGGTGTTCTTTTTGAAGTTAAGCCACATGTTCGTATACCAAGAACTTTCAAGCGTTTCGCTGGAATCATGTGTGAGTTGTTCTCCTTTGGTTTTGTTACTTTAACTTCTCTCATGTACCTTTTGTTTCTTAATCCAGCAACATTGTTGAGTGTTTGTTGCAGTGCAATTGCTACAGAAGCTTAGCATTAGTGCATCTGGGAAGCGTGAGAAACTTATGAGGGTGATCAAGAACCCTGTTACAAGCCACCTTCCGCCTAACTGTAGAAAAATAGGTAAAAGAAAAGCCTATACTTTCCTCCCACGTTTCGTTATTGTATCTCCCATTAGGATGAGGTAAAGTGTGATAACTTTTTTTTCTTTCTTTTATTAGGGTTCTCGTATAGCTCTGAGAAGCTGGTCAACATGCAGAAGCACCTATCTACTGTCTGTAATGAGACCGACACTGTTTTTGTGGTTAGTACTTCAGAACAGAGTCTAAATTCATTTGCTTAGTTAGTGATAGGCTTTAGCTTCCAGCTTACGTATAAACCAAATCATATTCAATCATGTGTCTTCTTTTGCCTTCTGATTTCAGCTCGGTGCGATGTCACACGGGAAAATAGAGTGCGATTATATCGATGATTTTGTGGCCAGTAAGTTGTCCTTCCTTAACTCATCATCCTTTGTAGAAAGAAATTTAAAGATAGCATATGATCTGAAAGAGGTTTCTTGGTTTCTTCAGTTTCAGGGTATCCTCTTAGCGCAGCTTACTGTATCTCAAGAATCTGCGAGGCTTTATCGACAAATTGGAATATTATATAAACACATGTATTAGCAAGAAGGTCCCTTTTGTTTTACTCCCTACTGTTCTAATGATGGAACCACTTTAAGTTTGTGTTTATGCACATTGTTCTATCTATTATCGGATTTTTAGATAATTTTTTTGTCAGAATTTACCGAGAACTTGATAGTCTAAAGATCGTATCAAATTATATGTTCAATGCCACTTAAAACCAGACACTGATGCCAGTTCATGGCCTTTTACTTGGGTAGTACTTTAATGGTTTTGGCTCTCTTGATTTTTAACGTTCGTCTTCAGTGATAAAAGCTCTTTATTCACATATCCAACAGAAACACATGGTTACTTAGTTTGAGACTAAACATCAACATCATCATCGTTAATATATACCCATCAATCAACATGAGTAATATGGTAGTTAGCAAAGTTGTTTTTTTCTGGACCTGAAATTACTTGTCACACTATAGTTTTATATAATGTATTCTCATTTGATATGATCGGTAATATGAACAACATCAAAAGGAAACATATATTATGGAAACCAAGAAAGACAGTACATTAGTTTCATAAAGAAAAGATGGTCTCTGTCACAAGTCTTATTATAGATAGCTTTTGCAGACAGATTGAACATCTGGTAACGCTTATACCATTACTCCTCAGTTTCGTCCCCTATAGGTATAGCCTATTTAGACAGCCACCTCCCTGGTGACGTTGTAGATCATCATATCTTTCAAATATTTTGCGGCACCCTCCACATATGTATCTGTCCGTCTCTGATATGAACGTCCTATCAACAGCGGAGTTGGGTTGTTGGGTCGACGTCATCGCCTTCTCTTCAGGCTTAACGTTGTTTGCTTCCGTGGTGGCACCGTCGGGGAGGGAAGACTGAGTGGAGGAGGATGATGATTTTTTGTTGTTATGCGATGAAGACATCTTCTCAAGGTTCTGCTTTTGCTATAACCAACAAATATCCATAAATAAAATACATTAAAAATGAGAGAGAATATAGAAACGAAACATGATTTAGAAGAAACCTGAAGCAAATAATAAGAACATGAAGTAGCCATAGAGATTGAGGACATGAATAGAAGAAAGAAAAATATATAACTACGAGACATTAACCAGACCAAATATTGGCAAATATAAAGAAGATACATGCAAATAGCCAAATACACATTACCTCAAAGAAAAAAAAATTGTATGGCTTTGTTTTTCTCTCTCTGGCTTTGTTGCTCTGATCTTATAATAATTGGAACTGACTCTTGTAGATTCTCAATATATATAGCTGCAAGTCTTTTACCTTCTCTAATTTTATTATATGTTTATTCTTCCATGGTTGTTGCTAGCTACCTAGTTGTTGTAACTTTTAGTCCTTCCCCACAGTCATATTGACTCGTTAGTCAGCTATTAATCAAAACTAAACCAGAGAGAAAATTAATTTATGACATTTTTGTTTATTTCATCCCATCAATAAAACAAAAGTTCTTTTACGATTTTTGGTAACTACTTAGTTGTATCTTCTAGTCCTTCCTCATGGTCATATTGACTAGTTGGTCAGCTGTTAATCAAAAAAGATTCAAAACTAAACCGGAGAATTTAAATACCCAACTATAATTGAAAAGAGGATAAATGTAAACGTGCTAACTTCGCATATGACTCGTTGGCAAGCTCTTTGTTTTGTTCACATCCAGCAAAAACACATGTTTACTTAGTTTGAGAATCAGACTAAAACATCATCATCATCAAGAGTTATATTTATACTATTATTACAAAGTACTTGCATGTCTAATGTGAATAGAGGAAACACTACCATCAGGTCCATCACAGCTATGTCACATAGACATACTTTGGGACAATGCGACTGATTTAAAGAGTCTTAACAGTGTAGAAAACTACAAATCATAAACACCAAGAAAAGGCATAAGCACAGAACCAATCCAAAGCTTACCATCTTTCTCCTCCACTTCACTTATAAACCTCAACCTCTTCCCCTCTTTATCCTCAAGCACCTCCAAAACCTCTCCTGATTCACTCAGCTTCAAAGCTGTCGCATGAGGTCTTCCTCCAGTGAACAGCGAGTGCAGACGCGGCCCACTTATTGGAAGTCTCAGCAACAAATCTCTGAACCAAGCCTGAGAGAGCGAGAGCTTAGCTAGAAGACCTTTCTTCGAGTGAAGAGCGACCCAGAACTCTCCATTTGAGTTTCTTCTGATGTTGTCAGGGAAACCCGGAAGCTCAGCAAAGACGTCTTGTGTCCCCGCGTTTGGACCAGAGAGCCAAAGCCTTAGGATCTTGCAAGTGGTTGTCTCGGCTACCAATACAAAAGACTGGTCTTTGCTCAGCGCAACGCCGTTTGCAAACGCAATGCCTTGTACTAAAACCGTCACTTTCTTGCTTGATCTCTCGTACTTCATCAACCTCCCTGTCTTGTCCACGTTTAAAACAGCAGCCAAGAATTGCCTGAAACACGACAACGCTTCATGTATCAAAGAAGAGACTTTTTAAGATGTTTTTTTTTCTCTGCTCTTACCTTCTCTGGAATGTGGTGCTGGTGTCTGTGAAGTAAACAACATCGTCGTGCTCATCGATGTCCAGATCATTAGTGAAACGGAACGGTTTCCCTTCAGCTTCTGTAACCAACGGTTTGGCTAAACCACCAGAAGGACCAGCAATCATTAGGCCAAAGTATGCATCCGCGATGTAAAGGTCACCGGTTTTGTGATCGAAACGCAATCCTAATGGCCTTCCACACACATGCTCCAACTCTGGTGCAAACGGGCGTACACACATCTGCCTAAACCACATACATATTCAAAAAAATGAGTAAAAAGATGAATTAAATGCTGATCCATGTTCATATACTCAATTGCACACGATGGAGAGTTATTTTTATTTTTTTCAAAAAAAGAGTCTCTATGATGTTTAAATTCAAACATTACTGACACAAACAACCTCTGAACCTATTTACAAGACATGATAAAAAGCACATTGCTTCCTTAGAAGTAAATTAAGTTGCTAAAAGAATGAAATGCTTAAACATTGTATCCATTTGAAATACTGAATTGCAAAACAAAAAAAAACTAAACTTTTTGAGATTCATTCTCCAAAAAACGAGTCTCTTTGGGATGTTTAGATTCAAAAATAGTGACACAAGCAACCTCTAGAACTACCACAAGACATGACGAACGCACATCGCTTGCGTACCTAAGAAGTACACCAAGTTGCTTAAAAAGAATGCTCTCTCTCCCTGAATAAGCTTAGCTATGTTATTCCTTGTTACCATGTTAAGACTAAAAAATACTGACGCAAGCAACCTCTAACACTGACACAAGCACACTGCTTGCTTAGAAGAAGGAATTGTTCTAAAAATCGGCCTAGGCACTAATCAATAATCTCATATTAAATGCTTAACTATTTTCTTGAACAATGAAACCAAGTTGCTAAAAGAATGTTCATTATCATCTAAAGAAACTTCCCGCAACTCGTAAAAAAACGACACCGCTTTGACAAAATCATAAGCCAAATCACTTCACTGAACAATAATGAGTGAGATTACCTATTAGCCGATGTGTAGGCGAAATCTGACCATCCAAGCGATTCCCCGCGCCATTTCAAGACACGACCGTCGGAGACACCGATGTACGGACCTTCACCCGACGGATCGAAAGCTACGCTCTCCGGACCGGTGGCTCCGGTGAGGTTAACAACCTTCGCCGACGGGAAAACATCACGGGAGCCGGCGATTTTAGGCGGCGCGAAGATTCCCGAACCTTTTTGGCTGCTTAAGGAGGCAAGGACTGCGATGGTCGTTACAATCGCTGCTGAGAAGAATACGGTGAGCATCGTCATGACGGGTGATGAGTGTGAGAGATAGATATCACTACAATCACTGTTATTTGAAGAAGCTTTCTTTTGTCGGAACGGTTAAGAGAATCTCGTAATTGTAGTTTTGATTTCATTCGGATTTAGCCTCGGTTTAGTTGATGAGTACGGGACTACATGTTAATGGATTTTGAGTAAGCCCATTACCCGGCCCATTTTATAACAGAGAATTGTAATAACCAGCCCATTTATGATAAATTCAAAAAGTGGCTCAACAAGATTCAAGAATAGTACCGGAAAGACAAAAAAAACAATACTAAAATACAAAATTATCAACTTGAGTTGAGAATAATTTTTTTTTATTACTTGATGCATGGTGTGCCGTGTGCCACTAATGAATATAGCAAGAGTTACTACAAATATTCAATGTCGTTAGTTTTATTAAGTACTTTTAGCAAAAAGGAATCAGTCCAATAGTTTTAACGTAAAATTACTTGTGTCATTGTGTGAGGTCTGAATAAATTGTTTTTAGAAAGTGGGAGAACAGTTGAACAAATGCATTTTTCATATATCAATAGTATATCATAACTGATGTTTCCGAAGAGCGAGATAAATATCACTAAAATGAGTTCCAGAGCTTTAATATTATTAAACGAGCTTTTTTGCCTTAGTTATTAAACGAGCTTATTATATGAACACAATCATACAAACAATTTGCATATTAAACGATAGGTGATTTGCAATAAAACACACGCGATCGATAAAATAATATAAGAATTTGCTGGCAAATATGCAAAGAACAAAAAATAAGGCAAAAGAGATTTCTTTTTAAGGCAAAAGGGATTTGGTGTACAACAATGTGGCTCTGGCTCTGTGTTCCATCGGAGGGACACACCCCTTGTATTGAATGTGCCCGAGCAGCTATTGTAAGGGCATTTTAAGTTTTGAGTTTACATTATTATTATATTATACTGATTTAATAAATCTCGATATTATTAGCAAAGTCTCTTAGCAGAAAAGTGAACGAATCATCGTTGCATTTTCAAGCTAGCGAAGTACGTAGTATTGTGCAAGATTTTGTCTTCAGTCCACATACACTAAGATATGCAATAGTTTCTTCCAATAATTGTACACCTGAGAACGTTATCTGGTTTCTGAAACTTTAAACTTGTAACGTTGATAAAGATATGCAATATCGTAATTACAAAATGTATATAAGAAATAGAATTACATATTACTATCATTTGTAAATTATGGAAATATATTTTTATCACACATTTACATTTAATGGATTATAGTATCTAAATATTTACCAATCTATGTTAATTACTTATTATTCGTCTAATAAGTCAGGAATGGTCATCGCGACAGGAAAAACAGGAAGAATGAAAAAGAATAATCATATAGGGAACCTATTGCCTGATATTATGAGGAAAAGGCTACAGCTAGAAGCATAGCCTTTTAAAAACTCCATCGATAATGATTTTTATTTTATAAAACGAATAATGGAAATTCAAAAGTATAAGATAAGGATCGAACTCGATAATTTCTTTTTCTTTTAAGAATCATAGCCTTTTAACCACTCCTGTATCTTCCTTTTCATTCATTAATTCAATTCATTTTTCATAAGTACAAAAATAATTAAATAGCTCAAAAACCATACGAAAACAAACAATGGTGGTCTGGCGGGTATCGTATCTTTTACAATAATGCATGAGGTTTGCTTCACTGTATTAAGACCATAACGCTCATTTAGCTTAGGTGTGAGTTTATCATTAATAGTAATACTGACCTCAACAAAAAAGTAATGCTGACTTAATGTAACCGTGTGTGTGACCTTCGGTATATAATACACCAACGACTATATAATTCGAACGTCTCTACATTGAAACTACTTTTTTTTTTGTCATTTACAAGACTAGTTTTGTACAACCACTCAGTGCTCACAGGGCCGGCTCATGGTTTTCCGAGGCCCTTGGACGAAATTGTTTTTTAGGCCTTTTAATTACTAAAAAAAAATTATTTTTGCATGATTTTTTAGAAAATAGAGTATATTAAAATATTATTAAAATTGAAAATATTTAAAATACATAAATATTTTTTTTTGTTTTCAAAAGAGTAATTTTTCTGTACAAAATTTTTTTTACAAAAAAATTAGACCCTTATTATCATAGGTCCCGAGACGGTCGCACTGCTCGTCCCTATCACTCCAGCCCTGAGTGCTCACCCCTTGGTGTACTTCATATACCGTAAGTCGCTAACCAGTAGCGATCCTGAGTACAAACCGAATAGACATGCTTCCGGCCAATTTTAAAATATGTAAATTATCAGCTATGACACTGTCAGATTGGGAGCTAAAGATTAAAACGGACCCATGAACCTTTAGCTATCAGACACTGTCAAAGTTAGAGATACTTGTAACTGTGAATGGTGGTCCTAACTTCAGCACGAAAACTTATCGACTCCATGACATGTGCAGCGTGTCCAATTCACATGTCGTCACTTTGACACGCATCCACTACACAACATTCTCAATCTGTACATAAAACTCATTTATGTAAATTCAGAGTATCATCTCTTTGTGGTTAATTATCCTACTTACGTTAACATGTGTTAATATTTTGTTTATGCAGTTTTGGTAACATTTCAAAGAAAATATTAAAATTTCATTTTTAATTTTATTAAAAAATTATTTCGATTTTGTATTATATTATATATAAACATAACATTTGAATAGTAAATTCAAACGCACACACAAACAAAACCAAAACACGGTTTTACAGATAGAAATACTATAACTTTGGTTCTTCTTTGGGATTTTTCAGTAAATGTTGATCCATATCCTTAATTCTTTTTTCTTCTTTTTTTTGTAGAAAGGGTTTTCATTAATTTGAATAGAAGGAAAATTTACAAACAAGGAGAAGAAATGAAGTGTTCTCTACCACTGGCAAAGTTAATCAACAAGAAAACCAACTGCCAACGATACAGAAACGAGCCAACAGAGAAGCCGATAACATCTACTAACCAAACTTTCCTGAGCATCGATGTCGCAACCGCAAGGGAAGAGCACAGACTGAGTTGGCCATATCCTTAATTCAACTAATACATTATATATACAATGTTTTAGTGTCAAACTATTGTGATGATGAAGTGTCAAGTGTGTGTGGATTAATAGAGAACAAAAAAAGATAGGAGGTCTCATGTAAGAGTAGAAACTTCTACACCTTTGAATTTAATTACTTGAGTGCCTTACTCTTTCATGTCTACTATTTGGTCCATTTGTGTTAAATTTAAATATATACTAGTGGTGTGTCCGCGCTACGCGCAGATTGTCTGGATTTTTTGTGCAATTTTAGTTTGTAAATTTATCATAGATATACTTTTTTATTTATAATGTATTTGATCTTGTAGTGTCGAAAGGAACTAATTTTGTTTCATGTCATCTTGAATATAATGACACACATCTTATCTTAAATCAAAATATACAGTAAAAAGCATTTCTAAATTCATGGCAACTGCCAGTAAATTTGGTTTGTATATGTACAATATTTTTATTTTATATCTCCAAATTAAATCACTATATTTTTATTCGTTGAGTTATTTAATATTTTTGTTAAAGTTGCATTCTTTTGTATTTAAAAAGGTGAAGGTTCGCAGCTCTTTTATCGTAGCCCATGATTTGGACTTTATATTTGCACACCACAAATGGTGATTGGGAAATGATAAGTAAGATTTAAATCACAAATTAGTCTCTTTAAATACCGGACAGTTTATGAAGCCATTGATCGATGCATACAAAATGAAAGTTGTCCCTACAAATAAGAGAGCATATGCTGTTCCCATGGGTGTAGACTTGTAGTTTTCCAAACAGATAGTCAACGTCTCGTTTTCTTATTGACCCCGTAAGAAACCATTTGGAAATGGCATCTTTTGAATATGTAATAACTTTGCCTTTAACACTGCTGCTCTTTAAGTTTTCAAGAGAATCTGGAACAGAAGAAGGTATGTTCAGATCATTTAAGTCTTATGTGGAGGAATATAAAGCATGACTGAACCTGAAACTAAAAAAAGAAGACTTTCTAGAACAACTATTCATCGGTTCAGATAGACGATATCGCATAAGAAGTTACCTTTTGTTGACTCAACGTCTTCTGAAGTTCCTACAGAAAGATTTTACAGGAGAACAGTGTCTTCCATTAAGAGACTCTTCGCTCCCTTTTATTATTCTTCAATTGACCTATGGAACAGGAGAACATTGTCTTTCTGTTAAAAGAAGTGTCATTCTTCTATAAGACTTTGGGACGTGACGTGATTATTGATTTAACATGTGTACAAAACAGAGTAAAAGATCTTTTTTTTTTTTTTTGCTAAACAGAGTAAAAGATCTTGCAATTTCATATATTTAGAAAAATATTTTTTCTGGTGACTGGAAATCTTTTTACATTTAATTGCCTTGCCTAGTTTAGGATTAAAATACTTATAATATGAGGAAGCTTTTGTATGCCTGAGTCATGCCAAGTTCACAAACACGACGTCACCGGTAACAAAACCAAAAAAATTAATGGAATGATTTAGTCCGCAAACGGTTTAAGACATGCGAGCTTTACAAGTTTCAGAGTCAAACTAACGTAGGCAGATTGACATGGACACAAAATAGAAATTATGTTATTTTTTTGGACAATACATAAGTTCAATCCTTCACATCCCCAAGAAAACAACTTGAAAACGTTACTGCAAAACACATTAAAAAGCAAAAGAGAATCTGAAATAGCAAAGCAACATTATATGGTTTCTTTATCACGTAAGAGAAGCATCACCATGCAATAAGTCCCATATAGTTTCAAGAGCATCTCTACGCATTTCTAAAACACAGCCCCTCTCAATGTTCTGATCCTGCACACCATAAGGGTAATATCACTGTAGACTCATTATCAATAAAAGGTTTCAAAGACGCAAAAGAAAAACAATTTACCTCTGTATCTTAGACAGTGTTGATGTTGTCTTAAAGAATCAAAGTCCCACCACTCTCGACTTCTCCTGTTCCAAACCTCTCATTAAACCTATCAGCCTCTCTGACCCTTAGCCTGAGAGTCCTGTTTTTGTATGTAGTCGCTCTAACGTGACACCCATTAGTAATATCTCGAGCCTCCCAAAAGCGAAGAAGACGGACCTCCGCCATAGTTGAACAACGGCCGCCTTCCAAATAAGAAAACATGGTGAAGGAACCATTGTTGGAGATGTTAATTAGCAGAGTCGAGACTTGTAGTTTCCATTGATATGGCCGTCTTCATCACTAAACAATGGCAATTTATAGGAGAACTTTGGCCGCTTGAAGATGAAGGGTCTGAGCTCTGATTAATGGTACATAGTGGGGAGAGTGGGATGAAGGTTGTTAACTCCCTGGATTAAAGGACTTATTAAATATAGCCGCATGCATTTCTAGATTCTCATCGGAGGCGCCTTCTTAACAATATCAAAGACGGCGCTGTGATCTAGATACATTCTCTGAGACAGCAAATGATAAATTGGGGCTGGACATAAACAAAAGATAAGTCCACAATGGGCCTGGACTTAAATCGAAAAGCCCAAATAAAATAATACAACGGAAGCGAAATTTTTTGGTTTCGTAGAGTGAGAGATTAATAAGGTTACACCGAAACAATAATAAAAGCATAGTATACGCAGACGCGCGCGAGAGATAACAACGCGTGACACACACAATTTAATATAGTCTCGACACGTGGTGCAAAACGCCCCTCTCTCCAGGGTGACGTGGCAGCGGGAAAAGGCAGATTTCCCAACTTTATTGTTATAGATGAGCGTGTGGTAAAATCAAAACAAAGTAAAATATTTTATCAACGGAATTTCATATTGTGATTGTCACTGCCTACTTGAAACTCATCAGTTTGACTTGGATATGACTGACCAGCGACGCAAAAGCCCTAGAAGTATCGAACTTGTGAAAAACAATGGGATCATGGGATTGTGATGATTTGAGTATTGAAATATAAACTGAATTTTATAGAACGTGCAAGAAGCTAAGATGCTGTTTCACAAACATTCGTTTATGAAAAAAAAAGGATAAATTTGATTTTTTTTAAAACATGGCATAAAAATTTAAAAGATTTATTATTTGTTATTCAATTTTGTACTAAAATGTTTCTTAAATTTCGTTATTTTCAGATGGAAAAACTTAATTTATTTAACAAAAAATGAAAAGAAATGTCGAAAGAGCGAGTGACAAACAAGAACCCACTGGACGAAAGAGAGGTTACCTTTCACTGGAGGGCCTTTATCACGTGGCCCCGAGACTTCGACACATGGCCGATGATAATGGCAATCATGATGATGATAATGGGGCAAGGCATGACCATGGGAAACAAATCTTTGGAAGAGAATCCACACCAAACTTTTTTAATTTTCGCCATATCGTTGCCACTAATCCAACACTATCACAAACCCCCCCAACTTCTCGGTAAACGCCACCATTATTGTACGTTGTGCTTCCTTAATATATAGAATTTTTCTTATGATATCTGTTATTATGCATTGCGTTAATTGGAGGAAAAACACAAGTAATAGTTAATGATGATAAACACAAAGGGCCCTCCGACGTCACCTATATATATCTCTGAAGATTTTGCCGGGTCCCGTTTATATTGAAGACACTTTAAAATAAAACTAGGAGAAAAACACTGGACGTAAGACGAAAAACAAGTGGAGAAAATTAAATATTGTTTATTCAAGTGGAGAAATATATTTTTCACAAGTTATCAAAATAAGATACCCACTAAAATGGAGAGAAAGAGAGAGAAAGTAGATCGAGTTTTGATTCCGGCGATCGGATCCTTTCAGCTTGTAGCATCAGTCCTTTTTCTCTTCCCGTTTATTCTTGTTTCTGTCTTGTTCGAGCTTTGGTCAGCCACTGTCTATGGTGGTTTTGTTTGTGGAGTCACGACGCGGTAGCAGATGATGTGGGAAAAAGATCTGCTGTCTGGGTTTTATTTTCGGGAGACGGAGGCTCTCAAAGCTTTGTCGACGTCGGCCTTTTGTCTCCGGGACGGAGAAGTTCCGTCAGTTCCGCCGTCGTCGGCTTCAGCTTCCGGGAATAAAGGTTTTCAAAGCCTTGCGTCGCCGGCTCTAGGTCCCTTATCTTTTAGGGTTTAATCCTTTGCTTTTCCTTTTGCTTTGTTTTTTTTCGATTTGGATTGGGCGTTGGAAATTTCGCCGAAAGAGAAGGAATCTCTCTGGTTTGTTTGGTGATGCATACCAAACTTCTTCTCGAGTGGTTGCGGTTAAAAAATGGTGGCGGAGAACTCGTTAGGGCGTTTGTTTCTCTTCTATAAAGTCCACTCTCGAGATTGAAGGGTTCGTGATGAAGATGTGTGGAGGTTGAACCTCCGGTGTGATCCGGTGAACCGTGTGTGGTTTCGCCGGAAATAGCGAGAAGCGGTGGTGACGTCAAGGTCCGCGCTCGACGCGTGTTCCTCGATGGAAAGGGTTAAAACACGTGTCCTGCTCTTTTCTTCATCCGATCGGCGCGGCGGCCTGCGTAGATTACCATTTCGCTAGGGTTTTCCATTTCTGGGCTGTAAGTTCATTTGGGTGTTGGTTTGGGCTCTGTTGGGCTTTGTAATTTGTTGGATTCCGGTCCGTTTAAATATATTTTCTCTTGATAGAAAAAAAAAGATACCCACTAAAATTCGCGATAATTAAGAGGTGAGAAAGCGATTATGATAGATAAAACAACAAGTTATTTTAAGTAAAAAAAAAAACAAGGTATCAATCTCGGCTTTGGATTAATAAAACTAATGTTTATGATATAAAAGTTGGATGATCTATATGTATATATGTGTTGTTTTGAATAGTTTGAAAGTCGGATTATCCATATATATTTTAATTTGGAGGTCAAAGACAAATATTTTATCTGATTATGAAAATATAGTTTTTTACCTGACTGTTCCTAAAACAAGCTATGTAAATTCTAAAATAACAGCCAGTAAAACAATAAAAAGTATCACTATAAAAAAATCACATGCAAAAAACGCCAGCAAAAATGTCCAAAATAATGTCTATCCGTGGGCTGTACTTTAACCCGAAAGTTAGGTATGTGTTATCATTAATCCGGATTTAAACTTTTTTTCTCAAAAAAAACACCAACAAAAACCAGCAACAGAATTATTAGATTTTTAAAAAAATACAGATGTAATTATGTAACAGTCACTTGAAATATTATTCTATAAATTTATAAAAACAAATAAATGTCTATCAACTGATCAACCAATTAACTTCGGTTGTATTAAGAAATAGATTATCATTGAAATCCCAATATCTTTTTAACTTATGTTTTCATTAACGTTTTTTATTTAAGATTTGGTGTAAGAATAAAAAGGTTGTGGTTTAAATTAGGTATGGAAAGAAAAACTGGAATCAGAATCGAACTGAAATAATTGAGACTATAATCAGATAGAAACTTTCAAATATCCTAACTATTTTATATTTACGTATCTAAAATAACAAAACTGAATTGGAATCGAACCAATAGCCATACCTGGATATATAATTTTTTATTTATATATAATATAACTAAATGAATAAATATAATTTATTTTTTTATTAAAACAATTTGAAAGTATTTGAAAATATCAAATTATCAAAAAGATATTAACTACCACCAAAAATATCAAAAAGTATCATACTATTTTTATCTGAAATATCAAAATAATATGAACTATGCAAAAGAATTATCAAAAGTATCTTAGCTATTCTATGTTTTACCTAACATATGAAATATTTTATCCGAGTTAGCTGAATTACCAGAAATAATCGAACCGAAACCAAACGGAAATCAAATTTTTACAAGTATTTATTGTTTTTAGTTTAACTATTTAAGCTGACTCGAATCAAAAATCTCTTTGAACCCATCTGAACTGAAAATTCGTGAGTTCCTATATTGGTAATTTATCATTTTATCTGAACTATTCAATACTCCAAATATCCAATTCAAACCTACCTTAACTGATATCCAAAATCCAAAATATTCAGGCAGCGTTGTAGTAGTATATAATAGCAAAGCTCTGTTCTTTTTTTGTTCAAAATCTCTCCTCTTTTTCTAATCCTTAGAAATCCTTAGGACACAAAAGTTGTAGATTAACAAAAAAGAAAAAAAGAGCAGAGCTTTGCTATTATATTTGTTAATTATTTTATTAATCTACAACTTTTGTGTTCTTTCTCCCTCTGCGTTGTCTTCTTAAAAACAAAATATTAACTTTTCTATCAGAACTTGCTTTCTCCACAATTCAAAGCTAATTACTTTTATTCATTTTCCCTCTCTCTCCTTTTGCAAAGATTTGGTGAAAGAAGAAAAATAAAACATATAAATCAGATCTTGTTTTTAGCACAAACCCTTTTATCTCACTTCCTTGCATCATCTACTGAGCTTAAAATAGCAGCAAAGATTGAATTTTTCTAGTGAAGAACCAGAGAAAGTCAGAGACTTTATATCCGGGTTCATCGTTTAAAGATTAAATCTTCAGTTTTTTTTTCTTTCTGCAATGGGTATGGCAGCAGCGGAATCACAGTTTCATGTATTAGCCGTTGATGATAGTTTATTCGATCGGAAACTCATAGAGAGATTGCTTCAAAAGTCTTCTTGTCAAGGTATCAAAACCTAGTGTCAACGACATGAACAAGTCTTTTGTAGGTTGTAAGAAAGAAACGAAGATAAGATCTAAGCTTTTTTATGTTTTTTTTTGTGGGTGTTTGTAGTAACAGCTGTTGACTCAGGCTATAAGGCTTTAGAGTTTCTGGGTTTAAGACAAGGTATTGAGAGTAACGACCCAACTGCTCTTTCTCCATCTCCTCAGGTTCGAAAGATGGTTCCTCCTTCTTTTCTGAAACAAGTCACCACTTCAATGCTAAGTTTTATCGACTGGTTTTTTTTGGCTTTGGACAGGAAGTGGAAGTGAATCTTATCATTACAGATTATTGTATGCCAGGCATGACTGGTTATGATTTGCTCAAGAGAGTCAAGGTACTTGTTTGTGTATTTTTTTTCTTTTTCAAATATAATCAAGAAAGTGAGATATATCTTTGGAATATATTTCTCTCTTGTATGCTATATTTGATGTGTATAACATCTTGTGCAGGAATCATCAGCTTTTAAGAACATACCAGTAGTGATTATGTCCTCTGAGAACGTTCCTGCGAGGATCAGCAGGTAAAAGAACAATGAAAGATTGAATCTTTGAAGTTTGATGAGCTTGTGTTAGGTTGTGTTTCATTCATCATATGTAAGACTTTTATGTTTCTTAATCATGACAAACAGATGTTTGGAAGAAGGAGCTGAAGAGTTTTTCTTGAAACCAGTAAGATTGGCTGATCTCAAAAAGCTGAAACCTCATATGATGAAAACAAAGTTGAAGAACCAGAAGTTTGAAGCGATTGAAAACCCTTCAAATGTCGAAATTGGAACCGCAGCAGCAGCAGGTGAACCAGAGGTTAAAGACTCGGCAGAAATGGGAATCAAAATCTTGCCTATACAGTCAGAACTAGAACCAAAACAAGTGCTTCTGCAAGTTGTACAACAAGAGGAGCAAACATTGAGTAACAACAAGAGGAAGTCGATGGAAGAAGGGCTCTCAACAACAGATAGGCCACGTCCTAGGTTAGAGAGCATCGCAACCGCTGTCTGATTTTGGAGTTCTGTAGATTGTTGTAGGAATGCTTATGCTGATGGTAAAACACATGTTTTCACCAGGGAATGCAGTAAGGGAATATAGATGGATGATAATATGACTGAATGACTATGATGTATGGAGATAATGTTTATAAATCATACATGGTAAATAACCCATTTCCCAATTTTGTTTCACTCCTTTTTCTAAAGTTTTGCTTAAACTCAATTATCTGAAAATGGTATATGAAGGATCGGTAGATCTGTCACTTTATCTGGAAACTATAGTTTTCAATTCAATTCACTATCAAGAAACCTGTCCTACTGAACAAAAAAGGTACAGAGCTGGTATATTCTGGTGCAGATGTGTCACGGTTTGTTCCATGTTCTTGTTCTTACCTAACCTGAAATAGACTTTTAAGGACAAGTTGCGCACTGGGTCCTCTCTATCCTCTCTCCACAGATCAAGAACCTTGTTGAGAGACTTGTGTTTTACTTTCATGAAAGACACACTTTGATAATAATGTTTTTACTGCTTATGTTGGCTTTGAAGTCTATTACAAGCTTGAACACAGATTTAACTCCACATTAGCAAACATAACAGAACCAAATATGTTTTATGGTTTTACTTACATAGATTCTTACTTCAAGATCCTATAAAAGAAACAGAGATTCTTCAAACTGAAGCTAGATCGGACCGGTTTTAAAAGCAATATTAAGATCAGAGATCAAATCATCAGCATCTTCAATGCCTGCGGAGATTCGGACAATATCTTCCGCCAATCCCCTGGCCTCACGTACTTCTGCAGGAATGCTTGCATGTGACAAGATCTTCTGTTAATCCCCTGGTCCGTTTCGGTTTGATCAATTCACTCGGTTAAAAACCAAAATGAACGCTGTTGTCCTTTACTCGATCAATTCACTTACTCGTTAGTGCAGTGTTGCATTGTGGTCCTTTTGGAACATATAAGTTTCACAATATAAAGATTTCAGAAATACAAAGTTATGTGATTCCATAGACGAATAGGTATGGTAGTCGATTCTTCAATATCTAAGCATCATAGATTAAAAAAACAATGCAGTGAACAAAACAGACATAGTTATAAGTTAGCTCTCGAGATGTTGAGCAAATTGACCACACTCTCTGCCTCTACACGGTTTCTTTACTTTCTACTTCCTGACCTCAGGTTTCTCCTGATGCTGCTCGATGACTCTCTACGGTTTACCTTCTTGACGTTCCTGCTTTCTGATTCGCCTTCTTCTTCTTCTTCTTCTCCTGTAAACCGAACAACTTTACTTGACTGTTTCTAAAATATATTCATGCAACTAAACATGTGTGAGATTGTTTAATAGATACTTATGGAAGTTTTTACATACCACCACTGGTGTTTTGCTCAGAATCTGGTACTTCCTCGGAGTCAGATGGCTCTTCCTCGGTGTTAGATAGTTCTTCCTCGGTGTCAGATGCTTTCAAACTATCCCCTTGTTCTTCCATTGATGGCCCTTCCTCGGTGTTAGATAGTTCTTCCTCGGTGTCAGATGCTTTCAAACTATCCCCTTGTTCTTCCATTGATGGCCCTTCCTCGGTGTTAGATAGTTCTTCCTCGGTGTCAGACGCTTTCAAACTATCCCCTTGTTCTTCCATTGATGGATCCACGATTTCACTGTCTGAAACATCTGAGGAAACACACAAATGGTTTATCTAAAGAGAGAGAGAGAGAGAGAGAGAGAGAGTATCCAATGTTTTAGAAAGGTTTCGTTAAATGGCATCTGGTTATCTAAAATCTGCTACAGTGAACTTTGTTTTAGCCCAGGGTCTGAGAAAAGCACTAACCTTCATCTTCATCATATTCTTCTACAGGTTCGTCTTTCACTTTGCTGGGGACAACAAGAGATTCCATGTTCTTGGTTTTCTCTATATGAACCTGCGCGTTTCTTGCGGTTTCTTCTTGTTCTTTCTTTTCCATGTGGAACTTATTGACCTTCTCCTCAAACTCTTCAATGCACGCTTTAAGTTCTGGTTTCGCAAACTTCTTTCCCTGCTCAGATTCACAACCAGATGCCAAACTCACAAACAGCACGAGAAGAATGAAGAGAATGGCATGGGTACAGTAAAACTACAGAAACGTACCTTATTGATTATGCTTCTAAAGTTTTCCGTCACTAGTTCCTCTGCTAAAGCATGCTCGTAGGACTTGAATGACTCAATAAGCTTTTTGATTCCCTTTTCTGTGAACGTCAGCAACGACAGAGAATACGAAATGTATTCCCACTGTTTTGTATCTGCAAGTGTAGGCATAAATTTATAACGGAATACCTTCTATTAAACACATAACTGGTGTAAGAATGTATCATCACTCCAAGCATACCTGTGACTCCACTGAACCTATTGCAAAGCTTCTCAACCAGAGCCTCCATCTGTTTGTCCTGAAGATAGTTAAGGATAGAGATGAGTGATTAGATAAGAGGGAATACAAAGTCATTCTAACTTCAATGTCGGAAAGCTATATACCTTTTTGATGGAGCCGATCAAGAATTGCATGACATTACAGAATGACTCTCTCTTCAAATTCCGGTTGGATAATTGCCCAAGTATATCAGGAAGTAGATTGTATATAGGGTTCGATCCTGGATTTGTTTGGCAGAATTCAAGTTCAAGCGTTAAATTTCATTCAAAAGTTTAACATGCTATATGTTCATGTACAGTATATATTGCATAACTCTGACCTTTCTTAGACAGTTCATGGAAAAATAATTTTGCGAGACTAGAGATCCTTTCCACATCATCTTCAATACATATAGCCATTTCATTAATATGCCCTTTCACCTGAAAACAGGATTCACAAAAATGAAACCTCAAACTATTGTTGCAGATGTTTAAATTGAGGAATGAGAGTGGCAAGGAACCATACCTTCATCATATCGTTCAATATCAGATGTGAAAGGACCAGGACAGCATTTTTCCTGACCGAAACTGAAGCATCCCGTAACCTGGCATACATGTTTTCTGTCCAAGGTTCCAAAAGATTTGGAAAACGAACTGCCAAGTCTCCGAGGGAAAGGGTGCAGTTTGACCGGACAACTTCAGAAGGTGCATTTTCAACAACTGTGAAGAGAAGCTGGAGATTGGATTCGCTGGCATACATTGACGTTTACTCATTAATTTAACTATAACTTCAGTTTTGTAAAGGATAAATAGAATATGAAATAAAGATTTGAACTTACCAGAAACTTGCATCAATAATCATACACCTGCATAATGCAAGCATTGCGGAAGCTTGTAGTTCTGGATGCTGTGAGAATGGAATTCAAATTTTTGTATATCAGAAAATAAATGCGAAAGCGAAAGAAGAGGAAGCTAAAAACACAAGCCTACAACATCATCACACACCATGGAGCAGTAAAAGGAATGAAAAACTAAATACCTTTTGCAGCGCAGAAAAATTTCTGCAAAGCTTTGAGAGAAAAGTTGCACAGTCCCCAATCAGATTCTTCTCGCCAGAACCACCAGAAACAATCTCTCTCTCTGCTCTTTCAGCGAGTGTGTCAAGCAGTGCGTCATCAGAGGCAGCAAGTCCTAGCTCAGCATTTATGCTATGGTTCTGTAATACAAATAAAACATCGGACGAGATAGCATTAGCACGCAAAAGTAACCCAATGGATTTGCAACGTTTGTGCCACCAGTTGCAGTTTAGGGTATTGATTTGTACCTCTTGCGTCGCCCCAGGGTTTTCTTCTGTATCCTGACTTTCAGCAGCCGCTTTGTCCTTTTTAGTCTTCTGTCTACGGATCTTCTGGATGCAGGATTCTATATAGACCAACTGGTTCATGGCAATGTGACTGACAACAAACAAGAATCTACTGAGTTTTGCTACTTGAACTGTGGTCAGAAAATCAACAACATTGTTGTCGGTATCATTCTGTGCTTGATCTTGTCCAACTACGTCAAACACAGTGCTCAGGGACTTTTTAATAATTGTAGAAGCTAAGGCTTCTGGAGTTGGGTGGATCATGTAGATGGCACTTATGGCTTTATCAGCAGTAGCATAATATATGTTTTCTGGAAGCCAGTTCCCAGTGATCAAGCTTTCAAGAATACTAAACAATCGGCTGCCACTGCTAAGCAATAACTTCTTCTTATCTTCCTCGGAAAGCCGCTGAATGGCAGTGCATGCAGTTCTCGCAAGTAGAGGTTCTACTTTTGCCCAACGGCCAAACCCAATATCAATGATATCCTGTATGTGTGATCCAAGAATCCTAGAGGACGACTTTGCAGCCATGCAAAGGATAGATAGAGCCCCACGACTTTGCTCAGCAGTTGTCCCATTGATGTTAAAGCAAAAGAAGTCCCATAGAGCCGAAGTCTACAAGACAGAAGCAATAGAAGCACTAGTTAACCTCTTGAGGTGGAATTCTTTAACTCGAGAAATGATGAACCAATAATAAAATAACAAGCTTATTGGTGTTTCGTTATTCTTGACCGTGTATGACTATATGTATTGCTGGAGTCATAGAAGGAACCTACCGTGCTGCTAGATATTTCACCTTTGGACACTAAAGCATTAACAATAAACTCTAGCGCTGCTTGATCTCCTATATTCGATTCTATGGCAAGGTTCAGCAGCTGTTTGGCCGTTTCAACTGGATTTTTCCTAATGTAGATTGAAATGAATGCATTCTCCACTGCCTCATATATGGACTTATCCTGAGAAAAGGCCTGCAGAGAAAACAACATGTATTTAGCACCATGTATGTAGGGGATGTTGTTAACTCAAAACAGCAGATGAGAGGATTTTTTAGGAGTTACAATACGTGATAAGAGACCATACCAGAGGCAGAATTTTACGGAGACAAGCTTCTGCACCATCAATTTGGAACTGCTTACACCTCATCAACAAGAGAATTGCATTCTCGACATCACTGGCAGAGGATGAAGCCATCAGTTGAACGAGGACCGGCATACTAGCTGACATGCACTTTGAGAAGCTCAATCCAGACTCAAGGGAAGCAATCAAGGCCTTGGTCTGCTCGAGGTTACCAATATCTGGAACAGAAACATCCTTCTCACGGATTTCTTCTCCATTCTCTGGCTGACAGCTATCAGGTAGACTATCTAGATGCGTATTACTTGTAACTTCAGGTTGCAAGTCATCGATTTCACCATCTCCATTACAGGACTCAACATCTGAAGTTGGCTCTTTTGATGAGTCCTCAGTAGGGCCGTTTGGTTCAAGCTCGTTCAGTTTTCTTTTGTACTGCTCCAGGGTTGCTTCAAATGAAGCTATCCGAAGCTGTGGCCCAAAGGGGTTATGCTGCAACATCGTGATCAGTAAACTCAATGCGGATTTTCTTACAATTGCACTCTTGTCTTCCAGTCTTCCAGCAGCTATTGATGCAACCTCGTTCCATAGGCCAATCGAAACAGAATGCCCTTCACATAATTCAGCCCAAACCTGAAGAACTCGGCTCCTTGTATAGGCAGAAACATCTCTACAACGTTCGAGCAAAATTTCCAACATAGCTTGCTTAGTTCGCAGACGAAGGGACTTGGAACTCACATCTCCCTCAACATCATTAAATGCTTTTGCAACTAATTTCCCAAGAACACCAACTAGTGCGTTTCTGACTTTATATGATTCACCACCAAAATGAGGAACCAAAACTCCAACATTTGTAGACATTACTTTTGGCAAACGATCAGCAAGCTCGACCAGAAAACGTCCCACATTATCAGCCCCAACCGTATCTTTAACATAGGCTTTCGGATCAGTCCTCCCAATATCTCTAATGATAGTCACCGCCAAGGTACCATCTGAATACTTGCTTTCAGCTCTAGCAACTGCATCAGCAACGTGTACAACAGCAAAATCATACTTGTGTATCAAATGCATGACCGAGGCACATGACTGCACTATGTAACGGTACTTTGTAGCAGATGCTCCTATGATGCGGCACAGTGCATCTTTTGCCTCGGGATCTTTTAAGATCGCCGCATTCTCAAAAAGAGAGAACGAGTTTCTACAAGGAAAATAAAATGAATTAAAAAAAAGACATGAGAATGTACATTTAAAATGGAGTACGAGTAAGGTTACAGAACTTACTTGACAACGAAAGAGAGGTAGTTTTCATCTAGCTCTGAAGATCCAAAGAGCAAGGATAAGTTGATCTCAAGAGAGTTTGCAATCAGATTGAGCATCCTACCCCTCTGAGGCTCCCAGTTCCATGACTGAACCATCTGCTTCTTCCTCCCTCGTCCCACCACCTGTTCATTCATCCACAACATCACTATACCAAAACCCAAAACCAAAAAAAAAAAAGAAAAGAGATAAACTCTACTCTGCAATCTTCAAAAAAAGAACTCACCTTTGTGCTGTCAACAGAACTAACATGTGACTCCTCAGTCACAACAATAGTCATTAGAAAGAAAGTGTAGATCTTCAAGGCATTGCGATGAGAAGTGATCCTATCGATGATCGGAACTTCATCCTCCTCCTGACCTTGTTGTGCAGACCGTGAGATGGAATCGACGTTGGGGAGAAGAACGCTTAGATTAGAGCGGAGGCTTTCAACGAGATTACACTTGCAAGGCGGAGGAAGGCTATAAAAGCTCCTGACTAGAGAGTAGACACGGTCGAAAACGTCTTGGTCTTCGATACAGAAGAGTTCTCTATCAGATAGGTCGAATGATACACCTGTGAAATTCAAATTTCAATTCAATCAAAAATATCACATCGTTTCAGCTTCACTTACACAAAACCCTAGTTTCAATTTTCTGCGATCTAATTTCGAGTTTTTCTGGACAATTAGACGGAAGATTAAGGTAGTAGGGTTGGGTTGGGTTGGGTTAATAGAGTGAAGAGTGTTTAACCTTTGACGAACTCTTCGAGATCGGAAGGACGAAGAGAGGAGACATCGACGGGATTCTGAGCGAAGAGTCGGTGATTGTCTTCTGGATCTTCTTCTAGGGCTCGTAGGATTTGGGGGAAAACAAAGGGAGGAGCCATTTTCTTAGAGAGAGAAGCTGTGAGAAAGAGAGAGAGAGAGAGAGAGAGAGAGAGAGAGAGAGAGAGAGAGGGAGATGCAATTTCAAAACGAAATTCAAAATGGCACTGGAGCGGAACTTAGTGAAGAGATGGACCACATTACCGGGTCGGGTTCCGAATCTGAATCAGGGTCGGATCCCATGATTTTTTTTATTATAAAATATTACTACTAAAGTGTAGAGATATTAAATTATTGAAGGCATTGATGACGATGCGTTTCACGGCGGAATGGCGGGCCCAGATAGGGACGTAGCTGGTGAATCAGTTCAATGAAAATAAAACACGTGTCGAGACCTGTATGGTCGAAAGATCCTTAATTACTTACTTTTCGAAGCTTTGATTCTCTTTTTTAACAGGGCTTCTCCGACCAATCAATCATTTGAGAGCGAAGAAGAAGACTAAACTTGGGAGATGGCGATGCCGCTCGGCATGGCGACGTATCTGATGAAAATGGTTTGGTTTTCTCTGAGCGGTTGGGTCTTCACTTGTTTGTCTATCGCCGACGAGATCGCTGGTTCTCTTAGAAACGGTGATATTGGTCCTTTCCATGTCGGATGAATCCATATCTTTAACTCTCCTTCTGTTAGATGCGTATATGTTCTTACTTTCTCAATTTTAAGTTTCCTTTTTTTTTTGATCCGTTGTTGTTTTCGATCAGAGTCTCTTTTGAGACTGATAATTTGATAATAGTTAATGTTAATAGATGGTTAAGATTTAGATCAAGTTTGTGGATGTGTTATATGTCTCAGCCGCTATCTGTGTCTAGGTGTGACCAGTAGTTTGCTTCCTATACGAGACTTGATGATGCTTTTTTGTGTTCTTGTGTTTATAGAAGTATGTTCAGGACCGTGATCATTTTATATTCAGATAATTTCTATGATTCTCTGGTGATATGATCACCATAAGCTTCAACAGTTATTGGATGAGTTTCAAGACATAAGTGATGAACTCTTTTTAAGTTCTGTAACAAAGTTTTCTTTGAGATTATGTATTTATTTATCTCAACATTATCTTCTGTTTTTTTTTTTCCTCTCTAGCTTGCTTGCTAGTTGGCAAACACGTTTTGCACTCAGGCCTTTCTGATTTTCAGGGAGGGTATATAACTGCAACCAATCTGCAGAGAACAAAAGAAGTTATGTCATCTTGATTTGATGTCAAATCTCCTCAGCCAAGAGCAGAGCAAAGCATGGCTACCGAGAATAGATTCCATAGTTTTACCATTTTTTTTCCAACACGGTTTTGTTTGATTCATCAACCAAACCATTCTGAAGTATCATATTCCATATATGTTATCAATCATAGTGTAACATGTAACAGCAAAGCATTTGACCCCAAACAAGAAAAATAAAGGTAACACCAGCAAAGCACAATACTTTCTCGTGGGAGTTTGAATCTACAGCTATGTCAATTAATTGCACACCAGTCATCAAACACGCCAGCTCAAGTAACTAGAAGTTATGTCAGACAAAAAAATGAAAAATTAAATGTAGTTTCACTCAAAATCAACTAAAGAAGGTCTCGATAACAGATCAGATATGGACTAGAAACTTTGCATAAAGTCATTCATTAATAATAAATCATTCACATGAATGCTCTGCCCAAGTCGTATCTCGAAATTTATTATCTGAGTCATTCATTGTATATAGTAGTACTATTTTCAAATATATTAATACCATTTTATAAAACATTTAATATTTTTATTTTTTACATCAAATTTAATATATATATATATATGTAAATATATTTAATTTTGTTTCATATCTGATCAAAGGAAAGGAAAAGAGAAAAAGACAAAAATAGCACCAACCAAGTTTTTGTCACAAAAATAGCATCATAAGGAGTAAAATGACCAAAATAAGATTTTTAAAAGGGTAAATATGCATTTATAACCCTTGGATTAATTAATTTAATACTTAGGATCTAGAGTTAAGGGTGGGGTTTTAGGAATGTATTCAAATTTTTAAAAATAAAAAATTAAAATTAAAATTTTCAAAACAAAAAGATGCTATTTTGATCATTTTATTTTTTGAGTGCTATTTTTATGACAAAAACTTAAAAAGTGCTATTTTAGAGATTTGCCCATAAAAAGGTTAAATGTATTTTCCTATGATTTAATATAAAATAGTTTAGAAAATACTATATTGCTAGAATTAAATGCTAAATTATTAATTATAATATATTAGATACAGTTTGATTATATTGTGATTTTTTGTCAAAAAGTTATATTGTGAATTGAAAATGACATGTCAATATTTAATAAATTTTCTTTTTTTCCCTCCTATATATCTAGTTTTAGTACGAAAAATAAAGATGCAGAATGCAGATAACCACATTTTTTTATTTAATTTTTCTTTTTGCTGTTGTTGTCGTCTTTAATTTAATTACATGTTATCCCGATTTATAGCATTCGTTACAAAATCAAAATCAAATCGACTAGTTGGGTGTCGGGAAAAATAAACATCACCATCGTTCCTCCTGCCATTAAATTTGTTCACCATCTTTTCTTCCACCTCCAACTGTCCAAGACAGCTATTCTCCACCCTCTCTAGCTTTCCTCTTCTGTTTCCTCTATCAAACCCCCCCAGAGAGAATCTCAGAAGAAGAACACCAGAAAGAGAAACAAAACTAAAAACCAAATCTTTCAAAGTTCAGTGTTTGTTAAAAATGGGCTCTTCTACTTCAAAAGCCTCATCTTCAGCTTCTTCTACTTCCGTCTCTTCTTCCCCGGCGGCGACGACGAAGCTCGCCTCCGACTCCCCTTCTCCGGCGATCCACAAAGCTTTCTCTTTTCCGACGCCGTTGGTTCACCATCCTCCCGCTAGAAAGGGCGACACTCACCACCTCGTTTCCCTCACTTCCACCTCCTACGGCTCTCTCCTCCTCAAAAGCTCCTCCTCCGACCAGCACACGCCTCCTCGTATCTCAATCTCCGACAAGAACGCAACAGATCCGGTCTCACGCGACTCGCTCTCTCCCGACTCGGTTATCAACACGTGGGAGCTCATGGACGGCTTGGACGACGAATTCGAATTCGAAACCCCCGAAACCGGTAAGCCTGGTTCCGGTCAAGATCCGGATGTTTGCCCTAAACCCGACCCGAATCGAAATGTGGGTCATAATGGGTCTGCTTTGAAACTGGACGGATCCTACGAATTGGTGGTGAAAATCGAACGTGACGAAGAAGATTGGGTCCCGTTGTCTTATAAACCAAAGCAACCTCTTTGGAAGCATCTGTCTGAAGAATCTTTCTTGTCTGGTTTAGATCCTAGCATTGTCTCTTCTTACAAGAAAGCCTTGTCCTCTAAACAGTTAACCAATGTCGAGAACAAAAACCCTCTCACAACCACAAAGTCCCTCTCTTTCATAACCAGCGAGCCAAAATCTGTTTGCTCTACTCCACTGAGTTCACAAACCAAACCGAGATTACAAGGAGGAGCAGAAGACAAGATTGTGTTATACTTCACAACTCTCCGAGGAATTAGGAAGACATACGAGGATTGCTGTTGCGTAAGGATGATATTGAGAGGCCTTCAAGTTGCGGTAGACGAGCGTGATATCTCGATGGATTCTAAATACAGGAAAGAGCTTCAAAGCTTGCTCGGTGCTGCGGAGAAACCAAAACCGGTTTGTTTGCCTCAGGTGTTTATCAGAGGAAGCCACATTGGTGGCGTCGAGGAGATTATGAAGCTAAATGATAGCGGTGAGTTAGCTGAGATGTTGAAAGATTTCCCTCCTAGTGAATGCTTGGGGACGTGCCGGAGCTGTGGTGATGCAAGGTTTGTGCCTTGTACTAACTGTGATGGTAGCACTAAGGTGTTTGAGGAGGAAGAAGAACGGTTCAAGAGATGTTCAAAGTGCAATGAGAATGGATTGGTGCGTTGTCTCCAGTGTTGTGTCTAAGTGGTGTCGGTGAAAGGGGCTTAGTTGATTTTGTGAATTGTAAAAGTGAAGAAGATTAAATGAGAGAGAGGGAGAGAGAGATGATCATTCTTACAAAATGGTATTGGGTTAGTATGGTATATTTGAATAAGAGGCTCAAGACTAACTATTGTTACTCTCTTGTGGTGGTGTTTTTTTGTTTGTATCATATTTGTTTTTGGCCTAGACACTTTTTAAACATTTTAAGCTAAATGATTATTACTACTTTATTTTAAGTACATAACTTGTTAGATGCTGACTGGTAATTGGCATGATGGCATAAATCAGTGAGAAGTTTTATTGCAGAGTTCTATTAGTGAAAAGTTTATGCGCAGAGGAGATTTTTGTTCATTCGTAGATTTAACATATGAAATTGTCATTCTTTCCTGATCAAATAAGAAAATTTGTTTGATATATTTTCACCATTTAACTTAATATATACACTTCTAATACAAATTTACATTTTATTACAAGCTATCATTTTTTATGAAAAGTTATTCAACCAATAATTTTATTTGTTTATGAGTTCATATCTCACATTTACTTGTTTTCATAAACATGCTTAACATATATGTTTATATCATGGAAAGAATTATGTACGATTTTATGTTTATCTGAAAAACTTATAATAAATTATAGTATTTCGTAAGATTCAAATCTCCAATTGTAAAAGTATTAATGAAATATTAATTAAATTGGATCAATTTTGTTTTATTGTTTACTATATATACTAGAATTTCCAAGGGATGTAAACACATTGACAAAACTTGTGGAAAAGAACATTAGACTGAAGCTTCTGTCATTAAAGGGGAGAGGTGACTACTATGAGGAAGGTCTGATAACTTGGTTTAGTGTTCAACCAAATTCGCAAATCTGAGAAGAGTGGAGCTTTGGAGTTTATTTTGCTTGACTCACTGGATGACTTTAGAAGATTTTGGTTACTGATCTATTTGAATGTGGAGTTTGCGCTTGAAAGAGAGAGAAGAAGGGTCCTTCCCATTTCGACAAACTGGTTTTGATCTTGAAAAGTTGAAGATGTTTAGTTTCAAGGTTTGAGAAGAAGAGTTTCCCTTGCTATGGTGTTTCTTACTCTTTTTCCCTCTCTAGAGTTTTGTCCCAATAAGATTTTCTCTATTGAAGATTTTAATGAGGAGAAACTCATAACATCCCAACCTTGACTTGTTCCATATGGTTAAGGTTGAGGGGAAATTTAGATTTTTGATTTTGCTTGTTAAGCAAGTTGGAGTTAGGTTGGTTTGAGAAGAATTTGGAGTTGTAGTTTCTTTTGTTTTGTTTAAGTATCATGTCAGCTTTTAAAATTTGGTTTACACTTGTTGTAAAAAAGTTTTTGTTTGAATAAAATTTTACATTCATTCAAAAAAAAAATACTAGAATTTGAATTCGAACAAAATATTATGGATATTTTCTAAATAACATGTTTCAATACACAAAGAAATATTTAACATAACAATGACATTAGTTTTTTTATGTCAATGTTAAAATTCATATTACTTTCAGTTTGAGACAGAAATACAAAGTACAGAGGCAGCAGAAGAAAAATAAAAGTACAATTACAATATCAAAAAGAAAAACACAACTAACTAAAGATCTTAGACGGATAGCAAGTTAAAGATGGCAATAGTTGATACAAGCAAGTTGTGTTTTTCTTTTGGTATTGCAAAATTGTCATACTCTTTAGTGATGATGATAACAATGGTTGATACAAACAAAAGTGTGAATGCTATTCACATACTTGATCATTATTGAAATGAAGAGTTTTTCACTCACTATAAATTTGATTACGAAATTGTCATTCTTTCCAAATCAAGTAAGTATACACAAATCCGGTTAATAATTTCACCATTTGATTCACTATATATCAACTCTGGAAAAATAGCAGGAATTTCTTTATTTTTAATAACATTGTCATTTGTTTGTAACATTTACAAAAATACTTACCATAGCTCATTTTTGAATCACTTACTTGCTTACCATAGCTTATTAGTCCTTTATATCAATCAAAAGAATAGTTGAATGTTTACAAAAACATTCAAATCCAATCAGGTGGGATCTGTGGTCAAAGAGAAGAGCCCAAAGTTCCGTTTCTTGGGAACTTCCCTCAATATAAATATAAATAAATAGAAATCTGTATTGACAAAAAAAAGAACAAAAGCGAAAGTTTAGTTTAGTTTGGTGTAAAGACGGTTTCCGTCTCTTCGCAACAAAAACGGCAACGTTTTAACTCGCTCATAAAGTCCACCACCGTACTTCTCCAGTTGACTCCGACAGTGGTTTAGTAGCAATAATAAAGATGGAGGGGATAGGGAACGACAAGAGTTCGAGTTCGAGTTCAGGCCCGGGTCCTTGTCTGAGCAAATACGTGGATCCATCGAGCGAAGAGTCTCACAGATACTATCTAGCGCGGCGGAACGCCTTGGAGATGCTCAGAGACAGAGGCTACGAAGTCTCCCTCGAAGACATCAATCTCTCCCTCGAGGATTTTCGAACTGTTTACGGCGAGCGTCCCGACGTTGACCGTCTCCGTATCTCCGCTCACCATCGCTCCGATTCTTCCAATAAGGTAAAATATCAAATCATTTCCCCTTTTATTTTATTTTTCCATTTCTAGCGGTTTTGTTTCTCCTTTTTGCATGTTGAAAGGGTTTGCAAAAGATGTGAACTTGTCTTCGAATTGAAGCTATATATGTGCTACTTTTGTGGATTCGAATGACCAAATCTTAGGTTTTTGGAAGTGATGATAGTAACGGTAATGCATGTCATTGTCTCTGGTTGATAAAACTATTACTATATGTGCCTTATCAGCTAGACTCATTTGTTTCTCCTTTTGAAAACTTTGTATTGTGATGTTTTTTTTTTCTGGTAAAGACTTCAGAAGTGGCAATGATTATTAGATCTCTAGACTACATATGGTGACTTGAATGATCTATCCTCTCTTTAATTAGAGCATGTTTTTAATGCGTTAGTTCTGACTTCTGAGAGCTAGAAGTTTACGTTTTTGATTGTTAGTGTGATATAATACTGCAAAAAGAACGGATAAAGTTGATATGTTTTGCTGTTAGTAGGAACGAACTGTCATTCTTCTATGAAACAATATTGGCAGGTGGTTTGCTTACGTCTTTTGGTTTCTTTAGTAACACCAGACTGCATATATATAGTCTTACAAATTCTTAGTTACTTATGAAAATGTATATACTATTCTCAACTTGTGATGCTTCTTACATCATTTCAAGTCTTTATGTCATAACACTTATGATCTGAAGTTTAAAGGGTCTGGTTCAACAAGTTTTGTGATGTTGGTTTTGCAGGTGAAGGTTGTCTTTTTTGGTACTGGTAAGGTTAAAGTCAACACAATCCGCAGTGTTGCAGCAGAGATACTTAGCCAAGAGACCATAACCGGGCTGATCCTGGTTCTGCAAAACCAAGTAACCGATAGAGCCTTGAAAGCCATTGAGCTTTTCACTTTCAAGGTCGAGTTATTCCAGGTACATACATGCATATTTTTCTTTTCTTTTCCTTTTTTTTTTGGTTGGGACAACTTCAAAGTGTAACACCTGTCTTTTCTTTCTTGCTGTCTCTCGTTAAGATAACCGACTTGCTAGTCAACCTAACCGAGCATGTACTGAGCCTGCGTCATCGTGTTCTGAATGATGGAGAGAAGAAAGCACTTCTCAAGCAGTACAATATCGAGGAAAAACAGGTACATTTATTCATTTCTTGGATCTTTTAAAACTCAACTTTATTAACCGTTCTTTTCGAATATAAATTTGCTAGCTTCCTCGAATCTCAAAGAAGGATGCGGTTGTGCGGTACTATGGATTAGAGAAGGGACAAGTTGTGAAAGTGAATTACAGAGGCGAACTCACTGAGTCCTATGTTGCCTACAGATGTGTATGGTGAAGAAATGCAGCCAATAAAAACAAATCATTTTGTGTACTTATTTTCGGCATAAAAAAACTTATGAAGATGCTTTGGACAAGATCCTTTGCTTTAAACACAAGACTTTAGTTTTTTCTTTTTTCAAGTAAAAAAATGTATTAAAGATCCTTTGCTTGTTCTTGAAAACATTTCCCATTATGTGCTTCCCTTAAAAAGAACAGTTTCTACCCGTTTTGGTCGAAACACAAAAAAAAGAAAAGAAAAGACATGGAGACTCCACCATTTATTCGGAGTTCCGGGGACAATCAAAGCACCTTGATGGACCGGTTCGAGCGGTTATCTTTCGAGGCTCACCTCAACAATGCTCTGCTTGGTCGTAGCCTATCCGAGTCAGGTTTCTCTTCCATGTACAATGCTGTCCTCGATGATGATCTCCCACCAGCAGTACATGTGGAGAATAATCAGGACTGCCGCAAAGTCCGGAGAGGGTTAAGTTTGAATAAGATGCTAAAGAACCTGATGAAACCGATTAGATACTGTGGCAGAAGAATCAGCAGAGGAAAGAAACCGGAGGCGTACGATTTAGATGCAAGGAACTTTAAAAAGTGGCAAACTTTCAGCAAATCTGTCCGATTGTTTTGAGTTTATTTCAAGTTAGTTTTATCTTTTTTTTACTAACGACGGTATTAACTACAAGAGACATACTTGTGCTTAGGGGATGCTGAAGTTTTTAGCATTTATTTTTCTTTTGTAAGAAGAAAAGAGATGTGAACACATACTTTACATAGCAATTAAACTCTTCATGTCACAAGTTGAACCTATCACATAAATGATTAAATGTAATATCATACATATTTGAAAAGATAAGTAATCTAAATTTGAAGGAATTCCACTTTACTAAATTTATATAGCTATACAAATACTGAGCCATATACCTCTCCTTATAATTAGTTCGATTTCTTCCATAAGTTTATATGTTTTAAAATAAATCATAAATAGAAAAAAAGACGTTTGAAAAATGCTTTTGATGCAAAGAAGGACCATATGTGTCGACATGAGTTTTTTTAGTGGTCTTGCATTGTAAATACTCTACCTAGATGACACATGCATGCCAGCAAGTCCCAAGAGGATTAGGTGTGAATAAGGTACTCTTTGAGCAAAATAATGTCTGATTATTCTAAGTATATTAGTTAGTTATCTTTCTAATGACAGTACAAAACTACAACATAACATGTACCTGTTTTGCTTCTAGTGGATGCCGAAACTAGCACTTGCTTTTTTTTCTTTGGCAAGAAACAAAAAAGAAAAAAAAAAGAAATCTAATCCAACGGTTGAGATTAGTTCTTGTATTAATCTAATCCAAGGGTTGTGGTCTGTTGCCATTAAACTCGGTAAAGCAGCAAAAGCAGAGAGACTTTTTGACTGCCTACAAACTTAGCGACAGAGAGGCTGAACAAAAAAAAACACCTTTTGTTTTTTTTTTTCGATTCACAACATCTGTGTGCTCTGCTCTACTCCTCCTCCTCCGATTTCATACGTATTGGTAAGTCTCTCATCCCCAAATCTTGTTGAATAAAGTCGAAAGCCCAAAACTTGTTTTTCAAATCAGGACTGAGATTACAACATCACTTTTTTTTCTTCTCCCTAGAATCTGAAGTGGAAGCTTTCTAAAGTTCAAAGCTTTAGTTTTGTTAAGTGGAAGAGAGAGAGAGAGAGAGAGTTAAAGGAAACGACTTTGTTGTTGAAGGGGTACAATTATAAAATACTTTATTTTTGCAGTACCAAATTAGCATCTTTATGCCACTTGGTGGAACAGCTTTGGAAATTGGAACTTTCTCGTGTTGTGGCTATTGTTGTTATTTGCTCTGATTCAAAGATCTTTTTTTTTTCTTTTGGCTACTCTGATTTGAGAGTCAACTTGAATATTTGCGTTCAGCGTTTACTTTCCTTAGTTTCTTCAACTCGTCAAGTACGCAACTGATGAACTTTGGATTCATTCACTTTGCTTATGCGTGTGTGCTTCTTCCTTTTTTCAACTTGGTAGTCTGTATGGGTACCTAGGAGAAGAAGGAACTTGTTGTGGCAGGAGGCAAGGATCAGATGCATAGTTTTAGCTCCAACCCCGCTGGTGACCTTGAGAAGCAGCAGCAGGACAAGGCTCAAGAGAAGCAGAGCGAGTCAGTAGTACATGAGTCTGCCAAGGAAGTGAACCACCTCACCATTGTTGTCTGCAATGGAGATTCAAGTGGGGCACGTGAAACCGTAGAGTTGGCTCAGATCTATGGGCCAGCAGCTGAGAGGGAAGAGTCCCCCAAAAAGGTTTGCTTGTCCAGAAACTCCAGCTCTCACGAGCAGTGCAGGTCAGCTCCCCTTCCCTTTTTCTTATTAAGACGGTTCCATGAATGTAAATTGATGTATTACAAATCAAGTTAATGAATCTGGATCATCTGTCTTTTTAATGGTAAGTAGGGTTTGTCAGCAAGAGAAAGAAGAGGCTTTGATAGAACTGGGGTGCCTATGTCGTGGTGGCCTTGCTAAATCCCATAGGTCATGCATAGATGCTTGGTTTCGCACAAAAGGCTCTAATCAGTGCGAGATCTGCCAGTGAGTAGACATTCATTCCAACGCTTTTACTTGATTCAAATGGGAGGAGGAGGACACTAAGCTTAATTTGGTTCTTCCATTTTTTCTTTGTTTCTGCAGGGCAGTGGCTGTCAACGTGCCACCTCCAGAGACCCATCCAACTGTGAGTACATCTCTCTTTATTTTTAACAAAGAAAATAAGTGGGTCATGACATGACAGTGCTTTTTTACCCTTTTGAACAGACAAATTACTGGGTTTGGAGGATTGATCCCAGCTATAGACAAGAGCAGCGTGAGAGAGTAAGTTGTCTTCACATATATAGAGAGTAGCCATTTGCATTTCAGTTAAGTAAGTGTGCTTGCTTGTGTCATCATCACAGGGATGTTTCAATCCTCTATGGGTAGCATTCTCGATTCTGATAGGCGGTCTAATGCTGGATGTGTTAATATCAATCACACTTGGTGTGTCTGCACTCCCGGTTAACATAATCATTGGTACGTTTTGTTTTTATCAGTGTAAGCTAAAGTTATAATCATTTGAAAACACTTATACATGGTGGTGGGTGTGGGGTTGCAGGAGTGATAGTGGTGCTAGGGCTAGGAACAGCACTAAGGCTGACATTGGAGTTCTGCTACGAGTGGAGCTTGAGAAGAGCGGTTCAGAGGGCAGTGCAGAGGAGTGAAACAGCCTTTAATAACATTGCATATCCACCTGCCTTGTAAGAGAGATAAATGTCAAAGCTGGAAACATCTTGTGTGTGTTAGTGTGTTATGTAAAAAAAGTTGCGTGAAGACAAAAGTGTGATTGTTTTTACATACAATTATGCTGAATTCGTTTGGAGCATCATCTTTTGTGTAGCTTAATTGTTTTACAAAATTAGTATTAACCCCAATATTTTTCAGAATGTATCTATATATGTCATTGAGTGAAGAAAAACTCTCCATGTTTGACCTTTTTATTCAATAGGGGTGTATAATAATTGACTAAATAGAAGATAGTGGATAAATGTAGGTAGATTTAGAAAATAGAGGGGGGGGGGGATTACAGTAACTTTATTGAACTTGTGAGATAAATGTGGGAAGATGTAAAAGATGGAGGGTTTTGTTGCAAAACCGTCAAGGGGATAAATATCTTCCTTCGGCCTGACCTTGGGGAGCAAGTCCACTCTCTCTCACGAACAACAAAAGGAGCAGCAGATAGCGAGAAGTCAAAAAGGCTAATAATGGATGCTAAGATCGGAAAATTCTTTGACTCCGTCGGTTCTTTCTTCAGCGGCGGCGATAAGATCCCTTGGTCCGAGGGAGATGTCATCGCTGTAAGTTTCAGATAACTAATCTCGAGCTTTGATTTTACGGAAACTAGAACTGTTCTCGTGCTGTTTTTGGCAATTTCTGATGATATTTATGTGAAATCGAGTTCGCATACCCTAGAAGTTCACGAGTTGTGAAAAAAGTCATGTTTAAGTGAGGGTGATTGCTGATTGCTTGATGCAGTGAGAATCCTTTTTAACTGCAGAGATTTTACTAAAACGTCACATCTTCATCACTTTTTTAAAAATTGTGTGGATTTGTTCTATCTTGAGGAGGTTGAACTTGAAGGTATATACGGTGTTGTTGTTGATTTTGATATGATGGCAGGGATGTGAAAGAGAGGTTCGAGAGGCCACAAACTCTGGATCTGAAGAACTGAAGAAAGAGTGTCTTATGCGACTCTCGTGGGCTCTTGTTCATTCCCATCAACAGTATGATGTTCAACGTGGAATAGACATGCTTGAAGGTAGCTAGCTTAGCAACACCAAAAGATAAACCTTTTTTTTTTTTCTTTTGTTATGCATCATGAGATAATGATAAAAACTTGTTTGGTTTGTTGTACTTGTTGTTGCAGCATCTCTTGCGAACAGTGCTCCTCCTTTGGATGACAGAGAGAAGCTTTATCTTCTTGCTGTTGGTTACTACAGGAGTGGGGATTGCTCCAAGAGCAGGCAGCTTGTCGACCGCTGCATCCAGGTTTCATCCACTTCTTTATTTAATACACACACAGAATCAATCCGCTCTATTATCAAATGTATGATTGTATATATATATGTTCTTTGTTGTATTGTTTGGTAGATGCAACCCGATTGGAGGCAAGCTTTGGTACTAAAGAAGTGCATCGAAGACAAAATCACTAAGGGTAAGCCACTCTCTTCAAACAAGTAACGAAAGTTCTAGTGACTACAGAAATGTTAGTAACAAGTTTCTAATGGCAGATGGAGTTATTGGGATAGGCATCACTGCTTCAGCAGTAGGAGCCGTAGGTCTCATAGCCGGTGGTATTGTAGCGGCGCTGGCTCGCAAGAAATGAACACGATGATCCTTTTAACTTGTTAAGCTTGTTTGTGCATACAATAGCAGCAAGATGCTCTCTTTTAGTTTCTCTTTGTTGAGAAAACTTTGTTTCCCTCTGCCTGCTTCTTGACATTTTGAATAACCAAGTTTTGTGATGCATAAAAAAAAGTTTGAGTTGGATTTTTCATCTCTACCCGAGCGGGCTAGTTCCTCTTTTTTTCTTTCTTTTTAAAACTTATCATCTGAATCTTTCCCTGTTTTCATATATTGGCACTTTTTATCACAATTAGCAAACATTCTCACCAATTGCTCTTGTAAACTATAAACTTTAAAATAATGACATGTTTCATTCTGACGTTTGGACATAGTTGCAAAACACACATGACAACGAAAGTAGAGAGTTCCAAAGTCACTAGAAGAAGCACTAGATCTTCATCATCTTCTGTAACTGTTACGGTGACAGTGTTACCAACCCAGAACGCAATGAATCCCACCCACCACCAACCATTCATAATCTCACATTTGGGAAAGAATCAATCACTCTGGATGCTCTTCTCTCAAATTTCCCTGGCAGACGCTCTCAGATTCTCGACCTGATCCGTCTCAATGGCCCCTTGGATTCCCCTTACTCTTCCAATAATGGTCTACGGAGACGCCTCTACTGCAAAACAAGCGTTGTTCTTCAGGTGTTCAAGCATCTCAACCGCCCTTTCGTTTATTCAAGCTGCCGCACATGTTGCAACCCCTCGTATCTTGTCTGAGTCCATTCTGAATCAGCTTCTGCTGCATAGCAAGTGTTCATCCAACGAGTATGCTAGTGCAAAGCGGTGTGACAAGCCATCTGATTTTTTCAAACTTAACTTCGACAAGCCCTTACTGATGTGGTGGCAAGATCAGTTAAACACATGGGGGGGGAGATGGTGTACTTGATAGTTTGATCATTTGGATCTTATCGAAGGTGCAATGATTCTGCAGTTTTCTTTTCAGTTTGTGTTCTGTTTTGAAGATAGTCAACTTGGTTTGATACTTTATCAGTGGATTGCCACCGGATGTGTATTACGCTAACATGGGATACACTGATCCTCTACCGTTTTGGTTTACTTCCCTGAGTATTCTGAAGTTAACAAGAAATTATACTCTGCATTTCTCGAGTAAGGCTAATAGTTATAGTGTGATGCTTTCTCTAACCATCACTCATATGGTTTCACTAATGCACTTTTTCCGTGTGTCAAACAGTCTTGTACTGAGACCATTCTGCAGGGTTACCAGGAGAGTTGAAGAACTTTCCACTACCTTCTCATTACCGTTCAGAAAGTATTGTGAACCGCTTGATGATTTAGGGGTTTCACCTAATGAAGATCTGAAGAGAAGGCTGTGTAGGCATCTTAAACCGCATATTGCTTCCTGTTTAAATGAGGTATATATTCAGGGTGTCTAGTCATTCTCATGATGGGGAGAGGAGACAGAAAGCCAGCTACAGTTCTGAGAACGGTGAAGAGCTTGAGATGTTGAACTTCTATATGTCTACTTCAGCAAAGTACCTTCTCATTGCTGCGTTTCTCGCTTCAAGAAACCCAGCAACGCTAGATGCCTCCATGTTTGACTCAACTTCATCACACTAATATTAAAAATAGTAACACCCCAAAAAGAAGCTATGAGCTTCTGAATATGTATCATTTTCATATGAATAGTCTAATAATATTATTGACATTTTTTGGCCATAGTTGAGTTTATTATCCCTAATCTTAAAGTTATAAGTATGGTATTTACAAGACAGTGGATAAAGTATTCACAGTCGCATTCCCGACCAAAGATTTATCCACCCAGTAGTAAAATCCTCAGGATTTTAGCTCAAGATCGAACTCGCCCTTGGACTTTCCTAGACTCGTTCAAGTAAGTTAGTTAGATGATATCTTGCATATTTGCATTGTTTTAGCTATTCATTCATATGCATTTTCATGATATAGAATAGGATTTAGACATGTTTAGGTTGCATTTTGCATGCATAAGTCTCTATTAGGTACTGGAGTGCCAAGTGAAGTTATTGGAGACATTTGAATGTGTTTGGAGCTCAAAAGAGGTGAAAAGGTGATCATTGGACGAGCAAATCACTGGAGCGACCTTCCCGGAGCGACCCTACGGAGTCGCTGTGCCCCACTTCTCAGAGCGACCTTCCCAGAGCGATAACTCCAAGTCGCTCGCGTTCTCATCACTCAGAGACACGAAGAAACAAGGTCAGAGCGACCCCTCGGAGCAACCACCCGAGGTCGCTCCCGAAGCCAGAGCGACGTGCTGGAGCGATTCTCTGGGGTCGCTCCGCGTCACCAGCTGCACGATTTTATTATTTTTGAAGGACCTTTTTGCAATTTATTGTGCACGTTTTTGCACTGAAAAACCTAATGTTTAAGTATGCTTTGTAGCCACCATTGGCAGAGAATCTTTGATCTATTGAAGAACACAAAACTCTCTCAAGAAAAGTTCTCTTTTGGCTTTGATTGTTCTTGTGTTCTTGTGATTTTCTTCTAATTCTCTATATGATTCATCTGAAATCTACCATGGGTTTAAGAGGAATCATGGAGATTAGTGAGTAATCACCTTTTGAATTCATGGGTTAGGGAGATTAAGGGTGATTAGGCTAGTTCTAGGATGTTTTAGTGTAGATCATTCTTGTTCCTTGCTAGTAGAGTATTCATAATGCATCATTTGAGTAGGCCACTCAAAGGGTGATCTCTAGGCATTTCCCACCCAAAAGGTGTTTGATGAAATGCCTGAGTCAACTCTCCTAGGCTTTTAGTGTACTTTGCCAAAGAGATTTGTTGTTAAAGATGCTAAGATAGCTAATAGACTTGTTAGTAATGATTGCTTGCATGTTATTCAACCAAAGACATTTGATGTTTGAGACATGTTAGCAAATGAGCATTCATCTAGACATAGAGCTTGCTTAGAATTGTGTCTAGGCTTAAGGTTAGTAGTTTGATTGATTCATTTGTCATCCTTAGTTCGAAACCTGATCACCCAAGGTCTGAAATCCCTATACCCATGAGTTCTCAATTCCAATAGTTTAAAAGTATCATTTTATTGCTTTGCTTTAGCTTAAATCATTAGTTTAGAAATCATCAAATCACTGGCTGCACTTAGATTAGGCAAATACTTGCATTCTCTCTGCATTTGAATCCCTCAGAATTGGTTCGACAACTTACTACCACTATACTATGATTTGACTTAGGAGCCTCAAAACTCCTAACATCAAATTGGCGCCGTTGCCAAATTCTGAGTTTGATTTGAACATTGAGATTTAGTCATTTGCTTGAGACTAAATCATTTTTATTTTTGTAAGTTACTGATTCTCTTCTTCACTCTTTGTGATTTTCAGGTGTATGAACTTGAGGAGCAAGGGTACATCAAACCTTGTTCCAAGAGCCGCAGATATCAGAGCTTTAGAGAGAGAGTGTGCTAGAAAAAGAAGAGAAGAAGAGCAACAAGCTCAACTGCAGCCACTGGAAGCTGCAATGGAAGAACAACAAAATCCTCTGAACCCCAATGGGGTAAACAATGTTCCACAAGGGCCCCAACAGCGACCAGCTCGCCCCATTGGCACTTATGACCGTCCCAACATCCATGGTCCTAGACTTGGAATCCGAGCACCAGCTGTGGCTGCTAACAACTTTGAGATCAAGTCAGGGCTGCTCAACTGCATAGAGAACAACAAGTATCATGGTCTGGCTGTGGAGGACCCATTTGATCACTTGGATAAGTTTGACAGCTACTGTGGTATGTCAAAGACTAATGGTGTGTCAGAGGATGTCTTAAAGCTCAAGTTATTCCCTTTCTCCTTGGAGGATAAGGCACGTCAGTGGGAGAAGTCTCTACCAAGTGACTCCATCACCACTTGGGAAGACTGCAAAAGGGCATTCTTGGAGAAGTTCTTCTCTACCTCAAGAACTGCTAAGTTGAGGAATGAGATCTCCAGCTTCCAACAGAAGAACTTGGAAGGATTCAGTGAAGCTTGGGAGAGATTCAATGGTTACCAAGCTCAGTGCCCACACCATGGATTCTCTAAGGAGAGCTTGCTGAGCACATTCTACAGAGGTGCTCTTCCTAAGTACAGAGCCAGACTGGATACAGCTAGCAACGGGTTGTTTTTGGGGAGAACTGAGGAAGAGGCAGAGGCTCTGGTTGACAACATGGTTAAGAGTGATGCAGTCTACAGTGGAGACCATGACAGAAGCAGCAGAGGTGATGACAATCAAACAAGGAATGAGATAAAGGCTCTTCAGGAGAAGATTGACCAACTCATTGCTGATAAGGCCACACAAGCGCAGGTGAACTTTGTTGGCAACCCAAGCCAGGAGATACCTCCTACTGTCAATGAGGTTGAGGGTTTGGAAGGGCAAGAAGAATTGTGCTTCATCAACAGTAATGGTAGCTGGTACAAGAAGGAACCCAACTTTCAGTACAACAACTACCAACAGAAGCCCTATTCAAACAACCAGCAGAGTGGTTATCAGCCTCGAAACAACCAGCAGAGCAACTATCAGCCTCAGCAAAACTCCTCTCCTAGCTCCTCTGCCCCTCAACAGAGCAGCACTGATGCCTTACTGAAACAGATCTTGGAGTCTCAGACTAGAAGTGAGAAGCATGTGGGCTATGAGCTGAAGAACCTTCACTCCAAGATTGATGGGAGCTACAATGAGCTCAACAACAAATTCTCCCACATTGCTTCTTCTGTCAAGAATTTGGAGAATCAGTTTGCTTCCATGAGCTCCCACCAGAACTGCCATCAAGGATCTCTACCTGGAAAGTCAGATCAAAACCCTAAAGAAGCAAAAGCTGTCACCCTTAGGAGTGGTAAGCAGTTGACTCCTGTAACCCTCACCAAGGATGCTGAGAAACAAGGTGAGGAGGTGGCCATCAACCTAGATGATGAAGTGGTCATTGTTGATGAGAAGACAGATGCTGAGATCTTGGAGAAGATGGTGAAAGCCAAGGGTAAAGGTAAGGTTGGAGAAGAGAAGAAAACAACAAAAGATGGTGAATATGCTGCTCCAGCAAGTGAGAGCTCTCCTGTCCCCCCTCCCTATGAACCAAAGCTTCCATTCCCTGGTAGATTCAAGAAGCAGCTGCTACAGAAGTACAAGGCTTTGTTTGAGAAGCAGATGAGTGAAGCTCAGGTTACAATGCCCATCATTGATGCTTTCATGCTGATTCCTCAATACAGCAAACTCCTGAAAGATGTTGTAGCTGCTAAGAAGAAGGAGATGGAGGGCATGATGGTTCTGAGTCATGAGTGCAATGCCATCATTCAGAGGCTAGATGCTCCAGAGAAGCTAGAGGATCCAGGATGCTTCACACTCCCTTGTGCTCTTGGACCTATGGTATTTGAGAAATGCCTCTGCGATTTGGGAGCTAGTGTCAGCTTGATGCCTTTGTCTGTGGCAAAGAAGCTTGGCTTCACTCAATACAAAAAGTGTAGAATCTCTCTGGTGTTGGCTGATCGTTCAGTGAAGTACCCTGTGGGCATCCTAGAGAACCTCCCTGTGAAGATTGGAAGGTATGAGATACCTACAGATTTTGTGGTGCTTGAAATGGGTGAGGAGGCTCAAGACCCATTGATTCTTGGAAGGCCATTCTTAGCTACAGCAGGAGCTATTGTGAATGTGAAGGAAGGGAAGATTGACCTCCATTTGGGCAAGGAGAACATCCTCCACTTTGACATCAAGGAGAAGATGAGGAACCCCAATGTATTTGGACAAGTCTTTACCATTGAAGAGATGAATTCTCCTCCTGCTGATGGTCACTTTGATGAGCTACCACCTGAGGAAGATGGGGTGTCAACTCCACTTTCTGCACCTATTCCAGCCTGATCCAAAGGAGGCAAAGTCAAGCTAGAGACTTAAAACAAGCTCACTTGGGAGGAAGTCCCATGAGTATCCTTGTATATATTGCATTAGTATTTGCATTATCATTTTATTGCATAAAACAATGGGAGAGTGAAGTTGTGTGCAGGTATTGAGCAGAAAGTCGGACACCAGAGCGATCTCATCGCAGCGACACCTCTAGGTCGCTCCACCTGGGAGCGACATGTCTAGAGCGAGATGCCGAGGTCGCTCGTGTCACACGCGAGTGGAACACACAGAAACAGACCGTGGAGCAAGGTCTCCGCAGCGACGTCACGAGGTCGCTCCAGCTGGGAGCGACCTGCCGCAGCGACCCTTCCACCTCGCTCCCGTCTCAGGTAACTGGAAACATCCCTTCTCCCAGTTTTTCTTTGCATTTTAGAATTTCATTGGGTACCTCACTCACACAGAGACTGTGTGATTTAAGTGTGGGGGAGGTACCAAGTATTTGATCATGTTTGTTTCCATGATTTTGAGTCTCATGCATTGCATATTACATTCTTATTTGCATAGAAAAATATAAAAAAATAAAAAAATTTGAAAACACACAAAAAAAATCATTTAGTTGCATCATTTGCATTTTTAGGATTGAGTCTAGAAGCATATAGGTTGCATTCATGCATTAGGGGGATTTCAACCTTGTAAAGAGCTCATGCTAAGTACTGAATTTGTTGACCTTTGTAATCATGACAAGTAGCTTGAGCACCCTTTAGAAAGCTTGTAAACTTCGCGCCTTGAATGCTCCTCTTGAAACTCATTTGACTGTTGATACTCTCTCTTTGAAGCAAGCTCCTGTTTTAATGTCTCTTGCATATGGTCCCTTGTGTGCTAAGTCATGGATATACACACTTGAGTTGTCCTATCCTTTTTACCAATCTTCTTGACAAACTCAAGTGGTACTCCACTCCCAAAACCCATACCTCCTTTTTAAACCATCATTATTTGTTGAGTGAGGCCTCTTTGGAAAGCTTTACGTGTGCATAATGTTGAGAGTATTGGGAACGACAATGCTTAGTCTCCATTCTTGCTAGATTAGTCACTCTATTGTCTAGCTATAGGAAAGGGGTGAGTGTTGTGATTGTGATTTGAGAATATGAAAGGTTTGACTCTTTGTGCTTAAATGATTAGTCTTTATGGGATAAGTGGAGAAGTATCTAGCTCTTATTGTGAAAAGTCTTGGCCCCCAAATATAAAAAAAAAAGTAAAAGAAAAAAGAATGAAAAAGGGGGCTAGCAAAGTTGTTAGGAGCTAAGATTTATTTTAAAATTGTGAAAAATCCCTTATTGATTTCAAAAAGAAAGAGTCTGATGTGAAGAATGTTCTTGGGATCTTTTGGTGAGAGATGTGAGTTGGGTTTGACATTGAGGAATAATTAAATATCTTGTATGTTTAGGAAAGGGTAGAACAATGGAGATTGAGCATTGTATGCATGAGTTGATCCATTTCTTAGATATATTATGTGTAATGTCAAAGCTACTTTGTTTTTAGAGTAAACCACCTTAGAAGATCACTTTAAACCTCTGATTTCACTTGCATTAAAGCCTTTGTCTTACCAAACCAAATGACTTGGACCAGTTGACCATGTGTGAGATGTCTATTGAGTTGCTTCATAAATGTTAGAGAGATGTGGATTTGTGGTTTGTGGATGCATGATTAATGAGTGTAGAGATCAAAGGAGCTGGGATAGGCTTAGAGAAGTTAGAGATGGATGAAATCTTTGCTCTTGCTATTTGGTATGATTATGCAAGGTTGTTAGGTTGAGAACTAAGAAGAGTTTCTTTTGGTTATGAGTCCCCATCTTCAAACCTTTTCTCCTTGGTTCTTGAAAGTTTACTTGTGGACAAGTAAAGGACTAGTGTGGGGGAGTTGATATCTTGCATATTTGCATTGTTTTAGCTATTCATTCATATGCATTTTCATGATATAGAATATGATTTAGACATGTTTAGGTTGCATTTTGCATGCATAAGTCTCTATTAGGTACTGGAGTGCCAAGTGAAGTTATTGGAGACATTTGGATGTGTTTGGAGCTCAAAAGAGGTGAAAAGGTGATCATTGGACGAGCAAATCACTGGAGCGACCTTCCCGGAGCGACCCTACGGAGTCGCTGTGCCCCACCTCTCAGAGCGACCTTCCCAGAGCGATAACTCCAAGTCGCTCGCGTTCTCATCACTCAGAGACACGAAGAAACAAGGTCAGAGCGACCCCTCGGAGCGACCACCCGAGGTCGCTCCCGAAGCCAGAGCGACGTGCTGGAGCGATTCTCTGGGGTCGCTCCGCGTCACCAGCTGCACGATTTTATTATTTTTGAAGGACCTTTTTGCAATTTATTGTGCACGTTTTTGCACTGAAAAACCTAATGTTTAAGTATGCTTTGTAGCCACCATTGGCAGAGAATCTTTGATCTATTGAAGAACACAAAACTCTCTCAAGAAAAGTTCTCTTTTGGCTTTGATTGTTCTTGTGTTCTTGTGATTTTCTTCTAATTCTCTATATGATTCATCTGAAATCTACCATGGGTTTAAGAGGAATCATGGAGATTAGTGAGTAATCACCTTTTGAATTCATGGGTTAGGGAGATTAAGGGTGATTAGGCTAGTTCTAGGATGTTTTAGTGTAGATCATTCTTGTTCCTTGCTAGTAGAGTATTCATAATGCATCATTTGAGTAGGCCACTCAAAGGGTGATCTCTAGGCATTTCCCACCCAAAAGGTGTTTGATGAAATGCCTGAGTCAACTCTCCTAGGCTTTTAGTGTACTTTGCCAAAGAGATTTGTTGTTAAAGATGCTAAGATAGCTAATAGACTTGTTAGTAATGATTGTTTGCATGTTATTCAACCAAAGACATTTGATGTTTGAGACATGTTAGCAAATGAGCATTCATCTAGACATAGAGCTTGCTTAGAATTGTGTCTAGGCTTAAGGTTAGTAGTTTGATTGATTCATTTGTCATCCTTAGTTCGAAACCTGATCACCCAAGGTCTGAAATCCTTATACCCATGAGTTCTCAATTCCAATAGTTTAAAAGTATCATTTTATTGCTTTGCTTTAGCTTAAATCATTAGTTTGGAAATCATCAAATCACTGGATGCACTTAGATTAGGCAAATACTTGCATTCTCTCTGCATTTGAATCCCTCAGAATTGGTTCGACAACTTACTACCACTATAATATCATTTGACTTAGGAGCCTCAAAACTCCTAACATCATTAGACAAAACATTCATCTTTAAGCTCTTTTGATTATTCCAGTGAATGAAAAAAAAACTCTTGGCTCAGGTTTTAGCTCAAGACCTTGGAAGGCGAAACACAACAGAAACCTGGCTCAAGAATGGACAGTGAGTAGTGACCAGCAAAATTTGACAAGCCGTCTCCTTTTATGCCTGATACGAACACATGGGATCATCAAACCCTCCGATCTACTCAAAGATCACCAGCATACAGTGCTAGAGTCTTGTCTGTGTAGCCTTGTATGTGTTTGGTTGCATAGTTGCAGATGGATACGTTTAATATAATCATTGATTCTCTCCCACTTATCTTTTATGAATATAACTGATCAATTAGCTTGGACTTGAAGTATCACAAGCTCACAAACATCTTATGGACCCCAACACAAAGTATCGAACAAACCAACGGATGAAGACAGTATTGAAACCCGACGTCGTATTGACTATCGCTCACGTAGGCGGTTCTTGAATTCCTTCTAAAAGTCCCACATCGGTAAGATATAGAAACGTTAGTAGAACCATAGCAGTATAAAAGAGAAGCGAAGCCCATTCTACAAATCATACCTTTCTCGGCCTTTTGGCTAAGATCAAGTGTAGTATCTGTTCTTATCAGTTTAATATCTGATATGTGCGCCATCGGCCCGCTCGATATTAATTATATTTTTTAAGGGAGAAAGCCCATCAAGATAGCTTGCTATCTGGGCTTTTATGAGTCTCTCATGCTTTGCACTATTGCAAGGGTTGGTTCAACCCACCAAATTAACAGTTATAACTTTAATATCATAACTAGATTTTGACCCGCTCTTCAAAGGGCGGGTATATTTTTTGTTTTAATCTTTTTTTTTGAAAAATTATTTGTTTGTATTTGATTTATTTTATAATCATATTTGTGTTTGTTACTAATTTAATTTGATATAATAGTCTTTTAAATAAATAAAATATATAGATGGATCCAATATGTCACATTTATTGGGTTTTTAACCAAAGATTTAAACATAAGTAATTTTATGTTAAATTTAGATACTTGTTCATGTATTACAAAATTTATATGTGATTTGTTCTTTTTTATTTTTTATTTGAAATTTATATATTTTAGTTTATAGAATTTTATATGATTTAAACGGATAGTCAAACCCAAACTAAAACCAATAAAATATGAATTGAAACAAAAATTTGAATTCTGAATAGACTTAAACCAAAATCTCATCATATAATTAAACTTCTTAATTTATTAATAATAAATATTACAATATCAACAACTTAAAATATTTGTGTTCAAATATTAATAACATAAAAAGTTTTTCGACCCACACTTGAAAGCACCATATATTTTATGATGTAAATTTTCATTAATAATTTTACAAAAATTATGTAAATTCGTAAAGATTTTGTCTATTTTGAAACAGGAAAATTCGGATATGTTTTCAAATCTATAGATCTAGTGATTCAATATATAATCCGGTTTGGATTTCAAGAGATATTCATCAACTAAAATTTTGATAAAACCCACAAAAACCGTTAAAACCAGAGGGTGCATGTTGAACCTATAGGTGATTGATATAATTCAATTTTATTTAAATTGTTATTTTTTTATAAATTTAAAATTTAATTTCAATGTTTTAATTAGATATTTAGATAATTATTAATTGATAAAACTCATGTCCAACATAAGTATTTTTATCTCCTATTGGTATAGGTGAACATATGAACATGACCTATCGACCTATACCAAATATAACAAAACTTATACCCGCGGATCTTAAAACATGAACATGACCTATTGATATAGGTGTGGTCCAACTATTTAATAAAATAGATTAAAAACTATTAATTATTTAGAAGAAATATTATACAAAAAAACACAGATACGATTAAAACACACAAATATAATTTTTTTTTAAATATAAAACAAAAAATATACCTGCCCTTTTAAGAGCGGATCAGAATCTAGTTGTATTTGAATTATATAGCGTAACTCTAATTTGTTGTAGAAAATGTTTAAATTATATTTTATGTGAAATGAAATATAAATAATTTAAATTTTAAAAAATTTCTAAATTTTTAAAAATTACTTTTTAATACTGATATATTTATAAACTATATTATTAAATTAGAAAATGACCTATTAATAGTCCAGCTATTTTATAAAATTATTAAAACTTTTTACTAATCAGTTAAGAAAAATATTCTACACAAATATAAAAATTGAATTTCTAGAAAATGTAAAACAAAAAATATACTCACTCTTTGAAATGTTGATCAGAATCTAAATTGTATTATATTATCTTAATTAAACCACATTTCATTTCCATTAATTTTTATAGTGGACATAATATTTATTAATGTAAAGTATCAATATTATTGTTTCCAAATGATATAATTTTTATTTATTGAACTACGTAAGGTTGTCCACAGTTTGTAATAAGTAGTGAACCACTAATATTTTGGAATTAAAGAGTGACTTTACAAAATATGCATACATTTTAGAAGCATTACAAAATTATTTTATGAATAATAATAATTACTGGAACTGAATTTATTCTGATGGATCCCAAAAGAAAAAAATAACCGCATATTACGTAACATATATATGGAAGTTACAGATTTAGGAAACCAACGTGGAAGTTACAATTTTTTTAATAAAAGTAATTACATAATATATCTAGATAATTATTTAGATGCATTATATTTTATGTTGGACACAACCTTTAATCAATTGGACATGTTGAAGAATTAATAGAATAGATTAAGTTCAATTAATCCATAAATAATTGTTTTATAAAATTAACCACTACACAAAGCTGAGAGTTGAAAGATGGCGAACCCTAGGAGGATAGTGAACCATAGATTGTCCGTTCGAAAAGACGACCGTGGATGGATTTAATCCTACAAATAAAGCATCTAGCGCACTAACGACAACACTTGAACAATGAACCCCATGAACAACTTGGAGACATTGTTATTTCACAAAGTTGCTGAGTTTGTTTAGGCTCTTTCGCAACATTTGTCTAAATAATAATAAATGATCGAAAGTTATAATGGTCAGAATAGAACATCATTGTTTTTAGTATTATTTGTGTATTGCATTCGCTGGATCGTCTATGTCGAGTTTGTACTTTATTTTCTTGCTAGCTAGATCTCAGAGACCAGTGCTTGTCTGCATATTGACCGACCCAATTGGAGAAATAGATAACATGGCGTAGACTAGAAAGTTGGAAACTAGTACTTGTCAGACACATGCTTGGCGTTGACCTCATATGACCGTCCGTGTTTACTGGATGGTCATTATAATTTATACAGAGACACCAAACATTCGTGCTTTTCTTACCTTATACAGTTCAAGCTTTTTGAAAAAAAAAAAAAATTCTTCTGTATTGTATAACATAATCATAAAGTATATTATGGCGTCTACTTATAATAAAAAGAAACATCAAATAGCTGTTGTGGTCGGTTAGAAACCTACATGTTGATCTACCTCAGCTTTATCATGACCGAAACTGACTAAGCTTTGAAATAATACCGAAACCTCATACTCGACACGGTCTTATATTGGGCAAAACTGACCAGTCAGCTTTGCAAAATCATTATATCCTTCATCTGGTAATCTAGTTTCAAAGCTAACCGTGGTCTGAATCAGTGAAACAAAATTGATCGAATTAACCAATCACAATATTCTTGTTGAAAACATGTGATTTATATACAAAGCAACACTACAAGACGGACATTTTCCTCGGTATGTCGTCGAATACGGTTATTCCGACGACATACCGAGGAAAATGTCCGTCGAAAAAACTTCCTCGAAATTTCATTTTCCCTCGAAATTTCATCGAAATTTTGTGACGGAATTTCGAGGAACAAGAATTTCGAGGAGATTTAGAGGAGAGTGATTCGTCGAAGTGGTCGTCGATATATATTGAGGAACCTTCCCTCGGTATATACCGAAGATTCTACCGAGGGAAGAGTCCTCCGAAAAATTTCGAGGAACTCGACTCCTTGGAATATTCTGAGGGACAGGTTCCTCGAAAATTTTCGAGGGAGAGGTTCCTCGAAAATTTTCGAGGAACTGAGTTCCTCGGAATTTTCCGAGGAACAGATTTCCTCGAAAATTTTCGAGGAACCATCCCTCGAAATTTTCCGAGGAAAACTTCCCTCGGTATATACCGAGGACGGCTGTTCCTCGGAATGTTTGAAAATTGTTTTTTTTATAAAAAAAATATTTTTAATATATAAAAATATTTTTAAAATTTAAATTCGAAAATATAAAATTAAATTTTAAATTTAAAACATATTATATAAATTCAAAGTCATACAAATCAAAATAAAACATTTAGAGTTTTTGAAAGAAATTAAACTACGGGTTTTGGAAGTCCGGGTCTGGCATGGTCGGGAAGTCCACGTTGGCGTTCGGGTTCATGCTCCTCATCATCGCCACCATTTGCTCGTTCAGCTTCCTCTGTGCCTCCCAGCCCGCCTCTTGACTCGCCACCATGGACTCCAGCGCAGATATGCGAGCATCCTTGTCCCTCATCTGACTCAGAAGGACTTCTTGATCAACAAATGAGGGTGGTGCAGAAGCAGACGGAACCGAGTTGGACCGACGAGCCAAACCGAACAAACAGCCCTTCTTCTTTGGAACCGACTGAAAAAAAAAAGTGTCAAATTTAATAATATAAAAAATAGTTTGAACTTTAAAAAATGAACTTACCGCTTCTACGATTTGGTTGATCCGAACCCGAGGCAAGCCGGTCGATCCCGTCGAATCGTCATCCTCGGTTTGAAGCTGAGACACTTCCTGTTCCATCTGACTGTCGATGAGGGTGACCACATCCCTCACAACACCATCATCAATCTCGCTGGTCTTCTTGTTGGTATACGCCGTCTTTATTAGGCGGAGATGATCATATACGCCGTCTGGAAACTCCACATCGTTTGAAATCCAATCGAAGAACGCATTTTTTCCCTCTGCATCAAGTCGGTATATGGGAAAAGGAGCCCTACCATTCCCATCAACATGAAGTTCTGAACGATCACATATATCAACTAAATCCAGTTTTGACTTCAAATTATCCTTTGTTTTACCTTGAACGTTAATTAAGGATCGTGTTTATGAGGTTGTCAAAAAAGTTCTTCTCAATATGCATGACATCTAAATTATGCCTTAGCAAATGATCCTCCCAGTATGGCAGATCCCAGAATATACTTTTTGTGCCAGTTATGTAGGTTTCCAACAGCATCTACCGGAAAACGCGCATGTCCACCAACGTCTGGCGTCCTTTCTGCACCAAAATCTCTTAGTTGTGTCTTCAAACATTTCCCACTAATTTCTGCAGGTGGACTGTCAAACACCCTCTTGTTCTTCGTAAACAAATTCCTACTCCTACGATATGGATGATCAGGTGGTAGGAATCTCCTGTGACAGTCAAACCAACATGTTTTCCTTCCGTGTTTTAGTTGGAAAACATCAGTGTTATCTTGACAATATGGACATGATAGCCTTCCATGCGTTGTCCATCCAGATAACATACCATATGCTGGAAAATCACTTATTGTCCACATTAGTACTGCCCACATCTGAAAGTTTTCTTTACACGAAATATCGTATGTTTCAGCACCTTGAGCCCATAGTTGTTGCAACTCATATATTAGTGGCTGAAGAAACACATCAAGTGATCTCTTAGGATGCTCTGGTCCGGGAACGAGAATGGAGAGAAACAAAAACTCTCGTCGCAAGCACAAGTTTGGGGGTAAGTTGTATGGTTTAACAATGACTGGCCATAGAGAATATTGTCTTCCACTCTTCCCATACGGGCTGAAACCATCAGTACATAATCCAAGGTAGACATTTCTTCTCTCATACACAAAGTCGGGATACTTTGATTGGAAATGTTTCCACGCTTTTGCATCTGAAGGATGTCTAATCTCACCATCTGTTGAGTGCTCCGCATGCCATCTCATTCGTTGCGCTGTGCGTTCCGAAAGATACAACCTCTGCAACCTTTTCGTCAAAGGCAAATACCACATCCTTTTATATGGCACTGGAACTCTTCCACTCGTATCTTTATAACGAGGCTTCCCACAAAATTTGCATGTAGTCCGCTGATCATCCGCCCTCCAATAAATCATGCAGTTATCGCTGCATACATCTATTACCTGATAAGATAAACCAACCCCAGCTACGAGTTTTTGAACCTCGTAGTATGAACCTGGAGCTACATTATCCTCAGGTAGAATACCTTTAACAAAATTAGCTATCGCATCCACACAGTCTTCAGCCAAGTTATAATCTGTTTTAATGCACATCAGTCTCATAGCAGATGATAAAGCTGAATGACCATCTCTGCAACCTTCGTACAATGGTTGCTTTCCAGCATCCAACATTTCATAAAATCTCCTAGCTTCTGCATTGGGTAAATCTTCCCCTCTAAAATGATCATTTATCATCTGCTCAGTACCTACACCATAATCTACATCCGCCCTAATTGGTTCTTCTAATCTAACCGCCGGCTGAGGTTCGCTAGTACTACCAAGTTCATAATCAGTTTCCCCATGATGATACCAAATTTTGTAACTTCGTGTAAACCCACTCAATAATAGATGAGTCCAAACATCCCACTCTTTAATAACTTTTCTATTTTTACAATTAGAGCAAGGACATCTTAACTTACCTGTTTCTGCTTCCGGTTGTTGGCGAGCTACCCTCATGAACTCGATTATACCTTGATTGTATTCTTCCGTAAGCAATCTCGTGTCCGGATCCAAATGAGGTCGATCCATCCAAGAACGAAAATAATTTGAAGAAGACATGTTTTTTTGGAATCAAATTCGTGAGACTAGGAGAGAAAAAGAAAAGAAATGGAGTGAATGAAGAGGAAGAGGGGTGGCTGTATTTGTAGATGAAATCCTCCCGGCATACTGAGGAAATTTCGAGGAAATTTCGAGGGAAACATACATTTCCTCGAAATTTCCTCGAAATAGTTTAAATCCCCAACGGCTCTCCCAACGGCTCTCTAACGGCTACAAGATGTCGTCGAAATATTAGAAATATCCGTCGATTTTTTCCGACGACACGGGTTTCCTCGGTATTCCCTCGAAAAATACCGAGGAAGTTGGTCTTCCTCGAAATTTCCTCAAAAAATAGTGAGAAAATTTCGAGGAAACCCCATTTCTTGGTTTCCTCGGTATTTCCTCGATATTTTATCAGAAATTTCCGAGGAACTCATTTTCCCTCGGTATTTCCCTCAGAATCAGCGTGTTTTCTTGTAGTGCAAAGCTGGATGAAACATTTGCATAGGACCTTTAATTTTTTTTGGAAAAAATATATAGGCATATGCCTCAAAATTTATTTTAAAATATCCTAAATTTTTATAGATAATGAAAGATGTTAAGATTATTAATTGTCTAAACGAGACAAATTTAATGAAAGTATAATAAAAATTGTGAGGAAAAGTACATAAACTTGTTTTATGAATTGCATTTCACACTCACTAGATTCTCTCGGTTGACTTTTTACTAAAATATCTTCTTGCTAATGTGGTTATCTAAAAATAGTATCAACATGGTCTAGACTAACGATAGAATAAAGTCTTTGTAATGAAGCACAACTATTTGGGGTTGACTTCATATATATATGACCTTGTTTGTTGGCTGAACATAGACAAGTTTTATAGATTATAAGACATTCGTTTGTAGATTCAATATATATAATATATATTCATCAAGCTTATGTTTGTCTCTATATAGCGTTTGGCGTCTTTATGAGTTGTTTGTGTCGCTTGTATTTTAATGGAAACGCGTTTTTCTCCGCTTGTTCCATGAATATGAACACATGTGTGTGTTTTGTTTTCTTTCAGCCATCGTACTAAACCGCCAGAGGTGAGCATTATATGTTTATGTATTTATATAGTACTTATATTGTGGTAACAATGATATGTTTATTTAAGATCATTAGAATTGGGTTTGAAATTTTAGAGATTATAGATAATTTAGTAAAAGGTTAAGTTAACAGTTTAGTAATCTAATAGGTGATTTGCTTCACCCATGAAAATCTTCGCTGTTTCATCCATGTTGATAAGTAAGCTATTAAAGCCTAAGGATTTTATGTTTCATTTACCTATATCCAACACCGGTTCTGAAGTCACTCGTTGTTCAGATTCGAAAATCATACTAGGTGAGACTAATTGATCACAAATACAACTGATAGAGGCATGCATGTGATTCATATTACTCTGACACACTGTTGAATTTAACAAGGGCAGTGATACTTTTGCAATTTAAAAAGAAAAACGGTTCAATAAAAAGAAGGGCAGTGATGGATGGTAAATGGAGAAATGAAGTTGTTATTTTGACTGGCCAAAATGTTCATATAACGTAACGTAGATCTTTAGTCCAACTACACATCCCAAAACACCGCATGTACCTGAAATAAATAACTAGAGGAATGATCGAGTGATTAGAAAAATGATACATAGAACATACTTGCAAAATTTAAGTTTTCTATTTTGTTTATTGAAACTAAGGTAACACGAACACCTATCACGAATGGGCGTACTTGATTATAGTAGTTTTCAATTATGGTTGATCAGACTTTGTCGTTTCATGTACAGCATACTTGCATATACACACACATCTGGTCCGTAATGTCTCCACATTAATTATAGTTACACAATTCGAATCACAATTGTATATTTGTATGTTTCTGAAATTGTAAGGTTACAGTAGAGAAATATTACTAGTTTACTACTCCCTCCGTTCTTTTTTACATGACGTTCTAGAGTTTTTATTTTGTTCTGTTTTACATGTCGTTTACAGAAATCAAGACAAAGAATGATAAATAATGACTTCTTTTACCCTTTGACTTTGATCTGCCGTAGTATTAAGATAGAGCAAAATAATAAAAGCACAAGGTTAGAATAGGTTTTATGTTAGTCTCCTAAATATGCGTGAAAGCTTATAAAACGTCATTTAAATTAGAACAGAGGGAGTACTACACTGGTCGCAGCTGTGAATGTTTAAGGAGAAAAAGTCAAAAGATTTCATTTATTAGACATCACAATTACCGTGATCACTTCAATGATAGAAATAAAAAAAAAGCTAGACCCAAAAAAGAAAAAAAAAGTCAAAATAATCCAGTTAGACCATCACAATCACCGTGATCGCTTGAACGGAGAATGTATTTGTTGCATAAAAGGTAAAATCGTCATAGAATGATGTACTCACTCACGTCACTTAATTACTGTAGAAACATGTTGAAAAATTTTCCTATGTTATCCAATCAGTTTGCGTGGAAGTGTATCCTGGGACCTGTGTTAATGGTATCTTCGTGAGCTAATGGATTATTCGTAGTTTTTGTCTCTGAGAGCTAGTGCTAATGGATTTGATAATTTGATCTCGTTATTGTTTGTCGCCGTTTTTTTCTTTAATGATAGTAGGATGTGTGGACCGAGTTCCAACTATTCTCCCGTCCCGTGAGAAAAAATTGATGATTATGTACATATTCTTTTAATGAGGCCTGTATAACACTATGCAGTTTCTATCAAAACTTGAATCCAGCCTTAATTCAAATCAACTCTGTCTAGCTTACCACAAAGTAGCATTAACTTCGGAAAATATGCTGGTAAGATTAGGAAGCCGTTGATGAGTTGGAATTGTGATTAACCATGGACCTGTTGTGATGTTATGTCAAAGTTAGTTTATTGGTACTAAATTTAGTTATAATGGTTTAAACATTATATACTGAAGTGAAAAAATGTTGTAACTCCAAACTAATTGGTCCATGAGTAAAGGTAGATTAATTAGATGAAAATATAAAATTATTTTGATGGGTGATTGTTGGTGGTTTTGGACATATAGACTAATGGAAAAGCTTGGTGAAATGTGTGAAATTGATCTCTTAAAATAAGTAACTAGTAGTGAATAAATTTAGGATCTCACTTGCTGACCTTCATAACAAACTAATAATGATATTCCTAGACATTACTTTATAAACAATGTGGAGATCTTTATTTACCAACCAATCAAGTTCTTTACCTCTCAACCTACCCTAGGCCAACTCAAAAAGTCGCCTAACTTCGACAAGGACAGCTTTTTTTTGTAAAAGAAAGGTTAATTATTAATTTAAACACACATTAAGTACATACATTGGCCACACACAGATATATTTATAATAAGTTAAGATTATTTATTACGATTTTATGTATCTAGTAGTTAGTAAACGCCTTTTTTTGAATAGATTCGACCTGGCAACTTTTACAATTGTTTTAAGTCTGAATTAAACTTCAATTACGAGGAAGAAGGGACCTACTCTCTATAAATTGCTAACACACAGAGATGAAAAAGAGAGGGGAAAAACGACAGAAAGAGCGAAGACTTTCCTTCTTTTCGTCGCTATAGTGCGCCTGTCGCCGTTTCCACACTTACTATACTGCGCATGTCTCTGTGTCCATACCTACTATATTGCGCCTATCTCTGTCTTGGCGATCGCTTCGCCGTCTAAATCTAATGTCCGATTTTGTACGTCTCCTTCACACGTTTAAACAAGACCTCGTCTCTATGTGCAAATCCAAAATGGGCGTCAATGCTTCCGAGCCAACCCGATCACGATCACGATCACGCCCAAGCCAATCTCAGGGAAGTCACCACCACTCGTCAAGAAGATCTCCGTCAACAACAAGCACAACAGGAACTAGCTCGACCTCAAACTCTAACTCTAACAAAACCGCCGCTTCCTCCTCCTCCTCCTCAGCCGCGAGTCGAACATCCCTCGCTAGTCTCCGCGAATCCTTACCGGAGAACCCCCACATCTACGACGTCTCCGAGATTCGCGCCGCCACCAACAACTTCCTCGCAAACCGCTTATCCTCCTCCTCCTCCTCCTCTTCCTCCAAAGCCTCGTGGCGATGCAATTTGCGCGGGAAAGAGGTGGTCGTCTTCCAGAGAAAGTTCAGGCGGAGAATCGCCAAAGACGAGCTCAGAGATCGCCTCTCCGATATCTGCCGGAGCCACCACGGGAGCATCGTCAACCTGCTCGGCGCCTCCGTCTCCGGAGGAAGCGATCACATCTACCTAGTCTACGAGTACGTCAACGGAGCCTCCCTCGCTGATTGTTTGAGAAACCAAAAAAACCCTAATTTCACCGTGCTGTCGAGTTGGGCCTCGAGGATCCAAATCGCGACTGATCTGGCCCACGGGCTTGACTACATCCACAACAAGACGGGATTAAAGATGGAGAATCTCGTTCATAACCACATCAAGAGCTCCGCGGTGATCGTTACGGAGCCGGACTACAACGCAAGGATCTGCCACTTCGGGACCGCGCAGCTGTGCGGGGAGACGAACGAAACGGAGACGACGACGGAGAGAGTCGGATCGATGAGGTTCGAAGGAGTGAGAGGATACATGTCGCCGGAGTTTCAGGCCACCGGGGTCGCCACTCGGGAATCCGACGTGTTCGCGTTCGGAGTCGTGATGCTCGAGCTTCTCTCCGGGGAGGAGCCGCTGAAGTATCGGTACGATAAAGCCACCGGAGATTTTGAGCGGACTTCGGTGATCGAAACCGCGAAAGCGGTGGTGATCGACGGAGGAGATACGGAGGGGAGGTTGAGGAGATGGATTGATCGGAGACTAGGGGATTCGTTTCCGGTGACGGTGGTGGAGAAGCTGACGCGGCTGGCGTTGGAATGCGTGGTGGAGGATCCGGTGAATCGGCCGGAGATGGGAAGAGTCGCCGGGAAGATATCGCAGCTGTATTTAGAATCGGAGAAGTGGGCGACGAACATGAAACGGCCAACGGATATAACCGTCTCCTACGCTCCCAGATGAGGAAATGAAATGAAATCTCAATTCTTTTTTTTAATTTGATTTATTTATCATTTTCTTTCGTAATTTGTACATTCATTAGTTTCAGACTATTGAAGATTTGATTTGGTCATGTGGGACATGAAAACTATATGATATGAGGAATGCTAAGAACTTAATTTAATTCATATCTGTTTTCAAACGTTGTTTCGATGCTTCAGTTAGGTCAGAGTTTAATGTCTTTTGTGTTTAAGGATTTGCAATAGTATTCAAAAGTCAAAATGACGAGCTTGAGATAAGTAAAGGGGAAGTAGTAAAAGCTAGTAATGGAATCTGTTTTTGAGTCGTGTGGATGTGGTTTTTAGTCAATACATATGAGGGACCAATCAATACAATTAAAACAGCAGCCTTTTTTTGACATCCCCTTAAACTTTCAAAGTAATTACAAGTGTGCCACTACTATTTAATTTATAATTATATTGATTATTTATTTAAACTAAATAACAATATTTCCTAAAACCACTCAACTATAATCTTGCCTAATATTATGTACCCTATTCCTATGTTTGATGCAACACAATATTCACATTTTTCTGTTTACGAAATACACAGTGTTCGAGAATAATGGTCAAAATCAGTGTTGTTAAAACCGGACCGGCAAGCGAACCGGAATTCTTTTGGGTCATGGGTCAATGTGGTTCGACCGGGTTCGATCCAGATTTGATTAGACTAAATTGAATTTAATGATATTTTGAATATGTATATTCTTACAAAGATAAATATTATATCAAATAAAATATTTCAATAACCATAGTATTAAAAAAAAATTAAAAACTACCAAACTGAAAATGTAATAAAAGTAAAACAATGTAATAGTTCAAATCTGAAATCTATAGAAAAACACATTTAAATTTTATTCTCTAGATTTTTGTCACTCCAAATCTTCATGAGCTTTAAAAAAATTACAGACACATTAGTTAAAAATTTATACTATAAAATAAAATTAAAAATTATACCATGATTGAGACGGCTTTACTTTATTAATCTGAAACCCTATTTTTATTTTAAAAAGAAAATGTTAATTGTTTCATTAATAATTTTTTGGTTTATACAAGAACCATGGTTTAGCCGGTTCGTTGGGTCGACGGTTCACGGGTTTTTAACGGTTCGATAGGGGGTTTTAACCGGTTCAACTATAGGGTTTTATCATTAAACTAAACCGCATTTGTGTCCGGTTCGTGGTTGAAGCTGGTCCGACCGCCGGTTCGATTCGGGTTTAATAACACTGGTCAAAATCTAGATTATCTTCTTGGAATATATAGGGCTAATCAAAGGTTTTGGAAACATGAGATACATAGTGTACAAATTTATTTTTTGTTAAAAAATAATAACTTTGAATTTCTTTTACATTAAAAGATCTAAAAATATTGAACAAATAAAATTTGAAATCTTATTCATTTAAAATTAATGAATTAAATAACCAATTTGTTGTTTCTTTAAACAATAAATTTAATTTATATTAACACTAAATTTAAGTATCTAATTAATTATATTTTATTAATTAATATAAAAGAATTAATTCTTATAGATAGAGTACTGAAATATACAGATATATATATATATATATATATATATATATATATATTTAATAAAATAAATATTAGTAGTTAAATATTATTAATATTTAGTGAAACGATAAAATATGTTATTATTAATATTTTTATGAGTATAGTTTTACGGGTTGTTCCAACAAACATTTAAAATATTTATCAAATATAAAATTAACTAAAAACTAAAACACATTTGTAGTTAGGTTTGAACGTTTAAGTATTTGTTAGAATACAAACTGGATATTTTGAATTTTGGTATATCACATCCTAAGTTTCATACTGGTAAATTTGTATTACAAATCAGGTTCGGATATAACACAATGGTTTTAGTTTTAATTTGTATCATATCATAAAACTCATAAATTAACCATATATCGTTTTCGGATTCAGATTATATTGGTTCGGTTTGGAAATATTTGAAGTTAAATCTAAAATTTAAAAGCAAAACACAATAAATAATTATTTCTTTTTAAAATAATTATTTAAAATTTAAACTTATTTTAGATATTATTTCAAAATAAATATAGAACTGAATATTTGAAGTATATATTTATGTTTCAAATATTTATATTTATGATTAATTTGGACATATGGATCAGTTATTCGGATTTTCGGGGTTTTCTGTTTTTTTGGTTATTCGTTCGTGTTTGAATAATAACACTTTGGATTCGTATATGTTTTATACCTGTTTTATTTTTAGACCATGTAAAAATTAGATTTCTTTTGGTTTGGGTTTGGTTCGAACTTCGGGTTACAAATCTTATGCACATGTCTACTTAAATAAAGAGAAAATGCTTGTGATTATATGAAGTTTTTGTCAAAAAATATTCCGCGCTTTGAAAGCGCGGGTCAAAATCTAGTCTTTACATTAATGCTAGGTTGAATTAAGAAATGTTTGACCAGTGATCTAATTCAAGTGTAAAATGTGTTATCTCGTATCTAAACTACATAATTTTCAGAATCGAGTTTTCCTATGCAGTTAGTTATGTTCGGATACTTTTGTATGTTAATAATCGTGAAGCTTTTCTTCTTCAGTTCTACTATATGAAACATTTGAGGTTGCTTTCACGATATATGGGCTTTTGTATAGATCTTAATATAGGGCTTAGCTTACTCCATAGCCCAATAGTTTTTTCATTGTTTAGCTGCTCGACTCAATACGAGGCTTTATCTGTAAAAAAAAAACAAAGTCTAACGAAGAACAAAATAAATAAGCAGCACATATTTATTGTACTCCAACATTGCATTTACGTTTCTCTCACTGAAGGATTAGGCCAAAATTAGTAAATCCAACATTGCATTCCACAAGGTAGGATTATACTTTTACTGGCTCTCGCATGTTATGTTCATTTGCCTAAATCTTTAGCTTCTTGTTGGTCTCCTGCAAACAATGACATACAGGCAAAAATTTCTCATAAGACCATAAACGTTATATAACGTATAGATTATGTTTCTTACGAACAAAAATATTCACATGTGACAATATGTATTCTAAAAGACCATACGCTGATACGCATCCACTGATTCAACATTTAAACAGCATGTAAAAGAGCCTTAAAGGATATTGGATTAACGGTCAGATGGTAACTAGCAATTAAGCAGATTATATAACCTTATTGGATAGAAAATAATTGTTGAATGTAAAAGGAGGAGAGAGAATGAGGGGTCAAGTCAAAACATCACATCAGTTTACACAAGGCATAACAATGTCTTGTCTAGTCAAATCATTTGCATCCAGACAAAATCTTACTCCCATACATATACATACACTAATACAAAAACATAGACATGCACATACGTGGTCCTTTGCTACTATTAGCTTTAGAAAAAAAAATTGAGTGTAAAAGTTAAAGCTATAAACTTTAGAGCTTTTTTTGCCCAAGGTCCTTTCTAACGTGGATGACATTTTTGGGTGTAGATTAAGCAAATAGCCTTCTTAATTTTTTAAAAATAGTAAATAACTCTCTTAACTCAAAAATTATTCTCAAAAAAAAACTTTTACTTTTTGGTGTAAATGTTAAAGCTATGAACTTTAGAGGTATTTCATAGATAATATTTTTTACCTAACGTTTTCTACGTAGATGACATGTCTTGGTGCAGATTAAGCAAATAATCTTCTTAACTAAAAAATAGTATTTTTTCCATTTCAAAAAGATACATATTTTAAACTTTATATATATATATATATATATATATATATATTAATAAAACACATTAAAATCTGATCATAAATGTATTGTTTTTTTTTGTGAATAAAAAATTTATATAATCTTTATATATCCAATATAAATCCAATAAATATTATTATTTCTTTTTAAAAAATTACAACTTTTATTAAATAATACATTAAAAAGTAAAAAAATGTATTTTTTGAAACAATGTTTTTTTTTAGAATATGGATTTTTTTGAAAGGGAGGGAGCAAATAACTCTTTTTTTCCAACTCATATGTAAATACGAATTTAATTCTTTTGGTCGGACAACGGGAGAACGAGTACTTGATCGGTGGTCTAAAGAAACGGCAACCTTTTGGCGCGCGGATTTGGGGCCAATACTCTAGTTGATGCATTGATGAGTAACCAGTACTGGAGAGAAAGGGCGAAAGGGACGTATAGCGTTATCTGATGTGAAGAGGAAGGTGGTAAAGGAACGATGGAACAAAATATTAACTACTTTTTTTTAAACCAAAATATTAACTACTTCATTCATGTCAGATTAAACATATGAAAGTGAATACAGATATGATCGGTGGTCTAAATCGTGCAATGATAGTAAACAGCCAATATATATTGAGATACATCATATAAACAGAGCCATGACTAGTAAAGAAAATTTGAAGCATTGGCCTAGGGCATCATTTTATTCAAATTTACATATAGGGCATGTTTTAGAAACTTTATTTTGTATGGTTTATTGATAACTATTTTCTAAGTTTTTTAAACTTAAATCCAAATTACTAGTAATATTTTTTTTTCTACAGCCACAACTTATGACCTTAATTCTAAAAACTGATTAACTACAACTATTTCTAATTTTTTTTAACAAAAAAAATTCTCTTATTTTATACCTTCAGAATGTATTATTGTTTGTAGGTTATGAACAAACAATAAAACGGTTTAGATGCAGATATTCTAAACCGTTTTTTTAACTATTATTTTTTAACACTTGTTATAATATATATTCAGTAATTTATGTTAACAAAAAAAAATTCTTTGCATGCAATTGATTAGAAAGCTGAGAAGCTTTTTTTAAGGCTGAGAAGCTTTGGTCGAGTAGCCGCAGATAACAGCCTTTGGAAACAAGAACATTATTATTATATATGACCACGCCAAAAGATCTTGTTTAACTTTTTTCTAACTGTTTTTTTGCTTATATAACCAATAATGAAACAACGATTACAAGTGATGAAACTTGGAATCCAAAGTACACCAAGAAGCCAATTAGTTAATTGGACTAATCTAGTTAAGCTTTTAGCTGTTGAAATAAATCTTCTTTGATTACAAAGTGCTGATCTAGTGACAAATGAATTTTGGATCAAAGACATTACACTACATTTTTATCCTGTGGTCACCCGGATATGAGATTATCTTGTAGTCCATTTGAATACCTGAGGTGAGAATTCATCCCTGGACCGTACTTATCTCTTTAGAGTTTAGTTTTGAAATTTTCTATCGATCTAAATACCCACAAAGTAAAACAAAAAAAAATGAAATCTTATTTATCCAAGCAAAAAAAACAGCAGATTTATTGTTTCACCACCTGTCTTCTTATTATTTCTTTCATTTGCAAATTGCAATCCTTATCAACCACTTCTTCGGTTTTTTGCCACAATTAGCAGCAGAACTGGAAGTTCCAGCTTTTCTTGTCTCTTTCTTTACTTCACCACAGACTTCTGTAAATGTGAGTATAGTTTGTGTATATTTCATATAATTACTGCTAGCTAGTTTTACATTTATTTTCAGCTATTTAATTATGTGGCCCAAATCGCTGACCAAATAACAAAAAGAAAACAAATAACCTCCACTAGGTGATATCCGCGCCCTACGCGGAGTAAACAATTTAAACATCAGATTTACTTTTAATCTATAGATATTAAAAAGTTAAAAGTTATAGTCACAAATATAATATATAATAATATATATAGCTGACAAAATTGTGCAGGTATATATATTGTAAGCTTATTTGTTTCTTTTTAAAAAATTTGTGTAATTTGTTAAATGTAAATGAAATATATTTATATATATATTTTTGTTTTTTGATCAAAGGAAAAAAATATATAAGAGTATGCAAAGACTGGTACAAATTTATTATTAATTTAAGATAAAATAAATATAAACAATATAATTATTGCTTTCATAATAAAAATTATGATTATAATATTAAAAAAAATAGGTAATAAAGAACACGAAAGAAACAAATTATATGGAAACAAAAAAACTGATAAAACCACAAATGATGTGAAAAATGTTTTTAGAACTCCTAATTTACAATATTATAAAAAGAAATAGCCAAGAATCGATTTTCCAAACTAAACACACTTATTTACCAAATCACTAAATGAATGATATATCTTTTTCTGAAAGCATTGATTTTTGAAAAATTATTGGGTTCAAAATAAATTTGGAAAACCATAAATGTTAGTCACCATATGCATCATCATTTCTGGAACACAATTGGGTTCATCACAGTTTCCTTTGTTATAATATTTCAAAAAATATGGCAAATATGACTATATATACGATTCATACTGATAGAATATTAATATATATGGCAAATATGACTATATATATATACGATTTAAATCGGCAAATGAGTTAAACAATGCCATGAGTGTTGTGATTGCTCAGATGTAGTGATAAAGTAGTTTTTTAGAAGAAGACAATGGTGAGGAGATGTATCTCTAAGGGCGTGTATTTATATGAGAAAAACACCTAGGTTTAAAACTAAACTCGACGCAATTAATAGCCACAATAATATTTTTTATTCGAAATCAGAATCTTCATATACAGATTAATTTCCTTGTTCCTATGTTTACACGATTTGTTTGTAATATTAAAGGAAACAAACCGAGGAACACGTATTCGCAAATTAATTTTAAAAAGCAATCAGTGATGATCACCCGTACTTTCTAAATTTGACTTGATATAATCGTTAAGTTTCTATATTTTTGTATGAGTCAACTTTTACTTTGAATCTCTAATACTATAAAAAGCGTATTTATATTCCTAATTTGTGATAAATTGAGGAAATAGAATTAAAAACTACCAGTAATGCATGATTGACGGAGGATTGAAGATCTTTTATTTAAAATAAACGAATTAAAGGCATAATTATCAAGCTTATAAATGGCATAATTAACGTTGACAGATTACGAAAATCATGTGGTTTTGATACGCAAATAAATCGTGATTGAGATTTCGTTTTTGATCTCTATGAACATACATCAAGCGAATAAATGTCAACTTAACGTACAAAGATATTTTTTCATTATAATTTGAATCAGCTTCTTATAATAATGAAAACCCATAATATTCTTCTGTGACCCTATCACATTAAGTTCTTAACGTATATGAAAAAAATATATGAAAAATATTACATGGAAAAATATAAATTATATGAAAAAATATTACATGAAAAATAGCTCATGTATGTGTATTAGGTAGTCATCACCACATTACGTACATGCTTCATGTAATATATCGAATGCTATATTATAAATAATACATGAAAATATTACATGAAAAATAATGATGCTGGATCATTTGATGATATCGAGCCATTAGCTTTGATAATGATTTTACATTAAAACATGTCAACATATCATTCATGTCTTGTATTTTAAATACATATGAAACCATCTATCTTATTAAAACAGAAACATTCTGTTGGACCTAACATTTATTTTGTAAACTTTTAAATTAAATACACCTTTTTACTTTATAGTTAAACCTACATTAAATCACTAATGTTTCTTTCTTTATACTACTATCCATGTTTCCAAACAATATACTTATTTCTTTATACTACTATCAATGTTTCCAAACAATATATTTTTTATACTACTATTAATGTTTTCAAACAATACAATAATTAATCTTATTTATTTTATATCTATCATTTTCTCTTTAAAATTTTGTAGAAATGTCATAATTTCATAAATTGCAAAATAATGAACTTTAAAATTTGGATTATAAGATTACAAATTATGAAACTATTACAATTTAAATCCAATTAGATTACATATCGGTCATCCATCAGTTCAATCGGTTAGTCTTAGGTTTTACTGATTTTTTTAATATGAATATTTTAGAAACCTAAATTGAATTGTCAGATATCCGGATTAACCGCTATAATCACAATCAGGTTGAATTTAAAAACACTGATTTAAATGCAAAAATATTTTAAATACATACTCTTTAAAAATTACCAAAATATTTGTTAAGTTATTAGTGAAATTTTTCATCGTAAAATATTCCGCGCTTCCAAAGCGCGGGTCAAAGTCTAGTATGTGAGTAAATCAAATGCATCATGATTAATAATCCGTGTAATAATATATGAAAAATAATAAAGACAAACCATTAATTATAGACATTGTATTTTTGGTTAGTTAATAAGGAATAAAGTTATAATGTAATGACCAATGATAGTTAGTGTTATTAATCTAGTAAACTAAGGGTTTTTAAATATAAATTTTGAGAGAACATGTGGTAATGACACATAGGAAATGACACTATTATAAATCACACATGAGTTAAAGGTTATTTATTTCTAATGCTCCTAAAATAATATACTCCCTTCGTTTCAAATTATATGTCGTTCTAGAACAAAATTTTTGTTTCAAAATAAGTGTCGTTTTCGGTTTTCAATGCAAAATTTATTGAAAATATTCTCTATTCTATTTTTATATTGGTCGATGTGTATTGGTAATAGTATTTTTATTTCGGAAATATGTAAAATTAAATGTTTTCTTAATCTGTTTGGAAAGACTTAGAACGACAAATAATATGAAACGGAGGGAGTATAAGGGATTTGTCCTATAATAGCATTAAATACCGCAGATGACAAATTGTTTCAAAGTTAAAAGCTTATAACTTCTTTTGTTTGTTAAGCTGATTTCACACGCAGTGTTCGGACTTTATTCTAGACAAGCTGGGTTAAATTATCAGACAACTTTGGCCAATGCACTGAAGATCAAGCTAGAAAAATATATATATATATATATATATATATATATATATATATATATATATATATATATATATATATATATATATATATATTGGTCAATCAAGCTAGCCAGACATATATTGCACACGAATACACACTTAATACACTAATTTGCGTTTTGGTTATATACTATGCTATATTAATTCAGTTTCAGGAGTTTCACTTGAAGATACCTTTGAGTTTGACCAGTGGAACTTATCTTGGTTTGAATTCACGTAATTTTCTTCTTTCAAAGCTGTCATCCAAGTGGAAGAAAATATGTACTGACGTTAGCTACATGTCTACGAAGATGTTGGGGTAATAATTTAACATTACTTATGAGATATAGTTGGCAAGCAATAAGTTGGTAGTATAAGCTACGGTATTCAAGTCGTTTCTAAGAAAGCAATGCGATTTAAAAAAAAAATGATTTATGAGATTCTTTTATTTTGAATGATTCTAAAGTTTTGGATTCGTATACCTGTATACCTTTTTTATGGCGAGGCCAATCTTTTGAAGAATGTACGTGTACTGACATGCTTCCAACGTGTAATTTGTCAGACCTCTATTAGATAATTTACATTTATACGTTAAACTACGTTTTCATTATTATTTTGCGGTCTTTGACCTATACGGCTCTCCATATAAAAAATTATGGATAAATTTGACCATGTTAGGCCTGTGTCTATGAAGTAATAAATTCAAAGAAGGATATGTTCATATTCTTTATTTGCTCATATTCATTCGTTAGTTCTTAACTGTTTAAGAACAGTAAGGTTTACACAACGCGTAGTCTTATTAACTACATTGGCTAACTGAATAGTGCGACATTTTTCATTTATTACAGAATTATTTAAAAGAAGAATATATTAGTCTGTATGACCAAGCTAATAAAAAGTTCAATAATTTTGTGTGATGTTTCATAGACCATTCGGTTAAAATTGTAGTAACAAGCATAAGTTTTCAAATAACTTCGGTTAACATTTTGAATAGCAATAAAAACATTTTGAATAGCAATAAAAGTATCATGTCCGTAACTCATAATCTAATATCTGGCAGTCAGTGTTTAATTAGAATGTTCTATTGATTTTTTTTAATGTAAGATCTATCATTGATTTAATGTATATCTGTATTTTATCTATAGTTTTCAGTATTGATTGATCGAACTGAAAGAAAAAAATCATCTAAAGTGTCAATATTTATTTCAAAGGTCACTTCACTTATATCTGAAGACCATACACCTAACCCGTTACGAATGACAGTACTTCGAGATAACTCGACACAAAACTCAGAAAGTTATGCATCATAGAGGGAAAAGAAACATACAAACCGCAAAGAAAGCAAAACCCTAGGATCCGGTTATGGGAGGACCTACCGAAAGTAAAATCCCTATCATAATAAAAGAAAGCTTGACTATATTATATATTTGAGTGTGAATATTCCTGTCGTATTTGTAACATGGATCCCAACGGTGAGTCGAAGAAATAAACAAAATAAGAAAATTTGCTAGCTATATTTTTTTTAAGAGAGAGAGAGACAGTCTGAAAAGACAAGACAAACGTCAAATCGGATCTCTATCTCATCATACGACTGCCAGTGCCTTCTTGTGTTGTCACCATTTTTTCACTAATATTTTCCACTTTTTCTCAACCATAACGCAATGAAAAATAAACAGTTTATTTTTTTCTTTACTTTTACTGTCAGAACAAATATATATCATGTCGCCCGCACGTGTGTTCCTGACTGATCTCATAGAATATTTTCATTCGAGAAGAACTCTATTAAAGGTCCTTGCTATGATAAAATCATCGTAACATTAATGTAATTGAGTTTCAACAAGAAGAGACAACAAGAAACTTAAGTGATGAGACATCCACGTATAATTAAACGAAGATTACGATTTGACGTTTCCTATAGATGTTTTCTAGGAAAATTATTAAAATTTATTAGAAAAGTCCCGATTTGAAAATGCATAATAATTATTTTGCTGGCAAAATTTTATTGAATTAAAACTATAATTTTATACATGATCTATATAATTTCAATTCTTTTATTTTTATATATATATATATTAATCTATTTTTAATATTTAATATATTTAAAAATAAGTATTCGTTTATTAGCACATTTTACATTGTTTAATTCATCTTATACTTGATAATATTTTTCATGTTTGCTAAAAACATTTCAAAAATGCACTTGTACAATATCAACTAAATCAATTATTTTAAATATTATATAAATAAAAAATAATTATAGTTACCATAAATATCTCATTTTCAATAACTTTAAGAAATTTAATTATATTATAAACTTTTAAATTTTGAATTATTTATATTATAGTTTTCAATTTATGAATTAATTACTATATTTGTTCCACAAATTAGTAGTATATTTACCGAAATAATATAATAATATACAATATTTAAGTGTGTATATGAGTCTTTGTGTGTTTTCTAATTAATTCAATTTACAATATATGAAAACATTATAAATATGATTAAAGGTATTTGTCAGTCTATTTTGGATAGTTAAAATATAAAATCATTTTAAACTTAAAAGAAGTATAAAAGTAGCATTTTTTTTGACAGCAACAAAAAGACTCATATAAACTCTGTTATCCAAACTGGTAGCTCTGCATCCATATGAACGACAAAAGATGGTTGTTTCCTTACACTGCGTGCTAGACTGTCCGCCTTGTTATTTTGTGTTCGTGGTATATGAACGAGCTCTAAACTGTTAAAACTTCTCTTCAGGACGAAGATATCCTCTAGGTAACTTGCAAAGGCTGGCCACTCTTCTGGTTCCGAAACCATCTTCAACAACTGAGAACAATCCGTTGCAAACGTAACTGAAAACTGCCTTAGATTCCGCATACATTCCATTGCCCAAATAAGGGATTCTATTTCTGAGTGTAGGGCCGAACTAGCCGCTCTTGTATTCCTTGCTCCCATAAGTCCATCAAAATCTTCCAGTGTGCTATACCATCCTTGGGTTGAAAATCTGTCATGTTCTTTCCATGAGCCATCCGTAAAGCACCATCGTCCGGGTATATTGGGTATCATCGGATCTGACAGGCTAGTACGGTCTAACTCCTGAGTCACACTCGCTTGTGCCTCGTCCCATAATAATGCCTCCTTCTCTGCCAGTTTAAGGGTCTCTAAAGGATCAATATCCAAATTACTAAACACTTTATTATTTCGTGTTTTCCATATGTACCATAAGATCCACGCAAAATGATGGTCATTCCATCCTGGTGGGATCCTCCAAAATAAATAATCTATGTTTGTAAACAGCGACTGTGTCGGGAAAATATTCAGATTTGAAGGGATTTTTGACAAAGCCCAAATCTGAACTGCTGGTGGACACTCAAAAAACACATGGTTTATTGATTCCTCCGGTTCCCCACATCTGTCACAAACGGTATCCCCTTTCAAACCTCTTCCCATTAGATTCTTCTTGACCGATATACATCCCGAGACTAATTGCCATAAGAAATGTTTCATTTTTGGTGGGCACCTTATCTTCCAGCAGTGAGCCTTCAAAGAATTCACCGAAGGGCCATACTCCTGAATGATTTGACCTCTGTCCGGATAAACCCGCTCTACTTGATATCCTGATTTAACTGTGTACTTCCCATTCAATGTAAAATGCCAACCATCCTGATCATTTTGCCCAGATTGGCTCAGTGGCAAACTTTCGATAAGTTTTGCATCCAGTGGGTCCACCAGTGTCCTTATAGCCTGCAGATTCTAGGTTCTAGATGTTGCATCAATAAGAGCATCCACCGTGAGATCTGGATAAAGAGTATGATTGTTTTTATTTGCTGGTCTCGGGCGGGTGGATGGGAGCCAATGGTCGTTCCATACAGAGATAGATGATCCTGTTCCCACCCTTTTGATTAGTCCTTTGCTAACCAGAAATCTAGCAGAGATAATACTACGCCATCCATAGGACGCCGAGTATGATCTAATTGGTTCCAAAGGCGATGCATTCCTAAAATACCTCCCCTTGAAAACTCGAGAAAACAAAGAAGTTGGTTTCTCGATTAAACGCCATAGTTGTTTCCCCAACATAGCCGTATTAAAGTCCGAGAAATCCTTGAATCCCAATCCTCCATCCTCTTTGGGTTTACACACTTTGTCCCATGATTGCCAGTGCATTCCCCTCGTATTGCCCGATGGACTCCACTAAAATTGAGCAACTGCACTTGTTAGCTTCTTGATAATCGTTTTCGGAATACGAAAGCAGGACATTACGTGATTCAGTAAGGCCGTTACCACTGATTTTATGATCACCTCTTTTCCTCCCTTAGTAAAAAATTTAAAAGTCCACCCATTTATTCTGTTATTGATACGCTCTTGGACAAAACCAAACACCTGTGTTTGGGACCTCCCAATTCTCCGGAATTCCCAAATATGATCCCATTCCTCCCAGATTTTGTATTCCCAAACAATCCCGAAGTTTCTGACGAATAGTCTCGTCAATCTTATGCCCAAACTGAATTGATGATTTATCAAAATTAATCTGCTGCCCTGACACCACTTCATATTCCTTTAGAATTCTTAAAATTGTCTGACACTCCTCCTTTTGTGCTCTGCAGAAAAAAAACTATCGTCTGCAAAGAGCAAATGAGAAATTGGTGGGCATGCCCCTGCAACCTTTATTCCTGTCAATAACTTCTCCCTTTCCGCTTTGACAATATTTGCTACGAGAGCCTCTGTGCACATGATGAACAAATAAGGGATAAAGGATCCCCTTGCCTAAACCCCCTCTATGGGATTATATTTCCTTTTGGTTGACCGTTTAAAAGAACTCTAGTATAAAAGTAGCATAAAAGTAGCATAAAAGTAGAATATATATAGCCTTCTACCTTTTAACTGTATGTTAATTTTATTGTATAGTATATAAAATAAAATTGTAAAAATTTAAAAACACATACATATGACTAGTAAATTTTATATCTTCCAAAACATTTTTTTTTTAATAAATGAACTTTTGTTGCTATTTTTTATATTTGGTTACAAATAGTAAACGTTGTATGCGAGAAAAGTATTAAATGGGAAGCCTGTGGATTAAAATCAAACACCAACCCTATTGTAATTTTAAATATTTTAATCAATCTAAGACTTTATTATTGGTTTGGTTTATAAAAACATATATTGCATATATTTAAGAACGAAAGCAACAAATTATAAATTATAATATTTTCATCAGTAATTCTGATTCACAAAATTTAATCTAAAATTGGATTTCATAAATACTTTTAGTTAATTACTTAGCAAATTATAAATGTGTAAACCAAAATAATAGAAAATCTTGTAAATATAATATTCTAGTTCTGATATTTTATAAGTAGATATTTTAGTGATTCTATTTTAATAGTATACTAGATTTTGACCCGCCCTTAAAAAGGGCTTTTTATGAAATTTATCTTAAATTCACTTATATATTTTAACTTTTTATGAAATTTATCTTAAATTCACTTATATATTTTTGATAAATTATATATTTTATTTTATTTTCAATATGACTAAATTTTAGAAGACTCTAAATAATTCTAACCTGTAATATGATTTTATTTATTTCAACCGAAGTTAAACTTATTTTACACTGATTATTTTTAATTTAAATAGAATATTTTATATCTTCAACACTCTTGTATTGAAAAATTTATTTGTGCGTTTCAAAATATTTTATATAATTTTATTAAATTTAGTATATGTGATTTAGTTTTTATTTAAATGAAACTACTTTTAAAAAGTTGAGATAATTCAGACATGTATTATGATTTTGTTGATTTAATCATTTTTTATTTCAACTTGATTTTATTTTCAGTTTTCATTTAATAAATGCTTTCAAATAATTAATAATGTGAAAGATTTTTTGGAAAAATATGGTGTAAATATTTAGGAAATAATTTTTTTAAAAAGGCTAAGAACTGAATTATATTAAATACTCTTTAATGTAATTTCAAAATAATGATTTTGATTGGTTGCAAATAATGCTGAGAAAAAGTACATACAATTTTTGTAATTACTTAAAAATTTCAGGGGCAGATTCATAAACAGTCATCTGCTTTAATAGTATAGATATGGTTCATAAAAAGATTTTTTATAATATTGGATAATGTTTTGCATCCTAAATAAATATATATACTCTTCATTGAAATATGTTTATATTTTATTATTTACATTTATTTTACCAATAATAGTTTTTAGAAACAATTATAAGTGGAGTTTGATACTAATATATCCAAACTAAAAATAAAGATAATTTATACTCCCTCTGTTTTTCAAGATGTTTTTTAGGAATTTTTTTTGTTTTAAAAAGACGTATTTTTCATATTTTCAATGTAATTTTTGTCAACTAATTATGAATAATTGTGAATCTCAAAAACATTAATTGCATTTCTTGAAATTTTATTGGTTTAGAAATATAGGAAATATAAAATAACAAAAAACTATGCACTAATAAGTAAATTTTAATATGTTTTATTAAAAAGTGTGAAAATCTCAAAACATGTATTATTTAAAAACAGATGGAGTATATTATAATACGAAAATGATATAATTTTTATAACAAAAATGTCAAAATAATATTTTTGTGAAATAGAGCAAATATATTGTAGTGGTCCGACAGAAGTACTCGTTCCACCCGGCCGACACGCAACTCCATGCACTTCAAGTCTCCACCACCAAATTTGTTAATTTATTGTTAGTGTTACTTTTGTGTTTTCATTTGCATTATTATTATTATTTGGGTCAATTTGCTTAATAATCATAGCAGCACCATATATAAAGAATATAGCCATGCATGAAAAATTGTGTCAATTTGCCACAAAATTAGACAACGCTCTCCTTCCCAGCGCGTAAGAGATAATAAATACAACGCTCAATATCATACTATACTATATTTATCCAATATATAGTATAAACAATTATTTTATAACAACCATTATGAATAGAATTTCATAATGAAAAAATAAAAAGGCTAAAAAAAATGAAGGGTTTGTAGAGAGTACACTATACTCTAAATCCAAATTATATACCCTAAACCTAAACTATATACTCAAACCATATACACTAAACCCTAAACCCAAACCATATACCCAAACACTAAATCCTAAACCCAAACCATATACCCTAAACCCAAATCTTAAACCCTAAACCCAAACCCTAAACCCAAATCATATACCATAAACCCAAACCCTTAACCATCAACCCAAACTCTGAACCCTAAACCCAAACCATATACCCTAAACCCAAACCATATACCCAAACCATATACCCTAAACTCAAACCCTAATCTTAAACCATAAACCCTAAATCCAAACATTTATCCATTTCGTGACTATGCTATACATATTATAGTATGGAATACTCGATACTCCTACAAATTTTGTGTATATGAAATTCTCTAAAATTTCTTTAGAGAGAGAGATGATGAGTGGTGAGAGTGTTGGAGAACAAAACAGTGTAACTGATCAAGGTGAGTAAGAAAAATCAGGAGGCAGAGAAAGAGATATAAATTACAAAAGAAGAGAAAAAGAAATTTATCAGACTATACTGTAATTTAAAATAGTATAGATTCAAAATTGCGATTATGAAATATTATATAAAATTTATAAAATATATGTTTGTTTAAAAATTTTCAAAACATATTATGTGTAGAAAAAAGACTTGTTTTTATTATATAAACAACAAAATTGTATAATTGTTTTTACAGAAATTGAAAGCAATTAAAAATTGAAGGGGAAACCATATTTATAAAAAAAAAAAAAAACTCATTCAAGGACAAGGACAATATGGCAAATATTACACAAATATCATAGCCATCAGCTTGTTATGGATATAGAGTTGATATTTTTTCTACTATGTATATGGCTCCAAATTTCCCTTATTATTTCTCCTACAAAATAAACTGACTAATTGATATTTTACCACGCTATTTATTTCTCAGAATAGTAAAGCACGAGATAACTTCCGAACAAGTGCAATGCGGTTCAAATAGTAACAAAAATGTATAAATAAATAAATAAATATATATATATATATATATATATATATATATATAAATTTTTGTAACTGTTGACAGCAGTACGGTGTGGAACGATTGATTACTATTCGAATTCTAAGCAGACATTTATTTATATTTTTCTGTTTTATATTGGCTCTAATCAATAACTTTATGGAATGAAAATAAACAAAAGAACTGTATGAATTGGAATAACACAGTGAATCCTTTTGCAAAAAAATAAAATAACATAGTGAATAATAATATCTAAGTAAATTTTGGTATTTGACACTAATCTTGTAGCTTGGCATAATAAATCAGTGTTCTGAAACTCCAACCTATGAAATTATTTGATTAATGATCATATTTAGATTATTTTTTCTGTCCTTGATTTTGATTGAACATTATAATCAATGAAGGTTTTTGTTTATTTTTGTTTTGGTTACAAACAGTTGTAGTCTAATGAATCAAAATTTGAATCATTTATTTTAAATCCAAGTACTTCCAAAACAGAACCTTATCACTTACGTTTTCTCCATCGTTGATAACTTATTATGAATCACGTAGAAAAGGATACTTGTTTTATTTTCTTTTAACGTAGGATAGAGAGTGGTCAAACGCCAAACCATCAAATCACATTTTTACTAAGTACAGTCGAGACTTTTAGTGGTCTTGCCTTAACGAATTAGGCCAATGTTCTTATCTATCACCGTCCTGTCCAACTTACCGTTTTTTCATATTAACAATTTCACACGCATGTTTCGTGACAAAAAAAACAATTTCACACGCATGCATATGGTTTCCAGTAGTGATCGTGGTTGGTCTGTTTTTTCTGCGATTAATGTGGTGAATGCTTTAAAACAAACAAGTTTCATAGGCGTGTCGTTTATAGAGATCCATGTAACTATATCGCTTTTAATGTCTAAAAAGGAGTATTTGAAATCAATTTGCTAATTTTTTTCCATTTTGGTTCACTATTTAAATATTGAACAAAACTTAGCTTCACCCCTTAAGATGAACTTCTACATTCACCCACCAATAAAAAATAGTTAATTGATATTTGATATCTCTTAAAAAAGGAAACCAAGTAATAAAAATTTAATGAAATACAATTATATTTTTAGATAAATAAAAACTAGTAGTAATTATAAAAAAAAATATTTTTTAAATATTGATAAAACCCGTCAGAAAATACTAAACCCTAAACCCTAAATTCTAAATACTAAACCCTAAACCCTTGGACAAATCCTATACCCTAAATTGTTAATCTTAAACCCTAAACCTTAAACCCTTAATCATAAACCATAATATTAAACCCTAAATTCTAAACACGAAACCCTAAACCCTAAACTTTTTGACAAATATTAAATCATAAACCCTTAATCCTAAACCATAAACCATTTTAGAATTTAGGATTTAAGGTTTAGTATTAGGGGTTATGATTTAGGATTTAGGGATTAGGATTTAGTTTATGATTTAAGGTTTGGTTTAAATTTGAGGGTTTAGGGTATAAGATTTGCCCAAAGGTTCAGATTTTTCCCGAGGGTTTAGGGTTTAGTATTTAGAATTTAAAGTTTATGGTTTAGAATTTAGGGTTTAGGGTTTAGTATTTTCTGACGGATTTATCAATATTAAAAAGTTATATTTTTTTATAATTGTTACTATTTTTTATTTATCTAAAAACATAATTTTATTTCATTAAATTCTTATTATTTGGTTTTTTTTAAGAGATATCAAATCTCAATTAACTAATTCCTATTGGTGGATGAATGTAGAGATTCATTTTAGGGGGTGAAGCTAAGTTTTGTTCTTAAATATTTTGGCTGCATCACCGTGTATACTAAATGCAAACTAGTAACTTTGAAAACCTATTGAAATTAGTTCTACTTTGTTACATATCAATCAACGATCTGAAAGGAAAATTATATATGTCATTTTGTAGTCTTGCTTTACGGTTTCCTCCTAGCATGCTTTAGTTTACAAAAAAAAATTGTGTTGAATTTCTTTATACAAGACACCAGACAAAATACTTATGAAACTATAAGTTTAGACTCAGATGCGTATGAATACGAGCTAATGGTACTACTTAGATTAAAAAAGGAGATTAACCTAATAATCGATTAGCTTACTCTCTTTTCGATCAAACGACGCAGAAATTGCAAACGAGTAAACATCATCTTTAACATTCCAAACACGGATATACATAGTTTGTGATATATTTTTTGAAGGAAAATGATGAGAATCTTTTGTCACTACAAAAGACTATTATATTGCTGATCTAAAATGGTATTATTAATTTATATAGCTGTAACCCATACTTTGAACGCCATTATATTATTTGGCATTTTCTAAAAATCTTCTTATCTTGCATCGAAAATCCTCATTTTATTAGCATTAGGTAACGCATGAACCCCATGAATACATGTTTCTTATACAACATCATGGTACTGATTAGGGGTGGGCACTTCGATTATTTTATCGGTTCGGTTCGGGTTTGGTTCAGTTTGGTTAATTCGATTCAATGATTTATCCAACCAAAGTAAACCATAGTTAGTTCGGTTTGGATCGGTTTCGGTTCAGTTTGAACTCAGTTCGGTTTGAATTCGGTTCGGTTTTAAAACACAAACACATGGTCATAAAATCATCGTGTTGACGATTATAAAAAAAATAAATTATCTTGACTAAATTCAATATAAAACCGAAAAAAACTTTTAGAAACACAAAACATTTATAAGAGCATAATCAAATCAAAGTTAACTATAATAAATAGAAAATTAAAAAAACATCGTTAATAATACCTCTACAAAATAAACTATGTAAACTAAATATAATGTAAAACTGAAACAAAAACTTTAACAAATTATAAACATCAAACAAAAATTAACTAAAGTAAATAGAAAACTAAAAAAAAATCCTTAATAAAATTAACAATAACTTTAGTCTTAGCATTTTAGTATATTGTATATTGCTAATATGCACATTGGTTATGGGTTCGGTTTAGTTTGGTTTGGTTCAACGTGGTTCGGTTCGGATCGGATTCGGTTCGATTGGTTCGGGTTGGAAAAATCTTAAACCTAACTATTTGATAATAGACTTCGGTTCGGTTCGAATCGGTTTCGGTTCGGTTGGTTCGGTTCGATCAGTTCGGTTCGGTTTTTTTGCCCACCCCTAGTACTGATTGAGTTTCACATATGTCGTGAATCAATCGGAAAAGACAGTTGCCCAATCGTCTTGGCTTGCTCTTCTATTTTCCTTGCAACTAATTTTGTACGTGATTATGTATGCGACTAAAGTGTTAGGTGGCATGGATTAATTCGGGGTATTAGTTAGTCGGTAGCTAATGATATTTATAGTGCTAATCAAGATCTATAATCATATTTTATAATTAGTTTCTCTCTCTTTCTCTTAAATGTTTTAATAAATAAAAGCTGATTATTTCTCTTCTTTCCATATTGGATTGGCCCCAAAATGGATTCGGCTCGTACTTCTATGTTAATCACTTTTCTATCTTCCTATTTTAGAAACAAAGGATATCACCAAAATTTCTCTTAACTCTCTAATTGCTGAATTTGCTTGTGATGACCAAAAAAATACTATTATACAAAACTCCAAATGCTTCCATCCAATAAGAAAGAGCACACACGTCGACATTAATCATTTTGATCGTCTTTTTCTTTATTATAAATTTATTCATATTAATATCTTCCGGTCCGGTCATTCAGATCTCTGTCGTCTCTTTCTCTCTCTCTATATCTATTATACACACAAACCAATCTTTAAACACTACAGAGTCTCTATCTCTCTTCTTCTTCAGCTTCTCCATGAGCTTCTATAGATAAAAGCTTGACCCATCTTTGCTTATAACTTCTTTCTTTAAGAAAAAAAGACTATTTTCTTCATCTTCTATAGGACTTTTGTTAGGTCCTCTACAAACCCTAATTTTATAATGAAGAATCAGCAAGAAGCGATGAGCAGTAATATCGAAGATTCTCTAAAATCTCTATCGTTGGATTACTTAAATCTATTAATCAACGGTCAAGCTTTCTCCGACGTCACTTTCAGCGTGGAAGGCCGTCTAGTCCACGCTCACCGTTGCATCCTGGCCGCACGTAGCCTCTTCTTCCGCAAATTCTTCTACGGATTTGATCCTTCACAAGCCGATTCAGCTGACCAAACCGGGCCAGAGGCTAGAGCAGCCGTAGTGGGAGGAGTCATACCGGTTAACTCGGTTGGTTACGAAGTGTTCTTGCTTCTACTTCAATTCTTATACAGTGGCCAAGTCTCAATCGTCCCGCATAAGCACGATCCAAGATCGAACTGTGGAGATAGAGGGTGTTGGCACACGCATTGCACTGCAGCTGTGGATCTCTCTTTAGATATCTTAGCTGCGGCTCGTTATTTTGGCGTGGAGCAGCTCGCTTTGCTTACTCAGGTTCTAATAAATTGAGAAAAGTCTATTTAGGTTATAATGATGAATGTTCTTTAAACTTGGTAATGTACTGTTTAGATTTGGTTTGGTTGAGTTAAAATTTGAATCCATATTGATGATGCACGCATAGGAGTTGTTATTGTTTTGATTTCATGTGTAACTGGCTTTAAGATTGATTGCATTGCACGTACTGCAACATCCTTTCTTCCGACAGGCAATGGACTGATATGTTTTATACCGATAAAAATTACTTAAAGATATTATATGTGTTTGTTTTCTTTTTCTTTAATGTTTTCCTTTCTTCAATATCCAAACTTTTTACTAATAAATATATCTTTGAAATTAGTAACTTTGACTAATAATAGGGATCTTATTAGCAGCCGAAAAATATAGATGTGACATGATATTTTTTGTGATTTGGATGATTTTCTATTCAGATATATGTATAGATTTAATTCGTTGATTTCGGTATTTAACTAAATTGTGCCATCAAATTTCGCTTTTAAAAGAAATATTTTTGCCTTATCTTCGGCTTTCAAAATGTTACTAGTATATCTATTTTTCCTATAATGGCGCTGCCCTATTTTCTTCATTCAGGTTTGAATACAATGAAAACTCTGGTGATGAAACATAGTTTCTTTTGAGCACTCCCTTACAATGAACATGCATAATGAAAAACAAGTAGTGGCTAGTGTCTTTGAAAATTCTCATTTTATCTTACCCTTATTCTTTCTTTCCTTAAATCACAGAAACACCTGACAAGCATGGTGGAGAAGACCTCCATTGAAGACGTGATGAAGGTGCTAATAGCTTCAAGAAAGCATGACATGCATCAATTATGGACCACTTGCTCTTACCTAGTCGCCAAATCCGGTCTTCCAACAGAGATTCTAGCCAAACATCTCCCAATCGAACTCGTAGCCAAGGTTGAGGACCTTCGTCTCAAATCTTCCATGCCTCTTCGCTCCCTGATGCCTCACCAACATGACCTAACCTCTGCTCTAGGCCTAGAGGACAAAAAGATCAGGAGGATGAGACGAGCATTGGACTCCGCAGATGTCGAGCTCGTGAAGCTAATGGTTATGGGAGAAGGACTCAATCTAGACGAGTCCCTAGCTTTGATTTACGCTGTGGAAAATTGTAGTAGAGAGGTTGTCAAGGCACTTCTTGAGCTTGGAGCAATCGATGTTAACTATCCAGCGGGTCTCACAAGGAGGACCGCACTCCACATTGCGGCTGAGATGGTCTCACCAGACATGGTGGCCGTCTTACTAGACCACCATGCTGATCCGAACGTCCAGACAGTTGATGGTATCACTCCTCTTGACATCCTTAGAACCCTAACGTCGGATTTCTTGTTTAAAGGGACAGTTCCTGGATTGACTCACGTTGAGCCTAATAAGCTTAGGCTTTGTCTAGAGCTGGTCCAGTCCGCGGCATTGGTGATGTCCCGCGAAGAAGGGAACAATAATAATAACGATAACAGCACCGTGATGTACCCTAGGTTGAAAGACGAGCACACGAGCGGAAGTAGTTTGGATTCAAGATTGGTTTATCTTAATCTTGGAGGTGAACATGGAAACCAAATGGAAGGAATGAGCCTGCATCATCATCATGACCCGCCAACAATGTATCATCATCAGCACCATCACTTCTAAGTTTTTATAGCCGATCATCTTCTAATTGAGATAATTAAGAGTTTAGACATATTTGAGATCGTATTTATTTGTTATGGTGGACATACGCGAACAATGTAAACTTTTATGTTCCATGAAGGGTGTGGGAAGGAGAGACGAGAAGAATATCAGGCCACCAACAAAATGGTCATTAGAAAAACGTATTTTTATATAAAACGAACAATTATGCTGTTGTTATTGGAAAAACTCCATGTAAGAATACATTTATATAGTTCTTATATTCTCTTTATAATTTTTTTTAATTCTACAAATTTTGTCTTATAATCTCATATCTCTTCTCAAAGTCCCTCAAATACAATTATTGACTCAACATAATTATAACAATATTATTCCAGTTTTTAGATATATAATAGCATGCTATATATAGCTATTTCAATTATCATTATATTTTAAAAGACCAGTCAAATACATATGATTCAACATCAATTTCAGTGAATTTTTGTCAAGAACTTCACGACATATATAAATTTTATTTTGTAAATCAAAATTGAACCATAAGTATTCTTTTAAACGTTATCAAAAGGTTAAACCCAAATAATTGATTCTAACAACATTTTAAAGATTGGATAATATGGTTCAATGAAAATTAAATAAAGAAATTCTCCAAAGATTTACAGTTACGGTTAAGCGTCATACTCAATCTGAAAATTAAATAATAGTAGCTCAGTATTTATAATCGAGCAATTAGCACATTAGTTAGTCTTTGGCGGGAATAGTTCTATTGGTGGAAGTTTATTTCAGGAAGAAGTTTCATGGCTAAAACGAGGTTTAACCAAATTTAAAAGTCTGCACAGTACACCAAAACTATTTTAAATAATCAGAAAATAATTGGTTATTACAAGTTACAACCCTAAATGAGGCACGAAGAACGCCTCATGCTTATCTTTTTTTTTTTTGAACAACTACGCCTCATGCTTATCTAAAGAGTCATATATACGTCTCTCTCTTGGCTAAGAGGACAATCCTTTTTTTGTCCAACCTAATCTTATTTTATTAAAACAGAAATATAACAACTTTTTCTATGTGAATTTTAAAGTTGGACCTTATGTAACTAATGCTATATTAATCTATTTATTATTAGACATGTCTTTTTATAAATAATTAATATCAATCATTATCATAATTTTTTACTTCTTACCTTATTATTATATCCACTACGTATGTTTCCTTATATTGCATATATTTTACTATAAGCTAGATACATCCACTAGCATATTATACTATAAGATAGATTATTAATAATACATCTACTAACATATAATACTATACGACATATTACTAATAATACAATATATTATCTGTATTCATTAACTTGCATCTATCAATATTAGCAATACTATGAAGACGACTAACTCTATACTTTGAACCTATAAACCATGATATACTAATTTATAACAAAAATGATATTACTGTTACAAATTAGTTTTTATAAAAATTATTTATAGCAGTAATTTGTTATATAAGATAAATTTAATCAAGTTCCAAATCTTTTTTTTTTCCTGTTCAAAAAAAAAGAAAACCTACGAATATATATCATTAAGTTAGCTAAAAATCTTCCAAATAAATAGTAAATCTCACCAAACCAAGAAAATGAATTAAAAATATAACAAAAGATATTATGTTTGAAATTTAGCTCACTGGGTCGGGTATAAATCTGTTCATTTCAGATATGAGTTCTTCCAGTTCTCAACATTTCGATCTAAGTAGGTATTTGGTTTTTTTTTGTTCGGGTCGATTTTTTTGGTTCCGATCATTCTAACTTTTTATATTATAATCTTAAATAATATACAACATATATATAAAATATGTGAATCAAAAGATAAATCCGCGCAGGCGCGCGGATCATAATCTAGTATATATTATAAGAGGACAATCCTTATATTATAAAAACCACCAGGTCCACCAAACCACCATCGTGGGCGTATTTTGACCGCACAATAATTAAATATGGGCGAATATATTGTATAACTATAATCTATCTTCATCACAAGAAAAATGAGGTTTTAACCGGGTACAACCTCTAGTTTAAATACTGTTATTCTTTAACATTAGTTTATACAAACGAATCATGTGCCCCTCCAAGCACCACCGCCCACGATTTTCTAATATATTCGAATATCCTGGTTTATGCCTACTGATTCGCATATTGGCCAAGAAGAACCCCAATTTTTTTCAAGGAAAAGACCCCATTGTTTTAAATTCTTATATTTTGGACCCCCAAATTTTTACAAAATAGACAAAATCCAGCTCTTTACTTTTTTTTTTGCCTATATATACGTCGTAACAAAGAAACACTTCTCTCTAAACATAACACTCACAAGAAAGAAGAGAAACCACTAAAAGACCAGGACATGGCCGGACTACAATACAGTTTCTTCCCTACCGACTTCTTCTACCCACGAGCTTCTCCTCCGGCTACAAGCCTCGTCGCTGCTACTCCAAATTTGAAGATAACCCAAAAGAGAGGTGATTCAATAGTGGTTGATAAAACTAGTGTGTCTAATTTGTCTCTTCTTATACGTGAAAAAACGAATACTCATCAGTCACGTTTCGATACGCAAACATGGAAGATGAAGAAGCCACTTCTGATCGAAGATGACATGTTACATTTTTGATATAACTTTGTGATCATCAAGATACAATCCTCCTTTCAGTCTTGAGTTGCTCGTTGTGCCTATACACATCAATAAGGTCATGGTCTATATTTCTATTTCTAGTATAAAGGTTTTGAGCCTCACAGATGCCAATAGGCAATACAGTTTTATTCTCATGATCTGTTTATTGTCTAGAGCTCTGATGTATACCTTTACATTTTAAGTTTTTGATAGATTGTAATAAAAAACGTATGTTCTTGCGTAGACTTCTTCTCTTGTAAACCCAACGTCCATGACTATGATGCTATTTCAATAGAAATTCAGTCCACTACTTTACTATTTATTAAATAACACTAGGACAGTGACCATCGACCATCGTTAATATTACCAGTTTGAATAAACGACAATGTTTTTGAACATTAAAATGTTTGTTTTGTTAAGCTTAATGATTTTCATTACGTGATTTTTTTGATTAATTAATAAATTCTCCATGTACAGTTGTTTTTAGATTTCGAGTTATAGCCAGATTGTTATCTTGTACTTGTACTTTTACATACAAAACAAAAACTTACACATTTTATCTGTAAAAGTTGTTGCGTAATGAATAATTTTTTAATATGATAATAAAATTCTGAATCAATGAAACAAGAGATGAGAGCAATAAAGAAGCAGAGAGGGTTGCCAATACTGTGTAACATCATTTTGTAGATGATGAATTCACTAATTTAGCGCCGGCTAAATAATTTAACGAGCCATTGAGCTTTGAATCCTTAAATTTAATATTTATATAAAGTTTGCAATAAATATTTTTATTAAAAAATATTATAAGTAAACTTTTACAAATTTTATGTTGAAAATATGTCTATGTAAAATATTCTAGAGACCCTTTTATTAATTTTAACAAAATAACTTATATTTTCTAAAAAGTTCAGGGTTTTGAATGGTGACCAAGGAATGAAGATGAACACTAAATTCCTTATTATTCCTAAAAAAATCATCATTTGCAAGGAATATTTTTTTCTTTTTCATTCCTCCTATTCTTTTTATTGAGAAATATAGAACAAAATTGTTTTTTTTGCTAGATTTGATAAAGAACAAATATTCTTTTTCATTCTTACTATTTTATTCCTATACATTTATTTTCTATTCTTTCCTATTATTCCCGAAAAAAATCACCAGCCAAAACCATATTTTAATTAAATATTATAAACTGAGGGATACGAGATCATACGTGTGATGGTTGTATCGCTTGTTCCCCATCTAAACGAGATCATACGTGTGGTGGTTGTACCGCTTGTTCGCCATCTAAACCAGCACTGAGTGACGCTTGTTCCCCATCTAAACCAGCACTGAGTGAATTCCCCAAGTAAACTCAGAAGAAAGTCCACAGCCATTAATAACTTATGATCCAGATGATAAACATATATAAGACAAAAGAGAAGAATAAGATGAGATCAATAAAAATAAAACAGCAAACAATCCAATTTCACAGCTTCATGCATAAACTCCCCTCAGAAGAAAGCATCCAAGACACAACAATAGCAAATAGCAGCCAGACTGCAAAGAAAAAAGAAATGCAATTAATTAAACACAACAAAGATTGCAAAACATATATTCAAAAAACAGAATATAAATCACATCGTATACTGGTAGCAAATATTAGAGCATCCACGGTGCCAAACCCCTTCAATCTCGATTCCCAATATGTATTTTTGATTATTTTTTGTTATTATTTTTATTTAAAAAAAAAACAAAATTAATAACTGAATTTATCGCGGATCACCATGTGTCGTGGGGTCCGTAGAACAGTCACGATACGGGTTTATCGTGGCAAACTTGCATGATACAGGTTCATGACTTTGTCTTTATTATATTCATTTTTTTTGGGATTTGTGTGTATCTACCTTTAAATTTCTTAGTACAGATGTTCTAAATACGCAATTGAAAAACCACTTGCAATAAACTAGAAATGTAAATAAAGCTTAAATAAACCTAACAATATCAGATAAAGCATTTTTAATTAGAAAATTAAAATCCATTTAATCAAATTACTTCCACAAGGAGATAATTAGATAGAAAGATAAAAACCTTGTGAACAAAACCAGAAAGCGAGACAAGATTTCTAAGCTCTAAGAATTTAGAATCATATTCAGGGCCGTCTCAATATAATTGTGGACCATGTTCAAAAATATTATCGATATATTTAATAATGTAATAAAATAGCTTTAATTATTTGTATATATATTATGTTTTTAGACATTATATACTCTAAATTTAGATGTATATTTAAAATTTTAAAATTTTCGACTATGATTTATATATTTATTAATTTATAATTTTAATGGAATCATATTATCTACGCATAATGTATTGTACCGTTTCAGTTTGGGACCATAAAAGTTTATTAATTTATATTGTTTAGTAATTTATATAGTATTAATTTATATACTTTTTCTAGTGTTCAAGAAAGCGTTAGGCGCTAAGTGAAAGGCGACTTAACGCCTAGCACCTAGAACGACTAAACAGACGCCTAAATTAGTAGTTAAGCGTTTATAAATTATAGCAATATATTAAATATATGTAATATTTTATACTTAATAATAGTAAAAACTATTATTTATATATGATAAAAATTATTATCATAAGAATATATATATTACAATATATTATTTTTTATAATTTATGAATAATAAATTATATATTATTTATTATTACAATATTGTAATTATCTAGACGGTTTAAAGAGTAATTGCCAGAGTAATTGCCACAGTCCTATAACGCCTAGCGCATAAGCGTCGCATAGACCACTTTTTAAAACACTGCTTTTTTCTATAACAAAGAAGTAATTTAACCAGAGATAAAGCCGGTATACGTTCATAGATCTAGTAGGTTAACGTTGACAAAAAGAAGTAACTACTGATTAACAAAATCAAGGAGATGCCCAATATGTATAAAGAAGGCCCAAGAAAATTAAGGCCCCACATTATAAAATATTGATTCAAATGGGAAAACAAAAAGAAAACAAACTTACTAATGAGCCAAGTAAACAACAAAAAGCTGAACCACGGCTAAAAAAACTAACAACGATTCAGACATCAATTATAATAACTTCTCCTATCCTCAAGCTGCTCTGTCTACAAGTACTGCTTCAGGTAATCAGACTCTGATCGTTTCATTAGCAGCATATCCATAAACGAAGGTCATATTTTTGTCTGTGATCATATGAGAATATCAGACTGTTTCAACTTTCAACTCAGCAACAAGACTTAACAACATCTGATGAGATTAACAAGATATAGACTGACCAGTCCTATGACGATGATGATTGAGATACTTTTGGTAGTTCCTTCTCCAAAGACAAATCATGATTAGAACCTGAAAGAAGATACTGAACATTATTCTAAAATGACTCATTTACTGTCTAGTGAGTCCAGTATGTATAAACAAATCATAAGAAACCCAATACTTTATGCCTTGCAAGTTGTACAAACCTACAAAACTTATAAGGAATAATCTAAATGTGGTTGACGGAGTAGAATTAACTGTTAACCAAATCACAGTGCCTGCCTACACAGTTATAACGCTAGAAGATTTAGTTAGACGGATTCACCTTTTTCTGAGGATGAGATGATGGAACGGTGGCATAGGATCCAGTACTGTCTCAACGGCATGTGCATCCATGGCCTTGGAGGAGGGAGATCAAGCCCCAGTTTCGATGGCATTCTGGAAAGACCGACCAGAAGGTAAATCAAAACTAAAAAGAGAGGTAGCGAGAGAGGCTAAAGATTATTCAAATTCACCTTTTCCCACTGAGGACTCCGCGAGCTGAAGTAGTCAGAGAAGAAGCTGGTATTCCTGAGAACATTGTTGTATAGTGAGGCAAAAGAATCTGTCCTGCAATATGTTTCATACAACGCTAAGTCAGCAAAAAAAAATTAAAGCATAAACACAAGTTATAACAGAGCATCCAGGTGAAAGAGTTCACCTATGCTTAAAAAATTGCTGCGAAGATTGGAAACCATTCGAAACGGATTCTTCTCAGGACTATCATTGGAGGAACTGAGGATATTCTTCTTATAGTGTTCAATTTCAAACCAAACACCACAAGGGAATCTTTGACGCCTGACAAGCCAGATCATAATCTCTGCATACGGTGTTGCATGGACGATAGATATGGCGAATTCAATCAACATACATACGGAGTTGATTGTAGTGCTTGTAATGGTGAAAAAGATGTAGAATACTGAAGTTGTTGGCAAGAGAAGCAGAAGAGGAGTGAACAGAAGAGATCCCACTACATGTTGCTTCACAGTGTAGCCATAGCTGTCCAGCCTTTGTCGTAGAGGATTCATTTTTCGTCCTCTGAAAGAACAAACAAACAATCATTCAAGACAGTGTAATGAAATGAAATGAACTTAGCTGGTTTTAATAATATAGATTTTACCTGAAAAGCCTCCACAAAGCTGCTAAAGCTTGAATCTGGTGAGAGTAGACAAGTGTGATTGCCCAGTGAAGAGCAGTTACATGAAGCGTTGCAAAAGTAATGACATCTATGACAAATGCAGCAGAAACTGTTGCACCAAAGGTGATTCCCAAGACGGCAACTGCTCTGATCAAATAAAAGATGAAAGAAGCCATGAAGACCCAGAGAGTAGACCATATTTGGATTACATTAAGAGACACCATTCCTAAAACTCCAGCCAACTCTGTGTTTAGCTTAAACCCTGCTGGGACTCCCATCAACCACACACAACCGGATCGCAGTATGTCGTTTGTAAACTCCTTTGCAAAGTGGAATAACCAGGAGCAGACAGATCCGGTGTTAAACAATAGACCTAGACCAATCAAGTTCCCCAAGACGAGATCAACAGCCATGGCTGACCACGTAGAATGTCTTTTCAACGAAGCTTTCTCTGCATCTTCCACACAGGATGTGGACCTCGTGTCATTCTCTTGAAGGAAGATCGGCCAATATAAGATCTGACAGCTGCGTACTCTGAAGTTGATCCATGTATTCTTGAGCAACCTCCTTGACGCTATAACCGCCCATGAGAAAATAGGAAAACTTGAAAGTAGATAGATTAACTGGAGAAGGCTGTAATATAGACTTGATAAAGAGCTTAAAAGCGTGGCGAGTAACCACCATGCCAAAGTAGATATCCTGGAAAGTAAGATGCAAGCAGTTAAAAACAGCTAAAAGAAGATAGAGGAAGCACTGAACAACTGAAGTAAAGTCTCACTGAGCTCGCTTACAGGTAACTAACGGAAGACTTCATTGAAGAAGTCTCCAGCTGCGTGGATAGCTTCTTATAGGTTATTTCAGCAGACGCGGTGCAATTTACGGAAAGAATCACAGCTTCCTGCTTATATAAGAATAAGATAAAAATTAGTAAAAAGTCTAGAAAGTAACAAAACAACAAAGAGAATCCTTTTTGTAAGACTACTCAACCATGTCAATCAGAGGTTGCCTCTTGTGAAGATCATCCACCCAATTGGGTTTCTTAAGAAGAGTTTTTGCCTGAGGAGAAGCATTCCAGAAGCTTAACGAGAAATGGTGAGAACCATACACAGGAGTGTCATAGACTATAACCTGACAATGTCCATGCTATACAGTCAAGTAGGGCATAGACTCAAAAAAAAAAAAAAAGAATAATACCAGAGAAAGACATCATGAACTTACATACGTGAACATCACATTGAGATACAACATCCTCATTCCAATGTATATGATGCATTCTCATCCCACGCTCCATAGAAGAATCGTGCACCATATGAATCCAGTGACTGCTCACAGAATCTTTCCTGAAACCCTCTAATAAGCCGCCATCAACCTGACGACAACCACAGCTGTATCTGCAAAGACTACCATAAGATCCATCTTCATCTGTTGCATTCTTGGGTGCGTTTCCGTTAGCAATAAGACATGTATCATAACAACCAAGAAGAGTAAAGGCGGCTTTATCCCGTAAGGTCAAAGGCATCATCTCATTTGTTTCACTGAGAATTTCCTGTTAGACATCACCAAAGAGAAAGAGAAAAAAAGGTTGTCTATCAAAATGCTAGAGACAATTGGTAGTTAATTAAAAAAAAAAATCTAAAGTAAAAGTTTTTTTACTTGGAGGCTAGATCCGCGGGATAAGGAGATATCATCAGTGATGAAGGCCACAACAACGTCGAGACAAGAAGAGGAGTGGGACACGAACCATCCAAACAAGAGACTGTGAGGAGTCGAATCATCAGTTGATGAAAGGGGCTTAGGCAACCAAATCCTACATTGTCTCTTCATTACAGCTCTCTTCTACACACAACTGCCAGATCCTCCAAACCCTACAAGATCCTAACTTTCGATCGATACTTTGGAGAAACAATCAAAAAGTCTGCGCCTTTAAGAGGGAGGGAGGAGATCTCCGGACACAGACTTGACAGGTGAAGTTATTCTTTCAATCCATTTGAATTGAGATTAGGTCACGGGTTCGACGAAACAGAAGTAAGATGCCGGAATTCAGACAGAGAGAGAAACTGTTGTGGGGTAAGAAGATGACGAAAGCAAGTGTAAAAGAGAGATCTTTTAACTAAAGCTACCAACGCCCCCCTCTCTCTGGTTCCAATGTCTATTTTCTTTCTTCTTTACATAAATGAGTATATGCACGTGGTCGTGTATCGCAAATGATTGGTTATGTGGCAAATTCATGATAAATCATATGTTATTTATTTTAAGATAAACAAATCCAATACGTTAACTTTGATTTCAAACGAACTGAAAAAAAGAAATATTTTCGTTTGTATCAGCCCTAGATCTTTAACCTCTTTTATTTTAGACATCAGAGAGAAAATCAGTGCTGTCTTGTTGCTTCTTCCTCCTACGAGCATCATCAAGCTTACTTGAGTAGGTTCCAAGCGCTTCCGTGATGGCCTTTGGCAACCAGAAGCCAGGCCGCTCAAGAAACGGTGCTCTGTCGATAACCAACGGTTCTCTCAAGGTCACATCGATCCCCTGATAAGTCCACAGCGCTAACGTTGCTTCACCTTTGAGACCAAGCGAAAACCAGCCGAGACCAGCCACTGCTACGTCGATGCTTTTCACCTCCCAGCTACTTCCTGTCACCTGAATCTCCTTCTCTTCCCAGTTTCCCAGCTCAGACGCTCTCTCCTCTCCTATCGGTGGCTATTTAACAAATAAAAAAAAAAAGGTTTTTAGTTTTATTTTTTTATGTTATGGAAACGGGTGAGAGGGTAGACTTTTAACTCACCTGCAAGCGTAAACCGGAATGGGACTTGAGTATTTCTTCTGCGTTCTCTGTTTTTCCCAGATGCAATGAAACACTGTGTGATGCCCATACTGTTATGTATATTGTTTCAACTGTAGCACGAACAAGGTCTAGCCTCACCAGGCCACCAATGTGAACAGACTGTCCTGCCTGCAACATAAAAGATTCAGCATAACCAGCTTAGTTCTTGGAACAAGAAATTCTATTTGAAGCATTTAAAACAGGTCAAGTCAATTCTTTCTTTGAACAGTTCACTTGCTTAGAGTAAGCTCTCTCTAGAGTTCTATTAGAAAAACAAAGGTTGACATCATTGTCACTATTAGTAGCAACACCTCGGTACACCCACACTTGTTAGTGTCTCTCTAGACTAGACTAATAATGTGATCAATTTGGTCAAATTTAGGTTTTAATCGAACTAAACTCAAGCAAAACGTGATTATGTTAATTAAACGAGATTTCCTTAGTTTGATAAAAATTGTGGAAAATTTGATCAAATTTTTAGTCTAGAGAAACAATTGAGGAGCTAACAATTGTGTTGAGAATTGGCGCCAATCATTAAGGTTGATAGTTGATGTCAACCAAAAAACTTTATATATAAGTAAAAGAGGGCTTACCTTGACTCTGTAAGACCGAGGTTGAAGCTCCTTCCTAATCTCCACCATTTTCCGCTCCTCTGAGTTCAACCTAAGAGACATAATGTAAGGATGCAAAAGACCAGGAGTGTCATACATCTTCGCCTTTGCAGACAATACTCCACGAATTCTCAATATCCCAAGAGTTGTTCCAGGAACCGGAGCTTCAGTGAGCCTTGTGACCTTTGCACCGTCTTTCTTCGAGAAGGCATTGATCAGAGTAGACTTCCCTGCGTTCTGAGCTCCAATAACCCACACGTTTCCTCTAGGACCAGCCAGTTCCTTGATGTAAGCTAACAGGTTCTTGATACCAAGATCTTTCCTAGCACTAACCATATACACGCCGCTCAGCTTAGGCGCTCCTCCAGCCTTGGCACGATGGCGCACCCATCTGTCCAACCGAGCTGGCGAAATCTGTGATGGGAGTAAGTCTACTTTCGTCGCAACAAGCACGAGTTTGGGAAGGTTCTTGCCAACCTTAGGATCGTTCTCAGCCTTCTGAAGCGCCTTGAACAGAGAATTAGCTGCTCGTTTGGGGAAAGAGCCATCAAAGTCCACACAATCAACAACCATGACTACAACCGTGGTGCTAGAGTTCCTACTCATTGGTTTTATAAGTCTAGTCGAGATCATCCTATCGAAATCGAAATCAGGTAAGAGATTCTCAGCGGCTTGGTTCTTTACTTGGCCGTAGTTTCTCAGAGAATGGCAACGAGCACATACCGTCACACCATCATCAGCAGCATCCTTGTCTTTCTTGGCTTCCTCTCTAGCTAACTTCTTCCTCTCTGATTTCGAAACTCGTTTCTTCTCCACCGTCTCTTCTGTTACATTACCGTATCCAACACCAGCTGGAGCAAAACCATCTAGTTCAACATCGTTTCCTTCCTCCTCCTTCTCTTCCCATTCATCTGACTCCCAGTCAAACTCATCCTCTTCACTTTCAGAGTCACTTTCCTCCAATACATTCGTGATATCATCCTCCTCCTCCCCCTCATCATCAGCGATTTCAAACCCATCAAGCTCATCTTCAGTCACCTCTTCCAAGCTCTTTGGAGCGACCTTTCTCTTCTGATAATACCCGGGCAAATCAGAATCATCATCCTGCATAAAAATCCCACAACCTGGACAAACAAGCTTCCCATACTCCTCATCTTCATCTCTACCTTCGCTCATCATGATTCCTCCTTTCTTGGGAAAGATTGTCCCTTTAACTCTCTCCACGCTTTCAACAACTTGCTCTTTCTTCACAGCTAAACACTTCACAACACATGTCTTCTTCTTCTTCTCATTCGTCTCACTCAACCCTATTGAAAAAGTTTGAGTCTTTTCCTTCAGAATTCAATCACGAAAAACGAGTTTCAACGAACAAGAGAGAAGATTACCTGAGAAAAATTGAACTTCGGGTCTGGGTATTAACCGGTTGACACGAAAGGTTGCGCCTTTGAGCTTTACTCTGCAAATATTCACTGTACTTGAAATCAAAACCACCATTTTTTTTTGTTTCTGTGTATCACTAAGCTGCTACATCCGTCGAGAGGATAATCAGAGTGAGAGAGTGAAAACGCAGCGTATTGGCTCGGTCCGAACTTGATTACTTCAGTCTTCACTGAGTCCTATCTAAACCCTACGGACAATTACTTAAACACCCTTCAAACTGCGGCTGCAATTTTCGGTTTATTGGTTTACTCGGTTTAGATATTTTCGGTTTTGGTTAATTTAGTTCGGACATTCCCACCAAATGAACCAAAAAAATTGTTTCGGTTTAGTTTTTAGATAATTTTGGTTTTAAATATTCTTCTGAAAATAACCAATTTTTAGGTTTTTATTAAATTTTGGTATAATTTTTATAAGAATCAAATAATTTCAGTTATTTTTTGTTGATTCGGTTATTTTTTTTAGTTTTGTTATTCTTTTAGTTTGGTTAATTCAGTTCAGTTATTGTTGGTTAATTTATTCACTTATTTTTATTTTTTGCAAAATTGAAAACCAACCAAAAACCAAATTATTTTTCAAAATCGACCCAACTCAATCGAACTCAAAACAGTGTCCAACCCGAAAACGGAAAATTTTGGTTTGGTTCTGTTCGGACAAGGTCTGCTACAAAACAGCTTATGCTTTTTTTGTAAGAATTGCGAGTAGCTAATACGTGGAACACGTAAAAGACTCAAACTTTAAAAACAGAGCTTGACGATAAGGTTGTGCGGAGACCCATCCCGCGGGCAAGAACCGAGCTTAAACCCCATTTGATTATTTTTTCTTGCCGGAACTCCGACGAACAAAAATGGCGGCAAAGATTATATTCGGAGGCTGTTCATGGCGGCGCTTCTCAAGAAACTTGGACAAGAGAGCAGCAACATCTCGAGTTCTTCTCTTCTCTGTTCGTTCCTCTCATTCCATGGATGACATGGACACCGTCTATAAGCAATTGGGTATCTCTCTTTCTGTCTCTCGTCTTCATCTAAAGATAGTGTCTTTGAACTGAAGCTGATGAGTCTTCAGATAAAGTTTGGAGCTTTAAGTTTTTGAAAAGTTTTTCTTTGTGTGTGAATATGCTTTAGGACTGTTTTCACTGAAGAAGAAGATAAAAGATGTTGTTCTTAAGGCAGAGATGTTAGCACCAGATGCTCTTGAGCTCGAAGAAGAGCAATGGATTAAGCAAGAAGAGACATTGCGTTACTGTGACTTATGGGATGATCCAACCAAATCAGACGAGATTTTTCTCAAGTTAGCTGCTCGTGCCAAAGCAGTTGATACTCTCAAAGACCTCAAGTACAAGGTTCTTGCTGTTTAATCTTCTTGTTTTAGTTTTCTTTTTGCAAGACGTTTAGTTTTGAATGTTTTTTGTTGATTAGGCAGAGGAAGCTAAGCTAATCATACAATTGGATGAGATGGATGCTATAGACTACAGTCTCTTTGAGCAAGCTTATGATTCATCCCTCGATGTGAGCAGATCTTTGCATCACTATGAGATGTCTAAGCTTCTTAGTGATCAGTATGACGGTGAAGGCGCATGTATGGTTATCAAATCTGGTTCTCATGACACAAAATCTCAGGTCACTTTCACCATTCTTAAACAAGCTTCCTGTCTTACTTTCTTTATGTTCTTATAACATTTTTTTTTTTTTTGAGGATTTGCAGATGTGGACAGAACAAGTTGTAAGCATGTACATCAAATGGGCAGAGAAGCTAGGCCAAAACGCAAGAGTGGCTGAGACCTTGAGGAATAGAAATGGCGTGAGTTCAGCCACAATAGAGTTTGAATTCGAGTTTGCTTATGGTTATCTCTTAGGTGAGCGAGGAGTGCACCGTCTTATCACAAGTTCTACTTCCAATGAGGTATATTATACATTATGATTCTCATAATCAAACACTCTCCATTGTAAAAGAACTAAAAAGGTGTTTTCTTTGTGATAGGTTTGTTCAGCCTCTGTAGAAATCATACCGTTATTCTTGAGAGCATCTCCTGATTTTGAAGTAAAGGATGAGGATTTGAGTGTATCATATCCTGCAGAACAGAATCATAAACTAGCTGAGCACATGGTTCGTATTCAACATCTTCCGAGTGGCATAACCGTAGAGTCTTCAGGTATTCTTGACTTGTGTAACATTTGGTTTACTGCATTGTATGCAGGTTATAATATATGATTGTTTTGATTGCAGGAGAAAGAAACCGGTTTGCTAATAGGATCAAAGCTCTAAACCGGTTAAAGGCAAAACTGCTTGTGATAGCAAAAGAACAAAAGGTTTCAGATGTGTATAAAATCAACAGCAAGAACATTGTGGAGCCATGGAGAGTAGAAGAAATCAGGAGATATGTTTCTAAAGGTCAGAAGATGGTGGTTGATTTGAAAACCGGTTTAGAGATCTTGGACCTGAATTCGGTTTTGGATGGAAACGTTGGACCGCTGCTTGGAGCTCACATTGGAATGAGAAGATCAATTGATGCCATTTAAAATTAATTGAGGCTTTTTGTTATATCACACATAATATAGTCAAGCTTTGTAAAAAAATAAAATTTAATTATATAACTAGATCATATTACACAATATAAATATTTTGTTTTTGAAAATCTAAGATTCTGGATTTATTGATTATCATGCTTTATAATTAGGGGTGGGCGTTCGGGTACCCGTTCGGGTTCGGATCGGGTATTTCGGATTTTCGGGTATTTCGGTATAGGAGTGTAATATCCATTCGGGTATTTCTTTACTTCGGGTCGGGTTCGGGTATTTTTAGTTCGGATTCGGGTATTTCGGGTCGGGTTTTCGGATATTTAGATTTTGAAAAAAAATATTAAATTTTTCATTTCTCAAGTTTTTTTTGTATTTAAAAAATATAAATTTCACTTAACTAACTTTTATTTTCTAATAACTGAATGATTAATAAATTTGAAGATAACATTTTTCAAATAAAAGATAATAAATTGATTATTATTTTTAAATTTTGGATGTAACTTTTGTTAATGCATGAAATAAAAATCTTGACATAAATTTTAAGTGAGTAAAAATTCATCTTTTTCCAATTATATGTAAATTATCTAATTTTGAAGTATGTGCATAATAAAAATAAATATTTTGAATAAAATTAAAGAAGTAAACTAGGAATATAGACCTAAATATACATATGTTCGGTTATCTTCGGATATCCATTCGGGTTCGGGTATTACCCGTTCGGGTTCGGATATCCAATCTCTCCTAATTCAATACCCGTTCGGGTATTTTGCTACTTCGGTTCGGTTTCGGTTCGGGTTTTTTCGGTCGGGTTCGGGTACGGGTTCGGGTATCGGGTAAAATGCCCACCCCTATTTATAATTGGTAAAATATATAGAGGTTTGGCAGAAATCTCTGGTATATTAGTAGAGTTTGGCAGAAACTTTAAATTATCCAGTCTCCTAGATTAGTATAACTTTAATTAGTTTACGTTGCCCATGACCAGACTAGCTAATTGGTCAGTTTGCACAATAAATTAAATGCAATTTCTTTGCTTCTGATAAAAGTTAAAACCATAATTTAATGCGATTTCTCACCATCATCCTTTCAGCAATACATAAATTTTGACTAACTCAACAACCCGTTAAAAGGGTAATAGAGAAATCTAATTTATTTATTTGACCAAAAAAAAATCTAATTTATTGTTTACCAAAAAATTAAACAGGCATTTTAAGTATTTTGGATTTAATAGTATAACCTTTTTAGCCAGATTTGATGGCCATTCATTAGTACACCACCTCCCAGATTTTCCTAAGCAGATTTTGAAATATGTTGACATATGTAATCTAAAACTTCCTCAAAATCAGTTTTAGTTTTTACAAAATTAATGTAACAAACTAAAATATTTATAAAAGATCTCATAAAAAATTAGCAATTATTTAAACATATGATTTTTGTGTTTTTGTTTCTATAATTTTAAACAATATTTTCTGTCAGCTTTAATTAATTTTGGAGTATAATTTATGTAGAAAAAGACAAGGTTTATATTTATACTACAATGAAATTAATTTGTATTTTCCATGTAAATAAAAGAGATTTATTAGTGTATTTGTTGATATTATTATAGGAAGGAAGAAAGGCCAACTGTCAAAACGGCTTTCGTCTCCAAATTTGTCTCCTTTAAAACTCTCTGTTTTCAGTTTCAACTTCGTCTCCCTCCTCCCCTCTCACCATCTCTATATACACACTCCCTCCCTCCTATGGATTCATAATGTAACAATCTTCTTCTTCTTCCTTCACATCCTCACATCACATGGCGGGCCTGTTCTACTCCTCCTCAAGACCCACTTCTTCGTCTTCTTCATCATCATCCTCTTACTCGCGTCTGTTATTGCTGGTGACCCTTCTCCCTCTCTCCCTCGCCTGTTTCGCCTTCGTCCTCCAATGGCGCGGCGGACTCGACGACCCCGTTACCCACTGGTCCACGGATCATCTCGAGTTCCCCGGAATGGCCTCCACCACCCGCGAGAAACAACAACAACGCTCCTCCTCGCGTCGTTCGGATTCTGGCTGCGTCGATCTTCTGGGTCAGAGCCGTTCGCCTTCCTTTCCTTATTTCCGTGACTGGACTTTCGATTACCACTCCGATCTGAATCCTAAGGTTGGGTGATCTAATAATCTGGGAGGGGTTTTCCTGATTCCATGTTTGAATTGCTATGATCTGATTGTGATTTTTTTCTTCTTCTAATCTGGGGTTCATGAGATTGGTTGAAAGATTGTGACTTTCTGAGAATTTACGTTTTTTTTTAGATATGTATAACGACAAGCACTTCTGCTGGGTTAGAGCAAACACTGCCATGGCTGTTCTACCACAAAGTTATCGGTGTTTCAACGTTTTATCTATTTGTTGAAGGGAAGGCTGCTTCCCCTAACGTGTCTCGAGTTTTGGAGAGCATACCAGTAATAGAGCTATTTTACCCCCTGATCCTTTTGCTTTTGTTTTTCTTAATCTTCCTTTTGGCCAATGAGATTTGTTGTTGCAGGGTGTTAAAGTTATACACAGGACCAAAGAGTTAGAAGAGCAGCAGTCTAAAAGGTACTTATGGTGTGAGCCTTTGTTGATTATCACACAAGGGAGTTTCTTCAAGTGTAGAGAAGTTCTGACTTCCCCCATGGATTAGCATCAATTTTTTTGTGTAGAAAAGATTAGTAATGGATATGCTCTGCTTGCATTGTGATTGATTTACAGTCGGATATGGAACGAGACTTGGTTGGCGAGCTTCTTTTACAAACCGTGCAACTATGAGTTATTCGTGAAACAATCTTTGAACATGGAGATGGCTATCAAAATGGCTCAGGTATCTTCTTATTACATTTTACCCATATAGTTGAATTACGTCATAACGTGGTAATATATATCTGTTATCCTGGTGTGTGTTTAGGATTCTGGTATGGAGTGGATAATTCATCTTGACACCGACGAGCTCATACACCCTTCTGGAGCCACCTATGAATATTCTTTAAGGAAATTGCTTGGAAATATCTCTGCAGATGTGGATGCAGTTATCTTTCCAAACTATGTGAGAGTCTTACAGAAGATGAGGATCTTCTATCTTTATACTGAATATATAATGCCTTCTTGATTCTAGATTTCATCTTTGTTTCAGGAGAGCAGCGTTGAGCGAGATGATATTAAAGAACCGTTTAGTGAGGTACATAACATTTATCATCATCTTATATATGTTTACTTGCTTCCTAGTAACCATCTGAAGATTGGTTACCTGATACCACATTTCTATTGTAGGTGTCAATGTTCAAGAAGAACTATGACCATCTTCCGAGGGATGTTTACTTTGGGAACTATAAAGAGGCCACTCGTGGGAATCCAAACTACTTCCTAACCTATGGAAATGGAAAAGCGGCTGCTCGTGTTCAGAACAATCTTCGTCCCAATGGTGCTCATAGATGGCACAACTACAGGAAGAGTCCAAAGTATGGTCTTTTCTCTTTGGCTTAGACAACTTGGTCTATCATTTGACTCTTTGTTGTTATTCGCATCATTTCTGACAGGGAGATCAAACTAGAAGAAGCGGCAATTCTGCACTACACTTATCCCAAATTTTCAGATCTTACTTCAAGACGTGATCGTTGTGGTTGCAAGCCCACCAAGGTGGATGTTAAGAGATGTTTCATGTTGGAGTTTGACAGAGCCGTGAGTGGGGGAATCGACACCTTTTTTCTTGTTTACTGTTCTGAAGCATACAAGTGACAGCTCTTTGGTAATCATTTTTGTGCAGGCATTTATCATTGCTTCAACCGCAAGCTCAGAGGAAATGCTCCAATGGTATCAATGTTATAGTCCACTACTATTGATTCATTCTTTCAATTGTATAACAAGCTTAACTGATACAGGTACAGAGAGCACGTTGTGTGGACAGACGATGCATTGAAGCTGAAACTCCTTAGGAAGGGAATCCTGACTCGCATTTATGCCCCCATGGTAAAGAAGTAACCACAAACCCCAAACCTTGCTTCTTAATTTGACATGATTCATGCTCACAGGTTATAATCCAAGAGTTAAGAGAGGCAGGTGTGTTCAGCTCGGTGGTAAACTCAGCTCACATGTCTTTGAACAACTCTTCAACCGTAAGCATAAGCCGAGAATCATCTCAGGTGAATGGTAGGAGGAGAGTGTTGGAAGCCCATCTTGATCTTGATAGTGAATCTCAAGCATCAGCCGTACCACCACAATCGCCTCCAGGCTTGGAAGCAACCCAGATAGAACAGCCAATCTGAATAGATATTTTTATTCATAAAGAGAGTGATTTTCGCAAGGTTTTGAAACATGAGCTGCTGGTGTACATTTCGGAAAAGTTTGTTTCCCAATAGGTTGGTTATACACACAGATGAATAGGAGGAAATAGAAGGATAGCAGGCTTTTCTATTCTACTATGTAATATGCAGGATACTTGATTCTATATTACTTCTAATACAAAGTCAATCACCTTTTCTTATCCAACTGACTCATGTCTTATGGGTTCTGTGTTAATCAGCTGATGTTTGAATCCGTAAGTTTGCAGATTCTTTCATGTTGTTGCTCCTGCTCTCACCCCCCAGATGAAACGTTATCAGTCTAATCCTCCTTTCTGCATAACGTCCTAGGACTTTAATAACATCTCCAATTATGGGATAAAATATAGAGTTAGGCTATTAATCAATTTCACTAGTAATAAATGGAGTTGGGTTCGAGATGCTCTAATAAGCAGCAGTCAGAAGAAAAGAAAAGTTTGGACCTTTCTTAACAATTCAGATTTTCTTTTGGGGTGAAACTGAAAATTTTCTTTAAACTCTGAATACGGTGTCGTATCGGCAACTCTAGTGACGCGTGCGGTGGTTCGAAAGCTACAGACTTTCAGCTTTAGCGAAAAGAGTCGAGAAATCCTCCAACGGATCCGCCATGACAGCTCGCAAGAGAACCACCTCCTCAGCGACTAACTCAGACAACCCGCCTTCTTCTGTGACGACGGAGCATAAACCCAAACCCAACGTCGCTTCCCCTGAAGATTTCCGTCTCGCGCCGCCGAAACTGGGCGTGATCTTCGTGATCTCTTCGCTTCTCTGTTCGCTGTACCTCTACCTTCTCTATTTCCACTACAATGTCGACGATGAGCTCAAGCGTCCGATCCTCATCAACGCTGGGCTTAGCTTGGTGGGGTTCTTCGTCACGCTCAAGTTGATTCCGGTGGCTGCTAGATATGTTCTGAGGCGTAACATGTTTGGCTTTGATATCAATAAACGAGGCACTCCTCAAGGTCATGTTAAAGTGTAAGTCTTTTTAGATTTTGTCTCTTTTACTTATGTTTAGGTTTCAACTTAAGTGTATTTAGTGTTCTATGGAAGTTTTTTGATCTATGTAACATCTGAGTTCTGCTTGTGTGGTGGGGATTAAAGAGTATTGGTGTGGTGAGTTTCCCCCATTTCTTACTTTGTGTTTATCTTTTTGTATAGGCCTGAGTCGTTGGGAATCGTTGTGGGTATTGTCTTCTTGATTGTGGCCATCATATTTCAGTTCTTTAACTTCACTGAAGATTCGTTGGTAAGTGTGCTGATCTCAAAAGCTACAAGCTTGATTGTTTATCTCTTTTGGCTGAATAATGAGTCAGTGGTTAAGCAAAGCTCATGTGATAACTGTTGAATGTGAACTATGAAGTTAGTAGCTTTTGGTTCATTTATTGCTTTGAAGACACATTTTGTAACAATATGGCTTAATGACTATGTTGCAGTGGCTTGTGGAGTACAATGCAGCACTGGCATCTATTTGTTTCATGATATTGCTTGGGTTTGTAGATGACGTCCTTGATGTGCCTTGGAGAGTGTAGGTGCACTTCTTTATTCTCTTTCATTATTAAGTTCATGCGTGAACTTTGTTCACATTATTAGTTACATATGCAGGAAGCTTCTCCTGCCATCTTTTGCAACCCTTCCACTCCTGATGGCTTATGCTGGACATACAACTATCGTTATACCAAAACCTCTTGTTTCTTATGTTGGCTTGGAAATACTTGATCTAGGTACACTTCTTCTTCTTGTTACAACAAACTGTGCAGCAACTATCTTCAAATTGATTTCCTTGATTGTATATTTATTGTGGCAGGTCGGATATATAAGTTATATATGGCTCTACTGGCAGTCTTTTGCACTAACTCTATAAACATTCACGCTGGTCTGAATGGCCTTGAGATCGGTCAAACCGTAGTTATTGCAGCTGCTGTAAGTTCTGCAGTCAAGATTCTTCATTCTTAAGTGAAAATATGATGCATCTCAGTTACTTGTAGATCTTGATACACAACGTTATGCAAATTGGAGCATCTGTGGATTCTGAACTTCGTCAAGCTCATGCATTCTCTATATATCTTACTCAGCCATTGATGGCAACATCCTTGGCGATGCTTGCTTTCAACTGGTAATACTTTCAAATCTTTTCTCTGGAATACTTTAAAAAAAACTAATGGTTACTCTTACCACATTGATGTCCTCTCTTTCATGTTTTTAGGTATCCTTCTGCAGTTTTTGTTGGAGACACTTACACAGTCTTTGCAGGAATGACTATGGCAGTTGTTGGCATTCTTGGTCACTTCAGGTGTATTTCTCAGCTATACAGACCTTGTTTCTCTCTTCTCAGTTTCATCATTTGTTGTTTTGCACCTAACTGAAGTGTGAAGCCTGAAACTAACTAACTAACTAACTCCATCTTCTGGAAACTCTCCTTTGCAGTGAAACCCTCCTAATCTTTTTTCTTCCGCAAGTGTTGAACTTTCTTTTGTCGCTTCCGCAGGTTTGGTTGCATTTCTCCCTCTTACACTTTCTTTTTACTTTTTAAGTTTCTTGTTAAGCATCTAACTTGCTAGTGTGTAACTCTTTAGCTTGCTGGCATCGTGAAATGTCCACGGCATCGTCTCCCCAAGTAAGCTTATTCTTTTCCCATGATGTTACATAAAAGCACAGCCGACAACACATGAGTACATGACTCGTCCTCCTCTCTCTTTTGAACCAGGTTTGATCCTGCTACGGGATTACTAACGGGAACAAAAGATGGGACACTCGTCAACGTCTACTTGAGGATTTTTGGTAGAAAATCAGAAAAGTCTCTTTGCATTCATCTTCTTGTTTTCCAGGTAAAACTTGTTAAAGCCCATTTACAGCGTATCTCTAAATACAAGTTGGCTTGTTGAGAGAGAGAGAGAGATTTAAAATTTTGGGTTTTGTGTTTATGTTGCAGGCCCTAGCTTGCGCCTTCTGTTTCCTGCTTCGGCATTTTCTTGCTGGTTGGTACAAATAAAAACTCTGCAAAATCTTCAAACGGCTACTCGTATCATCTCTTCCTTCAAGAATCACACATACAGAACAGAACTTAGTTTTGTAATAGTTTTACCGAATTATTTCACTAAAATATATTTTTACCGTATTGTCTGCATGGTGGTCACATAGAGCCTTTCTCTATATAGTTTCTTGAGGATTTCTCTTCTTGCCATCTCCAGTCACTTCCAGGGCTGGCACTGTTCATATCCTAGATGGAGATATTTTGTTGAGAGAAATGTGTTTAATTTGTCTAGCTACTGTTTTTATTGCAAATTATCTTCTAGACTAAATGTGGTAAGAATTATGATAACCATAAAAATATTTTAGGCATCTAAATATTTCCAAATAGTGGATTCATGCACACCCCACTATAAAAAGTGTTAATCACATGTCAATCATGTGATAATTATATATGGTAAGATGATTTTCGTTACTAATAATTCAAAGTTCTGTCATTTATCCTAATAGCCAAATGAAGTTCTTTTGGGGGTCGATGTCAGTTCTGGAATGTCATTTTATTGCATCTCTATCCCTTACTTCTTTAAGGATATTAGTTGAAATTGTTATCATTATTATTTTATTAGTTGAAATTAACATTATACTTAGGCTGTCTACTAGGAAGAAACAACCCCCAGAACTTCTCAAGCTCAGGAGGACCCTTCTGATTCTCATCAAACATAGCGAATATATAAGTCTCTATAGCTTTCCCTGGCCTTCTCGGAGTTCCACTCTTCACATGTTGTATCAAATTATTAACGTAAGTCATAGCATTCTCCACGCTAGTCCCTGCTCCTCCCTGCGTTGGCCAACCGCTCTCAGACACCACGATCTCCAACGATCCTCCTCCTGATTTCTCCAACGCTGCGTAGACCGAGTCAAGCTGGGCGTCGAAGAGGTTTAGGTAAGAGTACTGGCCGTCAGTGACTGGAGGGGTCGGTTTGAAGAGAGCGTACTCTAGAGGGATGTTCCTCATGTCGTCCTTGTAGCTGAAGTAAGGGTAGCTATTCAAAAGCAGGGGATATCGCTTGCTCGCCAAGAAACCTATCACCGGTTGGAGGAAGTTGATGTAATCATCTCTGAATCTTCCGTGCGACGGAGGGTACGTGTCCATGGTGGCTCCCATGTCTATGGCCGTCGACACCTTGATCCTCAGGCCTGCTCTAGAAACCGCATTATCGATGTTTTTCATGGCCTGGAAGAGAGCCCTCGCGGCTGGCTCCGAGGGTTCCACCTCGTTTCCGACCGTGATGTACCTGAACCTGACACCGTTGTAGCTCTTGACGTTGTTTTGGACCCACGTGTCGGCCTCGGCTTGGCTGGAGGCGATGCGTACGAGGTCTGTTTTGGGAACGTCGAGGATGAGCTCGATGTTTGAGTTGCGGAGAGCGTTGAGAGTCTCGTGGTCAGGGTCGTAAATCCGCATCCTCTTGATGTTACGCTGCTTGTAAAGAGACACAACGTCTGATGGATTTGGGCGGGGATTGCCTAACCTCCCGTAGCATACTCCGATTTGTGCAGCTGTATCATTAGTAATAGAATTGCATCAAATATGTGATATTATATAACATAATCAATATGGTCGGTCATACGAGATGATTGGTGGATGTTACATAAGCTTAAAAGATTTACACGTGGTGTCGAAAAAGGAAGCCATTATTAGAAGGCTGAGAAGAACCAGCAACATTAGTGATGAGAATGATATCCTTGATTCAGACATTTTCATGAAATAAACGTGAAGATATGATTTTTATGTTATACTTTGAACCGTACCACTGTGCAACCGATTTATAGTGCGAATCTGGGGTTCAAGTCAAGTCATTGGATGAAGTTAGTACCATTAACAAGATTTCCTAAAATCTATATATGCTTTGAAAAGTCTACGAATATGTGAATTTTCTGCCAAAGCAGCTTTTAACAGAGTCAAACTAACTTAGAGTGACTGAATTGTTAAATGAATAAATGGTATCAATTGCCCAAAACAATTTTGTATTCGGTTTTCAGAGTCCAAAATTTAAATCATTCTTGTGTTTTTTTCTTGGGGTACTAGCTAGGTCGAATCATGGTATTATTAGGTAGGTATTATTAGTCATTTATACGTCAAACAGGCGTCGACTGTTAATTAAATTGTATCTTTACATAATTTACGTTATTAGACTTAAGACTCACTAGCCAACAACAGTAGTATTCTAGATTTTTATGGCAATGAATTATGATAACCATGCAAATAGTTAAAACATTAAATTTCTAAATATTTCCAAATAATAAATCCATGCACACACCTACCAATAGAAAGTGATGCGATGAGGAATTTGATTTTGGTATATCATGGCACAAACCATTAAGCGCACGTCAACCATTTTGACTTATAACTATACATCCTTACGTCATTAGACAAACTAGCCAACATCAATTATGGTAAGATGATTTTCGTTACTAATAATTCCTCTAATCATCATTCAAAGTTCTGTCGTTTACGGTTTATCTAACAGCCAAAGAAAGTTCTTTTGGGATCGATTTCAGTTCTGGACAACGAAAATAGACGCATGGTGGCTTTGGTTAGGCTTGTGTTACGTCCAACGTTTGTTTTATCTAAGATTTATAAGTTTTGTTTTACTATGAACGAAAAATATCATAGTTATATATATTGTAGATTTTAAAACCACTGCCACTATATTTACTACAGAAACATAAGTAAAACATAGCTTAAGGCTCAATATTCTTTATTGTTACAACAAGTTCCCACTTTTTAGTACTCAAATAATAGATAAATAGCAGTTCATTGCATCAATATCCCTTGCTTCTTCAAGATGTGCCTTCAAGCATAGATGAAATTAACATTATACTTAGGCTGTTGACTAGGAAGAAACATCCCCCAGAACTTCTCGAGCCCCGGAGGACCCTTCTTATTCTCATCGAACATAGCGAATATATAAGTCTCTATAACATTCCCTCGCTTTCTCGGAGTTCCAGTAGTACTCACATGTTGTATCAAATTATTAACATAAGTCATCGCATTTTGTACACTAGCCCCGGGTCCTCCCTCCGTGGGCCAACCACTCTCCGACACCACAATCTCCAAAAATCCGCCACCTGATTTCTCCAATGCTGCGTAGACTGCGTCAAGATTGGCGTCAAAGAGGTTTTGGTAACCGTACTGGTCGTCATCGACTACATTGGATTGTGAAGTGAACAGAGCGTACTCTAGAGGGATTGTGTCAATGTTTTCCTTGTAGCTGAAGTAAGGTAGTTATTCAAGAGCAGAGGATATTGCTTGCTCGCCAAGAAATCTATCACCGGTTGGAGAAAGTTCTTGTACTCATCCGTGAATCTTCCTTGCGAGGGAGGATAAGTGTTTGTGGTGGCTCCCATGTCTATAGCCGCCGACACCTTGATACCAAGGCCTGCTCTAGAAACCGCTTTATCGATGTTCTGCATTGCCTGAAAGAGAATCCTCCCAGCTGGCTCCGAAGGTTTCACCTCGTTTCCGACCGTGATGTACCTGAATCTGACACCTTCGTAGTTCTTGACGTTGTCCCGGACCCACGTGTCGGCCTCAGCTTGGCTGGAGGCGACACATTCGAGGTCTGTTTTGGGAACGTCGAGGATGAGCTCGATGTCAGAGTTGCGGAGAGCGTTGAGTGCCTCTGGGTCTGGAGCGTAAAGCAGCATCCGCTGGATGTTTCTCTGCTTGTAAAGAGCCACAACGTCCGAAGGATTTGGTCGGGGGTCGCCTAACATCCCGTAGCATACTCCGATTTGTCCAGTTAATCATTAGTGATAAAATTGCATCAAATAATGTAATTAATATTTATATAACATAGTCAATATGGTCTTAGATGATTAGTGGGTTTGAGTTCAAGTTCTAATAGTTACATAAGCTTAAATGATGATTCAACCTGTGGTGTCGAAGAATGAAGCCATTAAAAGGCTGAGAAGAACCAGCGCCATTGGTGATGAGGATAATATCCTTGATTCAGACATTTTCATGAAAATAAATGTAAGATATGACTTTTATGTTATACTTTGAACCGTACCATTGTGCACCTAATTTATAGTGCGAGTATGGGGTTCAAGTCGGTCAATAGATGAAATATCATTAACAAATACTATTTCTCTAGATCTATGCTTTGAAAAGTCTCCGAATATTAGTTTTTTGCACAAGTAGCTTTCAGTATGGTCAAAGTAGCTAGAGAGACTTAAGTGTTACGTTGGATCAATCGCCCAAAACAAAATTGTATTCGGTTTTCAGAATACTCAAATTTAAATCATTCTTGTGTTTTTCTTTGGATACTAGCTAGGTCGGCTCACGGTAGGAATGTATGCGAATCGAATATACATTGGAAGTATTCAGAATACTCAAATTTAAATCATTCTTGTGTTTTTCTTTGGATACTAGCTAGGTCGGCTCATGGTAGGAATGTATACTAATCGAATATACATTGGAACTATTGGTGATCCGATCCATTTTATCCAATTCAAGTCATCCAAAACACACATGTATTGAACATGTTTTAGCACACGTCAGATAAATCAAAGCTAATTATATGTTTCATGAGTTTTTAGCTCAATTGTGTTGTTCATCCAAGTATTGTTTGTAAGTGCAATTGAAAAAATTCATGTATATATTGTAGAAATTAAACCACTCTCATTATATTTTTCTTTCTCACTCTCATTATATTATAGAAACGGATAGAGGAAAACATAGTCTAGGCTCATTATTCCTTTATTACAACAAGTTCCCACTTTCTTATTACTAAATACAGAAAAAGCTCCCAAATAATAGATAAATAGCATTTTATTGCATCACTAGCTCTTCAACAAGTATCTTCAAGATATTAGTTGAAATTAACATCATACTTAGGCTGTTGATTAGGAAGAAACAACCCCCAAAACTTCTCAAGCTCAGGAGGACCCTTCTGATTCTCATCGAACATAGCGAATATATAAGTCTCTATAGCTTTCCCTGGCTTTCGCGGAGTTCCACTCTTCACATGCTGTATCAAATTATTAACATAAGTCATAGCATTCTCCACACTAGTCCCTTCTCCTCCCTCTGTGGGCCAACCGCTCTCAGACACCACGATTTCCAACGATCCTCTGTTTGATTTCTCCAATGCTGCGTAGACCGCGTCAAGATTGGCGTCGAAGAGGTTTGTGTAAGAGTACGGGTCATCATTGACTACAGGGGTCGGTTTAAACAAAGCGTACTCAAGAGGGATGGTGTCCATGTTGTCCTTGTAGCTGAAGTAAGGGTAGTTATTCAAGAGCAGAGGAGATTGCTTGCTTACCAAGAAATCTATCACCGGTTGGAGAAAGTTCTTGTACTCATCCGTGAATCTTCCGTGCGACGGAGGGTACGTGTCCGTGGTGGCTCCCATGTCTATAGCCGTCGACACCTTGATCCCCAGCCCTGCTCCAGAAACCGCGTTATCGATGTTCTGCATGGCCCGGAAGAGAACACTTCCAGCTGCCTCCGAGGGTTTCACCTCATTTCCGACCGTGATGTACCTGAATCTGACACCTTCGTAGTTCTTGACGTTGTCCTGTACCCACGTGTCAGCTTCCCCTTGGCTGGAGGCGACACGTTCGAGGTCTGTTTTGGGAACGTCGAGGATGAGCTCGATGTCAGAGTTGCGGAGAGCGGTGAGAGCCTCTGGGTCTGGAGCGTAAAGTCGCATCCGCTGGATGTTTCTCTGCTTGTAAAGAGCCACAACGTCCGATGGATTTGGTCGGGGGTCGCCTAACATCCCGTAGCATACTCCGACTTGCGCAGCTAATCATTAGTAATAAAATTGAATCAATGTAATATCATGTAATATAATCAATAGGGTCATGTGAGATAATTTATTAATTAACGCTACATAAGCTCAAAAGATGAATATACCTGTGGTGTCGAAGAAGGAAGCCATTACAAGGCTGAGAAGAACAAGCAACATCGGTGATAAGGATAAGATCCTTGATTCAGACATTTTTATGAAACAATGTAAGAAAAGTTAAGATATAGAATTTATATTATATTTTGAATCGTAACATTATGCGATCATTTATAGTGCGAGGTTGGGGTTCAAGTCAGACAATGGATGGAAATACCATTAACAAATATTTCTGAAGATCTATGCTTGGAAAAGTCTATGAATATGAGTTAATTTTCTGCACAAGTAGCTTTCAGTATGGTCAAAGTAGCTAGGGCGACTGAAGTGTTACGTTGGATCAATCGCCCAAAACAAAATTGTATTCGGTTTTCAGAATACTCAAATTAAAATCACTGTTGTGTTATTAGTCGTGCATCTTACGTTAATCACGTCAATCGCGCCGACCGTTAACTAAATTCTTAGCAAAAAACTAAATTGTGTCATTACGTCTAGGGGTGGCTATATCCAATTTTCCGATTTTTTCGTTCGGAAAATTATGATTGCATATTCTACAGATATCTACAGTATATTTCATCCATTTTATCCAATACAAATAAATTTAGAAAAAACCATAAAAATTTATCTTTAGCATAATATTAAACATAAGATAATGATTAGTGAAACTATATGTTTCAGAAAACTTTTTAAAAATTAATTAAGTGTTCTTATAAAACATTAAGTTTTAGAAGAATTATAGCTTTTATAAAGAATTTATATTCATTTATTAATTTAATACTTCTATAAATAATTTTATAAATAAAACTAATAAAATGTATGTTAAAATAATAGTTATATAAAATTATGCATTTAAATTTATATATTTAATTGTACATATACATATATTTGTATAAAAATCTGAGTGAATCAGATATCCGACTCTGAAATTTTTAGTATTTGTGATTTACTTCGATTTTAATAGATATTTATTTTTAATATTTATTTTGTTTCGAAAACTTACGGAGATCTAGATTTTTGGATCAAATTGAAGTGAATAAAGAATCGATCAAAATTAACAGATAAAATGCCAAACCTAGTTACGTCATCAGACTATAGACTCACTAGCTAACATCTGTTATGGTTAGACCCAGAGTCACCGTAGTAGACCCAAAGTCACCGTGAAACAAGTTATAATCTAAAGTCTACAGTCTATACTTTGCTATCATTTAACGTAGAGAAGAAAAGTAAGAAAACCACATGTTACATAATATCTACTAAGATTTGGCTAATTGCGACATGTGGAATTCTATAAAACACGGGTGTGTGCATATTCATACATATGTAAGAATGTGGTTTCAATAAAATTGTGTCGGTCGTTGTGGTTACTGTTTTGTGGTCGTCAAAGCAGCTTAGCTTAATGACAATGGACCGGACGAGTCAAAAATGACTTTTGTTGTCGGTTAGTCTTGGCTTGGGGGGCATACCTAACTGTATTGCGCTGTTCGTCGTTGATCATTAAAATTTAGAAGAAAGAGTCTTTCATTATTTTCGCTCCAATTTTCACTCCAACGACTGAGTATCAGTTATGCTTATTAATTTAGTTTTACACCTAAGTTTTTAACTTCTCATGTTTCACTAAAATGAATTGAATTTTTACATTACGTGCCTTTTGCTTGACACTCGCGCTATGTTTTGATTTTATAACTTTGGAAAGAAATAAGCCCAACAAAGAAGACTAACCCGAGCCCACTTAAAATTGAACCGAAATCTAAGCATAAACCAGCTAAACCGAAGAATTAACAACAATTCACGAAGATAATTTAAATATATTCCCAAAAAAAAATCATATACAAAAAAATCGAAACTGAATTGAGAAATATTAAAATAAGAACAAAAAAAACAAAACTTAACTGGTCTTCTGATGATTTTTTTGATGATATACAGTAGTTTTAATTAAAAAACCGGAATTCAAACCAACTTAAACCGTATCAAATCGACGATACCAAAAGACAAACCAGAAAAGTCCTAACAAAATAATAAATCCAAACGATAACCAACTTCATCTTAACCGTTCGATTTTTTCAAAACTCAATGGACGGTCACGATTGCCTGATCACCATCGTCTCCATTTCAACAAAGAGAAAGTCCTTAAACGCCGGCTGAATCAAAAATCAACCACTTCCTCTCTCGTGTTGTTGACCACTCCTCCACTTTGCAGTCTCAGATCTCGAAAATGGCAGCGAAAATCTCTCAGCTTGCTTGTCTCTCCTCCACCCATCGCCAATTCCGAATCCAGAACCGATCGTTTCCGGGACTTAGGTTCCGTCCGGAGGTAAAAACTTCGCATGAAAAGGACAGAGGTTTCTTAATTGCTGTCAAAATAAGTTAGGAGCTTGATTGATTTTTAGTCTGTCTTAGAAATAATCTTATCGCTGTGTGATTTGAAGTACTTTGTTTGGGAAAACTGATAGTGGCTAATACGCTTAGAATGGTGCCGGCCAGTCTTTTGTAGTTAGAAGCGTCGATGGGAACAGCTCAGAAACAACACCAGCTTCTTCTCTGAGCTATACAGCTGAGGTTTCTAAACCTTTCGTTGTGAAAACATCCAACTCCACAGCGGATGAATCTGCTACTGGTAAAGAGATTACCACAGAGCCGGTAGAGGAACATGTTGCCTCAACACAGCCTCAAAGAGCAGCAAAGATCCATGACTTCTGTTTTGGCATTCCTTATGGTACTTTTGTAACTCTCTCTCTCTCTCTCTCTGAAAATTTAATTCCAAATCTTAGCGTTACTGAGCTGCTTGTTAAAGTTCTTAAAGCAAGTCATTCACTTTCCATATCTGAGTAGTTTTGTGCTTGAAACTTTGTCAGGTGGTCTGGTTATGAGTGGAGGTTTGCTTGGATTTGCGTTTTCAAGAAATCTTACAAGCTTAAGTACTGGGGTCCTCTATGGCGGTGGCCTTCTTGCTCTTAGTACATTGAGCTTGAAGATTTGGCGACAGGGAAAATCTAGTTTCCCTTACATACTAGGTCAAGCAGGTAATCTTCATCTCTTAACCAATATCATTAATATGTCCACATGAATTATCTAAATTTTTTTTGTTATCTATGGAAGCTTTTGTGTTTACACAATTCTTTTGACACCCTGAATTTGCAGTGCTTTCAGCTGTTGTCTTCTGGAAGAACTTCACAGCTTACTCTATGGTAATTCATTGTCTTTGTGATCATCCTGATTGTTTAATTTTGCTTTGCTTGACTTCAACTGCTTCTACTTATACAGACTAAGAAGCTGTTTCCTGCCGGGCTATTTGCTGTTGTCAGGTGAGAAGATCTTTTGCAATACACAAGAGTCTGATGTATCTATGTTTATTGGCTTCATGTAACCTTGTGCTTTTCATTGCAGTGCTGCCATGTTGTGTTTCTACTCCTATGTGGTGCTCTCTGGAGGAAACCCACCTCCAAAGAAACTGAAACCATCTGCTAGTCCTTCATACTGAAGAAACTTCTCATAGGTTTAGATTATAACACAAAATTCTTCTCTCTTTTGATGTGTTATGGTGTGATGTAATCTTATACTTTTGAGAGGCAAGACAACAAACAACTATGACATGTTCTTTCCAGTGTCATTATTTGAAATTTTGTTTACTCACTTATGTTGGCTTAGTCACAAATCAAAAACCTTACAACGGTTTGATTGTAAAATAAACTTCAGGAGATTAAACAAAAGGTTACAATCTGTTTATAGAAAATTAAGCAATATTCTGAATCCAATATTAAAACGAACTTCTGCAAAGATGACCATGTGTGTAGGCATGATTCAAAGGTCAAAAACAAATGATTCCAGACAAAACAAACTGATGATTATCAAGGAATGGGTCTAAGGATAGACAGAGTCGACAGCAAAATTGTGATTAACGAGCTGCTTGCCCCTGTGAGTGTTCTAAGAGCTGAGTCACTAACTTGTAAGTCCGTCCTGACAAGGCTTTGGTGTGGTTAATCAACTGCTCATGCCTGCATTACGTGGGAAACGAGTTTAGATTGTAGATTTTTCAGACATAAGGGACTACTAAAAGATGGTATTCTTCTTACACGTTGGGCTGAGTAGGCTCCATGATTACGGTTCCTGACTCGGAATCAATCTTGGCATCGAGCTTTGAGGTGCGGATAAGGTTCACAATCCATCTCTCTGCCTCTTCATAGTTCAGATTCAATTTCTCAGCAAGTACCCTGACATGGCCATGATATCTCAATATAAATACAAAGTTGCACTACAAGACCACACAAATTCTTCTTGCCATCATCAAAAGCAGCCAGGTTTGTGGAATTTTGATGCACAAGGAATAAAGAGAACTTACCCCATGTCAATTCTCTGATGAATTCTGCAATAGGTTTCGAAGATAAAGAGGCGGGCATTTTCAAGAAACTCATCTCTCAGTGGAACAGTTGAAAAGTTTCCATTCTCTACTCGCTTTCCAAGGAATGGATCATTCACAATGACCTACATCATAGTAGCATGTCAGACTTTTGATTATATAATCCTGCACAATTTCAAAAAAATACAAAATAGTACAAGTGAAAGGCTTTACCTCTTCACACTCTTTCATCTTCTTTTGAGCCCCATCGAAGTCATAATTGACAAACACACATGCCAAGAACTCCACAATAGGATCTTTGTAGGAGTAGTGCTCCTGTTGAATGACCTTAATGAACTCTTTCAGTTGAGGCCTTTTCCTTTTGTTGACAACGAAAGCAGTTGCCAAGTAACGTAGCAAGTGTGGAGCACTCGTTTGTATGGCATTCAGATACCTAAAAATTTAAAGTAATATTAGTATGCATACATAAACGCAATAATGGATGCACACAAAAGCAATCTTGCATGTCAAATTTAGCTAAAGCTAACTTAGATGCAAAAGAAAAGAAACAAAGGTGAAAGCATAGATAAGGTTTCAATGTTACTTTGCTACTATATAAACCTGTATTGAGGAATAACGAGGGTTGAACTTACTTGTCTTGGTTAAAAAGATCAATGATTTGAGTCCTTCCGTTATCATGGTTGAAAAAGATATAGAGACCCCAATGCATCAACCAAATCCTGTTCTGCACTTGGTTTAACGGTGACGCAAAACTCTGAAAAGGGCAATGCTAATTAGTATATATACTCACATAAGGCTAGAAGAGTCCAATAAATCAGACCTTTGAGTCGATAATATCTTTAACACGGTTAAGCTCTTCAAATGCAATGTCCCAGTTCTGCATTAATATCTCAGATGCAAGCTTTCCCCACAAAGCGCTCAGACTCCTCTCAAGGTTAGAGCAAAGAGTCCTGTACTGGTAAAGGTAATCAGCAGCACCAGAATAGTTACCACACTCAAACTGAAACTTGGCGTACTGATACAACGCCTCAATCTGGTCCGGACCAATCTGATTTAAAAAAAAACATCACATAACAAACAACAAGAACTGAGTTCCTCAATACCAAACACCAAATGCAAATCAGACAACTTTTTGTGCACAAATCAGACAACTTTTTGATGCAAATCAGACAACCAAAACAAGAGCTGAATTTCTCAATACCAAATGCAAATCAGACATCTTCTTGTTGCATAAATCAGAAAACTTTATCAGACAAAACACACAAACCTGGTAACGTTCCTTAAGCATCTGGAGATTATACTGCTTATCAGCCCTAAGTTCCTGAACCGCAGCAGGGTTCAAAAGGAAAGTCACGAGCGGTGCAGCAGCCTCCTCCAGAGACTTGAGCCTCGCCACAACCTCAGCTCTCCTCTCCACCATATCTACCACCACCACAAGAGATTCATCAACATCAAACAAACCAATCTAAAAGACGCAGACTTTTAACAGGCATTATTATTATTATACCTTGGGGAGCGTCTTCGGTGTGGTAGAGACTCTTGTGAATGTCCATGGCGTAATCAACCATGTTGGTCTTGTTCAAAAGCTCGATCTTGAACTTGAGGATCTGCTCATCAGGGTAAAGCTGACGCTCCTGAAGGAACTCGAGTATGGGGAACACCAGGTGCCTATCTAGGTTAGGGGCTACTCGAGGTGTCAGGTCATAGTTCTCTTTGATTTCCGCCATCGTCGTCATCTTCGTCGAGCTCTCAAGACGGTAGAGAGATGAAGTTTTGGAGACGACCAGGAAAGTATATTGAAACTAGGGTTACATACTTTCAATATTTATATATTTGCCCCTACACTTCTTATATATATTCTTATTTGCCCATATACTGCTAATAGATACTTATCTGCCCCCCCATATATTACTTTTTATTAAAACGGTATCGTTTTCTTCTCGATGGATCTTTATCGTCTCCGTCGTTATCAAACCGGCCGGTATATCGGAGGGGGTTTTTTGAATTAAAAGAAGAAAAAAATGATTTATGTGGAGGAGGGCGCACGGTAAGAAGCTTTCATGGAACAGCGTATGTTAGCATTCCACTAACTCGCGCATCTCATCTTTTACCTTTCTTCTCTCTATCATTACTGAGATTAGGGTTCCTCCTCGAGGCCAACTCTTCTCATTATATCTCTCTCGGCGGCGATTGTCTCGCATCTTTTAAAGTTTTTTTTATCACTCTCCGAAAAATTCGACGCCAGTGTCTTTCTCTTCCCTTCTCTCATGGATCCTTCGAGACGGCAATTGAAGGACTCGCGTTACGCCAATCTCTTCGATCTCGAGGTCTGTACGGTCTCAAAGTTTCTTTCTTTCCTCTGTTTCCCTTTTGATTCAAACACTATATGATGATGATCATGTGGCACTGATGAGAATGTAGTTTTTGGTGATTGCGAAATTTTGTGCTAAAAAAAAGTTTAAATCTTTGCAGCCGTTGATGAACTTCAGGATCCCGAGACATGAAGATGAGACTGATTACTATGGGAGTAGTAGCCAGGATGAAACTAGAGGCAATCAAGGTACTAACTAACTTTATTAGGTTTTATATGTTTGGCACTTTTGATTAATTTTTTTGTAATCTGTGTTTGACTGTTTGGTGGTGATGAAAGGTGGGTTAGTAGCAAACTACGGCAACGGTGTTAAACCGGGGATGTATTCGAGTGCCAAGAAGAGAAAGCGGTGGACAGAGGTTGATGATGATGTAGAGGATGGTGATGATCATCACTACAGTCGACATGTTACCGAGGAGCATTACAGAGCAATGCTTGGGGAGCATGTGCAAAGATTCAAAAGTAGGTCCAGGGAGTCTCGAGGGAATCACGCACCTCTGTTGGGTGTTCCGGTGCGTAATAAGAGCAATGCGGGCGTTAACAGAAGTAGGAACGATCACCACAGGAGATTCTATGACGTTGACACCTCCTCGAATTTTGCTGCTGATGGGATTCCACAAAGGCGTGGAAGCTATCGTGAATCCTCCAATATTACCCCCAAGTATGTTGTTCATATTAACCACTGAGGAAACTCTGTGTTGAGTTTCTTGGATTGACGTATCTAATTTTGCAGAATTGCATATGAGCCTTCGTATTTGGATATTGGGGAAGGTGTTGTCTACAAAATCCCTCCAAGTTATGACAAGCTGGTGGCGTCATTAAACTTACCAAGCTTTTCGGATATTCATGTGGACGATTTCTACTTGAAAGGAGCTCTGGATCTGAGATCATTAGCTGAGCTGATGGCTAGGGATAAAAGGTCTGGAGCTAGAAGCCGTAATGGAATGGGTGAGCCTCGACCTCAGTATGATTCTCTTCAAGCTAGAGTGAAGGCCTTGTCAGCTTCAAACTCCAGCCCTAACTTCAGCCTCAAGGTGTCAGAAGAGGCAATGAATTCTGTCATCCCAGAAGGAGCTGCTGGAACTACTGCGCGGACAATCCTATCAGAGGGTGGAGTCTTGCAGGTCCATTACGTCAAGGTTCTAGAGAAGGGGGATACATATGAGGTTTGGATCCTGTGGCAGTAAATTTCATAATTTTGTATTATTCTTCCCGCCTCTGTCAACAGTATATGTTTTTCCTTTTATTGTTGTTCAGATTGTTCAACGAAGTCTGCCCAAGAAGCTGAAGGTAAAGAATGATCCTGCAGTAATTGAAAAGGCAGAAAGGGACAAGATTAGAAAAGTTTGGATCAACATTGTCAGAAGAGATATACCAAAACACCATAGAGTTTTCACAACGTTTCATCGGAAACAATCAATTGATGCCAAAAGGTTTGCAGATGGTTGCCAACGAGAGGTAATTGAATTTGACTCTCATATTATGGCTTTACCTACTCATTTAAATTGTAAACTGTCATTCTCTTGCATTTCATCTTAGAGTAAGTTCTCATTTGCTGTTACTTTGAGTTCACAGGTGAGGATGAAGGTGGCCAGATCATTCAAACTGCCAAGGAGTGCACCAATTCGCACCAGGAAGATATCCAGAGACATGCTGCTATTCTGGAAGCGCTATGACAAGCAGATGGTACATTTTTTATTCTCCATATACTCTGTAGTACGCTTACAGACTGCTATCTAGATCTGATTACACATTCTGCTAACTAGATCTGATTACACAGTTTGCTGCCAAATTTATTTTATCATACATGCTTTGTTTGCCCTTTTTCATGGATGAGGACTTAAACAGTACTCACAACTCTATAAACTTGGCTATAGAAAGGGATGTAGTGATGCTATAAAGAATTGATTTCGAATGTTACTATGTCATTCTTGTGCTGGAGTTCGTTTGTATGGTGCACTTGAATTAATTTCACTATGTTGACAGGCCGAAGAGAGGAAAAAACAGGAAAAGGAAGCGGCAGAGGCATTAAAACGTGAACAGGAGCTTCGAGAGGCACAAAGGCAGCAACAGAGGCTTAATTTTCTTATTAAACAGACTGAACTTTACAGTCACTTCATGCAAAACAAAACCGATGCAATGCCTTCCGAACCCCTGCCGATAGGAGATGAAAATCTGGCTGACAAAGTAATCCTGGAACCTTCAGCAGCAAAACTTTCTGAGGTGGAGGATCCTGAAGTTGCTAAAATGAAGGAAGATGCCCTGAAGGCTGCTCGAGAGGCAGTGTCAAAGCAGAGAAAAATAACAGATGCATTTGACACTGAATATATGAAGCTACAGCAACCTTCTGACATGGAAGGACCATCAATTGATGTCTCAGTCTCGGGCTCGGGCAATATAGACTTACATAACCCGTGAGTTTGTGTACTTGTTACCTCATTTTATCTTCATGATTTTAGAATGCTAAGCCAATTAATTCTCTCTACATGCAGATCTACAATGCCTGTCACATCAACAGTTCAGACTCCAGAAATGTTTAAAGGAACTCTAAAGGAATACCAAATGAAAGGCCTTCAGTGGCTAGTGAATTGTTATGAGCAGGTTCTCTCAACTTCATCTACATTTATTATTTCTTGTGGACTTTATAGAGGAATGGGTTACTAAGATTGTTATTTATATGTTCCAGGGTTTGAATGGCATTCTTGCGGATGAAATGGGCTTGGGTAAGACTATTCAAGCTATGGCGTTCTTGGCACATTTGGCTGAGGTAAATTAACTCTTTGTCATTTTTATCCTTTGTGGTTTATCTATTTTAAAACTCCTTCATCCTCTCACACAGGAAAAAAACATTTGGGGTCCATTTCTTGTTGTTGCCCCTGCTTCTGTTCTTAACAATTGGGCTGATGAGATTAGTCGTTTCTGTCCTGACTTGAAAACTCTTCCGTATTGGGGAGGGTTACAAGAACGGACAATTTTACGAAAGAATATCAATCCCAAGCGTATGTACCGAAGGTAACGCCTGTGTGATATTTTTTTAAGGTTATAATGATTTGTGTTTGACCTCTGCTTATTCTCTCATAGGCTTCGCAATCAATATATCTTCTTTGCTATTTTCTGAAGTTACTCTGTTTACTCCCCCACTTTTTCAGGGATGCTGGTTTTCATATTTTAATTACCAGCTATCAGCTATTAGTAACTGATGAAAAGTATTTTCGCCGGGTGAAGTGGCAGTATATGGTACTAGATGAGGCCCAAGCAATCAAAAGTTCCACAAGGTTCTTACCTTTCCCTCGAGTCAGTTGAATCAGGGTTGCTTGTTTTCGCAATGATCATCTTATTCCATTCCACTCTTTAGTTTTCTTTTTACCCCGTTGTACGTTCCTGAACATGAGAATGTTACTTTTGTTTGAATTAGCTTGTAGATCTCTTGAATGCTTAATTCTTATGCAAGTTCATTTTCCCTTTTTGTTTGACAGTATAAGATGGAAGACCCTGCTTAGTTTCAACTGTCGGAACCGATTGCTTCTGACTGGTACTCCAATTCAGAATAACATGGCGGAGTTATGGGCCTTGCTGCACTTCATCATGCCAATGGTGTTTGACAGCCATGAACAATTTAATGAGTGGTTCTCAAAAGGGTATGTACTATTTTCTTGTTTGATGGTCATGTAAAAGTTTGTACTGAACAATATAGGAAATTGTTTATGATACATGATCCGTATTGATTAACAGAATCGAGAATCATGCTGAACATGGAGGCACTTTAAACGAGCACCAGCTTAACAGACTGGTGAGATTTCACTTCAAGTTCTTTTTGTTTCTGTCTGCTTCTTTTTTTTGTTTGCTAGGGTCCTTGAATAGATTCTTGCACTATGGTTCCGCTTTCATTACTATCCTTTCCATCTTTATTCCTGTCGAGAATTTAAGAAAGACGACACTCATGTGTATGCATATGTCATAAACGGAAAGCTTCTGCGTTCTTGTTTCTAACTGGCAGCCTTTTATTCCTTCCTTTGCCTTTAATCTAGTTACTCACATTTTCCTTATTTTCCGAAACAGCATGCAATATTAAAGCCATTCATGCTGCGACGTGTCAAAAAGGATGTGGTTTCTGAGCTAACTACAAAGACGGAAGTTACAGTACACTGCAAGCTCAGTTCTCGACAACAAGCTTTCTATCAGGCTATCAAGAACAAAATTTCTCTGGCTGAGTTGTTTGACAGCAACCGTGGGCATTTTAATGAAAAGAAAATATTGAATCTGATGAATATCGTCATTCAACTTAGAAAGGCAAGCTCTCTTGTCCCCTGCGTTCTCATATACATTATTCAACATGAAGTTGTATCTATCTCTCAAACTACATATGTGCAACACTGTGGCTAATGGTAAAAATATTTTTCTGCAAGTCAGGTTTGCAACCATCCAGAGTTGTTCGAAAGGAATGAAGGGAGCTCGTATCTCTACTTTGGAGTGATGTCCAATTCCCTTTTACCCCCTCCCTTTGGTGAGCTAGAGGATGTACACTATTCTGGTGGTCAAAATCCCATAACATACAAGGTGAAGTTCAATACCTTATATAAAGTTCCAAGGTCGACAATATCTTGTAGTATCTGACTGCATCCTGACGTTGGTTTCTATCTTTCAATTCTCTTTCAGATACCTAAACTACTAGAGAAAGAAATGCTCCAAAACTCTGAAACGTTTTGCTCTTCTATCGGGAAGGGCTTATCAAGAGAATCCTTTCTGAAGCATTTTAATATATTTTCACCAGAGTATATTCATAGGTCAACACTCCCATCTGATGGTAGCGTAGATCAAGCAGTTAGTGGAAGTGGAGCATTTGGCTTTTCCCGTTTGATGGATTTATCACCATCAGAAGTTGGGTATCTGGCTTTGTGTTCCGTCATGGAAAGGCTATTATTCTCTATACTGAAATGGGAGCGGCAATTCTTGGATGAAATAGTAGACTCTTTTATGGAATTCACAGATGATGATCTTAGTGGAGATAACATCACAAGAGTTAAAACCAGAGCTGTCACAAGAATGTTGTTGATGCCATCAAAAGTTGAAACGAGTTTGCTGAAAGGGAAAGTCAGCACAGGCCCTACCTGTCACTCATTTGAATCTCTAGTGATCTCTCATCAGGATAGGCTACTTTCAAATATCAAACTCCTACACTCTGCGTATACGTTTATCCCCAAAGCCAGAGCTCCACCGGTATGTTTTCTTTGGCTTCTGAAGTTACAAAACACTAACATGGGTAGTTTCCTTACCAAGTCTTCTCAGCTATGTTTTTGAACTTTTATTTTTCAGGTAAGCGTTCATTGCTCGGACAGAAACTCTGCATACAGAATTACAGAGGAAATGCACCAACCATGGCTGAAGAGACTATTAATCGGATTTGCACGAACCTCTGAAGCTAATGGGCCAAGGAAGCCGAGCAGCCTTCCACATCCTTTAATCCAAGAAATTGACTCAGAACTTCCAGTTGTGCAACCTGCGCTTCAACTGACGCACAGAATATTTGGTTCTTGCCCTCCAATGCAAAGTTTTGACCCTGCAAAGTTGCTCACGGTAGTTTCTTCTCTTTTGCATCTTCTTTTTTACTATGAGCTCTTTGTTTCTTACCACAAAAATTGGATCCTAGGACTCTGGGAAGCTGCAGACACTTGATATATTATTGAAGCGGCTTAGAGCTGGAAATCACAGGGTGCTCCTCTTTGCACAAATGACAAAGATGCTGAATATTCTCGAGGTTAATACAAATGAATATATGCTTTTACGTCTAACGTCGACATAAGCACCTTTTGATTTACATTTCCGATTTAATTTTGTATGCAGGATTACATGAACTATAGAAAGTACAAGTACCTCAGGCTTGATGGATCCTCCACCATCATGGATCGCCGAGATATGGTTAGGGATTTTCAGCAAAGGTAGGAATAAACTCTCACATGCCTTATTCTTTTTAACCAGTGAAGCTTGCTGTGCACAAGTGTAAAACCCTATTAATGGTCTGCAGGAGCGATATTTTTGTGTTCTTGCTGAGCACTAGAGCTGGAGGACTTGGTATCAACTTGACTGCTGCTGACACAGTCATATTCTATGAAAGTGATTGGAATCCCACCTTGGATTTACAAGCTATGGACAGAGCTCATCGTCTTGGTCAAACAAAAGATGTAATTGATTCTCTCTGTTTTTATTCTGTGCATTGATCACCAATTCTTTTTTTTTTTTTTTCAATTTATAATCAAAACTTCATGCTGCTAGTGAATAAGCATCTGCTGATGGGATTTGATTATTTTCTTTCTAGCCTGACTTCTTCTGAAAACCCTCTCTTTTTATAGGTTACTGTTTATCGGCTCATCTGCAAGGAAACAGTGGAAGAGAAAATATTGCACAGAGCCAGTCAGAAAAATACAGTTCAACAGCTTGTAATGACAGGAGGTCATGTACAGGGTGACGATGTTTTTGGAACTGCGGATGTGGTATCGTTGCTTATGGATGATGCAGAGGCAGCACAACTAGAGCAGAAATTCAGAGAACTACCGTTACAGGTAGGGAGAGGACAGCATTGTAGTCACCTCTAAGTAGTTCGCAGTTCATAGTTAAAAAAAATAAGGAGGTAACTCGAAATGAATTCTAAATTCAGGCACGCCTAACTTCGTTTTGTCTTTACAGGTAAAGGACAGGCAGAAGAAAAAACAGCCAATGAAACGAATCAGAATAGATGCTGAAGGAGATGCAGCTTTGGAAGAGTTGGATGATGCTCCCGAACGTCAGGATAATGGGGAGGAACCTGATCAAGAACCGGAAAATACAAAACCTAGTAACAAAAAGGTATATATATGCCTTCTTTCGCCTTTCTCATAACCTAGTGTTTGTTTCCATCTTATGATCTCTTGTCCACAGCAAATAAAAAGAATGATAACACTATGAGTTTGGTCTACTTATTGAGCCTGCCTTGGTGCTAGTTTGATACCCTTCTAGCTTGAGTATATTACTAAATGACGTGTGATTTGCAGAGGAAAGCTGCGTCAACTCCGAGAGCTAGAGTTCCTCAGAAAGCAAAGGAAGAAGAGAATGGTGAAGGAGATGATACTCCTCTTCAGCCTCAGAGAACAAAAAGAGTAAAGAGACAAACAAAAAGCATAAACGAGTCTCTTGAACCTGTCTTCTCTGCATCAGTTACTCCAACAAATGGAGAATTCAACCCAAGTAGCTCTAATGCAGATGGTTAAAGCTTTTAATAGATATTAACTCCATGCAGATTTTAGTAAACTTGGTTCCTAGCTTTTGAACTAATTGTACAGATTTTAATAAGTTTTACTCTTTAACCCTACATCGATCTAATGGTATGTACATTTATAAATATTATTTTCGATTTATAGTTTGAGAACGTCTCCGACTTATCTTTATATTTGACTCTCTAATATCTTTTTTTTTGTCAAGACTCTAGGGGGTGTATTCAATTAAGAGTTTGAAGTGATTTGTATTAAAATTATAAATCTACTGTTATTCAAACGTGGATTTTAAAAAACACTTTAAAATCTAGTGTTATTGAACTTGACATTTTATAAAACACTCTGAAATCCACTGTTATTGAACAAAACTTAAGTTAGAGATTTTAGAGTGCTTTAAATGTTTCTAGAGTGTTTGAGGTGATTTTTTTAGTTATAAAAACAAAAATACAAATCCCACTGTTTTAGATGAGATTTCAAAGTGTTTTAACAAAAATTACACTAAATCCTCTAATTCTCCTACAATCATCTAAAAACTCATTAAAAATCAAATCACTTCAAATTTCGGATTCAATACACCCCCTAAGAGCATGTTTATAGGCATATCTTAGACCTTATCTTAGTATTAAATATCATTAAAAGAATTAAAATAAAGAAAGAAGCAAGATAACATGTTTCTTAATTAAGATGTTTTTAACACATATCTTAGTGACATGTGTCACTATGTTATTTGAAGATGTTTAATTTAATAAATAAATTTTACCTTTTAAAAAAAACTAGATTTTGATCCGCGCTTTTGAAGCGCGGAATATTTTACGATGAAAAATTTCACTAATAATTTAACAAATATTTTGGTTATTTTTAAAGAGTGTGTATTTAAAATATTTTTGCATTTAAATCAGTATTTTTAAATTCAACCCGATTGTGATTATACCGGTTAATCCGGAGATCTGACAATTCAATTTATGTTTTTAAAATATTCATATTAAAAAATTACTAAAACCCGAGACTAACCGATTGAACTGATGGATGGCCGATATGTAATCTAATTGGATTTAAATTGTAATAGTTTCATAATTTTCAATCTTATAATCGAAATTTTAAAGTTCATTATTTTGCAATTTATGAAATTATGACGTTTCTACAAAATTTTAAAGAGAAAATGATAGATATAAAATAACTAAAATTAATTATTGTATTATTTGGAAACATTGATAATAGTATAAAAAATATATTGTTTGGAAACATTGATAGTAGTATAAAGAAATAAGTATATTGTTTGGAAACATGGATAGTAGTATAAAGAAAAGAACATTAGTGACTTAATGTATGTTTAACTATAAAGTATAAAGGTGTATTTAATTTAAAAACTTACAAAATAAATATTAGGTCCAACAGAATGTTTCTGTTTTAATAAGATAGATTGTTTAATTTACATTTAATATCTTTAAGTGTTAAGAACTTTAATTAAAGAAACTACCTATAAATGATAATAGTTAAGTGTATCTTAATAATGTATCTTAGCTTAATGATAATAATTAAAAAAACATTAAAACCCACTTAAAATATAATTAGTGTATCTACCTATAAACATGCTCTAATATCATTTATAACGGAATAGGCATAAGAAACTGTGCAGCTAGCATTTAAGCAATGTCTGTTGATGATCTAGAGGATATAGTGTAATTTGCTATTTTCCTCTACATCAATATGAATATAAAAGAAGAGAAATTTACTATGAAGACCCTAGAATTTCTTTTATCACAAATATGGCACTCAAAGGTCAAAATGACCAAAATGATTAATTGAAAAAAACAAAAATAAATACTTTGTGAGAAGCAAAAAAAAAAAAGAAGCAATGAATAGGTAGGTAACATTCTATTAGATTGGACTCCTCTTCTCTTAGAATGCTCATTGGATGCTGTGAATCAAGAAAGAAATTCAGTTGCAAATGCACGTTCAAAGTTTGCAATAGACGGGGTTCATAATTTATCTCACATATATAAACGCAGGCATGTAGAGAAACCACCTCCACTCAATTTTCTAATTTTGTCTCTAAGTCAGTTTCTCTAAACTTTCCTCGCACGAATTTTTACAAAAACTACTTCCAGGCGAATATAAAAGTTCTACTCTCGTTTCCATGCAGATGGTCGTCATCTTGTATCTCGATTCTAGTTGTTAGGTAAGTTTCTTCTCGATCATCCACATATGACTTTTCAACTAGGTCAATTTCTTCTAGCATCTTCGTGTGCAAGTGTTCTTTTCTCGTATTTGTCTGATCAGTCTTATTCTCCATGTTGAATGATATTTTTTAGATTGATACTTTGGTAGATACAATTTAATATCCTTCCAAGTGTTTATCAGTATCAGCTCACCAAAGAATGCTCTATACATATCCGTTTTGTTTGTTCGTCTCCGTTTGCGTCTACCTGTATATTTGACAGACATTTCAGTAGAGTTCCGTTCAAAGAACCAACATCTGAGGAAAGCATGCATGAATTCTCTTCTATGCTTAATCGAGACGTTGTGCAGAGGAAAGCTGCTTCAACTCCGAAATCCAGAGTTACTCAGAAAGCAAAGGAAGAAGAGAATGGTGAAGGAGATGATACTCCTCTTCAGCCTCAGCCCTCAGAGAACAAAAAGGTTAAAGAGACAAACAAAGAGCATAAACGAGTCTCTTGAACCTGTCTTCAAGTAGCTCTAATGTAGATGCTGACTAATCCTAAGATGGTTTAAAAGCTTTAATATATATAACTTCAGGCAGGTTTTAGTAAAAACTTGGTTCCTAGCTTTTGAGCTAAGTGTACAGATTTTAATAAATAAGTTTTACTCTTTTAACCCTACATCGATCTAATGGTATGTACATTTATAAATATTAATGGCGATTTATAGATTGAGAACATCTCCGACTTATCTTCATATTTGACTCTAATATCTTTTTTTGTCAAGAAAACTCTAATATCATTTATAGACGAAATAGGCATAAGAAACTGTGCAGCTAGCAGTTAAGCAATGTCTATTTGCTGATCCAGAGGAAGAGAACATAGTTTAGTCCATATTTAAAGTAAATGTTTGCTATTTTCCTCTTGAGCAATATGATAACAGAAATGGCTATCACTGTGTAGATCCTGTTATGAGGTTAGCTGAGGTTTCAGCTGGGTTTGGTTAGCTATTTAAGCAGCTTCATCTTTGTTTTTATATAATTCTTATTAGTGCTTTGATATGACCCTTGAGTTATCAGTTATCATTTTCACTTGGCTGGTATCCGTCAATCATCTTGTCTTATGTTGGTGTCCACTTTCACCTTGCCTGCACGGTGTTACTTTCTGCTCTAAGTTCCTGATGAAATTGTTGTTCAGCCATAGATTTCTGATGCCCGTCTTAACTGGGAAATACATTGGGTTTTACACACATTTGTTAGATTTAACAAGGTATTGATTAGCTGCATTTAGCTTGAGAAGCGAGTCTGTAATAAGTTCATCATCTTGATTGTCTCGGTGTGATTGATCCTTAATTATTTATTCCCTGGCTTAAAGCAAGAAGGTTATGCATGCACAGTATGTGATGAAAGCTTTCATGTCTTGCTGGAGTGGGGTTTCTAGAGCTTTACTGAATGCTATCCTGAGCTTTTGTAACCAACCAAAGGATTAACAAAAATTATTCTCTCACTTTCCTCTTCATCTTGATTTCCAAAAGAGACATTGAAAATCAACGATCCAGATAACAAGACAACGATGCAGAAGATACATTTATTGGCACACAAAGACGAAGAAAGAAACTCAAAACCAGAATAAAAACCCCCGGCAACGCATGGCGTGTTAGATTTTTTACATATTGAAATCAGATCACTATCATGGAGAATAAAGAAACAAAATTCAAATATAGGACGTAGCAAGCATACCAAGAAACTGGGTCATGCAGAGTCAGATGGACCAGAAGGAAGCAGCTCGTATCCATCGTGATGACTGTTGGACTCAACCGGGATGAATTTTAGACCAACGGCTAGAATCATGCTTATGGAACCAATCAAAATGCAGAGAAGCCAATGTTGCCAGCTCAAAGGAACAGTGCTTGCAAATGCTCCAAGGAACTCAACAATAATCACTTGGAACCCAACTGTTGCAGTCATCACAGCAACAAACACCCAGCTGTTGAACATTCCTTTAAACACGTTTATCTTCTCTATCTCTCGGCTGTTCACCTCGTTAAACACCTGTTTTAGCAGCAAACGCATTTTAGTCTTCTTATTTTCTGAAACACCTTTTTGTAGTGAATGCTGTTATTTGTTTTACCTGGCAAAAGACGAAGGAGTTAAAGATGATGGTGTTGAGAACGGCTGTTGAATCTGGACCCTCGAGGTTGAGGATTTGTTTGCCAGAAAAGTTAAGAATGCCGAGGACGATTAACTGATAAATGCTTTGACCAATGATGTTTCTCCACATGGCTCTGGTGATGAAGCTTGCGGTTCTACCGATTGGTTGACGTTTCATTAAGCCTTCGTTTGGAGGTTCGGTTGCTAGTGCTAATGCACCGAGTGTGTCCATGATCATGTTGACCCAAAGCAACTGCACCGCGGTGAGTGGTGCAGATCCTAAAAGCAAAGAGACAAAGTTTATGATCAGAGCAACAATCATTAAGTGAAGTTGAGTGTGTGTTTGGTTTTACTTACCTGTAATGCAAGCAGATACAAAGTTGATGATCAGGGCAACAACATTAACAGTTAGCTGGAACTGAACGAATTTCTGGATGTTGATGTACACAGCACGTCCCCATCTCGCCACATTCACTATCGTTGCAAAGTTGTCGTCCATTATGATTACATCAGCATTCTCTTTCGCAACCTGGTGTATGGAACATTCAATAGTTATCGATTTGCCAATGATAAAATAATCAGTAACAGGGAAGAACCAAAGGCTATAACTAACCTCTGTTCCAGCTATTCCCATGGCAAGTCCAATGTCAGACTCATGCAATGCAGGAGCATCATTTGTTCCATCTCCAGTCACCGCAACTACCTCTCCAATTTTCCTCAAATTATTGACTAGTGTATGTTTGTCCAACGGTAAAGACCGAGCCATCACCTGAATTTAGAGAGGAGAGATTTTTCTAAAAAATGCTAATAAACATTTAAAGAGAGAGATGAGAGGATGAATGATTCATTCTACTAATCTAAATCAGAACCTGGATTTTGGGTAAAATGGCTCTCATTTCATGTGGAGGCAAATCACGGAACGTTGAACCTTCAATAGCTACACCTCCTGCAGTAAGAATTCCACATTCCTTTGCAATAGCTTTGGCCGTGCTTAGGTTGTCACCAGTTACCATACGAACAGTGATTCCAGCATTTTGGCAAGTTTGAACGGCTTCTCTAACACCGGGACGAACTGGATCCTTGATTCCAACAACTGCAACTAATGTGTAGCCACCATCAGGAAGATCCCCACTTGGAGCTTCATCAAGATCTGTGTAAACCAAGCAGAGAGTCCTCAGAGCCTCTGAAGCAAATTCCTCTATGACTTCGGAGATTTTGGCAATCTTCTCTTCAGATAACGGAACAGACTCTCCGTTTGAATCCACAACCTTCTCGCACATCTTCAAGACAATTTCAGATGCACCTTTGCAGAAAGCGCGTACACTGCCACCAGAATGAGATGTAAGAACTGACATTTTCTTCTTGTCTGAGTTGAAAGGCTCGATCTTGAGTATCTTATGTTCTCGGCGTTGAGTTTCAACGTCACCACCCAAAAGCAAACCAAATTCCAGTATGGCTCTTTCAGTAGGTGATCCCAGGATCTGAGTTTTTCCTTCTTTATCTTTCACGACTTCAGAACCTGTGTTCTGAAATATGGCCTGTATAAGGAGATTCTTAACTTGTTCAGATAGGTTCAGCTGGAAGTTTTCCTCATGCCTCTCCTTGACATTTTCACATATCCAAACTTTGTTGACTACCATGTGGTTAGTGGTCAAGGTCCCTGTCTTATCCGTGCAAATGCAGGTAGAAGAACCCATCGTCTCACAAGCAGACAGATGCCTCACAAGTGCCCTGTCCCTCATCAACTGCTTCATAGCAAATGCAAGACTTAAGGTCACAGCCAAAGGTAAGCCTTCAGGTACAGCAACGACTATGATGGTTACAGCAATTGCAAAGTAGTCAAGCAGAGCCAGTGCATCTTCAGAAGACCACTCAGTGATACTGCCAGAAGTGGCTTTGTCTATAACGAATCTTATGCACAACACCACAAACGTGAGCACTGCAAATCCTAAACCAATCTTACCTATGATTGTAGCAACTCCATTTAGCTTCACCTGCAGAGGGGTCTCATCCTCTCCACCTTCGCTAAGAGTTTCCATCAACTTTCCCCATTCAGTCCTCATACCAACGGTTGTCACCAGCATTTTTGCAGAGCCGTTTTGGACTTTAGTTCCCGAGAGCAGAAATGGCTTCTCTTTATTCACGTGTGATGGTTCACTCTCTCCCGACAAACTTGACTCGTCTATCTCAAGATTGTATCCGGATATAAAAATCCCATCAGCTGGAACTCGATCCCCAATAGATAGATGAACCATTTCTCCAACAACCAAGTCATCAATGGAGACCTCTTGTCTATTCCCATCCCTAGTGACTTGGATATTAATCTTCTTCTTCTCTCTATCCAAATCTCTGAACTGCAGAGATTGCCTGTAGTCACTGATAGCAGTAACCATGACCACCAAGATTATACTTAGCAAGATCCCCGTCCCATCATACATTCCCTTGGGAAATCCTTCTGTGGCAACTCCCACTCCTATGGATACTACAGCGCAGACCATAAGGATGATAAGAGTAACATCTTGAAGCGCTTCCCAGACAAACGTAAAAAAAGATCTGGCTGGTTTCTCAGCATATCGATTTGGTCCGTAAATTTTTTCTCTGATGTGTAGTTCACTAGAACGGACACCTTCACTGACAGAAACAGACACTTTCTGAGCAATTCCCTCAGCTCCTCCATTGCTCTTCAGGCTCTTTGTGTCATGATTGCGAACCATAGAAGCAAGTTCATCTGGTTCAACATAAAATCCCGCTTGTTTGACCTCATCAGTGAGTTTGTATTCTGTCCGTGCACCAGCTGTAGAAACACAAAATGAACAAAAAAGGATTACAAAATCATAAACCCAGTCGCCGACCAAATTCTGCAAATCATGCATATCTGAAACTCAGCATTGGATATCTTACCATCAATGAACTGAAGAGCTGCCTTTTGAACATAGAAGGCAACCCGTATCTTTTCCTGGTAATGAAAGATGGAAAACGTGAGCTGATTGAAGAATACTACAACGACTAAATCGTTTGCCCAATTAATATTTACCGCGCAGTCAACATATGCATGCTAATTAACAGTATGAAAACATTCAAACTTCAATAAAGATTATAGCTTAATTGCTTGCTCTATGCTTTCTTAGGCATGAGAGGATATTAAGCTTTCTACCACACCAGCTAAACTGTTATTGTAAGTCAAAGTCTTAGTAATCTAACAAGATACAACCCGAGCCAACACAATTTAAAAAGAGTAATTTGCCTTTGAAGCTAAAACTCACTAACATGTCATATGATATTACTCCAAAATTCAACCTTTTTCTTTGCATAATTTTCATACGTCATTATAGTCAAACTCAAACAGCCTGCTATTTTGTTCAGTTGATTACAGAACTGTCAGTGTTTCGATTTCAACGGGAATAGAAAAATATGACCCCAAAGAACTGTTTATTAATTCAAATTCAGGCAAGTGGACATATAAAAGATGATAATGTCATTCTCTCCACGAAATTTCCTCGAAATTGACAAAAGCTGAGGTAACTCAACAACAAGTCAAAAAACATCTAACAACTATATGAACACTGACTGAGACAGGTTAATTATGATTAAAACAGGTTTAGAGTGGATCATTAGTTATCACACTGAGCTATAAAAAAAAATAAAACTTGTAACGATTGGACGCTTAAGTCAAAACTGGTTGATTTAATTTAGAGACACGTAAGCATGAGCTAAGTTAATATATGATACAGTAATAATAAAGAAGTCATGTGTTACACATTTGATGATCAATTATCCTTGAGGAATATTCTGTAAGACTAAGCGAACCCTAAAATACGCGTCACTTTTTGCGTTTGGTTGACTGAAAATTTTGAATTTTTTTTTTTGCTGAAATGAAAAAAATTATAGGATGTACAAAAAATAAATTATTAAAATAATAATTTTTGGATTTTGTTTTGTAAAATATAAAATATGATACCAGATTTTGGATCTTTTCACAATATATAACCGATTATTTTGGATCTTTTAGTTGCAAATCTGAAAGAAGAAGAAAAAAAATTAACAAGAGAATATTGAATGGATCATCGATGGAAGCATTTCTCATATCAAACAGCTCGGTGATCTGTTAGTAGTGTATAGTGAAACTCTATAGTCGAAATGAGATCAGATACTATTTTCCCCCGGAAACCAAACATTCTCCAGAAATCACAGAGTCAAATCTCAGGAGAGCAGAGAGAGAGAGAGAGAGAGAGAGAGAGAGAGGAGAATAAAACGGACCTGGATCTGGCATCTCTTCTTGTCATTCTCAGCGAGCGTTTCGAGATTGCTGATCATACGGAAACGACGAGCTCGGTTTTTCACGATCGTGACGGATGATCTCCATCGCTGCCGAGCTTCCAGCGACGGATTCTTCGGGTCCACCTCGAAATCCTTTAGGAGATTAGACATTTTTTCCCCTAAAAGAATCACTCTCTCTATCCGTTTACTTTTCTTCTCCTAGAGATCGAGCTGTTGAGAGAAATCTTCTTCGCCGGCGCGAAGGAAGCTAAAGAGGGGAGAGAGAGAGAGAGTGAAAAAGTGCCTCTTTCTGTTTCTTTTTTATGCTAACGCTCTCTCTGGCAAACGTGCGAGTGTGCGTTTTACTCGGGTTATCGGGTTAAAATATCTGATCGGGCCTCCTTTTCGAATCAAAGTGGATCGGTTTTTATTTGACGCGCCATCCAAGCTTGAAAGAAAGTCTTTGCTTACGTCCCTCTTTCGTGGAGAGTTATTTAAAATTTAAAAATCAATTGTTACAAAATTGTTGAATTTAAAGAAATATCAATATTCAATATCCGACCCGATCAATCGGCCGAATGTTAGTTTTTTCTATAAATGTATGAATGATGAATAGACCATCCTCATCAAGAGTGAGTGAAGTGCTCAAGTACTCTTAATGAGGCAAAAAGTGATCTAGCATACTCTCACGTGATCTGGCGTACTCTTATGTGTTTTGATACTCTTCCTTTCAATGGTCAATGTCTAAATTATCCTTTGTGTCTAAACCAATCAAAATCATTCTCTCTCTTACTCTATCTTTTTCCTTTCTCTCTCCACTGTAAATCTCAAACCCAGATTTAATTATTCCATTCAAATTCTATTCAATTTGGCATTCATCTTCTCCATTAATTCATTCTTGAAGAGATTTAATTTCAAATTCGTATTCACAATTAATTGATTAAGAACAATGAGTCTCGATCTATTTGAATATTCAAAATACTGATATAATTATAAATATGAGTCTGTTTTTGTATGACAAAAAATATAAAAAAATGTATCAAATTATTATTTTGATAAAAAATTAGAAAACGTAGTAAAACTTGGTATACCTATAACTGTACAACTTGGTAAAATCATAATGTACAACTAAGTAAAATTGTGTAACTAAGTAAAATGATACTAACTAAATTGTATAACTTAATATAACTATAATGGTAAAACTATATAACTTGGTAACATTTTATGGTTAAACCGTGCAAGTTCATCTAATTTGTTGTTAATCATTTTGATTTTTACATGAGACGACGAGTTCTTTCACAAACATACACTTTGATTATTAAAAGTACTATTATAAAGCCGGAGATGGTCATGAATGAAATCCAAACGAAGGTAAAGGTAGTTTATATGCTAGTGGACAAAATATGCAGAAAAATGACCATAAATCCATATACAAATAGGTAAAATTTGAGTTATATGGTAATAAAATCTTTGATACCATTGAAAAAACATAACAACATCTTAAGGTAACTGAGCCAGTGGAAGATGTTGTTATTCGAGATAGAGATAATATAGGTATTGATTTGGATAACGTGGAGAGCATGTAAAAGATTTAGTTGATTGAGCATCACATCATAACTGTTTTGAAATTACTATTTTGAACTGTGAGCTCCGAATATTAAGAACTCTAATTTGTTTCGATTAAAAAAGTGCATACTTGTTCTCGTAAATATTTAAATTCGGGAACCTAGAAGAAAATACACACCACGATTAGTTGTATCTATTATTCAAAATGATTGTTCAATACGATAAAAAAAACTAAATAAAACTTAGTAAAACTGATAAAATATAAAAATTTGAAGAAACAATTTTTAATTTGTTTGGTTGCTTATAAGTATTATGATTATTATTTGTTAGTATTTTATGATTTAAATTTACAATAATTATAGTTAATTTTTTTATCACATAGTTGTGTACTACATAATAGAGGAAATACATTGTTCGTTTATGCTTTTTATCTTATTGTTGTCCTTCTGACATCAAAAAATTTATATATGCAACAAAATTAATTATGTCACAACATGATTTGATGGAATTTGATTGTAGGAAACTAAATAAAAGTGGTATAACTATAATATAAATCTTTTGAGTACAGTAAAACTAAAAAAAAATGCAAAAAATAGAAAAGTAAAACTTTGAAGCTTTTTGTAAAACTACAAACTTGGTAAAACATCGACCCAAAAATGCTGTAAAAAAATTTCCCGCTCAAATTTCAGAATTTTCCCTCCAAAAAATTTCTTTTTTTCCAGACCCCAAAAACGAAGTTGGCAACTATAATTGCTTTAATTTTTAGGGTTTTCTCATTTCTATCATCTTTTCAATCCTCTCACCTCATTTTCTCTCATCTCATTTCTTCTTTTTCATCTTTCTTCACATAATCTGCAATTTTTAGATTTTTTCCAGAATATAGTGATTAATCAAGAGACAAAACTCTGAAGCTACATGGGCGGGTGTATCATCCAGAAGTTCTCCAAATCTGATTCAAACCCTTATTTGCAATACTATTGATGTCTCCTTGTGGTTTCTCAAATTACCATGTGGATTAAGGACCCAATAATGGAAGACAAATATTGATAGTTGTATGTTGTCTTATTGTTACTGTCATGGTATTTCTGAGATTTTGGTTGTACAATTAATCATAAATTCTATCAAACTAGTTCAGTGATGAGTTTTTTAAGTTTTGAAATTTGACAAATGAAAAATGAAAATTCTGACAAAGTTTACCGAAATGTACAAACAGAAAAAATATTAAGTTATACAAAGTTTGACGTACGAAAATGAAATTTTTTGAAATTTTTTACCTAATTACACAAACATGAAAAAAAGTAATACTAAATTTTACGAAGTTTGACAAACAAAAATGATGTACTTAACCAAAATTATTTTAAGTTACACCAAATTTTACAAACATAAATAACAAACCAAGTAACATAAACACAAACAATAAAGTTAGTGTGTTAAAAGAAGAAATTTTACTTCTTAAGACAACTATGAAAAATGGATGTTGAATCCAACTATGGAAATTTTTAAATATAACAATATGATATCTAAGTTTCTTTAAGTTAAATTGTTACGTTTTTCTTAGTTTCAAAATTTTAGACAATCTATATTACTTAGTTTCACTTAGTTTCACTTACTTATACATAGTAATAAATCTTAATAAATTAAAGTTATACAAAGTTCCTAATTCAAGAGATGCGACTGTTGCAGTGAGAAGGCGTGTGAGAGAAGTCGTGCTTCCTCAGGGAGTCAATCAAATTACCCTTAAATGGACATGCCACTGCTTGAATCATTAATTACATGATTTTTTTCAAACTAAATATTATCATTTTCATTTATTATCTCCAATACTGCTGGTTGCTGTCGTTAAATATATACATTACATTTTGGATACTAATCATTTCTTGCAAAATACAACAATAGACTATATAAATTTCGTTAAGTTTTACATAGTTTTAAATATTTATACAATCTTAATTGTTACGTTTTTCTTAATTTCATAAATTTAGACAATCTAAATCACTTAATTTTACTTACTTATACATAGTTATATATCTTAATAAGTTAAATCCAAGAGATGCGACAGTCGAGGAGTCTATCAAATCACCTATAAATAGACACGTTTCTGCTTAAATTTGGGTGAGTGGTTCATTAAATTTCAAGGGTTTATCACTTATACAAGTAACAAATAATTTACGAGATTTCTCTCACACAATAACCATTTTATTTTATCAAAGTTAGACGAACTTGGCTTCTCTCCCTTCTTCAATGATTCATAAGATTCTCTACAACGTAGCAACGACCAGTATCCAAGACTTTGGTTGTGCACGGATTGTTTTTTTCGGATTAAACAAAATTGGAAGATATGATTACTTCTACAGATCGGCAAGTCTCATTTACATGAATGACTGGCTAGACAAGGTCAATGATGTTCGAATGTTCAGAATTAGTTGCTACCATGTGGGTAATCCAGAGGCCATATACTTGAGAGGTATGTATGAGTTCTTCATCCTCCATTTAGTTGGTAAGAAAAAAATATATCTTGCTGCTGAGAGAGGATGCTTGTTGGCTCTATTTGTATATGGTATGATGAACTTAGCCTTTAGTGTTGATGATGGAGGATTGGTTCACAACTACCATGCTTTTACTCGTCAACATGTTGATCAGATGTTTCAAATCATCAATAGTTGGGAACTCACATGCCATTGAGATTATGAAAAACCTGCCATGTTTCTATCTATGGCTGAAATGATAGATCCTAATGTGACATATGATTGCTGGTGCTCCAGAATCATAAAATTAGTGTTTGTAGTCTCCCTAAATGGATCAAAATCACGGTGGAAATGCGATCTTTGTTTCTGGAATTGTGCAGCTTGTGATATACACTTGACTGCTCGTGCATTGCCAATTGAAAATTAATTTTATCTACTTTTAATAAATTTCTGTAAATGACTCTTCACATTTTGTAATTTTTCTAGTTATATCTATAAACTAATGTTTTTAAAAAAAAATCAATAAATATATCAATAACATCAACTGTGTCCAAAAATTAATATAATAGAACATTACAATCTAAAAGTATGCATTAGTTCAATTTAAATAACTTGTATTAGATACAATGTATATTCATACAATAATATAAGTAGGAATTAATTTATGTACAGTTACACCAAGTTTACAATTACACTAGGTTTTACAAAGTTTTCGGAAGTTATGGAGAAAGAGATCCGAATTTTGTGGATCGGGTCTGGATAGTCCGCGAAATAGCCCTGGTTGGGTTGTAATTATGCAAGTTTCTGTTGGTTTCATGGTCTTTTAATAATTTTTCTGATTTAAATAAAGATATATTTAATTTCAAATCCGGTCAGTTTCGGGCAGGAGTATCTCAGCTCTTTTTTTTTCGGGCAAGAGTACCTGAGCGTTTGATTTATCAAGAGTTCACGGAGAAATTCACACACTTCCCAAAAAAAATATTAAAATAATGAATAGTGACGACGAACTTGGTTCGTTGGAGTTCGTCTCGATGAATCTAAGTCATCATGGGTTTGCCACGTAACAGTCTTCTATTGATCCGTTTTCCCTTTTTTTAAACGAAAAAATTAAAAAATAAAATAAAATTGTAAACTTCGTGGAGATTCACTGATGCTGATGCCTTATTTTTTTTTCTTTTTTTTAATACACTATATCTACAAAATAGACTCTTTTTTCATGAACAAAACAACCCGATCGTAAATACATTACACTGAGAATCATATTGATCGTTCAATGCTACTTCTCATCACGTTAATTACCTAATGTTTTACAACACCTTTTATATGTTCATTTTCTTTTATTACGAGTATATTATATGTTCATACGTTCAAGATATATTTAGTTGTTTCTTTCAAGTTCACCAAGTTAACAAATTATACCAACCATGTTCTAACTAAAATTTACAAGTTATCAGATATATAGACACTCGTATCTGTTCCTAGATTATTAACCGAACTGTGATGGATATATTATAGAGATTATTATATCACAAGCGTTTAGTAAATTATATGGATTACTGCTTTGAAGGTGCGTGGACGCACTATAACACATGCCGCCCAACTTGCTATGTTTTAATAGAATCCTCATTTTATGAGGCTGCGCTGCCTTGCCTCCGTGTACCACCTTCTCTATCTCTTTTATCGTCTTCCAGTTTTCATTCTGTCTTTTTACGATTCTTATAACTTTTAAATTTTATTACACATCCTTCTCAACCAAATACACTGTATAAAATAAACTATACAAATTTTGCTGACTACTTGCAATAATTAAACAAGTGAGAAGGCAACAACAGGTGGTCGACAGACTTAATCTATTGGTTAAGTTTTGGGATACAGTTTCGGTACAATCCAATGCTTAAATCTAGCTCTTCTGTATAAATTCAGGTTTATCAACAAGTTGACAAATAAAAACCACGGTGATCTCAAATCTGGGCGCCTTTAAAGAATCCATATAAAAAAAATAGATCTACACAGACATCTTTAGACCTGAGAACAATCATACTTCATAAACAATTCTTAAAAAAAAAGAACTCAAGAGAATGTAATAAGTGGTCATATTAACACACACATATATATATATATATATATATATATATATATATATAATGATATGGTATAATGTGAGTGTGAATTTATTAATGTATTTTAGGGTAGCTCCATAGTCAGAAAATGCATTTAATATATTAATGGAGGGATTCATTGCTGTCCACTGGCTTTGCCATTTGCCAACCATGACTGACCCAGTTTCTCCAAATTAGCAAGTCTTATTTAACAAAAAAAAAGTATTAGGTCTAAGGTCTTGTTATCACACAAATATAGTAACCAGCATTTAAATTGTATTCATCTATATATTTATTATGATATTAAGACTGCCCTTGCCGAGAAACAAAACCCCCTCCCCACTATTGATATCCACCAACAAAGATCTTTCATGATCTGTTGTTTTGTTAGTATTTTAAGTAAATTGTCCATTACAGACAACAGTTGACACAATAAAGAAGCAAATAAGATAGAGAACATGCTAACCATTCCATTACATTGCTACTATATCATAACATTACTACGAACGGAGCGAGCGAATTAAGAAAAATGAATGTTAGGAGAAACTGATGTTAACGCAAACCAATCCAGTAGTTATGCAAATTTTTAAATTTATAATCTAATATGAGTCACAACAAGAAATGCTCTCAGATGATTATGATCATTTCTATTATTTTAGAAGAAGGTAAGAGCACATGGCGGGAACAACTCACAGCTTTAAAGACTGTGAAGCTTCTGCTGTACTGATATTACTTTTTTTGGTAAAATGTCAAGATTCAGTACTGATATTACTCTTCCTTGATTACGGTAGTGAAAAAGGAAAGTTGGTTGGGACACAACGTGCAACAGTCCAGTTCGGTAACAAGTACATTCTTACTTCAATGCATCTTGTAGTTAAGAATCCAAGGTTTTTCGAACTTATTTTTTTTGTTTTGGCTAAAATTTGGTGCATAATACTTAAATTTTGCAAGAGTTTTTACAAGGAAAAGGTTGGTTAACTACATAAAAAATACACCACCACATGGTTGCACATTTTCTAACAAAAGAAATGTATAGAAAACTTTTCTACATGAACTATATAATTCCCATGACAACATCAATAAACTATCAAATGCTATGTTTCAAACACTATAACCATCATTTTGTTAGCAAAAAAGTACGTCAAATTTGGAGTTCGACAACATCGATCTGATAAAAAATTCGTCAACTAAATTCCTAAAAACGGACTATAACACATACAAAAGATTAAAAAAAAATGCAATGCAACACTAGGCAACCAAATATATATGAATATATCTCAAAACATTTATTAGAAGTTGACGGATTTGAAGTCTGACACATGTCTTAGCTCTCAAACTAATGTATATGGTGTAAGGCTGTAAGCAACATTACAAAATAATAGCTCATGGATATTTTATGTGAATCATATAGTTTTGTGTAGTTTTAAGTACATTACTTTTGTCCATATATCATATATGTAATCACGTAGTTGTAGTGGTATATTGTTCATGTAATTGACAATTGTTTTTCCTTTTTACAATTCTATCAAACCCCATGACAAAAATCTAAAAGAACCCATTAGTGAGAAAGCTAGAAGCTCAGAGAAAAACCCAAACTAGAGCCCAAAAAGAGATAATTGGCCTTGAGTCAGAAGATGAAAAGAAAAAACTTGAAGAAAAAAAATAGAGAACATGAAAGGAAAAACTTTTTAACGACTTTGTCAAGAGTATGTACTTCTACTGCCGTTCTCCATATTTATCCAACAAAAATGTCACAAAACCATCAAGAATGATTAGATTAGAGTACAAAACATTATTTTTAAGGCATATAGCTAATAACTTGGAAACAGAAAGATGCATTAGGATGAAGAATCAAGAACAGGTCTAAAAACTCCAAAGCTCTGCAAATGCTATGGGACTTTAGTTGTTTTGCAAACACGTAAGGTTTATGTATGCTTTGAGCAGTAAAGTGGCATATACCCAAATGCAAAACAATCAATTTATAACATACGAGCATCCCCGTTCATTGGAATTAGAAGGGTCAATATCATTAGGCCTAAAGATTACAAGGGTCAAGATTATTCGGCCAAAAGATTACAAGTAAAATCTCACGTACAACGCTTGAGACAAAAAAAAAAAGAAATCACAAAACTATCCTGCTGAACCGAATCGAACCGATATTGAGAATCTAGACCGGTTCGACTATACGCATTAATAAATTGATAACCGAAAATGTTCAAATAATTGAGAACCGGAATTGATACTTGTATACCGACCTTGGTACGCTAATCTCTCCACAGCAAATGGTTGCCTTCCATTGAGTCTAGTCTCCGTCCACAATTCCAATCTGAAAATCCGATCGGTGAGAGAAAACCCTAATTTCGAAGGAACTTCATCACTTTATCATCTAATCTCGCAAAGTCTCGATCGAGATTCACTTCGTCTGACACTCTGTAATCTAACTCCCCTCTTGATTCTCTCAAACCTGTTGTTTGGTAGGGGGCTGATTCGAGATCCGAAAACATGGATGGGAACAAAGAAGACGCGTTGAAATGCCTGAACATCGTCAAGGAAGCGATCAAATCCGGAGATCGAGAGAGAGCTCGGAAGTTCCTATCCAAAGCTCGTCGTCTCGATCCGGATCTCCCGTTCGACGATCTCAAATCCGAGCTCAACAACAACCAATCAGACGAACCAGGATCTCAAAAACCTCCCGCCTCCGCCGCGAAAGATACCCCGAGTTCATCATCTCAGCCTTCTCTACGCCAACGTGGATCGTCCTCCTCGTCGTCTTCTTCTTCAATCTCCTACACAGAAGAACAGATCTCGATCGTGAGAAAGATCAAATCGAAGAAAGACTACTACGAGATCCTAGGTCTCGAAAACAAATGCTCGGTAGACGACGTGAGGAAAGCGTATCGGAAACTCTCCTTGAAAGTCCATCCCGATAAGAACCCAGCTCCCGGCTCCGAAGAAGCTTTCAAATCCGTCTCCAAGGCGTTTCAGTGCTTAAGCAACGAAGAGTCCAGAAGAAAGTACGACGTCAGTGGCTCCGATGAGCCAATCTACCAGCCGAGACGGTCCGCCAACGGATTCAACGGTGGTGGTGGTTACTACTACGAAGACGAGTTCGATCCCAACGAGATCTTCAGAAGCTTCTTCGGTGGAGGGTTCGGTGGAGGAGGGATGATGCCTCCCGCGAATGCTCAGTTCCGAACATTCAACTTCGGAGCTACACGGCATAGAGCAGCCGCTAATCATAATAACAATCAAGCTCATGATGCAGGTTTTAATGCTCGTGTGCTTCTCCAGCTTCTACCGGTTCTACTCATTCTCCTCCTCAACTTCATTCCTTCTTCACAGCCTGTTTACTCGCTCTCGGCGACTTACCCTTACCATTACAAGTTCACTACGGAGAAGGGTGTTAATTACTATGTGAGGTCGTCCAATTTCGAGCAGGAGTACCCACGAGACAGTCACGAGCGACAGAATGTGGAAGATGAAGTTGAGAGAGATTACGTCTCTATACTTGGTCAGAATTGTAGGTATGAGCTGCAGAGGAAGCAATGGGGTTTCGTTCGTGAAACTCCTCACTGTGACATGATGAGGAAGTTCGAGACAGCTTCTGCTTAAGAAAACCACTCAAGGTACTTATAAGCATCTTCATGCCGATGCCTAAGAGTCACAAAACAGATATATGTTTTTTTTTTTTTGCTTTTGGACTATGTTGCAGAACATAACATACGAATTCTTGGATCTTGTGTGATTATGTCTGAATTAAGATTTTGCTTTTGTTATAAAATACTTGTGAGGAAGGAAAAACATATCTCGTTTTTAAGGTTTTGACAAGTTCAAAGAGATTATTAGAGTTTCTCAAATTCAAAAGCTTCGAGCCACCTTCTCGTACAAGTCTCGAGGCCAGTTCTGATGTGTGTTGCTTGCAAGAAAACCAGCAATCTGCGAAAGACATTCAAATAGTTAATAACCATATCATGAACTCTCCTGACCACGTATTAGTTTTGTAGTATGTGTACCTTAGATCTCACGACTCGGATAGACCCATCACGGTCAGGTACGTTGTCCAGACAAGTCAAAACAACTTTTAGTAAATCAGGTACACAAGTCTTGAAGTATGGGGACGCTCTCTGGAACTCGTCCGGGGTTGTGTCCGAGAGTCTCGGATCGAGATGAAGGAACGGGAGTTTAGCGGCTTCTTTCAAGGCCTCTAGATGATTGCCTAGTCTGGCCAACTTGTGGATCGACAGTATTGCCTCAAGCTCTCGTAGTATTGTTTCTTGTTCATTGACCCGATCTCTTTCCTGACTGGTGTATACAAAAAGTGTGACACTCTTAGTACAAAAACTTTAAAACCAGTAAATAAACGAGATTATTAGCGTCTCAATTTACCCGACTTCAGGGCAGTATCTGTAAGTGTCGAGAATCTCGTTTCCTGAGAGAACGAGTCCTGCCGTTCGGCTTTCACCATCTGATCTTCCACGGAGAAGAGAGCAAATGGCTTCAGATAGACACTTGTTTATTGTTTCCAAGGCAGACGCATAGGCACCAACTCTCTTCTGTATTTCTATAGACTGCATCAACAAAAAGTTAGGAGACAGAAATACGGTGAAGGAACAAATGATTGGCATGTGAAAAAACTTAAGTTGAACACAAAACCAACATGTTTCAAGTAGTTAAGAGTATATGATCAAAAAGCTCAAAAGCTACTTACTTTCTCAAACAATCCAGTGTCTTGACATTGATGCGCAGCTTCGATCAAGAACTGCTGTCTCGATTTTGAATCAGGAAAAAACCTTCCAAGCTCGCCTTCTTCACCGGAACCTCTAGCACCAAGCAGAAAGTCAATACCACCTTCTCGTAACAGAATCTCAGTGAGAAGTTGCTTCAGCATCAAGTTCCTTTGCCTTTGCTGATCAACATTGCTTCTCCCGGACCAAGCTAGTTGCCCCCCTCCTACTGCAATAGCAGCTTGTGCATAGTATTCCAGCGTCATTTGCAGATCACCATGATGCAAATACATCGACCCGAATTGCCTTATCAGGCTCGATGCCTCAGCATTTGCATCCATCACGCTAAGTTTGTGCCCAGTCCCAGAGCCTTCAGAGAGAACGGAATGGTCCACTAGCGAAATAGCTATATGGACAGCGTCGATGTTATACCCTTCATCTCCTGCTTCTTGAGACATGTACATGATCGCCGGTAGTAACTGATTGCTAAGAAGCAGAACATATGGGTAAACCAGGGGGTCTTTGCCATTCTTAGTGTAATAAGAAGGCTCGAACTTATTAAGATAAGCCTGAAGGTCATCTAAACTGTAAGGAACTAGCCCATCGTTGAAGACCAAAGACGAAGATCCGCTAGCAACATCACGTATGCATGATAACTTGAACCAGAGAAAGTCTTCTATTGTATTGAAAAGCGTCGAAAATTCCCTCAAGATGCGATCAATCTGCCTTCGGGAACCAGATATGATAGTGTAGAGTAGGAGTTTCTTCTTGTCATATGTTGTTTGGCCCAACCGATCACCCAACCTAAACAGTTTCTCACATTCTTCAGAAGCAATAGCGGCGGTATTTGCAGTTACAGTACCACCTGTGGTAATCCACTCTGTAAGCTGCGAAGAAAAGGTAAATCGTAAGCTGAATCCGAAATTTTTATGTATGTTGTTATTAAGACGGAGAAAAATACCAGCGGAGCAAACTGTTGTTGAGATGATCGAGATGATTGGGCGATTTCTCTTGCCTCCTCATAGTAGCCACTTCTCAAGCAAAAATATATCTGCAATCGAAGACATAAATTAAAGCAATTTCTTGTGCAGTAGCAATGAAAAGATGATGTAGTTAAACTTTATTTTCGAGGACAAACGCTGAGAATTCAAAGCATGTGGGGAAATTATGAGTCACCTGCTGCCAAGTAGTATCAACTGGAGGCTGTCTACGCGCGTCACCTGAATCAAAATCCAAAATTCCATACTCCCGTAGACGAATCTGCGCCATATTCGAAACCAGAATCAAGCAACCAAACAATCCAATGTAAATGACTGCCGCGAAAAAAAAAATCATGTGTGCATATGCTTCGCATTAAGCTATTCAGTCTCTCGCACTAACCCGAAGAAAGGCACGAATTCTTTGCAAATTTCCAACAGATCCACCAAGAGCAGCCTAGAGCAAAGAAAAGGGGATAGGAATAGGTTATAAATATTAACGCCTTTGAATTTAGAGTGAAAGACTAGGGCACGTTCTCAAAAGCATCCTTGAAGTAATTACTTAAAATATGCATCAAGACAAATGCAATATGGGATTAGCACGTATACAACAAATAAATACAAGATAGAGACAAGTACTTGTGTAGGATGACTTTGAATTGTATCCATTATATGTTTCTGATGCCCACATTCCAAGTGGCGTCTTGCACCTATCACGAGGGACATCCTCTTGGAAACATCTTTGCGTACTGCTGAATCTTCACCCGTCATTGCCTGATTTTATAGATTGTTACAAGCATTGGAAGTGTAAAAACAGTCCTTATAGATTGGAAAATAAAACTTGTAATCAAAAGATCACCTGAATAAGTTGCCATAGTTTCTGCACATTGACTGATTTCCCACGAGTCAAATCAATCCCTAGACTTTCATAAGCATCTTTGAACGATGTTGCAGGCTATACAAACGCATGAATCAGAAATTAGTAAGAAACAGAGCCAAACCAATCAGAACGAAGTCAACTAGTTTACAAAAATGCTACACCAAAGGCAATCATCATCAAATGGTGAAGCCTGTACAGAATTTTTGAAAATCTAACTGGATGTCTAAAAGCGATAAGGAAAATTGCATGATCTTCAGCTGCAATTATCAACCAGGACGTCATTTAAAATGCACGCGAGGAGGTACAGGAAGACCATACCTTAAATGGCAAGCCTCGTTCTCTTGAAAAATTAAGTTTCTTCACAACCTCTGCATAGACATGTGCTTTCTTCTCATGAATTGGTCTGTTAGCCAGAGACGCAAGTTCTGTTCCAGTGTTTGAAGATACTTGAGGACTCGAACTCACAGGCACCATCTGACCAGCATGAGTGTCTCTGCTTGTATCGATCAACTTGGTCTTAGGTACCAATGAAATTTTGCTACGACTTTGAAGGAAGTCACGTTTTTCTTTTCTACAGTCCTCCTGTCAGAAGATTTCACATCGAGTATGTGAGAACAGACATGACATAAAATCGGAAAATTGTCTTTCTACTTTGCAATAAGCACTCAACCAGCTTCTAATCCTACGTCAAGAATTTTCAAGTTACAATCCACATAATTTGTAGGCATGAAGAAAATATTCCTCCGTTTCACCATTGCAATCTCATGCTACTATCAGTAACCAATCATTGTGTGCAGTAACTTAAGAAAAAAAAACAAGAGGCGAGGAGGAAATATTCTACAACCATTAGACTATATTGATTGAAGGGATAAAGTAACATGGAAATCAAGTTAAAAAAAAAGGTAGTCACAATACTGACCTCCAATACTTTCAGCATATAATCATTAAAGCTGCGAACATTATCTTTCTGGGCCTCCTGTATAGCCGATACCATAGCCATTTCATGAACCTAGAAGAATAACGTTATATAGAACGATCAGTTATCTTCAAAAGAACCAATCAGTGATCTAAAATAGGGAATTTTCAAATAGAGAATACCTGTTGCAGGTATTCTTCAACATTTGTTGCCTCGGCAGGGAATACATCTTCAAATGTCGTCTTTTAACAATCCAACAAAAATAAAACAACTTAGGCAAAGGGCGTTAACTAGTACCTAATATAATAGGGTAATTGCAGATGATTAATCGAACAAAAATAGGAGTCTTAATACCTCTAAAACCATTAAATTAAAGAATAAGTGCTGTCACATTAGAACAACTGATCTGAGGTCTAATAAACTAAACAAGTATCTTATAATGAAAGCCAAAGTATACATTTACCAAAACACATAGCAGCCTTTCAAGAGACCCACTAAAATACATAGTAGTAGCACAAGCTAAGTGATAGATAAAGAAGACAAATAAAACGCTCTCACCTTCAACTCGAACGACTTTAGATCGCGAGACAACTGCTCTGCATTGATTCCCTCACGTGCAAGTAGTCTGCGCCATCCAATTAAAAAATAAATAAAAGACTTAGCAAAACCATCACTCAGTTGCAATAGCTAAGCTACACCTTACTGTCATATGAAAGTTCTAACAAGGAAACACCACAGTTCCTAATAACACCGCACCCTAACAGTCCTTAATCCCCAAATCGATTCACAAATCTTAGATTCTCGAACAGTCAATCCATTAACGAGCACACAGATAGTTACCTAGTGGCAGCAATAGACTGTGAAGGAGCTTCGTTTCTTAAGGTTTTAGCCTTGAGCTTCCTCGACAACGCTTCCAATTGATCCAAATTCCTCTAAAAGCCACAGTACGAAATCAAGCTCGTTAATAAGAAAGAAAATGAATCCAAAAGCGAGGGAAGAGTTTTTGGCGAGTAAAAGAACCTGAAGAGGAGGGAACTGAGAAGACGGAGCCGCTTGCTCGAGAAGCTTCGTAGAAGAATGGAGAAGATCAGTCCATCCACTCATCTCCTGGTCGTTCGCCATTGATTATTCGATTCGAGCTGCTCTTCGGTAAGGAGGAGAAAGGGTTTTACGATTTCAAAACTCATTTGTTTCTCATAAACGCTCTATGCAGTTTAAACCGAGCCGGTTTAGGTCTTATTCCTAATTTAATCGATTTGGTAGAAATTAAACTCAAAACAAAGAAAACCGGTTCGGTTTGGTTCTATTCCTCCATTTATAAAAGTCAAAACCTAAAAAAAATAAACAAGAAAGCTAAGCACGCGATAAGCACGAGCACGCACGACAGAACTTGGCTGTACACCAACTGTTCGACGAATTGCCCCAGAGAGATTCTAAGTTTACTATGGAGGAAAAAGACTGGGAAGCAACTTCCTCTTCAAGCGGCGAAGAGGAAGAAGCTGGTTTCGCACTCGATGATGACGATGAATTTCATTCAGGACCCAAATTACAATTCAGGTTTGATTGACCTCAGCAAATCGTTTTCTGGGTTTAGCTGTCTAAAGCATTGTCTTTTCTTTGTGTGGGTTTTTGCGCATTGTAGAGTTGGATCTTCGAAGGCTCGCTGGATTACAGAGTTAGCAATGGCTGAAGTTGAGGTTAGAAGAGGGAAGCTTTGGACAACAACTGGAGTCATCCGTAGTGGCAAGACATATTGCTTCATAGAAGAGGCTTTGTATGTCCGAAACATAAGTGTATTTCAGATTAGTTTTTTTTTTTACTCATTTCATTCTGATGAAATAGTCTCTCTCTTCTCCTCGTCACAGGTATTTGAGTGAGATAGGAGAGTTGCAGATCTTAGGTAGTGAAGAAGTGATCCCATTGAAGGGCTTGTACGAGAAGATTGCAGATGAGAAAAACGGCTGCTGTTGGGAAAGCTACGAGGTTTATAGATACTTGAAGGGTCTAGGTTACATCATAAGAAGGCATGGAGTTCCTTGGACGTCAAAGGATGCTGCCATTACTACACCAAGTGGTGAAGAACAGTCGGTATGTGTTGGTGGATCTCCTGAAGACAAGGATGGTGTAACTAGACTCTTGGAAGATATGCAAATATGTGATGCAAGAGCGGTGTTTGATGTGTATTTGCCAAACAGCCGGTTCAAGAAGTCTTCTCCTGGTGAACCGAGCTTTGTAGCTTGCTTCTCTGGGTAAGTTTTTTTTGGGTTCCCTTCAGTTCTAACTATGAAATCTTAGCTTAAACATCTTAATCAGCATACTCGATCTTCTATTTACAGGGACTCTCCACCAAGCAAGGAAGATGTTAAAGTCCTGCAAAGGCGCATAGCTGTACCGTTAAGGTTCTGTCATATCGCTCAGGGCCGTGTGAGTTTCTTTTCCTTCAGTTCCATAGACCTCCCTGTCTTACCATAAATGTAACCAAGCAAACAAAATGACAATGATCTTGTATTTAACAAGACAAAGTCACAAAAGAAGCTCAGAGTTTACATACACTTGAAGTTACTTTGAGGTAATATGTGCTACAACTTTATTTTTTTTTCTACAAGGCATTAGCAAGAATCTTATAAAGGGCTAGAAAGGGTTTGGAAAGACAAAAGTTTCCTTGAATGTGATAAGAATCTAAGAACTGTCAAAGCTTTTTCAAGTTGCTTCTATATGTATGTATGTTCCTTTTATTTCTTGAACTTTGCTTCTATAATACCTGCAATTACATAAGTTATATATGGTACATGTCACGAAGGACTTGTATCCATATCTGTCATGAGCAACGCATCAAATGTACATAAGTTAGGCAAAGAGAAGAGGTGGACAGTTTTTGCCCATGACCTGGTACGTACTACATGTCACGAAGGATTTCTAGATATCTTAGAATTTGCCAAATCACATGCACACTTACATAAGTACATTCAAAAATAAATGGAAAGGAGAGGGAGAGCATATCTAGAGTAGAAGAAACACATCACATGCAAATATGCAATTGCAATCTAGTTCGTTCTCGTCCCAAGGAAAGGGCTATTACTTGTTGATAATATAAACAAAACTCGCTGTGTTAATCAAATGGTAAAGTAAAATAAGTTTACTATGTTTACTGTTTAGTACGTTATAAACTGAATGTATTTCTCCATAGTCAGTGACTCAGTGATATAATGGCAAAAGGTGGTATAAACACATCAAATCCTCTATTAGTAATCAATAAATACATTCCCTTAATTAGGCTAGATATGGTGATGGCCCACCGGCTGACAATTTATTCGATTGCGTGAATTACGAACCATCTTTTCGTCACTTCCAATTTAATTTCCCTTAACCTCCGGTCTAACATGGAACTGTAGTCTAGTGTTAGTGCACATGTTTAATCACTGTAAACCGAAAGACTTTTTTTGTTTTTAGGTCAGACAAGAATCTTCTATACAAATAACCAAAGATTAATTCAAAGTTTTTGTTACTGCAGTCATCATCATATATGAAGTTTTTTTTCAAACAGAAAGATTAGAAGAATTATTTACTAAATTCATATACTAAATTCTTTCAAAAAAAACTTCGTTGACACGACTCTCGGTTACCTTGATTCGGTGATTCCATATGTGATGATGACTATTAAAAAATACTAGTAAATTCTTTGGAAAAAAAACTTCTTTGACAAAACCTTTCAAACAGAAACATCCTTTCTCGAAAGTCTCATGTTCTCTTGTTTCTCTCTTGGTGTAAGAGAGCGGCAAATCCCAGAAAGACAGAAAAAACGTCTTTTGAAGACACCTCTCTCTCTTTTTGAGTAAAAAGTGTTTCTTAATATTTTTTACCGGTGAACGTTCTTAAGGGTTTGCCGGATTCTTAGTCAGAATACCAAAAGTTTTTTTTTTTTTGAGAAACAGAATACCAAAAGATCAGAATCCTAGTAAAAATCGAAACATTGCTTGTGGGTTTTCTTCCAAGAAATGGTGCAGTACCACAGACTTATCAAAAAAGGAGAGAAACTTAAAGTTTCAGTTGAACAAGGTGGTTCCGGTGCCACCCCCATCTCAGTCTCCGGCGAAGTATACCTAAAGAGTGCAAAACAGAAGATTCTATTGATTGTTTTTATTTCTTTCCTCTGTTGCTGTTACATCTTCAGCTTCTCCTCTTTCTCTCTCATTGGTAAAGTACCCTTTTTGCTAGCTTCTTTCTTAGCTTTCCTCATGTTCCGGTTTGTGACTTGTTAGTGTTGTCTTTTACCTCTCTCTTCTGCAGATGCTTTTAGCAGAGAAGATGATGGACTTATTCCTTATGAACAGTTCATTGCACCTCTATGTTTAGGATTCTCCTATGGTAACTTTTCTTTGCCAGTTACACTCCTAGGGCATGTGAGTTCGGTTTTTTTGGTTAGTTCGATTAGTTCAGAACGGTTGAGTCGAAGTGAGCCAGAAAAAAGCGGTTTGGTTTTCGGTTAGTTTGGTTTGAACAAGGTTTTTGATTTTTCGATTAAGTTGGTTTGGTTATTTCAGTTTGGATTTTGGTTAGTTCGATTCAAAATTTTGGTTAAGATTAGTTTTTTGTTCGGCAAAAAAAATTCTTTTATAAAAACCGAACTAACTGATTATCGAACCCAAATCTGATTTTCTGTTTTCGTTACCGAATTGAACCGAACTTTCTAACCAAACTGAACTAAAAACCAAACTTTTTCGGTTTGGTTCGATTAACAACGGCAGGACTTAATATTACCGAAACTGATGTATTTATGTCTGTCTGAATTGTGTATGCTGCCTCCAGGAACAATCTGTTGTGACAGAACCGGTTTTAGATCCGACATTTGTATCATGAAAGGAGACGTTAGAACACACTCTGCTTCTTCATCAATCTTCCTCTTCACATCCCTCAAAAACAAGTCCAAACCCCCTGAGAAGATCAAACCTTACACAAGGAAATGGGAAACAAGTGTGATGGAAACAGTTCAAGAACTCGATCTCGTTTATAGAGATGCCAATGATGAACATCATAACAACAACAACAACGTATGCGATATTGCGTACCATAACGTTCCCGCTGTCTTTTTCTCAACGGGTGGATACACTGGAAACGTTTACCACGAGTTCAACGAAGGGATCATCCCTCTGTTCATCACTTCGCACCATTTCAACAAGAAGGTTGTGTTTGTGATCGTTGAGTATCGTCACTGGTGGGTTACCAAGTACGGTGATATCCTCTCTCAGCTCTCTGATTATCCACCGGTGGACTTCAATGGCGACAAGAGAACGTACTGTTTCAAGGAAGCTATCGTAGGGTTAAAGATTCACAACGAGTTAAGTGTTGTTCCATCGTTAATGCTTGGGAATAAAACGATTCTTGATTTCAGAAACGTGTTGGATCGTGCTTATTGGCCACGTATCCATGGATTGATTCAAGACGAAGAGGCAGAGAACAGGACTGGTACAAGGTCTCAAGATTTCAAACCGAAACTGGTGATCATGTCAAGAAACGGATCGAGAGAGCTGCTGAACGAGAATCTTCTGGTGGAACTAGCCGAGGAGATTGGTTTCTCTGTTGAGGTTTTGAGACCGGACAAAACAACAGAGCTGGCGAAAATCTACAGATCTTTGAACTCTAGTGATGTAATGGTCGGTGTTCACGGAGCTGCGATGACGCATTTTATTTTCTTGAAACCGAGAACCGTGTTTATACAGATCATACCGTTAGGAACCGAGTGGGCTGCAGAGACTTACTATGGAGAACCAGCCAAGAAGCTGAGGTTGAAGTACATTGGTTACAAGATTAAACCGAGAGAGAGCTCTTTATACGATGAATATGGTGGAGATGATCCGATAATCAGAGATCCAAAGAGTTTTACTAGAAAAGGATGGAACTACACTAAGAAGATTTATCTTGAGCGCCAAAACGTGTCGCTTGATCTGAATAGATTCAAGAAACCGTTGTCTCGTGCTTACAAGCTCTCCATTACACGAAAAAGTGATTAATAGTCACTAATAAGATAGTATTTTATTACCCACTAAACCTGGTTTAAGCTATGTATGTTTTTTTCTATTCCGACAAAATTTTTAAAATACTGGATAAATTTTAAGATTGTGACTTTTCTTCCGGACATTATAATAATATTTTAAAAATTGTGCTTGTATATATATATTGACCTTCAAATTTTAAAATAAAGTTCAGTTTTCAAAAAATCTTATTAATTTAAATGATTACTTAACTAATATTATTAGAAATTGAAATATCTTTTTGAAAATTTAACTGTATTTTTAATGTAATTTTATATACATAAACAACACAAAATTCTAAATTTTACAATATATTTAATTTTTAGTAATACTGTAAACTAATTGTTTAAATTAATAATAATTAATTTAAATTAATAATAAATAATTAAAATTAAAATACATAAATAGTTATCTATTTATTTGAGAAAATAAAACTAAAAAATAAAAATTTGACAGCATTTATTTGATTAACTTATATATAAATTAATGTTTACACAATTTATACAAGAGAATTATTTTGGTTTAGCAGTTAATATACTCTTATTTTTCCACAAGTGTGAGAGTTATCTTCCAAAAAATAATTTTTAATTTTAAAAAATTATCCAAAATGGTGTCATTTTGATAAACTAATGGATAATAATCAATATATATAAGTACGATTTTTGAGAGTTCATATAATATTTTTAAATTTTTGTTTAGTTCAATATGGTATCTTTGACAATCGATATATATAAATACAATTTTGAAAATTAATTGCTCTAGTGAATAATATCTCTAACAATCAATATATGTAAATACAATTTTGAAAATTCATATATTATTTTTTAAGTTTTTGTTTAATTCAATATGGTATGCAATACTATAAGGCCTTGATTGGTACAGCTGATGAAGAAGCAGTAGCAGTATGCTGCAGAAGCTGTATGCTTTCATTAAAATTCTTAATAAGATGATTGGTAAAGCAGTGGCAGTATACAATTTTATTTTATTTTATAAAAAATTAGTATATAATATGTTTATTTTAAAATAATATATATTATAATTTAATATATATATATATATATATATATTTGTAATTAAAATAATGAATCTTAATTAATAACATAAATTAAATTTTAAATGTCAAATCTTATTATTTAAAAAATGATGTAAAATTATTTCAAATAAAAAAATATTTTTGGATATAATATAATTTTGAATATTATTAAATAAATAAAATTAAAATTTATTTTTTAATACAAACATAATTTTTGGAATTAGTAAATAAAATAAATAAATTATCAAATATTATTTTTTATAAAATAAATAAATTATTTTTGGATATAAAACATTTATGAATATTATTAAATAAATAAAATAAAATAAAATTATTTTTGGATATAAAATAATTTGAATATTATTAAATAAAATAATAAACTATCATTATATATATACATTTTTATATATTAATATGTAAAAGATATATAATTAATTTATTTAATTTAATAATTTCAAAATTATGTTTATATCGGAAATTACAATTAAAATATTTTTTTAAAATAATATTTCGCATTTAAAATATAATATAATTTATATAATTAAATTATATTTTAAATGTACAATACTATTTAAAAAATTATATTTAAATTTATTTTAGAAATCTAAATTTCATTTTCTGAATATAAAAATAATTTTATAATATTATTAAATCAAATAAATGAACTAATTATATATTTTTTTCTTGAATTTATAAATTGTAAATACAAATGCTCTTCCAAAAGTTTTGTATGAGAGCATTTGCTAGAGAATATTTAGAGAATATTAGCATTTAGTAAATGTTTTTCTACATGTTTTTCTAACAACAATTGATTGGATAATGTAGAGCATAATGCTAATGCTAATGCTCTACCAATCAAAGCTAAAGTTTGAGAAAAGAAACACACAATATCTAAAGTGTATAATATTTTAAAAATTTTGTTTAGTTTAATATGAAATCCACACTGTTGGAAAGTTTCCGAAAGGAAAGTAAAGTTCAGACTGAAATATGTCATTTTCTCAATGACACATGAGTCCAATAGCACGTCAAAATTGTAATGGGCCTAAAGGCCCAAACGTGCGTTGTTCTTAGACCCAGGCATACCAATAGCACTTTACGTCGTTAGAACTTTTTGACCTTGTGTACAAATTTTTTTTTTGTACAAACTAAATTAGCGAGATTCGCGGGACAAGTAAAAGTCGGATTTACAGCGATAATTTTTGTTACTGTTTACAAAAGATATAGACCATATCTACAAAAAGAATATGCTATTTTCGTCTTATGTATCTTTTGTGATTATCATCACATTTTATTATTTTCTGAAAATATATTTGATTTAAACTAGTTTTACATATACGAAAGTTAAAGAAATTGCATAAAATGACGACAAGTGGTTGGTTCTGTTTTTGGCAGGTTACCAAAAGAGTTTTACAAAATTCAAAGGAAAATAAAGTATTTTTTTATGTCCTTTCTCAAAAAAAAAAGAGTACTTTTCCATTTTATTTTGGTTATACACACATGGGGGAAAGAGCATGGAAATTGGTGTTTGTACCATCAATTTTGTAATGTCACCATTTTGGAGTGGTATGCAAGACTTTTATTTTATTTATTAAAATTTTAATTTTTAGCATAGTTTAGACCGGTTTAAATTGTTCAGGCCAAGCTAGAAGCCTAGAAAGTTCACATGTGAATAAGAAATGATGGGTGTTAAAAGAAAGGAATAAGAAATGATATTGACCCCCCAAAAAAAAGACCAGCATTAATGATTTAAAGGTATACTAGATCTTGACCCGCCCGACCGGGCGGGTATTTATTTTATGTTTTTAATTTTTCTTTTAATATTAAATGATATATTTGTAATATTTAAATATAAGTTTAAATTGAAAATTAATCTATGCAGTTATAATAAAAATTAATATTTTAATAAAATATTATGATATAAATTTTAAAATTTCTAATTAAAATAATATAGAGGTAGGTCATATTTTTTTCTAATTCAAAAATCTTAACATCCCTCAAAAACAAAGAAAATAAAATTATAAATAAAACATATAACCATATTTAGAACTATAATTTCTATTAAAATAAATTTGTTAAAGAAAAATAATGTTGCGCTGTTTTTGTTTATTTCTAGAGTTTGACCCGTGACCGTATAAATATTTTCTTTCACTTTATTTTTTTCTCTATACTAATGGTATACTATATATTTTTGTAAATTAAAATGTATTACATAATTTTTAATATAACATTTTAAAACACAACGATTTTATTTATTACTTTTAAATAATTATATATTGTGATTTAATCGTCTATTGTATCACAGTGTATCATATAAACAAATCTTATATTTATAACTAATTGGACTTATATAGGAAGTATTATGCTAATAATATATAATATATATATTTTTATATGTTATATAAATTGATTATGATGTGTGATTTTTTATTTTATTATTTATTACTAATAAATATTAAAATATTTAATATGTTATTATGAAATATATAAGGAAATATATTTTGGTTAAGATTTTGTTAAGGAAATATATTATTTAAATTAGGAAAAAACATTAAATGCTCAAATCTATTATTTAAATTAGGAAAATATAATCATACTTAAATATAGCTTCATTTAATATTTCAGTGGCATAACAATGTAAATATAATGAAAAACTAAGGGTTAATCTAATTTTGTACTTCTGTTTTAATAGAATAGATTTAAACACATATCTTGAGCTATCATTTACTCTGAAAATAAAAGTGTTGAGCTGTATTAAAAATTACTCAAATACTAGGTCAATACCCGCGCTACGCCGCGGGATTGGTAACATAAATTTATTTCATATATAGATTGATAGTATTTTTTGCAGTGAGATAATAATGGTTGGAAAATTAGGGAAGATCCATTTTGTCCCAACTTTACAAATCTGTTAAAAGTAATTTTACTTTTTGATTTTATATTTATAATATTAATCCAAAATATTATTGAGTTTATCACAGTATCTTATATGCAACTAAGAAATTATTTTCATCTCTATTGAATATACAGCACAAGACGATTTATCAATACTTATGTAAAACATAAGAAATGGTTTTTAAAAAACCTTGATGGCTAGGAATAGGATTAGATTTTGTTATTATTCTTGTTAGGTTTTTAAAACTTTACGGTTCCTCTTTTTTTTTTTGAAACATTTCCTCTATAAACTTAAAATTATGAATTTGAGGAGTCCATTCTGTATTTTGTAAGCTTATTTGGTTAGACTTTGTAGTTATGTGAAAGTATTTCCTTCCAACTGTTGTCGTTGCATGAACGTGTGACCAGATTATTCCACTCTTTTGATCAGTTGACTTCTTGAGTAAGACATACAAAACTTACTCAATAACTCACTTATTTTGAAGTTGGTCATGCAATTAGCTCTACTCCGGTGGAAATGAGTAGAATCGACTTCACTCATCGGTGTTCCAATAAAACAGCATAAACGGTCTTAATTTGAAACTCTCCAAATATTGAGACCTTGGTTATTTATTATAACAGTTGCACCCACAAAAAGGAACTCCAGATTATCGACTCTAAAGTAATCATAAAACTTACATCAAAATCACTAATTTGATAAAATAAAATGAGTAAACAGCGGTAACTTCAAAAAACCTTACCAGTATCAAACAAAATATTCCGTAAGCAGGAGCTAGATTTTACTCGTACAAAACAGATACCTCAGAAGGACATGTCTCCACATAAAACTTAGCAAATTCTTAGATTTAACAATATGGCAAAATGAGCTAAATCGGGCCTCCTCAAGGTCCTGCCCTGCAACTTCCAAGTTTTAATGGACTGAGAAACTTCAATCTACCGAACAAAATAAAAAAACATTTCAAAATCTCAGTTTCATTAAAGCTTATTCTCAGAACACACCAAAGGTTACAACAAATATGTTTAGAGCTACGAACAAACATGAGAAAATCAACTCAAATAAACTTCAAGAGGCTCTAAATTCATCAGATCCTCAACATTATTCATAACTTTTAAATATTTTTCCTCTCTCATCTTATACAAAATCCCTTTCATCGTCTCTATGGCCTAACAATGCCCGGACAACAGAATTGAACCATTGATTCTTGTTCCAAATACTTATGATTTGAATTTTCAAATCACAATAGAGTACATGGGTACAAACAGTAAATACAGTGAATATCTTTTTCAGTCAGTGATTTTTTAGTTTGTACTTACTTTTGCGATGTCATATTTCTGAGAACAACATTCAGAACTTGGATGGTTTCGTATGGAGCATATTGAAGAAGATGGATTTGAGACTGAGGCTGATGGACACGGCACAAGCAATGCTACTTCGACCGATTGATACTTGGAATGATACTTTGCTGCAAATGATGAAGAAAGAGAAGTAAAAAACCATCAGTCAAGAATTGAGTAGATGAGACAACCATCTTAAATCAGCAAAATAAAAATTGCAAAGAAAGATTCTTGTAGGAGTCTCAGTATTTGATTGTTACGTATTCATATATGTGAGGAAGGAAAACCATTTGTGAACAATTATCATATCTCTATAAATTTTATATGCAGTGTTTTGACCCCATTCGCAACATAAAAATGTCGTACATAATATCTCAAAAAGAAATCTTGATGAATACCAGGATGTGCAAAGCCAAAATGTAGACGACAAATGCTGACCTGAAATACATAAGCCTTGTTTGCGTCTCATTTCTTGTAGCAGTTTACGGAAGGTAGGAATGAGCATCAACCTCATAGTCTGATCCAAATCCTTATCTGAATTTGTTATTTTGAACTTGTTCCTTGCAGCGTTTCCCTCGACGTTAAAGCTCCCATATCTTCTCCACAAACTGTTCAGTCTCTCTAATTCCATCTCACTCGAATGAATCTCACCAGCGATCTCATCTGCTTGTACCTGATACGCATATCAAAGGTTTCTGTTAAGAACCAGTCTAAAGGATGTAGATTAATATAGCTTGAGATGGACCTGCTTTGCAGATAATTGCTCGATTAGAGTATGGAGTTGTTTATCCAGTCTCTTCTCTCTCTGAGCTGAGTTAGAAAAACCTTCCCACTCAGATAACGCGAATGGAACTTTTCAGGCTATCAACCTTTCTAACGGAATCAAAAACAGGTCTCTGATGGGTTCTTACAGAAAATAAGCTATCTAACATAGTTTTTTGGCCTTTTTAACAACAAATCAGATTGAATTTTGGCGTGTGCGAACATGACGAAAGTTGATGAAGATAAGTACCTGGAGAAGGCTGCTTCAGTGCTCTTTCCTGTTTAACAACCCAACTCCTCTCTAACTCCTGAACCTTCTCCATTAACCACTAAAGAATAAAATAACTTATACGAACTCAGGCATACAAGACAAAAGAATTCCATACAAATAAAAAGTAAAAACAAAAACTCATCAAACTCTCCAACTTCTGTAGCATAAGAAAATTTCATCGCCTCTGTATCTGCTCCATCTTTACCCTTCCAATAAGGTAGGACAACAGCTTCACCAGAGCTCTTGGAATGCCTTTCATTTAGAGAAGCTTGTGCATCCTCTTGCTCAGTTTTCAAGATTTCCGCAACCTCTTCTAGCTCCTGCAGACCAGATATCAAGCAGATCCAAAGTGGTAACAAGAATCCAGAAAATAAAAGAACAATCTTTTCATATCAAAACACTATCTGCACTTGAACTCACGTTCAACTTTGTAAGAAGAGAATCAGCTTCATGTCTTTTATCTTGCATCTTTGCCTCACAGATTGATATCTTATTTCATATGCACTGTTTTCTTCAAGCAGCGTCTGCTCTTTCATTTGAGCCTAATTTAAAAGTAGAATAAGATCGATCATTCGACCAGAGGTACTCAATTTCTCATATTGATTCAGTTCTGTCAAATTAGAGAGAAAATGCCTGTTCGCGAGTGATAGCGAGTGAATCAAGCTGAAGAGTGAGAGCTGCATTGGAGGCGAGCCAGTGAACATAAAGGTGAGGCAGACGCTGGGACAAATCCGGTAGAGGTAATCTTGGATCGAACGGCTAAGAATTGTATCTTTAGGGCCAAGCTCTCAACATATTTCTGCTGCTGTGGGCTCTCGTCGATTCATCTTCTCCAGCATCGTCTGCATCTCCAACAAATCTTTCTGAAACAGCTTAGCTGAGACAAGCGAGGTAGAAGTCTCCGCGATCTCATTCTTCTGCTTCAATGAATTTATGCTGTTCTTCGTTTTTTTTTGTCAGAGCTAGATCTGCGACGTCGCCATGAGTGAAGTAGAACCGCACAAAGTAAATGAAAAGTTTATTGATCCAGTTAGCCAACGAAGAACAACATAAAACAGAAGACAAATGACGTGTAGAAACAAAATGTTTCTATTGGTTTTTCAACTTTTTTCATTTATTGACATGTCACTCCCACATGATTCTAAAAGTCTGAGGTGTCAAGAGCAGAAAAGAACCTTGTGTTATTACTGTGTGGATTTCCAGATATGTAAAGATATATTTCCTTTCAAATTATTTGTTTACAAAAATGTCAACCATCCAATTAGCGATCGGATTTACTGCATGCCAATATTAGTATTTTCCCAATGTTCTGATAATTTTCTGATAGTTCTGGAATATAACAAATCTTATTCTCTATATATTTTCGGGTGCAGTAGAAAATTCTTTTAGAAAGGAAAAATCTTCTTTTCTTTTAAATATAACAAATTCAGTTTAGGGAGATAATCTTCTCTCTGTGGTTTTACTATCTACAGAAACGTTAAAGCTTCAGCTTTTGTTTTCTTATCGTATCCTGCTTCAATCAATGCCACATTTAGCAGCTGTATCAGTCACAAAATCTTGATATATTAAAAACTAAAATACTGTAGTTAATTTCGTATTTATCATCTTTAAATTAGAAAAGGATAACTGATTAACTTATTATATATACGAAATATCCAAAGATAAACACTATATGATCTATAGAATATGAATGATTCACCTTGTCAAAAAAATAATTAAAAAACAGTTGACCAAATATTTTCTCTAATATTTATTATCTTTACTAGACAGAAATTACATTTACTTATAAACTAAAATAACTTTTTAATTTCTAAATAGATTGAGTTTATTAAGAACCGTCATAAAAGCATGAACTGAGCATAGCAGGAAAGAAAACCCTAGATATTATACTTGAATATATATAGCAAGAATAATAGAAAAAGAAGAAGCCAAACCAAACAAGGCGTTTATAAAAGAGGGAAGAAAGTTACAAAAGAAGAAAACAGAGACGAAGCAAAGCAAATTAGCAAAGCAAACCAAATATGGAAAATTGCTACTTATAGTAACTCCATCTTTTTATGAAATACCCTAATTTTGGTATACTTTTCCTTCCTTAGCCTCCTTTCCCTATTGTCATATTGAATCAAATTCCTAAAGAAAAACACATTCCTATATATATATATATATATATATATGTACAAAATCTCTTATCTTTATATACACAAAGACTTACTCTGTTTTAGATTCTGTACAGAGCATAGATTTATCGGTTGTTGTTCAGAGAAGAAGAAGAAGACGATGGGAAGAGGAAGGATTGAGATTAAGAAGATTGAGAATGTGAACAGTCGTCAAGTCACTTTCTCCAAAAGACGTAACGGGTTGATGAAGAAGGCCAAGGAACTTTCTATCCTCTGCGAAGCTGAGGTTGCTCTTATCATCTTCTCCAGCACCGGCAAGGTTTACGATTTCTCCAGCGGCTGGTAAAACAAAATGATTCTCTTTTGTTTTTCTTTTGGTTCATTTGAGATTTGGAAGAGATAAAAAAATCTAACCTTTTATGTGCTCTTATAGCGTTTGAAAAACAGAGTAAAGTGTTGTTTGTGGTGGTTGAAATGCATTTTCTGGCTAAATCTTAGGGTTGATGGTGAAGTATTTGTGATGGTTTTGTGGTTAAGGACTCGAGATTGTGTCTCTCTGTAATTTGAGATTTGGAAGATAGAAAAAGTTAACCTTTTATGTGTATAAAGCTATTGAAAACAGAGCAAAGTGTTGTTTACACACGAAATGCATTTTCTGGCTAAAATCTTAGGGTTGGTTGTGAAGTATTTGTAATGTTTTTTTCTCGTGGTCTCTTTATTACATTTGATAGTTGTGAGTTATTTAAACACCCTAACTGTTGATGAAATGAAAGCTTGGTACTTTGTTTTGGTAGTTATGAGATAATTACTAATTAGTAGACCATAGGTGTGTTTAATGGAGACTTATTGTTTGAAATGTGTTAAAGTATGGAGCAAACCCTTTCAAGATATGGACACAGTGCTGCGTCCGCCGATCATAAACCAAAAGAAGAAGAACAACAACAACTTCTACTCTGTTCTTCGCAAGAGAACGGTGCTGTTGTGGTATGTATCCATAAGCAGAGTCTCTACCACGCATTTATTTTTGTATAATTGCATCCCTTTTTGGCTTTGTTGTTGCAGTTGCGTAAAGATGATGCTATGAAGAACGAACTTGAGAGATTACAGCTTGCAATTCAGTATGTCTCTCTCTCCCTAGACAAAAAAACTTGCGTCTTGTATGAAGTTTTCGTTTGGTTCATCGTTTTTATATTTTGTTAGGAGGCTGAAGGGTAAGGAGCTTGAGGGTATGAGTTTCTCGGATCTTATCTCTCTTGAAAACCAGTTGAATGATAGCTTGCATAGTGTCAAGGATCAAAAGGTGAAGACAACAAAGAATATTACAAATGATTGAAATCTATCTTTGAATTATCTCTGACTTACAATGTTCTCTTCTGATTCAGACTCAAATCTTGCTCAACCAGGTGGAAAGATCCCGGTTAAAGGTAAAAACAACAAGGCTCCTCAATATTGTATCAGCATTTTTTTTCACACAATGTTACAGTCACACCATCTTTTTTTTTTTTCAGGAAAGAAGAGCATTGGAAGAGAACCAAATCTTGCGCAAACAGGTAAAAGAAAGATTCTAGCAAACTCTTTACATTAAAGCTCGGTCTGGTCTCTTCACCAGGTTCAAATTTAATTTCACCCTCAGGTAGAGATGTTGGGGAGAGGTTCATCAGGACCAAAAGGGCTGAGTGAAATACCTCAGTTTTCTAGCCCCCAAGCGGAGCCCGAGAGCTCTTCATCAGATGATGATGACGAGAATGACCTCCATTCCGACACTTCCTTGCAGCTGGGGTAAAGCTGCAAACATAAACCCTACCTTGTCTTTCAAGCTTTCTCTGTTTCTGTTGAGAATTATATAAAAAAACTTGTGTGTTTTGGTTTTCTCTAGGTTGTCGTCATCGGGGTATTGTACAAAGAGAAAGAAGCCGAAGATTGAATCGCCCTGTGGCTATAACTCTGGAAGTCAAGTTGCTTCTGATTGATTAAATATCAATTTGTTAGTCTCCTAAGTATGGTGTTTAAGTAGAGGTTTTAAATGTGTATTCTCCTTGTTTCTCAAGTAGAAATTGATTTTATGTGTTTAAGTGAACCATTTTTTTCCTTTAAATCAAGAAGGATTTGAATAATCAAGATAACATTAGCTTTTTCTTACTTAAGTTCCCAACGATGCACACATTAGTTGATGAAATTTCATTTCCAGACTATGTACAGTACATAATGTACTCACAGATTTCGGTGACGTCATGAAACAGAACACATCAACATCTCGAATCCAAGATGAAAATGAATCAGTAGAAGAACAATTCAAAACGTGAATCAAGTCTTATGAATGTGGTCATTAAGCTAATCTGAGCTGCACAACTACTGTGTAAATATGCTACGTGCACAATAACCCAACCCGTCTCATAAGCTCGAATAAAATACAAAGCCCAGCCCAATATATCTGAGCCAATTATGTAATGGGTTACAAACTTACAATGTGTTTTCTTATTCTTTTTAAGAAAATTTGGGGCTCTTAACATAGGTTTAAGTTCAAAAATGTGCAAAGGCCACCGACAATTCCAGGAATCGCCGACGGTTCGAGCATGGTTTAGAAACAGAAACTAAACTGGACAGGCTGCTCAGACCCATGCAACAATAAATAAAATTTATTGAGAGTCCTTTTTTTTTATATTTCTAGAGAAACAAGAAAATCACCATAGGGGTTTGACAGGCGGCAAAAGGTACAAGCTGCTTTATTTCCGTCAGTAAGGGCATCCTTAAAGGGAGATTTTTAATGGGTGTGCTTAGAGTAAAAATATTAGTAAAATAATGTATTTAGTTTAGTCGTTAGTGGAATCGTGAGAGAGAAGAAGAAGAACAAAAATAAGCACAGATCTTGTTCAAGCACTTTCAAACTGATCTTAACCCATTTTTTCATTTTATTCTATTATTTAAAATCCAAGCACATGCAAAATGATCCTCCATTAAGGATGGCCTAAGTACTACAAAGTCGCGATCGACCAAATTTTTATTGGACACTTTTTGAAAAATGTTACTATATGAATACTCTTTTTTTTTAGAAAGGGCTTAATATGAATACATTAATTAATAGTTTTAGCCTTTTAGTATATATAGTTTAATTAATATTTTAATATTTTACATGTATTAATAAAACTAAATACTTATTTTATATATTAATTTTGGTTTTTTTTTACCATTCATATTTTTAGATTTAATTTATATTTTTACTTAAACTAAATGCATTAGTTGAGATTTAAACATTAATCTTTCAAATACAAAAAAAAATATCTTTCTTTTAAATAAGGAAAAATTATTTTTTCAAAGAAAAAAAAGGAAAAATTACTTTGTATTGGTATTGGTATTTAATGTGGAATGAATTACGATTAATTAAACGAAATAATGGAACAGTATTTCAGCACTACCTAGAAGGCTAGAACGGGAAATCTGCAGTAGTGGAAGGAGACACCGCCACGTGTGCAGGAGGTTCATCAGAAGCTTCCAATTAGATGCACCATCGTCAGCATTCAACACCTATGCACACTTGTTCTCACAGACTCCCACACAAATATTGTCAAATCTCCCATTTGAATAATATAAGACCCAGTTTTTGATTTTTATTTCACTCATTCATTTACGACCCTACTCATGTCTCCACCGTTTGATCACGGATCCTAGCTGTAATCAAGGAGGCAGATTTAATGAACTGGGCCTAAGACTGGAGTACTAACTGTAGAGTTTTCCTAACTGTATTCCCACACGTATCTGTCATTTATTTTTTTTTCCTCTTGCATGTTGCCATTTTTGGCTCTTAAAAGGATGACTACACGAAATTAAGGACAATCCCGTTGGAAGATGACATTCCATAAATGACAAATTACTTCAAACACTCCCTATAAAATCGGCACGCAATGTAATGGTCAAATTAGTTATTTACACATGCCTGAAATTTTGAATGGTTTCACATGTAGTGAGTGAACCGTCAAACTTTTTTTAAAAAAGGAAAATTAGGCGCACCCCCGTGTTAGTCAAAATTGGTTTATTAATAATAACACGATAATACATAGCCTAATTACAAGCTACTTTGTTTTTATAGGCTCGATACAATTAACTAAGGACCTCTCTCTCATTATTCATGAACATGAACATGATAGCTGATAAAAAAGGCTACATACAAACTATAGACATCTAATTACTCTCAAATTATTTCTTATACAAATGCTATTAAAATGATTAAAATTCGAATTAACAGTCTCCTCCCACATTTTTGTTTGTTTCCAAAAACAAGTATCTGACCCGACCCGGGAACAATAAATAATAAACAAAAAAAATCAAAATTTGATGCAAAAATATTAAAAGGCGAATTCGAGAAGAAAGCCAAATAAAAAAGAAAGCTCTTCTCACTCTCTCAGCCTCTCGTCACCACTAACCAGAGACGAAGCTCCTCTATAGAGAGAGATAGAGAGAATGGGTTTGATATCATCATCTAAAGAGACGAAGAACAGTAGCGGAAGAGGAATGGGCTTTCTCTTAGTCTTCTTCCCTGACCACAGCGACGTCTCTCCTTCTTCTTCTTCTTCATCATCTCCGACGACAACACTCTTCCGCACCAGATCTTCCCGCCTCCTCCTCTCCAAAGCCCAATCCACCATCTCAATCTGCCTCCTCCTCCTTCTCCTCACCCTCTTCCTCTTCACTCTCTCCACCTTCGAACCTTCCTCCGCCGTTTCTCACCGTCGTTTCCTCCTCACTCGCGACGTCACCAGAAGTACTCGAGGTGTTATCAACAACCGCTACGCTCTCCAGGGGATGGGCACTCTGTTTCTCAGAGGAACCAGGAGCATGCACGACCTGATCGTAGCTCACGTCGCTTCCGATGCGGCGGAGGAAGATCTCCGCCTCTTCGTGAGGCTCCTGCACCGCTCCGGAGTCACTTCTAGATCCGACGTCGTTTTGCTCTTCGATTATTCTAAGAGGTTCCACGGATTGATCCGAGAAGAGAACCACTCGTTCTTAAAACTCGTCGACGCGTACCGGAACTCGAATCAAACCGACTCGGTTTGGGGATTCAATCTCTCCCGGTTTATTAAAAACCAATCCAAGAACGACACGTCGGAGCCTATCTGGGGGAAGAAGACTCATCGAGCTACTAATAACGAGACCGAGTTGATGACGACGACTCACGGCTCGGTCGTGGGGTTCGACGTGGGCGAGTTAGACCCTGAAAACTCGCTATCCGGGTTCATGGACCACGTCCCCGTATCCTTGAGGAGATGGGCCTGTTACCCGATGCTGCTGGGCCGAGTCAGACGCAGCTTCAAGCACGTGATGCTCGTCGACGCCAAGACCTCGCTCTTCCTCGGCGATCCGTTAGCCCGGATCCGTAACCGGAGCCCCGATTCGGTCCTCTTCTTCTCTAACAAACACAAGAAAACGTCCGAGATCGTCGTTAACCCGGCGGTTATGATCGGAGGAGCGAAAGGGATCAGGAGGTTCTCGAGCGCGATGCACACCGAGCTCGCGAGGGTGGCGATGCAGCAGCAGCGGAAGAAGAGGAGCTCGGTATCGGAAACGGTCGTGCTGAGTCAGCTCGTGGGGAATGTTCATATGACGAAAGGGTTCGAAGTGGTGGGGCCGAGTGAGTCGATAGCGGAAGCGAGTTCGCTAGCTGAGTTGAGGACGAGAAACTCGGCGGCTTCGTCGGTTAAGGATCATGATATTATACAGCGCGGTAATATTATGGCGGCCGTTATTATGAAACGTATTTGTTCCTCCTCTCAGTTAGATTCCTCTGTGTATAGTTATTGTTAGCAATTGTTATTTGTTATAATTATTTTGGAAATTAAAAAGGGTGGTGAAAAAATACAAAACAAAAATCAGAAAAAAATGTTACGTTGTATTTTAATAGGTTTTTTTGTACACATTTGACATTTGTTATTTTCCTAGATTTTATTTTGTATCCTGGATGTTTATTTATGTCCACGTTCTGTTGATTTGGTCTTCTTGATATAATCATATAAAACATGAAAATAAGGAGTATTTTTTTATGTTTAGAAATGTCGGTAATGCACCATTTTTACATATTGAGAATATATTCATATATTTTTTGTCGAGGATATATTCATATATGTTTGGCCTATCTCTTATGATTTTCCTAGACCTTACCTGCCCTTGTTAATTACTCGTACTGCATATTTGCATGTATGAACAAATACCTTTAGATTGTGGTCTACGTTATATACTTAGTGAAAATAATAAAACCAATTTTAAATCAAAAGTTTATATGGCATACTGTTGGAGTAAGCTTGAAGTTATCAGATAAAGCTTAGAGATTTGGGAATCAAGCTAAAGATAATCCTAATCTAGTTGAATTTGAGATAAAGATAAAGATGTTATTTAGGAGTTATCTATAAAGCATAGTTATCTTTATTGATTAGGATATATGTTTAGCTATATAAGTACATCCATCGAGTTGTGATCGGATTGTACGTGTTTGAGGGAGTTAAGGTTTTGAGTGAGTTTTTGCCTTAAGAGCTTAATACAAGAGAGTTATTCTTATTCTTGTTCTTCATTCACATACACAGAATACAGAGTATACGGTTTCAACACGTGGTATCAGAGCTACAAAGTTGAAACCATGGGAGATCTACAGGTGGTTACGGAGAAGCAAAAGGACACCGGGTCATCAGCGATCAAGTGTCCTCTATTGAACAATACGAATTATACTGTTTGGGCAATCAAGATGACGATCTTGTTGAAAGTACATGAGGTGTGGGAACTTGTTGAAAAGGAAGAAGGAGACGTGAAGAAAAATAACTTAGCCATGGGGCTTCTGATTCAATCTATTCCTGAGAGCTTAGTTCTACAGATCGGTGGACTAGATACAGCTAAGAAGATTTGGGATGCCATTAAGGCAAGACACATGGGAGCTGATAGGGTTAAGGAGGCGCGTCTACAAACGCTTATGTCTGATTTTGATCGTCTCAAGATGAAAGATAAGGAAACCATTGACGAGTTCTCAAGCAGGATCTCAGAGATATCTTCGAAGTGTTCTTCTCTTGGAGAAGAGATAGAAGAACCAAAGCTCGTCAAGAAGTTTCTGAAGAGTCTTCCCAGAAAGAAGTACATAAGCATCGTTGCTGCACTGGAGCAGGTTCTGGACCTCAAGACCACTAGTTTTGAGGATATCATCGGAAGGTTAAAAGCTTATGAGGAGCGTGTCAATGAAGAAGAAGAGACACATGAAGAACAGAACACGCTGATGTATGCAGAACAGTCACCTAATCGTGGTTACAATGGTGATTACAGAGGACGTGGTGGAAGATTCATGAACCGGGGAAGAGGTCGTGGTCGTTCCAACTACGTGCGTGAACCTAGAGATGCATCAAAGATTACTTGCTACCGCTGTGATAGGTTGGGACATTACGCATCTGACTGTCCAGATCGTTTGCTAAAGCTTCAAGAAGCTCAAGAAACAAAAGGAGAAGAAGAAACACATGGAGCTGATGAGTTGATGCTAAACGAAGTTGTGTTTCTCAATGAGGAGAAGGTGAAGCCCAACACGTTTGAGACAAGTATTGACAAGAGCAACGTGTGGTACCTAGACAACGGTGCTAGCAACCACATGACCGGAGAACGTTCTTACTTCACTACACTTGATGAGAGCATCACGGGAAAAGTAAAATTTGGAGATGACTCACGCATCGACATCAAAGGAAAGGGGTCTGTTGCGTTTCTGCTCAAAGATGGAACAAAGAAAACGATGACAAATGTATACTTTATCCCGGCTCTAAGGAGCAATATCATAAGCTTAGGACAAGCTACGGAGGCAGGATGTGAAGTAAGAATGAAGGAGAATCTTCTACTTGTGTACGACCGGAACCAGAGACTCGTAATGCAAAGCTGCAGAGGGAAAAATCGGCTATATAAAGTGGTTCTGGAGGCTGAAAATACAGTTTGTTTGCAGGTGATTACATCAGACGAGTCGAGCAAGTGGCATGCTAGATTGGGGCATATCAACTACGATAATATGAAGCTGATGGTTAACAAGGAGCTTGTGACAGGAATACCTAAGATGGCAATCACTAAGAATACTTGTGTTTCCTGCTTACTTGGCAAACAATCAAGGAAATCTTTTCCTCAGGCAACAAACTTCAGAGCATCTAAGCGACTTGAACTGTTACATGGAGATCTTTGTGGCCCCATTAACCCTCCAACGATCGGTGGAAACAGGTATGTCTTCGTGATAGTTGATGATCACTCTCGCTACATGTGGACAATCCTGTTAAGGGAGAAGAGTGAGGCTTTCGGGAGATTTAAGAAGTTTAAAACACTGATAGAGAAAGAAGCAGGAACTACTATCAAGACTCTGAGGACTGATAGGGGAGGAGAGTTTACGTCTCTTGAGTTTAATAGCTTCTGTGAGGAGAACGGGATACAAAGACATTTGACTGCTCCTTATTCACCTCAACAGAATGGCGTAGTGGAGAGGAGAAATAGGACGATACTAGAGATGACAAGGAGCATCCTAAAGCACATGAATGTTCCTAACTACATGTGGGAAGAAGCTGTTAGACATGTGACCTATCTCATTAACCGTGCAGTGACGAGAACCCTTGTTTACAGGACACCTTACGAGATGTTTAAAGGTAGCAAACCGAATGTGTCTCACCTGAAGGTATTCGGTTGTGTTGGGTATGCGAGAACAGAAGCTGCAATGAGGAAGAAGCTTGATGATAGATCTCGTGCTCTAGTACATCTTGGAACAGAACCAGGCACCAAAGCTTACCGTTTGTTTCATCCAACGACTAAGAGAATCATTGTGAGTAGAGACGTTGTGTTTATGGAGGAAGAAGGTTGGAACTGGAATGAAAAAGTAGAAAAGAATGGCGCAGGCTCTCTCAGTATTGATCTTGGTGAGTTTGGAAACAGAGGACTTAGAGAAGTTGAGTTCGGTATTGTCTCTACAGATACTAATGCTGCAAGAGTTGATGAAGCTAATAAAGAGTTGACTGGTAGTGAAGAGAAATCAACTGAGGCAGAGACAGTAGTAATATCAGATGATGAAGAAGGAGCGCATGAGCAACCAGAACTGAGACGTTCTCAGAGAGTCAGAACAGTTCCCGAGTACTTGTCTGATTATGTTTTAATGGCGGAAGCAGAATGTGAATGGCTGTTGATGTCACTAAACGAGGAGCCGTGGGACTTCTCTGAGGCTAGAAAGTCAAAGGTATGGATAAGAGCTTGTGAGGAAGAGATAGCTTCAATCGAGAAGAACCAGACATGGTTTCTAGTTGATCTACCTGCAGGTGCTAAAGCCATTGGACTTAAGTGGGTTTTTAAACTGAAGAGGAACCCTGATGGAAGTGTGAACAAGTATAAAGCAAGACTGGTAGCTAAGGGATATGTGCAGAGGCATGGTGTTGATTATGATGAGGTATTCGCACCGGTGGCAAGAATTGAAACCATACGACTTATCATTGCCTTGGCAGCATCACACGGCTGGGAAGTGCATCACCTCGATGTGAAGACTGCCTTTCTCCACGGCGACCTTAAGGAGGAGGTCTATGTAAAACAACCCGAAGGCTTTGAGGTAGAAGGAAGCGAAAGAAAAGTATACAAGCTCTCTAAGGCCCTTTATGGTCTTAAACAGGCTCCGAGAGCTTGGAACTACAAGCTGAACAAGATATTGACAGAGTTGAGCTTTACAAGATGTTCTAAGGAAGCCTCGTTATACCGAAGAAAGAAGGATGAAAAGCTTCTTGTGGTTGCAGTATATGTGGATGACTTGCTGGTTTCGGGATCAAACATCGATATGATATGTGAGTTCAAAGCGGAGATGGCTTCCAAGTTTGAGATGAGCGACTTGGGCAGACTCACTTATTACTTGGGGATTGAGGTTGAGCAACATCGAGAAGGGATCACACTGAGACAGGAGAGATATGCTCTGCGTATTCTTGGTGAGACAGGCATGGACGACTGCAATGCTACACAGGTACCGATGGATATGAGTCTAAAACTATCAAAGGCTGTCGAAGAGAAGAGTGTTGATGAGAAGAAGTACAGAAGGAGTATCGGATGTCTACGGTACCTAATACACACACGACCAGATTTGTCATATAGCATTGGAGTTCTCAGTCGTTACATGCTTAATCCTAAGGTCTCACACGAGGCAGCATTGAAGCAGGTTCTGAGGTATTTGCGTGGAACTAGCACCTATGGGCTCACTTACAGACGATCTCAAACGGTAAAGCTAATAGGCTACAGCGACAGTTCCTTGACTGTAGATGATGACGATGGAAGAAGCATAACAGGACACATTTTCTATCTCAACGAGAGTCCCATCACCTGGTGTTCTCAAAAACAAGAAAGTGTGGCTCTGTCTTCCTGTGAAGCTGAATTCATGGCCGCTACTGAGGCTGCTAAGCAGGCCATATGGCTTCAAGAGCTTCTTAGTGAAATCACGGGTGGAGAATGCGAGACAGTGACTATTCGCGTGGACAACAAATCTGCAATCTCCCTTACCAAAAATCCTGTCTTCCATGGCCGTTCTAAACATATTCATCGAAGATATCATTTCATAAGAGAGTGTGTAGAGAATGGTCAAGTAGAGGTTGAGCATGTTGCAGGGAGCCTGCAGAAGGCAGATATCTTGACCAAAGGACTCGGAAGAACCAGGTTTGCGGAAATGAGAAGGCTCATCGGAGTTCTAGATGCAGTGCAGGATAATCTCAAGCTTAAGAAGGAGTATGTTGGAGTAAGCTTGAAGTTATCAGATAAAGCTTAGAGATTTGGGAATCAAGCTAAAGATAATCCTAATCTAGTTGAATTTGAGATAAAGATAAAGATGTTATTTAGGAGTTATCTATAAAGCATAGTTATCTTTATTGATTAGGATATATGTTTAGCTATATAAGTACATCCATCGAGTTGTGATCGGATTGTACGTGTTTGAGGGAGTTAAGGTTTTGAGTGAGTTTTTGCCTTAAGAGCTTAATACAAGAGAGTTATTCTTATTCTTGTTCTTCATTCACATACACAGAATACAGAGTATACGGTTTCAACACATACCACTATAAGTCGATTATCGATAACCCATGACTCCGCCGATTAATCAGTCTAGGAAAGTATGTCTTAACAAAAGAGCAGCTATGATGATATCAAATGTTTTCATAATTATAACACTTTATTTATCTTATTAATATCTTTTTCATTGCTATAACGGCATTCGTCGCATGTGTTCATTTGTTGTCTTTTGAGCTGGTTAAAGTCAATCTGTCCACCACTTAAATATGATATGTTCGTCTAACACTAAAAACTTTATAGAAAACCTCTTTTCTTCAATTATTGAAACTATTATTTTAACCAAACAATAATGTCCATTCACGAGATTCATCGTTGGAATCGGATTCTCTCAAATGTTACCAATTATCATCGAGGCCTCAAAGGGTGACATAAACACAACAAAAAAAGTCATCATCTAATCACTTGATTCGGTTGAACTTTATATCTCCACTTATTACAGTCACTTTATATATATATATCATATTTCTGTTTGTTACTTATTGTACAATGGTAACATGTAACCCAAGTTTAATAAATGTAAACGTTTAGTTGAATTATTGAACTTTTTTTTGTTTAATGGTGTAAAACTCAATTGAATGTTTAGCATTTATTTGGTTATTTTGTAGGCCAATTAGATTGGAGTCAATTGAATATTTGGTTTTATGGTGTAATACAAAATAGTATTTGTATTATAACTTTTATATGGGTCACACAATTTTAGATTGAATATGATAGCATTATTATAATTGCATATCAATAATTGTTTTGGATATAGATGAAGTCAATATCTTTGTATGTCCACACAATAAAAGCGTGGAGTTGTGAAAAGATATGAACAACAAAGAAAGAAAACAAAAGAGAAAATATTAAAATAAAACAAGGTGGTGGGATCATTTCAAGGAGCATCAAGTTAAGTAACCCTATAGTCAATACTCTACAGTGGCTTCATTTAGAAGTCAAGAATTTCCCATATACCCAAACAAGCGTGCTAGGCTTTTGCTTTTCTTCTTTTCTTTTTACTAACTCAACGACTTTAAATATTTGTACCGGTTAATCCAGCTTATACAATTCAAGGATCAAGAAACAAAACCATTACATTTGTATTTAAATATCCTTAAAGTTTTCTTACTCTTACATTGCTTGTCATATGCGTGTGGGGCTTCCAACCTTAGGCTATTAGCCTATGAAGTATTAACTTAACCAATTTTTTTTATCTAAGGCTAAATAAAATGAAACCATGTTTTAGATATCATAAAAACATGAGGTTGGACTTATTGTTCTCCTTAGAGATTAGTTGGGTTTTAGTCTACACATTAATGTAGAGCTTTAAAGCTTGCGCAGTCGCGTCTTATTATATCTTCAATTAAGAGCAACACACTAACAAGTGACAAACATAAAATACATTTAATGAATTAGTTAGCCGAAAATAAAATTTTATTTCTTAAAAGAAATACTTTCAAGTAATGGAGAGTTATGTTAATGTTTGTTTATTCTATGAAACTATGAAAGATTGCAAGAAACTTGAGGTTTCCACTATGTTGGTTTATAAAAAGAACCATTGTTTCTTGTTTGTTTTTTTTTCCTTGCTATTAGTACATTCTTACAAGTATCGTCGTTAACAAAATTAGTTTAATTCATCATAGAAAGAGTAAGTCGGACAAATGGGAACCGACACTCTTTCTTTCATACTCGTGTCAATAAGTCTTTTCCAAGTGGACCTTCTAGTGTGGACAGAGAGTTCGTGCAAGACTATGGCTGCTGATCTGTATAACTCAAAATGTCGTCGTCCATTCGAATACTTTCTTTTGTCTAAATGCAGCTTGTATATATGCAGAAAGAAAAAAGCAAAAGTAGAAATGTACGTAGATTGTGTCGGTGACAACCATTTTTGTAAACCAAGAGAAGATTTAATAGTGGCTCTTCTACGTTTGTTTGAGTCAACAAATCTTGTGTGTTGGATTGGATCATCATTATCACGTTGGAGAATGATGCAATTTTGACGTAATCATTATGATTCCCAACTAATTTGTTTCCTTGATTTGTTGCTGTAAACAAAAAAAAAGAAAAGAGAAATATAGTACCAATTTGGTGGAGACCAGGTCAGGCAATATAATGTGGTTGTTTGCTCTGTAGATCACTTTATTTTCTGGTTGCATTATGATTTTGAAAGAGAGAGTTCCATTTAAATTCAACAGTCAACACATTAATAGGGCTTCTCTAACTTTTGTTAGGTATACACATTTTATAAACCACCATAACTATAACAGCGTTGCAAGCAAACTAACATCGATGAAAAGTCATTGAACACTGATACACATTCAAGTGTACTCATGAGTGTACAAGTAGACAAGTGTTCTTTAATAATCAAATAAATGTGAAATTCCAATCAAAGAATTTACTAACCACCACCACACAACTATTGTGACCAACAAAAAAAAAAAGCGAAAGCACACCAATCAATGATTACAAGAACACATCACTGTGATGAGAATATGAAGAATCAAACCCAAAGCCACCCATGAAGAGCATATTTTTCTTTCTGAAAAAACAAAACAATACGAAGAAACTCCCAAGAAAACCAAAACAATAAGAAAGGAAGAAACAAAAACAAAAACAAAACGAACTGGTCGTTGTCTTCAAAGCTGCAGCATTGAGGTCACTACATAACCCTGTAATACAATGACAAATATTGCCTTTGTTCTCAATTATCTGAACTTAATCTGGAGATATCTCAGAACAATTTGAATTTCTTCTTCAGCAAATCTTGCTTCCACCTAGGCAATTTGTAGAATGCTTCTTTCTCCATCCCAAATACAGTCTTGAACTCTTCCTCAGACAAGTAAGCCTGAATAGATCCGTTTGAGAGTGATAAGATACCCGACAATTTATGCTCAAAAAGAAGAGAGGATAATGTTGGCTAAAATGATTCACCTCTCTGCGTTTGAAGTCAATTCCTTTCACTGGTTTGTCAGATTTGGCTTGTAGCTGTTGGTAGGTGAAAGTTGCTCCAGTTGTTCCTGCTTCCTCAGCAATCACGTCTGCTGCAGGTGAAACTTCCTCTTCTTCCTTGGCTTCAGCAGATTCTTCGGAAGCCTCCACTTCTGAGAAGGCTTTCTCATCTTTAGCTTCAGCTGTAACCACACACAAACAGTGTTATCAGCGTATTCAAAACCAAGGACAAAACAAAAAAAAAACGAATAAACAAACAATCTACATATGTTTTAATCTTTTAACTCATATGGGATTAGATCAACAACTTACCGGAAGGGCTGGTATCAGATGATTTCTTCTTCTCATTAGTGAGAACTTGCGAGAGAGCAGCCAGTGCTGCTGCTCTTTGTGACGATCGAGTTGTCAATCCTGGTCTTTGCGGAGGTGAATTTGATGATGGTGAAGAGTTGAACGCGGATGATAATGCAGCTAAAGCTTCAGCCCTTTGTCTTGCACCACCTTGATTTCCATTTGATCTGTCCCGGTTCTGCAGTTAAAGGCAATGATAGCCTCAGTCAAGTGTTCGAGGAGATAGAACACTAGTAGCTGTGATTCGCTAAACATATCATAGTTACAAGGACAAAAATAGAATATAAACAACTAGTTGCGCTCTACTTTGTACAAAGTTTTATTCGAATAAACAAAAAAAAGGAAAATGAAAACTCAAAAGATACATAGCTACGCAATTTTAGTCTAGGATACAAAGATGCTGACCGAGTTCTACATGTTCAGTCATCAAGTTAATGATAAGCAGAACAGCAAAACGTCAATTTTCAATATGGCTTACATTCTTAACCTCTAATATGATATGACTGGGGATTTGATCTGGTGGCAAGCTTAAGGTTTGCACAGATTTAAAATACCCATGACAGTGAAACCTCATAGAAAATGAGATCCAAAGCAATTTTTCTTCAAGAAAAAGTCACATGATTTATAGATGATGTATCAGAAAGAGTCTAGTCAAAACAATCAAAATTTGAGCTTAGACTATTTACCGGAGAGCTCGTCTTTCCAGACGGAGAGTTAAATGCGGAAGTCAAGGCAGCCAGAGCAGCAGCCCTTTGCCTTGGTCCTTGGTTTCCACCGCTAGATTGCTCCTGCAGCGCGAAGGTAAATTACATACCAACGTTTTAGAAAATGTAATATAATTAACTTAGGATAGCGAGGCATCAATTTCAATCGTCACATCTGTTCGTTCTTATCTGCGACTATTAGACATATAACACAGGGATGTGGTTATCTCCTACTTTCCCAGCAAGCATGTTTTTTTACCTGCACAACTTGGTGTGTACCAAGTAATGATGCTGCCTTCTTCTGGAAGGAATTTCCTTGCACCTGCATTACAGATCCCAAAGCTAAATTTAGTGAGAAAAAAGTGAAATTGCAAAAAGTCGATGACAGTCGCAGTTAATTTTTGCCTCTGTTCTGGCGGCTTCCAGTCTAATGTTTCGTCCTTTATAAATGCAGAGTTTCCTCATTTATGTCATTTTGTCAACTCTGACTTATTAAGATCTTTATGAGGTTTGTGAAAACATAACTGCCATTTGCATACCGTGTAACAAACTTATTGCTTCTAAATTAGTATATGCTCCCAAACCTTCTCTAAACTTTCACAATTAACTAGCAGGTTATTGAAAACTCATTCTAATTACCCAAAACATATTCGAGGACAGAAAGCCTTACAGTGGCTTTAGTAGCATCCCACGAGAAATAAGTGGTGAAGAAGCATGGTTCATTCCCCTCAGTGACTTTGTATAATGGAACTTTTGGAGACAAGCCTTCGAGGGAACCAGCCAGATCTATGTACCTCTGCGGAAAAAAAGTATACAATGAGCAAACAAGATAGCAAAGGGGGAAGCAATGGATAACTTATGCTCAGAAGCAAAACTGATGAAGCGTATTACTTGGCCAATCTCAAAGGCGGTTTGCTTTTCCTTGGGGTCCACACATTGACCAACCCACACAAAAACTTCAGCGTGAGTATCTAATAAATGCATATCTTCTGTCAAGAGGTCATCTTGATCAAAATTGTGAATCTCTTCAACCTGTGCAAAGTAATGTTAAAACATGCACGCGTTTTGATAGAAAAGACGTTGGATATATGTTTCTAAAATTCTCACCTGGAATTTTCCTGAGGATCCATGTTCACACATTGAGAAGAAGAGAAGAAAAAGTTAGAATATGCAAAATTTATCAACAAGTAAAAATATCAAACAATGTCCACTTTATCAGATAATAGTGCCATATTATATAAGATTAAGAATGAATATGACCCAATTGAAGATTCTTAGACCCTAATAATTGATGATTGGCGTAAATTACCTCTGTTGAATGAAAAGGAGAACAAGTGAGGATCCCTGACAGTCTCAGGGGAAACCTTCTTGCTGGTGAAGTTCTGTTTTCCCCCAAGTGCAAACCAAAAGGATGAGCTTTCCGTTCCTTCCTTGGCGTGCTTGATAGTAATCCCAGGCTGACTTAGCAGGAAAAGAGATAATCAAATTTACCAATCAAAGAATTGCGAGTCTATGATACAAAGAAACATCCTTCTCTAAGCTTCATATACTTGGAACAGTTTCAGCCAAACTAAAATGAAAGACAATACAACTCGAAACTACCTTTAAGAATTCAGCAACTTTAGCCGCCAGTTCTTGCTGCTCATGCGTACTTTGGTTTCCATGCCATAGGAACATGGAAGTACCAGACTGTAGAAGGAAGCAATCGTAAGAGTTCAAAGAAGTTGCCACCTGCAGAAACACAAATGTCAGACAATATGCGATAGAGTAGTAGACCTAGAGTAATATGTGTTCTTAATACAAAACTGAAAGGCAACTAGGCCTCCTTATTTAAATTGTATATTTCACGAATGGATAGGCAAGGGTGTAAAAGTTTTAGCAAGACAGAAAATAAGGTAGACACACACCGCTTCAACTTGTAATGCCTTGTTATTGTGAACTCCAGTTCCAGACACTTGAATAAGTGCTATTGATTCCGGCATGTAGGTTTCGTCTGCTGAACCTTTCTCTGTCAAACTATTTTTGTAACCAGAGCTCAAACCACCCTAAAAGTTAAATGTGACCACATCAATTACCAGTACATTGTCTATTTGTCTTGCAGCAACAATCAAATTGCATTAACCATCAAAAGAAATACCTTAAGGACCACCATATGTTGAAAAAGCGCAACAAATTGTGGAGGCTCTTTACCCTCATATATACGGGCCTGCAAGAAAATCAAGTTATTCAACAATATTTAAGTGCTAGTAGCCACTGTTACATATAATAAATCATGTGGTACCAGCACTGGTCTTCCCTTCAACGAATTTGTCATTGTGCTCGCCAGACGGACTGCCGTCTCTTGATCCTCCTAAACGTGGGAGAAAACAAAATTTAGTTGGCCAGAAGTTGAGGATGTTCTAAAATATATATAGAACTTTTGAGCACTATTCCAAAGTCAGGAGAAAATAGCTCATAAAGTAAAATACAATACTAACAGTAGCCCGCAACAACCAGAGCAAAACTGCAGCACAACAGATATCAACTTTGCACATCTTGCTCTTTCGAGTCAATATCCAAACACAGACGATAAAATCATACATTAGGAAGAACCAAAACATGTCGGCTTAGTCAATACGTGAAATGTCTTAATATCCCCCTTGCAATTAATAACCAAGGAGCTAAAAGATACCAATGATAGCCAACTAAAATAGAGATAATTGTTTATATAATATGAGCACTATAGATGCACCTTTTCTCATAATTACCTGAATGCTATTCTTTCCAAACCAGTAGCACAAGAAGTAGTCTTCTTTCCTTTCACCAGAATGGTAGGCATAAAGGACCAAATAGCAGTCCCCAGAATAGAATTTTCCGACATCGTCTTTGGATAAAGCAATCTTGGACTTGCCATCAATGTACCAAACCTATTACATGGGCTCAATGAGTTCGGATGAAAAATAAACAATTAGAGTAAGCAAATAGTAGTATAACAAGTCAGGAGACATAACAGACCTCCAACTTTCCACCTCCTTCAAGAAGCGGTGGAATATCCTCATTCACTGGTGTGCTTTTTGACAGGCCCTTTAACCCAACACCTTGTTGTTTAAGTAATGCTAGAAAATCGCAAAACACCCAAAGTTAGTCAGGGGGCTAAACAAAACCACTCATTTTTTTTTCATTAATGATTTGAGTATCAAAGCAATCTTTACCAGCAACTTTTCCTCGTCCTTCTTCGTTAGCTGGAGCTGCCGAGCCTGATGGCCAAGAGTCAAAGTTAGACTTGAAAGAATGGGGCTCATAACCTTGGATAACACGGGTTATGCGTGTTGCCTTTGGCCTATTTTCACGAGCAAGAAAGTCCTGGAGAGGAAAGTAAACATGAGAACTAATGCTCAAATTGTATACTAAAGCTAAGCAAGTTAGACGCTTCCAGTATTACCTCAGCAGCTTGGATAGCAGTTTTTCTCTCTTCAACTTGAGTAACTCGGCCAACCCAGATAAATACTTCAGAACCGCAGTCCAGAAGGTAGCATTTATTGTTTTCCAGCATAGATTTGGATAAGTTGCCATCTATAGATTCTACCTGACCGTCAGCGATACTAAACAAAGGGCAACAATAAATCAGATTCTTAAAATAAGACCATTACATCAGTGTTAAGAGCAGAGATCAACTGAAAACCAACAGAGAAGAGCCAAATCAATAGGGAGACAAGAACCTATAAAGCTTAGGCGGAGTTGTCTCCGGAATAATGTCATCCTCACTAGCAACTTTCCTTGCGATTGGAGCAAAACCCCCAAAGAGGACCCAGAACTCGCCAGAATCTGATTCTGTATCTAATTTTCCATCATCTGTTATGCAAGCAAATTATTATACATGCATGAGTACCCTGATCTGTGTACAAATATATTGTGCATCCAACTACTACTTTTTTTTTTCATCCACCTACTACTTGATTGACTACAAAGGCAAAGAAGAAGATATGAGTCAATAAAACTTACCAACGATAGCAACGTCACAAGTTCCTTCATGAAACTTGTCTTTCAAATATTGGACAACTACCAAAGCTTTAGCTCTTTCTTGGATATTTGAATTCGCACCATTAAACTGATAAATCTTTTCCTTGGTATCCAAGATAAACACATCATCATGATTCAGTGATGAGCGAGCAAAAGGAACCTACGCAAGAAGACATATAAGCTCGCATACATAGTAAAAACCCCAGTAAAGAGAGTACATCACTTCCAGAAATCTGCAGAAAAAGAAACCTGCTTCAAGTGGACAGCACGTTTCCCTTTGCACGTATACAACCGGGTTTCAAATTTCTCCTCCTCGGGTTTTTTAAATCCAGAGGCGACACCACCCTCTAGCGGTATAATGCAAGGCTTGAAGTAAGACAAGAACTTGTCAGATTCATGACCTTGAATTTCACGGTGTTGGACAGCTCGGCCTCCGAGACCTGCATCAAGTTCAACCGTCTTCACAGCTGCTGTTCCAGCTTCATCCTGGAATCATCAATCGCAGATTAGTAACAAAGAAGATTCATCTTTGTTTTTTTCACTACATGCTAGAATGACCAAAAAAAATAATCTGAAAACAGATACCTGGCTTGTATCTTTACCAATCCAAAAATGTATATCAAATAGATAAGCACCCGCCTTATTCTGTGTTGTCTGCAAATGTGAAAATAATAAAGGGCATATAAACTATATTTTATACATATGATCAGACAAGGAAGCATGTTCTCTTGTTCTGTAAGCCAATATCAAGTCATTATCTTATAATATGCCTATGATTAGCATAAATAAAGAGGGGGAAATAACAGTGGAAGAAACCCCAAAACCTGCAAGACGATGTATGTATCTCCCATATAAAACTTTCCATGTTCAGATTTGGGCACTAGAACTGGCTGAAAGTTTTCGATTCTCCAGATTTCAGTCCCTCTAATAAATGTTTAAGTTCAACACCTCAGTATCAGGAAAACTAGTGCATGCAAAGATACACAGAAGATTGCTATCGTGAGATAGTATTAAAGCAAAACGGAAAAATAAAGATTGTGTAAAGGATACGGTTTCTGCCCGGCTCCTTGAAATGCAGGATCCAATACTTTTGTTGGCCCAGACATTTTGCATATAATAGTCAATCTCGTCCTTCACGTGAAAATACTTAAGCTACCTGCCAAGAAAATAGAAAAAGTGGGGGGAAATACAAGGTAAGAGATTGTTTAATAAGCTGAAACTGCGATTGGAGAGAATGCTATGAAACCATTAAGTTTCTTGGCGTTGCATATACTACTCAAGTCCCTCCTAGAATTCACTATTTTCTTGCAATTATTCAGGAAATTCAGGCTAATCGTTATTTGGAGAAAATATATTACAAAAGTGAACAGTGTCACACTCTTGGATTCTTAATTGGAAAACAAGACATAGTGGTGACGTTATGCTAGGCGTGCGTATCAGAGAAAAGGCCTGCCTCAAGAATCCACATACACTCCAAAATCCACTCAACACACGAAGTTTGATGTAATGCTAAAAGATCAGATGTAAATGATACATCTCATAACATGAGAAGAGACAAGACAATACAGTGAATTCTTACAAAGACTAGCCATAATGAATCAAATCTTCCTTTCTGCCATGCATTTCCCCACTACTTACAGTACCAAGGCTCTAAAACAATGTTTAATTTTATTTCCATGGGGATCTCAAGCATTCCACACGTTATAAGAATACTCCTAAGGCATGAAGCAAAAAATATTGTTCGTCAAGATAAAATATATATTCTATATTTCTATTCAATGTTCGGCTAAGGCTAGTTTTGAAGTCAAATCTTGGTAGCTAGAGATCACGAAACATTATCCTCCATGTGATGATCAGCAGGGCTAGTTCTAGGCAAAGCCGCCTTTTGAAGAAAATTACATAGAAACATAGGCCCCAAATTTGTAAAAAAAAAAACTTATAATTAATTGAAATGTTCACTAAATTTGCCTAAGGTCCCAAAATCTCAGGAGTGTACAGTGTACTACTTCATCAACTTCCTATGGCTACTTGTGATCAAAACCCTAACTAAACCGATTCCCGAGAAATAACCAAAGCTGATACATAACCCAAGATGCACGACACCATAACTAGATTAAAAATAAACAAACAATTTAAGCAGAGATCAAGCACGAAGCAAACCGATTCGATTGCAAATCAGCTGATTTATTATACAACTCCCGACGTACCTGAATAGATAGATCTCCGAGCAGCACTGTGAAGGAGGGAGGGAGGGAGGGAGAGAGAGAGAGAGAGAGATCAGCAGCAATAAAAAAAAATTTAAGAAAAAAAAAAAGCAAAAGGAAGTTGAATTATTATTAGAAAGGAGAAGTGAGCTGTGTTTATAGCTAGCTAAGCGTATCTCTTCTTTTTCTAATATTGTTATACCTTTTTTAATTGTTTGGCTTTTGCTTTATCCTAAGTAGATTTATAGATTTTTTGCAGTATGTGTAGACGAGGAGGAGGAGGAGGAGGCGTGGAAGACGAAGATGAAGCAGACAAAAGGTTTGAGGAAAAGACGAGAGACGGATAAAGATCCGGTCGTGATGGCTTTCCCTTATTGTTTTTTCTCATTTTTATGCCTATCAATGTTTTATTTAATTTTTTTTTCTCAGTTTCAGTTGGTCAAAAAAAAATATTTCCTCAGTTTCCAAGCACATTAAGAAATATTTTAAAAATATAAATATATTTTATACATTTAGATGAATTTTGAATTAGATAATAATTATAAATCATAAATTTTTGAGTAGATTACTTATTTTTGTTGAATTTTGATATTAAAAGTTACAAAAAATAATCACTCGCGAAAATAATATATTTTAGTCAAAATTTAATATATGTAAAAACTCTAAAATATATATTATTTTGAAACGAATATATATATATATATATATATATATATATATATATATATATATATATATATATATATATATGTATGTATGTATTATTGATAGAAATAACTAGACCGGAATTTAACTAATCTTTTAAGAATACAATACTAACAAATAATCGGATCTCAGTTTTCAACTGAAATTTAAAACATGGCTATATATTTTGTTAATCAAAAGACAATTCAGTTTGTGAGAAAAATTGAATCCAAACCAACAAATTTATATCTTGTTTCAAATTTTACCTTATCACATGTAATCTCAGCTCTATGAGTAAGCTGACTATGCAATTACACATGATCTTACATTTTAAATCATTTTTACTATTTTATAATCTTAAATTTTGAGTCTTACAAACTAAAATTCTAATTTTCAAATTTACTCACTATTTTATAGAAAATAAATAAATGATATGACACATGGTTTTCTACCAGTTTTTGTAATCTATGATGTTTTCATTACGAAAATTTTAATAAAATTTCGAGTTAAAACAAAATAAATGATATGATACATGGTTCATCGAATCGTTGAACTGGGCCTTATTTTATATTTCTATTTTGAGTGCTAAAAATGTTATTGTGTTGGTGAGAGAGTATCGAACTTTAAATGATTAACCATGATGGATTAGTGTTGTTTTTTCCTTTTTGCTTCACTGATTATAGATTCAATTACCTCCCTAACATACGTTGTTAAACATTCAAGACTGAAATTGACAAATAAGTGAATAACTAAACAAAATCATAAGTCCGCTAAAGAAAATTTATGGTACTGTTTGATGTTTTGATTATTCTCAACATATTTAAAAGTTTTGAATAATCTTTTTGGACCGGTAATCTTCAGAATAGTTCATCCAGTCAACACAAACATATTGTAAAATAATACTACATCAACTTTTGTTTAAGAAAACTCATCATTTCATGGCGACCATTGGGTCCATTTCGCATATTTGATTATCTTAGCAGAGGACATGGGTGGGGGCCGTGGGGCTATCGTTCCTTAAGCTTCTATTAGTTCTTTTTTGTTTCTGAGTGGAACATTCAACGTCACATGTATATAATGGTATTTATTATTTGATATATTCATATATCTCTATAATACACATCATGATTGGTATAGTTTTAGACTTCTATGTCTTTTTTCTTGAGAATTGACTTGACTTGTAAGGTATTAAAAAGAAAAAATGTGTATTATTATTTATTACTTGCATTAGGTGATGGCGGTCGGTACGCCGGTGCCGACCAAGTAAACTCAGCCAATTTTATATACCTTTTTGATATCTTCACAATGTTAAGGGTTGGCGCTATCATCGTCTATATTCATGATAATACACCGTTACGTACTTACAGTTATATTAAATAAAAATATATGATATTTAATATAACATATATACAAAAGCCAACTCATCACGAATGTCATACAATAACAGCTCAAAAGATATATTAGAAATTGGTCGTTTTCATTGATCATGCAGTCAATTAATCCACATATATACTTTGAATATATTCTAGCCTAATCATATTTAGTCTTAACGGTCGTTCATTTAAAGTAATATTAACTTGTTACCGGTTGTTTGTTTTGGTGATCATAGCTTTCTCAGTAATAAAAAATAAGTTTTCTATTGATCAACTGTGAATTATACAAAAATCAGCACTTACAGTATTATACAAGGGGAGAAAGAAGATAAATGGTATACAATCAAGTTTCACCAATAGTCTCCACAGGAGCAAGTTCCATTCTTAAAATGATGAAACCTCCTAACATCCCTCAATATGATTTCTCTGTCAACAATCTTTGAGATAAACTTTGTAGCTTGATGACAGTCATTACAAACCCTGAGGTTTTTAGCCACCCTAATAACAGTACCCGGTGATGTGTTGAGTATCCCAAAAGCAATCGCTAGCTTCTCACTGTGTCCACATAGCAAAACCTCTTTCTCATCTTCTTCTACATTGTGAAGCACACAAGACGTATCAGGGACATATCCTTCTTTTCTCATTTTCTCCCACAAGGTCTCCAGATATCCATGGAGCTTTTCGCTTTGCGGGTGAGATGAATCACCAGCAATGAATTTATGTACTTCACCTCCGTACTCGATCCAGCTACATCCAGGTTCTTTTCTAACCCCTTTCTCTTTCATTTTTCTCCTCACCTCTGTTGCTTTTTCCCAGAGACCTGCTGATGAATAAATATTAGCAAGTAGCACATAGTGACTAGCTACGTCTGGTTCCAGCTGAACGAGATTCTGCGCAGCTATTTCCCCAATTTCTAGGTTATTGTGAATCCTACAAGCACCTAGGAGGCTACTCCAAGCTCCAGCTTTGTCGAAATCAAGAGGCATTGTGTTAATGAGCTGATATGCTTCTTTAACTCTACCAGCCCTTCCAAGCAAATCTACGACACAAGCATAATGATCTGAGCTAGGTTCAACCCCGTATCCGTTTTGCATATTGTAGAATATTCTCAATCCTTCATCCACCATCCCTGAGTGGCTACAAGCTGCAAACACTGAGATGAATGTAACCTCGTTTGGTTTTACTTTCTGTACCATCATCATCTTGAGCAGATCTATGGCGTCTTGCCCGTTTCCATGCATCCCATAAGCCATTATAATGACATTCCAGGTTATGACATTTCTGATTGGAATCTGATCAAACACTTTTCTCGACATGTGCAGGCAGCCACATTTTGCGTACATGTCAACCAAAGCACTTCCTACAGCCACACCAGTTGCCAAATCGTTCTTGATGGAGTAAGCGTGGATCTCTTTTCCCTTTGCTAATGCTGACAGTGCAGCACAACTGGGAAGGATTGTCATCATAGTGATGGAATTAGGTTTCAAATCAGCTCGGCTTGCTTTTCTTTCAAAGTTTTGCATCTTGTGTAGCAGAAGAAGCGCATCCTCATGGCACTCTGAGAATACATAACCCGTAATCATGGTGTTCCATGTAACCAAGTCTTTGTCTTCCAATTTATTAAATATCATCTCGGCGATATCGATCTTTCCCAGCCTAGAATACATATCCATCAACGCGTTCTGCACAAACCTGTCTCCACCTAAACCTCTTTTCACGACAAAACCATGGATCGCTTCTTTTCTGGAGAATGCATTAGAACGGACACAGGCAGGTACAACGCTTGCCATTGTGGTTGTATTAGCCAGAAGCCCAGCACTTTCTTCCATCTCAATAAACAGAGACAACGCTTCCTCGTCATGCTCGTTCTGCGCATACCCAGCGATCATAGCATTCCAAAGGCCAGTCTTTCTATCAAAGATTCCATCAAACACACGACGAGCACTCGCCACTCTCTTGCAGTTACAATACATATCAACCAGAGCACTCCCAACAAACGAATTCTCATCCAAAGAGCCGTTTTTCAAAGCGTAGGCGTGCATCTCCTTCCCCGTCCTCAACAACTCCAAGTGTGAACACACAGGAAGAACACTCGAAACAGTGAACCCATCCGGCTCAACACCTTTCAACACCATCTCCCTCAAATACTCCAACGCCTCGAGAAACTGCTCGTTCTGACACAAAGAGCTCAACACAGTGTTCCACGTGACCAAATCACGACCTTCGAAACTCCCAAGCAAGGCTTTGGAAGACCCTATCTTCCCCAGCTTACCATACATAGCCACCAACGTGTTCACCATAAACGAATTCAACTCGCCTTTCCTCAAACTATAACCATGAACCTGCTTACCAAGCAACAAACCACCCTCGGGTACACGCAAATTCGAGCAAGCGATAGCCACACTCACCAACGTAAACGAACTAGGCTCCACGTTCTCATCCAACATACACCGAAACGCCTCCAACGCCATCTCCCACTTCTCGAAACTGCACAAGGAAGAAATCATCGAGTTCCAAGAGACCTGGTTTCTCTCGGTGATTCTATCGAACACCTTGTAGACAGCGCCGAAATCTCCGCACTTTCTATATAAATTCACGAGGGTGTTCGCTACGGTCACGGAGTCGACTCCGTATCCGAACTTATACACGTGTGCGTGGACCTGCTTCCCTAGATCAACGTCGTGTAGATCCGCGACGGCTTTTAGCAAAGCTGGGAAGGCGAAATTGTCGGGCGTTATGCCTAGAACGATCATGTCGATGTAAGTCAAGACGGCTTCGCGGAGGAGATTTGATCGGACTTTCGAGCGGAGGGAATCGATCCAAAACTCCGGGGAGCGTGACCGAGAGATGAGTTTCGAAGGGGAGCCATCGAAGACGGCGTCGGAGACTTCCGCTGGTGCTGCTGCGGAAGAGGTTTGCGTGGCGCGAAGAAGGTGACGAGGTTTGTGGCGGGAAAACGGAAGCGGTTGAGATACGGGAGGGAGAAGAAAGTGAAGGCAAGAGGAGGACATGACTCTGTGGGATATAGTTATTGGCGTCGTATCATCATCTTTGTGCGGCCTCTGTGACACTCAGTGACAGTGAGGAACGTATATGGGCCATTAATGGGCTCGATAGTTATTATTTTTTCCGGTCTTTCGCTGCCCGTTGGTATAAACAGAGAGCGAGTAGAGAGAGAGAGAGAGAGTGGAATTCAAACGGATCATATCATCCCGCCATTGATAGAAACTCAGAGGAACCTTCGTTCGGAAGCCAATCTAGAAAAGAAGATGACGGAGTTTCCTTCTACGACGGAGATAACGGTTGCTTCTTCTCTTCTCCTCCTTTCCTATGGGCCGGTGTTCATCTCACCTACAAGGTCGCATAGCACAACCGATTAGTTTCAATTTCTGAGCTAACTACGAGCACCGCGATCTAGATCTGTGAAAGTATTCCTCCTTGTTTGTGATCATAGGTCGAGATCTGTGGAGGAATCGAGCTATGAGAGCAAGTGGTGTGACGAAGGAACCTCGAATCTGAGCTTGAGTTTGCGATCTACCGGATCGGGATCGTGCGGATCGGCTCTACCAAGCGATGGTAACGATCGCGGAAGAGATCGATTCCATCTCATGGATTTCAAGGTACGAACTCTTCATCACGTCTCTGTTTCGAAGTAATCGTAATCGTGTGGATTGTTTTTTTTCTTTTTTGGAAAGATAATCGTGTGGATTGTTGTTCTCTAGATCGTATGAAAATTGAAACACTGGGAACGTTAGATTGATTAGTTTTTTTGATGTTTTACGTAGATAGCAAGAAAACGCCGTTCTCAGGTCACTTGGGGATCTTTCAACTTTGTGAACTCTGCGTGTAATCTCTCCGTATGCTCCGTTGGTTCGAAAGAAGAGTCGTCATGCTTGTCAACTGCTTCCAGCGAGGTTTCCACCACTGCAGGCATAATCAAACTGAGAAACCAGAAAAGTTACGAGAAGGTAAGAGTAGACGTGAAGAAGAAGAAGAAAAATGAGAGTAGCAGGTCGAGTTCTATACGGCGTAGAGCAAAAGACATCTTGGAGTTTCTTTCCTCAGCTTCTTCTTCTTCTGAGGTTGATATCCGTCAGGTTCTTGGTAACACACCAGATACAAGCAAAGCTCTCAGAATGTATATAATATACTTTACAGCTCTCCTCTCATGCTACACTATATCACAAACACACTTGTTAAAACATTTTATCCATGAATTAGCAATGTGTTTTCAAGCCTATTGAAATTTGATATACTGGTGCAAGGTTGTTGAAGATGGAGGAAGTGAAGAGGTTTGGCACAGGAGGAAGACTTAATCCTTATATTTACAGGGTATGTAACTCAACTTTTCATATTCTTTTCTGTGACATGAGATTGTTTGATTGAATACCTTGCAAATTGTTTGAAACTTGAAGGTTACACATAATGTGCCTTATGATAAATGATCATAGGTGTCTTTGCTTCCTTAATTTTTTTTTGTAGATTGCATGAAAAATCTAGGACGTTGCTGGAAGCAGGTATGACTTATACTATATCCCTCTGCAACCTTATGGTTATATATACAGTCTAAGTTGTCCTCATAAGGGAAATGAAAACTCTATATATGCATATACTGTAAATGGCTAGATATACATATGGCATAGAACGCTAGAATTTATAAGTGGGCTCTGTTACACTGCCTACCCAAAAATAACTACAAAAGGTAGAGCCAAAGTTAGTTAATTCGACTAATCTTATAAAATCCAATCTAACTTTCTTTGTTGACAAATCTAATTACTCTCATTAATGGCAAATCATCAATTAAATTGGCAAGTGATTATAAATCATAAGTATCAATTTGATTTGTTTACCTAAAAGAAACAAAGGAGGAAGGGTAAGTTTCCCTTATAAAGTTATAAGTAATTCAAATGTCATATTTCAGACATAAGTAACCTAAATAAAAGTTTATTAACTTTTTGTTTGATAGTTAAATAAGTATATATTTATACATTCTCGCGAAAAAAACTAGCCTAAATCAGTAAATTGAAAACTGACCGTTTTTTTTAACTAACCAATTAATAGTCATATACAAACCAAATTAATATGCGTCAATAGTGGAACCTGTCCTGTGTTATGTTAATTACTTTTGAAATATTACTAACAAACGCTCATACGGTACGAATTTAAAGTCCAAAAAGTCATAAAGCAAGTCCAAAATAGTCGGATGATACTAAACGCTTAACTTTCAAGCGACTTTTGCATTGCAGCAGTCAAAAATACGCGGCGACTGTTTGGTAAAGTGGCGACCAAATGTAACGCGGATTCATTAATTTCCTATTAATTACTCCCTCTGTTTCTATAAGATCCATGTTTTAGATTTTTCACACTTATTAAGAAAAACATAAAATTTTAGTTACCAATGCATTATTTTTATTAATTAACAATTCCCCAAAATTTTGAACCAATAAGATTTTAATAAATACAATTATATTTTTGGAAATATACAATTTTTCATTAATTAATGTCTTGAAAATGTAGAAAATGTATCTTTTTGAAACAAATTTTTTTTCTAAAACATGAATCTTTTAAAAACAGAGGGAGTATTAGAAAACATAGAAAGAAAAACGTTAAGAAACGCTAAACCGGTTCCTTAAAAACAAAAACGCTAAATTTACATCTTAGGATGAAATTTTCAGTTTTTCATACTATGAACCCTATAGTTTCATAAATAGATATACAGGCCCAAAAGGTTTTCAATATATTTCAGTTTAGTACTCTGATATACTATTTCTGGTCTTTAATAATTTATCATGAGTAGTAAAACAATTAATTTTAATAACTTATGGTAAATAAGATTTTATAATAATCATGAGGGGCACATTTAAAATACAATAAAAACGTTGGGACAAGGGAAAAATACAGGAAATAACCATGAAACCCTCGAGATAAGACTTGGTCCGCTTTTCCTGCATCCTATAAATTTGACTCGACTTGGAAAAATTCTCCATTGTTCTATCGTCTCTCTCTTATATCCTTCTCTCTCTATTCAAGAGAAAGGGAAGAAAAATAAAAGATATTCAAAGAATGGGGAAGTACGGGGAGATGTTGGATCTAGGCGTGAGAATAGTGGCGAGGTTTCATTCTCACTGTCCTCAGACGGCGCGTCTCTATTACCATCCTCCTTCCGACGGCCACCACCGTCGCGGCGTCACTGACTTAATCGGAGGTGGGGTAACGGGTGGGTCGGGTCAAGATTCGATGGGATTGGTTGGGTTAGGAACAGGAACTGGTGCTGGTTGCGGTGTCAAGTCTTCTCAGGTGTATGAAGACGCCAGAGATCTCTTATTGTTCTCTGTTGTTTGATTGATTTGTCAACAAAAAGTAAAAAACATATTCATTTGGTTACGTTATTGATTGAGAAAACTGTTTCTTGTGAGGTTTTGATGTTACATTAAAACATCTCTGGATTCCAAAACTATTGGATGTTGATGAAAATTTGATTATTATTGTTTTTTGTTTGTTTGACTTGGTTCGGTATTAGGTTGCTGCATCTTTGGTTTAACCCCTAATAATATTTAATTACTGACGAAGTTATTTGCCTTTTGGAATGATTCTTTACCCTTTGGAATAATTCCTTTGCTTACGGCGACTGAAAGCGTCTTTTAAATTATTCGCAATTCGTTTATTCTTGTCGGATCTTTAAGAATAGAGAGATCTCAAATGTGGCCCACTAGTTTTAGCCCATATTTGTCCAATAAAGTTGGGAATCAGAAAATATCAATTATTCGATCGAATCATCCATCATTCATTGAATGACATACGACGATTCTGCCGAGAGTTAACAATGATATCACTCATTGAATCACACCCGAAGATTCTTCTGAGAGTTGACAATGATTTGAGAATTTTAAAAGATAGAGTCAACACCATGTTATTTAGAGCTGGGTTCACGGATCAACCTGCCCCGACCCGCAGATCGAGTCATTTTTTCGACTCAAAATTTCCAACCCACATGACCCACAAACCAATAATTTCATACTTGTATCCATCCCGCTAAAACCCGCGGGTAAACCGTCCGACCCCGCAGGTAATAATAATTATATTAAAATAATTATTTAATTATATATTATTTATTATTTAAAAGTAATATTAAAATAAGGTGTTTCTAATTAAAATTATATAAATATTTTATATATTTTACGAAAAATAATTTTTTAAAAATAATTTTTTTTTCTGAATTTTCTTTTTTTTTTAAATCATTTTTTTTAAAAAAAATTACGGGTTGGCGGATACCCGCGATTCATATTCGGCTGATCCGCACCTGTTCCGCTTAAATTAATCACGACCCGCACCTGCATATCAAAATTTTGAAATCACGACCCGCACCTGCAGCGGGTCAAATGGGACGGACCCGCGGGTTATGATTAAAATTCCCAGCCCTGATGTTATTAGCTGTCCCAATGTTTTAACATATGGACATGAAGAGTTCTAATCATAAACTCAACCAAATAATTGTATTATCATTACCACAAATAAGTCATAATTTATGATGTTACATATCATTCCTGTATTTCAATGATAAATGATGATAACAGATGAATAAAGATTCACGTAGACAATATGAGCAAATATCGCTTTGGTATACTTTGTGTTTGTTCATGCATATCCTTGCAAAGAGCTTGGAAGCCTCGTCACAGTTTCAGCTGGTTCCATCCTTTCAACGACCCATAAAGAGGTTGAGACTTTCGGAAGCCGACAATGTCTTCGATCTCTGTGAAGTGTGATGCAACTTGGTCTTTGTCAGACGCCATTTCCTTCAAATGCTGGCTTCCATAAACGCAAATGCTCACAGATTTCTTCTTTGGTGCGTCAACCTTTATGTATTCGTCGAAGAAACCTATCAGTTCTTCCTTCTTTAGGTCTCTCAGTGCAGCCACCTAACCACAAAAAAGTGACCACCAAGAAGCTTTGTCACTAGCCTGAGCTAGGCTTAAAATATGTTTGAACAGTGATAACTTTGGAGAACGTAAGAGCAAGTTTTCTATGATTTAAAGAGTGTGTTCATAAGGGTACCTCTGCATCTATGCGGTTGAATTTGAATGTCCCGTTTTGAATTTCTTCCCAGTAAAAGTAAGATTCCTCCGACAAGTTCTTGTGTTTCTCAAGTTTCATGTCTATCAAAGCTGTTACATTGCTCTAATATAGAAAGTCATGTCAGTTACAAATAGGCTTTAATGGTGAAGCTGTGGATGCCTCTCTGTACAACTTTATTTCTCTTCTTAAGCAAAGCATATATGATTCTATATAGTATCTAGTTAGGCTATCTCACCTTGAATTCCTCATCACTCATCTTGTAAATCTTACTCTCAAGATCCTTGAGTAGTGACTCCACCCGTGAATCAATATGTCCAGGACCCTATTATCGATTAAAGGAAGTTAAGAAACTAAATGTCTGAGTAGAGGAGAGAGGCAAGAAAAGTTGGTACCTTAACTGAAGACTGGATAATAAACTGTACACCATAAACACCAGAGTAGTTGCTGCGTTGCAGAAAAGAAAAAGGTGGTCATGCATCAAAAACATAATAACTCATGGATATTATCAGAGCATGTCCTAAGAGTTTAAGGGAGGGGGAGGCTATTTAAAATAAAATACTTACATATTAATTAATAAAAATTATAAGCAACTTTTAAAAAAGAGAAAATAATAATTTTCATACTATACTTATTATTTATGTCTAAATTATAACAATATAAAATTCATATAATATATATATATATTTTTTTATCATTTAAAAAAAAATCATTTTAGAGAAACAGTTTACATACCTCCGAGAAAGTGAAGTAATGTAACCAAGTTGCTCCACTGTTCTAAGCTGGTGGAAAGTGGCCTGCTTTGCAATGAGAGCGAAAAGCTGAAGTTTAGTATTCATAGCAAATTCATCTTGATGAACCTGAATGTAATGCACAAGAGCAGAGTTTTCATCGCTGGGGTTTGATCCTTCTTGATGGTAAAAGTATTTCATTCCTGCTCCCAGCTCTACAACCCTACTTGTCTGGAACTGTGATGGAAATAACGGACGAGATATAGGTTTTGGCTCGTTAAAAAGAACATCTTCAATATGCTTCACCATTGACTCAGCTTCATTCTTCTCAACGTTTCCTGAAAAGAGACACAATCAATATCCAAAGAACCACACGACATGTATATAAAAACAGGATAAGATTGGTACCTGCTATGTAGCACTCAACAAAGGTTCTTGACAACAGCATCGGAACGAAACTCACCAAGTCTTCAGCTTCTAATTGAGAAAGAGCATCTAGTTCCTCTGTCCAGGGCCAAGTGTTATCTTGTAAAACCATTGAGCAGTAACTCAGTGCTTGTTGATATGGTTGTTGGAACTTGTAGTTTTGGTACGCCTTGGTGATCGTTTCCTATTACAAGAATTATATGCAGTGAGGAACTGGTTGATAACGTCTACTATCAAGGTTACTTACCTTGACAACAGAGAACCTGTCAGGTTTAACTTCAAATTTTGCTATCTTTTGCATTACAGCTTCCAGCAAGATCCTCAGTTTGTGATTAAAGCCAACAAGATAGAGCTGGAAACGAGAAACATTTTAGTAAAACATGAAATTCACTGAGAATAATACACAAGGAAACGTCAGAAATCCTTGTACACAAGCCTACCTCAAAACCATTGTCCGAAAGGCTTAATCCATAGTCAAGACCAGCAGTTTGAGCGTAGTAAGCTGAAACACATATAAGAGTAAAAATGACATAAACGAGAAATCTGTTACTATAGAGTTGTCTTGCCTAATGTCTAGAGGTACTTCAGAGAGAATTTTATATATCAAATCTTACCATATTCATTCAAGTAGTCCACAAGCAACCATACAAAAGAATTGGAAAGAACTGCAGCATCAGGAGAAGTGGCTGCAAGGGGGCAGTTGAAATCTATCTTAACATACGCCTTTGGTTTGAAGAACTTTGTATCAGGTTTGTACCACAATCTTGAGAATGGTGTCTTTCTCAACAAAACAGGAAAGGTTTCCTGTTCCAGAACTCAGTTAAAGCATCATATGAGACAAGTGCTTTGTAATGACATTTTTAATTTGTAACTAGAGTGATGGAACTGAACCTTATCATTAACATCCTTCAATGAAAAATCTGTAGGAATGAAGAGATTAGGTGTTGGTAGAAGCAAATTTACATCAGGTGCAGACTGCATCCACTCCTGTATTTGTTAAGCACATATCTAAGTTAAATTACTTCCTCCATAGTAATAGGAATATATATATATTGGATCAAACAGAATACAAATTTGAACATTAAAGGAAGCTAAAAGTATATCAAAAGCCAACCTGAATAGTGCTTTCAGTTATATTCTCAAAAGAATAAGCAGTGTTGTACCATGGCTCAACCTTGTCAGTTTGTCCTTCAAACTTATTTGATTTCCAAAAGATTCTACAAAACATAATGGTATTAGATAATGTGACACGACCAGCTAACTCGGCAGCGAGCTTAAGTTTTCAATGCTTGAACTGCATGTAAACTCTAACATAACATTGAAGCCTAAGGGCTGCTTAAAGAATACAACACTAGGTCATTTTTTGCTTGTGTAAGATGCATGCAACAACGGATACTTACCTGACATTGCTAGGAGAAAGCTCGTTTAGAATCTTTTGTACAATGGCTGGATTAAATTTCGAAGGTAAGGATGATCCAACGAGCCAATGCTTGGTTGGGTATATCTGAAGCACAATTGCAAAATAACACATAATATTCTCTTCTTAAAAATAATGTAAAATGTTTAGTTCTAAGATCAAACTTTATACAACATAGTAATGCTTGATAAGATTGTAACAGAGGCAATCCTCTATTCTATTTTTTTTTTTGTGATTCCAAAAGTATGAGAAGTCACTGAATAACTAAGAAAGACTATTACCGTCATGTTTGATGAAATATCCACAACATAAGAGATTGGATCTATTTTAGCTTGATAATGAAACTCTGCCTCACAGATAGCTGAGAGCTTCAACAACAATCAAATAAAATAAAATGTATCAAACTCTTTAATACACAATATCACTAGCAAGATAAATAATACTCTCCCAATATACCTCATCAAAAATCCACTGAGAAACACCAGACTGTTGTAAGAGTTTAATGTGTCTGAACAACAACCCTATAATATCTTGCAGATGCTCTGTAAACCACAATATCAAAACCAGATCTCGGTAAAATCAAGCAAACTGGTAGCATCTATTCAAGACTAGAAAGAAAAAGGAAGAATAAAAGAAGCCCTACCATGGCCAGCATCAGTAAGATCAACTGAAACATTGAAGAAAGCATACTCCATAGTCCAGTCTCCTTCACCAGCATACAGTCTCGTTGCCCAACCTGTGATAGTATTAGGAAAATCTTAAGCAAAACTACTAAGATTATATGACTAACACAGAGGAGACAATCAATCTTTAAGATTTATCCTGGCTATTAACAGCAACAGAGTTAGAACCTACCCAAGGTTTTTAACGCATGAAACAAACTTCCTTCGCTTTCATGACCAATTAGATGACCAAGGTACGTGCATGGTGCTTCTTCATAATGATGGATGCTAGGTGTTACAGGCCACGAAACAGTAAGCTTGTGACCCTGCTTTATAGGTAGAGCCTTCACAAGAACCTTAAACAACCAATGAAAAAACCACCACTTAAGAAACATCATGGTAGCTGAAACAAACGATAAAAAATATCTGAAATAAAGAACCAAAAAAACCTGCAAATGGTCCGGAGTACATGGCTGACCAGGAAATGTAGGGACACTCTTGTTGGTGTTTCGAATTTCCTGGAACATCCCTTCCACTAGACATTGAGTTTTGTCAAGGCTTTCTGAAGATATCCAAAGCAAAGAGATGTATTGTTATCAGAAACAAAAGAAACTTGAGTTTTGTGTTAGATTCAACACCTACCCTTGCCATAAACAACCAAATGCATGATATTGGCAGAGTAGAGCTTATCATAGAATTTAATAAGTTCGCTCCTTGTATCTATTCCTTTTGCTTCGGGTTGTACATGAAGAGTATCCATGTTCCCTAAGAAAACATATCACTCTATTAGCAGAATAGTTAACATAACCAATTAAAAGAATAGGTAGAACATGAACCTGTGCTAAATTTGTGATATGGATGGTCTTCTCTACTTAGATGTTTCTGTAACTGTGTGAGCCCAAAAAGAAAGACAAAACACTCTCAAGTTAGATGTTAGACATACATTAATGGACTTGTGAGTTGTCAAATATTCAGAGGTTATAGACATAAGTACAACAAGCTCGATGGGGAGAGATACCTGACGCATTCGCCAAGAGTCAGACAACAAGTTTTTCTGATTCTCTGAATGAGAGCGAACTCGTTAGAAATTTTATTACTAGACAAACTGCAACAAGAAAGCTATTTAAGAAAGTCAAGAAGGTAACCAGAGTCAACAGCCTTGATCTCCCTCATGGTGGCATCAGCTGACATCAATGGTTTAATAAAGAACTGTGCAAACCTGGTAAGACAATCATAACATATGAAACGAAATGTGTTAAGATTAGTACACAAAACAGAAAAGTATAAAAGCAAAAATGTAAGTCCTCCTACCTGTCCAAAGCCTCATCAAAAGAGTCTGTGTTGATATCAAAATGATAATTTGTGTCTTCAATGGATGTATAAGCATTTGTACTCCCTCCATGCTAATAAAAACAAAGAAGATCAAATTCTGATCAAATTTGTATATTAAAAGCTGGAGAATAACAAATATTAATGTTACCTCAGTGATGTACTTGGAGTAACTATCTTCCTCTGGGTACTTCTCACTTGCATAAAACAGCATATGCTCTTTACACACACCCCAAAAAAAAAAATCAGATGCTAAAGTGTTCATAACTGTTTATATTAGACAGAACTGATTCAGGTTACTAGTTAGTGAATGAATCTTGCTATAAAGAACGTACCAAGAAAATGAGCAAGCCCATTCAATCCTTCTGGATCCGAGAACGATCCAACACTAACGTTCATCGAAGCAGCACACTAAGAACAGGCCCATCCAATCAGTTAATCTTTCTTTTGTTTGAGCATTAAAACAAGAAGAGGAATCTAATCTCTTTTACCTTGTCAGTCTCTGGATCGCTGATTAACAACACCTCGAGAGAGTTCTTGAGAACAATCCTCCGGTACTCTCTCTTGTCAGTACGTGGCTTCACTATCTCGCCACCTTTATCCATCGGTACCGCCACCGCCGCAACCTCCATGTTCTCATTTCCAACCGCCATCTCCGTTTAGCTGAAGTCTACCCTGACCGAGTCTTCTTGGCTCTGGTGATGTCCAACGTCTTTCTTTTATATTTTTTTCTTTCTAACCTTTAATAGGACAAGGAAGCCGAGAAGAAGTTGTCTAGTGTTTACAGTGTACGTCTGAATAAATATCAACGGTCCATCTCTTATCATGTCATAGAGATCCAACGGTGATTAGTTTTGATATAGTTTTTTAAGTCTTCCTCGTTGGGTCTTCCCTTTGTATAGTGTATACGTCCCCACTCTACGACCACGTCTTTGTTTAGTTTATAAAAAAGACAAAGGAAGCCGAGAAGAAACTGTCTTAGTATTTATAGTCTCCACGCCTTTCAGAGGAGCCTTTAGTTCAACATATATTTAGCATGAAGTTGTCTTCCTTAAGTATTTGTCTTGTCTTTCTCAACAAAACATGAAACCTATAGACAAGCTTCTGGACTCTGCACAATTTTTTTTGCTTAAATCAATGAATTACAATGATATATTTACAAATTTACAACAATGTGTAACCAATCTAAGCTTTAGAAGTACCATGATGATCTTTATCGATATGCTTCAATAGATCCACGGGATCACGGAACGCTTTACTACATTTCGGACAAACATCAACCGTTACTTTACCACAACTCTGTTTCCCGTTCCCCTCTACATTACCACCACTAGTAAACTGTAACTTCTGGGTAAGATCGGTACCGAGTCTGCTTATACTTGCCTCCGCAGAAGCCAAAAGACTAGACCATCTCGATTCGGGTTTCTTAGGCCCAGCACAACCGTGGTCAGGCCCAAAGCGATGTTTCAAGCAATGCTCAACACTGCAATCTCTGCATCTTATCGTGATGGAGAACGTTAGCAACTCTCTGCATCTCGTAACAGGACATCTCTTCTTCTTCTTCTCGACAGTTTGCTCGTGGCTCGACGGATCACAATCTGTATTCACATGTTTCTCCCACGTGATGTTTGGATCTTCGTCAGGGTTTAACCGAACTCCTTTGGAACATAACGGACAGATAACGACCGTTACATCTCCTCTGTTTCCTTTCGGACAATTGTGTTTCATGTAGCTACGATGATCCAAACAAAACACCTGCGATACAGCAAGAGATCATCTCCCATATGTTGTTGATTCAGACATTAAAAACAAATGAATCTGCGTTGGAACCTGAGTGCAGCGATCGCATGTGAATGGTAAGAAATCGATTTGCTTGCAATCATCTACGGAGCAGTGTTTCCCCAGATCTGGAAACTCCGGAGTCCCCATTGAGACCAAACCCGACAAAAAGCTCGTATGTGTTTCCCGGTAAGAGATTTTTTTCCGGGGAGAGAAAATCTCAGATTTTTCCGAGAATTTAGACGAAGAGAGAACTTGGAAGAATCGTAAAGAAATGTCAACGTCTTCTTCTTTTCTTCTATTTAAGGTCAACCCTTTCCAAACTGGGCTTTAAGGCTATTTTATCATTGGGCCTTATGGGTTTATAAGTTTTCACTATTGGGCTCTTAGCCATACACGACTTTTGTAATGTACCGATCTTTCTTTTCTCTCAGTTAGTTCACCAGATATTTTTGGCTTGTATATATCAATTTCTTTATTTTCTTTTTTTTTTACTCAATAACATTATTGAGCTGACACATTCACAGTATAAGTTATGAGAAGAGGCAGAGATAAAACAAGATGAAATAACCCCACCCAGTGATATCTCACCCTGCCAAAAACTTTACAGTCATATAAAGACAAAGGCTAAATCTAAACCAGTTACTAGTGAGTTCATAAATAAAATGAATCTGTTGTCTAGATATATAATGTATGTGTTCATGTCTTCGTGATAATCACATTTTTTTTTGTAAGAATAAATGAAGTTTTAAGTTTGAGTCAATGGGAGCTTGATAGAAAGACAAGAAGTGGCAGAGAGGGTAATTAATGTGTGATGGGGACAGCAAAACATTTACCTCTTGGTTTTAACCAAATGCATGTGGTTTTTTGGTTTCTACAGACACTGAGGACAAATTGGGAGTTGCGATAGTTAATTTTACCATATACTCCCTCTCCCTCTGTTTTTAAATAATAGATGTTTTGAGATTTTCACACTTTTTAATAAAACATATTAAAACTTACTTATTAGTGCATAATTTTTTGTTATTTTATATTTCCTGTATTTCTAAACCAATAAGATTTTAAAAAATGCAATTAATGTTTTTGAGATTCACAATTATTCATAATTAGTTGACAAAAATTACATTGAAAATATGAAAAATATATCTTTTTGAAACAAAAAAATTTTCTAGAACATACATCTTTTAAAAACAGAGGGAATAGTTTTCTTTTCCTATTGTTCTTAATTTTTAATTAACTAGTTTATACAATTTGATTATTTTGAAATGAGTCAAGTGACGTGAATATCTTTTAAATCCAATGCATGTGAACCAATTGAGTACATATTGAAATCATAGATAGGAAAGAAAAAGATATAGATCATAATTACAATTAATACCATTTAGTCTTTATTGTATTTTTAATTTATAATGAAGTATTTATATGTTGCCCAAAAAAGTATTTATATAATTATTATATAACAACACTCTCCAGTCTCCACTTCTAAGTCTTGAACCCTTGCCTCCCCCCCCCACAAGCTCACCTGAAACTCTCTCTCTCTCGCTCTCTCTAGTTCTCTCACTCACTCTCATGTTTGGAGTCACGGCAAGACTCGATGACCAAATCGGCACCACAACCACACCAACCACCATATACGTGGACCCACCTCCACAAGACCAGCCGAGTCACAACTCAGACCACCGTTCAATAGAAACACTTGTCATCGTCTTAGCCGTCATCACCATTTTATCAGTCTTAGCTGGCATCTTCGCTAGACTCTGCGGGGGCCGCCATTTATCTGACGGAGGAGACCATGACATCGAAGGTTGGGTTGAGAGGAAGTGCCGTAGCTGCATCGATGCTGGAGTCCCCACAGTCGCCTCCCCTCCTCCTCCTATACCGCCGCCGCCTCCAGCCACGGCAGCAACAGTGGAGGAGCCGAGTAAACCAGCAGCCGCAGAAGAGCAAAACAAGAAGTGAAAGTAGAAAAAGGGTCAAACTACAATAGCTTTCACCATTGTGTAATCTCATTAATATGAAGACATTTTTTTCTTTTCATGTGTACCTTATTCTATGAACATTGATTTCGGAATTTACTCGGATGTTTTTTGATAATTATTTGAAAAACAAAAAGCAAAAGTTCTTGTCAACTTTTACCTTTAATTCCGTTGAGATTTGAGACCAACGGCATTAACATAAAATAAAAAGAAGAGAATGTATAGATACTTTATCCTCATGAATTGTATAGCAACAAAATCAGAGGAAAATCTTAACTTACATGAAATTACATCATGATTTTAATTCAGTGGACTTTAATCTAGTAGTCTAAAACACAAGAGCTGCTTGAAAATTAGTTAACACTCTTGATAAGTGTAGGAGAAATATATCAAGATTTTATTCAATGAATCTTTAGTAAAGTGTGCCATAAAGCAAGACCTCACTGAAAACTAGTTCTTTTTGGTTAATTTTGGGATTTGACAGCTAATTCTGTAATAAGTATAGGAAACCACACACTGGATTAACATTTTTAGTATTCAGATTTCAGGTCCGTAGGCACAAACTCGGCCCATGTGAAATGTATCAACATCCACTTGCACAACTTAACTTTTTTTTTGTCAAATAAAGAAAACTAAAGTACGAGCATTGTTTTTTTCATTATATTTTACTTACCATTACCAAACTGTTATGTTTAAATAACGAAACCAACTTAGTGTAATTCACTAATTTGTAGATATGTTCACAATAATTAATGGTTTTGAAAAAATAGCAGACAAACCCATAATCTGATAATCTTATTCATATTCGTGAAAATACACATAATCAACAATAGTAGTATACAAGACAGCAAATCTTTCGACTATTGTATGTTTATTCCCATATTTCTTTACTATTCTACATATATCAACAATCAATACGTAGAGAAATACATATATATTATTATTATTTAACGACACGTAGATATATTACATAATTATAGCTAATTAATTAAGAGCATTGAGGAGAAACGTTGCCTTGATTCTTAACATTCGCATTTTTGCATGATGCTGTTCCTCCTTTGATGTTCACATTGTCAAGCACAATACCTTGGCATGGATATTTCTCACTGCAATCAAACGTTATCGCCGCATCCGTTGCGCTCGTACCGCTTATGTTCCGGTACACCACATTGTTTACTTGCACTGCAGAGTCCTAATAAGCATATATATTTCAAGCCGACTGAGTATAGTACTAAAAAAAATTATATATCTGGCCAAATCAAATTAATCGAGTAATCATTTACTTGTTGTTCGCATTTGTCTTTGTCGCAGTAGTTCTGGTCGATTATGATTGGATTTTTGACATTTTCCATACGAATGTTTTGAAACTTAATGTTCTTCGCAGTTCCTGACCCTCCCTGAAATCAGTAAGAAGGCATTGTTATATATTGACTTTTTAAAAACAAAATTGTCTGTGAAAAAAATTCACAATCAGTCACCTGATAAGTCTTGATTCTTACTCCATTGTCAGTCTCAGTGAGCTTAGCACCATCCACATTAACTCCCGAGACATAAGCTTTGGAATTGTCATCCCCCAAGCTCCCAATGCTTCTCATTTAAAAAATTAACAAAAATCCATGTGTTATATATTTACTTTAATTATTTGTAAGGATTAGCATGTTAGATATATATAACCCTTAAATTAGAGTTTGAAAACAAGAAAAAAATGAATCGACTTACCTGATCCCATGACCGGGGCCGCAAGTTAAATTATTGATTTGAATATTTTGGGATCCATCCTCAATGGATACACAATCATCACCTATAGAAAAGCAACCAAGAAATATTATAAATAATATATGTACTGTATAATAATCATTAAACTCGAATATTATATATATGGATCATTACCTGTTCCAATGTGTGAATTGGAGATACTAATGTTTTGGGTGTTAGTGACATGAATACCATCCGTGTTGGGACTATCATCAGGAGCAGTGATCTCAACATTTTTAATATTAACATTGTTGCATTTCTCAACCGAAATCTGAATCTGCTGCGCATTTCTCACCCTCAGGTTCTTCACATTCAAATTTTTTAAGTTGTACAAAGTAAGAGCCTGCATAAGCATAACACACGTATATACACATGCCAATCTTATAATCAGACGTTCACTTAGTTTATATATGGAGCTTTAGTATTTACGTACTGTTGGCGCTTTTGTGCATGGCTGCAATAAAGAGAAGGAAACCAATTAATATTAGCACTAGGAGTATCTTAAATAAGCATATATTCAATAAGAAATGTGTGACATAAAGTGATTGGTGGACAATACACTATACATACCTTAGATCGGTCGATTTTGCATGAGTTTTGCCACCATATTTTCCCGTTGCCATCAATAGTCCCCGCTGAGCCGCCATCGACTGATAGATTGTTAACATCGTCCAAAATAAGCCAATGGTTTTTGTCTTCGTTGTAATCCGATAGTTTTGTAGATGCTGATAAAGTGCCGAAGATCTGTATTTTATCGGTAAATTTGTTAACTAGTTGATTAAATATATGGATAATGGATTAGGGGATTGATTAAAAATCATTTAACTAAAAGCAAAAGCATATTACTACTACCTGAAAGCTACGTAGAGATTTGCATGGGCCTCTGAATCGAGTAGACTTAAGGAAATAAGTCTTCCCTTTAGGGACCAAGAAACTAGTAACTCCTTTTGTTGAACATGCCTTCTTCCATGCTTTCTTGAAGGCCTATAATTGCATGCATGCATCATAAATACAATTAAAATTATAAAACGTATATATATATATATATATATATCTATTTCCTGAATTTATTTAGCCATAGATCATTAATTTTATAAACATTATTCTAAAGATGACATACCTGAGTATCATCGGTTTTTCCATCTCCTTTGGCTCCGAAGGTCGATACACTAACAGTTGAAGAGTCGGAAGTGGGTTTATCGGAGTTTTCCAAGGTAAGAACGTCGTCGTTGTTGAACTTGATTAAACTATCGGATTCAAAGCTTCCATCTTCATGATCATATCCATGATCAATGTTGATACTTAAAGCTTCAACCCAAGAGAGCATGAAAAGAACGCATAAGAAAATAGCTAGAGGTTCGCAACAACGTGCCATTTCGAGTGAAGCCTTTGGAGGATCGAGATGGTATTCTTTTTAGTAAGAGTGTGTGAATGATTCTTGTGAGTAAGATGAGACTCTTTGTTGTGGGAAGTATGTGTCGTTAATTATTTATAGACAACTTAATGGATAAGAAAAATCTTTTTTGAAATGGATAAATAAAGTTAGGTTTATTAAAGTTCTAATGGCGTTTGAGGTATGGAGAGAGATTGAGATTGATACGAAAACATCACATAAACTTCTAGCCTTACCATATTTGAATTTTTATTTACTTTTTCTTTCTTTGTTAGGGAGTCTTGCATTTTAGTTGGTTATTTTTTTCTTCTTTTCGATTAGAACAATAGTTTGAGTTCATCATTGTATACCATTCACAGTAACATTTCATCATGTGTAATTACTGACCTAAGCAGTACGTCGTCGTCTCCTGTATCTCAATAAATTCGGTAGTAGTTTATGTCTCTTTTACTTTTTCTTGCTTTTTATTTTTGTGTAGAGGTTGAAATTTCCCTTGTAGTATACTAGTATCTTTTAGGAAATGACAGGACTTAGGTTCACCCCCTATGGTGAACCTTAAAATCCACCACTTGATTAATGACCAATCAAAGTGACATGTGGATAATTAAATAAAACGTATTAAATATATTTAAAAATAACTAAAAAAAAATAATGTCAATTCTAAACCTTAAATCTTAATTTATAAACCCTAAACATTAATTTCTAAATCCAAACCCTATACCCTAAACTCAAATCCTAAACCCTAAATCCAAATTCTAAACTTTAAACCCAAATTCTAGACTTTAAAGCCAAACCTTAAATCTAAACCCTAGATCCAAATGCTAGATCCTAAACCCAAACCGTATACCCTAAAACCAAATTCTAAACCCTAAACCCAAACCGTAAACCCCGAAGAATTACTACGTAATTTTTTCTATTTTAGTGATAGCACCCCGAAGTAGGTATGATTTGGGTTTAGGGTTTAGGATTTGGGTTTAGAGTATAGGGTATATGATTTGGGTTTAGGGTATAGAGTTTAGATTTAGGGTTCACGGTTTACGTTTAGGGTTTAGATTTTGAGTTTAGAGTATACGGTTTGGGTTTAGGATCTAGCATTTAGATATAAGATTTGAGTTTAGGGTCTAGGATTTGGGTTTAGCGTATACGGTTTGAGTTTAGGGTCTAGGATTTGGGTTTAGGGTTTAGGATTTGAGTTTAGGGTATAGGGTTTGGATTTAGGAATTAATGTTTAGGATTTAGAAATTAAGATTTCGGATGTAGAATTGGCATTATTTTCTTTTAACTATTTTTAAATATATTTAATATTTTAATTTAATTATCCACATGTCACTTTGATTGATTATAAATCAAGTGGTGAATTTAAAGATTCACCACAGAAGGTGAACCCAAGTCCTGTCCTTTAGGAAAAAATGCAGAAGAAACATACATCATAATTTTTCTTTGGCTCTCTCGTATTTAATCACATAGTTGTTGTAATGTTTTTAAGTTTCATATTTATCGTTTTTTCCTCTACTTCCTTTTAATATGGGAGGACACAACCACATATGGAGTTATACGGCATGTTTTGGAAAGTTTACTAAGCACTCTTAATTCGAAACCTATCATCTCAAATATGCATACTTGTGTGGTTAGGCAGAATAAAGTTTTGTAAGTTTTATCGAGAGTATTACCGGGTATGTCTGGCATCGATAATCATGTTCTCAGAAGTTAGTCGGTTGGATTTTAACCCGGCGAACATCCGAATTATCAGTGACAAAAATATAGAAGGGCTATCGAACTGCAATAACCGATACTGAATTGTTGGGCAGCACAAGTCAGATTCGAGTTTAGTACATGTGTCTGAACGAACTGCAAATTATTTAATTTTGCGTTTTTTTTAACTAGAACCGTGGTCAATAAAAAAATACGTTTGAAATTTAGCACGTGGTGAATCTGGTAATTTTTGCCAAATATTTCAGAATTGACATACTATATATATGAGGTACTGAAAAATAAATTCCTTAAGTTCTCCAATTTGAAAGCCCGGAATATCTCGATCAACCGTCAATGTATAATGTGTAAAAATACCAAAGTCAGTTACAAAGAAAGATATACCAAACTGAAAATAGAATGTAAATTCGTAAACGGCACTTGAAATGCCTAATGTTATGAGTGATAGTATGTTAAAATAACGTTATATTTATTTCTTTTATTTTTTATTATTTTTTTCAAAAAAATAACGTTATATTTCAAATTGTGCATGCAAAATTATATTATTTTGTTGGAAAGTCAATTAACAAGTTTATACAGTACTTTTGTATTCAAATCAAAAGCGCAAAATGTTTTTATATGAAAAAGTCTCGAATATGATGAAAAATATGTCTAAAATTGATCACTGATCTTATAATTTTGTATGGTTGATTAGTTTAGAGATATTATATTTCATCACTAATCAAATACCTTTTGACTTTCAAAAACATTTCAAGAGATAAATTCTAATTAAACTTGTTATATTGACTATTATTTTCTTAACTAGTATTTGATCTTGATAATTAATTATCGAGTGGTCGATGATAATCAAGATTCAACGTGGAAGCTTGAGACCAGTTTACCGTTTCAAAAAATATTTGATTAACTTTAATTTAGGCTCTGACATCTCGTATATAATAGGTTAGTTGTTCATTGTAATTCGTATTTGATTGGATCGTCTAATTGATGTGGTTTTTTTTTAATAAATAATTGATGTGGTTAGTTAGATATATACGTATCCCGTCACCTTGTTTCAAAATTTAGGTTCGAAAAAATGCAATGATTATATAGTTTTGGTATTTACTCTAATCATTGCGGCTTCAAGTAACATGATAAATATACTACAATGCATTGAACATCAAGAACAACGACAAAGACTTAATGTCCTACATATTTTCTTATCGATTAACAACCACAAGAGATAACGTAACTATCCCTTACATACAAAATAATCAACTTTGTGATAAGTTACCATTTGACTAAAACAAATATAGATATATGTGCTTGCAAAGTTTGCTTGCCGATATAGTTTTGGAAATTTGTCTAGTCGTTGTTGTAACCTCGGTGTAATTATTGCTTCCTTCTTTGAATCTACTGTCTTTTTTTTTTATTGCTTAACATTTGGAATCTACTGTCTTGTATCTTTCTTAATTAATGGTTAAGATTCAACTTGCACATCGCGTTCGTGGATGTCAATATTCCAATGTATGTTCTACACATTATATTTTAGTTACTTGGTGTTGATAAAAGAGCAAAGAAACACTCAAAAACTGAAAACAATAGCAAATAATGTAGAAGAATGCTTTGGGACTTCAGACATATATTTTCGAACAACTCCTTACATTTCACGCTATAGATAACATAATGCATTTTGACAAAAAAAAAAAAAAGATAACATAATGCATTTGAAAATCAAAAAATGCTTTAAGCCTATTTTGTATCTCACGAATGAGAGATTTCACTATGTATTTCGACATACTGACTGAATTTTGTGTATGATGATTAGATGTACAAATATGGTGTAAGCAATGGCGAACCCAAGAATTTTTTCTGAGGGGTCAAAATATAATAAAAGGTCACATAGTGGATTCGAACACGTGTTCTGTGGGTTCAACGGTCTCAATTTCAACCAAATAAGCTGCTTTAAATTACTAATCACAGCTTACAAATTTTATTTTTTGATATATTTGTGGTGTGAAATGACCCCTATAGCCATAATGTGGGTCCGCTTCTGGGTGTAAGGTTGAGTCGTCATCACTATCTAGTATATGTATTGTACTACATATATGTGTAACATGCATATAATTTATTGTGAATAGCTATGTTTGCCAAAACATAGATGAGTTCTTGAATTCTTACGAGGTGAATGATGTAATGAATGCATTCTAGAATTACTTATTTGTGACCATTTCATCTTGAAACTAGAGCTGTAAAGTGGGCTAGTCCATGTCCATATACCCATTTCCATATGTCCATTTAATGTTGGTGGACATAGACTGACCATGTCCATTAAGGACCATATCCATTTAAGTCCATGTCCATTAAGGACCATATTTTCATGGACTACCACTGTCCATAATAGACCATATATGAAAAAACATAAATTCATAATTCACAAATTCAGACTCCATTACATGTAATAATAAGTGCATATACTGCATACATAGGTTTATTCGTTCATATAAAAAGCATAAATTCCATAAATCCAAAAGCATAAGTTCAAACTCCATAAATGTAATAAGTGCATACATAGGTTCATATAAAAAGCATAAGTGTAGTTCTGCATTATCTTCTCTTCCATCTTATTCCAAGACCAGTTTATCACCTAAGCAAACACATTAAACACAAGTAATTCATCACAAATCCAAAAGCAACAAAACAAGTGAACCCCAATAACCCATAAACCCTTCACATCAGAGCAACATAAAGCAAATTTATCTCTAGTCCATATCAGTCTATGAACTTACTCAACAGAAGGCAAAGAACTTACACATGAACTCAGTCAAGTTTCTCCTTGTAGACACATCCATAACCAATCCCGCCAACACACCATTTTCATTGGCTTCAATACCCACTGTCTCCACACAGCTCTGAAACAGTTTTCTTCGTGATTCAGTCACGGTCACAAATTTAACACTTTCTCTAATTTTCTCCAATGCTCCAGCAATGACGCTCAATCCATCTTGAACAATGAGGTTCAAGATATGAGCCACACATCTTATGTGAAAGAACTCACCATTGCATACAAGATCTCTTCGAAGCTGCCTCTTGAGAAGAAGCTGCATATTATCATTTGCTGAAGCGTTATCGACAGTGACTGTAAAGACCTTCTTCTCCAGCCCCCACTCTCTCAACAACTCCATTATCTTCATCGAAATAGCTCCACCGGTATGAGGAGGAGGGAATGCACAGAAATCGAGAATCCTGGACTTCAGATTCCACTCCTACGGAGGTTTAGGTTGTAGGTGTGTTTGCAGAATTTGCACACAACATCATTCGTACCATCTGGATACTTCTCTCCTACTATACTAAAATGCTTCCAAGCTTTAGACGTTCTGCGTTTACCTCTTTTGACAGGGGCTGAAGCTGTGCTCATGAGAGTTTCATCCACTGCAACTGCTTCATCTTCATCTCCATCAGAGTTTTGATCCATCAGTTCATCACCACTCATGTAGTCTGTGTCATTTAGATCCATAGCAGCCTCGTTGTCCATCCTGAAACAAGAAAAAAAAGAAAATGATAAATATAAGTATATGTCAGATACTAGTATATAACAGAATCATTTAGCTAAAGTAGAAAGCTTTGACTTTTCTTGATTTTAAAATTGCAACAAGAAGATTTCACGAGTATAAGCCACAACAAAAGATATCACATTCTACAGTAAATAATCAGACATGTATATAGTAATATATACCTTAGCTTCCAAGCTCTAGAGTAAGACGCTCCAAAGAAGAACCAAGGATTGTCAACCTTCCCAGTTCTATTCAACTTAACATTCAAAGAGCCCTGCATCCATCCACACCAACAAACAAGCTCATTGAGTAAGTTTAAAGACAAACAGCTTCTAGATCATTACAAAAAAAACAGCAACGAACACTTGCCTGATAATACTTGAGATTCTCAGTGGCTAAAGAGTTAAAAGGAGAGCTCTTTCCAACCCTGCCTGCTTCAAACTTCTTTGCCAACACCTAAAAAGAAACAATATTTATAGAAACTATCTTCTTCTTTAAATCAAATCATTCCCTAGTTACTAAAGCTATCTCAAATCTCACCAAACTCATCACATATCAGAAACAAAATCAACAATAACCCACAAAAAAAACAACTCAGATTGCAAAACCCATCTCAAATCTCAAACAAAATAAACAATAACCCACAAAAAAATAACCAATAAGCTGTTGGAGACTGACCTGAGAAGAAGAAGTGATTCAAGTGAAGAACGGACGGGACAGAGGAAGGGAGGGGAAGTGAAGAACGGACAGAGGAAGGGAGGGGAAGTGGAGATCGGCCGGAGTAGAAGTGGCGAACGGCCAGAGGACAGGAGGAGAAGTGAAAAACGGAAGAGAACGTCGCAAAGCCAAAGGAGGCGTGAAAGAGAAGAACTGATTTTTTCCAATTTTTTCCCAAATTAAAAAGTGAAAACCCTAGAAATTATTTTTTACTGGGCCGTCCATGACCACATTAACCATTTCCATAAAAGTCCATATATTAAATGGTGTCCAGATTTCGTCCATTTAATCCCATCTGGAAATATGGACATAAAAAATGGAAGCCCAAATGTAAATGGACATGGACACCCATTGGACAGTCCACCCATTTTACAGCTCTACTTGAAACAAAAGAACTACAGAGACAGAACGAGATTACATTTTATTACAAGCGAAGATACTACTAGTCGACTACTACAAAACGTCTATAACGACAATACAATGGCAAAATGGTAGTAAAAAGAATAATAACCCGATCCAGCAAGTTACACCAAGCTTCTCTTTCGCTTACACCAGAATCTCAACATGCCATCTGAACATTTCTTCCTTTGTCACTGGTAGGTTCAACGTCACAAGCCCAACCTCTGCATCGTAGTTGAACTCAGTCTCGGTGCTATCAACGGCGCATCTCAGCGGACGCTGAGAAGAGTAAGCTCCAAAACGACCACAACCTCTAACACCTAGAGATATCAGCGCTGCTGGAGAACGGTTCTCGCTGACCACTGAAGAGGAATAAACCTCAGGTTTCTCGTCTGTCACGGTAGTGATATCCATGGACTGAATAGCCCCACTTGAGTTAAACATGTCCAGGAGTCCAATAGGTGCGAACGAGATGCTTGCAGTGATTTCCTGTGTAACCAAATTTAAATGCATGTTAACTAACAATCAAAGTTCAGTAGTAATATACTCAGGGAGGGACCATATAAACATTTAATCTCAATAAAATATATTCAAAATTTTTGAAGCTATGCGACCTAAGCCAAGGTTTAGTCCTACTATGTCCAGAACCGATGGCCTTAAATGTATGTTGAAAAAGTACTATATTTACCTTCAAAGGAGAGATGTGGAAGAGTTCATATTCAAGGACTTCGAGAGTGAGTGGGATTGAGGCACCCTTTGGTAGTCTAACCAGCTCTCCTGTGAATCAAAACCAAGCTCATGTTCATAAACATTGATCTGTAATGTTAGAGGTTTTGTTTTGTCTTTTTTTTATACCTGATTTGTAAGCGTAGACTATTGAATCTCCACTCCAGTCTGGACCAGCCACTTCGGAGATGAGATCAGCATCCTCTGCACGGACCAAACCAGTGAGAGTACCAGGAGAAGTATCATGAATCCTGTTCTTCTTGGTATCCTTGCACCAACCAGCACCTTGACAGTTGAATACACCAACTATACCAGTAAACTTGTTCATATTCCAGATCTTGAGCAAGCTGGTTCCATCTCTAGCTGGATCAGCAAACAGGCAGTCACGTGTTGGCCTACCCGGAAGCTTAGCACGAAGAACCGAACCATCAGGAAGAACCAGCTTCCTCAATAGATCAAAGTTGTGGTTGCCTGGCTTGTCACTGCTCATGTGATATGACAGAACACATCTCCAGTTAAAGACCTCAGATCAAACATTACAAGAAATCACAATAAATGATGAGGACAAGGCTTTTTTTACCTGACATAGATTGCACATCCACCTACTGCACGTGCTGCAGCATGGTACTCTGCAGTTGGGTGTAGACTCTGATAACAACAAAACATTAAGTGTAAGCATTTTGATACCGAAGCCCGTAAAGACAGAAAGCATTTTGTTGACTTACATGGAACATGTCCCAGTCCGGTTGCATGAACTCTCCAAGGAAAAGTGTATTATACGCAACTGATGCTATGTGAATAGTGTGAGAAGCAGGATCTCTAGGATAGTAATCATCAGACGCTCTAACAATAGCAGTCTGTTTCGCGCTGTACAACCCATCCGTGTTGTGACACATGCAAGAAATGCACCCGTTGTCTTTAAAGTTCCTAGCGATGGAAGCTTCTAACGCTTGGTGGTAGCTGCGCGTCAGAGCGACTCTCCCGCCAAGACCGGCACCGAGGGTTTCGATGATGTTCTGGACATCAACTTTGACTCCGTCTATACCACACGAAGCCAGGTACGAATGCAGCTCGTTGTAGAAGTTGAACACTTTCTTAGGGTTGACAAGACCGAGACCGTGAACAGCGAGGCTGTCCATGACTATATCTGGTTGGTTTCCTAAGACACCAGGGGACTGAACTGGGTATGCTAGTGCACTGTCGTAGTGTTCCATTCCGGAGGCAGCGGGTTTCACTCCACCCCAGTAGCCAGCTAAAGCATGCCACGCATAGACTTGTCTGTAAATAAAAGGAGTCAAAAGCCTTATGAGTGAGTATGCACATCTATCTTCTTGTCACATATGGAAAACAAAGTGTTATAAATTAGAGTGAGGGACATACTTCACATTGTGGTGCTGCTTTGCATTGTCAACGAGACTCTTAAGCCCTGATACTTGTGTGTTCTTTGGATCATTCTTCTGAAACTTTGCGTTCTCCTTGATACCAACAAGTCTAGTAGCAAACCTGTTTAGGAGAAGACAGCCAAATTGAGTGTCTATAAAATAATTTTGATGAATTGTCAAAATCTGACATGCATAAAAAAAAATAGACCAATTTGTGGATTTGAACTAACATTATTTGCATGATTTAAGAAAATTAAAATAAATCGGATTTAACCGATTTAAAAACCGGCTATACTAACTTCAGAACATTAAAAAGTGTAGTATATGAACTAGACTCCACAGTTCCCATGCCAGACTAATCTAATTCTCATTACAGCCACTTTTATCTTTGGTCTTAGATGCAGAGAACCACTAAAAAATTTTAGATAATCATGGATTCATAACATAAGATACCTCATCTACATAAAAGACAAGAGCAAAGATAACTTACTGTGCTCCTTCCTGGACAACGCAGTTCGAATCTTTCTCTTTGTTTTCTATTTGTTGCCAACCATCATCAATGATCAGAAACCTAGGAGGAGTACCTCCTCCTGAAAGACTGCAGCAAAACCAAGAGGCCATCAGAGACACCATCAACTTAACAGAGCTTTGAACAATTAATTACCAACAAATTAACTATACGTCCATATACCTTGTAAGGCCCTCATCGACGCCCTCCGCAGTCACGTCTGTGTAGAACGCGTCCCATGTACACCAGCCAAACCAGTCTAGAAAAGAAGGCATCTACACAACAAACAAAGAGGACGAGCCTGAGGAGACCATATCAAATCGAAGAACCATATAATAATAATTAATGTTTACTAACCTTCTTCTTCTCGCGATGGTGAAATGTCTGCATGTGTCTCTCTGCAGCCCTGTACACAGCAAAAAAGATTACCATACCTTAGCACAAACACATTAAACTTCAAACAAAATCATAAATATTTTGGTTTTGTTCTACAAAAACATACTTCACGGATTGGGTGATAACTTCAAAAGGATTGGTCCCAGCATGAACATAGACAAGATGTGTCCCTTGGCTAGTTTCCACCGCCTTATCACCTACCGAAACAAAAAAAGATATATCAGTTTCTTGGCTCTTGAACCATCAACTATCTATGGATCAATTGTAAATTAAGCTAGTTTGACTTACCACTCTCAAGGCAAATCTCAATCTCGTTCTTCTCGTTTCCTTGAAGAACAGCTCTGAACTGGCCTTCGAGCAGAGGGAGGAAGACGGTATAAACAGTAGGAGCATCATCGTCTCCGTTAACCTCGTCTTTGCTCTCCAGCAACATGAACTGTGTCTCCAAAGGAATGTCTTTTCCACAGGTTCCCATTCTCTGAGTCATCCACCATAGTTTAAACCGGAAGCAGCACATAAACCGAAGACCCCTAGAAAAGATTCACACAAAACAATAAAGCTTTAACCAACCATCAAAAAAATTGCCTCAGTAACAGATAGAAAAAGAAAAGGGAGAGTTTGGTAACTTACTCCAAGACACCGATGGGGAAGACATGGAGACTCTTGCTCTGTTCAAAAGTTGCGCCTATAAAAGCGCCGGAATCTGATCCGGCGCCGGTGACCGGAGTGAGGATAACGTTGTCGGGGATTTTGGTGAGGATAGTCTTCCCTTGGACAACAAGGTTGTCGTTTTGGACAGAGATGTTAGAAGTGATCGTCATCGTCTCTGTTTCAAACAACAGAGAAAACAAAACTTTAAGAAACAATAAAACAAGAATCTACAGGATACAAATAGCAAGTGAATTTGATTAAAACCATTCGAGATTTGTGTTGTGTATTTACTTACTTCAGAATAAAATTAAGCTTTCCAAAAATAAATTTATGAAACTAAGATTCAAAAATCTCTATTTGAGTTTCACTATTCAAACCTAGGCCTAAAAAGAGCAACATATGATCCGATGAAAACTTACAGGATTGCTTGCTCCTCGTTCGTATCGGACTGAAAGATACAAAAAAAAATAAAGTCGGAGATAAACTCAGAGACTATTCAGAAGCTAAAGCGTGGAAGATAGGGAGATAAAGGAATAACACGGAATCGCCGCCACAAAAAGTGTTGGCTCCGTCAAATGAATAGAGATTAGATACGAAGCTAGTGGTTCCAAGAATTGAAAACGTTTTTGCTTTTGATGGAATGGAAAGTGGTGGCGGAGAAGACACGGTTTATATATGAGGGAGTAGCCGCTAGGATGTCGCCACGTGTCGTGTTACTTTTCCCGTTCATATAGATAATTTGACTAGAAAAAATCATGATATTTTCTCATTGCTGAATCAGAGACAACTCATTTTTTTCAAATATTTAAATTGTTACTATTACTTACTTACTGTTCTTTTTATTAGAATATGCCAACTACAGTCAGATATTCTAGGACTCAAGATACTCTTAGATATCAATCCCATGTATAGCGTAACTAGAATACCAAACTTTGTATATTTATACGTTTATTGAGTTCAATGAAAAGGCAAGGGAATTCATCAAATTACATGGTATCAGAGCTTCAAAGCTTCTGAGACCTTTTCTTTACTTCTTTTCTCTCTCTGATTCTCATATTCTTCTTCTTCTTCAACCTCTTCTCTCTGTTTAAATGGCTGCTCCTGCCCCTGTTCCCCTTCACAAGGACAGAGCCTTCGGCGTCACTAATATCAAACAACACATTCCCATTATCCTTGACCATGAAGATCATAACTATGACGCCTGGAGAGAATTATTTCTCACCCACTGCCTTGCTTTCGACGTCTTAGGTCATGTCGACGGTACCGATGTTCCAGCAACTGATGCAGACACTACATGGCAGAAACGAGATGGTCTGGTCAAACTCTGGATCTATGGCACACTTGAGCAACAACTGTTTCGAAGCGTCTTCAAGACAGGAGGATCTGCCAGAGACATTTGGCTACGCATCGAGAACCAGTTCCGAAACAACAAGGAAGCACGTGCTCTACAGCTTGATCATGATCTCCGCACTACAGAGATTGGAGATCGCTCAGTCCATCAATACTGTCAAACACTCAAATCGATCTCTGATCTTCTTGCTAACCTTGACGCTCCTGTCAACGATCGCACACTCGTCATGTATCTGCTCAACGGCCTCAACGAGAAGTACGACAACATCATTAATGTGATCAAGCACAAGGATCCATTCCCAACGTTTGACTCAGCCAAATCTATGCTACTCAATGAGGAGACACGTCTCAAACGTGGGCAGAAGACACCAGCAGTCACAGACACTCCGTCATCCTCTACAGCCCTCACGGTCAGCACAGAGAAACCACAGTTTCGCAACAACAAGAACAACTGTAAGCAGGGTAACAGAGGACGTGGTAGGAACAACTATGGAGCACAACGCCCGTGGAACTCTAACTGGTCACCACACTGGAATCAGGCATGGCAGCAACCGTTCTTCCCAGGTCCGATGATGAACTGGCAGCAGTATCCCACACCGTGGACACAATACAATGCGCGTGGCATACTCGGTTCAGCACCGGCGCGCCCAGAACAAGCTCACGTTGCTGGAAACTTGCTACAACCAACAACTGACTTTGCTCATGCCTTCAACACAATGACCTTAGGTGATCCAGGAGCTGTGAACTGGTATATGGACTCTGGTGCAACAGCTCATCTAGCTACCTCCTCAGGTATACTAAACTCTGTTCTTAAACATAGCACCGGAAACTCAGTCGTTGTTGGTAATGGTTCTTCCATACCAATCACTTCTACTGGCTCATCTTCTATCTCTTCTCCATCTCGCTCTCTTTCTCTTAATAATGTTCTTGTTGCCCCCAATATTATTAAGAATCTTATCTCTGTTCGTCGGTTTACTAATGATAATTGGTGTTCGGTTGAATTTGATCCGTTTGGTTTTTCTATTAAGGATCTGAACACCAAGGAGACTCTGCTCCGCAGTGAGAGCACAGGAGACCTCTACTCCATCCCTTCTCGTCAAAATAAACCGGCGGTTCCTTCAGCTTTCATTGTTGCTTCTCCTTCCTTGTGGCACAAGAGACTAGGCCACGTCAATAATAATTCTCTTCGTTCTTTAATTTCTTCTCAGTTTATTTCTTGTAATAAAGGCCAGTTTCCTTCTTGTTGTGAAGCTTGCCAATTGGGTAAACATCTAAAACTTCCTTTTCAAGACAGTAATCGAATTGTTTCTGCTCCTTTTGAACTAATCCATTCAGACATTTGGACATCTCCTATTCCAAGCATTAGTGGTATCCGTTATTATGTTTTATTTCTGGATCATCACTCACACTTTGTTTGGGTTTATCCTTTACGTAGAAAGTCTGAAGTTTTCTCAAAATTCACTCATTTTGTTTCCTTTGTGAAAACACAGTTCAAAACAACAATTCAATCATTCCAATGCGACAATGGTGGGGAGTACAACAATACCAAATTCCTTAACTTCTTTTCTGCGAATGGTATCAAAGTCTGTTTCTCGTGTCCACATACTTCTCAACAAAATGGTCGATCCGAACGGATGATCCGAACCATAAATAACACCATTCGTACTCTGCTCTTTCAAGCTAAACTCTCACCAACCTTCTGGGTGGAAGCTCTTCACTGCTCTGTTCATCTCTTAAACATTCTTCCATCCACCTCCATTTCAAATGAAATACCTTTCCAAAAACTCTACAACAAAAAGCCTTCTTATAACCACCTCAAAACCTTCGGATGCCTTTGCTACCCAAATATAAACCATTCCTTCTTACACAAACTTGCCCCTCGTTCCGCTCCTTCTCTTTTTCTTGGTTATCCTACAAACCATAAAGGATACCGTTGCTTTGACTTAAAGACCAGAAAGATCATTATCTCTCGTCATGTGGTCTTTGACGAGTCCATATTCCCATCTGCAGAACCTCTTACCACTGCAGCTACTTCTTATCAGTTCCTAGAGAACACTGATCCATCACCCATGTTCAAAGAAATATTGGAATCAGCTCAGCAACCGATGCAACAAATTCCGCAATCGGTTCAACCAGCTCAAACTCTCCCCACTGTCGCACCATCCTCTGCTCCAGTTTGTCCTCAACGTCATCCAATGACAACACAGAGTAGAGATGGAACCAGGAAACAAAAATCTGTCTTGTCTCTCGTTGCTACCTCTGTTTCTCCTTTACCAAAAAGCCATCTTCAAGCTCTCTCTGATCCAAACTGGAACCCTTCAATGGGTGATGAGTACGGTGCTTTGGTTAAGAATAAGACGTTTAGTCTAGTACCTAGGCCTCCTGCTGTTAACATAATTCGTGCAATGTGGCTTTATAAACATAAGACAGGTCCAGATGGAAAGATAAGAAGACACAAGTCTCGCTTAGTCGCCAATGGAAAGTCACAACAAGCAGGCCTGGATTACGATGAAACTTTCAGCCCGGTGGTTAAACCTGTAACAATCCGCTCTGTTCTTCATCTGGCTCTTCAGAACAATTGGGAAGTCCATCATCTAGATGTCAAAAATGCTTTTCTCCATGGCAGACTTGAAGAGACAGTCTATATGCATCAGCCTCCAGGTATGGTGGATCAATCGAAACCTCATCACGTCTGCAAACTCGAAAAGGCCATTTACGGCCTCAAGCAGGCACCACGAGCTTGGAACGCAAGATTCTCAGGCTACGTACACAAGCTGGGGTTCAGAAAGAGTAGCAGCGACGCCTCTCTATATGTCTACGACAAAGGACCAGACATAGCCTATTTGCTTCTCTACGTAGACGACATATTGCTCACCGCCTCCTCCACAAAGCTGAGAAACGCGATCACTTCACTCCTGAAACAAGAATTTGAGATGTCAGACGATGGACGCATATCCTACTTTCTTGGCATCAAAGTTGACTACAAGCACGACGGTCTATTCCTGAGCCAAGAAGCCTATGCCAAAGACATACTTCTCCGTGCAAGTATGAAAGACTGTAAGCCCATTTCAACACCAGTAGACTTGAAGTCAAAGTTATCTGCTGAAGATGGTGATAAAGTTGAGGATCCGACATTATATAGAAGCATAGCTGGGGCTCTTCAGTACCTCACACTAACGCGCCCAGACATCCAGTATGCGGTGCATCAACTCTGCTTATACATGCATGATCCACGACTGAGTCATCTTCTCGCCATGAAACGCGTTCTGCGCTATCTCCAAGGTACTTTGTCTCATGGACTTCAGCTACACAAGTCTTCCTCAACGTCTCTCACGGCCTACACGGACGCAGATTGGGCAGGGTGCCCAGACACACGACGATCAACCTCAGGTTACTGCATCTACTTGGGCGACAATCTGGTTTCATGGTCCTCAAAAAGACAAGATACCGTCTCCAGATCGAGTTCCGAAGCTGAATACAAAGGGGTTGCTAATGCCGTTGCAGAAACATGTTGGATACGAAATTTATTACTTGACCTCAAAGTTCCCATCACTACAGCTACTTTGGTGTATTGTGACAATGTAAGTGTTGTTTACTTGTCTAACAATCCAGTCAAACATCAACGGACTAAGCACGTCGAGATCGACATCCACTTCGTCCGTGAAAAAGTAGCAATGGGTCAAGTACGTGTCCTTCATGTTCCATCATCTTCACAATATGCCGACATATTCACAAAAGGTCTCCCATCTTCACTATTCAACGAATTCAAGCACAGTCTCTCCGTCAGATCACCCGACGATTAGACTGAGGGAGGGTATTAGAATATGCCAACTACAGTCAGATATTCTAGGACTCAAGATACTCTTAGATATCAATCCCATGTATAGCGTAACTAGAATACCAAACTTTGTATATTTATACGTTTATTGAGTTCAATGGAAAGGCAAGGGAATTCATCAAATTACACTTTTGTTTTACTTATTTTTACTATATTTCTTCTTTTTTATTGAAAAGGGTTCTGATTTACGCTAATCTTTTACTTAGATCCAGAATCAACCATTGCTAATACTTTTTTTTATAAAGGGCTTTCTGCCGTTGCTAATACTTTCTAACATAAATAAACTAATTTTGCCAGCTAAAATTGAAATAGAGAGATACAACAAAACCAATTTATTGTGTTAAATCACTGATTCAACGTTGTTTTTTATATTTTTTACTTTTTGTTAACTTTCGTTAATTATCAGCAATAAAATATATTATTATATTCCTCTTACTTTTAATTTAAACAAAAATAGTAATTTTATTTTGATATAAGTGAAATAGTTTTCATTACATTTTTTATGAATTTTCAAACTATATAAATAGAAAATAGTTTTGCTAGGTCCGTTAAAAATAAAAGTTTGAAATGTTGAAAATCATATATTTATACTCGGTTCTAAAATTTTGGAAATTGTAGATAATTTAGTTAATGTTTTAATAATTTCTTTTTTTTACAAATTTAAAAGTTTATGACTGTAATTTTCTTCAAAAGATTTAGGGGTTATAGACCTAGTGCCCAGAACTAGCTTGCATGTGTTGTGTGTCAAAGCTGTGTAAAAGATCATATTAAATATCGAATCAGATAGTTTCAAAAAAAAAAAAAATCGAATCAGATCTTATTAGGAAACTATAAATAGTAATTAATCGCTCCCTTGGCACATAATCATGTAACCACGCCCAAATGTACAAGAAATCGTGTTACGTTATTCTATACGCGTCTTTTGAAATATGTTTCCTACTTGAATCGCGTGTCTCATGAGAATAGCCAGTAATATATACATGAGAATAGCCAGTAATATATAAGTAGATCTTTAATTAATATTTTGACATTTTACAGTCGTATACCATGACATATTTTTGCAATGCTGATCAATTTGGAAATCTTATGGATGAAGTCATGTCACGAGTCTGGTTCAGTGGTTTTATACCACATGGGCGGCAGTCAGGTCAGGTGTCTCGAATTCACAAATTATAATCTTTAGTTTAATTTATCCTGACAAACACCTTTATCTTTTAAAAATGCTTTATACGTAAAATTATGTAGATATTTTTTCGTATGTAGATATTTTTTAGTCGAGTATTTTTTTTTTTTGTAAAATTTTGAGGTGAATATTTATTAGGTTTAGACTAAATATATTAATTTTATCACAATATATTAATATTATCAACAAGGCGACGACGGATACCGCCCAAGTCTATCAATTTCCGCTGAAAAACACATGTTAATATGTAGTTTTATTTTTTTATAATTGAGAAGATAATACAAGTTGTGTTTTATTTTGACTCGTTTGCGGAGCACATCTAACATCGTCACTGAGATACGGACCGCAGCACGTACCCATTTGATGTTACAGTCCTTATCCGCTTACCCGGAACCATGTGTGGTCAACACTTGACGACTCGTTTGAACCGAGTTGGTTCACTTGACTGCTCTTTTGTACGAACAGTCACAGATGTTTTTCTTATGGATAATACAGGAAACGACAACCCGATAAATAATAACGCTTGCGATAGTATACCGTTGAAGAGTATGATATGTTTACGTAGTTCCATGATCGGTATGGATACATACGCAGTCGTTGATTGTTCAAGTCAAATATTGGATTCAGCGACTGATTCCAATAAATATCGACAGGTATATATAGTTACGAGGTTTTATTACTACAGTTCGTGTTATTCTAGATTATATTTCCATATGCCTTTCCTATTAAATCAACAATAAGGTCCATGTCCGTGACCCACGGGACCACGGCATCCAATGTTTACTTCATAGTTTATTATTACTAATAACGAAAACAATACAACTGATACTGCCAGTTACGAATATTTGCAGATACAACTGATACTGCCAGTTACGGTTATTGATAGACGAGATCTAAAAATGTGCTACAACATACTTTTGAGATTTGAGTTTTTTTCTCGAAACAAAATCACATGATAATTATGTAACAGTCAATCCGATTATCTCTGGTATTAATCAGTAAATATTTTAAACTCGCATCAAACAATGTAACTACATCTTTCAAATAAAATTTACTATTTAGCACAAACCCCCCCCCCCTCCATTGGCAAACCCCCATCTCGATTCCCAATACCTTTTTTGATTATTTTAATTTTTTTTTGTTTGTTTTTTTCTTTAAAAAAAATTAATAAATGAATCTATCGCAGACTGTCATGTATCGTGAAGCCCGCAGAACAGTAACAATACGGATTCATCGGGGCGAACTTACATGATACAGGTTCATGATTTTGCCTTTGTTATATTATTTTTTCTTTTGGAATTGGTGTGAACTTCCTTTTAAAACCCTCAATGCAGATGTTCTAAGTACATTCATTTTATAACTGACTGGATTAATCAATATGTTATATTTGAAAAAAAAAACATTTGCCTACGTAAACTTTGTAATAGCAGAGTATATTATACAGTCGACTTTTATCACTAAACCTACCTAAATGCAAAAACCTAAGCAAGTAAATCACAATCAAGTAGTAGTATTTTATAATGTCATCGGATTCATTCATTCCTAGTAATTGCATTAAATTCAAATTAAGATACTTTCCCCAGAATAACAAAAAGGAAACACACAAGTCAATAAGGTAAAGCTTTTCTGTTTTTGTAATCACGCGGCGCAAGTAGGTCCCAGGCACGTAAGCTCGAGTTCATCAAACGGGGAAAGATCTAATCCCCGCTCATTGATCAGTTCAGCATGTCATTGTCTAGATTCCTTTCACTTTCGACTTTTTATCATTGTGATACGATTATTACTTTTGTTGGCTGCATCTAATGTAATTTATATACGTATCCTTACTTTAATGTTTAACTCTATAATCATGATTACTATCCTTCCACGGCTTATTGTTATCTTACTACAAGGTCCACATCAGACATGTGTATCCTTCGTTTACCGCTCATCCTCACACCTTTTGCATGATTGATTTTTTTAATAATTTTGTAACAAATTGGAAATAAAACAAAATGGCCACGCAAGTCTCCCGTGTCGATAAGACTACTACGACGTGGATGTTTTGTTCCTTTTCTTTGAGACGAACGTGAACTTTTATTATACGTTTTAACTAAAGCAATGATGCGAGCTCAATTGCATTTTTTGTTTATATTTGTATGCTTGTGAAGGACAACACATACAAGCGATGGTACTTCTGAAGCTAGTGTTGAATCGAGTCAAAAAATAGCATTCCTCTATATTTTCCTCTAAAATAGAGGAACTCTATTATAGAGACATACATTAGAGCAAAATTACCTCTATAATAAAAATTTCTATTTTAGAGAAAAATATAAAAACATATATTGGAGATGTTCTAAGGGTTTAACTTTTGAAAATAAATTAAAAGTATACTAATGGAACTGCTTTTACCTTATTTGGTTTCTTAACCAATGGAACTGCTTTTACCTTTATGATAAAACAAGGTGGTATTTTTTTATTCAGGTATTCATCAAAACATGTTTTTGTGCAGGATGACGATAATATGGACGACATATTGTGTTAGATTAGATACGTCGATAAGCCAACGACATTATATTGTGCAGTGCCCAAAGGTTGAAATCGCCTAAACATAATTAGAATGAAATGACTGTTTGTATAGTTAAAAGTGTTCAAAATATCGAATATGTGTTAAATAGAAAGTATGTTGGATAAGAAAACGATCGAAACAAGAGCAACGTGTAAGTGTTATACATGTCTTATTACGGAGACGAACGTGTAACTGTGTCTGTGTGTTGATACTGATTTATTTGACTAATGATAATTCCGTATATGGTTTGAGAAACCATATGGTCTTTTTATATTTAGTTTCTTTTAAAAAGGATTACACGCATTTTTAACAGATTCTGACAAAAAAAAGTGGACACAAAGTTGATCTTGAAAAAGAAAATAACATGATTTGCTCTGCTCTTTCTCTTTTATTCCTCAAAAAATAATAATCAGAGTATCAGACTTTCGATCTTCATTCGAATTTTCTCATCCTGTCGGTTGTAACTTGTAACATAAACTCTTGTAACTTGTAACATAAACTCTCATTGTCAAAAAAAAAACTTGTAACATAAACTCACATTGTCAAAATTTTACCAAGTCGTATCACGTATGCTTTATGTGTCTGAACATACTTATATAAGATGTTAAAAATCTGCCTAAGAGTAGAAATGATAAAAGGCTCTCTACATATTCTGGACTCCCCAAAAAAAAGGAAAAAAAAAATCAATTTCTCATAAAATTCTTGAATTGTTATAGAAAATTACAGATTATCACAAAAAAACTGATGATCTTCTTTAACTCTATATAATTGTACAAAATAGCTACAGAGGCCACACTCTGTAGCTCTCTTAGATCCATGCATGCACGCTCGCTCTTCAGCCAGAAACTTAATGACACAATTCCTTACAACTACTGTATGCCTAAAATACTTAAATCGTAGTGACTAAAAACCAAAAATATATAAAGAAAGAAAAAAGATCTGCATCAGTTTAATTTAATCTCCAAATGATGATTGTCACATATTCACATTCTCTCATATTGCCTCGCTATTGACATGCAACGATGCATCTTGCATCAGTTTTTGACTGATACTATTAAACCGCTCCCTTGAGTACTGCCTCGAAGCTTTTCTCCAATCTGTTCCTGTTTTCATCATCGTCGCAAACTCTTCATAACTTATTCTTCCATCCTGCAAAAAGAAAACAAGAATTCAGATCATGTTTAGTTGTTCCTAAGACTTCTATCATCCAATAAAATGAATGTGTTCCTCCCAAGCTAAATGGATGATGATAGGACATATAAAATAAATAAATAAAGTGCATGATGAACCTATAACCAACCATATCGGTATCAACATCTCGGATAATGGCCTCAACAACCTCTTCACTCGTACCAACTTCATCAGACAAAGCTTGCCTTAACTCCTCTATTTCTATATAGCCATTATTGTCTTGATCAAAGAATGCAAACGCTTTCTTGAGATGCTCGTCATTGCCCATTTTCCTTAGATGCACTGATATGGCAATGAACTCGTCACAGTCCAAGTATCCATCTTTATCGATATCTCCCTGCAAAAAGGAAAGCCAAGCTCAGTAAATTGTATATATATAACTTCAAAGCCTATACATAGTGAAGTAATGATAAATAAAAAAACTTACAGCGTCCATAAGAATCTGTAAATCATCTTGAGGAACAGCATGACCAAGTTTTTGCAACCCTATTTTCAGCTCGTCAATGTTTATCTCCCCTCTTTGGTTCGTGTCCATCATTTGGAACCCTTCTCTTATACCAGAAGCCTCTTCATCTGATAAATGCTCAGCAATAACCCTGAGTGCTCGTTTCTTGAGTTTGTTCATGACGGTGAACTGCTTCAGCCTTGCCCTTACTGTTTCACCTAGTGACACATTGGGTGCTGTCTTTGCATTCTGTAACCACGGATGATCTGCACAAAACGAAGCAAGCAAGACCGGTTACTATTGTGACAACATAACACACATTGCACCATTAGAAAACCATAATACTATATATATACCTAGCACTTGCTGAGCTGTGAGACGACGTTTTTGGTCAGGGTCAAGCATTTTCCTGATGAGGTCTTTTGCGTTTTCAGAAACCTTGGGCCATGGATCCCTTGTGAAGTTCAGCTGAGATCGAATAATTGCTAGTGCAACTCCTTGTTCAGTTTCTGAAAATGGTACAAACAAACTTGATTACTCTGATGATCCTTAAAGTGACATCTGTTACTAGAAGATGTGAAAAATAGACTAACCTGCCCAAAAAGGAGGGATACCACAGAGTAGTATGTAAAGGATTACACCTGCACTCCATATGTCAACCTCTGGCCCATAGTTTCGTTTAAGCACCTCAGGAGCCATGTAATAAGGACTCCCAACGATCTCGTTGAACCTCTCGCCTGCAATACAAGACAATGGTGTGGGTTGAGATTATTACCATACATCAAAAGAGCAGTAAAAAAAGGAAAGCAAAAAAAGAACACAATACCTGGTTTGAAGAAAACAGAGAGACCAAAATCAATGGCCTTAAGAGGTGCAGTCTCCTTCTTGTTTGCAAATAAGAAGTTCTCTGGTTTCAAGTCCCTATGCATTACCCCATGCTTATTACACACCTGTAGAGATGATCACAACACAAAAATGTCAACACTAAATCCAGTAACCTTAATTAGCCATTTCAAACTTAAAACAAATCAAGAGATAAATAAAGAGGTGACGAACCTGAACAACTTCCATAATTGTCTTAGTGACAACAGCAGCAGCTCTCTCAGTGTAATGCCCTCTAGCCACAATCCTATCAAACAACTCACCACCTTCACAAAGCTCCATAACCAAATGCACAGCATGCTCATCCTCATAAGTCTCCTTCAATGTGACAACATTGGGATGCTCCGGCATATGCCTCATGATCTCGACCTCTCTCCTAACATCCTCTATATCCACAGCCGTCCTCAGCTTCTTCTTCAGAATCGACTTACACGCGAAGACCTCGCCGGTCTCTTTGTCGGTGCACAGGTACGTGACACCGAACTCTCCACGGCCTAGCTCTCTCCCCAGCTTGTATTTCTGAGAGATCTCGCGGCCTGTTGGATCCGTTAGCACGATAAGCTTAAGAGGTTTTATCTTTCCACCTCCTCCGTTGTTATTGCCGTGGTCGATGGAGAAAGGGTTTTGCTTCTTCTTTCCTTTTGTAGGCTTGTTGTTGTTATCGTTCTTCGCTAACGATCCCGCTGACCCGCAACAATTACCCATGGCTCCTTTAAACAATGACGGATCAAATCAAACTGGTCGCAGATAGGAGAGATCGAGGAATGTTCACGAGGTGATTCCAAGACAATGGGGGAAGATCAAGGGATGGTGGTACTTAGGGATGAAATGTTGATGAGACGGGTATATATATTTGTGAGAATGGAGAAGAAATAGAGGATCATAAACGCGTGAAAATCGAAAGAAGATGGAGGTCAATGTATTTTTCTTTGTATGAATCAAATTGTTTGATGTTTTGTCTGAAAATCACGAAAAATAATTTAAGACATGATGGAAGGAAAGTCATCAGAATCTTCCCTCCCTTAATCTGTCTTGATATTCTTTTGTTTTTCCATTTCTTTCTGATTTTTTTATATAAAATAATTCTAAAATTTATTAATTATAAGGAAGGGAGGAATGTGTTTCCACTTTCTCTTCCATAATTCCATTAATAAGAAATCAAGATGTCGTTTTTACTCTCTGCGTTACAAGAAATTACAACAATTTCATTTTCGACCCCAGCTCGCTAATAGTTTCAGTAAACAAAAAAAAAGTAAAACTCTAACAGGAGGAAAAGAAAAGAAGTAAAAGCGCGAGTCTGTGGCACGTTTTAGCTTTGAACTGAGAAGAAGGTAAAATTGTAAATATAATACAGTTTAAAAAAAGAATGTAACATAAGCCACCTTTATCTTTTTGTGATCTTTTATTATTTTTTCTATTATTACGGTCAAACTAGGCGATTTTGACTCTTTCGTCGGACCCAAGTCACCCAATTAACAATATTTTATTTATTGCCATCCAACCAACAGCATAATTGAAAATATGCCAAATTAAATATGTATTACTATAATTTTCTTTTTCAAATGTGAATATTCTTGATTATTCTTGTGTTATGCCAATACTATTGATATAAGGGCATTTCCAACCTTATTCTATTTAGTAAAAAAAATAGAATGAAATGGAGTATGGAATAAGAAATGATCTAATCCAATTTCATATTTCATTCTATAAATAGAGTAATGTATTTTTTGTTTGTTCATTAATTTCATTATGAAATGAGATATGTAATTGGATTTGAATTTTACTCTATTTTCTTTTTTATTCAGAGGAAAAAAATGAGAGATTTACATTGGAATTTGATTTTACTTTTTTAGAAGAAGCAAAAGCTATACTATACAAAGTCGTTAGTATGGGAAACCTCCTCATTAGACTACATAACAAAAAGTACTATTAAAAGCAAAGTCAATGGTGTAGAAAACGAGTAAGCAAGAGGACGAGACTTTGTCAAAATGTGTGTTTAGATTTATTGAGATCCATCACGATGATGAACCTTACTTAATCCTTACATATTCACACGAGTGTTTCTGTTAGTCCTACTCTTTGTGCCAAAAAAAAAAAAATCCTACTCTCTTAGCAAGTTAATGATTTCTTTAATTTTTTACTTACATTAACACAAAAGGTCAATTATAATTAAAAATGTTAGGCAATAAACTTCAGAGATTTATCTTCTCTGTCTTCTAGAAAACCTTCCATCATTATTTCATTGCTTAAGACTTTTGCATGTTGCCCATCAAAGCTCTTTCTGACCCAGATATATACAAAGGCTTTCTAAACCCATTGATGCATTATGGTGGAAGACAGGATGAGCAAGAAACACATATGAGAGATCCTTGGAAAAAAAATCATGCGGTTCACATTTCACACGAAGCTTTTTTTCTTTTATTGATCTAGTAGTTGACTGAAGTATTGCACTATTACAGTTCAACTTTCATAAAAAATAATATGATAGGTATGAAAAGTATAAAAGAATAAGCATCCTATTCTAGTTACAATTTATACATGTGGATTCAAAACCAGGCATCTCAGAGTTTGATAAAATTCCCCCAACTTGTACATTTAAGCTAATAAACTTTTGTGGAAAACATACAATAGCTATTACACTCTATTTATACACATTGATTCCCAGTATAATATGGGACGTTTGTAGCATATAAATATATATATCACGCACATGAAATATTTGGAGATGGAATGAAACGTCGCTTAGCTAGGAGATAGAGAAGCAGGAACGTTTAGCCGGAGGTCGTCCGACGGCCCTCATGAGATTAGAGACTTCAAGAACCCTAGCAACCTCCGTACCTCTTTTTGCTTCCGCCGTCGCTCTCCTCTCCTCCGCCTTCCTCTGAGCTTTAGCCACTTTGTTCTGAGTCTTCTCCATCGCCTTTGCTCTCCTTTCTTCCAACTTCCTCTGCATCCAGATATCATCAACATTACAACATACATATAGGATATAGCCATTAAATTCTTTAAAACACTTCTCTAATATGTAAATGACAAACGTGTTCATATAAAAATAATATAACTTCAAAACTCTAATTCTTTTGAAATATATTTTAACACACACAATAATTGATTACAGGACTATAATCTGTATAATTCATAAAAATATGTTTGAAATAAATATAAATTGTGTTATATTAATTTTTTAGAACATAATTCGTTAACTAGTGGGATCTAGGAGTATAAAGTTCCTAACCTCGATTTTCTTCATCCAAGAGTTAGCTTTGTGGACCTGCTCATTTAACCAACCGTTAATAAAGGCCTCTTGTCTCTTAAACCTATTATTAATCTTAGCCAACTTCGCCGTCTGCCACGCAGTTATCTTTGCTTCCACCTCATCCCTCTTCACCCTTTGCACTGAGGCAGCCGTCACCATCCGGTTCTGACCACTTGATGAAGTCGTCGTCACAATATTCTCCGAACCGGCCCGGTTATCGTAACCATCCGGAACGATCGCCCACGGGTTCGTATCTTCCTCAGGCACCTGATGATGGTGATCACCACCACCACCACCACCACCGTCTTCATCTTCGCTGATCCTAGTCAGCTCGTTTATGACGTCACGATGACTTACCACTTGGTTACTTCCGTTGCTGTTGTTGTTGTTGTTGTTAGCATCCATGGAAGAGCCGGCGATGACTAGAGCGTTGAACTCTCTGCTCACGGTGGTGAAGTTCTCGCCGATAGAAGAAGCTCCGTCGCTAAAGTTCACCGACCTCGTGGGAGACAAGTGTCCTCCTCTTTGCTGTGGACGGGGTAGCTCCGTCGTCGTCATCGCGTGAATATCTCTCACCACGGTCTCCGACGGAGGAGGAGTCTCGTCCCGGCGATCGGAAGCATCATTAGTACTTGTGGTGGTGGTGATCTCTGTTGACGAGCTCTCTTGACTGTACAAAGTCAACATCAGAGGTGTCGCTAGCTAGCTAGTATAGTACTGGACTGTGTGATTAGAAGCTGAGCTCTTGATGAGTTTAATTAGACGATGAAAGAAGGACACCAAGGCAAAAGGAAGCATAAATAATCAATGATTATGAGGCTTAATCATTCTGTGTAACGAATTGCTTAGATGAGAGGTGAAATATTAACAAGTGTAAGAGTCTATTCCATGAAAGCTACGTTCGTCCAGGTAAATAAGTGACTACACTAATATTTTTCAAAGACGTGTTATCTCTTAAGATATTTTAGCAAGAGATTGATTAATTGATTCGGTGGAAACTAATTGATTTAAATTAAACCTAATTTTCACACTTTTAACCTAATTCAGTTCAATATTTTTATTTATTTAAGAGCATATGCAGAGATCTTTAAAAGTAAAAGGGGACTTTAATCAACTGGTTAGTCTTTTTGTAAAAGCAAAATAATTGTATGAATTTTTCACATTGCAAGAGATTTTCTCATGTTTCTTTTAAATGGCAAAAGAAAAATAAAACTATTGTAGTGCAAGGAGTGTCGGCAGTACGGGACCTACCACGAATATGGGATAATGCTTGTGGACCAAGCTACAAGCTAACACGTGTCTTCCTGTAATAAAGCTATGTACGTGGCGCCAAACGAGTGGTACCGTGTCCCGCCAAAATAAGATACACACGTCAGCTTTTTGAATTTGCTCGAAGATCCCAGTAAGAAAACGGCACGTATCAAATGTCAATTTATATCATATCTACCTTATTATTTAGTTTCTTATTCTCATACATTTGACCCACAAGATTAGTTTTTTTTTTACAAGATTAGTATTTTATGAAAACAGTAACACTTGTCAAAAGTTTTAGAGTAACATTGCAAGTTTGCTTTGCTACTCAAATAGTTAAAAATAGGTAAAAGCAATAAAGATATAGAAACTTGGATTGATACATATAACATATCTCGAGAATAAAAAAAAGTTGATACGATGCAGATTTAATCGTAGAAGAGAAGGAAGTGTCTATAAAAAATATGTTTCTGGCTGGCTGCCACAAGTGTCTACAAACTAGAGATTTGAGTATTCAGAAAAAGTGATTTGAAGTAAAGTATGTTGCCAAATTATTCGGTACTGTTTTCAAAAAAAAAAAAATATTCGGTACTGTATGAATTGATTCTCCAAATCAAGCACCGATTATAGTTTATGTGACAAGGAAGATATATACTCGAGAAAAATATAGAACATTTTGCGATCTGTAAAATATAACTGGGCCGAGGTGGGCTACGAATCACCTCGTTTCTAGTAGAGCCCAATCAATTAACCACAATAGTTTACAGCTTACCGCATGATCATCATGGGATAGAAAACCTATATTATTTTTCTAGGGGGTTGGTTGACATATCATATAATGAAATTGACGGGTGCAAATAGAAAATAGGATTGTTAGAAACTTCTCAACGTAACAAAAAAATAAAATCAAATGCTTGAATGCAACGTTGGAAACACGTTAGCGTTAGCAGCATCCATAGGGAGACCAAGTCCTAGTCCACGACCTTGTCTCTTCTAATAATAATAGTAATAGTCCTGGTTACCAACTTACCAAACTGAAAATGGTTTCTGGATCGCTTTGGTCTAAGACAAAATTACTTTGTCTTCTTCCAAGTTCCATCCTAGAATCTCATTCCTAAACAATTTTTGTGATCCAAAACAGTTTGGTTCCTAAACAATCTCTTAACACATATTTTTTTTTTCAACCGATGTCCAACATTCTCTATATGTTCTTGGAATTGAAAATATTTTTTTTCCCATTTTTTGAGAGTGATTCTCTATTTTATTATTTCAAATTATGAATTTATTGTACCAAAATATATTGGCTTGTATAAACATTTAATAACAAATTAAATTGCATTTTAAAACATAAACGATCTAATCTATTAACAATATTGAATAAAACACATATACAACACAATTATAGATATACTATATCTACTACAAAAATGAAAAAAAAACATATTTAAAATGGTTACGATGCTTTTTTTATCAACGGTTACAAAGCTAGACGGACTATATTTGATACATTTTTGACTGAAATCATATCATTTTGTTTGCATGAATATCCAACGACGTTATAAATAACTCATTATGTAGAAACAGTTTAAAAACACCAAACAATTTTGAGTTTGATCAATAGAGAAATAAAGAAAACAGTCTCGTTTAGTCAAAAAAAAAAACAGTCTCGTGTTTCACGCGAATCAAACCCTAGTTCTAACTAATCAATTTGAATTTGGTGCTCGAAGACATCGACTACGTGTTATACAGATCTGACAGAGTTTGGTTTGTTCCAATTGTGCTATTTTCCATATGGTCCAGCTGTTAGGCAAAAGGTTCGAGGTCTGGTTAGGTAAGTATTATGGCTATTACAAGGACCTGGCAGTGGCAGATATATACATTCTAGAAGTGTTTAATTATCCATCAGGGATAATATTCTTTACGCAAATGGGCATTACTGAAATTGTCCACGTACGGCGTAATCGAATAGCCAAAAAAATAGAGAATGTCATGAGATGCAAGAAAAAGAGGAATGAACACAAACTATGTATTGTTGTCCTTATCCACTTTACGATATTCAAAATTGGAGGATTGATGGTTTGGTCAGGATCATGTCATGTTTGAATAGAAGTTTTGAATTTTTGATGACAATATCCCATGTTTGTAACCAATCGCCTATGACTTTGTCTAACATTAGTTTCACGTTTTACGCAATTAGATTAATAGATGTTAACCTCTCCTCTACGTTAACTAACTCTAGTCCTTTTCGTGTTCAGTCGCCTGCAACTATATGAAGGTTTAAGGCTTTTTGGCTTGTCTTTTGAAGAAGTTGTTTTAAATCATGTCAACGATTTCTAACCTATAAAAGTCTTGAATATTGAAAATGATTGTATTAACTGTCTTCATCATTTATGATGATGCTATAATTAAAGACCGTCGTATAATTTAAACTGGAAGAAACTATATTTAAATATGTGCTTATTTATAAAAGCTATATATTGTTTTTAACATTATATATATTGTTTTCTAAAAGCTCTACATTGTTAATGTATGTTTATTCAATTTGAAGGTCAAAGACTAACTCTTTAAACTGCAAGATTCATCATTTTTTTAGTTTCAAAAAAAAAGATTCATCAATTTTAAAATTATAATTACCAAGAGATATTAGAAAATGGTAATACTTCATACTTGGTAAAGCGTGTGGTTTTTATTTAGGGTAATTGCATCAGATAACTATAAAAAAAAATTATATTAGGTATATGAAAAAGTACTGTGCATTTTTTCTAAACCCCCGAAATGCTTCTATTGATAAACCTACTCTAGATCTTACGCTTCTCCTTGGTTAACCACACGACATAAATTTTGACAACACGGCAACGTCTCCGGTGACATGGGGTGCACCACCGGCGGGTCACCACTGAAGGTCATGTGAATCGGTGACGGTGGCGCCGCTCCGTTGCTCGTCTCTCCTCCATGTCTCCATTCAGCTCCGCTGAACAACACCAACAAGAGCAACGATGGCTCCATGGACATCAGCTACGATGGCTACGGTGATGATCGGTGAAGAACAAGCCTCCGGTGGCGGCTAGCGATGGTGTTCATATTGTTGGATATTGACTGGATCCGATCTACCAAAACCTTCCTAATCACATCGCATTAGTCAATTATTTATTTATTAAGGTTCCGTTGCCATTTTAGATGTTTCTTCAAATCATTTATGACTTATGAGAAAATTTTGGAGTTCTGGATCACATGTTGATGGCGTTTGAATAGTTTTCACAAAACGAGAACCTATTAGAAATGGTTAAGTTTGGTTTAGTGAAAGTTATAATAAATGACTAATCAAATGATCGATTAAAACAAAAACTGACAAATATTAAGCCGATTATAAATGAAGGATTTTACTTTTTCTCTGATGCCATTTCAGATTTTAGAGTTGCAAAGATTGAGAAATTGTTTTGAGTACAAAGGATCTAAAATATAAACCATAAAAACAGAGTAGAGAAGAGATGGGGATTGATCGTGAAAGAGTAGAGAAGATGGAAACAGTTGAGTAATTTTGCCTATCTTTCTCTCTCTAACTACCTAAATATCTTTTGTATTGCATGATATATGCTAATAAACTTATGTTTTGTGTATTTCCAGCCAAATTGACCTTTTATTTATTTAGCCTGAACTACTTGAGTCTTTTTCATCAACCAGTTTTTTATGGACATTTGCATCAAAATGGTAAAACACTTTAAACATTTATTTGTAATCACACAAAATACTTTAAAATAGATCAGTTTTTTAAAATAATCATACGTTATAAGACACCAATAAATACACATCTCATAAGTTCACCAGTAAATTCTTTAATTATTTGCACTTTGTAAATCTTTGTTGATCAATAAAGTCCACATCTCATGAAAATAGTTTATATTTTTAGATTTTCGAATTAGCAGAAAACAAATATAAATTTTAAATCTGAATTTTAAATACCAAACTCTAAAAGTCAAAATTTGCAATTATAAATTTCAACTTTCATATTTACTTACTATTTTCAACAGTTGACTCTAATCATATTCTTTAGATACAAAGTTTTATCAGATTTTCTTGACAATGTAATATAATTCTCAAATCTTCCATTTACATACGTTTAAGATTAATGAATTTCAGGTGAAGTCTATTTTAGCTTACTACATTACATAATTGAGGTAAACTTTAAAATGTTGCAATTTTAGATTTAGTTTTACAGTAGAATTGTCATACTAAATCGATTACTTTTTAGTAGAATATTAAAATATCACTAAATGTACAAAATACTGGTGGAGTATTAGATTAACTATGCATATCAAAACATTTAAGTTAGCATTATTTTACTGTATAAAGTACAAAATGATTACCCGTGACACCTGCGAATCAAAGTTAATTATTTCGGATCACAGTTATTGTAGTGCCTTAAAATTACGAAAAGTTAGAAAAAGAGAGAATTTATTATTTTTCGTTAAAGTCATCACCACTTAAATCTCATTTTTTTTCAATCAATGCGTATAATGTACTGTTTACTAGTTGACACAATTTTTTAAATAGTACTGTATTAAATACTCCGTCTCATATACACGAAAAGTAATCTTTTCATAAAATAAAAGAGAAATATTTTATATCATTTTTCCTATCAGCATAGTTCATATAGATAAATTAAAATATTTTTTACTTATCTTTGGCAAGTATACTATGTTGCATGTTAACAACCATATGTAAAATTTCTCATCCCTATTATTTTTTTTTGTCTTTACTAAACTTTCTCTTAAATGAAAATAAAAAAACTTTAATTAAACAATATTAATAGAATAAACAATACTAATAACCTTATTATAAAAAAGAAGGTGCTCCGAGATTTCCTAGAGGTCACACACCGTCACGGCCGCTTTTGTCTCCAAGTTGTCTTGGGACTTGTCGACGATGATACATCGTTTTGCCATTAAAAACTGAAACCTTGTTATTCAAATAAAGCACCCCACCCATTACTTGTTTCTTAATTTTCATAAATTTTGCCGATTATAAAAAAGATACACAATCCTCTCGTCCAACTCGATCCATTCGTCTTTCCTCAAGGTAACCAACAAATGCTTTCTGGGTTTTGTTCCATAGAATTGTTTTCATTGAGATCTGTGTTTTACGTTTTTCCAAAGTTTTGTTTTTTTGATGGGTTTTGAAAAAAAAAACACGACAAAGGTTGAACCTTTATTCTGTTGTTCGTTTGTTTGATCTCTCTTGTTTTTGTGATTGTGCCCATAGCTCAGGCTCTGAGTTGTGTCTTCTCTTGGGAAGCTTATAAAAAAAACCTCTATGGTGAGCCTCTTTTGGCGCGATTCACTTCGTTGCTCTCTTCATTGTGTAATTGCTTCCTCACATTCTTTTTGCTAATAGGGAGAAGCAGCAGCTTTCTTTGTCGATCATCTGGAGAATGGACACACCAATGGCTTTGGCGTCAAATCCGAAGAAGACAGAGATACATCAGTCCAAATCGGGGATCGATCCGTAAGCCTAATGTTTCAGAAACGGTGAAAACTAATCTTGATGATTCTTTGACATTTGGTTTTGATCTTTTTGTGCAGTATGTGATTGGTGGAAGTCATGAAGGGAACCCATTGTTCCTTGGAGTTAAGATTCATGACAAAACCACCAACGAGTGGTGTGTGTTCTAACGGTTCCCATCTTTGGTCTGTTTGTTTCTGCTTCCCATTGATTTCGGAGAGTGTGTTTCAGGTCCATTCCTACTGTTCTCGGAACAGGCCCTAAGCCCTGCAAGGGCTACTCTGCACTTGTTCTCAAACAAGGCCGGATCTTGGTTATCAAAAAAGGCTCAGCTTCCGACGACTCTATCTGGTTCCTCGAGGTTAGTATCTCTGGAGACATATCTAGAAAACAGAAATCTTCCCTGTTTGTTTTTTTTTCTTCTCAATGTGTCTGAAACGTTTGGCATATAGGTGGACAGTCCCTTTGTCCGGGAACAAAGGAAACTCTTAGGGAAAGAGGTTGTCGCTTGGAGCAAAGGAGTGAGAGGAAACGCGGAGAAGCCTATCGTCATAAGCGGTCCTTCCGGAGTTGGTAAAGGAACGCTTATAACGATGCTTATGAAAGAGTTTCCTTCCATGTTTGGATTCTCCGTGAGCCACACGACTCGTTCTCCGAGGTGTATGGAGAAGAACGGTGTTCATTACCATTTCACTGATAAAACTGTGATGGAGAAAGAGATCAACGACGGGAAGTTTCTTGAGTTTGCTTCTGTTCATGGTAACCTGTATGGAACTAGCATTGAGTCTGTTGAGGTCGTAACGGATTCAGGAAAGGTAAATCTAAAAAAAAAATGATAATCTCTTTCATGCTGCTGCTATTGATCTTTTAAAATGATTTTAACTTTTCTTTTTTTCTTTTTCTTGTGTGTGTGTGTGTGTCTGTATAGAGATGTATTCTTGACATTGATGTACAAGGAGCGAGGTCTGTGAAGGCGAGTTCTCTTGATGCTATATTCATATTCGTATGTCCTCCTTCAATGAAGGAGCTTGAAGATAGGCTCCGTGCCAGGTAAAAAAATAAATACTTTTTTACTTTCTTTGAGATCTTTCATTGGAAAGTTATATCCTCATGTTTTCAAAATGGTGTAAAAACAGAGGAACAGAGACAGAGGAGCAGATTCAAAAGCGGCTTAGAAACGCTGAAGCTGAAATCAAAGCGGGGAAATCCTCTGGCATTTTTGAACATATCTTGTATAATGACAACCTCGAGGAATGCTACAAGAACCTTAAGGTGACTTTTATTGTTTTGAGAAAGAAAAAAAACATCCTCGTAAGGCACTTTATAGATGATAAATAACAATGGCTCTCTCTCTCTCTGTTTTCAGAATCTCTTGGGGATAAACGATGACGCTCCTGTGAATGGTGTAGAAGGTAATAAAAACCAAAACAGAAGAGTTAGACACAATGTATGTACTAATTACGTTGAAATGTAATCTTAGTGGATTGTGTTTGATAAAAGCAGTAGAAGGGATCAATCTTCCCAAGGAGCACACAGTAACAAAGAAGGAAGATAAGATTTTGATTCAAGAAACAGGCGAAGCAACCAAGAACGACATGTAAGTTCTTGATTTTTTTTTTTTGTTAATTTAAATTGATCTCTCTATAGAGTTTAATGAAACGTATTTTGGTGAGAGCAGGATCGTGTTGGATTTAGCTTCAATTAATGGGGGAGCACCAGGGAGAACAAGAGGGATAGTTCTGGACACCGTAAAGTCTAGTTAACAAAGAGTCTTTGATCCTTTCTCCGCTGAAAGCCAAAGAGGGAAACCATTTAGATGATGATGATGAGCATTGCTTTTTGTTTCTTTTTTATTTCTGTTCTTGTTTACTGAAAAGATTAAGGTTTTCTCGCGGTTGAAAGGTAGTGCTATGTGTTTACTAGATAGGATGATGATGATGATGATGACGATGATACCAAAAAAAGACATGATCTGTTTTGATGAAATAATATGTTCTTTGTTTCTTTTTACTGATTAAAGATTTTGTTTGATCTAAAATCTTGAAAGAATCTACTCTTTTGGTTTTACTAGGACATGAAAAGTATCAAAAGGTTGTAATCTGTGAAATGGTTGTTCTTGAGATTCCGCAACTCGAATAGGACAGACAATAAAATGAAAATTTAATTTAGATCTTACACAACAGTGTTTTAGTGTTCGGACATGATGCAATACAGTTAGTGTCAGTTTACAGTTGTAAAATCAGCCAATCAAGTAGAAGAAAAGCATCTCGATAGGAGAAGAAGAAGACAAAAGCTATTAAAAAATGAGAGCAACTTGGTGGGACTTATGAATTAAAATGGGTCATTGAAAGATCGCAACTTGCATAGATTCGTGGGTCCAAAAGTTAATTGAAGGAAGGTTCGTTGTAGCCTACCATCTCTGTCTCGTGTGCTCCACCACTCTGTTTAAAGTATCTATCTGGGGCCAGGCCAAATCATATCACGTCAGAGTGAATGCTTTGGATTCAGCTGTTCTTTGATTGGGTCAGAGGCAGAAGACAACATTGAGATCAAGAAAAGCCCAAGAAAGAAACTCAGACCCAAATAAGCTTAGAACACAAACCTTTTGGTCAAAGACATTTCATTAGCAACTAGAGGTTGAGGAAGTACAAATGTCTCAGAAAACAGAGATGTGATAGAACTGTTTTTCCCAGGCATTCAGTTTCTACACTAATAGTACGGAGAAATAAAAGAGAAAGATAGGAACATATGGTAGAAACACCTCAACCTATATCGGTGATCAAAAGGATGATAGATAAAGGGATTCGTAACAAGATTACTTTGATAGAGAAGAAGGGTATCAAAGGGATCGAGAAACTGATGCAGTTTTGGTTTCATACTAGAATCTAGAAATTGTAAATAGTTTTAAAAGTTTCATAAATGGGCAGATGTATCTTGGGGATGCTCTTATAGTATAAAGGATGCACAAGTTGTATGAAGGCTTTTTTAAAAATGAATTTAACATTAATTAAAAAAAACACCTCAACCTCCACTGAATTGAAAATAATCTATTGACAATGAGTTATAGCACAACTATACTTTCATCGCTTTAAACCATACTATAAAAGATCCATCATTACCAAACTTTAAATAAATAGATCAAATTATTGAGAAACCAACCTATTAATTTTTAATTAGTTAACTTTAAAATTACCACATAATTAAGTTTATAGTCAACAAATCATTCTATTTATTAATTTGAGAATAGAACATACAACATTTTGAAGTTTTTTAGTTAAAAGTTTTAATTTTCTTTTAAGAAGACTTCATGTGTAAATTGTAAATACCTATCAAAAACCAAGAACACTGGTTAGTTAAAAACAATGGTTGTTTAATATAGATTTATGTATCCAATTAAAAATAACCAAGTAAAATCAATACTAGAATCGTTTTTGAAAAAGAAAGGAAAACAACATCAATACTATAATTTGCAATCACAAATCATATTACATATGCATTGTAAATTAGTTACAGCACAAGTTTATATGTGCAACTTTTATTAAATAGTAAAATTATATATATGACTCTACGGAAATGTAAAAATGATAATATGTTTACATAATCTATTTTTTTTTAAATGTACAACATATACATGAGTTAAATTATATGTATTTCATATAAGTAAAAATGATTCAAAGATTATGATGAATAACTTTATTTGTGTTGTAGATAATTTATAATATAATTATTTTATACCGCTGATTCAATATTCAAATGGTCAAAAACAACAAAAGTAACTATGACGTGAATTTTTTGGAACCACTCAACCTTCACGGGCCGATTATCAAGTTGTCAACGCAGTGTTGCCAGACCGAAACTGTTCAGGCATAATCAAAGTGATTACTCAGATGAACTACATATAGAAAAAATCAAGCAGGGAAATAAAGATACTGCACAAAGGTTGTAAAAATAAGAATATTTGTAGCGCCATTCATCTCATCGTGTATACATGCTTTACCATCTATATAATTTGCGTATTGTAATAATTTCATAATTGTTTGAAAAAATGTTTCAAGAAAAATTCATAACAAAAATTAAGCTATATGTTATTAAACTTTCTAGATTAAGAATACCTATTAAATAAACTGCATTTTATCGTGTATTTAAAAAATATATTTTAAATATTTAACTACAATATATATTCCTATATATAAATTGTGTGTTGTGCCTCTCTTGATTATTTTATTTATAAGATTTTTGATAATATTTTTTGTTTAATATTTACATATATAATATTTGTATTTTATTATATAGTACCTATACATATATTTTAAAAAGAAAATCGATGAACATATATTTATTATTTTCTTATATTTACTATTTAATTATATTGAAAGAAAAATCTTGTCTTTCCTTAATTGTATGTATACACACTTGTATGGATCGTAAAATGTTGGCCCAACCCACGAACAAGTGAGAAAAAAGCCGAATTGTAATGAAAAGCTTTGATCAGGTAAATATGATTCGAGTATTGAGCTTTCGACTCAGGAAATATCTTTGGAGGCCCACACCCTTGAAATGTTCATCGGCTTTATATCAGGTAATTATGTGAGTATAGGTTGAAAGGCCAACACCTCGAGAGTGCCCACACCTCTAAGATGTACATCTCGAAGTAACCAAAGCAAATCAGGAAGTAACCAAAGCATGAAGGATCTAACTATGCCAACACTCTTTGACTGAATCAGATAGTTTGACAGAATGTAGAAACTGTAAAAAAGCCAAGCAAAAGAGAGAGAATAAGATTAACTCAACTATTGTCTCCAAAGAGAGAAAAAGATTTAACTCAACTAACCACAAAAGCATTAGCATTCCCAAATACAAAAAACATGAACTTGAATTTGAATACGATGATGGAGATCATCTATAACATCAAACTTCATCCAGTAATCATGGTTCCAGCTCCTTCATCAGACATAATCTCATGAAGCAGAGAATGCTGTCTCCTTCCATCAATAATACTCGCAGTCTTCACTCCTTGAGCAAGAGACCTTATGCAACACTTCACCTTCGGTATCATCCCGCCAGCAACTTTCCCATCTTCAATCATCTCCTTCACTCCCTTTATATCAATCTCCTTCACCAAGCTACCCGGATCATCTTTATCCTCCAAGATCCCCGCCACGTCAGTCAGCAGAATCAGCTTCTCAGCTCCCAGCGCCGCCGCGAGCTCCCCCGCCACCGTATCCGCATTGATGTTGTAAGCTTGACCAGCCTCGTCCGCCGCAACAGAGGCGATCACCGGAATGTAACCGCAATCGACGAGCGGACGCAGCACGTCCGGATCAACCCTCGCGACTTCTCCGACGAAACCTAACTGAGCCGAGTTGGGAACCGGCCGCGCGGTGAGGAGCCGACCGTCGTGTCCCGACAGCCCCACGGCGGTGGCTCCCGCCGCGTTGATCAGCGACACGAGATTCTTGTTGACTTTCCCGACGAGTACCATGGAGACGATCTCCATCGTCGTGGCGTCGGTCACGCGGAGCCCGTCGCGGAACTCGGCCGGGATGTTGAGCTGTTTCAGGTAACGGTTGATGTCGGGACCTCCGCCGTGGACGAGGATCGGGCGGAGACCGACGCACGCGAGGAGGACGAGATCGCTGACGACGGAGGCTTTGAGCTCCGGAGACGTCATGGCTGCGCCGCCGTATTTGACGACTATGGTCTTCCCTCGGAATTTTTGGATGAAGGGTAGCGATTCGGAGAGGATCTCGACTCTGTAATCCGGTGAAGGAGGTGGAGATACGACGGCGTTTATGGATAGACCTAGGCGCTGGTGATTCTTGCGAGGAGGGAAGCAGAGAGATGGAGATTTGGTGATTAGGAGTTTCAGAGGAGTGGATACTGAGAAGGAGAAGGATTTAGGAGGCGCATTGGTTGTGACGGTGGCCATATCTGAATCTTAACCGGAGGAGGGAGGCTGCGGCGAATATACTGAACCGAAAGAGTGTGTTTTCTTTAAGACCTTTATGACAGAACAATAAATGAACAAATGACTGTTAGACACGCGGGCGGGTGGCTCAAAGACTCTGTCCTAACCCTAGGTTGTCTACGACGACGATTCAGCCATTAACCAAGGCACGATGCCGTTTACATTGAATACCAATGAACATCCTTGGGTCAAAGATAAGATGGGCCCCGTTAAAAATGTTTCCTTCCAAGGGGCTTAGGCCCGGCCCAGCGTATAAAATTACATAAATCGGATCATTGATAAATTTGTATTGAATTTTAGTTAAGGTACTCTCTTGAATGATGATTTTTTTAAAAATATGTGCTCTACTGAATATGCTTTGGTAAAGAAAACCTGCTGAAAATGTCTTACATTACATACAAGGTCTCCAACACTCGTAGTAGCATCAATATCTCCAATGGCTCTCTATTTTATCCTCTATAATTTACACTATTATATTATAAATTATAGAGAAAAAAATAGAAAACATATGGAGATGCTCTTAATACGTAAGAAGAAACAAGTACATGTGTCACATTATAATTCAAAAACAAGCTCCAAAATCTATCAAATATAATTTTCTATCTTATTAAAAGAGAAGTATATCTTGAAATAAAATAACATTGGTTTGATGTGGATATTACAACTAATGCTACTGAAATTTAAACTAAATGTAAGGTTCTCATTATTAACTAATGCTATTAGTATTATCCTTTTACACGTCTTTACAGTAAAACTATTGCTAATACATGTTTATTCCTCACAAGTCTCATTGTCACCGTCCGATTCTCAAGAAGCTTTCACTTCGCCAGAGGTTTCGCCGTCTGAACTTGTCTTATTTGGAGTGAAGCACAGTTGACATAACCATAACTTAATCGCACTGAAACCACATCATCGTTATTCTATATGATCAATGATTAATCCATTTGCTTTCAGTATTCTTCCCAGCAGCAGTTGTTTTATTCTTCTCTTCTTCTGGTGCTCTCACATTCCAAGTAAACCTTTTACAGTTTCCTGCAAATTAACAAAAAATGAAAAGTAAACCAAGCTGATCGTCAAATATAATCCTTTTTTTATATTAAACTCTTTCTTTGACATTAGTAACTTCATGCTGTATTGAAGCTCTACACAATCAAAGAAAACTGAGTTTCTTTTCTCTATTTCTAAGCAAATGCAAACGCTCTACTACGGTTATCTACTCGAAGCAAAAACAAAAACAAAGCTAAGCAAGGTCCTTGTACTAATGAGTTGCTGTTGTTGCATAATGACAAAAACTAATTAGGCGAATTGGGAGTAAAAAAGTAAACTGCAAAACAAACAGACCTGTACCAGGAGCGTCTCCTACTTCCCACTCAGAACCTTCTGCATCATCCCATTCAAAAACATCCTCATCATTCTCTTTTGCTATCCTTTGCGGCATATTCGTCTTCATCCATGGAGGTATGGCTTGTATAATACAATCTCCACCTCTGACATCTTCTGTTTCTTCACTAAGGTTATCCTCAACCTAACCATGTAATGAGAGGGAAGATTAATTAGGGTTTTCTAATAAGGTTGAAATTTCTAAATATACATTGAGAGAGATCCAGGAAAACCACAACGATTACGTACCTTCATCATCTGGGATTCAATGGCTTCAAGCCTTCTGGCTCTTTGAGAAGCTTCGACGGCTTGGCGTTGCCTTTCAGCAGCCTCCTTGTCTTTCTTCTCTCGTTCGAGTTTCAGCTTCCCAGTTTCCCTGCTCTCTCTGTGTTCCTTCTCGAGCTTCTCCCTCGCCGATCTAAATACGGAATCCATCTCTGTCTATTTGTTATCTAAAAGCTTTTGAGGAAAATTAGGGCGGAGGGAGGGAAAGAGATTCTCTGTTTCTCTTCACGCCTTTTTTTTTTTTCTCTCTTTTCGTTTTTTTTATTTCAATGGGAACTCATCAAATAAAGTAAATTTGGTATCACGATCTGGTTTTAAGGCCAAATAACTGCATATTAGGTCTTTCAATATTTGCAAGCGACTAAGAAAAGAAACCAAACCATTGCAGTCACGAACTAAAGCAAAGTACTTAGGGAGGAAAGAAATCCTTGCATTACATATAGAATAGTTATAAATTCAAGAAGAGCATCTTCATCTTCTATCACTCATCGTCAGGGAAGGTTGTCTTCTTAGGCTTGTTTTCATTCAGATTGGGTTTGGGCTTTTGACTACAAAGGCTTTTTTGGTGCAGGTTATCTTCGTACCAAAGTTTCTCGGCAAGGTCTGCAAGCTTGTACTTGGGTTGGAAAGGATATGGAGCAGCTATCTCAGTAGCGTAAACACAAGACTTGCTAGTGTTATAATTCTTCCGCACCGCCTTCTTCGCTGCGTGGGCAGTAGCCATCTCAACAAAGCAACAGCCCACATGTTCACCTCTGCCGTCTACAATAAGTCGAACACGAATAATTTCTTCTCGAACATCTTTGAAGAAGAAGTTGATGATATCTGATATGCTTGTGTCGTCAGGGAGTTTGTCAACAAAGACTGTCTTTTTTCTTACAATTCCCTCAGTAAAATGGGGGGTTTCATCGAGTCCTTTTTCCACTGCCGCCACATCTTCGTTTATCTCAATTAGGCTTTCACGTTGAAGGTAGTCTTGGTACCAAACCTTGTGATCTATGAAGTACTTGGGTCGTCGGTGGTATGGAGGTGTCTGAAAAATAGTAAGGAAAACATCCCTATCGTTCAAATATTCACCGTTTTTCTTTCTCAGCGCCTTCATTGCCAAGTTAGCAGAAGCAAACTCAACAAAGCCTTTCCCCTGAAGGTTACCCCAGCGGTCTACAATAAGTCGAACATGAACAACTTCTCCAACATCTTTAAAGAAATTGATGATTTCTGATATTTTGGTTCGGCGAGAGAGACCGGAAACAAAGAGCGTCTTATTTCTTACAGTGGCAGCTTCCTCAAGAGAATGGGGAGTTTCATCATCAAGTCCTCTCATCAACAGAATCTTGTGATCATGCAAATATTCACCATTCAACTCTTTCAGAGCCTTCTCTGCTTGGTAAGAAGAAGCAAATTCAACAAAGCCATAGCCCACATGCTTACACTCGTGGTCTACAATAAGGCGAACTGAAACAACACTTCCAACATCTTCGAAGAAACGGATGATATGTTCTGTTTTAGTTGTTTGGGGAGAAAGATTGGCAATTAGGAGTACTTCCTTATTAGCAGAATGGGGAGTTTCGTCAGGTCCTTCTTCTTGAAGGAAGTCTTCTTCTTCGAACCAAACCTTGTGGTCTACACAAAACTTGGGTGGAAGGAAACTAGCTCCACTGCGATCAGCAAGAATAATCTTGCGATCGTGCAAATATTCACCCTTCTTATTTTGCAGGGCCTTATTTGCCTGGTTGGCAGAAGCAAACTCAACATAGCCACGGCAAAGAAACTTGTCTCTTTCGTTGATATCAAGTCGAACACGAACCACTTGTCCAACATCTTTGAAGAAGTCGATGATATCTGATATTTTAGTTGAATGGCGAGATAAAGAGGCAATAAACAGAGTCTTTACTGGTACGGCAGCTTCCTCAACGAAATCGGGAGCTTCATCTAGAATAATCTTGTTATTATGCAAAGATTCACGGTTCTTCTTTTCCAACGCCATCTTTGCTTCGTTAGAAGAAGCAAATTCAACAAAACCATAACCCACATGCTTGCCCCGGGCGAGTTGCGGGAGACAAACACGAACAACTTGTCCCACATCTCTGAAGAAATCAATGATATCTGAAGTTTCAGTTTGGCGAGAGAGATTTGCAACAAAGAGGATCTTTGAAAATTCCTCAGGAATTTCATCAAGTCTTTCTTCCACTGTCTCCTCCTCCTTTTCTGAGATTAAATTAGACTCATCGGCCTTTGTCTCCGACAACTCTCCTGCTGTTCCTTTGAGAGTACTATCATCTAATCCTTGCCTAGTCTCTTTCTCCTTATGCCTCCTCAGAAGCGGTTCTGTCTTCAAACCATACTCCGCCTTTCGTTTACCCAGTAAATTAGCTTTGTCGGCCATTGAAAACTGCGGCTGTCTATTTTTCCGGCAAAGAGTCGAGAGAGCAGCAATAAGTTAGTTGCAGAATACGTCTCTCTCTTTTTGTTACGAACTGTTTCTCTTGACGCCTTGTGATGAATATATATATATGTTGTGCTTCAGGATATGGGCCTCTCTTGATGAATCCTTTAACGGCCTTTTTTTTTTTTTTTTTAAAAAACCCAATCAACAAACACTTTACCTAAAACACTAACCAAAATCAATCCAAAAATGATTAATCTGAAATCAAATCGAAAATTTACGGGTATTTATCAGGTCCAAAAATTTTCTGCTCGAAATAAATTAACTGAAAAAATAGATCCGAATATATCTGAATTTGAAAAAACAGATCTAAATAGACTCGACCCAGTAAAACTCGACTCAAAACATTCCCTAGACTATATTTGAGAAGTGAGTTTTTTAAAATTTACTTACATGTCATTTCTACAAAGACTCTCACCAAAAAAAATATGACATGGCGCACTTAAATAGATGACATGGCTTGTGAATAAGATGACATGGCTTGTAAATACTTAAAACCCTAACATTATTTCTAGGAGATGTATATATACGAGTTTTACAAAAACGTGTAAAACATATTACACAAAACGTATTAGGTCGATTACATAAGTCATCTTCTAAACATAATACTGTCTCACGTATTTGGCGATGACTCATGATGATGATAAAGAGTCTCACGTATTTGTCCATCTTTTCTTTTTTTGGTAATACACTTTTTTACCTCTAAAATCTAATCTATTTGATAAAATATGTTTCATGCCTCCAACAAACCTTCAGTCAATTTTCTTCATGAGCGAGTTAAATCCAAGTTTATGGTTTGGATAGAAAATAATAAGTTATGTCATGAAGGTGAGAAACTCAAGTCTTCGGATTGTTGTGCCAGAATAATAACTCTTATTTATTTACTTGCATGAATCAAGATTTTGCAGAATATAGGGTTTGTGTCCTCCAAGTTCGTGACTTGCGTGTCACGCATTAATCGATGACTTCTTAGAGATGTAAATTTTACTTTTTTTGCTCAAATGTTTTGTATATTTTCCATTAATAGATAAACACAAAAGGAGTGTTCCAAAAAAAAAAGATACACACAAAAGGAAATTTTTTTTGCCATATGTCCTTTTAAAATTAGCTTCACAAAATAAATATGACATGACTACTAAAATTGATGACATGGCTTCCAAAAAAATATGACATGGATTATTTCATTTAACATTGATTTAGAATATGGTAATAACCTATGCTGCATGGAAACGGAAGCAGGGACGCGGAAGCGGAAGCGTAAAGAAGCGTGGAAGCGAAAATTTTAAAATATTTAGGAAGCGGGTACGTGTTGGAAGCGTATATATATATATATATATATATATATATATGTATATATAGAAACACTAAATAAAATTAAAAGATAAATATATATATATATATATATATATATATAGAAACATTAAATAAAATTAAAAAGATAAATAATAAATATCCAACACATATAACTTAAGATTTACATACACAACAATTTATATAATACTATACTTAAAATATATTTTGGACTGAAATTGAAAACTCTAAAAGTGCAGCACACATGTCACAGAGACTCACACCGTCACACGAACAAACAATGTTTTACAAACCAAATGCATAAAAGACAAACAAGTGACAACACATCAAACAAAGTATGATAATTGATTATATCAAGTTTATGAGTTGCGTGCCTTGTCTTCTCTTCTCTTCTCTTGATAAAAGAAGAACTTGAAAAGTATCAGAAAGTTCTTAAGCTTCTTACGGTAAGTGAATTCTAAAAACTTCTATTTTTTTTTTCATTTATTTGTTAACTAGGATTTTGTTATTATAATGGGTTAATTGAATTACATATTCACAAAACAAATCGAAGTTAAAGTCCAAAATAATTTTCCAGTTTTCTAAAACACAACTTGTTCAATCTTCTACGCTTCCAACCACACCATCGACGCTTCCAATTCTGAATCGCATGCTTCCATGGCGGTTCCAAACGTCTCAAAACCGGAATCGTGATTCCATCTCGATTCCGAGCGATTCCGAGTGATTCCGTTTCCGTTTCCGCTTCGGAAGCGCGAAACGCATGCCCACCAACGATTCCATGCTACGTAGGTAATAACTCATACATTACATTTAATATTGATATTTATTTTTGATTTTTAAATATGGTGATATCTCATACATCATCTATAAAATAAACATATTCATATATAACATTAAAAAGTTCGAAATATTATTTTATTTTATTTTCTATAATTATACAATTTGTATTATTAAAGCCTTCAAAAATTGCTTTCAAAAATTGCTACAGTTTAAAAAAAAATAGATTTCTAATCGTAAACCATTAGTTTTTATCTACAAATTATTCAAATATTTTTAGTTTAAAATTTTGATAATTATACAATTTTATATCATTTTTTTAGTTTTATACAAATTTAGTTAATATATATAAACAATATAAATAGATAGAAAATACTATCTAAGATTATAATTTAAATATATACATATATATTCTTCAATATATTTCTAAATAAACAAAATCATTTTATCTTAATTTAATATTCAACTAAATCAATCTATTTTAAATATTGGTAAAAATAAGAAAATCTATAATATTTAATAAACTTTATTTTTAAATATAAATTAAATTTTGAAAAATTTCTACTGCACATGGTGCAGGAAAACACCTAGTATATTTAAAAAACAATGACTTTTTGTCCTATTTATATACATCATTTTAGTTGAAATATTATTCATTAATAATCTTTGTTATTATTTTTGGAATATTCTTTAAGTAATACAAAGCTATACAATTTAGAGTTAAAAATATATGTTTTCAATTTTGTTTTTGTGACAAATAAAAAATTGAAAACCGACTTGGATTAAATTATTAATCCAACTCGGGTTATGACATATTTCGATATATATGACATATTTTAATTATTAATAGTTTAATATGTTTTCAATTATTAATAGTTTATATGTTAATATGTTTTCGTTACGAATATATGTTTTCAATTAGAGTTAAAAATATATGTTTTCAATTATTAATAGTTTAATATGTTTTCAATTTTTTTATGACAAAAGCTATATATGTTTTCAATTATTAATAGTTTATTTTAAGTTATTTTAAACTTTTAGATACATATGACATATTTCAATTAAATTTGATGAAGTTTATATATTTCGTATCCTTTTCAGATGATAAATATCTAAACCCGACTTGGATTCAAAAATTCGTGTATTTTAATTGTAAACCTAAATCGATCCGGATCTAAAAAAATCAATCTGAGCTAGAATAAAAAATTTTCAAGTATCTACTAGATCTAAACATCTAGGATCCGAAAATCCACCCAAAGATAATTTGTTCTAACCCGATCCGAAGATTCGAATGCCGCCTAAAATAAACATATGCTTATAATCAGGACAGGAGGAATTAGGTCCATGCCCACGTATTTAGGTCTTTGAAAACGTCGTTTGGTTTAAATGCCAACGAGTGGTTGTATCCTTGTATCCGCGACTCAAAAATTCCGTCCTAACCTCTAGGTTAGTACGAAGTCGTTTCAAGCATAGCGTAAACGACGCCGTGTACTCTGAATTCTGAAAACCAGCCAACGACGTCGTTTCATCATGCAGCGGGGAATATGCAGAGGAGGCTCAATATTCGTCGTCTCCGCGACAGTGATTCAAATTGGACGGAATAACCAAATCGGAATCGCCGATTATCCACTAGCTGTGCTCTTGTGAGGGATGAAGAAATCGGAAGAGGAACTGATACGAAGATCAGAGCCGGAGTCTTTGGTCTCCGTCACTGTGGGTAGGTTCATGAGTACGCTTCTCTCCGCTCGCCCCAAAAAGCTACGCGACTCTATTTCCCGTCTCTCTCTCGATTCTCAAAAGAGCTCTTCTGGTAACTGTTTTCCGATTTCGTTTCGCGTTTATATATATATATATATATATATATACGTTTGCTTCTCATTTATCTGATAGCTCTGTAATCCGTCTGTTCTAGGCTCCGTCGATGAGGCACTGTGGTTTTTGCACAAGTCCGTTAAAGACGCTGCTGAGAGAGACGAATCAATTGATGAGCTTCTTGTACCAATCATCGAACATGTAAAATATCTTAAACCCTAGTGAGAAAACCCTGCTTGATTGTTGGGAATGTTGATTTTTTTTATACTTTTGTGTTTATTTTAGACGTTAAGGTTTAAGGATGGTAAACACAGTAATCCAGCTATGATTCTTCTAAACTGGCTGTTTCAAGATGAGTCTCTCTTTCAAGGCGTCTCGAGGAATCTTTCTGGAATCATCTCGAGGAACGAGGACAGGTTCTTAGCGCTTGGTTGGTGTTTGCTTATCCGAAGTCTTGTGGAGGCCGAGGATACTGGGGATCAAAGTTTTTGGAACGGTGAGCATTGCAGTTAATTTTTTTTTACTATGTAATTCAGTGCCGGTAGCTCACTTGATTTTATGGTTATGTATTTTGTTTTGCTGACAGGAATTAAGGAGAAACATTCGATGTTTGTGGAGATTGTTTCCTCTTGTGTGCCTCACTTGGTGATGATTGTACGCAAAGGAAGGTATACAACTTCTTTTGTGGTGGATATAAAAATCACCTCCTGTTCTGTGTTTTGGTTATTTATTTCAACTTATTAACGTCCTTATTTGGAGCAAGTTACTAAGCATAGTCATTGTCCACCTAGTTCTGAGCTGTTATTTTGTTTAGCATTTTGCAGGATGGATATGAGGTGCCATCTCGTCTTTCCGTTTCTGCTGCTGATTGCTTGCTGTCAATTACTGGAGCCTTAGCGAAGAGTAATGATGCTTCTGCAAATAGAGCGAAGCCATCGACTACTATTACGGGGTCTCATCAACCGGTTGCCTTGATACCTAGTATTAGTGAGAAGAAAATAAAGCAGATTTCTCGACCTGAAGACGCAACCAGTGAGACAAAGTGTATACTGTGGAACCACCTGGAGGAGCTGATGCGCCTTGTACAGTGTCTCTTTGCTGTATGTTCACCGATTCATTGGAAGATGCTTGATCTGTGTTTTTACATTTTGAAAGTTATCCACTATTTGTGTCGAGTAATATTGACAAAAAAAAATTCCTTCCTTCCAGTGGAATAGGAAAACTCGACTACTGCATGCTAAGGGGTTGAACAAAGTGCTGAAATGGTTAGAGGAGTTAAAAGAACATCATGGTGGCTCTCAAGAGGAGGCAGGTCTCTGACTAATGCAGCCTGTCATTGTTCTTTCCCAATTCTGTTTCTGATCCTTACTTAACATTCTTTTGTTTGTTTCATATCTGGAATTCAGTAACGGAGGTATCTACAGGTGGAGCTCTACTGCTCTCTTCTTGTTGGAAGCATTACAGTGTCTTGCTCCACATGGAAGATCAGAAGTTCTCAAAGACTAGCAAGGAATTGTTGGAGCAGTATTTGTCTGGTATTAAGGTTAGACATAATCGAAAATCTTCTTCGTTTCAAAATTTTGTGATAGGGATAAATTATTTCATACTGTAACATTATACTGCCAATTAGCAATGGCCTTCTATTGTATCCGTATCTGATTTGCTGCATATACTCAAGTTCTCTGACCCGTTTTTCTCTAGGAGTAGACAGATATACCAGTTTTTATTCTTTATTAAGAAGATAGAAATGTTCAAGTAGAATATACAAGTAGAGTCTGCTTGAAAATTAATGAAATATGTTTGGTACGTGGGTGGGATTATGATAGACCCTATCATTTATTTTCTCCGAAGTCTTTTAGTTATACTGGAAATATGTATAAGGTTACTAACAGCTGTCTTTTAGTCTTTTAGCTATATTGGTAAAAGGTTACTTTACTACCTTTCTGTTTTACTTCTGGTTAGTGTTCTCCAATTTGATTGGGTTTGTACTGGTTTTAATGGTTCTCTAGCTTTCTACTCTTTCTTTTATCAGTGTTTTTCCAAATTGATTGTGTCATCAGGAAGCTAATAATTATTAAACGATGCAGTATTATTCAGAAAGTTATCCTCAGGGTTCTGACACCAAGACTGGTGGTATAGAGACACAGAAGTTTTTCCTAAATTGTTTATGCCTTCTGTTGGGGCGCTTTGAGGGGAAAAAGTTCGATAGCATAATATCAGAGTTTGGAATGAAGCTTGTACCTTGTCTTCTACATCAGGTATATTTTCCATTTTTATTAGTAGGGAGTGAGACACGCTAGAATTTTGTTCTTAGGCTTTTCTTACTTTCTACTCATTATGATAACTCATAATTTTGGTTCTGCTCGATTACGGCTATGATTATACCATATCCTGATAACTTGACGAATAATATATATACCCCTGAGATCATCTTAGTACTTAGATTCCTCGTTTGCTTTTGAAGCTTCGTAGTAACAATGAGGAGATATCAGAAGGCGTTGTTGCTATATTTAAAGAAGTCATCTCTAAGCTACAATCTCAGTCCGGAGACAGCTTCTCTGATACAATGTGCCTGGACGTTGTGATACCATCCTTGCTTCACCTTCTTGACGAGAGGGATGGCGCCGCCAAAGCTGTTAGTGTCCTCCTGGCAGACTACTGCTCCAAGTATGCCTATTCCTACTTTCCCGTTAGTGTCGAAATCATAAAGTAGCTTTCTAGTTACCAGTCAGTCACGGTTCCCAAGTTTGTCTTCTGACTTAAAGAAACATTCTCCAGAAATGCAGATAATAGCTGTCTCAGTGAAGTTCTACAACGCCTTGTTTCTGGAACTACTGTGCAGAGACTGAATTCTATGGATGTGATATCCGAAGTAGTACTTATGTCAAAAGATTCATTTCCTTCTCATATTCCCTGGTAGGATTCACTTATCTTTTTTTTCTCTTTCTGAATTTACTTTTTCTATCTTTTCTGCATCTTCTTTAGTTCCTTGATTTTATTTGCATTCTCATGCCCTCGGAAATAAGAACTCATTTTCTGCACCTATTTTAGGAAAGAGATTGCAGACTGCTTGTTAAAGGGCCTTGGAGACGAGGAAACTTATATCCGTAAACAAACTTCAGAGTTGCTAAAATCAATTGGTTGGTCTTCGTTTTACCTTTGTACACGTCTTTTGTAAATCTTTTATTTGGTCGTTATCAATTCTGGTATTGACAATCTTATGCCTCCTATGACCTCTAGATCTAGTCTCTCTTCACTTTATTGAATAAAATTCATTTAGTTTGCTGAAAATAGATCAGTGTTTTGTTATAAGGAAGAGGTTGAGACCCAAATTTATATGGTCCAAGACTTGTTATTCCATATCTAGAATTCGAGATAGCACCTATACTTCATATGATAGTACATATTTTGTCCAGTTTTGTCATAGAATCAAGCCATCAACTGCATGTTTTTTTTCTTCCAGAGCCATCGTTTGTGCTACCAGAGTTGGTAACACTAGTTTATTCAACCAATGGAAGCGTACAATCGTCCGCTACCGAAACTTTGCTTGGGGTCCTTAAACATCACAAGGAGGATTCAGATGTTGTATGTATGTTGCTGACCTGTCTTAGGTAGGTGTTTTCTCTCTTTCTCCTTTTCCCCCTTGTATGCATGTATGCATAGTTGTTTGTTTATTCCCATTTACCCCAAGTAAGAAATACACATTGTTCCTAGGTTAAGTTCGTAATAGTAAACTTACAAATTCTGCATACGTGATATTTGACTTTCCTGCCGGATTTGGTTTTCTATTACTATTATAAAGAACTTTCTGCTTCTGATCTTCACTCTTCTTTATCTAGTAATACTCAAGCTTTGGACAATTCAGAAAGTCCTGGACATCCCGCTGAAGGTATTCAGTTTCTATCTCATTACCGTAGGCATACTCGACATAACTTTGATAATACTTCATTTCACTGTTTTCCGTCTTGTATTGAACATTTGTCTTATAGAGGCACAATCCCAAAGTATTGTATAGAAAAATATTTGAAAAATTGAAGTGTAAGATGGATAAGAGATAAAGTTACTGGAATGTGAAACATGAACGAAAAAAACATGTACTTGTTTGATGCTGAATTACTGATGACATTATCCATTAAGTTTTCCTCTGCGACTGCGTTCTCATCATCTTCTTGTACTGTTGTAGGTTCGACTTTTGACAGCGATCGAGTGCTAAAGTTGATCCCAGAGTGGGCTAGAAGTGTAAGTACAACAATATGTCATGTTTGCTATTTTATAGTACCAGTCACGAACTATTTGTAGCACTACCAAATGAAAGATCTAAACTGGATTTTTAACTCTGAACCCTCAATACAAACGTTTAAAGGCATGGTTGTCTCTTTTTCCTCTTCCAAGTCATGTTATCTTTTAATTATCTAATTCTTGTGTTTGGGTTTTGCAACTCTTCCCATAGGAATTGTTGTGATGATCTAAACTTGTGCCAGCTATAATTAGGCAGTTAGAATATTTGTCTGCCTATTATTTGAATTTTGATTTTCTTACAGGTCCAAAATTGGGGCTCACTAATTGGACCTTTGCTTGATAAGATGTTTTTGGAGCCATCCAATGCCATCATGGTTAGGTTTCTTAGTTGCATCAGTGAATATTTGGCAGATGCATCGGACATGGTCCTTCTGCATTTACTATCACATATAAAGGAGCAAGACAAGTAAGTAAACTTTCTGTTAAATTGTAGCACCAAATCAAAATACAGCTATATACTCACAATTGATGTGATTTCTATGGTATTAAAAACTTATAATATCTTCCAAAAGATATAGACTATTGAATATTGATCACCAATAATGTCATTTCTATTGTAGGATGGATGGAAGCTCCATAATCATATCTAAAAGTTCAGTTGACAAAACTAATGTTGGGAAATCTCTATTTGACCACCTCTGCCCCTTGCTTATATTAAGGCTACTTCCCCAAAGAGTGTTTGATGATATTGATTCATCTACAATATATGGTAGATTCCTTAGAGGAGACTATGTGAATGGTATGTATTCTTATGCATTTGATTTCCTTTTCCTGATAATAGAAGTGTGTATGTCTGTCGTTAGGTGATTTGACCCTTTATCGTCAATTAAAATTAATGCTTTAGCTTTCTTTGGATAAAATTTTGATTTGCGACATGGTCCTGAGAGGCAATCTTAGACATAATTCACCAACTTTATTAGTTTTGCGTATTGTATTTACCAGAGTATCGAGACATCAATTTTAAGGATTGTCAATGCATCGCTGCCTTCCTTTTGGAAAGGTAATTTTACTCCAAAATTGTCATCATACAACACCACTCAGTTTATTTCCATCTGATATCTAGCACACGAACTCTCGTAATTCAGGGCATTTTCTAAGTTCGAGTTTGAAGAAGTTCGGAAACTCGCTGCCGAGCTATGTGGACGTATTCACACCCAGGTGTTAACTTATTTCCTTCTTCGACTTTGTATTGTTGGTCAATCTTTTGAAAATATTTCAGTATGGCGTTAGCCTTTGTTTTATTTCACTTCAATCAACATAAGTCATGTGAAACAACAAAGGTCAATATATATAACCAAATAAACAAGAGTAGATGTTCATTAGTAAGTTTCTTCTCAAATTCACTGTGACTATAGAACTTTTTTCTATCTAGTCTCTTCTTTATTATATATGAGAAGGTAAATAGTTCTTTATGACATATGAGAAGGTAAATAGTTTCTGTTAGTAAGAAGGCTTGCTGCATCAGTTTTAACTAAACAACAGTTTAGCTTACTCTTCATTGTCAAAAGTTGTAATATGCTGGAGCTTTTATTCAACAGGTGTTATTTCCTACTGTTTTTTGGCAACTTGAAAAAGCGACAGAGTTGCAAGACAACCTCAAGATTAAAGCTTGCCTATTTTCTATATGCACATCCCTTGTGGTAATATTTTCATGTTTCTTTCTGTATCTGTCTTTGCTGTGATCCCTCTTCTCACTTGTTTGATGCGTTATTGATAATTATATACCGTACCTTACATAGTTTACATCGCTAGCAGGTTCGGGGATGGGAGTCTCTCTCTCATAGTGTGACACCTAAGATTAGGAAAGTCCTGGAAAAGATTTTGTTATGGCCTTCTGATGAGGAAGAAAGTAGACACTTTTTACTCGACTTCGGTTACTTTTTCTTCAGTTTCTCTTTCTCACTCCATGGCTACTATTTATCGGTGCAGTTTGTAAAGTACAACACGGGTGCATAGATTGTCTAGCATTGATGATATGTGCTGAACTACAATCTCCTGAATCTTCAAAAACACCGAAAGGAGAAAAATTACGAACAACAGGAAAGGGCACATCTGGTTAGTACTTAGTCTGTGATGCTGTTAATATTTTCACCAGACTTGCATATAAACTCCTTCCTGGTTCCGTAGGTTCATCAAGTGATTTTGTCGTAGATTACACGATCCATTGTTTAATTGAAGACAGAAGTGACTGCTCGTTTATGCCGGAGACAGAACATTCAATTCGTGAAAAGTCATTTCCTATTCCATTTCGTATATGCATGGCAAACGTTCTTATCAGTGCCTGTCAAAAAATCCCCGAGTCTGCAAAGAAGGCTTTTGCTCGAAAAGCTCTTCCACCTCTTGTTCATTCCCTGGAGGTTACTTACTTTAGACTGCTTACGCTCATTTCTGATTTAGTTAAAATCTGTTTTAGTTTTGAGTAAAACTCCTGAATCTGATGCAGTTCATATCTGCGCCTGAGGTCCGAGCAGCCTGTATCCAGGTCCTATTCTCAGCCATGTACCATCTAAAGTCCACAGTACTCCCTTTTGCATCTGATCTACTGAAACTTGCTTTGAGATTTCTTGAACAAGGATCCGAAAAGGTAACCCGAAGACAACTCACAGAAATAACGTGATGATTTGTCGTTTTTGTTCCGTATGAAACTAGTCACATTAGACTCATGATCATGATATTTGTTTGTGTTAGGAGAAGCTGGCTGGTGCAAAACTGATGGCGTCACTCATGGCGAGTGAAGACGTGATACTGGAACGCATATCGGAAGGATTGATCGAAGCAAGATCAGTTTTGTCTAAAGCATCTTTGTCAGATCCTTCTCAAGACGTACGTGAAGTCTGTGATAAGTTATTGGCATGTATAACCCCATCGTAATGTCTTTGTCTCCTGTAAGATCAGATTCTATGTATTATTATATTTTACTTTTCAGGCTTTTTGTTCTGTGTCACATGACGGAGAAGTTGGTATGTAGATATGTGGTATGCGTAGCAAGACATGGGCCTAATCTTTTCTTTGTAGGGATTCTAAATTATATAAAGAATGCATAAAGTAATTTGCTTTGTCACTAGTCTCGTACACCACATTGCATTCTAATAATGGGAGCTGTATTATCAGTGATGGATAATCCGGTTCAAAACTAGACAAATATGTTAAATACTACATTTTTGGTTAATTTTAAATAATAGATCATTTTCAACAATTTGTTTTGTTTTGTTATCTGTATATTTAAAATAATATTGTGAGTTCTATATTTCAATGGGGTTGAGCAGAAAAAACTCAACCCAAAAATCCAATTTGATCCAATCCGATAAAAAAAACAACCAACGTGAACTTAACATAATAATTTTAGTCTTTAGAATTTTGGATTGTGAGTAATATCCGAAGATTCCGAACGAATTCAAATCTAAATAGATATTCAAAAATTCTGATCTTTTCCAAAAACTCCAAAAGCTTCATACCAAATACAAACTCAATCTTGATAAATATCCTAATAAATATTTATAACATGAAAATTAATTTCAATATTTAGTTTAATGTAATATTTTTGATAATTAGTCAAATATTGAAAATTTATGTTTTGACAATTGTATTTAAATTTTTATTATAGTTAAGTTGTCTTCAAAAAAATTTAAACTATTTTATTTTTAAAATTTGAATGATGTTTCCTACCTTTATAGAATTGTTAGTTGTTAGTTGTTAGTTTTTACTTGCTTATATTTTATTTTTAACAACCATTTCCTAATCATTGTCACGAAGCCTTTTATTTAAATTTTTCTTGTGAACTTAAATATGTATGTTCGAGTCACTAAAAGTATTTGGATAACTAAACTCTGAATTAGAACCGAACCAAATTTAAACGAGTTCAACCGGTTTCTAGTGAACTACTCTACCCTAAAAGTAAACCGGTACCAAACCGATATTTAGTAATATTTGAATAAGACTAAATTTGTGTTTCCTGAGACCTGAATCCAAATTGACTTTGAATCGAAACTGATTGGATAGTCGAACGTCCATGCTTAAGACCACGTTAAATAGTTTCAAGCTTCATACACAGCATGCTTTCAAAAATTTCATTAACTAAAAACTTAACATAACATATTCTTTTTTTTGGTCAAACATAACATATTCAACAGATACAATTATATAAACTGATTCCAGCTTGGGTGACCACAATGAAACTGGATTACTAGTAAAAGTGATTCACAAAATCACAACGTAAACCAATTAGTGCCGATTCGCGTAGTCGAGAATAAACATACGATCATATAATAATAGTTATGTATTATATTACTGAAACAATTGGTCTATTTTTATGTATAATCACTTTTTAATAAGTGAAGGATTGGTATGTGCAACGTGGTGATTAGATGTGAACGTAAGGGAGCAATGAGCATGGGATAAAGATGAAGGGAGCGGCGCATAAATCTGAAAATCTATAAAACACTTAAGAAGACTTCATACACAGGATCGAACACATGATTCTTATGTGTGTGTTGCCTCGTGACTTTGCCTCTCTTTTCTTATGTCCTTCCAATTCTCCTCCCAAAGAAGACAAACCAAATTGATAATAATTAAAATATTATAATACCCAAAAGCTTTAAAGTGTCTAAAGAAAAGAATCATTTAAACACTTTTTTATTGTCTCACTAGATATCGCTCTAGCTCTTTCGCATATTAGAGCTAAGCAAGCATATAACCGAATTTAATCCGATTTTTTTCTATAAATTCACGAGAAAAATAATAAAGAAAATTAAAGATAAAAAGGTCAATATCAATCAACAACTTCTTTTAATTAATGTCTATAATATTATTTACAAAACCTTAACTATTTCGTGACTTAAATCACCAAGAAATAACAAAACATATTATTTTTTTTCAACCAAAACCAAATTAATTTTAAAGATGCAGTTAGTAAATCATGCTTTCACTATTAAACAAAACTATATCAATTACAACATAATTAAATAACATTATTTTTATATAATTATTTTTACTAAATCTTGTCAAACTGAATCCAACCAATAAAATTTTGTTGACACTTTTACTTGTTTTCATTTTTTATAATTTGATCAGTGTATTTTTCATAAAAAACACAACGAACTAAAATTCTTTTAAATGTAACTAAACTGAATGTAATAAATTCATTTTTATCAAAAAAATGTATAAATGAAAAAAAAATATCTATATTAAATTAATGCCAATCTTTGACCGAACTGGAAAAAAACAAACTTGGGTTCCAAATGGTAAAGATTTCTTTGAAAAATGTGAACGCAAATCGAGCCGGAATTGCAGAATATGCACATTTCAACTCTCATGCATGAAGTTTATCGTTAAATCTCTTTATGGAACGGCCATGTGTGTGTGTGTGTGTAAACGCTATCAAAAGTGGATCACAATTGAAACTGGCATTACGACTGTCCTGAAATGCGGGAGACATCTATTACAACTACTATGGATCTTTCTTGTTATAGTTTTAGCCTTTGGTAGTAAATACTAAGTTGAGATGAAATGGTTAAAAAAAATTTAAGAAAAAAACTATTTTCCGACAAGATAAGAATTTTTTATTTGTGTTCTGAATATAACAGATGAGGAGAAAGCAACAACGGTCACATGCGCGGGTGAAAAAAGCAATTCTCTTGGGAGTAAGGGAACCGTGACAATATTTAAACACTCAATTCTTCTCCAAGTTTCCCATTATCATCATATCTTTCTCTTCTTTCTTCTAACACACTCTCAATCTTCTTCACTACATCACATCACACATATGGAGAAACCATCCTCAATGAAACAATGGAAGAAAGGTCCAGCTCGCGGTAAAGGCGGTCCACAAAACGCTCTTTGTCGATACCGTGGAGTGAGGCAAAGGACATGGGGCAAATGGGTGGCTGAGATCAGAGAGCCCAAGAAAAGAGCAAGACTCTGGCTCGGCTCTTTCGCTACCGCTGAAGAAGCAGCCATGGCTTATGACGAAGCCGCGCTGAAACTGTATGGCCAGGAAGCTTATCTCAACTTACCTCATCTTCAGCAGAGGAAACAACAGCAAGGACCACTTTCTCTGAACAATACTCAGAGGTTTAAATGGGTTCCTTCGAAGAAGTTTATCTCTATGTTCCCTTCTCGCGGTTTGCTGAATGTGAATGCTCAGCCTAGTGTTGAAGTCATCCAGCAAAGACTTGACGAGCTCAAGAGAAACGGGCTTCTATCTCAATCCTACTCTTCTAGCTCTTCCTCCACCGAGTCGAAAAGCCTTATTGATGACAAGACCAGCAAGGGAGGAGAACCAGACAAGGTGCTGGAAGGTGGTGAGAAGAAGAAACCAGAGATTGACCTGAACGAGTTTCTTGAGCAGATGGGGATCATGAAGGACAAGAGTCAAGCGGAAGCAAGTGAAGTAGCAGAGTGTTTTTCCACAACGCCATGGAACGAGCAAGAAGAAGCTGGAAGTCCTTTCACAGCTCAGAGTTTAAGCTGGGAGACGATTATTGAGATGCCAGGTAGTGAAACCTCAGCTATGCAGTTCGATTATGATTTCGAGGACGATCTAGGTTTCTCTTCTATCTGGAACTTCTGTGAAAGCTTAGACGAGTGAGAAAAGCTACTTACTATATCAGATTCAGAAGTACACATATGGAGTTAGGTTTAGCCGTTAGTGTGTGTTTTGGAATAGTGTAGCTGCATGCGTAGTTAGTGATATATGCTGAGAGTTGCAGTCTGTGCAGCAATAAAAACGAGTAAGTGTACTTCTGAATATGAACGAGTTGTTCTGTTTTTTTTTTCTTTTTGGTATTAATTAAGAACGTTCATCTTTTTTCAAGTCACAGTCCTAAAAGAATGTTTAGATGCTTTGTGCAAGTAACCATGCATAAGCTTACCTACCATGGAGAACAAACTATAAAGATCCTAGTGGTATGTATGATCAAGAGTTTTACCTGTAAAACAAAGATGTTCCTTCAAAATTGACCAGCAAGGCAAAACTGAATTAACATAAAGACATGATCACATGATTAATTAACAACACCCTTTAAAAAAGTTTCAATGTCACACTAATAGTACTAAGAACCTGTCCTTTTCGTTTCAGTCTTGTGTCTTTAGGACTTATATCAAACATGAAAGATGCAAACTTCAAGAATTAAACTCCACATAGAAATTCATCTTCATTTCCAATATAAGAAACAATGCCAACAGATAACATTAATCATTCTAAAAGCATGTAATAATAATCTCCATTTTTTTTTTTTAAGTCAGACAAAAAAAGCCAAACCTAGAAAAATCATTTATATATAAGGGCATCACGACCGGGTCCAATACCAATGTAATGAATAGGCACACCCACGAGTTCTTCAATCCTCTCAACGTATTGCTGTGCAGCCTTTGGAAGATCAGCGTAGTTTCTGATTGAGGATATGTCAGAGTTCCATCCAGGTAACGTTTCATACTCCACCTATACATACGTTTTCACAGTTACTTATCATCATCCCCACAATAAGAATCAAGTGGACAATTTGTTAGACGAGAACAACAACACTTACTTGAAGTTCTTCAAGAAGACGAAGATCACCAGGGAAAGAGTCAACACGGGTGCCATCACTCTTCTTGTAAGCCACACCAAGCTGAATCTCGTTCAGGTCAGAAAGCACATCGAGCTTAGTGAGATTAAGCGATGCAAACCCATTGATCTGGCAAGAGAACTTCAACGCAACAAGGTCAAGCCATCCACACCGACGAGGACGACCAGTCGTAGTCCCAAACTCCTGTCCAGCCAACCTGAGAAGGTCACCACCAGTCCCCAAATTCTCCGTAGGAAACGGACCTGAACCAACTCTCGTAGTGTATGCTTTCACCTGCCAAAAAACACACACAAAGATCATCAAAACAAAGACCAATGCAGGAAGGAACACAATCTTATACTCACCACTCCAATAAGATCACCAACAGCTCTTGGAGCGATACCAAGACCAGTGCATATCCCACCAGCCGATGGACTGGAGGAAGTAACAAAAGGATAAGTACCAAAGTCAATATCCAACATAGTAGCTTGACCACCTTCAACCAAAACCTTCTTCTTCTTATTCCAAATCGCGTCGTTCATGAAACAAACCGTGTCAGTTATATACGGCTCCAGCCTCTCAGCATACCTCTTATACGCCTCAACCTCTTCCCTAAGCATCTCCGGAGTGTACTTAAACCCCGGAAACCTCGCAGCCGCATCCGCTAGCAAAACCTCGAGCTTCTGAGGCAAGGTATCCATGTGCCTTAGATCACCAACTCTGATACCGTTCCTTATCACTTTACTAGAGTAGCAAGGACCGATCCCTCTCTTGGTCGTACCAATGAAGGACTTGGCGAGCTCTGATTCTCGAAGTCCATCGACTTCTTGGTGGAAATCAAACAAGAGATGAGCACGGTCTGAGACCAAGATCCTTCCTTTGCAGGAGACGCCGTTGGACTCAAGACCATCGATCTCCTTGAAGAGACCTGGCAAGTGGACCACGACTCCGTTGCCTATCACGCAAGTAGTGTCCTCGTTGAGTATACCTGAAGGGACTAAGTGAAGAGCAAACTTCTTCCCTTCTGAGTTGTATATAGTGTGTCCAGCATTAGCTCCACCCTAACCGTTAAACCAAAAGTTACAAACTTTAATTCTAAATTTCTGATAAAAACTTAAACTTTTAATTCTAATCAATAATCAAATCTCTAATTAAAGTAATTAGTGATAAAAAACTTGAACTTTATGTTCTGGTGACTGTAAAAATGTGAACTTTTTTTAACCTGACAACGAGCGACGATGTCGAAGTGTTGAGCCAAAATGTCAACGAGCTTGCCTTTGCCTTCATCTCCCCACTGGCAACCTAGAACGCCTGAGACTTGACTCAGTGACTCAATCCGTGCTATGGACTCGGTCGAGGCTGAATCAGCGGCGACGCTAAGTGATGCTGAGACAGATGGACGCTTGGCTGAGTATGAAACGGAGGTGCGGGGGTGGTGGAGCGGTGGATAACGGCGGTGGAATGGAGATACGACGGCGAATCTTGGCTTGGTGTCGAAGGAGAGAGAAGAGAGAGACATGTTTTTGAATGAAGTGAGAGAGAGAGAGGCTGACAAAGTCTTTTAGGGTTCGCCGGCGGACACTCGAGTACTTTACTTACTTCAAACTGTGTCTTCAGGTGTATCTACAATTACCGTTTTGCCCCTCCGCATGATTTATGTTCTCTGAATCAACAATGTTGTACCGAACCAACCGGGTATAACAAATAGATTTAATCAAACCGATATATTCAGATTGGTTTCCACACACCAACTAAAATGAAACCGAAATGAATCATTCATACTCTCTCCATTTTATGAAAACTATCATTTTGACATTTTCATGCAAATTAAAAGTTATAGAATGTAATTTGTTTTATTTTAGTAATTATATCTATTTAATCAGTGATATTTGAATAAATAAACTATGTATAAAATCAATAGATTTTAAAATCTATACTATTAAAGCAGAATCCCTACTAGGATTCTGTCTTTATTTTTAGATTTATTTACATTACTACGCCATTTCCTTATTAAGATTTTTCAGAACAATTTTTACCAAATATTATTCAACCAATCAGCTGCTCCCTTTTAAACCATTCAGAAACCCTAACGAAAATTAAGGCACATAATATCTTTATCGGACCAAATTCAGGGCCCATCGAACTAAGTTATATAATTATCATTAATCTTAACTGGACTATTTTTGGAATATTTTTTACGAGCATAAATTTCAACCCACGGTTTTGTTAGTCGCTAATAAAACGTAACGTGGACCTAGGCCATCTTTTTACCAACATAAATATGAATCTAAAGCCACCACTAAACACATTTTAATCTAATAATTGCTTAGGAAAAAAGAGTAATGCAAAAAATTATTTTGGTAAAAAATATATATATGTGAGTATTTTTTTTGTCAAACAATAGATATTTATTTTTTTGTATTCAGAATGGCCATTGTATTTATATATTTTTCAATTGTATAGATATTGTTTTTTCCAATATAGAAATACATATAGTTATATAGTGATTTCATATTTATATTATTTTATAGAAAAATTTTGTATTTTATTACATTTTTAATGTGCCTTATTAGTTATTTTCAAAATAGGTTTTATTTCTAAATGATTTGAACAATATATTCTATTCAATTATATAATTATTATTTTGATTAAAAACAGTATGACAATAAAAATAGTTTATTGATATCATTTTTATTACTAAATTAAAAAAAAACTGATAATAATATTTGTAGTTGAACGTATCTATTTTAAATTAAGAAAGTGTTACGCACTCTTAAGTTATTTTCACATTAGTGATAACCTAAAACAAATAAAATTTACTACTACCAGTATATACTAAACCCATCGTAATTTTTTCATGCAAATGTAAAATAATAAAGATGATTCACAAATAATGACATAATTTATATGTTGTTAAAGTTAAGAAATCACAAAGGAGATAATTTTGCGCTTTCAAAGCGCGGATTAAAATCTAGTTAATATTAAATTAAAATAGTTATAAATTACATTAATTAGCAAAATGACATTTATTAATCATTATGGAATAGAGGAAGTAATTTCTAGTTGGAAACATCAATTGAACCGAAATATGAATTGAATTATGGTTAACCGAGACCGGTATAAGTTATTAAAACATAGAGCAAAAAATTAATGAATGAAACTGAATTAAAATGTACGATGATTTTGATGATACAAAAATAGTATATTTAATTAAACCGATCCATACAAAATTGGTTCCACAACCAACTAAAACAAAACCCAACTGGATAGTTCAAAATTTCTAGTTGGAGTTATCAATTGTACTGACATACATAGTAAATTTCAGTTAATCCAAGACTAGAACTAGTCTAAACTATAAAACACAAAGTAAAGAACCAGAGAACCAAATTGAATTAGATTGACGGTATGATTTTGATGGTAAAAAAATTAGTATATTTAATTAAACTGATCCATAAAAATGGTTCCATAACCAATTAAACCCAATTGAATAATTCATAATTTTTAGTTGGAGTTATCAATTGAATCTAAATACATAGTAAATTCCGGTTAACCCAAGACTAAAATTGGTTTAAGCTATAAAACACCGAACAAGAAGCCAAAGAACTAAATTGAATTAAACATATGGTATGATTTTGATTGTATAACAAATATATTTAATCAAATCGATCCATACAAAATTGGTTCAACACCCAACTAAACCAAAACCAAATTGAATAACTCATATTTTTAGTTAGTGTCATCAATTGAACCGAAATATGGAATGAATTTCGGTTAAACCGAAACTAGAACAGTCTAAGGTACAAGCACAAAGCAAGAAGGCTATAAACTAAACTAATCTGAACAAAAACATATGACATAATTTTTGATGGTATAACAAATAGATTTAATCAAACTGATTCATACAAAATTGGTTCCACATCCAACTAAACCGAAACCCAATTGAAAAGTTCATAATTTCTAGTTGGAGTCATCAATTGAACCGAAATACACCGTGAATTTCGGTTAAACTGAGACTAAAACCGGTCTAAGCTATAAAAAACACAAAGCAAGAAGCCAAAGAACTAAACATGATATGATTGATTTTTCCTTTTCTAAAATAATGTGTATATGAATGGATTCACCAGGTATATGTGTATTTACTCCCAAAGTTCGAGCTTTGATCAGCTTGTTTTCTGGAGACATTCTTGAGGCAAACCGTAATCTTTTGTCCGGTTCACAACTTGCTCTCGTCTCCATGCATCATTATGTAGCTTGTAATGCAGAGTTTGTATGAAAGTAGCAAAGACATCGTCGTGTTTCAGTTTAGAGAACTGAACAGCCCAGTCTTCTTCATGTCCAAAGCTAGCTTTCTGTCTTTCTGCTTCAAGCAAGATGGAGTCTCGGAACAAGAACCTTTGCCAGAGCTTCTTTACATTAGCTAGTCTGAACTGTATCTCTGTCTCATTGAATCCCTGTTGGAGATTTCAAACGGAGTTAGGTCAAGACTAGGAGCAGATTGTTACAAGATTGAGAGAGAGACAGAGAGAGTGATGAAAGTGAGTACTCGGAGAGTGTTTATGAGATTTGGAATGTCATCTTCGCTGACACGAACTGCAAAGCTTTCGTAGTTTAGCATGTTCTCATAAGGTAAGTAGATTCCATCCTAATAAAGAGACATCATCTTCAAATCAGACAGCAGAAATGAACAGAATGTGGTAAGTTCAAGGTATGTATATTTACCTGAATGATGACTGGGACGCATCCTTGTAAGATACTATCTTCCATGCGACCACTCCAACCATCTCCAGGGAACACACCACAGAATACTGAAGAAGCTATGTCGTTGTGGTAGTTGTCAGAACGCGATGGAGTGACAGTGACATCGTCTGCATGCTGCTTCCCTAGCTTCCCTTCTTTGTTAGGGCTCGAACCAAACTCTTCCGCTAGCTTCTGCCTGATTCCCATGCTATACCTGCATTTAGATGTTACCGAACCATTAATTATATCCATGCTGCTTGAATCACAGCTCGGTGATGGACTACAAGATCCACTAAAAAAACTAGGGTTTAGGGTTTCTGATTGATTGTGTGACAAGGAAGGTTTTTCTGTATTGATTTAACATGATTTTTCAAGCAGATACTTACGAATCTTCTGGTCTTCCCTTTTCATAAGCAGGTCCAAGATTCCCATTGAAGTAAAACAATGTTTTCCTCTTTTCCCGTGGCCTAAAACAAGAAGAAGAAAACAGGTTTCAGGGTTTGAGGTTTAATCTTATTGTCCAAGAACCATCAGAGAGTATATATACCTATCCCAGTAATTAGCACGCATGGAGTGTGGATCAGGAACTTTCCAAGCTGGAACCACAAGATCTTTCCTAGGGTCAAAGCAAGGATGATTCCCTCTCCTCTCTTGAGATATCTCATCCCAGTTATCACCCCAGTAAGCTGTTGTTGAATGGTTATGCTTAGAGTTTGTGTTACCCCAATGAACTAGCATCATGCTGTTCCATATCTCTTTAGGAGCATAGCAAGCACCTTCATCCCATGAGAAAAACTGCCTTTTTCAGGCGTCATTAGCTAATAGCTTTTGAGATAACAATCCTAATTATATGTTTTGCATCATTACCCAAATATGGTCTCTCCCAGATGAGCGGTTCCAGTATGGATATTTCTCAACGATGTGTTCATAAGCTCTTTTGTAGAACTCTAAGGTAAGTGAGCTTCTTAACCCAGTGTGATTCTGCAAGTAATAAGAAAACATGTAAGCTCTCTAGAGTTTCTGGAAGCAGAGAATAAATAACAAAGGGTGAGTTTCTTGAGTCTTGACCCAACCTGCATGCTAAGGTGAGGTGAATCATCAGCACGGTTTATGATGCATGAATCAAGAACAGGAACAAAGAAGAAATCTGCCTCATCTCCATTCAGTGTACGATGAGCTGTTGCCAAAATGCTCTCATAGAATGCCATCTTCCAAAATTACAAGAAACAAAAAGTTATCTCTCAATTCAAATTCAGGAGATAATATGTTGAGCCTAAGTTTAGTAGGAAACCTGGGAACCATATAGATAATCTGTCCAGACTGTTGCATTCCTGTCATCATAGATCCTATTAACACACTCAAGCTTAAAATGTCGACCCTGCAACATCAAACTCCAACCAGATGAGATTAGAAACTTTGTCATAAAAAGCTTTTTAAGTCGAGTTAGATGGAATATGCAAAGTCTAGATTGTGACCTCAAGAAGTAAGCTATTGAAGTCTGGAGGCAGATCATAGATGTATATAAGAGGCCTTTTCTTCTTCACCACAGCACTTAGATTCATGAGGTTTCCAGGGACGTTTTTATCACTTGGAACTTCGAGATGTGCTGGTCTAAGCCATTGAGGCCACTCTCCAAACGAAGATAGAGTGGATGGAATACTACAATCTGTTCCAAACCACCCTTTATCACACTGAGAACACACACAAAGTTAGGAAGATTAAGATTTAAAAATATGCAAAGCTTACGAGAGTGGCTACAGTAAATTACCTGGCAGAAACCTCCTCTGCATTTGCCATGTCCAGAGCACTGATTAACACAAGTGCATTGTACAGGCGTTTCGCAGAAACGTCCCCAAAGACAATCGTACTTGCAGTCACATTCCTCTTTGATTTTCACCTTCATGGCATACGCATCTTCCGGATCCACATTGCACCATCCTTGTTTGCTACTGTTTGTTGTTAAAATGTCCAAGTCTGGTTTAGACCAATCCGTCATTTTAGGTTCTCCAGGACTCACAGGCGAACTAAAAAACATGTGTGTCAATGTTAGATATAGTCTTCATTCAAGCTTGATGACTCGAAGAAGAAAAGAAGGCAGGTGAGAAACTCACTTGATTTGAAAACCACATGACTCTGGCGCTGGACGATTTGGATATTTGGTGCCTTCTCCACAAAAGCACATGGCTCTTGTGGTATCACAGTGTCTAGAACATATGGATACTACCCATCGACCATATGGCATCTCAGGTGTTTTCTCGTAGTTGCAATCTAACTGCTGCTTCTGTGAACAATCTTCACCTACACAGAACAGGGTTAAAAGTAACTTTCATTTTAACCATCAGTGGCAATGATTATAAAGACTAACAAAGAGATCAAATACTAACCAGTAAATCCATGGAAGCAACGGCAAATCCCAAACTCATGGTTACAAACACCTTGACCACTACACTCATTCAGACACTTCCTCCCACCAATTGGCTGCCAAAACATTTTAAAAAAAAAACACAAACTTTATAACAAAACTGTAAATTTCAAGTATATGACAAAAAAATTAATTACTTACTTCAACGATGTCAACTTCTTTGGCAACTGCATCACAGCTAGAAAGCCATTGCCCGATCTCGCTTTTCCACGAGGCATTTCGATAGACAACTGCACCGTGTAAGTCAGCAGGAAACCGACGATCAAAGTCAGCAACAACAACAGCAACCGGTTCGCTTGAGTTTTTAGTCACTTGAGAGATTGATTCATTAACCGGTCCGCAAAGACTCTGAGCTTGCCTTACACCAACGGGATCAAAAGAAGGAACCACAGGTCCGAGAAAGAGATGAACCAGTGAGACCAGGACGATGACTGAAGCAAGGGTGGCTATCTGAGACCATGTACACTTCCATTTCTGGTTAGAAAACATGATCTACTTCCAAATTGTAACCCAAAGTTCTTAGCTTTTTCAGACTTGACCACCTGAAATCACAAACAATTCATGATTAATTATAACCAATTCCTCAAGAAACAGAAATTCAGGACGGTGTATAATTAAACAAAATGGATATTACATAAAACGTCAAAGAGACAGTGCAGAAACAAGGGGGAAGGTAGCCCAGAAGGTTAGGCAATAACAATAACAATATGATCACAAGTCAGCGCCTTTATTACGGAACATAATTATAAAAAAAAAAAACAGAAAGCTTTGACCCAATAACCATTTCAAACATCGAAATTGCAGAGAAGAATATAACATTGTAACGGACAAGACACAAGGGAATCAGACATTTAAAACGGTTCCAGAACAAGACAGAACATTGTTGTAAGGAAAAGGAACGAGAGAGAGAGAGAGAGAGAACTCACCAGCTCTGAGGGAAGACGTCATGGGGGTTTACAAAAAAATAAACTCAGCAATGTGAGGATTTAAATCATAATGATTACAGAGAGGTTTGAATAATAGTCATAATCAACCAATCACTACTATAATTATAAAAAAAAATGATTCCTTTGGAGATTTGTAATAATTAGAGAGAGAGACGGCCACGGGGATCTCTGGTTGGCTGGCTGGCCAGAAAGCTAAGAAAGAAAACGAAATTTGATTACGGAAGTGGTCGTCGTGTGCGTCATGTTCTTCCCTCTTCTTTTGATTTTGATTAAACTAATTATTTTTCCCTAATTCACCGTCTTTCCCCGTAATGATTTTCCTTAAAACCGATTCGTACCGGTGTTTTCTTTAAGCCAAGTCAAACAAAATTGATCGCGTAATAGAAGTGGTCGTCGTGGTGTGCGTCTTGTTACTCTCTCCAGCTCGCTTTGGTTAAACTAATTACTCTTTTCCTTTCACCGTCTTTTTCGCGTAATGATTTTCTTTAAAACCCATTTTTTGTAATAAACTAAACAAGGTCAAGTCAAAACAAATTTAATTATGGAAGTGGTCGTTCCGTCGTGTCGTATGCGTAATGTTTCTTCTTGATTTAAGTTAATTATACATTTTCCTTAACCGTGGTTCTTTAATTTTTTTTCTTGGTGTATTTCATCAATTTCATTAAACCTCAAAAAAAATCAAGTCAAATCCTAATCACAAGTAACGGTGATTAATAAAAGATGGACCGAATTTTTTTTAAGTAATAGTCTTACGATTCCGTGGAAGGAATAATTCTCCGGGAGTTGGCGGCTGTGGGGGCAAAACTGTAAGTATCTTACTCCACTTTTTTAAATGATCGTTTCGTTGTCTGAGAAAGACCGTAGTGGGTGACGCACTCCTTTAACGGACAATTGCGTGATTTACCAATCTAACCTCCTGTAATAGCAAAAAGTTTCTGTTTTGCTTTTTCGAGCATCTTTTCAGTAATAATTGACAACTAAGACTCACGTGAGTTAGCTAACTAATTAACGTATCGCTTTATCATTGGTTATGATCTCAGCGAGGACTCCGCAAAATTAAAAGTCTTTTTTTCCCTTTGAATATTATAAATATTTTGTTATCTTAGTTGAATCTCACATCTTGTTTGACAAAAAAAAATGCTGGTTTTTGTTGAAATACCAGTACCAATAGGAGAAGGTCATTGTCTATTTGTAGGAGCTGTAATGCAATCAATTTCACATATAAATATTTATAATTAGTGTCGGTTTAGTATCAAGGACGGTCTCCCAAACTTCTCTTAATTTTTAATAATTTAATATTTTTATTTTTATTGACATACATATTAAGTTTAGTACTATTAGGTAATATTTCAAACATGTGATAACATAAAATATTTTTAAATTAAACTAATAAAATAGAACAGTTTACTTTATTTTAAATAATTTTTATAATAATAATCTAAATCTAAAAATTATAGAGTTTGAAATTATTTTTGTCCAAAGTTTCTTAATGATATTAAGTTAATCCTGACACTGCATACAGTTTACAAGATTTTAGAAAAGTAATAAGTAATGACTGCCAAATTTTCATACACTGTACTTTGTTTTTTTTTTTAATTATTCATCATTATTTCGTTTCTGTAGTACGTTAGCACATCGTTATCACACAAGTAATATATATTTTCTGTATTCTGTTTACACTTTACACATTGTCATCATCAGACATGTCACAATCTATACTATTAAAAGTGTTGGATAAGCAAAACATGAATCCAGCAATTCAGCTCAAAAACCAATCTAGTTTGGAAAAAAAATCCACAAAAAGGATAAATTCATAACTTATCTCCTAAGGCCCTAAACGAAGCTGGGCCTAAAGAAAAATAGTTTGTATCTGAGCCATTTTACAAACATGATGCAATTTCACCACAGAACATTATACAGTATTTATTTAAAGGCTCCCTGATTTAAATGAAGAAGAGTTTGACCAAAATAAGAGCATCATTATCGCACTGTTTTAGTGAGTCTCTTAGGTTAATTTTGATTTAAAATAAAATCAAAAATACATATTAGCATAAGGAACGTCTGTTAATTAGGAAAAATAAGGGACAGTCTTTAGTGAACACGTGTAAACAAATGAGAGGAGAGAGGAGAGAGGATAGAGGAGAGGTGTTTTGTTCTTCGTTTTGTAGTTTGGTGGCGTTTCTTCATCCTTCGTTTGCTTTTCCGGTGGTTGTGATCGCAATCCGATTTCCAGATATTCGACGACGTCGACCGAATCGTTAATTTGGTGATTGTACTCAGCCGCAGTTAAACGAACCTCCGCGGCTCCTCCGCCGCAATTAACAGTCTCCGTCGCGACCAGATGAACGGCGTTTGATTGGTTAAGGACGCTATCAGATTTATTTCAGTGACGAAAGTGCGCCAGAGAGGTAAAACGCTTGATTACACTTCGGCAACAGCCTCAAGCTCTCATTCTCTTCAAACTCACTCAAACAAACAGAGCAATCAGAACCGTTGACAGCCTCAAGCTCTCATTCTGGTGCTTGTTATGTTTCATGAGACATATAAATAAGCACATGTATATTTGATGATACATTTGATCAAACCTTCATGTTTCACATTTAATAAAAAAAAAATTCAAAAACCTTTAATTAAGAGATTAGCATTAGAGCACCAAAATGTTGGTGTCTCTTAACTAAGTCTTTTAATTAACTTTTAATACTTAAAAAATCATCAAGAGACCCTAATGGGGTTGTAGGGATAATGATGCTCTAACGGAAGAAGAGAAACATAAACCATGATAATGGATTTTTGAGAACTTAAACAACGATACCCAGGGCAAGAACTCAGTGAATGTTGCATCACACCATTTACGTTATAGTTTTTTCACTTTTTTGCCCCGAACTCAGGCATTATAAATAGTTTTTCTCAGTGCGAATCGAATTTAGGTGTCGAAGATTACAGCCTCAATCTCTTTATCAACTAGAACTGACTCGTTATGGTCATTTACGTTATAGTTTTTTTGTGCCAAAGTACTTTATATGTAATCCCAACGAAAACAAATTACTCGCTTGCTCTTCTAACGTAACAAGCTTCATAACCTAAGAATGGAATGTCAGTCTGTGAGTAGCTCAATTCATTTATGGGAAACATTCAACCATCATAATGGTGAGATCGTTGTTGATAATTTGACACATCGTAGCCTGTTAGCGTTCGACCAAAGAGTAACGACTATACAATATTCTATGCTTATATTATATCATATATAACAAATTGCAGAGATTATTATTCGTTAAATAATTTGAAATATCTTTTCGAAAGTCGGATGTATATCACAGAAGTGACAATCTTTCTTGGCGCCTTAACATTTTAGGTTCGACAATATATTCCACATTCATACCATATATATTCCACATCGACAAAAAATTACTCATAGAGAACATGCATGCATGTGACTGAACTACATGAATTAAGACAGATGATCTTACATAAGAAAGTTAATGTCACTAAACTCAACAACTCTTCTTGTTTTTTTTTTTTTTTGAAAAAGGGCATTCATATTAAAAAACAAGATGTGATTTGTTAGATCACATAGTTTGAGAAAGCTTGATACATGAAGTAAGCAAAGAAAGAGCAACACACAAGATGAACTTAGTACAACTGTTTAGCTGAACCCAAATAAGGTGGTGTTAGTGTGCTTGATAGGAACCTCGACCTCTACGGCCTCTTTTCCCTCTCCCACGAACTGTCAACCATCCTATTTCTTAGTACTTTTGTGTCGGTTTGATCAGCCGACCTTCTCTAGTCATATTTCCAAATTCGTCCATTTGTTCAGTAATATGGAAATTGCTCTCCATATTACCAATTTCTTGGATGGATTTGGTTGACATAGGAGTCATGTATGAAGGATCATTTCCTGAGAGTTTGAAGCCTTCATTCATGATAATTTCTGATGGAACATTGTCCATAATATGTTGAGAAGTGTGAGCAGATGATGAACCTGCTAATGTAGAGGATAGAGTAAACTTTACATCCGGAGATGATTGACCAAAAGTAGTAGAGCTATCTTTGTGAGAAATAGCTACCTGTAGAGACAAAGAATCTGTTGTTGTTAAAGAACAATTAACACCTGTTGAAGACACTCCTTGATTCCCAAATTGGAAGGGAATATGTTGAGGCAGCCCATCACTTGTGATGTCATTAGCCTTGTTACTCTCTTCTGGCACCTTAGTAGTGACACAAACTTGTTGGACGTCGGAAGCTGCATTATCCAACAAAGAGTCTATAGCAACCACTGGAATTTCCACTTCCATGTGTTCTGATCCTTTTTCATTTATGGGAGGAGTCTTGTCTTCCTTAAGTAGACATCTCTTTGCTTTGTGTCCTAAGCTTCCACATCTTTCACAAATTGATGGAATCCAAGAGTATTCCACATCAACTAAAAATATGTTACCAAGCTTGTCATCCAATGCAATCTGTTTAGGGAAGTTTTTGTCCAGCTCTATTTCTACCAAGATCTTAGCCTCTCCGATGGTGAAAAGATCCAGCCTTGGCTTATGTGTGAGCATTGGCTCGCCTAGACCTGAAGCAATATGAGAGATTCCAAGCCTAGAGTAACAGCTAGTTGGGATATTTTTTAGGGTCACCCAAGCTGGTACAGTGGAGATTTCAGGGAGTTTTAGAGAGCCCACTTGATTCCACGGAGCCACAAACATTAAGCAATCATCGACATGCCAAACACATCGCTGAATAATCCACTGTTTAGTCTCCTTGTGTGGAACATGGAAAAGATAAGAGGATTCACCTAATTTCCGACAGACTATTTTGCAACTTCTCCCCCAAAGACGATTCACAACAGCATGCGTAAGACCACCAGTAGGAGCAGAACAACGGTGAAATTGCCCAATTACATATTCTCCTACATTTTCAGGACCAAGTTGAAGTAACTTAGTAGGGATGAACAATTGAACAACTCTTCTTGTTCCTTAGTTATATTTCCCCCTTTCTCGTAAAACATACAATATTGGAGAATATTAATAAAGCGGTGAGCAAAATTCATCTAGAAATATATAACATTAATTAATTAAGATCAATTTTTCTTATTCTTAACTTTACTTTGTTTTCAATTTTGATCTGTTTATATATAAAAGAAAATTAGGTTTGATAGATCAACCACCTCAACGATATTCTTTTGTACCTTCAAACTCTTTATCATTGAAAATATTTGAACTTTACTTAAAGGAGCTTTCAATAATATGAAAGCTTATTAAGTCTCATTACACGAAAGATTCTCACACTTTACACCGCACTAAACAATCTGGAACATGTCAATTATGTGAATAGAAACAATCAAATAAATGAAATCCACAAAGAAGTGAACTAGAAAATTGACAAGATCGATACCGGAAGAAAGTGGATCGACATACACCTTTAGACTATATGCATGGCAAAAACATAAAGAATCATAGTTAGTATGTCTTTTACTTGGTAACAAACCACGGATATCAATCTGGAGTGTTGAGTGTTTTACAAAGATAAACATGTGAATAATATTGTTTGCGGGTTTCATGAGACTTTGTCGTGATAATAAATTAACAAATGTTAGCAAAGTTTGTCTGAAAAGTATAATATGCTTGGAGAATTGTTGCGAACAAGTATCTTGCTATGGCCGTAACACGTATAGTCTTAATTCGATTGGAATAATATCTTGCTTTTGATACATAAGATTTAAAATATCCGAATGTAATCTTTGCATAAAAAAGCAAAAAAACACACAAACATTTTTTCACACATGCACAAGGAAACTTATGGAAACTAACTCCTTCATATGCAAGCAGATACAAACGGACTGTAAAACTTTTTAAAACCATGGTTAAAAGTTTGAGTAAATCATCTAATGATAATTCAGTGGAGAAGTGATATGAGGATTTAACCAAGTAATGGTAGTACAATGGTAAAAGACATAGGACCTATCTGTATTTGGGTTGATTTCTATTAGGAATAAAAATTTTCTTGACTAGTCTGGATTTATATAGTAGTACGATAACAAATGATATGATTACCTCCATACATTGTTCGGAAAATATTTCAAATTTGGATTATGTAGTGTGTATTCAGTCGAATCTGTATCAAATAAATGAATTCTTTCCAAAACCGATCGGATCAGCTGTTTGGGTCAAACTAACATTCATACTTCAGAGCTCAAATATAGTTGAAAGAAAGTTGGTTGACCTAATTGATTTATAAAGAAACAAAGGGGAAAAATTAAATAATAAAAAGCAGTTGAGGGGTTAGAATGAAATAAAGAGAGAGAAACGCCCATTCCCTGTCCTCGTGATCATCTAAACACTGATAGAAAAAAAATAAAAATTCAATCACTCCCAAAAATTTCTATCTGTATCGGAGGAAAACATTAAAATCGCAAAAAAGTTAATATTTTGCGATTTGTTTCTGGTTGGGTTATTTAATTTCCCTCTTTTAAAAATCTATCTGCAAAAAAAAAGAAGCTTTTGTCCTTGTGAATCTGGAAACCAGAGTTGTGGTGTAATCTATCTTCGTCTCCTCGCTGTGTTGTTGAATCCATCATGGCGATGGCAGCAGCTGTGATTGTGCCTCTGGGCATTCTCTTCTTCATATCTGGTCTCGTTGTCAATCTCCTTCAGGTGTGGCTTTCCTATTAAAGTCGAAACCTTTTTTTAAGATTCCTATGTAGATCTCCTCTTCTTTCTTCTTCTTCTCTTTGTACACTTCTCTGTATTGATTCACTGTTGTTAGGGTTCCTGCACTGAACATAAGAGTGTTTCATTGTTCAGTTTTGGTGGTTTTGAAGTGTAATAAAGTTCCTTCTTTTATGTTGATTTTTCACTTAGACTAAGAGAATGTTTGTCTGTCTTCCTCATCTATGAGTCTCTAGATTTTGGGATTGAAGAATGAATGTTTATGTCTATGTGTGTCGAAGAGTTTTGTCTCTTAATTTCGTTTGATGTTTACAACTTCTTTTTTAATTTTTCTGGTTATTTCAGGCGATTTGCTATGTTCTGATTCGACCTCTGTCTAAGAACACATACAGAAAAATCAACCGGATGGTTGCTGAAACCTTGTGGCTCGAGCTTGTCTGGATCGTTGACTGGTGGGCAGGTGTTAAGGTATCCTCTTTTCCCCTTTTTAGTAAATTGATTACGAAGCAGACCTGTCCCCTCTGCATATTATCAGTATAAAGGTAGCTTATCTAAGTCAAGGAACAGACTGGGACCATCCTTTTTTTTTTCTTACCATTTAGTTAGTGTACACATGACCGTATGCAGATTTTTTTTGTTATGACTTCTCTCTGAAACTTCCTTTTTTCTTTTGCACTAGATCCAAGTGTTTGCTGATAATGAGACCTTCAAGCGAATGGGTAAGTTCCTACTTATTGATATACAAGTCGTCTATATATATATGAAAAGATTCTGTAGCTTGAGGGACTGTTTCTTTTACTTTTCATCCAGGCAAAGAACATGCTCTTGTCGTCTGTAATCACCGAAGTGATATTGATTGGCTTGTGGGATGGATTCTGGCTCAGGTGCATAACTTAATCTCACAGTTTCATGCATCCATTTCCTAAACAATCGGCTTTGCTTGAAATGGGGATAAAAAACATAGACTTCTTGATTGACCAAGCTTGTACTTGTGAAATGGGACCATGTGTTACTTACTACTTTCTAGTGAATATATAGATTCTCTTAGGTAGAAGGTTAAAGTTCTGAATGATCCACCGATGAGATTAGAGATAATATATAGCATCATAATATTTGCTCTAACAGGCTCAATGGTATGCTGCTTATATTTTTTATTTTATTGTTTCGTATCTTCTTTCTTTGCAGAGGTCAGGTTGCCTGGGAAGCGCATTGGCTGTAATGAAGAAGTCTTCCAAATTTCTTCCAGTATGTGAAATGTATTGGTTTACTTATGTGCTTGCTTGATAGATTTTAAAGAAAGTAGGGCAATCTTTAATTTTGTTTCTGAATCTCTGCTATAAGTTAGAAACTTGATATCTGGATTTGGGTTGAGAAAAAAAGATCATTGCTTTAGGTTCATATACTTCTCCATTTTTATTCCACGAACCTGTGTCGTCCACAAACAGGTCATAGGCTGGTCAATGTGGTTCTCGGAGTACCTGTTTCTGGAAAGAAATTGGGCAAAGGATGAAAGCACTTTAAAGGTATGGATTTTATATTCTTCTTGTTGCAACTCATTTAGTTTTGCTATGCCTGAAAATGCTGAATCTTCATTTCCATTCCATGAAACTATTTGTGTTTATCTAAATTTACAGTCAGGTCTTCAACGCTTGAACGACTTCCCTAGACCTTTCTGGTTAGCCCTTTTTGTGGAGGGAACCAGATTTACAGAGGCTAAACTTAAAGCAGCACAAGAGTACGCTGCCTCCTCTGACCTGCCTGTCCCTCGAAATGTGTTGATTCCTCGCACCAAAGTAAGTTGTTCCTTTTTTCTTTTGACTACTATGAATCATCCAAATTCAATGCGTGGTCTGGATTATTTTATACTTTGCGCTTTCAACAAGATGAACCTGGTGGTTGGTAATTGACTTGGCTTGTATATTTATTTAATTCCAGGGTTTTGTGTCAGCTGTTAGTAATATGCGTTCGTTTGTCCCAGCCATTTATGATATGACTGTAGCTATTCCAAAAACTTCTCCACCCCCAACGATGCTAAGACTATTCAAAGGACAACCTTCTGTGGTAAGCAAGTTAAAAAATATTATGATTAGGTCTTTCGTTAAGCAACATTATAGCAATTGCATTTTGCACTATTCTCACACCGAGTTTCATAGTACTTTCATAGCATTATCCATTTTATTTTCACTGCTACCCTATCTTGTGGAATGTTATTACCTTGGCTCTCCTATAATGTGTTAGAAATCATAGGTCTCATCGGATTCCAAAGCTTTTTGTAACTCCCTGACCATTCCCAAAACCATTGCTGCTGGTTTCAGGTGCATGTTCACATCAAGTGTCACTCGATGAAAGACTTGCCTGAATCAGATGACGCAATTGCACAGTGGTGCAGAGATCAGTTTGTGGCTAAGGTAAATATTTAATTAGAGAGAAGGTTAAGAGAAAAGTTCATTTTTGACTTACTCTCTATTCTCGGCTCTGTCGTACAGGATGCACTATTAGACAAACACATAGCTGCAGACACTTTCCCTGGTCAGCAAGAACAGAACATTGGCCGTCCCATAAAGTCTCTTGCAGTGAGTCTCCCAAAACATTCTCTTGGATCCATCCATTCATAACCTCATAAAACTCACAAATCTCTTCATTTTTTTTGTCCAGGTGGTTCTATCATGGTCATGCCTACTGATTCTCGGAGCAATGAAGTTCTTACACTGGTCAAACCTCTTCTCTTCATGGAAAGGCATCGCGTTTTCGGCTCTTGGTTTAGGCATCATCACTCTCTGTATGCAGATCCTGATCCGCTCCTCACAGTCAGAGCGTTCTACCCCTGCCAAAGTCGTTCCAGCCAAGCCAAAGGAACATAACGACTCAGGATCATCCTCCCAAACAGAAGCGGAGAAGCAGAAGTAAAAAGAAGGATCTAGAAGATCAAAACACAAACAGGAAAAAGCTCGTCAGTTTTGTTATAAGAAACAAAAAAAACTCTCCCAAGTGAAATCTCTTGATTTATCATCAGCTCGTCTTGTTTATCTACTACCACTATTACTACTAGTACTATTTACTCAGCGTACTTCCTTGTGATTTTTCTTCTTCTTAAGTGCATAGGCATTGTATAACTTTCTATTATTAGAATTGTAACTTGGCATTGTTCTTTACACTTTCCTTTTCTATATTTTTTTTCTTTCTTAAAATCATGCTCAGTTTATTAGTACCACTACTACTATTACTCATGTCTAACTGGTCTTGCCGCGGCAAACGTTGCATTACTCCATGGTCTTTGGTATTTTACAACAATATCAGTAAACGCTAGTGAACGTTTTACGTTGTCCTAATCTATAAAAAAATTGCATCATGGCCCGGTGGTCAAAGTTTAAAGATTTTTACATTACATCTGAAATTCGATTTTCATAAAAAAAATCTCAATTTCTTGCAAATTATATGATAATAAAATATACAAAAGTCATTTGTTGTAGTTATGTGCTGTGGATGGAATATGTCCATATAAAATATGGTATATACAGAACGGTTTGTATATCTAAATATTATGGAAAGAGCTACATCGTGGAATCGTTGTTCGTGAAACGGTTCAATAGATGTTATATGCTGATGCTGTAACAAGTGTTATAAAAGTTATTCAACAGAGTATGTTATCACAAGAAAAATTCATGGACAAGATGTAACAAATGCTAGAAGAAAAAGTTAACTAAGAGGCATCTTAACTAATAAAGTTGGCTTTTTTATCTCTTTGGGGGGAAAAATGCCATGTGGCATTCTCCTTTTAATAATTAAAATATTTTTTTCAACTTCATTTAATGGGTTTTGGTGTTAATTGTGATTAGATGTTAGTTTATTTTTGTTGTTAACAATTTATTGCAATGATGTTTTAATTTTGGATTGGAATTTTAATTTATTATGAATTTTATGTCTTGATTTTTTAACATGGAAATCTGTTTTAACATGTTGTACATATAAAAGTCACTTATTTTAATAAATCATTAAGTCTAATAAATAAATAAAAGTTTAAAGTTTTACGTAAAATAAATACCATGAGTAAGTCCAAAGTTACAAATTCATCGGCAAATTTAAACCACTTTCGAAGAAGAAAGACTAAGAAAGTGGATATGACATCTCGGTGTTTCGTCAACGGCGGCAAAAAAGGAATCGAATAGAATATAAAAAACATCATTCTCGGGAGACAAAAAGAAAGAGAATAGTGAAACAGATCACAAGGAGCGTAGGTGGTAGAGAATGTGACTCCATCTCCAACATCGGAGGCTGTGGAGGATGAAGAGTTGATTTCGAGTTCAACAATGAAGAAAGTTGCTGCAACTAAGAACTATATCGAAAACCATTTACAACAAACGCTTGGTATGAGACACATAAAGGTTCATGCTTAGGCCAGAGAGGCCAAACACTAAGTATGATTTTGATTGAATTCACTCACCTATTTTGTGTGTTTATGGTTTTGGTGATAAGTCAATATAACAATGTGTCAAGGTTGCTGAGAAATAACATGTTAAACCTTCAAATTATTTCGATTATTATGAGAAGGTTCTTATAGATATTGTAACTAAAAAAAGTATTGTTTTGCATGCTGAATGATTCAATAAACTCTTTCTATAAACTGTTTGGTATTTTTATTATTTTTAATACTAATTCAATTTTTATTTCATGAACTCCTAGAATCAAAATGCATGGTTAATATTTTCAATGTTGTAAATAGAGCCTAACAAGCTCAAAAGGGTTTGAATGCTTCAAGGTTAAAAGATTAAACGTAGGATCTTTAGATATTGCTCTTTAGCATGAATTTTTCTGTAACTATGACACTCCAGCATGCTTTATATAGCTAAATTGTCCTACAACGTACTGTGTCACGTATACAAATTTTCTCAGATCTTTAACCCCAAGTATATAGTCATCTTAAATAACAACAAAGACAACATCCCGCGCGAAGCGCGGACCGACTCTAGTATACAAATGTAATTAACTCATTAGCTGAAGTTAATTACATGATTAAGACAAAGTTAACTAGTGGGCTTTTTCTTTTTGTCGGCAACAAGATTTCTATTAGAAATTTGGGCCGGAGACACACGCAGACAAAAATAAATAAAAAGAGTGATTTTTTAAATTAATAATTATGAGAATTATATACACACCATTTTTCTTCAACCTAAAACCCTTCAAGCCGTAATCGAAGGGAAAGAAAAAAAAACAAAACCTTGAAGCCAGGGTTCTTATCGCCGCCGCGCCATCTCCCGACCAAACTCCGGCGATAAAGTAATTGGAACTCTAATTGTCTCCGTTCTCTCAGAACTCAGTCGCTATGGCTCAAACCACCACAGAGGTTTGTTTTGTAGTTTTCGATTTCATGTTTCATAAGGTTTTGTCCTTTGAGTTTTCACTAATGTTTTGGTTTCTACAGGGAGCTTCCCAAGTGGTTAAATCCGTTAGGTTTAGCTTCATGACAGAGGAAGATGTCGAAAAGCACAGTGTTATGCAAGTTGTAAACCCCGTTTTACTTGATAACGTTTTGAGACCTGTCCCTGGTGGTCTCTATGATCCTCTTATGGGTCCAATGGAAGATAGATCAACGTAAGACTTCTCACTTTCTCTAAGGTCTTTTATATAAAGACTTGATTTTGTGTATTCCCTTTTGTCTTTGCTTGAACATGTTGGTTCATAATGGTAATTTAGTTAGAGACGAGATTATAGCTTCCACTCTTCATTTTGTTTGCTTAATCTAAGCTTTTACTTCTCGTTTCTTAATGCAGTTGTAAGACGTGTGATCAGCTCGGTTTTGATTGCTCAGGACATTGTGGGCGTATAAAGCTTGTCTGTCCTATCTACCACCCTTTGCTGTTCACTCACCTTTTCAATCTTTTGCAAAGGACTTGTTTCTTCTGTCATCACTTTATGGTTAAAAAGGAAGTGGTAAGTTACATATATGTATTATATGATGTAACAAGTTTGATAAGAGTTTGGCTCTGATTTGCGTTTTACTAAATTGCTTTCTCTTTGATTCATTTTAAGGTTGCAAGATGCGTCTCTCAGTTGAAACTCATCATGAAAGGTGATGTAGTTGCCGCTAAGCAGCTGTCTCTTAAACCCAGTAATTCATCTGAAGAGCGCGAAGATTCTAAACTCACTGGTTCAGATGAAGAATGTGAAGAAGATTCTGACATGGGAAAACAGAGATGGACATCTCTTCAGTTTGCTGAAGTCTCTGACGTCTTGAATCAGTTTCTTAGGTTGAAATCAAGAAAGTGTGAATCTTGCAAAGCAAAGCCTCCTAAACTAGAGAAGCCTACCTTCGGATGGGTTCGCTTGGTATGTCCTCTTCAAAGTTAATTTGATGTTTTGTTCTTCCCAGTTGATATCAGAAAGCTGTGATATTCCCATTAGTAACAATCTTTTCAAACAGGATGGTATGTCAGCGAGAGACATTGGAGCTAACGTAATGCGAGGGGTTAAGCTAAAGAAGTCCGCTAACAGTGGGGAAAGCTCTGACGAAGGTGAAGACAGTGGTATCAGTGGATTACAAGAAGTTGAAGATGGTGCTAGAAAGAAAAAAGGAAAATCTTCAAAAGCATCTAAAGACTATGGAGATCTCAAGAAGGCCTCTAAAAGAGACCTTTTACCGATTGAGGTTTGTTTCTAATATAATTTAACTTCACAATTAGGCATTACAAGAATTTTCCACATTTATAATGTTCTTTGCTGTTTTATTACATTTGTTTCAGGCCAAGGAAATCTTAGAAGGTTTGTGGGATAATGAGTATGAGTTTTGCTCCTTCATTGGTGATCTTTGGCAGAGTGGATCTGAAAAATCGGACTGTTCTATGTTCTTTATGGAGAGTGTTCTTGTGCCGCCTACTAAATTTAGAGCTCCAACAAAAGGAGGTGATAGCGTAAGTAACTTTTGGTTTTTTTTTTTGGGTTGTAATTGTTGGCATTGCCTCTGTGGGCTAACTTTCAGTTTTCTCTTAATTTTCCTTTTTCATTATGACTTCCCTATTAACTCATCTTTTTGCGTTTTTGTTTGTTACAGGTTATGGAACATCCTCAAACCGTAGGGCTAAACAATGTCTTGCAAGCCAACATGGCCCTTGAGAATGCCTTCACTAACAAATTAGATCGATCCAAGACATCTTCCAGATGGATGAGTCTTCAAGAATCAGTCAATGTCCTGTTTGATAGCAAGACTGCCTCAGGTTAGCTTCTAGCTCATTAGCTTGCTTTAGATGCATCTACTACGAAGAGTTATAGCAACTGGTTGCCACACTTGTCGACTGACTAGTATTATGGCTTCCTATCCGTTACAGTTAAAAGCCAGAGAGAGGGTACTGGTATATGTCAATTGCTGGAGAAGAAAGAGGGTCTGTTTCGGCAAAAAATGATGGGAAAGAGAGTGAATCATGCATGCAGATCTGTGATATCTCCAGATCCTTTTATCGCTGTCAATGACATTGGAATTCCTCCTTGCTTTGCTCTGAAATTGAGCTATCCTGAGGTATGTTGTCATATACCAGAAAATTGCACTTGTAATCTGCGCATAATTTTAGTTACTTGATTTGACCACTAATCTTTTGACTTTAAATCACACGCACGACTCTTTGATAGATGAAAGTTTGGTTTATTGATCTGAAGAGCCATATGTGAAGACAACTATCATCTTTGCTTGTAATACTTGTCAAAGTTGAAAACGTAGTCTCTTTCCACAACGGTTGCTTACAGACCCTCTTTGTGGAGATGGCTAGTGGCAACGCTTAAATGCACAAATATACATGTCCGAAATGTATTGTAACGTTATGTTTGTTTTTTCCGGTGCAGAGGGTGACTCCTTGGAATGTTGAAAAGTTGAGGCAGGCAATCATTAATGGTCCTGACATTCACCCGGGAGCAACATATTACTCTGACAACGTATCTACAATGAAGCTGCCTCCTAACAAAAAAGCACGAATAGCAATTGCAAGAAAGCTACTGTCCTCACGAGGAGTCACTACTGAACTTGGGAAAACTTGTGATGTCAACTTTGAAGGTAAAATTGTCTATCGACATATGCAAGATGGTGACGTCGTCCTTGTGAATCGTCAGGTGTGGACATATACTGTTGATTTTATTGATATTGCGTATCTAAATTGTTTTTCGAGTCTATTGAGTTGTCTTTGTTAAATGTATGTGTACTTACAAGTATTTATGTTGTCATGGCAGCCAACATTACATAAACCTAGTCTTATGGCTCACATTGTCCGTGTTCTCAAGGGGGAGAAAACACTTCGTCTCCATTATGCAAATTGCAGGTAGACTCCGAGGATATGCAATTTTCCATGTTTTTGTTGATCTTTCCATATGCATTTTGATGTACCTCAAGACTGATATGAAAACTACTTTGGTTTCAGTACATACAATGCAGATTTTGATGGGGATGAGATGAATGTGCATTTTCCACAAGATGAGATTTCACGAGCTGAGGCCTACAATATTGTTAATGCCAACAACCAATATGCCAGGCCTTCTAATGGTGATCCACTTCGAGCTTTAATTCAGGTTGTGCATCCAAGCTATTTCTTCAAACCCTTGTATTCATTTCACAAATTTAGTCTCATATTTATCGACCTTGTATTTTACTTTACAGGATCACATTGTTAGTTCGGTTTTACTTACTAAAGGGGACACCTTTTTGGACAAAGATGAATTCAATCAGCTTCTCTTCAGTTCCGGCGTGACTGACATGGTACTCGGTTCTTTTTCTGGACGATCTGGCAAGAAAGTCACACAATCAGCTTCTAATGCAGACCTGTTGATTGTCACGCCTGCCATTTTGAAACCAGTACCTCTTTGGACCGGAAAGCAGGTAATCATAACACTCACACTGATATCTGTTTGTTCTGTTTGTAATTTTGTTTGTTTTTCTAACCAAGGTGGTTTTCTGGTTATGCTCTAGGTCATCACGGCAGTGTTAAATGAGATAACCAAAGGTCATCCCCCATTCAGCGTAGAGAAATCTACAAAACTTCCGGTTGACTTCTTCAATTCTAGATCAAGAGAAGCAAAATCTAAAAGTGGAGAATCCAACAAAAAGACCAAGAAGCATGATTTTAATGAAGATAAACTGCTCATCAGAAAAAATGAATTTGTCCGGGGCGTGATTGACAAGGCTCAGTTTGCGGACTATGGGTTGGTTCATACAGTGCATGAGCTCTATGGTCCAACTGCCGCAGGAAACCTGCTTTCTGTTTTTAGTCGTCTCTTCACAGTCTTCCTTCAGGTTTGCTCTCATGAAGTTGATGGTTTGTTTTCATTTTGTTACAGAGGATTTATATCCTGAATTTTTGCTTAAACATCTTCCAGACTCAAGGTTTCACATGTGGAGTTGATGATCTTATTATTTTGAAAGATGTGGATGAAAAGAGGACAAACCAACTTCGCGAATGTGAAGGTGTTGGTGAAAAAGTACTCCGTAAGACCTTTGGCATTGATGTTAATGCTCAGATAGGTATGTATTTTCTGATGAGAGTATGTACGTGATTAATGTGTTCATGGTCGTTCGTTACATTGTATTGTATGAAGCATGGATATTTTAGTTTACCAAATAAGCTAATCACAGATTACTGTCTTTCCTGCAGATCCTGAGGACATGAAATCCAGAATTGAGCGAGTTCTGTATGAGGATGGCGAACTTGCTTTGGCATCTTTGGACAGGAGCGTCGTAAGTGAGCTCAACCAATGTTCAGGCAAGGGGGTGATGAACGATTTGCTCTCTGATGGGTTGTTGAAAACACCTGGAACGAATTGTATCTCTCTGATGACAATATCTGGGGCTAAGGGTAGTAAGGTGAGCCTTTTCTTCAGTATGCTCATGGTTGTTCGTTCTTATATTTGCTCTTTCAATGGAGCCTTTATTGCTGCAAGTAATTTTCATCAGTTCTTTCTCATGTTATCGACGTTGTGCAGGTTAACTTCCAGCAAATTTCTTCTCACCTTGGCCAGCAAGATTTAGAAGGAAAAAGAGTTCCCCGAATGGTTTCAGGGAAGACATTACCTTGCTTCCACCCATGGGATTGGTCACCTAGAGCTGGAGGTTTTATTAGTGACAGATTCCTCAGCGGTCTTCGCCCCCAAGAATACTACTTTCATTGTATGGCTGGACGAGAAGGGTAAGTAGTATAAAACTTATATTCTTTGGACTTATTTTAGTGGTTCTTGTGTTGCATTCCCTGTGATATTTCTGTTAAGAGTCTTTGCCATCTTTGTTCTGGCGGCGCATTGTAATCACTTTAAAGACATTCTGGTTTACAGGTTAGTTGACACTGCAGTGAAGACATCACGTAGTGGGTATCTGCAGAGATGTTTGATGAAAAATCTTGAGAGCCTGAAAGTCAACTATGATTGCACAGTACGGGATGCTGATGGGTCCATCATTCAGTTCCAATATGGTGAAGATGGCGTGGATGTTCATCGGTCTAGCTTCATTGAAAAGTTCAAAGAAATGACAATAGTAAGCTTTCCTTTCCAAACGGTTTAGCCTTTTCCTTATCTGTATTTGCTTTTCGGAAACTTATGCTGTTGTTTAACTTTTCAGAATCAAGATATGTTCCTTCAAAGATGTAGCGAAGACATGCTGTCTGGATCCAGTAGTTACATAACTGATCTTCCTATTACTCTTAAGAAGGGAGCTGAGAAGTTTGTAGAGGCGATGCCTATGAAAGAACGTATTGCTTCTAAAATGGTGAGACAGGAAGATCTCCTGAAGCTGGTGAAGTCAAAATTCTTTGCAAGTCTCGCTCAGCCAGGGGAGCCTGTAGGTGTACTTGCTGCACAATCTGTAGGAGAGCCATCAACACAGATGACGTGAGCTAATTTTGCCTTCGCTTTTGAATACTTTAAATGAAACATTTGCTTATAAAACATTTTAAAATTAATTTATAGGTTGAATACTTTCCATCTTGCTGGACGTGGAGAGATGAATGTGACACTCGGAATCCCACGTTTACAAGAGATCTTGATGACTGCTGCGGCAGACATTAAGACACCCATCATGACTTGCCCGTTGCTGAAGGGCAAAACAAAGTAAGCTGCTTTAGTTACGGTCACTTGATAGGGGTAGCTTCTCTTAGAAAGTATTTAGGATTGTAATATGTAATTGATTTTTTTTTTGGCTTATCATTTGTGCAGGGATGATGCAAGTCAAATTACTGATAAATTGAGGAAGATTACGGTAGCAGATATTATAAAGAGTATAGAAGTGTCCGTTATACCATTTGCAGTTCATGGGGGTGAAGTTTGTAGTATCCACAAGCTTAAGATAAATCTGTATAAGCCAGAGCATTATCCAAAGCACACAGATATTACTGAAGAAGACTGGGAAGAGACAATGACTGTTACGTTTTTGAGGAAGCTGGAAGACGCTATAGAGACTCACATGAAGATGCTCCTTAGAATCAGAGGCATAAAGGTTGAGAAAGACAGCGGTCCAAAATCCGGAAATGAAACGGATAACGATGATTCCGAGAGTGGAAAGAAGACCGGAGGTGGTGATGACGATGATGATGATGAGGGAGAGGATGCAGAGGCTGATGATCTTGGTGCAGATGCGCAGAAAGAGAAGCAGGAAGCGAGGGATGAGCAGGATTACGAGGAGAGTGATGACGATGAGAAGAATGAACCATCTTCAGTTAGTGGAGTAGTTGACCCTGAGACGGATGATGATGATGAGGATGAGAACGCAGAAGTTAGCAAGGAAGACAAGGAAGATGCTGTTGAAGCGAAGAAAGAAGTAAAGAAGAATGTTCAAGAAGGTAGTAAAAAGAAGAGACAGAGATTTGTCAGTGGTGAAAAAGACAGACATATCTTTGCTGAAGGCAAAGGAAAGACATTTGAGGTCCATTTCAAGTTTCATAAAAACGAGCCTCATATATTACTTGCTCAGGTAAGCTTATATAACCCTTATGACTCTGGCTAAGCTCTCATTCTAATTGTATACTATTTTCTTACACGCAGGTTGCTCAGAAAACAGCGCAGAAAGTTTACATCCAGAACCTTGGAAAGATCGAACGGTGCACGGTGGCTAACTGTGGTGATCCTCAGGTGATATACTACGGAGACAATCCAAAGGAGAGAGCAGAGATCTCCAACGAAGAAAAGAAAGCCTCACCAGCTCTCCACGCGTCAGGAGTCGATTTCGCCGGTCTCTGGGAGTTTCAAGATAAGCTCGACGTCAGGTACTTGTACAGCAACAGCATTCACGACATGCTCAACACTTTTGGAGTCGAAGCAGCCAGAGAGACGATAATCAGGGAGATAAACCACGTTTTCAAATCTTACGGTATCTCCGTTAGCATCAGACACTTGAACCTCATCGCGGATTACATGACGTTCTCTGGTGGATACCGTCCGATGAGCCGTATGGGAGGAATCGCGGAATCAACTTCTCCTTTCTGCAGGATGACTTTTGAGACGGCAACTAAGTTCATTGTCCAAGCGGCTACTTTTGGAGAAGTGGACAGGCTTGAAACTCCCTCGGCTAGAATATGTCTTGGCTTGCCCGCTCTCACGGGAACGGGTTGCTTCGACTTGTTGCAGAGAATGGATCTCTGAGATGGAAACCATCGACACTTTTTTGAGTTTTGCTTCTGTCTTGTCATTGATGGTATCTGCCGACAATGGAGGAAACGTTTGGAAGGCAAGCAGCTGCATCTTTAGTGACTTTTTTTTGATATTTGATTTGATGTTTGTTTACTGACGGTATTGCATTAGGCTACTTTTATTTGTATTTCTACCTTATTTATGTTTGGTACCATTTTATTTTCTCAAGTTGTTTGGTATCATTTAAATTGAAAAATGAAGTGTATAATTAGTCAGTCGATAGCAAAACGAACTAACATATAAATAGAACATCAGAACATGTCATTAGGCAACCACCTAATATATGAATTTGCAGACCATATTCAATTTGTATAGATTTTGATTATATTTTCATGGTTTTTATTTTTATTAGTTTCTTAAATTCAAACATTATCTTGTCTACAATATCAATTGTGTCAAAGTTTGAGTACTATATAACTTGAACCAAAGTGATGAGATAGTAAGGTCATATACATAGGAGAAACATGAAAATTTCTTTCTATGGTTTTTAAGAATTGTTCATTTAAACATTTTAACTTCCACACATTCGCTGATTTGAGACAAAACACAAAGCACGAAGAGTGGAGACACATGAGGATGTGGTTGACTCTTGAGGTTTGCCCCTCGTGCTGTCTCGAAAGTCTCCCCTCGTGAATTTGGTCAATCGTGTCCTGACATCTCTTTTATTTGCGTACTCTCCATAGCCTCTTTTATAAAATTATTAAAATTTATTATTTCCTTCTTCACTGATTGTTTCTACTTGTTTTCTATCAATTTTATTTACAATTCTTTGTTTTACATATAAAAATATTTAAAAGTTAGTTGATCTAGCATTAGATGTGTTTCATTCCACTCATATCGATGTCCTTTCCATCGCCATGTTTCACTAACATTTTCCTTTTCTTTCCCAAACCCGAGACTCATAGTTCTTTTACCATGTTCCCCTTCATTTTACCATTTTACTTTTACTAGTTTCTTATATGTATAATTCCAATTTCGGGGGTTAGTATGTTCATTTGTGGTTTACGATCATCCCTAGCTCATTAATTAATCAATTGTTTTATATTAAGTACGCTTCGATAATTACTTTATTACTGTCTTCTATGATGATCTGATTTGTTAGTTTTTATGCATATATATTGCCTTCTCGCTTCGTTAAACTCCAGTGGTCATAACGAGGATTTTCATCTTTGAACCGAGTTTCTTGGATTTTGAGTAATCGTTGTTTAGTTTAGCACCGCATGAATTGTCGAAAATATGAATTTTGAAAAAGGTGTTGTGTACTACAAAAGAAAAAGTTTTCGAAAGTAAAGTTTTGAAGAATTTGGAAAACAAAAGGCAGAAAAAGAGATAAAGAGTTTCTATTTGCTTAGAAGAATTTGTAAATAAAGTCAAGTTCTATGTTCAGAAAAAAAAAAACTAACGAAATAATTTTGTAAGATAATGGGATACATTATGAAAGTATGCCAACATGTGTATATGAAATATTTGTATATGAAATGTATGCGATACATGTGTATATGAGCCTGCGGTGTGTCAAAATTGTTGTTATTACAGATTGTATAGTAAAGGTGTAAACTCATACGGATAATGAACGTAGCTCCATAACTAGCTTGGCGTTGAGAATCCAAGGGAACGGTGTATCGAAAGAGTTTTTATGAATTTGTGAATAGTATATTACTATATTTATTTATTTTAGATTCCTGGCTTGAATCTAGAGATTGAATTGGAAGAACTTTGTCTCTCTGTCTATCATCATGTACAGTCGTCTATTTCGTTTTTGATTGTTAAAACCAAAAACTAGTTCCAACTTCCATGATAACCTACATTTATGTTAATCTGGAAACAATGGGCCAAAACTCATATATACACGTCGGAAACACTATCCCCTTCCATGCAAAAATGCAAAGTATTTACTCTGTGCTTATGCATGGCATGATCCTCTTATATCCGTTGCTCTCGAGGTTAAACTACTCTCCATCGACCTAAGCAATTCGACAAGATAACAATAAATGACATAGAATCTTATATTATATGATGTCTTAAAGAGTTTTTGATTAATATGGAACGGAATAATGCATGACCAAAACAAAACTTTAAAATATACGGAACTTCTACATGAATAATTGGAGTAGTTGATTTAGATTCTTAGAAATTCTTTCCTTTTGTTAATGTTTGGACTTCATTGTAGCATTTCTTTCTTGCTTTCTTGAGTTTCACTAATTTTCTCGTATGTGTACCCACCAAACAAGAAAAGTTAGTCTAAAGATTTTATTTAAACTTTATTTGAATACTGCACTCATTTTTTCCTCCTTTTCTTGATTATTCACCCTTTTGCTTTAAAGGAAAAGAGAAAGTTATAGCTGCGTTGTTTTTAGATATAGAAATACGATTCTAAAAAATAATATGATAGCTTAAATCATCAAATACGCTCCTATCTATCATAACAAATCATGAGAATTGTTTAGCAAAAAAAAAAAAAAAATCATGAGAATAATTGGTAGACTGCCATGAGTATTTTGTGTATCCGATCGTGTAATGTATATAAGAATAATAATAACAATATCAAAACTCAGCAGGTAATATACACATTAGGTGAAGCCTAGAGTTTGTGGTACACTTCCTTTAAATTTGAGTTGTCCAAAAAAATGTAGTAGCTTACTATATTTCTCTTCCACAATGTCCCCACCAACATATTATATATTATCTATATTAATCGGGACAATTGTGTTAGGGTGTAGATTTATAATGGAAAGAGTCGTGCAGAAACATAACATGTAGAACGAATAGACAAATACATAGCCAAGACAGCGAAGAAAAAAACGGAACATACGAACTAACAATGATGAAAATAGACTAACTAAAAAATTTCTACTGAAGTTCTAACTAATCAATTTTATTTTAAGGAAAAGTTAATTGAAACTATATAGTTACTATTCGTTTTAATAGTGATTCTTCTAATATTTTTTTTTTTAGAAAATAAAGCTTTAGAGTTAAATTATAGTGCACGATCGTATTAATCATATAGTAAACAGAATTTTAACATCTGGATCTTGAATCCGACTCTCATAACACAGTTTTGAGAAAGAATATGAAATGACATGCACAATTTGTAGTAGTTCACCTTAATTAGGAGAACTATATCCACCGAACAAATTTCACACAAGAAAACTTAATAATTATAACTTTTTTACGATCTAAAAGAAACAAAAATAGAAAAGACAAACAAAGGGAAAACTCTAAGGCAAGGAGAACAAGTTTGGAATATACATACCGATCAGCATCCATTCTCGTCACCATGTCTTTACGGCGGACCCAAGGATTAAGCTCCATAACACCCAAAAGACCTTTTACAAAAATTTAATATTTTTACTGCATTTAGACCCCAATATATCATTTGTCTACATATATATTTACTGCGGTTCTGCCATTTCAACCTCAGCAAGCAGAATCACTATTTAAACATTTAGTCGTAGCATCAATAGAACTGTTTCAAATAAGAAACATCACATGCAATTTAAATGTTCTATATAGAATTAATGATGTGATGACCCAGCATCTGATATTAACTTTTAACATATATGTACACAAAACGTCACATCCAAAATAAAATCTAAGCACAAAGAGGGGCACAGAACCATGGTGATGGTATCTCTCTTATTCTCTATATATAAATATGATTATATGTATGTATGTGTATAAAACACACATAAAAGATTAAAGTAGTCAATAGAAACACATACAACTAGTCACAAGGTGTGGCTTGGGAGGGCCCAACCTCTTGTAGAAGGCCCTGAGTCATATTGTGTTGAAATTTTACTCAATGTGAGTTTTACCTACTAAGACTCATAATTGTCAATTCTTAAGAATGTTTCCCTATTTACATACTAAATTATCCATTATTATTATATATGTATATATGCTCTAAAATTAGGTATTTCCCATGATCATTTCATTTATATAAATGGTTACCTTCAAGTATTGATTTTATATTATTTATTTTCTTCATCTATTATTTGCCTTTAATTAGTCATTAAAAGTAAGTATTGGTCAACTAGCTGACATGAGTATGATTGATAACCACTTAACTGAAGCACTTGGAAAAAAGTTGGTTAAGAATGGTAAAAAGAAGGCAATTAGGTTAAATAGATGGTTACTGGTGAAAATAGTACTCATGATTATATCCTACATATATTGCCAAAAAAACAACATTTCAATCGCAACAGTGAACATGAAATGTTCGTCGTGAACATGTGGTCCGTTTTGTGCATAAATAATGTCATGATGGATATATAAAACCAATATTATGTGAATATGGTACCACTAAAAAACTAGTTTGATAAACATTATTATATGCATATTTGTGAAAAGTGACAGTTTAGTTCACTAAAATCTAATGCATTTATAAAATTAACTACGAACATTATAAAACCTTCAAAGTATGCAATTCATGAATTTAATTTAATTTTGTCCAGAACATCATGGCCCAATGGTAAGGACGGGCTATTTCCTGCACTCAGGTTGTGAGTTTAAACCCTACTGAAAGGAACTAAGTCATGATTTCTGGACACCAACACGGATATAGACCTATGCTTTAGGGCCCATTTGCATATCCGGAGAGAGGGTCTATCCGTGGGCTGCACCTCCCCTTATGGATTAGTCTGGGCCCTTCCATAGGCCCGGGATACCCCCAGGTTAATCAAAAAAAAAAAAAATTCATGAATTTAAACAATACTACCAGATTCACAAATCTCTAATAACTAGCATATGTATATACTAATGCTTTGAAATAAAGCTCACATAATTTCCTAATTAATATTGAGCAACATATTATACATGAATATATATATTTTACTATGATTATTCTACTTTGGCTGTTAATATATAAAGGAGGAGATTTTTGACTTCAAAATAAAAACATCTACGAGTTATAGCTTTATTTTTTAATAATTTACAAATTGCTTTTTCAAAAATTTATAAATTTTAAAATATAAAATATATAAAAATTTTATATAAGAACAAGTTCAACAATACAAACAGAAATACATTTTAATAAATATATACTAGTAAAGAAATTTTATATTTATATCCATATATAAATTATAAAAACAGATGACTTACATAATGATTACCTTTATTATTATCTCTATTTAGAAAAATACCTATGTATTTTTGTGGAATTAAATGCCCAATAAAATGAAACCCTTTTAAATTGTTTCATTGCCATATGTTTAAGCTTGGTTCTATATATCTTTGAGATCGGATATCCGCTTTCCATTTTAGAATAGGATCTTGAACTAAAAGTTTATGGAAGTTCTCAAAATTTCATTTTTGAAACAATTTTTCTAAAAGTATGTCAGAAGCTTACGCTTCAATTTTGGAATCTCGCTTCTACTTATAAAATTTAATATTATAAATAAAAAAAATTATTTTTTATTTTATATAAAATCTAAAATTAATAATATCAAAATAGAGAGAACAAAGAATATGTATATATTAAAATTAACACTGAAAATTATCTTTGTGCACAATAGTTTTTGCACAAAAATCTTGCATATATTGTGAGATATTAAAAATAATCAATTTTATTAATTGGGTAAATCTTTTTTATAAACTTAATCTGTTAGTATTTTCACCATTATAATATGAAGTCAGTTGAATAAATTATTAAAATGAATTAGTGATTTTTTTATTTTAGTTGAATTACCTATATTTTTAGTCACAAATTTTATCAAAATAAATTTTATATTTTGAATATTTTTTTTAGCAACTCATAATAGATTAATGAGAAAAGAAAGATCAGAGTTGGGCTGAGCCGAGAGCTGACAGTTTGTTACATAAAGAGTTTTTGGCCCAAAGGTCTGCTGGCCCATTCAAAGCTCTTGAAACAAAAGAAGCGTGAAAAGAGGAAAAGGAAGAGGCGATAAGCGATTCAATGTCTGAAAGCACTCCATAGAGTTCCACAGATCGTTGATTCGAAGTGATGGACTGAATTAGTCCCTTGCAATCTGATCGGAGCCAGATGATGTTGATGTCTAGCGTCACCGCGTGACCTAGAGCTTCCCGGATCGCTAGCGCTTCTGCCATAAGAGCCGACGAGACGTGTTGTTGGTAGCAGCATCCTCGATTGATCTCCCTTTCTTCCCCATCCGTGAAAATCCATGCAATCCCCGCCTCTCTTGAATCCTTGTTCCAAGCCGCGTCGGTGTGACATTTGATTGTTGTCGAAGAAGAGAGGTGAATCGGTAGCTGTGGGGGGTGGGCTCTCTGTTGATGTCCAAGTGAGGTCTGTGCTTTCTCCCATTCGCTTATAAAGCTGACAGCTTTACTGAGGATTTCTTGCGGTGTGAACTGTTTGTTCTCAAATATGAGGCGGTTTCGGTTTGTCCACAATCCCCAACAAATCCAAGGGAAGAGATTCGTGACGGTTCCAATCGGCGGTAGAGTTATCTTCAGTCGTGATGCTTGCAGCGTTTCTTTGAAGGAGAAGCAGGTTCGAGGATCGAGGGGTACAGACCAAGGGCACAAGTCCCAGACCTTTACCGCTGTTTCACATTGGAAGAGAATGTGTTCGATAGTTTCCTCTGCTCCACATTTGACACAGGTGGTATGTCCTAATAACCCTCTTTTCCTTAGGTTTTCCCCTGTAGGTAGGTTATTCAGAGCACAGCGCCATAGGAAAAGCTTGATTTTAGGAAGTAGGTTGGGTGTCCATATGTATTTCTGCCAATTCCATGTGTTTCCATCCAAGAGTAGAGTAGTCGATTGGATCTTTTCCTGTTGTGTGGAGTAGTAACCAGATTTAACTGAGTAGACTCCTGATTGCTGCTTTGTCCAGATGTAGGTGTCGGTAATCCCCCTAGTGCTTGGCCGGATGGAGTAGATGTGCTCTGCTAACTCCGGAAGGAGTCGTTCAACAAGGGCTTTATTCCACTCCTTTGTCTCTCGTGATAGGAGGTCTGCGACCATTAGATCCTGGTCTTGAGGGAGGACAGGACCTGCTGGCATTATATCTTGAGCTGGGCAGATCCAAGAGTCCATCCAGATCTTTGTAGACTCGCCATTTCCCACCACCTTTCCCAAGTGTTTGATAAGAAGGTCTCTACCAAGAAGGATGCTCTTCCAACCGTGTGAAGCGTTCTGTGGTTTTGTGACTTTAAGGAAGGAGTTCTTATGACAGTACTTTCCAAGAAGCGTTCTCGCCAGTAAGCAGTCAGGTTTGGTGATGATTCTCCATCCCACTTTTGCAAGTAGAGCCTGGTTGAAGGCTTGTATGTCCCTGAATCCTAGCCCTCCCAGCTGCTTAGGTAAGGTTAGTTTGTCCCACGCTGTCCAACAGATTTTTCTTTCCCCTTCTTTTGAGTTCCACATGAATTTTGTTAATTCTGATTGGATTCTCTTGCAGAGTCCCACAGGTAGCTTCAAAGCACGTCATAGCAAAGGAGGGAATAGGTGATAATACTGATTGCAGCATTGTGGTCCTGCCCGCTGTGGAGAGTTGTCGGGATGACCAGCTTACAGCCTTCTGGTGGATCCTGTCCACAATGGAAGCAAAGAGGTCTCTTTTCTTCCTACCGAAATGCTCAGGTAAGCCAAGGTACTTCCCCACTCCTCCTTCTTTCTCAATCCCTAGCTGCGCTTTGACTCGTTGTCTTATCTCTTGTGGTGTTTTTGCAGAGAAAGAGATTGAAGATTTTGCAGAGTTGATCATCTGCCCCGATGCTTGCTCGTAGCTATGGAGGATGGTGAGTAAGGAGGTGCAGCACTGTGGGTCCGTCTTTGTGAAGAACATGGTGTCATCTGCGAATAAAAGGTGATTGATATTTGGACTATTCCTTGCCACTTTCAATCCCGCTAACGTCCCTCTTTCTTGTGCTCTTTTGCAGAGGCCCGAGAGTGCTTCCCCGCACAGGATGAAGAGATATGGAGAGAGAAGATCACCCTGTCGAATACCCCTCTGAGGGTGGACGTTGCCCACTACTCCATCGTTCACCAGAAAGGAGTAAGTTACTGTTGTTATACACTCCATCATCCAGTGAATAAATAGGTGGTGAAACCCCATTCTTTCGAGAACTGCTCTAACAAAAGACCATTCTAATCTGTCATAAGCTTTGCTTATGTCTGTTTTCACAGCCATAGAGCAGTGGATGGTGGCACCCGAGTTCTTGAGATAGTGAAGCATTTCGTGAGTTATCAGTACATTGTCCGAAATGGCTCTACCAGGTACGAAAGCCGATTGGTTCTCCGAAATAACTTCCTGTAGCACCGGTTTTAGGCGTAGCGACAGAATCTTTGAGATGACCTTATAATAGATGTTACATAAGGCAATAGGTCTGTAGTCTGACACCGCTTTAGGGCTTGAGATTTTAGGAATTAACCTGATGTGAGTCTCGTTGATTGAGAAGGGAAGAACTCCATTTGAGAGGAATTCTTGTATTTCCTTTGTTATCGCAGGTCCCACTGTGTCCCAGTTGGTTTGGAAAAAAATTGCTGAGAAGCCATCGGGACCCGGAGCCTTGTCAGGGTGAATGGAGAACATCGCCTCTTTTACCTCTCTAACCGTCGAAGTTGCCGTGAGATGTTCGTTGGTCTCCGCAGAGATGCAGGAAGATAAAGCTTGGTTAACCAAATCCACTGCCGGAGGGTTTGAAGATATAGCTGTAATAGTTGGAGATCACAGCAGCAATCTGCTCTTCTTCAAAGACTGGAGTGCCTGCTGCATTCTCGATCACTGTCAGCCTGTTGCGGGCTCGTCTAGCCTTCGTCGAAGCATGAAAATATGTTGTGTTCTTGTCTTCCAAGGCCAGCCAAGTTTGACGACTTCGTTGCTTCCAGTATTTCTCCTCGGCTTTGGAGGCATGGAGGAGTCCTCTATTAAGCTCTGAGATGTAGCAGTCATCAGCAGTCGGGTCAGCCATGGCTTTGTCGAGATTTGTCTTCATCTCAGTAATCTTTTTTTGGCTGTTGACATAGTGCTCTCTACTCCAGCTGGAGATGGCTTTTCTACAGCGCCCAATTCTCTCAGATATTGTAAGGTAATGTGTTTCCTTCCACACCTTATCTATGAGTTGTTTGATCTCAGTGTTGTCTCTCAGTCTGCGGTCATATCTAAACAGCTTCCCCTGTTTTTTCTTCTTTGTGTCAAAGGTGGATATAATGGGACGGTGGTCTGAGCCTTCGAACTTCAAGTAGTGCGCTCTGCCATTGGGGAAGATCTCTGACCAAGTACTGTTCGCCATAGCTCGATCGAGACGACAATGTACTAGGTGAGTATGACGTTTTCCTCTCCAAGAAAGATAATTACTGGTGTGTCTGATGTCGAAAAGATCACAGGTGGACAAGAAGGATCTAAAGTTTGAAAAGGAGCTCTCTGGTCGTTCCTTACCCCCCGATTTCTCTGAATTTTTTGTTATTTCGTTGAAGTCTCCCGGTACAAGCCTCCCCATCTCTTGTGTTTGCTATGGAGGTTAGCATATTCCACACTTCTAGTCTTTTTGGTATCTTCGGTGTTCCATAGACAAAAGTACTATAGAAAGTGAGGTTTTTGTATGCTATCTTCGTATCTATATGGTTCTGACTCGAAGATAAAACTTGCAGGTTCAGATCTTTCCTCCAGAACAGAGCTAGGCCCCCTGCTCCATGACCATGCGCTGACACCAGAAAGTGAGAATCAAAGTTAAGTTCTTCAGTTTCTTTTAGTACGAAGTCATCTGGATTCTTTGTTTCTTGGAAAAAAATAATGTCTGGAGAATTTTTTTTTTGCAGGTCTTTGAATCTCTGGACTGTCTGTGGGTTCCCCAATCCACAACAGTTCCAACTCCAGTTTATATTTTTAATATATATATATATATATATATATATATGTATATATACACGTTTTCAACATACATATACAGTTTTAACACTTATTCACTTCATAAAATTTTTTAAAAAATTGTTTTTGTTTTTTCGTACGTTTTTTAAATAGTATTTTTTAAGTCGTACGTTTCACTTGTATATATCCGCTCTGATCCTATGGAACATAGAGTAAACACACACAATTCCACACAACCAAAACCAAAGAAAACAATCACCGACTTTAAAAAATAGTTCTCTTCCACAATTTTCTTCGACCAATATTTCATTCTTCCTTGGTTCATCGATTTGCGATTGTTTAATTTTATATATAGAAAGATATTGGGTAAAGAACTGAAGAAGAAAGACAAGGAACAGTGCGGCAGGATCTGCGGTGGGGATTTGGACATTCAATGATCTTTACCGTTTGAGGGAAAGCCGACCATTGATGCGCACACCAATGCAATTGCTTCCCCTTTTTTCTTACAAAATTTCTTTAAGCTAATAACTTCTATAGTATTGACCCAAAAAAACTTCTATAATAATATTGAATAAGACTATGTGATAACATAAGCAGAAGTATTTATTTACTCCATACAATACTTTTGGTTTTATGATTAGTCATGCACGTAGTATAACAATATGCAGTCACGATCCCAAAAGCTTAATTATCGTGAATATATTTCAGTTTTCTCCAGGGTCCTCCTACTTGATTAGCAATCTTTATTTATTGTTGAATTCTCATGTATGTGTTTTAATTTTATTATAGTTTAAAAACTCATGACGAGGACGGCATCTATTATATATGAATCTAAATTCTAAAAAAAATCCCAAAACTAGCAAAATCATGGGATAATGCTTCAATTTTAGCACAAAACTCACAAGTTCTTAAACTTTATGTCTTTTGTCGGTTGGACAAATAAAACTCAGTCCACATAGCCAACCAACCCTACAATGCAAGGCAATGCAATCTAGTGAAATCGAATTCCGATGAAGTGATTAAAGAGATGGAACATTTTATTACTTTTTTTTTTTGAGAAAGGGCTTAACATTTTATTACTTGAGTACAAACATTTTCTGATTCTTAAATTTATGTTATAAATATATTTAAAGATAAGTGATAAATATATATACTATTCAATTATTAATTTATACTACTCATATAATTGATAATTTTTAATTAATATTTTTGAGATTTGACACATTTTAAATATTAAAACCTATCATTTCGTAATTGACAAATAGTGTCATTATTTCTTATGACATTATTTTTTGTAGATTATACCATATAGGTTTAAATTTGTAAAATGTTTTAATCAATCATATTTTTGACAAAAATCATTACTATTAGTGAATAAAATTTTTGGTATCGTGTATCCTTTTTCTCTCTTGTAAAAGTGTTCACTATAATGATAAGTCTTTTAAAACTAAAGGGCGTTTTAAGCCAGAATTTTCTCTTAAATTTCAATGTAATATATTCGTTCATCTATAAAAACCAATTCCTTAAATTTATCCTCTTTAAAACTATTATTAAAAATCTCAAACTCAAAAATGGCCTTGCCTTTGTTGTTGTTGTTGTGGTTGTTGTTGATAAAAGGCGTTTAAGATAAGAAAAATTGTTTGGGATGGGAGCCAATTTCCAAAAAGCAGTGACATTATCTTTGTATGATGTATCTGACCCTCATGTGCTTTATTGTATTTTCATTTTCCTAGTGTTGTCTTTATGTTCTTTCTTATGTACATATAATTCTGTTTTACTCATACTTGATATAATTAAGTAAACAATATTACATATATACAACCAATTTATTAATATCGAGTAACTTTTGTTTTGTCATAATTGGCTAAAGATCACTGTCTTTGGTGCATGTTTTTGTTTGGGTCACCTTCAACTTAGCTAGCCCTAAACCTCAAGGCTCTGTTCATATTATCTTTAGTCAAATTTTAACGTAGTTTTTTTTGTAAAACAAATTTTAACGTAGTTTGTATGAAACCGCATTTATAGTTTTGAGTATATAATCCATAGATGTGCAATACTTTGTACGTACTTGCACAGTTTTAGTATGGTAATTTTGGTAATATAAAAATTATTTTGTTTACTATACAATGAATATATATAGTTCTTAACTAAATTAGATATACAGTTATAAATAAATAATCATCTATAGTTATTAATTAAATTAGATATATAACCATAAATAAATAATACCCTTTTAACTATAAATAAATAAATATAAAAAGTTTGGAGTCTTCGTCTTAGAGTCTGACTGGTGTAACTGTAGTGGTTGCAGGTATGGTTTCGGGAGTTTGTGGATGTGGGTAGTTACAGTTTTAAGCATTTTTTAGAGATTTATACGACTGGTGTAGTGGTTAAAAATTAGTGCGTTTGTGAGACTCTCACGACTGATTAACTACCAAATGCAACATATATTAAATAATAAATTAATAATATTTTTTATATAATTATAAAGTATTAAAAATCATAATATTATAATAAATATATAAATTATATTTATAAAATCATACTATTAAACTTTTTAAAATTATAGAAAATATTTTTTAAAGGTTTCTAATATAAATTAAAATATAATATGCATATCGTTTTCTGTGATTTTTTCAAAACGCCAACAATCACTACTAAATAAAAAAACTGCGTTTGTGGGTGATAACGAATCATACCCTTAGTCTAAAAGACTACGATACAAACAATTGTATCTAGACATAGTATTACACATTCTTTTTTTGTAAATCATATTTTCAAAAACATAATATATATTAATGAGAAAACATTATTCCTCATTATATATTATATATTATTAAATTACACATATCATCTTTAAATCTATTCCAAACAAATACTATATTTTGAAAAGAAAAACAAACGATAAAAATATTAAAAAAATTATACTGTGATTCAAAACAAAAATAGTGGTAGTTTTTTTTCAAATCAGTTTTGAATCAATAAAGATCACGAATCAAAATCTAGATACATTCATTAAAACCAAGGTATTAGACATATTCAAATTGGATTAAGATCAAACGTTCAAATTTCTACATTTTAAATGTCAAATGTAGACTTTTTATTTAATATAGTGAATATTAACACAAACCTCCAGTTAAAAGAAATTGTCTAAAAGCGGTAGTTCAAGACTAAAATTGACACAATAGTTTTCTACAAATAATAAGGACCTACATATCTGAATGAAATAATTACTGTGTAGACTAATATACATTCGTATTTGACCTGCTCTTTTAGTTTTGTTTTTCTTTGTTTTTGGGTTAAAGTCTGAATTTTCTAGTTTTCACTCAGGTTGCACCAAAAATAAAATCACTCCACATTAAATAATCTCTCTCTCTCTCTCTCTCTCTCTCTCTCTCTCTCTCTCTCTCTCTCTCTCTCTCTCTCTCTCTCTCTCTCTCTCTCCGTGGAAAAGGACCCCTCTCTCTCCCCATCCCATCACAATCTACATCTTCATCTCCATCCTTGTGTCTTCTTGTATAAAGATAATCCCACAAGAGTGAAAACTATTCCCCCTCTTTTTTTCTCTTCACCATGACTGATCCTTATTCCAATTTCTTCACAGGCTGGTTCAAGTCCAATCCCTTTCACCATTACCCTAATTCCTCAACTAACCCTTCTCCTCCTCCTCCTCCCTCTTCTTTCTTCTTCCCTCACTCCGGCAACCTCCACCGTCCACCGCCAGAACCAACTCCTCCTCCTTCCCCTCCTCTCCGTGAAGCCCTCCCTCTCCTCAGCCTCAGCCCCGCCAACAAACAACAACACCACCATGACCATCAAATTCAAGAACTACCTTCAATCTCCATGGATGTTGACTACGATCATGATCATCACCATCAAGATAATCATAACCTCGATGACCATGACCATGACGTCACCGTTGCTCTTCACATAGGCCTTCCGAGCCCTAGTCCTCAAGAGATGGCCTCTTTGCTCATGATGTCTTCCTCCTCCTCTTCCTCCAGGCCCACTTCTCATCATCTTGAAGATATGAACGACAAGAAAGATCTCGACAACGACTACCATCATGGTGGCGCCGGAGGAGGAGAAGATGACGATGAAGATTCAGTCGGTGGAGACGGCGGATGTAGAATAAGCAGACTCAACAAGGGTCAATATTGGATCCCTACACCTTCTCAGATTCTCATTGGCCCTACTCAGTTCTCTTGTCCTGTTTGCTTCAAAACCTTCAACAGATATAACAACATGCAGGTTCTTAAATCTAAACTCGCTCTAATCTATTTCTATATATGTATGTTAACATATGCATATGTTTTGAAATATTCGTTTTCTTTCTTCATTTTCTGACTAAAACCAAAAGGTAAAAACCAAAGAAATTTTGTTTGCTCACTAAGTTTCCTCGAAAAGACAAAAAAATAGTCTTCACCTTTAATCTGTGCACGTATATGTATACTGTTTTCAAATCTATTAAATGACGTAGTCTTTGCTTGCTGATGCATGAATAAATCATTGCATTACAAAGAACCGAGAGACTTGAGACTGTGAACACTGGGACTGAGATTTAACAAGACAGTAAATGTTCTTTATGTCTTTAGTACTTAATTTCAGAGTCTCAGTGTCTTTGCAAGTGTGCCATCCTTTTTTTGTATGAGAGTCTTTTAATGTCTAACGTGTAAAATAACAGTACTCATACGATTTCAGATACCTATATATTTCCAATAAGTAAATGGCTTCATTTTCTCTTTATATGAGTTTGATAAGATCTTGTAATGAACATGAACTATATAAGATGTGTGCAAAAAAAAGGACATGAACTAAGCATCTTGCTTTTTTGTTTACCCTTGATTATTTTGTTTTCCCTAAGCATGCATTTATATATCTTATTATCAACTCTTTTAGTTTATAGTATATTTCTATATTTATCACATTTTAGCATTTGTGTAACAACTTTGTTGTTGAATAAAATCTTCTTGACTTTTACATATATAAACTTCAAGGTTAATATGCTAGTTAATCTATGTATGGTGGTTAGAATTATCATAACATCTTAGAGTAGACACATGTTACCAAAATGGGTAATAAACACATAATTCCTTATCAACTTTTCGGACATACTATGAGTTATTCAAACCCTGCATGATCATATATATGCACACACGCGATTTGTTTACAGATGCATATGTGGGGACATGGATCACAATACCGAAAAGGACCCGAATCTCTAAGGGGAACGCAGCCAACTGGAATGCTGAGGCTTCCATGCTACTGCTGCGCACCAGGCTGTCGCAACAACATTGACCATCCAAGGGCAAAGCCTCTGAAAGACTTCAGAACACTTCAAACACATTACAAGAGGAAGCATGGAATCAAGCCTTTTATGTGTAGAAAATGTGGAAAGGTTTTCGCGGTCCGAGGGGACTGGAGAACACATGAGAAGAATTGTGGTAAGCTTTGGTATTGTATTTGTGGATCTGATTTCAAGCACAAGAGATCTCTGAAAGATCACATCAAGGCTTTTGGAAATGGCCATGGAGCTTATGGCATTGATGGGTTTGATGAAGAAGATGAACCTGCCTCTGAGGTAGAACAATTAGACAATGATCATGAGTCAATGCAGTCTAAATAGTTATAAATTAGTATACGTACTTAGTTTTTCAGTATATATATTAATTCTAAGAATGCCTAAGTCTATGGACCACGTTTTGATGGAGGTAGGGCTTCTCTAGTAAGAGCTATATGATCATCTAAGTGGTCATATAAAAAAATGATCAGGATCACTTGGAAAATTTCAAAAATGTTTCTCTAGTTTTCTACTTAAATTTGTTACAAATGAATGTATAACTCCAACTAATGAGGTTGTCCACGTTATCTACTTGTTTATGTATTATTTTGGATTTAATTTACTTTTCGTTTCGAAGGAAATAAATCATAAACGTTTGACCTATATTTGCTAGGATAGTAAAATACTACAAACGTAGATGCTATCCATTCATGCCTGCATTATGTTAAGAGTTTTCTTTAAATATATAATATATTCTCTAGATCATAATGAATATTTCCATAATTTAATTCGAGTAATAAACAGATTCTTTTCTTTCTTTCTGAAAGACAGTTGCTTTCTAGTGGTGTTATCTTTGAATATATTATTTAATAGTACTTAAATAATGCTACTTAATTGTCTAGTGATATCATGGAGAATAATGAGAGAATGGACACTGGAGAATATTACTACTCAATTGCTAAACTTTCTTAGGAAGATCAAATATAAAGTTATAGTTTATCATACTTCATTTATTGTTTTATAATGGTGTGATGATGCTATGCGGATGCCATATGGTTGAAATATATTATAATACGTATATGTATGTGGATCTTTTGTGATAGTTATCTTTTTATATGGTGCTCTAATAATCAAATGTTAGAAACTTAAATCGTTTGCCAAAATACCTTGTGTATATTTGTCATATTTACGATCCCTAATGCATAGTTGACTGTCTTACCTTATCAGGCTAATGCCAATGCGAAGAAACTCATTAATTCACTGATCAACGCAAAGAAAATTTTGAATTTAAATGGTCACAAATACTCAAAAATGAAAATTTAAAAAACTTGCATATGTTTTTCTCCTGAAAGATTGCTATTTTGAATATATATTTGATTAATCTATATATATATAACGAATAAATAATGATTTATAATACTGTTATTCTAACATTTTTTCCTTGTGCTAAAGCATGTAATTATATACTCCCTCCGTTTCAATTTATTTGTCGTTCTACACTTCGACACAAAGATTAATAAAACATTTAATTTTGTATATTTACTAGATAAAAACATCATTACCAATACACATAATTAGATTTCAACCAATAGAAAAATAGATTAGATTAAAAAGTCAATAAATTTTGCATTGAAATCATAAAACGACACTTATTTTGAAACGAAAATTTTGCTCCAAAACGACATATAATTTGAAACGGAGGGAGTATATGCTTGCTCAATCAGTTTTTGTTGGTTTCTTTTCGGTACAATTAATAATTACCTTATTAAATTTGCATTTGGTAAATTAAATGCAGCTCCTAAAGCCAATTATTTATCTTGATAAGAAAACAAATCATACTACCGGACTGCAAGTGATTTTCTTGTTATTCTAGTCACTGTTTTTGTTGTGTGTCAGTTTGTTGTAGTGTTAGAATTCAAGATCCAATTTGGATCTGATTGTGTAACTAGGATTACAGTTAAAGAGAGGCTTTTCCTCCAGCAAAGAGCTTTTTCAATATGCTCTCTTTTTTTCTTTTCCACCTTTTGTTAGTGGAGAGATATATTTGCTCGTTGAAAGAACATCAGACCTCTTTATCTATACATGATTCACTTTATAATTTATCGTAAAACTCGAATCCAAACGATTATCTCTCTATCGAGGCTTATATATACATAGATATTGACCTAATTTCTTTTGTGTATAAAAGTATGAGTGAACAGTGAATATTCCTTTATTGCTGCATATGCATACGTATGCATGCAGTCATGTGTATACACATTTATTTATAAAAATAAGGGAAGTGGATACACATGTATGAATGTACACGAAGATGATGATAAATGGGTGAAGAAGGGGCAAAAAGTAATGTAAAGGAGAGTGATAAAAGACAAAAGAGAAGAGAGTGGAGCCCTAAGGGTGTGATGGGTTGGGCAGATTTGGGAGCAAAGATTGATGGTATCAACAGTTCTTTTTTCCCTCTCTCTCACTTACTGTTATTTGATTTGACATCTCATTTTTTCTTTGACCATCTCTCTCTACCTACACACTCACACAAATGACATAACTTTCATAACTCCTCCAATTAAAACCCACATGCTTTGCTTCTTTTATATTCATTTCATATTCAAGGTTATCATAATACAGTGATTTACGAAGCCCGGTTTTGTAGCGAGTGATGTGTTGGGGAGGAATTTAACATTCCTCACAAGCCCCGTCGAATAACGGAATTTTCGCCCATTAACATCAGGAGTTCAGTCAAATTCAACTCAACTTATAAGGTCTATCGATCGACTCAGGTTTTCATTGGATCGACTTGGCTTTATGGACGAGATCGACTAACCTGATGATCAGCGTCGGCTCGAAGAGTCTTTGTTCACTCAGGCTTGACCCCTTAAAAACGAATACGTCTTAGGGCGAATGGATGAGAAGAGAGGCGAAACTATAAAATCTGGACGAAGAAAAAAAGAAAAAATCCGCAAATACATATAAAACACTGACGGCAATATCTAGGATTTTACCAATCAATCGAGTTTTTTAACAAAGCTCCGGCATTCTTTCTTTTCTTTGATCTCTTTGTAATTCGTTTGTTACCATATACTGATCAATAAAACGTCTTTGAAGAACCCACAATCGAGTTTAGTTTCATTTCATTCGACCTAACCAAATTCGGATTCAAGATGATGTATATAATATGGTGTATGGATTGTTATTACATTGTCACAGGCAGCAATTAAACAGACTGAAAAGAATATAGACGCACATCCTTAAATAATGTAGGATTCAGACGACATTTATTACCAATCAATTTCCTACCCCTTTGCTGGGAGATATAGACAATCCCTACCTATCTTCCTTTGACCCCTCTCATCTTCTCAACACTTCTCCACATTTGTCTACCAATAAACACTTAAGTGGTTCCTATTGAACGCTGTTATGTCATATCTTACATGCGCCTCATTCGTAGTTTACAAATAACATGCAAGTAATAAAAGTATTTTCGGAGTCTATGTATTACTAGTTTTTTTTTTTAGTTACATAATAAATATCAAAGCATGTCCAATAATTTGTAAACCTGAGGTTGATTAAATAAATACAAAATATGTTTTCCTTTTAATATAAGTTTATAAATAAACATAGTTAATAAAAGTAATATTAAGTTCAATTAGAAATTTTACAAGTTAAGAACATTGCTATCTAAAGTTCTAATCTACTTAGAAACTTATATCTAGTTGAAGGGTACACATGCTTTATGTATTAAAATACATAACAAATAGTAACATTAAAAATGGAAAATTAGTGGTATATACTCCCTTTGGTTCTTAAAATATGTCGCTTAATATTTTTTTGTTAGGTAAATTTTTTTTTTTTGTAAATTCGATGCAATTTACTTACCTTTATTTTAATATTAATTGCAAAATGTATTAATTCTATAATAAATTATATTTTGTCTAATATTATTGGTTAAACAAATGTCATTATCAAAAAATTAAATGTATTTCAGTCTTTTTTTAATATGTGTAAAAAATGTCTAAATGATAAACGGATGAAGTACCGATTAAATAATTTTTGAATCTCCAAACTGAATTGTTCTATGTGAGTGTGCAAAAGACATTTTCAAAATTCGAGCAATATGTATTTGGATATTCCTGCTGTTGCTGGAAAGAATCCGAACATTGGACTTCACTTTGTTCGGGAATTATGCTGCTACATTAACTAACATGTACATTCATAAAACCTAAGTTTATACATTGGTTCACTACAAGAAATAGTTCAAATTTTGACGACTATATCCGACAGAACTTGGTCAGAAACGGGTCTTTCTGTCCAATTTCTAACCATTTTTAGTCGTCAAAAATTGTCCGTCAGAAATATGTTTTGATCAGAAAGTGGTCAATAATTTGTGACCACATATATGGTTAGGAATGTCGTCAGTAATGTCATCAGAAAATGGTCAATAGCTCCTAACGACTGCTTGACGAATTTGTGACCACTTATTAATAAATTTATCTAATTATTTATTTAAATTTTATTAATCAGTAAAATTGTATTTAAAATATAAATGACTAATCAAATAAATTTTAAAGTTGAAACCTAAATAATTAACATTGAAATTGTCTTAGCATACTTACATAAAGTTAAAAAAAAAATATAAGAAAGCTAGAATTGCTCGTTACTGAATTTTTAACCACAAAAATGCAAGCAAAATAACTATTACAGAACTATTTTTCAGTGGCATCTTCTTCTACAACAAGTAATTCTGGAAATTTGCTCATCTACATGGTAAGTTAGCTCTCTTCTCATTTGTGTTCTGCTTGGTCCGAAGTAGACATGAAACTAGCTGAAGAAGGTAGTTGTCCTGGGTCTGGCAATCTTGCAAATCCAAAACTGTTACCTTTAATTGCACGACTTTCCTATAAAACGAGAAACATATAAGAAAGAACAAAAAAACAATTAACAATGAAAGCTAACTTACCATAAAAAAAAAACTTACCATGAAAACTAGAGTGTTGATCTCTTTGATGTGTAAGAAATAAATCAGTCTTAACTTTACGCAAGTTTATTAAGAAAATCATTTACAAAGCTGTCATTGAAAATCATCCAAATATATAAAAGAAACATTTACCAAAATTGCTCTCCAGTAACCATCATTTGAGAATCTTCTCGATAGGGAGATATGCGCCGCTGGAAGTGAGGAAGAAGAGAAATAGATTAGGTTAAAGATATCAGAATTTATCAAGCAAGTTCACTATACGACATCGTTTAAAACGAAAGCAATTGATATTATTGACCATTCACTTACCACGATACAAACTGAAAGAAATGGTTAAATATTATAGAAAAATCTGACCACTTCGCGATCCATTTCTGACCATTTTTATGACGATAATAAATTGGTCAAGACTTGGTCACAAATTACTGACCATTTTTGTCACCAGTTCGGTTCGTCAATAATTTCTGACCACCTTTTGTCCATTTTTTAAAATCGTCATGAAATAGTTAATTTGTGGTTGGAATTATTTTTGACTAATTAGGTGGTCAGGATTTTGGTCAGAATATGTTATGTTTCCTTGTAGTGGTTGTTTTAACGTATATGAAATGTTTCTTGTCTGAGAAAAACTTCAATGAAGCCTTAAAATCTGCTTTTAAAATCCCGAAGCTATATATTCTACTGGATTCATTAAACGAAATTTGAAGTACTTTACAATTTCCTATAATCATGTCGAGAAATGAAAATGTTAAATTAGTTGCTCAAATTTATTTATTTATTTACTGTTCATATTCCAAGGCTGATCTGAAGGAGACAGCTTTGTCTGCCGTGGCTCAAATCTCCATCTCCCTTACATTTAATTTAATTTAGTGGACACACACGTATATGTTATAGTACACAGTTTATATTTGAATTTTTCCTATGTAAGAAAATTATTTATTTAACGTATTCGTTTTGTCTATACATCCACGTAAAGATCTAACGAAATCGTCAACGAAGGAAACATATAATGAAGTATACATAAAGAAGATTAATGTAGCTATGTATGATTTTCGACAACTTTTGTTTAAAGAAGGCCCCAACGTGCAAAAGAAAAAGGGAGAAAGAGGCCAAATTGAGCTTGCCTTATGATTAATCACGGGTACCTCAAAAGAGAAAACAAAATAAACTAATTTCATATTTTTCGTAATGGTCATATAAGTATAAATTGTACTAAGAACAACATATCTCGATATTTAAGTAAAAATTTAAATTATTTTACACTCGAATTAGTATAGCACAATACATATTAGGAACACAAAAAGAAGATGAATACAAGATGGAACTCGGTAATATATAGGTATTATATATGCATGTGCCTTTTAATGCATCCCCTAAACACAAATTTTCATATACGTGTAGTTTAATTAATAGTTTGTTTTAAATCATATTCAAGATTTTTTTTTCAAAAATATCATATAGTCGGACCCTTGCGTGTTTTTTTGTATTTCATCTGAAAATTTTAAAACCAGCTTGACTCTTTTTAAAACTAGATGTTCACCTCCATTATTAGTCGAGCGCTATAGAACATTGATGTTATTAGCAATAGTATGATCCATTTTAGCGAAGAAATTATGATGGATACTTTTGTAACATTTTTTCTTCTTGTTACATTAATACTATATTATATAATCGTTAGAGTTGTGGTCTTGTTGGCTCGTGATCATTGTCCGAGCGTGTTCTTTTGTCCATATTCTTTATTTGATCAACTTTATTTTTCCTACTCCTGTTAAAGCTATTTGATCATCATGCTTGTAGATTCTCCAAGTTGTATGTAGTGTTGGGTTTCTTTCACCAGCGAATATTATCCCAAGGAAATATAATAGTTTAAGATAACAATACTAAGATACGCTTTTCTATTAGTAAAAAAAAGATACACTTTTCTATCAAGTTTTATTTTTCTAGAAATACTAATTACCCTTTCAACAAACACAAGCAATATCGAAACCTCTTTATTAAGGGGGGAGGTTATAAAAATAGTTATCATACATAGTATGATAAACTAAAGAACAATTAAATGCCTTCAGTCAAAAAAAAAAAAAACTAAAGAACAATTAATTATCGTGAAATTGATAGTTACACGAAAACCAAACGATACTAAATTACAACACATATTAACACTTTTTGCGACATGGGTCATTTCTAATTTATCGTCGTATATTTGGTCTATAGATGAGTATATATAATAAGTTTGATCCATAGATGAGTATATAAATATAATATGAAAATGTTATTTCCTATGTTAATCTCAATTCTGCTTATTTTTTCTTTTGTCGGCTCAATTCTTCTTATTTTGAATCGAAAAATAAAGGTGACACATATGCATCACATATTCACAAGCTGACATACAATCACAGTGTATGTTAAGCACTGAAGCTAGAGGGTGAGATCATCACAGAAGGAAGAGGCAGACGCTACCAGGAAAAACAAATAGCCAAAGAAAATAAAATTATATCTGATTTAATTGGTGCTTTTATATTATAAGAAATATATAATAAATCTTTATACATGATTGGACATGGCATCGACTTTTGTCTTTCCAATTACTTTGAGGAGAGATTCTATTTTGAGGTTAACATAACTCCTAAGAAATACCCACACTCTTTCCCCATTTCTCAATTTTATTACCCATCCACCTTTCCTACCATAAAAGTATATACATACACCTATATATAATCTTTCATGGACAATATATTTATAATATAATAATTATTCTACCCCCAAATTATGAAAATTAACCATACTTGGATTCTATTATCAATAATTATTAAATTCATGATTTGTTATATAGTCTACATAGACAAACAAAACATCTTGGTGTAGTGTTAAGATTAATTTCATTATAAAAGCATTTAGATTTTTTTCAAGTGTTCACTCTTTAACGATGTTGTGACGTTTCCCTGAATGGCGCTTGCACTAAATAATTCACATGCAGAGTTAAAGCTATAATAAGAACTAGTTATCCTGAGACTCGATAGCGCATAGTCGGACCGAATTTGATTTACGATTGGATGATTGATATCGATTTCATCAAGTGGTGGATTTCAGCCCTTTTGTCAAAAAAAAAAAAGTGGTGGATTTCTGGTCAACTTATTACTTATAGTAACTATACATTTTCTAAGAGTGGTGACAACTACAAAAAGAATGGACCACATAACATAAGTAAATGATCAGTAATGTATTTTCATCAGGTACTCGTTCTTTTATGAACAGTAGTGGACATTGATATGAGCAGGTCTGTATCCTCTCTCTGTGTTAATTATTTCTTTCCTCTCTTTTTCAGTTACTCGTTTATTTTTTTCATCTTTTTTTTGTATTTTTATTTCCGACCCTCTCTTATTTGTCTGCAATAATGTGCTTTGAGTGAAATATGTCTTTATCTCCTTTCCCATACCTCCTTTGTTTTTCTTTTTGTTCGATTACTTTTCAGAAACCAACCAAAATTAAAAGATGAATGTCTTATTGTTATCTTTTAAAAAGAGCTAACTGATCATATTTTCTTTTTGTATGGTGTATTCGGTTATGCTATATTATTATCAGTTTTTTAAGGACAATTTTTAATATATAAAAAATGCATGTGTGCTATTACCAGGTAAATTTGGCCACATTTTACAATTAAAGATTAAAATAAATTTGCGAGAGATAGTATGTTTGTACTTAAAAAGTGTTGATATTCATAAAATTACATTTTGAAAAATATGTAAGATAAATATATATATGTATATATATACATGTGAGATATACACATATATCATCTCTTCTGGAATCATAACATGAAAATAGAGAATTTTCCAAATATGACTTAAATTTTGATTTTAAATCCAAAATATATCCGACCTTCAATCAAATGCAAAAGTAATTCAAAAACGTAGATAGATTACAATTAGCTTTTTATGATCGAACAAAAAGACATAACTCATTTTTACGAATATAATTCCAAAAAAAAAGTCTTCTGAAGTTCTGTAAGTTTTTTGGAACATTTTAAGCAAGTCTTCTCATATAATAAATTTTAAAAATAATGTATAAAATATTTTTGTTAATTGAAATCATGTAATTATTAACATGTATAAATGATATAAACTATGATATAGTATAACTGATTTTTTTCCAACATAGACGAGAGAATATGGTGAGTCATAGTATTCTTTGGTTTAGGGTTTGATAACATATGTTGTAGTATTGTATATATTCTTAGGGTTAGAATTTGGAAGTTTAACATTTTTTTGAAAAACTAAAATTTGACCTATATGTGTTTAATTTTGTGTATATTAAACATTTTTAAGTTGAATTTAAGTTTAATGAAGTGTTTGTTTATATTTAGTTAGTTATTTGAGTTTAAGGTTTATATTTAGAGTCTAGACGAGTTTCAGGAAGTCTTCTAGCGAATAATACTTTATCGGTTAGAAGACTTCCGGGAAGTTTTCTTGTGTATTTTACGTTAGAAGACTTCTTGAAAATCTTCTTGTGTTTTTTTTACGTTACAAGACTTCGAGAAAGTCTTCTGAGTCGAAAATATTGAAATCTTCTAATTCCTGCTAAAAATATTTTAGGTTCCCATTTAAATTTGTTTTATTTAATTTATTTTATATATAATTACTTAATTTATATATATTTTATTATATTAAAATTGAAAAACCTAATCTCATTACTATCATTTTCTTTCTTCAGCAGATGACTCCTCTCCTTTCTCATTAGTTTTCTTAATTTTACTCTAAATCTTCTCCGATGGTTCACTTTTCCCGAAAATCAAGCAAAGCATCTACCTTTGGATTAGAAACCAAGCAGATTTTTCATATTCTCTTCATGTATTTCCTCTCAAACTATATATTGACTCACCCGAGACCTTGTGCCCAAATCTCTTATCCTGAAGAAGAATGGAGTCTGAAGAAAACTTAGTCAAATTCACAAAAAAATCAAACATTATATAAGTTAAAATACATAACAATTTCACTAAAATTATTCTGGGAAGTCTTCTAGGAAGACTTTTCAGAAGACTTAAATTTCAAGCGGAAAATTAATATTTAAACGGAAAACTCAAATTTTAAATGAAAATGAAATTTTAAATTTCATGAAAGTTAAAAATATATCTTATGATCTAAGAAATCATATTAAACCATATGACTTGATATTCTTGAAGTTACTTAACACTTTTGAAAGTTAAAAATACTTAACAAGTTTACAAAAATTAGCGTAGAAGACTTCTCGAATTAGCTAGAAACATTAATAAACATTATTGTTGGTAAACCTCATAATTAAAACCAATTAAGTTATTGATTTCATCTAGAATTCCAAATATCGACTAATATACATGAATTAACAAGAAAATGTTAAAAAGTCTTTATAGTTTTAGAAAAAGTGAAAGTTTATTAAACATTGACGTTAAAGACTTCCATCGAAATCGTCAAGAATACTTTTAGGAAGTTTTTCATTTAGGTCATTTTTGCAATTGAAATTTTACAAAGGAAGACATCAATAGATGTCTACTCTACAATAGACTTCTTTGGAAGTATTCCTTTGTAAATATTAACTTTAAATTATCAAAAATACGAGAGAAGACTTCCCGATAAATTTTATAGGATAAATATGTTAGTTTTACAATTGACTGAATTGTGTCAGTTAGAGAAGTCATCTCTAAAAACAAACATAAAGTATTGTAAAAGTAACATCTACATTGGCTGCAAATTGGTTGTTCATGATGGTTGGTGTATTGTTAATAATAGCCATATCGTAAACACTTGATGAAGATGATGATGATAGAGTAAAACACTCATTTAAAAAAATGACATTTTCATGAATAATCTAAAATTTCTGGGAGAATAGAACAAATGAAAATTTCCAAATCATGGATTAATTTGTGTTTAATTTTGAGTTCTGAGTTATATTTGAAAAAAAGCCTATGGATATTTTACTATAACATAAGTAATATAGTGGTTTTAATATAATAGTTTCGTTCAACTAATTAATTCACGTATAATTTTTTTCCAATTATCACACGCTTATGCATCGACTGATAATTCCATATGTTATTTAATTATAAGAAAATGTACAGACAATATATCTAGATATATCTGTGGTGATGAATATGAGTACTAGTATTTTAATTTTACTGATTATAAAGATCATTTAATTAAAGAATTTTGGTCTCGGAACTCATAACAAAAAGGTACGTTCACGTTGGGACTAATGTGAAAACAAAATAAAGAGAGGGATGGGTTTATGAATTATAAGGAACCCCATACTTACAAGATTTACCTTCCAAAGGGGAAACAATCAATTTGGAGATGAAGCGTATGTCGATCTTGTAAACATTTCCATCTCTAAAGTCAAAACCCTAAATTTCAGTTCCCAAATTGATCGTTCTTTTCCCGATGCATGCACATGCAACACTTTTAATTGCATTCACGTGGCATGGTGGTGATCATCTATATGTATTAGGAAGCAATTCGTTGTGTGTGCTCTTTTATAGAAAGTTGTCTGGAGTACATGATCGCTATAACTCGTAACATATTTATGTATGCTATTGCTAATCAACTGTGTTACGAAGTTTTCTGTAAAAAAGAAACTGTTTTGTTGTGAATTTTTAATTAAGGTTGTGCTCACCACGGGCCCTAACAGAAAGCATACCAAGCACCAGCTTCCGGCCCACAAAAAAAACTTGAAAAAATCAGCCTTTTTTAGAACAAATCAATGGTATATATGTTACTTTAGTTACATGTATATAGAATAGGCCAAGTTTTTGAAACATTGCCTGTGGTCATTCTCATGTCAGGACCGGCACTGGTTGGGCTACTCGGTTATATGGATTTCAAATTCATATGTATAAGGTACTGAATATATCTCTATATTTCCTTGAAAATATTCAGAATTAGAGGTACTTCTGATTTCTAAAAAAAAAATTTGGTTAGAGTTATCTCGTGAACTTTTAAAACTGTTATAACTTTTAAAACTGTTGCAGCTCAATCGAATGGTTCAAAGGCCTTAGCATACGTCACATAACAAAACTTACTATTCAAAAGAGATTTGAAATATCTTCTAGTTAACACCATGGATAAATGATAGTTTAATCCAAAAGTTCAACATTTTAAGATCTTTTTGGGTAAAAACGTCTAAGATCTATTTTGTTAATTCAACCATATTATATATAACATAACGAGTACATTGTGGAAGTATCATAGTCTAATGGTTAAGGTATAAAGATTTCTACACCCAAGTCTATGGTTCGACTCTCAGACTATGCAATTTATTGTAGATTATCTTAAATCCATGTTTCGAGTTTCGAAAAAAACGCGATTTGTTAATAACTATGCAGATTATAGAAAGAAAGATTACAGACAGCTATACAGATTATAAAAGGAAGGATTAGAAGAGATCTTCAACATTGTGTAAATAAATCTGGTCAGACGTTGATCTTCATAAGACGGTTCAGATGATGCAGATGGACGTAGATTTTCATAAAACAGTTATGACAGTTAGTATTGTCGGTTGTCGAATCGTTTATTAGTAAACAAGTCTATTATGTTGGAAAGTTCCGGTGTTCGGCCCAAATTGAAACTAAAATGGGCTTTAAGATCATTTATTAGAAAGACATTAAAAGTTTGACTCTTTGGTCCATTACAGAGGGGATATCACTGACGTAACTACGTAAACACGTGTACTTGTTGATTCCAGTTCTTACATTAGATACGCAACAGCAAACACTCTAAGCCACAAAAGATTCAAATGGGCCCACATAAAGAATCTTCCACAACATGATTTTACTGTCTTTAATTCTTAATCACGTCATTAAATTAGAGTAAATAAAGCATCATCTTCATGTCTCCAGCTTAGCTGATTTATGTTTGGTCTTCTCAACATGGAGAAGATTGTAACACCGAGACTTGATCTTCCTCTGTTACAGTTCCCGAGATCTCGGAAACCCGCTTTGATTCCGTCTCCGAGCTTGAATCGCTACGTTCGCTATAAGAAACGGCCTTGTTCGAGCCGTCAACAGCCTGGAACAGAGATCTGTACTGGTACCGAGAGCCACGGTGTGAAAATGAGCAATACCGTGGGAAGGAAGTTACTCGGTTTAGCCGCCGCAGCCGCAGTAGCGGTTTCTTTGTCGTTTTGCTGCGATTCTCCGGCGCTCGCTGAGTCTCTGACCATCGCTTTCCCCGTTTCACGCGCTCGTGAGGTGATCAAGTTTTTTTGCTTTTTCATTACGAAATTACAGAGTACTCTGTTCTTAACGTCTCTGTTCTTGATGTCTTGTTAAGGTGACTGCAGTACAGAGAACTCTTGTGGAAGCTTGGGGTTTGATTAGAGAAACATTCGTTGATCCAACTTTCAATCATCAGGGTAATGTTTATGAACTTGTAGGATTGATTTTCTGGAATGAATCTGAGGAAAGTTTATTAGTTTTGCAGATTGGGATTCTAAGTTGCAGCAAACAATGGTGGAGATGTTTCCTCTAAGATCAGCAGATGCTGCTTATGGAAAGATCAAAGCTATGCTATCTACTCTTGGTGATCCTTTTACTCGAATCATTAGCCCAAAGGTATTTGAGTGACTCATCCATGAATGTGTTCTTGAAGTCGGTTTTGTCTTTAAGACATATCTTGTGACCTTGCAGGAGTACCAAAGTTTCAGAATTGGTAGTGACGGGAACCTGCAAGGTGTTGGTCTTTTCATAAACTCAGAACCAAGAACAGGTCACCTGGTTAGTAACAAAACACATCTTGAGACCAGAGTAGCATGAAGTATAGATAGATGTTGTTTCATGGTAGAGCTCAATGTAGGTTGTTATGTCTTGCATAGAAGGTAGTCCCGCAGATCGTGCTGGTATACATGAAGGCAAGGAGTTAGTGGAGATTAATGGTAACATTCTTCATTTGTCCTTATCCCTATGGATTCTTTGAAAATTGGCTATGAATAATGTTGTTTCTTTGTGATTGTTCCAGGCCAGAAACTGGATGGTATAGATAGTGAAGCAGCAGCACAGAAGCTAAGAGGCCGAATTGGAACATCCGTAACAGTCAAACTTAAGAGTGTATGTTCTATTTATCTGCATGTCTCTTTGTTAGAAACTTTGAGGTCAAGTTAGGTAAAGTTTTTCTCCTCTTTTGCAGGTGAATGGCTCACATATCAGAGAGGTATAGTTACCGGTGTTTATGTTAATTATTTTGTTACGCTAGCAACTCAATAATCGTCTCTTATATGCGTGAAGGTCAAGTTACCTCGAGATTACATTAAGCTCTCTCCGATTTCAAGTACTATAATCCCACATACAACACCTGATGGACGTTTAGAAAAGACCGGTTATGTCAAACTCACAGCGTTTTCTCAGGTTATTGTTTGTGAAAAAACTAAAGAAAAAAAAAGAAGAAAATGATAATTGATTTGTAGTTTATTGATTTGAAATTTTAAATAGACTGCAGCGTCAGATATGGAAAATGCGGTACATGAGATGGAGAATCAGAATGTTCAGTCATACATTCTTGATCTAAGGAACAATCCGGTAAGTTTCAGGTTTTTGGTTTTTGCCGTGAGTTTACATTTTTCCTGACACTTGGCTTTTCTACATTTTCATTTCAGGGAGGTTTGGTTAAAGCAGGACTTGATGTTGCACAGTTGTGGCTTGACGGAGATGAGACTCTTGTCTATACAATCGACCGTGAAGGAGTCACATCACCAATAAATATGATTGACGGACACGCCGTGACACATGATCCACTTGTCGTGCTTGTAAGTTCAAAAACAGAGTTCGGTTTGTATGTCTACTCCTAGTTAACATGACCGGTCCATAAGTGTCTAGATCAAATGGTGAACAGGTGAATGAAGGAAGTGCAAGTGCAAGTGAGATTTTGGCAGGTGCGTTACACGACAACGGTCGAGCTGTACTTGTTGGTCGGCGCACATATGGGAAAGGGAAGATCCAGGTATATATATTATATAACATTAGTTAGGTCTATACAGATACATAATTTGATCTTATGATATGATTTTTTGCATGTTTTTGGGATCTTCCAAGAGCGTAACGGAGCTAGACGACGGGTCGGCTTTGTTTGTGACAGTAGCTAAGTACTTGTCGCCTTCTCTACACGAAATTGATCAAGTAGGGATCACACCTGATGTACAGTGTACCACAGACAAGATTGATTCTTTGACTGGTGAGATACTTATGAAGATGAACAGTTCGGTTCCATTGCTTGAGGCAGATTCGTGTGTTATGGTCGCTGAGCACGAACTTGAGACTAGACAATCCAATGGAGCAGCTTCTTGATGGGGCTTGTCGTAAATTATTAGGCCAAGATTACGGTGTAGCTTGTATATATTGATAAGTCCATGCTTAAATTGATTATGGCGTAGCTTGTATGTATATTGATTGTGCTACGTACTGAACTAGATTACATAATATATCTTTTGTAATATTACATTGTACTGGTAATGTAATATATAGTTTATAGTTCTAAGTTCTAACTTCTAAGTTTTGCGACTTCCTTTACCAAATTGCAACTCCTGTTTGATTTAACAAGAAATTATCAATGGGGATGTGCTAAAACTATTCTGAGCCATATATCGAAACTCTTCTCACCGTAATTGTAGTCATAATCATCGGTAATTAGTTAATTTTGGCTATCCTAAAAATATATTCATGATTTTTACTGAATATGACACAGTCCACACGTATAAATCCCCCATCAACACCATGCATGTTCCTCAGACCTGCAAGAACTTCCAAAACACACAAAGAAAAACTAAATAAAAAGAAGCGAAAAAGTCTTTCAGGTCTCAACAATGGAGATGAAGAAGATCGCTTACGGTGTGCTTTTCGCTGCTGCTTCCATGACCGCGGTCATGGCTGTGGAGGAAGCCGGAGCTCCGGCACCAGGACCCTCATCTGCCGCCTCGGCTGCATTGCCGGCTCTTGGCTCTCTTGTTGGAGCTTCCCTTGTATCCCTTTTCAGCTACTACTTGCACTAAGTTAATACCTTCCTACTATTAATGTGGTCTTTATTCATTTGCTACCTATTTCCATTTCATTTGTAATTAATAAAACTGAGAAAGTAAATCAAGAATAATCTTTCTCTTCTTCATTTTTTTGATATGTGGATGGTATCACGAGTTTTGAATATTGTCCCCCCCCCCTGATAGGATTAAAATTGGCCACATAATAGAATCTAGCTAATAGCTAGATAGAATATAAAACTCCAGAATGGATATGAACTCCGTAAGACGATATATAAATATAATGTAACCAAGCAAACAATCTATCATCTGAAAACGGAGGGAACTAATAGATGATAAAATAAATAGAAGAAAAAAAAACCAAGACAAAGTTAGTGACTATCATTACATTCAACAGGAGCCAGCCTTCAACTAAATAGTCATCAAGCTTGGAATAAAAGAAATAGCTTGATCCAGATACTTAGGTATGCAGACCTTAGGAACAATAAAATCTATTTCAGTATCTTCTACCAATAATAGAACTTCATTGTCAAGCGATTGCCAAAGAATAAGCATTCGTGTTTTGTCGAAAATCGCGACCAGTGATAGTGGAACACCAGAGTATTCACCAAAAGCCGTAAAGCTTAAATCTAGACTGTGAGTCTTCTCCCATACCTTGTCTGATTTCAGTGACCATATATCCTGAAAGCCGTTGATTTTCATTGCTGATACGCAAAGACGATTATTCAGACTACAAATGATAATCCGATGTGGCCATACATAGTCAATCGGAATTTCCGTTCTTTGAAAAACCTCTGCGTGGAGATCGAAACATATCATCTTTGTTTCTTTATCATTAAGCTGAGGAGTCAACCAATAAAGTGATCCATCTGAATATACTGGATGAGATTTGAAATCATGATCACATATCAGGTGTCGAGACCCAATCACATATCTCCAAGTATTAGTTGCAAAATCAAAAACCTCGCATGTAGTTTGACCATGTGGGTTCTCAAAAGAGTTATATAACCATACCATCTTGTGGTTGCTTGTAAGAGTGTCTTTGCCAAACCCTAGGAAAGGTCGTGTGGAGTTACCTACGAGAAAAGAAGAAGATTAAACCAATCAATAACAGTAAAATAAAAATTTAAACATAAACACTCTGAGCAAAGTAGTTATAAAAGAAAGGAGACTTTACAATTTAGATTTTCTCTAACGCAGTTAATTTTTTGAATCTTAGCTCGAGGAAGAAATCGGCACCATCTAGTAGATGGATTGAAGACATACAACACTCTTTTAAAATCGTAGATGCAAACAAGACCATCACAGCTTCCAGTAACTACAAGACTTCTACTATTGGGTTTGGCGATATAGTTGACATCTGTCAATGAACCAGAATGTGATCCCAAAGTACGTAAACAAGGGTAAGGTTTTGATTCATGGACAAGTTCACCTCCTAGAAGGATATCCGGATTAGGTGACTTCACTCTGGCTAGATGTCTGGATGCAAAGTATCGAGATTTTATCGTTGAGTTCCATTGCTTAGAAACACAAGTGAATCGTACAATCGATTTTATCTCAAGTCTCTGTAAGATATCTTCTACAAGAACATGTGGTAACCGTTCCCTCACCTCTACTGCCTCTCTCTTTCTCTTTTCTTTCATTTATTAGACTTTAGGGCTTTCTTCTTTTTAGCTTGTATTTATAATTAAAATATCTGTTCTTATCGTATGCGTCAATCTAGGTATTATTGTTTCCTAAACCATATCGACTTTGCTCACTAAATAAAATATATAACATTATTTTATCGATTTCCATTCTTCGAATTGCAAATTTTACATATACTTCTGTGTATTATGTTGCAGTTAGGGCTGGACATCTAAACTATTAAAGTGGAAGTACAAATTGTATTTACCCCTTAAAGTTGCACAAATATTATAAAGAAATGCCATTGGTGTTAAAACACTGTGTTTCGTATTTAAATTGAACCGACGTCGATGTTACTAAACCGACACGTTGAACTTAAACCATTCAATTGTTGTGATAATTACAGAACCATTTCAAGGCTTTAGTCATTCATTCTTTTCCAAAATTTAAACCGTCAGTTATGTAGAATAGATTATATTTTATCTTGACTCGGTCAGGTATACACACAATCATTTTTAAACCAATGGCCAGGTATACACAGAATCAAAACACAAAAGTTACGTGTTTATACATATAATCATTTCTAAACCATCACAAATAGAATACATGTGCGGGTATTATACACACAAAACTTTATATATATATTTCAAATCAAAATATAATTTAAAGTTATATCAATAATTGATTCAACAAATACATATATTCAAAATTTTATTTTTGCTAAAATATTTTCCAATAACAATTATTAAAAAAAATTTCAATATATATAAGAAAAATACAATAACATTCAAATTTCATATGCCAACTTAAATTATGATTTTTATATTTCACATTAAATTTTTAAAATATAATACATGTGATTATTTACATGATAGTACATATAAAATATTATTAGTTACTACATATGTTAGGGGTACCTTGGGTTCGGTTCGGGTATGTTTGGGTTCCGGGTTTCCCGAGTCAAAGATTTCAGTCCCATTCAGATATTTCAAAATTTTGGTTTGGATTCGATTTGTATCTTTGCGGATTCGGATACTCAATTTAAATTATTTTAAAATTTTATTATATACTTTAAATTTCTCAAAATATATAAACAAAATAATATATTACATTAAAATTTGAATAAAATATGTCAGAATATATAAATTGGTGTGATTTAAATATTTGGATATAAAATCAATAATTATTTTAAATATTTTTAGTGTTTTGAGTATACTTTAACTATTTTAGATATTTACGTTTGACTATTTATATATCATCAATTATTTAAATCAACTTAAAAGTACCATATATATTCTGGATGCTTTTATATATATTAAATCTTAAAAATAGTATATAAATCTATTTCGAATATATTCGGGTATCCGAAATACTTTGGTTCAGATCGAATTCGGTTTCAGTTTTTAAAATACCAAATTTTGAATAATTTGGATATTTAATCAATTTTGGTTCGAGTTTGGTACTTCTTTTTGGATCCGGATCGGTTCAATCTTTTGGATTCAGATTTTTTTCCATCGCTAATATTGATATGGAAAACAAATAGTAACATATTTTATAAAAAATATACCCGCACGGGCGTGCGGATCAAAATCTAGTTTTATCCTTTAAATTTGATTCGAACACCACCACCGGAAGAGGAAATTCGAGACAGGAACCAATGAGTTTAAGGAAACCAATGTGATCACTTACCCGAGCAGACAAGACAATATCGTTGTAAGGCTCGTCTTCATGCCATGCGTCTGTGAATCTCTTGATCACGTAAGATCTGCCTTCCGTGACGCCCTTGTACCAGATGAAGGATGATGATGAAGCATCAGGGAGGGAACACCTGGGATCGAAATGATTCGTGGCCTTGGAGATTTGATCAAAAGAGAACATTCGAACAGGGTTTGATATGCCATTGCAGTCAGCGATGAGTTTTTCAAGAAATATGCTTCCATTCCTGAGGAACCACTTCCTCCCCTTGCCTTTCTCCTTCCTCCTCCTCCAGACTTCCATCGCCGAATAATCAGATACCGTTGACTTCTGATAGAGAGACGTTCTCATATACAAGTTAAAGACTTTTATTTTGAATGATCAAAATACATTTTAGGTAACATTTTATATTCGTTTATTTCCCCCTTTGACACGTATGTTCCCACAGAACTTTTATTTTTGAATCATCCTCATCTTTTATGTTCCGACAAAAACTTGAAGATATAGCAAAACTTGCATTGTAATATTTGTAATATTTGCACTATAATGTAAGTTCTACTCTAGTCAGCAGTTGAAGATAATTTTACAATGCTCTGTTTCTGATGTGCATTGGCGACTACGTCAGACAGTTTATATACATATTCAACCGGAAAATGCATTAAGAATCCAGAGTTATGATACCACTGAGAGAAGCTATATTTGCTTAAGTATAATAATGCAAGCATACACACACATAAAAACAGTCATATGTGGATCTGAGTGAGTATGATCAGTTCTGTTGATTGTTGGAAATGACTTAGTGCACCATCAAAAAACACAGAGGAGGTCTTTAGCTAGAAATCTCTCAGTAATGCCTCAATACGCTTGAGTTCCTTAGCTACTTGGATCATCTTTGGTCTGTCTTCGTCTGTGTTCTCGCAGCATCTCAATGAAAGTACAACACACGCTTCCACCTGCAACCGTTGACCATTTGCATTGTTTGTAAACATCAACGGATCAATCACTTCATCTAGCTTCCCGTTCTCGTATAAGCCTTTCACATAGCCAACAACACCTTTGTATTCCCCATCAGATCCTGTGAGGAGAAGAGCTGGTCTCGCGGTAAGAAGAACCATCAAAAAGACCCCAAAGCTATACACATCAGTATACTCCGTCACAAAGTTGGTGGATATATAAGATGGATCCAGGTACCCGACAGTCCCCATCACTCTTTCAGTTTCGATTCTTGTTTTTCCCTCAGGAATAGATACGGAAAACGATAGGTTTTGACAGCTTTGCGTTCCATCTCTTATCCAGGAAGATTCTCACTGGCTTGACATCTCTATGAATGATGATCTTAGGGAACGCCATGTGAAGATAAGTCAAGGCGTTTGCAATCTCTTTTCCAATCTTCAAACGTATACTCCAAGGCAGTAAGACTTCCTCCCCGTTGACCTTAGTAGCTCCTCGATGGTTCATAACTCCATTCTCTGCATACTCAAACACGAGAACCATAAAAGGAAACTCGAGACAGCATCCTAATAACTTGAGGAAGTTGATGTGGTTGCTCATCCGAGCACACAAGACAACGTCATTGTAAATCTCTTTAGTTCCGTAGTCTGGAACTGTCTCGTCTGAGAACCTCTTGATCATGTAAGGTCTGTCTTCGATGATTCCTTTGTACCACCACATGTGGAACCCGGCGTTGGTGACGAAACAACTTATGTCGAAGTTGTTGGTTGCTTGAATAATCTGGTCACCAGAAAAGCTTCTTATGGGAATGGACTTGCCGTTACAATCAGCAGTAAGTTCTTTTAGGAAGACGCTTCCGTTGTGAAAGAACCAACCTTCCTTCGTGTCTTCTTCCTTCTTTTCCCCGGAGGACCAGTATCTCCGGGTCTGCTTCAACTTCTTCATCATCGATTCCATAAACATATAGTCGTTTCTGAAACAAATATTCCCTGTATCCTTACAGAATTCAATACCAGACGTTGACTTCTGAATGCATATCAGAACAGATGAATAATCTGGTCACCAGAAAAGCTTCTTATGGGAATGGACTTGTTGTTTACTTGGCTATGTATAGTTCATGCAGAAACGTAACAAAAGTTGCGTAGAGGCTAATATCAGAACAGATGATCTCTTAAAAAATTGAGGTCTCAACCCGCTTGAGTTGTTTAGCTACACGGATCATCTTCGGTCTGTCTTCATCCCTCTCCTCGCAGCATCTCTCAGTGCAAGTAAACACACAGTCTTCCATCTTTGAGCACTAGTCCTCTCGCAGCATCTGAACGTTAACTCAAAAAACTTGTCAACCTGACACCTTTTTCAGCCTCCACAATATCTCTCACTCCAACCCGGTATATGGTCTTAGTAATCTCGCCTTCTCTTGTAACCCTCTTACATAATTAGGTATATCGATGAAACCCACATCTGATCTGGGAGCCATACCATGTCTTCTAATCAGAAGAACCATCATAAAGATTCCAAAGCTATTAACATCAGCATACTCTGTAACAATACTAGTATGGAGATAAGAAGGATCTATAAATATTCAGGCCATCACATGACTTGATCTTCCATTTGAGACTTCCCCTCTGGGAGAGTTAGAGAGAAAGATAGAAATCAGAGTTATTTTGGCATTCTTGAGATGTTAACAGAAGTCAGAGTTGCCTCCTCGTGAAGTTTTAGAAAGTAAACTTTTATATAGTAGTCGACAAGTTTGAAAACTCACTACGTTGTTGTACATGGGAGTCTGAATGATCAACACAAAAAAAAATTCATGAGGTCTCAAGCTTTGTAGGTAGCCTAATCCTGATATAAACAGTTTCAACAAGAATCATCTCAAGCAGGTTTTTGAAACTATGCTTCCTGCTCTCTGACCTAATCAATGCTAAGAGCCTTACTTAATCCTTAGATAAGTCAAGGCATTTGCAGTCTCTTTTCCAATCTTCAAACGTATACTCCAAGGCAATAAGACTTCCTCCCTGTTGACCTTAGTAGTTCCTCGGTGGTTCATAACTCCATTCTCTGCATACTCAAACACAAACTCGAGACAGCATCCTAATAACTTAGAAAGTTGATGTGGTTGCTCATCCGAGCAGACAAAACAATGTCTTTATTTTCCCTCTGACACCACAAAACTGTATCTTTGAACTATCCTCATCTGTTCTTCGTTATTATTAATTTTTTTATTTTATTATTATTATCAGATGTTGAGATCAGAAGATGGACTGTTTGATCAACAAGTCAAAGAAGAAGAAGAAAAGCTCAGAAGCAAATCAACGGCTAAGATAGTTTCAAGAGAACGGGAAGGTGCTCTTGCAAGACCTCATCGAGCTTTGCAATGGCAAATCAAATCCAATCAAGTCTTTCTCTGCCACCAAAAACTTCCACGAGAGCAATCACATGATTCGCTTCGAGTTTATATACAGAGGTATGTTCGAAAACCGTCCTGTCCTAAATCAAAAGAGCCACATGGAGCTTATACACATCGAATACATTAAAAAAGATATGCCGTGACATAGCCGTGGTGAGTGGTCACAAGAACTTTCTTAAGCTAATATCGCAAACTAATACACTTTTGGAGTTAAAGCAATAAAATTAGCTCGTTAGCAAATTTCAAGTTAGTGGTAAAATTTGTTTTAATATTGGACTAAAAACTTAATGGGTTGAGCCGGCTCATGCGGTAGTGCAAGCATGAGCAACTCGTGATAGCAATCTATTTTAATGGACTTTCTCAGTCTTTTGACAGGAAAGTCTTGGTTCAATCATAATCCGTATGAAGATGACAGTTATAATCTACTAACTGATTATGTTGAGGAGTGTCTGAGGCAAGAAATGTTCACCAAACTGATAGACCCATCGATGGGTGACAACGGTCATGACCATTCAAGAGGGCAAATGGAAGCATTCGTTGAGCTTGCTATGAAATGTATTGGATTAAGACCAGAAGAAGACAAGCCTCGCATGATAGATGTTGCAAAGGAACTCAAACATATAGAGAAACAACAACCCTGAAGCTGCAAACTTCTCTGGTGAGACTCAAACACAGACTTATCTATCTATTATGCTCTTGTATTTCAAACCTTCTTTCAAGATAATTGTAGTGAAGCTTGTTCTGATCTTCGTGTATTTCAAACTTTATTTCGAGTTATATGTAAGAACCTGAGTTTCCATTTTTCATAATAATACAAGGGTTGTTTACTTGTCTATATGTAATAATAATGTAACAAAAGTTGTGTAGAGGCTAATATCAGAACAGAGGATCTCTTAAAAAATGATGTCTCAGCTCGCTTGAGTTCTTTAGCTACATAGATCATCTTAGGTCTGTCTTCATCCCTTTCCTAGCAGCATCTCTCAGTGCAAGTAAAACACAATCTTCCACCTGCAATCTTTGAGCACTCGCAATATCTTTCATCATCATAGGATCACAATTACTTCACTGAGCTTCCAAACTTCGCATATTCAAGAAAACCTACTGGATAGCCATCAGATAGGCTTAAGTAAACCGATGTACCAGTTAGAAGAACCATCAACAAGACTCAAAAGCTATACACATCAGTATACTCTTACACAACCAATGTTGCAAAGATAAGTGAAGGCATTTGCAATCTCCTTTGTAATCTTTAGCCTTAAACACCAAAGGCAACAAAGACGACTCCTCTCCATTAACTGTAATACCTCCTCGATGATTCCATGTTCTGCAATATTCAAAAACAAGAACTGGAAAAGGGAACTTGAGACAGCATCCTAGTAGTTTGAGAAAGTTGTTTTGGCTGCTCATCCGAGCAGACAGAACTATGTCTTTGTAAACCTCTTTAACTCTGTGGTCTGTTACTTTGTACTAGGAGAATCTCTTTAACACAAGTGTTTATATTCACGAACGAGAGGCTGATCCCAGCGAAGCTTGGCCTTGTAGACTTGATCGAAGGAAAACATTCGGATAGGGTTTGATATGCCGTTGCAGTCGGATATGAGTTAGCCTCACTGCTTGTCTAGGATAAGTATTTGACCACCAAACGTCGCTTAAACTCACAGCAGATTCTAAACTCACCACCAGTCAACTCCCTTAACGACACAATTACTCTACGATCTCTCTTTGTAATCCTGATAGACAGTTTCAATAAGAATCATTACTGAAACAATGCTTCTTGCAGTTTTCAGAATCTAAAGATAGATTCATATACCCCATCTTTAAGTCATTTCCTAATCAAAATGAAGTTGTGCTCCAGACATAAACTATAAAAGATAAGTAATCCAGAAGAGTAGAGAAGGAACGGAGGAGAGTATGGTCAGAAGACAAAGAAGAAGGGAAAGCCAGAGAAAGAGAGGAGCGGAGGATTACTTATTTTTTCTGGCTGACAAGGGGCCTTGTATTACATACTGTTTGAGCGTACAAACACAACACAAACGGAAAACCAAAGTACCAACCGGTTATAGAAGACCAGTTTTAAGGAAATAACAGGATGACAAAGTAAGAGATAAGAATAGTAAAGACAAAGCTTGTGACAATCACGTAAGGACTGAGATAACTCGTGGACTTTGAGATTTGATTTGGAAGACAAAGATTAGGATAGGGTTTGATATGTCATTGCTGTCGGCGGCGATGAGTTGTTGATGGGACATGCTTCTTTCATCTCTGAGGAAGCAGTTCTCCCATTTTCTACGATCTCAGAAAAATCGAAGGTTCCTTGTTCTATGAGCTTAATCTCTTTTGCCACCACGATCATCTTTGGCCTGTCTTCATTGTTCTCCTCGCAGCATCTCAATGCCAGGTCAAGAAACATCTTCATCTGATCAGGCCTCATGTCGTTGGAGTCACCCTCGAATTCAACAGGTTCCCCTCTCTCATGCAGATCCCTCACATGTTCAAGAATATTAGTACCAAAATCCCACTTGCCATCTGATAATTCCCAATTTGCTGGTCTTCCCATCAGAAGAATCAACATAAGGATTCCAAAACTGAAGACATCTGAATATTCTGTCAGTAGGCCTGTCGAAGAATAAGTAGGATCTATGTGTCCGACAGTTCCAACCACAGACTCTTCAAGAATCCACGATTTACCCTCAGGGAGTGCTAAAGCACGATTGAAATCAGTGAGCTTAGCCTTCCCATTCTTGTCCAAGAAAACACTCCTTGTTTTTATATCTCTGTGTATAATGATTCTAGGGAAAGCCGTGTGAAGATAAGTTATAACAATGGCAATCTCTTTGGCAATCTTTAGACGAACATTCCACGGCAACAACGGAGCGTCCAAGCTACCAACACTTCCTCTATGGTTCAAAGCTCTATAGTCTAGGTCTTCAAACACCAACATCGGAGAAGGAAATTCGAGACAACAACCGATGAGTTTGAGGAAACCACTGTGATTACTTACCCGAGCTGACAAGACAATATCGTTGTAAGCCATCTTTTCTTCTCTTCGAGACAATGGTTCTGGTCCTTCTGGATATATCTTGATCATGTAAGGTCTGCCTTCGATGTGTCCCTTGTACCAGGGGCAGTATGGATCGTCATCGAAATAACGCTTGAGATCGAAGTCATTCGTGGCCTTGGAGATTTGATCGGAAGAGAACATTCGGATAGGGTTTGATATGCCGTTGCAGTCGGCTATGAGTTTTTCAAGAAATATGCTTCCATTCCTGAGGAAGCACTTCCTCGCCTTGCCTTTCTCCTTCCTCTTCCTCCAGAATTCCATCGCCTAGTGATGATGCCTCAGATTGCAATCTCTGCAGATGAGAGAGAGAGAGAGAGAGACAGGATCTTACAATATCTTCTTTTTCAGGTATAAAGTTGAAGACACTTATTTTGAATAGTGAACTACGAAATATATTATTTTATTATTCATTTATTTTCCTTTCGACTCCAGTGTGTTCAGACATAACTTAATCTTTACACAACCATCCTCTTCTTTTCGCCATAGTTCTTTTTTTTTTTTGGTTTACTACAGATGTTGATGATCAGAAGATGGATTGTTTGATGGACAAGTCAAATAAGAAGGAAGAAGAAGAACTCTGAAGCAAGAAAACGGAAAAGTCCTCTTACAAGACCTCATCGAGCTTTACAATGGCAAATCTAATCCAATCAAAGACTTTCTCTGCTAACCAAATTATCGAAGCCACCAACAACTTCAGCGAGAGCAATCACATGTTTCGCTTCGAGTTTATATACAGAGGTACACCTATTTGCTCATCTTCCAGCTTCACCTTCCCTAGGAATCTCATATCAACGGACTTTAGATAGGATTGGTTTTACCGTTGCATCCAGCAACGAGCTTTTTGAGAAAAGTACTTGTGTTCTCCAGGAACCAGTGTTTCCTCCCCTCTCTGTTTCCTTGTTTCTCAAGAACTTTATGGTCTTCTTCAAATCAATAAAGAAATGCTGTTGCAGTCTTGAGATGTCATGGAGACTTAATGATCAACACAAAACATGTCATCAGGTTTCAGCTTTTTAGCCTAATCCTGATAAACAATTTCAACAAGAATAGTCTCAAGCAGGTTCTTCAAGAAACTAAGCTCTCTGCTTTAGGATCTATTCTTTACTTACTCCCTAGGTTCTTCCTGCTTTCAGAACCTAAAGATTGATTCATTTATCCTCTAAATTCATTTCTTAATCAAAATGAAGTTGTGCTCCAAACATATACTAAAAATGCAAGTAATCCAGCAATACACACAATAAGGCCATGTTCGTTTCGTGATCTGGACGCGGCATCCAGACGCAGACGCGGACCGATGTTCGTTTGATGCTAAATAGAGGTTAAGTTGGACGCAGCATCCAGATATATTTTCATAACTCATCCAGATATTTCAGGATTTCTGGATGAGACTTTTAAACGTTTCCAGAAACACTAAACTCATCCAAAAGTGTAAAAAGTCGATAATACCTTTAATTTATCCAAAAAATTAAAAAAAAATTTACCTAATTTCTAAAGCTAATTTCTCTCTCTCTCTCTCTCTCTCTCTCTCTCTCTCTCTCTCTCTCTCTCTCTCTCTCTCTCTCTCTCTCTCTCTCTCTCTCTCTCTCTCTCAAAACCGGAAAACCGAATTTTCCCAAAACCGAAGAACTGAGTTTTCCGCCAAAATCCGAAAACTGAGTTTTCCGGCCAAAATCGGAAAATCAAGTTTTCCCGCCAAAATCGAAAAACCGAGTTTTTCGGCCAAAACTAGAAAATCAAAATTTTCGGCCAAAACCCGAAAACCGAGTTTTCCCGCCAAAACTAAAAAATCAAGTTTTCCCGCCAAAACCGGAAAATCGAGCTTTTTGGCCAAAACCAGAAAACCGAGTTTTTCCGCCAAAACCCGAAAACCAAATTTTCCCTCCAAAACCCGAAAATCGAGTTTTCCCTCCAAAACCCAAAAATCGAGTTTTCCCGCCAAAACTAAAAAAATCGAGTTTTCGGCCAAAACCGGAAGACCGAGTTTTTCGGCCAAAACCCGAAAACCAAGTTTTCCCGCCAAACCCGAAAACCGAGTTTTTCTGCCAAAATCCGAAAACCGAGTTTTCCCTCCAAAACCCGTAGGCCAAAACCCAAAAAATCGAGTTTTCTTGCCAAAACCGAAAAATTGAGTTTTCCCGCCAAAACCGGAAAATCGAGTTTTTCTGCTAAAACCGAAAAACTTGGTTTTCCGGCCAAAAATCGAGTTTTTCCGCCAAAACCCGAAAACGAGTTTTTCCGCCAAAACCTGAAAATCGAGTTTTTCCGCCAAAACCCGAAAACCGAGTTTTCCGGCCGAAACCCAAAAATCGAGTTTTTCCGGCCAAACCCGAAAATCAAATTTTCCGAGACTTAGTTAAATATTTTGTGTAAAAGTCATTTGAGTTTGATGTTATCATTGTTGTAAAACATGAAAATAGAGTTTAGTGTTTATTATTGTTACATTATAATGTTATAAATCATGAAAAATTGAATTTGATATTTATTTTTATTTATGTCTATTTTATTTGCAGTTAAACAAAAAAATCTACAAGTTAAAACATGAAAATTTAATTTCATTTTTTATAAAAAAATGAAAAAATTGAATTTAATGTTCATTTTTATTTATCTCTATTTTATTTGTAATTAAACATATTTTTTTACAAGTTTGTTTTACTTTTAGATATAGTTATATATATGTTTAGACCAAAATAAAAGATAAGAAATTTTTGGCCATTTGACATAAAACTCATCCATATACAAAAATACAGAATACAAAACGAACCTAAGTGCATCTAGATATAGTTTCGAGATGCATGATCCCAAATTTACAGAATCGCGAACGAACAACATCTGATTGCTGCATCCAATTACTGCGTGCAGATGCAGCGTCTGGAATTCTCATCCAGTTCACGAAACGAACAGGGCCTAACAGAACAAACAAACCTAGTACGAGCATAAAAATCTCAATCTTAAATATAACCATCCTCAAGTGATCCTTGTTCTATTAGCTTAATCTGTTTTGCCACCAAGATCATCATTGGCCTATCTTCATTCCTCTCCTCGCAGCATCTCAGTGCCAGCTCAAGAAACATTCTCATCTGACCAAGTCTCATGTCGTTCAAACCACCCCCAAACTCAACATGCTCTCCTCTCTCCAGCAGATACTTCACATATTCAAGAATGTTAAATTCAGACCGGCCATTTGATTCAACCAGAGATTAAAACAAAATAAAAAGACCAAAGATTAAAACAAAATAAAAAAACCAAAGATTAAAACAAGAAACAGAAACATTTAAGCTGATCCTGTAAGGTATTGCAAGTATGCGACTGTGCGTAGATAAACAAACATCCCTCGGAGCTTAATCTGACTTCTGTTATGTCTCATTAAACACTGTTTAAACTGATCTTAACCAGAAATGTTATCTCATGTAAGCCAATACAAACAAGACCGTTACACTACATTCCCCATTGTTCTCTCCTATTTTCAAAACTAATCACAAAGAAGACAAAACGAATTAAGTTGCTGCTTCCGACAAGAAGGAAGATCCAAAAGCTTGTCTGAAACTAAAACAGTAACCACACATGTGAACGAGTTCAGAGAGATTATGAATGCGAAAGGAACAAGAAGAACACGCCAATCAATACAACACAATCAAACAAAGACTCAGAGACAAAAACTTTATATACATAGATCCAACCATCAAGTCGATCAATAACACTAACTCCCAAAATAACACTAACTCTCAATTAAACCTCACATAAAAGGTAAAGCAAAACAACAAAATAAAAGAATAATAATCGTAATTAGCAATCATGATTAGTGGTTAAACTAAAATGATGAAAGTTTTTGACCAATTACCATGTAAAGCAGAGTACAAGCTGCCGTTACGAATGTAATCCGTGATCAAAAGCCTCTCGTCCTCTGCATAGTAATAAGCTCTTAACCGTACGATATTCGGATGGTGGACCCTACCGATCGCCTCCACCTCGTTTTCAAAATCTCTCCTACGCCACGTGGCGTCCCCGTCGCTGAGCCTTCTAACTGCAACAACGGTCGACGTCGAAAACGTCGCCGCCACCGTGCCCGATCCCATCCCCGAGACTACTCTGTACACTATCCCGCTTCTGCTCTTCCCCACCACGTAAGCAGAAGCTCTCAGCAGATCCTCGAGCTCCAGCTCGAAGCCTTCGTCCATCGCAACAAGCTTGCCTTCCTCCTCCTCCTCCGGAGGCGGCGCCGCCGTGTTCTCCGATTTGCATCCGTCGGAGCTCTGTTTTCTTTTAATCAGCCACACGGAGAGAGAAACCACTCCGAGCACGACGGAGAATCCGGTTATCAGCGAAACCGTTACGGTTCCGGTAACCGGTTTATTCTTTTTTTCTAAAATCCGGTTTGGTTTTCTGTTAAGGATTTGCGAGCCTTCCGGTTTAGGAGCGACGAGCTTGGGCTCTCTACAGAGCTTCTGTAACGGAAAGCCACAGAGGTCGGAGTTTCCTGCGAACGCGGTTGGTCCTTGGTTCAACAGAGAGCCTGTCTGAGGTATTTTTCCGGTGAGATTGTTGTGGCCGAGGTCCAAGCTGACGAAGACGGGGAACCGGCCGTACGACGGCGGAATCTCGCCGGAGAATCGGTTGTAAGAGAGGTTGAGAGTGCCGACGAGGCTTCCGAGCTGGGTGAGCGACTCGGGGAGCGAGCCGTTGAGGAGGTTGGAGGAAACGTCGAGGTGGGTGAGATTCTTCAGGGCTTTTATCTGGGCCGGGACTGGGCCGGAGATTGAGTTGTGGGAGAGGTCGATGTAACGGAGGTTAACGGCGTCGAAGAGATGGGTGGGGACGGGTTTGGAGAAGTTGTTGCGGCTGAGTTCGAGGCGTGTGAGTGAGTCGAGGAGTCCGAGTTCGGAGGGGATGTAGCCGGAGAGTCTTCTTCCGGAGAGAACGAGGGAGGTGACTCTGCCGCGTGTGCAGGTGATGCCGGGCCAGTGGCATGGAGTCTGGTCGGATTCGGACCAGGAAGTCATCGCACGTGTCGGGTCGTGAGCGACAGCTGATTTGAGTGCAAGAAGAGATAGGCCATCGTGGTTTAGCGACGAGGAGAGGGTGATGAAGTGGAATAAGAAGGAAGAAACGAGAAGTGGAAGAAGTCGAAGAAACTTCATTTTTTTTTCTTGATAGGTTATTTCATGCAACGAGGAGTTGCAAAGAGGGAGATGAAGAATAAGACGAAGGAGAAGAATGTAGGTGATGATGGGTTATAGTGTAGCAACGTGGTGTAATGTAGACATGGGAAAGGTTTTTTGAATTCTTGTGGGAGCTTCAAGTTATGTTGGAGGATGTGACGAAATTTGAAAATGTAATAATAAAATAGTGATGTTATTTGTTTGGTTATGGATTCTCTTTGTTAAATCCAATGTGTGTTCAGTCATTGACTGATGCAGGTGTGTTGCTTTTTCAGTTTTTCTCTATAAATGTCTGTGCTTTTAAAACTATTTTAAAATTCGCATCAATGTTTTTGGCTAAAGATGGTGATGTCGATGATCATTGGATTTGGTTTTTGTTGGAAAATGGACATGACTGGGCTTTTCACTACTAGGAAGTCGAGTCTCGCGACAAGATTTTGAATTTTGAGTTTGTATTAGTAGATAGAGAAGAATATATATAAGCTCTAATCACTATGTGACTGAGGCTCGATCATTTAGCTAATAGGAACATTACATGTCTATATATTTCTAGGAGCGAACTGCATCATATTATCAAACTTTATGAAATTATGTGATAATCCGTATTAATTTAAACACATACCAATGACACTTCCACAAACACTGACGAACCTTCTAGTTTGTACTCTGATGATTTGACAATATGTGGCACCTGGACTATAACGAACAAATTGTTTGAATTTTTATTCAAATTGAATGTAAAAAAAGACTCCATAAAGGCAACAATTCTAAAGGCATTCATCAGTTCATTACACAAACATTTTTCAACCTAAAGAAGTATTTAGAACATCATTAACAAGATTTGACTCAGTTTCTCATACATAAAATAACAAAAATAAAATGGAAGTGGAGACAGCAAAATATTTAAAATGATCTTACTCGTAAAAAGTTAAGATTACAAAGTTAATTTTCAGAGCTTCTGAAAAATAAATTATTACATAAGCAAATATATGTATCATATATTGAGAAATTTCTTTTGAGCAACCATATATTGAGAAAATATACAATGAAAAATGAGTTTAACAAGCCTTACTCATTTGTGGAAAAATCATTCTGTTATGTCTTTCTCGTGACGTTTTTCTGATGCAAAATATGCGTTTGTCTTATTAGACACTTTTGGCTAGAAATCGTAATAACACATAACATTATAAAACCTAAAAATTCCGTATGAAATTTTCAAGGGGGAGTGACTGATAAATAATTCAAATAATCTATAATAATATATTTCATTAATTATCACCAGAAATTTACTACTCCAAATGTCGCAAGCCATGAGAAGTGAACAATGTGAAACACTGAATTATCAAAGCACACAGAAGAATCACAATATTCAAAATTCACAAAAAGAAAAGAAAATTGTTTCACATTTATTACAGAATTTATCATCTTGACACTTGAATAACAATATCACTTAACTGTTAACCAAATGTAAAAGAAACTTGATTTTATCTGATTTAAGTTTAATATGGTATCCATAGCAATAGTCTTTATTCAACCTTTTAACCGTTTCATTACAACCACAGCAGCGTTACCAATAACACTTAGCACACTGACCATATTTTCAGGAGTGCCCACAAACATTGAGAACTTTTGTATTATCTCGATTTGACAATGTGTGGCACCACAAGCTATGATTAGAAACAAACATATTATTTGAAATTTTATTCAAATTTTGAAGTATAAAGTACATAAAAGGGTAAAATTCTACAAGACATGTCTATATAGATTGGTGGTTGGGTCAGAAAAAGATAAGATAAAATCATCACCACCTGACAAAAGTTACCAACACAAAGATGCATGTGAAGATCCCACTTGCTGTCTACAAGACTACAACAACTAACAGAGGGTACTTCCGCCAATTCATACGCATTCAAGATTCAAAAACAAGAAATATTTCCATACTTTTGGCATTTCTATAGTTTGGACTTGTGAGTTGGAGCTTTACTCTCGTGTATCAAGAGAGCGTCGTAGTGACCAAAACCATGGTATAGGACCCGTATCGGATCTTCTTTACTGTATTCTTGACCGTACTCCGCTATAGTTATCAATCCTCCAGCCTTTTCGTCCTTCATATACACTGTGATTGGCATCCTGCGATCATCAAAACGCATGTTCATGTTTCTAACAAAAAGACAACAATCTTTGGAGATTATTTCAACACTATGCTCCGTTTTTTTTTTTTTTTTGTAATCAAGAATGCTTATAAGAAGCTGAAAACATGCACATGAAAGGAAGAGGAGAAGAGAAAGATTACTGGAGGACGTGTGAAGCCATGAAGAGTTCAGGTTCACCTCCCCACACATGTGACTTCCGAATTTGACTCACGTATGTGTCAAAATCTCCTTCTACAAACCTGATGAGAGTTACATCAAACATTAGTAGTTGCCAATAACTCTAATACTAAAAGATGTTATGATCTCAGTAACACCAGTAGTGAACGGTCCACGAATCAATGACTGAAGAAAATGATGCAATGAGGAAAAGACTAACCATTCTGTTTCTTGTCTTCTATTGATAAATTCGTCAGCAACCTATCACCACATACAAGATATAACTCATGAATGTGATATCATGATAAAATGTAACATAAAAAAAACTATATGGCAGATAAAAAAATCTTTAACTAGATATACTCACTCTTGCACGTAACTCATCAGCGAGCTCTCTCTGTACCTTCTCACTTGGAGAAGGTTTACCAGACCGTAAGCAAAACCCATGAGCCACTGAGCGAAACAAACATCTACCATCTCCAGGTATACCTATAACAAATCATTACCGTTTCCCACTTAAAAAACAAAACAAAAGATAAAAAAAAGGTGACCAAACTTGATACACTTTACCAATGACAGAGTAATCTTTGTAAACTTTCTTCCCATTCTTGCTGTGATCATCATCTTTACCCCTCGAAGCATTTGCATGAGCTGATGGAGGAGTCGAAGAACAACAAACAAGCAAGCTGACAATCACACCCGTATAAGCAAACCTCGAACACCAGTAAAGGTTTCTGGACATTTTCGCTTCAGGGCTCAAGAAAGAAGCTTCGAGCTTTCCTTTAGGACCAGTTGATCGATTAATCAATACCGACCAGCTACAAGGTTGTCTATTAGAGACCGATACCCCTGAAGAAAGACTGTGAGTTCTGAACTTGTATGATCCTTGAGAGAGGTGAGTGCCTAATTGCCTCTTGATGTAGATAACATTCCTAGAACATGTTGTGATTGGAGAATAACAACTCATCATCACCTACACAGAGGAAGGCAGTGAGAGAAAAATACAAATCATTTACTTTATAGCAAAATTTATTTCAAGAATCGAAAAAAAAAATTAATTACTTAAATGGCAAAATCCACTTCAAGAATTAGAAAAAAAAAACAGAGGAAGGCAAAGGAGTGAATAAACGCAGAGAGAATGATAACAGTTGCGTATGCGTGAAGCAAAGAGAGAAGAAACACGTGAGAGGAGTGAAACAGAGGATTACAAGGTCGTTAAGCAAAGTATACCTGAAGAAAGGGGTGTTAATTGCAACTAACTCGGATTATTTTCCGACAAGAGTACGAAACCAATGTTTGGTTACAGTAGTGTACGAGGTTGGAATTTGTATTGAAACAAGCTGAAACTTTTTAATTCTTCTACTGCAAAGGTCTCATCGAATCTTTAACTGGCGAGAGAACACAAGTCGAGAGACACGCGAGAAGCATCATCGTCTGTTGCAGGCACCGAACAATCTCGCTTTACTCAATCTCATCACTAGCTTGTTTGGGCCGAATGTTGGGCCTGCTATTGGTATTGGGCTGTGGCTCTATATAGTTGATGACGTCTTTTTCAATTATAATTGGATACGAATAGTTTAGTAAATACTGTGAAAAAATAATAAATGTAAGTTTCGAATTTAATAAAAGGGAAAATCGCATTTTAAACTTTGAGAGTGTTACTTTCTAACACTTTAAATACTGAAATTTTTTCACTGGCACTTTAAATCTTGAAAGTGACATTTTTAGCATAACAAACCTCCCAAACCAAATAAGTGACCTGTACTGTTCATCTTCTGATGAGGTGTCAGTTTTTTTTATTTTTTAATAATAAAAATAATAAAAAAAATAATAAAATGCAGAAAAATTCGAAAAATTCCAAATTTTTTTTTAAAAAGTTGGAAGTTCAAAAAAAAATCTAAAATTTCTAAAACATAAAAATTAAAATTTCAAAAATTAAATTTAAAATTTCAAACTGAAAATAAAACAATTCTTTTAAATATGTTAATTTTAAAATTCACTAATAAATTAATTTCTTTTTAAACAAACTTAAATTTTCTAATTTTTTTATAAATAATACCAATAGATCTCTTAACAAATATGTAAAATTTACATAACATAATAATAATAATATTTTTCTTTTCTATATTTTTAAAAGGTGTGTCTCTTAAGTCTTATCTAAGAAGTTTCACTCACACCAAAACCTAATATATGTAAGAAAAAAGTCTATTTTATTTAAAGTTAACATATTTTTTTAAAAAATAATTGTTATATTTTTAGTTTTGAAATTTTAATTTTTATAAATTTAGATTTTTTCTATTTTTTTATTTTTTCCGATTTTCTGTATTTTATTATTTAAAAAAAAACTGACACTTCATTATCAAATAAACAGTACAGGTCACTTATTTGCCTTGAAAAACAAGTAAACTTCGTTGGAGGTTTGTTATGCGGAAAATGACACTTTCAAAGTTTAAAGTGCTAGTAAAAAAAATTTAATGTTTAAAGTGCTAGAATGTGACACTCTTAAGGTTTAAAATGCGATTTTCCCCATAAAATAATGAATACATTTTGAAATTTAAATAAATGTTTTTGTTCAATTAGTTCCTCTTCAAAATAGAGAGTAAATTTTTTTATAATTCTGAAGAAATGAAAAGAATATAGCAAAATCTCGGTGTCAATAATTTAACAAAAATATTAATATAAATTTGAAGAGCACTGAATGCCTTATTGTTCTTTTAAAATTGTGCTGATCATTTTTGAAACAAAAGTGGAGAAAGTATGAACAACGAGTAACGACTCGTAGCCATATTAATATCTTCTAACCCAAAAAAGCTTGTCGTGTCAGAAAACTTTTCATAAACCGGCAAGCATTGCAGTCAGTGTACCGCTAACAGCTTGCCATTTGTGGTACACACAAAGGACTCTGGCAAGCAATGAATGAGCTGGGCCCTCTAGATCTCTCGTTTTCACGGCCCATTTAGACCCAACACATCACTCGCCGTGCAACTTGTTCAGTGGGACCTCTCATTACGCCCTCTGGCCTTCGGGGTTCACAGGGGATTATCTCTATCTTCGATGGTTTTCATGTGGGCCCAAATTGATCACAAGTCATTTTTGTGGTCATTGTCTTAAGGGCCCATATTGTTTAGTCCTTGTCTTATGGGCCCACGTTTGTTGCAAGAGCTGGTTAAACATTCGTAAGCTACCACTGCAACTAGATACGTTGAGTCCATTGTGTACGATGGGACCAGGCTAGTAATGTCTCAAAAAAACTCTGAAGGGAGATTGTAAATTGAAACCGGTAAAATATATACTCCTTTATGTTGACACTCAATTAGGTTTGTCTTTCTAAGTGATAAAAGGATCTTTGCAAAATAAATGATAAAAGTAATGCATAAAAAAGTTGTATTTTAAACTAATGCATCTGAAAGTGGAGTTTCGATCTTTTAAAGATGAATACTAAATGTACAGACTACAGTCATGTGAACATCAGTCGAGTCCAACAAAACTATCAACTGGACAATGATTGGTATAAGTGTTTTATTTTGAATCACTCGTTACCTGTAACGTATATACTATACATATCACTGTATCAGTATCGAACATTGTGTCAAAACTTATACATATACGTAGTACTTGTATGTTGCCCAAAAATAAAACGTAGTACTTGTATGTATTTGTATATATCGTGGGTACTACGAACCTTACGTGTGTATACAACATTCATTTTACGTGTGTAAACATATACCACTAAAAAGTTAGAGATTGTATCTTCTTCGTCCATATTCAAGTATATATACTCAATGAACTTTTATAGGTTTAACTATCCCTTACCTAACTATAGAGTATTGATCCATCGTCCAAGTATAAACTAATGATATAGCAGTTGGTACTTATAAAACAATGATCATATAGTTACAAAGCATTTTGTTGTTCTCATTTGTCACAAATACTTACCAAAATATTTTCTTGTTGGTGAAAACTCGTTTAATTCGATTGTTGACTTATGATTTATTAGTGTTTTTATATAAAAAAAATTGGGTTTCAAATTCTAAAAAAATGATTTATTAAATAATTATGTCAGATTAACGAAAAACTTATATATATATATATATATTTTTAACATGGTGCAAAACGAAACGGTTAAAAATATATTTTCATTCTCATAAGATAGCTTAAAAGTAGTTAAATGTGAATCAGTCTAAAATATGTAAAATTGTTAGTTGTAAAGTTGTTTATGTAACATCTCTTATAATAGTAAATATCATATGATAAATCAAAGTTAAAAAATATTTGTGGTCTCATCTATATCCATCATCCTAGTTAAACCACGATCTTCAAATGTTGTGATCTGCTAAAGAGTATTATGCACACAAAAATCATGCTTGCTTTCAGTCGTATTATGATATGATACTAGAAAAGAGAAATAAGCTCAAAATGAATGTTGGTATAATAAAAGCTGCTTGTTATAGGCTAGCAAAAAAAAAAAAACTGCTTATTATACATACGGACTATCATGTTTCGAGAAATATTCATTTTTGATAGGTAGCCTAAACTTTCTGATCAATCCATTGATGAAGATTGTAGCATATTTCATATTCTGTTGATTCAATCAACTAAAAACATAAATAGTGCCGTATGCTTCCACACATTTCACAAATATAGAATAATGTGTAAATATGTGTATGTAATACGTACGTGTTTGGTTGGTTAAAGATAGGCTACAAACTCCACACATCAACCTAAAGGGGCAATGGACGTTGGAGAGTAAGTAACGTTGCCAAATTGGAAATGCCCAAAACGATTGTATGTACTTTCCCTCTTTGATTGAGACTTTACTACTACACCAAACCTTATACAACAAGGTGATGAAATCGATTTAAGATTGCTAGCAATTCTCCAATATCGCAATATTTAATTTCTCATCTTGTAAAATAAGCACGTGTAACTGTGCGATACACAACTTGTGTATCAACTGCTAGATTGTGATACAAAAAAAATGTTTGACTTATTAATTCAAACTAGATTGATCTGTGCGATCGCACGGATATTTATTTTATGTTTTCAGTTTTCTGTTTGTATTAAACGATGTTTTTGTAATATTTGATCATAAATTTAGATCAAAATTTTTTTTTTTTCAGTTATAACAAAAACTAAAATTAAAATTTTAATAAAATATTCTGATATAAATTCAACTATCGTAATTAAAATAGTATAGGGGTGAGTCATAATGCTTTTGAATTCCAAATATTTGAAATTTTTATTAAAATAAATTTGTTAAAAAAAAAAATCTCACGCTGTTATTTTTTATTCCTAGAACTTGATCCATAACTATCTGAAACTTTGTTTTCACAATTTTTTTTGTACAAAATGATATAGTATATATTTGTAAATATAAATATATTACATGATTGTTAACATAACATTTTAAAACAAAATAATTTTATTTATTACTTTAAATAACTATGTTTTATGATTTAATTGTCTTTTATATCACAGTGTATCATATAAACAAATCCAATATTTATAACTAATTGAGCTTATATATATATATATATATATATATATATGAAAACATTATACAAATAACTCAATAGATTATTTTATATTTTATTTATATATTATATAAATTATAATGTGTGATTTTTTACTTTATTATTTATTACTAATAAATATTGAAAAATATTTAATATAGTACTACGAATATATTTAGAAATATATAAGAAAATTTTGGTTTGATTAAGATTCGATTAAAGAAATCTATTATTTAAACTAGGAAAAGATATTTGATGCTTAAATCTATTATTTAAATTAGGAAAAGAAAAACATACTTAAATATAGATTCAATAAATATCTCAGTTTTATTCTAGTGTAAATAAGTAATAAAACTATTGATCATTTCTATATGAGTACTCCCATTTTAATAGATTAGATGTTTCTTTTGGGATTTAGCGTTGGTTGTCTGAGTTTACTCACCTGATTTCCATAAGTAAAACATGTCAACTATATATTCTATCTGTTTTTAGAATGTATGTTATAAATTTCTCACACATATGAACAACATATTAATTTTGAGTATAAGTAAATTGATTTACATAATTATCTATTTCACAGAATTTAAAGCAAATAAAGTTAATAAATATAATTTCTTTTGAAATTTACAATTAACCTTTATTATCTAATAAAAGTACATTAAAATAATATATATTTTAAACAACATCTTTTAGACATATAATTTTTGAAAAAGTAATATATATTTAAAACAGACTAATAAAAAGATAATTTAGATTAGCGACAAATTGATATGATGATTATGATTTTTAAATTTAGTAGCCAAATTTTTAGAAATCAAATGTTAGAGGCGGATTTTATTCTACTTTAAACCAAATCCAAAAATCTGATTTAACATTATCAGAGTATGAAAAAGATGATAAGTCTACAAAGGTTATCGAAACCCTTTAGCTAAGGTAATGATTCATACCAAGTTGACATATGCAAACCATAACATAACGAATGCCAAAACATTGAAGATGACCGTAAAAAGACATGATATTCTCTCAAAATCAGGTTACCGTTATGACTTGCTCCCAGAAACTTATAAAAGAGAGATCAAAGACAATAACAAAATGATCTGGATTCTTTGATGGTTAACTTATCCATTATCAATAAAACAAACACTCTTCATAATTAATCAACCGTCTATATTCATTCCTAATAATAATAATATTATTATTATTACATATAAATTGAATATCTTATTTTAAGTGGATTTTGAGATTCATCATCAAATATCCGAGTTATCTTAGATGAATTATATTTTACAAGAAAGTTAAATTACATTATAAATATATATATAAACTCACAAATCTATATCGTTTTAATTAATTAAATAAAAAGACTACTAAGCTCATATACTTAATACTTTTAATGAATATTTTTAAACAAGATCGTTCTATCTTCCACATCTTTTCCAAAAACTTCCGAACTACTCGCGGCAATCATCCAAGAGACTCAGGTAACTACAATATTTTTTTTGGGAGGTATAATTACAGTTTTTACTCGGGCTATACGCTAAAAGCAAAGTGGCTAGAGTTATTATTGCAAAATTATTCACCCGATTTAACAAGTCAACAAAACTATTTCACTCTTTTTTTATTAACCTAGATGTATCTCCTACCCATTAAGAAGTCCAAATTAATCCCTGAAAAGAGGTGCCATCCACAAATAAACCCTTTTATTTTTGATAATTGTGGAAATCTGATTATTGATGTCAATCGACTAATCCCACGAAACTCATGATATTCTATGTATTTTTACGATTTAACGCTAGTCTAGGTAACCAACGAAAATCGAATTGCTGGTTCGCCACACTGGAATTATCCATCGAGCACCACTAGTCCAACCCAGTTGGTTAACTTAAAAATATATATATTTTACTCTCTTGTTTCAAAAATTCACATTTAGAAAAAAATATATTTCAAAAATACATTTTTACATTTTTACATTTAATACATTATTTAATTGTAAATTATGTATTTTAAATGACACTAATCAAAATTATATTTCTGAAATGTTATTAGAAATAATTAAATTAAATAATATATTGATAATCAAATTTTAATACATATGTAAATTTCGAAAATTATTTAAAAAAAAAAAATTAATACTCTTAAAAGTTTGTAAAATTTTCATTTACTCTGAAATCAGTGTCTATGAGAAGAGAATTTTAAACCGTAAATAAATAGTTTGTTAAATCCAACTTTCAAAGGTTGAATAGTGGATATGTTGCAAAAAAAAAGTGGATTATTTCTTGTTAAATCTATTCAATATACTGAAATTGTTTGGTGTGGGAATTACAATGTTATTTTTTTGAATTTTTTTTTGAAACATGGGACCTATAGTGTTAATTTGCTCATTTCTTACACCCCTAATTTATTCAAGATCAATTATTTTATTTCAAATAGTACTTTTTGTAATAATAAATTATATCAAAATTATAATTTATTGTGTTGTGGTTTGATTTGGATACAGAAAATATCTGTTTTACTATAAAATTATAATTGTTTTAAGAAAATAATCTTTTGTGGATAAAAAGTAGGTTTTGTGATAAAATAAATAAATTACAGTTTCTTAAAATTTCTGTTCTTATGATTTTTAAAAGTATTTTCAATTTTATTGTTCACAAAATATAAATGTAAAAAAAAAATACAAAATAAACAGTGGAGTAGAATATTAAATTTTATTAGATAAAATTATTTTTGTAAAAATAAAATAAATGTTAAATAATATATGGAAAGATAGAAGATGATGTGAAATGTTAAAAGTGTAAATTAAATTTTTAACAGTTATAATCATTGTACATGGTCTTGTACATCTCCAATTTATGGCATTAACTACAAATAATAATATTTATATATGGATAGGACGAATTATTGAGTTTATTTTTTCAACATATTTTATTTGAATAAAAGATAGAGGTCAGAGACAGCAGGCTGGTCCTGCGGCAGAATAAATCAAATCTACCAATTTGATTAAATATTACCGCTCTCTGGTACGTCCAATAAATTATTATCTACAATAATACCATGCAATAATTACAAAATTTCTTTGTAAAAAAAATAATTACAAAATTTTAATTGCTATAAAAATCATGTACTAAAATATTAGAGATAATCAGGGGTAAAAAAATAGGTGATTAGATAAAGCCCAAAAGGCCCAACTAGTATCCATTGGGATCCATCGAATTTTTTTTTGAATAAAAACCATACCGTACATATACAATAGCCATAAGTTGATTTCTCTCTTTCTCTTATTTATTTAACCGACGCACTTACCACAGCTAACGTTGCTTTCGTCCTACTTCAATTGGCTATGGAGTAATAAAGCTTCTTCCTTTTTCTCTCAGACAAGACAGAGAAAGACAAGTCTCTCTCTTTCAAGACAACTTCCGTTAGAGAGAGAGAAAGATAAAAGAGTTTCTCAAAGTCAGACTCTTTGGACCGCCATTGATGCACCTTTCTTCGCCGTGATATGCTCTCACTTACTGACCAAAAGTCTAATCTTTAATATCTACTAAAGCCTCTCTCTCTCTCTCTCTCTCCTTAAAGGGGTTTCCCTGAGATTCCACCGTTTATGGATCTGACCGGCGCCTTCGGAGCTAGATCCGCCGCCGTCGAGCCGTGCCGGGAACCACCGGGGCTCGAATCACTTCATCTCGGCGGCGGCGACGGTGGTTTCACTGCGTTGCTCGAGCTTCCGCCTACACAAGCCGTGGAGCTTCTCCATTTCACCGATCCGTTGCCGTCTCCTTCTCAAACGGCCGTCGCCGGAATCGGTTTAGACGTCTCTCCACCGCCGCTTCACTCTTACGGAGCATTGACTTTTCCTTCGAACTCAGTCCTCCTCGAGAGAGCAGCTCGCTTCTCGGTGATGGCCAATGAGCAGCAGCTGCAAAACGGAAACGTCTCCGGCGAGACCACCACGACGAGCTCGGTGCCTTCCAACTCTAATTCTAATCTGGATAGAGTCAAGACGGAGCCTGGTGAGACAGATTCATCATCTCAGCGGTTGGAGAACAATCGATGTGGCAAGAGGAAAGAAGTCGACAAGAAGGTGAGTGAGACACAAAACAAGTTGATGTTTTTTTTTTAACATTCGATTCAATTCAATCCAAGCCAGTGTTTGACACGTGTTCCCTAACGTGTCCAGGTGAAAGGCTCAGCGAAGAAGAAGAGCAAAAGCTCTGAAGAGAACGAGAAGCTGCCTTATGTTCACGTTAGAGCTCGCCGTGGTCAAGCAACAGATAGCCATAGCTTAGCAGAACGAGTAACTTTGCATCCTCACACACTTTTGCTCTTAGTCAGTTGGTTGATTAATTAATCGCTGATTAATTACTAATGTTTGGATTATAGGCAAGAAGAGAGAAGATTAATGCACGAATGAAGCTGCTACAGGAACTGGTCCCAGGCTGTGATAAGGTTTGTCTCTCAAGATAATGAGTCCTAATTAATCATTAGCTCTTCATTAGTGCTTAACTGACTTATTATTTCCTTAATAAATTCACCCTGAAAAGTAAGAATATTGTATAGTTTTTGATGATTTAGTTTTCTTTTTGTTAATTAAGTAACTCAAAAAGTGGATTTGCTTAATTGCTTTTTTTTTTATTGGAGAAAAAAGTGGTTTCTGGTGTGCCAAAGTGGCTTTAAAGATCGCAAAGGGTACACTCTTAAGCTTTAAGGTTAAAACTAGTCACACAGACGTGATTGGAGATGGCTTTTTCTCGAATTCTTTTTTCCTCTTCTCAAAGTTGTGTTCATTGAGCTTGATTGATTAGTCTATAATTGAAGAGAATGACCTTAGGAAGTGGAGATGCTAGCTGTAATATGGCATTAAGGTTTTGGGTTTAGGGGACATGTATTGGTGGAAAGATCAAGATCAAAGTGTGTGTGTTTTGGGGTCCATTGATAAGTGGGAAGAGAAAGTTGCAAGCTTTTCTATGGGAAGGTGGGCGGGGGAAGAGGGTAGTATCGTCTCTAACACGTTGGGTATCTATCTATCAAGGAAAAAAAATGACAATGACTCCTTATTAGAAGGACGATTAAAAAGCAAAGGATCCTTTATTTAAAAGTTGATATTGTTTCGAGTCCCACTTACCTAATTAGTTTGGAAACATGGATGTGACATTCCTCCTCCTCCTCCCAGACAAGTAATTTAAAATCAATAGGAGTTAGCAGCAATTATTGGTGGAGATGATGTTATGCTAACATCAGCCTTTTTGTAATTCTTTTTTTTTTTGGGTTGAGCTGTGAGGAGGACTTGATTGATTGACTGTTTCATGAAACCACTAGAGTACTGATTACCTTCTGAAAGTTAAAAAGCTTGATTGTGATTGGAGATGCCATTTAGATTAAAGAACCATCCTCCTGCTGTTTCTTTTACTGTGTTCTCTTTGAGATATTGAATAGCCGTAAAACATATTAGCTGCATAGTAAGAAAGCAAATGTGTACTCCTAAGCTGACCCATGAAGTCTTTAACTTGCAGATTCAAGGTACTGCGTTGGTGCTGGATGAAATCATAAACCATGTTCAGTCTTTACAACGTCAAGTGGAGGTGAGACTTTCCGTGTTCCAGTTTTGTTCTTTATACCTATATGTTGTACTATAGCCTTAAACGACACGAATCTCAAAACAGTTTGGAAAATGAATAAAATTGGTGTGCCATAATCTCTTGTTTTCCCACAGATGCTATCAATGAGACTTGCTGCAGTAAACCCCAGAATCGACTTCAATCTCGACACCTTATTGGCTTCAGAAGTAAGTATCTTCTAATCTCACCACAATACTTAAGATCATTTTGTTTACTCACTGCATGTTTTTCTCATTTGAATAAGCCATATGAAACTATACCTCATTGAGTAACTTCTAGTTTATATCATAAGAAGAGAAAACTTTTGGGTATTTATTGATACAAAACATTAATTTAGACCATTTTAGAGCAAGGCGTAGGAAGATAAACGTCTAGTCTTATGAATGGAACTCAAAGAAAATAAATACACAAACACACACACCTTGCAAAATATTACTGTACACACAAACAGCTTCAGTGGGTCAAAACTCGGACCACCATTGCTCTGTGTCTTACTGTGAGTTATGTCGGATGTGTTTGTACATTGATGAGCTTTGATGATTTGAAAAGCAAAAAAAAATTATTTTATTCCTCAATAATAATCTATGGGTCTCTTCCAACTATCTTGTTTCTTTTTCACCTATCTAATCTCATAATCAAACACCTGTGGATTCTATCTACAGTAGAAGACTTTAATCTTACTCATCAAAAATCTTTTGGACCAAGGTTAATAAATGCTCTCTCTCTTTCTTCTTACAGCTTGTACATACCCAATAAATAGCCAGGGTCCCTCTCATCAAGCCTTGTTCTTTTTAGGATAATAATAAGTAATAACAATAGCTGACTTCTTTGACTATAGATCAAGATCTCTATGAATGAATGATATCCCTGAGCTGATATCTTTTTTTGGTTTGGCTTCCTTTCACAGAACGGTTCTTTAATGGATGGGAGCTTCAACGGAACAGCAATGCAGCTAGCCTGGCCTCATCAAGTCACCGAGGCTGAACAATCCTTTCATCACCGGCAACTGCAACTGCAACAACCACCACCACAACAACAATGGCCTTATGATGGCTTAAACCAGCCGACGGCTTGGGGAAGAGAAGAGGATCAAGGGCATGGCAATGAACACACCAGTTTGATGGCTGTTTCTGAAAATATGATGGTGGGTTCTGCTAGTTTGCACCCAAACCAGGTCAAAATGGAGATGTGAGTTTTGGGGGAAAACAGTAGATTATGAATGTGTATATAAGCTTGTGTCCCACTCTCCACATATATATAAATTATAGATATAAGTCATTTGATTCAGAGAGACAAAAACTGGTATATGATTATTTCTTATTTTTTACCAAGTTTTCCACAATGTAGACATTTAGAGTATGTATGTGCTACTTTTACTGCTCAACAAGAATGCTATTATTTCAATCGTGGTGAAATTGTTCAGACTCCATGAAGGACGATTAAATGAACAAACTAACTGGCAAGAAGAATATTGATGCACATATAATTACAGTCTGAGACTCAACTGGCAATTAAGAATATTGATGCACATGCTTATGAAACTTAGCGATCTATGTAAGTGATTGGAAGCCAAAAACGTTGAGACTTTTTAGTGAATCTGTTGTTAGTAACGAAACAAAAGAATGTATTGTTGAAGATATATGTATCTGAAGGATTTGAAAAAGTCTTTTCAAACTTCTTGATTTTTCTTTTTCTGATCTTCCTCTGACAAATCTCTCGACGCTAGAGAAAAGTTCTTGGATGAGAGAGCAGATCATTCAAGTCTGTTTCTCATAAGTTTTAATTAGTAAAACGAAACGTTTTTCCATGTTTGTGACTAAACGGTAAAAGAACAGAGGAGAGAAAAATAATTAGTAAAGAAAACGGGATCGTTTACTCCATCATCTTATAGGAAAAAGGATGTTTCGAGAGTCCCACATCGGTAGGATGAGAGTTAGTGGTCATAAGCTCAATTGTATAAAAGAAAAGCCGAGCACTACCAACAATTCATACCTTTCTCGGCCTTTTGGCTAAGATCAAGTGTAGTATCTGTTCTTATCAGTTTAATATCTGATATGTGGGCCATCGGCCCGCTCGATATTAACTCTATTTTTTAAGGGTAAAGGCCCATTAAGATAGCTTGCTATCTGGGCTTTTGGGAGTCCCTTATGCCTTACACTACAGCATAGGTCGGCTCAACCCACCAAATCTCTAGTCAAATATAATATAATACCCACATGAGCGTCATGGGCTTTGCAAATGAGCTATAGTTTGATGGCCCAACTCCTTAAATATTTAATTTCACTTCCAAGATTTACCACTAAAATTACGGTATACATCTACTGAATATTTCATTCTTGACTAAAATTTGTGGTCCTTTTATTATTACAAATTTGACTAGACAAAGCTTTACAACATCTATTCTATGTCTCATCTCTCAATCTTTTATGCTATGTCCCATCTCTCGATCCTTTTTAGTTCTTTTGCCACTTCTACCATCTTTGGAACATCACCTCTATGACCAGTGCATCTGAGTGAGAGCATTAGGACTGCTTCCACTCGCCTTTCACCATCACCACCCATACTTCCCAACAATTTTGGATCTAATATCTCAAAGATTCTTCCCTCTTCCACAAACTTACACACCCTATCTGAAACCCTCAGGTTCATCACACTGTGCTCGTATTCAAACAGATTCTCATCACCCTTGCAACGATCAACCACTCCATGCTTTCCTAACAAAAGACTTTGCAACAACACTCCAAAACTAAAAACATCTGTATTCTCAGTGACTACACCACTCGTTACATACTTATACTCTAAATAATCTAACACTCCTTCTACTCTCTCAGCATCTACCTTGACAAACGTCTCTCCTTCCGGAATTGAGACAGAGAGACAAAACCCACTTAGCTTGGCTGTTCCGTTTGAATCGAGGAAAATATTAGAAGGCTGTATATCCATATGAACCATAGTCCTTGGAAACGCAGTGTGAATATAAGAAACCGCAGTAGCAATCTCTCTCGCCATCTTGACTAATACTCCCAAGTTTGGAGTATTGTAAGGTAAACGTTCTGCATACTCACATACTAAGACCGGATACTCAAACTCTAGACAGCATCCTAACAGTTTAAGAAAGTTCTCGTGGCCACTAACCATAGACGAGACAGCTATATCACGACAGATCTTTGCTAATGTATCAGATGTGTATAATTTCCACGTGGCTCTCTTGATTAGGACAGGACGGTTTTCAAGCGTACCTCTGTATATAAACTCGAAGCGAAACAGGTGATTGCTCTCGTGGAAGTTGTTGGTGGCTTGAATGATTTGGTTAGCAGAGAAAGTCTTGATTGGATTTGATTTGCCATCGCAAAGCTCGATGAGGTCTTGTAAGAGCACCTTCCCGTTCTCTTGAAACAATCTTAGCTGTTGATTTGCTTCTGATCTTTTCTTCTTCTTCTTTGACTTGTTCATCAAACAGTCCATCTTCTGATCAAACACTTTTTTTTTTAATTAGAAACCCATGAGAAAAAAAAAAGATGGTTGAATGATATAGTTTTGTAGGAACGTACGTGTCAAAAGCAAAATAAATAAATATAAAATAATATAATTTCGTAGTTGATTATTCAATTCAAAGTAAAAGTCTTTTAGCTTTAGTCAACGGTATCTCATATAGATTCCAATCTGAGGCATCAACTCAGCTATGGAATTCTGGAAGAAGGACACGGACAAGGCTAAGGCCAAGGCGAGAACGTGCTTCCTCAAGAATGGAACCATGTTTCTTCAGCAACTCATCGCTGACTGCAACGGCATATCAAACCCTATCCGAATGTTCTCTTCCGACCAAATCTTTGAAGCCACGGATCACTTCGATGCCACGTGTTCTATCCTTGATGCCTCATCATGTTTCACCTGGTACAAGGGCGTCATCGAAGGCAGATCATACGTGATCAAGAGATTCACAGAGCCATGGTATGAAGATGAGCCTTACATCGATGTTGTCTTGTCTTCTCGGGTAAGTAATCACAATGGTTTCCTTAAACTCATCGGTTCTTGTCTCGAGTTTACTCGTCCCGTGGTTGTCTTTGAAGACCTAGACTATACAGTTTTGAACCAGCGAGGTAGTGTTGGTTGCGAGGACGCGCCGTTGTTACCGTGGAATGCACGTTTAAAGATAGCAAGAGAGGTTGCAACTGCTATAACCTATCTTCACACAGCTTTTCCTAGAATCATTATACATAGAAATATAAAGCCAACGAATGTTCTGTTGGATAAGAATGGGATGGCTAAGCTCACTGATCTATCTCATGCCGTGACACTCCCTGAGGGTAAATGTTGGATTGAAGAGCCGGTGGTTGGAACCTACGGTTACACAGATCCTACTTATTTCTCCACGGGGATACTGACACCCTATTCAGATGTGTTTAGTTTTGGAATCTTTATGCTGGTTCTTCTGATGGGAAGACAACCACATCTGGTTGAATCAAATGGCCGGTCTGAATTTAACATTCTTGAATATGTGAAGTATCTGCTGGAGAGAGGAGAGCATGTTGAGTTTGGGGGTGGTTTGAACGACATGAGACTTGGTCAGATGAGAATGTTTCTTGAGCTGGCACTGAGATGCTGCGAGGAGAGGAATGAAGATAGGCCAATGATGATCTTGGTGGCAAAACAGATTAAGCTAATAGAACAAGGATCACTTGAGGATGGTTATATTTAAGATTGAGATTTTTATGCTCGTACTAGGTTTGTTTGTTCTGTTAGGCCCTGTTCGTTTCGTGAACTGGATGAGAATTCCAGACGCTGCATCTGCACGCAGTAATTGGATGCAGCAATCAGATGTTGTTCGTTCGCGATTCTGTAAATTTGGGATCATGCATCTCGAAACTATATCTAGATGCACTTAGGTTCGTTTTGTATTCTGTATTTTTGTATATGGATGAGTTTTATGTCAAATGGCCAAAAATTTCTTATCTTTTATTTTGGTCTAAACATATATATAACTATATCTAAAAGTAAAACAAACTTGTAAAAAAATATGTTTAATTACAAATAAAATAGAGATAAATAAAAATGAACATTAAATTCAATTTTTTCATTTTTTTATAAAAAATGAAATTAAATTTTCATGTTTTAACTTGTAGATTTTTTTGTTTAACTGCAAATAAAATAGACATAAATAAAAATAAATATCAAATTCAATTTTTCATGATTTATAACATTATAATGTAACAATAATAAACACTAAACTCTATTTTCATGTTTTACAACAATGATAACATCAAACTCAAATGACTTTTACACAAAATATTTAACTAAGTCTCGGAAAATTTGATTTTCGGGTTTGGCCGGAAAAACTCGATTTTTGGGTTTCGGCCGGAAAACTCGGTTTTCGGGTTTTGGCGGAAAAACTCGATTTTCAGGTTTTGGCGGAAAAACTCGTTTTCGGGTTTTGGCGGAAAAACTCGATTTTTGGCCGGAAAACCAAGTTTTTCGGTTTTAGCAGAAAAACTCGATTTTCCGGTTTTGGCGGGAAAACTCAATTTTTCGGTTTTGGCAAGAAAACTCGATTTTTTGGGTTTTGGCCTACGGGTTTTGGAGGGAAAACTCGGTTTTCGGATTTTGGCAGAAAAACTCGGTTTTCGGGTTTGGCGGGAAAACTTGGTTTTCGGGTTTTGGCCGAAAAACTCGGTCTTCCGGTTTTGGCCGAAAACTCGATTTTTTTAGTTTTGGCGGGAAAACTCGATTTTTGGGTTTTGGAGGGAAAACTCGATTTTCGGGTTTTGGAGGGAAAATTTGGTTTTCGGGTTTTGGCGGAAAAACTCGGTTTTCTGGTTTTGGCCAAAAAGCTCGATTTTCCGGTTTTGGCGGGAAAACTTGATTTTTTAGTTTTGGCGGGAAAACTCGGTTTTCGGGTTTTGGCCGAAAATTTTGATTTTCTAGTTTTGGCCGAAAAACTCGGTTTTTCGATTTTGGCGGGAAAACTTGATTTTCCGATTTTGGCCGGAAAACTCAGTTTTCGGATTTTGGCGGAAAACTCAGTTCTTCGGTTTTGGGAAAATTCGGTTTTCCGGTTTTGAGAGAGAGAGAGAGAGAGAGAGAGAGAGAGAGAGAGAGAGAGAGAGAGAGAGAGAGAGAGAGAGAGAGAGAGAGAGAGAGAGAGAGAGAGAGAAATTAGCTTTAGAAATTAGGTAAATTTTTTTTTAATTTTTTGGATAAATTAAAGGTATTATCGACTTTTTACACTTTTGGATGAGTTTAGTGTTTCTGGAAACGTTTAAAAGTCTCATCCAGAAATCCTGAAATATCTGGATGAGTTATGAAAATATATCTGGATGCTGCGTCCAACTTAACCTCTATTTAGCATCAAACGAACATCGGTCCGCGTCTGCGTCTGGATGCCGCGTCCAGATCACGAAACGAACATGGCCTTGGTAACTTTTGTCAGGTGGTGATGATTTTATCTTATCTTTTTCTGACCCAACCACCAATCTATATAGACATGTCTTGTAGAATTTTACCCTTTTATGTACTTTATACTTCAAAATTTGAATAAAATTTCAAATAATATGTTTGTTTCTAATCATAGCTTGTGGTGCCACACATTGTCAAATCGAGATAATACAAAAGTTCTCAATGTTTGTGGGCACTCCTGAAAATATGGTCAGTGTGCTAAGTGTTATTGGTAACGCTGCTGTGGTTGTAATGAAACGGTTAAAAGGTTGAATAAAGACTATTGCTATGGATACCATATTAAACTTAAATCAGATAAAATCAAGTTTCTTTTACATTTGGTTAACAGTTAAGTGATATTGTTATTCAAGTGTCAAGATGATAAATTCTGTAATAAATGTGAAACAATTTTCTTTTCTTTTTGTGAATTTTGAATATTGTGATTCTTCTGTGTGCTTTGATAATTCAGTGTTTCACATTGTTCACTTCTCATGGCTTGCGACATTTGGAGTAGTAAATTTCTGGTGATAATTAATGAAATATATTATTATAGATTATTTGAATTATTTATCAGTCACTCCCCCTTGAAAATTTCATACGGAATTTTTAGGTTTTATAATGTTATGTGTTATTACGATTTCTAGCCAAAAGTGTCTAATAAGACAAACGCATATTTTGCATCAGAAAAACGTCACGAGAAAGACATAACAGAATGATTTTTCCACAAATGAGTAAGGCTTGTTAAACTCATTTTTCATTGTATATTTTCTCAATATATGGTTGCTCAAAAGAAATTTCTCAATATATGATACATATATTTGCTTATGTAATAATTTATTTTTCAGAAGCTCTGAAAATTAACTTTGTAATCTTAACTTTTTACGAGTAAGATCATTTTAAATATTTTGCTGTCTCCACTTCCATTTTATTTTTGTTATTTTATGTATGAGAAACTGAGTCAAATCTTGTTAATGATGTTCTAAATACTTCTTTAGGTTGAAAAATGTTTGTGTAATGAACTGATGAATGCCTTTAGAATTGTTGCCTTTATGGAGTCTTTTTTTACATTCAATTTGAATAAAAATTCAAACAATTTGTTCGTTATAGTCCAGGTGCCACATATTGTCAAATCATCAGAGTACAAACTAGAAGGTTCGTCAGTGTTTGTGGAAGTGTCATTGGTATGTGTTTAAATTAATACGGATTATCACATAATTTCATAAAGTTTGATAATATGATGCAGTTCGCTCCTAGAAATATATAGACATGTAATGTTCCTATTAGCTAAATGATCGAGCCTCAGTCACATAGTGATTAGAGCTTATATATATTCTTCTCTATCTACTAATACAAACTCAAAATTCAAAATCTTGTCGCGAGACTCGACTTCCTAGTAGTGAAAAGCCCAGTCATGTCCATTTTCCAACAAAAACCAAATCCAATGATCATCGACATCACCATCTTTAGCCAAAAACATTGATGCGAATTTTAAAATAGTTTTAAAAGCACAGACATTTATAGAGAAAAACTGAAAAAGCAACACACCTGCATCAGTCAATGACTGAACACACATTGGATTTAACAAAGAGAATCCATAACCAAACAAATAACATCACTATTTTATTATTACATTTTCAAATTTCGTCACATCCTCCAACATAACTTGAAGCTCCCACAAGAATTCAAAAAACCTTTCCCATGTCTACATTACACCACGTTGCTACACTATAACCCATCATCACCTACATTCTTCTCCTTCGTCTTATTCTTCATCTCCCTCTTTGCAACTCCTCGTTGCATGAAATAACCTATCAAGAAAAAAAAATGAAGTTTCTTCGACTTCTTCCACTTCTCGTTTCTTCCTTCTTATTCCACTTCATCACCCTCTCCTCGTCGCTAAACCACGATGGCCTATCTCTTCTTGCACTCAAATCAGCTGTCGCTCACGACCCGACACGTGCGATGACTTCCTGGTCCGAATCCGACCAGACTCCATGCCACTGGCCCGGCATCACCTGCACACGCGGCAGAGTCACCTCCCTCGTTCTCTCCGGAAGAAGACTCTCCGGCTACATCCCCTCCGAACTCGGACTCCTCGACTCACTCACACGCCTCGAACTCAGCCGCAACAACTTCTCCAAACCCGTCCCCACCCATCTCTTCGACGCCGTTAACCTCCGTTACATCGACCTCTCCCACAACTCAATCTCCGGCCCAGTCCCGGCCCAGATAAAAGCCCTGAAGAATCTCACCCACCTCGACGTTTCCTCCAACCTCCTCAACGGCTCGCTCCCCGAGTCGCTCACCCAGCTCGGAAGCCTCGTCGGCACTCTCAACCTCTCTTACAACCGATTCTCCGGCGAGATTCCGCCGTCGTACGGCCGGTTCCCCGTCTTCGTCAGCTTGGACCTCGGCCACAACAATCTCACCGGAAAAATACCTCAGACAGGCTCTCTGTTGAACCAAGGACCAACCGCGTTCGCAGGAAACTCCGACCTCTGTGGCTTTCCGTTACAGAAGCTCTGTAGAGAGCCCAAGCTCGTCGCTCCTAAACCGGAAGGCTCGCAAATCCTTAACAGAAAACCAAACCGGATTTTAGAAAAAAAGAATAAACCGGTTACCGGAACCGTAACGGTTTCGCTGATAACCGGATTCTCCGTCGTGCTCGGAGTGGTTTCTCTCTCCGTGTGGCTGATTAAAAGAAAACAGAGCTCCGACGGATGCAAATCGGAGAACACGGCGGCGCCGCCTCCGGAGGAGGAGGAGGAAGGCAAGCTTGTTGCGATGGACGAAGGCTTCGAGCTGGAGCTCGAGGATCTGCTGAGAGCTTCTGCTTACGTGGTGGGGAAGAGCAGAAGCGGGATAGTGTACAGAGTAGTCTCGGGGATGGGATCGGGCACGGTGGCGGCGACGTTTTCGACGTCGACCGTTGTTGCAGTTAGAAGGCTCAGCGACGGGGACGCCACGTGGCGTAGGAGAGATTTTGAAAACGAGGTGGAGGCGATCGGTAGGGTCCACCATCCGAATATCGTACGGTTAAGAGCTTATTACTATGCAGAGGACGAGAGGCTTTTGATCACGGATTACATTCGTAACGGCAGCTTGTACTCTGCTTTACATGGTAATTGGTCAAAAACTTTCATCATTTTAGTTTAACCACTAATCATGATTGCTAATTACGATTATTATTCTTTTATTTTGTTGTTTTGCTTTACCTTTTATGTGAGGTTTAATTGAGAGTTAGTGTTATTTTGGGAGTTAGTGTTATTGATCGACTTGATGGTTGGATCTATGTATATAAAGTTTTTGTCTCTGAGTCTTTGTTTGATTGTGTTGTATTGATTGGCGTGTTCTTCTTGTTCCTTTCGCATTCATAATCTCTCTGAACTCGTTCACATGTGTGGTTACTGTTTTAGTTTCAGACAAGCTTTTGGATCTTCCTTCTTGTCGGAAGCAGCAACTTAATTCGTTTTGTCTTCTTTGTGATTAGTTTTGAAAATAGGAGAGAACAATGGGGAATGTAGTGTAACGGTCTTGTTTGTATTGGCTTACATGAGATAACATTTCTGGTTAAGATCAGTTTAAACAGTGTTTAATGAGACATAACAGAAGTCAGATTAAGCTCCGAGGGATGTTTGTTTATCTACGCACAGTCGCATACTTGCAATACCTTACAGGATCAGCTTAAATGTTTCTGTTTCTTGTTTTAATCTTTGGTTTTTTTATTTTGTTTTAATCTTTGGTCTTTTTATTTTGTTTTGTAGGAGGGACTTCAAATACTTTGCCTTCACTATCTTGGCCAGAAAGGTTACGTATTGCACAAGGAACTGCTCGTGGGTTGATGTATATACACGAGTACAGCCCTAGAAAGTATGTCCATGGCAACCTAAAATCAACCAAGATCCTGCTCGATGATGAACTGCAGCCTCGCATCTCAGGCTTTGGTCTAACACGTCTAGTCTCGGGCTACTCAAAGCTCACCGGTTCGTTATCAGCAAAAAGGCAAAGCATAGACCAAACGTTCTTAACCTCTGCTACAGTTGTGACAAGAATCTCATCTCCCTCGGTTGCTTACCTTGCACCCGAGGCTCGAGCTACTTCTGGTTGTAAATTATCTCAGAAGTGCGACGTTTATTCATTTGGTGTTGTCCTGATGGAGTTGTTGACTGGTCGTAAACCTAATGCTTCCTCTGAAAACAATGGAGAAGAGCTTGTGTGTATTGTGAGGAGTTGCTTTAAAGAAGAGAAGCCTTTCGAGGAGATTTTAGATCCGGAGATAATAAACAAAGGCTATGCAGAGAAGCAAGTTATTGCAGCTATTCATGTCGCCTTGAACTGCACGGAGATGGATCCTGAGGTTCGTCCTAGGATGAGATCAGTATCTGAAAGTCTTGGCCGAATCAAATTAGACTGAGTTTTGTTCGACATAGCTGTGCTTCTTTCTCTAGGAGCTTTGTTTCTTTTTGTGCCATGTGGTTGGGTTTAGGGTTTTTAACCATGGGGTTATTGTTATCATATGTTTTGTTGTTTGTTCATCATCTTGATAACAATAACAAAGATTGTAATGCATTATATGATTAATAATTGATCCATATCTCATTATTAGCTTTTTCATGTGTCCAAATAATCCCAAATACTGTACTGTATGACCATTTCAAATTTTATATAAAACGATTTATTAGAAAGAAATTGTGTTCCAAAAAAGGAAATAAATTAGATTTAACATCTTCTCATCTGGAAATTTGAGCTGAGGTTAGAGTAAAACTTTTAAAATGTAATTACTCTAAACCATCAGGTCTGTACAGATTCATTAATTATTCATTTTTTTCCAAATCTAATGTTACTTCTTCGCTTAGATAAGTGTCTGTTATTCTTTTCTTTTGCGTTATGCCTCAGCAGAAATTTGAAACTATTTTCTCCACAAGAATGACTATGTGAACGTTTCTCTCACACGAGCACAAACGTTTTAATTTGCTTTCTTCCCCTATATAGCCTCGCTCAAGGAGACGGATTTTGAGAGACAACCAGATCGTCACTCACTTCCGAATTTCATCAGTTCATCACTCATCAGTCGCTCAGTGATGATTCAGAGGTAACATATCCATGAAGTACTTTTGTTTCTCTGTTCGATTTGATGGTTTAATAATGTTCTTGTGAATCGATTTGTTTTTTTTGGTTTCATGAGAATATTATTGGAAATGACCAATTCAAATTTAAAATTTTGGTTTTGAGTCTTCTCTAGATAATAATTTATTTATCCATATTGATAACATAATTGCATAATCGTTCATAATTTCATTTGAATGATTTTGTGATACACAATTTTATAAATAATTAATTTTGACATACAAACAGCTAATTATAAAACCTATTTGATATCAACTTATTAACTCCAACACTTTATTTTATTTAGTAATTTATTTCATTTGAAATTTTAGTTTAGTTCAAGTAAATGAAATCTCTTATTTTTGAAAATATAAATATGTAAATTTAATTTATCCTTCAAATAGTTTGTAACACCTAAACTATAAAAATCTGGTTATATATAATTTATGAAACCTTCTAATAATTTTATAGCCTTATAAATCGCTTATAAACCTTTACAAATAATTTTGAGTGCCCTATAAATATTTTATAAACTCTTATTAGATTAAGCCCAGATTGTTTATAGCTTAACCCACCGTCAAAATGAAATCTAAATTTTAATTTATTTTTGTTCATGTGTTTTCTTTGTTTTGTACTATTTTGGGAGGCTTTAATACTTTTATTAGTGTCGAAGATAATATTATAGAATTATCATTACTTTTATATTTATAGTAAAAACGTCAATTATATATGATACATTACTGTAGTTTTAAATTCCAAATTCTAAACCCATTTTATAAATTCGCATAATATTTTTTTTAATATTAATTGTTATACTTGTAAAATTTAGTAATTTATTCTATCTGTATTAATAATATATTTTTGTAATTGCAAATTATTGTTTGATATATAATTTTCACAGAAAGATAATTATAAAACTAACATGGTATCAATTTATTAACTCTAACATTTTATTTTATAAAGTAGTTTAGTTCATTTGAAATTTTATTTAATATAAATAATTTTATTTTTCATTTATGAAAATATAAATAAGCTAAAGTGAAAATAAGAAAAGTTCTCCTTGGTTCCAATAGAAAACATAATTATGGGAGATGCGATTTTGGGTTTCCAAATCTCATTCTAATTATATTTAGTTTTTCCAAATATACGGATTTTCGATACCAAACTCATAAATTCTATTCAAATTTTCCATATTTTGGTACAAGATCGGTTTGGAAGTATTTGGATTCAGCCGGATTATTTTTTGGAGGGGAAGGAAGATTAAAGAAGAAAAACTTTTGGACGAGAATTTAGACCCAGAAATTATAAACAAATGCTACAAAGAGAAGCAAATTATTGCAGCCATGAATATCTACTTGAACTGCATCGAAATGGATCAAGAAGTTCGTCTAAGGATGAGATCAGTATATTCTTCTCTAGGAGCTCTGTTTCTTTTTATGTCATCAGATTATTGTTATCAATTTACATATTTTGTTGTTTGTCATCATCTTGATAACAATAAGAATCTCTGTAATGAATTATACGATTAATAATAATTATTATTAATTAATCCATGTCTCATTAGCCTTTTCATGTTCAAATGATCTCTAACATGACCATTTCAAAATTTTATGAAACGATTTTCTAGAAATAAATTGATCTAAGGTCTTCTGACGGAAAAAAATAACAGAAAAGAAAGACTTAGATCCAACATTTAAGCTTAGATTAGATAATTTTTTACAAAATGTAACTACTCTAAACATAGGTTTGTACAAATTCATTAATTATCTAGTTTTCGAATCTAAACGGTACTTTCTTCGCTTAACAAGTGTCGGCTAAATATTAATTTAGCGACTGAAAAAAAACCGGTCAGATCCATGTCCGTGAACGGTGATGATCCAATCCGGTTTGTTAAGCAAACGCGCACAGAAACTCAGGTAGACTCGCACGCAGACAACAAGAACACTAGGGTTATCGAAGGGCAAAACCGTAATCTCCAAAAATCAGGAACGGTAAGTAGGTTTACTTGCGTTTTTATTATCCCGCCTCTCATATTCGAATTTCGAAATCGTCTATCTCCTCACACGTGACTTATGTGAGCGCCTCTCTCTCTCGCACGTGCCAACGTTTAGATTTGTTTATAATCCCGCTCTCCCCCCTTCATAGATCGTCCTCTCACTCTCTCCTCACCCAGAAAGAAAAACTCTCTCGCCGCTTCGATTCGAGTTTCATCACTTCATCATCCGCTTCAGAGGTAAAGAATCCATGGAGTATTATTCTTGTTTTCTCTGTTCGATTTGAGTAACTTTAACGCCGTTCTTGTGAATCCATTTCTTGATTTGAATGGACCGATTCGGATTCGGATTTGAAATTGATATATGAATCTGATTCTTGTTTGCAGCTAACACCGAATCTTACAAGATGCCAGAGGCGAGAGATAGAACGGAGAGGCCGGTGGACTACGCGGCGATATTCGCCAACAGACGCCGTAACGGCGTGTTACTCGACGAGGCAGTCACGCGTCTCGGCGGCGCGTCTGAACATCCAGTTCAGAGATTGCCGTCGGGTACTTCTCGGGTGTATGCGCGACCTGGATCTTTGATTGGGGGCAATTACAGTTCGTGGAGGCCTGGTAACGGTGGTAACGGGAGTGGTCTCAGCAGTCCGTTTAGATCGTCGCACGGAAGAGAGAATCTGTCTAGGCCTAGGCGTGTAGGAGTAAGAGGTGGTGGTGCTTCACGGAGTCCGTTACCTTCTTGGTACCCGAGGACGCCTCTTCGTGATATAACTCATATTATGAGGGTAACGTTGACCAACCTCTTCTTGTGTTATTAATCAGTTTCGGTGCAGCTTGGTTTTGCTGAGTCTTTAGTTTACTCATTGGGTCTCTTTTGTGTGTTCGTTGTGGTCTGATACGGGTTTTGCGGATTGGTTAGATGGACAATGGGTTTGGTGAGTCTTTAGGTTACTCATTGGGTCTCTTAGCACCTCCTTTTCAGCTGAATTGAGATGGGGTTTGTTTCTGAATATACATTGAAGTACGCTTGCTTAGCCCTTCTGTGTAAGCTTGATCATAGCTGTTGTTGCACTAGTCTTGCTTTGACTTGCGATTTAATCTGTTTATGGCTATGTCTATTTCAGGCTATCGAGAGAAGAAGAAGAGCTGAGGCTGAGACTCCAACTCAGCAACATGTTCGTGTTCTTGAAACTCCAGTAGCATCATCGGCAGATGATGAGCACAATTGCGTAATGGTGACGCCTGCTCCAGCTGTGGGATTCAAACGTAGTTGCCCACCATCAACTGCTAAAGTCCAAAAGGTGTTGCATGACATCACGAATGAGGAAGAAGCAGGGTTCATCACACCCGAGAAGAAGCTGCTCAACTCTATTGACATAGTGGAGAAGATTGTGATGGCGGAGATTCAGAAGCTGAAGTGCACTCCTATTGCAAAGAGGGAAGAGCGGGAGAGAAGGGTGAAGACTTTAATGTCTATGCGGTGATCCACACTTAGCAGAAGACACTAGAGAGAGTGAAGTACATCATCTTCTGATGATGTCAAAAATCAGTGGATCCATCATCTTCTGATGATGTGTTTTCTTCAAGTCCTTGAGTATCATTTTCTTATGATTCTACTAGAAAAATACAATCATCTTGTTGATGATTTGTGTAGCATCAGGAATCATCTACTGATGAAATAGAGTTTGGATAGTTTTACACATAATTGTTTGGAGTCTCCTCTGTAGACATTTTTCCCTTGTAGATGAATCTTGTTCTTGCGTTCTTGTTGGTACGTTGATAATTGTGAGTTGGTATGAATCATTTGTTTTTCCAAATCCAGAGAATAATAAAGATCATATAAGCTTTTGATGTACAGATGCAGTTGAATTTTAGAATTACAGTAGTTTAAGTTATTAGAAATATTTTTTCTTCCGTCTCAGAAAAAAAAACTCGATAGAATTGAGAGCTTAGACATCATCTTTAACTTGGAAAATGGTAACACATAATAGACAAGAGAACATAGTTAATGTATATGTATAAAGAAACAAACACCAACTGTTTCAATAATTAAGAATACTAACAGTTAACAGAGAGAAAGAGAGATGTTTTTCTTTTATGAAAATCAAAGAGATTCTAGTAGTGTCTCAAAGGTGCAACAAAATGAGGGGTTTTCAATCACCCGTTGACATTTAAACACAATCACAAAGACCGCAAAAAGATTCAGAGAGGTTTGTCATCAATTTTGGTGTTTGTCCTCTTCTGAGGGTTTTAGACAATGGGAGGATACTGCTTGGACTGCAGCTTAACCCTTTTCTTGTACTCAACTGCATCCTGCATATTTTAAATTTCCATCAGTATATAATAGACTCACAATCACTTGGTTTCAGAAACTATGCCATCAATATTAGAGAGTTCGTACCTGAATGAAGAGATGGTAACCATCAGTCTGTGCAGGGTCAGCGGGATTAGGAGTGTCAAGCAGATCCTGAATACCAACAAGAATCTGCTTCACTGTGATGGCTGGCCTCCAACCCTAAACAACGTTCACAACAGGGAGGTTGAGGATGATGAAGATTTTGATTTGTCATGAAGAAATGAAATGGAAAGCAAAAGAGTTAAGACTTACGGAATCCTCGTTAAGGATGGAGAGACAGACAGTTCCGGAAGGATATACATTAGGGTGGAAAAAGCCTGGTGGGAATTTGCATTTAGGAGGCTTGCTCGGATAGTCCTCGCTGAAGTGCATCGTTAATGGAAAGTATCCACCTTCCCAATCAGTCTGTAGTGTCAAGCAAATTCACTATTAGAGCAAAATATAATGACACTAGCAAATCACTCTTACCAACCAACCAAGGCAACCAATTGCAGATATCGAAAAGCCAATTAAATCTCAAACTAAGAGATAAACATCAGAGTTCGGATTCAATGTCGTTTTCTAGACCAAAGTCAGGACATCTTCACAGGTGAAGATAAATAGTGAGATTACAGCTATTCACAGCAAATAATACACAATCAGTAGTCTACAGAGTCGTGTATAGTTGTAGCTAATTATACTAGGAGCATAATGATTAGCAATTACTCTTGAACTCTTTATCAGCAATGATCCAAGTAGAAAAGGCTAAGTAAGGTTCAAAGCAGAGTTCAAATGCAACCATATCATCAAGACCACAACATTTATGCACCCAAATTTTTTAAGCTTGAAGTCAGGAGGACATCACAGGTGAAAATAAATAGTGATATTACAGCTACTCTTTCTAGAATAATCGAGACAATCAGTCTACAGTGTCGTCGTGCAAGTAGCCATGAATAATACTAAAGGAATGAATAGCAATTACTTTTGCACTTTAAACTCTTATTAGCCATGAACCAAGTCGAAAAGGCGTAAGTTACACAGGAGAGACTTCAAATGCAAACACAAGATCAAAAGACCACTACCCTTTCCACAAACACTCATAAAAAACGAATAATGAGACAAACAGTCTACAGTGTCTGTATACAGAACAGAGTTCGAATTCAGACAGAACATGACAAATGAAAGATAAACAAGGAGATACAAAGCTACTATTTACAAAAAAAAAAAATGAATCGTATACACTTACCCCAGCTTTACCAGGGATAGTGCAATGCCACACCATTAGATTCACAGACCCATCAGCTCCAGTCTCCGGCTTCGCCACAAACCCCTAATTTCACCATCACCAAAAAGTACAATCAGAGACAATCAATGAAAAAATTACAGAAGAACATAATATATACGGACATGAGGATGATTCTTCCTCCACGACTTCCTCTCCTCCGCCAAACGACCACGAGCGATTCCACTTGCCATCTCTCTCTCTCTCTCTAGCTGCTCTCCAAACTCTTTATTTCTCTCTATATATAACTCGACGAAGACGGAGAAACGGAAGTTACAGATTTGCCCCTATGTTAAAGCCGGGAAAGGCCGAAAGGGTAGTAGTCGGAGGATCGTACGGTCCAGATTCGTCGGCGGATGAATGTCTTTTCGTCCTACTTCCCCTTAATTAAATTGACCGGTCAATTATTTAATGAAAAGAAGAAGTCAAATGGATAATGTTGGCGTGAAACCTACGCGATGTACCATAAGATCTACCATAAGATTCTCTCTCTCTGCCATAACGTATTCTATTTTTCACATGGCCCATAAAACCAATTCTGGGCCCATTAACTTTTTTTTTTTCTGTTCTTGATTCTTAAACTTGCTTCAATTGTTTTAATTCATGTTTAATTTGCTTCAAAACTATACAAAACTGTTTTCCTATCAGCTATCTACTATCTAGTTTGTTCTTTTTAATTTCTATTAAACCGATGCTTTTGTATGGTATCTATACTATTAAAAGAGGATCATTTTGAAAAAATCTACTTATAATAGGTTACTGCACCCTCATTAATGGCATAATAGTAATTTAGTCAATGGTCTTACATATAGTTATAATAAATCAACTAGGTGATTTTCCCGTGCTCATGCACGGGTACAAATATTTATAAATTAAATATGTTACAATAGTTGATTGTTATTTAATTTTAATTTTGAATTAATTTATAATTTGTATGCATAATTTATACTAATAATATTATATTATTTTAGTCAGTTATCATTTGGGTATATTGGATTGCATCAATCAATTTCTCTAAATTCAACTAATATTTTTTATTTTAAATATATGAAAATTATGATTATTTGCTTTTACTTTGGTTGTTATCTTAGATATGTAAATATATTTGAGTAAGATTATGTATAACTTAAGATATATTGTGCTTAAAATGAAGTAAAAATAAACTAAATATTTGATTCCAAATTACAAAAATTAAACTATATGTTGATTTTTAAAATAAAATATTAGAAAGTAAAACGATAATCAATTGGAAGTTACTTACATAAGTAACTAATACTTTTTGGAAGCTCATGAACACATATCAATATTTACAATAACTAAAATATTTAAATAATTTTATGTCTTATATATATTAAATGGTAAACTGAAATTTATGCAAATAATCCTAAAAATTAGAATTCAAATTTGCGTTGGTATTTTGATTATGGTTATATTAACTGTGACAAACATAAAACATAAAATTTAATATTAAAAAACATTTTTAATAATGATAATATATAATATATCTACCTTGTTAAATTATATAGTGTTATGTTGATTTAAAATATTTTAATTATTTGATCAAAAGTTAATTTTACTTTATTTTTAATATCTCTTTAAAATAAACAGTTTAATTTTTTGTGATTGTATTTTAGAAATCATATTATATAAGTAAAATATAATTTATACATTATGAAATCACATTATATACAAATATATATTTTCATCTAAGAAAATATAGATATAAATAAATATTTTATTACTTCAAAAGTATATTTTATGTTATTTAAAATAGTCTTAAATGGAATATTTTTATTTTGTGAAATTTCCTTTTTAATGAAATCATATTATATAAATATATATTTTCGTTTTTAATTTTTTAAAATTTTTTTATAAATATTTTCTTTTTATTATATATGTTATTTGGAAAAATTTAAAAGGAAACTAAATAAAAATTTCAATAATAGTATCTAAATGTAATTTTTTTAATTCATTAAGGGTATCAGCGTAATCAACCATCGTGAGAGTTAACGTGAGCGCGACACATAGGAAACTGACTTCTCAAATAATATTATAGAGATACTATAGTAATGTGCTTCAACAAAATTATATGAAACATGCGGGATCCACTATCTCAATTTGTTAAATGATGGGTCGATGGTTTTTTTTTTTTTTGAGAAAAGGTCGATGGTTTTTGATTCATGTGCAACACTTTCTCAATTTAATACATGAGTATTATGTAGTTAAGCAACACATAATGGGTTTATTGTACATTATACATTATTTAATCCAGTGAATTAATATCTGCCTATATTATTTATTTCTCTGACTACTAATACCTCAAGTCTAAGTTTGTGTTTATATTTACCCAACCCATCTTAGTTAAAAAATATCAAATAATTTTTGTACTTAAATTTATTTTTTTGTGCTTTAAATTTTACGTATAGACTATTAAAAGAAAATATTTTTTTTAAGTCTACTTATACAAGTTTGTTACACTATTTCATCAAACTACTAATACTTTAGTTTTACCTTAAATTTAGATTAACAATATGTTGTCATATATTTCTTTAACAATAACTCAGTCAATATCTATCATAAAATCTTTTCAAAAAAAATATCTATCTTATTTAATAACCAAGTATTTCGGGTGATTTACCAAATAAATGGATCTTGGTTTATATACTGATTGGCATAATTATTAATTGGGTTCCTGTAGGATAATACCAAACATAATCTCATCCACGGTTAACCGTTAACCAGTGTAAATAACATTATTACTAATTGATGCCCCAAAGAAGAATTATTCGGTACACATTTTCTACACAATAAATATATAATTAATATTTACTGATGCATGTACAATATTCCATATTTTAAACCAATAAAAGATTTATATATCGAGGCATGTACGATACTCCATATTTTTTTAGGTCTGAGTTATCTCAACTTCTTAAAAAATAGTTTCATTTAATAAAAATTAAATCACATAAACTAAATTTAATTAAACTATAGAAAATGTTTTGTAACGAATGAATTTTTCAATACAAAGAGTGTTAAACATATAAAATATTTTATTTAAATTAAAAAATCAGTGTAAAATAAGTTTAACTTCAGGTTAAATAAATAAAATTATATTACGGGTTAGAATTATTTAGAGTCTTCAAAAATTTAGTCATATTTAAAATAACAAAAATAAGTCATATAAGTAAATAAAAGATAAATTTCATAAAAATTTAAAATAAATAATTTATCAAAAATCATAAGTTTTATTACGAAAAATAAATTTTCCAACAAAAAATATACCCGCCCTTTTTAAGGGCGGGTCAAAATCTAGTTATGGTATTAAGACTGATCTTGACACTTGTAATTTACTACATTGACCCAATGACCTGACCATTATTTTGTGTTCACTTTCCCAATGTCTTTAAAACAATTTCTCTTTATTAAACTACTAATATATTAGTCCATCCGTTTTAAAAAGATACATATTCTAAAAAAAATATTTCACAAAGATACATATTTTATATTTTCAATGCAATTTTGTCAACAAATAATAAAAAATTGTAAAGTTCAAAAACATTAATCGCACTTCATAAGATCTTATTGGTTTAAAAATATATGAAATATAAAATTACAGAATACTATGCACTTGTAACTAAGTTTTAATAGTATACATTTATGAATTATGATTGTCAGCTTTTATAATTTTTGACAACTTTTATAACCTATCTTTTTGCAACAATAATGAATAGCCTTAACCAAAAAAACTAAAAACTAATACAAAATACAATCCGTTGTTAAAAACATATTTTTCTCTTTTATTTCGAAAACAAAACTAGTACAGTTTTTTTATTTCGGATGTTTGGTTATTTCGGATTGTGTATTGCTAACATTGGCTACAAATTACTTTTATTAACCGGATCATAGTCTTTATCTACTACTTAATTATCGTGTATCTGATTATTTTTGGTTTTAGTTTCTTTTAAGAAAAATTGAGAGTTTAGTTTCTTTTAAAAAAAGTTGAGAGTTTCTTCCAATACTTGATGCATTAGTAATTTATGTTATATTGTCTATGCACTCATTCCAATCATAACTCGGTAAAATCTGGCTGTGTTCACATGTTTCGATGAAATGTACGAGTAGATTAGTAATTACCATTAGAAACCAAAAACGTTGAAAATAGCTTGATGTTTGTTTACTTTTTTAAAAAAATAGTTTGATGTTTACTTTTCTATTTTAAAATATTCAAATATTCACTTTCTTCAAAATGAAGAAAAAATGAAATAACATTTCTTCCAATAGTTTACTTCATTTCCTTTAAAAAAAAAAGAATATTCCAATTATATTATTTTTCTAGTTTATTATTAATTATTAAAAATATACTTTTTCATATTTAGTAATGTTATCCAACTATTTGTTTAATACCAATCCAACACAATAACTAACTAATATGAAGTAGATAGTATCATAAAATAAAATTAGCACACATAATATAAATAAATAAGCAAAGATCATCATATACTATTGGTGGATCTTCATCTAAAAGACCAATGAGAATAAAAAGAAATCAAACTAAAAGAAAAAGTGATGATCAAACATCACTTGTTATTAACACATTGGAAGAAAACAATAAACAATTTTTGGAGGAGTTAAAGAAAACAAGCGCACAAAAACAACAACATTTGAAGATTCAAAGTAGGAATTATGCTTTAAAAAAATTAAGGAAGAAAGTAAAATTTTATTTTGTAACGTTCGAACATACATTCAATAATAATATTTTATTGGAAAGGAGTAAAAACAACAAGTTTAACAACCTCCTCAAACATCAACTCATTTTTGGGCAGTTTCTAATGATCTTAATGCATGTGGAAGTGATTTATCAGATTACCAAGTGTTACTTTATGTTGTATTTAGATTGTAATGTTTAATTTGGTGTTATAATCATGTATTTCAATTTTTATATTAGCTATATAATATTATCTTTCTTTTACTATTATGTTTTTGTATATCTAATATTGATGTAATTAATTAAACCAAAATAATAAATACTAATATTAAAATTTAATTGGATCATATTAACAAATACTCCAAATTTAACAAATATTGGAGCATAATTTATTTTATTAAAAGGTATGAAAAGGTAAGATTTGAGGACCAGTATATAATTTAAAAAGTTCATCTTAAAAAAAATGAAGATGTGAATAATATATCTTTAAATTTAAAAAACATTTTTCATGGCTTTATTTTGAAGGAAGAAATGTACTATTGAAACAAATTTTTCAACAAAATGAAGTAAAAATGAATTGTCTTAAAGAGACGAGACCCTCTCGTCTGACTGGCGTGTCATAGCTTGGATCAACAGCTAATCCAACGGCCACAGAAATAAAGACGTAGATTAATATCATACACGTGCGCGCACTACAACAGTCTCTCTCTCCTCCTCCTCCCCCTTGAATGATTCGTCACCCAAAGAAAGATCTGCAACTTCACCACCGTACCACTTCCTCTCTCTCTATCTTCACCACGAGGAATCATCATGATCGAAGATCAAGACCTCATCGACCAATCACCACCACCGCCGCCTCCAGACCCGAACCCGAACCCGAATTCACTAATCCACCCTCGACGCGTCTCTTTCGAGCACGGCCTCCTCCCGATCCAGAAGCTCGTTTTCGCCGACCCGATCCAAACCCTAGCTCCCGTGAAGCAGAAGCTAGCCGATGCCGCCTCGAACAACCACCGCGTCGGATCTTCTGCGATCGCCGTCGCTCTCCAGATCTCCGGCGACCACGCTCGTCTCGTCCTCGAGACACTCGGCTCGGTGCTTCACTCCGAGTCGGATCCTCTTGTTGGGGCTAAACCGGAGGAGGTGGAATCAGTGGGAGCTGATTTGAGGGATCTGGTTTTGTTTCTGTACATTCAGTCGTATAAGAAGTTGCTGCCTAGGACGCATAAGGACTCTGCCGCCGTGGCTGATGTGTGGCCGTCCACTTCGGCTTTTGATGGTTACTTGTCGGCGTTGTCTCCAATTCAGGCAAGTTTCTGAGTTGGAGCAAGTCACATTCAATTTGAATCCCAATGCGTACTTATAGAGTCATTTCGCGTTGAATTTCGACTATAGTTTTACAAATGCAATTTTGTTTTGATTTAGTTTGGGCGGGGTTCTTTGAATTGATTGGTGTGGATGTAGTGTTTTCTATATAGGTGCAGTTGTAATATTTAATGGAGAAGGTGCTTGCATTCTCTTTTGATGCATTGCTTCAATTACGATGAAACTGTTTAGTTATTTTTGTGGTTGGAGGATTGCTGTCATACACCAGTGTATTTGGAGTAGCTTAAGAATGCTAGTATTAATGTTAACTGCAGCATGAGATACTTCTATCGTGTGCTTGGTGTTTTGAGACACACGTGATCTAAAGTGTTGGTTATATTTCCGTTTTGATCATTTTGCAGCTTGTTCGCAGCAACAGCCGTCGGTTTATGCCGTCGCAAGCAGATGATGAAGCTCATCAGTTGTCATACCTACAAAAACATTTAGGAAATATCATTTCTCTGCTTGCAGAGCCTGTGGAAGGAGAAGGAGAAGAATCATTGGTATGGCGCTTGTAGTTCAATATTTTTGTCAAGAACTTTGAGGGAATGAGAGTGAAGACAATTTTTCAAGATATAGGATGATTATTTCATGATGGTTCAAGCTATTAATTGTTTTGCATGTTTAAAACATCCTTCAGGTTCTCTCTATGGAGGCTTTTGAGCACCTGGGTTTTCTTGTTCAGTTTGGCGACAAGGGAGCTGATGTATCTCCACTGAGCCAAGCGACTCCTTTTTTTGCAAATTCGGATCCGGATATGCCTGCTGTTCCAGTCCCTGCTTCCCAAGTGCATGACTGGCTTCTGCAAAACATAGCTTCCGCTTTAGAAAGTATTACAGAGAGAATTTCTGGGAAAGAGAACGGGCCTTCTAATGCCTCTGATCAAGATGATGCTATGTCAGATGCTTGTGCTGTTCCGAACAAGGTTGCACCTAGTGGTAGAGGCCCGTGTTTAATCGAAGGAGTCTCCAAGACTTCACTTGTTAAGCAGGCCTCCGATCTTAGGGGTAGATCTGTGAAGGTTCGCTTATGAAGAATGACTTACTTCGAAGTCCGTTATACAGTCTCTGTGTGCACTCATATCAACTACATGTTCTATGTGTTTGCAGGTTGTCAATTGCCATGATTCTGTTATTTATCTTTTGGCGCCATTGAGATATGCAACTGTGCATGGATGTTCTGATACAACTATAGTTCTAGGAGCTGTTGGCAAGGTACGGACACAATACTCCGTTCCTCTATATCTTTAAAGGAGATAGTCAAGTCAATATTTTAACAGGCTATATTATCTGCCGAATTTTACTAAAAGATGCGGCAAATCTATATTTTTTTCAGGCACTAAAAGTTGAGCACTGCGAGCGAGTTCATGTGATTGCAGCTGCCAAACGAGTGTGCATCGCCAATTGCCGTGAATGTGTATTCTTCTTGGGAGTCAATCAGCGACCACTAATTGTTGGTGATAACCACAAACTGCAGGTGAAGTCTCCCTCACTCAGGTTTTTTTTAAAGTTTTTATCATGATTCACAGTGCATAGACAACTATTCCATACATTTATAATACAATGCCAAAATCAGTGAAGAGGCGAGACTTTTTAGTAGCTTATTTTGGTTAATATGCTCTTCTGAACATGTGAACTGAGTTTAATGGAAACATCTTCGAGGTGTTATCCATATCACTATATTTGGTTAAGAAATACCTCTTTGGTCTGATGTTTGCTTGAGAGGGTGTCACTGGTTTCCTTTTGAAACTGGAAATATAAACACTGTTTGGTATCTAGTGGTTCTAGTAATTACAGGCTACTAAAACAATCTGTTTGGTTTATGTTCCAGGTCGGTCCATATAATACATATTACTCTCATTTGGAGGAGCACATGAGTGAGGTAGGGGTTGAGCCAACTATCAACAAATGGGACAAACCATTGGCATTGGGAGCAGTGGATCCACATGATTCACTCTCACATCCTGCAGGCGTTGCTGATGCACAGGCTGAATCAGCTGCTTGTGTAGACCCTGACCAGTTCATTAACTTTTTGGTACACTCTGTTTTTTTTGTTAGTCTCATTCGACTCCAGTAACTGGTGAATGCTATACATGAAACAATCTAATCACGTGTTTACCTGTGGTGAAGATCCCAAACTGGTCTAGCGGTGAGGAGATTGGTTCGACTAAAGACAATCCATTTCCATTGCCAGACCCTTATACGGCAGCTCAGCAGAGAAACGTATGTTATTTACGTTTTGTCTCTAATCTATATAAATGAAGCACTTGGTCGCTTCTTCTTTAACTCTTTTACTTTTGGTTTCACCAGCTTAAGAACTTGGAAGAAACAAGACGATCGCTGAGAGAAACGCCTCTTGAAGAAAACCGGAAAAAGGAGCTATCAATTGCACTCCATGTGTATTTCAAAGACTGGCTCTATGGTAAGAACTTTCAAAATCAAACCGCACTAAAAGCTTATGTGCATCATTAGGTTTTGAGACCGTCTCTTATGTTTCTACTGTGAATATGACAGCAAGTGGAAATATAAGGCAACTCTACTGCTTACAAGGTGACTAAATAATGAACAAATAAACCAAGTGGAAGATGTCTCGTTTCTGTAGAGCTCTCTCGATCATTTTGGCATAGTGAAGAAACCCAAGACCCCCCGCTCCCAGCCTGATTTGCAGTTTGGAATCTATACGCACCACGTAACTTATCTGCACAGAACATTCCACTAAAGCTTTTCCTTTAGATTATTATTTTCTTTATTTCTGCTTTGGTCATGTTCAATCTTTGTTCCTTTTGACTTTTTCAATCCCTCGTTTTTGTCCTCTTTTCGCTTTTTGAAAACCGTATCTTGGGGACAAGAACATGATGTGTTCCTTGAACTGTTACTGTTTGCAGTTGCATAAGCAGGTAGGTGAAGAATTACTCACTAAATAGTGAATTTTAAGGACTTGCTAATTGCCATAATACTCATGCTTTGATATTAGTATATATTAATGATGATGTTCATGTTCTAATCTCATACTCTTGATGATGATGTTCTAGTCTGATTCTCAGACTAAGTAAACGTGCATTTCTGTTGGTTGTGAAAACAAAGAGCTTATCACTAAACATCAAGAGCCAAAACCATTTACCGTCATTTGTTGGTGATTACTTACGTATCAGTCTCACTCTCTGGTTCTTTCAGAAGGAGATGCCAACCTGTTAAAGAGAACGAGAACAAACGAAAACTCATTTCAGTTTTAAAAAAAAATCATATCGACACTCATTGCAGGTTTTATCAAACAGAAAAAAAAACACGAAAAGCAGTTAATAGGCCGTTGTTGACATGTTCTCTGAAGTTAGCCCATTTTACATTTATCCACTTTTTCAATTCTAGTTGGGTATTAAAATTTCTCTACAGATTAGTTTTGATTGATAGCTGAGCAGTGAGTCAATGATCATGAGGAAGGGTTAGAAGCTACAACAACTAGGTAGCTAGTAACCGGGCTTCGTAGCCTGGTGGTAATGGAACCTCGGCTGAGGTGCCCGCCACCCAGCTTCGAAACCCGGCCACAGCGATTTAACATCCTTACTGCTGGGGGATATTTGGGAAAGTGGCTGCCCAGACACCAGAGATATCAAAAAAAAAAAAAAAAAAAAAAAAAAAAAAGCTAGGTAGCTAGCAACAACCTGGGGCGGACCTACGTAGGGAGTACATGTGGCTCGTGTCACATCTATACTAATAAAAGTAGACTTTTGAGGCTCCAGAGAGCGTCCACATCAGTGAAACAAGTTTTTCCGGAAGATGCCACGTGACATTATTATTGAAAAAAATAAAATAATAAGTAAATATAAAATATAAGGAAAAATAAATAATAAGTAAATATAAATATAAGAAATAGAAATAGAAATATTACATGAAACATATATATGAAATAATGTATATTTCACATTTTAATTATTTCCAAATATTTTTAAGAAATGGTAACATTACAATATTAGTAAATATTATATTAAACATATATTTGAAATAACATATAATTTTATATTTTAATTATTTCGAAATATTACATCTATCTGAAAAAGTAAAAAAAAAATTAGAATAAGTAAATATAAGTTAAAAATTAAATATACAATATAAGAAATGAAAATATTACATTGAACATCTATCCGAAAATAATTAAAAAACAAAATATTACATTAATATTTATGCCATGTGGTATTATTATTAAAAACAGAAAATAAATAATAAGTAGATATACAATATAATAAACAAAAATATTACATTAAATATCTATCGTAATATTGTCATTTGATATAAAAGCAAGAAAGTTAGAATAAGTAAATATACAATATAAGAAAAATAAAAATAAGTAAATATACAATTAATAATAAAAAATAAATTAAACTTCTATATGAAAAATATATATTAAAATAAATAATAAGTAAATATACAATATAAGTAATAGAAATATTATATTTAACATTTATCATAATATTGGAATAAGTAAATATATAATATAAGAAAAAATAAAATATAAGAAATAGAAATATAACATTAAAAATCTAACATAATATTATCATTTGATATAAAAGTAAAATATAGAATAAGTAAATATAAAAAAGAAAAAAGTAAATATACAATATCAGAAATATAAAGCTTAATTAAACATCTATCTGAAAAATATATAGTAAATATATAATAAGTAAATATACAATATAAAAATGGAAAAACAATATTAACATCTACCTGAAAAACATATAGTAAAATAAATAATAAGTAAATATACAATATAAGAAATAAAAATATTAACTTAGTTATAATATTAGAATAAATAATATAAAATATACAAAAACATAAATACTAAGTAAATACAAAATAAAAGAAGAACATATATCTGAAAATATATAATAATAAAATAATAAGTAAATATACAATACAAGAAAAATATCACATTAAACATTTATTGTAATATTACAATTTGATATAAAAGAAAAACAATTAGAATAAGTAAATATACAATATAAGAAAACAAAAATAATGAGTAGATATACAAAATAAAAATTTAAAAACTACATTAACCATCTATCTGAAAAATGTATATTTTTACATTTTTTATTGTTTCCAATTTTTTATAAGTAAATATATAGTATAAGAAAAAAACAAGCTTACATTATAAGAAATAAAAATATTATATTAAACATCTATCATAGTATTATCATTTGATGTAAAAGCAAGAAAATTAAAAATAAGTAAATATAAAATATAAAAAATAAACAATAAATAAATATACAATTAAGAAGTGAGAAAACTAAATTAAACATCTCCTTAAAAAAATTACTGTAAATAGATAATTATAAAATGTCTACATCAGAATACAAAACAAACATCAAAAAGAAGTCACATGGCCTTATTACTCTATGACTCATTACCGAATTATTAAAAAAGTACATATACAACCAAAACAATTTATCCATAACTTTTAAAATCCATATAAACAATTTATTTGTTACATTACAGTTTTTTTCAAGAGTACTATATATGTATACTTTGAGCAAGAAAATCTAAAACTAATATATTACATCATAATTAAGCATTTAAAGAATAAAATATTTAATGAACATAAGGGAACCAAATAGAAAACAATCACAAGTAAATTTTGTCAACATAATTCAACTACAAAGGTAGAAACCCATTGCCCATAACATAGTATTTCATCTTCAAAACTACCATATTCGTAAGCTGAGTACTACTGACCAAAAAAAGAAAAGAACAAGAGCTTATCTACAATAAGCAACTACACAATTGATTTACAATATAAACATTAATGTTATAAATAATGTTGATAACTTTTTTCATAAAAAAACTAATATTCCGTGCATAGCGCAAAAAAATATTAATACAAGTAAAAAAGTTCATAGCTTCTACTAACATTTTAAGTATTTAATCAGAAAAAATGATAGGCTATATAAAATAAGATGTAGATATACCAATCAGCAATTCAACCAAAATAACAGAATTAGCAAAAAATAAATAATATATTCAAATATATAATTGCAAGTTTAAGTATTTTAGTTACATATTTAATTTGGATTTTGTATTATAATTGTAGTTTGAAGTATTTGAACCTCTAAAGTTGGTCTGTATTCAATTTGCACATAGGAAAATAAATTATTGATGTATTAAAAAAAATATATATAAGAACAAAAATGTAATCCATTTTTATACTAAAATCTACATTCTACTTATCATCATAACTACCATAATTAAAGTAGAGTAAATATTAAAAACATATGAAACTATTATGTATTGCTGAACAGTTTTTAATAGTATCATTTTAATATCAAAATAACAAAACATGTACGGAAAATATTAATATCATTTTAATTTTTTTAAAAAACTTAATATTTTAAAATACTCATTAAATTGATAATATATTTAGATATGTAATTATTTTGTCCAAATATATTTATTTTGGTTAATAACCCGCCTGTAGGGCGGGTCAATTCCTAGTAGTAAGGTATAAAAAGCTTTATTGTACCTCAGAATACAAAGCAAACTACGTATGTAGCTAACTTGGTCATGCAAGCTAAATTTTGCCCCACCCAGCTCAAGTTTAAACCCATGTGTTGCTTTTTTGTGCTTTCAATTTTTCTACAAACTTTTAACTACTATTTTATCAAATATATTCTTTTGGTTTTACGATCAAAACTATTTTTTAATAACTGTTTTATTTTCTGTTTTAATAGAAAAATTCTAATTTTACCACAAATTTGATGTTACTTTTCAAATTTATATTTAAAAGATGACTATTTCATAAATATTTTAAATTTTTGTTGATAAATAACTAAACTAACTCTTTTTAATTATCTATAAAAGTTTATAAATCTAAATGTATCTCTTAAATATTAATTTCTAAACAATAATTCATAAACTCAAATGTTAAAGTTGTTTTATTGAATTTTCTTTTTGAGAAAGGGTACTCAACTTATAGTATTTCAGTCACTTTTTAATATCATATTTTTCAATAGAAAAACTCATAATTTATTAATATTTAACTTTACAATTATTTTATTAAGTATTCTCAATAGTTAGACAAAAATAAAAACTAAAAGAAATAAACTTTTATGATGAAATTACTATGTGCATATATAATTTTATGATATTATTGAAAATTAATATTTAAAATTGAAATTTTTTCTCTTATATTTTATTCAATTTGAGAAAAATTGATGACTAATGTATTTTTTTCATTGGTTTTTGTATTTTTAAAACATAGTTTAATTTGATTTATTAAACTATATTTATTACAACATAAATTATATATTGTGTACCACATTAAGTTATTTTCTGGATTCGTCCCTAACAACAACCATAGAAAAAACATATAAAAATTATTTTTAAAAAATAAAATTAGAAAAGGTAAAAAAATTGCAGTTATATATCTTGAGAATCTACAAGACTCGTTTCCAATTATTAAAAGAGCAGAGCAACAAAGCAAGAGAGAAAATCAAAGCCATACAACTTTTTTTTCTTTGAGGTATGTGTATTCGCGCATATGTTTATATTTTACCAATATTTGGTCTCTTTTATTCTGGTTAAGATGTAGTTATATATATTTTTCTTCTTTTCATGTCTTTTTATCTCTATGGTCACTTCATTTTTTTTTTTTGTAACTTAATCTATGGTCACTTCATGTTATGTTCTTCTTATTTTTCCGGTTTTTTTCTAACATATTTCATTTTCTATTTTCTCTCACATTTTTAAAGTATTTTATTAATGGATCTTTGTTGCCTAAGCAAAAGCAGACCCTGAGAAGATGTCTTCATCGCACAAGAACCCAAATTCATCATCCTCCACTCCTCATTCTTCCCTCCCCGACGGTGCCACCACCGGAGCAAGCAACGTTAACCGTGAAGAGAAGGCGATGACGTCGACCCAACAACCCAACTCCGTTGTTGATAGGACGTTCATATCAGAGACGGACAGATACATATGTGGAGGGTGCCGCAAAATATTTGAAAGATATGATGATCTACAACTCCACAACGGAGGAGTCTGTCCATGTAGGGGATGAAACTGAGGAGTAATGGCATAAGCGTTACGATGTTCAATCTGTCTGCAAAAGCTATCTATCATAAGACTTGTGATACCATCTTTTCTATATAGAACTACTGTATGTTGTACCGTATTTCTTGGTTTCGATAATAAATGTTTCCCTTTGATAATTACTGTTTCCAATGATGTTCATATTACCGATCATGTCAAATGAGAATACATCATATAAAACTATAGTCAAGCTATTTCAGGTCCAGAAAAAATAACTTTGCTAACTGCAATGTTACTCATGCACTGATTGATGGGTATATACTAATGATGATGATGTTGATGTAATGATGTTTTAATCTCAAACTAATTAGTAACGTGCGTTTCTATTGGATGTGAAAACAAAGAGCTTATTACTAAAGACAAATGGCTTAGAGTGCAAGAGCCTAAACCATTAAAATACTACCCAAGTCAAAGGCCATGAACTGGCATCATTGTCTTGTTTAAAGTAGCATTGAACATATAATTTGATAAGATCTTTAGGCTATCAAGTTTTAGCAGCAACCTTCCACAGGGTAAAAGGCTCTTGGTGCAGACAAAAGAGTCGTTGTTGTTGCTTGTGGCTTTCTTCGTCTTTCAAACTGGCTCCTACAACTTCTTTTCTCTAAGTCAAACTCAGAAAGCTAAAAAAAAACTCAGAAAGCTGGTGAAACCTAAATGGTATAAAGAGAAAAGAAAGCTTCAACGAGAAGCAACATAATGGGCCGTTGTCGAAATGTTGTACGAAGTTAGCCCATTTATATTTATCTTCTTTTCAATTCTAGTTGTATATTTAAATTTTCTCTCTAGTTTATAGTTTTGATTAATAGCTTACCAATGACCATGCAGAAGGGTTTAACTTATAAGATACAACAACTAATTAACAACAACCATGGAAGAAATTTGTTTTATTGATGGGATCAAATAAACATAAATGTCATAATTAAAATTTCTCCCCGGTTTAGTTTTGACTAATCGCTGACCAATGAGTCAATGACCATGAGGAAGGGCAATAAGTTACAACAACTAGGTCGCTAGCAACAACCATGGAAGAAACATATAAGAATTATTTTTTAAAAAAATAAACTTAGAAAAGGTAAAAAAAAATTGCAGCTATATATATCGAGAATCTACAAGAGTTCCAATTACTAAAAGAGCAGAGCAACAAAGCAAGAGAGAGAAAACAAAGCCATACAATCTTTTTCTTTGAGGTAATGTGTATTTGCATATCCATATATTTGGTCTGGTTAATGTCTTGTAGTTATATATATATTTTTCTTCTTTTCATGTCCTCGATCTCTATGGTTACTTCATGTTTTTCTTATTATTTGCTTAGGGTTTCTTCTAAAATTATATTTCACTTTTATGTTCATTTTACAAGTATTTCATTAATGGATGATTATTTGTTGATTAAGCAAAAAGCAGCACTAAGAAGATGTCTTCATCGCACAACAACTCAGCTTCATCATCCTCCACTCAGTCTTCCCTCCTCGCCACAGGAGAAAACCACGTTAACCGTGAAGAGACGTCGACCCAACAACCCAACTCCGTTGCCGTTGCTGAAGTTGCGGCACGTGCAAGGAGGATCATGGAGACGGACATTGTAAAATGTGGAATGTGCGGTGAATATTATAAAAGAGAAGAGAATCCACATCCTCACCGGAAAGGATACAAGATTCCACGGGGACGAAAATGAGGAGAAGTGGAAAAATGTGAGTGATGCTGCTATAAGCGTTACTATATAATAAGACTTGTGATACCATCTTTTGCTAACTAAACTATGTCGTACCCTTCTTTCAAAAATATTATTAATGATGATGATGTTGATGTTTAAATCTCAAACTCTTGATGGTGATGATGATGTTTTAGTCTGATTCTAAAACTAAGTAAACATAAGAGCTTATTACTAAAGAAAAATGGGTTAAAGATCCAAACCCACTAAAAATAATATCCGTATCAAAGGCCATGATCTGGAGTCATTGTCTGGTTTTAAGCAGAGCATAGATCATGGTAATTTGATAATTAGATCTTTAGACTACCAAGTCTTGGTAGCAACTTTCCAGATGTAAAAAAGGTTGTTGGTGAAGATCATTAGATTCATGGTGTCATGTATCCATCAGAATCTGCATACTTGAGTTTTCATTGGGTTTTGTGTGTATATCAGATTGTTTTCTATTCCTTTTGTGTATTTTGCTTTTTTTTAGTATACAATCTACAGCTTCTTTCTTTTGATTTGCAAGATGCTATTAGAACAAAAAAAATGTTGCATTTTCAGAGCCACTACATTTTTCGTCTCTACTCTGTTCACAAGATGATTAGAGTTTCAAAACACCAGGGAAAGTTTTAGACAGAGAAAAATGTTCCCAAAACACCTGACTCCATTTATGAAACCAAAATGCACCTTGAATCAAACTCAGGTCCTAACAACATCCTCACACGGAGAGGACGAAAATGAGGAGAAGTGGAAACTGCGTAATGCTATAAGAGCGTAATGATGTTCAATCTGTCTGCAAAAGCTATCTATAATAAGAGACTTGTGATACCATCTTTTCTAACTAAACTATGCTTTCAAAAAGAAAAAAAAACTAATTAACTAAACTATGTTGTACCGTCTTTCTTGGTTTCTTTCAATAATATTTGTTGCCTTTTGATAATTTCCGTTTCCAATGTTGTTCATATTATTGGTCATATCAGATGAGACTATCAGACTATAGTGTGACAAGTAATTTCAAGCCCAGTAACAAATAACTTTGCTAGTTGCCATATTACTCATGCTTTGATTATAGAGTATAATATTAATGATGATGTTGATGTTTTAATCTCAAACAAACTCTAGAGTCTTGATGATGATTGATGATGTTTAGTCTGATTCTTAAACTAAGTAAACGCGTGTTTCCATTTTGATGTGTGAACAAAGAGCTTATCACTAAAGACAAATCTTAAATATCAAGAGTCAAAACCATTGTAAATACTACCCAAGTCAAAGGCCATGAACTGGCATCATTGTCTGGTTTTAAGTAGCGTACAGCATATTATTTGATAAGATCTTTTAGACTAATTTAGCAGCAATTTGAACAAAAGTTAATTCTTTTCAAACGAGAGTTATATGGGAAAGTTATATTCATGGGGTCATGGCATGTACCCATCAGAATCTGTGTACTTGAGTTTTCATTGGATCGCGTGTATCAGATTATTTTCTATTTCTTTTGTGTTTTGCTTTATTTAATACTCCGTACACAATCTACAGCTTCTTTCTTTTGATTTGCAAGATGCTATTAGAACAAAAAAAAATGTTGCATTTTCATAGCCACTATAAATAGCATCTTTTTCGTCTCTACTCTGTTCACAAGAGATTAGAGTTTCAAAACGACCTTGAATCAAACTCTGGTCCTAACAACAAAAGTGGGTTCCAACAAAAAAGCTTTTTAAGAACCTTTTTTTTTTTCAAACACACTACATTCAACAACAGCTTATGCAGCTCGTCTTGGTTTGTTCTTCTTCCTTCTACTCCCAATCTGTCTAAACCCTGGTGACTTAACTGAATCATCTGTGCTTGATTTTGATCCTAATCCATTTTCTTCTTCAGATATGTTACTCTCTTTAGACTCTACTGGTTTCTTCCTCTTCCTCCCATCCTCTTTCACCTCTTCTTTACTCGTTACTGAATCATTTGTATCATAATCCCTCTCCATGATCTCTTCTTCTCCTTCGTTTTCATCTTTCACCGGCTTCTGTGGTCCTCCTTTTCTCTTGTAAGATGAAATCTTTTCTTCATCCTCACCATCTGCTCTAGCAGAAGCATTCTGCCTCTTGCCTTTCCCTCTACCTCTTCTCATAACTCTAACTCTAACTCAGTTCTCTACCAAACCACAAGAACCCTCCAAGTCAAAAAGGTTGTTTCTTATCACTCCATTCTAGTTATATGCAGCAACCAGAAGACTGAAAAGAGACCACAACAAAATGAAGCCGAATTAAATTTCAAACACATATATACTAAAACTTGTTTGTAAGAAAGGTAAGGCTAGGATAGTAGGATTCATATTCACCGGATGAACTTTTCATATTAAACCTATACTTTCCCATTCAGTAGCAACCTCAAACTAAAGCTATATAAGCAAGTCTCAATGGATTATCTTCCACGGAAACTAATTGCATGAACAGTCTATAGAAGAAAGAAAACAAGCTCTATTTTTCCCTCCTGTAATCAATCTCTTAAAACCTCCAGGACAGTTAACACATGATTCACTACCAAGAAAAGAACAAACAGAGAGTGAGTGAGAGAGACATAGACTCTCACCTATTTGACAAGAAACCCTATAGAGGGTTTCTCTTTTTTTCTTTCTAATATGTTATCGTGGGGTTTTTATTGATCTACTCACCTGTTTCTCTGGCAACCAAACAACTAAAGTAACAAGAGAAGATGAAACCAAAGGATAAGACCTTAAAGAAAGAGATCTAAAGGAAATGGAGAAGCAAGGAAAGAAAGAAAGAGCAACCAACAACAACAACAACAAGTGTTGGTTTTGGTTTGTTGAAAGTGTAGTTGTAAGAGAAAAATGATTGCTTTTTCAAGAGAGTTTTTTTTTTCTTTCTTTTGTTCTTTTTCTCTGTGAAGCTTATGAAAAAAAAAACGTAAGGATGACGCTTTCCTCTCACTTCCACCATTGTACTGACTCAAAATGGATCTTAAACCTCGTTGAAGAACGGATACGGTTTTCTCCCACACGCTACGCTAGGCGCGTGGTTCCACATTCTACTCGTTTTCGTTTCGAAGCTGGTCTGGTCCGGTTTTGGATAAGAGTCGTAAAGAGCAGCTAAATAGCCGCGTGAACAGCGTCGTTCAAAAGATATTGAAACAGATACTTTTTCTAATGTAGCTTTGAGCTTTTTACGCCCAGTGAGACTCTTGCAAAGGCCCATTTATATATCTTATTTAGTTTGGGCTTAGGGCCTATTACAATCCTAAAAAATACAGCTGGTTTAGCGGTGCTTATCAATAACCGCCTGGTGGTGGGTTCGAATAACAACATGATGCAAACCTCATAAACCCTACTGCACAATTTGGCGAAAACCCTAGTTTCTGGTCGTTTTCAGTTTGTGTGTGTCGTCGTCTCTTTTCCTCCCTCTCCTTCCATCATAAACCATACTGCACAATTTAGAAACACTAATTTTATTCTGTATCATCGTTTCCTTCGATTCATATCCTCTCGTTCTGAAGAGAAAGTTGAAAGATTCGGTTTTGATTTCTCAACACTTCACTTTAGAGAAAGCAGAGGTTCTACAGAGCTTAGTTTGGGTTTTGCGTCTGTGATAAGATTTAAGGAAGAAGAAGAATGAGGAAGAAGGTAGACGAACGTATCAGGACTCTGATTGAGAACGGTGTCAAACTGAGACACCGTTCCATGTTTGTCATCATCGGTGACAAGTCTCGTGACCAGGTTTCCTGTCTCCCCCTCATCTAAAGCTCTCTACTTTTCACTCTCTTATCCCTACTAAATAAATTTATGTGTGTTTCTTCTATAACAGATAGTGAACCTCCACCATATGTTGTCAAAGGCAGTGATTAAGTCCAATCCTAGTGTCTTGTGGTGCTACAAGGACAAACTTGACATTAGCAGGTTCGCTTCTTAGATTCCAAAGTCTCAAGCTTTTAGCTCTGGAGAGTGAAAAGTTCATAACTTTGTCATTCGTGTGGTTTTGATTTGCAGTCATAAGAAGAAGCGGTCGAAGCAGCTGAAGAGATTGAGGGAGAGAGGACAGTTGGACCCTGAGAAGCTTGACGCCTTCTCTCGTTTGCTTGATGTGGGAAGAGTTACTCACTGCTTGTACAAAGATTCTGAGCGAATTCTGGGAAATACTTTCGGCATGTGCATCTTACAGGTACCTTTGTCTCTACTCACTAAAGATCACTGATTCATTTTTGTTGGTGATAGTCAATACTTTCTTTTTTTGATTAAATTCAGGATTTTGAAGCTCTGACTCCCAATCTACTAGCAAGGACTATAGAGACTGTGGAAGGTGGTGGGATGATTGTGTTGATATTACGATCACTTACATCGCTTACTAGTCTCTGCACCATGGTTATGGTATGAACCACGGTTTTGTTTGCTTACTCTTAAGAGAATTGGGTAAAGAGCATCATCTAATTGGTCTTACATGATTATTTGTTTTATATTAGGATGTCCATGACAGATTCAGAACCGAGTCGCACTCTGAGGCTGCCGGCAGATTCAATGAACGTTTCTTGCTGTCAATTGCTTCATGCAAAGCATGTGTTGTCATGGATGATGAGCTGAATATATTACCACTTTCCTCGCATATCAGATCTATTGCTCCAGTTCCTACAGAAATTGTAATTTTTATAGCCTCCATTGTGACAAAATGCTTTCCAGAATTTCACTGATAAACTCTTTAATATTGTGTGCCACTTACAGGATTCCGAGGGGCTCTCTGAGGCAGAACGGGAGCTGAAGAATTTGAAAGATGAACTGAGTGATGATTTTCCAGTTGGTCCTTTAATCAAGAAATGCTGTACACTCGATCAGGTTCAAAGCTTATGAATTTGTTTGCATACTTATCTTTTTAATGCTCTCGCTTGTCTCGTGGCTGATGTTTAACGGAGATTCTGCATTTTCCTTTTGTAGGGTAAAGCTGTTGTCACCTTTTTTGATGCAATTCTGGATAAGGCTCTCCGCAGCATAGTTGCTTTGATTGCTAGTCGTGGGCGTGGAAAATCTGCTGCACTTGGTTTAGCTGTTGCTGGTGCCGTAGCTGCTGGGTATATTTACTTCCATATGTTCCTTTACTCTCTAGTAATTGCGATGTTTGTTAATATTATTGGTGTTTTTTTTCTTTTAGGTACTCGAACATTTACATTACTGCACCAAGCCCTGACAACTTGAAAACATTCTTCGAGTTTGTTTGCAAAGGTTTTGATGCACTGGAGTATAAGGTAAATCAAATTTCTTTTCCTACAGATTGTTTTAATATAGAATTTGTGAGTGAAGTAAAACCTTCAGGGTGAGAGACATGCATATTTATTGAGATAATAATTGGATTAGACCTATGCTAGCTTCAAGCAAATAAATAAGAATCCATCATTCTGCTTTGCGGTGTGGTCATATATGTTTCTGAAATACCTTTCACACTCTCTCTTTTAAAGGAGCACCTTGATTATGATGTTGTGAAGAGTGCGAATCCTGATTTCAAAAAAGCTATTGTACGGATAAATATCATCAAGCAGCATAGACAAACTATCCAGGTTTGTTCATTCCTCAGTTAATTCATTCATGGTCTTTAAGCTGTTGTAATTTTTGTCCATCTTTGACGTGTTCCATGCTCCTGCTTTTTCAATTCAGTATATACAACCGCACGAGCATGAGAAGCTCTCACAAGTGGAGTTGTTGGTTATTGATGAAGCGGCAGCTATTCCTTTACCAGTTGTGAAGTCTTTGCTTGGTCCTTATCTAGTTTTCCTATCCTCAACTGTCAGCGGGTATGTGAAACATGGTTCGATGTTATTTCCATAATATGGGGGAGTTATATTATATGCATGTTTTGGTTTTAATTTAGGGATAATTATGCTCTACTGATTTTCCTTGTTTCCTCTTCTTTTTGTTGAAAGGTATGAAGGCACTGGGAGATCTTTATCACTAAAACTCCTCCAACAATTAGATGAGCAAAGCCGGGCTCCATCTACTGGTCTTGAAGGCTCTCTTTCTGGTATATAATTAATGCTTCTTTCTTTCGTTCTTGGATGTGAAAATTATGAGGGAATGTTTTTAGAGGCTCATCTTTAAGAGGATAAACTCATCTTTCTTAGAATCATCGCGCAGATGCATGTTTGAGGTTAGGAAAGTATAGTGCTTCTAGCAGTTGTTTGTAAAATTTTCATTTCCTATGTTTAGCAGTGAGCCCAATCGTAAAAATCTAAGTGGCAGTCATTGGACTCTTTGTATCTTTGAGTAATATATGTAAACGTTCCTCTTTAAGAGCGTTACCTTCATTTTCATTTTCTCCCTTAAGACGCATGCAAAGATTAATTTAAGTTTCATGCATAGTAGCCCATAGTGTATCTGGTAAATTAATTATCTGGTTAAATGCCCCTGACTCTCTCAAGTTACTTTGGCAGGTTGTCTTTTCAAGAAGATAGAACTTAATGAGTCTATTAGATACGCTTCTGGAGATCCAATAGAGTCCTGGCTTAATGGCTTACTTTGCCTTGACGTTGCTACTAGTCTTCCCAATCCTTCATGGTCTGCATATTTTACTGGAATTTTATCATTTCTTGCAGTACTAATCGTCTTGAAATGTTTTTTTTTTTTAATTTTGATTCATCCTCTTTGCTTCTTTTTGTGTAGCCATCCTCGGCCTAGTGAGTGCGACCTCTATTATGTCAACCGAGACACACTCTTTTCTTATCACAAAGATAGTGAAATGTTTCTACAGGTAAATGGGGTTTGCTTTGATCCATACACTCTTTTGCTACCTTATTTTGACAATAGACTGATATAAGTGCATCCTACAGAGAATGATGGCGTTATGTGTCTCTTCTCACTACAAGAACTCTCCAAATGATCTTCAACTGCTGGCTGATGCTCCTGCCCATCATTTATTTGTGTTACTTGGTGTGCAGTTTTTCCTTTTCCCCCACCTACTTAAATTTTCAGAACTATGTCTAACTTCCTTTAAACACAGGTCCTGTTGATGAGTCGCAAAGCAAACTTCCTGATATACTCTGTGTTATCCAGGTATATATTATTCTTTTTTCTTCTACTCTGTAGAATTACTGTAAGAAAATTTACCACTGATTTGTTAGGTATCTGTTGAAACACCTGACAGTTAGATTTTGATTTAGAACAGTGAATCAACCGTCTTCATGAATATGGACTTATGAAGATTACATTATTCGCTAGCAAACTGTTTTAATTTCTCTCTTCCACATTTTGTCATAAGTTTCTAGCTCGTGTTGCTTTTTGATCTGTGTGATTTTAAGCATCAACATAATTGGTATTTTCAGGTCTGTCTTGAAGGACAGATATCTCAGAGCTCAGCTCTCAAAAGTTTAAGAGATGGCCATTCACCATATGGAGACCAAATTCCATGGAAATTCTGTGAACAGTTCCGGGACATTGAGTTTCCACATCTTTCTGGTGCTCGCATTGTACGCATAGCAGTCCACCCTAACGCCATGAAGGTAATTTGTTTTCTTTATGCGCATGTTTCTTTTTACCTGTCCAGTTAAATTTTGTGTGGGATTTAACAAGTTTCTGTTTGCTTTTGCAGATGGGATATGGTTCTGCTGCAGTTGAGCTCTTGACCAGGTAATCTCATGAAAATGCATACACGAATTTGTTATCATGAACCCTCCCATACATTTCTTATATTAGTGTTGGTTTCTGTACTGGACAAATTAGACTTTGCATTCATACTCTTAAACAAATAATACTGATTTTCCTTACTATGCTGATTGACATTTATTTGCAGATATTTTGAGGGCCAGATTTCTCCAATACTAGAAGAAACTAATGAAGCTGATGTTGAGCATTCACCCATTAGAGTTACTGAGGCTGCTGAGAAGGTTTCTGGCTTTTCTATATATCTATGCGGCCTGTGGATTTTTCTTAGTTCAGAATCTGCTTCTTTTTTATGTTCACTAGCATAGTTATTTCTCTTGTTTACATGCTTAATTTGCTCCTCCTTGACAGGTCTCCATGCTCGAGGAGCAAATAAAGCCTCGCACAAATCTTCCACCTCTGCTGGTTCCACTCCATGAACGACGACCTGAGAGGCTTCACTACATTGGTGTCTCCTTTGGTCTTACTTTGGATCTGTTCCGGTTCTGGAGAAAGCATAACTTTGCTCCGTTCTACGTTAGCCAAATCCCAGTTGAGAACACCTCCACCCTTCCTCCTTGATTGTTTATGGGATTCCACTTTCTTGTAGTGGTTTTGTAACAGTGGTTTATTTCTTGTGCTTGGATCAGAGTGCTGTGACTGGCGAGCATACATGTATGCTTCTAAAACCTTTAAAGAACGACGAACTAGAAGTCAACGAGTCCGAGGAGTTGGGTTTCTTTGCTCCCTTCTACAAAGGTTTGTTGATTCATTGGTCAAAAACTGAACTTTCCTAGTGTATCATTAAATGTTTGACAACTTATTTTTTACTTTGTTCAGATTTCCGGATAAGGTTCTCTAAGCTGTTGAGTGATAAATTCAAGAAGATGGATTATAAACTTGCAATGAGGTAAAGCACAAACAGTTTCTTGTCATTATTGACAGTTATATCAAATTTCATATGATTATTTATCTCGTCATTTCATTCTTTGTGCAGTGTCTTAAACCCCAAGATCAACTTCAAGGAGATTGATTCCTCAGAGAATTCATCAGACGGGTTTTTGAAGACACTTGACGGTATACTTTCTCCATTTGATATGGAGAGGCTCAGAGTATTCACCAACAACATGACCGACTTCAATCTGGTTAGCATTTCTTTTCTGAGAACTGAACTTAGATTAACTGCTTTTCTGTTTGTAACCAGTTTCATTGTCTTATGATTGAAAGGTTTATGATATCTGCAAAACACTGGCACATCAGTACTTCGAAGAGAAGATCCCTGTTTCACTATCATATGTTCAGGCTTCTGTATTACTGTGCTTGGGATTGCAGGAGTCTGAGTTCTCTAGCATCGAGGTAAGGTGTTTTACACTAATTATGTTTCACCACATCATGTTGAGAAAACTTGCCAACACATTTGAATATTCGATTTTTGCAGCGACAAATGCAGTTGGAGAGGGGACAGATACACTCTCTTCTCTTGAAGGTCTTAAGGGAGTTATACAAATATATGAACGGGATTGCAGCAAAGGAGATTGAATTAGCCCGCCCTCGTTTGCAAAGGGTAACTCCTTACTGTTTTTTTTCCTCAGTAATTGATCCATCAATAATGTTCATAAGAAACACATTTACAGAGCCGAGAACAGAGTTTGGATCTTGTTTGCCGTTGCTTTATGTGCAACATATGGTTTAAACTAAATCCATCTGTTTTATAAAGGCTAACTTACGGTTCATCGTTGCAGATAGTGCTTGAACCTCACAACGTATCGGTTGACGATGATCTCAGAGAAGGAGCAAAACAAGTTGAGGTAATTCTCCTAACTTCCCGTTCCCATGAAAAAATGTTATATTAGTGTTTGCTTGCTTCGGTCATAATCTAATAGAGCTTGTCCTTGTGTATTTTTAAAGGAACAAATGATGGAGAGGACTGAAGGATCGGTGGATTCGGAGCTTCAACAATATGTAATTGGAGACAAAGAAGCAGAGGCTCTGAATCATTCAAAGATCCCTGCAAGTGGTATTATCACTGTTGAGTCTGCCAAGTTGGAGAATCAAAATGGTTCTGATAGATCCACCAAAAAGAGAAGCAAGGATAAGCATTCATCCGAGTCCAAATCCAAATCTTCCAAGAAGAGAAAAGCCTAAAAGAGTATTTTCGTTTTACAATGATCATAATAGTTTTGACCATGAGTCATGAATCTTTTACAATCTGAAATTTTGGTTATATTTGTTGTAATCTTGATTTTGTAGACAGAAATGGCTAAAAACTTAAATTACTTTAAAATCAGTAAAGCTAGCAAAAAGGATCGCTATATTATTATAATGTCTTCATGAATGAGCTATGTCATGTTAAACCACTCCAAAGCTCCAAATTAAACAGTTGAAGTGATGGCTTAGATCGAGTCAGAGGAGGTGGATGCAATAGATGATGGAAACATGTGCAAATGATTGTAATATTGGAAGGAGGTCTGATGTAATGAAAGATGTTCAATGATTATTATGATCACTTTTATTTCAATTTCTTCTACGACTTAACAAACTCTCTATCAAGTGTTTTTCTGATAACCAACTCTCTCTATCAAATTGAGTTTCTCTAACCCCTTTTAGCTTCAAACATTTCAACTTCTTACGTTACACCTTTAATAGACCAAAGCTCACGTATACAACTTTGAGTGCATGGAACCTAGCTAATTAACAAAAGGAAATGAATGGTATGATGGAAGGGAAGAGAGAAGTAAAAATGATGGAAGGAGTAGTTGCAGAGTGGTTAAGAGAGAGATACCAACTCTTCATCTTCTGTGTCATCCATGGATTCTCCACACGCCTTGCTGATGCACTTTGGAGACAGACACCTCTTTCTTACCTTTCCTTCTTCTCCACTCTCTTTTTTTTCTGCTTTTTCCTACTTATTTATCTTCAAAAAGTATATATTACACGACGTTTAAGGACTTCATATTCATATTCGGATGAGTGAAATTGAGGTATATATATAGATCGTAGGAAAATATGGTTAGTAGTTAATACATGCATGAATACAAGATAGTGAAAAACAGGGTAGGATTAATCTTGTAAGTCCGGGTTTCATCTAATGATATTAGCAGTTCAGCAAAAAAAAAAAGAAGATTCAGTGAAAACATACATGGTTATAGACTTAACCATGCATGGTTGATGGCTATTCGGTGAAAGAGAGTGGTTAGTTAATACATGCATGTTTTAAAAAAGGTATTGAGTGATATTATACTCATGGGATTCGAACATCTTATGGTTATATACTCTTTTTTATGGTTATATACTTAATTACAGTATCCCAAGTTTTTTTTTAAAAAGTTTAAATTATTTTCAGTGTTTAACACTGAGGGATCTTTAAAGTTTGATCTCAAATAGCTAACTAAATTCGTCAATGAAAGAAACATCGCATTATTTTACGTGCAAGTTTGCATGAAAGTTACATTTAAAAAGTCTTACAATAGGCATTATTGCTAAAATATATACCAGCGATCTTACTAATCTACTAAATCAAATTGATAAACAGTCAAATACAACAACTAAAATATAAGTGTTTTTGAGGCCTAAACAAAAACGGTAGTTTCACTTCTATGGTTCAGAAGACTTTAATAAGATTGATTATAAAAATTAAATTTACAAAGTAGATGTGATCTACATGTGTAGTTTGGCCTGTCTCTTAGTGTAACTGTGTAAGAAAGACAAAAGCTCCAGGGATTAAGGTGGCCGATCAACCGGAAATCAGCCACTTTGATTTCTTGTCTAAATTTATTTTTCCAAGTCTACAGAAAATATTTCTCAAAAGAATATCTTTAGACCAGTGCACATTGGATTTCATATATTTAGTTATAAGATATAGTTTGTTTTGTTTTATATATCCTCGGTCTTTGAGGTTTTCAGCGAGGCTTAAGCCTTATGCGCCGTTCGCGGCTATTTGAAAAATGAAGATCAGACAAATCATTTGTTTATTTCATCCACAGAAAAAGGTAATGCTATCTTTTTAGAAAAAAATATAATTTAAATTTGTGAAATCGTCGTATAGTAAACCAATTCGTATTACACACAAAATTCCTATTCGAATTTTACGTACCTGAGACTTGGATTAAAATTGGATGAAATTTTGCGTATTACCTAAATTAATAATTTACTAATATGTGTGTTTTTGATTTCAATTTGATAGAATCAATCACTTACTAGCTAATACATGTATATGTAGTTAACGATATATGATTGTGTGTAGAAGACATGTGCTTATTGGGATTTGTTTGGCCTCAAGAACCCCTAAAAATTCCTGCAACTGGTCCAAGATTCCATGACGACAAGGACCTTTGGCCTAATTTGCATTGATACGATTGCCTAAATTTAATCCATTTGTAGATCCAAATGAACACCAGCCAACAAAAACAATTAATCAATATTTAAGCATAATTAATTACAACCATTAATATAGTAAAAATAAATAATTTCATATATATTTTTTCTTGGATGATATCACAGAACAACCTTTGAGTAAGTCATATATACTTTGGCATTCTGCCTACAATTTTTTAAGCGTTATTTATAATATTTTCCATCTTTTATGATAAGAAAAATGGAAGTGTAGAATAAATCAATGTTGTTGATCCGATCTAAGTTTGGGAAATGTGGGAATTTGGTTGAAGTTAAGAACAGTGTATAAACTAAGATTTACTATAAGTTGTAGGGTGGGGTTTGGTCTTTATTCAAATCACCAAACACACTTCACAAGCAATAACTTATATATTTATATCAAGTTTATAAAATATTATAGATTCATCAGAAGGTTGTCTGTGCTTGTAGTATCTTAAATCAAAAATTAACAGAAGTGAAACATGAAGTGGTGGGAATCTGAGGTTACAAAACAATATAAATACAACCACAAATAAATCATATGAAGTGTTTGGTTTCTTTAACCTTACGCAATGTTTTAATGACTTTGAGCTCTTCCCGATACCTAATTAGGAGTTTAAAAATTCAGTCCTCAGCCAAACCCTTTTGTGGTTCACTCTACTTCTTGTGTTGCACCACACATAAACATAATTTGTTTTTCTCGTTCCTAGAACAAGTAAAATTCTGAAAAATCAGATTTTTTTTTGGTTTTTATGCTATAAAATACAAAGAACGCACATAAAAAAATATTGTATCTATAAATAGATTACGTGTATGTGGTTCACAATTTATTTTGCATGTCCATCCTAATCGATAACTTTACACAAAACACACCTAAATATTAGCTTATCAAGATCTTCTTCACATTTAAATATTTTAATTAGTCTATAACAACATTTTCTCGCTATGAATAATAAAATAACATCCCAAATAAGCAATCCACTTTAATTTGTGGAAATTCTATGGAAATTTACAATCATGTTACAAAATAAAATAATAACAATCATATTCGTGAAAAAAGGAAATTACAAAAACGGCCACTAGTCCAAGAACTTTATTCAGAAAATAACAAGGAAATGAGTGGCCAAAAAGTCAAGAAAATCCTTTATAAAGCCCCACGAGTCTTGATCAGTACAATGCATAGAGAAAAAAAAAAGAAACACACAAAATAAGTGTGAGAAAGAGTCTCTCTCTTGAGTGTTAAAGTCATGCAGCTCAAATCATCATCATCTTCTTCTTCTTCTTCTTCTTCAACACCGTCCATGAAACTCAAAACCCTAATCCAAAATCTCCTTGCACACCCTCTCTACCGTTTCCTTAGAGCTGTCTCTAGAGCTAAATCAATCTTTCTAGAGATGTCTAAACACAACAACAACAAGAAACGAAAGCTGACGATGTTTTATCCAAGAAAGGCTTCAAAGAATCAACGCAAGATCTTCTTCGGATCGTTTAGAATGCACTACAACTGGTGTTCCTCTGATGTTGTTCCTGTGCCTCAACCTTTCCCTTTTTCTGTCTCTGACATCATTAATGGTGAAGAAGATGATGAGTCTCACCTCTCTGGCTACCTCGAGTGGCTAGAGCACAAGAAGGTCGAGGATTTGGAAGAGGTAAGAGATGATGAAGGAGCCAATGATGATGATGATATTGATCATTTGGCCGATATGTTCATTGCTAATTGCCACGAGAAGTTCTTGCTCGAGAAAGTCGAATCTTACAGGAGGTTTCAAGAAATGTTAGAAAGGGGTTTGTGAAACATAATAGATTTTCATTGTCTCATTAATTAATAATCATGTTGTAAAATCTTAGCTAGTTTGATTTGATAATATTGCCACAAGGTGGGGAAATGTGTATCTTGAAAGTTTTGGTGGTAATGTGCAAGAAGTTGAAACTTTTGGGGTAGTCAGTGAAACATGGTATTGTAAAAACAATAAATATTCCTGTCCATCTAATTGGGCACATCTAGTTAAGTTGTGATTTTGATTAGTGTTCGGTAAACTATATCCAACTTGCCTAGTACTTAACTATACCAAATCTTGAAAGAGTTTAAAGACAATAATTAAACGAGGAATTAACACAAATCAGAATCAATATTTCTTAGAAAGAAAATAATTAACAAAATACAAAATTGGAAGACAAGAAAATACCTCTGTTTTTCAGAAGAAAATACCTCTGTTGGAACTTGGAAGTGCGATAGTCTTAAATACATAACATAATTTACAAAATAAGATTTACTTTGTGAATAGTTACCGTTAACATATGTATATTGATTGATTAGTATTTGGTAACAACATACATATTGTGCTTTTATAGTAATGCCTGTAAGACTTGTGAATAAGACACTAGTATTAGCTATTAAGCAGGGGATCGAACAAATCTCGGGTAAAAAGTATCTAAAGCACAATTCACTGTGCCTTGTCAACTACCCATAGATCAATTTTCACCTAATTTCGGACTTTATAGGACGACATTGTGGTGTTTCCGTGTAATTGCAATATTCATTTCACCAAATGCTTGTATTTATTTACCTTAAAATATTAAAAGTGTTGGAGAAGTAACCCTCCATGATTGGGATGTGCTTGTACGTAGATGATGTGGATGTACATTTTTCCACAGCTTAATAAACATCAAATCAGACAAAGGTTAGTTACTATAATCATATATGATGATTTTCTGTAAGAATACATAGATTTATGAAATGCTTTTTAAGTTTCCCAACACTCTTTCTCCTAAAAAACTACTGTGTCACATCGTATGCAACATTGCAACATATTAGCTTAACTAGTACTTACTTTAAGAAGAAATATGTCATTTAGTATTTCATTATCTTTATTTAAGCATTCGGTACATGCGACTCCTTTTGTCAAATGTTCTTATGATCAATTCGTCATTCCTAGATGATAGATAATACATAGGGCCTCGATTGATTGTGTAGTTTTATATTTCAACTAAAACATGAGTTCTAATGGCTACTTTCCTTCCACTACTCTTTTCTCATTACAATATTATACTAGATTTTGACCCGCGCTTCAAAAGCGCGGGTATTATTTTTCGTTTTTATGAGAAATATTATTTGTTTGTAATTATTGAATATATTTATCTTAGTAAAACTTTCTTTATAATAAATTCGACATATTAGAGTGTTTCTGGTAAATTATGTGTTTCTCTGACTTTATTTTATTCCCTCTTCAATCAATATATTTATTTGGCTTGTTGTTAAAATAAATGATTTTAGAATATAACTGTACAATACTTTTACATTGATATTTTGTTTAAACAATATGACATATTTCTATATTAATTAAATATTTACATTGTAATTTGTATACAAATAAATAATTTTAAATTCAAATGTACAGTACTTTTATATTGTATTTTCTTCGGTTCATATAATTTTTTAAATAAATTTCTTTCAATATAAGCTATATCAAAAATTAGTCAACTAAAAAATCTATAAACAATTATTTACATAGCAATATAACATATTTATATATTAATTCAGTTTATATTTTGATGCGCACGCCTGCACGAGTTTGTATTTTTTCTATATAAATTATTTATTACTGTCATATTTAAAATGAAAGTTTATTGATATATTTTTAGATTGCTACAAACCAACCCGGACCGAAAATGATCCAACTCTAACCTCCTACGGCATTTATAATATTCGAATGATTTTTATTTAATTTAAAAATCTAGGGGAAAATATTGTGTATCACAAAAACATATATGATCAAATTAGTGGTTTCCTAAAATGTAGGAAGTTTAAATGGACTTTTTGATTTTATTTGGATAGAGATATTTTTTAATAAAAATACAATCCAAGTTTCCAAACAATTTTTTTAACTACAATCCAAGTTTTCAAACAAACTTATTCTTAATAAATGCTATCTAAGTAACCAAACACTCCAATTTTGTACTTGAGTTTTAATAATATAGATGCACAGATCAGTTAAAAAATATTATATTTATAGCTTTTTTCCCCTTCAAAACAACGTACCAGACTTTAGGCAGTTGATTAAAACTTTTTTGGCCTTTATAATGGAAATTAAAAAAGGTTAATTGGTATATATTTTGCTAATTGTACATGACTAGTCTCTTTTTCACATCCCTAGATATTGTTCGTTGACCTTTGCAGTTTATAGCTTTATGTAGCATGCTCGAGACCCAAAATTAATATATTGAAATATGTTTATGTAAACATACGAAGACTAAAAATATATGAATACTATGCGGTTGCATCAACGGATTTTAGCACCAGTAAAAAATTCAAACCGGTGAGGTATGTTGGGTCAAGATTCTTTTCATTATAATATGCAAGTGGAAAGCATGCAGACTTGGTTAGCAGCTAACTGATTCCACACCATCAAGAAGCTTATCATTTATCATTCATATTTGTATTGCTTATTGGCTTCTAACTAAATCATGCAGACGTGACCTGCACGTAACTGATCCAGTGATTCCCCATCCACAAGAAGCTTTTCATTCATCTCTACGGTTTCATCACTTTACTTGACCATCAATTTTAACACTTTGTGTTACTTGTGGGCTTCGAACTTTATATGTTCATGTGGGTTCCTTCTCGTGTCGGTTTCCTCTCTGTGTTTGAGATTGGCTACTTAGCCATTGGGCTCTTGAGCTCTCTAATAGACATTTTATTCTCCTGCATTGTAATAGTAAAACCAACCTTTTACGAATTTTCATATAATCTTTCATTTTCTAATATTGTTTAACTAGGAGTTAAGGACCAGACTAATCCAATCGCTAAGGATAAATATAATATCGACAACCCCCAGATCTAATGGAATCAAATTAAACTTTATCCCAAAAAATGCAAATATTATAAGCAAAACAGATTTTAGTTATCTTGTTTGTTGACCAAACAAAATTAACTCTCGTAAAACATAGCGAAGTGACTCATTTAAGTAAAACCGCAAACGTTCGTTACACAAGCCCTACCTTCTTCCACAAGTATACATACAAATCGTTTCTTCCCCTCCACAAAACTTCAAGCTCTTCTCTCGTTCACCCCTCTGCAACACATTCTTGCGCTAGAAACCTTTCGAAGCTTCCTCTGTTCCATCTCGAATGGCGGATCAGAGCGATCAACACTCGGATACCCACACCGGTACGTCTATTCAAAAACATTTCGATCGCAAGCCCTAGTAAATAGGGTTTTCAAGTAGGATTACTACCTTAGGTTTTGGTTAGTGATCTGATCTTGATCCCGTTTGCAGACGAACCAACTCGACTCCCTCTCAAGAAGAGAGGTTACGCAGAGAAAACCCTTCCAGGGTTAAACAACGACGACGACTCCTTCTTCCCTGAGTACAAGGACATGGATCTTGACGAACTCAAGATCAACGCTTACTACGATGTTCTCAAGGCCTTCATGGCAGAGTCTTCTACAATATCAAGCGTAAGCACCGGTTTAATTAACCTTTTCATGTCTTTGTTGTTCCTGTTCTTGATGGTTGTGCTCATGTTGTTTTTCAGCAAAGGATTATGATCGTGAAAGAACTCAAGAGCGAACTGAAGATCGACCACAATACTCACACCGCTTTGCAGGAGGGAATCAAGAGTGATACACTGGTCCAAGAGCTGAGGTATCTTGGTCTACACGCAAGAAAGTGAGTGATCTCCTTTGACCTAATTTTTCAATCTCTCTGTTTCTTAGGAGAACTTCTTCACTGGCTTCTTCCGAGAAAGTCAATGACGCTGAAGAACAGAAGAGTACTTCCGTGGAAGGAGAAGCACCAAAGCCAAGTCTGATAGTGAACAAGCAAAACGTACTCAAACTTGTAAGTCCTGATATCATCTGTTTCCGAGTCCCAAAAGCTGAAAACTTGTAGGTTTTGACATCAATTCGTTTTCTGCTTGCTTAGCAAGAAAGCTTCAACATAGCTCCAGCAAAGATCCAACAAGAAACGGTTGAACCGAGTGAAGCTACTCATGCAAAGATCCAGAAAGAGAAGGCAGAAGCGAGTGCTACTACTACTCCTGAAGAGTTACCATTCCCAAGCTGGGGCCGTGCTTCTCCAGAGTCTCTTGTTAACAACATCATCACTATAAGTATAGACGGTGAAGACGATCTCGTTACATTCCGAATCAAAGCCTATGACGCAGAAACGGTAACTCTCTTGCACGTTTCCTTTTTGCCTTGTGCATCAAGTTAGGTCTCTTCTGCCCTTCTAACAAACCATAGCTTCCAATTTCATAACAGGAAATGCACCAGCTGGTGACTCTATCAAGCACAAAGGAAGTGTACGACCCGTTGGACTGGATTGATATTAGATATGTAAGAGATCAAAAACTGTTACATCTCTTACTTCAAAAGTTTTGATCAGAATCTCAAAGCATTGATCTCAAAAACTCATTGGCAGTTTCCAAGAGAAGAGGTTATATGGCAAAATCAACATCCTGGATTCACAACACGCAACTGCTTACTTAAACCAGGCCAAACTATCCTGAACGCAACCACTACAGCTCGAGTCAAGAAGCCAATTAGAGAGGTACATATTTGCTGCAAACAACTCTTTCAAAAGTTTCTTTCTAATGCTTAAAACCTTCATCGTGACTCTCTGATAGGTTGGAAGATCTGCCAGTGGGATTCCTATCATCAAGAGACTTGATAAGGGAAAGGCTAAAATGCAGTAGGATGTTGAGAAGACCCAGAAGCATGACAACAATCAAGACAAGAACACTCTCTTATAAAACTTGTTTCAGATCTTTTAGTGTCACTGAACATATGTTTTTCTGCCTTAATAAACTTGTTAGTAGAGTCTTGAGACTATATAAGATAGTTAAGCAGTGTAATGATGATGACTCATAACCTCCTTGTACGCTTCTTTGGGCGAGTAGAAGAACCTTCCTCCTTTTCACTAGCTTCTCTTTTAGAGCTTCCGCTAGCGTTTTTCTTTGCAGGTGTTGTTCGTTTCTGACCTGCAACAACTTTTTCATTCTTAGTGTTACTTCTCCTCTGTTCAGCTCCTTTCTTTCCACTAGAGGAATCATCCTTCACTGTCTCTGGCACAGTTTCAGCCCCTTTCATTCTCTTGAGAAAACTAGCAGCACTCTGCTTTTTGGAGCCAACTTTTGTGCTCTTACCCTTTCTTTCTTGATCGCTTTTCTTCTGCTCAGAGACATCACCATCATCCAAACTGGTCTTAACGTTTCCTGTTCCTACTTTTTTAGCTGATGAGGTTGTTGTTCTTCCTCTAGGCATCTTCTTGGAAACAATAGGTTCCTCATCATCTTTGTCAGTGGTTTCATCTTCCTCCTCCGTCTCTGAAACTTGCTTCTTCTCGTTCTCATCCGTCGTTGGAACTATTTTAGTCTTTTTCTTCAACGGTTCAGTAGTAGAAGATCTAACAGCCAAGGAACTGCGTTTCCGACAAGCTTTAACAGACACGGACACTTTTGGCTTCAGAGACAACAGTGTTAGTTCCTCCTTAGATGTCGTCACCAAGGGTTCTTCATCTTTTGGTGGTGAGGTTTGATTAGAGGTCTTGAGAGTAGTCATCTGTTTCTTGATGAGTTCGTGAAGCTGCGCTGCGGAATTAGACTCGGGAGAACGCTCGCCGTAAAAAACCTTGGCGTTGTTGATTAGTAGCAGTAAATCTCGAAAGAACTTGGTTTTGGAGCTTTGGTAATAACCTTCGTCCACACGAGTTCGAATCTGGTCCAAGTCTATGTGCTGCCTTATTATCCTCTCGTAATCAGGTGTTTCCTGCAGCTTCAGAATCAAATAAGTAAATAAAGACTCTCCTTAAGACTTTATTAAAATATACAAAGCGCATCATACATTACTAGCTTTTTATCATAAATATATTGTTCATGTTAGATCAACATTAATTAATTTCAGTTTAAAAAACATAATATACTATTATTCAATAATAATAAATTTGTAAAAATATTATTAAAATATAATATCTATGTGAGATAAATATTTTTCTAAAACATTTATTTTCAATTAAAAAGAAATGTGTTCAATAGGATAGAGACCATACTCACCTAAATTATTTTCACATTAATTCTGCCAAAAAAAACAAAATAGGAACTGTTGAAAAAATAATATGGCTCTTAATTTGTTACCTGGCTCTCGAGCCGGCGCCAAAAGTGGGAGCCGATGGGGCGCGAGCGAAGAATCTCCATGAAATCAATCAACGGCCCAGATTCAACGACAGTCTTATTAACGGCCAGAGATTGATCCTCGTTATCCGGTTGGTCGTGTCCTACCGTCTCCTCCTTTCTCGGTAAGCTCGCCGAGCTCTGCACGTCACTCGTTTCTTTCGCCTCAACCAACTCGGGCGAGTCGTTCCCCTCTCTTACTACCGAGTCGCCTCTCTCCGAGTCCTTCGCCCCGCTCTCGCAGCTTCCTCTACCCGAATCCTCCCTAACCGGTTTCTCCTCGGTTCCATCTCCCCCGATCCGGTTCGGCTCTTCTTTAACTGATTCATCGATTTCCCGGTTCGGCTCGATAACCGGAACGTCGTGGTTTTCCCCGGTTTCCGCGGGTTTAACCAGATCTGAAGATCCGGTCACCTTCTCCGCCTCCTCCTTCTCTCTCTCATCCTCCAATCTCTTCACCTTCATCTGCAGAGACGAAATGGATACGTCGTAACGTTCGACTTCGCGGCGGAGCTCATCGACGCGGAGCTTTCTCAGCTCCTCGAGCCACCAAGAGATCTCGGAGACGGTTTCTCCTTCCGGGGAGGAGAATCGTCGCTTGAGATCGGTGTATTTGTGGCGACAGTCGGAGGCGGTGAGAGTGCGAGAAGAAGAGTTTTGTTTGTGGATTTCTGCGGCGACGGAGTCCCATGAATCGACGCCGTGACGGCGAACGGCGCAGGCGAGGAGGAGCTCCTCCCATGTGGTCCATGTTTGGTTGTTTTCTTCGTTTTCCGGTTTTGCCATTGAATAGGTTTTGGTTATTGTCACTTTTGTCCCAAATGATCTCTCCTCTCCTCTGCAAATCGTTGGCTTCCACTAAGAAGAAACCTTTGTGACTGATTATTTCTTTTATTCGTCGGACAAATAATTATGTTAGTGTTATTACAAGGCGCACCAATTGAGAAAATGTTTGCTCGCTTTTGTCGGATCGTGTAGTGGGCCCAGGCTAATGACAACTGGGACTGGACCGATTACTGATTTGGAACCAAATGCGGAACGAAATGCTCCAATCAAGTAGTCTCCAATTCTGGTTATTTTATTTAATTTTTGATTGTACGGAATAAAGTTAATATAAACCAAACTAAAGGCCCAGGCCTTGTTTTTTATTTCTTGAGGCTCTAAAAGTTTGGTGGGCTTTTCTTCTAGAATCAGACTTGCTAGCAATCAGCACTCAACATTCATCCAGATTCATCATCATCATACAACTAAACATCTTCACGACTAGATATCCTGTTAGGACTGAACATGACCAGTAGTAACTCCAATGGAACACTTTCACATCCTAGTCATAGTGTCTGATCAACTTCTTAGAGATAGCTTTCTAGATCCCTCCAGACTGTAAAATCTCCTCCTTTGTTTAATCAACACAACCACAAGCACTATTCCAAATCCATATATAATCCTTCTAATTCTAATACAATCAAGCTCATAGCTCACTGCCAACATATTAAACTGATTTAGACCAAGCAATTTCTAGTTCAAAACATAATCTCATACTAAAACTCTTGCAATTGCTTTGAATTATCCCAAAACAAGTTCTGAAAATCTTCCAAAATCCAGCAGTAACTTAACGCATGCATATATACAAAAGGCATAGATAAAACTAAGAAGACAGAATGCAGTACAACAATTCGAATAAAGTTTTTTATCACCTCTCAAGAAGCTCCTTTCAAGGCTTTCTTCAGCTCCTCCGCTACGTCACCCTCTTCCTTGCTTTGCTTCCCTCCACAATCCGACGCCGTTCTCTCGCTGCTCCACCGATCAGCTCTCCCTCTACCATTATTGTTCTTGCTTTTGCTATTCCCCCTCTCCGCTTCACGCTGCTTTGACGAGTGAGATCCGTAATCTACTACCGGCGAAACGTTTGACATTATCACTACTCCCCTGAGATCTTCGACAGCTCTCTTCAACTCTCTGTTCTCGGACCGAAGCTCCTCCATAAACAAACGCACCTTCCCCAAATCAACACCAGTAGTATCCCCCGCGGGTTTATTATTAACCTCTTTACCTTCCACGTGTTCGATCCCAATCTTATCCATCACCAGAAACGGAAACCTCCTCAGAGAAACCACAGCAGCCGTCGGATCAAACTCCCGCCTCATCTCCGTCGGAACCCTAACCCCCCACCTGAAATTCACAACCGCGCGTCCCCTCACAGGCAAACACGTCCTCGCCGCGACCTCGACACCGGACAACAACCCAGCTATGTCTCCCGCCGAAGCAGACTGCAAAAGAGTCACCTTCTCGAAACCCTCCGCCGGAGAATCAACAACCTCGATCGACGAATCCTCCTCCGAGACCGATCCGTTGAGACTGGATCCGAATCCAGAGGAGGAAGAGTGAGATTTCTTGATTGAGAAGTCGCCGAATTGGGGTTTGAAGTGGATCATGAAGCTAGGGTTTCGCCGGCCGAGGAGGTTGAACTCGGCGCTCATGAGCATGGAGGTGGAGATCGGGGAGCCGAAGGATCCGGTTCCGGTTTTGACGACGAGGGAGAAAGGGTTGTAGGAGTCGTTGGGACGGTAAGCGATCTTGAGAGAAGGGCCTGATTCGAAGAATGTCGAGAGGTTGAGGTTGAGCTCCTTGGATTCTCCGGCGACGATTCCCGATTGAAACGGTAGGCCTATGATGCTCAGAGGGATCTTGGCTCTGAACAGAGGCTTCTTCTCTTCCCGGAACTTCATCGACGCCTTCATCTTTCTTCTTCTCCTCCGTGAAGGAAAAAAAAATCAAAATCGAGAGAAGATTGGTATGGAGTGAGCAGACATAGAAACCAAACCCTAGGAGCGGACAAGTAGCAACTTGGAACCAAACACGTGTTTTTTTCAAAAAAACTCACTATATATTTACGGTTCTATCCTTCTGTTATGTAGAGAATAACAGATAAGCTCGTTGACTAATTCGAAATGAGAGGTGGACAGATCACTTGTGTTTTGTAACTGTTTATCTGTTCACCTTCTGTCCAGTTTCTGTTTTTTTTTTTGTTCCCGTTGTTGATAGGTAAAGCCCGTATATATATAAAACGGGCCTAATTGGGTTAAAACTCTCACAGAAACTAATGAGGCTTGTACGCTGGGCTCTCTCACACATGTGAAAAAGGATTAGCTAGGGATTTTTGATTGTTTCTCACGTCATTGTTTCTTATGCAGGATTTAAGGCTTTCGGTATCATGAACGATGTGGTTTTACTGAAAAACTCATCTGACTTAATAACTGTTTACAGTGATAAGAACAATCGCAATACTTAAAAAAGTAAAATCTGTTGGAGATCGGTTTTACCCTGTTTTACCCAAACCTTGTCTAAGAATCCGACTCAATAGTCCACAAATTCGAGAAGAATATAATAGGTCCATGAAGAATAAAGATTCATCCCTGAGCACAGAAAAAGTCAATCTCGACTTTGACTAACCCCCTCAAAAGTCAAAACGTAGAAAAAAGTGAGCATTAGAAAAGGTCTTACTCTTCAAAACATCAGATAGTCATCGTATATCACATTACCATTACGATCTTCTCCAGATAAACAACAAATGAAAAGGAGAGGAGGACTTCAAGTCTCATACATCAAAGCTATACTGAAATAGTTTTCGTGTTCACTTGTATTTTTATACCCTTTGTTCATTCACTGTAGTTGTATAAACCAGAAGCTCAGTAATATACATTCTTTTCAAACGGAAATCATCGATAAACAATTTATTTTCCTTATTTTTTTCTTCGATATGTTAATATAAATCATCTCTAATTTCTGAATGGATTTTGAGATTCATCAGAATCTACTCTAGATTGGTGGCTAATTTGGAATCTCGTGGGATAAGATTTGTCAGTGGTTAGTCTCACTGTCACCACATTTTGATACATGTACTTAATGTAATGGGAGATGTTAATCCAGAGAAGTATATGTAGACGAATTGGAATATGTGTCAAGGGTCAAGACACAAGAGATTAGTAAGAAAGAAGAAACTTATAGGCATTTTTAACAAAGATTTTGAAAAGGACATTACCTAGGTCCGTTAAATTGGTTAAATACTTAAATACTTAATGCGTTTAGCTTGTAACCAACAAAAAACTAGGTTATAAACATAACAAAATATGATAACGTGGATATATCCGCTTAAACAGATATGATAATATCTTATGTTGTGTAGAAAAAGTTACCTATATACAAACATAGAATATCATTTTCTCATAAAAAAATTGTACTCAAGAAATCATACGCAGTTGGTTTTTAATAGTTTTATCCTTGTTTGTTGACAAAAGAAAAAAGTTTATTTTTTTCTGTTAGGGGTCCACATTCCGTCCAGCTAAGGAGCGATGTACAAAAGATTGGAACTGCGAACCACGTCAAACAAATACGAAGGAGGACCACAGCCAATACGATTTAGCTATGTGCACGTGTCTGACATTCAGCGGCTTAGTCGCCCGCATGTGGGCCGAATCTAAAAGAGAGCACAAGACTCGTGTGTTCGAACTCTGAGTCCCTGACGCACGCATTTGTACAAAATTCTAACCCTTTCGGTTAAGTTTCAGCTCTCTATCTCTTTATTGTCTCTATTAGATCACTTCCATATCATGTCTGCATCCGACGGCTATTATTCGTTGTAATCATACACCATTGCTCTATTTCTCTATATAGCTTAACTAATAGTATAAACCTAAGTGAGATCGTGCAGCAAAAACCTAAGGGCTTATCTATTTAAGGTTTGATATGTTTTTATAAAGATGATCGGTCCACGTATATGTCCTGTCCTCTTTAATTAACAAATTTTTGTCAAGCTTACAAAAATTAACATTCTTTTCTTAACGTATTTTAGGTTTTTATCATATACAGGATATAGAATCATTGCAAGCTGTCTTCATTAATTTATCCTCTTGCAAAGTTGGCACATAGAGAGCAAGAGACATGGTGCATATTGGTATATTCTCTTCTACTTCGTGGATGGTCACTAATTTAGTAATGAACTTGCTGTATATAGATATTTTCGATTTGTTAGAGATAACATATATGTATAATATGTGTTAAAGTAGTAAAAATTACTCCTTTAAGTTTTGTTTGTCTGCTGAATCAAAAGGTGTCAAGTTTTGTTTTATTTCTATTCGCAATTTGATAAAGAATAATGAAAAGATTCAAAAGAAGAAGAAAAATATGAGAATTAAAATAGACGTAAGGAAGTGAAACTGCCTCGTGCATTGAGAGAAGAAGGACGTGAGACAACTAAATGTAAAAGATAAGTGAGAGTCACCAAAGAGTCATGCCATCTTCATGTCTTCACATTCCACTTTATCATTTATCTCAAACTTTTCTACATTATTATTTTTTGGTTACAGATTGACTATTTTCTTTTGTTCTGTTGATTTTTTTTTTGTTGTCTCTTTAGTGTAAGCTCAAGCGAATCATTATTAGGAACTATGCTTATACATGCATGTGTATATATAACCTAGTTAGTATATGAACTAGCTAAAAATACAGTGTTCTTTTGCGGTTATACTTTAGGCTAAACATTAAACTTATACAAATCAAAAGTCCAGATTTTAGTATATGCAAATTTTTTTTTTACCATCTGAAAGATATATTATTTGAAAGAGTGATATATTACAAAGGCCCAAACCCGGCCCAAACTAAAAAACACACCGAAAACCCACAAACAACCAAACCCAAGCCCAAAGAAAAAAACGTGATCCAACAGCCGCACCGTTTCCCCGCAGCACACACCTCCACGTGTGGAAACCACAACCGTCTTAGAGACGCGTGTCGGACACAGGTGGTTCGTCTTCTCACACAGCTCGAGCTCGCTGCCGGGGCCATAACCGCACCTTCACCGGAGCAACAAGACACCAACTCCATCCCATACAGAGGTCGACGCTGAACTGAACCAAACCACATCAGAACCACCGGAATCACCGGGAATAGACCAAAGGACGCCGAAACCACCTCCAACGACAATATTAGAGGTATAGGATTCGCGTCAATCTTCACAGGCCCGAACTTCAGAGAGCTTCCATCGGTGTCAGCCGAGATCGCCTCCGAATTCAGCCACCCCTCACCATAACGAATCACCCTACTCTCAGCTTGAACACATCCGTGGGAATCAGAAGCCGGCGACCAATACCGAAGATGGGAAAGGTACGGCCCCAGAGTCAACCGCCGGCGAAGAACGGAGCAGACGCCACCGTTTCCCCGGAAAATTGAAGACGGACCACTACCGTAGACTAAGATGCATGGCCGTAAACTAAAAAGAAAAGGAAAAACAGAGGCAAAAGAAGCCTAATACGATGACCGGACCGGCGGCGGCGAAGAGAGCCGGAACCACCGGCCGGAGACTGCAAAGCAACGGTGAAAAACTCTCTAAAGAGAAGTCAGAGAAAAACTAGAGAGAGAAAGAAGTTGTAGAGAAAAACATCATTTTTAGTATATGCACATATTATCTACCATCAACCATACAGTATTAAAAAATATAAGAGAATATTTTAATTATTTATTCATGAAAAAAAAACAATCATAAGTTTGTTGAGTTTTTGTGCATTACATGGGGCCAAGTTTGTGGAATCTTACTTATTTATTACTTTAATCAGTTAACTAGTACCACCTGCATTTATCTATCATAAGCACAAACGGACACAGAACATAAATATTTCAACATTGCGAAAATATATTAAAAAAATAGCTATATATTTAAAAAATACAATATGATCATTTGGTTAGTGGGAGGGAACCAAATGCGCTTCAGCTATTTCATGTCTTGGGAGACATACTAACCGCAAAAGTACATGTAGTTCTTACTTAATCTTTTTTTTTTTTTACTTAATTTTTTGGCTAAAAAACAATTATTATATTTCTTTATTTAAAAAATCGTTCTTAAATTTTCATAGTTAAAAGCTAAAAATTATATATTAGCCGAAGCTAATAACCCATGTTAAGAGATCGGGATTAATCATAGTTTTACACATCTTTCTCATAATTAATAAACTACCATGTAATTAAATTAATTGACCTAAAGCTTCCTTTGAATTTAAATGATGGATATATGGGTTTGATTAGGATTCTGGTCATTACAAAAATATCAACAATCCATTAATTTTTTTTAACAATCCATTAAATTAATCGCCTACATCTTATAGTTCGTATATGTATATATATATATATATATATATATATATATATAGATATATGCATAACCATATCCAAGTATTTAAGTTGAAGAGGAACGATTTAAAATATTTATTTTTCTTTGTTCTTTACTTATCATTTCCTTTGTCCTCCTATATAAACTTCCCATATCTCCACTTACTATCAGATTCACCAACCACATCTTTCTCTCTTCTAACAATCAACCCTAATAATTCCAAAAATGGAAGCCACCATCTTCAAGGGCAGAAGAAGCTCATCATCAGCCCTAGCGATGCACAAACAGTCATACTCAATAACCAAATCAAAGCCAAAGATACGTATAATTCACATATATGCACCTGAGATCATCAAGACCGACGTTGCCAACTTCCGTGAGCTCGTGCAAAGCCTCACCGGCAAACCAGAAACCCATGGCGTTTCCAAAAAACCAAGAAGAGATACTCATTGTCAAGTCCAAGACATGACCAACATGGAAAAACTGAGAGAACCAGAATGTTATGATCAAAGGTTCTGCTTAAACTCAGAGATGGAAGAGATCTCGATGACATGGAACGGTAATAACGGCGTTGGTGAGAGCTCCGGAGGGTTCCTGAATGGTATGGGAGATTTCGAAGGGTTTATCCAAGAACTTGGTGAATTTCCCTATCTGCCCTTGACATCCATGGATGTTTCTGCTTCTTCTAATTCATCTTCTTCCTCGCATTTACATGGCGGATCAATGTTCTCAGATTCTCACCACCAGTTCGTGTGACTCTCTCTGTCTCTCAAACGAAGTAACTTTTTCTTTTTAAGTGTTGTAATTTATTTTGTTTATTTAGGTTTTTGTTGAAAATAAATTTAATTTATTAATTTTGTTTACTATGAAGTTAATTAATTTATTTATTGCATGAAAAGCTTAGGCTCCTTTTAATCCTCCATTAATGTCTCATGAGTTCATCGTGTCAAGCATGTTACACTTACAATAATTAACTTTTGTTTTTTTCGCACGTCCTATAAGCGATTGATACAAACGAAAGATGCTTAATTTGAGGCTAATCAGTTTATTTTATTGGATGAAAAGCTTAACTCCTTTTAATTATGCGTTCATCATGAGAAACATGTTATAGAAGTTTTTGTGTCCAAAGATATATAGTATTCGAAATAATTCAGTTTGTTTGACATCTACAGACATAAACAGAGGAACATAAAGCACTAATGTCTCTTTGTGAGTACTCTATCGTCAATGAAACAATCTTGATGATCACTTTCATTATACCGACTTCGTCTTTACTAATTCTATCAATTTGTGTGTCCAAACCAAAAGTAACATGCTATACCAAATGGTTTATCATTCTCATTCTTGATATAAATGATCAATACTGGATGGATTGATATCGGTACATAATGTAACAACACGTTAAACCGTTGATATTATAGTCTCTTTCAGAAACAAAACACACATATAAAACCAACAAAAAAGGCTTTCTACATAAGCATCCTCCAATATGAGGTGGAAAGTAGGGAAACCCACAAACCTGTTGAGGCTCGATTCCCAAAAAAACACATTCCACATGGGTCAGACCGGCAACTAGGCCTCAACAAAAAAATAAGCGAAAACCTGAACAGAAACCGAACTGAAATAACTGAAACCGGAATCAGACTAGAACCTTCAAAAACCTGAAACTACTTGAACCGATACAAACCACAAGTTTTAGAATACAAAATGATTCTTTTAGCCCTTATCTAAATTACCTGATAACCAAATAACCTAACTGAACCGAACCAATATCCGAAGACCTACCCTAACCGCAGCGCCCAATTGCACATACTTTTTCTAACAAATAAGCCCTACTACGGTTTACTTGGGCCTAGTCCTCGGGACGGCCCATTTGACATCACGAGGACCAATGATTGGTCTTGAACAGTTGACTGTAGGGTAATGCCTTGGAATCTTTTCGCCGGGGGGAGATGATCGCCGCAGTCAGAGCAGCGATTCTCAAGACACAAGGCTATTCTTCTAACGTCAAAACTGTCTTGTTCCATTCTACTCCCATCCTACAACGCAAACATAAATCCGTCAGCCCATTTCCTCTTCATTTTCTTCCTCTGCACGTTTTTTGGTTGTATTTTAGATTATATATAAATATAACCACATTGACATGTGTGACAGAACTCAGAGACACGAAACAAAAAGTTGTCAAGAAGTAGGGCAAAGCAAGACTTGCGTCGTAACGTGAATGCTTTTGCAGAACACTTGTTTGGGGTAAATATCTTAATGTCTTGAACGTTTTTTTTATCGTTTTTTTACATTTTAAAAGCTCTCTCTCAGTGTTTCAACAGATATGGAGTGATGGGTTTGCTTACTCTGATAAGCACACCTCCTGGTTCGAAAAACAGTACTTTAGAGTTTGCAAAAGAAACCGGATTGGTAGTAGTAGATACATTCATCAACGTTTGGATAAAAGTAAGACAACACACTCTTCTTTGCCCCTGTTTCCTCTTCTATGTCTGAGAAAAACAATATAATGAGCTTCCGAGTTTTGGTTTTGTTGGTTTCTTTAGCCTTTTTGATGATTGTGTAGGTTGTTTCGATTTCAGTGGAGTTGACGATGAGTGTGAAATCGAATACTTTCTACGGAGTGCATTGGGTGGATCCTATAAACAGAGGAAATCTCGATGGAGAGAACGTCATTTCTATGGTTCAAACAGACAAGAAGAGGGTGAAGCTCGCTCGTGGAGGTTTTCAAATAACAACAGCAATACTGGACGATCTTGGGGCTCGAGACAACGACTAGATCAAGAAGAAGAAAAGGAAGAAGAAGACGAACATTCTTCAACGGAAGTCAACGACTTAGATTCGAGCCAGCAGTCTCATAGACAAACACTTGGTCTTAGTTCCTCAGGTCCCTTAAACCTTGGTGATGTCAAAAAGGCGTAAGTAAATTAGTTACTTTATCTCATCAGATGGAAACTATATGTTTTATATTTGATCTCGCTCAAACTATTTTGCATGCAACCAGATACCGAGTCTGTGCATTAAAATGGCATCCAGATCTTCACCCCGACTCTACCAAGGTAACCTTTAAAATTAATTCGTTGTGTTTTTGACAACTTAGTGAATGTGTCTCTCGACACTGATTCCGAATTATCCTTGATGAAACTCACACAGAATGCAGCTGAGGAAAAGTTCAAGCTATGCACTGTGGCATATGAATCGTTATGCGAAAAGTTTGCCGTGAACTAATAAGATTCTAGTTGGATGGACACGGTGATAAAGAGTTGGATAGGATTTGAGTTGCTAAAGGTTACGAGAGAGCTGTTTTTCTTTACAGTTTTGGTACGTTCTTACTTCTTAGCTATAGCTTCTTTGGAGTTGCTAACGATTAAAAAGTTGATTAAGAGCAACATTAACGGCTAATACTTGTTGGGTTTCAAAAAAAAAATATACTGTATTAGTTGTATTTAATTATCTGGAAACATGTTGAAACATTGTCTTATTGACAGAGACAATAAGACAATATTTCATTGTTGGAGGACTTGAACTTAACAGACTAATTAAATATTTTGACCAAAAAAAGCAGACTAATTAAACATCAAGTATATACTACTTTTTTGTGCAACTATATATACCTTTTGTATTAAGACGAAGAAAATATATAAAAGGTTAAGCATCTAAACAAAAGGGGGTTTCACACCAAAATGGAGGATGGAGGACACCTAATGAGATTTGGTAATACATTTATAGAAATAAAAATTCGGTTTATCTTTCGACAATTTTTGTCCTCTTCTGGTTATAATGACTTTTCAAGATTAAAGTTTATAAACCAAAGAGAGAAAGTGCACATAAATAATAGTCCAAAACCTTTATCCTTTCTAATAATAAGAAAAGAAAACAAAAATGATTCCCATAATAATTCCCTAGCCGTCCGATTCAAGATCATCGCGTGGGATGTAAGACCGGTCTTAGCCTAAACCGGAGCGTACCAGATTCCTCTCCTTCTTCCTTCCTTCCCCTCTCTCTCTGCTTAGCCAAATTAGACAAAGATTTGGACGTTTTGTAATCTAAAGCTAAAGCTTCAAAGCTTGTTCTTCTAAGCTGATTTGATCAATCAACCCATGGCCTTATGAAGTTCACCCTTCCTAATCCCCAGCTCCAGGTCTCGTTCCATTCTTCTCTTTCCAGCTCCTTGTGGTAAGATTTGCATCGGTTTTCGAATTTTCCCTGAGCTGAATTTCGCTTGATCGAGTGTCGATTGTTCAATCTTTTTTTTTTTTGTCTTTTTTAATTTACAAAGGTAGTGGATTTCTCAGGCGGAGGGGAATTTGAGAATTTAGGGTTTCATGATTCATGGTATTCCCCCAAAATTGATCTAAGGGTTTGCTCTGTAATGGGATAGCGCCTCGTTTCTCTTGTAATTGGCGTCTTCTTCTTCTTAAGCCCATCCCTTATCATTTGAATCTGAGAATATTCCAATCAATCCCCACGCTTGTTATTTGCTTTCACGGTATATATATATATCTTCATCTGATGTTGAATTTAACTCTTCTTCTATTGTAAAGCTCGAAACTTTTTGTTTAATATTTGGCTCATTTTGTTTCTATTTCTTGCAGAAATAATAAAGTAGACTTTGTGTACCACAAGTGAAAGAAAGAGCCTTTAGTTGTTTGTTTGTTTGTTTTATTGATGGGTGAAGAGTTAGCTGACACGATGAACCTGGATTTGAACCTAGGCCCTGGTCCCGAGTCAGATCTCCAGCTACTGTCAAATGAAACTGTGAATTTGGCTGATTGGACTATTACCCCATCTGAGAGATCATCCTCTGAAGCTACTGTGACCAGGATCAGAACCCGGCATAGGACGCGGTTCCGACAGCTTAACCTCCCCATCCCTGTTCTCTCCGAAACCCATGCCATGGATATAGAGCTTAACCAGTTGATGGGAACTGGAGCTGCTTTACAGACTGGGGAAGGTAGTGAAAGAGGCAATGAGGATCAGAAAATGTGTGAGAACGGGGGAGAAGCTATTGGGGACGGTGTGTCAGAGAAGAAAGGAGATGTTGAGAAGAGCGGCGTCGGCGGGGATGGTAACTTTTTCGATTGTAATATATGTTTGGATCTGTCAAAGGAGCCGGTTCTCACCTGCTGTGGCCATCTCTACTGTTGGCCTTGTCTGTTCCAATGGTTACATATCTCTGACGCCAAGGAATGTCCGGTTTGCAAAGGAGAGGTGACTGCTAAAACCGTGACGCCGATATACGGGCGTGGGAACCATAAGAGAGAAGTTGAAGAGAGTTTATTAGATACCAAGATCCCTATGAGACCACATGCTAAACGCATCGAGAGCTTGAGGAATACAATTCAAAGGTCTCCTTTTACAATACCGATGGAGGAGATGATAAGACGTATACAGACTAGGTTTGAGAGGGACTCAACACCTGTCCCTGATTTTAGCAACCGCGAGGCATCAGAAAGAGTGAACGATAGAGCGAACTCGATTCTTAACCGGTTGATGACTTCTAGAGGAGTTCGATCAGAACAGAACCAGTCTAGTTCTGCAGCAGCAGCTGAGGATATTAATCTAAGTCCAGACATTGCTGTTCCTGATCTTGAAGGAGAAACCACCACGAGATTCCATCCTCTGTTGATCAGGAGACAGTTACAGTCACACAGAGTGGCGAGGATCTCGAATTTCACTTCTGCATTGAGTTCTGCTGAGCGGCTTGTGGATGCGTATTTTAGAACTCATCCGTTGGGGAGGAACCACCACAACCACCAAGAGCTAAACCATCATTCTCCTGTTGTGGTTGATGATAGAGACTCTTTCTCAAGCATTGCAGCTGTTATAAACTCTGAGAGTCAAGTGGATACTGCAGTTGAGATTGATTCCATGGTCACTCTTTCCACATCTTCTTCGAGGAGAAGGAATGAGAATGGGTCGAGGGTTTCTGATGTAGACAGTGCTGATTCTCGCCCGCCTAGGAGAAGGAGATTTACTTGAAACAAAAGCTTTCAATCTGTTGGAAGATGATGATGATGAGGAAGGAGGAGGGGAGGAAGAAGATTGTAACTGTATTTTTCGTTTGTTGCTTGTCGGTTTGTTGTATTTTGATTTGTAATTTTCTCGATAGGGATGGTATTTTTAATCAAAGTTTTATTATTATTATTTTTTCTGAAACTTTATTCTGATGGAACCTGGCCATAGTTTCTCAACCCATTGAATCCAATGTGGAATGTGTTTCTTATCCGACTCGTAGTGGACTATTATGCAACATGCATTAAGTCTGTTAAAGTGCATATGTAATCATCTTTACACATAAAACGCCAACCTTCAAATTGGATTTTAATACTTTTATAAAATTCTAAAATCATTAATAAAATGTATGATAAATCAACAACCTTGTAGGACAAAAAACACGAATGCAGGCGCATGTAAACTCAATTTTTATAAAGTTGATATTATTATTATTATTTTGTTTTTGTTTAGTAAGATAGTATTACTTTAATTATCCTAACAACAAGTCGCTTTGGCCGAGTGGTTAAGGCGTGTGCCTGCTAAGTACATGGGGTTTCCCCGCGAGAGTTCGAATCTCTCAGGCGACGTATTTTATTATTTCTTTTTGAAATACTGTATTAGTTACCCCTCACGCGACTTTTTGTTATCGGGACAAACCAAGATACTTTGAGCAGTGTACATGTCACATGCGCGCGCGCAGCAACATCCGACACGTAAATTATTCTTTTGAATGATCTAGTCTCATATGTTTTCTTGTCAATTATTTCAGTGCTAGTTAGAACATCATTCTTACTTTATAGCATAATATTTTTTTTTTTGAAATATTTAAATCACCGCATAAAAATACGATCCCACAAAACGGACATCTTCAAACCATTTTCGGGCTTTCAGCATTTGAAATTGGAATAACTTATATAAGTTGTAAACTAGTAATGGTCTATTTAACTCAAAAATTGTTGACAAATTCTTAAAGTTATAACAGGTCTAAATTCGTGAAGAAAATTACGTCAGCTGTAGGTAATATATATGTAGAGCTTTAATCGGTATAACGTAAAGCAAAATTTAAAAACAAAGAGAAAAACAAAATGAAAATGATGTGTGCGGGAAACGAGCGTCGTCTCGTTACTCGAAGCACGAACTCGAGCCAATAAGATACTCTTTTAAAAAAAAAAAATTAAAAATCAGTTATTAGTAGATCTTTTCGTAATTGGTCATTGCTTTATAATTTTCTCAATAAGAATTGACTTTTGGAGTCTCATTTCAACGTCTTTACCTGCTCTTTACTTTACTGCTTCTTTTGTTTTTACCAATTACACAACTAAACTATTTTTTTTAAAAAAAAATTGTTTATACCCTAGAATTTTAAAATATGAAAGATTTGAAAAAAATAAGAAAATAGTATTATTGCGTTGTAAGTTGTAACGCAAACGCACCATGAAGGAACAGAAACACTAATATTATTTCTACTTAATACTAATAATTATTAAGATAGTACAAAATCTAATAAGTAGGTATACATAATTGAAAAAAAGGAGCTTATAGTAGTAATATTATTTCTACTAAAAAAAGGAACAAACACCACCATGGTTAATTGTGATGATTCGGTGTTTTAAAAAAAGGTGGAATAAAAGACAAAACAGGAGACCACCACCATTAATGACTTTCATCGATACCAACAACAAGACATGACCTCCTCCGCCTCCTCCCGTCTCTTTTCATTTTCTGACTAATCCAGATTTTTTATTTCATTCTTTCAAAAAATCCGTCGATTTCTCGTTTTGATTTCGAATCTGAAACAAAGACAAAACACCGGTAAACACGTGAACGTGTCAAGTCTGCTGTTTTGTTTCCAGGTAATAAATCTTCTTCTTCATATTTGAATTTGTTTCTGGCCAGAAAAGATCGAGAATTCTGAAATTGGGATTCTTGAGTCGATGATTCATATTTGAAAGGTCAAAACTTTAAGAGTTTATGAGAAAACCCTTACTCTGTTTTGATGCATTTGAATTTTTTCGATTCATGTATGGATTGTTTTAGTTTTAAAAGAAAAAAAATTCATACGGTAAATAGTATGTTGGAGATTTATCAATTATGATGATTATGGGTTTGCATTTCGTGAACACCCTTCTGCTTAAAACGTGGTTTGAATTTAAAAATTAAAACTTTTTTTTTTGTTTTTTGGTTAAACCTTGCTTGCTTGCTTGCACGATCTTTATTACCTGTCACAGTGTTAGCTTTTGCTGATTCTAGTTATAGTTAGATTCATTATTATGTTTTTCTGTCTATTTAGATTGAAAATGATTTGTATGCAGAGAGAATTTTTTTTTTTGGGTTTTGTTTTCTCTAATGATGTTTGATAGTTCTGCAGATTGATTAAATACTGTTGAAGTCATTGGAGGTCTAGCTTTTAGCATTGTTCATAGCTTTCGTACCCATCTGAAAGTGAATTTAATGTTTTTTTTTGCTTCAATTGTCTGTTTACTTTTGAGTTGTTTTATTTTATACTTTAGTTCCTTATGAAGCTAACACAATCCCATAAATCTACTTTATTTTCTCAGTATCAAGTTATGTGATTGCTAAGTTTGACATGTGAATCATATAAGCTTATGTTGTTTCTGATTCCTTTTTTTTCCCTCTTGCAGGATAACAAATAGATCCAGAAGGAGCAGATCATCTGAATACAAGTGAAAAAAAAACAAAGGCATTTCACGCGTTTTGAGTAAGGGAACTAGACTCACACGATGGCTCCTGGAGGCAGTGCTTTGAAAGAAGTCCTTGAATCCACTTCAACGGGAATGGACTACGAGGTCAAAATGGCGAAAGTGGAATCTAACAATAGTAATAATAACAAACCTACAAAGTCAGGGAGTGGGAAGTACGGGATGCATTCGAACAATGGTGTTTACGAGCTTCTCGAATGTCCAGTGTGCACAAATCTAATGTACCCTCCAATTCATCAGGTTTTGTCTCTCTCACTTCGATCTCTTTTTTTTTTGTAATTGCAAAGCTTTAACGTTTTGTTTAAAATTCCACAGTGTCCGAACGGCCACACCTTATGTTCAAACTGCAAAGCGAGAGTGCAGAACACTTGTCCCACGTGTCGCTACGAGCTTGGCAACATAAGATGCTTAGCTCTCGAGAAAGTTGCAGAGTCCTTGGAGGTTCCGTGCCGGTACCAGAGTTTGGGGTGTCATGACATTTTCCCTTACTACAGCAAGCTTAAGCACGAGCAGCACTGCAGGTTTAGGCCTTACGCTTGCCCTTATGCTGGCTCTGAGTGTTCGGTTACGGGTGATATCACCACGCTGGTTGTTCATTTGAAAGATGACCATAAAGTTGATATGCATGACGGATGCACTTTCAACCACCGTTATGTCAAATCAAATCCACATGAAGTCGAGAATGCTACATGGATGCTTACGGTAAATAACATTTTTATGTTCAATATGCTGTAGTTGTCCAGAGCTGTCTAATAGCAGTTGCAAGTGGAACGGTAGAACAGAATCCAAATCTAAAAAAAATTACGATTTTTTAAAAATAATTATATAAGTTATAATCTAAAACTTAAATTTTTGGGATACTAATAAATTATAATTTCAAAAGAAACTTCAAATGTATATAGATAACTTTAAAAACTACTTCATTATATTGTTAAATATACAGTTAATAATTTTTGAACATGGCTTAGAAATAGTTTAAGGCGGCACTGTAGTTGTCTATATCACTATTGATTCATGTTACACTCTTTAATTTTATTTCTAGGTGTTCAACTGCTTTGGGAGACAGTTCTGTTTACACTTTGAAGCTTTTCAGCTGGGGATGGCTCCAGTGTACATGGCGTTTCTTCGTTTCATGGGAGATGAAAACGAGGCAAAGAAGTTCAGTTACAGCTTGGAAGTAGGAGCTCATGGACGTAAACTAACATGGCAAGGGATCCCTAGGAGCATCCGTGACAGCCACAGGAAAGTCCGGGACAGTCAAGACGGTCTCATCATCCCAAGAAACCTTGCACTCTACTTCTCTGGAGGTGATAGGCAAGAACTCAAGTTGAGAGTGACCGGCCGAATCTGGAAAGAAGAGTAAAAAAACCAAGAAAGAAATGATTGAAAATTTGATGTACATAAGAAGAAGCCTCTCAAGGAGAGCTAGTGATCCATATATGGAAGATTTGAAATTGGTTGTTCTGGTTTTAGTCTGTTATAATGAATTCTTCTCCAATGGGGATGAAGATGAGATGATGACGATGATGATAGTCTTCTACGATGAATCAGTTTGGAGGGAACCATTGTTACCATCTCTGTACTCTTTCGTTTTTTGTTGTTGTTGTTGGGTTTGTGTGGTTTCAGACAGGGAATGTAGGAAAAGACACCTGATTTTGGCTATGTCCTTTTATAAAACCATGTCCCAAACTGTTTGGTTAGTTTTTTCTTTGTCCGCAGTGGTGATTTTGATGCAGAACATCACGGGAACCTTTTTGGCTTTGTCAAAATCTCTTTATTGAGGAGATGCATTTGAATCAAACAAGTTTAAGCCAAATTTACCATTAGAACCTCCGTAAATACATGCTAACTGTTAGCTTTATCCGTATATGTGTTGGTGTCAGTGAAGAATTGAGGGAGCTTGAAGGTTTCTTAGAGCAGGGGACTTTGAATACAAAAACGTGAAGTAACAAAAAGACTTGTGGCAGTCACATGTTAGTTCTTGTTCTAATCTCCTAGCAGTGTCTCAGCTTGTATGTGTAAACGCAATCTCAAACACAGAATTTACGTTTGAAACAATCTGACATATAAGGAAGAAAACTTCTATGTGAAGTTTATCACCAAAAAAAAACACGTTAGCATCTGTCCCCCAAAAAATGTTTTATCATTTTGAAGAAAATGTAAAATGTCTAGTAATCCAAGAATCAGTAGTTTATTAAAACAAAAAATACTGATAGCAAAGAACTCAAACGGTAATGAATCAGTACACGAAGAACATTAAATAAGCAAAAGGAAACAAGCAAGCAAAACACACATACATTTATTTATATATGTATATTACTCTCATAAATCATTTGGGATTGTAGAGAAAATAGAATGTTCTGGTTTGTGATGGCATTCAAAATCGAGATGAACAAAAGCTCTTTCCACTTCTGGGAGTTCTTCAAGTTTTATTTGCAATGATTCACCAATTGCATGAGCTTCTTTTAATGGTAAATCCTCTGGAAGTTCTATATCCACCTGCCATAACACATAAATAACATATGTAAAACATAATTACAAATTAACTAAATCTTATAAATTAATGATGCAATATATTATGTATCTGTCAAGTGCATTTAGAAATTGATATCTAACTTTTAACTATATGTTTGCAACATGAACGTATATACATAGTCATATAGACTTACCTCGACAAAGTAAAGAACACCAAATGTGTATGCACGAACTGTATCAACACGCTTGATGTTATCAGCGCCTTGTCGCAACACTAGATATGTAAACTTCTGTAATACTTCTGGAGGAGCTGATTGTCCGATCAATGAGACTATACATATATACAAAATATATTGATAACTAACTCAATTATTGCTTTGTAAACTGAAGAGTTTATAACATTGAGTTACAAATATTACCTGCATTTTCCATAACAGTCCCTGACCAATTGATAATAGTGTAGACGGCTAAGATAATAGCACCAGCCGGATCGATCCACCAATAAAAAGCATTTCCAAGAACAGCCGCCACCAAGCCAAGAACATTTGTCACCACATCAAAGTAATGATCCTACATCAAATGCAATCAATAAATCCTCTTCTTTATATGAAATTATGAAAATATACACATATATATTAGTTACCTTTGCGTATGCACGGACTATGTGATTTCTAAAGCTTCTACAGTAGATCCATAAGACAAGTTTAATAGCAGTTGCACTTAGCATGATTGAACATAACCAAACCAATTGGTCCTGGCTCATTTTCTTGGAAGGTTCATTTGTAATCAATTGTTCAGCTGCCTCAAGCAGTACTTGGAACCCTACACAAATGTATATGGTTAACTTAGTATACATTTTTATCTAGAAACTTGTAATATATATTTATTTATTCAGATATACATATACCAAGAGTGGCCATAACGGCGGCAAAAATGATGATTCCAACGGGTTGAACCCTAAGTTTTCCAATGGGATATTTGTAAATATTTATGTTTTTCATTGACAAATGCGTAAACCAAAGTATTCCTCCCGCCATTAGATCAAGCAAAGAGTCGAGTGTTGATGCTGCAACCGCTATGGATCCACTCTTAATCGTAGCATATATCTACACGTTATATAACATTTGATGAGCATATATATGTAGACATCATATATACCACTCAAAATAAATGTAACGAAATAAGTCAATTAAAAAAGTCACACCTTTAGTTTCAGAAAAAAAAAGTCACACCTTGAGAGCAAGCAAAAAGATGTTAGCCCAATTGGAGATTTGCATGGCTCGTTCTTCTGCAGCTCTCTCGGCTTGATCTTCCACTTGGCTCTGTTCATCCATGACATATTTTTCTGACCGTGCTACAATACTTTCTACTTCCTCAAAGGATTTTAATGTTGCTAGTTGTCGCTCGTAGTACTCCTTCTCGTCTAGCATTCTTGGTTTAGTGAGAATATCATCCAACTTATACAGTAAGAGACTAAACTTATGTGTGTATATACTTACCTCTTTTGAGACCAACGGCTTTGGAGACATCAATGTGGAAAGGGTCTTCCGGATCGATTTTGGTTCGAAGTTTTTGAGGTAAATCCGTGAAAAAGTTTGATTTCATGGTAGAAACATTACTTGTTAACTTGGGTTTATGAACCTCAGCCTCATGATCTTTTGACCAAAGCAACGGTGTTTCCATTTGACTTCCAATTCTTGAAAAGTATCGTTAAATAAACATGAGATAAGGCATGGATCATTTATTTGAATTCGAAGGTGACAAAAATGTCTTAAAATAAATTAATAAACCACATAAAGAAATGTATACCGATGATATCCAGAGGAAACCTACTGCTTGGAGATGATGAACAAAGGATAAAGGATTGTACACAAAGACTGGCTTTATGGACAAATATAAAGAATTTTTATGGAATTTAGTTGCTTTCTAGGATTAATTGATAAATTATTATATGAAACAAATATTAATAGAGACAAGACCTAGTAGTGTTTCAAAAAAAAAAAAAAAAGAGACAAGACCTAGTACTTGCCCACATGATTTCAACAAGGCCTGTCTAACTAATTAAGAATATTTTCAATCCAACACCTTATTTAAAAAGAGAAAAACTTTAAAATGAATTTGAAGGTTGATTACTCTAAAACCATGAATTTTTGAAAAAATCTCTAAAAGTTTATTCATTTATATTATAGTCATTTTCATTAACAAAAGTTACTAATAATAACCAAACTTCACAAATGCATAGAAAATATACATTTAATATATCATACAATACACAATATTATAATATCATATAATAAAAGATACTATAAATTACATATATAATAAAACAAAACACATACACACAAACTTTAGAAAATTACATATAAAATACCACATAATTTTAGAAAGTTACATATAAAATACCACATAGTTTTAGAAAGTTACATATGTAATAATTAAGTGTTTATGTAATTTTATTTAGTTAGTGTTATGTTTGTTTAATATAATTTTGTTTTGTGTGAGCTTTATTTAATGTATTTTTTATTGTGTAAATTTTATTTTAATGTTGTTTATTATTTATACTATTTTATTTTATTTTTGTATATTTAAATTATTTTAAATTAAGTTTAGTACATGTATTTGTGGAAAAAATTATAAGAACAAACAAGAAGTAGTTTTAATGATTTGAAGTTTGATTGGAATGGAAAAAACTTAAAATTTGAGAATTTAATGTCGAATGACAAATGTTTTCAACGCCTCATTCCGGAGCTTCTTGCTCCATAGCGATTTTGTCTTCAGGGTAAATGACATATGTCATTTTCGTACTGGCTAAGATGAATCAGCTTTTCCGAACCGTTGTCTTGGAGTATACTTGCATCAAATGAGTGTCTCAACAAAAATGAAACCTTCAAATTCAATATGAACGGTCTGAGATCCTTTGAACATGTGAAGGGGTACTATTATAGTTAAAAGTCATCCAAATAATACACAAAACATCATTTGACAAATGAAAGCATGAAGCTAGAGATCCCAAAGAAAATTATGTGAAAATATAACGTCAACATCCTTTAGAATTTAGACCTAAATATATATTTTTGGTAAAATGTTAAATTTTATACCAATTTTAAGATTTTTGACAGAAATTACAGGGACACAACAAAGAAAACAGAAAAAAGAAAAGAAACTACAAGCAAAGACTATGATGCAACAAATTTAAAGAGACAGAACCACAAAGAAAGAGCACACATTTTAGCAATTTAACCAGAAGATCTCTGATGAGGAAACACCGATTCCAAGCTTCCAAACCTGGAAATTTGTGTAGTTGCCACAGTTTCGAAAAACTGGAGTCTCCATCTTAGTTGCCACGAGCACCTCAGAGAAAGGCCCATCCTCAAAACCTTGAATGCAGAGAGTACCTACAGCTTCTCCAAAGACTAACACAAAAACGAAACCAAAACAACAACCATCAAACCACTGGCGGCACGGGAGCTTCTACGGACAGTCAGAGAGCCGCCTCCGACCATCACCCTCGAACTAGAGAAGCCACGAGGATCATCTCCCACAGAAGAAAAAAGGCTGTTACAATCAGGATCGCCGCCTCTATTCCACACCAAATCACCACCGGAGCTTCAACGAGACTCAAGCTCCCGGAAAAGAACCTCCCTAATACCCGTCAAACAATAGTCGAAAACTAAACAAACAACGTAAGATGCAAAGGGGCCACACCGGATCTACCATAAATCTGAGAATAAAAACGGAGAGCAAACAACTGAAGGAAGAGCTCTGAAATCCACCTCCGTTGAAACAACCTCATAGCCGTCGCGATGGGAGCCCTCGCCGCTAAAACTCAAACCCTAGAGATCCGCCCAAGCCGCAACCGACGTTGGAGAAGACACAAGCGGCAGAGACAGTAGCCACCAATCCGAGGTGAGTTATCTAGTTCCAATCACCGGACCTTCACCAGACTCGGGACAGTCCTCACATCCCCGACATCTGACTAGAACCGCCGTTACAGAAACAGACGAGCCACCATCTCAACCCAAAGGAGGACAAGAGGACAAGATCAGCAAGGCATAAGAACAGAGCGCCACACATGGAACCGCCCAGATCTACCACACAAGCTGCCGGAAAACCATCTCGAAGCTGTGCCTTCTCAACTTCCCTGCTGAAAAACTGAGCAAACAAGGAAGCTTCCGAGAGAAAAAGAAAGGAGAAGGCTTCCCCGGACGGTGGCGATGAGCGCCAAACCGCCGGAGAAGCAGACGATGGCTCAAAGAAAAAAACGCGGCGGCTCAAGTTTTGGGAGAGAACTCTAAAAATTAGGGCGAACTTCTCTTCCCGACCTAAATATATATATATAGCTTATTACATGAACAATTGTATGATGATACATATGGATCTGTGAAAATATATTAATTAATTCTATATTAAAATTATTTTATAAACATCACATAGAATAAACAAATATCCACATATGTAAAGCACGTTCGCTACAAACTTCATATATCCTAGTCATGTTTGACTGGTATTACATATATCTAATGTATACATTTGGTAATACATTTATATGCCATCAGGAGACTTCAGGAACATGTCTGGAAGCTTACTGATTTATTTATCACTTTGACATTTTCTTTAAGAAAGGAAAGCAATTAGAATCATGCAGCTTGCTTGATGAAGCCAGTGTTTTGAAATCCGACCGGACCTTTGAAACCGATAAATTATGTGATCCGATATGTAATCTGGTAGGTAATCCGGATTGAATTTTAAGAAAATATCTTTATTTAAAAATTTGGTAATTAAAACCACAAAAAAAATCTGTAAAACCTGAAATTCAGATACCAATTGAAACATTCGATGAACCAATATGTAAATTTTAACTATTACTTTTTGAATCTTTCAGTTACATTATTGAGTTTGTTATGTGTATTCTAATTAAGAAAATAGTTTTTTTTTTAAGTTTAAAAAAAAAAAAGATCACATGATCAAGTGGATTATGAATCTATTCATAAAACTAGTTGATTTGATTAGTATTAGTTTATTTTTGTTATCGATAATCTATTATAATTATATATTTTAATTTTGGTTTATTTTGGATTTGAAGTTGAAAATATTAAAATACTTAGGGATTTTAAGTCTGGATAAATATTTATTATATGCCATATCTTGTTACAAATACTGTTAAATAGTCTAAATTATTATTTTTTGATATTTTGTATGCAAAATAAAATAATTTTTTATATATATTTTAATATTTAATATATTATTACATAACTAATTAATTTATTAATTTACGATCCGTCTATAGTCAATAATCCAGTAATCCACTAAATTCTTTGGACTCAATATTAGGTTCGAGTTTCAAAACACTGCTCGAAGCTTATTCACTATTTTAAACTAATGCACATACAACTGATCAGCGGAAAATTAATTATATACATGTTGATGCTCCTCACAGAAAATGTTTTAACGCACCATTTATCTTATCGTAGTATCTCTCAAACGATATCTCTAGGTTTATTAGTAGTAGTGTTTCATATATTGTTCTCTGACATTTCATAGGGTTAAATCGTATGTTACTATGTTACCCAGCGTATTTATCAATATATTGATGAGTTATACAAGGTATGTAAATATTGGAGATAGACATTTTATCTGTTAAATTTGATTCGATTTATTATTTACTTCGATTTGATTCCAAAAGACCAAATATACGTAAATTTCCAAAACACATACAAATTAAAAATCAATATCCATTATAAGCGAAACGAATCATAAATACTAAAAAATTTAGAGGCGAATATCCAATTCACTCCAACTTATATACAAATAGATGTATATCTATGAGTCTATGACTAAATATAGAGTTTTAAATGTATGATCTTATATAATTATTATCTGAACATATAATGATATTAATTTTGCTTATAAAATATAAAAATTAAGAAAAAGTATAGAATCTTTATAGAAAAATATAAACTTTCTAAAATTTATTAATTTTAAAAATTCGTAAAGCACATAGTTTCATTAATTTTAGATTATCTTTTATATTATATAAAATATATTATAAGAAAAAATAAATTTTATAATGTTTTGTAAATTTACTTGTATTGAACAAAGTGGATAAATTATCCGTAAATATCCGTGAATATTCGCAAATATCTATAAATTTTCTGGATATCCGAAAAACGGATATACGTATTTTTTCGAAGCACAGTAAATCGGAAAATCAGATATCTGTGAAATACGAAACAAATCATAACTATCAAAAGTATGGTACTATTCAATCTGTGCCAACCCCAATAACCATCTTACTTCTAATCTTGAAGGTGGTTTATCAAACGATGTTACAAAGTGATGTCTTCTTCTCGTATACATATTTAACAAAAGAAAAAGTGCAACAAAAAGGTCTATCAAAGATTACGGGCGTGCAGTAGGAATCTCTCAGCTTTACATGTTGAAATGTAGAGTTTATTTTGGGCATCCTCATGTATTAGAAAATGAGGATAATTTTGATACGATACGAGACAAAATGTTCAGACCTATTGGCAGGGGCGTGACTACCATGTTATGGAAAAGGCTTTTGCCACAGGCCCCACAAATATATTAACATTTTGAGGCCCCATTTTTAGAGAAATTTGATATAATACAGTGATTTTTAGAGCATTTTCTAATGTTTATTGCTCAAAGTTGAATTTTTTTGCTTAATTGTTTTTTTCTATTTTGAATTAGGCATTTCTAAAAATAAAACTGAGTTATAATCCATGGGTTCATATACACATTTGGTTTGCGTTAGGTTTTGAAAACAAAAAGTATAACAATTTACATTAATAAAACAGTAGTTTTAAAATTTTGCCTTGAGCCCCTGTTAACCTTCGCACGGTACTGCCTATTGGTCATGACTATAAATCCGGTGAATTGGCCAACATTTACGATAGAGATCGAAGTGTTTTAGAAATTACAAGAAGATTTCGAGGATGTGTGAGAGTGTCTCATATTTCTCGGAGTGGGAATGGTCCATTAACAAAAAAAAACAAAGATTAGAAGTTATAACTTTTTCCATGTAGAATAGACCCGACAATACAGAGATGCTTTTCGAAAAATCAGTTTGTCTGACCACCATTTGATCTAGCGCACATAGACGGATGACAAAAAAAAAGGCATTTGGTGTTGATACTTGATAGTCTTGATACTCGTGAAAGTAAACGAGCTTCAAATTAGCAAGCCCATAAAAATGGGCTTTTAAAGGTCTACACGGAATTTCTATTATTAAGCCTGATTCTAGAACCGATAAAAAACAGGTTGTTGGTTTGGGTACGTGTTTGTGTATTTCTTGAGTTAGGTAGGCCCAATTTAGGAATCAGGACACCTTAACTGAGTCTTATTGGGCCTAGATGAGAATTATGCAATTAAGCCGGCTAGCACGACTTGAGATCTTATTGAGCCTAAAAATTGGGCCTTTTGTCACTGTTTTTCTCCCCGTTTGGTGTCTTGTATTGCTTCTCATCTCTTTCTTTTGCTTATAGGTACCTTTGTATACTCAGGGAACTCTCCGAGGTACGTTTCATATGTAAGAAACGTTTTATGATTAATACAATCATTCTTTGATAATTTCAAAACTTCCAAAAGAACAGGTTCATGGTTTTTTACCGGTCATGTTCTGTTTAAAATAATAAAGACCTCTGTGTTTTCCATTGAATTTTCTGCTTATGTTCAACTTTAACAATAGAAATTGAAGAGCACTGTCCTTTTTTTCTTTAACACAAACTCACTGCTGGCACAAACCAAGGCCTGCTATAACTGTTGATCTACACCTGTTACAAAAACGTGATAGGTGAACGTAAAATAATATCACATTCCCCACCATATTCATTAATCTTGTGACACTGTCATTGCAGAATGCAATATTAAAAATTTGAGATAGTGGTGGTTTGATACTATCTGATAGCGTTACATGTGTGTTTTTCTTTTCTGTAGTATCAGTGGCTTTTCAGAAAGCACCTGAATTGTATAACTCTTTCTCTGAATATTGACATTTGTTGGTTAGGCACTTCAAAAGCTTTTCCCAACTAACAATCACCTCATATTGATGCCTCTTTAAGTGCTTCACAATAATGGACTTCTCTGTTGTTTAGTCATGTCATCAAAGTGGCACACACCTTGTGCTTGAACTTGGAAAGTTTTAGCTAAACTAAAGTCATGAATAGTTGCCAAATAAACAACAATATGTACCTGCAGCATGATTGTGGATATTGATATCAAGCTTTCAACATCTCTTAATCTATTATGTTACTGTGGAAGCTGAATATGAAATCTATTGTCTCTAGTACTGTTTCTTTACACTCTCCAGGATTAATGCTACAGTTGTTTGATTCACTACAATATCTTCTTGTTCCCAAGTTTTAAAATAGTCATAAAACTACGTGAGCCTCGGTAGCACCGTTACCTATGGATTGATCAGCTTTGGATATTATAATAACTTTCCTAAGAGTGATGCAAAATCACCAAAAGAAGAGCATAAAAAGAAAGGATACAAAGCATAGAGATGATGAAATATAGGAAGCAGAGGGAAATAGTCATCTCAATTATCCAACCACATGGTCTTTTGCTTTTAACCTTAACTTTACCACCAAACCTTCAGTTAGTGCTCTGAGATGTGTACTGTTCGAACTATCATACTCAGTTTTGCTACTTTTTTTTTCCTTCTAGGGGTATGGGCCACTGTTCTTTAGATTCTACCAAGTTCTTTGCACATCTTCAAAAAAATAACTGAACACAAAAAGTGGTCCTATAAGATTTGTACAATGTCTTTACTTGTGCCTCTTTTCATCACCTTGTCCACTCATCACATGCTTCCTTCTCAATTGCAGTAACTGGTGGGTCCACGTGTAGCTGCGACTGATGTGAAAGTCTTTTGACAGCATTCTACTAGTAGCTAGTTTCCTTAAACTTCCTATTATGTGATAAAATACTAATGTAATTCCCAACTAGTACTGTTTGTAGCTGAGGGAACTGTTCCGGGAGGACATATGCGTCATTTCACTCTTTCTGTATCATTTGTTTTTGATACTAGCTAGCTACTCTTGGTGACAATTGAAACATCCTTATTGCAAAAGTTATGTTCAAACTTACCTGTCCATAAAAGAATTGTCTAAAGAACCTTATCTCTTCCCTTTTGATATACAGTCTGAAGTTGCAGCATATGGTCCAGGAGTAAAGTATTCAGGTCAGGAAAATCAAATTGTCGCTTTCTACAGCCTCTCAAACTTATCTATTGCTTTAGGTTGGTGTCACTGACACTGATCGACAATGTTAGTTTGATCTTATAGCCATCATGCTACAATGTTTAAAGATATAAACGGTTACAGAAAAGTACACGGGAAGAAGTTTTGTGATGTTGCATCTAACTGCAGTTTCCTAATAGAATGGCTTGCATATCCTTTTACCATTTATTTTCATAGGAAACTTGATCGAATCAGATTAGCTCACTTCTAAAAAGGAAGCATATAGTGTAACCATCACGAGTTGTTGTATATTGCATTATACTGGTGTAGGGTGAGAATAAATGCTTGTTATATTCTGTGACTAAAGTCTTGCCACATGTGGAAGCTCATATGGTCTTCTGGATCCTTGGCCCAAACACAAACCGTTGCTACGTTTTCCTATATATGAATGTTTTGATTTGATAGTTCAACATAATAAAACTAAATGGTTAATTAGGTACAAGGATTTTTTTCCCCTTAAAAACCTTTTCAGGTCATTGCTATTCTCTGATATCTTGTAGGGTATTAATTAGATATGGGTTCAATCAAAACCTGTCCTTTTGAATGCAACAAGACGGACCCGTCATACTCATTCGCGTTGGCATCTGTTAAGTGGAGTCTACGGTATGTGAATCGCAACTCTTTTAGTTCATTGATAACGATATACATATATATGTGGAGAGAGAGTTTTCTTTATTCCTTTAGTTTGCAAAAAGAAAAAAAAGGCACAAAGTAGAAAGCTTGAGGAACTTTGCTTTGCTTTACCTTCTTGATTATGTTCTTTACTCGAAATTACAAAGTTAATAGAATAGAAACATCATGGACAGATGAGAAAGCTCTATCACAAACTCTACATATGTATTCAATGATGGACCACTTCACTCTCTTTGTCTCTCCCTCTCTCTCTCTCTCTACCCTTTTGTCTTCACTTACCCACACGACCAAATCATCATCTGAGCTTATTACCATCTTGAGCTTTGTTATTCTTTTGTTAAAATCTTGAGTTTTATGTTTTTACAAGCTTTATTACCATCTTGAGCTTTATTATTCTTTGTTAAAATCTTGAGTTCTTAGATGAGTCCACTGAAAACTTTGTATTCATCAAGATGTGTTTTTCTGTTATCCTATTTTGAAAAATTATAATTGAGTCGCTGAGTGGTATTAATTGAATATTCATTACTACGACTGACCATTTGTCTGAGTTTTGTCCGAAACAATAATGTTCGAAGCTGAATCTTCAAAAACATATATAATTAGCTGTGGACACGTGAAATGATAAAATTCACTTCTTTAATTTACGCACGTTTGGAAAAAAGAAACAGATAATTGAGTTCTCATTATATATAATCGATGAGCATCAGAAACATCATCATTTGTTAACGAAATAAATTACGTTAACGTAAGATCTACACATCGTACATTTTCTCATTCAGATACCTACCCATTTTATTTTCTTTCCCTGAGTTACATAACAATCTTAAATATTACTAAAGGAATTGGTTAAAACATACATGTGTGAAATAGATATTATATAGTTTTTTCTGTAACGTTAAAGATTTAGATCGAGACTCACATGATCTTGCACATTAGGGCTCAAACCATACCGGTATGAGGACATGCGGTTCTGAGCTGCGGAGCCACCCACTTGTAAAGGTGGATGCGGCTGAGAACCGGCCAAGGACGGTAAACTTGAGTTATCAGAAGAGCCATAACTAGTAAACGCTGCGTTTGAGCAATAAACGCTTCTAACGCTGGAAGGTGAAGGCGGTACACGCCATAGTCCTAATGGACTCCCACTGATCGGTCGTGTGTGATACGAGGAGGACGGTCCTGGACCTGGAATGTGTCCTCCATAGAACCTAGCAGCCGGTAAAGATGTGCTGCTCCACGACGGGTAGTGACGGTAACCATAGAGATTCGCGTCTGGATGATAAAAATAAGAGGAAGCACCGCGTTTGGCGAGCTGGCGTTCTCTTTTGTGAGCGTTTTGGTGTCCACCTAGGGCTTGTGAAGTAGGAAAGTTTCTAAAACAATAGTGACACTCGAATCTCCTGTTGTTGTTGCTCATGCTATTGTCCTTACAGTTATCTCCGGTTTGGTCATCTTCTTCTTCTACTACTTCTTCTTCATCTTCTTTGTTTTTGTTATCGGAGTTATCTCCAACGGTGAAATCTTTTCCGAAGAGACGAATGGGTTTAGGGTTCTTATCTTTGGAGGGAGGACGACGGAAGAAAGGAAGCTGGGAGAAAGATTCAACGTCCATGAAATTTTGAGTTTCTCTTCCTGCATTTGTTTCGTCCATTGAGAGAGAGAGAGAGAGAGAGAGAGAGAGAGAGAGAGAGAGAGAGAGAGAGAGAGAGAGAGAGAGGAGTGATGCTTTAATATTGGAGTTGTGGGCTGACTGTTCCAGAAAGAAAGACAACGTTTATATAGAACTGATGTTGTATTATCTTGTTTGTCAGAAGGTTGATAACATCTAAATATGTTCTTAAAGGTTGATAGTTCTAAGGCTTATAGGATTACCATATAGCAACATCAAGTAATTTCGCTTTTTCAAGTTCATTATGTATTATGTTCTTTGTAAATTGCAAACACATATAAATCTTCACGTTAGTAAAAATCTGACGTTCCAAAATATTTTTTTTTTGTTTGCTAGATTGTAAGTCTGATGTTAACACATATTTTTTAAGTTAGACTTCATTCTCTGATTATGTTATACCATCTGCAGTTCTGCACACACATTTTTGTTCTATTAATAAAAATAAATTGATATAAAAATATGATGATTATAAATTCAATATGAATGGATCATTTCATTTTCGTAATAATAGTTACAGGTAATGCTCTCCCTAACTATTAATTCTTGTTTCTATTATATTGTTTTAGGGAAAATCTCCTTTAAAACCTCTAAAATGGTCATGATTTCCACTTTAAAATTTCAAATTTTAATTTCTATAATAAACTTTCAAACTAATAACACTCTTACATAAAATGACGATAGTGGCTTATGTGTTTCATTATTATTATATGGTGGATATAATTATAAACACCATTGACCTTACGATTAATTTTCTTTATTTTACTTAAACATATACTTTGTTAATTTTTTTCCTTTTAATAAAACAATTTTTTTCATTGTCTTTTCTTCGCTGCATTCTAATAAATAAAATTTATCATAATAAATAATTTATATACGAATAATATATCAACCTACAATTATATTAGAGTTATTTGGTCAGCAAAAAAGAAATATTTATTCTTTTTCAGATTTTTAAGACTGTTCTATGCAACAATCCCATTAGAGACTTTAATTTAATTTATCTATAAATTTAAACAAAAATGTGTTTTGGTAACAAATTAATTAATTTAGATAAAATATATATTTAAGTAAAACTAATGGAATTAAGCATATCACGTCAATATTTTTTATAATTATGTCTACCATGATAATAAAGAAAATACAAGAACCACTTTGATAGTTTTTGTTAAGAATATTACTAATTTGAATGTTTTATTATGGAAATTTAAAATTTGGCGGTTTAAAGTAGAAGTTTTACCACTTTGGAGGTTTTTAATGGGATTTTACCGTTTGTTTGATTTGAGGATCTATATATAGACTTAAACGATACGTGTGGATATAAATAAGTTAGCTTTTCCATTCACTTTCCCAACGAGCACATCTTCTCTTCAAAATCTTTTGATCCGTCTGGTTCCTTTTTCTTTTGCTATGTTTTTTTTTTTTTTTGCTATGTTCCTCTGGTTCTATGTTATCTACTTATGTTTCTTATTAATTTCTCACATGTGGTTCTCAAAATACTGGGACATAAGACTACGATTATTCAATCCGAATCTCCCTTATATCTTCCATTAATATTTCGCTTTTAGAAAATTAAACCGAACAGTAGGACATCAGTTTTGTACAAATTTTATTTCGATATTGATTCATTTCTATTAAATAAAGAATTTAGTCATAATTTTTTTTCTACTTCAGTAACTCAGTTTACAATTCAGGTTTTGATCCTATAACAGATTCAACATCGATCCTTACTTCAACTAACAATATATAGGCGTTCAAATTATTGTTAGGAGAAACAATAAGATATCACGATCTAGAATTAATGAAATAGACACATCATCTATGTAGAAGACAAAAGCTTACTGTAAATTTCTGATATAAAAACGAGTTGCCAGTTATTAGGTAAATATATATATGTTCATTACCAACATACATGAAGATTTTAGCAAAAAAAAAAACATACATGAAGTTAGGTTTGGACTCTTTTGAGCACATATAATTTCTCTATTGATTAGTACATACTTACGCGGGATGCTACTATTTATAGATCTAAAGAGGTAAAGAATAAGTCTTCTCTTTCTCACGGACAAGCTTTTACTTCTTTCATCTCTCTCTCTCATGCGAAGATGTTCTGTAGAGAGTACTTACATTTAGAGAAGTGGTCCTTACATGCTGATCATTCAATGTTGATAATCAACTTGTTGATGTCATCTATAAAACTGAATATATGTGTGTGATCGTCATAATCATGTATTCATGTAGTCAAATAAGAACCATGTATATTCGTCATTAAAATGTTTCACCATTTCTTGTCATAAGAACCGTAAATTAGTATATTGTCTTGTGGATACTATATTATGTGAGGTAGACTAAGATGACACAACGTTGCGAAGAGATTATATTAGTTTTAGTCTTGAGCTTTTAATGACTAATCAATTGTAAATACTATGAGTATTACTTCAAATTGAGATCGATGTACCATAAGACAAAATTAAGACATTGTTACATCATATGTGATCTTGATTATGTACTTGTAAAGAAAAAATTTAGAGTAATTCTTTTTTTTTTTTTTTTTAGAGTAATTCTTTCAAATAGTTATTTTTAAGTTTTTGTCACCAAAAGAGCTCACAATAAAAAATAACAAAATAGTTTTTATTAAATAGGCAAAGGTCTTATTCCCCTTTATAAATATATTATTATAGATAAAGAACAATAAAACTAAGTATAAAAATAAAAATAAAATATTTTCTATGGTTTCGAATTATATGTTTTTAAATTCAAACTTTTATATTTTTTCAAATTTTTTTTTTGAAATTTGAAACTACTTTTTAATTTTTAATTTTATTTTGAAATTTTAATGTTTATTTTTTAAAAAATTAAACTCAACCCTTAAAGTCTACACTCCTTAACTTTAAACATTAAGTCTAAAATAATTACTCTAAAAAGGTATAAATATATATTTACCTTTTAATGAAATTTATTTTGTCACCGTCGATTAAAATGAGTGAAAAAGATGGTTTTTCTGGATATCTTCGGTGAACTTCCCGGCTTATTCTGGTAGACGATTATTAGACGCTATTTGAATCTATTTCGAGGATATCCTAATACCAAGATCATCATTTTTTTGTCATTTTCTTCTTTAAAAGGCTCTTTTGGGGAAAATGTTAAAAAGGTATCATAAGAAATTACTCAAATATTTTGGACACAAAGTTATCTTAATTTGCAGAGTGTTGGTTGAGTTTATGTTGTTTACAAAAAAAAATACTCAAATACGTCAGTATAATCGAGAAGGTTTTATAGCTTTGGGTTATTATAGAGAGACATGTACAAACCAAACAAATCACACAAACTATTGGTGGACCCGTCGAAAGAAGTTGAACCCTACATAGCCTTAAAAGCCCACAAAGTCTCTCTGAAACCCTAACAGCAACACTTGGTTAGAGACACCTTTGCTTTGCCATTAAAGTCATAGTCATGTGCTTCAGAGATGAATTGGCTTTTGGTAAAGGGACCATTAACCTCTCATTTTCTCTCCTACTTTTCCTCCTTTCTTTTTTGATAAAACCTATCGGCTGATCCGGTCGGTCTTTAGTGTTAAAGAGTGTACTTGCCTCAAAATGTACCACACTATCTGATTCGAGTTTAGAATATTTTCCGACTAATATTAAAAGATAAATCGATCATCTGTTACGATTAACCATATAAACCACTTAAACCAAATATCATACCTAGACTGGCCAAGAAAATCTCTTGAATATCATTCAAGAAAGTTTCGCATTGTCTAGTATTCCATCAATTAGTAATCGAACCCATAACTAATGTAGATATACTCCAAATCCCTTTCTTTGATGCAATTACACCACTACTCTTTACCCATGTATCCATCTTTACATATGTAATTTTTTTTTTGGGTAAAATGTTTAGATTTTGCATCTTCAAGTTCTCACACACTGCTTTTAAAAATAATATGTTCACAAATAACACCAAGAAGTATCTGTTTACTTAATTTGACGTGAGATTTGGGTTAAGTTTGTACTTCATGCAAAAAGAAAAACTCTTTAGCTATCAAAATGGTAATTTCCTGGACACCTTTTAACTCGTACTTTTAAGATTATTTCTTGTGACTGGTCTAAAATTGGAATAATAAGTATATTAATAGTGACAATCATATAACATTGTAGCTCATATCTAATTTTTTTAAAAATTGATATAAAATCAGATTGTCGATTCAATCTAATTAAGCAGACTAATATATATGTGTATATATATATATATTAAATTAGCACGTAAAATGGTTGGCACTTGGCACGATCCCACGAATGAACCGAAATAGATGTATTCTAAAGAATCGGAGTTCAATGAGGCCCTGGTTTGTTAACCCGCAAGACCGATGATAAACTAATTACCGAATTAAGTTAGCTACTTAGCTTATACTCTCGCAACACATTTGATCACTAATACATAACAATTCTATATATCTAACATGAAAGCTGGAATGGAAAAAAAAAGAGAAAAAATATAGATTTGGGGGCAAGCATATCTTGTACCATTCATGACAATATAACCTCACAAGCTATAATATACATAGTAAATATACTTTTAAGTAGCAGATTAATAGCAGACAAGTTTCTCATACAACAAATGCAAGCCAAGTTAAAGAGCATAAGCCCACCGGTCTCTTTCAGAGTTAGATACTCTATATTCTAACTCTACAGTATATAAACAATCAATGTCAACTGAAAAAAAATCTTAGTTGTTAGAGAAAAGTTTCGAATAGACTTAGACCCTGATATAATGCATACTTATATGTAAATAGTACAAGACATAATGTTCATCACAATTTTTGAAATTCTAGAAAATGAAAATGGACCACCGTTTTGTGCAAGCCTATAACAATTAATGGAGAAAGCATCTTTTCAGATAAAGCATTAACAATGTTAGATGTATGTGGGGCGAGTTTTAATTAGTTGTCATATATGTCTCCCGACCTCTTGTCAATCTCAATTCTTTTTTTTCAAATATTTCCTATTTTCTGACTTAAGATTTTCACAATTGGTCAACCTCTTCAGCTATATGCGAACGAACTTTACATAGACAGAACGAAGAGGTCAAGTAAAGGATCCTCTTGTATAACACATGGACAAAATGAAGACGCAAAGAAATAAAGGATCCTCGTCTCATTTTTGGGCTTAGGCCGAAACAGATAATTTTTAAAACGCGATCAATTCCATATTGAGCTTAGGCCCAATCTGATCGAAAATTCATCTACATTCACACAACGCAACTTCTACGACGGCCACAACTCCAAAAGAAGAGATAGTGGCTTCTGTTGTGCACAAAAGCTTGCATAATATATACACAAAACAGAGTAGTCATTTTATTTTTGTTGACAACAAAGCATAGTTAATACTATATTTGTTACCACAGCAAAAACAAGCGGTACGTGCTAACAAGCAAAATATCCTTAAATGTTAGAAATGTTAAACTATAATCATAAAAAAGGGTCGGAAAGATTCAAGACAGAGATATGTTTTATTAGAAAGTAGGATACGCTGGAGGTATGTATGTATGATTATTACACAGACGCATCTTTTCTTTTTTTTTTTTTTTTTTTTTTTTAAATAAAATTGAAATTTTATTCAATCCGAGAAATCGGAAAATCAAATCTGGTTACAAACTCGCTTTGAACAAAAGCTCCAAGATCAGACTATTACAAAATTAGCTTCGCCCGCCCACTAAACCCGGCACATTCCACTAGCTTGTTTTTTGAAATTCTTTGGAATTGGTTACCGTTCTCAACCTTCGACGAAACCCACAGGAAAGTGAGGTTCTCCTAGTTGCCTAGGATGCCGGGATTTCCGTGTCGTCTCTAGAGTAGCTGGTTCCCGATGAACTCCGCAAGACTCATAACCGTCAATGTCCATGAAGTGCTAGGCGTCCAATAGGGGAGAGTTTCAGATACTTACCTCTAAAGGCCTTGCAACCGCCACCAAAGCCAGGCTTGTACACAACGCCACACAGCGCTCGAAACCGAATCCCGAACCGGGCAAGCGCCCGCTACTGACGCCACTAAACTAAACTGCAAGAAAGTGGGCCGATTTTGCTGCCACCACCAACCAAGTACTCCTCCAAAACCTGCAAAGAATGTCAAGAACACTACACCGGGAAGTGAAACGATGACCAAGCGTTGACACCAAGCCGGTCAATGACTCCCGAGAGAACCGGCTCGACACTTGTGGACTTCGAGAACCGAAGACCCATATCTTCGCTGTGAGACCCCTAACTGGTGTCGCAGCAGAGGTAGAACAAGACCAAACAAGGAGGAAAAATTCATACGGAAGCACTCCACTTGGATGAACTTGGAGGGAAGCCGTGAGAGAAGCAAACGAGGTGATGCAGCTCGAGAAGCAGCCTACCAACCGGCCATAGACGACCGCCGGAGCCACCGCCTATCTAACCACACAAGTCTTAACAGGAACCCCAGTACCATACCCTCCTGGGAACTGGACCTCCAGACTTGTCTTCGTCTTCGGATCAACGACCCACGAAGCTTACCTAACAAAAGAAAGAGAGGAAAACAAGAGCAAGAGAGAGAGAGAGTGGCGCCTCCGACGCTGGTCGCCGCGCTCACGCGCCCGCCGGACGTCGGAGCCGAAGAGTCGCGCGAGAGAGAGAGAGAGACCAAGTGCAGAGAACTTTTGGGGAGAAAGGACGGTTTTTTGTTTTCTTCTCTCTATCTAAAACTTATCACTCTCTTTCTTTTCTATACAGACGCATCTTGAAGTTATAACTATCTAAAACAAAAAAAAACCATTCAATTACCAACGTAGGTGCTAGGCATTTTATGATTCCACTGGTACAATGTTCTACAGCCTCTACTTATTCAAGTGATGAAATTTTTAAAATACTCTTCCAAGTGTTTCTGATTTTAAGGACCTATCGATTGATGCTACGGTAAAACATGATAGTCTTAATAGAAATATTAAAAGTGCAATTACAATTTACAACTGAAGATATCAAAAACATGTTGAAACACACTACAAGTGGGATAAACTGGAAGGACACAAAATCATAACACGGTAGAAAATTAGATATTAGAGCTATCTTCATTAGGTACTTCGTGAGACATCAAAATAGCAACTTTCTCATCATCAACGACGAGCTTGTGCATGTGGCCTAAATATACCGCCAAAACCGATGAAGGCCAACAAGATCCAGCTGCTGGACACCCGTCTGCCACGGCTCATATCTGCTTGTCCTGCACCCATTGAAGTGTCATCCGCGACTCAACCATTGCTCACTCTCTTACTGCAACATTCATGAGTGTTTACAAAGTGTATTGGTTAAGTTACACAAGAATACAGAACAAATGAAACAAGTATGTGAATCATCCGAGAACAAAGCAACACACAGAAGTAAAAGCCAGATACATTAACATTCATGTTCATCAAACAATCTAAGAACCAATTCTATCCGTAACTTCTTTCTTACTCAAAACAACACTTGCTCCTTTTAAGGAAACCTTCAACAAGCTGAATGATGATTCCAAAGTCTCAATTTTTAACCATCCTAAGAAAATAACGACTTGGACTTTCTAAGATTATTGGAAAAAAAGGAGCTTTACTTACTGGGATTGATGGAAGTGAGAGCAGCGCTGTTATTGAAAACATATGAGGCCATCTTGTGGATATCAGTCGGGTCGTTACAAGCTCCACCTTGCTGAATCTGACCGCACTCAGGGCCCTGATAATAGTATTTAATTGGCCGAAAGATCTTAAAGAAGCCCAGATCATTAATCACTAGCCTCCATAAATTGCATAATATATCTAGAATTTTCAAACTTTCAACAGAAAATCCAAAATAGTTTTATTGCTTCTACCATCTTGATACATATGATTTGCCCTAATAAAAGTTTGTTCTCTATTAAAAATCGTATTTTAGTCTTATGTTTATATTTACATATGATTTGCCCCTAATAAAATTTTGTTCTACATGCTCTTTTATAGACCACTGTTTTATTTGTCTATTATTAGGACCAACTCTGTTTTTAACAATTTCTTTTGTGAATCTATCAGTGGGATATCATACTGTTAAAGATAACAAAAGAAGATAGAAAATCTAAGACCTTTTATAATAAATGTGTTAAAATAAAAGATTCAACAGTTGAAATTAGCATATTGAATAATGAAATTTAATGATGTGAATTATTTAGTGTTTAAAACATTTAACATGTTTTATAAAAATTAAATTGGAACCACTGATGCCATATGTCACCTTGTAACTTTTTTGAAATTTTCATATCATCATAGATATTTAAAACCAGTTATATGATTATTAAATTTAAAAAATATTTTTATTTCTTGTATAAAATTTGATTATATATTATTATTTATAAATAAAGATTATGTTTCTTTAATTTTAACATAGAAAAATTAGTTAATTAGTAAAATATGGTGTTGAATTTTATTAAACAAAACTATTGTGTTGCGTAAAAGTTGAATGTACGGTGAATTATTAGATATAGAAAATATATAATGTAAACTGTTAAAAGAAGAAAATAGGATGTTGAATCTTGAAATCATTGTAAATAGTCTAAGGATAATGTTGATCTTTTATGTTTTGGTTAAAACATAAATAAAATAAATAAATTACTTTCAATAGATTGATTGAGTTTTTATTTAAGTATTTGGTAAATGACCAAAGAGTAGTTGATGTTGCTGATAGGATGCTCATACAGAGGATGGCACGATTAGAGTCCAGAGTTGACATGGCAGTTCCATTGGTGGTCATTTCCTTACTTCTAGGGTTGACATGCATATTATGGCTACGGGTGCACCTAGTTCTTTTGGGAATTACAACAACAAGAGAGTGATTGATCACGAGAATGATCTTTCTTATCATCCTCATAACGCCAACAGTAAGAGATTGAGGACTGAAGAACCTTCTTGGGATCAAAAACCAGCTCAAGTTGAGATGTGCATGGGATCAGGTAATGGTGTGGGTTGGTAGACATAGGATGTCATGTGCTGAAAAAGAACGAGAAGGTAAACAATCTGTTATGAATTACCATGAGTATGTGATGAACGAATTGTAAAGAAAAGATGAAATAATTCAGGTTTTGGAAAGAAGCAAGTATATATTTGTAGAAAAATACTTTCTGAAAGCAAAGTGACCAAGATCCGTGAGACTTCAGAAGTTGTTGTTGCTGTTGTTGTTGTTGTCGCTGCTGTTTCTGAAGAAACTTAAGAGACTCTTCAGGTCGTTTACTACTATTTTTAATTCTTGTAGGTTTTTGCAAATTGGTGAAGGTCGAAGCTTTTGAAGTTCGTTGGAACAAATATTATTTTAGACTCATTTTCTTTGATATAGACAATGATGATCGAATCGAATCTCTTCTTTAATCTCTTTCTAAGAAATATAATTAATGCTATTCTTTATTAGCACTATCTTAGAGCATTTTCAACTTCACTTCATAATTTACTTCAAATTGAGAAATAGTGTTGAAAATTGAGTGGAAAATAGAGTGATGACCAAAAAATAAAAACATTACTCTTAACATTTGTTAGATTCCTGGCATTTCGAAGTGTGTGCTTGTTCTTGTCACGCTGCAGTGTAGGTCAAGTTGATTTAACGTAGAGTTTTCATGACCGGACTGGTTCAGTATATTGATTTCAAATTGACAATCCAGATATATATTCTTAGTGCTGCAAAAAACGGCACAGTTTAACCGTTAAATGAGTGTTTTGATCTCCTGCTAATTTATCTCTATTAACAGTAAGAACCCCATTTTGATCCATTAATTCACCAACTAAGACTTGCAATCAAATCATTTGTAATTATATTATTGTTTAACCATCCAACTATAAATTTATTTTTTATTAAAAAGAATATGTAACAGAAAACTGTTAGTTTGTTTTCCCTCGTAGAGTCGTAGTCTATGATATAGTATAAAGATGTTAACACACAAAAATGGTAAAGATGTATTTTAGACCCAGCGAGAGGATTGACTTGAGTAAAAGAAATAAAAGCACTCAATGAGAGGAATTGTTATTGGCACACTGACATATAAGTTCAGACACTGCAACTGACAATATTTCCCTTTCATGCATATCCCAACACAACACCACTAGCTTCTGTCTTTATAAACTTATCCTCTTCCATTTTTTTTATAACCTCATAAACTAATCTCACTATCTTTGGAGCTTTCCTCTGTAACTTTATCATTTTCCTCAGTTTTAACTTTGACCATCTCCTTCAACTTTGGAAATATAGATTAAAGATAAAAGGAAAACATTGTTAAGAAAACTAACAAAACGTAACAAAATGTAATAAAATATAAGAAGTGGAAACATAGCCAATCATGTAGCGAGACCGTAGTGGTCCAGCCCAAGAAACATAGCACGTGAACTTACAGCTTTGCCTTCAGATGTCCACGTTCTCCTCTTTTCTTTCTTTCCTTTTTTCACCCCACATTTTCATATTTGACCCACTTTGACCCTTATTTCTATGAAAGGTTTTGATTAAAACAAGAAAAGGCTCACCAATCCCTTTCTCTGTAATTTTCGACATTAATATTTATGTTTTTTTTTTTGTAAATTGGCTTTCATATTAATATTTATGTTTGTAAACTGATTTTTTTGGCAACATGTGTTTGTAATTTGTATATTAACTGGATATACATATATACCATTTAGATTCTACATGACATCATCTACATCTCCAGGCCCTACGTAAGAAAATAGTAACATTTTACCTTTTTTTTTAACTTGTCTTCTGAGTCAGATATATACATACATATATATATATGAAACATTAGTCAGATATTTCTTATAATTAAATGTGGTGTCTTAAGAGTGAAATAAGTTTGTATGAGATTTTAAGGAATCTGAAATCGCTTCAGTCATTTCGAATATAAATCTCAAAACTATGTGCAAACATTTCATGGTTCAAAAGTATTGTTCTTTTTGTCAATTGAACCAAATATACATTTTTATCTTCATATATTGCATCATATATATGTACGCATGTCACACATCAAGATTTGATCCATGTGACTAGAAGGAATCTTAACTATTCGATTACCCTATGTTTGGCAAGAAGTTGATGAAACAAAAAAAACTATTTGGAACAATATCAATTAGTACACAATGCTTAGACACTCCAACAAAAAAATCAAATAAACAACAAATCAGCTAGGTTTTTTACATAGCATTCCCACTTTTCCCTCCCACCCCATAATGAAAAAAAAATCAGATACATCAAAGCAAATTCATCACAACTTAAAAAAAATGTGATTGGATTAAATAAAATTGGCTTCTTGATAAATTAATTTCTCGACACAAAGAGGTTTTAAGTCAAGAATCCTTACGCCAAATAAGATCTTAATCAGTGAAACCGCTTTAGGCATTCAGCTGTTCTTTCTCAACGGACGGTTTGATATCAGCCTGAGATTGGTCGGAGACATTATTCTCCATCTTCTTGAGGCTCTGTTGATGATAAACTTGTCGAAGTCTCTCTATTTCTCTCTTCAATGCTTCTTGGTGAGCTGAAAATATTAATTCAGAATTATTATAATTATTATCAATAAATCCAAATGTTCAATGAGTACTCACATGTTTTATGTTTACTTATGCATATGTGCTCACATGGACAGTTGTTCTAGCTATCGTCTATTATTTATTAACCTTGTGATATATGATCCCTAGCTAGTCAGCTAGACCCATATTATAAAACAACTAGTGGAGAGCATACAAACTCTTAAAATTGAGATAGGAAATAATATCTACTAAACTTATTCATAATTTGAACATATATTGTATTATATTTCATATAATTTAAGAAATTTATGAAGCATGCAAGTACTTCCTTATGGTCGTATTGCTAAAGAATAATAATTGGCCGAGCCTATATTGTCAGTGATAATTAAATACACGGAGTGAAAATAATGGCAAAAAAAAAAACTAGTAAAAATCATATTTTTGGTAATTTGATAATTTCCCAGACAAGTATATATAAATCATGTAATTATAGAAAATCAGGTAAAAGGATAAGTTAAAATATTAACATTACCGTCTTTGAAAATCTTGTCTTGTGCTAAAGCGGCTATTCGTTGCTTGATAGCACTATTGTCGACGTTCAGAAGCAATCGCTGGTGATCCAAAAACGCAACTCTTGGTGATAACACTGACACTTCCGTCTACACAAGATTTAATAACTAATTAGTGTTTTGATTTATAGTACTTCGACGAACATTTAAACCCATTTTTTTAATTTATACATGTAATGTTAGGGTAGATCTATTTATGTATAGTTTACCTGCAATGAAGTAACGCTCCGTTCGAGCTCTGAAATGTATTGAAGTTTTCTCACCCTTGATCTCTGTGCTGATTGCCTATTTGCTAAAATTCTGTAGAAAAATTCAGCCAAAAACTAAAATTACTATATTTTTGTCATCTTAAAATTATATATTATTATCGATGTGACACTAATTTAACCAGATTTCTTATTAAACAGTATACTTTTCTTGGTAAACGGTAATATATAATCTAATTCTCAGATATTTTATCTGTACGTGCATGCATGACCTTCTTGTTTATTTATAGAAATAGTAATAAAACAAAACAATTATTAGGTTACCTTTTAACTCTTTTGGGATCGTTAATCCGATTGCCTGAGCTTCCGCCGGAGTTTTGATTCGCCGATGACGGAGCGCCGTCTTGTGGCTCCGTCTTGCATTGGCTTTGTACCTCATCTGATTCATTGTAATTGTTACCGGCGACGTTGTTATGATTGTCTGTGGTGTCCATGAGATTATTATCGGACGGTGGTTGTTCTTTGTTGTCCTCCTCGCTAAGGCTGTTGTGATCGGACGGCGTAGAGGTGTTGGAAGAAGAACGAGTGTGACCAACATTGCCATTGACGCTGCCATGGTGGTTATTGTGATTGTTGTTGTGGTGGTTTTGGTGTACGTCGTCGTTGAACATAGACATGAATTGCTCGTCATCGAACCTGTCGAAGTGGTGGTTTCCGACGCCGGAGGAAGGAGCTTCGAGGAAAGCGATGGAGTCGCTTATGGAACGACGGTGTGTCCCACGACGAGTCGATGAGAAGTCGAGAAACTCATCCATCCACGTAGGGTTTTGTTGTCCCGCGGTTGCTGCGGTTGCGGCGGCAGTTGCGGCGATGGATGGGAGTTTTTGGGAGGAAAAGTCAGGCCAATGCGGCGTAGTTGTGGTCGTCATGGTAGGGATTTTTGGAGGGAGTTGTGCCATTAATGAGTTGTAATGGCGCACACACAAGACAAAAAAAAAAACTTTTTAATTTATTGGATTTCAAGAAAGAAAAAAAAAGGTTGAATTACAAGAAGAACCCAATTGAGAAAACAAGAAACCAAGATTAATGGCACACACAAAAGAAAAAAAAACTTGAACTAAAGAGAAGAACCCAATTGAGAAATCAAGAAACCAAGATGAAAAGCAAAGGAAAAGATCAAGAGGAATTAAAGATCACCAAAGGTTTAAAGAGCCATGAGAGAGATAGAGAAGAAGAATGAGAAACCAACAAGAGTAACCAAAATGGCTATGTATAACAAAGAGTAGTTATACAAAACAGAAGCAATAGATATAGAGAGAGAGAGAGAGGGGATGCATGAGATAAGATAATTTTATAATAGAAAAAATCTAAAATTAATTTATGTATATGGATTCGATCTCAAAGGGTTTATATCTCTGAGTGGGGTCACATGGGGAGGGATAGAGATCAGACAGCTATGAAACAGCTGTTTGGGAAGAGAAAAAAAAAGCTTGAGGTCTTGAGAGAAAATGGAGAATCAGGCAGCACGTGCCTTGGTGAACCCCTCCTCTCTCAATTTGTTTGCTTAATTATTTAGAAAAAAATTATTAAAAAGTTTTATAGAAAATGCGTAAAACATATAATACTATCATTTGGAAACATTCTTATGGTTTCTCTCTTCCAAATGCTCCAGCTTATCGCTCCTGCTTCCTCCGCCTTGGTTCCTGGCCGTCCGCCGATCTCACACTTAATTGAATACTACCGGATGCTCGTATCTAGCGGAGGGAAACCAAAATGGTCAACTGGTCCATGCAGTATTTTCCATACAGTTAAATCGAACTTGAAGCTGTAATATGTTTACAACGGTTTCATCAATTGTATGTTATGTATCAATGTATGTTCGAATGCTACCAAGTGCAGCTTTCATAAACTACAACTTATATCTCTTAGTAAATGTTTTTTTTTTGATAAAAATCTCTTGGTAAATGTTAAAACGCAACTTTATATTGTTGTTTAGTCTAACGCACAATTTTACATTATCTATTACAAGTATCATTAGACATAAGAATATGTAAGACAGTGTTTGTGGACATTGATGAGTTGATACCATAGGAGTGACCACTATATCAAATTGACAAATAAGAATAGTCCAGTACCATTAATACACTTATCTTTCTGTCCTTCACATGTACAATTTATTACATATATATAGAAGCATGTATATATGTAAAATTAGCTCCCCTTACTATAAACAATCAAATAACAAGAAAAACAATCATCACTATATAAATTTATAACAGTGAAAGCTAATTCAAGGGAGAAAGAATTGCAATAAAATACAAAGGAAATGGAAATAATGAATTAAGTGGGAGGCTGAGAGTAGTGGAAGAGTGGAGCGATTGAGATAGATGAGCTGTAGAAAGAGCAAAAGAAAAGGAGAAGTGAAGAAGGGAACCATGTTCATATGTCAGAACATGTGCTTTGTTTTTTATTTATTTATTTTGATATTGTATTTTGTATATATTTGTTTTGCTATTATATTTTGCGACTTGTGAGACCTCTCCTAAAATGTTCTTTGTCCCCAAACCAAGGCCCCCATGTAGGCCAATCCTTGTATTCGTTGTTTTAGGAAAACAGAAGAGAATTTAATAGAGTGAATTCACTTTGTTGGTTATATTTTTATTGATAACAAAATAGAGAAATCTTTAAGAAAATACATACTTGTATCATCAGATAAGTTGTTAATGATATATAAAAAACAATGTATGAGAAAGCCATATTCAAAAAGGATATATGAGGAACTTGGTTGGATATATCTCTGATTTTTCCAAGACCAGGTTTTTTAGCTTTAATAGCATTTCATTGTTGTAATAAATTAAGTTCTATATTATGTATGTGTATATCTATATAGCTATTATGTATTCGCCAATATAGTTATTACAACATTTTGATTATAATCTTAAACATTTTTAGCAGTTTATGATTATTGTAAATACATACTGTATTCTTTTAGTTCGAAAATTTTATCGGCGCAACTATCTATTGCTTCAATGTTTCAGTATATACAGACATATACCTATAATTCATTATTTTTATCTTACCCTCTTTACTCAAAACAACCCAAACATTAGTGGTTGTCTTCTAACAAAGTATTCTAGGAATATCCTCTCTAAGTTTCTACATAAGACCAGTCTTCAAATTTCTACAACAAGCCCGGCAACAACAATAACAGCATTGAGCGAGAAGTTGAAGGAATTGTAATTAAAGTTAATCAAATTATTGGACGAAGAATGGTTTTATAGGCAACTTTGACAACGAAGTCAAAAAGGTAAAAGTAACAATACCAAGAAAAAAATTTCTCTGAAAAAGAAACAATACCAAGAAAAAGTCAAGAGTGTGGGTAAAATTGTTATTTTTGAAGTGTATACCCGAATTCAGAATCCATTTGATGAGGCAAATCCTTATAAAACCCCCTCTTCTGGTTCAAAAAAAGTTTTCATATAAAAAGCAAAAGAGAAAAATATACAATGAAAGAAATAATGCAGTAGGAGTTGTGATGTTTGCAACTTTTTTTTTTGGTAAAAGTGATGTTGTGATGTTTCCAACTTCTTCATAAATGTATAATATCGAAAGTGGTTTGCCTGTGAATACAAACATGTTCATGCAAGTGTGCTTCCATGTGCTTCTCCTCTCATTCTCAATCCACCCAATTCTGCTTCACATGTGTATACATGTATATAATATATATGTGATAGTGTAATGGGTAAGGCATAATGTATATACATGCATACTGTGAATATACTATATATTAACCATGAGATAGTGGACTAGTGGTTTTGAAAGAGCTTCGGCCCCAATACGGACCTACTTCGAAATTTCGTGTGGCCATCCAAACTAGCGTTAAATCGCATGAATACATGGAATGCTGTAGACTTTGTGAGACTAGTCGGTTGACCTTGGTCGCCGGATTCTTACGGTTATCCCAAAAAAAAACTATATACTATCGCTTACCACCCATAAATATTTCTTTAAATATTAGTAGTATTTGTGATATTTAATAACACAATTTGATACTTAAATTATTAATTACTCCTAATAAAGATTATAGTTAGTTTTAACAAAAAAATATAGCATGTATTTTCATTCTCCGTGAAATTGTACTCAATCAAGTAATTTATTCACATTCATTTAGATGAATATAAGCTAAAATAAAATGGTTGGACATGAAAGCATGAGATTATCTCCAAGTATTATGGAGAAATTGTAATATAAGTAGGTGCACAATTTTCAAAAATACATTCAGTTTAATAAAATCTTGAGACCAGAAAAATGATTGACATTGAGAATCGGAATATCTGACACGACCAATCAAATGTGACAGATTATTAGATTAGTACTACTATAGGTTTAAGGCTTCATGGTACCGAATTGGTTTTCCATAAAGAAGCTAATTCGAGGTTTATTTAGTAAAATGGTAACTAAGTTATCTGTTTTTTTAAGCAAAAAAAAAGTTTATCTCTTTTTTTTCTATAAATGTAAATGGTAAGACAAAGTTATATGAACCGAATATAATAAAAATAAAACAGGTTTATGTGAAAAAATTATAAGTAGAAAAATGTAGAAATCAACTCCAGCCCATAATGTTATTATAAGAAAAGAAAAACATACGAAATCTTCCGTAACGATTCGTACATGTTTCACTGTCATATTGCACATTTTCCCGATCCAAACCCTATTTATTTACTCTCAAAATCGTCAATTTTATAATATGTGATTGATTATATATGTCCTCACTTGTTTCATTTAAAAATGATCTGTAATGTCTCTGCGATTATTTCTTTTGTTTGTTTTTGAGGTGACTATATTATGACAGTAACGAACATACGTAAATGGTAAAAAAAATGGTTTTTAATACTGTCTTGTGATATATACCAAATTTTTTTTTTTTAGAAAGATATGTATACCAAAGTTATTCACACGGAAACTACGCGGTCACGCAAATAGAATATAATAAAGAGAGATGAAAAGCATATATAGAGTTTTAATAATAGTTCAACTTGTGACTAATGATTATGCATGTTACCGTGTTTTGGTGCAATGAAAAAAGCTTGATCTGAATGAATAATTATAACAAAAAGCAGTTTGTATAAATATATACATATATAATAAGGTGGGAGGGAGCATAAGTAACGTGAAGGCAGTTTGATCTGTCGGGAAATTTTTTATACTTTATGGTCCTAATGGAAATTATATAAAGTAAAAGTAGTTTTAACTTAAAGCTAAACTCGTGATCACATTATCATTTCTAACAATATTCCGTGTCTGAACTTAAACGCAATCGCAAGTTCGCAACACACAATACTGAGTGACTCGACATGACGCAATAATCTGGGCCGTAAATAGGCCTTTTAAAAGCCCAATCCTACAACCTTCTTCCTTCTCAGTTTAGAGTCTCGTTACACCGTCGCGTTGCCGTGGAACAGCCTCGACGAGTCTGTCCTAATCTCTTGCACCAGGTTCGGTAGGTTTTAAAGTTGCAGTCTTTCTTAGATGAGTCTGTTCGAAGACATGAGAATGTTCGTGTTTGTATTGATTCTTGTTGTCAGAAATGGCATGGCTTGTGGCCAGTGGCGAATGTAAGATTATATTTTAGTGATGGCAATTTATATAAACTTTAAAAATATAGATAAAAAATGTTATTTACTAAAAGTTAAATAACTAAAATTTAGGTGTATTTAACAAATTTTAATTTTTTTTATGGGGCACTTGCTACCATATTGCTCAACGTAGGTTCGCCAATGCTTGTGGCTGCTCTTTCTCTGATTGTTATCTGGGTGGCTTCTATATGCAAGATATTCTTTGGAGCAACATATACTTCACAAGCTACAATTCTTGACGATGGCAAGTAGCTACAAGATGGCATTTTAACTTTTATTTTTAATGCTTACTATCAGTGTTCTAAAAATCGGTCTAGTTAGAGAGTTTGACGGAAACTATTTTTCATAAAGATAAGATAGGTGTAGGCGTCCACCTAAACAATAATCCTCTAAGGCTCTTAGACAATGCCTAGTGATTTTTTGAACATTGCTTACTATTATTCTTCAGAACTTGGATGATATATATATCTCATTGTCTTGGAATTTAGGTGAAACCCCTCACAAGAAGAATGTGATGTTTGTCATCGCACATCCTGATGATGAGTCAATGTAAGTGCTGGGAATGCTGAAGATTAGTTATTTGTGTTAAAGACTGAGAGATTAGTCTTTCTTATTGACAGGTTCTTTTCTCCAACGATAAACTACTTAACTGCCAATGCCTACAACATTCACATCCTATGCTTGTCCACTGGTAATATGCCTTATCATACTTTGTCTGGATTGGTGTGTACGTATTACTTTTCTGTTCAAAGTTGTGGAATCCAAATTGTCAGAAAGCTTGTAGGACCAACATAAGTTCGAATTGCATGTTTATCCAGAGAGTATACATTGATGGGATCTGAGGAATTTTCTTGTTTCATTTTTGGTGATGAAAGATGAATTTATAATGATTTCAGGTAACGCTGATGGAATGGGAAGCATAAGGAAAGATGAGCTGCATCAGGCTTGTGCAGTTCTCAGGGTATATGATTCTTTTTTTTCTTCTTGTTATTGTAGTGAAGGACGTGTTTTCTGATATATAAACGTGATGTAGGTTCCTCTTCAACAGTTAAAGATTGTGGACCATCCAAATTTACAGGTTAGTGTTATTACATCTCTTCATTCACCATCTCATTTTTGACGGCACTGAGTATATTGTATACCCTCACTCTCTCAGGATGGTTTTGGGCAAGTATGGAGCCATGATTTGTTAACAGAAATCATCGATAAAGAAGTCAATAATCACGATATTCACACGGTATATAGATAAAAATACTCATCAAGATAAATACACTTAGATAGTATTTTCCACCTGATTTTTCATGTACTTACTTTCAGATCATAACATTCGATAGCTATGGTGTTTCGGGTCATTGTAATCACCGTGATGTGCACCGTGGAGTAGTGTACGTTAAAGTCTTAAAGACTTCTTTTAATCCCCTTAGTCATGAAACCGCAAAATCCTTACCTCATCTCTAACTCACTGTTTTGTTGTACATGCAGAAAGTTCTTGCAGAGTAATTCAGAAAGAAATATCAAAGCTTGGGAACTTGTAAATCTTTAAAAACTTTATATTCATTTTTGGAACTAATTAAGCTCCTTTTGATTATGAACTTGATTCAAAACACTGTTATGTGCATCAAGGTAAGCCTTAATATCTTTCGCAAGTACTGTGGACCTATCGAGATTTGGCTGTCAATTTGGTCAGCCAAAATACATGGGAGTACGGTAATCATCATAAACGAGCAGCCTTTGAAAAGCTTTGAAGCAATGGCACAACATTTAAGCCAGTGGGTCTGGTATGTGTCTTTTATCTCTGACCATGATAAATGTTTTAAGTATATGATAACAACTGTAAAATGAATCCCTGCTGTGTTTGAATGTGCAGGTTTAGAAAGCTTTTCGTTTCGTTTTCAAGTTATACATACACGAATACACTTCAAAGAATCAACCCTTGAGAGACCTTGCTTGTGAGCAACATTTTTTTTTTTGAAAACATAAGTTGTATCTTGTAATGTTGGATCATTGATACAATTCATCGACAATGTACATATATTTTTATTCGATTTAATGAAATTCTTCCATAAGTAACAAAATATTATAGGAAATACAAAATGTTAAACACGAAATGTTCATCATCTTCTGCAGCAACTCTACCACTCAAAGCCTCTCACCTTAATTCAACATTTAGCTTTCTTTGCACCTCATCACGCACCTTACTCTGTATTTTGAAAGATACCATTTCAAAACAGTTTAACAAGTAACAAAGGAGAAGCAAAAAGTGAATACCTGCAGATCATTGACCTCCTCGTCTGTAAGAGAGCGCTCCATGGAACGGAACACAATTCTGTAACAGTGACTCGTCATCCCTTTCTTATTGGTGAAACTGTCGATTAACTTCACCTGTGAATTAAATAACAAAAGGGGTATATTTATATAAACAATCACTCCAAAGAACATGATGTTACAAGTGTAATTAGTATTAGTATTTTTCCCAAGCAAATCAAAAGATAGGGTTGATATGTACCTCTTCAACAAGATCCCCAGCGATTCCTCTTACAACTTCACAAAAGTTATTCTCTGTGAATGATTCACTGATCCAGAAACTGATGTCCTTGTAACAAGGCGGATACTGCAGAACAATGTAACATGAATGAGTCTTGGGAGTGATACTCATTCCTCCTCGAGACATGATGAACATGAAGAAGCAAAAAAATCTTTGTTTTACCTTTGAGAATGGCTTGAACTTGACTCCAAGCTCTCCTTTTTTAAACTGCATGTAACATCAAAATGTTTTGCGACGATGAGATTCATTTCACCAATCAAAATATTGTAAGTTTTCAGACCAAGCAATCACCTGGGACGTAAACCGTTCATCATCAGACCAGAAAAGTCTAATATCAGGGATGTCAAACAAAACCATAGCAAGTCGCTCCAATCCAAGTCCAAAGGCCCAAGCAACATTGTTTTCTAATCCACTCTGCTTCAAAATTCGTTGCTCTGTCACCCCACAGCCCAAAACTTCCAACCAGTCTTCCTGCATCAAGAACCAGATAAAAGCTTGTTACATAAGAAACTATGCTAAGATTGCTAAGCCAAACACAAAACTTCTGTTTTAGGGAAGGAAGACTTACCTTAAAATATATCTCAAGCTCGAAAGATGGTTCGGTAAATGGAAAGTATGTATCAACCCATCTCATCTCCACACCACCTGGCAGCAAAAGAAGGTTTACAATTAAAGAGTACATAGACTCACAAGCTTGTTCTATGTAAAACTGTTTCATCTAAATATCTGCATCTTCATTTTTAAGTTGATGTAACAATCATCCTATAAACTCTCAAACAAGTAATGCGAATCATCAAAAGATTTATAAATAGTTGAAAATTACCAAACAAGTGACGTGCCAAACCCTCTAGGCATTTCTTCAAATCCTCAGCTGCATATAACGTGGAATCCTTGCCAGACTCCTTCCAGTCCTCAGGAGAGAAAACACAAAAGCCTTCCATCTGTATTACATAATAAAGTAAATCATAAACACATGATGTCGAGCAAAAGGCAAAAAAAAAGGGAGCTCGAGAATAGAACACCTGATGGAAAACCGGATAGTGAGTAGAGTCGATAGAATCTCTACGGTAAACATCACCAGTAACAAGGAAACGTCTACGACCTTCCCTCAAAAGCTCAGCCTGGTGAGCACTAGTATGACATCTCAAAACAGTTTGGGAGTCAACATAGTACGTGTCGTTAAGGCTTCTGCTAACATGATCAGCAGGGACCAGGACATCATCGAAGTTCTAGCACCAAACAAACAAAAGGAAAGTTACTCAACACTAATAGGAGAAAGAAAGAAAGAAAGAAAGAAAGAAAGATACAAGCTTTGAAGGTGGGAGAGGACTTTACTTGCTTGGTGGTAACAATAGGGGAAAGATCTTCAAACTTCTCAAAATGTTTAGCGTAATTGGAATCGAAGTAGTCGTAAATAGCGTTCTTTAAGATACCAAGAGGATGCTTATCACGTCTGTGTAGCTGCATTCCGAGTTTGGAGAAGATTGAGTCTGGTACATTGTTTGTAGGATCATCATCTCTCACCACATCTGCAAATTTTTTAAAAATGTTATAAACTTTCAAATTCTTTCTCTAAGCAAGTTTGATGCTTTGTAACAATCCGATAAAGACAAAAGCAAAACCCAACAACAACGGTTCTGTAATGTAAATGACAACACGAACCGTTTCTAGCGATCGTGACGCCGCCGATATCGACGGCGGAGACGATGGGGAAACGCCGCTTCTTCGTTTTGGGGAGAGGGGAAGAGTAGAGAGCGTTTGAGGAGAAGGAAGAAGAAGCGAAAGAGAAGCGTTTGAGTCCATTGCTAGAGAGGATGGCGACGGAAGCTCGGGTGAAGATAGTGGACTGAACTGAGAAAATGGTCATGGCGTCGTCTTGAGTTTAGTAACAAACGCAGTCGATGAAGAGGGATGAGAGGAGAAAGAGAGACTCCGATGACGAGAATCGCGGTGGCGACTGGCGGCTGCGAAAGATAAAGAGAAGGAAAGTCTCCGGTGACGTGTCGTAAGAGTAGTATCAGTATTCAGTTGGGCTGGAAATGGATTGAATTCGGTAATTTACTACTATACCCCTTTCTCCAGATTACATGTTTAGTAAATTGCAAAGTTGAACCCGTATTGTTTCCATAATCATGTATTGAACCTTTCAAATTTTAGTAAAGTCGATGCCAAAAATTTTTTTTTTTAGTAAAGTCACGACCACGCAACAGAGTCTCTGTCTTGCTGCTGCTCAAGAGCCAACCAAATGGTTAGAAACCACTGTGCTAGAATGCCTAGATCCATGAATGAAATAATTGACACTACAGTATTGAATTGATCTTCCATCCTATCTAATGGTGAAGAGAAAACAATATGAAGTTAGTTAACATACATTCAACAAGCACCAGTGGTCTAGTGGTAGAATAGTACCCTGCCACGGTACAGACCCGGGTTCGATTTCCGGCTGGTGCAACAAAATGTTTTTTTGCCATCTGGAGTAAAATTTGCTTTATTGTGCTTTTTTTTTTCAATGCCTTGATGCTCGTTACCGATCATATTGAAGGAGTGAAAACAGTGTATAAAATCAATAGCATGAAAACTTTTATAAGTTATTGTGAATTTTTGTCATTTATATCTGAAGCACTTGATCACGCTGTAACACTAGGTGCATATCACATTCATTCATTACACTGACAGAGATTGAAGGAGCCAACAGAGAGCATGAAAATATGATATGGATGGATTGTTTCAGAGTACTCTGGTTTTGCCAATTTCAACGGGTAAGATAGTAAATGACTAGAAATAAACCCACGAATGCTGCGACGAGTGTCAGCATTCTTCTGCTTGATTTGGTCTCAAAAACCTGCAAGAAATTCCAATTCAACAGATCAGAGACAATTTTTCAACACATAAGTGAAGAAGCTAAGGGGTAACAGGGAAATTTTACAGTTTTAAACCGGTCCATGGTTCCTGAGAGAATTCCCCTTGATGAATCCATATCATTACCCTACAAAACATATTAGAACCCTTGCAAAATGTTCAGTAACAATGGCATCTCTCTGAGCCAAAAGTAGCAGAAAAAGTTGGGGGCAATATACCATTCTGTCAAGCATGCGGTTATGAGTATCCACCTCTTCGTTAATATCGCCAGAAAGCTGTTCATGAAAAAGAGGCAAATCAGAATCATATAGAGTCCAACTACATGCAAATAATGTTGGAACTATAGGAACTTGTCTCAAATGTATTGCATTAAGTACGGTACTAGTACGTTTAACTACTCAGCTTTGTTCATCAAGGGTTGATGTGACATCACACAAAAGTAAATCACAAGAAACAAGCTTACTCGTTTTAAGAGAACGACTCTGTCTTGTAACCCTTCCAAGGCACGCTCATTCTCATGCTCATTGATTTCATGAGAGTAAGAAGAAGCAGCTCTGATTCCTCCCTCTTCGATTCCATCAAAGAGCGAACTTCTTCCACCACGAGGCTCCCTGCGAAATAAAAACAAAATTTAGACTATAATCTTCCACCAGATGGACAAATACATAAATAACCCCAAAGCAACTAATATCTAAAGAGAAAAGCTTATGCAAACCACCACATGGTAAGCTATGTGTGTTCATGGAACACCACTTACAGCGGCCAATTCCAGATTCAGATTTTGAGAATATTAGAAGTGAATAACTAGAAGAGGAACTGGGACTGATCTACCGAGTAATATTCACTGCTGCTTCAGATCCTCACTATGAACCCTAATATACGAATCACAGAGCTAAGTGAAAGCATACATGATCATCAGACTCGATAGATCATCAAATCGAATGGATCTAAACCTTATAGGATTCATCAATCAATCGAATTATCGATCTAGCTCAAGGTTTCCTCAGATGTTTCCAGATAAAACCTGGATCTACGTTTTGAGGAATCACCAAACACAGCTCCGATTCAGCCAATTCCAGATTCAGATTTTGAATATTCTAAAGCGAATTCTAAACTAGACGAACTGGAATCGATCAACAGTCCTACACCTGTATATTCTCTGCTTCTTCAGATTCGTAAGATGAAGAACACTAATCTACAAATGAAATCATATATGATCATCAGACTCGCTAGATCATCAAATCGAATGGATCTAACCTTCTAGGATTCATAGCTCAATCAAATCCTCGATTTGGCTTCAAAGTTCCTCGGATGTTTCCAGATTTCACCTCCTGGTATCTACGGCTCGCGAACGCGAATTTATCCCTTAAGCAAATCGACACTCAACAGAGAGACGACAAGTGTTATCCCTCACGCTAAGTAACTGTTATGAATTGGAGGGGGAACTAGAAACTATGGGGTCACATTACAATTATAAGATTAATACTGGAGCAGACAATAAATTCTGTTTAGGCCTAGATAAATTACAATCTTCACGGCCCATTAATCTTTCTAGGGCCAATAGATTATATGATTCAAAGCCCACGATTAGAAAACTATGTGGTCAATTTGAAATTATAAGATTATTGTAGGAGTAAATAATCAATTTAGTTATTATCAAGATAGGTCCCCTGTTTTGTACTACTTTTCACGGCTCGCGGATTCTCTCCTCTTGTATACAAAAACGCTAGTCGTCGTCGGCTCTGTAACTCCCGTCGTCGACCCAATACGCCGTGGAAGCTAATTTAGTGATGGAACCTAACGGGTCAGCTTCATCGACTGAAAACGGCGTCGTAAATGACGTGGAGAAGTTTCTCTGCGAGAGATTGGTGGACCAGTCGCAGCCCATCTCGGAGCGGTTCAGAGCTCTCTTCTCTCTTCGCAACTTGAAAGGCCCTGGACCTCGCAACGCTCTAATCCTCGGTTAGTTCAATCTCTGCTTCTCTCGAACCTAAAAAAGTTTGTTACTTTGGGTAGAACATTTGAGATATATATGGATCAATGTGTAGTTTATTATCAAAATAAAAGGATGGATTTTTTTAAGTGGTAGTGTGGACTCTCTTGTATTGAATATGCAAATAGCATTTTAAAGTTTCAAGCTTTGGTTCATGATGATGTGGTTGTCATGTTTTTTTTTTAATTTCCTTATTCCTGCAGCGTCCAGAGACACATCAAACTTGTTGGCGCATGAAGCTGCGTTTGCGTTGGGACAGATGCAAGATGCTGAAGCCGTTCCTGCTCTGGAGTCTGTTCTTAATGATATGTCTTTGCATCCAATAGTACGCCATGAGTTGAGTAGTCTAGTTGATTAAAGTCAAAATCCTATTTCTTCTGAACGAGAGAATACTTTTTCTTTTCAATTGTTTGTTAATATATAATATAACAACAGGCAGCAGAAGCTCTTGGAGCTATTGGTTTAGCGGGAAATGCTGAGATTTTGAAGAAGAGCTTGGTGTTGGATCCAGCTCAGGAGGTTAGGGAAACGTGTGAGTTAGCTCTCAAAAGGATTGAAGAGTTGAGTAATGCTGATGCGGAGAAGGAGTTAGACACGAAAGAGACAGAGAGATCACCTTTTATGTCTGTTGACCCTGCGGCTCCAGCTGCTGCTTTCTCTTCTGTACAGCAATTGAGGTTCTTCTAAACTTGACCAACTCAAGAAAACTTCTAGATGGCTTTTCAGATTGTGACTGGTTATTTGATTAAGATCATTGGATTACAGGCAAATTCTTCTGGATGAAACAAAAGGCATGTATGAGAGATATGCTGCTCTCTTTGCTCTAAGGAATCATGGTGGAGAGGATGCTGTTTCTGCCATAGTTGATTCTTTGAGTGCTAATAGTGCCCTTCTACGTCACGAGGTTTGTCAAGTGTTTTTTCGTTTGATGCCTTACGTTTTTGTCATTGTTTTCTTGTGAGGGATTACTTTTTAAAGGTGCTCATGAACTTGCATAAGTATGTGTGTGAGTGTTTGTTAAGAGTTTTTATCTTGAACCTTTGCTTCATTGTTCTCCAAGACGAAATTGACTTCACTGTTGCTGCTGATATCAATTTGTCTAGGTAGCTTATGTCTTGGGGCAACTGCAAAACAAAGCTGCATTAGCTACTCTAAGCAAAATACTTAGAGATGTGAACGAGCATCCCATGGTCAGACATGAGGCTGCAGAAGCACTTGGTTCTATTGCAGGTATTTTTCCATTTTTTAACGATCACAACTTGGATGTCTTTACTTACTCTCTCTTCAATTGTATTGGCTATTTTCAGATGAGCAGAGCATCGCATTGCTACAAGAGTTCTCAAGGGACCCTGAACCGATTGTTTCTCAAAGCTGTGAAGTTGCATTGAGCATGTTGGAATTTGAAAATTCTGGCAAATCATTCGAGGTAAAAGTCTTTGATCTCAGCTTCTTGCCCCCTATTGATTGCCTTGGGTGAATCTGTAATGAGAAACCCTTTTTTCTTTTTGCAGTTCTTTTTCACTCAAGACCCACTTGTTCACTAAGGATCATAACCATTCTTCTATCATTTACCAACGAAGGAACACACAAACTTTTTCTTTTTAAAAGCTGAATGTTCACTAAGAATGCTCAAGGATCATAACCATTCTTCTATCACTTACCAACGAAGGAATACAAACTTTTTTTTTAAAGCTGAATGTTTATTAATGCCCTGTTCGTTTCATGATCGCTGGACGCAGCGGCATAGATCAAAAAATAAGTCTTTCATCACGATAACTCGCGACACCGGCGACACATCTCTAGCTTGTTTTTAGACGCAGCGGCAATTAATAATAAGTAAAGGAGACGCTGAAAAAAATGGCGACACCGGAGTCCGTATTTTTTACTTCCGATAAACCATCAGCGTCAACTTGAACCTTTGGTTTTGTTGCTTTTTGACTCCGTAGAAGTACATTTCTTTGCCGCTGCCGCTGCGTCTCGCGATGATGTAACGAACAGGGCTTAAGCCACCAAGGCAAAGGGTCCCACAAAGTATAAAAACCAAACAATACGAAATAAACACATCAGTAGGCATGGAAAGAGGAACTTGACTCCAAAAGATAGAGGAAGATTAGAGAAAACAGGATAATGCAGCACGTAGTTACATCAGAAGTAAAAGAGCAAACATGGATAGACAGAACAAAAATTTGAATAGACTTTTCTGACAACCAAACAAACAAACGTTAGCAAATAATTATCGTCAGGGCCAAAATATTTGTATAGTATACCTATTCTGAAAACAAAAAAATAAAAAATATTAGATTGACAAGTGTGTAGGGATGGCAATCAAGGAAATCACTTGAAGTGTGATTATATAATATTGGAAATCAAATGATCAAAAGAAAACCGCAATAATGTTTTGGAAAATAAACTAAACCCATCGATGTGCTATGTCTACAAACTTGATGATAATGATGAGAAATATAATTTCTAGAACATCAATGAAAGTATGTATTGGAAAAAAACAACTACAAAACATACAAATTAGTCTGATAAGAACTTTCTGTCAAATGTCAGGCAAATCTAATCTATCATGAGCTTTAAAACATCAATCATACCGAGCATAGTATATATAACAAGATTATCTGCCGACAATTTGGAGAGTATCCAACTATATAAAAAAATTCAGGGATATTATATGATTTGAAAGTTTAAAGAGAAATTAGATCATATAACACATTGCATTTGTAAGAAATCAAAAACCAGAATTGGCTTACCTAATTAAGAGCATGTGGTGCTTAGCTTTATGCCCGAAAAATGTAAAAAAAGAAAAATCCCAGATTATTTACCCAAAATGATCCAAAACCGCTTTCTCCGATGAAGGATAGACAGCAAGGTCCACTGGTCCAGTGTACTAGACTGTACGTACAAGCAAAATCTAAAGAATAAAGACAAACAGTCTATTATATAACTAAAAGATTTGTGTCTTTTTAGGTTCAGATCGTGACAAGTTTGGGATGATATCGAGACGATTAGCACAATGATCGACGTATATATACTCTAAAAGCATCTTGAGGATATGAATATATATGATCTTTACATATTTCTAGGGCATCTAGTATTCTTTATTTATGATTACAAAGCCGGTTCTTGGAGCTAGGCAACATCAACAATCCACACTAAAACCATCAAAAAGTCTTGACACATATATAAGGTATGTATATATTCTATATATATGAGATATTGATAAGAATCAAACCATGTTCCAATAGAGCCATCACGAGAACGATATGTAGCCAAAATTTGCTGACTGGAGCTCTTTGAGATGATCTTGATTGAAAGTGTTCAACTGTTGTTCTAATTCTGGGTAGATAGAGAATTCTCCAAAGCTGGAGGAGTTCTCGCTGAGGTAACTATTAGCCGTCGCATTCCCGTGCTGACCGGTCCCTAAGCTTCCGATTTGGTTAACTAGATGGGTCTGATCATGATGATGATAAATATCTTGATGTTCTTGATGATCATGATGATAAGAAGTAGTCTTAGTAGTGTCTCCATAAAAGCTACTAGGGTTTCCTGATGATGGTGAATCAGCAAACATCATGCTTTGTGCGGCTTGTTGCTTTAGAATCTCAAGCTGTGCTTGTAGATTCACAACCTATACCCAACAAAAATAAACAATTACAAACAAAATCAGTGGCGAAAATGTTTTTATATTTTGGTTATATATATGTTTATGTAGATAGGGAAGATCATGATTAGGGTTTCCCAAAGAAAGTACCTGCTGCTGGAGAGCAAATATATGAGAGACGCAGCCATAGATGGGATCTTGAAGCCTAGCTTGAGCTTCGTAAGAGATTGTAATGGCTGCTTCGCAGCGGTCGCTAGTGGGAAGCTGAGAGAGCAATTTAGAAGCATTACTAGCTCCAAAAACCTTGTGAATGGCTGCAAAGTGTGAAGCTCCTTGTTCATGACAAAAGTATGGAGCAAACACACATCCCTTTGCACATTTTCTCCTGAGGAACTTACAAGCTCCGCAAGGAGAGCCAGAGCTAGAGCTAGAGCTACTCATGATATGATGGTGTTGGTGAGAATTCTTGATTTTAAAGGTTGAAATTAACCTTGGGATTAATTGTGTGTTTATTGCTATTGAATTAGGTTTTTGTTTTCACCTTGATCCGTATAGCTTTAAGGAGAGAAATTTTATAAACAAGGCCAAAGGTGAAGAAGAAGGTGGGTTACATATAATAATCCATTTGTTAATTACATTTTGTCTGCTTAATGGCCTACACTAGTTACTCATATTTATAATCATTCCTTTTGCCATTAGTACAATTTTGGTTTTCTTGTTCAATAAATTGACAATCCTTTTGGATTTTTGTATGCATTAAAAAGGAGAGATTCATTATTTTTAAATTAAGAGAAAAGAAGCCTTAATTTATATCAAAAAGATATATACCAAAAAGATATTGCATTGTGGAATGGACGTGCACATCTCTACTAAACCAATTTGATTAAACCTAAAGCAAAAATAGAAAACAAATACACAATTAGACATTCTAACCAAACAACTGTTCCAACATTTGAGAAGATATATTTATGTTGAAGCAAACATTAGTCAATCTGCTGCTGGTGAAGATCGTCTCCTCTGATTAAGTAAACCTTAACACTGCAAAAAGGGTTAGTTAGCAAGGAAAATGATCAACGTTATTAGAAATTATGATAAGGAAAATTTATCACAATCAGCTCTGGAAAAGAATTGTATTTATATGATGGTTTTTGATAGATAGGGTTGCAAATTGCAATATTCTGTCAATACATTATTTTTATAGTTAAACCAAACATGCTGGTATTATTTATTTCAAATCCCTACATATACAAAATTCAATAATGTACAAATAAATCAGCATACTCATTCGCTGATATCTCAAAATGTTTCATAAATACAGTTACAAGAGTGTTTTTAAGAAATTGTGCTTAAACACATTAAAATGACAAACAAGATGTTAAACTAATACATACTTACATTCAGCTTTGTTTATTTCACAACTTAACTTTAAGAATGATCAAATATAAAAACAAACGTTTTTATTGTTTAAGTTAATGAGTGTCTAACGTTCTAATTGCATTTAAAAAATTTCTCCATGCTCATGGTAGTATAATGGCCAGAGCTCCCAATATCGGCCTCATACTTCAATTATCCAAGAGGCTACTGTAATCATGGAAAATATTTTTTCTAATACCAATAGGCAATAACGAATATCCATTAGTGAATAATATAGTATTATGTGTATATACAGATACGTACTCTAATTGTGGACCTGTTCGGCTGTGCCAATCCACAGTATTCACCAACATTCTTACGAAACAATAATATATATAGGCTATTCCTCAGGTTTATCGATCTAGCTATGATCCTAATTTATATTTTCTAGGGATCCATTAACTTAAAAACCTATGCTAGATCATGTTTATCCACATGCGTTAAACACTCGGTTTTATAAATAAATAATATGGTTGCATAATGTGAACCAATATATCCTATACTGTATAAAAATAAGCATACTTAACTGTGTTTTCTGTTTTTTGTTGATCTATCATTTTTGCTTCCAATTAAACTAAGTTGTTCATCTAACTTTACAAACCATGCTCTCGTAAGTTTGATTGGATTTGTTGTGTCATTCCGTTAAGAATTTTGAACTTCATATAAGATGAATATATCCTACTATAAGAGAGTACCAAAAATACATATACTTGTGTTTAAGAAAAATATTTTTCTATATTGGCAAGGACTTCATTCTTTCTTAACATATTTTACCAAAAAGGACTTTGTTCTGATTTTTTTGAGAAAAAAATTGAAAAGAAAATGTGCCAACCATAATTAGGGACAATGGACGCAACATATTGGGTATATGATACGTTGAACAAGAGGGTCACGGTTGTCGAGCAATATCGAGAATTTAAATCTAAACCTTAAAATAATAATTCAATTTTGATTTAAAAAAAAGAATAATTTACGATTAAGTTTTTTTTAAAGCCTCAAAGCGAGATCACAACTGTTGGAATTGTGTAAACATGATAAAATCAAAGTAATTGTAGGCTAAATTTCATTAAGAACGGAATAAATATATTTGGTTAATATATGTTTGCTTATGCAATTTATATATACGGGTCGTGACTAGTGAGGCCTCTCGGTGTAGCGAAAGGACTTCATTTTGTTTTGTTTCTTTCTTCGATCCTTATGCACGTATAACTTTGTTTAAATTTTATAAGGAAACAATTAGACAGAACAAAAACCTGATTAAGTCATCTTCTAATTTAATTAAGACACAAGGATAACTTGTCAGCACTATATGTTTAAGCAGACAACGTTTCATGTTCTCGCGCAACATTTTTGCTCACTTTTGGTCAAACAATAGGAAAAAACATTTTGTTTGCTTTCTCAATTTTATAATTATATTTATGTCTAACCTTATTTTTATTAACTATATGAATCCTAAAATCTGATAGTATACAATTAGGTCAACACGTCGTTTTACTAATTTTTGTTGTGATCCCTTGAGAACTACCAATTTAACAACGAAACTTATATTGAACATATCTTACCAAGTTGAATTTTATCGAGTAGTAATACTTGGAGATTAATCAGTGTCATAAGCGGATCCATATATTCGAGCCACTCTCTAATTAATATAGAGGATTAATAAGGTAAAATAGAATATCTGTTATGAAACCCAAGTTATAATTTTTTGAAAAAAAACCAAGTTATAATTTTGTTATACAATATTACATTTTGCGTCTGCCAATGCAAATTTTAAAGTTCTTAGAATGCCTTCTTTAGAGTTTGAAAAATTGCAAGACACTACTTGAACGGTCGGTGTATATCTAATTCACAAATAGCGATTAGACTAACCCTTTTCAAAAAAAAAAACAGCGATTACTCACTGAACGATGACTATGACTGTTAGGCTGTTAGCAGTTATAAATAACCACCGAATTTTTTTTTTATAACCACCGAATTTAGATGCATGCATTATGCATAGATCACACAAGGTAGTAGCAGTAATATAATGAATATCTAAACCCCGGTGAATTATAAATATAGCATATTTCTTTGGAAGAAATCAGGTGCTCCATGCACACGTACAGTAGTCGTATATTATGGTTATTGGTTAAAGTGCCCAGACTTGAGGAAATTTGATGATTTGATTTCTTAATGGTGAAATGTTGAAAAAGAACAGGCAGCTGAAAGTGTGAAAGTGTGTGAATATCCCGTAAGAGAGTTAAAGAGGTCGAAAAAGAGCTTGCAGACTCAGGTTACGCATGAATTTGTCAGAAATATTAGACCTTTGCCAAAAAAGAAATATTAGAAGACCGATCATATTTAAATTGTAGCATAATTTTTAAAAATATGTATATTGATATAGTCCCAACACTTTATATTATAATTTCTATTTCTATCTTTAAATAATTTAATAGTAGTTAAAATTATGTTACTTTTATTTGTATATAAATATATGCATTCTACTATATAATAAGTTAATAACCGTTTTCGAATACTTCGAGATCGGTATAAACTTTGACTTTTTCTTTTTTTTTCTTGTTCTTTTGAATAGCAATTTTAAAATTTAAAATTATCTTTTTGATGTTTTTGTTATTTTTGCTAATCGTTTTATCACAAATACATAGAGTTTATTTTTGGTTGTAGCCGTTTGAGCTAATTGGATTTAAGTATTTGGTGTTCAGAATTATATAATAATTTAGTATTTAAATTTTGTTTTTTTGTCAGTTAATTATAATAAAACCAAAAGTAACCAATACTGTTTATAAGTTGTTACAGTCTTTAGAAAATGTTTGTTTAGTCTCTAGCATATAATAGTAACCACTACAAACCCTTAAGGTTTATAAAATAGTGTTGCATCAAGAAAGTAAACAAAAAAAGAAGGTACGCGTCGACGAGAAAGGCCAAACCTATCGGCGCACGGGTGTACTGTACTACTGTTCTTTATATAAGATGAATCGTTAATATATTTTGCGGGTCCTACTTTGACTATTTGTCCACGTCATACGCTTCTCTTTAACAACTCATCGTCCATCTAATTTTCACTTTACAATCATCATCACTACTCCAACTATTTATGCGTTCGTAAAATCCTTATCGGTCTTAGTTAAGCCTCAATATATAAAAGTTTTTTTTATAAGCATGTGAATTATCATTAAAAATGAGTCAAGTTTGTACATGTACAAAAGGAAAACAGAGGAAGCAATTTGTTGCCAAAAAAAGACAAAAAAACAACAAAGAACTTAAGTGCTGGGATAAGAATTGCTCCAAAGTTGAAAAACCACTTATCTATAGTTCTATTATCCAGAGTTTTTTTTTGCTAAAAATTATTATTCAAATTTATCGAACGATCTACTCTGAAGGTTAGGTTACCGTTTTGAAAAGTTACATTTTCTGAACGTAATCTTGTCTTGATGGTATTCCTAAACAATACAACTGGTTACAGAATAGTCGTTGTTCAATTTGACAATTATAAATGGCATACTTCGAGGTTCATATTTCACACAAGATACACAGGCATACAGCTAATGATACAAATAGATTATTAATTTACTTAGCCTCATTATGTAATCATACAAAACTAAACAGCGCATATTTCGTTTGAGCTTAATATGCACATATGCACATAATGACATGACTTGTGGGTAAATTCATGTAAGACTACAAATGACTATATATTTTTGTTTTGAGTACAGAAATTAAATGTTGGAAAATGATGCTGACCCATCTGAACGTGACGAGAGTCAACCCGACAACATATGACCTAACGTGGGTCCATCACACGTGTTTGGAATTTCACTGATTCATATACTATTAAGACTTCAAGATTTAAACTACGACATGCCAGCGAGATAAACACATAAATCCACACCTATGATTTTGTAATAGATTCTTTTCTATTCGGTACGAATTTTATAAGAAAGGTTATAGATACTGTATATTTATATTTGGTACTTAGTATGATCTCTATATATCTTTTCTGCGAGTGCGTTCATTTGATATGTACAATCATAATACGTGCAGGTACTTGCGCACACACATACAAATAAAACTAGCATTTTGTTATATAAACTAAAAAACTACCGAAATTTTGTATATTTCTTTTCCATACGCCAACAAACAAGAGCAATAATATATAATCTTGTACATAGATTATTTACGTTAGTGTCCTTTCTTCGAAAATAATATATACATACCAATAGCAATAAGCCTAGTTTAAACTAAGAGCATATAGTCCAATAATTTTTTAGTGGGTACAAAAATGTATGGGTAAAAATTAAGCTTCAAAATTTCACTACTTACTAAATTTCTTGTGTTTTTTCGTGGCTTTTGTAGACATCTTAGATGAAAAAAAACAAATACTTTGTTTGCCATTTTTGGAAAGATTATTATGGATTTTCAGACACGATTTATCACAATTAAAACGGTTATTCTAAAATTAAGTTAAAAGGTGTGTATATGTATGTACCCTTTTTTATAATCCAGAGTATCCGCAGGCCGAGATCCAACCGATTAATCTCTTAAGGGTATGTTTATCGATGGCAGATAAATTTGGTTGTTCGCAATCGGAATTAAATATCTATGTCGTTTGACCGCACAACCGGATAAGTCTAAATTTAATAAGTTTCGAATCCAAAGTGCTTAATATCTTTCCAAACTCGTCCTACCATTGGATCACGTTTGTATGGTTTATATATGTGTACTTTGACGGAAAATCGATAATTCAAAGTCTAAACCATAATATAAGGGAATCTTTTACTACAAAAAAACAATTAGTGAAAATAGTGACAAACAAAAACTGTTTTTTTTTAGTAGATAGAAAAGTGATGATCATCTTTGTATTTTTGTGTGAAAAATAACAAGTGCGATCAAAGATCGATATATGCCTTCCAAATTATAAGACGCATACCAAATTTCCGACCGTGTTAACCAGACTAGAACTAATCCTAAACACTTTCAGGCCACAGTTAACCGAAAAAGGTTTAATGCAAGAAAAGAAAAATTAAGATCAGATATGGTTCAATTTCGACACCCTAACACATCTAAATAATACATACTAAGTATTTGCATATTGTAGTTTGTATGCCATATCAATGTGATCATTAGTGAGTACGTAATAGTCCATCATGATACTTAAGAGATTGCTTTCCTTTGTGTCTGTTTGTCAATGTATAGTTTTAAAATTTTACCATTCAGGTGATATGAGAGTATTTCCAACACATTGCTATTTTCACCTCTATAATAGCATTTGGAGGTGAAATTGCTCTAACCCACCTCTATTTCTTACTCTATAATAGAGATCTCTATTTTTTCCTCTATTTATAGAAGAAAAAATAGCAAATTTTTTACTCTATATTTTAGAGATTGCTATTTTAGGGGAATACATTGGAGCATATCTCACATCTATTATAGAGTTCTTCTATTTTAAAGGTGAAAATAGCAAAATACATTGGAGATGGTCTGATAAACCCCCCCCCCCCCCCCCCCCCCCCTCCACAGTGCGTCGCGAGTTATAAGCCTGCTTACATTAGGTATTAGCTACCAATAAGTAAATTTACACCACTTCCCGTCAATTCATTGATCTTACATTTTAGTTTTTTTTTGTTAGTTGCTTACAAATAGACAAAACGTAGGCTCTACCCCTTTTCTACCGTTAAATTGACCTTGGGTGGAGATAAACAAGAAAGCTAGGGAGGGCACAACAGACTGAACTTTATCTTAGAGTATCTGTAGGTTCTCATATATTATTTATTTTGTTCTATGAAATATTAAAATCGATTAGTGTTATTCGATTGGATTTAATATAATTTTAATATACTATATATTAAAAAAAACCTGGATAAATATTTATGATGCAGATATTTTGATTAAGTTTCTGAGCTGATATTTTAAAATAATTTGTATATTTAAGAAAAAAATAAAACCAAGCTATTTCTATGTGATTCAGTTTTCAATCTGCATATTTAGTTTTGGATCGTTTATATTTCACAAAGTTATAAATTATAATGCGGTGGCAAAACTAATGTTGCGAACCAATGAACTACACTTTTAGATTTCTTGGGTGGGGGAAAAAGAGAACATAAATAATTATATGTGACTATTAATTAATCCCGACAGATAAGAGAAATGTGGCTAAAAAGAAAATAACTTTATAATATATATATGTATATATTACAAAGACACACTTAATAATGTCTGGCAGAAGAAAAGGACTTTATATAATGTGATGCAAACACAAGTTGGATATTTTATTATAAAATATAGATTGATATGGGACATAATGCATAACAGTTAGTTAACACAAATTGACATGACTCATATGTTTATATTTCTTCAAAAGAAGAATCAGTATCCAAGCCAAAGTTATAATTTTTTATATTTTTTATATTCAGTCTTCTCCTTTACAGAAAACTCATAAGGTAATCTCATGATGTTCTAATAATTCATAATCCACAAGTGTATATGTGGTGTGAGGTTATTAGGTTTGAAAACCATAAGATAATCTCATTATTGGATGAGTATGTGGAGTTTCGCTAAAAAAAAGGATGAGTATTTGGTTAGGTAATCTAATGATGCTCTATAATAATCCACAGCCCGTAAAGTGTTGACTGAAAACAATTAATCTCAAAGAAGCAACTTAATTTCCATAGTTACAAAAAAAACAAAAACTTAATTTCCATAGACCTGACCTCAAAGGGTGTTCCTAGAGGATATGATTCTTCCATCGTCATCTAAATGTAGCATATGTAAACGTAATTGCCTACCAATGTTTTCTTGATCAAAATTCCGATGCATCAACAAGAAAAATAATGTTAGAAACTGACTTACCAATGTGATTTAGTTCTTTAATCTTCGAAGAGATTTATGTACTAAAGATTTATGTACAAAGATGAGTCTTTGTATAATCTCATCTTGTAAATGCTGGGCTCATACAGAAGACCAAATCCTAATTTCATCAAAACTTGAAAAAATGTGAATTTTTTCTATCACGGAACTTAACAACTGTTTTAAACGAACTACCGAATTTCTGGAAGCGCCAAAAAATAAAACAAGAAACAAAAAGAACATTGAACCAAGAGCAAACTCAGATGCATAAAGCTTGCAAGGAGAGAACGTATATTGAGGAAACTGGGCCAGTTATAGACCCATAACGAAACTCTGTGGTGGTTACAAATTATAGACTTTAGTTGAGCCCATGTTTAAGCCCATTAAAATTTGGTAAAACCCTTAAAAAAACGAACTTTACTTGATGTATATATATGCTCCACATCAACTATTACTTCGACGACTGTGTTTTTATGTTCTCTGCTTCTCTGGAAAAATTAAAAGTTTCGATTTTTATGTGTTGTGTTTTGATGGAAAACTAAAAAGAGGAGAAAGATAGAGATATGATGATTGAACTTTTTTTGGTTCCCTATTGGTTTGATTGGCCGAGATGATGGCACCTTATGTATTAGCTCTATCTGATCTCTCCTTTCTCCTCCAAAGTCCCCATGCTTTGTTAGTATTTATATAATTTTACAAATAAGTTTTGAAAATCGTTATGATGTTTTGGAGAGGGAATAGAATGGAATGATGAATGTTGAACTTTTTTGGTTCCCTATTGGTTTGATTAGCCGGTATGATGGCATCTAACGTATTAGCTCTATCTGATCCCATTCTCTTGTCTCCATTACTCTGCTTTTGAATTACTTTCTTTCTGCTGAGATAATTTTCTGTTTACTTCTATCGATCTTTGAGCTGAATATAAACTAATCATCAGAAAGCCTGAAGCTTTAACCGGACCATTAGTTTCGGATTAACGTTTTATTAAAATATCAAAAGTACAAAGAAATTGATCATGGTTGTACTATGAACCCATTCCGTTTGGAGATGAATAAGCTAAAAGCCTCTAAAATTGAAACTTGGCACATCAAAATCAATGCATAGCCCAAGATAACAGGACAACACTACTCAACATTAGAGGTTAAGAACTCTGTTTTGTTGTCGTTCGGTCAGAACTAATCCTAAATTGTCAATCGCAAAAGAGAATCACGTGGAGTTTAGTAATAAATGGTGGTAAAAGTTGGATCTAAATCATTCTTGTAATCAGATAAGGTCTACATAGTAATTGTCAAGCTTCACTGTTTGAGTTTCAGTTAGACGATATCCTCGGAACCAAGTCTAACACTGTCGGAAACTCCCTCCGTCTTAGTTCCACAATCATTTTGTCAAGTTCTCTCATGCGTGCACCACGTGTTTCCATTTTCTTCTTCACGGAAAGCTTTTCCCGCTTCTTCTTCGACCAATCCAACTCGAAACCTACCCCTACTAGATCCAAAGCGTATTCTCAGCTTCCCTAGGCTCTTCCTCTGTTATCTTCTGAGGAGCTAGGCAAGTTATGTCGATGAGGTAGAGGAGGTTGTTCGTGTACACGCAATCTTCACCAACTGGTTCTTTGGACAAATGTATAATGCGGTTTTTGTTTTTTTTTTCAAGTGTTCTTCTCACATACTCTACCTGAGAACAAGTTTTATGGAAACAAAAAAAAACACTAACCCTGAAGTTTCGTTATGGGCCTACAACTAGCCCAGTTTCTTCATTATACCCTCTCTCCTTGGTCCTTGCAACCTTTATGCATCTGAGTTTGGTCTTCCAGAAATTTGGTATGAGTTCGTTCACCCAGTTGTTAAGTTCTGTTGATAGAAAATTTTCATAGTGTAATTGGATTGTCACAGCGTAAAGTGGTGGAAACATTAGGTGGCAAAAAAAAGAGAATTACATTTTAAAATTTAGAGTAAAACTTTTCACTTGTTTAAAGTAGTGGGAAAATTTACTCTACTTTGATTTTCTTCCACTTATTAAGGTAAATGAACTGGAAACCTTTTTTATCTGATTAGTAGAAATAAGTTAATTCAAAGTAAAAACTAAAACTAGAGTAAAGATTTACTCTAAAAGGTATATCCAATCACATTTTAAGATTTGGTCTTCTCACTTCTTTATGAGCCCCAACTATTTACAAGATGAGATTATAGAAACCTGCAATTGGAAAATCTTCGAAGATTGTTCAAATCTTTTAATTCTGACAAGAAATCTCTCCTAGGCTATCGTAGGGGTTTAGGTGCTTAGGGATATTTTCGGTTTATTAAAAGTTAAATAGTGTAACGATTATGGGGTGGGTATTTTGTGAATTTAGGTTTTTTGTATTTGTATACAACCCAAATTTTCTTTATTCACTTATTAGCAAAGATGGTGTTGATAGTAGAAAAAAATAGATTTAAATTCTGTTTTAAAAGAAACTGAAATGCAATACAGAAAATAAAATTAGGAAGAGACAAATAATCAAACGAAATAACCAAATAAGGGAACAAAGTTGCTAATAATAAAGTAAATTCAAGTGAAGTGCAATTAATAGCTAGTATAAAATGATAGAAAATTATTTCCAATCCTATCCTATAATTTACTGCAAAATAAAATGATAAATAGAGAAATAAACAAATACAAAAATACAAAATAATTACTTCATTTATAGAATAATGAATTAATTGTTTATTCATTGCTCTATTTTTTTTGGTCGAAATTCATTGCTCTATTTACTATTCTGTTTTACAATATATAGTTGGAGATGCTAAGAGTTCAGTGCAGTGCTCTCTTTCTTGAATCCTGACTCACAACGGGAATTACTCCATCTTTTACCTTAGTTCTCTGGTGTATTAGAAATTTAAAACAAACGTTTTCATTTTCCCTCTTTTTAAGGTAACTAGTTTTAAGAAGTTTCAAGTGTTTGGTTCGAAGTTAATAGTTCATCTTGTTTCGCTTTACTGTTGTCTTTTTAAAAGTTCACGGGAGTTTTAAGGTTTTAATGTGTTCTCATTGGTGAGTGCCATTTCTTTAAAGGGGTTCAGTAGTTACCTTTCATGTTTTGGTAGCGTGATTGAGACTCTGGAGTCTGTCTGCAATGGTGAGTGAAGCTGATAACAAGTTCACTTGGGTGATAAAGGATTTCTCCTCTCTGCAATCTCGGAGGATCTACTCCGATGGATTTTTGATTGGTGGCTACAAATGGTAAGAGAAAAATTTGTTTTCCAATGTTATTTTCTCAACAGCTTTGCTAATTCGTCTGTTTTTTTTTTTTTTTTTTTTGACTGTTAGGTGTCTTATTGCTTATCCAAAAGGATCTAAAGTTGATTGCTTGTCTCTGTATCTTGGAGTAGCCGATCATGAATCATTGCCACTTGGATGGAGAAGGAACACAAAATTTTCACTCACAGTAATAAATCAATTTTCAGAAAAATCCTCCATACTGCGTGGTACGCTTTTATTATTAGCTTATGGTTTGAGCAAATCATATTCTATAAATTCTAATGTCTATGTGAAATGATTGTTTTGACTTAAGATGAGTTGTATGCTTCTTGATTTTACAGAAGCAACCGAGTGGTTTGATCAGAAGACTCACTCTTTTGGTTTTACGAAACTTCTTCCACTTGACAAACTTCATGCCAAAGACGGTGGATTTCTTGTGAATGAGGAGCTCAAGATTGTTGCGGAGGTAAATGTTCTTCAAGTTATCGGAGAATCTGATATGTCAGAAGGATCTCAAGAGACAAACCAACGGCCTATGAAAAAGATGAAGATGGAACAATATGTTACGGGATCTAGTGATTTACACAAGGAAACTCTAGTGGGAAACGAAACCGTTGATGTCAATGGGTTTCAAGTCTCTACAATACAGGTAATAAGATGATTAAAGAAAATACACTTGAGTACTTGTGTTGTTTAAAATAAAGCTCCAAGTATCTGAAAATCACATAGAACTTGAGTTTGCAGCCTTGCAGGACAAAACCAAGATTCATTATCTCTCCAAAATTTATATGACATGTTTTTTTTTATACATTTTGTTTCACTGACAGGTAGCATACGTGAGGTGTATATTTGAAAAACACCCAGACTTTGCATCAAAAGTCCGTTCAAATAATCAGCACCTGAAGTCGAAATACATGAATGTTCTCCTCGGACTAATTGAAACACTCTGTCAGTTGCCTGAGAAACTATCTGATGGTGATTTGGATGAAGCATTGGCTGCGGTTTCATACTTAACGCAGGTTGGCTTTAAAGTTGATTAGTTGGAGGAGAAGCTGGAGGAAGTAAAAGAAAAGAAGACGAAAGTGAACACTGGCAAGGCTCAGCTGGAACACATGGAGGAAGAGTTTAAGGTATTCAATAAGAAATGCTTGGAACTTAAAGATCTTCTGGAGAAGCAGAATGCAGATGTGTCGGCCGCCAATGTTGCTCTCTCGTTCGATGATGTTGTTTGATAGTCTTCTACTACTTGAACGGGTTTAAAATAAAAGAATCGTATGTCCGGAGTTTTGTAATATTTTGGATTAATGTGAATGAGGTTTAAAGGTGTCTTTCGAAAATTCTTCTCAGACACTCTTACCTGTGCTGTATACAAGTTTGATGTATGAACTACTAACCAATAGTGATGATAGTTAAATGAAGTAAATGTTATTACCTCTGAATATAAAACTCGAAAGCCATATGACCTCAACGGTTCCATCATCTTTCCTCTTTTGATAAGATCTTAGTTTCTCTTAATACGCAGGAGCTTTACTTGCAAATTCGTCAAAGAATGTTTTGTGTTTTTGAGACATTATTTAATAGTGAATTATAAACTTCAAAAGAAAATGTTTATTAGAATTCTATCCGTTAAATTAAAACTTGATATGTTTTTTAATATTGTGAAAATACTAATAGTAAAGAAGATGCATACCGGTAAGAAGATTCTTTCATCTAAAAAGCGTTCAAAGAAGAGTAGACGATCATTTCAGAGTCAAGACACGACCAGAACACCAGATTACCAAGGAAAAAAAACAAACTACAAGTTTCTGACAACTCTTGAAACATCAAACAACATCATTAAACGAGAGAGCAACATTGGCGGCCGTCACATCTGCGTTCTGCTTCTCCACAAGATCTTTAAGTTCCAAGCATTTCTTATTGAATTTCTGAAACTCTTCCTCCATGTGTTGCAGCTGAGCCTTGCCAGTGTACACTTTCGTCTTCTTTTCCCTTACTTCCTCGAGCTTCTCCTTCAACCAATCAATTTTGAATCCAACCTGCGTTAAGTATGAAACCGCAGCCGATGCTTCATCCAAATCATCATCAGATAGTTTCTCAGGCAACTGGCAGAGTGTTTCAATTAGTCCGAGGAGAACATTCATGTATGTCGACTTCATGTGCTGATTATTTGAACGGATTTTTGATGCAAAGTCTGGGTGTTTTTCAAATATACACATCACATATGCTACCTGCCAGTGAAACAAAATAATTAACAAAAAAAACATGTCAAATAAGTTTGTGGAAACTGAATCTTGGTTTTGTCCTGCAAGGTAACAAATTCAAGTTCTCTATTTTTGTTTGTCATCAACATTACAACTCAAGTTATCTATTTTATGTGATTTTCTGATACTCAGCTAATTTTTATCAACACAAGAACTAAAGTGTATTTTCTTACTCATCTTACTTGTGATGTAGAGACTTGAAACCCATTGACGTCGACGGCTTCGTTTCCCACTCGAGTTTCCTTGTGCAAGTCACTAGACCCCGCACCATAATCATCAATCTTTGTTTTTTTCATAGGTTGTGCTGCCTCATGAGATTCTTCTGATGCATCAGATGCATCAAATTCTTCTGATTCATCAGATGCATCAGATTCTTCAGATGCATCAGATCCCCCCATAACTTGAACATCTACCTTCGCAACCATCTTGAGCTCATCATTCACAAGAAATCCATCATCTTTGGAATAAAGTTCGGCAAATGGAATAAATTTTAGAAGTCCTATGAAGGGAACCTGTTGATCAACCCGCCACTTCTTTACTTCTGTAAAATCAAGAATGACAGAACTCATCTAGTCAAAATTAAAAAGAAAAAACACATTTCACAGCACATACACTTCAAGAATATGGTTGTTCAAAGTTCAAACCATGAGCTAATAAAGCGTACCTCGCAGTACAGAGGATTTTTCTGAAATTTGATTTACTACTTTGACTGAAAATTTTGCGTGCTCTCTCCATTTAAGTGGCAGTGATTCATAAGTTACTACTCCCAGAAACAAGCAATCAGTGTGAGTTCCTTTTGGATAAGCAACAAGACGCCTACAGACAAAAATTAACAAACGAATTAGCAAATCTGTGGAGGATAGCACCTAAACAAATCATATGCATGGACAGAAAATAACATTAGAAAACAAAGTTTTTCTAGTACCATTTGTAGCCACCAATCACAAATTCATCAGAGATGATCTTCTCAGATTCCAAAGAGGAGAAATCCTTAATAACCCAAGTGAACTTGTTACCAGCTTCATTCACCATTGAAGAAGACATGCTCCAATGTCTCAATCACACTACCAAAACATGAAACAACTTAAGTTCGAAACAAACACTTGAAACAACTTAAACTAGTTACCTTAGACAAAATGGAAACGTCTGTTTTAATACACACAGAGAAACTAAGGTAATAGGTGAAGAGATTACCCTTCAGAGGAGGATTCAAAAAATAGAGACACAGACACCTAATTCTTACACTGCGAGACTACTTTAAAACATGGAGAGAAGAGAGAGAGAGAATGCAAATCGTTTCTATACGTCGAGAAGGAAAGCGAATCGTCTGAGCATCGCTTTGGGAACATAAACTGAAAGCTAGAGTAACTATTGGTGCAAATTAAAACAATGCATGAGTAAACTGTTAGTAGTATAAATAATTAATAATTTCTGAAAACATCACACTTCACAGAGTATATGCAGTGTTCTAAAATCAGTATTGGCTGCACCTCGATGGGTCATGGCCAATTTTCTTAAAACCCATTTAAGTAGTTCAAATCGTTTTAAACTATTCTAATATCGGTCCAAGTTGGTCTAATTAGATCTAAATTATATAATCTGCCTGTAGTCGTCGCTTTACTGCCTTTACATATACAAAGCGTGTAGTTAAAATCTTATGCAGGAATAACCATTTATTTAGAGACAGATACTTGTGTTTTTCTTGTCACTCAGCTTTCATATTACAAACACAAATGATGGAGGAGATTCTTGTACTGAGAACCCCTTCTCTTTATGTTCTTTTGAATTGGTCCAGACTCTTCTCAAGCCAATCCACCTTAAACCCTGCATTTTTCAAGTATGTCAGCGCAATGTCTGCTTCCACCAGGTCTTCATCGGAGAGATCCTGAAATGATTTTGAAAACATCTCACTAAGACCGAGCAAGAAGTTCATGCATGCTGTCCTCAGATTCTGGTTCTTTGCACGGAACTCTACTGCAATATCTGGATGTCTTTCAAATATCCCTCTCACACATTCCACCTGACAGTAAAAAAAATAAAATAGAAGTCACAAAGTGTTTGAGAGAGCACTCTTTGGAGATATAAATAAGAAGTTTCCACCAATCTTTAGTTTCTTGCCTGTGAAGGAAGAACTTGAAACCCATTGACATCCATGAAAGTCTTCTCAAGCAAATCTTTAGACTCATCTAACATGCCAATAACTTCAAGAGCCTCTATTTCAGCAACAATCTTTAGTTCATCATTCACCAGGAAACCACTATCTTTGTCATGAAGTTTGGCGAAGGGAAGCATTCCTGATAAACCCCATCCTGGAGCATTCTGATCAAACCAAATATTTGTCTCTGTACAATGTTTTACTCCATTAGTTAACCAACAACAATTATAACACTGCATGAACTATGCAGTCCTGTGACATACTGACACTGAGAAGAACTCTTTTGACCAATACGAATCAACTAGTGAGCAGATGCTAGTAAAGAATCACCTCTGTGTATAGAGAGTTCATGTGAAAGGTGGTTTACTATAGTTAGATGAAACTTAACGTATCTTGCCCATCCAGAAGGCAATGATTGACCATCAGTAACGGCGAGAGACACAACCAACGAATCACCACCTTTATATCCCTTGGGATATGTGAAAAGATCCCTGCCAGTACAGGACCAAAGAAATAAGAATCAAACAAAATGAAGTATGGATACTCAAAGTGTATCTAAATCAAACAAAGACTATTAGGTTCACCAATAGAATCCACTGATGAGTACTGGGGCAGAATAAAGCTTGTCAGATGGCAAAGAGGAGAAGTTCTTTATCAACCAAGCGAACTTTTTCTTGTTAGGATTCTCCATTGATGTGGTGTGATAAGTTGAATAGAGAATCGAACGTCAGGTACATGAAGAAGAAGAGACAATAATAGTGTATAAGTACTTAGAAAAAGAGAATATACTTATCTTACAGGTTCAGCGAGGAATCTCAAGTTACGTGAGCAGAGCGGAAGAAACTTAGGTCATCATCACTTGATACTCCACATAAATTATAAATTAACAAAAGGGTCATACATATGAATATTAAAGAGAGAATACTTTAGTTTCTTCTAGCCCTGATCCTTTTTATTCAAGGAAACCTCTACAAGATCATTGAACTTTGATACTTGACTTATATACCCCACACGCCTGATCAGTTTAGTCTTTATAGAGGGGATAAAAAAAAAGTATCATAAAAAGACAAAGATGTATTAAGGAGGATGCATGCATACATTACCAATAACGTACAATAACATGAATAGTTATGAAACCATGGGAGGAAACTAAAAACAGCAGAACACAAAATGTCTAAGAACATCAAAGCATCAAACAACATCATCGAATGACAGAGGAGTTTTGGTCTCCGCCAACTCAGCCTTCAGCTCTGAACACTTTTGCTTCAAGTTTAGTAAAGTTTCCTCTTTCTGCTTATTCACTTTAGCTCGGTCAAGCTTCTTCTCCAACCAAGCCAACTCAAATCCTGAATCTTTAAGATATGTCAGTGCAACATCTGCTTTCACAAGATCCTCACTGGAGAGATCTTGAAGTGATTGGCACAGAGTCTCGATTAAGCATAGAAGGGAGTTCATGCATGCTTTCCTCAGATGTCGGTTCTTTGAACGGAAGTCTACTGCAATGTCTGGATGTCTCTCAAATATACTCCGCACAGAATCTACCTGCAAGTGGAGACAGACAAAAGAAACTCATCTGAGAGATCATTCTTTGGTAACAAGACCCACACACCACCACTAATATAAACTTCTTACCTGTGAAGGAAGAACTTGGAATCCATTGACATCAATGCTTTTCTTTCCTGCTGAAGCTTCCTTGAGCAACACGCTGGAAACTACGCCATTATTTTCCTCTATCTTGCTGTTAGGTATGGTTGCTTTCTCGGGTTTCTTTGGTACATAGTTAATAGCTTCAAAAACATCAACCTCCGCAACAATCTGGATTTTATCATTTACTATGAATCCACCATCTTTGTCATGAAGTTTTGGGAGTATATACCTGTTTACACCACCCCACCCCATTGTCAACGAATCAGACCAATGCGATTCTTCTGTAACATTTCACAACACCGTTAAGACAGATAGATCTAAACCACTGACACAACACACAAAAGTCCATGACAAGGACATGAATACAATGGAATATCTTGGATATGTACTGACAAACTGACAAAGACCAATCAAGAAAATGAATCCACTAGTGAGCGAGTAAGAATCACCTTCAGTTATGGACAGCTTTTCCGAGACTTGATTCACAACAGTTAGGCGATACGTAACAAATCTTCTAAGTTCAGGAGGCAATGATGGATTGTAAGCAATCACCATAAACAAAGACAAGAGGTCAGGTTTATTTTCGTGAGGGGCGATTGAAAGGCGGCTGCAGATGTACATAAAAGAAATTAATTGCGGAAATATAAATGAACAAACGGTGTAATACAAAAAGATATAGTGTCACACGTTTACCAGATGCAGACAGTATCATCAATCTCAAATCTATGATAATGACGAGTCTCAGATATCAAAGAGCAAAAGTTCTTTATCACCCATGTAAACTTGCTCTCCCCTATCTTCGCCATTGATCTGATGACATTCCTCGCAATTAAAAAAAAAACAAGAGTATGACGACAATAAGAGTATCTTAGAACAAAGACTCCCCACTTTAGACTCAAGAGTCATTTCAACTATCTACAACACTCTTATCCAAATTAAAATTAGATTAATCGCTTGAGAAAACGAACAGTGTTCAGTAGATCAAAAGGTACATAGAGGATCAATGGTCAAAGGGCTACTCTTCAGAATCGCGTATATGGAGAGAGCACTAGACCACAGACCCTGCAGCACTGAAAAATAGTTAAGTTTTTGTTCTCAACTTTAAAGAGATAACAGGAATTCAAAAAGTTTATTTTACGTTGGGACTAGTCGTTTCCCCTAGGGAGCATGAACTGAGCAAGACTAACTATTGGTGCATGCTAGTTAAATTAATAGTACCAACGTTTCTTATACCATGTCACGACTAACCATGTAGTATTATTAAATCGTATATAAATACTGATACTCTGCTATATTTCAGTTTCTAAACATTCCAAGACAAAGGGCGGAGGAAATGTGTAAATACGTATCATAACTGGAAACAGAGGACTCTGTTTCTGTGATACAAGCTTTGGCTCAGTCACTATTAGGAATTAGTGAACGTTAAGATGGACTAATATTAAACATATCTAACTATAGACAACTGGGTTAACCATATTCAAGTGTCACTTTATGTTTTCATACGTAAAAGATTTTCTACTTTACAATCAAGATTCATAACCAAGTCACTTTTCAAGCGTAAAAGCTCTTTTAAAATACATGACCAAAATTAACAACTTTCACCATAAGTGCCAAAGACTTTCCAAGAAAGACAGATTAAATTGTCTTATTTTGAAAACAAAAGAAGAGGACACAAACAAATGTGTAACAACTCAAGAGATCAAACAACATCATAGAATGAGAGAGGGGTTCTGGTGGCCGACAACTCTGCCTTCTCCTCCTTCACTAGAGCACCAAGGTCTGAACATTTTTGCTTCAGTTTCAGTAAACTATCATCCATTTCTCGTATCTTAACCAAACTAGACTCTTCTTTCTCCTTCTTTTCTTTTACGTCGTCTAGTATCGACTCCAACCACTCCACTTCAAAGCCAACATCTTTCAAGTATGTCAGAGCAATGTCTGCATCCTCAAGATCTTCACTGGAGAGGTCCTGAAGAGATTGGCATAGCGTTTCGATTAAGTTGAGCAGGAAATTCATATAGGTTTTCCTCAGAAGTTGGTTCTTTGAACGGAACCCTACTGCAATATCTGGATGTCTTTCAAAAATACATATCGCATATTCAACCTGCAAAGCATATGAGAGCATTCTTGGGAGATCTGGAAAAAGATGAAGACAAAGGAAAACGTTTGAACTATTAAGTTATTTTTTTATACCTGTGATGGAAGAACCTGAAACCCATTGACATCGATGTACTCTTGAGTCTGGTTGAGTATATCTAAAGATTCATATGCACCTTCAGATTCTTCTGAGCAATCATATGTGGCGACAACTTGATGAACTTCTACCTCAGCAACAATCATGAGTTCTCCATCTACTTGGAACCCTTCCTTTTCGTCAAGGAGTTTGGTAAGAGGAACATTAGTTGAAGACCCAAAGCTCAATTTCTTCTGATCAAACCAGAGATGCATTTCTGTAGCAACAGATATTCATTCCCAATTAGTTAACCAAGATCGAGCAAAGTATAAAAAAAAATATCCTAGAGAAACATAGAACTCCATAAACATTGTACATAACAGGATAACAAGACCACTGTGCTATGAAGAATTTAACAAAAAAAAAGGTCCATAAACTGAAATATTTATTTAAAACGTTAACTCTTATATATTAATATTAAGAGGATTGCTACAGTAAGAATCACCATTCAGTAATGCAAGTTCTCCAAAATATAGGTTTGCTACAGATAGCCGAAGCTTTACGTATCTTCTCCATCCAGAAGGCAATGATTCAGGATCAGCAACTCCAAGACCCATATACAAAGAATTAACGTTGTCTTCCTTGGGATTGATAAAAAGAAACCTGAAGAAATGTAAGAAGATACGAGTCACTAAAACCATGGATAAACGATGTAGATCAACAAAGACACTGGAGTAGTCTTCTCTTTTTTTTTTACCATTGGCAGTCACCAATCAGGATTGGATCAGAGAAATAGACCTCAGTTTGCAAAGAGAAGTCCTCTATCACCCAAGTGAACTGCTTACCAACTTGCTTGGCCATTTCTGTAATAAAAGATTCCTCAAGAAGAAGAAAACAAAAAAAACATTTAGTGGAGCAACAAAAATAAAAGGAGTTTAGTGTTTATAGGATTACTCTTCAGAGATGAGTCAGAAACTGTACTCCAAAAATACAGCCCAAAGTAGACAAATGTTCAGTTCTGCAGAAGAGGAACATATGCCTCTCATAGGAAGATGGACTGCAACAGATATATATCTACAAAGAGAAAGAATGAATCTCGAGTAATGGGAACGAATGCAAACAGTCTAAGTCCCTCGTGACTTGATACTCTTGCCATTATTACGAATTATTCAATCAAGGAGTGAAAAAACACTTTGATTACGTCGAGGAGGAAAGCAATTCGCTTCGCGGACTCCCAATACGAAGTGACTTACTATTGCCTAGGGAACATTAACTGAGCAAGAGTTACTATTGGTAGCGCATGCGAGGTAATACATACCAGCACGACTAAACCATGTATGATATACGTACACTGAAAATTCAATATCGAGAGCTCCCTCCACTGTGAATTAACAATTGTCTACGTTAGGAACAAGACACGTCTCCAACACAAAATGAGATGTGTCCATCCATAAACATCTGTTTGCACTCTTTACCTTCCACCTACGCAGTATACACACTAGCATCACGTGACACACACGGCACAACATTTTATACATATCAAAGCGTAATGGCTAAAGCCGAATAATAATCAATTTTGAAATAACGTAAGGACAAAAAATGGAGGAGACTTATGTCGATGCGGTTGGTGTGGACACGGCAACCACGGAGACGACGGCGAGCTCAAAGAACAAAAGGAAGTTGAAGGTAATGGTTGCGATAGATGAAAGCAAGAATAGCTTCTATGCGTTGGAATGGGCAGTGGAACATCTCAAAGATGTTATGAGCGCCGAACCCGGAACCGGTCAAGAAGGCGGTTTACTTACGTTGGTTCATGTTAATCCATCTGGTGCAACCGGTGCATAAAAACAACAACGATTCTCATTGTTTTTTTTGTAAACGATTCTCATTGTTTTTATTCACTTTTAATATTTTGAATTATTGAGGGTTTTTTTTTCCGAAAACTCGTAGCTTCGGCGACAGATTCAGTTCCTGAATTAATGAAGAAAGCAGGAATACAGAGCACCAACTTGTTCGCACCTGCATTGGAGTTATGTCGTGCTAAAATGGTTGGTGATCTGAGAACATGTGTATGTTTACATACCTCCATCCACAGAACAATAATATAACATCTTATGTGTTATGTGCTGACATTGGATGAACTGAGAAGACCATTTAGAGTTTTTGGGTTATGTAGGTGAAGACGGAAACGATGATATTGGAAGGAAATCCAAAGGAAATGATCTGCCAAGCGGTCGAGAAAAATCACGTGGATCTTCTTGTTATTCGTAGCCGTGGACTTGGCATGATCAAAAGGTTACAAACTTTTCATTTTTGTCTAAATGGAACAACTTTATGGTCAACATTTTGTTTGATTTGAGGGATAATACATGCTGGGCCTTTCTAGGGAGTGTGAGTGACTACTGTATTCAATATGCGGAGTGCCCAGTTCTCATCGTGCGACCACCTAGAGATACCTCGACTGGGTAAAGTAGTAAGCACTAGGGACACAAAAGCTAGTGAGGACATCAAGTCATGACTACTTTTTATTTTATTCCGTTTTGTATGAACAAAAATAAAAATATGTCATTAAACAATTTGTTTTCATTGTAATTGCAATCACATAGTCAACCAAACCAAAGCCGAACTAATTCATTTTAAGTTTTCTGCAAATAAGTGAGGTAGCATTGCAACAAAAGCGAAACTCAATCCAACCATTCGTTTGTATAGAATCTAAACCGGAAAACCGGTTTGATTATCTGGTTAAACAGGAGCGCTATACAGTTTCTAAATGCAAGTAAAACATGGAATGAGAGACGAACGTTACAGTACACTCCAATGTAATACTTTGCAATTTGGTATGTGTTAGCCCTGCATGTCACCAAGGTAAATGACTTCTTAGTTAGTATTTGACTAAAGTCAAAAAGAGGTGTTAAATACTATAGAACTTTGATTCGGACAAGTTTTACCTGTTGGCTCATTAAGATCTCCACAGCTACGTTTAGATCGTCATCTGCAGCAGCAAGTGCAACCTCCACTTGTGTCTGAATCAAAACCCAGATATTTTAAGACATGCTAATTTCGCTATATGTTATGAAACTACGAATCAAACAAACGTACCCTTTCAAAGCCCATGGCAACGAGTTTCTGGATTTGTTCTTCAGAAGCAGCAACACGACCCTGCGTCTAACAGTCGAATAAGGAAAAAAGCTTCTAGATGCCTTGAAAGGGCTTGGCCTGAGGCGAATATCTAAGCCTAGGAACTAACCTGGGATTGAGGTAGGACTGCTGCATTTGCTATTGGCACCTGCCTGCAAAAGGTTCACCAAAATCAGCTAGGGTCAAAGGAATGATGCATAAGCTGATAAGTCTATATAGAAATCAGATACCTTGTGGTGGGGATTGGCTCTGGCATGCCAGTCACAGTTGCATCAGAAAGGCGGTCTGGAGTGTTATCTTCCAATAGTCTAGCATGGAGGTTTGGGTTTGTTTCTCCAGCTGGAGGGGTTAGATCACGGGCAGTACCGCTAAGAGTTCTACCTCTTCCCGGAAATCTACTATCCTCAGAAGACTGCAATTGAAGTAGTATGGTTAAATCATATATGTGACCGCATTCACCACATCAAAAGGAAGTGGCAGGTAAAGTTAGCATGAACGTACTTGATTAGATGCTTCCCTCTGTGGCAGCCATGAAGACAAGGATCTCCACGCATTTCCTGTAGAGAAACCACTGTTCAAAGAACACTGTCATTACAATGTTATCTAGGCAAGCAGTGTCTTTTTTTTCGTATGGAGTTAGAGGTTGGTTCGCACCTGGATGTCGTGTTTTGTACAGAATAAGTGGGCATGTAACTGGAAGGATTTCCACCAGTGCACATAATGAATTTGGGTCGCCTTACACAGCTAGCCTGGAAAAGACAGAGAATCTGAATGAGTGACGAGAGACATGTTTATTGCAGGTTCGAGAATACTGATGTTCAAAAATACTTACCATCCATGATGCTGACTCAATGTTGGAGAAAAATGAAGAGCCGGGCATCAAGAAATTGAAAAGGCCATAAGAATCTGAAATCCGAAGTGGCTAACAAATTAGCTACCAGAGAAACTCCAGGTTTAGAAACCCAAGGCAATGAAAAGGGTAAAACATCGTACATGCAAATCCAGACAAGATGCCACATAGGTGACCAAGCAGCGAAACATTTGTCATGAGAAGCTGGAATGCAATCAATAAGATCCATGGATATCTGCAAATGGATAGAAATTTTACATCATATGTGCAACAAGGAAAGTAAGTGGACAATTAGCAACCCGACAAGGAAGACAATAAACTTACAGTTTAGCGGGCACGTTGAAGAGACCAAACACACTGCAACAGAGAAAGACAGATATTTGAGATGCCTCGTGAATACAAAGGATGTGCCAAAAGTTTATTTAAATAGGCATACAAAAGTCTTACCTTCTAGAGGTGACTCCACTGAGACTTGTCTCTATGACAATCATTGAGAACAAGATTCCAGAGAATCCAATCGCGCACTCATTCATGAGATGGTCATACTGATAGAAAGGGTTATATCCCGCCAACGATGCTATAAGAAGATGCAATACGGCATTGGTCGTTGCCAGCAAAATAGTCAGGTAAAACAAGCGGACAGATCCCATGATTCTCTCCAGCTCAGATCCCATAGGAACCAAAGCCATCATGTTGAACATAACATGAAGAATGGATCCGTGGAATAAAATGGCCGTGTAAAACCTATAAACTGCAAAACAGATAACGGTATAAAAGGATGAAACAAGAGAAAAACAACCACTATCAACGGAAAAATGTAATGTAATCTTTAGTGACAACAGGAATACAAACAACCTTGAAAATATTTTGTTTAAGAAGATAAGCCTTAATACTATTGAGTAATGAGAACATACCTTGAAACCGCGATAGAATTGCAGAGGGTAAGAAGCAGACTTCGTAGAAAGTGTCGTATCCAGTTAAGAGGCAAATCAGGTAAATGAGCCCGCAAACCACAACCACCGAAGAGGTGAGGAAAGGTATAGCATTCCACCACTGTGAAACTCTTGTTTGAATCCCAGCCTAGAAGAAAATAAGAACCCACAACAAATCACATATAATGCAACACCTTTACTAGTTAATAACTACACATTTGTCCCCATTTCTCCTTAACTAGACATAGAAACCCTGATTTTCTGATTCCAGAAAGACCTCTACTACTAGCTTATTATAACAAAACCTTGGTCTAAACCTCAACTTGGCTAAACATAGAAACTTGATTATAAGTTTCCGAAACTTAAATATGTTAATTAATCTCAGATATCTTTAAATATTCAGACTGATCCTGAGCCACAGTGGTTTATAGTATAGCGATGGTGCTTTCACAGTCACACAGGTGGAGCTCTAATTACTATACCCAGTTTATAGTATAGTGGTGGTGATTACTGTACCCATAAGCTACTGAAACACCCACAAACTTGGCGGATCAATTTACAAACGATTCGGCCACAAAAGCTAAGCTGAATCAAACTACAAACTTAGTTAATTCTACAGTCAGAACAGCTCGGTTCATTAGCAGAGTTTCTCGGGAATCAATCAAACCAAAACCTAGGCGATTTCTACTGAAGATCAATGAAAAATAGTTGAGTGAAAGGGGGAATACGGTAGATCCTACCTCGGTAACAATGTTCGGCCTCATCTTCCAAGTCGCTACGAATTAGTCCCCTTCTCTGCTCGCTGATTGAGTGTATTTGAATTTCGACGACGACCATGGAAGGAAGGAAAGTAATCCCCCTTTAGACTCTTCTCGAGATCTTAACTTCTTCACTCGGTTTATAATTTTGGTTTTCGCTATATTAGCGTACCGGATCGAACCGAATCTTTATTTTATTTTATTTTCACAACTGAAAATGAGAGAGAGAAAGAAAAATTGGAGACTTGGAGATAAAGAGTAAACATGAAAACTCGACCATTTACTAAAGATCTTTTTTGTGAATCACTTCACTTCGTTACAAAGCATTATAACCTTTTTGTAATGCAGTAAAATATCAATAACCCAAAAAAAAAAAAAAAAAAACTTCGGTATCTCAACAACAAGGCAGGCTTTGACCTAAACGGCGGCTGCAACAAGATACAGAACAAAGAAAGCTTCAAGACCAGTTGACTTGATGGAAGACATGAGCCTTCTCCGCCACCACAAACCACTGTGACACCAGAAAACCTGACATGGGCCAAGCCGCTCATCATCATCAGAACTTAACATACGAAGAACAAATACAGAAATGGAAGATTAAGGTCTCTAATCGCTATGCTTTTGGTGATCAGATGGATTATAGCAACAAACTTAACTCCTTACTAAAGAATAGTCTTACAACTTACAAGCAAGTCAACGTAGATGGTAGATGAAAAGATGGACAATCCACAAGTCGCAAACTAGCTGTCTTCTTCTTCTTCCAAGCCCCCTAGTCTGGTACCTGGATCATAACTTATAAACAGTCTAAACTCGTTTCCTAGTTTGCTAGAGTGGTGAGGCTTAAACACGCAAGGACGAACACCCAATAGCTCAGCCGCCCGATCTCTCTGCACATCTCCTGCCCAAAGAGGATATAATAATAATATCAATATCTCTCCAGAAGTGGGCTAGAGAAAGCACAAGTCATTGAATGTTGTAATGTACCTGTGAGAAGAAGTAACAAAGAATCCACTGGACTCGCCAGAAACGAAACCGTTTGAGTAACTCTTTCTAGACATTCCTTACTCTGCCAAGCGTAAGCAAAATCAAAATCACTAATCTGCTTATCAGAAAAGTTAAGAACTCGAAGAGACTTTTTTACCAAGTAGGGAGGATCCGCAACGATTATATGGAAGCAATGTTTAAGATGAGGTGGCAAATCTTCAGGTTCGTTGTAATCATAAAAGGTGAACTCGCTTCCATATCTCTCAAACCTCATATCGTACTCCAGCAACTGCACCTGGAGACTCGGATCCTTCTTCTGACTCATTCACAAAACAACAAAAGAATCGGTTTCAAATACAAATTCAGAGTCTTTCTTTTATCAGAACTGTTGTATTGTATTACCTTGAGATACACGTAAAGAGTAGGGCAAGCGATGCAAGCGACTCTGCAGCCCGAGAATCTACTCGAGAGAGTGACCACTTCTTCGGCTACAGTCTCTGCGGTCTCAGGTTCGTACCAGAACTGGCTTAGTCTCCAGTCCTCCGTGACTAGCTCCACTTTAGCGGAATCATCTTCACCGGTGAGGGAAGAAGGTGGCGGCGTGACTGTGACGGTCTTGTTCTGGTCGGCTAGAAACTCCTGGAGCGCCGCCAAAGCTTGAGAGCTCAATACTAACGGATCGTCGTCTTCTACAACTGTGTCTCGTTGAGACGAAACCTCGCCGTTGGGTTTCCGGAGCTCATCTTCTCCTTCCATTTGAGATTCGGCGTTCGCGATAAAGTCGGAAAGGAGAGGACTTTAACGGACACGGCTCAGTGAGTGTTTTAGGGACTAGGGTTCTTGTTCTGTTCTATACAGAAATTACATCAAAGTCCCCCAATGTTTTAACTATTTCTATAACGACATGCACAATATTCTAGTAGTGTTTATTAGTATAAAACTTAAATTTCAAAAAACATTAATTAATTACTTTTTTTTGCTAAAATTTGAAGAATTGTAGAAAATTTACAGGAGTGTATTCAAGTGAGAATTTTAGGTGATTTATATTAAAACAACAAATTTACTATCATTCAAAATTAATTTTAAAATCTACTATTATTGAACTTGACATTTCCTAAAATATTCTGAAATACACTGTTATTGAAAATATTTTAAGTTATAGAGTTTTAAAATTTTCATGTAATTTTAGAGTATTTGGATGATATTTCTTAGTTTAAAAAAATATAAAGTCAAATCTCATGGTTTTATGTGATATTCTAGAGTAGTAATTTCACATAAATATATGCAACTTACTGAAATCATATAAAACCCCTGTTCTAAACTACGCTAGGCGCTAGTCGGGCGGCGAGTCAGGGCCTAGCGAGTTACCGAAAAATCGAGGAGTACTCGGAGATTACGCGGGGCCTAATTTTAAATACAATTTAATATATTTATAATATGTTTAGTTAATTTTAAACATGATGACACAAGTTCTTATACATAATTTTATAACTTTTTAGATAATTTTTTGAAACGATCTCCTTTCAATTTATCGAACATTTAGATTTGGGCGTGTTTGATACGAGAAAATCCCTAATGTAGTATATATGTGTTTGTTTTGGGTTAGATAACTAATTGTAACTATTTAGTAATCAATAATTATACAAATTTGTTAATAATGAGTAAAAATAATTAATCTTATTTCAAAAAAAAAAAAAAAAAAAACTTAGGCGGTCAACGCGGGATTAGGCGGGAATTAGGCGGTCAACGAGGGAATTAGGCGGTCAAACGCGGGTCAACGCCTGGATTCACCGATTTGGCCCAACTCGCCGCGGCCACCCACCGAATAGCGCCCAGGCGGCCGCCCGGCCGCCTAGGCGGCCGCGTTTTTGAACAGGGTATAAAACCCAATAAAAATCAAATCACATTAAATGTTAAACTGGATACATTCCCTTAGTGATTCATATAAAAAACATGAATTTACTTTGAAAACACACAAAATCAATGTCATATTTTAGTATAAAATCTAAAAATTTATGTAAATTTAATTTTAGTGATTTAAAACAAATTTCATGTAAAAGTGGATTGAAACTCGTACATATGTTTCTTCACATATGAACCAAGATGCTGATTCTTCTACAATTTTTCTGAGTAATTTTAGTTAATTTGTGTGGTTTTATCTTTACAAAAATAGTTAAAGTTGGGGATTTTTGTTATAAAATGTTTTTAGAGGACCAAACTGGAAAGCTAAAGAGTTACGTATACTTCCAAAATATTTCTGATAAACGCCGTCAATTTAACAGGTCGAGTAACAAAACTGCGTCGTTTGTGGTAGACCGGCCAGATTCAAATTAAGAAAAAACAGAGGATCCAACCAAAAGAAAATTACAGTGCGATCGAAAATTCAGTATACATTTAAGTTAACTATTTTCTACACATAAAATAATTGAATAAGGACAATACAAAGGTTGTATCTAAAGAATCTAATCAATAACATAAAATCAAATATTCTTACTTTTACATTAAAATATGCATCAAATATACAAATCTAAAAAGCAAACTTAACTCTATAATTACTTAAATTTTATAGTAAATTACAGAATTTTTCACTGTATAGTTTGTTCTTCAGCTAATCTTTGTGGTTATGATTTAAATTTTAGCTTAATTACGTGTTGATATAAATAATGGTTTTTAGGACATTGATCTTCATTATTCATATCAGAGTGCTCCATTGTTGGCCTATATTAATATTTCATTTTAATGTATAATATTCTAGCTAACTGTTTACAATTATAATCTATCAGATCGATTTTGAACTGTGGATTCAGCTTATTGATTTTACAAATAATATATTTGTAAATCACAACAATATTATCTATATAACATTTTTATAACAAAAAGATCTTAAAATTTCTAAGAATATTCTACTTCTTAAATTAAACTAACCACAAAAATACTAAATCTTAAAATCTTAAAGATCACTTATATCTCATTTTTAGTACAGTTTGCAAAAAACTATAAATACTTGCAAAATATATGATTAAAATTTAAAATGTATACCAATCATGATGTAAAATAAATATATATGTTTATAAAACTGAAAATAACACTCACACAGTTGCGGATCGAGATCTAGTTTATTTTTAAGTTTTTGATTCCAGCTCCAAGACTTTATCACAGTAGCTATCTTTCAAATCACCAGCATCATTTCTGGGATATATATCTCTCAAAGGTGGCAATATTGCAGGCACACATGTCTGCAACAACACATTTCTAAAGAACTTGAATTAAAAAAGACTATATTTTCATAAGTATCTAGATAAAAAACTTTTGGAACCAAAGCTATGTTTGACTTACGTTTAGATTTTTCCATGAGAAGAACAATTTATCTTACCTGCAGATGGAATATGACTAACAAAAAGAGAGAGTAAGAGCTGAAAGTTCCATCCTTCGAGCTGTTTAGCCCAGTTCTTCACCTATAAAATATAGAACACACGGAGATAAATAGATATGTATTGAATCAATAAAACCTTTTGAAACAAACACTTGAAACAAACACACACAGAGTCAGAGAGGCGTCGTGAATAATCGACTCCATTCGTTAGATACAGAGTTAGAGAGAGAGAGAGAGAGAGAGAGAGAGAGAGAGAGAGAGAGAGAGAGAGAGAGAGAGAGAGAGAGAGAGAGAGAGAGAGAGAGAGAGAGAGAGAGAGAGAGAGAGAGAGAGAGAGAGAGAGGGAGAGGGAGAGAGGGAGAGAGGGAGAGGGAGAGGGAGAGAGAGAGAGAGAGAGAGAGAGAGAGAGAGAGAGAGAGAGAGAGAGAGAGAGAGAGAGAGAGAGAGAGAGAGAGAGAGAGAGAGAGAGAGAGAGAGAGAGAGAGAGAGAGAGAGAGAGAGAGAGAGAGAGAGAGAGAGAGAGAGAGAGAGAGAGAGAGAGAGAGAGAGAGAGAGAGAGAGAGAGAGAGAGAGAGAGAGAGAGAGAGAGAGAGAGAGAGAGAGAGAGAGAGAGAGAGAGAGAGAGAGAGAGAGAGAGAGAGAGAGAGAGAGATAGATAGAGAGAGAGAGAGAGAGAGAGAGAGAGAGAGAGAGAGACTACACACACCTTTGGATCATCTTCATCCCCGTCATCCATCATAAACTTCTTGGCAAATACATCCACGGCTTCTTTGTCCTTTATCCTCAACTGCTCCAGTCTCGCAATTCTGATTTCGAGAGATTTCATTTTCTCGGAAAATATTAGAGGGGAGGTGGGAAAAAAGATTTTGTATTTTATAGCTTCCTACTCAAGTAAATATGAAAAATAAATCCAACTCAAGCTCAAGCTTTTATGTATCATAAAAACACCTTTATTCAAAAAGGTCAAGCAAGGCAGAGAAAAAAAAATAAGCAGGCTATGGTGGACAAGTGACCAGTGCTTGGGATTAGCCAATTAAGCAGGCTTCCCAAAATTTTCATACTCTTTTTTCTTCTCTTCTATATTCCCAAGAGAGCACATGTATAACTCATCTAGGTGAGTCTCTGTTTTTGTTTTCAGGCTAGACAAGTAGTGTTTTCCGATTTTGATCTTGTTCTTGGTTTCTTCTAACAAATTCGTTTGTTGGTTTGAAATCCAATTTGTTCTTGTTGACAATCTTTCTTGGTGAAATACAATCTCTCTTTATATCCTCTGAGAAGTTTATGTTTTCATAGATCCAACTCAACTTCATTGCTTAAGATAAAATGTAGTATCATTCACTGATTTGTGTGAATCAATAAGGATACAAAGTCTATAACAAATGAATTGAACAACTCTGCTACTCATCTTCTGAATCTTCTTCAAGTTCACTTCCTTCAACAATCTCCTCTTCTTCAGAACCTTCTTCGTCAGGGCCCTCATCGTCTACTTTATCAAGCAAAAGTTCCTCCTTAGAGACCATGCCTAACCCTCTAGCCCGGTAAAGAAACCCTGTTCTCATCACACGATATAACTTTATCTCTAAGACGAGTGATTATATGAATATTATCATAAAAATATGCCTCTTATGATTTTTTGGCAGATACATGATGAAGCCAAAAAGTTCTCATATCAAACTGGTGTAAAAATTGTTGTTGCTTATAATTAATAGTCATAGCTGGGGCGATTAATTATAGTTGTTAAAAAACACACACAATGTCAGAGACAGAAAAAGAAAAAACATGAACATATAAATTTAGTGGTTGCGGGCGACGTATTCAAGAGCCAGTTGGCGCGGACTCTTCCCGGAAAGCAGCTCCTTCATCGTTGGAGGTAAAAGCTTGACAGTTACTCTCCAGCCTCCCAATCCTCCCACGTTAGTGCCATTGAGTGCCAGAGCCTTTTCTGCTGCACCTTCTCCACGGAGAGTAACAACAGTACATCTATAATCATAAACAAAACACTTTGTTAGTAAGGAAAAATAGCTAACTTGAACAAATACAAGAAAAGACACAATTACTTGTGGGTAATTGCATTGGTTAAAGGATGTCTGGACACTTTAACGTACTCCACCACTCCACAGGATCCAAAGTGTTCCACCAGTGAGCTGTCGAGATCATAAGGATGAAGAGAAAGGTCATATCCCTCAACGCTAATCTGTTTATAATAATATTTTATTAAAAACAAAAATACTTAAATGTAAATGATTATTTTATAAATAAAAAAATTCAACTTCATTCGGGAGTAATGAGTTTTACTCTATATTTGGAGTAATCATGTCTATTACTCCATTTTGGAGTCGGTTTTGGAGTGGGGTTGAAGATGATTTTACTGTAAAATGGAGTTTGGAGTATGTTTTAGAGTGGAGTTGGAGATGCTCTAAGGATGAAGGAAAAAGTCATATCCCTCAACGCTAATCTGAACCTTGTTTTTGACAAACGAGTAATGACATTCGATGAAATCCACCAAGTCAACACAGTCAGGCATCTCAGAGACGAGGGTACTAGTAGTTGAGGTACAATCAGGAGGAGCAATTTCTGTAGACACATGGATGAAGGGTTCCTTGCTGCTTTTCAGAGTCTCATTGACATGGTCCAATGCACAGTAAGCAATGGTGGGAATTCCAACTTCTTTAGAATTGACGTTAATAAGGAGCAGCAGTGGACCAACCAACCACATCCTCCATAGCATTAATGCTCTTGAACCTAACTAGCATTGACTCGTGGTGGGTCTGATAAAAAAACCACCAATGTTCATCCTCCTCGAAGGGCACTGCGTAGCTGTTGGTGACACTAACGATTCCACGGGAGCTACTGCCGAGAAGAACACCGACAACACAGCTTTCCCGAGTCCTTAGCGACGCGGTTGTAATTGTTGACGATATTACGCAAGACGAGTGGATGAACGACAGCCTTCTCCATCTTCTCGACAGACAGATTTCTCTGGGGAACTTCCATCTGGTTTTTTTCAGGACGGCGCTTCAACTCCTCTTTTTCTATTTATATAGTTAATCCCTATTTCTATTTGAGTGGTTTCCTCTTCAATGATATAAACCTTATTTTCCTTTTTAACCTTCTTTTCTTCATGTGATTAATCTATCTTATTAAAGTTGAAGTACAATTTCGGTGTGTTTGGATACTTGGATAAGAGTATTAAAAAAATTTGGTGTGTTTGGTTACTTGGATAGCATTTATAAAGAATAAGTTTGTTTGGAAACTTGGATTGTAGTTAAAAAAATTGTTTGGAAACTTGGATTGTAGTTAAAAAAATTGTTTGGAAACTTGGATTGTATTTTTTATTAAAAAAATATCTCTATCCAAATAAAATCAGCAAATCTATTTAAACTTCCTACATTTTAGGAAACCACTAATTGATCATATATGTTTTCGTGATACACAATATTTTTCCCCTAGATTTTTAAATTAAATAAATATCATTCGAATATTATAAATATCGTAGGAGATTCGAGTTGGATCATTTTCGGTACGGGTTGGTTTGTAGCAACCTAAAAATATATCAATAAACTTTCATTTTAAATATGGCAGTAATAAATAATTTATATATTAAACTGAATTAATATATAAATATGTTATATTGCTATGTAAATAATTGTTTATAGATTCTTTAGTTGACTAATTTTTAATATAGCTTATATTAAAAGAAATTTATTTTAAAAAATTATATGAGCTGAAGAAAAAACAATATAAAAGTACTGTACATTTGAATTCAAAATCATTTCTTTTAACAACAATTAGACAAATATGTTGAATTGTATACAAATTACAATGTAAATATTTAATTAATATAGAAATATGTCACATTGTTTAAACAAAATATCAATGTGAAAGTATTGTACAGTTATATTCTAAAATCATTTATTTTAATAATAAGCCAAATAAATATATTGATTGAAAAGAGAATAAAATAAAGTCAGAGAAACACATAGTTTACCAGAGGTACTCTAATATGTCGAATTTATTATAAAAAAAAGTTTTAATAAGATAAATACATTCAGTAATTACAAACAAATAATATTTTTCATAAAAGTGAAAAATAATACCCGCGCTTCGGAAGCGCGGGTCAAAATCTAGTTCGGATTATGATTATTCATCATGACACCTTTTATGTGTTCAATTGTTTATTTAATAAGGGCTTATAATGGGCTTCTTGATAGGCACGGCACTAAGGAGTAATTAGGGTTTTGCTCACTAGTGAGTATTCGGTTACATTAACTTGTGACAACAGTTTCTATTGTCTTGCAATGTAAAATCTTAAAGGCCAGTGTTTATCACTGACCACCAGTCTCCAATGTTGTGGCTTTAAAGAACATCCTAATATTCGCCATGTTTGTATCTTTTCTTTTGTCAGCCGCCATGTTTGTATCAAAACATTGTAAAAGCAGAAACTGAAGGAAAGAATAACATGAAATTAAGCCAAAATAATATCTCACAGGAAATAGATTCGGATGCAGAAGATACTGAATAATTTCAGCCAAAACACAAATATTCATAAGGTTTTTTTTTTTTATAGTTCATTGACCTCATTGCCTATATTACACTATTCCAAGGGAGAAGGCTAAAGCGATTTTAAGGAGATGCAACCTCGAACAAAATGCATTGCCAAAATGGAATAAGCAGAGACCTTCAAAAACCAGCAACCGGATTTTGCATCTGAGAGGAGGTGACCTTTGTTTAAAGGAAGTAGTCAGGTGTCCTTCGGGTCACATCTGGTTCTCCTCTCCTTGGGGCTGGTTCAAACTGTTTCACAATTTAAACTTGGTGAGTCTTTTCTTCTTTTGCAGAAATAGAAAATGAACATAGTTTGGCGAGATACCTGAATGAAGGTGTGGTTCCTGCAGTCATCGACCTCAAGAATAGAGGCCATGTTTCCACAGCGATAGCAATAGTTTGGTGCACTGAAGATAGTAACCACCTTTTGCTCCTGTCAATAGAAATATATATTTGTAACATCGTGAGCAAAGATTCTCAGGTTTGGCTAGGGATAAAAGTTTTTACGTGTGCCCAGTTGTATCCATCCATAACCAGCTGATGCGCTCGAGCGATAAGTTTTAAGCTGTTGCTGTGGTTGAATTGTTCGGAAATGTCCTATGGAAACAGAAAGAGAAAGTCAATTACACACTTATCTGGAACAGAGAAAGAAAAATGAGATCCAGGGCAGCTTCTGAAACTGAGTGCTATGTGATTCAATACAATACCTGACCAAATGTATATCCGGCACCACGAGGAGAGATTCCCCAGCCACATCTGTCATCAGGATCAGACCATAGTAAGTCACACATGGGTCCTTCATGTGGAACTTCTTGAACTCGGTCAAAGTTCCTAATGTTGTCAAGGGTCTCAATAGACGGTGACAATCCACCGTGCAGGCAGAATATTTCCGACTCCACCTACAAGCAAGACATATGACATGCGATGGATATCTGTTGGAACTAAAACTCTTATAAAAACCGTCCACTCTTGGCTCTCGAAAGTGTGTAACTAGCAAATGCAATTTGTTTCAAATTCTCAGCATTGCAGAATAGAAACCATCTCAAACTGAAGTAACACTTGCCAACCAAATACACTAAAACATAATGTATCAAATACTGAGAGCGCCAAAAATGAGAATGTGTCATCTATCGAACACTGAGACCAGTGAAACGAACAAAATGGTTCATCTATATTATGAGCATAAACAAAAAGGTTTTGATGTACAAAGTACTAACCAAAGCTGTCAGTGGGAAATAGTCAAAGAGGTCTGTAAATATCTTCCAAACATTGGCATTGCCATACCTGAAAGTACAAGGAAACTTTGTTAAGCAAATTGCAAACGAAATAACTCAATAGCTACAAGTGTAGGAGAGTCACATGTCTTTGATTAGCACTAACACAGCTAAGGTATGAAACATTATCACTGAGAACAGTCAAATTATCATTCCCCAAGATTAATACAAATTAGTCAGGACTTGAAAAAAGAGAAAGAAAGAAAAACTAACATTCTTCCATGAAAAGACATGAGCAAAGAAGCATTAACAACAGGAAGCAAAGGGACATGCATACTATTAGTGAAAAAGAAGTAATATGACATGAGCAAAGCAGAGTTAGCAGAAAGATAGGGATGCTGAAGACTCACTTTCGCAGGCATTCATCATAAAATCCATAAACCTGAGTGATCTGCCAGATTGAAAAAGGGTAATAAACCATGAGTCAGATAAAAAGTTGGAGGACAGAAAAGCACAGCAAACCAAATATAGGACAACCTTAACCGACATGTAAATGTATGTAGCATAGACATAACTAAATAAATTGTATTAAAGGAAGGGTCTCCTCTAAGATTTCAACGACAGAAGACAGTAAAGAATATGTCAATACAGTAAACCTCAGAGAGTGAATGTAATGTACAAGTAGAGAGACAAAAGTTAGTCTACCTGACGACTTTCATGGTTTCCTCTAAGAATAGTGATTCGCTGAGGATACCGTACTTTCAAGCCAACTAACAGCTGGAAATGGAAATAAAAATGAAAGAAGAGTATCAACATCGTAAATCTAATAAACATACATAAACGTTAGGAAGCGAGAATATCCAGTATACACACATGGGAATTGATATAACAAGAGGGATATCAGATCGTTATTATTACTGAAACAAAACAGGAAATCTGCGGATGGTATAAACTCAGTACCGTAACAGTTTCGACAGAATAGTATCCACGGTCGACATAATCTCCCATAAATAAATAATTAGTATCAGGGCACTGCAAAAGAGAGTAAGTTGAACATTCATCAGACAACAAACAATAGAACCAGGAAAAAAATAATAACTAAACAATAGTTTTAAATATATATATATATATCCTTTAAGAAATCTGATTATTCGGTAAGCATCCGTTCAAAATTTGTTTTTTCGCAGACAGAAGTAATCATTGCTTGAAAAGATGGATGCTGGATATAAACACGAATTCCATATTTCATTATGCATCTAAGTAGATCATACCATTCCTCCAATACGGAAAAGCTCAGCAAGATCATGGAATTGTCCATGAATATCACCACAGATTGTCACTGGGCTTTTGACAGGCTGCATTCAGGTCAGGTAATGCATAAAAATTAATTCTAAGGTAAACAAAGCAAAGTGAATAAATGCTTATAATGAATTCAGGCTGGTTACACAATTCTACCACATGGGGAACCAAGAGATGCAAGATCAAGGAACAAACCTGAACATTGCTTTCATCCATCAAGATCTCCTTAGCTTTCTCGCATAAGGCTCTAACCTAAACAAACCAAAACAACACTTGCAGGTGATAAGTCCATCCTTGACCTCCTTTACTCACTAAAGAGACACATGTGTGAAAGTAATAATCAATATCAAAAACATAACAAATGAGAGAGTAGAAGAAGAGCTCAAGGCAGGGTCTTTTAATCAAACTCGAAACCTCTCTCTCTTAAACTCTAATGGAAAACTACTTTCATTGTTTTTCCCTCTAATTGTAAATCAAAGTAACGCATCTAACTGATTGATCGATCGCCTATTTAAAAAAAAAGTGATATTTTAGGATGTGGGTAAAGACGCAAGTAATCAATCACCTATTCAGAAACTGAAATGATCACCCGTGAGATATATTAATACACATACGTCTAGACCACTACCTATCCTAGAAAGGTCTTCTAGACAAATCAGACATCTCACACATAAGAAAAGGATCAACCTTTCATTTGACAACAAAAAAAAAAAATTTGAGATCCAATCATCGACAGTGTACGGATCCAATTTAAACAATAAAAAGGGCTACATAAATCTGAATTGGAAGAGAATCGGAGGGACCTGTTGCTCGGAGAGAGGCTTGCACTGCATAAGCTGAGAGATCTGCTCATCCAGATCCACAGTTGCGTCCTTCGGAGCCGCCGAACCCATTACCGCGTCTTCTGATCAGATCGGGAAAACAGAACAAGGCTTTGGATTCGATTCCTGTCTCTCTCTCTCTCTCTCTCTCTCTGGCAGAGTGAGAGGCAATCGAAATGAGAGGGGCGCGTGAGGCGAGTGGCGAGTTTGTAGTAGCTTTCGAGCCTTGTTGCGAATTTACCATAATACCCTTAATGTTTAGAAACAAATCTGTTAATTGATTTTTTTCCTATATCTATAGTGGGCTTTCTTGATTAAAGAAAACATTTGTGGGTCATTGTGTGAAGATATAAGAAAAGAGGGGAAAAACATGTAAATATATCGCATTGTGTTGTGTCCGATCTAAAACCAAGGGTTTTATTATCTCTCTCTCTCTCCCGAGCTTCGCCGTTGGGTTAACGACTACCGTTGAATTCATATCTTCCTCTCCTTTCTGATTCCGATTCGATTCGATTCTCTCTCCCGATTTTTTAGGTTACCACTCTCTCTCTCTCTCGATCTCGATTTATCAGATTGGCTAGATTTGGTTCTCTTCTAATTTCGTCGTCTGCTATAGATTTGATATAGGTTTCCTGTTTCCCTTTCTAGCTCATCTGCTAACTTAAGACCTTATGTATTTTGAGTTTTTTGCCAGGTTCGCGGATAAGCAAAGACACAAAGTTACTCTCTCTTTCGTTGTTTCTGCTTGGAAAGTTTCAAACTTTTTTTCTAGATTTTTTAGGGACATTCAGTTATGAGTACATCATGGGCAGACGTGGCTGATTCAGACAACGCCGCCGCTTCCAGGGCGAAACCTGCTTACGTTCCCCCTCATCTTAGGAACAGACAACCAGAGCCTGCTGCTCCTTTGCCAGGAAATGACCGTGGAGGATACGGTGGTCAACCGTCTCGCTGGGCTCCTGGTGGTGGTGGTGGAGGTGGAGGTGGTTACAGGGCTGATGCAGGGCGTACCGGCTATGGTTACGGTGGTGGACGAGGAAGTACTGGTGGTGGTTGGAACAACAGAGGTGGAGGAGGAGGATGGGACCGTGAAGTGAATCCTTTCGGAGATGATGTTGATGTGGAGCCAGCCTTTACAGAACAGGAGAACACCGGCATTAACTTTGACGCCTATGAGGATATTCCTATTGAGACCAGCGGCGGAGACGTGCCTCCTCCTGTTAACACTTTCGCGGAGATTGATCTTGGGGAGGCGTTGAATCTCAACATCCGGAGGTGCAAGTACGTGAGGCCAACGCCCGTGCAGCGTCACGCTATTCCGATACTGCTTGCTCAGAGGGATTTGATGGCGTGTGCTCAGACGGGGTCTGGGAAGACGGCTGCTTTTTGCTTTCCGATCATTAGTGGAATCCTGAGGGATCAGAATCCGCAGAGGCCTCGTGGTTCGCGGACGGTTTACCCTCTTGCTGTCATCCTCTCACCAACAAGGGAGCTGGCAAGCCAGGTAATGTTGAGAGCATCTAGAAAAACATTATTTGTATAATATATGCTCACGTTTCTCATTCTGTGTTTCTTTTTTGGCAGATACATGATGAAGCCAAAAAATTCTCGTACCAAACTGGTGTGAAGGTTGTTGTTGCTTATGGTGGAACACCTATTAACCAGCAGGTAATTATCATACACAGTTTTTTTTTTCTTCTTCTGCTTTTGTCTTTGGTTATTGCTTCACGCTTTAGACCGTTGCTGTCTATTTTATAGCACACTTATTGACTTGGGTTCTACTTGCTCTGTTCTTCCTTATGCAAGTCTCATGCTAGTTGAATATATGTTTTGATTTTTATGTCAGCAATGCATCCTAAATCTTGCAAACTAAAAATGAATCTTCTAAACTTTTCTTTTATGCTAGTTAACATTTGCCATTTCGCTTGTATCATCCTTGTGTAATAAGCAGTAGCATTGGAGCTAAATCTCGGTTTCAGGTGTTACGCTATTATTTTTGGAAGAGTCGTTTTGTTTATCTCGTCTTTTATTGTTTGTACAGCTCAGGGAACTCGAGAGAGGAGTTGACATCCTTGTGGCAACTCCTGGCCGGTTAAATGATTTGCTAGAGAGAGCTAGAGTCTCAATGCAGATGATTAAGTTTTTAGCCCTTGATGAGGCGGACAGGATGCTGGACATGGGGTTTGAACCACAAATTAGAAAGATTGTTGAAGAGATGGACATGCCTCCACGTGGGATGAGACAAACAATGTTGTTTAGTGCAACGTTTCCTAGGGAGATCCAGGTTGGCTTCACATAATATTCAGCACAAGAAGGTTTTGTTTCCTTATGTTTATACTAATACCTGCATATGTGTTTCTTGTACAGAGACTCGCAGCTGATTTTCTGGCAAACTATATATTTTTGGCTGTGGGAAGGGTGGGTTCAAGCACTGACTTAATTACCCAAAGGGTTGAGTTCGTCCACGAGTCTGACAAGAAAAGTCATCTCATGGATCTGCTACACGCCCAGAGAGATACTGGCAACCATGACAAGGTAATGCGAAAGTTACCATCTGTTTACTTAGCCATCTGACTAACACTGGCTTTACTGTTCTTTTCATATACAGCAATCATTGACATTGGTGTTTGTGGAGACGAAGAGGGGAGCCGACTCATTGGAAAATTGGTTGTGCATGAATGACTTTCCAGCAACCACCATTCACGGTGACAGAACACAACAGGTTCGTTGATTGAATTATAAGGCTTTTTGTTATCTGTTTGACTAAATCTGACTATTTGTTTATGTTTATTATGCATTGAAGGAAAGAGAAGTGGCACTGAAGTCATTCAAAAGTGGGAGGACACCCATTCTGGTTGCAACAGACGTGGCAGCACGTGGTCTTGACATTCCTCACGTGGCTCATGTGGTGAACTTCGATCTACCAAATGACATTGATGACTATGTTCATCGCATCGGAAGAACAGGACGTGCAGGCAAATCAGGCGTAGCAACTGCTTTCTTTAATGAGAAAAATGCACAACTGGCTAGGCAGCTAGCTGAGCTGATGCAAGAAGCTAATCAAGAGGTGCCTGAGTGGCTCACGCGATACGCTTCACGTGCTTCATTTGGTGGGGGTAAGAAACGGTCTGGTGGTCGGTTTGGTGGCCGTGACTTCAGAAGGGAAGGCTCTTATGGCGGTAGGGGAGGAGGTAGCGGTGGCAATGACTACTATGGAGGAGGAGGAGGAGGAGGTGGAGGCTATGGTGGTGGCGGATACGGTGGCGGTGGGTACGGTGGTGCTCCAAGTGGTGGCTATGGTGGACAAGTGACCAGTGCTTGGGATTAGCCAATTAAAAAGGCTTCCCAAATTTTCATCTTTTTTAACTTTTGACTCTTTTATTTCTTCTCTTCTATATTCCCAAGAGAGCACATGTATTACTCATCTAGGTGAGTTTCTGTTTTTTGTTTTCAGGCTATAGACAGTAGTGTTTTTCCGATTTTGATCTTGTTCTTGGTTTCTTCTAACAAATTCATTTGTTGGTTTGAAATCTACTTTGTTCTTGTTGACAATCTTTCTTGGTGAAATACAATCTCTCTTTATATCCTTTGAGAAGCTTATGCTTACATAAGACTAAATCAAACTCAACTCCATTGCTTAAGATAAAATGTAGGTTGCTGTGTGCAAATAAGGATACAAGTCTATAACGTATGAGTTGAACAACTACTGCTACTCATCTTCTGAATCTTCTTCAAGTTCACTTCCTTCCACAATCTCTTCTTCTTCAGAACCTTCTTCCTCATGGCCCTCATCATCGTCTACCTTATCAAGCAAAAGTTCCTCCTTAGAGACCATGCCTAACCCTCTAGCCCGGTAAAGAAACCCTGTTCTCATCACATGATAGAACTTATCTCTGAGACGAGTGAGAGGATGCGGATCCACCAGCTTTCCACGACGATACCCTTCTTTGAGAATCACAGTCGTTGTCTTACACTTCAATGAGAGGTAGAAGATCCCAGGGTACCGCGTGAAGAGACGAGTGAACTTATGAGGAATGTTGAGCTCAGCTCTCATGCTTCTCAAGTAGTTCCTCTTGGTTTTCTTGTGGATAGTCAAGCTCAAGAGCTCGTGCAGTACTCCCACAGCTCGTTTCTCCATGAGATCGCTTTCAGGGTCAATGTTACTCGCGTCGTCGTAAGGAGATATGTAAGGAAGCTTCTGAAACTCATCCATCCACGCCTTGACCTTCTTCTGAGCTCCATACCCTCTAGGAAAGCTCATAGGGAAAGTCAACGCGGACTGGCCTCTCTTGAACTCGCGGTAAAGACCATCCTCCCCTGAAACAGCATCTCTCTCGTTTCGCTTCTGCAGAGCCGAGAACGCGAACTCGTCACGCCAAGTCACAAGCTTTAGACAAGGGTTCCCATTAGCGGCCTTGACGAAGCAGAAGTGATCAGGGTATCTCATGACCAGCGTCTTCTCGTAGTTGTCAGGTAACCCGAGATCGAACTTGAGAGAGTGGAGTGATCTGAGAGAGACGGTTCTCGTTCTCATCATCATCAGAAGTCTACATAGCCTCTCCACTGTATCACTCTCGTGGCTTTGATGAATGATCTCTTCCTGTGAGTCGAGCATTAGTGCTGTCTCCGTTAGCTTGAAACAGGGCAAGCTCGCGTAACGAGCATGAGGAAACTCGTGAAACAGAGTCGGATACCTACAAAAACAGAGTAAGATACATTCAAAAACAGGGTAGGATACCTTCAAAAACAGAGGCTAATACCTTCAAAACAGAGTAAGATACATACAAAAACAGAGTAAGATACCTTCAAAACTGAGTCTATTACCTTTAAAAACAGAGCATCTATAAAACTCCATAAAGATTCAATTTTTTTTATCAACCAGAAGAGATTTAAAAGAGGAGAAGGTGATTGATACCTGCGTAAGAAGCGAAGAACGGGGACGGTGAGACCGAGGAGTTTCTGCCAATCAGCGACTGATTTGGCGGTGAGGAAACCGGTGGGAGAACGTTTAATGGCGTCTTTGAGAATGCAAGCTGCTTTGAGATCGGTCTCGGTGTCAATGATGTGATCTAGGTTCTTGTTCTTCACCCATTTCAATCTCACCTTCGCCATTGATCCCATTCCTCGCCATTGTTGATGATGATGAAACAGCTTGCTCACTGAAAAGAGGAAGCTTTTGGATTTGGCGAACATCTTTATTCGAACGTTTCGAGTATCAGATGGTGCCAATGCGAAAATGGGTTTAGGGTTTATCTCGGAGTTTGCTTATGTAACTGGAAGGACAGTGAGATGCGAGGGGATAGTATAGCAGACAAGGTGTTCGACGAAACTACTGAACTTCTAAGTTCCAAGTTTAGTATAGGCCCACATGCTATAGAGTAAACGTAAGCCTTTGAAGTTTTTTAACTAGTGCTGCCCATTCGGTAGGAACCGAAGCGAACCGACCACCTAACCGAAATTTTTGGTTTAAATCCAGTTGAAAGATTGATAAATTTTTTAAATACAATCGGTTTTTCTGTTCTGTCTTGCAATCAAAAACCGATCAGTTTAGACCCATAACAACCAAACTACTCCAATAAACCCAAATAACAAAAACATAAATAAATCATTTGACATCCGATTTTTTGGTTTTCTACTAAATTAACTGGATAAACAGATATATACATCGGTTTTGTTTAATTGAAATAAATACCAACACCTACAGCTGAACCGAAAAGGTGAAAACCCCGTGTTAAACCGGACCAAAATTAAGCTCGGTTTATTTTGATGACTTTCTTTTCAAAATCGAAAAAGTCGAACCGATGCGAAAGAAAGAAAAACCGTTTAACCGGATGCGCAGCTCTACTTTAAAGTTTTTAAGTGGCTGGGCTAATTCTTTTTACAGACAGAACCTAAAACAAGTTGCGACTTTTGTCGGCCGTGAAAGCAAATTTGCAGAAAACACAATCAAGTTCCAGCGCGTCGAGACACGACTCGCTCTAAAGATTAGACTCTAGTCTCGAGGGCTGTTTGGTAGAAAAGTGGGCTGAACTTGGGTTGGAGAACCATGGAATCGAATAAAGTGTTGGAAGAGGAAGAAGAAGAGATGTGGAGGAGAGAGATAGTAACAAGCGTGATGAGGATAGTGAGCACGAGGTTGCCACAGAAAGATTTGGTTTCTCTCCTTCTCGTTAGCCCTTGGCTCTATCGCACCCTCGTATCTTACCCTTCCATCTGGCTGGTAAACAATATCAGTCAGGTCTTTTCAACTTTCGAAGTTGTGACTACATTATATACAAGTGTTTTGATTTTGCTTCTCTTTTTTCAGAACATTGATTTGCGTGAGAAGACCAATGCAGGGGACAGGCTTTTAGCTGCTCTGTCCTTGGTTAGTTAAAACCCACTAAAAGTTTGATACTTTATATTGTGAGTGTTTGGAATGTTCACCTGTGGTTTGAATTATTTGGCAGCAAAGATATCGTCAAGTGAAGCATATCAATCTTGAATTTTCCCAGGGTGTTGACGACACTCATCTTCAACTTGTGCAAAGCCAGGTAACATATTGGAACTTTATAATTTCTCGATATTTGAAATTTTCACAATGTTGTATTTTTGGTGCTGTATGAACATTTTAGTGTCATGATGCGCTTTCAAGCTTAGAATGCTTGAATCTGAATGGGTGCCAAAAGATATCAGACAGTGGAATCGAAGCTATAACAAGCGTATGTCCCAAGCTAAAAATTATCTCTATCTACTGGAACGTGAGGTAATATTATGTCTGGCTCAGTTTTGTCACACCTCTTGATTTTTTACCTCATCAGAGGAGGCTAATTCTAGGGGTTTATTCCACAGGGTGACTGATGATTGTATTAGACATCTAGTCAAGAATTGCAGAAACATCATTGATTTGAACATAAGTGGCTGCAAGGTATCCTAATCTATGTATTCTTGGAGTTTTATTTGTGATGAGTAGCTGTGCTTATGGCAATGTTCTACACACATAAGTACCTGATTGTAGTATGTGTACTAATTGCTGCAGAGCATAACGGACAAAGGTATGGAACTAGTAGCTGAAAGTTATCAAGACTTAGAGTCACTGAACATCACTAGGTAAATAAAATGTTAGCTTAACCCTTTGGTTATTTATTTGTGTTGGATAATCCATAACATTGTTGGACAATGTCATTTTTCATTACCTGATTGTTTATAAAAGATGGAAGTGTGATTTGTCAGTTATTTAAATACTTCTGGTGTTTGATCTTGTTGTTTATGATGTCGTCAGGTGTGTTAAGATCACAGATGATGGATTACTTCAAGTGCTACACAAGTGTTCCTCTCTGCAGACCTTAAACCTCTATGCGCTTTCAGGGTACATAAGAAGCATAGTTCCATTATATTGAAAATCTAGCTGATCTAAGTTCTGGAACTTATATTGCAATTTCTTGCAGCTTCACAGACAAAGCTTACAAGAAGATATCTCTTTTGGCTGACCTAAGGTTCTTAGATCTTTGTGGTGCTCAGGTATTAATTATGATTTTTCTTATCTTCAATATAACATGTAACTAAGAGTGCGACTTTGGTTGTCAGAATTTATCTGATGAAGGGCTGGGTCATATAGCTAAGTGCAACAAGCTAGAGTCTCTCAACTTGACATGGTAAGCTAAGTCTCCCCTAATGAGCAAAAAAATCTGCTGTCTTCATTCCAAATGCTATAAGGCAAATGCTTATTAAACATGGCAGGTGTGTGCGTATCACAGATGCAGGTGTGATCACCATTGCTAATAGTTGTACCTCCCTCGAATTTCTCAGGTACTTAAAATCCAATTCTAGAACTCTTTGCTTCATTTTGTTTTATGATTCTTTTTTGCTGACGTTATTCAATGAAAACAAAAAAAATCAAAAACAAAATTGCAGCTTGTTTGGAATAGTTGGGGTGACTGATAAATGTCTGGAGGCTCTCTCGCAGACCTGCTCTGCTACACTCACCACTCTTGATGTCAATGGCTGCATCGGCATTAAGGTGTGTACTATGAAGATTTTTCAATATTTCTTTTTTTTCCATCCTCATATACTACAGTTCTACTTTGTGGTGCTGCTCGAGGCTAACATTTTATCTCTACCTAATGTAAACCGCATGATTTTATTATGCAGAGACGAAGCCGTGAAGAATTGCTTCAGATGTTCCCTCGTCTGACATGCTTCAAAGTACACAGCTAATTTGCTTTTAGCTCCAGGACTCTCAACAATATCTAGCCTCGCGCCAAAGGCAAGTGGCTCCATATGAGGATTCACTTCTGTTATATAGCATACAATCACGTTATAAAGCAGATGCTAAGTGTTTTCAATATGTTTTAATTAAACTAGCCATGGTACATTTATAATAGATATGACTTATATAGCGGTCATCACTAGACCAAATTGCTTTTTATATCTTCCTTTGATGCTTAAACTTGTGGAGACTGCTGCAATGCTTTTGTTTGTTTGTTATTTTTCCTTATTGTTCCAAGAAACGGGATGAATAATGTTCGCACGAGAAGTATTAATACTGTAAAAAAAGTAGTATTAGTACATATAGGTCCAGCATTCTGAGAGGATTCAGTGAATTTCTTTAAAAAATCTTAGAGGCTACTGAATCTGGAGGCAAGTGTATAAGTTCTTCTTGCAACAAAATGAAATAATAAGATTTATATAATTTTGTGACCATGTAAATCAAGCTTCTTCTATGTTTCCAGAAGATATTGTAGAAGAGATTTGGGTATGAAATTTCTCACCTGGGCACTGTGAGATATGTGCAGGGACATGACAAGTGAGAGGGAGGCTCATTGCATGATTGGCATCAACTTTGAACCCTAAACCAGGATCATCATCCCTGTCTTTGACAAGAGTACAGAGACATCTCTTGGTCTTGCCCTTTGTCTTATTTTTCCTTTGAGTGTTGTGCAACATGTTGAGTCTGGAGCTTTTAGCTTTATTTGTAACAAAAGAAAAGACAATAGTAAAGATCAGACATGGAATCCTGATCTCCCACCATGAAACATTATTACTGCTGTATTGCATAAAGACAGCATTTGTTGATTTTGATTGTATCCCCAATGATCTAACCACCAGTTTATCGAATAATGAACTCCTATATGCCTTTTTATAAACTTATCTAGACATTATTTCTTGTTCGCATTTGTTTCTCAAACTTATTAGATAATATAATTCTACTTTTGCATGAAACTTGTTTAAAATGTCTAAATAATGACACTAATAGTTGACATGCCTCAGGTCTAAATTGAGAATCTTTTGCAGTCACTTGAGAGCTACATAATTATCTAAAAGTTGTTCACAGTCCGTCTTCACAATCTCTGCTACATACGCCCAGTGTGCAACACTGATACTGAAGTGAAGTGCCTGCAACTCGAGCCACTATTCTCTTGAAGAATCTAAAGTTTACATTGTTACACTGACAAGCCATGTAAGAAAAAATGTACCTTCAAAGAGGAATAACTACAAGAAGAAAAAAAGAACGAACTATAAAAGGAAATAATCGGAGAAAGGAAATTAAAAAACTATGATATAGAGTAGAACGCAAGATGAAATAAGGAGAAAACCAGGGCATGCAGTGGAACTCAGCTAAAAAGTGCAATGTGATCAGAAGACCATTCTTTAGATGGAAGAGACGTGTCCTTCCTCAAGCTCTCTTCATCAAAAGCTGTTCCAAGAAAGATTCCACTGCTAGTGTATCCGCTGAAAACCAAGAAAAAAAGAGGCAAAATGTTAACAAGATTAATGCAGGCGGTGGTACAAACCTTTGTAAAATATGGAATCAAGTGTGCCTATAAAGCCCCTGGTACAGTTTGTAAACACTGGTTCATTTGAAACAGAATCCATTCTTCTCCTTTGCTGCTCAACAGAAAGGCTGCCTCCATTTCTTGCAAAAGATGAGCAGGTCCTTTTAAAAAGACCTTGATATCCATGCTTATAACGAAGAAAATTAATTTTCAAAATGCTACAAAGATTTCAAATTCTCAAGAAACTCAATCGTTTTAGACTTTTTTATTTGTTGCATATGTATTTGTATAATTTATGATCTAATATAAATAAATAAATTTAAGTTGTTAAAAAGAGAATAAATATTCAGTAATTAATTTTTATCCAGACCACAATAAATATTCGTCTCTATCCAATCCGTGCTCGCCGTTCTTTTCACGCGCCAATATAATTACCGCCGACGCACAGTTTACTTCGTTATAGCTACACCGGCACGCTTTTTCATTACTTGAAAAAAAAGGCTCATCGAAATACAAATATCTCTTCCATCTTTTTTTGCTTCATTTCCCAGAAACCTTTTGTTTCATTCATTTGCTTCGTGTGCGATCGCCAGAAGAAAAAAAAATCAGGGTTTAGAACATCCGTACACCATTAATGATTGATCTAGGTTTGCTTTTTCTACTCGAGTTTATTGAAAAGGTCTGAGCTTTATCTCTCTGTGCATGGTTAATGCAGCGACTGTTCTGTTCGATTTAGTTTTTTTGCTTCTAAGGTTTAAGTGATTTGTGGTTTTAGTACATGATTGTTTGTTCTCAGCTTTTTTTCTTACTTCTTCGTGACACTGTGTTCTGTTGTTTTGATTATTTGTCACATTCTATTTTAGCTGAGGCTTTTCGGTTCTTCTGCACACATTTTCTCTCAAAGCGATCCCTTTTCTCAGTATATGAAACCCTTTCTTACATGCATAGCTTTAGCTGAGTACTTATTAGTACCATCTTCTCTAGGGCTTAGTGATTTGTGGTTTTTAGGATATGATTGTTCTCAGTTTTTTTTTTTTTGTTAGCTCGTTGTGAGACTGTGTTCTGTTGTTTCGATTGAATGTTTCTTATTTTCTTACATACGAACTATGTTCTATCTAACTGAATGTTTGTTTTACCATCTTCTCCAGGACATTGATCAAAGAAACAAGACATCAGTGGTAGGTTTGTAATTTGCAAATATGAGTTCATCATGGGCTGATGTTTCTGAATCGGAGAGACCACCACTATCTGGTTGGGCTAGAGGTGGTTACGGAAACTCTCTTCCGTCTTATGTTCCTCCGCATCTTAGGAGCCGTCCACCATCTTCAGACTTTGTGTCTGCTCCTTCACCTGGTGGTGATCGTGGGGGATACGGTGGTAGAGGAGGCCAAGGCTATGGTGGTCGAGGAGGCTATGTTGGTAGAGGAGGAGGTGGTGGTGGTTGGAATAACAGAAGTGGAGGTTGGGACAGTAGGGACACTGAAACGAACCCGTTTGGTAACGATACCAATCCAGAGCCTGCGGCTGTTAACGAGCAGGAGAACACAGGCATCAACTTTGAAGCTTATGAAGATATTCCCATCGAGACGAGTGGGGATAATGTGCCACCTCCTGTTAATACATTTGCGGAGATAGATCTCGGAGAGGCTCTGAATCTTAACATCCAGAGGTGCAAGTACGTGAAGCCGACTCCTGTGCAGCGTAATGCGATCCCTATTTTGGCTGCGGGGAGGGATTTGATGGCTTGTGCTCAGACAGGGTCTGGGAAGACGGCTGCGTTTTGCTTTCCGATTATTAGTGGGATTATGAAGGAGGGGGAGCATGTTGAGAGACCGCGTGGTGTTCGAGGAGTCTATCCACTTGCTGTCATTCTCTCACCAACTAGGGAGTTGGCTTGCCAGGTCTGAATCACTTGTCTAATATCAGTGTGCATTCGTAGATCATATAAAGAAGATGTTTTTATAATTTTTGTGGCAGATACATGATGAAGCCAGAAAGTTCTCATATCAAACTGGTGTGAAAGTTGTGGTTGCTTATGGAGGAACACCAGTCAACCAACAGGTTTTCTGTTACTAGTGCTACATTTCATGATAGTGATTCTAGTGCTCTTTGCTAATCTGCTCTTGTTTTTTTTGCTGTTTGACAGATAAGGGAGCTTGAAAGGGGAGTTGATATTCTTGTTGCAACTCCTGGGAGGTTAAATGATTTGCTTGAGAGAGGTAGAGTCTCACTGCAGATGGTAAAATACTTGGCACTTGATGAGGCGGACAGGATGCTGGACATGGGTTTTGAACCGCAAATCAGGAAGATTGTTCAGCAGATGGACATGCCTCCTCCCGGTGTCCGGCAGACGATGTTGTTCAGTGCTACATTTCCTAGAGAGATACAGGTTTGTGGAACTATTTCACATGCCATTTTCTACTTACCGAAGAAGAGATTCAGCTAATTGTGTCCTGTATCTTAGCTGTTTGTTCTGAGAAGAACTGTTTTCTTAACTTTGGGTAAACATGACTGGGAACTGGCCCGTAAACCTGTGTTAGTGTTATGAAGACCAAGATATAGATGCATTAGCTACTTGCTGTATTTCTCTTACTACTGCTACTGCAATAATAACCTAAAAATGCAGGAAATGATTTGTTTTAATTTTTTATCTGCAGAGACTTGCATCTGATTTTCTTTCAAATTACATATTTCTGGCTGTTGGAAGAGTGGGATCAAGTACGGATTTGATTGTCCAAAGAGTAGAGTTTGTCAATGATTCTGATAAAAGAAGTCATCTGATGGACCTTCTTCATGCTCAGAGGGAGAATGGTAACCAAGGAAAGGTAATGCACGCTTAGATGTTTGGTTTCGTTAGTGGCCCTTTCGGTCTCTCATGGTTCTGTTTCATTTTCCCTATGTCCTATGTGATGAGTTGCAGTTCAAGATCCTGATTATTTTATTTTACAGCAAGCTTTGACTCTAGTATTTGTGGAGACAAAGAAGGGAGCTGACTCGTTGGAGAATTGGTTGTGCATCAATGGGTTCCCAGCTACAACCATTCACGGTGATAGGTCACAACAGGTTAGTGAGTTGTTGATTTCGAAAAGAGGATATTGTATAGTTCAGTGCAACCGAAACCTAAAATCATATGCTGTTGTTATGCATACAAGGAAAGAGAAGTGGCGCTGAGATCATTCAAGACTGGAAGGACACCTATTCTGGTTGCAACCGACGTGGCTGCACGTGGGCTTGACATTCCACACGTTGCTCATGTGGTTAACTTTGATCTACCAAACGACATCGACGACTATGTCCACCGTATTGGACGAACAGGACGTGCAGGCAATTCAGGACTAGCAACTGCTTTCTTCAACGACAACAATACATCATTGGCCAAACCACTCGCTGAACTAATGCAAGAAGCAAACCAGGAGGTCCCTGACTGGCTGAGTCGGTATGCATCTCGTGCTTCATCTGGAGGTGGTAAAAACCGGCGGTCTGGTGGTGGCCGGTTTGGAGGCCGTGACTTCAGGAGAGAAGGTGGTGGCTATGGAGGCGGTCCTGGTGGTGGCTATGGAGGCGGTCCTGGTGGTGGCTATGGAGGCGGTCCCGGTGGTGGCTATGGAGGGGGTCCCGGTGGAGGCTACGGAGGCTACGGAGGGGGTCCCGGTGGTGGCTATGGAGCAATGCATGGTGGATATGGAACTGTACCAGGTGGTGGATATGGAACGGTTTATATACCTTATGGTAGAGGAGGTGCTTACTATGGTGGAGGATATGGAACTGTTCCTAACCAAGGGTATGGCCCTGGAGTGGCTAGTGCTTGGGAATAAGCTGTCTGTCCTTATTTATCTCTATTGTTTCCCTAATAGAGAGCATCTATGTTTATTATGTAGAAACGAGCGTTCACTGAAAGAAAGAAAAACTGCTAGTCTACTATTATTCTCTCACAAGTTCTCTAGTCTTACAAGACATGTATAAGCTGATCTAAAAGTACACATCTACTAAAAATGGAAGGATAGATTAAAAAGCAAAGGGGTATCTCTTAATATTGACGATCAAAATGCGAAAGGTTAGACAAAGAAAGAAACACAAGAGGTCATTATAAAGAATGACCAACTTCAGAAAGTGATCTCTGCCTTTTACTTTGGATCAGAATCACTTTCGAACTTTTGTGTCATCTCTGTCATAATCTGATTATAAAAACATGAAAAAAAAAAAAACTATCTGTAAGCGATTTGCCATGGTGAAAAGAAGGTGGAGCACCGGTTAGCGTCTGGTCCTAGGCATGCAACGGAACTCAGCTAATAGTGCAATGTGACTAGACGACCATTCAGGTGAAGGAAGAGCTGTATCCTTTCTCAAACCATCTTCATCTAGCAACTCCAATAAAGACTCCACCATTAACGTATCCGCTGAAACCAAAAAAAAAAAACCTTCCTACTTAGTTAACTTGTTATGTAGTCTAGAAGAACGAGAGAGAGTAAGAAAATGGTGGAACCTGTATAAAATATATAGTCATGAGTGCCAATGAAGTCCCTTGTACAATTGGTAAACAACGGCTCGTTTGTATTAAGATCCATTTTCCTTCTGTGTTGTTCCAATCCAAGACCCGTTACTGATCTCACAAACGATGAGTACGCACTCACCTGAAACAAAATCCCTCTTATCAAAGATCCAGAAGATAGGTAGAAACAAACAAAAGGTAACTCAGAGAAGATGAAGAAGAGAATGTTACCAGAGGCAATTGATGAGTCAGTTTGGTTTGAGGACGCAGGATCCCAAGTGGATCAACCAATAGATCTGGATGTTGTGGATCAACCTTTCCATATACAAGAAGTGAATGAGGAGCACTGCAATCAAAAATTCCAATAGCAGAGCTTTAGCGTCCTTCACCAATAATCATAAAGAGTATACTCAAATTGATACATCAGGTCAAGGAGAATTAACAATACCTCCCGGGAAGTGTATTGAAGTCTCCACATACAAGCATAGGGATATCAGCACTAGCAGCTATTTTCTCCAGTCCCTTTAATAAAGTATGAACCTAAACACAAAAGAACAACAACAAAACATTACTAAGGTGAATATTTAATGCTCCTGGGTTCAACGAAATGTGAGTTTTTGAGGATAAAAAGATACACATACCTGCCAGAGCTTCACATCCTTCAGTTCTTGTTGAACATTAACATGTGTATTCGCCTAAACTCCAACAAGTTACAACCAAATTAGTCGGCTTTCACACAAAGAGCAAGAACAGAAAATAACTGATCTTATGAGAACAGACTTCTCAACAAACAATTGAATGGGAAGAAAGAAAAAAAAAAAGGAAACTCTACCACACAGATAAGCTGGCGCTTCCCAGAGAGATCAGCAGGTTGATTACCAAACTTGGCTTCAAGAACAACTATTAACGCAATGTTATCCTACGAACATAACAATCATCCCAATCAGTGATGAACACAATAACTCTCTAATAATTAGAAGAAAATGCATAGCATTGTCAAAACTACCTTCACAAGTCGGTTTAAAGCACTTCTCTTCTGAGCAGGAGGGATGATAGCCTCAGTCAAAGACTGAGCAGCCTTATTGAACTCAACCTGGATTAACCGTCCAAATAAAATTAGTATATGAGGATCTAAATAGGTAGAGCGAGTAAACATATAGAAGAAACAGATACAAACATCATATTTCTTGACATGTGCAAATCTATCCCTTCTGAAAAATGTTGCACATCCGTCAATTGCGCTTGTTGTACTTCCGCTGAGAACCTCATTAGTCTTCCTCTTGTAGAGAGCTTGATACCCATGTTTATCCAACTCAGGAGCAAAAATCTCATGGAAATGATCACTTTGTACCTGCCAGATAAACAACATTCTTTTCGTTTATAATGCTGCTTAAAGTGGTTTCCCTCTGATTTGAAAACATACCTCTTGAAGGCAGACTACATCAGCTCGATAAGCAACAATCTCCCTCAACAAATTCTGCCTCCTATACGGCCAAGAAAGAGCCCAGGGAGGACAGTAGCTGTAAAGGTCGCTACTAGCAGAAGTATCAGACAATATATTGTAAGAAAGAACAGTGAACGATCCTGCAGACTGAATCCGACCGTCTTGATCCAAGTGACCACCCATCGCATCACCTCCATTAACAGAGATAAGCCTGCGAGGCCTGGGAGAAGGAGCAGGGATAACACGCGAAGTCATAATGGTACTAGGATGCCCCACAGACTGTTTACTCTCGGCAACAGCCACCACACACTCGAACTTCAAAACGTGACCAATATCATCAGCCGTCGGCGTGTACGTCTTGCAGCCCCCGACCTCGATCAGCGTCTCTCCTACTCCGTTCTTCTGCGCGATGCTAGAAGGATAAAACGGCGTCGGCCCATTAAGACTCGATAGAACCGCAGGGGGAGCGGTGTTAGCACGAGCTAACTCGTTATCTTCTTCGTTGCTGTTCCCGTTCTCGGCAGCCGCACGCTCGTGAAGAGTCTTGTGGTGCTGCCACGCGTCGGTGAAGCATCTGGGAGAGCAGTGGTAGCTTTTGGAGACGAGAGCTGGGCGCTTGGAGCAGAAGACGCATTGCAGAGTGGCTTGTTCCGTTGGATGGACACTGCAGATCGTTACTTTCTTATCGCTCTGTACACGAAACCTAAACAAAAATCGAAAAAAGAATGAATCTTTTTAATCAAAATCCGAAAAAACCCAATTCGCGAATTAGGGTAAAGGGAGGAGCTTTATGATGATAATACCATCTGTAACGCAAGAAGTAGCCTTCGAGGGGAGAAGACTCAGGGACATCGTCGGTGGCGGCGGTCTTATCGGGGCGGCGAACGAGGACGTAAGGAGTTAGCTCGCAGCCGACGATGGGAATCTCGGAAGGGAGGTGGACTCGGATCACGCTAAGCATTGCACAGAGTAGTAACAGTGACGAAGCAGAGAATCGAAACGATTAGAGATGTATTGACGACGAAGAAGAAGAAAGGCTGATCGAACATTTACTTTGACCTAAAAACCCGTTCGAAACCCTAGATTTTTATTTTGCCTCTCTCTCAGTTTAACCAACTTGGATCTTCTTTGAGAGGAAAAAAAAAGTTAAAAGAAAATAGAAAAATTGAAATCGGGAAAATCTTTTAATTTTGTAGAATAGATTAGAGATTGTGAAAGGTGGTGGTGGATCTTTGAGAAAAGTTTATGGATCAATTCTCACGCTGATAATGGGGAAAGAAAAATAATCAATCAATGAAGGATCAGATCGTATAAGAGAGGAAAAAAAAACTATTACATTTGGACCCAAAAAAAAAATTTATATTTGTTTAATATTATATATCTTTTGTTGTTTTTCTGAATGGAGGTAATCAAAACTTTCAAAGGAATTTGGTTTTGGCGCTGAAATTTTGAAGAAAGTAAACCAGTTTTTTTCTTTTCTTTTAAATCAATTAATGGAGAAGAGACAAAACTGTTATTAAACCAATGTAAATTGAGATTTAATGTGTTTTCTAGTTCTACTGGTAATAGAAAAAGAAACTTGAAAAAAGTGAATGAGTGCTCAACAACACCTTCGCTAAAAAATGCAGTGCAATTAGGGCTGGGCAAAAAATCCGAACCCGAAAAACTGAACCGAACCCGATCCGAAAAAGTAGCACCGAACCCGAACCGAAATTGATTAAATATCCGAACGGGTTCAAAATTTCGGTATTTAAAGAACCGAAACCGAAATATTTTGGGTACCCGAATGTATCCGAAATAAATGTATATACTTAAATATATACATTATTTTTATATATAATGTATATTAAAAATATTAAAAATATATAAGATACCTTTAAGTTTTCCAAAATACTCATAAAATATATGCAAATAGTCAAAAGTAAATGTTTAAAATAGCTAAAGTATACTGAAAACACCAAAATACTTAAATATCTATTGATTCTTTATCCAAATATTCAAAAAAAACCCAATTTATATGTTAAATTAAGGTATTTTGACATATATGTTATGAAAATTTATATGTAATATATTATCGTTCTTATAGATTTTCAAAATTTAAAGTATATAATGAATTTTGAAAATTTAAAAACATTTTAAATGGGTTATCCGAACCCGAACCGAACCCGCAAAGATTCGAACCGAACCCGAACCAAAATTTAGAAATATCCGAATGGGACTGAAATCTTTGACCCCGAAAACCCGAAACCCGAATGGACTGAACCGAAACCCGAATGGGTACCCGAACGCCCATCCCTAAGTGCAATATTCCTTTTGTTGATCAAGAGTCGAAACATGTTTAATATTCAAATCTGATTACAACCAAGTAAATAGTCAAACCATGATCTTGTGATCGAATCAGCCGGTTTACGGTTTAAAAATCAAATCCAATTAAGCTTGTGCATGTTAAATGAAAGGGAACAACTTCAGAGAAAGTGTTTGAGTTTTGCAAGTGTACAGAAGGTGGTCTCTCTCACTCACAGTAGCAAACAATCACATTACTTACAAAACGATGCTTTCTGTATGGTTAATGGAATGGGTGGTTTCTATAGACTTTTCCTTGTCCTCCAATGTGAGATTGGTAAGACTCTTCTCTACCAACTTGGACTTTGTCTCTTTTATCACTGCTCTGTTTCAATCATTTTTTTTGGTCTAATGATCATTTTTTTTTTGTAAAACTGTTTCGATCATTTCAATGTGAGAAAAAAAAACAAGAAACAGAACATGAAAATGTACAAAGCAATGACTTCAAATTTTACATTTTTTAGTTGAAGAACAATGGTTTCTCCATCCTTTTAAGCTGTAATCGACAGATGAAGTGTTTTGAAAGTGTTGTTCCATTTCTTCTGCTGTTTTCTTCTTGTTCAAATACCTTTAGCAAAGAGAAAGACAGGAGATGAGAATCAGAGATGTCAAAGAACACACACTAGGAGATTTTGGAAGTGGGATGTTACTTCATGTGGGCATGTAACGCTGCTTGGAAGTCATATGCTTCAGCTCTCTCCTGCAACCCGAGTCCAATAAAAGCATGTCGACTGCGGCTTCTACAGGATGTGGTGAACTCAGATGTATCATTGGCCTAAGAAGCCAAATTGAGTTGATGAAAAGAAAATGTAACTAGAAACAAATGAATATGTACATACAAATTAAGGGACAAGCTAGCATTTTCTTACTAACTTCAGGAACTGGTTAGTGAGACTCGCGTTGGACAAAACACAAATTTGTCTATCATTCTTTTTTTTTTTTTGGTCAACGGCATTCATTTGATTAAACTGAGCGGCTCAAACAGAGTCTTGGGACAACAAATTAGAAAGAGCATTCTTGGCCAAGCCATCAGCTATCAAGTTTACTGATCTAGGAATTACAACAAAAGATAAGGTTGAGAAGAGAGAAATGAGGTGACTGATCTCGTGGATTAGTCCCGCTATCTCATTCAAAACCGTCCCTGAACGCAGGGCAGCCACAAGGATACTAGAATCTGATAGCATCCTGATCTTCGAAAAACCTGCAACTGATGCAGCTTTGAGAGCTTCTCGCATGGCCAGGGCTTCTGCGGCCAGAGCCGACCCAACGTGCCGACGAGATGCTGCTCCTTGGAGTTCCACTTCAGCCTGTGTATCTTGCAAGAACCAGCCAAAACCTGCAGATTTAGAGTTAGCATTCCAAGCACCATCAACCGAACAGCTCGGAACAGTAGAATCACACAAGACTAGAGGGGTCTTTTTAATCACTACAGTTTCAACAGGCTTTTTCTTAGCCTCTTCCCACTCTTTTGCATCCCTAATAGCTTTGGAGAGTGTCTCCTCAGGAGTATAAATCTTGTCCTCGAACACGCGTCTGTTCCTTGCTGTCCACAGGTTCCAAAGAATCCAGGGGGACAGGGGAGAACATGTGAGACCTGACGGGGGCAGGTTGATTGTTTTGAGTACTTCAGGGAGCAGGAGCTGAAGTGAGGTTGGCGGGGTTAAACAGAGGCTGGTGGGCAGGATTGGAGCTTGTTCCCACACACGCTTTGCAAAAGGACAGGAGAGAAAAACATGGTTAATTGTTTCAAGCTCTCCACAAACTTTGCAAGCTGGGTTAACCTCCATTCCTCTGTGAATAAGGAGCTCAGCTACAGGAAGTGCATTATTCAATGCCCTCCAAATGAAGTGGTGGATTTTACTAGGAGCATCCAATTTCCAGACATGTTTCATCCAGTCAAAACCCTGATGATTCACAGCTTGTTCTTGGTGATTTAACAGCTTATATCCTGACTTAGTTGAGTATCTTCCATTAGATTCACCCAACCATACCAGCCTGTCAGGGGGTTTTAAAGCACTGGGAATAATCTGTCTGATAACATCCTCATAATGAGGTAAGTGGCAACGAATTAGGGCGAGATTCCATTCGTTAGTATCCGGTATCAAGAGGTCTTGGACTGTGAGGTTTTGGTTAACTAGAGTAGGAGGTCCCATTGGCTTAAGCGGGGTTGTAGGGGAGAGCCAAGGGTCCGTCCATACATTAATGCTTGCGCCATTGCCAACAATAAAACCAAGTCCTTTTACCAGTACCTCTTTCCCTGCCAAGATACCATGCCAACCATGAGAAGCAGCCTGCTTCGGGGTGCTTTCCAAGAAGGTGCAATCCCAAAAATATTTTCCTTTTAGCACTTGGGAGAGGAGTGCTTCGGGATTATTGAGGATACGCCATCCCAACTTCGCCAAGAGAGAATCATTAAACGACTCTAGTTCTTTAAACCCAAGGCCTCCCACACATTTTGGATTAGCCATTCTATCCCACGATACCCAAGCCATTTTTCTTTTATCCGGTGCACTGTCCCACCAAAATCTGGTCAGGATCGATTGGATACGCTTGCAGAGGGATTTGGGTATCTTGAAGCTTGACATAGAGTAATTCGGGAGCGCGGCGAGGACTGTCTGTAGGAGTACATGCTTTCCAGCACCGGATAGGAACTTAGTAGACCAAGAGTGGGAGCGTTGGCGAATTTTATCTACTAGTCCTGTGAAGACATCCGTTTTCTTACGGCCAAAGGTTTCAGGGAGGCCCAAGTACTTTCCCATTCCCCCAGCCGCTTCAATACCTATCCTTGTTTTGACTCTAGTTTGAATAGTCTCCGGGGTTTTCGCTGAGAAGGTCACCGTGGATTTGGTGAGATTGATGCATTGTCCCGAACATTCTTCATAGCTTCTTAGGATCCTCATCAGGGAGGCACAATTTTTTTCACTTGTGTTGCTGAAGAAAACGGTGTCATCCGCAAACAGTAAGTGATTTATCATCGGGCTCTTGCGAGCCACCTGTAACCCTTTGAACTGGCCCTGTTGTTGTTCCCTCAAGCACAGACCCGTGAGAACTTCCGTACAGAGGATAAACAAGTAAGGGGAGAGGGGATCTCCTTGGCGCAAACCCCGCTGTGGGTGGACCAATCCATGTGGTGCTCCATTGATAAGATATGAGTATGACACTGTGGTGACGCACTCCATTATCCAGTTAATCACCACCGTATCTAACCCCAGATTGAGGAGGACCCGTTCAAGGAAGGACCACTCTATCCGGTCGTACGCCTTGCTCATATCCGTCTTTACTACCATCGAACATCTTTTAGTGGCTTCGGAGATTTTCAGGTAGTGGAGGGTCTCGTGAGTTATTAGGACATTGTCCTGAATCGCGCGCCCCGGGATGAAAGCCGACTGGTACTTTGAGACGATGTCATCTAGAAATCTCTGCAGTCGGAGGGTAAGGATCTTAGCAATGATCTTATACCTGACATTGCAGAGTGCTATAGGGCGGAACTCCGATGGGCTCTTGGGGCCTGAGATCTTAGGGAGGAGACAAATATGGGCTTCATTAATGCCTTTGTCCATTTTGCCTGATATGAAGAAGTTCCGAACATCTCTGCAGATATCACTACCAAGGATATCCCAGTAAGAGTGGTAAAAGCCTGCAGAGAACCCATCCGGACCGGGAGCTTTGTCCGAGTGGATGTTCTTTACTGCTTTGTGTATCTCAAGATCCTCAGGAATGGAGGTAAGTTCTCTGTTTATCTCATCTGTGATAAGGGGATTTAAGACTTCATCCACTACCCGCAGGTCCTGGTTTCCATTTGAGGCGAAGAGTTTAGAGTAGTATTCAGCGAAGACCCTACCTATCTCTGCCTCTTCATGGAACACCTTCCCATCTTCGTTCTCAATAGTGGTGAGTCGATTGAACGCTCTTCTTCCCTTCGTTACAGCATGGAAGTAAGCACTGTTCCGGTCACCCCCTTGAAGCCACATAATTCTGCTCCTTTGGCGCCAGAAAAGTTCCTCCGCTTTGTAGGCTTTTAAAAGCGCTACAGAAATTTCCTGGATGAGCTCAGGTTTGGGAATTGGCGATGAGAGGTTCATCTCCAGTTTTGACTGGAGCTCCGTGATTGCTTTTGCGCTGTTCTCCTTCTTGGATTTGGACCACTTGATCAAATCGTTGCGACATCTTTTGATTTTACAGTCCACCGATTCTCGAATAGACGTACTCCATGCTGCCTCTATGATTTTTCTAGCTTCGGGGTCGTCATTGAGGCATCTATCATACCGGAATAGCCGTCGTCTCTTCGATTTTGAGGTATCTAAGAAAGTGACTATCGGTCGGTGATCTGATCCTTCATAACGAAGGTAGTCGCAGCGGCCTGATGGGAACATATCTGTCCACGCACTGTTAGCTAGGGATCTGTCAAGACGGGACCTGATGAAGTGGGTTCCTCGTTGTCCTCTCCAAGAGAGAGAGTCACCAGAGTGCTTGACATCCCATAATCCGTTTTGGGACACGAAGCTACGGAATGGGATGAAAGATCCTTCACATCTTTCAGGTCCACCGACTTTTTCACAATTTTCAAGAATGTCATTAAAGTCTCCCGAGAGTAGCCAAGCCGTATCTCTATCCTGTCCTAGGCGCGAAATTGTTTCCCAATAAGCAGCTCTGTGCTCCTGTTGGGGCATCCCATAGATAAAAGTGATATGAAAAGCATGAGCTTTTACCTTGACTTTGACGTCAATGAAGTGTGGATCTGCCTCCAGGACTTCAAGCGCAATATCCGATTTCCAGAAAAGAGCGAGACCTCCGCTGAGCCCCAGGGGGGGGACTGTAAAATGGTGTGCATACTCAAGTGGTTTGAGTTCTGAGAGCACAAAATCATCTTGGTTCTTGGTCTCATTGAGGAAGAGAATGTCCGGGTTCAACGTTTTCTTGAGATCCCGGAGTCTTGGAACTGTCGAGTCACCTCCCAATCCTTGACAGTTCCAACTCACGAGAGCTAAGGAATCGGGTTTCGCGGACCCCGAAAATCCGCTCTACCCTTCTTCGTTGCTGGAACATGCACCATCGTTGGTGGATTTTGATCCTGATCATCAGGTAAGGTGCCCGTTGTCCCCTTCTCCACACATAGTTTTTTGCGTGCAGGGTTTGAAGCTCTCGTCGTCATCTGCTTTGACAGGCGTGTACTTTGCAGAGGGCTTCTGTTGACCTTTGCTCTTGTTGCTCTCTTTGCTGGTGCCGCTGTAGAAGTTGAAGCTTTCCTTTTGGCTGGGGCCTTTGTCACTGATTTCTTTGCAGTTGGCTTCTTTGCAGATGCGGAAGCTTGCTTCTTCTTAGCTGTTGATGCGTTTTCACCTGGAGTCCCTAAGCGTTGAGAGGCAGGGACCCTCTGGTTAGATCCTAGAGGTTCTCCATGAGGAGTAGAGATTGCTTTACTTCCTGAACCGCTTTCATTTAATTTATTTCGCAGGTCGTCTTCATCATAAAGAACCTCTACATCTTGTAGCCTAGCTATCATTGAGTTTGAAAGACCCCCGGACCTCTGAGGTTCCTGTTGAGGGTCTTCAATTCTTTCTAGAGCCGATCTTCTTTCCAGAGAACGACTAGTGACTTCTCCTCTCTCCGGAATGGCCGGTAAAATCATATTCTCCCTTGGAGGGTTCGGAGGTGGCGTTCTTGATGTTTGGGATTGTGGTGCACGGCCGTAAGAGTGATGGGACTCTCTTGAGTACCGGTGGGGGGACCGGTCCCGGGAATTACTTCTGCGAGCTGAAGGAGTTCGCTGAGAAGAGTAGCGCTGGTTCGAATCATACTCCCTCCTTGGTGGGCTATGCTGTCGTCGCATTGGAGCTTGGATGGGGTGTCTCTCTCTTGAAGTGGGCCTCCTCAAATCAGAATGCTGAGAGTAGCTTTGATTTCCTTTGGAGAGAGACTCAGAAGATTGAGATTGATGTGAGGCGGAGCGGCGATGATCATGACGCCTCCTATGCTCTGCCAGTCTCCGCAGAGTATTCTGTTGAGTTATTCCCGTAGCCTGAGTAGGGGCTCTTAGAGAGGCCGGTTTGGTTGGGCAGAGATCTTCCTCATGGAAGAGAGACTTGCAATAGAAGCAATGCCTTTCCAATTTCTCATATTCCAGATCAACATCTAGGATTTCTCCTGAAGGTAGCTGAATTGGAAGTTGCATTTCTAGATGACCAAGGCAGTCTATGTTGATTCTGATTTTTCCATGGGGGATATCTTCATCCAATTTTGGACCTAGAGCTTTGCCAATCGTATGAAGAGTCTCCTCAGTCCAGTAGTGGAGAGGTAATCCGTGAACTTTGATCCAGAAGGGCGTGCGCTTGGGAAAGGAGTTCGAAACCACTGGCTCCCATTTCTGAAGAATAATCATCCATCGCTTATAGTGAAATGGAGCTCTGCGCATCACCGATTGGAGCGCTTCTTCCGACTCAAACCTTACTTGAATAAGGTCTGGTCCTAAAATTCTTCCTGTGATAGCTGATTCCAAGTTCCAGAACTGGATAAGCCAATCCAAGACCCACTGAGGTTTCTGGACAGACGGGTTTGTGAGACGACCCAAGAGAGTGAGCTGGTTATCCTCAATGAGTTCCGCATTGTTGTTTGGCGGTATTTGAATAGGAGCTCTTCTTGTTGGAGCAGGAGCTCTGTTCACAGGAGATCTTCTTTCAGGAAGGTCAGATCGGTGTGAGGATCTGGAGGAGCCCTCCACCCATTTTCCTTTTTCAGACCTTGTGTAGCGGTTTGACATTTGTGATGATATGTTGCTGAGCAGGGTTTACTTGAATCCTCAAGGAAGAGGTAATGTTGTAGAAGATTCTCTATGAGGAGAGAAGACGTTAAGAGAAGGCTTGGTCTTTAAAAGAAAATTTCTCGAGCAGCCATTTTCAAATTTCACTAGAAGAGAAATCCCGATCTACTCCAAATTGCTTGGTAAAAGAGATTTCCAGTTCCGTCAACGGCTAATGCGGATACCGGAGAAACGAAAGCAAGAGAAAATTTCCATGTCGGAAGTTATGGACGGCGGTGAATAGTGCAGAAGCTCGGCGGCGTTGCGACGGGGTGCGGTGGTGGGGCTTCAGATCTGCAACGGGAAGTCTTCCTCGAATATCGTGTCTGAGAGAGAAAAAAGCAGCGCAGACATTAACACGTTCTTTTGGGTCTATCATTCTTATAAAGCCTAATTAGAAAAGAAAAGAAACAAACTCTCTTCAGTAATGGGCCTAGGCCCATTATAGACAAATTTGTTTTTTTTTGTGTGTGATTAATATGGTAACTGAGTGTTCGTGTCAGTGTCCGTGGTCCCTTTATTAATCTGATCCTCCTCGCAGACCGTTTTTGCTACACCACCGAAGAAAAACAGATGGCGGCTGCAACTTCGTACATCGCTCCTACCCTCTCACGCCCATCCTCTAAAACCCTTAGGTCACAGAAAGCCACAACCTTTGCTCCGCCCAGCATCAGTTTCGTCTCCTCTACTTCAAAGTCTCTGAGGTCTCTATCTGCCACCGTCTCTGGAAATGGCACCGGGTCTTCCCTCTCAGCGAGAATGGTTGCGTCTTCCGCGGTCAGAGCCCCTGTTTCTCTCGATTTCGAGACCTCTGTGTTCAAGAAGGAGAAAGTCTCTCTCGCTGGCCACGATGAGGTTTCTTCTCCTTTTCTCATCAACTCTTTCTAATAAAAGTCTGCTCTTTTGTGAATGTTGCTCTGATGTGAATGTGTTTGTTTGTTTAGTACATTGTGAGAGGAGGAAGGGACTTGTTCAAGCATCTTCCTGATGCCTTCAAAGGGATTAAGCAGATTGGTGTCATTGGCTGGGGTTCTCAGGTATAAAAATGTTTGTGCTTTTGCTTAGTCAACACGTTTCTGGTTTAGGGTTCGTTACTTAAGAAGCAAAGCTAACAACTTGACGGTTTTTTTAATGTTTTGTTCAAATTGCTTGAAACTTAGCTATGACCTTTGTTTACTGTGGAGATGGATTTTTTTAATTATGTTATGTTAATGAAATAGGTCCAAGTGTTTTCATTTACACTGGTTTTGATATTGTTGAGTATGAATTGAGCAAAATGAAATAGATTGTTTGTAGTGCTAAATATTCAATAAAATGTTTGCAGGGACCTGCTCAAGCTCAGAATTTAAGGGATTCACTTGTGGAGGCTAACTCTGACATTGTTGTTAAGGTAAATACCTTTCTTTTTTTGTCTTTGCTTTCTGGCTGTTACTTGAAGGCTATGTCCTGACTTGTTTCTTTTTTTTTTATTAATTCTCGGATGAAAATATGTAGATTGGGCTTAGAAAGGGCTCTAAATCGTTTGAGGAGGCACGTGCTGTTGGCTTCACCGAAGAGAGTGGTACTTTGGGTGATATATGGGATACCATTTCTGGCAGTGATCTTGTATTGCTTTTGATCTCTGATGCTGCTCAGGTTTGTGCATTTCTGAGTCTTGGTTATGTTGCTCCTTAGGTATTTACATTTGATTTTTTTTTCTAATGGATCTTGGTTTTTTGCAGGCTGATAACTATGAGAAAATATTCTCTCACATGAAGCCAAACAGCATTCTAGGTTTGTCACACGGGTTTCTACTAGGGCATTTACAGTCGATGGGACTTGATTTCCCAAAGAACATCAGCGTGGTAGCTGTTTGCCCTAAGGGAATGGGTCCATCCGTTAGGAGGCTTTATGTTCAAGGCAAAGAAATCAACGGTGCTGGAATCAACGCCAGTTTTGCTGTCCACCAGGTTCTCTATATAAAGCTAAAGCTGTTATACCTTCCTGTCTTCATTCTTTCAGCTGTTGATACAATTTCTCTTTTTTTCTTTTTTTGCAGGATGTTGACGGTAGAGCTGCGGATGTTGCTTTGGGATGGTCAGTAGCACTTGGTTCTCCTTTTACTTTTGCTACTACTCTTGAGCAAGAGTACAAGAGTGACATCTTTGGAGAAAGAGGTGAGCGGGAGGGACCTTAACTTATAAACTCTCTCTCTTTTCTATAGCTCAATCCTATGCTTTAAAACCTAACTTCTTCTTGTTTGTTAATAGGTATTTTGCTCGGTGCGGTTCACGGAATCGTGGAGTCTCTCTTTAGAAGGTACACCGAAAATGGAATGAGTGAAGACTTGGCTTACAAGAACACAGTAGAGTGCATCACAGGAACAATATCAAGAACTATCTCTACCCAGGGAATGTTGGCTGTCTACAACTCCTTGTCTGAAGAAGGCAAAAAGGATTTCGAGACTGCATACAGTGCATCATTCTACCCTTGCATGGAGATTCTCTATGAATGTTACGAGGATGTGGCAGCTGGAAGTGAAATCCGAAGTGTTGTCTTAGCTGGGCGTCGCTTCTATGTAATCACTCCTCTTTTAAACGTTTTGTTTCTTACATTTACTCAAAAACACAGTTCCTTGTGCAGCCAATTTTGATGGCTTGTTCTTGCTTGTAACAGGATAAGGAGGGCTTGCCTGCATTCCCAATGGGAAAGATCGATCAGACAAGAATGTGGAAGGTAGGTGAACGTGTCAGGAAGTCCAGACCAGCTGGTGACTTGGGTCCGTTGTATCCCTTCACCGCTGGAGTTTACGTCGCCCTTATGATGGCTCAGGTTTGTTTGTATGTATGTCCTTTTTTTTGTTTATATTCGGTTTAGTTTTGTGTTCTAAATCTTGGTGATCTTATGTAGATAGAGATATTGAGGAAGAAGGGTCACTCATACTCGGAGATCATCAATGAGAGTGTGATTGAATCTGTTGATTCTCTCAACCCTTTTATGCATGCTAGAGGAGTGTCTTTCATGGTGGACAACTGCTCGACCACAGCAAGATTGGGATCGAGGAAATGGGCACCGAGGTTCGACTACAACCTGACCCAACAAGCTCTGGTAGCTGTGGACAATGGTTCACCAATCAACAAAGACTTGATCAGCAACTTCTTTGCTGATCCTGTCCATGGTGCTATCGAGGTCTGTGCACAGCTCAGGCCTACCGTTGATATCTCTGTGCCTGAAGATGCAGATTTTGTTCGACCTGAGCTGCGTCAGTCTAACTGAGTGAAGGGTTGAATGATGATCAGTTTCTTTTGATGTAACGGTTTTTGAAAAAAAAAGAAATAGACAAATGGGTTTTGGAAGGTTTAGGCGTGAGTGTTTCGTTTTGGACGGTTTGAATAATGATGTCTCTTTGTCTCTTTGGACTTTCCATTAATAGAATGTTCTCTTATTTTCTCTCTGCTTTGGTTAAATCTTGTCATACTCCTTAAAGAGTTTAAGGCGAAATAAATTACTATATTTAGGTATATTATTCCGGCGACATGACATCGATTTGGATTCTGTTTTTCAGAAAATGTATCTTTTAGTCCGAAGACTTATTAAGAATAAATTGGTTGTTGTTCATTTATAAAAGAGAAATACCATCAAATTACACTAATAAGTTTTTGTTGAAAAAAAACACAAGGGAGAAAATCTTTAAATACCATTTATTAAAGAGTAAAATAAAGATATTATATATTAGGTTTATGGTTTAGTGACTAGAGTTTAAATTTAGTGCTTATGGGATGAGATAGAGTAAAGGTTTACGATGTATGCTAACTTTATTTTTATTGATTAATAAATGTTATTTTGGAAATTTTGCTATTTGAATGCTATTTTGTGACAAAAAATATATTTATGCAATTTGTCCTTTACAAAAATCAATTTATCAGTTTTACAAAATTGTTTATAAAAAGATTAATTTATGATGTTTATAACTCAATTGATAAAAAGTATTTTACAAATATAATTTTTTATAAGGTTTATAAACTAATTATACCCGATTAGAATTAACATAATATATATATATATATGTCATTTATTTCCAATTTATATTATATATATTTATTGTTGCAATCAGAAATAATTTGTGCTTTTCTATTCAAATTTAAAGATAGAACTTGGCAGAGCACAATGCTTTTGTCTCTCTTTTACTGTGAAATGAAGAATCTAAATTATTAGAATCACATGTAATGACATGTGCTCTCCCTCTGCACATTTTCATGATATGTCAAGTCTTTTTCCCTTTCCCTCCTCTTTTTTTCTTTTTTTTTAAATAAGATATAAAAATCCATAAAGCTTGTGAAAACAAAGAGAGAAAAGAATCAAAATAGATAAATAGAAATTTCTCCAATCATATGATAGTGTGGCTCAAGAAGTAGAAAAAGAGAATACCAACATGTGTAGCCAATCATATTGTATACTTCTTTCCCCACACTTCATGTTCATTTATCCCTTAAAAACACTAAAAACAAACTTTATCTTACTTGATTTCCATAGTTCTTAAACCAAGTGTCCAACGGATAAGTATTCATGTCTTATATGTAACCAAATACAGAGAAAGTACTACATTACAATATATTGAATCTAGGTTTTAATTTGATCCAGTTATTGCTTAATTTCAATATTTTGTAGGACAGATAAATCTAAATCAACAAAAAGGAGACTGTAACAGTGGATGATAAACCAAGGTTTGGGGTTAAAGCTTATAGTATGTATATCTCTAGTCTCCGTGACATATACTAACTGAGTAACCAAAAATTATGTCGTTTAGCGCATTTGACACTCTAAATGAATGGTTATTAATTATTATGATACATTTAGTTAATTTTGAAGAAATAGGTTTAATGAGTAATTAGTGGAATCCCATGAAGAGATCATTACCCTTTCATTTTGTTTATTTTAATTTGTTATAAAGACAAAATGATCTTGGTGTTTAGTGTCAAGAATTATATATGATCTTGATTTGACACCAATGCCTTCTAATTTTTTTTGTTAATAGTAATACCATTTCAACCTTGATGTCTAGATTAATCATTTTCAGCATATACAAGTAACCTTATACATGTTGATAATTTTCATCAACAAAACAAATTTACAAAAAAAAAAGAAAATAAAACAACGTGAGACATTCTTAAGATGTTTTTTTTTTGTAACTGTTATTTTTTTTTTGTAACTGCATTCTTAAGATGTTTTTCAGATGTTTTTGAGATGTTTTTCAGATGTTTTTGATACTTGTTTAGGTTGAAAGATTCTCGAACTTCATTTATAAGTTTTTAACTATTTTTACTGTCTGATGAAGTAAACTATGGAATAGCGTGGACACAGCATGTATATAATCAGAAATTAACTTAACTTGAGTTATGAGTTATTATCAAACTTATTCGATTAAAAATAAAATATATTTTAAATTCGATACACCAGCATGTGAAATGTTAAACAAACAGCACACATATCGTGCATAGTATACGAAAAGCTCTTCAACTTTTTCCTCGTTCATGATTATAAGAAACCAAAAAAGAACAATTAGAATAAACTCCTTAACTAATGATGTTTATTGATGATGATAAAGGAGAGAATTCACAGCTTGTGAGCATATGCTCACATGCTCGAGCATATAAAACCTAAGGTGGCGACCAATAAGGGTCATTGCAATAATCTTGTTAGTTTGATTAATGGTTTTAATTACTAATATAACTATATAATTGTATTTATTATATCCTATAAATAAGCCTACTTGCATATTTCTCTTTCTCATTTCCTTTATTGTTAATGTATATTGACAAAATACTAATTGTATTATACCTTGTTATAAATTTTACCACAAAGGATATGAACACTAGTCATCCATATATTGGTATTTCGAAAAACAGGCCTATAATAACTAATACTCAAATATATACAATGTCTTATTATCATACGGAAAAATAACAGGATCCAAATAATTCAGTTTCAACATGCATCAAAAATAATTTCAATTTGATAAACATATCTATAACAACTCAAAAACATACTTTTAGTCTTCAGTCTTCACATACTTGTAACTGTGTGCATCAAAAAGTAAAATGTATTAGTTAAGATCAGATAATATAGATAACTAGTTTTGTTTAGCAATTAGCAGTGTTGAGGACAAGACCCCTATGGTGAACTCTCAAATTCACCTCCATTGTTTGCACCAATTAAAATGTCATGTAGGATTAGTAAAAAAATGAAACAAAATTAAAAAGAAAAAAAGGGAAAGAAGTGAAAAATACGTCGACTAATTTTTGTAACGCCATCTATGGCTTCTTCTTCATCACCAACACATAATTTTAAAAGCTTTTTTATCATCTACACAGAATATTGAAAGTTTTATTTGTCAAATTGGTGTCTACAATCTTCTTCCCTTATATCTTAAATCTAAACCCAAAATACTAAACCCTAAACCCAAAATACTAAACCCTAAACCCAAAATACTAAACCCTAAACCTTTGGGTAAACCCTAAATCTTTGGGTAAACCCTAAACTTTTGGGTAAATCCTAAATCCTTGGATAAAGAGATATTCCAAAGATTTAAAGTTTATCCAAGGATGTAGGGTTTATCCAAGGGTTTAGGGTTTAGTTTTTAGAATTTATCCAAGGATTTAGAGTTTAGTGTTTTGGGTTTACCAATTTGACAAATAAAGCTTCAATATTCTGTGTGGATGATAAAAAAGCTTTCAATATTTTGTGTAGGTGATGAAGAAGAAGCCATGGATGGCGTTAAAAAAATTAGTCTACGTCTTTTTTATTTCTTTTCTTTTTATTAATTTTGTTTCCTTTTTTTATTAATCTTACATGGCATTTTGATTGGTGCTAACAATTGAGATGAATTTGAGAGTTCACCACAGGGGGTGAACCCAAGTTTTGTTCGTCGATTAAACGTGCAACCTTTTTATTTATATAACAAATGCGAGTTGGGTGGTAATGCGATCTACATATATTCTTACTTGCTGTATTTGCAGTGACATGATTTCGTTATTCAACTAAAATATGCATTATTAAACATTGGATACTCTAATGACACCATGCATATAGCTAAAGCTTGTTTGTCGTTAATTAGAAGAAAACTATTTAAAGAGGTAATACACATAAGTGGTTTATTTGTCCTTATATGTACTATCAAGAATCATTTTGTTTATTTACTCTGTTAATTACATATACCGTTAGACCAAATCAGAATATTACATATCTGATATACTTGCATAAATAATTGCTGGAACTATACATATGTTTTTCTGTTAGGTGCCTAGATCGTTGTGACGTCTAGTTAATCCTGTAAGCAAGTAGATCGATCCTTCAATTCAAACTGAAATTGTTAGTATACGAGTGATTTAAATTTTGCTATCTAAATAACCATAACCAAAACCAAATCCAATCCAAACCAAAATATTTTGGGTATCCAAATACATCTAAATTATATTTATATTCTTAAATATACTAATTATTTCTACATTGAGTATTTAAAATATTTTAGTATTTAAAATATCCAAAATCTATACATTATTTTTAATATAAATAGTCAAGAATTAAATATATAAAACAGGTAAACAATATTTAAAAATCAAAATATTTAAAATTTCTATAGATTACCTAATATAAATATTTAATCAAAACTAATTTATATGTTAAATTTAACTATTTCGGCATACTTTATTCGAAATTTATGTGTAAAATATTATTTTATTTTTAGAATTTGAAAAATATAAAGTATGTATGGATTTAAATTTTTTAATATAATTTAAACAATTATCTGTATCTAAACCAAATCCGAACTAATATTTATAAGTATATGAATGAAACTAAAATCTTTAATACATAAAATTATAAACCTGAATAAAACCAAGTTGCTAAAAAAACTAAACCGAATATGAATGGTACTTGAAAGCTCACCTCTACCTCTACTCTAGTTTTGGTTGGGTCGTGAAATTCTGATTGGATAACAATTGAGAAGATGTCATGTTCGATTTTTATAATACCTATAGATGCGGGTCCTTGTTCCTCCAGCACACCACCAAACCAACAACTATTAAGGCCATGCCTTGAGAAATTACGAGCACTATTTTAACTAATTTTCTTATAAATAAAATTAATTATGTATAAAGTATGTTCCCCAACGGGAGGAAAAGGATATTTTATCTTTCTTTTCCTTGTTTTTCTCCTTTGTAACCCATCCTTTAAATACAACTTTCTTTTTGTTATTCTAATCAGTAATCACCGAGGACGATGGTCTAAGAAGATAAAACCATAATTACCTTCTAACTACTCTTAATAATTACCATTTTACTCATCATTCCCACTTTAATCGATTTTGATTGGGTCATAAATTGCGGCCAACACCAATACTATTTGATAATTTGTTTAGTCCTTTTATAGAAAAAATGATTTGGCCACATGGTGACATGGAATTAATCAGCTCTTCTGTTTTAAAATCTCACTAGATCATGATCCGCGCAACCGCGCGGATTTAATTTTTTATTTTAAAACATAACATATATTCTTAGAAATCTGATTCTTTTTGTAAGATGCTGCAATTTTCACACCCTACAAAGCCGAAAAAAATATAATTAGATCATGAATAGAAAATAATTTTAAAAGCACAAACTTTAAAAACAATAGGTACAGTCTTATCAGCGAGGATGCACTCTAATGTGTCGCCTCCAAAAAGTGTGTTTTATTTATAACAATAAAGCACTTTAACTCGAATTTGCCAATTATTTCTGAGCGGTTTCACACCATAAATTAAAACTAAAGTGTTAGGTTTCGACATGTTTTTTGAGAGCTTTTTCTGAATGTTTTGTGAATATCCAATGATGAATACGAAGACAAGTATTTATGGAGACATTTTGGTGGGAGGAAATGAATATTCCGTAACCTATTAAGTTAGATATAATAAATACAAAATCATTTTCAAAAAAAAAAAAATACAAAATCCCATGACACCAAGATTTTAGGCATATTCGAGAATAACTTGGAGAAAAGAGTTTTTTCATATTTATGATTTTTAAAATCTGCCAATTTGATTGTGAATATTTGATTCCCACCGAGTTTTTCATAATCGACTTTTTAAAGTTAAAATTGATGCTTCTGTTATTGAAATCCCATAAATACGTCAAGTTACCTATTTAGGGCCTGACTGGTGTAACCGCAGCGGTTGCGGTTGCGGTTCCGAGAGTTTGCGGGTGCGGGTGGTTGCGGTTTTAAGCGTTTTTTAGAGATTTGTATGACTGGTACAGCTGTTAGAAATTGTTGCGTTTGCGGGACTCTTATGACTGGTAAACTACCAAACGCAACATCTGTTAAATAATAATTTAACAATATTTATATTTTATGTAATTATAAAAATATTAAAAATCATAATAATATGATGAATATAAAATTTATATTTATAGAATCATATTCTTAAATTTTAAAAATTTATAGAAAATATTTTGGTTTTAAACTTTTATAATATAAATTGAAATATAATATGAATACATTTTACAATTTCTATTATTTTCAATTTAAATTTTTTATTGGATATTTTTAGTATTATTTTTATTTATTCTGTTTTTAAAGAAAAAAAATTACCTTCCCGCAACCGCCCGCAACCGCAAACGCTAGCTGGAACCAGCTTTTGATTTTAAGAGGTTCGAAGCGGTTTGAAGCGATTTGTAGCGTTTTCTGTGATTGTTTCGAAACGCCAACAACCGCTATAAACCGCAAAAGCTGCGTTTGCGGGTGGTAGCGGGAAAACCAGTCAGCCCCTTAGTTAGATATACATAAATACAAAATCCCATGACACCAAGAATTTTGGTATAGTAGATTAATCTTGGAGAAAGGGGTTTTCCATATTTATGATATTTCAAATCTATAAATTTGATTGTGAATATTTGATTGCCACCGAAATTTTAGGTATAGTAGACCCATAATCATTTTTTTTAAGTTTTAATTGATGTTTCTGTTATTGAAATAAGAATATATTTTTAACTTGGTGAAGAGATTTTCCCATAATTGATTACTTTTAACGAATAAATTGATGTTTATATTTAGTGTAAATGGTTTGTTTGAGCATCAAGAAAAAAATATTATGATATCTTTAGTCTTGAGTTTCAAAAAAAGTACAGATGTGATTGAAACATGTTAAATTATTTGGTTAATTCAATCCATTGGTTTGGGAGATAATTGGATCAAGATAGTCAAAATTGTACAACGACATGTTTCGGACTCATTTATATATTTTTAATAACATGTATAACATTTATTTTTATTTGTATTTATTTAAATATATTTTTAAGAACTCAGACTCGTGTAATATTTATATTGGAGACATTTGTTGTATTCATTTGACTATAATAAAAGAGAGGGATTGTTATATTATATACGGTGGAGTTAAATGATAGTCAAATGATTTAGATATTTTGTTAATAATTTACGGTGGAGTTAAATTATAGTCAAATAATTTACGTTCATATGAAAGTTCGATGGAGTATATGTTAAATGAAAGAATATATAAAAAAATGTGATGTTAAATGATAATTAAGGTGGAATTAAATGAAAGGTGCTTGATATTAAATTCTTTAAGGAAATATTTAAATGAAAGGCTAGGCTAAGAATAATAATGTGATGTCCAACTTAAAAATCCACCTAGAAGAAGTTAGAATGTTTCTGTTTTAATAAGATAGATTTATGACCATTTTCTGTTTATGGTAACTGCAAGACACCTATAATCTCTTTTATGATTTTGTAATTCTTTTAGAAAATGGTTGTAATGTTGTTCCTAACAATGAAAGGAGTTCCTTTTTTTTAATCAAAGATAGGAGTTCCATATGTTTTAAGTTTCTACACTTCCAGCGCCAAAAATGTTTTGATATACAAAAAAGAGAGAAAGTGTTTCAAAAAAAAAAAATACAAAAAAGAGAGAATATATATGCAATGAATAAAATCAATAAATGAGTTTTAATACTCGTTATAATTAGTATGTGAAAGGTGCCTATCGGTCAATGATTATTTTTATTTGGGGACCAATTTTTTTTGGTTATGAATATGTACTTAGGGGGGTGTATTCAATTTAACATTTGATGTGATTTGTTTTTAAATAGAGTTTTAGATGATTTTAATAAGTTACAGAGATTTATGTGATGTTTGTTAAACTACTCTAGAATATCACCTAAAATTATGGGATTTGAGTTTTAATTTTTTTAACTAAGAAACTCCACCCAAACACCCCAGAATCACCTGAAAACTTTAAAACTCCACAACTTAAAATATTTCCAATAACAGTGGATTTCAAAGTACTTTATAAAATGTTAAGTTCAATAACAGTGGATTTTAAATGAGCTTTTAAAATTCATGTTTGAATAACAATAGATTTGTTATTTTAATACAAATCACCTAAAATTCTCAATTGAATACACCCCCTTAGTGTTTCTACTTATCAGTCTTCTGGTTCTGGTCAAAGTTGAAGGAAAGGCCGGTTTGATTGATCCGAGATTTGGAGCCACTCATGTCACGGACCGTCCGGTATGGGGAAATGTATGTCGCCAATATTGGTTTGGCGGAGATATGGGACCGCTCTCTGTTTATTCGGTTTAGCGGAGAATACACCGTTTAAATTTATTAGACGGCGTTAATATATTCGGCGTGCTTAGCTGGCAACTGTAGCAAAGAGGTTAAGAAACAGCTGGCATGGTCACTCTCTGCACGTGGCCAGCGTCACGGTTATTTACCTTTTTGCCCCTACTCGCGATTTACCATTTAGACATTAGTTTTCTGTTTTAGTTGTTCTGGAGTTTACATTCAGCTATAAAGCCTATAACGAACTATATAATAAATATATTATACGTAAATGGTAATAGATTAGAACAACAATTGAAGTTACAAATGAATAAATATTTTCCTATTTATTCAAAAGAACAAAAGAAAATGAAATTAGCAGGCTTTCTTTTTGAAGAATGCCAGCTAATAGCTACGCATCAGTAAATGAGCCTTCACCTCTCTTTTGCTTTATTTTCCATGATTTCTGATTTTGGTTTCTGTTCTTTTGCTCTCTTCTACGTATAGAATTATGCTTTTTGTTTTTTTGTTTTATTTTCGGGTGAATGTATAAAGAATATAATATTCATTTCACAAAACATTGTATGTGATATTATTGTGTCACAAAAGCACTTTGTAACATTTTATATAAAGTTAGGTTTCAAAATATTTTCACAATATTTGGAGCTAGCCGCTGGTTAATTTGCTGAATACATTTGTTGCAAAAGAAGATTTCATCCATTTGAACAAAAAAAAAAGAAAAAAGAAGAAGATTTCATCCTCAAGTTTTCTGTATTGGAATTGTACATGCAAGAGTTACATACATCACACGAGAAGAACATAACTAGATAGTGAAGAGACATATAATTATCAATCTCGATCATATAAAACGATGAGGATGGGTTTCTTGATGATATAGGTTTGATAATATTTACTCACATTTTTTATCTTGACTTACCAATATTTTCAAATGATTTCCACAAAAAAATCATGCCAATGCACAAAGTTCAGACATATCATTTGTTTTTCTTTCTTTGTAGAAGAGAAATATCATTTCTTTTACCACCGGATGTGGTAGGTTAATGGTTTAAGCAGAAAATACTAGCGTTGTTTTATTCCTGATTCGATATCCGATGAAAAAATGTTATATATAATGTTGTTAATAACCTAGACATTACTAAGAAAATGATTTGTCATGTATTATCATCACATTAATTTAAAAAAAAAAGTAATTACATAATTTAGTATAAAATATGTCATAACTTTCATCTTATTATGACATGTACAATTTGAAAAGTTTACTTTTCGGTAAGATTATTAAGTAAAATATTTAACTAATTACATAACTATAAATATTAAAAAGTTTCACATCAATTTTAGAAGTTTTAAATATTTTCAGATAATTACATTTTTATCATAATTAATTAAATTTTAAGTTGTATTTTAACTCGATGTAAAAACAACTAATCATGTTTTCAAATTCTTAATTTGTAATATAATCGTCATAACATTTGTTCATTCAGTAAATGTTCCGGTCTTAGAAAACTAATTCCGGTCTTAGAAAGATATTAAGATCCAAAGCCCAATTTCTTGGCAAACCAAAAAGAAAAGAAAACTAATACACAACGTGAACAAAGGAAAATGCATTTTCTATCAACAATTCTCACTTGAGATAAATGAATGTTAATTTCTTAGTTAGACACTCAAATTAAGTTCTTTGAGCAAACGAGAACAATAAAGATTATTTCTAATGATTTACTCTATTTTTTTCTAAAATAAAGTAATTATACAATAGAATCAGAGATTACTTTCAATTATACTCTATTTTAAAGTAAAATTAAAGTGATAAAAAAATAAATAAATAAAGATATTTATAACTTCACTCTATTTTTACTATGAAATAGAGTTTAGAGTAAAAACATTTCAATGGTGGAATATTTTTTTACTTTGTAATAGAGTAAAAAATCGATCTACTCTATATATAGAAAACTATTATTTTTTGTTCATCATTTTATTTTTTTAGTTTAAAATAAAATAAAATTGAAATATATCAAAACTTTATTATAAAATTACATAATTTTAGAATGTTAAATAGAATGAACTATTGGAGATAATTATACTTTATATCTAGAGTAAACCTGATTATCACTCTATTATATAATAAAAATAGAGTGCTATTGTAATATTTTTAATCTAAATTCACTACAACAACCATAAACCCCCAACTAAATGTTCAAGTAATGACAGCGGAGAGACTCTTGTATTATATACTTATGATGATGATACACAAAGTTGAACGAAATTATTTTCTTAACATAATACGAGGGCTAAGTTTCAAAAAAAAAACATAATACGAGAGCCATGGCATGTATTTGTGGCTTGAGATTCCATACAAGAAATCATAAAACGTTCACTATATAACATAGTTAAAACGTTTAGAAATAATCAACCGTAAGTAAGGTCACTAAGACATGGAGTATATTAGAACTAGTGAACCAAATTAATTAAATTCAGTCAGGTAATTTTAACTGTGAATTCTTATATTGGCTGTATAGTTTATCCTTGGTTTTATATAAGTCACTGTTTTTTTTTTTTGCTAAACTACTAATGTCATTAATGATTTAAAAGATTTACCGAAGATGCAAAGCTTTGAAATTTATTCAGGTGTCTTCTTGATGTCAAAATGTTTCTCACTTCCTTGTCGATATTCTGAGCCACAGTCGAAGCCGGAAACGACGCATGGTTTGTGGATCAAATTATTTCTTTCTAGAGATGAAAAAGTGTTGCTTGCACTGCCACCTTCTTCAAAGTTGCGATCATTGCAATCTTGAGGATGTTCAAACATAATTTAGGTGTAGTTACAGTTGGAGGTAGATACGAAACTTTTTTAGAGGTATTTGTATCCGATCTGAATGTATAATCAATTATCTGATCCGATTCATACTCTCGCATATATAGTGTCCAAATATCTAATTCAATATAAAAAAATTAAAATAAAGTGAAATCCAAAATAATATGAATTAATAATAATTTATTACTAAAATAAAAAGATATTTATTTTGAAACTCTAATAATTCAAATAATTAATTTAATAAATAAAAATATTGTAAAATTTCCATAAATAATTTTATAAACTTGTTTGTAATTTGTTTTTTTTTTTGTTTTTTTTTTGAAACATAATTTGTTTTATTTGTTATGGATGTTGAACTGATATTTGTCTTGTTTTATAAAGTTACTCATATCTAAATTTTTTTGGTTTGGATCAAAACAGATTACTATTAAAATTAAAATTTATATGGATATTTTGTCCAACACAGTATATTACGCTTTGAAAATTACAGAATGCATTAAATGTTAAAACTTAAAACTATTGCCTCATGCTGAATATTTGGTTCCCAAAAATCTTATCTGTGTGGTCGGCAAATAGAATTTTCATCTAATATTCTGTTCAAACGTAATAATCTTCAAAGTCAACCATACTCAGTCTCTATAGTACATTAAATTTTTTTTAAATTACACATGTACACCCTTTTTTTAACGACAAGCAGCCGTGAAAGACACGGAAGTCAATGAGGACAAGAGCGGCTCGTGCCTCTTGATGAACACAAGAAGAAGAAGAAGAAGAAGATCAATGTCTTAATCTCAGAACTAGTCCTTTGTATTAAATTAACGCAAATCTAATATACTTAATTATAATTTAAATTTTTGATTTTCATTTTGCCCTATCATTCATTCATTCATTTATTATTTTCTCTTTGCTATATATCACAAGATCTCTCTCTATCTCTCTCTTCACGAACTGTTCTTCTTCTTCGTCTTTCTTCATTCGCTACTATTTAGATTTGGCTTTCTGTAAGATGTCACATTTTAGAAGACACTCATTGGAACCTTCCATTGACTCCATCTCCGGTAGATTCCGCGATTCTCTCAACTTCCAAAGAGACCACGATGACGTCATCAACAAACCGGACTTCCGAGAACTCGACTTCGGCTCGTTGAAGCCACGTGTCTCCTCCTCCTCCTCCTCTGCCGCTGCGACACCAGCAGCTAGCGGCAGCAGCTCCAGCTCCTCCGGCTCTGCTTCCGGCAAACCTTCCGTCACTTCTCAGCTAGCTAAACGTAGCCACTCCGGCGAGCTGACGGAGACCAATTCGGCTGCACCCGGATCCGGAGCCAAGAACCGGAATCCGAAACCGGGTCACAGAAGATCCGCTTCCGCCGGAACGCCGTTGATATACTCCGGTTTAGCCTTCTCTCCGGCGAAAAATCACAATTCTCGCGGCGGAGGAAGCGGCGCGACGTCGCCGAACCCCGGCGTCGTACCGACCGGAAACATCTGCCCGTCGGGAAAGATTCCGAAGACCGGGATGGCGACACGCGCCTCCGTTAGACCCGAGACTCTGTTCACAGGCAACGGCAACTACGGCCACGGGAACATCGTACGCGGCGGCGGCGGGAAGGCGAACCACGCGGCGAAGCCGGAGATGCGTGATCCGGAGGAGGTGAAGAAGGCGGGTAACGAAATGTATAAGAAAGGGAACTACTCCGAGGCGTTGTCTCTTTACGACAAAGCGATCTCGATGTCGCCGGAGAATCCAGCTTACAGAAGTAACCGCGCGGCGGCGTTGGCTGCGTCAGGGAGGTTGAGAGAAGCTGTTAAAGAGTGTCTCGAAGCTGTGAGATTGGATCCTTCTTACGTTAGAGCTCACCAGAGACTCGCTTCTCTCTATCTCAGGTTTAATAAAAAGCTGTTATAAACCTTTATTATACAGTTCTTGTAATAGAGATCGGTAATAAAGGAATGATCTTTTTGTTGGTTTGTTGACTTTAGATTAGGAGAAGCTGAGAATGCAAGACGTCACCTTTGTTTCTCCGGGCAGTGTCCCGACCAAACTGAGTTGCAGCGGGTCCAAACGCTCGAGAAGCATCTCAGGTTGTGTAATGAGGCTCGGAAGATCAGTGACTGGAAGAAAGTGATTACCGAAGTGGATGCAGCTGTTGCAAATGGAGCTGATTCTTCTCCTCAGGTAAGACAGATCAATGCGTGTTTGCTTCTTTGTGTGTTCTGTTTTAAGCAGTTAGTGAGTGTTTGATTGTGATTGTGCAGCTTGTAGCTTGTAAAGCTGAAGCCTTGTTGCGGCTTCATCAGATAAAGGATTCAGATTTGTGTCTATCCACCATTCAGAGACTGGATCATCATCATCATACTCAACCGCAAGCTAAGATCTTTGGTATGTTATGTGATGCGTATGTGCTCTGTGTTCAAGCTCAAGTTGACATGGCATTAGGAAGGTGAGCTTCGACCATGTTTGATTCTTTTTTTTTTTGTTTTAGTATTGTTGTTTTCTTCTTGGGTGAGTGAGTAGAGATGTTAGGTTTATTGCAGATTTGAGAATGCTCTTGTAAAGGCAGAGAGAGCTATGAAGATTGATCATAGCAACAACAACCCTGAGGTAGTGTCGGTCTTCAACAATGTAACCAATGTGGCCAAAGCTCGTACTCGTGGGAACGAGCTTTTCACCTCCGGGAGATACTCAGAAGCGAGTGTGGCTTACGGAGAAGGACTAAAGTTCGATGCTTTCAACTCGGTTCTTTATTGCAACAGAGCAGCGTGTTGGTTTAAGCTCGGTGTGTGGGACCAATCCGTTGATGATTGTAACCAAGCGTTGAGGATCCAGCCTGGTTACACTAAGGCTCTTCTACGAAGAGCTGCTTCTTATGGAAAGGTTTAAGATTTTAAAGATTTTTGAAAAAAGCAGAGTTTTGATAGTGTTTTGGAGATTTGACAATGTTTGTTTCTGTTGAAAATGCAACAGCTTGGTCGATGGGATGAAGCGGTTAGAGATTATGAGGTGTTGAGAAAGGAACTTCCAGGAGATGGTGAGGTTGCTGAGTCTTTACAGAGAGCATTATTGAACAAATCTGAAGAACATAAGTACTTGGGATACAATAATCAAGTTGAAGAGGTTTCGAGTTTAGATAAGTTCAAAACCGCGACATCACTTCCCGGTAAATAACCCATTTTTACGTCTTGTAAGTTTTATAGAGTTCATCTGTCTCCATTTGCTTACAAATAGTAGCTTTTTTTTTTCTTCAGAAGTCTCTGTGTTTTACTTCAAATCATCATTGAACCGACAAAGCGAAGCGATATCTCCATTCATCAACACCTTGTGCTTGCGGTATCCACTAGTACATTTCTTCATGGTAAGACCACATGTTCTTATGCTCAAATCTTGTGTTGTTTTTACATAACGAGATATGGTTTTTTATTTATTTTTGTCTATAGGTGGATGTGGACGAGAGCTTGGCATTGGCAAAAGCAGAGAGCATCAAGAAAGTTCCAACCTTTAAGATATATAAAGAGGGAGAGAAAGTGAAGGAAATGGTGTGCCCTAGTCACAAGTTACTTGAGGACAACGTTAAGCATTTCCTCTTATAAAACTTATTTTCTTTAAATTGATTCATGGACGTAAATTGATTCAAAGAGAGCCATTTTTCTTAATTGAAATTCACATTATTTTGTTTGTTAATAAATATCCATTGTCCAATACAACTATAGTTTCATAGATAAACCTTTTAGAAAGTTAAGATTATATAGCACACACTCTTAAATGAGTTACCAAACTAAATGCCAGTCTAAATGAGATGCAATAACATGGCCAGAACTATATGAGAAAGCTCAATTTTGATCATAAAAGTCTTAAAAGACAGTCTGTTAATATTATTTCCAGTAGAGATGCCCTAACTAAACGGTAGATCACATTAATTCTAATTCTATAGGGTTTGATTAAAATCACAAACCAAACTCTCTCTCTCTCATAAGAAGCTTTCATCATTCACTGATCCCTCCCACGAGTTCCTTGACTTGAGCAGAGCTGCTTGGCTTGGATTCACCTCTCTCTTTCAAGATGCTTGACTTGAGCTGCTTTTCATCGTGAACGTTCAGATCCTCAACGTAGTCAACAAAGACACGAACCCTCCCACGAGTCCCAATCGCTTCCAGCTTATCTCCAAACCCTTGCACTTGAACGCTTCTGAGAGTGTTCTTCTCCGGATCAAAGAAGAAGACGTGATAAACCTTCGCAGTGTAGTCCATAGCCAAAACAATCTCACCTCCCTCAGTCATCCCAGCGACAGAGAAATTGCAACGACGAACAATCTTCTCCTCAGACAAAATGTAAACAGACTTCACCCACTCTTTCATCTCGGCAACATCTTCAAGAACCCACAAAGACAACTCAAGAACAATCTTCTCATCATCATCACCTTTAACATACTTCCAGTAAACACCAGCTAATTTCCCCTTGTAGTTAATCAAGTTAACAGCCTCTTGGCCAGCAAAGCAATCAGCTTCGATGAACTCAAACTCCTCAGACCGAACATCAAAGCGAACAACCACACGTGTCGAATCATCAAAGTTATCAGCTAAGTAATACAAAACCCCGTCGATCTGAATCGCTTCAGACAAACAATGCGAGTATTGCGGACCATCCTTAATCCTCCAACTCAACTCTTCGCCTCCTTCTCCTAAAGACAGAACCTGATGGTGATTCCTTTGACTACAAAAGGGATATTCTTCCGACAAAACCTTGAACTGTGTTCCGACAGGGTCAAACCCTAGAAAAGCTCGCGACTTTCTGTAGATGGTCAGGTAAGGCAAAGTCGCGTACTTTCCGGTGACGGGGTTGCAGACCACAGGGTTGGTGTCGTCGCTTTTACCCGGCACCCACATGTCGGGGAAGAGGATCAAACCGGACGCGTAGCTGCAGAGGTATTGGCTCACGTCTCCGGAGAACTTGGTGTGAAACTCGGCTGTTACTACCGGAGAATGAGAGGACTGAGGCTGAGGCTGAGGCTGTGGCTGAGGAGAGGTGAAGAAGGTCCAGTGACCGTCACGCTCGACGGCGAACAAGAGACGCGGGCGAGTTGAGGAGTGAGTGAGGAAGCGTTCGGCGAAATCTGGAGTGCTGAGGATGGAGGACCATTGCTTCGAGAGAGTGCGACATTTGGCGGCTGTTTTGGCCGGGAGTCTCGCGAAGATGTCGGTGGTGATGTCTGTAGTGAAGAAGGGATTCATCGTATTTGTTTTTGTTGCCTTGTCACTGCTGTGTAGGGCAAAGTGTGTCGGGCGAATAAAATAATTCACATGAGGGACTGTGACCTAATTTTTTTAATTTATATGTTGGATCTCATGAAGGTGGGCTTGTAACTTTATTTAGGCCCAATATTCATGGACAAAAGCCCATTTCTTGTACCGTTTCTTTCATTGTGTGAAGAGATATATACCAAAGCAAGGCTCTTTTAGACAAAGACCAAATAATGATTTGATTGATTGCTGAGAGAAGAGAGTGAGAGTTGTCGTAGCTGAAACCAAAACAAAAGGAGCCTGTCATTACAGGTAACTTGGCAAATACATCATCCCATACTCAAGAGCTGCAAAGACATACTTTCGTTCATTATCAGAACTGAGTGTGTAGAATTTCAAACTGGTTGCTGATTATTAGTTCTACTGGGTCAAAAAACAATGTAACTGCAAAGAGGAAAACATCAAATTAACAGGTCATAGTGAGATTTAACAAGTTGAGAATCACGAGCCAAGCCAAAATACACGCAAAAAAGGTCTATTGTGTAAAATGCCATACCAAGTTGCAGGCTTGATGATCACAAAACCAAAGTTTGTCACTCTTTATAGCGTTTATGACCTAACACATTACATGTCACTTTGTTTGTTTGTTTGTTTTCTCAGTGGCATTATTTAGCAGGATCTCTACGCCACTCAATGCTTAAAAGAGACATTAGCAATTGAGAAAACCATCCTAGTACCACTACATACACCATTCAATGCTTAAAAAAGCTTTAGTAGTAAGTAAACAAAGAAACAGATTCAGCTTTGTTCAGCTACCCAACTTCTACTCATATCAGTTGGTAATAAGAAACAGAAGTAACATTCCGACAAAACCCAAGAAAGAACCAATACTCTGTTCCAAGTCTTAGATGTCGGAAACCTGGATCATTCACAATGACTAATACCCCTACTATCACGCTATAAGAATCTCAACTCAGAAGAAAACCATGCCTGAGATTGCACGACCAGAGAAGGGCTTCATGTCTCACCGGAAGATGTCGGACCTTTGGTCCGCCTGAGTTTGTGCAGACGAAGACGCATCTCGGTGAAGAGCTGCATCCTATGGCACTCCAACTCCTTGGCGAATCGCATCCTCTGCTTCTCCAGCTCCACCATCTCCTTCCTCTTCCTCTCCTCCACCCTCTCGTATATCTCCCCAAGCCTCTCTATTGCTTCCGCTACTTCCCTGTAGCCTCGCTTCTCCTCGCGCTTCCTCCTCTTCCCTCCTCCTCCGCTCGATCTCGACCTCGACACATCTGAATCATCTCCGTACGCCGGAGAATACGCCGCCGCCGCCGCAGCCGCCGCGAACGCGTTGAGATTCCCGCGAATTCCGAGCAAATTCTCCCCTCCGATTCGCATAATCGCCGGCGCCGGCGCCGGACGTCTGGGGATCGCCGATCGTGGAGCGACCGGAACCGGAACGATCGCCATCGGCAGCGACGGAGTAGAGCTAGACGCCGGGAAGGTTTCTCCGAGAAGGTCGTCGAGATCGGAGAAGAAAGGCCACGAGCTGACGTAGCCAGCGCCGCCGGCGCCGGAAGCCCTAGCTTTCTCGACTTTGTACTTCTTCTTCAGCGTGTCGATCCGGTTTTTACACTGGACGTCGGTGCGGCGGGGCTGCGATTTGGCGGCGGAGACGTTTCGGCCGGTGTTGAAGTGACGGTGGTTGACGGCGTTGGCCACCTCTTGCCAGTGATTCTGACGGAGACCGCCGCGGCTGAGGCTGACGTAGCGGGAGCCCCAGGCTTGGATTAGCGTGAAGGTCGCTTCCTCGCTCCAGCAATCTTCTCGGGGAAGCGTCGACGGGGAAGGACGGGAAGATCCCGGAAAAAAGGAACCGTTGACGGCGTGCTTCATACGGTTAACGACGGGAGTTGGATCGGAGAAGATGAACAGTGAGGATGAGAGTAACGGAGGTGGACGGTGACGGTAACGGAATTGAGGAGGGGAGGAATTTTAAAAACAAACCAGTGCTGTTTTTTCTGCTTTGTGTGCATGTAGTAAGCCGTGAGTCAGCTAAACGAGCCAGCCTCAGCTAATATATATATATATATAGCTAATTTGTAATTCAGAAAAAATAAAACTGCTTAAAAAATTTGGTGAATACAATTTAATTTTTCACTTAACTATTTATGGAAATAATATTATAGGTGATATGTCTAATCACGTTTGATTATCTTTAGTTCTTTTATATATATTTTTTAAAATGTATGACACTTATTTACACGTTTTCCTATGATATTTAAAAAAAAAAAATTAAACTAACTATTTTATAAATTTTGTTGATTTTAATACCTTGTGGTATTTATTCCTTGTGTTTAAAATGAAATTTGGGTGAAATGCATATATATTTTAACCTTGATTAATTGTTATGATTTTTATAAAATTTTCCAACACTGTAATGTTAGAAATGAATTGGTATTTACATACTCTAAAATGGTATGTAGATGTAATATATTTTCCACTGATGAAATTTTCAGAATCCCGAAGATGAAAATCAAGGTTATTAACTAACAAATCTGATTAGTTGGATGTATGGTTTCAGTTCTCTTTTAATATTCATACAGTGCAATACTAAGTGATGTCAAGTAAAATTTGTTCAAACTATATCATTTTTGCTAAGAGGTTGATGCATTGCTATACTAGAAAGTTTATAATGCAAGTGATAGGCTTGAAGAGTGACACAAAATACGATTAGGAACTTTTCAAAAAAAAAAACTTGGAATTGTCCTAAATCTAAAAGCAATGCAAGGGTACCAAGTTAGTACTGCTAACCTTATGGGGCTTTACATCCTATTTAATTAGCCTAAGTCATATTATAACGCATAGGCAGCTTCACGTGGTCCAGTATGAATACTAAAGAGTAAAGAGAACTGAAAGTTCGTTGATCATTTAGTGAGAAACACTGCAAACTAAAAAGTATACTTTTGTTTTTCTCTTTTTCAAAAGGTTTTTGATGTTACTAGTGGTGCAATGACAAAACAGAAAAGAGTTCCACAAAGCTTGTTGCGGATATGAAAGCGCCCAAAAAGTTCTTTTGTACAAACTCAAAGAAGAAAATCGAAAACCTCTTCTTGCTGCAAAGTTTCTATTCACAGAAAGGAAAAAAGATTCTGAGAGAAGTTAGCAAAGCGAATACTCGCAGTCCAGCAAACGAGAAAGTATCTCATTGCAGGTGGGTCTTTGTTCCGGTTCTGTCCAACAATCTGCAAACAAACAAACACAAAGATTCAGGAATAAAAATTAAAGAAAAGAAAAACAACAGTTTGATAAGTCACAAGACCTGCAATAAGCTTTCCCAATGGCCCTTCAGGAATCTCAAGACGAGCTCCCTCATAAGCAATAGCGTAAACAACCTGATGAAATATGCAGAAACTGGTTATACATGTACATAACATTGTCACTATGGTGGACTCTTCTTTCTTAGTAAGTTATGTTACCCGTTCAGGTGGTACTCCTTCCCAAGGTCTGGTTAAAGTGCAGAGTTCCCACATGATAACACCTAAGCTGAAGATATCACACTTTTCAGAGAAGGGCTCATTGCGGATAAGTTCAGGAGCCATCCACTCTGGAGTTCCTGCAGAGACTGCATCTCTCATCGTCGTCCCTGTCATTATTCTCGATAGCCCAAAATCGCAGATCTTGACTGTCAATTTGCTGCTCAAAAGACAGTTTGCGCTTTTTATATCACGGTGTACTATCCCCATTCGATGTATGCACATCAACCCCCTTCGTGATAAAAAAAAACTATATATCAATTTGGGAAGGAATCGTGAAACTTTTTGTAAGAAAGAATGAAATTTACCGGCAAATGTCACGCAGCATCTTTAGCTTCCTCCGCCAGCTTAGCTTCTTCTTTTGTCCACTCAAATGCAGCAAATTATACAAAGATCCCATTTCCATGTACTCAGTGATCAGCGATAACCGTGGAGGCCTTGTGCATGCTCCAAGGAACAGTATAACTACAAGAAAAGATCCCTGTTAGTGAAAACTGATACTATAGATGTTTCAAATGAAATTTACAGAAATAGATGAGTACCGTTTGGATGTCGTAGTCGGCTGGTAGTTATATGGATAGAGAGAGAGAGAATACAGGAAATAAAGTCAGAAGATGAGTCCAGAACTTTATGCTATATTTGAATAAAACAGACAAAGTCTAGAGCCATACCTAAGAATCGATATCTCATTGCAGAAATCTTCCATGTTCTCGGCTGTAAGGTCTTGCTCAAGGAACACTTTGATCGCAACGTCTGTTCCATTCCAGACCCCACGGAAGACTTCTCCGAAAAATCCTTGAAGTAAGAATCAAAAAAAGAAATTTAGTTGGGCTGCTTATACAAAAGTAAATTAAGTGAAGGATAATTAAAAACACAAGATGAAAGCCATAGTCAATTTTCTTGAAGGATGTATATGGCCAACAATTTTTGAAGGATGCATAAACCCAATTCAAAAACATTGAGCTCAAAATTTACCAATTCCAACACGAATCCCAACCGTCAGCTCAGAAAAGTCTATGTTCCATTCTTCATATGGTAGCAATGGTTTGTTCTGGAACATGGGAGATCCCAATACTTTATCCCAAATGTGGCTTATATTACGATGTGATGATCCACTCCGTTCATAGGATTGGCCTCGGTAGTTTTGGGGAGATGTAGGTAGTGATATTGCCTTCTGTGGATCCAGTGGTTCCCTGGAAAGGGTCGACCTTCCTCCAGACACTTGGTCATGGGCATCAAGATGGAAACCAGAGACCTAAATGCAGAAATGTCTAGTTAAGCCACAAAAATTCACAAGTCTATCCAAATTGAGTAAACGTTTCCAGAATCATAATTTTATGTATGTTACAACATCAAACAAATTCACTTGTAATTGATTATTGTGCGTTACTGAAACAGAAAATTGATGCCTTATTTTAATTTCCTACGGATTCAACACAGCCTTTTTGTAGGAGTTCAAGATTCATATCGTGTAATTCATAGAACTTCCCGTTTCAACCTGGTTGACGAGAAAAGAGACATAAAATGCTGTTGCATCCCAAGTTCCTTTGTTTTCAGTATTTTAAATTCTATAATTAAAAGCTATCATAGCCAAAATATCTTTAGTGATCGATGTATCAATAAGCTTTATTTTATACAGATATTTACGTACACTTTTCTGGAGATGAGGGCCCTCCGCTCTGTCATTTGGAGAGCTAGGAGATGAACTATCATCACATTGCTCTTTTGAGAGGCGGTTCTGCTTCAATGCTTCATTCATCGCTCGTACTGCCCTGATAAAGATTAGCAAGTAACTTTTACACAAAAAGTTATCAATAAAACTACACAAATAGTGGAGCTCCTTGTTCAACACAGTTAATGTTCTATACGTCTTAATTTAAATGCACTTACGCACTGAGGGCACGACCATTGAAAATTGCTACAACTTATATGGAATGTTTTATAGATTCCCGCTGGTACGGTAAGAATGTTACGACTAATTTGGTCGGAAGTGTAGCATATATGAAATAAACAATTGAGAAAGAAAAGATCAAGTGAACTGAATAGCTACAACCTATATTAAAGATAGCTTTGGATTTATTGAAACCAGAGAAGGTTGTTAATAGGGGAACTATATATGTAACCAGGATGCAGAAATTTCGAAAACTATCATACTGGCCATGCCATGCATATGAAGGTCAATGAGCCAATAATAACTACCCACCTGACGATATCATCACCAATCTCAGGAGTTATGCTAATGCTTCTCCTCCTTATTCTCTTTGTTTCCAATTTCGCTCCCCCAACAGATTTAGAGCTGCATATGAATACATAAGACTATTTAACAAACTTAAGGCACACGAACTAAGTTCTCTGACACTATTTCATTAAATCAGAGACTAGGCAAAAGAACTCCGTAAGCACTAAACCAGCTAACATACACTGTGTCCTCTTGTGGCAATAATTGAATGTTTTAAAAAATTGAAAGGTCAAATCATACGCAAAGGAAACAAAACCAACCTTGATGTGGCAACATTGCCGGTGACATCTTGTGCCAAGTTCTTGTCGCCACTTAGCATGGACTTTGTACGTGTTCGGAAGGAAAGATGTTCGGGGCTGCCGTTGATACAAATAAACCATCTAAGAAATTGAAGAAAAATGGAATTTTGAATGATGAAGAAATCCAAACATCAAACTGGGATGAGAGTAACCTGGAACCAGCAGTTCTCTGATCAGCAATGACCTTTCTCCGGTTCTGCCGCCAAAACTCATTCGCAATGTTCGACTCGCTCGGTGATAAACTAGAGAATAGAATATACAAATATTAATGCATTGTCATCTATTCCATTCCTCAGCTTAAATAGGACATAAGACATCTTTAAACCTGGGTTGGTTCATAACACAAAAGCAAATAACAAAGGCTTATCACCTTAATTTTCTCTCCAGCGTAGAGGCAGATCGTAACAGAGTATTCCTTGATGGTGGACCAGACATAATTGGAGACCCATCCAGTTTCCTATGAAACAGAAGGTTTTCGTCTTTTTCTGCACTGTACAACAACAATAATTAGAAACTCTACACACCAAAACCCTGAGCATTAAGAAAAAGGTTGAGATAAATTATGGTATGCGCTACAATTTAAAACTAGTTGCAAGCTCTTGCAGTTAGATTTAACAGTTTAAAGTTCCAATTACTACTTACTTTTCATGATCTGAATAGCCAAACATGGGACTGTTTGGCTCTAACGGTGAATCGCAAGAGTCATTCTCTGCAGAATCACTCTCCCCTGCCGCTGAGATATGACTCATAAATATTGCTTTGGTTGATAGAGGAATAAGCTGACCAGGAAACCGCATTAGATCAACCAGCATTTCCACAGAATTAAGAAGAACAGTAACAGAAATATGACTGTATGAGTCTACATTCTCAGCAGCTCCATCACTTGACAAACCCTGATCAAACAAATGAACCAAAAAGCATAGCAAGTTTAAAACTGGTCAGAATATTCGAAACTAAAGCAATTACCATGTTTTTCTCGAGAATAATCCTTTATCAAAACTAATCAATCACATGCAAATAGGGAAGTGGTACTCAAGATCACTGATCATATAATACTTACCACTACAAGTTTGCTTTGAAGACCAACCGTATCAGCTAAAACTTTGAATAAGATAGCTCGTGGCCGACAAGAACCATTCTTGATCTGTCCAAGCAGTTGAATTCCACAGTTTTCAAAAGATTGCGTAGCTTTTGCCGGGCTATGCAGAGTAGACTGCTTATAAACATCTGCCACCTGCCAGACAATTTAATGATATTGCTTGTAAAGCCAAATATATGGGATGCAGGAGAAAAAGGCAAGCAAACAAAGATACATTTACTAATTTAGCACGTTTCTGAGTAAGCAAAATTCAAAACTGGCGTTTACAGGAAGACTTAAAGCAAGACACTAATATTCTGGGGAAGTTTATCTTCAAACGGAGCAGAAACTTATTGATAGTTTCACAAAGAAGCTTTCTTAGTAGTATAACGGACACTCAGCATTAATTTTCATTAGACAGAAAGAATTTCTAAACACCTCCTACCTCAGTTTTATCCATATATGATCAATATCATTACATGCAGTTTTGGAATAACGAAACAAAAAGGGTCATTTAGTGATTATTTACAGGAAACAAATATTATTTATAAAACATGCATCGCAGATAGGTAAAATAGCGAAGGAGATGATAAAGCAAGCAATGCATCAAGAAATATACTAAGAGAAGCTGACATTTAAACAAAGTAACTCAACCACTCTTACCAGTCCAGCAATCTTCTTGATAACAGCAGCTGGTTTTGAGTTCAATCCACCGACAAGTTTAGTAATCAACTGCTTTTGCCTGAAAAGCTTCTTATCTTTTTGAAAATCAACAAGAATCACATCAGCCTTTAGACCTTCTTCGCCAAGAGCACGAAGATCTTCCAATGTAGGAATGCTATTAAATAGTTGCTTCAATTTATTATCCTGTAGAAATTTAAAAAAAAACTAAACATTTTGAAAAAAAAAGAAGAAAGAAAGAAAGATTCTAGACTTGGAACTTCGAAGGTCTAAAGTGAAACGTTACAGAACAGAGAGCTAATAAGCTTACGGGGATAACGGAATAGAATCCATTTGGGATGGGCTCAGAAAGAGAACCAGTGCTCCAAAGAATATTGGAAGCACTATTAGATAGCAGCCCATCTTGAGCAGAATCTTTAGCACTATTAGAGGTCTCCTCCTCTTGTGATCCCAGATGAACAGAATCAAATTTCTCAACAAATTCAGAAGGCCACCAGGTTTGATTCGAAGGTCCTTGCTCTGATGGCCCAGCATCATCTCGTCTCTCTCCCATTGCCTTATTTTCCTTTGAGGTCTCAAATTATATCATCCCATAAATGGAACAGTTAAGACACCAATTACAATGATAACAACCAACAAACCTGTAGAAACGAAAGCAAAAAAAAAAAGTATATAAGAAACAATGAAAACATCAAAATCTCTCACTCTTAGGTCAACGCCAGAATAATGAAAGGATCATAATCGAATAGACTACAGAGCAACCTAGATTAGATCCATCCTCAAAGTACGACTATTCATTAGTGCGATCTAACCAGAAAGTTTCAATGCGAAATCAATCCTAAAGCAAAACCAAAACGTTAACCGATGCGAAGAAAACAAAGGACCATCTAGAAACCCTCTCTAAGATCTATCCAATAGATGCAGTAAGGAGAAGAAAAGTTCAAATAAGGGTTTTTGGTAAAAAAAATCACCGCAATCAGATCCACACATTCAATTTCCGATCGGAACTTCTCGATACGATGAGCATTTGAAAATCAAACTACATAGCACACACACACCAAACTCGATCTTCACTGCTCTAAAGGCAGATGCAGTAGAATATCAATCACCAGCGATCAAAGACAAATCAAAAGAGCTGTGCGGTATGTACACACACGCACACGAAACATATCAGAGTGATTTGAGATTTTTTGGTTTGGGTTGGGAGCAGAGAAAAGAGTGATGCGATTTTAGGAAAGTGATGAAGAAGAAGGCCGAGGGAAAGGAAGAGGAATCGGGAGACGACTGACGAAAGTGACGATGCCGTGATCACGTGCGAGATGATGACTCACGTGTTTTAAAGTAGATGCGCCTCTCTCTGATAGACAGCTGGCGTTACACGTCATTCCTCGTGAATCACCACCGTCGTTTCTCTTTTTTCCTTGACTGGTTGTAATGGGTTATGCAGTTTTTCAGAAAAAGGTGGCCTTTAATTTTTCTTTTTCCTTTTTCTTTTTGACGACACCTTAGATTTTCTTTTAGTTAACAGAAATGTATGTAGTTTGTAATCATTTATTAGTGGATTTTATTAATTAACCTGCTAAATTTGTAAGAATTTTTTTTTATACTTTGGAAAAAAATGACTCGAAACTACATACAACACCTCTTCACACAATTCCCAACTAATGAACTCTACCAAAACACTAAACCACTAAGTGAGTGGTTATTAGTTGGTGTATTTTAATGGATATGGAAATATAAATTAAAGCTAGTGTTATTGCTTTTATGATTTATAAATTCCAATTCAAATTATGTATATTCAATCATACAGATTTATTAGTAGATTTAATGTTATAATGGATTTGAATGAACTTATATAAATTTCTTTTATAAAAATAAAAAAGACTCAAATGCTAGAAAAAAAATTCTAGATTTATAAATACTAATTAAAATTAGTAAATTATATTTGAAAATTGTATATTTTATTTGGATTTATACACAATATATAGATTTCTAATCAATAAAGATACATAAAACCAATAACACATTGGACATATAATCTATTAGCGTTGATGAGATATTTATTAATATAGTTTATAAAAACATAAACTAAATATTATTGTTTTGTAAAATCATAAACTAATTAGCTATTCTTCAACATATTCTAAAATGCACCTAAAAAGGTCAGCCCATACCTTTGAAGAAATAAAGTAAAGGCCCAAAATAAATGAGGCCCGTTAGTTCTCACAAAAGTGTTTTAAATCCTAAATATATCGTTAGGCCCATTAATTCCCAGGGAAGCAGGGGTCGTCAAGTACTTAAACCCTAAAAATCAGAGCTCTCTTCGTCTCGTCTTCCTCCTTAAACCCTAACTAGCTACTTTCATCCCCCCCCAAATCCTTCTCAATGACCACCACCGCCGCAGAGCAACCCGATCCATCTCCCCAATCCACAAGAGTGAGCCCCAAGACAGTGAACGACGCCGTCTCCTCCCTACTCAAATGGAAACGCGAGAAATCGAAAACAGAGAAGCCTCAGCTCCTGGAGCAAGACGAGTTCGTCTACCTCATCGTCACTCTAAACAAGATCCCGCAGAAAAACCGCACGAACGCCCACCGCATCCGCCTGCCCCACCCGCTGATCGACACTGACGAAGAGTCCCCGGAGCTCTGCCTCATCATCGACGACAGACCTAAGAGCGGACTCACCAAGGAAGACGCGAAGATGAAGATCGAGTCGGAGAATATTCCGATCACTAAGGTTCTTAGCCTCTCGAAATTGAAAACAGATTACAAGGCCTTCGAGGCGAAGCGGAAGCTTTTCGACTCGTACGATATGTTCTTCGCGGACAGGAGGGTGATTCCGATGCTTCCGAGGCTGATCGGGAAGAAGTTCTTCGTGCAGAAGAAGATTCCTTTGCCGGTGGATCTGAAGCACAAGAACTGGAAGCAGCAGATTGAGAAAGGGTGTGGCTCCGCTATGTTTTTCGTTAGCACGGGGACGTGTAGTGTTGTGAAAGTCGGGAAGCTGTCGATGGAGAGGGACGAGATTGTGGAGAATGTGATGGCGACGTTGAACGGCGTCGTCGAGGTCTTGCCTAGTCAGTGGAAGTATGTGAGGTCTTTGCATTTGAAGCTGTCGGAGAGCGTTTCGCTGCCGATTTATCAGTGCGTGCCTGATTTGAAGCTAAAGATCGATGGTTTTGAAGAGGAGAGTGTGGTTAAGGAAGAGAAGAAGAAGAGGAAAGGGAAGAGTGATGATGCTGTGAAGGGGAAGAAGAAGAAGAAGGGTAGGATTCATGAGGTTAGGAATATGGATAGTAATGTATCTGAGGTGGTTGATGAAGATGAGATTGGTCACGTTGAGGTTACTAATGAGAAGAAGAATAAGAGGAAGAAGGAGACAAGTGTGGTTGATGATGATGATGCTGAGGAACCGAATAAGAAGAAGAAGCTTGCCAAGGGGAAGCTGAGTAAGGGTGCGTTACAGCCGGAGAAGAAGACAAAGGTTACGAAACAAGAGTCCGGTGGTGGCTTGAAGAAGAAGAAGAGTGCTGTTAGACAAAGGGTTATGCCTCTTCGTTCATATAAGTAGTTTTATGTTTTTTGGTAGTGCTGATTACATTTTGGGGTGTTTTTTTTATATCTTCTACCACTTCTCTTAAACATTAACTGATGTGAATGTGGTTTGGTGGAGGAAACATAGTTATGTTACCAGTTCTGAGTATTTCTTATTTAACCTAGTTTGTTATAAACAACAACGTGTTTTTATCTTTGAATTACAGCTATCAATATTAATAATGTACCAACGTAGTAACAAGATCTTCATCTTTTCAATATAAATGGCTCATAGAGGGTTAACTCTATGAGTTTGCTACATGTCATCTATCTACAAGAACATATAGTTAGACGGTCTCTCATCGCCATAAGATGAACTATAACTCTATGAGTTTGCTATGATTTGACATAGAGACATGAATAACCAAAGGAAAAGTATCAATGGAAAACAAAAATGAAACTAAATACATTGTTTGTGAGCAATTGTGTTTATGTAAGACAAAGAAAAACTATCATATTAAACTATAGTAGAGTAATCGTAAGGATGTATATGTAATAGTAAAACATTCTAAGTAAAGTAGGCTGAAGCTCACAAGTATGTAAGAACCTTCTTGACCACAAAGCAGCAACGCCTTTCTGAACGGTTTAGTAATTTTATTCTCCTGATGATAAGCTCCTTCTTCTTGCTGCTCTCGTCTTGTATGCTTCAAATCTTTTTTCCATGTCTCATTTTCTGATCACAGGGCCTCTGTACGGAACTCTCCATATCACAAAGTTATCTGGAGGTTGATACTCTTCAAGCCATGTCACATTTGAAATCACTTCTCCATTCATCACTTCAATCTCACCTGGTTTCACAGACCATCAACATCATCAACAACATTTCCATAGTAACAATGGTAGTCCTAAAACCAATTATAGAACTAATGAGCGTTTTCCATGATATCTGCGGAGATATGGATCTAATGAGCGTTAGACTCTTGTTTAGTCAACAACTAACAGTAAGAAATATAGTAGTGTTTTCAAGGTCTTTAGTTAAGTTTGTGTTATCTTACTAGGCAAGTCCTGTAGTGGGGATTTACGGAAGTAGTTGCAATGTCTTCCATGAGTAGAAGAGTATGGAGGAGATAAGATATCAAAGATAGCACAATGAGTAATGGCTTTGAAACAATGGATGTTGCCGCCTGTTGTTGGATATAGTGTGGTTGCTGAGCAAGGGGCTGTCATATCAGTATCTTTCACCAGCTTTGCAGGTCTTGCTATGAATAAAAAAAAGATGGGAATAACAGATTTACTCAGAGAAGGTTATTGAAATTATGGTTTACATGTCACCCCAACTCAACTATCACCTTGTAATGGATCGTCTAGCTCTGATGGATCAGGCTCAACCCAATCATATGATTTCACATGCATTGAACCGTAAACGAGCTTACTTAGCACAGTCATGCCTGGATGGTTATGAAGTGGTATGACTGACGAAGGTGGCATGCAGAAAATTCCAATCTGACAGAAGAACAATGATCAAAAGCATAATAAGCAGACAAGAAAAGCAAGAAACTATACCAAATGGCAGCGCTTGAAATAGCAAGTTTCTTTAGAGTTTGGAGATTTATAATTCAACATTCACTAGTAGTTCTGGTTACAACATGAGAGAAGCACATATCAATGGCATTCATATGTAAAACACTATCGAGAATCCATAGCCATGTTATTATGCACTTGTGTGACCAGACACGCCTAAGGTGGAAAACTAACAGGAATTTGAAAGAAAGGTTTGCTCACCGAGAAGCTATCACACTCATGTAAATGAAGGTACTTAATTGCTGGCAGAGAATTATGGTTTCCATTACGATCGCTCCCAGGACCAGGCCAGTTGCGCACCAGTTGAGCTTCCTGTTCGAGACCAACATCAGACGGCTTGATTTTCTCTGAAATAAAAGAAAAATAACAAAGCTATGAACAAGACTAGTCTAACGACATAAGAGAAATGCAATTCAGACATGGCGAGAAAGAAAAACAGAGATGATGAAAACAAAATGAAACTTAAAAAAAGAAGAAGAGATAGTCTTACTTACCCAAGACGTTGCGAACCTTGTCTAAGGCCTCCTCAGACACAGGTCCATTAGGTGACAGAGACGACTTGCAAGTATTGAAAAGTCTCTGAATAAAATACGGCATGATACACACACACAAAAAAAAAACAAGACAAGTTCTTTGAGCTCCTCCTCCTCTATTACTCTCTTTAAGCTGCTCTGATCAAGGTTGGAGTTGGTGAGAATGAAAACAGAGGTCAACTGAAAATAAAAAACAACTTTTAACTTCATATAGAAAGTATAAACACATCTGAAAACAGACAATCACATAAATCTAGACCTCAGAGAGTCTCTGACAAATCAAAATGGACTTTAACAAGTGAATGATCAACATGGAATTCAGGAATCATCACGCACGCAAGAATATTACAATAAGAAAAGAGGGAATAACAGCTAAAGTTAGAAACGGGTTCAGATATATAAAGAAGACAGGTGAGTTTCAGTTTCTTCAATGATTAAAGAGAGAACCTTTTGAGCAGGAGAGAGTGAGAGAAAAATCTGAAGAACGGCGACGAAGAAGAAATCGGAGGAAGAAGATATGGGAAAAAAAGAATCCGGTTTAGTCCGGAGGATGAGGAGGTCGAGGAGGAATCGGACGGTTTTTAATCTTCTTTTTATTTTGCTCCGAAGGTCACTAAAAACGTCAGTGCTCACGTTATTCGCCCCTAATTTTCGAAATAGTCAATTCGAACCTCTGCTTAGAATCAATTCAACCAGTTGTTCTGTTCATTTGTTTTCATTTCACATCGTTGGATTTTTGTATTGTTTTTTTTTGTTCTGCCATCTTTTAGATGCTTATATAGGTCATTTCCCCAGCTTTCATTAGTTGGAATTTTGAGGAAAGAAGAGATTTTGATTCTGTAATGTATTAAATTCTCAGTATTTTATTTCAAAAAAGTAATAAGAATATACATAAGTTTTTCCTTTTTGTGTTATGATTATCAAAAACACAATCCACATATTCAATGCTATAAAATCTGAACATGTTTTTTTAAGTTAATTACTTGAAAATAAGAGATTCTAACTTGATAAAAGTTTGCTTTTACAAAATTAATCTATTAAATCTTACATAATTTTACTTAATTTATTATATATATATATTTATGTTTGATAATTTTTGTATTATAATTAATAACTTTATAAAGATTTTTGTCTAATTATTTTACTCACATTATATTCAAAAATTTATTATTATTAATAATTTACACAATTAAATTTTCATTTATGAAATTCAGATATGAAACCTGTTAGTAGTGAAACATCATAAACTCTTAGTTAACTAATGGCGAAGGGGAGCTTTCACAAATTTCAAATTTGTTGTATACTGAACATTAAAAAGGATATTTTGCTAGTACCCGTCAATATCGACTATATTAATTTTACTAAGCACCGCCTCTAAAAATCAGAATTATAAAACGCAAAACGACCACGGCTTTGGTCTGAAACAATATTCCATCTCTCCCTAGAAGAAAACCTAGAAAGAAGAAGAGAAACCATGGCAGGTGTTGGACCGATGACTCAGGATTGGGAACCAGTTGTGATCCGTAAGAGAGCTCCCAACTCCGCCGCCAAGCGCGACGAGAAGACTGTCAACGCCGCTCGTCGTAGCGGCGCCGATATCGAAACCGTCCGAAAATGTTTGTTTTCCCTTCTTTCTCAGTCGATCGGTCTTTGTTTCGTAATAGATTATTATCTCTCTGATCTGCCTCCGTAGCTCTCAATCTGTGCGATGAGTTTAGCTATTGAATCGATATCAGTTTCGTTTAAGTTGTATCTTCAGTTTCCCTGATTAGCGCTTATTATTTTTTGTTATAACGTTTGCAGCAGTTAAAACAATTTGCTAATTACTGTTCGAATCAGGTTTGGTGTATTTGTTTTGATATCTAACAAATGGATTTTGTTTGTTTTGTTGTTGCATTTTAGACAATGCTGCGACGAACAAGGCGGCTTCGAGCAGCACCTCCTTGAACACAAAGATGCTTGATGATGATACTGAGAACTTAGCTCGTGAGTATATATTATATACCTTTAATCTCTTATCTCATTCACATCGAACTAACTTCATATCTCTCTGTATGTGGACAGATAGACTTTAGTTGTATCTTCTTGTATTTAGTTGATTCTAGTTGTGTCTACTTAGATGGACAGCTAATCTTTTACTGTTAAAAGTTTCCTCAGTGTCTCTCTCTAATAAGGGCAATTCTTAGTCTCTTGTCTTCTTTGGCTATTTAAAGTTTCTTTCTGTCTGCAATTTAATTAAGAGGCAGTCTTTGTTCTTTCGATGGATGCCAAGGACCTGGAAAGCCTTATATACTCTTTCACTTTTCCTGTGTTTGATTGATTAATATCTTGCTTGTCTCTTTTAACAATCAGATGAACGTGTGCCTACTGAGTTGAAGAAAGCCATCATGCAAGCCCGAGGGGAGAAGAAGCTCACCCAGTCCCAGCTCGCTCAAGTACTACTCTTCTTTCTCTCTTCACTCTGGTACCTCTCTTGTTTCATGTAGTTGGATTCATTATGGTTTTGGTTGGTGTAGCTGATCAACGAGAAGCCACAAGTGATCCAAGAATACGAGTCTGGGAAAGCAATACCCAACCAGCAGATCCTTTCTAAGCTGGAGAGAGCACTTGGAGCTAAACTCCGTGGAAAGAAGTAGTAATCAACAAAACCTCCTTTAATGTTTTAAAACTGAAAAAAGCTAATCACGGTTCTGTCTCCAGTTCATAAACTATCTTATATAAAGCCTACTGCTCTATGCGATAAATCTCTTTTATGGTGTAAGAACGAAACAAAAGCTGTTTGTAACCGTTTGTCATTTATAAATAATCCCATTGTTCTCTTTGCAGCAGCATCACCATTATCATATCACAAACTAAAATCAAATACTGAAACCAAAGTTCGGTATTGATCATCTCCTAGCTGACCAATCTACTACTAAAGTTTGGTTCTTATTCAGTGCGACCATTTTCTAAATTAAGTTATTATAGATTTCTGGACCGGACAATAACAACTCTAGGGGTCTGAATTGTGCAGAATAAAAATATATGGTCAAATTTGTCAAGTTCCGGCAAATACAAGTATTATTCTCCGCGTCACGAAACACAATGCAAAACAGTGAGACCAGTGAAGCTGACATTCACACATACACAAGCACAAAAAATCCAAAAAAAAATAAATAGAAATTACACAAAGCCCGAAGCTTTAAAGTTTTATTTCCCTCTACTGTTATCAATCTCGTCCTCGTCCTCCTTCTAGGGTTTCCACATTTTCTCGTCCTTTCCATTTCCGGAAACCTTTAGGGTGAAATGGAGACAGATGCAGAGTACCAGAGGAAAGAGCGAGCTGCACTTGTAGCCATTGTCGTTCTTGCTTGTCTTGCTCTGTCTTCTCTGTTCGTCGCCTTTAGCTACTACTGCTATATTCGTAACAAAGTTTCCAAGCGTCACAGAATCAACAAGAGTATGTACTACTTATTCAGACAAGAACTTCTAGTTTTGTTTTTTTCATTTACTTATCCTTATTTGAGACAAGACTGTTCTTATTCTCAAGCCCTCTGCTTTTGCTGGATGCTGAACATTTTTTTTTTACTAAATTAAGATTATTTTGAGATTTTGGTGACAAATGTTAGGAGTGTGGTTTTCCAATTAGGCTTTGATTTATAATATTCTGTGTATTCTTTTACCTGTGTATAGAGTTTAACTGCGAGGAGAAAGGAGATTGTCAAACCCAACAGGAAGTCCCTGACAACAACGCCCTGCAGAGATTCACTTTCAAGCAGCTACACTCAGCTACAGGTGGGTTCAGCAAGTCGAATGTGGTTGGTCACGGCGGGTTTGGTTTGGTTTATCGTGGTGTGCTTAACGACGGGAGAAAAGTTGCTATCAAGCTTATGGATAATGCAGGGAAGCAAGGAGAAGATGAATTCAAGATGGAGGTGGTTTTTGTTCTATATTTGAGCTTTTAGTCTTTCTTTAGCTTTTTTTACATGTACTGCTTCGAGAGCTTTTTCAATTTACTGATTAATTTGTATTACAGGTTGAGTTACTGAGCCGTCTGCGTTCACCTTACTTGTTGGCTCTTCTTGGCTATTGCTCAGACAGTAGTCACAAACTGCTTGTGTATGAGTTCATGGCAAACGGCGGTTTGCAGGAACACCTCTATCCTACTAACAGTTGAGTTTCTTCTTCCATTAATATTAGCAAGTTTTGGAGTTCTTGTTGGATTTGATATAGAGCTGTCTGTTTGTTGTTAATGCATATAGGGTCTGGTTCTGTCCCGTTGAGACTAGACTGGGAAACTCGGATGAGAATAGCTCTGGAAGCTGCTAAAGGCTTGGAGTATCTCCACGAGCAAGTATCACCACCGGTGATTCACCGAGACTTCAAGAGCAGCAATATTCTCCTTGACAGGAACTTCCACGCCAAAGTCTCGGACTTCGGATTGGCTAAAGTCGGATCAGATAAAGCAGGCGGACACGTTTCCACACGTGTGCTAGGCACACAAGGATATGTTGCTCCTGAGTATGCTTTAACTGGCCACTTGACTACAAAATCAGATGTGTATAGCTACGGCATTGTCCTGTTAGAGTTACTAACGGGCAGGGTTCCAGTAGATATGAAGAGAGCTACCGGAGAAGGAGTTCTTGTTTTTTGGGTACGTTTATCAAACTTCTTCAACATTTGGTTTCTTCTTTTTTTACTCTTAACCTCTTTGCTTCTTTCCAGGTGTTGCCTCAGTTGGGTGATAGAGACAAAGTGATGGACATAATGGACCCAACACTAGAAGGACAGTACTCGACCAAAGAGGTTGTGCAGGTTGCAGCAATAGCAGCAATGTGTGTTCAAGCAGAAGCTGATTACAGACCGTTGATGGCAGACGTGGTGCAGTCACTGGTCCCACTAGTGAGAAGTCGTAGGTCAGCTGCAAAGCTTAGTGGCTGCTCTAGTAGCTTTAGCTTGGCTAGGTCTTCTGATTCACCCGCCGGTTCTCAATAAATCAGAGAAAATAACAAATGTGAGACTTTTATCAGTTTCTATGTAGTACGGGGATTTGTTAAAGCAATGTGTAATGTAACACTTCTGAGTGATCAATAATGAAACTTACTAGTTATCATCATCTCTCTTTTTTTTGGAACAACATCAGTTATAATCATCATCATCTATAATTTTTGAGTTTAGTGTTATTTGTTTATATACAATAACTGAACTAGAAACCTATATATAGTTTACAAATTCAATATTAAATTTTAAATCTAATACATACTTTTGATTTTTGTTACAAATCTATATGTTTTATTAATAATATAAAATCTCCAGTAATCTAATTACTCAACAATTTGATACATCTATAATAATTTTTATATAGAAGGAAAATTTATTTCGGATTTGAATTTAGTTTTAAACAAATATTTTTATATATACTTGAGTCTATTGTGAAATCAAATTTATTACTAAATTTATATAATAGAATATTACATTAGTTTGATGAAAAATTATAAATTAACAGAATTCTTTTTCTGTTTGGTAAAAGTGGTATTTTGACAGTTTTACACAAATTAGAAAAATGAATGAAATATATTTACTTTTTATTAATTTTTAAATAGACGAAATTATTTAAAAATTAATTTTTAATTGGTATTAAATTTAAAATAAATATAAATTGTATTAAAATGTAAAAATAATATTATTTGTGTAATAAGAAAAAACGTTAATTCCAAAATAATGGGCCTAATAATAGAGGAATTTTCTACATTTGATAACCTACAGGGCTAATCCTAGCCTCTTTGGAGCTACAAATCCAGGCTCACTAGCATATTTGAACCGAACCGGATATAAACCGAAATCAGAAAACCGAATCGTCACGTGGGCTTTGTTGGAGGGAAAAGGGTAAACTCGTCTTTTCAGTATTCGTAATTTTGCATCTTTAGAACCCTAGACACGCCAGGGTTTTATATACTTGGCCGGCGGCGTCTCCGTTATCTCTTCCCGATTCCACTTTTCCCGTCCGTTGGAGATTTCAAGCAACCCGAATCCCAAAAATGGTCCATCTCAGTTATTTTGTGTAACTGATAGTAAAGATGTGGTAGGTAGGAATGATTATTTATTTCTTATTGGTGGGTTGGATCAGCAGGCGGCGTCGGAGAAGAAGCTATCGAACCCAATATCAAAGTGCAGAAGCTGGTGCTCAACATCTCCGTCGGGGAGAGTGGAGATCGTCTCACCAGAGCCTCCAAGGTGCTGGAGCAGTTGAGTGGCCAGACTCCTGTTTTCTCCAAAGGTCAGTCCTAGTTGAATCAGTCACTCTATTTCTTTCTTTTAAGAATGTTTTGGAACATAGAGGAGTGTAGTATGTAACGAGTTTTGACATGTTTAGGACAAGCAATGTTTCTATTAAACTGTGTGTATTGATAATAATCTCTGGAGTCAGAGAATTTGGTTATTAATTTTGATTAGTCAGTTTATACTAATGTTTAAGAAATCACAATGCTGTAGTTAGGCGTTTTTATAGAGGTTTATTGATTATGTTGGAGCTTAGACCGAAAGCCTAGTTCAAAAATTATTTTGTTTTGTTAATGGCCGATTTTTTAGAACACTAGTTTATACTGATACTTACTGTAGAACTAAATAGCTAACAATCGTTGTATATGTTAAAGTTACTTGTTTTTGTCGAGTTTTACGGTTCTGAGTTCGTTGTAACCTCCTTTGCAGCAAGATACACTGTCCGTTCTTTCGGTATCAGACGTAACGAGAAGATTGCTTGCTACGTGACCGTCAGGGGAGACAAAGCTATGCAACTCCTTGAAAGTGGACTTAAAGTTAAAGAGTATGAGCTCTTGAGAAGGAACTTTAGCGACACCGGCTGCTTCGGTTTCGGTATTCAGGAGCACATTGATTTGGGTATCAAGTAAGTCTTTCTAACACAGGCTATTGTGTAGTCAGTCACTTGAATGGGGGTTTTGACTTTTGGTTGAATCCATCTTAGGTACGACCCGTCGACTGGAATCTACGGTATGGATTTCTATGTTGTTCTTGAGCGCCCTGGTTACCGCGTGGCACGTCGCAGAAGGTGCAAGGCTCGTGTTGGTATCCAGCACAGAGTCACCAAAGATGATGCCATGAAATGGTTCCAAGTGAAGTATGAAGGGGTCATTCTCAACAAATCTCAGAACATTACTGGCTAAAACCATACCTCTCGAACAGAGGGATCTATAATCATATTAATCTGTGTGTTTTTCCCGGGTTCGAATCGTGTTTTCTCAGTTTTGCTATTTCGTTTATCAGACATTTGGTTATCATTGCCTAATCTACAATGATTGCACGGATTAGACTTTGTGAAATTATCCAACAAACGCGTTTTTACTTTGGTTTGCTTAGATTATTTTCCTAAAGAATCTTTGACTGTGCGTCTATTTTAAAACTTAACAAGACGTGTCGACTGTAAATTACCTTGTACTTGTACATCAATATAATATAGCAACACCAAAAACATTATCCAATTATGTTTAATTGTCAATTCTAAATTGCATCAGATTCGAGCAAATTATTGATTGGTTCGACACTAACTATCATGAACAGAAATGACCAAATTAAACATATACATATATGTGTGTGTAAACAACCGTTACATATACTCTATACTTTAATAGAAAAACCTATACAACCAGAAGAAGAAAAAATGTGATGGTAGTTGGAGACAATAATAGAGTAATAAAACTAATAATTATGATTTACAATTTCAATAAATGACTGGAAGGAATCTTGACTTGATCCCACACAAATTTATAATAAGTCATTTCCAGCCCAATACTCTGTACTCATTTATAAAGAAAAATAATCAGTAAGTTTTTTTTTTTTTTGAGAAAAAAATAATCAGTAAGTTTGTCTGGAGTCATTAGACTCTATGTTTTTCATTATCCTTTTCTCTTTATCCCACATGAGTCGCAGCTTTTTATCTAAGCCAAACTCCTCTACAAACATGATTAGATGTGTCAATCTTAAACAACATAGATTTGTCATAGAAAGGGCCCATGCCACTCTCTACAAACTCTTTAGTTAAGATCTCATTACCTCTTTCCGTTTGGATGGTACGAGTACGACCCAAAACATAAAAGCAAAAAGATCATTGCATAATACAAGTGATTAGATGTTTCATCAGCTCAGAACTTAATATAGCCCCGAGCCGAATTGAAACAAGTGATTATTCCATGTTTTTCATATGTTAGTATTGGTTTTTCCTCCTTTTTGTTAATGTATGATACGTATTTTACAACACGTTATTTTGATGATGGTTTCTTGACTTATTGGATTCAAACTACTTCTTAATTTTTATCGGTTATATTCAGAGTTTTTGAAATCCGAAACGGGATAGTTTACCAAATCACTGAGTTATTTGGTTGACCGTAGAAACCGCATGTTAATAATTTAATTAACTTTTATTATATAATAATATATTAGCTATTGAAAAATACAAAAAAAAATATTTTATGTTTTGAAAAACATTTGAAATTATGTAACTTTAGTTTTATTTATTTTTATTTTCATTTCACATACAAAATATCAAAAAGAAAATCACTAAGTAGACGATTTAAGTTAATAATTATAAAGTATAATAAGATATATCCAGAGTTAAAATCACTAAGGGCTTAAATATCTAATGTAAATAGTAAAACTAAATTTTAAACTCAAAATAAACCAAAATAAAAACATAAAAATATAGTAGATAATCGATAAAAAAGCGAATACCAAATTACATCAACTAGTTTTATTAACAGATTTATAATCCACGTGATCATTTAATCTTTTATTTTTTTTAAACTAAAAACTAACTTCTTAATTAGAATACAAAACATATTTTAATAATATAACTGATTTTTAAAAATAATAATTAAAAATTACAAATTGGTTCAATCATTGGTTCAACCATAGCGAGTTCCGAGTTTACCGGTTTTATGAGTTTTACCAAATTTTTAAATAATGATTTTTCCTAAAACCTAAACCGGGTTACATACCAGGTCATCGGATATCGATTTATCGGTTCGATCGCAGATCGAGTTTCAAAACGGTGGTTATATTCATTTCAGTTTGTTAATTAAAATACCATGTGAGGTTCATATATTTTCAATTCAAAATTTGTTAACAGTGAATAAATTAGCTAGATATGGTGTATATTCTTTTGGGTGCAAAATCTATTGTTTTTGTTTTATATGGACTTGATTGGAATGAGATATAGCTTTATATGTTTTGTTGTATAATTAATGCTGTAGATTCTTTTGAGGTAGTATAAATTTTTTCTTTGAAAATTTGGTTGTAAATTTGAAAAGATTTAATTATTTACTTATACAATTTTTAAAATTAAGATATAAAAAAGTGTTTTGCTTTACAAAACCAAAAAAAATATGCAACTTTAAAAAATCTTTATAAACCATAACTGAAAGAAGTTTGTGTTTTAGAAAAAGATTTGGCTACCTAAATATTCTACATCATTTCTAAAGTGAATCAGCCTAGTCGATAAGATTTTGGGAGAGAGAAATATTTATTAGCTGTACATATACAAATCTACAAGAGAACAATGTACACAAGGTCTTCAATAGATAAGAGACAAGTCTAAATAGGTCATATCTCTGTAAAATTAAATATAAAACTAATATGTAAACATATGTGTGTGTAAATTTTTCGACATGATGAATTCTTTGGAGATTGAAACGGACCAAATCAGCTCATAGTTCAAGGCTTTAAAAAGAGACCAATCGGTTCACTAGACAGCTTAAACATCTCACATAAGAATTGGTAGCTTCGGCTTAATCTGATTCGTAACGAGATTAACCACATTATAAAGTTTATAACCTCTTTGATGGAGTTCATTTATTTTAATCTATTGGAGTTAGATGGGTTTGCAGTTAACTTGGTATATTACAAAAAGAGTATATGTGTGTGTACATGTATACTTTTCTTTTTATTACATGGACAGCAAAAAAATAAAAGATCACAGTCCATATAGATCAGACGCGGATTAATTATAATATGGATTTGCATATGTATGCATGGACTTAATCAAAATGTCCAGCTAATTAAACAAATAATTAGATTAGCAAACCTCATAGGCATAATAAAATAACATACCACGAGAGAACCTTTCAAACAACTAGTAATATAATAATAATATTATCCCTTTGATATTTGCCTGCACGTCCCAAAAAAACAAGTCGAGAATAATAATCACATCAGATTTGATTAAAACCCTTTCACTAATCACCTTATTAATCACCCTCTCCCCCCAACAGAAAAAACATCGTCGGTTCTCTGTCTCGGACGGTCGAAATCAATCATGCACCGTAGAGGAATTCAAGAATCGGACGAGGAAGAAGATGAGACGTACAACGACGTCGTTCCCGAATCTCCTTCTTCTTGCGAAGACACAAAGATCTCAAAACCAACTCCAAAGAAAAGGTTTTGTTCTATTTTCTTACGAATTACTACAATTTTTGGTCTAAACTTGGTCTGAAAATGTAGTGATTGTGTGTTAGTAGGAGGAACATGGAGAAGAGAGTTGTCTCTGTTCCGATTGCTGACGTGGAAGGATCTAAGAGTAGAGGAGAGGTATATCCACCGTCAGATTCCTGGGCCTGGAGAAAGTACGGTCAAAAACCGATCAAAGGCTCGCCTTATCCCAGGTAAAAAAGTTACCTCTTTTTTTTTCTCAGTCAGTGGCGGCCAAGTAGCGTACGTTAGTCTCTACGGTGGTTGGGCTAACTTACGCACCTCGTTGAGTTTTATTACAAAACATACGCGTCTGGTGTCGCGTGGCTTCACGCACCAACTCCTTCATTCTTTCTTTTTTTTCTTTGTATTATGAAACAATTAGATGAGTCATTAATTAAATTAAATTATCTTAAGAGATTTGCTTTTGGTAATAAATAACGTTGGAGAAGATGAAATATTAAAGAAGTTTATAGATCTTGATTCTAATCACAAAGGGTAATGCGCACAAAAAGGAAAAAAAGGCATTTTACATATATGTGCGTGATTCACGTGCGCAGATATTATTTTCGTGTGAATTTAATGTAATACTGATCTTTATTTACAAAATTAATTTTCAGTGTTAATCAGATTTTTTTTTGTAGTTTATTATTATTTTTAATCTTTTTGAAAAGTTAAAGTTAATCACTTTTTGTGTTTGGTGGATCTCTCAGGGGTTATTACAGATGCAGCAGTTCAAAAGGATGTCCGGCGAGGAAGCAGGTGGAGAGAAGTCGCGTGGACCCCTCAAAGCTCATGATAACATACGCCTGCGACCACAACCACCCTTTCCCCTCCGCCACTAACAACAAATCCCACCACCACCACCACCGAACAACCGCTGTCGTCCTAAAAACCGCCAAGAAAGAGGAAGAAGACGAGGAGGAGGAGGAAGAAGCAACCGTCGTCGTCGCCGAGGAGCCTGCAGGGCTAGACCTGAGCCACGTGGACTCTCCACTGCTCTTAGGTGGCTGCTACAACGAACTTCCCGAGTTCGGGTGGTTCTACGACGCGTCCATCTCATCCTCCTCTGGTTCTTCTTACGGTGGGAGCTTCCTGGACGTAACACTAGAGAGAGGCTTTTCAGTAGGAGGAGAAGAGGAAGATGAGTCACTGTTCGGTGATCTCGGCGACTTGCCTGACTGCGCCTCCGTGTTCCGCCGTGGGACTGTGGCTACGGAGGAGCAACATTTTGGCGCCATTCCTTTCTGTGATAGTTCTAGATGAGTTGTGTGTGTAGCCAAAAATCTAAAAAAAGGAAACTTTTTATTTTCCACTGTAAAGGTGTATCGATGGTGGATTCATATGATTCATTTAAAATTTCTAAAAGTAATAAATTAATAATCTTTCTAGTAAATGTTTTAAAAAACTTATCTAAAAAATAAAATTTTGAAGTTTTGTATATATTTTTGTTGGTTAATAATAGTAAACTCATGTAAACTTTATAAATTAACTAAATCAATTAAATTATTGTGTATTTATTATTAATTTTTTTAAAGTGTTTTCTTTATAAAAAGAAGGGGTATTATTTGAGTTAGTTAAAGGTACAACAGAGTTACAGAGATAGATATGTCAAAGTTATGATTCTAATGGCGATGATGATAGCCAAAAAGGAAAGTTTCCTCCATTGCTTGTACCATAGAGATAAGCTGTAATGTGAAGAGATCATTCACTGTCATGTCACCGGCGAGATCAGGGCTAATACTTGGAGAAGAGTCTCGTTTTGTCGGTGTGAGAATGACGAATCTACAGACCGGACACTGTCCTTTGCTCTTTAACCACGGGACTATACATTCCTCATGGAACATATGTTTGCATGGAGTGAGCATCACTGTTTCCTTGGGCTTAAAGTCTTCTAAACATACTGCGCATCTTTTCTCCCCTTCTCCTCCCGAGTAACCTTGAGGGTTTCTTGAGCTTTCGAGGCCAGAGTTCTTGTTTTTGTAGTATAAGCTCAGGTTTCTGAGAAGCTGGCTTTTTGGGACAGGGTTGTATGTCTCTTTTGTTAGATATTTCAGAACATTGTCTTCTTCTCTGGCTTGTGATGCTGCTGCTGATCTTGAGTTGCTCTCGTGTCTAGTACTATCATGTCGGTTGTGTACGGCTTGCCTTAGTGCCTCTAGGTGCTGCCTCCGCACGTTGTTGCTGGTTCCGATGGAAACATGATGCGGAGTAGGAGGTGATGATGGTACTGAATCTCTGTCAAGAACAACAACTTTCAAATTTTCTTGAAGAGTATGCAAAGATTTGGAAACAAAACAAAAAGCAGAATAGTATCAGATGACAATGAATGGATGAGTAAGTACACAGTTGATGAGATCTCTGTTCTTGTTCTTGAGTACGCAGATGGAGGATCATCGAGAAATCGCCTATTAACAATCTGAAAGAGAACACCAAACATCAACAGGCTAAAACATTAACATGTATATATATGATGAAAAGACAAAGCCACTGACCAAATCATTCCTGGACCAAGGGTTCTGTAAAGAGAAAGAAGGCCTTCTTCGCCAACCTGATGATCTTGTATCTGAGTCATATCTATTAGATTGATTTGGAACATTAGTATAGCCATTTCTGGAGTTGTCCATAGCTTGAAAGAATGGCCTTGCTTGTTACAGATAAGGGATATGGACAAGCTTTTTGTATGGTAATGTAAGTTTATATTCTTTTTCTTGCTTTGAGTTATTCTTTCTCCACTTGATATTTGATTCTGTAAAAGCTAATATGTTAAGCAACGAATATATCCTAGTGTGTGACACACTGACGCCATGTCTTATCTCCTGAACAAGTATCATGCAACACATCATGACCTAATTCTTAAAAGTTGGATGTGGTGTAGAAGTAGAAGAATCGATACCACAAAAATCGACGCTTTGACCATGCATGTATTCATGTCTTTATCACAATGAACTTAAGTCATGGTATTCAACTAGAAAATGCTAAACTAGGCCTACAGATATTAACAGAACCAAATTTGCATTTTTTTTTGTTTTCGGTTCAGTTTGGTTTGATTTGGCAACCAAAAAAGTTGGTGTTCAGTTTGGTAATCGTTAACTGGTTAACTAAAAAATCCTTTTAACTAAACTATACCGATCTTAACCAAAACTCTGAATCGAACTAACCAAAAATGACCAAAATATCAAACTTTTCAAATTTTAACATTGTTATTCTGTAAACAGCATTCAAGGATCATCATTCTGTAGATTACAAGAGACGGGACACTTCTCGTATGAAACGATTTCATATTTGGTAGAAATTTTTGAAATCAAACTAACCAAAAACCAAACCGAAGTCCGAACTTACTGACCCGGAAAACCCAAAGTAACCGAACTCGCAGGCCAATGCCAAACCAGGAACAAGACGACATCAAGAAGTAACTGCTTGTCAACATGTGACATCCATACTTATTTGAAACAAGGTAATTAATCATTACACAAGAGTAACAATCACAAACCTCTTCAGGAAAATCATAGCAAATCACAACTCAAGATGATACAACAATCTTTCATCTACATCAAATCCATTTTATTTGAAGAAACATAAACTCCGATGAACCGATTAATAAACCAAACAATCACAAACAAAAATATAAATAGAGAGCCTCTCAGACACACACACGCACACCTCAGAAAATAATGTCTGCATCCTTCTCTGCACCACCAGCAAGTAAATCACGAGCAGCGTTTATCGAAATCCCTCTCTGCATAGAGATCCCTTCAAGAACCATTTCCTCAGCAAAGGCCTTAGCATTAGCAGCCTGTCTCTCGACTTCCCTCCTCTTGTATCCCTGAATCTTCTTCAGCCTAAAGAAATCTTCCCTCTCGAGCTCATCAAGCTCTCCCTTGATGTAACTGATCGTATTCTCAATCTTCGGTTTCACCACGTTCTCCAGAGCGTTCACCCTCCGATTAGTCGTCTTGATCGCTTCGTCAAGCGTCAAGAACGAAGTCTGGAGAGAAGCAAGCTCGACAAGCACTTCAATAGCTTTCACGTAAGCCACACGGCAAGCTTGGACCTGCTGTCCACCTCTAGCTAAACCGGTCAAGTCGTTCTTGGTCTCTCCTTCGGAGAAATGATCGAACTTGGGGAGCTTCACCCCGGCGATGTTCTCTTGCCTTGACCGGACTTTGAGCGTGGCTTCTTTGACGTTCTCGAGGACGACGTGTTTGACGTTCTCGCCGGCGACGTACTTGACTTCGGTGAGAGCGAAAGAAGATGTCTTCATCATATCTCCCATCGATTCCTTGGCCGTCACGATTTTCTTGAGAAGGGCTCTGAACTGAACGGTTAGAGCGTCGCTCTTCTTCTTGAGGAGAGCGTGGCCTCTTGTGGCTCCGACGAGACGAGCTTTCATCACACCGAGCATTGTGACAGTGGGGACCACATTCAAACGCGCGTTTTGGCCGGCCATGGTGTGAAAAAGAAAACTAGGTGCAAATGAAAGGAGACTGGATTATTTTCCGACAGTAACACAAATGACTTGTCTAGATTAGGACAAAACAACAAAGACCAAATCTTTAAATCTAGAAAAGTCTGGTGAACGATCAGATACAGAGATCCGAACCAGAGATTGAATCAAAAACTACGAAAGGAAAAAACTTTTTCTAATCGGGACCACACGAATCGTAACAAGATTTGATCAATGATAGATTAAACGAGAGAGAAATCGAGAGGAAGATTCACGATGATGTACCTGAGACTCTAGAGAGAGCTTAAGAGGATACTTCTCTTGCAAGTAAATCACTGAGATAAGATTGAACGAAGACACAGAGAGAGAGAGAGAGAGACTGGAAAATGGCGATCGTATTCGACCTTCGTCGTTGATCGTGGAGAAAAGAAAGGGGCTGGTTGTGTAACTAACTGTAAACATGAGGGGCTTATATTTTGCTAAATGTACAGCTCATCGCTTAATGGCTGGGGCCTGCTTTCGTGTCTGCATCTGGACCCGTTGTGGGTCCCATGTTCTAACCCCACGTTTTATATTCTTCCCCCATGATTAAGGTTAAGATTAAAATTAAAATTAAAATTAGCGAAAGATGTTTGTTGCTATTAATTAGAATCGACATTATACTATTCAATCTAGAAACATAATATAAAATGTTTATTTTATTTCTTAAGCATATGATTTGAAGTTAAACTTTCTCTAACTCAATGTGTTGTATAACTTTTTAGTTTATCAAAATACTAAATATATAACAGGAAGAAGATTTTATTTTCCAAGTTTATTGATTTTTATTTTACGACATTTTCCAACTTTATTGATAAAGGAAATCTTGTTGGTAAAAACATCATATTCTTAACACATGCTAGTACAAGGATTTTTGTGTATTACATTCACAACTTATTATATATGGCACTTACAATATATTCACAACATTTTTTTTTTTGAAGAAGATATTCACAACATCATAATCTGTTTTTACGCATTAAAGAACGTATGTAAAATACAACATATATGGAAGTTCTTTATCTGGTGCCTATTTCAGTGCCCAATCTGATCAGAATCCAAATCACTTCGCTGGAGCGTAATGCCTTAGCCACACTCCAGTATAGGCCTGTGCAACCACACAATGAGCCGTGAGCCTAATAAAACCTTTTGATCTATAAAAGAAGTGTTTGTATCTATCATAATGTAAGACCCATTAACCACAAAAAAAAAACCTTTTTAGTCATTGATCTATCAAAAAGTCTATGTATAAGCTATAGCCCATGATCTAAAAAAACCTTTGGAAGTATTTATAATGTATTACCCATTACGTAACCCTTAAAGTCATTATCTATCAAAGAGTGCATTATTTTACCTGTTGGGGTCTCATGATCTTAGTATCAGGATCATCTAACGACTCAAGCCAGTGTGCCAAGTATCCAGCCATACGTGGGACTGCGATAAATTGTGGTGGGATTCCCATTGCCCTGTGTTTTTATCCCATTCAAATACCAAAAACAAAAGTTTCAGGCAAAGATCTTAATGGTTACAACTTGCAACAACTCGTTATCAAGAATTTGTTAGACGGCTCAAACCTATAGACTAATCCAGAGTAGAAATCAACATTTGGGTAAAGCTTCCTCTTAACAAAATACTCATCAGAGACTGCCGCCTTCTCTAGAGCAATTGCTACCTGTTTAACATTATACATCAAATCTATCTTAAACCACATTCAACAAACCATCAAGCAAGAAAGATACATGATCACAGTAATCTTAAGTACATCAATCAGAGGATCCTTTCCAACAATGGAGAACACTTCATACGCCAGTTTTTTAACGACTTTTGCTCTTGGGTCGTAGTTTTTGTAAACGCGGTGTCCAAAACCTGACATTCTTCTCTTCCTGGGAGAAAGTAATGTAATGAAATAACTCATCACAATCAAGATACTTTTAGTCTTAATGTATTGAGTTACTTGTTCTTCACGCATCGGATGAACTCTAGAATGTTTTCAACAGTTCCAATCTCAGATAACATCTTAGACACAGCTTCAACCGCACCACCATGAAGTGGGCCGTAAAGGGCTCCAACAGCTCCCGCAATAGCAGTGTACACATCAACACCACTACACAAAAATATATATATATATATATATTTACTAATCATTAAAACATAGATCTCACAGAAAACTCAAGTAATGAAAAATATCTAACCAGAGTAATATAACTATATAAGTACCTAGAGGAAAGATGCCGAGCAGCAGCAGTAGAACAGTTCATTTCATGTTCAGCATGCAGTATGAATATAATGTCCAACACACGAGCTAGCCGATGATTAGGCTTGTAAGACCTATTGCCCCTGTAATCAATGGAAGATGCAATATAAACTTACTAAAGCTGCAACATGTATAATCTATTAAGGAGGGGAAGGCAGAGGGTGGTGTACATAAAATTTAGCATATAGAGTAAGTTCTCTGCATAAGAAAGGTTGGTCGAAGGAAGAACAGGAGGCTTGCCTGACGTCCTCAGAAAAGCATTTGCTGCAATTGTAGGTGCCTGTATATAACACGTTATATTATATATACTAACATTCATTCATGGGACAAAATTAACGGAGACAACAATACCTGTCCAAGAACACGGAAAATCTGTTTATCACGAACTTGTTTTGACTTGTAAATATCTTGGCCCTGCATGCAAACAACGGAAACCTCCGTGAATTTAAGAATACAGACAAATGGAGTACAACGAGTTAGCGTAGAGTACACGTTATCAAAAAGCTGGTTTATAAAACTTACCATATGAGAAGGATTTGCATCAGGATGAAAGAGGGAAAGTGTACTCATCGCACTGACAAAAGCACCTGATGGATGTGCATCTTGAGGTATGGACTGAATTATATCCTGAGAGAAAATATTCAGAAATCATCTATTAAGTCGGCATCAATAATCTATTACTACGTACAGTTATTACCATATCCATCAGATCTACTGATACACATGCCTCAACGCTTCTCAATATCAAGTGTTACGTCATAGAACGATCAGTAATCACAATCATGCACACGTGATCATACTAACAATGGTTACATAGACATAATGCAGTGTCCTTGATGGACCTGATCATTGTTTACAAGCAAAACAAACCATACGAGGGAAAGAGTAGAAGAAACTCACCAGTAGTCCTTGTGGAACAGCTGAATGCTGAGAAACCTCAAACTCCAAATCAGCTAGCTGGTGCTGAGAAGGAAGATTCCCATAAACTGAAAGAGAGAAGAAAACAAAGTAGAGCACTAAATACGTCATCTCCGTATGAGTAGCAAGTCTATAATCAAAGTTTGGTGACTCAAAAGAAAAACTACATGCAACAAGAAGGTACAAGACATGATGATGATTAATTAGAAGACTTACTGAGGAGGTAAGCAACCTCAAGAAAAGTACTATTCTCAGCCAACTCTTCGATAGGGTATCCTCGGTAACGTAGGATTCCTTCATCTCCGTCAATGTAAGAGATCGAAGATCGAACAGGAGCCGTGTTTAAATAACCAGGATCGTATAGTTTAAGTCCCTTGTCATCCTTCCCCGACGTTATCTGCAGACCAAACACGTAAATCCATCTCTAAGCTATATCATACAACACACCATATATCAATCAACTGCATGCTTGTCATATTACAGACCCGTTATATATACCTTCTTGAGATCAGTAGACCTGACGGTACCATCCTCTGAGACTGAGACGTGATATTTCTTGCCTGTACGCTCATCGACGATCGTCAAGTTTCCCATTAAGGATCCATGCGGGGCAGCAACACTTGATGTGCACCATGGCTCGATCGCCGTCGCCATGGGATCAGAGACCTCCAAGTGCGCAGAGAGAACATCCAATCTAGCATGGACTCTCTCCATTTTCACCTTAAAAAATACCAGTGTTCACCTTAAAAAATACCAAGTGCGCAGAAAGAACGTCCAAACAAAAGCTTATAGTACTTTTTAATAAGATAGATTGACAGTTTTTTAGATCAATTACAGAGTAATGGCAGTCACACTGTCATTTTTTTAATATTTTTTTCTCACTTCTTAATTATTTTCTATGATTGTTGTCCTTAAATTTTAAAATGGAAATACTTTACACTATTCGCAATGCAAACTATAATAGGATATTTTTATGAAATAGAGTACAAGTAAATACTTTGATCTAAAATCAAAGATTATTTCGAAGTTCCAAGAATTAACTTCCAAGTGGTTAAGGAGAATAATATGTCATGATATTTAAATAAGAGGTCAGTTTCTTGGATGTATTTATGTATATAATCTGTATATGATATCATATCCACTCTAGGGAGGTCAAGTGTCTAGCAAGCAATTTGCTAAATTTAGCACATTTTAACTGTCAGAAGGCAATGTGTTTATTAATTTTCTTGATAAAAGGCGCACACAATTCATGAACACGTATGTCTTTCCCTCTTAAGACATTGTTATTAGATGGAAGTATGAAAATATGTTTTAAATCATCAAGTACAGAACAACAAACAAATAATGCAGTAAACTGGAATGGATTATTGAGTTTGTAAGAGAATGGAAACAACAAAGAATGTTGGAAGACCCTCTTGTTTACCCAGAGGTGTTTGTGTCTTTATTCGTATGTAGTAGTAGAGTTTGAGACTTAAAGTGCAGATCCAGATAAACGCCTTCTTGATGCATTCGAAATGGAAACTTGACCCATCTTATCTGAACCACTTGACAAAGTTCTTTCTCTCACCGGTTCGTAGTGCCTTAGCCACACCCCAGTGTAGGCCTGCACAGCCACACAATAAAAATTTCCTATGAATCAGTTTTAAATCACTGATCTATCAGAGTGAATGTATATACGTCTTTGATCTAACATCAGAGTGTATGTATCATGTATAACCCATGAGCCAAAACCCTTTCATGTCATCAATTTTATCAAAGAGTGTATGTATCACGTATGGTACCTGTTGGGGTCTCATGATCTTAGCGTCAGGATCATCCAACGACTCACGCCAATGAGACAAGTATCCAGCCATACGCGGGACTGCAAATAGGACTGTGAAGAATTCAGGTGGGAATCCCATTGCCCTGTCCAATTCAATTTTCAAACACACGAGATTCAACTTGATGGTTACATTAGCTTATATCAAGGATTTTTTTTACGTTCAAGACGAGTCAGCAGCAATGCCTTACCTATAGATTAATCCAGAGTAGAAATCGACATTTGGGTATAGCTTTCTCTTCACAAAATATTCATCAGAGAGTGCTGCCTTCTCTAGAGCAACTGCTACCTGAAAAACGTCATAAATCAGAACGTTCTTAAACAACATTCGTTATAAAATACAAAAAGAAATTTGATTAACAATCGACTAGAAGAGATACGAGGATCAAAAGTACCTCGATTAGAGGATCCCTTCCAACAATGGAGAACACTTCATCCGCCAGTTTCTTGATGACTTTTGCTCTCGGGTCGTAGTTTTTGTAAACACGATGTCCAAAACCTGACATCTTCCTCTTTCTGACAAATAATCCATCACAATTTAGATTATAATGCTTTAATTTTTCATAAGTATATTGAGTTACCTGTTCTTCACGCCTTCTATGAACTCTGGGATATTTTCAACACTCCCAATCTCTGATAACATCTTAAGGACAGCCTCGTTGGCACCACCATGAAGTGGACCATATAGCGCTCCGACAGCTCCAGCAACAGCTGTGTACACATCAACACCACTGCAGAAACACAAAAATTGATTCAAACACACCTCAGAGCAGCAGGGCTCAATGAATCGCTAACCAGTGGTAGGTACCTAGAGGCAAGATGACGAGCAGCAGCAGTAGAGCAGTTCATTTCATGTTCAGCATGCAGTATGAAGAGAATGTCAAGCACTCGAGCCAGACGAGGATTAGGCTTGTAAGACCTATCCCCCCTGTAATCGGTGGAAGATGATAGAATATATCCCGTTACGAGCACGTCTGAAGCTAAAAACGGATCTAAACTAACTAAAAGTCTTAAATTATTGCACACCCTCTACAAAGTCAAGTGTCTAGCCAAAAAGAATAGCTAGGGAAGATAGATGGTGGCGTACATTGAATCCAGCATATAAAGGAAATTCTCTGCATAAGAGAGGTTGCCAGAAGGAAGAACAGGAGGCCTGCCTGCCATCCTCAGATAAGCAGCTGCTGCAATTGTTGGAGCCTGCAAACACGTTATAGTTATATCAAAAAGAAGAAAACCTTTTCTCCAGTCCGCAACTAATACACAGACTTTCTATACATTAAAGGTACCAAATCAACATATACAAACAGTACCTTTCCAAGAATACGAACAATCTGTTTATCACGGACTTGTTTCGACTTGTAAATATCTTGGCCCTGCACCACATCGGAATTTCCGTTAAACCAAGAACACAAACAAATGGAGTTCAGGAGAAAAAAACATCTCAACAGTACACAGAGAAAACATGATTATAGAACGTACCCTAAGAGCAGGATTGGCATCAGGATGGAAGATGGAAAGTGCACTCATTGCACTCACAAGAACACCCATTGGGTGTGCATCATGAGGCATTGCCTGTATGATCTCCTGCAAGAACAGACAAAGAAATAATCTTAGGTGAGCCAAAAATCATTAGATATCCAAATGATCAGAAGTTCAACCACACAATGCTTCGAGTATTAATGTTATGTGGTTAAAATGGTCATCCTGTACACATTGAACTCACAACGGGCCTTCACGGGCCAGATCAGGATGCTTTGCAGGAAAGATGAACAACTTACACTACTAGAAAAAAAAAATTGGAGTAGAAATATACCAATACTCCTTGTGGGACAGCTGAATGCTGAGAAATGGTAAACTCCCAATCAGCTAGCTGTTTTTGAGAAGGTAGATTCCCATACACTGCCACAGAAAACAAAACAAAAAAGGTTTATTATTAATCCACAAACTAGAACTCTTAAGGGACACTTAATTTTCGAGATCAACAACAAAAGACCACAACTTTCTATCGAATAGAACTTATAATCTCCGTTCCAATAGCAAGTCTGTGATCAAACATTCGATACAAGCAGCAGCAGCAGAAACATGATGAAAGAGACTTACTGAGGAGATAAGAAACCTCAATGAAAGTGCTGCTCTCAGCCAACTCCTCGATAGGATACCCACGGTAACGCAGGATCCCTTCATCTCCATCGATGTAAGATATCGAAGATCGAACAGGAGCCGTGTTCAAGTAGCCTGGATCGTATAACTTAAGGCCCTTATCATCCTTCCCCGTCGTTATCTGCACCCCCACCAAACATTGAATCGAACGAAATTAAGATAATATTATCCAATAAGATCAAATCCTTTTTCAATTTTTACTCTTTTGATCATCACATTCGATTTTCAGAAATTACAATTACCTTCTTGAGATCAACGGCTTTAACGGTGCCATCCTCTGAGACTGGGACCTGATACTTCTTCCCCGTACGCTCATCCACGATCGTCAAGCTTCCTTTTAGGGATCCAACAGCGCTCGACGTGCACCATGGCTCGATCGTCCCCGGCAACACCTGGCTCGATCCGACGGGATCCGACACCGCTAAGTGCGCAGTGAGAACGGCCAATCGAGCTTTGACTCTCTCAGAAATCTCCATTTTCCACCTCCCCACGAGAATAAAAAAATATCCAAAAATAAGAATTCGAAGAATAGAAGCGAAGACGAAGAAGAAACAATCTTTTGGTAAGTAACAAAACTTTATATCCTGAAATTGCTATTTGTAGCAATTTTGAGTTGTCTCTTTGGACATTAAAATACGGATCGACGGTGATAAGATGACTCAGCTTGGATCTGACGGATAGCATTCAAAAGAGGCTTATCTGTCAGTATTATCCTGATGACTTCCAACTTTCGCTTCCTAAAATCCCTTTGGCGTGGGAAGACTACTCGCTCTACTAGAGAGACACGTGTCTGGTAACGCTAGCGAGTGATTTCAAACGCTATGTGGATCGCGTAGAAGTCGATCAGCTTCCTCGGTCTGCTAAATATCTATTCAGTGATGGGCCAATTTATTGGGCTCGAAATACACGTTTTTTCTCCCTTGTTGATTTGATTTTATGGATGTTATAGCTTTTATGACTGACTAGATTCTTTGTCCGCGCTACGCGCGGATTGGATTTTATAAATTTCTTTGATCATATTTTACATGTATTTTTAATAGTTCTACATAATTTAAAACTAATAAACGTGGAAATGTCTAAAACAATAGAGCATGAAAGACATTGTGTTTATATATATATATATATATATATATATATATATATATATATATATATATATATTATCTTGTTGAATGTTGGTCTTATGTATTTTCTACTATTTTTATATTTGTTCTACGTGATTTAATTTGACTCATGTTGATCTTCTGAAGCTACTAATAACATATATGGTAAGGTTGAAGTAATTGGTTTTAAAGCAAATTAATAAAATTCTTATATTTTTAAAAAAATTAGAAACCAGAAAAGGTATACGGATTTTATTTTATTTTCAATTTTATATATGGTCTAAACTTTGCAACTTCGTCATCTTATAAAGAGAGCTGTATGAAAGTTGTTGACCAACGAAAAAGTTTTAGACTAAATTATTGTCTCAAACTTTTCTTTGTATCTGTTTTCTTTGGGTATACATGTTCAAAACTAAACCTATTACTAAAACCATTTTGCATTTGAATTTCGAATTATATTCCTTGCATTATGTGATTTTGTTCAAAAGAGCCGATTGTATATATTTTCTCTCTTCCCAGGATCGCCGGGAGGATTATTAAGGAACCAGAGAGGGGTGAGTATAAGCAACGGCTGCGATTGCTCGGAAGCTAAGCGATACAACAGCTTTATTTTATATCCAACCGTTGGTCTTATTTTTACCTATGTGGTGGAATCTGGATGCAATTCAGTGTGGAAGATTGAAAACCGGGAGAGAATGTTGGGTTGAGAACGTAATAAAGGTTTTATTTGGTCATTATATAATTTTTTTGTGCAACGGTCATTATATAATTTTTTCGGAAAATGATTAAAATAAAAATAAAAATAAAAAATAATTAAGATACTCGTAATTTAAAAATGGAAAATTGCTTTTAATCAAAAAATGATAACTATGTCACATTAAACTAATCTCATATATTTTATGTCTTATTAAACTAATTATTTTCAAAATAGAGATAATGTCCTTAAAATTTTAATTTTAAATCCTTAATTATAATTAATAAATCAAAATCTATATTTTAAATTCGTAACTACAATTAATAAATCATTATAACGCATTTAAAAATATTTAATATTGTAATAAAATATATTATTATAATTAAAATAACAATAACATAAAACACAAAATCAATTTTGAAATTTTAATTTCAATTAATAACAATTTTAAATTTTAAAAACTGTAAAAAATAACACTAAGTTGATATAGGTATTTCGTCGGTGTTACTATTTTTCAGTTTTCTTTTAGTTTGTAAAATTATTTATTTAATTTAATTTCGAAAATACTGAAGAGTATTAAAGACAAAATAGTACAAAATATAAATCAGTTTAACGGAACATAGTTACCATTTTTGGTCTAAAAAAACATTTTCCCTATTTTTAAAGAGAAATTCAGAAACCTAAAACTATGATCTGGAAATACTGTACTTTAAAACTTTAGTGTATTTTGTAAAATACTATAAAATTATGATGATAAATGGAAAAGGAAAACATGAATAACACCCATGATCCAAATAAGCCTTAATCGTCGTCACTTTCATCGCAAATAAGAATGTGTATGTTGAACCAAAGTCAATAATATCTTCTCTTCGAAAGTAAAATAGAAGGTGAACTTTAAAGCAGCAGATAACTTAATCAATTGTTTTGAATGTATATCTTGGAGTTATCTTAAGCACTCATTGATTTAATATGATTTTATAAGTCACAAACATAATCAAAAACAGAAGTGCAGGAATATAGAAATTGATTGCGCTAAAAGTATATTTATACATGTAATGATTAAAAAAAGAACTGACCAAGAGTATCCAATAAAAAAAAAACTTCTTACGTTGATTCATTAAACAAATGGTTTTGTTGATTCATTGAACAAATGGTTTTGTTATACATAGCAATGGTTTTTTTTTATAAATTACTTTTCCTTTCTACTCATATGTTTCCCCTCTCCAACTAAGTTATCTATTTTATAAAAACTCTCCTTCAATCTCACCTAGGCCTATGCAAATTCTGGCATGAAATATGTTTCCCTCTTAACACGTTGTGTATTCACCGCAAAACATAAGCTGTTATATTGTAAGATGCAATAATGCTCTTGCTTCACACCGAAGCTATATCTCGATCTCAGCCATAACAACTACTGCAGTTCAGTAAGACCCCTACGTGCCAGCTTCTTCTTGTAAAACTCTGCAGAACCATCCTTTGCGTCACTTATATAAGAAAAAATTGTTCACCTTCTTAATAGCTTGATCACTCAGCTCCTCACATGCCCAATTCTTGAGGATAGTAATTATGTCGCAAAATGTTGCGAGCGATTCAACACGTAGGCGTTTCCAACTGCTCTGTTTCTGAATACCTTAAATGCCTCTCCCAAGGATTTGTGAAAGATGGTTTGGTTCTCGATACACTTAGTGACATAGACCATGTACTTGTCATGTACCTCCAATTACTTTTCTGATTGCTGGCTGATTAGGAGCCGTGTCCTCACCAGCTTTGTCTCTGGCATGCTAGTTGAATATGTTTGCAAGCCTTGTAATTTCACGAAACTCTGAACAACTTTTGAACTAACACCAATGAGAGTTTAATAATACATACCAGATTAATTAATACATGTCGAAAATCACAGAAAGAAGAAGCAGAAACCTGAACACCTTGGTGGTTTGGCTAACTGTGGCAGTGTCTCGAAGCTTGAACTCAAGCAAGTCATGAGCGTCTGGAGCTGAAATCACACAGAAGAAATACCAAAAAAAGAACTATTGTAAGATATGACAGAGCTCAACACAAAAAGATAACAATACATCAAAACTCTCCTTCAAATCACACAGAAGAAATACCAAAAAAAGAACTATTGCTTTTAGTGAATATGCTTCCCAGATTTGAAAGAATGAGTAAGGAAAAGCTCACATGTTTCCAGTCCTGTCTCTTCTTTAGATTGATCCAGATGAACCTGGGAGATCACAAAGCACAAACAACAGTCAGAAAATTCTAATAAGCTTGACTCATGTATTAACTGAGATGAAACACGTACCCATTACAAATAGAAGGACCATCATCACGATTAATACAAAGCAACATCAAATTAGAGGCGTATATTTCGGTGTTGAGTCTATATGATGAACTCAGAGAGAATTTGTGAATCGTCCGTAACTGGATAAAGAAACCAGGAGTATGAGATAAACTAAAACTCAAGAGATGGAGAGATAACGCTTACTTTCCAAGTACAGTGGGCCATCTATTAGCCGAGTGGCAGCCCCTTGGTACCTTAAGCTTCCTCCAAAAATATCTTCTTCCTATTCCACGCTATAGATTGTAGTTCTCTCTATCGTTTAAAATATTTTTTGCTCAGAGGCTACAATCACACTAACACCACACCACAACACAACACTCCAACAACTAATCAGAGGGACTGAATCGTTAAGACAGTGGAATTGAATCTTAAAGAACAGAAATCAGTACTTTAGGAAGTCAATGCACACCTGCTCATCGATAAGAAAGAGCTCTACGGCGATTAGTGGTTTCAGTTGCTCTTACTGCTAGGTTTCTATTTCGATATTATTTAGGTTTAGACGAAGCCATTTATATAGGAGGAGGATGAACTGAAGATGGAACGAAACCAGCCAGAAGGTATTAAAAAGCATCATTGATTAAAAGGGGGTTACAGAGATGGAAGACAGAGCGGAAGGGTCGATTTCAGAGAATCGTGAAGTTGAAGATGAATAGGTGGGCTTAACACACGCGGCCCGGTTACTTAGATCTCTCTGACGTGGCGAGAACTCTGCATTCCTATTGGTCGATTTAATTAAATGACGTGGACAGGTTAAGAGTTGAGGGTATTCCCCTTTTAGTATAGTATAGATTTATAATCGTTTTGTTGTTTTTTTTTTCAGATTCCTCCTATGCACATGTCCTCCTTGAGAATCACTTCATCATTTTGTTGACTATATCGATTTTTTAAAATTCATGTTTGATCTGTTTGAAATATGCACAAATTTTGTGAAAAACAAAATATACAAGATCAAATAGTAAATTTTATAAACGGAATATATTAGTTATATAAAATAGAAAGATAATATATTCAAGAATATTATTTTGGAGTAAAATGTGGAGAAATCATTGAAATAACTCTATTCTACCTAGAATTATTCTATTTTAGAGTTAAAAATATTCTAAAATATAAGAAATTATTGGAAATCATTTAAAACAGAGCTTACCATTCCACTGAATAAAAAGGACAACAAAAAAAATCTATCTAATTTGTAATTACCATGATGAAGATAATATCTATTTTTTTTTTGTATAGTGAATGTAAAATCCAGTTAATAGAGACATAAACATGATAGATAAATGGTCTTCATTCATAGGAAAAAGTTAAAAATTAAATATGAATAAGCGGATGCGCATATAAATAATTTTACCATTAATATTATATTTATATGTTATATTAGATAAATTCTTATAAACTAATGTAATACAATATTAGAAAAATAAGATAATTCTTATATATTATGATGTTATCTATAAATAATATTTTACTATTATAAAAGTTAAAAATTAAGATATAAAACAATTTCTAGTTAGATTATAATCAGCTAAAAATATTCGTATAAATATACTTTCTAATATGTGAATGTTTCTAAAATTTAAACACAATAACAAGCATATATATTTTGAAAAAAAGAATTTTGTCATATATAAGTAATTTGATGTTTGATTTAAACTTTAAAAAAAAAACTAAAATTAAATTGTTATACTGATTTTTGAATTAATAAGATATAAGCAAATAATATCTGTAAAAATATTATGTCCATATGTGTGGACAAAATCTTTATAATAGACTTTAATAAAAAAAAGTGAAGAAATAATTAATCTATTTTAGTATATAAAACCTCGAGTATGAAACGAGAATAATATCCATAAAGCCTTACTACAATTGGTTGGGCTTTTCTACATTGTTTGTCCTTTTCTGTTGGTGCCGTTACATTACAGTTCCATTTACAGCTCATTTTTGCTTACAAGTCCTCTCTCTTGACCATGACGACTACCAAGCCCAAGTCTCCGGCGAGATTCAAGCTCGGAAGGCAGTCTTCCTTAGCTCCGGAATCAAGGACCCCGACGGAGACTGTAACCGAAGATGATGACGAAGAGTTGGCTGCTGCTGCTGCTGCTGGGATCGTGGATCCGACGATTCGTCTGATGTATCTAGCCAACGAAGGTGATATCGATGGGATCAACAAGATGTTGGATTCGGGAACTAACGTCGATTACCGCGACATCGACGGACGTACTGCTCTCCACGTCGCCGCTTGTCAGGGACGAACCGATGTCGTTCAGCTCCTGCTTAGCCGTGGCGCTAAGGTTAATTCCATGGACCGATGGGGCAGTACGGTACGGGCTTCAAACTCCTGCTTTAGTTCGATTTGTGATTGATGATTTAGCATAGCTAGGTTGATTTTGTGGTTTGTGATGGATGATGATGATGTTGACGATTCGTGATTGATATCTTTAACAGCCTCTTGCGGATGCAGTGTATTACAAAAATCACGATGTGATTCAGCTTTTGGAGAAACATGGTGCTAAGCCTACGGTACTACGCCTTCTCCCTTGTTGATTTGATTTGATTTGATTTGATGGATGTTATAGCTTTTACGAATGATTTATAATCGCTTTGTTGTTGTTTTTTTTAGATTCCTCCTATGCATGTCCTAAATGATAGAGAAGTTCCTGAGTATGAGATTCATCCTACAGAGCTTGATCTTTCTAACTCGGTCAAAATTTCAAAAGTAATTGCTTTTTTTTTTCTTTTCCAAATGTCTTTTAGTAAGAGTTATCGAAATGTTAATTCACTAACACTCTTTGTTTACTGCCTTTTGCTCGATAGGGTACCTTTCACAAGGCTTCATGGCGTGGAATTGATGTGGCTGTTAAAACCTTTGGAGAGGAAATGTTCTCTGATGAAGATAAAGTGTAGGTTGACACCTATTTCTTTTTTATTATTTCGTTATAAGCTTTTAATTGTATTTCTGGTATCCAGGAATGCGTTCAGGGATGAACTCCAACTGCTTCAAAAGATACGTCATCCAAATGTTGTTCAGTTTTTAGGGGCAGTTACTCAGAGTAATCCCATGATGATTGTGACAGAGTATTTACCTAAGGTAGTCTTTCTCAATCCGGATAAACACTTAGATCTTTAATATATCTACAAAGATGAACTTTTATGGTTTCATGATCACTCATGAAAATTAAAAGTTGGAGTATCTTATATATATTATATATCATGCAATACTGGGTCAAAAGATCTCAAGAAGCTTACAGATATCATGAAGACATTTCTGTCAAGTCCTTTTAAAAATGTTATTCTGACAATAGACATTTTTTCTGTATACCAATTTTAGTGATACTTCGACAGTTGGTTATGACATGAATGTTTATTCTGAAAATGTTTCACATTCACTGTATGTCTTATCTAAAGTGAAAAATTCACTAATATTTTTCAGTTTTTAATTATTTGTAGGGAGATCTTCGACAATATCTAGACAGGAAAGGGGCTCTAATGCCAGCGCAAGCAGTGAAGTTTGCACTTGAAATTGCTAGGTTAAGTGGCTATTGTCTTTCTATTTTTACTCGTCGTTATGCAGGGATAGGGTTCATCTTGATACATGACTGAATGCAAGAAACATCAATATCTCGATTCTGTGGCTTCTGATTATCTGTATGGTGTTCTTTTATTTTTCTTGCAGGGGAATGAATTATTTGCACGAGCATAAACCTGAAGCTATAATCCACTGTGACCTAGAGCCTCCGTAAGTTTTCCTTTTTGGTTGTTCAAATTATATCATTACAAAATGTTATGTTCTCAGTTATTACTATATTGCATAACCAAAAAAAATCGGAAGTTTCTTATTTGCTCGAGTAAGATAACAGAAACATACTGCGGGATAATTCGGGACATCTAAAAGTTGCAGACTTTGGAGTCAGCAAGTTGCTGGTAGTAAAGAAGGCAGTTAAAAAAGATAGGCCTATTACATCATTGGACAGTTCTTGTAAGTTTTTTTTAATAGTATCTGTTACTTTAATCTGCCATGTCTTGAGCTAGCTTAGAACTGTTAGGTAACCTTGGTTTAGCTTTGGTTTTTTGTTGGCCAAAACTAGAATTGGAAAAATATTGCGGACTAGATCACAAATTGTATGTTTTGGGATGGGTTTGTTTAAAAGCTGATGACACTCTCGTTGTCGTTCTTGCTACACAGTGCGATACATGGCTCCAGAAGTATATAGGAATGAAGAGTATGATACAAAAGTAGATGTATTTTCTTTCGCTTTGATCTTACAAGAGGTAAAGTTACCGATACAGAGAAAGAGAGAGAGAGCATACGTTGAATAATTCAGTTATGTTCACAGAGCAGGATGTCTTGAGGCTAATACAATGTTGTTGGTGGGTAAACACAAACTAAACAGATGATAGAAGGCTATGTACCATTCCATCTGAAAGAAGAAACTGAAGTTCCTAAAGCATATGTTGAAGGTGAACGTCCACCATTCAATGCTCTAGCAAAATCATATCCTTCTGGATTAAGAGAGTAAGTTGTCCTAAACAGCATCCCAATTTTCAAACATAACATATCATGAGTCTACTTTGAGAAATTCTTACGGCCCCACTGTTTTCAGGTTAATCCAGGAATGTTGGGACAATGAGGCATCAAAAAGGCCAACATTTAGAGAAATCATCAGTGTTTTGGAGTTGATAAGTGATCGAATTGCAAGGAAGATGAGCTGGAAGGTTGTCACACTCTCCCTCTCTCTATCACTGTATCACTCTTTCTCTGTGTGTCTAGTATTAAAGTTTGTGAGACGCTTTATGATTTGGAACAGGTGAGGCTAGGAAAGTGCCTTCCAAGAATCAGATTGTTTACAAAGCGAGATTATGTGAATCCTAGTAGTAGCCGTTCATCCATAACCAGGTGACCCCCCCAAGAGGAGCTTTGTGTGTTTCTTTCTTTAAACTATATACTTAATGAAGACGATTGTGGTTTCGCCAAGAAATCAATGTCAAATTAAACATTATAGCCTTTTTGTATTGGCTACTGTTTTATACTGAACCTACAGTCGAGCAGAACATTGTATGTATGTATTATTATGAGTTACTGAAGAGATCTAAGTTGCGTGACTTGGAATGGTTTGAAGACGTTACATTAACAATAGTTTAAAATGTTGTTAATTATTTTTTTGGCTTGCGTTGGTAATATAGTAGTTAGAATCTATTAGGTGGTAGATCTCTGAGTACACATCATCAAAATCCATGACTATCAGAAGAAAAGACCTCGAGCCGATAAATAAAAAAGCTATGTAGTACTAGAAAAAGTGTGTACTGAAATAATATATGAGGTCAAATCGGTAGTTTTATTTATTTATTTGTCTGTTCAGTCATAAGTCGAATCCAATCTGTATTTTCTGACTGATGTTGATACCAAAGCTTCTGAAAAATTTAACATCACTGCAGATAAAGATGAAGGTCGTAGAGTTAGGGGTTACTTGGATCAGAAGGCAAATTAGCGCGTGAGGAGGAGACCTAAAGACTGAAGGTCGTAGAGATAATGGTTAGAGACTGATATATATAAGTCTGTGTATTAGATTCGGGTTAATTATGGGCTTCCAACTTAAAACCAATTGGCAATTAGTGGATTGGCCCTAACCCTTTATATATTACTCAATTATTTCTCCAACTACCGATGTGGGACTTTATTCATCAACACTCCCCCTCACGCACATGCGTGGACAACTGTGGGAATACCATCCACGGAGTGGTCCAACATCGGGTGGTTCTTTTTTTTTAATTTTAACTTTGATCCACAAGGATCGACCGCTCTGATACCATATTAGATTCGGGTTAATTATGGGCTTCCAACTTAAAACCAATTGGCAATTAGTGGATTGGCCCTAACCCTTTATATATTACTCAATTATTTCTCCAACTACCGATGTGGGACTTTATTCATCAACACTGTGCCTCTGCACTTGGGTTCGGTAGCTGTCTCTTATCGCTTTCACTTCTTTTAAATTATCATATTTATTTATATTTTACAAAAATCGAAAAAAGAACGAATATGTGAAAGCAAGCGCCATTAGAGAGAGAGAAAAAAAAGAGCTCTCTGAGCGGGAAACTCTGAAACTCTCCTCCTCTCTCTACTCTCTCGCTAATCTTATTAGTCGTTCTCTTCTCAATACGTCGTCTTTGTATGATCCATGGAGGGTGACTACGAAGAATTCTCCATCAGGTGAGTGTTTGCTATTTTTTTGTTTACTATTTAGACACGGTTTTTTATTTTAATTTGTTATTGCTGATACGGCAGAGAGTACACGCGTAACGTTAGGAGTGTTGATATCCGGAAATGCGGTCCCTTCCCCGGTGAGTTCACCGCAGATTTTGCTCAGTCGCTGCTTCCTCCGTTAACTGTGGCCAAGTTCCGTTGGTGGTCTCATGAGCTTGCCTCGTTGCTAACGAAATCTCCGGTTGATCCCAAACCGGCTTTTCGACCAAAGGCCAATGCAGAGTCTAAACCCTGTAAGAAACGCTTCATCCGTGAAACGACGACGAATGATCTTGTCTTTCATAAGAAGATTAAAACCAAGAAGCTTGAGGATTACAAGGTTCAAATTTTTTTATCCAAAAACATTCCATAAATTAAGTATTCAATGTGCAAAATCTTCAAACATGTTATGATTTATGTCGATTTTGTACCACCGGTTTAGCTAAGTGAACTGTTTTAGATGTTGTTGTTGCCTTTATAGTGAAGGATAACCTTAAGCGTCTACAGTGTTATGTTGGCTTTGTAGTTTAGCTCATAATCATTTGAAAACCAAAAAAAACATTTGAAAGCCTTCTTGTAGACTAGTACTAGTGACTTGTGACGCAATTTACTTTCAGGTGTATAACTGCGAAGACCAAGCTCGAGAAAGAGCTGAAGGTGATGGGGAATGCAGTCTTGGGATCAAAGAAAGACCGGGTGTTATGTCTTCTAGTATGAACAAGGCTGGAGTGCGATGCTTCTCTTATACAGAGGAACAACTGTTTCCAGATTCTCCCAGATCAGTCAGTCGAGATTGTGATTCTGAGTTACAGAATCCTGGAACTTTGAAGGTGGCTAAAAGGAAAGATTGCTCGGTGAGGAGTCTTGATAAGTCGAATGGTTATCAGTGTGAGAGGCAAGTCATATTCTCTTTACAACTCTGCTGCTCGCAGATGAATCGGTTAAGTCTATGTTCTCCGGAGGATCAGTCACCTCAGGTTATGTTAGAATCCATGCAACCAAACAAGTTTCAGCCTGTGGTTTCTGAGAGAAGGTTAAGTCATGCTGGAGCAAAATCTGGTCTCTCGTGTCTTCCTGGACCACATCTCACACTGGAAAGAATTAAGTATGCATTGGATTTGGAGAGAAAGAGGCATGTGTCTCAACCTAACCAATCATCTATCTCTACTTTAAATGAGATCCAGTACAGAAGTTGTTCTTCTTCCTTGTTTCAACCTGCATCAGTTGATATGCATCACCAGACGTTGCTGAACCAATCACCTTCTGATCCACTTCTTGTAGAAGAGGCCATCTTAGAATTACCTCTTAATTTACAAGGTGAATTAGTAGAAGCAAATGGTTCCTCTAGATACGTTTTACCGAGTAATTCAGTGAACTTATCCAGTGGAAGGAAACAGTCAGCTGAGCCATCACTTGCCAGAGATGTAGGAAGGTTCACTGTGCATAGTGAGAAACACCATATGTACTTTCCAGCTAGGCTAGGCCTTGATGAGACCTTCACCGATAATGCGTTTTTCATTTCAGACACTAGTAATGACGGAGAGTGTGGCCACACAATCAATATGGTTGCAACGCCTGATGGTTTGTGTTTACATGACACTCAGTCAACAGTACGGCTGATGGGTAAGGATGTTTCTGTTAAAACAGGTTACTCGGATATGGTTAGAAGGGGGGAGAGGATCATGTCATCTGATGCTTCTATAGATTACTCCTTTCTGGAGAGCTATGCTCAACAGAGCTGGTTATGGCGAACGACAACACTTGGAGAAAATCATACAATCACCCCACTAGATAAGTCTTGGAACACAACTTTGTTGTGTGATATTTCAAAGGATACGCCCTTCACTATGTTTTCTGAACCACCCCAAGTTAGAACATACGTTGTCCCTGATTCAGAATTGCCTCCCAGAATCTTGTATCCATTGACTGATAAGGATCTCTACTTCCATGAATCTGGTTTAGGACACCAACTAAACAGTGTCACATTCAGCCAGCAACAACTACCTTCTCCCTCTAATCCCGAGATTGCCGGTCTGCCTTCTGCTTACAGAAATGTCGGTGTTGGTTGTCACTTACCTGATGCTGGAGGACCAGCTTTCGGTTTGCCGTTTACTTCTACTATGCAGTCTCAGCTTCATTGGCCACATAGTTCCTTTGAGAACTCTCGTTCGGATATGTCTTCCATCAATCCCATTGAGCTCAACTAGTGTCCTTGTATGGGCCTACTCAACTTCTGACATTAACGTTGGAAAAGCTCCACTTGTGTCTGGTTTGGATATGTAGCCTGTATGTAGCTAGGCTAGTCTACGTTGATTTTGATTGTATCACTACACCAATCAATCCGTTGATCGAAACACACCAGGTTTTGAATTTGATTACTTTTTAGAGTTAGAAGTTGTAATCAGTAGTGATCAGTTTCTTTCACCAAGGCTTAATGATTTTAAACTTGCAACTAATATAGAAATTAATATTCTTTCCTTTCAATTTTTTTTTTTTAGATTTCACATATAGTAAAAAAATATTTTAAATTGATTTTAAATATATTATTTTGTGATTTAATATATCTCACAACTTTTAACCAATCAAAATTCACTAAACATAATTAATTTTTATTTTTTTACAATTTATTATTATTATCTAATAAAAATGTACTGAAAATAGAAAATAATTTTTTTAAACAATTTTTGAAAAAATATTTATAATTTTGGAACGGAGATAATACTAGAGATATTAGCTGGTGGAAGTAACCATATTTTTTTCCAGCAAAGACCAAGCAAAACATGTACCCTTCCAACTGTTTGAAATGACTTGGCACAGTTTAAGATCTATTTTAAGTTTTTTAACCAAACAACTATAGTTTTTCTTTTATATAATAGTAAATGCAATTAGTAGTCACAAGAAAGTGACGGAGGTATGAAGCAAAAAAGAGTTTCTGTTTGTAAAAGAAATTGCTAATGTGAACTGTGTAAATGTTTGTGGATGATTATGACTATACGCATGATTAGTCACTATTTGTTGGATTCCATAATTTCTTGTTCCCTCATTAAGTTGTCGTCTCATCATTTCTTTTCTTTTTATTAGTTTTCATTTTCTATATCCCTCCCCAGATGTCATTGGTTTAAATATGTCTATCTGCCACAATCCATGTCTACATTAGACCAGTGAGATCTCCCACACAAAAAGCACCCAAAGAAAAATAGGTTAGTAAAATACTTTTCTTTTTGTAAGATTGTTAAGTTTATTACCATTTTCTGAGTTTGAGACAGAAGAACAGAGACATACAAGGAACATATTCGCAATATGAAACTAAGAACCAACAACAAATTAAGATAATGAAATATTAAAACGCCAATCAGACCTTCATCTCCTCGATCAACTACGGAATTCATGAAGGAAATGGAGTTGCAGCACAATAACATGTACCTACGAGTTAAGGTTAGTCACGTCTTCATCGTCTAACCTAGATATCGAACGTGTACCACAATGGAACTTTGATTTTTCATTTTTTTTTGCAGATAGCACAAGGCGCGAGGTTGAATCCGGAACAGCAGGGTTCGAGTGTGATACAAGGAACGGTGGTTTATGAGTCCGGTCTGTCATCTTCTCATGATCAGTCCCAGCATTATTACCGGAACTATATTCCGGTTAACCTTCTTGAACCGAATCAACAATTCTCTGGTCAAGACCCACCTTCTCTTCAACTTGTTTAAGCTTAATTATGATTTTCTTAAAACTTGTTTTCCCCTTCAAAATGTTTCTCAGAGAGACAGAGTACATTATTATTCATATTCATAGTTTAAGTTCCAATAATAATAATAATAATAATAATAAAAATACTATTGTTCCTATTACAAAAAATACAAACTTACAGGCATCTATTTTTTGATGAATTATTATGATATTTAGCTATAATTAAACAAAAATATTACTTGAGATAAAAAAAAAGCTACGTAATCTAGATTACTCTTTAGTATACGGACATGAGAGAAACATGAGCAGAGGCTGAAGGCTAAAACCTTCTTCCCTCCCTTCTCTCATACAGATTTGCTGATTTTTTTTTTTTTTGATCTTTTTTCATCAGTTCATAATTTTACATTTTCTAACGAAGATATTCGATGACTTTACGTATCTATACCAGTAAGATCGTACCTCAGGTTTACTAATCTCTAGCCACGGTTTTGCTGGACCGCTGAAATGTAGAACCGCAGCAGATTTCAGAATCTCTTCAGGAGGTTTAACTGATCGAGATCCTAGTCCAGCTACGTGCCATGATGGGTCCAGAGGCTGAGTGAGTCCTTTGAAAGCAAGTAGAGTCGGTGGTAAGGCTCCTGGTTGCCATAGTTGTAGCCCGGAGCTAACACTCTGCGAGAAAATGGAATCAGACTTTTTAACATAATTATATAGAAAATTATAACTATGTTAAAGTTAAATTTAAAATTATAATCACATTTGTGTAACTGGAGATAGTATACTGAAGAAATGAGAATACTCACGAGTCTTAACCAAGTGGAGTAAGCTTGTGTGATATTGGTTTGTCTCCAGGTCTTGAGATCAAAGACATTCATACCAGAAAGCCAAGCGCAGTCATCTTGGAGCAAGTTTGATGAGATCACAGGATGTGAGAAGTTGAAATAGTCTTTGTATTTTCTTCCCGGGCAACAGTTACTTCCACACCACGAATCAACAACTGCACCAACGACCTTACCGTTGAGATCCGTTTCCCATAAAGAGGAAAGGTCACGCTGTACGACTACATCATCATCCAACAACACTATCTTCTCTAGGTCTGGAAAAAGCTGCATTGTCCAAAAAGAATGATAAAAAGATCAATTTATCAAAGCCAATGTTTCACTGAGCTGTGTTCCTATATCGGGCACTGCAGAGAAGAGTTGAATGGAGAGAAAAGAGGACTTTACCTTGGGAATGTAGATGCGAAGATGATTCAAAAGGGCGAGGCAGCTAGGGTTTAAAGCTTGCAAGGACTGCTCATGAGTACCCTCGACGAAACTATAATCAGAATCCTTTAAATTCTGATAGTGACGTCTCCAAATCATGCGGTGAATTTCAAGCATCTCTTTAACTCTGACATTCACTTCTTGAGGCCAATCATACTGATGAAGACCTTTTACTTCAACAACTGGCGATGAAGCAGAGTTGATAGCAAACCAGGCGTGCATAGGGGTATATGTTTTCTTATCGGTGACGATATGAAAGACAAACTTGTCTGGATTCACAGCGTTTTGCACAGTCGAAGATACGACGACAGAGGCAGCCAGGACATTGTCGGTCAAGATGACGACATGGTGAAAAGATGGGTCGGTTAGACGAGCAACGGATTCAGGTGGAGGCAGGCGCGTTCGAGCCATTGCGTTTACAGAGTACTCTTCTGTTAACCTGAGGGAAAGGCAATGGAGGCATTTGGGAACACCGTGCGAAGCTAAATGCCAGTACACTAGCTCATGATGCTTGGCTGATTGGACTCTACGTTCCATCTGCAACAGCTGAAAATTAAAAGGAACAAATTAAATGTCAAACATAAATAAAGAACCAAACGGAATATTAGTGAAGTTAATAATAACTAGTTGACCCCTGTTTCTGATATTTTGAAAATGTTAACTAAGAAAGTGTCTTAAAATTTTGTGGACCAATAAAATGCCATATTCGTTTGACTTAACCGGCCGAATGTGGCCATCATATATGCAAGGAAGATAGACTCGTAATTAAGTTCTGACATCTGGGAGTGCGGGGGCAGATGGTCCTGCTGTACGGTATGCTTCTTAGGATTAGTAAAAGTATATTTATTAGGATAAGGATATTTTCCTAAAAGGAAAGAGAAATCGGGTTTTGAAACTATTATAAGTACTTCAAAATTAATTCAGGTTTGTTGCTTATTGACAACAGGAAACACTCCACTTAACTTAGTGAGACATTACATTCTAAAACAATATTTTTTCAGGCAAATCCATGAGATTTTCAGGCTAGTTGATATAGTATATATACAGTCTTACTTTCTACCAAAGTTGACACTACAGCAGGACGGCCAAGAAGAGAAGCCATCTAAACTATCAGTTGGGGCATCCAATTTAAAAGGGTATATTTCAAATTTGTTTTTTTATTAATGTTTATAAGTAAAATTGATAAGGTTTTTTACTTAATATAATACTAAAATTTTTAGTTATAGTAATTTGAAATCATAATGTTTAAACTTGAAAACTTTAAAATGATATGCATTAAAAAATAATTGATGATAATATGTTTAAATGACTAGAATTTTATAAGAATCAATATTAAAAAATTACAAAACCTAGTAAAGTATTTTTTGTTGGAAAATAGAAGATTATTATCATACACATAAATTGCTCAATGTGTATTGTTAACTATTCTAATATCGATTATCATGGCTAAAATATATGTTGAGATAAAAATTGATATATATTTATTTGTGGTTTAGTATGTTACACATGACTACATGAGATTAAATGGATTAATTAAAACTGATATGATTAAAAATTTATTAAATTAGTAAATAATTTTGCAAGAAAAATGCAATTATATTTAATTTGTTTACTGTTTTTTCATAAAAATTTGATGCTATTTGATTGTTTTATGAAAACTTTAGTTATTTTTATATTAATGTTTGTAATTTTGGATAAAACATTGAAAGGCATAATTTAAAAATTGGATTAGGACGGTGTAAAATGTTAGACCGGCACTGACTACAGTCATGGCCAGAAAACTTTTTTACGAAACTGAAGTTAGAGAAAGAGTTACCATCTTCTTAGTCACGGAAGCAAACGCCTTTATATCACGTCGTTTTAGCGTCATTTCCCTGACAAGTTCGTCAAATGACTCCAATGAGCCCTTCTGTCCTCGTCCATTACCATCCTGACTTGTCTCTTCCACTAGCGCCCGTGTCAACTCCTCCCTAATTTTCTGAAAAGAGGCACATACACGCACTTTCTTGCCATGAGTTGTTACTAAGTTAAAAGCTGTCATAGTGTCTTTACTTCAACTCATGACACAAAACAACAAAACTGCTTAAACGTGAACAGTGCAATGGAAAGCCTTATTTTTTAAAGTCTATCATCTATTGGAATTATCCGTATGTCTTGTTTCTCTTTGTTCCTGTTCATCGCTACGTATGAAAGAAAAGGAACCAAGTGGCTACGGATTTTTTCGTGGCAGCAAAATCTGCCACGTCTAGACTTGATGTTTACTACTATTGGTTTTGGCATCTATAGTAATCCACAGAGTCTACTAATATTTGTTTTCCCTTGGCTAAAAGTAATTAGCTTCCGCAGTGAAGCTTCTAATTACACACTCACTCTCTAGGGCATATGCTTATGTTCAAATAAAGTAAAATAAAAGGTAAATAGATGATAAGAAACCACTTTGTGGGCTCGTTTCCGACAAATTCCACATGTTGATATCAGATCAAGTTCTGTTCCACCGAAGAAAATAACAAAAAGAATTTATCAAAACAATTCTATATTTACAGAAGTGTCTTATTTTAAATCATACGCTAAAAGTCATTGCATGGATAGAAACATAGAGCAAATCACAATTCAACAAAATCAAGTTCACCCTAAGACTACTATTATTTCATCTCTCTTCTGTTTCTAGACAGTGACATGAAATGAGCACGGTTTCAACAATTTCACCCCCACCAAGTCCACAAGGGGGAAGAAGACTCGCTCACACCTCTCACTATACGACACCAGCAACACTAACGTAATACAGCTGGAAAGTACTTATACAGTCATTATCTTTACCCCTTTCAATAGCAGCACCATGTCAAGTGTTGAATTTTTTTCTCTCTCTTTTTGCCATCGATGATGTAAAAGTTAATGATTAAAAAGCTTAACTTAAGCACGATAATATAATCATTATATGAGAATGGAAATATCTTAACGTTTAAGTACCTACCTAACTGTGTATATAAAACTATATACTATATACGTTGCCGACAATAAAAGTCATTACACAAATTAAGAATGTTATTGAAATAAGTGGAGTAATACGAAAGGCTTACGAGAGATGTGTCGCCCCCACGGAAAAGTCTCAGTCCCATGCAATCTGAGAATATACAGAGTCAAAATAGTAATATTAAATATACAAATCATACGAAAATTAATACAACGCATATCACCGCATTCAATACAAAGTTAATCCGAATTGAATCCGATCATTTATTGAATTCACATTTTGCAGCATCTCCCCTCACCAGATAGATTATATATTTCCAAATTCATTAATATTTAAAATTAATAGTAAACGATTAAGTCAAAGAGAGTTTACCAAAGGGAGAGTCGCATACGGAGGCGGATTCGAGGACGAGAAACGCGAACCTGACGAACGTAAAAGGGAGCACGATCGCGAGCATCAGCAGCAACAGTATCAACGTGCGACCAGAGAACCTCCGTGCCGCTACCGTCGCGCATCCTCCGCCTCCTTTACCAATTGCTCCGCCGGGACTCGATATGGTGACTCTCTTGATCCCCGCAGCAGATATGTAAAACTTCATTTCTCCACTTCCATCAATACGAAACAGTAAAGAGACGACTGACTCTCTATATTTTTTTCTTCTCCAGATCTCCCACTCTCGATGGATTGAACGAGTCGAGGAATAGGAAGAGGAAGTGCGAGAGCGAGAGCGAGGTTGGTGTTGATCTGTTTAGTACGACGGGAAAATTCAAAAAAGGAATTTGTGAAAGAAGAAGCCAAGGGAAGGGGACATTGTAAATCAAATGAATACAAAAAACTATTTAATTACACTTCACCTGTTTTATTCCATCATAGTCATGAGTTCGTCATAATAAAATTTATTTATACAAAAATATATATTTATAATTTAAGAGAAAATAATAAAATAAAATATAAGAAAAGCCAAAACCAATGCCGCGTTTAACTCCGCGGGAATTTAGCACATATACAAAAATGTTTTGTGTATGTATAGATTAGTAAATTAATTCGCAGTTAACAGGGTAAGAAGGATAGTTAAGTACAACGAATTATGGGAACTTTATAATAAATAACTAAATTAAATACTTACTGATGTCGATTTACAGTGTCCTGCTCCTTAAGTAATTTTTGTATTTTGCGGAGGCACACCGACACATAGCAGAGGGGAGGGTTCCAGTGTTGGAGCCCACATGGAATTAATGGTGCGCTATTCCTGGAGATCACCGTCCTTTAATTCCTCTCTCTATCTATTGTTATGGGGGCAATGGAGTTAGTAGTTAACCAAGTTTTGAGATTTAACTATAATTAATTAATGGACCACTTCAACTAACTTATTTGTCCAATGTTATTTAAAAGACATTTAACCATAGAATTTGTGTAGCACTCATACAACTTGAGTGATTTTATCGTGCTATATATTGTGTTTTTGCGTAGGTGTGAATTGTCAGTCATTAATTTTTCACCTAACATTTATTGTGTGTTTTGTTCATGATTTGAATGGTTGTAGATGAACAAGGCATCATATCAAACCAACAATGTTATACGGGAGGTAAAGGTGAACACAACTGATGATAAACCATGCATGTGAAATTCGTAATATAATACCATATAATAGTATATAAACTTCTCCTATCTTTTGATGTTTCTCGATATGTAAAATTGTACATTCCGTAAACTATACAGTGTTGACCCGAATGGATAAGAAATTTCATGAGAAATAATAGATATCGTATATGATCAGAAGTGTCAGCTATACTGGATAAGATTAAATCATATAAGATGTTTCAATATTGAAAGTGGTACAGATTAATTATTTTGAAGACAACATGCGGTTTGTCGTTTCTGCATGTATCGGTAGTGCATTGCCAATGTTCCTACACAAGTTGATGCCTTTGGAAATAGTTACATCGAATTTATCCATCCATGCAATAATGAGAGTTTCCAAAACATTACCTGAATTTTTTTCTTTTGATAAAGTATACAATCTTATTTCCCTTATTTAAATGCAAGAGAGTGCAAATGTTACAGCCATAATCATAGTGGGCTAAAAAGCTAATACACATTATAGAACCCAGCCTGAATCATAGAGCAGCCATAATCAATTAAACATTATGAAATCCGACCTAAATCACAGAGAAGCACCTATACATTGTAGAACCCATTTTGTAGCATAGAGTAGCTCAATATAACATTATAAATTAGCCCAGCAACATGAATCATAGAGAAGCTCATACACATTATAGAACCCAGACTGAAACATAGAGTAGCCCATACACATTTACAACTCGCGCTCCTCTACTGGTTTCCTTAGCTTTCAAAATACCTTCCACCTAGAAGTTCCATTCACAATGTTTAAGAGCGCAACACCTTTCATACTGAAAAGATGGCCAGACTTTTGTTCTATCAACTGTACCAACAAACACAGGATCTTCAAAGCCAAAGACAACTTGATTAAGCCTATGTTGAACCATGCTTTCCATTGCCCAACTTATAGCATGAAGCTTCGCTACTCTTTGGTTTAGATTCCCTGACAACCCATGAGAACAGTGGCGAATCTACAGGATACAGGGAGGGGGCAGCTGCCCCTACAAAACTTACAAATAAATTTATGTATATAAAAAATGTTAAAGATCATTCCAGCTTATGTGGTTAAAACCTTCATTTTGCCTCCATTGGTCTTTTCTTCGAACCTCCATCTAACTTCCATCTGACCCCTTTAGCGTGTTCTTTTACTTTATTAGAGCATTTCCAACCAATAATACTATTTTTGTGTCAAAACCACACTATTTTAGTGTAATTTTAGCATTAAAAGAGTTTTCTCCAGCTACAACACCAAATTTCACACTAAAAGTTATTTTATAATATTATATGTTTTTATCTTTTTATTTTTCATTAATTTATTTGTAAGTTTTATTAATAAAACAAGTGAATAGTGTTTTAGTGGAGTGAATAGTATTTTAGTGTGATGAATAGTGTCACACCAAATTTGGTGTGAAATTATAGTGTTACACTAAAATTGTGTAATTTTTGTAGTCATATTAGAGATGGTTTTGATGTAAAAACTACACTGAAATAATGTTTTGCAGTCCCATTGGAGATGGCTTTATAAGTTTTCTTTTCTGATTTTTTTACTGTTCCACGAGTTTATTTCATCTCTCATGTTTTTTTCGTCTAATTCTTTTGTTTTTTCTTACATAGTTTTTTTTGTGCAAACATAGTAATTTTTTTCACTCAAACTTTCAGTATTTTTTTCTTAACAACTTATTCTGTTATTTTTATTTCATTTTATTTTTAGTGAATTTATCTTATATTTCTTTTCAAAACAATTATTTTTAGTTTGTCTCAGTTTAACTTAAAAATGAAAAAAGTCAATAAAATATATAAATATTTATGTAATAATATTAAATATAAATATATTAATTAATTTATATGCCCCACTAAAATTATTTTCTAGATCCGCCACTGCATGAGAACCCTGCAATTTGATTTCTTTTCTCCCAATACACCAATATTACATTTAAACCAGTTGCATTCTGGTTTAGACCACCATCTCTTTCTTCTTTTGTCCGATTCTTTCTTTTTCTCCATAACTTCATTTGATCCAGGGCTTGAAATAGAAACCAAATATTTGCTTCATCCATGATCTTAGAAATGATACTATTATCATTAAATTCCTTCCATTCAAAGAACAAATTATCCTGTTTTTTTTTTCCAAAAGGTACCATAAAACCCAGGGGAAAGATCTTCTAAACTCAAAGGGCACCTTGATATTCATTCCCGCTAAAGTAACGTTTATGTGTGAGTGGAAGTGTCAATTGAAGAAAACAAAATGTTCAAAAGCAAATCTTTTAGTTGGTAGCTAAAAACGGCAAGTATTGTGAGTCTAAAAACGAAAAACGGTACGCATTTCAGCAGATGTTCCGTAACAGCTTGGGAGAAATAAAAACAGATTCACAGTCGCAAGGAGACGGAATGGTGTTTGAGCTCATCGTCAACAACATCGTCGGGACGTGACGGATCGTTGGCTATCGGACTCTCCGGTGGGAATAAAAGTCTCTTCCTCCTCCGGTAAGTGTCAGATCCTGTTTTCGATATTTCGTAATCTGAAGCGATGTTGAAGCGTAGTGATAAAGTCAAACCTCCTTACGGATCTCTCACTCATCGATTAGGAGTTACATTCGTCGCTATCACTCTCCTATCACTCGCAGCTCTTTTGTTCTGTCTCGGTGACAAGAATCACGTCACGAGACAGATCGTCAAAGACAAACAACACGAGGAGTCGCTGTCTCATCCAACCGTCGAGATCCAGAACGGAACTCAATTAATTTGGAAGATTCCGACAAACAAAACACCAAAGGCAGTTCTGTTCATCGCTCACGGTTGCCAGAGAAAAGCCTCCGACTTTTGGGACAGATCACCATCTTGTCCGGAATGCACCGGCTTACCAGAGGATAGAGTTCTTGTCCGCACGGCTCTATCCAAGAGATTCGCTGTTATCACAGTGTCTAGCTCCGCAACTTGCTGGAGTTTCGGGAAGGAGAAAAAGCTTGTCGGAGATTTGATCAAAACGTGGGTTAAGAAGCACGATCTGGAGAAGCTTCCTCTCGTCGCGTTGGGAGCTTCCTCAGGCGGGTACTTCGTCTCCGCTCTCGCGATGGATATGGAGTTTAGTAGCATCGTGCTTATGATCGCGGAAGGAGTGTTTGATCGGATTAGGGTTAGTAAACGTTACCCGCCGACTCTTTTCGTGCACATGCCTAAAGATGTGCATAGGCAGCAGAAGATTAGAGAGTTTCTAGAAGGGTTGAGGATGGAAGGGGTTGATGCTGCGGAGATCGAGTGTTTGGATTTGCCGATGTCTCCGGGGTTTTTGGCGGATAGGATTCCTGGTTTTGATCGTGGTGTGTCGGGTAAAGTGTTCGAGGTGTTTCGAAAGAAGGGGTTTGTTGATGAGAAAGGGTACATGAAGCGTGACGGGAGGAGAACGCCGTGGAGACAAGCTCTTAGTGGGTACAAGATATCGCTGGAAGAGAGTTTGGTCACTCCTGTTGAAGAGGAGCTGAATCTTGCGTATGCGTATCATGAAATGACGAGTTTGCAGTCTGAACAGATCTTTAACTGGTTTGAATCGCATATGGGGTGAATGGCTGTTAGATTATCATGATCAAGACACTATATCTGACTCCAATGGAACATGTCTAGTCTCTGGTGAGAAGATAGTTTTGTCAGTACCGTAGCTAGCATAAGGTGAGTTGCTTTTTGGTCCTCTGTTGTCGTTTATCTAAGACCACTAAGTCTGTTGTTGACTATTATGGTTCTTGAATCTGTAACAAGAACTCCACATATAAGAATGTTGGATGCTATTTACCAAGCACTTGTGAGCGGTAATTTTGTGGCATAATCTAAAGCAAAGCTAGACTTACTGGGTGTTTGAGACGTGTTATGATTTAAAAAGCTTTGTTTCTACCTGTCATCACAAAACTGAGTTATAACACAATAAATAGATGTGTTACACAATAATTTTTTCTCTTGAACTTAAAGAAAAAAAAATTATAAGGGAGACTTTAAGATGTAACGAGAGAGCTTATCATATATACTCCTAAAGAGATGAATTTGTCCGATCAAGAGAGGTTTTAGTGACATTGTAAGGGTATGATGTGAATCTAAACACAGAATGTGATGTTTTGTGTCTAATTTTGACAAAATCAATATATTAGCTTAGACAAAATTTATTTAATTTAATATTGCAGTCACCTGATTAACCAAGGATTACCAAACTAACTAAATATCCAAACAATTAAGAACCTAAAATCAAGATGGTTTCATTGGTCTTAACGAAGAATAGAGCTAATTGGAGATAAAAAAAAACAAGGTCTCACTCAATATAAGCATTTAAATAATCGCCAGCCAAGCTTCTAAAAAACAAACTATAGTTGAAGAGACACTATTACTTCAATCAATAGAGGGTATAATACACAAGGTAAACATTGGGTATGATGCATAAAAAATAAGAGACTGTGAGTGTTTACTATGTTCAAAGACACACCAATCTAAAGTATAAATTCAATCAATAGAAGGTATGATACTTTAACAAAATAAACTAAATTCCACATACGCTTATACCAAAACACTAGAGATTTTCAATCAATAAAGAGTATAGTCCATTAACTCAGTGACTCAAATACCAAGAACAGCGAGATTCTCATTAATTAGAGCTAATACCAAGCACCAAAGTCAATAGGTTATAGAGACGTGGATACCGGAAACATAAACATTTTCATCTAATCAGTAGTCTAACAGAATACATTTTCAAACATCGTAAAAACATTGGTTAAAACTCAAAATATACATGTTTCTATTCTTTCAAAAAATACATGTTATATAAAGGTTTTTGTTTTAAAATTGTGGGTATACTTGTGTTTCAGTGAATAGAAAATCCGACACACTGTCTTTGTCTTACGACTTCATTTAAGCGTGGGTATACTGTCGACTTACACATTGTCTTTTGTCTAAAGACTTAATTAAAGCCAAGTGTAGAGAGATTAATTCCAACCAAAACTTACAAATGTTTTGATGAAATTTAAAAGAAACTTTGCAAAATTTTAAGCCGCCAACTTAGCAGATTACAAATCATGATCATCGATATCGACCAAGAGAGAAGTTGGAAGAATAAAACTATATTAAAACATAAATTGTGTACTAAATAGATTTTGACTAATACTTTCAAAGAGCAGATTTATTTTAGAATTAAATAATTTTTTATATATTTCTGTATAAGATAATGTATGTATTTGAGTACATTAAGATCTAATCAATGTTTTCATACCAATCTGGACTGCTTTTAAACCGGTAAACTCAATGACTGTTTTTAATTTCGTTTTGATTTAATAAAAAAATCACGAATATAAGAAGCTGAAACTGTCATTAAACCGTAAACCAACACTAAGTAAATGTTATTTTCTTTTAGCTAGTTTGAGAGTTATACGAATAATCTTTCTAAACATTTCAAACAGTATTGGCCTATTAGCTCAGTTGGTTAGAGCGTCATGCTAATAACGCGAAGGTCACAGGTTCGAAATCTGTATAGGCCATACTTTATTTTTTGGTGGCTGCACCATAATCCAGTAAACCAGGCCCATGTTTGAAGCAATGCACTTAGCAACATCGTCTTTGTGATCTTTTGTTTTGTGGCCCATTAGTGGTAAGCTCCACTAAGCCCAAATTCTGGGTTTTCACTCCCCGTATATTATTGGACATATGTAAATCTTGGCCTGGCCTATCTCATTAATATATTTATTTCATTATATTGACATGCACTCTTTATCAATCTAATGGCTGGACAACCGAAAGTTTAATTTCTAAACTTTTAAGGAGTGTAGATTTTTTTTCCCGGTTTCTGCAATATTCGAAATACTTAAAACATCAGATAAAAACAAATTATGAACTCAAGCTAGGAGCAAGTGAGTCACAACCAAAAATAAATATATATATAAAAAAGTAAATTTAAATAAATAAAGAAAGAGTGACAATTTTTTGTGTGTTAATCTTCAACCTCCAAACTTCATATCATCATTCTTGTCACAACGCTCAAGAAACGCAGTGATAACTTTAATGGCATTGATCTGGCACTGCAAAGCCAAAATGTAACTCGCCGTCTCTTCAAACAGCTCCTCGACTTCGAGCTCCGTTCCTCCGGGAACTATTGTCTGAAGAGTCTCAATCTTCTCCTCAACTCCTTCGTCATCATCATCTTCTACGTCGCTCTCGCTTACACTCGTCGTTGCATCTAACAATCTCTGTCTGGTTCTGCGACTGAAACGGACGGGGAGTGCGTTCACGGCGGTGGAAGGCGACGGAGAGGAGCGTTTGGTGTGGGAAGTCGCTAGGGTTTTCTCCATTGACGGAGGGAGTGAGAAGTTGTGTTGGAAGAAATGGGGTAAAGGAGATGTGTCTACTTATATAAATGAGTGATGGAAATAATAGATGGGAGTAAGACCGGTTAAACCGAATCTCGGTAGGGTTCGGTTCTATCTCACTATGCTTCACTCTAACAATTCGAGAGATCATTGATGGGACTATATTACTAATACAGAGTTGAATCTAGTACATGGGTTTGGTTTACTTTAGCCTGATTTTGCTATTGGAAGTTAATTTTGGTTTGGTTTGGGTTTTGGATTGGCTTTTATGTTTTGAATTGGGTAACGCCGGTATGCGATCATAGCTGGGTCCAGTTGTGATTTTCTATTTTTGTTTTTTTTTTTTGAATTATTAAGTGGTTTTTGTTTTGTTGGTTGTGACTTGTGAGAGAATAGGATCATGATCATCACGCGCTTTGTTAAGTTTTTAGTGGAGACGTCACTGAACTCAAGTGGATCTTCCACAGGTCCTGACAGATAGATAGATTGGAACTCTAATTTATATAAAGTTTAAAATGAAAATCAATGTTATTAACAATAAGTAACATGCTTAGTTTAGTAATGATAGACTTATGGACATGAATTCATACTTTGACTAGTGGGTTTTTTATTCTTTTTGGAAACATTAATGATGAATTTGATAAATATTCTACCTACAAGAAAACATAAAGTAACTAATGAATGCATATAGACAAATGCATTACATACTATTAAGTAAAATTTAATGTTGTACTAGAACCACCTTGACCATTGTTAATAGAGAAAATGAGCATAAAAACTTTCTCTATCTGAGCTGAAGTGCTCTTACTCTCTTCTTCTCCTCAAGGTTCAATCTCACTCTCTGGAAATAAATACAAAACCATTATTGATGATCATATTAGTATAACACTGCATATTTAGTACTTACCCATCTCTGTACATATAATGTACACATGTTGGTCTCACTAGTACATCGGGATGTGGAGATTTCCTGGAAACTATGCGGTATAAAGTAATGTAGAAATCTTCAAAGTCAATGTCAAACCCAATCAATAGTCTTATATGAAACATAATCCTGCGGTGAGATATTTGCCTCTGTAGGCTTGAGTGGAGCCATCTGTTCTTGTCGCGCATCGATTCATTATCAACCCGATAGAGACCTTGTTCATCTTCGGGAATACGCGTAGGATTGATGACTTGGAATAAGTTCCCGTTGAGCATGAGGCGATGCATTTCCGAAGCCTCCAGCCACCTTTGTGTAGATTCATGTAGAATCTTCTGTAAAACTGTTTTTTTTAGATATAATTTCTTCATCACGATCGATGAAAAGATCAACCAAATGTAATTTTTTGGAATTTGTATTTTGGTCTTCAACGACTTGATGCTGCAAGTTCAATGGCACTTGGTTGACATTCCCGCCGTCGTCGCTGCCGCCGCCATCCATATTGATTCAGTCGACCATTGTTATATGATCATGAACCAATACCGACACTCAACCAAATTTCTTTTAGATTATTATTTTGTATTTGTAAAATTACAAAAATGTATTGGCAATATTTCTTGAATGAAAATGTGTCATTTTCTTATACTCCTCCGTTTTAATTTAATTTTTATGGATCAAACGATTCCGTTATCTTGTTATAAGATTTGTTCATCAACAAATTATAAAAACTAAAATTATTTGAAAATTGAAGATAATGTATGCACCTTTAATCTTATTGTTCACTTATTGGCTAGGGATGATGATGAGTCATGATCTAGTTAAGCATGTGTCCAGGATCCAATTTATGGAGTAATAGGTTACACATAATTATAATCATTATTTTCACTCCCATAGTGTATTTCTGTTACAACTTTTCAAATTTGAAGTAAACGAGGCTTGGATCCAGTTAATGCTGATGATTACTACTTAAGTACGGTAAGAAAGAAAACAAAGAGCTAATTCCAAACGCGCGAGAGAATCACCTGCGCCAGATGCATGGGAGAGCGTCAGAGAGATAGGAGACCCACAAAAGCCCTGTAAAAAGGGAAAAGAGAAAAGGAAAGCACATGTAGTCACATGAGTTTCTAAATCGATCTATCATCTCCATGTGCATCCTCTTTACTTTCCCTCTCTCTACACATACATACACACACCAAACTTACACACAGAGCCTAAACATAGGATAACGAAGAGAGAATGAATAGATTGGATAGATATATACAGTCGTAGATGGTGAAGCTGTGTTGTGGTGGTACTTTGATGATATACGTACATGATTCCTTCTTTCTAGTATGGCAGCCGTGACATTTTTTATGGAACCTACCTTTCGAAATCCTTAAAATCCTTCCTCATTTTTGTCAAACCTCTGTTATTTATTCAAGAGATTCTAATTAAGGGAGTCTTGTAGATTAATAGTATTACGTATATAATAAAGTCTAGAAAATTAAATAAGAAGGCGAAACGCCATCCTCATGTCGGCATTATATTTGCATTACTCACTCGAATTTATCATGTTCCTTGTTTTAACTATCTTTGTTGTCGAGCTTCACCATGTTAAATAATTAGCTCTAATTTTTGTAATCTTCAATTATTGAATCTGAACTGGACTTCGTATTTGTTTTTATTTCTTTTGCATTTAAATTTGAAATTTTGTTATAGAAAAAAATTAGAGCATTAACTTTCTTTCTAAAAAAGATGGGATTATAATATGATAACTCAAACTATTAGATAAAGGAAAGGAGAAGGTCTGTGATGTTTCCAATGATGGATTTTTTTTTTAAACACAATTTCCAATGATGGGATGGAGAGGGGTTTTGGGTTTATTGGGATTGAGATTTTAGGTCTCACCATCTACCAAACATGGCGCTTACCCTAATTACATAACTTTTAAATATATGTTGTTTATATACGCACACAATGATACATTTGACTTGGGTTGATCATTGTTCAGACGTAACCTTTTATTTTTCTTCTGGATTTCATAATTGTTCATTTTCTTGTAAATGGTGTTAGTTCTTATAACAAGAAAGGCTTAATAAGAGTTGAGAATAGTTGTTTTTTATGGGAGAAAAAAGAACAAAACGAAGAGGACAAAGACAAGTGATGTGTTATAGTTTTATTAGTTGCAAGTTACCTGTCGTCTCTCTTTATGTGGTTGAGAGATATGGGCCAAACAGGTAGACCTAGACTGACGGTTACATGGGCATGGGTCCCTTTTGCACCATCTTTTGCCTCTATTCTGGTTGGTTCTTTCTTTGCCTCCATTTCCCAGTATGTTTTTGAAAAATATCAGTGACAAAAAAATAAAATAGTAAATGTTAAAAAAAATGTTGTATGTATCTGGAGAAAAAGATCTAAATAATCTAATCGATGCCCGACAAATAGTCTAACCGAATTTTCTAAATAAAATCTAAAGAATGGTTCTATACCTCCGCCAAGTAAATGGCAACATACGTTTTGGTAGAAATCGAGTCCAAGACTAAAAGGGCTTTACGCCTTACTCCAAATTATACTCTTATCGCATGCTATCATTGTTTGGTTATTCCCAACTTTATGTTACACTTAACATTTTGATCTTACTCAGTAATCAATATGAAACATTGAATTATTGAGCGAAACTTGTTACTTCAATTTCTGGATATATTCGTTCTTCAGATGTGAAATGATGTTTTTCTCAATTAAGCGTACATAACAAAACAAAAGCTAAATCTACAAAAGGTACATAATTATATATTTGATATATTTGCATATCCAAGAACATTGAATATGATTTTCTTTGATATAATATTAATTATTGGTTTTTACGTGATTAGGGGATATTTCTTTAGTCAAGTCCGGAAGAAGAAAACAAAAGTGATGCTCGTGACATGGGGCTTCCACACTGCCACAGGCCACATGCGTCGGATCTGCCATGAGAATATCTCCAACATCATCATAAGTGAAGTGATGTCATCAGAAAGATCACCATGATCATGCATGTGCAATCATCGCATATTCTCATCCATCTGTCACCAGGTAGGTAAGCATAGCTACAAAGTTATTTGTCCACAAGAAAAATAAACCATGAGATTAAAACCCCAAGGTATGTGTTGAAGTAAATTAATTTCTTCCTCTTCTGCTGATTTCAAACCTTAAAACAGTATGTATCAACTGCATGATTCAGCGTGCTTGCTTCAAACAATTCGGCTGCGCAATTAATGAGTCTCAAACAATTCGAGATGCATGATTGGCAGCTCAATGACGATACAAACAATTAAAGATGTTACATAAACCAAAAAAGCATGAACAACATAAGGGATACCCCATAAACAGACGTTTAGCTTCGTTCTTCTTAACTACGCAAGCATACTTCTTTTATTTACTTAATTTGCTGGTCAAGACCACCAATCACCAGCTGATTTACTTTACTTGGCAGAACCAGGTGAAGAACATAGCTATCATTATGGAGAGCAACTCTTGTTGATCGTATGAACTTTGTCATCTCTATTCTGTTGTCAATATCAGGATTTTTTTTATCACCTTAAATCTCCTATTTATGTGTTAAAACTTTAATTTTCTCATCAGAAACACATTTCTGTTACTATACGTCACATTTTCACGTTTTCTACAGTAATGATTCTTGGAACATTTTATAAATGAAAGACTGCAAAATTTCTTTTAATATATATACTAATATTAAAATTATAAAACAAATATGAGAATATTTATTTTTTCTCTAAAAATTATAAACCATTAGATATAAATATGTGTCAATTGAGTGATTCTCAACCGTAAAAAGTCGTGAGATGGTTTGAATGTGTTTAGATTTGGTTTGCTCTGAAAACCGGTCCATGACAAATCTATGCAGACCAGGAAATTAGAAATCTAAACCAAGTCTCTGTTCTTCTACTTGGTTTCCTTCTGATGGCATTTTGCAATGTCTTCTTGGTAACTTGGATTCAATTCAGAGCACTCTGGCTCTCCAGCTTTTTAGAAAATCTCTCCCAAGACAACCCGTCTTTTCAGTTACCAAGGTAGGTGCGGAACTTAACTCACATATCTGTCTGTCTGCTTCAACAACTGATATCACTCTTCTCCTGTGTTTGAGTTTGTCTTCGAGAGCCATAGTATCAAAACGAGTGCTTTATGAACTGGGTTTTCTTTGTCTTACTCAAAGGTTATAACTTTATGTAACTGTTAATTGATGTAGAGAGAGAGAGACTATGGATCTGGTCAGCAGTCTACCGGAAGAGGTACTTTGTCATATCTTGTCTTTCCTATCCACAAAGGAGGCTGCTTTGACATCGGTTCTTTCAAAGAGGTGGCTCAGCTTACCTAATCTCGACGTTGACGACTCTGTCTTTCTCCATCCCGAAGATGGCAAGCGAGAAAGGGAAGGGATGCTACAGAGCTTCATGGATTTCGTGGACAGAGTATTGGCTCTTCAGGGAGACTCTCCCATCAAGAGATTCTCCCTCAAGTGCAAAACCGGTATCGATCCAGACCGTGTGAACCTCTGGATACGCAATGCCCTGCGGCGTGGTGTTTCTGAAGAAGAGTATCAGTTGCCTTGGGAGATGTTTGAGAGCAAGACGCTAGTCAATGTGAAACTAAGGAGTGTGTTTGGTGTTGATTGGTGGAGGTATCATCGTGGTACCTTCTTACCAATGCTTAAATGCTTTGTTATCTGATGAGCTTGAGCTGGTTGTTTCTGCTCTCCCTGTGGTCGAGGAGCTACGCTTGGCTACTATGGTGTGGTTTGATTCGGATGGAATTGTGTCGAGCGCAAGCCTCAGGAAGCTGACCCTATACGCCAAAGGTTTTGAAGACTTTGGAGGAGATCCAAAGTGTGTTTCTTTTGATACTCCGAATCTGGTTTACCTTGATTACTCTGATTACGTTGCGGCCGACTATCCAGTAGTTAACTTGACAAATCTAGTTGAGGCGAGCCTCAACCTTTTGGTAAAGGAAGATCAAATCCAACTAATGATGATGATGTGATTCAGCGTTTCAGAAACGTGTCAAAGCTCATGAGTGGCATCAGAAATGTTCAGAAATTTTCCTTAACAGCAGATACTCTCGAGGTTCAGTTGCTCTTTTTGTACTTATCATCAAAGGTGATGGTTTCATTCAGGTGTGTGTTTGTTTTCAGGTGCTTTCTCTAAGCTGTGATTCAATGCCTGTGTTCAACAGCCTCGAGTTTTTAAAGATCAACAGCCACAAAGAACGGGGATGGCAAGCAGTGCCGGTTCTCTTACGAAACTATCCACATTTAGAAACTTTAGTCTTTGAGGTCTCATTTTGCCTTAAAACATTTTACAAATATGCAACAGTTCATATTTTTAAGAATAATAATAACCTTTATTGTTCTCTCGGTTCTGCTTTTTTTTCAGGGTTTCATTCACTACGTGACAGATGATTGTGGGGATGCTTGTGGCTGTATTTCCCGGGAGGAGAAAGGTCGTTCGCTCGTATCTTGTCCAGTGAAGAAGATACAGATTCATGGTTTCGAAATAACAGTACCAGAGATGGAAACGATTAGGCATTTCTTGGAGTCTTTGCCGTGTTTGAAGGAGATGAAGATATATGCCCAAGATGATGATGATGATGATGATGATGATCCTATAAACTTGGAAGTCCTTAGAGAGCATAAGTCTATTGAGATGGCTATGAAATACTATAGTCAGGTGTATAAGTGTGATGTAAGATTCATAAGGCCCGGCTCCTTGTAAGAAAGTCGACTGCTACGACGGACCAACGAGTATTTTAACAAAAACTCTTGCTTCTGTTTCTCTTGTATATATATATATGTATTTCCACAGTGGATCTTCTGATTGGTTGAGCTTTTCTGAGTAGTAAAACGGGTTTTCAGGATGGATAGAATCAGCAATCTACCAGATGAGATTTTGATTATTTTGCCACATTGTATCTTTCCTCTCTGCAAAAGAGTCCGCTCAGAATCTCTAACCATCATTCAAAAAAAAACGTTGAGTTTGATGATAGAGCTAAGAATTAGAGCACTTAAAAGCATTTCCTATGGCTGTTTTAACGCCTTTAAGTTGCTGAAAATTGTTGTTCACGCAAGAGGCAGATACATTGAAAACTTAAGAATGGCCACTGATCTTGTAATGCTTCCTAGAGCTTCGTAGGATTAGAAAGATCAGGATCGTGTTTTTTGACTACGTAGTAACTCATATATGATGAGTCTTACAAATCTTTGGTTCTTCTTTTTTTCTTTCCATATGCCTCTTTAAAGCTTAAGTCCGTTTGTGCACACTCTTGCTTGACTTATTGCTTCTTTTTTCACCTCTTGTCGGATTTTTCCTAGTGATCTTTAAAGCTTAAGTCCGTCTGAACGATTTGTTTTGATTTTGTTGGTCTGCTAGTGATCTGCTTTGAAGGTTTGTTAGTTATCTTAGTCCAAATGACAAAGGTTTCTGCCAACATTCAGAGAATACCATAACTATAGGAAGCCAAAGAACAACAACATAATCAGTTTCTGTTGTCTTTGTGGGTTGGACGCTCCCACAATATTTGTTCCTCGCTAAACTTCATTGAGCAGACAATTTTGTAAGCAAAGACTCACACCCAAAGATCTCCACATTGCAGCTCAATGACTTGTAGTAGAGTTCCAACATCTGCGCTTTAAAATCAGTAGCTTCAGGGACATCAAACTCATTTGTAGGACAATTCCCTTCAACGGTGATTAGTATATCCTCCAAACACGGAAAATACTCCAAGAAATGACTGATCATCGTTATCTCTCTCATTGTTCCTATAAACCCTTCAATCTCTATTCCCTTCACCGGACAAGATGCGATTGAACGGCCTTTATCCTCCCGGGGAATGCAGTCACAGACATCCCCGCATGTTTCCGTCACAAGATGTAGAAGTCCCTGAAAGCATGATATAAAGGACACATAAAGGGATATTCAATGTAGTGAATGATATATTGATATCTCACTACATGTTTTGACATATATATATAAGTTGTTTGTTTAATAGTTATTACCGTAATGCATAGAGTTTCTAGATGTGGACAGTTCTTCAGGAGAACTGGCACTGCTTCCCATACACTCTTGCCACTATAAAAACCCAACACTTTGAGGTTGTTGAACACCGGCATTGACTCACAACATAGAGAAAGCACCTGAAAGCAAAAGACAAAACAAAAAACATTTCTCAAGACCGGCGAAATAAATTGTCTGAACATGTATATATATACTGACCTCGAGAGTAGTGGAGTTGAAGTAAAGTCTCTGAACATTTCGTATGCCACTCATGAGCTTTGCCATATTAACAAGTCGAACAGCGTCATCATACTCATCATCATACTCATTTGGGAATCTTGCTCGTTCCACTTGATCATCAGTTATACTAATGTTGATCCGAGCCTCGGATAGATTCTGCAAGTTAGCTAACGGATAGTCTTCCGGAACGAAATCTGAGTAATATAAGAAAACGAGACTCGGTGTATCAAATGAGAAAGTGGCTGAAGAGACGAGACTTGATTTAATTATCAGGCTCTTGAGGCTTGCACTCGACACGGCCTCATTCGAATGATCTAGTCCCTTTACGTTATCCATTTCTAGCACCTCAAGCGCGGGGCAGGCAGTAAGAAGCATCTTTAGCTTATAATCAGCACAAAACTCAACTGATTCAAGTACGATAGTCTTCAGCATGGGTAAGTAAATGGCCTCATTACACCAACCGAGATCAATCCCGCTCCCTATCTTCAGCTTCACTAGTTTCCTGCTCTCGAACCCTCTTGGATGCAGCCAATATCTATCTCCGAGAACAATGCTTAGGCCAAGGTTGGAAACACCACGGTCCAACACATTGCATATCCAACGATCCACGCGTTTTGCATCAACACCGGTTCTACATTTGAGAGAGACTTTGTTAATAGTAGAAGTTCCTTGCAGTTCCAATACTCTATCCACAAACTCCATGAAGCTCTCTGGAACACCATCCCTTTCCCGTTTACCCTCTTGTGGATACAGAAACTCAGAGTCATCGATGTCAAGATTAGGCCGAAACACAAACATGTTTCTCCACCTCTTTGAGAGAATCGATGTCAGAGCAGCCTCCTTTATTGTAAGGAAAGACAAGATATGAGAAAGAAGCTCGTCTGGTAGATTGCTCACACGATCCATCTTCTCTACACAAGCCAAAAAATAGCTATGTATTTTAAACTACCTAAATAACAAAGCTATTATTAGAACATCAGCTAAATACATCTGACGCTAATTACCAATCAGTTCATCTGTTACTCTGTTTTGTAGATCATAAACCTACCTTGTTGCAGAAGCTAAGTTCAGTACACTCGGTGAGAAAACATGCAGCAGCCAAAAGGAAGATAGTGGAGAAGGTTCAGGCTTTCAGTTGGAGAAGACAATGCAAATGCATCTGAAGAAGCTGAAACGTCCAATGAAATTTAGGGTTTTAAATTGAAGGAAATATTGGGTTCTTTTCGTTCCGGTTATTTAAAATCACCGGTAAGCAAACTTGGATTGCTTGAGACAAGTAAGGAAGCCCAGTGGCAAATTGGTGATTAAGCACGAATATCTCTAATAGCTAAATTAACTTTTTATTAATCACTAAAAAGCATGTCTTATAGGGGTTTTATTACATTAGTGGGTCCATAGAGAAAGAGAGAGAGATTATGAGCCAAGCAGCTTCTTCCACCTGGCGTAACCAAGAACGACCATGAAGAGCACAAAGCAAAACGCAGTGATACTCCACACGAAGTACCAGAAGATGCCGTTTATGTTATACAACGGACATGGTATGTTCATCCCGAACAAGCTGGCCAGTAACGTCTCTGCGGTTATCGCAAACGAGGCCATGGTCAGAATCAGCTGTAGCTGGATCAGCTGGTTACGTTGATTGTCCAGCTGTATGTTCACGTAGTCTTCCGTGTCGTCGATGTATTCCCTCACGGTAAGAATCTTGTTCCGCATCCCCTCCAGTTGCATGAAGTATGCTTCCAGCAACATCTCCAGATCCTCCACGTCGTCTTCATCCATGTTACTCGTCACCATGCTCGCGCTTCTGTTTGATGTGAGACGGTGAAGATTCGATGTGTTATGTGGTGGGACAACTGATACTGTCCCCTCGAGCATTGCCTCAGCTTGCTGGTTCTGAATCCATTTCCTTGTCAAGTACAAGTCTGCCATGTCTTCATTGTCATCTAACAGATGCTCAAGTTCATCCCTCACCTAAATAACGTACCAAACAAGCGTGTCATGTTTCAAAGATTATAATACAAAATGCAAAACAGAATACCTTTTGAACACGGGCTAGCAAGCGGGTGAGATTACTCTTCAAACTCCGCACATATTCAAGATTCTCAGTGCTGACATTCTTGGTGAGTTCATCAAGAACAGGCCACGCATCCGTCTCGAGCGATGCCACGCTAGTATCAACGATAGAGCAGACAACCTCCAGAGCCATCTCAAGGACCTGAAACTCAAAAGGAAGCTCACTCTGCAACCCCTCTCCAGCTTCCGGATCAAGCAAAGACGGCAGAACTGGAGTAGAAGCTTCCAACGCATTCCTCTGAGGAAACTGTTGCTTAAGCCGGTCAACAAACGGAAGAACCTCGGGACGGAGAGGATCCAACAGCAACACCTCTTCTGCAGTCACTATTGCCTTGATAACCTCTAAGTTAACAACAATAGCTTTCTCCCTCGCTGCACAGCAAAAACACACAAAGCTAAAGAAACTACAATAGAAACAAATATAATATCCAAATTTTTGAATAGTTACTATTTATGTATCATTCAGACTTCAATTTGATTATACGCACTTAACCACCGCCTAGCGATTTCTTAAACATTGATTATATATATCTAGTCGCCGCCTAATGCTAATCCTCTATATAAAGCCTAACTATGGTTCTTAAGCATCGGTGATTCGTATTGTTTTACCGAGAATGTTGGAGGAGTGAGAGAAGACAGGCCCTAGTATCCTCAAATCCCTAGCGGGAACCGAAGAGCGTTTGATGATTGTGCTCTTATCGCATTCCACCACTTCCATAGCTCCCGTGCGATCGAACCTCATCCACAGCCTCGCTCCTCCGGCTTTCTTCTTCACCTTCCCCGTCGTCGCAGCCGATCCCCCCGCGTTGATCGGAGAAGGAGGAGGCGGAGACGAAGGATTCGACGTTTGGTTCGGATCGTCCTTCACCGACGAGCCTTTCTTCCGGCGGCGGATGCTCGAAAGACGGCGGAACGATAAGGGCCCCTTCCCCATCGTTATCGATCGTCTAGAGATTGGCGGCGGTTAGGTGGTTGCGATCTCTGCCGCTTCTTCCTCGATTGCTCGTATCTCAGCGGATCCTTCTTCTGCCATAAACGCGCTTTAGTGAGAGAGGAATAAGGGGTGGATGCGAATTGGTTTAACAAACTTTATTGAGGGCGAGATTTGATAAAAAGCGAAATTTTCGAGTTAAACCATTAAAACTTACTTGGTTTATTTGGTCAACGAATTGGTTTAGGTGAGGTTTTTAATTCTATTGGTTTGTAACGGTTTAGTACCCACTGATCAGTGATCACATTCACTGCGTACGTGCTTGGCCTTTGAGTATTCTCATTTGGTTCATGTTTCTGGTAACAAATCTACTCGAGTTTTATTATATATCGGTACATAAATCGGTTTAGAACCATTTGGGCTCGATCAGGTGATCCGTTCAGCTTACCGTTCAGATTTGAGTTTTTGGATTGTTTCAGATATTTTAGAAATTTAGGAAGTATTTTTACATATTTTATATAAAAAAATTCAATATTTTTGATTACCCAATATGCCTATTAACTCACTTAAAATAAAACATAAAGTTTAATAGACATTAAATAAACTTGAACAGTGTATAGCCAAATAATAAAGTTAAATATAAAATTGAATATTTGAAGTATTTATTTATGTTTTGAATATCATACTAGTTTGAACATTTATGTATTTATTCATGTTTTGATTTTCTAGATTCTCAGCGTTTTGGATTTTATGGATTTCCGTAGTTTTTGAATTTTTTGGATATCTTTTTAAAGATATTTGTTTGGGTTTGGAATATACACAATGTCAAAAATACTGCCTTAAATATCTGTTCAGATATTTTCACAGATCAATAGATTCAGTTACAGTTGCCAATGGCCAAAGAGTTGCTCTGTTCATCACATTCACACACATTCATGTTCAGCGAACATTTAACACATCCCTCAGCTTAAAGGCATCTACTATCAAGCTCTCATGGAAGAAAGAGAAGTAAGAACATAAGGTGTTCTCACCAATGATGATGCTCTAACCATCTCCTCAGGACAAAGGCTTCTCCTTAACTTCTTGATTCAATCTGATTCTTTTTTTGTAACTTTCCAATCTGATTCTTGTCATGCCACTTTTCTTTATATATAATGCACCAAAAGTTAGCACCAAAAAAACACATTTGAAATAATTTTAAAACTCTATTTAATTATTTACTATTTTATATTCTTTAAAAAACCCGACCATAGTTGTCCGTGTGATTGAGTAATGCATCTGCTTATGAAACCATACATATTCCATGTGGTGATTTATAGGTAATCACTTGCATAATTTACTCGGTATAGTGCACGGTTTCGCACCTCAAAATATATGATTCCAAAGGTTTTGAAACTTCTGTATAGTACTAGTCTCGTAGGCAACGTCGTTCGCCATTTATGGTCATGCGTCGAGTAGATTATGATTGTCTATATTATACGTAAATAGTCAACACTATAATACAATACCATTTTCAACACTTCATTCACGGCAAGATAGATTACAAATACAATAGTATAAATCCAAACACAACACATTTATTAAAATCGCAATTTTACTTTGTACTATATCACTGCTCATTAATTAAATAAAATCACTTTGATTTAAGCCCAGAGTCGAAGACAACACCGGTTGAAGGCAACCATGAATTCCCGCCAATGAAACCAGAAACAGTAAACCCCTGAGCTTCAGTCAAACTCAACGCAGGATGATACCCAGGCCAATCAACCCGACCCGAAACCGATGACCCAGGGCCCGAGTTACCAAACTCTCCGTAAAACAGACTCTTCAAAGCAGAACTACTTGACCAAGGAGACCAACCCGAGGGATGTATCGAACCGTCCAAAAACGATTGCATCACAACAGTCCTCGAGTACTGTTTCCACGGTCGACCCAAATAAGTTCCGGTCGAACCGGTAATCCTACAATTATGAATCGAAATCCCTGTATTTTGATTCGGGTCGGACCGTCCTTGGGCCGTGACATAGTTCTCATCGGAAGAGCCTTTTCGTGATACGATGTTGCAGCTTTGTAAAACGACGGCGGAGTTTCCGAAGATGAAATCGACGGTACCGGAGATGTCGGTTTCTCGGTAGAACTGTCGTTTGGAGAGAGTGTAGAGTGTGTCTTGGTACCCGTCGATTGAGCACCGGTATACAACGGATCTATCTGACCCGACCCGTAATGCTACCGCTTGCTCCGCGTTTGGTCCGGCGCTGTTCACAAATGTAATGTCCCGAGCTATGAATCCGTCTCCCATAGCGGCTTTCAAAAGTAAATAATAATTCAAATTTTAGAAAAACTTTCCTTCTGTTATGTTACCCAAAGAAAAAAATTTCCTCTGTTTTTAGTCGAAGTTACATGGTTTTATGCACGTAAATCTACAAAAAAATAAAATAAAAATTTCTAGATAAACAATTAATAAAAAATTGTCACTTTATTATAATCTAACCAGTGATGACCCAAAAATATAATTTAGCCAGTAACAAAATTAAAAAAAAAAAAAGCTAAATCAATAATTTTTACATTAAAAATGAAAACATCAGTTTAAAAAAAATATACTAGTAAATAGTATGATGAGAGCATAACTCAAAAATGACATAAAATAAACTACAGTTTTTATTTGTTAATTTTATAAATAAAATAAACAGATAAATAGTACATATGTTAGGCCATCTCTATTGAGAGATCTAGGATGGGGGTCACACCATTCCCAAAAAGAAAATATTAAAATAAAACAAAAATGATGAACTTGGGTCTTGACTATTTCGTGGATCCTACGACAAGTCCACGAATGTCAGATTATTAATTTTTTTTTAAAGGAAAAATCAAACAGAAAAAAAAAATAATAAAAAAATAATTTGTGAACCTCATGGGAGGGGTTCACTGATAGAGATGCTCTTAGGCTAGCATATTATATATTAAAGACAAACAAATAGTTAAAGTATCCAATTAGTTTATGAGTGAATGTTAATCTCACCGACAGTGGCGGTTTGGTAAGTATTATAACCGCCTCGGTTACTTCTGCTACCCACAACGACTGTTTTGCCCTTTCCGTCACCAACAAGCATGACGTTCTTCTGCTTGCTCGGGATGTTGAGATTCTCTTTATACGTTCCAGCTGTTAAATGAATTACGCTTCTGCCACTCGCCTTCTCCAGAGAAGCCAACGCTTCCGCTACGGTCATGTGGGTCCCGCTTCCATCGGCGGCCACCACCGCGTGAGGTCTCAGCTCTTCCACCGAAGCTTCTAAGAGCCTCCGGTCCGACGATGTAACCCACGTCGGAAAATCCTGACCGGATAGTAGTTTACGGCCAACAGTTTCAGGTCTAGACGTGGAAACGAACATATCTAGCGATTTGGTGAGTAAACCGGTGAGGTTTCTTGCGACGGAATCTATCGTGATTCCGTCTTTGTTGAGGCTTGTTTTCTCGCTGAGGCTTTGCTTACATGTCTCTTCATTAGTCAACGCTGCGCTTAGCCACGTATGAACATCGTCATCATTGACTTGATCTCTAGGATTGGTGATGCGAGACAACATGTCGATTGTGTCGTCTAGCAGCTCAAGACAGTCGTTGACAGGATCAAGCATGACCTGTTGAGCTGTATGGTGTGAGAGCGTGAGACTTGAGGCAAGGGAGTGAGCTAAGAGAGCATGGTCCAAGCTGCGTTGGACTGAGTTGAGAAACCCATCGTCGGAAGTTGAATGTTTGGTTCTTCTTGATGATGATGACTCGGAGTTTGGGTGTCTTGAGAATTTGGAGAATTTTGATGAATTTGCAAACACTGAAGTATGAAGGTAAAAGAGGTTTAATGTCAGAATGAACCATAGTTTGATCTGGACTTTATGGTTTGGTAACGAGGATGACGTAGTTGCCATGTTGTGTGATTTCCGTGAAGCTTTTGACGGTTTGTGTTTTAGAAGAGAAGTAGTGTTATGTGCTTCCCAATGATCTGTATATATATAGATATTGTTTCATGATCAACTAAGTACTAGGTGTACTAAGATCCTTTTGAAGAGGAGGTCGACCAATTTCGTAAACGGTAGGGACTAGGGAGACTTTAAATGTATTTATCCCGTTTTGATGTATTGGGTTTCCTCCTCTTTGGTATGTTGGGCTACCTAAAGTTTTTACTGGTCTGTAAAGAAAACAAGTTCTGTTCTATTTCAATAAAATTGTGGAAATTCTTTGATAAAAAGTAAGTATTCAGCCATAGTATTGTGACAACATTAAAGTGATTCTTAAGTTTCAAGTTTTCAACCATATCACTCAGGGCCGTTTAATAGCATGTGCAACTGGAGCGGTCGAACAGGGTCCGAATAAAAAAGTTAAAAAAATAGTTAAGTACTTTTTTAGAAAAAAATATAAATTATAGTTTAAAACTTAAAAAGTTTAGATATATATCTAAGTTTAGAGCATATAATAACTTTTAAAAACATTAAAAATATATATATATAGTTAAAACTATTTCATTACATTATTAAATATATCGATATATTTTTGAACAGGATCCAAAATTAAATTGAGACGGCCCTGATATCACTGCATGAGGCCTCTTCAGTTTATTTGATAATGGAAAAGTAAGTCTTAAGTTTTAACCATACTGCATGACTCCTAATATTTTTCTCAGAATCTTTTTCTCGTTATTTAACGATAGTTTTGTTTCGACTAAATTTTTTTCGTAGGAATGATGAACTTGTCAAAGAAAAATATTTTATATAGATTTAAGATCCATTATAAAGTAAGTCACTATTCCATGCTTTTTTTTTTGTTCAACTCCATGCTTATAGATAGAAACGCATATCAAATAGATTTAAGATCCATAATAGAGTTTGGCCGTTCGTGAAGCCATCTCAACCTGAATTGACAAAGGGAATCCATCAGTTGAATCTGATTCGCCTAAGCAGGTTAAAGCCCTCACTACATGTAGGGTTTCCGATTGAAGAAATTTATGGAATTGTTGCTGATATAATTTGTTTGTCATGAGCTTTTGATTTAATCTCTTTTCATGGATTCATCGTGGTAAAAGAAAGATGCGGTTTTTTTATTAACCCTAGGTATCTTAGACCCTGTGAATTAGCCAAAACTAATTCTTAACAAGAACTTTTTTTTCCGTATTTCCGTATATTCAAATGAAGTCTAAAGGATAACTTCATATCTACGCAACCACAAGATAAAGTATAGAGAGATGCCTTCAAATTCGGATTGTTTAGCAATTTAAAATCTGCTTACAATTATACCACTACCTCGTAGTCGATGCGGATTTTTTTGGCAAAGTAAACTATGGAGTTTAAGTTTATGCTTAATGAAGAAGAGATAATAGAAATTGTTGTAATTATCCATTAGGCTTAATTTGACTGTTTTATGGGGTTTTCTCAGGTCTATTTTTTCCTAGTTATCACTGCATGAGTCTTAAAAACAGTAAATTTTTTTTTTTTTGAAAAACAGTAAATCCAGATCAGTTGTAACCTTTATGTATATAAGACAGCCCACCATCCCTTTCTGTCTGGTAATAATTGATGACTTTTTGAAAGGTCGATTTGTTTTTTTTTCTTAATTATTAATGGTTTACATTGTTTATTACCTCAGTCTGTTATTCAGTAACAAGTTTTTTTTTTGGTAAAATATTCAGTAACAAGTTACAAACGATTGCTTATTTGCCATGTAAACCTAAGTCGTATAGTCACCCAAACCGAGTGTGCTTTGCATTTATATTTTCGTAGACAGTTTCTTCTTGTTGACATAAGTATAATTGTAATCTCGTATTATAGCTCATAGCAATACTCATAAGTCACCTAATGAGCCAGAGATCAGAATTAAACAGTAAAGCACGTATATATTGATGTACATATGGATGTATTAGTTTTTTTTTTGTAAACTAATATGGATGTATTAGTTACGAGTAAATTACAATATCTCCATAACTATGATATACACAAAGCCAGTCTAGCTTTTTTTTTACTCGAACAACCACAAAGCCAGTCTAGCTAATATTTCAGTATAACCTTAAAGGGACACTGTTCAAAAAAAAAAAAAAAAAAAAAAAAACCTTAAAGGGACCAATTTTTCATACCAAATAAATGTCCATTTGAAAATAAATAGTAGTATTTATTGAGTTTTTGCGTTTGTTGTTCGTAATCAAAATATCCTAAGTATTACTGAAAAATACAAGACAACCATTACACTGCATGATATCTGCATGGACAAACGATTCCACCTAACGCACATGGAAAAATTAAATTAGAATTAATGAGATGGGTATCATTTTCTCCAAGCTCTTAAGAGATTTAATGGCGCGACGCACGTCACTCGTCATCGTCACTCTATTCACCGACTTGGACCCGCGGATACAAATTAAAGCCGCAACTAAATTTCAATTATTCAAAGATAACTTGTCGTCCTCATTTAGTGTATATAATTTTGTTAATTTCAGAATTTATATTATAATTATAACCTATCATTAGTTTAATTAGGCTGCGTGTCAAAGAACTTAATACATACAATTTACTATAATTTAGTTGCATACTAATATGGAATGTAGTTGTGTAACTTAAGGTGAAAAGTATCAAATTTTAGCAACAAAAAAAACAACTTAAGCTGAAAAGTAACATAGCCCATTTGATTGCATGTTGTATCGAGCTGAAAATTTTGAGAAATGCTTGAAGTCTATATTCTTGGATTATGCTTGAAATGCTTACGTCTGGATTTGCATTTATATGTTAAAAAATCAGTAAATTTAGAATGAAAGTATGAGCAGAAACATAAAAGAACTTGAATAATATGCACGTAGACAGGTGTGAGCAGAGAACAATGAAAACCTAAAGTGATTCGAAAGTATATCATGTGGGTCGCTTTGCAATTGCAAGTGACCTAGTATCAATTTGTTTCCTTAAATTGACAGTACTACCAAGATACTGGAAGATACATATTTCTTTATCTGGAGGAAAAAAAAAACATATTTTCATATTCATTTTGATAGAAGTATAGACAAATACGTAAATACAAAATCTTTTTCTACATATGAAGTTGATTAGCCAAACAAGAACTCTACAACTTGGGCACTGAAGATGTCTTTGTCTCTGAGTTGAGATCTGAGCTGGAAAACATCCATGCCACTTAAAACCAAACACATAGATATCTCTAGACTCTATATATATAGAGTTCGAGTCTAAAAAGCATAATATATATATATATATATATATATATATATATATATTATGGTGTAAACTTTAATTTTAGATATATTTGTAAATTTAAAGTTTATAATTAAAAAATGTCAAACATATACAGAGCTATTAATTTTTATAATGACTTCATTGTTAAATATACCGTTAATATGTTTTGGAATATGGTCTAGATATAATTTGAGACGGCAGTGATTACAGTGTCATCAATTTATTCAAGATCAGTTATCTTTTTTAAGTTATATATAAGATTTAGTCTAAAATTTCAAGATTAATTTATAGAAAATTCGATCATTAATAAGAAGGCAAGCCCTAGAGACTTTAATAAAAAAGGCAAACCCTAGGATCAAGTTTATTCTGCTGCACATCTTATTATCCACAAATCATCGTTCATCTTATCCTAAGCTATGCTAATTAACTTCATAAACCAAACTATTTTAGTTCAGATCATTGTGTAGCGTCATAAAAACAAAATTAAAATGTATCCAATATAAAGTTGATGGTTGCATACTGCTGAAGCAGAGGAATTGACTGATTTTGGAGCTTCTACTTGACTTCACCACCTCCAAACCAATCTTTATCATTTCTAAGTTAAAAATTATATAACACACACACAACTGTATACACCTAGAACTTTTCCCAACACTCAGTATATATAAATAAAATAATTGAGTATATACAAATAAATCACATGAATTGGGTTTTAATAGTTTAACAAAAACATTTTCTGATTGAAATTTTACCCGGGAGGTTGGACAGCATTTGGTTCTGAGTTACATAGACTCATGAGACAAAAGACTCAATATCTTGAGTTTGATCTTGTTTACAGAAGTAAAAACTTTAATCTTACAGAACTCGGAAAGCTCGGAATAAAATTTCGTACTTTTTTGTGCAAATGCATTATCATATATTGGTTAGTTGCTAGTGTGGAAAGCATGGTTGATGATTAATCAATAAAAAGTGTTTTGCTGGAAAAGTGAGGGAGAAAACCATTCCACCTTGCTCGTGCAATCATCAATAAAAGCGGTTCTTCGAACCTCAATCAGGTACATGACACCCCTCACACAAACTTAATCATAGCGTCATATTAATCCACTTTTAATCATAGCGTCATATTAATAGCGTCATACCCCTCACACCCCTCACACAAACTTAATCATAGCGTCAACATTCGTATCTTAATAATCCACTTTTCTCTTAACCAATTGAGTTAGCTGCAAACGTTACAATCATTTTCATGGAAATGGTCGTATTCTTGATCTGACTGTTACGGTTGTAGTATATAATATTAAGCTTGTCGGCTATCTTCCCTTGTAAAGCTGAAGTTTTGCTTAAATAAAATTATAAAAAAGTTTTAGACTAGGGCAGACTAATGAATTCGATTCAGTGACTGAAATGGACTGATTTGATTCGTTAAAAGCAGAAAATGAAGGTTTTAGAAGCGTCATTGGCACCTAACGCTTTTGTTATGATTCATTAATAGAAACGACAGTCATTACTCCATAATTTTATAGACATTTCAATATTAATACAGGAAAAAGAGCTAATTTAACTTTAAAGTTTTTAGTTATTGACAAATCATACAAGAATAGAGGCGACGATACCCATATAACCTTCTAGAAGTCATGTAATCTATTAATTTAAAATCATATTTTTTATTAACGATTTAGAAGTCACCATTTGTTTAATATGTTTATTTTGTAATTTCTATCAATAATTTTAATATATGCATTTAAACAGATATATATGTTCCAAAAATTTATCTTCTCATACATATAAACTGATATTACTTAAAATCAGGATTGAGAAAAATATGAAAATTTCTTTTTACATCCAACACTAATGATCTTGCAAATCTTATTAAATAAGATTTTTTATCAACACTAAATTTAATTTTCACTATTCATTTAACTATTATAATAAAAATAAATATTAGATTGTCAAGTATTTTTGTATATCAAGCTATATTTTAAAATAAAAACGGCAACACAGATAATTATATATATTTCACATTCCAAACTATTAATGTTTTTATAATTTTTTTCGTGGGTTACTACCTAAAATATAGAAAATATTAAAATTTCAAGACATGTTGAATGAACATATTAACTTAGTCATATTATAGACATCAAAACAAAAAAATTGATAAATGTGACGTTGATCAATGTGATTTATTAAGAAATTTTTTATTTTTTATATTTTAAAATAAAAATAAAATTATAAATGATTAAAAAGTTGAAATGGTGGGTTAACTATTTTAATTTTCACATGTTATATTTACATAAATATTAATTAAATTTATATATTTTCTCATTTAAAATTTAATAATGTTGAAATTAAAAATAAGTGTAAATGAAAAATAAAATACGTAAACAAACTCAATATATATATATATATATTATATTTAAAAATGAAAGCTTAGATCAATTATCTATTAAAAATTATGGCTTTGAAAATGCGGGGGAAATGCAAAACTATATTCATCTTTGAATTGTTTCTGTCTAATTTATATCATTTATATTTTTGGTTATAATGAAATTTGCAATTTAAATATGAAATGCAACTCAAGATGGAGGAGACTGGTATCTCCAAGAGTGATTAAGAGGACTGAAGCATGCAGGCGGATTCAGCTAAAATGGATATACCGAGAGGACTGAACTGTGAAGAAATCAGGAAGCAACCGTTGCGGAAGCTTGCTTCTCAAGTTACTCAAGAATCTCTGCTCTTATCTGCTCCGTATGCTGAGCGTATACTGTTTGCGAGTCCTTCATAATGCAGATCAAGCATCTGCGTAACGCTTTCGAACCTGAGCGATTCCGTTCCTTGCATTGCTCTAAGAAAATAGAAAAGAACTCAGATGAATGATAGTACCATATATATATAGATCATTAATACATGACAAATCTCTTTGTACCTGTGTGACTACATCCATGAAGAGTATGAAAGGATCCAACTTCATCAATTGGAGAGTCTTAACTCCTCCTCGTCCCTATAATCATCGTCCGAAAATTCATCATCATCCTCGTACCTTTTACAAGAAAATCACTTAAGCTTTAACTTTTCAAGAAAATCACTCTTAGTTTTACTATGTAATCTGTTGCAGGTGGAAAATGCAGAGCTCATAAAACGTCAGCAAATGAGAATCAACAGATGTTTCTTACAAGTGAGTAACACATTTCATCTTGTAAACTACAGACACAAATAATTGGACAACCTACTAAGTCCTCTTCTGCAAAATCTTTTTTTAAGCATTCGATGATTACAGAACATATAGTAGTAGTTTTCATAACCCAACAAGTTCTTCCGTCTGTGAGCCAACATAATCCAAAGCCCCTTCTTGAGCCTTATCACACAACACAGTTTCTCTTGAACCATCAACATCATCATCATCTTCTTCTTCATAGTCAATCTCATCCTCATCCTCATCTTCATCCTCATCACTACTAGTAATATAATTGTCTTCTTCATCATCATCATCAGTTCGATAGACTCCAGCAAGGCTCGCTGTCTTCTCATCTACGAGACCAGTAACTTCCTTAGCTTCCTCCAGCTCATCTTGAGTCGAAGCCAAAGACAAGAGCACATTCTTAGCTTTCTGATCAGGTGGCACTCCACAGCTCTCCATCTCCTTGTACCAACTAAGAGCACTCCCGAAATCCTTGCACCTCCCAGAGGCATCCATTATAGTTGTCAAAATCGTCTGATTCGCTTTGATGCCACTTAACCTCATTTTCTCGTATACCTCCATAACCTTATCAAGATCGTTTGCTTTCGCATAACCTTTTATCATCGTCCCATAGGTTACTATATTCGGTTCAAAACCATCCACTTTTATCCTCTTGAAGAATTTCTCAGCACCCTCCATGTCTGAAGCATTGACATACGCTGATAGCATTGTTGTGTAAGAGCATAGATCCGGATAAAATCTGCAAGAAAATTAGGTTCCGTTACCAATCTTAAAATGTAGAAGCAAACCCGCAGGCCTAGTTCATATGACGATATAACTACTTCTTTACCTGTCTCGTCGCATGCTTTTAAAAACAGTCTTTGCTTGCTCCACCATTCCAGAAATAGCAAATGCATCAAGCAAAATGTTATAAGCTTTATGCGTCGGCCTGATTAAAGACAATACTATACATTCAGAAGAGAACTATTCTGTAGAATCTTCATCAAAAATACAGAAATAAAACTGACCTTACACCAGCATCAAGCATCTCTTCAAAAACAGATAAAGCTTCTTCCTCTCTTCTTGCTCTTCCATATGCTTTGATAAGCAAAGCATAACTTACAACATCAGGTTGAATACCAGATCTTTGCATCTGCAATTTTTTTTTAAAAAAAGGATTAGATCACTACTATCACAGGGCACAATACTTATATAAGAAAAAATCATTCAGATTAACCTGGTCATAGATCTTAGAAACTTCTTTATAGTTAGTTTCAAAGGACATAAGGCTATTGTAAGTGACAGTAGACTGTGGAACTCCTTTCTCAGCCATTGAAGCAAATACTTTTCTAGCCTTCTCATAGTTTCCAGCCTTCTTGTACATGTATATCATCATGTGATACATCTTCTGATCCGGCTTCAATGGCGACCTCTTCTCATCTAAAAGAGTCTCGAAAACCTCTTCGGCTTCTTTAAACTTGTTCCCTTCCACGAAAGTCTTGAGTATGATCTGATAAGTCACAGCAGATGGCTCTGGTCCTGAGGACTGCATTCTCCTGAATATGGCTTCAGCGTTGTTGCATTTGCCTCCTCTTCCGTAAGACTCCATGAGAGCGGTGTAAGAAATCACGTTTGGACTCGAGCCCATCTTGCTCAGAACGCTTAAAACCCTTTCGGCTCCGTTGAAGTTTCCTAGCTTCCCGTAAGCTACGATGAGCATCAGAAAGTCCATTTCGCTGAAGTTCCACCAGTTCTGGTATCTAAGCCATTCAAGAATCTGGAAATCAAAATAAAAAGAAACAAAAATATAAGACACAACTCGACAACGTTCCTGTTGAAACTAATAGCTTGCAATAGTCTTTAACACACTGCTGAGAGTAAGCACAGTTCTTTATTCATGCAGTAAGAGAACAAAAACAGCTCTTAGCAGCACTAGATTAAGATGGCTCATCTAATATCTATCTCTCTACCAAGATTCAAGACTAACTTCATTCATTAAAAGATTCTGAAAACAGTTATTTTTCACTCTCATTCATTCATTCTACATACCTCACTGACGAGGTTCCATTTCTTGAGCTGCTTAAACCTAACCAAAGTACCCAAAACAAGGTCTCTGGGAAGACCTTGGTCACCATCAGTTCTGTACTGCCTAAGGACTGAAACTGCAGAACCAGCTGATTCGATCTCTAGCATTAGCCCTCTCCATCTCTTCTGATCCACCTCGTCTGCTGCATCTTTGAAAACCTCCATCTTCCTCCTCTTTTGCAAAAACTTCCTTGGGGCAAGCATCCCCATACAAACAACTCTGAACCGGTTTTGGATCTTAACACCAACATTGACAATATTGTTCTGTAGCTTCCTCTGGCTGACACAAAGATATAAACACACAGAGACTATCAGTAAATGAAACAGCTGAAGGATATACAGATTAAGCTCTGCACAATCGATTGAATTAAACGAAACCCATCACGGGGTTTGCACAGAAACTCGTAAAGGCGGTGCCTTTTTCAATGAAAGACGAAAACAGAGTCTAGAACAGAGCATGTCGAGAACCTAACCAAACTGGGCTGGGTGCTGTTCGAGAAAGGTAAGGAAGTAGATAGGGGAGAGAGAAAGGAAACCTGTGATTACTTGATGGAACTGAGACAAAGGGCTTGAAAATTACGGTCTGTGACATCTAAAGTTCGTAGCTTTCTCCTCTGTCGCTGCAGCTAAGAGGACGACGAAGAAGAAGAGAGCTGTTCTCTTTTCTTATCCTTTAGAATTAAAATTTCAAAATTTGATATATTTTTCTTTTTACTTTCTTTTTTATATTTCTGGAGCATTTATAAACCTTAAACTATTTTGGGGGTCAAAGTATAAATTTTCTTAACTCTTTTTTTTTTATAATTTAGTCACAGAAATGGCTGCGGTAAGCAAGTTGCGTTAAGCACAAATCGTGCTGGAGTATTATATCACGTTAGCGTTTTCCGATTTCGTTTGTCGCGTCTGCGTTTTTATTAAACTTTGTAGAATATAAAAAGGCCCGTTAGAGTGTAATTCTTGGCCCAATTCAGTCTTTTAAAACTATTTTTATTGAATCCTTTGAGCTCATATATCAAATCTTCTTTCTTTCTTTTTGTCACGAAGCTCATATATCAAATCTCAACTATAAGTCTATAAAAGGAAAATTTCACAATGTCAATGCATTATCAACTTAACAATGTTGATATATGCCTATCATCTCATCCAAATATAAAAATAGATGATACATAACATTTTTGTTCTCAACACTTAATTATTAATACTTAACTGTTTTAAAACAAATTATATGTATGACTACCTTCGTAGAATCGTATAATACATTTCATAAGTTTCATGTTTTATGCCTCCAAAAATAAATGATAAATATATTTTCCACATCAACCAGTTTTACCCATACGAAGACTGTCGGTGGTAACCGGTGTTGACGGTTGACTTTGTTGTCCCCCCTGAGACCCAAATCTCATCATATCCATTGGTTGTTGCACTGTTTGCGTCTGCATGTAGTTTCAACATTACACATCAGATACTCGACGTTTTTTTCCAAAAAGAAAACAATAACAATACTCTTCTAGTTAAAACGTTGCACTAACCTGATTCGTTGCCGGCATCGGTGGAAACCCACCCATGTACCTAGCAAGCTGCTCCGAGAACATTTGGTTCTGTGCTTGCATCTGAAACTGTACGGCCGGGTTTTGACATACTAAACCGGGATGGTTCTGTGCAGCGGGTCGGTTCATAACCGGAAACTGAGGCATTTGCATTTGACTCTGCATAGCCATCTGATTAATGTACTGAGATGATTGTACACCAGGAAACATCATCGGAGTCGCTGCTGCTGCAGCCGCTGCCGCCATTCCACTTCCCATCCACATCACTTGGAGTTGCATTTGAAGTGTTTTCAAGTAATCAATGGCTTCGTCCAAAATCGACGCTTTATCCGTCTACAAAATTAAAATTAAGGAAAAATGACTTAGAAATCACAAAAAATATATTACGCTAGAACTAGCACATAAGAAAAAATGACTAAATTATCAATAATTAAAAATGACTAAAGTAGCTTAAACAAATACTACCATAAATATTAACCTCTAATCACTTAACTCGAATTTAATTATAAAAAAAATTATATTTTTAGACTTTAGTCTTTAGTTAATACATTTTTGGGTTCTTTTTGGTTATTTTTTCTTCGCTTGTTTTGGAACAATAAAGTATTTTTTTCCGAATAAATCACAATAAAGTATTTTAATGCTATTTCAGGTATTTCTCCAAAAATTAATTACATATAGTTAATCAGTCACCATATTTACTCACTTCGTTACTTTTTGAGCTTTTTGTCTTAAAGGGAACTTACTTTACTGCAATGAGGTATAAGTTCTTGAAGAGCTTTCATTCTCTCATTGATCCGATCTCTCCTCCTCTATAACAAACCAAGATCACAAAAATAACATACTATTAAATTTTTAAATAGGAACTTCACCTAAAGATTACATATTTTTTGCTAAAACAAGCAATAATTGTATATAATGTAAAATTACATACCCTTTCTGAGAGATTATGAACTTCAGCCGCACGACTTCTTCGGGTAGATCCTGACCGTTGGCTAGATTTGTTACCCATGGCTTGATCATCAGTTGACATCAGACGTACATCAGACTGAGACATGGATTCTTGATCAGTGTCCATTGCATGATTTCTTTTACGGCTAATGGTTACGCTTCTCCCACTCTCGGTTTCTTTGCTGCAACCGGACGAGCCACCAGACGAAGTGTCAAGTCTTTCTTCAACGTTCTTGCTTCTAGCATTCATAGAAACCGGAGGATGAGTCACCTGATGATCATTTGTAGAGTGGTTGCTCCCACAGTGGCTCGGTCCAACACTTACAACCGGTGGCCTAAACTTAGGAGGAGCCATGGCTTTAGCCTCGGGTTTGGCTGTCTCTTTGATAGTCAGTGGCTTCTTGGGATGATTTGGACCATCAAGGTGATCGATTGAAGAGAAGAAATGGGAGGAGAACTCCGATTCAAAGGGGTCAACTACGTCTTCAGGAGGGTATTGGATCCAGGAGACGGTTTCTTGGTCTCCCTGAACATTGTCATTAGGTCTTCGTATTATTTCTTGATTGTCAAGTAAAGCATTGTTGGGTTTTCGTAGTGTTTGGTCATTTTTGTGGGTTTGGACTTGGACTGATGGTTCTCTACGAACTTGGCTTTGTAAAACCACTTGACCATCTCTCCATAGTAGCTCCACTAGTTCATCTTCTGGTCTGTCCAAAACAAGAATAATCATCACTTAAACAATACAACTAAAAAATTATGATTAGAATTTAAAAATGAAGTTGATAATTAGTATAAAATATATGGCTGGATTGTATACGTACCTGACTGATCTTTTATTAGAGGACATGTGAAAATTATCTTCAAAATTCCAATCAGAAAACAGTTGTTCCATGTCAGATCTCTACAGAAGATTCCCAAATAAAAATATAATAATTTACTTTTTGCAACAGAATAAAAAACTAATGATTAGATATTATAGTTGATTAAGATAATGTTTAACATGAGCTTTTAGATTTATGAGCATAAAAGGATGATGAAAGCAATCACAAACGTTTGAAATATTTATTCCAAATCCCAACAGTTTAATTATTAGAGAAGATTAGGAAAAGAATTATAAAATATATCTCATCTCCAGCAATCCAGGAGATAATGATTTAATATGGCATAAAAAGCAACTAATTCCATATATAGTACATCTCAAAACCCAAAACCTTTAAAGCAATTACCAGATTTAGAACCCCCTGAGTGATGAGAAGATCTTCTTAGCTATATCTGCTTTGTGCTTCACACGTAACAAAATAGAGCTAAGAGAAGTCTCTCTCTCCTAGCTCTCTAGGTTTTTATCTCTCTAGATATATCACAAATTTTCAGAAAATGAGAAATGAAAATTGAAACAGAAGAAGAGGGCATACAGATAGAAAGGAGAGGCCAAGGTTCTTGCCAGGTTCAGACAGAAAGCGACAAGTGAGGAAAGAGAGGCAGAGTGAATACAGCTAGCTAGCGAGCGAGTGAGGGAGAGATAATGATTCGGTGGGGGCAATAGTACTGAAACCCAATCAGGATGAGCGACACGTTACGAGCTTTCAGACAACGAGTTGATTGTTAATTGGACCCACCACCTCTTGGATCATGCTTCTGCGGAGGTGAGAGATCTATTGCTCGATTTCTAGTGGTGGATTCTGATCTGTACCTTATCTGAAACACTCTTGACCAATGATTAAGGGTGTTTTTGTCAAGTTACCTAAATCATAGCCAATAGTACGTAATGGAAAATAGAAGTAATAATTAGATTTCCATAATTAGATTTCTGCATATTTTTATAAGTTCATCATCTGCTAGGAAAATATGAAAGGGTTTATTAATTGTCTGAATTCAATTCTGTCAGACTCTCGTTACAACCGAGAGGAAACATTTTCCACATCGCATTTAATTCCCATGTTGACTACGAACGGTCTTGTCTTGTGTTACATAAATTTGTAACGGACGGTGTCTATATATAAAAGTTTTTCATAAACTGTAAAATTTTACAACCAAAGAAACTTACATTAACGATGTGATGGTACATGGGGGGCCGTCATGACTCGTTGTCATGGACCACAAACAATGGTCCACCAAAATTCTGCTCAAATTAATTTTCGGATCCTTATCACTTTAGTTTTCATATTAGCTCAGTTATAAACCCTTATCTCACATAATTTTGTTTGTTGAAAGTGCATAAAATCCCTACCGATGTAATGATAATGAAAATATTATGATGATATGATGGATACTTTGAGAATATATTGCTACTTTTACAAGTTGAGATATTGTGGGGGCAATTGTGACTAGAGCATCCACCGAAAGTAGAAGACGTTTTACTTAAAGTATTTGGGTCTCATTTACTTTTTTTCTAAGAAAGAGACAAATTTGTAATGGTGTCGATTCGAAGCCATAGAAAGCCATCAGCCAAGCAGAGGTAAGTACTATTTGCAGCCATATATATATACACATATACACACGCACAAACAAACACAGGATAAAAATACTTGGTCCCAACAAGCTATTATTATTTTTGTTAGAAATTATATGATGCAAGTTGTGTGGACTAGGTTGATAGGTAGATTCGTCCGTGTGAGTAAATATATTTTGGATTTTTCTTTTCTGTATGGATGATAAATGAAACGATTCTTTTCTGAATATAATCGAGTAGATGTACATGCACGGCTTTAACCCGTATTTCATGAAACCCCTAAAAAGCCATACCTTGTTTTAAAAGCCGTGGTTGACTCAACTATATTCGAATACACATGATCAAACTCATGTCGGTATAGTCCTCGCCTCGGTGGATCATTTAATTTCATCTTCTAACCAATATGTGAATGAAAGCCATGATGGATACTAGATTTCGGCTATATATAAGACACCAATAATCTTTTATAGCTAAATTATTACAGTTACGAGTATAACGTTATCTTAAAGCGAATATTTAATACACATTGGTAGCTGAGTTTATTTTAATATATAAACCGGAAAACAAAGTTGAGTAACTTGTAGATTTTGTTATTTTTTGGATAATTCAGCATATTTAAAAGGTTATAAATGATAAGGTCTTCACATACATCTTCGTGTGATACCATCAGTGATGCAGATAAATATTTGGAAATATTCCAAATATCTTATTATTTATTTATTTATTATTTAGATATTTATCTTTATTATTTTAGGGTTTTATGGCTTTCTTATATATAGCCGTCTAAACTTAACTTTATATTCAATTTTTGATGATTTAATAAAAAGAGTTTTCCAGAAGAGGTTTTGATAAACCACTGAGAAGAGTATTCTCAAACCCTAAAGAGGTTTTTATAAACCACTGTGAAGAGTATTCACAACCCCCTAAGAGCTTTTAATTAAGCACTGTGAAGAGTATTCACAAACCCTAGATTCGTGTATTCTTGGAATAAACGGATCTAGTTCTATCCCTAGAAACTTCCGCTACATCAGTTGGTATCAGAGCCAAAAAGTTCTATTATCTTGATCGCAGATGTATCTACAACAACAACCACTAGCTGAGATCTTGGAAAAGCTTAAACAAGATCATATCTTGGGAAAGCTTAAACAAGATCTCAACAAGATTTATAAGAAGTTAGAACAAGATTTCTGCACGGCATTAAATAAGTTCGATGAGGCATTAAAGAAAAGAGAAGCAGCACGAGCTCAAGATGTGCAGTTTGATGATGATGATGACGAGGAGAGATTTATCGAAGAAGATATTTGTGTTGTCGACTCTGTCAATAAAGATGAAGTTTGTGCAAAATTCGGACGGGACGAGATCTGTGTAAAGTCTGTGCAGAACGATTTTCGTGCAAAAATAGGGCGAAGTTATATTTATGAAGATTTTGGGCAGAATCTTAATTATCTGCTTTGTGCAAAGTTTGTGCAAAAACGGATTTTTGAAGATTCAAGTTACAATCGGATTCGTGCAAAAACCGTGCGATACAAGCTATTGAAGATTCGAGGAAGAGTTTTTCTTGGAAAACGTTTTGGATTCGAATTCTACGATCAAGATTCGAGGGCGAATCTTCTCCAACCCAGAGAGAATGATGCAGATAAATATTTGGAAATATTCCAAATATCTTATTATTTATTTATTTATTATTTAGATATTTATCTTTACTATTTTAGGGTTTTATGGCTTTCTTATATATAGCCGTCTAGGCTTAACTTTGTATTCAGTTTATGGAGTTTATGATGAATTAATAAAAGGAGTTTTCCAGAAGAGGTTTTGATAAACCACTGAGAAGAGTATTCTCAAACCCTAAAGAGGTTTTTATAAACCACTGTGAAGAGTATTCACAACCCCTAAGAGCTTTTAATTAAGCACTGTGAAGAGTATTCACAAACCCTAGATTCATGTATTCTTGGAATAAACGGATCTAGTTCTATCCCTAAAAGCTTCCGCTACATCAATCAGCTCCCTTGTGAATCTACTTAACGAAGTTGCTGAAGACTAAGAAAATAGAACAGACGCTGGCGCAAAAAGAAACACATATTAATTGGTTTGCATTGCATACCAGACAATAGCATGTGTTACATAGTCTTTAAGTGTTCGAATGGATTTTTAACGAACAAGGTGAATGCACTCGATGTGGTTAAATGGCTCTAGCATGCATGTCCACTTCATAATATAGACCAAATTAAAGAGGAGTTTCCTAGTTCAAATTGATCAAGTTGGAAATACACTGTTCCAATCAAACTAACTTTGCTATCAAATGAGATATCATTGCTTATAATTTTCTCAACTTATAAAATTACACCGTGCGAGATGAATTTAAAATGACGTGTTTATTTTTTATGTCATCAGTTTTTTTTTTTGGCATTTTGCTGTGAATGATTTGAAATTGGCAAAATTATATTTTCATAAAAATCAGAAAAAGCCCAAATTTATTCCGTTGTAAACCAAAGGTCCAAAATTTAGTCATAACGGGTTTTTGCAAACTGTAGAAACATTATTGGGCTTCATCAAAATCCTAAACTGTATAAGGGACCGTTCTGAAACCCCCAGGCAACGGTGGCGGCGGTGCAGGAATAGGGATAAGATGCGGAGGGTGAAAAAGATTGAAAGTTTAGAAGCGGCGGAGAAGTATGTGGATAAGAAACAAATGAACCTGAGGGGATCATGATGTTCATCTTTATTTTATATAGTTTTCAATCTGAATTTCATATCCGCCGCTCAGCTTTTATCTTTGCTTCTTACCACCGCTCTGCCACCGACCTTGTGATGATCATATCTGAATTTCCCAAAAAAAAAACAGAGCAAGATTGCTATGTTTTAAAGCTTACCTAACTCAGCTAGTTACGAGTCTTTGACGTCTATAAGAATTTTCTCCTTTTATTTTCAAACCTTTATCACAACAATTTTCGTAGAACGGGTTTAACCTCTTTTTTCAAAAAAAAAAGTTGCATAATGTGGAGTATGATTCTTTTTCAAAAAAATAATAATAATGTGGAGTATGATCATGCAGCTTATTCATCACAAGCTTCAATCAATACACTATAAAGCCAAAATATTGGCAATGATATGCTGAAGTTGATGAGATTAACACTAATTCAGCTTATTCTCTGATTAATGATGGTGACGAGTACCACAGAAGCAACAAAATACCATCCACTGACAATATCAATAGCATAAACAGCACAAATCACTCTATAATTTTCACCTTATAAATGCGATCTGAGATCTGAGATCTTTGCTGTCTTTGTAGATGGCTGAGAAGGAAATTCCGGCGGCTCCTCCGCCACCAGTACACCAGAAGGAGAAGGATTGGGTAGCGGTAACACAGGGGAAGCATGTTATGAAAAAGTACGATCTCGATATATCAAACACCGATGGGAAGCAATCAGTTGAGGTACCGTTCGATATCATTGAAAAGGCGAATTCATTGTGGGATGACTTTGTGGTGGCGAGGTTTTTGGAAACAGCTCCCCATATCGCAAAAGTTCATATGATTGTCAACAAGATCTGGGCGTTTGGTGATAAGCAGAAATTTGATGTGTTTGAGGTTGATGATAGAACAATGAGGATCAGAATCACAAATGAGAAGATTAGAGATAAGGTGGTGAGGCGTGGTATGTGGAACATAGCGGGCGTCCCAATGGTGGTATCAAAATGGTCTCTGGTGGAAGATGATTCTACGGCGACTCTACTACCACTATGGGTACATCTCACAAATGTTCCTCTCAGTATATACTCATGGGAAGGCTTGAGCTTCATCACAAGTGCAGCAGGAATCCCGGATCACTTGCATCCTGAGACTCTGGCCTGTACAAATCTTAAGACAGCAAAAGTTTTTGTGAAAGCGGACCTATCGAAAGAATTGCCAAAGAAGATAAACTTCACAATTCAAGGAAAAGAGACTTTAGTTGAGTTTTCTTATCCATGGTTACCTCCAAGATGTGAGGAGTGTGGAAAATGGGGTCACTATATTACGTTTTGCAAAGAAAAAAAGAAGGAGGTAGAAGCTATAACAGTGGAGGATTAAGATTGAGGTAAATACTGATACAGGAGGAAAAATACAAGAGTTTGAGAAGAAGGAAGAACATATGGAGGAACATATTGAGAGTAAGAGTAGTGCTGAGAAGGAAGGAACATAATCAAAAAAGAAAGAGGGGCAGGTTAGTGAATGGGAAACAGTTGGCTCTGATTTTCGAAGAAGTCCTAAGCCGCGGGAGTTGCAATATGGGCAGGTGAATATTGTAACACCATCAAGATACACAGTTCTAAGCACCTCAGATGAGACAGGAAATGAAATTACAGTGGAAGAAATACAAGATGTGGAGGGGGAAAATGAGAAGGAAGAGGTTGAGGAGTATGCAGAGGAGGATATAATACAGAGTAATGCAGAGGAGAATGTCAAAAACAAGTCTGATAAAGGCAGGTTGAGACAGGTGCTTCCTCGTGTATCAAAGACAAATCACAAGGTGGTGCCAGAAGCTACTGATCAGAGTAAAGTTATGAAAAGAGGTTCTCGGAAAAAACACTAATGGCAGGGTTTTTCTGGAACATGAGGGGGTTTAACAAATCAACAAAACATAAAGTAGTTAGAAGTTGGATAAGGGAGAAGTCGATGCTGTTTGGTTGCTCAATTGAAACAAGAGTGAAAGAGAAGAAGGCTGAGGGAATTGTAAAGGAGGTTTTTCAGGGTTGGAACTACATGTCGAACTACGAATACAATCGTTTGGGTCGCATTTGGGTTATTTGGAATTCAGAAGTGAGGATCACTCCAGTTTATAAAAGTGCGCAGATGATAACATGCTCGATTCTGCTTCCAAAGCAGTCAGAAGAGTTCTTATGTTCTTTTATCTATGCATTGAATACTGTGGAGGAGAGGAAAGAGTTATGGGAGGACATAAAGCATCATCATGATGCTCCAATGTTCAAAAATAAAAAATGGATGCTAATGGGTGACTATAATGAGATCCTTGAGGGAGAGGAGCACTCGGGTTTTGAAGATTCTCCAAGAATTTCGATGGGTATGAGGGATTTTCAAGACATCACAAGGCATTGCAAGCTTACTGACATGAGTTATCACGGCCCAAGGTACACGTGGTGTAATAAAAGAGCAGAAGGTTTGATCTGTAAAAAGCTAGATAGGGTTCTGGTTAACGAAGTATGGTTGAATGATTCTGGTGTCACTTATTGCGTCTTTGAGCCGGGTGGGTGTTCAGATCATTTAAGATGCAGAGTGCAGTTTGAGAAGGAGGTGGAAAAGAAGAGAAGGCCATTCAAGTTTACAAATGCGATTGCAAATATGAAAGAGTTCAAGCCTCTGGTGAAGGAACATTGGGAGGGTTATGAAGCTCTCTACAACTCAACATCTGCTATGTTTATGCTTACAAAGCGGCTGAAAACTCTTAAGCAACCTCTTAGAATCCTAAGTAAAATAAAGCTGGGGGAACTTTCAAGAAGAACAAAAGAGGCGTATCAGATGTTGTGTTTAAAGCAATTGGAAACTTTGGAAAGAAATACATAGGAGGCTGTAAGTGAAGAGAGCACTGCTTATGAAAAATGGCAAAGGCTGGCAGATTTGGAAGAAGAAGTATTGAAGCAGAGATCAAAAATTCATTGGCTTGATGTTGGTGATGGTAACAATCATTACTTCCATAATTCGGCGAAAATTAGAGAAGTTCGTAATGCTATCCATGAGGTTCAACGAGAAGATGGGTCTATTGCTCAAACAGAGGATGCGATAAAGAAGGAAGCTGAAAGTTTTTTTGCCGACTTTATGAGGAAGCAACCTGAAGAGTTTGAGGGAGCGTCTGTTAAGGAACTTACAGAGCTATTGGATTTCAGATGTAGTGCACATGACAGTGATAAACTAGAAAGGGAGGTCACTAATGAAGAGATCCGAAAAGTTCTGTTTAATATGCCTAGCAACAAGGCACCGGGCCCTGATTGTTACACTACAAAATTTTTCAAGGAATCTTGGGAGATCACTGGAGGAGATATCACCGTGGCTATTCAGTCGTTTTTCACTACGGGGTTTCTTCCTAAGGGTTTAAACTCAACAATTGTTTCTCTCATACCAAAAAAGGAGGAAGCAAAGATGATGAAGGACTATAGACCCATATCCTTATGCAACGTGCTGTATAAGGTAATCTCAAAGCTTATTGCTAATAGATTTAAGAGTATTATGCCTAAGTGTATCACCTGGAATCAATCGGCCTTTATTAAAGAGCGTTTATTGATGGAAAACGTTTTGCTCGCAACCGAATTGGTTAAGGATTACCATAGTGATAACATTTCTCCTAGATGTGCTCTGCAAATTGACATTTCGAAAGCTTTCGATTCGGTTCAATGGGGGTTCCTTCTCAATACCTTGAAAGCTTTGGGTTTGCCAGGAAAGTTTATTGGTTGGATAATGCGTTGTGTAACTTATCCTTCGTTCTCAGTTCAAGTCAACGGCGAATTAGCGGGATATTTTCAGAGTAAAGGTGGTTTGAGGCAAGGATGCTCTCTCTCGCCATATCTGTTTGTGTTGTGTCTGAATGTATTATCCAAGATGTTAGATGCAGCATCGATTATAGGTGAGATGGGTTATCATCCTAAGTGCAAGAACCTGGAGCTTACTCATTTGTGTTTCGCTGACGATCTGATGATCTTCACAGATGGAACTAAGCATTCCATCGAGGGCATTCTTCGAATCTTTGAGCAGTTTGATAAGAAAAGTGGTTTGAAAATCAGCAAGGAGAAATCTGTTCTGTTTATGGCAGGGCCCGAAAGAAGGAAAGAAGAAATGGTTGGGCTCTATCAGTTTGCAACAGGAAGGCTTCCGGTTCGTTACTTGGGTCTCACACTGTTAACAAAACATATGACAGTAACGGATTTGAGGCAAGGATGCTCTTACGAATTTCTGGATGGCTGCTTTTAGACTGCCAAGTGGATGCATCAAAGAAATAGAAAGACTATGTTCAGCTTTTCTGTGGTCGGGTCCAGAGTTGAACTGTAAGAAAGCAAAAGTATCTTGGGTTGATGTGTGTAAAACAAAGCAAGAAGGTGGTCTGGGTCTGAGATCATTGAGAGAAGTAAACCTTGTTTGCTGCCTAAAGCTTATTTGGAGGATTCTTTCTAGCAAGTCTCTTTGGGTCAATTGGATTAAGATCTATCTTATCAGGAAGGGATCGATATGGACGGTCAAAGAAAGCACACAGGGGGGTTCTTGGATGTGGAGAAAAATCCTTAAATGTAGGGACTATGCAAAGCAGTTCTATAAAGTGGAGACAAGAAATGGTGCAAACACATCTTTCTGGCATGAGAATTGGTCTTCTTTGGGTTGTTTGCAAGATCTTGTAGGTGAAGGAAGATACATTGACTTGGGGATTCCAGTTAATGCGACAGTAGAAGACAGCAGAACCCATAGAAGAAGAAATCATAGAATCACCCTTCCAAACAGAGTGGAGTTGGAAATAGAAAGGTATAAAAACAGTTGGACTCAAGATGAAGACATCTCGCTTTGGAAAACAGAAAAATGCATGTATAAGAAAGTTTTCTTAACAAAGAACACTTGGCTCAGTGTGAGGAAAACCCATCCGCTATGTTCTTGGCATCATGGCGTCTGGTTCAAGCATGCTACACCAAAATTCAGCTTTATTACTTGGTTGGCGATGAAAGGTAGACTTTCAACAGGGGAAAGGATGAGAAGCTGGAATAATGGGGCCGATACTTCTTGCAGGCTGTGTCAGGAACCTTTTGAAACTTTAAGCCACTTGTTTTTTGATTGTGAGTACTCAGGAAAAATTTGGGAAGCTCTGATGAAGGGAGTTCTGAAGGATCAATACATTGCGAAGTGGGATGATCTGATTAGCATGATCTCAGCAAATTTAAATGGTAGTAGGATTGAGATATTCACGATGAGATACATGTTTCAGTCGACTATTCATTTGGTATGGCGAGAGAGAAACAAAAGGAGGCATGGAGAAGATCCATCTCCTGCTGAGGCTCTGATCAGAATTTTGGATAAGAACATCAGAAACAAGTTTACTGTGATACGAAGGAGAGGAGATAAGAACTTTGAGAGAGGTATGGAGTATTGGTTTAGTACTCGTTGAGCGCTTGCTAGTTTCTTGGGAGGAAGAAGAGTTGAAGAAGAGTTGAAGTGTTGGAAGAGTTGAAGCTTTTAGAAAGTTGAAGTTTGATAGTTGTTTGGTTTCTGTTTTCCTTTTCAAATTTTGATATGAAACTTATAGAAAAAGTAAGCTCATAGATTATAAAAAGTTTTTTTTTTTGAATTAAATTTAACATTCAATTTAAAAAAAAAAATGATATGCCGAAGTTTACATAAATTAATTTTATATGCTCTGTTTGATCCATTTAAGTTATTCAATTTCAACAAATTTTATTGATCAGAAGTCAGAACTTTATCGTGTGCAAGTAAAAAACAAAGAATGGCCAACATGAATGCCTAAATATTACTAAGAGAAAAGTTAATAAATACTAGACAACTTCAGTGTCAACAGCTTGATCAATTAGGTCTTCTGGTTTCTTTCCAAACTTTTTAGGTCTTCTGTGAAGAAAGCAACGATACATTTCTTTCTCTGATCTCTCTATCCAACCACCATGATTTTGATTGGATTTGGATAAAATACTCAGGCTTCTGTGTACTTGTAATCCGTTTACATCTTCTAAGTTCTAAGCTCACCAGAAAAAAAATTGTTAAAGCCCTTCTTTTATGGGTTTAGGGACTTCGATTAAGTGATCCTTTTTTGAACCAATGCTCCAACAACACAATCGTCCCTCACTTAAAATGTTACTGCCGCAATCGTTCCCCACAGTTATTGTCAGTATTGAAATTTTTCTCCTTAAAAAATTTAATATTGGTCTATTTAAATTCTTGAAAATTCTTATTTGAATATTCAACTTTAAACAACTTTTATTGATCAGAACTGAATCGTATACACGTAAAAGAATATCGAGAATGGTCAAACACGAGTTGTCTAAGATAGAACAATTTATAGACGTACATGAAAAAGAAATAAAACTAGACCACTCCAGTGGAAGCACTTTGATTAGCTTCTAGGTCTTCCGGTTTCTTGTCACCCACTACAAGAAAACATCGGTATTCTGAGGGACTTTGATTAGCTTCTAGGTCTCTATTTATAAACGATTTATAATTTTTTATACATATATATATATATATATATATATATGTGTGTGTAAATCATGTATACTAACAAATTATAAATTTTTAATAATTTTATATATTAAAACTAATTTTGTAATTATTAAACAATTTTAATATATTAAAACTATTTTTGTAATTATTAAACTATTTTTATATATTTAAACTATTTTTGTCATTTTTAAACTTTTTTTTATATTTAAACTATTTTTGTAATTATTAAACAAATTTAATATATTAAAACTATTTTTGTAATTATTAAACTATTTTTATATATTTAAACTATATTTTTTAAAAATATATGTATTAAAACATCTTTTGTGATTAAAAACTATTATTTGGGATTTTATTTTTAAAAAAATATATATTTACATATATATATACAAGTCTTATGATGATCAGACGCGGCCTCGACCACGTAATAGTCGTGGCTCGGGGAGCCACTCCGTTCAGGACTCCCCATCGCCCAACAGCTCCTACCATACATCTTCCTCTCCATTTCCCTCTCATGCTCCTTCCGTCCATGCTCCTTCCGCCCCCTTTCAAGCATAACTTGGGCGCTCAATCTATTGTCACTCTGGGGGATCGTATGGTAAGCTAATCGCTTTAATTCTATTAATTAAGTTTTTAAATTTTATTTCTTCTAAGTACTAATGTTTGTTTAATTTATGTTTTTTTCAAGGCGGAGGAAAATGATGGCGAGCCGGTTGATGATCTCGCCCTAATGAAGAGGGCGTATACCAACAAGAAGACCGGCCAGATTGACGATGGTGTTGTGAGGGATGTGGTCACCCTGATCGGTACTCAAGTGGAAGAAGAAGCGTCTCAGCTTCAAACCGAGGATGACGATTCCACGGGTTCAACCTACTTGCCTCGGGTTCGGATCAACGAAATCGTTGAATCGGTAAGTTCTTTTTTTAATGTTCAATTTATTTTTTCTATTATTTAATTTTGGCACTTTTCTATTTCAGGCGGTTCCAAAGAAGAAGGGACATTTGTTCGGTTTGGGTCGTCGTTCCCGGTCGGTTCCGTCTTCTGCTGCACCACCGCCCTTTGTTGATCTAGAAGTACTTTTGGGTCAGATGAAGGACAAGGATGATCGCATATCTGCGTTGGAGTTCACGGTGGCGAGTCAACAGGCGGGCTGGGAGGTTGCACCCGAACGAGGTGCTCCCGACCATGCCAGACCCGAACGTCCAAAACCCGTAGCTTTTTTTTATAAACTTGAAATGTTTTTTTTTATTTGTACGACTTTGAATTTTATATAATAATATGTTTCCAATTTAAATTTTATATTTTCAAATTTAAATTTCAAAAATTAATTTAAAAAAAATATTTTTTTTAAAAATATTTTTTTGAAAATTCCGAGGAACACTTCCCTCGAAAAATTCCGAGAAACCAATTCCTCGGAATTTTCCGAGGGAAGGATTCCTCGGAATATACCCTCGGTACAAATCGGAATTTCCGACGATTACTTTCCTCGGAATAGTCCTCGGTATATACCGACGGATGTATTCCTCGATATATTCCGACGAACAGTGATCCTTGGTGTTTTTTCTGAATTTATGTTCCTCGGAATTCCGTCAGAAATTTCCGAGGAAATATAAAATTCCGAGGAGTTTTTTTCGAGGACGTATTTTCTCGGTATGTCGTCGGAATAGCGTTATTCCGACGACATACCGACGATTTTTTCCCCCGGTATATGCATGTTTTCTTGTAGTGACCCCATCTTTTCTCAAAATTCGAGATCTCGTTCGCAAAACCACTTTGATTAGCTTCTTGGTCTTCCGGTTTCTTCTCGAACAAGCCACCCCATCTCTTCTTGAACTGTAACATCTCCATCACAATTGCAAAAGCTCCAATAGCACATATGATGGCGGTGTATGTCATCTTCCATCCACTTCCAGGTTGCAATATAACAAACCCTTTGTATATGTTGTACACGCTCAGCACAACTACCACGTATCCGACCGTGTGATGGTACCAGTTCCAGTATGTTCTGAATCTATGGTCTTTTGCAGGTCTTGCTTTGAGCGCAAGTATCTGCAAGAACCCTAAACAGAATATTAAAATCCCTATCACCGTATGCGCAGTGCTTCTCATCCCGGTATGCCATGCCATGTAGATCGCTGTTCCAAGACCTCCTAGAAGACCGGCTAAGTATCCGGTGAGTTGACAAATAACGTGTACGTAGAACCAAGTAGGGTCTAATGTTTCATAGATCTTCATGTATCTAGCCGCCATAACTCCAATAGGCATGAGAATCCCCCAACTCACTGTGTTTACTAAACCATGGATCCGCTTGACCAACAAGATGTTTCCATTAACTGATTTGGTCGTTGTGACTTGTCCGGAAAGTAAATCCAAAGTGGACATGGATTTGAGATGATCTCCACTCATAGCGTGCATCCCAAGTCTATCTCCTCCCTTCAACGGACCGTCTTGCCACAAGTGATTCACAACGGTTGTGTTAGGAGGTAACACCAGAGTTGCGAATATAGTCATCTCTCCATCAACGTACTCGGCGGATACTTGTGACACACCAAAGCTAAGAGGAGACTCTTGGAGCATAGTAGCGTAGCTGTTGATGGAGGAAGTATAAGCACGCATGGCTCCAGATGTTGAGTTACGGTAAGCCACGAGACATTGAGCGCCTAACATGCCTTTCTTCGTCGGGTTGATGGCCCAAGCGATCCAACTAGAAGACTCAAGATTGGCATGACGGTAAGCAACGTCAAGAACTCCGGTTTCTCGAGCAAAACTAAAGTGTAGGAACGAGTCTAACACCGGGAGATCCTTGCATGAACGGTAATGTTTTCCGTTGCTGAAGATGTGAGATTCGCATCGAGGCTGAAGTGCTTGATCTGTTGTTGTTATTGCCGTTGTTAAGAGTGGGCACAACAAGAGCAGAAAGCACATAACGACGAGAACGGCGGAAGACAAAGACATGGTGTTGATGATTGCTTGGAGAACAGGAAGTTTAATCAATCTTCTGAAGGCAGAGTGATTTGAACAAAGTAATAAGAGGGTTTTTTTTTTTTTTGAGTAGTAGAAAGCTTTGTCCTATTGCTGCATATTTGTAGGTGTAGTGCTAGAGTTTCCATATTGTTGTTTTCCTTTTTTCTTTTCTTTTTTTCTTAACATTTTCCTTTTTTCTTTTATCTTTAATGACCTTCATAAGTTTATGATGTTTAATCAGCGTTTGTTAATCGAATAAAACGTTTCCATATATTTGGAGAACAGTCTTTATCCTAGCTAAAGTCTTGATTCTTAAATTTAAATATGCAGGAACTTGCAAATAAAATATAAATTTCTTAATCCTAGTATTATGCATTTACAAAGGAAAAAACCTGGTATTATAAATTATTTAAGCGAGATACTCGAATAGTTTAAATAAACAAAGAAATAATATAATGTTCTTATCATCAAATAAAATATGATGATAACAAAAGTCAAAACGAAATCATATTGTTTTGTTTATATTTTTGTTTGTATTGACTTGGAACAGTGTCACAGTGAAAAGCATCATCAAGTTTTTTTTCCATTCAATTACTTCTAACTTTTCTCTAAATTCTAAATTTATTATTAGATCTTGGCTACTATATCATGTTGTAAAAGAGATTACTTTCTTTTTGCTGAAATAAAAAGATTACTTCCATAACTAAAATATATTTCATCGATTAGGTTTTCATTTTATCATACCTAGTTAACCAATGCTTTTCGTAAAATATATACAAAAATAATACAAATATTGTGTTGAGGGGAAACTCCATCTAGTTTCTTAATATTAGTTATATTTGAACATATAATTGAGTGATACTTACTTTTAATATTAATATGGAATTTATACTAACAATCCGATAATTATGAAAAAAACTAGGATAAAGTTGAAAGTTATTTTCTTAAAATGAAATTTTCATATTTAGTACAAAATAGCAATACAATATCCTTTAAAGGTAATAACAAATTAAAATCTGTAGTTCAAAATTTTCTTAATCATGTTTATTCAAACTAAAGTGCGGAATATAAATTGATTTCTTTTGTGGCGGTAGGATGTTCTAGACTCTCTCACGCACCGTACCACTTTTTAGTTTTTTTTTTTGTTTCACTAAATTAATTAATGAAATAGTTTTGTGTTGAATAAATATTTGTTTCAGACCACCAGACCCAACCCATCTCCTACAACCATCTGTCTCTCGGTGTGTTCTGTGATCCTCTCTCTCTCTCTCTCTCTCTCTCTCCACAAACCTAAAATCTCGGGACTTTCGATCTCAGGGGAGGAGGATTGTGAAAGAGAGGACTCGCGATGACGATTGTTGCGACGCTTGTCGAATCGAATACGGCTAAATGCTATGCTCCCAGCTTCATCACCGTCAATCTCTGTCTTGCTCTCATCGATGGCGCTCTCGCTTTCATCGCATTCCTTCAGGTTCGCTGTCAATTTGATTCCCAAAGGTTTCATCTTTTTTTTTTCGCTGTCTTCCCTGGAAATTGGATTTGGTTTCTGAATGCTAGATTGTGTCAGACCGTTTAGGTCTGGTCGGAAAGTGAAGAAGCATTGTGCTAAATTTTGTATCTTTAAGACTCAATGAGATGTGTATTGAATTTTAGTAGCCGTGTCTCTTGTTGTTGTTGATGATGATGTGGTAGACGTAGACTTTAAGTTTCAGGTCAACTCTTTGAATAACTTGTAGTGTGTGTGTGTGTGTGTGTGTTCCTGTAGAATGAGAGATTTTGATTCTTGGAATCAAAATCAGAGAAAGTATAAACCTTTCTACTCAAACTGACATTGAGAGTGATTTTTGAAAAAAAAGTCTTAATTTTTCTCTCTTTTTGTTTGGTTTGGGTGCTTTCAGTTAACTCGGTTTCACCGGCGGGATAAACGAGTTGGGTGGACACGACAAAAAGTAAAAGTCTTCTCATCTTATTATGACAGAACATAGTTATTGTGTATCTGACAACAACCTATCAATATAAACTGCAGGTGCTTCATCTTATGATTGGCTCCTCAAACACTGGTAAGTCCTCCTTTAACATAGATAATGAATTGTTGAGTGTGAGGAAAGACTGTGAATAACATCTCTCTACTCTTCTTATCTCTGTATTGCCAGGTTCTCTCATCTATTTCGTGGCTGCCATTATAGCAACTTGCACAAGGTGGCATCATTGGTCCACCGCATTAGGTTTTCTGCTTATGGGTAAAATTTCTCTTCTGTTTATACTTCTTTGTATTTTTTTTTCTTTTAAAATTGATACATTCACTGACGAATCGAATTGTTTACTTGCAGCGTTTCCCAAAATTCTGTTTCTTGCAACTTTTCTCCTGCTCCTCTCTTTCTGGTACGTATATTGGTCGATTCTGCTGCTTTGTATTATGTACTGCTTGTTTTACAGATAAGAGACATAGATACTTTGTTTAATGTTGTGTTATAGGGTAGATGTTTGCCATCAGGGAAATGGAGAAGAGGAAGATGAGGATGATGAAGAAAACAACAGCATCCAGCAAGGGTTGCTTGAAAAAACCAAGATCAAAACAGGCTCGTCGAGTGCAAGTGACCGCAGAAAGTGTTGCTCTTTCCATGGGATTCATCTCGGCACAAGGCAGAAGTTTGTTGTTGCGGTATGAGATAGTACCTTAGGTTTTGTGCATTAACCATCACTAGTCAAGTTCATCCGTTGATGTTTTCTCTTTTTTTTGCTAGGCGGTTGTTCTTGTGTTCATCTTGATGATATCATTTGCTATCCTTATCTGGATTGCTTCCGGTGATAACTCTGCTGATCCTTCACTATTGGCTGAGGTATGTGCTTGCATATATATATATATATATATATATATATATATATCACTTTGATATATATATATCCTTTGTTCTTATAAGTTGACTTCTTGTGTAGGTGTATGTAGATATTTTCGCTTCGATAATCCTAATCACAGGAGGAGGAATATGCTTCTATGGTGAGTGTGATTGCTTCTGTTCTTTTCTGGTTATAGTGATCTTATTTTGTCTTGCCACAATGAGACCATTAGGCTTGTGATCTAGTAAGTGAGAGACCGTTATACTCCTTTTCTTGTTTATCTAGGAATGCGCCTGCTCTTTAATCTAAGGAAGGTACGGTCTGAACAAGTTTCAGCAGAGATGAGAAAGGTAACTAAGTAATGATTCTTATTGGCTTCCCAAGTTTCTTTTGTTTCTGAAAAACTTACAATCGAGAACCATTCCTTTTTTATAGGTATCAGGTTTAGCAGGCGTCTCAGTTGTATGCTTCACCGTCAGCTCTTTACTCGCTCTTCTCACACACATTCCGGTAAAGACCTAAAGTATATATATATATATATTTGCAAACCAAAATCTAACATTGTGTCAATATGTTTTAACCAAAAAAAAAACATCTTGTGATCTCTCAGCTTTTCTATCATTGGAACCCAAGCAAACTACACGGTGTCAAGGCATTGGTTCTTCTGATCATATACTATTTCATAGGTAAGAAAAATAACACCATTTAATTATCATTTTACCGGTTTCTAACCCCTCAAGTGTGTGTAGTATTATTGACAAGAACTGATTCTTTTTATTACAGGTTCGACCGTACCGTTGGCTTTTGTTTTATGGGTTTTGAGGGAGTTACCTCCTCAAGAGATTGTGAGTAGACGAGAAGAACAGAGAAGAATCACTTATGTCAACTACGAAAGTGTCGCAAGGCAGACTCAGCAGCAGTGGACTGCCACAACCGTTTCTAAGAACCAGGTAAAAACAACTCTCTTGATCACCATCCAAAATAAGAAGGCATTTGAGAGCCTACTAAAGGAGAGTGTTGTAGTAAAGCTTCAAGCTGAAGCATTCAAACATAGCCAACACCAGAATTAGTGTAACCAACCAAAGATAGTCTTTTAAGCTGGGAAAGTCAGCTAACAACATGTTTGTTGTTTTTGGACTCGGTGGTGCAGGTTTCAAAGGCAAGTCCAATATGACCCCCAAATACAACGTATATCATAGTTGATAGCCTGGAGTGAAAATCGGCCAATGTTCCTCTCTTGTTACCCGGGAAAAGAAAAGAAAAAACCTCGTGGAGTTGCGTGATAGTTGTAGACCAAACAAAGGTGTGTCGTGGTAGAAGGAAACGAAAGTAGAAACAACTCAGTTTTCTTCTATCTCTCTCTCTCTTTCTTGGAAGACAACAGTTTGTTTATAAAAAAGATAGAATGGAGGTCCTGTAAATATTTTTTCTTTGAACGACAGATTCTTTATTTTTAGTTTTAGTTGCATGAAATATGATCTTGTGGATACATATCTTTTACTTATTTCAGTAAGAAAATCTGATCTCCCTTGTTAAACACAGTGTCTTTTAACTGCTTTCCTTTTTGGTTAACGTGTACCGCCATTTTGACATTTTCTTATAAAGACGTTTTATTTTAGGATGGGAGGACATTGACATATATATATCAGGTAAAAGCAAAATACAAAGTTATCTTAAAGCCGTTGTGACCTTTTTGGATAGCTGTGACAGAGTTTCCTCTGTTTTCGTCTTCTCTCCACTCTCATCTTCCTTGCTAACTAAAAGAATGTAGAAGTAAGTACCATGGTCAAGAGAAAAGCAAAAAAGAAAAAAAAAGCTTGCTAACTGATCAAGCTACACCAAGAAAACCCTGGGCTAATACTACTGAGGTCAGGTCACCGATCAAAGCTTTAGGGATATGGGACCCGGTGAGGGAGCTAGGAAGAGCGTATGAGAAGATAACGGGACTTGTCATCATCTTTGCACCCAATCGCTGTTCTGTCTTGATTCTCCCATTGTTTCTGAGTGTCAAGCTCTGTCTTCTTTTCAATCAAGATTTTTAGCAGAGGCCTTGGGATCTCCTGATTCTCCTCTATGGTCCTCGCTGGTCGGAAACACAAAGCAGCAGGTTCTTACAAGTAACCAAAAACATGTTTTCTGGTTCCTTGAGCCTCATGGCAGCAACCTTCTTCCTCAGGACGGCACGTTTAGTGTAGTTCAATAGTTGTCTAAAGGTATGGGACCGGGACTTGGACACCTCGCTCTCATGACAAGGGGTGGCCAAAAAAAATCAAACAGAACTGAACAAATTGATCCAGCCGAATTCAAACAAACCTAAATCAAACAAAATTATATATCTAAATCATTTGGTTCAAAATGTGATAAATTCAAATGGTTCGGTGTGGTTACCGAACCAAACCGAAACCGAAAAATATTTTTAGTTTGATTAACTGAATGTAATAATAATATTAAAATTTATTAATATTTAACATAAACAACTAAACAACAATTTATACATTTTACTTCTAAAAAGAATAAAATAAACATAATTAAAATTAAAAAATATGAATTTTATATATTAACATCAATAGCAAAAATTATTTATAATATCTTATATCAGTTTTGAAGATAATAATATAAAACAATTAGATTACTTTTTCTAAATTTTTATTGTGATGTTTAGTTTTACATGTAAATATAAAAAATATAATGATCTAATGTCAAATGATTGTTTATGTTTATATTTTAGACAAAACTAAAAATTCAATTGTATGAACTGAACAAACACAAAAAAACCGAATTAAACTGTATTGAATTACATTTCACCAAAAAAGACAAATATAAACAAAAATACATTAAACCGAATCAAACACAAACCAAACAAAACTAATCGAACTACATATATATTAAACTGAAGTAAAATCGAACCAAACCAAATACAAACCAAACGAAATCAAACTAATTTGGTTGACTTTGATCAAAGTATTCTTAGATACAATAAATAAAAGTGAACCAAATCCAAACCGAACCGATAATTAAACCGAAATGTCCACCGTACTCATGACCAATTGACCACTCATGTAGTCTTGTGCTGTACTTATCACCATGATCTTGACATATGGTCTTTAATAATATTAATATACAAGTATTGATTTCTTTTGGTCTTGATTCATTTTCTTCATTTTTCTTATACAATAATTGCGGTGGAAAGTCGATTCGACATAATGTATTGACCCTAAATTCTTGATGCACATCATGAAAACTCGATAATTCTTTTGACTTGTTTTGGATGATTAATTTTAGCATTAATATATAGTAGATTTATTTCTAGTTATTGTTAGACACCAATTAAATGTCCGAGTGGTATATGATGAAACTTCATTTTCTTTTATCATTTGGCTTTTTCTTGCATGTGACAAATACTGTATTGTATAACAGATAAAAACAAAATACTAATAATGTGATTCATAGAAGCAATCATATACATAAATTCATAAAGACTAGAATGTGCTCTTGAGAGTTTTCTTTTCTTGCTTTCATTTTTAAATATTATTGACTGAGAGTTTTAAGTACAGCAAATGTTGACCCATAAAGTACAGAAAATCAAACTTGATTTTAGAAAATATTTTATATATACAGAACCAAAGTATATTGAGAAATTGTCAAATATACCACTTTCATGATACCACTTTTCATTTCTACACTAACCAACTTTACCACTAAATTTTTAATTGATAAAGTACTTTTATACCCCTAACTAATCAAGCATAAAACTAATATCTTATTTCTCCTACATTTCACGAGTCTGAGTCGAGTCCGTCACCGCCCAATTACTTCGCCATAGCTGTTCTCATCAACTGCATCGCCATGCTCGTCTCGTGAAAATCCAGCGGTGAAGATCCAGCGAGCGGCTCCGGGAGCTCGAAACGCGTCGGAGCTCAAAACGCATCGGAGCTCGAAACGCTCGCAATCCTCACTCGCTATCAGGTATCGCCGCTGTGACCCCAGCTCGAGTCGTGGTAGCCTGTCTAGAAGCTCTGGAGTCGTTGCTCTGCTGAAATCCTCGCCGTGAGTCCGCCATGGAAACTCCGGAACCGTCGTCAAACTCGGATATATCTCTCCTTTGCTCGATCCGCCTTACACTCAACTCTGTCTTATTCGTCGTGCTCAGCTTAGTCATGTTCTAGGTCGAGCTCGTGCTCCACCGTCGTCAGGAGTCGCAGTCTTCTCGTAACGGAGAAAGCACGAAGCAATAATGGTGGATTTGAGATGTTTTGCACATCTGGTCCTCCTTCTTTTGAATATTTACGATCTGACCCCTTAACTATTAGATTTGCAGAAAGGTCCACTCGAATCAAACCCTGAATATTTGGTATATTCTTATAAGTGATTTTATAAAGGTTTATAAATCATTTATAGGAATATATATAAACTATTAATAAAGGTTTATATGATTTCTTATTTTTTTATAGATTTTATAACTTCTTTTATATGCATTTATAAATGGTTTATAGACTCTTGCAAACAATTTTACATACCCTTATAAATTTTTTTATAATCTTTTACAATGGTGTATAAACTTTATAAATTAGTTTTATAAACTCTTATAAATTATTTACATACCCTTACAAACTCTTATAAATTATTATACAAACACTTATAAATTGTTTTATAAGGTTTTCTAAATGGTTATAGACTATACAACTCTTATATCATCCCTTATAAATTGAATATAATCTTTTATAATATTTTTGTAAACCGTTATTAATAGTATGCATACCCCTTATAAATTATTTATAACTTTCATAACTCTCTTATAAACATTTATAAATAGTTTATAGATTTTATAGCTTGTTTTATATGCCTTTATAAATGGTTTATAGACTTTTACAAATAATTTTACATACTCTTATAAATTGTTTTATAATCCTTTATAAGATGCGGCGGTTCGGAGCCGTTTGGAGTCTAATCGAGGAGATGAGGAAGGAGAATCCTCACCTAATCGAGTCGAAGCTGTTTGTTGTTCTCGCGAGGAGATTTTAGGTTTCGAATATGGTGAAGAAAGCTGTCGAGGTGCTCGACGAAATGCCTGAACTGGACGAGTATGTGTTCGCGTGTTTGCTCGATGCCTTGTGTAAGAACGGTTGCATTAAGGATGCTGCAAAGATTTTCGAGGATATGAGGTTACAGTTTTTTCCAACGGATCGTAGGTATTTTTCTTCATTGTTGTATGGTTGGTGTAGAGAAGGGAAGATGATGGAAGCTAAGCATGTTTTGGTTCAGATGAATGAAGTTGGGTTTGAGACTGATATTGTTGATTACACTAACTTATAAACATTTATAAACGGTTTATAGACTTTATAAACTTTTTTATAAGCATTTATAAATGGTTTATATACCCTTACAAATAATTTATAAACATTTATAAATGATTTACAAACTTTATAAACTGTTTTTCATAAACATTACAAAGATGTATTAACTCTTATTGATTATTTATATTCTTGTAAACCCTTATAAATTATGTTTCAAACTCTTATAAATTGTTTCATAAGCCTTTCAAAATGGTTATAGATTCTTACGAATGATTTAGAGATTTTCTAATTGATTCGTAAACCTATGTAGACCTTATAATTTTTTTATTAACTTTACCGTTTTCATAAACATTTATAAATTGCTTATAGACTTTACAATTTTTATAAGTCTTTATAAATTGTTTACAAAATTATCAAGAACCTAATCAGACAATATTCACCCTTTAGCAGCAACATAAACTAGAAGATACAAATTATACAAGGATACTAACTCAGCAAAATAAACAAAAATCAGAGGACAGGTTGGATTATATCCTTTGAAGGAAATTTATTACGGCCACAGAGACGCCATCAAGCTCCTGTGTGGAATAGAGACTTCTCAAAGACTCAAATGACACATACAAGTACCTGCAAAAGCAACAAACTTGTAACTCACTTGCAGTTCTTAAAAAAAACTCATCAAATCATAGGAAACAACTGATATATGAAACAAAAATGTAAGAAAGAACAACAGAAACTGAGTTATTTAACACACTGTTTTCTGCAGCTGAGGTGGAGCCTTCACTTTCGTTGTAGCATACCTTTTAACACTGCTAAAGGAAAGAAACTCTGCAGTCTAAAAAGAAACAAAAAACATTAGAGTGATTGGTTAATAAGACTTAAGAAAAAAGTAAGAGCCAATGATGAATATGGTGATTACCATTGTAGATCGAAGAAAATGTGTGTTGGTAGGGTTGTGGCTCTTATATAAGCTTGAACACACATTTCTTCCATGAGTGTCGGGAACTGAACATGTCAATTACATTACTAAATAACTTAGATTTACAAAGCGTTATAAATTTTCAAAAACTCAATGTTCACTATCAAAACTCTTTCTCTTAGATCCGACTATTAACAGATAACACTTTCTCTTAGATCAAGACAACAAAATCCGAGAGAAATACTTACAAGTTGTGATTCTTGCTGAGGATTCAACATTTTGAGGTTTTGAGTTTCGATCTCGTCTGCTTCGTGAAAGAGGATACACTCGATCTCGTTTCTGTCGTTTGATCTCGTCACCATCACCGCTCGTCGCGGTAGTCGCTCGATCTCGTTTGCTTCTGAGATAGGATACACTCGATCTAGTTCCACTCGCTCGATCTTGTCGCCATCATCGCCTTCATCGATCGATCTCGTCGCCATCGTCGATCTCATTACAGTGCCGACGCCGTCGAAGATTTCTCTTGAGAGACAAAGAGATGAAATTAAGTTAGGATTATAAAAGGGTTATTTTGTAATTTGCTCATTGATGAAAAGTGTATTTGTGAAAATGTCTTTAGAGTAGTGGTAAAACTGAAAAGTGGTACCAAATAAAGTGTAGTTTTGAAATTTCCCCAAGTATATTAGTGTCAGATCTGAACTTATAATACAAAGGTATTAATATAAGTTACAATAAGCTTCTAATATTCTCTATATAAAATTTTCAGTCTATGTTAAAAATGTTCACAAAAATATTAAAAAATCAAACTTATATCCAGAAAATATTTAATCTCGAAAAATTGTAGTAATTGTAAAAATTCTAATAAAATCTATGATAAGTTCTTAACATTCTCTACTTTTTTTTTGTTTCAAAAACATTCTCTATTTAAAAATCAATATTTCTTTTTGTAAAAGATTTAAAAATCAATATAGTTTGAATTTCAAGTCAATCAAGAAGTCATTCAATTAGGCAGGCATACATGAGAAGACAGGGACCTAAAGAATTCCAAAGCCTGCATAAGTGAACAGTGAATGCCTTCTGTACTTTTGCTCTCTATCATCATCTCTATCCATTTGGGTTCTTTTTCTCCATATTTTTATTTAATTTTATCACTTATAAATGTACTATAAGTTCAAAAAAGAAATTATAAATCATTTTTCTTGATCCAGCTATAAATGACACAGTTGTCAAAAGATACACTTCTTTGCTTTCCCTTCACTGTTCTCTCTCTCTCTCTCTCTCTCTCTCTCTCTCTCTTTTCCTTTTCTCATTGTTTTGTTTTTCTTCAAATTGCAAAAAACAAGCTTTCTTTCCAGCTTCAGAACAGACTCACCAACAATCTCACCCAACTCTTTTCCTCTCTTTAACCTCTCATTAACTCTTACTAAACTCCAAACCCTATCTCTATTTACATACATTCACCCTTTTGTGTAATCTTATATACTTTCCATTTACTCAAATACTTTCCTAAAAGCTCCATCTTTCTCCTGATTCCTTGTCGGAATTCATTTTTCTGGGTCTAATTGGTGGGCTCAAAAGCTTAAAAAGCTTGAGACAAAACTTCAATTGCAACTGAGTCATCACATTTTCTCATCTGGGTTTTGCTTCGAAATCAAAGAAAGGCGGAACCTTTTTTCTTTTTATCTTCATTTTCTTCTGCTCTAAGCGGATGATTAACCGACAAGTCAAGAGCTTTGTGGCTACATTCTAAGGTAAAGAAAAAGATTGTCTCTTGCTTCAATCGTAAGTGATTCTTTTAAATCCAGTGGTTGTTATTAGGAGCCCTATGTGTGTGTGTGGGTTTCCTCTTTTATTGCTCTGGAGATTAGTTTGGTGACAAAGGTTGGAAATTTAATGCACATAACCTGTTTGTTGATATGCCCGCAATTAATTGCTGGTTTTGCGCGTGCTCTTGTCTCTACTCAATACTCATGTTTCTAGTCAAAGTTGTTATAGTTGACAGCTTTACTTGCCAATATTTAGATTCTTACAGTCGTCAGTTAATCCTAGTTTTCAGGGAAGAGCTTGAAAAAAAAAAAGTTACTTTCCCTTAGTCTGTAAGATTTGTGGAAAGTCAGAGATGTCACAGTTTCACATTAGTTTCTAAGTACGTTTTCTTGTTTTGCAGGTAGAGGAAGTTGTGTGAGCAAAGGGGACTAAAGATGTCATCTGAGAGTCCTTTGAGTGATGAAATGTCAAAGAAGATCTCTTTGTTTGGTTTGACTGATGTGAAACTGTGGGTGTTGGTTTGTTTTGTGGTTGGCATATTCGTAGTGTTGGTTCTCTTCATCTTATATGTATGGGTTGCATTCCGTCGGAAAACTCGGAGATCATCTCAGAAGTTTTTACCTTTCAGTCAGATACCACGCGTGGCGAAAGACATAAGGGTTGATGATAGAGTTGGGTTTCAAAACCACAGTGAGAATTTATGTACTGATAAACCGAGTGATAGAAACTCAGGGAAGATGATGGCTTACTTGGGGAGAACCAAGTCTAGTGATAATGATAGTATAAGTCAGTGTAGCTCTGTGCATCATCATGAGAGAGCTTATAGTTCTCACTCCGGTGAAGAAGGAAGCTTTGGAGCCGCTTGGAGACAAGGTTCCCTTGTAACAGCATCTCCTTTGGTTGGTTTGCCGGAAATATCTCATCTTGGTTGGGGACACTGGTTTACTCTTAGGGATCTTCAGCTAGCCACCAATCGTTTTTCTCCAGAGAATGTAATCGGTGAAGGTGGTTATGGTGTAGTTTATAAAGGTACACTCATCAATGGTAATGATGTTGCTGTAAAGAAGCTTCTAAACAATCTGTAAGTGATTATCAAATGTTTGGGTTTTGTTTCCTTTGTACTACTCTCTTAGTAATCCTGTTAGTATTGTGTCACTAGGGGACAGGCTGAGAAGGAATTTCGAGTTGAAGTTGAGGCTATTGGTCATGTACGGCACAAGAATCTTGTAAGGCTTCTAGGATATTGCATTGAAGGTGTTCATCGGTGAGTATAATTTGCCTCTCTTATCAGTCTGAATATGCTACTAGTTTAGTCCCATCATGAATGTATTTCTGTTTCAATGTAGGATGCTTGTTTATGAGTATGTGAATAGTGGTAACTTAGAACAATGGTTACATGGAGACCTGGGGGAACATAGCACTCTCACTTGGGAGGCACGTATGAAAATCTTAACTGGTACTGCACAAGCGTAAGTTGTTGACTTTTTGCTTGGAAAAATTAGATGCAACTCTCAAAGGGGATAATTAACATGGTCTGCATTACAATTCACAGGCTTGCTTATTTACATGAAGCTATAGAACCAAAAGTAGTACACAGAGACATAAAAGCAAGCAATATCCTGATTGATAATGAGTTCAACGCAAAGCTTTCGGATTTTGGGTTAGCCAAGCTCTTAGACTCTGGTGAGAGTCACATAACGACTAGAGTCATGGGCACTTTTGGGTAAGTCTAGAATCTATTACTTTTTTGGCAGTGATGGAGAAAGTCTTCACTCTTATGAAAGGTTGTGTATGTTTCAGGTATGTAGCACCTGAATATGCTAATACAGGTCTATTAAACGAGAGGAGTGACATATACAGCTTTGGTGTCCTGCTTCTAGAAGCTGTAACTGGAAGAGATCCAGTTGATTATGAACGCCCAGCTAATGAGGTAGAATATATTTGTTTGATTTTTTTTCTCTTTAATGTTTATTTGGTGCTGAAAACATGTGTTTGTCCATTGGCAGGTGAATCTGGTTGAGTGGTTAAAGATGATGGTTGGAACAAGAAGAGCTGAAGAAGTTGTTGATCCAAAGATTGAACCAAAACCAGCTACACGTGCTCTGAAACGTGCACTTCTTGTTGCTCTGAGATGTTTAGATCCTGAATCAGAGAAACGACCTAAAATGAGCCAGGTTGTGCGGATGCTTGAATCCGATGACCAACTTATTCGTGAGGTATGTAATGTACCTAATAATAATACCTAGCGATGGTCCTAAAATCTAGAGCAATCTTATAAACGAGTGTTATCTTTCTGCAGGAGCGGAGGAACAGAAAGAGTAGAACAGCGAGTATGGAGATTGTGGAGGCCTTGGAGGAGTCAAGCAAACGGCCTGAGCACTCAAAGAACCATACTACTAAACCTGAGTAAACTCATGAATAGGTGAAAACATTTGATCATACAATTATTGTTTTGAGTTAATTAATTGTTGTAATATATCATCCACCGTGTAAGAGATTTGAGTTATACAACAACAATGTCGACATCATAGCAGCACATACTCAGTGAGAGTCAGCTGAGTGGTAATGAGACCAATACTCTTTCACAAGTTTGCCAAACAATGAGTTCTCATTCTCCATCAACTTCATTGGCGCATCATACTCCACAATGCGTCCTAGTAAGTTAGCCAAAGATTCAAGATTCAGAACTATGCAAGAAACTAGAAAGGAGGTGAAGTGATGCAAACAACACTCACCGTCGCTTATGGAGAGAACCATTGTACAGTCCATGACGGTGGGGATACGGTGAGCAACGGTTATGACAGTGCAATCAGCAAACTCTCGCCATATTGTTTTCTGAAGTATCAAATCTGTAGCGTTGTCTATAGAGGCAGTTGCTTCGTCTAAGACCAATACTCTACTTCTTCTCAAAACTGCTCTGCCTAAACAGAACAGCTGTCTCTGTCCCATGCTCCAGTTCGATCCATCCTCCACAACTAAACAATAAATACATCATCTTTGTCACCAAAAACATTGAAGAAGCTTTGAGTAATAATGAAGGTTTGTGTTGTTACCTAGTGAATCTAAGCCGTTCTCTTTTTCTTGAACCACATCTTTCAGCTGACACTTTCCAAGAACCTGCATGTTATAAATAACATTAAACTCAACTCAACCCTTTAGTTCATAGTTTCAAATAAGTTTTAGTTTGGCTTACCTCCCAAATCTCAGCATCTGTATGCTGACACAAAGGATCCAAGTTATACCTCACTGTTCCATTGAACAGAGTTGGATCCTGAGGTATAATCCCAAACCTTGATCTCAGATCATGAACTCCTATCTTGGAGATGTCAACACCGTCAACAACAATCTTTCCTCCAACAGGCTCAACAAGTCTGAACAAAGCACTGATCAGAGTTGTCTTTCCACTACCAGTCCTACCAACAATACCAATCTTGTGTCCTCCTTCAAAAACGCAGCTGATTCCTTTTAAAACCAATGGGGACTCTCGTCTGTATCTTATCTGTATATCAACATTATAAGATCAATAAGACTCTCATTTTTCTGAAGTAGGGAGCATTTACTCAGACTTGCCTGCAAATCAGAGATTTCAACTCGGCCTGTGACCGGCCAGTTAACAGGTGGTCGAGTCTCTTCAATTACTTCAGGAGCCTCAGGTGTTAAATGTGTGTACTGATTAAGCCTCTCAACGGAGATGATCCAGTTAGCTAAGTAGCACTGGTTCTGTACGGAGTAAACAAGTCCCATGTTCAAAGATAAACCGTAAGATAGCGCCATACCGATGAACCCTGCACAACACGGCACAATACTATTAACGACCAAACAGTACCGAGTCTAATCTGTTCTCATGGAGGTTATGTTTGATGATGACTCACCAGAGCTAAATGTTCCTGTAGGGAGCAAGACCATGCAGAAAGCAGTGGAGGCTAGAACAATGGCGCTTACTGTTTCAAGCCGCTGGATCAGCCATTCGTTAGCTGCAAAGCTGTGGAGGAAAGGACTAGCATTTGTGTCGATGAGTGTCAGACTTTTCTTGAAGAACCTCTCTTCTTCATCAAATGCCCTTATTGTTATTGCTCCAGCTACTGATTCTGCTAAATGGTTCGCCACCAAGGACTTTGTTGTGCCATTGATCCTCATTAGCTCCTTTGCTGTTTGAAAGTAGTACTTCTGCAAACCGATGCAAAGAAATCATTAGGTCCTTTGTGGTATCCTAACAACCGTTCGTTTTTCTGTTCCCGGTAAATATGTTCATGCATGAAAATAAATTTAGAAGAGAAAATATTTGACCTGTAACCGAAGTGCTAGATAAATCATGGGAACAGAAACAAACAAGACTTGCCAAGTAACAACAGTCAACACCACAAGACTAAAACCAGTGTTTACTGTAGATGCAACCACAAAGATCAGACCGAAAGGAACGTCAAGATCTACAATGCTCAAGTCAGATGAGACCTGCAAAAAAGCCACAGAAACTACATAGTTAAAAGTACCAGACAACAAACACTAATGTTAAATCAAGTTCATCACCACTTACTTACCCTGCTAAGAATCCTTCCAAGAGGCGTGGAGTCATAAAATGACATAGGCGCTCTGAAAAGCGAGTTCAGAAGATGAGAGAACAAAGAAGTTGATGACCTCATGCACATAACCACAACACAGATAGATCTAACCAGCAAGCAGAGAACTGAGATCAGTCCAATCAACAAGTAGACCAAGATCAACTTCAAAGTAGTAACTTGTGGATTCTCCACGTTTGCAGCCATCCAAGAGTTCTGTAGAATCTGTCCAAGTGCGAACATGACCTGAGCTAGGCTCGCTATGAGGAAGAATATGTAGCCTTTGTTCTGATTCAAGTACTGTATGTACGGTTTCAACCCTGTATCACCCTTCTCTCTCACTTCTTGTTTGATTAAACGACTCGGTTTCAAGACATTGGATTGAGCGTAAGGTACTTTCTTGATCTCCTTTACAGGTTTGCTAGGGTTCTCTACCGCAAACACTCTTTCAGAACCAGCAGTTTCTCTGTGAGCGTTCACAAGATCTTGAAAGTCTTTGCTTCTTGCTAGGAGTTCTTGGTAAGTATCAGCTTCAGTGATCTCTCCATCTGACATCAACTAGAGAAAGGAAGTACAGTCAGCAAACGAGACAGAAACCTAAAAAGGAAAACTTCAAGGTTAAGTTACCAAGACAGAATCAAAAGCAGGTAAGAAGTCCACTTGATGTGTTACAAGTAACACAGCTTTTCCAGCAAGAGCGTCCATAACATATTCCTGCCCATCACAACTCATTAGCTTCAAAAACATCTCCAAGAAAGTGATAATGTGAAGTCTTAAGTGTTTACTTTGAACAAGCTAGTAGCAGTGTGTGCATCAACAGCACTAAACGGATCATCAAGGAGATAAATGTCAGCATCTTGGTAAAGAGCACGAGCGAGTTGAATCCTCTGTTTCTGTCCTCCGCTTAGATTAACACCTCTCTCACCGATCTCAGTCTGGTCTCCATCAGGTAAAAGCTCAAGATCTTTGTCTAGGCAAGACTTTTTAACTGTCTCACGGTAACGTTGCTCATCCATTACACCTCCAAAGAGAATGTTCTCTCGTATTGTCCCAGTTTGAATCCATGCTGTTTGAGAAACATAGGCGATGGTACCATAGAAATCTATCTGTTGAATGATCAAACAATGTTAGAATCTATAGAGCTTAAATATGGGACCAAACTAGGACTGCGGGTTCGGTTAGTTTGGGTAATTCGGTTCGGGTAGTTTGGTTCAATATAAATCTTACCAAATTAATCCAAAATAAATTTAGGTTTGGTATTTGGTTAGTTCGGTTTTTGAAAATCCTACCGAAGTTTTGATTTTTGGTTTAACTTTTAAATTTTTTGGAGAACTTCGGTTAAATTCGATTATTTTGGTTAGTTTGATTAGGGTATTATTATTTTTTAAAAGAAGAAAACGCAAGTAACCTATTGCCGAATCGAACTGAAAACCGATTTGTTTTAGAAAACCTACCGAATTGAACCAAACTCCTAACCGAAATTTTGGTTCGGTTCGCTCGGTTCGGTTTAAAATACTAGGCCTAGATCAATCAATGACTTACAGTTCCTGAGACACACGGAGTTTCACCAAGAATTGCAGCTAAGAGTGTTGACTTTCCTGAGCCAACTTCACCACAAACAGCCACTTTCTCACCAAACTTAACCTCAAGACTCACATTCCTCAAGTTTGGTTTTGTTGAACCTTTCTCCTCCCACGAAAAGCTAGCAGACTTCATCACAATAGCGCTTTGATCACCTCCAGATCTCTTCTTCCTCCGTCTCTCCCCACCTTGAAGCTCAGGAGCTTCAAGAAACTTAGCTATACGGCTGAAGGCAACTTTAGCCTGAATCGTGACACCAATCACATCAGGGATCATTCTCACCGGATCTTGAACCAGACGCAGCGTCGCTACAAACGTGAAAACGTTACTTGCTCTCAACGGAATGTTTAGGAAGTAACAAGTGGAGAAAGTCGCAGCAGAGACCAAGACCGGTGATGACCAGAAGAGAACCGCATTGTAAGCCTTTCTCATCTGAACAGCCTTCAAGGACTTCAACTCAATGTTCCTTAGCTTCTCTATAACCTTCTTGAAATGTGATTCCCACGCGTATAGCTTCAAGACCTTCATGTTGACAAGAGACTCGTTACAAGCCTTTAGCCTCTCGTCCTGAGCGGTCATGAGCTCGCTTTGGAACTTGTTCTGAAGCTTAGCGATGGGAGCGTTGCAGAGAACAGTGAGCACTATCACAGCTAGAGCTGAGAACGTAGCAACACCAACAGAATGAAAGAGGATCCCGAGCGCGATGAGTAGCTGAAAGCTTGTTGTCCAAAGCTGGTGAAACCAATATGGGAACTCACCGATCCTGTAAGCATCAACGGTCGCGTAGTTCATGATCTCGCTGCCTGAATGGATCAGTCTCGAGGAGGTGTTTAGTCTCAGCTGTTTCTTGTATATAGCTGCGGTTAGAAGAGACCTCACGCGTAAACCGACAAGTCTGCTTCTGAAGTACCATTGTCTCTGGGATAAAGACTCAACACTCTTTGCTATGAACAGCGACACAGCCAACACAAGACCTTCGTATCTAAACCTCTCGTTGCCTTCAGCAACAAGAATGAAAGCGTTCAGAAGCAAAGGACCAGAGGAAACAGCAACGATCTTCATAAAGGCAAAGCAGCCAGAGATCACAACCTCTCTCCAGACACAAAGAACGGTTACTTTCAAGATAGAAGGCCGACGAGAACCTCCTAGTCTCCTCTTCTGGTCGTTGAGATTCTCCTCAAACAAAGAGTAACAAGTCTCTGCACGCTCTTCCTCACGCAGCTCAGGTATGTCTTCTTCCTCCAAGTCTTTAACATTCCCTCTCTTTATCAGAGGATTCAACCACCAGAATGATAACTTGCTGAACAAGCCAGCTCTTGCAAACTCACTGAACTTATCAAAATCAGTTTTTTCGCTGTACCCACCAACGTTAAGAGGCTCATACAAGCTGCTCTCAACAGAATCTTCAAATCTATAGCCTTTATAGGCGCTTAAGAGTAACAACACTGACCCAGGTAATAGTAACAAAACATCAAGAACCGTCTTAAAGTCTATCTCCTTATCAGAAACAGCATTATTAAGAGATGAACAGCTTGAGACCAACGCATAGAAGAAGGAGAAGACAGACAGCAATCTCAGAGAAGGTTTCTTGATTCTTGTTCCTCTAAGACATACTACTAGGTTAATGAACAGCCATGTAAAGCCTTGAACAGAGATCACTAGCCAGAGAACTAAGGGCTTGTTTGTGTCCTCTTTTAAAGACCATATCCCTAAAAATAAATCTAGAGATCCGATGATACCGTTGAATAAAGCAGAGACAAGACGAAGATAAAGGAACCGGTGGTTATGTTTGGGTGGTTCCTTGTGAAACAAGCAAATACAGAGAGTTATGAATGAGAGTGTGATACCGAAACATGTTTGCAGAAACTGAAGAGTGCAGCTTGATGTGTGATGATCCCCGCAGAACAAGGTCCAGAACTTTCCACTCATTTCTTCGTTTTCTTGTTTCTTCTCTCCCTAATCAAGAAAAATCACAAGAGGGAAGATGAAGAAGATTTATTGAAAGTCTGTGAGAATGAAGGATACGTAAGAAAATAGGACTCTCTTTCTCTGCTAGGTTTCATGATTAACTGCAGAACTCGAAATACATGTATTTATTAAATGGAAAAAGGAGAATATTTTTTTTTTCTTATTTTTAACCAATATATTCGTTTGTTTGTTTTTCTGTTGTGGAAAATATTTGACGTTTCAAAGATATATCCAATGAAATACTATAATATACTACTTAATATGTCGTTTTATATAAATTTCACTTTGTTTTACTTATCACTCTGACACTCTTTTCTCGGTTACATGAATAAATATTAAAAAGGAAAATATAATCCAAACTATGGAAGACTAGAGTGTACAATTTACAATTTATTAACAAGAAGTGACTATGCAAATGTATTCATAACAATTTTAAAAAACTATTCTAGCTAATTTTATTATTATCTTTGTTAAAGATATAAAATTAAAATCAGAGCATCCAAAAAAAATTTGCTAAAAATAATGATAAACCTATTTTAAGGTATTTTAATTATATAATTTCATTTTTATATTTTGTACTTAAATCTATAAACATAAATTTATATATGGGAGATTATGAATTTCTACTAGTAATATATAAAATGTTACCAAACATTAAATCGTTTAGCATAATGAGTCGATGCTTTTGTTTTTAAGAAAAATCTAATTAAATATTTCATTTGTGAGCGGTTCAGTTCGTCTGTTGTTCCAAATACATAAAACAAAAAAGTTCGTATATTATTCACAGTAATTTGCAATAAAAATGTCATATAACACGATGAAATGTCTACAAAGAAAAACCTATCAAGAAATGATTTCCCATTATTATACTACTCAAATTACATCTGAAGTTTGTTTGTTACATAAAATTAAAATAATACTTTTTTGAATGTATTGAATCGCGATATGTTATTCTTCGCATATCAATTAACATATTATGGCATACGGTAAAGTAGAAAGGAACAAGACAATATGTAGTGGGATGATACTTTAAAAATTCAGATTCACGTTATGTATTTTTGGGATCTCAATCGCATTATTATGAGACTGAGATATGAAAGCATACACCACAAAAAAACATGTCTCGTGATAGTGTAATGACAGCAAAGCTCACAGAAGTCAGATCCAAATCGAACTAAAACTCTTCACAACTTCTTATCAAATAATATTCATTTTACAAGTCAACAATTCACGTCCTAACTTTTTTCCCAATCATGTTGGCTAATAACTAAGAAGATTACACATTAGTCAAAATAAGTCTTTGCTGTTGTGATGTTTAAATGGTTAACGCCAACTCTGAATAGATACTATAGCTAGGTGAAGTGTTCAATTCTGATTTTGGTTACTAGTTTGTTTTTTCAGGTTTAATTTGGTTGTACTTTTAGTTATTACTAACCAAAAACAAAATAAATTTCATCATACATACATATATATTTATTAATTTGGCATTGCTCTGGTTTCAGTATGAATTTGAAATGTTGATCAGTTGCATGTTTTTTTTTCTAAACTGATTTTCAGTTACATGTATTTACTAGCTTCTATATGTTCTACGTGCACTAATTTACTAGCTTCCATTTAACTTCTCTGTTTTACGTGACCCAGTGGTCTTGCACTTCTAACTGAAAGAGACTAGATATCACATTCTGTTTTTGGTGGGAATGTCATGCATAGAAACCACTCCAACTCCTTTTTTTTCTTCCAGATTAACTGTTTGTAATTTTTAAGTACAATATTTTTTTGCTAAAGTGCAAATAAAAAATCTACAGTATATGTATATAGCAAATGAAGGGGTTATATCCCATGTATCATTAAACATAGCTTCATAATTTAATGATTTTAGTTCATTTGGTCACTTGGTCTGTAGTTTATATTTAATCTAAATCTATAAGATTTATACTGGACGCATGCAGTATAAACCCTTTAACAAAAAAAAAACATGGACGCAGTATTTCTCAAAATAAAAAACATTGACCGCTGTAACTTTAACGGAAATCGCTTTCAAAGAAAAAAACTTCACGGAAATATTTTATACCAAACTAATAATTCGAGGGTCATCACGTGAACGAATAAAAAAATTCAAAGCCAGACATTTCTTCAATAGTCCTGTTGATTTGTGAATAGTATAAATAATAAAACCTGGAATCATCTGCTCGACCTAAAATTAACCAAGAAAGCCATTTTATTAATAAACATTTCAAGTTTCGTACTTGGTAACTTTTATGCAAATATATGAAGGATACATTAAACAAAGTTTCATATAGCCATTCCATAGGACTAGGACAAGTATAATGAAACATTTCACATAGGCCTACCTCTCTCTTTTTGAAAAATTGGATTAGCCGTAGAATCTAGTTAACTTGTCTTACCTAAACTTCACATAGAATAACGATAATTTATTCAGAGTTGTTGTAGTATATATATGCAGGTCGGTAGGTAGGTACGTTATGAATAATAGTTTACGACGTCACTTGGCATGTTTCATGACTATTATATATGGTACTGTCATGGCTCAAGGCGTGTCAGTGTGGATCTCATGTAACTCCAAATCGTATGTGTATTTTTTTTTGTCAAATGTGAATTCATTTCATATAAATGACATCGAGATACAAGTAGCCTTGAATCTAAATCGTATGTGTATATCCTTTAACATATACTTTTGTCTGATTGTAAAATTTGTTGACACTTTCAAGAATCTGAAGGGGGATAGATCCAAGGAGCGTAAGACAAATTAATAATCCTATTATTCTCGGTCATACTATGTTTTTGTAACACCTTCGCATGTGCACGTCTTCTCGATCTGAGGACGATCAAGTTTAACCCGGAACCATATAATACACGTTGAAACATTTAGATTATACGCGACGAATTATTTCTTTTTTTTTAAGAATGATGAATTATTTCTAAGAAGTGGAATTGGTCGCTTACCAATGATGTTCTCTACAAGTTTGGATAAGTTATGATGATCGAGCTGGGGTCGCATCCATTTAAAACGTAAACATTAAAGTATAAGAGCATCATTAACCCAACAACTCTAATGGAGATGCTTAATTATTTTTTAACAATAAATGAGTGTTAAACAATTATTTTAAGCAACTTCTAATTAAATATCCTCCAATAGTAGTTGTTTATTTAGGAATGTTTAAAAAAAAAACAGCCGATACACCAAATCGACGAGATAGAAGGAAGGCTTCGTCTCCACTGAGAGAGAGCTCCGTCGCTACCAATACACCTAACCAACATATAACAAACAAAAACAGCCAATCAGAACAATATGATTCATAATCTAAACACATGCAAAATCGAATATCACAAGAAACGCTTACCTGGAGATTTGAGGTGAGCCAGCGTCGCGAGAGGTCCGTCGCCTTCTAAGAGAACCACCATCCAGATCATCAACGCGGAGCCACCGAGGAAAACGTCACCGATGATAGCAGAGCCACCGAGACGAAAACAAATCGCCTTTCGTCGGAAGAGAGGATTCGAGAGAGAGGCACTACAGGAAATGTGGGTAGTAATAGCGCCCGGAAAGCGCTATGATTCATATTTAATAGCGCTTCCTTGGACGCTCTGACATCGCCCGTTATAAAAGGTCCGACCCTTTTAATAGCGGTTTTCCTTTGTGCTATTATTAAGTTTATAACAATAGCGCTTTTTTTAATGCAATTGTTAATATTTATAATAACGTTTGACAAATGTTATTATAACCTAATAATTTGATTTTCCCAATAGCAAAGATAGCAAATGTTTCGTGTTATTAATTAGTTTTTTAATTATCCGAAAATTAATTAATAATAATTAGTGAATTGATTTGTTTTAATAATGAATTTCGAAATATGAAATAAAAAAATTTAAATTATTGAAAAACCAAAAAATAGTATAATTATTTAAATTCCATAACACAACATTATCACAATTATACAAACCATCACACAAGTGCATACAACCTATTAATCTACCACTAATAAACCTTCACAATCATCCCTAACATAAACACTATCATCATCTGAAGCTTCATCACCCATATCATCAACTTCTTGGACAGGTAAAGGAGCACCACCTAAATCCTCTTCTGTTTCCAACTCATGATAACCTCTAGGTGGTGCTCTCATAACAACATACCAATTTGAAGCATCATCCTCCCTAGAGTAGAAAACCTGTTTTGCTTGAGAAGGTAGAATGAATGGATCTTTCAAATAGGCTGCTTGGTTCATATGAAGGTTAACAAGAGTGAAGCCATCTTCTTCCTTCACACCATTCGCTGTGTTTGCCCAGTTGCATCTAAAGAGTGGCACTTTGAACATGTGATAGTCGATGACCAAAATCTCCTTTATCACTCCATAGTATGTAATCATATCCGCGACCTGTCTCATATCTCGAGCACTTGATCTACACATGCTAAAGGCTTCATAAGTTACTCCACTGTTTTGTGTCTTCAGCTTGACCGCATCAGTATGAAACCGTTGGCCATTGATGATGAATCCTTTATGTGCTAAAGCAACATTTCTTGGCCCAAATGCCAACCACCTTATCTCCTTAGAATGACTATCTGTTGAGTCTGAATGAATCTGCGACAGGAAATCAGAGCATGATCATCAAGCCGAGGTACTTGAATTATAATCAAAACATGATAATATATACCAGAAAACCAATCATCAATCTACAAGCTAACCAGTCATCAAAATACTAAAAATCCAGACAGTTCATCAAGCTATAAGCTACTCAGACATCAATTCACTAAAATCTGGACATGTTCTTCAAGATACAAGCTAACCAGGCATCATGATACAAGCTAACCAGTCATCAAAATAATCAAGAAAAGAATATGGAGTTTGAAACCTTATTTTTAAGCCATTCTGCAAAGTGGTCAGTATGGTATTTCCATAACAAAGTTTCATTTCTAGCCAATCGAGCATCCTTTGCTTGCAACTCTTCCAAATGCATCCTGATTTTAAATTAAACAACAGTATATGAAAATGAACTTATGAGTAAAACTAGTAGAAGAAACATAGAGAATTACTTACTCAAGAAATGGATCCAAAGATGCCATGTTCATTAGCACATAGCGATGTGCAATGTCTCTATCTTTATCTGAAAGGGTAACCTCTATACCCTTCTGCAGAGGTCGGCCTTCAACCACCATTGTGTCAGTCTCGACATCTTCATTACGATTAACTGCTTCTTGAACTGGTACTGAATCTTTAAGGAACTCTAAACAGAATGCAACGCATTCTCCAGCCAAATACGCCTCAGCCATACATGCTTCTGGCCTTGCATAATTCTTCACAAAAGCCTTTAGTGTTTTCATGTACCTATAACTCAGGAAATATGAATATAAGTCAAACATCATTGCGGAAAGTGCATATATTAAAGCAAATGAGTTAATCAAACCTTTCAAAGGGATACATCCAGCGGAAGTGAACTGGTCCTCCCAAGCGTGCCTCTTTTGATAGATGTATTGGTAGGTGAAACATGATATCAAAAAGGGCTGGAGGGAAGAAGCGCTCCAGCTGACACATTGTTTCCACAAACTCTGTTTCCATGGATATAAGTTTCTCTGGGTCAATGATGCGCTGACACAACCTATTGAAGTAACTGCATAATCTATTTATGGCTATCCTAGGACCCCTATGTAACAACCCTCTTAATGCAGCTGGTAACAAGTTCTGTACTAGGACATGATGATCATGCGACTTTAAACTACCAATATTTGGAGGGTTAACTGAAACACAATTCGCAATATTACCACAATAACCATCAGGACCTCTAAACTTAGCTAACCTTTGGCAAAAAATGGTCTTCTCTTTCTTCGATAACCAGTAGGCAGCAGGAGGTAAGTATGTTTTCTTTCCCCTCACCTCTGTGTGCAAGTGCTTTCTGATTCCAATATCTTCTAAGTCTTTTCTTGCTTTCAACCCATCTTTTGACTTCGCACTTTGCATCAACAGAGACAATATAGCATCAGACACATTCTTTTCTACGTGCATAACATCAATATTGTGACGAACAGGTAACTCCTAACACATTAAACAAGAAACTGTTAGGCATATTCATATACAACAATCACATAATATAAGTCAGTTACTATACTTTACCTTCCAGTAAGGTAGATCAAAGAATATTGATCTCTTCTTCCACCGCCATAGTTCATTTGATTCATCACACTCTTCTTCCACTACCCTCTCATCATCTTCCAACTCTAGTCTTTTCCTTTTTTTTTCCTTCTCTAGAGGTCTACCAAAATCATTCGTAAAAGCTTGTAGTGTCTCATATATCTCAGCGCCTGTTTGTATCCTATTCGCATTCACTTCCTCCACAGTGTTGTCAAACCAAGCTTTTTTATATCTGTAACGATGGCCAGGCGGTAGTCTCCTTCTGTTACCCATGTAGACAAACTTGCGGCTAAACTTAAGCCACCTTGCAGGTGTATCCTTTCCGCATACATTGCAGGCTTGTTTCCCCTTTACTTTACATCCAGACAGTGTTCCTAAGGCTGGATAGTCACTGATACTCCAAAGCAGCAAGGCTCTGAGATTAAAATTCTCCTTCGCAAATGAGTCATACACTTCAATACCCTCAGCCCACAAATCTTTTAGATCGTCTATCAGTGGTGCTAGGTAAACATCTATGTTATTACCAGGAGCAGTAGGACCAGGGATCAACAAAGTCAACATTATATTCTCAGCCTTCATACACATGGTTGGAGGCGTGTTATAGTTCACTAACAACACTGGCCATGTGCTGTGATTGGTGCTTTGCATGGAGAAAGGGTTCATCCCATCTGTGGAAATCCCAAGTCGAAGATTCCGTGGATCAGCAGCAAAGTCTGGCCATTTAGCATTCACTTGTGCCCAAGAGATAGAATCAACGGGGTGCCGCATTGTACCGTCTTCAGTGGCATTGGTATAGTGCCAACGCAGATCTTCAGCCATCCTCTTTGATCTAAACATCCTCCTAAACCTGTCCTTGATTGGAAAATATCTTAGGACCTTTGCCGGAATCCCCACCTTTATCTCATTACTGTGCTTATCCATTTCCCATCTTGAAACTTTGCATCTTGGACAGCTTTGTAGGTTCTCGTACTCCTTCCTATACAGTATGCAATCATTCTTGCAAGCATGGATATTGTCGTAGCCGAACCCAAAGATCTTCAGAAATTTCTTGATTGCAGCTAAACTCTTGGGAAGAACATTGTCTTCAGGTAGCAAATCCTCAAGTAAAACCAACAGCTGATCAAAGTAGTTCTCCGACACACCACTTTTAACCTTGAATCTGTAAAGTCCCATGATAGCTGAAACCTTTGTGTGCTTGAGACAACCCGAGTAGTCTCCACAATTTTATCCAGTGACTGATGGCTCAGATTGCGGCAGTCTCTACAAGGGCATAGCATTTCAAGAAGACTTCCCAATCTTCTTGCTGACGAATTCACGAAATTAGTTGCTCCTTCTGAATACTCGTGGCTATTCCTACAAGAATCAGACAAAATAAGTTAGCTTTCTTTTAATCGGCGAGTACAAGTGAGATCGAGAGATTGTAGGTTATACCTTGGAAGCCAAATCCACGTCTTATCCATTTGCTTACTTTCAATCCGCGAATACAGGAACGGCTGGTTCGATCTTAGCTTTCTTTAGGGTTTGTTTAGGTCAAAGCTCGCGAGACAGAAACAGAAAGAGAGATGTTGTGTTCTGAAATTTTCCAACTGCAAACAGAGACAGAAAAAAATGAACGGCTGTGATCAAAGATTTGGAGAGCAATCGGACGGTCTATGATTAATCCGAGTGCAATCTTAGTAGTTGCTCCTTATTGGTTCAGAAAAGAACGGCTCAGATCAAAGTTACCAACACGAATCAATGGTATAGGATTAATCCGTGTGCAATTAAAAAGAATGGCTAAGATTGAATTTGGCGAAACACATCCATCGGCCTATGGTTTGCCACGTCTGCAATCTTGGAGGTTACTCCTCATTGGCTCAGTATATTAATTTCGTTTGAAATCTTAAAATTAATATATATATAGGATTTCGAAGCAAAAAAAAATTAAATTAAATCTTAAAAATTAAAATATCAGTATTCTAATTTTTTTTAAAAAAAATCGTATACATAAAAATATTTTATGTGAGCTTTTATAAAATTGATCAATCTAGCTCATATGTTCACAAACACTACTACTTATTTGTATGTACAAAGACTTTAGGGTATAGGGTTTGAACAAATGAGTGTTTATAAAATTTATAACTAACTAGTTTTATGAAATTAAGATTACAATATCCTTTTTATAAAGAACAAAATTGTGAAATCAAGAACAATTAGGGTATAGGGTATATGTTTGTACTTTAGGGTTTAGGGATTTCACTTTAGGGTATATGGTTTTAATTTTGGTCTTATCACCTGTGGTTTTAATTTTTAAAACTTATGGTTTAATGTAAAATTATGCACTTTAGGGTATAGGGTTTAACAAGCTAAACATTTTCACACACAACCATTAATCATAATATCACACATAATATTTGTTTTTGTCAGTTAACCATAACATAATATTACACATGATTTAACCGATCATAAAAGTACTTTAAAATTCTATCACACACTAGAAATACATTGCCGACATAACAACTTGAAAACTGTTTCAGACGACATGTTTAGACAAACTTGATTTTGTCATTTGGCCATGCCACAACCGAACCCATTGCATCAGATATGTATTCAATCTCTGAATTTGGCCTCCAGACTTTTGCATCATCGATCTTAGCCACATCAATCCACACCTTGCTTGCATTTGGACCTAGGAGTACAAAGTGGCACAACTCATTCGGATCCGTTGAAGCTACTCTTCCTTCAGCTACCTTACGTCCAGAGTTGTTGCAATCCAAGAGAATACACTTCTGCTTCGGACTTCTGGTCGAACTAGTGCTGCCTGGACTCTACAACTCAAACAAGACGACATAAGCAAGTTCCAACATCAATTAAGGACTCAACATCAATCATCATACAAATAAATAAATTAACTTCATGTTAACAACATACCACTGCTTTTTTCTTGGCTGGTTTCGAAGGTGATGCTATTTTCTTGCCTGCACATTTAGTAGGTGTTACTTCTGTAGCAGGTGTAGGCATGACTTCAACCTTCAGGACTGGCCATGCTATTTTCTCGCTAAGTGCATCACCAATCAAGAACATATCAGCGGTTGGCCTCCACAAATAAGCCTGATCATTGAACACCTTCACAACTTCGATACTAACAGCATTGGGACCTAGAGGTATATTGTTAAGCATCTCTTTGGGCTTAGAAGAGCACATGAGACCTTCAGCAATAACCTCATCCTCGTCGTTGGTCCAATCATAGATCTTGCATCTTCGAGATTCACCTTCCTTGCTTTGCTAAAATGCAAGAAGGTAATGACTAGAGATAACTCAATTGTTGTAAGAAGAAAACAAGGTACAAAAATTTACCATGGATACATCTTCAGAGCAGTTTGTATCCCTATCCAAGATCACTTTATCCATTGGCCAAGCTATCTTGTATCCCACAGCTTCATCAAGAGTTAACACGTCTGTTGTAGGCCTCCAAAGTGAAGCTACTGAGCTTAGTGCAGACTTAACTACGATAGCCACTGCATTAGGACCAATTGGTATACGACCAATTTTGTACTTCGGTTCATCAGAGCAGAATTCTCCTTCACCAACAACAACATCCTCTGATTCAATCCAATCGAGTATTTGTACTCTGACTCCTACTTTGAATCCACCACTACTCTCAGATGCTTCAGCATCATCATTATTTTTCTGAAAGAAGGCAAAGGAAATCGTAAATGTCTTAAAACTAATTGACCAAATGTAATGAAAAGGATTACCTTCTTCCCAACTAAGTCTTGCACCATCCCCTTTAACTCTTGAATCTCAGTTTTCATTTCTGCAATCTTTGCGTCTCTAAAATGCAGATATGCTAGCTTAGTAGCCGTAATCCCTCTACCAAACCCCCTTACTCGTCCAGGTTTGTCTTTTCCCAAAACCTTGCTTACAGCATCTTCCCTTATGTTATCAGCAGCTGATGTTGAGTCCATCTGACTGTCAAGTGACTGTATTTGTTCCTGATACATTCATTTAAACACAAAATAATTCATTGACATAATCTATTAATTATACCCAATATATAACTTGCATAATTCTTACAATAGTCTCAGCAAACTGTGGCTTCACAGGTCTGCCATCAGCATGAGTGTGTCCCGCAATCCAAACCTTCGATCTACTCACCTTACTTGGGTCTTTACTCCTTTTTTTCTATATAAAAACAGACATATCTCAGTACCAGTTTAATCTAACAAGCTGAAGATGTTTGACTACTCTTTTACCATATCATCAGCTAAACGAAGCATCCCTTTGCGGCTAGTGGTGTGAGGAATCTGATTTCTTCTCATCGCTCTGTACTTGTTACTCGTTTCCTACAATATAAATATGACAGTGATTAAATCTATCAGATATGACCTTTAAGGATGAAACTTACTTAGTTGTAGATAACTCACCGTGAAAGATTTGGTAGTTTTACTCTTAACCCAAGAGTTCCACACTTGAATGGATGGGATGTTGCTCGGTTTTAAAGCTATTCTCTCAGCTGCAGTCTTCGCCACACGTACTTGTGACACCAGCCTCGACTTCCCAGCCCTCCACACATTTCCAAGCTGCTTGAAAATAACAGCTTTCTGCCAATCTTCTTGCAAGTTAAATCTCCCCTGCATCACAATAAGCAAGTTAAACATGTTATAATTTCATCTTGCGGTTCAACAAAACATACTAATGTATATATACAAACCTGAATTTCTTCCCACATTGTTGCTTTAGTCGCTGCATCAAGATTTCTCCAATCAGCGAGTGTAACCGGAACATGTTCCCTCACAAGAGGACCAAGAAAAGACGATAGTGTTACTGAACCAGGTCCAATATGCTCACCAATGTCATTGAATGTGACCATAATCTTATCATTGGGATTTTCAGCCACTCTGCGCAACTTTGTTGGTCCTCTTTTATTTTTTTTTTGAACTTCCTCCCCTCCTAGCTCAACTCCTTCAGTACTAGGAATCTCATCATCTTGCGCAGTGCCATCTTCTTCCATATCGCGAGCTTCTTCTTCATTCCCTTTCTCATTGAGAACTCCATCATCTTCCATATTGGCCTGTTCGTCTTCATTCTCTTTCCCATTGCCATCTCCATCTTCTTCAGCCTCTTTCCCATTGCCATCTCCATCTTCTTCAGCCTCTTTCCCATTGCCATCTCCATCTTCTTCAGCCTCTTTCCCATTGAGTACATCTTCTACCTCATCAACTCGGGGAATATATTCAGGTGTAACATCTTCTAGCTCATCATCATCATCATCAGGTGTAACATCTTCTAGCTCATCATCATCTTGAGCAGCCACTTTCTTGATTCTACTACTTCTTCTCGTTGGCGTTAGAACTAAACTCTTTTTAGGGGAAGCCGTTTTCTTTGCTGTAGCTTTCTTCACTTTTAGTTGCGGTCTCTTGTCCTCCAAGCCTTGATCTACTACCTCCAAGCCTTGATTACGTCTACTCCGACGAGAACCAACTTTTCCTCCTCCTCTTGTCTTTGCCATTTCTGAAACTAATAAAGAAATCCAAAATCAAATCGAAACCCACAATCATATTCAAAATCTAAACCGAACAAACCCATAATCGAATCATGTGTTAACGCGGACATGCATGTGAAAAGAGATTCGAATCGAAGAGATACGATCAAATAGAACCCCAAAATCAAAGAGATTCGATGAAAGTTTCTAATCTAAACCCACTATTGAAAGTTTCTAATCTAAACTCAGAATCAAATCGAAACTCATACCAATTGAAGCTTCCACTCGAGAGAACTCTGAAGAACTTTGATGAGTCTCGGTTTCGATTTCGAGGAATGTGAAGAGAGTGAAGTGAAGAGAAATGGGTTTCGATTTAAATACTTAGGGTTATTTTTAATATATTTTTCATATACGATAGCATTTATTTTTTTATTTGCAATGGTAAGGCGCCTCCACTTACCAAATTAACGCGGCTGGATTATTTTATTTTGCCGCGTCTACAGAGATAGCTTATACATTCCAAAAACGCTATTATAAAGGCCCGTGTTGAAATACAATAGCAGAGACGCAAAAACCGCTATGCTACGACGCTATTAATACCCACATTTTCTGTAGTGAGGATTCGAGAGAGAGAGAGAGAGAGAGAGAGAGAGAGAGAGAGAGAGAGAGAGAGAGAGAGAGAGAGAGAGAGAGAGAGAGAGAGAGAGAGAGAGAGAGCACCAAGTTTGATTTGGTTTCACGCGTAACCGAAGCTTCCCCTCTCATTTCTTGACAGGTGCACACTAAACAGCGTGGTTTCACGAGCTTAATTAAGTGCCGTGTTTTCTCATTTCCTATTTTTTTTAGTTACATTTAACCCTAAGCAACACACTAACCACGGACGTTAACGATGCTCTAAGGTCATTAAAGTCTTTAGTAGATTGTCTCTATCTCATAATTCATAAAAATACATAAATTATACGTTTACATAATTAAATTCACAAGCCTGACATCAACTTTGAAACAAGACAAAACAAACGCAAAATTTAAATTATCTTCTGTTTTCTGTATCATCATCAAAGCTAAACATTTCATCAAATGCAAGGTAACCGTAAGTGATGGGATGCAACTAGGTAGCTAGATTGCTAAAACATCTGTGAATTATTCCATTACGATATCATTTAACTAGTAGTGTATATAAACAACCAATTTGTTGCTCAAAAAAAAAAATAAATAAATAAACAACCAATTTGATTTATTTGTATCTTTTTGTTTCGTATTATTTGGAAGCATTGCTTATTTCAGACTTTAGGAATCCCAAAATAAAACGAACATAAAACAAACGCCAAGTGAACTTTTTTTTGTCAAAACCAAAAAGTGAACTAAAATCACGAAAAAGTGAACAGTAATAATAATCGAACTTTCATGAGTGGCTAATAATTGTGGTGTACTTGGGGCTGCCCATTTACAACTAATGTTTTGTAAGGGCATCCGCATTGGCAATGCGGTGTTGGGATTCGTAATTTTTGCTTTTTATTGATTTTTTTTTAACTTTTTGTTTGGGTTTAAAAAAAAAAAAAAGAAATTGGTGGACCAATATCGGGACGCCACTCTGCGTAACAGTAACGTACCGGGTTCATCCCCAGGAGGTGCAGAGAGAGAAGTTCATAAAGATGTGATTTGTTTAATATATTTTTGTCTCGGTATGTGTGTGAACTTTGGCTAAAAAGCGTCAATGCAGATGCTCTAAGGAAGTAACCGAACCTCCAAAACGATTGGCTTTTTTTTTCACAAAAGAAATTTATTCCAACAAAGCATAAAAGTTTTAGTACAAGAGTTAACGATTGGCTTTATCTTTAGCAAAAAAAACGTTTGGCTTTTATCAATTATATACTAACAAATAAAGATATACATAGCAAATCATTTTTGTAAACGATATACAATGCACATATAAAAAACTAATTAAAAACAGTGGAAATGTATACTTTTATGTTTAACACCTTAGAAGTACTAATTCTAATTATTGCTTTTTTTTTTTGGTATAAGTACATGGAATGATATGAACATTATCACAAGGAGGGAAACGAAAAAGTAACGGACGACAGTGTTTTGACCTTTTTCCTAAGAAAGCTAAGCTGAAGCAAGCCCTCTGCTTTCTACCGAGATATACGACAAACTTCTGGTTACCACTAAAACAAAAATAAAAAGCGAAATTGATTGGCTGTTTCTTTTACAACGTCATCTGCTACGTCAAAACCCTACTTTTTCTGAGAAATTAAACATAACATATTATGAAAACCCCTACTTTTTTGGAAGACAACTTTCTTTTTTCTTTTGTGTAGGTGTTTGTTGCCTTTAATTTTCAGGTCCATGTGTTGGCTTTGATTTCATTGTTATTTTATTTTGAGTATCATAAGGTTTCTCAAGCGCATGAGAAGTCTGAGCATTGTCTCATCGCCGGCAATCGAACTTCATATTTATCACTCAACATATATCATTGCAACATATGCTTGATATTTTTCTATGCTCGCTCGTTCACATAATACACGATTATCTAACTACAGATTAAGCGTTTACGGAATTTATAGTTATGCTGAAAAAACAAATATTGCTTGCGTCACTTCACGCGTTCAACTGATTAAAAACTTATATAAGTCCTTTAATCTTATGTAAAAAGCAACATACAAATTACTATACATATCATTGATTCAAAAGTTACTTTTATATCACACAAAGATCTTCTGTCGCTATGAATATGTCTTCTCGGTTTATTGCTGAATGTTTTAACTATTTAGTCTGTAGAAGTTGTAAACCGGTGATAGTTTAGTGGTAGTGTAAATGTTTGAGTTTTTGTGTGTTTGGATTTTTTTTTTTTTGTCAACGATTTGTGTGTTTGGATTCAAAACTAAGAAAAAATCTTCAGAAAATCTTATATTCATTTTGTATTAATTAAAATTGGTCTAGGCTAGAGTTTGACTTTTGTTTTGTATTTCTGTTTTACTGGTGATGTATTTAATTTTTCGTCGTCTTTTTTTTTTGGGCAAATTTTTTCGTCGTCTTTTCGTGATGTATTTACAGTGACATCACGTTCACGAGACACAATAATTTCAAAATGAAATACAAGTTTAATTAACGTAACCGCAAACAAAAAGTAAACATATCAAATGTTATTTTTTTACAAGAGGTTACGTATAACTTTGCAGATGGTGTTAGAAACCAACATTTTCTGAACTTGTCAACATCATCGTTATATTATACTCCCTTTATTTGTCGTTCTAGACTTCGGCACACAAATTAATAAAACATTTAATTTTGTATATTTACTAGATAAAAACATCATTACCAATACACCTAATTAGATTTCAACCAATAGAAAAATAAATTAGATTAAAAAGTCAATAAATTTTGCATTGAAATCATAAAACGACACTTATTTTGAAACGAAAATTTTGCTCCAAAACGACATATAATTTGAAACGGAGGGAGTAAAAAACAAATAAACATCAACGCAAAATATATAAGAAGCTGAAAACAATTAAATCCTGTTGCCCAAAACATAAAAACGAATTAAACGAAACGTTTCTCTAACCCTTATCGTTCAAAAAAGTATAGGTCCAAAGGCCCAATATTTGTTAATTAGGCCCACCTGATTTATTTTAACGATGAGAAAATGTGCACCCCATCCTCTTTTCCACTTCAAGTTCGAAGTCAACTGTCAGTTTCTTGAAGGGTTACCTGCAATGCAATAAAGTTCATGAGTAATGTTGAGTGGAAAGTTCAGCACACTCGAGATAAAGTAGAGGGAGAAAGTTCCTCTCTGGAAAGCCCAAGTAGTAGAAAGAAAGTAGTTACAACATGTTTTTAATTGGCTTTTCTTTTCTTTGTTGGGTTTAGAGGTATGATCTGCTCTCTGTTCACGAAAGATTAAATTAGCTCTGATTGGTCACTAAAGACGTTTTTTGAAGAAAGTAACCGCAAAACGCTTTTAATAATGTCTCCATTAACACACTAATAAGTGTCAGCTGAACTAAGTTACATCTACACTGCTGCCTAGAAGCATGAACAAATCTTCTGTGTCAGAACGCAAAGGATACGAAGCAGAATTAAACAATAAAATATTAACTGGGACAAACATCATACACTCAAACAAATAAATATACAACAACTAATTGTCATCATACACCCTTTCTTTCTTATAAACCTTAATTGTCATCTGCTTCCAAGGCCGCTTCTGTCTCTAAATATCAAGGTAAACTTTAACTCTAATAATCTTATGCTAGTGTTAGTGACCTTTTAGAACTCTGTTCAAATTTTTTTCTTACTCCACTGAGTTTATATGTTCTTTATTTTGTTCAGGCGTTTAAAGTTTTGATCCAGTCGATATGTCCTCCAAAGATTACATCAGCGGTTTGCCAGATTGTCTTACTAGCCACGTCTTGACTTTTCTTTCAACCAAAGAAGCTGCTTCCACTTCTGTTCTAGCTAAAAGGTGGAGATATCTGTTTGCTCTTACACCAATTCTTGATTTGGATGACTCTGTCTATCTGAATCCTGAAAATAAGAGCAAATCTCCTAGGAGTTTTGTGTGTTTTGTGGATAGAGTGTTGGTATTGCACCAAAATGTTCCCTTAAACAGATTCTCTCTCAAGTATGAAGATGTCATTCATCCATCTATTGTCGTTAGTTGGTTACTCAAGGTGTTGGAACGTGGGGTGTTAGATCTTGATCTAGACATCTCCTCTGAAATGGGTTATCTACTCCCTTCAGATATGTTTGTGAGTGAAACTTTGGTTAGGTTAAAAATAGGAGTCAGAGATGTTCTCACCATTGATAAAGTGAATGATGTTTTTCTTCCTAACGTTAAGGCACTGTGTCTTAACGTTGTCATGGTAAAAAGCAGTTTCTTTCGTAAGCTTCTTTACGGTTGTCAGGCGCTTGAGGAGCTGGTTCTCGACAACTTGTCCGAGGTTAAAGGATCTTACTCTGTTTCTCATAACACACTCAAGAGATTAGTGGTTCGGCGTTCGAGAACTTTTGATGAAAACCACAAGAGAGTGTCGTTTAGTAGCCCGAATCTTGTCTACCTTGATTACTCTGATACTATTGCAGACAAGTATCCCAAGGTGGAGTTTAGTTCCCTCGTTGAAGCTAGACTAGATCTTCGAATGACAAAAGATCAGCTCGTCAGGGCAAAAGTTTCAGATGATGATTTTTCACTTCTCGAAGAGATGGTTGGTGATGCGACGAACTTTCTTATGGCAATATTCAGTGTTAAGATCCTGACACTCTTCAGGTTGGTCTGATACGATCTCTCTTTTGTATTTTAAATGGTTTTAGCTCTTGTTTTTTGTAGTATATGATTTTTTTCTTTTTCTTTCAGGTGCTTACTTACTGCTGCAAACCAATACCGGATTTCAACAACCTGATTCACTTAACCATTCAGACGGACCTAGAAGTCTCTTGGGAATCACTGCCTTCTTTACTCAAGAATTGTCCAAAACTTGAAACCCTAGTCTTTGAGGTAACAACACTTACTCTTTACTGCATCAGCTTGACATATTTTTCACTAACGTTTAAGTTCTGTAGTAACCATTTCCTTTGTTGTACCTCAGGGACTACATTATGGAGATACAAATCGCACTCCTTGGGTAGGCACTTCTGTATGGCTATCATCAAGTCCAGTAAAGACACTGAAAGTATTTAAGTTTGGAGATATCTCTTTTAACATCGATGACCTGGATAAACAGATGGATATGATCAAGTATTTTGTGGAAACAATGCCGAATCTTGTAGAAGTGGTCTTATACTGTGATACTCGAGGTGAAGATGATCTGAAGATAGTATCAACTGCTTTTCAGATGCTGGAAAAAGTAGCCTCAGCCAAGTGCGAGATCCGAGTAGTTTCTGATGAGATTACCTTATCATCTACTTTGTGCTCTACTTCATCAACATCTGGACTTCTTTAAAAACGTCTTCCCAGTTTGAAGAGAAGATTAGCAAAGCCTTGGTTGTTAGTCTTAGACTTGTCTCTGTCTTTCTTGTTATCCATGTTTGATTGGTATGCGTTATGTTTTTGTAAAAGTTTGCTAAAACGTCTAGTAACTTCAAGCAAGCGTATCGTACATGTTGGTTGTTCTAAAAGTCTTCTAGTTTTAATATATGCTTTGTCTTCCTCCATCAGTGTCTTACCATTTCATCTTCTCTCTGTATGCATTCTATTTCAGCCACATTGGTTACATACTAATGCTCGCTGGTGACAGTGTTAAAGTTGGTCCAGACCACACGTATTCAATGGCAAATCATTATTAAGGCAAAGATTATGATAATTACAAAATAGGAGAAATTCAGGATTTACATCAACTACAAACCAAATAAAGCCTAGTAACCTTGAGATTTATCTATACAACATTATTCATCCGCTGCAACATCTTATATAACTATATACGAATATATGATAACTAAGTAAACTCATTATACATCAAAAGTTGTGATCAAACGACAACTCTGAAGAACTCTAATAGTGACTTGTTGGCTGGCTAGTCAGATAATGTGTGTAGTTTCTTGTTCGTCTATATTCTACTCAACTAGGAACTAATCTTGATACATTGGTTAAAGGTCCTCACCCTATAAAGTACTGGTAGTATATATGTTACGTCAAAAGAACTTATTAGAGATGCAGAGCTGCATTAAATCTCCGCCGAACTAAGTCATATCTATACTGCCTAGAAGCTTCACCAAATCTATTGTTTCAGAAGATATTAACCAAATTAAATAATAATAAAAAGGTAAAAATCAACTTGACAAACATCACGCACTATCTAATAAAAATATATAAAACAAATGTTATGTTAGAGCCCTAGTGTTTCTTCTTCCACGGCCACTTCTGCAGCTTTGATTATCAAGGTTAGTGCTAGTCTTAGTGATTTTTAAAAACTATGAAATGAAAAGTTTTTGTCCCCTAAATTTCTTACTCCATGTGGTTTCGTTCAGGCTGATCCTGTCGCTATGTCTTCCAAAAAGTTGAATCTTGGTTCCAGAGATCACATCAGCGACTTACCAGATTGTCTTATAAGCCACATCTTGTCTTTTGTTTCCACCAAAGAAGCTGCTTCTACATCTGTTCTGGCCAAAAGGTGGAGATATCTCTTTGCTCTTACATCTAATCTTGATTTCAACGACTCCATCTATCTGAATCCTAACCAAAAGACGGTCACTACTTTCCCGTGGATAGCAAGAAAAAAGAGCAAAACTCCAAGAAGTTTTGTGGATTTTGTTGACAGAGTATTGGTTTTGAACCAGAACGTTCCTTTACACAGATTCTCCCTCAAGTGTGAAGATGTTATTCATCCAGCTTTTATCATTAGGTGGTTACTCAAAGTGATGGAACGTGGTGTGTTAGATCTTTATCTAAACATCTCGTCTGAAATGGGTTGTCCTCTCCCTTCTGAGATGTTTTGTAGCGAGTCGCTGGTTAGGCTGAAACTAGGAATAAGAGATGTTCTCACTATTAATAAGGAGAGAGATGTTTCTCTTCCAAAGGTTAAGACACTCTGTCTTGACTATATCATGGTAAAGAACAGTGTGTTTGCTAAGCTTCTGTCTGGTTGTCATGCGCTCGAAGAGTTAGTTCTTAACAACTTGTTCGAGGTTGAAGGATCTTGTTCTGTTTTTCACAACACACTCAAGAGACTAGTGGTTAGCCGTTCAATAACTTTTGATGAGAACCACGAGAGTGTGTCATTTGATACCCCAAATCTTGTCTACCTTGAGTATTCTGATACTATTGCAAACTCGTATCCAAAAGTGGAGTTTAACTCTCTGGTTGAAGCTAGTCTCAATCTTAGAATGACAAGTGATCAGATTGTCGAGGCAATTTCAAATGAAGATATTGATAGATCGACTCCAGAAGAGATGGTTGGTAATGCAACACATTTTCTTATGGGAATATGCAATGTTCAGATCCTTCGCTTGTCGTATAACACTCTTCTGGTTGGTTTAGTACTCTCTCTTTTGTACCTTGAATGGTTTTAGCTCTTGTTTTTTTGTATTATGTGATTTGTTTTTTTTTTGTTTCAGGTACTTACTTACTGCTGCAAACCAATACCAAAATTCAACAACCTGATTCACTTAACCATTCAGACTGTCCCAGATGTAGCTTGGGAGTCACTACCGGGTCTACTTAAGAATTGTCCAAAGCTTGAAACCCTAGTCTTTGAAGTAACAACATATGCATACTCTTTATTACATCTGCTCACACTTTTTTTTCAAACCACTTTGGATGTTGAAGTTATGTCATTTATGCTGGCAGGGACTCCATCACAAAATTAAAAACTGTGGGGAAGAGGACATGTGCTTGTGCAAACCTTGGGAGGAGGACATTCCTACTTGCCTATCATCAAGTCCAGTGAAGGTTCTAAAGATTTTGAAGTTTGGAGAAATTTTGGGTGATGAGGACATAGAGGAGCAGATAAAGCTGGTGCAACACTTCTTAGAGACGATGCCCAATCTTGAACAACTTGTATTGTATTATGACACACCTTTTGACGAAGATGTGAATGAAGTGTCCGCACAGCTTCAGTGGCATCCTAGAGTAGCTTCACCCAAGTGCAAGATTTCGGTAATCTCTGATGGCCTTTGTTTATCATCTATTGTGCCATGTTCAGTAGTGAGTAAATGGGGTCTTCTTCTTTAGAAGAACCTTTCTGCTTGCGGCGTTCTCTTTTGGACCAATCATGATCACTTTTTTTTTTGTTATCTCGGAGCCAAATATGGATGTATCTTTTGTAAGGCTGCTAAGAGATCCAAACTCTAATCAAGAATCTTGGTTCTTCCTTCTCGTGGTTAGGAAGGACTTGTGTTTTATGTTTTGTCTTTTCGCCCAGCAATGATAAGTGGTAACTCCATGCTTGGTTTGTTTTTCTCTATTTTGTTTCTGGTTAAAAATATAATGGTTAACATGAGTCCTAACTTGGTACAGAAGCAACCACCAGATGTTTTCTTCTACTAGAACTCTGATTAGATCATGATTCGTGGAGGATAATGAGGTTCTTATTGAGCATCATTATTTAAGAATGTTCTTAAATATTTAGAAAAGGTACTTTATAAATTTCTTGATCAACCCACATATTTATAATTATGAACCCACATATTTATAGTTATGTACCCAATTGAAGACGTGTGATTTACAATATATATTTGTTGAAGATTAAAGGGTATTTTGTTTATCATTAATCAATATGTAGACAATATTGTCTACTGACCCTTCCAATTTGGAGCCACATACAAATGTGCATCATACATGCAGCTGCTCAGGCCTTTGTAACACTGTTTTAAAACAATCTTTATACATGCATGTCTCAGGTGTCTATTGTACATGCATGATAAAAAAAAGTCTTATGTTTACATTTTTTTCGAAATGATGTGTATATTCACTTAAATCTACTAATACAGTCTCACCTATTTGTGTTTTTTCCAGTTTTTTTTTGTGTTAACATATTAGGTGAATTTGTGAACTAACAATGTTCTCAATAATCATTAAGAATTTACTCTATTAAAATAGAGTCCTATTATTATCTATTGTAAAAAAATTGTTAGACTAATTCACTAGAAACTTAATATATTACTTAATATTTTTTTAAAAAATGGATAGGATATATTTCTCCTATATTGTAGATTTTGTAAATATTATATATTTAAATAATAAATACATTTATTTGAAAAAATATATTTGGTTTACATAATCTTAGGTATATATATTATTTCCTGTAAACATATCTACATAAATTTTCGCATCTAAATATATTTACTCTATTAAAATAGAATCGTATTTTTATCTGTAGTAAAAAATTGTTAGACCAATTCACTGGAAACTTAACATATTACTTAATATTTAAATAAAATGGAAAAGATATAATTCTCCTTTGCACAAAAAAAGATATAATTCTCCTACATTGTAGATCTTGTGATGTAATCTTAGCCATAATTTGGTAAATATTATATATTTAAATAGTAAATACATTTATTTACTGGCTTAATGCAACATTGGTTTGAAGTCACAAATTAGCATTATTCTTTGTAGAGTTCTTTTTCATCCAATGTAAATAACATTTTTGATAGATCAATAAATTTGAAATTTCATCAAAAAAATATATTTATTTGAAAATATATATTTGGTTTACATAATCTTAGGTATATATATATATATATATATATTTATATATATATATTATTTATTGTAAACATATCTACATAAATTTTTGCATCTAAATATATACTTAATATTTTGAGATCGTGTATTTTATTTGAAATAGAAAATGTTGATATAAAAATATAAGAATAGTAGAACATATGATTTTTTTTTTAAAAAATAGACTATGAAAACTATATAGTGATGAAGGTTTAAATTATTGTAAGAAAAAGTAAAAATTTTACCTATATTTTAGTAATAATATAGATAATATTAATTTTTAATAATAAAATCAGTTTACATTATTTTAATACAAATTTTGTAATAAAAATGACAATAATATCTGCGCATCCACGCGGATTAGAATCTAGTATAACACTTATAATAAAACAACGAAGTGAATAACTAAAATCACTATTTTTATTTTCTTACTTCTCCCACTATGAATAAAAATGTTGTTATACCATTTGACTATTCTGACTTTTAATATAGTATATATATATATAATTTTATACTAAAATATATGACCATATATTAATAGTTTTTAAATAAAGTTAAAATAGACCAAGTAGTGGCGTAAAAAAAAATTAGACTGCGTAATGAATAAAATTATGCGTGGAATACACTTAATAAACGATTACATACATGTTAGGTTTTCGGAATCTGATTTTCCAAAAAAATAGAAATGATAAAAAATAGTATAAAATTACATGATTATCATGATTACAAAAAAAAATTATAATAAAATTTATGAAGGAATTATTGAATATATATTTGATTATTGAAAAAATTGTGGATTGTATTTTCGAGGACATTCAATAAATTTGGAACGATACATGATAGATTAGTATGGCTTTGTTACAAATATGACAAGCATAATGAGTGCTTTTAGTTCTGATGGTAAAAATCTCACGGTTGTGAATTTCGCCACCCGAATTTAAAATCCGGCCATTAAGTTTTCACATGTGATTCTCCGTTGTCCGAGATCGAAGATTGTTCAAAAGTGACTCTGCTGGTTCTTGGTCGCTTCGGTCTACTAGACCATTTAGATGGAGTTAAGGCACTCGATTATAAAAAAAAAATGACACTCAAAATGGTTCAAATTTTTGCAAAAAAGGAGAAAATCGTGTGTCAAAATAAATCCAATGCAAATGGAAGACATAAGCCCAGGCCCATAGTCTGCAACAAATCGTAGCCCATTAAAAAGGTTAATAAATTCATTACAGCCATTTAAAAAAGAAGAAAAAAATTCATCACAGCCATGAGCACAATGTCAGTTTAGGAACAAATGTGTTTTTTTTTGTCTCCGACTCTTACTCTCAGCGACGACTGCATAGACACATCTCCCCTCTAGCATTCGAACCTTCTCAGTCTGTTTTTGATCTCTGAGTAAGTTTCCTTCTTCTGATTTTGTGCCTTTTTTGTTGTGAGCATGTGTCTAGAGCTCCAAGATTCTGTTATGTTAGAACCCTAGTTTTTCATCTTTCACGGCCACTTGTGCGTTATTCTAGCTGTTGTTAGTGATTTTTAGAACTTTGAAATGAAAAAGAAGTGTTTATCCGAAATGTCTTACTCTCATGTGTTTTTGTTCAGGCTGATCCCGTCGCTATGTCTTCCAAAAGGTTGAATCTTGGTTCCAAAGATTACATCAGCGGCTTACCAGATTGTCTTATTAGCCACGTCTTGTCTTTCTTTCAACCAAAGAAGCTGCTTCTACTTCTGTTCTAGCGAAAAGGTGGAGATATCTCTTTGCTCTTACACCTAATCTCGATTTCAACGACTCCATCTATCTGAATCCTGGAAAGGGTCGCCGAAAGAAGATTCCTTCAACAAGAAAAAAGAGCAAAACTCCAACAAGTTTTGTGGATTTTGTGGATAGAGCGTTGGTTTTGCACCGTAACGTTCCTTTAAACAGATTCTCCCTCAAGTGTAAAGGTGTTATTCATCCAGCTATTGTCATTGGTTGGTTACTCAAGGTGTTGGAGCGTGGTGTGTTAGATCTTGATCTAGACATCTCCTCTGAAATGGGTTGTCCACTCCCTTCAGAGATGTTTGTGAGCGAGACTTTGGTTAGGCTGAAAATAGGAGTTAGAGATGTTATAACCATTGATAAAGTGAATGATGTTTTTCTTCCTAAATTAAGTCACTGTGTCTTGACTATGTCATGGTGAAAAAATGCGTCTTTCGTGAGCTTCTTTCGGGTTGTCAGGCGCTTGAAGAGTTAGTTCTTAACAACTTGTTCGAGTTTATGGGATCTTGTTATGTTTCTCATAACACACTCAAGAGACTAGTGGTTCGTCGTTCGAGGACTTTTGATGAAAACCACAAGAGTGTGTCGTTTAGTACCCCGAATCTTGTCTACCTTGATTACTCTAATACTATTGCAGACAAGTATCCCAAGGTGGAGTTTAGTTCCCTCGTTGAAGCTAGACTAGACCTTCGAATGACAAAAGATCAGATTATGAAGGCAAAGTTTTCAAATGACGACAGGATCACCTCCGGAAGAGATGGTTGGTAATGCAACTAATTTTCTTAAGGGAATATGCAATGTTCAGATCCTTTACTTGTCTGATGACACTCTTGAGGTTGGTCCAGTTCTCTCTCTCTCTTTGTATCTTATTGTTGCTCTTAGAACTCAAATAACGCTTGTTCTTTACCTTGTTGATGTGGTTTTGTGATTCAGGTACTTACCTACTGTTGTAAACCAATACCAGCATTCAACAACCTGATTCACTTAACCATTAAGACAGACCCAGATGTAGCTTGGGAGTCACTACCGGCCCTACTCAAGAATTGTCCAAAACTTGAAACCCTTGTCTTTGAAGTACCCAACTCTTACTCTTTACTGCATCTGCTCACATTTTTTGCCAAACCACTTTAGATGTTTGAAGTTTTGTCATTTATGCTGGCAGGGACTCCATCACAAATTTGCAAACTGTTGGGAAGAGGACAAGTGCTTGTGCAATCTTTGGATGGCGGACATTTCTACTTGCCTATCATCAAGTCCAGTTAAGGTTCTAAAGATATTAAAATTTGGAGAAATCTTTGGTGATGATGAGGACATAGTGGAGCAGATAAACCAGGTGCAACACTTCCTAGAGACGATGCCCAATCTTGAACAACTTGTATTGTATTATGAAACATCTTTTGACGAAGATGTGAATGAAGTGTCAGCACAACTTCAGTGGCATCCTAAAGTAGCTTCACCCAAGTGCAAGATTACAGTGATCTCTGATAACCATTGCTTATCATCTACTGTGCCATGTTCCGTAGTGAGAAAATGGGGTCGTCTTCTTTAGAAAGGACTTGTGTTGTTATGTTTTGTCTTTTCGCCCAGCAATGGTTGTTAGTCTAAGTCTTGTCTATGCTTTTTTTTTTTTTGTTTTTTTGTTCAACAGTCTTGTCTATGCTCTTTCTTGTTATTCATGCTGATGATATATGCTTAAGTTTGCTAAACCCGTCTAGTAACACTCCAACCAAGCTCTCTCATGTAATGTTGTAAATGGTTCAATTCTAAAAAACTTCTGTTTTCAAAATGATTTGTTTTTTCTCGCTCTGTGTCTTACTGTTTCAGCTTCTCTCAGTATGCATTTTACTTTAAACCACATTGGTCAGGCGCGAGTTGTATGAAAAATTAATTGAATTCAAGAACCAAAATTGTGGACCGGTCTCACTCACCACTTATACCACGTCGTTTAACATTGGAATACCCATCCCGCCACATTGATATCTCACTCACTCACTCACTGACGGCAACCACAAAGAAACCCTACTTTTCATTTTCATGGTTCCTCCCACCACCACCACCACCCCCCTCATGTAAGTTTCTTCTTCCTCCTCCTCCTATTAAATTAAAAAACAGGACTTTTGTACTGTTTCGCAATTAGACAATGTCGTTCTGAAAAAAAAACCCTATTGGTTCTTGTACTTGTTTTAGGTTGTAAGTCTTGTTTGATCTCTTGTCCGAAAAAAAAAAGATGGAAGATATGTTCAGCCGTCTGCCAAACCCTCTGATATCGCACATACTCTCTTTCCTACCGACAAAGGAAGCAGCTTCCACATCGGTTCTCTCCAAAAGGTGGCGTCTTTTGTTCGCCTCCGTGACAAATCTCGATTTCGAAGGCGATGAAGACAGTCCAACCTTCGTGGGTTTTGTCGACAGAGTCTTGGCTTTGGGAGGGAACGCTAAGTTAAACAGATTCTCTCTCAACTTCTCCGATTATCCTGATCCAGATACTCTCACTTCTTGGATACTGAACGTGCTGAGACGCGGCGTTTCGGAGCTCGAGCTGAGCGTCTCTGATTACCCTCTACCTCCTGAGATCTTTGTCAGCAAGACGCTTTCGAAGCTGAAGTTAGAAGGGGGAGATGGTCTCAGTATCGGCAATGATGTTGGTAAGGTGTTTCTTCCGAGGCTCAAGACTCTTGATATGGACTGCGTTGGGTTTGAAGAAGGTGGTGCTGGGTTTGCGAAGCTTCTCTCTGGCTGTCCTGTGCTCGAGGAGTTGGTTCTGATGAATATCGGGTGGGAGCACTGGAAGTCTTGCTCTGTCTCTGTCAAAACCCTCAGGAGGCTGAGGTTTCACTGCGAGGACAACGATGAGAATCCTAAGAGCGTCTCTTTTGATACTCCGAACCTTGAGTACTTGGAGTATTCCGACAATATTGCGAAGAAGTATCCTAAAGTTAAGTTCAGGTCCCTCGTTGAAGCTCATGTCAGCCTTAGACTCACTGAAGATCAGAGTGCAGATGCAGGCTCTTCGGAAGATGATGACTACTACTTGGAAAGCGATGATGATGAGGAGAAAGAGATGGTTGGTAATGCAACAAATTTTTTCAAGGGGATATGCAATGTTCAGATCCTCTATCTATCTGCCAAAACACTTGAGGTTTGTATTGTTAATCCCCATCTTTATTCTACAAAGAATAATACTTAGAAACAACCTGGAGGGAGTTTTGTAACATTTTGTTAATGTAAATATTGGCTACAATGGCTTCAGTAAGTGATCACAAGTGAGTTGTTTCAGGTACTTGCGTTCTGCTGTGAAGCAACACCTGTGTTTAACAACCTGATTCAGTTAACGGTTGAGAGTGATGAAGAAGTTGGATGGGATTCATTGCCGGGTCTGCTAAAGAATTGTCCAAACCTAGAGACACTTGTTTTCAAGGTATCTTTGTTGTTTATCAGTCAACCACCTTACATACCTTTGAGATCATTTTGTTTTCATTCTTATTTGGTAATTTTTGACTTTGAGACCATCCTTTAATGCTTCTTTCAGGGTTTTGTCCACAAAAGAACTAAAGGATGTGGGAACATGTGCCATTGTAAACCTCTGAAGAATCCTTGTTGCCTTTCATCTTCTACTGTCAAGGTGCTAAAGATCATTCTGTCTGTACACATTGATGATGATGGGATGGAGGAAGAGCAGATAAAGCATTTCTTGGAGAAAATGCCACGGCTTGAACAGTTGGTAGTTTACTTCGACATATCATATGATCCTTCTGTGTTTGAGTTATCCAAGAAGCTTCAGAGTATATCTACAATGGCTTCACCAAAGTGCAACCTTCAAGTAATCTCGCAGAATCTTAGCTTGTCCTCTACTTTGCCTTCTACCTTGACGAAGAAATGGTCTGCTCCTCCAAAAGAAGAGTATACCTGGTTTCTCAAGGCTGTGACCTAAACTCAAAGCGGTCAAGGTTTCCTTTTTGCTTATTGTCTTTTGTACGCTGCTCAGCGTCTCTGTTTACTGACTGGTATGTTATGCTTTTGTTGTACTTTTTGAAATCTGAGGATGATAAGTTTATGTCTTGTGTTAAATCACAATTCAAAAATGCTTTTTTCTGAACTTTTTTTTAGAGCTAACTTGCTGCAGAAGCCAATGCTTTTCTCTTCTTGTAATGCTGCATTTGGTGAATGGTTGTGAGCCTAATTGGTGAGAAACCAGACGATTGAGTTAGTGTTCTTCGGCCAAGACTAGAGAAACATATAGAAAGGGCCCATTTAGACCATCTGGATTAAGAGAAGATGTTAAATAAAAGTCAAATCAATAAAAAATGATGTTCACATCTTCTGTATATCTGCAGAGACATGCTCCCTCTCTCTTTCTTTGTAGATATGACTATATGAGTAGTGCTTGGAAAATGTTATTGTGTGATTGAGAGGGTACTGGTGGTGTAGAAAGTCTTTTGACTTTCTAACAAAAGTTCTAGATTCAGTACACCTAAAAAGTGAAATCTTTTTTTTTGTCCTCACCTTTTCACACACCAAGAATCAATAACTATCATTATGTACTTGGTAAGTAAAGAGTTGTGTGCTATTTTAGCTTGTGAATATACATATGGCCCATCAGAGCATTTCGTTTTTTTTTTTTTCAGATTTAGTTCGGACTGGTGGTTTGTTTGTTTCTAGATTAAAATCAGAACTAACTCTGAACTGTATGTAATTAGAGAATAATTCGATTCCAGTTCGGTTTCATAAAATAAAACACTGACCTGAATCCAATTAGAACTAAACCGATCCGGTCCAAGATATATCGGTTTTTAAAATGAGTTCCAAACACCCCAACCTGAAAATAATCGATCCAGATCATGAACCCGAATGCTTAATGCTATAGCGTTCTCTAGGGCTGGGCGTTCGGGTACCCATTCGGGTTTCGGTTCAGTCTATTCGGGTTTCGGGTTTTCGAGGTTAAAGATTTCAGCCTCATTCAGATATTTCTAAATTTCGGTTCGGGTTCGGTTCGGATCTTTGCGGGTTCGGTTCGGGTTCGGATAACCCATTTAAAATGTTTTTAAATTTTCAAAATTCATTATATACTTTCAATTTTTAAAATCTATAAGAAAAATAATATATTACATATAAATTTTCATAACATATATATCAAAATATTTTAATTTAACATATAAATTGGTTTTCTTTGAATATTTGAATAAAAAATCAATAGATATTTAACTATTTTGGTGTTTTCAGTATACTTTAGCTATTTTAAACATTCACTTTTGACTATTTGCATATATTTTCCGAGTATTTTGAAAAACTTAAAGGTATCTTATATATTTTTAATATTTTTAATATACATTATATATAAAAAAATGTATATATTTAACTATATAAATTTATTTCGGATACATTCGGGTACCCAAAATATTTTGGTTCGGATCGGGTTCAGTTTCGGTTTTTTAAATACCGAAATTTTGAACCCGTTCGGATATTTAATCAATTTCGGTTCGGATTCGGTGCTACTTTTTCGGATCGGGTTCGGTTCGGTTTTTCGAGGTTCGGATTTTTTGCCCAGATCTAGTGTTCTCATTGCTTTAAAAAAAAAGTTTTGAAACATTTTTTTTTTTGAAACATTTATTTCTTAAAGAAAAACGCAAGAATTTTTTTGTTGGGATCGTGTTCATTTACCTTGATTAAAATGCGGACGTTTATCAAATCATCCACCAACTTTTCTTTTTGTCAACTTTTATATAGGAAAACTCTAACATGTGGTTGATATATAGTTTAATGATATTTTAACTATTATTTTGTAGATTTTAAAGCCTGAGAATTCAAACATTGTGTTGATTAGCTGTTTGAGCAGCCACTGTTATTAATTCAACATAGCACGACAACGAACAGCTTTTAAATATCATTATTCGTTTCAAATAATCATGAATTAGGTTTGAGTCTTTCGAATTACATTGTTTTGGGGGACTTATGGAGTATACATTAAGACTTAGTGTGAACACCCAATGAAAAACGCATTTGATCATGGTCAAAACATGTCGGCTCTTCAAGACTGCAGACATCACGAGTCATGGAATATAGCAAAAATAACATAGATGTGAATGCTGAGGTTTAAGTTTTTTTTTTTTGCTTGCATGGACCATCAGATGACACATGTGAATGAACCATTTTTCATGGAATAACAACAGCAGTTTTACAAGGCCGTCGACATGTAAAATTTAAAGCCGTCCTTTGTTACAAAAAGGATGTATCTATATGCATATTTGTTGAAATACTTTCATTTTGAATATTTTGCTGTTTTGAAATAGAATAAAGATTGTGAATTACTATCTATCTTACTAAAACAGAAACATTCTGTTGGACATAACATTTATTTTGTAAGTTTTTAAATTAAATACAACTTTATACTTTATAGTTAAACCTACATTAAATCACTAATGTTCATTTCTTTATACTACTATCCATGTTTCTAAACAATATACTTATTTATTTATACTACTATCAATGTTTCCAAACAATATATTTTATATACTACTATCAATGTTTTCAAACAATACAATAATTAATCTTAGTTATTTTATATCCATCATTTTCTCTTTAAAATTTTGTAGAAACGTCATAATTTCAGAAATTACAAAATAATGAACTTTAAAATTTGGATTATAAGATTACAAATTATGAAACTATTACAATTTCAATCAAATTAGATTACATATCAGTCATCCATCAGTTCAATCGATTAGTCTCAGGTTTTAGTGACTTTTTAATATGAATATTTTAAAAAACTAAATTGAATTGTTAGATATCCGGATTAGCCGGTATAATCACAATCGGGTTGAATTTAAAAACACTGATTTAAATACAAAAATAGTTTAAATACACACTCTTTAAAAGTTAACAAAATATTTGTTAAGTTATTAGTGAAATTTTTCATCGTAAAATATTCCGCGATTCCAAAGCGCGGATCAACATTTCTTAAAACGAAATTCAAGACAATTAAATTAAGTCATATGCGAATGTTGTTACAAATAGACGGCATTACTAGGATAGATACAATGCTTCTTATTAAAATGTTTTATGCAAACATAATATTTTTTTTTATAACCAAGAGTCTAATTCATGGGAGCTGAAGGGTCTATGTGAATACCCCACGTGGTGAGTTAATCTGAGTATAAACGGATTCGAATTCAGTTTTCATAGAATCTATGAAACGCCATGCTACCACTTGATCACTAATACGAGTTTATGCAAACAGAAAATTGTCAAAAATGATGAATTTTTGTTTTATAAAAAATCGCTTGTTAGATTATATCTTATTAAAAAGTGCGACCAAATCAATACGACATGATTTAAACAGACAAGTGAATGTTATTTTTGGCAAAACAAATGCACTGCGCCACGCGTGAGATTTCATATTCACACTCACATGTGTATAATGTACATTATACTGCTACAGTGCATCTTTGCATACATGCACATGTTCCCACATACAGATACAATACAAGTAAACAGAGACGTGGTCTCTAAACTTTTCCTATACGTGTGAACACAAGTATTTTTCGATTATATTCACCTGTCTTTCAGATTAAACAACATATATACAACTTTTGGCATTCGTAGTCTAACGTCTACGATTCAACGTATCAAACCGTATTTTATAATTTATGTTAATTTTCAGATGAATAATTAATTCGTTGGTTAATCATCATCAACAATTTTTAATAGTAAAAAACAAAACAAAATTCAAATATGTGTTACATACAAACAGTTGGTCCATGGGAGCCAGTCACCACCTACGACTACCAGTTCTAGACTCTAGTCGATCCTTTGCATCTCTCCCTCTATATAATACACACACTGGAAATAGAGGTTGTTTGTGTGAAGAAAAATACAAAGAACTACTTCATTAACAAACCAAAAAGGTTTATCATCATCATCATCACCACCATGCCTGCTTCTTCGGATAAAGTAACGAGACAAGTAATCAAGAATGTTTTAGCAAAGCTTCAGAAAGAAGGTGAAGGAGCTCTCATTAGGAACGGCATCACAGAGTTAGTTTTCTTTTCTTTTTCTACAAATCCTTTTCATGACAATCCAATGTCTTCATCTTCAACTTTCATATACATATTCTTATCTTGTGGGGGTTGTATTCAGGATTGACCAGGCGTTGCTGGACCCGTTCGTGCTGCTAGTTGATTTTTCATGTAAATTTCTGACTCATGTTTACATATTTATTTATTTTGACTTTGATCAAAATGTTTACATATTTATAAGACAATAATATAGAGCATTCACTTATGTGTTCCTGTTTTGCTCTGTTTTTTTTTACAGTTTCGCTTCCAGCTGGATTCGCAGATCATCCTCACCGAGGTCAGTATCACCAATAAATTCTTTCACACGCATATGTATACACATTACACAAACAAAGCCTACTCTGTTCTGTAATGACTCTAATGTAATTGGATCAACTCTATGCAGGTTTTGAAAGTGTTACTTACATGCTAAAAGTAAAGCCACAAACTCTTTCATCTTGTTCACTGATTACATTTCTTGAATCTTGGTATGAAATTCTAATTTCGAGATCTTTTTTAAATAATATGCAGGGAGGTATCATTCACAAATATCTTAAAGGTCAGGAAAGTACAATCAAAGCCGGAGATGTTCAGGTGAAAAACAAAAATATACTAAACACAAAAGAAACAACGAGTCCTCTTGGAGTTTTCTTGATTCACTCTGTTTTGGTTCTTGATTCTGACAGTGGATGACAGCAGGAAGAGGAATCATTCATTCCGAGTTTCCAGAAGAAGAAGTCAACAATGGCTTACAGCTTTGGATCAACCTTCCTTCCATACACAGAATGTAAGAGAGACAGGTTTCTTCATTGTCATCTATATTACATGTTAAGATTCATGTGTTTGAATCTCTATGTTGTTTGATTTTGGATAGGATCGAGCCAAAGAACCTAGAACTGTCAAGTTTAGAGATTCCAAGAGCTGATAAGGATGGAGTAGAGGTAAAAGTTATAGCTGGAGATTCAATGGGAATCAAATCTCCTTACTACACAACAACACCAATCATTTTCCTCGACTTTACCCTCAAGGCAGGATCTCAAACCCACCAAACCGTCCCAGAATCTTGGACTGCTTTTGCCTACATTTTAGAAGGTGATGAGGGTGTGTTCGGTTCCTTGAACTCTTTGGCTATTCAGGCGCACCATGTTGTTGTGTTTGGTCCCGGGGATTTAGTTAGCGTGTGGAACAAGTCAGCCTCTAGGGCATTGAGATTTCTGTTGATTGCAGGGGAACCGATCGGTGAGCCTTGGGTTCAGTGTGGCCCGTTTGTGATGAGTTCGCAGGATGAAATCGATATGGCTTTTGAGGACTATCAGAATGCTAAGAACGGGTTTGAACTGGCTAAGAGTAGATAGAGGTCACAGAGAAAAGAATTTGTTAGCATAAAACAAATGATTTGTTTTTTGAGTTTTGTTTTCTTTAGAGACTAAAGGGAGATAATAAAAAGCTGGTAAGATTCAAGAATCTATTACAACTTTCACTACAAATCAAAATTCTGCTCAGAGCAAGCTTAAACAAAGAGAACGTTCATGCATAACTTCGTGTTCTTAGCCAATTCATGTGTAATGATACTAAATTAAAACCATATTGATAACTTCAACCAAACCAAAGATAATGGCTAATGTGTTAGTTTAACACCAACATTTTTAGCAGTTCTGATGAGTTTTTTTTCCCCTTGTGTTTAGACTAATGGATTTAGTTAGCCTGTGGAAGCAGTTAACCTCAAAGCCGTTGATGCGCTTGTGGTGCAGTGTTTTGCTATATCTGGATGCATGGAGAAATAAATATGTACACATGCCAAATAAAAATCACAGACTAACACATCCTCCGTAAAAAAGTTTTTGTTGGAGATAAATTGAAACAAAAATGTGTATTGACTTTTTCAAAAAAATGTGCATTTTGCATATCAAAATTGTAAAGACTAACCAGTGGTATTCATTAATATTAAATGGAAAGATTTGAAAATAAGTAGAACTTAATTATTTTTAGCATGATTCCTTTATGTGTTTAAGAGATTTAACATTATACGAATATTAGCATAATGTCAATGCATATCACTATATATATGTATCTTATATTTACATATCAAACACAACTAAGTAACTCTAATTCTATCATCGATCTTTGTCATAATCATCAATATGTCATCCAGACAGGTCGTGAAGAAGATATTTGCAAATTTTGAGAATAGCAACGATGGTGCTAACATTAGACAAGGCATCACTAAGTGAGTTTCTTGTTTTCTTTCTCAGTTTTCCAAGAAAAATCTAGTGCCTTCACCTTCAAATTTCATATATATTTTTTTTCTTTTTGGGTTAATTCAGGAGTGACCATGAGTTATTGGACCCGTTCGTGTCGCTTGCTGAATTTTCTGGTAATTCTTATTACTTTAGCAATGTGCAATTTAAAATTTGTGATTTTGATTTTTTTACTTACTCATTGTTGTTTGTTTCTTGATCAGTTTCACCTCCGGGTGGATTCCGAGATCATCCTCATAGAGGTGAAATCATCTTTTCATTCTTATGGTATATACATACAAAAGGCCTACATTGTTTTGTAATGTGTCTCATGTAATTGATAATCTCTGTGCATGTAGGTTTTGAGAGTGTTACATACATGTTGGAGGTGAGAAACAAGTCCCATCATGATTTAAATCAATAATTAAAAGCTTTATTTTTTTTGTTAACTCAAATCATTTTAACTTGATCAGGGAGGCCTCATTCACCAAGACTTCAATGGTAACAAGGGAACAGTTGATGAAGGAGATGTTCTGGTAAAGAAAAAATAAACCTTAAATTAACCTCTTAGATTTGTGGTTTTACTGTGTTTCTTTTTTTTTTGTATATTCAGTGGACAACAGCAGGAAGAGGAATCATTCATTCTGAAATGCCTAAAGAACGCAGTAACACTGGCTTACAGCTTTGGGTCAACCTCCCTTCAAGTGACAAAATGTAAAACAAGATTCATCATATATATACAGATTCCACTTTCCTTCACATCTTTTCTCAATGTTTCTAAGATTCATGTTTTTTGATTCTGCTCAGGATCGACCCATCAAACGTAGAAATATCGAGTTCTGAGATGCCAGTAGCATATGAAGCAGGAGTAGAGGTCAAAGTCATAGCAGGAGAGTCAATGGGAGTCCAGTCTCCATTCTACACAAGAACACCAATCATGTTCCTTGACATAACTCTCCAGCCAGGAGCTCAAACCCACCAGAGTATTCCGGAGTCCTGGACCGCCTTCGCCTACGTCATAGACTGCAACGAAGGCGTGTTTGGCTCCTCGGACTCTTACGCAGTGAAAGCACACACTCTTGTGGTGTTTGGAACAGGGGATGAAGTTAGCGTGTGGAATACGTCAGACTATAGGCCGTTGAGGTTCTTGTTGATTGCAGGAGAACCGATCGGGGAGGCTGTGGTTCAACACGGGCCATTTGTGATGAACACACAGGCTGAGATTGATGGGACCATATGGGACTATCGCAATGGCGAGAATGGCTTTGAGAAGAAGTATTGGAGGTCAGAGTGAAAAGTGTCCTAAACAATAACCATAGACTGTTTTTTAGTATTACTATTTTCTCATGGTTTGAGTCTTTATATTTTACATCATATCTTAAGCAATAAACATCACATTTTTAATGAAATAAAGCATATTTTATTCCAAAAAGCAAAACTCTAAAAGAGTCACAGTAGTGAATGATACAACTACACGCATAGAACAAAAAGCCATACTAATAGTTAATAAGTAGGTTCCTTGGACACTGATCAAACAGAAGAGAGAAAGCACTCTTCGTTATTAGTAAACAATGGGTGAAGAAAGCTATGGCCGTCTTTCAAAGTTTTACACATCATCTCAAAGAACTGTGATACTGTCTTTGATTTTACATAAAGAGCAAGAAATGTAATTCTGTAAAGAGAAAAAAACATTAAAGATAAAAAAGTCTTTAACTAGGTGTACCGTTGGCTTTGCTCCTGTACACCTCTTCAAGACATTCTTTGGCTCGATGAACTTTCGATTGAAGGTAAAAGCTCCCAGCTTTGGCGTTGTTCTCAAACAGCTTATCGTATTTCTGCATTCATCGCCAACCAACAAACTCCTTTTTAGTTATTAATACTCCAGAGTTTCAGACTAGACAGACAAAGATAAAATGTTAATTTACCTGTACTATCTCTTCCCAAGAGGTCTGATCGGTCACGCCGAGAATCTGCCTAGCCTCTTGCTCAGTAATGGATTTTCCTGCTTTACGTACTGCGTTCTGCATTGCTTCCTGCGCTACGCCAGTTTTAGAAGCATCTGCAAATATATAAGTTTATTTTGTTAAGATACATGACTCTTTGTCTTAATTACAAAATCAACATACTCGAATCAGACAAAGCAAATTTGTTTGGGGAATCTTATAACATGTTCTGATATAAATAGTAAAAAACAAATCCACAGAATCACTAGTTACCATGAATTTTTTTTTTTTTTTTTTTAGTTACCATGAAAAAAAAACAGAGCATTCACCGGTTCGATATAGTCAATCAAAACAGGGCAATCCGTTTCAGGAAGCATATAAACCGTTCAATAAATCCACAGAATCACTAGTCATTATGAAAATGCAATCTGTAATCGAAAAAAAAACAGATCTTCCTAATAGAGCACTTGATGGAAATACACAAGAAGGAAGTGTAGAAACTCACTAGCAAGAGCCTGACGATAGGCTTGAAAGAAAGCACGACCCAATATCCCAGAACCCATCACAATGAGCTGCGCAATGATTCTCCCTGCCTGTAAACAGAAACCAAATGAATTGACAACAAAGCACAGGCCTTTAGCCACAGATATCTACACGCATCAATCAACCTATCTGATTCACACCAAATCAACAACAAGCGATCCCAAATGAAACTTAAAATGAATTGACTTTATCAAAGAACCCAACTCACCATTGAAGCTGATTAATTGCTCGATTGAGAGATTCGGAAAGATGCTTCTTTCGTTTGCGAGATTCGGATTCGTTTTTCGCGGGCGGGGAGAAAGAGAGAGATAAACCTGGACAGGAAGGCGATAGAACAATCTAGGGTTCTCTTTTGTTTTTTTGTTTTTGGTTTTTCTTTTGGTTCGTGTTCGTGTAATAAACAAAAATGTTAGGACAAACACGGCCAAGACCAATGACCAGCACGAACAAGTACAAGATTAACGCAAAAGGAAATTATAAAAGTAGTAGTATCCAACAAGAACCAAATACAGGTTATGCATGGGCTTGGGCTGTCAACATATCAGGCCCATCGTTAATCGGGTGGATCGATATTGACCGTTGAAAAATTAAGCCTTGTTTTTCTTTTGAACTTATAAAAGTGTTTCTTTATGGAACTTAAAACATGAAGGAAGTACTTTTATTTTGATAATATATTCTGTTTGTTTATATTGATCCTTGAATAAATGTGTGAACACCAATATCCAAAAATTGATAAATTTGATTCTATCAGTTTGGTCACAATATCCAAAAAGTGTTTTGAACATCGTAATATCCAAAAATTGAAAAAGTTTGATTCTATTAATTTGATCAAGATCAAACAATAACAATATTTTTATTTTCAATTTTTTATTTTTTGAAATGATTTTCAGTTCTAGTTAGTTGTAATACATTTTTTCTGAATTATATGATTGGTTTATGTCATTCAATTTTTTTGTAATTATTTTATAAAATTATATTATGGTAAATTTTTATTTCTTTTAAACTCGTTCTCACATATTGATTTTCTTTTGGTTTTAAGCTAACTAAAGATATGTATATTGTTTTTAAAAAACACTATATTAGATGATAGGTTTATTTGTTTAAAATATTTAAATATGTTTCTGTACCCATTCCAATAAAAATATATTTATAATAAAAATCATTTACTTTTACATACCTAAATTACTTTTTGTGTTTTTGCGAAGTTATATATAAATATAATTTACAATTTTATATTAATTTGCTTTTTGTTTATGTTGTTTTGGGAAAAAAGTAAAACACATTTTATATGTAAATCAATATTTTTTTGATTAACCTGGAGGTAATATATAAAAATTATTATATTTCATATTTATGGAGATTTCCTTATTATTTATGAAAATATAGATATTTCTTTTTTGTATTGTTTGGTTAAACATAAAGGAAAACAAAAGAAAAATAAAAGTAAAATACATTATATATATAAATCAATATATTACATAATTTATAGAAATTTTCTTTTTAGTATTTATATAAGTTTGTAAGAAGAAACCAAAATAAAATTCTTATTAAAATTTTATTAAGTAAAAAGGAGATAAAGCAAAACTATAATAGTGGCAACAAGGTAGTAAAAAACTAAAAATGTATCATTAAGGATAATCAATACTATTAGAAAAGAGATCATCCTAAAAATCTACTTAGAAAGATTGTTGCACCTATTCATTTTTAGCCCAACTTAATGCATATAACCAAATATTTATAACTAACATCTTTTCTATTAACCAAATAATTAATATCCTATTACGTTTAAATAAACATGTGACTATAGATACATTTAATACTATTTCATTTATTGTAACTTAATTAACAGTTCATATAAATAGAAACTAAAATATAATCATGTATCTATATAGGGTTTATATACGGTTTAAAAGAGATATTTTTTTGAAAAAAATACTAAAATATTTAGGAAAAATTGTTTTTAAGCCAAAAATAAGTATATTGTCCCATTAGGCTAATCACAACCTATAATTGTTTCATTAAGATATTTTTTAGAAAATACCAACTGCACCCTCAAAAAATACAATAAAAACTAATTGTGAGATATAAAAATATAAGTTAATGACTAAAGTAATTAAAATTGTTGATAAACTAATTAAATTTAAATGAAAAAATCAGAAATTTCCAAATAAAAAAACAGACCCAAAGTCGAAGAGTTGTTATCACCGTCTTCCTCTCTGGCAACGTGATCTCTATCATTCGGTGGGGGCAATGACAAAAGCGCCAAAAATTAAAAATTACAGGATTTTGTATATCGATCATGTGTAACCAGAATACCGTCATCGACGAGCCTTCAAGGAGTTATTTCTGGGTGCAACCCTGCTCCTAATGAGACAAAGGTGTTTGGTGGTTCAAATCTATGTTTGGCATATAGTTACAGAAACAACAGGCCTTCTTTCACTCCCTTTTAATTCAGTTGCTTGTGTAACAATATTCTTTGTCTAAACTAAATTTATTTGTGTAATAGAATTATAAATTATAAAGAGTTAAACGAGAATCCCCTAGTCTATATTTGAGAAGTGATTTTGACATGTGTCATCACCATATTAATTTTGAAAGAAAAATTATGACATGGCACACCAACATTGATGACATGGCTTGAAATAAATTATGACATGGATTGAAATAAATCATGACATGGATATTTATATTTAGTGTTGATTTATATTTAAGATAATTTTTTAAAAAATATGGTAATAACTTAAAGATAATTATGACATATTTACATTTAATATTGATTTATATTTAAGGTAAGTTTTTAAAATATGGCAATAATTTATATATCATAATTAATATAACAATAAATAATAAATTAAATAGAAATATAATAATAATTAAAATTTCGAAATATTATTTAGCTATATTTTTATAAGTATATAATTTTTATTACTAAAACAATTCTTCAAAATACTATGCATTTAAAAAAATATATATAATTTTCTTTAAATAGTGACATAGACATTTACATTTATTGTTGATTTGTATTTTTAGTAAATTTTAAAAATATGGTAATAACTCATAGATCATCATTAATTTAGCAATAAATAATATAATGTTATAAATAGAAATATAATATTATTTTGGATTTTTCAAAATTTAATTATATTTTATAATTATTATTAGTAAAACAATTCTTCAAAATTAAACAGTTTTTAAATATAATTTTCTAATCCAATACTATTAGTTTATTTTTAATATCCATAAATTTTAGAAAATTATTTAGTTTTATGTTTTGATAGTTATACACTTAACAAAATTTTCTCTTACATTTACAAAATTTGATTGAATATATTTTAGAAAAAGATATACATATATATTACTAAATATACATTGAATAAAACTATTTTTTAATCTTAAAGTTTTACATATCATTAAATTAAGATTATATATTGTAAGCAAATAATAAAATAAAAAATTAACAAAATAAAAAATTAACAAAATAAAAAATTAATAAAATTTGTATTTTAAAATAAATTATATTTTAAAATTTTTATTTCTGCACATGGTGCAGGAAAACACCTAGTTAGTGTATTATAACCAATTATAATATTTTATAATTTCAATTTTCTTAACATTTATTGGTTTGTTTACATAAATTCTAATAAATTTAAAATACTATTCTGTTTTATACTCTTTCATTTAAAGATATTAATTTGGGTAAACGGATATTCGAGTCGGGTACAGATCGTTTTTCAGATCTGAAACCTTCAAGTCCTAGACTTTTTGATCTAATTAGATATTTGAAAATTTTCGGTTTGAGTTAATTCCTTTCGGACACATGTAGTTCCTGGTCTATAATTCAAATACCTATACAATAATTGTGTAAAAAAACTCATGCACCCCAAAATCCAAAAAAAAAAATCTGAAACACAAATACCTAAAACCAAAACAAATAACTGAACAATATTTAAATACCTCAAAATCCCACAAATTTTACTTGAAATTTGATCCAAACAATCAAAAATACCCAAATTTTATCAGAATACCCAAAATATATTTCACATTTTTTAAATTTAACCTAAAACTCAAAACTATAACAAAAAACCCAATCCTAAAACTTAGAATATGTCTGTATTATTTAAATCATATCCAAAATATCCAAAATATATAATCTACACAAAACATTTCAGTTACTTTGGATATACGATTGGATCTCGGATAGGACCCAGACGCAAACCAAGACCAGCAAGTCCAAGAAAATACTTAAATGTACTTTTTCCTGAGCCCGGACCCTAACCAAACATGTATTTTCAGGTCGATTTTGGTTCTCTTTTTAGATCTGGATAAAATATGCAGACCTAAAAAAGTGACATAAAAATGTATATACAAAATCTCAAATAAATATTTCATAAATTATATTTTTTTTTTAAAAATCGTTCTTCGACATAATAAGACATAATAATGCACAACAATCTCAAAATACTAACTCATAAGAAAATTTGTTTGTAATCCAAAATCTAGTTTAGTTATTAAAAGTATTTAGAGTTATTCTATTTAAAAATATTTGTAATAATTTGATCAAAAATAGGTTTATAGTAAAGAAGAATTATTTACTTTCTAATAATTATTATTTTGCTTAAAATCTTTGTTTCAGAATATTTTTAAACATTTTAAAAATAAATAACAAAGTTTTGAGATTTCTTTCTGAAAATCATGTTATATAAGAAAAAATTAATAAATTTTTAAAGATATTTTCTTATAGTCTAATAAAAATGTAAAGAAAGTGTGGAATATGTAAAAATGAAAAAATCATTTCAATAATAGTAATTATAAAATATTCTTAGTCAATCAAAGATAATTTGCTTTGTTATTTAAACTATTTTTGTAATCATCTAAGAAAATGTATAGATATATTTATTTTGAAAATTATATAACATAGTGTTTCTTAAGATAATGTTTTACAAGTAATATTATTTATTTTTAATATCAAAATTGTTGACATAAATTAGTAAATAGAAAATTTATTTGACATAAATTAGTAAATAATTTTTTTAATAATGATGACTAGATATAGTATTTTAAATTTATTAAGAGTAATTATGTAATTAACCATTTTGAGAACTAATGCATGTGCGACACGTAAAAACTGATTTTCAAAGAATATTATAGAGAGAAAATTTGAAATAAAAACACGAAGAAGTTGTTTGATTTTATTTATATTTTATTTTACCTTTTCTATTTATTCTGTCTTATCGTTAAATAAATATGTATTTTTGACAATCCTTAAATAAATATGTATAAAATTCATATAGTGGATACAAGTATAATTGATATTATTATACATTTTTCTGTAATAACTTCTCCACTGACATAACAATAAAAAAGGTCTTTCAATGTTTATATACTTGGATTGCTATGGTGTAACTGAATTACAGAAATCAAATAAATAAAATCAACTGGAAAAGTGAACAAAGAAACATTTTTTTTACCTGCCAACATGTGAACAAAGTTCTGAAAACATGTGAAAAGATACTTTGGTATATTAGAGCAATTCTAATGGAGATTTCTCAATATATAAGTTTTTTTAATTATTATAAGTCGAACTAAAAATATCTTTATTTAATTTTGTTAGTGTGTTTCCCATATCTTTAAGATTGTCAACTATAAGATACTAATATTAATATATATATATATATACAAAATACATATACATATGTATTTTGAAAACTCTGTAGTGAGATATCATTACTGAGAGGTTGCTCTTATAATGGTAGGTTATAAGATCGTATAGCGTTACATCACCGACGTCTGAAAAAGAAAGAGACTTGCGCATTGTTCTTGGTATCATCGCCTAAAAAATCTAACAGAACCATTCATCTAGGTACGTTCAGATAAACCGTACCAATTTGTAGTAAGCAAACTCACAAGTCACAATTGGTTGGCCGTGTGCGAGTCGAGAGTCTTCATGATGAGTATATTAGATAAAGAATCAAAGGAATATCCATTTATCATTTTTATTTTTAGATAAAAAGAAAACGAAATTTTAGATTTCCGTAAGAAATAGCAGCCACACCAACTTTTCCCATGATCTGATGACCCAAACAGATAAATTAAAAAAAAACAATATTTCCACGAATAGAAGAAAAAAACAAAAAAACGAATATAAAAAGCTGAAAAAGTTTTCTGAAGTCTATGGCAAATTAATGTTAGACGCGACAGTAAACACAAACAAAGAGACAGAAACGTGATCCAGCCAGCCTCAAAGACGGCGAAGAATACGGCGGAGATTCCAAACGATCACCTACTTTGACATTTCACGGCGGCTGAACTTTTGAGTTTCTCCGATCTGATCATGGTGATCGCAGCTGCTTCTTCTTTTTCCCTCGGTACCTCCACACCAACTTTTTAAGATCTCTCTCTCCTTATTGATTAAATTCTAAGCTGGTAATGGATTGTGCATGGCTGCGTGACACGAATTTAATTAACTCAATCATCATCACACGCTTTTTTATTAATGGCGAAAGCATTTGTCTCGTTGACTCACCTTTTTGTTCAATCTTCAGATTATTTTTTGAGTAAAGTTTTGATTTTTTTTTGGGGTAAAAAAAGAAGTTTTAATTTTTAATGAGGGAGGAGTTATATGTTAATGTCATTGTTAGAGATTTGTGAATCTGTTTATAAAGTCTTAATCTTTCTTCTTTAGCTGTTTTTTTCAATGATCTCTGAAATTTAGGTTATCTCTGTTTTAAATCTGTTTGTTCAATCTTCAGATTATTTACCAGGTAAAATTTTTGTATTTTTGGATATGGGAGAAGTTAAATGTTAATCTCATTGTTAGAGATTTGTAAATCTATTTATCAAAGTCTTAATCTTTTCCTCTTTAGCTGTAATTTTTCAATGATTTCTGAAATTTGGGTTATCTCTGTTTGTTCTATCTTCATATTATATTCTCAGTAAAATTTTGGTTTTTTTTTTAATGTGGGAGGATTTATATGTTAATCTCATTGTTAGAGATTTGTGAATCTGTTTATAAAGCCTTGATATTTCCTGTGATTTTTTTACCTTTTTCTTTCTGTAATTTGGAGGCATTTGAACATTGTTTGGTATTGTTTTCTTCATCAGGTCCATCTCATTGCCATCATTACTCTTACACGGATGACTTCCCTTCCTACAAAAGACACAGCAGCGCAAGAAACCGTGTCTTTGATGGATCTGCCTCTGCTAATCTCTCTGTTTTAAGGTATTTGATTAACAATCAAACCTATGTATGTTTATGCAATGACAAATCTTGTCTCCTCCTTGTACATTTGATCTATGTCTGGTGTGTCCATATGTCCATGAATATTATTAGTCCATTGTGTTTGCTTTTGGAGTGATTCGTGATGAAAACGTTTGTGTTTCAGTTCCAGATCCAAGATACCTTCTTTTGGATCAGCCTTTCATGTAGCAACCGGTGGACATGACCTTGGCCTCACCAAAGTTTCCGTGGCTGCTGATTATTCTGACTCGGTGCCTGATTCTTCTTTCTACGGCTATCATCCTCTGGAAGATCTGAAGCCTGGCAAAAGAGTCCAGGAGACAAAACTCTCTCCTGCTGAAGTAGCAAGGACTACCGTCGAGGTGAGAAACAAATATGAGAGACCACTACTGTTGAGTTTTTTTCCATATGAACTATAATAGTGTTGTTGACCCTCGTTTCATTGTAGGCTAACAGCAGTGCCGTGTTGGTGTTTCCTGGAGCAATTCACTGTGAACCCCATGATCATAATTCATGGTCTGAGTTTAAGTACGTCATTGATGATTATGGAGGTTAGTCTTATATGTATTTTCTCCATGTAATTAATTGTAGTAGATGTATTGATCACTTTCTTTCTCACCAACTCTGTTTTCATCGTGTGTTCTGTATTTTTCTTTTCTAATGTAGATATCTTCTTCGACATTCCTGATGATGTGAACATCTTAGAAGATCCTGGAGCTAGTAATCCAGTGGTAAGCGTATCAATGATCAAGTAGAATGTAATGTATCTGTACATAACTGTTAAGTTAGCAGTAAGCACGACTGTCATCTTATTCATCATATACTTTTGTAGAAAGCCTTTTTTGGGATGGATGTCCCACGCTACGAAAACTCACGGCTCCATGAGGAATATAACATTTCAGATATTGGTAATCTTGACCAAATCATCTTTGACGACCATTATTTCGAGGTAGGTTGAATCCGTTGTTGTACTACTCTCTTAGTTTCCTTGCAAAAACAAACCCAGTGTATCTCTTTGCTGATCTACTTTGAAATCTGAGCAGATGATGGATTCTGAAGCTGGAGACATTCCTGTCGATTGGGGAATGCCTGACACTTCCAACGGTGTTCATCCTATTTACTTTGCCAAACACATGTCAAAGGTTTATACAAACGAATAGTCTTACAGTTTGCAATAGCATGATGATGAAAATACCTAATCAGTGTGACATGTTATCATCCACAGGCTATCAGCATGGACTATGATAGGAAAATGGACTATCCATCTAATGGTGTATCCATACTGGCATGCCTTAGGCCGGCTTTCCTTGACGAGGAATCCTATATAAGAAGATTGTTTCTCTCGGAAGATAGAGATGACTATAGCTGGGAGGTTCAAGGTCCTTTCATATTCTCAGATGTGCTCAAATGTGCATTTGTAAACTTTTCTGTTGATATCTTTGGGTTGTATTTCAATTCAGGTGATGATAATCAAAACACTAGTTCCAGACATGACGAGAACGATATGAGTTCTAGTCTATATAGATTAGAGATTGTGGGAATAGAGCTTCTCTCCCTCTATGGAACAGAGGTATGTTTTATTTTTGCAAACCATCTAGTTTCTTTGGTCTCACACAGTGCGTTGATGTCAAGGTTCTTTGACGTTTTTTCAGTCTTCTATAAGCTTGCAAGATTTTCAAGACGCTGAACCAGACATCTTAGTTCACTCAACGTCTGCAATCATAGAGCGTTTCAACAACAGAGGAACTAGTTCAGACATTGCACTTAAAGCTCTCTGCAAAAAGAAAGGTCTTCATGCAGAGGTATCACTCTGTTACCATTCCGATTTTACATTTTGTATACCAATCTTGCTATTTATCGTAATAACGTTATGCAGGAAGCTAACCTGATCAGTGTTGATAGCCTTGGTATGGATGTGAGAGTTTTTGCAGGCGCACAAGTCCAAACTCACCGTTTCCCTTTCAAAACCAGGGTGAGAGAATGCTAAGACCAAAGCATTGAACAAACATACAATGTTTTGATTATAGAGGACATTCATATTGCTTAGTCGTCTCTCATTACGTATTTTCTTGTGGCAGGCTACAACAGAAATGGCAGCAGAAAAGAAGATGCATCAGCTGCTGTTCCCTCGTTCACGCAGAAGGAAGTTGAAGTCTAACGACGAGAGTTTGAAGGACGCATACCGTTAGAAGAGCCGTCACCAATCTGAAACAAAGTTAACAGACAAGAAGCTGTGTTGCCACTGTGGAGTTCTTTGCTCTGACGTTTTATGTACATAAAGATGAGCTTTCAAGAGAGACCGTACTAGGGCTGTGTGGAGATTGCCGCTTCTTACATCGTCTTAGTAAGTTAAATAAAATAAAAAAGAAATGTAAGAATAAATAGAAGTTGATACATTTGAAGTAAACTTCTATGATAAGTCCAATGTTGTTCTGTTTTTTTTTTTTACAACTAACTTAAAGATCAAATAAAACCTTTTTATTTCCTCTTTACAGTTACCAATTGTTATAGATTACTAACTTTTCTCCACACAAAAGTTCTTTTCTTCTTGGTGGAAGCAATGATCTTATATCTTTATACAGACACTAAAAACATCAGGCTTTGGGTTCAGCTGGAAGCACCTATAATGCTGCTGTCTGCAAGTGATTCAGTCTCCTCATAAACAGATTTCTCTGCTCATCTATCACTTCTCAGCCTCCTGGTCTTTCTCCTTCGTTAGAAATGAGATAGTATTAAGAGAAGGAAACATAAGTGGTTAGTGCAGAAGATATATTATTGGAGGTGAAGAAATACGGAGAAAAGAATGTACATTGTGTCTATATATGAGATCAGTCCAATAGATGTAGTAGCAAATGCCAAGTAATAGAGTCAATCAACCTTTTTTTTTTTTTTCTGTAACACAGAGTCAATCAACCTAACATATATAGATAACATACGATCACAATATACACTGGTTTCTACCGACAAGAATAGGTGTTTACTGATGTTCAATATGCAAAGTTAGCAGCTAGCCTTCTCATGATAAGAGAAAATGCGGATCAAAACCTCCCACTTGTCAGATGTGAGCAACGAGAGGGTCAACATCGCTGAACCTTTGGTCTGACAATACTATATTTCCAAATGATGTTACATGTTTCAGAGGCATGACACTAAACAGACATGTCCAGTGGCGAAGCTACATGTATGGAAGGGGGTCAAATGAGCCTTGTGAATTTGTATAACTACATCGAAATATGTGTTGTGGATGTAACCACCACTTAAATTACCTAATAATCGGCTACTATTTTTTGTAACTGCATCCATATATCTTATTTAATCAAACAAAAACTAAAATTAAATAAAGATGCCAATAGTGTGGGATAGCTACTAATTTTTCAAGATATATGATTTGTTACCTTAATATGGACCATATTTATTTAATATATTCCATTAAAACAGAAATATGACATATCGATAAATGTTATGTTTAACTATGTATTTTATTTATCTAATAAACTATCCTATCAAATTAAATTAATATGAAACAATTACCAAAAAAAATCAAATAAATTTTTAATTTTTCAAAAAAATTAAAACAAAAAATATATATGTATTTTGAAGAGCGGGTCAAAATCTAGTTTTTTGTTAATTTTGAAACGTCATACTACATTTATGTGTTATGTTTTTTTTTGTCAACGTATGTGGTATGTAATCATGGATTAAAATTATTTTGTTTAAGATAAATATGTGTGCTGAGATAAACATGTTATTTTATCATGTAAATTTTATAATAACAAAGATAAATATGTGAATTGTGATTTGTTTTGACTTATCATGAAGTTTATACATATTTGTCACTTTATCGTTATAAATTTTTTATCTTCTTTGAAATTGTTATCTATCTGAACCAAGTAAGTTCTAATATTTTGTGTTCACATATGTGTATATTTTTGATGTTTAACGTTCCCATAAGACCAATTATTTTTGATGTTTACCATTCCCATATGACCAATTATTGATGTGTTGTGTATGTGTAGTTTTGCGCAACGTTTTACAAAAAAATGGAAGGATTCATTAGAGAACGGCCCACGAATATTCTCATAGATCGAACCTTTGAATATGAAAAAAATTACATTGATTGTTATGCATCAGTTTGTTCTTCTTATTTTTTATGTGTGATGAGAATCCTATAAATTTGTTTAAACCAATGATTTGATTCATATATCTTACAACTTTTTTTATTTATGTTATTTATGTAGAGATGGAGTACAAGTTTCAAAAGGGAAGTAACAGAAAAAGAAAGGCAGAAGAAGAACAAACACATACCAAAAGTTTAAAATCACAGAAAACAAATGGTGTTGCTTGCATTGAAGTCTTATCGAAAGATTACTTTCATGCGTATATGAAAGAGTTGGAAGAGATTGTGAACAATGGATTCACAAAGCTTAGTTCTGAAATTTCTAGTCTAAAAGTTAAGTTCAATCATGTCGACAAAAACTTTGAAAGTTTTTAAAAAGTAAGCAAAGCTATTATCTTTGAAAGATTATCATTGTGAAGTTATGGTGATTGTAATGTTTTTTTGCAGACAATGGAAAAAGACCCGAAGACAGACTCTGTCTTATGTCTTCGGGTCTTTTTCCATGTCTGCAAAAAACGTACAATCACCATAACTTCACAATAATATTCTCTCAAAGATAATAACTTTGCTTACCAAATATATGCAAGCAACACCATTTGTTTTCTGTGACTTTAAACTGTTGGTATGTGTTAATTTGTTCTTCCTCTGCCTTTCTTTTTCTGTTACTTTCCTTTTGAATCTTGTACTCCGTCTCTATATAAACAACATAAATAAAAAAAATTATAAGATATATGAATCAAATTATTGGCTTAAACAAATTTATAGGATTCTTATCACACATAAAAAGAAGAAGAACAAACCGATGCATAATAATCATTGTAATTTTTTTCCATATTCAAAGGTTCAATCTATGAGAATATTCGTGGGCCGTTCCCTAATGAATCCTTCCATTTTTTTGTAAAACGTTGCATAAAACTACACATACACGACACATCAATAATTGGTCTTATGGGAATGGTAAACATCAAAAATAATTGGTCTTATGGAAAAGGTAAACATCAAAAATATACACATATATGAACACAAAATATTAGAACTTACTTGGTTCAGATAGATAACAATTTCAAAGAAGATGAAAATTTGTAGCGATAAAGTGACAAACCTAACTTATTTTTTTTAACAACGTAACTCCTTCCTTGTTTATATAAGTTGAAGAAAATAAAATAAAGAAAAATATGTATAAACTTCATGATAAAGTCAAAATAAATCATAATTCACATATTTATCTTTGTTATTATAAAATTTAAATGATAAAATAACATATTTTCTCAACACATATTTATCTTAAACAAAATAATTTTAATGATATTATTTTTATTAACTATGAATTTATATATTAATTTCGAATTAATATATTAATTATTGAAATATCTTGGGTAAACAAGTCATTCATAATTAAAGAAGTGTATTTTTCAAAAGGTAAAATAGAAAAAGCAGTTTTCAAAATTTAAATCCTAAATAAGGTATTTTGCAAATTATCCCAAATTTATATGTATATAAGTGTATTTTTCAAAAACTTAAATAAAGGTGTAATTTTCAAATTATTTTCTTATTTGAGTGTATTTCTCCAAATTTTCCCTTAATTTTATCTTATAAATATTGTAGAGAATATCACAATATACCGACATTCTAAATTGTAGATTTTATTTGAAAATTGCTGCATATTTTCAATACAGAAATACCTTCTTAACCAAAAAAACTCAAGTACAGAACAAAAAAACAAAGAAAAAACTTGAGATCATATTTTTAGTTTAGAAAAGAAATCGTCAAACGCGTGGATAAGATGATATGATGACGGTTTATGAAGCAATATGGAAACAAAGAAAAAGAGGAAATTACGACAACAATATGGAAACTCTAGGACGATATATGAAGCAATAGGGCAAAGCTTTCTACTACTCGAAAAAAAAAACAAAGCGTCTTATTACTTTGTGCAACTCACTCTGCCTTCTGAAGATTAACCTTCTGAAGATTAACCTTCGTGTTCTCCAAACAATCATCAACGTCATGTCTTTGTCTTCAATCGCCATTCTCGTCCTTATGTGCTTCATGTTCTTGTCGTGTCCACTCTTTACTACGGCAACAACAACAACAACAGATCAAGGACCTCAGCCTCGATGCGAAGCTCACATCTTCAACAACGGAAAACATTACCGTTCATGCAAGGATCTTCCGGTGTTAGACTCGTTCCTACACTTTAGTTTTGCTCGAGAAACCGGAGTTCTTGACGTTGCTTACCGCCATGCCAATCTTGAGTCTTCTAGTTGGATCGCTTGGGCCATCAACCCGACGAAGAAAGGCATGTTAGGCGCTCAATGTCTTGTGGCTTACCGTAACTCAACATCTGGAGTCATGCGTGCTTATACTTCCTCCATCAACAGCTACGCTACTATGCTTCAAGAGTCTCCTCTTAGCTTTGGTGTGTCACAAGTATCCGCCGAGTACGTTGATGGAGAGATGACTATTTTCGCAACTCTGGTGTTACCTCCTAACACAACCGTTGTGAATCACTTGTGGCAAGACGGTCCGTTGAAGGGAGGGGATAGACTTGGGATGCATGCAATGAGTGGAGATCATCTCAAATCCATGTCCACTTTGGATTTGCTTTCCGGACAAGTCACAACGACCAAATCAGTTAATGGAAACATGTTGTTGGTCAAGCGAATCCATGGTTTAGTAAACACTGTGAGTTGGGGGATTCTCATGCCTATTGGAGTTATGGCAGCACGTTACATGAAGATCTACGAAACATTAGACCCCACTTGGTTCTATGTACACGTCATCTGTCAACTCACCGGATATGTAGCCGGTCTTCTCGGAGGTCTTGGAACAGCGATCTACATGGCATATCACACCGGGATGAGAAGTACGGCGCATACCGTAATAGGGATTTTAATATTCTGTTTAGGGCTCTTGCAGATACTTGCGCTCAAAGCAAGACCGGGTAAAGACCACAAATACAGAACATACTGGAACTGGTACCATCACACGGTCGGATACGTGGTAGTTGTGCTGAGCGTGTACAACATATACAAAGGGTTTGTTATATTGCAACCTGGAAGTGGATGGAAGATCGCGTACACCGCCATCATATGTGCTATTGGAGCTTTTGCAATTGTGATGGAGATCTTACAGTTCAAGAAGAGATGGGGTGGCTTGTTCGAGAAGAAACCGGAAGACCAAGAAGCTAATCAAAGTGGTTTTGCGAACGAGATCTCGAATTTTGGGAAGAGATGGAGTGACAAGATACCGGAAGACCTAGAAGCGAATCAAAGTGAGCTCCACTGACGTGGTCTAGTTTTATTTCTTTTTACATGTAGTGTCTATAAGTGTTGCTGTCTTAGACAATTAGTGTTGGACCATTCTTTAAATTTTCTTACGTGTAGACAATTCAGTTATGATTAATAAAAGTTGTTTAAGTTGAATTTTCAAAACAAGAAAATTCCAAGAATTTAAATAGACCGATATAATGTTTTTAGGAGAAAATTTTCAAAGTGTGGGGAATGATTGCGGCAGTAACATTTAAGAAGATTGTGTTCTGAATAGATTTGTATAAATTAAGATCACTTTTATCAGTTACTAAACTAGTCATCTTATAGTTTCAGATAGATAAGATCATTGAAGCTTGAAGTGTAATGGTAACAAACGTCAAAATCTAAACCCAAAAAAAGCTTTAACATTTTTCTGACCAGCTTAAAAGATGTAAACGGATTACAAGTACAGAGAAGCCACATAATCTGTCTAAATCCAATCAAAATCATGGTGGTGGTTGGACGGAGAGATTAGACAGGAGTGTATCGTTGCTTTCTTCACAGAAAACTTATGTTATTTATCCCACAGTAAAAGTGACTCCAAACTGTAACTATTTATTCAGATCATCAACACGTTGAAAAGAAAAACGCAAAAGACGCGCCAAAAAAAAGTCATGATCATAGAATGTTCATCCAGAAGATGATGTTGACAGAAAGCAAAGCTACAGAAATAAGAAGAAGCCACTAAAAATATCTTTTAATAATTAAACAATTAAAAATGATATCTTTGTCGAAAATTTTCCTTAAGCGCGTTTGCTTCGCTGTCTCCTCCTCCTCCTCCTCCTCCTCCATTATATATCTCTCCTCCTCCATTATATATCTCTCTGTCCTTAGCTCAAAGCTTTTGCAGTCCCAATAAATTCAATTCCATTCCTCACGTTTGTTTCTTCTCTCTAATCTCTCTAACCAACCAAAACACAACAATAAAACCAACATTTTCATACAAAGATACTCATTACACGACACCAAGAGATAAAAGATAAGACATACTTTACAGGTAACTCTTTTTGTTCTTTTGAAACACACTTTACAGGTAATCTTGTTTTGTTTTGTGTTTTTGGCGACAAGTTATTTTCTATCATTCCTCTCTGTTTCTCTTTGCTTTTTACACATTCTCTTAGCTGTTTTCTCTCTCTTTTCATCTCTGTTTTTTCTAACGAAATATCTTAAATTGATTCGATCCTTCTCCTCCGTTAACTATTTGTATGGATTCTGATCATCATCGTCCAGCGGTAAAATTTATATCCAAAAGCCTTGATTTTTTTTTGCTCGAATCTCTCTCTAGTTTCCAAACAAGTTGTTGTTTATTAGAGTTTAAGCAGCTCGTTGGGATTGTGTAAAGGTCTTTAACTTTAGCATGAATCTCGGATCAACACACATGTTACTAGAATGTCAATAACATCAAAACTTAGAATATATCAGTCACTCAGATCCTAATGACATTTGCAGGCTAACGATACTTCACCAGGCTACTTTGTTCGGCTTGATAAACCGAGAGAGCTGTAGACGATCTCTATATAGGCAACAAGAGAGGGAAGATGCGTAGGTGGTTGTGCTGTGTTTGCCACGTCGAAGAGCCTTACCCTTCTCCTGAAAATGACCACCTGAGTAGCAGCCCTAAGCACTATAATGATAATAAGAAACCACAGCCACAGGTTGCTGCTGTGAAGCCTGATGCGTTAAAGGAGCCTCCATCTATCGACGTCCCTGCGTTGTCGTTGGACGAGCTGAAAGAAAAGACCGATAACTTTGGATCAAAGGTGTTGATCGGTGAAGGTTCGTACGGAAGAGCCTACTACGCAACTTTGAAAGATGGCAAAGCTGTGGCGGTCAAGAAGCTTGATAACGCGGCTGAGCCTGAATCGAACTTCGAGTTCTTGACGCAAGTCTCGAGGGTCTCGAAGCTGCGGAACGATAACTTTGTTCAGCTGTTTGGTTACTGCGTTGAAGGGAGTGTTCGTATACTCGCGTACGAGTTTGCGACGATGGGATCTTTGCATGATGTTTTGCACGGGAGGAAAGGAGTCCAGGGAGCACAGCCAGGTCCTACTCTTGATTGGATCCAACGTGTTAGAATAGCGGTTGATGCGGCTAAGGGACTTGAGTATTTACATGAGAAGGTTCAACCTGCGGTGATACATAGAGATGTTCGGTCTAGCAATGTGCTTCTCTTTGAAGACTTCAAAGCCAAGATTGCTGATTTTAATCTCTCGAATCAGTCTCCTGATATGGCTGCTCGTCTTCATTCTACTAGAGTTTTGGGAACCTTTGGTTACCATGCACCAGAGTAATGAATGCTTCTAATAACAACAACAACAACAGTTCATTACACTAATTATTGAGGAAGTAAAAGGTTGTTAACTTTTAGAGTTTCGGTGTTGCAGGTATGCGATGACTGGTCAACTGACTCAGAAGAGTGATGTTTATAGTTTCGGTGTAGTGCTTTTGGAGCTCTTGACTGGCAGGAAACCAGTTGATCATACGATGCCACGTGGTCAACAAAGTCTTGTCACTTGGGCCACTCCAAGGCTGAGTGAAGACAAAGTGAAGCAATGTGTTGATCCGAAACTCAAAGGGGAGTATCCTCCTAAAGCTGTTGCAAAGGTAAAGAAAAAAGCTTTCATATTTGTTTATGTTTTCATCTCTAACTTGTGAGAGAACCACTTTTGAAGCTTAATCATGAAATGTTTCTTTCTCCTTGTTTCTTGCGTTTCAGCTTGCCGCTGTTGCAGCCTTGTGTGTGCAATACGAATCAGAGTTTAGGCCCAACATGAGCATTGTGGTGAAAGCTTTACAGCCCTTGTTGAGGTCATCAACACCAGCAGCTGTTCCGTCCCAGGAAACTTGATCCTTCTATGTAATTATGGGAGATTGGTTTCTGTTTCATGTGTTGCCCATACCATGCATATATATTCATACCATACAAATATATTCTTGAGTCTGTTGAGGCTTATCTTTTCTTCTATGTTTATTAAGGTGATAAGTAGTTTGTTTGCGTCTCTTGACAATTGTTGGGTGGAGTCGTTTGATTTGTAATTCTATTTTTTTGTGATTACTTTTGAAGTTTTTTTTTCCTCCTTTTTTCAGCTTTCTCATACAATTCACCATATATTCAATTCAACACTGGTCTGGCAATGTTGGTATTCATCAGATTGCAGAGCACTGAATCACCCAAGACACTTTACTAAGAACCCACTGCCTGACAAAAATATGCTATATATTGTATAACCAAAGAATACAAATATTATTATATCAAAAATACATATATCACTTAACCAAGTTTGCTCAATCTATCTGAAGACAATACAAGCTATAGACATGAGAGGTTCTTCAACGAAGTTAAAATAGACTCTTGAGAGTAGTACTAAGAGTTGGTCTCATCAAAGTTTGCTTCCCTGGATCATGCTAGTATGCCACCCATTTCTAGAATATTCTCGGCCAAAAAGAATCTCCGGAACCAAAAGTCCTGCAGCGCAAGGTGCAAAATGTAGATGATTCTCCATATTAATAACATTCAGGTTTTTGTGAACTAATTCACATTTTCTGCAACCTAGATTGGTTCTAGAGGTTTCTAGATGATGGATGATTAGAGATTGAAAGGCAATCTATATAATGAAGTTGGGTGAGAATTTGTGACCTACTTTCAATAAACTTTTTCATCTGGGAAGAAGAGGCGTTCTGTCGTCTGTGACACCGCGGTGAGTAGCCTGAATAGACACACAGTGACAAAAAAAAAAGACAATAAACATTAGCGTCGACCTAAGCTGGGACAAGTACAAGAACTTTGCAAATTTATTCTTCACCTCTTCATTTGCTCCTGCGGCCATGTTGATGAATGAGTCATTAGCCCTGAAGGAAATAACAGAGAAAGGATAAGAAGTTAATTGGTGTAAATACGGTGAACGTATCTGTTACATGACCTTTCTGCCTATAAAAAGATGTCTCAACAAGATTTGATTCACACTAACCTGTGGGTATCCTGGGCATTGCCTAATTCTAAGCTCCCGTTCTGCTGTTGCTCGTCTTTCACTTTGGCAAGGGGTGAAAAGAACTATACATAAATGAAACAATAAATATAATCCACCGAAAAGAGACTGTTAAGTTAAATTTATTCACCATATATATGTATGGGTTTACCTGGTGCATTGAAATGAAAACAATAGAAATTCCAAGAAGGAAGTTCATGGTTATAACATGTCCAAAGAGTGCTGCAGATGCTATGCCGGTAAATATTGTGGCAACTGTGGATGAATATTTCTTCAAAATTGTATCTGAGAGCATCAAAGATATGTTAAAACAAATACCCTTGAGAATGTATAACAAAACCCACAATCTCCAGATATGTTAGAAAAGCGTACACAACCAAGCAAAGGAAACTATTAAATAAAATTAAATGAATCTAACAAAACCTAGTCCCAGCATTACCTGCATACTTGAAGAAAAAGGAGGATAAAATCCCTTGAGCTGCGTTGTTCATTATTAGAAACAGGGTTGCCCTAGAATGTCCTTGTAGGATGTCAAAGCTTTCAGGACCTGTCAGTGATAAAATTTCTCAGTAATGCATCGTCAAGTGTTCATGATTATCTCATAGCTGTTATGGTGCTTAAAAAGGATTATTTTCTTCCACGCCACTTTTAAAACAAATGCACATACCTTTGTATATAACAGTTGCTAGTATTCCAAGAAAGTTGAATATCGCACCATATCCATAAAGAAATAAGTTCTGCAACAGAAAAATAAATGTACAATGAGATGATACAAGAAAAACATAAACGATGAATAAGACAACACATGTAGAAGAATATGATCCTAGAATCTGGCATGGCTAAGAACTGAGCTATGTAAACTATATGAGGAACTTTTGCCATAACTAGATCAGAAAACAGAACACAAAGTTCAACAAGGTTCTTGGCTTCTAAAGTGATGTAGCAAGATACATGAAAAAACTGCTAGTTCCATTCCATCGACAAATACACAGCACATCACTTCCAAAACATAACAAGTAACCGAACATAAAAGGTTCCATCTAGAATAGATTGGTTTACTGGAGTCCCTATAGAGTAATGAACTATAGAATTAACTTCTCCCCAGACCCTTCACTACAAGCATATCAATACCTGATGCAGGATGTAAAAAATGCATGAGAACTATCTAACCTGAAGATAAATGCTTGTGTCATACTGACTCTTCAGTGCATACTCGTTGAAGACAGATGCCATCGATGGGACAGTGACCTGCATGTGAATTTTAAAATTAGACACTAGCATCATTATTAACTATAACTATTCCTTAATGCATCAACAGCAAAGCATGAGAGTGTAAATTATGTGCACTTGACCACTCTATACCTTCAACTTATTAATACAAGCACGAGATGAAGAAACTTACAAAGATAACAGTACAGATGTATGCACCCGTAGCAAGAGGAATTCCAATGGCAGTAGCACCTTCAGGAAGAGAACGCAGTTGATTTACACTAATCCCTATCAGCAACAGAGCAAGTGCTTCCCACTACCAAAATTAAAGATAAGCAGGATTTGAGCAGTATGATTATCAAAGACATACAAAATCCAATCGAGAGTAACAGGTAACTATGAACGGAAGGCTACACACAATCTTCCACTACAATAATAATGTCTGATACTGAAAACCAGTCATACGCATACAACAAATAAGATAACTGAACCTCACCTGAATGACGGAAAACCGCCTCTTCATTACCATCTTCAACAGAAGAGCAATGACCAGAACCTTTAGATTGCTAAGCATCTTCACAGTGGCGGGATTGAAATATAGCTGGAACAGTAGACACTTTCAGTACTGTGTGAAATTTAAATACATGAACAAAAGAAAGATAAAAAACCAAATAGTATCAGCCTAGAGGACAGATAAAATAAAACCCTATGCAATGCCCAATGTAAGAACAATGTTATTCTCATAAAGCCAAAACCTCAGACAATAGACCTACGTATGCCAAAACTAGAAAAGAACAAGTGGCTCCACCTGCATTGTGAACTTGAGGTAGTTATTAATTGCATACAACAGGGCTGGAACCGCAAGAAGCACATTATTTCGAGCTGCCTGCAAAATAGACTTGCGTAAATGCGATCTGCCTTATAAATAATCAACCAATTGAACTTAGAAGTTTGATGTCATTAGACTATATCTTCAGTAACATCCACATTTCAAAATCTAACAGAACCTAATGAACTGTAAAAGGAAGATGATACCAAGCGATTAGGTAACAAAAGGCCAAGCAGCTATGAGAATCAGCCGAAGATAAAAAGTCTGATACAGAAGCTATGTAATGGATTAAGACTTGGTTGTCAAAGAAGAAGTACCTGGACAAATGTTGAAATAGACAGAAGAGGCTTCTCTCCAACTTTTTGGTGCTTGGCCTACAATTTGAACATAAACAACTCAAGTTTCAACGAACCGTCCACAGAAACGCGAGACACTCAAGAGAAGAGTAGTAATTTGGAAGTTAAGAAACCAACTTTGTGAACAGAATGTAGTGGAATCTTTTTCACATTCGTATGACCGGTTAAACAACATCAAAACTTGCAAAAAAAACTAGCCAGAGTTGAATGAACTTCTATTACTTTTCATCTTCTAATACAGACACAGCTGGTTCTAGATACTAGAGTGTAGTAGACGTTTAAGTCAATTCAGAAACAAACCTGGATCAAAAGCATAACAATCGCAAAAAAAACTTTTGCAATCTCTGTCAAAAAGTTGACACTAATAGGACTGAAGTTGAACTTCCCATCCACCTTCGACATGTACACCAAGATAGGCTGAGGAAAAAAAAGGAAAAGTATTCAACTTTTCAAGTGATTCAAACAGCATTCATATCAAAATAAGGCTGCTCTAATCTAATCTAAAGCGAGATGGTTCACCTGTAGACCGACAAGCATGCAATCACCAACAACCAAAAGGACATTGAGGACTCGTTGCTTTGAGGTAACCCTAATCTTGTGATCATCATAAGCCCTCGAAACCGACAGCTTCGAACGACATACGCTGCACTCAACCATCCCTTAGAGATTGAGCCAACCTGATTTTATTATAAAAAAAAAACAGAAACTGGAATCAATGAATCATAACAAGATGCAAACTTTAAGTGGAATTTTGAGCAAAAGGTATCAATCGATTGATCAGATCTCTATAAAAAATCAAAACTTTGGATCAAATCAGCCATCATCAGACTTAACGAAATGTTTCGTGACGAGATCGAGCAGAACGAACCTCAATTGACCTTAACGAAATCAGAGGGAAAATCACTGATCCTCTACTCTCTCTATCTCGCTGTGAATTGTGGGATCGAACAAGATCTAGAACTCTCTGAGTGCTTCAGTACCGGAAAAAAAAAAAAGAGAATCGAGGAAGATTGAATCAGTGGGTCCGTTGTTCGCAAGTGCTCTCTCTCTCTCTCTCTCTCTTTGTTGCTTAGAGACCTTTCTGCTTTGATTTCACAACAACCTTTTCATTTCTATTTAAACACAGGGAATAAAAAAGAGATTAGCTAACACCTTTGATTAATGGCCCCTGTATTAAATCCCTTAATAAAAAATTAGTTTTTAGAAGATTTTTTATTGGTACAAGATTTTTATAAATGTGTCTAATTTATTTATTTTGAAAAAAAAATTCTACAAGGAAAGCTATCTAAAATGTGTGATTAATTTTTAGTATTTATTTCCTTATTTGTCTATTTATTTTAACAAAAATACAGTATCATCCCCTAGACATTATTTGCGAAGTGATTTGCCACATTTCTTCTCTACAATCGTTTTCACAAAAAAAATTGTGACGTGGCTATTAAGATTGATGACATGTCATATCGTTAAATATGACATGGACAATTACATTTAATGCTGATATATATTTTTGGAAATCTTTTTAGAATATGGTAATAACTCATATATTACATTTAATATTGATTTATATTTTTGGTAAATTTTGTACAATATGGTAATAACTCATAAATCATCACTAAAATAAATATATTCAAATATGACATTTTGAATTTCGAAATATTATATAATTTTATTTATAATTATAAAATTTTTATTATCTAAAATTTTCTAAATTTTCTGAATTTAAAAAAAAAAAAATCGTAACATCATTAGTTTCTTTTAGATATCTACAAATTATATACATATTATTTAGTTTTAATTTTTGATAACTATACAATTTTATATGATTTTTAGTAATTTTGTACAAGTTGATTTAATACATTTAACCAAATGAAATAAATAAAATTTTATCTAAGATTTTAACTTTATATATATACATATATATTCTTAAATATAAATTTAAAAAAAAATCTATTAATTTTATGCTTAATCAATGATATTTATATTAATTATTGGTCAAAATAATAAAATATAATATTAATAAATTCCATTTTAAAATATAAAATTTAACTTTTTAAAAATTCATCACTACACATGGTGCAGGAAAACACATATATTAATAATTGTGACATGACTACTAAAATTGATGACATGTCTTATATATTAATATGACATGGAAAATTATATTTAATGTTATATTATATTTTTGGTAAATTTTTTAAAATATGGTAATAACTCATATATTACATTTATTGTCGATTTATATTTTGGATTTTTTTTAAAATATGGTAATAATTCATAAATCATCATTAAAACAAATATATTCAATTATGGCATTTCAAATTTCGAAATATCATTTAAATTAAAAATATTTCAAAAATATATACATATTTTTGGAAATTATAAAAATTAAATCATAAAATCAAATTAAATCGTAAAATCATTAGTTCGTTATATTTATCTACAAATTTTATAAATATTGCTTAATTTTAATTTTTGACAATTGTGCAATTTTACATATTTATTTAATATATTTAATTAAACTATATAGATAGAAAAATCTACCTAAGATTATAATTTTAAATATATACATGCACATTCTTAAATATAATTCAAAATAAACAAAATTGTTTTTATCTTAATTTTAATGTTCAGTTAAATCAAATTTATATGAAAATATTGATAAGAAAAAAGAAAATTTATAATATTAATAAAAAAATTAATATAATTTATATTTATCTATTAAAAAATATTTTAAAATTCTTTTACTGCACATGGTGCAGGAAAACACCTAGTTGTATGTGAAAGTAAAAGAAATTGAATTGCAATGTTAATGACAGCACATTTTTAGAAAAAAATCTTAGCAACAATGCTTACATTGGTTTGGTTGTTTATAATGATCACATCTTCTTTTATTATTATGATTTTTTTTTCAGATACCTTTAAACATTATATGAAAAGTGATTTTTTAAAACATTACTTATGTGTCATCACAATATTTTTTCTAAAAAAAATTACATGGCTTAGTAAAAAATGTGAGATGGCTTTTTCTTATTGACATGTACAATTTAATAATGAGAAATTGTCAAAACTACTATATTCTTAATACTATTTTTCTTGTTTACCTTAACCATATTTATTATAATTTTTAAAGAAGTAAATAGACACTTGTAGTTATAACTTTATGATTAATTAATCTAAACTTATTGTTAGAATTGAGGGATGGAGTTTTGGAATATGAGATTTAGGATTTTAATAAATATAAATAAATACCTAATTTTTTTAAAGAATTTTCGAATTTCTAAAATAAAATTTGCAAAAAAAAATCGAAAAATTAGAATACACATGCTTACCTTAGGAACAGGTTCATGAATATGCTTACCAGTACTACAGCAAGTTTCACCATTGTTTTTCTCTGACATCAAACACTTCAGGTTGGCATTGATAGCTACTTTTGCTTTCAGCTATTCTTTTGTATTGTTTGCTCAGTATGCAAAGACACACGATGTGCAAATGCTCTTCTTATTTAGCAAGTGCCGAAACTACCAACCTGCTGATAATGCTCTGATCTGGGCATAAGTAAATGAAACATTGATTTTGACCTACAAAAATTTTAGAGGTTTTTTACATAGGTATTGATCCCCAAACAAAAAAAAATTACTAAAATTCTTTAAGCAATATTTCAAGCCTCTAAATTTTCATATACGGCCATGCTGCTGAAGTTGTCGATGATGCAGCAAGAGATTGAGTATACCATCTTGTATCTTCCATTTGGCGAGCTTTAAATTCTTGAATCTCAGTGAAACATCTCATTGACATTTCTTCTTCTTCTGACTTTTGAATCGTGATCATAAACTGAGTGTTCTATATGTGTGTGTTTACTGGTTTTAAGTATCCAGGCGGGAGCTTGTATAGCCGGACACAATCAATGCTTATGTGCCCATGTGTCTAGAAACTAGTCACTGTCATTGAGACGTATGCCAATAAGTTTTCCCTGCTTATATACACATGCATATATCCCAACAAAACATATACTAATGAAATTAAAGTGTAGAAAAAATTCTTGAGGTTTTTAATGCTACTTGGAACTGTGATCTTCTTTGCTGATCATGCCATGCTTTTACATGCTCTTTTTTACATACTCATGCATATATGACTAAACGTTTATTCATTTTTTTTGGGAAGAAACGTTTATTCATTTAAAACCACACAATGGTAGAAAAAGCATCTGTCCACATCAACTGTAACCTGTGTGGCCTACCTTGAGAATTAACTACAAGGCTACAGAAGCAGCAACGTACTTTAGATCTCTTTCACACATTGATGTGCAGCTTTCTTGAACAGAGCTACCTTTTGTATTCATTCATCAAATCAGTAAAGAGGACACAAACAAGAGAAGGGCCGTTAATGGACAGCTAGAGTTTGAAGCTGTTTCAGATTTGATCTGTCTGTGAATGAGTACATTAGTTTCATGTCTTAATGAATTTCTGATAAACCAATAATGTTTATATTCATTACCAGAAAATATAAATTAAAAAAAAAGACATCAGAAGCTGTAGTCTGTTTTAAACACTCTTGTATCTTTGGTCTGTGGTTTTGCCCCACCTCTGTTCTCTGCTTCTTCCCCTTCCTCAATGTCATCACCATCTACCTCAAACGCAGGATGGCTCAAAACGCATTTCAGAAGCTGTGTTCCCCTCAACGCGTTCGTGAGCGGCAAGTGTCCAAGAGGCGTTTCGTCGTTAAGCTCCCACTTGAACTCGTCAGGGAAAGCTCTGTAGTTGTACTGAACCACCTCCGTGTCGAGGAGCTTCATCCACTCGACTTTGATGAAGAATCTCGTGAAGTCTTTCTTGACTTTTAACCAGATTTTGCGCTGCACGCTGTACCCAAACCTCCCGTCGCTGTGTTTGGTCCAGAGGTTGTCGATGGCTTGAAGATCTTGGACGGAGATTGACTTCACCTCGGAGAAGAAGACGTATCCGCGTTTGACCGCGGCTTCTCCGGCTATCTGGATGAGAAGGCGGCGAGTTTCTTCGTCTGCTTTCCTGAAGTCTTGGTTGGTGAGATGGGTCGCTAGGACGTCGAACTCGGTGGAGGTTTCTGCGGTGGTTACTGAGGAGGCGTTTGTTGCGAGAGCGGCGGAGACGACGGAGGAGGAGGAGGAGGAGGAAGAGGAAGAGGAGATGAGTGATGAGAATGTGGCAGTGGAAGTAGTGGGGTGTTTGAAGGAGATAGAAGATGGTGCGAAGTGAGATTGGGAATGGAGATTGAGACGGTGGTAAGAAGAGGAGTGGTGGTGATGATGCTGGAGAGAGTTTGTGGTGGCCATTGATGGAGGAAGAGAGAGAGAGGTCACGTCAGGAAGGTAGAGAGTAAAGGTGGAGAGTTTAAAGAAGAGTGAGAGAGATAAGGTGTGGAAAATCAGGAAAGACTAGGCGGGGTCGATTCTCATTGGTCACTTTTGGGTCAGGTTTGATTCTCTTTTTCTAGTACTTTCATTTGCATTTTTTAATTTATTTGCGAGAAAACAGATTATATAACAATTTTTGTTTTTTTTTCTTCCTACTAATTTCTAAAGTATTTTTTGAATGATAGATTTGATGTCTACGTCACATTTCTCTCGTTTTTTTTGTTATTGAATGAAAAGTTTTATAATGGGATAATTTGCTTAAAAACCAAAGAAACTTATGAAATTAGGTATATACCAAAACAGTAAAACTTTAGGATGTATAGTATTTTTAATTGATGCTAAATGACTATCATATCCTTTTTAAGCTATTTTATTTTAATCTTAGATTTCTAGGTGTTCAGTAAGAAGATTTGAAAGATATTTTATAGATTTAGTTAAGATTTGGTTAGATCTTTTTTGGAGAGAGGGAGAGAAACCATGTAAAGAATCAGTGAAACTTTTTGATATCTCTTACTCAGTTTACTATCGATTTAACCGGCTAACATCTTCGTTCACCTAAAACAATAACGTTTAAAGTTTCTACTTAGCTAGATACTTTCTGAATTAACCGAGTGTTATAACTGTTGATCGGCCAATTTGATTGTTTCTATATTACAGGTACATAGTTTAATAAACGTTTAATATAAACAAAAAAATCCAGTACCCTGAATACTAATCCCTAATCAAAAATACTAAACCCTAAACCCAATAGAAAGCCCGGAACCCAAACCCTAGTCACTAAAACCTAGACCCAATAGTAACCCGGAACTCAAACCCTAGTCGCTAAACCTTAAACCATAAATCCAAAATACTAAACCCTAAACTCAATAGGAACCCCCGAACCTAAACCCTAATGTCTAATCTTTGAACCCAAACCCTAATGTCTAAGCCAAAAAAGTAAAGTGGATAACTTATACCAACACACTTATTCCAAACCCTACCCCTACACCTCCACGAAAGTGTAAACAAATATTCTAGAAAGCTGATTTCTTATACATTTATGTATCTTATTAACCGGATAACTTGTCCTTTCACCCTAAACGATAATGTATTAAATTTCATCTTAGCCGGATATTGTTGGTATTATCCGTCGGTAGTAAATATTGACCGGTCAAAGAGTTTGACTCCATATTGCGGATACATAAATTTGTTGATCACGACAAATTGTTAGACAGCTAATTTTATATATACACTTTTAAAAAATCAGTTACGTGAGATTAAATCCGATTCTTATAATGTCAAATTGTTATATAGTCAATATAATATTTACACGGTTAACGAGCAAGAAGATTTTATATGTTATAACCGGATAAAATAGACATAGCTCAGCTAAAAATAAATTTACTTCGCACTAAGAAAGGTTAGACGTCTAAATCACTTGGACATCTAACATAATATATACACGGTTACAAGCTGAGTTATTCGGGATAAAAATTGATTTGCTGTATTGTCAAGTTATTAGACAGTTACCGAAGACGCAAGGGCAGAAGAAAGTGACCAGTGACACAGAGACGGAGAGCTTCATCGGAGACGTAGTGGCGGTGAGCTTCATTGGAGACACATCAGCAGAGAGCTCAAGAGTTGAGTATTTTTCTGATAACGCATGCTTTGTGGTACGGTGTTACGCAAATCCATAAGTTTCTTCATCGGCAGCGAGAATTCTCTCCAGATCCAATGGAGGTGGTTGAATAGCCTCTGATTTCATCGTTTCCGGTAAATCCAACGGTGGTGACTGAACAACTGATCTATAAATTAAATATGAAATTTGGGAGAGAGTCACGAAAGAAAGATGTTGAAATGAGAAATGAAGTTTCGAAATTGAAACTCTATCTACATAAAGTAAAAGAGACTGTGTTTGCTTTCTGACAACAATATATTTGAGAAGATTTTATGACAGCTTGCAAAATCAAATCCACGTAAAATCTTTGTCTAAGATTTGAGCTATCAAGATTGTCAGTTGGAAAGAAGTAAGGATAGGGGCTTTTACGTATTATTAAAAATACACAGTGTGTGAATGCATGAGATTGGTATTTTGCTAAATACGCTATAATCCTTTGGTAGGGATCCTAATTTCCCTTTTATAATCTCATAAATATAAGTGGAGTGTTATTGATCTATGTATTTTTATGGATTTTAGAAATTTAAAACAAATTTCTGAATCCTATTATTTAAAATTTTAATTCAGATTATGTTTTTGATTATACAAATTTATTAATATAATATTTTTTAAAAAGTTATGGATTTGTAAAAATATTTTTGCTAAAAATATAAATGCTCAAATATAGTGTTTCTTACAATTTACAAATATTAACTAAAATTTTGTCATCAATAATTATTCAAATTTTAAATCTATATAAGATTATAAATTAAGTAAATAAATAAACAACACTCTTTTACTGGACAAAAAGTTACCATATTTGACCCCAAAAAGGTTACCAATTACAAATAAACAGTCATTACAGTACATGAGTACATGACATATGATGGTTGGAAGTTATATTCCACGTCAGAGTTTGTAACCACGGATAGCGGTAAGACTTAACGGGCCTGATATAAAGTAACAGCTTATTGGATATAGTAAGGCCCATTATCTTATCGAGTTGAGAGTTTTCGCCGCCGTTTAGAGGTGCCTTTATGCTGGAGAAAGAGAGATGTACACTGGCGCCATCTTTGAAGAGCAGCCGATGCTTCGAGACTTCTTCTTCTTCTATATACTGATCCATCGAGACGCGAGAGAAATTCTACTGAATATACAGAGAGAGAGAGGAAACTAATCCGTAGTTTTTAAATCAATTAGATCGAGATTGTTTAACTGCAGTTTTGAGAGAGAGGTTTTGGGGTTTTGGCGGTGGTGATTCCATTGAGGATCGGAGGAGGAAGGGTTTTCGATTGAGTTCACGGCAGAGCAATGGGTCGGAGTTCGAAGAAGAAGAAGAAACGTGGAGGAGGTCATAGCGGAAGAAGAGGTCAGCTGAAGGATCATGGATCTAACGATGATGAAGACAACGAGCTTCTCTCTGAGGAGATCACTGCTCTGTAAAAGTTCATTTCTTTTCCGTTTCGTCTGAAATTGAGATTCATCAAGGGCAATGTGATAAATTGATTATTTTTTTCAGCTCTGCGATATTTCAAGAGGACTGCAAAGTTATCTCTTCTTCTACTAGTTCAAGTTCGCCTCCTCAGATAGTTATTAAACTCAGGTTTTGCATCCAAGTGTTTTTTACGTGCTGTGATGTTTCTTCTGGTGTGTGTGTGTGTGCTAATTCCATTGTAATTCGAGCAGGCCTTACTCGAAAGATATGGGGTATGAGGACACTGACATCTCCGCCACGCTTTTAGTTAGGTGAGTGTGTGTCTTCTCTCTCAATCTTGTGGCATAGTTAAGTTGTTTGTTCTGACTGAATTTTCCTTGTAGATGCTTGCCGGGGTATCCTTACAAGTCCCCCAAGCTGCAGATTACTCCAGAACAAGGGTTGACAACAGCTGATGCGGAGAAGCTTCTGTCTCTTCTTCAGGACCAGGTTTGTGATTGGTGAAAACTTCAAGACATTTTTCTTTATTATGAATATTCATAGCAGTTTAGATTTGGATTATGAAAAGTCTATGAGCAATGATTTTCATACTCTATGGTAGTCAGGAAGTGCTCTGAGGTTGACATAAGATACTCATAAAAATTATACTTTATATGTAGGCGAACTCCAATGCTCGTGAAGGTCGGGTTATGATATTCAACTTGGTGGAAGCTGCTCAAGAGTTTCTATCCGAAATAATTCCTGATAGTCTTGATGTGGAAACTGTAAGTATATTCACCCAAGTTACTGTTTATGCCATGGTAACTGATTCAGTGTATCATTGTTAATGGGGTTCTACTGGTAGTGCAGAAGAACATTTATGTGTTTGCATTGGTCGTTCTTGTAAATTTATTGTGACTATTTCTTCTGAAGGTTCCAAGCTTGACTACACATCCAGGCGCTCAGTTCATTGAGGAAGCTGTGCTTCCAAACAAAGCAAAACCTTCTTCTGTTGGACCTTTTGTATATGGTTTTATAGACCTGTTTAGTGGATTGGAAGATTCAAGGAATTGGAGTTTGAATCTTGATGAAAATAGAGGAGTCGTTTCTACATTACAACCACACCCACTAGAAACTTCAAGAGTTTTGCATGAGAAGCCCGACAAGAGTCTGAAGCGATCTGAGGACCAGGCTAAAGAAGAAGTTGCATTGCCCTCTCCTATTGCGAAACCAACTACTCTTCAAGGAGATGATGTTGATGATACAAGCACTTCGTCTTTTGACTCAAGTAACTCTACTGAAGATGGATTTTTCCAAAATCAGAAGAAGGTGAGAGGAGGTCTATCTGTTTCATCTTAATCCCTTGATTCTTAGAAAATGATCAGCAAGTGGTCTTTTACATATGATACACTACTTTAGAATAGTCTAATGGAAGTTTTTTTTGTTTTTTTTCTTTTCAGAAATCGTTTTTCAGATCAAACCGACAAGATGATACAACTGAAGATGACAACAATCAATCCGAAAGTGAGTCGGCGTCATGGTCTTCTGCTTCCTCAACTCAAGATCAAGTGGCTCAAATTAGCAAGCAAGATCTATTAATGGTAATGTGTTTTTTCTCTACATAATTAGATATTAATGTATCTCTGGTCTAAGCGTCTTCTTATTTTATTACAGGTCCATCTACTTCGAGTTGCTTGCTCTTCCAAAGGGCCTTTGGCTGAGGCGTTGCCTCAGATAACCGATGAACTGCATCAGCTTGGTGTAAGTCTGTTACATTATTTTCAACTTTCAGTTATCAGTTTTCAATATTGGTTTCATTTTGTTAGGAAAATCTCTTTCTTTTTCCCTCACTCCTGGTAAATGGTTATAGTTCTCTTAAACAACATCAGATATTGTCTGAAGGGGTGTTAGATTTAGCTGCCAAGCCATCTCCAGACTTCAATAGAACTTTTGAAGATGTATTCAATCAAAACATGGTGCGTATCCTTTGGCACACTTAGTGGTTACTATTTATCTCTTTGAATGTCAAATAAGCATCCGTTCGATGTTATCTTTTAGGCTTCAACCCGAGTTCCTCAGTTTTGGGAGCAACCTTCTGATTCTGGCAAGGCAAGTGCGTCACTTCCAAGTTCGCGGTATCTTAATGATTTTGAAGAGTTGAAACCCCTTGGTATACTCTCCATTGTGCTTTTCTTTCTCCTTTTAGTTTCAAATGGGATACATGTTTGAGAGATTATGTGAACTTGATCAAATTCGATATCATCTTTGCACAAGGACTTATTAAGTAATGTCACATTTGGAGAGTTTTATTTGTTCTCTAGTTTTGTAGGTATTTTCCTTCTTTCTCTATGCTAAAATATTTTGTTGGCAGGTCAAGGTGGGTTCGGTACCGTAGTGTTGTGCAAAAATAAATTGGATGGAAGACAATATGCAGTAAAGAAAATTCGACTGAAGGACAAAGAGATACCTGCCGACAACCGGATAGTTCGGTAAGGGACGAAATCGTTCATAGTGAATGCATTTGCTTTTCAGAGGAAGAAATATTTACATAAAGCGATTTGAAGGTCTATGTACCATCTTGGTGATTTCTGTGTTAACATTAGCTAAATATTGTGCCCTATGGCAAAGGCTTCCTGGAAATTTTCTATACTCTTTTAGCAATTGCAGGAGATATGCGAATTAACATGTTCTTCATCAGAATATCTCTCTACTGCAAAATGATTGCAACTATATATGCTGCAAGCTTTGTTTGCTTGCCAATATATATGCTGCAAACCAGGCTTTATGGCATTGGCTTTGAAACTCTACTATAGGATGTTATTGACGTTATATCTGTTGAGCATTTTACACTTTGATTAGATGGTTTATAGTATGATGCTAAATTTGTTTTGTATCTGCTTGTTGTGAGGTACTCAGAGAAGTAGCAACACTTTCCCGCTTGCAGCATCAGCATGTTGTACGTTACTATCAGGTAAACTCATCCTTATTTTCTACTTATCAAGGACTACACTCAGTTAGATTTGCGCATATTGGACATCAGCCATGTGTACCTACGCGGTACATATTGTTATTTTATTTCTATGTCTTTATTTCACCACAAGGTTCATTGTTTGAGCATTTGTGTTATGGAATTTCTACTGCTGTCATAGTGATATGTCCATTGCCTATGTTATGTTTGATAATGATTCTACATTTCATGGAAATAGGCCTGGTTCGAATCAGGGGTTGCTGATCCTTATGCTGGCGCAAATTGGGGATCAAAAACTGTAGGGAGTTCAATGTTCAGCTACTCAGGTGCGGTCTCAACTGAAATTCCTGAGCAGGACAATAAGCTTGAGTCTACTTATCTATATATTCAAATGGAGTTTTGTCCCAGGTAAATGGTTTAAGATATCAATATAAACTCTTATGGTTTCACCCCATCCGTATCCTATTTCTAAGTTTCTTATTGTCTATACCTACTCAGTTACATATTTATTAAAAAATGTATAATATTTCTGTGAAATCAGTTTGCCGATCAGTATATTTATCAATGTTATTATTTTCTGTAGTCTAAAAGTTTGTTCCGAGTTTGGATATTATCTTCTTACTTTTCTTGTTTCATATTTACGTTCAAGGACTCTCCGGCAGGTTTTTGAATCATATAACCACTTCGACAAAGATTTTGCATGGCATTTAATTCGCCAAATTGTGGAAGGCTTAGCTCATATCCATGGACAAGGAATAATTCATCGAGATTTTACACCTAACAACATTTTCTTTGACGCCCGGAATGATGTCAAGATCGGGGATTTTGGTCTTGGTATACTTCCTTGCTTAATGATTTTCTTTGCTTTAATTTTGTTTTTGTATGTTTGTGGTCACTTGCGTCTCTGTGTTAGGTTTTAGCTCTCAGTATAACGAAAGCATATTCCCTGCCATGATAGTTTTTTTTTGAGTGTTCTATCATCTTAAGTGGTGAGCATATTAGACTTGTGAATCTTACCAACTATATTGTTCAAGTCTTGGATTAACGAATCAACTTAGTCATCTCATTTTATATTGGGCTTATTAGACTGTCATATGGAAAACATAAATAATACCTGCACTTTTAACCTTGTCAGCAAAGTTCTTGAAGCTCGAACAGTTAGATCAAGATGGGGGCTTTTCTACGGATGTGGCTGGAAGCGGAGTTGATAGTACTGGTCAAGCCGGTACTTACTTTTACACAGCACCTGAAATTGAGCAAAGTTGGCCTAAGATTGATGAAAAGGTTAGTAGATGTTGGTGTTTTAGATGACTTTCATTCAAGAAATGAATATGTTTTTTTCTTTTGCTTCTCAGTATTCCTTAGTTGTTTCTAAATGATGTTTTCGAATTACAGGCTGACATGTATAGCTTAGGGGTTGTGTTTTTCGAACTTTGGCACCCTTTTGGAACCGCCATGGAAAGGCATGTTACTTTAACTAATTTAAAGCTGAAAGGAGAACTACCTCTCAAATGGGTAAATGAGTTTCCGGAACAGGCTTCTCTACTGCGACGTTTGCTGTCTCCAAGTCCATCTAATCGCCCCTCTGCTACAGAACTTCTTCGGCATGACTTTCCTCCCAGAATGGAATCCGAGTTACTGGACAGTGAGTTCTCTACTGCCACCAGTTTATATGTTACTTTTCTATTACACTATTGGCTTGATCTTCTTAGATCTAGTCAATGTTAGTAGTGTGTGTGTGTGTGTGTGCTGTTTTTTTTATGACCTCAAAGTGGTATCCTTTACTTTGACTTCTTTTGGATAGGCATCAACATCAAGTAATCCTTTCTTTCTTGAATTTCAGATATCCTAAGAATAATGCAAACTTCTGAAGATTCAAATGTTTATGATAGAGTAGTAAATGTGATATTTGATGAAGAAGTATTGGAGACGAAGTGCCATCAGTCTAGTGGATCGAGAGTCTGTGCAGATGATAGTTATGTTCAATACACTGAGGTGGATACCGAGCTTCGTGATTATGTTGTTGAAATCACAAAGGAAGTCTTTAGGCAGCATTGTGCGAAACATCTAGAGGTCATCCCAATGCGTTTGCTTAGTGATTGTCCCCAATATAGCAGGTATACTTCTTACTTACTACTTTCCATTATTTGTCACCCAAATTAGATTTTTGATCAACTTTTTTTTACCTCTGAAAGGAAAACTGTAAAACTTTTGAGCAACGGAGGAGATATGCTTGAATTATGCTATGAGCTACGACTGCCTTTTGTACATTGGATTAGCGCAAATCAGGTCCAGTTTTGTTCTTTATATGGTTCTAGTGTTGCTTGTGTGTTTTTTCTTATAAGATTTAAGTGCTCAGCATGATCCCAAATTGTAAAGATGTTTAAATCTTGAATGCTAGTTTACAAGAGACTTTGTTTTTGCTAATACACGTACTGACATACTTCAATTTTGGAATGCAGAAATCCTCATTCAAGCGATATGAGATATCTCATGTCTACAGGAGAGCAATTGGCCACTCTCCACCAAATCCTTGTCTTCAGGTATTGTGCTCGGTCACTACTTTTCCCATTTTACCCTTTTTAGTTTCTCTGTGATAAGGAGCATGTGTTTACAAATGTTTTGGATGTTTGATTGTTAATAGGCGGACTTTGACATTGTTGGAGGTACAACATCTCTGACAGAGGCAGAAATTCTCAAGGTTCGAAGTTCTTTATCAAACATTAAAAATATAGATAGCTTCAGTCTCCATTTTAATCTACCAACTTTTCAGGTGATAGTGGACATCACAACCCACATCTTTCATCGTGGATCTTGTGATATTCATTTGAATCATGGAGATTTGCTGGATGCAATTTGGTCCTGGGCAGGGATTAAGGCAGAGCATAGGCGAAAGGTTGCAGAGGTATGGTTATTGTTAGTTCAAGGATAAGGCTCATTGTTTCATTGGCTTTTTGTCAGTGTCCTAACCATTTCTTTTCCTGTTCTGAAGCTTCTTTCCATGATGGGATCCTTACGTCCTCAGTCATCTGAGAGGAAGCTAAAATGGGTTTTCATAAGGCGTCAACTTCTGCAGGTTTGATAATCATATCACAAATCAAAATTGTAGTTTTATGTGTCTTACTTACTCGAAATTTCCTGCTTCCCAGGAGTTGAAGTTACCTGAAGCTGTTGTCAATAGGCTTCAGACTGTTGCTTCAAGGTTTTGTGGAGCTGCAGATCAAGCACTTCCTCGTTTAAGGGGAGCTCTGCGTGCTGGTACGATCTAACCTCCGTCTTCCGCTAAAATTGTGTACCTGATTATATTATTGGGTTCACTTTGCTGCAGATAGGCCTACACGCAAGGCACTTGATGAGTTGTCAAACCTCTTGACCTACTTGAGAGTCTGGAGAATAGAAGATCATGTTCATATCGATCCTCTGATGCCACCAACCGAAAGTTATCACCGGAATTTGTTCTTTCAGGTACAAGAGAATGTAGCTTTTGGATGTTTGTCTAATATTTATAAAAGCAAACCTCTGTTTCTCAGTATCAGAGTTTAGTGAAGACGTTTGCAACTTGGTAAATACGATTTAATATCCTTCTAAGTGCTGCTAACTCACAAAATAATACAATGCTTTCCCAGGTTTTCTTAACTAAAGAAAATAGCACTGGGACATCTAATGATGGCGTTTTACTTGCTGTTGGTGGTCGTTATGATTATTTGGTTCATCAAGTGTGTGATCGTGAATATGTAAGTTCCCAAGTACTTTTATCTTACACGAAGAGAAGTTAGGATACCTAGCATTGATTATGGTTACTAATTCAAATAAGAGATACTTAAGGTTTTTGAACAAAAAGACCTATACTTTTGGCATGGTATCATTATGAAATGATAAAACAATGTTTGTTTTTGTTCTCTGTTACTGCACCCAGAAAATGAATCTCCCTGGTGCTGTTGGCGTCAGTCTTGCGCTGGAGACAATATTTCAGCATCTTCCTATTGATCTAAGGCCTGTTAGGTGCGTTGTTACTTTCTTCATCTCTTTTCATGATCTAAATTGGAAGAACCTAACTCATCCATAATATGTATTGGGCTGCAGAAATGAAGTCAACACCAGTGTGCTTGTTTGTTCAAGAGGAGGTGGCGGTTTACTTGTCCAGCGCATGGAACTAGTTGCCGAACTATGGGAAAAAAGTATAAAGGTAAAAAAAGCTTGCATGTTTTTTCTTCTTTCTTTTCATTTGTTTGGTCGATCTCTAATAACTCGAGTGTATATATATATTTTGGCAGGCTGAGTTTGTTCCAACACCTGATCCAAGTCTTACCGAGCAGTATGAATATGCAAACGAACATGAAATCAAATGTCTAGTGATTATCACAGAGCCTGGAGTGACTCAAAATCAAATTGAGTTTGTAAAGGTAAGAAAAAATACTAGATATGATTAAGCCTTTGCTATATTGTCGACTTAGAGAAACTTACTCTTGACATTTACCTTTTGCAGGTTCGGCACCTTGAGTTGAAGAAGGAAAAAGTGGTACAAAGAGAAGAACTTGTTAGATTCCTGCTGGCTGCAATGGCTGTTCAGTTTAGAAACCCCTCCGTCTGGAGCTAAAGAGAGTAAAGAAAGATCTAACTTTTGTTTTTCACTTCTACATGGTGAAAATTTGTTTACACTCTGATATCAGTTTTTGATTCACCATGTTACGTGCGTCTATATATATTGGGTTGGTGTTGGTTGGCTGGTATTATTCTCTTGCAGAATCTTTAAAGTAGTAAATATTCAGATATATGTAACATATCTTTACAATACGCCAAACGTAAGTTGGTATAGACATCAAAAATAAAATGTATAACCATATGCTTGCTACATATTACAATGTAATACCTACATATTATAACAAACTCAGAAGAGATGTTTGAAGGTCGACAAAGTGTGACAATTTTGACTCTTAATCACTTTCGCCTTAAAAACTGATTAAGAGTCAAAATTGTTTGTCACTAATAATGACAAAAATTGAAAACTGAAGAGAGACTGTAAATTTGTTATCTTAATTAACAATATATCCTAAAGAAAAACTGAGAAGCTAAAATATACATGTCACATTTCTATTGAATTAGTTTTTTCTGTTTAAAATTTGTTTAGATATAATAAGGTTAGTATTTTATTTCATTAGGTACTCTACAAAAGTATCTTAACGTTAATCAAGCTCTTACAAACTAAATCCGTCTACATTTTAAGGTTTTTGGATAGAGCTGCCAATTACAAGAATTTTGTACTAGTTTGTTTTGTCATGATCGACACCCAATTATCTTTTGAGACCGTTATTCAATCTCAAAAATAAGCTTCAGGAGTATTGGTTTCCTCTTGATTGCAGTTTTTGATCATTCACCACATCTTATATAAATTGGTGTCGGTTAGTTGAATTATTCTCTTGCAAAATCTGTAAAGTAAGAAAATTTTCAGACATAGATCTAAGTTTGTAGTGACTCTTGTAATTCTACAATACTTCTAAGAATTCATAAGTATCCAATTTATAATTAACGCAAGATAAATACCAATTCCTAGCTATGATATAGGTAACATATCATTTACAAATTGATGACAAATACCAAGCTTAAGTTTTTTTCTATACCCCTAAAAGTATAAGAAAATTGATCAAATATGAAAAAATTATATTAACCCCATAGCTCGAATTAAAAATTAGAGTGAATAAACTTATGAAACTAATATCCAGATGTCTTCTGATAATTTTGGATAGTTCATATAATTTTGGATAATTTGCAAGAAAGTAAAAAAAATAGGTTAGCAAAGATTTCTAGAAAAAACTAACTGATTGTATTTATCAGGTAGGGGTTAAACTATTTTTCGGAAATGAATTTTAGCTAGTTTGGCAAAAAAGCATGTTCTTGCAAAATGAACTTTTTATGTACATAGAAGTTGACAAAATGGATAATGCCACAGATGGAAATGTTAATTTTCATGTCACTTTCTTTGGCTAAACACATTCTTTCTCTCTCTCAACGTCTATACTGGTTATCCACTATGCTTTTGTTGAGCTATTCATGACCATGCGCATAGACGTCCATAGGAAACATCAGGGTTTGTTGCATGTGGAGTCTTATATAAAAGGTGTCAAATAATGATCAAAGATAAATTGAGGCAATCGTAAGGTGCTGGCAATATCATGATCCATCATGCTATAGGCAAGATGAGTAACAATGTAAGTCAGATTCCACAAGTTCTAATACACAAATCTTACACATATCTCGAGATTTTGATTACACATATCTTCAAATCGAGATATCATGAACAATTGCTTAGTTACAGAGAACTTAAAAGGTTGATTTGACTATGAAAGAAGTAGACTAATTACAGAGCTTGAGAGTGGAGATTTTTTTTGTTATATTTTAACAATTGTAATAATTTTATGTCTAAACAAATAATGTTGTTTTGTTTTAATAATATTTTCTATATTTATAGAGTTTTTAGTTAAGATCTTTCAGAGACTGCATCGAAAACAAGCTTATGATGTAGACTGATAATAAATTTGGGAGAAGTGCTTCCAAGAGCAAGATGTCTCTCTCTCTCTAAAATATAAACACAGACCTGTAGAGAAACCACCCCCACTGGATTTATTGATTTTGTCTCTAGATCAGTTTCTTCAAACTTCCCTCTCACGAATTTCTCTAGAAGCAAATCTAACAGTTCTACTCTCGTTTTCATGCAGATTCTCGTCATCATGTATCTTGATTCCAGCTATTAGGTAAGTTTCTTCTAGATCATCCATATATGACTTCTACAGAATCCAGTTGATGTTTGATCTATGTGCTATCAAATTCCATTCATGTATGTTCTTCTCTTTCTAAGTCTTTGTTTCTGCTCGATTAAGTAAGTTATTTTTCCATTCTGTAACCGCTCTACTTTTATTTATATACAAACAACCTGATATGTATACAAAAAATTAGAAGTATGAGCCCCACTAAAATGTTATATCTTATAATGATCAAGTTTAGGTTTGTTACTTGAATGATCCTATTCAAAACATCAGTTTTGTTGTGTGTGAAGAAACTTAATGTTTACTATGTTGGTGGATTGGCTCCCTTGGAAACACAATAATAAAACAACGTAAGATGATTCGAAATAGAACTTCATCTATTAGAGCTCGATTGGAAAGAAACATAACAAAACCATGATTTTATGGTTTGCAACCCGATATCTTTTTTTCTAACATAGCTTCGGATTCCTAGTGTTTTGTTACCAATTTATTGCATTTGATTGTAAAATAGTTTTTGAGAAGAATAAATTTAACTTTCTTAAAAAAAAAGACTTTCATATCTCTTGGATTTGATAATTTGTAACTTTCTAAGCTAAGAGGTTGTAGTTACTTGAGGTTTAAGTTTGGTTTGTTCACTCAAAAACAGAGCTTTAACGCTTATCAAATTCCATTAGGTTTAGTGTTGGTTTATTGTTCTTTCTCAATGTATGCTCCCATGACGCTCTCTTCGTGCCCGCTTAAGAGCATCCACAACACGTCTCTAAGACGTGTTTTGAAGACTAAGCAAATCAAAATAAGACAAAATAAGTGAGAAGATGAGAGCTGTTCTTAATTTTTGATATACTGTTTTATGACAAACGTCATACAGCTAAAAAATTATCTTTAACAAACAATAAAACTATTTCATTGCCAATAAAATTTCAGTAAAATATTAAGATAAATGCAGACTGTTCTCGATATTACACCGATGATGATGCTCTAAGAGCATTGCAGAATCTGAGAAATATTTCTTTGGAGATACCTGCTTGATTCCGTATAAAGCAAGCAATCTTTAGTCTCAAAAACTATACGAGGGAGAACTCAAATCGAGTATATGACCATATCCTTAACTTGATGTAACAATTACGATCATATACAAAGGAACTTGGTAATATAATTAGAAAGAAATAACCTTCAAACATTCTTCCGCAAATGAGTCTCTCTCTCATTGTTACATTCATGCCTTGCAAACACATTTTAACATCAGAGTGATTAAGTTATATATATGTCACGACGAGAGAAGACTTATTTTTTTCTTTTCAGAAATTGTGATGCAAGAACAAGCTCTGTCCAGGAGAAGCTGGTCCTATCTCCTCTTCAAGACTCCTCAACGCCTCTTGTTGTTTCCTTCCTTCATCCTCCTCCTCCACCTCCACCACATCTCCTTCAGACGCTGAAGACTTCCTCCTCTGCGACGATGTCACGCTAGGGAAAGTTATCCACGACCCGCCTCTGAACTCAGTGTTCTCTGAACCGATCCTCCATGACTTCTTGTGCATTCTGCTGCTCCCAAGAACCACTTCTGTTGGTAATATCGGCTGCTCGCTGCTCGGGTTCCCCATCAGCTGCGCGAGTGCTCTCTCCAGTGATGTTGTCACTTTATCCATCGACGGTCTGTCTTTGCCTCTCATCCTCACGCATTTGCACGCCACGCTCACGATTCTTCTCAGAGCTTCTATCTCGGTAGGTTGTTTCAAGACCGGGTCCAAGATTGCTGTTATATCTCCAGCTTTGATCAAAGGAACCGCCCATTCTACTATGTTCCCTTCTTCGTAGTGCATGTCAATGGCTTTTCTTCCGCTTAGGATCTCAAGAAGCAAGACTCCGAAGCTGTAGACATCAGACTTGGTTGTGAGATAGTGTAGTCGATAGTACTCAGGATCAAGGTAACCGAGAGTGCCTGCTGGCAGCTCTGCTAAAGGAGAGCCACTATCAACAGGACCAAGCAAGGAGAGACCAAAGTCAGCTACACGAGCGTTGTGTTCTTCGTCTATAAGTATGTTTGATGACTTAATATCACGGTGGATGACAGGAGGACAAGCGTAGCCATGCAAGTATTCGATTCCTCTAGCTGCTTGGACAGCAATGGTCACTCGTTTAACCCAATCTAGCTGCTCTTTCAAGGCCTTGTTCTTTCCATGAAGATGGTTGTAGAGCGAGCCGTGCGCCATAAACTCGTAAACAAGAAGCCTCTCTCCTCCTTCCTCGCAGTAACCAAGAAGGCTAAGCAGATGAGCGTGGTTGAGTCTTGACAACAGATCAAGCTCCGTGCGAAACTCGTTTGAGTTCTTCTGTTTATCTGATGACATTATGGCCTTCTTCACGGCAACTGTGGTTCCATCTCTCAGCACTCCTTTGTAGACACACGAGAAGCTCCCTTTCCCTACTATTGACTCTTCTTTGAATCCTTCTGCAGCTTTCTCCAGCTCCTCGTAAGTGAACACTCGAGCCCTTCTGCGCTTCTGCAGCTTATCAAGATCCGGACGGCTATTATCTTTGGTGAATGCTGAATCTTTAGAAGACCTTGCATCACTACTCTCTGAGCACCTACAATGCCTCAACCTATACCGAACGTATAAAGCCGCTGATATTGAAACAACTGCTGTTAAAAGCAACGCAAAGCCAATCTCTGCAGTTGCAATAGGTAGCTGCAGCGACCAAAACTTCCCTCTAGACTTGCCCTCACTAGTCAATGAAGCAGAAGAAGAACAGTTTGAGGAACACTCAGGTGAGACGCAACTTGAGCAGTTGTAGACACAAATCTGATCAGATCTCTCTGTGCATTCACTCTTCTGATACATCTCAGGAGGGCAACTAGTACCACATGGCAAGCAAACATGAGAGCCAGGAGATTTGCAAGGGCCACCGAGTACATGACTTCCTGGAGGGCAAGGAGCTTCTCTGCACAGCCCTGGTGAGACAGCTAAAGGGATGGAAGCAGGGAAACCAAGACCCCAACAAACCGGAGGCATAGAGTTCCCTGTTGGAACTCCACAAGTGAAGTAGTTCCCTGCTGCAAGATCATAGAAGCCCATGCCTTTAGGAGGAGTTGTACTCCTATTCACAAAGAAACCCCAACAAACTGCACTACGATCATACCGTTTGATCCCACAGGCATAGAACTTCCCACCAACCACTGTTAAGAGTGGCTCTTTTGGTGGTAAATCAGGAATCTTGTCTGCTGCATTTGTGCTCCCTGAAATCTCTTCTTCAAACTCTAAGCTCTTTCCCCAACAGAGAACTCTGGAGTTTAACCCGTCTAGAATGCCACAGACGTGGTATCCACCAGCTGCAATCTTCTGAAACTTTGTTTCCTTTGGGATTAAACTGATGACTTGGCTGCTATTCTCGTCTCCCCAACAGAAAACAGACTTGTCCTTAGAGGACAGTCCACAGTTGAACTCAGAGCCAGCAGAGAGTGAGTGAATCTGCTTATCAAAGACAAAGTTTCTGGTCATATTGTATCCCCAACAATCAACAAGATAAGAAGAACCAACGCTGCTACTCTTTTGACTTGGCTTCCTCAAACCGCAGAGATGGTAATCTCCAGCACTAAGTTCTAAGTACTCAGCTCCTTTGATCATTGGCTGAGGAACTCCCATTTGAATAAACCCACTGTTTCCCCAACAATAAGGCTGATGAGACTGCATCAGAAGCCCACACATGAATCCATCTCCACCGGTTAAACCAATGAACTGGAAATGAGCAGGAGTTCCGTAGAGGATCGCTGCGTTGGATCCATAGCAACCCACAAGATGAGACCCATCAGATTTCAGACCGCAGAACACAGAACCACCTTCTCCATAAGAAATAGCAATTGAAGACATTGAGCCAAGAGATGAAACAAGATGCCATAGATTAGTGAAAAGCACAAGATTTGCAAGGATATTCCATTCCCTTGCTCTCCTTTCAGACATTCTCATCCTTCACACAGAACCAAAACACTTCTCTTCAAAGTCAACCCACACGCTTCTTAGTTACTCTCTTCCCTTTCTGAGACGTTCCATAGATCTGAGTGTATAGCAAAGAGTCACAAGAAGCTCCACATAGCTAAGACATTTATTTACTTCAATCAAAGAAGCATGCAACAGCTAAAAGAATTGAGATTTCAAGCAATGAGAGGTGAACTAGTGTCAGAGAAGCATCGGAGCCATGACAAGACAAGTCTCCGCAGATTCAGGAAACAATGTTGAAATGGGAAATTCAGACAACCATGTCAGCAAATTCTTGTCTCTCTTTTTCCTCTGCAACAGAAAAAACAAAAACACTTACCACTTTCAGATCATAGAGCGCAAGGTAATAACATCATAGCATACTTAAAGAAGAACATTTAAACTCCTAAATTTCCAAGAATAGAAAGAAGCACCTCTCCAAGTAAAGATTCTAGAACTGGGTTTCTTGTTTTTTTTTGTTGTTGCCGACTAAATAAGTTAGAGAGAGAAAGAGAGAGAGAGAGAGAGAGAGAGAGAGAGAGAGAGAGAGAGAGAGAGAGAGAGAGAGAGAGAAAGATTGGGTGATGAAGTATGAGCTAGAGTTATACACTCAGGACTAGCTCATGGAAATCTTGAGAGCTCCAGATAGGAAGAGAGAGAGAGAGAGTCATGGAGGGGTCTATCAGAGTGTCCTGTAGTACTGAGAAGGTCAGCATTAAATGCGGACCAAAGCTGCTTCTTCTGAGTACTGGCAAATGTAGGTGAAGCTATTTAATATGGTGGAGTTATTGTTACCAAACTTTCTCTGTCTTTCTTTCTTTATTCTAAATAATTCCCATATCCTTCCTAATTTTGTGCAATCAACCCCCTTCAAAAGCTTTGTAACAAGTTTCCATCTCTTTTGCCACATTGGAGTTGACACACCAACCAATCAATTGAGTTGTTTGTTTACTTGCGCCGTTGCCGTTGGTGTTTGGTTTCGAGCAATCCAAAACATAGATGAAAGTCTCTATATAACTTTTATATTATTATACAAATAGTAAATGGTGAGTTTGTGAGGTTTCATGCACAATATTGATGTTCAACTCTGGTCTCTCGAGACGCGAGACGCAAACATCCTCTTTTGTCTTCTTCCTTCTCATCTCCTTGTGCCTCCCCCAAAGAAATGTTTTGTCATCATCTTTCAGACTCGATGTTTCAAATTCAAACACACACAAGAAGAGACTCTGTTTAAGTTTCTAAATTTTCCTGAACGTTGAATTTTGATGTTGATGTTGTACTTTACCAATTGTAAGATCAAAAATTCAACTAACTATTCGGTTCAGATTCAATGGATGGGAACTTGACACTCGCCAGTCACGTGCTACTCACACGCTAACAAAACTGGTCATATAAAAAAAGTCATTGCAGACACAGAGACTCTACTTGAGAAAGTATCTCCTTGACTAACTAATTTTGTCAACATTCAACCCAAGATGATACTCTTCATCTGGTGTGTGTAAAACAGAAGCTTTGCTCTTTGGAACTTTGGGGTTATATATAATCCTCATGGAGGTTACTTCAACATGTTTCATTCCCTTACAGTCAGAAGAGTCAGAACTTTGCTCTATTAAACAACATGGTGTATTCAACAACATTGGTTTTGTAAGCTAAACCTCCAACATTGGTCTGTGAATGATGAGTATAACAAACATAGAAGTGTGTTTTCAAAAGGACGAAACCAAAGAGAATTGCATACTGACCTAAAACTAACTTCTCCCTAGGTCATTGCAAAAACCCTCAGTAATATTCGACCCAATGCTCTCGAAGGAATCTCCATATACTTGATGACCTAATTGTAAGGCAACAACCGAAAAAACAAATACTTCATATAAACATCATACTTCTTTCTTCAGTCATTCGTATGATATACATATATAGAGAGAGAGTGAGAGAGCACAACATCATACCTCAAAAAAAACAGCAGTAGAAACCACTTGGTCAGAGGAAAAGGCCATCTTGACTACTATCTCTACATCAGGTATTATACAATACAGTGGATGGGATGCTTCACCATCCAAACAAGTCACTCTGACCTTGCCTGCTCACTGAAAACTTCGCTCTTTTCCTGTGAAAGAAGAAACAACACTATGGATAAGGAGGCAACTATTGTGTTTAATTGCTTGGCAGAAAATAGATTAGAAATAAGATGTTTCACCTGCTCTTCACCATTGTACCGGAACTTGAATGATTCAGAATAGCTAGTGGATTCTCTATCTATGATCAGCTCTGAAGAAGAAATATTTGAGGATCTACTGGTCTTGCGAGGAGAAGAACACAGTGCGTTTGAGGGATAAGCCTCTGCTTCTGATGATGATAACTCAGAACCAGCTCCCCGTGGACATATAACAGTACTTGAGTTTCCCACCTTTTGAAAACTCTGGGGAATTTCAACAAGGAGATGATCATCAGCTGGATGATTCTGTTGTTCTGGAGCAACCATGACGGAGTCGCTTGTCAACTTCTTCCCAGGTGGATCAACACATTCCAAGTCAACTGGATTTACGCAGCAGCTTTTGCTACACGATTCAACACAAGATGATACAATCTGGCCAGGTCCTGAAGAATCAACTCCATTTTTTGCCTTGCACGGTTGTATAGCAGATGGTGCTAGACATAGCTCACCATTGGAATGATGATGATCAGAAGGCACTTGAGTGTTTTTATTCCTTGCCGGACTTGTAGATGATTCTCTCCTCACATCCCCATCCTTGTCTTGCCCTGAACTCTTCTGTTTCTTACACTTTGTAGCATCATCAACACCAAGATCAGAAGGTGGAGATTTCCTTGGACGCATGCTATCGTATACATTGACCTCGTTTGTCATGCTATTGATCCAGTCTGATGGATTGAAATTTAGATCAACTGAAAGGCTGATACCCTCTTCCATACTGACATGAAACTCAAACGAAGACGAACTAGGACTACCACCATTGTCTACCTCTTTCATTCTATTTTCTAGCCGAGGATCCATTGGACCCTTCTCATTCAATTTCAAACCACCATTTCGCTCCTGCATTCCCACAGAAACATTTGACTCATCCAATAGATTGCAAGCAGGCCTCAGCTTCATGCAAATAGACATTTTCTATAAAAAAAAAGAAGGTGAATCGAATTCGAACCTGAGACTGTGTACTATTTCCAAGGATAAAGCCTGGTCCTCTAGCCACCGTACTTCGAAAACAATCCTCTCTGGTTATATTCAGTTCGTTACCATAAGAATCTGCGAGAACATTTACGCAGTCTTTTCAATAAATGGCTACAAGAGAAAACTTAAAACCAACAAAGATAAAATTTGTCAAACCTCTTTTCACATCCCATGTTCTACTCACTGGTCCTCTCGAAGTTGTACCCGAACTACCTTGAATCCCACCGACCCCAAAGCCTACCGAGTTCAAACTATTCTTCTGCAAATTATTAGATACAACAACACATGATTACGTACGTATCTACCAACAAGGCATAAAGACGCATACTAATGATACCAGATTATCTTCAAGCTAATATGATAAATTCAAAATTGAATAGCCAACAAACAACCTCGAAATAAGAAGCCAAAGATTCAGCCATATCGGAGCTTGACCTATTGGCTGGCAAACTATACTTCTTGCACAAACTCTGAAGCTCTTTTCTCGAAAACCCACAATAGAAGTCCACATCTTTTTTCCTAACCATCTGTTACCGTTACACACACCCTTTCACACCAAAAAAAAAAAAGAAGAAGCAATTTACACTTCATCAGGAGTAGCTTTGAAACGAAAGAAGGACAACAAAGTAATGACATTTACAAACACAACGTTCAAGACATTTCCCAACGGTCACAACGATTTCCCCAATTTTAACAAATACCTTAAAACTCTAGAAGCAATACGAAACTAGTTTTCAGCTGAGAAAAAAAAGAGAGAAACTTTATACAAAGAGAATGCTTACTGTTGCAGAACATCAAAATTCAAAACCTAGGAAGACTAAAGTTGATTCCCAATTAGATCGAAAGATTACGACTTTTTATGTAAAGAAAGAAGCTTTAATGGGAAGGGGTAGTAATACCTGCTGATGACCGGGTCCTTTTTCCGGGAAATTTGCCGAGAAAGTGTGAGAAGATTTCTGGGGAAAAAGAAGTACGATTTCGAAATCTGCTGGGATGGAAGCAGACAGAAAGAGCCCACTTACGGAGGAGCTGTTTGTGTCTCCTTCAAAGTGTGGTCGTGTAATGATAAAACTCATATCCCTGTATGGGCCTGTTTAAAGCCCATTTAGTTTATTTGGTCGGAAACGCAAATAAAAACAAAATTATCCGGAGAATAATAGCCGGATTATGTTATGGTTTATCCGAGTAGTGTCATGGATGTGACGACTTCCAGTTTAACTTTTAAATTTTTGTTTAAATTACTTTTGTTTTATTCATAAATTATGGTTTACTGGATCTTACACTCACGAGTGCTAACGATGAGAGATTTCTAAATATGAAAGATGAAGCTTTGATTGTGACAGATTATTAATAATAGTATGACAAATTAACCATTAACTGCGATGGTGAGAGGTTTCTATATAAACCATTTCCATACTGCAGTAAAGAGATCAATTCATATTATCAACATCAAGAAATAAAATAAACAATCCCTAACCTGAGTATATAACATGGCTCTGTAAAACGGTCTCTGACGAGAAGCACGTGCGTGCTCTCCCCTTCTGACACTAAACATACTCAGGTTTAATTTTATAACTGAACTATTTCAAGTATATTTAAGTTGTAGACGTTACATTAGTCTAATGTCAAATTGCTCCTATACTTTCTCACCCACCATTGTTTGATGGATACCTATACTTGTCGTTTAAAAAAAAGGTTTATTTAGGTTTTACATAGAAACTGTTACGCTTATGCATATAGTTTCAAAATGCAATTGACAACATACGAAATCCACACACATACATTATGTGTATATTTATGTTTCCTTTAATTTTAATTCAACTGATTCTGGTATCCGGTATGTTTGGTTATATTACATGGTTTATCAGCATTTAGTCATATATTTAATTAACCAACAATCCAAAACCCTTTTCAATATAACCAGCTTATAGTGGAACAATAGTAAAGTGATTTTTGTTGTGAATTTTGGGATTAGCGCTCCAATCGTCCACTATAATTTCAGAACAAACATGTCAGAGATATCGAAGTAAAACTTGCTAAAGTACTAGCATAGTTCGATTTTCATTATTCCTCAATGCTATTATACAATACTTAATTAGCTGCGTAGTTATAAAATTAATAAATAACAAGTGAGAATCAAGGATCATGAGTAGTAGTGGCTTTGGATGAGCTGGAAGACAACTATAACACGAGTAGTCTCACAAGTGTGATTGGATACCCTTACAGGTTTATACACCCCGTCAGAATATACAGAGTTTTTATATACTAGAGTATTAGATACGAATTTCGCGGAAATTTTTGTTTTTATTTTTATTATGCTTAAACAAAACGTCAGTTGGTAATACAAGTTTTACAAATAAGAACAAGTGTATGAAAACGTACTCAGCATATCTTTTCAAAAATATTTATAACTTAGTGTTTATACTCTAAGACTGCTCCACTGCATTTGCTTCGCCTGATTCCAGTATTTATACGTTAACTTGATAATATGTTTTACTAGTTCCAATATTCATATGACTAATGGTCATATTCTAACGGCCGTCAACCTCTCCTTTGGTAACATGTGCTAGCGCTGCACTAACACTCATGTTTTAATGGATTAAGCAATAGATGGGGACAAGAACCAAACATCAACAATTATAACAACGCGTTAACGGAACAAATAATTTTTTTTTCTATAAAATAAAATCGAATAGTCCTTCATTTTTAAACTCTCTACCTTCTTCACGCGTATTCTCCAACTTATATAATTTAAAATTAAAATTTCCAACTACTTACCTTGTCTCTTTTACTCGTTTATTATTCTTTATAGACTAAAGAAACTCCACCAAAATCTACTTTTAACTTTTATATATATAGCAAAATGTTTTTAAATATGTATTGACACAAAGATAACGTGAAATTGCATGTATTATATAGATCACTATGATATCCAAATTGTCAACTAGTGTCTGTATTTTGTTTAGAGACGTTAGAGTCTTACTCTTTAGTGTTTAAGTAACATAAAGTATAGATATCTTTATTACACTTTCGTTATATAAAAAAAATATTACTTTGTCCTGGAAACTGTATGAAAATATTTTTCAATTTTTGAATACTCATTCAATTTTTTTTCTAGACGCCAAAAGGTTAAAATACCAAGCAAAGAGGTAACGTCGAGGGTAATGAACGACCAAAAAAAAGTTTATATAAAAAAGATCTTTTCCCAAATTATTAATATTAACTGCATCATATTCTCTCCCCCTCTATAAAATATAAGCTTGAGAGAGACAATGTTCACTTCAAGTCTCTCTTGTGTAACAGAACACCAAAGCTCCTTTCTCTTGAGTCTCCGTTCTTAAACGTCAAGAGTTATGGTGAGAGTCTTTCTTCTCTACAATCTCTTAAACTCATTTCTTCTCTGTTTGGTTCCCAAGAAGCTTAGAGTTCTATTCCCTCCTTCTTGGTACACCGACGACAAGATCCCACCACCGTCTGAATCGGATTGTTCTCTGAGAACAGACCCGGTGGATCTTAAACGAGTGTTTCAGATGTTTGACAAGAACGGAGACGGCCGCATCACAAAGGAAGAGCTAAATGATTCTTTAGAGAATCTAGGAATCTTCATGCCAGACAAAGATCTGATCCAGATGATCCAAAAGATGGACGCAAATGGAGATGGATGTGTAGACATCAACGAGTTTGAGTCTCTTTACGGTTCGATCGTCCAAGAGAAAGAGGAAGAGGATATGAGAGATGCGTTCAATGTGTTTGATCAAAACGGTGATGGGTTTATCAGCGTTGAGGAGTTAAAGTCTGTGATGGCTTCCTTGGGACTCAAGCAAGGTAAAACTCTAAAGTGTTGTAAAGAGATGATTACTCAAGTGGATGAAGATGGTGATGGTAGAGTCAATTACAATGAGTTTCTTCAGATGATGAAGTCTGGTGGGTTTAGCAATAGATCATAATCAGATTAAGCTGATTTGATCCCTTTTTACTTTGTAAATAGTTTCTTTTTATGCTTTGTTTAATCTTGAGCTGAATTGTTTAAACAACACTCTGTTTTTTTCCTACAACTCTGAATGGTGCATGCCACGTGACTTTGCCAGCTTGAAACACTCATGTGTTGTAAACAGAACCACACATGTAATGATGATAGATTGATTATTGGACGAAGGTGGGTTTATTATTTGTAGCCGATCTAACGTGGGCGATGGCTTACTTAGAAGTCAAGTAACAAAAAAATCTTAAGTTATTGATCACACAAGTGGATAAAAAGTGAAAACAGTCAAGCTGGTTTGAATCATCACTTTCAGTGTTGTCTTCTTAAACATATTGCTAAGGATCATACAGAGAATTTTGATAAAGCTTAAAAACCATCACCTGCTTATATACACTTACACCCAATTCAATGTTGGAACATAAGAAGAAATAACAAAACTTTGTTGAAGGTAATTGCAAGCTCTTTGTTTCTTGATAAGACAAATGTTTATTAAAGAGAGAGAGAATTGGGGGGATAAAGAAGAGAAGACCTATCTCCTAATCAAACTAAGACTATACTTGGTTCTGTTGATGATCTCTCTGTTCCAGATCCCTCACACTGTCTACAATGTGCTGGATTTTCTTAGTAAGGCTTTCATTGTGCTGCTCAATCTGTTCAAAGAGCATCTCCAGATGTCTTTTATAAGTAGCAGATCTCTTTTTCTCTGCAGCTAGCTGCTGCATCAGCTCCTGGATTTTGTCATGCTCATTCTGCAAATGAGGAAAGCAAAACTCTCAGGATTCAATTCATTAACTTGAATATGACATATAGCAAACAATCATGAACCAGTACCACATAAAGAGATAGAGAATGTTGATCAATGATAAAGAGAAAGAACTGACCGGATATTGATCATAGATGCAACCCCTTCTAACTCTTCCAGGCATCAAAGGATGGTTATGCTCCTTGACAAACTTTGTAATAACCCATTTACCAGAATTTTCTTTCCTAATCAAAAGCATTGCTCTACACCCAACCCTTGTCTCCGCTCTTTGTCTAATAACCTTGTCACGCTTGCTAGGCAACCTATACCCTTCCTTGTTACAAACAAGCTGCCTTCCTATAGGAGATCCATCATGCCTTGACCGTGACAGTTTGCTAACACGGATGACAAACCCTACTTTTGTAGCGTAAGCGTTATAAAACCCGTGTGCAGCTGCTTCAGATTCGAACTCCTGTCCGACATAAGGCTCATCACCTTGTACCTCCTCCTCTTCCTCCTCCGCCATATCAGAAACATCCAGAGGGATAGAATCCGGATCTACCTTCTCGTCTTGCTCAAGAGTCATTGCTTGATTAGAACTTTCACCTATCTCATTATGGTTTTCATCGTCTTGCTCAAGAGTCATTGCTTGACCAGAGCTTTCACCCATTTCATTATGATTCCCCACTGGAATCTCCATCATCATCCCAACAGCATCACCATTATCAATCCTGAAATCCACTGCAATACCAAGAAGATAAACAACCTCTTGCACAAACAGAACGAACCAACCAACAGTGAGCAGAAACATTTTTATACACACTTTAAGACAAAGCTTAACTACAAGTTGTTTCAAACACACATTTTCACACACATCAGACATCTACCAAAGAACAAAGTACAAGATTTTACACTCTTACAAGAAACCTTTGAAGACAAATCTTAACTATGGTTTCAAAAAACAAGTACAAGTTTTTATCCTCTTTTACAAAACAGCCTTCAAGACAAAGCTTAACTACACGTGGTTTCAGTCCCCCCACAAAAAAAAAAACAAATCTTTATTGAAACCCTTTCTTTAAGGTAGGCCTAAGCATGTCTTTGAGATGAATCTATTCAAAGATTCAAGCTTTTTAGCAATGGAGAGTTACTGTAAATCATCAGAAAGTATCGAACTTTTTTGAGATGTTAAGAGGAACTAAGCAACGGTTAAGGAATAAAAGCAATCTTACTGTCAGAGTTTTTTTTTCCGGGGAGGGTTTCGCCGGCGGCGGAATTAGGTTTTGCGATGACAGAAAAGGTGCCGGTTCAGGGTATGGATTACAAGCTTATGACGTGGCGAGAGATGAGTGGGTTGATAATCGGAAAGAAGTCAACTCACCGTTCATCTAAGCTAGGGTTGGACCGTCTCTATGGTTCCTACTGTGCGCTTCTCCTCCTCTGATAATTCCTCTTTTAGTTTTGCTTTTCTAGATTTTTACAGCGTAATTCTCGCCGACGGACGCACCGGTTAGACCGGTATGTCCACTACTTTTGTTAGTTTTGCAAGTCGATCCCTTTATTATCTTTATTTTACAGAATCATCCCTTATGTATAAACAATTCCTATAATCTCATGCAAACATGATTAGGAAGGTAATACTGTTCTTGAAACAATTCTAAGATACGCTTACATTTAGTGACATTTGTTGAGCGTATATACACGTATTAACCATTGATACAAATCAACATGATTTTCAGTGTGATAGTATACTTAGCAACATGCAAAAGAGTTACTATCATCCATGTATGGATTATATGAAGGACCTGTCTAACCGCACGTGCAAGTGAAGCGGTCGAATAGAATCTGAGTTAAAAAAATAAAAGAAAAATTAAGAGTTTTTGAAAATAAATATATAAGTTATGATATAAAATTTGAACTTTTTAATCATAGTATTAAATTTAAAGCTGATAATTTCAGAAAAATGTCAAATATATATATATATATATATATATATATATATATATATATATATAAAACTATAATTTTTAAAACTACTCTATTACATTGTTAAATATACTATTAAATTTTTTTGAATAGAGTCCATAAATAATTCGAGACGGCTCTGATTATGTGATAGTACACAAAACTTTTACTATCAAATAGTTGTACTTATATTTGCCGAAGCTGGTGTATAAATCCAAATTAGAACAAACGTTTACATCACAGTAGCTACAACACCCAAAAACTAGAAGTCCACATCAGAATGTGGCAGACATGACAAATATACATTATTTGCTGCATTCGTGACCAGTCTTACGTTCATACGTCAAGATAAAAAGTGTGTTTTCCAGCACAGCCCACCTACCAGCAACAATCAGAGCAAGGCCTGACAAAACCGATCATCCTGTAAAGACGAGCCGTAATATATGTGTTCTAAAATGTTTATAAAAATCTATTTGAATGATATTTTCTATTTAATTTAATTTTGATGAATATATTTAAACGTAGATATAACTAAATTAGCATGTATTACTAAATACATTTTTTGGTCGTATCCGTTACTTAGCATTTACATACCGATTAGTAATAACTTAAATTGATGTAACCTCTAAGCATTGAAGTAAATTCCGTTCATTAATGGTAAATTCAAAAATATTCGTAACTTGGGGAAAAGTAAATCAAACAGTGCTGATTCGCCGAAAGATCTCTCATAAATATAAAAGGATAAGGATCATATAAGTCAAACCTAATCCAGTTTCTAAAAATAATAAAAATCAGACAATGCGTATTTTCGATTTAGTAAATTAAGAGTTTGATGAGATGATATCCAGTAAATATGTATTAGCGATAATGAAAGTAATACTAATATAAATGAAATAATCGGAATTAAAAGAGGATTATCTATCTTTATCCAACAATCCCTAGTAAACCTTGCAAAACACGTAACGTGGATCTCACTAAACAGCAAGAAATCCGAATCGAATATTACGAATTCAATTAGTTACCAAATACAATTTCCGATATATCTGTAATTGACGATTTTTATATGGATAAATCTAATAGATTTTCATTAATTGATTTAATTGAAACGTCTAGTGGATTTGACTAAACAAAGTGATCCTAAACACTTCTATATAAACACTCCTTCGTTCTTTAAGTAAATCTCATATCCAAAACCTAATCTCTCCCTCGGTACTGTAATTCTCTAACAAACTCCGACCACAAATGTCTACATCCAACGGCGAGAAAAGCTTGATCGTGAGCTTCGGCGAGATGCTCATCGACTTCGTACCCACCGTCTCCGGCGTATCCCTCGCTGAAGCTCCTGGCTTCATCAAGGCCCCCGGTGGTGCACCTGCCAACGTCGCCATCGCCGTGTCACGTCTCGGCGGTCGTGCAGCTTTCGTTGGAAAGCTCGGTGACGACGAGTTTGGCCACATGCTCGCCGGAATCTTGAAACAGAACGGCGTCTCGGCCGAAGGAATCAACTTCGATACTGGAGCCAGGACGGCGCTCGCGTTCGTGACGTTAAGATCCGATGGTGAACGTGAGTTCATGTTTTACCGAAACCCTAGCGCCGACATGCTCCTCCGTCCTGATGAGCTTAATCTCGATCTCATCAGATCTGTACGTTACTCTTTAACTTTTAGTTAACTATTAGTGTATGTAACGTTTGTTGACAAACCTAACGTGTATGTCAAGTAAGGTTATGTAATGCTCTGTTTTTTTGGGGGGATAGGTTATGACTTATGAAGTACTCTGTTTTGTTTTGTTGGCAAACCTAACGTAAAGGTCAAGTTAGGTTACAAGATACTCTGTTTTTTATTTTATTACAGGCTAAGGTGTTCCACTATGGATCAATAAGTCTCATCGTTGAGCCATGTCGTTCTGCTCACCTGAAAGCCATGGAGGTGGCTAAAGAAGCCGGTGCGTTGCTCTCGTATGACCCAAACTTGAGGCTGCCTTTGTGGCCCTCGAAGGAAGAGGCTAAGGAGCAGATTCTTAGCATCTGGGACAAAGCGGAAGTGATCAAAGTCAGTGACGAAGAGCTTATGTTCTTGACTGGATCTGATAATGTTGATGATGAGACTGCTATGTCTCTGTGGCATGATAACTTGAAACTTCTCTTGGTCACTTTGGGTGAAAAGGGTTGTAACTATTACACCAAGGTAAATCTATTTAAAAGAGTTTTGACTATACAATTAACCGTTACTTAAGCTGTGTTCTTGTGCTTGTATGATTTACAGGGCTTTCGTGGATCTGTTGATCCTTTCCGTGTGAACGCAGTGGACACAACCGGTGCTGGTGATTCATATGTTGGTGCCTTGCTTTGCAACATTGTCGATGACCGTGCTGTTCTCGAGGTAAACATAACATCAGATTTAGTCTGCGCGCTCTAGGAATGGGTTGGTTCGGTTATTGACCGTGTTGTTTGTGTCTTTAACAACAGGACGAAGCTCGTCTTAGAGAAGTGCTTAGGTTTGCGAATGCATGTGGAGCCATTACTACTACAAAGAAAGGAGCAATTCCAGCTCTTCCCACAGAGTCTGAGGTTCAGTCTCTCCTGAATGGGAACTGATCTACACCATGTCTGGTTTTAAGATTTCGCGTTTTTTGTTGCTTTTGCTTTTGTTTTGGTTCAGTGGTTACAGAACTGTTTGATTCTGTTAAGGGTCTTGTATTTCGAGTAACTTTCATAAATTAAAACTCATTACCAAATTTTACTGAACGAATGCTTTATTTAGTGAAAGCCTTAGAGAACAATTGCTTGAGGATAACATTCAGAAAACTTGCAAATCCAATGATTTGTAAATGTGTCCGCAAGTCAATTTTCTAGAACCGAGTTATACATACATCACCACAATGTTCAGAAAGTTGAAAAGTTCAGAAATATATAATAACCTAACCTTTGTACTAGAAATTTGAAGAAGCGGAGAGACACATTATTTTTCCTAATAGCGTAACCTAACCATCTATGTGAATAGGATATTATAAGGGAAAGAAGAACATGACTGCTTTTGATTTTATTGAAAAACAACAATACATTTTATGGCTGCTTAAAACACACAACAACTTTCATTGAACAGAGAGATTTAGAAAAGAAAAGAACACAAATGAGCTTTAAAAAGTTCGGGTCCGGCCAAAAATACTCATGAACCACTCATTCTTGTATGAAGCCACTATGTATCCGATCGTGATACCAAATACAACACCAGGTGCAAATCCTATCCCTGCTGCCATCCAACTCAACCATCCTTCATCTTCTTCTTCTTCTTCTTCATCATCTTGTAGTGACTCCGGCTGCTGTGATGCTGGCTCATTACGACTTCCACAAACGTCCTTGAGAGAAGAACCAAGAAGTCCAGGATTCCCCTCGTAGGATGAGCATCTCTGTCTCTGAAACTGCGTGCCTTGTGGTATGGACCCTACGAGCTCATTATGCGAAACATTAATCCAAGCAAGCGAATGAAGGTTTCCAAGCTCTGGAGGAATCTCGCCAGAGAGATTGTTTTGGGATAGGTCAAGTGATTCCAACACCGTAAGGTTGGCCAGAGATGATGGGATGCGGCCCGTAAAAGCATTGCTGGAGAAATTTAGGATGCGAAGTTCCTTTAGTAGACCAACAGATTCAGGAATATGTCCATGGAGTTGATTTCCCGAAAAATCGACGGCCGTGTAGATTGTGAGGATACGTTCCATCTCCATTGATACACCTTTAACTATCAACACAACTGAAGCGTAGTATGGGGAGCCATCATAACTCCTAATGTAGTCTAGTTCTGTAGAGTTGTCGTCAGTCTTAGAGGATATCCCAGTCCAGTTCAGGAAGTAATCAGAGGGTAACGTGCCTAGGAAGTCATTATGTGATACATCAAGGATTTTCAACTGAGGAAATCCAGACCAAACACCGTCAGAGTGATATAACTTGCCGTGGAAGTTATTGGAGCGGAGGACAAGAACTTGTAGCTTCTGCAAAGAACTCAAGTGGAATGGAAACGTATCATTGATTTTATTGCTTGCCAAGTTTAGAACTTGCAGAGCAGAGCAATTGATGAGAGATGCAGGAAGTTTTCCTTCCAATAGGTTGTGACTGACGTCAAGTGACCGTAACTCCGTTGCGTTGATAAAAATGTCAGGAAGAGTTCCGTTGAGGCTATTGTTACGAAGATTTAGATCAGTAAGAGAAGTCATGAGAGTCTCTAAACACCGAGGAACTGAGCCGCGGAAGTTGTTGTTCGACAGATCTATGATGTATGGAGAGGGTGATCCACATATTGAAGAAGGTAGCTCTCCTGTGAAGTTATTCTTAGAGGCAAACAAAACCCGGATATAACTTGATGGGATGAACAGTAGCCCTTGGAAAGCATTTGAACTTAGATCCAAGGTTGTTATACGACTTTCATGAATACCTTTTAAGGATGATCCGTTGAAACCAGTGAAAGAGTTGCTAGAAAGATACACAACCAACAACTCTTGTAGGCTCCACAACCAGTCTGGTACCTGACCTTTCATTTTGTTGTTGGAAAGGTCTAGACTAAATAGTTTGGGACTGTTTCTAATGAACTCAGGGAAGTGAGTCATGTTGCAGCCTGACAGGTGCAAAATTCCCAAATCTGATGGTAAGTCAGGAGTGATGTTTGTTGTTGAAAGAGGTATTCCCGAGAGACTTAATCCTAATAGGTGTTTGAGAGGCGAAAAGAGATTTAAGTCAACAGGGCTGACGTTGACCGAGTAATTGTTACCCCCAAGAAACAAAGATTCTAGATTAGGCAACAAAGAGATATTCTCAATGCCAAGGAGGTCACTGAATTGGTTTCTATCTAAATGGATGACAGACAGTGAGGACATCTGGAATAGGGATGCAGGAATGGGTCCAATAAAAGAATTTTCAGACGCATACAAAGTTTTTAATTTGGAGAGTTGGCTTATATTAGGTGGTAGGAAACCTGAAAATTGGTTATAAGAGAGTTCGAGATAAACTAGTTGGGTCAAATTGAGTAGTGCAGCTGGAAAGTTCCCGCTGAGCTCGTTACCGGAGACATCAAAGACTATCAACTGTTTTAGATTGCCAATTGAAGAGGGGATTTCACCAGTGAAAAAATTAGAATTAAGACGGAGAAGAGAGAGATGAGAAAGGTTTCCAAGTGAAGATGGAATCCTCCCAGAGAAAGGGGACTCCGAAAGTTTCAAAGAAATCAGATGTTTGAGGTTTCCAATTGAGTCAGGTATGGTACCTGAAAATGATGTCTGGTAAATGCTTATCCTTTGCAGAGACTCATTTACATGAAAGTCGGGAAGTTCACCTCTAAGTTCAAGATTGCCATCAAGGTTAATGAGCTGTAAGCTGGGTAGGAGAAAAACTTTGCTTGGAAATCTTCCCAGTAGGTTGCAGCTCTCAAGAGTAAGCAATCTCAGAGACCACATGTTTGAAAACTCATTTGGGATTTCTGAAGAGATGTTCACAGAGCTCATATCTAGTTCTCTAAGGCTCCTCATGTTTAGAGCAAGAAGACGGAGAAATGATGGTTCCTCTATGGATAAAGTATTTGGTGTTTCATAAGAAGAATAAGAAGAGAGATCAAGAGACACCAAATTGGTTAGTTGAACAATTTCTGTTGGAATCTGACCGGAAAATGAAGACTTGGAGAGGTTTAGTCTCTCTAAGCCCATGAGTTTGTTCAACTTAGCTGGGATTGTTGAATCAAGGAAGCTGTTATAAGCAAGGTTAAGACTTTGGAGATCCAGCAGTCTAAAAAGACTACTGTTTGGTTTGAACCGGCCATGAAGACAGCTGCAGCTAAGGTCTAGCCCGATCACCTTGCCCGACTTGGTATCGCACGTTACACCCCGCCAGTTGCAGTACTCACTCTTGTTTGCCCATGATTCCGTCTTCGAATCAAGAAACTCACACGGCTTTTCAATCTTAAACTCGTTCTTGAACTCCAAAAGAATATCACTCTGGTCAGGAGAAGAAGCAAAAATGCTCAAAATTCTTGAAATTGAATAGAGAAGAACAATGGTAGGGAGAGAGATTTTCATCGTCATTGATGAGATGAGTTTGAGTTTGTAATACTTCTGTCAGCAGCTGAGTGGATGTATTTATAATGTTTCTCAACAGCTCTGAGAAAATATTCGATTCATACTTTCATTATTTTTTCCCAGAACTTTTGTTTCTTTTAGACCAGCATTTTAAAATATTCCCGCCACCACTCACAAGTCATGACACTCATGATACACAGTGGGCTGGGTGTTCGGGTACCCATTCGGATACGGGTCGATCCTTTCGGGTATCGAGTTTTTTGGGTTTTGAAATTAAACTTTATTTGGGTATTATAAAATTTTAGGTCGGATTCGAGTCGGATCCTTCTGGATTCGGGTGGATTCGGTTCTCAAATATAAACCTGGAAAATAACCAAAGTATCTTGAACAGATTCGATTATTTGTATCCAAAGTAACCAAAATATCCAATTCGGTTCAAATTTTTGTATCTAAATTACTTAAAAGTAACTAAAACCAAAAATATCCATTCTATATAGTTTTTTTGGTAAATTTTTATCCAAACTATCATATTTTATCCAAAAATACTCAAAAGTACCGAAAATAACTATTATAGTTAACTTATAATATTAATTTAGAATATTAAAATAATTATAAATATAATTATAACATGTATTTTTATACATATATTCACATTTCAGATATCTTCGGATATTCATTCGGTTCTCGGTTCGGATCGCGTTCGGGACCGGTTCTTTGGATATAGCAATTCAGAACCCATTTGGATATTAACCCCGGATCTGATCGGCTTCGGAATCCTGATTTTCGCGTAGATTTCGGGTCGGTACTTCGGGTCTGGATATTGTGTCCATGTCTAATATCCAATATGTCTTTGTCGTTAATAAATTGTTTCTCGAAGATATTTTTTTCTGCAGAAGTTTCTCAAAGACTATTAATGACAAATTTAACCTAAAAGCTTAGTAGATGCATGTGCCTACATGGTACACATTATTACCTAGAAAACTTTATGATATCTACATACCTCCCTACTAAATTATCATTATTAATAATCTAGTGGATGTATGTGCCTTTTTTTTTTTTGAGAAAATGTATGTGCCTTTTGCATCCATTTCCTTTCTATTTCTTCAAATTTCAATATGTTTTCGGATTTCTTAATGTGAATATTATTATTAGTCAATAAAACATTATTTACAGTGTGAATTTTGGGAAGTATCATAAAAACAGAACAAGAATTTGGAGATAAAAACCGACCATGAATCTTGTAAGAACAATATGTGACTTGTTATTTATTTATTTATTTACTAGGTCAAGTTTATATAGTTTAAGGAATTAATATTATATTTAATTATTTGTCAAAGTCTAAGAAGTTTTAAAATTAAAATTATGTACACTAATAAGAAGGTTTAAAACTAAAATAAATACAGTATACACTAACTTTAGTTCTGCTTCACTTTTAATTGAGTTAGTAATATAGAATTAAGTAATAATTTTGAAGCTTTTGAAATTTTAGTTACTCTACATGAACCTTTTCTTTAGTAAAAAGTGTATCATACACTAAAATTATTAGAAAAAGACTGGAAGACTAAATTTGTTGACTGTGTATGTTCTAGATCCACATCTTTAGATTTGGACTGTTCCTTAATATTCAAAAAGCAAAAGAGGCTCTACATGTTAACAGTCAACAAATTTAGTCTTCCAGTCTTTTTCTAATAATTTTTTAGGAACCTCGAATGACAAAGTGGACCATTGTTTGATAAACAAACACGTAAATCTTTAAGAAAATGGAGAGTGTGTACTGTGTACAGTTAATAATTTTTTTTGTTAGAGACCATCATTAACCTTGATTTCTTAATTAGTATTCTTAACTTCGATTAAAAGACGATTTTTAATTTAATCCGAAAATATTAATTAATTAATTATTTCTCGAAGCCTAAGAAGTTTTAATATTAAAAGAATATGTTGACTTTAGTTCTGATTCAGTTTTAGTTGAGTTACTAAATATATAAATTAATTAATAATTTTGAAATATTAAAATTTAGTTATTCTTAATAAACCTCTTCTGTAGTAAATTTAAGTTCTAGGTCCACATCTTTGAATTTGGATAGTTCTTTTTTTTTTTGTCAACATTTGGATAGTTCCTTAATAGTCAAAAAGCAAAAGAAGTTCTGCATGTGAAATAGTCAACAAATTTGGTCTTCCATCGTTTTATGATAATTTAATAAGACTATCATTATCAATGAATTTTCACCATTAATATCTTACAAATTAAAATAAACATATATTTTAAATATTTAGATATCCCATTAAAAGTATCCTGAATTATATATTTATAGACATTTTTAATGAATATTTAAATATTTGAGATTCTTTTTTGGTCAATAACAATTGAAATGCTCATTTACTTTTATTATGTTTTGGAATTTGTGAAATATCAACAGTAAAATCTTATTGATAATAATATCTATTTTATTAAAACAGAAACATTCTATTGAACCTAACATTTATTTTGTAAGTTTTTAAATTAAATACACTTTTATATTTTATAGTTAAACCTATATTAAATCACTAATGTTCCTTTCTTTATACTACTATCCATGTTTCCAAACAATATACTTATTTTTTTATACTACTATCAATGTTTCTAAACAATATATTTTTTATACTATTATCAATGTTTCCAAACAATACAATAATTAATCTTTGTTATTTTATATCTATCATTTTCTCTTTAAAATTTTGTAGAAACGTCGTAATTTCATAAATTGCAAAATAATGAACTTTAAAATTTGGATTATAAGATTAAAAATTATGAAACTATTACAATTTAAATCAAATTAGATTACATATCGGTCATCCATCAGTTCAATCGTTAGTCTAGAGTTTTAGTTATTTTTTAATATGAATATTTTAAAAACCTAAATTGAATTGTCAGATCTCCGGATTAACCGGTATAATCACAATCGGGTTGAATTTAAAAATACTGATTTAAATGCAAAAATATTTTAAATACACACTCTTTAAAAATTACCAAAATATTTATTAAGTTATTAGTGAAATTTTTCATCGTAAAATATTCTGTGCTTCCAAAACGCGGATCAATATCTAGTTTTAGGGTTAATCTGAGATCACTAGGGCCAGCCCTAGACCAACCTAATAAAAAATTCGCGTCAGGCCGGCTCTAGAAATGACAAAAATTGATCGTTGTGTGATAAACAAATGCGTATAAAAACTTATTGTATATCCTTAAGAGAATGGAGTGTGTGGTGAACTAGTATCTTATATTTTCACCCTTGTTTTTAAACTAGTTGCAGAAAACTTTATTTTGTTAATTGTTTCACTTCGATAGTTAGAAGTTTATTTATAATAATCAAGTGGCAAAAAAATATATTTTGTTATTTATTTTATTTTGATTTAGTTAACTATCTTATTTGAATAATGAAATAACAATTTAACGTACAAAAAAGACTAAACATTTAATTTTATCCATTATACTACATCGAAGTTACAGCTATTTTTAGTAAAATGGACTAGTTTTACAAAATCCACAAGAGAAAAATTGAATATTGATGCAGCATATTGAATGTAAACATAAATTAATCACATACTGAATATTATATTTATTTATGTAGTTATCTTAACTCTTTATATTTTTAAAATTAAAATAATATTCTTATAGATATTTTTTTGGGATAATTTGTAGATTACTCCACTAATAGTTTGAAATTTAAAAATTACACTTTCTATTTTATTTTTCTGAAAACTACACTTTCTTAAATATAAATGGACCTTTTAACCAAATTAGATATTTTAATAATGTAAATATAAATTCGAAATTAATAAGAATAATATTATTATAGTTATTAATATTTAAGATAAATTTGTGTGTTGAGATAATATGTTATTTTACCATTTAAAATGTTACAATAACAAACTATAATCAAATAAACAAATTATGATTTTTTTAGACTTTATCATGAAGTTTATATAAATTTTATTTTATTTTCTTAAGACAATATTATAAAGTAAACAAATTATGATTTGTATGGTTTCAAAAAAACACAAATTATGTTTTGTTTAGACATTATCATGAATTTTGTATTATTTCAATTAAGTATTTTCCTGCACATACATTAATAATTTTCCTATAAATATTTATTAATTTATGTCTTATTAATTTTAAAATAAACATAATAAGTGATTATTTATGTTCTTAAAGAGTTTAAATCAACCATAAAAATATATACTTATTATTGAGTTAAATTTTAAAAACACTCACATATTAGAAATATTTTAGAAGATATCTTTATATAAATGTTTTTACCTGAGTAATATTTAATTATAAATTGTTTTATACTTTAATTTTTAACTTTTATAATAAAAATACTATTTTCTGATAACAACACAATATATAATAAGAATTTTTTTCCTAAAATTATGAATAAATTTAAGAGAATTTGCCAAAAATACCATTTTCATAGTACCACTTTTCATGTTTATACTAACCACTTTTACCACTACTTTAAATGAAGGTTTTAGATTTGAAGGTTTAGGACTTAGGTTTTAGTTTTGGTATTTTAGGGTCTACGGTATATAGTATAGGGTTTAGAGTTGAGGATTTAGGGTCTATAGTTGAGGTTTTAGGGTTTAGAGTTTAGGATATTGAATTTAGGATATAGAGTTTAGGGTTTATAATTGAGAATTTATGATTTAAGGTTTAGAGTTGGGGTTTAAAATTTAGAGTTTGAAGTTAGAATTTTGAAAAATATATAAAAACAAGGATATAGAATTGTTTAACTTTTTAATAAATAAAATATTTTTGAAAATGTGTTTTTAGCGATGGTAAAAATAAATAATGGTACATTCAAAGACGTATTTTTAAAAATTTCCCTAAATTCAAAATAAAACAGAACATTTAACAAAGATGGTTGCTTCGATGTATAATTTTGGCTGTTCCTAATATTTATAGTTTTGCTTGTAGATTTTATCATATACCACTTTTTAGTTGTATTTTGAGCAGTTTTCATAAATAAAAACTCATTACCAAGTTTAGTAAACGAATGTTTTAAGTAGTGAAAACCTTACAAAACAATTGCTTGAGGATAACATTCAGAAACTTGCAAATCCAATGATCTCCAAATGTGTGTGCATTTTTCCCACCTCAAATTCATCCTCTCCAGAAATGCTTCAGCCCACACTTCCTTGCTACCTCCCATACTCAGTTCATATGGCACAGAAAAACTGCAAAGTCAATTTCAAAAACCGACTTAGTTAATTTCACAGATGCATCATTGTTCAGGCAGCAAAGTGAGGTTTTACCTTGTTAGCTCTTCTAAGAGAGAGTCTTTTCCCGTGGTAGCATTCCTGAAAGATACTTGTGTTAGGCATATCACAAGACTGAGTTACAAATAGATAAATACCCTAACCTTTGTACTAGAACTTTAAATATGCGGAGAGACTTGGTTGAGAGGTTGTAAATTGCATCTTCTATATGATCTGTGCCGAATAAATATATAACCGGATAGTCCAGAAGCCATCTGCAACACAGATCAGCACTTAATAAAACTAAGATGACAACAATATGGTGGATGAATGATGATGTAAGATTTGAACATTACCCGTTTAGTGTTGGGATTGTAACCTTAGTGTCATGTAAACAACAGCTAAGATCAATGAGTAAAGAAGACTGAGAAGAGTCGGCTTCATCAAGTGCTGTCTTGGTATCGCTGTTGCTCCCATCTAAAGGAAATGTGGAAGAGAATAGCTTCTGAATCGACCTAAGCTGCATCCCTAGATTGCTTTCCTTGCTTTGTTCAACCATCTTAAAAAAAAAGAAAGCAAGAATGAGTGCATGAAACAAAGACAGAAAGCTTTTTCATAAAAAAGGAACAACCTTTGGAGGATCTTGTTCCAAGTCGACGAAGAACAACTCAGGTTCTGAACTCAACCACTTGGGCAGTCTTCTTACATTGATCAGGTAAATCATATCCTCTATCACCATAACCCTCAGATCTTTAAAGACTGGTAAACCCTAAAGAGGACACAAAGTCAGCTGAGCTACACACATACAGACAGACACACTCCAAGTACTAATGTTGCTTGAAGAAGAAAAAGCTAAAGACTAACAAACCTCTTGGAGAAGCTCAAGAAGGGAAAGCAAGCGGTCTTGAAGCTCAGGCAACTTGCCACCATAATCAATCATCACAACTGGTCTCATTCCCGTGCATAGTGCCAGCACATCTACAAATTCAAATCATAAGGGGAAACTGAGATCATACTTTACTACAAGAGTCAAGTGTTTTGATATTTGAACCGATCTATATATGATGCTAATTACTAAAGTTTCAAACTTTATGATGAAAATGATAAAACCCACCAAACAAAGGCAATCAAAACGCATCATCATCAGATGCACAATAAAAACTCGAAGGAATCAAAATATATTTTCTCGATTCAAAATAGAGAGAGGAAGAAGGGAAAACCTATTTCGAGACGGCGTTTGGAAGAGGGCTTGAGTCTCCATTTGATCTGAGAGAGACAAGAGCTCATACACTCAAGCATCTTCTCACAGCTTGGAACCTCCATCTCCCGCAGAAACAGACTCGAAACTTTCTCTTCTTCCGACTTGGACGCTTTTTTATTTTTATTTTAGGAAATATTGCAATATAACCCCTCGACTTTCGAGTTCTCTCATTAATAACCCTAAACTTATTTCGAATAAAATAAAATAATGAAAAGTAAATTATGACGTGTCAAACTTCTATTGGCTGTGCGATGAAGAAGAGCAAACATGTGGCGATTCACAACGACTTTTCTTACACGATCTAAACGAGATTCTTTACTTGTCGCATAATCAAAAATCAACCGTGAAAGCAAGGGCTCTAGCTTAGATCTGTCATCTCTTCAAAGCTTATTTCAGGTCTGTCTTAATCATTCCTTGTTCGATTTTACTTGTGTTAAAGAGAGCGAATCATTTAAATGATTGGTTTGTTACAAAAGCATGACCCTCTTTAAACAAGAATCATGTTCAAATAAAGTTTCTTTCTTTGTGACGTATTAGCTTTCAAATTTAACCTCTTTTTTTTTCATTTGCTCTGGTTTTGTGTTGAGTGTCAGAGATGTATAATAACAACAACAACATGGGACCACAACCTGGGATGCCAATGCCTCCTCAGAAAACTCCTCAGCCTAACCCATTTGGCAATCCCTTCTCTGGACCTGGCTCTGGCCTTATCAGAAGCGGCTTGGGAGCTTACGGGGAGAAAATATTCGGATCCAGCTCTGAGTATGTGCAGAGCAACGTAAGTTTGTAAAACCATGCTTTGTGTGTTCGTTCATCACTCAGCGTTTCATTTTTTTTTAACTCTTTAAAATTGTTGATGTGAAACAGATAACTCGTTACTTCTCCGATCCTCAATACTATTTTCAAGTGAATGACCAATACGTGAGGAACAAGTTGAAGATTGTTCTGATTCCTTTCCTTCATAGGGTAAAGAGGAAGGCCTTACTTTGAGTTTTGTTTTGCTCTTATGATGATGAGTCTTGCTGTAACTTTATCAGGGACACTGGACTAGAATCTCGGAACCAGTTGTGGGTAGGCTTTCATACAAGCCTCCAATATATGATATTAATGCACCAGACTTATACATTCCCCTCATGGCCTTTGGCACCTATCTTGTTCTTGCTGGTTTCTCACTAGGACTCTACGGCAAGTAAGTTACTTTATTTTTATCTTTTATAGATCTATTCATTTCATGTATTATGTCTTTTAATTCAACACTTTTGATCCTTGGTGCTAGGTTTTCTCCGGAAGCTCTGAACTGGCTTTTTGTGAAAGGAATGGTTGGCTGGTTTCTGCAAGTAATGCTGCTGAAGATAACGTTGCTTTCATTGGGTAGCAGCGAATCACCGCTCTTGGACATTGTGGCATATGCAGGCTATGCCTTCGCTGGTCTCTGCTTAGCTGTTCTTGGCAAGATCATCTGGGGTTACTCTTACTATGTTTTGATTCCATGGACTTGCTTATGCACTGGGGTTTTCTTGGTGAAGACAATGAAGCGGGTTCTCTTTGCGGAAGCTAGGAGTTATGACTCAAGCAGGCATCATTATCTCTTGATCTTTGTAGCTTTAGCACAGTTTCCTCTTTTGATCTGGCTTGGTAACATTAGTGTCAATTGGCTCTTTTGACTGTCATTATTGTTTAATCTTGTTGTGAATAAGAAGAACACCTCTGGAAGAAGAGTGTTATCTCAATTACATCCCTCTTTTTGTCTTCTTTTTAATGTCTTTTTTTTTTTGCATGGACTACATTTCTAACATGATTAAAACCAAACAAGGACATGAACTTTGGTCTCATATAGTATATATCTCTACTCCTGCATTACATTGGTGCATTGTTATGGGACGACCTAAAAAACTCGTTTGATATCTTGTTCCCTTTAGTTAAAGCTATCTTGGAGGGCAAGTTATTATCATCAAATGCATACTAAACAGATTACATTACATTTGATGAAAAAAACAGATTACATTGCATTATTACAATATTGTTGGGCTTGATTAGCAGAGCAATATAATAAGCATTATACTCGTTATTATTCAATTAACATTTACCACACAAACATTTAGAAATATTTACAAAATGTTAATGCTCTCAAAATGCTATTTGTTTAATGCTCTCATATATTATTTAGAAATAAATCAATTATATATCATATATTATTCTTAAGATAATATCATATATGAATCATTAACTGTTTTACCAATAAATAAATAATGATAATTTATATATAAACTATATAAAATTAATTTATTTTATTTAATAACGTCAAAAATTATTTTTATATCCAAAAATAAATATTAAATTTTAAATAAATTTTACATTTATTTTATATTTTTAAATAATTTTTACATTTATTTTAAAAATAATAATAATTCATATTTGAAATTTAATTTAATTTATATAATTAAAAATAAGATTCATTATTTTCAAGAACAAATTTATTATTAATATATATTATTTTAAAATAGATATAATATATACTAATTTTTTGATAATTTTAAAATTATTTTGCTACTTTTCAATCAATCATTTTATTAATTAATAAGAATTCTACAGCATACTGCTACCAATCAGGTTTTAATCTGTTTGAGATTTGTCTAAACTAAAAATGTTGCTTGCAAAAATTGGGAAGTAAAAAATTAGTGGTCGTTAATTTTCCTTGACAGTTTTGTAATATTTTACATGAATACTTTCCTTAAATTATGCAATACTATTTTAGATTTTTATCTAGAAAAGTTGGTAATCATTTGACCAATATCTAATAAAAGAACTGAAACATTCAAAAAAGTTTAAAATTAGGAACTTACTGTTTATAGAATTTTTGTTTTACATATAAATACGTCGGTTTATTGATCTTAGATTACTATCAAGAAAAAAGAAGAAAAAAACAAGAACCATTTAAGAGCTTATAAAACAATGGCTATCGAAAAGAAAACCCTGATCGCCTCCTTCATCACCATTATGATGATGGTAATGATGATCGCGAACCAAGTTGAGGCCAGGAACCATGTCACAATCAAGCCGCCTCCAAAGTGATCATAGTCTTTGTTTTTCTAAATCGATGGCTCCAAAAGTTTATGAGAAAATAAATGGTTCCTTCAACAAGGAGCTTCAAACATGGTTTAACTAATTTTTATTATTATATATATATATATATATCATTATTTCATCCTCTTATGTGTTTAGTAATGGATGTATATCTTATAAATAATGTTTCACAAAATAATATTTTTAATGTGAATGAAATGTACTAGTTTCATATTTCAAATTTTCATATTTCATAGACAGAGATTGATGTTGTGAACTCTCTAGGAATTGACAACACTATTGTTCACATTCGTCTTTTTAGTTTGTAATTAAAGAGACTACAAATATCCTTGTTATTTTAATATTACTAAAATTGTGTTATCAAGTGAGTATATCACCACTTAATATTCGACTTATCCTTGTTATTTTAATATTACCACTTAATAACTTGGTCGAGATACAACATATAATTCATAATCTGCATGAATATATCATAAGTTATACAAAGAGGAACAAAAAATTAAGATGCAATCAACAATCCTGTTGTTTGATCTTTGTGATGTCAATGAAAACTAATTTTGTATACATATATATATTTTAAAGCAAATTTGTATATATATTCCAAAGAGAGTGGATACATGTCAGAATATTACTTAGGAATGCAACTACATTTATTTTTTGCTAAATTGTAAATTTCATTAAGTAAATAATGATAGTTTGATTACAAGTTTAAGCCTGCAAATCCAGTTTGCTCGAGAATGCAACTACATGGTTCTGCACTCTAACAGTTTTTTTTTTTATAATATTCGACTTATCGTCAGGATGATCTAGTTTCTTACAACAGTTTTTCAAATCCTCTCAATATGAATTGAGAGAGACCTAAAGAAAGAATCGTTTATAAAGTCCTTAAATTAGATTACTGGTTGTATATTGGCTAAGTTAGCAATGGTTAACAATGGTTAATTGGTTTATGACAATTCTACTTTTGAACTATATAAGTAAGGATTAGTGGTGACCTAACGGTCATCCTAAAACTAAACATTGTATTACACAGTAATATCAAAGTCATCATTTATAACTTTCGAACAAACATGTAAATACAAACACGAAAGAGAAAATTCCTTAAAAATATACGGACTGAATTTATTTTGCTGAAAAAATACACAAATTTTTTTGGCTTCCCAAAAAATACACAAACTAATTTCGATTGTCCATAAAATACATGAATTTTTGAATTTTGAAGGTTTCACACCTCGATTTTAACGGTGTAAACAGTGACTAACAGAATAGTAAGACGCCGTTAGACGCCGTTAACTCTAATTAAAAAGTTCATGTATTTTATGGACAACCAAAATTAGTTCGTGTATTTTTTGGGAAACTTAAAAAGTTCGTGTATTTTTCAGCAAAGTTAATTTAGTATATATATTTTTAAGGAATTTTCAAATGGAGTTTGGATATTTCATATACTATTCAGAGGCTAAATATCTGGACCCAATACATATCCAAAATTTTATATTTGAAAACTTTCGGTTTAGTTTTGGACCGAATATTTTCGGATCAAATCCGGCTAAAATATCTAGACCTAATCTTGACATTTTAGCCGGATTCAAAAACTTGGATTGGAACTGACCCAAAAATATTCGGTCCAAAACCAAACCGAAAGTTTACAAGTATTTGTTGGGTCCAAAACTCTTCCACTTGAAAGAATTGAAACCAAAATGAACTGATCCGAATAGATATGGGCCTAATAAAATCGACACGAATAGATTCAATCCGACAAGATCTTTCTGCTAACAATTTTGTTATTATTTTTGCAATATTTTTTAGTTTTGTTTTTGTAACAGAAACATTTTTAATTAATATGAAACTTTCAATGTAAAATTTAGAGTTGTTTGTGAATTTTTAGATATATATGATAGATTTCGACTAAATTGGACTAAACAAATATTTGTAAACTTTTGGTTTGGTTTTGGACATAATATTTTTGGGTCAGTTCCGATTCAAGTTTTTGAATTCGGCTAAAATGTCTAGATATTTTACAAATATAAAATTTCGGATATGTATCATGTGATAGAGAATGTGTTTTTTTCAGGTCTTTGGGTCGGGTTTAGGCCGTTTTTTTCCGGATATGGATCTTTCAGATCGAAAATATTTGGTCCAAAACAAAACCGAAAGTTTACAAATATAAAATTTTAGATATGTATTGGGTCCATATATTTAGCCTCTGAATAGTATATAAAATATTCAAACTCCATTTGAAAATTCCTTAAAAATACACATACTAAATTAACTTTGCTGAAAAATACACGAACTTTTTAGACTTCCCGAAAAATACACGAATTAATTTTGGTTGTCCGTAAAATACATAAATTTTTTAATCAGAGTTAACGGCGTCTTACTATTCTGTTAGTCACTGTTTACACCGTTAAAATCGAGGTGTGAAACCTTCAAAATTCAAAAGTTCGTGTATTTTATGGACAATCAAAATTAGTTTATGTATTTTTTTGGAAGCCAAAAAAGTTTGTGTATTTTTTCAGGAAAAGAAATTCAGTCTGTGTATTTTTAAGGAATTTTCCCAACACGAAAAGACACTCCTTTTCTACTTGTCTAGACGAGACTTCAATTTGATTCGTCTGTCTGCTTGTTCTTAATAAGATTTATAGCTGGACTAACTGATGGTAACTGGCCCATAACTCGGCCCATTAAGTAAAAGCTAGGTTCTGATTTTTCGATTCGGTGAAAGAGGAAACCTTTTCTTTCTGAAAAAAATCAGGAACTAGTTAGCGCGAACTCTAAGAATCGAATCGAATCGAATCGAAATCGAGAGATCATTCGTTATCCTTCTGGAGAACACTTGCAGATTCTCAATTGGGTCGGCACGATTAGCTGAAAAGGTCTCAGCTTTAGTCTCAATCCGCCAAAAAGTCAGTTCTTTTTCTCTCTCTCTCTCAGATCTTGCAGTGTCGGTTACTGGCAGATTTCGAATTACTAGAATGGGAAGGCCTTTGCTTTACGACATCATCGAGAAACCCGCAACGAGCTGCATCGTAACCCTATGCAGTCTAATCTGGTTTCTGATTCAGAAGAAGAGTATTGGTTACCCCCAAGTTGGGTTGAGCTACGAGACTGCGATCCAAGGGCATTACTGGAGGATGATCACCTCTGCTTTCTCTCATATAAGCGTCTTGCATCTCGTCTTCAACATGAGTGCCTTGTGGAGTCTCGGTGTTGTGGAACAGCTTGGTCACTTAGGTCTTGGAACTGCTTATTACCTTCATTACACTCTTGTTCTCGTCGTCTTCTCTGGCGTTTTGGTTATTGGGATGTACCATCTGCTGATCGGTAGGTTCAAGATCGAGTATTTCAGGAGGGTTACGGCTGTGGGTTACTCTTGTGTTGTGTTTGGTTGGATGACGATTTTGTCTGTGAAGCAGCCTTCTTCGAAGCTTGATCTCTTTGGGGTTCTGTCTCTTCCCATTAGCTTCGCGCCCTTTGAGTCGCTTATTTTTACTTCTATTATTGTTCCGCAAGCTAGCTTCCTGGGACATTTGTCCGGGATACTTGTTGGTTATGCTATCTCCTGGGGTTTGATTGGTGGGATGAACAACTACTGGGCGGTTACCATGCTTGGTTGGATCGTTGTGGTGTTTGTTTTCAGTTTGAAGAAGTCTGGTGCTTATGATTTCAGTTTTCTTGAGATCGAGTCGGTTAGTGATGCTTCTTTGCCTTCGCTGCGGTTTGTTGGAAACGGACGGACTTTGCAAGCCAGTGCGGTTCCTCTTAGTGGGGTGGAAGTTATATGAAGATCTATTGTATCTTCTTGTCATCAAGGTACTAGATGAAGACAGACTTGAGAGTTGGTAACCAAGTGAAAGAGATCCTTAAGGCTTTGCGTGAACTGCTTCATGTATAATCAAGTTAGTGTTGTTGTTTAAGCATCATTACAGATGAATAGGACAGTCTTGTGTTTGATGTATAGTTGCCAAAAAGGGTCCCCTGTCTTTACCTTAAGATTACATCCATTACTAGACCTTCACATTTATTTAATTATGAAAAAGCATGCTACCAAACATTCTTGTTGTTTCTTTGATATATTGTATATGTTCTTATCACTTGCATTCTTGCAATTTCACGTGGTAATTAGATCAAGTTCTGTGCAGTTCTCTTTGATTAAAGAGCAGTGTCTTCTCATGTAACTTGTTTTCCATCTTCAGTTTTTACTTTAAAAAAGGTAAGAAAAAGGTAGAAGAACAATTACAGATTCACAGTTGTAGTTCTTCTTTATGAGAAGTTGTAGGTTGGATGATTTACAGGTCAACTAGAGAGAGTCATGGCAATTGCATTTGTTTATCAGAGTAATCTAACTTGGATCCACTTTTAAATAGTTTTGTTCATTTACCATTTTACCTACCTTCAACCCAATTTTCATTCATAAGTTCTGCATTATACCCTCAACTTCTCCACAACTACATTTTCTCTATATTTCTTATATAAGTTGTACACTGATCAGGTGAATCTGATCTTACTTTCTTATCCATCTCTAAGAACTTCAAATGGAGAAGAAAGGCCATCATGGTGCATATGACTCCTTGCTGACTCATCATCCTGTCCTCTGTATCATTGCTTTGTCTGTAATTTTCGTTGCGATCGATCCCTTTCACATAAGTCCAGTCGGTGGTCGTGAGTTCAAACCAGTGAAGCATGAGGTTGCACCATACAAGCAAGTCATGGATAACTGGCCAAGAGACAACCTTAGTCGACTAGGTCATCACGGGAAGCTCGAGTTTGTGGACCAAGTCTTTGGTCCAGAGTCATTAGAGTTTGATAGTTTAGGTCGTGGTCCATACACAGGGTTGGCTGATGGAAGAGTTGTTAGATGGATGGGTGAAGCAATGGGATGGGAGACATTTTCCGTTGCAACATCAAAATGGTAATCGCTTATCAGTTTCATGACTGTTTCAGTTTCTAGGTGTTAAAGTCGTGTGTTCATGAGACTTAGGTCAGAGAAGACTTGTTCAAGAGGTGTGGATTCAACAACAAACAAGCAATGGAAGCATGAGAAACTGTGTGGGCGACCTCTTGGTCTGAGATTTGATAAAGAGAGTGGAAACTTGTACATTGCAGACGCTTACTATGGTCTACTAGTGGTTGGTCCTGAAGGAGGGGTGGCTACGCCTTTAGCTACTCATGTGGAAGGGAAGCCTATACTCTTCGCCAATGATCTTGACATTCATAGGAATGGCTCAATCTTCTTCACCGACACAAGCAGAAGATATGACAGAGCGTAAGTTTTCATGATAACAAAAAAACTGGATTGTGGGTTGATATAAAGAGTTAGGACTTTGTGATTTGTAGGAATCATTTCTTCATATTACTGGAAGGAGAATCAACAGGAAGGCTTCTAAGATATGACCCACCTACCAAAACAACACACGTTGTGCTGGATGGCTTGGCTTTTCCCAATGGCATACAACTCTCTAGAGACCAATCTTTCCTTCTCTTCACTGAAACAACCAATTGCAGGTATAATTATATTAACAAACAACCCTTTAAAACTCAAGCAAAAAAGAGAGAGTTCAAAGTCATGGATATAGACTCAATGTTTCTTTATGTATCTGGCAGGTTAGTGAAATACTGGCTTGAGGGTTCAAAGAGAGGTGAAGTTGAGGTGGTGGCAGATCTACCGGGATTCCCAGACAATGTGAGAATGAACGAGAAAGATGAGTTTTGGGTTGCAATAGACTGTTGCAGAACACCGGTTCAAGAGGTTCTTGCAAACAACCCTTGGATAAAGAGCATCTACTTTCGGTTGCCTATACCGATGAAGCTGCTGGCTAAAGCCATGGGGATGAGAATGTACACTGTGATATCAAGATTCAATGGGGACGGCAAGGTCTTGGAGGTTCTTGAGGATAGAGAAGGAAAGGTAATGAAGCTTGTTAGTGAAGTGAGGGAGGTTCAAGGGAAGCTTTGGATTGGAACAGTGGCTCATAGCCATATTGCCACTTTGCCTTATCCATTAGCAATGAATTAGTGAACGAACACGTTGATGTGTAGTTCTTAGCTCCTGTAAGTGATATCCTTTTCATTAACATCCATAAGGATATATATAACAAATGATGATTAGACTAAATCATTTTCCTGTAACAAATGATGAATATTAGTTCTTTTTTTTTGTCTGTCATTGAAGAGTGTCGATAGGGTACGATGTCGATAGAACAAATGGAAAATGTATTACTAACATATAATAATCTAAGTCACATAATAATTACAGTCTAGTTCATGAGACACAGGTAGAAGTCCCTTGTGTCGTTGTCTGGTTCCGGACCAAATAAGTTCATTGCGACATCACCCCTCAGCAACACTTTCTCCAACAGCCAATATGTAACATAAAAGTAGCTAAACTCAGTACGTCGCGCATCTACAGAGGAGTAGCAAACAGATTACACTTTGATCAGATGCCAAAAGAGCAAGGAGAGTGAATATATTACCAACACAGAATATGAGGGCATGTGGAGATAAGTCTCAAGGCCCTAGTCCAGGCGAAGCATTTGATGGCAGTTGCTGCCGTTGCTGAATCTGTTGAAGAAGGCTAGCCGCAAGCTGTAGAGTAGACTGATATTGCTGGCTCTTATCAACCTCACCATCTGATGTACCTGGACCAGCTCCGGTGAGCAAAGTCTGTGGCTGCTGCTGTGTAGGTGGTGGCATCGCAATTTGAGAATGGGAAGGATTTTCGTTATAGGCTTGGTTATTTGTCAGACCGTGATAATTACCTTGCTGATAACCCTGATAACCAAGCAAACCAGGGTTCTCAGCTCCAGGGACCGATATGTAGGTTTGGTTAAGCATGTGAGCTTCATGCTGATACTGAGTTTGATGTGAACCTTGAGAATACATGGAGTAATTATCCAATGGAGGTGGAGGTAACGGCGCCTGCTGAGGCATACTAACATATGGCGCTTGGTATTGCAAACCACCTTGTACAATTCCACCGGAATGGCTCGGTGTGCTTGACACAGGAGGATAATGCATCGGAGGAGGGGGAGGAGGAGGTAGTTGCCCCACCGGATTGTACTGATTGCTTAATTGTTGAAACGATATATTTGATGATGGAGCTTCTCCACTGGACAGTTCAACGGATTGATGATTTCCAGAGGTAGCTGGTTGAGAAATTGATGGGAGCAAGGAGGTAAGAGTGGCTAATAGCTCAGGCGTTAGACTAACCCCTGCTTGAGGCGTTGCAGTGTTATGTACAGCAACAGGTTCCCTAAAAGGAGGAGGCTTCAATGCTTCCTGCATACCCCAGGCTTGATCTTCCCTAGCAGCGTACAAACCACCGGCAGGCGAATCACGAGAATGGTCCATATAGGGTGGTGGAATGGTCTGAGATTCTTGTCTATACGATGATACTGCAGGAACAGGTGGTGGAGGCAATTTGAGGACAACACCGTATAGCCTTTCTCGACCAGATACTTTGAGCACATCGGTTAAGAATTCTGATGGTGGAACCAAGAATAAAGTGGTTCCATCATCTAATTTGGCAACACCTGCTCTATTCTTTGAACCAAGGTATCGGAGAAATTCAGTATAAGACGCGAAGTCGTCTTCGCTGTCTGGTAAGAAGAAAACGATTTCAAATCCAATCGCTTCAGTATAATGTTTGGCAAGCATATCCAAACCCGTTCGTGCTGAACAATTGACCATCTCAGGGCTATTAACCATTCCAAAAACCGAGAATCAGTAAATCCATTTATGTACTTGTTACCAATGAATCGAATCAACACTACGCATATCCATTTTCGGATCACAATATCTAAAAGAATCAACAGATAACTTCTAATCAATGAACTAAAATTTATCCTATATAAGTGAAGGCAGAAAAGGCTAAAAGTGCGTGGAAACGTTACTCACAGTTCAGATTCAATCCCCTTTCCAATAGGTACACAACGAGCATGACAAACAGGAGTTCCACCTTTGGCAATGACTCCTCTCCAAATGAAATCAGTATCAGGGAAACCACGTCCTGGTCTAGATGCAACTGATCCACGCTTATATGATCTATCCAACCCAGTGATACGATTATCTATACCCATTGAAGGAAAAGCATCTACTGATCCATCTCTACGAGTTCTTTTAGGTTCTCTATCCAAATGAGCAGGATCATATCCTTCCCAAGAACCATGGTTTGACCTAACGGGTAGCCTTGTACTTGGCGCGGGAGACGGGAGTATTCCAGCTCCTGTTGGAGATGGCCTTCTCCAGATTCCTTCATTACCAACTACATCACCATATTCTGGACTAATGTGTGAGCGTTCCATGCTACCTCGGAAGGGCCTCACAGGGTCAAGAACCACGCTGGAATGTGGTGACGATATGTATGGTGGATCATTGATGAACATCTCAGGCCTTGATCGTTTGACACCAGAATAAAAACTGGTACCATCTCCCCGTCCAGGGAGAACGTTATCGTTTTGGTACATGATTGTGATTCTTGGATCGTTAAATAACCTTCCCTGTAGTCCTTCCTTCGCACAGCGAGCTTCCTCAATGCTTCTAAATTCCACAAGTGAGAAGTGCCTCGATGGGTAACTGATACATCTCTCAATCTCACCAAAAAGAATCATGGAGTTGTGCAGCAGTCGTTCGTCTATCTGAACAGAAGGAGGGTACCCAATCCACAGAACGTTACTTGCTTGGCCATCTCCAGATGAGTGAGTATACTGTTGTTAAGCATATAACAATTCGAACTCTCAGGAACTTGGCAATCCCAAAGCTTTCTAAACTATAAACATGAAAGTCGATAAAGGATTGTATATTAAGGCTAACCTGGTGCTTAGCACTCAAACTGCCCTCCCTGCCATCGTCGGAGCCAAGCCGTGTTTCCTACAGAGATAAGAATGTCAAGTAATTTTAGAGTCATTTAGCAGATTCAACAACATAGACATGAAAAAGTAAACGCAGAAGAAATAAAAAAAATGGAATCACGTGACACAGGTGGATATAGTAAGTTTCTAGCCATGGCAGTCTTATACAAATCATGAAACCTAACGCACTCAGTAGAAGCTTCTTACAACATGATTACTGAAGCTTAATCTAATGTAAAAACAAAACAAAAAGACGACAAGAGGATGCTTACTTTTCTTGGCCCTTGTGACCGGAGAAAATCAACTCGCAAAAAGCTGCCACCTAGTCGCTTCCCGTTCATGGTCTTTGCCTGAATAGCATCGTCCACGTCAAAAAAGTCAATAAAGGCCGTCTTGCGATCCTTAAGAAACCTGAAACTTTCGATTTCCCCAAATTTCCTGAACTCTGCCTCGAGTACATCCTTTGGGACACTCGAGCTGATTCCACCAACCCAAAGACTCTTGCAAGGTTTTGCCTGCACACATAAAGAGAACTTTTAACACATAAAGCACTACAGAACAAAATCAGTTACTAACTCAACTATAAACTCACATTAATAATTACTGCCCTAAACACACAAGATGACTTGAGGAGAATCATTTCCAAAAATAGAAGAGAACTCTATGTACTCTTCAAAGTCATCATTGCCTTGCCTCAACAAGAATCCTCATGTTGATCACATTTCAAATCGGCATATTACTAAATAAACACACCCTTGGATGCACGTAAGTCTTTCGTAACCTATGATAACAAAGCCTTTTCTAATAGCGTTACTGCTACATCTCAGATGGCTACAGAGATTGTATAACTGCACTTGGAGGTTAAAAGACTCCTCAAATCACACACACTTGGCACGATAAATCATTTTGGTACAATCTGAAAACTATGGCATTTCCACCAAGTGTAAAACTGAGAGATCATCTAATTACGTTTCATCTGGAGCCAGAGAGTTGTTCAAGTATAGGAAAACAGCTTCCGATACTCAAGTGGCTACGCCATTTGAAAGTTTATTATACTCAAAATAACATATAGCAAACTCTATCTAAAACGAATATTTGCGAGAGAGAGATCAAAGCAGCGATGAGGACGAACCGGTCGGGCGAATTCGATCTTAATGTGGCTCCCGTTCAAATCGGCGCCTTGAAGAGCCTCCTTAGCGGCAACGGCTTCCCCAACGCGCCTGTAGTAGATAAACGCAAAGCAACGGGAAGAATACGCGGTGAGCCTGTCGATTTCGCCGAACCTTCCGAACAGATCCGCGAGATCGGATTCGGTGGTATCGGGTGTCAAACTACCGACCCAGAGATTGGTGGATTGGAATCCAGATCCGTCGGTTTCTCTGCCTCTTGAAGGCTTCATTACTGGAGCCATCTCGCCCGTTGTGAGCACGAGACGTGAATATTCTCGTTTGAAGCTTTTGAAGGTTGTTGAAGATAAAAAACATGAATTATGAAACGACCACGTTTCAAGCGTATTTGAGATTTAGGAGTTTGATTCGTTAATTACATTTTAATTAAGCTCATCCATAGCTAATAGATGGATTATCAATTATCAATAATTAATCTTATCCCAAATGAAGATAGACGACAAATTTTTTTCAAAGAGGTTTAGTATGCATTGAAAATAAAATCATGTAAATTGATGTGAATGCTTTGTTCTAAATAAAACATGCTACTAACCACATGGATAGCATACAGCAAAATACAAATCCAAGTCTTGAAAACAAAAGAGAATAACTCAAAAACTACTATCTCCGGTTCAACGCAGGTCGGATATCTCAGACTCGAAGAGATGTTCAAAGGTCTTGAACACTCAAACCTGAAATAATATGTAAATAAAAATCAATAAATAAAACCCCAAAAAAACTTAGGACACAGATGCCAAAAAATCTAAGACTACATTTACCCACAACAAGATATGAATCTAATACGCTTAACATTTTTAAGATGCAACAGATTGATAGCAAGTGTGTGACACAAACAAAGACGCAAAGACTTAAGAGAATGGGGGGGGGAGTTAAGAACCTGGAGGAAGCGACTGCTTGAGCTTATCAGCCTTCTCTTGGTCGAAAACGCAAAGTGTGTAGAGGTACTTGGAGCACCTGACCTTGAACTTGACAATGTCCTTGCTTCTCTTGATCTTTACAGACCTAGCATCCTTCCTCCTCGCCGTCAGAAGGAAGTCCTTGATCTCGTGTATTTGCTTCGGCTACACACAATATCATAAAAAAATCACCATTTTCATTTCAATACAGATTTAATTACTAGAAACCAAACAATAAGAGCCTATATCATTCATCTGAATATCCCAAGACAACTTAGAAACAGACATAAATACCACAATCTACTGTAAAGAGTGATTAGAACATAAAAGTACCATTGTCGCTTCGAGTTTGGAGAAGACAGCGTCGGAGTAGAAGATAGAACAAAAGCTCTAGTTATTCTCTTTAAGAAGCGAAACCCTAGATGTGCTGCCTCTATGAATTTCCAAATATACCCCTTAAGCCCATTAATCCGACAATTTAGCTATTGGGCCCAGATTGATTATCCCAAGAAGACTTTATCTCCTTTTAGATCCCGTTATTATAGTTTTTTCCTAAATTATTTTCAGCATCGCGCCACTAAATAATAAATTTTCCCGCTCCACTGACATCTCTTCAACTTCCTCTCCAGAATCAAATAAAAAACCCTAACCTCTCTGTTCCTCCCATTACATCGAAACTGATAACCCTTCTTCTCTCTTACTTGGTTTCTCTGTCTCATAGTTTGATTTCGAGGGAAAATTAAAAAAAAAGATATGTTTTATTCGCATGTTTACTTGGCTCGGAAGGGTCCTCTGGGAACGGTTTGGGCCGCCGCTCACTTGCAACAACGCCTCAAGAAGTCTCACTACACCGGCACGAACATCCCCAAAACAGTCGGTTCGTGTTTCTGACCATAAAGTTCGCTCCTTTTTATTTTCCCCTTCACTGCTTCTCTGTAAAAGTTTCAGACTTTTCGATTAATTTTGATTAATTTTGTATTTTTTTATTTATTTATTGCTAGATCTTATAATGTTCCCTGAGGCACCTTTGGCATTGAGATTGTCTGGTCATCTTCTACTCGGTGTTGTCCGAATCTATTCAAAGCAAGTTGATTATCTGTTCCGTGACTGTGCTCTCGTCACTACTTGGTTATCCAAGTCTTTCGTTTCTGCTCAAGTTGACTTGCCTGAGGATGCTAGACAGGCTCCCGTTGAGTCTGTCACTTTGCCTCAAGCACTGAACTTGGACGACTTCCAATTGGATGATGACACGCATGAAGGGTACATCTTCTTTTTCACTTTCCATTTAAGCTTGGTCTGTAATAAAGATTCCATCTTTGGCTTGATTATTAACATTTTTTTTAATTGTCTTCTTGTGATAAATAGTGAATTTGATAATCATCTTAGGAGTCAGGAAGATATCACCCTAACAGGTACCGCTTTTGCCTGATTCTTTATGTATTTGGTATTTGAATGATTTATATGTGTTTATGATGTTGATGCTGATTATGCAGATCAAATCCCCACTGGTGTTGATCCTTATGTTGCTATAACATTTGATGAGGTGAGTTTCCTACTTGCATCTTATGTTGTTGAAGTTGATTCTGATTACTTGGTGTTGAAAGAAAGTTTTGTATGTCTTTATTACAGGACATGGGTACAGAAACTAGCCCAATGGATGTTGAGTGAGTCAGAGTTTTTCTATTTCATCTAATACACATATGTTCAATTTTATGCCTTGTTTTAATGTGGTTACCTCTTCTTTGTGATTTAATCAGCCAATCTACAGAACCTGTGAGTGCGCATCCTGTTGATACTGATGTTGAGATGGCTTTTGAGACGGAACCAATCAATGAGCCAGGAGACTTCAATGTTGGTCTAGATACTCGTTACGACACAGAGGAAATCCCCGAGTTCCAGGATCCCAGACCGAGTAACTTGACAGAACCGCTTAATCCCAGTCCAGAGAGAGGCAATGTCAATTCTCCAGGAAGTGTTCCTGAGGTTGAGATAAGGCGTGATGCTGCACACGGTTTAAGCCCTGCGTCCCATTTACCATTTGCTACAGAGCACACTGAACCTTTAGATGAAACTATGAATGAGAAGGAACCCAATATCCCCAACCTTGATGATGAAGAGTTGAGTTCTAGAGGACATGCGTTTGAGCTTCGGTCAGGATCTCCAGGTTTTGCTCGTTCTGAGGAAGAACGTGACAACTTTGGTGAGTTAACATCATTGTCTGATAACTTTTTTTTCTTAAGAATTATATCTATTATCTTGTCATTTTAGCTGATTATGATTTTTTTTTGATGTTAAAGTGCATCCATCACCTCAACTAGCTCTTCAGCCATCTCCACCTCCACCTCCTGCACAGCAACCAAGGCCAAGGAAGAGGAAGCACTTTGATAGAGTCACAGTATTAACTAACAGGTAATAACCTTTCTACTCCTTCATGTGACTTTGATTAGTTCATTGCCTGTTGCATACTGATAAAAACAAATTTGGATAGGATCATGAGAGAGAGGCTTGAGGATCCTAGTGATACTCTTCGTAAGAGAAAGAAGATGCCTTCGTCTAAACTAAGTATGTGGAGAATGAATAACCAGTCAAAGAAGGATCAAATCTTCAGTGAGCCCTTGCTTACTGGTAAGTTTTAGTTTCCTAAACGTTTTCAACTTATTTTGCTCTTTTTACTAACGTTTATTGCCTGTCTATAACACTATCTGCAGGCTTTTCAGATGATCTACGCAGTGTCTTTGATAAGGACTTTGTATCTTCAAAGCCATATCTTGTTGTTTCTAATGAAAGTATTCCAGAACCTGAACCTGTATCATCTCCTACTCGAGAAGCTGAAGCAGAAGTTCACCCGACCTCTCCAATTCCACAATCTGCAGTTCCTGATTCTACTCATCCAGACAGTACAGTCCAGCTGTCTCCAGTTCGACAAACTGAAGATGCCCAAGGCTCTGCAGTTCCTCAATCTACTCATGGAGAGTCTGTAGCAAGAGAAGCCCAATCTCCACCGCCATTTAATATTGACGATGACACAGGAATCGAACGCTTCAGAGATGGTGGTTACACTGAGTTCATGCCGTCGCCACCTCCAAGGTTTTCACCTTCTAGAACGGATGACTTCACCACTCAGACTAGTAGAGCTTGGGAGACGGAATCTTATAGAACAGAGCCTTCAACTTCCACATATCGAGATGATATGCCTGGACTAATGAACTCAGGGATTTCAGCTATTCCTGAAATGGCAGACGAGGTTTGTCTCTTCTTACATGTTTTGTGTTAACCCTTGGTGTTTTGCTAATACCATTACCTGTGTCATTACAGGAACTTTATTTCCTGGATGTAAGTGGCAATACCCCGGTGGATTCACCGGCTAGTCAAGATTCTGATGCTTTGACAGGGAGAACAAGGTATCAAAATTCCAAAGTCCATGTAGCTTTAAGAGCCGCGTTTCTCTACTAACTTGTAACACATTCACTGATCATTTGCAGAGCCTTGGCTAAGTATCTTAAAGAACGCTCTTCTAGTAGTCCCTCTTCAAGCTCTTCTTCAGGAGATCTAAGTTTGGGCAAGATCTTGGAGGGAAAGACAAGGAAGCTAGCTGCTCGAATGTTCTTTGAGACACTGGTAACTGATTACTCAATTCGGTTTCTTACTTCTTTTTTATGTCAGCATTGCCTCTTAACTGATTTGCATTTGGATTACAGGTGTTGAAGTCCAGAGGACTTATTGATATGCAACAGGAGCAACCTTACAGCGATATCACTCTGAAGTTGACGCCTGGCCTTTTTCAAAAGTTCAACAATGAATAAACAATACTCACTGTATTTTATTTGTGTGTAAATTATTAGCTTAGATTCTAGACAAGGGAGTGGTCATCCTCAGTTTGTTGATCATTACAGCTTGTATGGTTTAAAGAAATAAAGCTTTTTTCTGAAATCCATCATTGATCATTACAGCTTGTTGCACGTTACTGTGTTAAAGTCTCATATGGACTTCGGACAAACCGATCAAAAAGAAAACGAGTTATCTCAAAAAAAGTTGTACGCATACATAAACTCATGAATCTTTAACTGCCAAAATCCAAAGATGACCTACCTGTTTCAAGCTTGTTCTTCTTTTATATATCTTAGTATGACTATTGTATCTATTAAAGGAAACTAACAGTTATTGGTGGAATCTATCTTAGTCATCATTCTTTAATGGGCAGGACCATGACATGAACTTCTTTGGCTGAAGTTCTCATCATGACTTTGAATCTCCTCCGGGATCTGGTTCTGCGTCGTGGTTTGATTCTGTATCTGGGACTGAGTGTGGTTCTTGATCTTGATTACCTGATTCTAATAAACGCTATGCAGTTAGATATAAGGAAAAGCAAGATTGCCTAAATGCAACAAAGTTAGACTTGTGTGCTGTCACTTTTGTGTATCAGTTTCAATTCAAAACGGACTGAGATATAGTTTTCAAGCCCTGTCAAGCAACTAACCTTGTATATGTACTTTTTACGAAGTTTCATGGCTGTGCGTATGCATCTTCTCACTCGAATTGCAAGCAGCTTGTCATTAAAAATCTGCAAACATCTCAAATCAATAAGAAACTTTGAAACAATGCAAAGTCCTCAACTGCACTTACTGCAGAGGAACAGTAGAGTTCAAGCAAAAGAAACAAAGCTCAAATATAAAAGCAGTGAAAACATCATACCTTGATCATGTCATCAATGGACCGAGCTTCCTTCATGATCTTATGCCGATTCATGATTAGGATGGCTGCCACACAAAACACTGGAAGAGGGTCATCTCCTTTTTCAAAGGATGAAACTAAAGAAGAGACATGGGTTCTTTCGTTCCTAGACCATAAGCTTCTTGTCAAGCCACAGAAATTATAAGAAGATGATGCTGACTTCATCTCAGTATCGTTGTCATCAGACATAGTACCAGTCTTTGGCAATGGACCACTTCTTGGGAGTAGACTGCTTATGTACAACAGACTGCTCTTTGACAATGGTCCGCTCTTTGAAATTCTGTCGCTGGTCTTCGAAATTGGTTCACTAGTTGTACTACCTTCATCTATCTCCGCTCCAGATTGTCTAGGAAGTTGAATCACCAACGGCTCCAAGCAATCATTCTCCAAAGTTTCAGCAACAGACCCATTAAAATCAGCAGCCCACATCATCTACAACAGAAGAATACATTTGCAAGAGTTTTGAATCTTATTAAGTAAAGACAAGCTCTTGCAATATACATTAAAGAAGCAGAGGGTGAGCAAGAAACAAGCAAACAACAGAAGAGTTACCAACCTCCCACATCCTTAGAGCCTCGTCAAAAGACAACTCCCGTCTGAACAACACCAACAGCATCCGGAACGCAAAGTGAAGGCTTTCAGCACCAATACGAGATATGTGAGAGAACATTTCTTTATCTGTGAGTTGCAATATATGCCACAGTGTTTGCAATTGATCCATCACTCCAGTTGGTCCCTCCATCTGGAAATTTGCACGCTGTAGTAATAAAACCACATAAGGAAAGAACATCAAGTTACAGCTAGGAAACATATGTTACATATCAGCAAGCATTGTAATACCGTTCTTCTTATGAGCATCTCAAAGCACCAAAAAGCGTCAGCATTATCTTCAAAAAGAACCACGAAAGGAGACACTAAATCGCTCATTCCTGTCATCAGATTTGCCACCAGACAGTTAGTATGCATGGCCTCATAGAGTGTCAAGTAATAACAAGTTACAAACCCCAAACCTTGGCAATAACCAGTTGCAGGATCAACCCAAGCATAGACAGCAAGGATATCAGACATTCTTCCTAGATTTCTTGGATCCTCGTAGAATTCAAGGTGTGTATCTGTCCTTACCACATCAACAACTGTTTGAAACAAAAGATAATAATCATTGATCCCTCAGAGTAGCGAGTCACTACTAGTGACAATTAAATATAAGAGACTCACAGAACTAGTACCTATTCGGTGCAATGTCCAAAGCCATTCAGACATCCTATCTTCCGTGACAGTTCCACCACGAGAAGGAGTCTCCTTTGCAGATGGCACTTCAGGGACATCCGATATTCTCAAACCATCAACTATCTCCACAGTGGAGCCGGAATGAGACAGTTGTTCAACAGAGTCAGGATGTACCACTTCAATTTCTGAGTGAATGGATGCAGATCTGTTGTTGTTATTATAAGAAGACTCATGCGACTCTATAACTAGATCTGCATTCTTATCAATTCTAAAACTGTGCATTCCCTCATCCTCAGATCTTAACTCACTTCGAACTGAAGCTTCCTCATCAGGAGTAGAGAGCCCTTTCTTATCTAAACTACTACTCCCAAACAAATCTGTGACTGCTAGAGTGGGAAAGTCAAAGACACCATCCGCAACATGAGGACCAGAAGAAAGTACAAAAGGAGTGGTTTCAGGACTTTCTCCTCCACTTAATATGTCAACTGACTCACTGGAACTTCCCCTTCTGTGTCCATGAGATGTGTCAGTATCGTTATTACTCGAATCACCGTGATTTTCAGTTTTCTCATTACAATCAGTAGAAGCTTCTGTGCTTCCATCTGTAGATTCTTTTACCACCTCTTTTTTGTATGATTTTCGCATGTCCATAACTTTGGATCCTACAACATAGGCAAGTGAACCGGTTCCCACGCTCGAATGCATCATCTGGCATTGCTTCAGCAGATCATTGTATCGTTCTCTGCATGAATGGTAAAGAGAGCATTAAAACTCGAGTTTATTTTTCACTTAGCAAGCAAACAAATTGTCAAACCTGCGAGCTTCCCTGAGTTGACTACGGTACTCAGAGGTGCTGCTCAATGCGTAACAGCCAAGGAGAAATTCCCAAACTTCAGCTCTTATTGATGGGTCGATCCCCTAATAACAAGAAAGAAAGGCATTGTATTTTCTGTATGTCCAGTGTCCCTCTAGTTCTTATTGAGAGCATATAAAGGGAGGGAAGTGCATAAAAATACCCCCAAGATGATTAATTTGAGCGCCTTCTGGAAACCAAAAACCTTTCCATCACGATCAAAAAAAGCCCTCCACTTCTCTGGTTTAAGCATTTTGCCGATCTGTGGATTTTGACAAATTAAACACTTTGAATTACCTTATCGCAGGAGGAAGCAAAAGTACAACATAAGAGACTAGCAGGAAGCAGACAATGGATTTCTGAAACATTGTTCAACTTTTCGAGACCCTGACTGAAGTATGTTTCTTGTAAACCAACCACTGAAAGCCAAAAAGGGTGAAGGATTAGGATACTTACAGATAAAAGAAGTTGTATCCCTGGTTGTGAAAGACAAGGCTCGCTTAGATCCCGGACTAAAGAAGCCACTTTTTGCAAATTTACAACACCAGCTTTCCCACAAGTCCATTTCCTTCCTTCTCCACCACAAAGCATCAGTAATCAAAACACACAAACACAAACACAAACACCAACCCTTCTCCCTCCCCACTTCCCACTTCTTCCTTCCCAAATGGAATCATCCGTTAGAAGTCACTCACAACAGCCCCAAAAGCACCAAAGAAAAATCTGCAACAAGACAGCCATAAATGGAAGACGATTCACATTGCTATCATGATTGACAAGCAAAAGCAGTGACCAACCAAACACGAATCTAGAAGGAGACACAACAATATGAGAAGAGAACTCTCGTTGATATTATAAAAGCTTTGGGAAAGAGAAAACTTTGGGGTCATACCATCCTATCCCAGAAACATGGAATCAGAGGAGAGGGAATATGAGAGATCATTAGATCTTCTAGACACAAAAATAGTAGATTGGAATCTCACAACAGAAACAGGTGAAAGAGGTTACATTACAAAGCAGAAACATTGATCGAAATATGAATAAATCTAGCGCCCTTTGGAGGCGTGTATCATCCTAAGATAAGCAAATGCAAATTAATATAAAACGGCGAACGCATGCATCGATGCAGAACCGCTAAAGCTGAAAGAGAGATAGGGAGAGAGAGAGAGGGAACCTGTTAAATGTTTTATGGAGGATGCGCTTCACCGATCGCCATTATTCGTTTTCTCCGTTTATTTGTCTGTGTTTTCTCGTCTCGCTCTCTCTCTCTCTCTCTCTTGTCTTTTTGTTTTGTTTTTTTTTCTGATGAATGAAAAGAATTTTATGTTTCTTGTCTCTCTTTGTCTCCTGTCTTTTGTTTTGTCGTCTCTTTTCTTGCAAAAACTTTCTCCTTTTCTTTTAGTATTAGATGTTGACATCCAATTTAGTCAAATGTAATTACACTCATGATGATCCATGAAAATATAATTTGCACTCAAGTGTGAGCCTAAGAGTGATGATACATGAATCTCAACAACAAATAAATTATGTGCCCCTACTATTATTATGAGTTACTCAAAAATTAACATTAATGGTGGTCCGGTTCTGTGCATGTTACTTTTAGATCTGAGCAACTGTTCCCCTTTTTTTTTCCTTAAATAATTTATTTCCCAGGAGATATGTTTTTTGTCCTTTAGTTGGGCAACATGTTTATACACATGACGGGCCTAAAGGCGAAATTTTTGGGCTTAAATGGGGACATCTTTGGAGTTTGTCAAAGAAAGCTCAACTTGGAACCTTTGGATGATATATCTCACGAAGAAACTGTGTGATCATCCCAATAACGTTATATTTTGAACTGGTTCACAATACTATAGTAGAGCTCCAGTTATGGACCAAACCCGAATCTACAGTTCGGTCAATTTTTTTTGTCATCTAAAAGTTATTTATATTAATAAACACAAAAAATTTACATCAAAACCTATAAAAAAATATAATCATTCTGGTCTTCCCCGAGGCAGAAAAATTGATAAATACTGAAATCATTTGAATTTTATAAGCAGGAAAAGAGAGAGTATTTTCGAACAAAAAATGATAAACTCAATAGCTTAAACTTAAAATACTAAGAAAAATAAAAGCTACAAATTCTAGTAGTATAATTATATGCAAAATATATAATATAATTAATAATATATACATAATTTAGTTTATTTGTATGATTTTCATACTTAAAAGTTGATTTTAGTAATTTAATATGTTCTCTTAAGTTAAAAGCTTCACTTTTATAAAATTAGGAAAAATACAATTTTTACTTTTTGTTGACAAATATGTATGCTAATATCTAGTTATTTAATAATATTATGAAGTACTAATTTTTCTTATTTTTATTTTATAAAATTATTATTATAATTAAATTAATATGTTTACTAATTATTTTAAATATTAAAAGAAAAGGAAAAAATAGATGATTTAAGAAGTAAAATATTGTCATATTTTATTAAAGTTGATATCTAACCGTATAAAGTAAAACTCACAAATTTTTTTAAGAGATAAATATATTTATAGTTTTTTGGTATAAACCGAATAAACCAAAATCGAACCAAACCAAAGTAGATATGGTTTTAATATGATAACTATTTTTTATAAACCGAAAAAAAACCGAAAAAACCAAACCAAAATGGAACTGAAATCGGATTGATATCCGTAGATGTAACTCACCATACTAACTTGTTTTGAATTATTATGTAAAATAAAATAAATAAACAAAACTATAGGGTTGGGGTGTAAAAACTCTGTTATGGAATGAAATTTATGTGAAGTAAACAAAACTTCTTTTTGGTTTTCACCCTACTTTTCTCTCATTCCCCATCGCCGCCTAACTTCTTCTTGGCTCAGATCTGTTGCTCTCCGGTGACTGACGCTCTTTGTCGGCATCGGAGGGGCACCCTTGTCTCTTTTTCATTCGCATTACTTATTTAGGATCGGATTTTGTCAAAACTGGAGGGTCGTTTTTAGATCTGTTTGCTTTCTGAGACACTGTTCTTGAGGTTTCCTACTCGCCTGAGGCGGCATGAGGTTTCGACGGTGTGTTTCGTTGAAGAGCGGCGAAGTCGCACTCGTGGAGTCTTCGCAGATCTATGTCCTTGCTTCCAGTTTCTCGGGGATTACAGTAAGTCTGTTGAAATCTAAATCTAAATGTGCAGGTTCGAGTGTGGTGTTGTGGAAGCTGTCTGAGTTGGCTCTTGCTTTGTCTGGCCTGTTCTGGTATGGTTCTCCCTTCCCTGCTTGGTCTCCCTTTCCTGCTGGTTAGTGTAGTTTGGCTCTGGTGGTGGTTCCCTCGCGGTTTGATAGATGTGCTTATCCTTGGTTCATTTGCGACGGCTGTTGTCCCTCTCGGTTCGTGGATTCTCCGGCTCGCTCTAAGGATTTGGGGGCTTCGGTCCTTCTACATCTTCTTGTGGAGGTTGGTAAGTTAAAGACAGTTTTCTTCCTCCTGGGTTTGTTCTCTATTGTTACTCGTGGCTCACGGTATGTTCCGGAGCAGTACAGAGTTGCAGAGACTCCCTTCAAATAAGGTCTTTTCTAGGTGTGCGCATATCTCTTCTGTCTTTCCTCGGTGGAACTGCTTGCTTGAGTTTTTTAATTTGATTATAGGTTCCAACAGTCTTTGCTTTCTTCCTTTAGTGTTTATAGCTTATGTATGACTCCAAAGAATTCTTGAATTCTGTTGGCTTTTGGCTCCAGAGGACATGTTTGTTCCTGCTGGCTTAATCTCCCAATCATGTATCTCAAACTCTGTATTTTTCTAATGTTAATGGAAGTTCCAGTGTGAAAAAAAAAAGGAATGAAATTTATGTTTGCTCAAAAAAAAACTACAGGAAACATGTGTTATAAACAGAAAATACAGGGAACTAGGATTAGGAAAAAAAACAAAACTCGGGAACTTTGTGTAACAAATAAAACCTAGAAGACACATATGTAAATAAACAAAAATTCAGCGAATATATGCAAGAACTGAAAGAAAAAATACACTTTTTTTTTTGTCTCGCTTCGATTCCCTCTCCGCCTCCGTAACACTCTTCTAGCTGCGACTCCTCTCTTCGTCTCGAGCCTCCCCGTAACAGGTGAAAAGTTTCGTCTTTTGTAATCTTCGTTCTGTAAAGGGACTTTCGAGTATTCAATACACTAGTCTTTGTTAGTCTAATAGGTTTTTTTCTATTATCAAGGAGTTAAGAGTAGTTAGGGTTTTGAACTACCGTGTTTGCAGATGGCGAGCAGTATAATCTTGTTCGAGGACATCTTCGTGGTCGATAAGCTTGACCCTGATGGCAAAAAGTTCGATAAAGGTACTGACTTTTTTTTTTAACTTCAGTCACGATAAGCTCAAGTCGATGTCTGTTTTAGTTTCGTGGCTTCTTATATTTGCTTTGGAGTCTTAGAGAAGTTTAGAATCGTAGTTACTGTGAAAAAAAATCTGAACTTTAGAAGTCTTTTCTGTCTCCCATCTCTATAAGTTATGTTCCGTCTTTGAAGTGAGAGGCTTTCTCATAGGAAAGGGTACAGTGATTGATCTTTATGTCCGTGATTACTCTGTCATCTCTAAGTTTGGTTCTGTCTTAATATTGAGTTCTCATAGGAGACGGTACAATGGTTGATTGTGTGTGTCTCTCTGTGTTTGTGGTTACTCCTCCATCTTTGATTTTTGTTTTTTTTTTGTCTTTGAATTGAGAGGCTTTCTCACAGGAAACCTATAATTATTGACTGTGTGTTTGTGGTTGCAGTTACGCGTATTGAAGCAACTAGCCACAACTTGGACATGTTTATGCATTTGGATGTTAACACAGAGGTTTATCCGATGGCGGTTGGTGATAAGTTCACACTGGCTATGGCTCCTACTCTTAATCTCGATGGAACACCTGATACCGGATATTTTACCCCGGTAATAAAAGTCTTATGCTATTCACATACTTGATATGTTCAGTGTACATACATACATCTTGTTTGCTTTGCCAATATTCTCATGAACGATAGCACTAGGGAAGTTTAGTCATGTAGCCTGGTGATTCTATTTCTACTCAGAAGCTGTATAAGAATTTGATTAGGACAGTGTTTGATATAACAATTCAGTTGGCTTGATTCAGGAAGCCTCCTTAGGAATAGGAGTAAGCATATAGAATTTTTAAGCAGGCCTTGGTGTTCTGAACATTAAAGTTTCATGTCGATGTATATATATTACAGGGAGCAAAGAAAACGCTTGCTGACAAGTACGAATACGTTATGCACGGGAAGCTTTACAAGATCACTGAGCGTGACGGCCAAACTCCAAAAGCGTAAGAAACATACAAACTCAAAACTTTTCAAATCAGTGTTTGCACAAAGAGATCCAATCATGTCTAAACTGTTTTGGTTTCTTCTTCCCATTATGTTTTTGCAGAGAGATGTATGTTTCTTTCGGTGGCCTCCTAATGTTACTTCGTGGAGATCCAGCTCACATTTCTCACTTTGAACTTGACCAGAGGCTCTTCCTTCTCATGAGGAAGCTTTGAGATTCCTTTGTCTGATCTTTTTTTGGCTTAGACCAAGATTTATCTTATGTTCAACTTTGCTTTTGATGTTATGCTCACGAATCAGCTATTGTACCAAAGCAAGTTCTCCGTACTGTTTCAACATCTTGCATAATTAATTATCAGCTACTGCAATTTAAATATGCTCTTTGCTTAAGTTTCAAAAGATTATTGCTTGAAACCATACCTCTCTGGATAAAAACAGTCGCAAGCAATGTTATGTTTTGCTCCTTTTCTGACATACTTGCAAACATCTAACAAAATGAATCCAAAAAAACTCAAAATGTTCGGTCAGGCTTGATCAAAATTATCAAGACCAAGCAGGAATGTTACTTTGTGACCTAGTGAACATCTTAAAGAGTCGTTACTCGTGCTTGTATCCAGAAGCCTTGCCACTTCTCCCAACCAAGAAAGGCTCCGGCGTAGTATTGTCACTGTTTAACTCCAGACCACGATAAGCACGGTTGAGGAAATACTCAGGTCCTGATTTCGCAGCGGTTTGTTTAGCGAGTTGGTTATGATGGTCTTTGCCTCTCAGTTGCAACGCTTTCTCTGCAGCTTGTACCAACGCCATTGTCTCTCCTGTGTCTTCCTCACCATTCTCAGCTTCATCTGCAACAAAGTAACCAAACTATTTTGTCAAACTCATGGTGATCAAAAATAACGTTTTAGCTGATTGGAAAAAAAATGTATGAATACCGTTTGTATTGCGATCTTCTACGTAACCACCCTGAAAGAAGGAGAAGCGTGGCTCCTCCTCTGACCCGCTCTCTGCTTCTGATTCTGGTTTTGAAGAGTTGATTATCACATCTTGGAAATGCATTAGGTATGCACCCGTCCATTCACTCCCTCTGCAACAGAGACCACAAAGACACTGGTTTAAGAAACCCCTCTGGATAAAAAGATTCAGTAGCTTTCTCTCTGTGTACCTGCTAAAAGCAAGATTGGCTTCAAATGGAGTGATGACAGGGGCCATGAACTCTTTGCTATCTAAAAGAGCGGTTTGGGCGCATGAGATGTAAATGAAAACATCGCACTAAGAAAAGAAAAGAAAAAAAATTACTAATTAGACATATCTCACTTTGATAGTTAAAAGTTAAACGACAAGACAACTTACCTCAGGGAAGTTTGCAAGTTTGGCTGGATTAGGCCGTCCCATGGCAAGAATGTAAGACTTTTTTCCAGCAGCAGATATCAATGCTTGCATACGGTGAATCATGTGAAGGTAACCAGCTGCATTTCAAAATTTCAATGCATTAAAACATGGATTTAACTCATCAAATCTCATTACATATGTAGAAAATTGAGTTGCCAAGGAACTTACCAACCCCAAGAGTCCCCACCAAAATACCTATAATATTAGCATCCTTGGCTTTCTCCACCAAGTAATATCTGCAAACACATCACTTTGATGGTGAAACAAATAAAAACAACTGCCAAAATTCGATGTCTGCTTGAAAAACAAGTGAATGATCATACCGTCGTTTAAGTATCCTTCTCTGTTGAGTAAACTCCGTCACCAAAGAATCTTCTTCAGCATCATATCTGACTTCAGATCAACAAACAGAACATACCGAGTAAACTGTCAGAGCAGGCAACGGCAAATGTTGGAAAAAGAACAAACAGTAGATCAAGAGGATTTAAAGCCAAATATATATATACCTACGTCACAACCATTGAAGGTGAGTACTACATTGGCAAAAGCTGAATTGTCGGAACCGATCCAGAAGAGTAAATAGTCCTCGATTTTGCTTCCTTCTGGTAGGTCCCAAGTCAACCCTCCTAGTGTATAGCTTCTAGATGAGGATAAGCTATCTTCCCCAGATGGTACTGGATGCTCCATGGATTCTCTAGGATCTTTGGATGGACTAATGAATGAACACAAGACATTGGCTACAGAGAACTTCAACTGGGACTCGGGCTTCGATACTCTTAACTCTTCTTGAATAGACGGAATCACATGAGCATATTCTAGTCCATAAAGGATCTGAAACCAAACCAAAACACACATCAAACTTTTACTATCATCATTCATAAACAATAAACTAAGTTCTCTCATACCATAACAGGCTTCTCGCTCTTAGACGCATGATCTAGCAAATGCTTTACACAGCTCGAGACATTTATCGAAGCTTTACCAAAAACAAAGAACGCTGGAAGAACCGATGTCCTGCCCAAAGAACATTAAAACCCTCAGCAGTGACACAAACTCAAGAAGAGTGTTGTTGTTTTAGTAAAATGGACTCACGGGCTAAGACATGTTTGTCCGTAGTGGACAACACACTGAGAATCAATATGCAAAGCTCCGACTTCATCAACGCAGCAGCTACCGTAAGTCGTGTCTGCCATAACAAAGAACCTGACTTCTCTGCCATCTTCAGCGTTCATCTCCTTAAGTTTGCTCTTAAGAGCACGCACGACCTTAGTTGATTCCTTCAGCAACTCATCTGGGAACTATCATAGAAGCAAAGACTTAAACCTTTATCAATACCCAATACACTAAAGTGACTATTTTTAGCTAAGGAAGAAGTAACGTTCGGAAAAGAGTTTTGGTTTACCTGTAAAGCTATTCTGGTAAAGCTTTTGCTGATTATGAACTCTACCGTTCGGCTGATATCGTATCTTGATTCAAACTCCATCTCCATAGATTAGTCCGAGGGATGGCGGAAATAACTTTGAAATCGGAGGAGATAAACAAAAACTCAGGCGAGTGGCGGCTCAAGAGAGAGACAAAACAGAGGATGAATGATAATTGTCGAAACGGCACCGGTTTAGGTTAAGACATGTTTTAATATAGTCAGGTACCGGTTAAGCTAACATTTATAACCGGTTAACAAAATTATGAAGCGTAAATACAAGGTCTGGTCTTTTTTTTTTTTGTCAACACAAGGTCTGGTCTAATTGGGTTTGTGTTTCCCTTTTTTGGTTTATTCAGTTTGTTTGTTTTTTTTATTTCTTTTACCAAATTTTAAAATGAAGCATAGAAAAAGAATTGAAAGATAAAAAGGTGGTTCATCAAATTTTTATATACAATTCAATTCTCAAGTATCCTCTAGCTAGAAATATTATATCCACAAAAGTGGTTCATCAAAGGTTCTATTTTTTTTTTTGAAAAATAAAGGGAATCTACACGAAAAAAAATTATAATGTCGAACCAGTTATAATTATATTTTTGGTTAAAAATTAAAATATCAAAAAAATAGATATAATCTACCAACTTTTATAATATAAAAACCGAACAAAATATCAATTAAAAAAAACACCTCTACCGGCAACAACTGAGTTTTGACATCTATTAAACCGGGTATAAATACATTGTTCGGTTCAGAAAAACACGGCGTCGTATTATCAGCCGCCTTCACGCAATTTCTACACCTCTCTCCAGCTCCGCGATTTCTCCGCTTGTCTTTTTTTTTTACTTTTGTTAACACAGACAAGAAAACTTCATCTCCAAGAATCCAATTAGGGTTTCATCAAAGGTATCACATCTATTTCATGCTCCTGAACCATCTTCCGAACTGCATCTTCCTTAGATTCCCGATTTGGGTCGCCAAAAAGTTCCAACCTTTAGATCTCTCTAGTAACCTTTCTATTCGCGTTATGCTTCGTTAATCCTATCGATTATATAATTGGCTTTACCTTTGGTTCTTATTGGATTTTGTTGTCTTTTGGAATGTTGTTGAAGATCCTAAAGTTGGTGTCTTGAGAGAGAAGCCAAAACAGAGATTAAAAAGAGATGATCTCTACGCAGGCTAACCTACTGAAACCGTCCTTGTTCTGTGCAAGGACGACGTCACAAACGAAACTTTTCTTTAAGGTTCCGTCTTTCAGGACGACGGTACGCTTTGATTATCAGCCACGCCGCAACTTAACTCTCCGGGCATCTGCATCATCATCCACGTCTACTCAGTTTTCGCCTCTGCTGAGCCATCGGTGTCGTTTACAGAGTAGTAGGGATCAGAGGAGAGGTCCTGCTGTTTGCGCGCTTGGTGGGAAGGATAAACCTGATGGTAGTAGTAATCAGGTTAGTTAGGATGCCTTCTCTTCGTTCTTTACATGTTTCAAATTGATCTTTTGTGTGTGTATGCCGGTGTAAGAAGTTGGTAACAGGATTGGACTGTGTGTTTCTGATGAGTAGTAGTGTTTATATTATGCTTTTGTGCTCTGTGGTTTCTTGGTTGTAGTGCTAAATGTGATACTAGTGATGAGATAAAAAAAGAATTACTTCATTCTATGGATATTTTGAGTATTAGATTATTGAGATGGTGAGATTAGTCTTTACATGTTAATTTGAAATTGATATTTTGAGTGTGTGCGCATAAGAAGAGTTATGTTTATGATGATAAGTAGTGTCTAGATGATTTTTTTGTTGTGTTCTTACTTGGTGTGATAGATACTTTTTCTTCAGTCTATTTCACTTTTCTTTCACTTTAGGTTTGAATAAGTAAGTTCTCTTTGTGTATGTTTTGTGTTTATTGTTAAGAATTTAAAGCACAGGACTAAGTTATGTATCGTGCTTCTGATATTAACATGCTCAGTGATGATGTGTTTTTATCATCAGATATCTTCACAGTGGAAAGAAATTGAGAAAGCTATGGGGAACAAATCAGTTGAAGATCTGTTGCGTGAGCAGATTCAAAATAAAGACTATTACAAAGGTGGCAACACTCCTCCACGAGGAGGGGGAAGAGGAGGAGGAGGAGGAGGAGGGTCAGGTGGTGGAAACGGTGGATCTCAAGGCTCATCAGGAGAAGATGGGGGTCTTCCTGGTATAGCACAAGAAACTCTACAAGTGGTTTTAGCAACCATGGGCTTCATCTTTCTGGTAATAACAAACGTCACAAGCCTGAATCTTTGTCTTATATTATCTTTACCTTTTGTTCATTGTTTCTTTTTGTTTTCCAGTACATCTTCCTGATCAACGGGGAAGAGTTGTTCCGTCTTGCGAGAGATTACTTTAGGTATCTTACTGGACGACCGAAGAGTAATAGGCTGACCAGAGTAACGGAAAGTTGGAGTAGATTATTGGAGCGTATGTTACCGAGGCAAAAAGTGTATGACGAGTACTTGCTGGAGAAGCCGATCATCAATACGCCTAGCTGGTATGAGAGCCCTGAGAAATACAGACGTGTCGTGAAGTCTTATACTGATGCAAATGAGGATGAGGAATAGCTTTCTTTTTCTGAGTTAGTTTCACACCTACACCATGAACCGTTTTGTTTTAGTTTCATCATAGTTATACAACAATCAGATTTTGTATTAAAATAACAAATGCTCCGTAAAAGTTGGTTCTTATTCAAATAAATGATTTTTGAAAATTAGCTAAATTTTAATGTTATTGATTTTGTAATAATCTTCATAATTTACTTAAAAACCATTTCGATAATAGTAAAAATAAAAGAAAAAAAAGAAAACAAATCTTCTTCATGTTATGCTTGCTGAGTACACCTCCAAATAGTTGCAGGCTTTTGTTTGAGCCCAGTAATAAACCCATTCCAATTTAAAATGTAGTCAGTCCATAAGTCACGTGGACCTATCACGTGATCTTCTTCATCTTCTCTTTTTTTCATTTACACATCGAGACGAGTAGGGTTTTTGTTAAGAGTCTTTGACGAGAGATTTGAGATGGCGCTAAGAGGAGTATGGCAGCTCCAGAAGCTCGTGGTGAGCTACTGTAACTGGGGAGGTAGCAGTAGAGGCATAAGGTAACTGTTTCACCTAATTTCTTTATTTTTCGCGATATTCATCTGATTGATTTTTTTTAATCCCATTTTGTGAAATTACAGAGCCTTTATGGAATCAGAGTTGCCTGCTCTGATAGAGAAGAATCCGCAGCTGGAAGTGGTGACGGAGCTTTCAAGGGGACAACATCCTTACCTCAAGGGCATTTACAGTAATTAAATCAATCTTTCTTCTTTTTTATTCTTGTTTGCATTTACAAAAGGGATATTGAAAGTAGCCAACTTTACTTTTGATTATTTATTTTTTGTGTAGGGAACAGAAATGAAAGAGTGGTGTGTGTGAAGAACATGGATCCTGAACAAGTGCTTCTCAACGCAACGAGGCTTAGGAACTCTCTTGGAAGGAAAGTTGTGAAGCTGAGGACTAGGCATGTGACCAAGCACCCCAGTGTTCAAGGCACCTGGACAACCGCTGTCAAATTCTGACAACTTTGCCTCCTACTAAACATATTATACTTTGCGTTTGGTTTCTCCTTCTTTTTGCTAGCTGTTGAATCGAGATGTGGCTCGAATGGTGCAAGTATTGTGGTTATCTATCTTTGCAGTCCCAAAGTTGTTTCTACTGTTAACTTGAATCTTGTCTTCTCTTGAATAAGATCTTCGGAAAAGCTTATTGGTAAAAGTTTCATTTTTCTGATCAATTCGTTGTTTTCATACTGATTGTGACAGTAAGTCTTAGTTGGTGTTACTACAGAGAATTGTTAGAGAACTTAACACTTTTCTTTTCTTTGCAAATTTGTCACTAGTATGATAAACCGGACAAACCCCATCGTGTCTGATTTATTATAGGAAAAAAGAAAGCTTGCTGTCCTAGTCTCTTTTTTTGAAATCTCATAGAGTCCTTTTCTTCTTTTTGGACTTATTCTTTCTCAGCATCATTGTACACATAACCTTCTTGCTTCCCCTGGTTCCAATTTGATCATTGCAAAGCTGAGCACTCAAAGAACTCTTAAGTCTGTACTTAAACATCCAGCTCTTTGGGTACTTCCTCTGTTTCAGCTTCTAGCATCTGTGTTCTGATGTTCTCCTCCTGCCCTTTCCAATTAGCCTTGATGTCATACACAGTCTCGAGCCACTTGTAGTCTTAGTCCTATTATGCCCCTTGTCTTTGTTTTCTCCTGAACTTAGTTCTCTCCTCCACAAACAATACTGTTTTGTCTCCACCCTCAGAACCCCCCAGTTACCAAGGCTACGTAAAGTATTAGGATGCCATAAGTCCTTTGACAATCTTGCTGCTTTTTCTGCTTCTGAGAAGCCCTCAAGTTCCTGATATTATTTCTGACCTTTAGTTTCCTCCAACCCAGAACTTCTATCGTAGGCTGAGCTTTCTTCATCGTCATCCTTCTCGTATGTGTCACTGACAACATAACCAGATTCTCCAGCTTGATCCCATCTCTCTGCTCTCTACACTTCTGTCTGAACTTATGCTTCTTCCAATATCCCAAACTTCCTCAAAACTCTTTTACTCCTCATTCTCTTCTCTGTGTTCCTCGCATGAACAGTTGGCGCTAACATTTCACAGAACAGTCTAGTTCATAACATGAGAAAGCAAGGTAATGTCTGTCTTCCCAGAAAATAAAACTGAGAACTAACCATTTGATTCCATGATCGAAATCAAAGGAATTTGTGAAAGTGGAGACGAGAACATTGTTTGTAGACTTCATTTCTCAACAATGTTCCTCGCATGAACAGTTGGCGCTAACACTTCATACAACAGTCTAGTCCATACAAAACTTCATCTGTCCTCTTCTTGTTCTTGGCAGCACCCATCTTCCAAAACTTCATCTGTTCGTGACACACCTCAAGTACGTATCTCCCAAGCTACCCTTTCCCTTGCTCCCTTCCCATAATTACTTTAGCAGATACTTGTAATTCTTGTTGGACTTGACACCCTTCTTCTCAAGCAGTGGTCCACTGTAAATGACATGAGAGCGTATTGACTTCACTCGCGTCAGCAGCCCTTTCAACTTGATCTCCTTGTTTTGACCAATCATATCTCTATATTTGGCCCTCCTCTTATTGCACTGTCACGAGTGTTATTCTTCTGGATTCCAAGCCTTTTTGACATAACCTTCACTGTTTTGTATTTCCCTTCCTTAGGCTCACAGCAAAGGCCCTCTTCTTACCCTTCATATTTACTCATTTACTTCGCAGATGCATTTCTTCGAGCACTTGTTCTCCACACATATCCATCTATCTCAGTCATTTCTGTGTTTTCTTTTCTCTAACAGGGTCTTTTCCTGCATACAAGAGTATGATGTATAAATTTCCAGAAAATATCTCATACTTACCAACTAACAAGAAGAAACAGATGCTTACATTGTAAATGGGGACAAGAACTGACTTATTCCTTGATGAAAGCCTGAAACTTTACAGGTACAGCTGCAATATCTTCAGGAGATTTAACTTGTACTTTACCACCAGGCACCACCTCCTCTCACAGAGCTACTATGAACACGTAAAGCAGATTTTTTTTTAAAAAAAATTTTAATTTTATCTTATTTCGTATTTTTTAATTTTAAATTTTTTATTTTCATTTTAATTTTTAATTTTTATATCTACTTTTATTTTTATTTTTAAAAAATCGATATAAAGAAATATAGTCGAAACCCACTAACCTCTATAATCATACATTGATTTACAATTTTTGTCTAGTTACAATCCATGTTGACATATAAATATCATCAAAGTAGGTGTGTTTGTATTTAGATGCGGGCAATTAGTGGTCAATCTACCTATTTGGCAGATCTAGTGTTGTTAAAGATCTCAAACAACCTTGACGAGGCAGAGAAAAAAAAAAAGACGCTCGAAGCAGCTCACAAGTGCTGCTGCAGCGAGAAGAAAACTCGCTGTCTAGCTGCTGCACTTTTGAAGTGTATCTCTGCCTTTGTTTGCTCTAACGTTTCTGGTTCCACCTCTTTTGTCTCTGTTTCCGTCTCTAGTTTCGTCGCAACAATTGCTCAAATGCCCTTATATTTCATAGTGTAATCTTTAATGGGCTCGGTTTTTCTTTTAATTTTATATGGCAAATGGAAAATCATAAAATTAAACTGAAAACGTGAATATTTTTTATTTGATTTATAGAATTTGATAAAAATATTTCAAAAATCAAAAAACGGTTTTTCCAAAATTTCACGAAAATCATCAAAATGTGATTAAAAACGATTTTAAAAACTTTTTTTTCCAAATTTAAAATGTATAGAATTTAAATCTTTACCCAAAGGTTCACTAATCCATAGGGGGGTTAGAGTTTAGTTTTGATGAGAGAGGAGGATTTGATTTAGGATTTTGAGTTTTGATTAAAAAAAAAATTATGAAATAAAGGTATAAGAGCTCTATCGAGTCCATAAGAGATTGACTCTAGAAAAATAAGGGTAGGAAAGCTCATGGTCCAGTTTCGTCACTGCCGACAATAATATAGAGGAGTTTGATTAAAAGTGATAAATGCTATGATAAAATAATGAAATATTGTGTATTATTGTGTGTTCCAAATATCTCTCTTATTAATTTGGGTTCCATGATTACTTCAACCAGTCAAAATTAACCTATCCAATTTCAGTTTATTTCAGATTAAATAATAAAATTCAAAATCAAACCGAATAACCCGAGATCGAATCAAAACAGAACCTATGTACAATAAAAACTAAATCTAAGAGAAAGAAGATGAGTTCCGAAGAAAATTGTGTCCAGAATCTATTTAGGATGTTACTTTAAAATAATATCCAAATACTGTTAAAACAAAATAATTTTTATCTATTTACAAATAGTTTATTCTTTTATTATTTCTACTTATACATAATTTAACTATGATTAACTATACATCATACTTAAAACTAAGTAACTAGATAACTAATCTATTATTTTATAAACTAATGAATTCAATTTATATTAATATTAAATTTAAGTAACTAATCAATTATATTTTATTATTAATATAATAAATAATAGTTTATGCCTATCACTTGTATATATACACCATACATCGACCCAAATGCAAAAAAAAAAGAATCTTCAAAACCTCCACCAAATACATATAATATAATTTTCATATATAGTTATAGTATTAAAATTATATATACATATATATAAACATATATATATATATATGATAAAGTAATATTTACAGTTAGCTACCATTACTATTTAATATATGGTGGAACATGTTATTATTGATATTTTGATGAGTATAATTTTTACTGGTTGTTCGAATATACATGTAATCTATATTTCAAATATAAAATAATTGGACAAATATATTAATACAATTATATCATAAAATATTACATTAATCTAATTTGATGCAAGAGAGTATGGATCAATAGTTTAATTAATTTTAATATATATATATATATATATATATATATCAGATCGTAAAAATTTAGATATTAGTTATATAATAAAATATATAACAAAATTAAAATAAATAAATATTTGATGTAAATAATGAAATTAACTTCTAAATTTAAAATAAACCAAAAACAAAACATCAAAAGATTCTAATAACATGTGAACAACAACAATAAACTAAATAAATAAACGACTTTTTCTGAAAACGTAGATCACTAAATTATAAATTATAATAGACATATACAAATCATTGATGTTCAAAATTATATTTTTCGTATGCATCTTCTCAAATATTGATCTATAATGCTTACAACATGATGAAAAATTAGTTTGACTAAATATTTGTATATTTTTTCATCTTCTGCAATTTTAATATTTATAGGTAGAGATTCTCTTCCAACTTCAATTGGTGTATTTTTCACCATCTGTAATTTTTGATAATTTCAAAAATAATCATGCACTAAAAGAACATAAGAAAGAAAGCAAAGTTTTGTTTTGTAATTTCAATTTTGTACATGATCCAAATGTTTGTGCATATATCAACCTCAAACTCATCAATCTATTTCAACAATACTTCACCGATCTTGGTAGTTTCGAAAGCAATGTATCAGATTATTAAATCACTTTATTTATATTATATTTATTTTATTTTATTTATATTAGTTTATATATTTATATATATTATGTTAAATTAGTAAATAATATTTTGTGGAATATCACATTTCTTTTCATGTTATTGTATCATTTTAAATATTATTTAAGTATGAAAGAAAAAAACTCAAAATTAAAAAGACTATTTTATAAATAAAAAATTCAACTCCAAAATAGAATAATAGTTAGGTTACTCCAGAATATAGAGTGAGATTAGAGAAATATTCTCAAATAAAGTTTGGAGTCAAAAATGGAATATAGCTGAAGATGATGTAATATCAAAGGTGTGAACAAGACGAGCAACCATATGCATAGGTTTCACACATGATCATTCAAACTAAGTTCTAATTCAACTTAAAGTTGTAAAAATAGAAAATAAAATCTCTAACCATCTAAAGAAAGACTGATGGTTAGGAGACTTGATTCAGCTCTGTAAAATCTAGTCAAACCACTGCTTTAGTCAAACCAAGCTAACAATCTAATCTAACAATCAAACATAATTCATTATATAAATAAGATTGTGGTGTAAAGAAAAGAAATCACAAAACACTTAAACATGTCATCATCTTCTAACAAAAATGAAGGTGCATGCGAAGCCATCCTTGCCATGATGTTGAAAATGTCAGACGACCCTGAAAAGATGGAGATGACGAAGATGCTAGAAGAAGCTCACAAATGTTGCTGCTGCGAGAAGAAGACTTAGCTGTCTAGCTGCTGCATTTTTAAGTATGAAATATGTTGATTTACATATTTTTAATTAGAATTAGAATTTATTCTTCTTACAATTTTGCATAGATAATAAAAAGGAAATATCCATAAAGTATGAAATATATTGATTTACATATGTAAAACATATTTTACTTTTATTTCCTTTATATTTCCTCAAAAATAAACAAAGAATAAATATCTATATTTACATAAATAATAAAAACAAAACGTATACAAAATATAATATTTATTTATTTTAATATATAACGTATTAGTGAACAATGTATATATATAACATATTTTACTTTATTTTCCTTTATATTTTTCCAAAGCAATAAAAGGAAATATCAATACAATTTCAATATATATATATATATATATGCTTACATATAAAATTGTAATTTCGGAAAGTTCAGAAAACGAAATAATTTAGGTATTTGTTATGTAAAATAAATGATTTTTATTATACATATATTTTTGATCTAATGATTAGAAAAAGAAATAAACATACTTTTAAAATGAACCTATAATCTAATTTATTATTTCAAAACAATATTTATATATATTATGAACAGCTTAAAACAAAATAAATAATTCAAAATGGGAGACTGAACTAAATAGAAAATAATAGTTTACCTTAAATATATTTTTATTGAATAATAAGAAAAATTAATGGCATAAATGAATCATCTAATATCATTATCAAAAAATTGTATTACAACTAACTTTAAAACTGAATAAACATTTCAAACGATGTAAGACTGGAATTAAAATTATTATTACAGTTTGGTCATGATCAAACTATTAGAATCAAGAGTCATTTACATTATAGGTCATTTTCTGGAATGTAATAACACAATAGATACTTTAGCTGGTGGTGGCGGCAGCTAGCAGCGGTGGTGTCGTCGGAGAGGCAGAACGAGTGGGTATAATACCAGCGGCGGAACCAGAAATCTTTTGTATCGGAGTCAGAAAAAAAAACATTTTTGTATCGGGTTATAATTTTTTATAACTATAGAAAAATGAGACTAATATTATAAATCTAAGGTTTTGAAGATAAAAAGTATAAATATTTTAGTTGTATGATTAAATTTTATCTTTAATGTTTAATAAATATTTTTGTGGGACCAACTTTAATTTTTTATCGAGGTCAATACAAATTTTACTCTGAACAAAACATTTTTTTTAAAGTTTGGAAAGATATGTTCACGATAAACTATGAATACATTTGTGTGGACATCATCATATACGTACGTGAATGAAATTTCTTACACAAGCTTGGTGTCCACATGGATAAATTACGTGGACACATCACACATCTGTGAAGATACTTTTGAAGTTTGATATTTTGATACCTGATCGTACTTGAATTCATCGGATTATAATGTTCCGCTACTGTGGTTTGAATATTGCAGCCAAGATATGTTCAAGTGAAGAAATATCAATCAATGAAATTTTCCCAGGGTGTTAGAGGAAAAGAGAACTTGATGTTTTCTGGATATTCCAGTGTCATATATGCGCTTTTTAGGCTTAGAGTGCTTGAATCTGAATGGGTGCCATAAGATATAGGACAGCAGAATCGAAGCTATAACTAGCATATGAGGAGCCTTAATTCTAGGTTTTATTTCACAGGGTGACTGATGATGATTGCAGAAAGTTTATTGGTAAATTTTCATTTTTCTGATCAACTCGTTTACTCTTCATTTGTTTTCATAATTATTGTGACATTAAGTCTTTGTTGGTGTCTACTAAAGAGGGAATTGTGAGAGAACTTAAAAAAACTTTTCATTTCTTTGCTAATTGTCACAATCATAATATCAGACAAGCCCCTGTAAACATCCATCCTACCAATAGTTAAGATGATACATAAATTGAAGAACTTGGACTTTGGATTGAGAATTTGAGAAGCTGTTTTGATTTTGGTAATTTTAGCTTATGTTTTCTGGTATTGGAGGTAACGAAGAATTAGAGTTATTATTATTGTCTGCATCTCCACGGCTGCTTGAGGACGGGTGTGACTTGAGATGTGACAGTGCCACTTCTAGCATCACTTCCAGTTCTTTCTTGTACTATGTTATCAAAACCAATGTATCAGAATTAAAAAAAAAAAAAGAAAAAACTGTTCTGGATGTTTCTTAAGCTCAGTGAGATCAGAATAAGGACACCAGACTAACCTCATCAATTGCTCCTGATTTAATCTTCGATTGCATCAAACACCATTTCTTGAAATGTACACCTGTCAGATGAATACAAGTGTGATCAATTTACATTGTGTTTTTACTCGATCACACACATAAGTGGTGGTGGTGGCTTTGAATAATTTTTTTTTTTGAATACAAGAATTACTTACCAACTCTTACATCTAGTACAGAGGAAGTCTCCTCGTTCACTTCCAATCGCCATCGACAATGGACCTGATACAACCAAGATTTAAGAAGCAGGCCAAGTTGAAAGTTTACTCAAAAGATAAACGTACCTCAAAGTAAGAACCAAAAGGAACATCATGCGGCTGTTGCACAGTTTCAAAAACCTGTTGCATAAGTATCATCACATGGGATATCATTTCCTTTTTTCATTCTGTTTGTAGAATCTGAAAAACGTTATATCAACTACTATCTTACAGGAGAAGAAAAAAACATTCTTACCAGAATTTTCTTATCTGGTGATAGAACAACGTGCTGCCATTCCGTAACAGCAGTGTCTGGTGGACACATAGGACTCTTACAAATGGATCTGAACTTAATCTCTCTAACTTGACCATCATATTCTTCAGCACTGTGCCAAGGCTCAATCTGAAAGATCACACAACAAAGTTCCAGAGAAGTTTTATCTAACGAGCACAGCTTTTAAAACCTATGTATGAAGGCTAGATAGTAATACAAAACTTACATTAAGATTCTTATCCTTCCGTGCAGATCTGAACTCACTAGTATAATTAGAATCATCAGCCAACAAAACGTTAAGGAATTTCTCAGGTGTACTTGGGAAAACATCCTGCATACAAGAGAGTATGATATATAAATTTACAGAAAATATCTTTAAACATAACAAAGAAGAAACAGATGCTTACATTGTAAATGGCGACAAGGACTTCTTCCTTGATGAAAGCCTGAAACTTCACAGGTACAGCTGCAATATCTACAGGAGCTTTAACTTGTACTTTACCACCCCCTCCTCTCACAGAGCTACTATGAGCACGTAAGGCAGATTCTGCTCTCTCCTATAAGGGTAATAAGCCACCAAAACGATGGAAACATGTTAAGCTATCAGGCAATCACATCACAGAACACGTGGTGGAAGAAGGATTGTGTATAAAGGTTTGAGAGAGACCTTCTTTTCAACTTCTAACATGGCATGATAATTATTAACTCTACGCTGCAAAGCTTTTAGCGTATGGTTCCTGTTCCAAAACGATGCAAATTTATACCTCACTCTACCTGAATAAAAAGAGAAAGAAGGAATCAGACATATAAACATATCAAAGCACCATTACAGATGAAAATACCAAAAGCTTTGCTTCCTACAGGCAAAAGTCCAGGCAAGAAACCAAATTTACAAAATGTTTCTCGCTGGCTTGTGCTGGTGATAAAACAGGAACTAACAAAAAATAAAGTATTTGCTGACGATGAAAGAAGACATCAAGTTTTATCTAATTAAAATTTTAAAAACAGAAAAGAGTCTAATAATAGAAAATAAATGTCTAACCATCAGGCGTCCCAAGAGGAGGAACACCGTGTCCACCAGCTCCCATCCGTAGTATGATTGTTATCGCTGGGTTTATCACTGCATGTTGACTTCTACGTATCTATAATAAACGGTTATCAGTTTAAATCAACAGGAATTTTTAACTGTCAGGAAAAGATAACTACCTCATCTATATCTCCCAGAGGTACAACTACCTGGCAGAATGAGACAGGGAGAAAGTTTATAACCATTGATTCATAGAACTCAAGACTCTATTAAAGCTAACTAACCTTCATTTGCTTAGAGAAAACATTCGAGTGGAAACATATGTGCCATGCAGAAACATATATTCGGCCATGATACAAGAATGACCTCTCCAGGGCAGCTGAATAGCTGTGCTCAACAACCTAAGGTCCCATCTCAGACACATGATATTTTACTCTCGTATGAGATCACTACAGGAATAAGAATTATTAGCTTACCTCATCAGGTAGGAGATCAAATATTGTCTGGAGAGGCCCTGGCTTTAGATGAACAATTGTTGGTCCTTGCTGATCCAACGTGACCCTTCTTCGGGCTCCAGCATATCCAGTTATGGCCCTACCAATGAAAATACCATTTTGTGTAAAGTCTTAACCCAACCACAAAGCAACTCTACTCTCTAAACAAGATAAACCCTTTGCTCAAAAAATTTCATGTAGAATGGACTACCTAGAAGCATTCACAGGTAGTTTGACTGCATTAATGTTAAGGCAAACCTGACAAACAAACCTGGATTAGCCTCTAAGGAAACAAGAAGGCTTCTTCCCTCCAAAAACATGCAAACAGAAACTAGGAGGAAAAAAAACAAACCTGTCCGGATGGACTATCTAATGAGTGCCACACTGGACCTGTCTGGCCTTCACGTTCAACGCTGATAGTTACTGAGCCAAGGACCGTACTTTTCCAAATGATATCCCAGTCATGAATTGTTACATTGATCTGACATTTAAAAAAAAAAACATTTGGTTAATGTTTAAAAACGTATCTGGTAAGTGGTAAACATAAGAAAACCGGTTCAGAGGTTTTTTATGCATTCGAAATTATCAATTTACATTAAGTGTTTTTCAGTATTCATATGTAAGGAAAAATTTCATCCACCAAGATATCAAGATGGTGTGAACATGACAATCAACATTATGCCTAGGCTTAATTCTAAACAAGTTGAAGTTAGCTAAGTTTCATGTATCGTCCAACTATGTTCTTAAATCAACTTAAAAATGATAAAATGATGATAACCTTAACAGGAAGCTCATCTGTGGGAAAATTGAACTCTTCACCCCACATTGGATTCCTCGAGCCAGGAACCATAGAACTATAACAAGCAAATAGATATTCATATATTAGACAGACCAAAGTGTAAGCACTCAACAACCAACTAGACAAAAAAAAAAAAATCTTTTTAGATGGATAGTGGTTGGTTGGTGAGAAGAATTTTTTAATACGACAGCTTAAAAGAGGAAGAAAGACAACTAACAAATTGAAAAAGAGAAGATTTTTAAGAACCTGAAACGTTTTTCTGATCCGCAATTGACAATAGCATAAGGATCTGATGTTCCATTCAAGTTAGCACCAATGAGATTCTTAGCAGCCAGCAGTTCCACCTGTACCAAAAAAACAAAACAAAATGAAATGTCGGTATCCGACATTAATTCTTTTTTTTTTTCAAAATTCTTCCTTCAGACAACAAGAACCATTTTCAGACACTCAAGACGTACCTTGATAATGTACGGAGAATTTGTCTGAGTGTCTCCTCTCAACTGTCCAATCTACACACACAATAAATTACGAAACTTTGTTGAACACCCAAAAAAAACCACTGCTGAATAAAACAAACGCTCTGAATTTTAAGAAATCAGAAAGAACCTTGTCTTTGTCAAACATGGCGTCACCGGAATCGGCGGGATTGCGAGACGGATCAAACCCAGCATCGTCGTATCTGTAAGCGAATAGCCAATAAGAAGCGATCAAGAAAGCCGAAGCGGCCACCGCAACCTCGATCTCCCACGTCGATGGTACCAGAAACTCCACCGCCGACTGGACCATCGCCGATCAAACAGAGTGAAAATGAGAAAATATGTATATGAAATTCACCGGCAGAGGATCACCATTTCAGACAGAGCAGAAGAGAAGACAGGAGTGAGTCTATTAAAGGGAGATAGAGATGGGAGAAATAAATGGAGTTTTTTCTGAAGGGACATGGAAGAGCGAAACAGAGTAAACTAAGGAATGTGTGATTTTTGAGTTTGCGGAAATGTCCTTTTTAACTGTAGAAACAGTTACTCCTTTTGTGTTTAGAAATTATGTTTTTTCTTGTTCTTGTTTAGAAAAATGGATTTTTAGAATTTTTAATCAATGTACTTCACTTTATTTAAAAACAAATAGTCAAATTTATGAAAAAAATAGATACTTAATAAACATTAATATACCTATTCTTATAAAATATGTGAAAAGCTTAAAATTTTATTCTTTCAAAATTTTACATATTATTTAATATTTTAAAATTGTTAAAATCAATTCGATACTACTTTTCAGAAAACTAAATTTGAACATAAATAGTAGTAACCATAGAACCAATATATGAAACCGACTAAAGAGTATTAAAATAAGTTTTGAACAACTTTTTCAAAAAAAAATCACTACTTATTAATTCTAACTTATATGAAAATAAATAATTTTATCTTTTTCATATATATCTATACAAAAACTATATATCTTCCATTTCACAGTATAGGTAGTTTCAGTTTAAATATCATTTAATATATAGACCTAGATATATTTAAACTACTCATAAATAAGTTTATATAGTTTGATTCATCACGTTATATCCAAAAATATAAAAAAAATTTAAAATTATGAAAACTATTTACACTTTGAAGTAAAAAAAAATTCTTAAAATTAATATTATGAAACAAAAAGTATTGTATACATTTATGTTCTTTGGATTTGTTTTTTTTCATTGACAGTATCATTAAATAATATTTTGAAAATTTTATTATAATTTTTAGTTTTTTTTGAACAAAACATTTTTTATCCTAAGTCAATTGGTGCAGTATTGACCTTACTAAGCCTTGCCTTTAACTGGAGTTTGCTCTTCTTTGCCCTACCGGTAACATGATTCTAAGACAAAGAATTTTTTTTGGTGGCAAAAAATATGTAAAAAATAAGAAAAACATTAGCAAAAATTTTAATAAAAGAATGAAATAATACAAGAAAAATAAGAAAAATCTTAAGAAAATGCATAATATGTATTGTACAAGTATTTGTCATTACAAAATATTCATCAATTGTTTTTACATCAAAATTTATAGAAACTTACGACATCTTAAATAGTCAAAATCTTCTAAATAAAATATATCCTAAATAGTTTACTAGTCCTTTTATGAAATTAGTGTATTAGTCCTTCAAAATTTTCAATAAACCAATCAAATTAATTTAATTTACAAATATAATATAATTCATAAATTATGGTATCTCTTAGAGTAAACTATACATCTTAAATTAGTTTTGTGTGTGTTAAATTGATTCATTTTCTCTTGTGTGTGTTTTTTTTGTCAACTTTCTTGTGTGTTTTAATTGAAACAAAGTAATAAAATCGGATTAAAATTATTAACAAAAGAAAACAAGTAAAAATAAGGCTACAATCTACTTAGATAATTTAATTGAAAAACTATTTATAGAAACACAATTCTGTAAAATCACATCAACAACTAAAAAATGAATGAAGGATACAATAGATTTGATTGCTATATAACCTAGTAAACCGGATAACGATCCATAAAGTACACAAATCCAGTTTTAATTTATTCGGTACGGTTGGTACTAATCGAACAAGAAGCGAATGAAAGGAGGACACGTGGGAAACATAGAGACAGATAGAGAGGGAAGGAACCCGTTTAGGTTTTTTTTGACTGTGGTATAAATATAGGTTCGATCACCAAAACATTATTTTTAAGTTGCCTTTACACATTCATTTCTTCTTCTCACTCTCTTCTTGTAGCCGCAAAAACACCACAAGCCTCTCTCCCTTCCCATACTAGGTAATCTCCGACCATCTTCTATGCTGTATCTAAACTGTTACGTTTGATTCTTTATGTAAAACGTTTTACTCATTTTCTTGGCTTAGTTTTGGTTGCAAAGGTTTTGACTTTTTGTTTTGTCTTCGCCATGTGAGCTAAAGCTTATGGGCTAGCTCTTGGTTTCTTATATGGTGTATTCTTGTATTGGTTTAGAGCTTATTTGAGCATAATTGTGCTGAACTGAAGTCGATTTCGTCCTAAAAAGCTTTTAGATTACTAGTGATAGTGATGTAATGAATCGAACCAGTTAAGGATCAGTAGACTAGACTTATGCTCTGGTGTTGATTTGCTTCTCCTGGTTATTACATTAAAAGATGTTGCTTTTAACTATGAATAGAAGAAATCCTACAAGCTTTTGTCTTTTTCTTGAATCTATTATTTGAATGTTCACCTAATGAAAATCCAGATTCCTAGTTAGTTCTTGTATTATAGCAAATATAATTGCATTTGGGATTAGCGTAGAAGAAAACCGTTAAGATTCTGAATGAATTTGTGAAGAAAATTTGCTCTATGTTATCTTTTGCTTGATTGATTCTGTTTTGAATCTGAATGTGATTCTGTATACTCATTGTCTTTCATCCTCCAGGTAACTTCGTTGAAAGAGGGCTTTAATGCAGAGATATTACACACCAGGTTCCAATGTGAGATAGAGAATGTGTAACCGGTTGTAGTGACTGTAGCTGATCCAAATATATGGAGATGAATCAAGAAAACAAACAGTTTAATGCAGAGATATTATCGCCTAAACAAGAGCAGAGTCCTGAAGGAGGACATGAAGAATGTGTTCTTACCAGTGGTACTAATACAAGTGAAGGAACTTTGACATCAGTTTCTGGTGGTGAGGATTTGGATGTTGATATAGTTGAAGCCGATGAAAACAACACATCCTTCACAGATGAAGAGGAAGATCCAAACGCTACTGAATACTCAAGCTCGTTTTCCGACACTTCATCTGAAGATGCTGACATGTTGTATAATGGACTAATGGAAGACGCTGATGTTGAATCTCATTATTGGGATGAGACTGACTTAGGACCTGCTTATGATTCCTTTAGCAGTGTTTTTCATTTTAGGTGTGTGTGTGTGTTTCAAGCCTCTTTCTTTTTTTCCACTGTTTCTTGATTTTATTCTCTAATGGATCTTTCTGTGTGTGTGTCTTTGTAGGAAGAAAAGGCTGACAAATCACTGGAAGAGCTTTATAAGGCCTCTGATGTGGAGATCCAAGTGGCTTGAGTTGAGAATTAGAGAGTTAGAGACTCAGGCGTTAGAATATCCCAAAAAGCTTGAGTCACTGGATCAAGAAAAGCTTGGTGCAGCTAATACTGATCCATCTGTGTTGTTGGAGAATGGGATGAAGTCGTTGCCTTTTACTAATCCTTCTTACAAGAAAAGAGCAGCAAAGAGGAGAAGGAAGCGTAAGAAGGTTGAGAGCACAGACGATATAGCTTCGTATATGTCTCACCATAACCTCTTTTCTTATATTGGTAAGCCACTATTAACAACTCCTTTTCTCTGTGACTCTGTTTTGTTTTAAACATAACATTCATATACTGTTGCTGCAGAGACAAAAAGATTGAGCTCAGATGGAATGTCAGTGGCTGCTGATGACTTTGGTGGTATGTTCGTTCACTAAAGCTGTTTTTTTTCAGACTGTTCATAATGTTTTGTGTATTGAAAGTTTCTTTCAATGGCAGCTGCTAAGGATCCACGGGTTGATTCAAAGCACCAGGTTGATTTAGTTGATGATGACTCACTGTTCGATCACCGAGAAGGAGATAGTGTCTTAGAGGAGGTTCTCTGGAAGATAGAGCTGGTACATTCTCAGGTTCTTAGAATGAAAAGCCAAGTAGATGTGGTCATGTCCAAGAACGCAGCAAGATTCTCTTCCTCGGAGAATCTGAGCCATCTTGCTGCAAGCTCTGCACCTAGCCCAACGGTTTCCGCTGGTGGAGATGTGATCTCCATTGGAGCTATTTACAACTCTTCTCACCATATGGCAGACTATGTTCTTGGAGACTTAATGTTCTCATCTGAAGGAGTGGTTTCTAGCTACGGAGATGCGTTTCATATTCCTGATATAATAGAAAGTACCGTTGGTCTGTTTGCAGATGCGGATGTTACATTACATCATCCTCAGATTGGAGACTCTTGTGAAGATGTAAGTTTTTTTAGTTTTGGTTTGGTTTATATTTTACAAAACATCTTTGTCTGATTCAACAAATGTTGCAGATTTTGGATAACATCTTGATTCGAAATGGAGTGGCTGAAGAGATGAATGGTGATGTGATGGAAACTAGTAGCCATGAAGAAGGTGAGAAAGGAGAGGAAGGAGAAGGAACTAGTAGTGTGCCACCGTTACAGCAACTTCAAGAGACAGAACAAGATCACCAAGAAGACAAATCTTTGGTGCTCCAAGATTCGGTTCTGAGATCATGTTTAGCTTCTGAGATGCTTGTTGTTCCTAGGAACAAGAGGACAAGAGGTGGAGAACGTAAAGCGAGTTCTTGGTGCAAGAAGCATCTCAGTGATCCTGAAAGCCAGTGATTGCTGGAAGTAAGCTTCTTATGATCAGTCTTTCTTCGTTGTCAAAAACTCTCAGTAAACTTCTCTTTAGCCTTTTTTTTTTCTGTTCCTTTCTTTCTTTCACATTCTGTTTGTTTGCAGAACATGCAACTTTGTTTTTTTTTTTCAGATCATTTTCTTCTTTAGCTTTTTTTTTATGATGATGAAAAAGTTAGAGAGAAGACACAAACCTTGTATAATAAAAGCCTTTGATTACAAGTTACTAACATTCAGTCTTGTTTGAAAAGCATATGAAGGTTTGTGCTTTCTGTAATTCTTTTAGGTAGAATGAAATATATTTGATGAGCATCATCTTCTTGGTTTCACCCTTTGAGTTTCTATTTTGTTATGGAAGAACATGAACAAGTAATGAAGATACGACCAATAGACCAACAAAAAGATGAAAATAATAACAAATCTAAGATCCATTTCCTTGATGTTAAGTTTTTTTTTTGAAGAAAGAAGAATGACTACAAAGTTAAAAAAATCCTTGATGTTAAGTTACTATTACTATTCTATAAAGTAGAGAAAACTGTAGTTCGTATGCTTTTTTTTTTTGGTATAATTTATAAAAATGTGAAGGAATTTATACATTTTTTTGGAACACAGATATTACGAAATTTGCTATACATATATCTTACGAAATTTATACATATATAGTACGAAATTTCGAACGCATATATTACGAACTCATGTATAAAATGTGAAGGAATTTATAAAGATATTACGAAATTGGCTATAAATTATCTCTGTTTGTACTGACAAAACCTCTGTCAATATACAATGTGATCATCTACATATTAATTCTGGTTTGATGAATATAGAACACGTATTTACTGTTTTCACAGGCTTTTACATAATATTAATATACGCATTCACGAGTTTTGTTATCAAATATTCAAATTAAATGTTTGGAGCTTATCTATTACTTATTAAGAGAGGAGAAAGTAGAAAGATGGATTCTTTGTGTAAGCCTTGGTGGCCTGTCATGTGCCCTTGGTGGGTGATAATCAAAAAGTATCTACTTCAAGTGGAAATTAATCTGATCTGATCATCCCAAAAAAAATTAAGAGAGAAGAAATTATATAAAAGCTTTGAAATTCAGCTTTTCTGTATTTGTTTGTTTAAATAATTGCTGCGAATAATTAAATTAATTTATAAACCAACATGACCAATCATAATGTTGTAGCAGCTTTCTGGAGGTTCTTGATATAACACCACCCACTATATCAAATTGAAAACCATGATTGACTATACTAGTACATGTCAATTATTCCTGACTTCTTCGATCTCTCTATAATTGTCCTCTCTTTCTATGTTTTCAATTGCTTATCAAAGAGTGATCCAATGCGTTTATGATATTTTTATCAATAAGATTATAAATTGTTAGAAATTTTTGAAGTCAATTTTATACAATTTTTTTTGTCAACCAATTTTATACAATTAATGCATATTAGAATTGTCGTCATCTTAAATTTATAGATGAAAAGACCACAAAAATACATTTGTGTTGTTTTTTTTTTTTTTTGAGAAAGGGACTACATTTGTGTTGTTCTTGTAACATTCATTCCATAACTTTGTCATTTTATCTATTGATAGTAGAGAGATGGTAGATTACCATCTCTAATATAGTTGGTGTCGATTTGTACACTGATCAAACTAAAATTATAGTAGAATGGAAGCAGAACTAGAGTACTGAATATAAGAAAATATATCATATGATTTAGTTGTCAATAATAAACCAGAGTTAGGATTTGAAGGAATATAAGAATTCAGAACTATTTTATATTAGCATGCTCTTGGCTGAATTAAGAAACTTTAAAAATTAACATGACATATGCTCAATAGACTGAAGCATTGGTCATATGCACCCACTTGTTTGAATTTAAACATCATTATGCTCAAAATTGCAAAAGGGACTTTGCAAATTTATGATTTTATGGACATACAAATACTGATTATTAAACACCATAAAACCAAATAAATAAAATGGTTTCATTATGTGTAAATATTATTAGTAAATATGTGAAAGCTAATAAATGCTCTAACTATGGTGCATGCCCATATTAATCATCATTCGAAAGAAGTTGGTCCCATGAGGTTAACATGATTAATCCAGCACTTAATCCCTTTCTTAATTTTTCTCATACATTCTATATAGTCATTTAATATTAGTAGTATTTATTGTATGAGTGTGAGCTGAAGTAAAGAAAAGTAAGAACTCAAATATTTCACAAGGATTAAAGATTACAAAGAGAAGATGCCTGAATTGTCGAATGAAAAACTCAGAATAATTACTGGATTTATGTAAAGTAATTGGTCGAAATAATCATCAGAATTTTTCTCAAAATAAATAAACATAATCGTTAGACAACAGCCATTCCGGTTATGAATATAACATGCAAGATATGAACCAAAGCTCATATGAGATGTGATGCGAGAAGACAACTCCTTAAAGGCTTCAACTGAAAGTGGATCATGAGGACTATGGTAATTGCATTAAAAGCAGCAATTTTGTTCACTTTCTCTTTACAATTTTGAATCTCTTATCTTTCTCTCTCTCCACAACTACAAGACTCTTATGACTGTAAAAGCAAGAGAGAGAGAGAGAAGAGGGAAAAAAACAGATACACTTAAAGAATGAAATAAAGAGGAAAAAAGCTAGTCAATTGTTTAACTCACACTCTCTTCATCTCTCTCCTCTCTCAAATGCTCTAAAATTGGCATTGGGCAGATGAAAAAAGTCTCCATCTTCTTCTCTATCTGTTGGCCATCTCTCTCTCAATCATCTACTCATTCACTCTTCATCTTCTTCTGTTTCATGCAAGATCCAAAGAGCTCACCTGCAAGGTATGCATATTAACTCACTCCTTGAATCACCACTTACTCAATTTTGGATTTTTTTTGTTTGTGTTAGTACTAGTCTCAGTCAATATTCAGAGCACACAGTTAGTCCACTGTGGTGTTTCTCTTGGAAGAAAATGTAAATACCAGATCACGTTCTCATTCTTGGAAAAGATAAACTAGGAGAGAGCAAATTCTCTGGACTTCATATTATATTAATTCATGCATAAATATTTTGCCAATCCCATGTTTTCTACCCAAGTTCTTGTTCCAAAACCATATATTCAAGAAATCACAATTTTCAGTTTTCACCCCTCAGTATGGTTCCTTTGATATTGTATTATTTTATTATTTGATGAATCCAAAAGCATCTTTGATTCTTTCTTATAACAGTATATTCAATGTTGATAAAACTTTGCAACATAGGTCTGGGCCTATATTGGGCCAGTGTCTATTCTTTGTTCTTCCACTTTCTCTTATGTGTCGCCTATCAATTTGTTTGTTCTTTTTAATACGACCATAAATGTACTACAAAGATACGTATCAAAGACAGAAACGACATGTAATATTTTTTTACCATAATAACGGTGCTTCGTTTTATTCTCTTTTGTAGTGTCATAACACAACTGTCAAAATGAAAAATGAACAGTAGTTACTGGCTGCAGTTCCATAATTGGTAAATAATTAAAAAAAAACCCAACTCTTTAATTTGTTTCCTTTTTGAAGTCAAAAATATAAATAAAAGTATTCTTATTTCCTTTGACCAAAAAATAAGTATTCTCATTTCTTTTCTTTTTTTCTCTTTTTCTTTTCACAAACCTAAACTTGGAAATCTAATTACACCATTTTAGGAGTTTTAACATCAGTCAGCTTCTCCATTTACATTTTTTGTACTCGCCTTGTAGAAGAAAAAACAAGTTTTATACATGTAACTAGTTTAATTAATATTAAGGGGTTAATCTATACTAATATTAACGGATGCGTGAGCGTGACGTAAGTGTAATGTCAAACAGAAAACCCTGGTACCAGCGAGCAATGGCGGTAGCGAGATTCGCCGCGAACTGGAAAACAATCCCCAAGTCGCCAACACCGGAGATAACACGTCCGTCACGAAACCCTAGCGTCAACAAATCATCGAACAACCACCACCAGCTGAGGAAATGCACTTCTCTCAAGGTAGCCGCCAACTCCTTCACTAGGGTTTGTCTCTGCGCTCCCATCGGTCCATACGACGACGTGTTCAGAAACTACGTCCCTCCGAGAAGAAGCTCGAGCTACCCTCCTTCGAAGCCTCTGCCGGCGGTGACGGAGACGGCTATGGTGGCGGCGGCGAGGATGAGCGTGGACTCGGGGAGGAGGATATTTAGAGGGAAGTCGCTGAAGGAGAACGCGTTGATGAGGAGGTTCGTGGCGGCGGAGGAAGAGGCGATGATGGAGAGTAGAAGGAGAGATGAGATGGAGATTGTGAGGAAGAGGTATCAGATGAGGAAGAAGAAGAAGCTTGGACCTAGTCCTCTTAGTCGCATGGTCATCGCTGAAGAAGATCAACAAGCTTTTCATCAATGATTAAAACTTATAATCAAGAAAACGGAGGAAACATGTTTTATTTTTTGTAATTTTGTAATTGTGTTTTTTTTTTAACTAAGAGATAATTAATTGCCAGTTTGGTCCGGTTTAATTAATTTGATTAGTTTCCTAACGACTGATTGGTTTTTAAACAATTCAACTAATGACGTTTAATTAGAGTAATACATTCACAATGGATGCTTAAGATTGAAGACTGATTAGTTCTGCAATCGTTCTCTTGACAGCAAATATAATAAGATTTAAAGGTTTAGATATGAATAATTAATTAAATCAGTGTGTTTGATATGTTTTAAAGGTTTGCATGCATGGATCTACATAGAACACAAAGCATGAAGTGTAGTAATATGTTTTTCTTTAACAAAAAAAAGTAGTAATATGTTTTCCTCGTAATTATATAAGAACTCATAAAGATATTATGGTACATGTTTTCTAGCTTAGCTTGAAAGGCACTCAAAAGCATGGGTCTCTGAAATAATCTGACATCATGTGATTTAGACTCGGCATTTTATTATGTTTCCTGTTTATAAACATATAGTATACCATGAGTTTCCTCTATGAACTATTATTCATTTCTAATTCATATGTTGTAAATCCTCGATCTGCCCAACTGGTTTCAACAAAATATTACTTTACAAAACAAGAAAAAATCACCCTGATTTTTTTTTATGTTAAAAAAATCATTCGGTTAAATAGGCAAAATGGCTTAAAATCTAAAATGTAGCATATAATGAAATAAACTAATGCACTCAACATAATCTTCACGTGTGTGTTTTAAGTACAGAGTGCCCTAAGCACACTTCAACGTTAGAATCAATATTTTGCGCCCAACTGACAGAACCCACAAGAACATTTTTCTTTACAAACATAAAGTTGTATTCGTACTCGTCGGATCAGTGCCTAATTTGTTCTATTATCACGTTAACGTTAACTCAACTGCATATACAAATACAACTCTATGATCATATCTAGACAAAAGAAAATTGGTTAGCAAGTATTGAAGAGTTTTTTAGCCGTTGACGGGAAAAAGACATGCACACGCGGGCAAACTGTGTCAGCCTATGAAGAAGAAGGAATGTTGGGAAGGAGAATTGTCTTGTCACTTTAGGTTAATGGCAAGTTTTTGTTTTCATTATTCTTCTTGCTTGAATTGTATTCCAAGCTCACATCATTTCTCTAATACTATTCTTACTTTCTAACATCAGACCCTCGATTTTCCCTATCACTATTACCATTTTCTTTTTATACTGAAAATCTGTTGCACTTTTTATATATCAAAATACCAGTATCAAGCTGGTTGATTTCATCATAAAATCTTTAATGAACTTTTTCCTAAAACAAATACACACTATACAAATATATAAAACTATTAGAGTATGTATTAATCACATGTTTCTTTGTTTCCTAACACAAAAAAATTTGATTGTCAACTTTTCTTTTGAGAACTTTATGTAGTCTACCCGTTATATATTAAGTTCTGATCAACGTAGTTAAGTATCCTATCTTATCTTATCTTCTTCTTTTACGATAAGGATGTGAATTTCATAATAAGATGAGTCATTTTGTGCAATACAAAGAGTAAATCTAAAAGATGTTTCTTGCCATTGGTAAATATTTGAATTTCAATATAAAATGAGTCCTCTTGTGCAATACAAAGAGTAAATCCTATCTTATCTTCTTTGGGAGATTTAAATTTTGAACAGATTAAGATATCCAAGTAGAATTTAAAAGGTAATAGACAAATAAACTTTGTATCAATATTAGTATTGGAGAGCATATATAGAGATATTGATCATGTGCAACTCATTTTCAAATTAAGACCAGAATTTACAATATGATCTAGACATAATAATAACCACAGAGCTACAAACAAATCATTTATCCATTTTAGTAAGTTCTATAGATTAAAGGTTTTTTTCGAAAAATAAGATTGAAGTTACATTTATGCGTTAATATACTAACCTTATTTGTTTGAAATATTATTTTGAACGTTTTCCGCAATTAATATTTGGTGAATATAACCGTTGATAAGTGATGATGATGATTATTAACTGTTTACTACTAGAGAAGAGAGACAAACGAAAAAGAGGGGGCGGGGACACTTGACTGACAAACGTAATTTTTTTTTCTTAATGGAGTAAAAAAGAATACAAATTAAAAGTGTTCTAATTCTATTCTATTTTTCATTCCATGATAAAGTAGTTAACAAACAAAAATTAGATCATTATATTTATAGAGTAAACTCTATTATGGAATGAGATATAAATTTGGGTTAATTTCTTTTTTATTCTATTCTAAAGTAAAAAATGAAGATGGAAATGTCCTAAGTTTTGAACAAAAAGGAAATGTCCTAAGTAAGCTACTAGATGAAATAACGCGCACAACGATGGTGTGCAGGGTCGTCAAAGACGACCAAATAATCAACCTCGTCTCCGGTGCAAACTATTGACACTATAGTCACAAAACAACAAACAGCAATATTTGTATCTTTGCTTCTTTGATAACATTAGCGACTGACGTAATCATAATTTAAATGTATACGACAAAGTCCCTCCACCAAACGTAACCGCTTTGGTCCATGTTTATTATATAGTACTTAACATCTGAACTAATGTAGTAATTAACAATTATGATTCTAGGTTCTTTGGAAACTACTTACCTTTCATTATCTATCATCTGCATTGCATCTAGTTTAGTCCATGATTAAATCAAAGGTTTTTTGGTTGAAGATAAATTGAGGTTGGTTTCCATAAAATGTTTAGTCTTCATAATGAAGGAAAGTTAAACAAACATTGAGTGAGAATGTTGCCAACTAATTCTCTCTGTACCATCAACCTCATATTTTAAAAAATATTAAATTTAATTGATTAATCTAAAAGGTGGTCAGAGAAAGAAAAGAAAAAAAAAGTTTCAAGTTCCTTCCATACCAGCTAGACCCACAATCAAAGTTGCAGACTTTTTCTACAAATTCAAAGTAAACCCTCATAAACCAAATATTTCAAAAGAAAAAAAAAAACATGTTAGAATAGAAAGGCAACTAAGAAGAAGTAAGGAAAAATAATATAGACAAGAGTCTTTCTTCTCTGGTTGCTTCTTTTTATTTCTTTCTTTCTCTGGACCAGCTTTTCTCTGCTACGTTACTTCTTTCAGAGAACTCTGAACCAAGGTAAGTGATCCATGTTGCTTGTAATGATCCCAACTATTTTTTTATTATTGGTTTTATTGGTTTCTTTGATCTATTTCTTATCTTTGTAGATGAATTGTTTCAAAACAGTATCAATAGTCTCAGTATTTGCTAATTGACAATCAGTTTATGGGATTTACTTGGTTCACCGAATATGAACTACTTAGATAGAGTTGGATATAAGTTTTCTCAAAAGGTCTTTTTAAAACTTTCCTTTTTCATGAAAGCTCAACAACTTCAAATCTTTATTTTCTGGCAGCTTCCTCTTGTCTTGAATGTTTTGAGTTCATTAGAAATTGTATATTTTTTTTCTTCCTTTTGTCCGGAACTGCTGTCTTAATTTGGATCATGTTGCAGGAACTTTTGTAGTTGAGGCTTGGTGAAACTGAGGAATCATGCTAAGTTTCCCAAATCTTGGTCATCATCAGTAAGCTATGTTAACTATGAAAACAAAATCAGCATATGTACGTTCTGTTTCTTGTTATTAGCAGTTAGAAAGTAAAGTAATGATCAAGAAATGGGGAAAAAAGGAAGTTGGTTTTCTGCAATCAAAAGGGTTTTCACACCACATTCCAAAGAGAAGCAGCTAAGCAACAACAACGTAAGAAAAAATTTTAAATACTAACCATTAATTTCATAAACTGAAACGATGAGTTGATAATTAAAGTGTATAATACCTTTTGTTGTTTCTTGTTTTGAAAGCAAGAACCAGAGAGAAAGAGCAGCAACAACAACAAGAAAGAAAAGAAGAAGAAAGGTTTAGGGAAGAAGCTAAGAGATGGAGAAACCAATTCTTTTCTACCAATCTTCAGACAACCTAGCAGTATCGAAAAGATCTTGTGTGAAGCCGAACGAGAACATAACCTTGTCTTCAGGCCACCAACTCCAACAGACCGAGCAACCTCTGCTCCATCTCCTCATATTAGGCCTGCTTCTCCTAAAGTGTCTTCTCAAAGATATGTCTCTTCTCCAAGACCAATCTCGCCAAGAGTTGCTTCCCCTAGAGCGCTTTCTCCAAAGCCTCCTTCTCCAAGAGCGGCTTCACCTAGGATTGTGCAGCGACGCGAGTTTGTGCGTAGACCAGAGCCAACTTTACTGGTCAAGAAATCTTGTGCTACAAAGATTCAGGCGGTTTTTAGAGGTTACATGGTAATAATTTACAGCATTCATTATTCTGTTGTGTCACTATTTGTTAGCAGAGTAAGCATTCATACTTTTTTGTATGTAGGCAAGGAGGAGTTTCAGAGCTTTGAAAGGTCTTGTTAGGCTTCAAGGAGTGGTGAGAGGACACAGCGTGAAGCGTCAGACAATGAATGCAATGAAGTATATGCAGCTTTTGGTACGTGTTCAAACACAAGTCCAGTCACGTCGCATACAAATGCTAGAACACCGAGCTAGGAATGAAAAAGATGACCCTAAGTTAGCCTGTAGCCTTGAGGTAAGTGCTCTCATGAATCTTTCGTTTCAAAGACGAGAGCAATCACTTAGACATTACTATTGTTCTTGTCCTAGCAGTCTGATGATTGGGATGATAGTGTGCTGACAAAAGAGGAGAAAGAAGCGAGACTACATAGGAAGATTGATGCAATGATCAAAAGAGAACGGTCCATGGCATATGCATATTCTCATCAGGTAATACATACACTCATCTAGACCTGGACACATTTATCATAACCGAAGAATCGAACCAAAATAAACAAAACCGAACCGATTTTCATAATTATCATTCAGCCAGATTCTCTATCTCTGAAACTGAAAAACCAAATCTAACCGGAATCAAACCGAAAACCAAATTAGTTTCTAAATAAATAAATATCCTAAAAATACTATTTATAAACCAAATAATTTAAAAATCCAAATTACTTTTTTACCTGAAATACTTAACATCATATTTTCATCAGAACAATCGGGTACATGAAAACCAAATTATCATAAGTTTTACCTAATATTATCCAAAAATTACCTAAACAATCGGAACCAAACCAGACCGAAACCGAATTATACCTGAAACTTCTTTAGATGTTATCTGGTTTACAACTTTATTACCCGAACTGAATCAATAACCAAAACAAACCAAATTTCATAAATAACTAAACGGTTTTTAAATCTTTAGAATCAGAAAATAGAAACTGAAACCGAACCCCATGCCTACACTCGTCATAACATCACTCTCTTTGTTGTGTTCTACTCAGTTGTGGAAGAACAGTCCAAGGTCTGCTCAGAACATTCGAACAAACGGTGTCCCACTTTGGTGGAACTGGGTAGACAAGCAGAACAACCAAACACCACCTTTCAGGCTAACACCAACGCGACCAAGTCCAAGCCCTCAGGCTCATTCTAGCAACAAAAACCATTTCAGACTCAACAACAGTTTCGATGTTTCCACGCCAAACTCATCAAAATCCGCATACCTCACTCCCTCTAGACCCATTCACACTCCACAACCATCCAGATACTCCCGAGGAGGAGGAAGAGGTACACAAGATTCTCCTTTCAAAGATGATGATAGTCTCACGAGCTGCCCTCCATTCTCAGCTCCAAGCTACATGGCTCCAACAGTCTCAGCTAAAGCTAAACTCAGAGCAAACAGCAATCAAAAGGAGAGAGTGGACGGTACTACACCGGTGAACAAGGAGAAGAGAAGGAGTTCGTTCCCTCTTGGTTCGTTTAAATGGAACAAAGGGTCATTGTTCATGAGTAACAACAACAAAGGTCCAAGCTCTTCTTCTGGTAGTGCTGTGGTGCTTGAGAAGCATAAGACACTCAAATCCGTAAGCAACATGAGTATCGATTCCACTGTTTCAATGCCTGCAACGATTGGGAAGAGGTCTTTTAACCGATTTGCTTGAAATAAGATTTGAACTTTTTCTTGTTTTTTTTTTCTTTCTCAGATGATTTGTTTTACGAGTGTTTGATGATTTTGAGTGATGATGTTTGTAATCTGAAGTTACGAGTTTACAGATGTTATGTTAATAATAAAAAGTAAACAACAAAAACAGATGATTTGGATTGCACAGAGTGATCAGGGCTACTTCATAATGAATTAGCCAATTGGATCAGGATACTATAACGTTTTAAGAACAGAACTAAAATTTCTTAATAGTGGAAACAAAACAGAGTACAATGGTTCTTTTGGTATTTGTTCTTATCCATTATTTGAATGACTGTAAAAATCGTATCATATCTTTGAATGTATAATCAATCTTACAATAGGACAATGTTTTTAAAAAGCTATCAAGAACATGATGATAGGGACTGGAATTTTTTTTTTTTTTTTTTTTTAGGGACTGGAATTTAAGAAATGTAGCGACTTGTTCGAGGCCACGATCAATATAAGATTACTTGATAGGCACGGAGAATCGCTTACTGTTATCGCCAACCTTCAAGGCAACTCACGCCATTTTTATACTGACGTCATTGCTCTGCAAATTGGCTTTTCTTTTCAAAAAACAAAAAGCTTTAACACAAAAACTTCGAAAGCAAAATAATCAAACTTCAAGACTGAGTGTAGCGACTTGTTCGAGGCCACGATCAATATGAGAAAAAAATTGATAGGCACGGAGAATCGCTCATTTGTTATTGCCAACCTTCAAGGCAACTCACGCCACTTTTATATATTTTGACGTCATTGCTCTGCAAATTGGCTTTTCCTTTTCTTAAAAAAAATAAAAGCCTTTGTATACAAAAGCCTTCGAAACCAAATAGAAAACTTAACAAACTATATCGAAATCCCTATCAAAACCTACACGATGAGGAAAGAAAACTCGAACTTGAAAGATAATGAATCTGAAAGTTAGTGAATTATATATAGAAGAAATAGCAACGGCTGCAGAAACCGAAAAAACCCTAATGTGTTTAAGAAAAAAAAAATGGAGTTCATTAATGGGCCCAATGCCTGCTATTGATTTAATGGGCCTGTGATCTTAGCTACTGAAGTAATGCCACTGAACATCATCAACCAAATCCAACTGTACATTCATTTTTTTCGACTAGTAGTTTTATGGGTGATCTTCAAAATCAGAATTGTTGTTTACAAGCTGGTTTAAGAAACTGGTCTACTCTTATAAATTCATTATTTATCAATACATTGCACAAATATAAAACAATTTAGTACATTAATTGGCAGAGAATTATTATGATAATTTAATCATAATGATCTTAACTATAAAAATCATAACCTGGAAATAATTTTCTTATGTTCTAAGAACATAAAAAACTTGCCGGAGGTCAACTTCTCCCGTGGAAGCAAAACCAACCTGGCGATGGTTGCGGCAGCATCCTCCGCCGTGTGAGTCCCCTGACCACCGGTCATAGACGTACGTGTGAAGCCAGGACAGAAGCAGTTCACGCTTAGTTTTTTGCCGTCGTAACGTCGAGCCAAAACTCTAGAGTAAGCGTTCAAAGCCATCTTGGAGACGGCGTAGTCCGACCAATTTTCCGGCCATCCTTGCTTCTCCCACGTCCCACTGCTCACGTCTTCGAGAAACTGAGTCACCGTCGCATCGATTTGTTCGTCGGTAAGCTCTTCACTTTCTAGGGTTTGTCTTACAATAGGGTTTCTCAGTTTCTGCGTATGAAAAGAAACATAAGAAATCGAAATGTCAAATAGCATGCATGATCGATGCATCAAAACTGTTGTAAGACAAATTGAAAATAGTATATATATAAGCTTTTGATATTGCATGAATATACAAGAATTAATATCTATTTTACTATAACTATTGTATTTTTTAGAATTTGAAAGATTTTTTTTTTTTTGCCAAAATTTTTGAAAGATTTAGTAAGTAGTTTTCGTTGATTTTCGTAAAATTTCAATTTTCTTTGATTATTGTATATTTTCTTTCGGTATGTTAAGAAAGTGTAAATATATTTTCTTTAAAAAGAGTAGTAGGAAGAAAATATTACGTTTAATGCGCCAAGCCTTGAACTAATGTTAAGGATGCGGCTAACGGAGACCGACCGGCGGAAAACCGGCAAAAGCGCCTCCGTTAAAAGCTTGGCACCGTAAAAATTGGTCTTGATTATGGTCTCTGGCTCTTTGATTAAATTTTCACCGACGGAGTTAAATGAAACGGCGGCGTTGTTCACCTAAGCAAAACAAAAATGCGGTGTCAGTGTCACCAACAAATTTGCCAAAATATAAACATAAATTTCAAAACCATATAATTAATGTACTATATAATAAAATATGATTAAATGTTTTCGCAGAGAAAAATTGTAATGTTTATAATCGTAAATAATCAATACAAAGACATTGTGTGATTAATTACCAGAATGTCGAGTACTCCAAAGTTGTGACGAAACCAGGAGACAAAGGCAGCGATGGAAGAAGGATCAGAGACGTCAAGGCAACAGAAGTGAACGTTTTGAAAGCCAGCACGGCAGAGGGAATCGACAGCGAGGCTTCCATTTTCGGCGTTCCTTGCGGTTAATACTACCGTTAGTCCAAGCTCCAACAACTTCTTCACCACCTCAAAACCTATACCTTTGTTTGCTCCGGTCACAACCGCCGTTGTTTGTTCCGACCACCACCTTCAATAATCACAGTCATTATCAGAACCAAGTTAAATTAGTTTATACAGGAAGATATTATATACAATGATAAAATAATTAAAAGGGGTTTAAGAACCTTTGTGTTGGAGGAAGAGCATAAATTAGATGATCCATTCTTATTGTTTTGTAAAGGATAAATGTTTCATATGTGATTTTGATTCTGATCTTGATGCCAACAACGAGTTGATGAGTGGGTTATATATGCACTACAAGCTTATATATATATATATACACAAAGACCAGGGTTTAAAAAATCATAAAAGGACTTCGATCTGAACACATGCATAATATTTATAATTTATAATATACATACATAAAATATGGATGTGTTAATGTGTAACGGTGTCATAGTATAGCAATAAGTGTGAGTTGTATATTATAAACTATCAAGAAGGCAGGAACTCGTGAACATAATGCTGCAAATCATGTAAATTCTAAAGAATATGTAACTGTAAAGTCCATTTGAGTCTAAGTGTCCACACCTAGATCTTTTGAATATTTGACTTTTAGTTTCCTTTTCCACGTTAAACCTTTTGGATGGCGAACAATAGATTTTTATGTCTCTGAGATCATTAATCATGTGTGATGTAAGAAGCTTTGGTGAACTATATACGTACAATGATAAATCAAAAAGTTAAATAGTGTGTGCCAAGAAAGGTTAATAACACTGCTATCTTGACTATGATTTCTTTTCGTTACAAAATAATGGATGAAAAAGTAAAACAATAGGAAATATTGTATATTTTTTTTTTTTTTGAACCTAAAAGGGTTAAACCCGGGTCAATGATGACACAAGCCTAACCCCCGGGTGGAGATACAGCCCACGGATAGACCCTCTCCTGGGCATTCAAATGAGTCGAAAGCAATAACTCATATTCCATACACGGTGAACTAATGTTTGGAATTGAAGATGAAATAGACTTTGACCAAAAAGAATAAAAAAGAACAAAAAAGAAGTAAGAAATAGACAACTTTCTTGTGATGATATAACTAGATTTTAAGATCATACGCCTCTATATATATTTTTGTACAGGTTTCGAATTTAAGCATTGCATTTTGGGTATCTAACATATGTATACTGAATATATTTGCATTGGTGTCAATAATTTATAATCTATTGATGTATATGAATGGCAAAAATTGAAAATTGTATTTATGTATATGTGACCCCGAATTTGATAATATTGATATTCATTGTATTATACCATCGGAATGTTGAGCAAAAGTGCACTTTTATATCATAAGAACTCCATTCACTTTCTTAAATAACTCGTATTATATTCTGTAAACTTATATCTAGTGAATGGCTTCGATATATAAAAGCTCATATTCAACCTGTCTGTGGTGTTAATTAGTAGTTCTCAATTCTTCCATGTTTCGTACCTATCAGGGTTTCAATGTATATAAAGCTATCTCTTAGAGTACTAGTACTTGATATGTGTATTGAAAGAGTTGATTAATATTGACTAGGAATCTTTAATTATTGTTTAAGGCTTACTCTTTTCGTGCATGCTTCAATTAAGAAACGACTTTCAGTGACGTATATGGAAGTAAAACTTATATGTCTAAACGATAATTTTGTAAACAATTATTTAGTTTGAAAAATCATTACAACTTGATTGGCTAGTTTTTAAAATAATACAGTTAGGCCGAGTTAGTGAGATATAGCCATGTGATTGCTTCATTAATTATTGCATTTACTATATCATAAAGCTTATATAAAGTTATTCAATATAATATGTTGTCGCCACTTTTGATGGCCTCTATAGTCTATAGCATTGTTAAATTATAAATTTAGTTGTTTAGAGTCTCCATTTTAGTTTATACGATGCTAAATCAATAACTTATATGTCTCGTTAAATCTATAATTGTTATACTATTGTTTAGAATCTCCAATTTTTTTTTTCAAAACCTTTGCAATGAGACTCTAAACAATCAAATCTATAAATATTATATAATTGTTTAGAGTCTCCATTTTCTTTTACCAGAAATTTTTAAAACACAACACTTTACAGAACAGTTTGTTAGAGTGTATACAATTTTTCAAGTATCATTTTATATTTTTTTTTGTCTTCGAAAAGTAAACATAGTGAACCCTACAATAAAATAGAATTCAGTTTACCCGAATAAAATATTTGTCTTGCATATCGCGAGGGAGAAATATGCAAGCATTTACGACAATGATAGTTATGTAATGTTTCAGTTATTTTGAAAACTTTCCAATAATTGGATATAGACTATTGATGGATGTCAAAAATTGAACTCGAAAACACCTTTAACTATTTGCCTTATTGATAACACATGGATTGCTTAGCAATTATTCAACAAAATGAACAGTAGAAGACATAAATTCGCAGAAGTAAGACCTTAGTTGCTTTCCTGCGTCAAGCTGCGTTTGCTCTACCTCTTCTCCCATAAAAAATGGAAAAGCAGATGGCTTCATTGATGATCTTATATATATCAAACAGAAATGATCAAAGCTTTAAGGGCTTGGTGAGCAAAGGTAGTGAGAACATATTGGTTCATCCAATAAAACTATTGGAGATTTAACAAAAGTTATAAATATATGATTTGCACATTGTGGTATATATTTAGATAAATAACTCAATAGCACCTTTTATGATTTACAGTCTGTGGTCAGCGGTTTAGGTATAGAGTTGGTGAGGGTCTGAGGGAGAATATGAATATTATCATGTACAGTAAAGAGAATCTTTCTGGTTTAAAGACATCCCATATACACTACTAACACCATCAGAAAAAGGCTGAAGAAGCCCATTACATATTCAAAACAGCCAATCCAAAAACAAATCATAATGGGACTGGAGACATCTGGCTTTAATCAGAAACGTTGACAAGATTATCATTTGTATACATGAAACAAAGTTTGAAGGAGATTGTGGCCTCACTATTGTACTTACCATGACAATAAAGATTTGTGTTGCTATCATCTACAAAAGCAAAGCTATTGAATCTCTAGAAAGACTGCATTCAAAATGTCCATCAAAACAAAACACACCGATTTCTTTTCAGACTTTACCGACCATGGGAGGTAAAAGAATGTGTGATCATTAATGTACTCATCGAATTAACATGTAGTACTTCTTCCATTGATATCTCAGGCCGTTCTCTCAACTTCTCATCCCTCACCACATCAAGAAGATTATCCGGAAGTTGCAAAACACCATTCAAGATCCGCATAGCCGTGCTCATATCTGGTCTAATGGAGTCAGCTTGATGCGAACATAACACACCGAGCTTCAAAACAAGCTCAACCTCTCTCCTGTTCTGTTCTTGACGGATGATTTCCTCAGCGGCATCGAAGATTCCCCCCTTTTCCCAAAGCTCTAGGATCCAGTCCACAAGGACTTCTTCATTCTTGGCTTCAAAACGTCTCTCAAGAAGCCTTCTACCGCAAGCTACTTCAAGCATAACCAACCCAAATTCGTAAACATCAGTGCTCGTAGTTGCTCTTCCAGTTCTTAGAAACTCAGGTGCAATATACCCGAACGTTCCCGCTATTCTAGATGTCTGGGGATCAATACCCTGGTCATGCAGCTTCGCCAATCCAAAATCCCCTAGCCTAGCACTCATTTCTTGGTCGATTAAAACGTTAGCCGGTTTGATATCCCGATGAATGATGACCTGTGCCTAGGGATGTTAATTTGCGGGTTAGGGCCTAACCCTCACTTGTGTAATATAAACCCAGCCCTGTTTTAACCCAACCCTATTTTAACCCTATTTTTTGTTGAGGGTTAGGGCTGGACCAGGGTTAGCCCATTTATTTTTTCTACAAGTTAATAATTTTTTTTGCATATCAAACTTAGCTGAAATTTAAATGTTTATCATGAAATTAAAATTTAAAAGTTTACATATTTTTATTCATAATGGTATGTTTATCATAAAATTAAAAACTAAAAATTGCTCTCTTCCATGATTCCAAGTCGTTGTCTCCACTCCAACAGTTGCACCTATACATTCAAGTAATTAGAGAATTTAATCACTCAAGGAAATCAAAGAACATACCTATACATTCACGTTGTATACTAGTCTACAAAAGTATCAAAACAGCTTGACCTGTGCAGATACACTAGAGCAGATGACCTGTGCCCATTCTTTATGCAACTGTTGTCTTTGTCAAGGTTACCATTAGACATGATGTCTTTATGCAGATACACTAGAGCAGATGACCTGTGCCCATTCTTCATGCAGATACACTAGAGCAGATGCAATATCTTTAATGATCTTGAAACGTTGCTCCCAAGTAAGCCGTTCTTGATTCTCATTGTTACGGGTATTATATAGATACTTGTCAAGGTTACCATTAGGCATGAAGTCATAAACCAAGAATAGATCTTGTTTATGTCTACAATACCCCAAGAGCCTGACTAGATTCGGATGCCTGAGACGACCAATGGTCGAGATCTCGGCTAAGAACTCGGTCTTTCCTTGACTTGAACCATGAGAAGTCCGTTTCACAGCGATCTCTGCATCAGAACCCGCAAGTGTTCCTCTATAAACTTGACCAAAGCCTCCATTTCCAAGAAGCTGTTTCTCCTTGAAACCCTTTGTGGCGTTGAAAAGCTCCTTGTAAGCAAACCTGTGAGGTCCATACTGAATCTCCCATTCCTCGAGAACCTCTTTAACCTTCTTATGCCTCAGATAGAATACGGAACCGAACCACGAGGCGACAAGTGCAACGGTCACGGACAACGTTAAGCACACAACTAGAACCGTTCTTGTTCTGTGAGATGGTTCCTTTGGATATGGAGGCAAGATGGGGGTTGCGTTAAGATCCCATAGTGGGTTCTCAGGGTCGTTGGTGCATAATGCGGACAGCACATAGTGAAGCGCTCCTGTTGATCCAGTTGCTGCCGTGAAGCCATAATACATCTCCTCCTCCGTAAGCAACTGAGATAGATCTTGTTTTAAAGACAGAAGCGGTTTCTTCGGGGGAACAGAGAACTCAGCAGGGCTTAAAGTGACATTAAGCTGCTTATCTAGTAAACTATAGACAAGCGAGAGCCGCATTACCTTCCCGCTGATCAAAGAAAGATTCTTAAAGCTTCCATCCTTGTCATCATAGTAACCAGCAGAGGCAGAGACAACAGATCTCAAGCCGTTAATGGTAATCCCGACATGATTATCATCTACATCTCCAAACTCGTCGTCTTTGTGTATATCTAACTCGACAGCTATCAGGTTATTCGAGACGTTACCGTTGTTTGTCTCTTTGAAAAACCCGAGGTACTGATCGGAGGAAGCTCCGGGAAGAAGGTGTCTCCTCCTAGGAGACAAAACGAGAGCCATACCGTGTGAGGCAGAGTGGCTATGCTCAGGGACGATACCAAAGAGGAAGTCGATGCTGAAGTTCTCGTTTTTCAGGTGGACGGGATCGTTGAGAAAGACTTGAACGTAGGAATGCTTCGTGGTGTTGGTTAAAATGGTCCAACCGCTGGAGTCGAAAACTGCAGCTCCCTCAGGGATCAGTTTGCCGTTGGAGTTGTAGGTAAATAAAGACAGAGTCGTCAAGAACATAACTGTTAGAATATACCATATATTCTCCTATATTCTAGGATCTCAAACTAGATTAGAGGAACTGACTATCGAACTTGTTGTATTTAAAGATTACGTCTTGTACATTATTGACGGAAAGAAATACAAAGTCTTTCATGGTATCAGAGCTACAAGCTCTTGAGACCTTTTTTCCTCTCCTATTCTTCTCGATAAAACTCTCTTTCTCTCCCATATTTCTCCTCTTTCTTCTCTTTCTTCAACGCTATATCAATGGCGGCTCAAAACGTCAATGCTCATGAACGAGCGTTTGGGGTTACAAACATCAAAACTCATATCCCTCTGATTTTGGATTTGGACGATCATAATTACGATGCTTGGCGTGAGCTCTTCCTCACACACTGTCTCGCCTTGGACGTCCTTGGACACCTTGACGGCTCATCTCTCCCAGCAAACGACGACGACACTCCATGGAAGAAAAAGGATGGCCTGGTTAAGCTATGGCTATACGGAACGATGACTCAACCTCTGTTTAAATCGACGTTCCAAACCGGTGGTTCTGCTCGTGACATCTGGTTGCGCATAGAGAATCAGTTCAGAAACAACAAAGAAGCTAGGGCAATTCAGCTGGATCATGATTTGAGAACAACGGAAATTGGTGATCGCTCTGTTCAGGAGTATTGTCAGACTTTGAAGTCAATCTCCGATCTCTTGGCTAATCTCGATGCTGCTGTTCCAGATCGAACTCTTGTGATGTACCTCATTAACGGCCTGAATGAGAAATTCGATAACATCACTAACGTTATCAGACACAAGGAACCTTTTCCTACATTCGACACAGCCAAGACCATGCTTCTCAATGAGGAAACGAGGCTAAAGAAAGGCAACAAAACTCCAACAACCTCTGGTAATGCTTCTTCCTCTACGGTTCTCACAGCTTCCACAGAGAAACCACAGACTCAACGCTTCAACAATGGAAACAGAAGACAAAACAATCGAGGCCGTGGTCGTGGGCGCAACAACCAACAGAGATCGTGGAACTACAACTGGAATCCAACGTGGCCAATGCCGTACATGCCAGGACCTATGATGCAGTGGCCTACCTATCCTACGCCTTGAATTCAGCAACAATCTAAAGGCATTCTCGGCAGCGCTCCACAACGTCCTCAACAGGCTCTCCTCACTGATGCTCAATGTCAACCAACTACAGACTTTGCACATGCTTTCAATACCATGACCTTAGCGGATCCCGGCGCGGCTAATTGGTACATGGATTCAGGTGCTACCGCGCACCTAGCATCGACGTCAGGTATATTAAATTCTGTTCTTAAAAATCGCACCGGAATTACAGTCATGGTCGGTAACGGTTCTCGTATTCCTATTTCTTCTTCTGGTTCTGCTCATTTAGCTTCCACTTCTCGTCCATTGACTTTACAAAATGTCCTTGTTGCTCCTAATATCATTAAAAATCTCATTTCTGTTCGTCGGTTTACTAATGATAATTGGTGTTCGGTCGAATTCGACCCTTTTGGTTTTTCTATAAAAGATCTCAACACCAAGAAGACTCTGCTCCGCAGTGACAGTTCGGGAGAGCTTTACTCGGTGCCTTGTCAGCTCAATAAACCGACGTCTCCTCCTCAAACTCTCGTTGTTGACTCTCCTTATCTATGGCATAAAAGGCTCGCTCATGTCAACAATGCTTCTCTTCGTACTTTGATTTCTAATAATGCTATTTCTTGTAATAAAGACAAGCTTCCTCTTTGTTGTGAGGCTTGTCAACTGGGTAAACATTTGAAACTTCCTTTCTTTGATTCAAATAAAACTGTTTCTTCTCCTTTTGAATTGGTGCATTCTGACTTATGGACATCACCAATCTTAAGCAACAGTGGCTTTCGTTATTGTGTGCTTTTCTTGGATCATTATTCTTATTTTCTGTGGGTTTATCCATTAAAAAGAAAGTCTGAAGTGTTTTCAAAGTTCACTCACTTCTCTGCTTTTGTTAAAACGCAGTTTCACACCTCCATCCAATCCTTTCAATGCGATAATGGTGGCGAGTACAACAATACCAACTTTCATAACTTCTTCTCTTCCAATGGTATTGTGGTCCGATTTTCGTGTCCTCACACTTCTCAACAGAACGGACGTTCCGAGAGAATGATACGAACAATCAATAACACTATCAGGACCCTTCTTTTCCAAGCTCGTCTACCTCCAACTTATTGGGTGGAAGCTCTTCACACTGCTGTTCATCTCCTAAATATTCTTCCTTCTTCTTCCATCCAAAACAAAGTGCCATACACTCTTCTTTTTCACAAAAAGCCCTCCTATATTCATCTCAAAACCTTCGACTGTTTATGTTTTCCAAACTTGAACCATTCTTCCCTTCACAAACTTGCACCCAGATCATCTCCTTGCTTGTTTCTCGGTTATCCCACCAACCACAAAGGGTACCGCTGCCTTGATCTCAAAACCAGAAAAATCATCATATCACGCCATGTGATTTTTGATGAAACCATCTTTCCTTTGGCTGAAACTCAAACCACTAAAACACCTTTGCCGTATGGTTTTCTTGATATCACTTCTGAGCCTTCTCCAATTTTTAAAAACATTCTGGAGAATCCTATGACTCCGCTTCCGTTCAACCAACAATCTCTTCCTGCTCCTCTGATTTTTCCTCCTCCTGCTCCTCCTCCACGACACCCAATGACTACTAGGAGCAGAGATGGCACTATAAAACAGAGAACTGTCCTTAACCTAAACACTTCTACTGTCTCTCCCATTCCCACCAGTCACTTAAAAGCTCTTCAGGATCCTAACTGGAACCCTTCTATGACTGTTGAGTACGATGCTTTGATTAAGAATAAGACATTTAATCTTGTTCGTCGTCCACCTGATGCTAACATTGTGCGTTCTATGTGGCTCTATAAGCATAAACTTGATGCAGAGGGGAAGGTTCATCGCCACAAATCTCGCCTTGTCGCCAACGGCAAATCACAAGAACAAGGACTTGACTACGATGAGACATTTAGTCATGTCGTGAAACCAGTGACTATAAGATCAGTGCTACACCTCGCTCTGCACAGGTCTTGGGAGGTTCATCATTTAGATGTCAAGAACGCCTTCCTCCACGGCAAGCTTGATAAACCCGTTTACATGCACCAGCCTCCAGGTATGATTGACAAGTCCAATCTGCAGCATGTGTGTAAACTCGAGAAAGCCATATACGGGCTCAAACAAGCCCCCCGTGCTTGGAATGCACGCTTCTCTGACTTCGTGGAACGTCTTGGCTTCCGGAAGAGTAACAGTGATACCTCTCTGTTCGTATACAGCAAAGGATCACATGAGGCATTCCTTTTACTCTATGTAGATGATATCCTTCTCACATCCTCCTCGGCCTCACTTCGCCATCACATCACTTCGTTGCTCAGAAAAGAATTTGAGATGTCTGATGAAGGCAAACTCAAATTTTTCTTGGGGGTTAAGGTTGACTACAACGACAAAGGTATGCTACTAACGCAATTTGCTTATGCCAAAGATATCTTGCAGCGTGCTCAAATGCAAGACTGCAAGCCCATCTGCACACCAGTCGACATGAAGTCCAAACTGTCTCAAGAAGGTGGCGCTAAGATAGATGATCCGACACTGTATCGCAGCCTTGCCGGTGCTCTGCAATACCTCACACTGACGCGCCCTGACATACATTATGCAGTTCACCAGCTATGCTTGTTCATGCACGATCCGAGAGTCACACACCTCACTGCTCTCAAGAGAGTCTTGCGTTATCTCCAGGGAACTATATCACACGGTTTGCAGCTATTCAAGTCGAACTCCAACGTCCTTACTGCATACACAGACGCTGACTGGGCAGGCTGTCCTGACACACGAAGATCCACATCAGGCTACTGCATTTATCTTGGACAAAACCTCATATCCTGGTCCTCTAAACGGCAGCCGACTGTCTCAAGATCGAGCTCAGAAGCAGAATATAAAGGAGTGGCTAATGTAGTAGCTGAAACATGTTGGATAAGAAATCTTCTTCTCGAGCTCAGATGTCCGCTCACCACTGCCACTCTGGTCTACTGCGACAACATCAGTGCGGTCTACCTCTCCAACAATCCTGTTAAGCATCAACGAACAAAGCACGTGGAGATTGATATTCATTTTGTTCGTGAGAAGGTTAATATGGGTCAAGTTCGAGTTCTTCATGTTCCCTCCTCTTCACAATATGCAGACATCTTTACTAAAGCTCTGCCAACAACTCTTTTCAACGAGTTCAAATCCAGTCTATCCATTCTAGCGCCAAACGATTAGACTGAGGGGGAGTGTTAGAATATACCATATATTCTCCTATATTCTAGGATCTCAAACTAGATTAGAGGAACTGACTATCGAACTTGTTGTATTTAAAGATTACGTCTTGTACATTATTGACGGAAGGAAATACAAAGTCTTTCAATAACAAGACCATGTTTATGAGACATGTTTATGTGTTGCTTATGGGAAACTTTGATCATCTCATAAGAGTTATTAAGTAAGAAATAATATAAAGGAATGCAAAAATTAACTGTATGTAATGGGAACGAACGTTACCGTGTTATTCGTTTGATATGTATTAAAAACATTTGTATTGAAGAGACATGGCCTAAAGGGTCCTAAACCAAGCCGTAAAGCAATTTATGAGTTACCTACTACTCATTTTAATTTATACTAAGCAATTTTAGTGGGAATACGAGAGCGGCGTCCCTAAATGCTTAAACAAACTCGTTTTTATATAAGCAAAGTAAGTTTCACGACCAATGCTTTAAGCATAAAAAATATACTAAGCATTTTACATGTTCAAATGTAGATTTTGACAATTTTTCTACTGGTCTAAAAGGAAAAGATGGAGATATATGTCACTTATATGTCATGGATTGGTCATGTTACACGTATAACAAACTTCAAATCGTTTTGTAAACATGATGAATTGCTCACCACTCGCATGCAAAACTGATAGTAGAAGATGATTTTTTTGCACAAGACTTTTGTTCCATACATAGGTCGATTTGGTGAACTCCAATCTTGCATATGTTACCTGCGTATCCATATCAATCATCGAGCCACCTCAGATTGCAGACGTATGCTTGAGAAAACGGCTCGTTTGGTATCCGAAAAGAGGTTGAAGATGGAGAGTAGGGTCATGGACTCTAACAAGAGTGACAGAAAGATTCAGTTTCTTGAATAGCTCAGACCCTTATCATGCATTTTACCAGCAAAGCTTACTGAATACCGTGAGGCTCGGAATCAAGATGGAGTAGTTCAACCTGATTATGACGATGCTCCAGCTACTCGTGAGTGTGCAAGTCTCGAGTGTGAAGGTCCTCCATTCGGGAACCCCTTGAGCCTATCGAACGTCACAGTTTTGCATTGGAACCTCCTCAAGGGATCACACTCAATGAACTTGGTATCATGAAGCGTTTCTGTTCCAAACGTGGAGGATGGAAAAGCCAATCTGTTAGAGGACAATGTTTGAGCAACACTGTCTCTGTGAGATGGTGGAAATGCTTGTCAATCTGTCAACTCTTATGATCTCTATCCATCTCTTTATCTGATGATTCTCATGCTCTGTCATCTTCAAACTCTCTCTTTAATATTGTGATTGTTCTTTTTATTGCAAAGTTTTTGCAGTCTTTTAATGTCATACATATTATCTAGAAGATGGGGTTTACAGTTAACAGCTTTACACAACGTCATGAACATCAAAACCACTCCAGTATAACATTTTTTTCAATATCCTTTTGGGGAAAATACAATAACAATGTAAGTAATACTTTGAAACAAAAAAACCATACAAACACAACAAACCTGTTTTTAGTGGAAATGGAATAAAAACAAAACAAAATCTAAGATCCCGAAGTGTATAGATCGATCCAAGTTACATCCAGTGAAAAGAGTAAAAATCAGACAGCAGAAAGGCTAGCCCATTTCCCTACTTCATAGGGATCAGCATAGTAATACAGCTTGATCCTGTTTGCTAAAGACAGCCCTGCAGCAAAAGGAGAAGCCTTGCCATTCAAATCATCAGTCTCTGCAGGATCATCGACAAAAGCTGCAACATCTCCAAGCAGCTTAAAGGATACTCTACGTGCTTGAACTTGCTTGGGGAAGTCGAAATACATCGGTGTTCCAACTCTCGCCTCAGGCAACCTGTATTCCGCTATGGTCACCATCTTGTACTGTTCCTGCAAGAAAAAAGTTTCCATATCCACAATAAAAATGGTTACAAGAAGATATTGGTTTCTGAGGACTAAAGACGATTACAGAGAGAGAGAGAGATAGATTACCTGAAGAACAGATACTTGTATATACAAGACGGCTGGAGAGACGTGCCTATCTTCCATTATGATACTCGTGGGGTCCCAAATGTCAACTACATCTGAAGAAGGCGAGTGGGTAACACGAGGCTTTATGGCGTTAAAAGCATCCAAACGGAATCCAGAAGCTAAAGGTGAACCAGGTTGCAGATAAAGTTCCAGGAGTAAATCATTAGCCATCGGTCTCTCCGCCTCCAGTGGTATCTAAAAAACAAAAAAAAAAGATTAGTGATAACAATGAAAATGCCATTGAGAAAAAGAGAGAATCATCAACTCTGCAAGGTACTAACCAGGAATCTATTCAAACGTGGGGGTCTGTCCAGCCAGTTTCTTACGCTCATGCTGTCAACACTTTGTAATGACGCAAGTGCTTTGTCCCTCCTGCTGTTTCCGGCGACCAAGATGCGTTTTGCATGAAGACATGGTTCACTCTCAATGGTTGCTCCAAAAGAAGCACGCCGAGGGATTGGTGGAGCAAAAGGGTTCTCATCCAAAGACAAGAGATTCACGTTTCTGTCCAAACTAACTGAGCTAGATCCAAGCCGAGGAAGACGCAGTGTTACCCATATTATGCGGCAACGGATAGGATTCTTGAAAGCAAATTTTATATGCCTAGGTGCTCTACCCTCTCTACCAGATTTTTCTGGACCGTAAAGCTCAGGCGAAGATTTAACAAAGGACTGTACATCCCACTTTCCCATCAATGTCCGTGCTTCCTTATTTATGTCGTTGCTCGCCCAAATTTGGACCTGCAAAAATGAGTGAAGTTATGCCATTATTGTAGCAGCATTGTAACTTAAGCAACGGCATGAGATACCAATTGAAGATAGAAAAGTCAACTTACGGTAGGAGCATCAGCATCAGAGTAACCACATGGACTAACGAGCAGAATCACACTGTTGACATCTGAAAGGGTATTGAGAATGATGACAGCTTCAACAGAGCTTGAAGACGGAGGAGCTTTCCAGTAGGAATTACTTGAGGCAAGATTCAGTGGGGTGAGCAGTGACAAAAATGGTGCTGAATCAGTCCCAGTTTCGACCTACATTTCATTATGAAAACAGCCAAAAGGGAGAAAGTATGAACAAACCAAAACAGAGGGACCAAATGATATACACTGAAACATCTAAAATATTTAACACCTCGCATAATAAGAACAAAGGAAAGAAGTTTAGCCATAGGTCTTATGTGAGAAGGAGTTTAGCCATAGGTCTTATGTGAGAAGGCAATTAATTACCTTGTGTAAGAAGCTTGCATATGGGAACTCAGCAAGTGACTCCTCTTGACCAAGAATTTGACGAAGTGAATTAAAGTCTTCTGGTTTAGGAGAAGGTTGACCTCTAACAGAAAGATGATTCGTAAGGTTAGATCCAAATACTTCGTTTAGAGCTTGTCGACCAGCATCATCAACACGGCTACTTCTTCGCAAGCTGACCAATACCCTAACATAATCTACAATCAGGGCTTCGAGTACTATCGTGTTGCAGCAATTTTTACACATGTACTGATCTGAGCCTATTGAAGTAGCAGAGACATCTGCAAGACTTCCGCCTCCATTCGCGTTGTCCCTGGAGTAAGATTTAGAAAGCAGAACCGCTCCTCTTCCGGCACAACAAGACTTGCAAGCTTTCTTCCTACACTGGAGACACAAGAACAATGAGCCTGAATCTCCTCCCAAACTCTTGGTAGAAGATGCAACTGAATTTTGATTGATCTCGGCTCTCACTTGACACATTCCACCATTACATCCCTCACCAATTCCAGTAATATTCCAGAAGTCTATCACATTATTTTCCAGGTTTTCTAAACCAATAGAAGCTATAATTTTATCTTCAAGAGAAGCCTGGCCTAGAACTGCAAGTGCATTTGATATTCTGCATAATCTTCCAATATATAACTCTTCGTGTGAAGAGTTTGGATTAATGGTAGCAGGATCAATTCCAACTGATAACAGTGCCCTATCTCTTTCTGCTGCAGATATGTTTAGACGTAGCCGTTCAATTTCAAGCTTCATAGCTTCTATAAACTCAAGCTTCCTTCCCTGTATTATATTAGACATGCAGGAATTAAGTTTACCCTTAAAAATGACAATTTAAGTAGACAGATAACATCTAAGAAGAATCGCTAAACCAAGAAAGGAATCATAAGATCAAAACTAGTATGTGACAAGAACTATTGCATCTCTAGATACCATTTTTTTCTCTCCAAGTTAAGTTAATAAGTATAAAGTAACATACCATGTTTGGACCCATCACGGACTTCAGACAATTTAAGTACAGATGAGAACCACTTTCTCTAGGACTTTTATCTTGTGAAGAAGACATGGCGGGAACGGTTTCGGAGCCACTATATTGAACAACTGCTTGGTCTAAGAAATCAAGCATGTCATTTCCTCCACTTGCAACACATTCCACCGCTGGTTGTGGGAAGGGGTCCGAAGCAGAGACCTCTCCTGTCAAAAGGTCAAGCAGATTACTAGGAAACGGATCATTCTGTTGTACTGGTGTGGACACAGTTTCAGTCCGTAAAGATTTTGCAGCGAACGGATTCGAGTCAGAACAAGATGAAAAAGGAACTTCATCTTCTTTTGTTTTCCCTGCAATCTCAGCTAATCTTCCTCCGGTACGTTCACTAGTGAACATTCCTTTCCATGGAAGAGAAATTCCAAGGACTTCTATCTGTAGCACAAACACAATGCAGAAAAAGTTTTGTTTTGAACTGTTTATCTTTTTTTGTTTTCATGTTGGCTAATCATAAACCCAAACTAGTTCAGAGCATGATGAAACTATAAGATAAATCAGTAATTTTATCCTGGAAAGTAGTTATTACCTGACCAAGAGTCATCGGGATTTTAAGAGAACCAGCTGGATAAAATGTAACAGAAACTACACGGGTCAAGAAATCCAGTTGTCCTTCTAGTTCTTCAAAATCATACAGCAGTGAAAGACTTGACGTATCTTTTTCATAGAGACGTGCACCAGCTCCAGTAATAGCCATATCCTCAGAACTACTTGGCCCTGGTAAGGGTATCAGAAGATTTGTACCATTCGCACATCGCGGTATCGAAGCACCCTGTCAAAGAAAATAATTAAAGGCAATCGTCATCCAGTTGAACTAATATCTCCTCCAAACAGTAAAAGAGAAGGGAGAAGACCTAAAAGAGAGTCAACCTCAACAACTAATTTAAGGTTCTCTATGTGGCGTCCAGTTCTGACGTCCACAGTGGATGGACATGTCAAATCATCCGCACCGTGTGATATTGTCAGTAGAAGTTGGCATACATGGCAAGGCTCACTGAGGTAGATAAATAACTCAACAGCATCTGCAGCTTGTGGACATAACTGCAAAGTATATAAAAAGCAGGGGAACTTTTAGCTCAAGCTTTCCAGCAATGAGAAGTAAGAGGTAATGTTATATCCCAGTGGAGGTACCCAAGTTATGTCCTTTTTCATGATACTCAGCAAACTGGACCCATCATTGGAACTTTCAGACATGCTAGGTACAGGTTTCAGAAAGAATCCACCAGGTCGAGAAAGTACCTGACATGAGCAGCAACATTAATATAGCTGCAGTGAGCAATAGTTCTACTGAGTGGACTGAGAATCAAGAAAGCATAAAACAAAAATAACGAGTTTCGTCCAACATAAAGCAATATTTACATATGCGTGAAAATTGTGATTAATAGTTTGGAGCGGTTTATAGACATGATTAAGGGGACTGAAACTGTATTAGTTTGCTTACATGTAAAGGCTGTACAGGAATTGATGGAAGATGCTTGAAAAGCCTCATTCCCAAAAACATCTCCAGCTGCTTTTGCCGTGAACTATCAACCATTGCATTTTTATATCTTCTCTGTAGGGTAATTTTCATGTTCTTCTGTGCTGCAGAAAACTGCTTAAACGCTCCTGATTCTTCACTGAAGATATTGAGAACTTGGCTGTGCATAGCTTTTGAGCCAGTATAGAGGGTTGCATGGATATCACCTTGTTGCAGAAAAAGATCAGCGAGCTCAGACACAGGGGACAAAATAGTTGATCTCTTAAACTCGTCAAACCTCATGTCGAGCCTCTTCCATGGTTTATCCGGACATGGATGACTCCATGTTGTTGTCTTAGTATTGTGATCTATATAATAAGATTTTCCAGTGACTGCGTCAGCTCTTTTCTCCCATCCCGGTGGAAGAGGAGCATTATATCCGCCATGGCTGCTCCCAGAATTATAACCATATCCAATATCAGTATCAAGTGATATTCCCAGCCTTCTACATTGCTCTACGAACACTTGAAGACCACCGAAGAAACTAGCGGCATTTGTTCGATCCAAAGAATCGGCGCAGTTGAAGCGTATCACCCCGTTTTGATGAGATCTCAAACAGAAGGCACCTTCTACGTCATCAACACAGATCACCTCACCTCTGCAGTCTTTCAGTCTCTGTCGTGAAGGCAAATAGTCACCTTCAGAGATTCCTATAGCCATAGTTGGAGATTTTAGATACATCCATAATCCTTCAATTGTCTGCTGCTCCCCCTTTAGTTTCACACTGGCATGCCAATCATAATTTATCAAATGAACACGAGTGTAGGGAAGCTTTCCACCGGATTTGATGAAGTTCATCGATTCTTCAAAATGTTGAACTAAGATGGATTCTGATTTCCCTTCTCCACTTCTTAACAAGTTAATGCACACAATAGGAACAAAAGCCTTTTTCTTCTGGTTTTCCCCAACTGGTGCATCTAGATTCCTGGTATCATATCGCTTGCTTAACCTTTGGTAATACTCTGTGCTTCCTTTATATGGATCCTTAGCTGCCACATAGATTTCTGCTTCTGCCGCGGTCATCTTCAATTCTGCACCCCACCATATTGGTATCGTGCCACGTCGCCAAATGTATGAGCTAAAAGCAACGCTCTGACCATGCTTTTTAGGTGTCCATACAAGCTGCTCACACTCAACTTCGTTACCTGCACTAAACATATACTTCTAAAATTAGGCCCTGGTCAAATCCGAAACAACATTTACATCAAACGTATGCCTTTCTTTCAGACAGCAATTGCTTTTAAGGGTACCCCTACAGATATACAAGAAAGAAAAGAGGAATTTTGGGAGCATCTCACCTGTGCCAGAACATGAATTTATTCCCCTAGCTAAGTAACGAGTCCCTGGATGCAGCCTGCTACGGCGAGCCATTAAAGCAACAATTCCTTCTAACTGACCTGAGCTTCCAAAAGGTCTATACTCTGCAAACCCCTATTAAGCAACATCAAATAAGTGATGTCAGGTCATCTTAAAATATAAAACTAGGTTGATCAACAATCATTAATCCATTAACAGAGAACGAACCTGCAGAAGAATGACACAGTGCTCAGCCAACCCAATATTCTTAAAAGGCAGAGATAACCATCTATTCCAAACGAACTCCTCATCAGGGCTTCCCACTGGCATACGGCTAGGAAACGGCCTAGTAATATCCCTAGTATCACAGAAGTAATGCTTCCCATCGATGTCAAGCTCCGTCAACTCCTGAATATTCTTCACTTCACCTTTCCCTTGAGGCTGAGGATTGTGCAACGGTACTTTAACCCACTGACTCTCCCCCACAGTGTAAACACATCCACCACCAGGCAACTCAGGAACACTCGGATTCAGCTTTGTGGCAACAAGAAGCATCCCAAAGCTGCCCAACACAGCGTAACCGAGTATCGCCCTGGCGTAAACCGAGCTTCTAGTAACTCCTCTGGATCCATTCGTGATGTAATCCACAGCTTCACGCTCTGACTTGAAACTGTCCAGACCTGGCTTCCCGATGTAACGCAGGACACCGGTGGTGGGGTCGATGTAGATGACTTGTGTGTCGGGTCTGGAGAAGAGGCTTGATATGATGTAGACTTCGCCGGAGTCTAGGGTTACAACAACTATAGATGTCTTCTGACCACTCACTACTGCAACAACAACAACAAGACAAAGTTATTTAGCGAATTAAAAAAACTTCTAAAAATTCAATCTTTCGATAAGAGACGGAATGGGAATAGGAATCAACCTGGTGGATGCATATCCATCTGAACTCTTAAGGTATCAATATGAAACCGTTCAGACTTTTTTCGAGATTACTGAGAAAACAAAAAAAAAAGGTTCAGACTTTTCTCATAAAAGAGATCTGAGATTTAAGATTATAGCAAAATCGGATTGAATCGAATAGTTATAAGAGAATGTATTCGCTCACCTTTGCAAGGAAGCGCATCAAGTTGCAGAGACGATCATCAGATGCAAAAATTTTCACCAAGTCATAGGACGCGAACAAGCGATGAAGAGGAGAAGCAGATCGGGTGTAACGCACCCCAAGGATATAAAACAAGCGTAGCGTGACACGTGTAAAATGTGTAGTTTATTTATGAGAAAAGAGTTGAAGTCGTTGAAAAGTTTGACATTCGCCACATTAATTATTGAAATGCTACAATGGCCCTTAAAATTATTGTGGGACCCGTCTATTATTATATTTTCTTTTTTTTAAGCTTTCCCTCTTAAATTCTTGGGTTAGTGATGCTCTTACGTTACAATACTTCTAAAGTTGTAAATACTGCATTCATCGACACTGCTTGTCATGCGATACACTGAACAAGAGTTATAGCTGGAGACAAGTTTTCGAGCTTTTCCACTGTCTTACGATGAAGCTTCAAACTAGATTAAAGACAACTTGGGTTTTAAGGTAATAGTGTTTTCAAAATTTTCTTAAAAATTCTCCTAAAAACCTTAGAACACAAGATCCAAACCAAACTCAAACAAAAAAAAAACTCAAATTAATATCTGATCCAAAATGTAAAATATATTTGAATATATTTTTAGGATGCCTAAAATATATCCAAACCCGAATTACCGGACTCACACGGTAATCCAAAAACCCAAAAATGTGAATTACCCAAAAGAAAATAAAAAAACCAATATAACATTTTGAATTAGTATTCAATTACATATTTTAATAAAATTTCTAAAAATGAATATTTACAACTTTGATAAGTATATCAATATTCAGTTTCATGTTTATTTTAATATGATCTAAAAATACCAAAACCGAAAACATAAATTATGCAGATTATGGAGAAAAATATTACAAGAGATCTTTAGCATGATGTATGACATATCATCAGACATAGATTTCATAGGATGATTCGGAATGGCGCAGTCAGACGTGAATTCTCATATGATTGTAGAATCGTTGGCTGTATTATTGTCTATATAATATTTCTCATCGATGTAATGCAAAATTAGTTAGACGTTAAAAAAATATACCAAAACTGAACCGAAATAATCCGAATTCGAAACATTTGTATAAAATATATTGAAAGATTTACTTCTACAAATGAAAATTCTGTAAATATATTTTCTAAAATTAACATTCATTTTACACCGTACACGTGGTTATATCAATAATTAAATAATCGTAAAATACATGTATATCTGATTTCATAACTTGTAAATAAAATTGTATGGACAGCATTATTTCCACAAATTAAGAAATTGCTTTTAAAAATATTACAATTTATCAAAAATCATATATAACATTGGTCCTCATGAGTTAAAAAGTTAACCCAACCAAAACAAAACAAATACCAGTAAAATTTTGATCAGTCATGGAACCACCTAACGATGCTACGCCGGTGGAAACTTATGGTGGAGTGCTAGTTGACGGTAGAGGTCCTGCCGACCTTCAGCCACATCCGCCATATAATATTCATATGAATCTCAGCCATGGCGGAAGGTATGTACGATACAACTTTTCCGGCAATATCTTCGAAGTCACGGCAAAGTACAGCCCACTGATCATGCTTCTTGGCGGAGGCGCTTCTCGCATCGTTTGGTAAATTACATTTTTAACATTTTTTATCTGTTTTGGCCTATAAAATTTCTTTTGATGAAGTTTAAATTCTGAATAAGCCATCCTTAACCCCTAGTCTTTGTGTAAGTGTTAGTAGAATTTCTTCCTTTACGAGAAATTATCGAATTTTTCAACATGTAGTGCATTATATATGTTAGACATGGGATTTAAGACATGATCCAAATACCTGAACTAGATCTGACCGATATCGACCGATTAAAATCGGTTTCGGATAGAGCCTATTTATCCAACGATAATTATTGTCATGAATATATCGGTTTGGTTCTGATTCTTACCTAGAACCAATCGATTACCTGTTCAAAATCGAAATCTATGTTGAAAAACACACAATTAAACATCATGAGATTTGATACCAGATTGAAAAAGCAAATTTACACATGTATTATCACTAAACCAGTTCAACTTGTTCGTAATTAATTTCACATTACAAATTTATACAATTATTTTTAAATAATAATAATAAATATATAATTTAAATATACTAGAACTGGTTGGAACCGACTCGGAATATAAAATCTGATGAATCTTGTGTGGGTATAATTTCTTTATATTGGTTTTATCCCGAACCTCCTCAAATACCCAAAATCACAGTCCATATAGGTAGCCAAGTCATTCATGAAATTTGTAACAGCCTAAAAAGTTGATTCACAATGCATTTCCTCAAAAAAAATATTTATAAAAAGTTGATTCATATTGTGAATAGTAAAACACTAAAGCTATAGAAAAGAGAAAACACTATTAGTGATCTTATGTTTTTCTAGCATTGACTTATAAATTATTACTTTTTACTGTGTTTTACTAGTTCGGCTATGAACTCGGAGACCAATGAGAAGGTAGCGATAAAGAAAATCATGCATGCATGTAGAGACCAAATCACTGCAAAGAGAACTCTCCACCAAATCAAGCTTCTTCGTCACTTCGAGCATGAAAACGTTCGTTTCATTATTTCATCTTCACTTTATATATATATATTAAAAATCATTAAAAGGAGGTAATGTTTAAATAATACTATTTTACGCAGATTGTTGGAATCAAAGACATAGTATTACCTCCTCAGCGAGATGCTTTTGAAGATGTTTACATTGCTTATGAATTGATGGATACTAACCTTGAGAAAATCATAAATTCCAATCTAGAACTAACCAAACATCATCACCAGGTTTGTTTTTTTCTTCCTAAAACATCTAAATAATGTGTAAAGAAGCATTGAAAGAGTTCTTTTTTGCAGTATGTCATGTATGATATCCTGCGCGCATTAAAGTACATTCATTCAGCCAATGTGTTACATGGAGATTTAAAACCGAGCAGTATCCTCTTGAATGTAAACGGTCAACTAAAGATATGTGATTTCGGGTGTGCTCGTGCTGCTTCGGAGCCAATGACTGAGTATGTCGGCACAAGATGGTACCATGCACCAGAGCTTCTGTTGGACCCTTCTGCTTCTACATCAGCTATAGATATTTGGTCTGCGGGATGTATTTTCTTGGAGATGCTGACTCGCAAACCGCTCTTCTCAGGAAGAGACTGTGTTGATCAGCTTCGTTTGATTCTGGAGGTAATAAAGTCTTAAGTTATTACCTTTTTGTTAGGGGTGCGCACGAATCGAACATGGGAGTTTTGAATGGACTGGATATCCGTTTTTAAGATTATTAGTATTTGTGATTTGACGGATATTTGGGGAGCCCTGCTTTTTGTGTCCATGTTTATACCTTTTTGCACTTTGTGTTTCGCAGTTGATAGGCTCTCCAACAGAGGATGACATTGGATCGTTGAGTGAAAGTGCTAAGCAGTACTTAAGGATGACTCGCTGGTTCCGTCCCCAATCTTTCTTTGTAAAGTTCCCAAATGTTCCTTACTTAGCTGTTCTGTTGTTGGAGAAAATGCTCAAGTTTGACCCTAGAAAGAGAATCTCAGGTTAGTATATGTTTCTGTCTCTCTCTCCTTAGCCTCTTTGCAGTTTTATTTGTGACTCTGATCATTGCCATTGTTTTTTGGGCCCTGTTTGCAGTTGAGGATGCACTTGCTGAACCGTATTTCAAAAATATTCACAACATTAACAATGAACCAGTGTGCACAAAGCTCTTTGACTTGGATCTAGAGGAACATCCACTCACCGTGGAGCAGATTAAGGAGTTGATCTACCATGAGGCCCTAGCTTTCAACCCTCAACCAGCAACAGTTGAAAAAGACCAGTGACTTGGCTTGCAGGCAACTCGTAAAACAGTCATCAATGTGTCTTCTCAACTCTATCATTTGTCCTTTTTTCAGTTTTATTTTTGAGGCTTAGAGCCAAGACAGGGAATCTCTCAGAAGATTTTTTCATGTACTAAGATTTTCTGCTATATTCCTTTCTTTTAATTATTATTGTCAAAATAAATTTTAATTAAGAAAAAAAAACAAAACAAAAATTAAAAAAACTGAATTATGTGGGCATTATTGCAACTCTCAATCCTACAAGTACTAATACATACATGAGATATGTTGTCAAAAATTATACATTGCAACAAGGAAGAAGACAATAATATCTTCTAACTTAAAGAATTTGAGTATTTCTGATTGAGGACGATCTTACTAACTCCTTGCAATGGTTGTTTTGTATGCTTGATTATGCGTCAATGTCTAACTCTTCAAATTGCCAAAGAATCTAGAGAGTGGAACAGGGCCATCGGTTTCGTCTTTACGTTTGCTAGACCGTTTGTCTCTGCTAGACTTATGATTCTTCTCCTTCTTCGATCTTGATCTTCTTGATTCGTTGTAGAGAATATAGTAAGAAAATCTGGAGAGAATAAATTACATATATTTTCACATTAATTAATACTTGAAAACAAAATGGTTTAAAATGTCCAAATTATCCTAAACAAAAACACGGTTGCATTAAAAGTTATACAATTAGTGAAAAAACTGAAGTGTATCTTGCTTTAATAGTATAAATCTTAAATTTGATATTGTAATAATCTATATTTAGATTAATATTTCCAATAAGAGCTAGAGAACCCGACTATAAATATTAGCCATTAATATCATAAACTAAAAATAAGACAAACCTAATTATAATTTATTATTGTAATATCTGTGTTTGGATCAATATTTCAATAAGAATTAGAAAACATGGCTGTAATATCATCCACTAAAATTATAAAATAAATATAAGATAAACTTGATAATGTTCTTATAATTAGAATTTGTTAATATCTATTTTTAAAATATATTTAGCAATTAATAACCCCAAATATCATGATAATAAGAATAAGAAAACATGGCTATAATATTAGCCACTAAAATCATAAAATAAATATAAGATAAACATAAATATGACTTCAACAGTAATTTTTTAATCTATTGTTAATATAGATTTATTAGTTAAAAATCCAATTATCATGAGAAATAAACATATATAGATAATAGTATTTTTGTCAACAATCAGTAGAATTGTTCAATATATTAATTAAGCATCCAAAATATCACGATGATTAATTGAATTAATGATTTATCATATAACCGTGGAGAAAATGACAAATCATCAAAATCAATTTTTAAACAAATAATAGTATAGACAAATCTTTGGGTCCTCATGAGTTAAAAAAAGTTAACCATCGATACTCATACAATCACTATATATGCTTCCTTCTCTTAGACTATTAGCCAACCAAAACAAATATCAGTACGAATTTGATCAGTCATGGAACCATCTACCGATGTTAAGCCAGTGAAAACTGACGGTGGAGCTACTACCGACCTTCAGCTGCATCCGCCACCTGAGGTTATTTATATGAATCTCAGCCATGACGGAAGGTATGTACAGTACAACTTTGCCGGCAATATCTTCGAAGTCACGGCAAAGTATAAGCCACTGATCATGCTTCTTGGCAGAGGTGCTTGTGGCATCGTTTGGTAATTACCTTTTTAACATTTGTTTTACTGTTTGTGTATAAGAATTCTTCTAATGAAGTTTAAATTCTGAATAAGTCACCCTTTAACCCCTGGTCCTTTATTAAACTTTTCAACTATAATGCATCAGGGAAAACATTCATTTCATACTCAACATATCGCGATATGTTCAATTCATACCCGAATTATATGATAGTGCAAAAACATATCTAAACTTTTAAAAATTTCAAATAACATATCCGATATTTTTGTTTTACAAAATCATATACTAGTCGTCACATCAGCTATCATGTCATCTAATCTGCTGATGTGGATGCTACATCAGCTAATTTTATTGACGAGGATGAACATATACATTTTTTATGAAAAAACTAGTCGTTTTACAAAATTAATTATTTAGAGAATGTAAAATTTTATATTTTTTCTTATTTAGTATAATTAATAAAGAATAATTAAATAATTAAAATTTTAATTTTATATAAGAGATATATTCGTAAATATTTCGAATGGCCGTTCTTATAAATGGAGATGGAGATTTTGGATCTGGAAATCCCGTCTAAACACAACCATGAAAAATATATAATTGTATTACGGTTTTGAAATTTTATAATAGAATTGGTTCAAACCGACTCATTTTTGAACCGAAAATCTATTGAATCTTGTATGGATACAATTTCTCTATATTTGTTTTATATCCTGAACCTCCTCAAATACCCAAAATCACAGTCCATATATGTAGGGAAACCATTCATGAAATTTGTAAAAATCTAAAAATTTATTCAAATTGTGAATAGTAAAATCTATCGAAGAGAGAAACAGTATTAGTGATCTTATGTTTTTCTCTTTTTTTTTTTGAAAAAATCTTATGTTTTTCTCGCACTAACTTTATATTTTTCATGTGTTTTTACCAGTTCGGGTATGAACTCGGAGACCAATGAGAAGGTAGCAATAAAGAAAATCATGCATGCATGTGGAGACCAAATCTTTGCAAAGAGAACTCTCCGTGAAATCAAGCTCCTTCGTCACTTAGAGCATGAAAACGTTTGTTTGATTATTTCATCATTAATTTTTATATATTTTTCTTTAAAAAATCATTAAAAGCTAATATTTAATTAGTACCATTTTACACAGATTGTACGAATCAAAGACATAGTATTGCCTCCTCAGAGAGATGCTTTTGAAGATGTTTACATTGCTTATGAATTGATGGACACTGACCTTGAGAAACTCATAAACTCCAATCAAGAACTAACCAAATATGATCACCAGGTTTGTTTTTTCCCAGAACATATAAATCATATGTGTAAAGAAGCCTTGAAAGTGTTCTTTTTTTTTTTGCAGTTTTGCATGTATCATCTCCTTCGTGGATTAAAATACATTCATTCAGCCAATGTGTTACATAGAGATTTAAAACCGGCCAATATTCTCTTGAATGCGAACCGTGAATTAAAGATCTCTGATTTCGGGATAGCTCGTGTTGCTTCAGACGCAATGACTGAGTATATTGGCGCAAGATGGTACCGTGCACCAGAGATTCTCTTGAACTCTTCTGCTTATACCTCAGCTATAGATGTTTGGTCTGCTGGCTGTATTTTCTTGGAGATGATGACTCGCACACCGCTCTTCCCTGGAAGAGATCGTTGTGATCAGCTTCGTTTGATTCTAGAGGTAAATAAAGTTTTCATTTTTGTTAGGGGTGGATACGAATGATATATCCGAGTTTTGAACGAATCAGATCAGACATCCGTTTTCAAAAATAGTGGTATTTGTAATTTGGTTTGTCTTTTTTTATAGATATTGCATATAAGTATTTATTTTATTTTGTAATTTTTTGTTCTAGATTAAATTTGATAACGAATCAAATCAATATTTACAGATGTTTTGCCCAGACCTGTTTTTTTTTTGTCTATGCATGGAACATACCTTTTTGCACTTTGTTTTGCAGTTCTTAGGCTCTCCAACCGAGGATGACCTTGGATCGTTGAATGAAAGTGGTAAGCAATACTTAAGGATGATTCCTTCGTTTGATCGCCAATCTTTCTCTGTGAAGTTCCCAGATGTTCCTTTCTTAGCTGTTCTGTTGTTGGAGAAGATGCTCAAGTTTGACCCTAGAAAGAGAATCTCAGGTTAGTATACGTTTCTGTCTCTCTCTCCTTAGCCTCTTTGCAGTTTTATTTGTGACTCTGATCATTGCCATTATTTTTTGGACCCTATTTGCAGTTGAGGACGCACTTGCTGATCCATATTTCAAAACGATGCACAGCATTAACAATGAATCAGTGTGCACGAAGCTCTTTGACTTTGATTTTGAGGAACATCCACTCACACTGGAGCAGATTAAGGAGTTGATCTACCTTGAAGCCCTAGATTTCAACCCTGAACCCCTAGCTTACATCCCTGAACCAGCAACAGTTGAAAATGGAAAGTGACTTGGATAGCAAGCAACTCATAAAACCTTCATCATTGTCTTCTCAACTCTATCCTTTGTCCTTTTCAGCTTTTTTTTTTGTTGAGGCTTAGAGCCTTGAGACAGAGAATCTCACAGAAGATTTTCTGCTGGATTCCTCAAATAAGAGTTCTTTTGGTATGTCAAATTACATTTTAAGCAAATAAACTAAAAATAAAATAGAAGAAAATCATAACATTGGAACAAGGAAGAAAATCAAATTACATTATTGCAACTCCCAATCCAACAAATAATAATACATGAGAATGTTGTCAAAAATTATAACATTGGAACAAGGAAGAAAACAAGTCATATCTTCTATTTTGGAGAATATGAATATTTCTGATTGAGGACGATCTTACTAACTCATTGCAATGGTTCTTTTGCATGCTTGTTTATGTGCCAAACAATGTCTAACTCTTCAAATTGCCAAAGAATCTAGAGAGTGGAACAGGGCCATCGGTTTCGTCTCTACTTTTGCTAGAGCGCTTGTCTCTGTTGGACTTGTGCTTCTTATCCTTCTTCGATCTTTTAGAACTTGATCTTGATCTTCTTGATTCGTCTTCGTCGCTACTAGATGACGACTCTGAGGAAGAATAATGCTGCAAACTCATAACACAAGACGACATGCGCAATGTTAACAGAAGCTATTAAAACATGAGAGACCACCTGTTTAAATAATGATGTTACCTTTCTCTTTTTGCTTTTCTTCCTCTTTGAGGAATCTCTGTCTTTCTTATCTGTGAGAGATCATTGGGGCATTGGAGAAGAACAGTTAATAACTTGGTCAACGAAGAAGATTTAAGATATCCTGCGTGAAGTGAAGTTGATCATATTTTACCTTTTCGGGACTTGTCAGTAGAATAGTTCCTGCCCTTGGAGAGTTTCAAGGCCCTTTCAGCATCCAGCTGAGCTCTATACTCACGCATCAGTTTGTCAGTATCTGCTTCAAGTTCTCCCTTTTTCATTTCTTCTTCCTAAAACACACGTCATGTAAAGAAAAAGATATAATGCTTTCAATTGTTCCATAATCACAAAACAGATAAGCTACAACACAGAGAATGAAAATGTTTACTTAAAGAAGATAAGAAGCTGACTGACCTTTTGCTTATTCTTGTACTCTTCCCAGGTGATAGTGTGGGTAGTCTTGAGACTAGCCAAACGAGCAGCATGCCACTCTGGTGTATGAAATGAACCATCCACCTGAGACACTCCTCATCAGAAAAGTTCCAGCAGAGATATCTATCTCTACTTCAATAACACACACACACACACACACACACACACACACACACACACTCTAAAAGAAATATTACAACGAACAAAGTAGTTTCCTCAAAACATTTAACCCAAAAGATCAAAACAAGCAAAAGCAATCAATTCAAAAAAAAATTGGAGGAGGCGTAATGATCAGTTGGAATAAAAGGAAAGGAGTATGAAAGGGTACAAAACCATTCCGTCTTCGACCTCCTCGGGCTGAGCTGAGGTGGAGCCAACCCTAGATCTCTGCATCGCCTTGTACGCTTGATTCTTCCCCATTTTCCTTCTTAAGATTTGATTGCCTCAAAAGTCCCAAACTTTCTTCCAAAACAAATGCGAGAATTTGAATAACAAGTTAAGAGGCTAAAAATCTAGGGTTTGGGATTTAGGGATCCCTCTGTAGAGAGAGAGAAGTGTGAGGCCGAAAGTGGAGATTTAATTTCACCCCCAAAACTGTAATTTAGTTAAAAATAAAAGGACCATTATTCAAATACTATTTACCTTTTAAAAAATCTCCAATTTATACCACATAGTTTTGCAAATAGTAATAAACCCCTCCCCTTCCCTAGGTTTAATTAGTTCGACCCTTTCGCAACGATTCAATTACTTCTTCGGTCAGGTATGAAGTTTCTTCTTCTCCTCTTAGCTTCCTTGAATCCATCGTAAAGTTTCAGTCTATCATTGATTGGTTCGAAAGTTTTAGGTTTTTTTCTTGGGGTATTTACTGTTACTTGAGGAACTAACTACCAACTAACGTAACTCTTGTGAGATACAGGATCGTAGCTGAGAAGAAGAAGAAGAAAGAAAGAAAAATGGGAGATAATAAAGTAAGTGGAACGACAAAGACACCTGCTGATTTCCTCAAATCCATCCGTGGCAGACCCGTTGTTGTCAAGCTCAACTCTGGTGTCGATTATCGAGGTGGTCATTCATCCTCTCTTTCTCTCTGTATAGCTATATAGCTTTTGGTTTTGTAGTTGATTGGTGGTTATGGTATAAGTTATATTTGCAATTTGTTTTATCTCTCTATCTCTGCTACTACACTTTAGGTTAGAGGTCTTGATTTAGGAGCACTTGTTCCTTTGGCCATGTTAATTGCAACTTCATATTTCATTTGCAAGGCTTTATCTTACTCCGAACAAACTAAGAGTTGCAACAGCCAGTCTGTTGATTTGTAGAGAGGGATAAGAAGTGATATAGCTGTGAGAGATTAGAGATAGTTTTGACAATCTGATTTATAGATAAATTAGTCTAAGTCAAGCTACTTTTTTGATACACCAATTTGGCTGATTGTGTATTCTCTCCTTGCCTATCCCTGCAATGAATCTACAATTGACTAGGAGAAACTTTTGAGCTTTGGTTTTTAGATCTTTGAGCTGTGGTTTGTTGATCGAGGAGAGAGATTTTACTACTACTACATGAGAGAGATGCTACTCATTTCTTTCTTCTCGCCTTGTTCCTCTTGTTACCCTTTATCAGTTTTGTCTCGCTTCTTTAATATTGAGTTCTTAATCATGAATTGCTTCTTTTATCTTCTTTTACACAGGCATTCTTGCTTGTCTTGATGGCTATATGAACATAGCAATGGAGCAGACAGAAGAGTATGTTAACGGCCAGCTCAAGAACAAATACGGCGATGCCTTTATCCGTGGAAACAATGGTAACCAAATATCTCTCTTACATATCTGCTTCACAGTAAACTGTAATTTTCTTTTGTTTTCTTTGGGTGCAGTTCTTTACATCAGTACAGTGAACACACCTTTGGCCGACGGAGCTTAGACCCCTTCCTCATGCATCATCATCATCACTCATCAGCAATGGCTACCTTCTTTGTTCTCTTTCTAAAACAACTCTTGCACCTGACGAATGCCATGTATCAAAGATGTTTGTTTTTCATAAAATGAAGTTTTTTTTATAAGCATGTTAACACCAGACCTCATTTATTCTCCAAGTAGAAGAAGTTTGATTAGTGATCAAACAAGTTTGTCACATTGTGAAGAGAAAATCACTTTTTTTTTGTAATCATTTTTAATGAGAAGCACATATATTTGAGGAAGAACGCAAAAAAGAAGTATAAGCTCTTTAGAATGTTGACAAAAAAAAAAAAAAAAAAAGCTCTTTAGAATAACCTTCCTTTGTTTTTGTGCTAACCTCTTTTCGCGTAAACAGTAAACTAGCAAAAGGTCTTACTCAATCGTAGCCGCCTTCTATTATTATGTAACTTGCTTATGTCTAAGCAGCAAAACCTGAAGTAGAGTTTCTCTCAGTTTAAAAAAACAAAAGCTAACTTCATTACAAGAGTAGTAGTGTCTCGTCTGGTTCTCCAAAAAATAATTATTTAGAGTTACTCTCTCTTAAGTTGATTCTTCTTCTTCTGTTGCATTTTCTTCTGGCTTACTTCCCAACCTCCCCAACCTTACAATGTCTTCCACCATAATTCTTCCCTCTGTTAAAAACCACCATATTTGATACAAAAAAAGATCAAGTAACATATTTAGCTTCAGAGAGATTTAAGTAAGAGCTCAAGAAGGAGAGGATTCTTTACCTTTATCTTTGGAGAGGCTACCGATTAGTTGTTGAAGACCTTCATTAGCAAGTGTGTCTTTCAAGTACATTGCAGCTGCTGCAACTTCATCAGGTGTGACCTTTCCATCTCGATCCCTGTGTTATGTGCATCCGAAACGTTGCAGCTTTAGAATCTTAGTCTCAGAAACGAAAAAAAAGAAAGAAGAAGCAAGTCTATATACCTGTCAAGAAGCTGCCATCCTTTGCCAATTTTGATATCCACATCATCAATCTCCTTCTCCAGGTTTTGGATCAGACCGTCAACCTTAAAATGTATACCTGAAGAGTTAGCTCTGTCTGGCACACAAATCTCATATGGGACTTTAAAGATTCTTTAAAAACGATTTCAAGTCATTTTTTACCTTTTCCATTAGTGCTGAGGAAACCTCGTCTGCTTCAGCAACTTCATCACTTTGGTCACTATCTTCTCTAGCTGCTTTGTATGCTTTCATTGCAGCCTTTTCACCATCAACATCTTCTCTCTCCACCATTGTGTTATAAAACTCCACCTGGAGAAACAGAAGAACAATGACTTTCCATCTATGACACAAAATGCTAATCAAGCAAACTACAAGCTAATGTTTTTTGTGGACATTGTATACCTCTTTCTTGACTAGACGGAGGAATTCTTCACGCTCTCTACATACTGACTGTTCATATCAAAACCAAACAGTATCAAACAGGTATCAGGATAAAATTGCTATGCATGCTCATTGTTTGAAAACTAAATCATTTTACTTACAGAAGCGGAAGCTAAAATGCCCAGTGCACGGCTAAGCTTGCAAAGATCGTCTTGCTGTTCGAGAACTCTAGCTCTGGCCTGTTCTTGTGCTTCTCTGGCAGTTGGTATGGTCATCTCTTGCAGCGCCTTATCCTCTTCACCACCTTTAACATCCTTAATCCTTGTAAGCTCTTCTTCTTCTTTCTCTTCCTCTTTCTACATATATACCAATATAAAATGCGAAACACAATAAAAACTGAGTTCTCTAACTTCCTCAAGCAAGCATAACATAAATACAATCCAAAGTTTATATCAGACCTTGATAAGTTCGTCTTGCATCTCAAGGTACTCTAACTTCCTTAGCCGCTCAGAGAGCGGGTCTTCAGATGGCAGAGAAGTAACACCAACAGTATCCACGACCTCATCAGGAAGAGAAGAAAGAGTTGCCCGGACAGCATCTGCCGCAACTCTTCCTGCAACCGTGAATGCCCTGAATATAAACTCCTCATCAGAAACATATTCGCAACAAAACACAAAACAATGAGAAAAAAAGAGAGTTCTGGAACCTACCTAGAGAGGATCAGTAACGACGAGGGGACAGAGTGATTAAGTGACAAATCCATCCAGTCTCGAAGCTGCAAGAACGTTTCGATACTTAAAAGTTAACGCTGCAACATTACTTTTTCTCGATGGAGTTTGATAAACAAATAACAAAGAAACCTGTTGCCTCATCTCTTCAACTGTAAGCGTCCCAAGCATTCCACGTTCCCTGCAATCTTCACGTAGCTCAGCTTCTGTAAGGGAATCCACACCCTCAGCTCTAATCAGTTTATCATCTTCCTTAATGCTGCATTTGAAAAAGGAGTAAAAGTTAAACATCAAAGCAAGGTTTAAAACTCCAATAACAATGAGACGTGGAAAACCATCTTACCTCCTCAGTCTTTTCCTGAGCATGTATCGCAGATAAGCATCTGTTCCATATGGGCTAATACCCATAATTCTACACATGCTAACCAAGCGAGGCCTGATATTGAAAACAAAGAGGTAACTACTGTCAGAACTATGTACCTCTTAACGAGCACAACATGTATCTGAGATTCAAAATAAAAAGGAGCAGCAAACCTGCTAATGTTATCCAAAGTAAGCTCATCGTTGAAAAGCTTTGCAAAGCCTAAAATCTCATCATTTTGAACTAGTCGACCTTTTCGTACCTGGAAGACAAGTTTAAGAACGAACGTGGGGAATGAAATTGAAATTATAAAAGAAAAAAATAAATAGTATTTGACTTGTCAACACAAAACCCATGACTTGCCTTGTCTAGAAACTCAACCAGGTCTTCAGCGGTTTGCTTGGCTTCACCAGTTCTTGTATGTTTAACTTCCTTAGCCATCTCTTTGGCCGTTTCCTGAAGAAACTTAGCGTATTCTATCCTAGCAAGCAACTTCCTTTTCAAAGCTTCCTGTATATTAACCAAAGAGCAACATGAAAAAGGTAATAACCAAAAGTGTAAAGCCTACACTCGTTGGAAACATACCTCTTCTTTCATCTTGTCCTGGAAAGTAGATGGCAACATATTAGGGAAGAGCTTCAAGAAAACAGGCAGTAAAAACTCCATAAACGGCACGAGGATGAACACGGCAAACGGCACTAATCTAAAGATATCAGCTGTAGTTCGAGTCAGCTGTTGCCTTTCTCTTCTAGAGAGACTCTTCCCACCGGCCAACTTGAGCAGCAACCTTGAACTGATTCTAGTGTCAGCCCAGAGTAGTTTCGTCCCCAGCCAATAATGTTTCAACGTCGATACAAACTCATGTTTCCAATGACTAAGCTTTTTAGCCCAATCCGCCCTGTTAAAAGAAAAAACAAAAACTTCAGAAACAGTAACAATAAAAGAACACACACACACACAACAATGTCAACAAAAGAAAAAAAGCTCAAAAACCTGCTCATTGAGGCAACAGCCCTTAAAGCAGGACCGATCCTAAGAATAAACGCCCACGTCCTCTGCACAATCGACCTAGCAACCTTTTTGGATTCTTGAAGACGTTTAGCCTTCGCCTTCGCTTTGACACTGCTCAAACTCTCAACAGCTTGGTCACATTCCTCAGGAGACGCCTCTTTCCTACTCACACCATCTTTCTTATCCTCTTCTTCAGGCTTCTTAGACGCCGCAGCTGTGGTGGTAGCGTTACGAATAGATACGCTCATGTACCTCATCCCCAGAGAGGCACCAGTTTCCAAACCTCCAAAGCCGGTGCTCGAGAAGTGAGAAGAGCCATGGAACCTAGAGCTAGGTAACAGAAGACCATATCTATATCCTCCTGTAAAGGACTTGACTTTGGCAACACGGGAAGCTTCCACGGCGGGAGGATGGTTGTTGATGAGAGAGTGATAAGCTTGTGAATCAACCGTCTGAGCAGAGTTTCCTAACGATTGAAAGCTCTGAGCTGAACGAGCATAATAGACATTCAAGTAATCGGAAACGATACTCTTTCTCCTTAAGATCGCTCTTGACGCCATTTTTTATAGATACCCTTGTCGTCGTCAACAGAGGGAATCAGCGGTACATCTCCCAGAAAAAGAACAGACCTTTTCTTAGCAAAGAAAAAAAAAGGAACAACCTTTATCAGTGATTCGAGTACTAATGAGGAATTCAAAGAAGACGAAATATCACTTACAGATGACAGAGAAACTGAAGATGAAAGTAATCTGATTTCCGGTGAGAGAGAACCGCCGGAGAAATTGGAGAGGTTTTAGAGATGCGCCGTGAAAGAAAAGGGTTTTATTTATTTATTTTAGGACAAGAAATAAATAGACATTTTTTTGGACCTGTTGGAGTTAATCTACACCGTTGGATTATATCAGGGTCCCATGACTTTTGGATCGTGACCACGTGGACGAATCCACATCGAGAGGTAATACTTGAACCCCAAGGGCAAAGACGCATGAGATTATTGTATTTATCTTTTGTTACTGTAAATTTGGCTGTGTATAATTGGATGGTTAAAATAGCAAAATAATGTTAAAGCTCTTTACTTCTTCATCAAACAAAAAAGGATTTTAACAAATGTTTACAAACTTGTTGGATTTGATAATATATTTCTAATTGAGCACTTCTTTTTGTATTAGCAGAAATTTATGAATCTTATCTAGAATTTACAAGTTGCTTTTAATTTTGATATGAACAAGAAATATGAATGTGTGTTGTTGTACACAAAATAAACCAAAAAAATATTTATGATATGAAACAAACAAAACATGAAAAATATGAAAAACAGACTAGTGATCTTTTGTTTATACAAAGAGAATGAAACTGTGAATTTGTTTTTGTAAAAGCTTCACTCTCATCTTAGTTTTTTTTCTTTCAACTCCATTTTCGAGGTTGGTTGATTCAGTCGTTTCCTTTTATTTCCTGCAAAAGAATAAATATTGGATGAGCAGAGACCTTTGTTTTTAACAATAAAAATTATTCATTCAGATCAAAAGTTAGTTTTACCAGGGAAACTTAAATGTATCTTTCCACCAACCCTGCTTAGAGCAGTTTGCAACTATGTTGTCGAGTCGAATAATAATATCGGAGAATATTGGCCTTACACTTGTATCTGGATGCCAACATTCCTCAATCAACCTATAGTTAGTTAATCAGCAAGACATCATAAAATGTATATATAACATCTAAAAATAATTTTTTAAACATCAACAAGATTTTGAAATGGTTATTACTCTTTCAACTCTGAAGGGTAACCCTTGGACTTCGTCTTGATTGTTGGTCTCCTCCCTTCCATACATATCGACTCTGCAACCTCTTCAGGCGGTTTAGGATGAAAAATCGATACTCCCTCAGTTATCTTCACATGTAAAAGCACCAAAGAAAAGATTTGCAAGAGTTTGAGGTTCAGATATTTATTATAACTATCCATAAATTGAAAGTTTTGTGTGTTACTACCTCATACAAAATGACACCAAACGAATGAACATCAACACTTTTATCGAATAATATGTTTTTGTAGAGTTCTGGAGCTATGTAGCAATCTGCAGTTCAAACAGGTAAATAAGCAACTTTCAAGAACAATGTTTCTTCACAGAGAAAATGAAAAAAAATGAAGCCCTTGTTCTTACTTGATTTATCGATATGAGCTTCGTGGTTCACTATTTTGACATTATCTTCTGAAACCTTGGACAATTTTATCAAACCAAATCCAGAGATCTTCAATTGTCCACCTCTATCCAGCAAAATATTTCTGACACCTTACAAAAAACTTTCATAATATTATCAAAACTGTATTGTTATTGTTGTTATCTAATTTGCTCTCGGCTAATGTCTTACTTTGGCCTTAAATTGCAGTGAATGACCGGGTCTGGTTTACACTCATGAAGATAGTTCATGCCTCTGGCAATATCAAGAGCAAATCTCAGAGCCTTTGAAGGAGAAAGACGACCTTTCTTTTGAAGATATTCACTTAGATCACCCTGAAAATTAAAATGACTACAATTGTGATTCCATGTGCAGGCAGGAAATCAAGTAAAAAAGAAAAAAAAAAAACTAGCTCACTTTTGGATTATGTTCAACTACAATCATCATCGGTAGATTTTGAGTGACAGCTCCAACAAATTGAACAATATTTGGATGCCTAGCTTTAGCTAGCAAAGTTAATTCATGATTGAAAGCATTTCTGCTTGTACAAAAAAGAACCACATAGAGAAAACAGTGTGTTAGATTTTCATGTTATTAAACAACTTAATTAGACACAGAGCAAAGATGAAGAAGAATTGCATTACACTCGTTCCGGATCTGAATAACTATCTTTATCGGATATCTTTACCGATACTCGCGTGCCATTCCACTTAGCAACTTGATAAGTTCCCTACAAATGAAGTAAAACAATAAGTACATCCCACATAAGAGATACTTTAGGAGATAAAAGTCTCAGTTCTTGTGAAGGTAGGAGATTGCAAAAAAAAAAACCTTTGAGATGCCATCAACTTTTCGAACTTGAAGCTCAAGTGGGTTAAGTTCATACTCAGGGACTTCTTTTGGATTCCCCACCGTCATTGGAGTCTTTCTCGTTTTCTGAAAGTTTTCAAAGCACACATTTTGAAGATGAGAGAAAGAGAGAGAGAGAGAGAGAGAGACCATACAAAGCATTATGTTAAATAGCATACCGGAGGTTTAGCTCCTCGAGTTTTCAAGAGATTATACACTTCAACGTTCCCATAATACTTAGCATCAACAGCCGCCTGCACCATAATAAAAGGGATGATCAATTCAGTTTAACCAAAACAAACCAAATAAGGAACTATAAATCAACTCGGTTCGTTTGTATACATCCTTACAAACCGTAACTACATACTAATCGAACCGGAAATCAAAATTTAAAAGTCAATTTGTACATAGCAGTCAAAACCGAAACAAAAGAACAAGAATGGGACGAAAAAACGGACCGTACTACCCCAACGGTCACGAGCATCGATGTTAGCTCTCCGGCTAAGAAGAACCCTGACGACGTCGTAATGACCTTCACACGAGGCAATGTGAAGAGCCGTACGTCCGTCGAGATCGATGCTATTCACGTCGACTCCTTCATCGAGCAGCTCCTCGACTCCTTCGACGTCTCCTTTGCTCGCCATAAAGAGAAGCTGCATCGTGGAATCGAGATTCTCGGGTACAGACATCATCTGCGGCTGGCAGCTCGAGGACTCGGGGCTCCTCCTGATCGGATCGAGCGAAGACTGACGACCGAAGCTGAACCTCATGTTGTTGCGCCGCGGATCGAGAGAGGATTGGCGTGTGAATTGTCGGCTTAGCGTTCCTCGTCGCACCGATCCTGTCGAGGATTGTCGAGATATCCCGCGCTTCAAGTGCGCGGCTACATCATCATCCATGTTTCTTTGTTTGATATTTTGAGTCTCCCAGATCAGTTAAGGATCGAAACAAATCCACATTGCATCTTTTATGAAAATTTGTCAACTTATGTTGAAAAAGACAAAGGATCGTGATGTCTTCTGTCTGTTTTCAATTGTTTCTTAAATCTTATTTTTCTAATCGATCTTAGTTAATGGTTTCGTTTGTCATTAGGAGCAGTGAAACGCGGATAATCACTTAATTACCTCATTTTTTTTACAAATTTAGATGATTAAAATAAGCAAATAAATAAACCAATGATTTGGACTTTTTAAAAGACAAGTTCCCTTATTTTTAAGATGGGAAATACAACCTGGAGAATAATTAGTGGAATCCCAAAATGATATTCATTAAACCGGTTTCGATTAAATCATCCATCAACTTGTTCGGTTTAAATTGGTACATTGACATGACATAACCAGACCAAATACAATTTCGAGATTTAACAAATTACATCTTCTAGAAACTCACTCTGTTGAAAGAGATGAACGCTTGGATTCTTCTTCAGAAGACGACGCGAAACTGCGGCGCGTCTTTCCCGTCGGCGGGGACAATCTCCCAGCGGCAAGGTTCGAGATCGTCGGAAACGGGGCAGTATCCAGAGAGAGTGACTCTGTCTCCTGTAGCCGCGACGGAGCCGAACTCGAAAACCGTCGCGCGATCGGGACGAGGAACTTCAATGGCTCCGTTCATCCCGGGAGCCGGCGTCTGAATTATCTCCGTCTTCGTCGTCTCCGGTTGCGAAGGCTTAGGGCTTCCGGTGAACCACGACAGGATCCCCATAGCTATTCGAATCGATGGCGCTCTGCAGAACCAAAGGAAGTGTGCGTCGGAGGAATTGAATTTAGGGTTTATCCTTTTCCCCCTTTTGATTGACTTAAAACTTTGGGCCTTGTTTACTATATTGGGCCTTAGATAGTGTGCTAGGCTTCACTATAGTTTCAAATAGCCCATGGATAATAGTGAAAACAATTTACATTTAACCCCTTATACTTTTCTATAACACTCGAACTGAACTCAAAAGTTTACAATATTATATTTGAACCCAATACAATCTGAAAACAGATTACAGATTTGGCAGTCCACATGAGTCTCCAACCATATGGACAACCTATGCATCTCGCTCTCAAGCAATCTTAATAACTTGCTTCCCAATGTTTTGTCCCTGGAAGAGTCGAAAAAGAGCAGCAGGACCATTCTCTAGTCCTTCAACAATGTCTTCAATATATACCAACTTCCTTTCGTTTAGATATGGAACAACATAATCCAAGAACTTAGGGAACCTGTCAACGAAGTCAAGAGCTAGAAACCCTTGCATCTTCATCCTCTTGTAGATGACGACCGGTAGATTTTGAATACCTTCTTTGCTTTCAATATGGTACTGAGATATCATACCGCACACAGCGATGCGTCCATGTACGTTCATGTTCATTAGTACCGAGTCAAGCATTTTGCCTCCCACGTTCTCGAAGTATATGTCAATACCTTGTGGTAAACACCTGAAAAAAAAACCGAGGAAATGTGATTCTATGATTCAAGAAACAGCATAATATTTTTGACCAGTGACTAAACCTCTTTAAAGCGGCATTAAGGTCAGGTTCCTCCTTGTAATTAAATGCATCGTCAAATCCAAATTTGTCTAGCAAGAGATCAATCTTTAGAGGAACCAAAAAATGTAAGAAAAAAAAACAATAAGTTAAAAGTTTCTTGGTAGTTAAGTTCCATAACAAAAAGGGCCCTAACCTTTTGTTTACTTCCGGCACTTCCGACAACATAGCAGCCCATCAACTTAGCAAACTGACCCACGAGATGACCAACCGCACCAGCAGCGGCAGAGACAAAGACTGTCTCTCCTTTTTTAGGTGAACATATCTCGAAAAATCCAGCATAAGCAGTCAAGCCTGTCACACCTGTTATGTAAAAAAACATCATAACATTATGCTCTTATATATAGTCTTTTCATCCTTTTTTCCCGTGAAAAGATATACTCACTTAGTATTCCAGTGTAGTAAGAGAGAGGAACATTGATATTGACATCGATTCTGAATCTACCAAACGAGTTAACAGTACTATACTCTTCCCAACCGACGATTCCCCAAACAAAATCTCCTTTTGCAAAAGCTGGATCATCGGAATCTATCACCTCAGACACTCCAACTCCAGCTATGGGCTACACACAAACATCGACAACTGAAGTTATTTGTTTCTTATGTGTGTGTTTTATGTGTGTGATGTTGTTACCTTGCCGGGGACAAAAGCTTCCAAAAGTGGTAAAGTTTCCACAGCAACCTCTGATGATCCGGAGTCTGGTTCTCTCATGAAAGTCCCCATGTAAGGATCACAAGACAAGAAAAGATTCTTCACCAGAATCGCCGATGATCCAGGCTTAACCTTAAGTTCCATAGTGTCTAGAGCTGTGGCTATCATTAGATCAGACTCTTCAGGGAAGCCCTTTGTGTAATGCTTAAGTATGACTTGCTTGTTCCTCACGGTAGTATCCATTTTTCTCAGTTCCACTCCTTTTTATGGTAATGGAGAATCCCTTCTTTCCTTCGTCACATCTATATCGTCTTCAAAACTGAATCAACCTATATTCATTGTCCTGTGATAATGCCTAGAGTGATTTTTTATTTTTGTAACTAAAAGGGTTAAATCCGGGTCTATTAAAGACACAGACCTAACTCCCGAGTGGGAGGTGCATCCCACGGATAAACTCTCTCCCGGATATTCAAATGGATCCTAAAGTATGGACCCATATCCGTGTGGTGAACAGATGCATCGTGAGATAGTTCCCTCCGGCATGGTTCGAACCCACTACATGGGTACAGGCAGGAGCCCGGTCTTTACCACTGGGCCACGATGATCCGTTCAATGCCTAGAGTGATTTAACACGTGTTTCATGCAAAGTCACTAGATACTCTTGAGTGTGGACTTAAAGAACCTCACCAGTTTTGGCTACACCTGGTAAAGGGATTCACGTGACCTTTAAGACTCGTGTCACACTCTGTGATCCATGAAGAGTTAAAATACCAGGTTAATACAAAACATTGCCAAAACATTATATAAATTAACTAAAAAATAGATCTTTAAGTTGTGAAAGTTTAAGAATTATTCTGTCAAAAAAGTATAAGAATTATCATTAATTAGAAATGTAAGACATTGTAGTGGTAATAGAAATGGGTTACCATATGCTAAGACTGTTCATCAACCTTTTGTTTAAAGTAAGCTGGTAAGTAAATTAATTATGATACTAGTTCAGGTAGTTCTTCGAATCAACAATAATTTATTGCTTACAATGTTTTAACTTTGCTTCTAACACATATTAAATATGTTTCTGTAGAACTTAAATAACTCCATCTTATAATCAAATACTAGTTCTTTCATTAATATCTTTTGTTTGAGAGATGCAAGACGGATTCTACCGCTGCGCATGCACTTATCAAGACTGGCTCCAGGTATATCTTCTTTTTTTTTTTTTTTTTTTTTTGAAACAGGCTCCAGGTATATCTAAAGTTCAACTTCCACAGATGATCTAATTATTATTTACTACAATAATAAATAAATCGTTAACACTAACCTTGCTTGCGTGAAAGAAACCTGAGAAGAAATTACTCGATCTTTAGAACTTTTAGTCTAACATGATTGAGGTTGTTGATATGCTTCAAACCAAAAAAAATTCAGGTTTTTGAAGCAAAAGAAAATCATCTCTTACACTTTCTTTTTTCTTATTATATGATAAATAACGAGTGGTTTGGATACGACCTGCTCTCGTTGCCCTTATCTTTATGAACACGTGGTTAATACGAGAGTGTGTTACTTGTGAAATTAAGATGAATAAGATTATTTTAAGGGTATCTCGGATAACAATCGTGGTTTGCACAACATGAAACACAACACCTTGTGGGATCTCCACTCGCACTAGTTCTGAGTCATCCTTTTCAACTCTCCATCATTTTCTTGATAACCAAGAATCTGCAATGTCTTCACTTGGTTAGGTGGCACGGAGACATCGCCTGTGTAAACATTCAGATCCTGAAGAAAACCATCAATCAAGAAGCATGGATTAAGTAAATGAGCAACCACAGAGTTTGCGTAATGTTTATACATACCTGGATGATTTGAGTTTCAAGCTTTGGAGAATGCTTGATCAGGTGTGACAGCAGTTTCCAGCCTCGTTTGTTGTTACTCCCAAAAGATAACTTAACCAGATTCTTCAAAACGGGTAAAACTAATTCTTGATAGTAGACTTGCATTGCAAGGCGAGTGTTCTATCCACAAAAACTCCTGAAGCTCTCTCTCGGATCACATCCCACTTTCTATCATAAAAACTCCTGAAGATCTCAGTGATCACATCCCACTTTTCTTCACCCTCTTCAGAATCATCAAAATCAAGATTATGCACTAATCTAAACACATCCCTCCAGTTTTTAGCAAGAACAGATGTTGAAACAGCTTGTTTTGTGGGAAGTAAGGACAAAATGTTGCCTAGAACCTCGTCAAGAAGCCAGCTAATTGCATCGGTGTCCAACTTGTTGGCATCCATGGAGACAGAACACGAGCAATCTCTTCCTTAGAAGTGCCTGAAACATGAAGTGAGCTCAGAGAAATTGCCAATAAATGAAGAAGTTTTGAGTTAATTTGACTTTTATTTATTGTGGAATATTTTCATATTTGTTATCTATTGTATTTTTAAATTTTACTAAACTGCTAAATATTTATAGAAAATCAACACAATTTTTTAAAATCTTGATATTAAACTTTCCGTAAAAATGGATACTATATATTGTTCAAGCAAGTAAAAGGATACTGCTGTTTTTACTGCTAATTCATGCTTTAAAAATAATACACTAATCCAATAAAGTTTTTTAAACCATTTTATTTTATGAACCTAATTCAATTTAGGCTTCAGCGCACTGGTCCAAGTTTTCTTGTACCCTTTTCTATAAATAAAAATGGATTATAGCAACAAAAACATCAAAAGAAAACGCAATAAAAGGTTGTTTGCGTGCCAAGTAATACAATCAAGGCTAGACCCAAGTTCTATTAGGCAGATAAATTAGCCACATCCCCAACCACCACGAATAGGGTCGTAATACTATATATAGAAGCGACGACTTCTTCTATTTTTATGAAACAAATATAGAAGCGACGACGTTACTTACTTACATGACTACAAACAACACAGACAATGACAGAAGACAAAACTATACTCTTGTCTGGTCATAGACAACTGTTGGGCTGTTGAAACCCAGCCTCGGTCCCTCCTGCATGGCTACAATCTGCTATTGCCGGTTTATTTCGGTACGTTAGCTTCACGTCTTGAAGTCTGATTCCGGTACACGGCTTCTTAGAGCTACAGTCAAATTTAACTCCAATTTCTGTCGCCGATGTCCCGTGTATATCGAAGAACATTACATCGCTGATTTTTATTCCAGAAACCTATTATCATCGTGATTTTATATCAATATTTGAACTAATAAATATTTTATATACGATGTTTCAATTTAATTAGAAAATTAAAAAATGGTGAACCTGGTTAGGGCAATTTTCGTTGCCGGGACAATAGTTTTGGTCGATGACTATTGGGTTCTGTACGTTGTTCATAACGCAATGTTGGAAGCGGATGTTCTTAGCGAACCCGTTACTGGGCCTGGCCCATGACTTTATTCTCACCCCATTCTCTGTTCCTGTAAACGTAGCCGTTTTTACTGTTACGTTCTGTACACCTGCCTCCACACTCTCTTTCCCCAAGCTCCCAATGCTGGTTTATAAAAGAAAAAGAAGAAGACAATTGCCAAAAAGAAAATTAATTCAATAGAAATGAATAAAATAGTTCAATTGTAGTAAATCATTAATTCAAATATTTTTTGATAAATTGAAAAGATTATCAAATGAACTAATTCAACATAAGATAAACTCAATTAACGAACTAATAAACCCATGGGAATGAAAACTAGTCCGTTGAATTTATGTTTGTGTTGATCACAATACTTCATAAACTATATCAAACCTATAAAGATTATTTAGTGTATAATTTATCTACTAGCCAAAAACACTTTGACAGGTTTATGCATGATGAAATTACAAGTAATTTGATTAGTAAATAGAAATACCTGATACCATGGCCAGGGCCACAAGCAACGTTTTCGATCCAGAGGCCGTTAGTTCCGGGACCGATGGATACACAATCATCTCCGGTGGAGATTTTTGAGCTGAGGATGGAGACGGTGGAGGATGACTGGACGTGGATGCCGTCAGTGTTTGGACTGTTTCCGTCAGCTGAAACTCTGACTCCTTGGATATTTACGTTACGGCATCCGTTAATCACGACGTGGTACATCTGACTGTTAAGTGACGTCAGTCCTGAGATTATCACGTTGCTCGAGCTCTGAAACCCTATGCTCTGTTTGTAATTGTTGCCCATGTAACGTGTCAATTACAACATTGTAGAATTATTGCATGTTATTTCTAAAAAGTTTCATTGCATTTAAAGATTGTGTTTATATATATAGGCATTTGCCGCATTTCTGACTCTATGATTTGGTCCATGTGAACTGGACTTACTAACTTAAAAGTCAACTACGCATACATCTATAGAGTTATAGTAAACCATAAACTATTTCATAATCCAAAACACGCAACTTATAATTTATGGTAGCGCAAAATTATAGAGAAAATTAGGGAAAATGCATCATTTGGATCGTTTAGAAAGGGTGATTGGTTGAAATGTAAATTTAAATTTTGTGATGTAAAATTTTATCTGTGTAATTTTTATGGTGGATGTATTATTTAATGTAGCTCTATATTTTACTTATAACATATAAAATATTGTTTTAGTAAATAGGAATTCTGCAACCATTTTTAGCTTAAAAATTGACTTAAAGCATAATTGATAATTTAAAGGCTATAGATAAAAGTTGAAGCCAAAAAATATATCCACAGTCCAACAAATCACCAAGAGGAATTAGGGGATTTGCAATATTCAGTGTAACAAATATTATTAAAAAGGCTAATAATGTTAATGCATTAACTAGTGGGATACATAATTGGATTACATAAATGTACCTCTTTAATCTGATTGAAATATTTTTTTTTACCATTTTTATTCACTTTGGTGATCAGTATCTTATATAATAAAGTTGAGTTTTTTTTCTCCTTGGGGGAAAAATGTCATGTGGCATTTTCCTTTTAATAATTAAAAATTTTATTCAACTTTATTTAATGTGTTTTAGTGTTAATTGTTATTAGGTGTGAGTTTATTTTTGTTATTGACAATTTATTACAATGATGTTTTAATTTTGGATTAAAAGTTTAATTTATTATTAATTTTATGTCTTGATTTTCTTTAGATTTCACAACTCTTATGTTACATATTTTTTTAAATAATTTTAAACTATTTCTTAATATTTTGTATGTGAGATAAAAATACAAAAATAGAAACTAAAGTGAAGTATTTCAAAAAAATTTAAACATAAAATAGATACATATCCAAACTATTACTTTATGTTTGAAAACATTTTAAATATTAACTTTAGTTTTTATATATTTATTTTCATAGCTAATATATTATCTTATAATAAGACTAATTCATTTACTAAACCGCGGTTCATCTACGGTTGATCCAGAGACCCGGTAAATCGTCTAGTTCAGTGTCCGGGTCGGGTGGATTTCTTTATATTTGATGTTGACGATAGAAAATGGAGCCTCTACGATTCTCATTCTTTAAAGCGATCGACGTAACCGTCATATAATCAATCTAAAAATTCCACTCATCCCACTCTAATAATGTTTAGTAATTGATAGCGATTCAAGTCCAAAAGACTAACATTTGATCTATTGGTATTGGCACATAAACTCTATGGTATCTTCCCATGTTACACTATACAAGGAAACCAATAACTTCCCTGATGCATGCTATCGGCCGTGTTTACATTTTAAAAACCGTGAACATAATTAATATACTCTTAAAACTTAACTAAACAAAAAAAAGAAACATTACTTCCAATCTGAGAGAAATTTTTAAACGTTGCCTAGTTGCTAAAGTTATTTAAAATTGATGTAAACCACACACCACACTCACCAATAATCCTTTGCACCACACTAACCATTTATTGTCAAAACCATTACTAAATGCAGCAAGTCAGCAAGCCCGAATGTCACATATAGTTAGAAATTGTCTTTCTCATGATCGTTATAGATGCTAACATTTCATTTACTAATTAACAAATTGATTTTTTACTAGGAAGATTTGGTGAAATTGTTCCATTCCGGTTAAAATAGAAATTGTCCATTAAATAGAGGAGTTTAGGAACCATTTATAGTTTTTAGCTAAAAAACATATTTAGATTCATATTAAAATTTGTTGATATTTCTAAATAAGGGTGGACAAACAAGAATTTTGTTATGAACACACACAAAATCTTCCATTATAACAAAACTAATATAGAAAATAATTTTATGTTTCTTATTTTAAGATATATATTTTTGAGAGACCTTGAAACTAAAGTAACACATACAACTCGCACTCTATATTTTAAAAGTCAACATGGTAATTTAAAAAATATATATTAGATACTCACCAATTATTTTATCAAAAATTGACACTTCACCCTTATTTTTTATAAAATTTATAAAATTTGAAATGTATTCCATCTTTCTATTATTTGAACTAAATATATTAGTAAAAGTTTTATAGTTCATATATAGTTATTTTAATAATTAATTATATAAATATGTTCTCTATATAAAACATCAACTTTGTTTTATGTTTAAATTCCAATTAAATTAATTTTGTTATGACTATCGGCTTTTTATTCTATTTTTATTAAATCGATTAGTAACAACCACTTATACTATTCCACTTTAAACTAAACAACTTCAAACAAGTAATGCACTACAGTCACTAACCACTATAAAAAAATCAGAAAATATCATTTTTAATATATTTTTATTTCATATTTAACATATTTTATTTGTTAAAACCATATAATAATTTATAAATTTATGTAAAAATATAACATATATATGAACCCGGTGCGTAGCGTCGGAATATCACTAGTATTTTTATATAACAAAGCAGATCAGTTTCGAGATTAATATTTCGGATCCTTTGTCAGGCATTTTAATTTTAAACTATATTACATGTCTACATTTGCCAATGACAATAAATGTGTATAAGAGTAACGTACCGTAGCACCACCAGGGCAATTCTTGCCGGACTTTTTGCAAGACCATAGAGAAGCTCCCTGAGCATCAAGAACTCCACCGTAGACGGAGAGGCCGTCGAGATGCTGGAAGAAAATCCAGTAGTTTTCTTTACCAATGACTCGATAATCCGATGGAGCCACAAGTGTACCTTGAATACGGAACGTGACTGACTTGCGTTTACACCTGGATCCATCAAAGACAATGCTTCTTAATAAAAACCGTCCCTTAGGGATGGAAATAGTGACCGGTTTGACTGAGGCGCATGCTTTGGCCCACACGGCGGTTAAGGCCTTGGTAGAGTCGGTTTTACCGTCCGGTTTGGCTCCGTAAGATAGAATGTTGTAGGTCTGAGCTGAGGACAATGAGATCGAGAAAAGAATTACGAGAACTACGAGAATTGAAGAAGTCATTGTTTTGAGAGACAATTTGAATAATGGAGGTGGGGCGTGCGGGATTTGGAACGGTTTAGTGGAAGGTATATATAGTATTGTGTATTTATGAGAGAGTTTTTATGTTATTAGTATTTAATTTAATAAATTCTGGATTTTTATTTCTTGTATCATCACAATTCACAAGAAAATTTAGATCTTATGTCCTTTGTCAACGCGACGGAGAATTATTTCTCAAATTTCAGAATATTACAAGTGGTATATTTGAATGATTTAAAGTTTGTGTCTCTGTTTGAATCGTTTATCATAATCTAATTTATGTACTGAAAAAATTGGACTATTATTTTTTTTATTTTTATTTTAGATAAATTATTATGTTTGTCTATATGTGTGTGTGTTCTACACATCTTACTAAATTCTTTAGGCCACTGCGTTTGTGTAGCTCTCTACTAATTCAACTTTAAAAAAAAACTTATTTTTGTCTTAGCACAAAACCAAACTTAATTTTGTCCGTTAAATGCTTAACCCAAATGTGTATAAGAAAGTAGTGTTCATACGAAAATTAATTACTCCCTCCGTTCGCATTTACATGACGTTCTACTGCTTTTCTTTTGTGTCGATATATATGTCGTTCACGAAACTAAATGCAAAATATAATAAAAATGACTTTTACTATCCCTGTAATTAATGATCTGTAGTGATATTAATATGATGCCAATTTGACATTGAACACTAACGAAAAGGTTAGAATAGACATTACATCAATTTTCTTAATTTAAGTGAAACGTTGTCGAACGTCATGTAATTACGAACGGAGGGAGTATGTTGTATTCAAATGGGATAAGTGAAAAAGCAAGTGGAATGGTCAGGGAAGTGTCAGTGCATGTTGATGGCAGAGGACATAATTCTCAATGCATGTGACTACTCGGTTGGGTACATACATAGTAGCCGATTTTGTTTTAATTATCTGAGAAGAACGTTACACGATCCTCTTTATTCAAAGAAATGCAAGGAATTGATGGATCCATGCATATATTAGGGAATTTAAGAAACAATAATATACGAGTCATAGCACAACCGGCCTTGAAATTTTGGGAGCTTATGACAATGTCTATGTAATTTGTTTTTTGTTAATACTTTTTTTTTAAAATTCGAGGATCTATTACAAATATTTCACTTAGAATAGCTCATGGCCAGCCCTGGTCATACGGAACCAAACATGAGTGGGAAACGTGACAAGTGGAGGATAAACCGGAGAAGAAACTGGCCAATGATATCGTAAGAATTTTCGAGGGGGATGCTAATCACATTCACATGCACGTCAACATTTCAGAAATAATGTGATGTTTCTTAAACACAACACATTTATTGTCTCATGCCGTACTATTAGGATCAAGAAAGTAAGTTAATGTATATCGAATTAAAATATGCAAATTAAACGATAAGAAGAAACAAGCATGTCGCATGTTCTGTAATGTTGAGTTCATGTTTGATTCAAAATCCCAAATATTTCTCGATACATCTTCTGTAGCATTCCGAAAATAAACTAATAATATATAGTTGGCTAAAGATTTTCGTAAGCCATAGGTAATGATCAACTTTCGTGATTACGTTAGTGATATGTTTCCTCAAGGCTTACGAAAATTATTTTGTACCAATCATGATAGACTTCGTAAGTGATATACAGCCTATCATGATTTTAGTTATTTTCAGCGATATTCCTCTCGGTGATAAATAGGAAAATATATTGCATTTTGGTGTGAAAACAAATCATTGATATGAAATTTGGCTTAATTATACCCTCGTGGCTTAGTCTGATTAACCTAAACTCTCATCCTAAAAAGTTTGTGACATAGATACTTTTGCCAAGTTTTTCGTACCGTGGCAAAGGAAGCTCCTACGTAGACATACATTACACCATGCACACTCTATATATACATCCGGGATACATGTATGCAATCATTCATACATACATCTATATAGACCACATACATCCACCACAAGGTCCACAACCCTTTGCTGTATCTACAATCTGATATTTATATACATCTACACTGATCATATGCACATATATTAGAGGAATTGAAGTTGAACAGAAAATGATCAGAGTTCATAATCTTGCGAGAAAGAAGAAGATGAACTCAAGATATGAAAATGAATAATGTTTCTGTTGGGTATAAAATGAAGGTGCACAAGTGATTATATACAACTAACCGGTATAAACCTATTCCAACTAACCAAACTAACTGTAACTATATACACTCTAATAACATACTACAGATTCTACTAGTTAAAAAGGTGAAAATCACAAAGTCAAAATAAAAGGCATCAAGAAAACTCTAACTACCTGATAATCCATATAACATTCTACAATCAACACAACGATCGAGTGACATTTTTAAAGTTGCGGCTCGTTCTGTAACCATCGTGGGTACTTACTCCAGTAGATTGTTCCACTGGAGGTCGTAGCTGTTTAAAATTTCACCAATTAGAGGACTATAAGATCATCATTATTGGCAGCCCTTAGGGCCAGCCCTTAAGGAAAAAAGAGAGGGGACCAAGAAAAATTGTGGGGAAAAGCCCTTAGATAAGGGCTGACCCTTGTCTGCCCTTATGTTTTTATGACAAAAAAAAAAAAAAAAAAAAAAAAAAAAAAGTTAAGGGCTTTTGGTGATGCCCTCCAGTAATGATGCTCTAAGTCTAGGTCTTTAATAATATGGCTAGCCTAAAAGACAATTACCTACGCCACCAAATACAGAAAATAAAATCAATTACCTTCTTCTCGCTGTCTTCTCAAGTCCTTTAAAAGAGGCTCCCAGCTTAAAAGAGTCGAAAACAAGAGTAAACAAATTATTGAGGAGTGAATTTGTTTTATTCGATTTTCCGAACAATTTACAAAGTCGATCAGTGTCTAATAATATGTAAGGCGGGCTGGCACTACGTGTGGACGAGAGTTAATGGGCTGGGCCACAGCATATAAATGAGCCTAAAATATCAGTTTAAGCTTGTCAATTTGTTGATAAAAAAAAAAAGGTTGTCAATTTTACTATTTTACTATTTTTTACTTAATCGTTAGTTGAGTGGTTCGAAATATCTAAGAAAAGTAAGAAATCTCATATGATTAAACTCAATGAAACTAGAAGATTAACACAAACACAAAAAAGTCAATCTAGTTGAAAAATAATAGAAAAAGACACCATTTGTAAAATATATATAAGGAAAAGAAAGATAGACATTATGAAATTGATGTCAGCAGCTGTCCGTGTGTGATCAACAAAACCACTACCCAAACCATTAACCTCTCAACTCCCCCCACATTAAGTTTCTTCTTCTTCATCTCCTCTTGTTCTTGGTTCATTCTTCATTCTTCAACAATCGTACACACATATTTTCAAAAAAAAAAGAAAATCATACACACAATCCTAATAAGGAATACTCAAATGGATGGATTGATTCCAATGGCGTTTAAAGCTATGATGAAAAACAGGACTCGCCGGCGTTACGAATGTCTCTCTTCCTCCGGTGACGCTACAAAAGAGTCATACGATAACTTCTTACCCTTCGCTGGGAACTCCGATCACTCCGCCGCATCTCGACCGTCGTCGTCTTTTGATCATGTAGAGATGAACAACGTAGCCGATCAAGACCGTCACCGCCGTGGTTTGTCGGTCGGAGATGTTTCTTCTATGTCTTATCATGAAGGGAGAAGGTCACGTGGCGAAGGCGGAGGCGGAGGAATAGGTATTTCTCCGTCGCGGCGAGGACAGCTGGTGAGAAACAGAAGTCATAGGTTGTTTTCTTGTGTCTCGGGTAAATGATTTATCTAAACACAAACTGTAAAACATCAACTCAATGAAAGATCTGCTTCATTTCTTTTTTATGTCAAATCTTGTTTTGTTTTTGATATTTTTGTTCCAAAAGATCTGAACTTGTCGGCTGATATTGTTCTTCGTGTGATATATTCCGATATCGAATGTGTAAAGTTTTGGGGGGTTTGTTTTGATAAGATATACTTATTTGAGGGATCAAAATAAATTTTTTAAAAGAGTTAGTGGTCCAATAACGAATATTTAATTAATTTTCAAAAGGCTAGTTGACCTAATACAGTTGACTATACGGCTGTCTCGTACACGGTGTTATGTTTGAAAACTGCGTATGAACGTGTACTAACTAGAACATGCATATAAAATTCAAAATTTGAGTAAAGAAATCCTTCCATAAACAACCTTGCTTCTTGCTGTATTCCTCTGATTGTGCCCAAACAACACGTCAAAAGTCTATCTATATTTTTTAAAAAATTAAACTAAACTGAGAAAATGTATCTCAAAGCACAGTTATCCTAAATAATTATCTTGCTAAAAGTAATTTACTAATTAATTTATTTTTTGACAAAAGGTTTTAATTTATTAATTTATTAGAAGTCTTCTGGTTCGACATTTCGTTTAATGATTCATTAATATTTTTATATCGAAAAGTTCGAGATTCAACTCTTAGAGAATAGTAGTATGATTTATTAACGGTTGTGTAAATCAATGAAGAAATCTTTACATTAAAATGTTTACCACGGAGAAAATAAAACCTCTATACAAACTTATCATGTAATAATTCTAATAATTTGTAGTGAAATAATATTATCTGTGTTTAAAAATTTTCATTTTGTACTGAATGAGAATTCTGAAGGTGGCTGATATTCTTGATTTCTACTTTGTTTTAGGTAATGTTTTCTTAAAAGAAATAAGTTGTAATCCTCTTGTATACAGTTTTTTTTTAAAATCAAAATGCAGGGTTGTCTAATACCACAAATAAGTGGAATGATCGAACAAAGTCAGAGTTTAAAATTTTCTAAAAATATTTTCTTTTTTGAATATTATAAATTACTGTATAAAACTTAATTTTTGATATATGACTAAATTGAGAGCTTATAATTTTTTTAAAAGAACCTTAAATATATCAATAAAATTATAATCCTTAAAACTATTTGATTATTGTATCGTTAAATATATCATTAATATTTTTTGGACAAGGTCTATAAATAATTTGAAAAGGCATTTTCAAAATATATATTCAATTATTAATTTGAGTGATAAATGTTGCTTTACACACACGTATCCATGTAAGACAAAAGAAACATCCGAAATAGAGGCTCCTCTTTCCTCAAAGTTGCATCAGAAAGGCCGTAGTCCAAATGGTCCCGAGTGTGTGTCGGGTCCAACCTTTTGTTGTAATTGTAACAATTGATTTGAAGATTCAATCCAAAGTCCCAACCTACCCAACAGAAGTCTGAAACTGGTTTATAATTATAAATATCATTTTAAGAAATAAAATCTAGTTGGTCAGACAAGTCGATTCTCCCAAATTTTAGCAAAAAAAAAGAAACAAAATCTATAATGAAACAATAGAAGAAGAAGAAACAAATCATATGCAAGTCAACTATATGCATCCAAAAAGTAGCTAAAGTCAACTTTCCGGTCCTATTTCTATTTCTACATGTGATTATCATATACCACTCATATGCAAACCAACATCTACTAGAAGAAATGTTCTTATAGATGATGAACATAAAGCTTCCTAAGAACACACAAAAAAAAGTAAACACAGTTTCAATTTTGATTATTTTTCCTTTCATTAGAAAGTATATACTAAATGGTTTACATATTTTCAGTTCAGCAAGCTCTAGAGATTTTAGGTTTCCTTTCTAAACATGTTTTTAAATAAAGAACAGGATTATTTTTCATGAGCTAACCTGTGACCACTGCAAAAAGAAGAAAAACATGTCAGGGAGGTTACAAACTAAGATATTAGATCATCATCATCTTTTGGAAGCTTTTTGGTTCTTCTTCAGCTGCTTGAGATTATCCACGTGATGCAAGTACTTTGAGCGGCCAACATCCTACAGAAAGTAGTTACAAGAGATGCTAAAAACATAAGATAGATTCCAAGAGGCGATGCAAAACCATGAAAGTATTTGTTGATGGTCATCTAAACGAATCGATCATCAACACGAGGATGATCGATATGCATAGATGTCAATCAACAAACACATTCAAGGGTTGCAAAAGAGAGTACTCTACCGATACAATTCATGGAAGTTAGAGATGTATAAAAACAAGTTTGGGAATGTGAAAGTACAGACAAGAACATGAATACAATAAAGAATATTCTTTGGATATTCTTAGGCATATGCTTTGGAATAAACCTTTTTCTTCTAATTTGTGAGGATTCTTAATGGCAAGCATGATAAAATGAAAACTCAAGAGGTAAAAAAGAATCAGAACTCTGTTCTCGGTGATTTGATTAATCAATGTCTGAAAATGTTCTTTAAAATATTACAATGGCCTTTTCAAAAGCAAGACGAGACTATATGTCACAAAGTTCTTATGGATGATGAACATAACGTTTACATATAGTACACCATAAGATTGCTGGCTTAATTTTTTAAAATAACCCCTTGATAGATTTTTGATCTTTAAGGTTATACAGATTGGTAACAGAAGACATAATGCCATTAGAACATCTCCAATGGTTGATTTCATTTTTATCTTCAAATATGCATTTTCTTCAAAATGAAGAAAAAAATGAAGCAACATTCATTCCAATGGTTTACTTCATTTCTTTCTTGTAAAAAGAATATTCCAAATATATTTTTTCTCCATTTTATCATTAATTATTAATAACACTTTCTAGTTTTTTATATTTACTAATTTTGCCTAACTATTTTATTTCAACATAATTCAACATATTCAACATATCTTATAATAAAATTATTACACCAAACATACATAAATAAAAAACATTAGATTTTATAAAGAAGTTTCAAACTAAAAAAAATTTAATGATCTTAGTGGTTCTGGAAATGATTTACCAGATTATTAAGTTTTAGTTTATGTTGTATTAATAAGTTTTATATGTTTAGTTTTGTGTTATTAATTATGTATTTGACTTTTTATCTTAATTAAGTAAGTTTATTTTATTTATTAGTATAAATTTTAAGTATATTTAATATTTTAAATTGATATAATGAAAATAACAACTGAAATTAGAAATTAATTGGATTATATCAAAGCATATTGTTTATTTGGCAAAAATATTAAAATAAATAAAAGTTAAGGACCAATTAGCAAGGAAAAAGTTCATCTTAAAAAAATGAAGATATGTATAGTAGATCTTCAAATTTGAAGCAACACTGTTCATGGCTTCATTTTGAAACAAAAAACGAAGTAGGGTTGGAGCGAAACTTTCTTCAAAATGAAGCAAAAAGTAAAAAATGAAGTGGGGTTGGAGATGGTTTTACGAGTAGTCAACAAAGAATATATACAAGTTCAAAACAAAAAAAAATACAATGAAATAAGCTTTCCTGGAAGACGTTGTGATGCTAATATTGGTGGTACACAGGCGATGTTACCATTGGTCTGTTCCAAGTGAAGGTGTTGGATGGGTGTGCTTGGGGCAACCAAACTGTCCATCTCGTTGCCTTCAAAATGTATTGGAATTTAATAGGCACAAACTCAGATCTAAATATCTACCAACAGAACAAGAGTTGTTTTCACTAACATGACGACGTAACTCTTCTTTTGGTGCTGGATAGGTTGATTTCTCATAGAACATTCATCAATCTGCACAGTATATAAGACAAGAAAAAAGGCAATTCACAACTCTATAAAAACAACAAACTATGGTGATTATAATTGGAAAAAAATGTAAATATTTCATATAACATATGGTTTAATAAGTGAATTTGATTCACAATAATTTGTCTAATTATGGCAATATTCTATAATATTTATGCCGCGAAACTAGCATAGGTAAACCCCTAAAATCTGAACTGGAGACTCCCACCATTTGTTTATTTGACGTACTCGGTAGGTTCATCTTTAGTGTTAGTTTCATATGACTAGTAACGCATGCAAGAAAGGTAAAACGTTGAAGCTTTAGTTTCTGTTATGGTTTCCTCTTCTCTTTCCTCATGATTTACTCTGTTCTTTCATATTTTCATATAGTTTACCCTGTTCTCTCAATATGGTTTATAGTTTACTCTTTTCTCTTAATATGGTTTATGGTTTACTCTGTTTTATCTACATAGTTTATGGTTTACTCTGTTCTACTACAGGCGCTCATAGTGTCATTCTTTTGAGATTCCATTTGATTATTGATGCATTGATTGATTCTGATGAAACTGCTGTAGTCTGTACGGTGAAAAGCTTGAACCTCTTTAGCTTCTGTTTTCTCGTTATTTTTTTCTAGAACTTTTATAATTCAGTTTCGTAGTCGTAGATGTGGAAACTAGATCTTATGGTTTGTGGTTAGATCCAGCAGTTGAATCACTCTGTGCTCACTTCATCTTTCAGGTAACTCTAAGGAAGAGACTGGATCTGTCTGCATGGACTCAAACAAACTAGACATGGGCTCGAGAGATGCAATCAGCTGTCTCCCTCAAGAGATTCTGGGAGAGATCTTGTCCTTACTTCCAACCAAACTTGCTGCTTCAACTTCTGTTCTCTCGAAAAAATGGAGGTATCTGTTTGCACTGGTTCACAGTCTTGATTTCGATGATTCTGTCTTGCTGCAACCGCCCCCAGAGGGTAAAGAAGGGAGTGATAAAATCAAGGAGAGCTTCGGAAACTTTGTGGATAGAACACTCGCTTTGCAATGCGGTTCTCGTATCAATAAATTCTCTCTATCATATCACGTTACCGGCAACAGCGATGTGGTTAATGAGCGTCGCTGGATATCCAGTGTCGTTGAGCGTGGTGTTTTGGAAGTGGGCGTTACTTTGAGGTCTTGTTGGGTAGGCTGTGTTGATACTGATGAGGTTCACGGGAACTGCTTTCTTACTTATCACCTCTTCAGGAGCAAGACACTGGTTAAGCTGTTTCTGGGAACAGATACTAGTATTGGAAAGCTTCCTCCTGATGTCTATCTTCCAGCGCTTAAGAGTCTAAACATCGATACCATCATGTTTGACGACCAAGATCTCTCTGATGTGCTTCTTCCTGGTTGTCCAATGCTTGAGGAGTTAACTGTTGTTCACAAAACTGATTTTTACCCTAGCAGGATACCGAGCCGGACCATCAAGAAGCTAACAGTTTTCTATGATTTTGAATATGGAATTGATGATGGGTCTCGTATGTCATTTGACGCCCCAAGTGTTGTCTCTCTCGACTACACTGACCATGCCTTGTCTGCGTACCCACTTGTCAACTTGAAATCCTTAGTCGAAGCTAAGCTGGACCTTTCTTATTCTAAAAAAAACATCAAGAGGCCGGATATATCGGGTCTCCTTGTAGGGATAAGCAACGTCCAAACCTTGAATCTTTCTCCCGATTCTACTGATGTAAGAAGTCTTCTTTGTGTTTTTTTTTTCACTTGATAAATCTCAGGACGTTCATGAAACATAATGTGTTTGTGTGTTTCAGGTGATTTCTCGACGTGTTAAACATGGACTAGCTTTACCGGTGTTTAACAATCTGGTTAGCTTATCTTTTGGGAGTAACAACAAACGAGGTTGGAAACTGCTGCCGTATCTGCTTAAGCAGTCTCCAAAGCTTGAAATACTAATCATCCAGGTATATTTTTAGTAAGCAAAATATTCTAGTATTACCTATAGAGACACAGACTTAGTCGTCGCATGCATCTTCTTTTTGATGCCTCCCTAGGGCCTGGATGGTTACACAGGCGATGTTACCATTGGTTTGTTCCAAGTGAAGGACCTGCATGTTCTTGGTTACAGAGGAACTGCTAAAGAGCTTCTACACTTTAAGAGTTTGCTTGCGGGAACTGAATGCATCCCAAAAGTGCGAGTGGAGTTCCCTGAAGATGTTGTTGTGGATGATGCCAAAATGATTCAAACCCGTTGGGATCTTTTTACCCTTGTTGGAGTTGTTTCAGCCGATATTGCATATTTCGAGTAGAGCTTATATAAATTGCTATGTTTTATGTATCACAATTAAACTCCTATTTTATTTTCTTCCCTGTCGCCGCATTGCTCTTTTGTATGGAGCTACTTTTTATGTAACATTAAACTTATAATTTGCTTCCTATGGAATTGCTCTCACTTTGTATGGAGCTACTTTTATATAACATTAAACTTTTGCATGTTGTATTGCTAGCCTCTTTACCTAGACATCAAAGGCCTTCTCTTGTGGCGAATCTTCTTCCTCCTCCTCTGGTGATGCTCTCAAGAAGTGGGACGCTAAGTTCATCACGCAAATGGATCAGTCCACGGTCTATGATCTCCTCAGGGCTGCGAACTACTTAAACATCAAACGTCTTTTTGATCTCACATGCCAGAGAGTCGCTGACGTGATCGCAGCATGCAAAGACCATAAGGAGATTCGCGCAACTTTCGGCCTCGTGAATGACTTTTCAGCAGAGGAAGAAGCAGAGGTTCTCAAGGAGAACGAGTGGGCTTTTGATTGAATCGAGCGGGTTAATATAAACCCTAAGTCCCTAAACTAGTCTAGTAGTCTTTGCTTTTCGAATCTTGAAGTTGTTATGAGATGAAACATGGCTTTCTTGTTTTGATTTTTGTGAATATGAACCTTTCTTGACTCTTAAGAAAGATTTTGAGTAAAAACAGAGGATGATGATAAACTGTATATATATCTAGAAAGTTGATTTCACTAACATGAAGTGACTCTTCTTTTGGTGCTGGATATGTTGATTTCTCATAGAACATTCGTCAATCACCACAACGTAAAAGACATGAAAAAAGGCAATTCATCAGAAATCTATAAAAACTAAGTCTGATGATTTAAACTGTGCACATTATTTAATAAAAATGTAAAAATTGGAAAAAAAATGTAAATACTTCATATAACATATGGTTTTGATAAGTGATTTTGATTCATAATATTTTCGTCTAAATATGGCAATATTCTGTAATATAAATGCAGCACAACGCGACATAGATAAACCCCTAAAATCTAAACTGGAGACTCCTGTCTCATCAGCATCTGTTTGACGTCCAAAGGTAAAACGTTGAAGGTTTAGTTTCTGTTATGGTTTACTCTGTTCTCTCCTTATGGTTACTCTGTTCTCTACAAAAACAATATGGTTGTTTACTCTGTTCTCTCAATATGGTCTATTGTTTACTCTTTTCTCTCAATATGGCATACTCTGTGCTCTCCATATGTTTTACTCTGTTCTCTCAATATGGTTTATAGTTTACTCTTTTCTCCTAATATGGTTTATGGTTTACTCTGTTTTATCTACATAGTTTATGGTTTACTCTGTTCTACTACAGGCGCTCATAAGTGTCATTCTTTTGAGATTCCATTAGATTGTAGATGCATTGATATTGATGAAACTGTTGTAGTTATACCACTACTAGTCTGTACGGCGAAAAGCTTGAACCTTTAGCTTCTGTTTTCTCGTTATTTTTTTCTAGAACTTTTATATTCAGTTTCATAGTCGTAGATGTGAAAACTAGATCTTATGGTCTGTTTGTTAAATCCAGCAGTTGAATCACTCTGTGCTCACTTCATCTTTCAGGCACTTTGAAGGAAGAGATTGAATCTGTCTGCATGGACTCAAACAAGCTAGGCTAGCATGGGGTCGAGAGATGCAATCAGCTGTCTCCCTCAAGAAATACTGGGAGAGATCCTGTCCTTACTTCCGACCAAACTTGCTGCTTCAACCTCTCTTCTCTCGAAAAGGTGGAGGTATCTGTTTGCACGGGTTCACAATCTTGATCTGGACGATTCTGTCTTGCTGCAACCGCCGCCAGAGGGTAAAATTTCTCCATACGAGAAACCCCCCATTGCACTCGCTTCAGAAATCAAGGAGAGCTTCAGAAACTTTGTGGAACGAACACTCGCTTTGCAATGCGGTTCTCCTATCAATAAGTTCTCTCTATCATATCATGTTACCAACAACAGCGATGTGGTTAATGTGCGTCGCTGGATATCCAATGTCGTTGAGCGTGGTGTTTTGGAAGTGGACTTTACTTTGAAGCCCTATTTTCGAGGCCTTATACGTACCGATGAGGTTCACGGGGACTGCTATCTTCCTTATCACCTCTTCCGGAGCAAGACACTGGTTAAGCTGTTTCTGGGAACAGATACTAATATTGGAAAGCTTCCTCCTGATGTCTATCTTCCAGCGCTTAAGACTCTCTTCCTCGATACCATCGTGTTTGACGACCAAGATCTCTGTGATGTGCTTCTCCCTGGTTGTCCAGTGCTTGAGGAGTTAACTTTTAATCACACGGCTTGTTTTAACCCTTACAGGATATCGAGTCAGAGCATCAAGAAGCTAACAGCTTTCAATGATTATGATGAGGGGATTGATCATGGGCCTGCTATGTCATATGACGCCCCAAGTCTTGTCTCTCTCGACTACACTGACTTTGCCTTGTCTTCGTACCCTCTTGTTAACTTTGGATCCTTAGTCGAAGCTAAGCTGGACCTTTCTTATTGTAAAGAAAAGATCAAGAGGCCCGATTTATCGGGTCTCCTTGTAGGGATAAGCAACGTGGAGACTCTCCACCTCTCACCCGGTTCTGCTGATGTAAGTCTTTTTTTTTTTTTTACTTGAGAAAGAGCTTGGACAGTTCGTGAAAGCATATATATGTGTTTTGTGTTTCAGGTGATTTCTCGGTGTGTTGAACATGGACTAGTTTTACCAGTGTTCAAGAATATTGTTAAGTTATCTTTTGGGAGTAACAACAAACGAGGCTGGAAGCTGCTGCCGTATCTGCTTAAGCAGTCTCCAAAGCTTGCAAATCTAATCATCCAGGTAATGTTTTTTTTTTCCCTCCCTCCCCCCTGGCGAACTTTTTCTTACTCAGTTGCAAGCATCTTCTTCCCCAGGGTCTGGATAGTTACACAGGCGATGTCACCTTTGGCCTGTTCCAAGTGAAGGTGTTGGATGTTCTTGGTTACAGAGGAACTGCTAAAGAGCTTCTTAACTTGAAGAGTTTCCTTGCAGGAACTGAATGCATCCCAAAAGTGCGAGTGGAGCTCCCTGAAGATGTTGTGGTCGATCATGCCACATTTATTCAAACCCATAGGGATCTTTTTACCCTTGCTGGAGTTGTTCCAGACGATATCTTTTATTTCGAGTAGACCTTATATAAATTTGCTACTCTTTTTTTTTTGTGTAACATTAAAACTTTTTTTTTAGCAAAAAAAAAGCATTAATGTTGTGAAACTAAGTGGGGAAACGTGTTTCTTCTATTAATCTCGACCAGTGGTCTTACACATATATATATATATATATATATGCATCAGGTCGTGTTTGTCCTAAGTTGATAAGTACAACAGTCGATAAGCATTATCTTCTGTGGTCGGTACGGTTCTGGTCGGTCCGGTTATGTCGATCACAATCTGGTACATAACACTCCCCCTTGATCGACACATCCGGTACTGGTTCGTTGCATGCTTAATGTTGCCTCATTAAAACCTCTCATGGAAAACCCCAAAACCAATGTGGCAAAATGGGAAACCATGGACAGGAAAAAGAGTACAACACATGAACTCCCCCTGATGAATGCATCACCGTAGTAGACGCATTCCATCTGGTATCCGAGTCTTCCTGAACGTTGAAGCTGCATGTGACTTGGTGAAGATGATCAACTGGATACTCCTTGAATGAACTAGTGAATGTTGGACGTCTTGATGTCTTTGGAACTCCATAAAGATGTGGTCAGGATGTACATCTTTACTGCTGATCACTCCATGTCTTGGTCGGACTAATGGCGCTTCGAATGATGCTCAGATGAACTTTATAGTCTGCAATAAAACTTTACTTGCAGGTCCTTTTCATGTCCCACAGATATACTTTGGTTATATGGCTTTATCAAAACGTGGACATTCAATATATATTGAGTCTTCTGACCCAAACACATACGAACCACTTCTCTTTATATCTTTTGCCCATTTGGACTTATTTCTCTTTGTATGTGCCAATTGTTTTATCCATTGTAGTCAATCTTTCTTTATTTCCTTTTCTCGATCCATGTTATGTTATAGACCTTGTCTATACACGTCCATTACCATGAGTGTCTAAGGTCATACCATAAATAATTATTTGCTGCAATGGAACTCATCAAACTATGAATTCGCAGTCAAATGCACTCATGTCTTTTATACATGGCTATCGATCTTTTCTTGCCTTTAGCAATACTATATTTATTAAGCCACGACCAGGTATGCTTCTGGTCACTATCTTAGATTATGGTTCTCACTTTAGGCGTGCTGACTTAATCATACACACACTCACACGGCTATGATTTTTCTGCAGTTTTACCATATGTAAGACATAGCCTTTTTAATCAATTGATAACTTGTATCATTAAAACTATTGAACCATTGAACCTCTCTTTAGGTTGGTTTGTTATAAACATAACACAAGGAATTATAATATCCTCTATAGGGATCTATGGACTGATTGTACCAAGTATTTTCTTAGTCTTTCATTATCATTTGCAGCTGCCTTGTTTCAGTCCATGAATAGCTTAGGAACAAAACTATTCAATGAGAATTTTTTTTTCTCATCTTTCTGATACTCTTATCATTTCTTTATCCAGTGATCAATATGCTACTTACTATATTTCTTTCTTACTTATATCCAGACCTTTTCGAATTTGTAGTAGCATCCACCACATAGGAGTATATCTCCTTATAATATGTTCCTTTGGTCTCTGTGAGTATCCTTGTGTAATCAAGCAATTCCTTGAATACTTTAAATAGGAATATGAACACCTTAGTCCATGTCTCACGATTTCTTTTTCTTTCCCACACATGACCTATTTTTCACTGGTTTTATCTTATCAGATGGTGTTTCTTTATATGGCCAATACACCCATCTCTTTTATAGATTCTTTGAATCTTTCTTTGAACCCCCACGGTTTCCTTTAGTCTATGAATGCATTCTTGTATTCTCGTGGGTTCTGATCCTCGCTTATATATTTTAAATTCAAGTGCTATTTCCTTATGCATCTTTATCTTTTATGTGTCGACACTTCTTTTATAGTGTTCCATTGTGTTCCAGACATGAACTAATCGATTAGAGATTTCATTCTTACTAAGAACCTTCATTTACCTTGCAGTTTGGCGTCCCAAACTACATGGTCTGGTACCTTAGATGTTAGCTGCGCAGCCATATCTCAATGTCTGGTCTGGTTTCCCTTATGACCTCGGATATGTCATTTCTATGCACCTTTCTTTTCATTTCCGAGGTTCCTTATCTTATGGAACATATTGGTCTATCTTTAGACTCTATAGCAACTTGATTATGTCTCTTCTAGGACATTAATTTCGTGGTGCTTAAGCTGGTATGACTTAGTCATTCTTTTTCTTTTCTTTTCGGGTCTAATCTGTCTGGCATTCTTTTAGCTAGCTTTGTATGATCTTTCTTTGGACGTCTTAAATCATATTCTCTGGTCCGAGGATCTTGCCCAGACAAGGATGGTTAATACCATTCCATTTCTTTATACTTGTACCAGCTTATTTCTTTCTCCCCCTGATGTTGGATAGTCGGATTTAATCATGCAATCCGTAAACCTGGCCTTAATCTGATCACCCATATTTGGCTCAAGGTTTCTTATAAAATCGTGGGAGAAAGCATTCTCATATCCAACATATATTCCCAATCTTATTTCATCTTCTTATGAGGTTCCATCCTAGACGGCACATATTATTGTGGTGGTCTATACATAATCTCTTAGGATGGTCTATGTCTGGATCATGACCCTTTATCATTCTTAGATGGGAATATCTATGCTCACTTTATATGGCTTGATGCATATTTTTATTACATGTAAATCCATGTGTTCCCAAGCATTAGCTAGTGATCTTTGTACACAAAGAATTCGGCCAAGTTCTATCATGGTCATAGACCATGTCACTCGGATTTTTAGTGTTGTTCATGTACCACGGGAGTGTCATTTCTCCCCCTCATGAACATGCTTATAAGTCTTTTAGATGCTTGGAACATTATAGCCTATTGAGTTTCCCTTGTGTACATGTTACACAACGTGAGATTCTATGGGATAACTCTTTTGTGCCTTTTTCGATATCAATCTTTGCAGCAATTTTAAAGACCTGGATGGCTAGTCCAGTCATGCCATAAAGTGTATAAAATTTCGTGGTCAACCTATCTGGTTACCTAGGCCTTTTGCCTTTATCATGCTGATCTTTTAGCATAGTTTAGATCAGTTGGGAGTACATTCTCGACCATTTTTATGCCTTGGGCAATTTTTACTTTCTTTATAATCTTAAGGAACTTATATTTCCTTTGCCCATTGGTTCAATGTGGAAACCATTCACTTTTCAAAATTTTATAACTCAAATGGGACTTTTATTTGGGTGAATAATGCATGCCTCTTTTAGGCAATGCCTTTGGTCGGATGATTTTTAATTACTATGCTCATTTTTAAATTTTTATTTGTCATTTATCAATCAAGAAATTATCAAGCAAGTCAAACATGATAATATAAAATTAAACAACTCTTAATATATATAAAAAATCGTAAATGACAAACAAATAAAACATACAATCAGAATGTCGAAATCTCGATTCTTAGGCAATGTATAAGCCGGCCACTCCTTTTATTATTCTGGACGTGGCTTCTTTGGATTCATCCTTATTCTCTCCAGCCTTATTGACTTCAGGAAGTCTCATCTCACTGGTTTTGCTTTAGTATCTCATTATTCTTCTCAGCTTGTAATAGATACGAGATCAAATTCGTATAAGTGGTGAAACCTTTTTTTCTGTATGGATATTGTAACAATAGATCATTTGGATTAGATGTGAGGAATGTCTTTTCCAGTAAATCTTCCTCTGTTACCTCTTCACCACATAGTTTCAATTTAGAAACGATTTTGATTAGAGCTGAGTTATATTCATCTACGGACTTAAAGTCCCGAAATCTGAGATTTATCCACTCATGCCTAGCCTTTGGTAATAACACTATTGTGTATCTGGATTTTAACTCTGTCCAAAGGTCTAGAGGTTCTCAATATTTAGATACTGATCTCTGAGATCCTCAGTGAGATGTTGGCGAATAATTGTTACTGCCCCATATTTTTCATTTTCAGTTGCATACTCGCCTTTGATGATACATCTGTCAAGTCCTCTTATCTTCAGGACAATTGCAGTGTTCATGGCCCATTTTAAATAATTATCTCCAGAGAGATTAAGGGCTAGATAATCCAAATTCGACATCTGAAAATATAGATTTTAGAGTCTTATTATTTGACTTATAATCGGATTCATACAATGCATTTTGGTTTCTTTCAACCTTTTATTTATGCAATGTGATTTGGTTTTTTTTCAACCTCTAAATTATTCAATTCAATCTGATTTCTTTTAGTCAATATAGCAATGCAACTTTGGTTTCTTTCAACCTTTGATTTTTATGCAATGCAATCCAATTTTCCATTCAATCTAGCAATCCGATTTTCTCATATGATCGGTCAAAAAATTGTTTCATGATGCAACCTTAGCAATCAATGTCTATATGATCAAGATGAGCTAAAAAAAAATCAGATCAAATAAATGATTCTAGATTATTTAAATGTAATCGGATTCTAGAGAGAGAAAATATGGTTTAGAGTTTCGAAAATATAGGGTTTTACTTTTTTTATAAAAACTTTTGAAACCATTGATCTAAATAGTCATTATATGACTTTAAAAAAAAATCAGATCAATCTAAACAATTTTAGCATTTTTCTAATCTTCCATTATTCTAAAACTAATTTGGAAATTTTCAGAAACCATAAAAAGTCAATTTTCACAAAACCGGAAATTTCTAGAAAAGGTAAAATTTGCAATTTAGCAATCTAGAAAATTTCTATTAATTTTTCTATCAATCCCTAATGATTCAAGTCAATTTCGACATTGATCAGGGAAATCATCTAGCAAATAGACTAAAATTTAACAATTTCAATCGAAAATCACCTATTTGCAATCTGATTTCATAAAAAAAATTAGGGTTTGTGTAATTCTCAATTCTAAGCAGTTCTAAAACATCAAGAACAACTTAAAAATATTTAAACAAGACAATCAGATCAAGAAATCAAGTCGGAATCACAAAAAAAAATTAGATGTTTTTGGATGAAACCGATCATGTTTATGTTTTAGGGGATTGATCGATTTCTAGGTTGAAGGATTCGATTTGATCATTCAGATCAAAGAGGTTTTGAGATTCAGAAACCATTATGGTTTTGATTTTTTATTGATAAACAATCTCATATCGAACTTTTGGTTTAAGAGCTTCGATTTACTCATGGAAGGGTATGGACCTATTAAACTTTTGCTAGGTTTTTATTTGGGGTTTTGCAAAATTTTAATGGTCATTCCTTTATCAATCAACCGCGTTCGATTATGTGTTCTTTTAGGGTTTCAACGTTTACCTTTAGAACTTCGAAGTGTAGATTTGGACCACCGAGAGCTGGAACAAGTCGGATCGCGAACTGCATGACCGGAACGGATCAGAATCTGGTCGCGTCTTAGGTTGAGCAAAAATCTCTTGTAACTTTAGAAACCTTAATCAAAAACGAATCAAAACAAGTTAGTATAGATAGATGAAGCAAATCGCAGAAAAAAACAAAGTATAGAGAGAGGCTGCGGTTTAGGCTTTTGATTAGGGTTTTAGGATAGTTGACGACGCGGGTTGGAACGGAGCTTGAGGGCGCGTTTGAGATCGGATTGATACAAGGTTTGCGGCGATGGATTCTTCACGTCAAGAGCTTCAATTTGATATATTACACGTCGTCTGGATCCTTACGGTTTGAGAGAACGAACAGTTTGAAGTCGTCGTATGAATTTTAGAATTTTAGGGTTTTAGGTCATTTGACGGCGCGTCTTAGAATAGAACGTGAGGGCGCGTCCGGAGTCAGATAGAGGCGTGGTCGACGGCGTTGGATTCTTCTCGTCAAGAGCTTCAATTTGATATATTATTCGTCGTCTGGTGTTTCAGGGTTGAAAAGATCGATCGATTTGAAGTTGCGCCGAAATTAGGGTTTTTAGGGTTACTGGCGGCGCGTATTGAAACAGAACGTGAGGGAGCGTCTGAGATCGGATTGACACGATGTTTACGGCGTTGGATTCGTTTCGTCGAGAGCTTCGATTTGATATGTGGCTCGTCGTCTGGATCTTTACGGTTGGAGAGATAGAACATTTTTAAGATGCGCCGTTTTTAGGGTTTTTTTTGGGTGGTTTTGGGTAGTTCAGGTTTTAGAGAACGTATCGTGCTGATAACGTGTTGTGAAACTAAGTGGGGAAACGTGTTTCTTCTATTAATCTCGACCAGTGGTCTTCATATATATATATATATATATACATCAGGTCGTGTTTATCCTAAGTTGATAAGTACAACAGTCGATAAGCATTATCTTCTGTGGTCGGTATGGTTCTGGTCGGTCCGGTTATGTCGATCATAATCTGGTACATAACAATTAAAACTTTTTTTATTATAATTTGCTTACTGCATTTCTCGGAGCTACTTTTTTATGTAACATTAAACTATTTTATTTGTATGGAGCTACTTTTTATGTAACGTTATTAACCCGCGAAATGTAGTTTGTATCGAGTTTTGGCATAATTTTGTGTGGTGTACGTTTGATAGTTGTGAGCGGTATACTTAATAAACTTATTTGTGGTCGACGATGTTTTAAGAATATAATTGCATAAAGGGTGAATTTGATCAATATTCATAAGAGACCCAAAAATAAAGAATATAGCCATAGCAAAGTAGAAGTCATGGGATGTGACAATTAGAACCAAATCTTGACTGTTTTCTCCTTACACTCGCGTGCGCGTGAAAATAAAGAGAGTAACACATTTCGATTCACGTATGTAAGTGTATTACACGATAACTAATACTATACTATAATATATATGATGTAGTATAAACACCGCGACAGTGACAAAAAAAAAGACACTGCGAAAGCTAAAGAGACAATTACACCATAGCAAACACTATACCATAATTTATTATATACTATTTACAAATACCATATAGTATAGGTAAAGACAAACAAATAAACAGACATAAATCCATATACTATAAATTCAAATCCTAAACCATAAATTCAAATCCTAAACCCTAAACTCAAATCCTAAACTCTAAACCCAAACCCTAAATCATAAACCCAAACCATATACCCTAAACCCAAACTTAAATCCAAATCGTAAATCCTAAATCTAAATCCAAATCGTAAATCCTAAATCTAAACCCAAATCCTAAACTCTAAACCCAAATCCATATATTCTAAACACAAATCATAAATCCTAAACCCAAATCATAAACCCTAAACTCAAACTCTAAACCCTAAACTCAAACTCTAAACCCTAAACCCAAACCATATATCTTAAACCCAAACTATAAACCCAAATCTTATTATATTCTATTTACAAATATAATATAGTATAGGCAAAGACAAACAAAACAAACACAAATCCATATACCATAAACTCAAATTCCAAACCCTAAACCTTAAATTCTAAACCCAAACCATATATCCTAAACCCAAAGGGGGAGTAGGGGAGGGGAGGGTCGCCGTGAAAGAAAAGGGAGGGGCGAGACAATTACACTATAGCAAACACTATACCATAATTTATTCTATACTATTTACAAATATATAGGCAATGACAAATAAACAAACAAACACAAATCCTAAACCCTAAACCCAAATCCTAAACCCTAAACCCAAACCCTAAATCATAAACTCAAACCATATACCCTAAACCCAAACTTAAATCCAAATCCTAAATCCTTAATCCTAAACCCAAATCCTAAATCTTTAATCCTAAACCCAAATCCATATACTCTAAACCGAAATCCTAAATCATAAACCAAAATCCTAAACCTAAACTCAAACTCTAAACCCTAAACCCAAACCATATATCCTAAACTCAAATCCTATTCTATACTACTTACAAATATAATATAGTATAGGCAAAAACAAACAGAACAAACACAAATCCATATACCCTAAACTCAAATCCCAAATTCTAAACCCTAAACCCTAAACCCAAACCATATATCATAAACCTAAAGGGGGAGTAGGGAGGGGAGGGTCGCCGTGAAAGAAAGGGGAGAGGAAGTGGTAGGAGAAGAAGGATGAAACACTAAGAAATTATTTATATTCTATGTTTATCAAATAGAATAGTACAACACTACGTTTACTGTTTATCTTTTCCAATAGTTCTGTGCACTCTCTGTTTCTTAATCTACGTGTATCAAAAAGTAACAAAATTGTAAGCCGGTTAAATATATGAAAAAAATAATCAGACAATCAGTTGTTGTATCTGATGCTTATACCGCGTGCGAGATCGGGATCCTATACTCTTCAATCTAACCGGATTTAACGATTCCGTAAAGTTTTGATGATGAACAAGAAAACAAAAAAGAGAAAAAGAAACGCGTGTGTTGGATGGTAAGAAGTAAGGGTAATTTTGTATATATTGTAAATAATACATGGTATATTATAGCACATGTCTTGTAATGGTTATGTACTTAATTTTTTTTTTGCTATGGTTATGTCCCCTAGTTTCCCTTGCATAAAACTTTATTAGCTTTAGTAAGATTTGTAAGATAATGAAAACTAGGTGACTGGTGCAGAGTGGATGTTTTTAATAATGGGCAAATTATGTATAAATAAAAACATAAGGTAAAGATATCTAATAAAAAATAGGTCAAATTTGAAGTCATTTTTTGAGATCAGAAAATCCATTTTGATGTTTAATAAAGGGAAAATTATATATAAATAAAAACATAAGGTTAAGATATCTAATAAAAGAGTAGGTCAAGTTCGAAGTCACTTTTTAGGATCAGGAACTCATTTTGATGTTTAACAAAAAAAAATATTTATGTGCAAGACGTAGAAAAACACCTAGTATTATTGTAATCTTCAAAATATTTTTTGAAAACTTCACTCGGAGAATCATCAACTTTTGCAAGAAACAATGTTTGATGGAAACTACTTTTAAAACAACGTATGAAGTGTGTTTAATAATCATCAACAGTTGTGTATATTTTGAATAACTGTATGACCATAACATTACCGTCAGTTATATCGTTTTAAATTTTTTGATGAACTGTTCATCAACTGAAATATGAATTTTTTTCTCTTGATTGAACATTTAAAAGTTATGAATTAAAAAATAAATGTTAAAAGTAGTGTCAAAACAGAATAAATAGTTATGAAACATTATTAAAATTGTAAATATTAATTAATTACAACAAAAATAAAAAATGATTCCGAGTCGCAAAAAGTTAATAAAATATCAAATATTTTTTTTGTGCAACTATAAAATATCAAATATAAAGTTGTAAAAAAGAGAAGATTCTAATTAACTTTTCTTAATTATTAATATTTTACTTTTTACTTCTTCTATTCCCTAACTTCAATATCTTTGAAGGTAGATAGATAGATCTCAATCGAAGAATCCCATCAACAACATCATCATCTGTTTGAAGTCCTCTGCCGGTTCGTCTTCAGTACAAAACGCAAAGGTTGAAGCTTTAAACCCTCTTTTAGTTTGGTTTTTCTTTCCATTGTGGAATATCATTGATGTGAACTGTAGATCTTCTCCGTGGTCTCTGTTTTATCCATATTGGTTTACTCTGTTTTCTCCATATTGGTTTACTCTGTTTCTTACAAGCGCTCAAAGTGTTGGTCTTTGAGCTTCCAATCTCTTATAGATAGCTTGAGTCTGATGAAACTGTTGTAGTTAGCCACTGGTGTGTTGCCCGAGCTCGAGTCTTGGACCTTAAGCTTCTATAACCATCAGTTGTGAAAACAGGATCTTCTCCATATGGTTGTTTACTCTGTTTTCTCCATATTGGTTTACTCTGTTTTCTCCATATGGTTGTTTACTCTGTTTCTTACAAGCGCTCAAAATGTCATTCTTTTGAGCTCTCACTCGATTGTAGATAGCTTGAGTCCGATGAATCTGTTGTAATTTTGAGCCCACTTCATGTTCGAGTCACTTATAAAGAGGAGACTGGTTCTGTCTTTATGGAAGCCTACAAGTTTACTCTTTTCTGCATATAGACCTCTGGTTCTTATAAGCGCTCAAAGTGTCATACTTTTGAGCTTCCAATCTCTTGTATATAGCTTGAGTTTTGATGAAACTGTTGTTCTAGTTAATTAAGAACCTATCATGCTTTTAATTAAGAAACTTTAGCTTATGGTTTGTGGAAATTTCTGTGTTCTTTGTTCTTTCCTCTTATTTTGAGCTCACTTCATGTTTCAGGCAGAAGAGACTGGGTTCTGTCTGTATGGAAGCCAACACTGGCTTGAGAGATGCAATCAGCTGGCTTCCTGACGAGGTTCTGGGCAAGATCTTGTCCTTACTTCCCACAAAACAAGCTGCTTCAACATCTGTTCTTGCTAAAAAGTGGAGGCATGTGTTTAGGTTAGTGCACACTCTTGATTTCGATGACTCTGTGTTGCTGCAACCGGAAGAGGGTAAAGAAGAGTGGCCTGTGATCCGAGAGAGCTTCAGAAACTTTGTGGACAGAACACTCGCTTTGCAATCCGGTTCTCCTATCAATAACTTCTCTCTGAAGTTTCACATTCACGAGAGCAGGGAGATGGCTTATGTGTCTGCCTGGATATGTAATGCACTAGAGCGTGGTGTTTTGGAGATGAGCCTAAGTTTAAAGAGTAAGCATCATGAACTCTTTCTGCCCTCCCAGCTCTCGAGAAGTTCCCTCCAAATGCGTCTCTTCCAGCTCTCAAGAGTCTCTTCATAGACTCTATTTTTTTTGAAGGTGACGATCTGTGTGGTGTGCTTCTACGTGGTTGTCCAGTGCTGGAGGAGTTATATGTACGTCACGAAAATTGTGAAGGAACCCCATACTGTATATGTAGTCCGAACATCAAGAAGCTATCAGTTTACCATGACTTTGAGGTTTTAAGGGGTGGTATGTCATTTAATACCCCAAGCCTTGTGTTTCTCAGCTACCGCGATCATGCGTTAGAGGAGTACACAGATGTGAACTTGGCTTCTCTAGTGGAAGCTAGGCTAGATATTCATTATTCTAGATGGATCGGGGATCCAGATCTATCGGGTCTCGTTACAGGGATAAGCAATGTCGAGATCCTGCATCTTTCTCCTGCTTCGGCTGATGTAAGTCTTCTTTGTCTTTTACTTGGGAAAAAGCTTGGACAGTTCTTGAAATCATATGCGTGTGTTTCAGGTGATTGCTCGATGTGTTGAAAATGGACTAGTTTTACCGGTGTTCAAGAATCTTGTTAGCTTATATTTTGGGAGTTGCATCGAAAGAGGCTGGAAACTGCTGCCGTATCTGATTAAGCAATCTCCAAAGCTTGAAACTCTAATCATCCAGGTAATGTTTTAGTAAGCAAAAATACTCTGAACTGAGATGGGCTTAGTCGTTGTTCCTATAACGTGCATCTTTCTTGATTGATGCTTCTCCAGGGTCTGGATGGTTACGCAGGCGATGTTACCATTCGTCCTTTCCAAGTGAAGGTGTTGCAAGATCTTGGGTTATGGAGGAACTGCTAAAGCGTTGGAAAACATTTTTGAAGAGTTTTCTTGGATGATACCATAAGATCATAATCCAATAAGGAAGTTTCATCCAAGTGCAAGATCGATGTACTATTGTTCTCCTAGCTTATACAAATTGTAACATTAAACTCATATATTGATTTATGCGCATTGCTCTTCTTTTTTTGCTTCTTCTAAAGTGGATTTCATAATCTTGCGGACCTTTGTGCTTCCTATTCATCTTCACTCGTTGAATCCGTTTATTACTTTGGTTATGTGATTACTAGATTAGGATACTTTGATTATAGCTTTAAAAAAATAGATATATACATCAAACCAAATCTGATTCAGTTGCAAAAACAAATATAGTTGGCTAAACATGAGGATATGTGAAATGGTGGCTGCCCGACTCAGGTCAATAAGGTGGCACTTAAGACCGTCGTATGTTGGCTCGAATCAGTAAAATTTGATTCAATCTGTTATTATTCAGATATCTGTAACTTTACGAATCGAAGCAAATACTAAAAATTTAATATCCGTCAAATAAAAAGCAAATCACAAATATTCATTTTAAAAAACTAATATATGTTCTGATCTGTAATGTATATATAAATATACTAGGTGATTCTCCCGTGCTCATGCACGGAAATAAATATTTACAAATAAGTACTTTACTTTGTTTGTTTATATGTTTTAAATAATCTTTTATTTGTATCTATAAAAAATTGAATTAAATATCTTTATGTTTTAAGTATGATATTTTGTATTATTTCAACTTTTTTTGAGTTGTATATAGACGGTTAAATTAATGATGTGTTTTCTGATTAGGTTAAAATTATCGTATTAGTAGGTAATTCAGTTTATCCTCTTATATTTGTAAATATATTTCATAAAATTTTGTATAATTTGATATATCTTATTTAAAAAAATAGAAAAAAGTAAATCATATGTATAGTTTTTAGTTATTTTATCCATTAAATTAATTATTTGGTCATTAAAATTTTAAAAGTACTTAATTTTAAAATAAATTTTAGTGAACTTTTATTATTTTATTTTAAAAAATTTCCTTTTCTTTTAATTTATTTGATAAATTATTTTTTTACCGGATAGGCGGATCGAATCGGATATCCAGTAAAATATACAGATTTTACCGGATATCCGTAACACCGAAAATCCGAAACATCACGGATCGAATCGAATCGAAAAATCGATTATTTTACGGGGCAGATCAGATCACTAATATCCTTAAAATTTCGGATATCCGCTTCGTGCGGACCTTTAGTATGAAGTGCCGTAGAGAAGAACACCAATCTGGGTCCTGATCAATTTAATTATAAACATAGAAAAAAATTGATTATTGGTGGATATGTATACTATAGTTAAAGTAAATCTCCTAAACTTTTTTGTCAAAAATGTAATCTCCTCAACATATAGTTGATTTTTAATTAGAAACATATATTGATATTTTTTGTTAAAACTTATAAACAAATGTCTCAAAGTAACCAAAAATCTGTAAAACAAAAAACTCTAGGAGAGGTAAAAAGAAGTTTCACATATGACTTATCCCAAGAAATGGTTCTGATTACACTAGCTAGTATTGAGTTTATACGAACCTCTATTATTCAAACGCGTAATAAAACTCGTTATTTTAATATAAAAAAACTTCCATGTCAGATATTAGAGATTCTTGCTTACGTAATGTCCATGCTAAAAGTAAAGTAGAGAGTAGAAAAAGAAGTCTAGGGGAGAAGAACCTAGTGATTGTGGAGGAAGACTACGGCCACACGCACACGGATTGATTTTTCTTTTGTTTACTAAATCCACAAAACCAAAACCCAGAAAATTCAAACCTTCCAAAAGCAGCAACTTGCCTCTCCCCTCATTTGTCAGCTCCCTTTATAAATAAAAAAAAGTCTCCTCTTTTTATTCTTTACAGCATTTCACAAAATCCCTCAATTCACTGAACCCTCCCCATATTCTCTGACCCTCTCTAAAGTCATTATTATAGCCCCAAAGATTTACTCCTTAAAGTATCATAAGCTACTAGTAGTTTTGTACAGACTCAAAGATCAGACCAAACCCACTTCTTGTTATTTTTAGGACAAAGAAGTCTGGGTCTTCTTCATCTTATTCATAAAAGTACTTCTTTCGAAGATCAGACCAAACCCACTTCTGGGTCGTCGTGGTTTGCTTTAAAGCTGCATTCGTCAACTAGAAACTTCAAAAGCTCGTTGCTCTAGCTTGCATTCAAGACTTCAAGTCATGGACGTCGGAGAAAGAAATAACCGGAAAACGTCAACTTTAACCGTCCTCCGGCAACAGTGTCGGAGAACAGCAAGCATGAGTTACGTCGGAGCTCTTCGTCGCAGAAAAGGTTGATGATTCCGGCGAGCTACTTCAGTTTAGAGTCTCTGGTTGTACTGGTGGGTTTAACGGCGTCACTGTTGATCCTTCCGTTAGTTCTGCCGCCGTTACCTCCGCCTCCGTTTATGCTGCTTTTGATTCCGATTGGGATTATGGTTTTACTAGTAGTTTTTGCCTTCATGCCTTCTTCTCTAAGGCCAAAGATGTAACTTGCACTTTCATCTAAATCATTATTGTATTGTTATTTCATTACATTTAATACACAACAAGACACCAAGATTACTGATAAGTCATAATAAAAGAGATTAAGCAAGACTAATCAGCTCTTTAAGCAGAGTTGATCCCTGGAAAGATTTTTTTTTTATATGTGTTGTAATCTCAAAACTGTTGAGCTAATCTCAATCAGTTGTCTTCGGTTCAATGTTCAAAACCATGATTTGTGATTGCTGGTTAGGCCAATGGTTGCGTCCCGTGTTGACACCTCTGTATGACACCAGGCTCCGTTAGAGCATCTCCATTGGTGAACCCCCTCTTGGGGTTCATCTTTTTAATTTTTAATTATTAAAATTTTTCATTTTTCTTTTCGATTTTTTTTTTTCAAAAAAAAAAAAAAAAAAAAAGTAGACTAATCATGGGCTGCCACGACACGTGAGGCCCACGCTACAGTGATGAACTTCAGGAGAGAAGGGTTCACCGGGAAGAGCTTTGGTGGAGAGAGGTTCATGGGATTTGTTTATTTTACTATTTTTTTTCTTGGGAAAGGTATGAACCCCCCTCAAGAACTCTCAATGGAGATGCTCTTAAGAAGGTTAACTATAACCCTACTAGAGCGTTCAGTTCAAAAAAGAAAAAAAAAACTTACTGGAGCGTTCATGTGTATTGACTATTGAGCAAGTAGTACTACCATACTGAAAGAACGTCAAAAAGCAACAGAAACTAGCAAATTTTGGACTTGTATTATTGAAGATGTTTAGAAATTTACTCATATAGAGACCTGGGAGATGCCCCATAACATCAAAATAACAAGATCTCATCATGATACACACGTTAAGTTAGAATAACACAGAAACAAAAAGTATTATTGTCTTTTTGAAACGGAAGAGTAACTTTTTTTAAAAAACTGCAATTATGTATATGTAAATCAATCAAATTATCTAATATAAATATTTAAAATTTTTTGTCTATTCTCATAATTATTTTGTAATAATTCTCATATGAATGGTTACAATTTTTCAATTTAAAAGTAATTATTTTAAAATAATACTATTACAATATATTTTGATAGACATATCATTTTAAGATAGTTTAATTATAAAAAGATACAAAAAATTAAAAAAAAAATTATTTAGGCAGAACATTTATTTAGCACGAGGAGCTAAGATTCAAACGTCTTTTGTCGTGCACATGGATGACGAGCCACCAACTTAGTTTACAGAGTCTATATGAATTTGTAAAAGTCGACGACAAAAAAAAACATTTCTTAAAAACAAATTTATTATAAAAAGACACCTTAGCTATTCTAAAAATCTAATTTTACTTTAACAATGGAATAACATGATTCTCTACTCTGACTAATACACAACTCTTGAATTAAATAAATAATTATACAAAGACACTTTTGGGATATTTAACATTTGAAAATTAGTATATATCATCTTAGATGAAAAGACACAATTTTTAAATTTATTATTTTTTACAATTGTATGTTGGAAATACATATATAAATTAACTTTTAGAATAAAAACACAACCTTTCAATTTAATATGGATTCACAAATTTTGAAATTAATTGGAATTACTATTATTTGAATAGTCACATCTTCTCGATTTAAAAATAGTTATTTCGAAAAGATACTTATATAAATAGTTACCAGTATAATAATTTTGAAAAGATATTTAATTAAATAGTCACAACCTTTAAAAATAAATTCATAACCTTTCAGCATAATTGGAATTTACGATTTTTGGAATTAGTTAGGTGATGTAATTTCTAACTTTATATATGTAGAATATTTGATTCATGCCCATCCTTATGAATATAAATCAAGTGTCTTTGGTTCAATGTTCAAACCATGATTTGTGATTGCCGATTAGGCCAATGGTTGAAAGATCTTTACCATACTGAAAGAACTTCAAAAAGCAACAGTTTTTGGTACATTTTAAACTCATTTTGAAGATGGTTAGAAATGTACTCATTTTGAGACTGAGAATGCCATAACATCAAACTAATACGATCTCATGATACAAACGCAAGTTAGAAATTACATCAAGTTATCATAATATATACTCCCTCTGTTTTTAAAAGATGGATGTTCTGGAAAAAATATTTGTTTCAAAAAGATGTATTTTTTTATGTTTTCTATATAAAAATTGCAATTTTCAATAAAATTAATTGAATTTATTAAAAGACTATTGGTTAAAATGCATTGAAATTTGATATTTTCTAAAAACAATGCATGATTAATGTATTTTCTTAATATGTGTGAAAACTCCAAAACATACATCTTTAAAAAACAGAGGGATTATACAGGAAGAACAAAAATATACAAAAAAAAAACATGCATCATATCAAACCCCATTCCTTAAATCTTACTCTTTTATTTCTTCTCTCCATTCTTATTTTTCAACTATTCGTAGAAAACGTGTCCATAGCAGATCCATCTTGCATGAGAGGCTTGTGTCAACTCGTCTCCTTGCTTCTTTCATTGTTTAACAGAAAATAGCAGTGAGGTGATGCTCCAAAACCGCCATAAGCTGAGGAGTCTCGCTTACTTCCACAACAGGAACATCACATCCTTGTAGCTGTCTCACAGCTTCCACGAGCTGTCCTCTCAGCCTCTGAGACAGCAACCTCCCTCCCGCGTTCACACACTCTCTATACAGCGGCATGTATGCAATCGCTACTCTTAGCGGCGCAGGAAGGTCTCTTAAAGATATATCACACTCTCCCTTCTTCAGCACCCTCATAAAGTTCATGAAGTTCTCATGGCTTTCTCTCATCCCTTTCTCAAAAGCTGCCTCCGACCAATGCTCACGGAGAAACGACTTCAGATCAGAAGGAACGGATTCTTCCTCCTCCGAAGACCTCGCTATGCTGTCCGCAACCGAGTACGTGGCTACAGAGTCTCCCAAGAAGTCTGATCTGAGGAGAAACTCCACTCCTTGGAGAGACCCTCCGCTTCTTTCTCCAGCTGCTTTGAGGATTTCGATGCTTAGAGCTGTTAAGACAGGGGAAGGAACAAAAGGGAGGAGATAAGCAGCCACCTCCACTTGGCTACTGGAAGTGGCGGCTGTCAGAGCAAGACAAAGCTCCATGTCACGACAACCTCTTTTCACAAACCATTGAACAACTTGCATACAGCCTCTCTCCGCTGCTCTCATCAACGGACCTAAGAAAGCAATGGCGTTACCTTCTTCCACTAAGCACTTCATTGTCTCGAGTTTACAGTAATGCGAGGCGAAACCGAGAGCTAAGTCTACATCCACATCTAAGCTGTTCCTTTGAGCAATCTAAATCAGACAAAATAAACACAATTACTTGAGAGAACACAAAGAGATCAAATGAGTGGTGAGGAAGCTTACATGCAGCAAGACTCGGACAAGTTCTGTGCTACCAAATCTTGAAGCTTCGAGGAAACACTGGTTCACGTTATCTGCACCACCTTCAACAAGCATACCGAGGAGTCCCTGTATGACGGTAGCTGACATTCCAGACGCCCAACCAGGATCAAACGAGTTGGAGAACAAAGTGAGAGGGAAACAAGCTGCGTCGAAGGCCTCGGTGAAGTCCCTTCCCGAGAGATGGTTCCCTGCTAGATCTAGAAACATCTTGAAAGCAGAAAGCTGCAGTTCGATCTCGGTGGCTGAGCTGTGGCTAACTCTATCCCTTGCTCCTTGGCATCGGGAGTGGAAACCTATGCACTTGAGAGCCCATTCGGTGAACTTTTGAACTTTTGCACCAGCTTCTGCTTTCAGAATCTCGTCCCCGTTACATTCTTGGAGACGCTCCTGCAACCTAAAAACAAAACATAAGACTCGGGTTTAGATCATAGTAACTGTACCGAAAACCAGAGTTTTTTTTTAATTATGGCGGTTAGTTCCGGTTAATTCAATTAGTTAGGCTTATTCAGTTCGGATAGTTCAGTTTTCAATTAGTTCGGTTCAACATAAATGTTACTGAATTAACCCAAAATTAAGTTTGGTTTGGTATTCGGTTAATTTGGTTTTTCTGAAAATCCTACCAATTTTTTTTATCTCGGTTAGAGTTTGGTTTAGTTTTGTTGAATTTCAGATAATTTCGATTAGTTTTGGTTTGTTCAGTTCAAAATTTGATTACTTCTGTTAGGTTTATGGTTTGGATATATATTTTCTTTTAAAAACGAAGAAACCGATTCCCGAACCAAACCAAAAACCAAAGCTTTTTAGAAAACCTAACGAATCGAACCAAACTTCTAATCAACTAACCAAAATTTTGGTTCAGTTCGGCGGGTTTGGTTTAAAATCCCAGGACTAACTGAGACTGCAGGAGCCAACCTGTTCTAAGGATCAGAATTATACTAATGGAAAGAGAAGAAACGCAAAATGTACCTTTGAGCCATGACGGTAACACTATCAGCAAGGCTCATTGTACGGCTCTGGCAAGCAGAGACACACGAAGCGAGAAACGAAGTCCTAAGAGCAGCTCTCGTGAAGTCATGAGCACCACGACATACCATCTTCTTAATCAATCCGGTGATCCCCTGAAACTCGTGCTTTGTTGTCAAGAACCAAACAGAATCTAGACCAACGCACAGCAAATCGTTCAGAGTCTGCGGATCAGCCGACTGAATCAACCTCTCGGCGTGTTCCCAGTCCATTGAGGTAACAGCGCCTTGGAAGACTCGTCCCAGCTCGATTCTTTCCTGTCTGTTAAGCTTTTTCATCTGACCGTTGTTTTCTTTGTCAATGAGATGATCCTCATCACTGGCTTTGAAATTAAGTTTCTTTGCACTGCAGCCGCAGCATTCGCCTGGATTAGTCGTCCCAGATGGATCCTTTCTTATTAGAGGTGCCTCTTTTGAGAATACCACATTACTCCCGCCCTCGCCTCCTTCGTTCTTGTGAGATGAAGCAATGATCTCAGAAGGCTCATCATCACTTAACTTGATATCATCAAACACTGCTTCTTTCTCCATTCTTTCTCAAGAACAAAACAAAACTTGTCTTCCGAAAAAGCTACACGGACAAGAGACAACTAAGCAAGATCTTCCTTGCGTATAAAACCCCTCATCTCTTCTTCAAAACCAGACAACAACCACAGAGAGCAAAACAAGAACCCTAAAAAAAAGGTCTCAGCTTTTATATGCTCTTCCAGATTTATCCAAAGATCAAGACACCAAAACCCATTGAATTGCAGACAAAAAAGTTCATAGGACCGAGATCACCAAGAGCGGAAAGGATCTCCACATAGTCCAAAATCAGAAGCTTCGAAATCTTACAGAACCAAAACCTTCACTGGGTCTTCTTTGAGACCATGGCATAAGAAATCAACAACAAGCCCTAGAAACGAAACAAACATCATCAGCAAGATATTCGATTCCAATCAGCGCAAACAAAAACAATAACACAGAGAGAGAGAAGAGTAACACTAAAGCGAACAACCGATCAGACAAAACCGAATCCAGTTTCGGAAGAACAAAGTAATTGAACATGAAGAGAGAGAAACCTGGACAAGATTTGTTCCATTAGAGAGATAGAGAGAGAAAGAGAGGCTGAGAAGAACCCTCTCTCTTGTGTGCATCGGGTTCTTGTTTTTTTATGACATGAATTCTATTTTTTTATTGTTTTTTTATTTTTATAAATATAAATATTCTCTCTCTGAATTATTAACATTTGTCGAATCTTTTAATTTTATTAATTCTAATGATAGATTCTCTCTTCCTTTCTTTGGTCACTGTTAGTTTTCTTTGAAATCTTAGAATCTACTCAATCTAACGTCTTCAAATCATATGAAGACAAAACCTATTTGAACTTTTCTTCTTCTTTTTTTTTCTTTCTATTTTCTTAGAAAAAAAGAGAGGATAAATTAACTTGTTTATTAGTTTTAGAAAAATATATGGAAACATACATTTTAATTTTTTTTTTTGATAACTCTGGTATCTGGGCAGTCACATTCTCAATTATCTCTCTGAAGGGGATCCAGCGCCCCAACGGAAGAGATGTTAAAACATTTTAATTAATTAATATTATGTTTATAAGAAATTTGAGATTCAAATGCATTGCTACATTGTACGGAGTTGAAGTTGATTATAATAATTCAAACATATATCACGTAAAAGCTGGAACCGTATTTAGAGGTGTGAAACATGTAAACTTTTGTACTTGTTGATTACTAAACGCGTCCTAATCACTGGTGGTAAAACCTATAACAAAAGTGTATGAGAAATGTTCAATGGATGGTGATGTAATACTAGATGCTAACATCGTTTATTATAATCATCCAAGACCCACAATCATGTGAATTATTAAAGTCTTGCAATCATATATAATGCGTGTAAGGTTACAAAAATACGGTATATACCTTTATATAAAACTATTAAGTATCAACATCAATCAAAAAATGATTTCCCTTCGAAAATACTTTTTTTTCCCTTTGAGAATATTACAAAATGTTATCATCAAGTTGATTCTAAATAATGCTATCATTATCAATACTATTAAAGTTGAAGTATGACCAGTTGATACATGTGTAGTCCAATAAATATAAAAAAAAAATAAACAAACTATACAACCATAACTACCTTTTTATTAATCGATACCTATTTAATAACTTCCAGTCCACTGTTTTCGGCACCACTTCTTTCTACTACAGTTATATATATATATAATAACAATTATTCATCCTTTTGAGTTTATACCAAATTGTGATTGGTAATCAATGTTACTTTATTATAATAAAATTTTAATTAAAATATACTACGCTGTATAAACAGATATCACAGTGATATTATCATGTATTCGGTTACATTTGCTTTTTGTCACTATTCTACCCAAATTAATTTCTTTAGTTTTTACATATTTTTTTCATTTGACTTATAAAATATCAAAAATAGTTTAAATTATTTAAATTATTTTTGTAACAAGTTAAGATTATGAAATCTAACAAATAATATAAAGACTGAAAAATTCATAAATATTTACATGTGTAATGTGAATAATAAATTAAATTTTAAATCCAAAGTAAACCAAAAGTAAAACATTATTAATAAATTGACGATAACAAAACTGAAAAACTTAACTTATTTATTAAAAAATTATACAAACCATATTTTAGAAACATAATTAAAAACTAAAATAAAAAAATAAAATTAAAAGTTATCTATTAGTTCAATCAATGGTTCAACCGGTAATCGGTTTTTGGATTTTAACGAGTTTTTGCAGGTTTAACGGGCAACAGAAGAAGACCAATAGGCGGGTATATATACAATTTATATATATATGTATATGATCTCTTTGAATACTATTATAGGTTTTTGCGGGTCGGGTATTATACAATGTTTTATCATCTAATTCCAAGTTTGAGGATGAAATAAAGCCAGAGTTTCCATGTTTTTTTAGTAAGAAAACTGAAAAACCTAACTTATTTATTAAAAATTATACAAACCATATTTTAGAAACATAATTAAAAACTAAAATAAAAAAGTAAAATTAAAAGTTATCTATTAGTTCAACCAATGGTTCAACCGGTAATCAGTTTTCGGGTTTTAGCGAGTTTTTGCGGGTTTTATTAGGTTTTTAAATATTAGTTTTTTTCACAAAACTCAAACCGTATTTATCTTAAGTCACCGTATTTATCTTAGGTCACCAAATTTATCGGTTCAACCACGGGTTCAGATCGGTTTTTAAAACACTGGGTATGAGACTTTGATTTTTGGGTAGATTCTGAATCGGTTTTTTTTTGGATACAAATATTTTTGACTAATTATGTTAAGTAACTACTAAGAAATATAATATGTTGTAAATTTTATGAATAAAGTTTAAAAACAATTTCTGAAATGTATATGACACAAGTGTATAATTATGAAACTTGACATATTTAATATAGTCACCAAAATGATATTAAATTAAATTAATATTAATTACAAATATAATTAAAAAACAAATATAAAAATTAAATTTCTCAAAAAATTAAAACAAAAATAAGGATATTTTTTGTTTTATATTTGTATTTTAGTCAAATTTATGTTTTTATATAGTATTTTTTAAAAATGAATAATAAAAAGTTTTAATTAATCTATTCTGTTAATTCTGCAGTATGACCTATTGATAAAAGGTTGTGTCCACATTTTTTTTTTTTAGAAAACTGATTTTTTTACAACTGCATGTATCAATACTATTAAAACACGAACATGACCTATTGATATATGTGTAGTCTAACTATTTTAATACAATTATTAAAACATCTTATTAATCATTTAAAAGAAATATAATACAAAAAACCACAAATATAAATTTAAATTTCTAAAGAAAATATAAAACAGAAAATAAACCCGCCCTTTTAACGGCGGGTCAAAATCTAGTTCTTCTGTTATTATTATTGTAATACACGAAAACGACTTGTAAGTGGGTTGCTTACGGAAAACACAGACATACGAATATGACGCAGATGTAACTGCAAATATTTTTCTTTTTGATATACGATGTCCCACGCAGATGTAAATGCGGACGTGAGGCATCGTATTAGCTTCATTGCTCCTTTTTAGTGGTTGCTCTGGATCTAGATCATAGTTTTTTAGGGGTTTTTATCTTTTTTGCGGTTCCTAAGAACAGAACAGCTTTAATTAGCAAATTCTGGTTCAATTACTTTGTAACCAAACCATCATTCTTCATTTACATCTTTAGCAAAAAAAAAAAAGTAAATGCACACACATAATTTTATTATTACGTTTTTTACTAAGGCTCTTATAGATAACTTTTAGAAACTATAATATTAATTTGTGACCCTTTTTAATTACCATTATATAGTTTTTTATACGACAAAGTACCCTTTATTAGAAAGACAAAGAACAAGTATGATCCTCATGGAGGATTTGTACAATTGATACAGGCACATAGTATATGTTATTGAAATCAGTAGACATCATGAAGTTGTGTTGCCAAAGTATCCGCTCCACGTTATATAGTTTTTGTTTATGAAAAATTAAGTGCATAGAAAAAAGGGAAATGATAACAACTAACTAATTTCTAATATGCGTTTTTAAATTGTTAATCAAATAGCAACATGTGGCCTGGTAAAAAGCCCACATGATTAAGAACAGTTTTGAATTCACACCAAAGGCCATATCAAACCATGTGATATATTTATTTTACATGGACTAAGCTCGATAGAAGCCCGAGTAAAAGATGGCTAGTGAGATTGTATTAACCTTTTAACAAAACTTGCATTTTCTTTTCTTAATAACATTTGTACTTCTAATGGTGATTAACGGGCCGATCATATACAAGGGTTGAATCTGACGCATCAGATTACATCTAGATTTGGTAATTTTGGTTCGGGTAATTTGATATTGTTAGTGATTTAACGTAAAACATTTACAACAAACACATCTTATTAGAATTTGTGGCTTCTAAAAAAAACAGTATTATTTGCCATTTGGTAACTTATAAATCTAATACAACCTATCATTTAATTTTCATCATTTAATTTTCATTGTTCTTTGTATAGGTATAATCTTAGGACAATATAATAGAAAGTTGGCAGTGCACGTGCACCCCCAAAAAGGTTTGTTATAATTAAGTTAAAAAAAAAATTGTTTCTTAGAGCACCCACAACGCCAATACTGATGGCTCTATAACCTAGGAAGTTTTTTTATTATTTTATTAATTTTTTCAGCTTAAAAAAAAAAAGAAAAATAGTATCCAATCATAGGTTTCCATATAGTGACGGGCCCCGCGTACAGTAACGTATTTGCCTAACAAACGATCCTTAGCTAGAGATTATAAGAGGTAAAGTTGGCACAGATTTTTAAATTATGTAGACCCCACGAATTATTTTAATAGTTTAATTTTAAGGATTGATGATTAAAAACCAGCGTTGCTGGTGCTCTTAGTGGCAGTGCACACCTTTTAGTGGTAGAGGATATTTTTTTTTTGTCGGCAAACTTTTTATTATACATTAAAAAAATATTATACAACGTTTTTCCATCTTACAACATAATTTGAGTTTGTAATCCTACCTTCTTTACCTAAGTTATCTGCAACAACATTACAAGATCTTTTGATTTTTTGAAAACAGAAATTGTATTCCTTCCCTTCTGCCAGATAGGCAATGTCTTTCACATGAGTTGGACAATGAGATCTTGTTGTGTTGTTATAAGGAGTTCGATAGGACCTTTTTGAGAGGGTATCGTAGAGGTCGGAAGAATCTCCGCAAAAAGTAACTGTGTGATATAGTGGTAGAGGATATTTAAACAAGCTAAAAATATGTTTTAACTATGACTTTTATCTAGTTTTATCTGAGATTGTGTAAATTAAACAAAATACTAATTTGCAACCTTAATTCGATTTATTTCACATTTTAAAAGAACTATAGTAACTTTGGACATAAATCATACTTATAGTTATAGGGGTTATAAATAATATAAATAACTTTGTTACTGACGTTTACAACAACAAGGTTTCGTGGTGTAGTTGGTTATCACGTCAGTCTAACACACTGAAGGTCTCCGGTTCGAACCCGGGCGAAGCCATTTTTTTTTTTTGTAGGAATAAATTCACAAATATTAAAACTGAAAATCGCCGTTGCCGGGGATCGAACCCGGGTCACCCGCGTGACAGGCGGGAATACTTACCACTATACTACAACGACATTGTTGCTTGGTAACCTTTCTTAAAGTCTAGAGGCTTTTGGAAAAAAGTGAGCTAAAAGAACATTTATACTAGTGCTTATAACTTATTCTATTCGGGTTAAAGAAAAATATCGTCTAATCAGACATGCGAATGTGAAATGATATTATAGTAAGTAAAAATTTAAGAATATTTTAGATACAAATGCAATAGGATGAATATTTTATTTGCAGAGATCCTAACAATTTCTGCTACAAAAGAGTTCCTAACAATTATTGCTCGCTTAAATACACTGACATTCTCATATTTTGTTTCTGCATGTAACTTGAAAACCCCCAATGAAAATATATGTAATAATGTAATATCAAACACAATAGGAGTTTAGTATTCAGAGTAAAACAAAAGTGCACACAACATAATCTGATAATCATACACTTGATGACAAAGAGTGATAAGCTTTTGCCGTTGATGTTTTGTATGGAAGCAAAAAAATTTCATGTTCTCACACTGAATGAAAACAAAATTTAATTCAAACCTCACCGCTTTTTGTAGCAATGACAATGTTATGAAGTTGCATCGCGGAAACCAACCTAATTTACTGAAGTACTTTGTATAAAATGAAACAAGCGATAACTTCTAAAACATCTTTTAGATAAAGGAGCAAATAAGTAATTTTTTTTCCATCAGCTGATTTCATTAAAACTCCACCTGAAGAACTATGGTTACAGAGATCACAGCTACCAGCCAGTAGAACAAATATCCACGGCAATACGACAAGGCCGGAGAAACATAACCCAACCTTATAATGGCATTGACGCAAGATTGATAAGGTTGTGCTATATCCTGATCATCTGACTTTTTCTATGTTAGTTGATCTTGGAAATGACTCGCACATTATTTCATAAACTCAGTTTCTTTAGCAGAAATAAAAATAAAATAACCGAACCCCAAAAGTCTAATGGAGTATCCACTTCTAACCAAAATATTAGTCTAGACTACCAAGTACAAAAACCAGAGGGTCTCACCAAATAAAAAGAGATATACCTTCATTCCTGTACAAACCACTACGATCAAATACATTAAGCAAAGGGAGAGCCTTCCTCATTCACAAAAACTTCAGCCAACCACAATGGATGCACTGTTGCAACATAGGATTGCGACAAGCCATGCCTAAGTACTTGTTTATTATTTAGATTGTTAGGTTTTTCAATAAATAAACAATTTGTCCTTTTACCAACGTTTTCTTTCCTCTTTTTTTTTTTTGAGCAAGGTTTTCTTTCCTCTTTTCTCATCCATTTAAAAATTGTGTCTTTTTTGTGTTTGTCGTAGAAAAGCTCTTTTTAATTTGTCCATAACCCACGCATTTTATATAAAAGTAGAAAGATATAACTGATTAAGTGATTATTAATACTTTAGGGTTATCACCCTTTTCAAACCTTATAAAGGTATGTGCTATATATTTGGAAACCTTTACAGCAGCTTCAACGGTGGTGAAACCTGTTTTGAATTTTTAGTGGTAAAAATATAATATTCTAACAATAATTTAGTTTTTAATGTAATTTTTTATTATTTTGTTTTGTTTTGATCAATGAAGAAAGGACAGCTGTATATCTTCTCTTCTCTAGTTATCTAAAATACCTTGGTTTTAATTAAGTTCATTATTTTTTAATTTTTCAAATAAATCAGACACCATCAAATATCCCTGTTAGATTATTTTCGTCATAAAACAACGAACATTACCTTGACTAGTAAAATACATTCAACACTCCATCGCTTATTTACAAAGTTTAAATTAGGGCTGGGACTTTTTACCCGGAACCGAATACCAAACTGGAACCGACCCGAAATGGACCAGTTCGGACCGGTTTCGGATAAAGCATATTTAACCGATGGGTAATATTTATCAATATCTACGGGTATCGGGTCGATTCGGGTTTTTACCCGGATCCAATCGGGTACCCGTTTAAACCGAATTCATGTTTAAAAAACATTGATTTGCACCTTATGCAGTTCGAACCCGGGTGGGAGAGGTGAAAGTGCAGCCCCTTTTACCACTGCACCACTTCTATTTCGTTGTAAATACTTTTAAACTATAGATATATACACGATTTATATTAAACATTTTTTAAAATATCAAAAAATTTATAAAATATTTATAAAAGTAAATAAAAATATTAGTTTCCGGTTAATAATTTAATACCCGGAACCGGTCGGAACTGATCCAAAACCGAACCATAAGTGTTCCAAGTACTCATTGGATACAATTTGTAAATAACCGAATTATCCGGACCCGAACGGATCCTACCCGGAACCGATCCGAATATCCGAAATCCCAGGCCTAGTTTAAATGACAATTATTCGTTGACAAAAAAAGAGATAATTAACTGGTTTCCATAAATGTGACATTGAGAGGTGAAGTAATTATTCAAAAGAATTTTAAGAAACAATATTCATTGACATATATCTTGAGTAAAATAAGATAGCTTTCAGTGTTCAGAAATATACAATATTTTCTTTCTCTCTATTAATACTTTTCATAACGTTGATAACAATATTTTAACAATAATAACTAAATGTCATGTAATATTACCGACAAAATATATTCTGTAAATCTGATATTCTATAAAAGAGTAAGTCTTATTTTCTCAATCACTAAATTTGTTTTCCTAAAATATCTTAATTGGAAAAGCCAAAAGGCATGGAAGATTTGTGTAGTCCAGGGCCTCCAGGCGTAAGAATACCCACTCGTTTGTCTCCACCTTTAAAGGCGAGAAAACGAACAATACATATGTCTGGTCTTCTAGAAGCCAATGGCATAACTCGTTTTTCATATTTATAATTTCATTACAATTTTTTTGGCTACAAACCTATACCGAAATTTAATTGCCACAGTAGAATTGTTTAAGAATAAGAATGATACAACAAACGCTTTACTGAAGGAACCAATAATGCATACAAAACAAGCCGTAAGAGGAAAAAGTGAATAGGATGATAAAACAGAAACATCAGACATGACTTCAATTATGAAACATCACATTAACGATCTTTTTAGTTCATTATTAATCTTTAAAAATACTCTGATTAATAATAAAAAAATCCCTACAAACTTTATATGTCTACTTAGGGCTAGTTGATTGGAAACGAATATCAAATGGGGAAAGGGGAAAAAATTAAAGAAAAGGTTGGCAAACGGTAGGAGTTAGGGATTGGTATTTGGTAGAAATGGAACAGCCCCTTTTAATGTCACACCTTACAAGTCCTGTAGGCTGTAGATAAATAAATGTCAGACCTTCTCATTACTATTGATTGAATATTTGATGTATATCCATTACCATATCATCCATGCATCGCTCGAGTTTGTTTGGTTTGGGCATTAATGCTTCTAAACATCTATAGCTGTGTTCTCTGTCTTTGGTTAAACTTTTACAGCACGTTTGGTTCTTGTCTAATTTGGTTAAAGAAAAAAGAAACAGACATCAAACTAAACCTTAGGCCAGTAACACAGTTCTCGACACACACAAAATAAGGCTCTTACAAAAAAAAAAGGCTCTTACAACAATCGTCACTCTTTGCAGCATTACTGTGAAACTACAAAGAATCTCTGTTCGTCGATTGGTAAGGAATAAGGATATCTATTTTGGATTCATTTTATGGTATTTATTTTTGTTCGAACAATAAGAGGTTGTAGATGTAATAATTCAAGATTGTGTCTGAGAGGAATGGTAGATTTCTCTCTCCCTTCTCTCTAGATTCTTGAGAGAGAAAGAGATAAATCGCGGTGGTTCCTTTCCTTTTGTTCGCGGTGCACGGTGGGTCTTCGGTGCTGTGCAGCCGTCTTTGTCTCCGGCGATGCACCCGTACTTCGATGGTCGTCCGGCTAAAGCTTCCGGCGTCGCACCTTTTCTTGGTGGACGGTCGTTTTTTTGGGTTCCGACGTTGCGCCTCTCTCTCATGAGGTGAACGGTCGGATTTAGGCCTTTGCGTCGTTCGATTCTTCGTCGACGGCGGCTTTGGTTGAATTCTCTCGGTGTCCCGGCGGTGGCTCGGTGGTGTCTTGGGGTGAAGATGTGGACTTCGGTGGCTCGGGATGAGATCTAGGGATTGGCCCGATGAAGCTCTCCGTTAAAACGAGGCCAGGCGAAGAGGAGGAATTGAGTGGGCCGGATTCTTACTCCGGCGATGTTTCGGTGTCCGGTAAAGCGTCGAAGGTTTTTCCGGCGCCGGTGAAGCTTTGGTGGTGTCGACGCGGTGGAGGTGTGACGTGTTTGCCTCGGTTTTGAGGTCTCTACACGTGTCCAGGGGCGATGTCGGTGTTGACGCGTGTCCCACTACGCGGTGTGCGTGTCGCGTTTCGACCACAAGGTTTTTTTGGGCCATTGTTGGGCTCGGGTTTTTGGCCATTGTTTGGGCCTCTTTGTTGGTTTGGTTGGCTGCCCATTTTTTGGGCCTTTGTTCTGTTCTGGGCTTCTTAGCCTTTTTATAATATCATTAGATGGAAAAAAAAAAAAAAAAGAGGTTGTAGATGTAATAACTACGGTGCATGGTCCGTCCATGTGTCAACGTACCGTCGTTCGGATAAGAAATAAGATAAGTCATCATATCCACATGGACATCTTCTAGAACCATTTTCCAGAATAATTGATTTTAGTTATTGTAAACAAGATATCTCGTACCATTTTGGTGAAAGAGAAAAAAAGAAATAAAGATAAGATCCTTCACGGCATTTTACAATATTTAATGCGTTTACACACATCTAAAAATAAATATGAATAAAATCGAAATCGTGTGGCCCATCCCATATATGGGAAACTTAAATTATTAGTAGACATTTTATTGATTCAGTGTGACTGTACTCTGATGTAATTTTAAAAAATTAAGCCGACATGTATGAAAAACAAATTATTAGTAGACATTTTGAATGAATTTATTCGGTGTGGTTTGATACGAGATTTTTTTTAACTAAAATTGCCTGATCAGCCTGCATCAGATCGTTGTTAGTCCTACAAAGAAAGCATTTTACATTGAAAGCAACTCTAGTTTGGATTTGAACCAAAAAAAAACAACTCTAGTTTGGATTGTCCACTCCAGAAAATATTTATGTATGATACAAACTAGATAAAAAGTTTTAAATTCCTCTTTTACAGTATTTTGTTTGTTTGTTCGGAAATATCAAGAATAATTAAGTGATGACAATAATAGAGATGCGGCAGAAATTATTATAAAAAATAAAAATAAAAATAAAAGGTGATAATTATCTATGGACCGTCTTCTTCAGCATCTTATCCCCTATAAAAGGACCCTTTGCTACTTTGCTTACCAATCAGATCTTCTCGAGTGTCTTACACGATAGTTTCCAGTCAAATCACAAAACCTTGCTTTTAATACTCTGTTTTAAGTGTTGTCCAAATAAAAAAAAATACTCTGTTTTAAGAAACTTACCAGGTCTTGTAGTAAGAAGATAACGAAATCATGAGAGTGTCGGAGGAATTTAAAGTAAGAGGAGACTTTCAGAGTCGTCGGGATTTAATCTCGGGACTACCGGAGGAATTAGCGACGGAGTGTTTAGTTAGAGTCCCGTTCGAGTTTCACTCTTCCCTGAAATCAGTTTCGCGGTTATGGCGAAGCTTAGTCTCAGACCGTTCTTTTGAGCGGGAACGGCGGAGAGTTGGGAAAGACGAGTCTCTTCTCTGTCTTGTTCAGCCATTGACTTCTTCACCTTCGTCTCCGGTTAATTCATTTGTGGACGGTGAGGTGAGCGAGAAGAAGAAAGAGGAGGAGGAGGAGGAGGAGGAGGAAGGAGAGTCTCATTCACAGCAGCAGCTTCAGCAGCCGCGAGTGATTGGAACGCCGCTTTACGGATTAAGCGTTTACAACGCGACGCTTGACACGTGGCACCGCGTCGCGATTCCCGAGCGGATTCCTCTCTTCTGCGAGTGCGTCGCGCTTCAGGACGCGGGGAAAGTGCTGTTGATCGGCGGGTGGGATCCGGAGACGTTGCAGCCTGTCAAAGACGTGTTCGTGCTTGATTTCTCCGCGGCGGGGAGGGGGTGGAAGAGAGGGAAGCCGATGTCGTCGGCGAGATCGTTTTTCGCCTGCGCGGCCGTTGGTTCGACGAAGGTTTACGTCGCCGGAGGGCATGATGATCAGAAGAACGCGATCAAGTCGGCGGAAGTGTACGACGTGGAGGAGGACGAGTGGTCGGCGATTCCTCCGATGACGGAAGGGAGGGACGAGTGCCACGGGTTCGCCATGGCGGCGGAGGATCTTGGATTCTGCGTGTTGAGCGGTTACGGGACGGAGACGCAGGGTCAGTTCCGATCCGACGCTGAGGTTTACGATCCGGTTTCGAATACGTGGTCTGTGGTGGAGAATGTTTGGCCGTTTCCGGATCTGAGTCCGAGAGGTCGAACCGCCGCGGATGCTGGATCCGCCGGAGAGTTCAGGGGCTGTAGGTTATGGTGCTTTGTTGACAGCCAGAGACAGTGTCAGCCTCGTTGGGAAGTTGAGGATGATTTGATGAAATGGAAGTTGGTTGTGGAGACGATTCGGCTTCCGGTGACGACGATGACGTCGGTTTTCGCGGGAAGCTTGAGTGGTCAAGCGGTGGCGATGATTGGCGGCGGCGGGGAAGAAAGTGGGACGATGATGATGAAAAATGGCGGGAAGTGGAGCCACGTCAGCACTCCCTCTGGCTTTTCTAGTCTACCTTTCTCCTATGCTTCAATCTGCGTCTGATGAGCCGAAGCTGAAAGAATGAACAATCTCTGTTTTAAGAGACGAGACTTGAGTCGACGTTTTTGAGTTATACGAAAATGTCAAAAATATATATGGGTGTTTTTATACTCGTACAATACATGAAATCTTGGTATTTATGTAAAAAAGAATGGTATCTAGAGATGTAAAATGTACTATTTTGGACAGAAAGACGCAAATGAAGAAGAATGGTTTAGTGTAACTTGTCAAAGTAATTGCCACTCGTCTTCATGCTCCTCACCAGATACCTCTGTACATGTCACAGTGGTGGACTCTGCAATTCCACAGTCACCAGTCCTCTGAGATTGAGTCACTGTGAACAAAGGAGCGCCGTTGGAGTCTCCGGATAGCTTCGTTGCTCGCATACAGAAATCATCAAAACCATCTGTGTTACCAAGTAGCAAGTTCAACAAACCAGTTCATATTGTTTAAGAATGTCTTCAAACCGAAACTGAAATTGAATTGTGTAATCAGACAAAAATAAACCGACATGGAGTTTAGGGTGTATTGGTTTATAAACTGGTTTCAATAAAGGAAAAATCAAACCGAAACCAAACCAATGCAGTACCTTTGCTTCGGCAATAGAACCCAAGAGCAAACGACGGGTCGAGTGAGTCCAACGGAACATAACGTACAGTACTGTAGTAGATAAGCAGGAGTAATAATACGTGAAAATCATGAGGAGACAAAGAAGTAAATGAGGCAAAACTGAATCAATCAACTCACTAACTTGCAATGGCAAGGCGAGGTGTCAGCATCTTGACTTTCCTTGTTGACTGTCGCTACGTACCGACCATTGCCGATAAGGTTCAATTAGTGAGTGAGACCAAAATGTGGATGAAGCACATTGACTGTGATTTAATAAGAGTCACAAAACAGTTCAATTTCAATCCCCAAACCAATCAGACAATAGATAGATTAATGCGAAAGAAACAATATAATGAATAGGGACCACCTTGATGTCTCAACATCAAATCAAAGCATGCCAGATCAAACGTACAGTAATTATGATTCTGTCCAGATTCTAAAACGTGGATTCAAAAGGAGTGGTCTGGAAAACCTGTTGAACATCGAGCGGATCAAGGTAGAAACCTGTATCTTCTTGAACTCCAACTATGTAAAGTTGATGCACCTGGTTTGCCGCCCAAAATTCCCAGGCTTTGAGGGAACGTGAAAGTGGCTATCAGAGATGGAATGTACCTGACACTACTGCACGCAAGTTCCACTACCATCATATTCACTCCATAGTATATATTTAGATTTACGTACGTATAGCAATCAATTTGGTAAAATCACAAACCTTGGGTTCACTTTGTCAACTCCAAGAACCAGTGGCACAAAGAGTGAAAGAGAAGAACTGACGTCCACTCAGTTTCTCCTTCTGAATATTCCAAACAAGTTTTGGTGACATCTATACAGAGAATTGGAGCTCCACCTCTCTCGCTATCTTCGCTGCCAGAAACGATATGAACAGCCATGGAACACGAATGGTCTTTAACATCAGTTTCTTCTCTTCTCTTCCGAGCTAATGCTTCCCATGATCGACAAACAGCATATGGTCCTACCCATGAGCCAGCAGCCAGGTCATAAGATTCTCCAGCTAGTATAAGATTGTGAATCGAGAATGCTAAAGCCTCAGAATCACCAAAAAGTTCTAAGATATCTAAGTATTCCTCTTCAGGCGGCTGCATTTTCAAACCAAACAAAGCTCATTTTTCAATGGCCTGATTCGTGATCAACCAGATGGATGTTCCTAGTATTGTATATTGTCATGGACTTGACAACACAACTAACCTCAGATTCCTTTTTCCTCCAAGACTTTCTCAGCCTTTGAAATTGCAATGCCTGTTAAAGATGAATCATAGACCATATGTTAAGAGAAATATGAAGCCTAAAGCTATAAGATGATAACTACTCACAAAAGCAAACCTGTGCAAAGAGCATCTGGCCACTTCTGAGCATGCAACCCCAGTTGACATCACTAGTATAAGTTGTATCACCAATAGGCTCAAAACCTGTAAAATAACACAATGAGTTTTTCCTGTGACCCACTTAAAGCTAGCTTGAGTTGAAGTGGATATACAAACCTCTACGATATGTCATTAGTATCAAGGAACAAAAGTCTTGTCTGAGTGCATCTGCTACTTCTGACGATTCACTTTCTGAGATTTTATAACAAATCTCAGTAGCCATATCTCATTTATGCTGCTGGAAATGCCGGTCCTACTCGGCCCTAAAAGACGGTCTTGAAGTCTCCTGATCGCGCAACTAGCCATAGAAATCACTGTCCAACCATTACGTGTGGTACAACCTGGCTGATGCTCGGGTGTTGAAGCCTCCCTAAGCGTTTGCGAAACTAAAGGAAGTGTCGAATCTGACACTAGAGAAGTTGGTGATTTATCAAAGTTCTCAACTGGGGTTGATGAAAAACATTTTGAAGCAATAAACATATCACATATAGCTTTCATCACCTAGACATATAGCACCAAATGCAACATGTCATGCCTACTAATACCAGAGAAATCTATCTTTTGTCTGCAATAAGAAGCATAAGAGATCAAAAACAAGATCAGGTTAACATTGAACAGGCTAAAGGCACACACAGAGTTAAAACCTAGATCCAAACTGATGTAAGAAAAAACAAGCCTAACCCACAAAAAAATCTCACATAGTATCTTCTATGATCAAGAATCAGTAACGAGCTAAAACTTCAACAGGTTTATTAATCAGCCTAGAAATCTTTTCTTTACTCGAACCTAGGAATCAAAGAGGATATATAAAGGCACCATAGCTACTTGAATCTGATATTTAAAGGCTCCATATTGAACAAATCCATAGCACTAACTACAAATTCATGACACAACTCATGCAATCGACTCGAGACCTCTAAGGCTCTAACGCACTACTTGCCTCTCGTAGATCGACGGTGATCACTCAGTTAGTCTCAACTGTAGCATCGTCAACTCCCAGGAAATAAGCACACTAGTCACAGGGGAACAAGAGAGAGTATGAGCTCAAATTAACCAGACAACAGAGGCACACAGATTCACAGTTCAACAATTTTCGACACCTAGTAGAATCGTTCAGGCTGACTAGTGACGACGGAGATAAGACCTCCGGCGACGAAGGGGATAACGTGAGTGCGAATTAACGGAGACGAAGAATGGAAGTTTTGAATTGGAGTCGGAAGATTAATCTCGTGTTTATCATCTCTCTCCTCTCTTTTTTTCTTTACGTAACTTATTGACATTTAGATTAGTTTATTAATTAAACATGCGTTACCAATCATAATCCCTGGGCTTGATTAATTAAACAGGGCCTCCATCATTTACAATATTACCCTCCATTTCCACGATTGTAGACTTTATTTATTTCAAATCCAGCACAACTGCCGCTCGTTTCTTTTTCACTTTTTTTTTCTCGCGACTCTTCACTCTCATTGTTTCTTCATCATCATCTTCTTCTTCAGTACGATTAGGGTTTTGAAAAGTTTCAGCGACCTATACACCACCGAAGATCTTCGATAGTTGTGTATATTGCTATGAGTACCGCCAAGAAGAAGGTACGTTCGATCTTAGTCTGATTTCTCTGTTTCGTATTGCCTTCATAAAGTTTTTCTCTGATTTTTTTAGGGTTCCGATCAGAATCAAACAAGTAAAGGGTTCATAAAGTTCTCGAAGCAGATTGGAGAATCCGAGGAATTGAACTTCATAAAGCGCAGTACTCTTTTCAACTTGTCAAGTTTTTAATTTTACTTCCCACACACGCTTTTAGATTTTTTTTGTTTTCACGATTGATCACTGTTTCAAGATATATACCTGGATAAGAAGTTCAACAAGAAGGTTAAAGATCATGGCATCTTCTGTTCTTGCTCTTCAACTCTATGCGGCACTGACTGCAGTTGCAGGTATGTGATGTTTATTGGAATGTGATGAATCTTGTAGTTTGTATGTTCCTTAACCATCATCACATTTTTCGTTTTTTTTTTACAGGATGTTACTCTCAAGCTGTTCATCTAGTTGCCAGTGTAGATGTGAGTGCACTAACAAGCCGTTCCAACAAAGACGTATCAAGAAACTGAAACTAGTTCAGGTTGGTGTATGCTGCTGCTGCTACAAGCTATTGGCCTTTTACAAAAGAATGCATAATGTTTTGAATAGATTGTTTTCTTGTAGACAGAGAAATGTGGATATGGGATTGTAGCAGACGAAGATATCAATCCAGGAGAGTTTGTCATCGAATATGTTGGGGAAGGTATTGTGATTGTTTGGTTTCTTATAACAGACTCTGCTATTGCACTGCTTACTGTGGTGACATTTATTACTCGATTTGTAGTTATAGACGAAAAGATTTTTCAAGAAAGGCTTAGGAACATGAAGCATAAGGAGGAGACAAATTTCTACTTGTGTCAGATAAACTCGAACTTGGTGATTGATGCTACTTACAAGGGAAATAAATCAAGATATATCAATCACAGCTGCAATCCTAACGCAGAGATGCAGAAATGGTTTGTTCATCTTCTCATGCACTTTTCTTATGATCAAAGTAACTTTGATATGACACTTTTAATAGGATTATCGATGGAGAGACAAGGATCGGCATCTTTGCGAGCCGTTACATAAACAGAGGAGAGCACTTGACCTACGATTACCAGTAAGAACATTTATATTTCCTCACTATCACTGCCGATGAAGCCCCTTCGTGATACTGTGATACTAAGATATATATAGCAGGTTTGTTCAGTTTGGTGCAGATCAAGATTGCTACTGTGGTGCAGTGTGTTGCAGGAAAAAGCTAGGTGCAAAAGCTATTAAAACAAAGAACATACCCTCGGATGAAGCTGTGAACCAAATGACATGTGAAGCAGTGACTAGGAAACCACCCAAGGTAAGAATGAAATTGAAATCTATATGAATCATAAGCTTACATATAGATGGCATTGTTGAACTGGCTCATGGTTATATTTTTGGTAATGCTAAACGGTCCAACTCTTAGTTATTGCAAACAATGTGGTGTTAGGTTAAAAAGACTCGAGGGAGACAAGCCGCCGGTTAGTATTAATTCTTAAAAGCTCGATTTTCTACAAGCTTTTTCGATTCAGAGGTAAGGGAAAAAACAATTTGGATGCGTCAGGAGAATCTCGGAACATTCATGACCAGAGGAAAATATGTTGCCCGAACTGCATTGATGTGGTAATCATGTTGGCACGTTCCACAAACCAGAGGTAAATACATTTCTGCATTCCTGTAAACTGATTCTCGGACTCATGATGTATTTTGGCATTTGCAGGTGTTTTGGCATCATTAGAGAGTTTGATGAGTGTTCAAGAAAGCACTTGGTATGACTCAACCTCAGTTCTGTTGTTTTTTTTTTTTTTTTTGAACAAAAAAAAAAACAGTTCTGTTGTTCACCTTCGTTTTATGAATCTATGAATAAACAGTTTGTCTTTGTCCAGGTCATGTACGAGGATGGTGTTACAGAGACCATCGACTTGTCCAGAGAAGTTTGGGAGCTTATAGATGTTTGATACTACTTCAGCCTACGTTCTGATTCCATTCTTTTACCCTTTTATTTTCTCTTGAATAGTTGAAAGTTGTCTTTAACCGGGGAGTATGTGCAATAGCAACTAACCAAACTGTCTCGGTTGGCAAATGATGTGTGTAGTGTAGACTTTGTTGTTGTATCCAACTCGAATCAGTGTATGTGAAATGGTTTGGAAGACCTAATAAGTGTTTTTGATGTTAAAACCGAAATGGATTTGGTTATTTGAGGACCATAATCATTAACCGGTTTGTTCTGTTTGTAAGTCCAACTATTTATTAAATAAGCAAGCGCACGTGAAGCTTCTGGGCTGCAGCGTCGGTAGATTAGAGTATTCGTTGTAGCAATTAATACCCACGCGCCGGTGAACGACAGGGGATTGGCTTCCGGTGGTAGGTGATGTAGGGTCTTTATCTCACCTACCTTAGCTGAATAGTTTTGAAAATTTATATGCTTAATTGTATGCTGAATTGTTGTCAAAAAAAAAAAAAAATTGTATGCTGAACGAAATACTCGCCTACCTCTCTTTTTTCATTAGTTGATGTCTTATGATTTTGCACATTGAGTAAAAAACATTTGATTTTTTTATAGTTTATACAAAATTATTATTATTTTTTTCACCTAAATCCAATTTAACCAATAAAAATAGACTAAAAATCAAATAGTTATGTAACATAAAAACCAATAATTTTTACATTAAAAATTGAAAACTTTATTTAATTCTGAACAAATCAATACTATTAAATCAGGATCCTTTTTTTGGATTTACCCCTACATTTTCCTGGAATATTACTTTTCATGCCATTATGGATTTGCCTAATATTTAAAAGCTCATTAGGGGTAAAACGAGAAATGAAAAATTGACCAACTAAACTACCTATATATCTAACGATTTAGAATATTTTACCAACCAATATAAAACCTTTTACATAATTGGTATTACTTTTCATTTATTTACTCTGTTTTTTTCCCACAATTATAGGAAGCCACTTTTTTAATAATTCTTATATAAGACGACAGTTATGTTTAAAAAAAACTGTTCCTACTTTCACTCCGATCATTATATATTCCTCCATCATCTCAAATTATTAATTATATATGTTATATTTCTACGTGCTTGAGTCATAACCAAAAAACCATATACTATAATAACAACCAACTAGGTATATGGTTTGAAAAAAGTTTCGTGATTTGAAACCATATACAATAATAAGAACGAACTTAAATTTGAAACAAGCTGAAATTACGTGTAATATAAAAAAAATGGAATAAGATGACATAACTAAAGTGTGTCTTTCCATTTACATTCGTTCAAAATTTTAAAAACATATTTTTAATTACATGACAAATTATTATGTATCATAATAACGTTATTTTCATTATATATCACGAAAACTTAATGAAAACATATAATTTTATCTATTTAATTACTATTTGTTTATTAAACAAAATTGTTTTAATTTTGTTATTTTTTAAAAAAATTAATAACTTTTTAAAATAAATTACAAAGTAATGTATAAAATGGCTATGGTACAAATGTTTAATCATGCAACATCACCAATTTAATACAATTATCAAACATCTTATTAACATTTTTTTAAAAAAAAAATTTACCCAAATATGATTACAAAGAAAACCATAAATATACAAATTAAATTTCTAAATAAGATATGTAAAACAAAAAATATATCAATCCCTTAAAAAGGCGAGTCAGAATCTAACTTCCTAATTAGAATACAAACATATTATAATAGTATAACTAAAAATGAAAAAAGGTTAATAACTAAAACTTACGTATTAGTTCAACTGATAGCCGGGTTACGGGTTTTAGCGGGTTTTCGTGAGTTTTACTGGATTAGTAAATAATAATTTTTTCTAAAATTCAAATCAGATTATATACCGAATCACCGGACTTATCGGTTCAACTGCTGGTACAGATTGGGTTTCAAAACACTGGGTACAAATTTATAATTATATAACATCACAAATTCAATACAACTATCAAAACTTTTACTAATATTTTTCTAAAAAAATATACACAAATAATATACAGATATGACTACAAAGAAAAACACAAATATAATTACAAAAAATACAAATATAACATTAAATTTCTTTTAAAAAATTAAAACAAAAAATATACCCGCCCTTTGAAAGGGTGGGTCAGTATCTAGTTAATTTCTTTAAAACGTCACATATTAGAGGGAGTAGTGAAGTATGTATCAAAAATTCAACCTTAATCAAAAAGAGACACCGACACCATTATTATTCTTAAGTTCGTACTATTACTACTCCCTTTAAAGATGTATGTTTTAGAGTTTTCACACATATTAAGAAAACACATTAATCATACATTGTTTTTAGAAAATATCAAATTTCAATGCATTTTAACCAATAGTCTTTCAATAAATTCAATTAATTTTATTGAAAATTGCAATTTTTATATAAAAAACATAAAAAATACATCTTTTTGAAACAAATATTTTTTCCAAAACATGCATCTTTTAAAAACAGAGGAAATATTAGAGAAACCATTAGTTTACATAACATGTGTTAAGATAGGGAACACATGCTTCAAAATCAACTAAATAGTTCCAACAGTCAATACTAATAAAGATTATATTTAATGGGAAATATGCATGTATAAATGGTGTATATACCACAAAAATACTTTTACTAATCTTTTGCCATAGAATAACAGAAATTAATTAATCATATGTTGCAAATACTATTTTATGATAATAATATGTGTAAAGAAATAAACAATTTTAAATAAAATTAGTTTTACCGGTTACCACCACCAAACTTTAGTACTACTATAAAAGATAGAGTGAGAGACCACTTGCCTCTCCACCACTACTATAACTCATCCCACATCTAAGATTCGAATCTCACCGTCGACGATGAAGGTAGTAGACAAGATCAAGTCCGTGACGGAGCAAGGCCAAACCGCCTTCTCCTTCGAGTTCTTCCCGCCGAAAACCGAAGACGGCGTCGAGAATCTCTTCGAGCGGATGGACCGACTGGTCTCCCACGGACCTTCCTTCTGCGACATCACCTGGGGAGCCGGGGGATCCACCGCGGATCTCACGCTCGAGATCGCCTCGAGGATGCAGAACGCGATCTGCGTGGAGACGATGATGCACCTCACCTGCACCAACATGCCCGTGGAGAAGATCGACCACGCGCTCGAGACGATCAGATCCAACGGGATCCAGAACGTGCTCGCGCTCAGAGGAGATCCGCCTCACGGGCAGGATAAGTTCGTTCAGGTGGAAGGAGGGTTCGCTTGTGCTTTGGATCTGGTGAATCATATTAGGAGCAAGTATGGTGATTACTTTGGGATCACTGTTGCTGGTTATCCTGGTAGTAATTTCAAAAAAAGTTGCTTCCTTTTTTGGAAACTTCGTTGTTTGGTTTTGTTGATGTTTTTTTTTTTTTTGGGAATCAGAGGCTCATCCTGATGTGATTGAAGCTGATGGACTTGCTACTCCTGAGTCTTATCAGAGTGATCTTGCTTACTTGAAGAAAAAGGTTTGGGCTTTTGTGTTTTTTTTTTTGTGTGTTGGGATTGATTGAGTTGTTTTGTGATCTGATGGGTTTGGTTTTGTGGAACAGGTTGATGCTGGAGCAGATCTGATTGTGACGCAGCTGTTTTATGATACTGATATTTTCCTCAAGTTTGTGAATGACTGTCGGCAAATTGGGATTAACTGTCCCATTGTTCCTGGGATTATGCCTATCTCTAACTATAAGGGGTTCTTGCGTATGGCTGGTTTCTGCAAGACCAAGGTACGGTTTCAGTGATCTCTTGTTCTGAATGATATAGCTGGGAATGTGTAGAGACATGTTATCTTTGTGTTTAACTGCGTAAGATTAGATATATATATAACTGGCAATGTGTAGACAAATATTTCTTTCTGCTTAAATGCGTAAAGATTAGATTGATATAGCTTGCAATGTGTACACACATTTTGTCTTTCTTCTTAAATGGTTTAAGATTAGATTTGAGTTTACTGCATATATATGTCGTTGCTTTTTGATCATATAAGATTAGGGTGAAGTAATTAGACCCTTGGTGATGTCTTATTACTAGTGTTCTCGGATAGCATTAATATTCCGGTAATGCTGTAGATACCTGCTGAGCTCACTGCTGCGTTGGAGCCTATCAAGGATAATGAAGAAGCTGTGAAGGCCTTTGGTATTCACTTTGCAACAGAAATGTGCAAAAAGATATTGGCTCATGGAATCACTACCCTGCATCTCTACACACTGAACATGGACAAATCAGCTATTGGGATATTAATGGTTGTTCCTTGTTTCCTTGTTTCCTTTAATCTCTTTTCTTTTATATACCACACATAATGACTGGAGAACCTAACAATTGGTGCTGAACTTGCAGAACCTTGGTCTGATTGATGAGTCAAAGATTACTCGTTCTTTACCTTGGAGACGCCCAGCAAATGTTTTCCGTACTAAGGAAGATGTTCGCCCCATTTTCTGGTAAACCTTCATTATGCTTCTCTTTTGATTTTGTCTCGCCAGTTGATGCAGACAAACTTCTATGTACGGAGAGAATAATACCATTTGTTTTTGTCTGCATCTTTGCAGGGCAAACCGTCCAAAGAGCTACATATCTAGAACAAAAGGCTGGAATGACTTCCCACAAGGACGTTGGGGTGATTCACGCAGTGCATCTTATGGTACCCTTTCGGATTATCAGGTACCACATACTCATTAGCTTTTGTGACAATCTACTTTAGGATTTCTTACGCTGAACTAGGAAATGTCTTTGAGTTGCTCTACTTCATATGCTTAAGATTATATTTGCATACTGCTATAGTGCTATTTCCCCTACCATTATAAGAAGATGTTTGTTTCACGTGTGCCCTTTTGCTTATGTGTCTTTTATTGCCAACAAATGGTGCTGATCTCTATATGCATTTGCTGACAGTTCATGCGCCCACGAGCACGTGACAAGAAGCTTCAACAAGAATGGGTCGTCCCATTGAAAGGCATTGAAGATGTTCAAGAGGTAGCCTTTCCTTTTCTTAGCAGCCATATAAACTGATTCGTTCATCTTTCACCTTATACGCAATCACTTACAAGTTATCTTGAAAACAATGCCACAAACCAGAAATTCAAGGAACTCTGCCTTGGAAGCTTAAAGAGCAGTCCATGGTCTGAGTTAGATGGACTCCAGCCAGAGACAAAGATCATTAACGAGAAGCTCGGGAAAATCAACTCCAACGGCTTCTTGACCATCAATAGCCAACCATCAGTCAACGCAGCCAAATCTGATTCCCCAGCTATTGGTAATACATTTATATATTGTTTCTTCATATAGAAATGATTGATCCCCTGTTTATAAAGCTTATCCGTTTAGTAGTTGTGTTAGCTTATACCAAAAACGTTTAACTCCATTGGGAACTTTGCAGGGTGGGGTGGTCCTGGTGGTTACGTCTACCAGAAAGCTTACCTAGAGTTCTTCTGCTCAGAGGATAAGCTAGACACACTAGTGGAGAAATCCAAAGCTTTTCCTTCTATCACCTACATGGCCGTGAACAAAGCAGGGAACTGGGTATCAAACGTTGGTGAAGCCGATGTGAATGCAGTTACTTGGGGAGTGTTCCCAGCTAAGGAGATTATTCAACCGACAATTGTGGATCCAGCCAGTTTCAAAGTCTGGAAAGACGAAGCCTTCGAGATTTGGTCAAGAAGCTGGGCTAATTTGTACCCAGAGGATGACCCTTCTAGAAAGTTGCTTGAGGAGGTACATAATCTTCTCCATTTCCATTCTCTTCTCATCTCAAACCAGATTGGTGTTTGAACTTGTAATGATGATTGGTATCTTATCAAATATGCAGGTGAAGAAGAGCTACTTCCTGGTAAGCTTAGTGGACAACGACTATATCAATGGTGATATATTCTCCGTTTTTGCTTGATCTCTGAGAAACCCAACAGGGATGAGGAAACTTTTCGATTTCCAGTGATTTGTTTTTGTAATCTTTCTTTATAAACAACCCTTATTGATGAATCAACAAAAAGAAAAACATCAGTTTCATTGCAATAAAAAAATTCGGCTCTGGTGGCTTGTTCTTTATCTCTCTCAATCTCTCTCTGAAAACAAATACAGTAAATCAAGAAATGTTGGCATTTTTCAAAGTGTTGGAAGTAACAAGACCAGAAGATGTCCGCATCAAATGCTCCTTAAGCATCGAAACACAAGAATCATCAGTCTTCAACAGCGGTTGAACCGCTTCCCACATCTTCTTCTTCTGAACCTGCAACGAAAGGTTTAACAGAACTTGAGAAATGTCATGAGGACTAAAAGACTAAGAGAGACCTTTGGTCACTAAAATAAAAGACCTTGTTAGGAGGTGCAGGTTCAGGAAGCTGCTCAAGATCTTCTTCATTACCAAACCAAACTCTATCCCCAGGAACAGACCCTTGTGGTGGAACAAGAGGCTCAACATTCTCATGAGCAGAGTCGGAAGCACAGAGAAGCATGCCACATGACTTGACTCCTCTCATGTTTCTTGGCTTCAGATTAGCCAACACCACAACTGATGCACCCTAATACATTCACATATTCGATTCTTCTTTCAATCTTAGTAATGAGGCAAAGTTCGAAAACAAAGACCAGAACAGAGTTGAAGTTGGGAACTATGAAAGCTGACCTGAAGGAGATCGAGAGGTACGTATTTGACGATACCACTGCAGATGATTCTTGGCTCTGCTTCACCTATATCGACTTCTTCAACATACAGAGAATCAGCCTCCTCGTGTTGCCAAGCTTTCACAATTCTTCCTACTCTTATGTCTAACAGATTCGCCGTCTCCTTCACATTCTCCTCCACCTCCTCCACAGCCTCGAGCTTCTTCTCCGGTTCATCCGCTGAAACCGTCGTCGCCGCCGTGCAGAAAGTAGTAACTCGAGGCCAGGAGCTTCGACGGTGATGGTTATTAACGGCAGAGATTCCAAGAGATCGAGAAACTGCCACTACCGTAGTCGTTGTTTTCAATGAAGAGGAGAAGCAACGAGGGACTTGACCACGGAGAGGAAGGGCGGCGAAAAGTCCAGCCTTTACTATCGTCGCCGCCATTGATTTAGTTTAGCTAAGATCTCTCTCTCTCTCTGTTCAGTGTTATCTCTTCTTCTTCTTTGCCGTGTCTTTATTTTATATAAAGATCACTTTTTAAACCGAAAGCAAGAAGCTTTACGCCACTTCTTTAGTGAAGAAAGAAGATTAAGGTAATTCATTGAAAAAAAAAATTTTGAACAGACATTGAAGCTTTATAAAAGTGATTCACAGATGTGTTTTAACGACCAGAAAAAAAACAAGCAGTGTACAACTACAATCTCAACTCTCAAGAACAGTATATGATATGAAAAAAACAGAGTAAAAAACAGAGGATCTGAATCTCAATCACAGTACATATGATATGAAAGAAAAGAACAGAACCAAAAAAAAACCACAGAGGAACTGATGACTCAGTAGTCATCTCCCTTGGACACAACTTCCTTGCAGGTCGGTCGGAGTAAGATTGTGTGCTCATACTGAGATACATAGCTTCCCTTCACATCACATAGAGGTGGATACGGCTGAAAATAAAAAACAAGAGACGAATTTTTTTAGTTCTTTTTTGTTCTACTCGGGATCATTTAGAATTGGTGTGAGAGGAGTTTACCTGAACAATGCCAGCATCGCACAGGTTCTTTAAAGCCATCAAGTATTTGGTTTCACCAATGCGGTCCAAGTACCTTCTGCAGAAGGCTAAAGTCGAGAAGTTGTTGTTGATGGTGGCGAGAAGTTGTTTTGCCCTAGGCAACCTCAAGGGGACATGGCCAGCGTCGAAGTTCTTCATGTAGTGGCTACATTCCAAGTCTTCTCTCACAAATCCTTTCCCTGCAATAGATCACAATACAAAGGATCGATCATTGGTTGACTTTTTTGATCTTTTAATAGCTCATGAGCTGAGTTTTCTTTACCAGTTGATCCGAATGTTTCAATGGCATAAAATTCTCCCTCTTCCATCTTTGTCTGCTCGCCTCCTTTGACAATTGGAACGGATTTACCAGCATGTATCTGATACGGTCCGATGCTATGCCCATTCAAGTTTCGGATACTTTTAACTGTCATAAAAGGACAACAGAACAGGTTAAACTGGTACTGATAACATTAGACATTAGATTTGACATTAGAGCAGTACCTGGGAAGACCTTTCCATTGATTTCAACTTCATACGACTCCATAACCTCCTGAATGGCAGCACCAATATCGCAGAGACGAACATCGATACCAGCTTCCTGAAAAGGCCAAAAAAACACACAAAAGAGGTTAAGAAATCAATTCACACTGAGCTTGTACGCTAAAGACTAAGTTGGATTACCACAGCAGCAAAAGTACTAATATGAAGAGAAATATAAAAGAGGATGAAGACAACAGAATCAAACAAGCCGAGTAGAACAATACTAATACTAGTTGCACATTTGCAAAAGAACAATAAGTACCTTGATACCGGTGTAAGTAGCTTCACGGGAGGCTGCTAAGAGAGGATCATACATAGGATTGAACGCAACTGTAAATGCACAGTCAACAATGTGTCCTGCAAAACAAAAGAGAGAGATATTAATTGCTATCTGACATTTGTAAAAGAGCGAAATTTGCAAGTCATACCATCAATATGTGTTCCAAAATCAAGTTTCATAACATCATCGTATTGAAGCACAGTCTTGTCTCCAGAGTTTGGTGTCCAATGAGCAGCAACCCTGCAAGTTAAAATGCCATTAGAGAAACAAGACTACTAAAGAAGAATAGAAAGAGAAGAATTGAAAGCACAAGTAAGAACCAACCAATTCAAAGAGCATCCTGTAGGGAAAGCAATACCAGCTTTCAGACCATTCTCTGATATAAGCTTACGAACAGTATCCTCAAGTGTCTCACATATATCAGTCATCAACATTCCAGGCTTCACTACGCTTCTTACATATTTTCTAACCTGAAAAATTAGCAAATAAAAATATATAAAAGTGGCAGAAAAAAAAGAGCGCAATCAATCAATGGTGATTTAATCTGAAATAAAAGTGAACCTGGCGATGAACTTCAGCAGCCTGGCGTACAGAGTTGTATATTGGCTTCTGCAAACGCTCCAAGTCTCTCTTCTCTTCAGATGTTGTTCTCCACAAATTGCTACATTACACAGATCAAGATCCATAATCTCAAAAGGTCAGTACAGAGAGTGTGATAAAAGGTAACAAACAAAGAGCCTTTGAGTCTTTGACATGAAAAAAAATACTGAAAATCCAATAGAGCTCAACAGAATAAAAGACATAACTTGTATGAAGTAAATACACAAGCCTATTATTGCATACTATAAAGCTGTCCAAATAGAGTAGTTGTATGAAAATTTAACTTACTCATCCTTGTACTGTTGGATTTCACCTTCAGGAAAATCCCCAGATGGGAAAAGCTTAACGACAGGGATTGTAGGTGGATCAGTCTGCTGAGGCTTCTTCCTGCAAACAACATAAGCAAACTATCATTAAAGTAGCACATCAAAAGTAAAGACGAACAAAAAAAAAAAAACATTACTTACTTGCTTTTATTCTTCTTTTTCTTCTTCTTAGTCGTTGAAGTCTCAGCTTAAACAAGAAGTAACATTGTGTTAATCAACCATACACAACAATGGATCAATCTAAGAACATCAAACGACAAGACCATACTTCAAGTCTTATAAAGCTAATCTAAACATTCAAAAACGACAACTTTCCACAATTTACATAATCAGTAACACAGAGAGAGATATCAAAAGGATCCTTTTTTGGGTGAATGAATTAGAGACGCATAAGCTCAAAACTAGTTTGATCAATCAGAACACTAAGAATAAGCATAAAGTATACACCTTTGCTTCCTTCTTCTTCTTCGTCGTTCTCCTCTTTTGCATCCTCTGTAATCTCGAGCTTCTTCGAAAGCTCAGACTCCAATGATTGTTCCTCTTTTCCTTTGGAAGAGCCGCCGTTCTCCACCACCACGGGAGCTGCAACAACTTCAGGGGTTTCGCTCGCCATCTCAATCGATTCTTAATGCACACAAAGAAAATAAGGAGACAAGTCTTTGTCTTTTACCCTATAGCTCTCTCTCTCTCTCTCTCTCTTACACACCTCCGACGATACTTTTTTCTGTCTTTGCCTTTGTGGAAACCCTCAGAGCTTTCTGCGAGTTATGATGTCAACTCACACAGTTCCCGTTCCTTATTGGGCCCTTCACGACATTTGTTAATGGGTCTGGGTTTGGCTTTATATGCTACTTAATTATTCACATTATAAAACTCTGAAACAGAGTCCATGTTTTGTCCAATGCTATTGTTATCTTACTATATGTTAAAGACTCAGTCAAAGGTTAGTAGATTAGTTTAGGTTTGGGTTCAATATTGTTTTGCATAAAAATCTATTATATTAAAACAGAAGTCATGAATTCTCATTCATGTGTGATATTTTAAAAAATAGACCATTAACTAGAAATCAGGGATGGTTAACATACACATATCGTAACACTTAATAAGTGATATATTACATATGGTGTCATATTGGAACTGTTTATTGTCATATTGGAAAAAGATTGTCATGTTACACTTCACATGAATTATTATTGGATTTCAATTTAAACTGGATAACAATAATTATTCTATTTAAATCGGATATCCTCTAATTAATCACATTAATCTATTATATTAAAACAGAAGTTATCATTTTTTTATGTGTGATATTTTTAAATGGATCATCATCTAGAAAATTTATCAAATTTTACATAACTTAACGATCATATCTTTTAACATCTTTATCTTTATTTAAAATAAAAATAAATATTGTTTAAGAAAATTTTAGGAAAATCTTTTCAAAATCACTTAAAAACTTACTTCCGAAAATTATTTAATTTAAAATTAAATTATCACAAAATATAATTAGATTTTAAAATTATTATTTTTATTTTATGAACAATATTAAATATTATAATGATTATAACAATTTAAATTGATTAGTTTAAAAAATCATTTAACAAAGATCTTTAAAATATTTTGTTAGAAAAAAATTCATTTCTATTTCAAATAAAACAATCTAATCCAACTACAATATATAACAGTTTTCTCTTTTAAAAAATATTTTTTTTATAATTTCTAAAAAAATTGTTATTTTAAAGGTATCTCAAAATATTTTTTCTCTGTTATGCAGATACAATTTAATTTAAATTCTATATACATTTCAAATTAGAAATAAAACCAAATTATTTAAAATGATACTGTTACCTAATATTCTCAAAAGAAATTTACAAAATTTATAAAATTTATTGTAATAACATTCTAAGTCATAAAATATAGGCCTTTATATTTATATAATACATATAAATTACAATAATTTAGTGATATTTTTTATATGAACTAAAATGTTATAATATATAAAAAAAACCGGATCTAGTAAGTTTCTAGTAAGTTGTTGTTTTTAACTCCCAATTCATTTTTGAAGTACAAACGTCTGGAGCATTTGGTATCAGAATAAGCAAGATTGAAACCTTCTTCTACATATGTACGCAATTCAATCATCATCCTTTGATTTTAGTACCGTATTGCCTTTTTCTTGTTTTAACGTTGTGCATAATGATGAATGTTCAATGGGGAGTCAACATATCCAGAACAAAAGGAAGAGTCACGTCAATGTAGAAGATTTAGTTGCAGCCATAAAAATATTGAGTTTGTGCATAGGAAAGCCGATGAGAAAAAGTACGTATGTTAGATCGATAGAGAGCTTGGTGTCAGACTCAGAACTAGTAGAGAACGATCATTGACATAAGATTTCTTAAAACGCAAGCTTCACATGTACATAACTTTTTTCTTCTAGATATATGCGCAGTTTCTCTCCATCCTCTGCTTTTACTAAATCTTGCTTAAGCGTCAAGAAAGGTTCATATTCACAGAATCAAACACAAGAAAGCCATGTTCAATCTAAAGCATCGAAAACACACACACACACACCAAACAAAGATTCGAAAAGAAAGACTAGCTAGGGTTTAGATTAACCCGCTCATTCATCAATCAAAAGCCCACGCGTTCTCCTTGAGAACCTCTGCTTCTTCCTCTGCTGTGTAGTCACTCACGATGCCGAGCTTTGCGCGAATCTCCTCATGGTCTTTGCATGCTGTGATCTCATCAGCGACTCTCTGGCACATGAGATCAAATAGACCTTCGATGTTTAGGTAGTTCGCAGCAATGGGTCTTTGATTGAAGAAAGAGTAGTCTGATTCAATGTCACAAGTAAGCCAACCTCTGTACAATGCTTGGTGGTATTGGCTTACATATATATATATATATATATATATATATATATATTCAACTAAGAGATTGAAAATAAAGACTTTAGCTGAAGCACTTGTTGTAGCTTCTAAGGTTATGGAAAGCATCAAACAAAATGTTAGAAACTATATGTCAAAGATTCTTCAAGTACAAGAGATGGAGCATTTGGTATCAGAATTAGCAAGAGTGAGTGAGTGAGTAGAAGGGAAGGATCATTGACACAAGACTTTTTGGACTGGAGCATGCTTCTAATGTATAAAACCTTCTACTGCATATGTACACATTATAATCACCATACTTTGTTTGTTTTACTAGAGTTTTGAAATGCGTCTTTCTTTGTCTTTTACGTTCTGCAGATTGAAGAATGTGCTTATTTGAGGAGTCAAATTATCCAACAACTCTAGTCCTATTGGTAGAGATTGAGTTGCATCAATACAAGTTTTGAATTTGTGCATAGGAAAGTCAATGAATGAAAGTACTTTAAATCCATAGAGAGCTTGATTGGTGTCAGACTCAGAACTAGTAGAGAACGATCACTGAAAGAAGATTTCTTAAAAACTCAAGGCTTCTTCACATGTACAAAACTTCTTCCAGATACATGCAGTTTATCATCATCCTCTGCTTTTACAATGCTGAACGCTGCGCGAATCTCTTTCTCGTCTTTGCATGCTGTGATCACGTCAGCAACTCTCTGGCAAGTGAGATCAAAAAGACCATCCAAGTGCAAGATCGATCCATGAACTATGTATGCTTCTTCTAGATTATATAAATGCTGTGTAACATTAAACTCATATATTGATTTATAAGAGCTGGATGTTCCTAGATTGAGGGATTATATCATCTTCTTCCTTTTATATGCAGTCTTATTTCACTGATTCTCGACATTTTTTTGCATGTAAATTTTTGGAATCATACCAACAGAAAACTCTCAGCTACTTTTACATTTATAGTGCTGACATGTAAACTTGAATACGCAGACAATGCATAGTCAGTGTAGTCTAGAGAGACAAGACTTGGGGGCGTCAAATGACATAAGAGACCGATGATCAATTCCATCATCATAATCATTGAAAACTGTTAGCTTCTTGATACTCTAACTTGATATTCTGTAAGGGTACAAATCATTCTGGTGAACAACAGTTAACTCCTCGAGCATTGGACAACCAGGAAGAAGCACATCACAAAGATCTTGGTCGTGTCAAACAAGATGGCATCAATGAAGAGACTCTTTAAGCGCTGGATGATACACACCAGGAGGAAGCTTTCAAATACCAGTATATCCGTGTGTGTTTTTCAGGGTGATTGCTCAATGTGTTGAAGATTGACTAGTTTTACCAGTGTTCAAGAATCTGGTTAGCTTATCTTTAGGGACTTACAACAAAAGAGGCTGGAAACTGCTGCTGTATCTGCGTAAGCAGTCTCCAAATCCTGAAACACTAATCATCCAGGTATGTTTTTCAATAGGCAAAAACAGTCATTGATCCTATACTTGCATCTTTATTGATTGATGCTTTTCCAGGGTCTGGATGGTTGCGCAGGCTATGTTACCACTTACCACTCGTCCCCTCCAAGTGAAGGTGGAGTAACTGGTAAAGCGTCGAAGCACTTAGAAGAGTTTTCTTGGATGATGCCATAAGATCATAAACCAATAGATGATGCTTACAATTATTGGAGTTTCAGTTTCATCCAAGTGCAAGATCCACATGTATTATGCTTCTTCTAGCTTATACAAATGCTGTGTAACATTAAACTCATATATTGATTTATACGCATATTATTCAAGATTGATCAGTTGTGAAGACAGCCATAATTGCATATAAGAGCTGGATGTTCCTAGATTGAAGGATTATATCATATTCTTCCTTATTTATGCTGTCTTCTTTCACTGATTTAATTAAGACATTTTTGGCATGTAAATTTTGGAATCATACCAAAAGAAAATTCTCAACCATATATATGTCTTAAGTAAAAATTCCATGTGTTTATCCATTTTAAGAAAAAATGTTCTCAAAATAGTAAAAATAAAGACTTGTATTGTAACGACCCAATTCCGGCTACAGAGTTTGTTAGCACGCCAAACGTCCTGCACACACTCACAGGTCCATATTTTTCTATAAATACCCCCCTCTCACATTGTTTTTGTCACCAAGTTCATCAAAGAGAAAAAAAAAGATAAAAAGAGAAAAGAGTTGATGGGAGAATTGGAGGATGTTTTGTAGTGACTAAGCCACCACCAGAGTTCGCCGGAGTCGCCTCATGCAGTGATCACTTCCAGCTTGTCACCACCGATCGCAGCCCTAGGTAACGCCGGAAACCGCCTTGATCTTTAAGTTTCATTTCGGCCGTTTTAGTAAAACACCCATAACTTCCTAACCACTGAGTATCATCGTGTTCCTCTCGACGAGACGAATCCATAGCCACCGAAATCGTCGAAATCGGAGCTCAGACGAAGCCGTACGAGCCTCCAGAAGATCAGCCTTCGCTCGCGCGTGAAACAGACGCTCCGCCGTCTCTTCGCCGGAGCCGCCGCGCCAGGCCGCCGTCAGTTTGCCGCCGGGAATCCGCCGCCGCGTCGCCACCGCACCGCCGCCGTTGCCGGTGACGTTTCCGGTAAGCCACCGTCCCTCCGCCGTCGCCGCCGGTGACCTCCCCCGGTGACTCGCCGGTAACTCGGCTACTCGGCCGAGTCGACTCGGTGAGTCAACTCGGTGACTCGGTCAACCGGTTGGTTTGACTGGTTTAAATTAATTGCAAATCGGTTAGGGTAAACCATTCGGTTAAAATTAATTTGATTTTGGTTAGGATAAACCGGTCGATTTAATTAATTAATTAATTTAATTTTGGTTAAGGCTAAACGGGGCGGTCCAATTGAATCAATTTAGGATAGAGTAAACCGGGCGATTAGACTTAATTGATTTATGGTCAAGGTTTGACCAGGTTGACTTTTGACCAGCGGGTTGACTTTTCCGTAGACTTTGACCAGACCCGTTTTCACCCGTTCGAATGGCGTTCTGACCCGAAATTTCGCCTTAATTTTAGATTTGGAGTCTATTTGAGCATCTGAAGTTCATAGATACCACTTCTCTACATTTGCTAAGGTGAGGGCTCTTTCCGAACTTCTCGTACCCGACTTAGGATTTCGAATAAATATAATTTATTTTTAATATGTTCTGTCTGCGTGAAATCGAATCTGTCATTGCTTGTTTAGTTTAGGTTGATTGCTTAAACCGGAACTAGGGTGTTAGATGGTTCAACGTTGATTGCCTCACTTAATGCATTTTCTTAGTTAGAACTTTTTATGACGGATACTGGGACGTAATTCTGTATGCCGGACTGTGTGGCGGTTACGGCCAGCTATAGTCGACCGGCTGGCCCGTAACCTGGAAGTGTCGATAAAACGTCTAAGGGCGGTGTCCGAGCACTATCTCGAGTGGAGTATATTTTTTTTTTGTTTGCCCTTTAGGGGGGCGGCGAGTGCGCGGCTCGCTAGGACCATTGTTTGATGTTTGGGTACTTTAGATACCGTGATTGTACGTATTAGGATTAAATTATTTTTATCCGTAATGCTATGTCTATGTCTATGTCCATGAATTTCGGGATTAGCCTCCCATACTTCACTGAGCGACTCCCCTGTTGCTCACCCCTCCTTCTTTCCCCTTTCAGGTGAGACCGCCGAGCAGGAGTGATTATATTGGACGGATGCTTTTGAGTGCTATTGGGCTTTTGGGCTTTTATCACTTCTATCGTTATCTACTTTTAGGCCTTCGGGCTTTTATCTATCGTTTATGTTATTTCGTATTTTCGGACTTACGGATTTATGTCGTTATCTATGTTTTCCATGTTATCGTTATTTACGGATTTGACCTTATGGTATTGTGATGACGTGGATGTTGACTTTGGAATATTATTATGGAGATTATTATTATTATTATGATATTTTATTATTATCGGATTTTCGAGAGTGACGGATGTCACATGTATTTTATTAGTAGCATGTCAAATATGGGTGTGTTAGTTTCGCTTTATGTTTTGTTTGATTCGCATCAATTGTGACAGTTCAGTAATTGTATAATAAGTATATGATACAAAAAAACCACATTTTACCAATGAACTAACAATAGATACAAAACTTAAAAGGCAAAAACAATGAAACACTGAACAAAACTTAAACCGCATATCAACTCTAATTCGGGTTCAGTTGTTTGAGAGAATCAAATTCCAGAAAGAAGGAAAAGAATCAACCGATCGGTTTGGGTTGGTTCAGTAAACTGAATATTAAAAGAAAGGCAAAAACGAAGAAACACTGAACAAAACTTAAACCGCATATCAGTTCTAATTCGGGTTCAGTTGTTTGAGAGAATCAAATTCCAAAAAGAAGGAAAAAAAATTAACCGATCGGTTTGGATTGGTTCAGTGAACCGAACATTATAAGAAAGGCAACCCTTCCCTTTGCTAACCAAAGGTCTAAACCCTAATATTTCGCTCCACTCTCTCCGTGGTTCGTCTCGTTCCTCTCAAATCGTCCTTGTCGTGCTCTCTCTCTCTCTCTCTCTCTCTCTCTCGTTTCTATTTTAGGTTGCTCTCCCTCTGTTGTTCGATTTGTGTTGTGTTTACCCTATCTGCTCTGACTGAGATCTATTTCTTTTGTGTTTCCCCTCTAGGGTTTGAGTGAGATCTCTCATCTTACTCCGTGATTGTGGTTCTACGGTCGTTCCCCCTCTCTCTCTCTCATAGGTATAAATCTATGTTGATCCCTCTGTTGTTCGATTTGTGTTGTGTTTCCCCTATAGGCTTTGACTGAGATCTATTTCTTTTGTGTTTTCTCTAAGCTTTGTGTTTCTTTTGAGCCAGATTTGTTAAACCGTAGAATGTCTGTTGTGGTATCTCTGTTGTTTCATGTGTTGGCAATATATATATATATATATATATATATATATATATATATATATATATATATATATAATACATAGGTTTGAGATAAACGAGGGATCTTATCCGTATCTTAACTTATAGTTATCATCTAATTGTTTGGACTATTTTTACTAATATTTAAAACGTGGACACTAACATGCGTTTTCTTTTTTCTTCTTCAGAACATCATGCAGACTCTAGCGCCCATTCGACCTGACGAGCAGTGTCAGTATTGGAGCTGCAACAGAACGGTTAGACCGTTTTGTTCGCAAGACCACGAGACTCTGTCTCAAGAGGGCGAGCAGTCTCCAGCCGCTGTGGTCGTGGTCGATGGCTTGAATGAGACGTATGCTAAGTGGGCTTCTCTTAAATGTGTGCATGGAAAGCGTCTGGATCCAGATACACACTACGGGTTTCCTCTGCTTCCTCTGGCTGTGTTTACAACTCCTCCTTGGTTGCAACCGGGAGTCTTCGACTTCAACCTGCGTCCCAATGAAGCAGTGAGGGAGTGGGTCTTCACGGCAGCACCCATTCCCAGCTCAAATCTCTATCCTTGCTGGATCCACTACGAGACGCGTGATCAGTTCAACGTCAGAGTGACGAAATTTCACTGGAACCGCGGGGGCCCTGTTAAGCTCACAGGATTCTTCAGGTTGACTCTCTACTCTGTCCCTATGAACTCTGACCCTGCGCCCCAGCTGGCTGTTTACTGGCTTCACTACAAACCAGTTGTTCCTGGAGAGAGAGGTGCAGAAGTCATCAAAGTCCCAGTAAAAAAGACTTCTCAAAAGAAACAAGAAGGAAAACCCGAGGGTACAAAGTGCACAAAACGTGGCAAGCCATCTCCTCCAAGCCAGTCAGGAACTGCTTCAAATCCATTGCAAGTCTGCAGCCAGGTGATTATTCTTACTCTTAATGGTTCTTTAAATAATTAAATATAGCGCACCTTAACTCAACACTCCTTTACGTATATATGCTACTTCATTGATCTTCCTTTTTTTATCATTGCCTATCTTATCAGGAGTTTATTGAGGCAACCAAGGAGCCTGGCATAACATTTGTTCTAGCTAAATTTGATGGTATCCTTCGTCTTGGATTCCAAGAGATCTCTGTTGGCAATGCCGCTCTTGTTTGGTATGCCTGCAATTTTCTTCTCTTGGTTGGGGTTGAGCTTCTACATTTCTGTAGTTTTTTTTTTAATTTCATGCCATGATGTCTTGTGTTATTACAGGTACAACATGCTCAAGCAAGGCCTCATCAAGGAGCCGGTGCTTTCATTTTGGCTTAACCGTAACGCTGAGGATCCAAATCATTTCAAGGGAGAACATACTTATGTCCCTGTGACCCAAAAGAGTTACTCGCAGGTTTGTTATATATCACTTTCTTGTCTGTTTTGTCATAGACGTCTTCCAGTGGTATAACTCAAGCCTTTTTTGGTGTGTAATAGTTTGACATGGGTGATGTTCTCAATGGCGGTGCACTCACTGGTACGTATAACATTAATACGGCTCGTTCTTTATGATATATATAAATGGTCCTAACCAATTATAAAGGTTTTACTATTTATGTTTGCTAGCGACGACGGGATCTAACGTTTTGAGTCATTTTTATACAGGATACTGCGGAAGTGGCTGTTCTGTGATAGCAGATTCTGGAACATCTTTGCTTGCGGGTCCAACAGTAAGCACGAATCCGAACTGGTTCTAGTGGTTTCTTAAGAGTAGTATTGGTAGTAGTAATACTCTCTTATATTTTTGGTTTTCTTTGTGTAGACTGTAATCACCATGATAAACCATGCTATTGGAGCAGCTGGATTTGTTAGCCAACAGTGCAAGACTATTGTGGATCAGCACGGACAGACCATTTTGGAACTCCTTTTGTCTGAGGTAAGTATGCTTATCAGACTAGCTAAGAATCTCTGTGACAAATCATATGTTGTCTATGCCGCTCTTGTTATGTTAATGAAGTTGACTTACAGTACACCGTTTGGTTTGCAGACCCAGCGGAAGAAAATCTACTCGCAGATTGGTCTGTGCACTTTCGATGGTAAACGTGGTGTCAGGTAAATTTCCAGTGGTTTCATTCATGTTATAGCGAAGCTTTATCTTATATTATTGCAATTAAGTCCATGTTAGTCTTCATCTTGGTTTTCTTTTCTGCTTGATATGCTGTCTATTGACTATGCTTCTTCTTTTATTGTTTAGCATGGCCATTGAGTCAGTGGTTGACAAGGAAAACGCCAAATCGTCCAATGGTGTTGGAGATGCCTCGTGTTCTGCATGTGAGATGGCAGTTGTTTGGACACAGAGTCAGTTGAGGCAGAACATGACTCAGGAACGCATATTGGACTCCTACATTAACGATGTAAACAACAAGCTTTTATTACAGCAATTTTGATAAAATCTGTTAAACCATTCTTGTTTACATTATTGTTGTTGGTTTCCTGGACAGCTATGCGAGCGTCTTCCCAGCCAATTGGGAGAGTCTGCAGTGGACTGTGCACAACTCACAATTGGAGGCAAAGTCTTTGATCTTGCTCCAGAGGAGGTAAGATTGAGAACATGATTTTTATCTCCTAGTGGTCACTTGAATATGACCTCTTATCTAATCTCTTCGCACTGGTATGGTGTGAGCAGTATGTTCTGAAGGTTGGTGAGGGCCCTGCGGCACAGTGCATGTTACGTACGAGGAAAGGTACCCACCGAGAAGAGGCCGAAAGGAGGGGGAAAGACTTGAAGGAAGACTAAGTCCAAGTCCATGAAGGAGAATAAAGGAGACTACTTGGCGGGCAAGGAGTCTTAGTAGGAGTAGTAGCTATCGTGTCAATAAGACAAAGGAGACTGCCGCACGTGGGGTGTTGGATCAGTAGCCTTTGTATGACGAGAAGGAATATCTCCTTTATAAGTCACGTCGTTAGTGTGTCTAGGAAAGTTATCAAGTTATTGGTTATCATCATGTTCATGTTAGAGAGAGAGTTGAGGCTTTTCTTTCTATTGTAGCCGTTCTTGAGTGATCAATACAGTCTGAGTTTTCTTGTAACGCTTTCTTACATATCTCGAGTAGCAAATCGTAACAGTGCATCAGTGACTTTTGGTCAAATACCACACCGTGTTTGACTTGGGAAATGAGCAGGTCGGGTTTGCAGAGGCAGTGCAAATAGAATAGGAGTTTAATTGTGACATAAAAAAAAGTAGCACATTTATATAAGGTCTACTCGAAATATGAGATATCTTCTGGAACAACTCCAGCAAGGGCAAAAAGATCCCTATGGGTTTGAACAAATGTGGCATGATCGACCACAATATCTTCATGGAACTCCACTCGCACTTTTGGGATGCATTCAGTTCCTGCAAGGAAACTCTTAAAGTTAAGAAGCTCTTTAGCAGTTCCTCTGTAACCAAGAACATCCAACACCTTCACTTGGAACAGGCCAAAGGTGACATCGCCTGTGTAACTATCCAGACCCTGGGGAAAAAAGATGCTTGCAACTGAGTAAGAAAAAGTTCCCAGGGGGAGGGAGGGGGTTCAACCAAACGGAGTCAAAACAGCTAAAGAATCCAATTTCAAAATTTTAGAACTCTCAATGGCTAAATTTTCTACTGTAATTATGGCTTTTTTTTCAGAACCAGAACCTATCCAAAAATATATGACCCGAGACTAAATCGAAAATTTACAAGTACCTATTAAGTCTGTAATTCTTCTACCGAAAGAACGAAATCGAAAAAATCGGCTTAATAAAATTCAGATTTGAAAATAACCGATACGATAAAAATCGATTCATATTCAACTTAAAAATATATATATACAAAACTATGGTCTTTTGTATTCTATTTTATATACTTTATTTTGTGATTTAGTTAAAATGTCTTTTATTGTTAACAACTTTTGCTATTATTTTGTAATATGAATGTTTTAATTTAGAGTTTAAAAATGTTTTATTTTAATTATTAGTAGTATATTTTATTGTAATTATTAGTAGTTTAAATTTTATTGTAAAATTTAACAGTGTTTGGATATTTCATGTCTTTTCCAGATATTAAATATCTTAATCAAATCCAGATCTGAAAATTATAAGTATTTTTATAAATGTTTTTATTGTAGATCATAACCGACTCGAATCCGAAAGTTAAGTCCGAACCGAAAAATTTACGAGTATGATCCAAAGGATTCCGAATCGGAACCAAAATGCCCTGGCCTAATTGTAGGAAAAGGATTCATGTAATGGTTATACACTAGTAACACTACTATACATTCTTTGTGCTATGAGTTGCATAGAACCGTCAAAACTCTTGAGATTCGTTTTGCGCGTCGTGCTTATTCCTTCACGAACTTTGTAGCAGTGCGTATTCCACACTGAACTAAACAATTTTTTTAAAATACTATATGAACTTTATGCGTCGTGTCTATTCCTTCACGAACTTTATAGTAGTGCGTATTTCACATTGAACTAAACAAAAATAAAAAAATACTGCATAGACTCTCAAAATAGTGCTTATTTCAATATTGAGCGTTAAATGTGTTAGTTATCCGTTAATTTGTCAAAACAACGTCATTTTGAATAAATTTTGTGAAATTAAAAATCAAAATAAAATATAGACTCTTAAAATTGTGCTTATATATATTGACTGTCAAATGTAATAGTCATTCTTTAATTTACCAAAAACCTCTCAAAATTGTACTTATATATTGACTGTCAAAGGTGTTAGTCATGTTTTAATTTATCAAAAGATTTTATTTTGGATAAATTCTATGAAATTATCCGTAAATTTGTAATTTTTTATTTTTTATAAAATCTATCAAAAATGACGTTATTTTGATAAATTAACGTATGACTAACATTTTTGATTTCCTAAACAGAAAAATACTAACACTTTTGACGGTTAATGTACATATATATATGACTACACCTTTGATTTGCTGACAAAAAAAAAGACGAACACCTTTGATGCTCAAAATCGTGATTATATATATATATATATATATATATATATATATATTGACTGTCAAAGATGTTAGTCTTTCTTTGTGAGTAAGTGAAATGTGTTAGTCAAGTCATACATTAATTTATTAAAACAACGTCATTTTGGATAATTTTTTTGTAAAATGAAAAAATTAAAAAAACGACGGACAATTTCATAGAATTTATCCAAAATAGTCTTTTGATAAAATCAATGATGACTATTACTTTTGACAGTCAATATATATAAGCACAATTTTGAGAGTGTATTTTATTTTTAATTTTTAATTTTTAATTTCATAAATTTATACAAAATGACGTTGTTTTGATACATTAACGGATGACTAACACATTTAACACTCAATATTGAAATAAGCACGATTTTGAGAGTATGTAGTATTTTTTTATTTTGGTTTTGTTCAATGTGAAATACGCACTACTATAAAGTTCGTGAATGAATAGACACGACGCATAAAGTTCATATAGCATTTTAAAAAATTTGTTTAGTTCAGTGTGAAATACACACTACTACAAAGTTCGTGAAGGAATAGAGTATAAAATTCTGATCGATGATGACAAAAGAGATCAAAACTGACAAAAAGATTGAGAATTGACTTGTCTTATACGCGGATGCTTAACCGCTTTAAAGTGTGTGTAGCTAGAATGTATACTATTAGTTCCAGTCAATTAGATTCTACATTTTAAATCTAAAATATGCAGATTTTAGGAACATTTGAAAATTAATTTGTTTTTCTTTTCTTTTGAGGATTTAGTAAACAAAAATACGTGTGGGTTAGTTCAGTCTCCCTCCACAATCACAAGATTCTTCTTCCCTACTTTTTATTTTGTAGCAATGGACATAACCAATCAAGATACAAATACATACACAAAATTAAAATAACACCTCACAACTCCAATCCATACTCACAACTATCAAACGTACAATAATACACAAAATTATGCCAAAACTCAATACAAACTACATTTCGCGGGATGTAGCTCAAGGTAAACATACCTGCAATTCAACCATCTTAAATTCCCCAACACATTTGAACAATCACCACTTTTGGTTTCTATTACTAAAGACACCATTCACTGAACATTACTTCTAAGTGCTAACTAAGATCAAAGAGAAGAAAAAAAGTTGGCTCACTTTTTACCAAGAAACTGACCCATCCTAGCTTCCCATCTCCCACATTTGTGTAATGTAACTCCTCGGTACTTGGAGGTTCCCCGTGAGAAACCTGTGCTTTGACGACGGAGTATGTGCACAAACTCTTCCTTGCTCAAGTTGTGAACCTGTTGAGAGGGGTAAAACACTCAATAACATCCCCATGAAAGAGAAAGATCACACCACATGACACAAACATATTTTAACCAAACCTGTTTCATATCTTCCTCGTAATCGCCGAGGGTGAAGTTGATATCAGCATTCGACTCCTCTAAATTTGATAGCAGCTCGATCATAAGCCCTACATATATATTAAAGGAAATAAGATCATTCATCTACACAAAAATGCTGAAGAATGATCTAAAACCTTTACCTAGCTGCGGCATGAGCAGTGTCAAAAGATGTTGTGATCTATCCATAAGATGGATAAAGCAGTGTGAAAAGTTTAACGTTACATAAAAAAGTAGCTCCATACAAAGAGACAGGAAGCAAATAAAATAGTTTAGAGTTACATAAAAAAAAGGTAGCTCCGAGAAATGCGGTAAGCAAATAATAATAATAAAAGTTTTAATGTTACACAAAAAAAAAGTAGCACATTTATATAAGGTCTACTCGAAATATGAGATATCTTCTGGAACAACTCCAGCAAGGGCAAAAAGATCCCTATGGGTTTGAACAAATGTGGCATGATCGACCACAATATCTTCATGGAACTCCACTCGCACTTTTGGGATGCATTCAGTTCCTGCAAGGAAACTCTTCAAGTTAAGAAGCTCTTTAGCAGTTCCTCTGTAACCAAGAACATCCAACACCTTCACTTGGAACAGGCCAAAGGTGACATCGCCTGTGTAACTATCCAGACCCTGGGGAAAAAAGATGCTTGCAACTGAGTAAGAAAAAGTTCCCAGGGGGGGAGGGAGGGAAAAAAAAAAAACATTACCTGGATGATAAGATTTGCAAGCTTTGGAGACTGCTTAATCAGATACGGCAGCAGCTTCCAGCCTCGTTTGTTGTTACTCCCAAAAGATAACTTAACAATATTCTTGAACACGGGTAAAACTAGTCCATGTTTAACACACCGAGAAATCACCTGAAACACAAAACACATATATGCTTTCACGAACTGTCCAAGCTCTTTCTCAAGTAAAAAAAAAAAAAGACTTACATCAGCAGAACCGGGTGAGAGGTGGAGAGTCTCCACGTTGCTTATCCCTACAAGGAGACCCGATAAATCGGGCCTCTTGATCTTTTCTTTACAATAAGAAAGGTCCAGCTTAGCTTCGACTAAGGATCCAAAGTTAACAAGAGGGTACGAAGACAAGGCAAAGTCAGTGTAGTCGAGAGAGACAAGACTTGGGGCGTCATATGACATAGCAGGCCCATGATCAATCCCCTCATCATAATCATTGAAAGCTGTTAGCTTCTTGATGCTCTGACTCGATATCCTGTAAGGGTTAAAATAAGCCGTGTGATTAAAAGTTAACTCCTCAAGCACTGGACAACCAGGGAGAAGCACATCACAGAGATCTTGGTCGTCAAACACGATGGTATCGAGGAAGAGAGTCTTAAGCGCTGGAAGATAGACATCAGGAGGAAGCTTTCCAATATTAGTATCTGTTCCCAGAAACAGCTTAACCAGTGTCTTGCTCCGGAAGAGGTGATAAGGAAGATAGCAGTTCCCGTGAACCTCATCGGTACGTATAAGGCCTCGAAAATAGGGCTTCAAAGTAAAGTCCACTTCCAAAACACCACGCTCAACGACATTGGATATCCAGCGACGCACATTAACCACATCGCTGTTGTTGGTAACATGATATGATAGAGAGAACTTATTGATAGGAGAACCGCATTGCAAAGCGAGTGTTCTATCCACAAAGTTTCTGAAGCTCTCCTTGATTTCTGAAGCGAGTGCAATGGGGTCCCCGTATTGAGAAATTTTACCCTCTGGCGGCGGTTGCAGCAAGACAGAATCGTCCAGATCAAGATTGTGAACCAGTGCAAACAGATACCTCCACCTTTTCGAGAGAAGAGAGGTTGAAGCAGCAAGTTTGGTCGGAAGTAAGGACAGGATCTCTCCCAGTATTTCTTGAGGGAGACAGCTGATTGCATCTCTCGAGCCAATGTCTAGCTTGTTTGAGTCCATGCAGACAGATTCAATATCTTCCTTCAAAGCGCCTGAAAGATGAAGTAACTGATTTGAGCATTTAAACAAAAGTTTCAGACAGAACAAAAAATAACATAGCAAAAGCTACAAGCTTTGTCCCTTGTTTGAATTTGAATTTTTTTTTTTTTTTTTTAATGGAAGATGGGCAATCTCTGACTACAAGTGGTAAAACTACAACACAGTTTCATCAAAACCAATTATCTCAAAAATAATGACACTTTCTGGTAGAACAGACTAACAATAACCGTCCATATGGAGAAAACAGAGTAAAACTAACCATGCATATGGAGAAAACAGAGCCATAAGGAAAAAACAGAGTAAACAAACCACAACATACATATGGAGGAAACAGAGTAAAACTAACCATACATATGGAGAAAACAGAGCCATAAGGAAAGAACAGAGTAAACAGAGAAGATCCACATCAATGATTTTCCACACACACACACACACAAAAACAAAACAAAAACAAGAAAGAATGAAAAACATACAACTGTAAGATAGAAACTAAAGCTTTAACCTTTTCGATTTGAATTGAAGGTTTTCCCTTTCTCGCATCCGTTACTAAGTCATATGAAACTCAGGCTAAAACTAACCATACACATGGAGAGAACAGAGCCATAAGGTAAGATCAGAATAAACAAACCATACATGCATATGGAGGGAACAGAGAAAACAAACAACCAAACACAGCAGATCCACACAGCTAATGCTTTTTAACCTTTTTGATTTGAATTGAAGGTTTTACCTTTCTCGTATCCCTTACTAGTCATATGAAACTCAGGATAAAAACAGCGGATGATATGAGGGTCTCCGGTTTAGCTTCTTCTTTTTTCTTTTTTTTTTCTTTTAGGGTTTTCCCTTTTCTTAGGTCATCTCATCTGTGCCGGGCCAGATCTACCTGTCAAGATATTGGAAGATGGAGAAGTGAAGATGATAATATTGTATTAATTAATTAAAGGAAGAAATAGTTCTCCTATTTTTTTATTAGAATCTTCTCATATTTTCCCAAAAAAATTTAGAAAATTTTCTCTCTTTCGAAAATCAACAATAAACACAGTTGTACTTTAAACTCAAAAAGTAAATCTCTTGGTCTATTTGTGAAATCTTAACCCTATTAATTGCAATCTAGATTTCAAAATTGTCAGACACACCTTTTACAGTTGTCTCGTTAAATGACACGTGCGGCTTTTGGTTCTCTTGTCAGTTATGGGCTTTTTATTTGGGTCATTGTTTGCCAATTTATTTCTATCACTCTCTCTCAAGTTCTAGACCTTATTATTCATTCACGTACGTATCGTGGATTCACTTTTCTATTATCGAGAAATGATTTACTGTATTTTTTGGGTCCATCCTAGATTGAATTCAACAGAATAAAAGACGGAAGTTGTATGAAGTAAATACACAAGCCTATTGCATACTGTAAAGCTGTCCAAACAAAGAGCCTTGTACTGTTGGATTTCACCTTCAGAAAAATCTCAAGATGGGAAAAGCTTAACGACAGGGATTGTAGGCGGATCAGTCTGCTGAGACTTCTTCCTACAAACATAAGCAAGAGACTGATCATAAAAAAAAACATCCAAATAGCACAATCAAAACAATCAGAAGTAAAGACGGAACCAAAAAAAAATGACATACTTGCTTTTATTCTTCTTCTTCTTCTTAGTCGTTGAAGTTTCAGCTTAAAACAACAACAAAACAAAAAGTAACTTATTAATCAACCACACATACACTCTCGATGCTCAGAATTCAAAATAGACAAGTCTTGGAAAGCTAGTTTTTTAAGTAATCTAAGATTCCAAAACGCCAACTTTCTTCAATCTCGTAATCAGTAACACGGAGAGATATCAAAAGTATCCTCTTTCTTTTCCTTAATGTGTGATTGAACTAGAGAAAGCAAAAAAAGCTCAAAACTAGGTGATCAAACAGAACCGAAAGAATAAATTTTAGTAGATTAGTTTAGGTTTGGGTTCAATACTGTTTTGCAAAAATAAGTTGTTTTTTTTTTTAACTCCCAATACATTTTATAAGTACAAACGTCTGGAGCATTTGGTATCAGAATAAGCAAGAGTGAAACCTTCTTCTTCATATGCAGTATATATGTACGCAATTCAACCACTATCCTCTGATTTTAGTACCGTATTGCCTTTTTTCTTGTTTTAACGTTGTGCATAACGATGAATGTTCAATGAGGAGGAGTCTAACATGTCAGTGAAAAGCAACTTTGGTTCTTTTTGTAGCCATAAAAATATTGAGTTTGTGCATAGGAAAGCCGATGAGAAAAAAGTACGTACGTTAGATCGATAGAGAGCTTGGTGTCAGACTCAGAAGTCAGAAATAGTAGAGAACGATTATTGACATAAGATTTCTTAAAACGCAAGCTTCACATGTACATAACTTTTTTCTTCTAGATATATGCGCAGTTTCTCTCCATCCTCTGCTTTTACTAAATCTTGCTTAAGCGTCAAGAAAGGTTCATATTCACAGAATCAAACACAAGAAAGCTATGTACAATCTAAAGCATCGAAAACACACACACTAAACAAAGATTCGAAAAGAAAGAGTAGCTAGGGTTTAGATTAACCCGCTCATTCGTCAATCAAAAGCCCACGCGTTCTCCTTGAGAACCTCTGCTTCTTCCTCTGCTGTGTAGTCACTCACGATGCCGAGCTTTGCGCGAATCTCCTTATGGTCTTTGCATGCTGCGATCTCATCAGCGACTCTCTGGCACGTGATATCAAATAGACCTTCGATGTTTAGGTAGTTCGCAGCCATGAGGAGATCATAGACCGTGGACAGATCCATTTGCGCGATGAACTCAGCGTCCCACTTATGATGTCAACTCAGACAGCTCCGTTCCTATTGGGCCTTCGCGATATGTTAATGGGCTTGGGCTGGGCTAATGCTACTTAGTTAATTCACACACTAGTCTGATTCAAGCAGAGGTTCTCAAGGAGAACGAGTGGGCTTTCCTCGTTTGGAGCAATGGGTCTTTGATTTAAGAAGACTAGTCTGATTCAATGTCACAAGCAATCCAAGCTTTGTCCAATTCTGTTGTTTAGCCTCTTGTGTTGGAAAACTATATGTGAAAGATTCACAGGTTAGTTAATTAGTTTAGACTTGGGTTCAAGGTTGTTTGTCTATTATAAGTTATAGCTTATAAGTAGTATTCTAGTTGTTTTTAATTCCCATTAAATTTTTCAGGCAAAAGATATGGAGAGTAGGGAACGATCTTTGAGAGAGAGAGATTATGGACTCAGATTCATATGTACAAGTACAACACTTCTTCTAGATATATATACACAGTTTATCATCACCACCCTCTGTTTCTACTCAATCTTGCTTAAGAGTCAAGAAAGGTTCACAATCACAAAAAAAAAAAATCAAAACAAGAAATTAAAGTAATATTCATCTCTTAACGATCATAGAGATCCTATCATAGTTTGTGCCTATTAACACTAATTCACAGAACGAATCAAAGTTTTCTAAATCCCAAATATATTTTGCGTGCAAAATAGATGGAGAGTTTGGTGCATAACTAATTAGCAAGAGGGAGTTAGTTGGGAACGATCATTGACAGAAGATGATAAAACTCAAGATTATCTTTATCCTCTGTTTTTACTCAATCTTGCTTAAGAGTCAAGAAAGGTTCACATTCACAAAACCAAACCAAGAAAGCAATGTTCATCTAATATCGATCTAAAGCTTTTTCTCAAGTAAAAAAAAAGGAACACAGACTTACATCAGCAGAAGCCGGAGAAAGATGCAAGGTTTTGACGTTGCTTATCCCTATAATGAGATCCGTTAGATCCGGCCTCTTTATCTTTTCAGAATAACAAAGGTTCAGCTCAGCTTCGACTAAGGATTCCAAGTTAACGAGTGGGCACGCATACAAGGCAAAGTCAGCGTAGTCGAGGGAGACAAGACTTGGGGCGTCAAATGACATAACAGACCAATGATCAATCCCAATTCACAATCATAGTAAACTGTCAACTTCTTGTTGCTCTGACTTGAAATCCTGTAAGGGTAAAGCTTCTTCTTCTCGTGGCGAACAGTTAACTCATCAAACATTGGACATTCGAACAAGATGGAACCGATGAAGAGGCTCTTAAGCGCTGGAAGAGACACATCAGGAGGAAGTGTTCCAATGTCAGTGACAAGAGTGAACTAAAGCTTCTTCAACCTTTTACCTTCCGTGCATGCGTTACTAGTCATATGAAACTAACGCTGAAGACGAACCTGCGGAGGACGTCAAATAGATGCTGATGGGATGGGAGTCTCCAGTTCAGATTTTAGGGGTTTATCTATGTTGCGTTGTGCTGCATTAATATTATAGATTATTGCCATATTTAGACAAAATATGATGAATCAAAATTACTTATCAAAACCATATGCTCATAGATCTTTTTTTTTTAGATTGAGTGCATTTGTGTTTCTCGTTTCTTTTTGCCCCTGAAACTCTTTGTTTGATTGAGTAAATTATTTATGATTTTTTTCTATGATATATTATGTTTTTATATAATTGGATTACAAAATATCACTGAAACATTCTTTAAATAAATTTATTAACTACATTTTAAAAAAATAAAAATAAAAATAATAATAAATTTATTAACTAAACCAAAAAAATTAACTGAAAAACCTTGCCGAAATTCTATAGAACATACACATTAGCACCAAATGAGTTACTATATAGATCCTAATGAATTGGTACCACTAGCATTATGATCATCATCATAGATATATCTTTACCATCATAATCATATCAACATTTTACTTTTTAAAAGTAATAATAAAATATTAATTAGTAGATATTTTTAATTGGATTTTTTTTTGTTTGGTTCCCAAATTTAAAATAGGAAAAATACTCAATTAGTATTTTACTAATTACTTTTGATATATTTCATTACATCTTCCTAATGAAAATTATCAAGATACATAAATTTTGGTAATTTCTAAAACTCCAAAAACAAAAGTCAAACAAAGAAAAACCCCAAAGCTTGGAAAGGCAAACTAAATCCAATAAACTCTAACATATAACACATTACCATAAGAAATTAGATATCAAGTGAACAGCAAAAAGTATTTTTACAGCTCCCATATTTAACAATCAAGCTTTGCTTTGATTTTTGAAACCCACATCTTCGTCTATTTTTTTTCTTTTTCTTTTATCTTTAGACGTCAATTTTCACACAACAAAACAATAGTACTTTAGAAACTTATTAATAAATCTGTGAATTTTATACTCATTCCGTTTCACTTTAGTTGTCCTTTTAGGTTCGTACACACATATTATAAGAACATTTAATTTTGTATATTTTAAAAATAAAGACATCATTACTCGTACACCTAACCATATTGCAAACAATAGAAAAATAAACTGAAGAAACTTATTATTGCAGTAAAATCATAAAATGACATTTATTTTAAAACAAAAATTTTCCTCTACAACGACAATTAATCTGAAACAGAGAGTAACACACAAAATCACAACAAAAATCTTACAGCTACATCAAAAGAAATGATACATAGCATAGATTCTACATCAAAGAATTAAAATCACAGTTTCAACCAATCAGATCCAAAACAGTAGATGTCGCTAGCTCTATTGATAAAGCTTCATTAAATTTGAAACTTCATTGATTATGTTTTACATATAAGTTAAATTTACAAGATTAATGAGTTTTAGCTTTGTTTTTCTCCAGCTTGGAACCTAATCAAAACCAAGACTAACTCTAAATCTATTGATTTTTGCTCGGTATAAATGAACCAATGCCAAGCAAAATCATTCTCTTCACTGTTGTGTTTCTTGTAAGAATTCATATATGGTTTGTTCGATTCTGTGATCAAATTGGAATAGTTTTGTTTTCTAATTCTAAAGGCATTCCCACAAGTGATTTTAGCAAACATTATATTATCCCTTGTGAACTTCTCATTTAGTTGTTTATATGATTATGAACCGTGAGATGTTATTAGAGGTAAATTAGATTCAAAATCTTAAATCCAAAATCTTTAATATTCCAGGAAAACCAGATTTGAAGTTCTAAATTAAAAATTTCTTAATGTTTTCTATTCACAATCAATTAAAGAATCGTTTAAACATTGAAATACATAATTTTACTAAAGATTTTCCAAACAAATTCATATTAAAAATGATTGAAAGCCTATCTAAAATTCAATAGAACATACACATTGGCATCAAATGAGTTGATATTTTGATCCCAATGAGTAAATATTAATATATTATTATCATCATCATGGTAATTTTACCATCATAACCATATTACACCACTACACTATTATTACTACATTACATTATCCCTTACTAAATAACATCATTGTTACAAATCATTTTTATTCATACATAATCATATCACCTTTCAAATCTAAACAAAGGAGTAATATTCAATAGTATTTAAAATTTGTACACTAAGCATTGCTCATTCATATTTTGTACAAGTTTTGATCACTTATTTTATTTCTTATTACTTTGGCTGTTGAAGTGAAAATATTATTGCTCAAAGTGAATTTCAGAATGTTTTTTATTCGTGTTGTGGTTGGTTATCACGCTAATCTAACACATTTAAGGTCCCCGAAACCATGGAAAACCACACAAAAAAAATCTCTTAATCCAATTATGGGTGCAGATGGATTGCAAATTTTTGGAATGGAATTATATGGAATAACTTATTCCTTTAGATTCCAAAATTTGTTTTACCATTTGAATGGAACAAAAAAAAAATCATTTCAATCATTCCTTGTAGAATGGATGTAATTAAATGGAATGTATTTATAAAACATTCATGATAAAAAAGTTCATGAAAAAGACATTCCCCGTGGACCTCATCAACATCTACGGCGCTTATCCAACCAGGCGTCAAACTAATGTCAACTTCCAAAACCCAATGCTCAACGACATTTGATATCCAAACGGCGCTCATAAACCACATCGCTACTTTAAAAACTTATTAATAAATCTGTGAATTTTATACTCATTCAGTTTCACTTTAGTTGTCCTTTTAGGTTCGTACACACATATTAAAAAAACATTGTTATCTATATATATAAAGAAGAGTTGTTTCTCTCCTGTTGACACGTCACACGCCATGTCACAAATTCGGTCGCTGAGCATCTGACACGTGTCCAGATTAATGAAACGCGGAGTAATGGGTTTTGTCTTTTGGGCTTGGGTCACGCTTAGAAAAAACCCTGGAGTCGGCATACACAGCGCATCTTCGTGTTCTTCACTCTCTTCAAATCGGAGGACTCGACGATTCCGATTCTGTAACGGTATGAGGTGTGATTTATTCGTCTTAAATCGTAAGCACAGTACGAAACCTTCGATTGCCATGCCCGTAGGGGAATAAATATGATACAATCCCTCCGTGAAATTATCAGTTCTCATCGTTCTCATATGTTTGACGATGTTGTTGTTATTACGATTAGGGATGTTCATTGTTGATCGAAGCTTAAAGAAGTTTGTTCATTTTTAATCTCAACACTTTCCTCTGTTATGTTCAGTGTATATCTCTTTTTGCTTCTTTTTAATTCACTCATGTGTGCATAAAAAGACTTTCTCATGTTCACGATTCTTGGTGTTAATACTTGATTTTCTCTTTTGAATTCGACGGACCAAAAGGTGGTGGTGGCGGAATGGTCGGTGTTGGTGGAAGTTCCACGTCCATTAGCCGTATCCATTTGTCCATTTATTGTTTGTGGACAAAGAGTGACCATGTCCATTAGAACCATGTTCATTAAGAACCATATCCACTAAAACCCATATTTTTATGGGCTGCCATAGAGTCCATAATAGACCATATAAGAAAACTTTAGATTTTAATTTATAAGCCTATAATTTATAAGCCTATAATTATATATACAAGTTCATAAAATTAAAATTAATCCATAAATACAACAATTTTGGTTTTGGTAAGAAAACTTGATTTTGCGGTTTTAACGGAAAAATTCGATTTTACGATTTTGGCGGGAAAACCTGATTTTCCGGTTATGGCGGGAAATCCCGATTTTGCAGTTTTGGTAGGAAAACTCGATTTTGCAATTTTGACGGGAAAATCAATTTTGCGGTTTTGGCCGGAAAACCCGATTTTATGGTTTTGGCGGGAAAACCCGATTTTACGGTTTTGGCGGGAAAACCCGATTTTACGGTTTTGGCGGGAAACCCGATTTTTCGGTTTTGGTAAGAAAACTTGATTTTACGGTTTTGGCGATTTTACGGTTTTAGCGGAAAACTCGATTTTCCGATTTTGGCGGGAAAACTAGATTTCCCGGTTTTGGCGGAAAAATCCGATTTCTCTGTTTTGGCGGAAAAACTCGATTTCTCGGTAACCCGATTTTACGGTTTTAGCGGAAAACTCAATTTCTCGATTTTGGCAGAAAAACTCGATTTTTTCCGGTTTTGGCGGAAAATTCGATTTCTCGGTTTTGGCGGAAAAATCCAATTTCTCAATTTTCGCAGAAAACCCCGATTTTACAGTTTGTGCGATTTTACGATTTTGACAGAGAAACTTCGATTTTCCGATTTTGGCGAGAAAACCCGATTTCTCGGTTTTGGTAGAAAAACTCAATTTTTTTTGAAACTCTAGATTTGTTTTGTCCATTGGACAACCCATGTCCATGAAACCCAAAACCCATAAAGACCATTTTTTAAATGGTCATCCATATTTTGTCCATTAATAACCCATGAAAAAATGGGTGTGTCCATATTAAGTCCATTTAAATATGGACGTGGACGACCAATGGACGTCCCGCCCATTTGACACCTATAGGTGGAACTACTTCCTCCTCCGCCGCCGGGTACGCTTCTCCAAACGACGCCGTTGGCTACTACCTCAAGTCCCGCGGCTTCAACAGCCTCTTCTCTCAGATCTGAGTTCCCTTTTTATGACCCTCTTCTTCTTTTTTGAGACCAAGATTTGAATTCTCAAACTTCCATTGTTTTGTTTCTTCGCTTGCTCGCAGTTATCGTTCTCTGTTTCCAATTTACGAGACCGCGACTTGATGTCAAAGGTTTGTTCTACTAAATGGTCATAGCTTTGATTGAAGGATCTTTCTTGAAACCTTATTATGTACTTTTGGTTGGGTGATATGATGTAGAGCGATGAAATGGTTGTTGTGTATACTAAAAAGAAAGAGATGGAACACTTTCTGAACTCTTCTGCAGTGAAGTTGTTTTGAATTCTCTGAATCATAAATGGATAAAGCTCACACTCTCTTATCAGTTCGAGATTTTCCAGACATTGCTGTAAGTTGCTTTTAAAAACATCAACCTTAATATAAATTTTCTCACTTTATGACCATTCCTCTTCTCTATTCGCAGGTTTCGTGTGTATGATATTGACACTCAGTTTTAAAACTCAAGGGATGAGGTATATTCAGATTATCTCATTATGTGTTCTCATGTTCCATTCTCCTACTTATAAAATGTGTTACAAATTCATGATTGGGGGAGTTTCATTTCAGATACTTAAGCTCGATGAGCAGCAGTTCCTCGGCGAAGCAACATGTACATTGTCTGAGGTATCTATCTATTTATTCACTGCTGAACATGTACATTGATAAACTGAACTGTGTCCTTATTATGTTTGAACATATTTTATAATAATAAATATTGTTTGCTCTCCATTTCTCACAGGTGCAACTACAAAATGCTTCTTAACCTTCTCATTGAAGTGACTTTACATGTTATATACAGGCTCATCGATCTCTTATAATTTGCTTGGACCCTCACAAACAGAGGTTCAAAGCTTTATGTATATTCCTAGAATTGTTAGATCTCAACTGCATTATCAGCTGCGAGGGAATGGCAAAACGGTCAAGTAACACTCCCACAAAAACAGAGGATTGTATCTGTGCCACCGGTAAGTTTATATAACGTTACCGTGATGAGATCTGATGCCTCTTGGAAGGAGAACCACAATATTGCAGGTTTGGGATGGGTCATCTACAGAGAATATGGACCGATGAAGTTCTCAGTAGTGGAAGAGCATGTCTCCACGTCTTTGATGGCAGAGAGTATAGCAATGAGAGGAGCACTCGCCAACTGCAAGGAGTTCGCCGTGTCAGATGTGAAGCAGACCCTAAACAGCTTATTGCATCCATCAGGAAGGAATAACCAGTTCCAGAGGTTTATGGAATTGCATCAGATATTGTAGTTTTAGCTTCAGATTTGAGGCCATCTCTTTTGGATGGATCTCCCGTTTGGAAAATTTTGTTGCAGACTGTTTTGCTTGACAAGGCATTATAGTAAATGAAGATGTTAATTCTCTCACCTAAAGCTAGGTATTAACGATGTTTGTTGTTTGTTTTCAAAAAAAAAATTAAGTCATAGCAAAGTTATTATACTCCGCTCCGCAATTTCTAAATCCTAACCATAGATTAATTTGGTTAGCAGTTAATTTAATTATAAATAGTTACTGTAAGTCTAACCACAATTATATATAGAGATATAACCAATGTAAAAAAACTTATACTACGAAAGGAAATAAAGATAATAATATAATCACTAATTATACCTTGAATACTAAACAATAATATTTTTTATAAATAATTCTTAAAGGATAATATGGTTTATTTGATCATTTATAAAAATAGATACATATATCTTTAAATAGTAATGTGGTAAGTAATCAAGTTAAAAATGATAGTTAAATTGTACGTTTTGCATAATTAAAAAAAACAAATTTCACAGAAAATGTGTAACATATATTCAGAAAAAAATTTATATTTGAGAAAAAATTATGTGATTCAGTTGAATCACAACTGAAAATCTGAATAATTTTATTATATCTATTATTATAATAGACCAGTATTGAAAATTTAAAATAATTGCATGATTACAATGAAAATTTTCTTATTAGTTAGATAAAACTATAATATTAAATAATAATAAAAAATGGGGGAATATATAATAAAATATCACTTTCAATTGAGAATAAACGAAATATTATTTTATTTCTTCATTTTTAGTTATGTTTTGCTTCACTCTAACTTCTTCTAATAAATTATTTGATATGAAGTGGTATGTACCTAAAGTAAAAATCTGCTACAGAATAATACTATTTCATTGATATATAAAATGCTATTCTAAAACAATATTTCAAAATATCATGAGAAAATTTTCTAACAAATAATTTTGTTACGAAACAGAGTTCAACAAAACTATAGTAAGTTACGAAACATAACCAATAAAACACTAAAGTTTCACTATATTTCATTGCAGACATAATTATTATCTGAAACAAATATATTCTAAAACATCATTCTCTGTTAAATTAGAAAACATTAGTTATTATTAATGATGTTATTAAAATATATATATAGAATTTTTTAAATTGAGATTTAATTATTTTATCAATTATCTTATATTTTAAATAATTTAGTTTCGAGATATACTAATTTATTATCATGAAAGAAATAATTTGTGTAAAAGTTTTCTAAACTTAAATATTCTTTAAAAAAATTAGTATTACTTATTTAAACTATATATTTTACTATGTCAAATTGAAATATAAATAATAATAATATAAATTATAATAATATAGATCTTATTAAAAATTTTGAATTATTTTTTTGCTAATTTTATATTCTCTAAAAAATAGAAAATAACGACAGTAACGAAGGTCATTGTCATTTTAATTCAAACCAAAAATATTACAACAATATGATCTCAGAATTATTTTTATTATTTTTTCGTCTATGATATCATTTTCAATCTAAAATAATTATATCAAACTTATTGATTAACTCCCGAATACTTATCAAGTCACCAGAAAAATACAATAATATTAAAACAAAATGAATATTATGCATATAGATTATTCCTATAAATTATTTCAAAAAATCACATCCCGCCCGTAGGGCGGGCCGGTCCTAGTCTTACTATATGTTAAAGACTCAGTCAAAGGTTAGTAGATTAGTTTAGGTTTGGGTTCAATATTGTTTTGCATAAAAATAAGTTGTTGTTTTTAACTCCCAATTCATTTTTGAAGTACAAACGTCTGGAGCATTTGGTATCAGAATAAGCAAGATTGAAACCTTCTTCTACATATGTACGCAATTCAATCATCATCCTTTGATTTTAGTACCGTATTGCCTTTTTCTTTGTTTTAGCGTTGTGCATAATGATGAATGTTCAACGGGGAGTCAACATATCCAGAACAAAAGGAAGAGTCACGTCAATGTAGAAGATTTAGTTGCAGCCATAAAAATATTGAGTTTGTGCATAGGAAAGCCGATGAGAAAAAGTACGTACATTAGATCGATAGAGAGCTTGGTGTCAGACTCAGAAGTCAGAAATAGTAGAGAACGATCACTGACATAAGATTTCTTAAAACGCAAGCTTCACATGTACATAACTTTTTTCTTCTAGATATATGCGCAGTTTCTCTTCATCCTCTGCTTTTACTAAATCTTGCTTAAGCGTCAAGAAAGGTTCATATTCACAGAATCAAACACAAGAAAGCTATGTACAATCTAAAGCATTGAAAACACACACACTAAACAAAGATTCGAAAAGAAAGAGTAGCTAGGGTTTAGATTAACCCGCTCATTCGTCAATCAAAAGCCCACGCGTTCTCCTTGAGAACCTCTGCTTCTTCCTCTGCTGTGTAGTCACTCACGATGCCGAGCTTTGCGCGAATCTCCTTATGGTCTTTGCATGCTGCGATCTCATCAGCGACTCTCTGGCACGTGATATCAAATAGACCTTCGATGTTTAGGTAGTTCGCAGCAATGGGTCTAAGATTGAAGAAGAGTAGTCTGATTCAATGTCACAAGTAAGCCAACCTCTGTACAATGCTTGGTGGTATTGGCTTACATATATATATATATATTCAACTAAGAGATTGAAAATAAAGACTTTAGCTGAAGCACTTGTTGTAGCTTCTAAGGTTATGGAAAGCATCAAACAAAATGTTAGAAACTATATGTCAAAGATTCTTCAAGTACAAGAGATGGAGCATTTGGTATCAGAATTAGCAAGAGTGAGTGAGTGACTGAGTGAGTAGAAGGGAAGGATCATTGACACAAGACTTTTTGGACTGGAGCATGCTTCTAATGTATAAAACCTTCTACTGCATGTGTACACATTATAATCACCATACTTTGTTTGTTTTACTAGAGTTGAATGCCTTTTTCTTTGTCTTTTACGTTCTGCAGATTGAAGAATGTGCTTATTTGAGGAGTCAAATTATCCAACAACTCTAGTCCTATTGGTAGAGATTGAGTTGCATCAATACAAGTTTTGAATTTGTGCATAGGAAAGTCAATGAACGAAAGTACTTTAAATCCATAGAGAGCTTGATTGGTGTCAGACTCAGAACTAGTAGAGAACGATCACTGAAAGAAGATTTCTTAAAAACTCAAGGCTTCTTCACATGTACGAAACTTCTTCCAGATACATGCAGTTTATCATCATCCTCTGCTTTTACAATGCTGAACGCTGCGCGAATCTCTTTCTCGTCTTTGCATGCTGTGATCACGTCAGCAACTCTCTGGCAAGTGAGATCAAAAAGACCATCCAAGTGCAAGATTGATCCATGAACTATGTATGCTTCTTCTAGATTATATAAATGCTGTGTAACATTAAACTCATATATTGATTTATAAGAGCTGGATGTTCCTAGATTGAGGGATTATATCATCTTCTTCCTTTTATATGCAGTCTTATTTCACTGATTCAAGACATTTTTTTGCATGTAAATTTTTGGAATCATACCAACAGAAACTCTCAGCTACTTTTACATTTATAGTGCTGACATGTAAACTTGAATATGCAGACAATGCATAGTCAGTGTAGTCTAGAGAGACAAGACTTGGGGGCCTCAAATGACATAAGAGACCGATGATCAATTCCATCATCATAATCATAGAAAACTGTTAGCTTCTTGATACTCTGACTTGATATTCTGTAAGGGTACAAATCATTCTGGTGAACAACAGTTAACTCCTCGAGCATTGGACAACCAGGAAGAAGCACATCACAAAGATCTTGGTCGTGTCAAACAAGATGGCATCAATGAAGAGACTCTTTAAGCACTGGATGATACACATCAGGAGGAAGCTTTCAAATACCAGTATATCCGTGTGTGTTTTTCAGGGTGATTGCTCAATGTGTTGAAGATTGACTAGTTTTACCAGTGTTCAAGAATCTGGTTAGCTTATCTTTAGGGAGTTACAACAAAAGAGGCTGGAAACTGCTGCTGTATCTGCGTAAGCAGTCTCCAAATCCTGAAACACTAATCATCCAGGTATGTTTTTCAATAGGCAAAAACAGTCATTGATCCTATACTTGCATCTTTATTGATTGATGCTTTTCCAGGGTCTGGATGGTTGCGCAGGCTATGTTACCACTTACCACTCGTCCCCTCCAAGTGAAGGTGGAGTAACTGGTAAAGCGTCGGAGCACTTAGAAGAGTTTTCTTGGATGATGCCATTAGATCATAAACCAATAGAGGATGCTTACAATTATTGGAGTTTCAGTTTCATCCAAGTGCAAGATCCACATGTATTATGCTTCTTCTAGCTTATACAAATGATGTGTAACATTAAACTCATATATTGATTTATACGCATATTATTCAAGATTGATCAGTTGTGAAGACAGCCATAATTGCATATAAGAGCTGGATGTTCCTACATTGAAGGATTATATCATCTTCTTCCTTATTTATGCCCTCTTCTTTCACTGATTTAATTAAGACATTTTTGGCATGTAAATTTTGGAATCATACCAAAAGAAAATTCTCAACCATATATATGTTTTAAGTAAAAATTCCATGTGTTTATCCATTTTAAGAAAAAATGTTCTCAAAAAAGTAAAAATAAAGACTTGTATTTTATTAGTAGCATGTCAAATATGGGTGTGTTAGTTTCGCTTTATGTTTTGTTTGATTCACATCAATTGTGACAGTTCAGTAATTGTATAATAAGTATAGTAGATTTTGACCCGCCCTTTTTAAGGGCGGGTATATTTTTTGTTGGAAAATTATTTTACGTAATAAAATTTATGATTTTTGATAAATTATATATTTTAAAATTTTATGAAATTTATCTTAAATTTACTTATATGACTTATTTTTTTATTTTCAATATGACTAAATTTTAGAAGACTCTAAATAGTTCTAACCCGTAATATGATTTTATTTATTTAAACCGAAGTTAAACTTATTTTACACTGATTTTGTTTTAATTTGAATAAAATATTTTATATCTTCAACACTCTTGTATTGAAAAATTTATTTGTGCATTTCAAAAAAAAATTCTATAATTTTATTAAATTTATTTTATGTGATTTAGTTTTTATTTTAAATGAAACTTATTTTTACGAAGTTGGGATAATTCAGACCCGTCTTATAATTTTGTTGATTTAAACATTTGTTATTTTAACTTGATTTTATTTTAGAATTCATTTAATAAATGCTTTCAAATAATTAATAATGTGAAAGATTTTTTGGAAAGATATGGTGTAAACATTTAGAAAACAAATTTTTTAAAAAGGGTAAGAACTGAATTATATTAAATATTTTTAATGTAATTATAAAATAATGACTTTTGATTGGTTGCAAATAATGCTGGGGAAAAAAATACATGTATTTTTTGTAATTACTTAGAAATTTCAGGGGTAGATTCATAAACAGTCATTTGCTTTAATAGTATAGATGAAATGTATCTTAAATTTACTTATATAACTTATTTTTTTATTTTCAATATGACTAAATTTTAGATGACTCTAAATAATTCTAACTCGTAAGTATGATTTTATTTATTTAAACCGAAGTTAAACTTATTTTACATTGATTTCTTTTTAATTTAAATAAAATATTTTATATCTTCAACATTCTTGTATTGAAAATTTCATTTGTGCATTTTAAAACATTTTTTTATAATTTTATTAAATTTAGTTTATGTGATTTAGTTTTTATTTTAAATAAAACTATTTTTTAAGGAGTAGAGATAATTCAGACCCGTATTATGATTTTGTTAGTTTAATCATTTGTTATTTCAACTTGATTTTATTTTGAATTTTTATTTAATAAATGTTTTCAAATAATTAATAATGTGAAAGACTTTTTGGAAATATATAGTGCAAAAATTTATGAAACAAAATTTTCAAAAATGCTAAGAACTGAACTATACTAAATATTTTTTAATGTAATTGCAACATAATGACCTTTGATTAGTTGCATATAATGCTCGGAAAAAGGTACATGTAATTTTTGCAATTACTTAAAAATTTCAGGGGCAAATTCATAAATAGTTATCTGATTTAATAGTATAGATATAATATAAAATGAAAAATGTATGGTTTTGTATATCATTCTGAAAATATATGAAGTTACTAAATATTTGTAGGTTCTATTTGGATTTATTATTGTTGATCGTAAGTGCTGCTGGAGACATGCAAAGGCTTAAGATGAATTTTTGTTATCTTCAACGAATTTATTGTAGTTTCAATTGTTTTGTGGATTATATGACAATGATATTCCAATAAGTCGAAGTTCAATTTGTCGTTGGGAGAAAAGATGTACCAATCTCTTGGAAAAAGAACAAAACTAAAACTGTTTTCATAACCTAATAATTGTGTTTCTCTCTGTTTTTAATGCCTGTAAAATAGAAGTTTTAAAAGTCGATCGTCTGTTTGTTGTATCGTAAATTCGTAATAGGAAGGTGTCTCAAAGGTACATCATTCACAAACGCTTGTTTTCACCTATTTTTTATATATAAGCTGAAGTGAAAAAATTCAAATAACACTCATGGCTTCAGGGAAAGAAATCAGAGAGAATTACACACCTCAAAAGAGTAGTGAACATGGAAGAGCCTGGTGATCCCAAAACCAAAACTGTTTATAGCATATGCATTCTACTAAAGGTGAAAGGGATTAGACCAAAAAAGAGGTGAAAAGGGAAAAATAATCAAATTATTCATTGTTCCAATAATTTTGAAACAATGCGAAGAAGATGATGACACCATTTCATTAACTCTACCTATAAAACATTATTTCTATTTTTGTTTAGTCCATTCCTTTGCTTTCCTGACTTACATACATGAAAATTATTGACTTGTTGCAGGTTAATACCCTACATAATGCACAAACATAGTTAATAATAATAAATAAATAAAACATAGTTAAATAATATTTTCTGCCGTAGAGGTCATGATGTTAACATACTTAATACCTCTAGTAGTAGTCATTTCAATTTCGTAGCTAACTCATTTTGAGAGGATGTCTGGTATCGATCAGTTGGAAATATGGGTTTAAATTTTTTTGTTTCGTAACAAAATATGTGTTTCGATTTAGGTTATTATATAGTGAAATGTAGAGCTAGTTGACTTAATCTTCCTTGATAAATAACAAATGAAGCGATTTATTAGGATTCATGTTAAAACCAGTAAAGAAAATCTTATCACATAATTAGATGCTAATATTTCTTCTTGATATACTCAGAATATTCTAAACTGATAACTTATGGAAAAGATTATTAAATATAAAATCTATAGAGAGAAACATATTATACGGATTTTATGTATTTCAGAGGTTTTGGATATATTCTTCCTTATGTTTTAAAAATAAATAAATATGATGTTGAGGCATGTTATTTACCAAGTTTTAGTGGTTAGCGAAAATATACAGAAAAATTATTGATTTTGATTTTATTGTTAAGATTCGGTTCTTTTTTTCTTCTCACTTTCGTGGTTAATATTTAATTTGTAATTACTTCTCCAAAAAATATTTCTGAAAAAAAACCAAGACTATTATATTTGAATTTTACCTAGATTTTTATGTATTTAAAGTTACAACATATACATATATATATATATATATATATATATATATATATATATTACATGAGTAAATGTTCAAAATCATTTTCAAATTAGTAAAATAATAGAATAATCGTATATGGTTGAGTGTAAGGGTCGTATATGGTTTGAGCAAGCGATCGGGTAGATGGTTGATGTTGGTCTACTATTATTTACCTTGGTAAAGTATTAGAACACTTGGTAAAGTATTAGAATAGTCGAATAAAATTAATTGGGATTCCTTTTACACGCGCAAATGGTTTGTTTCCAGGGTCAAATTATCCGTAAATATAAAAGGAAAATATAAAAGCATAGGTTTTAAATAAATCAGTGGCATTAACTCGTAAATATTAGCAAAGTAGAAGGTCACCTCAAAAAAAGGTTTCTGTTTTAATAGTATTGATGATACAACAAAACCACATTTTACCAATGAAAAAACAATAGATACAAAACTTAAAAGGCAAAAACGAAGAAGCACTGAACAAAACTTAAACCGCATATCAACTCTAATTCGGGTTCAGTTGTTTGAGAGAATCAAATTTCAGAAAGAAGGAAAAGAATCAACCGATCGGTTTGGGTTGGTTCAATAAATCGAACATTAAAAGAAAGGCAAAAACGAAGAAACACTGAACAAAATTTAAACCGCATATCAACTCTAATTCGGGTTCAGTTGTTTGAGAGAATCAAATTCCAGAAAGAAGGAAAAGAATCAACCGATCGGTTTGGGTTGGTTCAGTAAACTGAATATTAAAAGAAAGGCAAAAACGAAGAAACACTGAACAAAACTTAAACCGCATATCAGTTCTAATTCGGGTTCAGTTGTTTGAGAGAATCAAATTCCAAAAAGAAGGAAAAAAAATTAACCGATCGGTTTGGATTGGTTCAGTGAACCGAACATTATAAGAAAGGCAACCCTTCCCTTTGCTAACCAAAGGTCTAAACCCTAATATTTCGCTCCACTCTCTCCGTGGTTCGTCTCGTTCCTCTCAAATCGTCCTTGTCGTGCTCTCTCTCTCTCTCTCTCTCTCTCTCTCGTTTCTATTTTAGGTTGCTCTCCCTCTGTTGTTCGATTTGTGTTGTGTTTACCCTATCTGCTCTGACTGAGATCTATTTCTTTTGTGTTTCCCCTCTAGGGTTTGAGTGAGATCTCTCATCTTACTCCGTGATTGTGGTTCTACGGTCGTTCCCCCTCTCTCTCTCTCATAGGTATAAATCTATGTTGATCCCTCTGTTGTTCGATTTGTGTTGTGTTTCCCCTATAGGCTTTGACTGAGATCTATTTCTTTTGTGTTTTCTCTAAGCTTTGTGTTTCTTTTGAGCCAGATTTGTTAAACCGTAGAATGTCTGTTGTGGTATCTCTGTTGTTTCATGTGTTGGCAATATATATATATATATATATATATATATATATATATATATATATATATATATATAATACATAGGTTTGAGATAAACGAGGGATCTTATCCGTATCTTAACTTATAGTTATCATCTAATTGTTTGGACTATTTTTACTAATATTTAAAACGTGGACACTAACATGCGTTTTCTTTTTTCTTCTTCAGAACATCATGCAGACTCTAGCGCCCATTCGACCTGACGAGCAGTGTCAGTATTGGAGCTGCAACAGAACGGTTAGACCGTTTTGTTCGCAAGACCACGAGACTCTGTCTCAAGAGGGCGAGCAGTCTCCAGCCGCTGTGGTCGTGGTCGATGGCTTGAATGAGACGTATGCTAAGTGGGCTTCTCTTAAATGTGTGCATGGAAAGCGTCTGGATCCAGATACACACTACGGGTTTCCTCTGCTTCCTCTGGCTGTGTTTACAACTCCTCCTTGGTTGCAACCGGGAGTCTTCGACTTCAACCTGCGTCCCAATGAAGCAGTGAGGGAGTGGGTCTTCACGGCAGCACCCATTCCCAGCTCAAATCTCTATCCTTGCTGGATCCACTACGAGACGCGTGATCAGTTCAACGTCAGAGTGACGAAATTTCACTGGAACCGCGGGGGCCCTGTTAAGCTCACAGGATTCTTCAGGTTGACTCTCTACTCTGTCCCTATGAACTCTGACCCTGCGCCCCAGCTGGCTGTTTACTGGCTTCACTACAAACCAGTTGTTCCTGGAGAGAGAGGTGCAGAAGTCATCAAAGTCCCAGTAAAAAAGACTTCTCAAAAGAAACAAGAAGGAAAACCCGAGGGTACAAAGTGCACAAAACGTGGCAAGCCATCTCCTCCAAGCCAGTCAGGAACTGCTTCAAATCCATTGCAAGTCTGCAGCCAGGTGATTATTCTTACTCTTAATGGTTCTTTAAATAATTAAATATAGCGCACCTTAACTCAACACTCCTTTACGTATATATGCTACTTCATTGATCTTCCTTTTTTTATCATTGCCTATCTTATCAGGAGTTTATTGAGGCAACCAAGGAGCCTGGCATAACATTTGTTCTAGCTAAATTTGATGGTATCCTTCGTCTTGGATTCCAAGAGATCTCTGTTGGCAATGCCGCTCTTGTTTGGTATGCCTGCAATTTTCTTCTCTTGGTTGGGGTTGAGCTTCTACATTTCTGTAGTTTTTTTTTTAATTTCATGCCATGATGTCTTGTGTTATTACAGGTACAACATGCTCAAGCAAGGCCTCATCAAGGAGCCGGTGCTTTCATTTTGGCTTAACCGTAACGCTGAGGATCCAAATCATTTCAAGGGAGAACATACTTATGTCCCTGTGACCCAAAAGAGTTACTCGCAGGTTTGTTATATATCACTTTCTTGTCTGTTTTGTCATAGACGTCTTCCAGTGGTATAACTCAAGCCTTTTTTGGTGTGTAATAGTTTGACATGGGTGATGTTCTCAATGGCGGTGCACTCACTGGTACGTATAACATTAATACGGCTCGTTCTTTATGATATATATAAATGGTCCTAACCAATTATAAAGGTTTTACTATTTATGTTTGCTAGCGACGACGGGATCTAACGTTTTGAGTCATTTTTATACAGGATACTGCGGAAGTGGCTGTTCTGTGATAGCAGATTCTGGAACATCTTTGCTTGCGGGTCCAACAGTAAGCACGAATCCGAACTGGTTCTAGTGGTTTCTTAAGAGTAGTATTGGTAGTAGTAATACTCTCTTATATTTTTGGTTTTCTTTGTGTAGACTGTAATCACCATGATAAACCATGCTATTGGAGCAGCTGGATTTGTTAGCCAACAGTGCAAGACTATTGTGGATCAGCACGGACAGACCATTTTGGAACTCCTTTTGTCTGAGGTAAGTATGCTTATCAGACTAGCTAAGAATCTCTGTGACAAATCATATGTTGTCTATGCCGCTCTTGTTATGTTAATGAAGTTGACTTACAGTACACCGTTTGGTTTGCAGACCCAGCGGAAGAAAATCTACTCGCAGATTGGTCTGTGCACTTTCGATGGTAAACGTGGTGTCAGGTAAATTTCCAGTGGTTTCATTCATGTTATAGCGAAGCTTTATCTTATATTATTGCAATTAAGTCCATGTTAGTCTTCATCTTGGTTTTCTTTTCTGCTTGATATGCTGTCTATTGACTATGCTTCTTCTTTTATTGTTTAGCATGGCCATTGAGTCAGTGGTTGACAAGGAAAACGCCAAATCGTCCAATGGTGTTGGAGATGCCTCGTGTTCTGCATGTGAGATGGCAGTTGTTTGGACACAGAGTCAGTTGAGGCAGAACATGACTCAGGAACGCATATTGGACTCCTACATTAACGATGTAAACAACAAGCTTTTATTACAGCAATTTTGATAAAATCTGTTAAACCATTCTTGTTTACATTATTGTTGTTGGTTTCCTGGACAGCTATGCGAGCGTCTTCCCAGCCAATTGGGAGAGTCTGCAGTGGACTGTGCACAACTCACAATTGGAGGCAAAGTCTTTGATCTTGCTCCAGAGGAGGTAAGATTGAGAACATGATTTTTATCTCCTAGTGGTCACTTGAATATGACCTCTTATCTAATCTCTTCGCACTGGTATGGTGTGAGCAGTATGTTCTGAAGGTTGGTGAGGGCCCTGCGGCACAGTGCATGTTACGTACGAGGAAAGGTACCCACCGAGAAGAGGCCGAAAGGAGGGGGAAAGACTTGAAGGAAGACTAAGTCCAAGTCCATGAAGGAGAATAAAGGAGACTACTTGGCGGGCAAGGAGTCTTAGTAGGAGTAGTAGCTATCGTGTCAATAAGACAAAGGAGACTGCCGCACGTGGGGTGTTGGATCAGTAGCCTTTGTATGACGAGAAGGAATATCTCCTTTATAAGTCACGTCGTTAGTGTGTCTAGGAAAGTTATCAAGTTATTGGTTATCATCATGTTCATGTTAGAGAGAGAGTTGAGGCTTTTCTTTCTATTGTAGCCGTTCTTGAGTGATCAATACAGTCTGAGTTTTCTTGTAACGCTTTCTTACATATCTCGAGTAGCAAATCGTAACAGTGCATCAGTGACTTTTGGTCAAATACCACACCGTGTTTGACTTGGGAAATGAGCAGGTCGGGTTTGCAGAGGCAGTGCAAATAGAATAGGAGTTTAATTGTGACATAAAAAAAAGTAGCACATTTATATAAGGTCTACTCGAAATATGAGATATCTTCTGGAACAACTCCAGCAAGGGCAAAAAGATCCCTATGGGTTTGAACAAATGTGGCATGATCGACCACAATATCTTCATGGAACTCCACTCGCACTTTTGGGATGCATTCAGTTCCTGCAAGGAAACTCTTAAAGTTAAGAAGCTCTTTAGCAGTTCCTCTGTAACCAAGAACATCCAACACCTTCACTTGGAACAGGCCAAAGGTGACATCGCCTGTGTAACTATCCAGACCCTGGGGAAAAAAGATGCTTGCAACTGAGTAAGAAAAAGTTCCCAGGGGGAGGGAGGGGGTTCAACCAAACGGAGTCAAAACAGCTAAAGAATCCAATTTCAAAATTTTAGAACTCTCAATGGCTAAATTTTCTACTGTAATTATGGCTTTTTTTTCAGAACCAGAACCTATCCAAAAATATATGACCCGAGACTAAATCGAAAATTTACAAGTACCTATTAAGTCTGTAATTCTTCTACCGAAAGAACGAAATCGAAAAAATCGGCTTAATAAAATTCAGATTTGAAAATAACCGATACGATAAAAATCGATTCATATTCAACTTAAAAATATATATATACAAAACTATGGTCTTTTGTATTCTATTTTATATACTTTATTTTGTGATTTAGTTAAAATGTCTTTTATTGTTAACAACTTTTGCTATTATTTTGTAATATGAATGTTTTAATTTAGAGTTTAAAAATGTTTTATTTTAATTATTAGTAGTATATTTTATTGTAATTATTAGTAGTTTAAATTTTATTGTAAAATTTAACAGTGTTTGGATATTTCATGTCTTTTCCAGATATTAAATATCTTAATCAAATCCAGATCTGAAAATTATAAGTATTTTTATAAATGTTTTTATTGTAGATCATAACCGACTCGAATCCGAAAGTTAAGTCCGAACCGAAAAATTTACGAGTATGATCCAAAGGATTCCGAATCGGAACCAAAATGCCCTGGCCTAATTGTAGGAAAAGGATTCATGTAATGGTTATACACTAGTAACACTACTATACATTCTTTGTGCTATGAGTTGCATAGAACCGTCAAAACTCTTGAGATTCGTTTTGCGCGTCGTGCTTATTCCTTCACGAACTTTGTAGCAGTGCGTATTCCACACTGAACTAAACAATTTTTTTAAAATACTATATGAACTTTATGCGTCGTGTCTATTCCTTCACGAACTTTATAGTAGTGCGTATTTCACATTGAACTAAACAAAAATAAAAAAATACTGCATAGACTCTCAAAATAGTGCTTATTTCAATATTGAGCGTTAAATGTGTTAGTTATCCGTTAATTTATCAAAACAACGTCATTTTGAATAAATTTTGTGAAATTAAAAATCAAAATAAAATATAGACTCTTAAAATTGTGCTTATATATATTGACTGTCAAATGTAATAGTCATTCTTTAATTTACCAAAAACCTTTCAAAATTGTACTTATATATTGACTGTCAAAGGTGTTAGTCATGTTTTAATTTATCAAAAGATTTTATTTTGGATAAATTCTATGAAATTATCCGTAAATTTGTAATTTTTTATTTTTTATAAAATCTATCAAAAATGACGTTATTTTGATAAATTAACGTATGACTAACACTTTTGATTTCCTAAACAGAAAAATACTAACACTTTTGACGGTTAATGTACATATATATATGACTACACCTTTGATTTGCTGACAAAAAAAAAGACGAACACCTTTGATGCTCAAAATCGTGATTATATATATATATATATATATTGACTGTCAAAGATGTTAGTCTTTCTTTGTGAGTAAGTGAAATGTGTTAGTCAAGTCATACATTAATTTATTAAAACAACGTCATTTTGGATAATTTTTTTGTAAAATGAAAAAATTAAAAAAACGACGGACAATTTCATAGAATTTATCCAAAATAGTCTTTTGATAAAATCAATGATGACTATTACTTTTGACAGTCAATATATATAAGCACAATTTTGAGAGTGTATTTTATTTTTAATTTTTAATTTTTAATTTCATAAATTTATACAAAATAACGTTGTTTTGATACATTAACGGATGACTAACACATTTAACACTCAATATTGAAATAAGCACGATTTTGAGAGTATGTAGTATTTTTTTATTTTGGTTTTGTTCAATGTGAAATACGCACTACTATAAAGTTCGTGAATGAATAGACACGACGCATAAAGTTCATATAGCATTTTAAAAAATTTGTTTAGTTCAGTGTGAAATACACACTACTACAAAGTTCGTGAAGGAATAGAGTATAAAATTCTGATCGATGATGACAAAAGAGATCAAAACTGACAAAAAGATTGAGAATTGACTTGTCTTATACGCGGATGCTTAACCGCTTTAAAGTGTGTATAGCTAGAATGTATACTATTAGTTCCAGTCAATTAGATTCTACATTTTAAATCTAAAATATGCAGATTTTAGGAACATTTGAAAATTAATTTGTTTTTCTTTTCTTTTGAGGATTTAGTAAACAAAAATACGTGTGGGTTAGTTCAGTCTCCCTCCACAATCACAAGATTCTTCTTCCCTACTTTTTATTTTGTAGCAATGGACATAACCAATCAAGATACAAATACATACACAAAATTAAAATAACACCTCACAACTCCAATCCATACTCACAACTATCAAACGTACAATAATACACAAAATTATGCCAAAACTCAATACAAACTACATTTCGCGGGATGTAGCTCAAGGTAAACATACCTGCAATTCAACCATCTTAAATTCCCCAACACATTTGAACAATCACCACTTTTGGTTTCTATTACTAAAGACACCATTCACTGAACATTACTTCTAAGTGCTAACTAAGATCAAAGAGAAGAAAAAAAGTTGGCTCACTTTTTACCAAGAAACTGACCCATCCTAGCTTCCCATCTCCCACATTTGTGTAATGTAACTCCTCGGTACTTGGAGGTTCCCCGTGAGAAACCTGTGCTTTGACGACGGAGTATGTGCACAAACTCTTCCTTGCTCAAGTTGTGAACCTGTTGAGAGGGGTAAAACACTCAATAACATCCCCATGAAAGAGAAAGATCACACCACATGACACAAACATATTTTAACCAAACCTGTTTCATATCTTCCTCGTAATCGCCGAGGGTGAAGTTGATATCAGCATTCGACTCCTCTAAATTTGATAGCAGCTCGATCATAAGCCCTACATATATATTAAAGGAAATAAGATCATTCATCTACACAAAAATGCTGAAGAATGATCTAAAACCTTTACCTAGCTGCGGCATGAGCAGTGTCAAAAGATGTTGTGATCTATCCATAAGATGGATAAAGCAGTGTGAAAAGTTTAACGTTACATAAAAAAGTAGCTCCATACAAAGAGACAGGAAGCAAATAAAATAGTTTAGAGTTACATAAAAAAAAGGTAGCTCCGAGAAATGCGGTAAGCAAATAATAATAATAAAAGTTTTAATGTTACACAAAAAAAAAGTAGCACATTTATATAAGGTCTACTCGAAATATGAGATATCTTCTGGAACAACTCCAGCAAGGGCAAAAAGATCCCTATGGGTTTGAACAAATGTGGCATGATCGACCACAATATCTTCATGGAACTCCACTCGCACTTTTGGGATGCATTCAGTTCCTGCAAGGAAACTCTTCAAGTTAAGAAGCTCTTTAGCAGTTCCTCTGTAACCAAGAACATCCAACACCTTCACTTGGAACAGGCCAAAGGTGACATCGCCTGTGTAACTATCCAGACCCTGGGGAAAAAAGATGCTTGCAACTGAGTAAGAAAAAGTTCCCAGGGGGGGAGGGAGGGAAAAAAAAAAACATTACCTGGATGATAAGATTTGCAAGCTTTGGAGACTGCTTAATCAGATACGGCAGCAGCTTCCAGCCTCGTTTGTTGTTACTCCCAAAAGATAACTTAACAATATTCTTGAACACGGGTAAAACTAGTCCATGTTTAACACACCGAGAAATCACCTGAAACACAAAACACATATATGCTTTCACGAACTGTCCAAGCTCTTTCTCAAGTAAAAAAAAAAAAAGACTTACATCAGCAGAACCGGGTGAGAGGTGGAGAGTCTCCACGTTGCTTATCCCTACAAGGAGACCCGATAAATCGGGCCTCTTGATCTTTTCTTTACAATAAGAAAGGTCCAGCTTAGCTTCGACTAAGGATCCAAAGTTAACAAGAGGGTACGAAGACAAGGCAAAGTCAGTGTAGTCGAGAGAGACAAGACTTGGGGCGTCATATGACATAGCAGGCCCATGATCAATCCCCTCATCATAATCATTGAAAGCTGTTAGCTTCTTGATGCTCTGACTCGATATCCTGTAAGGGTTAAAATAAGCCGTGTGATTAAAAGTTAACTCCTCAAGCACTGGACAACCAGGGAGAAGCACATCACAGAGATCTTGGTCGTCAAACACGATGGTATCGAGGAAGAGAGTCTTAAGCGCTGGAAGATAGACATCAGGAGGAAGCTTTCCAATATTAGTATCTGTTCCCAGAAACAGCTTAACCAGTGTCTTGCTCCGGAAGAGGTGATAAGGAAGATAGCAGTTCCCGTGAACCTCATCGGTACGTATAAGGCCTCGAAAATAGGGCTTCAAAGTAAAGTCCACTTCCAAAACACCACGCTCAACGACATTGGATATCCAGCGACGCACATTAACCACATCGCTGTTGTTGGTAACATGATATGATAGAGAGAACTTATTGATAGGAGAACCGCATTGCAAAGCGAGTGTTCTATCCACAAAGTTTCTGAAGCTCTCCTTGATTTCTGAAGCGAGTGCAATGGGGTCCCCGTATTGAGAAATTTTACCCTCTGGCGGCGGTTGCAGCAAGACAGAATCGTCCAGATCAAGATTGTGAACCAGTGCAAACAGATACCTCCACCTTTTCGAGAGAAGAGAGGTTGAAGCAGCAAGTTTGGTCGGAAGTAAGGACAGGATCTCTCCCAGTATTTCTTGAGGGAGACAGCTGATTGCATCTCTCGAGCCAATGTCTAGCTTGTTTGAGTCCATGCAGACAGATTCAATATCTTCCTTCAAAGCGCCTGAAAGATGAAGTAACTGATTTGAGCATTTAAACAAAAGTTTCAGACAGAACAAAAAATAACATAGCAAAAGCTACAAGCTTTGTCCCTTGTTTGAATTTGAATTTTTTTTTTTTTTTTTTTAATGGAAGATGGGCAATCTCTGACTACAAGTGGTAAAACTACAACACAGTTTCATCAAAACCAATTATCTCAAAAATAATGACACTTTCTGGTAGAACAGACTAACAATAACCGTCCATATGGAGAAAACAGAGTAAAACTAACCATGCATATGGAGAAAACAGAGCCATAAGGAAAAAACAGAGTAAACAAACCACAACATACATATGGAGGAAACAGAGTAAAACTAACCATACATATGGAGAAAACAGAGCCATAAGGAAAGAACAGAGTAAACAGAGAAGATCCACATCAATGATTTTCCACACACACACACACACAAAAACAAAACAAAAACAAGAAAGAATGAAAAACATACAACTGTAAGATAGAAACTAAAGCTTTAACCTTTTCGATTTGAATTGAAGGTTTTCCCTTTCTCGCATCCGTTACTAAGTCATATGAAACTCAGGCTAAAACTAACCATACACATGGAGAGAACAGAGCCATAAGGTAAGATCAGAATAAACAAACCATACATGCATATGGAGGGAACAGAGAAAACAAACAACCAAACACAGCAGATCCACACAGCTAATGCTTTTTAACCTTTTTGATTTGAATTGAAGGTTTTACCTTTCTCGTATCCCTTACTAGTCATATGAAACTCAGGATAAAAACAGCGGATGATATGAGGGTCTCCGGTTTAGCTTCTTCTTTTTTCTTTTTTTTTTCTTTTAGGGTTTTCCCTTTTCTTAGGTCATCTCATCTGTGCCGGGCCAGATCTACCTGTCAAGATATTGGAAGATGGAGAAGTGAAGATGATAATATTGTATTAATTAATTAAAGGAAGAAATAGTTCTCCTATTTTTTTATTAGAATCTTCTCATATTTTCCCAAAAAAATTTAGAAAATTTTCTCTCTTTCGAAAATCAACAATAAACACAGTTGTACTTTAAACTCAAAAAGTAAATCTCTTGGTCTATTTGTGAAATCTTAACCCTATTAATTGCAATCTAGATTTCAAAATTGTCAGACACACCTTTTACAGTTGTCTCGTTAAATGACACGTGCGGCTTTTGGTTCTCTTGTCAGTTATGGGCTTTTTATTTGGGTCATTGTTTGCCAATTTATTTCTATCACTCTCTCTCAAGTTCTAGACCTTATTATTCATTCACGTACGTATCGTGGATTCACTTTTCTATTATCGAGAAATGATTTACTGTATTTTTTGGGTCCATCCTAGATTGAATTCAACAGAATAAAAGACGGAAGTTGTATGAAGTAAATACACAAGCCTATTGCATACTGTAAAGCTGTCCAAACAAAGAGCCTTGTACTGTTGGATTTCACCTTCAGAAAAATCTCAAGATGGGAAAAGCTTAACGACAGGGATTGTAGGCGGATCAGTCTGCTGAGACTTCTTCCTACAAACATAAGCAAGAGACTGATCATAAAAAAAAACATCCAAATAGCACAATCAAAACAATCAGAAGTAAAGACGGAACCAAAAAAAAATGACATACTTGCTTTTATTCTTCTTCTTCTTCTTAGTCGTTGAAGTTTCAGCTTAAAACAACAACAAAACAAAAAGTAACTTATTAATCAACCACACATACACTCTCGATGCTCAGAATTCAAAATAGACAAGTCTTGGAAAGCTAGTTTTTTAAGTAATCTAAGATTCCAAAACGCCAACTTTCTTCAATCTCGTAATCAGTAACACGGAGAGATATCAAAAGTATCCTCTTTCTTTTCCTTAATGTGTGATTGAACTAGAGAAAGCAAAAAAAGCTCAAAACTAGGTGATCAAACAGAACCGAAAGAATAAATTTTAGTAGATTAGTTTAGGTTTGGGTTCAATACTGTTTTGCAAAAATAAGTTGTTTTTTTTTTTAACTCCCAATACATTTTATAAGTACAAACGTCTGGAGCATTTGGTATCAGAATAAGCAAGAGTGAAACCTTCTTCTTCATATGCAGTATATATGTACGCAATTCAACCACTATCCTCTGATTTTAGTACCGTATTGCCTTTTTTCTTGTTTTAACGTTGTGCATAACGATGAATGTTCAATGAGGAGGAGTCTAACATGTCAGTGAAAAGCAACTTTGGTTCTTTTTGTAGCCATAAAAATATTGAGTTTGTGCATAGGAAAGCCGATGAGAAAAAAGTACGTACGTTAGATCGATAGAGAGCTTGGTGTCAGACTCAGAAGTCAGAAATAGTAGAGAACGATTATTGACATAAGATTTCTTAAAACGCAAGCTTCACATGTACATAACTTTTTTCTTCTAGATATATGCGCAGTTTCTCTCCATCCTCTGCTTTTACTAAATCTTGCTTAAGCGTCAAGAAAGGTTCATATTCACAGAATCAAACACAAGAAAGCTATGTACAATCTAAAGCATCGAAAACACACACACTAAACAAAGATTCGAAAAGAAAGAGTAGCTAGGGTTTAGATTAACCCGCTCATTCGTCAATCAAAAGCCCACGCGTTCTCCTTGAGAACCTCTGCTTCTTCCTCTGCTGTGTAGTCACTCACGATGCCGAGCTTTGCGCGAATCTCCTTATGGTCTTTGCATGCTGCGATCTCATCAGCGACTCTCTGGCACGTGATATCAAATAGACCTTCGATGTTTAGGTAGTTCGCAGCCATGAGGAGATCATAGACCGTGGACAGATCCATTTGCGCGATGAACTCAGCGTCCCACTTATGATGTCAACTCAGACAGCTCCGTTCCTATTGGGCCTTCGCGATATGTTAATGGGCTTGGGCTGGGCTAATGCTACTTAGTTAATTCACACACTAGTCTGATTCAAGCAGAGGTTCTCAAGGAGAACGAGTGGGCTTTCCTCGTTTGGAGCAATGGGTCTTTGATTTAAGAAGACTAGTCTGATTCAATGTCACAAGCAATCCAAGCTTTGTCCAATTCTGTTGTTTAGCCTCTTGTGTTGGAAAACTATATGTGAAAGATTCACAGGTTAGTTAATTAGTTTAGACTTGGGTTCAAGGTTGTTTGTCTATTATAAGTTATAGCTTATAAGTAGTATTCTAGTTGTTTTTAATTCCCATTAAATTTTTCAGGCAAAAGATATGGAGAGTAGGGAACGATCTTTGAGAGAGAGAGATTATGGACTCAGATTCATATGTACAAGTACAACACTTCTTCTAGATATATATACACAGTTTATCATCACCACCCTCTGTTTCTACTCAATCTTGCTTAAGAGTCAAGAAAGGTTCACAATCACAAAAAAAAAAAATCAAAACAAGAAATTAAAGTAATATTCATCTCTTAACGATCATAGAGATCCTATCATAGTTTGTGCCTATTAACACTAATTCACAGAACGAATCAAAGTTTTCTAAATCCCAAATATATTTTGCGTGCAAAATAGATGGAGAGTTTGGTGCATAACTAATTAGCAAGAGGGAGTTAGTTGGGAACGATCATTGACAGAAGATGATAAAACTCAAGATTATCTTTATCCTCTGTTTTTACTCAATCTTGCTTAAGAGTCAAGAAAGGTTCACATTCACAAAACCAAACCAAGAAAGCAATGTTCATCTAATATCGATCTAAAGCTTTTTCTCAAGTAAAAAAAAAGGAACACAGACTTACATCAGCAGAAGCCGGAGAAAGATGCAAGGTTTTGACGTTGCTTATCCCTATAATGAGATCCGTTAGATCCGGCCTCTTTATCTTTTCAGAATAACAAAGGTTCAGCTCAGCTTCGACTAAGGATTCCAAGTTAACGAGTGGGCACGCATACAAGGCAAAGTCAGCGTAGTCGAGGGAGACAAGACTTGGGGCGTCAAATGACATAACAGACCAATGATCAATCCCAATTCACAATCATAGTAAACTGTCAACTTCTTGTTGCTCTGACTTGAAATCCTGTAAGGGTAAAGCTTCTTCTTCTCGTGGCGAACAGTTAACTCATCAAACATTGGACATTCGAACAAGATGGAACCGATGAAGAGGCTCTTAAGCGCTGGAAGAGACACATCAGGAGGAAGTGTTCCAATGTCAGTGACAAGAGTGAACTAAAGCTTCTTCAACCTTTTACCTTCCGTGCATGCGTTACTAGTCATATGAAACTAACGCTGAAGACGAACCTGCGGAGGACGTCAAATAGATGCTGATGGGATGGGAGTCTCCAGTTCAGATTTTAGGGGTTTATCTATGTTGCGTTGTGCTGCATTAATATTATAGATTATTGCCATATTTAGACAAAATATGATGAATCAAAATTACTTATCAAAACCATATGCTCATAGATCTTTTTTTTTTAGATTGAGTGCATTTGTGTTTCTCGTTTCTTTTTGCCCCTGAAACTCTTTGTTTGATTGAGTAAATTATTTATGATTTTTTTCTATGATATATTATGTTTTTATATAATTGGATTACAAAATATCACTGAAACATTCTTTAAATAAATTTATTAACTACATTTTAAAAAAATAAAAATAAAAATAATAATAAATTTATTAACTAAACCAAAAAAATTAACTGAAAAACCTTGCCGAAATTCTATAGAACATACACATTAGCACCAAATGAGTTACTATATAGATCCTAATGAATTGGTACCACTAGCATTATGATCATCATCATAGATATATCTTTACCATCATAATCATATCAACATTTTACTTTTTAAAAGTAATAATAAAATATTAATTAGTAGATATTTTTAATTGGATTTTTTTTTGTTTGGTTCCCAAATTTAAAATAGGAAAAATACTCAATTAGTATTTTACTAATTACTTTTGATATATTTCATTACATCTTCCTAATGAAAATTATCAAGATACATAAATTTTGGTAATTTCTAAAACTCCAAAAACAAAAGTCAAACAAAGAAAAACCCCAAAGCTTGGAAAGGCAAACTAAATCCAATAAACTCTAACATATAACACATTACCATAAGAAATTAGATATCAAGTGAACAGCAAAAAGTATTTTTACAGCTCCCATATTTAACAATCAAGCTTTGCTTTGATTTTTGAAACCCACATCTTCGTCTATTTTTTTTCTTTTTCTTTTATCTTTAGACGTCAATTTTCACACAACAAAACAATAGTACTTTAGAAACTTATTAATAAATCTGTGAATTTTATACTCATTCCGTTTCACTTTAGTTGTCCTTTTAGGTTCGTACACACATATTATAAGAACATTTAATTTTGTATATTTTAAAAATAAAGACATCATTACTCGTACACCTAACCATATTGCAAACAATAGAAAAATAAACTGAAGAAACTTATTATTGCAGTAAAATCATAAAATGACATTTATTTTAAAACAAAAATTTTCTTCTACAATGACAACTAATCTGAAACAGAGAGTAACACACAAAATCACAACAAAAATCTTACAGCTACATCAAAAGAAATGATACATAGCATAGATTCTACATCAAAGAATTAAAATCACAGCTTCAACCAATCAGATCCAAAACAGTAGATGTCGCTAGCTCTATTGATAAAGCTTCATTAAATTTGAAACTTCATTGATTATGTTTTACATATAACTTAAATTTACAAGATTAATGAGTTTTAGCTTTGTTTTTCTCCAGCTTGGAACCTAATCAAAACCAAGACTAACTCTAAATCTATTGATTTTTGCTCGGTATAAATGAACCAATGCCAAGCAAAATCATTCTCTTCACTGTTGTGTTTCTTGTAAGAATTCATATATGGTTTGCTCGATTCTGTGATCGAATTATAATAGTTTTGTTTTCTAATTCTAAAGGCATTCCCACAAGTGATTTTAGCAAACATTATATTATCCCTTGTGAACTTCTCATTTAGTTGTTTATATGATTATGAACCGTGAGATGTTATTAGAGGTAAATTAGATTCAAAATCTTAAATCCAAAATCTTTAATATTCCAGGAAAACCAGATTTGAAGTTCTAAATTAAAAATTTCTTAATGTTTTCTATTCACAATCAATTAAAGAATCGTTTAAACATTAAAATACATAATTTTACTAAAGATTTTCCAAACAAATTCATATTAAAAATGATTGAAAGCCTATCTAAAATTCAATAGAACATACACATTGGCATCAAATGAGTTGATATTTTGATCCCAATGAGTAAATATTAATATATTATTATCATCATCATGGTAATTTTACCATCATAACCATATTACACCACTACACTATTATTACTACATTACATTATCCCTTACTAAATAACATCATTGTTACAAATCATTTTTATTCATACATAATCATATCACCTTTCAAATCTAAACAAAGGAGTAATATTCAATAGTATTTAAAATTTGTACACTAAGCATTGCTCATTCATATTTTGTACAAGTTTTGATCACTTATTTTATTTCTTATTACTTTGGCTGTTGAAGTGAAAATATTATTGCTCAAAGTGAATTTCAGAATGTTTTTATTCGTGTTGTGGTTGGTTATCACGCTAATCTAACACATTTAAGGTCCCCGAAACTATGGAAAACCACACAAAAAAATCTCTTAATCCAACTATGGGTGCAGATGGATTGCAAATTTTTGGAATGGAATTGTATGGAATAACTTATTCCTTTAGATTCCAAAATTTGTTTTACCATTTGAATGGAACAAAAAAAAATTCATTTCAATCATTCCTTGTAGAATGGATGTAATTAAATGGAATGTATTTATAAAACATTCATGATAAAAAAGTTCATGAAAAAGACATTCCCCGTGAACCTCATCAACATCTACGGCGCTTATCCAACCAGGCGTCAAACTAATGTCAACTTCCAAAACACAATGCTCAACGACATTTGATATCCAACGGCGCTCATAAACCACATCGCTGTTGTTGGTAACGTGATATTTTAGAGAGGACTTTTTATGGTATAACCGCATTGCCAAACGACTGTTCTGTCCACAAAGTTTCTGAAGCTCTCCCGGATCACAGACCACTCTTCTTTACCCTCTTCCGGTTGCAGCAACACAGAATCATCTAAATAAAGAGTGTGCACTAATCTAAACACATGCCTCCACCTTTTAGAAAGAACAGATGTTGAAGCAGCTTGTTTTCTGGGAAGCAAGGACAAGATCTTGCTCAGAACCTCGTCAGGAAGCCAGCTAGTTGCATCTCTCAAGCCCATGTTTAGCTTGTGGGAATCGATACAGACAGAACCAGTCTCTTCCTTAAAAGTGCCTCTGAAATATGAAGTGAGCACAGAGTGATTCAAACTGCTGGACTAACCACAAACGATAAAATCTAGTTTTCACATCTACAACGATGAAACTGAATATAAAAGCTTTAGAAAAACTAAAAAACAGAAGCTAAAGGTTCAAGCTTTTCCCCTTGCAGACTTGTAGTGGTATAACTACAACAGTTTCATCAAACTCAGTGCATCTATAATCTTGTGAAATCTCCAAAGAATGACACTTTGAGCGCTTGTAGTAGAACAGAGTAAACCATATGGATAAAACAGAGTAGACTATATATTCAAAAAAAAGAAAAAAGAGTAAACTATAAATCATATTGAGAAGAGTAAACTATATGGAGAGAACAGAGTAAAACAACCATATTTTTAGAGAACAGAGGAAACCATATTGATAGAGAAGAGTAAACCATAACAGAAACTAAAGCTTCTTCAACTTTTTACCTTCCCTGCTACTAGTCATATGAAACTAACGCTGAAGACGAACATAATATATATAGATATTATCATTTTTAAATATATAATTTTAGATTTTGGATAATTCTTATTGTTATTAGTTTTAATAACTATCAAATCAAATAAATTTTAAATTCGTTTTTATTTTCGGCTAATTTATAAATTTTATTCATTAAGTGTATAAACGATATTTAATTATTTAATTTTTAATTTGATATTTCGAAAGTGAAAGATTGTTTTGCAAATAATATTTATATAGACATAGATGAATTTAGAAAAGAGGCTAGCAGTGGGACATGAAACAAGTTTAATGTTACACATAAGTAGCTAGCTCCCCATACAAAGAGAGAGCAATTCGACAGGAAGCAAAAAAAAAAATTTAATGTTACATAAAAAGTAGATCCTTACAAAAGAGCAATGCGGTGACAGGCAGACCCGTCCTTACCGTAAGAGCATCTGCATCAGTGAACTCTATGAGGAAGTTCACAAAATTATTTTTATTATTATTTTCTGTTTGATTTTCTAAAAAAATTATTAATCGAACCAATCGCGGACCGCCATGTAGCGTGGGATCCGAGAAATAGTGATGAAACGGGTTCACTGCAAAGCACTTCTGCGAGACGAGTTCAAGATTAAGATGGAGTCCATGATTATTTTAGTATTTTTTTGGAATATGTGAGAGTTTGGAGTGTGAACCCCTAATGGGGGTGCTCTAAGACGTGTGAAGCGATAGCTTTAGGCCACATCTAAATATTTTATTTTTAGGTCACACTATAATTTTGATATTAACATAGCAAAATAATTCAATATGATTGGTAATAGATCAATACATAAGAGATTTAAATAATTACATTTCTGGGATTTTTTTTCCTTTTGGTGTTGAACAAATCTATTTTTATTTTTGTATAAATGTTTTTGGTACTGCTGTGAAAGTTTATTTTTTTTTAAATCTTTTCATATCTTTGTGTGCTAGAACTATATTTAAATTTTTTGCTTTATATGAAGCATTTTCATCTAACTTAATTAATTAAATATACTTATATTTATCTCTTTTTGACACCATACTTTTATTTATATGTTAAACATATTATTATAGTTACATGTATATATATGGGTCTGTGGTTTCTTTTTTTCTATCATTATCTTTTTTTCTTTTTTTTTGGTCAATTTGTTTTTATCATTATCATGTAACTGAAAACCTACAGAAAAGTGTAATTTTTGACTAGAATAAAAGTAAATGAAAGATATTAGATTGACCAAATATTAAGGCCACTATTTTAAAATTGTTGTAGGCCACTAAATTGGTGACAGGAAACAAATAAAATAGGAGTTTAATTGTTACACATAAAAGTAGCAATTTATATCAGTTCTACTCGAAATATGCGACATCGGGTGCAACAACTTCAACAAGGGTGAATAGATCCCTACGGGTTTGAATAAGTTTGGCATAATCGACTGCAACATCTTCAGGGAACTCCACTCGCACTTTTGGGATGCATTCGGTTCCCGCAAGCAAACTCTTAAAGTGTTGAAGCTCTTTAGCAGTTCCTTTATAACCATGAACATGCAGCAACTTGACTTGGAACATACCAATGGTAACATCGCCTGTATAACCATCCAGACCCAGGGGGGAGCATCAAAGATAGAAGATGCTTGCAACTGAGTAAGTAAGTTCCGGGGGGTCTCTATAGAGGTGTTTCGATTATTAGTGAAAAAAAAACATTCCTGGATGATTAGTGTTTCAATCTTTGGAGACTGCTTTAGCAAATATGGCAGCAGTTTCCAACCTCGTTTGTTGTTACCCCGAAAAGATAAGGTAACCAGATTGTTAAACACCGGTAAAACTAGTCCATGTTTAACACATCGAGAAATCACCTGAAACACAAACACATATGCTTCAAGCATGTCCTGAGTTTTATCAAGTAAAAAAAAAAAAAGAAGAAGACTTACATCAGTAGAATCGGGAGAAAGATGGAGAGTCTCCACGTTGCTTATCCCTACAAGGAGACCGGATATATCCGGCCTCTTGATCATTTTTTTAGAATAAGAAAGGTCCAGCTTAGCTTCGACTAAGGATTCCAAGTTAACAAGTGGATACTCAGACAAGGCATAGTCAGTTTAGTCGAGAGAGACAACACTTGGGGCGTCAAATGACATAACAGACCCATCATCAATTCCAAATTCATAATCATAGAAAACTGTTAGCTTCTTGACGGTCCGGCTCCGTATCCTGCAAGGGTAAAAATCAGTCTGGTGAACAACAGTTAACTCCTCAAGCATTGGACAACCAGGAAGAAGCACTTCACACAGACAATCGTCAAACACGACGGTATCGGTGAAGAGACTCTTAAGCGCTCGAAGAGACACATCGGGAGGAAGCTTTCCAATATTAGTTAGTATCTGTTCCCAGACAGAGCTTAACCAGTGTCTTGCTCCTGAAGAGGTGATAAGGAAGAAAGCAGTCCCCATGAACTGCATCACTAGCTACATGGCCTACCCAACGAGGCTTCAAAGTAACGCCCACTTCCAAAACACCACGCTCAACGACACTGGATATCCAGCGACGCTCATTAACCACATCGCTGTTGTTGGTAACCTGATATGTTAGAGAGAATTTATTGATGCGAGAACCGCATTGCAAAGCGAGTGTTCGTTCCACAAAGTTTCCGAAGCTCTCCTTGATTTTATCCCTCCCTTCTCTACCCTCTGGCGGCGGTTGCAGCAAGACAGAATCATCGAGATCAAGATTGTGAACCCGTGCAAACAGATACCTCCACTTTTTCGAGAGAACAGAAGTTGAAACAGCAAGTTTTGTCGGAAGTAAGGACAAGATCTCTCCCAGAATTTCTTGAGGGAGACAGCTGATTGCATCTCTCGAGCCAATGTCTAGCTCGTTTGAATCCATGCAGACAGAACCAGTCTCTTCCTTAAAGTGCCTTGAAAGATGAAGTGAGCACGGAGTATAAGAATGACATCTGTAATCTAATGGAATCTCAAAAGAATGACACTTTGACCGCTTATGAGAACAGACATAAGAAGAGAACAGAGTAAACAACAAAATAGAGAGAACAGAGTAAACCATAAGAAGAGAACAGAGGAAAACATATTGAGAGAACAGAGTAAACCATAACAGAAACTAAAGCTTCTTGAACCTTTTACCTTTCTTGCATGCGTTACTAGTCAATATGAAACTAACACTAAAAGACAAACCTGCGAGGACGTCGAAAGAGAGAATAATGGGGAGTCTGCACTTGAGATTTGAGGGGGTTTATTATCTAGGTTGGGTTGTGCTGCATTTATATTATAGAATATTGCCATATAAATGAATCAAATTCACTTATTAAACCATATTTTATATGAAATATTTACATTTTTTTCTTCCAATTTTACATTTTAGACTAAAATAATGTGCACAATTCAACCATCATCCTCTGTTTTTATAGAGTTTTGAATTGCCTTGTTCTCGTCTTTTACGTTTTGTAGATTGATAAAATGTTCTATGAGAGGAGTCAAAATGTTCGTAGAGGTTTAGTTGCAGCTCTAAAATCGACGTACAGAGATCATATTATAGAGTTTTAGACAAAAAAAAAAGAGATCATATTATAGAGTTTTAGAGTTTGTGCCTATTAACCCCAATTCACAGAACGAATCAAAGTTGTTTAAATCCCAATACATTTTGAAGGCAAACGAGATGTTGTGTTTGGTGCAAGTTGGAGTTAGTAGAGAGTGAACCTTGAGAGAGAGTGATGATTATACACAGTTTATCACCATCCTCTGTTTTTACTCATCTATCTTATTAAAGTACAAGTACCATTTGGAGTGTTTGGATATAGTAATAGCAGATTTTATATAAAAAAAATATTATCCTGTTTGGATACATAGATAACTGATATCTAAAATTTACTACGCGAGTGAGCCAAAGTTAAGATAATATAAACTCAACTAATGGGCTTATCATATAAAATGGATCGGACATCTAATAATTGTGTTCTAGATTAGTAAATTTTTTTTATTGGTCCAGTAATAATCAATCAAAAATCGACTCTGTCCAAATATACAAATGACATCGATCGTTCATAAAAGGACCATTTCATACACAAATCGAACCATTTTAATCCAGTATCGCCATATATAAACCAGTTACAAACCATTATCTTTTATGAAACATCGAACCAGTCATTGTAACAGACCCATAAAATTAATATTACATAGATTGAGTTAGTGTTTAACCGATTTGAACCTAAAATATAGTCTTTATAAACCGGTATTATACGCAAAATTTAGATATCTCCCATGTATATTCTACTTTATTCCTTTAATTATCCTCTTTGTTCCTATAATTTAAATTGATATGGCGTGGACAATATATATCTATACTATTAAAGCAGATGACTATTTATGAATCTGTCCCTCAAAATTTTAAGTGATTACAAAAATTGTCTGCACTTTTTTTCAGCATTATTTGCAACCAATCAAAAATCATTATTTTACAATTACATTAAAAAGTATTAATATAATTCAATTCTTAACCTTTTTGAAAATTTTGTTTCCTAAATATTTGCACCATATCTTTTCAAAAGATATTTCACACTTTTAATTATTTGAAAGCATATATTAAATGAAACCTCAAATAAAATCAAGTTGAAATAACAAATGATTAAATCAACAAAATCATAATACGGGTCTGAAGATATAAGAGTGTTGAAGATATAAAATATTTTATTTAAATTATAAAAAATCAGCGTAAAATAAGTTTAACTCCAGTTTAAATAAATAAAATCATATTACGAGTTTGAACTATTTAGAATCTTCTAAAATTTAGTCATATTGAAAATAACAAAATAAGTCATATAAGTAAATTTAAGATAAATTTTACAAAATTTAAAATATATAATTTATCAAAAATCATAATTTTTATTACGTAAAATAATTTTCCAGCAAAAAATATACCCGCCCTTTTTAAGGGCGGGTCAAAATCTAGTTCTTGCTTAAGAGTCAAGAAAGGTTCATATTCACAAAAATCAAAACAAGAAAGCCATGTTTCATCTCATTACGAGCTAAAAATTCGAAAAGAAAAACTAGCTAGGGTTTAGATTAACCCGATCATTCAATCAGAAGCCCACTTGTTCTCCTTGAGAATCTCTGCTTCTTCGTAAAGTCATTCATGGGGCTGAACGTTGCGCGAATCTCCTTATGGTCTTTGCATGCTGCGTTCACGTCAGCGACTGATCAGGCAAGTGAGAACAAAAAGACCTTTGGTGTCTAGGTAATTTGCCGCAATGAGGATAGATCCATTAGCATGATGAACTCAGCGTTCCACTTCTTGAGAGCATCAACAGCGGAGGAGGACGAATCGATGACTACGTGATTCTTTGCAGTATTCGATAACTAACTTGAGGATTTTGCAAGTGACGTTGGTGATCGCATGATCGGGTGTTCACTGATTGAAGTACGTCCGACCACAAAGAATAGACCGTCGGAGGTCTTCAACGTGATCGATCATTCGACATCGTCCTTCTTTGCTGCGTGGCTGTTTTCTCGTAAGAGAGATTTAGAGGGAAGATGAAAGAAACTGATTATTTGTTTTATAATTTATAAATTCTAATTCAAATAAAGAATTAGTCCTAACTCAAGTAAATCAAGTTAGTCATATGAATTTGTTAATAAATTCGATTACAAAAGATTTGAATTGACTACTACGTTTAAAATATAAATACTAATACTCAAAATAAATTCTTCGGATTTGTAAATATTAATTAAAACCAATATAATAGATTTGAAAATGCTGTTATTTGTTTTATGATCTACAAAATTTAATTTAGACCAAGAAATAGTCATGAATCAAGTATTAGTTATACGGATCTGTTATTTGTTTATGATTTATAAATCAAGTAATAGTCATACAGTTTTTTCACAATATACAAAATAATAGATTTGAAAATTTTGTTATTTGTTTTATGATTTATAAAACTTAATCCAAATCAAGAATTAGTCATAAATCAAGTATTAGTTATACAGTTTTGTCAATATATTTGAATTGACTACTAAATTTAAAAAATAAATACTCAAATTCGAAACAAAATCTCTGGATAGTTAACCTTGATTAAAAATAATATAATATATTTGAAAATGGTGTTATTTGTTTTATTATTTACAAGATTTAATTCAAATAAATAATTAGTCATAAATCAAGTATTAGTCATATGAATTTGTTAATAAAATTGATTTTAATAGATTTGAATTTACTACTAAGTTTAAAATATAAATACCCAAATTCAAAAATCTCTGGATTCGTAAACATTAATTAAAAAAAAAATTCTTGACTTTATAAATCGTAATATAATTTTAAATGAATTAAAATACATAAACGAACAATATATGTTCCTATTTTTAGTTTATATTCCCTTAAATAGAAAGTAAGAGGTTGGAAAAAAATGTTTTGTTATTAATAGTAACCGACAAGATGTCTTTTTCTCTTGTATTTTTTTCTTTTCTTCCGCGCAAAGAAATGTGTGTACTATGTGATTCAGTTTTAGTACTTGGTCTCTTTTTCTAATTTGTTACATCTTTTTGGATTTTACCTTAAAACATGAGTTAAAAGTCAATCTTTTGAATAAAATCATCTAAACTATTAAAGAAGAAATCTCCTCTTTAGCATAAACACACATGTATGTCATTCATGGTTTATGATTATTGTCATTTACACTGAAACAAATTTAGCAGTCTTGCATTATTTAAGAAACATCCAAAAGCATTTATTAATTGTGAGAAAATCTTAATTACTAAAAGTGTGTCATTTATTAATTGTGATAAAATCTTAATTACTAAAGGCACAAAACACATGTCTCTCATATCTTAGTTACCATATGCGTTTTTACTGTTAAAAATTAATTAGCTATCATTAATGATTTTTAATAGTAATTATATACCAAAAACAAATATATAAAGAGATTTTGTATGTATAGATATTTAAAAATGTAGCTACAATCAATAAACAAATCTACACATACTATTTAAAATTAATGAGAATACTGTGTATCCACTAAAGAGATTAATGTGTATGGATATAGATTTCAAAATTCATGAAAATACTACTTAAAAAGATATTATGAATATGCCAACAATTTTTAGTTCATATCTTTACAAATCTGTAAAAAAATTCTTTGCATTAGTTAGACTTTATAATTTTAAACTAAAAAGCAATTTTACATAATTAGTATATTCACTAAATGATATTAAATTTCTAAATGATCTGTTAACAGGGTGCGGAACTAGCAGTTTAAAATCCGTTAACGCGCGAAGCTAACTAACATTAAACTTTTAAGGTAAGTCGTTAACAACGTGCAAAACTAACCAACATTAAGATTTTAAAATACCGTTAATCACGCGGGAAACTTTTATTAAAGTAGTTATATTAATTGAAAGTTAGTTACTAATTTGTCATAAGATTTTTATTTTAAGAATATAACAATGCTATCTATCAAAACAATTCAAAGAAAATGCCAATATTGGAGGAAAAAATCTACTTTTTTTTAAACAATAGGAATATCTTATAATACTTTTAAATGCTTAGAAGAAAAAGTGGAGTTATTGTATTGACTGGTGGTAGTATATATAAATGTACTATGCCAAGGAGGTGATAGATACTTCTCTTACAAATATAAACTGCGTATATAAACTCTCTTCTAGTGTCTTTCTCTTTTCACCTTCATTCTTCGATTCCTCAGATTATATCTTCTTCTTTCTCTGTTTGTCGGAGTAAAACTAAGACAAAGTTCTTTTTTTTTTCAGAGGTGATTATTTTTCAATTATTCCTTCTTAGTTTTTGATGATCTTAAAACAGTTTTCTGATCTCTTTGCATGAATAATGTGTTTTAATGATCACTCGGTATTGAATTTGAATAGAGATGACATAGCTATTGTTCTCATAACCAAACGATCATTCTAGGTTTGTTGAGTCTTGTTTTGGTTGCAATGTTCAAGAAACTGCTTGTCAATAATTAAATAATTAATAATGAGTTCTACAGAAATTTATTAATTATGCAGATGCCTACACTTTTTTTTAATGTCTCGATTGAAAATAAAAACGTTTAAGAAAAATATTTTTGTTTTAAGTCCGATTTGCCTAGCCTAAACCAACTTTTAGAACACTAATCTATACTATTAGCAGCGAGATTCTAGTTTTAGAGTCATTGTGTATCTAACTTTGCTTTCATTGTTTATCTAACATTGCTTTCATTGTTCTACAGGTTTTGTTTAGTTGACTATAGACATCTGATCAAGATATGAATCCAAAAGTGCGTCAGAGAATTGAAGAAGATGGTGAGGATACGAGTCGTAGGGTACGTCAGAGAGTGGAGGAAGATGTAGCACGAAAGGATCAAAAGCCTGTGGACTGGACTAGTATGATCTACGACCCGATGCTGCACATATTTACGCTGTTAGACTACCCCGACCGAGCTAGCTTAGCATCGACCTGTAAGGCATGGAGAAGCATTGGCGCTTCTCCATACCTGTGGAGTTCTTTGGATCTTCGCGCTTACAGGTTTAATCTCTCACTGGCGACTTGTCTTGCGAATAGGTGTGCTGATCTTCAGAAGGTTAGGTTCCGTGGTCTTCACTCTTCCTCTGCCTTAGTTCATCTCAAAGCAAAGAATCTGAGGGAGATAAGCGGCGAACGTTGTGGGAATGTAACAGATGCCAAACTGTATACGATCGTTGCACGCCACAAAGCTCTTGAGAGCCTCCATCTTGGACCAGGCTTTGGGGAGAAGATCACTAGTGAGGCTATAAAGTGTATAGCCATTTTCTGTCCCAAACTTAAATCACTTCGTCTCTCTGGAATGAGAGATGTTAGCTCCGAGGCGATTAAATATTTGGCCCAGCATTGTCCACAGCTCAGTGATGTTGGATTCCAAGATTGTCTGAACATCAACGAAGAAGCGCTTGGACAAGTGGTTTCTCTTCGCTACCTTGCTGTCACTGGGACATCAACCATTAACTGGAGAGTTGCAGCTGAGAGTTGGGAGAAGCTTCCGAACTTAACCGGTTTGGATGTCTCGAGAACCAGCATTGACCATGTGGCGGTTTCAAGGCTGTTGACATCATCTCAAAGCTTGAAAGTTGTGTGTGCTTTAAACTGCCATATGCTCGAAAATGTTGCAGATTTTGACCCTGATGAATTCGAAGGAAAGATCTTGATTGCTAAGTTTAACAATACTTTAAACGGGCTGGCTTCTATATTATTTGAAGATAACTCAAAGATGCTAAATGAAGAAACAATGTGTTGGCTTGAGTGGAATCTTTCTCGTACGCTTCTATATTTGGCAGAAAACAACTTGCTAGGACTGAACAGTTTCTGGCATAACCATGGACCTAAGTTGTTTCTCAGGCTAATGCAAAGCTCACAAGAGGATGTTCAAGAGAGAGCAGCCACAGGACTTGCTGCTTTCATCCATATGGGTGATGACAATGCTAGTATATCAGTTATGCGTGATGGAGGCATCCCAATTCTGTTAAAATTTGCTAAATCTTGGAAAGAAAGTTTCCAGTCAGAAGCTGCAATGGCTATTGCAAACCTGTCTTTAAATGATAATGCTGCAAAGGCTGTTGCTGAAGAAGGAGGGGTCGATGTTATTCTTGGTTTAGCAAAGTCTAGGAGTAGACTTGTGGCTCACGAAGCTGCTGGTGCACTGTGGCATCTCTCTCTTGGAGACGCATATAAGGTAACTTTGTTCCCTTATAAAGTTATTAAACCTTTTTCTCTTTAGTTGACATTGTTGCTTCTTGTTTATTTTGTATTATAAGGCCATTGTACAAGCTGGAGGGGTGAATGTTTTGATGGAGCTTCTCTCTAGATGGCCATATGACCATGGTGAACTTCTGGTACAGGCTTGCCACCTTTAAACCCTCACATTTTTCTTTTAGAAATATCTTAAATTAACACTTCTACCTAAGTATTATCAAAACCAGTATTAGGGCTTTTAGAAAAGATTGTAGAGATGTCTTATTCATTAAGTTCAAAGATTTTGTTAGATTTGGTAATTTTATTTTCATATTTTGTTCATTCTAAAAAGAAGTATTTATTCTACTCCCTTTTGTCTTTGATCAGGAGCGTGCTGCTGGTGCACTAGCTAATTTAGCAGGAGACGACAAGTGCAGCATGGAAATTGCAAAAGCAGGAGGTGTGCATGCCTTGGTTATGCTAGCTCGAAACTGCGAGTATAAAGGAGCACAAGAACATGTACTTCCTTGTTTTATACATACTATATGCTTATGCTAGTGATTGTCTTAACTAGGTTTGTCACACATTGTCTTCTTCTTCTTTTTTTCCCTCAGGCGGCTCGTGGTTTGGCTAATCTGGCTGCTCATGATGATAGCAACAATAACAATGCTGCTATTGGCAAAGAGCCTCGTGCTTTGGAAACTATTATTCAGCTGACGAGATCCCATCATGGTGGTGTTAAACTAGAAGCAGCTGGTGCTCTTTGGAACTTGGCATACGATGAAAAGAATAGAGAATTGATCGCTGCATTGGGTGGTGTTCAAGCCTCGGTATTATTATATATATTTCCTTTTCTGTCTTTTATTTTATATTTTTGTGTGTGTGTGTTTTAGATACATCACTTGTGTTTCTTAATTATATATTTTAGGTGGCACTTGCCTACTCCTGTATGAATGCATCAAGAGATCTACAAAAGAGTGCAGCTGGTGCTCTTTGGAGTCTATCACACTCAGATGAAAACAGGTGTGCATCCGTTTGAATTTTTTTGTCAGTGCAGCTTCCTAGCTACATCAATGCAAAACAGATTGAGATGATACTTTTTTTTTCTTTCTATAATCAGCATTGTAATTGGACTTGAAGGTGGTATACCTCCTCTAGTTGCTCTTGCACGATCTCAATATAAGGTAACAAGATTTTTTTTCAGATTTTTTGAGTTAGAATCCGGGTTCACCTTTTACCTTTTTTTTTCCAAGGATGTGCATGAAGCTGCTGCAGGAGCTCTATGGAATCTTTCTTCCAATCATGATAATGCTCTCGGCATTGTGGAGGAAGGAGGAGTTTTAGCGCTTGGTCGCCTCTGTACTACTTCTCCTTCCAAAATGGCTCGTTTCCTTGCAGCATTAACATTAGCATACATCGTTGATGGAAGGTACTCAAAAGATTAACAAATCATATTCACATTTCTATATATTATGTATGACTTTTGATCTTATCTGTCTATCTGCACAGGTTGGATGAATGTGTAAAGGCTTCTCCAGGGGAAAGGTCATCAAAAAGTGTTCGGTTGCCTAAAGTTATAATAAGCGGGCTTAAATACATTGAAAGATTCATTAACGGTTTCATGGATCCAAAAATCATAAAAACTGCTGCTTCATCATTTACTCCATCTAAGTCAGCACAAGTATTGAAGGAAGTAATTTGTATCCCAGAAGATGACAACTTGAGATGTAGTGGTGAAGAGATTGGAAGGTTTGTTAAAATGCTGAGTAACCCTTCTTCTCCTGTACTCCAAAAAATTGCAGTCTTTGCGCTTCTACAGGTATTTTATTCTTTCTTCTAAATGGTTAGTGTGCTTTTTGAATCAGTTTTGAGTTTTGGTACTAAGACCTAATGTAAATAATGCAGTTCACACTACCAGGAGCTAGTCACGCCAAGCATCATGCAAGCTTGATGCATAATGCTAAATATCCGAGACTTTTGCGTATTGCTGCTGCAGCTACGAGTATGCCTCGTGAGGCTAAGATCTTTGCGAAAACCGTGGTTCGCAACCTTGAGTATCATCACCAGCCAGAATTTTCAAAAGGAAAGAAAGTTATCAACTTTGAAATAAGATTGGGGCACTGATTTCATTAGCATTCTTTAGTGAATAGACTAGTTATGTATCTCTCAGACAATAAAAAAATCAAGACAGAAGCAAAGAATCAGAGGTTCATCATGCTGCAGAGGCAACATCAAGACTATTGTCTCAGAAGATGTTTGATCCATATTAAAGACAAGAAAGGTGTTATGTTTATCAATCTTCTTCTGAGATTTTTTCTGTAACAAAAAGACCTTCTTTGTTTTTCATCATATATATAATACTTACCTTTTGAGAGAGATTTTGCAGAGGTTTTTTCCTGGCTTTTACTAGTTAGCAACTTAGAAACCTTAACTACTTGGCAATATCTAGCTACTTAACTACATTCCCAAACTTTCATTCAATCCCTCAAATATTTTTTTTGATCCTTTTAGGGGTTGACAATGTAGTGTGATTAAAAAATCCGAGATCTGAAAATGCTCACATTAAACTGAATATAAACTTAGAACCATTACGCAATCTAAGAGCTAAAATAGCTCATAAATTAGTAAATATTATTCACTGATTCTGGCATAGTAGCAATAAGTAAAAACTCATTAACACACACTAATTACTAATGTAGTAAGTTTGTAATCAACAAGAACATAAGTTTGTAATAATAATAATAAAGCGTAGGCTTGTGAGAAACAGAATTCTTACAAACATTAAATAGGTTGCAGTATGTAGAAACTTATTCCCGATCTAGTCGTGAGAAACATAAACAGAATCCTCATTGTTGCATTTAAGAAGCTCTGTTCACCAGCAGCTAGGGTTTCCCAAACCCATGTTTCAGTGCTAAGATCGTAGGAGGGTGGCAGTGTGTGGGAGGAGTGATAAAGAGGATTGGCAAAGAGAATGTTGTGTGTGGTCTTCATAAATGTTGAAAGCAAACGCCAACTCCATTCCGTCCCGTGAAATCAACATATTTGTGGGTTGGTAAACATCATTCGTTGCCCACAAGAAAAACTTTGACATCATCAACCTAATCCTCGCATGCTTATCTCCTGAAAAAAAATCACTTACTTATATACATATCAATCTAATAAGGTGATGTTTTTTTTTTTTGAGTGAAAGGTGTCTCGGTCAGACCTTCGGGGAAGATTTGGATACCGGCGGATTGTAGTAACCAGGGAGGGATCTGGTTCCTATCACCAAAAGCCATGATTGACAGACACCTCGCCATGGTAACCATTGTTCGATAGTGCTGATCTGATGTTCTGATAAACTGATGTGTGTGGTGAGAAAGATGAAGTCAACCCAGTACCAAGTTTTTGATTGGACGAATTGCTGTTTTGACTTCCCACTTCGCCGATCTCTAAACACATTTATTCAGCAACATGTAGCAATAATATGCAGCATCATCTTATAAAACATTAACTACCAAACAATTCGTACCTACTTAGAAACATCAACTACTAAGCAATACTATGTAAAAGACTAACTAGTAAGCGAAACGTAGCATCTCCTTAACATCAGCTACTTAGCAATATGAGTCCTTAACATCAACTACTTGGCAAGTTCTTCTATTCTTCAGAAACAGAGTCGTTAACATCCTCCTCCTCCTTGTTGCTCATCACTGCATCTCTTTTGGTTTTGAGGAGAGGGTCTCCACCAGCAGCTAGGGTCTCCCAAACCCATATCTCGGTGGTAAGGTCGTACGACTTAAATTCGTATTTGCACTCGCACATTCTGGGACCGTGTAGAGGATTAGCAACGAAAATGTTGTGACCGGTCTTTTTGAAAGGCGCGAGAGCAGAAGCAAACTCCATACCGTTTCGTGAGATCACCATCAAGTTGGACAATTCACGCTTATTCTCCAACAATACCATCATCTCCTTAAGTCTCACATGCTTATCTCCTGAAACAAACCCATTTACATATGTTTCAATCACAGGGTGTGGTTTTTAAAGTGGCAAGTAAGAAGAAGAAGAAAGGTTCTACCTTTGGGAAAGATTTGAATTCCAGCAGATTCGTAGTAACCAGGGATCTGGTTCCTGTCCCCGAATGCCATGATTCTCACCTCGCCGTGGTAACCACTGTTCGCGAGAGCCGATCTGATGTTCTGATAAACAGACTCGGGGTCGAGATCTTCCGGGATCGGACACTCCTCCACGTCCCAGAAGACTCCTGTCTTAGCCTCTGTGAGAGAGGTTTTGTAATTAAAAAGAAAAACAAAATGAGATGGAATCTTAGTCCAACAAAAGCAAAGGTCGAGAAAGAGAGAGGGAGAGATTACCAGCGAAAGTGGTGCTTGTCACGGAAGGCATGGTTTCGAGGGAGAGATTTATCAGCGAAGTGGGGCTTCTGTTCACGAAAGGGAAAGCCGTGGTTTCGACAGAGATGGAGAAAAGATGAAAGAGAGGAGAGAATAAAGGCTTCCGAGTATTATTATTCAACTAGTTGATTAATGGGTTTTGGTTGGGCTTTACTACTTTGCCTTCTATTTCACGTACAACAAGACCCTTTCCCAAGCTTCTTCTTCTTTCTTGTGTGTCTTGTTTTCTTTTACTCCTAAAAGTGTTAGCAAATGAAAAAAAAAAGTGATTTTCTTGAGAATTCAAATGCTCACATCTTGTTTACATACTATATATGACTTTTACTAAAATTGTTGGAGAGAAGATTCCAATCGAAAATATGAAAGAGACATTAGTAATATTTAAGGGGCTTGGGACATTCCACAAACTACCAATTGGTTTTAAGTGAAAGTTAATAACAAATCCAAATTTAAAATTTTCAAAAACCTATATATGGCCATCAGTCATATTGTGTACCGAAATTTGGAATAATTTTTAAAAAACTAGCAATGTAATTATCACTAGATTTGGATCCACGCATCCGCGCAGATATATTTTTATAAAATATATTGATATTTGTTTTTCATGTTAATATTACGGCTGGGCAAAAAAATTTGAATCCAAAAAATCGAACCAATCCTAATCCAAAAAGGTAAATCTGATCCGAACAAAAGTATTTCGGATACCCGAATGTATCTGAAATAGACTTATATACTGATATATATTAATCATTTTTAGATTTAATATATATAAAAAATCCATAATATATATGATACTTTTAAGTTGGTTTAAATACTTGAAAATATATAAAATAGTCAAAAGTAAATATCTAAAATAGTTAAAGTATACCCAAAACACCAAAACACCAAAAATACTTAAAATAATTATTGATTATCTATCTAAATATTTAAATCAAACCAATTTATATGTTAAGTTTAGGTATTTGGAAATATGTTATTCAAATTTATATGTAATATATTATTTTGTTTATAGATTTTGAGAAAAGTATATAATGAATTTTAAAATTTTAAAATAATGTAAATAGGTTATCCCAACCCGAATTGAACCGCAAACCAATTGAAATCTTTAACCCAAAAAACCTGAAACTCAAATAGATGAACGGAATCAGAATGGGTATCCCAACATCCACTCCTACTCAAAACCTTAGTAACATAAACACTTACATTTAATTAATCATATTTTATATATACCGTCATATAGTTATATAATTAAAAGTATTTTATACATACTATCATTTAAATAATCACATATATTATATTTTAAAAATTTAGTGTGAAATATAATAACCATAATTTAAATTGGTATATGAAATTGGACTTTGTATTGTGTTTTTTTTATAGATATTGAAAACATTTTTTAATAATGGTTATTGGAAGATATTTTAGTTAAAATAAATTTTTGAATATATGTATATTTTTGAATCGACTTTTGATATAAATCAACTTTATATTATTATTTTGATTTGAAATATTTGTATAAAATTTAAATTTTTATTTTATGAATATTTTAGATAAAAGATGTTTTTAAATAATTATATTAACTCATTTTTCTTATATTATAAAGTTGGCCAAAATAGATATTCTCATAATATAATGGATTTCCAAATTTTCTTAATAACATATATCAATTTTCTTAAGATAGATGTGTTTAGTTTATCTTTGTCATCATTACTCATCAATCCAATGATACATACCATACATTATATCAAGGATTTAGATTTAGACGGTGACAGTATCACATTGATGATATCAATACAAACTATTAAGCTATATGTCAAAACAACAAGCTTTCATAAAAGAAAAGGAGAAGAGTACTGTTTTCAGAGAATAAATAAATAATAATAGAGAATAGAGAGAGAGACATCTTACCAAACCTTCCGCATAAAGCCAAGTAAACGGTGGGCCCCAATGAAACAAACTTTAAGGGGCCTTCAGAGAGGCTTCTAACCAATCATGGATCCATTATCACTACTAGTATACAATCACAACCACATCCACTATCATTTCTTTTTTCCTCTCTCTCGTTCGCTTACAACCACCACCACCACTTGTCAATGTCTTCCACCACCACAACAACTACCACCACCGTCCACGGCGAGCCTGATCGGCGAACGTACTGGTGCCACGAATGCGATATGAGTCTATCTCTCCTCTCCTCAACATCCTCCGTTTCATCTCCTCTCGTATGTCCTCAATGCGACCTCGATTTCCTCGAGCGTATGGACGACGAATCATCTCCCACTCTCTTTGACGTTACCATCGGCGGCGATGATCATGACGATGAGGAGGAGGAGGAGGATTGGTGTTTCGTCGATCCAACTGTTAATTCCGATGATAACTTCCTCCTCGACAGCCCTTACCTCCACCGTCTCCTCCGCCATCTCGCCTCCGAGAACTCCGGATCTTCCTCCACCTCCTCCTCCTCTTCTGCTTTGAAATCTTCCGATATCGATTCGATCCCCACGATCCAGATCTCGTCCTCCATGCTCACTTCCGATCCCGATCCGGACTCCGTCTTGCTCTGCGCCGTCTGCAAAGACGATTTCGCCGTCGGAGAGTCCGCTAAGAAACTGCCGTGCAGCCACATATACCACTCCGACTGCATCGTCCCCTGGCTATCGGATCACAACTCGTGTCCGCTCTGTCGGTTCGAGCTCCCCGCCGCGAAGAAAGCGGGAACCGTCGGTGGTGGTTCGGACGCTAGGATCAGATTATCGGATCTGGCTTCGATCGTGGACGGAGACGAGGAGGAAGACGATTGGCTCGGGATCAGAAACGCGTTGAGACGACTCGCTCGTCGTCATGAGCAGATGAGATTGGGTGTTGGGGAGATGGAGCGGAGTCTTGCTCGGACGGTTTCGGGTTTGGAGAATGCGATGAGAAGAGAGAGAGATTGAAGAAGATATAGCAGCAGAAGCAACGTGACGGCGCGTGTGAAGAGTTTCAAAATCAAATAAAAAAACGCGTGTGTTCTTTCTTCTTTACAGATTCGGCATTTTTAATCGGTTCTTGGTTATGTTAAATGAACGAGGATTGTTGTTTTATGTTCGTGCTTTTCTAAGTCAAATATCATGGTCTGCAATAATTGATTAAATAAAACGTTTTAAGCTACTAATGATTGTTATAGAAATTTCTTGGAATTGGACCAAACAAATCTCACTCTTATGTATATATTTTGATTTTGCTTATTTGTTGGATGATAACCATATAATTCTCAATTGTTGATGAATTATTTGTCAATAGGAGTAATAAAATATCCGTAAACTCTTATTTGATCTCTCATTCATTTCAATTTGATCTGAAAATTTTAGATATACATAATCCTACAAAACAAATATTAATATACAATATTCGTAAAACCAAAACAAATCACAAATACAGTTACTTATATTTTTGAAAAACAAACTTCCGTTTACATAATCCTAAATCACAAATACTTATATTTATGAAAAAGGACATCTGCTCCAATTCATACATGTACTTAAATATTATATATAAAACATATAATTATTATATTTATATGTATTTAAAATATTTTTCATTTATTAAATTGCTTATTTAGTTATTCAAGTTTTAATAATAAACAATTAAAATTTTTATCTTGTATTTATTTTAGAAGAATTTAAAAGTTTTATTTTATTTGAGCCGATCAAATCAAATATCCGATTAAAAATTATAATTTTTGGATATCTTGACACCGAATACCCAATGATTACATATCAAATTGAATAAGAAAATTGAATATTCGGACGAAATGGGTCGGATCATTAACGTGTAAAGTTTGGATTTTCTATTTGTGTCAACCCTTATTTGGCACTAAGAAACAAAAAGACTGGCTGCACCAAATAACAAAAAAAGATCAACCATTACGAAAATACGATGGTAGGATTATAGGTTTTGATGACATACATGTACGCTGACAAAAAAAAAATGACATACATGTACAACATTTATAGACACCTTAGCTAGCTAGACGTATCAATTGTGTAGTGATCCAGCATGACTGTAATTAGGTTCTTGAATCCGGCCATAGCCGGTGAATTAGCTGTCACAACAATATGGTATCATCAACTTCTTAATGTGCAGATTGTTTATCTGTTTTCTTGAGATGAGAATTGGGGAGATGAAGTCTACAAGCCCGCGTATAAAAAGAAAAATGTTTTATCAATACATCTACTTACATATACAAATGTCAAATCTCTATAAAATTTTATATACACAAACACGCTAATGTCAAGTAATGTTATATTCTAGGAATTAAATAAATTTGACCTTTAACAGGTTGATAACATACAAGCAGTGAAATAAAAAACTCGATATATGTAAGATAATAATATTCTACTAATTTGGCTAATGTTATTGTCTGACCCCTCCGTATGATTATCGTCTGTTGTGTTTGTTTGAGCTTCGAATAGTTAATGTAGTCGTATCAATATTAAAATCAAACAAAAAGACTTGCGTTTGCAGAGTTGAAGGCTTGAAGCATATATCACGTGTGACGAGTGTCTGTCTGTCGTGTGTGTTTAGTTATTTGTAGGTCGCATATAGTTTAGTTTTTGGCCGGTTTTATTTTATCTAATATATAATATCAACCGAAGTCTATGTTACATACATCACCAGGAAAGATGACGTTTACCACCAGAGTAATTCCCTTGGAAGGTTACTTAAAAAAATGTTTTGTATATAGATAATTTACAAGTAGAAACCCTATTTTCAGAAGCCGTGTAAGGTCGATTAATTATGCCGACAGTTAACAAACTTGTAAATAAAACGAAGTCAAAATCGCATTACAGGGTAAAGTCGATAAGCTAAGTCAACCCGACCTAATCATAAAATAAAACATCGCTCACGCCATTTACTTTATGTTTTGCTTATATATTGACTTTATAATGTATCTTCTTTTTTTTTGACAACAATGAAAACTAAACTAGACTTTATAATGTATCAGTTGGGAAATTAATAATTGTTTTATTTCGATGGCGTAAAAGAAACAGATCATTCTCTTAGAAAAAATACCGTTTATTTAAATCATGTTGTTGTTATGTGTGTAATGGAGGGCAGGTCCATAGCTGTTTCCTATGACTTTCTGAGTATTTTTCATATTCAGTTTGTAGTTTATAAATGTTTCTTATATCAATGTTTTTGACCAACCAACAATAATATTGTATTTAATTCTATATACTATCGTCATATCCACAACATTTTGTGTATTTATACAGGCGCAGATAATCCAAAACATCTGCATATTATATCTTTAAACAATACAAGAAACCTCAAATCCAATCCAAACAGAAACCAAATATCTTCGTTTGTCTGAATGGAGAGAAGTTCAATGAAAGCTGAGTACGATCTTGATCATCCTCATCAAAGCTTCTATGGAGATTATTCAAAACCTTTGGTTCCCAAGAATAAGAACTCCCAGATCATTACCAAGATCAAGCCTAAGATTCGTATCATCCATATATTTGCGCCGGAGATTATCAACACAGACGTCAAAAACTTCCGTACACTCGTCCAAAGTCTGACCGGAAAACCGGAGATCACCAAAACCAGTCCTAAGGACAAGACAAATATTCCTGCGCCACCGCCTCCACCGCAAGAATCTAGCCATGAACATACGGGGGAGCTGGTCAACAATATTTTAGGGAGCCACGTAGTGAAGGACGAATGGGAATCAGGTTCGAACACAAACACATACTTTGATTTAGATGGTTTGATTGATCTTGACGAAGACGGCAACATATTCTCAAGTCGATGGTTTGATCTTCAAGTGCAATAAACTAAAGTAATCACACTTTGCCCTAATATCTTGGGCTTCTGCTAAAATTGTAATGGTTCCTTTTGGTTCTGATGATTTAATCATACGGTCGACTTGGGATGTAACAAGACATGGTTTGAGACATTGACCATCGTGATGTCCCACTTGAGACATATAGGTTGGGGTATGTACATGATTTATATAGATATCATGTACACTAATACACATGTTTGGATTGTTTTTGGGTGCCCTTTGGCTGACTTTGCCAATAAAGAGTGTGCAATGAAGAGTTTAACTTGGAGGACTGATTTTGCCATGAGAAGTAAGAGTTTGAGTTATGTAAAAACTCAACTTAAAATTGGTGTAACATGTTGTACTCACGCGTGCGTGTATTAATTATTTTGATGTATTTGTCATTGACTTTTTCGTTGCACAAGTTTATATATAAAAAACGCGAGATATGATTGTTGATGGAATTGTTTCGTTTCTTCGTGAAAGATAAATATACGAATATGATTATTGGAATCAAGTACAATAAAAAGTTAGTCATCATCTTTACACGGTAACTAATTCTCAATTCTGGATGATGTCTGATATATATATTGTTCAGATCTTAATCAATAACATTATCAGTTTATTTTTTGGATGACATAGTGATAATGATAACTGTCCTAAAATATAAGATGACATAATGATTTTGTAAATAATCATTAAAGCTAGGTTCATTATTTTTTAATAGTTGTCTTACATCACTCAATGGTTAATTTACTAATGGAGAAAGAAGAATTTCAAACCGTCCACTAGACCTAACTAATATAATAGCACAAATACTATGCTGGCTTCAAAGTTTTGTTTCCTTCGTGAAAAAGTATATTACTCGCCTTGAGATTTTTACTTTCTCCAAGAAAACAAGGCATTATGTACCATAAGTATATACCATAATACGAAACAGCTACTTTTGTTAAGGACCTTTATTTTAGGCGTTAGAATAGTTGCGATTGATTCAAATCTTGCGAGTCACAGAATAGGATGAGATATAATTCCACAAGACCACAACGAACCAACCTAAACCAAACAGCTACTTTTGTTAATGACCTTTATTTTTGTTTTTGTTCTTATGTTATATAACATAGCTCTGAGTCTGATACGCTTTAGAGGGATGTCGATTCCTGAATGCCAGAAAGTATTACCTGAGGGTCTTTCACTCTTTTGTGGCTTCTATTAACGGGAAAAGTTGGATTATCTTAGCATTTTCATACAAAAATGGTTATCAGTGTGTATCATCCGGTTTAGTTCCTTAAGTATAGTTTGATATAGGTACCAAACAAAGAGCAAGTCGATGCATTGTCATAAGAGTTGGCTAATCGTGCGGCTGTGCCAGGTTTGCAGTTCACCTCTATGCTTCTGTCTGTTTTTTAACTTGTACTCATCAGAGCTTAGCAAAATAGCAACTGATGCTAAACATTTTTGTTAAATGGAATATTACGATTGCTGCTTATGTAACAACTCTAGATTATAATCTATTTTGCAGATTACGTCTTTAAAGCTATTGATGCTTTGCCTTCAATAGCTCATCCAATGACTCAGTTTGCTAGTGGTGTTATGGCTCTCCAGGTAGATGGCTCTGTTCTGAACTACCCTGGCCTAAGTAATACGTATATCTTATAGTAATTAGCATCTTATCTTGTTGTATAGTAATCCAGGTTCAAAGTGAGTTCCAGAAGGCATATGAGAAGGGTGTTGTTCATAAGGTTCATAAGTCGAAGCATAAACTTAATCAATATTTTGTAAATTGTTTCTTGATTGCCTTATAGTAGCTAGCATCTTTTAAACTGAACGGATCTTTTTCTTGCAGGTTCTGGGAGTCAACCTTTGAGGATGCCCTCAACTTGATAGCTCGTGTTCCTGTTGTCGCTTCATATGTTTATAGGAGGTTAAATTCATATGTCCTTTTCCATGTTCTTAGCTTCTGGTCTGGGGTTTATGTCTTTCTTATTAGTGTTCTCTTAAGTTTACATTCTACTTAATTTTGTAGGATTTATAAGGATGCCAGCATCATTCCATTAGATGATTCTTTGGATTATGGTGCTAATTTTTCCCACATGCTGGGATTTGATAGTCCTCATATGAAAGAGCTCATGAGGCTTTATATCACTATGCACAGGTTTGTGTTGGTTCTATTTCGTTTCAACATGTCTCACCTATATATCATTATTTGAAAAGTAAATTTGCTGATTTATTTTTAAGTTAAATTTGATTGTTTTTCATGTTTTTATTAGGTTTTAGTTAAATCGTTGATTTATTATTTGTTTTTATCTAAATCACTAATTTATTAATTTAAAAAATACCCTGACTAAATCTTATATATATTAAAACAAAATTTATTTTAATAATATTAAATTTATATGTTATATTAAAATTTAGTTAGTTTTTCTTATTTATCATATTTTTATTAGGTTTTAGACTTTTAGCTATCTTATTGATTTATTATTAGTTTCTAACTGATTCGTTAATTTGTTAATTTAAACAATACCTCTAATGAATTTTATATATAATTAAAAACAAATTTTATTTTAATCATATAAAATTTCTATGTTATATTAAATATTAAATAACTAATTCTAAATATTATAATAAAATTATCAAAAAATGCAAAATAAGATAATTCTTATATATATTGTGTTTTTATCTGAAAAAATATTTTTTTATAAAAGTTAAAGAAATTACGGTACAAAAAATATAATTAGATATTTGTCAAGAAAAAATATTTATATAAAGATATTTTCTAAACTATTTCTAAGATATGAGCATTTTAAAAAAAATTAACACAAAAAGAAGTATATATTTTGATAACAAAATTATTTAACATATATAAATATTTTGATGTTTGATTGAACCATTTGAAAAACATAAATAATAACTTATGCTGGTTTTAGACTAATAAAACGTAAACTTATAAGTATTGATAAAAAGATTATGCCTACAAGTGCGGGCAAAACACCTAGTTAAATATAATTAATAAGCTAATTTTTTTTCTTCTTGAGCCAACATTTCCACAGAAGTTGTATAGCGTCATGATCAAGGTTTTTTTTTTGTTTTTCTGCTGGTTTTTGTCTAATTTCTAGACATTTCTGACGGTTATTTGTTTTCTTCTGGCTGATGATATAAATCCATATCTTTCATTTGCAGCTGCATTAAATGGTTTAGCTGAGCACTTCACGGTTTGGCTAATCAGGTACCCATATCTTATCTATCTCCTGAGCATTGCTCAAATCTACAAGTATATATAACTGATCTCCACCGAATGACTCTTAGGAGCTGGCAAACCTCTGATATTATGACTGTACAACTGAAAGTTTGGATAACAACTGACAATTGATTTTCTACGGTTTCTCTTTTTTTTGGATATGGTCATGCTGCAGGAGTTTTGATTGGGATCAAATCACTTGTGGAGGAGTGCGGTGAAAAAATATCAAAGGAAGAGTATGTCTGGAAAACGTTAAACAGTAGCAAGGTAAGATAAGGTCAAACTGGTCTGCTTTGCCTTTTGAGACTATAGCTAACATGAGACCTTAATGAAAATTTAGTTAAAAACTGAGCATGTAAATACAGACCATATGAAGGCTTACAATGAATGTTTGTCTTGCAGGTAATTCCAGGATATGGCCATGGTGTTTTGCGTAAGACGGATCCAAGATATGTGTGCCAAAGAGTGTTCGCCTTGAAGCATCTACCTGATGACCCGCTTTTTCAGCTGGTAACTTCTTCTTTTTTTTCTTCTAATCTTCCATCATGCTCTTGGATTTGTAGTGATCACTGTCACTGGCTCACAAATCATTCATCAACTCTATAGGTGTCAAAGCTTTATGAAGTTGTGCCTCCTATTCTAACCGAGCTAGGAAAGATACTATATTTCCATTACCACTTCATCTGGTTCCAGCTTTCTCACATTGTGTCTATGGGTTATCTTCTCGTTTTATTTTGGTTTCAGTTGATAAGGGGCCGAGCTCTTGGACTACCACTTGAGAGGCCGAAGAGTGTAAACATGGACTGGCTCAATAACTTCATGCGCTTGAGCCGCTGAGTTAATCCCAGCCATGTTGGTCAAGGTTCATTCTCTTTCTTTCACCAACCAGCCTTCTCTCCCGTTTGAGGATCTTTTAGCACATTTTTAGAACGATTATCCGTAATTATTCAGAGTTTTCTTATTGGTTCTAAAACACACAATAATGCTAACAACTAAATAAACAGTATTTCCTGTCTATTGGATTTAAGCTTGACAATTACAAAGTGTTTTAGAACGTCAGAAAGAGCGTTTAAGCCATCGAAAAAACATGATAAACCCTAGGCTAAAGCTATAAAACTTAATAAGAAACCCTAAACTTATCTAGTCTCAAATTTTGAATAATGTATGTGTTTACCTTCTCTAATGAACTTGATCCTCTTTTATCATTTTTATGTCTTTTTTTGCTAAAATTTTATGATTTTTATGGCGACAAATATTATTCCCTTACTTTTCTTTTGAAATCGACAAAGATTAATTTGAACCTTTATCAACTTGAATGCATGGTGAACATGAGCAAACTCCATCTCTAACAAATACATTGTTATGATTATTTTTCTCTATGTCCACAACTTTGGCTACCAAGTAATCAACTGGCACAAAGGTCAAGCCCATCCATGCGTTTGCGTTTATTGGTATTGAGTCAAGGAGTAAACTACGGTACACGAGAGGTCGTATACTAAACAATTAAGTATGGCTAGAGGAGTCGTTGAATTTTACTCTTTTAACTTTTGTGTACGTGAGTGTGAAATATATCAGATTTTTTGTGTACGTGAGAGTGAATTATATCAGATGACCCATTAATATATAGTGATGGGTTTAATTAAAAAAACAAATTGAAATCATGTCATGGAACCCACCAAGCCCTGTCTGTAACTTTATCGATTATCGCACGATTGTTCGGGTGTCAACTAAATGCGAATATTTAACTTCAGTTCTCTGTACCTTAAGTACACTAGGTGACTAATCCCGGTTCAATCGTTTTACAAAATTTAGTTGGATCCGGTTCGGTCCACTGAATGCCCACCGCAACATAGTTTCAAGCCCATTTCTCTTTGAAGTTCAATTCCATGCCCAAACCATACATTTACTAATACCTAACAAGGATGAAAAGGAACATTACATTTCCAATAAACCATGAAGGGTATTCCAGTAAATACAAGGACCATCCTCCTCCCACCATCGAGTTGGGTGTGACCCGACCCGACTCTACCCTACCCGACCCGGTATAGTATATATACACCACAGAGGTAAAGCTAAGGTGAAAATCTTGTTACGTAGGTCTATATATCTTTTCATATGAAGAGGAGAGATATGGCTAATAGGAAGACCTAAAGAAATAATATTCATATCGTATATAAAGGTTTCGAAATCTAAATAAAAAAGAAGACAAAAGCAAATAATTTTTGTAAAAAAAAAGTTGAAAATTGAAAAAAATATCCCTAAAAACTGCGAGCGTGTTGTATTTGGTTCAGGCTAGTGAACCGAGAAGATGATGAGGGAAGAAGACATGGTAGTAACATCAAACGGCACGAACGACGACGACTATACTAATAATAATATTAACAGTTGCAGTGGTTCTGATAACAACCGTAACGGAGACGCTAACCAGATCAGTCAAGTATGGGGAACGTGGGAGGAGCTTCTGTTAACATGCGCCGTTAAACGCCACGGTTCTAAAGATTGGGACTCCGTCGCCAAGGAGGTTGGCTCCCGGAGCTCTCTGGACGCCTCCGCTCATGACTGCAGCCTTAAGTATCAAGATCTCAGGCGTCGGTTCGACGACGACGACGGGCAAGGAAATACCGATGACAGAGACGGTGAAATCGTCGAGCGGTTAAGGAGTCTTCGTGTGGCGGAGCTCCGGCGAGAGGTTCAGCGACGCGACGAGTCGATATTGTACGGAGAGTCTCTATTTCTCCGCCGATGGATCTGAGTTTTTATTTTTTTTTATTTTAAAATTAATTTTGAATTTTTTTTTGGTATTTTGATTAGGTCGCTTCAGTTAAAAGTTAAGAGGTTAGAGGAGGAGAACAACGGAGATGATGGTGACGATAAACCAGATCTGGAAGACGACTCTAAAGCGGTTAGATCGCTCAACAACGAAACAGAGCCGGTAAGGCTAAACCGGGAAACGACGGAGTCTGACCACCGGTCCATGAACGAGTCCAATTCGACAGCCTCCGTCGCTGATCATGAGCGGTTAAACGGAGACAATTCGAGAAATCCAGATTCCGCTCATAAGGCGGCGGATGAGGGAACGGTTAGTAGGAGATCGGGAACGAGTCATTCCGGCGAGTTAGGCGAGTCAGGAACGTCCACGGGGCCTCGGAAGCGAACGAAGAGAGGACAGAAATACATTAGCGGCGAGGATAGCAGCATACGCGGTGGAAGCGGCGGTAATATTAAAACGGCGGGGAATAAACCACAGCCGTTGATTGAAATCATTAAGCTGATTCGTTCTCATCCGCGCGGATCCCTGTTCGAATCTCGTCTTCGGAGCCAGGTAAGCAATTGCCTTATTTTCCTCCATTTTCTTTTTACGTACATAATTTACCTTAATTTTCCTACGTTACGTTATCAATTTTTTTTCATGCTTTAAAAGCGTCAATAATAGTTTATCCTTTTAAGACTTACAGCATATTGTTGTAAAAAAAAAATAGAATTAAAACTTACAGGATATTCTATAAATAAATTGAATTCTATTAACAGAATATTGTTTTCTTAAAAAGAATATGATTTCATTCCAAAATAAAATATATCTATGTTATATTAGTTGGCTATATTTCAAGCAGTCAGGCCTATATATAGTCAACCTATGCTATGTTTTTTTTCTTCTAAATTCCAACCTTAAATATATGTTTCTTTCCAAAACCTAAATAACATTCTCTTGCCAATTAAATACAGTTTTAAAGAATGACTTGTTAATATGCGCCTTAAATTTAAAGACTCGTTTATATAATAGTTTTCTGAATAAATTTTACTTTAAACAAAATTATAATTTAATGAAAATTTGTCAAAGTTAAAAATACATAGGGTTAGTTATCAACTTTCATGAATAAAAAGTACTTGTTGTAAAATTTAAATATAATATTTTGAAAATATTCATTTTTAGAGGCAAAATAGAAGAATATATTGAAAAACACATCTCTATTTTATAACTGTTCTGTTTTAGAAGTAAAAATAAGAGAATAAATTGGAAATAGGTAGATTTGTTGTATACTTCTTCCCCCTTAAGAAATTTCAAGGACAACCAATAAGATTATCAACACATTGTCCAATTTTGTCGGGACCACTCAGATCAAATTTATCAATATATAATAAACATTCACTTCTTTTTTTCCTATAACATTCACTTTTGCATCAGTTTTCGCAAAATACATTATTATTATTATTATTATTATTATATTGTATTATTCATATGTTATTATTATTATTATTATTATTATTATTATTATTATTATTATTATTATTATTATTATTATTATTATTATTATTATAGTTCTTCATAGAGTTATTCTTGGGTTCACTCTTATGATAAACCTTTCACCAACCAATAGGAATTAAGTATTTCATAATTAATATTTTTTTAAAAAGGAAACAAAATATTGTCAAGTTATATTATGTTTTTAAAATAAATAAAATAAAAACAAATAAAAATAATAGTAGTTACAAAAAATGATTTAAAAAAAATATTTTTAACATCGTTAAAAAAAAAACTTAAACACTAAATCCTAAACCCTAAACCCTTGAGTATACCCTAAACCCTTGGGTATACGCTAAACCCTTGGATAATCTTAAACTATAAACCCTAAACTCTAGTATATACAAAAAAAATTAGATATTTTAACACCGTCATCGAAATACTAAACCCTAAATCCTAAACTCTAAACCTTAAACCCTTGGGTAAACCCTAAACTCTTTTTAGTATTAAGGATTTGGTATTTTTAAGATTTAGTGTTTAATGTTTTTAATTTAGAGTTTAGAGTTTAGGGTTTAGTGTCTTGATGATGGAGTTAAAATATTTTTAATGTTTTTTGTGCATATATTACTATTTTATTTACTTTTAACATTTTTTGTTTTAAAAATATAATATAACTTTATAATATTTTATTTCCTTTTTTAAAATATATCAATTGTGAAATGAGTGATTTCTATTGGTTGAGTGAACCTCTAGGTTTACTTTAGGGTTGAACCCAAGAATAAGTCTTCTTCGTATGGTCAAATATATTGTATGTGTGTTACCGTGTGTGTTTGATCTATACAATTTATGATGTTTTCTTTTTATTAAACAATTTATGATGTTTTACACTGAAATAATATTGACGAAGAGATTTATTTTCTTCCACTTATACCATTTGGTTACATAAACTTGTACACATGGCAGTTTCGCGTTGAAGCATGGCTTTAACGTGTCTTTCAGGATATGGTCAACTTATTGACTTTGTTGGGCTTTCATTGGGCTGTTAGACTAAAAACATTTAACACACTATATAAACATAGAAGCCCATCACTTAAGACGTTTTTTGTGTGTTCATCTCGCAGGAGACGAAGGATTACAAGGGATTGATAAAACAGCATTGGGACATTGAAACAATAGAGAGGAAGATGGAGAAAGGATCTTATGTTTCTTCAAGTCTTTCTTTTTACAGAGACGTCAAGCTTCTCTTCACAAACGCCATTGTTTTCTTTCCTGCATCTTCCTCAGAATACATGGCTGCACAAGAGCTAAGAACCCTCGTCTCAAACGAAATGAAGAAAAAAACAGGAATATTAATTCGTAGTGTCATCAAAGCAGAAGCTGAATCTTCGGTTTCTAGACAGAAACCGTTTGCTCCTCCTCTTGTTGCATGTAAGAAGAAGAACCCTGCATCGAAAAAGACACATCCTTCTTCAAGCCTTCAACAAAAAGATGAGAAGAAGACTCGGGAAGTTTCAGAGGAGAAAACTGTGACTACTGCTGCAAGAAGCTCTAGGAGAACGAGCAAGGGTTTAGAAGTTGTTGCCAAGGATACCAAAATGGGACGAGCCAAAAATAATAAGAAACAAAAAACATATTCATCGAGTGATGATGATGATGGGGACAAAGAAGAGACTCCTAAGACAGAGAAGAAGAGAGCAGTGGCAGCATCAGAGAAGAAGAAGAGTGTAGCTGAATTCTTGAAAAGAATAAAAACTAACTCTCCACAGAAAGTAAAAGAAACAACGAGTAAAGATCAGAAGAAGAGTGATGGAAACGTAAAGAAAGAGAACAGTAAAGCGAAACCGAGGGAACTGAGGAGTAACAGCACGGGTAAAAAGAAGGTTGAGGTAGAGAATAATAGAAACAAGAGTTCATCTAAACGGAAGCAATCGAAAAAAGAAGCAGAGGAAGTGACTGATGCAGGTAGGGAAAACAATCAACAGCCAAAGAAAAGAAACAGAAGATGAAATAGATGATTCATTGTGGTTAAGTATTGTACATTTGATATGCCAGATATATTCATCAATCCTAATAACATTAGTGTTTATGAGAATTCATAGATCTTTTCAGAATTTTCATAATTTACCAGTTTAGTTTTTCTTTGACCAATGTTTTCCTCCGGGTATATATTATATACTCCTTCTGTTTCAAAAAGACATGTTTTAGAATTTTCACATTTTAAAAATAAATATAGAAAATTTTGACACTAGATGCATTATTTTATGTGTTTAACTATTTTCAAAGATTTTTAATCAATCATAATTCAGTAAACATAATTAATATTTTGAAATTTACAATTTACTATTATTACATACATTGAAAATGTAAAATATAAATTTTTTAAAACCAATTTTTTTCTATAACATTAATCATTTTGAAATGGGAGAAGTATGGTTGTAGACATTGTGATCTTATTTTTCTTTATTAGTTAATTTGATAATTGTTCAAATATTAAAATTGCCACATGACAAAAGATTTAAGGCCCAAAACACTAAATTTAATAATTGTTCTAGCCTTTGACCAAAATAATAATAATAATAATAATTGTTCTAGCCCATTTTCTAATAAGTCTCCTTTTTATTTTTGGTCTGTTCTCATCTTTTATCAGAAAAAAATTATAATTATTGTTATTGAAGTCAGAAAAATTATAATTAAATGCAAAATGTACTAGCTTGGATTTTATTTTACCAGTGCTTTGTAGAAAGAGAAATTGGCGTAATTACACCTAAAGCTACCTCTAAATTGCAATATACCCTTAATTTTATAGTCCATATTTTCTAACCATTTTACCCTCGTTAGTTGTTTTCCTGAGACACAGAACAACAGTGTCGTGTGACAGAGAGCCAATCGTTTACACATTGGTCATGTTTCTTTATTAGTTTGCTTTTATTTTTTGGTCATCGCTCTATTTTCCACTCCATTTTCAACTCCATTTCTCAATTTGGAATAAATTATGGAGTGGGGTTGGAGATGCTCTTAGATTTTAAAGAGGGTCGGGATGATGATGGTTACATCAAGCAAAATGTAAAAAAAAATGATTCTAAGGACTGTTAACCATGTTATGGAAAAATTCAGACAACATGTTATCACAGGGTAAGAACTAAGAACATATATTGTCAAGAAGCCTAAGGTTTTAGTTAGATTGTTCTAACAAGTGGATGGAAACCCATGTCCATGTAAAGGAACATTTTTGTTCTTCTCTAGAATAAGCAGAGATGATCTTTCATTCAGAAGAAGCTTAGTAAAGAGAGAGAGAGTTGTGATAGCTTATGAAGTTAGGGACCAGCCAACTGCTTTGAAGTTTGATGATTTGAACGGTGATACATGAAATATGTTGCCATGATACATTTTTAATTTGTTGTTTATCTATTCCACCAACAAATTAGTTCTACGCTTAACAGGGCGTTTCGTTTGAGATAGTTTATCAAGGACGAAAAACAGAGCATAGAATATTAACAACAAACAATAGTGAGAAGAAAACAGAAATCAATAACTAAGTTTGGAAAACCACGTGGATAGGAACAAACTCTCTGAATCTCTGGATGGTATAACTCGCAAAAGAGGATTGAGTAGGCGTACCGAGGAGTGACGTCGATGATTCCTGTAACATCCCGAGTTGTGATATGTGAAAAGGCTTAAGAAAATTGATTTGGTTACCTATATCACCAAAGTTGACTTACCTTTTCCGGAGCATATCCTGAAAGAACTCCAGAGTTAAGCGTGCTTGAGCTGGAGTAGTGGAAGGATGGGTGACCTATCGGAAAGTGATTCGCGATAGCGTGCGAGTGAGGCCAAAGCACGGGGAAAGGTTGGGTGGTGATTGTAAGGTCAGTAAACAATGATTTAGAGCCTCGGAAAATTAACGACCGATCGTCGGATGGGACGGGGCCCACGGGCCGAGAGAGCGGGCGTAGGGTGACCCATTAGCCGTGGGCGGTCGGGGCGTTACAATTCCACTCTTTCCAAACTGGATAGAGCCAAGCTTGGTGAGGGAGCTCACAGCCACAATGGAAGGGCTTTCACTTTTGTTGGAAACACCAGCATTAATTTCTCATAGACTTGTATATTGCATACATTTCAGACTTTTCTGATTTTGATACCCACGAAGAGAAATTTCACAAACTTATTAGGGAGTATGTTATTAATTTGTAACTTTTAATGCACGTTTGATCTCCTGTTTTGTTTTTTATAAAAAAACAACCATCTCTTAGTTCACAAGTTTCAAATAATGTATTCGATTTTTTAAAGTTACATCATTCATTTCATCAGAGAAATTAGGTGAATGAGACTTTGTTCGATATATAGAAGAAGTAAAATGATCAAAAGCTTAGAACCTTAGAGGTTATCCTACCTTGTGTATAATGAAGTTCAATGTTTATGGAAAAATAAATCTGGTCAGATGTTCATGCAACAATAAGAAGTGGAAATATCTTCAAATAATAAAAACATCTAACGAAATAAGCTTATAAATAACTTTCAAAAAGGTAAATAGTTTATAGAACATCATAGACTTTTAAAAAACATCATTTAGCTATAGTGGAATCGCCAAGTTTTGAGAAGCTAAAATAATAATAACAATATTTAATCCTAACTTGGAAAGAGGGACATGTTTTCTACAAACCCTTAATTATGTTCTTACATAAGATTTGGAAAATCGTTTTGATCTGTTTATTCATCAAAGATCAATGTAATTTTCATGGTTACAAATATAAAAAATGACATATTAAATATTTTACAAATATTACAAATATTAAACTAACAAGAAAATTACAATTACTTTTAACTAAATTTGTAAAGTTGAATATGAACTAAATCTTTCAAGACTTTTCAAGAATTTTCTCACCACAAAAAATATCATGAATTTATATATAAAAATAATGTGTATTATAATTTCCGCGGCGTAGTGCGGGTTTTTATCTAGTATAGTATAATGCGTCTAAAAAGCTTGCACGCATAACTGATGTTTCAGAGAAAAAGCACAAGGCCTTCATACTATTTGAGCCGGGTCTGGTTTACCAGGTAAAGTCCAAAACATTGTGGTGGGAATTTTACGAAATATCCCATTTTATTGGACATGCTTACGAAATATCCCAATTTATGCGCTTTCTACGAAATAAAAGAGTTTGAGATGGTTGGCAGTGTTGAAAGTTGTTCCACGGACCTGGCACCACTTACTTTGACTGTTTTGAGTTTACTATTCAACTCAATATTTAATGCTTAATCCAATTTATGTCGGCTTCATAAATCCAAACTTGTGCAATATACAAAAATGCATGCAATCTATAATGCACAAATTTTTATATAATGTACATGGAATATCTGCTATGATCAACAAGAGGGAAACGGTTTTTCTTTTTTTTGGTGTGAACAAGAGGGAAACGTTTAACCAAAAAAAAACAAGAGGGAAACGATTGATACGACGTTGCCACTTGTAAGAGATTTTTTTTTGGTGTGAACAAGAGGGAACGATTGATACGACGTTGCCACTTGTAAGAGAAATCTCTATTGAATTGTGATGCATTTATTTATATTATTAAAAGAGAAGTATAAAATAGAAATATCTCTCAATTTTATTATTTATTTATATTAGAATGCCACTGAAATATTTATTAAATTTATATTTAAATATATTTGTTTTTTTATAATTTAAATAATAAATTTAAGCATCTAATATATTTTTCTAATTTAAATAATAGATTTCTTTAATCAAATCTTAACCAAAATAAATTTCCTTATAGATTTCTAAATATATTTCGTAGTAATATATTAAATATTTTTCAACATTTATTAGTAATAAATAATAAAGTAAAAAAGCACACATCATAATCGATTAATATAATATAATATATAAATAAAATATAAAATAATCTATTAAGTTATTAGTATAATGTTTTGATATATATATAAGCCCAATTAATTATAAATATTGGATTTTTTATATGATACACTCTGATATAATAAACAATTAAAATCATAAAATATAATTGTTGTAATAAATAAAACTGTTATGTTTTAAATGTTATATTAGCGATCATGTAATACATTTAAATTTACAGATATATACTATACCATTTCATACAAAAAAAAATAATTGTGAAAACAAAATTTTGTTATAACTGCAAAAAATTAATTTTTGACCTAAATTTATGATCAACTCTTACAAATACATCTTTTAATACAAATAAAAAACTAAGACTAGAAAATAACTATTTGTGCGGTCACACGTTCAATGTCTAGTTAATTGAATTGAGACGCATTATAACCCGTGGATTATGCGATATGTCATCACTAAAATAGTTATTAAAATATTTAGATAAGTATGTCGACTAATTTGAATCTAGTATATTTGTCAATTAGTTAACCATAAACTAATTAGTAATCTGTAAAAATATATTTTTAAATAAAAACTACAAAATTACCTATATGATTGAAATACATATGAAAATTAATAATTTTGATTAATAAAAATTTGATAGCATGATATTTTATATCCTAATTTTATAATATAAAATAAATTTGACAATCACATTAACTATATAACAAAATTTTATGTTGTTGTATATATTTTTTTAAAACGACTAAAAATTGCTAAAAATGTTAAGAGTTCCATACTGGAAATTTTGTGATCGTTGTTATAACAATGTACACATGAATATAAAATAATATGAGTAGAAAATCTCATTTAATAAATATATTAACTTCTAAATTTAAAAATATGTATCATGCTTTAATTGATAATAATTGAATATTTTACAATTTTAATTTGATCACAAATCATTAAAATATGTTTTAAATATGTTTTGTTATTATTTTAAAATTAAAAACTTATTTATTTAACAAATATTTATAAAATATTTCCTTCTGCGAAGACTGGAAATTATTACTAGTTTGTAAATATAACCAAATCAATGCTCACATGTTATTTTCTTGTTAATTATATCAAATAAATATAGACAAAACCTAATATATTGTTTTTTTTGAAGTACATCCTTTCAGAAAAAAATTTCAAAATGTGTGCTATATATGAAATTCCGTTTACCATTCGAAATTATAGTCGTCATTAATTTCTTTGTAATTTCCTTAAAATTTTAGTATAGTAGATCAATTGTGGAATAAGAACTTGACGTAATAGGAAAAAAAAATTTAAGCCTTTTCTCAAAAAAAAAAAAAAAAAAAATAACTTGACGTAATAGGAACCATGCTCCTCTTTTCTGCATGCTTACGCAATCAGGACTACACACGAGTTATTTGTTTCTTTTCTATATATATATACTGTATACAATAGTATTCGTTTTTATACGACCGTTAATTCTACCTACCATGCATGCTTTAGCAATTAGCTAATGAGAACAATAAATGAGTTGTTTTGTTTGCTAAATTATGATATATTTACGTATATAGAAACACAATAACTTTTTCATCCAACTGTTCTAAAATGTTATAATTTTGTTTGTTCAGAAAAATTGCAGGTCCTCTGTTTGCCCGGCAAAAATCACATGGCCGTATCCCTTAAGAGCATACCCACCATTGGAATCCTTAATAATATTATAATATTTTTGTGTGTTTTGGTTGTTTTTAGAATAGTTACAGATTTTTATGAAAATATTAAGTCTAATGGTATTATCCATAATAGAATTCTTAGAAATAAAAAAAAAAATCATTAACAAATTTTTAGGAACCAATACAATGTTGCCAGCGCAGTAAAGATTAACCCCAAAAAATCTTTAGCTAACGATTCTTTCACCCGGTAACATAGCTTTTTAATATTATTTTATCCTAATCTTCCAAGGATTTTGCCTAAGAATTTGTTAAGAATGCACCATTGGACGTGCAGAAGAGAAAAATTACAGGTCCTCTATTAGATGGCCTTCACGTTAATTGGTTGATTAAGTCTAGTATAGATTGTGTAATCATCATCTACGTACGTGCGTACGAACGTCCTATCCTGACGATCACATGGTGATGTAGACTATATGTACCGAATTATTGGTAAATTAGTCTATTTTCAACTTTTTTAACAAGCCTAAGTTCTTTTTGGAGATAATACTAGTCGTACTAGCACTTCTATGGAGTATCTGATATGGATATCTTTTAATAAAGAAAATGAAAATAATTGAAAATGAAGATAAAAGAAAAAGAAAAGTTCTCAAATAGGAGTTTTTAAAAGCCTCATTAGAACCTCAAAAACGCTTGCTATTTTATGAGTCGTGTAATTATTTATTTTTAATTAAAATTTTATAAAGCAACTAATTTTTATTAAAATATTAATATTTTTTTTGTTTAAGAACTCTTCAAAGATTTAACCAATAACGTTACTATAATGGTCTGTCATAGTTTGTATTATAAAGAAAAGGAACGGAGAAATTTGAAACGGAAGAGTGCATACTTTTCCAATTTCCAGCTCGTTAACAATTGTGAAATTATGACACGTGATGAAAAGTCCTCGTTATAATTCATTCGAGGAATGGTATAAGATTCATCCCAATCAATTAATTACTAAGTCATTATATTGACTTAAAATAGTACCATATAAAGTCCAAGTCTTTGCTCAACTTTTTGACAAAAACTATCTATAGACTCGGGTTAACATAAAAGTAATTTTCTTAACGCAAGTCCTGTATACAAAGCCAGTTTCCGTTTCCATGTTATTTTAAGCGATTGGATCTGGGGGTACACACGTTCACATGCGCGACGCATTTTGACATCTACACCTCATTGATTCTCTATAACGACAACTCGCGTTTGTATTTAACCAAAAAAGAGAGATCACGTTTCTTTTTCCGGCGAGAGAGATCACGTTTTAACACTATTACTATTGATCCCAAATAAATACAACAGAGTATACATATGTTGCAACAATGTGAATTGGCATAACAAGGGTGGGAAGTAGCAAAGTTAAACAAATACTCCTCTGTTACAAAAATACATGATTTAGAAGAAAAATATTTCAAATATACATTTTAATGTATTTTATGTGTAATATTGATAAATTGCAAAAAAAAAATTAAAAATGTGTTTATTGGATTTATTTTGGTTAAAGTTATGGGAAAATAGTTAATAACAAAAAAAATAATGCATATACATTCAAAATTTATTATGTATTTAATATGTATGAAAACTTTAAAATATAAAAAATGAAAAGGAGGAAGGGTATAATGTAAATGTAGTAGTATTATTTATCACTGTTATGTTATTTGCCTAACTTAATTCCAAATGAATTTCACGAGGATTACTTTGTGTCTGGTTCTCATTAATGAAAGTATTTTAGATGTCTAGAAAGAAAAAGAAAACCAAATAAATGATTAAATGTTAATGACATTCTTCTTTTATTTGGTATTGAAAAACAACAATTTTGTTATGAAGGAATTGTACGTTTGTATGTTATAACCTGCTATAAAACAGATAACAAGTAACAACAAATAAAATTATTAGCTGTAACTTTAGTACTCCGGATTATGACACACCACAATACAAAAATGAGCATTTCTACATATTTAAAAATAATTTGTTTGGATATATTTTATACTTAGAAAACCCAATTTAAGATCATACTTTTTTTTTGTAACTGATTTTTTTTTAGATCATACTTAAAAGTATTTTTCATTCATCGATATTTTCTTATCACGTATATAAATCAAAATGAACAACCACATATCAGACTAGCTAGTCCATTTCAAATCTGATTTTTCGTTTGATAACTATTTTTTGAAAATGAAAAGAAGCAAAACTCCAACCGAGAAGAAAATATGAAATTTGAACGAAAACCATTATCAATTTTAATACTTTTAGTTTATAAAAATCAAAAGAATCAATATATATATATATAGATATATATATATATGTGTGTCTGTATTAGAATGTTAAATATGGAATGGCAACTGCATCTCTAAGATTTTTGAAAACAAGAATCAATATATATATATATATATATATATGTATTAGATTGTTAAATATGTAATGAAACTTTATTGTCTATGTTCTCTTAGATATGTCAGAATTTTGAATTTAAAACCAGTCACTTAAAAAGGAAGGCCACTCTAGCAAAGGAATCTCCCCGGCACTGTATTAATAAATGTATATGTTCGTATTTTAGTTGAAGTCAAGATAGGAGTAATCTAGTTGGTTCAATATGGCACGGCGCAAGACCGCAAGCGAATAGCGACCGTTAATATTTTATTTCATTTTTTCTTCTTATAATTGTTGGAGCAGATTATTTGACCCAAAGAAATTAATGATAATATGCATAGTGGCAACTAGTTTGGCTAAACTATGAATTTTCTACGTTCCTGCGCATACATTTGCAAGTCTCTTCGCCTATATATACCTCCACATATCTCATCACTTCTCTCACAACTCAACAATCTCTACATTCTTTCTTTAAGAAAAAAAGAGATTCATTCATTTATTTCTTTTGCAAGAACAACACAAATCATTTTATTCCATTCTTTCATATTAGACAAATATAACCAGCGCCATTCGATTTAAAAGGATCTTCCAATCGGTATACCTTTTTTTGTTTTTTGACATCTCCAATCGGTATACTATTCTCCTATTATATATCAAAGTTATATAAATGTTTTCTCCCTATCTTTTAACTCATAATCTAATGTATATTTCTATGCAGATTTAAAAGGTTTCTCTCAAAGACTAAAACAGCTTATAAATCTTTTATAAACGATGACACAGTAAGTGATCAAACTTCAACTCTGCCAATAATTTTATCTTTGGAAAAAACATATTCTAATTTTTATTACATAATATTTATAGAAAGAGGAACACTTTATCGAAGAAAAACTCGTTCGGCCGTTCTGACTTTCCGGAGGGTTTCCTCTTTGGGACAGCCTCATCGGCTTACCAATATGAAGGAGCCATAAACGAAGCGCCTCGTGGAGAGAGCGTTTGGGACACATTTGTTCGCAAATATCCAGGTTTGTTAATTTATATAACCAAATTTAATTGACCTTTTCTTATATATACGAATATTACTTTATAATGATATAACGAAACTAAGATAAAAATGAAACTTTTGCAGAGAGAAATTGCTATTCTAACGCGGACCAAGCGATCGAGTTCTATAGCCATTACAAGGAAGACATCCAAAGAATGAAGGATATTAACATGGATGCTTTCAGATTCTCTATATCTTGGCCTCGGATTTTGCCTCGTAAGTTCTTAACTCGTATATATATATATAAAAAACATGTTGCTTGACTAAATATATTAACGACAGAGTTTTCAAACAACTCAAAAGAGATTTAATCCTTGTTTTTAAAATAGTTGGAAAGAAAAGCAAGGGAGTGAACCAAGAAGGAATCAATTTCTATAACGATCTCATCGATGAACTTCTGGCTAACGGTATTTAACTATTCTCTCTCACATATATATAAAGTTAATTTTCTAAAAACGAAAGGTTAATATTCTAGATTGAAATATTCTAACGTGATTATACATATGTATGAACAGGAATTACACCTCTCGCGACATTATTTCATTGGGATACTCCTCAAGCTCTTGAAGATGAATACAATGGATTCTTAAGCGAACAAGCTGTGTAAGTGATTAAAAAGAATGTACATTACTTTTAACTGTATTTTTCGAATCAATGTCTCTAATATGCATAAAAACAATCATCTTGCAGTGATGACTTTAAAGATTTCGCGGCCTTATGCTTCGAAGAATTTGGCGACCGTGTGAAGTTGTGGGTTACACTAAACGAGCCATGGGTCTATAGCATTGGTGGCTATGACACGGGAAGGAAAGCGCCTGGACGTGCCTCCAAGTACATGAATGAAGCAGCTGTGGCTGGACAATCTGGTCTCGAGGTTTATACCGTTAGTCACAATCTACTTTTGGCTCATGCAGAAGCCGTTGAAGTTTTCAGAAACAATCCCAAAGTAAAGATATAACATATTTGATTTGTATTATAAAACATTTTAATTTTTTGCGAAAACCATATTTATTGACAATAATGCTTTTGTTTGAATCCCAGTGTAAAGATGGCAAGATTGGTATCGCGCATTGTCCTGTGTGGTTCGAGCCTTATGACTCGAACTGCTCTGATGACAAAGAAGCATGTGAACGCGCCATGGAATTCATGTTCGGATGGTTAGTATTTGTTTCTTCAAAATATAACACACACGTTCTTGACATGAAAATATATACACCATACATTTTTTGTTATTTTCTAATAGTATTTTGGGATTTGTTTCTTTAATAACAGGCATATGGATCCAACTGTATACGGAGATTACCCTGAAGTGATAAAGAAATCCATTGGGAAAAGATTACCCTCATTTACCGCAGCACAATCCAAGAAGCTAAGGGGATCTTTTGACTTCGTTGGAGTGAATTATTACAGTGCCTTCTACGTTAAAAATATACCTGAACTCGACCATAATACTCCCAATTGGAGATCAGATGCACGCATCGAATGGAGAAGTAAGTATATTTTATTTCTTGAGACTTACTCGTATCATACAATATATGGCTTTATTCATTTCTTGGCGCATAAGCAACTTACGGTTTACTAGTTTCTCAAGTCTCACAAGTTTTATATGTATTGGAACAGAACAAAACAAAGCAGGACAGACATTGGGAGTAAGAGGTGGTTCAGAGTGGGACTTTCTATACCCACAAGGACTTCGAAAGTTTCTAAATTATGCTAAGAATAAATACGAAAGCCCTAAGTTTATGATCACTGAAAACGGTAATAATTTTATACTAAGCTCGACCAAGATTGTTTTTACTCATTTGTTTCGTGAAATATGGTTTACTAACTCTCTCTCCTTCCTTGTAAAACATATTCAGGGCACTGTGATATGGATTATGAGAAAAAACCAAAGCTATCTAACTTGATGGATCTCCAAAGGACAGAGTACCACAAGAAACATCTCCAAAGCATCCAACAAGCCATCCAGTAAGTGTATTCATTTGACATTCAAGAAACTGTATTGTAACCAGGCCTGATTGTAACCCTATACGTAGCTTCTTACTGATGATAAATGTTTTGTTGTTTAGGGAGGATGGAGTTGAAGTTGAAGGATACTTTGCATGGTCGTTACTAGACAACTGTGAATGGAACGCTGGCTATGGAGTCCGATATGGCCTCTTCTACGTCGATTACAAAAACGGCCTAAAACGTTTTCCAAAAATGTCTGCGATGTGGTTCAAAGAGTTCTTGAAGAGAGAAGAGGAGATTGAAGAATCTGAGAAGGAAGAGTACCTGTTGAAGTCTGCGATGAAGAAGAAGAGATTCTTATTAGCAACTGCTCCGGCCTCATGTTTCATTCCTAAGATGTCTGAATCTTCAAAGGCACTCGAACTGTTTTTCTAAATTTATTAGCAAAATAGCTTTTCAACAAAGAGGGCTAGTAGCCTAGTTAATGGTTCTTTTGCGGCTATAAAACTTTGTTCCTTTTTTCTTGTCTTCTATCATTCTTGTATTCAACTCAATTGAAATAATATAAAAGTTCCAAAAAATAATGCATGCCATGGTAAACGACGAGACATATATACGTATCTTTTTCTTTCCCGGCGGAAAATATAGATCTTCGACGCTTCAAAAAATTGAACACTTTTATAGACGAGCTATTTTTCAGAAAAGATGGGCTAAAGATGGAAAGCAAAGATGGGCTAATGATCTCTGATTCTTTGTGATACTAACTTTAAAAAGGGCTTTATAGCATTGATTTGACTTGGTCCGTTATCCTTCACGGCCTATTTCAATGTATTTAAGAACACCTTAAAATTTCTACACATAATTAAGAAATCACTTAATTCTTTTCTACACTTAATATCATTTAACTAGGATAAGATCCGCGCCTTGCGCGGGATGAAGTTGTTATTTTTATTATGTTTTGGAAAATGAAACAACAGTTCGGTTTCATTTGGATTAGGAGTATTCAATCCGGATATCGGGTAGGTTTCGGTTGGTTTGGTTTTTTCGGTATTTCGGTTAATAAAATATAATTGCTATTCTAAATCCATATTTACTTCGGTTCGATTTGGTTTACATCGGTTTTCAGTTTATTCGGTTTTATACCAAAAAACATAATTATTTACTTTGAGATCATATTATATATTTAAATAAAAGAATAAAAATAAAAAATGCTTTTATCATCTAATTAAATAATCAAATCTAGAATTAATATCCAAACTCTGAATTTTGAAAAAAAAAAAAAAAAAAAAAAACAAAACAGAAGCATGAAATAAAAACTTTTCTATTCTTCCATATTTAATGTGATTGTTTAATATCTTTTAATAATATAAAATAATAAAAGAACTAAGATACAAATATTGTTATCAAATATTCATTATTCATAATAACGAATTTTCATATGTATGTTAATCATATTAGGTAATTTCATAACTTTTATTTAATGAAAGTGCGAGATTGTTTTTTGTACATTATTTATCAATTCGATAATTAGTTTAACAAAAAGTGTAATATAAGTTAAGATGAACAATATACTTTTCTAAGAATATTATATTTTATATAGTTATTTATTAAATGAAACTTCATAATCATACGGTCCTATGATCATTCATATTGTTTTATAACAAAATATTTAAATAATTGATAACAAAATTTTCAATGTGAAAAATTTAATAAGTTTATAATTTATAAATGTTCTTGAAAATTTATTGAAAGTTTTGTAATTAAAATATTGATGTAATCTTATATGTTATATAGTTTAATCTATATATATATATTTGTTTTATTATTAAATGATACTTTTTACTCATATGGTTTTAAAATCATGTGTATCTTTTTATAATAAAAGTGTTAACCCATTGATTATTAATTTTTAACATAATAATTTTAATAGTTTTAGTCATTTATCGTTATTTTGTTAAAATTCAAAATATAGCATATTCGAAAAAATCTAGAATTTAATTTTATAGGTAATTCAATTGTTTAATTTATTTTAATAATATAAAATTAAACAAAAAATTATGGAGAAGATATAAATTTTTATCAAATTTTTATTATTAGAAACATTAATTGTCATATATATATATATTAGTCATTTATGATAATTCCGTAGGTTTTATTTGAGGAAAGAAAAAAAAATAGTAATTATATCTAGCAGAACAATCATAAATGCTTCTATTGTAAATATCATATCATATGATCATATCATATAGTTTAACCAACAAATGTATCTAGCAACATATAAAAATCGAATGTGGACCTACTTATTTTCAATTGAATGTAATTGACTACCTAATTAAGTGACACCTAAGTATTAGGGTCTTTTTTAATTATTACAAAATTGAGGTTACAATTTTTCAAATGTTTCTCTTTTAATATATAGAGGATTATCATAAAATTAAAATGTCAAATATATGATATTTACTATCATTAACTTTTCTTGCCAATCACTCAAAATTATTCTCGGATTCTTTATTCGGTTTACTTGTGTATAATTAAAGTACCTTGCCAACCACTTAAATTGCTGACCAAGCATTCACGTTGGTTTTATTCGGTTTGTTTAGTTTTTGTTGAATCACGGTTTGTTTAGTCTTGATTGAATCACGTTTTGGTTAAGTCGTAACAACGCCAGCCACAATATAATTTTCGTACGTGCATTTTTTATATGAAAAAATACTGCGTTCGAAATTTAGTTGGCCAACTACGTAGGTGCATGAACTTTCACACGAACCTCCATTAACTGTTACGAAAGACACCGACCACTAATGATCACAAAAAATATTGATGGTGAATTATTTTCTTACATAGTCTTAACTCCCCTGAAGGTACACTGAACATGAACTAAGACAGGCGTACCTGCATTAACTCGTAATAAGTTTGAGCAACACTATTGGTTACAGCATACATCGACCATTTTGTCTTTTTTTAACATTGTCTTAACTCCCCTGAAGCTACACTGAACAAACTCCACCCCTTCTTTTCCTTGAATGCAGCATTTCTTTGATCAATCCGCATGTACTTTCCGCAAGTATATTCTTCTTCTCGATCATTGCTTCCTCACTGTAACAGAAAGCTTGTTAACGGAGTAATGAACATAATGAACATAACTCGTAAGAAGTTTGAGCAACAATATGGATTACATCAAACATCGACCCTTTTGCATTTTTTAACATTTTCTTAACTTCCCTGAAGCTACACTGAACAAACTCCATCCCTTCATTTCCTTGAATGCAACATTGTTTTGATCAATCTGCAGGTACTTTCCGCATGTCTATTCTTCCTCTCGATCATTGCTTCCTCTCTGTAACAGAGCGCTTCTTAACAGAGTAATGAACATAATCGATTTTCTCTGTTTCATATATAGATTTTCAACGTCAGAGCTTATCAACTTCGTTTTCAATAACCGATCATATTTCATGCGTGTTTTAGGCTTCTCAGCAAAAAAATTGCAACTAATAAACGTCTTGCTCACACTCTATTGTATTCTCTGCTTCGTGTAAAGATTACCAACGTCAGAACTCATCAACCTTATGCTCAATAACCTATCCTCTTCATATGTGCTTTTAATTCCTCGCAACGATTAAACGTCTTGCTCAAACTCTATTTACATTTTTTATTTTTCTTGCCAGCAGAGAATCTAAGTTTTTTTCATGTGGCCAGGAGACACTTGAGATCTCTTTGGTGTTCAAACATCTTAACACTGTAAACTAAACAGCATATGTGTGTGTAGAATCCCCGTATGTCGTCGAACAGAGTCAACTCGTCTCAAACAATCGTGTATTCACTTTTTTTTTCGTTTCTTTCTACGTTTAAATAAGGAAAGTTCGGAGAATCAAAAAACTCCAAACGCTTCTCGTGACGACATGTGGCAGAGTCAATGTGAATGCATTAAATGCAAAATGCTTCTCTTTTAATAATAAGGGGATACTTACTTCAGAAAAATTTAATCAATCTAATAATGTGATGATTGTTTGCATGGTTTTCATATTTTGGTTTTAGTTTTTAACTTTTAATTTTTGGTTTTCAAATTTTAGTTTTAAGTTTTTGATTTTACAATAGATTTTATTTTATCGAAAAACATGAATGATAATTTCAGTTAGTATTTTAGTTTTTGATTAAGTTTTTCTAAAATTTGATCAATGATTTTTCTTTTTAATTTTCTGTTATTTCAAAATTTGATTTATAATTTTTTATAAAAAAACTTAAAGTTAATAAAATAATATACCACATATTTTAATAAATAATACCAATCTATTATTAACAAAATATTTTTGCAATACATATTTATTTTTTATTGATATGTTTAAGAAAATAAATTCTTAATATAAATTATTTACAATTATATATAGCTGCAAATTATATTAATTTCATTGATAAATCTAATTATATGTAAACTAATATTACTTTATAATGATATAACGAAACTAAGATAAAAATGAAACTTTTGCAGAGAGAAATTGCTATTCTAACGCGGACCAAGCGATCGAGTTCTATAGCCATTACAAGGAAGACATCCAAAGAATGAAGGATATTAACATGGATGCTTTCAGATTCTCTATATCTTGGCCTCGGATTTTGCCTCGTAAGTTCTTAACTCGTATATATATATATAAAAAACATGTTGCTTGACTAAATATATTAACGACAGAGTTTTCAAACAACTCAAAAGAGATTTAATCCTTGTTTTTAAAATAGTTGGAAAGAAAAGCAAGGGAGTGAACCAAGAAGGAATCAATTTCTATAACGATCTCATCGATGAACTTCTGGCTAACGGTATTTAACTATTCTCTCTCACATATATATAAAGTTAATTTTCTAAAAACGAAAGGTTAATATTCTAGATTGAAATATTCTAACGTGATTATACATATGTATGAACAGGAATTACACCTCTCGCGACATTATTTCATTGGGATACTCCTCAAGCTCTTGAAGATGAATACAATGGATTCTTAAGCGAACAAGCTGTGTAAGTGATTAAAAAGAATGTACATTACTTTTAACTGTATTTTTCGAATCAATGTCTCTAATATGCATAAAAACAATCATCTTGCAGTGATGACTTTAAAGATTTCGCGGCCTTATGCTTCGAAGAATTTGGCGACCGTGTGAAGTTGTGGGTTACACTAAACGAGCCATGGGTCTATAGCATTGGTGGCTATGACACGGGAAGGAAAGCGCCTGGACGTGCCTCCAAGTACATGAATGAAGCAGCTGTGGCTGGACAATCTGGTCTCGAGGTTTATACCGTTAGTCACAATCTACTTTTGGCTCATGCAGAAGCCGTTGAAGTTTTCAGAAACAATCCCAAAGTAAAGATATAACATATTTGATTTGTATTATAAAACATTTTAATTTTTTGCGAAAACCATATTTATTGACAATAATGCTTTTGTTTGAATCCCAGTGTAAAGATGGCAAGATTGGTATCGCGCATTGTCCTGTGTGGTTCGAGCCTTATGACTCGAACTGCTCTGATGACAAAGAAGCATGTGAACGCGCCATGGAATTCATGTTCGGATGGTTAGTATTTGTTTCTTCAAAATATAACACACACGTTCTTGACATGAAAATATATACACCATACATTTTTTGTTATTTTCTAATAGTATTTTGGGATTTGTTTCTTTAATAACAGGCATATGGATCCAACTGTATACGGAGATTACCCTGAAGTGATAAAGAAATCCATTGGGAAAAGATTACCCTCATTTACCGCAGCACAATCCAAGAAGCTAAGGGGATCTTTTGACTTCGTTGGAGTGAATTATTACAGTGCCTTCTACGTTAAAAATATACCTGAACTCGACCATAATACTCCCAATTGGAGATCAGATGCACGCATCGAATGGAGAAGTAAGTATATTTTATTTCTTGAGACTTACTCGTATCATACAATATATGGCTTTATTCATTTCTTGGCGCATAAGCAACTTACGGTTTACTAGTTTCTCAAGTCTCACAAGTTTTATATGTATTGGAACAGAACAAAACAAAGCAGGACAGACATTGGGAGTAAGAGGTGGTTCAGAGTGGGACTTTCTATACCCACAAGGACTTCGAAAGTTTCTAAATTATGCTAAGAATAAATACGAAAGCCCTAAGTTTATGATCACTGAAAACGGTAATAATTTTATACTAAGCTCGACCAAGATTGTTTTTACTCATTTGTTTCGTGAAATATGGTTTACTAACTCTCTCTCCTTCCTTGTAAAACATATTCAGGGCACTGTGATATGGATTATGAGAAAAAACCAAAGCTATCTAACTTGATGGATCTCCAAAGGACAGAGTACCACAAGAAACATCTCCAAAGCATCCAACAAGCCATCCAGTAAGTGTATTCATTTGACATTCAAGAAACTGTATTGTAACCAGGCCTGATTGTAACCCTATACTTAGCTTCTTACTGATGATAAATGTTTTGTTGTTTAGGGAGGATGGAGTTGAAGTTGAAGGATACTTTGCATGGTCGTTACTAGACAACTGTGAATGGAACGCTGGCTATGGAGTCCGATATGGCCTCTTCTACGTCGATTACAACAACGGCCTAAAACGTTTTCCAAAAATGTCTGCGATGTGGTTCAAAGAGTTCTTGAAGAGAGAAGAGGAGATTGAAGAATCTGAGAAGGAAGAGTACCTGTTGAAGTCTGCGATGAAGAAGAAGAGATTCTTATTAGCAACTGCTCCGGCCTCATGTTTCATTCCTAAGATGTCTGAATCTTCAAAGGCACTCGAACTGTTTTTCTAAATTTATTAGCAAAATAGCTTTTCAACAAAGAGGGCTAGTAGCCTAGTTAAGGGTTCTTTTGCGGCTATAAAACTTTGTTCCTTTTTTCTTGTCTTCTATCATTCTTGTATTCAACTCAATTGAAATAATATAAAAGTTCCAAAAAATAATGCATGCCATGGTAAACGACGAAACATATATACGTATCTTTTTCTTTCCCGGCGGAAAATATAGATCTTCGACGCTTCAAAAAATTGAACACTTTTATAGACGAGCTATTTTTCAGAAAAGATGGGCTAAAGATGAAAAGCAAAGATGGGCTAATGATCTCTGATTCTTTGTGATACTAACTTTAAAAAGGGCTTTATAGCATTGATTTGACTTGGTCCGTTATCCTTCACGGCCTATTTCAATGTATTTAAGAACACCTTAAAATTTCTACACATAATTAAGAAATCACTTAATTCTTTTCTACACTTAATATCATTTAATACTTACTTCAGAATAATTTAATCAATCTAATAATGTGATGATTGTTTGCATGGTTTTCATATTTTGGTTTTAGTTTTTAACTTTTAATTTTTGGTTTTCAAATTTTAATTTTAGTTTTTGATTTTACAATAGATTTTATTTTATCGAAAAACATGAATGATAATTTCAGTTAGTATTTTAGTTTTTGATTAAGTTTTTCTAAAATTTGATCAATGATTTTTCTTTTTAATTTTCTGTTATTTCAAAATTTGATTTATAATTTTTTATAAAAAAACTTAAAGTTAATAAAATAATATACCACATATTTTAATAAATAATACCAATCTATTATTAACAAAATATTTTTGCAATACATATTTATTTTTTATTGATATGTTTAAGAAAATAAATTCTTAATATAAATTATTTACAATTATATATAGCTGCAAATTATATTAATTTCATTGATAAATCTAATTATATGTAAACTAATTGTAGATGTTTTTCCTTTTCACTGAACAAAAATAATATCTAACTTAATTTTATTATATTTTTAATAAGCATGTGGATTTTAATGTACAAGTTGAATATATGAACATGTAAGGAAAATAATAAGTATAGATAATTATGAGAGAAGTGACTATTAGATATAAAAATGACCGAAAAGGTAAAATCAACTTCAAATGTTGCTGAAAACTTAAAAATACAGATTTTAGGTTTTGTTTACAATTAGATAGTTATTACAAAACTAGTTTCTCTAAATTTTAGTAAATCTATTTTCCAAAATTTTGATGGGATGACAAAATTGTTTTTGAAACACAAAAACTAAAGACCTAAAATAATTTTTATATAAAAGTTAAAAATAAAAGCTAACGAATATTACACTGTAGATTACAAATCATCTAAATTAACACAAAAAATCTCAATTAATATAATATAGGAGCATAAAATAACACTACCTCCGTTTCTAAAAAAATAATGTTCTCAAAAAAATTTTCGTTTCAAAAAATACTTTTTCTGTTTTTTTTTTACTTTTTTGTGTTTTTAATACATTGATTAATGATAAATTGTACATTTCAAAAAATATATTGTGTTTATTAAAATTTTATTGGTTAAAAATTATAGGGAATAATTCATTAAGAAAAATAATGCATTGATAACAATAATTTCATGTTTTTCTTAATAAGTGCGAAAAACTTAAAACATACATCTTTTAAAAATAGAAGGAGTAAATACACGGAAAATCTGTAATTTTCCTTATTACTCCCTCTGTTTTTTAAAGATGTATGTTTTGGTGTTTTCACACATATTAAGAAAACACATTAACTATACATCATTTTTAGAAATTATCAAATTCCAATGCATTTTAACCAATAATCTTTCAATAAATTCAATCAATTTTATTAAAATTTGTAATTTTTGTATAGGAAACATAAAAAATACATCTTTGTGAAACAATTTATTTTTCTAAAACATCTATCTTTAAAAAACAGAGGGAGTAATATACTCCCTCTGTTTTTAAATAATACATGTTTTGAGATTTTCACACTTTTTAATAAAACATATTAAAATGTACTTATTAGTGCATAGTTTTTTGTTATTTTATATTTCCTATATTTCTAAACCAATAAAATTTCAAGAAATGCAATTAATGTTTTTGAAATTCACAATTATTCATAATTAGTTGACAAAAATTACATTGAAAATATGAAAAATACATCTTTTTGAAACAAAAAAAATTTCTAAAACATACATCTTTGAAAAACAGAGGGAGTATCACATTAACATTCAACTTCAGAACCAGATAAAACGATTCGAGAAGTTGTCAAAAATCTCAAATATACATAATTTGTAAATTTCAGTTATATTTTATCCACACGTTGGGTTTTACCAATATTTTTGCGTTGACCAAAATAATGGTGTCCACCCAATTCACGCAACAAAACCCCCCCTTACAAAGCGAATTTATATACGAATTCACATTTTTCAAATTATGAAAATTCAAAAACAATGCATTAATGTATAACGATTTCTAGAAAAAGCTGAAATTGTTAACGTCTTTTTTTTTTTAATTATCATTGTTATCGCTTATCACAAGCTTATTTTCTAAAGGCTTCTTAGCATTAAATGTATTCGTAGTTCTCACGTCTTAGCTTTCCAATAATTTTCTGTCTGTGATGACTCAGATTTTGATTAGTTTAAGATTTTGTAGGATAAGGTATCAAATCTAAACATTTAGTAAAAAATACAAACAATTAGTAAAAAATATTGTTATTTGGTACAATATCTTCTCCTCCAACAACTCTACTCTATCTATAGATACAACATTATTAACTCTTATTACAACATATCAAATCTAAACATTTCCCTTTTCTCATAAAGTTTTAGTTTTACACAGCCAAAATGAGAAGTAAATGTCTTCTTTTACTGTTGCACATTACTTTAGCCTGCATTGGAGTTTTCGCAAAAAGCCATTCTTCAAGACCTAGATTAAGAAGAAATGATTTTCCAGAAGATTTTATTTTTGGATCTGCGACTTCTGCATATCAGGTTTAGTTCTTACTATATATAGATAACTAATATACTGTTTTAATTTTATCTTTTTGCTAACATTTTCCAGATTTGCAGTGTGAAGGTGCTGCTCATGAAGATGGTAGAGGACCAAGTATCTGGGACACCTTCTCTGAAAAATTCCCAGGTTTTTTCTTCTCAATCAGAAACACTAAATGCTTTGAATCTCTTAAAATATTAAACATTCAAATAACTTGAAATGTGGTTTCCTATATCTTGATTTTACTATTTGTTCATATGAACAGAACTAACTGGTTGATGATGAACAATTGTACATTATTGATCTTTTTTCTTGAAATTAAATTATATAATTTTATATTTTGTCTTCTTTTCAGACAAGATAAAGGATGGTAGTAATGGGTCCATTGCTGATGATTCTTACAATCTCTACAAGGTATTGCCTTCTCAGCGCACCAAAAGGTCAACTAAACATTATATTTTGTATTCATAAAATCTCTTATTTTTTTTTGGAAAACCAGGAGGATGTAAATTTGCTGCATCAAATTGGCTTCGATGCTTACCGATTCTCAATCTCCTGGTCACGAATTTTGCCTCGTAAGATATAGATCTGAACAAATCAATTAACGAGTTTTAATATTCGTGAGTTAGTTGTTGACTTCTCTTTTGTTTGTCAGGTGGAGACTTAAAGGGAGGTATCAACCAGGCTGGAATCGACTATTACAACAACTTGATTAATCTACTGCTGTCCAAAGGTAGTAATGATTCTCTATGTCTCAGTTCTTGAAAATTGTCAAGATTCGTTCAAGAACGACCTTTAATGTTTGTGTAATGTTGTCAATGTGTTAGGAGTGAAGCCATATGTCACAATCTTTCACTGGGACTTACCAGAGGCACTTGAGCATGCTTACGGTGGCTTCCTTGGAGCAGAGATTGTGTAAGTCATTCATTCGACACTAGTCACGTAACAAAAAATGAAGAAAATGGTTTCTTTAATCGTGTTATTGTTGATCCTATGGTAATGAAACAGGAATGATTTCCGGGACTATGCTGAACTCTGTTTCCAGAAGTTTGGAGATAGAGTGAAGCACTGGACGACGTTAAACGAGCCGTTTACAGTGGTACATGAAGGTTATACAACTGGCGAAAAGGCACCTGGAAGGTGTTCTAGTTTCACTAATCCTAAATGCTTTGGCGGTGATGGAGCCACCGAGCCTTACATTGTTGGCCATAACTTCCTCCTTGCACATGGAGCCGCAGTCAAAGTGTATAGAGAAAAGTACCAGGTATGTTTGCCTTGTTTCTACTAGATATCAGTTGCTTGCCGCTATTTTTGTTTGATTTAATATCGGAACCGGTCATGAGTATAGCTAAATGAAACATTTGCCTAGAACCACCAAAAGATTAGTGGTTAAATAAATGTATTTGATCATTTAGTAATTATTCAGGCACTGGCTCTGTTTTACTCTGTTTCTTTAGCGTGACAGCACTTGAAATCTGGTTCACTCAGTAGATTGTGACTGAGTTTTGCTCCTAATCTTGTGTGTTTACAGGCGATTCAGAAAGGTAAAATCGGTATAGCCTTAAACACGGTATGGCACTACCCTTACTCAGATTCACAAGCTGACAAATTAGCTGCGGCTAGAGCCACGGCGTTCACCTTCGACTACTTCTTGGAGCCAATCGTCTATGGTAGATACCCGGCCGACATGGTCAATTATGTGAAAGGCGGTCGTCTTCCTACATTCACACCAGAAGAGTCCTCCATGCTCAAAGGATCGTATGATTACGTAGGCGTTAACTATTACTCATCTTTCTACGTAAGAGATGTGCCGTGCGCAACTGAAAACATCACCATGAACACTGATTCTTGCGTCAGCATCGTAGGTGCGTGAACCATATGGTTTTCTTTCACCTCTACATTGACCATTTTCTCTAATTAACATATCAATTCTATATTACTCATATAATATTTTCTATACCGTATTAGGTGAGCGAAATGGAGTGCCTATCGGTCCAACGGTACGATTAATCTATTCACCTTAATTATTCGAGAATTTTAATAAAATTTCCGTTTAAATCAAGATTTACATGATAGTCAAAGTTAATATTCCATATACATATATCGTTTTTAAATTTCGATAAAAGCATAGTGTCATTAGATAGATCTTTTACGTTCTATTTAATGCTATTAGAAGTGTGAGTTTTAGACATTGAAAAGGAGTTGTTTATCTAAAAATTAGTGGTTTACCTTAACATATATAATTTCTGTAATCTACGGTTTACTTCAGGCTGGGTCGGATTGGCTTTTGATATACCCTGAGGGTATTCGTGATCTTCTACTACATGCGAAACTCAAATTCAATGATCCCGCCTTGTACATAACAGAAAACGGTAAATCTATTACATCTATAAATTCTATCTTTAAAATAACTGTAATTTTAGAAACAAAAACGAGTTTACGCTAATATTAATTTGTTCCCGACTCTTTCTTAAAATCATCTAGGAGTGGATGAAGCTAGCATTGGAGAAATCTTTCTTAATGACGACTTGAGAATTGACTACTACGCTAATCACCTAAAGATGGTTAGCGATGCAATCTCGTGAGCTCTCCCTTCCCTATCACATATATAAGCATAACATAGTTTCAACTGTTTGTTTGCCTTTCTATAAAATGAAAATCACGTTGAAGACTATATTTCAATTTATACAAAATTTTAGGGTGGGGGTGAATGTGAAAGGATATTTTGCATGGTCGTTGATGGACAATTTCGAATGGTCGGAAGGATACACCGTTCGGTTTGGACTAGTGTTTGTGGACTTTGAAGATGGACGTAAGAGGTATCTGAAGAAATCTGCTAAGTGGTTTAGGAGATTGTTGAAGGGAGAGTATAATGGGACAAGCCAGAAGGTGGCTGCTATTTAATAATTCATGAGCTCTTTATCAAATATTGATGTATTCTACTATTTTTACAAGTACCGTTCCTTGTTGATACGCAGAAAATAAAGTTGGAGGGGGAGTTGTTCGATCTTACTAAATTTTAATAATGGGAAAAACTTAGATAATTATTAGCGTTGGATAGTTTCGAAATTAAAAAAGAAAATTAATCTCACATCTTAGTCTACGAAAGTTGGGAAGTTTATTTCACAGGCGGTCGTGACTCGAAAAAATGTATTTAGTTCGATTGGTTTCGACTTCAATATTCCAGAGTAATGTCAAGAAGTCTTAAGTTTCTGTTCGTGGACAGTCGTTGGGACAGTCCAAGGAACATATCGTTTTTTTTTTCAAAGGAACATATCATACCGTACTACATCGCTTTTTATAGAGATTCTTTGTCCCTGCTGAAGAAAACAAAATGGTGCTCATATAATAGTCATATCAATTATCATATTAGGGTTCTACTCATTTCTTGGCTCACAAGCTTCTTATGGTTATTCACTTATGGGTAAAGTGGTTCAGAATGAGGTGTTTATTTGTTAGCAAAATGGATAAATAGATAACTAAGAGCATCCGCAACAGTAATTCTCGGTTGGAAATCCTTAGAAATTTTTTTTTTATTGTTTTTCAACTAAAAAAATAACTAATGGTGGGCTGCCATCTAACCAGCGGGGCCCGTAAACAATTACAGTAATCCAAAGAACTGATCCTTAAAGAAAGATATGAAGATGACAATCCTTATTATTGTGTGGGATCCATCAAAATTATTTACTATATTTTACCTAGGTTTTAGCTAAAAACTTCCATTGAAGATGGTCTAAGCCATTCAACTCTGAATCCATGCATGGACTATTTAAAAAAATCCACACGTCTGACCAAACTAATCATGCCCAAGTTACACGACTTTTGATTAATTATGATAATAATTAATTTTTTTTTTGCTAAAGATAATAATAATTAATCTTTTTTGTTTTGTTTAATATTTGATTAAGGGCATTCTAAAACCAGTTTATTTCATAATGGAGTTGGGGTAACAAATATTCAACCACACTTCATAATGGTGTAAATATGGATTTAGAGCATTTTCATCTCTAGTTCACACACTACAAAAAAAAGATGGTTTAACATCATTTATTTTCAAAATTTACATTATTTATAAATGATGTAAAATAATTTTACATCACTTAAAAAAGTGACTCTAAAAATGGTGATGCAAATAATTTACATCAATTCACTTAATAATTGATGTAAAATATAAATTATTTGCATCATTTACATAAATGATGTTAATTATTTGCATGGTATCTCAGTAATTCACTTAACATGGTATCTCAGAACCTGATCCATATAGTTCAATCTAATCCATATCGATCTGGTCCAAAATTGACCCATCGCTCCTTTCCCGAACATTATGAAATTAACACTCGAATAGTCATCATCTCAAATGAACGTATTAAACACAAAGTGTTTCCCATCGATCTTTTAAAATGATCCTTAGTAATACATGAGATAGAAATCCACTTGTATTTCCCATTCCATTCTACAATATTACTGCCATGCTATTGTAACAACCTATCCTGTGGATCCCGACTGGCTCTACAGATCATCGACCATAACTTCACACAGTCATACACGTAGATTATTGGTACGCTTAGCATTCCTCGAACCCATAACCTCACATTTTAACAACCTTCTCGCAGAATGAGCTGTCATCAATTAATCTTCTACTTGTTACTGTCCTTTTCCCCTATGGTTTTGTTATTGTTGTGCTATATTATGGCTTTTCAATACTGTGCCTACTCTATTCCGTTTACGTCAACTTTACAGCATTGGAAATCGTGTGCTAAGACCAACTATGAATCTCAATTTGGTTGTGAAACCCTCACAAAAGTTTCAATAGTATAAATCATATAACTGTATTTTACTTTACTCATACTATTGTGTCCACAGGCAAAAACAGATTGGCACTACCCTTATTCAGATTCATTTTCTGACCGTTCTACCACAGTTCGAGCCACTGGATTCACCTTAGACTACTTCATGGAGCCTATCGTCAACGGTAAATATCCAACTGAGATGGTTAACCATGTGAAAAGATGGCCGCCTTCCTACATTCACACCAGAAGAGTCTTCGATGCTTAAAGGATCGTATGATTTCAGGGCGTTAACTATTACTCATCCTCCTACGTAAAAGATCGACGTGCCATGTGCAACTGAAAACATCACCATGTCCACTGATTCTTGGTCATGGACATGGTCATAGGTCCGTGAACCATGTGGTTATTATACGTATAAATTGATTTCTCTGTTTTCTTTAATGATTTCATCATATTTTGTGTGTGTGTGTTTATATTGTATTAGGTGGGTGAAATGGAGTGCCTATCGCTATCGGTCCAAAGGTTAGATTTTTTTTTTTAATCTTTGTTTAGTTAAGAATTATACAAATCTTTGTTAAACTGACATTGTTTTTTTGTTACAGATTAAATTGACATTGTTAAGTATGTGTTTACAGTCTTTAGACGTTAAAAATGAAAAGTAGTTGTACATTTTAATATGTCTAAAATCTTAACTCATTTCAGGCTAGATAGGATTGGCTTTTTTTTTTTTTGCTAAACAACTCTCTCATATTATTGACAAGACTTGGGTTCACTCCCTATGGTGAACCTTCAAATTCACCACCTCCCTAATAACCAATAACCAATCAAAGTGACAACTACACTAATTATAAAATAATTAAAAAAATAAATAACATTAATGCTAATGTCAATATTTAATCCCTAAATTCAAACTATATACCCTAAATCCAAATTCTAAACCCTAAATTTTAAATTATAAACCCAAACTCTATACCCTAAACCCAAACTCTATACCCTAAACCTAAATCTTAAACCCTAAACCCAAACCATAAATCATAAACCAAGAAATCTAAATTTTAAACCCAAAATTATACCCTAAACTCAAACCATAGACCCTAAACCCAAATCCTATACTCTAAAACCAAACCATAAACCCTAAACCCAAACCGTAGACCCTAAACCCAAACCCTAGACAGTAACCCAAACCATGAACTCTAAATCCAAAATTTAATTCTTAACCTTAAATTTCAAAAGAACAACATCTATATTAATCCAAATATTTAGGGTATAGGGTTTGGATTTTGTATTTACGTTTTGGGTTTAAAATCTAAGATTTGGGTTTAGGGTATAGGTTTGGATTTAAAGTTCAGATTTTTGGGTTTATGATTTATGGTTTGGGTTTAGGGTATAGAATTTGAGTTTAGGGTATAGAGTTTGGGTTTATAATTTAGAATTTAGGGTTTAAAATTTGGATTTATGGTACAGAGTTTGAATTTATGGATTCGATAGTGATATTAGCATTATTAAAATTGACACTATTTACTTTTTTTAATTATTTTGATTTTTGAAAAAAATTATTTAATATTTTTAATTATTAATCTAGTTGGCACTTTGATTGGTTATTAGAGAAGTGGTGAATTTGAAAGTTCACCATAGGAGATGAACCCAAATCTTGTCCCTCGTATTATAGGATTGGCTTTTGATTTATCCTAAGGGTATTCGTGATCTCTTACTATATGCAGAATTAAATGATCCCGTCTTGTACATAACAGAAAACGGTAATTCATAGCGTTTATATATATATATATATATATTTATATATTAAGCCATACTAAAGTTTCCTGAGCAAAAAAAAAAAAAGTTTCCTGAGCATAATAGTTCAGACTAATATTCTTTATCCTCTCTTTCTTTAAATCACGTAGGAGTGGATGAAGGAAATATTGGCCAAATATCTCTTAACGACGATTTGAGAATTGATTACTATACTCATCACCTTAAGATGGTTCACGATGCTATCTCGTAAGTCCTCCTTTCTCGATCACATTAATAAACATCTCGTATTAGGAGTACCTGATCGGTTAACATGATCCAGTCCAAACCAAAGTTCTATTGAAAACGAACCAAAAATGCTGGTAGCATAGTGGTGCTGTAAGGGGTTGGTTTTCTTGTGCCCGGGTTCAAACCACCTTTGAAATAAAGGGTTACTTTTAAATCGAAATATCTTAAAGCTAATTTCGGACATGATGGAGACTAAGGGCTTAAGACTTAATTTCCACAGTGAAAAATATAAACCAAAAAATAAACAAACCAAAAGAACATAATATCTTCTGTTTATTACATCTTACAAATCTAACTTGAAATAAAATACAAACTATCAGTCAAAAAATACAAACTAACTGAAACTATATATTTAAAAATATTGAAAGCGTAATTCAAATGAAATGTAGGATGGGAGTGAATGTGAAAGGATATTTTGCATGGTCGTTGATGGATAACTTCGAGTGGGCGCGCGGAAGGATACACTGTCAGGTTCGGGCTAGTGTTTGTGGATTTAAAGATGCAGGTACCCAAAGAAATCAGCTAAGTGGTTTAGGAGATGGTTGAAAGGAGATTATGGCGCAGCGTACGAATGGGTTAACGGTCGATCTAGAGTTCTAGAGACCTGTTCTTGGATCGATTAAGGGTTTCTGGATGATAGCACCTTAAGACCAACTTCTTGTTGATGAATTGAATCGAATCTAACAAGGGATAAAAGCAAAGCTCTTCTTATAAAATCAAAACGTAACTAACAAGAAAGATAAAGCTCTGTTTATATACCCATCCATTGGACAATTCCCATGAGGATAAGGATATTATAAACCGTTATAAAAACTAAAACAAATAAAGATAAGGACATATTTTTAAAGAAAACCAAACAGATAAAGATGATGATTTCGAATCATCATATTGGCGCCAATGGAGGAGATGCTGCTGCATCAGGTCCCCCGGGGTGAAGAGGATTCGACCTCGAATCAGAAGGCGTATCAGGAGCATTGTAGTGGGTTAGATAACGCACATTGAAAACATCAGAAGTAGTCACACCGGAAGGGAGTTGAATGCGATACACATTATCGTTAATCCTTGCTATCACCTTCAAAGGACCCATCTTCTTTGACTTAAGCTTATTGTATTCTCGAGAGGGCATTCGATCACGGGTTAGATGAACCCAGACGAGATCTCCTGCATCAAAGACAAGACGGCGACGGTGAGAGTCCGCATTAGCTTTGTATTTGGCGGTAGAAGCTTCGAGACGTCGAGTAGTCTGAGCATGTGTCTCCAAGATGTTGTCAACAAAGGCAGAGGCCTCCCCATGGATACGAGTACGGTCCGGCAGAGTAGAAAGGTCGACTGGAGCGCGAGGGAGCAGACCATAAATGACTTGAAAAGGGCTGAGACCGGAACTACGATTCACTGCCCTATTATGCGCGAACTCTGCTTGTGGCAAACGAGAATCCCAAGTACGTAACGCATCACCCACCAGACACCGTAAAAGATTACCTAATGATCTATTGACAACCTCCGTCTGACCATCACTTTGGGGATGATATGCAGAACTCATATCCAAGCTTGTGTTGAGCAATTTCCATAAGGACCGCCAAAAATGTCCAAGAAAACGTGAATCACGATCTGAAACAATGGAAGAAGGAAGGCCATGTAACTTGTAAACATCACGAAAGAAAAGGATAGCGACTTGAAGTGCATCCGTCGTCTTCTTGCAAGGAATAAAATGCACCATTTTTGAAAAGCGATCAACGACCACAAAGATAGAATCAAATCCCTTCTGCGTACGCGGTAAGCCAACAACAAAATCCATGCTTATGTCCGTCCATGGTTGCGTTGGGATGGGCAAAGGCATATATAACCCGGCGTTAGAGGCATGACCTTTAGACTTTTGACAAGTGACACAACGCTCCACAAACCGTTCTACATCTCGCCTCAAGGAAGGCCAAAAATAGGACGCAGACAGCAGGTGAAGTGTACGATCTCGACCAATGTGACCTTCACCATGAATCTCAGCAATTAATTTGAGACGAAGACTACACTCGGGAATACAAAGCCTGTTGTCACGGAACAAAAAACCATCACACAAAGTATATGGAGATGGCAAACCCTCCACTGTGTCGGAAAAAATCTTTCCAAAGAAAGGGTCTGTAGAGTACAGATCCGCGAAGGTACTAAAGCCAGTGACCGTTGCGTGCATCGTGGTGAGCAGAGAGTGTCTTCGGCTGAGGGCATCAGCGACCCTGTTAGAGGAACCCGAAGTGTGCTTGATCACGAATGTGAACTGCTGCAAATACCCGATCCAGGATGCATGCCGAGATGATACTTTGCCCTGAGTACTTAAATGCTTCAGTGCATCGTGATCTGTATAAAGTACGAACTCACGGTGAAAGAGATAATGACGCCAATGCTTTATTGCTTGTACAATTGCATAAAACTCCACATCATACGTGCTGTAACGAAGACGAGCGTTGGAGAGCTTTTCACTAAAAAAGGCTATAGGTCGGTTTTGCTGACTTAAAACCGCACCGATCCCGGATTTGGAGGCGTCTGTATGGAGTTCGAAGACAGCATTAAAGTTGGGCAAGGCGAGTATTGGCGTTGTACAGAGTTTGTCCTTGATCACCTGGAACGCGTGATCAGCTGCAGGCGTCCAAGAGAACTTACCATCGCGAATACAATCAGTTATGGGAGACATAAGACTGCTAAACTGAGGCACGAACCGGCGGTAAAAAGACGCAAGGCCATGGAAGCTGCGTGTTTCAGTCAGCGTTGTTGGACGAGGCCAAGAACGGATTGCCTCCACTTTACCTGGATCAACGGACAGGCCACGATCGGAGACAATGTAGCCCAAAAAGTGAACTTCATTGACAGCGAAGGCGCACTTCTTCCTCGTGGCAAAGAACTGATCTCGGCGAAGGACAGACAGAACCTCTCGCAAGTGAAGAACGTGCTCAGCCATAGAGGCACTAAATATGAGAATATCGTCGAAATAGACGACCACAAATTTACCAATAAAAGGTCGTAAGGCCTGATTCATGATCCTCATAAAAGTACTTGGTGCATTGGACAAACCGAAAGGCATGACCATCCACTCAAAAAGACCTTCACGAGTTTTAAAAGCGGTTTTCCACTCGTCTCCTGGATGAACCCGAATTTGATGGTAGCCACTTCGTAAATCAAGCTTGGAAAAGACGGAAGCAGAGCCAATTTGATCAAGTAGATCATCGAGCCGAGGAATAGGGAATCGATAACGTACTGTTATCTTGTTAATAGCTCTGCTATCAACACACATACGCCATGATCCGTCTTTCTTTGGAATAAGTAAAGCTGGTACGGCACAAGGACTAAGGCTCTCACGAACAAATCCTTTAGCTAACAAGTCTTCAACCTGCTTGCGTAACTCTTCATGTTCTGAGGGACTCATCCGATAATGTGACCGATTTGGTAAAGCTGCGTCTGGAACTAAGTCGATACGATGCTGAATATCTCTCAAGGGAGGAAGACCGGCTGGGAGATCATCAGGAAAGACATCACTGAATTCTGCTAACAGGTCGTGTAGTTGAGGCGGCACAGAAGGCGTGATAGAGGAAGCCGGAGAAAGTACGAGAAGAATGACCATTCCTGCCTCCTTCATTTGTGCCTCAAACGGAGCACGATGAAGCAACAAGGAGGAAGGCGAAGCTGCAAGTGTCGTTGATGGAGGGGAGGTTGACGCTGGTGGTGACGGTTTCAACACAAATTTGTGGTTATTAAAACGAAAACTGTATGTGTTATGGAAGCCGTCGTGAATAACACGGCGATCGGATTCCCAAGGACGACCCAAAAGTAGGTGACAAGCGTCCATTGGTACTATATCGCAGTATAAACTATCGTGATAAGAATCACCCACCGAGAATGACACCATCGTTCTTTTGGTCACTGAGACGTCATTGTCGTGTTGCAGCCAAGCCAACTTATATGGGCTCGGGTGAGATTCCTCTGTAAGTGAAAGTTTATTCACCGCCTCTGAAGAGATTACATTCTCTGAACTTCCCGAATCGATGATGAAGTTGCAGACCTTGCCTTTGATAGTACACTTAGAATGAAACAAGTTGTTTCGTTGAGGATTCTGAGATGTGCTATGTGGAGCAAGACAAGAACGCCGAAGCATGAGCAGAGAACCAGAGTCAGCTACGAGTTCTTCTTCGTCACAAGGATCATCATCTCCCTCCACGAGGTCGTCGTCATCATTGTTCTGTTCGTTGAGGAGTAGTCCGCGGCGACCTTTGTTCGGGCATGCTGATATGCGATGACCAGTTTCACCACAAGAGTAACAACGAAAGCCAGGAGGACGAGTTTGCTTTTGTGTATCAGCAGGAACAATCGCGGTCTCTGTGTTAGTGGAGCTAGTACCGACGGGCGTTGATGGCGTTGTTGCAGGAGGAGCACGAGTTTGTCTAGATGTTCCCCAAGCCGAGAATCCATTACGAGTTTGAGCTTCAATGGTAAGGGCTTGTTGGTGTGCTTCAGAGATTGAATCTGGTCTGAACAAGTTGATAGTGAATTGAATTTGCTGTCGTAGACCTCCAACAAATCTCATGACCAACTGTTGTTCTGTATCTTTGAGTTCCACTCTGTTGATCATCTTGAAAAATTCTGTCGCATATTCATCCACTGTTCGTGATCCTTGTCTCAGGTTCTGAAATTTCTGAAACATTAACTGATCATAATTGTAAGGAAGAAAATTTTTCTGCATCTCTCTTTTCAGTTTGTCCCATGTCGTGATTTTTGATTTCCCGAGGCGAGCTCGCGTTGTCTTAACCTGCGACCACCAGGCGGCTGCTCTTTCTCGAAACTGAATCGCGATGATTGGAACACATCGATCCAACGGAATTTGCTTGAACTCAATGATTTCTTCGACGGTGACAAACCAGTCCAATAAGTCCTCAGCTGTTGTGGAACCATGATATTCTGGAAAATTAAGCTTGAAACTCTTTTTCCAGGATGAGTCGTTATGTTCATTGTCGGAACCGGAGTCATCATGGTCGTAATTGCGACGTTGTCACCGTTGTTGTTGTTGGTGTTGTTGTTGTTGTTGACGAAGAGGGGCGAAGGGATTTTCATCATCTTCGTCGGTGTCGTCATGTACAGACAGCTGATCGTTGCGACGGGGATGTGCAGGTGGAGTTTGACGGGCGGTCAAAGCGGCTACTGCAGTAGTTAGGGCGGCGATTTGTTGCTGGAGTTCGTTGACTGATTGCTGTGTAGCAGGGAGATCGTCATCAGCCTGATATTGCTGAGAACGAGTTTTACGAACCATCGTAGTGGTTGAGAAGATTTCGGAGCGTAGCAAAGCTCTGATACCAACCTGGCGCAGCGTACGAATGGGTTAACGGTCGATCTAGAGTTCTAGAGACCTGTTCTTGGATCGATTAAGGGTTTCTGGATGATAGCACCTTAAGACCAACTTCTTGTTGATGAATTGAATCGAATCTAACAAGGGATAAAAGCAAAGCTCTTCTTATAAAATCAAAACGTAACTAACAAGAAAGATAAAGCTCTGTTTATATACCCATCCATTGGACAATTCCCATGAGGATAAGGATATTATAAACCGTTATAAAAACTAAAACAAATAAAGATAAGGACATATTTTTAAAGAAAACCAAACAGATAAAGATGATGATTTCGAATCATCATATTGGCGTCAATGGAGGAGATGCTGCTGCATCAGATTATAACGTGATTAGAATATCTTCAACGTAAAACTCCATTTTTTCTTAAAAATAGAGCAAAGGAGAAAATGAAGTAGAATTGCTCCAACCAACTCTAAATTTCACTCCATAATAGGGTAATGAACAAATGAAAAATATATTATTTTATTTATGGAGTAAATTCTATTACGGAATAAGATATGAAGTTGGATTAGAACATTTCTTACTTCATATTTTATTTTATTTTATTTTAGAATAAAAAATAGAGTAGAGTTGGAAATGTCCTTAATCATAATCAGCAAATGACTGTTATTTAGTAAATCATGGGCCTCTAGATTTAAAAATAACAAGTAGTTTGTATCTATTATTAACTATTAATGTAACCAGCTATAGCATGTGTCATTTTCCGGATTTGACTTATGTTTTAATTGTTTCTATTCCTAAACATGCTCATGATTATTATATAGAGCTAAACATCCTTGTCAATGAAGGAATTAACGTTATACAAGAGAACACCTACAAACATCCAGGTCAATTTGTAGTTGTTCTCATCTCGTTTTTGATAACTGGACATGTCGTGAAATTTGTTGAATACTATTTTATTTCTCTTTCTTAAACACTAATCATCTTTTCGTAGGTAAATTAACTTTACGTTCCGTGAAAAAACAAAATTCTATATATTCAACTTTACTATAATTTTTGTTTCTACAGCTGTCATTTGTATTTCATTTTCTTGGTTAGACAAAACATATCTTGCATTTTACTCCATTTATGGAGTAATCTTAAAAAAAGTTAGGCAAAAAAAAAACATATCTTGCATTCATCTGGAAAGATATGTTTCTCCTATGTTTTAATTTATATGTTTTAATCTTCTTGTTGTTCGACTTTGTTTTGGATGTTTGCTGAAACTTTTTTTTGTTAGAGTTTGGTTTGGGTGTTCCATGCACTTAGGTTTCATGCATCAAATACGCAAAAGAATCATGTGATGAATGTCTCACCATAGTTAAATGATATAATTTTGAAAAAACTACAAAATACGTAAACTTGTTTAATATCATACACATTATTTCATATTTTCTTAGTTCAATTTTACTAATAATGTATAATTTTCTTAATATTTTAAATATTTAATATAATACTTGATTTTTTTAAATATGATTTCAAAATATAATAATAATTTAGTAATGATATATGTTCAAAAAGGAATAAAAAATTATATATATAAGCCCATCTCCTTATATATGTTGGAAATTTAGTTGTTCCTATACAATATTTAATTTCCGAAAAAGCAAAACATGTCACTGCCAAATAATTGTTCTCATCTCTTTTCTATAGGATGTGATAAGGACTATTGCTCATATCTGTTTTCTTCATTTTTGGTGAAACTTATAATCTTTTATGTCATAATCCTCATAGGAAACTATTTTACATATAATATATTCACTCAGTAAAAAGGGAAAGAAAGGAAATCACATCATTTGTTTTATTTTCAATATTACCGATTACATGGTCAAATTCAATGGATTTGTATTCAATATCTAAACGACGCTCGTCATTATCAAATTAAAATACTATGATTTATAAAAAAATTGAAAATCCACTAAGGTTTTTTCAATCTAAGTTTTAACTCATGTGTCTCAATCTCATCATCCATCACACTGAGATTCAATAGGCTTAGTGTCTACGCTCCTCCTTTTTGGCACTAAAGGAAACGGAGTTCGACTCCAAATTGAAATTGCATTTCTGTGAAATCTAGTTTCCGCCATACGTGGGATAAAATGGAGCTTAGGCTAGTGGGAAATAGCCAATAAAACTAAAATGATACGTGGTTCTGGATAATGTTGACACTGCTATTTATCAAAAGAAAGTATCTTGCATATATATATATATATAGCTAATATTTTGTTACTATTAAATAATTGGATCTTAATATATTACAAGCATGGCGCAACTGTCAGAATTTCATGAAAATGTTTTGGGTATCTCCATTAAATTTGGAATATTAAATTACAGAGTAATATTTAACCAAAAATGGTTCAAGATAAGAATAACACGACTCATCAGCACAAAAAGAAATTTTAAAAATCCAAAATGGTCTACGTTATGCATAAAGCCAACAATAGTTCGAGCGCGTGAAGGAGGTGGAACATTACACGTGAAAGTGTAACCGTACCTCGAAGTACATGCAGTCTTCGCAGGATATGTTAACAGTGAAGGAAGCCACGATTTTAACCACATTCAACACCAAAATCAGCTTAGACGCATATAGTATAGGCCTATATACATATCTGAATCATGAAGAGACAAAATGGTGAACGTTAGCAGTGATCACGGGCACATTCAGAGATGCGATAGACAAAAAAATCTACAGCCATTTAGTTGGTAGTAGTACCAAAATAAGTAAAATCCATAAGGACACAGAATGGAATCTGGACTTATTCTGCATAATAGTCTTAAACTGGAAAGAAATATCCGGGAATATATATTAGACAATACCACCAGTTATCTATGATATATATGTCCAAACATTTCCACGTAGATGACGTCTATTACTGGCCGAGGAAAATCTCTATATAAGAAAGACGAGGTAGAGTAAATCTCTCTTCAATACACCACTTTGAAATTTCAAAAAGAAAAAGACAAACCAAAAATAAGAGAGAGAGAGAGAGAGATAGATAAAAATGGCTAGGGGATATCGTTTTCTCATCATCCTTTCGATAATCTCGTTGTTTACAGAGACAATTGGTTCTCGAATACTAGATCGTCATAGTTTTCCTGATCGTTTCATTTTTGGAACGGCTGCTTCTGCGTATCAGGTGATTTTTACGGGCAGCATGTTACCTGACTTATAAAAATTACAATTTAGTTCTAATGGTTCTGTTTTTCAATATGTTAACGATTAATCTCTTCTAAAATTCTGTAACTTTTGCAGTTAATTAGCCACGCTTAATGATTTCATCTTTCGTTCTACATTAGTCATTTTGTTATTATTGATGATCACAACCTATAGGTTATGTGATGTAGCGGAAATTACGATAATGCAAAACATATTTTTAAACTAAATAAAATTACAGGCAATTCTTTTAGATAGACATTTTATGTTTTTGTCTTAAAAATAGCATACATAGAAAAAAAATGAAAAAATGTTTTTATTTAAGGGTTAAAAGACTTTTATACCATAGATATATAAATACAGATAAATAAAAATAAAACAAAAATAAAAAAGTTTTTTGAAAATATCTATAATTTCAAATTATATATTTTCAAATTCAATTTTTTAATCAGATTTTTCAAAAAAAAATCATTTTTTAAAATTCAAAAATGATTTTGAAGCTATTTTCAAATTTTTATTTTAAAATTTTTGGTATTTATTATTTTATTTTATAAAACTTTAAAACCTAAACCCAAAACTACACCCCTTAACTCTAAACTCTGAGGTTTAGATTAGTTAATCATATGAGTATAAATGTAAATTAATTATTTTAATGAAACATTTTAGTCATTTTCTTATTTGTGTACTATATTTGTGACAAAAAAAAATTTAAGTGTTATTCTAGGAAATTTCTCTAAAATTATCTGCATCTATCTAGATTCTGCTATATGATTACTAAAGTTAAAAAGGTTTAAACGTTATTGTACGATCGTTATAGATTGAGAAATGATTTGAATCTACGTTAAGAACATTCCCTCAATTCTTTTTTTGTTTTGTTTTAGAAACCAAGTTAAAACGTAGACTTTAATCCTAACACATCCGCCCACTGGATTTAATTGAGAAAAAAGGTTGTTCGAGTTCCAAGTGTACCTACGAGGAAAATCAACTATTTTAGTTGCTGACGCCTACAGATTATGTTTTGTCATTCTAAACTAGCTTTTCTATTAAATTAATGTTCTTTTTGGTTTGCTTTTTAATTATACAGTACGAAGGAGCAACATCTGAAGGTGGAAAGTCTCCAGCTATATGGGACCACTTCAGCCGCACTTACCCAGGTTTGTCCGGAAACCATCATTTCCGGCCGGATTTGGTTAACACTCTTATACGTACGAACAAGACCATATTTCAATTTAATTATTTGACTAAAAACTAAAATCTTTGACTGCAGAGAGGACCAAAATGCATAACGCAGATGTAGCAATTGATTTTTATCACCGTTATAAGGTACTTTCTATAACCATTCTCCTTTGGAAAATCATGTATCAATAGACTAGGGTCATTCTTGTCATCTAAAATATAAGCTAAATTAAACTATCATATCTTGTGAATTAAATAAAAAAACTTTCATGTATTTTCTAGTTTGTAGTAACAAGTCAAAATGAAAATAACTTTCATTATAAGTGAATTTACTTACGTAAAAGTTGGAACGTTGTATTTGGACCCGTATATAATCATCGTTTTTGCTTTGGTTGATTAATATTATATTTTATTATTATATGACTAACAAACATAAAAACAGGATGACATCAAGTTGATGAAGGAGCTAAACATGGACGCTTTCAGATTCTCAATCTCGTGGGCCAGATTAATCCCAAGTAGGTCTTTTGATTTTATTGATGATTGTATTTTTCAACCCTACGACTTGCTTATGTGGCCAGATTACTATAAGTTATAGCTTCTTTTTTTGTCAACCCTACGACTTGCTTATGTGGTAAACTCCCAATAATTATTCACAGGTGGAAAGCTAAAGGATGGAGTAAACAAAGAAGGTGTACAATTCTACAATGATCTTATCGACGAACTTCTTGCTAATGGTAAGATTTTTAATTTACTATAATAAAGTTAAAGGTCTCTAATCAAATTAAAATTGTGCTCATAACTTAATAAATATGATCTTGTGGTCTAATAAACATGCAGACATACAACCGTCAATGACACTATACCACTGGGACCATCCACAATCTTTGGAGGACGAATATGGTGGCTTTTTAAGCCCTAAAATTGTGTAAGCGTTAAAATAAATATAACATTTTAGAAACACCATTTTTAATTGTATATGATTGATTTTATTATTTTATCAAAAACAGAGAAGATTTTAGAGATTTCGCAAAAGTTTGTTTCGAAGAGTTCGGAGATAAGGTTAAGATGTGGACAACCATCAATGAGCCGTACATCATGACTATTGCGGGTTACGACCAAGGTAACAAGGCGGCTGGACGATGCTCGAAATGGGTAAACGAAAAGTGTCACGCTGGTGATTCGAGTACTGAGCCTTACATTGTTTCGCACAACGTTCTTTTAGCTCATGCCGCTGCAGTAGATGAATTCAGAAAATGTAAAAAGACTTCAGATGATGGTCAAATCGGGATAGTTTTGTCACCAAGATGGTTCGAGCCATATCATTCCGACTCTATCGATGATAAAGAAGCAGCTGAACGAGCTCTTGCTTTTGAATTTGGATGGTAATTAAGTTATCTATACAAAACAATCATGCCTATATTTATCATTAATATGTATTATTCTTAATTTATTTTTTTATGTGTAAATAGGCATCTTGATCCAGTGGTTCACGGAGATTATCCAGAGATAGTAAAAAAATATGCGGGAAAGAAACTGCCTTCGTTTACCGTGGAACAATCAAATATGTTGAAAAATTCATCAGATTTTGTCGGAATAAATTACTATACAGCACGTTTCGCTAGCCACCTTCCTCACATCGATCCAGCAAAGCCTCGGTTCAAGACTGATCATCAAGTCGAATGGAAACGTACGTAAAAGTTTTGCAAGTTCCATAATAAATATTGGTCTATGCCAATTAGATGGTAAACTAAACAATGTCTATATATTTCTTTGAAACAGTGACAAACCACAGTGGCCACGTTATCGGACTTGGGGTACGTGATTATTTTTTCTTTATAACAATTGATATCTAAATGCAACATTGTATATTATCCTAAGAATTCTAAAATTTGTTTTCTTTCTTTAGGATGAAAGGAGCTTAATATTGTCATACCCCGAAGGCTTGCGAAAAGTTCTGAACTATATCAAGGATAGATACAACAATATGCCGGTCTACATTAAAGAAAATGGTTAGTAAACTTCTTATTTATATTTTGCTAACTAGAAAATTCTGAAACGTTTTTGTATCTGCTAGCTAGGAAGTTTTGGATTTTAGTACATAATCTCTAATAACTGATTTTTCTGATAGTTTTTCCCCAATTTTTAGACGTAACTACATATCTCATGTTGATTATGAATTGCAGGAATTAATGAAAACGACGATGGTACAAGACCAAAAGAAGAGATTCTTAAGGACACATTTAGGATTGAGTACCATGACACACATTTCCAACAACTTCACAAAGCTATAGTGTTAGTTCTTGAATCTTGATCTTCCTCTCAATCTTTTATGTGTCTCAATTTAAACCATGTTTATGTTGACAAGCTGTTATAATGTGATTACAGGGAAGATGGGTGTGACGTAAGAGGATACTATGCATGGTCATTGATGGACAACTTTGAATGGGAACATGGATACACTGCTAGATTTGGTCTTTACTATGTTGACTTTGTCAATGGTCTCAAACGTTATCCAAAAGACTCGGTGAAATGGTTTAAGCGGTTCCTTAATAGATCGATTGGAGAGAAAAAAGAAGAGCAAGTGAAGGAGAAGTCACGTGCCGATGGGAATAAGACTCTGCATGAGCAAGTAGGTTTTGAAGAATCAGTAGGATTTTTTGTATCTTTCATGGCAGCAAATCAATCGAGGAGAGATGTGGAACAAAATCGATGCTCGTATGATTCTCCTTATAGCCGTTTTGGTGTTTTGAAGGGAATAGAAGAGCCATCATCATTTTATTGATTTTAGAACCCCTACGGTTAATATGTTGTATTACTTAGAATTTCATCCATGATATTTTTAAACATTTTTCTGAAGGAAATAAATGATTAGAAGCGATAAATACTTTGATCTTTAAAAATTTTAAAAATTTACTACGTTCAGTCATTTTATTGCTAACAAGTTGTTCATCATCGTACCACAATCTCTTTTATCACAACTTCAACTTGTCCATATACTAAAACCTTGGATCATATGATCTGACATGGTTTTTATTTCTTTCTTTTTTGTCAACAAAACTTATCGCTTGTTCAAAACACCGGACCAAAGTCGAAAACGACAGCATATCCGAGGTAAAATACTATTAAGTACACCAGAAAGAAACAAAGTCGAATCTATGTTTTTACTTACAATATAATTTTTTTTTCTTCAGTTCAAATAGAGCCAAACTCACTGCACTCCAATTTTCGAAGTAGGCAAACTGGTCCTGAAACGTGACCAAGTGTCTTTCTTTCTTTCTCTCCACGAGTTGGCGAAAACCTATTGACTCCCACTTTTAAATTTGTTTTCATGCAACATAGTATATACGTGTAAGTATCAGAGAAAACTAGTTTTGCGTTTCTAGTTTGTATTTTTATTGATTAGTCGCTTACTTTGATTAATTATTTATTTTGATTAAAAGTAGAACACTTTGATTAATCACAGCTAAGCAAGCAAAAAAAAATCAAACTATTTATAGATAAACTTTAATTTACAATTATTTTTAGCATGTCGGAGTTAGGCAAAGTATTATCAAAAGAAAAACAAGTACGAAAGTCTAACACGTCTGAGGTATGCCAACATTTTTTATACAAATAATATAATATTATTATGTTAATGGGCTTCTTTCAAAACCAACCTACAAATTCAATTCAACCCCAAAACCAACCTCTTTTTTTTTGTCATTACTATTCACCATGGAAAATTCCAAACTATCCTTATGCTTTTAAATTATTTACAAAATTGCCATTATTATTTAATTATTTAATAATTTCGAAAATAATAAAAAACCTATAACACCCTAAACATTTCTTCTTATTTACAACAATGCCATTATCATCAATTTTTCAACCACCATTGACAACCATTTTTGAGCTCATTAAACCTCAAAAATTCAATATTAAACCACTTTTTTGTGATTCTAAACAAAAAAACTCTTATTTCCTCTTATTTCCTCTCATTTCCTCTCTATTTCAATCTAAAAAACTCCCATAACTTTCATTTTCATAACCATAATTTCATATTTTCGAGTGTACACTGTTGTGAGTAGGCAAAGTTGGATCCTTTTATTCATATTTGGAGCTTGGATGGTGGAAAAGAGTGGAAACAAGCTTTACATCGGAAAAAGATTACTGTTTTCATGGTTTTCGTCATTTTTTCAGATCTGTGTCGCGACAGTAGACTGTTTTGTATGTCTACGGGAAGATGTAGACTTAAATTGCGGTCTACAAGTCAACGCACAGGTTAGTTTTGCAATTGACCAAAATGCTAAAAACCTATAAAATAGACTTTCTTGGAAGTCTACGATTTTTCCTTTGATAACAAAAAAAAATAGTATGTAAACTTACCAAGAAGTCTACGTAAAGAGGTTAATTTTTGCATTTGACCGAACTTTTGACTTTTCAAAGTAGACTTCCGAATCAGTCTACAAACTGTAGACTGCTAGTAAAGTCTACAGAAGGTCAGTCTTGCATTTGATCCAAACTTTGACTCCGTTGATTAAGTTAGTTTTGTATTTGACTAAATTTTTTAAAAGTTTACCAGGATGGAAAAAATGTGTAGATTTCTTATTCAGTCTACTGAACTCAGAAAAAAAAAGTAGATTGCATATGAAGTCTACTATTTTATTTTGGTCAAATGCAAAAGTAACCCATCGGATTATCGCGTATACTTCATATAACATCTACACAGTTGTAGACGTTTGTGTCAGTCTAATTTTAGAAAGTCAACTTGGTCAATTGCAAAAACTAACATGTTCAGAAAAATAAAAAAAATGTAGACGGTTCATGAAGTCTACTTTTCAACTGTAGACTATTTCTGAAGTCTACTTTTCAAAGTCAAATTTGGGATGAGTTCTGGTCAATTGCAAAAACAAACCTTTTCAAAATGTAGACTGAAAACTAAGTCTACTTGTGTAATATCACAACGTTTTTTTTAAATACAGATAGTAACCCGTGAATTTTGCAATTGCAAAAACTAACTCAAACTGTAGACCTATATGATAGTCTATGTTTTTGTTGGCAGTAACGAAAGTCTACTCTTGAAAATCTATAAAAAGTGAATTTGTGTATTATTCATAATGTATTTTCAAGATTTTTTGTTTCAAATTGTGTATTAGTTAATACTAATTGTTCTTAACTATTTTTAAAAGATAAAATTTTATAATTAGGAAACTATCGAATTTTTGGTTTGAGTATGTAGTTAGATAACATGTGTAGACATCTCTGGAAGTCTACGTTTATAATTTTATCAAACATAAAATTATTGGTCGCTAATTTCGTAAATGTATTATTTTTGCAGGTAATTTTTAATTTGCCTGTTGTGTATGGAGAATGGGTGGTGAAAGGCTCTTTGTGGGAGTTTGTGGTTGATAAATGGAAAAAAAGGAGAATGTTCTTTGTGCATGATGGTTGTACATATGGTGAACTTCTTGAAATGGCACAAGAAGATTATGATCTGGACAAGAAAACCGAGAAGGTGGAGCTGACATATTCCTTACCAGACGTACTTTTAGAGAAAATGGATCCGGATACTACTCCTATGCATGTCACGAGTGATAGACAAGTACGGAACTCTATCGAGTTATGTAAGACCCAAATTGTATGCCTTTGTGCATCAAGCCAGTGTCAACTAGAAGTTGGAGGTGACGACGAGCTATGACTTGTATTGTTGCTTTGGATGTTGTCTTATGTGTTGAACTTATGAGTTGTATTGTTGCTTTGGATGATGTCTTATGTGATGAATGTTGAGTTTGTAGGTCTTTTGACATGTTTATTGCATGGCTGATTTCGGCCGAGCAGACTTACGTTTTAATCTTCTTTTAACGTAGACTTCTTGGTTAGTCTACTGTATTTTTGTTGAATTTGTGATGAATATTTCGAAAATAAGAGTAATACTGATAATATCTGATACAAAAGAAGCTGCATGATAGTCTAGCAGCAGACTTAAGTATTAGTCTTCTTTTACAGAAGACTTTCACAGAAGTCTGCTGCATGCAAATTACATAGTCTGTTACAGCCACAAGTCTGGTACAAAAGCCTACTACATCAGTTTTAATTGTTTGGATGATTAGAGTATCTTATGTAAAAAATTGACAGCTAACAAAAATTAATAATATCATACAAGTGAAACACAACTAAAAAATGAATACAATATTTATAAATTATGCATCAAACAATTATTTACAAATGAATATTTTGTTATGAAAAATTATTACAAATCATTTTATTAAATATTTGTTTTTAGTGTGTTTGATTTTTCATAATCTTGATGCTTCAAATAAAATCTTGGAAAAAGTACCTGCAAAATAAGATAAAATTATGAGAAAACATAAGAATAAATATAAATAATAATTTAGTAGACTTTTTATTAAGTCTACTTAAAGTTTATGGTTTAGTAGACTTTAGTTGAAGTCTACACTAGCGGAAAATTTTTAGATCTATTAGTGTACATTTAGAAATTCTTTTTTGTTCTTTAAGTATGAAAAATATATACATTAAAATATGAAATGAGTTTAAATCTAAAAAACTTTAGAAAATATATTTTAAAAGAAAAAATAGTAATAAATTAAAGACATAGTTTTAATATGTAATTTTATTTAAATATAAGTATAAAAACATATTTAAAATCTATAGATGTAAATCTTACATTTTTGGGAGGAGGAGATAACAACCATGGAAAAAAATATCTGCAAAATTAGATAAAATTATTTAAAGAACATAGGAAAAATTATTCATATTTTTGTAGACTTTCAATGAAGTCTACTTAAAATCTTGTGGTTTAATATGAAATCTACTAGCCTTAGCTTATAAGCAAACTTCATTAGAAGTCTACACTATCTGATATTTTTCAGATCTGGAAAATATGTGTACATTTTTAAATGTAAATCTAGTTTTAAATCTGAAAATACTTCAAAATAGAATTTATAAGATAAAATAGTAGCAAATTAAATCCACAGAGATTGATCTATAATTTTATTTGAATATAACATATAAATACACATTTAAAATCTATAGATCTAAAACTTATATTTATAGAGGAGAATATGAAAATCATGAATGATAATACCTACAAAAAAGACAATATTGTGAGAAATAAATAACATAAAATTACACATTTAAAATCTATAGATCTAACACTTACATTTTTAGAGGAAAAGATGAAAACCATATATAATAATACCTACAAAAAAGATAATATTGTGAGAAATAAATAACATAAAAGTACATATTTAAAATCTACAGATCTAAAACTTACATTTGTAAAGGAGATGATGAAAACCATGAATCATAATACCTAATATAACAAGATAATATTATGAGAAAGATATGAGAGAAATGAGAGAATTTTAGAGAGAAGGGAGAGAGTTTTAGAGAGAAGTGAGATATGCAGCCATTTTGGAGAGAGGTTGTGTAAATTTCATTTATATAGGGAGACAAAAATGAAACTAGGTTAAAATTTACGACACTGTAGACTTCTTTTGAAGTCTACTAAAATTAAAATTCTTAGAGTATATTTTATTGTAACTTAGTAGACCTTTTAGAAAGTTTACTATGATAATTTCATTATTTATTTTTTCTTTATTTTTGATAATTTTTATATATGATTTATTAATTTTTTTTCTTTATTTTTAATAGTTATAGTATATGATTTTACATTTTTATTCTTAAAGAACTCACTTAATTTTAAAATAATGATATTTTGTAAAAAAATTTAAAAATGCAAACTGTTCTAAGAAACCCTAAACCACAAAATTCAAACCCTAAATGTTAAGGCTTGGTTTAAATTGAATTAGGTTATAATTTACTTGGTTAAATCCGGTTAGGTTAAATTTGATGAGAATAGACCTTAAAAGACAGTTTACACTCACCAAAGTAGACTGATTTGTAAATCTACGAAACCCTAAACCACAAAACTCAAACCCTAAATGTTTATTTGATAATCAAAAGAGTCTCAATTTTATTGTATCAAATATCAAATTACAAAATATAAACTACTTAGTAATTATATATTAATTTAAACAAAAAAAAATCAATCTAAATCTAACCCTGAAGATCTAACCATTAACGATATAACATGTTATGTGACATTTTGTTACTAAATCATAAACATTGTCTCACATGGTTACCAAATCAATATATATTCTTTTTAGTTGTTCACTTATATACAAATTTAGTTTATAAACTTTATATTAGCCTTTAAATTGATGATTAATTAATAATTTCACAAAAAAATAATTTTATATATTTTTAAACGTAATTAACTAGATCAAATTAAAATGTAGACTACAAATTAAGTCAACAGTGTAGACTGTGTACGACGTCTACAGATATGTAGACTACGTTTGTTATGTGTAGACTTACGAAGGACAGAACAGTAAAATAACTTTATGTTTTTTTGTTTGGTCACAAGGGCTAAATAGTAGTTTTAACACCCATTTAGGTTGGGTTTGCAATTGATTGAATATAGGGTCTACTTTTAGGGTTGCAATCAATATTTGAGTTGGTTTTAGCAATTTTCCCTATGTTAATTTAGAAACATATATTTCAAGATTAGCTAGAGAGCTATGCTACGCGTCGAGAATGATTTGTTGTTGAACAAATCGAGTACACCTGCGGAAACAAACAGTAAGAGAAGAGGATTCACTGGCGGTAAAGGCGGAATCTCAGCTCTACACAACGGACAGGTCGACATCTCACAGAACCATGTATCGATACAGTCTGCATGGAAAGAGTGAAGACAAATCGCCAATCTTCTCATCTCGTCTCCTTCATCTGCCTCTTGCATGCACACGGCGCAATACGGCGGAGAAGAATGATCGTCCACCGTCTTTATCCCCTGGTTCTTGCGGAACGTGAATTTGCGGTGGCGACGCCATGGACGGGTGACGAATCTTAGGAAGAGACGAAGAGAGAAGACGACGAAAATGGAAACGGTGATGACTTCGCAGAAAGTAAACACAGATTGAGCTATCATCATTCAAGGAGAAAAAAAAACAAGCGATTGAAGAAGGAACAAAGAAGATCTTAATGCCATGTATGAACGTAGTAGTTCCCTTGATAAAATTGACGGTCGTGATTTGATATAGCGATATTTTTAAGTTTTGTTTGACGGTAGGAACTGGCTACAAGTTTGATAAAGTGTTGGCTCTGAGCACTAGGTTTTTCATGTCATCAAGTAAATCCATGATCATAATAGCAAGTTTAATGTCTATGTCAACTGACTAGGAAACTTGATTAATAAGTCAACTGAGCCTGACAAGTTCCTAACAAAATGTTATTGTTACAACGAAAATGTGGTTATATAATCATAAAGGGAACACGTTATATGTAGAGATACTTGCATTACATAAACACAAATTTGTAAACCTAATTACGTATACGACAAGGCATGTGAAAGTCTCTGTTTTGTTTTGTTCGGCGATAACTAGTCTGCGATGTCGACGTAGGCAACCAAACAGTGATAGTAATTAATAACTATACCAAACACTGTTTGTATGAAACGAGCACAAGCTTCATTCGCCTTGTCAAGTTTCAGATGAAAATATATTTTTAACTTCCTCGAAAACCTCCTCGCTCGGTTTTGCAGCATTGATCTTGAGTAAACAAACAAGCAAAAAAAAGAGGAAAATATGTGATGGTAATGAATAATGATCATGGAGAAGAAGAAGAAGAACCAAAGCCTAACCTTTCGAAGTTTCCCTTTAGATTCGTAGTAGCTAACAATAGGGAGGGTAGATTCTACAAATACTTTAAATCTCTTCTTTATCGTCTCAAGATTATCATCTTCTCTTCCCTTTCATAACTACGACACATCTTTGGTTAAACGAGAAACGTACCCGAACTAGATATATATATCATCATTTTTCAGTTAAAGAAACCAACCTGGTTCCTGTTCATAATGCGCTTCTCTAGTTCTTCTTCAGGACAATCAAAGAATAAAACAAAAGCAGGCTCGATTCTAGCCTGTTCAATTCCACAAAAACAAGTCAGGCTTGATTATACTCTTAAAAGGGATTTAAAGAGACTGAAGATATGAACCCTTACAACATTTTCAAATATTATGCGGGTTTCTTCATTGCGAGGGAAACCATCAATGAGGAACTTATCATTGCCACTTTCCTCCATAGCTTTACACAAAAGTTTTACAGTGATCTCGGACGGTACAATTCTACCCTCAGCAATCATGCTTTGGATCATGGCTCTGAAACAATCCACACAGATAGAAAGACCATATGATTCTATGAGCTAAAACAAACTAATGGACTTTTTCATTACAAAAAAAAAACACATCATACAACATCCAATTATGGATATTATTATTCAGTAATAAGTTTGAGACATGAAAGCTCACTTACCCAAATTGAGAACCAGACCTAATCTCTGCTCTGAGAAGATCACCAGCACTCAAATGGGTATAGCTAAAGTGCTGAACAACATTAGCACACTGAGTACCTTTTCCACTTCCAGGACCACCTAAACTCAAAACCATTCAACACCACAGATTCAACTTTCAAGCGTGATTAGGGAGAGATTAATTAAAGCATTTTAAATAAGAGTGGAATTACTACCCAACACAAAAACCACTGTTGGTTTCCTAAACCTAGGACTTTCTTCATGCTTGTCCTGTAACCCAAAGATATCTCTGAATTTGAAGCAGAAGTGACAATTAAATTGGGTATACAGGCGAGAAAGATACCTTAATAGCAGCATCAACAGGAGTGTCCATGATAATATCCATTACCTTTGATCCACTGGTTGCATGTTCATACCAAATATACTAAAAGCTAGCCCCGTCACTGGATACTACCTGGAAAACCGAAAGGCGATGCGAAGGTGAATCCTCAGACAAGTCCAGATGAAGGTTCGAGAAAACAGAGGAGAAGAAAGTGAGGAAGAAGATGAAAGTCTTTGTTGAACTTCCACCGTTTTGTCTACTGTTGGAAACGGTACGCAGTTTGTTAACTAAATGGCGCGCATTCCTCTATTTCTATAAGACATACAAACGTCCCAAACGGTCTGTTATAAAACGGCTCGCAGTCTACTACTATCCCCGAAGTAAAACGGCAGGACGTTTTCAAGTAGAAATTGAAAGTTTATATATTTTACAAACGTCTCAACATGGTCAGTATCTGATGATATGATGATGATTATACATACAAAGAAATATCCAAACTTTATAAAACACGCGAAGTTAATAGTTTTCCAATCACAAAAAAACATCATCAGACACACACACACACACACACACACACACACACACACACACACACACTCGCACACTTCAGCTTTATTCATCGCACCCAAGCAACTGCATCAATCTCATCTCTCGCTTTCTTATACAACTCTAGCCTCTGCGCGCACTCTACTCTCCTCCCCATCAATGCCGGATCTTCATCTAGCAACAGCCCCAACTGTTTCCCCTGTAAAACCATAACATATTAAACCTTTGAATCCAAAACACACTCGGAAACAAATTTTATTATTTAGTTTATAGTCTTTAATTTACCTCTCTCTTGCTAATCTGACTGTAGAAGTAATTGAGCAACGCGTGCTTAGCCTGTCTAACCTGACAGTAAACGCAAGCTTTCGGGATAGTGTTGCGAAGCGTGTCCGAAACCATACCGACGTACGCAGACACGTTCGATGCTATCCTTCTGAAATGTCCATCTCCGTACAGGTCTTGCGTTGCTGGGGAGGGAGAAGAAGCGGTTTGGTTGTTTTTGCTGTTGGCTACTACTGCAGATCTTTCCATTTCTTGAGGAAGTTTCCTGAAGAACTCAGCTGTCAGATAAGCAGACTCCATCTCCACGAGTCTAATAACCGACTTCTTGCTCTCTTCCCTGAACTTCTCCAACGAGGTGTTGGCTGCTGCAGCTAGCTCCACTTGAAGCGAAGGGAAACGCTTTAGCTCCTCGGTTTCTGCTATTGACTTCCTCACAAGCTCTTTCAAGACAAAGTGAACCTGTTGTGCACCAAACTCGTTACGTTCTTGTCGATATATAAAACACTGAAGGGTGTGTAGAAGGAACTTACAGCGTCAACAGAAGCTTCAGCTGGACCTCTGAAGTAACCTAGCGCACCTTCGATAAGACGGCGATAGCCCTGTTCAGGTGCAATCAAGTGAGGCTGATAACCATCTGCTTCAGAGACGATTCTCTTCACGCTTTGTAGAGAAAGATGGCGGTCAAAAGGAAGCTTTTTAAGAGCAGCTGGAAGCTGGTTGTCGAAGACTCCGTAGATACGGTCACCTCCAGGACGCCCTCCATCAAGATGTTCCTTGAAGATCTTATCGAATGCACGGCACATCTCCAGTATAGTGTATAGCTGAGCCTGAGAGTGAGAGTGAGACCAATAGATTAAAGCACACAGCAAAGAAGAAGAGAAATGGTTTCATATACTCACCCCAGCATCAACTGCAACAGGCCTACCCAATCGGTCTAACTCTCTTTCAAGTTCCTCGATGCTTTTGTTTATTAAGGATAGGATGCTTGGGATACGAGACCTGATCACAGACTCCAGGTGCTGCATGAATAAAAAAGAATTTAGAAACAAATCAAATTAGAAGAAAAAAAGTCATGATAAATTTAACAAGAGCACCTTAGAGAGCAGCTTTGCGAGATATTCTGAACCCATCTTGCTGGCTAAGTGACCATAGTCAGGACTGGTGTCAAAATATTCTCTTTCTTTTCTTCTTGCAAGCATCATGTCAGCATTCCTATTAATATCTGCTTGCGAACGGTTCACTATCCCAACCCAAGGATGTTGCAGCCTGTATGATCTTCCCTCTAGAACCTTATTAAGACAAGTATTACTTTATGTTAGGACCAACATTTAGCTTACCGAAGATAACACTCAAAAGGAACAGATAAAGAAGTTGCTTACTTCTAATGCGTTAGTTCCTTTGTCCATCAGGTCTAACTTTGTAAGAACACCAAATGTTCTCTCCCCTGGGACGATGAAAAGACTTTATTTTATTATCAAAAGACAATATAGTTGCGGAAAGAAATATATCATCCAATTACAACAGAGCAGTAAACGAACCTGTTGGATCTACTTCTTTTGCGAGCTTGATTGCATCCGATGTAGCTATGTCTTGATTTGCAGGAGATATAGCTAGTATGATACAATTGGGCTGCAAATAAACATAACTTACCAATAAAAAAAAAACATCCTTATAATTGTAAAAAGAAAAGCATATAGTACTTACTCAGAGGGTTTACAAGTTAAAGAAGTAGCAATTCTGACCTTATCAACGTATGTGCGAACCATAGACTCGATATCCTCAACAATGCTCTCCGGCTGTCCCTCTAAAAATCAAAGATAGTGTCAATAAGTTTCATAAAACCAGCAGATAATAAATAAATAAAAAATTGAAACCCAAAGAGATCAAGAAATCATACCAACAGCAACTTTGGTTAAACCGGGTAAATCAACGAGGGTCAGATTCACAACTGTTTCCAAAGAAGCAAACATCAAAGTTAGTTACAGAAACAAAGAGTGTTACAGGCCTTACAGGAAATTATCAAGTAAAAAAAGTTTACAGATGGTGATTAAAAAAAAAACAGACCATTTGGAGAGAAGATACTGAGGTGAATAGGAACTGGAGATATCTGTTTGCTCTTCCCTGTGATCCTATCAGTCTCATCTTGAATCTCCTTGCGTACCAAAGCTGCCCACATCAAAAACAAAAAATTCAACCAAAATTCAATGCACAATTTCAACATCAAATAATCTTCTAACCAGACACATAAATGGAAATGATCAACTAAAACGACAAGGACACTAAAACAAAACCTAAGTAACCATAATAACAGGAAAGAAACATACATTAATGTTAAGGTACATACCGAAATCTATAAACTTCCTCTTGGGAAGATGGAGGAACTCTGCATACTCCTCTGTTCCTTCCTCTGTCTTATGCAGCTGCAACACCAAAGGACGCCTCGTAACGATACCTACACACCAAACACTTTGCTTGCTCAAAAATCAAAGCTCTCTTTGCCTTGTTTACAAAACTCAACAAGTAGAAATTTCGCAAACCGGATCCTCTAGGAAGGAAGTCTCTGCCAACTATACTCTCAAGAACCGAAGACTTTCCAGAACTCTGCATCAACAGACACAAAAAGAAAAAGCGATTTGAAAGAGTCAACAGAGTGAAACAGAGGAAGAAGAAGAAGTCAAAGCTAGTTAAACGGGAGAAATCACCTGACCACCGACGACTGCGACGGTTGGAAGAGCTTCCCAGAGAGAATTGAATGCGTTATCTCCAGTTCCACCACCGTAGTCACCCAGCACGGTACATGCTCTCTGTATCCTGTTAACCAACCCTATCAAGCTCTCCATAGTCGTCATCTCCCTTCTCCTATCGTTTCAAAATGGAAAATCCCAAGTTCCAAAAAACTGAAATTTCAGTTCAGAAATAGAAGAAAAAAAAGTTGCTTGAAAATTCGCCAACAGACCAAGACTTTTTTTTTTTTTTTTTTTTTTTTTTTTTTTTGGTAAAATAACAGACCAAGACTCTGAGAATAAATGTCTCTCTATGGTTCTAGAACTAGAAGTAGGTTCGGTCGGGTACAGTCGCTTCTACGAGCTAAGGTTGGTGTCTCTACCTCTCTGGTTCGGTTTTGTCCGGTTCGGTCTGGTTCCAACTTTAAATAATGAAAGAAGATAAGATTGTGTGAGTGCATATTGTCTTTTTGCCCTTTTTAAAATTGAAACGCGTTTGAATTTTCGAATTTTGGAGTTCCACGTGGACCCCCACAATACAGAAGCTGTCGGAAAGCCTGGCCACCACTGGTGGATTTATATGGCCCAATAAACAAGGAAGACTTGAGAAAAGGCTATATAGCCCAATAACGAAGTTAGGCCTAAGATGAGATTTGGGTGATGCCATGTGGCAAGCTGTTGAAAAAACGGACGAACATTCGTGTGAAAAGGAAAAGGCTATAAAGCCCAATAGTGAAGTTAGGCCCAGGATAAGGTTTAGGTGAGGCCATGTGGCAAGCTGCTGAAGAAACGGACGAACATTCGTGTGCTGTGGGAAACGAAGATGGCTCGTTTTCACCTAATACTTGTCGGCTTCTACCAGCCATCGTCACATTCACATGCTTCCCTTTTAGGTTTCTTATTTAATTATTGTTATCTTTCTGTATATGCATTGGATTGGATATATATCCTCATTTAAGTGTTGTTTTTTAAAGTCTGTGGATGAGGTAATCACTACGCATCCCATTCAAATCCAATGGTATTGGTCCGATAAAAAAATTAAAAGCAAGGTCAACCATGAGTAATCCTTCTGCAAGAAGCAGAACATATCAAGTAACCAAGTATAATGGCGTTTGTTGTAAAATAATGATTTCTTGTATCAAACTGTTTAAATAATGATCATATAAGTATAAGTAAATTCAAATTGATTGTAATTAACTAAATGTCAAATGTGCAACATCTTGGGATGATAAAACTATAGAATCATTAATTTGTTGTTATCTTTTTTTATTAAAAAAAAAAGAAGTTCTGAATAATAGATTGGCTTTGCCCATGTTCAAACTATAAATCATGCAATTTTCTACTCCATAAACTGATATAATTTTTTTTTTTGACAAATAACTAATTTAAATGTTAACTGAACTAAATACATAATCGGTATAGAATTTGTAAAATATAGAAATAAATATTTGACATGGTGACGATGATATCTGTCTAAATTACAAATCGTCCATAGCTTTATGTAAATATACTTTGAATCTCTCGACTCTTGATTCCGCCAGAGAATGCATTCTCTCTCCTCCGAGTCATTTCTAGCTCTCTTATAAAAAGCCAAAACCTTTACCACCAGAGCTTCTGCTTCTTTCTTCGCCTTTACAGGTTGTCACATCACTATAACAGCGAAACTCTCGGCGACTAATTAAAACAATAGTTTCCGGTCATATCATCTCCTTCTCCTCTCTCCGATCTCCACAAAACACTTCCTTTTTCTTTTCCGATGAGGTGTAAAAGACACACCGTCGATCTCAGCAGCAGCACCGCCAGCGTCTGCGCCTCTTGCCTCCGCGAACGTCTCGTCTCCCTCGCCGCTTCCGCCGCCGTCACAGAAGATGATGACAACAACAACAACCATCACCAATCGCGTAAATCGAATAACCTGATTTTCCCTCGCTCCGTCTCTCCCTACGCAGCCCGTAGAAAATCCGACGCCGGAGGAGATCATCGCCGGTTCATCACCACGCCTCAGGTGGATACCGGATTCTCGTGCAAGGACTTCGAGTCGAGCCGTTCGTCTACCAAATCGAAAAGCGGCGGCAGAGCTTCAAGAATCTCCAGTCTCTTCAGAGCTAGATCTGACGATTTCGACTCCGACACCAAGTCTCGAGTCTCTTGCTCCTCTTCTTCCTCGTCGTCTCGGTCGTGGATCTCTTCGTTTCTCTCCAAGAAGCAGCCGACGACGACGACCATCGAGGACGTGATCTCTAGTCGCAGACCTCAGCGAGTGTTCTGTCGAGGAATGTCGCCGGCGAGGGATACGGAAGGAGAGGATGAAAACGAGCCACCGTCGGAATCGAGAAGAGCTCCGGCGATGAAAACTCCGGGGAGGAGGATAGGGAAGAGCATGTCTGGGATGGCTTTCTGTTTGAGTCCGTTGGTGAGAGCGAGTCCTAACTGTCCGTTTAGACGGAAAATCAGATTCCCGTCTGAGTTTAGCGGAAGTGTCGGCGAGGTAACGGTGCCGGATAAGCCGCATATCGCGGAAGCGGCGTCGTTTTGCGCGAATAGATCGAAGAAGCTTGTGGATATAGGTAGAGTCAATCACCGCCGTTGAGTTTATTGGTGGGCAGGTTTGGTCAATGTTTAACTTAGCGCCATAAGTGTGTATCCTCGTAACTACTAAAGATATTGATGGATTTATTTTATATAAAAATCAAGCTTTTTATTTGACTTTGCTGGTGAATCATCAGAAAGAAAAGTAGTTTGAAACACATTTGGGTTTCTAATATGTGTTCTTAATTTGTACATGGAGCAAAGTCTTTGTTCTTGAGATATTAGGAGAAGCAATGTTGTGTCATTGTATTGTTCTTATGGAAAAATACTTCTCTCTTAGGTGCACAAATTAAAAGACTATGATTATACCAATTGATATTCTACTGAAATTAGTTCATACTGTCATCTTTATTAATGTCAAGCCTGATCCGATTAATCCATTTTTCTTAGGGGTTGACCAAAGATATAACCATATGTTTGATAGCATATGACTAATCTCGCTAGGATTTGTCAAAACAGACGAAGTCCGCTTTTGGTTACAAAAAATAAAAGAAACTTGCCGTCTAATCCATACAACCGCCGAACCAGATCAAACCAAACCTACACACTAAATAGTCCGGACCAAAATGAGTTCCCGAAAGACCTGTAATAGAACGGAACCAGGGTAGCTAATCGATATTTACTACTATGTTGATATGGTCACTAAACTAGTCAGTCATTCAGTACTGTAATTAGCATTTCGGCAGTCGAAATTTTGAAATTAACTGAATATTGAACGTTGAATTTCTGTTGGAGTCAAAAGTGCAACAGTTTTGACTTTGCTTTTGTCTTCACCTTAAAAAAAGATTATCTTGGTTTCCACAATTGCTCCTCTCTAGTCCACTTCAACACATAGACCTACAAAGCTATATTATCACTTATTATGACACAAGTCTCAATATCTTTTGTAGACTTTTAATAAACGAAGTACAACATCGAAGTGTTTCAAATCAACTTTATAAAAGTTGCCAATAACCCAAACGTTTAAATGTAAGAGAGGGTCCCTAAGATTTGAATTCGGTTGGCGTGTCCTAATCACATTGCTCTTGCCGTTTTCTTCTAGTTTTTATATTCTTGTTTGTCACACTTTTTTTCTCTCTCAAGCTTTGCAATAATTTGAACTGATTTAATTTAATTTCTGTATGAACTTTAAAATGGCATTGTGAGGATGCATATAAGCTGAACTAAGGTTGTGGCTATAGAACGTATTTTGATGGTATAAAGCTTCATCACATCAACGGAGAAGCTAAAATTGAAAATTGACACAAGGCTGTGCTACATCATGCCGTTCTTTTCAACTCATAACATTTCCTGTCAAACTCATAACAAGAAGCACGCATAGCTTCTTCTTCCAAATGCTAGACGGTCCAAGAGAAGAAACCTTGTAGTAATGTCCAGATAACAAATGTTGCGTTTTGATTTGGTTTTTCAACCAATCATTTTACATTTACTTGTGGTCGGAACTGGGTTCGCCAAATGTCGGCCCAAATTCAGGATATAGGGTTTGGGCTAGATTAGTATCTTATCAACGATAGATACGTATTGCTACTTGCCCATTGGAAACAAGTTATCCAAATTAGATTTTTGTACCATTTAAAACACTGAACAAAGTTTTGAGTACTGTTTAATATGTACGAACCAAAAGCAAAGGGGCTCTGTTTCTTTTCTTTCCAACCAAGTAAAATGAATAAAATTTGATGTCATTCAGAGTCACACTCACACACCTGAAATCCACCGGAAAATCTCACTAATCTCTTCTCCAGCCTGATTTGCTTCTAAATCCATCATCTCCTCGCTCCCACGACTGCTCCCAGTAAAAAATCTACCAGAAGTTCTGAACGATATACCATGCGAGAGTCTGTCCACGTAATCCCTAAGCCAGCTTCTAGAACCTTCGTTACCTATCTCTCCCGCCAAACTCGCTTCAAACGCAAGATTATAATCCGACGCTGTAACCGCCGCCGCAGTCGCAGGCGCGTCTTCCTGTTTTCGCGTTGGAGCGAAATTGGACTCTGAAATTTCAGAATCGACGTCGTCTACTACGTAATCGAACGATCCCATCGAGTAAGACCGGTGCTGATCCTCGGATTCTGGAATCGGATTGTTGCGACGGCTGATCGATCCGATTTCGATACGGAAACTGTTATCTCCTTCTCCTTCTCCGCCGAAAGCCTTCGTCAGATCGGAATCGGAAGCGAACAGAGGAGAGCGACAAAGCGGACACGTTTGATTCGACGCGAGCCAGATATCGATACAATCTGCGTGAAAGGCGTGGCAACAGAGAGGCAGAAGACGAAGCTGATCCTCCGGCTCGAACTTGGACAAACAGACGGCGCAGTCGCTGGAGTTAGTGGAGGTGGTTGATCGGCGAGTGACGGAGGAGAATTTGAAAATCGGGAGCGAGTCGAGCACCGAGGATGATCGTTCTGTTTCGGGGGAGACTCGGTGAGTAGAGAATGGGAGGGAATCGGAGGAGGGAGATGGAGAGAGAGGGGAGTGGTGGTTGCAGCGGTTGAGGCAGCGGAGGAGGAAGCAAATGGAGACGGAGATGATGAGAGTGATGAGAAGGATGATGATAGTGGCGAATGCGCTCGGTTTGAGACTATCGAGAGAAGAAGAGTTTCCGCCATGGCTAGGGTTGATGTGAGAGTCCATTGCTTAAGCTCTTTTGTGTGAGAGAGAGAACTGTTTGTAATTTGTATTAATGGCGGTGGAAGAAGAAATGAGGTCACGTGTGAGTCACGTGAGGGTCGTGGACTAAATAGAGAGGACGGATCTATAAAGGGGGGACGTTGGGAAAGAGGTAGCAGAGAAGTAGTAAATGTTAACCAAACCAACTTAAAACTGTGTCGATATTTATTGGAGTACTACCATAAAGTTTAATCAAACTAAAGGCTTGTTTTTCACTTGTCAGCTAGCTTAGCTCTCGGTGTGAATTGGCTAGTATAGGCAACTGAGTATAGGTTATATATGTTGTGACTACATCGTTAAAGGTTTTTCTTAAGGGATACAGTTATCTTTGTGTGTTTCTTCCTTATTTGGAGGTTTTGGTATCATATCTTGAGTCTTTCCTTTATTTATGCTTTCCTTGTTGAGTTTAAAAACAGATCGATACCATTTTGACATTTTAGCCGATTCTTATGACTATTGTTTAAACTTTATGGTGCTTTTTGTATAAAAATATGTCATGGCTATCATTGTTTTTCACACTATCCTTTTCCGATATCCATTAATAGTTTCTCTGCCAAGTGTTACAAAATCCGAGGTTTTTATTTATGCAACAGAACCCGGAAAAAAAGTCCTCTTTTTGCGAAACGAAATGAAGCTTAAAGTAAACCGGTTTAAGTGGGTTCAAGATTCAAACTAGTATCACGTACAACTGTACAAGAAATGTTTAATCAGAATTAATCCATTGATCATTGGAAATGCTAAAAGGACGATAACATTGTGGTGAAACATATCTTCTTTGTGTTTGTAAATCATATGAATAGAACATTCTATATTACGCAGAACCTTAGTTAATTCATATATGTTCAGTTGTTTTAAAGAAATTTCGGTACGAGACAAAACGAAAACAGTATATTATATGAATTCCGCAAAGTTAGTTGGCTTAAAATTAATACGACTACGCAGGGAACATGTGGACACAGCTTTTATTAGGGTATGCAAAATCAGAATGCCATTTGTAATATTAAGTCCATCACGTAATGCATGGACTGATGGACGTTCAAATACACATGACTAATCATTATTGGATATTATTGTTTTTGGGGTTGCATCTGTAATGCTTTGCGTAAATTAAGGTTGCAGTTGCACGTTCGTAGCAAGCCTCCATACTTCCAATCTTCCATTAAGGTCTCATATTTTTAGTAATACACATGGATTATACAATATGAAGATACATCAAGGAAGCTATCCGGAAACTATGCCACCAAATACATGAAACTGCATGCAGATACAACCTGTCTGGAAGGTTTATATCTGATTTGCCACTAAAATAACTTAAATCAATATTAAACCATCGTATCTCGATGTTGACTAATCATACAAAGGCATAGCCAAACTTGTCGTGGTTCGATTACTCGATTGAAAGAGAATGTTTTTCGAATAATCTACATTCAGTATAAATTTTAAAAACGTTAGAGAGAATTTAAGTGAACTAATGTAATGAGGAAATGAAAGAAACATGGAGGTGTCCTCTCGTGTCTGTACTGCTGAAAGGACAACAAAGTCACTAAAACAGACAACCTAGCTACTTTTAATCATTCAAACCATGAATATTTCCTTTCCAAAATCAATTTGTTTACTCGTATCTTGTATACTTTACTTATATTGCACTCTAAGCATGTTCTTCTTTTTCTAATCTAGATCTACAACCTAAAAAAGGAAAAAAACTGCTTAGACGATTTCTTAGCTCCCTGGCTCAAAGTCTCAAAGTCAAAGGGTCTCCAAAAAAGAAGCCTAATCTACAGACAAAACGAACAAATCATGAATCAAAAGAATCTAAAGAGAATTCGATGTAAGATCTTGAGGTTAGTCTGAATTTTTGCTGTATGTTCAATCACCACATAAAATTAGGATCAATGAACATAACTACACATTTATGCTAAAGTATTTGTAAGATATGAAGTGAGGTTCTGATGCAGAGAGATATTTAGATATATTCTAAATATCTTAATTATCTAGTTTATTATTTGTTTTGATATTTATCTTAATTAGTTATAATTATCTTAAGGATTTTAATAGTTTTTAGGTTATTTGGTTTTCATATAAATAGGTGTTTTATGCCTAGACTTGTATTCAGTTTTATTGATATTGATATTTTTATAAAGAGAGGTTTGAAACCCTTTTATTTCCTTGTTACGGCTAGAACTCGAGAGTTCTCAACGAATCAAGAAGACTTTGATCGTAGGTATTCTCAGACTAAATAGGATTCATTGTGTGTTATCGTAGCTTGCGCTGCATCAGGTTCCCACACACTAATCTTGGTATGTATCTTCCTGAAACATTTAAACAAGACATATAGACAAAAATACATCAAGCAATCACAAAACTTTAACCATAATCACATTCACCTTGTATGACAATATGCTCACTGCCTTCCAATAGGCAGAAACAAGGCTTTTTGGCAATCATGATGTACATTGATAAAGATTCTTAAATCAGCTTATAGATCATTACCACAAGTTTACAAAGTTCATACAATAAAGTAGGAGAATTATGAACTAAAATGAGGTACTTTGTTAGGTATGGATCAGTGACGTGGACGTCACGTCCAGGACGTGTGCAAGGATTAATGACGTGGAGATGAGCAAGTGCCCTTAACAACTCACGGAAAGAGAATGCCAAGGAAGACTTCACTATATAAAGAATATATAAGCAACAATAATAGGTATCCAGAGATTAGATCAAAGATAATAGGAGAGGGGATCGGAGAGTAACAATTCTCTCAAACCCTTGTAATTGCTTGATCTTTTGGAATACAAACATTGTTTTTAACATCTACTCGAGTAACATACTTGTAACAGCATTCGCGACATGCTCAATACATTTGGAGTTGAAGCAGAGAGAGAGAGAGAGAGAGAGAGAGAGAGAGAGAGAGAGAGAGAGAGAGAGAGAGAGAGAGAGAGAGAGAGAGAGAGAGAGAGAGAGAGAGAGAGAGAGAGAGAGAGAGAGAGAGAGAGAGAGAGAGAGAGAGAGAGAGAGAGAGAGAGAGAGAGAGAGAGAGAGAGAGAGAGACGTTAATCAGGAAAATAAACCATGTTTTCAAATCATACGGTACATCCGTACATGTATCTCAGTTAGCATCAGACACTTGAACCTCATCGCGGATTACATGATGTTCTCTAGTGGATACAGTCCCAATGATCCGTATGGGAGGAATATTATTTATACTTCATGGCAATGGTGAGTCTCAAAATCGAAAGAATATATATATTCATTTGATCAAAACATGTTTCATAGCAACTGATGTTTAAGAACATGTATTAAGGTTTTGAATGTTATGCTGAGATTTGCATGGATACAAATCGTTCTGGATTACAAATTCTCCTTCATCGATACAAATAGAGGCTTCCTGGAACACTGTGGACACCACCTGCATCAGCGATTAAGTCAAGACATAAACCACATATTTATTCTTCTCTAACTCGGCTTCTTGTAACGTAGTACTCCCATTCCGCATACTTTCTGTATTAACTACTGATTCAAAAAGTTAAATATTAAAATTTTGAAAATATTTTTTAAAAACTATTTCAAAAAGTATTTTTGAATTTCAAAAGAAAGAAATTAAAATAAAAGAACTTTCAAAAAAAGAAAACTATAAAAAATTGAATTTAAAAACATATAATCTAAAACTTAATTTTTATTTTATTTTATTTATTTATTTGTATTTATATATCTAAAGTACAAATTTTTTTTACTTATTAAATAAAATATTTTGGTCACTTTTTATATTAAAATCTCGTTTTGGGCAAAAACTTGAAAGTAATCTAGTTAAAAGAATTGCACCTGTTTATTATTACTCGGATGATTCTTATAAATTTGAGAGTGCATGTACTTATATTCTTTAAAATATAAAAAAAATCTCATATATTTTAATTATAAATCTAGATAATTTTCCATTAAAATATCTAACTAATTTTATTCTAGTTATCTAGATAATTCTATGAAAATATCTAGATAATCTCATCCTAATTATCTAGATAATTCTACGAAAATACCTAGATTTTTATCCAAGGGATGTGGAAGATTGAGAGATTTTCTAAATCTTGGGCTAAGTTTGAACCAACACATGATTAGTGGAACCTAATATTAAACCTAACAAAGGTTCAAGTAAACAGAGGAGAAGAAAGAAACGATGAAGATGAAGCCTTTGTGGAACTTTTTTTTTTTGTCACTTGCCTTTGTGGAACTTAACTAATGCCGTTCTGTTTTCTGTTGGAAACGGAACCGAGTCCTCTACTAAAAACAAGAGACGACACAGCGTTACCAACGACAAACGTCACATCAGTTTGTTACAACTACATACGGTCTATTATCCCTGAAGCGAAACGCCACGCCGTTTTTAACTAGAAATTGAAAGTTTATACATTACAAACGTCTGGACATGGAGAGTTGATGATGATAATTACATACAAAGGAAATAGCCAACGAACATATTACTAGTCCAACAAACTTTTATAAACACACAAAGTTATAGCTTTCTAATCACAAAAACCATCACCAGGTCCAGACACACACTTCAGCTTTATCTTTATAGACGACATGATCAAACTATATGTATTATGTGCTTACAAACAGCAAGCATGACCTATAATCAAATTCAAAAAATGAGACATTCTATAACCTTCAAGTAATAGCTGACTTTCTAATGCGGTCTCTATCATCTAATAACAAAACAATACATCATTAGACCAGATGTATTTATAAGAAAGAAAACGAAGAAAACCGTAGTGAAAAGGCTTTGAAATCAATAAATCTTAACATACCACTGTAAGACTTGTCTTTGGAAGACAAATGTCTCCTCTAATCACAAAAACCATCGAACCTAAGCAACTGCATCAATCTCATCTCTAGCTTTCTTATACAACTCAAGCCTCTGTGCACACTCAAGTCTCCTACCCATCAAAGCTGGATCTTCATCTAGCAACTCTCCCAACTTTTTCCCCTGTGACCATATATATATATATGAGCACAGAATCTAAGAGTTGAGTCATTTATTTTAGAGTCTATAGTCTTACCTCTCTCTTGCTAATCTGACTGTAGAAGTAATTGAGCAACGCGAGCTTAGCTTGTCTAACTTGACAATAAACACAACCTTTCGGGATGGTGTTGCGAAGTGTGTCTGAAACCATGCTGACGTACGCAGACACATTTGATGCTATCCTTCTGAAATGTCCATCTACGTATAGGTCTTGTGTTGCAGGTGAAGGAGAAGCGGTTTGGTTTTTGCTGTTGGATACTGCAGGTCTTTCCATTTCTTGAGGAAGTTTCCTGAAGAACTCAGCTGTTAGATACGCAGACTCCATCTCAACAAGTCTAATGACCGACTTCTTGCTATTTACCCCGAACTTCTCCAATGATGTGTTGGCTGCAGCAGCAAGCTCCACTTGGCGTGAAGGGAAACACTTCAGCTCCTGAGTTTCTGCAATTGACTTCCTCACAAGCTCTTTCATGACAAAGTGAACCTGTTGCACCAAACTCATTATGTTCCTCTATATAATAAAAACTGAAAGTGAAGGGTGTAGAAAGAACTTACAGCGTCCACAGAAGCCTCAGCTGGACCTCTAAAGTAACCTAACGCCCCTTCAATAAGACGGCGATAACCCTGTTCTGGTGCAATCAAGTGAGGTTGATAACCATCTGCTTCAGAGACGATTCTCTTCACACTTTGTAGACATATGACGATCGGAAGGAAGCTTTTTTAAGTGCAGCTGGGGGTTGGTTGTCGAAGACTCCTAGATACGGTCACCTCCACGATGCCTACAAACGTAACATTACCTTGAGAAAAAAGTTCTACATCAAGCAACTGGTAGAAACTTCAACAAGAAGCAGCTGTTTACCCTCCATCCAGATGCTCCTTGAATATCTTATCAAATGTACGGCATACCTCCAGTATGTATGTAGCTGAGCCTGAGAGTGAGACCAACATATTAGCCCATAGCCAAGAAGTTATCATCATAGAAGAGAAATGGTTTCATATAGAGAAAGACTCACCCCAGCATCAACTGCAACATGCCATGATGGACAAAGGAACTAACGCATTAGAAGTAAGCAACTTCTTTATCCGTTCGTTTTTGAGTGTTACATCAGGTCTAACTTCTAATGCGTTAAATCCTTTGTCCATCAGGTCTAACTTGGTAAGAACACCAAATGTTCTCTCGCCTGGGACGATCAAAAACTTCATTTCATTACTAAAAGACAAAAGTTGCTGCAAAAATATGTCATCCACTTCCACCAGGACAATAAACAGACCTGTTGGATCTACTTCTTTGGCGAGCTTGATTGCATCCGATGTAGCTATGTCTTGGTTGGCAGGAGATATAGCTAATATGATGCAGTTCGGCTGCAAACAAACAGAACTAACCAATAAAGGAACTAGAAAAAGCATCATTACAATTATCAAAAGGAAAGCAAATAGTACTACTCAATGGTTTTTATATGGTCTTGCATTTGTAAAATGTCTACAGACTAAAGAAGTAGCAATTCTGACCTTATCCACGTATGTGCGAACCATGGACTCGATATCCTCAACAATGGTTCTGGCTCTCCCTCTGCAAATCAAAGATAGTGTCAAAATTTTCACTAAACCAGTAAATAATAAAGAAATTGAAACCCAACCAATAGATAAGACAAGCATACCAACAGCAACTTTGGTTAAACCAGGTAAATCAAAGAGGGTTAGATTCACAACTGTTTCCAAATCAAACAACAGAAAAAGGAGGAAACATCAAAGTCAGTTCCAGAAAAAAGAGAAGAGAGTAAAGCCTTACAGAAACTTTTTCTTAAAAAAAAAAAGTAGTTTACAGATTATGATAAAAGCAGACCATTAGGAGGGACGACAATGAGGTGAACAGGAAGTGGAGATATCTGTTTACTCTTCCCTGTGATATCTGTTTACTCATCTTGAATCTCCTTGCGAACCAAAGCTGCAGACATCAATGAATTTTCAAGCAAAAGTCAACGAACACTTTCAACATCAAAGAATTTTCTAGACAGAACCCATAAACCACATGGATACTAATACTATAACAAAACCTAAGTAATCATGAAAATATGACAGAAGCAGAACACATATACATTCATACCCAACAATAACAATCCCATAAATGTTAAGGTACATACCGAAATCGTTAAACTGTAACTTGGGAAGATGAAGAAACTCTGCATACTCCTCAGTTCCTTCCTCTGTCTTATGCAGCTGCAACACCAAAGGACGCCTCGTAACAATACCTACACCAAACACTTCTTCTTCTTCAAGACCCGAGTTTTTATGCAGTATTACACAAACAGACTAACAGTAAAGGTTAAGACTTTTCAAACCGGATCCTCTAGGAAGAAAATCTCTCCCAACTATGCTCTCAAAAACCGAAGATTTCCCAGAACTCTGCACAAGAAGAAAGTTGAAAGAGTCAACAGAGGAAGAAGAAGTCAAAGCTACTTAAACCGGAGAAATCACCTGACCACCGACGACCCGGCGACGGTTGGGAGAGCTCGCAGAGAGAATTGAAAGCGTTATCTCCAGTTCCACCACCGTAGTCACCGATCACGGTACATGCTCTCTGTATCCTATTAACCATCCCAATCAAGCTCTCCATAGTCGTCATCTCCCTTCTCCTTACGTTTCAATTCAAACTTCCAAAGACAGAAATTTCAGTTCAGAAATAGAACAAATTGATCTTGGAAGCCATGTGCGGAACTCATACGTAGTTCATGAACACCACCACAACATACAGTTATTAACTCAAAAGACTCTAAATCTTGTGAACTTGCAAAAGGTGTAAATGAGAATCAAGCCATCCTTGTTGCGTTCTCTTGAAACCAGCTGCATATTTGTTCTGAACATGAAATCAGGATGATCTAGCAACATAACTAACCATCCCTTATCAATTCCATATCCTAGATTATGTTGAGAATTCTCTAACGTAATAGTTATCTCTCTATGAACACAGCTATGTCAACATCATCATCAACTTGGAGGGATCCAGAGAATATATGCCTAAAGAGAGAGTTTCGATACCTCAGATACACCATACCAGCAAGATTGCATCGCCAAAGCATATCGGAACAGTTCTCTGGTGGTCGAGGTAGAGATCCAAAATATATAACCGTCAGGTTTTGGTGCGATGTGAAGAAATCGCAGAATCGGAGACGGACTTGCGACTCCGAAACTTGGATCGTTTCTTCATCATCATCGGAGCAAGCACACGATCAATTTACACAAGAAATATATGTATGCCACAACAGAAAACGCAGAAGCTAACAACGAAGAAGAAGATCCAAAAGTATTTGTTTATTAATATCTCTCTCAAACGTACAAAGTAATGAAATGAAGCTTATATACAAGGTTTACTAAACCAAAAGACAATAACCAATCTAAACCAGAATAAACCGAGATATTAAATCTCCAATATCATCGGATCGAATCCTCTACTTTACTTTTTGCCGGAGGACGAGGCGGAGGAAGCGGAGGCGGGGGAAGCGGAGGTGGGGGGAGCGGAGTTGGAGGAATCGGAGGCGGAGGCGAGGGAAGCCGAGGCGGAGGCGAGGGAAGCCGAGGCGGAGGAAGCGGAGGCGGAGGAAGCCGAGGCGGAGGAAACCGAGGCGGAGGAAGCCGAGGCGGAGGAAGCGGAGGCGCGCATCTCATTAACACAGTTGAGGACTTCAACAGCTGAAGAGTTAGTTTTCACTTCTTCGCAGCATTTCTTGATCGCGTTTTCCATCGTCTTCTTCATCTCTCCGTCGTTAGCTGAGTCTGGGATCCTCGAGAGCAAGGTCTTTAGAGCTTCGCAGGGAGTGTGATGTTTTTTAGTCATGATTCTTTGAGTGATTTGTGATTTCACAGTCAGTGACGTCGCTCTTGTTTATATAAGCAACTCTATAAACCTGACCACGCGGGATCGTTGAGCTGGAAGAATGAAACTCATGGATTGGCTGATCACGGTTATTAGAGTCGGTTTAAGAGTTAGTTAGAGTTAGTTAGAGTTTGTTACGAGTGAAGTTAACTATAAAAAGAGTCCTTTGGAGTTGGAGAGGGATAGCTTTGTATGTTGAGACTGAGACGAGAGTATTGAGGGGATTACGTGTGGGTTACGCCACCGTATCTCAATTGGTTTCTGGATACAAAGTGTATTTCACCGTTCTCATTGATTCAATAAAGTGTTTGGAGTGTTGTGATTGATTTTGAGAGATTGTTTGTGATAGAATCGATAGGTCAAACTATATCAGAAGTCTCCTAACCATCAGTCTCTAGATATATGGTTAGACATTGTATTTTCTATTTTCAAATTTAGCTTATGCGAAGTTGTCAAACTATTTTTTTTTTTGGAAATAGGATAAATAAGCAGTTTACCAAAAGACAGAACCTCTTGTTATATTTAC